>CM057459.1:1426335000-1431335000 GCA_016271365.2 Neoceratodus forsteri | reverse complement strand
ATTGTATGCTAGGCTCCCATTTGATGTGCCAAAATGCATCGGCTCAACGCTCATACTCCTGAACCTGGGCACCTGAAACATGGTTGCCCCACATCGGGATTTTACCTGAGGTGAAGTAAGAATCCTAAAGTAAGGGGGGTGGGGCAGAGCTCCCTAACATGGATAGTGCGTGGGGTATAGCCACCCCGAAACATTTACAGTGGATAAAATCCCAATGTTGGGCAACTGAGTTTTGGGCACTCAGGGTTGGGAGTGTGAGCATCAGGCCGATGCATTTCAGCATTGCATAATATATCCATATGCTACACCAGAGGTGCGGCAAACCTGTGTTGGATGATCTTTAACACAATGTTGGGATTCAGCACCTGCCGTCATTAAGATTAGAACAGTGTCAGGAAGGAGGGGATACTGGCTACTGGGATTGGGCACCCAGTGGACATTTTGTATGAGAAGTCGGGAGGGTAGGAGGATATGGGCAGCTCTGAGACATTCTATAGATAGCAGACACTGGCACTAATGTGCAGGCTCATTGTATTGGCTTTACATTACAAAATGCCCCCCCCCCCATTTTTTTCTACAAAAAATACTTCTCGGTTTGGAAACAGGTTTGCTTTCCTGAGACCAGTGGGCACGGTACAGTTCAATGATATACATAACTCACAAAGCTTAGATAATTCAGTAACTTATCACAAGCATGAGTGTGCTGGATCACTAGCACCTTTAGCACTCAAGGACACATTGGAGCAACTGGCTGTGAGGGTAAACATTTTATAACAAGTTTACTGAAATTATGAATAGTAGGACTGCGTAAAAAAATACCCCCAAAAGCTGACAGTGTCCCTTTTTGTAAGTGTTCCTGTATTGAAGTGGGTGTTCCTTATACACTAGCACTGTCAATACCAAGTTATAAATTGTGCACAACAATAATAGTTTCCCCATTACTCAGAAGGACACCAGAAGTCATGGTCATGGTTTACTGTTGGGACCTCATTTAGTGCAACTCCACTATTGGGTGTTGCACTGATGACACGCTCCTACAGCCAGTGTGATGGCAAAATGGATGAGAAACGCAGAAAATATTATATGGGCTATAAAATGCAAACAAAACACCTGATTTTGACAGGAACAATGCTGGGGGCAACCAGAGACAGCAGACATTGTTGACATATAACGAGGTAAGACATTGTCTGCTGTACATACAGTAAGTGAGATTTCTCTTTTAATCACTGTTCTGATGAGTGTTTCTCCAACCTTTAATAAGTTTAGTTGTTTCCCTCTGAACCCTTTCTAGTTTACTGATATCCCTTACATTTTGAGGTGACAAGAACAGGCCACAGTATTCCAAGTTTGGACTCACCAATGCCTTAGACATAGGCAACTCAGCCTTTCTACTCATGCAGTCTATATTCCTTCTACAGAGAGCAGGAGTAGATAAGTGTTGTCTATGTACAGGGCATTGATAAGGTCACACTTGAAATACTGTTACCAGTTCTGGTCACCTCGAAATGAGGGAACTGGAATAAATTGGCAAACCCTTCAGGTGAAGACAAAAATGGAGGCTTGATATTCAGAGTTGTTTAATCTGGCTGGGTTGGAGCGGCACGTGTCTACAAGTACCAGGGGAAATCATGTTTTGGACCTAGTACTAAGCAATTTAGGTGAATTAATACAAAATTGTTCTGTTTTACCACCGCTCAGCACTAGTGAACATATGATGGTTAAATTTAGTTATATGGGACAGATAGGAAATAATACTGTCAAAACAGTGGTCTATAGATATGACAGAGCAAATTTTGAGGACATGAGAAAGGATTTGGCTAATTGGAAATGGAAAAATGAGTTTGAAAACACCACTCTGCTATGCATGTGGAGCTGTTTGCACTCTAAAATTATGGGCTTGCTACAGACTTACGTGCCTACGATAAGTAAGTAATAATACCCGACAGGGTGGGCGTTATTGGGATATAATGGACCGCCCAGGGTGTAATGAGGCCCGACGTTATATCCGTTATATCCCATAATGCCCACCCTGGAGGGTATTATTACACTTAGAAAATGGGTAGGGTGAAAAAAAATAGTTTAATAAAAAATAGTTAAAGAAAAATTAATTTAAAGTAAGTGTTGTGATAAAATAGCTCCTCCGACTGCATTGCTATTATGATGGACTTTTGTGTTAACCGAAACTGTAGTTTACAAACAGGGGAGGAGGGAGCTGGAGTTTCTTTTATTAGTGGGGCTGCAGTATGCTTTACGTACGCTTGGGACAGTGAACATGGTTGGGGAGGCAGTTGATTTATTTTGGTTTCAGGTGAGAGTGAGGAAATTTTTGTGCTATTCAGAGACTTTAAATATATCTGAGAGATATCTGAATAGTGTGGTGCTTCTTTAGTCTAAAGTACTGTGGAGTACTGAGAGAGGTAAGTATTGTACTGCTATTGCACTTGAAAAGTCTCGCTGCTTTCCTTGCATAGTAAGTACACGTCATTGTTTGCTTTTGGCACGAATTTGTTTAGCTTCTCGTAGTTGAGCTGTTTTTTTAAAATGCTCAGCATTTGAAGATGATGGCTTGGGGAAAAATGGAGAAAGATCGATGTAGGTATCAATTAAGTGAATGGCTCGCTTAGCGAGTGAGAAAACAAATGGTGGTGGCAAGTTTTAGAATTCGGGGAGCCGAAGGATACCCTTGGTCATAGGGCACCCAAATTGGCACTTGTTTTCACCCGGGCCATTGCTAAGGAATAACAGCCCAGGTGCCAGGCTGTTTCAGCCAATCAGGAGGCTAGTTTTCTTTTGCCCATTTTCTAAATAAGTATAGTACAGCTAGGAAAACCCTACCCCCGATGACATCTTCAATTAGGAAGTCTATCAAGAAAAAAAATATTACGGAAGGCTAAATTAAGTGAGATGCAGCAAGTTGGGCAAATTATAAAAATGCTTAAGAACTACTAAAAGAAGTATTAAAAGGGCCAAAAGGAATTATGAGTTTAACCCAGCGACAATAGTTAAGGATAACTACAAGTCCTTCTACTCCTATATCAATAATAAAAAGGGTAAAACAAGAAAGATTGGTCCATTATTGACTCAGGATGGAGCAGTTATAACTGATAACCAGGAAATGGCAGACATTTTTAATAAGTATTTTTCACAGTGTTTAACCAGGGATCAGATAATATGATGCCCCAGTATAGTAAAACAGTAGCAGACTCTAGCATTTTCATTGATAGTCTAGACGTGGAAAAAAGATTAAAAGTACTAGATCAGAATAAAGCACAGGGCCCAGATGACCTTCATCCAAGGGTGATTAAAGAATTGGCTGAACAACTTGCGAACCCTGTAACTTGTCCCTTTCAAAAATGTCCGAATGAAGGTGTGGTGCCAGAGGCATGGAAGCAGGCAATGGTTGTTCCCATCCACAAAAAAGGTTCTAAACAGGAGGTCAATAATTACAGGCCTGTTAACCTGACTTCGATTCTGGGAAAAGTATTGGAGGGCATTATTAAAGAACACATCATTGAGTATCAACATAATTCGGATAATATTGATAATTTACAGCATGGTTTCACGAAGGGGAGGTCATGTCAGACTAACCTCCTGGAATTTTACAGGAAGGTAAATAAGGCCTTGGATGAGGGGAAAGAGGTGGACGTCGTCTCTTTGGACTTCGACAAGGCCTTTGATAAAGTCCCACATGACAAATTGATAGATGCTCTGGCTAAAATGGGTATTCAGCATAACATTATTTGCCGGAATCAGTCGTGGCTGACTGATAGACAATAGAGAGTCTGTTTAAAAGGAGGTTATTCAAGCTGGATTGTGGTACCAAGTGGGGTGCCACAGGACTCAGTGCTAGGTCCATGTCTTTTTAATTTATATATAGGATCTATGAGTACTATACCTGATGTACGGCTGCTAAAATTTGCTGATGATACCCGTATAGGAAGGGTGATAGGAGTAAAAGAAGATGCTGACTCTTTACAACTGCACTAACGGATCTGGAGGACTAGGCGCATAAGCAAGGGTCATCTTTTAATATTGATAAATGCAATGTGATGCACATGGGTAAGAGCAATAAACAGTATCAGTATAGATTGGGAAATAGACCATTAAAGGTGGTAACAGAAGAAAGTGACCTAGGTATCACAGTTTGTAATAATTTAAGTTATTAGCCTCATTATAGCAAGATTATTAAAAAAGCCAGTGGCATACAATTTAATATAAATAAACATATTAAATGGAGGAATAAAGAGGTCCTCATTCCACTTTATATCTCATTAGTACATCCCCACATGGAACACTGTGCACAATTCTGGTCTCCTGGATATAGAGGGGATATAAATTCCCTGGAGAAAGTGCAAAGGTGGGCAACTCAGAGGATTATAGGGGTTCAAGGTTTGGACTATGATCAAAGGCTACAATCACTGGGGTTCTATTCCCTAGAGTTTCGAAGATTGAGAGGAGACATGTGTATGTTATATAGGGCACTGAATGACCCTTCACTTTGGGATCAGTTGAACCTGGACCTAAAAGAACAATCATACGATACAAGAGCCCATCCCTTTCAAATAAAGGGTGATAAGTATAACACTAATAAAAGAAAGCAATGGTTCACAGTAAGAGCTGCCAAAATTTGGAACAAACTACCATTAGAAATTTTAGTGAGTAGAACAACAATGGAGGAATTTAAAGTTAAGTTAGATCATTACTTGATCCAGAATAAGATTTCAGGGTACACATAAATCATGGCGAGCATATGGACTTTTGACTCTTTAAGGAGCTCAGACCAACCTATGAGACCTAGAAGACCTACGAGACCTATGTTCTTTCTTTCTCCATGGCTTAAAAAGAAAAGTAATGCAAAGATACAGCTTTTTCACACATGGCAACAGACAACTTTATGTGATCAATTAGCCACGATTTCTGTGTCACCAGAAATCCCTGATGTTTAAAGACAGTAAAAATTCCTTTCTCATGATTTTCAGTTGCTGATTGTTTGAAACTGAACTGCTGTGCAATATAAAACAAACCAAACTCTGGCAATTCAATAGGATGAATGGGGTAATAAGTCTTAACCAGATGACAAAGAAACATAAAAACATAGACTTTGATGGCAGATAAGGACCGCTTGGCCCACCCAGTCTGCCCATTTCACTACCTAATGGATAAGCTGTAGATCCTAGTTAACCAACAGCCTACTTCCTCCTACCCCCCCACTATAATTACCTTATGTCTGTCCCATGTATTCTTGAATTTCCCCACTATTTTTAACCCCATGACCTCCTCAGGAAGGCCATTCTATGTGTCCACCACCCTCTCTGTGAAAAAATACTTCCTCACATTTCCCCTGAGCCATCCCCCTCTGTCTTCAAACTGTGCCTCCTTGTTCTTGCACATCTGTTTCTCTGAAGGTGCTGCCCTCTTGGACTTTGTTGATTCCCTTGAGGTACTTCAAAGTTTCTATCATGTCCCCCCTCTCCCTTCTTTCCTTGAAGGTTTACATATTAAGCTTCTTTAGTCTCTCTTCATTTGGTTTCTGGTAAACATAGAAACATAGAATTTGATGGCAGATAAGGACCACTTGGCCCACCTAGTCTGCCCATTTCCCTACCTAATAGATAAGCTGCAGATCCTAGTTAACCAACAGCCTACTTCCTTCTACCCCCCACTAGGCTTGCCTTATGTCTGTCCCATGCATTCTTGAATTTCCCCACTGTTTTTGACTCCATGACCTCCTCAAAAAGGCTGTTCCATGCATCCACAACCCTCTCCATGAAAAAATACTTCCTCACATTACCTCTGAGCCGCATCCCCTCTATCTTCAAATTGTGTCCCCTTGTTCTTGCACATCTGTTTTTCTGAAGATACTACCCTCTTGGACTTTGTTGATTCCCTTGAGGTACTTGAAAGTTTCTATCATGTGTTCCCTCTCCCTCCTTTCCTCGAGGGTATACATATTAAGCTCCTTTAGTCTCTCTTCGTATATCTTCTGGTGCAGACCCTGCACCATTTTAGTTGCCCTCCTCTGGACTGCTTCCATCCTGTCTATGTGCTTGTGGAGAAGTGTTCTCCAGAACTGCATGCAGTACTCCAGATGGGGTCTCACCAACTGTCTGTATGGAGGGATGGCAACTTTATGTTTTCTACTGGTGATGCCTCTCCCTATGCATCCCAGTATCCCTCCAGCCCTCCTTACTGTCTTCTCACATTGCTTGCCTACCTTTAGGTCATCTGATATGACTACTCCCAGATCCTTTTCCATATTTGTTGTTGTTATTACCCCCCCCACCATTCAGGGCTGGATTTACCATTATGCCAACTACACCTGTGCATAGGGCCCTGTGTGGTTTGGGGGGCCCGCCTGCAAGAATCCAACCATGCCGGCGCCAAGTGAGTAGTGTGTGTGTCAGTGTCCTGTAACAACAGTAAATTGGTTTGAGTTGCTTTATATTAGTGGTGATGCCATGCAATTTCCATCCCACAATCCTGCGGCGGCAGCACACATGCGGACATGATGACGCTAATCAGTAATCATCCTACTGATCCCTCAACAACGCATGCATGTGTGCCCAGCCAGCACAGTTTTGGTGCAACAGTTAGTTTTGAGGTCATCCCATCATGGTCCGGCGGTCGAAGAACCTTGATCAACCCTACTGGTGTTGTTAGGTGTCGCATGTCGGTGGCAGTGCGGGAACGCCGCTTCTCTGGACTACAACCTGCCCTGCCAGCTGCCTGGCCCTCACTAGTCAGGACTCATCGAGGTGACTTGGGAGGGAATGGACAACAGGGGTCACAGAGTGCTGTGGATTGACTTGGTCGGGACTCAGGAGAGACTGGGAAAAAGCACTACCACTATGTAAGTGAGCTGAGTCAAGCAAGGGCCAAAGTTTGCGACTGTGAGATCATGATGGATCTAAATTGTCAGCCTTTTCTTCAGTCACAGTAATTTGTACTGTGTTTATATTTTTATTTGCTTATTCCATTTGGATTCTGATTTATTTATGAGAACAGACAGACAGGTAGTGAGTGTATGACAGCCCAAAAAGCCATATTCTACTCTGCTCATGTTGCCAGTTTGTTTGTGTATCTAAGATTCCAAATAAAAATAATATAATTTTTTCTGATCTTGGACTTATTTTGCGCAATCTGCAAAGCAAGGCTGGGAACTGCTGGGGAAACACTACTAACTTTAGTCAGTGCCCCCGCCCTGCACCATATAATTTTATCCACAGAAAGGAATTGGGGAGGGGGCTTGGATTCTATTGTATGTCTACCTTAACTCTAGCGTTTCTGGTTTGTCTTGATGATGATGATGATGTTTGATGTGTCACTGTGTGAAGTTTAGCACAGCATTACATTAATGTTACATAAAACACTTATTTAGTTATACATCTACCAGTAAAGGTTTGTCTTATGATGATTACTACTTCAATGAAGGGAGACTGGTGCGCTCTGTACGGACATGCAGCTTAACTGGTGTTTTGAACAGAAAACTGCTGTCAGGTGTGTCTGCTGTATTGTACAGACATGTGTAATATGAAAACAGAAAAATGTGAAAGATCAATGACCAATAACTAGCAAAAGTTGCACTGGGCCAGATGCACTCACTGACCGCCCCCCTCTAGGGTTGCCCCAATGGCTGCTGCTGCTGGGTCCCAGAGGGTGCTTAAGGTAGACCAGCAGCCACTGGGGGAATCCTACCCGGGGAGGGGGGCATTTAACCTAGTGCAAGTTGTGCAAGTTATTGGTCTTTCACATTTTTCTGTTGTTTTTACATTACATTTTATTTGTATCGTATTTCTGATGTGACTGTGAGTTCAAAATTGTTGTCATTTTTAAAAGGTCTGACTGCTATTCACAAATATCAATGCTCCCAATTACTTTTTTTCATTGTGCTGTATCTCTGAGTTCTGAGGTGAGTTCAGAATTGTTCCTGTTAAAAATTCTGACTGCTCTTCCAGGGATCTAAGTTGCTTCTGGTTGGGCCCGTGGGTTTAGTCATGAGAAGCATGTGTAAGCAGGTTTCCACATATCCATGGCAAGTAATGTGCAGCTGATGATTGGCCTCATGGTTGGAGAGGGGTTGTAAAGCCTACTGCCGAATCTTTACCATGGTGCAACACTAGATAGAAATACATACAGTTTTAGCATGAATTAAAATGGCAGCATCAAATAATCTAGCATGTCTGGAATGGATGATTGATACACAATAATGGCATAATACATTTGTTATTTAAAGCAGCACTGCATGATAGCAATGGATTTTGACCCATACTTTTTACTTTGTTTTTGACTGCTCCTTATTTCCTGACTTGTATGATGACCTTCATTCGCCTTTCTAAGTCTGCTTTATTGCTTTTTTCACATTTTAAATAAAAGGAGTGATCCTTTTTAATATGGTACAGACCAGGTTTTCATCAATATTTTCAGCTGTTTTTTTTTATAACACCTGTTATCCAGTAAGGTCAGGGAATGCTGCCTGCTGCAGTATAGTTCATTTTAGTTCAGCCAAAGTCATAAACAACTGTTGTTCAAAAACAGCTAGGATAAACAGCTGGATACTGATGAAAACCTGGCCCAAGCAAGCCATATTAAAAGGAGTGTTCCTTTTATTATTTCAAATCAAATGTGAAAATAAGTACTAAAGCAGACCAAAACTGCAGCTGTGAGCTGTGTGGGAAATTTTATATTGCACTTGATATCTGCAACAACAAGCACTTTTGCTCAATTCTGTGGGAGGTGAAACTAACTACCTTTGGTAATTGCTTTTTATTGACATATTTATTTAGTGTTTAATCAAGAAGGGGCTTGCAAACTCTGTTTATCTTGTGAGTAACTTCAGGAGGATTTAAATACTGCATTTGGGTTGACCCCTTGAGGTAGCTAGATTGTCTACTAGGATTTTCTGACAGTTAAACTATTTTTAAATAAATTACAGGTGACTGAGGAGTTGAAAAAGGAGCATGCAAACTCTGTTTATCTTGGAAGTAACTTCACAAAAGTTTGAATACTGCATTTGGGTTGTCCCTTGGGGGTAGCAGGATTGACTACTAGGATTTTGGGACATAAACTATTTTTAAATAATTTACTAGTGCGCAGGAGTTTGTGATAGTTAAATTATTTTTAAATAAGTTACTGGAGGTTAGTTAAATTACTATAAAGGGCAGTACTCATCAGGGTGGTGGAGCAGTGGTGTATTTGATTGTTTCTAACAGTCACCTGTGGTTGTGGACTACCCACCTCCCTTCCCCACCCCCCACCCACCAGGCATGGCATTTCCTTTATAGTCAAAGTTCTGACATCACTTCCACAACAGGTCTTGGGTCTGAACTGTCATATTCTTAATAACCCATCACAGTGCATAAAGGGTAAGTACACACCACCAAAAAAAAAAAAAACAATTATATATATTACATATTGTATATTATAAGAGAGAGGGACATGTGGGGAGTGGTGCAATGCACTGGCTGTGGGGCAGCAGTTTTCCGGGAGACATTCTGGAAACTGCGTTGCTGTCCTATTTGCAGGCAACTGTCAGCTCTGAGGGAGGAAATTTCCCACCTCCAGGTTGAACTGGCAAGGACTAAGGAGGCCTCCCCCACTCAAAGAGCACCACTGCCACAGCCACTGCCTCAGAGGTTGCCAAGTATGAAGAGCAGTTGGAGCACAGTGGGTTCTGGGAGGGTGCGGGTGGTGGAACAGAGGTGAAGCCCCCAAGTTGTACCTCTACACAAATCATATGCCAGTCTGGCAGAGCAAGGTTCCTCTATGATGGCACCCTCAGTGGAGACCAAGAAGAATGCTGAGGACATCCACAAGGGAGACTCACAAAAGGGTGGCAAGGGACACCACAGGGGAAGGAAACAGCTTCTGATAGGGGATTCAATTGTTAGGGGGGTGGAACTGCGGAAGGGAGAGGAGAGGAGAGGGAAGTAAGGTGCCTGCCTGGTGCCATGGCTTGGAGGAACAAGAAGCAAATCCTCAGGATTGCAGAAGTAGCATCACAAAAGATAGAACTAGATATCATTGTTCACCTTGGGACAAATGACCTAGCTAGGCATGGAATCAGTGCCGGGCAGGATGAATTTGTGGAGTTGGGGAGGGACCTCAGACAGGTAGCAAGCATAGTTACCTTCTCAGAGGTGCTGCCAGTCCATGGCAGTGGTGAGGCTAGGGTACTGCACACCATGCAGTTTAATGAATGGTTGCAAAACTGGTGCAGAGCACAGGGCTTTGGCTTCATTGGGGACTGGGGGTACACCTGGAGAGATGAAGGTCTATACTTGCACGACGGTCTGCATCTGTCCATGAAGGGAACCAAGCCCCTAAGTGACAGGTTTAAATGCTTCCTTGGCAAGCTTTTAAACTAGCCAAGGGCGGAGGTGCTAAGAGGCAGGAAATTTCAAGCCTCCCCCCACAAAACATGGCAGGTAGTAAGGTAAACACTGAGGTACAGAGCTCAACAGAGGGCAGGATGGGGCAAATGGAAAAATAGACAAGGGCCATAAGAGCAGGGATGGGGGAAAAAAGGATAAAGCCAACATTAAATGGAGGGCAATGAGTACCAATGCCCTGAGTTTGGGAAACAAGTTTCCTGAGCTAGTAGCCCTGATGGAAGATGAACAATTGGATATTGTGGCAGTCACAGAAACATGGTACACAGAGAACCATGACTGGGATGTCAACATACTGGGGTACATGGTCTACAGAAGGGACAGGGAGGGTGAAAGAGGAGGTGGAGTAGCTCTATACCTAAGGGAAGGGATCAAAGCTACAGAACTAAAAAGTAAAGGGGGAGGACAAGAGGCACTCTGGGTCACCTTGGAGACAGGGAATGGCATCACAGTCCTCACAGGGATTGTATACAGATCCCCGTATCAAGGGGAGGAAATGGACAAGAAAATGATAGAGGACATTCTCAAAATAGCTGAAAAAGGGGAGATACTGTTGATGGGGGACCTGAATATGCCAAATGTTAACTGGAACACATGTACTGCAGCCACATCCAAGAGCAGGGTCATTCTCGATACCCTGCAGGGGGCAGGCCTTAGACAGCTAATGTTGGAACCCACTCGGGAAGGAGCAATATTAGACCTGGTACTCTCAAATGGAGAGAAGATCACAAATTTAGAAGTCAGTAGACATCTGGGAACAAGTGACCACTGCACAGTGTGCTTCACAATAAGCACAACCATGGAGACAAGCCATACAAGAACAAGGATACTGGACTTTAGAAGGACTGACTTTGGCAAAATGGGTGAATACCTGAGGAATGCACTAGCAAATGGCCAAAAAGGAGGTGTGGAAGAACAATGGAGAAAAATCAAAACTGCTATCATAGAGGCAACAAGCCTTTGTGTGAAACAAATAAAGAAAACAAAGCAGAGTAAAAAACCACTATGGTTTTCAAAAGAGGTGACAGGGAAGGTTAAGGAGAAAAAGCCTGCATTCAAAAAGTATAATGAATCACAGAAAGAGCATGACAGGGAACTGTATCAATTAAAGCAGAAAGAAGTGGGGAAGGCAGTCAGAATAGCAAAGGCCCATACCGAGGAAAAAATTGCCAACTCAGTTAAGAAGGAGGATAAAACCTTTTGTAGGTACATTAGGGAGCATAGAAAGGTTAAGGGTGGAATAGTGAAGATTAATAAAGGAGAGGGGAGGTGGGCGCAGGGAGACAATGAAAAGGCAGAGATACTGAATGAATACTTTTGCTCAGTATTCACAAAAGAAGATGAGGAGGAGTTACCTAAACCGGACAATAGAAGTACTCTAGGTAGGGGGGTTGACAACAACCCATTTACAGAAGAAAGAGTCCTAAAAGAAGTCCTAAACTCAAGATGGACAAAGCAATGGGGCCTGATGGGATTCACCCCAGAATCCTAAAAGAACTAAGGGAGAACATAGTGACACCATTGACCACACTCTTTAACAAATCATGGGTGGATGGGGTGGTACCCGAGGACTGGAGGAGGGCAGATGTGATTCCCCTTTACAAAAGTGGGAGCAAGGCAGAAGCAGGAAACTACAGACCTGTAAGTTTGACCTCAGTGGTAGGGAAAATGATGGAATCACTTCTGAAAGAAAGAATTGTTGAGTACCTAGAGGTCAGCGGGGCACAGGACCCAAAGCAGCATGGATTTACAGCGGGAAGGTCATGTCAGATGAATCAAATTGATTTCTTTGACTGGGTGACCAAAGTAATAGACCAGGGAGGGGCTGTGGATATGGCCTACCTAGACTTTAGCAAGGCATTTGACACAGTCCTGCACAAAAGACTAATAATTAAGTTAGCAAGCCTGGGAGTGGGTTCCAGGGTGGTAGCCTGGGTAGCAAACTGGCTGTGCAACAGGACACAGAAGGTAATAGTAAATGGAACGTATTCCAAAGAAATGGGGGTTACTAGTGGAGTATTTCAAGGCTCAGTACTGGGTCCAGTCCTCTTTAACATCTTTATAGGCGACATTGCAGAGAGTCTGGAGGGAAAGGTATGCCTGTCTGCAGATGACACAAAGATCTGTAACAGAGTTGATACTCAAGGGGGGGTTAGAAAGGATAAGAAGGGACTTGGCCAAGTTGGAGGAATGGTCAGACATATGACAACTTAGATTCAACGCAAAGAAGTGCAAAGTAATGCACCTGGGAAACAAAAACCCCATCTCCGCAAAGACATAGACAGAGTGGAGGCTGTCCAGAGGAGGGCAACCAAAATGATGCAGGGTCTGCACCAGAAGACATACGAAGAAAGACTAAAGGAGCTTAATATGTATACCCTTGAGGAAAAAAGGGAGCGAGGGACATGATAGAAACTTTCAAGTACCTCAAGGAATTAACAAAGTCCAAAGGTAGCATCTTCCAGAAAAAAGAGATGTGCAGAACAAGGGGCACAATTTGAAGAATGGAGGGGCGGCTCAGAGGTAATGAGGAAGTATTTTTCACTGAGAGGGTTGTGGATGCATGGAACAGCCTCCCTGAGGAGGTCATGGAGTCAAGAACAGTGGGGGACTTCAAGAATGCATGGGACAGGCATAAGGCAGTCCTAGTGGGGGGTAGGAGGAAGTAAGCTGTTGGTTAACTAGGATCTGCAGCTTTTCTGTTAGGTAGAAAAATGGGCAGACTAGGTGGGCCAAGCGGTCCATATCTGCCATCAAATTCTATGTTTCTATGTTTCTAAACCCAGCAGAAAAGTACACAATAGCAGGGGAGGTACTAACAACAACAAAAAAATGGAAAGGGACTTGGGGGTAGTCATATCAGATGACCTAAAGGTGGGTAAGCAATGTGATAAGTCAGTAAGGAGAGCCAGGGGGATACTGGGATGCGTAGGAAGGGGCAACACAAGTAGAAAAAGGGAAGTGGTTATCCCTCTGTACAAACAGTTGGTGAGACCCCATCTGGAATACTGTGTGAAGTTTTGGAGACCCCATCTGTGCAAGGACATAGACAGGATGGAAGAAGTCCAGAGGAGGGCAACTAAAATGGTGCAGGGTCTGCATCAGAAACCATATGAAGAGAGACAGAGAGAGCTTAACATGTATACCTTTGATGAAAGGAGGGACGGGGAGACATGATAGAAACTTTCAAGCACCTCAAGGAAATCAACAAAGTCCAGGAGGGTAGCATCTTTCAGAAAAAGAGAGGGGGCACAATTTAAAGATAGAGGGGGGACAACTCAGGGGTAATGTGAGGAAATGTTTTTTCATGGAGAGAGTGGTGGATGCATGGAACCGCCTTTCTGGGGAGGTTGTTGGGTCTAAAACAGTGGGGCAATTCAAACATGCATGGGACAGACATAAGGCAATTGTAGTAGGGGTTGCAGGAAGTAGGCTGTTGGTTAACTAGAATCTGCAGCTTATCCAATAGGAAGGGAAATGGGCAGACTGGGTGGGCCAAGTGCTCCTTATCTGCCATCAAAGTCTATGTTTCTGTGTTTCTATGTTAATGGTATCGTGTCAGGAGATAAGGGACAGTTTAAAATAGAATAAAAAAGTATAGCTCAGAATATTCACCACTATCATGCACATGCTTTAAAACCTATATGATCAGCAGCACACACTGAGCATAAGATGCCTTATTTCCAGGTGTGTCATCGGATAAGGAGAGTTGGGTACAACAATTAACAAGACATAAGATATACATAGGTAATAAAATGCATTTCAGAAAGCAGATGTACAAAATAAGCATAAGAAATAAACACAACATTGACAGTGGTAGCAGTGAGGTGGGATCAGCCATTAGTATTCCCCTTAGCACTGCGACTGAGAGTAGAACAGGAACTTTTGGCAGGATTCTGGGGTTTGAACAGTTGCAATGTATGTGTGTTTGTGTGTGTGGGGGGGTGTAACAATGAATGCTTCAAAAAATAAAATGGGGACATAGATAGATAGACAGATAGATAGATAGATAGATAGGTAGATAGATAGATAGATAGAGAGATAAAACTTTATTTTTTAACAGGAACAAATAGATTAGGACCGAGGCCCTGTTTTCAACTAAGGTCCTGTGTTTTTTAAATACAATTATAAATATAATAAAATGACAAAGTAAACCAGTACAAAAAACCTTGGTTACAAACATTAACATACAGTATACAGACTTCAGGTCTACATATTAATACCATCAACATACTTAACTTGTACATTCGGTCTGCAAATATTCCTTCAATGCAGTTTTAAAAATGGACAGGTTGTTTACTGTCTTTAAATTTATTGGTAATTTGTTCCAATGGCTGGCTATTTTATTTTGCAACTTTGTCTCTTCAAGTTTACTATGGTATTTTAACATTGGAACTTTAACATTCATTTCCCTTATTGGATATCTCAGATTATTTGATTGATGAAATATAACACATTTGCTAGGGAATGATTATTTTTAGTAGTTATGATTTTATGACAAATGATTAACCAAATATAATTTCTTTGTGCTTCAGGATTTAGCCAATGTAACTGGTTATAAACTATACGGTGATGTGTTTTATTTGTATTCTTAGTTATGAATTTACCCAGTCTATAGTATACTTGGTTAACCTTATTTAATAATTTTTGGGCAGAGTTCATGTAAAGTGGTGCTCCATAATCTAGAACTGGTAACATCATCTGCTTAACAAGCTTCTCTCTAGCTTCCATTGAAAGTACTCCCGCCACTCTCCTAGGAGCCCCCAACCTTTGATTTACTTTCTTAACCTGGGTCTTAATATGTTTTTTGAAAATTATGTGTGAATTTATTTGCACACCCAAGTATCTATATTCATCAACCTCTGTCACTTTATTATCGTTTGATAGTTGGATGTGCAATTGTGATCCACTCTCTTCTCAACCTGAGTGAAAAATCATACACTGAGTTTTCAGAATTTAGGAGCAGTCCAGAATCACTCATCCAGCTTTCCAGATGGTACAGGTCCCCCTGCAACTTCTGTTCTAATTCCCCCGTATTTTTAGCAGAGACTTGTAGTACTGTATTATCCGCATACATTCTAATTTCCCCATGTTTAGTGGTTTGCACCAGGCTGTCAACGTAAACATTAAACATCAGAGGGCCTAAAATCAATCCCTGAGGAACCCCCTGGTTTATTTCCCCAACGTACAACATTTCTGTTCCATTGGCCACACGTTGCTTACGACCAGTCAAGTAGGATGCAGACCACTGCAATGATCCCTTTTGTACCCCTACCTGCCAAAGCCTTTCTAAAAGCTTCCTGTGCTGTACCAAGTTTTAATGCTTTACTAAGGTCCACGAACACCGCCCCAGTGCTTCTCCCCTGGTCCAAAGAAGTAACAACCAGGTTATGGAAGTCTATTAGGGCGGTGTTCTTGGATCTGTTAGATCTAAATCCATGCTGGTTATCAGATAATATAGCATTTTCTACTAGGTATTGACTTAGTTGAAAGTAGACTCTACATTCCATTATTTTCGAAAGCACAGGAGGTATTGTAATGGGTTTGTAGTTTGACGGTACAGTGCTATCTCCTCCCTTGAAAACAGGTATTACTTTTCCCTTTTTCCATACTTCAGGGAATGTAGAGCTATTTATGCCAGTTTAACAAGTAAGTTATTATGGGTGCAAGGGCCTTTGCTCCTATTTTCAAAAATCGTGCCTCAATTTGATCCCGTCCACCAGCTTTACTAACATTTAAGTTTTGTAATTCCAACTATACTTCCTTTAGGGTCAACAGTCTTGTTGAGTTACTTGTTTTGTTTTTAATTCCTCTATTATTTTATTTATAGACAAGTTAACTGTATGTTCTTTTGGTGAAGGAATATTTAAATCTCCTAACTCAATAAAATAGGAGTTTAATATAGAAGCCACTCCTTTTGGTTCATCAATCAACATTTCCCCTTGCAATAAACTGATCGGATTTGTAGTTCTATTAGTATGTCTAATTTCAGAAATGTAGTTCCACAACATTTTTTGGTCTTTTACCTTATTTAATTTATTTAAGTAATAACTTTTCTTAGCATTCCTAACTGTTTTACAACATTTATTTCTCCATTGTTTAAAACTTCCCCAGTCATTTAAAGATTGTGTTTTCCTAGCCTTGTTCCATATTCTATCTCTAATCCTAAGTAGTTTCTTAATTTTATCTGTTATCCATGGATCCTCTCCAGATCTCCTAATTCTCTTAATGTTTGGATCATGTTTTTGGATCATGGATACTAAAGAATCATTGAATTCCTGTACAGCTAGGTTAATATCTGGAATCAAAAACAATCTGTCCCAATTAAATTCACTAAGCACTTGTCTAAAATTAGCTTCATTAAAATTCCTGTAGTCTCTTACCCAGTATTCATTCTTTTGTTGTTCCAAAGATATGGGAAGGTTGGCCAGCCCGCCGGCGCAGCAGTTGGATTTCCACATGCGACGCCAGCAACCCAGGTTCGGGAATGAGCATGGGTCGCTGGAGGGCCGGCCGGGGGGAGAAGGATTGAGCATCCCATGGGTAGCTCTCCTTCTCCGGGGGAGGGGAGGGGGACTGGTCCGGCACCTTCTGGCTCCTAGCAGAGGCTGGGAGTATCACAGGATGCATGGCCCCAATGCTAACTGGGGGAGGAGCGGACGTCGGCGTAGGCCGTGATGTCACTATGCTGCCCCAACAGAAATAGGGAAAATTGCTCGCTGGCCACTGGATGATGGCTCTCTGTTCCCTGAGTGCCTCCAGTGCCTTCCCAGTGCCTCCTGATCCTCAGCAGCATCCCTGGGCCCTAGCAGTGTGTGCTGGGGCCATCCCCCTCTCCCCCGGTGCCTTCCCTCTTGGAGGAGGGGGATCCAACCAGTGAAGGGATACGCCAGGATATCCCGGGGATCTGATGCCATATGAAGACCAGCGGAGGGCTGGGTAAGGACAATGGGGCTGGAGGGAGCCTGTGGAGCCCAAAGGAGTGGGCGACCAGCGAGCACCAGAGGAGGGGAAAAAAAAAAGATATGGGAAGGTTAATGGTGCAGGTTATAGGACTATGGTCCCCCAGGTTTATTGGTAATACTTCCCATTTTTTAATATTCAAGTCCTGGGAAACAAACAGAAGATCAAGCATAGCTCCCTGGCCCCAGCCAGCAGTGATTCTAGTTGGCACTTCAATCTTCTGTTCTAATCCCAGTACTTCAAAATTATTTCTGAGCCTAGATCCTCTATCCTGATTCCAATTTGCATTAAAATCTCCTGTAATAACCACATTTTATCCTGTATTACCTCTATAAGAAGATCCGTGAGGGTATCAAAACTTTTAAGTTTTGTTTTAGGGGGGTATAAAAGACTCCTACTACTGATTTTATTTTAAGTAGTTCAATCATCATACAATCAATTCCTTCATGAGTAGCAGTTAGTAAGTTCTGGTAAGGGCCTAGGATGTCTTTTATATAAATTAAAACTCCCCCACCCCTTTTATTTATTCTATCAGTTCTCTCTACTCTACACTCATCAAAGTACACTTCCTGATTACTTGTCTCTGGGTGGAGCCAGGTTTCAGATAAGGCCATAAGGTCAACATTTTTATTAGCCATCCAGGCTCTGTAATCATCAGTTTTATGAACTATACTCCTGACATTCTCATGAACTACAGTGATCTCCCTGGTAAAACCCTGGGCCTGGATTTGCTTCTATGTCACCGCTTTGCATTAACAAACATAAACAAAGGAAACATCCAGGACCCAAGTTTTTTACCTGATGTGAGATCACTAAAGAACCCTATTGTTTTGCAATTCTCCTTCTTTCATTAGTAAATATATTTCTTCTAAAAACAATTCTTGTATTTTTTTGGATGAAACATCCCTCCAAAGCTACCAATCCTATTCCCTTACTAACACTATTATAACCGGTCTCTTTCACATTATAATTCACTAGAAAAACCCCCCCCCCCCACATTAACCTCACTCCCATAATGAATACCATACCCATTTTCCTATGTAAATACATCTTCTGTTCAATCTTCAGTGCAAAACTATTTCTCCAGAATTAGATTTCTGTAGATGCTACTTTCCGTGTGCTGCGTGAGAGCTTTGTAGAGAGTAGTCCCTGCCCCTATCAATTATGTATGCTTGATCCGCCACCGGATCCCCTCAACAAATTAATTGCACCAGTCCCAGAATTAGCAATAATGAAACAGCAGGCAGTCGATATGATGAGAGTCCCAGAGTTAGCAATAATGAAACAGCAGGCAGTCTATATGACAAGAATTACATCGGGCTAATATCAGACAAGCTCTCCCATGCACTTCTGTATTGTGTCTGCAAGACACATTGTGTGTGTGTGTGTGTGTGTGTGTGTGTGTGTGTCAGTGATGAGAGCAGTAAAACAGTAGAGCAGTTTCATACATGTATGCAATGCATAGGTTTTGCACTTATATAAAATACTGGTTGAGCAACCATATGCCCAACCAGCCTGTGCTGCCACCTCTGGCTTATGATTACATCGTACTGCTAACCGAGCTTCACTCTCAAGGTCTGATGTAATTGGAACCCTTCTGTGTCAACACAGGTTGTTTGTGCATGACTCCCATACCCCTGACTCCAGGGGGAAAAAAATTTAAACTGGAGTCAAGGGTAGGGAAGACATAACAAAAGTGTGTTTTACCTTAAAAAAAGCCCCAAAACTCATCACAGAGCATCAAAACCCAGAGTTTCTGGGGAACTAGTGGCCCCCAGATCCCCAGTCTTTGTGTGTTGGATAGCCAGTTTTTTGTTTTGTTTTTTTTTTTACTTTGGAGGTGGCAACCTTGTGTGTGTGTGGGGGGGGAGGCCCATTCAGAGTGTTGTGCATAGGGCCCATGACCATGTAAATCCGGCCCTACCCCCATTGAGTACTCTTCCCCTGGGTTTTTGTTTCCCAGGTGCATTACTTTGCACTTCTTTGCATTGAATCTAAGCTGTCATGCTTTTGACCATTCCTCCAACCTTGCCAAGTCAGTGAGCTGACCAGGTTAGGGAACACCCTAGGCCTTGTGCTGGCAAATGGGGAGTTTGTGAAGGAGCTGCAGGTGGAAAAAGCGCTGGCAGGGAGCAACCACCACTCGGTGTAGTTCACATTCAAAATGGGTAAGGAGAGAGTAGAAATACAGGTATACAGACCCCCTTCTCAGGGGGAGGAAATGGACAAGGAAATGATAGAAAGTATACTTAGAATGGCAGAAAAAGGGGAGATATTGCTGATGGGTGATCTGAATATGCCAGATGTTAACTGGAGTGCAGTTGCAGCAGCCACTTCAAAGAGTGGGGTTATTCTAGATGCCCTACAGGGGGCATGCCTTAGACAACTAGTACTGGAGCCCACTCGAGAGGGAGCAATTCAGACCTGGTTCTCTCAAATGGAGATGAAGAGAGGATCATAGATGTAGAAGTGGGTAGCCATCTGGGAACTAAAGGACCACCTAACAGTAAGTGGTTCGCAATAAACACAGCAATAGAGTCAAGCCATACAAAGGCAAAAGTACTGGACTTAGTGAGCTGACTTTGTTAAATGGGTGAGTGCCTAAGGAATGCACTAGCAAATGGGCAGGAAGGAGGGGTGGAAGAACAATGGGGAATAATAAAAACTGCCATCACAGAGGTAACAAGCCTTTGTGTGAAGCAAGCAAACAAAACAAAATGATGTAAGAAACCACTATGGTTCTCAAAGGAAGTGGCAGTGACGGTTCAAGAGAAAAAGAAAGCATTCAGGAAGTACAGTACAAGGAATCACAGAAGAAGCAGGACAGAGAACTGTATCAGTTAAAGCAAAAGGAAGCTGGGAAGGCAGTCAGAACAGCAAAGGCCCAAACTGAGGAAAAGATAGCCAACTCAGTTAAGAAGGGGGATAAAACCTTTAATAGGTACATCAGGGAGCCAAGGAAGACCAAGGAGGGATAGTGAGGCTTAATAAAGGGAGGGAGGGTGGCAGAGGGTGACTGTGAAAGGAAGAAATACTAAACAAATATTTTTGCTCAGTATTTACAAAGGAAGAGGGGAGTACCTAAAACGCAGTAGAAACACTCTGGATACAGAAGTTGATGCCAGCCCATTTACAGAAGAAAGGGTTCTGAAAGAACTCTTAAAACTGAAGGTGGAAAAGCAATGGGGCCTGATGGGATTCATCCCAGAATTCTAAAAGAACTAAGGGTAGAACTAGTGACACCACTGACTACACTCTTTAACTGAATCATGGGAGGATGGGGTGGGTACCTGAGGACTGGAGGAGGGCAGATGGATTCCCCTTCACTCAAAGTGGGAGCAAGGCAGAAGCAGGAAACTACAGACCTGTTAGTTTAACCTCAGTGGTAGGGAAAATGATGGAATCACTTCTGAAGGAAAGAATTGTCGAGTATCTAGAGGCCAGAGGGGCACAGGACCCAAGGCAGCATGGATTCACAGCGGGAAGGTCATGCCAGACAAATCTGATAGATTTCTTTGACTGGGTGACCAAAGTAGTAGATCAGGGAGGGGCTGTGGACATGGCCTACCTAGACTTTAGCAAGGCATTTGACACAGTCCCACACAAAAGATTAATATACAAGTTAGCCAGCCTGGGAGTGGGTCCCAAGATGATAGCCTGGGTAAAGAATTGGCTGGAGAATAGGACACAGAGAGTAATAGTAAATGGAGTCCACTCTGAAGAAAGGGGGGTTACTAGTGGGGTACCGCAGGGTTCAGTATTGGGACCGGTCCTCTTCAATGTCTTTATAAGCGACATTGCAGAGGGACTGGAAGGAAAAGTATGTCTCTTTGCAGATGTCACAAAGATCTGCAACAGAGTTGATGCACAAGGTGGGGTGGAAAGGATGAGAAGGGACTTGGCAAGGTTAGAGGAATGGTCAAATGTATGGCAGCTTAGATTCAATGCTAAGAAGTGCAAGGTAATGCACCTGGGAAACAAAACCCAGGGAAGAGTACACAATGGGGGTGAGATACTAACAACAACAAAATGGAAAGGGACCTGGGGGTAGTCATATCAGATGACCTAAAGGTGGGCAAGCAATGTGAGAGGGCAGCAAGGAGGGCTGGGGAGATACTGGAATGCATAGGGAGAGGCATCACCAGTAGAAAACAGGAAGTTATTATCCCTCTGTACAGACAGCTGGTGATGCCCCATCTGGAGTACTGCGTGCAGCTCTGGAGACCTAATCTCCGCAAAGACATAGACAGGATGGAAGCTGTCCAGAGGAGGGCAACTAAAATGGTGCAGGGTCTGCACCAGAAGACATATGAAGAGAGACTAAAGGAGCTTAATATGTATAGCCTCGAGGAAAGGAGGGAGAGGGGGGACATGATAGAAACTTTCAAGTACCTCAAGGGAATCAACAAAGTCCAAGAGGGTAGCATCTTTCAAAAAAAGAGGTGTGCAAGAACAAGGGGGCCCAATTTGAAGATGGGGGCGGCTCAGAGGTAATTTAAGGAAGTATTTTTTCACAGAGAGGGTTGTGGATGCATGGAACGGCCTTCTGAGGAGGTTGTGGAGTCAAAAACAGTGGTGGAATTCAAGCATGCATGGGACAGTCATAAGGCAATTCTAGGGGGCGGGGGTAGGAAGAAGTAGGCTGCTGGTTAACTAGGATCTGCAGCTTATCCATTAGGTAGGGAAATGGGCAGACTGGGTGGGCCAAGCGGTCCTTATCTGCCGTCAAATTCTATGTCTCTATGTTTCTGTGAAATAGGTACAAGAGTATTGGACTTCAGGAAGGCCAACTTCGGGAGGATGGGGGAGGTAGTTAAAGGGTATCTAGCCAGAATCCAAACTAATATGGACACTAACCAGAGGTGGGAGGTCATAAAACTGGGGATTGGGGAGACAGCCAAAACCTGCATTGGGTTCCGGAGTAAGAGAGCTAGGGCCAAGAAACCCAGCTGGTTGAGCAAGGGAATCATGGAGAAAGTAAGAAATAAAAGAGCCGCCTTTAGGTGGTTCAAAAAATCAGGGAGAGGGGAGGACAGAGAGGATTACTTGAAGAAATTGAAGGAGGTGATGAAGGTAGTAAGGGCAGCCAAGGCATCTAAAGAGCTTAGGCTGGCACAAGGCACCAAGAAGGGGAAGAAGGAGTTTTTCAGGTACATCAGGGAGAAAAGGAGTTGTAGGGACAAAATAGTAAGGATTAAGAGGGGTGAGGGTGGGTGGAAACAGTGGCAGAGCAGGCAGAAGCACGTAATGAATACTTTTGCTCGGTGTTTACTAATTAGAAAGGAGGGATGCTACTGGGGGGGGGGAGGTCAGGCTCAGGGGGGAGGAGGTGACAGATGGGAGAATCACAGAGAGCAGGGTACTGGAAGGCCTAAGGGCACTGAGGGTGGACAAGGCACCAGAGCCAGATGGCATTCACCCCAGGGTACTGAGAGAGCTGGCAGAAATCCTGGCGGGGCCCTTGGCAGACCTGTTCAATGCCTCCCTGGTCTCAGGAAGTGTACCTCAGGACTGGAGGATGGCTCACGTGGTACCCCTTCATAAGGATGGTCCCAAAGATGAACCAGAAAACTACAGGCTGGTAAGCCTCACCTCCATTGTGGGAAAACTGATGGAGACAATCCTGAAGGAGAGGGGTGTGTCCCTTCTGGAGACCAATTGGCTGCAGGACGTTAGGCAGCATGGGCTTGTCATGGGCAGATCCTGTCACACCAACCTGGTGGATTACTATGACTGGGTAACTAGACAGTTGGACAAGGGCCATGCAGTGGATGTTCTGTTTCTGGACTTCAGTAAGGCATTCGAATCGGTGCCGCATGGGAGGCTGGGTGGTAAGCTGGCAGGTACGGGTGCAGTGGCAAAAATGGTGGGATGGGTAGTAAACTGGTTACAGGGAAGGCAGCAGAAGGTCGTAGTGGGAGGAGAGCTCTCATTTCTGAGGGCAGTGACAAGCGGAGTACTGCAGAGCTCAGTGCTGGGACCGGTGTTGTTTGGGTTGTTCATATCAGACATCTCAATGGGCATCAAGAACAAGATCAGTTTGTTTGCAGATGACACCAAGATGGGAGCAGTAATGGATGACCTAGGAGGGTGGCATGGGTTGCAGGATGATCTGTCAAAATTGGAGAGTTGGTCGGACACCTGGCAGTTGGGGTTCAATGCCAAAAAGTGCAAGGAGCTACATTTCAGGGCAAAAAAACCAAGAAGGAGCTGCCAGCTTAGGGGGGGGGGGGTTCAGCTAGCCATGACAGAGGAGGAGAAGGATCTGGGGGTGATTATAACGGGCTCAATGAACAACTCAGCACACTGCAGGAAGGCAGCTGTAAAGGCCAACAAAATGCTGGGTTGTATTGCCAGGGGTATATCTTCAAGGAGAGGGGAAGCGATCCTGCCATTGTATAGGTCACTGATTAGGCCACACCTGGAGTACTGCATGCAGTACTGATGCCCATACCTGAAGAGGGACATTAAGTTACTGGAGGGGTGCAGCGCAGGACAACAAAGATGATCCAGAAAGTAGGGGACAAACCCTACGTGAGCAGGCTAAGGGAGTTGAACATGCACTCACTGGTGGAGAGGAGAGGCAGGGGGGATATGATTGGAACCTTCAAGGACATGAAGGGAATAAACAAGACAGGCACAGAGGGGCTATTCAAGTTAAGGGGGCTAGAGACACTGTTTGTCATGATCTCAGATTGGAGGGGGGAAGGTTCAGGAGGGAAACGAGAAGACACTTTTTTATGGAGAGAGTTGTGTCTGGGTGGAATGCATTGCCTGTGGAAGTGGTACCCTGTAGAACAGTGGACTTCTTCAAAAGGGGATGGGATAGAATAAGAGGTAGGGGAAGGAAGAGAGTGTCAGCTGCAGTATAAGAGCTGCTAGCTGCACACTCGAGCAGACTCGATAGACCATGAGGCCTTTATCTGCTGGCAAATTCGTACGTTCATATGCATGTTCGTATGTAAGTCCCTTCTCATCCCCCCCCTCCCCGTGTATAAACCCTGTTGCAAATCTTTGTCATCTGCTAAGAGGCATACTTTTCCTTCCAATGAAGTATACCAGTTGATTCAGGGTCACATACACCCAGTGTTTTAATGTATTTCATGTCTTTCAAAACACAATGCTGATTTTGTTTCAGATACACACTGATGTAACCCACTCCCTCTCTGATGTCTAGGAGTATACTGATGATAACTGTCTATGGGGAGGGGAACCACAACAAAAACTACAACCAGATGGTCTTTGCTTACCAGGTTCCTGGTGAAGGAGTGCTTTTGTCTCACTTGGGTGCTGGGCTAGGACAGAACTAAGGTCAGCAGCAGCGACAATCACTGAAGAACTGAGGCAACACTTCAGTTATAGTAAAACATTGGGATCACATTTAATAACACTGTGAAATTCCATGGAGCAAATGAGGTAGTTGATTTCAAACAGGGAGCATGTCACACACTGGACCAAAATGGTCACTTGAACTGCAGAGTCCAAATGTCCACATTGGGGTGTGTGGCCTGGCCCAGCCCAAGATGGCAGCTTAATTTTATTTCTTTAAAGGGAAACCAGACATCTAACCTCACCTGCAACCTTCCAGGCATCATACAGGAAGCCAACCTCAAAACTTTCAAGTAATATTCACTTCCGCACACTATCTGAGTTATTTCTCGGATTGCTTCAAGATCTGGAATTTTTTATTTAATATTTTGCTTACCTGGGTATCGAGACTGGGCTACCAAGGGCCTACGTCTATGGCTGAGCATGAAAAACAACTACCCTCCATCTCCAGGGTAAAATTCATGTTCCAAAAGCTTATCTCTGATACAAATGATTTAAAATTTACATCTCAGCAGAATGAGACTACTCTTAAAACATTGGACTCTCTTCTCTTTTCTACTGAAGCTAAATCTATGCATAATGAATCCTCCATCCAAGAGTTGAGAGCTACAGTTAGAGAACAAGACAGGGTTATCAAAGGTCTACATTCCAAACTTGTTGATATAGAAAATCGGAATCGCAGAAACAATCTGCGTTTCTTTTGTTTCCCTGAAGGATCAGAACTTGGAGACACAACCACGCTGTTATTACATGTTCTTCCAGCATGCTGCAGCTTCCTCCGATCTGAATCTAATCATTGAATGGTCTCACCGCTCATTAGGCCCAAGACCTGGCCCTGACCATAAACCAAAACCCATCCTGGCAAGATTCCTTAATTTTGCTCACACAGAGATTATCCTGAGTAAAGCAAGGGAAAACTGTGTACTCATGTGGCATGAGTACAAAATGTCAGTATTCAGGGACTTCTCAAAGGACTTATCTGCAAAGAGACGAACTTTTGCACCCATCAAGCAATGTTTACACAAAAAAGGCATCAGATTTGCATTGTGATATCCAGTGATCATGTGGCTCTATCTGGGTAACACCTTTAAGGATTTTAACTCTCCTGAATCACCATCTGCTTTTTTAGAGAACTTAGATCCAAATGCAGGCTTACCAAGTTTCACTGAGTCAGCTCAGCCGGTAACTGCTTGCACTTCTGCTACGATCATCGATCGCAACAAACTGTGCAGTGGAGATTCATCGCTTGCCAGAAATGAGGCTAACACTACTCAACCTACTGTCCCATTACCTAAGCACTCTGCTCATTCAAGAGAAAGTCGCCGATTCCGTTCTCATGGGCAATGGCTGCTTAGTGATAGCGCTCCCGTCTCCCTCGGGCTGAGAATCCATTCTGAACAGACCTCACATAAGTAAATTGAGTAAATTTTGTCATAGTAAAAATAACAGATGCATAGGTAGAACTTTTGGGGGAACCCAGCTTACAAATGGTGCAAAATGGAGGATTTAGCAGATCACTCAGATACGGAGGCCTCTCAGACATCAGAACCACATGACTCTCTGCCTTGCGACTCTGAGTGGGGGCCTGGTAAAAACTCCTGAAAATTTGGAGCAGCAAAACCAAAAAAGCTAAGCTGGACCTAATTTATCAAGAAATTCTGACCTTTAGAGCTGAGATAAAGGAGCTATATAGTGAGCTCTGTTGGGATGTGGTACAGCTTGAGCAGCACATGGAGGACCAAAAGCATCAGGGAACCGCTACCGAAAACAGAGTAGATGACCTGGAGCAGGTCCCCCAGCAAATCAAAGACACCCAAGAACAGATAATGGACAGACAGGAAGATCAAGAGAATTGTGCACAGTGCAAAAATATTCACATATACTGCCTCCCAGAGAACTCAGAGGGCTCTAACGTTAAAGAATTTATAGAGTCTTTGCTCCACACTGCTTTGGAATTGCCCCTTGATTTTGACCTGATTTGGAAAGAGTACACCGGGCACTGGCCCCAAAGCTTACCTCATCTAAGGTCCCTCCACGTTCAGTGATTCTTTGGTTCTACAGCTTCTGCACCAAAGAACAGATCCTTTTGACTGCTTGGAAGTGTCAGAAAATCTTTTATGGTCAAACTCGCATATACTTCGACCACGATTCTGCTCCTAAAATGATGCAACTTAGAAGAGTGTATCTCCCTCTGCTACCTGTTCTTAAAGTGGCAGGCTATAAATGTACAGAGCCATATCCTTCCTGCCTGGTAGTACAATTGTCCTTGGGGAAAAAAGAGTTTGCTACTGCACAGGAGGCACGAGAGGAACTCTCCAAAATAGGCCTACAATTTCCAGACTGAAGCTCAAGCTCTCAAAATTCAGAACAACTCCCAGCCAGATGGTAAACTTTACCTATGAAACAAAGAAAGAATGCCCAGAATCTGGCCACAGTTAAGACCACTCTGGGTGCCTACAAGAGAGACTCTGGAATTAAAGGCACTGAAGAATTCTCTTCCACATTTACTTGATCAATATTCAGGTTGATGGGCGCTTAGTACTGGGGGGGGGGGCATCCCCCTTTGAGTGGGGCTTAGGAGGCTTGACGACACGCAGGCCTGTTTCTGGGTCCGAGGAGGGTCCTCTATTTTGGGTCTTCCCAGAGCTGACTGTTGGTCTGTGGTGGAGTAGATCTTCTACCTCCCTCCCACCCACCTAGTTTTTACCATGTTACTGACCTACTATCTTTTAAACATGGTTGGTGACTATACTAAATATCTGACTTCCCTGAGATTAAAAGGGAAGGAAATATCTGAAATAACCTGTCTAATTAAAGTAAAATACAGCTGAAGTAAGGCTTTGGGTTTCCCCAATTTTCATAACCATACCTGGCCTACTATTGTTTGGCCCAAGGTGGGAAAGGGGGAACTGTTGTTCTGGGCTGCAGGATGCCACTGCGAGGCTTTTCCTCGATTCTTTTCCACTTCCTATTTCTGTTTCTCCTTTTGTTCTGGGCACAGCATGCTGTATCCCTGGAAGCCCCGGCCGTATCAGGCATGGGATTACCTCCACAACTAGGGAAGGTTAACACTTACCGGGAGGTACATTGTTTGGATCCCCGGGGCCGCAGATATCCATCCCCACATTTGGAAGTCCCTAAGATTACGAGTTATAAGTTGATATATCCAGTTAAAGCTAAAGTTAAAATGTTACAAGCTGCAAGGATGTATCACAAACTAAAACTTGTTTTGTATTTATGGTTTAAAATGTTAAGCACTCACTGGTTAGAGTATAAGTTTAAGGAAGTTCAGTTTTTTTTTTTTATGTGGTGCAACTTGTTTAATCCCAGCAACAATAATGTTACAATATTGAAGTGTGATAGATCTCCATGGAAGTATAAACATGGTAATGATGTCTGTAAGCAAATCAGGAAAGATGCAGGGTGGGAGTTCTTTAACATTGTTTGGTTCCTTCAGCCTTGGCTATTGTTTAGGGGGAGAGGGAAGTCATCTACTCACAATGCTACAAATATTAATTTTTGCAATGCAGATAGATTTAGCAAAAATAGTGTCGATGAACATAAATGGTATAAACCATCCAATAAAAAGAGCTAGGATTCAGCAATATCTACGTCGACTGCATATACCTGCAAGAGACCCATCTCTCGAAGAATGAGCATGCTAAACTGGCGATGGGAGGCAGATACACAGTATTCTCTTCCTCCAGTGCCACAGAGAAACAAAGAGGAGTAGCTATTTTGGTCCTCTCATCTACACCGTTCAAGGTAGAGAGAGAATACTCTGAACAGAATGGGCATTTTATAATGGTATAGGGGCACATGTTTGAGACAGTAGTAACGCTGGCAAGTGTATACTTCCCACCAGGTGCCCCCCCCCCCACTACTTAGGTGCTTTATTAATAGGCTTTTGGAGAGTCAGAAAGGTATCATGCTGACAGGAGGTGACTTTAATACCACCATTTCCCCACGTTGGGACTCCTCAGCTCCAAGAGCACATATGATTACCCCTACTCAGAAACTTCTTAAAGCACAAGTTCCACAATTAGGCCTTACAGATATATGGCATCATTTATTTCCCTCATCAGAAGGTTATACTTATTTCTCCCCTAGGCACCACTCCTTCTCTAAAATTGATTATTTCTTCATTTCCACAGAGCACTTAGGTAAAGTACAGGACATTTCACTGGCAGCACAACAGTTCTCAGATCATGCCCTGATTCTATTGAATGTATCCTTGTGGCAGCTGAATTTAGCTCTACTTAAAGATACAGGGCCAGATATTCAAAAGGGTTTAAGCATGCTTGCATGGCAAGGTTCTTGTCCAGCATAAGTCGAAATTGCACCATAGTCGATATTCAGCAGGAGCAGTTGCGCCACAGAAAACATGCTGAGTAACAGCGCAATGCAAATGAAAGGTATGCATAACGAAGGGGTGGAACCATGCATAAAGTGCGCAATGCGATATTCAAAGGCTTGCTCAATGCACAACAGTGGATCAGGCAGAAGTTGCGCCATGGCGGAAATGAGCCAAAATAAAAAGGCTCAAGGAAGAGGCGTAAGAACGCAACAGGGAATGCACATGAGGCAGCCAGACAGAGCAGGCCACAGCAGGAACCAGTGTAGGTCAGGGAGTGTAGAGGACAGAATAGGGGCAAGTGAAGGTGTGTGGGGCCACAGAGTGCAGAGGCCAGTAGGTGTACCCAGTGCAGTGGAGGTAGCAGTCAGGACAGCGGGGGTAACAGATCCACAACAGCCGGGGGACACAAGCCAGGGAGATGGACAGTGCCAGCTTCCACATGGAAGCTGTAATGAGGGGGGTGAGAAGGCATGCTGCAGGGGGACGTGGCTGTGGAAGGGCCCACCGGCAGTACCGTGCCCGCATCAGCTTTGAGCTGTATTCAGACGTAGAGATTGTTGGCCGGTACTGCCTGAACAGGGCAATACTGAGGCGGCTCTGTGAGCTGTGCAGGGATGTGATGCAGGCACCCTCACGACGGAGTCACGCCTGTCAGTGGAGACAAAGGTAACAGCCTGCATGTGCTTCCTCTACGGCTACCTTCCAAGAGGCCAACAGGGGACACCACAGGCATAACACCAGTCCAGCCACGTCAAGCATCCTCACCCAATTCCTCAGCGCACTGCTGCCACATGCTGCGGAGTACATCCATTTCCACAGCACCGTGGCAGAGTATACAGCAAACATACAGGAGTTCCACAGGGTAGCACGTATGCCTGGTGTGCTAGGGGTGATAGACTGCACCCATGTGGCCATTCGCATGCCACCTGGCCCCGATGGGGCTGCCTATTGCAATCGGAAGGGGTTCTCCAGTGTCACCTGCCAGGTGGTGTGTGATGCCAGTGGGCGCATCATCAATGTCTGTGCCACGCACCCTAGCGGAGCACATGATTCATTCATATGGTACCAGTGAGCACTGTGCCATCGATTCGAGAGTGGGAACATCCCCACAGGACATCTAGTGGGTGAGTATGCATGTAGGATTGGCTAAGCGGGGGCAAGGGTGGGTAAGCCACAGGTGCCATGGGAGTGGCACACAGGGTTAGGGGCAATATGAGCCTGAACATGACACTAGCCTCCACTCTCTCCACACAGGTGACAGTGGATACCCACTCTGTCCCTGGCTGCTCACACCCTACTGGCGGCCCACGACCCCATTGCACCAACACTTCAATGAGGCACATGCCGCCACATGCAACATCATCGAGCAGGTGTTTGGGATGCTGAAGGCACGCTTCTGATGCCTAGACACCTCTGGCGGTGCCCTACAGTACAGCCCCTCAAAGGCCTGTGGGATATTCCTGGCCTGTTGTATCCTGCACAACATGGCCAAAGACTGTGGGATAGCCGTACAGGTCGAGGAGGGGGACAGCGATGGGGATGCTGGTGAGCCGGTGATGATGGGGATGAGCAGCCCCCCCTTGGACGGCATGACCCCCGACTGATCCGGCTGGCCCAGCTGCACCGGGACACCATCACAGAGGAGCACTTCGCACAACACAGGTAAGTCATGGGGCCATGTGCAACCAACACTGTCCAGGGCACAACCCACATACACACAGGGTAACACGCCAGGGGTGCATGACGGCAAGGGAAGTGGCAGGGTACAGGAGCACAAACACACAACCAGGGAGGGGTGAACAGTCACATGCCACATGGACAGACACACACACACACACACCAGGCACAAAGTGCACAGGGGTCAGGTGCACAGCAGAGCAGGAACAGACATGAGAAACACACACGTCCACAGGCCACCACCACCTGTACTGTCCATGTACGTGTGTCAGATGCTGGGCACCCTTGCACCTTGGTGTACAGTGCAATGCAGGCATCATCATGCACACGCACCTGTGGACAGCAGTCGGGAGGGTGTGCAGGTGGTCCGTGTGTTGGCATGTAGGGCAGGGCATCCACTGGTGCACTGCCCACCAAAACACACATTGCACACAGGGCAGCACCAGACAGGGCCCACACTGGGAGACAGCTCAGTCATGTGGCACAGTGCCACGGCCACCTCGGATGCGTGGGCGGCCCCGCTGAGACCCAGCAGCACTGGCATGGGCCACATGGGGTGGCACTGATGGACCACCAGGAGTCCCACTGCGTGAATGCGACCTTGTCCGCACAGGGGTCTGCAGCATACCGAACATACCTGCACCAGGGGTGCTCGGGATGCCCACAGCTGAACCCGGCATTGACAGAGTGGGTGTCGCACGATGCCGGGAACGGGGAGTGGATAGCATACTGCACGGTGTGAGCCACACAGGGGCACCTGACTGTGTGCCCAATGTGGCCACGGCACTGACCACTGCCTTTGTCAGCCTGTCGATGGCAGCGGTCACATCCACCCGCATATGGTCAATCCGGGACAGGATCCTCTCATTGTCCCTGCTGTGCTGCTACTGAGCCACACACAGTGCCTCCACGGATGATGCAACCCACATCTGCTGCTGTACTGATGCCTGCAGCAGGCGGGTGTGCTCATTAAAGAGGTCATCTGCCACATCGGCAACCTGTCCCTCAGGGTCTGGAAGGGCCTGATGTACAGCACCCCTTAAGGGTGGGCGCTGCTCACCAGGACCAGATATGGGCATGTCCACAGGTGGTGCACCTCCATCACTGCTGAGCCCTGTACCCCCTGTCCCGGTGGGTGACTGCTGCTGCTGCCCCTCTGCCTGCTGTGCCCACTGGATCAGTGGTTCCCCTGCTGTGGCCACAACAGTGCCAGTGACCTGCACAGCCACCAGTGCTGCCCCACCGGTGCTGACAGGCACAGCCTGGTACTGTGCTGACATGCTGGCACACACGTCGGAACCAGCTAGATCCATCGGTGTGTGCTGGCCTGCTGTGTGTCCATTCTGTGACACACACATGTCACTGCCCATAGTGGTCGGTGCATCATCGATGGTGCAGGTCTGTGCAACAACCACAGCTGCAGCGTGCTGGCATGCTTGCATGCCAGACCGCTGGGACACAGGAAGGGCACTCCCCACACCTGTCTCAACATCTGTGAAGGCAGATGGCTGTGCACACTGCCGCAGTGCACACCGGCAATCTGCAGAGGTGGATGGGCCCTCCTCCAACTCCGGGTGGCTGTCCACAGTGGACAGGCCCTCCACTGCTGACCCCTGCAGACGCACAGGATCTGTAACAGAAAGGAAGGACACGTTAGTGCATGTGAACTACCCCCCCCAACATGACATACATGGGACAACATGGATAGCTTGGCAGAAGACACCAGGAGAAAGGACTGCTGTGTGACTGAACTTCTCTGCTGGGACTAAAGTAGAAGAACTTTTGTATTTGGACCTTTAATTTAGGGTAAAAAAACTAACATACAAAACAAAACAAAAAAAAAAAGTGTGTGTTTGGGTTAACTGAACTGAATGGGTAACTGAAAAGTCATCTGGGTGTAAATCTCAGGTGACTGAAAGGACTTAACTGCTGTGAGGTTTAAATTACTTGTAGAAAGATCTAGTAAGTAGGGGAGTGGCTTAGCTAGAAGGAAGCTACATTTAAAGACTGCCTTAGAAAGATTCTGCTAATAGCTTGGCAGAAGACACCAGGAGAAAGGACTGCTGTGTGACTGAACTTCTCTGCTGGGACTATATTGCCCTCCTTCCCTCTCCTCCACCCCCCCACCCAAAGCTAGTTCTATTTTTATAGGCACAGGATTTGACTGACAACAGGAACTTCCTGTTTAGGGGCAGGAAGTGAGTGATCACAGAACCACCAAGGACCCACCATCCTAGAAGGGCAAGAGTAGCTCTCCGGCCCCCTCTAGCTGCTGGAGGTCTGCCTCTGAACAAGTAAGTGGTCTACTGAGAAATATAGGATATTCTTGTCTCAGAACAGGACAATCAGGAGCTTAAAGGGCACACAGGCAGAAAGTAAGGAGAGAAGAAAAAACAGAGGAAAGAGTAAGGATTGCAAACAGTTAAGGGGCAGAAATAAGACATGATTGGAGTGGTAGTGCAGTGGCTGTGGAGCAGCAGTCTTCCGGGAGATGTTCTGGAGGATGCGGTGTTGTCCCATCTGCAGGCACCTCTGGGCTGAGGGAGGAGGTTGCTCATCTCCAGGCTGAGTTGGCCAGATTTGTGGGACCTCCTCTTCCATCCAGGGACCACCAGTGCCACTGCCGCTGCCTCAGAGGTTGCCAAGAAAGAGGAGCGTTGGACCACAGTGGGCTCAGGGAGGGTGAGGGTGGTGGAACAGAGGCATATCCTCCAGTTGTACCTCTCCACAATTCCTATGCCATTCTGGCAAAGTGTGGTTCCTCTATGGAGGCACCTACAGTGGAGACCAAGGAGGATGCTGGGAACTCCACAAAGGAGACCCACAGGAGGGTGGCAGGGACCCTGCAGGGAAGGAAACAACCCTGGTGGGGGACTCCATTGTTAGGAAGGTAGAACTGGGCAAGGAAGGGAGAGGGAGGTAGGGTGCCTGCCTGGCGCCATGGCTTGGAGGGACAGGGAGTGAACCTCAGGATTGCCGGAGCAGCTGCACAGGAGGGAGTTGGATGTCATTGTCCACCTAGGGACAAATGACCTGGCTAAGAAAGGGATTAGAGAAGTGCAGGAAGAGTTTGTGGAATTGGGGAGGGCCTTAGTCAAGTAGCACGCACGGTAACCTTCTCGGAGGTGCTACCCATCTATGGCATAGGAGAGGCTAGGTGTTCCTGACATGGGATTCAATCAGTGGTTGAAAACTGGTGGAGCTCAGGGATTTGGCTTCATTGGGGACTGGGGTCCACCTGGAGTGATGCAAGCCTATACTGGCATGATGGGCTGCATCTGTCCGGGAGGGGAACCAGGATCCTAGGTGATAGGTTTAAATGCTTCATTGGCAAGCTTTTAAACTAGCCAAGGGGAAGCACTGGAAAGGAGCAGGAAAATCCTAGCCCCCAAACAATCACGGTAGTAAGTGTGGCAAACACCAACATGGAGGTGTCGATAGGGAGAAGGGCAGGGGTAAATGGAGAAAGTGACAAAGGCAAGAAGGACAGGGATGGGGCAAAAGGGGGTAAGGCATCAGGAAATGGAGGGTAATGAGTACCAATGCCCGTAGTCTGGGCAACAAGCTCCCTGAGCTGGTGGCCTTAATGGAAGAGGGATGCCTGGATATCGTAGCAGTCACAGAAACATGGTACACAGAGAACCATGACTGGATGTTAACATACCAGGGTACATAACCCACAGGAGAGACAGGCAGGGAGAAGAGGGGAGGAGTAGCTTCTATGTAAAGGAAGGGATAAAAGCAACTGAACAAAAGAGTAAACAGGGAGGAGAGGAGGCACTGTGGGTCACCTTGAGACTGGAAAGGGCACCACAATCCGCACAGGGTTGTGTACAGACCCCATGTCAGGGGAAGGAATGGACAAGGATATGATGGAAGGCATTCTAGAATGGCAGAGAAAGGGAGATACTGTTGATGGGAGACCTGAATATGCCAGATGTTAACTGAGCACATTTGCTGCAGCCACATCCAAGAGCAGGGCCATTCTTGATGCCCTACAGGTGGCAGGCATTAGACAGCTAGTTTCGGAACCCACTGTGAGGGAGCAATCTTAGACCTCATACTCTCAAATGGGGGCAGGAGAGGATCTCAGATCTAGAAGTGGTTGCATCTGGGGACAAGTGACCATCAAACAGTGTGGTTCACGTTAAACTCAGCTACAGAGTCAAGCCATACAAAAGTGAGGGTACTGGACTTAGGAGGGCTGACTTTGGCAAGATGGAGAGTGCTCAGAAAAGCACTAGCAAACAGGCTAGAAGGAGGTGTGAGCAACAATGGGGAATTATCAAAATGCCATCACAGAGGCAACAAGCCTTTGTGTGAAGCAAATAAACAAATCAAAATGAAAGAAAAAGCCACTATGGTTCTCAAGAGAGGTGGCTGTGAAAGTCAGGAAGAAAAAGATAGCATTCCGGAAGTATAAGGAAACACAGAAGGAGCAGGACAGAGAGCTGTACCAGTTAAGGCAGAAAGAAGCAGGGAGGGAAGTCAGAATAGAAAGGCCCAAACTGAGGAAAAGATAGCCAACTCAGTTAAGAAGGGGGATAAAACCTTTATAGGTACATCAGCGAGCGAGAAAGACAAAGGAGGGATAGTGAGGCTGAATAGAATGAACGGTGGTGGGCAGAGGGGACAGTGAAAAGCAGGAATACTGAACGAATATTTCTGCTCAGTATTCAAAAGAGGAGGGGAAGTGCCTAATCCAATTAACAGAAGCACTCTTGATAGGGGGTCGATCCCAGTCCTTTCACAGAAGAAAGGGTTCTGCAAGAACTCCTAAAACTGAAGGTGGACAAAGCAATGGGTCCTGATGGAATTCACCCCAGAATTCTAAAAGAATTAAGGAAGGAACTAGTGAAACCACTGGCTACTCTTTTAATAAATCATGGGAGGATGGTGTGGTACCCGAGGACTGGAGGAAGGCGGATGATTCCCCTTCACAAAAGTGGGACCAAGACAGAGGCAGGAAACTACAGACCTGTCAGTCTGACCTCTGTGGTAGGGAAAGTGATGGAGTCACTTCTGAAGGAAAGAATAGTTGAGTACCTAGAGGTCAGTGGAGCACAGGATCCAAGGCAGCATGGGTTCACAGCGGGAAGGTCATGTCAGACGAATCTAATAGATTTCTTTGACTGGGTGACCAAAGTAGTAGACCAGGGAGGGCTGTGGACATGGCCTACCTAGACTTTAGCAAGGCATTTGACACAGTCCCACACAAAGATTATTAGTCAAATTAACCAGCCTGGGAGTGGGTCCCAGGGTGGTAGCCTGTAAAACATTGGCTGACAACAGGACACAGAAGGTAATTGTAAATGGAGTCCACTCTGAAGAAAGGGCGTTACTAGTGGGCTACCGCAGGGTTCAGTATTGGGTCCAGTCCTTTTAATGTCTTCATCAGTGACATTGCAGAGGGACTGAAGGAAAGTATGCCTTTTGCAGATGACACAAAGATCTGCAACAGGGTTGATACACAAGGAGGCGTGGAAAGGATGAAAAGGGACTTGGCAAGGTTGGAGGAATGGTCAGACGATGGCAGCTAGGATTCAATGCAAAAGTGCAAAATAATCACCTGGGAAACAAGAACCCAGGGAAGAATACACAATGGTGGGGAGGTAGTAACAACAACAAAACAGGAAAGGGACCTGGGGTAATCATATCAGATGACCTTAAGGTTAGCAAGCAATGTGAGAAGGCAGTAGGGAGGGCTCGGGGTATACTGGGATGTATAGGGAGAGGCATCAGCAGCAGAAAACAGGAAGTTGTTATCCCTCTGTACAGACAGTTGGTGAGACCCCATCTGGAATACTGTGTCCAGTTCTGGAGACCCCATCTCCGCAAGGACATAGACAGGATAGAGGCAGTCCAGAGGAGGGCAACTAAAGGTGCAGGGTCTGCAAGAGAAGCCGTATGAGGAGAGACTAAAGGAGCTTAATATGTATACCCTTGAGGAAAGAAGGAGAGGGGGACATGATAGAAACTTTCTACCTCAAGGGAATCAACAAAGTCCAAGAGGGTAGCATCTTTCAGAAAAGAGACTTGCAAGAACAAGGGACACAATTTAAAGATAGAAGGAGGGTGGTCAGGGGCAATGTGAGGAAGTATTATTTCACAGAGAGGGTAGTGGATGCATGGAACAGCCTTCCTGAGGAAGTTGGGGTCTAAAACTGTGGGAGAATTCAAGAATGCGACAGACATAAGGCAATTCTTGTGGGGGCAGGAAGATATAGGCTGTTGGTTAACTAGGAACTGCGGCCTATCCTGTAGGTAGGGAAATGGGCAGACTAGATGGGCCTAGCGGTCCTTATCTGCCATCAAAGTCTATGTTTCTATGTTTCATGCAGTGATGGGCTACCACCTGTCTGGAAGCCACCTGCAGGCACACCCTCAATGGCGCTGCGCTGCATGCTTGCAGCGAGCATGTCCTCCGACAGGGTCAGCTGCACCACCTCCGCCTGTCCACCGCCTATAGTAGCACGTGCCGCCCTGATGGCTGCAACCTTCTCCTTCACCTCGCTGGTGGCTGCCGTGCAGGTTGACGGCACTTGACACCCCCTCCCATGCAGCAGCTCGGGCCTGAGGGGTGCCTCGCTGTCCACTGAGAAGTGGCCTCAGCCAGGTATGCCTCAAACAGTGCCTCTGTCTCCTCCTGGTAAAGTTGGGCCTCCTCTTCTGCCCACCATCATCCTCTCACCAGTCCTCGCCGTCATTTCACAGCCTGTATGGGTGAGAGTGGTCACCTGTGACTGTGCAGTACAGACTTCTCTGGGGCCATGGTCCAGAACAGCAAAATGCATGCAACTCATCTATCAGCTGCAGTAAACGAATATGGCCACTGCAGATCAATGTCGACATTTATAGTGCAATGCATGCAAAATTAGGACTGGAGCAACTTTAATGAGATGGAATTGCACCCTGCGCCATTGAATGGCTGAATCAGATGATTTGCTATTACGGGTGAATATCGCGCTGTTGCACTTTTGCACAATACGTTGAGCCGGCTGAGCCAATGGTGCAGTTCTGTGACTGCGAGTACACCGCATCGCATATGCCCAGGTAGCTTATGCAGGCATCTGCCATGCTGATGACGTGCTGTGCGCGATTGGCAATGCAGGACACGGCCACCATTGTGCCAGTGGCGCTACAGCGCCGGTCACCACATGGCGCTGTGGCACAACTGCGCAATAGTCCACTGTGGCAATGGCACGCAGGCGACCAATCACGCTGGACGTGTAGACGTCTGATGGTGCTGTGCGTGGTCTTGCGCCAGAGACCCATGACCTTGTGCCCGACCTTTGGCCCCTTGGCGCTGTACGTATGGCATGTCTGCAGCTCTATCGTCCTGTTCGGTAACAGTGCGATAGGGACTGGCAACGCTATACGAACAGCGTGATAGAGACTGACGGAGTTGTATTGCGCAACATTTCCACGTGGGGTTGCCGCACTGCGGAGCGCCATATTGCCTACTACATACTTGCAGAGATAGCACGCAGGAGAGCAGCACAGTGGAGTGCGTTGGAGCTGGCCAACCTGGTGGCTGTGGTAGAGCCTCACCATGGGCCACTGTTTGGGGATGAACCCCTGAACGTGGCCCGCACACATGTGTGGCAGCAGGTGGCCACTGAACTTTAGGAGGCCACTAGCCGGCAGCGCTCAGCAGAGCAGTGCAGGCACCGGTACGGTGACCTACGCAGTAGGGAGCAGGCACTGCTGGTGTGCCTACGTTCATGTGCCAGGAGGGGCGTGGTGCCTAGGCCAGGTGGGTGAGCCGTCTATGCACCTGTATTGTCCGCATGGGTAACACTGTGTATTGTGACCAGCACATGGGGGAGGGTTGGTCTATTGTTGGCTGTGGCGGTGTTTATGGGTGTGTGATGTATGGGTCTGGCTGTGTGGGCAGGCACACTCATTGGGGCAGGGGGCTGCCTGCTTTGGGATTTCACTGATGTGTTTCTTACCTTTTGTTTCCCACAGGCATGGCAGAGCGGAGGTGGGCCCAGGATGAGGCACAGCGAGGGGTGGCAGCGGTGGCTGTCCGAGGTGGTGGCGGTGTCGAGCCATGGCATCAGCAGCAGCAGCAGCCACAGCAGCAGCGGTTTGATGAGGGTGAATGTCATGACATCATGGATGCTATTGCATGCTGTGGGGGGGGCAAGGCATGGCCACCATCCATGGACAACACTGCCATGCACGTGACGTGTGACAGTCAGCACTGTCCAGTGGCACTGCATGTCTGGGAGTGTGTCACTGGTGGTCCATGCATGCACTGGGCACATGGCTGTGGCACTAACTTCCCACCGCGTAGCCACATCACTGTACAGCCTTGGTTGTGCTGTGCTGGTCATGGGTGGTGTGTGTGTGCAGTGGCAAACATGGCTGTTGCTGCCTGGTTGGGCTTGTCTTGTGCACGGTCACTGTGGGTGGGTGCAGTCCATCACAGGAGCGGGGCACCTGGCTGTATGCTATGCATGTTGGGTGGGCTTCAGGGTTGTGGACAATCACAGCCATTGATTCTGTTCCCTTGTCCTAGGTGTCCAGATCCTGAGGAGGATAGAGCGAGCAGTCTACCACCTGCTGGACATCTCGTTGGAGTCCCTCGAGATCCTGAGGGACATGCAACGAAGAGGAGTGAGGCGTAGGAGGAGGACCCGGGACCAGCAGCAGCCAGTTGATGTGTGGCTCATGGGCAGTAGCTGTCCTCACCTACCCCTTTACCCATCCCTCACACCCTGCCTTCCTCACCCAGTTCTTCACCCTGCCCTTACCCACCCTACCTTGTACCCGTACCCCCACCCTTGTCTTGTATATAGTTGTACATAGTTGTCTGTTCCTGTTGTTCCTGTTCATATTTTCATTATATAAATCTATTTTGTTATGAATACTGTGGTGGTCTCTGATTTGCAGCTGGCTATAGGTGCTCAGTTGCAGTGGTGTGCATGGCATCTGGGGTGGTATTGTCCTGGGAATGTGTGTGTGTGTGTGCATGGGGAGGTGTCCCTGGTGTGGTAGTGGCTTTCAGCCGGTCTGGCCGTGTGCTGCCACACACCGCTGGGTGCTCCTGGTGGGTCTGGCTTGTATGGTTCTGTGGTACACAAGGTTGCAGTGTGGCGGGGGGGCATGGGGATTCCTGCAGTGACAGTGACAGTCACTGCTCATGGGTAGTGTCTTAGGGTAACAGTGCAGGGTGTGCTGTGCACAGGGGGGTGCTGTTGTGCACTTGGGTTGTCCGCCCCCTTTGTGTGGCAGTCTCAGCTTGCCAGTGGGTGTGCTGGGGCACCATGGCCCAGCTGTGCTTTGTTGGCTTGTCCCCATGGGCCGGTGGATATTCCGTCCCTCCCCCAGTGATGCTGTGCTTAGGGTGTGGGGGTGTATTGTTAGTTCTGCAGTGTGTTCCTGTGCCCATCTGTGGCATGGGTGGTGGGCCCCTGCCTACCTCCCTGGTTGTGCAGTTCCATTGCTCTGCTGCTGGGGGGCTCTCTGCTTGCCCTATGGTGCCTCTGGACTGCTCAGCTGGGCTGGCCTTGTTGCGCTATGGCGCATCATATCTGCTCAGCTTCCCCTTCCTGGTTGCGCTATGGCGCAGGTTGTGCAATATTCAGACGTTAGCTGGTTGCACAATTTGACTTGCTCCATGTTTGAATATCATGTCTATTGTGCATGTGCGCAGTTGACTTGAGCTTGCTCCTGCTATTACGCACATTTTGGGCGCAGCTTGAATATCTGGCCCACAGCATTTAAAACTAAAATGGGAGACCAGATCACTCAGCTTCTGAATGAAAACACTAACCCTGATATACCTGCTACTATTATTTGGGACACTATTAAAGCCGTGCTGCATAGAGAAATTATATCTTATTCCTCCCACAAGAATAAACAGAGGGAATCTAGATATAAACAATTACAGGTGACACTTGGGGACGTCCAGGAGAGACGTGCCTGAGGGGAGGGAGTGCCCCAGGAGGAGCTAAGAAATGTACAATCGGAAACTCAAGGGATATTAGATTATAAGGTACAGCTGACCTTTTTTATATCTCAAGAAGTTTTATTATGAGGGTGGCTCAAAGGGTGCCAGAAATTTGGTTAAAAGAACTAGAACCTACAGACAGTCAGTGACCATAGCAGGTATTAAAGACCCTCAAACTGGGAAACTTCATTATAAGGGCTCACAAATAATTAAAGCATTCCAGGAATATTATGGGGCACTATATGCAGACTGGAACACTCCATCAGAGGATTTGATTGTCAGTTTCTGGCCCCGCTTACCTTCCCCAAATTGACAGAAGCACAACAAGCCTCCCTGCTGAGCCCCATCTCAACTAGAGAACTTCAATTAGCTATCGGTAAATCTAAAACTTTAAAATGCCCTGGCCCGGATGGGTTTGGAGCTGAATGGTACAAAATCTTTCAGGCTAAATTACTCCAACCAATGAAACAGGCCTTTGTGGAGGTACAGAGGGGAATGCCCCCCCATCATGGTCCTATGCAGCCATTTCAGCTATCCTAAAACCAGGAAAAAATCCTCTATCCCTGGATTCATTTAGACCCATCTCAGTCCTTAATAGTGACTATAAATTTGTCATGTCGATTTGGTTGAGTAGGCTGGAGGCTGTCCTACTGGGTCTGATTCATGCTGACCAGGCTGTATTTCTCTGGATGAGGCTAACTGCTGATAATGTCCAAAGAACATTTCATACTATGGATTACCTAACTAGATCACAGACACCTGCAGCACTGGTGAGCGTGGACACCTACAAGGCCTTTGACAGGTCTCTTGGAGATACCCGTGGGAGGTCTTGGTGACCTTTGACTTCCCAAAAGATTTTCTTGCTTGGCTAGAGCAAATCTATTCCTCACCCAAAGCCTATATTAAGATCAATGGCGGTAGCTCTTCACCTATTCCCCTCGAGAGGGGCACTTGACAAAGATGTCCCCACTCCCCACTCCTTTTTGCTTTGTATATTGAACTCCTGGCTATGACCATTAGAAAATCAGTGAGGATTTTAGGAGTACTTATAGGGAATCAAACCTGGAAACTAACTTTATATGCAGATGATATCCTATTCAATGTAACCCACCCAGAAACCTTCCTCCCAGCTATCTGGAGTGTGCTAGATCAGTTTGCCAGGGTTTCTGGATATCAGACATACCTTATCAAAACTGAAGTGCTTACTATTCATTTCACCCCTTCTCCAAATTTAAAGCACAATTACCTTTTAGATGGAATAAGACTGAAATAAAATGTTTATGTATACAACTACTGCAACAGATCTCTAATCTTATGCTACTTAACTTTGAGACCCTTACTCAACAAATTGAACTAGACCTACACCGTTAGTCCCAACTCCATTTACCATTATACTCCAAGGTGGACTTAATACGTATGAACATCCTGCCTCAGTTGTTATATTTATTCTCGACAATCCCAGAATTTCCCTTGCAGATATATTTTATCTCCTGGAATAGATCCCTCGCTAGGTTCATTTGGGTGGGTAAAAGACCAAGAGTAAAGTGGTCAATATTGCAGCTACCTAAAGGGAGGGGGGATTGAACCTACCTGATCTCCAAAAATATACTCAAGCTACAGTTTTATCTCAAATATTTAATTGGTGCAATCCAAATTATGACCTTCCTTGGAAGGTTTTGGAAATAGTTCTTAATCAACTCCATGACAACCCAGATTTGCTGTCCTCCATTAGAGCTCCCCTCAAAAGAGATCCGCCATTTTATATTGGAGCACAGTCTACCTTAAAGTTCTGGTGCAACCTTAAAAACCCTCCAGAATTGAAGTCAATTCTATCCCATCTGGAACCCCTCTGTTTGGTGATCAAACCCCTATCACCACAAGAGAAACAAACTTTGCAGATTTGGTCCAACAGAGGTCTCTCTTCAATTTACAAAATCACAGATTCGGAGGGCGTTATTCCCTTTATGAAATTACAAGATAGTTACAGGCTCCCACCACAAGACCATATGTTGTATACACAAATTAAGAAATCTGTAGGGCAGAGAGCTGTAACCCTGGGCTTCTTACCTAAACCTCTCCCCTCACTTCTACATCTCACCATAACCACTAGAGAGGGGCAAATCTGGCCACATTTTATAGGATTACTTTATAAGAGTCTCCAGGAATTGTCTTGAGAGTCCACTAGGGGAATATTAGAGACTTGGAATAGAGCGCTCCCCCTGCCAGTCCAAATAGATGACTGGGAAAAATATAGTAAACACTCTATAGGCCTCTTGAATGCCCCCTACTGGCGTGAATTTGCATGAAAGACCAGAAGCAGGTTTTTTCATACTCCTGCAAAACTTTCTAAATTCACTGCTACAACCACTTGTGATTGTTGGAGAAGATGTGGGGAACACTATATAGGCCATACCCATATTTTCTGGACCTGTCCAGGACTGCCAGTTTTCTGGCATAATATATCAACTGCCTTGGCAGAATTAGTGTTAGAGGAAGCTGTTCTGACCCCAGAATTGGTACTTCTATCTATCCCACCAGAAAGTCTCTGTATTCAGAAAGGCTCTTTGCTGATTACCTATATTCTGACGGCCAAGAAAGTTATTACTAAGCGATGGGTCAAAGAGTCCCTCCCTACCCTCCAAGACTGGCATGGGGTGCTCAGAGATATATATATATATATTCTAAAGCTTGATTGCTAGATCACTAGATAGGATTAATTTATTTGCATTGAGATGGAGAAAATGGGTATTTTATATCTCACCTTTGGACCCTTCTTTTGTCCCTTAAAAACTAAATTTGATATGTATCAGAAGGAAAACAGGCAAAGTTTTATCACTGTATGGACTCAACTCTTAATTCATCTGATGAGCTCTTTCTTCTGCAGGAACCATGGACATTTTATAGGACTTTTACTTTGCATTAATGCTTTTTACGCAATACTGGTCACCACCAATATATGTTATTATTTGAATTTCTGCAGTTTTTATCCTGGGAAACTGTTCAGAGAGGACGACTTATTTATGCTGTGGCTATACTATTTGTATCAACTGTTGTACCTCCATATTTATTTTTGTCTGAGAAATACAATAAATAAACAATTAAAAAAAAAGAGAAAAAGTCCTTGGGCATTCAGAGCTCCAGATCTACTTGTTGTGATGGCAACAGTTCCTGCAAGAAATCGGCTCCCTCCAGAGCAGCTCCCTCTTTTGCTTCTCCATTCCCATTAAGTAACATGTTCACTCCTCTACGAGATAGCATGCACTCTTCCCAAGAGGACATCTCACAGGATACCCCTACCTTACATTCTGCCAGCCCTCTCCATTTCGATCCTGGTGCTGCATCGGTGGACTCCTCTTGGGCAGAGGTTGTTGTGAGCTCACCCATCAAAACCCTAGAACTGCCGAAAAAGAAATGTAAGAGTAAAACCAGGAGCAAGATTCCATCGCCTGCACAAATCGCTAATAGAGCCAATGCAACCTGATTTCCTGCTTTTGATGCCTTAAGTTATTTCTTAATCACATTTTGCGATGCATGGCTTGGCTTAGGCTCCAATTTTTGCCTTATTGCCTTCTGTGACAGCCGAATTTGCGTACAGCTTCTGAGCGGCTCTTTGTTATCACTCTCAGCAGGTGCAGAGCCATCAAAGCTGTACATCACGGTCTGTGTGATATTCATCAGACCGTGTTGCTCCCACTATACATACCATCATCTAGCAATCCCTTCTCCCCAATTCACAGTGTTACTTTTTTCTTCACCTTAATTTCATTATTGGGTTCTTATTTCTTCCCTCTTTTATGAATCATCTTATTGTTGTGGCCCCAGTTACTCTAATATAATTGATACTACACAAGGCTCATTACTAATCATTTATATCAATAAAGAGCTTGCGTATATTTTCCCCAGCTAACAATATAAGGTACTTATGGAATTGGACCCCATGTCAGTTATCTCTCACCTTACTATTTGTCCCCCTCTCCTGAATTTTATATAATACGCTATTTGCTCTCTTTAGCTCTATTGCCTAAACTGATACAACTATGCCACTATTGTGACAGGCCATTTTCATGCTATATGGTGCCTATATTATTAAATCTAAACAACTTATTGAATTAATGTTATACTCTGTGTATAAACTTATTAAAGGTTTAGACTCAAAATCCAAGAGTTAAAGACCACTTTTTGAGATCTGTACAACTACAAGTTGGGAGTTGCTGGGCCTAGCTTATAGACCCAGTTATCCCTTTAAAGTAACTTACTTGGGGTAACTTTTGAGTAGACCAAGCAGAGTGTAACACAGTAATATTTTCTCTTATGGCACCCCTGCATTGAAGCCTGCACATAGTGCTCCTTTACACACAGCTGGAGCTCATGTATATGGGTATAATGCTATAGTATGTGCAATTTTATGTTAATTCTCTTTTCCTCTGACCAGTTCTGTCCCAGCAGGGTATTCTGGAGCACCAACATTATTAGATTTGTTTATAATTTATAAGTTTGCCTTAGATTTAAGATTTCTCTTGTATAGTACATTACTAAGGTTCAGTGCCAGCTGTCATTCTAACTCTGCTTTGCTTCCCCCTGTATATGGTATCGTTCACAATTTTGGGGATTTTATATGTAGGTTGGCATACTTATTACTTTTTATATTTTCTACGAATATACCTGGTTGGTACTGCCTTTTAATTTTGTCCAGATATATTTACTTGATTCTTTTAGATGAGGCTGTGATTTTGGTACCTCTATGAAATCAGTATTTTCACTTTAACCTTGTTATAGTGGCGAATTAAGCAACTTTATTTACATATTCTGTTTAGTAATTATCTTAGAATATAAACAGTCATATTTTTGTATTCCTTCATTAAGGAAATACTGAACTTTTACTGCCCACCCGGTAGTGCTGTGAGAGTCTTAGTGCTAATGTACTGACTCTTATCTCGCTGCACATCAAGGTGCTCCAATGTTGTGTGTGGTTTCAATAATAGATAGTTGTGTGTTAATGTGTTTAATAATGTTCTTTATGTTATATATTTCAGAGAGTCTCAGCAGCTATATATGTGTTAACCTAACTTCTTTACTCTTTATCTGGTCCTGCATGCAGTTTCATACTCAGTACATTATTAATAGAAAGTTAACCAATCCTGTTAGCTTTGTGATGTCCTCTCCCATAGCCTCTCTTGAGTCCCTTCTTCCAGTGTGTTTACATATTTCTTCTATCTTAATATTATGACTGATCTAATTTTGTATACCTGGAATGTTAAGGGACTTAACTCTCCTTGTAAACATAAACAAATTCTCTCACATCTTAAGAAACATAAAGCTAAGATTGCATTCTTACAAGAAACAAAGCTTTTGGTAGAGGACACCGATAAGCTTAAATGGGACTGGGTCGGTCATATATATGCTTCATCTTTCACCTCAAAGAAACGTGGAGTGGCAATATTACTGCACAAAAATCTTAATTGGACCCTCATAAAAACAGTTAGTGATACAGAAAGCAGATGGGTGATAGTTATTCTTAATACCCCTTCAGGCCCTTTAACACTGGTAAATGTGTATGCTCCTAATTCTGACTCCCCCGATTTCTTCCATAGCTTAGCTCAGCAAATCATGTCGAATAATTTTAATAATACTCTTGTATTACTTGGAGGCAACTTTCACCTTGCCTTGGATGCACACTTAGACAGAAGTAATATTACCTCAGATGCACATCCTAGAAGTATCAATGCCCTCTCTCTACTCATGAATGATTTTGGTCTCACAGATCTTTGGAGACTTTCTCATCCCCAAGATCAGGATTACACTTTTTATTCTTCACTCCACAATTCATACAGTAGAATTGACAACTGGCTTTCAACCCCTGCTATAACCGAAAAAGGTATCAATGCCTCCATTCTACTGATTATAATATACGACCATGCATCAGCGAGTATGCATTTGTTCTGGGGTCCTCCTCCATCTAAATCTCCCACTTGGAGATTAGATCCTTTATTAACCAAAGATCCAGAATTCCTTCCATGGGTTAATTCACAAATTCAAGATTTTCTTCCCTTTAATAACCCCACAGATTCCTCTATGAGCACAGTTTGGGAAGCTCTAAAAGCCACAATTTGTGGGAAAATTATAAGTTTTGCAGCCCATCAGAAGAAACTAAGAGAACAGCACCTAGCTGATTTGGAAAAACAACTTAAAAATAAAGAAACCCAATATTTTAAAAATGACAAACCCAATTCTAACTCCTCTCTTGACTTAGAAATTCTGCAACTTAGAATTAAAATCAATGAGCTGATCTCCTGTAAAACTGAATTAGCATTATTCAAACTCAAACATAAATACTGGGATCAAGGGGAAAATCTGGCAAATTACTTACCAACCTAAAAATCAACAGGTAGAGAGACATATCACGGTCTCAAAGATCATCTAGGCCAAACCCAAATGGGCAGACTGGGTGGGCCAAGCGGTCCTTATCTGTCGTCAAATTCTATGTTTCTAAACCCATACAGATGGCACCTCCATTAATCATATCATGATGTCCTTCTATAAACAGCTATAAGCCCACCCTAGACATAGCCCTACTACATATATACAACAGTTCCTGGATAAACTACATCTTCCTAGCCTATCGATCCAAGATAAAGAAGGTTTAGATAAACCATTTACATTACAAGAAATCCAAAGTGCTTTATCTTCTTTAAAATCTGGCAAATCACCAGGTGGAGATGGCTTCCTGGGTCAATTTTTATAAAGCATTATCTGAGACACTCTGCCCCTTGTTATTTAAAGTATTCCAGGAAGCATCACAAACAGGGAACCTCCCTCTTACAATGGCGGAAGCTATTATTACCGTACTTCTCCAAAATAAAAAGATCCCTCTCTTCCTGCTAGTTATAGACTTATTTTCTTACTAAACATGGATGGCAAAATCTTTGCTAAACTTCTAACATCCCGCCTAGAACTGCTTGTCCCTAAATTAGCACACACATGCTGGTTTCATTAAAAATAGATCAGGTACCGACCATCTACGTTCACTTTTTAACCTAATGCATCGAGCTAGATCCCTCAGGTTTCCTGCAGTGGCTATTGATCTTGATTTTGAAAAAGCCTTTGATTCCCCCAAATTGGGAATATTTGTATCAGACCCTCTTACATTTTGGTATTAGTAGTAATTTTTGCACCTTGATTAAACTATTATATACTTCACCTTCTGCTAGAGTCTTGACTAACTCTACTCTATCTCCTTCCTTCTCTTTAGTGAGGGGAACCAGGCAAGGTTGCCCTTTATCTCTTTCCCTATTTATCTTGGCCATGGAACCCCTTACCGGACACCTGCACCAATCTAATAATATTAAAGGGATTCCCATTGGTAACTTTCATTACACTTCATTGTCTTACGCTGATGACCTTCTAATTCTATTAGAAAATCTTGAAGGGTTGGGTCAACCACTTATTTATATACTTAATGAATTTACTACACTGTCTGGATTAGCTCTAAATTATAACAAATCATAAACGTTATCACCCCAAATTTATTTTGCAAGTCCTCTATGAACACCCCTTTGGGCTTCTGTTGGGCACCTCAAGGTCTCAAATACCTGGGGATTAAAATTACACAGAATTTAGGGAAAGTATGGGAAACTAACTTTAATCCAATATTATCCAATATTAAGACAATTTTAGACAGGTGGAAATTACTTAACCTTTCCTTTTCGGGGAAAACAGCGGCCATTAAAATGTCCATAACCTCTAAAATACATTACCTTTTTGCGAATATCCCTTTCTTTCTTCCCTCCAATCTTTTAATTAAACTTGATAAACTAATTGACAATTTTCTATGGGAAGGCAAAATACCTAGGTTCAGTCATACCAAACCTCGTTCACACTGGTCTAGATGAGGATTTGGACTCCCCTGGTTCACAGCTTACTTACTGGCCTATCGAGCAGCCCAAACCATCAGGTGGTTTGGTAAATCATCCCCCCAAAACACCATTCTGGGCAGAAATTGAAACATCCCTTAGCCCAGGGAACTGTCCTACCTCCTTTATCTATAACCCTCTCTCTTCTAACTTAAGATCTCATCCCACTATAGGCCCCTCAGTTCACTACTGGAAACAAAATCCATAACTGTAAATTCTAACCCTACCCCCCTCTTTTATTCTCCTATATGGGGTAATCAAAATATTTTTCCCTTGAAAAACACCCAATCTTCTGTCGTACATGGAAAAATAAAAGCATAATTCTTCTGGGTGACATTTTGGGAAAAAAACTTTCAATCTAAAAACGTTCACAGAACTTCATGAACAGTGGGATTTACCCAAACAAAGATTTCTGGAAATGCCTACAATTACACACTGCGTGTAATAGTTTTCTTCCTCACCATTCCACACATTCTATTCATGACCAGCATATTTCCCTTTGGATTAATACTTCATCTAATCTAATTAGTATCATATATAAGGATATCAGAGATACTCTTCCAGATCAGTCCTTAAATGCTAAAGGCAAGTGAAGTATTTTGCTTAATTATAACATAACTGACTTACAATGGCGCAAATGCTGGCTTCTTTGTCATAAAACATTTAAGGATGCTCGTAGTGCAATTATCCAAATGAAAATCCTTCATTTATGGTACAGAACACCTTCAGTGCTCCACCGTATGGGTTTGACTAACAGCAATAACTGCTGGAGATGTAACTTTCCTAATGGTGACTTACCTCACATTCTATGGTACTGTGACTCCATACTTAAACTCTGGTGTAGCATTCACCAGTTGGCATCTAAAGTAGTTGGTCGCAATATTATATTCGATCCTAAACATTTTTTGCTTGGCATTTTTACATCGCCTAATGTTTCCCTCTCCCAAGCCCAACACAGGTGGCTAGATTTACTTTTTCTCCAAGTTAAATGTCTGATTCTGGTGTTCTGGAAATTTTCTACCATACTAAAACTCTCCAATATCCTTAAAAATTCCTCGCAATATGCCTCTTACAAGCAGATTACTTATGCTGCTTTAGACCGACTCAATGAGTATGGAAAATGTTGGCAAGACTATTTTAAATATTTGAATTCTTCCAACACATAATTGCTAATCAATGTATATTATATGGTTTTCACAGCATGTCTTTTATTACATTACAATCAATGGCTTCCATTTTTTACAATGGAAAAAAACGTGTGTTAAATACCATAACACCTGAGTAGGTGTTACGGCATTCACGCAGCTTCTTCCAATGCTAATGCACTTGGGACAAAAGCAAAACTCAACGAGAGCCTCACACTGTGTTTTCTAACACAAATCAGGCAGCATAACTCACTTCCTCACTGCCATTCGCTCCATAAAATCTCAACAACCGATATAAAAAAAAAAAAAAAAACATTTTCAGCACATTACAAATCGCGGACTAAACGGAAACACAAAAGTTTTTACACACTCCCTAACCACCCTCCCTTTCAACTCTCACCTTTCCCCTGTAGGTCAAATGACGCCAGCACTTGAAAACACTCACTTTGTCAGAAAGGACACAAGGATCAAGACAGTTTTTTTTTTTTATTTTCTTCTTAAATATTTAGTAACTTGTTAAACCTGTTCTCTGTTCAAAATTACACCAGTTACTCAACAGAAAGTAAAAGTCCCGTTTCTTTTTTACCTTTTCTACCAGAAAAAAAACAGAACTACCAGAAAAAAACGGAAGCCTTCAATTATATAAAACAAAGTATAGGGTGCAGTGTGTTTAACTCGAATTTAACACACACCCTCGTTGTTGGATGGCTAGCATAAACCCCTCGGGCTTCGCCCAAGGGGTTTATGTGCCATCCAACAACTTGGGTGTGTGATAAATTCTCATAACACACTGCACCCCATACTTTATCCTATATATTAGTAGCTAGAATGCTGCTGTCTCTCATTAGGCAGGACTCTCTCTCTTCTCTTTTCTCTTTTTCTTGTTCTATCAATCATTAAACAAGGTTATTGTTACAGAACCTTTTGATTATTCTTCCTATACGCTAGTCAACCAGAGACGGTGTATATGTTATTTTGATGTGGCATGTTCTGAATTTTAATTACTTACTTCCAATGTAATTATGTACTCTTTCAGTGCACCAACATTCTTGAAACTTACTCAGATCTATTACTACTGATATATATATATATATATATATATATATATATATATATATATATATATATATATATATATATATATATGCAGTACATATATGTTACAACTGGAAGTTACAAGGTACCCTTAATTCTCCTTTTACTGACTTAACTCTTGCTGCATTTTTTATAATTGTACCAGCCTTTTTGTATAAGGAAGATTGCTTGATTGAATTGCTAAAATCTTTGAATAAAAAAGATAAACTGCAAATGTTCACATTGTACAATGTCCATACAGTAGGTCATGATCTGGATGACCCCATAAACTTAGGCAGCAGCAGCTCAAATACTACACAGCAGAGTCCACATGGTCCCTCATGCTACATATCTCTCTCTCTCTCTCTCTCTCTAGCCCACAGCAGGACCTGATATGATTTGTCCCTCAGCACTGCTACCCTTCAGATCGTGGCAGCAAGTCCTCTGCTTACTGACACTCCCATCCCACTGCTTCCTTTGGGTGACTGTTCCCTAGACCTACTGGCAACACATCCCCTAGGAAGTGCAAGCTTGAACTCTCCTCAGCAGCCATCATATCCAAACTGCACTGTGCCCCTCAGATCCACCTTGGGCCTCGTCCACAGGCTCCTCAGCATTCCCAGTGGTACTCTTGTTCGTATGTGGCTGGCTGCTGGACCCAGCTCTCCCCAGCTGGGGAGATCTCGCAAGACGGCTGTGACATGGTCTGTCCCTGCCACTGAGACATGTGACCTCTTCTATATTTCTCTAAACTCTGGTTGCAACCACTTTCTTTCCCATCTTTTGCTGTCCCTTTTATTCTGCATGGAGGCAGGCCACCTCCTTACAAATACCCCTTTCTTATCCCTTCTATTTTGTTTCTCTTGATTTCAAGGTCCCTAGTCCATTTAAAACTCCCTAAGCTTCCTAGGAGTAGCAGTAGTGGTGTATTTACAAAAGATGCTGTTTACAAAAATACCACATCATTTTCCTTGTCAGAATACCATAATAAAAAGCATCTTGCATGGTATAGAGTTTGCTAGTAGCATTTGCTCTTTCTGTAGGCAAAAGAAAATCCATCTAGTTAAAGAACCCCCTCTTGTGTGTTTTTGTTGGGGATTTGAAGCGAGCACTTGTATAGCGCTAGTGCAACTGCTTGCATGTTTGCGATGCCCTTGTGATCGTGCACACCCTCGCGCAGCGCTCGTTTTTTCATTTTTATAAAAATTATTTTTTCACCAGAAAAAGGGTCGCTATTAGAGATACTAAGCCTGTATCTTGTTTTGGCACTTGAAACTCTCCAATGTGGCAGGAGAGCCTTACAAGTCTCAAAGTAAGCACAGCAGTAAGTGAAAGTGTCCAGTCGAGGTTTTGTTGATTTCAGCCAATGGCTTGAATGTGTTTTCTTAAAGCTGCTCTTTGTGCTCTTGTAACAGGGAAAAGGTTAAATGGTTTGTTCTGAGCTCCTTTGCTTCTCCTAAAATAAGAAATGTGGCTCTGTTTCTGTGAAATACAGGACAGGACTAAATTACATCTTTACTCTGAAGTCTGGAAGTTTACCAGGCTACATATTAGAGCAAGGCTTGCCCCTGTTCTGAAAGCACCTTATAAAAAGAAAAACCGAATACAGTTCTCATTCTTATAAATACCCCTGTTTTTTTTGTTTTTGCTGTATAAATGAGATGGGATTATTTAAATAATTTATATCAGCGGTTCAGGGAAAATATCCCAAAAAGGAGTTTACCTGAAAAAGTATGTGTTTATGGTCCGCTTTAAGAAATTAAAAGGGCAGGTCTGCTTGCTAGTAGTTCTTGCAGCATAATGGGAGCCACTGTAGGGGGTCAGCGGCCCCTAGTGGCTCATATTTAAAATAGGCAAGCTGTCAATCAGTTGTTTGAAAGTCTGATTGTTGTTAAAAATCTCTTAAAAGAGTTTATTTTGCAGATGGAAATGTTTAAGGGATTCTTGCATTTGTAAAAATGAAAGTAATGTCTATGTATACTAATTATTGAGAGTACATTAAATGTTTTTAGTTTGTAAAAGAAAGCCTGGGTCACCTGACCAAGGAGGCGGGTATATAAGCCCTACCTCTTCCAGTTGCAAGTGAGATAGGCTCAGTTCCTCCTGACTTAGCTGGAGGGAATTTCCAGACAGTGAGTGAAGGAAAGTCATTGGACTTGCCATTGATTGTTTGTTATTTTGTTTCTTTTGTTTTCTGTAATTATTTTCTGTTATTTGGTGCTAAGATTGTTTATGAATATAATAAACATCCCACCAAGCAAACAGTGGGTTGCACCTGAATTGTTGCTTCTGTGTACATTATTGTCTACCTGTAGACCCACCCAGTTACATTTTGGTGTCAGAAGTGGGATTCTACTGCCTGCAACACCTTACCAGGGAAGGGAAGTGCTGCAGCGGGTACTTCCTGGGCTGGAGGTAGACATGGCAGAGGGTGGCCTGGCACAAGGCATCTTCACCAGAAATATGGCAGCACAAACAGGGAATCAGTTATTATCCGGTTTACTGGATACATGTCTTAAAGATAAACAGATGCCTTCTGAGAGGTCCTATGAAGGGGATCTCAGTGAGTATGGGGAAGGGATGCCCCTGGATCAGCCCCTGGAGACTGAGGGTCCAGAAAAGGAAGTGGATGCCTCCTACCTCTAACAAGCTCCCATGGATGATGTGGGAGAATTACTGAAGTGGTTGTGTGTAAGACAGGTGCAGCTGGACTGAGAGAGGGAAATTGACTGCATACGACAAGATGCTAAGTAGATGGATACAATGAGGGTGCTCCAAGCTATATGATCAGAGCATGCGGAACATCCACAAAGCCCGAGAGACATTAAGTTGGTCAGATTACAGGACTCAGATGACATCGAAGCCTACCTTACCACTTTTGAAAGGGTAGCACAAACATGTGGTTGGCCCAAAGACCAATGGGTGATGTGTCTTGCCCCCCAATTAACTGGATGAGCCCAGGTTGTATACAGTAGACTGGATATTCAACTGGCTAATGACTATGACCATGTAAAACAAGAGATCCTGAGGAGATATGATATCAGTCCTGAGACTTATAGACAACGATTTCGGTACCTGAAAATGCAAGCCTCAGATGCCCCCAGAGATGTTTATGCACACCTTAAAGATCTAAGTGACAAATGGCTACAACCCGGTAGCAAGACTGTACACCAAATAATGGAGGCAATAACCACTGAACAATTCATAAAGGTTCTACCCCAAGATGTACAGCTATGGGTGCATGAGCATAAACCAGAGGGTGCAGAGAAAACCATTGCATTGGCTGAGGACTTTCTGGCTGCTTGACCTACAAGAGGGAGGAACCAAGGAAGTAGTACGACAACCCCCTCCACCACCCTGGTAAGACCTCCTTATTCTTCTCTAAATGCTAGATCACAGCCTGATGTAAGAAGAGATAGGAGAGAGAGAGACTACCACTGTCAGAAAGAGTATGTCATGGTTGCCAGAAGAAGGGTCACTTAATTCAAAATTGCCCAGTAATAAAAAGAGACTTGGGACATCTTGCCTTAGCCAACTGGGCACCTTATGTGGCAACTGTAGAAGTGGGGACACATAATGTTCTGGGCTTGTTGGACTCTGGAAGTCGACAGACTTTGGTCTGTGTAGTTCTAGTGGAGAGTGTAGAAAGAACTGGGAGAGGCACCATGGTTGCTTGTATTCATGGGGATACTCATTTTTATGCTACTACCCCTTTGGAACTGACAGTAAATGGGACAGCACAGGAGTTGGCAGTTGGAATTGTTCCCCATTTACCGGTCCCTGTGATTATTGGGCAAGACCATCTGGATTTTCCGACTTTAATGGTGAAGCAGAACTGTTCAGCTCTTGTGGCAGTAACAACACGGTGACAAGCAAAGCGGCAAAGTGAACTGGGGGGACTATTTCCATTCTCAGATGAACTATATGAGACCCCAGGGAAAGGTAGGAAGGGAAAGTCCATCAGAAAACAAGAAAAGAGAGACTAGCAGAATAAACATATTATGGGCCCCATAGACATTAAACCAGAGACATTGGCCTACGAGCAAAAACAAGATGGTACATTAACTCATTTCTTTTCGCAGGTGGGAAAACAACCAGAGGAAGGGTTTCCGAGATGTGTAATGTTGAATAACATCCTTTATAGGGAATGTGTGAACCCCAGAAATGGAAACCTGGCCACTCAATTGATTGTCCCCCTCAAATATCGAAAAGAGCTGATACAACTAGCCCATGATATTCCCTTGGCAGGACATTCAGGGAGGGATACTACTCCGAGTAGACTCCTGTATATATTTTTCTGCCCAGGTATTCATGAGCAGATATCAGAGTATATCCAGAACTGTCCCATATGTCAGAAGGTTGCCCGGACAGGAAAGAAAGATTTGGTACCCCTACAAAAAATATCATTAGTTAGTAAACCTTTTGAACGTATCACCATGGATATAGTAGGGCCCCTGCAGACTAGCTCAAAGAGAATAGGTTCATTCTGGTGGTTTGTGATTATGCCACTAGGTACCCTGAAGCCATACCCATGCGAACTGTAACAGCATCCAGGGTGGCTGAGGAATTGGCAAAAATCTTCAGCAGAATGGGGATTCCAAAAGTTATACTTATAGATAGAGGTGCCAATTTTACGTCAGTCATGCTAACTGAGTTGTATAGATTACTAGGGATACATGCAGTACGAACCTCACCTTATCATCCGCAAACAGATGGTTTGGTAGAAAGGTTTAACCAAACACTTAAGCGGATGTTGCAGAAATTTGTGAACGAAGAGTGGAGGAACTGGGACACCTTTCTACCATACCTTCTGTTTTCATACCATGAAATACCCCAAGCCTCCACTGGGGTTTCCCCATTTTCTCTTCTGTATGGGAGAAATCCTTGAGGGCTGCTGGATGTTATCAAGGAACACTGGAGGAAAACCTCCAGGTAGGGAAGCAAGGGTTACTGGAATATATGTCTGCTTTAAGAAAGCGCCTCTTGAAATATGTTACTCTAGCCCATCAATCATTGTTGGAAAAACAGGTGCAGCAGAAAATAGAATATGATAAGGGGGTGGGGAAGAAGCAATTTTCTGCAGGAGACAAGGTGCTACTTCTTCTACCAGCCACTGACAATAAGCTGCTGATGAAGTGGCAGGGGTCATATACTGTACTCGGGTAGGTAGGACCAGTCACCTATGAGATACAGATGCCTATGAGAAGATGTAGTAAGCAATTTATCATGCTAACTTGTTAAAGCTATGGTATGAGCGGCAAGAGACACCCAAGATAAGTTGTTACCTCCAGACTGAGACAGATACCTCAGAACTGGATATAGCGTATAGCAGGTTAGAACAGAGGGGATGAATCCAAGAGGTCATTGTCAACTCAGCCTTATCAGCCCAGAAACAGGAAGAGCTGCAACACCCCTTATGTACATATGGGTAAACCTTTACCAGTGTCCCAGGCAGGGCATTTGGGGTGGAGCATGACATCATGATTACCCAAACTACCCCCATATATCAAAAGCCTTATAGACTACCTATTCATATCAGAGAGGAAGTTATCAAGGAGGTACGAAAGATGGAACAGATGGGCATTATCACACCCTCATGTAGTGCATGGGCATCACCTATTGTGGTAGTGGACAAAAAAGAGGGGGGTATTCACCTCTGTCTTGACTTTTGCAAGGTGAATGCTGCCTCTGTGTTAGATAAATACCCAATGCCCAGAATAGATGACATTATAGATCGTTTGGGAAGCGCAGCATATATTTCCACACTGGACCTTACCAAAGGTTACTGGCAGATCCCTCTCCCCCCTCAATCAAAAGAAAGAAACTGCCTTTATTACACCTACTGGACTGTTCAAATTTGTTACCATGCCATTTGGTCTCCATGGAACACCTACAACATTTCAGTGCTTCATGGACCAAATGCTGAATCCCTATAAAGGTTTTTGTGCCGCATACCTGGACGATGTGGTAATATTCAGCCCTGATTGGAATACCCATCTGAAACATCTGGAGCAGGTATTTGCAGTAATCAAAAAGGCAGGGGTCAGCATTAATCCTAAGAAGTGTTGCATAGGGCAGACTGAAACCAGGTGCCTAGGGTTCATAATAGGAAATGGGACTATTAAGCCAGAAGTGAATAAAGTGTCCGCTGTGTCAGATTGTGCCATACCCAAAACTAAAAAGCAGGTACATGCTTTTTGGGGATTGGCCGGATACCACCGGTGCTTTATTCTAAATTTCTCTGATATAGCAGGCCCCCTCATGGATCTAACTAAAAAGAGGTCTGCGAATAAGGTAGAATGGACCCCAGAATGTGACACCTCCTTTAGAAAAATCAAGGCGGCATTATGTGCATACCCCATTTTAAGAAGCCCCGATTTTAACAAACCATTTGTAGTGCAAAGTGATGCCTCAGGAGTAGGAATAGGGGCAGTGTTAACACAATTTATACAAGAGGAAGAGCATCCTGTGATATATATATATATATAAGTAGAAAATTGCATGAGAGGGAACGTAGATATTCTACTGTGGAGAAAGAATGTCTCACCCTCAAGTGGGCAATTGAATCCTTTAAATACTATCTGTGGGGAGCCGAATTTGAGGTGGTGACAGACCATAATCCCCTTTGTTGGATACAACAAATGAGAGAAAAGAATCCATCGATGATGAGGTGGTATTTGGCTCTACAGCCATACCATTTTTCTGTCACACACAGAAAGTGGAGTGAGAATACTAATGCAGATTTTCTGTCCCGTTTTGGCACAGGCCTTGAGATACCAAACACAGGACAAAAAGGTAGCTGTGTAAATAGTTATGTGTAAATACTAGGTATTAAGCAATGTATTATACAGATCCCAGGGTAAAAGCTAGCATTTATTGTGTATTGTGTAATAAGTGTTTTTCTTATTTGGTATAAATGTAATGGGACCCTGGGATGGAGCTTCACGGAGTGGGTGGGCCGGAGCTCCTCCAACCTCTATTATGGAATAAAGAGGTTGGACTGTGAAAGACATCCAGTACGGATGGAAATGAATGTATTACGTTGTAATATGTGATGGTGTCAGGATATAAGGTGTTTGACAAACGTCATTGCCCCAGGGTGTGTATGGTTCTAGTTGAACCTGAACAGATTTAGTATTTCTGTTCGTAAAGGGACCCTGGGCCGGAACTCCTGAGAGTGGGTGGGTGGGAGTTCCACCCCCTCCTGGGTTCCTGGAGGAAGGGTTATGGTGTTACGCCATCCCTCTAAAGAAGGGGGGGTAAGTGTGACAGGGTCTGTCCCTGCCACTGAGACATGGGACCTTTTCTATATTTCTTTAAACTCTGGTTGCAACCACTTTCTTTCCCATCTTTTTGTTGTCCCTTGTATGGAGGCAGGCCACCTCCTTACAAAAATCCCTTCTAACCCCTTTCTTGTCCGTTCTATTTTGTTTCTCTTGATTTCAAGGTCCCTAGTCCATTTGAAACTCCCTAAGCTTCCTGGGAGTAGCAGTAGTGTTTTCTTTACAGAAGATGCTGTTTACAAAAATACCACATCTTTCTCCTTGTCAGAATACCAAAATAAAAAGCATCTTGCATGGTATAGAGTTTGCTGGTAGCATTTGCTCTTACTGTAGGCAAAAGAAAAGCCATCTAGTTAAAGAAACCCCTCTTGTGTGTGTTTTTGTTAGGATTTGAAGCAAGCACTTGTATAACACTAGTGTGACTTGCTCACATGTTTGCAGCCCTCGCGATCATCTTATGCATGACTCGTTTTCATTTTATAAAATTATTCTTTTGCCAGAAAAGGGTCTCTATTAGAGAGACTAAGCCCTGTATCTTGTTTTGGCACTTGGAAAGCTCTCCAATGTGGCAGGAGAGCCCCTTCAATTCTCAAAATAAGCACAGCAGTAGAAAGCAAAAGTGTCAGCCGTTGGCTTTGTTGATTTCAGCCGACGACTTGACTGTGTTTTCTTAAAGCTGTTCTTTGTGCTCTTGTAACAGGGAAAAGGTTGAATGGTTTGTTCTGAGTTCCTTTGCTGCTCCTAAAATAAGAAATGTGGCTCTGTTTCTGTGAAGTACAGAATAGGACTAAATTATATCTTTACCTTGAAGTCTGGAAGTTTACCACACTACATATTAGAGCAAGGCTTGCCCCTGTTCTGAAGCACCTTATAAAAAGAAAAACCGAATACAGTTCTCATTCTTATAAATATCCCTGTTTTTTTTTGGTTTTTGCTGTATAAATGAAATGGGATTATTTAAATAATTTATATCAGTGGTTCAGGGAAAATATCCCAGAAAGGAGTTTACCTGAAAAAGTATGTGTTTATGGTCAGCTTCAAGGAATTAAAAGGGGAGGTCTGCTTGCTAGCAGTTCTTGCAGCATAATGGGAGCCACTGTAGGGGGTCAGTGGCCCCTAGTGTCACATATTTAAAATAGGCAAGCTGTCAATCAGTTGTTTGAAAGTCTGATTGTTGTTAAAAATCTCATAAAAGAGTTTATTTTGCAGATGGAAACATTTAAGGGATTCTTGCATTTGTATAAATGAAAGTAAATGTCTATGTATACTAATTATTGAGAGTATATTAAATGTTTTTAGTTTGTAAAAGAATGCCTGAGTCACCTGACCAAGGAGGCGGGTATATAAACCCTACCTCTCCCAGTTGCAAGTTAGATAGGGTCAGTTCCTCCTGACCTAACTGGAGGGAAGTTCCAGACTGTGAGTGAAGGAAAGTCATTGGAATTGCCATTGATTGTTTGTTATTTTGTTTCTTTTGTTTTCTGTAATTATTTTCTGTTATTTGGTGCTAAGATTGCTTATGAATATAATAAACATCCCACCAAGCAAACAGTGGGTTGCACCTGAATTGTTGCTTCTGTGTATGTTATTGTCTACCTGTAGACCCACCCAGTAACAACAGCCTCCGCCATGTCAAGATCCAGTCCTGCTTTTTCCAGTCTACATCAATTCCCTTGTGGTATGCATCAAGCAGGCTATCCTCCCACTCCTTGCACCAGCCACCTGGTAAGCTCCCATGTCCCAGATGAGACTGTCCCACCCCCAGGGTACTCCACTGCCAAGGCAGTCCCCTTTGGTGAAAGAAAATAATATTAACCCTCTACAGGCCATGGTTGTGATAACCCAAATTATGAAGCTATAAGGTGCACTTCCTAGTACACTGCATTGACTTTGGGGGGGGGGGGTACAATGACGTAACAGATCCCAGCCAACTTGCCAAACAAAGAGTTGCTGATTAATCCATCAGTGGCTCCACACTCTCAATGAGACAGTGTTTTCAAGCCCAGTGACCACAACTAGAAGCTTATGGATCTCTTCCCACATCTCCTGAAGTGCCATCTGCCTATGTTTGGTAATGTATGAGGTCCCATAATGTGCAAGTGTGACTGAATTGCTAGGCACATATAACACAACTGTGTTAACTTGCCACATCAAAAGAAGAACAGCATTGTAATCATTGTTCATTTGTTTTTCAGAGCATGGCAACTCATACATGCGTTTCTGTGACTTGGTCTTCCAACAATGTCCAATCACAGAAAAGACTTCACTAAGAACCACAATGTGCGTAACACATCTAGGAAAGTTGATTTGACATATTTTGCACCATCACTTTCCACACTTAACTGCATTCAGACAGTGGTTAGGACTGCACATGTCTGTTTGAAATTTGTCCACAACCTTCTTTAGCATTAGACTGTCAACTGTGTCTGGAAGAGGATGACAGGAAGAACAGCAGAGCACAGCATTACTAATCAATGGAGCATCATTAACTGACAACAACATGTGAATGTGAGGAGATCCATGACTCTGATATTCAACCCACCAGAAATACTGCTCCAGTAATCCTATCAGAGGATTGGTCTTGTTTTTGACGAACTCAAGCAAACACAAAACCTGAATATAGAAATGACAACATACCATCACTGGATCAAGCAAACCTGTTTTTAACTTTTATTTTAAATTAACATCATCCAAATGCTCATTTGCTAAAATCAGAATAATTCTCAAGTCTTTCCAGCTGTACTCGGCACAACTCAGAGTTATGTAGCAAGTTAGAGCTACATACTGTCAAAGCATGCACACCAAATCACCATGGCATCTGTACCAATACTCCTTGGTGCCTGGCATTTTAACAAGTATGCTACTCAACAGGGCTATGAGTTCATCATGTTTGGCAAGAATCTTTTGTAAAATCTCCTTTGCAGACATATTTGCCAGACCATGGGTGATTCATAAAGCATGAGCAATACTGGCAGACAGAGTAATAAGTTTGCTTTTCCACAACAGTGAAACAAATGCTGAATGTTTCTCCAAAATCTAAGATCCACACTCAGAACTTCACATTCATCTGATCAACCTCCAGTACTTAATGGAAACAGATTAGGAAAGCATCAAGCTTCTAATGCAGTCTCCCGTATACTGCGTGGTGCATCCTTGACCTGTTTCATCTGATACAACTCCACATTGTCTGCAACAGGGTCTTTTCTATGAAGAGTATGAATGGCGTACTGGCCATGAACCTCTTCAACATGTGGCATGGAAGCCTTCTCAGTCATTGGCTCTTTACTCAACCCACCAAATGTAACGATTCAGAATTCTGAAAAGTTTCCACCTGACGTTCTGAGTAAAGAACATTATTACATCTCAGAAACTTAAATGTTGCGTGAATTTTTCTCATGTCTACCACATCCTGCCAAATCTGTTTGTTTTTGGTTGGAACCGCATTCAGTAAAATAGTTAAACTTTCACTTTCCATACATTTTTGCACATTAGCCTTCATTGGCACAGGTAGGAACATTTTTTTTAATTAGTATACTTTATTGAGCTTTCTTGTATATACATGACAATACATTGCAGGACTTTACAACACCGACAAGCACACCCCTGAACATAAAATGCAGACTTGTTTAATCAGCAAAGATAATTATCATCAGACAGACTTGATTTAATGTCAGTGGCTTTTCCTTTTTTCACCCTTTCATTGCCAATCGCAATCTGCTATAGAAATTAATGTGTACAACATTTTCCATCTATTTTGGTATGTGTGACACTGGTTATTGACACTAGCAATAATTATCTCAGTTCTTTAAGCTACTAATATGCCATTGTGCCATTCTTTGTAGAATGGTACCTCAGAGTCCACCCAGTGTCTCAGAATGACTCTTAGTTATCGTAGAGATAAAGGCCATGTGGTTATTCTGGGTGCCTAATAGCTGTCTCCCATGCTTGCCCAGGATGCGTATTTCTGGTGCTAATGCATCTTCGGACCCCAGTTTAGTTTATTATTATCCATGTCCTGGAGTATTCTGGCATTCCAGCACTGTCAGAGAATATGGAGCAGGTTACCTTCGTGAGCTCCACAATGTGTGCATACCTTCTTACTTAGGTGACCTATTTTAAACAATTTTTGACTCAGGTGAAGTACAGAGTTTGTAAAATTTTGAACTGCATCAACCTAAGGCTTTCAGTTTTAGTGTACTTATGCACGTTTGCCCATACATGTTCCCATTTTGTTTCCACGTTCCCAAGTGGTAAGACCTGATTCCAATAAAGTCCCACTTCTAGGCCCTCTAGGAGACAGGCAGTGTTGACTGCTTTATACAGTGCTGAAATGGCATTGGGACCACTGGCTGAGACAGCTAGTGGTGTTATTTGTACAGTATGATTAGTTTTCCTTGGTGGGAGCTCCAGACATAGCATTATTTCAAGTTCCAGCTGTAAAAATGTAAAGGCCATACTGTCTGTCACCGCATGCCTTGTCTGGAACATATAAAAAATGTAAGAGCTTGCCTTCTAGCATCAGGTAGTCTATGGTGGGGATCTGCGGAGTTCAGCATGGCTCCCTGGTTACTGGCTCTCCTGTAATATGAATGCTGGGATTTTTCAGGATGGGCTGGGTAGCTGGCCTGCATCTGAGTGTGGGGTAGATTTCATTAACCTACAGCGCTGATGATGCACTTTGAGGAAGCTATTGGAGTGCCCTGGAGGACCCTGGGTAGTTTGCTCACCTTACAATAGAGTAAAGCCCTCGGTGAGACACTGTGTTGTTCATACAACCGTTCTTCAATGTCTCACTATTGCAGCTTGCAGTCTTTTGGTGTTACTCTGGCCCCATCACAAATACTTACTGACATGGGTGGTCAAGTAATAGTGCAGGAAATTGAGCGTCCTTAATCCCCCTCTACCTTTAGGCATTGCTAGTCTATCATGTGTCCACTGAACTATCTTCCTGTTCCATATAAATGTAGTGATGATGGCATGTATTTTTCTAAACCAGGAAATGGGAAGCATCAGGTTGAGCATGTTGAAGGGACATAGCAGTCTGGGCAGGATATTAATTTTAACCACGTTTACGCGGCCTGCCAGGGAGAATGGCATGTTGGTCCACTTGTCTAGGTCTGCTTGAATCCTAGATACCAGTTTGTCCAGATTTTCACTTACAAAATTTTCGGAGGCATCTGTAAACTTCTGTGTCCTGGTATGTCAGGGAGTTAGGTGACCACTGCAAACCTAAGTCCATGATCTCTGATGTAGGGACACTATGATTCAGTAGCATTACCATGGTTTTGTGTACATTTAACGTGTAGTCAGATAATTCACTGAACTTTGACATGCAGTCAAGTACTGCAGGCAGGGATGTCCCAGGCTCCATCATTTGCAGCAGAATATCATCTACATACATATGACAATTCATCAGAAAGTTAGTATGTTTTGTAGGCTCAGAAAATACTCCGTCATAGAGACTAGGAGGCTGCTGGCTAGCAGTTTTCTATTTTCCACACTTCATTATGGGCTTGTGTGCTATTCTTCAGCAGGGGCTGGACTGTTTCAGAGTTATTTCCTTATACAACCTTGTTTTTCAGTTTGTTACGGGCCTTCCACTTTGAACTCATCATTGCACTCCTTATGAGAGCATGGGGTGTCTTTCTTTTGAAGACCATAAAAATGTTAAACTTGCTGCATTTATGCACAAGGTGCCTCTGGGTAAACATCCTAATAGCATAACTGGCCTCATTATGCCTTTAAAGAAGACTAGTGACCTAAAAGAGAGGCTAGTGACCTTTTTGGAGGACAGTGATCTCCAGGACGGTTGACAGCATGGGTTTGTCTTGGGCAGATCCTGCCAGACAAATCTAATTTAGTATTATGACTGGGTGACCAGGGAGCTGGACAGGGGCCATGCAGTGGATGTCCTGTATTTGGACTTCAGCAAAGCCTTTGATTCCGTGCCACATGGAAGGCTGAGGGGGAGGCTGGAACACATAGGGGTGGGAACAAAGATGGTCAAATGGATTGTCAGCTGGCTGAATGGAAGGCAGCAGAGGGTGGTGGTGGTGGGGGAACTCTCATCACCAATGGAACTGACCAGTGGGGTGCCACAGGGATCGGTACTGGCACCAGTGCTGTTTGGGATAATCATAGCTGATATATCACACAGGATGCGGAGTAGGATCAGTCTATTCGCTGATGATACGAAGATGGAGGCTGTGGTAGATGACATTGAAGGGTACAATGGGCTGCAGGAGGACCTGACCAAACTACAGGAGTGGTCAAGAACATGGTAGTTGTGATTCAACGCCAAGAAGTGCAAGGTACTGCACTTCAGAGCTAGGAACCAGGGGATGAGCTATCAGCTGGGAGAGGTGCAGCTGGAAAGCATAGAGGAGGAAAAGGCTCTGGGGTTGCTTATAACAGGCAGCATAAACAACTCAGCTCAGTGCAGGAAGGCGGCAACAAAAGCTAACAGGATGCTGGGGTGTACAGCTAGGGGAATCTCCTCCAGAAATAGGGGGGATGATCCTTCCCCGTACAGGTCTCTGGTCAGGCTGTAGCTGGAGTACTGCATGCAGTACTGGCACCCATTCCTGAAGAAGGACATCAAATTGTTGGAGGGGGTGCAACGTAGGATGACAAAGATGATCCAGGGATTGGAAAGAAAGTCCTATGAGGATAGATTGGGTGAGCTGAAAATGTACTCCCTGGAGGAGAGGAGGGATGGGGGGGATATGATTCAAACCTTTAAATACCTTAAGGGGATAAACAAGGCTAGTACAGAAGGGATTTTCCAGATCAGAAGAGGGAGGGATATGAGAGGGCATCAGCTGAGATTGGAGGGGGAAGGTTCAGGAGGGAAATCAGGAGACATTTGTTCACAGAAGAGGTGGTGGACAGGTGAAATACTTTGCCTGAGGAGGTGGTATTGTATAGAACAGAGAGCAGTTTTAAGAGGTGTTGGGACAGAGTGAGGGGGGTTATGATGAAGAGGGGTGGGGGGTGGGGCAGCTGCAAGATGAGGGGCTAGCTGCACAATTGAGCAGACTCGATAGACCATAAGGCCTGCTACTGCTGGCATTTTTGTATGTTCGAAACACTAGAGATACTTGTGCAATGAGAACTCAGTGTCTTTCATATGTTGTTTCTTTTAGGTACACCCACCAGGGTCAGAGAGTTTTGTCATGCAATAAAACTGTACAGTAATCTATCATCAAACATTACTCAGCACAGCACTGTCTCTACTTTTAGAAGAAACCCCAGTGCTTGGTATAGATCAATATCCACTTGTCATTTTAATGAGCAAACATGACATGAGGTGTTTGTATATTATTTTATTTGTTTTTATGGTATTGCTAATGTAAAGTTTGTTAAATGGTGGTGGATAGGTGAAACACTTTGCCCGAGGAGGTGGTATCCTGTAGAACAGAGGGCGGTTTTAAGGGGGGTTAGGACAGAGTGAGGGAGGACTTACCCCCCACCCCACCCTCCCTCTCCCCAGGGAATACCTACAATGACTACACCAACCTATATGGCCTACCCAGCATATGTAACCAGCTGAAATGCAACTATGTATTACCCCATGTTATGTTTCGATGTGTCTTATGTAATGTACTCTTGCTGTATATTATACCATGTAAAATACCATGTAATCCCCGGGTCGCCCCTGAAAAAGGGACCTTCAGGGCCCAGTGGGCTTACCCGGTTATCAAAATTTAATAAATAAGTAAATGTTTTATTCTGGTCACATGAGAAAATGGCATTTCTCTGCCTACTATGCTTCACAGTATAATCAATAAAACTAAAACAAACAAACAAAACCAACCAACATAGAACATTTATAATGCGCTCTTCCCAGGGAGATACCCTTATGCTGAAATCATCACGTAGTTTACATGCTAGGGGCTTCAAGAACAGACTGAACAATAGAGGAGAGAGGGGACATCCCTACCTTGTTCCTCTGTGTGGCAGAAATGATTCAGAAAAGACCATGTTACAGAATATAAGAGCAGATGATCTAGTATATAACACCTTGACTCAATCAATAAACGTCTCTGGAATATTGTATTTTCTTAATGCACTAAACAGAAAGGGCCAGGAGACCCTACTGAATACTTTTCTGTGTTTAGGGACACCAGGACCTCAGGGGTTCCTGGATCCCCAGATGCAGACATGATATGCTATAGTTTTCTCAGGTGGTCGGAAGAGACCCTGCCCCCTGCATGAATCTGTTATGCTTGGGTCCAGTAAGACACCCTCAGACCATCCCTAATTTTTCCACCATGACCTTAGCTAATAAACTTCTCCAGACATATTGAGACCATCCCAAAAAACTGAGCTTCAAACTTGGTGCCCTGCTCAGGAACCGTGGTTGTATCCCCTCTACGGTTAGGCGTGAAATTGTTCAGAAAATTATCCTGCCCATCTTCGACTACTGCGATGTAGTCTACAGTGCTGCTCCCAAGTCCTCCCTGGCCAGATTGGATAAACTTTTCAATTCCTTCTGCAGTTTTGCCCTTGATGCTCCCTCTTGCACCCACCACTGCTATCTCGATCGTGCCCTATTCTTCCACTCTCTTACAAACAGACAACTCTCCCACTACGCTAAATTCACCTCCAAGCACTGACTGGGTGAACTCTCTTCCTACCCCTACCCCTCATTTATAACACCCCTCACTTCCTCTCACCCCCTTAGATCATCCAACTCCTGTACTCTGGCGGTCGCCTGAGGAGCCATCCTCATCGATCAATCCAGTTACTCTCACCACCTCTCAAAAATGTGGAATTCCCTCCTCCCTCAAATTCATCACTCATCCTCCTACTACTCCATCAGCTCTGCCCTCAAAAACTTCCTTGTACCTAGTTGTTTCTGCTACAACACTCCCTAACTTGTGCAGGCAGGGTCCTCAACATACTGGAGGGGTCAGGCCCCAGGAGACCTTTCTCCTCCTACCTCTTCCTTCGCCTCCTCCTTCCTTCCTCTTCCCCCCCCCCGCTTCTCTGCCTACCGATATACCTACCTCTCACCTTCCCCTCTCCCTCTTATGTAGTCCTAGCTATGGCTCACCCCTAATCTCTACTGCACTTGTAGTTAACTTGCACTTATACCTTAGCCAACTTTTTCTGCCTGTGTTTACTCCTCACTGACTTCCTTAGATCAAACTACAGTCAATTCTGCTTGTATGCCGCTGGGACTATCCTATGTTGGGCATACAAGTGGAATGGCATACAAGCTTTTGTGTCTGAGAAAAAAAATACTGCATTACCGCACTACCACTGAAAATGGCAAATCGCTAAAGCTCATGTAGAAAGCACAAATGCAGCACAGTATGTGAGTTCAAGCTTTTTAATGATAGAGTAAAAAAATGTAAAAATGCAGTACAGTACTAGCAGTTATTATTAATACTGAAATAACATGCTTCTACATATAACACTTTTAAAAGCAGCAACAGTAAATCAATGTAAGCAGCATCAGCGCGCAAAGTGCATTATGTGTGGTGTGGAATGTGCAATACTAGATCCTAAATCACAGTTCGCGGGGGTCATCCTCCTGTAGCCCAAAGTCAGTGCGCGGGCCTGTAGCAGCCCCCTGAATGAGCCACGCAGCAATGAGGAGCTGCTTTGTGCTCCTACTGGCCAGCCTGTCTATATACTGACTCCATTATTCTGACTGCTAGGCTGCTTTGCTTTGCTGTGCTGACACCTCAATTACTACCTTTTAAGTGTTTTTTAGCAGGTGATTAAGCTGCTAATTAAGGGATTAACAAGACCGCGAGGTGTCACAGCCAGCAAAGGCAAAGAAAATTAGCTATATTGATAGCAGTTTAACAGCTTAAAACAGGCATACAACTGAAAACGGAGAGGCATACAAGTGGGTAGTTTAATATTAAATTATGAAGAAAGAATCAGGACCAAGTAAAAAATGGCATACAAACGGGAAAAGCATACAACCGAATGGCAAACAAGTGGAATTGACTGTACAACAATTGTATTCAGCCATTTTCTAGCTACACAATTATGTGTCATTTAGTGTATGCCTAAATGTTATTTTGTGTTGTATCTATCTAGTCCAAAAGTGTTAGCGTAGTATCTATTTATTTATTTATTTAGCAAACTTTAGAATTACAACCTTTGAGTCAGGGACTCATTTACAAAGGCTCCGAGTCAGAAAAACAAACATAAACATTTAATACATATAAACATAGAATGGCCGCTAAAGGTTACAGTTCTTTCAGTTATACAATATTGCAGAATCAAGATCAGCTATACATTGCATTGAATGTGTTACCGTGAGCTGTATTTTACAGTTCTCAAGAGAACAATAAGTTTGCTGATAGAGGGAGGGAGTAACAGGTTTGATATTTACAGCGAAGTAGAGAATTAGACAGATACCTTGTGAGTGCAGCCAAAGGAGGCATTGTTAATAGGTAATGTTTGGTAGCCCTATCGTTAGGAGCTCAGTGGCGGGGTGGTCCCTTAAGATGATAGATGGATGACCCAGCACTAGCTGGTACATTGACAGCGCCGTGAAGCAAGAATGTGCTCTTTGAGGGCTGACTTGAAAGATCCTAATTTAGAGATGGAGGAGATGTCAGAGGGGAGTTAATTGTACCACGCTGGGGCCCTGTGTGGGAATGACCTTTGGGCTAAGGAGGTCCTAACCCTTGGGATGGACCACACCTGTCGGTTGGCAGTGCGGGTGTTCACCAAGGCGTGGGAGGACAGGAGAGAGGCAGAAACCCCCAAGGAGGTAAGCCCCAGGTGTATTTTCTTTGTGAGGAGGCATGTTTGATAAAATAGCCTTTCATCCATGGTAAAGAGATTTGTCAGGGCATATAGGGTACAGGTATGGGTACGCTTGTCTGCCCCGGTGAGGAGTCTGCATGCTTTGTTTATGGCAAGATGGATTTTGTTAAGGGCTGTGTGGTCAGCAGCCAAGTAGATAGTGAGCCCATAGTCAACTAGGGAGAGGACTGAGGAGGTGACAGCCAGATTAAGGGCTTCCAGAGGTAGGCAATCCTTGTGCCGATACAATAGGCCTATACGGACATTTATGGCCGATGAGAGAGTGTCAATGTGTGAATGGAAGGAGAGGCTGGAATCAAATGTAAGGCCCAAGTATTTTTATGTATGGACCTGTTTTAGAGGAAGGAGAGAGTGGGAGAGGATTGTTAGCTGTGCATTCTTGGCCTTATTCTGTCGATGGGCGAAGAGCATAGTCTTTGTCTTTGTTACATTGACCACAAGTCTTTGGTCTATGAACCAGTTTTCAATCTGGTTAAATATGTGTTGGAGGGAGGACTGCAATACTCTGGGATCTGGGTGTGAGGCAAAAAGAACTGTGTCGTCTGCATAGAGTAGTAGGTTGCCGGAGCAGGAATTGAGCAAGGTGTTTAGATAGATGCTGAATAATAGAGGACCAAGGATGGAGTCCTGAGGAACCCCAGAGCGGACTGGCAGGGTGGTTGAGAGGGTGTTATTTATTTTGACACATTGTGATCTAGCTGTGAGGTAACTGGTAAACCAGTAGACGGGTCCTTGGGACAGACCTATGTGGCAGAGTGTGCTTAAGAGTAAGGGGTGGGAGACTGTATCAAAGGCCTTTGACAGGTCGATGAAGACAGCTCCAGTTAGGTGTTTTCTATCCAGGGCAGAGTGAATAAAATTAGAGAACTCAGTGAGAGCCGTAGTTGTACTGTGCCCAAATCTGAAGCCATGCTGCTCCCTGCAAAGTAGGTTATGAGCAAGTAGGTACTCAGTGAGTTGGGTGGCTATAATTTTTTTGAGGGATTTCGAGAGTGGTGGGAGAATGGATATGGGATGGTAGTTATTGGGGGAGGTGCTGTCACCACTCTTCAGTATTGAGTGACTGTAGCAGTCTTCCAGGCTGCTGGGAACTGAACCAGACTTAAGGAGCGGTTAATGAGGTCAGTCAGTGGGGAGAGGACTGTATCTAGTACTAGATGTATGATTCTCATATCAAAAGAATCTTTGCAATAGCAAGAGCCATTGAGTGCTTTCATGAGAAAAGGCCTTGCCTCATTCGTAGAGATCACCCTGAGATGGAAGGGGGGATGCTGGGTGTTTGGGGGTGGGATTGCAGGAGTGGGGTCGAAGAAGTTATTTGGGAGCACTGCACTAAGGTCAGAGAATGATGAGTTAAGGCAGTTGGCGATGGCCAGCGGGTCGGTGGTAGGGACATTGTTAACAGTTAGGGAGGGGAGCCGGGATTTGCCACTGAGTTCCTTGATATTGTCCCAGAACAACTGAGCATTCCCCCAGGAGGAGGCAAGAGTCATTTTGTAGTAGCCTGATTTGGCCTGTTTAATGGCCCAAGTGCATCTATTACGAGCTGCTTTACAGGCTTGCCTGTCCGCCTGCATGCTGGATGCGACTGTTTTATGCCAGAGATCATCTCTGTGCTTTAGCTGTTGGAGCAGTGGGGGCATGACCCAGGGGGCATTATGTTTCTTGGATTGCACTTTTGCTAGAGGGGTATAGATGTCACATGCTTTATTAAAAGAACAGGTGAAATAATCAAGGGCTTCATCTATAGTAGGGGCCCTGGAGATGGGGGACCAGTCCCATTGAGTTAAGTATTTTCTTAGTTTTGTGAAGCCTCCGGGTCAGAGACGACGCCAGGCAAAATAGTTTAGTTTGAATTTCTGCTGAAGACACGACCAGGAAAAGAGGATGGGTGAGTGATCGCTTAGGGAGTCTGGAAGGACCACCAGGTCAGAGATTCTGTGGGGATGGTTGGTGAGGAGAAGGTAATCAGGGTGCTAGAGCCATTAGAGGGGTTCACCCTGGTAGGTTGGCTGATCCACTGGGTCAGTTCCAGTGCAGCGAAGGTGTCCTTGGCGTTGGAAGCCAAGCTGGCAAGCCAGTTCACATTAAAGTCTCCAACTATGATGTGTTCTGTTTTTGGGGGGAAGCCGGAGATGAAGTAAGCAAGGGATTGTATAGCATGAGCTTGGTTTCTTGGGGGGACATATGCGACAGTAAGAATTACAAGGGCTCTGGAGGGATCTGGAGTAAGTTTTAATGATAAGGCTTGGGCACCATGGTCTATTGGAGGTATTGGAAGAGCTTGGCATATCATGGAGTCACGGACATACACAGCACACCCCCCATCATGTTTGCCCAGTCTGTCAGCTCTGTGAAGGGTGAAGGCAGGGAGGGCAACCAAAGAGTCAGGTGTTTTTTCAGAGAGCCAGGTTTCTGTCAGTGCTAGCACATCTGGCTATTGTTATAGTATCCATCAATGGAGACCTGCTGTCTTTTTGGTTAAGCTGCAAATGTTCATTGCAGCCATTCTAAGCCCGTGGTGTGATAAGCTAGGGCTGGGCGAGATGGGGCCCGGGTTAGGATGAACATTTCCTGAAATTAGTAGGAGTAGGGCAAAGACTCTGAGGAGAGCAAATGATCGTTGCCTTATTGTCAAGGAAATTATCTATCTAGTTCAAAACTGTTAGCATCCCGCTATTTCATTACTCCTGTACAGTCTGCTCAAATTATTTGAATGTAATCTTCTGTAAATTTATATTATGTACCAAATCTCTGTAAACTATCCTCATGTTCCCCCCCCAGGTCGCACTGGGAGATGAGCAACTTGTTGCTCAGCATGCCTTCCTGCTAAACATTTAAATAAATAAATATATAATATATTTATACCTAGGTTGACTAGGGAAATAGACCTATAGCTCAAAGTTTGTCGTGGATCCTTGTTTGGTTTGGGCAGTAGTGTAATCATCACTTCAATGAATGAAGAGTCCCCCATATCATTTATGTGCATATATTTATAGGTGGAAGACAGTTGTGGGCTTAATTCTACTGCTAAAGCCTTGTAAAAGTTGGGGTTAAACCCATCTGGGCCTGGGACTTTCTCCTTTGGCAAATGTTTGATGGCAGTGTGTTTTCCCCATGGATAAAGGGGCTGAAAGCAGGTCCTGCTGATCTTGGGTTGCCGCTGGTAGGTTGACCTCTGCCAGAAATGTGTCTATCTTGCACTGTAGGTTATCATTGGTCCCGACACTGTATAACACCTCATAGAAGGAACTGAATTCCTTGGCAATGCCCCAGATATCTGTGACCAGTTAAGTGTTAGCTTCATTTTGGACCCCTAGTATGGACATTGCTGATTCGTGCCTGAAGGTGCAGGGTCATTAATCTCATATGTCATGTCATGTCATATCATATCATATCATATCATATCATATCATATCATATCATATCATATCATATCATATCATATCATATCATATCTTTAAAGTGCAATTCCATTAAGACCAAAGCACTGAACATACTAAAACCATAAAACAAATAAATAAGTATAAATAATTATTAAAACTTACTCCAGCTAGGATAAATCATGCATCAAATAAATCAGGAAATGTCATGCCCAAGAGATGAGTTTTAAGGGTAGATTTAAAGCTTTTGACGGTCAGGCACGCTTTAATCCAATGAGGTAGAGAATTCCACAGGGTAGGGGCCATAAAAGCAATGAACAGGCCCCAGATATCTTAAGTTGAACCCTGGGAACCTCTAGCAATCCCTCGTTGGAGGAGTGGAGTGAGCAGAGGGGGAGGTAGGGGCACAGAAGATCTTGCAAGTAGCACGGTCCCTGTCCATGTAGGGCATTATAGGTCAGTAACCCGACCTTGAAGGTGATCCACCAATGAACAGGTAGCCAGTGCAGAGCACAGGCATGATGTGGCAATATCTTGGTAAGTCAGTCAGCAGCCTGGCCATCGCATCCTGCACAAGCTGCAATCGGCGGATATCATCCCCACAATCTACCTGCCGTATACCCACATTCTACATAAAAGGTTTTTGCTTTGTATATTGCCTGCTCTGCCTATCAGCTCCTGATATTTGTTCCACAACATATTTAGCTCTAGCCATAGCATTCCCAACTTCATTTCTTTCTCTCTGATCACCCGCAGAGTATCAGTAAGCTTGCCCTACCTATCTCTTTTTCTTTTAGTGGCCAGATGCAGAAGCTGTCCTCTAAGCTGGCACTTAGCTGCTACCCACAGTGAATTTGGACTATAGACATTACTCAGCAATATTCTGGTATTGTTAAGCATGCCTAGGACCTATACATACAGTATCTACCTTCTTTGTCCCGTATTTCTTTTTCAACCGTGAATATTACATTACATACTACTAGGATAATGACCCCTTTTCTTTTAGACTCTTGCCCAGTGCTAAATACCTGCCCAGCCTCTGGGATCGAAACATATTAAGGCTGCTTTCTTTAATGTGTTTTTCCTGCAGGAATCTAACTGAAGTACCCAGATGTTTTAGATGATGCAGGATCTGCTAGTACATCTGCACTGACTGCCCCCTCCTTGATGTTCCAGGTTACAAATTTAAATGGCATACATATGGGCAATTATTATTCTTGTGTGACCTCTGGCATTGACATGTAAAGCCTTGTACTGCTGTGTTACTAAAGATCTCTGCAAACCCAATCACTTGCTGTATAACTCTCCATCCCAGATGAAGACACCACACATACTGTAACTCCATGATATTCCTTCCCTCTAGTCCTGCGTGTTGGAAAAACAAACACATATCTTAGAGCACAGAAACTTGTTAATTTGCCTCTCGGTGGTGAGGTAAGTAGAATCTAAGTCAACTGCGTCTTTTGTGAGATGCACAAGATACTGTGGTGCATGAAGCAAGCAATCTGACCACTATCAAAAGAAGCTTGAGCTCTCAAAAAAACGAAGCAGTACAAATAAAAATCACAAGGGTAAAATGTACTGTAAGTACAACAATTATTTTATTTACTTACACACATAAGGTAATAAAGCTGGGTATTATAGGAAGGTTCACCCCCACAACATGCCATTAACCCAATGACATTGTGTGCCGCTAAACTGCACTTTGCCAAGGGTAATGTATTGAACAACTCACGCTGTTTAAATATCTCCTTATATTGTGACATTTTCACTAATGTCCAGCTTTTAAAGCTAAATTGACCCCCAATTTTTTAAAACACCTATACAATTAAATATATAAACAAACATAAATACAAATGGCACAAAACACATAACTTAAAACCATGGTAAAATATTAGAGGTGGCAATATTAGTTTAGTAAAAGTTACAACAGAATTCATTATATTTTTCACTGATGGGATACAAACAAGTGTTTCCAATATCCTTCACTTGTATCAATCTTCAGATGAGAAGAACACCTGAGCCTTCCAGTTCACGTCTGTGTCTCATGAAGATGTCTCAAATAATTTGTGACGTAGTAGCCACCTTTCTGCCATCTTGTATCTTGGAAGCAGGAACATTAGTAGTGGTACTGGTCTGAGCCCTGCTTGTGTCAGAAGCCATTATCTCTGAGTCCTGTGGTGTGCCCATGAAACCCAGGAAGGTATGAGCACTGAGGATCCCCATGCCTTGTTAAAATTGTCTACTTGTGTCCAGTAATAAACTTCAGAATGCTAGAAAAACATGGTCAAATATCCATGAGTCCTTGTGTAGGAATGCTTTCTTTGCTCTTACCTGTGGTTTCTGCCCTTCATTCTTTCTTCTGACTGTTCACTTGTGGTCTGCTTGCCTTATTGGGTGGGGGGAACAAGTTAGGCATCAAACTGGGTAATACTTGTGCCGCCTTTTCTGCCACTTTAAATTGATAAGAACTATCATTAATCGCTGTGATCAGCCTCACTGGATATAGGATTCTAAACTTGATGCTATCAGTGTGTATCTTGGATTTAATATCTTTATAGGCTGCCTACTTTTGGCACATTAATGAGCTCGGGTCATTGAAAAGAAACAGGTGCTTACTTTCCCATTCTATGGTCTGAAGGTCTGTAGTTTTGGCTTGAAGATGAGCTTTGTCCAATAAATGTAGCAGTTTAAAAATTATGAGTTGGGGCCTCTCACTGTCTCCTGGTGGTGGCCAGAGTGCTTGGTGTGCACCTCAGTTATATATGTGAACCATTCAGAAAAGGGCCTCCAATCTTTTCCCTTGTTCTTGTGCATCTTTTTCTTTGAAAAACACTCCCTTCCTGTATCTTATTTACCTCATAGAGGTATTTATAGGTCTCTATCATGTCCTCCTCTCCCTTCTCTCTTCCAGGGTGTACATATTGAGGTCACCCTAAAAAAGTCTAGCCTTTAGCCTGCTCTTGTGCTGATATCCCTATGTACTCAGATGATACTGCTCTGCATGCCTCCGGTACCCCCCTTCTGAAGTGGTGAACAGCCTTCAGCTGGACTTCAATAATGTCCAATGTTGGTTTCGCTCTAATCAACTGTCTCTCATTGCCAAGAGGACAGTCTCTAAGACCTTTGGCACCAGACAGAAGCTTGCCAGGCTTACTGCCATGCCTTCCTTTCATACCCTTGAGGGATCCGTATTAGAGGATGTCTCCTCCTTCAAATACCTTGGGCTTTGATTTGACAGTAACAGTGACTTTGCTGGTCATTTGGATGCCATACATAGAAAGCTACTTCCCAAACTAGGCACTCTGTACAGACACTATAGATGCCTTCTGCCACAGGCCTGCCAGGAGATCATTCAGAAGATGATACTCCCTATCTTTGACTTTGGTGACATAGTCTATAGTGTTGCCTCTAAATCCACCCTCACCAGATTGGACATTCTCTTCAACTTCTTTTGTCAGTTTGCCCTTGCTTGTCCACCACGTACACATCACTGTGACCTCTACACTGCTCTCTCTCTTTCCCCACTCTTGAGGCCAGACGTATTGCCCACTGCGCCTTACTAGTGGGTAAATACTGGTTTGGTTCTTTTCCACCTTACCTCTTCGCCGTCCTCTCCACTCCTCCTGTCCCCACCTACTCTCTCCCCACCTCCCCCTATAGAACTCTCACCCTCCCAGAATGAACTTCCAATTCAGGGAGAACTGCCTTCTCCTATAGCTTTCCAAACACATGGAACTCTCTCCCCTTAGATATCCGCTCTGCCCCATCTATTCGCACTTTGTTCAGTCTTCTGCATCTCCACATTTCTCCGTCCTGCAATTGGTCCTAACCTACCTTCTTCACCACATCTATTTTACCCCTCTACTGTTCTGTTATTCACTTTCGCCCGCCCCATCCCTTTCCTTGGCATGCCATTTACCTATAGCACTGGCTTGGTTTACATCGAGCAGTGTGGATTTTTGCTCCTGGGCAATGGCGTGCCTCCCATCCTCCCCTTCACCCTCTTGGGCTATTTACCTTACTCACTCTCTCCTCCTCTCTTTCCTCTGCAACTATTCTTTTTTAATCAATTTCATCTCCCTTCTGCCCCTCCTTGGCCTGCTTTTACCTATAGTACTCTCTGGGTTTTCATCGAGCAGTGCTGAATCCACTCTGGAGGGTCTTAGCTTGCCTTCCTCTCCCTCATCCCTTCCCTTCTCTCCTATTCTATCTTTCCCTCTTGGTTCTTGACCTTACTCACTTTTCTAACTTCTCTTTTCCGCTGCAACTTTACTATTTCTACCAATTCCACCACTCTTTCAGCCCCTCCTTGGCCTGCTTTTACCTTTAGCACTGGCTGGGTTTACATCGAGCAGTGCTGAATCCACTTTAGAGGGTACTAGCTTGCCTACCTCTCCATCACCCCTTGTCCCCTCTCTCCTACACTATTTTGTTCCCAACTTCTGCATCATGTAATTGTGTCCTTGCTAGGTTTCTGCAATTGTGTGTTTTGGCCCACCTCCTTGGATTTTAGGTGCAATCACTGGCATTTCTGATTTCCATATACCCCCATGTACCTACCCAGTTCGCTGTATATCCCCTCACGGGGTGTTTATCCCAGGGGTGAAGAGGTATTGGTGCACTGCCCTCCCTCTTTCTCCCTCTCCCCTATTCCCCCCGCTGGCAATGGTCCACTCGTACTATTTCTAGAGCTGTTCCAGCCAACTGTATTCAATATTAATGGGTTGCTATGTATGTCATTTATGCTTATATTTGTGTTTTTTGAGATGGTTTCATTTATTTTATATTTATTTATATATTTTTATTTATCTTCAATCAATTATTTATTTATTTTCAATTGTTTATTTCAGTTATTTGTCTATTTAGTGATTTATTTCTTCAAATTCTATTAATTTAAATATCTTATTTTATTTAAATGTGCATTGTATGTAAATTCCATTTATGTACTTAGTCTTTATCTGAATGTCAAGTGCTACCAGCTTTACCACAATATGCTTGGATAATTTTTAATTGCATAAGGTTACATGTTCAAGCTTCATTCTATGCATGTACATGTTTATTGTAGTTGTTTATTATACAAATGTATCCACCTCTTCCCTTCCCCAGGACGCATCTGGAAACAAGCTATGTAGCTCAGCATGTCTCTCCTGGTGAAACGTTTTCAAATAAATAAATAAAGTGTAACACTCAGCACTCCAAATCCCAGAAAGAATTTGCACACTTCAAGTTCTAGTTGTAAACACTGAAGATCTTCTTTTTAGTATTTAGGTTCCAGCAAGTGTTACATAATGCAGCAGAAAGTCTCCAACCCTAAATATTAAGCTCAAGTTGGATAATGAGACACATGTTTAACACTTTGCCTTATTTTAGACATCCCTTAGCAATCTGAATTCAGAATTGTGACAGGGTGTAAAATAGCTCAAAGGAGCTGAAGGCATCCCTGAGGGCAGCGGGAAGGACAGCATATAAATTATGAAGGAGTGGAACAGTGCAGCTGCCTGTACAAACAGACAAGCCAGCTGAGGTGCGTAATCAGTCGACCGAGAGGAAATAGGAAACAAGGAAGGAAAAGTCAATTAAAGAAAAGAAGGTAAAAACCTGGGAAAAAAAGGCTGCGCTGAAGAACTTAGAAGTACCCAGCTGCAAATAGAGAGAAAGCAATGTAAAGGGGGCACTGCAAACTTCCAAAGGTGTTTATTGCAGTACCATCTAATACAGAATATAATAACTATATTTTCCATAGCTAGAATAAAAAATGTATTTTAAGTTTAGCAAAACTGGATGCATGTCAGTATTATAGGGGCACACCAGTGCTCCTGTGTTAATACTGAGTAGTCAGTTTGTTGTTAAACCCTGATATTAGCACCTTAATAATGAGGTTCTCCCTGGACAGCCTGAAAGTTGGCATGCTCGGAGTCAGCCCCAGGATCCCTGGGTCCTGTACATTTGGTAATGGTTGGCTCAGCAGTTGAAAAGTTCTATAAGGTTGCAAACACATAAACATATGGAAAATAAGAACCTTTTTGTGCTCATCAGTGGCACAAACAAGGCTGGGAATTTAAACCTGAAACTTTCAGGTGCGTTAGCAATTGGCCCAAGGATGATTCTTTGACAGGTGGCATTACTGGTAAATGTGTAGATTTTAAATTATTTAAAAAATAAAGCACCATTTTTCATGCATGGGTAGAATGTTTTTCAAAGTTCAATGCTGTACAGAACTGGATTGCTATGAAACTGATGTATGCCAGTTTTGTGAGGGTGTGGGTGTGGGGGGCACTTTCATGGCTCAAAAGTGTCACATTCATGCAAGGTTTAGTCATGAAAATAACCCACCAATTTTGTTACATTGCTGCAAGTTTGAAGCCCCTATTGCCTCTGGCACTGGACCCTCAGTACCAAGTTTCTGTTTCAGTTAGGGGCCAGTTCCCACCACTGGTACCCCTCTCCCACCAACCTGAGGTTCAATGAAACTGGCAGGTGGTGCCCAACCCCACTGCTGGTATTACCTTCTGCCAGCCCAACCACTTATAAAGCCACCAACAGTGGGTGCCCAACCTGGTTGCCAGTAAACAACTCCCACTCTTCTGTTCTCTAAGAAAGCCACTGGTGGTGGGTGTACAACCCCACAACTGGTACCCCCCTCACCCACCCAATTGCTAATAAAAGCTACCGAGGGCAGGTGCCCAACCTCTCTGCTGGAACCTCCTCCCTGCTCTCTAAGAACTGGGGGTGGGTGGGGTGAGTGCCCAACCCCACCGCTGGAACCCCCGCCTGCCTGACCTCTAATAAAGCCCCTGCAGGCAGATTCTAACTCCCTCTGCTGGTACCCTCTCCCATCTACCTGATCTGTAATAAAACCACTGGCTGCACCCTCCCAATCATCTGATCGCTAACAAAACCACAGATGGTGGGTGCCTGATTCCATCACCAATACCCCCATCCATTATGTAATGAAGGAAAAAACAGCCATCTCCCTCCCTCTGATGCTTACTCCATCCTTCCCCACCCACCAGTGCCCATACTGTGGTCTAACGTCACATTTCCTAAATGTCCCTCTTCACAAAGCTTCAGTGTCCCATGTCTGTATTCCTCAATGTCCTTCCATGCACTCTTGTACCTCCAGGTAAGGAAACAAATAAAAACAAGCATTTGTCAATGCCGAATGTTGTCGCACTGGCATTGGCAGTGGGAGTGGTGGAGCTAGAGACGCATACTGCTGTGATTTTGTGAATGTGTCTCAAAAGGTGATTTTGCACAGTGAGCACGCCATTGTGCGCCACAGTTGTGGAAACACATTTTGGGCAGGCTGTGAAAAATGGCAGCTGGACTGTTGATAAGGAGAGGTGCACAAATGCCAGTGGTGAAAATGTGGCATGAAAATATTGCAGATGACGAAGTTACAAGGGTGCATGGAAACTGCACAATGCACGCCTGCAACACAGTCATTGTATGGAGTTTCGGCACCAAATTTTCAACATAGGCATTTTAGGACCTCTGCTCATGAATAGTGTCACTGTCATTTCCTCAAACTGTCCCGAAAACTGATTTCGCACAGCGGCAGTGCAATTCTGTGCCGGATGTGTGAAAACACATTTCAGGCAGCTGTAATGTTCATAAGGAGGTATGGAAAAATGCCAATGATGAACAGCTGGAGTGAAAGTATTACAGATTCACAAAGTCATGAGCTTGCATGCAAACTGTGCAACACACGCTTATAAAACACTTATTTTCTTGACTTTTGTTCCCAAATTTTCAACTTAGGCATTTTAGGGCATCTGCTAACGAACAGTGTCACTGTCATTTTCATCATGTGTCTCGAACATGGACTTTCCACAGCGACCACGCTATTCTGCGCCGGAACTGCGAAAAACAGATTTTGGTCAGGATGTGAAAAATGACAACTGTACTGTTCATTAGGGGGTGCAGAACAATGGCACTGTAGAAAATCTGGAGTGAGAATATTAGAAGTTTGCAAATGTACGAGCGTGCGTGCAAACTGTGCAACGCATGCTCATAATGCAGTCATTTTATGGAATATTATCACCAAATTTTCAACACAGGCATTTTAGGACCTCTGCTCATGAACAGTATCATGTCATTTTCATAATGTGTCCCGAACACTGATTTCGCATAGTGAACATTCTATTCTGGGCCAAAAGTGCGAAAACACATTTCGGCAAGGATGTGAAAAATGACAGCTGTACAGTTCACAAGAAGGTGTAGTAAAATGCCAATGTTGAGAATCTGGCATGAAAATAGTGCTAATGTGCTAACTGACGAGCATGCGTCGCGCAGTTGCTATGCACGCTCGTAAAACAGTCATTTTATGGAGTATTGTCACCAAATTTTCAACACAGGCATTTTAAGACCTCTACTTATGAAGAGTGTCACTGTAATTTTCACAATGTGTCCCAAACAAAGATTTTGCACCACGACCGCACTATTCTGCGCTGGAAGCGCGAAAACACATTTCTGCCAGGATGTGAAAAATGACAGCTGTATGGTTCACAAGAAGGTGTTGTAAAATGCCAATATTGAGAATCTGGCATGAAAATATTGTGAATTTGCTAACTTACGAGCGTGCGTTGTGCAGTTGCTATGCACCTCGTAAAACAGCTCATAGTTTTGATGGCTCACCATTTCAGTGAAATAGAGTTGACAGCCCCTCATGAATAGTGGCACTGTCATTTAGTTATGCAGTCCTGAAAGGTGATTCCACGCTGTGACTGAAAAATCACCTTTCGGGACCGAATAACACCATGACAGTGCAAGAATTCACGAGAAGGGGTACCAAAAACCCCATGTTGAAAATTTGGGGCCAAAATTCGCAAAAATGCCTGAGATATGCAGCAAAGTTGAAAAAACCCTATTTATTCTATTATACAGCTTATAGGCATTTCCTCAGTTCACGGTCGGCTTTGAAGAGTGCAGATGTGTGCCGGTCCGACGAAGATCGTTGCACTGGACTCCGGAGGTAAGTATGGGGTGAGGGGTGTGGGGGAGGCAGGGTGCGCAGATGGTGGGTGCGGGTGGGGGAGGGGCAGGAGACTACAAGGGACTGTTTTGTTTTACAGGTTAAAAAGAAAAAAAAAACATTGTGGGACAGTTTTTTTTTGCAGAGCATTTGAACGCATGGGTGGGCTCCCAGCGTGCCACCTAACTGTTTGAGGGGTGTGGCCGACGGGGGATTGGGCACCCTCATCAGCAAACAACACAGGAGGGATTTATGCCGATGGGGATTGGGCACTCCTGGCCAGCACACAAAGAAGAGTGGGGGAGCGCAGAGCCAAGGGGATTGGGCACCCCTCACGATTAAACAACTGGGGGGTTATTTCTGCCGAAGGGGTGGGCTCCCCGTCAGCACACTAGGAAAGGGGCAGAGAACGAGGGGATCTGGCACCCCCTCGACATATCACAAATGAGGAATGCTTTATGCCGACGGGGAGGCTCCCCCGCTGGCACATTCACAGAGGGCAGGGGCAGCCGACAGGGTGATTGGGCACCCCCGAAGTCAGCAGTTCGGCAACCAGTGTGCCGACATGTACATAATGGAGGCGAGCATGGCAAGAAAAGGACCGCTGCTTCTGACGAGCTTTACTTGGATTGCAGCGGACCTTTTCTTAGATGTGCTCACCACATTAAGTATGCATGGTATGGCGCCGGCATGCAGGCTGATTGGGAAATGCGGGACACACCTACTGATGCATGCCCTGCATTCGCCCAACAGTGACTGCACCTCCAAAGCTGCACTGTCCCAAGATGTTGGCTGTGCAAGCGTCCCAACATAAAAATCCTAAGTCCCAAAACTGGGACTTAAAGTAGGTTTTGTAAGGGAAAATATGGTTGTCAGAAACCAGACTTAGGAACAATTTAGCAAATTTCCAAATGGGTATTTGTAGGCAGTGTTGTAAGAACCCCAACCCTCAAGTTTGGCAAAAAAAAAATAATAAATTAAAACATTAAAAAGTTATGGGTCTAAGAAAATATGATCCCTAAAAAACTAAGTTCTCTGAAAAGCACCCTGCCCACATTCAAGAACTTAGTTTTTTTGTAAAACAATAGAGTTGCAGCTGAGGGATATCATGATATGAACAGTATTACTTTAAAATATCAGCAGGTGCACAGAAATTCCCAAATGTTTGGTCAGCAGCTCCTTCAGAAGTTTGATAGTGCACTTCTTCAACTTTGTGTTTGTGGCACAATATGTTCCAGCTGAATCCCAGCACTTTAAGGCTGTTGCAACGAGGCATGGGTGGGTAGTGAATTACCCAACCCAAAATACTACCACAGGTACCTCTAAACTACCCCAAATTAACTTAGAAATATCCTAATTCAAAATGGGTAGATGGTTTGGGTGAGATAATTACTACCCTGATCTTTCTACTACCCTATTACCATTTTTTTTTTTTTTTTTAATTGCAAAATATCGTAAAACTTTTCCTGGTAACTAGTGGTCCCCCTCCTGACAAAAATCATTATACAATGGTGTGTGAAAATCCTGTAACCTCATTGGTCAAAACATGTTACATGACTGTGGGTAAATCCTGCATTACCAACGGCTGAGGAATTGCATTTATAAAAAACATAAATAAACACATTTTACATTTATTTTACACATGGGCCCATTTATACATCACAATACAGACCTGCGTGAGTTATTGGGATTTACTCCACCTTGTGTGGTGAAGTCACCAGCTGCGCCTCATGACACACCACACAAAGTGTGGGTAAACCCTCAATAACCCACACCCTGTTGTGCCTTATTGCTTCATTTTCTGGTGTCTAGTGGTCACCCCTGCCGATTGCTGTCTTTCACTGATGGTGTGTGTCTAGTCATGCCCCCCCCACCAATCCTTGCTGGCCCGATGTTAAATAAAAGTCTTTCCCTGGTGTCCAGTGGTCCCCCCTCCACCACCTATCACCGGCCTGAATAATTTCTTTATCTTTCACTGGTGTTTAGTGGCCCCCCCAACCCACAACAATTCCTGATGTTATTCCCTGGTGTCCAGTGGTCCCTACCCCCACCCTATCAACTGCCCATCATAAAATAATGTCACAATTTCCCAGGTGTCCAATGGTCCACCCTTTCCAACCCCATAGGAAGTTATACAATTCATTCCCTGGTGTCTAGCAGACCCTCACCCCAGCAGGTAGTACCCCACCACCCCAGCCCTGAGGTGGTGAGGGGTACAGCCCTACTCTCTCCACCATGGCTGGCCGATGACTGAGCTGTCATTGAGTGCGTGCTTGCACAAGTACATGCTCATTCATTGACATGACAGCTCATTTGGTGGCCAGCTGTGGTGGAGAGCAGAGGGCTCTGCCAGTAGCTGACTCAGGGTCGGGATGGGGGGGGAATGCTGCGGTGGGCAACTAGTGGCCCACCACACCATTCCTCCCATCCTGACCTTGAGACAGCAACCAGCACAGCCCTCCACTCTCCACCATGGCCAGCTGCTGACTAAGCTGTCAAAGAGCATGCGCTTGTTAAAGTACACGCTCATTGACAGGTCAGTCAGCAGCAGCTGTGGGGACCACCAGACACCAGGGAAACTGTGACATTATTATGTCAGGCAGGTGATCGAGTGGGGGAAGAGACCACTGGACACCGGGGAATAATATCAGACATGGGTGAGGCTGGGGGAGAGACCGCTAGATACCAGGGAAAGATAAAGAAATTATTAGGGCTGGTGATTGGTGTTGGGGGGGGACCATTAGACACCAGGGAATTATCATTATTGGGACAGTGAACAGTGAGGGGGGATCACTGGACACCAGGAACAGTTGGAATGAAGCATTTTTTTTGAAGTGCAAAAGAAAACTTTTAGTTTGCGCTTTAAAAAAATAACAAAATGCCTTTTTCCAGCCTGGAAGTCCTTTACCCATTACCTGTTACCTGTCTCAAATTACTAGACCCAAGAATTACACCATTATTTTGGGTAGGGTAGTGCATTCCCTGAACTACTCTACCCAGCCAAAAATAGGTGATACTCGGACTACCCAACCCAGCTACCTGTTGGGTAATCCATGCCTAGTTGCAACCTCCTACCCAGGAGAAGGGTCCTGGTTGGGAATTTTTTTTTTTACTTTTTTCTGACTTTGTTTTTTTTTCAGGGTTTATTTTAAGACTGGTAACTTTTTTTTTGATTAATTAATATTTTTTTTACTCACTTTAATGGAATGGGTACTTTCAACCCATTCTCACAAGCACCCAGTTGGTAAAATTCACACCAGCCTGACAAGCGTGCTGCTTTACGGAGGGGTGCTCAGAGCCCTGTGTGAAGCAAGCTGTAATTATGGGACCATGCTCAGTTGGCGGGCTGCTTTGTGCAGGGCCTGCAAGGCTCGGTGTCGTGCAAGCTACAGGTCTGGTCTCCACTTGACGGGACTGCTGTTTTGCATATGGCCCAATGGGACTTGCATGAAGCAAGTTACAGGTCCGGCATAATGAGCATAATTATGTAGCTGCTTTTGTGAGTATCCCACAGGGCTACTAGTGAAGTAAGCTACGAGTCTGGCCCAAGGTATATAACTGTGCAGCTGCTTCATCAGTGGACCACAGCTCCATTTGTGAAGCATACTACAGGCACGCTTATGTAGCGACCCTACAGATCATCCTCAGAGCATCCAGCCTGTAGTCAGTGTGTTTCTTACGAGTGTTACACTTAAAGAGACATGCACATCAAAAAAATAAATACACCAAATAGCCTGGTTGATCAGCACTTAAATACAATATTTACGTGCTCATAAGAATTCTGAGCTGACAGGTTTAAATGTACTAAGACACAAGCCTCCAGCAAGTAAAGAAAGCAAAAAACATTTCCTGTTTTGCTTCCCTCCTCAAGCCTTTATTAAAGGGGTAAAAACTTTCTAGAGGAGTCCGTCATATTAGGTTTTCAGCACAACAGAAAAGTCTTGCCTTATGATTACTAGAGTTAGAGCCAGAAAGTTATACCTCTTAGGTGTAGGATCGTTATATTCTCTGGAAGGCATTTGTAGAAAATATATATAAAACCCCTGCTGTTTCTAGAGGTAGAGCCAGAAAGTCATACCTCTTAGGAGCAGGAGCACTGTGTTCTGCAAGGCATATGTAGAAAGCCCCTGTAGATTCCAGACCAGGCAGAGTAGGCTACTCGGGCTTGTTTACAGATGTAAAAATTACCTGCCTTAGTATTATATTTTGTTGGGTAGAGCAGAAAAGTCATGCCTTTTGTTGCTCAAGGTAGCGCCCAAAAGTTACACCTCTTATAGGAGGTGGAGGGCATGTGAATAAATGCCCATCGTGGATCCAAACAGGCAGAGCAGACAAGACATGCGTTGTTATGTTCGCTCCTCAAGCCTTTGTTGTAAAAAGTAAAACTTGTGAGGCATGTCTCATTTCGATGGGCAGAGCAGTAAAGTCGTGCCCCTAGTAATGGGAGGTAGAGCCAAAAAGTCATACCTTGTTTAAGGAACTGAGCGTATAGGGATGTGCCCAAATTGAAGTTCTATTAATGTAACTCACTTGAAATGGTTAATTAAAGAGGCAGAGCCAGAAAGTCTCCTTGTTCGTCCTCTCTGCTCCGTCAGTGCGGGCTTGTCAGCAGTCCCCCAAACCCTGTTAAAGTTGATGGGGAGCAGAACTTTTGGGGTTGCTACACCAGTTCTGTGGAATTCTTTCCCCCCTTGCATCCTTTCTGCTTGCTCGATGGAGGCCTTTAAGGGGGCTCTAAAAATTCATTTCTTTGAATTGGCCTGCTGTTTCTAACTAGTTATGTTGGATATTTATACTTGCTTTTTAAGTAATTAATAATCAGTGTTGCATTTTTTTTATTCTGTTTCTGTGACATCCTGAGTGTTTTGGAAAAGATGCCAAAGAAATAAAACTTGCCTTGCCTACCAGGGAATGATGTGACAACATACTATGCATGGGAATCGGGGGTTGGGGTCCACTAAACTACCAGGGAAAGATGTGACAACATACTGTGCATGGAGATAGGGGGTAAGGGGGCCCACTAAACTACCAGGGAATGATGTGACAACATACTATGCATGGGAATCGGGGTGGGGGTCCACTAAACTACCAGAGAATGATGTGACAACATACTATGCATGGTAATTGGGGTGGGGGTCCACTAAACTACCAGGGAAAGATGTGACAACATACTGAGCATGGGAATCGGGGGTCCACTAAACTACCAGGGAATGATGTGACAACATACTATGCATGGTAATTGGGGGTGGGGTCCACTAAACTACCAGGAAAGATGTGACAACATACTGTGCATGGGGATCGGGGTAGTGGGGCCCACTAAACTACTAGGAATGATGACAACATACTGAGCATGGGAATCGGGTAGGGGTCCACTAAACTACCAGAGAATGATGTGATGACATACTTTGCATGGGGATCAAATAGGGGTCCACTATACCAGGGAATGATGTGAGACAACATACTGTGCATAGGATCACGGGGGGGGTCCACTAAACCACTAGGAATGATGTGACAGCATAGTGTGCATGGGAATCGGGGTTGGGGGGTCCTCTAAACTATCAGGTAATGATGTGATGGCATACTGTGCATGGGGATTGGGGTGGGGGTCCACTAAACTACTAGGGAATAATGTGATGACATACTGTGCATGGGGATCGAGGGTGTGGGGGGGGCTCTAAACTGCCAGGGAATGATGTGACAGCAATCTGTGTGGGATCAGGGGTGGGAGGTCCACTAAACTATCAGGGAATGATGTGATGGCACACTGTGCATGGGGATCGGGGGTGGCTTGGGGTCCACCAAACTACCAGGGAATTATGTGACCCCACACTGTGTGGGATTGGGGGTGAGGGGGGTCCACTAAACTATCAGGGAATGATCTGACGACATACAGTGCATGTGTATTGGTGGAGGGGGGTCCACTTAACTATCAGGGAATGATGTGATGGTATACTGTGAATGAGGATCAGTGGTGGGGAGTCCACTAAACTACCAGGGAATGATATGACACCATTCTAGGCCTGGAAATCGGTGATGGGGGCATCCACTAAACTACCAGGAAATGATATGACAACATTCTAGGCCTAGAGATCAGGTATGGGACCACTAAACTACCCCGGAATGATATGACAGCATCCTAAGTCTGGAGATCAGCGGGGTCCACTAAACTTCCAGAGAATGATTTGAAAGCATATTTAGGATGGGGATCTGGGGGTGAAGGGATAACGTCACGTGCATTTATTTACTTCCCTTCAACAGTGCTGTTACCAGAGGGGGCCGCACTCCACGCCTTCCAAGGTGCAGATCTAGTCTCTTAACCTTTTAATAAGGCCATAATGAGATAAAAAGTTACCTCACCAGTACCTTAACGGTGCTAGGAGGTCATTGGTATGATAAACGTCGAATCAGGCAGATTGCTCCACAGGACCTGTCACTTGTGACGGACACTGACTGTTAGTTTGCTCCTTGATCCCCTGGTTCCTCCCAACTGGACACATATCTCATTTGGCCAGTGAGGGGGGGCGGGAAGGGTGCAATTTGTGAGGAGCAAATAGGTTTATGCTTCAATTTGTGCTTTACTTTCAGAGGGTACTGTACATCTGAACATGCTTTAAGCACTCACAATGTACTTCACACATGTTCTAATGTAGCTTACTCTAAGCACTAATTTTCCACTGGGGTTCAGGGATTAGGGGAGCAGTTTCTTAGTTTCTAATATTCTGCTCCATGCGTTAACATCATGGGGACTACCTGAAAGAGCTTCTGATTCCTTACCGTCCTGGGCGATTACTCCGCTCAGCTGGCGTGGGGTTACTAGAGATTACAAGAGTTTGTTTGAAATCTTCTGGGGCCTTGGCATTCTTGCATGTGGTCCCTTCTCTTTGGAATTCTCTACCCCACCAGTTATGTGAGTGCACGACTGTGGAGGGTTTTAAACGTGCCTTAAAAACCCATTTATGGAACCAGGCATTTGGTGACTGATTGTTTATGTTTAATTTAATGTTTTGATGTTTGTGTATTAACTGACTTGCTGCAATGTGTTGACATGTTAATTGTTTTTATACTTGTTCGGCGCCTTGATTTTAGAAAGGCGCCTTATAAATAAAGTTTTATTATTATTATTATTATTATTATTATTATTTGGTAAGGGGGATGCTATTCTGTTTTTGCTTTTTGTTTGCTTAAAAAGACTTCAAAAGCTCATCTATTTACACAGTGAGTGTTGGCCTGGTGTTGCAATGTAGTGCTTTTGAGAAATTTATGCATATATATTTTTTTTTCTGCGCCTCCCCATAGCACCCCCGACCAGTCACTCCTTTGGAGCTCCAGCACCTTCCCAGCCACCCTACAAACCCCTGCCGCCATCCACCAGCCCCCATTGCAGCCTTACCTGGGTAGCCTGGTCTATCCCTTATGCCAGGAGGGGTCCCTCTCTTCTGGGGGGGGTCACCTTGTCGGCAGCTTGCACATCCGAGGGGCTCCGAGACAGGATCCGGGCTGACTCTGGGGCTTCGGGCAGCAGGAGCTGGGGTGCTCATTATACAGCTGGTCAGGGAGCATTTTTCGGTTTCTTTGCCCCCACCCACGACTGTGCTCAGCCTTGCGCGTGTGCAGGGCAACCTCAGGTGGGGACGTGCAGGGGGCATGTCGAGGCATCACGTCCCACATGCAGATCACCTAATCCACCCGCAAGTGCCCAGATGACCCCCCCCCAGGGAGGGAAGCATCCAATGGATGCTTATGATACCCCTCCCTGCCTGTCTCTGCTCCTGGTACCTGGGCTCAGGACGTGAACCCGGGTCACCAGCATGCCGAGCAAACTCCTTCACTCGGTGCCATGGAGCCGGCTTGAGAAATTTATATTTAGTATTATTTATTGAATTAATTAAGTTTATTGACTCTGCTGTACCCATTGTGAGGCACCCAGAGCCCCTGGGATTGGGCATCCTATAAATTCTCCGTTTTTGTATTATATGTGCACTACGATCACTGTAAAACACTGCAATAGTTATTGTACACAGCATTGTCTTCAGAATTACTTATCTTCTATGTACCACTGCTTGACTATGTATCCCAAACTGGAGCATGTGAAAACGGGCAGTCTTGCTCACATGCCTTCCAGTATAAAAAACAAGCATTTGTCAATGCCAAAAGTTTGTTGTTTGCACTGTTGTCATGGGGGGAAACGGATGTTTAAAAGTTGCTTTAGTGAAGTTGTTTGTGAGGTGGGTCCCAAAACACATATGTTGAAAATTTGTGGCAAACATATTTAAAAATGGGCATGTTATGCCACCAAGTTGAAAACCCTATTGAAATACATTGACGCCAAAAACCCCATTGCAATACATTGAAGCACTTACCTCAGTTTGCGGTCGGGCTTTGAAGAGCAAAGATGTGCCTGTAGTCCAAGGTAGATTATGGTGACGGACTTCTGGTGGGTAAGTATGTGGTATGGGGTGTGTGGGGTGGTGGGTCCTGAGCGGGAGGGTAGGGGGTTGGGTAATGGCGGAATGGACAACGATGGACAGTTTTCTTTTTTACAGGGAAAAAAATGGCAAGGGGCAGTTTTCTTTTTTCAGGGAGTTTGCAGAACAGATGAGGACTTGGGGATTAGACACCCAGTGTTGCATACTGTTTTGTGGGGTTACACAGTGCACAACAGTGGACAGACAGATGAGGACACTGAGGGATTGGGCACTCCCAGTGTCTGTATACTGTTTAGGGGAAGGGGTTACACAGCAGACAATGATGGAAGGTTTTCTTTTTTTTTCGGATAAAAAACAAGCATTTGTCAATGCCAAACATTTGATGCACTGAAAGATGTCCACCTCTACACCTTGTTTATGCCCTTGAGGTACTTGAAGGTATCTATCATGTTCCGACACTTCCTGCTTTCCTCCAATAAGTACATATGGAGGTCCTTTTAATCTCTTCTGATATGCTCTGTGTTACAAGCCTTGTACCTTCTCGGTTGCCTTTCTGTGCTCTGCCTCCACTCTGCCAATGTCCTTGCACATTTGCGGCCTCCAGATTTGCACACAGTTCTGTAGGTGAGGCCTCACTAGTGTATTATACAATGGAATCACCACATCGTGCCTTCTGCTAGTGATACCTCTGCCTATGCATCCCAGTATGCCACTGGCTGTCCTTGCAACATGTGTGCTCTGCTTTGACACCTTTTGGTCATTAGAACTGATGACTTCTAGGTCCCATTCTTCCTTGGTGATCATCAGCACCTCCATCCCATCCTGTAACTCTCCACAGGTTTCCCTCTTCTCAGGTGCATTATTTGGGCTTCTTTGCATTGTACCTCAGCTGCCACTCAGACCATTTTTTAAGCCTCTCCATGTCCCTGCTCATTTTCTCCACCCCTTCTGGAGTATTCACTCTGCTACAGATCATAGGTATCATAGGTAATTTCAGAGCAAAGAAGACTTACATCCATTGTGCTCGCTGTTAACTCTAATTATGGTAGCTCCCTATTTTGTTTGCTATGCAATGCTTGTCCAGTTTCCTCTTAAACTCAAATATAGTCTTACTAGTGACTACCTCTTCAGGTAGGTTATTCCACACTGGAATGACTTTAACACTAAACCAGTGCCTTCTTTTCATGGTCGTAAAATTTTGCCCCTTAAGTTGCCATGAATGTGTCCTAGTGTCATTTCGCTGTTCCCTTAATGTAAGTCCCAATTTATCCCTTAGACTTGTATTTTTAAGTGCGTTATACACCATACACATGTCCCCTCTCAATTGCCTATACTCCAATGTGAACTTCCCCAAGTCCTCCAATCTGTCCTCATAGTCCAGGTCCCTAGCATCCGCTACCAACCTGGTATCCCTCTTCTGAACCCTCTCCAATCTCCTTACATCCAACCTGTACCCAGGTGACCAGAACTGTGCACAATACTCCAACTGCGGTCTCACCAGTGCTCCAAAGAGAGGCACAATCACTTCCCTCTTCCTACTCTTTATATGTTTCTTGATATTGATAAGAGTACCACTAGTGGACTTTATAACCTGGCTACAATGCTGGTGGAACTTGAGATCGCTTGTCACTTTAACACCCAAATCTCTTTCCTCCACTACTTTACCCAATATATGTCCATTTAAAAAGTAATCAGCTTTTTTATTTTTTTTCCCAAAGTGCATCACTACACATTTGTCGGTGTTTAAGGGTAACTTTTTTTCCTTGCCCAACTTTCTATTTTGAATAAGGCTTTTTGCAACTTTGTTACATCCTCACCATTTCTGATAGTAATGCCAATTCTAGTGTCGTCTGCAAATTTGGTTTCCCAAACATCCCCTCCTCCAGATAATGAGTGTATATAAATATTAAACAAGCAGGGCCCCAGAACAGATCCCTGGGGAACTCCACTCTCCACTCCCAACCAATCAGAGTAAATTCCTTTTAAACAAACCCTCTGCTTTCTCTCACTCAACCATGCCTTTACCCAGGTTGTAATGTACCCAGGTATTTTATGTTCTATCAGAGCATCAATCCATTCACCATGTGGGACTTTGTCAAACGCCTTTGAAATATCCAAGAACACCACATCCACAGAGATACCATCGTCCAATGCCCTACTCACGTGCTCATAAAACTCCAGGAGATTAGTTTGACATGATAACCCCTTTTTAAAACCATGTTGTGCATTATCACAATCCCTTACTGTATTCTGAAACTCCACTATTTGATCCTTTATCATAGTTTCCAATATTTCTGTTAGTGTCATTTGCAAACAGGCAGATAGACCTTTCCTTCTAGCCCTCCTGCAATGTCTGTAATAAAGACATTGAACAGGACTGGTCCCAGGACTTATCCCTGAGGTACCCCGCTGGTCACCCCCTCTCCCCGGATTGGATCCCATTACGACCACCCTCTGCCTCCCATCCATCAGCTAGTTTCTAACCCAGTTTGTCAGCTGGTGCCCCATTGTCACACTACTCATCTTGCTAATCAGCCTTCTATGTTCACGTTGTCAAAGGCTTTGCTGAAATCAAGGTAGGTGACATCAAACATCTCTCTCTGATTTACTTCCTTAATAAGGCATTAGGGTTTCCAACCCTAATGCCCCACCCCCACCCTGCAGAGACTGACAGATATTGGGGGTGTCCCTTTGGGTCATCATCCATAAAGCTCACGTCATTCCACCCCCACCCTGGAGACACTGACAGGCATTGCAGTGTGCCTTGAGGTCTTTGGCCCTAATGTACACCCCTTTCCATAATGAAATAATCTGAGATGGGTGCAGTATAGGAGAATGGGGTGCACTTTTGGGACAAAGACTCCAAGGCACACCCGATGCCTGTCACTCACTACAGGGTAGGGGTGGAATGGTGTGAGCATTATGGCTGACGACCCCAAGGCACATGCCCGATGCCTGTCAGTCTCTACAGGGTGGGGGGGGGGCGTTACAGTTGGAAACCCTAACTCCTCAGATGTTTGCTGGTATTTTCACTCCAGATTTTCAACATGGGCTTTTTGGGACACCACCTCATGAACAGTGGCACTCTTGTTTCATTACTCAATCTCAAAAGGTAATTTCACACAGCGACTATGCCATTCGGCCCCACAGGTGCTAAAACACATTTTGGGCAAGATGTGAAAAATGGCAATTGTACTTTTCATGAGGAGGTGTGAAAAAATGTCAATTTTGAAAATCTGGGTGAAAATATGAGTAATTGGCAAAGTTACCAGCTGTGATTTTGTTACTCCATCCTGAGAGTTGATTTTGTACATTGACCGAGCCATTCTGCGCAATTGGTGCAAAAACACATTTTAGGCAGGGTGTGGAAAATGACAGCTGTACTATTCATAAGTAGGTGCGAAAAAATGGCAATGTTGAAAATCTGGAGTGAAAATATTCAAAACTGGTGATGTTACAAGTGTGCGTAGAAACTGAGCAACGCATGCTTGCAATGCAGTCATTTTTTGGAATTTATTCACCATATTTGCAACATGGACTTTCTGGGACACCACCTCATGAACAGTGGTACTGTTGGTTTGTTACTCAGTCCCAAAAGGTGATTCTGTGCAGCAGCTGCAAAATCGTCTTTCAGGACTAAGGAACAAAATCATGCTAACACGTTCATGAGGTGGGGTCCCAAGAATCCCATGTTGAAAGTCTGGGGCCAGAATTCCTAAAAATGGTTGATATATCAGCATAAGTTGAAACCCCCTTGATTCCCATTATACAGCTTACCTTTCATTCTTTCAGTTTGCCGGTCGGCTTTGAAGAGTGCAGACGTGTCCCGCTCCGCAGAAGATTGCATCTGCCAACCTCAGAGGATAAGTATTGGGTAAGGGGGGGGGTGCGGAGTGATGGGTGCTCAGAGGGAGGATCGGGACGGGGAGAAAATGAGGGACAGTTTTCATTTTCACAGGTAAAAAAAAAAAAGGAAAAAGACGGTGCAGGAAGGTTTTCTTCATTTACAGGGAAAACAGAATTATTATACATTTGGGCACACTGGGGTGGGCTCCAAGTGTGCCACAATAGTGGTGGGGGGGTGCTGATATGGGGATCGGGCACCTCAGTGTCAGCTAGCGATATAGACTGGTGGAGGGGAGCGAATTCAACACCTGCAATGGGCAGCCCAGTGTTGGAAAAGGAAAGGGGACATTGTTTAACCAGGAAAGACACACTAAGAAGCTGCAGAGACCGGGGAAATTGTTTAACCAGGAAAGACATACTAAGGGGTTGCAGGAACGGGGAAATTGTTTAACCACGAAAGACACACTAAGTGGTTGCAGGGACAGGAGAAATTGCTTAACCAGGAAAGACATACTAAGGATCTGCACTGAGCTACAGCTGAAGGACTTGCATTTCAAAAGGGCAGAGTGAGTGCAGTATCGGCTCTGTCCTTTAAAATGTTTGCCGAGACCAGCCCCCTCAGCAAAACAGTGCCATCAGGACACTGCCTGCTGATTTGCTGGCAACAGACCGGCCCCTGCACCACTGCTGACCATTGGGCTGCCACCCCTCACACCTCTCTCTAGCAACTCTCATATCAACAAGTTCATCTGCGCTAGCGCACATGACGAACTTAATAAAACCAAATCAAATAAAATTGCCTTGCCTAAAACAGCAGCAGTGCTAACCACAGGCTGCAGTGTGGAGCCCATTGCCAGCATGAAATCATAGGAGCAAAGGATTGCTCCTTACATTATTTGAAATGAGGCTAAAATGAGATGCAAATGACCTCTTAGCGCCCTTAATAATACAGGTTATATACAGCAAGAGCACTAACTGGTTTATGATGACCTAACTCATGTTGCTTCTTGGAAGCCCTATTTTTTTACAATTGACCATATCTCTCAGTGGCCAGTAGGGGGCTGTACCCTTTGGGCTGAGCACACCATTTCGTGCCTTTGTTTGGGCTTTGCTCTCAGAGCTGCTGTACTGTATATTCAAATGTGTTTAGGTTAGAGCACTTACAGTTTTCTGAAAGCATTCTTGAATTTAGCAACTACAGGGCAATGCACAGATTTGCTCTCAGGATAGGGACTAGGCAAGGCACAAACAGAGAGCTTTGAATGTGGGTCCTGTAAAGCTGAGAATGCAAAACTGATTTATATAAAACCAAATATGTGTGCAGAAGAATGTCAGAGGATGACCAAGCACTAGAGAATTCTGCATTTGTGTGAAACTAATTAACATTAAGTAGAATTAGTAGACACCACCTGCTGGTTATTATTAAAGGAATATGAATCCAAATTAGCTTTTTGGCACATAAGCAAGAGCCAAACACTAATCTAATACAGGGCCATTGGAAAAAAAAAAGCAAAATAATTCAACTTAAAAAAACGATGCACAGAAGTAATCTATAAAAAGTACTCTACAATAGTTAATTGTTAAACTCACTTATCCAGACAATTCATTGCTCATAAAAATGCCAAGCCATTTCACCACTAATCGCAGTATTTTTGATTAGCGCCCATCTCTCAGCCTCTGGCTTCTGACACTAGCTTGTATCTCTTGCTACTCCAGCAAAAAGTAATTCATGCAGAGAATCCCACTCCACAGAGGGCTGCTTGACCACTGGTGGATTTTGAGGAGGGGGATCTCCAACCCCAGTCATACAGTCCTCTGTCAAGCTGTTATCTTGGCAACCTGGGATTCAGTACGAGGAAATGCAAGTGGGGAAATCAACAAAATCTGCAAAGCAGCACAAAGAACATCCCTCTCAAAAACACTATTACTGGTCTCTGTAAAAAGATCTTGAATGGCACTTGCAGGCAGGATCACACAACTCGGCCCTCAGCAGTATTTAAGGAGTTGAAACCCTGCCCTTGTTGACAGTCCTCGGTCAGCTGGTTAATTTCTTGGCAGCCATTTGCTTAACTCTCTACATCTTGTTAAATCTCAGTTTAAAGCTTTTTTGTTCCATCACCACTGAGACAGTGCCACACCTTTCTGTCTATCATTCCACAATATTTATGTCATTATTCTTGTTTATCTGGTGCTCGCGTTACCTCCAGTTTGTTTGCATACTACGTATTTGTGAGGTGTTTTAGGATAATTTTGTAGGAAAGATGATATATAGCAAGTAAATGTATCATATTGTATTATATCCAGGTTAGGGGTAGTAGGAGTCAAGGGTTGCCTGGAACCTTTGTGTGCCAGGCATCATCCTACAGAGTCAGAGTGTTCCCCAGAAATGCCAACAACATGGCACTTGACAAGACCATCATGTCTCCCCTCCCTCTGGCTTTTTTGCTCTACAGCTACTGTACCTGTTATCCAGGTGGCAGTAGAGTAGCTCCTCCAGCAACCCTCCCTCTCCAGAGAGCGACAGTCTACTCTGCGATGCTTGGTTCCCCCCCCCCCCGTGGCCCAGTCACCTCGCCATCTCTTGGGACTTATCTCACTTCACCAGATGCTTATGGCATCTCCTTCCATGATGGAAACCATTGGGCTAGACCAGGTCTTTCCAGATTGGGCAGGGTGCCTGTAGGGCAAGAGATTGTGCAAGTCAGTGGGTGAGGGGTCTGCAGGTTGTGCCGGGCAGTCATGCTGCATCAGACAGGGTGTTTCCACTTTCCTCCCCCTACCACTGAGATGCCAGCTGAGAGCAGGACATGAGGACACTGTGTGTTTTGCCTGCTCTAACCAATCAGCATCCCCCTGCACAGATCTCCCTCCTTCCTGCGCTGCCACCCACTGTCACCCAGGTGGTGCAGAGTTGCTAACAGAATTTAGAGAGATAGAAGACAAAGGTGAAAATTTAAAAAGGGAGAAAAGAATCCTGAGTTCAACTGAAATACCTGGGACTGGGGATGGATGAGACTGACAACTTGAATTTTTTGATGCATTTTGTAACTCAACAGTTATTGCCTAAAATGCATGAAACTCCACCATTTAACTCCTAAATTTCTAAAATTTTCCAGGGGCCGGACCCCCTGAGAAATGTTTCAGAAAACCCCCCACACCAAATCCTGGCTACATCCCTGCATCCCAACATCCTGTTAGCTTCAGCTGCTGCTTTAGAGCAACATGCAGAGTGCTTCAGGTCCCTTTTGATGATTACCCCTAGGTTTTGTTTCCTCCAAAGAACTAGAGACCTCTACCCCTCCCAGCCAGTAACTGGCCTCTGAGTTCTTAGCACTCAGGTGCATTACCTTGCACTTCTTGGCATCGAATCCAAATTGTGAAATATCCAACCATTTCTTGAGCCTAGCTACATCATCCCTGAGCTCCTGTCTCCCTTCCTTTATGTCCACTCTCTCACAGAGCTTAGTGTCATCTGCGAATAGGCAGATTTCACCTTTACTATCATTCGCTAGGTCACCGATAAGGATAGTAAACAACACTGGTTCAAGCACTGAGCCCTGTGGGACCTCACTGGTTACATGCCTAGGCTTTGATAGTTCCCCCTACAAAACCCCTTTGTTTTCTATCTTGTAGCCAGCTCCTGACCCACCACGCCAGCTTCTCTCCAACTTCCAGGTCCTTCAACTTACTGAGCAGTCTCCCAAGTGGCACAGAGTCGAAGGTCTTTCTGAAGTCATGATATAGGACATCAACCGCCTGGCCCCTGTGACCCAATCAAGAAAGTCTATCATGTTTGTAACATAGTAGTTGATGGCAGATAAGGACTGCTAGGCCCACCTAGTTTGCTCATATTCCCTGCCTGTATCAGCGTCCGCTGACCCTACTGTACCTGGTCATTGGCTTTCCCCTCTCTCTTCAACACATCTAGGATTCCCTTATGTCTGTCTCATGCATGTTTGAATCCTCCACTGTATTAGCACCCACCACTTCCTGGGGTAGGCTATTCCAAGCATCTATCACCCTTTCTGTGAAGAAAAACTCCTCACATTTCACCTTATCCTACCTCCCTCTAATCTTATATTTTGCCCCCTCATCCTTGAACAATTCTTGTACTGAAAGATGTTACCCACCTGCACTTTGTTCAAGCCTTTAAGATACTTGAAGGTCTCTATCACATCTTCTGTTTCCTCCTCTCTTACAGTGTACACATATTGAGGTCTTTTAATCTGTCCTCATACAGTATGTTCTCTGATGCAAGCCCTGTACTATGTTGGTCACCCTTCTTTGGACAGCCTTCACCCTATGTCCTTTCAAAGATGCAGCCTTCAGATATGAACACCGTATTCTAGATGAGGCCTCACCAGCATTTTGTACAATGGCACCACCACCTCCCTTCTTCTGCTAGTGATACCCCTTCCTATGCACCCCAGCATCCCACTGGCCCTCCCTCACAGCCTTGCTACACTGTTTGGCCAACTTTAGGTTATCTGAGATGACTATTCCTAAATCCCTTTCTTCACTGGTGCTTGCCAGCACTCCCTGCCCACATCCTGTAGCAGGGTCTCTCTGCCCCAGGTGCCTGATTTTGCTCTTCTTTGCACTACATTTTAATTGCCACACTTTTGGACCATTTTTTCCAGCTTTCCCAGATCCCTCCTCATTCTTTCAACCCCCTCTGGTGTGCCTATTCTGTTGCAGATCTTGGTATCATCTACAAATAGGAAAACCTTCCCCTCCAGCCCTTCAGCAATGTCACTGATGAAGACGTTAAAAAGGACTGGCCCCAGAACTGATCCTTGAGGCACCCCAATGGTCACCCTCCTTTCCTCGGATTTGATATCATTTACTACCACCCTCTGCTTCCTGTTCCTCAAACAGTTTCTTACCCAGTTTTCCACATTGTGGCCCACCCCAGGCTACCTAGCTTGTTCACCAGTCATCTGTGTGGTACAGTGTCGAAGGCTTTGCTGAAATCGAGGTAGGTGATATCCACTGCTCCTCCCTGATCCACCTCCTTTGTCACCAAGTCAAAAAAGTCAGTCAGATTTGTTTGACATGACCTCCCTGCTGTTAAACCGTGCTGGATTGGATCCTGTGCTCCCATGGTTTCCAGGTGTTCCACAGTCCTTTCCTTAAGCAGCACCTCCATAATCTTGCCCACTACTGAGGTGAGGCTGACCGGCCTATAGTTCTCCTCCTCCCTGCTACCACACTTGTGAAGAGGGACTACATTTGCCATCTTCCAGTTCTCTGCCCCCCCTCATGTTGAGTGACTCACTAAACAGGGCCATTAGCAGTGCTGCTAGCACCGTCCATAATTCCTTTAATATCCTGGGGTGTATATCATCTGGTACCATTGCTTTGTCCACTCTTAGTTTTGTGAGTTCCTCCAGGACTCTCTATTCTGTAAAAGGACTGGTGTTTACCTCCCTCCTCCAATTGTTTCTGCTGCCTAGTTGTGCTCTCTGTCCCTCCCCCTCTACTGTGAATACCAAACAAAAGTATTCATTCAGTATCAATGCTTTTTCTAGGTCACCCTCTACACACACCCCTTCCTCCCCTTTGAGCCTTAAAGGGGTCTGATCCTTCAGGACCTCCACAAGATAAACCCATGTTGCTTTTCATCCTGGAGACCATTAACCTCAAGAAAGTCCACTAGTCTCTCCTTTAGTATGGACTTCATTAATTTGCCTACCTTGGAGCTAAGTGGATGCCTGCTACAACAGCATTTGCTGTTTTGCTCTGTCTTTACCCAAACGTACTCTCTGATGCACATTATACTCCAGTCTGGGATGGTTTACCCCCTCAGTCTTCCATCAGTTTACTTCCTACTGTTTTATAAAAAATATAATCTCCTCCCAGATGCCTGACAAATTGGCTGAACTGCTCAAACCTGTGACCTCATCTACCCACTGAGATCAGCTGACAAATCCCTTTTTGTCCATCCGAGATGTAAAATCAAAATGGGGGAGAATGCTCCCTCTAGCTGGGCCACTAAACTATGGAACTCCCTTCCACTGAGTCTAAGAATCTCCCCTTCTCCATGCAGCTTCAAACAGGAGCTCTGTATGGCTCTTCTAAGCTCAGAACCCTGCTCCTGTTCTCTATCCACTCACTGCTGTACTGGTTCCTTCTAGTTGCCTACCGGTTTCAACCTCTACTACTCTCAAATCTGCCTGGAAGTCTTGCTATTTCCTCTCTTCTAGCACTTACTCACTAGTTATATGACTTATGACTGTTAGTTATTTGCACTTATATTCCTGTTTTGTTACTACATATAGATTCCTGCAAATGTACTGTAATTGCTGAAGATTTTGTATAAGTGTACTATGTCTGACTTCTACTTGTTCCCATGATGTTTTCTTGTATCTACTATTGTCTGCATAGCCTTTGTTGTAATCTCGTGGGTTGTACCTGAAAATAGGCAGCTATGCTGTCTACTGTACTTACCCAGTAACAAAAACTAAATAAATAAATCAATAAAAAAATAAAGGCTGACTGGTCTGTAATTATGTGGTTCATTCCTGGGTCCACTCTTGTGGAGAGGCACCACATGTGACATTCTCCAGTCCTTTGGCATGCACCCTGTCTCCAGTGAGGTGTTAAACAGGTTTGCTGGAGGGCCCAGGACACCACCCAGTTCCCTCAGAACTCTCGGGTGCACACCATCCGGTCCAGAGCCTTGTTCACAATAAAGACTCTAAGGCACTTTAAAAGCTTGTCTTCCTTGATTGCTCCATCTGTATCACCCTCTCCCTTTCTGAACCCCTATTTTTCCCTGTGGAATAGGTCTATCCTTTCCCCTACTGAAAACCAAGCCGTAATACTCATTCAGTGCCTCTGCTAGTTCCTCACTACGTTCAGCCCATCCCCACCACTTGAATCTAACAATCCCATCCTTGCTACTCCTTTTCTTCCTTATATACCTTAAAAAGTCCTTTTCCCCTTCCTTTATCCCTTGCACCAGCTTTAGTTCCCTTGTGGCCTTAGCTGTCCTGACTGATGCATTACACACGATTGCTGCAGACTCGCAGTGTTTCCGGGGAACATTCCACGCATGCTGCAGTATTGATACTTCATCTGGCAACAGCCAATTTGCAGAGTTCTTATGGAGATACTGTCCCATGCTTTGCTAGAGTAATTCTGGTGCCCGATTGATCCCCAAACAGCAGTTCAAACAGAGGGATCGGCTGTGTGAGAGGGTAAATAAACACCCACTGATAGGGAGCAGGTTACATGACACTATCCCTGTCTTGATGGTGTCCTGAAGTATATCAGCAAGGGATCTAGCCAGAAATACTCTGATCTCCACTATTATCCTTCTGTGCATAGCCCCCCCGTGTGTCTCATCAGCATGGCTCCACAGAGCGTGTCCTGCACCACAAGCCACCACTGTCCCAAGTGTCATTGTTTACCAGTCATCAGTCCTGCTGATGGACAGGAACAGAACAGGACCCAGTATTTCTTTGGCATGCCTGCCCTATGTAACCACGGCTCCATACTGCACATCAAAGGTGGCTCTGTTGCCACTGGTAGACCATGTCCATCAGCATTTGCTGTGGACTTTGGATTGCCCCACTGATTTCCTCATTTGAACTGCACAGTGCAAACACAGTATGGAGGCATTGGAATTAAGAGCAACAGCCCTGGTGAAATAAAAACTTTGGAACAGTGTTCTATGCCACTACAAAATCCATAACCATCTTCTTTGACTCGGACTCTGCTCAACATGGTAACAGGATTAGGATCTGCACCACAGCCAGTCAGGCTACAGAAGCCTGCAAAGTGAGCCAGAAGGACTCGTGGGACACCAGAGGACTTCATTAATCCCAATGTGAGTTTCTTGCCAATCATTTGTCAAGTGATAGACCTCCAACATTTCCCAAAAGTAATTACAGCTCCATGGACCAAAGAAGAGCTTGGATTCCCCAGTAAAAAAGAAAGACTGTTGGCTGGCCTGGTGGCACTGAGATTTGAGATGCTAAATGCCACACCTCACACCACACTGGTGGCCCAAGTTCGGGAACGACCTCAGGTCATAGGGGTGCTGGCATGGGGGGAAGGAAGAGCAGGATCGAGTGCCTAATGGCAGCTCTCCTCTCTTGGTGTGGTTGTCGCCCCCCCCACGTACTTCCACTGCCACCGGGTGGAGATCCGGAGGCAGCACAGGTGGGAGGGGACAGTAGCTCGTGAGGGCATCTCAGAATGTGGCACGCACGTGCCTCTACATGGGTGCATGCTTGTCTGGGACGGGGGGAGGGTGAAAATGGGAAAAAAACACATGAAATACATAATGAAAAAAAGTGAGAGAGGCTGTTCCTAAATTGAGTCATTCTGCATGTGGCTACAGTGAGGAGCAGACATGACTGAGCTGGAGCTGACAGCAATAGAGACAGACCGGACATCTTCCAGAGCCAAGCAGAACTCCTGCCACTGCTGAAAAAGAGGTAATCCTGTATTTGAACAGTGCAACCTGGGAGCTGTGAACTGGAAGTTGAGAGTCTGCTAGATTGCCTAACAGCCTAATATAATCCAATGGTACAAAGTGTGTTTTGGAATCCATTCAGCAAGTTTCACTGCTCATTACTGGAAATTGCAGCCCAGTAGGAACTGGATACCAGGATGTGGTGTGCCAGTTTGACATGGTTTGGGCTTCACAAGCTAAAGCTGCTGCCCTGTGACAAGACAGAAAAGGAATGTCTTCTACATATAGAGGTCTGGAGAGGCCTGACTGGACTTCTGAAGGACAACCATTCTCACCTGCTTATACCAGAGCCCTTCCTTAACCAGAAGAGAAGCCAAAACATGCCAGAGGAGAAACTTGCAGCTGCTGTGCATTGAGGGAGATCCCACTGCTCCACAGCAGGTAAACCACTAGTAATTCAGGGCTTGTCCTTGCAGCACATCATTCCAAATGTTTGTAAATTTGAGAAATCATTTGGTGGACTAGGCCATCAGGCCAGGAATACAAATACCTGTTTGTGGTTTTGCAGTTTGGGTTTGTTTGCAAGCAAGAAAGGTATTATTTGAATCTTTATGTGCGGCACCTTTGACCAATCACGTGTAATGTTTACCAGGCCTACACCATTTGTACAACTGGGTACCCAGTAAAGCACCAGGAGCTCCCATATAATTTAAGGGCATATGTTTGGGTACCAGTAAGATGAGGGCAGTGCCTAACAGTACAGCTGGGCAAAACAGTATTGTGCATGTATGGTTTGGGGACAGGCCACCAACAATTTGGGTTTAGCCTGGATGGGCACCTAAAGACCAGCCAGGGCTACAGTTTAATTGGCTGAGCCTGGAAGGGCAACAGAAGGTTTTTTTTGGTTTTATTCATTGATAAAAAGGCAAGGCACATTAGGCGCAGGGCCCATTTCCAGGGGTGACCCAAGAGCCTTAAGTGACTTGCTTAGAGTTCCACAGTATGTAAGTGGAGGTTGTGGGAATTAAACTCAGGTCCACTGGATGTACCAAGCTCTTCACAGCTCATTACTCTAACCTCTAGGCTATGCTGCCAGCCCTACTCAAGAGGCACTGTATATGTAACCTAGGCTAGATGGGACCAAAAGTCCCAGCTATCCTGCTTTATTTGACTGCATATGCATAACCTTATCCTTTTCCCCTACAACCTCAATCCTGTACCACCTAATAAAGCCATTTTTTACTGTATTTGTTTGGCATTCTGCCTGTGACTGTGAGTATATTTATTTATTTATTTAAAAAGTTTCACCAGGACGGCATACTAAGCGGAGTACCGCTCGATTCTGGATGCATCCTGGGGGTGGGGGAGTGGAGAATATACAATAAATATCAATTGAAATACAAGACAAAAACTGAAGTGGTTACAGAAGAATAAGTAATATTGTTAGTGGACATCTAGTGACCAATTTTGGGTTAACTGTTCATTGCATTATTCTGCTTTATAGGTGGGGCGATCACAATGCGGAGGTGGGTAGGAACTGCATCCCAAGGGAAGGTACCATACTTGAAACCAGGCTCACGTTAACCTTTTTCTTGGTGGAGGCACTGCCCAGCTTAAATTCTATCTTGTACACATACGCCACCCCCCCTCCCCAAGTCAGGTGTTTTGGAGCCAGGACCACAACTTTATTTGAGTCCATCAGGCAGGGATCATGACTGACATCCATGGTGATCCAGTCACACGTGGATACCATCCCGACCCTGGGATTTTTCTAGATTTACACCCTCTAGATACTTATCTACCCATACTGGTAATCAACACTGCCTCCTGTCTGGCCTGCACCCATCACATAACTTCCTGCCCCATCTGGCTGTGCTCACTGACTTTCTGGTAAAATACTGACATGACGTAGCAGTGCCCCTGATATTCCCCCTGCCTCTGTGAATGGTATCCACCCTATCCCCAATGACCTATGGGCCCCACCTTAACCCTGACACTCGTTTTGTTCCCTGCAAGTTGAAACAAGGGTTTATTATGTTACAGTCCTCTCCCAGAAAGGGGCAGGTTGTTAACCATCAAGGCATTAGGTGCCACTGCACCAGTCGCTTTGCCCTTCAGAATGGGGAGGAGTGGTTTAGCACCGAGGTATAAACAGGAGCTTTTGGTGGAAATCAAGGGGTTCAGTTCTTGTTCTAGTCAGGTTTGGAGTTGGAGGAGGGTTTTAGCAGTCCCAAGATATAGGCAGTGTCCATACCAGTGTCAGCATGCATGTTCAGGTTCTGTGGGCATCCCGGGTTTCCACTGGCTTTGGCTCAGTGGCAGGGTATTAAGGTTGGCTGGCATGGGATTCCCTTGAGCCCCAGGGTACCATTAGGCATCAGAAGGGGACTGCTGTCCTTCATTCAGGACAAAGACCCTATGGTCACAGTGACATGGTACTCCTTGCCAGATTCTTCTTGTCCAAACCTGCAGGGGGGGGTGGAAAACTTTGGGCTGGGTTGTTGGGAGGCATTTCAGAGTTGCCCTAGGGGGAACTGGTAACTATGCTAGATTGAGGGTCATGTCAAGTGCTGCACACCCCTTGAAGGAGAGCCAGACATCACAGTCAGAGGCCTTTTGGGCTCTTCTGGTGGGTTCTGGATGCTTGCTACTTGGGTCGGGAAGCCTCCAGGCAGGTGGTGTGACCATGCAGGAAGTAGCATAGGGTACAGACAGCTGAGGTTATGGCTCAGGAGCAGAAGCAGGGCAAAAGGTGGGCATCCCATCATGGGATTTGCATCAATGGCTTTTGGGCATGTAGGATTTCCTGAAGATGCGGAGGAGGTAACAGCAGAGCTTTTCTCACAGTAGCTTGTAGACTAAGGTAATAAGAATGGTTCCTCCTTTGTTCAAGAATGGGCCTAAGCTTGTCTGGGGGGAAAAGTCATCCAGATGGTGTACTAAGAGCAGAGCTAGGTACTGTACAGTATCCAGTCATATATCAGCATGGGGTAACAGTAATTCCCATAGCGGTGAAAGGAATGCACAGGAGCACTGATGTAACTGTAAGGGACAGAAGAGGCTCTTGTAAAAGTCTAAGAATATGGACCAGTGTATAACTTACAGTTTGAATGAAACAGGGCCTCAGTGTAATGAACTGTTTTTATGCCTATGCCTATGCCGTACTGGGTCATAATGTTGTACGTTTAATAGCATACGGCATTATGGCACAACCCAGACCTGTACGCTCTCCATGTTGGACCCCCCCAGAGTTAGAATCCTTAGTGGGGGGGTTCGGGGGTGCAGCCTCCCGTAACAGGTGATGTGGGGGTGGAGTCCCCCACAGAACAAAAGAAAACCGGGAACCGCGCAATGCACTTATGTCATACGGCATTCTGCCATGTGACATTTTGATCCTTTGCCCTGTTATGTGGGGGTGCTCTCCCTAAGATTATGCTTGTAAATTAACTAAGAGACACATGACCTGAACTAACTTTCAACCCCTACCACCCATGTAAAGGATCTGCACATTTGAACTTTCTATCTGGTGTGAAGGGCGATCTTTTATTGTGTCATCATGACTGTTTCCTTATCTGATAGAAAATGTGAAAGGCTGAGCATGCCTATGGCGCTTTTGCAAGGGGACTACCAGCGAGCCATGCCATAATTTTACTCCTAGACATAGGAGATGTCCTGGGCCATGCCTACACCCATCTGGACAGTGAGGCACTCAGCAGAGCAGACCAAAGTGGTGGTAGTGGCGGTGGTGGTGTTGGTGGGGGCGGGTTGCAATTATTTCCCTTCATCCCCTGTGCAATCCCATTTTCCAGAGCTGTCTTGTCCTGCACAATCATGGCCCTGCATTCCTTTCGTCAGGCTCCGTACTTCCCTTCCCTGCTTTATTCCTTTCACTTTCCCTGGAGCTCTTTGGACAATCATGGAGAGTTTTGCCTAGCACTCTTACTTCTGTTGCCCATGGGAGCGTATATTTACTGTAGTCTCTGCCATACTGTGTGTATTTCTTTCTTTATTAGGATTTCGGGGAATACTGTATACTGTGTCTCCACCAGCATTAGCAATCCTGTTCAGTATACGCCTATTAACTAAAGCACTGTAGATGCTGGTAAAAGGGGAGGGAAATGTTGATACTTGAATCTTAAGCTCTCTGTTTAACCCCAGCCCCCCTCCCCCCCACACCTGGAACACTGCCTCGACCTGGACTGAATTAGTCTCCGTATGGGGTGAAGAGTAAGACATTCAAAAAGCTGTGACTCCGATGTTTTTGTGACTTTCCGTGCTTTTGAAACAAGACTCCCAGAGTCAGGAAATCCTTGAGGTTTTAAGTTGACTCTCTGGTGAGCCAGATATCCTAATACCCAACTGCAGAACCAAGTGAGTCATAATCAGCTGCTGTTTCAGCTCTTTCCTTGATCTGCTACAGTAATTACCTTCACTACAACCTGAAACAAATGTATCCAAAGTACAAAAACCCCCCAAAAAACAACAATTCTGTTAAGATGCAAATCCCACAGATGTCAGGAAAGTCAATACCACTAACTGGTGTGCTGCGACCTACTCAGTCTAATACTGCCTTGCAAGCCCCCATCCCCCACTTCATACTCTGGGTTGTAAGTAATGAAACACCACTCCAGTACCTGCTTTCCACACCTGGTCCTGAGCAATGTGCAAGACCATATCCCCCCCCCATCCTCTATCCCCTAAAACCTTCAGCATCTCCTGTTTTTCTACAAAATGGCACTACAGTACTTTTTTTTTTTCCCCCCAATTGTTTAACCAGGTGAGACACACTAAGCTGAAAGCTTGTTTACAGGTGCAACCTGGGAACACAGGGAAGTTAAGTGACTTGCTCAAGGTCACACAGTATGCAAGTGGGGGCTATGGGATTCAAACCCAGGTCACCAGATTTGCAGCTCAGAGCCTTAAACCACTGTGCTATACTGCCTCCCAGTACTTGAGTCTGAATTCTGCAAAACCAAATGCTGACATGAAATGCTCCACCTGGGTACACTTCCACTGAGTTGTAGCACTGGAGCTGTAAATCGCATTGTGGCCATTTGCGATGGCAAGCCTCTGTCTTTTACTGTGCACCTACTGTATGTGTCTGTAAAGGGCCCAGATGCATCACAAGTTCTGTGATTCAATCAAAGTATGTGTACCATGCAGCAAAAAATAACAAAAAACAATCATACTGTAAACATGCCACCATTTGTAATGAAATCTGACTGGCAGTATACAGAGGTTTGGGGGCCACAGAGCATCATAAGCCTCTTGCATTTGAAACTCACCATGGACTCAACCCTCCCCCCCCATCCCTCATTGCCCAATCGGACCCACAATAAATGCACACATGCACACCAGGTTTCAGTTTCTTGGCATAAAAAGGCTGCAGCTTTACTGTACAGCAAACATTTGATTTACAGCAAATAAAACTCTATATACAGTTCTTACATTGTACACATTTACATATGCAAAAAAGATCCCTGGGGCAGCAAATTCAGATGGTACCGTGCTTTCAATGAGGGAACTCTGGCCCTTGAGTCAGGCAGATCCACCCAGGGCCATGTCTCTCCCTCGGACTGTTCCCCCTATACTCAACTGCATCTCGGGGCATCCCCATGACCGCTGGGCTGGGCCGGTGCCCGCCATGGGCAGCCGTCCCTGTCTTCCAGTCATGAGCCCCTACCATGCCCACAGTGTTTTTGGGTGATCCTTTTCCTTTGTAGTGTATCCGCCCCAGGGTCGCGCCACCAGGGCCCGGGTCACCCAATACCACAAACATTTATTTTAATCATCCAACCTGAATTTATGCCACTTTAACGTGCATAGTATATTTCCCCCTAATGCCCCAGAGGTCTCCCCTGCTTCACCACCATCTCACAAAAATCTTGAATCATAGCATTGAAGATGTGATTCCCAATCTCCAATAGGTACACCCCATCCCTGCTATACATAGCATCATATGTCCTGGGTATGAGGAAGTGACACAGAATGGCAATTCCATGGGGGAGAAGCAAACTGGGACACCTCCCGATTATCCTCCCTCCTGGCTTTCTCAATGCCCTTGATGCTGCGGGCACCTCTCCACTGCCGTCGAGAGATGATCCTAGACCAGGCCAGCCTGGTTGTTGGGATCAGGGCTTGAAGCTGGGCCAAAGCCCGCTTGATTTCTCCACAAAATCTAGGGGCCCCCAGCCCTAACAAATCATTTCCATCCACGTGCACCACCAATGCCAGTGGTGATTGTCTGTCCAACCTCAGTCTGATCGCAGAGTCCATCATCTGTCCCCAATGCATCCCCCTTTTTCCTGCCTAGCGAAGCCTTGCACATTCTTTTGGGACCCCAAGCTATACTCCATATGTGTGGGCCAACGCTTGACTGTGTTCCTCCCGGATGTAAGACTGGCCGATGACCCATATATCTGGTCGTGTTCCTCACTCTGCTATAAAATAAACAAAAAAAAAAAGAGCCTTTATCCATAATCATAACTTTTGTTTCCAACAGACTTCCATTACCCTTGTAAAACCTCTGAGCCCTGTTGAGGCCTGATATATTCTTTAAAGCTCACTGAAGACCATATTCTGATCGTCTTAACCTCTGCCTCCCCTAAGCCCAATCTTGAGGCTTCCATAGCTGTCCTGATTTGGAATGAGTGAGTGCCAAAAACCTTGGGATCCTTACCTGTGAATCACAAACTCTTACACATGATTGCCATAAATTGGCGTCTGGTCATGGGGGATCCATCCCCATGCACAAACAAATGGCCCCCAATGGGTCTATCTGCCATATATACCTGCAGCAAGGTGTATGGGCAGGATTCACTGGCACTTGATCGATGTAATGTGATCATTGTTAGAGGGCCAACTTGGTTTGTTTTGGAACTTTGGAGCAAGAGGGTGACCCTGTCGGGCATCCAGGAGATGTCCTCTAACTGGATGTTAGATCCTCCCGCAGATGCTGTTGAGTCCAGCACCAGCTCCAGCTCCAAAATCCTGAATGTGCCATAAAAGGTACATGCAAAGAGGGACCTGAATAACTGGTCCTCATAACGCATGCTACAAACTGCACCTAAGGCTGCCGGTATGTTGGTGAGCTTGCCCGGGATGATTGGCTTCCTGGAGTCTCGCCTCTTTCCCTGGGATCTAATCCACCTCTCCAGCATCTCGCAGGCTGTGAATGCTGGTTGGGTCAGGGTGACACAGTGTCTGCCTAATGAAACCTATCCCAGACAAAAGTGCCCGGATGGCGGAAGGGGCCCAGGGCAATTGAATAAGGAGAAGCACGTAATCTTGTATCTGTTGTTGTGTTTCGTGTGGGATCTCGCTTACCTGCCGTCTACAGAAACAGGCAAATGCTGTGAAACTACCTGAGTATTTCTTCCAGGTCGAAGGGGCAACAGCAAGTTGAACCCATGGAAGCTTTCCTGACTCCAAAGTTGCCAAAGTGTGTCTGGAATCAGTGTTGGGGATGCCTCCACATATGGCACCAGCAGTCTGAAGTGATTGAACTGCAACCAAGACAAGGCTTCAGCGATCACATTATCCTTCCAAGGAACATGTTTCACCTAGAATGTGGTGTTCAAGGAGAGACAGCATGACACAAACACTCGCAATACCCTCATTACATCCTCATACTTGGAAGATTGTGAGTTGATGATCTCCACCACTGCCTTGTTCTCAGAGAAGAACAGCACTGACTGGTTCTTCAGCTGGTGTCCCCATACCTGGACCACTACCATGATTGGGAACAGCTCTAGCAGCGTGATGTCTTTTGTTAACCCCTGCTCCTCCCAATTCTGTGGCCACATTACTGTAAACCAGGACCATTGAAAATATGCCCCAAAACCCAGACCCCCAGAAGCATCGGTCACCAGAACCAAATTATGGCGATGGTGTGCCTTGTCTTGCCACATGCTTACCCTGTTAAAATCACTTAAAAACACTTCCCACATCCACAAGTCAGCCCTGAGGTCCCTTGAGATCTGTATATGGTGGTAGGGTTTTGTAGGGCCAGACATTGCCATCGCCAGTCTTTTGAGGAACAGGCATCTGGGGCTCACTGCCTGGCATGCAAAATTTGAACTGTCCTAGCAGGGACTGCAATTGAACTAGAGTGGCCTTTTGAGCTCTGATGACCTTGCTCAGCAACCAATGTAGCTTTCTTGCCTTATCCAGAGGTAACCATGACACCATGGCCACAGAGTCAAGCTTGATACTTAAGAATGATATGCATGTGGTTGGACCCTCTGTTTTCTCTAATGCCAGCAGTACCCCAAGTTTATCCATCAAAGTCTGAAAACCATTCGGAGTGTCCTGACACTTACCAGAATCCTTGTGACCTGCAAATAAAAAATCATCAAGATAATGAATGATCACAGTATTCCCCATGAAAACCTTGGCGGCCCATTCCAAGGAGGTAGAGAATGCCTCAAACACAGCACAGCTAATCGAGCAACCCAGGGGCATTGCCATGTCATAATACATTGCCCTTGAAACATAAAGTCCAGGAGTTCATAATCCCTTGGTTGTACTGGTAACAGGTGAAATGCTGACTTTATGTCAGTCTTTGCCATCAAGGTGTCGGTGCCTAAACCCTGCACCAACTCGACTGCTGCATCCAAGAACACATAGTTCACTGATGCGTTCTCTGGTGCAATGTGGTCATGCACCGATCCTCCCTTCGGGTAGGAAAGGTGGTGGACCAGCCAGTATTCCCCATCATTCTTTTTTGGAACAAGGTCAAACAGGGACACTCAAGGTGTTGGGAAAGAAGGCTGCCAAAAAGGGCCAGCTACCTGTCCTGCTTGTACTTCTTTTTCAGTCTTGCATGCCAACATTGTAGGTAGAGCAATAGCAGACTTTAGGTTGCGGAGTGCCATTGCAATCCGGGGGCCCCTTCAAATCCTGTGCTAAAAGCAGCCAGCAAGAAGTCTGCTGCTCGTTGGTCAGGGTACTGGGAAAGCTAATTTGACATCCTCTGCAAATCTACTGATGTGTTTGCCAGCTTAGCCAAGGGCAACCAAAATGGTGCCAGGACTGCATCAGAAAACATATAAGGACAGATTAACGGAGTTCAATATGTATACCTTAGAGCAAAGGAGGGAGAGAAGTGATATGATTGAAACATTCAAACACCATAAGGGCATTAACAAGGTGAAAGAGCCTAACATGTTTCAATATAAGAAAAATAGCAGGAAAAGAAGACACAGCATGAAATTAGAGGGAGGCCGATTAAGGGGAAATGTGAGGAAGTTCTTTTTCGCAGAAAGGGTGGTAGATGCATGGAACGGCCTACCTCAGTAGTGGTGGATATGAACACAGTGCAGGGCTTCAAATAGCCATGGGATAGGAATAAAGGAGCAATACAGATGAGTATGAATAGATAGGTCATTGACAAAGCAAAGGCCAATGGCACATTTATAAGGTAGAAAAAGAAATGGACAGACTGGATAGGCCTTGCAGTCCTTATCTGCCATCAACTTCTATGTTTCTATGTAGCCAGCCCCAGACTTTGACTTGTCAGAATGGGGTGGACCTGAAGGCCTGGACGTAGCTTTTTTACATTCAGTAACCCGGTGACTTCCGCCACAAGATTTGCAGACATGTTGGAATCGACAGTGGCTCTGAAAGCACTTCCCTTTATTATAATCATAACATGCCTTCTTGTCCCATTTCTTGAACTCTTTTCAGTCACCGGTACTGAGTTGGGCGATAACATGCCGGTTATCAGTGTATGTTACTGAATTAGGTCTGCTCCTGGTCATGTACCTGGCCCATAAGTCAAGATGCATATTTTCCCACTTCAGACTGGGTTGTCGAGCCAACTTCAGATGAAACTGCTCATCGTATTTTAGCCAGACAAACCCATCAAAGGATAAGTGAGCAAACTTGATGGTGTCCCTGTACTTAAGTAACGGCAGCAGCTTATCCAGGTACTTCATCCCATACACTGACATAAAAATATCGGAAGCCGCTGTCCAATTCTCAAAAGTAAAGGGGACCTTTGGCCTTCCCACTCTGTCCTTCTTTCCTTTTTTGTCATTCTCCTCCTCTGGGAGTTCCCTGTGTAGCAGAGAAAGCATGTCTATATACTTTCCCTTCCAAATTTTCTCCCTCACATTGTCTGCTAAGTGATCCCCTAAGGGATCCTCCAATCCCGCATATGCCCATTTGCTGTCCGTGGATGCCGGGGCAGAGGGTGTAGGTGGTGTATCACCAGGCTGAGCTGCAGCCAAGGCCCCAGAGGACCCTGCTGGCCCACTTGGACCTTTTCCCCATCAGCAGAGTTATTCCCTTGATCTCCTGGTGGGGCCGAGGCAAAGGAACCCCCCACTGCCACCTTCCTGCATGCTAGCTCCACCCAGGGTGTTGTCCCCCCCGGTCCAGACTTGTGTTGTTGCATCCTCTGCTGGTACCTGATGCTCTGCCCTCACCCTTGTAGCCATAAGAGATAACATTCCCATGAGTGGTCCAGGAGGGTGCCCCTAAATAGTGCTTCCGGGGACACCCCTGCCCACCTTCTTGTCCCAGCCCTTGTGACATTAGGACAATGAGTCTCATCTGTTGTAATGCAGGGGTTCCCCACCATCCACAGGAGTTCTTGCCCATTGGGCCACCTAATCCCCAAGGGTATGCAGGCCAGAGAGGGGCGCCTTGCACCCAGGGAGGTCCCCATGGAACGGACGCCCATGGATTTGTGAGAATACCCCTTTCAACTTGGGCCTGACCTGGCCCAGTTCCAGCCATGGCTGCCGTGCCCAATTTCATAGGATGTATTGATCGGGGGCATGTGCTGGGACCTGCTGCTGTCCCCCCATCTGGTCTCTGAAACACAGGCATGTGCTCCAACCCCAGGATTGTCCTGCCCATATGGGCAATCTCCAAGAGCTATCCCTGCAGGGTGGGGGGCTACAGGGCCACCGGCGCTCAAACTCCCACCCATATATGGCAATGGGTTCGTTTGGGGGCCTGTAGGCCCCAAGTAAACCCACCTGTGACCCTTCACCAATCTTTAGCGAAGGGTCTGGGGCATAACCCTCTCTTTCTGCAAAGGACCTCCATGTCCGCAACCTCACGGGGGATTGTACCACTATGAAGGATGCATTATTTCCCTCTTGATCCTCCTCCCCCTCAGTCTGCTCCTCCACCTTGGAAGTGTGGAGCGAGTCCTCTGAAATCAAACTGCCCAAATCACCAGCGGGTTCATATCCATCACCCCCCTGAGCCTTGGTTCCATTTGTTCTCCAGGCATCAGAGGTGTTCTGCCAGGCATTGCTCCCATTCCGCCTGGATGTTCAGTTGTTCGCTGATGACCTCTGACCTTTGTGATTCTTGCTTGTTGCTTTGCCGCTGGTATCCCTTACCTCATCCTGCATTCCTCCCCTTAGGCAAGTGAGCTACTGATTCCAAGAGACATGCAGAAGGCTGTCTCTGACGTGCAGGATGCCTTCCCAGCACTACATCTTGTACACCAGCTGAGATATCACCGCTGCATGCTAGGCCCCGCCTCGCATGCCTGTAAGATCTGTGTTACAGGGGCAGTGCCTGTAATGATGGATCCAGCTCGGCCACATCCTCCCACCAATTGGGACCTCCCAGTTCCTTCATTCACTGAAAAGCTTCCATAAAGGCTCTGTCTGGACCCTCGGACTGCTGTGAGCTGGGACCGGCCAAGGCTTGAGAACCTAGCTGTAGTCTCATCCTTTTGGCAGCGATAATGGGTTAGTGGATGTTAGGGACAAAGCAATGGACAGTAGAATCCAGCCTAGGCTATGTGGAAGAGAAAAGACAAGACACAGTTATCCCTGTAGGCCATCACTGTAAACTGGCTTAAAAGCAGTAGCTGTTACCCGTTCTTTTTGGCCTCCCCCCGTAGGAATATCTCATGTGGCAAGTGAACAAAATTAAACTGCTTTTTCCCCTGATGTAAAAGAATTGTCAGATAGATGTCCTCCCTGGGAATCAAACCTGTGATCCTTTGCTTGTAAGGCAAGGACATATCCAGTCCACCACCAGAGGCCCTATTATTTGCTAACCCTAGAGGGGGCTGGGCACCCCCTAGCCTTTGTGCTGCATGGACTATGTAATTCTATGCCACACTTTTTTTTTTTTTTGAGACTAGGCAGACCGAGAACCAGGCTTGCCACTAGCCATGGCCTTGAACAATATCCACCCTGTAATTAGGCCAGTGAAGTTTCACTGTTGGCTATATAGCAGGCTATAATAATGCAGGCAGTGTGATGGGCTTAGCAGTTCCAGTAGCCAGGAACAACTGTATTTTGGACAGTAAACTATCATGAATGTTAATAAGGCAGGTTACCAGGAGGATCTTTACAAACGCATCAATAGCCATACAATGTCCGAGTGCCTAACATAAAAAAGTAGCACGCAGCTGCTGGATAGTAATAGGAAATATCAAAACTGCCATCACAGAGGCAACAAGCCTTTGTGTGAAGCAAATAAACAAATCAAAATGAAAGAAAAAGCCACTATGGTTCTCAAAAGAAGTGGCGGTGAAGGTTAGGGAGAAAAAGATAGCATTTAGTAAGTATAAGGAAACACAGAAGGAGCAGGACAGAGAACTGTACCAGTTAAGGCAGAAGGAAGCAGGGAGGATACTTAGAATAGCAAAGGCACAAACTGAGGAAAAGATAGCCAAATCGGTTAAGAAGGGGGATAAAACCTTTTATAGGTACTGTATATCAGGGAGTGTAGAAAGATAAAGGGAGGGATAGTGAGGCTGAATAGAATGGATGGTGGGTGGACAGAGAGTGACAGTGAAAAAGCAGGGATACTGAATGAATACCTCTGTTCAGTATTCACAAAAGAGGAAGTGGGGTAGTTGCCTAATCCAATTAACAGAAGCACTCTGGAGAGGGGGGTCGATCCCAGTCCTTTCACAGAAGAAAGGGTTCTGAAAGAACTCCTAAAACTGAAGGTGGACAAAGCAATGGGGCCAGATGGAATTCACCCCAGAATTCTAAAAGAATTAAGCAGAGAACTAGTGACACCTCTGACTACCCTTTATAATAGATCATGGGAGGATGGTGCGGTACCTGAGGACTGGAAGAAGGCTGATGTGATTCCCCTTCACAAAAGTGGGAGCAAGACAGAGGCAGGAAACTACAGACCTGTCAGTTTGACCTCTGTGGTAGGGAAAGTGATGGAATCACTTCTGAAGGAAAGAATTGTTGAGTACCTAGAGGACAGTGGGGCATAGGACCCAAGGCAGCATGGGTTCACAGCGGGAAGATCATGTCAGATGAATCTAATTGATTTCTTTGACGGGTGACCAAAGTAGTAGACCAGGGACGGGCTGTGGACATGGCCTACCTAGACTTTAGCAAGGCATTCGACACAGTCCCACACAAGATTAGTAGTCAAATTAACCAGCCTTGGAGTGGGTCCCAGGGTGGTAGCCTGGGTAAAACATTGGCTGAACAACAGGACACAGAATGTAATTGTAAATGGAGTCCACGCTGAAGAAAGAGGGGTTACTAGTGGGGTACCGAAGGGTTCATTACTGAGTCCAGTCCTTTTTAATGTCTTTAAAAGTGACATTGCAGAGGGACTGGAAGGAAAAGTATGCCTCTTTGCAGATGACACAAAGATCTGCAACAGGGTTGATCCACAAGGAGGCGTGGAAAGGATGAGAAGGGACTTGGCAAGGTTGGAGGAATGGTGAGACGTATGGCAGCTTGGATTCAATGCAAAGAAGTGCAAAATAATGCACCTGGGAAACAAAAACCCAAGGGAAGATTACACAATGGGGGGTAGTAACAACAACAAAAAAGGAAAGGGACCTGGGGGTAATCATATCAGATGACCTTAAGGTTGGCAAGCAATGTGAGAAGGCGGTAGGGAGGGCTGGGGGCATGCTGGGATGTATAGGGAGAGGCATCATCAGCAGAAAACAGGAAGCTGTTGTCCCCCTGTACAGACAGTTGATGAGACCCCATCTGGAGTACTGTGTCCAGTTCTGGAAACCCCATCTCCACAAGGACATAGACAGGATGGAGGCAGTTCAGAGGAGGGCAACTAAAATGGTGCAGGGTCTGCAAGAGAAGCCATATGAGGAGAGGCTAAAGGAGCTTAATATGTATACCCTTGAGGAAAGGAGGGAGAGGGGGGACATGATAGAAACGTTTACGTTCCTCAGTGGCATCAACAAAGTCCAAGAAGGTAGCATCTTTCAGAAAAAGAGATGTGCAAGAACAAGGAAACACAATTTGAAGATAGAGGGGGGACAGCTCAGGGGCAATGTGAGGAAGTATTTTTTCATAGAGAGGGTGGTAGATGCATGGAACAGCCTTCCTGAGGAGGTTGTGGGGTCTAAAACTGTGGGAGAATTCAAGAATGTATGGGATAGACATAAGCCAATTTTTGTGGGGGGTAGGAAGAAATAGGCTGTTGGTTAAATAGGATCTGCAGCTTATACTCTAGGTAGAGAAATGGGAAGACTAGGTGGGCCAAGCGGTCCTTATCTGCCGTCAAAGTCTATGTTTCTGTGTTTCATTGCTTCCAGTAGTGTAACAAATTCCCAGAGGGCTTGGGTGCAAGGCAATGTTACAGGGCCCCTCCCCAGTTTTAAATAAACATCAAAATTATGATTTTGGCCCCTCAAACCTCATGGGCTCGGGTTCCACTACACCCCCTGCACCCTTGTAGCTACACCCCTGATTGCTTCTGGATTTGTCCTAACCGTGCTTGTGTGAGGGCTCAAAATACCTTTGCCACCTAAGGCCTACCACAAGCCACTTTGTTCAGTAAGTTCTCTTTTAAACAAAATTTCTCTTTTTTTTTTTTTTATACCACAGCTACCTGCCTTACAGGGTATTCAAAAGGGACCAACTATAAAATGTTTTCTTGATCACAGCCCTACCCCTATAGAACCACATGGGCCCAGCCGTGTGGGCTGCTGGCATGGGCCTAGAAAGGCCTACATGTGGTTGGGCCCAGCTGCTAAGAAAATGAGCCCTACATTCATAAAAAACCCTCCCAACCAAGCCCCAGGTCCTTGAACACAGTGAGGCCTGCCAAGTGGTCGGGGTAAAAGCCCTCCCAGCAAACCTCAGTTCCTGTGGCCCTTAATGGCGCCTCAGCAGAAAAATGTTCCAACCCCTTTTTTTTTAAACAACCCCCAAAGTCGCTGCCTACCCCTGCAGGCTCTGCCCCCTTGCCAGGCCCAGCTGCCACTCGCATCAGGTCTGTGCGAGTGGCGGCCGTTAGTGTCTGTGACCTCTGTAGTTACTCTATCAATTGCTCTAGCCAGGAGGTGGGAGGAACGGCCCCAAAAAACACATACCTGCAGTCTGACTCGCAGGAGGCACCAAGACCTCTGGGGGCCAGCAACTGACTGAGAAAGAAACCAGCGGGGCGGCGGCACTCTGGAATGCAGGGGGCAAAAAGCTGGGAAAACCGCTGAGATGTCGGTGATGAAACCGCCAAGTACAGGAACACAGGCCAAACTGCGATATGCCAGGAAAAGCAACGCAATGTCCGTGGGTGAGCATGGTCAGAGAAGGAGGAATTCCCCTCTGCCCTGCCCTTTGGCACCCTTGTGATCCCTCCCCAGCGCTGACTGCACCTGGGGTATCACCGATTGAGCGGCCACATAGGCCACTCTGGGCCACCGTCACGAGGCATGGTGGCCCAGCTTCTGTCTTCAACACACCTTCCATTGTGGGCCGTGGTGCAGCGTTACCCCCCGGTGAGAGCCTGGGGGTAATTTCTTTACTCTGAGCTGGGGTCTCTCTCTCTCCCTATATCATTCTCTGTCTGAGCCATCGGAGAGCTCATTCAGTTTCTCTGCCCTTTCAGTTTGAAAAAGCCCTCCCATCACTTTATCTCATGACCCATCCTCCACCACCACAATCAGAACCCCATGCCTTCTTCCATCACCTGTAATACTGGATATTTCCCTGATTTTAAGTTAATTTGCGAGTACTAATGAAGTGAGCTGAGAAATGATTAGATATAAGAAGAGAGTGTTTTGGAATAGATAGAGATAAACCAACTGGATGGTAAAGCAGTTGTTTTCCTGTTTGGCTACATGATGTTACTTTCACCAAAATGGAGAGGCAGGAGCACAACTCACGAAAAGGACCAGTTTATTAGGCAACTGACCACAGAACTTGGATCAGGAGAGAAGGGTGCAACATCATTCACTTCCACTTACAATTTCTACTATAACTCTAAAGCATCTTAAAAGTACTAATACTTGTGCTGTTACTACAGTAAATAGATCTAGTTGCAAGACTCTAAAACATTTAAGGACATTACACTATATGAATAAGTACTAAGATTACTATTGTTACTAAATGGATCTGTTTGCAAGACTCTAAAACTCTAACATGTGACATCTACCCAGTTCCCACCCCAGAGTACATTCAGATTTGTTGGGCACCGTGAATAGTAGAGGGATGCATAACAAGAAAATCTCTGTGCACGTGCTTCTGTTGTCCGGCTTGTAGACCAGGTGGGGTAAACACTTGGCCACTTGTATTCCAAAGAGGTGCTGTACACTGAAGACTTCCAAGCTGTCTCCACTAACCCAGAAAAAGGATTGAAACTGAAAGCTGGACTGAATGGAGAACTGTAGAGCAAGAACACCTCCAGGCCATCACTACTGACCCAGGAAACTGGAAGAACTGGTGTGAAGAATGAAGAACTGAAGATATGTAGGTCTGTATAACAAGAATGCCTCCAGGCCATCACCATTGACTGAAGAAACTGAAACGACTGAAGAACTGTAGAATGAGAACACCTCCAGACTGTCACCACTGACCCAGGAAACTTGAAGAACCAGAACACTTCCACTGAAGAATGTCTGGAAGGCTGGATACCTGCAACAAAAACCCCAACCCACTGAGTGATGGATCCCTTTTTGTGAACCAGTGCGGTTCACTGCACTACCTAGCACACTGTTAGGGAGGAGTTAGCCTGAAGATCTTGAAGAAGAAGCAAGTGACAGTGAGCTGTCTACACTATTCCTATGCTGGGGATCAGCCCCAACTTGTCCAAAAGAGGATGGCTTTCACAGTCTCGGGGTGGTCGCTGTTAGTGACAGTCTTTAGTCAAGCAATAGTAAGGTGACAAGATAGGCATTATGGAGACAATTCGTGAATAAGCAGGCAGTTCAGAGGCATGCAGGGCAGTTCTTAACAAGCTGGGCAAGTTCTTGGTTACTCCAACAGTCTTTGGAACAAATGAGGCAAATTCAAGCAGAAAGGGCAATTTAGTACAAGCAGGGCAAATTGTGGGTTAATCCAATGGTCTTTTGGAATAGCCAAGGCAAACTTGAGCAAGATATGCAATTACACTTAAATTTCAGGCGCTGCCCTTTTAGATGCAGTCTGAATGTCAAAAAAAGTTTTGCCTTTTTCACAATACACACACACAGTTCAGCGTTTCACTTTTACAATGTTCCGCAGAAATGCTTTCTATAACAGGAATTCTAGAAAAGACGATGACAAGGGAAAACCTGACAACAGCTGGACATCCTTGCTATGCGGGGACCCTGAGGTACGTCCTCCCTCCCACAGGCATTTGGGTTCGAAGGGGCCTATCAGGAGGATTACCCAATTGGCTGTGGGTAATCTGGCTAGCTGACTCACTATGGGTCCCATGCTCACTGTCCCTCCCTGACTTAGGGTGATACTGGTCAGTTACTAGGTCACTAGCCCTTTGCTAGGGCTGTGGCTGCTATGCTGCTGGGATGGCTAACTGGCTGGTCCACTCCCTTCCCCTTGTTCCTGTCTGAAACTGACATTAGTGCACTTTTAAACAACAGAATTTCCCACTTTTCAAATGTTAGCCTTAACTTGGCTACTGATGGCCACTTGGCTACTAGCCACCCTTACCACTCTGGGAAAGTTTCTCTTGAAATCTGGGCTTGCTTCTCCTAACTTGCCCACCTGTGGCTTAACTGACTGCATAGAATATAGAAAGCAACTTCTGGGCTAACTGGACCCTTATTCATTAGCCCACCTGGCTAGCTTGCCTGCCACTTTAACTGAGGGTTTTCTTTTTCTTATTTTAAATAAAAAATCAAGCATTTGGGTTAGCTAGCCCCTACCCATTTCCCACTGACCAACTTAACCGTATACTGGGACTTTGCCTGCCTCTGCCTCTGCTTCTGGCTGTAGCCCCTTTTCTAATTTTCAATTTATGGCCTGTTCTGCCCTCTGCTCTGCCTCCTGGAGCTTAATTTACATAAAACCCTCCCCCTGTGTCACTGCTCCCTGTACTGTGGCAATTAAAATAAATTAATACATTTGAATAGGGTCGCCCTCACCCTACTGCTCCCTTACTGGAGTGACATTGTAATACATTTAAATAGATCCACCCTCAGGTGGTGCTTTGTTCTGGGGCCTTGCTCTGCCCCACTAGCAGCTGCAGCCATCCCTCGATGTGTCCTCCGGCATTTATAAATTACAGTTCTGGCAGTCAGCACGTGCCCATTGGTGCTGCTGCTGAGTCACCACCCCAGCCCGGGGAGATGGATCCAGAGGAGGGAGGCGGGATTTGTAAGCTTGCTGCAGGCAGTGGGTAGTTCTCTTTTGGGTCTTGCTGTGCCTGGTGCTCTACCACAATGCTCCCTGTTGGCCTGATGCTTGGCTATCTCTTTGGGAGGATGTGACCCCACTTGTGGGTGCCGCCATCGTGGGACAGTAAACTTAAACTTTTTTTTTTTTGACAAAAACAACAAAAGGGGCTGAACTGAGCCCACACTGCGGCTTTCAACTGCAGGATCTGCTGACTACAAATAGATCACCGCATTACTGGGACCACCGCAACCACGGACCGCCAAACTACTGGGAGCCATTATCTACAGGGATGGAAGGAGGACTGCAGGTACAATTTACCTTTTAACTGTTACCTCCCTGTGTCCCCTCTCTCTCTGCTGGCTGCAAAACATTTCTTCTTCTCGGGGTGCCTGAAAGTGATTTCCAACAGAACTTCTTGTTGGCCACACTTGAACAACAAACAGCCATTACTGGCCATCTTGGGAACCCTCCCTAGCATTTGGGATGTTGAGTCCCTAGTGACCAGGTAGGCAAGCAGCTGTCCAGCTCGAGCTGGACTTTGGCTGGCACAGGCTTGTGCCAGCTGGTCAGGCTGCACAAAACAGAGGGAAAAAAACTTTTTTAAACTGTAGACTGCAGTTTACTTTGAGGGGGTACCCAGCACTGTTTATTCCCCACCCCTGCTACCTACGCTGACAGGGGCACCTGGAGCTTACTAGGGCACTTTGCTGGGTCACTGTGGACTTGCTGGGGGACCCCATACTTTGGGGTATTACACTAATTCTGTGTTAAACATTGAAGTATCTGTGCTTAAACTCTTGCTTACAGAGCAGTTGACGCCTTAGGAAGAACTTTGAAAAACAATATTTAGACACAATTCAGCTTATACACTAATTCCGTGTTAAATATTGAAGTATCTGTGCTTAAACTCTTGCTTACAGAGCAGCTGACGTCTTAGGAAGAACTTTGAAAAACAATATTTAGACACAATTCAGCTTATATTTCACATTTTCTGTATTTTGCCTCCCCCTTATTTATTATTAATTATATATATATATGGGATATACAATGGTGAGCTGTCAGATAAATGATTTATCTACACAAGTGCTGTTTGACCTCGGGGAACTTCACGAGTGGCGTAAGCCACGAGTGAGGTGTCCGAGGTCAAACAGTACAAGTGTAGATAAATCATTTGTCTGACAGCTCACCATTGTATATTTCATTTATGCAAAGGATGCTTTATCAATGTGGAACATTTGGTTTTGACTGTTTATGTTCTTTTTTTAAATGGTAATTTCTGGGACTTTCTGGGACTTTTGGTTAACTTTCCTGGTGTATGTCCTCCTAGCGGGGTGGTTGCTATTAAATGAAACACCACTCATTTTGTAGAGAACTTCTTGCTGAACAAATGTCATGGTGACAGTATCATGCTGCCTTTTTTGTTTTAAAGTTATTCACATTTGTTTGATGAAAAAGTGAAACAAAAATTTAATTTTATGCTGTTTTTTGCTAATTATAAAAAAAAAACTAAAAGGTGTTTATTAATGAAATGCCACTCATTTTGTAGATATTTTCATGCTGAACATTTTTTGTGCTCATAGTACCATGCTATCATTTTTAGTTTTAAAGTGATTCACATTTGTTTGTTGAAAAGTGAAAAGAAACTGAATTTTATGCTGTTTTTGCTAATTTTGAAAAAACTAAAGGTATCTCTGAATGAAACACCACTCATTTTGTAGATATTTTATGCTGAACATTTTCGTGCTCACAGTACCATGTTATCATTTTCATTTTAAAGTTATTTATATTTGTTTGTCTGAAAAGTGAAAAGAAAATAGGATTTTGCTGTTTTTGCTAATTATAAAAAAACTAAAAGGTATCTATAAATGAAACACCACTCATTTTGTAGATATTTTTGTCCAGAACATTTTTCGTGCTCACAGTACTATGCTATCATTTTCGTTTTAAAGTTATTCACATTGTGTTTGTCAAAAGTGAACAAAAAGCTTTGATTGACAGTTTGCATTTATCCCACATATGTGGGATAAATCTAGGTGATTAGATTTATTCCACATATGTGGAAATAAATGGATTTATTCAATGGCTTTTGGTCTCACACCTATTGCATAAATATATATATATATATATATATATATATATACACACATATACCTAGAAACATAGACAATGATGGAAGAAAACACCAAAGGTCCATACAGTTTGCCCGAGCTTCTTATTAGCCATGGCGCCTCGTTTCCTCCGTGATCCTAGCCCTCCCACCCCCATTCTCCTTACTGATTCTAATGCCCTGAGCAACTAGTATACCCTTCATTCTGTCCCAGCCATGCTTAAAACCACTAATGGTTTTTGTACCTACCACATCAGCTGGCAGCCTGTTCCACGGCTCCACCACCCTCCTGTAAAATAATATTTCATCATGTCCCTCCTGAACCTCTCTCCTGTTAGCTTCCACTCATGACCATGTGACCACGAGCTGTTATTCAAGTTAAATAGTTCCCCGCAGTTCACCCTGTTAATTCCTTCTAGGAGTCTGAAGGTCTCTGTCACATCTCACCTCTCCTCTCTGGTCTCCAGTGAGTATATCTTCAGTGCCCAGAGGCACTCCTCATAGGACATGCCCATGCCCTCCTAGCCCTGAATCATTTTTGTTACATAGATACATAGACATAGACAGTGTCGGCAGATAAGGGCCTATGGCCCACCCAGTCTGCCCATTTGAGCCTGTAAGTTCAGTTTGTTTTCCTAGAAGTCTGTTACCCCTTACCCCTGACCTCCAGAATTCCTTTATGTCTATCCCATGCATTCTTAAATCCGTGATTGTTTCAGCCCCCACCACTTCCTCTGGCAGGGTGTTCCACTTGTCCACCACCCGTTCTGTGAAGAAATTCTTTCTCATGTTTCCTCTGAATCGTCCTCCTCCAACTTCATCCCATGCCTCTAGTCCTGGAACATCTTTTTAGCTTAAAATAGTGTTTTCCTGCACCCTGTTCCTCCCTGTAAGATACTTGTATGTCTCTATCATATCCCTCTCTCCCCTCTCCTCCAGGGAGTACATGTTCAGTTCCTTCAACCTGTCTTCATAGGACCTGTGATGCAATCCATGCACCATCTTTGTTGCCTCCTCTGAACCTTCTCTACCCTGTCTATGTTCTTACGTAGGTATGGTCTCCAGAACTGTACACTGTACTCCAGGTGGGCCTCACTAGTGTCTTGATAGACGGAATCATGACCTCCTTTTCCTGCTGGTGATGCCCTGCCTATACATCCCAGCATCCTATTTGCTTTACCTGCCACCTTGTCACACTGTTTCCCTACCTTGAGGTCATCAGAGATGATAACCCCAAGATCCCTTTCCTGCTTGGTGCATGCTATATCCTCACCCCCCAACTGATATATTGTCCCAGGGTTTTTGTGCCCCATATGCATTATCTTGCATCTCTTTGCATTGAATCTCAACTGCCAAACCCCTGACCATTCTTCAAGTTTCTGCAGGTTGCTTCTCATTCTGTCTACACCCCCTGGTGTGTCCACTCTGTTACAGAGCTATGTGTCATCAGCGAACAGTGAAATTCTGCCTTCTAGGTCCTGTGCCACGTCACTGATGAAGATGTTGAATAGGATCGGTCCCAGCACTGATCCCTGTGATTCCCCACTGGTCACTTCTTCCTCTGTGGAGTGACAGCCATTACCACCACCCTCTGTGTCCTGCCACCCAGCCAGTTACCTACCCACCACACTACTGTCCTGCCCACACCCATATTCCCAGTTTGTGTAATAGTCTTCTATGTGGCACAGTGTCAAAGGCCTTGCTGAAGTCCAGATAGAGCCATGTCCACTGTCCTCCCTGATCCACCTCCTAGTCACCCAGTCAAAAATTCAACGAGGTTGGTCTGACATGACTCCCCTGGTGAAACCATGCTGCCATGGGTCCTGTAGTCCATTGACAACCAGATGTTCCACCAATCTCTCCTTCAGTAGTGCTTCCATGATCTTCCCCACTACCGAGGTGAGGCTGACTGGTCTGTAGTTCCCTGCTTCCTCTTTGTTCCCACTTTTGTATAAGGGGACTACATCTGCTGTCCTCCAGTCTTTGGGTACCTCCCCTGTTTCCAGTTTCTTAGTTCTTTAAGGACCCTGGGGTGCACCCCATCTGGCCGCATTGCTTTATCAACTCTTATTACTTCCAGTTCCTTCAGGACCCTTTCTCGTGTAAAGGGACTTGTGTCCATTTCTGCACCATTCTCACCCTTGTACTCCTTCAGACCCATTACCTCCTCTTCCTCAGTAAAGACTGAGCAGAAATACCTGTTCAATATGTCAGCTTTACTGTTGTCATCCTCCACGCGCCCCCATCCTCCCCTTCGGTCTCACTATCCCTCCTTTGTCTTTCTTTTCACTTATGTACCTGTAAAGGTTCTGTCCCTCTACCCACTGATTTTGCAATGTGTTCTTCTGTCTGAGCTTTGGCTTCCTTACTGACCTCCTGCCTCCCTTTGCTTCTCCTGGTACTTCTCCCATCCCTTCTGCCTGTGTCTTTTGTATTGCCTGAATGCAATCTTTTTGGCTTTCACTTTCTTTACTACCTCTTTGGAAAACCATAATGGTCTCCTCTTCCTTTCCTCTTGCTAACCTGCTTAATACATAATTCTGTTGTTGTTGTAATCCCCATTTTAAATACTGCCCACTGTTCCTCAACCCCGATTCCTGTCCCATTCCCTTAATGCCTCTTTCAAGTATCTCCCCATTTTCCCAAAGTCTGCCCCTAAAATCCAGGATCGTGTTTTTGTGTGGTTTGGTTCTGCTCTTTCTGTGATTTCAAACCACAATGACTGGTGGTCACTGTTTCCCAGGTGCTCCCCACTGTTACCCCATCACACTGTCCCTGTTTGTGAGCACAAGGTCCAGTATTGCCTTCTGCTGAGTTGGTTCCATGACCAGTTGCTTGAGGAAGGCACCTGAGGGAGTCCAGGATAAATCTGCTCTAGCTGATGCTGCTGCTGGGATGCTCCAGTCACGTCTGGAATATTGAAGTCTCCAACCAGTACTACCTCACCCTTGTCTGCCATCCTTGGATGGCTAGCATCAGCTCCCTATCTGTTTCTTCCTCCTGGGCTGGTGGTCTATAGACCACACCTGTGTGGATGGCTGTCCCCATTTTCCTTTCCAGGTTAACCCACAGTATCTCTCCCCCATTTTGTTCCTCCTGGATTTCTGTGGCCCTTACGTCATTTTTCACATAGAGTGTCACTCCTCCTCCTCCTCCCTTCCTGCCTGCTCTGTCTCTTCTGAATATGTTGTAGCCAGGTATGGCTGTCTCCCAGTCGTGGTTATCATTACACCAGGTTTCAGTGATGGCCACAATGTCCAGGTCTGACTGCACCATGACAGCCTCCAGATCTTCCATCTTGTTGCTAAGGCTCCTGGTATTTGCACACATGGCTTTCCATGATTTGACCTCCCTATATTGTTTCACTGTTCTACTCAGCCCCTTCCTTGGTTGTCATTTATCCTGGTTCTCCTTGCTGTCTGCCCTTCTGAATTTGCCCTTTTCTGCTTATCCACCTCTAGGCACTAATCTCCATCTTTGCAGAGATAGCCACTCCTCTGGTTCACTGGTTCCACTGCTAGCTGTGGGGGTGAGCAATGGTACCCTCCTTGCTGGCCTGCCACCCCTTTGCTAGTTTAAATGCTTGTCAATGTAGCATTTAAACTTATCATTGAGTGCTTGGATTCCCCTCCAGGATGGATGCAGGCCGTCAGGCTTGAACAAACCTCCATCCCTCCAGGTGGGTCCCCAGTCACCAATGAATCCAAACCCTTCCTCACAGCACCAGTTCTTCAACCATAAGTTAAAGTTCCTGGTGCATGCACTCCTATGCTCTCCCTTGCCTCTCACAGGTAGTACTTCTGAGAAAGTGATAGAAGTAGCTACTTGCTTGAGACCCCTCCCCAGTTTCCTAAACACTTCCTGAACTTCCTTTGGCTCCCCATTTGCCAGGTCATTAGTACCTAGGTGGATAATGACATCCAGCTCACCCTCCCATCTTGCCTTCCCAGTGATCCCCAGGATCTTCCTTCATCCCTCCATGCCGTGGCACCTGGTAGGCACCTCACCTCCCTGTCCTCCCCCTCCTGTGTTCCTAGCTGGATCCCTCTTATGATGGAGTCCCCCACCAGGATTCGCTTCCTCCTCTCTGGGGTCCACTGCTTTCCCCTCTGAGTCACCTTCTTGGCTAATCTCCATCCTTTCCTTCCACTTCTCTGGGTACCTCTATTTGGTTGTCCTCATTTGCCAGTGTGGCATATGAGTTCTTGAGTGGAATAGGATCTGGGATGTGCCTCTGCCTAACCGCTCTAACCCTCCCTGAGCCCACTGTCATCCAAGTGCTCCTCGTTCTCGGCATCCTTTGAGGCAGTTGCATTGGACTGGGTGGTCCCTGGATAGGGGTGATGGTACTCCTGACCCAGTTTACTTCCGCTCTGAGTCTGGCTACCTCATCCCGCAGTCCAGAGAGATGCATGCAGATAGGGCAGCACCTCAGTGTCCAGAAGGTCTGCCTGAATATGGCTGCCCCACAGCCACTGCATTGCACCAGTCCCCACATTATACTGCAATTCCACTACTTGTCTGCTACTGAAGCTCTCCTAGTTCCCTTTTTATTAATTTACTGTCCTAAAAATCCTGCCACTGATCCTCAGATAATTTTCTTTAAAAAAAAAAAAAAAGAAAGAAACCATGAAACCAATAAATAAATAAATGAGTCAAAACACTTGTGCTGAGGGTGGGCTTCTTCCCCCTTATGCCCCTCCTACTTCACACCCCTTACTGTACCCTGTGTTTAGCTCCTGTCAATCAGATTTAACAGGGCATTTGCAGCAATTAAAGACAGCACAGAATTACACCACCACTATGTTTTAAATTTTCAACAGCCCAAAAACAATTTTAAGTAAAGACAACAAAGAAAGTATAGTGTCATTAAAAGCCCACAATCTAAGTTTAAAAGAAAAATAGCAATTACCAGTTACTCTAAAGCACTGAATTGAATATGTTTCCTTCCTTCCCCTTCTGGCTTTTTCTGAGAAAATAAAACTCTGCTTGCTACTTCAACTCTGACTAAGCCCCACCTCCAGTTATCACGTAGCTGAGGTCAGAGGCCAGACAATTAACACCCTTCACCCAACTACAGGGCAGTCAGACAAGCCAAGATAAAATTTGCAGCAATTAAAGACAGCACAGAATCACACCACCACTATGTTTTAAATTTTCAACAGCCCAAAACAATTATAAGTAAAGACAACAAAGAAAGTATAGTGTCACTAAAAGCCCACGATCTAAGTTTAAAAGAAAAATAGCAATTACCAGTAACTCTAAAGCACTGAATTGAATATGTTTCCTTCCTTCCCCTTCTGGCTTCTTCTGAGAAAATAAAACTCTGCTTGTTACCCTGTACTGTACTGTCTCGAGCCTATCCCTATCCTTCCTGAAGTGAGGACCCCATAACTGGGTGCGGTATTCCAGGTGTGCCTCATCAAGGATCTATACAGGGAAAGTATTATCTCTCTTCTTCTGTTATCAGTACCTTCCTGATACATCCAAGCATCCTACTTGCCTTGCTATAAGCCTTGTTGCACTGACTCAGTGGATTTAGGGAGTTTGATGATAATTCCAAGGCTTTGTTTCTCATTCATGGTACTGAGTCTCACCTCTCTCATTCAGTACTCTGTGCTGGGGTAATCGTATACTGAATTTTAATGACTACTCCCCAGAGTTAGCAGCAGAGGGGAAGGAATTCATTGTGGCTAGGAATGCTTTCCAGGATCTGGACATCTATGTTGCATACTGTAAATTGCTTAAAAAAACAATGTTACTGCATCTTCTGGGGTTGAAGCCAAAAGTGTGCAAAGTAGGGCAATTAAAATTAGTATAGAGGTGCATGTGTGAGTCGTGGAATGGAATGGATGGGTAAAATCAATCTCTTACAAGCCTGGGAAACATCCATTAAAATCTCTGCACCAGACCTCCCAAAGCTGTCTAATTTTGACATCTGTCATTAGCTTAGCCTATTGTTCATGAAAGTGTGCATTTTGGGGGAAAACAGGCACAGCCGCAGAGAAATCTTCTAACAAAATTCAAGCACCTCTGACTGACTGGGGGCGGAGCAGAAAAGCTGCAGCACTGGTACTGATGATGGCCCCTTTGACAGCCAGGACTGGCCTCAAGGGAAGGCTCCTACAAGTACTCACAGAGAGTTCCACCTTCAAATCAGTGGTGGCTGATTTACAAGAAACAGTGCAGAGCCTGCAGCACAAGCAGTGGGATATGGACACTTTTCTATCCTACATTAATGAGAATGATTCCAAGCATGAAGCCGCATACAAAACTTAGAGCATCTGGTAGAACTGCTCTGGCATTGGTCTGAGGATGCAGAGAACAGAAGCAGAAAGAACAATATAAGGATCGTGGGGCTGCCAGAGGGTGCAGAGAGAATTACCTCATCTGGACTTCTCCAAAGCAAACTTCCTAAAATCCACAAATACACCTGGAGAGGGCACACAGGACTCTGGCACCCCCACCAAAAGCAGGAGATAAACCAAGACCGATGCTGGCAACATTTCTACAGTTCCCAGAGAAGGAACGCATCCTAGCCCTTGGCAGAGAGCATGGACTGCTGAGCTGAGAACAGCATCATATACTGATTTTTACTGGCTATTCTCCAGAGTTAGCAGCAAAGAGGAAAGAAGTGGTTGTAGCTATGAGGGCTTTCCTGGATCTGAGTATCCAGTACCAACTACCATACTCTGGCTAGTGGAAAATAACCTGGAATGGTGTCGCTAATACCTTTGAATCCCCTGGAGAAACCTTCCACTATCTCCACAAATACTGGCCAGTGAAGGCAAAAGAATATGGTGCCAAGCTCAATAACAGCAGCCCCAAAAAATGCTCACCTCAATAGCCATAACTTAATCACTGCCAGGCCCCGACAAAATGCACCAACCTCCGAGCTGGATGGAACAGTAGGACATGGACAGGCAAACAACCCACTCTAAGAGATTGAGGGGCAGAGAGAGGAAGGAAACCTGGCAAGCACCCAAAGGCTGTGAGAGATGGAAGCAGGGAATCAGGTTCACATTCCCACAGTTCAGACTCTCTGAGTGAGCCAGCACCCAAGCCAATGGGGTCAGACAAGAACACCAATAAGACTCCAAACATCTTCACAGAGACTGAACAGCCTCTAAACAAGCATGCCCCCTTCCAACACAACAACCTGCCTTCAACTGACTCACCATCCTGGCAGACATTGTGGGCCAACAGCTGGACAATTACCTGCAGCAGCAACCAACCATTACCGCACAGGACTGGGCTGCGGTGCCACAGCACCCTATACTTTGCACCTGACCAAGACATTGTTGAAACAGTGGGGCAGAGAAGGAAATGTACATCAGCCCCTTCAAAGATGAACCAGCTAAAAGTTAACTGACAGCAAAGAAGGGAATAAAGCTGGGCACACACCAGAAGAGTTGTGGGTGAAAACATTTTTTTGATTGCAAGTAACACAGCACTGCAAACCACTGGGCTAACAGCCCTATGTATCGACGCAGCACATGGGTCTTCCTCAGCCCCTGTGTTATTTGTAATAAAATAATTTTTTCACCTGCATCTCTTCTGGTGTGTTCCTGGCTTTCTTCTCTTTTTGTACATTGTTAAAACTACAGGTGGAATCAAGTCATAACCTCACCGCCTATCTCATGGGGTTGTTTCCTTACTGACAGGTCTATTCTGAATTTTGTCATTGTTGAATTTTGCTACTGTTAGTACTTAGCACTGTTTTTCATATGTTCTACTTTACAGTTTGAAGGCTCGGGGTGGGAGGGTGGCACAGGAATACAGTTGGTAAATGCTTTATGTCAGACCACTGTTCCTCACACCCACTCAGTATGTGCTCAAGCTCTGACATACCACTATAGCCGAGGGAATTGGGGTGGTCTTGCAGCAGCAAACAATAACCTATATTACAATTCGCTATTTCTAGTGTCTTGCCCGCATCTGATAGGAGTGGTTCTGCAGGGGGCAACCTGAGCGCTGAAAGGTTTTCACCTATTACAGAGATGAGGAACAGTGGACTGAGTGGGGTTTGGCATCTCAACCTTAAAAAATGAAAACAGCCCATAGGAATGTGAGGATGTGGTATGGAGGGCAGTCAAAGAACTTGGTCTTTGTTACACAATGCAAGCTCAGCCTGGGTTTTGACTGCCCAACTGACCCATCATGGCAAGGGTTGAGAGTTGAAGCAGCTGTTAGACTGCCCTAGTAGCTGTCAGCGATCAGGGGGGATGGGCTCTCTCAGCTTGGTGCCAATTGCCAGATTGAGGTAGAGAGCTACCATTGACTGGCAGCATCAAGCCCACCCCACACGTTACATGATCGTATGGCCACGCGATCAAGCTGCGCGAGTGCGCAAGAGGTCCCTCATGATAGGGTTCAGTCAGCTCGAAGATTACTCAGGTGATACATTGAAACCTGCTAGTCCCCCCATCTAAATGCTGTGTCACATGGGGGCTGTGGAGTAATGATGGAGGCAGCTCCTTAGCCAGAGCCAGTATCAGAACTGTAATATTTGTTTGTTAGCACTACTGGTTTAACTCCCACCCAAGACGCTTGTCATGTCACTAGTGGTGCCCATGCAGCCAGAACTACTCCCCTCCACCCAGAACAGCTAGCTGCATTGGGAGGGTGCACGTCTCCCCAGGTACCTCACACCACCACTATCTCCACCACGTCTAGTCTGCTGCCACTTCATATTGGTGGCACAGAATACAGGTAATATACACCAAGCTGGGCTCCCATCTGAGCCACTTACCATCTCATAGCACACTCATTAAGTGGGAGGCAGGCCCCACATAATACAGTCTGCCCCACTGAATGGCCCATCCCTGACAAGCACCCCCACCCTCATTTCCCGACCTCCCAAAAGAGAAAAGAGGTCCAAGGGTGGCAACTCTGCTTGTGGGTTTTCATCATATTGATAGAGGTACCCTGTCTAATGCATTGCAACACCATCTCTTAACAACTCACTGCCTCCTAGAAACGCCTGTAGGCGTCAGCAAATCTACTGCAGTGTGTCCCAGAACACCTACAGAAGTCACCTACAGACTTCCTGTGTGCCCTAGAAACATCTGGAGAAGCCACTCACATGTTTTAATATTACTTGCCAGCCAGAATTGATTAGAATTAACTGCATAGTACCATTAGAAAGGTAACATTGTGCTGACAACTTTGCCACTGACACTTTGTGTGTATCATGTTCACATTAGGAGTTATTCACATTTGTTTATGACATTTTGTCTGTCTAGAACCACCTAAGCACTTTGAAGAAAACACACATTCTGGGTATCTCAGCCATTATGAAACAAAAACCGAATTGAGTACAGTTGATTGCATAGCACCGTTGGAAAGGCAAGTTTGTGTGGAATAACTTTGCCACTGATGCGTTGCGTGTATCATGTATACTTTAGAAGTTACATGCATTTGTTTATGGTATGGTGTGTATGGTTCAGATTTGTCCCTCAAACCTCACCAACACACCTTGACTCAAATGGGGAAAAATTATGTTTAATACTACAGAAATAGCTGTTTGTTTTTACAAATTCTTAAAATTACATCTAATGTCTCGATGCTTAATTTGGTGTTGATATGTTACATATTTCCCAACAAAAAAGGTTTATGGTACATTTTTTAGTGGAAAAAATATTTTGTTTTCCTGTTTCAACCAGCACAGAAATAAAACTAAATTACCTGTTATTCCTTGCATACCACCATTGGAAAGGTAATTTTATGCTGAACAATTTTGCCACTCATACTTTATGTCTAGCACTTACGGTTTTTGTGCTATTAGCATTTGTTTGTGGCATGCCAATTATGGCTTGATTTTGCTTAGAAAGGCCCAGGATTCACTGTTAACAGTATGCAGGAGACAAGTGCTGCAACTTCCGAGAGCTCCTGAGGAGGCAATGAGTTAACTTCCCCTCCATAACCAAGTAAGAAACCAAAGGAGCATCCAACAGCCTGGACCGCGCATTAAGGCAGAATAAGTGGTCCCCCCCAGGATGTAGCGTCTCCACTAAGGGATCTTGTGGATGGATCAGTGTTTAGATGGAACCAAAGTGGGGGGGAGACCTGAACACTCAGAGGGGTAGATGGGTGAGTATAGATCCTACCCCTGCTGCACAACACAATGCGCTTATCAGGTCAGTCAGACCATGGTGCACTGACAGGACTCTATTAGAAGGAACAATGATAGCACATTATAGGCGACCACCTCACCCTTAGTATCCACCCCACATGGTAGCACACCTAATGGGTGCATAGAATCTACTGCTCCACCCCGGTATGGGTGGCCTAAATATGTCAGGCCAATGTCTGCATGGACACTTACCTGGCACATACTCAAGCACAGGGGAGATTGGAAATCGTTCATTTTTTCCTGTCACCTACTAAGAGTAGAACTGGCTCGAATCCCGCCAGGGCCACAGAAGCCGAGCTACACAACTACTGCGGACCATGCCCATCTCCATGTACTTGGAGGTGCTGGGAAGTCCACAATGCAGGTCTAACAGGGAACTTCTCACCTCTCTCCCACAGCCCTTCTAATTACTTCCTCCCCCTATAGCCCAGCCTCCCGTGCTGGTGGCGCAAAGGCAGATACCTTAAGCCAGCCTACCACCATGGTAGGAGCATGTCCCATTACTGACAGGAATGGGGGCAAGATGCTGGCACATAAATTTATGCTTTGGCCATGAGTGGTTGACCCAGGCTTTGCTACCCCCCCTAAACAGGGAGCAATCTCCCAACCAGCTTTGCCCCCCCCCCAATAAAGTTGTACCCAAGGAAGTCAGCTGTCAGGAGGAATGGAATGGGAGCCAAGGGGAGAAAGGGTAAAATGTGTACATCTTGTGCAGCTTAAGTTTGGTCTGGGGCAAGGACTGGATTTGTCACCACACTGCACCACACAGTTTAGCTCTAGCACATGAACCCAGAGAGGGCAAATGGGATGAATCCACCTCACTGGTGAATCCCCTCAGGGCCCAGAAATGTGTCTGCACATATTTTTATTGTTATGTTTAATTTCACCCATTGTATACAGTAGGACTCCTTGTTTGATTGGTCAGCAGTATATACTGTGCAGCTGCAGCTTGACACGTACAAATTGTTTCTTAATATTGGGTTTGTTTTTAATAACCCCTTAAGGTCTACATGATTAACACCAGGCAGTACCTGACATGTCCAATGCCAGGGTGGAGCATAACTAAATTCCCCAATACTGGTACAGGACGGGGCTCGCACACTACAAAACGGCCACCTCCCTGCTCTACCCTAGACTCAAAGGATGTTAACAAACCTATTACATTCACATCCTGGAATGTTAAGGGAATAAATTTCCCCAATTAAACAGAGGAAAATCCTGGATAATCTTCATACATTAGGGATGGGAATAGGGTTTCTTGCAAGAAATGCATCTCCTCAAGCCTGAAGCAGATAATCTCAGAATGGGGTGGGTAGCATAGGTATTTAGCAACGCATACTCCACAAAGAGCAGAGGGGTGACCATTCTCATCCACAAAGACATGAGTTTAAAGCATATTCTACACTCTGATCCTGAGGGTAGGTATATTATTGCAGTAGGACAACTGAATGGGGAACAAACCACACTGGGCTGTGTCTATGGGTCAAACCAATCCAGTGTCACCTTCTTTAATAAACTCAGCCAGAAACTAGTAGACACTGGAAAGGGCAACATTTTAATAGGAGGGGACATAAACACAGTTCTGAACAACCTCTTAGACAGATGTTCGCACCGTGGGGTGTGAGATCTCCCGCCTCAGTCGTCCTCCAGGACATGGCAAAGGAGTCTGCTGCCACTGTCATCTGGAGGCTCATTCATCCCAAAGGGCAAGATTACTCTCTCTTTTTTTTCCATAACCCCATGGCAAATTCTCCAGGACTGATGTTTGGCTGACACTGGCGAAATGGGAGGAAGGTGTGATAGGTGCAAACATAGAGACAGCTGTAATTTCAGACCACAGCCCTATAACCTGGTACCTGGTTACCACCCTACTCAACAGGGGAAGGCAGGAATAGGTGGATATTTAACTCCTCCCACTTAAAGAACCCCTCATTTTGCCACCAGCTGACCAAAGATATTGAATGTCTGGAATTAAATAAACCTGGGGACACATCCAGCAAATAAAGGTGATGCCCTAAAAACCTTGATCAGTGGGAAATATCAGGGGAGTAGTAGGCAGGCCATAGACTGACGGCCTAGGCCTTCATTTGTATTCAAATGTTTTACCAAATATGCCTTAATTCAGCTGGCCATGGATACCAATGTGCCCTAAATACCATGGCCTTCAGTTTTTGAAATCCTGGCTACTCCCTTGAATTTATAGCATTCACCTCCAAAATAATATGCCCCCATCCGACACGCACCAAATACCTCCCTACGGAACCAATTACTCAGAGCACATTTCACCTCCAGTTGCTCCTGCTTCAGTTAAGAATTTTTGCTTAAATGTCTCGCTGCTATAATCTCATATGTATTGAACAGTATCTACCCTCTGTATTCTCTATACTGATTGTATGTATCCTACCCTTGGCTGTAATTTTCCCCCAACTATGTAATTTTTCCCACACAAATGTAATGTACAATCCTTTGCACAACTCTGTACTGTCTAAGCATTACTAATATGTAAGTGGGTCTCGGCCCCCAGGTCGCATCTGGAATCGAGCATGTTGCTCAGTATGCTTTCCTGGTAAATCTCGTAAATAAATAAATAATATGTGCTAGAGACAAAGAGCTTTGACAACCTGAGGCTAGCCTCAGGGATCTGGAAACTGAATTGAGAACAACTGGTAGTGCTCACCAGGAGCTTCTGGCCCAGATTCAAGGCACGTATTTCAAGTTAAATACCTTTCTCCAGCAAAGAGTGGAATTTGCCCTTTTCAGACTAAGGCAGGCATTCCGGGAGGTGGGTGAGAACTAGCCTGGCAGACTACTGGCATACCAACTCAAAAACAGGCAGGAGAGATCCAGGATCCATTGAGTCTCAGATGTGACAGGAGAAGTAATTGAAAGGCTTGCCTGTAATTATGTGGGGGAAGAGCTCCTCCCCCACAGCCTATTTAAATGAAGCAGCTGTCTCACGCTCTGTTTAGAGCGAGTCGCATTCACCGTAGTTTCGCTGTGGGTCCTGGGCTCCCCGCCCCCCGTCTTCATTTTTCTTTGTTGCTGTTTCCCTTGCTCCTTCTCCCTTTGCTGCGCTTCCTCTGTTGCTCCTGTCTGTTGGGAGCGTGGTTCTTCCTCCCTGCCTGTGCTTTTTCTCTTCATTCTGCCTTGTTTTCTGCTCCTACCTTATTCCTCCTCCTCTTCTTTGAGCAGCCCTGGCTCCACTCCAGTATGTCGCTGCTCCATTCTCCGCCGCATCATCAACCTCCTGCTTCAGCCTCTGGGGTTTCTCCATTACTGCCTCTCCTAGCTTTGCTCCTTTGCCTCTTCAGTTTCTGCTGCCCACAAGGCTTTGTCCTCCAGCTGCTGCGATTGCTGGCTTGCTCGCTGCTGGCTCTTCTGCTGCATTGCCTACTTCTGTTCCCAGTTTCTCCGATGGCTCAGCCTCCTCGGCAGACGGACCATGCCTCCAGCATCCTGCCACTGCCACAGACGAGCTCCTTCCCCGCACTACCACTCCAGCTCACCTTTCCTCCTTCTTTCTGGCTCTCATACCTCTGCAACCTCTGCTCCATGCCGCTCGTTCGCATTCAGGATGCACCGCTTCCGGACTATGGGACAGCATTACTGGAGCCTCTTCACCCCTTCTCTGCTCCTAGCTGCAGCTGCCTCGCTCATACTGAGCTATTCATCAGGATACAGGATGCACCGCTTCTGTACTACGGGACAGCATTAGTGGAGCCTCTTCACCCCTTTCTCCACTCCCAGCTGCAGCTGCCTCGCTCCTTCTGAGCTATACATCAGGATATTAGCACTACTCACTGCCACAGCGAGTCCGTGCTTTCAGCTTTCTGGTCATGGATGTCTCGCATTCTACTCATTTAGTCACTCCTGCATTATGCTGGCCCTGGCCTGCCCTTGGTTGTACAGCACGCCAAACATAACCGACTACTTACTGCTGCAGTCAATATGCACTTTACGCTTGCTATAGCGTCTATAGGCATTGCTAGCAATTGACAGTCAGAGCACCTTGGATATTGTGTTTCGTGCCATCTCTATTTAGCAGTTGCTACAGGGTATGATTTACTTCTTTTTCTGGAGCAATAGTATATGGTGTAGTCTTGAGCTGCCACTAGTGATTTCTGCATTGCTACTTGTTGGTAGTGCTAATAAATTGCTGAACAACAGTCCCCTGACTGGGAGCGACCACAGTACTGTCTGTTTCAAATAAGCATGGGGGGAGGGGGGGAGATCTAGGACACTGGCAGTGGACTTCAGGAGGGCAGACTTTGTGGGCATGGGAGATATTCTCAAGGATCACTTGAAGGGGGATTACATCAATGACAAATTTGGAAAGGAGATGGGAGGTCATAAAACGGGGACTTCATGAGGCAGTCAGGACCTGCGCTAAGGTGAAACGTAAGGGAGCAAGGCCACATAAACCATGCTGTGGTCCAGTGAGGTTCAGATAGCGGTCAGAGAAAAGAAGGCGGCCTACAAAAAATATAAAACAACAAAAGGGGATAGGGATAAGGAAATGTACCATCTTGCATCTAGAAAAGTCACCCGGATGGTGAGGGGGGGCAAAGTCCAGTAAAGAGCAGTGGCTGGCACAGGGGATACATGGAGGGAAAAGGGTTCTTCCGGTACATTGGGGAGCAGAGAAAAACTAAGGGCCATCTCAGCAGATTGAGATCAGAAGGAGGGTGGGTGGAAGAGGTGAGGGACCAGGCAGAGGTATTTAACGAGTACTTTGCCTCTGTGTTCACGAGAGAGGGGGATGGGATATCTACAAAGCAAGGCATGATGGGGATAGAAGCGGCAGTGAGTGGGATCAGGGGAGCAACAGAAATGGAGCAAGAGGGAGGGAGAGGTACCCCAGGGGTGTCACATCAGGATTAGGTTAAAAAGGCCAGTAAGGTGGAGGGGATGGATGATGCTATCACCGCCAAAAGGGTGTGGTTAGCCCTCAAGGCCCTAAAGAAAGACAAATCTTCTGGGCTGGATGGCATTCATCCGAGAGTACTATGGGAACTGGCAGACATACTGGCTGCACCCCTGACGGAGCTCTTCAACAGGTCACTTGAGACAGGGAGGGTACCTAGGGATTGGCGAGAGGCACATGTGGTGCCAATCCATAAAGGGGGGTCGAGGGAAGTACCAGGTAACTATAGACCCATCAGTGTGACCTCAGTGGTGGGAAAATTAATGGAGAGTATACTAAAGGAACGATTGGGAGTGTACTTGGAGGAGGTGGGAGGTCTGGATAGTCGGCAACATGGGTTTGTGCCAGGTAGAGCATGTCAAACCAATCTTGTGGAATTCTACAAATGGGTAACATCAGAACTGGACAGGGAAAAGCCTGTGGATGTATTATTCTTGGACTTCAGCAAGGCATTTTACTCTGTCCCCCACAGTGGTCTGGTGGAGAAACTGATGGGGTTGGGAGTAGGCCCTTTGATGGTCAGATGGATTGGAAACTGGCTAGCTGGACACACCCAGAGAGTAGTGGTCGGTGGGGAGCTCTTGAACCCTAGAGAGGTTGGTAGTGGGGTACCGCAGGGCTCGGTCCTGGGTCCGATCCTGTTTAATGCATACATATCGGACATCAGGGAGGGTACGGGGTGTGAAATGAGTCTCTTCACTGATGACTCAAAGATGGGAGCAGTAGTTGAGGGAGAAGAGGGGAGGTTGGCCCTGCAAGGGGACCTGGACACCCTGGAAAGCTGGGCTCACACATGGAAATTAAATTTCAATATCACCAAGTGCAAGGTGTTACATCTTGGGCGGAGAAACCCTAAACACAGGTACACCCTGAAAGGGGAGGCGCTGGAGGCCTCATTAAGGGAAAAAGACCTAGGGGTCATGGTGGATGCATGTATGAATAACTCTGAGCAGTGCAGGAGAGCGGCTAGCAAGGCAAACAGGATGTTGGGATGCATCATAAGGGGGATCACCTCTAGGAGCAAGGAAGTGATTCTGCTGCTGTACAATGGACTGGTTAGACCACATCTTGAGTACTGTGTACAGTACTGGAGACCACACTTGAAGAGGGACATACAGCTCCTGGAGAGGTACAGAGGAGAGCAACTAAGATGATATGAGGACTAGGGATTGGCGTGATGAGGACAGACTTGAGGAGCTCTGCCTGTTTTCATTGGAGGAGAGGAGAGACAGGGGAGACATGACTTGAGGTCTTCAAGTACCTCAAGGGAATAAATAGAGTAAACATGGAGGGGATCTTTAGACTAAAGCAGGGAGGTATCACCAGAGGGCATGGTTTGAAGTTGGAAGGTGGAAGGGTGAGGGAGGAAGAGAGGAGGAGGTTTTTCACTGAGAGGGTGGTGGACCCTTGTAATGCACTGCCTGGCGAGCTGGTTCAGAGATCCACAGTGGAGGGCTTCAAGAGAGGGTGGGACAGACACAGAAAGTGGATGCATCAGATGATGGCCTGTCCCAGGGGGGTGGGGATGGATGATAGGGGTTTCTGAAACACGAGAGGTGGGGAAGGCCTCGGCACCCAACTAGGGATCTGAGACTCGAGCAGACTCGATAGACCGTAAGGTTTAATCTGCTGGCAAATAGTATGTTAGTATGTTAACAATGATAGCCTGTTGTACTCAACACATTACTAAATCTTTATTGCTCAGCTACGCCTCCCCATTGATCTGACCTGCCACATACAAGGGTGGGACTGGCTGCTACTCTATTTACCTAACTGACCTACGAAGGGTCCGCTGCACATGCTAGCTTCCGTAGGGTTAGTTGCCCTTCTGTTGTCTTCCCAGCTGCCTTACTTGGGATCCAGCTGTGTGCTAGCCATCCTGGGGCTTGCCTACTTTATCATCCCTTACCAACTGGCCTACATGTAGTTCTCAGCGCCCTCTGGACCAGTGGACATTGTTCCTTATATGACCTGCTTTCGCCCCCTCGGGCTGGGAGGTTCCTGCTCATCGCTTGCATCTACTACCTGCCTTCGCCCATCGGGCTGGGAGGTTTCCTGCTCATCGCTTGCTTCTATGACCTGCCTTCGCCCATTGGGCTGGGAGGTTTACCTACTTCTCTCTTGCCTGCTAGCTCTGCTCGGGCCTGGAGATTCACAGCTTTTTGGCATGCCTTCGCCTTCGGGCTGGACGGTTTACATGTTTCTGCTTCCTGCCTCACTCTGTTCAAAGCTTGGCGATCCTCACATCTACTATGCGCCTACTTACTGCTATCTCGGCCAACCAGAAGCTACTTTCCTGGATTGCATCTGACGTTTATTCTTCCTCATATGGTTTTGGATGTTTGCCCTGCTGTCTCAGCCATGGACTTACTGCTCCTTCCCTTTACAAGACACTTGGTTGGCGTCCCCTGCAGTCTTCATTATCACGATGGTGCTCTAACGGATTCCGACCTGTGACAATGCTACTTCTTTGCTTCAGCCTCTTCAGTTGTCTCCACCAAGGACTCTGGTTTTCTGCATCGAACTTTGCATACCTTGAGTTTTGGATGTTATTCCTCTCGTCCAGTTGCCATATCTGCTTCAGTCTCTTCAATCCGATCCCTGCTTTCCTTGATCTTGATACATCGGTCCTCAGCATCATTTCCTTCTCTATTTCTGCCTTCCGCTGCAATACAACTCTGCTCAAGGATGATCCATGGTGCATTTCCTGTAGGCTCTATGCTGCTCTTCATTTAGTGGACCTTCGTAGGTATAGCTGCATTCCTGTTGCCTAGAGCTCCTTGCCTCTCGTACCTCTCCAGCTGATTGATTGCTGCACATCACGTCGAGGGACTATCTTCCACGCTTGATTTCTGCCAGCAGACATTCCTGGGTCTGGCTGCGCTTCACGTACTGGAATCAGCCGCCTCTCTCCTACCTCACTAGCTATCAGTTCAGCTGCACTTCTCCAGGGGCTGATTGTGTCCTGTTCCTTCTCATCTGCCTTAGTTGGTGCACTCTCGGCTCCTACTGCCTCACTTCAGATTTTGCAGTTCTACTGCCTTGCTTATTTGGGCTCACCATATTCTACTACTACTTGGATGCTTCATACCTTGCATCAGTATCTCCGATTATCCTCTACAGCCTGCCATTATTCAGCTCAGTTCTACAGCCGTTGCCTGCATATCAATTCCTAAGACTATACTTCACTTATCAGACCTGGATTCATCAGTCGGTGCCATGGTTGCAAGCCTTCTCTCATTACACGTACTACAAGCCCTCTGTTAGAACCACTTCTTCAGTTATCTCCTTCTCAGACACTTCGGTTCTCGTCCACTTCATGCCTTGAATTTGCCTGCCCTCAGTTCTTCATGTTATTCCTCTCGCACAGTTGTCATGTCTCAATCTCAGTCTCTCAAGGTGAATTTGTACCATCCAGCTGATGGATTCCTGCGCATCATCAAAGGACTACATCGCTTGATTTCTGCCAGTGGACATTCCTGGGTCTAGCGGGGCTTTCCATGCTGTACTCAGCCACCTCTCCTATCCCAGCTGTCTATTAGCTACATTTTCTTCAAAGGCTGGTTGCCACATCCTGTTCCTTCTCCTTTGCCTACACTGGTGCAATCCTGCTCCTACTACCTATTGCTTTGGATTCATTTGACTGACTTCATTCATTTGGACTCACCTCATTCGACTACTTGGATGCTTCATAAATCGCACCAGTGTCTTCGATTATCATATAGCATGACATTCCAGCTCAACTCTACAGCCATTGCTTCATATCAATTCCTAAAGATTATTTTCTTATCAGAACTGTATTCGTCACGCGATAGCCTGGCCTCAAGCCTTCTCTCATTTTTCGTACTATACAAGCCTATTAAAAACCTGGAAGTCGTACTACTTCTAATTCGTCCTGCCTCATAGACATCAAGCTTGGATGCAGTTATTTTCCGGTCTCTTGTATTGCTTTCGTCAGTCATCAACTTCATCTCAAACCATCATTCAAATCCTTGGATTATGCCCTCTATCAACTGAAGTACGGAAGATGGTTATTCAATATATCTACACTTCATCTCGGACTTTATTGGAAGGAAATGATTCACTGGATATTTACAATTCAGCTTTTAAGCTTCATTCATCTGGATTGAATTCTGCTAATTTGAATTCAGATTTAGCTGACTAATTTAGTTTAATTAGGATCTCTCTCCTTTAGTATGCCCAGAAGGACGGGCAGGTCAGTAGCCATGGGTCCTTAGAGGTTCCCACCAAGGGGGGTTTTCCTCTCCTGAGTGCTACTGGTCACACTCTCCAGAGTTGGAGGAGGTGATCGTCTATTCTTATCATTAAGGTGTTATACACGACTTCTTCAGCATTCAGTGATTGAACAATCGTTGATATTTATTCTTTTTTGGGGCTCCATAATTCTACTCCAAGCCTCCTTCCTACAGGTGGGATACAGAGAAAGGCCAAAACCATCAAATATTATCAAACGACTCAATTCAAGCATCCAAGTACATAAGCACATCATTATATGCTGGCCTCTGTATCCAAAAACCATCTACATCATTCCACTATATGTTACATAAGCACTGAGCTATGAACCACACATAATTGAAAGGCTTGCCTGTAATTATGTGGGGGAAGAGCTCCTCCCCCACAGTCTATTTAAATGAAGCAGCTGTCTCCCGCTCTGTTTAGAGTGAGTCGCATTCACCCACCATCCTCCCCAACACCTCCTCATTCTGCAGCTCTCTTATCCCACTGGAGGGCTCCATAATTCTAATCCAAGCCTCCTTCCCACAGGAGGGATACAGAGAAAGGCCAAAACCATCAAATATTATCAAATGACTCAATTAAAGCATCCAAGTACCTAAGCATATCATTATATGCTGGCCTTTGTATCCAACAACCATCTACATCATTCCATTATATGTTACATAAGCACTGAGCTATGAACCACATATAATGAGGGAACAGACAGAAGTCAATACGTTCCTGTCCTTCAACAAATCACTATATAATGGCTGAATCACATCCTTCCAGGCCAGAAATGAGTGCCTTCATGGCAGACCTCTCCATACCCACCTTGTCACAGACTCAGAAGGAAGAGATGAACAGGCCTTTCATACCTACGAAGCTGGTGTCTGCACTAGCAGGGATGACAGCATAAAAGGCTTCAGGGAATGATGGGCTTCCAGCAGAATTCCTTAACACATTTGTGCCCTAGCTGGTGATGCCAACGCAAGATGTACTACATGAAGCCTGCAAGGAAGGGCCCTCAATCCCCCCTCAATGTGCATGGCTCAGATCTCCCTTCTCTCTTAACCAGGCAAGGATCCTTATAAGTGCGGCAGTTATATGCCCATATTAGGGGTGGGTGAATACTTTATTTTGAATATTCAGTTGACTATTCATATTTGGGGCCCCAAATATTTGGAATTTGGTATTTGTATTCATTATTCTGGTGTAAATATAACAAAAAAAAACAAGCATTTGTCAATGTCGAATGTTCTCTGCCGGTATTGTTGTCATATCGCGTCTTGCTTATACTCATGTTTACTATATATTTACCAAGGATAGAGCAGTGAGATGCAGTGAGGAAATGCAGGTAGAAGACTTGGGTTTGCTGGCCAAGGCACCTAGCTTCACCTGAGCTCTTTCCTTCTAAGACTGCTTGAAAGGCAGAGTAGAGAAACTTACCAGAGCAAGGGAGAAGGATTAAGACTTAGTTTGGCTAAGCAGATTTACTGTGTGGTGGTGTTTTTATTTTTTACTCACAGGGATTGCTACAGTTTGTTGTTAACATTTCATTGCTTTATTTTTCTCTGATTCAAATTGTTGTTGCTGGTATACCTTCTTCTGCATTATTACAAGGTGTGCCTACAGGTATGTGCTAACAGATTACTGCTGTAATCTTCTGATTCAAATTGACTTTTCAAGGTATATCTTCTGTTACTGCTTATTTTTCTCTGGAGCAAAGTGTTTCTTACAGGGTATATCTTCTCTGAAATTACTGTATTACAGGTGGAGCTTACATTTTGTGACTTTTTATCATTGGGCTAACAAAATTACTGTTTGACACTGTGTTTTATTTTTTTCTTGTTTGTTGAAAAGGTTTGTTGTCTCAGAGGTGTTTCAGTCTCCTTCTCACATTGAAGGAGCTAATTGCTTTCCTCCCACAGCTCTTCCAAAGGATTAGGTGTGTATGGGGTGGAGCTGGCAAACTGTCAGTAATTTCCAACAGAAAGAAGGGTTAAAAGTCAGGTTAGTTGATATCTTGGAGGTAGAAGACTTGGTTTGCTGGCCAAGGCACCTAGCTTCACCTGAGCTCTTTCCTTCTAAGACTGCTTGAAAGGCAGAGTAGAGAAACTTACCAGAGCAAGGGAGAAGGATTAAGACTTAGTTTGGCTACAGATTTACTGTGTGGTGGTGTTTTATTTTTTACTCACAGGGATTGCTACTGTTTGTTGTTAACATTTCATTGCTTTTATTTTTCTCTGATTCAAATTGTTGTTGCTGGTATACCTTCTTCTGCATTATTACAAGGTGTGCCTACAGGTGTGCTAACAGATTACTGCTGTAATCTTCTGATTCAAATTGACTTTTGCAAGGTATATCTTCTGTTACTGCTTTATTTTCTCTGGAGCAAAGTGTTTCTTACAGGGTATATCTTCTCTGAAATTACTGTATTACAGGTGGAGCTTACATTTTGTGACTTTTTTATCATTGGGCTAAGCAAAATTACTGTTTGACACTGTGTTTTATTTTTTTTGTTTGTTGAAAGGTTTGTTGTCTCAGAGGTGTTTCAGTCTCCTTCTCACATTGAAGGAGCTAATTGCTTTCCTCCCACAGCTCTTCCAAAGGATTAGGTGTGTATGTGGGGTGGAGCTGGCAAACTGTCAGTAATTTCAAATAGAAAGAAGGGTTAAAAGTCAGGTTAGTTGATATCTTGGAGGTAGAAGACTTGGTTTGCTGGCTAAGGCACCTAGCTTCACCTGAGCTCTTTCCTTCTAAGACTGCTTGAAAGGCAGAGTAGAGAAACTTACCAGAGCAAGGGAGAAGGATTAAGACTTAGTTTGGCTAAGCAGATTTACTGTGTGGTGGTGTTTTATTTTTACTCACAGGGATTGCTACTGTTTGTTGTTAACATTTCATTGCTTTATTTTTCTCTGATTCAAATTTTGTTGCTGGTGTACCTTCTTCTGCATTATTACAAGGTGTGCCTACAGGTGTGTGCTAACAGATTACTGCTGTAATCTTCTGATTCAAATTGACTTTTGCAAGGTATATCTTCTGTTACTGCTTTATTTTTCTCTGGAGCAAAGTGTTTCTTACAGGTATATCTTCTCTGAAATTATTACAGGTGGTGCTTTACAGGTTTTACAGTTTTATCTAACATTAGGATAAGCTTTCAGGGTTACTGCATTTGTTGTTGACTGATTGTTTCTGCTCTTACCTCCTTGTTCTTTCGTCTGTGGTTCTTCTTTTAGGCAGGAAAGGCCCAGCCACCCACCCCATCCCCAACCACCCCACGCCACTCCTTTTATAGGGTACCACAGTTGTGACATTTCCTGTGACAGAGCAGGAAGGGGCGGATCAGTGGGGCTCCACAAGGTGATCTCATTTACAAGGCACTAGTAATTTAACTTGTTATAACAAGTTAAACAAAGCACAATTAAACCATTACTTGCATTTTTTTTTCCTTCTAATTACTCTGACTAGGTTACAAACCCAGCAACTTATTTGTAATGGATTTCATTAACTGCAGGTACTGTGGAACAATTTTCAGAAGGACAGTCTTACAGGATTTAGGACACTGTCCACATGCTGGGCCTTTGGAGATCTTAGGTCTCAGCTCCGGGCAGCATGGGCAGAGATTGCACGCCTCAAATTTCATATTGAAGAGGAATACATTATAAGAACCACCCGCCATTTCCCCAGCATCCAACAGAAAAACCTCGACCGCAGAGGGTAGTTGGTCCAGGAGGTTGGCAGGTGGTTAGGAGGAGCAAACATGTGCCCCATCACTCTCTGCTCTCCAACACATTACCTCCAAAACCATATAAACACTATAAACAGGTATCTGCCTCTATCTCTGAAATCAAATAAAGAGGCAGAAGACACTGCAGAGCAGGACATCATGGCACAGGAGCTGGCACAACAATACTCACCCAAATCAGGAACCAAAACTAAACAAGCACAAAGGAAATCCAAAAACTTGATCATAGGAGACTCCATGATTCGGGAGTTGATACCCATCTCCAGCTAGGGTGATGGTCAGATGTCTCCAGGTACATCAGCATGGAGAACACTGACCGCATTGCTAAAATTGTTCACAAAGCAGGAGAAAACATTGATGTCCTAGTACACATAGGGACTAATGATCTCGCCAGCCGGTCAGTTGTGAGACCAAGGAACACCTGACTAGGCTGGGTGACAAACTATCATCTATTTCGTCCCGCATCTCCTTCTCTGAGATCCTGCCAGTCTGGGAGAAGGGAGCAGATGGACGGAAGGTCAGAGAAGGGGAGATAGGGAGCTAAACACGTGGCTCAAGGACTGGTGCCAGAAAAAGGACACAGATTTGTAGGGAACTGGCAACAGTTCTGGGAGCGAAAGTTCTTTAAATTTGATGGACTGCATCTGACTAAGGAGGAGTCAGCATTGGGGCAGAAGTTTGACGTCTTTGCAGAATATTTAAACTAGCAAATGGGGAGAGGGGTGCAGCACCCCATACGTCAATGGAAAGAACACCTCCCCTCAGCTGGTGGTCAAACAGGAATTCAGCGTGTTTGCCGTTCATTTGCATCACCAGGTAAGAAAAAGGTTTGTCTCCCCATACGATGCACAGGGGTAATGCCAAACTTCACCCAACAACTAACACACCAAAATCTGGCCAATGGAAAATCATGTACACAATGCTCACAGCCTGGGAAATAAGATCCCAGACCTGCAGGCATAATGTCAGAGGCTAAACTGGACATAGTAGTAATTAGTGAGACGTGGTTTACCAGTAACCACACTTGGGAGACTTCAGTACCTGGCTATGTATTGTTCAGAAGAGACCGAGTGCAAAAAGGGGGAGGAGTGGCCCTGTATGTTAATGAAAATATCAAAGCTACAGAAATTCAGAAATACATAATGAGCCAGAAGAACTGTGGGTCACCCTGAAACAGGAAATGGGACAGCCATAAGAACTGGGGTTGTCTACAGGCCCCAGACCAGAGGGAGGACATAGACACATTACTGTTAGAAGATATACAAAACATGACAGCTAAAGGGAGGTTCTGATAATGGAGACTTCAACATGCCAGATACAGATTGGTCAATACCAGCAGGAACATCGGCCAGAACTAGACACATAGTGGATTCCCTGCAGGGAGGGCCTCAAACAACTGGTACAGCAACCCACAAGAGACAGGGCTATCCTAGATCTAGTACTGACTAACAAAGAAGGGATCACAGATCTCCAGGTAGAAAGTCACCTGGGGCCAGTGACCATCACATGGTATGGTTCAATTTGGCTACTACATCTAAATCATCCCATTCCAAGGCAAAAATATGGGACTTCAGAGGAGCTGACTTTGATAAGATGGCCAACAGAGTTAAGCTAGCCCTGGCAAAAGAAACACAGGTGAGGAGGTACAGGCAAAGTGGCAAGCATTAAGGATACAATACTTGAAGCAACATCCCATTGTGTTAGACAGAAAAGGAAGTGTAAAAGAAGAAGGAAACCACTTTGGTTCTCAAATACAGTAGCAGAAAAGGTCAGAGCCAAAAGGCTGGCCTTCAGAAATATAAGGGAACACAGCGGGATGAAGATAGGAGGCATACCAAACTGCCCTAAGGGAAGCGGTAAGGCAGTAAGGCAGGCAAAGTCCCAAACTGAGGAAACACTAGCACGGACAGTAAAAGAAGGTGACAAGACTTTCTATAGATACATTAGTGAAAGGAGAAAGTCCAGAGGGGTATTGCTTGCTTAATGGAGAAAAGGGAGCATGTGAGGAGGAGGACCCTGTAAAGGCATCTATCCTAAATAGATACTTTTGCTCAGTATTTACTGAAGAGAAGGTGGGCAGGGCCCACAGCTCAGCATCATGGACACAGCGGGAGGAGGTGGCACTACTCCCTTCACAAAGAAAGGGTCCTACAAGAGCTTGCTAAGCTCAGGGTGGATAAGGCAATGGGACCTGATGGCATACATCCCAGGGTACTTAAGGAGCTAAAGGAGGAACTAGCAGAGCCTTTAGCAGAATTGTTTAGTGAGTCCTGAGCACAGAGAGGTCCCAGAAGACTGGAGAAGGGTTCATGTGATCCCACCCACAAGAGTGGTAGCAGGGAGGAGGCGGGAACTACAGACCGGTCAGTCTTACCTCAGTAGTGGGCAAGATTATGGAGGCACTCCTTAAGGAAAGGATAGTGCAACACCTGGAATCCATAGGGCACAGGATCCAAGACAGCATGGGTTTACAAAGGAAGGTCCTGTCAAACTAATCTCATAGATTTCTTTGACTGGGTAACCAGAGTGGTGGACCAAGGGGAGCAGTTGATGTCGCCTACCTTGACTTCAGCAAAGCTTTTGACACTGTTCCACATAGAAGATTGATAAATAAGCTAGTAGGCTCGGGTGGGTCAGAAGTTGGTCAACTGGGTGGCAAACTGGTTGACTGGCAGAAAACAGAGAGTGGTGGTAAATGGTATACAGTCAGAAGAGATGCAAGTCACAAGTGGGTACCTCAGGATCAGTCCTGGGGCCAGTCCTATTCAACATCTTCATTAGTGACCTCGCAGATGGACTAGAGGGTAAGGCTTGTCTGTTTGCAGATGACACCAAGATCTGCAACAGAGTAGATGATCCAGATGGGGTGGCAGAATGAGAAGAGATCTGGATAAACTAGCAGAATGGTCAGAAGAGTGGCAACTGGGATTAATGCAAAGAAGTGCAAAATCATGCACATAGGGAAGAGAAACCCTGAAGCCACTTATAGGCTGGGAGGAGTTGCTAGCAGTCACAAAGGAAGAAAGAGACTTGGGCATCATCATCACTGATGACCTAAAATCATCAAGCAGACCTCTAAAGCAGTAGGTAGGGCTAGGGGTGTTAGGATGTATTAGTAGGGTATCACAAGTCGTAAGAGGAGGTAATAATCCCTCTGTACAAGACATTAGTTGAGCCCCATCTGAGTACTGCGGCAGTATTGGAGGCCACACCTTCACAAGGACATTAATCAAATTGAGGCAGTCCAGAGAAGGGCAACCAAAATGGTGCAGGGACTGCATCAGAAGACATATGAGGACAGATTAACGGAGCTCAATATGTATACCCTTGAGCAAAGGAGGGAGAGAGTGATATGATCGAGACATTTAAACACCTTAAGGGCATAAACAAGGTGAAAGAGTCTAACATGTTTAAATATAAGAAAAATAGCAGGACAAGAGGACACAGCATGAGATTAGAGGGAGGCCGATTAAGGGGGAATGTGAGGAAATTCTTTTTCACAGAAAGGGTGGTAGATGCATGGAATGGCTTACCACAAGAAGTGGTGGCTATGAATACAGTGCAGGGCTTCAAACAGGCATGGATAGGCATAAGGGAGCAATACAAATGACTATGAATAGATAGGTCACTGACAGAGCAAAGGCCGATGGCACATTTATAAGGTAGAAAAAGAAATGGGCAGACTGGATGGGCCTTGCGGTCCTTATCTGCCGTCAACTTCTATGTTTCTATGTTTCTATGTTTCAGTGCCTCATTTTCAGTGGTGCCCTGCTTTTACACATTTTTAGATTGTAATTATCCATGAAAGGGCAGCTGAGAGGCAATATCTACTTTTACATGGGCTCCCACATTTTGACCCTGATCCCCAACAGTCTTTTTATGACCTGACGTTATGATCAAGAAAGGTGGAATTTTTAAAATCCCATCGGAAAGGTGATTTCATTGTGTGACTGTGGAAACAAGTTTCAGACGGGATTTGAAAAATGACACCTGCCATGTTCATGAGGTGGGCTAACACAAGGGATATGACGAACATTAGGGGCCAAAATCTGCAAAAATAAAGTTATGAGTAAATGTTGGAACAATTCTGCATTTCCTCAGAACTTAGTTGGTTTTTCACATTTTTACTCCAAATTTTCTGCATATGAACATAAGAGATTGCCAGCAGATAAAGGCCCTATGGTCTATCGAGTCTGCTCAATTGTACAGCCAACAGTCCTTATACTGAAGCTGCGCCCCTCCCCCCCTCCTGTGACCCTCCCCTTTACCCTGTCCTATCCCCTTTTGAAGCAGCCCACAGTTCAACAGGATACTACTTCCGCAGGCAATGCGTTCCACCCAGCCACCACCATCTCTGTAAAAAACTGCCTTCTCATTTCCCTTCTGAATCTACCCCCCTCCAGTCTCAGATCATGGCCTCAAGTGTCCCTCACCCCACTTGAAAAGCCCCTTCATTCCTGTCTTGTTTATTCATTTCAATTACTTGAAGGTTTCAATCATATTTCCCCTGTCCTCTCCTCCAGGGAGTACATATTCAATTCCCTCAGCCTGCTCTCGTAGGGTAAGTTCCCCAGCCCCTGGATCATCTTTGTTTCCCTTCGCTGCACCCCCACCAGTAACCTAATGTCCTTCTTCAGGTACAGGTACCAGTATTGCATACAGTACTCCATGTGCGGCCTAACCAGTGATCTATACAGTGGCAGGATCACCTCCCCATCCTAGAGGATATACCCCTGGCAATACAACCCAGCATCCTGTTTGCCTTTGCAACATAATCCTTTTATGACCACTCCTTCTAAGCATGGCAAATGTCATCTATAATTTATGTACTATTTATTTAAATTTTGGTGACCGGGTAGGCCCACCGAGAATGAAACAGTTCCTTTTTCAGGGGCGACCCGGAATTAATGACATACTTTATTTATTTAGTCTAGAATTACAAGTATCTTTGAGCCAAGGCTCTTTTACAAAGGTTCCACATTAGGGCTAACATACAACAAGGAAACAACAGTGAGATAACAGTAAAACAATTCATGTACACCAGTGCTATTGAACAAGGACAAGTATAGGAATAGTAGGGTGTAGAGGAGGTGGAGAAATATAGGTGGCTAACAAGGTAGTTATAGCAAAAGGGAGATCACAACAGGATGCAAGCGACCACCAGGAGTGGGTCTGGTCTGGCACCCTGGGGTGGCAAAGAACAAGGAAGAGAGGAGAAGGGGAGAGAAGGTTGATGCAGCCAGAGGCATTTGTCGAGAAAAAGTGGGAATGAGTGCTGGAAGAGAAGAGGGGGCAGGGTGAGTGGGAGGAATAAGTGCAACCAAAGGGGTATGGAGAGACTATTGAGGCAGTAAGTAGACCTGGGTTTTGGGGTGGCGCCTCCCGAGTCTGGGGGAGGGTGACTGGGGTGGGGCCAGGGGCTTAACAGTACATAAATTCAGACTAGAGCTGTGTAGGTCATGAGCTAGGAAAGGCAGTCACAAGAGCTAGAGGCAGTGAGATAGGCCCAGAGTCTAGTTTTGAACAGACTTAGTGTAGTGGCTGAGGAGATGGCATGGCTGAGACCATTAGTGAGGGGACAAAGGACCTCATCAAGTGTAAGTGATAGCAGCTTAAGTTCTAGGGTGTCACTGCTGGCTCTAGATTTAGAAATGGCTGAGGCGATGTGGCGTGACTTCTCTCATCTTAATCTCCCTGAAGTAGGCGTGGCTGGTTAGGCGAGGCGCAGGGAGTGCTTGAGGGGTTGTCATTAACCAGGAAGAAATCTGGCGGAAGAACAGAACTAAGGTCAGTAAAAGCCATGTTGAAAGTGTAAGCAATGTCCACAGGATCAAGGGTAGTGGACCCATCTACAATTAACATGGCTGGAGGGGACTTTGATGTCCTTGATATTGTCCCAGAAGGCACGGCCATTTCCCCAAGTTTTGGTGAGGACGTCCTTGTAATATAAACTTTTCGTGAGATGAATGGATTTTGTGCTGGCATTATGGGCATGTTTGTATTTTTGGATGTCAGATTGTTTGCCTGTGGCTTTAGCCACCTCTACAGGTGGTCCCTAGATTTCAGCTATGAGAGGAGCTCCACAGTTATCCAAGGGTTACAGAGGCGTTTCTTTCCATTTTTAGCAGTTGCAAAGAGGTCACCGCATTGTTGAAGGTGGCAATGAAGTAGTTGAGGGCTGTGTTAACATCCGTCGCATTGTAAATAGGCATCCAGTCTTGCGTGGATCGGTGCTGTTTGAGATGGATTAGTTTCCCGTGGGAGGACTCTGCTGGTAATGATTATAGGGGTGGTTTTAGAAATTTATTAGATCATTCACATATAACCGGGAGTGGTCACTGAGAGAGTCCGGGAGAATGGAGGGATGGGTGATCCTGGAAGGGAGGTGAGAACCCAGTCCAGCTGGGTGCTGGTGCCTGTTTTGTAATTAATCCTAGTAGGTGAAGTAACCAGTTGTGAGAGGTTGGCAGCTGCAATGGCATCCTTATGAGTGGAGACATCAATAAACATAACAAAATACACACATGTCATTTCACAATTAACCGTCGATATAGACATACTGACCCAGTCAAGGATACAATAACAGGTTAATTACAATCAATATCAACAGGAGTAGAAGTACTGTTATACACAAGGCAGTCACCATCAGATTGATGTCCCAATGAGGTTAGATCGTCATCAGGGAGTCTGGTAGACGCAGCGGTAGCAGTTGCAGAGGCTTAGAATGGTCAAAACATCATTTTGCACCACAAGTGTGAAAACACATTTTGGGTAGGGTTTGAGAAATGACAGCTGTCACATTCATGAGGTGGTGTAAAAAAATGAGTATTACAAATCTGGTGTCAGAATACTGAAAATGACCACAGTTACAAGCGTGCATTAAAAAATTTCAACATACAGTACACTCATAACTTTGTTTTTTAATATTTTTACCACAAATTTTCATCATGGCCTTCTTATCACCCCACCTCATGAACAAGGGTGGAGAAATTTTCAGATCTTGCCCAAAGGTGACTTTGCACACAAGTGCGGAAACACATTTTGCTAGGATTTGAAAAATGACAGCTGTCACATTTGTGAGGTGTTGTGAAGAAATGGCTGTGTTTCATTTATTTATTTAATTCACAAATCGGATTTACAAACCTTGAGTCAAAATCTCATTTACAAAGGCACCTCGTCACAGGGAGGGGAGACAACATATTTGTGAAGCAAGACAGTGGAGAACAATACAGGTGAGATACAAAAGAGCATACAAAGTGAGGCATTTCAGTGAGCAAAATAGGTGAGATACAGAAGAGCATACAAAACTAAGCTATTTAGTGTCCCAGTGGAGCATGCAGGTTACAGTTCGTGGTGTACAGACTACAACAAGCTATTCTAAGTAAACTAGCGCCTACGTAATACTATAAGAGACAGATTGATTCAGAACGGCACTAATTTGGAGTAAAAAAAAATTGAAAATTACCTAGGTAACGAGTGCACATTCATGAATTTCAATGTATGCTAATAAATGTGTTGTTTTATTAGTATTTTTACCCCAGATTTTCAACATAGCCTTCTTATGACCCCACCTCATGAACAAGTGTGGAGAAAATTTTCAAATCCTGCCCGAATGGTAATTTTGCACAGCAAACATGAAATCACCTTTCGGGACAGATTTGCATAATTTCATTGTCATTGTTCATGAGGTGGAGGTGACAAAAAAGCCATGCTGAAAATTGGGAAAAATAATAAAAAATGACCAAGCTGTGAGGACAAGTTCAAACCCCACTGAAATACATTGAACCACATACCTGATTTCCTTCGTTCACAGTCCAGCACTGAAGTGTGAAGATGTGTCTCAGTCCAAAGAGGTTTGTGGCTTTGAACCACTGGTAGTTAAGTGAAGGCTTGGGGGTGTGGGGTAGTGGGTTCTTGTGGGGTGTCGGGAATGGAAGGTTGGGTGGGGACAGTAACAGTAGCAGCAACAGACATTGATGGAACGACTTTCTTTTTATAGGGTCTGTTTTACAAAAAAAAAACTACAAAGGATGGTTTTCTTTATTTTAGGTATCAACACTGGGGACTGGACACCCCAATGTCACTGTTATGTTTGGCGGCCCTGGGGTACTTCCCAGTGTCACACAATCAAAATGGCAGGGTGGGGGAGGCAGCTAGCATGGGGAACTGGGCACCCTCCTGCTATAAAATTAACAAGCAAAGGGCAGGAGAGAGATTAAGGAAGGGTCTTTTTCATGTTTGGCAGCACCGGGGGGGGGGGCTTCCCGGTGTCTCACAATGAAAATGGGCATGGTGGGGAGTTTTACCCGGCACTGATTACGTTGGGAGGAGGGACCACAACAGTCCGATCAGGACAGATCAGCTGTGCTTGCTAGGTGGCATTTTGCAGATCAAAGGAAAGAGCCACCCTATGATTGGGCAGGCTGTCTCCTTTGAACTACATGAAGTTTCCACCCAGGAAGCCAGAACAGTGTCATGATCAGCCCGGCTGATGACTGGTGTGATGCTGATGAGCCCCTTGCAGACTGCCCTGCACTGGGCCACAGTGACACACCTCTCAATACCCACTATCATAACAATACGTTCACTTTCTCCTACACACGGTGAACATAAAAGCAAACAAGCAAACAAGCAAACAAAACAAACAACCCCTGTGAAAAAACATCCCCCTCCCTTGTCCCTCATTTTCTGCAAGAATCTATCCCGCTCTCATCCCTCCTTCCCCAGCACCTACAATTAAAATTAAAATTCCATGATGGGCAGCTGGCACAACCCACTCACCTCCATGGACAGCCGCCATCTTTTGAGCGCTAATCTGCACTAAATCAGCTATATTAATATGTTTCCCACCCCCCACCCAGCTGCAGCAACCTCCTCCATGCTTACAGCACTCAAAGTCTCGGGACTCTCATCCCGAGCTGATCCATATCAAAGGATGAAGAAGGTGACTGGTCATGTAGCCCATCCTCCTACACAGCTGACTGCCTTCTTCTGAAAGGAAGCGCCATGCGCTTGCTTATAATAAAACCAGCTGATCAGGTTCTTCATCCTTTGATGTGGATTGGCTGAAGATGGGAGTCCCCAGATTTTGGGTGCTGGGAAGAAGGCGAAGGTGCTGCAGCTCTGTGGTGGGTGAAAAACATATCAATATAGAAGATTTAGTGCAAATAAGTGCTCAACGACAGTGCATGCTGTTCTGCCAACTCAAACCAGGCAGCTATTTACTCACTCACACTCACATACACACAATAACAATACAATAAGTACAGCAAGCCAAAGCTTTATTATAGCAAAATATAATACAAAAGGTTATACATCACCGATTCAATAAAGCATCATCCAAGCCCTCTTCCAATGGCTGGGAAGCCCCCTTGTCAGCCTGGCTAGGAGTCTCTCGAACCGGGAACTGGCCCCACAGCGATGCGTCCACCCTGCAGGAGAGGCTTCTAACCAGGCATCTGGAAAGTCCCATTTTATATGTTTTATCTGGTATTTAGAAATGCTAAACCATCATGTCCTAAGCACTGGCCAGGTGCCCAGAACATCACGAGTTCAGCATGACAAACACCACTTATTCTCGTAATAAATAGTTGGCATTCGTTAGATCATCATGCCCTAAGCACTGGCCAGGTGTCCAGAACATCATGAGCCAAACAATGCCAGAGATTCTCACAACATCTTGTATGCGACCTTCAAGTCAGCAAAATACACTGTCTGAAGCAAAACATAATAATGAGGCTATCTAAAGAGCAAAACACCAATTAAATGAAGCAGCATGTAAAATGGAGTCACACAATACAAAATGGAGTCACATAATACAAAATGGAGTCACAATAATCAACATATTATACTATCACTACACATGCACATGGAGGGGGATGGGTTGTGCTAGCTGTCCATCCTGGGATAATTTTTTTTATTTTTGAGTGCTGGAGGGGGAAGGATGGTGGGATGGATTCTTACAGAAGGTGGGGTATGAGGGAGGGGGTTGTTTATCACAGGGGCCATTTCTTTCTTTTTTTTTTTTTGTATCTGAATTTCCCAAATAGGTATAGGCATGAATTGTGCCACTCTTCATTTATTTGGATCTGAATAATCAATAGTGTATTATTTGTGGCATTTGGAAAATATTATTTGTTACTCACACAGCCCTATCCCATATCCTTAGTCCCAGATGACTGTAGAGTATTTGCAAAGATGATTGCCGAATGAGTGAAGAAAGTAATTTCCCACCTGATCTGCAAAGACTAAGTCTGGTTTGTTCCAGGCCATAAAGGTGCAGACAGCACCAGGAGTCTGATAAACCATTTCTGGTACTCATCACACCCTCATCCAGCCATGGTTCTGCTGTCTCTGGATGCCGAGAAAGTATCTGACCAGGTGTAGTGGGGGTTTCTATTCCACACCTTGAAGCAGTTTGAGCTCGGCCCAAATATTACCCATTGGATTTCCATTCTATACTCTCAGGCCTCAACCTCAGTCACCACTAATGGACTGGCACCCCCTCCATTACCAGTGGGGAGAGGAACTAGGCAGGGTTGCCCGTCTGACCCCAGCTCTTCAGTATGGACCTACAGCCCCACCTACAGGCTATCAGGCAAAACCCCCATATCCATGGGGTCCACGTCAGAGGAGAGCATAAGGCATTGGCCTTTGCCGATGATATTATGGTAATCCTCACCAGATCTCATGAATCCATACCAAGGCCCCTGGAATTCTATGATTCCATGGTTGCAGAAATTTCCGCAAAATTTGCATCATGCTGCATTATATATATATTCATTGTTTTTGGTGAATTGTCATTCAAATATACAGTTTTTACGTAGTGCCAAGCTTCACTTCCCATCTTGCTTATCCTAAAACTCCCCTCAATGCTTGACATGTGATGTTGTCAATGACATCACATCATATTTTAGCTAATAGCAGGATTACATTCTACAGAAATAAATAAATCATGACGCAGAAATCAGAAAATGCTGCCGCAGAATCCTAGGAGCCTTGCGGCAGAAATCAGGACAAAATGCCGCAGAGCGCTAGAGATGCTGATTCTTATCACTAGTGATGAGGTGATCGATCAGTATGGCCAAATGTCTGGATATAAGGTTTATGTTACAAAGTCCCTTCTCTTGGCATCACACAAAGCAACCTGCCAACTGTCAGGTTACCCCTGCAACTTGACAGCAGCACTAGACAAGATGAAATACCTAGGGATTTATTTTTCCTGGGAATTACAATCTATGGGAAAGCTCAATCTGGACCCTCTGGAGGTGACGCTAGAAAAAGACTTCACCAGATGAAAACATCTACACCTATCCCACTGGGGAAGAGCCCATGCCTACAAAATGATTGGCAGCACCAAAAATCCAATATATGCTAGATAACCTCCCAATAAGTACAGAGCCCATACATACCAAAAGGATCCAGAAGGACATGCTGTCCTTCTGAGAGTCCAGACCCAGGAGACTGAGTCGCAAGAAGATGTTGCAAGACTTCTCCAGGGGAAGAATATACTTGCCTGAAAGAATGGCACAAACTGTCCACCAGACTGCGTCTGTTTCAGCCTGAGGGATGCCAGAGGGACCCCCTAGATGAGTGGAGTGTGAAGAAGCACTCGTGTCAAGACTCTGGGGGCAGGGGTATGTTTCGATCAGCTCCCCAAAGTATTTAAATCCCATCTCATGCCCAAACATTCAATTGTGTAATGGAACAAAGTAGCAAAACTCTTGAACTGGTCCCCAGAAAATCCTTCCTACTCCCGCTATGGGCCAACAACGAAAATTACCACTGAGGGCAGGCCAGACTTGCAAGCAAAAGACATCACTGTGTTAAAGGGCCTGCTTGATAATACCAGCAGTTCCCTAAAGTCCTTCCAGCAACTTAGGCAACAATTTGACCTCCCACAACAACACCACTGGAAATATCTGAAATTTAGACATGCTCTGACCTCTCTGTTAAGCAACAAATTCTGATCCCCAGATTCCATGACCCTAGATGCCGTCCTTCTGGCACCTTTGTCAATCCAGCAAAAAGCAAGTCACATTTACAAGAAAAACACGCAAGCCAAGAAATACCCTGATTATTGTTCATGTATCCTGATCCTACATTGCTTCCTGCCCCAGCAAAAAAAAAAAAGAAAGACGGCCAAGCATTCACTCACAGTGTGCTCCCCCACCTTGTTTTGTACCATGGGTACCTCTCTTCCTATTTCTGTATCCCCCCACCAAGCCAAAAGATCCCACAGCAGCAAATATTCAGTCAAGCAGCCCTAGCTCGGCACACACAATAGCTGACATCATCATTCACCCAACCACAAACTCACCCTCACCCACAGAGAATGAAGAGAGTCGGGCAGAGAAAGACACTTTCAACCACCACCCTGTGATCGACAGAGACCAGTACTTCTGGAAGTTTTCATACAGTGACAAGTGAGCCAGGGGCAGATCTAGGATTTCTTTGTGGTGGGGGCTACACAAACATAGGGCGCTTGGGAAATAGAAAATGTTTTATTTATATATACCAGACAAAAAAGTATTGATTTTAACATGATCTGTACCAACAATAATAGCATTTTTTAAACATTGTCCTTTTATCAGTCCAGGGGGAAACAGTAACCAAGCATGAAGTTCTACCACTTCTGTATCTATTTAGGATAATCTATGCACCCCAGGAGTGCTCATTTTAACCTTTCAAATTATATATTTTATTAAGGTTTATAGTTTACCATACGTGCTCTAAAGCATTGTTTTAAGATGGAAGGACATGCTGGGTGGGATAAGGGTGGGACTACATGGATTTCACTGCCAGTAACATCAGCTAGGGGACTATGGATAGTCATTTCAGAGTCTGGTCTGCAGTGGTGTCCAGGGAACGTTTGGAGTGGAAGATTGGGGGGGGGGGCAACTGTGGTGAGGCTGGAATAAAATCCATCCCCTCGCCTGCAGGACAGACCCTGCTTACTTTTTAGTATTAGTATGTCACTGAAATGTTGAATACAGACACTGAAAATGTAGGGAAATGAGGGGCATTGATCTTAATAATGTGGGGCAAATCATCAGACACATAAAGATACGTTCAGAACACTGGGTGCTAGTGATTTACCAGCACTCTTCTCGTGATCACAGCCTGGACTCTAGGTGAAATCAAAATAACAATGGTGTGATACTGACTCATAATTAAGTCTTTTGTGGAATCCTTCTGTTGCACTGCCAGATAATTGCAACTCTTGGCTACTAATCACACCAGGCCATCTGGAACACTGAAGGAGATTATTACCATGAGGACTACAGCTTTCTAAAGTAGGGACTTTTTTAACTCAGTTGCCAGCCAGGTAGTCAAGATGGACAAGTAGAGGGTTAGTTGCATTAGTCCTAGTCAATTTTCACTAAGCCTTGCACTAGTAAAACAATGTTAAAATCAACCCCTGATTGTTCAGTTACTATTTTTTTGTCTTTCGGTAACCAGGGAAAGCCCTCTATGGATACGTACCTGTTTTCAGGGGCAACCTAGGAGCACTGGGTGGTTAAGTGACTTGCTCCATCACACAGTATACAAGTGGAAGTTGTAGGAATCATACCAGGTCTGCTGGATGTACCAAACTCATTCACAGCTCGTTATTCTAACCTCTAGGCTATACTGCCAGCCTATTTGCTTTGTTTAACAAGACAGTGCAGATATTAGGAGAATGAGAGCACTGCATTGCATTATGCTGTGAACCTCAAAGAACAGTACACCACAGATTTATCAGGGTTCCATAGACTTTTTAACCCTAATGTTTCATTTCCCCATTTTATGCACTTTGTGTTTCAACCATAATAGACATAGGGCGCTGCATTGTGCAAGTGCTTGTTCCATGCATCTCAACTGCGCTGGCACAAAAAATGATATATTCAGAAGGTGTGCTGTAAAATGCGATCGCATATTTGCAACTAAATATTCCAAACAAGTGAGATTGCGAAGTGAGAGATGTGTGGCACGGAAGGTACCCAGAGCCCAGTACAAAGCATACAGAAGTGCGTGATGTAAAGCCACTTGTGCAGCATGCAGATTTGCAATATTCAGCCAGGATGTGCAAATGACTCCACTGCATAGTCAGTGCCCAAACAGCACATTTGCATCTCAATACTGGAATGTATTCAGGCCATTTGCATACCATTGGCATGTGCAGTTCCAGCATTGCAGGCAGCACCACCACTCCACAAAGAGGCAGTATAGTGCAGTGGTTTAAGACTGTGAGCTGCAAATCTGGAGACCTGGGTTTGAATCCCACAGCCCCCACTTGCATACTGTGTGACCCTGAGCAAGTCACTTAACTTCGCTGTGCTCCTAGGTTGCACCAGTAAACAAGCTTTCAGCTTAGTTTGACTCATCTGATTAAACAATTGGAAAAAAAAAACATGATCAGGAGGTACTGCAGCCTAGCAGGGAGGTGAGAATGCATGGGTGAGTGTGGGTGGACTGCACTGGCCTGAGTAAAGTGCTACATACCCCTCAACCCTGTAGCACCCAACTGTGTGCCAAGGTGTGTGACAACTGGGCGCATACCTCTCAGCCTTCCTCATTACAAGTCAGGGACAAGGCTTAAAATGATCAGGGACAAATGACCAAAATCAGGGTGCATCTGAAAAAATAGTAATATTAGTTCCAGAAGCTGTGTACAACATGCTTCTTAGTGTGAATATCATTTTCTTAATGAGAACTAGACTGTAACACCAATGGCTGGCATTATTTTGTGATTCCAATCCCTACTCTTCAGTGACAGAAATGTCAAATATTGGAGGGACAGAAGAAATTTCTGAGGCAAAATCAAGGAGATCCCTGAAAATCAGGGACAGTTGAGAGGGTATGACTGGGCAGAATGTGTGACAAAGTAGCACACATAATGGTGCAAGCTCGAAAGACTGTGGAAATAAGTGCACTAATGTTGCTAATGTGTGATGGTAACCTAGCATCTCATAGTATCATACAATTCTGCATAACAGTCTCAGTGGTCAGAGTGTACTGTCACCTACTCTATACAGGTCAGAGGGTGTCTGAGAGATAAGATGAGTACCGTACCCTGTCCAGTGTGACAGTTGAGAGGTATGCAGTGCTATAACACTGGAACAGTCCAGTGTCCTTGGGGCATCCCTCTGCCACCTCCAGGCTGCAGGTGGTGCCACCCCTGCTCCATGCTGCTCACAGTTGCACACTGTCCACCACCAGTACACCACAGTGACTCAAATCCAGGGCCCCTGTGGCATTGTCACACTGCAGGGATGGCATCGATGACATGTATGTGGTTACTGGTGGCATTGGTCTGGCATGGGCATGTTATGTGCACCTATGAGGTGGGATATTCAGAAATACGCCAGGCAGGGGCACAAGCAGGGTGCAGCACAACTGGGATGTGCCAGGGCATGGCCTGGGTGATATTCAATGGAGCTGCCATGACTTAGCACCGTTGAATATTGCAACCTGGCTCTCCCACATTGTGCATGGCACAGTGGCACTGCACCAGTGCAAGTGGAAAGAGTGGAGCAGAGGGATGTACCAGTGCAAGTGCCGGTTGCGCTAGGTGCAGGAGCCATGATATTCAGTGGTGGATATGCAAATGGAGTCATAGTGCATGCAAGGTGCAACTGGGGCCATTAGCATGTAATTATGGCCCCTATTTGCATGCAGGTGCGCCCGATCCCCTGTGACTTGCACCTGGTGCCCTGCTAGGCTGCAGCTGTCAGGGACTGACGCCCCCTGCACATCACGGAAAAGTGCCCCAATGCCCGATTGCGGGCATGAGTATATTTAGAAAACGTCCAATATCCCTAGTGATCAGTGGACTGCTTCCAGCTCGATCACAGGCATAGGTATATTTAAAATCATTGTACATTATCCCTGGTGTTCCAGTGGTACCCCCCTCCCCACCAGCCCACTGAGCCCTGCCATCCCGCCCCCCAGGTCAGCAGCAGACAGCAGCTCCCCACCCGCAAGTCATCCGGCTGCCCTCCAACTGACTGCATACTGTACAGCAGTACACCCATTGGTCCACAGCATGGACCAATGGGCATACAGACCATACCATACTACTCAGTCCAGATGTGTGAATGGCTCCATTCACGTATCTGGACTGTGTAGTACGGTACGCTCTGCACGCCCATTGGCCCTTGATGTGGACCAATGGGCATATAGCACTACAGTATGCAGTCAATTGGCGGGTCGGCCGGGCGGCTTGTGGGTGGGGAGCTGCCGCCTGCTGCTGACTGGGGGAGCTGGGTGGCTGGGCCCAGTGGGCGGGTGGGAGGGGGTACTGCTGGACCACCAGGGACAATGTGAAATTAATTTAAATATACTTATGCCTGTGATTGGGCTGGAAGTGGTCCACTGGATCACCAGGGATAGAGGATGTAATGTTAACTATACTTATGCCCGCGATCAGGCATGGGGGGCACGACACCGACAGACCCTGGCCCCGGGGTATGGCAGCTCACCTGTGGGTGGCCAGCCCTTGCTCCTATTTCTTTGTGGCTCAGCTTTGAGCACCAGTGTGTGGCGCAAGTAGGGTTTGCACCTGCATATGCGCCGCACATCCCTGGTTGAATATTGAGATGTGCGGAATATGCATGGGTACACCCCCCGCACTTGTGCCGCATACATTACTGGTGCACCCCCACGCATCTGGATCTCTGCGATGCAACATCCCTTTTGAATATCATGCTGGGGTGCATCAGTGGGTTGCCATGGCGTAACAGTGTTGCGCCATGCTCAAACCCTTTGAATATCCCACCCATGGTGTGCCACTGCGGGTTTGTGCCACTGGGCTATCCCTGATCCATGCCATGCTGCTACCATTACCACCTGCATCCTGCTCACCATTGTCCCAGATACCACCATGGGCACATGCCTACACCAGGTGGCACTCTGACAGCTACATGGGTGCAGGCCTTTGCACCTGGTACATTTTTTTTTTGAAATTTAAATTTATTGAGTTTGATAAAAACAAAACAACAACATCATAATACAAAACACATCAAGAAAATACAAGAAAACATTAGAATGAACGGTACAACCCAAAAACTAAAACCCTCCCCCCACATATCCCAACCCCCAACAAAAGAAAATAACACAAAACCCCCACCTCCCAAACCCAATCCCACCCACAATCCCGCCAACCCACCCAACCACAAATACAAGAAAATTATACAGTATCGAACGCCAACCCCACAAACCATTCCTCCCTCCCACCGGGTGCACCGACAAACACCAAACATCGCCTGGACAAAGCAACATATCACCACAAACTTCAAATCTTGACATTTGTGTAAAAGAAGGCAAACTTAACAATAAAAATTAACATAAATCTTAAAGTGAGAAGCAGACTTGAGGAGTCGGGTCTCAGAATTATATAAGTTAGGTCAAACACAGGGCTTGGAGTTTACTCCATCTCCTCTGAAATAGGTCCAAGCGACATTTAAGACTAGCAATCAACCTTTCAGATTGAAGGTATGAGACCAGTTCAGTCAACCAATCCATAAATGACAAGGCCAGTTAGTCAGTCCAATGTCTTAAAACCAGTTTTTTAACAGCCATAGACACCAAAGCCATATAGTATCTACGTTCAACACTATCTATACGGGAGAGTTCCCCTAAAATACATATCTCAGGACAGAAAAAACTGGACAGACCCAGAAGAGGATCAAGATAGTCCCAGACCAGAGACCACAAGGGGGCAACTTTAGGACACTCCCAGAACATATGGATTAAGTTACCCTCCCCTTGCAAACACCTAGAGCACTTTGAATGAGAGGCCCTCTTAAGCTGAAAGAGTTTAACCGGAGTATAGTAGAGGTTATTGACAATATAATATTGCGTTAATCGCAACCTGTCCTGGGTATGGTATCTATGAAGATCTTTCCAAATACTGGACCAGTCCAGGGAAATATCAGGTAGAAGGTGTGCCCATACACCCGAGCCTTCGACCGTATCCAGCAAATTATAATTCAAAAGGAAGGAATATATCAGAGAAATAGAATGGGATTGGGAAGCAAGATTGATAATTCCGGAAGAGAAAGGATAAACAACCGAGTCCCTAAAATTGGTACCAAATCTCCGGCTGATCAGATGTCTCAGTTGATAGACTTTGAAAATCTCTCTCCTAGGTATATCAAATTTCTCCAGAATATCACCGGAAGAAAGAAGTGAGTCCCTGCTAAAGAAATGCTCAAGTCTGGCCTCTCTAATTTGCAGGAGCCACTCCGAGGTAATCCATGAGGTACCCAGCTTAACGTTGGGATTTACGAACAGCCGGTTGTCCCAGGTCTGAGATAGGGGAGACACGGAAAAACTTTAAGCATTGCACGAGTGACTTAAGAGCAGCCATCATTACACTGTCCAGCACTCAATATGACAGTACCTTTGGGGATAGATAAAATAGAGCGTACCTGTCTGGTTTAATCTCAGAAAGAGAGGCGCGTTCAAGCTGAAGCCAGATTGGACAGGTGCACCTGGTACATGTACTGCATTGTAGCTCTCTGCCTCACTGGTATGCTAGAGGGGCACCTGAGGTGGCATGTGGCAGATGGGCATCACTGACCTGGGTGTGGCAAGGTGGTGGCTGACTGGGCAGTGCCAGTGGTGCCACCACCTGCACCCTGGCAGTTGTCCGGCAGGCAGGCACAGCATGGCTGTGGCTTTGAGTACTACTGTCCTGACATGACTGCAGTGAGTGGGTGCCAGGAGCACATCCTAGTGCACCTCCAAGGGCTGTCTCAGGGTCTTCTGTCTGCAGTTCTGCAGCTTGCCTATGGGTGGCTGGCCAATTTAGGCAATAATCATCTTTCATATCTCACTTTGCATGGCACATTTTTGTGATATTTGACACATGCACTGCACATTTTGGCTGAATATGCACTTGCACGGCATATTCAGGTGCCCACCCCCTTTTTCTGCACCACATACATTATTTCTGCATGATTGTGTATTCAGAAATGCATGATGCAGCTCTCCCTTTCAAATATTGCGCTTCTGCACATTTTCTGAGATGCGCCGCGCATCTCTATTTTGGACCGCGCATCTCCTTTAAATATGTGGGCCCTATTTTTTTTTCAAATTATTTCCTTTCTTTTTGAAAAAGATCTATAACAGCTGACACCTTCAAGTTCCTCTTTTCTTGCATCCCATAATGAACACTGTACTTGTCTCAGTGCTTCTAAAGCATCATGTACCTTGCTCAGACCTGTAGTGGACATTGGGAGTGGTCCTGTGGGCCACTTATGAAGCAGCCACAGTTCATAGCTGCATACATTGCGCTACTTGTGGCCTGAGAAGCAGCTGCTTGATCAGTTGCATTTTGCTAGACCAGCTGCAGACTTTGTGAGTGGTCTGAGGCAGTTGCATCATCACACACAGTGCAGCACACCTGCAGCATACTACAAGAGGCCCAAACCAGCTGCACCATTGCACACATTGTCCTGGACCTGTAGTGGAGTTTATGAGTGGCCCGAGAAGCACCTGCAGCATCACACATCGAACCAGACCTGTAGTAGACTTCATGAGTGGGGCCAAAGCAGTGCTATCATCAAACACATTGAAATGGACCTGCTGCTGACTTCACAAGAGGCCCAAACCAGATGCATCATTGTACAAATTGTGCTGCACCTACAGTGGAATTCTGTGTGGCCTGAGAAGCAGCTGCAGCATCACACACATTGCCCTGGACCTGCAGCAGATGTAATGTATGGGCCAAAGCAGCTGCATCATCACACACATTGCACTGGGACTGTAGCAGACTCCCCCTCCACCAAATAGCACCCATGCCACCCTCCTCCAGTACAAGTAAAAAATGGCCCCATCACCACAGCCCACTTGGCACCCATACTCACCTTCCTACCCATTGGTACCTTCCTTTCTTTTTTGTATCAAGTTTTTCATCCACGGTCCACCCAGCAGGGCCTATCAGTGCCACCCCTGCCCCCTCCTGCTCTGCAACCTTCTTCAACATAGCCAGATCCTATAGACCAACATGGATTGCCCCCTGTGGTGGGCCCAGGCAGGGAAGAGCCATCCTCCCCCCACCTGGAGATGCATATCCAGTGGTTGGGTCTCAGCCAGGTGTCAGTGTAGAGTAGGTGGCTGGCAGACAGGACATGACTGAGCCCAGGCAGACCTATTCCTGTTTTCTCCCTTAGTCCTGGAGCCACAGCAGCATGGAAGATGCATGTTCATGGAGGCACACATGTATTCCAGAACAGCACTTCCTTTCACTCCCCTGACCTCAGACTGGCTCCCAAGCATTAACGCTACCACCATGAGTCCACATGATGGCAACCAAAAGCTGGGACAACACACCACCCCAAACGGGTCACTGGCATGGTGAGAGGTAAGGTGCCACAGCACCTCAGCTCACTGCGCCAGTGGGCCTACTTCAGTACTCACCTTTTCAAAGTAATATCCAGCTTCAGATGACAGCCATAACCCTCCTTCTGTTAGCCACCACTAATGAAAGAACAATATCAGATAAAAATAAAACAAGCTTTGCGGTTATTTATAGCACATCCATTGGTACTTAGTTTTTGCAGCCTTTTTTCTCATAGTTTGCCCTCTTTTGTCCATTTTGGTCCCAACTTAGCAGGATACCAAATTCACCCACCGTGTCATGACCACATAAGCTGTACCTTTTAAATCTGACCTGATATGTGTTTTAGGGGGTTGACCTCATGTTAGTGACAGATAACTTTCACATATATCCTGTCTGTGTATAGTACCCAGCTGACATATACTGCATGAGGCCCATATTACTAGGAGTTATACTAGGAAGTGTAAGATGTACAGTAAACCATTGTCCCATATTCGTACATCTCCAGCTTGCTGAAATTAGTTACCTTCTACTCAGTAAGTATTTATCAAGGCTGATTTTGAAGCTATCAAAGTTGTTAACGTTGACTACATATTTTTGGAAGGGAATTCCATATAGGTATTATTCTTTGTGTATAGTAAAAACGCCTGCTATTTCTTTTGGGGTATGTTAAAATTAATTGGTAGGTATGACTTCTCAAATTACAATTCCTTCTGTTATGTATCACACCCAAGTCAGCCATCAGCGTTCGTCCCTGGATATCTGGAACATTTGCAGTAGGTCTCCCCTTGTCCTCCTAAATTCCAAGGGGTATAAATTCAACTCAGTTAACCTCTCTTCATAGTTTTTATTCTGCATACCATCAGTTAGTTTTGTTATCCTTCTCTGGACCCCCTCTAGTCTTATCACATTTTTACAAAGGTATGGGCTCCATAGTGGAGTACAATAGTCCAGGTGTGGCCTCACATAAGTCTTGAACAATGGCAGAATGCATCTCCTATTTCTAGTTGTTGAAGCTCTTTTTAGGCACCCTATCATTCTATTACTTTTATTGAAGACCTCACTACAATATTTACTAAACGTTAGGTCAGATGAAATAATGATTCCCAGATCTTTTTCAGTATCAACTGAGTTCAAAACTCTTCCGTTCAGTGAATACTTGTTTTGTATGTTAGAGTCACCTAAGTGCATCATAACACATTTGTCTGTATTGAAAAGCATGCCATTTGTCTTTGCCCAATCTTCTTGGGTACGCAAGTCCTTTTCCAATGCTTGTTTCTCCAAGTCGCAGCTAACTTTAGCAGCTATCTTAGTGTTGTCTGCGAATTTGATTGCAAAATTACTGAGTTGGTCAGTCATGTCAGATATGAAGATGGAGAATAACACTGTCCTAACACAGAACCCTGTGGCACACCACGAGTTACCGATCCTATACCAGAATGATGTACCCTGATGCATACCGTCTGTGTTCTATTTCTTAGCCCCATATGATACATTTTGTTAATTAACACTGAATGAGGTACTTTATCAAAGGCTTTACGAAACTCCAAGCACACAACATCCACAGGAATTTTTTGCTCTAGCAATGCACTCACCCTTTCATAAAACACATAATTACTGGTAAGGCATGACCTCTGATTTTTGAAGCTGTGTTGATTATTGTCTACTAATTTTCTAGTGGTAATCTCCATTTCTAGTTTTTCTTTTATTAGCGATTCAAATACTTTTCTCTGAATGCTAGTAATGCTAACTGGTTTATAGTTTGACATTTCTCCCGTTTCCCTTTTTAAAAATGGGTGCAACTACTGCTGTTTTCCAGTCTTGCGGAATTACCCCGAGACAAGTGACATATTAAATATTTTGTGGAGTGGATCCACCAACCAGGTGGATAGTTCCTTTAACAATCTCTGATGTAGTTTGTCAGGACCAGGTGACTTATTAGTTTTTATTTTCCTTAGACTATTTTTTATATCACTTTTGGAGATTTCGCGTAATTGTTCATTGTTGTTTCTCTTATTTGGCATTGGTCTGCTGTTATTACTAAAAACAGAACAAAACTATCGATTTAATTCCTTTGCCATCTCTTGAGGGTCTGATATTTCCCTGTTGCCAGTTTTCAAGGGTCCAATAGGCCTCATAGCTTGTTTTTTATTGTTAACATATGCATAAAAACTTTTACCTCCATCTTTTACATGTGCTAGTTTGAATTAAATTTTTTTATTTTCGAATCTAATATTTTATTTACATTTTTTTGTATAGTCTTGTATTTATATTTATCATAATCGTTGTTGTCCCTTTTTAAGGCTCTGTAGGCCCTCCGTTTTTTTAGCTATCAGTTTAGAGATGTTGGATGTCAGCCAGATTGGTACCTTACCCCTTTTGTTATAGGTCACTTTGTTGGGGATATATTTATCTTCTAAGTCTAATAGTTTATTTTTAACTCTGGTCCATAATTCTTCAGAAGAAGTAGATACATTATCCCACTGCCATGTGTAAAGTTCTTGTTTGAGTTTATGAAAGTTGGCTGTGTTATAGTTTTTAAAAACTGTTTTTCCAGTTTCCTTTCTTGGAGGCATTTGTGTTGATAATGTTATAACTTTGTGGTCACCATTTATTAGGGGTTCATGTATCTTGATGTTACTAATTTGATGGGGGATGTCTGTTAGCACTAGATCTGGTATGTTATTATTCTAGTGGTTGTGTAATTAATTGTTGTAAACCAATTGTGGCACACACATCAAGGAACATTTGTTCTTGGTTATTACTAGCAGTGCCCTCATTCCAGTTGATTTCGGGTGCGTTGAAGTCGCCAAGTAGTATAATCTCCTTGTGGGTTACTTTATTTTCAATACTGTCTATTAGACATTGTTGTGCTTACATGTTTATGTCAGGGGGTCTATAACACAAGCCCAACAAGAGATTCTGTTGCTTTTCTCTAAGTAATTCTACCCATAGTGTTTCATTTATCACATCATCTGGTGTGTCATTTATTGATTTGTGAATTATGTTGTTCTATATAAACAGAGTGACGCCCCCTCCTTTTCTTGATTTCCTGTTTTTATAGTAGACATTGTACACTGGAATGTTGCAATTCCACAAAGTTTCAGTTATAGCAGCCACATCAATACTTTTGTGATGTAATATCAGTTCTAATTCATCCATTCTTATGGCATTTAGGCTTTTTGCATTGGTCAATAGGAAGGGAAGTCCATTTTTATTACATGTCTTAATACTGTTGTGATTTGTGACTTCATTACTATTTTGCTTGTCCTTAGCCCTTATCCCTGTTGTCTAGTTTTTTTTGTCCTGTTTGCTTCCTTTTATTGTATTCTTAAACATACAGCCTAATAACCTGGAGCCCTTCTCACTTAAATGTAGTCCATCATGACAGAATAAGGTGTTATCATTGTGAAAAGCTCCCAGGTTCTAATACATAGGATATCGTTTGTGAGGCACCATCTCCTTAACCAATTGTTGTATGATTTTATATTATTATTTATGTTATTTTTTATTTATTTATTAATCTCTAGGATTACAAGTACCTTTGAGCAGGGACTGCTCATTTACAAAGGTTGCACGTCAGAGGATGGGGGTGACATATCACAAAGGTGAACAAAGATTACAAACTAAACATATTGATTACTAAGGCCTAAGTAGTACTGTCAGTAAGTTGAAGTAGATCAACATAAGCTAGCTTTAACAGAATTCATGGTAAAACAACATCTCTGAAGGAGAAAATCAGGAAAAAGCTGACAGGTAGGTGTCGTTGTCAGGCAAGAATGGACAGAGTGAGGGGGAAAAGAGCCAGTAGCTGAAGAGTAGAATATGCCCTTAGGGAGGGGGATGGGTTGGTGAGCTGGGGGCAAAGGGAGAGAAGGGGGAGGCTGGTGCAGTGAAAGCATGGAGGGAAAAGCTGGTTACAGCCACTGTAAGGGTAAGGGGTGTAGAGCAATACTTAGGGGAGGCAGTCACACTGTGAGGTAGAGGAGAGGAATAGATGTAGTTGCCTTTTAAAGGGGCTTAGCGTTACCACTGCTAGAGTTTCCTTGTTAAGCATGTTGAACCACTGAGGAGCCCTGTGCATGAAGGATCTTTGACCCAGTCAAGTCTGATGCCTGGGGACCTGGAAAGTCCGGGATTGAGAATCACGTGTTGTCTGGGTACTGATGTTGGTAGTTAGGATCCTAGCCACACCTGGTGGCATGAGTCGGAGGAGGACTTTTTTGGCTATCAGACAGGTCTGGTATTGTATTCTACTGATGAGTGAGAGCCATCTAGCCTGGGCGTACAGGTCACAGGTGTGTGTTAGGTGGTCAGCCCCTGTGAGAAGTCTACAGGCATTGTTGAGCATCACAGATATCCTCCGGAGGGCAGTAGGGGAGGCAGAGCCATATATGACTAGACCATAGTCGATTATGGAGGTAACAGAACTGTGGATGGCCAGTCTAAGGGCATCAGAGGTCATACAGTGTTTGTACTTGTGGAACAGGCCAAGGCATATGTTGGTTGACTTAGCAACTTGACCTACGTGCTGGGAGTAAGACAGTGAGCAGTCCAGGGTGATGCCGAGGTATTTGAACTCTTGGACCAGATCAAGTGAGGTCCCATCTTGGTTCTTGATGGCGAGATGTAGAGGTTTATACTTGCTACGTGCATTGCAGAAGGACATGACCTTAGTTTTTTATAGTTCATGATACGTTTCTGAGAGTCAAACCATTTTTCCATGAGCCTGAAATCCCATTGCAGTTGACTCTCAACCAGATTAAAATCCTGATTGCTAGAAAAGTGGACTGCATTGTCTGCACAGAGCAGTATCCTCTGCTGGCAGATGACAGGGAGACTGTTAAGAAAAAGAGAAAAGAGTAGTGGACCCAGTATAGACCCCTGGGGGACACCAGAGAGTACTGGCTTTTCAACTGAGGAGACACCAGCAATTTTAACACTTTCGACCCTCCCTCCAAGATAGCTAGCAAACCAGGGCAGTGTATCATTGGAAAACCCAAGAGCAGACAGTTGCCTGAGTAGAAGTGGGTGATTTACTGTATCAAAGGCCTTTGTTAGATCAATGAATATGGCTCCCCCCTGCAAAGTTCTTGGTCAAATGCATCATGGATGTAACCGGTGAATTCCAACAATGCCGTGGTGGTACTGTGCCCTCTGCGGAAGCCATGCTGTTCAGGGCACTGTATTTTATGTTTTTCCAGGAACTCTACAAGCTGGTCAGAGACAATTCATTCCAGTGCTTTGGATAATGGAGGGATGATCAAGATGGGCCTGTAACTGGTATGCAGTGACTTGTCTCCACTTTTGTGCACAGGAGTGATGGTAGCCTTTTTCCAAAGTGATGGGAATTGGCAATGCCTTAGGGAGAGGTTGAAGATCTTTTGCCAGCCTTGGGTACTGGTAGTACTTCTGATATCATTGGTTTTGCACTTAACTTCTGTAGGGTTTTGGCTGCCTGTTTCATGTCCTTCACTATCCTATCAGCCTCCTGTCTGCCAAAATCATTTGTGCCAGCATGAAGGATTAGTGTTTTAGGGCTGTTAAAATTGTGAAGAATTCCAGGGAGCATTCTAGTGATGTCCTTTATGGTTGCTCCACTATAGCTACAACTTGCTATATTCTCCTTATTCCTACTGGTTGAAAATCTGTCCGTATATTTTGTGATGGAGTCCCCCAGTATGAATATGTGTTCGGGGCATATGTCATTAACTGTAGCATTCTCCTGGGTTTTCATGACATAAGCACTTTCTCTGGTATTACTAGTTGTGTTAGCTTCCTGCTGCTCGCTGATATTGTTCTCTGAGCATGCTGACTGATTAGTACCTGCCGACAGGGGTAATGGTGTTGTTAATGGATTTTTTGGATTTATTACAGTTTTATCCTTGCCTATAGTTATACCTGAAGTGCCAAGGGGTAGGGTTGTCCATGATATGTGACAAGTCTTCTGGAATTAGTGAGTTTAGGGGGGCAAAACCGTTGTATACTGGAACTATAAATGATTCAGCTTTCTTCCCTGTTTTGGCTGGTCTTGTACTCTGTATGTGATGCCACTAGTTATCTTGGTTATCCATGCTTTCTTCATCTCTAACTCTTTTCTTATGTTGGCTCACCAGCCAGCATATTCCAGTAGCAGCAGATTTGGAAGCATAGTCATTGTGGATGAATGCAGGGCACGGATCAATAGGTGCATCCCTCATTCCCCAATAAGGTAGCATGCAGGCACCACACCAGCAACACGTAATGTGGTGAGCACATCTAAGGAAAGGTCTACTGCAATGAGAGAAAAGCTCATCACGCAGCGGCACTTCCCGACATGCACTTGCTGGTGAAGCACTTCCCCAGCCTAAACATGGTGGCACTGCCTGCTGCAGCCACTTCATTTGCCCACATGGGGAGCCCACTCCCCATCAGCATGATACCCACCCATTCTATGTGTATGCTGAGGGGGTGCCCAATCCCCCTCGGCATCATGCACCCCCCAACAGTCTTCCTTGCCAATGGGGGGCCCAATCCCCATCAGCTTCAGTCCCCCCTGCCTAGTTTAATTTGCTGACGGGGGAGCCCATTCCCTGTCAGCATAGTGACCCCAGCCCCCAATGTGTGCCATGTGCTGATGGGGTGCCCAATCCCCCTTGGTATCATGGGTGCCCCAAACCTTTTTGTGCCAACAGGGCCCAATCCTCCTCATCAGCCTGGTCCCCCATTATGCATGTGGTACCTGGGGCCCACCCAGTGTACCAAACAAACACCTGCAAAAAAGAAAACCTACCCTCATTGTCTTTTTAACCTATTAAAAAAAGGTTCCTTGTGGTCTCTCCTACCCTACTCCTAATCCACGCCCACCCTCTGTGTACCCTGCTTCCCACACCTCCCACCCCATACTTACCTCTGGAGTCTGGTGCAATGATCTTCAGTGGACCGAGAACACGTCTGCACTCTTCAAAGCTGACCGCGAACTGAAGAAATGCCAGTAAGCTGTATAATGGCATAAATAGGGCTTTTTTTTCAACTTTGGTACATATCTCATCCATTTTTGGGAATTTTGGCACCAAATTTTCAATATGGGGTTATTGGGACCACTCCCCATGAATTCAATCACTGTTATGGTGTTATTCGGTCCCAAAAGGTGATTTCGCGGTCACTGCACGGAATCACCTTTTGGGACTGATTAATGAAATGATGGTGCCACTGTTCATGAGGGGGCTCACAAAAAGCCTATGTTGCAAATCTGGTGAAAAAAATCCAAAAAATAGCTGTTTTAGGAGTGTGTGTTGTGCAGTTTCCACGCACGCTCATAACTTCATGAATTTGTAATATTTTTACTCCAGATTTTCAAAATTGGCATTTTACCACACCTCCTTATGAAGAGTACAGCTTTCATTTTATGTATCCTGGCCAAAATGTATTTCCTCACCTCCGGCGCTGAATATCACGGTCGCTGTGCGAAATCAGTTTTTGGGACAGTTTGAGAAAATGATGGTGACACTGTTTATGAGCAGAGGTCCTAAAATGTGTACATTGAAAATCTGGTGATGAAAGTCCATAAAATGACTGTGTTACAAGCGTGCATTTAGCAGTTTCCACGCACCCTTGTAACATCACAAATTTGCAATATTTTTATGCCAGATTTTAACACTGCCATTTTTCCACACCTCCTTATGACCAGTACAGCTGTTATTTTTCACATCCTGTCCTAAATGTGTTTTCACACCTGTGACGTACAATGACATGGTCGCTGTGGGAAATCAACTTTTGGGACAAATTAACAAAATCACAGTGCCACTGTTCATGAGGGGACATCACAAAATGCCTATGTTGAAAATGTGGTTAACAAATCCCAAAAATAATTGGGTTATGGAAGTGTATTGCACAGTTTCTATGCATGCTAATGACCACCAATTTTTCATATTTTCACTCCAGATTTTCAATGTTGACATTTTTTTTACACCTCCTCATGAATTATACAGTTGTAATTCTTCACATCCTGCCTAGAATGTGTTTTTGCCCCTGTTTCACCAAATGGCATAGCCACTGTGCAAAACTACCTTTCAGCTAAGAAACTGATTGTGCTGCTGTTCATGAGGTGGGGTCACAAAAAGCACATGTTGAAAATTTGGAATGAAAATACCAACAAACGCCTACGACGTTAGGGTTTCCAACTGTAATACCCCACCCTGTAGAGACTGACAGGCATCAGGGGTGTGACTTGGGATCATTGGCTGTAATACTCATGCCATTCCGCCCCCACCCCCACCTTGCAGCCAGTGACAGGTATCGTGGTGTGCCTTGGAATGTTCGGCCCTAAAGTTCACCCTATTCTCCTATACTGCACCCATCTTAGCTTATTTCCTCATGGAATGGGGTAAGTATAAGGCCAAAGACCCCAAAGCACACCACAATACTTGTCAGTGTCTACAGGGTAGGGTGAGGTACAATGGAATGAGCATTATAGCTGACGACCCAAAGGCATACCCCAATGCCTGGCAGTCTCTGCAGGGTGGGGGTGTGGTTGGCGTCAGTTCAACACTTCACTGCCATTCCTATTTTGCATCTCTAACTCTGCACTACCAATGCTAATGCCAGCAGACAACATTCGGCATTGACAAATGCTTGTTGTTTAGTGGATTGGTAAGTGTTACATTTGCTCACTGTTTATGTCTGGCTTGGTAGCCATGGGGGGTAGTTTTTATATTAGTTTAATACCAGAATCTTGACCTACATTTGTTTGGTCCTGTGGTTCTTTTTGTGACTGTTTTGTACTTGGTGCAGTATTTTCCCCAGTTTTTAACCTATGCATCATGTCTTGCTGATTACTTTCAATGGCTTCCAGTCTGGTACTAAAGAGAGATATCTTGATCAGCATGTTAGCATTTTGTTTACGTTTTAAACAGGTAAAGGGGTGTTCAAGTACTGGTACCTCTGTAACTAGGTACATTTCACATGCTAAGCATTTAGTCCCCACTTTCCTCTCAGTTGTTGTGGTATGGTTCATTTTTGCATTCGTTTGTATGCTTGCGCAAGGAATGTCATGTGCTAGTAACACATTTCAGAGGTGTGTTGGTGAATGCAGGGCATTATATAGTGGGTGCATCTCTCATTCCCCTATAAGTCAGCAGGGTAGTGCTGACACCGACATTATCTAAAGTGGACACAATTTCTAAGAAAAGTGTAGCTGCAATCAGAGACAAGCTCGTTATGCAACAGCATCAACGACATGCATCCCGATATGCCTTTCCGGTCTGAACCATTTAAATAAACATAGCTGTGGCTGCCGCTGTCTGCCACACACAATCCCCAGAAAGCCGACTTCCGGGGTGCCAAATCCCCCTGTCAGCATGTTTAATGCCCCCCTCCCAAGATTGTGTGGCACACTGGGAACCCACCCCAGTGTGTCTCCCTGTGTTCAGAAGCTGATCGCCATCGGCATGTTCCTGCCCCCACCCCCACTGTGTGCCACACCTGGAGCCCACCCCAGTGAGCCCAACATTTTTCTTACACCTGTAAAGAAAGAAAACCATACAAGGTGTTTTTTTTTTTATTATCTGAAACAAAGAAAACGGTCTCTCACTTTCGGATCCCCTCCCGCAACCCACATCCACCCTCTTTGCATCCCACCTCCCTACACCCCCCTCACCCCATACTTACCTCCTTATGTCAGTACTGTGATCTTCGGTGGAGTGGGAACATGTCTGCATTCTTCAAAGCTGACCACAAACTGAAAAAATGCTGGTAAGCTGTATAATGACATAAATGGGGGGGGGGGGGATGTTCAACATAGGTGACTATCACAATCATTTTTTTGAATTTTGCCTCCAAAGTTTCAACATGGGGTGCTTGGGACCCCACCTCATGAACACGTGCACTGCCATCTTGTTACTCTGTCCTGAAAGGTCATTTTGCGGTCACTGTGCGGAATCACCTTTTGGGACTGATTAACAAAATGACAGTGCCGCTGTTCGTGAGGTGGGGTCCCAAAATGCCTATCGTGCAAATTTGGTGGAAAAATTCCAAAATATGTCTGTGTTATAAGCATGCGTTGTGTAGTTTCAATGCATGCTCGTAACTTTGACAAATTTCAATATTTTCACTCCAGAGTTTTAACATTACCATTTTTTACATCTCCATATGAACAGTATAGCTGTTATTTTTCTCATCCTGTCCAAAATGTGTTTTTAATGCATGTGGCGCACAATGGCGCTGTCGCTGTGCAAAATCAACATTCAGGACACATTAACAAAATCACAGTGACACTGTTCATGAGCGGAGGTCCCAAAATGCCTATGTTGAAAATTTGCTTAAAAAAAATTGCCCAAATAATTGCATTAAGGGTGTGCATTGCGCAGTTTCTTCACATGCTTGTGACTTCACCAATTTTTCATATTTTCACTCCAGATTTTCAACATTGCCATTTTTGTACACCTCCTTATGAACAGTACAGCTGTCATTTTTCATGTTCTGCCTGAAATGTGTTTTCACACCTCTGGCGCCAAATGGCACAGTTGCTGTACAAAATCACCTTTTGGCTAACAATCTCATGGTACTACTGTTCATGAGGTGGGGTCACAAACGGCCCATGTTGAAAATTTGGAGTGAAAATACCAGCAATTGCCTGGGGCATTAGGGTTTCCAACTGTAACGCCCTACTCTGTAGAAACTGACAGGCGTCAGGGGTGTGACTTGGCATTTTCAGATGAAATGCTCAGGCCATTCCAGCCCCACCCTGCAGCCAGTGACAGGCATCACGGTGAGTCTTGGACTCTTCAGGCCCAAAGTTCACCCATTCTCCTATACTTGACCCATCTCAGTGTATTTCCTTATGGAATGGTGTAAGCATAAGGTCCAAAGACTCTAAGGCACACCGTGGCACTTGTCAGTGTCTGCAGGGTAGGGTGAGGTGAAATGGCATGAGCATTACGGCCAATGACCCAAAGGCGCAACCCGATGCTTGTCACTCTCTGCAGGGTGGGGTTGGGGTCGGTGTCAGTTCACTACCTCACTGCCAATCCTATTATGCATCTCTCTAACTCCTGCACTACCAATACCAATGCAAGCAAGCCAACTTTCGGCATTGACAAATGCTTGTTTACTGAGAGAGACAGAAGGGGAGAAGAGGGAGAGAAGAGGGGGAGAGGAGAGAAGAGAGAGAGAGAGACGAAAGGGGGAAGAAGACAGAGAGAGCAGATGTTAAGAGAGAGAGATGGGGAGAAAGAGAAAGAGAGGAAGAGGGAGAGAAAGAGAGAGAGAGAGAGAGAGAGAATAGGGAGGGGAGAGAGAGAGAGAGAGAGAATAGAGAGGGGAGAGTAGAGAGAGAGAGAGAGAGGAGAGAAAAGAGAGAGAGAGAGAGAGAATAGGGAGGAGGAGAAGAGAGAGAGAGAGGGAGGAGAGAGAGAGAGAGAGAGAGAGAATAGGGAGGGGAGAGAGAGAGAGAGAGAGAGAGAGAGAGAGAGAGAGAGAGAATAGGGAGGGGAGAGATAGAGAGAGAGAGAGAGAGAGAGGGAGAGAAAGAGAGAGAGAGAGAGAGAATAGGGAGGGGAGAGATAGAGAGAGAGAGAATAGGGAGGGAGATAGAGAGAGAGAGAGAGAGAATAGGGAGGGAGAGATAGAGAGAGAGAGAGAGGGAGAGAAAGAGAGAGAGAGAGAATAGGAGGGAGAGATAGAGAGATAGAGAGAGAGAGAGAGAGAGAGAGAATAGGGAGGGAGAGAGAGAGATAGAGAGAGAGAGAGAGAGAGAGAGAGAGAGGAGGGTGGGAAGAGATAGAGAGAGAGAGAGAGAGAGAATAGGGAGGGGAGAGATAGAGAGAGAGAGAGAGGGAGAGAAAGAGAGAGAGAGAGAGAGAGAATAGGGAGGGGAGAGATAGAGAGATAGAGAGAGAGAGAGAGAGAGAGAGAGTGGTGGGAAGAGATAGAGAAGGGAAAGTTGGACCATATCTCTCAGCTTTCCTTGATTTTCAGGGATGTCCCTGATTTTGCCACAGCATGTTCCTGTCCCTCCTAAAATTTGTGTTTCTGTGACTGAACAATGGGTGTACTGTATCCTCACAATATTGTCCAACAGAGTTACAGACTTGCTCTTCTGCAGACAAAGCATTCTACACCAATACTCTTACCCTGCCTGCTTCAAGGGATAGAACCAATTGTTAAACTGTGTCCCTCATTTTGCTTCTTTGTTGCTGACTTTTTTTTTAACCATGTCCAAATGCCAAACACCACTGAAAATACCTACAAGTGAACGTTTGGCATTGACAAATGCTTGTTTATATATATGTCAACAAAGACTAGTTTCAATGTTTTACAAGGAGTATGCTTTAGTTAGGAATGCCTCTTGTGTATCAGGCTTTCACTGAATGTTTTCTGCCTTGCAGATTGGTGTGGTTCAAGAATATTACTTAGGGCCTGGCATCTAACACAGGCCCAGCAGTTAGTGATAACCCACACTCGGCTGAAGTTTTGTTTATCTGCCTACCTTCTTTTAGTTTTAGCTGCTTGCTTCTCAGTCCACCTCCCATGTCCTCTGCACATGATGACGCGTGCGCCCTGCCACTTTTCGCCCTGCTCCTAGGAAGACTGAAATAAAGCCAATGGTGACCCGGAAGTCACTCTGGGTTGCAGGTCCTCAGTGCTGATTAAAAATGGCTGTTTTTGTCTTTTGGACTGTGGCAGCCACTCATACATGACTGTGGTACATAAAACACTTTCTGTCCCTCTTGTGGTTTAAAATTAAATCTCCTGTAGGCTGGTAGTTATGGATATGTTACAGAACTGCATAGCCTCTCTTCCTACTTCCTGTCCTATCTAAAGTAGGGCTCACTGCACGTCATGCACAACACACAAGCAAATTACATAGACATTTTAAAAGTACTTCACACAGCAGCGTGAGTCCTCCATGTTAAGAGGCAAAAGTAGCACTGACAGTACAAATGTTTGCATTGACTCTTACTCTTCATAATTTTTCTCCTGTACTGGACTAAAGTTTTGAACTTTAACAACTTCCCTTCCCATCAACAGAGGATTTTTTGTGCATGGTATTACTTACCCCCTTATGGTTTCTCAAACCTCCTCAACCACTCATAAATCTCCCATATGAGGCTGCTGCTTTATTGGCGTGGACTTTAGCAACATCATCATGTGATGGGATATTATAACTGCTCATTTAAGGGACTCTTATTTTTAATGCATACTACATACTTCTTCAGTGGCTTCTATCTAGAAAAGAATGTGTTTATTCTTAGAAAAAACAACCTCTAGTAGCTTCTGGCCATTTCCAAAATAACATTTTATGATATTGCTCGAAACTATATTTCTAAAGCTATAACATTTAAACTGTCAGGAGAAAAAGCGTGAGGAACTGTCAGCTTTCCTCTCTGATTTTGGTAACCTCCAAGCATTGTGCCTTCTTGCACACACCTACGTCATTTGTACCGTACAGTACCCCCGTAGAACTAAAAAATAAGTGATTGTACCATGTTTTTGTATTTGGTTTTTGTAGCATTTGGTTTTACTTCGGTCAAGGTTAAATCACGTGCCACGGGAAGCATATCCTGGTTGAGGATGTGCGTCAGGCATGAGCGGGGCCTGGTTGAGGATGTGCGTCAGGCATGAGCGGGGTCCTGAAGTGGCATTTTATAACGTGCTCACTGTACAAACATGCTCCCTCTGTAAATCCTGCAATTGAAAACCGCTCCTGGTACTCATGAATCCAAACCGAGCACGGCGACAGTTGCAATTAACATTTTCTAACCGGAGCCGAAATCCCATGCATGCGCAAGGGCGACATGATCTTGTGCATGTGCAGGATCTTTGTACATGTTTCTTCCATGCATGCACACTATTTTGGCTTTGGTTAGAAAATGTTAATTGAGACAGTCGCAGTGCTCGGTTTGGGTTCATGAGTACCACGAGGGTTTGCAATTGTAGAATTTACAGGGGCAGCATGTTTGTAGAGTGGGCATGTTATACAATGCCACTTCTGGACTGCGCTCGTACTTGACACAAGTCCTTGACCCGGATATGCTTCCAGTGGCATGTGATTTAACCCCATGCCAAGGTAAAACCAAATGTTACTGCAAAATACAAAAACAGGTACAATGGCTTATTTTTTAGTTCTATGGGGTATAGTCCAGTACAAATGATTTAGGTGCGTGCCAAAAGGAGCAATGCTTAGAGATTACCAAAAACAGCAGGGAAAAGCTTACAGTGCCCCTTTAACTTGTTCTAAATGAAAGTTTGGAGGGTGGTCAACATGTATAGCTCCTAATAATACAGTTTCCTGTGTCGCTACATTTCTGTACATGCCAATATAATATCTTGTTAAACATAACAGGACTTTAAAAATTTAGTAATTCATTTTAGTTTTCTTATATATATTTTGATGTAAACCATTTTATGCTTTTTTTATGTTGACTGGCGTAATATTTATTAATATGTCAAGTTAGCTGATTCCATGCTTCCAATTAAAAAAATATGTTTCTAACCCTTATGGTTCCAAAGTTATCCCTTTTTAAAGAAATGGGGGCCAATTCCAGGACAAATGTCGCAACTCATAGGTGTATGTGAGTTGTGACATTTGCCGCTATGCCAGAGACCCTGTGCTGTATTCTAAGAGTGGCAGGGTCCAGGCACTTATGACATGTGATGACTTGCGACATGCTTAGGCTAATGCCACTGGCATGGTATAATATCTTCACATGTTGCAAGTCACAGCCCACTGCAGACTTCCTCCCCAGAGCCCTCCCACTCTGAAACACCACAGCATGAACCAGGGGGCATGGGGGGGCTGGACAGGTGGCACAGGAATCCGGGTGGGCACAGAGGAGAATGCACCTCTGGGGGTCCCTGACATTTGGGGGTGGGGTGGTGGGCATGGTCATGTCCATGGGGCCATTGGGTGCACAGTGGGACCTTTGCCACAGTGCTACATATTGGGGTCCATCGGATGGCACTGACAGATGCCCCTTAGGGCATCTCTGAGATTCTCTAAGTTAGCTCTGCCAGTGCAGCTCCTGGAATTGTGGTAGTGGGTTATGGCAGTCACCCGTCTGGAATAGGGTACAGTTGCTGCTGTAACCCACCCTTGTGCCATGTCATTGTGGGTTGCAGCATAGTGGGTGGCATATCCCATGGTTGGCGTAGCCCACAGCTGACATGGCACAAGGCACCTTTTGGAATAGGGAACAGCATAACTCATGGTGCAAGTTGCGTGTTACACCATGGAGTTTAGCATAACTCAGCTTGCCCTGGTGTACGCTGTCTTAGATTCAGGCCCATGATCTTTTGAAAGATCTAATTTAGGAACTGTTGGGACTAGAAACTTATCTGTTGTTAAAGTTCTAGTCCCATCATATGCAATTAGCTAGGCAAGGCAAATTTTATTTCTTAGGCACCCATTTCTGGGGGCTCTGGATGTCTCACATAAAATCGTAAAAATTCAAGCTCTGTCAACATTGTTATGTTTCGATACAATTCTATATGTGTTGTTACTATTTGAACCTGCTTTTTCAGTATATTATTGAAACATTTTTTTCAGTTGTGACACTGCTAAAAACCAGCAAATATATAGTGTAGATACTGTTTTTTCCTGTCTGCTCAACATCTGGTCTTTACTGCTGCTGGTGGCCCCCCCAGCCCCCTCACCTGTGGTCTCTGGGACTTACCGCTTGCAGACCATGAGGGTGTAACTGAAAGTTGAAAGGGCTGATACATGTGATAACTACATCCTCCAGATGCTATAGGACTCTAGTACCATAGCCACCTCCAAGGTCACCACAGGCCAGAGATGGGAATGGACAGTAGTGGGGGGAGAAAGGGAAGAAGGGTGAGGGAAGTCTAAGCCTGGGGTGATCTATGGACCTTCAGGTTAGAATCAAGGGACAGACAAAAAACTTGGAGAGATGCTTAGCAAGGCACCAAGTCCAGGGAGGTGGTAGTAGTAGGAGACTTTAATATGCCAGATGTGAACTTGAAGGTTCCAATCACAACAAGTACTAGGAATTAGCTCCTGGTGGATGCATAAGCTCAGCTAGTCCAGTGCCCAAGAAGGGAAGGGGCTCTGATGGATCTGGTGTTGACCAACAGGGGATCCAGATTGTAGTAGTCTTGGAACCACTTGGTTCCAGCCACCACAGAACAGTGGCACTGGCAGTCCAGATAGAGACTGTCAGGAGCAACATAGTACAGGTACGGGACTTTAAAAAGCAAATTGCAACAGGATGAAGGAGCTGTTGAAAAGAAGCATGTGGTGAATAGGACAGGTAGAATGGGTGAGGAAAAATGGGAAGAATTCCTAAAAGTGATGACGGAGGTGGCAAAAAGCTTAATTGGGAATGTGTCAAAGGGAATTAGCATTGGTCAGTGCCAATGATGCTTGATTGCATACTTTTATAATACAGATGTGTTGTAACTGGAAATGGTTCTGCTCCACCCTGCTATACACTAAAATGTTAGAATATAATTTTTAAATGTTTTTCCACTTGCGTGTTTGCTCCTGCCTTCGGTCTGTAGTAGGGAAAGTTATGGAATCACTTCTGAAGGAAAGAACTGTTGAGTACCTAGAGGCCAGTGGGGCATAGGACCCAAGGCAGCATGGGTTCACAGCAGGAAGGTCATGTCAGACAAATCTAATTGATTTCTTTGATTGGGTGACCAAAGTAGCAGGAGTGTAGCCAGAAATTTCCATTTTGTACACAATCTCCAACAGTTACACCCCCCCAATTAAAAAATGTACAGATCCTTTGCAAATGGCATCCTCCTTCCAAACAAGTCAGATTATTGTCAGATGACTCCTCTACTCTCTAAAGAGGTTATACATGTATCGGACACTCCTCAGTGGCCTACATTAACCCAAATACTACAGATTAGAATGATAATATTAACAGAATGGCTTATGGTTTGTGACAGGCACTCAACAAAACTGTACACAAATGTGTGGTGTGCAAATTGGTGGCCTGGGTAAAACGATAGCTGGACAACAGGACACAGAAGGTGATTGTAAATGGAATCCACTCTGAAGAAAGAGGGGTTACTAGTGGGGTACTGGAGGGTTCAGTACTGGTTCAGTCCTTTTAATGCCTTTATAAGTGACATTGCAGAGGGACTGAAAGAAAAGTATGCCTCTTTGCAGATGACATAAAGATCTGCAACAGGGTTGATATACAAGGGGGGGTGGAAAGAATGAGAAGGGACTTGGCAAGGTTGGAGAAATGGTCAGAAGTATGGCAGCTTGGATTCAATGCAAAGAAGTGCAAAATAATGCACCTGGGAAACAAAAACCCAGGGGAAGATTACACAATTGGAGGGGAGGGGTAGTAACAACAACAAAAATGGAAAGGGACCTGGGGGTAATCATATCTGATGATCTTAAGGTTAGCAAGCAATGTGAGAAGGCAGTAGGGAGGGCTGGGGGATACTGGGATGTATGTATAGGGAGAGGCATCACCAGCAGAAAACAGGAAGTTGTTATCCCTCTGTACAGACAGTTGGTGAGACTACATCTGGAGTACTGCATCCAGTTCTGGAGACCCCATCTCCGCAAGGACATAGACAGGATGGAGGTAGTCCAAAGGAGGGCAACTAAAATGGTGCAGGGTCTGCAAGAGAAGCCATATGAGGAGAGACTAAAGGAGCTTAATATGCATACCCTTTAGGAAAGGGGGGGACATGATAGAAACTTTTAAATATCTCAGTGGAATCAATAAAGTCCAAGAGGGTAGCATGTTTCAGAAAAAGAGATGTGCAAGAACAAGGGGACACAATATGAAGAAGATGAGGGGTTCAGGGCAATGTGAGAAATATTTTTCTCACAGAGAGGGTAATGGATGCATGGAACAGCCTTCCTGAGGAGGTTGCAGGGTCTAAAACTGTGGGAGAATTCAAGAATGCATGGGACAGGCGTAGGCAATTTTGTGGGAGGTAGGAAGAAATAGGCTGTCGGTTAACTAGGATCTGCAGTTTATCCTGTAGGTAGAGAAATGGGCAGACTAGGTAGGCAAGCAGTCCTATCTGCCCGTCCAAAGTCTATGTTTCTATGTAAAAAGTTACTAGGGGACTGTATTATGAAAATTAAGTTACCGGGGTAAAGATATCAGAAAACCCCTGTTGTGTTATTTAAAATGCATATAAATTACAGATTGTTCGAGAGGCCCTTTGGCACCATGCATTCCTGTTTTAAGGTAAACAAGCCTAAAATGTCATGGTGATTTGCATATACATCCTATGATGCTTTGCATTATGGGGGTATGTGTGATGTTGTGTTTCTTTGAAACTTGGCTTTATTACCAATGCCTTTTGGGATAACCCTTGCTTCAGTGCTTCTGCACTGAGGTTCTTTGTCTTTAGCTTGTTTTTAGGTTTTACCCAGACACAGCAGACCAACATAGGGGAATGAATTAATTTTTGCTAAAGAGATAGAACAGTAGATCAGTGGGTCAGTAGGTGCTGAGTAAGTGCAGAGGAAGGCATGCATAGTCTGTTGCTGCAAAGTGATGTATTGAAGAAGGGATATGCCATTGCTTAAGGTTATCCTCTGTGTTTTAAATAAGCATCACACAGAGATTGTGTGTTGAACCTGATGTTCTGTGTCTGGTCCATCTGTTACCCCACCACCCCAGATATAGGGAATGTATTGATTACATAATGAGACTTACATGCTCCAATGGAGTTGGGAAGCTTGAGGCTGAGGTACTCTGGTGGAGACCTGCAAGCAAGAAAAAAGGAGGTTGAGAAGCTTCAAAGGGTATTTTACAAGAAATTAGGTACAGTAAAGGTGGAAAGTAAGAGTCAATAAAAGAATAGAAACAGAGACAGAAAATAAATTATAGAGACAGTAAAAAGATGCACAGAGAGAGAGAGAGAGAGAAAGGGAGGTACAGTATAATGGGTAGGTGTATGGGTGCAGTATAGTGGGTGGGGATTAAACATTAACTTGCACAGTTCAGGTGGTCAAACTGGGATTAGACAACTTCCTGAGAAATAATAAAATTGAGGTGAGTTATCTGCGAATGCACGTAATCGCCATACATGTTCCATGGTGTGTTAGCATAGCATTGCCCCTGTGGCCACCTTTGACACATACGTACATGAAATTCCACTGTGGCCATGGGATTGGCTGCGGACAAGGTGTGTATGTGTGCCTTCCTGGATGCTGTGGTGTGTCCTCACATGGAGAGGGGGACTCACAGTCACATAAGCCCCTACATGGTGCACATCCATTTGCAGACTGGTTCTTTCTCACTGAATCTGTTTATAAGACATTGATGCAATGTGAGCTGGTGACTAGAGCACAGACTTTGGAATAGGGAAACCCATGTTCAGATCTCTCCACAGCCACTTACTCACTGTGGGACCTGAGCAAAGTCATCTGCCCAGTCAGTGTTTTAATCCACCCAGCTATAACAATGGGTGAAAGCAGGATTCCCACTGAAGATGATATGTTGCATCTGAACTGGGCTATCCAGGGTAAATAAATTATAACAAAAAGGAAAATCAGATGTTGTGCAACATTTGATTCAAACTGTGTATTTTTTGCTATGCTGTACCAGGTCCTGAAAATATTTAAGAAGACCCAGATACCTTTAGATATAGAAAACTGTATCTTCCAAAAGGACTCAAAGGCTGAAGAAAAATGTCACCTACCACGTTCATGAAGTGGGAGTCATAAAAAGTAGGTTGAAAATGTGAGGTCAAAGTCTTAAAGGAATGCCAGCTTACCAGAAGAGAAGTAAAGGATCCATAGGTCCTGATTTACAAATTTGCAAACATTTTTTTAAACTTCTTGCTAGCCTGTAATTTTATTTTTTATTTAGTTGATCCTGTATTCTCTTGACACATTACTGGCAACTACTTCACCCAGAGCCCACCGTGACAAGCCTTCTGATGATGTGCCCAACAGATTAAGTTGTACTGGAACAACTATATACTTTATAGTTATATAGTAACATTGAACTTATTCAGCACATAATCACACTTATAGCACCGGTACTAATCGGTGGAAGAAAGTGCATTCCTCGACTGATTGGTATGGCGCTTTAAGCATGATCAAGCACTGAATAAGTAGTTCAACGTTACTACATGCATTAAGGCATATAGGTGTCCCCCATGGCTTAGCCTATCAAGCATGTCGTCAGAGGGCTTGCCATGGTGGATTCTGGGTGAAGTAGTTGCCAGTAATGGCCAGTGAGGGGGTTGCAGGATTAGCTAGATAAAAACAAATATTGCAGGCTAGTAAGTAGTTTAAAAATTACACTTTTTTGTGAATTTGTAAATGGGTCCCGCTACTTTCTTCTGGGAAGCTGGGTGTTCCCCTTTAAAAACAGTGTCAGTGGCTCAGTAGGTAGCACACTTGCCTCTGAGGCTGGGAGATCAGAGGGCTGTGGGTTCAGTTCCCACATCTGGCACTTGGGTTAATATCCCAGTACTGACACAGTAGTGCAGCATGAGAGGGGTGCTGCACTTCTGAGGTGCCGTCTTTCGGATGAGACGTTAAACCGAGGTCCCATCTGCCTGGATTGGTGGTAGTTCAGGTGGATGTTAAAGATCCCATGGCACTTATCGAAAAGAGTAGGGGGAAAGTCTTTTTAGAACAAGAAATCGTGTGACATACAAGAGAACAGAACATGTCATAATAAACAGTAAAGAAAGAACTGCACAACAATAAAACATCGCATAACAAATGTGACACCAGAAAAGAAAAGCAATACAAAAGTGCAACAAAAGAAGAAGGGGGCCATCAAGTCACGGCTGAGTCCGAATCAGTAATCCAGGGACGTGCAGTCCATAAGGCAAGTAAACTTGAAGCCGAGTGTAGTGATTGTTCATATGCATATATGGTTTGTAAGTCCTTCACAACTTTCCGCTCAAGTTCCAAAAAGGTGCAGTCCTTTAGCTGTAAAAGTGAACTGGCATCTAGCCATCCAAATATTCCATTTAATCACAACTAGAATAAGATTGAGAGTGTCCATATGCCATACAGACCATTGAGGAGAAAAAACACCATACATAATTGTCTGAAAAGAAACAGTCTGAAATATTGGAGAGGCCCACTTTTGCGTCAAAAAAACCCACCATTGCTGAATAAATGTACATTCAAAAAATAAATGAGATATCGTTTCTAGGGCTGCATTACACAATGGTCTAGAACATGATCTATCCTGAAGTTGTTTATGTTTGTGGTTAGCTTTGACATTAATTATGTCATGACATGACAGCCAATGAAAATCCCACATATGCGCAGGGATTCTTTTACACAGCAACAGAGAGAGAAGGGAAGGAATATGTTGAAGCGGACATTTTTCAAAAGGGGACTGTATCATACATACTGAGGAAAGAAGCATCTTGTAAAGGGTCTTATGTGAGTGAGCAATGAGCATCCGAGGTGACACTCACCATTGTTTGAAAATAAAACATATATTCATACAAGGGCGTGTTGTTAGAAGGACGGATCACATCCAAGGAGTTGTGATCCCACTGGGAACCAGATCCCCAAGAATCATAAAACCACATTTCCATCCTTTCTGAGTATTAATCAGAAGTGGACGAAATTGGCTATAAAAACACTATAATAAAACAACAATGGGTTAACCATACGACACCACCTTCTGTAATAGGAAGATAAGTAACATTTCTTTTGATCGGATTCAGCCTGCTTCCCACAGTGCCTGAAAAACAAGCTGAGAACCCGTTTCCATTTGCTTTGGGATAGGGATACATAACTTAGATAAAGAAATAGAGGCAGTAAAAGGTCTTGATTAAATAAACCCTCTTTTCTTCCCAATAGATTCCTTATTCCACGAGGCAACTTTCAATTTACCCTGTTGTAGTTTAATCTCCCAATTACAAACATCAGAGTCACAGGTTCCAAAGTGGACTCTGAGGATTCAATGGGCCCTCTACCAAATGCAGGGCCAATATGTTGCATCGGGCTCTAATGGATCCTAACCAAATACCCATACTTTTTTCAAAATTCAAACAAGCTCCTGAAAAGCCCCAAATAAACTACATTCTTGTAGGGAAGCCGCTACCGAGGACGTATCAGCCAAAAGGAGGCAAATGTTATCAGCATATGCAATGGTTTTATACGGCGCAAGCATATCAGAACAAGAAATTGCATGTATCTGAGGGTAAGCATTTAGACGTCAGATCAGAACATCTAAAAATAGGACATATAAAAGAGGACTCGCAGGGCAACCCTGGTGTACACCCCTTTTAACAGGGATCATAGGTCCTACCCAGCCATTTACAACCAGAACTACCGTGGCCGTTCTATAAAATTTTTGCAGCCATCGGATCAAGACGTCTGATATATGTAAAAAACGCAATGCGTCCCACAAAAATTATGGTCAACTGAGTCAAATGCTGCCTTCTGATCCACTGAAACAACAATACTAGAGGCCTTGCCTGCAGTTCCATGGGAAAACAGTTCCCGAAGGAGAATCAGGTGATCTGAGATTCGTCTAGTAGGTACTGAGCAGGATTGGGCCGGATGCAGAACCGCTTCCACAATTCCTGTTAAATGTCTCGCAATAATTTTCATTAATAACTTAAAATCAGTATTGAGCATGCAGAGAGGGTGCCAATTCTCCAAAAGGTGAATGTCGCCTTTTTGTTTGTAGATATATATTAAAGCACCTTTAGTAAATTCTAACGGTATAGTCTCACTACTGAGTAGGGCATTAAATACAGTGGTCAGTTCAGTGAGTAAATGGTCATACAGTATTTTGTACAAAGCAGCCGGGAGACCATCTGGACCAGGAGTTTTACGCAAGGGCAATGAAGAAATCACCGAAGACAGCTCTTTCTCTGTCAAAGAAGCACAAGCCACATCTACACTCTGTGTCGAAGGGAGTGGAATATCTAAATCTCTGTACAGAGGTGTTGAGTCTTCTAGTACAGCAGAGGGGGGGAATAGAGCAGTTGTGTAGTCAGTTACAATCTGCAGAATATCAGAACGCGTATCACATAACGTTCCTTCAGGAATTGGCAAGACTCAGCATAGTCTTTTGAGAGACTTGTCGAGAGTTAGACTCGAAGGACACACCACGTCCCGGTCCAGACATATGAAATTTGTGTTGGTGATACAATTGTTGTGATTGTCTGGACTGAAAACACAACATGTCTTTCATGCTGATCGAATCTATGGGACAAATTCTGTCCCGTCACATATGCTATGGAAAGCAAGGACTGTAGATGAGCTCTTTTCTGTAAATAATCCAAATAATCCTTCCTGCTTTTCTGTCGACTATAATTTTTCAAATGAATGATTAAAGCATGTTTTGTGTCCATCCACCAACTTATGGGATCATCATAAAGAATAAACACAGATTTAAGAGCCAAAATAAAAGACAGGAGAAAATTCTGAAACATCATATCTTGCAACAAAGATGTGTTAAATTTCCAAAGTCCGGCCTTTGTTAAAGGGTAACTGGACCTATACCAATGGACAACACCATGTGATCTGAAAGGCCACTGTCTGTACCTGAGCCGGCCAATCGGTAACGTAAGGATAAAAAACAAAATCAATTCGAGTCGCCAATTTTCCTTTTGAAAAGTGGGAGTATGTAACTTGTAAAGGAAAGATAAGCATCAGTCAGATGTGCAGTACGAATCAGGTTACCCAATTCATGTGAATCACAAAAGATTTTTTAGTGGTGGCAAACAAACTTTTGTCAAGTAGGCTGAGGCCACAATTAAAATCACCAGAAAACACTACTTGGAAAGAAGTATGCAAATAAGGTAATCAAATAAAGCAAGGCTATGCGTCCGCCTTAACTTGGGGGCGAAATATTTATGACTCGGTACGGGCAGTTACCCAAAACAAAATCTAATACTAAGGCCCTTCCAGGAGCCAAATCATATAATTTTAATAAATGAAAATCCGGAACATTAACTAATCTGCCCAGACCCAAACAGGGGTCTTGGCCTATGGACCAAAATGAAGGCCCTAAAAGCCAGTCATGTTTCGCTAGTCTAATTTCCTGCACTGTGTGGAGCCTGGTATCTTGCAATAGAAAGATACCTAATGGTAAGAATCATAGAAAGGAGAACACTATTCTGTTTCTCTGTTTTTTTCAAACTATTGACATTAGTAGTGTGGCAAACAAAGGGCGCCATGTCACCAATTATGCAGTGTGAACTAACCTCAAGATTTCCTCTTTCCAGCTACATTCTTCCCTTTAAGCCTAACCTTGGCCTTGCGTTTTTGTGAAAGATCTGTGCCCAGTTGGAGGTCCGAGTCAGTAATGCTATCAGGGAGGGCGGATGCAATAGAGGAAGAGTCAGACTCACTGCCTGCGTCTTCAGAAGTCAGCTGGAGAATCATAAGTGTTAGACAGGGCAATGGTTTGAGGGTACTACGGGCGTTTTTAAAAGTGGCGAGAATGCGTGGACCAGTCCTCGTAGACTGTCATTGCACAGTAGAAACTGGTTCACTGGGAGGTGCATAGCACTAGGGCCAGGGATGTGGTCCAAGTGTGACGCCAGAGGTACAGCATGTGGAGGCATAGGGGGTTCAACAGCTAGTAGGGGTTCGACAGCAACATCTGTTAAGGGGGTAGTAACCAGGGGAGACACAGGGGCGGGAACAGTCAGAGCGAGGGTTATCTCGGCTTTAGGGGAAATGATAGCAGTGTTGCGAAGCTGTGCTTTTTGTGCCTGCACAATCACAAATTGTTGATCAACTCCTCCATCATGATTTGCCTGGGCGTGAGCAGACCAGGGACATGTTTGGAATGTATGACCAAGCTCTTCACAAAGATTACATTTGCTACTATTCTGGCAATGAATTTCCACATGTTCTAACACTCCACAATTGTTACATCTCAACTTATCACAGACATTACTCAAGTGCGAGGGATCTCCACACCTGTAACAGGCCTTTGGCTGTCCCGGATAGAATAGCACCCTCCTGTCACGACCTAGGAAAAAGAGTTAGGCAAGTGGATTGGGCCAGAGTCATTAGTATGATAGAACCTTAAACTTCCAGCCCCTGTCCAGATATTTTCCGTATCCAGGATGGCCTCAGGTTGGCCCTGTCCCTTACAACATTGTCCTAACCAATAAACTATATCAGACACATCCACACCCTCACTGCAGAACATCACCGTGATAGCCTTAAAGGCAGGTTTTGAGAGGGGGGAATGGCCTGAAAGGAAGTCCATAAGGCAGTACTTTTTAATGCATGGTACCTTGTCCAAAAGCGATCCAACCCACGAGACATCTGGAAACTTACAACAAACGTAGATTCTCCAGAAACATGAATGAGGGCATATATCTCATGAGGAAAAAACTTTAATGAATCCTTCAGCAAGGTGCGGGCCACGAACACGCGGTCCGGAGAGTCAGGTAGTCCACCTCTATAAATTAGTCAAACAGCATTATGCTTTTTAGCAGCTAGAACCGGTGAGTGAAACAAAGATGAAAAAAGAGCGAGTGTGTCCCACCTGTTTAGAGGGCGACTTACCCACCATAGCAGAATCCGAAACCGACTTAGCAGAACAGCCAGGAAGAGGAGAGGCCCGTGGTCTGGAGTCTTGTGGGAGGGCTAATACAGGGTTTTGGGTAACAGCCAAGTCCGTTGGTAAGCTTAATGGATCAGAAGAGTCCCGAGTATCAGATTGACCATGCTGTGCATCCAGGAAGTCCTCAGGATGGGGGGACTGAATCAGGGATGGACCGGAAACCCACTGTTTCAGTTCGGGTTCCTGTATCCAGCCAGCACCACGTAATGAGTTTTCCACAGTCCACGTAGGCTCCATTGGGAGATTGTCTCGTTGCAAAGGCTGTACCAAAAGGGATTGATCTGCTGGGGGAGGCTCAGAGATCCCAATATGCAGAGCAGTATGAGTTGCGGTTGGTAGAGATAGGGAAGGTTGAGCTCTAGCAGTTTCAGGCAAGGAGGGTGCATTCACCAGTTCTGACTGTGCGACCGTAAGTAATTCAAACAGATCCTTAGTACCTTGAGCAGAAGAGCAGGCAATGTCATTAGCGGTATTACGAATAGTCAGTAATTCATTTTGCAAAGCTGGTTTCGGTAGGGTAGAACAACATTCAGTGTCTGACAGGCGCTTCCCAATATCGCGCTCTATTGTTTCCACAATAGCCTTAGTGAAACACTTAGCATACAACACAGTAACATCTAAGGAGGTAGAGCATTCCATAGTCGAAAAATCCATAAGAGATAAAGACTCAGCATTAGGTGCTTCCTGAAGGGGAGCGTTCAGTAGCTTAAACTCTTGCACAGACTCCAAGTTTACCATTGTGGTCTCCAAACTGCCAGAGACAGGATTCGAGACCAAGTCTCCTGTCTCTCCAGCCACCTCCGCAGCAGGCCGAGGAGGTTCCGCCATCTTGGACAGAGTACTCCCCTCTGACAGAGTAGGGGAATTTCCCCGGTGTCCTGGCCAAATTTCCCTCATTCACTAAAAATACCACCAACAGCTTAATCTGGTTCAAGGTCAGTTGGCATTCACCTGTATCCCCCTCCCCCCGGGTTGTGCCTGACAATAGGCAGGATTTGTCTAGTGCACTTACCCGGTCAACAAAAACTAAATAAAAAAAAAACAAAAAAAACACCAAAGTTATGGAGGCATGCTGACATTTTTCAATGTTTATCCACATCTTTAGTAATTTTCAATATTTTGATCCCACGTTTCCATCATAGCCTTGTTTTCACACAACCAAATGAACATGGCAGATGTAGTTTTTCAAATACAGCCTAAAGCATTTTTTTGCACTTGTGGCGCGAAATGACAGTTCAGTCAGTATTTTATAAATGACACCTGTCATGTTCAGGAGGTGAGGGGCTATAAAAAGACTACCTTAAAAGTTTGGGATCAAAATTTAAAAGAAACATTTATGAAGAAATGTGTGCAGGACCAGCCATTGGCAGGTATCGTTTTTCAAATCCCACCTAAAACATGTTTTCACAGTAGTGGCGCAGAATGATGTTTCAATCATATTTTATAAATGACACCTGACATGTTCAGAAGGGGGGGTCATAAAAAGACTATGTTAAAAATTGGGGGTAAAATGTCAAAAAAAGAAGTTATGAAGAACTGCTGTGTGTGAGGCCTGATGTTAGTATAACAAGTAGCGTGCTTTTTTCCTGTGTCGGTGACTCAAGTTTGGGTATAAGCTCAAGGGGCCAACTGGGCAGCATGAGGATGGGGGCCAGCACTGTCATTCACCACTGCTCCGAGCCTGGAAAGGTATTACACAGTGTTCTGTCACACAGGCAACACCTTGTGATAGGTCAAGAACCTTCCCTCACAAGGGGTTGCCAGGCGTCTAATGGCCTACTTTAGTAAATAATTACTCATGTCATTAAACATGACCACCACTCCCAATTTAAAAAAATCTCTTTGCTCGACCTCACCTGTTCTATGTACATGCTACCTGTTTACTCTGAATGTAGTAGGATGATGTTATCACATATTTGTAATGGTAAATAAACAGCACTGTACCAGTGTCTTTGATTTTTACAGTGTCCATGGCTCGAGGCTGTGAAATTTTAATATCTTCAGAATCCTGTATCTTGCTTCAGAAATGAAAATACATAAAACAGACATTACTATTCACAGACCCCATTGCAAATTCTCTCTTATTACAATTATTATAATGCAATAATTATTCTCCTACTCTGTTTGGTTGTAAGCATTCTAGCGGGATTACATTAACCTATGTTAACCTACCATGGGGGGGCCTGGTAACAGTGTATGTTTTTAAAACCAGTAGCGGAAGAAGTTCCAGTTATTGTCTGTGAAGCTAACATCTTTTCAGAAAAAATGGCTGCTTCTGGTACTTACGGTACAGTGGTAATCGTGCAAAAGTTGACCAGTACCATGCGGTGCTCGATACTGGGTGTCACTCTGTGGTATTGCTATACATGTTATTCAGTAGATACCGCACTTGCCCACTGCTCGGTAGATCACGCTACTGGTCAACTTTTGCATGACAACCACTGTATATTGTACACAGCATGAATGACATTCTTTTATACATAGACTGATGGCCCTCAATCGTTTGAAACGCTCAGTTTTTTGTGAGAGTGAGAGCCGTTAGTAAGTTGTATGACTAATCAGCTGAATACTAGCAGCAGTTAAGCTGACAGTTATTTAACTCGCGATTTGGCGAGATCCGAATTTTTTAATGCTGTTCTATTAAAGTCTCCAGCATGTAAAAAACAGTGTTATGTACCACAGCATCAATTGATATTTTTGAATCAAGCTTCACAGGTCATGTTTTTGATTAGTTTTTAATTAATACTCTGACTGTGGGCATGCACATTACTGTAGACTAACCTGCTTGCCCAACTGTAATGGGTATGCTCATTTCTAAACTCATGGTTTTAAAATGGCAAAAAAATGACGTTTGCACTGTTTTTTTTTTCCAATCTACATTTTATACCCTGGTGTTTCTGGGAGCTGGAAGGCGGCTGGCTCCAGCCCCTTCCTTCTTACTTCTGGCCTCGGTCAGAAACCCCATCACTGGGAACGTCACTGGCACTGTCATGAAGCCTGCCAACTCCTTGTTTCTCCCTCCCTGCTACAGTCGCTCATGCACATGTGGAGGCAGGCGCACGCAGCGATCCACAGCACCCTTCTTATTCTTGCTGCTCTCTGCTTGCACTACCATCAGGCCTTCACCTGAGGGTAGCCATGCAGCAGGAGCGACTGAGTCCCTCCCCAGAAGAGGAGAGCTGCCTTGCAGCTGCTCAACCCAACTGTCACCCTTCCCCCCCCCAGCTGACCCCCAATGACCCAGGCTCGTTCCCAAACCTGGATCATTGGCACAGCAGGAGGTGTGGTGTCCAGTGCCTCAACCCTCAGCATCACCGGGCCAGCTTGCACTGTTTGTTTTGTTAAAAAAATTGTATGCTACTGTGTGAACACACTATCTACTTTATGAATATACTCTCAGTTGGTACATGTTAAAAAATATCGGGTCTCGACAAATGCGAATGACAGCGTCCTCACCCCTCCCCACCATTTATCTATTTATTTATTTAATTAATGATTTATTTATGTCTAGGATTACTAAGTACCTTTGAGCCGAGGCTCTATTACAAAGGTTCCACGTCAGTAAGAACAGACAATACAGGATATGAAATTACAGAATAAAACAACCATGACACCAATGGTTATAACAAATTGGTTACAAGTACAATTACATGATACACTAGGAGGTGTATTAAAACATAGGCGAGGGGAAGAGAGAGGATGGGGGTGGGACAGAGTATAGCAGCCTAGAAGGCTTTGTCAAGACAGAGCAGTGTTAAGTGCAAATGTTGGGCATGAGAAAAAAATAAAGAAGTGCTAGGAGTGGGGTCAACATGGGCAACGGAGGTTAAGGGCAGCAGCGAAAATGATAGTTGCTCAGCTAAGGCAATCACAGATGCTTGATGCAACAAGGGAGTGACGGAGCCTCTTCTTGAAGGCACCCAGAGTTGGTGAGGCAGAGATGTCACTGGTAAGATTATTGAGCCAGCTGGGCGCCCTCTATGCAAATTACCTTTGACCTTGGGTTGTACGACAATGAGGGATTTGCAGTAATTGTGGTTTTGAGCTCCTGGTGTTACAGTTGTTTACTCTGGTCTTGAGAAGGGGAGCAGACCTACTGGGAGGCATTTCCCATCATTATTATTTTGGCTATGATGCAAGTTTGATACTTTAGTCAGTTGTTGAGTTGCAGCCATCCAGTTTGAGAGTAGAGGCCACAGGTATGGGTGAGATGGTGGGCTCCGGTGATGAGACCATACACACTACCCACTACTGTGAAGGTTCCAGTTGCCTGTACAGTGCTGTATCTGACAATTTCCTTGTCATGTTATGGCACTGGATAATATCTATTCACGATGTTCCCCACAGACTCTCACAGCAACAGTAACACGAACAAATGCTAGTTGGTAAGTGTGGTTTGACACCATTGTCTTGAATACTCTACATGTCAGAGTTTTTCTGATTAACTGAAAACACTACATTGTATTTATTTCCTAATTTCAGATTGTGTTCATGTACATAGTTGTTTGTAACTAATTTTTATTTACTAGGTCTATGTTATGTTTTGTGTGGTTGAATATATGTTGTTTGTGTTCGGGTTCCCTTTGAAAATGGGCATCTATGCCTCTGCATTCTTTCCCGGTTAATAATATTTTAAATTAAAAAAGTAATATAAAACACAGAGTCGCTGATGAAAACCAGTGCAAAAACCCTAACTGTATTTCTGCGGATCCCTCATTTTTGTATTACTGAGCTTCATAACATACTGCAGACTGAATAAAGGACAAAAATAAACAGATGTGTGTCGTGATTTTTTCTCTTTTTTCTGTTAATTCAGCTTCTCGGTTGGCTGTTGTTAGTAACAGCTTGGAATGTGCCTATAACCACCCTCGTGCATTAAAACACCTTTCAAATAGAAATAACAGCAACTTAAAATATCAGTTGAAACCAAATCTTAATAGGGTTGTTACTGACTGAGTCTTTCCTGAAAGGTAACATTTTTGAGTAATAAGTTACCCATTAGTATGTGTTCCTGCCGATCAGGAAGCGTGGGACTTCAGAAGGAAATTTTGACCTGTTGGGACCTTCAATCTGCATGACTGGCTAAGTAGTAGGGAGCCACATTCTTAACTCTCAGGGTGCAAACAGTGAAATTAAGAATGGTGCTGTCACAACTGACTTGGCCCAAGACACGCAACACTTGCATTCGCTTGATGTGCTGAATGACAGTTTTGGTGAGGATGTAGCACATGGTGTGCATCCAGCATCTAAAGCTGACCTAGAAACACTTCAACAGGAACCTTCAGAGATCCCTGTTCTGATTGCAGCACCATCATGTGAATGGCCTGGTCAAAGCACCTGTTGTATACGAGCATCATGAAGATAGATTACAGTCAAACAATGATGGCCAAGCTGCGACTTCGCAACTGTAGTGAATTCAGATCCACGCAATCAGACTGAGGAAGCAACAGTTACACTGTTCTTCTGCTTCTTCTCTGTTTTTATTGACCAGGTGAGCACACTAGACAATGAAATGCCTATTTTCAGGAATGGCCCAGGAAGTTACAATAGGGTAATACAAGCAGATGAACTTCAGTATGAAATAAAACCACAGGAACAATTTAAAAAGGAATACCTAGATACAATATCAAAGTACATAAAATCAGTACAACAGGAACAGAATAATAGTAATATAAGCTGGCCCACTGGCACAGTGGCAAGGTGACCACTTGCGATGCTGACGCCCAGGTTTCCAGAACAGACCCGGGAGTCAGATGGCTGGCCGGGCGGAGAAGGATGGAGCACCCAAGGGGCAGCTCTCCTTCTCTTGGGGAGGGGTGTCCAGCCAATCAGCGACCTCTGGGGAATTGGAGAAGGTCTGTCACCTGGTTAAGTGGGAGACGAGACAGATGCTGACGTCATTGCATGTCCCACCTCCCAGGGGATCACAGCAACCAAAAATCTCTGATTCTCCAGGTATGATGCCCTGCCCAGACACTGTTCCTGTTGCAACTAGTGCTTGTTGGGAGGATCCTATTCCCAAGGAGCCATCCTGGAGGGTAAGCCAGGGCATGCCACTAGTGTCATTTGGGGTTGGGGTGCCCGCCTGGTGCCCCCACCGAGGGGGATAAGCCAGGGCATGGTGGGGCAATGTTCAGGGTAGGGTCTGAGCTCCCTCCTTGGAGGGAATTTGGGTCCAGGACAAAAAAAAGTAGCAAAACAAAGGAAACAAGATCAAGGTACATAATATGAATTCATAGTTAAAAAATGTACTATAAAAATGTGATTAAGTACTAGCGCAAGACCTGAGGTAAGAGTGAAATGCACATAGCATGAGGAGCACAACATGCCTGACTGGGAAAACCCAGGAGGAAATACTTAGGCCCACAAGACATTTGATTAAGGCAAAGGCCATCACCCCGGGCATGTGGTGACAAAGGAGTCCTTCAAGTAGTCCTTCAAGTAGTTCCATAAAGATCCTTTAAGGAGGCAGTGAGAGGAGTCACCACACACAGATAGTGGAAGGGAGTTCCAGAGCCTAGGAGCTCATGCAGTAAAGACCTGATCTCCCATGACAGTGCGAGTTTTAGGGACAGCAAGCAGGGATAAGTCAATGGATCTTGTGGGGTAACCAAGATTAGCAGCCCTTAGCTTCTCAGCAAGGATAAGAGAGGTGGCGGTATGGCGTACTTTGTTTACAAAACCCCCCAGCACAATGTCATGACTATTTGGGGCAGGTAGCCAACCAAGCTTGCTGTAAAACTCACAATGGTGTGCAAGGCTTCAGAGAGGGTGAAGCAACATATATCATTATACACTGCATCCCATTAGACAAAAGGAACTGAGCAGCACTAGTGTAAGTAAGGAGTCCATAATTATGGCAGAGTAGTAGCACTCCCTCAGCATGGACCAGAAATGCAACGGAGGTGAGGAAGTGTCTGGCTCTGTAAATCATACCAGCCTTACCATTCACAACCCTACAAACAGTAGTGATGTGCAGGGCACAGGAAAATGGCAGAAAAATATGGCAAAAATTGCACAGAGATTTGTAGGAAATTGTGGAGTTTCTGCAGTGTTCTTGATATGCTTGCTATTTACAAGAAATAGACAAATAATGAAAGGCTTTGCATTCTACTGACATTTTATTAACACAATAATCTAATTACAGTAAATGCAAACCCAAAATAATCAAAAACAAAAACAAATGTCCATAATACGTATTTCCACATTATAAACACAAAATATACAATACAATATTCACAGGGGGTTCTGCAGTGCTCTTGCTATGCTGATTTCTATCAATAAAATCAATTGATTACAGTAAATACAAAACAGAAAAACAATGCAGTCCATAGTACATACTGTGTTTCCACACAACCACAATATACACAGTGCAAAGCAAATTCAGTAACACTGGCAAAACATTGGGAAGTACCAAGAAATGCCGAAACAACTCTTTAGTAGCAAGTAGCAATTCACACATCTAGAACTTTTTATTGTATTTTAGCATAAGCAACAGTTTCACATTTTCTTCCATCATATTTCTTCTGTTGGCTTTGAGAAGGTCCGAATACACTGAGAATATCTATTCCACATCCGCTGTGGAAACTGGGAGGCAGATGCACCTTTTTGCTGCAGCACTAAAGTTTGGCAACGAAGCATGATAAGCTCCCCACCATTTGTCAATGTCCAATTCATTTGGGATTGACTGTGCAGTGGTTTTGTGTGCAAGCCATTCAAAACTGGAGACACTTGCCCAGCCCTGGAGTTCATTAACATATTTTTCTTTATCTGGCTCAAGCAGTGATAGTTGTCGTAGATCCAGAGTATGGACTGCTTTAAGAGTAGCCAGCGAAGGATGCACACTCAAAATATTTTCCATCTTAGCACTGCTTTCCAGCATCACCCTCTGGAAGAGATTTACACAGGTTTCTCTTTCATTCTCTAAGCACCTGGAAAGCATTGCCACCATCTTAGGCCTGTATTCACTTCCTCTGCTATAGCACACAAATCCAGAAATAATTGTACGTTCTGTAAACATCCTAGGGCCCCACTTTCAGAGCCGTCTGGCTGCGCATGCACACAGGTGCGTGCGGCGCGAAAAAAAATAGGGTTGGCCAGCTTGTGCAATATACTCCAAACAGATGGCACAATCTAAACTGGATCGCTTATCTGTTTGAATATCAGATCACCGTAGCACAGTGCACATCAAGCATCCACCATGCCTGTCACAGCACTAGCAGAGCACTAGGCTGAAGACCGCCTATGGGGGTAAAGCATGGCGTACTGGTTAGTGTCGCAACCCCCATGGGTACGATTCGGCCCAAACATGCAGTTGAACCCATTGGGCATACACAACACTAAGGAGCCACTTGCATGCCCATTATGGGCTCATCTGCATGTCAGTGCTGCGGCCAAGTGTGCTGTGCCAGTTCCCCTTCCCCAAGCTCCCTTCCCCATCCATGTATAAAACAAAAAGGCATTAGTGGTCCAGCGGTCTCACCTAGCCCCAGTCCCCATGCCTTCATGTACAATAAAAGCATTGGTGGTCCAGCAGTTCCTCCTTAGCCTGACCCCAATGCTGTCATGTACAATGAAAGCATTGGTGGTTCAGTGGTCCCTTCATAGCCCCGATCTCTGTACATGTACCACAGACATACTTTGGTGAGCCAGTGGTCCTTCCTCAGCCCCAATCCCCTGGCATATAAAACATAAATGAAGTCCTGGTGGTCTAGTGTTCCCTTCCTCCTCCCCACTTTCCAATCACCACCCTTGTTTAATAAATATAAATCCCGGTGGTCCAGTGGTCTCTCCACCACATTCCCCAGTAACCATGCCAATGGAAACTACAATACCCTGATAGTCTAGTGGCCTCTACCCTCCAGCAGGTAGTGGTCCACCACCCTATTCTACTCTAACCCAATCTGAGCGGTGACGGCACAGCCAACCTCACACCACCATGGCCTGCCACCAACTAAATGTCAATGAGCCTGTACAGTAGACAGTATGCACTCACTGGTTGATTGCCCAACCAATGAGTGTGTACTGTCTACTCTATGTGCTCATTCACAGTTCAGTCAGCAGCTGGCCATGTCAGTGTGAGAAGGACTGTGCCAGTTGCTGGTTTGGGTCGGGTTGGGAGGAGAGTGGGGTGGTGGGGCCACTACACTGCCAGGGTATTACAGTTTTGGTTGGGATGGCAATCAAAGAATGGAGGAGAAGGAGGGACCATTGGACCACTGGGGATTTATATTTTTTAAATGGGGATAGCACTCAGAGAGTGGGGGAGGGACCACTGGACCAGACCACTGGAACACCTGGGATTTATATGTGTTAAATGGGGATCACAATTAGAGAATGGGGGAGGGGGAAAGACCACTAGATTACCAGGACTTCATTTATTTTTTATATACCGGGGGATCGGGGTAAGGAGGGATCACTGGACCACCTATGAGTATGTCTGTGGCACATGTACAGAGGTTGGAGATGTAGAGGGACTGCTAGACCACCAATGCTTTTATTGCACATGACAGCATGGGGATCAGGGCTAGGGAGGGACTGCTGGACCACCAATGATGTTTTATAATAGGTGTGCTGGGATTGGGGCAGGAGGGACCATTGGACAACTAGGGTACCCCAGCCCTTGACAATGCATGGACTGAGTGCAGGGCACCCATCCTCTCTGCACACTAAAGGCTGGGTTTCAGAGCGTTAAACTGCGCCTCTGCTGGGGCCATGTAGAGCTTTGAAAGCGTTCATTATTGTGATGCACCCCATATGCATGAGGGATCCCTCATTTGCATATGTGCAGCACAATATTGTGAATGACGTGCTCTGTCGGAGGTGTGTCCGTGAATAGGTGTCCTTTGAATATGTGCACACCCACTAACAGAGGCACTATTCCAGGTTAATTCAGCACAAACCCAGTTTGTGCTATGCTAACCTTTTGAAAATGGGGCCTGTAGTATCCTTGAGACTTAGAACCTGACTGCAACTCCTCAATGAGTTTGTCAAGCTCAGAAGAATGTCCAGTCACAAAATTGCTTGTGTCCGTAGCTCTGTTTGTTTGCTTTTAAGGATGCGCTTGAGACTTCTCAGTGTTGGGCATCACATGTAGTGCTCATCTCAAGAAATTCTGTAATTACAGCCAAGTAGTCCTCCAGATATTCCACAGCACTGATCCAAGAGCACCACCGGGTCTGCACTGCATAGACTGACACTGTTAGCACAATACCCGCCTTCGACCCCAGGAATTCTGAAAACAGATTTTGGCACATTGGGCTTTGGCAGAAAACTTTTTTTTGCAAGAGCAAACTACAGTATTTAAATCTTGCAAGGTGCCACAGCCCATATTTCCAGTACAAGATTGAGTAGATGGGCCACACAGGTCACATCATGCACAGAATTTTGCAACAGGCCACTCAGAATAGTGCGATAAGCCTTGTGCACTTAACTGGCACTGCGACTAACAACAGTGAGAACTTTTCTGATTTCCACCCCATTGTTGTTTAGTACTGGCAGAAGAGAGTGGGCCACTGTTGTGCTACTGGCACGCTGTAGGAATTCCAAACTGTTCAAGAGAGGCTGCTCCTGCACATTTCTTAATGACTTTGTCATATCAGCTAAAACACTGCATCCACAAGGGTCAGTAGTTTCATCTAGAAGATGAAGACTTGATCATCCTTGAGCCATGCCTTCAGGAAGGCTTTATGCTGAGGATGAAGTTCTTGGAGGTAGGTACTTCTAAGATGTGCAGCTTCAGGAAGACTCCCACCATAGAAACATAGAATTTGAAGGCAGATAAAGACTGCTTGGTACACCTAGTCTGCCCATTTCCCTACCTAATGGATAAGCTGCAGATCCTAGTTAACCAACAGCCTACTTCCTTCTACCCCCCACTAGAATTGCCTTATGTCTGTCCCATGCATTCTTGAATTTCCCCACTGTGTTTGGCTCCACAACTTCCTCAGAAAGGCTGTTCCAGGCATCTACAACCCTCTCCATGAAAAAATACTTCCTCACATTACCTCTGAGCCATCCCCCCCCATCTTCAAGTTCTGCCCCCTTGTTCTTGCACATCTATTTTTATGAAAGACGCTACCCTCTTGGACTTTGTTGATTCCTTTGAGATACTTGAGTTTCTATCATGTCCCCCATCCTTTCCTCAAGTCTATTCATATTAAACTCCTTTAGTCTTTTTCACATCTTCTGGTGCAGACCCAGAACCATTCTGGTTGCCTCCTCTGGACAGCCTCCACCCTGTCTATGCCTTTGCTGAGATGGGGTCTCCAGAACTGCATGCAGTACTCCAGATGGGGTCTCACCAACTGTCTGTACAGAGGGATGACAACTTCCTGTTTTCTACTGGTGATGCATTTCCCTATGCACCCCAGTATCCCACCAGCTGTTCTTACTGCCTTCTCACATTGCTTGCCCACCTTAAGTTCATCTGATATGACTACCCCCTGGTCCCTTTCCATTTCTGTAGTTGTTGTTATCTCACCCCCCATTGTGTACTCTTCTCCTGGGTTTTTGTTTCCCAGGTGCATTACTTTGCATTTCTTTGTACTGAATGTAAGCGGCCACACATTTGGCCATTCCTCCAACCTTGCCAAGTCCCTTCTCATCCTTTCCACCCCACCTTGTGTATCAACCCTGTTGCAGATCTTTGTGTTGTCTGCAAAGAGACATATTTTCCTTCCAGTCCCTCTGAAATGTCACTTATAAAGACATTAAAAAGGACTGGACCCAGGACTAAACAATGCGATACCCCACTAGTAAGCCCTTTTCTTCACTATGGACTCCATTTACTATTACCCTCTGTGTCCTGTTGTCCAGTCAATGTTTCACCCAGGCTACCACCCTGGGACCCACTCCCACACCAGCTCATGTACTTGCACAGGAACTCCTGGAAAGCTGAAGCTTTTCCAAAGGGATGTCAGTCCATGTCAGACCTGAAGAAACTCCATCCTAAATTCTTTCTGCTCCAGGGATGAAGAGGTTGCTTTAGCAAAGCATGGCATCAATGCTTGCTGTTGCTTGGTACCTAGAGAAAAAAACAAAACAAATGATTTTGCTACAGATTTAAATGTAACTATCAATTGTATGTAAACTCAAAAACTGTAAGCAAAATTCTGCACTGTCATATTTTCTTTTATTTGCTTCTTTTTGATCTAGATGTTTCTGCAACTTCAGGTGAACATCAAAGGTGGGCTTCTGAACCAAACCCAGTGTATAGAGCCAGCCCAGTGGTGCAGAGGGCTGAGATGCTTAAGTGTCTTACCTCTTGCCATGACTGCAACCCATGTTCGAGAACAAGCATGGGCTGATGGGGTCAGCCGGGAGGGAGGATTGAGCACCCACAGGGTTGTTCTCCTTTCCCAGGAGTAGACTGCACATTCTGCTAAATGATTGCCACCAAGGTGGAGGCCTAGTGACAGTCTGGGTCAAGGAGAGCAGTAGCAGGGAGGTGCTGCGTGACTCCACAGCATGTACATGCCTCCATACATGCACGCTGACATTTGTGCTCCAGTGTGAGGAACGGGGAACACAAACTGGTGAAAAAGTGTCAGGGCAGGCGTTCATGAAGCCTGACTTCTGGCTGTCACCTGCTGCATCACCAGGACCCTTGACTGGAACTGGATTGTGCTTCTGGGGGGAGGATGGTCCTCCCCTCCTGACCCTACCACGTGGGGGGAATCTGTGGGGGTACTCCAGTAAGTCCCGTGAAGATGCTGGATGGTGGGGTATCAGTGAAGCAGAGCTGAATGGGAGCCCAGCATGTCCTGACCTTGGGGGGAAAAACAGAATATGGAAAAAAAACAATGTCTGGCAGCAAACTTGGCAGAATAGTTTTTCCCATCTTCATAAAGATCTGCAGGGAAAATATTAACCTGAGCAATAGCATGAACTGTACTAGAGAGGTGATGATTCCTGGCTTTGTTGCGAAAAATGCATGGACACTTTGATGGTTGCGCAGACATGTTTAAATTACTCACTAAAGTGAACACAATGCAATAGAATTCCAAATCAGTCAAAAGTTTTATTAAAAAAAGACCCTCAACCTGATCAGACCATTTTTTTAAACCACCATGGAACTGACACAGCAAGGGATGGACGAGCGGACTGTTTCTGTGCCAATCAGTTTGGCCTACCCCAACGTCTCTAACAACCTCAACAGAGCAATATACAGCAGTGCCAGCCAGGCTGCAACTCAGCATCTTGAGTTCAGGATATGGCACTGCATCCTGGCTGGCAGCGGCTGGGCATTCAACGTCAGCTATTGGAGTTGCCTTGTCATGTTACTGAGCTTCAGCATGGCTTCAGTTTGAAACCATTTTACCAAAGACTTACTCATCAACACTCTGCTTTCTAATCTTGGTTTCTCCCTAACCCTAACAGACACAGCTGTGAACACATTTTTGTTCTGCATTTTCTCCACTGAACAGTAAGAGCAAGAGCTGTGCCAGCTAGTTTGGCCACCCGTCCTTCTCCCATCACCAGAGGCCAGAACATTTTTTCAACATGTGTGCCAATCTGCTTGTCCCAATCCTCCACCCGGCACATCAACGACAAACCCCAGGAGTGAGAGGCTGACCTAGCCAACAGATATACACGTTGAAAGAAATTGTTCTGTGCCAGCTGGCTTGGCCACCCCTTCCTCTTCCATCACCAGAGGCTAGGACAATTTTTTCAACATATGTGACAGTCTACTACACCCTTCTGTCCACTCTTCATGAATGACAAACCACAGAAGGGAGAGATTGGCCTAGCAAACTGGTACACATGTTGGAAAAAATTGTTCCATGCCAGCATAACAATTTTTTCAACATGTGTGCTACTCTGCTAGTCCCATCCGCCCACCCTACATCAACAAAAAAATGGAAGAGTGAGAGACTGACCTAGCTGACAGGTATACATGTTGCAAAACATTGTTATGTCCCAGCTGGCTTGGCCACCCCATCATCTTCCATCACTAGAGGCTAGAACAATTTTTTCAATATGTGCCAGTCTGCTACACCTGTCCCTTCACCCTCCATCAATGACAAACCCAGGAGCGAGAGACAGACCCCGCTAACAGATATACGTGTTGAAAAAAATTGTTCTGTGCCAGATGGCTTGGCCACCCTTCCTTTTCCTCTTCCATCACCAGAAGCCAGAACAATTTTTTCAACATGTGTGCCAGTCTGTTACACTTGACCACCCCCCCATCAACAAGAAACCACAGTGAGGGACAGACCTAGAGAACTGCTATACATGTTGAAAATAATTATTCTCTGCCAGCTGGCTTAGTCACCCCTCCCTCTTCCATCACCAGAGGCTAGAACAATTTTTTCAACATGTATACCGATCTGTTAGACCCGACCTTCCACCCTCCATCAAAGAGAAACCACAGGAGCAAGGGACAGATCCAGTGAACTGGCATACATGTTGAAAAAAATTGTTCTGTGCCAGCTGGCTCAATCACCCCTCCCTCTTCCATTACCAGAGGCTAAGACAATTTCTTTCAGCATGTGTGCCAGTCTGCCACACGCGTCCCTCCACTCTCCATCAACGATGAACCACAGGAGTGAGAGACAGACCTAGCTGACAGTAGATGTGTTGAAAAAATGTTCTGTGCCAGCTGGCATGGTCACCCTCCCTCTTCCATCACCAGAGGCTAGAACAATTTTTTTCAATGTGTGTACCAATCTGCTTCACTTGTTCCTTCACCCACCATCAATGACAAACCACAGGAGTGAGGGGCAGACCTAGAGGACTGGTATGCATGTTGAAATATTTTTTCTGTGCCAGTCTGCTCGACTGCCCCTCACTCTACCATCAGAAGCCATAACAATTTTTTCCAACATGTATGCCAGTCTGCTAGGTCCTTCCTCCATCCTCTATCAATGACAGACCACAGGAGTGAGGGACAAACATAGAGGACTGGTATACTGTACATGCTGACAAAAATTGTTATGTGCCAGTCTGCTCGACTGCCCCTTCCTCCACCATCAACCAAAGACCAGAACAATTATTTTTAACATGTCTGTCACTCTGTCAGGTCCGTCCTTCCATCCTCCATCAACAACAGACCACAGTAGTGAGGAACGGACCTAGCTGACTGGTATACATGTAGAAATAAATTAATCACCAGAGGCCAGAACATTTTTTTTTCAGCACGTGTGCCAATTGGCTAGGCTGTGCTGTCCTGGGCCATCCCTTTGACCCTCACAAAGAATCTTTTTTTTTAATCAGCACACCAGCCTTTGCCCAACCTTTCCCCATGTCGGCAACATACACTTGACACACTATGCCAGGCTGTTCCATTGTTTTACCCCTCACCATCATGCCTGCTCATGGCATATTTATACAAATGCATCATGCCAGCCTATGCTCTCCCTTAACCCCACCCCAATGTAATTTCCTCAATATCAACATGCTGGCATGTGCCCTCCATCCTACCCTCACGTAATGTTTTAATACACAATGCCAGCCCTCTGCATCTCATCACCATGTCAGCTAGTCTCTTCCCCCCAACCCTCACCTACATATTTTTTTACATAAACACACCATGCCAACCTATGTCCTTCTGCCACCCCTCACCAATATCCTGCTCTCTCTCTGATGCTCCCATATGCATTTGTAATGTGCTAAATTATGCCAATACTGGGAAGTCTTAACATATAACAAGGCAGGTCTTTCAGGATATTTTATTTGGCTGGCAGGAGGGAATCTATTTCAACCTGAGAACATAGCTGGTGCCCTGAGTTGGAGATAGGGACTCAGCATAGTCCAGTAAGTGGGGAGTTTTTGAGCCCATAGTTAACCTCCAACAGATCAAAGTGCTGTGAGTGCCTGCAACTAAATGACGGCCAGTGGAGCTGGCTATATAAGGAACAGTAGTGGATCTGAAAAGGGCAGTGGAGGGTAAAGTGGCAGAGGGGTTACACTCGTATCTAGCCTAGATGGAAAACATATAGGGAGGGCTCTGAATGAAGAAAGCTACAACAGATTGTGTTGGCAACATGTGGCAAGACATAATTCTCACCTTTGAAGAGTGTATCACTATGAGGCACTGGCTTAGATTTGTACCTTGTGCTTCAGACAGGAGGCTACGGGCTGGGGAGGAGGGGGAAGTATTAGTGTTAAACCTCAAGGAAGACCCCACCACTGATTCAACAAGACTCTGGAGACCCCAAACCCTAATGGTTTTTCCTTTTGCTGCTTGGTGGTGGGAGGTGTAGGTCAGGGTTGGAAACTGTAATTCCAATGCTTCCCTACTTATATGGCGGTTAATTGGAGCCCTAACTGGTGCACCAACAAAGTTTCTTTTTGTAAAGAATATATTTTAGCAATCAGCATGCTGCACTGCAACTGGGATCCTTGGCTCCTGAAAAAGAAAGGACAATCGAGCAGCATGCAACCTGACTCCTTTCAACTTGTCCCGTCCGGTGATAAAAAGATGTAATAGCCAGGCCAATATGTTTGTCAGAGAGATCAGCAGGTTGGAGAAGCCTGGGATGAATCTGAATGTGTCTCAATCCAGGCAAATGTTACTAATCTCAGAGAAGCAGGTGAGGACAAGGACAAAGTGAGGTATGTGAATGAACTTCAGCTGACAGCTGACAGTTATTTAACCATCGCTTTGGCGAGACATTGATTTTTTCAAGCTGCATATATTAAGAGCTTTTTCCCACAGATGATAGTGTGTCAACACACTGGACTGCAATATCTAGTCTTTAGCGGGCAAACAGGTTAGCTAACAGTAATGCGCTTGCTTATTGTTAGGATACTGAATAAAAAATGAAGTAAAACAAGATTTGTAGCTCTCGTTTTAAGAAATAAATACATGCTGTAGGGCATAATACCATTGGCTTTTGCTTGATACTAATTGAAAACAGTATGAAAAAAAATATCAGTTCTGTGAATGTTTATGAAGAACTGGCTTGGGAAATATTGGAACAGGAAACTCATTCTAAAACAGATTTTTATAAGATTTATTAAAACGAATGTTTCTAAGCCTCGTGTTTTTTGATGTGAATGTACAGAAGTTGTACATGTTAACCATAGGCCCAGAACACAACTTCTAATAGAAACACCATATTGAAGTCATAAATATTTGACACTACACCAGTTTCTTTGCCAGCAAGTCTACACATTACAAGATGGAGGGACTACAGTATTTAGCATAAAAATTGGCACTTTTTGATAAATTATGCAACAAAAAATGAACAAATTAGTTTTTTTTTACATTATAATAATAGCAATAAAGAATGTGCAGGAATTAGATTAACAGTTAATCACCCCTTGGGGCAATATGGCACTCAGCTGCACCTTATGCCTCATTACACTCCAAAGGGGTGATCAACAGACTGTTAATCTAACCCCTGCACCTACCTTATTGCTTTGGCTGCACCTCGTGCCACATTACACCCCAAGGGGGTGATTAACAGACTGTTAATCTTAACCCTGTACCTACCTTATTGCTTAATACTGCCTTCATCATTCTCTACAACACAACCAAAACCTACCTGACACAATAGGCAAGCAAACATTCAGCATTCACAAATGCTTGTTTATGTGGCAGTAACTCAGCAAGCAAACAGTAGCCTGCAGCACTGGTTGCAAGTGCCACAGTCCTTTCTTACTTACCCTGCAAACCTGTCCTCAGTGGTTCCACCTGGTTTTCTAACTATTAGCCACATGCAGAAGAAACAGATTCATGACATAAACCTTTGTGTGCTTATTGTTTATGCATGCTTTTGTTGTGTATACTGATGCTACCGTGACATTTTTACATCGCCAGACACTACAGCGACAGCAGTGCCAGGTCGCTGTAGTGTGACCCCATGCACTGCTTCACTGCTGCGGGGGGTTTGCACATCTTCCTTAATCAGCTCTGACTTGAGGTTAGTAGTGGGGGGTGCAGTTGGGCAGAGCCCCCTGCATGGAGGATTCGGGGGTAAAGCCCTCCCAAAGCAAACAATGTTTCCTGTGACTCCCTTTACGCCAACTGCAAATACGGTTGACATAAAGGAGTAACTGTAACGTCGGCCGACAACTAAATTGTCGACCAACTGTCATGGATCCCCTTTGTTGACTGGGTAAATACCCAAGACTAATCAGAGCCTATTTTAGGCATGGCCTGGGAAGACAACAAGTACAAAACATATTGTATAATACAGAAAAAGAACACATAAGTTCATATTGTACATAGTGTAACCAGCCTCTCTCTTCACCCAGCTTAAGGCCAGTTATTAGAGAGCACTCGAAGGGTTCAACCTGACCCTGAGAGATGTTCTCCAGTGGGCCCCAGCTTCGGGTGGCTGACGTTCTTGCCTGGAGATTCCTGACTCAGCCAGAAGTAGGAGGCTCAGGCATGAATATTCATGGCCCTGCCTTTCCCGCAAGCTGAGGGTCTGAGAGACTCCAGGTGAGAAGGGGCTGGATAGAATGAACCCAGAGAACAGCAGGAGAATCTAGCCTCCCTGGCTGCCACTGAGCCGAGAGGACCTGCGGCCTCAGGGATGGTGGCAGTGTCCCTAGATCCAGGTGGTAATGGTCCCCTCCAGCAAGGTCTCTGGAGGCTCCTCCCAGTGGGAAGAACACCCTTTAAAGCTCCACTTAGACAACGTGAACAGCATCCTTGTCCAGCCTAGAGAGAACTGGAAGACTGAAACCCGACAGCACACAGGGAGTTGCAGAAGGTCATCCCTCAAGGGAGGTTGCCAGAACCCACAAAGATCCACTTCCCCCATATGTACGCAAGGGAGAGAGCATGCCTCTTAGTAAACCTTCAATAAAGTTGATCTGTGGGAGAGAAAAAGCTGAAGTATGTAGCTACAGAGCATATAACCTCCTCAGGAAGCACCCCAAATGGAAGGTTATCAGGCGGAAAGGGCCTGATAAGAATTAGGGTCAGTAAGTCCCAAGGATGGGGCCAGGCATGAACGGCCATTCTTTGGGCTACTAGGAATATCAGTGTAGTGGCCAGAGGGAGATATGTATGGCAGGAACAACTGTGTAAAAAGTAACTTAGGATTAGAGCATAATGCTGATGTACTGAAACCGAAATGTGATTGCCACTCGCTGACATGCAGATGAACGCAGGCTATATTGCCCAGGGAGGCATTGTAGCATAGTGGTTAAGAGAACTGAGCTGCAAACCTGGAGAATTGCATCTGAATCCCACAGCCACCACTTGAATATTGTGTGACCATGAGCAAGTTAATTAACTTTCCTGTGCTGCCAGGACTCACTTGGAAGCAGCTCTTGGCTTAGTGTGCCTTTACTGGCATATCTGGGAGGATGCCAGGTCTTAGGAGTGCCAGGCCTCCAGGAACCCCAATAAATAGAAGCTAGGTTATGAGACTGAAAAGTGAAAAGTAAGAGCAGTAGTGCCCCTTCAGACTTAAGGGAGGTTATGGAATTACACGACAGTATAATATAGTGGGCATAGAAAATGCCTTTATATATTGAAGTGAATATGGTTAATGGTGAGCATAAGAAAATAAAGAGGATAATTCAAGAGGAATAGCATTGTGAAGGTAATACCTTTTGAAGCCATGTGACACCGTGACAGTTAAATATATACATTGTGCTTGATCTCAGCTCTCAGTGTGGACCTTCTTTTTTGAGTAGTCCCTCATTTGTGGTACCCCAAAATGTGCATTGGTTGCAACTGGTCCCCATTTGCCCCATTTGACCAGTGATGGCAAAGTAAAGAAAGAGGTACTGGTTTCTCATGACATAAGTAAGGTGCATCTCTGGAAAAGAGATGCCACTTTATACCCATAGATGCGGGGGAGGGGTGCCTGACCCTTAAAATAGTTAATTTGGTCAGTAAATGTTTCTGTAGCTCTAATCAGATTTGTTTATGGCAATCAACATTTCTCAGCTTTTCAGGAAAAGAATTCCAGAATCTAGGTGCATAAAAAATAAATGACTTCTGGCCCATCTTAGTAGAACCTGCTGGTTTCTTAAGTAGGAACCTTTCATTTGATCTAGCACAGTGTTTCAGAAAGGAGGCCACCATTGCTGCATGCAGCCACCAGCACAATTTTCTGAAGCTATCAAACTCTTTACAAAGGTACTGGAATGAACAATTTAAAACATGATATATACATTTCAAAGGGTAGTGCATCATGGACTTGCTTTACTGTATACTGTGTGAAAAGAAATGTGTCATAGTGGGGGCTTGGGGTATATCAGGGGATTTGAGGTGAATAAACAAGGTTTGAAGCCACCAGTTCAGGTGGCTGTGCTTTGAAGCCCTTTGAGGCCACCAAAGTTCTGGGGCATGTGAACCACTGATCAAGCCAGTGCTAGTGATTAAATTGCAATAGCTCAAATAATGCTTTTGGAGTTTCTGCTCTCAACGACTTGTCCTTTGGCCAACCTTTGGCTATGACTGCCAATCAAGCCGATGTAAATGATGGATTGACAACACTGATAGTTGGCTGCTATCATCAAACAAACCAATTGAATCAGATGCATGGAAACCTCCCAAACCAGCACTACTGAGCATGTGAATGGAAAATTCTATGATTCCAATATAAGGTTGTTGCTGTGACCAGGATTTATGAACATCAGTATCTGAATGTGGATCTCAGCCAGTTTATTTGTGAATTTTTGTTCTACAACATACAGTATTTATCTCTCAGTATAAGGTACTACGTAATGAGGTTACCCAGGACATGAGGCTACCATACTTTGGTTCACATTTACATGGAGGCCTATTCATCAAAGATCAGGTTTATTCTTGATGCCCTGCAGTGGGCATGCCTCAGACAGCTAGTGGTGGAATATACTAGGGAGGGAGCAATCTTAGACCTGGTACTGTCAAATGGGGATGGAGAAAGCATCTCAGATGTAGATGTGGGTAGCCATCTGGGAACAAGTGACCACAAAACAGTGTGGTTCACAATAAACACAGCCATAGAGTCGGGCCATACAAAAGCAAGAGTGATGGACTTTAGGAGGGCTAACTTTGGGAAAATGGGAGAGTGCCTCAGAAAAGTGCTAGCAAACTGGCAAGAAGGTGGAGTGGAGGAACATTGGGGAAAAATGAAAACAGCCATCACAGAGGCAACAAGCCTTTGTGTGAAGCAAATCAACAAAGCAAAATGAAGGGAAAAAACACTATGGTTCTCAAAAGAGGTGGCGGGGAAGGTTAAGGAGAAAAAGGTAGCATTCAGGAAGTATAAGGAAACACAGAAGGAGCAGTACAGAGAACTGTACCAGTTAAAGCAGAAGGAAGTGGGGAAGGCAGTCAGAACAGGAAAAGCCCAACCAAACTGAGAAAAAGATAGCCAACTCAGTTAAAAAGGGGATAAAACATTTTATAGGTACATTAGGGAGCTAAGAGAGATGAAGGAAGGGATAGTGAGGCTTACTAAAGGGAAGGAGGGTGGCCAGAGGATGACAGTGAAAAGCAGGGATACTGAATGAATACTTCTGCCGGTATTCACAAAAGAAGAGGAGGGAAGGTACCTAAATCAAAGAATAGAAGCACTCTGGATAGGGAGGTCGATACGGTTCATTCACAGAAGAAAGGGTCCTGAAAGAACTCTTAAAACTGAAGATGGACAACGCAATGGGGCCTGACGGGATTCACCCAAGAATTCTAAAAGAACTAAGGGCAGAATTAGTGACACCACTGACCTCCCTTTTTAACAAATCATGGGAAGATGGTATAGAACCGGAGGACTGGATGAGGGCAGACGTGATTCCCCTTCACAAAAGTGGGAGCAAGACAGAGGCAGGAAACTACAGACCTGTTAGTTTGACCTCAGTGGTAGGGAAAATGATGGAATCACTTCTAAAGGAAAGAATTGTTGAGTTCCAAGAGGCCAAGTGGGGCACAGGACCCAATGCAGCATGGATTCACAGTGGGAAGGTCATGTCAGATGAATCTAATAGATTTCTTTGACTGGGTGACCAATGTGGTATACCAGGGAGGGGCAGTGGCCATGGCGTAACTAGACTTTAGCAAGGCATTTGACACAGTCCCACACAAAAGATTAATACACAAGTTAGCCAGCCTTGGAGTGGGTACCAAGGTGGTAGCTGGGGTTAAAAAGTGGCTGGACAACAGGATACAGAGGGTAATAGTAAACAGAGTTTACACTGAAGAAAGGGGGGTTACTACTAGGGTACCACAGGGTTCAGTACTGGGACTGGTCCTCTTTAATGTCTTTATAAGTGACATTGCAGAGGGACTGGAAGGAAAAGTATGCATCTTTGCAGATGACACAAAGATCTGCAATGAGGTTGATACAGAAGGTGGGGTGGAGAGTATGCAAAGGGACTTGGCAAGGTTGGAGAAATGGTCAAATATACGGCAGCTTAGATTCAATGCAAAGAAGTGCAAAGTAATGCACCTGGGAAACAAAAATCCAGGGGAAGAGTAAACAATGGGGGGTGAGATAATAACAACTACAGAAATGGAAAGGGACCTGGGGTAGTCATTTCAGATGACCTTAAGGTGGGCAAACAATGTGAGAAGGCAGTAAGAAGAGCTGGTGGGATACTGGGATGCATATGGAGAGGCATCACCAGTAGAAAACAGGAAGTTGTTATCCCTTTTACAGACAGTTGGTGAGACCCCATCTGGAGTTCTGCATCCAGTTCTGGAGACCCCATCTCTGCAAGGACATAGACAGGATGGAGGCTGTCCAGAGGAGGGCACTAAAATGGTGCAGGGTCTGCACCAGAAGACATTTGAAGAGAGATTAAAGAAGCTTAATACGTATACACTTGAGAAGAGGAAAGAGAGGGGCGACATGATAGAAACATTCAAGTACATCAAGGGAATCAACAGAGTCCAAGATGGTAGCGTCTTTCAGAAAAAGAGATGTGCAAGAACAAGGGGGCACAATTTGAAGATAGAGGGGGGGCGGCTGAAAGGTAATGTGAGGAAGTATTTTTTCATGGAGAGTGTTGTGGATACATGGAACAGCCTTTCTGAGGAAGTAGTGGACTCAAAAACAGTAGAGGAATTCAAGAATGCATGGGACAGACATAAGGCAATTCTAGTGGGGGGTAGGAGGAAGTAGGCTGTTGGTTAACTAGGATATGCAGCCTATGCATTAGGTAGGGAAATGGGCAGACTAGGTGGGCCAAGCGGTCCTTATCTGCCATTAAATTCTATGTTTCTATGTTTCTATAACCACCATCACTATGGCAGCTCCACAGTTTAAAACCCTCTTTGATTGGGTCACAGGAACAACCTACTAGAGAAGCTCCATAGAAACATAAACACAGAAACAGAGCAAATATTTGCAGATAAAGACCATTGGTCCATCGAGTCTGTCCAGCTGTGCCTACCTCTGTCTTACCAAATATCAGCATTGTTTCAGAAAACCTGTTAAAAAAAGGAAGGAAAAGTGGAGCCTTGAGTATACCTAATCTATAGTCAATATCATGATAAAGCTATGGTATAGATTTGTATTATGTTTGAAGGACATGGAGTTTCTTTGACAACAATGCACCTGTGTGTCAAACAGTGAAGTGATCTTTTTTTTGTTTTTCCTCCTCTCTTTCCAAGTTGCCCACAACTGGCTAGTGTTCTGTGACCTCTGAACCCCAACAAGCCCATTCCTAGCCTGGAATTTCACAACTTAACCCATGTCAGGCCTTTTGGGGCATCCCTCCTCAGGAAATGCACACCTTCTGTGGCCAGTAGATCGTCACACATCCACCAAGGGAGTGTAGTACCCCAATGTTGGGGGCACCACAATAACATAGGGGGACCTTACCCCAAGCCAGGGATTTGGATTTTTTTCTCTTTTTCCCATTCTTCCCCCCTCTGCCTGCCATGTCCCATGGACACCTCCCTAGCCTTTGTTACTTTTGTGCCTTTGGTGTACTAGGGGTTCCAAGGGAAGGACACAGCACTGGCAGGAGACCTTCCTAAAGGCATGAAGGGCTCAATCCCCAGGCTGCTAGCCAGGACCTCCCCTACCCTAGAAAAGAGCATGGGGAGTGACTTGAGTGTGCAGTTGTGGCTCGGCTGGCAGAGTGGAGGACATGGGGAGCATGGATGCTTAAACATACCTCTGGTGGGCCCGTGGCTCCTCTGGCATCACTCCCCTCCAGCTGGAGTCCATTAGTAGTCCATTGGGTGGGAGCATGGCTCACCAATGTGATCTGTCCTCCCCTTACCTTCTCCCCTCTTCTGAGTCTCTAACAGTAGTAGTAGGAGAGGTTTAGAGGATGGATGGATGAAAGCATACAGCAGGGATTCCGGTCTGGGTGGAAACACATGCCCCAGACCTTTTGCTTCACTCCAGCCACTCTAGGAGCACATCAGAGAAGCTGGGTGGAGTGTGGCTCCCCAGCCATCTATTTGGACCCACCAACGACAGTAGCAGTTCAGATCTGTGGCAGTGGTGAGTGGTAGACGGTGCTGCACAGTAGTGCCACAGGCACTCTAAGGGATGGGGAGGCCAAGAATTAGTGAACCAGGTGCCAGAGTTGTTTTCCTATAGGAGCTGCTATAGAGGGGGCAAAAAGAGCAGGCCAAGTACCCAAGGAAGCAGGTAGGGGTACCGTGGGCTTGATCCACTTTTATCTATTCTCTGCACCACAATCACTAGGGAAGGGTGCAGCCCAGGAAGGGGTGGGCTGAGTTCCCAACAGAAAAAAAGGACAGGGCCATCAATACCAAAGGGGTGGGAGCCCAGGTACATTGGTGGCACCCAGCAGTGCGAGGAGAGTGTAGTGAGCTTGCACCTCTTTGTTCTAGTTTTGCACCATGAGCATGGGGCAGGGCTCAGCAGTAGATGCTCTTATTTATATGCATATGGGAGTTTGGACCATGGCCTAACATTCCATAGGAGCAGACACAGCAGTAAGAGGAGGGAAAGATCCTAAAGGCACAGCACCCTTTTGGGAGGAAGGAAAGTGTCCACTAGCCCTAGGATGCATAGGGAGCTGTGTGATGTGCCCTTGAACAGAATTGTACTATAGCAGGTCTAGAGTCCCTAGTGATGGAACCCATTTGCTAAAGAACTGAACGCATTGCTTACAACCCAAACTGATATTAGACTGTATCCCTTGTGTACTTTATGTCTAGCCCCACATCCATTGCAGGACCAGTTTCTTCAGCACTCGACGTTGACCTAAGGGGGCTCCCCGGCCACGTCTCCGTCTTCAGCAGACCTGCCTCCAGAAACCCACTTCAAATCTCCACCACAGCTTCCAGCCCCAGTCCTGCTGTGCTAAGTTGTAGAGAGTCATTAGTCAGGTATCCGGAAGTGAGTCAGCTTAAGAGCCACCTGGGCTCAAGAGTGAGGGACCGCAGTTGATGTTGTACACCACTGTGCTCTTATTTTGGTGCCTATTTGCAAGTCATGCAAATACCAGTGCCGCTTCACAGAGGCTGCACCAGGATTGCATCACCAGTAGTCTTCTTGCTGGGACATGGCCTGGGTGCCAGGGACCTCCCACTGGTCATTGCTGTGGATCCTCCAGAGAATCATCTGCTCAACCAGGAGACCCCAGATCCTCATCAAGAGTCACACAGGATCACCAAATTCTTCACTGTCCTGCTAGCAGTGTTCTTCTTTGTTCATCCAGGGGATGCTCTGCTATGAACTGTGTATAGAAAGTGCTTTGGGGAGTTAAGTTCCACTTGCTGATTTGCCAATGGATCGCAAAGCCCAAGCCTGGTTCATCAGTTGTCTAGTCATCTCAGCAGATTGCACGCAGGCCTCAGACTGAAAAATGTTGACCCACTGCCATCGGTCAGGCCATTTGTTGTTCCTGACTGTGTTGTGTTGCGCTCTTGGTTTGTTGCCTTGTAACATTGTAGAAAAAGACAGTTATCCTGTTGTTCCGCTTGTCCATTGTAAATAAACCTTTTGCATTTTAAAAATGGGAAAAATGGCTCATCATGCATGTGGTCAAAGGAACAATTTTTTTTCAAAATGGGTTTCATGTATAACTTATTTAGCCCACAGTCTGCAAGGTCTATTGTTTAGTTCAGCATCAGAATGAATAGAGTCGGATTCCCACCTGACTCTCCACTACTCCCACCGACAAGTAGCATTATTATATTTCTGACTGTAGTCATCCACTCTGTAGACACACTGCCTATTCTGTTTCACCTTCTGTAGGATCTGTACTGCTTCTTCCGTATCTCTTTACTGTACTCTGGGCTGTTCTCTATACTGAATTATCTATACACTGGTCCTAGTATAATTTAATGTTATAAGAATGATTTTAATGAATATTTTATCTATTAGCGACTGAGAAATTGTCATAGTTTTGCAAGGTATATAGAACATAGGAATGGGTATGAATGAAATTCTATGTTATTCATATTTGCAATTCATGTTGAAAGTTTGTAAGTGTACATTTTTTAAAATTATTTTCTGTATTGTATGTTATGTATGAAATTAATAAAAATGTTCATTGAAAAAACCTTTTGTATCTTGGTCCCTGAGTAAGCTTCCAGGCTCTCTTTCCTGATTCATCTGGCCTATTCTGAATTTTTAAGGAGACACAAACCCTATTCCTTTGGAACTTTTCCCCCTACAGGAGGACTTTCATTTTGTTTCTGCTCGTCCTCTGTCCCGCACAGAATGTAGACAGAAAGGGCATCAAGACATGTGCACACACTTGCCTACTGCTGTGAGCCATCCAGCTGCCTCCTCCAACACACTACTCTGGCTGCATCATTGCCTACAGTCAATCTCTGAGATGTTTGCCCTTCTGCCCTCCCACCACCTGGAGCCATAGTAAGAACAGAAGTACTATATAGGCCTCCAAATCAGGGGGGAGGACTTAGACAGGCAAATGATGCAGGTGACTCAAAGGGTGTCAGACAAAGAGGAGTTTGTACTACTGGGGGACCTTAGTATGCCAGATGTAGAATGGGGAATCTCAAAGGCAACATCAACCAGGAGCAGGAAGATACATTAAGCACTGCAGGGGTCGTTGCTACATCAGCTGGTTAAGGAGCCCACAAGGGGGCAAAATATTTTGGGCACGGTACTGACAAAAGGGGACAGTGTTGAAGAGGTCACTGTGACAGACTGTCTGGGTACAAGTGATCACAACACAGTAAGTTTCAAGATACAAACAGGGAGGATAACAAATAAGAGTACGAAGGCTCTGGACTTCAGGAGGGTGAACTTTGATAGAATGAGGGAGATTGTCAGGGAGGAAAGGAAATGCAGAGACTGCATAGAGGATGTAGAGGAATTGTGGAAATGTATTAAGGGGGCATTATTAAAAGCAATTGAACTATGTATATGGAGAGTAGGAAAAAACAAGAAAAGAAGGCAGCCTCTTTGGTTTAATAGGGAGGTTGTAAGGTCAATAAGGGAAAGAAGGCAGCTTTCAGAAGATATAAGAAAACTCAGAGTGTGATAGAGTTTATTATCAGGAGAAACTGAGACAGGCAAGGAAATTGAGCAGGAGATCAAAAGCAGAAACAGAAGAGAGAACTGCTAAACATGTAAAATGAGATAAAACTTTATTTCAGATATGTGGGGGAAAGAGGAGGACAAGACAGGGGGACTGTGAGTTTGAGGGGGAATGGAGGAACTAAGGTTGAGGGGGACCCTGAGAAAGTTGAGGTTTTAAATAGTTATTTTTGCTCTGTACTCACTGTGGAAGGGGATGGAAAGGGACCTGAGTTAAAGAAGAAAGGAGGAGATGAATATGGAGTGGTTCAAAGCCCATTAAGTGAGGAAAGAGTTAAGGAAAAATCTGGAAAATTAAAGGTAGACAAAGCAATGGGGCTGGATGGTTGCATCCAAGAGTTCTTAGGGAGTTGAGGGATGAGTTGTCAACACATTTAGCAAAGTTATTTAACTTGTCCCTAGATACAGGGTGTGTTCTGAGTGACTGGAGGATGGCAGATGTAGTACCACTGCACAAGGGAGGCTGCAAAGAGGAGGCAGGGAATTACAGACCTGTCAGCCTCACATCAGTGGTGGGTAAGGTGATGGAGGTGCTAATAAAGGAAAAAGTGGCAAAATACTTAACAGACAACAAACTATTAGATGAAAAGCAACATGGATTCACTAGTGGGAGATCTTGACAAACAAATCTGATAGAAATGTTGATGGGGTAATGAAGGTGGTTGATTAAGGAGGGGCAGTTGATGTGCCTACCTGGACTTCAGTAAGCCTTTGACCCTGTCCCTCACTGCAGGCTGGTAAATAAGAGAGAGATCCTGGGATGGGACAGAAAATAACTAGATGGGTGGAAAACTGACTGAAGTATAGAAGTTAGGCGTTGGTGGTAAATGGTTTACATTCTTTGGTAATGAAAGTTATGAGCGGGTTCCTCAAGGTTCTGTACTAGGACCAATCCTTTTAACATATATATACACTGTATATATATATATATATATATATATATATATATATATATATATCATATTAGTGATATATCAGAGGAATTGAAGGAAAAATTTGTCTGTTTGCAGATGATGCAAAGTTATGGAATAGGGTTCGACACTGAAGGAGGGATGAGGCCATGAGGAGGGATTTGAATATACTACAGAAATGGTCAGAAACATGCCAGCTGAAGTTCAATACAAAGAAGTGTGCAGTGATGCATATAGGGTGTAAAAATTGACTGTCCAAGTACTTGCGGTGGAGGGGGGGGGACAGATAAAGCAAACAGAACATGAAAGGGAACTGAGGATTATAATATCAAACAACCTTAGGGTAAGTGACCAATGTAGTAATGCGGTTGGCTAAGCTAATAGAATGATGGCATGCATATGAAGGGGCATAACTAGCAGGAAGAGGGAGGTGCTTATTCCATTATTATTTAGCTACAGAGCTCCTCCTGGTACATACTCTTCCTCCGCCATCTCCGATACACCTACAATCGCCGCTTAAACCGCACTGAGTCAACTATTTAGCATGCGTAGCTGTTCCTGTCCGCGGTGTTCTAGCACACCATGCCCTTACAAAACTCTGAGTGGCTCCTCAACAAACTAATTGACAACACTCTGAGTGGCTCCTGCCCAAACTTATCACAAGCTGTGCCTCACCACCTGTATAGCTTACTTCCTGCTATCTCCGTTTCTAGGCTACTGGTCTTCACTATCTATGTATGCTTATCTCTCAAACCTGTTACCAAGTCCTGTATTAGCCTATGTATACCAAACTTGTAACACCCATATTGTAACAAATAAATAACTGCATCTACCTACCAAGACTGTAACCACAATGTTGAAAATATGCTAATTGCAATGTGTAATCTAAATGTTGTACTGTATGTGTCCTCTTTGTGACGAGGTACCTTTGGAAATGAGCCTCTGGCTCAAAGGTTGTAAACCGATGTACAAATAAAATAAATAAATAAATAAAATAAGACCATGGTTAGACTGCACCTGTAGTACAGGGTACAGTTCTGGAGGTCTCATTTAAGAAAGGACATAGATGTAATAGAAAAGGTTCAGGGAAGGGCAGCAAAGATGGTGCAGGGTATGCAAGGGAAACCACATGAGACGAGACTGAGATAATTAAATCTGTATCTGCTGGAGTTTAGAGGAGAGAGGAGACATGATAGAGATATTCAAGTACATAAATGGGATAAATAAAGTGAGGGAAAGAAGTCTATTTAAAAGGAAAGTCGAGTTAAAACAAGATGTCATACTTTAAGACTGGAAGAAGGAGGAAGATTTAAAGGTAATGTAAGGTGGTGTTATTTCACTGAGAGGGTGATTGAATCTGAAACAGATTACCTGAGGAGGTAGTAGGCATTGAAATAGTGGAGGGTTTCAGCAGAGCATAGGGACAGACATATGGTGTTGGTTTGAGGATGGAGGATAGGCTCCTTGTACACGGTGACAAATAGGGGAGGGAGATGGGCAGACTGGCTGGGCCAGCAGAGTAGGGTTGTCAGAACCCTCTGAAGTTCTGGGTTCTAGTTCTAGTCTAGAACTTTTGAAAAAAGTTCTAGGGTTCTAATCTTTTAGAACTTTTAGAACTCGAACCCTATTTTCTAAATTGTGCTGCCTACTTGATCTATAGCTCTCTCTCCTCTTCCCTTCCTTCCCACAATGACTCCTTGTGCCATTCCACCCTCCTGCAGGGTAAGGGTGATTTTTTCTTTTTAACTACTTTAATTCTGGAAACACAGAGGAAAACACTGGAGTTGCATGCTAGGCTAACCATATAATCTCTCACCCCTCAGCAGCCCATACCAAAGCAGACATAGCCAGGCTCAGGTGGCACAAGGAGAGACACTAGACAGCACAGCATTTTAAATCAGACACTGACTGTAGACAGTACAGTAGACATGATCAATGCAGCAGAGCAGAGCAGACCACCAATAAACATAATTAAACACCACCTACCCTTGCCTTCTTGCGGACTACAGCTATGTTAGCTCAGGTTGAGCAGTTTCGTGCTGCTTTGCTGATTGCTATGCTGGTCATGGTCACTGGTAGAGCCACTGACCCACTCCAGACACAACAGGGAGAGAGAATTCCTCCTAGATTGCAGCAGGCTTCTTTTCCTGGGTGCTCCTTGACCCTGACTGGCACCAAATCAAATGGGCAATAGTATGTAGCACCTGCCAGCTTAGAACTGCCTTCTGCAAACTGTAATCTCTCACTCCACCACCTCCTCTCTGCTAATTACTTTGTCTTATTTTTGTCCATACAGCATAGTAAGCATATAGTCCCCCAGCATGATGATGTTGCTGGCTATCCCCCAATTACTGCTCACCCCACCCACCACTGCAGCACCACCACTCAGTCCTACCACAGTTAGTTGTTGCTTGCAGCAGCTCCACCTCGAGCCACCAGCAGTCTGTATTCCCAGTGAAACCCAGCACCCCTGGAACGCAGGCTCTCCAAGCTCACCAGCAGGCAGCAGCAGCAAAAGAGACTGAGTGTTGGGCATAGCCAGTCAAGACATTTCATTTCCATCATTTAGCTCCATCCTTTCACTCTCGTCATTTCACTCCCATAATTTTGCCCCATGCAGGTTCCTCCACAGGCATTTCACTCCCACTTACCTACTATTGTTCCCCTTCCCCATCCTTGTACCAATCCCCTCCTTCTCTGCTCTCCGACCAGTGAGATCTTTATGGGTACTGAGTAACAGTAAGCAGAGAATGCAATTCAGTTTATCTGCTGAATAAAGACTTTTCTGATGCCTGAGCTGGTGGTCTTTGTAGATCACGAAAGTCTAAAACAATATGCCAACTACAGTACTTGCTAAGTGTTTGATTAAATTAAATTGTGCTTATGGGAGAATTTTAAAATGTATGTCAAGGTCTACCTTGGCATTCCGTCACTGACTAAGCAATTTTTGGGTGTCAGTGTCAGATGGTGGGAAAATACTGTATGCATCCATAAATAAAATGATTCAGGAAAGTGATGCAAAGAAATCAAATCTCCCATCAGGACAAATATTACTACACTCCTCAAGCACTGTCAGGCTGAAGCGGCAGGTTCATTTTTTATTTTGTTGTACCTAATGGTGCAGATACAGTAGCTGCTGGTGAATTGGGGGCTTCTTGGTCAAAGAGAGGAGTAGGGTGAACAATTGCAGATTGGAATCTGAGCAGACATTTCACTCCTGGTGGAAAAATACTGTATGTATCCAAAAATAAAATGGTTCAGGAAAGTGATGCAAAAAATCAAGTCTCCATCAGGACTAATACTACCGAGCGGCAGGTTCGTTTTTCATTTTTATTTTGTGTACCCTAATTGTGCAGGACAGGGCCGCTGGTGAATGGGGGTGGGGGTGGTGTTCTGGGTCAAAGAGAGGGAGTAGGGCGGACAGTTGCAGATTGGAATCTGAGCAGACATTCCTCCTATCATTTTGCATCAGTGAATTTGCTGAAGGAGGGTAATGATCAGGAGTGAATTAGCAGGAGGCGAGAAGTAGGGAGTGAATGACGAGAGCATAATGTGCGCTCCGTGTGGGACAAATGTGCTCACCTTCACACCTCATCCCCCATAATTATACCCCTGCATCATCCCTCTGTGTCAGACTGTCAGTGTGCAGAGTCAACCTCACCACACCAGGAAATAGCAGGCAGTGGCACTGCAGTGTCGTTTAAGTAATAAAAAAGTCAAACCCTTTTGCGAACCCTCTAGTGTTCAAGTTCTAAATTAGAACTCGAACACCAGGGTTCGAATCTTTTTCGAACAAGTTCTGACAACCCTACAGCAGAGTCCTTTTCACTGACACATTACTATGATACTATGATACCACTGGCCTGCTAATCCTCTGGACCTGGGAGATTTGTATCACATGTTGCAAAACTACCTCAGTGGTCTGACTAAAGAGAAGCCTGTTCAAATGGCAGCAAATACTGTTGAGTATTTTTTCTTTTCCCTTTTTCTAACTAGAGATTTTTCTGCCTTGCAATACTTGGTGTGACGTGTAGAACAGTACCCTACCTGGGACCTGACATAGCTAGTTCTGTTCTCCTCATACATCAGCAGCCTGTGACCTCACTGTCTTTATTATCACAACTCACCAAGAAGAGACACTCACCTGCTGCCACACTAGTCACTTGTGATGTCACAGTTTATTTATTTGATAACCGGTAACTAGGAAAGGCACACTGAGCCAAGGCTCGTTTCCAGGTGTGTCTCAGGGAGAAAGGGGAAGGGGAGGACAGAATTACAGCAAATCTAGCTTCAGTGACAATGTACGAAGTAAAGTGCATAACAGTGTGCAATTAGGATAAAAGTGTAACGGCACTGTAAGGACAATAACGTAATGCTCTAAGCAGTATTCATGTGCAAATTAAATGAATGGAGCAGGCAGCAATGTAACAGTGCAAGAGCTATTGAGAAGAATCTATTTCAGGCAGCAGCTGTGCACAGGTGAAGCCAAACAGAGGTATGGAGGAACCTTGTAGAGAAGAGTCAGCTAGAGGGTTATCAGGAGCAGGAGAGGGCAGGGAAAAGTTTTAGCTGGTATCTACGGGAGATGTGTGAGGAGAAAGACAGAGAATGGAGGGGAACATGTTCCAGAGGGAATGGAGGTTATAGGAGAAGGTAGATTGCCCAGCAGAGAAGGGCAGAAGGGGAAGGGAGAAAATGTGAGAGTCCGGGAGCAAAGGGAGTAGGCAGTGGGGATGGGAGAGATGTGAGGAGAGGTATGAAGGAAGGATCCTAAGCCAATATTTGGAGATGAAGGATGTGCAGTAAAACTGGTGATGTAAAGAGAAGAGAATGAATAGGAAAAGTAAAGGAGCAGCAGTGAGTTTGAGATGTGGACTTTACAGCAAAGTGACAAAAGCACTGCAGAGGGTGTCCAATGTGGTGACGGAAGAGGAGGGGACAGTGATGTAGACAACATTTGTGTAGTTAAAAACCAGAAGCATTTTGGTGACCAGCTGCTTGCAGACCTGAGGAGAAAGACAGTCCTTGTTACGATACACAGTTACAAGTTTGGGGTGGAACTTGGAGTAGATGGCATCAACGTGAGCAGAGAAGTCAAGCTTTCTTTCTAGCCACACACCAAGGAACTTGAAAGATGAAAAACCACCTCAAGTGGATGCCATCCAGAGTAGAGAAATGGAAGTCTGGCCAATTTCTGGCTAGTTGAAAGCTCATGGCACATTATTTTAGTAGTGACCTGGAGTTGGTTGGAGTGGAACCAGCACAGGATGTTGTGGAAGCCTTGCTACAGCAAGCTGTCCACGGCTGTGGCTAAGGGCTGTAACTGTATATGACTGTGTCATCTGCATACATACGGATGTGTGAGTTGGCACAGGCAGTGTGTGTGTGTGTGTGTGGGGGGGGGGCATTCGGGAAGATGGGAAAAAAGATGATACGCAGGATGAAGCCCTGTGGGACCCTGGCCTGAGTATGACAGGGAGGGGACAGGGCATTTCCTGGCTGTATCAGCTGTTGACAGCCTGTTAGGTATGAACAGAACCAGTGGACAGCAGGAGCTGAGAGGCAAGCAGAACTTAGCTTGTCCAAGAGGAATGGATGGGCCACTGAGTTAAAGGCTTTGGCCAGTTTGATGAAAGTAGCTGCTGTGATGTGCCCCTTATCTGTCCCAGTGAGGATGGAGTCAGTGACATGCAGCAGGGAGGAGACATGGAAGTGGTGCTTCCAAAAAACAGACTGGAAGAGGAGAGGTAGTTGGAGGAGTAGCAGAAGTCAGCGAGCCTAGAATAAACAAATTTCTCTTGCAGCTTTGCAAGAGTACGGAGGAGGGAGCTAGGATAGAAACTGCAGGGGGATTAGGGGTCACACCCTTTATGCAGAGGGAGAACCTTGGTAATCTTCCAAGACTGGTGAACATCGCAGAGGGTGAAGGAGAGGTTGAGAAGGTGATTCAGGCTCTGTCTACACTAGGGGTTTGTAATGTTACAGTTGGTCTGTAACATTACAAAACTCTCTGAATTATAGTTTCGCCCACACTATAGCACACTGTTTCTGTGCTCGAACGATTAAGCTGTACTCAAAACCTGATCAGAGCAGATTTTGAGCACAGTTGCAATAACATGGTTGCCTTAAACCATTTTAACAGTGGTGTGGATGCACACCGTACTGTAAAAGCAGTTTAAGGCAACTCCTGTGAGGCTGTTTTAGCGAATGTTGGCCTCTAAAAGAAAAAGGGATACATATACTTACATCCCCGTCCTCGCCATTGGGATCCCACATAGATTGGTGCTATTTTTGGCCCGATTGGTTAGCATGCTCATTACCGAGTATTCTGGCATGCATTGGGTGCCCGCAATGCTTTGTGGGACTGCCGCAAGTATGCCTGGGAACTCCAACAGGCAGTCTCTAAAGTCAGCTGCTAATGTGGATGGACAGACAACCATTCTGAAAACCTTTTTACAAAATAGTTTTCAGAAAGGTTTCCAAACGCACTGATAGTGTGGACAGGGCCTAAGAGGGTGGCTGTGGTGGGTGCTGAGAGACAGAGAAGTTTAAGGTCCAGTCCATCAGGACTAGAATTAGACAAATTAAGCAAGGAAAAGGCAAGCAAGGTTTCCTGAGGAGTCACAGGAGGGAAGTGAAACCCTTGAGCTGAGTGGGGCAGAGAAGAGGATAGAAGGGAGAAGAGAAGAGACGTACCAGGGGTGGAGAGGAGAGGACACATGTAGTAAAAAATCCATTAACAAGAGCAGCAACAGCCCGGCCCGGTGGCACTGAGGGTTGAGGCGCTGGATGCCACACCTCGCTCCACACCGGCAACCCGGGTTTGGGAACAAGCCCGGGTCATTGCGGGTCAGCAGGGACAGACTAGGATTGAGCGTCCGACGACAGCTCTCCTAGTCCTGGGGAAAGGGGTGGATGCACACCGTGCTCTGGTGGTACCTGGGGATGCCTGGAGGTACTGCAGAGGCGCGGGTGCAGAAAGTTGGGGGGGAGCACGGCAGACATCTGCACGCTAGTGTGCGGACGTCATTGCATGTCTGTGCCTCTACTGGGGAAGAACAAGGAAACAGCAGCGCAAGTTCATGGCAGCTTGGTGGCCGCAGTTCACTGGTCCGACGATGCCTGTAGGGCGTGCGCCGGTAGTGGATCCTCGCCGGGCACTGGAGGCTTAGGGGGAGCCCCTGTTGATGGTGTAGCTGCCTATGCCAGCTGGGCACGACAGCTTCGGGGTCGGCGGTGGATGAGCAGTGGCTGGAGATTGGCAGGACTGTGGCTGGAAGGTGAGAAATTATTCAACGATAAAGAAAACAAGAGCAGCAACAGAGGGAGGCTCTGAAACAGGTGAACCATTTACCATGAGGACTGGGGCAGTGAACTGGTCAGGGGGGTTGAAAAGGAAGTGAATAATCTCCCAGAATTTTGCTGGGGAGTTAAGTATATTCTGGAGGTTGGCTTTAAAACAGTGTGACTTAGCAGCATGGACAGACTTTGAACATGAATTTCTGAGTGACCTGTAGTTCAGGAGGTCAGACAAGGAGCCAGATAATTTGAAATGTGCCCTAGCTTGATCATGGGACTTGCACTGGTCAGTGAGGTCAGGTGTAGTCCAGGGGTGGTGGGAACCTTTATCCTGGATTTTCTGAGGTGTGTGTACTTATCCAAGACAAAAGTAAATTTGTTATGGGATGAGGAGGGCAACGTCAATGTCGGGGGTGGAGAGGATAGGGAGCAGTCAGTTGCAGCAAGACCATTTAGGAGTGAACTCACAATGCTGATGAGGTATGGTGAGGAATATGAATTTGTTATGTCAATCTCCAGGAAAAGCACTGCTCTTTACAACACACCTATTACTATCAGGTACAACACCTTCTGAAGAGAATATTTTAAAAAAATAACTTCAGAAATAAAAAGTAAACAATTTACTACTTTTAGAAAATAATATTTTCTGCCCACTGTTTTGTCACTATGAGCTCTTTAACTAGTATAGTCTAGTATAGTGTAGTTGAGATAGAGACTGCCAACAAACATCCACTCTCCCCTTGGTAATAAGCAATGATACCAATGCTCCAGCATGGTGTTATAGTGGCACTGTGCAGTCCATGAGGCACAGACATTTAAGCAGATGTTAATCAAGGTCCAGTCCACCTGTTCTTGTGGGTGAACAGGATGATGTCAAAGATCCCACAGCAGTTCTGGAAAGAGTTGGGTGATTTCCCTCATGACCATGTTTCCTCATTCAGTACTAGCCACTAACAGCTTCATTCTGCAGAATGGGTGACTGCCTCCTGCAAGCCACTGGAGCAGTTCTGACCCCCAGAGGCTGTTTCATGCTTACCCACCCACCTTGCAGCCTACAACGAGGCATCCTGCACAGAATAGGTGACTGCCTCCTGCTGCAAGCTGTGGGAGCTGCTCTGACCCTGGCGGCTGTTGTGCACTGACCTGCCCGCCTCACAGCCTACGATTAAGCATGCTGCCCAGAACAGGCAACTGCCTCCTCCTGCAAACCGTGGGGGGGTGCTCTGACTCTGGTGGCTGTTCTGCACTGACCTGCCTGCTTCACAGTCTACAGCCAGGCATCCTGCCAAGAACAGGCGACTACCTCCTCCTGCAAGCCGCGGGAGCCGCTCTGACCATGGTGGCTGTTCTGCGCTTACCAGCCTGCCTCACAGCCTACAACCTGGTACACATTTTGAAGAGTGGCCCAGAGCCGTCGATGGGATTGAACTTGTTGCTGTTTGCCTTTCTGGCCAATTGCTCTGTCACCCCTTTCCATCCTTCCCCCTGCTACATTATGTCCCCTTTGCCTGCACCTCCCCCTCTCCCCAGCTCTTTTCCCCAGATGTCCAGCCTTGTCTTCCTACTCTCTTTCCCTCCCCTCTTTCTATTACCTAGTTACTTAGCAAAATGGTGTGTGCCTATGACTCCACTGGCACTTAATGTCATTACTTTCCCTTCCTCCCCTACTATAGACCCCTCCTAGGAATCTCAGCCTGTCACTCACCTCAGTACCTAGTGCACTCGGTGGATGATTCTAAACTGGCTTTATTGTTCCCTACCTGCGATCATCTCCCCTGCTTCTCCTCGTTTCACCTCCGCCTCAGTATTGTTCCGCTTGTGAACTGTTTACTCTTCTAGGTTTTGTTTGCCATGTCTCTATTTAGTATTCACTGCTGGTATTAAATGTTTTGGCAACTCTGTTTTGAAACCTGTAACTGTACATCATGCATTATCGCTCTGTACCACGCTTACTCTGTCATGTACTGTTTCCTTGTGATTTATCTGTATTACCCGTAACCTGCTACTACTATCTGGCTTATATAATATCTCAAATCATTTGTTCTGTGCCATTGTTTGTGGCCCAGGTCGTGCCTGAAAACAGTCCTTGGATCAGTGCACTTACCCGGTAAACAAAGACTTAAATAAAAATTGGTTGCAGTACTACTGCTCCTGAGCTCTGATTGGGCACAATGCTATTCCCTCTTCTCTTATTGGCTCTTGTCTCTACCCTTTCTAAGCTGTCTTTTTTTTAATACAAAACTTATTAATGCTGAGTTTTCCAGTACCAACTGTTAAGTAGAACAGGATTGTTAAAGTTACAGCTTGTTGATTTTTTTTGTCTACTTTCCCATTTGCAAATTATACTGCAAAGCAACTAGAGGCAACAGCTCAAGGAGGTTGCAATCCTCTTCCCACTATTCTCCCCTAGCACTTCTTGTCCTGGGTCCCTCATACCTCTCCAGATGTACTAGTGATTATAGAAACATGGCTGAAAGCATCTACCACTGACTATGCCATCAACCTATACTATTTTATCTCCAGTACTGCTCTCATGTCTATCCTTGGCTGGATAGTAACACTGGCCTGCATTATTCTTGTCTGCTGTGTGAACCAATTTATTGCACACTCCTTAAGATTCCATCCTTGGGTTAGTATCCCTCCCCCTCCATGTCACATCTAGCCTGACTCCCCCGCATACTCTTACGCACCCCTTGCCTTCCTAAACCTGGCACTGCCCTCCTTGGGCTCTGGCTCTGCAAGCATTTGTGTGTACCTACTGTACAATTTGCCCTTGGAATGAAGCCTTCTTGTGCCTTGCTATGAGTCTGTATTTCTGTTCTCCTCCTTCTGGCCCAAGCAGGGGATATTGAGCTCAGTCCTGGACCCCCTTGCCCTTCCTCTACACAAATCCCTGTGACTAATACTCAACCCCCTCCCAAAGGCCTGCAAATAGCACAAATTAATATTTGCAGTCTTCACCCTAAGATGGCCAAATTAGAAATCTGGGTTTCCCAGAAGAACTCTGACATCCTATTCATCTCAGGAAGTGGCTAAAGCCAGCTATCAAACAGCTTGAGGTGTCATTACCTGGCTATAATTGCTTTAGGAAGGATAGGGTGGGCAAAAGAGCTGGGGGTGTTCTTGTGTACAGTCGGGCTGACTTGGATGTCATCAGACTCCCTGGACCTGACTCTGGCTGCCCAGTTGTGGAATCCATATTCCTCTCCTTGATGCCTGGAAAGGTCAAGAAATTAATCATTGGGTGTGCCTACTTACCGCCCAACAAGGTTTCTATTGGCCTCCCTCCCTTCCTTAACTCCCTTGCTAGCCTCCCACGCCACGATCTTGTACTTTGTGGTGATCTCAATATCGATTGGCTTAACCCTACTGATGACAAAGTATGTTCCACACTTGCAGATTCTAATCTAGTACAACTTATTCAGGATCCTACGCACCTCATTACCAAGTCTGGTAAACATACTTTACTTGACTGGGTGATTATTAATTGCTCCCAGACAGTCAAAGCTACTGGAGTTCTTTCAGACTGTAAAAGTGACCATTCTCCAGCTTTCTGTGTATGGAGGAATAACTGCCCTAACCCCTCTCCCAAGATTACCCTTGCTAGGGACATGACCAAGTTTGTCATCAGTAGCTTCTGTACATCAATCATTAACACTGACTGGAGCCCAATTAAGACTCTCCCTGACATCAGTCAAGCCCTGAATTTCTTTCGCTCCACTCTTACTTAAATCATTGATAACCATGCCCCCTTAACAAAAATGCAGGTCCAAGGGTGTCAAGGCTCCATGGCTTAGCAAGGACATTAGGATGCTTATGTTCCCCAGAGACTGGGCATGGCAAGCTTACAAAAAAAGTGGGCAGCCCTCAGATTGGCAGGTCTATAAGCAACTCAGAAATAAATGTAAATACTCCATCCATTAAGCCAAACACCACCATTACAAATCCTTACAAAATAAACATCTTTGCCACCTCAAAAAGTTCTGGAGACAGGTTAATTCCTTGGTCAAAGGGAAAGCTGCTGAACTCCCAAGCTCCCTCACTGCCCAGAGTACCACCCTAACTGACCCCTCCCATTGCCAATGGATTTAATGAATTCTTTGCAGATCTCCAAAAGTACACCTCTCTCTCCCAGAACTCATCTGTTCCCCTCTCAGTCCCATCATCTTTGGCCTACTGTGGGACTCGGCCTGCACTCCACTTGAAGCTGGCCTCTCGAGTAGGTCCAGAGGCTTCTTGGTAACTTGAAGCTGAGAGCTCACCTGTTCACGATACCTTGGAGCCCAGGTTTCTTAAACTGGGTGCTCCAGCCCTCGTTCGCCCTGTTTGTGACTTATTCAATAGGTCCTTCCTCTCAAGTACAGTTCCTGATAAGTGGAAGGTAGCTGTTGTCATGCCTGTACACATGGGGGGCCTAACTCAGTGGCGGAAATTTCAGACCCATATTCATTCTTTGCCCATTGGCTAAAATTCAAGAATGCACAGCATACAATCACCTTCAGAATTATCTTGAACACCACAACTTGCTATCACCCTTCCAACATGGGTTCAGAAAGAACCATAGCACCCTCACTGCCTTATTAAATGTAACCTCTGACATATTCAAGCCATGAACTGTGGTTCTACCACTGGTGCCATATTTGTTGATCTTACAAAACATTCTACCTGGTGAACCATGGTCTCCTGCTCCAAGCAACTTCATATACTTGGCCTTGATACTGGTGCCCCAAGCTGGGTCCAAAGCTACCTATCCTGCCGGTCTGAAAGGGTCAAGTGGGCTAGTTATCTCTCTAGTCTCAGACCCATAATGCATGGTGTATCCCAGGGCTCCATTTTAGGCCCTGTGTTATTCTCCTTATTTATTAATGATTTACCCAGTAACTGCAGAGGGGCCTCTGGGCATCTCCATGTGGATGATGCTATCATCTACCACTCCTCTCCAGATGTTGACTGGATAAACAGAGAACTAGCATCAGACTTTGCTGCTCTTGAAGGTTGGTTCAGACAGAACTAGCTTGCCCTTATCTGAAAAAAAAACAAAAGGATGTTATTTTCCCACTCATCCTTCTCATCACCTACCATCTCCTCTCTCTGTATCACCTCTCTTAATGGTGATTCTCTTGAGCCCTTCAACTATCTGGGTATCACTTTAGATACCTCTCTTTCGCTCAATGCCCATGTCTCAATCATAACTAAATCACTAAACCAAAAGCTAGGTCTCCTTTATCACATCTGCCTCTTCCTCACCTCTGCCTCTTGCCATAAGACTGCTTCCTCATCTCTTCTTCCACTGCTAACCTCTGGTGCTCCCTTACTGCTCTCCACTAATGCTGCTGCCCTGTATCTCCTAACTCAGGCCTACCACAGAGTGGGAAGTTTCGCCTTGGGGATCATTGCCCGTCACCACCACTGTGACATCCATGCATCACTGAACTGGTTGCCCTATGAATCTAAACTGAGGTATACCACCCTGTGTTTCATTTATAAGCTGGTGCATAAATTTACTTCTCCTTGCCTGAGATCATCAGCCTAAAACAAGCTCCTCGTGCACTAAGGCCTGCCTCCCTTCCAGTTCTCATTACACCTAATGTGTGACTAGCTGCTGCCCATAAGTCCTTCTCATTTGCAGCAGTGTCTGACTGGAACTCCCTTCCCTCTCCATCTTATCATGCTCCACTCTTTCTAAGTTCTGAACCAATCTGCTTTCCTCTCTCTGTGCCTCTGCAGTATGCTCTTGCCTTTGTTGATGACTGATCTTCTCTTATACTGCTCTATATGCTTCTCCTCATCCAACCTGACCCCTTGTCCAGGTCCCTCTCCTTACCTCCCATCCTTATCTCATTGTATTCTTGCCACCTCTTTGCCCCCTCCTGTACCTGTACTACTTATCTGCCTTTAGATTTTGCTTCTCTAGTCATTCTGAAACTAACTTGCAATATGTAATATTCAAAGCGTAAATATCTATTTTGTTAGCTGCTATATCCAGTTTTGCTGCTTGTGTTCATTAAGAAACTGACCTGCAATATGTCATTACTAAAGTGTATATATCTATTTTGTTAGCTGTTATAAACTGTTACTTTTATATTTCTTTATGTTTTATGATTCTTTATCTCTACCTGCCGTATGCTCATTTTGTTATTACTGCAATAGAATTCCTTTGTTGTTTGCACTGCACTGTATTGTTTTGCTGCACTCCCAGGTCGACCCTGAAAAAGGACTGTAATTGTCTTGGTAGACTTACCCGGTTACTAAAAGCAATAAATAAAATAAAATAAAATCTCATTCAATATCAATCAGTACTTCCTGTATTCACACCCCCACACCAGACAAGGCTAAAAACAGGCAGAATCTTAAGGAAAGTCTATATTCCTGTTCTGAGTCAATGATATGCTACAGCAAAATTACAATTTTTATAGCTCTACAAATTCTTTACCAGTGTTTCTCAGGTTTACACTGGTTAATTGTTGACATTGATGTCCTTTATTTAAAAAACAAAAAGAGTCATAAAAGTCTCATAACCTCATTTGTTCAATTATGTCACATGACCGCTGATTATTCTCCTACTCTCTTATTCTTTTCCAAATAACATATCATTTTGTAACAGGCATAACACACTCCAGAGTGTATATTCATAAGGGAATAATGTGCTGTTCAGGTGGTTGGTTAAGCTTCATACCTAACAACCATCCAAGGCGTAAAGGAAAAGGTAGTAGCATTGCAGTTGGAGGCACATCTGGCACATCATGTCATGTAATCTATGAGCCATAAGAGTTCAGATCTCAACACAGCACCGATATGGCATTGGTGAAGGCAATGAATGAGCTCTTCCTGGTGAGAGAGTGAGGAGAATACTCTATGGTTTTCTTCTTGATCTTTCACTGGCATTCGACACTGTGGACCATGGTGCTTTGACTAATCATCTGAGGCCTTATAGTGAACTCTCCCATACAGTGTTGTGATAGCTTTAGTCCTTTCTGGCCAGTAAGGAACAACTGTAGCATTTGGTCCAACATGGCTGCTGTTTCCTCCAGGGTTCCACAGGGCTCAATTTTGCCCCCTATGTTGTTTGCAGTGTACTGTACATTTTACTCTTGGGGGAGACTGTGAGATGGTACAAGCTTGGTTTCTAATTTTCTACTGCAATGCAGATGATACACAGCTGTACCTATCATTCTCACCTGATCAGGTCAACTCAGTAGCGGTGATTGATCAACACCTGTCTGAACTAAGTGAATGGGTGGCTGCCAGCTGGCTGAGCCTTACTCTTGACAAGACAGAGCTTCTGCTAATAAAAACAGGATCCCAGAACACTACAATAAATCCTTAGAGCTGTAAATAGGGCTACAGATATTGTATTCCTGGTTACCAGGAGACAGTGATTCGAATTGCGGTTGGTAGCTGTACAGAAATATCCACCCAAAATAAAACACAGCAGCAGAGAGAGAGAGGTAATGAAATATATGATAGCGAGATGGCCAGAAGAGACACCATCTTGATCCCCAAATCATGGTGGAATGTTTTATGACCTTTGGCACAGAGTAAAGAAATAAACCCATGGAGAAAATCTCCCTGGATCCAAGGTCTAGGTTGTTTTGCCTCCAGGTGGCTATGTGTACTTTAAGTACCCTCAAGCTTAGAATGAAGACTAGGCAGCTACAGTGGGTGCCATAGAGCTAGGTCACTGTCGCTAAAGAACCCCCCATCTTGGTGAGAGTTCCACCCTGAATGAATGAGGGACAGTATTGCTAGAGAAAGGACTATGCTGGGTGCCACAGAGCATGATCAGTGTGGCTAAAGGAACCTTTAGCATGGCTAGGGATGACAGGGGTTAACTGAAAAACAAATGACGGTTTTGGCCCACTAAAGAAGGAGCTACAGTGTGGGCACAGAGAGCTTGATCAGTAAAATATGCTGGAAGCAATGAGGAAACCACAGGTTGACTCAAGCACTGTGAAATTTGGAACTGAAATTAGTGGTGAAGGGTGGGGCATTGTGGTGAACTTTAAAAATGCAAATCCAAGGGTGTCAAGGCCCAATGAATTACAAAGGAGATCAGGATGCAAATGCCCCTTCATGACAAAGCCTGGTACACATACAAAAATATGGAACTGTCGTTAACTGGCAAACTTACAGACAACTCCATAACAGTTGCAGAAATGCACTCCAAAAAGCTCGGCACCTTCATTTCAAATCTCTTCAAGTAGAACACTTTAGTAATCCCAAGGAATTCTGGAGGCAAATTAATTTGCTAGTAAAAGGTAAAACAGTGGTAATCCCTAGTGACATCACTGTCAATGGTTCTACCCTTGATGACTCTGCATCTATTGCTGCTGGTTTTAATCACTTCTTTACCAACCTTCATAAATACACCTCTCTCTTTCATAACTTTACCTCATACACTTCTGCTCCCCAGCTACCATAGGGGAACATCCTGAGTTCCATCAGAAATTAGCCACACTCAAAGAGGTGCGACAGCTTCTCTACAACTTGAAACTGGATAGCTCTCCAGGACATGACACACTAGAACCAACATTTCTCAAATTGGGTGCCCCAACCCTCGCCCACCCTATTTGTGATCTCTTTAACTGGTACTTCCTGTCTAACTCCATTTCTGATAAATGGAAGTTGGTGGTAGTTGTAGCAGTGCAGAAGGGAGGTTCCTACTCCGTTGCAGACAGCTATCATCTTAGCTCTATCTTATGTCCACTGGCCAAAGTCCAAGAATGCATACTCTATAACAACCTCCAGGACTACCTTGACTTTCACAACATTCTCTCCCCTTATCAGCATGGCTTTAGAAGGAAACATAGTACTCTTACCACCCTGTTAAAGGTTACATCCAACATATTTCATGCCATGGACAAAGGTCTTGCCACAGGCACCATCTTTGTTGATCTCACTAAGGCATTTGATCTACTGAATTATGATCTCCTTCTCCACCAGCTTCTTCTTATCAGTATGGATAACAGTGCCCTGCACAGAGTCAGAAGTACACTGTCTGCGTGATCCCAGACAGTGAAGTGGGATGGCTCCCTCTCTGACCTCCGCCCAGTTACCCATGGGGTACCACAAGGATCCATCCTAGGCCCCATACTATTCTCACTCTTCATTAATGAACTTCCCCAAGTTTGTGGTGGTGCCTCTGTACATCTTTATGCAGATGACACAATACTATACTGCTCCTCCCATCACACAGACATTATTAACCATGACCTTGCCTCTGACTTTGCTTCTGTAGATAGCTGGTTCCTTCACAGTCATCTTGTCCTTAATGCTAATAAAACTAAGTGTATGCTCTTCTCACATTGTCCTACTCCTAATCTTCATCCCCCACCCCTTCACATCTCAACCCTTAAGTGTGAGACCTTGGAGGTAGTGCACTCATTTAAATATCTGGGATTCACTCTGGATCCCATGCTCTCCCTCAGCTCCCAAGCCTATGTCATTGACAAATCTCTTAATCAGAAACTAGGTCTCCTCTACTGTATTCGTCCACTTCTCATGTCTGCCTACTGCCAGAAAATTTCCTCCTCCTCTTAACCTACTGTGCTCCCCGCTCCCCCTCTACCAACTCTGCCTCCATGTCTCTCCTCTCTCAGGCATACCACAGGATTGGAAGATTTGCTTTGGGTGTAAAAGCCGCTTGCACCACTGTGATGTCCTCTCCTTGCTGGGCTGATTATTTACATTGATAAATTAAAGTGCTCTCCTTGAGCCTCATATTCAAGCTCGTCCATGACTTTACACCTCCTTGCCTTGACAAACTCGTGAACCTCCGGCATGCACCACGCACCCTTCGCTCCACCTCACTTTCCTTTCTTGTTGTACGAAACTACGTCTGACCACTGCCAGGAGATCCTTCTTGTTTCTGCTTTCTCAGATTGGAACTCTCTTTCTCTGACAATCTTGTCTTGCTCCTCTCTTAATTTGTTCCAGTCTAAGTTATCTGCCTCATTATTCACCTCTTCACCTGTTCTTGATTCACCTAAATATGTCCCCCATCCCCCTCCCTTCCTAATCTTCCCCTGATGTTCACTTCACCACTTAATGCTTTGTTGAAGTTATTATTTTGTGCCAATGCCTAACCCTGTCTTTACTTATCTCTTACCTGACAAACCTTGCTTAAGTATTTAATCATTGCTTTGCTTTAGTGTTCTTCTATATGTCAAATGTTTTACCACTCTGTTAATTTGCACTTTTACTATATGTCCAATGTATTACCACTCTGATAATTTGTACTGTTACTGTATGTAATCCATACCAGGGTTGGCCCTGAAAAAGAGACTATATTGTCTCAGTGGACTTACCCAGTCACCAAAACTCAAATAAATAAAATAAATAAACTGGAAACTGGCTAAACTCTCACACCATCCCTCTAATGGAACGACAAAGCTCGAAGGTGTCACAGAAGTCAGTATGGCTGAAGGGGCCTCAGCTCTGTGAAGTGCTCACCCTTGAAGTGCCATGGACTGGACCTGGTTGTGCAGAACTGGACTCTTGAGAAGTAAGAACTGCTGTATGATGGAAGGCCTCACTTCTGACCCATGAGGAAGCCTATCCTACAGTGTGTTCCACAGAGATCAATCACATGGGTAAAGGAACCCCGAGCATGGTGAGATTTCCACCCCGAATGAATGAGGGGCGTGGCTCCCCTAAATGAAGGGGATCAAGTAGGGACCAGGTAGTGCCATGGGCAGTTGGCTAGAATAATGCAAGATCAAGCAGTACCTGCATCCCACTATACTTTCTGCACCAGTGGGGCAGCTACGGAGCAGATACAAGAGAGCAGACTGTAGGAGTCACTTGATTAGCATCCAAGCTGGGGCCCACAGTGAGGCCATCTCGCTAGTCCTGAGCGAGGCACTGGGAATCCCAGGAGGAATGGGAATATCAAACCAAAAAAAAGTAACAGAATAAACAGAGGTTGCCAAAGAACAGCACAGTCTAAGCCAGGAAAACAGTCCATTCCCAAAGCCTGTTACTCCAAACTGATTTTTCATTACGATGAGAAGCAGCTGAGCTATAAAACTGCCAGAGCGTGGAATGCAGGAGCAGAGTGTCTGCAGTAGAACCATAACAATAATGGAGGACTTGCAGCATAACAGAGACTTAAAGGAAGCTGCATCAGTGAGTCTGAAAAGTTTGAAATATGGGAAGCCCAGCCCAAGGAGGGTAAACAGCAATCATGTGTAAAGTGACAGATAAATGAGGCAAAATAAGATCCCAGGAAGAAGGTAGAGAGCAACAGTGAATAAACCAAGGTAGGCCAAAGTGAATAAAATAAATACAATACAAATTATGAAATCTGAGCGGCAAAGAGAGGGAACACAGTGAGACTGCCCTCCACACCACACAAATTTTATTTAAACATTTTGGCTAGGAACGCACACTAAGTCACTATATCTTTCCAGGTGTATGAGGGGAGGGATTAGAGTACAGTAGAGGATATCCAAGCAATACTTACACATTACATCCAAGTAATTATCTTATGTACAAGATTAAATAGGATGATAAAAGGCAGTGCAGAAAGTTGATATAACCTGGCCCTTGCAGTAGAGTGATAGGACATGAACTAGGCTAGCACAAACAGGAGCTAGTAACGGGAAGTTCAAAGCATATATACAAGTCAAATAATGCAAAAGATAGAGTGCAATAGGTCCAACTCAGCTGTGGGCAAGTACTAATAGAGAAAGGGCTCTGGGTAAGTACTAAAAGATAAAGGGCACATTCTAGTAACGACAGGTTCTAAAAAGTTACCATTATGGGTGAGACTGCAGTGAAGTAGACTAGTGATATCTAGGGAGGTTGGCAGGTACACCTGTGCAATATATGGGGATGCAAAAGGCTTTTAAAGGAGAACACAGAACTGGATTCTTTAAGCAAAGGAGGATGTGAGTTCCAGAAGGCAGGGAGCCTATATAAAAGTCAAATTGTCCTGAGGCATGGGTATGGCATGGGGTCTGGAAACACCTGGTCTGAGGTGCCATGAGTGAGTATGCAGTAAGCCATGCCTGGGCTAGCAGGTCTACAAGGTTCCTAAGGAGGTTGTTCACCCAAAATTTAGACAACATAGTTGTGGCATGGGACAGCCACCAGGACTCTGGGGAAGGCCAGTCAAGCCTACTGTAAAGCTCACAGTGATGAGTTCTGGGATGACAGCTTAATGTAGACCTGCAGAAGGCACTGAACATGATATTACTTCCGCTAACTGTGAACATTGTATCCAATCTTTAAGTTGCCCGATGGGTGCAGAGACAATTGATTACATCCCATAGTCCATAGGAGGTAATATCGTGGATATAATCTCAAATCTAGCAGCAGCCGGCCGGCAGTCTTTGTTCTGGCAGAGTGCCCTTAATTTGGGATGTAGCTTGGTTACCAGATAATCAACATGATAAGAGAAATTTACTGTAGGATAGGGTCAACCTTATTATCCTAGTTGCAGAGTCTAGCAACCACTACTATAGAGGCACCATTTAGTGAGGAGATACTGAGTATTGTCTGTTGGTCAAAACCATGCATATAACTTTGTGAGTTCATGCTGAAGGCATGACTATATGCTGATAATGTCTGGCCCATTGGAAAACAGGACTATTTCATCCACAAACAGATGTATTTTGAACAAGTTCCAGGCTTATGGGAGGTAATTTAAGATGAGGAAAATGAACAAAGGGCCAAGCACAAAACCTTGGGACACTAATTTGTATGAAAATGGATGGGGAAGACATTCTTGAAGCAGACAGCTTGTGATCATTCAGAGAGGTACCTTTTAACCACTGGACAGCCTGAAGGGAGAGCCCTGTTGCCACTAGTTGGGTCAGTAGTAGGCAGTGGTCCACAGTATCAAAGATGTGGGCAAGGTTTATGAAAACTGTGCTGGTCAGGAGATTCTGGTTCATGCCAGTGTGAAAGTGGTCCCTATGTCTGAGTTAGGATGAGACCCAGACATGATCTGTCTGCAGGCCAATTTGAAAGAGATGAAGAAGACAGAGTAGTTCAGAAAATGTCAGTTGTTTAGTTTTTTTTTGTACTATTTATCCCTCCCTCCCTCCTACTCCTCACTTGCTCCTCTTTTCAGGGCTCCCCTAGGTGACCACACAGGCTGCACTGGATGTCGGGATGCTATCTATTCCTGCAGGTGCCCTGCTCCCATGAACCTTGAAGACTCGGCTTGCCCCATGAGTGGGCAGGAGGAGTTCGTCTTACTCCTCCTTACCTTGAAGTAGAGTGGGCACACTCTGCAGAGCTCCTCCCTGATCCCTCCAGTTGCCGGTGCTGGGGATCCATCTTCAGGAGCCGACATGGGGATTTTTCTGTTTTTCTGGTCCCACCCCCTGCAGACATCCATATGCAGTGAAGCCCTAAGGAGATGAAGGCACACTGAGATGTACCTTCTCTCTGGATCCTTGGCCGATGTCTGAATCTCCCTGAGATTCCTGGTTCCCCAGCTGCACTTCCACCTGTGGTCACCCAGGTGGCAGTATAGCAGTAGGGAACGCAATCCACCCTCCCTCGGGAAGGAGAGCAGCCCTCTGGGCACTCAATCCTGCCCCCACAGCTCTCCAGCAACCCAGGCTTGCTACTAAACCCTGGGTCACTGGCATTGCATGTAGTAGTGATATCACTGAGCCAGCAGGCTGGCAGTTGTTTAGTATTTTTAATAGAACAACCAGGAATGAGATGAGGTGGTAGTAGTTACTGATCACAATGGGTCACCATCATTATGTAGGAATTACCCATGCTTGTTTCCAGGCATATGTTTGTTTTCCTGAGGACAGAGATACAGTAAACAGGATATGTTAGCGCATGAGCAAAGTAACACAAGAGACTGCCAACCAGAAGCAGAGTTCAGTGAATAATTCAGTACATTGCTGAGTCATGAAACCAGAAGATAATGCCTACTCAAATGGCTTAGTACAATTTTCTAGAACTTTATGGGATTGGAAATATTGTTAAGTACATTGATTTACAAGCAGGTTGCCCTGGCACACTTGATTTGCATAGTACAGTGGTTGCATGATGGCTTGTTCTGGAGGAAAATAAAAGTATCAGGCAGGTCTTGTGACACCACCGCAGTGCATCCATTTGCTTGAAAAGGGCTATAATCTGGAGAGAAAGAAAGCTGGCAAACTTTGCTCCATGGCATAATTTTTGCAGTCTGTCAAATCTGCAAAGTAAAAAGACAGAGAGCCTTAGTGTGCAAGCACTGAGGCAAAGGTTACCCCAAAGGGCACTGGCTGGGAAGCCAAGTTTCAAAGAAATACATAATCACGGATACCCCCAATAATGCAAAGCATCATGGGCTGTATATGCAAATCACCACAACATATTATGCTGGTTCAACTTTAAGCAGAACTGCATGGTGCCGAAAGGCCTCTCACACAGTATGCAAAGAGTTCTACCAGGACTCATCGGTGTGCCTCATCTGTATGACACCCCAGTGTCTATTGCTTTTTTCTGGGGTACAGCTGGTTTCTTGAACTGCAGTGCATGTAGGTGGGACTGGGGAGTGTCCTCTGAGGTCACCCAGGAGGAGGGACTTAAGCCTTGAAAAAGCTGCATGTTTAAGTTGTTAGAGGGAGCGAGCGCCACTGCAAGAAAAATTTTTCACTTAAATTGAATTCAAATAGCCGTACTATGAGATTATATATGTATCTGTTTGTGGGTGGTTGGATATTGTGGGGAGTATGTGTGGTTAATCTTAATGGGCAAAAAAAGGATTGCAATAGTGTTAGTAAGGGTCTGGGTTTTGTTACCTTGGGGGTGGGTTTTTACCCTGAAATAAATAATCTTTATGCAAGGAGGAATCATTTTGCTAATGAAAAACGTAGGTATATAAAACAAGAAAGTGTGATACAGTTTAAGAATAGAATAAATAGTATAGGTGTTGAGGGTTTGCTTTGCATACTTCTATTGATGCAAAGTGGAGATATAGAGGCTAATCCAGGTCCAAAGAAGGGAGGCATTATTACTTTTTATCATGAGAATGCAAGAAGTGTTGTATATAAAATGGATGATTTTAGAGCTTGGGTATCAGATAAAGAATATGATGTAATTGCTATATCAGAAACATGGCTACATTTGGGTATTGGGAATGATGAAATTAATTTAAAGGGGTATAGAGTGGAAAGAACAGATAGGAAAATGAGGGGTGGAGGGGTAATGTTATACTTGAAAGATAATCTTGGTCCTTATAAGGTGTTAGTATCAGAGTGTCATGAAGGAATAGACTGTTTAGTAATTGATTTTCTTAAAATTAAACTGATTGTGGGAGTGTTTTATGCCCCCCCAAAACAAAATTTTAACATTTTGATTCACTTACAGACTTTCTTTTGGTCAAAGTAAAGAATAAAAAGATAGTTTTTACTGGTGACTTTAATGCTGATTGGAAACAGGCTAGAGGTATTAGGTTAAAAAGAGTTTTGAATGTTTGGGGTTAAAACAATTAATTGATAAGCCAACAAGAACCACGCATTTGAATAATCAGGGAACTATTTTAGATCTTATATTTGTTTCCCAGGAATTGGATATAGAGTCTTGGGATGTTTTGCCTATAAATCTTGGGGATCATAATCCCACTACATGTAAAATAATGAATCAGGTTTTGCCAGTTCCAAAAGAGAATATAAAATGGGAAAGGGACTACAAAAGATTTAATGAGATTCAATTTAAAGATTCGCTTAGGGCTTTAATTGAATAGATTATATTTGATTCCTGATATTAATTTAGCCATACAGGAATTTAGTGAATCCTTACTGACAGTGATTAATAAACATGCTCCAATGGTAAAGAAAAGGAGGAAAATAAAAAAGATCCATGGATTTCAGATAAAATAAAAAGGAATTAAGGGTAAGAAATAGAATATGGCAGAAAGCTAGTAAAACTAAGAATTTAGATGATTGGGATAGCTTTAAAAGCTGGAGAAATAAATGTAAGGAATATTAGGATGGCGAAGAGTAAATATTATTTGAGTAGATTTGAGAAAGTAAATGATTCAAGAATGTTTTGGAAATTTGTTTCTGATCTAAAATATAGTAATAAAAGCAATAAGGTAGAAAGTATATTACAAGAAGGAAGTATGATCAAAGATCAAGCTAATATTGCTACATAGTAAACTATTACTTTCTCAAATTACCTGACCTGGACATTTTGCCATCGAAAGAACAAACTGCTGGTATATCTGTAATAGAATTAATTGCTGAACAAAAACAGAGGTATGGGATACAGCAAGTTGATAAGTTTAATTTTAGACCCTTAAGTATAGTTGAAATAAGAAAACAACTACAAAATTTAAAATGTAAGGCGGTGGTTTAGATGGAATTGAAGCTAGATTTTTGAGGATTGATGCGGATATCTTGGCACCAATAGTAACATATCTTTTGAATTGGAGTTTAACAAGTTCAGTAGTCCCTGATATGTGGAAAGTAGGAAAGGTAATTCCAGTTTTTAAGGGTGGGGATAGTAATGTGCCATCTAATTATAGACCAATTACTATTCTTCCAATATTATCAAAAATATTGGAACGTAGTGTTCATTCACAACTTAGCCACTATATGGAAATGAATGAAATATTATCAGATAAACAACATGGGTTTAGAGTAGGGAGGTCCACGGGCACCGTCCTACTGGATTTCCAAAATCTGGTGGTAACATCACTTGGTGATGGAAAGGCTACTGGGGCGGTGTTCATGGACCTCAGTAAAGCATTTGATTTGGTACAGCATAGAAAATTGTTAGAAAGACTTTGGTTAGTAGGGTTAGAGGAAGGACCATTAACATGGATAGCATCATATTTAGCAAATCGTAGAAAGTGTATCATCAATGGTGACCTTGTGTTGAGCCTTGGGGAAATAAATCATGGTGTTCCCCAAGGATCGATACTAGACCCATTGTTGTTTAATGTCTATGTAAATGAGTTGGTGCAAACAATAAAATATGGGGAGGTAAGATTATATGCAGATGATACAGTTCTGTTGGTTTCTGCAGATAATAGGAGAAATGCTGAATTACAGCTGCAGAGAGATTTAATCTCATTGGAAAATTGGATGGATAACTCTGGCCTTCTAATTAATGCAAAAAAAAACAGTGTATGATGTTTAGTTTGGGGTATAAGTTGAAAAAACAATCACAGTTAAATATTCATTTGATAAATGGCCAAGTTGAGGAAGTTAAGGTTACGGTATCTGGGTATATACATTGATTCTGGTATGACATTTGAAAGGCATGTTGATATGCAGATAAAAAGTTAATCAAAGATTGGGTGCTTTTAGAAGATTAACAAATGTATTGCCTAAATTAGCTAGAGAAAAACTTGTTAAACAAATGCTAATTCCGGTACTTGATTATGGGGTGTCAATATATATGAATGCTTCACAGAGAGTGTTAAAAAAAGTTAATCAGTTTATAGATTAGGCAAATTTATTATTAAGGGTGAATATAAAATGCATCATTGTAAGTTATATGAAAGGTTAAACTGGTTGCATCCTGAGGCACAGAGAAAGTATACCTGGTTAATTCATTGTCATAGGTTAATATATGCCAAAGTAATCATCCATTAGTCAAGTATATTAAGTTGCAGACCCTGGATAGTTATAGTCTATGTACAAGAAATTCAGATAATAGGGTCCCATTACTTAAATATTGTAGTAATATAGGGGAAATGAAATTACAGAATAGACTTGCTTCATCATGGAATAAATTGCCTAAGTATTTGCAGAATATAGTTAGCCTTGTTAGTTTTAAAAGTAAACTATTTGAATATTTGCAGAGTGAATGTGAGTGTGTATGTTATGGATAATGTTATTTATGTTGTAATTGTAAGTTTTGTATTTTGTGTATTTGATGTTATTTATGTATTATTTACATAGGACTTGATTGTAAACAGTGTTTTTGCACTAATCAAATATTCCTGTATAAAAATAAAGTTTTAAACAAACAAACAACAAACAGTGGAATGAACCAGCTACCCCGAGTTGGTCTATCTGGGTTAGGTTGTGGTGAGCCCAATATAAACAAAAAACAAGTTAAAAGACAAAGAACCTTAGTGCGCAGACACTGAGGCAAGGGTTACTCCAAAGGGCATTGGCTGGGAAGCCAAGTTTCAAAGAAATACAAAATCACACATGCCCCCATAAGTGCAAAGCATCATTGGCTGTATATGCAAATCATCATACAATATTGCAACATTTGCAAAGTATCTACTTCACAAAGTTTTTGGCAGGTGAAGTGGCACTTTTTCAGGAGACATTATGTACATTCACTGGCAAAGTTTCAACTGCCTTAATCTCACCTTAACTTCACCTGAAACAGTGACATTTCTACAAGAAAACTCAATGCAAAGTGTCAAAGTGGCAAAATGGGCAATTCACAAAGTTATTTACAAAGACAAATTTAGCAATTTTGCTGAGACTTCACCGACGTAGTAAAACTTTGCAACATCTCTAATCTAATTGTGGCTGTGATGCAGGGGCGGCTTGTTCTGCAAGCCCTGAGTTTGTATATTGGGGCATGTATGTCACAGGTAATCTTGAAGAAGGTATGTAGGTAGGAGAGTACACTATCAACATGTGTGTGCCCTGGGTGTGGGGTTCCAGGTCAACAGCTAAAAGGTCAGTAAGGAATTCATAGATGTTACAATGGTGAAATCGCCTTGTTTCTATAATTGTGTGCATTGTTCCATCCTACCACAGAAGGCAATGCAGTGTTCAGCCTGGTGGTGCTGATGGTTGAGGTGCATGGATGCCATACCTCACGCTACCCCAGTGACTTGAGTTCGGGAATGAGTCTGGGTCGTCGGGGGCAGCTGGGGAGGGAGATGATTGAGAATCTACTGGCTGTTCTCCTCTTCCTGGGGGGTTGGAGACTTGCACTGCTCTGCAGTGGCCCCCAGTGGGAATCGGGGGCACTACAGGTGCAGTGCATCTAGGGGGAGGAGTACGGCAGACATTGGCACGTAGTGCCTTGACGTCATCGCACGTCCATTCTCATGAAGGGAGAAAACAAGGAGAAAAATAGCAGTCAGTCATGGTGGCTTGATCACCATGCCTCCACACACCCTTGGACCTGAACGAATTGTGGTCTAATATTAGTGCCTGGCTGGCACCTCTGGTGGCACACATTTTCAATCTGTCCCTGGCAACTGGAGTTATCCCAGACATATGGAAGATTGCCAGGGTAGTTCCAATCCTTAAACAGGGGAATCCTAAGCTGATAGAGAACTATCGCCCTATATCTATCCTGTCGGTGGCTAGCAAACTACTGGAGAAAGTTGCGGCAGGGCAACTCTCAGAGTACTTACAGGCACATGACATAATGACTCCTGTACAGCATGGATTAAGGACGGGGCATGGTACCTCATCAGCCCTAGCTGTGGTTACATCATGGACCAAGGAGGCCATGGACCAGGGTAAACTCTCGGGGGCCCTCTTCATTGACATCTCCAAGGCGTTTGACCTGGTCGACCATGCCATGCTGTCAACTCAGCTTAGAGCAATTGGTCTTTCCACTACTGCTCTTAGCTGGTTCGACAACTACCTATATGGTAGAATGCAGTGGATCAAATTTGGCAAAGAGCTTTTGGGTCCCATCCCAGTAACGACAGGGGTCCCCTAAGGCTCTGTCTTTGGACCAATGCTCTTCTCCATTTTTATAAATAACCTCCCCGAAACCACAGCCCACTGTAAACCAATTCTCTACGCAGATGATCTGGTTATCCTGTCTCACTCCCATGAGGTGCTGGTCATCCATCAACAACTGAGTGAAGACCTTATAAACATTCAGGCATGGATCCTGAACCACCAGCTTGTCCTTAACCTAAAAAAACCCAGGCCATGCTCTTTGGGTCTCAGGCAAAGATTAAGGCTGCCCATGTACTGTTCTGTGTATCTGGCAAGGGATATGTCCCGATCCCTATCACGGACAACTTCAAATACCTGGGAGTAATGCTGAACCCACAGCTCAACCTTGGCCTTCATATTCAGAGGATATGTAAAACAGTCAACTGTAAACTGGGTCTGGCCTACAGGGCAAAAAATAACCTCACACCAGCTGCACGTGCTGCCCTTGCGAGATGGATGCTTCTCCCCTCTTTGTGTTATGGGCTCCTGCTGTTTGCTTGAACCAGTAAGACCTATCACTCCAGGTGGTCGACAGCTTATAACAATATATGTTGTTTTGTCCTATCGGCCCCCGGGCTCACTCATCACTGTGAGCTCTACAACAAGCTACACTGGCTCTCGCCTACAAAGTACATTGACTTTGTTCTTGGTTGCTTCACTGGTAAGGTCCTCAACACGGGTACCCCTCCAGGGCTGGCAAGTTTGCTGGCCCAAACTGCCCCCTCGTCATATCACCTTAGGTGTCAGGGGTCTGTCACACTCAAGGTACCTGTGACTAAGACCAAGATGGATGAAAGGGACTTCACAACATGTGTCCCTAAACTTTGGAATACCTTCCCAACCCAGATCCGTGCTGTCTCCTCTCAGGGAAGCCTGCGCTCTTCCCTATGGAGCCATCTTAAAAGTGCTTCAGCCTGCGGATGTCAAAGCGCCCGATGACATATGTTTAGCACTTGCACCGATACAAAACTGCTGGCCCTTAAAATGTAGTATTTCTGTACTGCCCCAAACTTGATGCAAGATGTGTAATCTTACCTGTAGTCTCTTGATGTGTAACCTGTTCCTAATCATGGGATGTGTAATCTTACCTTGTAGTCTCATGATGTGTAACCTGTTCCTAATTATATGATGTGTAATCTAACCTTGTAGTCTCATGATGTGTGACCTGTTCTTAATTATGTACCATGTTGTCCCAAGTGTGTAAGTATGTAATTTTCTGTACTCTCCCGGGTCGTACCTGAAAATAGGCAAATTGCTTGTCTAGTGTACTTACCTGGTTAACAAAAGCTAAATAATAATAATAATAAAGATCTGGGCCCAGCAGCGGAGGTAGGGGCCCTGCCATGGATATTGTGTGTGCTAGCCCGAGCGAGTGAGCTGACGGGGATCACACGGGGTGTGGAGGATGGTGGCCAGATGATTGCAGGCTGAGCTGTGGGAGTACAAATACATATTAAAAAAAAGGCAATGCAGTGTTTACTAAACAGATCTGGCAGGGCACCGGACTTGACAATTTTGTGAGGGTGGGAGGAGAGTGCCCTGCCAAGCAGAAAATGCATGCCAGAGGTGAAAATTAGGCAGGTGAATTCCAAGACCAGCTGGGAAAGGTTTAGGCCAGGACAGGAATCTTTAAGCACCTTTGTCTTAGGTGTCCAACCCAGTGTATATTAATATCCTCTATGATGAGAAGCTCATCCTTTGAAGACAGGACCTATTTTGTTAGCGAGCTGAGTAGTTCTACACAAGTAAATTAGCGTTTTGGGATTACAATGTATGCCAAAGGCATAAATGGGTATGGACTTGAGGAGATAATTCTGCCCATAAGAAGCACGTGTGAGTCTGGATTCATATCAACTCAAACTTTAGGGACTTGGAGGTGTAGAATAATGTTTTACCTCCACCAATGCCTCTGTTCTGCAGATGGAGGGAGTAGCCTGAGAAGGAGAGCTCATCAAACTTGACCTGGAGGCTTAGCCAGGATTCAGTTATGGTCAATAAGTTAGGGTCACGCTGAGTCACCCAGGGCCTCAGTTCATTTTTGACAGTAGACTTCCAGCATTTAGGTGGATTATCAGGAGGCCTTTAAGGAATGATTGGCATCTGGGTTGATGGGTCAACATTTCAGGAGAACAGAGGAAAACGTGGTAGCAGCCAACAAAAATAAAGAAATGAAATAGCAAACCCCACACACCTTGGTATATAAAGGGAAATGTGGTAGAAGCAAACAGTAAATAAACACTGGGATAAGTAACAATCATTACCACTGTGATATTTTATCAAAACTCACCCTCACATCCTTCAGGTCATGGGTGGGTGGTGGTGTAGCAGTTCAATTCAAGTACAGTTGATGTACACCAAGTTCCTCACCCTGATATCCTGAACTGAAGCACTGTCTGAGAGTTGCTGTACGTCACACAGTCATTACTTGGCTCTGTTGGGGTCTGAACCTGTGATCTCCTGCTTTCTTTCCAGGATTACCTGACTGACTCCTACAGGTACTGTTCAGTGACCAAATTCAACAACTGTTAAGTGTATCACAGAATTTTACTTGGAGATCAGACACATCTGGCGCATAGCCACATGCAGCATAGTCCCACATTGGGGTTGGTTAATGCTTATATGTAATGTAAGATGATATATTATAAACCTAATGATAGGGAGGAGTAATAGGGAATGAGTGATGATGATGGCACTTGTGTGTACTTTACTTGTGTTGTGATGTAAACAGACTGGTACGAGTCACAAAGTCATATTATCCCCGGGCCATCCACAGCCACCAGCACAGGTGCATCAACTTGTATGATGTTTGTCTGAACATTAATTTTTTAATACATTAAATTGTGAATGAACGTTAACAAGTGATTGTGATTGAATGGCATGAGTCAAAGTTTTATTTTGTGAACCTGCCCTTGCCCTGTACACACAGCCCCACTGACGCCAGGTAAAAAACAGAAACATTTATTTAGGATTTATGGGACTGTTAAATTTCTTGTGCTCCCCGCCACACACAATCTCTCTCTCTCTCTCTCTCTCTCTCTCTCTCCCCTCCAGATCTGGATGGTACAAGTCAAAGATTTTATTTTACTAGCCTGCTCTTGCCCTGGAATGTACAACACAGCTACACTGAGCCCAAGAAAAAAAAAAAACATTTATGGATTTCTGGCACTGCAAAATTTCTCTTGGGACCCCATTAGTCTCTCCCTCTTTCCTCTAGATCTGGAATGGCACAAGTCAAAGATTTTTCCAGCCTGCCCTTGCTCATGTTCACATAGCCACACAGCCTGAGGCCAAGAAAAGACAAAAAAAACATTTATTTGGGATTTTCTGTAACTGTAAAATTCCTCTAGGGGCCCCCAGTAGTCTCTTACTCTCTCGCTCATCTGAAAGATCTTTTGGATTCAATTTCTGGATGGCACAAGGTAAAGATTTATTTTGCCAGCCTGCCCTTGCCTTGTAGTTTAGTTTAGTTTAATTTATTAGTCTAGGAATTAATACCTTTGAGCCAGGGCTCTTTTACAAAGGTTCCACATCACAAAGAACATTTAACAAAGCACGATACACATTACAGGTAAAACCAGACAGGAAAGTTACATCATAAATTTGCTATTAACAGTTTAAAGCAGTAACGTTTTTAAGTTTCATAGAAAAACAAGCTATAACAGGTTCAAGCGAGTAGACAATTTCGAGGTTAAGGAAACTTCCAGGGAGAGGGTGATCATTAGGCGCCAAAAGGAGGCTAGAGAGGAGGGAAAGGTGGTGAGCGGGAGAGTAAGTGAGAGGGGACAGGAAAAAAGGGGGGGAGTGAGTTTGGGTGGGAGACAGGAAGTAGTAGAGGTACCAGAGGGTTCATTAGTCGGGGAGGAAGAGGCCTCAGATGTGAGGATGGACATGAGGAGTAGTAGTCTTTATCTAGTGCAATCACAGTTGCTTGTGGTGGTGAGGTGGGCATAGAGCATGGATTTGAAAGCTTCAAGCGAAGTTGAGGATAGAGTAGGTGGACTAAGCGCATTGAACCATGTCGGGGCCCTGTATGCGAAAGATCTTTGTTCCTGTGCAGTCCGGCATCTCGGAACCAGGAAAGGTTGGCGTTCAGATCTGGTGGAGGGTCGTGAGCCAGGATTCAGTCGGAGTAGGTTTTGAATACATAATGGAGTCAGTCCCAAGACAGATTTTTTGCCATTGTGCAGGTGAGATAAATAAGATGATTTGATAGGTTCAACCAGCCTGATTCATAGTACAGATCATACATGTGAGTCAGTCTTTGAGCCCCGTGAGGAGCCGGCAGGCCTTATTTAGAGTGATTGAGATACGCCTTTAGAGCAGTGGAGGTAGCTGAGCCATAAATAATAAGGCCATAGTCAATGATTGAGATTATGGAACTCTGTATAGCTATTCTCAATGCCGCTTGATTTAGAAATTGACAGTTACGGAATAGTATTCAAGGCGTTGGTTCTGTTTTCGCAGTGTTGTCAATGTGGGTTGCAAAGGTGAGCCCTTGGTCAAAAGTGATGCCAAGGTATTTGAAAGTATTTACTTGGTCCAGTGTAATTCCTGCAGAGGTTTGTATGGTGAGTGGAGTATGCCTATTTTTGTTTTGGTGATTGGAGAAGAGCATGGCTTTTGTTTTATTGTGGTTTAGCACAAGTTTACTATCCAGGAACCACCTTTCAACACTAGAAAGCAAGTTGCAGGCTTTTTTTCAAGGGAGTTTGGATCCTTGTGGGAAGAGAGATTACAGCATCATCAGCGTATAAGATTATTTTCTCCTGGCAGATATCTGGGAGGAGTTAAGGAACAGGCTAAAGAGGAGCGGTCCAAGAATTGATCCCTGTGGTACACCTGAGAGAACTGGTTTGAAGTCGGAGAGTTCATTAGAGATTTTACAGCCTGTGACCGATTGGACAGGTAACTTTTTACCCAAGCACAAGGACCTTCGGCCAGGCCTAGGCTAGAAAGTAGGGAGGTAAGTAGGCCATGATGGACTGTGTTGAAAGCTTTTGTAAGATCGATAAAGACTGCACCTGTTTGGCACCCTTTGCCAGGGCTGAGTGGACTTCTCCAGAGAAATCAAGTAAGGCTGTTGTTGTACTATGTCCTTTCCTAAAGCCGTGCTGTTGATTACAGAGTAGATTGTATTTGTCCAGGTAATCAGAGAGTTGGTCTGCCACTATTCGTTCAAGTGCTTTGGAGAGGGAGGAGTATTGATATTGGTCAATAGTTTCTGTTGAGGTTTTGTCCCCTTTGTGCACTGGCGTAACTATGGCAGATTTCCATTTGTTGGGAAATTGACTTTGGCAAAGTGACAGATTAAGAATTTTTGCAAGGGGTGAATTACTTCATCCAGGTGAGAGACAGGATTTTAGATCTAGCGTGTCACTATTTGTTCTGGATTTGGAGCAGGCCTTTTTATGTACTTGTGTGCTTCAGGCACTTTGATTTTCTTGAAGTAAAATTGTGGTTTGTCATGAGGGGTGTTTTGTGATACTAGGCTAGGCACAGGTAAGTCCGAGAAGAAATCTGGGGGGAGGACCCCACTAAGGTCTGTGAATGTCTTATTAAGCGCATCTGCAATAGACTTTGGGTCAAGAGTGGTGGATCCATCAACTTTCATAATGGTAGGTGATGATTTTGATTGTTTACCCATTATGTTTCGATGTTGTCCCAAAAGCTCTTCCATCACCCCAGGTGGATTCAAGGGCATTTTTGAAATAGGCGCTCTTCATTTGCCTAATTTGTGAGGTACATCTATTTCATGCCTGCTTGTATTTTAGGGTATCATGAGGTGAGCCTGTGTCTCTGGCAACTGCCCAGAGGTGGTCCCGAACCTTGAGCTCGGCAAGTAGTTTGGCAGTAATCCATGGATTTGATAGCGCTTTGATTTTACGTTTTTTTACTGGGGCGTATAAGTCGCATGCAGAGTTGAAAGATTTAATGAAGTATTCTAGTGCGGTATTAATATCAGTTGATTCAAGGATTGGCGTCCAGTCCTGTTGTAGGAGATGGGTTTTCAACTTGATAAGATTCCCATAAGGCAATACTCTGCTTGTTATAACTTTGGGGGTGGCTTGAGAAATTTATTAGACCAGGTACAGGACACTGGGGAGTGGTCACTGAGGAGTCAGGAGGACTTTAATGTTTTTTATCCGGTCAGGGTGATTTGTGAGAACCCAGTCAATAAGGGTGCTTGTACCAGTTTTGTAATTTTTCCGGGTGGGGGAGGTTACCATCTGAGTCAGGTTTGCTGCTAGGATGTCATCTTTGTAAGAGCCAGTGTCAGAGGCGAGCCAGTTTATGTTGAAATCCCCGAGGAGGAGGAGCTCATTTTCAGAGGGCTGCAGACTAACAAAATCAAGTACAGACTTAATACTGGCATGGTGGTCTTTTGGAGGGATATAGACTGCGGCCACTGTGAGAACTTTGTTTTGTGCACCAAGAAGCAGTTTGATAGGGAGGAGTTGCATCTGCGTAGTTGTGGGGGTGAAGCTGCCGCGTTGACAGGAGAGGTTGTCCTTTATGTAGATAGCACAGCCCCCACTCTTCTTGCTTGCCGGTCGAGTCTGAAAAAGATTGTAGCCTTCAAGCGAGACCGCATGATCCGGGTGCTGGGAGATAGCCAGGTTTCCACAATGGCTAGTATATCAGGTTTTTTGACCAACGAGTTTGAAGAGATGCCAATTTGGGAAGGAGGCTGCAGATATTTAGAGTGATAATGGAGAGACCACTACCAACTTTCCCTGTTTTTGTCGGCTTCAGTGCAACAGGACCAGGGTTTGGTGTATCCACCAGATATTAAAAGTAGGAGGAGCAGGAGTTTCAGCGATGCCATTCGTGGTTCATAATAGGTTGGAGAGAGTTTCTGCTTGTACTTTTTAAGATGCTTGGATTGTCTTCTGGAGTCCCAGTAGAGGGTGATCGTTAGTGAGTTATAATGATGTGGCAGTTTCCAATTAGGAAATATGGCTCTTTGCACCCAGGTATTAATTGGGTGATGTTTGTTTAAGACTTCCAGAGTAAAAGCCATGGTACAATGTTTTGGGTAGTAGTATAGAAAGGTGAGAGTAGGTGGAGGGTAGGGTAGGCGGAGGGGAGTTGGCATAAAGGGAAAAAGAGGGTGAGGGTGAGCAGGAACAGGTGGTGGGGACTAAGCCAAAGCATTTTTTAGCGAGGAAGGAGAGAGCGAGAAGTAGTATGGGCTGAGGCAGTCGGGGGTGGCGAGCAATAGAAGGTGGTGGGGTATGGATTTTAGTGGGCTAAGGTGGATAGCTACACTATGGTGAAGTACAGAGAAAATGAAAAAAAGACTGGGAGGGTTTGGTGCCAGAGGGTTTAAGAGAAGTACTATAGTACTGTTGAGATCCAGGATCACATAATATGTTAAAGTTCCTGAAAGGTGATAAACTGTGGCCTGGGCATATGCAATGTGTAAAATCCTTTTGTCTATATGTTTCCTTTGTTCTTCAAAGTCCTCAGAGATAAGTACAATACCTCGGGAGTAGGTCAGACAGTAGGCATATGCAATGTGTGAAATCCTTTTGTCTGTATGTAGTACACTGCCACACTGCCTTTTTTATTTGCCTTGCTTGCCTCCCCCCAAGCAGCCACCCATCACTATCTCTCCTCTCTCCCAGTTCCTCCTTGGATTCCTGTACAATCCTCACCCTCCCCTGATAATAACTTTCTCTCCCCCCTCACCCCAGTAAGTCTCCTTTTTCACTCCTATCTTTCTTTCCTCCCTTCTGACTCTGCTTCAAAAATAAATATTTATTTGTGTTTTATATTTTAGTTAGTTTCTTTCTTTTCTCTCTCTCTGTGGTGTGCAAATTCTGCCAGCTCTGCTGTGCAGCAGCACAAGCTCCTCCAACCATCCTCCAACTTGCTTTAGGCCTGCGTTGTGCACTCACCATAGTTATATACTGTGAGTGTGTCATGTGACTGGCTATCTGTTGTCTGATTGGATACTGCTGGCTGCCTGTACATGGGGTGAGCATATCAATGGCATCCCCATGGCAACAGTACACTAAATGTCACCCCATGGACCCAGAACCGGACTACTGCAGTGAAGTCCTTATTTATCCAGGTCCACGGATTACATGTTCAATCCAGGGGTTCAGATCTCAGGCAGAACAATCCACCCAGCCCTACAGAAAAAACACACAAGTATACGTAATATATATTATGAAGCAGTCAAATATTTTCCATAATGAAAACATTGTCAGAGTAACTGTTTAAAAAGCAATTTAATGTAATTATTGTGTTCTGTCTCCCCTCTAGTAATACTGAGAAGTGTTACAGTCTGGACATCACTCTGAATGCCAAAAATAAGTTCTCCGCTAAGTTCATATTGGAATTAAAAAAAACATTTTTGGAGGCATTTGTTTAATTTCTTAAGTATCACTTGTTAGAGCAGATAAGTGCAGATCAGGACATCAAGTCGCAGTTTTCAGAGACAGTGGAATACAAGAGTCAAACATGATGTGCTAGGCAGTACTTGTGCACATAATATAAGGTATGGTGGTTCTCTGCTCAGACCTGACAAAACTCCGAGATTGTTTTATAATATAGTATGAGACATCTCACTGCAGCTGGCCTGTTGACGCAGTGGTAATGTCACCTCTCATGATGCCAGTGACCTAGGTTTGGTAATGAAGCTAAGTAATTCCTGGATGACCTGGGAAGGAGGACTAACTCTCCCACAGAACACACTCCTCCAGAGAGGGAAGAAGGGCACTGAGGTCTGCCATAGTACCACCATCTAGGTGGTCATAAGTGGTGGTGCAGGCAGTGTGACAGGGTTGAATAAGGCCCTGTTCCATTTATTATGTAGAAAGAGTTTAAACACAAGGATCTGTTCAATCCTCTCCTTTTCTGTCTCTTGTCTGACTGGTTGTTCAACCAAATGTTCTTGTGAGACCTAGGAACTGATCACTCTGACGGTCTCATGATCCTCCACCTCTCACTATCTCTCTGCCTTCCCTTGCTGTTTCTGTCTTCCTTTGCTGTTTCAGTCTTTTTTTCCCCTTTACATATCTGTGGTTATAAAAGATAAGTGACACTGGGATCCCTTGGTTTGAAACTGTATATAGTTATACCGTTGAAATGATTGCAAAAAGCTATTTGGAATTTAGGGGGTTGAGATGCAGTTTGAGCTCTTCTCATGCATGTTTGCAAACTCTTTAACAGAGCTGTCAACAGGAGGTCAGTTCTAGGACACCATGTTCTATTGTGTTGCACTTGCAAGGAAATTGACAAAGTTCTAATACATGTTATGAGAAACAGGATGTCTGTTAATGAGCTGAGGATGCAGAAGTTAATTACCAGGCAAAGCCTTATTATAAAAAGAGCAATAGTCTTTGGACGGGAGAGACTGAGATCTGAAATTGAAAAGAAACCCTCAGATGAAGGATTTTTGTTTTCTCTGTTTGTGTTGTCTTTGTGTATAGCTGTCCTGAACAATTTATTTTATTCTATTTTTATTGATAATAATAAAACACTACTCATGAATTTTATAACTGCTTCTGGTTTTCCTGTGCTTTCTGACCTATGCCATAATCCATGGCCTCTTGCTCTGAAACAGGGAATGCACTGCAGTGCCAACATGGGCATCCAATTGAATACCTAATCTCCTGCACAGATTCACCTCCCATGACACCTCCGCACTGATGCAAAGCTCCACACTCATAAAAAGCAGCAGGCAAGGGCTGTGGATACAATCCTGCACAGACATGGGTTTGGATATGCGCGGTCCATGTATATCGCAGCCGGTTTGTAGATTGGGCACTTTGTCGCAAAATGAGAAACAGCATATTAACTGGAGATTTCAATGCCGCATGGAATCAACCAACAGGAAAATTCCTTGACAAAAGTTTAAAACCCCTAGAACTTACTCAAATAATCTCTAAGGAAACAAGAAAAAGTAAAATAATAAAGGAAATATACTATATTTATTTTTTGTGACAGCAAGAGTAGTCCTTAGCTCAGTTAACATAAATCAACCGATCTTGGGAGCTCACTCATCAATAACTGGAACTTTTATACTCAAAAATAAAAAAAGGAACAAAATAAACCTAAAATTGGTATACAGTGGAGGTCCTTCAAAATGTACAGTAAAGATAACTTTTTCACTCTGTTGTCACCAGTGGACTAGGAACATATTTTTCAGTGTCCTACATTGGATTTAATGGTTCAGGAATTTACTAAACTATTTGTTGAAACATGTAATAAAGTGGCACCCTCTGTGAAAATGACACAAAAAAGCAAATCATGTACCGTGGATATCTGAGAAATTAAAGGAAGAGATTTGTGTCAAATGTTTGTGGAAAACTGCAAATAAAACTCTGAAAGTAGAAGATTGGGACAAATATAAAAAAAAAATGAAGTTCAACTATTAGTGATGAATAGTAAACAAAACTTTTACAGGGAAAGGATAAGCTCGATTACTGACCCTTAACAGTATTGCAATTAATAAAATCTTTAGAAAAGCCTGTAAACAACAAACCACCTATTAAAAATGAACAAAATGGCTATTTATAAAACTCTAAAATATCCGCAAATGTATTAAATAAATATTTTGTTTCTCTCCCTGATGTTGATATTCCAGTGTCAAATATAAAGATTACAACATCCACCACTAAGAAAAGACAACATAACATTCAAAATTTTAGAATCATAGATTGTTACATGTAAAGAAGTAAAGAATGCCATTAGAAAAACAAATTCTAATAAGACATTTGGACTAAGTGGGATTGAGGGTAGGTTCTTAAAGAACTCAACAGAAATAATAGCACCAGTTCTTACTAAGCTTTTTAATGTAAGCTTGAGGGAAGACAAATTTCTTTCAAATTGGAAAAATGCCCAAATTATTTCTTTGCATAAGGTAGATGACACAAAAAAAAACTTCCACTTATTGCCCCGTTGCAATATTGTCAATTGCCTCTAAGCTATTGGAGGGTCTTGTGCAAGCCCAATTAAGAGATTATCTAGAAAAGTATCCATTACTAGCTAAATATCAGTTGGGCTTTTGGGGGGAATCATTCCACGGACACTACACTCACTGACCTAATTGATTTGGTGGCATCTCGATTGGATGAGGGGGTGAGGGGGCAGTGGGTGCAGTGTTCGTGGACCTCTCGAAGGCCTTTGAAAGGGTGGATCATAATATTTGACACAAACAAATGTTGGATAATGGGCTTGCATGGGATACCTATAATTGGTTTGATTTCTATCTGAAAGACACTGTTTTAGCAAATAAGGAGTTTGTTCAATGAAGAGTCCCACGAGGATCAATTTTAGGACCTACACTTTTTGTAATTTATGTAAATCAAATTGTAGAGACTGTAAGACATACAGATTTGTGACTTTATGCTGATGATACAGTTATTATTGCACAAGGAAATGATATGAGTAATATGGAAAGGGTTCTCCAAGAAGATTTTTTGCATCATATGTACTTGGTTTAAGGACTCAAGACTTCTCTTGAATAGTAAAAAATCCAAAATAATACTGTTTGGTAAGTTTCAGAGAACTAAAAAGACATTTAATTACCATTAGCACATAAACAGATAAAAATGAAAAATTAGACAATCACAGAATACAAATATCTAGGGATTCGGATAGATATGAACTTAAGCTTTACAAAGCATATTGGAGAAGTTGCTAGAAAAGTAAATTGTTGGTTGGGGGCTTTTAGATTATCCAAATTTTGTTAGAACCTGAAAATGAGAATGTCTGTGGTGAACCAATTATTGATTCCATATCTAGAATATGGATTTCACATATATGGATTAGCCAGTAAAACTGAATTGTCAAAAAAGGTAACATATAATAATTTAGCAAAGTTTGCTTTAAAATGTGGTTATAAAAACATAGAAACATGGACTTTGATGGCACATAGGGGCAGGTTGGCCCACCTAGTCTGCTAATTTCCCTATCTATTGGATAAGCTGCAGATCCTAGTTAACCAACAGCCTACTTCTTCCTTCCCCCCCACCAGAACTGTCTTATGTCCCATGCATTCTTGAATTCCCCCACTGTTTTTGACCCCACGACCTCCTCAGGAAGGTTGTTCCATGCATCCACCACCCTCTCTGTGAAAAAATACTTCCTCACATTGCCCCTGAACTGTCCCCCCATCTTCAAATTGTGCCCCCTTGTTCGTGCACATCTCTTTTTCTAAAAGATGCTTCTCTCTTGGACTTTGTTGATTCCCTTGAGGTATGTGAAAGTTTCTATCATGTCCTTCCTTTTCCTCCTTTCCTCGAGGCTATACATATTAAGTTCTTTTAGTTTCATGTACTACTACTTTAGTCTCATGTTTCATGTACTACTACTTTAGTCTCATGTGCTACTACTTTAGTCAAATGTACTACTATTTTAGTCTCATGTTTCATGTACTACTACTTTAGTCTCATGTCTCATGTTCTACTACTTTAGTCTCATGTCTCATGTACTGCTACTTTAGTCTCATGTACTACTACTTTAGTCTCATGTCTCATGTTCTACTACTTTAGTCTCATGTACTACTACTTTAGACTCATGTCTCATGTGCTACTACTTTAGTCTCATGTACTACTACATTAGTCTCATGTCGCATGTACTACTACTTTAGTCTCATGTACTACTACTACTTTAGTCTCATGTCTCATGTTCTACTACTTTAGTCTCATGTCTCATGTACTGCTACTTTAGTCTCATGTATTACTACTTTAGTCTCATGTTCTACTATTTTAGTCTCATGTACTACTACTTTAGACTCATGTCTCATGTGCTACTACTTTAGTCTCATGTACTACTACATTAGTCTCATGTCTCATGTACTACTACTTTAGTCTCATGTTCTACTACTTTAGTCTCATGTACTACTACTTTAGTCTCATGTCTCATGTTCTACTACTTTAGTCTCATGTACTATTACTTTAATCTCATGTCTCATGTACTACTACTTTAGTCCCATGTACTACTACTTTAGTCTCATGTAGTACTACTTTAGTCTCATGTCTCATGTACTACTACTTTAGTCTCATGACTCATGTACTACTACTTTAGTCTCATGTACTTTATTATCATGTACATCATTGTGATATGTATAAATTACTTGGATGGCTACCACTGGAAAGCAAAAGAAAGATAGTGTGGGCAAATCAGATTTGAAGAGTTCTCAGAAAATCTAAACCTTTGGACTTGCATGAGAAACTACAGAAAAGAGAATATAAATATGTTTTGAGGAAAGATAAGCTAATTGAGTTTAAGCTACCAAAAAATAGGGAGTAAATATTAGAAATGACCTTCCCTTATACAGTATGGTAAAACACTTTTTGGGAGTCATTAAATAGTAACATTAAAACCATGGAGGGTTCATCAAGAGCTTTCACTACAAGGTTAAAACAAGAATTTCAGATAACATGTATGTGTGTTGGATAACCAAGGGCATTCACTGTGAGGTTAAAACAAACATTTTAGATAATATATATGTGTATTGGACAATAAATTACATTTCCATCTTACCTATTTTTTACATATGTACACATAGTAAAATTTTATACAATGTGTGATGTATGAGTTTGTTGATCCAGTGGAATGATGTTGGTTTTTAAATTAGTGTACTCTATGTATTAGATTAGATTTATACTTTTAAAACACAGGACCACCTTGTAAATAGGACCTTTGATCATAATGGTATGATGGTCAACTTTCCTGCATAAAAATAAAGATTTTACTACTACTACTACTAGATGGCTTTTTAAGGCCATGTCTATGAGTATGCAGCTGAAGTCTGCTATGTACGGAGCTGCTTCATGAGTGACCTGCATGTGTCAGGCTGCAGCTGAGTCAGATGTGAAGTGATCAGATTGACGAAAGCCAGCCAAACCTGTAGAGGGAGACCGGGAAGCAAGAACCAGAGAGTGAGTGAAGCAGGAGAATGGAGAGATTAATCTACTGATTGAGGGAGACCGCAGAGAATGGAAATTCAGTGCCTCTGCAGTATGAGAAACTAAGGTAAATGCAGTTCAATGTATTCAATAGGGGTTTAAACTTTTGTGCATAACTCAGTCATTTTTGCATATTTTTGACATCAAATTTTCAATTTAGCCTTTTGGGACCCACCTCATGAACAATGTTGGTGGCATTCCACAAATCCAGCCGAAAGGCGATTTCGCGATAGCATGGTGAAATCACCTTTTGGGCAGGATTTGAAAATTTTAACCATCCTTGTTCATGAGGTGGGGTCACAAGAAGGCTATGTTGAAAATATGGAGGAAACATGTAAAATAGCAAGGTTATGTGTATGCATTGAAATATTGCAATGCTTGCTCAAAGCTTTGTGAATTGTAAATATTTTGCCCCCAGATTTGCAACATTGACATTTTTTTACACCACCTCATGAATGTGACAGCTGTCATTTTTCAGATTCTGGCCAAAATGTATTTTTGCCCTCTGGTGCAAAATGAAGTTGCAGTGGCGTGGAATGATGTTTTGGCAAGAATTTGAAAATTCTCAGCATGGCATTCATTAGGTGCTGTAATAACGAGGCTATGCTGAAAATGTGATTGCTGTTTTGGCTGAAATGCAAGTGCAGGGCCCTCCAGACCTTGCCCTTCCAAGGCAACATACATGTACGCATCTGTGGATTTCCACAGGCAAATGAGAATTTGATTTTACTATCTAAAAAGGCAAGGACATAATTTGCAAAAAACTGCGTTAATGCACCAGTTAGGATACCTTAACACCACAAAAGAAGGGAAATGTGGTGTTAGGATTTCTCACCCTAATGCCCCCCACCTCCCAAGCAACCAAAGGAAAAAAAACTTAGGGTTTTAGATCTCTGGAGTATTGACAAATAGTGGTGGGGTCTTCTTTGGGGGTTGTCAACCTTAATGCTCCCCTCTCCCCCGTGGGCCCCATGTGAAGGAAGGAGATCATGTGTGATGTTGCTTGCTCACGGAATGGGGGAGGCATTAGGTTTGACAACCCCCAAGGAAGACCCCACCACTGATTCATCAAGACTCGTGAGACCCAAAACCTTAATGTTTTTTCCTTTGACTGCTGAGGGGGGAGGGGGGTCACGGTGAGACACCCTAATGCTACATTTACCTAGTTTTGTGGCATTAAGTTACCCCTGCCTGGTGCATTAAAACAGTTTCTTTTGAAAATATATATTTAAAAATGAACAGTATAAGTTACTATATGCTACAGTTTCAATTGAGAAATTTAGTTTTTGCATGCGGTCTTAATTTGAGGGCAGTAACTAAATGAGGGCGGCTATAATTGCAATCATCTGTGTCTGTCATCTGTAGCTGATTGCTACTCTGCCATACCTCTGTACCAGAAAGCACCAAGTTGCAAAGAGAGCAGAAATCAAAGGCAGTCTACCCATGGCTCTTGATTTGAAGGTTGACGAAAAGCAGACCTGTATTGTATTAAAGAGAAGCTCTGGGAAGAGAGCTGTTCAGGGAACAATTTTAAGTGCTGACATCTTGAAGGTTCAGATTGGTGAGCTGCTTTCCCCAACAAAGGAGCTAACCTGGATAGCCCAGCAGCAAAATGACACCTTCCTGTCACAAGAAAAAACATTCCACTCAAGGCTGCATCTCTTATTACAAACACAGAGTTTAAAGCAAGCGGTGAATGGGTCGACAGATTCCTCTCTCACTGGTGTTCCTTTGTAAGTACAGGGAAGGGAGGGTGGAAATGAGTTGCAAATGAGTTGTGAATATGGTGGTGGGGGGATGATCAACTTGTGAATTACAGCAGTAAGTGGGATCAAGCTTTTGATTATTGGTGGTGGAAGCATGGAACGGCCTACCTCAGGAAGTGGTGGTTATGAATACAGTGCAGGGCTTCAAGCAGGCATGGGATAGGCATAAGGGAGCAATACAGATGAGTATGAATAGATAGGCCACTGACAGTGTAAAGGCCAATGATACATTTATAAGGTAGAAAAAGAAATGGGCAGACTGGATGGGCCTTGTGGTCCTTATCTGCCATCAACTTCTATGTTTCTATGATTAGCCACTCTCTGTGAATTAAAGGCTTATAAATGAGGGTGGCTTTAAATGCAATAATTTTAAATGACTGCAGCTTAAAAAATGGGGGCATCTAATACTCGAGGGCGACTTCAAAGCGAAGAAATACGGTATGTTAGATTAAAAAGGGAAATGTTCACAAAGGAAGCCTTCACAAATTGTAATTTTTTCTGTAAAATCCATAAGAAGCATGAATATTTGAAATAGGTTTTGAAAATATTCATGCAGCACAATGATTTTCATCCTCTAGCATTACTTGCAAAGACTTCATGAGGTTAGGAATTCTTTCTTAAAATATTTGCATTTTACAACAGTTTGTGTGCTTTGTAATATTTCAAATTGAAGTCTACTTTTTTCATTTTAAAGTTCAACACAAAAACTTTAAGATCGGAGAACTTTTTAAGCTGTTAAGAGCTTAGAGTGGCAGTTTAATGTGTATGACAGAGAGTTACTATGACTTCCACAATATATTTGTCTTTAAAAATTAATTAATATAATTTTTGTTTGACTAAAAATGAAAATCTTCGGAAAGGAATCCTTCACATACTTTTTTCCTGTAAAATCTGCATTAAACACTAAGTCTTCCTGAGGTTGTAAATTATGTCTTAACAAATTTGTGTTTTATGATGGGTTTCATGCTTTGCAACATTTTTCACTTTTTAAAATGTTCCTGTTTCATGATGATTAGAGATGGGTGAAAACCACAAGTTTCATTATGTGAACTATTTCATGAAATTTGTACATTTCATGAAATATTTTTTGGGTATGAAATGCAAAATTCTGCTGGCAAATTGCAGAATTTCACCTACAAAATGCAGAATTACACCTGCAAACAGCAGAATTTCGCCACTTGTGGGAAAAATTCTGCTGTTGTGTAAAATTCCACATTTTACTGGTGAAATTTCACATTTCACACTCACAAAATACTTTGCTGAATGCATGAATTTCACAAAATATTTTGTGTGGTGAAATTTATGATTTTGCTGGAATTTCACAGGTGAAATTAAATTTTGCTGCATCTTTAATGATTTTTGTACTTTGCAACGGTTTTCAATTTTTAAAATATTCACATTTCACAGAGATTTTTGTGCTTTGCCATGATTTTTAATGTTCAATACTTAAATATTAAGGATGCACACAGATATGATGGGTCCTATGCATCACTAGCTTTCTAATATACCACAAAAGACATGTACTAACATGCCAGTGTGCATGCCATGCACCTGCTGTGTTACACCATGTACAGGGTGACTGTGATTGAGCACTTACAAAAAGGGTGACTCAGTCACAGCACCTGTATACAGGGCTACCTGGCAGGATAGGGAGTGGATACCAGGGTGGGTAAGGTAGGGTGAATGGATGTACGTGCATATACATGTGCGGGGGGAAGGGGAAGGAAGGTATGTAGGAGGCGGTGTGGTGGGCAGCTGCCGAGCTGTACCACTAGTGTGGTGGGGTGAGTGGTTGCTTGGGAGGTGCAGGGTTCGGGAGTGGCGTGTTTTTTTTTTTGTCAGTGGGCAGCATTGTATTTTTCCAAGTTTTTCACTCCCCCGACATGCATCATCCTGGAGTTGAGAATCCATTAGTAAGTGGGTAGGGGGGGAATGTGGGGGTGCAAACCCCTACATTTAAAAAAAACACCCATAGGTCTCGGGCACCCTCTTAATCCTCACAGTGAGTGTGCAATGCCAAAATTCATTTTCGGCAATATACACTTGCCGTAACGGCGAGTGCTATTCCACAATCACTGTTATGACATGGAACCATGTGCTATGAGCTGGATAGGCAGGGCTGGAATTCACTATTCATGGTTGGATTGATGCATGGTTCTGTACTTCTGCACTATGTACAGTGCCATGTGGGGAAACTCAACCTCAATGGGACTATCACCTTTCAGTTCAAATGGCCAAATGCTCTCATGGCCCATGGAAGCAGGGGATTATGGCATACCACACTTCATGAAAGAACTGTCTTCTTCTCAGTAGAAGTATTTCTGACTTTTCATATACCAGAATGGGTCCTGCAAAAAGTACAGTACAAGTTACCTCCTGCTTTGCTCAGGGTTTTGAAGGCCATGAGTAAATGAAGTTACTACACAAATTTCATAAAATGTGTGTAAACATATGGCAAAAAAAAAAAAAACTATGTTAATGCTCATTAGGGCTGCTACCACACAAAATGCAAACCTTACAAAGGTTGGAAATAAACTATTAGGGTTGCAAAGACATTCCCAACAAACTTTGGAAATGTGTTATTAGGGTTCCTGGGCTGGATTTTAGAAACCTAATGTAAGGCTTGTGTCCAGCCTTGTATGAAACCCTTGCACTGTCACAACTGTGGCATTGATAACTGCCACAGCTTTGCCCAGTTGCAATATCTCGGGTGCAGCTGTAACAGTCAGCTCGATTCATGACAGCTTGTGCCAAACACTGGCCACAAGCTCTGTGAAAAAGGTACCTTATATTGACATAAGACAGATGACAAAAAGATGATCCAGTCAGCATCACTTCACCACTAGGGACAGAAATTCCCTTTAGGTAACTGCAAGCCTGGTGCACTATTTCTCTGGCACACCCTGGGCTTGCAGTAGTCTCAGCCAATTGAAAATCTGGCCCCTTATGTCTAACTCCCACCCACTCTACCACGTCCCCTGCCTTTATTACCCATAGCCAGTCTACAGGCACAGGGTGATTCATCGGTGGTATGGCACCTCATACAGGGTCAACATATTAAAACTGGTATATAGTATCCTTAATCCCTTCCCCTCTCCCTACCATTGTGACCAGTGGGCAAGATATATGTCTGGAGGCATGGAACACCGGTCTAGTGTTTCATGCACATTGATGATGTGTTATCAAAACACTTTAGGGTGCATACCTACAAAGTCTTACATCCATTATAATCTGCGACTTACTTGGCACGCAATATTGCAGACCCTCCACAAAGTAATAAACTACTATACACATTTCATAGTTGTGAGTTGCCTTCTTTAAGACACACACTTTACTTAGAAATAGTCAAAGCAATTAATATGTTTTGGACATGTATACTATTTTATGCTGGGTCTTATAGTAGCTGACTAAACAAACCCCCAGCACAGACTTGTTGGATGGCCATAGACCTGTAGCTCGGTCTTTTGTCACCACCATGGTAGGAGAAATCAGTTTGTGAACTGGTGCTTAGTTTGGCTAGTAGGTCTCCAGATGTGGTATCCAGTTCAATATTTTTAGTGGCTATCATTTTCTGGGGCTCCAAAATCACTTTGTGGGCAGGTATTGAGTCAGCTAATAAGTATCAAAATGTGGCAGCAAAGCTGTTTTATTAGCCACTGGCTACCTGGCTAACTGATTTTCCCTGTCCTGGCCAAGAGGATAGTGATGGGGTGGAGATTAGGGTTGATGTATACACATTTTAATATGTTGACCCTGTGTGAGGTACCATACCACTGATGTAGACTATGTGCTTGTAGACTGTTCTTGGGTCATGATGATGGGGGACATGGTAGGGTGGGTGGGAGATAGACAGAAGAGCCCTGGTAGTACACTTCTAAAGTTTGTAGGCATTGTGTTTGCAACCCTAATAGCTTATTTCCAACCTTTTTGTGGTTTGTGTATTATTCAGTAGCAACCCGATTAAGCATTAATGTAGTTTTTTTGTCATACTGCAAATAAATAAAATATATGTGTTTAATAACAGTGAGTTAAATTTTACAAGGAAATTTAGATTGGCAGCTTCTATACACATCCTGACTCATGCAGTATTCATTTTAGCTTTTGTACAGAAATGAACATTTTGGCTTGCCAGCTTATCTTCCTTTGTCCTCGTGATTATTTGATATAATTGTCCACAGATGCGTGGTTCAATTAGTTTCGTCTTCAGTACTATACAAATTGTTTTTAAAACTTTTTGTTTATGAGGTTATACACCAGACAATGTACAGTACTTCCACAGCATGTATAAATAAATATATTCCAATTTAAATAAACATATATCATGCATTATAACAGGATCTGCTAAATATTTTATCTGTCTTTTTGGTACTGACTAGGACGTCTGCATCATTTGCTGTTCCTAGAGCATAGCGAAGGTTATGTACTGTGATATTGTTTTATGTGACCACGTACTGATATCCCTGTGAGGGAAAAGTTATGTACTTGACTTGTATAAAACTCTATATGGTGTTTGGCATTGCTGAGAGGGAAAAGGGTTAATTATTGTTCTAGTCGGTGGCAAGCTTTCTTCACCTGAATCTTCTAATAAAAAAAGGAAACCTTTCTGGGAAACACTGACTAATTGCTCATACTGGCAGATCTTCAAACCGACAGTGTAAGTGGCCAGAAAGGGGAGGTGTATGTTTGTGGAGTGGGGGGCACTGAGGTGAGTTACTGCACTCTGAGTAATGCTTTCACTTCCCTCCTCTGAGACCTGGCTGCATGAGTAAGTAATACTTTTTCATTATTATTTTTTTTTTGTGATTTGATGTTTATCCCCTCCTTTCAGCCAGTGAACTGCATCATTTTTACCTTCATCATAGTCCATTCTGCCAGTTTGCTTTTTGTGTGAGATACTGGTAACCAGTCCCTACTCCAGTAGAAATCACTGCACCCTGACCCTTTCACCACTCTGCATTTAGCTTTCATGTGGCAGGCCCTGCTTTTGATTGGACAAGTGTATTAGCAGCCTACTCTGAAGGACATCTTTCAGTCATTGGGGGAGGCAGGGAACAACGGCACTAAATAACGTCTTTTTTTTTATGCAGGCCAGAGTCGGCTTATTCCCACTACTGCTTCTACTTCTGGATGGCTGCCATTTTGCCCTTTGTTTATGTGCAGTAGTGTGTAGCGTGCACACTTGTGAACTCACCTTGTTCGTGGATTTGTGTCAACAAAGAAATTTAAAAAAGGTTTTTTTTAGTCAGGCTTGATTATTATTGAGTGCGATTTGTCAGTTCACTGGCATTGTCACAATGAATGACTATCTTTCAGAATAATATAATTTAAATTTAATATCAGACATCTTCCTACGGGGAGCCCAAGCTAGGGTCCCTTCACGGCTACATGTGCAACTGCAAGTGTACCACAGTATATAGCTGTTAGCTGGCTTGGTGGGACTAGTCAACTGAATCCCACTGCTTCTCAGCAGCTAGCTGTCATTTAGTTCTGTGTGTACACAGTGTGCACTCAGAAAGACATTGTTTTAAGTTTGTGGCTTTGTGCCTCAGAAGAAATGTAAAAAATGAATTTTTTAGCCAGACTTGCCTATTAGTGAGTGACATTTGTCAGCATACTGGCATTACAACAGCGACTAGTTATTTAGGTGTATATGTATACATGTATGTATTTATTTACTTATTTAGTGCACAAATCATATTACCTTTGAGCATAGGTGGTTATTTACAAAAATTCGACATCAGATTGTATAGGTACAAAAAAACAATTCAAGTACTGTAGGCAATTCCAATGGCATGTAGTCAAATCAGGCACATATATTCCAAATAAATATAATTTACATTTGATATCAGCCATCTTCCTTTGAGGAACCTGGACTCAGACACATCACACGGCTAGTAGGTGAAATGAATGATGGGTTGGATCTGCATCCCTTATCATTTTTTTCCAATTGCTTAACCAGGTGAGACACACTAAGCTGAAAGCTTGTTTACAGGTGCAACCTGGGAGCACAGGGAAGTTAAGTGACTTGCTCAGGGTCACACAGTATGCAAGTGGGGGCTGTGGGATTCAAACAGAGGTCTCCAGATTTGCAGCTCAGAGCCTTAAACCACTGCACTAGACTGCCTCCCCATTTGTGGAAGACACTGGCTTTTGAAGTCTTGTGCAGCACTTGCAGCCACAGTACCAGATCCCATCTCATTCCACATTTTCACCAGATTCCCAGTCATGTTCCACATTTTCATCAGATTCCCAGTCATTATTCCACATTTTCATAGATTCCCGATCCCCATTTTCATAGAGTTATAGAATCATAGAATGTGATGGCAGATAGAAACCAAGGGTCCATCAAGGTCAAATTGACAGAAGGCATTAAATAGAGTGTCCAGTTAGATTAGGGAGGATTTGGGAGTGGCACCATAGACTACATCTCAGTAGTCAAAAATTGGGAAGATCATCTTCTGGACCAGTTCCTGTCACGCTGAAGGAGGGATGCAGCTATGATTCCTGAATAAGGCACCAAGCTTGGGGTGAAATTTTTTCAGGATGGCATCAATGTGGCCAGAGAAGTTGAGGTGTTGGTCCAACCAAACCCCAAGGTATCTGAATGAGGAGGTGTCCTCTAATATTGTCCCATCAAGGGTATGGAAAGACGGTAAAGGGTGAAGCCTAGAGAGTCTCTGCCTAGTGCCAAATGTCATGGAGACTGTCTTTTTGGCATTTAGGAACAGCTAATGTGAGGCAAACCATACTTGAACCTGGTGGAAGTCAAGCTGAAGAGTGGTTGCAACATCAGCAGAGCATTTACCAGATGAAAACTGGACAGTGTCATTGGAATACATATGGATAGAGGTGGAGGGGGAGCATGCTGAGGGCAAGTAATTTAGGAAGATGGAGAAGAGAATGGGTCCAAGCACCGAGCCCTGTGGTACTCCAGTTGAAATGGGGGATTGTATCCTGGATCTTGACTGATTGTGTACTGCCTGAGAGGTAAGCTCTAAACAAGTTTTGGGCAGAAGTAGACAACCCAGCTGCTGTAAGGGAGTCAAGAAGTAGGGCATAGGAGACTGTGTTGAAAGCCTTGACAAGGTTGACAAAGATGGCAGAGATAATGAGGCCATTATCCATCCCAGTGAGGATGGAGTCAGTGAGCCTGAGTAGGGAAGTGGTAGTGGAGTGGTTCTTCCAAAAACCAGATTGGAATGGGGTAAAAAAGAAGAGTCATTTAGGAAGGAGGCTAGCTGAGAGAGGACCGGGTGTTCTTGGAGTTTAGCAAGGGCAGGGAGTAGGGAGATTGGGTGAATTTGCAGGGGAGGAGGGATCACCACCCTTTGGGAGAGGGAGGACCACTGCATATTTTCAGGATGAAGGGACAGATGAGGATGAAAAGGAAACATTTAAGATCAAGTAGAGAGAGTATGCTATAGCAGAAGTTGAAAGGTAGAGGAGTTTAGGGTCAAGGTCATCTGGCAATGAGCCTTTGGAAGGATTAAGAGAGAGAGAAGGGCCATTAGAGTTTTGTCTGGAGAGATCGCAGAAAAAGAGAAGGAAGGATGGGCATGTAGGGGTTGAGTACTGGGTGTGGGAGGATGAAGAGTGGGGAGGCTAGAGGGGAATGACTTTAGAAGTGCATCTCTCATAAATCTTCTTCCTACTAGTTTCCAGTCATGTCTTCTAGTCATGGAGTTGAGGTCTCTAGTGAATAGCACCTCACAATTTGTCTTGTTAATGTTAATTTTCACCAGGTTCCCAATAATGTTTCATATTTTCACAAGATTCCCAGTCACGTTCCACATTTTTACTAGATTCACATTCTGCTTTTTCACCAGATTCCAAATCGTGTTCCACATTTTCACCAGGTTCACATTCCACATTATCGCCAGACTCCCAGTCATGTTCTAGATTTTCACCAGATTCCCAGTCATGTACTACATTTTCACCAGATCCCATCAGTCACATTCCACATTTTCACAGATGGAGGTGCCACAAAGGCAACTGCCATGCTATCGGAAGCTGTGGGGGTGGAGGGTGGGGCACTGCACCTCAGGCATCTGAAGCAGTACAGTCTCCATGCATGTGTATCTCTCCTGGACCACACACATTGGTGCATGAAAAAGCCTATGTCTCCTGTTGCTGATCCCTCCTTCTCTCTCTGTGTCACTGGATCTCCCTTCATCCATCCTCAATGTGGCAGCTATTCAAGGTCTGCTTTTTTCAATGTGGTGCTAATGGAGAGAGTCCACAACAGAGTTCCAGGTGGGTCCCCTTCTATAAGCATAATATATAGATTTGCACTTGGGGCTGGTCCAGTGACAATCCAGAAACAAGACAGTAAAACATCTAGCCACTCTGACACAGAACTTAATTTTTGATTTTCTTAGATCTTTATTTTTACCATTGGGTGTGGTCTGGGGGATTCATGCTTGGTTGAAAATAAAGATCTAAGAAAATTGAAAATTAAGTTCTTTGTCAGTGTGGCTGAATACTTTATTGTCTTGATAATAGAGAAAAAACACATGTCACGAACATCCTAGAATTCATTCACGACATGCTGCAGTCTTGGAGGGTTAGTAGGTACCAATCTGCATTTAGGTTTTTCAGCTTGGATAAACATGGTGAAAGCAGTCAGTGATGGGACTTTCATCAGCATTTGTTAATTTGCCCACACCTAAAATCTAATGGTTACATCTGTGCTATGTCACAGTTCTGAGGCTAGTAAAATTACCTCCACAGTATGCTCCATCTGTGGACATTTTCTTCACTCTGTAAAGGCAACTAACAAACTAAGAGAAGTACAATGAAGCCTTAGTTGTCTCAACATCAATTGATACAGGATGTTAGTAGCAGATGGAATTCATCCTACCCGATGCTTTCTAGGTGGCTAGAACAGAGGTGAGTCCTTCATGGCATGTCAATGGAGTGTGACATTGGGGGAATCCTAGACCACCATGTTTGGTCACTGAATGATGCCATGGTGAAAGTACTTGAGCCATTTGAGAGGAGCACCCATAATCTAAGAGCATCCATTGCTACGCTGAGTCAGGTGATCCCAGGAGTGCATAACCTGAATAAATCCTTGGATAGATATGTATATGAACATGGAGATATCAGGTGGGTCAGCTGTGCTCACTGAGCATCTGCAAGCTGAACTGGATGCAAGATTTACAAAACTGATGGATAGCCACAGCCACATTTTTGTAGCCATGCTGGATTCCCAGTTCAAATGCGAGATCCTTCAAGTGGCTATGGATAGCCACTGAGTGAGTCACTTTTAGCAAGAGCTGTGTCATGAACTGACTGGTTACATGTGGGAACTGGTGCAATCAGCTGGAAAAGAAGCTCATGAGAGAAAGGGAATGACATCTGTCAGGTCTTGTTCTGGTTCTGGTTTCTTCGGTGGCAGCACTCATGAGAGTGAGTGGGCACTGCTCAGCACATCTTTATATCAAGAGCAACAGAAAAGGACACAGCTGCAGCCTTTTTCTGCAGAAAACATCTGTTGCAAAGCCTACAAAAACAGCACTCCCCAAGTCTTCTTGTTTTATGTAAAACCTAATTAGCCACCAAGCTTGTTTAGAGGACTGTTTTTACTGTTGTCATCATTTTGCTATCCCTTTTTTTTACTTGCAGTTATTTATCTCAAAAATAATAAAGGCTGCGTGCCTTTATGTTTTTATAATAAACGTTTATTGATTTTCATAAAATTTTATAAAGGAGACAAACATTACAACAGATAAAAAACATAAGTCAATGTAGGTGGCAAACAGCATGTGGTAAACAGGTTACAGAGTACATTTTAAATTACCACAATAGACTACATATGCCATTGTTTCACTCCCAGCAGTTCAATTTCCTGGATATGTGTCACCAGGGATACTTCCTCCCTTAGGGTCCTAAAATTCTAGGGACAAAGACAGGGTCTTTGGCCATCATGTATGTTACCCCTCTCATTTGTCTATTAGTACATTTTTCTACCTGATGACATATTGAACATGTCAGTTGTTCCATGTCATAGTTTCACTTTAGAATCTGATACCACTCCTCTGGAGTGGGTGGGTTCTTACCTAGCCTCTTTTCAGTGACACATTTCTGGCAGCTACAATTAATATGGACAATAGATGTTGTTAAAGTATGTCTCTTTCCTTATGCAGTCAGTAAGCAAATAGGAAGAGCTGTTCTGTAAGCGGCAATTAATGAGGAAGATGTCCTGCAGGGCATGGCTCAAAGTCTGTGAAAAGGGTTAAAGTGATGGGCAGGACCACATTACATTGTAGTGGGGGGGCTCTTGGTTCTCCATATTCCCACCAGCATGCTGGGGTTGGAGTGGTGCCTCGATTTGCCTGTTGTACTAGGGTGAGAAAGTAGCAGATAAGATACTTCTAGTTGTATTCCCACCCCATCGTGAAGCCTGTGGCCTTGTGGCTGTATTGGCAAATTTTCTGTCACTGCTCCAGAGTGATTGGAGAGGTGAGCTCATCGTTCCAGATATCGGATTTGCACCACTAAATCTGCCTGTTGGAGGAGAGAGTGTAGCCATTTCACAGATGCCCCCCCAGGCCTCCTGCCATTGCATCAATAATGTAGGTCAGAAAGGCATGCCCCATGGGGGGGACTGGGAATACTTGAAGAGTTAGGAAAGATCATTGATTTGAAAATATTTAAATTGGGTTGAGTACAGAAGAGATAGGTGGTCCCAAAATATTCGAAATGTAATAATTATCCCACCTCTGAGGAGGGACGGAGGGCCTGAAATGCCTTGTCTGAACACACGATTTATGGCATGGGTCCATTTTTGCAAATTGAAAACCTTCTCAAAATGTTTTCCTTAACCTCCATTCCTCGTACCCTTTACCTAACCCGCCACATGTAAAAAAATTATGATGTTACTGTTTTTGAAAAGGTCTGACACAGGAGCCTGATCTTGGTGAGAATCTGTTTAGCTGAAATGAAAATGTCAACAGTTTGAAATGTGGGGAGATTTGATTCTGAGTAAGTCCATGTTTGGGGCAACTGTTTTGGGAGGTGGGTTAGTATGACAGCCCAGGGATTTGTACTGGTAGAGATCAGATCCTCTAAAATGTACTTTGGATGGAGGCACCACCAATTATTATTTAATATCATGGGAAACGACCTCTGGGTAATATCAACTAAGGATTCCAGGCCCCTTATCCTTGTAACTGTGGCAAGGCAAGGGTAGTGGCTCTCTCTAGGATGGCACCAGAGAGGGGTTACTGAAACATACACAGAAACTAGGGCTGTACAAGGGCCTGAATTTGATATTTGTAATTGTATCTTTATCTGTATCTATCTGTATCTATATCTGTTTATATATTTGTGTTTAGGAAAAACTTTTTTTACATTTCGGACTTGTTTCTGTTAATGATTGCACAAGGCCAAGCATTTAAAGCAGCAGTGCAACAATCTGGTGAAAATTTTGACCTATACTTTTTTCTTCTATTTTACATTGCCACTTACCTCCTGACTTGTATGATACCTTTCTTTCCACTATTTTAGTCTGCTTTAGTACATTTTTCATGTCTGAAATAATAAAAGGAGCACTCCTTTTAATACTGTGTGGACCAGGTCTTCATCAGTATTTTCTGCTGCTTTTGTCCATCTGTTGTTCATATATTACATCTGTTGTGACTAAAATTAACAATTATGCAGCAGGCAGTGTTTTCTGACCTTATAGAACAATATTTGTTCAAAAACAGCTGCAAATACTGATAGAAACATAGAAACATACACTTTGACGGCAGATAAGGACCACTTGGCCCACCCAGTCTGCCCATTTCCCTACCTACTGGATAAGCTGCAGATTCTAGCTAACCAACAGCCTACTTCCTGCCACCCCCCACTACAATTGCCTTGTGTCTGTCCCATGCATGTTTGAATTCCCCCACTGTTTTAGCCCCAACAACCTGCCAGGAAGGCGGTTCCACACATCCACCACTCTCTCCGTGAAAAATAATTTCCTCACATTACCCCTGAGCCGTGCCCCCTCTATCTTTAAATTGTGTCCCCTTGTTCTTACATCTCTTTTCTGAAAGATGCTACCTCCTGGACTTTGTTGATTCCCTTGAGGTACTTGAGCGTTTATATCATGTCCCCTGTCCCTCCTTTCATCAAGGGTATACATATTAAGCTCTCTCAGTTCTCTTCATATGATTTCTGATGCAGACCCTGCACCATTTTAGTTGCCCTCCTCTGGACTGCTTCCATCCTGTCTATGTCCTTGCATAGATGAGGTCTCCAAAACTGCACACAGTACTCCAGATGGGGTCTCACCAACTGTCTGTACAGAGGGATAACCACTTCCCTTTTTCTACTTGATGAAAACCTGGTCTGAGCCATATTAAAAGGAGTGCTCCTTTTATTTTTTCAGACATGAGAAAAAGTACTAAAGCCGACACACATTGTGAAAAGAAGGGTATCACACAAGTCAGGAGGTAAGTGGCAATCTAAAATAGTATAAAAAAGTATATGTAAAAATTTTCACCAGATGGTTGCACTGCTGCTTTAAGTAGTATCAGTAAAATATGTACATTTAGCAAAGAAATATGCATTCATGTAATAATGAGCAATAGTAGTCCTATATGTGTCGCTGAGCCTTAGCTCATGTCTAAATCTACTTTATGGGGTCTAACACAGATACAAATGTTTAGGAGAGATAGTTGTATTTGTATAAAGTGCAGTATTTGTGTATTTGTCCCAAACAGTATTTGTTTTGCACAGCCCTAATACAAACAGAGAAAATGACAGCAGCAAAAGGCACAGATGCCCATCTAGCCTCCCATCCTACCTAACTGCCCCATGTAGGTCCATCGAGCCTGTCTACCTTGCCTAACTGCTCCATGTAGGCCCATCTAGTTTGTCTGCCTTGCCTAACTGCTCCATGTAGGTCCATCCAGCCTGTCCACCTTGCCTAACTGCCCCATGTAGGTCCATCCAGCCTGTCCACCTTGCCTAACTACCCCATGTAGGTCCATCCAGCCTGTCCACCTTGTCTAACTGCCCCATGTAGGTCCATCCAGCCTGTCCACCTTGCCTAACTGCTCCATGTAGGGCCATCCAGCCTGTCCACAATCCTAACTGCTCCATGTAGGCACATCTAGTCTTTCCATCCTACCTAACTGCCCTATGTAGGCCCATCTAGTCTGCCCACCCTACCTAACAGCTCCATTTAAGCCCATCCAGTCTGCCTGCCCTACCTAACTGCCCCATGTTGGCCCATCCAGTCTACCCACCATACCTAACTGTCCCATGTAGGCCCTAGTGGTCATCTCTTTCCCTTACATCTGTCCTCTACTCTTTAACTATAGACATCTGCCTGCCTCACTATACCTTGAACCACCCTCCCACAATTTTGCACTTCATCACATTTTTAGGCTATCTGTACCATATGTCTTTTATGCTCTTTTGGAGGAAAAAGCACTTCCAGGGAAGTGGATATGGTGTACTTATCCACATGTTCCGGCAGTGTCCTTTCCCCCTTTAAAAACTATCAGAAAGTCTTCAAGCTGGCTTCTCCCACCCACCCAGGTGGTAACACCCCTAGCACTGCCCTGTGACACCAGTTCTTCTTTTCTGCTGGAAGACGCAGGTTCACACCTTATCGCTCTCATGTGTACCGAGGCCCTTTGCTATTTTTCTAAATAAAAATCCATATTTGTCTTTGATTTCTTCTCGCCGCCACTATGGATGATGTAAGGTCCACTTTTGGTTCTGAAAATATGGTGGCAGGCAACTTATGTCATGATCGGATCCGCACACCTTGTGCCTTTACTGCCTGGGACACGAGCATGATGTCCGGACCTGCATTCATTGCCGTTCATTTTTATTGACAACTCTTGAGGATCGCCAAGCCCGCCTACTCCTTGACCATCTGAAAGACAGGGATCTGCCCATTCATTCTAAGGATGCTTGTTGGGTAGACTCCGCAGCTGCAGGGTCAGCTGAGCAACTTGTTGCTTTCGAGGAGGCTGCTGTCCAGGCAGCTGCGCAGACTTCTTCGGCTTCTGCTTTTTTGCCGCTTTCTTTGGACACTTCCTTTACTGGAGCATTCAAGGACTTGTGCCAGACTTTGTCCACCTGGGGCAGGGTTGTAAAGGCACTAAGTCCAAGAAACTGAAAAAGGACAAGGAGAAAGAGACCAAGAAGCAGTCTTGTTGACACTCTTGGGATTGGGAGTGCTCCGGGGCCTCCGATTCCCATGCTTCGCCTGAACACTTGGCTTTGCCAGGGCTTCGGATTGGGCTGCCAGCTCCACGGTCTCCCTGTTGAGCCAGTTGGCGGAGACTCAGGTTGAAGTTCTGGCCCAGATTTTTCTTGACCCAGTTTACACTTTTGCTACCAAAGAGGTTGATATCTCCTTGTAAAGGACTCCAATCTGACCTTCTCGGGGTGGGGTGGGCAGTCTGCTGTTCCACTGCTCCCACTTCATAGCTGCAAGACCTGGAGAGGGCTCAGTCTTCACTGGCCCCTCTGAGACCTGCCTCCAGTCCCCCTGGCAGTCCCAGTCAAGGTCCCACTCCAGAAGCCCAGACTTGGACAACCCACATCACTCGTGACGCTCGTGCTCCAGCCACTAGGGCAAGTGGCTATGCTGCTATTTCTCATCCTCCTCATCTTCTTCAGATGAAGAGAGGCACTGGCACAAGATACATTGGTGCTACAAGGATCTCATGTGGCAGCAGCTATGGCAGACCAGGATCAAACCGATCCCGACTTCCTTGGCCCTACCTGGGTGCTACTACTAGAGCCGCAGCAGACCCCGCTCTGGCAGGAGCTGGTTTGTTTGGTCCCAGCTCAGCCCTCTCCAGCCTCTCCACTGATCCTGATGGAGCTGCCTCAAAAACAGACAATGTCTGGCACCCTGACTAAGGATGCCCAGCCGGGCAAGGGATTGCCACATCGGCTGTCAGTCACTGTCACTCCAGACCGCCCTTCCCAAGTGAGTAGGGACCCAGGAAGGTGACCGCTTTTTCATCATTCCTTGGAATATAAGGGTTCCTCCCTCCATTCACACCCATTAGACGTGGAGTTAATGGGGGACTTATCTATGGACCAGGGTCCCAGTTCCATCATGGGCCTGCCCTGTTTGATCTCTGAGTCAACGGGTCTCAATCTGGGACCCATTCAAAAACATGAGCAGTACCCACTTACCAGGATCCTCAACCAGGAGGATACCTCCATGAAGGCCTTCCCAGTCCAGGACTCCATTCTTGGTCCTGCCCTGGAGCTCTGGCAGCATCCAGCATCTTGTCCTGTGCCATCGGACCAGTTGGCCCACAAGTATGCAGTCCCTACCGGATCCCTGTCAGGATTCACAGAGCACCCCTCAACTAAGGGGCTCATTGTAAACTCTATTTTCCAGTGCACGGGCAATGTCAGGGACATGGACAAACCCCCCCGACAAGGAGTCCAAGAAGTTGGAGCACTTGATAAAAAAATTGTATACTGCCTTGTTACTCAGCCTTCGGCAAGTGAGTTCAGCCCTCTTGATGGCCCATTTCTTACATGCCCTCCTAGGGTCCCAGGATGCGGTACTCCATCACCTCCCCACCGACCTGCAAACGACTGTTAAGCAGGTTCAGGATCAGGGATGTACCACTGCAAAGCAACAGTTCCAAATGGCCATGGACCTTGGGGACTCTTGCACCTAGTTGGTGGCTGCAGCAGTTGCCATGCACCACAGGGCTTGGCTGTGCATCGCCACCTTCACAGCAGATATGCCACACAAGTTCGCAGATATGATCTTCTTGGGGACCAACCTGTTCAGGCCCGAGGTGGAGGGGCACCTCACCAGGATTGAAAAGTCCAACACCACCTTGGACTCAGTGATGTCTGCCAAAAGGAGGACTCTAAAGGCTCCAAACCCTCTAAAAAGAAGTCCTGTTGGCCTATCACTGCCCCTGCAGACAAACCTGCCCAGCCCCAGGCAGGCCAACAGCAGCCTGGCAACCACAGCCCAAGTCCGTGGCCTTGGTTGTCAGGAAACCCGTAGGATGTGGTCCTGGTAGTCTCTCAGCCAGGCCCACCTCCACTTTCAAGCCTACCCAGTGACGGGATAGTGAGTGTCCTCCCTCTCCCATTCTGAACCCCCTGTATCCTTCCATGGGGGTTGGCTCCACCACTTCCTTTCCACCTGGTCTGCTGTTGCCTCAGACAGGTGGGTTCTTCAGGTGGTCAGCCAGGGTCTGCCTCTAGAATTCAAGGCTTGCCCACCCAGGTAAGCCTGCTCCTCATGGGAGAACATGGTGTCAGTTGATGTTCACTTGGTCCTTCAGATGACATTGCCCAACTCCTTTACAAGGAGGTAGTGGCTCCTGTCTCGGACCCCCCACCTCAGTTAGGGTTTGTCTCCAGGTATTTCTTGGTTCCAAAATTAATGAGGGGGCTGATGCCCCATATTATATGTGTATGATCTGAACAAATTCTTCAGGTCCCACACCTTCAAGATGGTAATTCTGTCACAGGTCATACCATCTCTCGAGCAAAAAATGTTGCTTTGCTCTCTGTATCTCCAGAACAAGTTCTTCCATGTCCCGATCCAGCCATCTCACTGGTGGTTCCTCCACTTTCAAGCAGAGAGAACCCTCTACAAGTTCTAGGTCGTGCCACTCAGCCTGTCCTCGGCCCCCAGGTTCTTCACCAAATGTGTTGCAGTGGTGGCTGCTCAGCTAAGGTGTCAGGGAGTCCTGGTATACCCCTATCTGGATGACTGGCTTATTGTGGGTCCCTCCAGGCCAGAGGTGGAGTGGTCCAGGGATCTGGCCCTCCGGACCTGTGTCTCACTTGGCCTCCTGGTCAACAAGGCCAGATCAGAATTCATGCTCTTGCAGGTGATTCACCTCATTGGGGCAGAGCTCGACTCTTGCAGAGTCAGGGCTCAGCTTCTGGCAGACAGGGTGGAGGTTCTTATCCCCTTTGCCTGATCAGTTTTGGTTTGGCAGTTGGGCCCTGCCTGGGATCTCCTGTGTCTATTGGGATACATGGTGGCATGCTCCAGCATGGTCTGTTGGGCTCACTGGAAAATGTGTTTCCTGCAGTGGCAGTTGGAAAACCAGTGGTCTCATCGCAGGGGTCACTTTGGCCAGCTGGTTACTGTAACCCAGTGGATGTGGGACACACTCCACTGGTGGTTAATCCTGGAAAACATCTGCAGGAGGATCTTCCATTTGTCTGTCTGGAGCTGACAGTCATCCTGACAACCGATGCCCCTCTCATAGGCTGGGGAGCTCACCTGGGGGAACAGAGTCCACAGGCTCTGGACCCCTGAGGAGTCCTAAAGTCACATCAACCAGCTGGAGCTCAGTGTTGTTTGGCTGGTACTGATTGCCTTTGCTCTGCATCTCAGGGGTCAGGTGCTCCAGGTCTAGATGGACAACACCACGACCATGAAGTACCACAACAAGCAGGGCGGCATGCACTCACTTCTGCTGTGCAGGGATGCTCTCTGCATCTGGACCCTGGAGCGTAGCCTGGAGGCTGATCTTCAGACCATCCATGTGGCTGGTGTCTCCAACCAGCTGGTGGATGCTCTCAGATGGGTAGGCAAGGTGTCTCATGAGTGGTCTCTCCATCCAGAGGTAGTAGCACAGTCTGTTCTCCCAACGGGGCACTCCTCTGGTGGATCTGTTTGCCTTCAGGGAGAATGCAAAGCTGAAGCTGTAGTGTGCCCACCCCCTCAGCAGGGAACGCTGCAGGGGGATGCCTTCTCAAGGCCCTGGCCCCCGGGCCTCCTCTTTGCCTTCCCTCCCTTTCTCTTTATCGACAAGGTGCTGCTCTAGGTGTGGAGGGCAAGACACAGGTGATCCTGGTTGCTTCAGACTAGCTCTGCCAGTTCTGATATTCTGATCTCCTCAGCCTCAGCAGCAGGCTCATGAGGCATCTTCTTCTATGCCCGGACCTGTTCTTGATGCATTAGGGGAAGGTACTCCAACCGGACCTTCAATCCCTGCACCTGACAGCCTGGTTTCTGAGCAGCTAGAGTTTCAGGCTTTGGGTTTCTCCAAACATGTCCTCAACGTTGTGGAGTCTTCTTGGAATGGAGTCGACTAGGAAATGCGTTGCCTTCAAATGGAAGAGGTTCTCCATTTGGTGTCAGGGCAAGGGGCTGGGCCCTTTGTCCTGTCTGGTGGCTAGTATCCTTGACTACCTCTGGTCCTTCTCCCAGTCGGGCCTTAGGTCGATGACCCTTAAGGTGCACATGGCAGCCATCTCTGCTTACCAGGCATGGGCCGGTCAGCAGTTGGTGGCACAGGAGAAGGTGGTCTGGCATTTTTTCAAAGGTCTTGACCACATTTCCCCTCCAGTGCATGAACCGCCACCACCACCTTGTGATCTGTTTCTGGTTTTGGCAAAGCTCATGGGCAAGCCATTCGAACTGATGCACAGGTGTGAGATGTCACACCTGTCGTGAAAGACCACCTTCCTTGTGACTGTGACATTAGCCAGAAGGATCAGTAAGCTCGAGATGCTCTCAGTGGAGTCTCCATATCTGGTCTTCCACAGGACAAGATTGTCCTGCATCCCAATCCGAAGTTCCTCCAAAAGGTTATGTCTGATTTTCACCATAATCAGGTGATTAATCTCCCAGTGTATTTCACCAACCACACCTTAGAGACTGAGCACAGTCTTCACACGTTGGATCTGCGGTTAGCGCTAGCCTACTATAGGGAGTGCATGGCTGGATTGCAGGGAGACAGTCACCAGCTATTTTTCACCTACTCTGAAACTGCCCCTGGCAGACTGGCAGCTAAGTAGACGATTGGCATGTGGCTTGTATCCTGCGTCGACCTCTGCTATAGGTTGGCGGGTTGGGAGCCTCCCAAAGGGCTGAAGGTTCATTATACCCACTGTACTGTTGCCTCAGTGGCTTTTTCCAGGGAAGTCTCTATCCAGGAAATCTGCAGGGCTGCTACCTGGAGGTCAGCACACACCTTCATTTCCCACTGTCACATCGACCTCAACTTATGTGGGGATGTTGGTTTTGGGGCCTCAGTTCTCCAGTCCTTATTTCCTAAGTATGGGGTGTGTGCCTTGCCTCCCTCCTCTCAGAGAACTGCTAGGTGTCTGCAGAATGTGTGGATAAGTACACAAAATCCACATCCCTAGAAGAACAGATTACTCACCTGTAACAGTAGTTCTAGGAATGGTATATGGTATACATCCACACTGACCCACTCAACCTCCCCTGGAAGTGGTGCATGACTCTGCTTCCATTGGACGTGAACTGCATCACGGGATGGTGCTAAGGAAGTTACCACCCGGGTGGGTAGGAGAAGCCAGCTTGAAGACATTCCAGCAGCTTTTAAAGGGGCAAGAACACCGCCAGAATGTGTGGATGTACACCATATACCACTCCCAGAACTACTGTTACAGGTGAGTAACCTGTTTTTATGGACATCCCTCCTGAAATTACCCTCCACCAGTTTTAGTGAATTCCTGCACATACCTGTATTTTTACGCAAGATGAATAATCTTGACTTCAGTAATGTTCAGCACTGGTGTAGTTCCCATCAACTCTCCCTTGATGCCAAAAAGACAGTCTCTATGTCCTTTGGCACTAGGTAGAGACTTGTTAGGTTTCCCTTCCTGCCCTCCTTCCATATCCTTGATGGGACAGTCCTTGAGGACACCACTTTGTTTAGGTACCTAGGGGTGTGGCTGAACCAACACCTCACCTTCTCTGGTAATGTGGATGCCATCCTGAAAAAGCTGTGCCCCAAACTGAAACATAGAAACACAGAATTTGATGGCAGATAAGGACCGCTTGGCCCACCTAGTCTGCCCATTTGCCTACCTGATGGATAAGCTGCAGATTCTAGTTAACCAACAGCTTACTTCCTCTTACCCCACTAGAATTGCTTTATGTCTGTCCCATGCATTCTTGAATTCTCCCACTGTTCTTGACTCCATAACATCCTCATGAAGGCTGTTCCATGCGTCCACAACCCTCTTCATGAAAAAATACTTTCTAAAATTGCCTCTGAGCCGTCCCCCCTCTATCTTTAAATTGTGCCCCCTTGTTCTTGCACATCTCTTTTTCTGAAAGATGCTACCCTCTTGGACTTTGTTAATTCCATTGTGGTACTTGAAAGTTTCTGTTATGTCCTCCTTCTCCCTCCTTTCCTCGAGGGTATACATATTAAGCTGCTTTAGTCTCTCTTCATATGTCTTCTGGTGTAGACCCTACACCATTTTGGTTGCCTTCCTCTAAACAGCCTCCACTCTGTCTTTGTGGAGATGGGGTCTCCAGAACTGCACGCAGTACTCCAGATGGGGTCTCACCAACTGTCTGTACAGAGGGATAACAACTTCCTGTTTTCTACTGGTGATGCCTCTCCCTATGCATCAGTATCCCCCCAGCCTTCCTTACTTCCTTCCTTCTCACATTGCTTGCCCACCTTTAGGTCATCTGATATAATTACTCCCGGGTACCTTTCGATTTTTGTTGTTGTTAGTATCTCGCCCCCCATTGTGATTGATTGGCATCCATGGCACTCCAGACATTACCTCATGGGTTTTAGCCCACCTGATAGGCTAGTGATGCACTGACCCAGATCAAATTTCTAGCATAACCAGGTCCCAGAAACCCCTGCTCTCCAGTTTGAATCGTGCATCTGATCAGGCAAGAAGCACACCAGGAATCCCTGTCTGCTCTTACAAGGTAAGACCTTGAATCAACAATATAAAGAATTCTCTTTGCTTGGCACAACATATACAATTATAACTTGTTTGTGTAGAAACGTTAACAGGAGAAAACTAAAGTAAACTAGCATCTGCAGGTATAAGCTAACCCTGGGCTCAGCCCTAGATCATAGGCAGAATGTCTCTGTGCATGGTAATTTCACAGTTGCTATGCCTCTGGAAGGCATCGTACTTTTAAATCTCTTTCTGGGTCTGGGCAGTATAGCGCAGTGGTTTAAGTTCTGCGCTGCAAGTCTGGAGTCCAGGGTTTGCCCACCCTGGCACCGCATTGCGTGTCCACCTACTCCCTGCATGCTCCCTCCCTCCTTGCCTCTCTGGGCCTGAGGCCTCGTAGTGCACGCTCCCCAACATGCCAGGAGCGGCCTGGGCAATCGAACGTTAGGCCCGCTCCGTGTTCTCCGGACCTATACTGACCGGCGTGGTCTTCAGAGGCCGCAGTCCTCCTCCTCCTCCTCCTCCGCTCACCCTTTAAATGGCCTGGCCGCCCCTCTGTGGTGCCACATGGTGCCAGAGCCACCACGAGTGACTCCTCTTCTCTCGCTCGGCGCTCTCTAGGCCTCGGATTGGACCTACTCCACCTAGACGCTCTGCCCCGGTGTCGGGAGGACCTTCTCCTGCCTCTCTCCTCCTCCATTAGGGAGGCAGAACAGCCTCACGAGGCGCCGCCTTTCTGCCTCGCAGTCTGGTGAGGTGGGGGAGGAGAGAGAGTCTCTTCGGGGGACTAGGCTCACCCTCAGCTGTTCCTCGGCTCAACAGGGTAGCCTCTGCCGAACATCCCCTCCTCTATATCTGGGAGGCAAAAACGGGGCCAACCTCAGTGTTTTTAAGGCCCTGAGCTGCATTTACAAGACTGGGGTTTGATTCAGCTCCTGAGGGCCTACTGGGTGACCCAAGCAATTTGCTTACTTCTAAGGCTCCGAGTGGGGGAACGATTGCACCTGCAAACAAGGGTCAGTTAGTGTGCCCCCCCAGCGACATCCCACAATGGATCGGCTAGTCGCCAGAGCATGGCCTGGCAGGAGCCCCCGTTTCTCAGTAAAAAAAAAAATATATATAAGGGGGAGTTCTTTCAGGATGGGCGATTGACTGCTGGCTAGGCCTCCACTCCACCCGCAGGGTCCCTCCCACAGCGACCCTTCAGCGAATTCCGCTCCCCCCGCCTCCTCTGCCCTCTCGGGGGAACATGGACCTCCCCTCTGGGATTCACCCTTTTACCTCTCGGGTCCCTCCCACAGCGACCCGTGTAGGTAGCCGTTCACGAGTCCCCCCCTCTAACCGGTCTCCATGGCTCCCTCCCATAGCGAGCCATGGCCCAGACCACTGAGCACCAAATTCCTTCCCTTCTTGGCCTCGTTGTGGGGGTCCTCACACAGTACCCCCACACCTGCATACTCTCGGCCAGGGAAAGTCCATCTCATTGGGTTTGGGGGGGTTAAGAGGGGATTGCCCCTGGGCGGTGCACAGTTCCATTCTAAGGTATACTTTCTCTCTTCCCCAGATGGTGAAAGCAAAGAAGTGCTCCTCATGTAGCGCCACCCTCCTGCCCCAAACTCCGGGAACCCTCTGCGTGGCCTGCCTCCTGGACGATGATGATTCCTCTCTGAGGCAAACCCCGCCCATGGGCCCCAGCAACCCAGGGACCAGCAACCCCACGTGGATGGACCCAAGCTCCCTCATAATTCAAAATCAACAGGCCGTGGTTGCCATGATGGAGAGCCAACAGAACTTCATTCTCAAGATCATGGAAAAACTGGAATCCCTCACCCAACACAGGGCAAAGCCACCCAACCCTAACCACACAGGGCAGAGGGCAACCAGAGGAACTCCTGATCCCGGAGGACACCACACCAGACGTTCCACTCGACAACGCACATGAGGACGGGGAGAAGGACGACATGGGGGAAGAGAACGAGCCGGACTCTGACGAGGAGCACATGGATCCCCAAGCGACGCCCTCCCTGACATCGAGGTTATGCTCCTTCGACATGATCCCAGGGCTCATGAAGATTATCAAGGTCACCATGGGTTTCGACACCGAGGAAAGCAGGCCCGAGTCAAAACTCGACCCCCTGATCCAACTGAGACAGTCAACCATTGAGACCTTCCCAGTGTGCCCTGCGATAGAAGATATCTTCAGTAAGGAGTGACAATCCCCCAAACTGGGCAGAATGTCAAACCGTAAAAATCTAGACAGGATGTATCCGGTCCAAGGGGAGAAATCAGATGCCCGGTGCAAGGCTCCCACCATTGACCCCCAGGTGGCGGCCCTTAGCAAAAAGACTGTGTTACCATGTGGTACAATAGCACTCAGGGACCCGACGGACAAGAAGGTCGAGGATATGCTCAAGAGGGCCTTCGAGATCGAGGGCACTGCCACTAAGGCAACCACCACGGCCATCTACACAGCCCGAGTGCAGATCCGCTGGCTCGAGGAGCTTCAGGAGCAAGCCTCCCCCAAATCCAGGGAGGCATAACTTTTGGAATGTACTTTGGACGCAGCCAAATACCTGGCCGACATGGCAGTAGACACCCTGCGCCTTCATGCCAGGGCGACCGCCATCACCAACTGTGCTCGATGGGCACTGTGGCTGAAACTATGGGATGCAGACAATGAGTCAAAGACTCTGCTCCAGAACTTACCTCTGAGGGGAAAACATGTTTTTGGGAAGGCCACAAGATTATTTGAAGCAAAAGGAGGAGGGCAGAGATCTCCTCAAGAATAGGTCTAGGTTCTCCTACCTTCCCTCCTCGAGGCGAAGATTTTGGGGGGGGCACAAGTCATATCAACCATGCAGAGACGCACAGCAATAGCGCCACTCCTTTCGAGGCAGAGGCACCTCTTCCGGCTTCTGTAGCCCATACCTTCAGAGCTATCAGCCCTCCCCCTCCAGAAACCGAGGTCAAAGATCTGGAGGACAAGACATAGGCTTCAGGGGTATGCAACAGTGACTACCTCCCCCTGGAACCACAAGGCCAGGACCCCTACCCACCTGTGGGACAAAGGCTAACCCTGTTCACTCACCGCTGGCTCCGCACAACATCGGACAGGTGGGTCCAAGACATGGTAACCAAGGGATACTCTATAGAGTTATCCCACACCCACATTCCCCACAGGTTCATCTCCTCCCCCATAGCCAGGAGAAGGGCATCTCCACACCAGGTCCAGCAGATCCTGTCAGAACTGGTTCAGAACAGGGCCATCCAACCCGTACCGGTGCTGGAACAGAATCAAGGGGTGTACTCAATTTTCTTCCTAGTACCCAAGAAATCGGGGGAGCTACGGCCTATCCTGGACCTCAAACACCTAAACCACCATGTGGTCTCACACCGTTTCAAGATGGAAACCATCCGGTCCACCTTCTAATGCATTCGGGGAGGTGACTTCCTGACGTCCATAGACCTCAAGGACGCCTACCTCCATATCCCCATCATTCGGAAGCACAGACAATTCCTTCACTTCCACATCCTAGGCCACCACTTTCAGTACCAGGCCTTACTGTTCGGCCTCTCCTCAGCCCCAAGAGTCTTTACCAAGGTCTCCATAACCTTGGTGGCAAGACTCAGGGAACGGGAACTGGACATCATCCCGTACCTGGATGACTGGCTCATACGGGCCTGGTCCGAAAGTCAGGCACGGATACACACGGAATCCGCCCTATAGGCACTCGAGGACCACGGCTGGGTGGTAAACCGAGAGAAGAGCCACCTCATCCCCACCCAGCAGATCAAGCATCTGGGAGCGCTCATCAACTCGGCCCAGGGGTGGGCAAAACCATCCACCTCGAGAATTCACAACCTGAAAGATCTAGCCTGTCAGATGAAGGCCTGATGCAGCACAATGATGGGAAAGATAGCCCAATTGCTGGGCTGCATGGCCTCATGCATAGACCTCGTGCCCTGGGCCAGGTAGCACATGCGCCCGCTCCAAACCTACGCGCTGACTCGGGGGGCATCGAGCGACCACAACCTCCAGGTGGTGGTACCACTACCAAGGCGGTGAGACTATCCTTGGCTTGGTGGACGGTGGAGAGAACTTGTCCAGGAGTTCCTCTAAAGGCGCCCACTCAATCGCCATAAATCGACGCGAGTCTCTCCGACTGGGAGCTTGCCTGGGAGACACAACGGCACAGGGCCTGTGGTCACCAGCAGAGTCAGAGCTCTCCATCAACATACTGGAGATGAGAGCCGTGTTTCATGCCCTAAAAGCATTCAAACATCAGGTACTCGGGCAGTCAGTCCTAATCCGATCCGACAATCGAGTCATGGTGGCCTACATAGCGAAGCAAGGCGGGACCAGGAGCAGAGCTATGCTGAGGGAGGCAATGACAGTCCTCAACTGGGCCCAAGCCAACCTCAGACACCTGACCGTGGTTCATCTAACAGGAAAGCTGAACGTCCGCGCAGATTGGCTCAACAGGCAACAGGTACACCCGTGGGAATAGCGGTTACACCCGGACCTGTTCCAGATGATCCAAGCGACATGGGGAAAGGTGACCATAGACCTTATGGCAACACAGGAGAATGCTCAGGTCAGAGATTACTATTCACGGTTCAGGGACAATCTCTCCCAGGGAACGGACGCCCTATCACAACCTTGGAGGCGGAGCCACACCTATGTCTTCCCTCCGCTCCCCCGATCCCCCGATCCCCTAGGTCCTAACCAAGATACGGGAATCACAGCGCACAGTTATCCTGGTGGCCCCCTACTGGCCACGCAGGTTGTGGTTCGCAGCGGTCCGAGAGATGTCACTTGCCAGCTTCAGGATACCATACCGAACAGACATGCTCTCACAGGGGCCAGTGCTCCACCCGACCCCGAGGACCCTCAAGCTCACGGCCTGGCTCCCGAAAGGAGGAGACTGAGGGCAGTGGGTTACCATGATTCCATCATCAACACCCTACTCCAGTCCAGACGGTCTTCTATCACCTCCACGTATGGGAGACAATGGTCTATTTTCTCCCGGTGGTGTCAGGAACGGGGCAGACTCCCCGAGCAGACCGACATGGCTAACATCCTACTGTTCCTCCAACAGGGAGTAGACAAGGGTTAGCACTCTCCTCCCCCTCAGGGTGCAATTATCAGTCATAGAGGCGGAGTCGGGCCTCATCGGGGATACACCCGGGCCCACCCAGCGCCACCGCTTTCTAGGCAGTGGAGATCCTCCGCCCGAGGACTCGGCCGATCACCGTCGCCTGTGGGACCTACCGCTAGTTCTAGAGTCCTCAACTCCACCCCTTACGAACCCCTCCTCAAGGCGGACCTGTTCTGGATCGGCCTCAAGACATGCTTCTTGGTGGCAATCTGTTCGGCTAGGAGGATCGGAGAACTTGGGGCCCTGTCCTGCGCGGAACCTTATATGGTGTTCACCCCATTAGGGGTCCGCCTGAGAACGGTCCCAGCGTTCCAGCCAAATGTATCCACTGGTTTTCACAGAGAACAACCCATCGAGCTACCAACCTTCCCAGAGGGGTCCCAGCAGGGCCCCAGCGTGGTCCCACATTATCTTGACGTTGGATCCGCCCTCTCTGTGTACTTGGCCAGAACCCGTCCCATCCGCAAGACAGAGAGACTATTCGTCATCTCTAAGGGACAGAAGCAGGGAAGAGCCGCCTCCAAGACCACCATTGCCGGGTGGTTAAGGAGAGTCATCCAGAATGCCTACATAGCTAACCGGATGACTCCTCCCCAGGGGATCAAGGCTCACTCCACCAGAGTGATCGCCACCTCCTGGGTGGAAAGAGCTAACGTATCCTCAGATGACATTTGTAGGGCAGCCACATAGAGTTCCCTCCACACGTTCGCCAGGCACTACAGACTAGAGCAGCTGCAGGCCATTCGGCCCACTTTTGCCACTCAGGTCCTGGCGGCAGCTTCTTCTTCTTCTACTACCCCTCACTCTTAGCTCACTCTGTTCCCCCTTGGGTACTTCACTGCTTCTAATCTACCCACGAGGTAATGTCTGGAGTGCCATGGATGCCAACCAATCACAATGGGCGTTTACTCATCTGGTAAAGGTGATTGTGTTGGTTGGCATCCATGGCACTCCAAGGCCCTCCCTTCAGAGTGCTCAGAGTGACCGGGACAGGACTAGGGGATCTCACCCATGGCAGGCCCTACAGGGACAAACAGCTACTATTTTCTTAAAGTTAATCTACCAGTCGGACCTTCGGGACCGAGATTAGGCTGTAAATAATAGGAATGGAATAAAACTCAGCCCACAGGCCTTTGATACTACATCGTGGTCCGCATTCTTCTTTGGTTTCCAACCATCTCTCTCTTATTGTCATTTTTGACTGTGCCTAGGTTGTATATTTCTCTCTCTTGTACTAACCGACCTTAATTTCAGCTGTGGAAGATTCGAACTGGAGAGCAGGGGTTTCTGGGACCTGGATATGCTAGAAATTTGATCTGGGTCAGTGCATCACTAGCCTATCAGGTTAGCTAAAACCCATGAGGTAATGTCTGGAGTGCCATGGATGCCAACCAACACAATCACCTTTACCAGGTGAGTAAACACCCATTGTGTACTCTTCCCCTGGGTTTTTGTTTCCCAAGTGTATTACCTTGCACTTCTTTGCATTGAATCTGAGCTGCCATAGATTTGACCATTCCTTCAACCTTGCCAATACCCTTTTCATCCTTTCCACCCCACCTTGTGTATCAACCCTGGTGCAGATCTTTGTGTCGTCTGCTAAGAGACATATTTTTCCTTCCAGGTGCTCTCCATTGTCACTTATAAAGACATTAAAAAGGACTGGTCCCAGTACTGAACCCTGCGGTACCTCGCTAGTTGCCCTCATTTCTTCACTGTGGACTCCGTTTACTATTACCCTTTGCATCCTGTTGTCCAGCCAATTTTTTATCCAGACTACCACCTTGGGAACCACTCCAAGGCTGGCTAACTTGTGTATTAATCTTTTGTGTGGGACTGTGTTAAATGCCTTGCTAAAATATAGGTAGCCCATATCCACAGCCCCTCCCTGGTCTACCACTTTGGTCACCCAGTCAAAGAAATCTATTACATTCGTCTGACATGACCTTCCCACTGTGAATCCATACTGCCTTGGGTCCTGTGCCCTACTGGCCTCTAGGTACTCAACAATTCTTTCCTTCAGAAGTGATTCCATAATTTCCCTACCACTAAGGTCAAACTAACCGGTCTGTAGTTTCCTGCCTCTGCCCTGCTCCCACTTTTGTGAAGTGGAATCACATCCACCCTCCTCCAGTCATCAGGTATCACCCCATTCTCCCATGATTTGTTAAAGAGAGTAGTCAGTGGTGTCACTAGTTCTACCCTTAGTTCTTTTAGAATTCTGGGGTGAATCAAATCAGGCCCTATTGCTTTGTCCACCCTTAGTTTCAAGAGTTCTTTCAAAACCGTTTCTTCTGTGAATGGACTGGTATCGACCCCTATCCAGAGTGTTTCTCTTGTTTGGTTTCGGTACCTCCAAATCCTCTTCTGTTGTGGATACTGAGCAGAAATATTCGTTCAGTATCCCTGCTTTATCACTGTCACCCTCTGCCCACACTCCATCTCCTTTATTAAGTCTCCATATCCCTTCCTGGTCTTTCTTCGCTCCCTTATGTACCTATAAAAGGTTTTATCCCCCTTCATAACAGAATTGGCTATCTTTTCCTTGGTTTGGACCTTTGCTATTCTGACTGCCTTCCCTGCCTCCTTCTGCTTTAACTGATAAAGTTCTCAGTCCTGCTCCTTCTGTGTTTCCTTATATTTCCTGAATGCTATCCTTTTCTCCTTAACCTTCCTGCCACCTCTTTTGAGAACAATAGTGTTTTTTCCTTCATTTTGTTTTATTGATTCGCTTCACAAAAGGCTTGTTGCCTCTGTGATGGCTCCTTTGATTATTCCCATTGTTCTTCCACCCTCCTTCTTGCCCATTTGCTAGTGCTTTTCTGAGGCACTCTCTCATTTTCCCAAAATCAGCCTTCCTAAAGTCCAGTACTCTTGCTTTTGTATGGCATGACTCTATGGCTGTGTTTATTGTGAACCACATTGTTTGGTGGTCACTTGTTCCCAGATGGCTACCCACTTCTAAATCCAAGATCCTTTCTCCATCCCCATTTGAGAGTACCAGGTCTAAAATTGCTCCCTTCAAAGTGGGTTCAGACACTAGCTGTCTGAGGCATGCCCCTTATAGGGAATCAAGAACAACCCTGCTCCTGGATGTGCCTGCAGCAAAGGTGCTTCAGTTAATATCTGGCATATTCAGGTCCCCCATCAACAATATCTCCCCTTTTTATGCCATTTTAAGGATGCCTTCTATCATTTTCTTGTCCATTCCCTCCCCCTGAGATGGGTGTCTGTACACAACTCCCATGTGGATTGTGGTGCCATTTTCTGTCTCCAGGGTGACCCATAGTGACTCATCTACTTCATGTTCACTCTTTAGTTCTGTTGCTTTAATCCTTTCCCTTACATAGAGAGCTACTCCTCCACTTTCATCATCCCTGTCCCTCCTGTAGGTTGTATATCCTGGTATGTTGCCATCCCAGTCATGGTTCTCTGTACACCATGTTTCAGTGACTGCCACAATATCCAGGCATCCCCTCTTCCATCAAGGCCACTAGTTCAGGGAGCTTGTTACATAGACTATGGACATTGGTACTCATCACCCTCCATTGTTTGATGGCCTTACCTCTTTTAGCCCCATCCCTCTCCTTGCTGCCTTTATCTTTTTTTTGCATTTACCCCTGTCCTGCTCCACACATGACTTCTCTACCTTGGTGTTTACCTCACTAATTACTATGTTTTGTTGGGGGAGGCTGGTATTTCACTGCTCCTTTTCAGTGCCTTCTCCCTTGGCTAGTTTAAATGATTGCCAATGAAGCATTTAAACCTATCACCTAGGATTCTGGTTCCCTCCCTGGACAGATCCAGACCATCACACCTGTATAGGTCTGCATCCCTCCCAGGTGGCTCCCCAGTCCCCAGTGAAGCCAAAACCCTGAGTTCCACCCCAGTTTTTCAACCATTCATTGAATCCCGTGGTGTGGAGTACCCTAACACCCTATACAGGAACCGTAGCAGCCTCCTGCTACTGGCAAGGCATGAACTTGTCCAGAAGATGATCTTACCTATTTTTGACTATTGTGATGTAGTCTACAGTGCTACTCCCAAGTCTTCCCTAAGCAGATTGGACACCCTTTTTAACTCCATCTGTTGCTTCGCTCTGGATGTCCACTCTCTCACCCACCACTGTAATCTCTACTACTCCCTGGCTTTTCCTCATTAGAAAACCGTCATCACCTCCACTGCGCTAAATTTGTGTCCAAATTTTGGATTGGATCGCTTCCTCCTATCTTACCACCTCATTATTTACCCTCCCACCTCCTGCACATTCGCTTAGATTTTATGACTCAAGTTTGTTGGTAATCCCTCATAGGACAACCGCTGCTGGCCAACTTTCCTTCTCTTACCACTTTTCTAAATTATGGAACTCATTTCCCTCCCCAGAGTCGCCAATCATCCTCAGCTAACTCCATCTCTTCTGTCCTATATAACTTCCTTTCTGAAAACTGTAGCTGTGGTTAAGTCACCTCTGCGTCTCCTCTCCTACCTCCTCCCTTATCCTAACACCCATCCAGTCATAATAGTCCTAACCTGATACCTATTCACCCACCCCCACCAAATTTCCCTGTTCCCTTCTCCTTTTTCCTCTCCTCTCCACACCCATTTTCCCTCTGTCCCTAGTCCTTTCCTACCCCTACCCCCCTCCTACTGCTGATTTTATGCAGAGGAACCACACTGGCAGTCCTCCAATTCCTGGTGACCACTCCTGGGTCTAGTGAGCAGCTCAAAATATCTGCCAGTGGAGACTGCTGGTACTTCTGTTGCTTCCTTTAGTATGCTAGGGTGAAACCCATCTGGCCACATTGATCTGTCTTTCTACAACTTACTCAGTCCTTTTAGCACTTTTATGATATGGCTTTGACTGATAGAGCACCTCTCTGCCCTTCTTTTTACCTCCACCCCTCACTCTCCTAATAGCCCCTCCTCCTTGGTTTGGTTCAGCATCTCAGCCTTGCCTCTGTCCCCTTCCTCCCAGCCTCCCTCCTTTTTCACCCTTACAATGCTCCCCTTGACTCTGTGCTTCATCTGAACGTAGAGGAAGAATGCCTTCTATCCCAGTTTCACCCTGTTGCCATTTTAAGATCTAGCTCAGCCTTAGTGCTTTTGAGTCTCCTACCAAATACTCTGGTTGTCCTTATGTAAGCCTCTGTTTTCCTCCATCTGGCTATTATTGTACCTTTTAAATGCCTGTCTCTTTACTCTCACTGCTTCCTTCACATATTGATGTGAAACACAGTGGCCCTCTTGGTGTCTTCCCCTTGCTAATCCTTCCAATATAGCTGGTCAATGGCTCTAATACACTTAATCTGAATACCTCCCATTTCCCCTCTATTCCTTCTGTCCTTAATATACCCCTAATATTCAGGAGCTCCAATGTCCTACTGAAGTCTGCTTCCCTGAAGTCCTATAGCTTTGTTTATCCCCCAAAGTTCTTAGGCACTTCTCTGATTACATTATGTGGGTACACCATATGGACCTTGCAGACCTAATGATAAGAAGCTGATATGGATGAAGAGGTTGGCATGCACTTGCAAAGTGACAACTGTTTGTAATCCATAAGGAAACATAAATCTCAACAAAGGTGCTACTGGTCTTCAGCTTGGGCATTTCAATCAAGCACAGTCCTGCCCAGGACTTCCAAGGCTCCATACACTAATGCTACCTACTCCACCTAATACAGGGGCTGCAGGGCCAAATCCATGAAGGATACTCATGGGTTTGGAGTCTGGATCGGTATTCAGGGTTTTCTCCTGTGTAGAGGCAGGGATTACTTAGCTACTCCCTTACTGACAGCTTCCTAAAGAACAATCTTTCCTCTCTCTCTCTCTCTCTCTCTCTCTCTCTCCCCCCATCTCTGGTATACTTCCCCAAAGCAAGGCAACATAATGACAGACCTACCCCCATTGGCACCTCAGTCAGTGGCTGGTAAGCTGCTCCTTCATCTTTCTCTTGGCTGATGTGTTGAGTAATGACTCCATGGAACCCTTGCAACAGGCAGTGGTATGAATTGATTGGAAACAGTCTGGAGTTACTCTCCAGAGGGAAAATATCTCACAGGACAAACTCACCCAGCTCCATTTGAATGCCTGCTGTCTTATTCAGCTTTGACTTGAAACTGCTTCATCCAATGTCTCAGTGTGCTCACTCATTGTGGTCTACCAGGAATGAAGCCTCTTAGTAGCCAGTCAGTCTCTGGCTCACAATCTCTCTGTTTATACAGACTGAAAAACTGAGAGCCAAGATCCTTGGTTTCACTCTTTTTTATAAAGCTTTAAAGTCAACTTCTGATTGAACAAAAAGTTCCTGAGTAAACCATGCATATGAATCCTGTGGTAGCTGAGCCACGTTTACATGCATGCCTCCTTGCATGCTGGGCTCAGGATTGGCACACACTGTCTCTGAGCAAACTCCATGAGCATCTGACCCTTCCCAGAAATCCCAGGAAATGCATGGCCTCAACCATGTTCATTTACATTTGTAGTCCTTTACTTTGCAGCCTTCTGTTGCTTTAGTTGTTGCCCAGAGGGGAAGCTCTGTTTATATCCTGGCCCTGCCTTCTCTCCCGGGGTTAGGAAGATGTTCACTGTTGTGAACACTCCCATGTTTGAGTAGAGAGACTGAAGATCATGGCAGCTGTGTCTCAACTTTGGCCACAGACTCTTTACTGGAGCTCTGGCAGTGCACATAGAACATAGAATCTGATGGCAGATAAGGACCACTTGGCCGGCCTAGACTGCCCATTTTCCTACCTAACATAACCTGCAGAAACTAGTTAACCAACAGCTTACTTCCTCCTACCCCCCACTAGGACTGCCTTATGTCTGTCCCATGCATTCGTGAAATCTCCCACTGTTCTTGACTCCACGACCTCCTCAGGGAGGCTGTTCCATGCATCCAAAACCCTCTCCATGAAAAAATACTTCCTCACATTACCTCTGAGCCATCCCCCCTCTATCTTCAAATTGTGCCCCCTTGTTCTTGCACATCTCTTTTTCTGAAAGATGCTACCCTCTTGGACTTTGTTGATTCCCTTGAGGTACTTGAAAGTTTCTATTATATCACCTCTCTCCTCTTTCCTCAAGGGTATACATATTAAAGCTCCCTTTAGTCTTTCTTAAACATGTTTTCTGTACAGAGCGCTGCACCATTTGGTTGCCTCCTCTGGACAGCTTCCACTCTGTCTATGTCTTTGTGGAGATGGGGTCTCAGAACTGCACACAGTACTCCAGATGGGGTCTCACCAACTGTCTGTACAAAGGATAACAACTTCCTGTTTTCTACTATTGATGCCTCTTCTATGCATCCCAGTATCCCCCAGCCTTCCTTACTGCCTTCTCACATTGCTTGCCCACCTTTAGGTCATCTGATATAATTACCCCAGGTCCCTTTCCATTTTACTGTTGTCAGTATCTCACCCCCCATTGTGTACTCTTCCCCTAGGTTTTTGTTTCCCATGTGCATTACCTTGCACTTCTTTGCATTGAATCTGAGCTGCCATACATTTGACCATTCCTCCAACCTTGCCAAGTCCCTTCTCATCCTTTCCACTCCATCTTGTGTATCAACCCTGTTGCAGATCTTTGTGTCATCTACAAAGAGACATATTTTTCCTTCCAGTTCCTCTGCAATGTCTCTTATAAAGTCATTAAAAAGGACCGGTCCAAGTACTGAAGCCTGTAGTACTCCGCTAGTAACCCTCCTTTCTTCACTGCATACTCCATTTACTACTACCCTTTGCGTCCTGTTGTCTAGCCAATTTTTTATCCAGGCTACCACCTTGGCGCCCACTCCAAGGCAGGCTAACTTGTGTATTAATCTTTTGTGTGAGACTGTATCAAATACCTTGCTAAAATCTAGGTAGGCCATGTCCACAGCCCCTCCCTGGTATACTACTTTGGTCACCCAGTCAAAGAAATCTATTAGATTCATCTGACATGACCTTACCATCATGAATCCATGCTGCCTTGGGTCCTGTGCCCCACTGGCCTCTAGGTACTCAACAATTCTTTCCTTCAGAAGTGATTCCACCATTTTCCCTACCACTGAGGTCAAACTAACTGGTCTGTAGTTTCCTGCCTCTGTCCTGCTCCCACTTTTGTGAAGAGGAATCACATCTGCCCTCCTCCAGTCCTCAGGTACCACCCCATCCTCCCATGATTTGTTAAAGAGAGTAGTCAGGGGTGTCACTAGTTCTACCCTTATTTCTTTTAGAATTCTTGGGTGAATCCCATCAGGCCCCATTGCTTTGTCCACCTTCAATTTTATTAGTTATTTTAGAACCCTTTCTTCTGTAAATGGACTGGTATCGACCCCCGTCTTCAGAGTGTTTCTCTTGTTTGGCTTCGGTACCTCCCCCTCCTCTTCCTTTGTGAATACTGAGCAGAAATATTCGTTCGGTATACCTGCTTTTTCACTGTCCCCCTCTACCCACATTCCCTTCCCTTTATTAAGCCTCAGTATCCCTCCTTTGGTCTTTCTTCACTCCCTAATGTACCTATAATAGGTCTTATCCCCCTTCTTAACAGAATTGGCTATCCTTTCCTCGGTTTGGGCCTTTGCTATTCTGACTGCCTTCCCAGCCTCTTTTTGCTTTAACTGATAAAGTTCTCTATCCTGCTCCTTCTGTGTTTCCTTATATTTCTGGAATGCTACCCAGTCCCCATGCTGCAGCCCTTTAGTTATCAGGGGACCAGAGGGTGAAGAGAAGGCATCAGACTCAGGTGGCACAAAGGTAACCTCCAAGTTTGCCAAGTTCTCCCTGCCAAACTTGTGACGTCCTCATCAAGATACTGTTCATACTACCCAAATTGTAGTATCAGTAACAGTACAGCAATATACAGTAGTGACAAACATTTGATTTCTAACTAATCAGTACATATAACAATATTTACAGAGCATCACATTTCTTTCTAAACAAATGATGTTAAATTATTACATTAGACAGTTTGCTTAGAATTAACATGACACATTTCCCTACCCTGGCCTGTATGTCTGAATGGTTATGAGTGGAATCATGCAACAAACAGATTATGGGCGCAATAAATTTATGTACCACATGAATGAGGATACTGGTGGAGGCACCAGTGGTGGTATAGGAGAGTTTCAGAGGTTGTTTGGGCTCACATCCAGATCATCTGGGGAATCCTGCTTTATCCTAAAGAAAAGGGTGCGCATAGCCATTTCCCAGCTCTTTGTCTGCCACTGGAGCATTATTAAGAATGACAGGAATCTGTAGAACTTGATTCTCCAAGTCTTGGGCCACATCAGTATCCACAGAAGGTACCTCAGGTAGGTTGACTAGTAATTCCACTGGCAAAAGGGTGTATCTTCAGGGCTTACGGTTTTAGAATGTTCACTAATGGTAGACTCCACAGGTGGAAAGGTGTCGGGTGGTGGCTAAGACCGTATCCACTTTATTGCCCACAATGGCATATCTTGGGGTTCCTCCAGGCAGCTGAGATCATTACAATAGGTCATACTTATCCTTCTCAGAAGAACTGTCCACAGGTGGTTATTGGTCAAGTGTGGCATCTGAAATAAGAGCATTAGAGGTTGATACTGCAAGTCACTGATGGTTAGAGTGACTTTGAGTCTTTGGTCCCCTTGCAACTGGATGCTCACTCTGTATTGCTGTCTCTGGCACAATCTGTCCAACTGGCAAAAGGTGATTCCTGGGTACTGTCTTTACCAGTTCCCTACTGTGCACTTGCAAATTTTGTATCCTGTTATTGTTGATCAGGCAGCTGTTGCACAATGATGTAGGGTTCTGGGGCCTGTCAGTTCACACTGTTATGTTTCCCTTTCAGACAGATTCTTCAGAAGTACCCAGTCTCCAGCTTATAACATCTGCTGTTACAGATGCTTGTTCATACTTATTTGTGGTGAGATTACTCTTTATAGTGGGCTTAGTGACCAGCCAATAAGCTTCCTGAAATTGTAATTTCAGGTGTCTGGTGTACTCCAGGTAGGTCTCCGATGCCCCTTCCCCCAAGACTTCAACACTGAATGTTGACTGATAGGCGAGCTTCCCTTCCAAACATCAGATAAAATAGTGATGCCTGTAGAGTCATTACTGGTTGAGTCATAGGCATGCACCAAGGAAGTAACACTTTGGCTCTATGACTCTATTTTTTTTTCTTTTGAGCATGGCTAGGGGTCCCCAACATATCCAGCAAGTCGTACTGAAACATTCAGGGTGAGAATATCCCAGAGTATGGTAAGGGGTAATCCTCAGCTTTAATATGTCATATAAGATCAAAACAATTCTTTCACAAGCTGACTCTCCAGGTCTCTTCCTTGGTCAGATTGGATTCATTTATTTGGTTTGTGGTAACCAGGTAAGTACACTAGGCAATATAATGCCTATTTTCATATGCTATATATGTACTAGAGACAGTACAATATGTGTAGTACATAATAGTAACAGATTACATACAGCATATGGTACAATAAAAAAATTATAGAATAACACCACAAAAATACAAAAAAGAGATCCAGCCATTAGGTGGCCATATGGCAAAGTAGATATAAATATAATCTGAGTACAGAAGATGACATAACTTATGCATTTATTTAGTTTTTGTTGACCGGGCAAATGCACTAGACAAATTATGCCTATTTTCAGGCATGACCAGGGGGAAGGGGATAAAGATGAATGCTAACTGACCTTGAACCAGATTAAACTGTTGGTGGTATAGTGAATGTGCAGGTGTGGGCTGTTAGTCTTATGCAGAGATAACACAATGCTGATTTAAAGTGCCAGTGAAAATAAAAACAACTACAATGATGAGGGAGCCAATTCCAGAACCGGGGGGGCTGAATAAGAGAAGGCAACTTGACCAATTCTAGTGAAACACCTAGGCTTATTAAATGAAAGGATGTCCCTAGAACATGGATATCAAATATAGTCACTAGAACATAGATATAAAATAGTAGTCACTAGAACATGGATATAAAATGTGGTAGTCACTAGAACATGGATATAACATATGGTAGCCACTAGAACATGGGTATAAAATATGGTAGTCACTAGAAGATGGATATAAAATATGGTAGTCTCTAGAACATGGATATAAAATATAGTAGTCACCAGAAGATGGATATAAAATATGGTAGTCACTAGAAGATGGATATAAAATATGGTAGGCACTAGAACATGTATATAAATGATGATAGTCACTAGAACATGGATATAAAATATGGTAGTCACCAGAAGATGGATATAAAATATGGTAGTCACTAGAAGATGGATATAAAATATGGTAGGCACTAGAACATGTATAAAAATGATGATAGTCACTAGAACATGGATATAAAATATGGTAGTCACTAGAACATGGATATAAAATATGGTAGTCACTAGAACATGGATATAAAATATAGTAGTCACTAGAACATGGATATAAAATATGGCAGTCACTAGAACATGGATATAAAATATAGTATGCTGATTGGAATTGTAGCAATACAGACAAGCAAGCAAGGATACTAGACATGATAAGTTTGTTGATGAAGCAGCCCATAAAATCAGAATATTTGGAGCAAAGGAATAGACAACTCAGGGATGAATAAAGTGTAAAGTGAGCAAGCCAAGCAACACCCAGAACAAAATGAGGGATACTGTTGTATACTGCATTATGTTTTGCTAAGATAGACTTTGAAAGTTAAAAAGGAAAGTCTCTTCAATCTGTTTTCTATATACTTGTGTAGTTTGTAGGTGTCAACAATGATTCTCTCTTTAGCATTCCCCTTATTTCATCCTAATTTAAACATAAATGACCTTGCTTTACTCTGTTATGCCCTCATGTGAAAACATGTTTGTCTCTATTGCAAAGGTCATGACTCCACTCATGAAAAGCATCATGGGAGTTGATGTGTAAGCCAGAAGTTACACTCTCAGTCAGTTCTGTTAGATATCTTATGAAGTCCCTGTATTCTCTAAAAGCATTTTTTTTCTAACTCAGATACACTTTAAACTTCAGAAAACAGCAAGGCACTTACTATGCCTTGACAAGTTTTGTGGCCAGCATAACAAGAACATAGGGACTACAGAGGACAGCAACAGTACTGACTAATACAGTGTAACTACTGCAGCCTTAAGCACTAAAACATCATAAAATTCCAGGATGCCTTATATGAGTCGAGTCATGACCTTTGCAATGGAGTCAACAGGTTTTCATACCAGATTTAAGTATTTTCCTGTACATTAAAATCCTGATGAAATTAGGAGGGTGCAATAGAGGCAATCATTGTTCATGCCTACAAACTACACAGGTAAACAGAATAAAAGGCTATGGGGACCCTCTCTTTAAAATAGACTGGGACACAAAAAGTTAAGGCTTGGCAGAAAGTCACTATTGGCTATAGCCACACAGGCTTTAGGTGTAAGGGAGGATCTCATCCGAAAAGCATTACCTAGATTAGCATTAATTGCTTTACAGATGGATACTAAGGATAAATCAAGAAAGGGGTCCCAAACAACTCCAAAGTACTTTTAGGAGGATATTTCCTCAAGTAGAGAGCCAGCATTCCAGATGTGGACTAGAAGATCCTGGTTGTAGTGAGTGCAAGAAAGCAGTGCCTATGAAAATAACAGCTTCAATAGCATACAGTTGAAGTTACAACCTATAAAGCAGAGAACCTCGGGTCATCTAATCCCTGCAGGGGATTTTATAGTACAAGCTACGTACAAACTGACGCTCCCTGACAGGAACATTTTATGATACCTCCATGACCAAATCATGCACAGCCTGTTTTTAATTTCTGGACAAAATAAAAACTTGCACTGTTGCATAACAAACATTAGGGTTTTCACAAACTAGATTCCATCGCGGGACTATAACAAGAAACCCTAACAGTTCTCCTGGAGCTGAAACTTAGAAGTTATCTAAGGATGCTCTCCATATTGTTTTCTTTTGACAGTTTTTCAGAAAAAAATAACAAATTTCCCCTGCTACTTTTAATTTTTTTTAGTAACCAGATTGGTCTTTTTCCCTTTGCGCATCCAGGAAATGATTACTAACTTTGCAGGCATTCAACATGAACTCAGCCAAAATAGCTTTTCATTATTATGAGCCTTTTTTTTAGGAAAGGAACTCCCCTGTACAAGTGAACTATATACATCCCTTACACAGATAAACAAGCATTATGAAAAAGGCCATGACAATTCTGCAACCTTATTGGCTGAAACAAGTCACATGTCTGTTGAATATTTTCTGACAACTGCACACCTGACCTCACCTGAACAAAATACTTATTTTTAATACAAATAAAAGCAGATTTTATTAGTGGGAGAACATGTTTCAGGGTGTACAATCATAAGTAAGGCTATATTTTTGTTGTGGAATGTTTGGGAGAAAAGCATTGTATTGCCATGGTCAAAATGACAGAAATCATGTTAATCATAGTAAAAGTCATAAAAAGTAAAGGATCCAGTGTGTGTTAAACAAATTGCCTCTATTCTGACATACAGTGTTTTTATTTAGAAAATAGGCCAAGAAATCTCCAAGCTCTGATTGGCTGATAGCCATGTCAAGGTGGCGTCTATCAGACAACAGAGCCCAGGTATTAAAAGTGCCAGCCTAAACCAACCTCATAACTAGTATTAATGGGCACTGCCAGTTTTGAAATGGCAAACCCAGCATTCTTCTTATCAGTAATGGAGATTCCCCAAGCAAAATGTTAGGCCACAGTTCTCCAACCCTCCCCCCCATGTATACCCAAACCATCACCAAGATGAGAATGCACATTTTAAAAATAATGCATCAGGTTTTTAACCACAGCAGACTAATGTGATGAGACACATCAAGTCATGGTTCCCTCCCCCAGAAAAAAATGGCTGATGTAGGTGGTGTAAGCTGGCAACATGTCCCACGTCTGGGGAGCCTCAGTTAGGATAATTTGCCACTGCTGGTCATTCCGATTATTACAGTCTCTTAACAATTGGCATAGCAGCCCTGCTAACTAATCCCCCTCAAAATTACACACCTAGCTATGCTCAAAGAAACAGAGAAACACAAAAAGTACCTGTGCTTTAATTCACTGAATTTCTTTTTCTGCTTCCAGCATCCCGAGACTGCTGCCACCATTGTAAAACTCCTCCTTGCTCACTCATCTCTTTTCCTTCTTCCTTCATTTTTTATAAAAAAAGAAAAAAATGAACAGTCACTCTCCGATGACCATCTGACTCTCCCAGACTCCACTGCCCACTCCAGGCAACACTCCCCAACCCACACACACACACACACACACACACACACACACACACACACACACCAGCCTGCAGCACTCTTCAGATCACACTGTATCATTTAAATGTGAAACTGGCTTTTTTTTCAGAACCTCGAATACCCGTGACACTGACCATGCACGCTGAGTGCTGACAAATTTCTTAAATCCCCAAACCTGTGCTAAAAATGAAACTGCACAGCCCGGTGGCGCTGAGGGTTGAGGTGCTGGACACCACACCTCACTCCACGCCGGTGACCCGGGTTCGGGAGCGGACTCGGGTCACTGGTGGACTGACCCGAGGGAGTTAGGCTTGAGCGTCCCACAACAGCTCGCCTACTCCGGGGAGGGTTTAGGCTATAGCCCGAACACTTGTCTGACTCCGAGCGGAGGCTCGGAGTACTGCAAGCCCCCAATGTTAAGGGAAGGGCTGCGACATACAGCGTGACATCGGGCGCCTGTGCCTTGGCGTCAGGGTCCTATGCTGTGGGGGTGGGAGAAAAAGTGGAAAAATGCCTGCCATGCATGGCGGGAGGCCGAGCCTCGGAGATGTGCCTCGATGTGCCTTCGCCCCCGATGCCCTCGGACCGATGAAAGCTCTATGGGGTTCCTGTGGGGTCATACGGGCAGGGTGGAAGGCAGAGGGATGTCTACCTTGAGGCTCCTGAAGGGTCAGGCATGGCAGGCAGGAAGGAGGAAAAAGTAGTAATTTAAAAAAAAAAAAAATGAAACTGCAGCTGCACTCACTCTCTGGCTGCATCCACGAGAACCTCAAGTGCCCTCGCTCCACTAATGGTACCACAATCAAATCATACCAAATACAAAACAAAGGAAAACTATTTACATTTAAAGTTTTATATATATATATATATATATATATATATATATATATATATATATATATTCTTTTCAACTTAGTTAATGCATTAATTAGGGTGAATACCACAGTGACAAAGTTGGGAAATGAAGCATTAAGGTCTCCAACCCTTATGCCCCAACCCTAGGGTTTCCATCCCTACCACCCCCACCTCCCCTCACCCTCTACACACTAACAGGCATTAGGGTGTGCCATTGGGTCATGAGGCCAACTCTCACCCCATTGTCCTATACTGTAGCATGGACGCTTGTTTGTGCATGGAATGGGGTGAGAGTTGGGCCTGACTCTCACCCCATTCCATGTGTAAACAAGCTTACACACTATAATATAAGACAATAGAGTGAGAGCTAGGCCTGATGACCCCCTGGCACATCCCGATACCTGTTGGTGTGTGGAGGGTGGGGGGATGCGGTGGGGCGTTAGGGTTGGAAACCCTCATGACACATTTCCCTGCTTTTGTTGTTGCTGTGGTATTCACCCTAACTGGTGCATTAGCAAAGTGTTTTGCAAAGAATGTGTATATATATATATATATATATATGTACACACACACACACATATATATCTATTATGGTAACACAGTAGTGCTACCATAGTTAGGGTTGAGTAGCTCTTTTAAGGTTAAAGGGTCAAACTTTGCACCTTAGTAACTTTGCCACTGTTCAATGGATTTGCCTGAAATTTGGAATACATGATCAAAAACCATACATCTTGGGATTGGCCAACTTTTGTAGTGGTTTGATATACGGCTGTGGAGTTATTAAGTGAGATCTGCATGCGCATTTTTGGTTTTTGTGAATTCTTTGCTCGCGCCTACAGGTCACATGGTTTGTGCGACTGGTCCAAAATCTTCAGGGAACGTGCGGCCAGGGTCCCCAATGTGCCTTTTGAAGATTTAATTATAAAATATTAAATGGTTCAAAAGTTATTCAAAAAACAAGTTCCCATTATGAGTCAATAGGAAAAGTTAATAAAAAGTTTGACAGTGTCGCAAATGCACTTTTTAGTGTCACAAATGGCCCTAGTAGTGTTGCAAATCCACCATTTTGTTTTCAGTTTGTGATCAGAAAAATGCTTTGCATTTAAAATTGGGAACATCTATGGGCACAATTATTTTTGTGTTTACCTAGTCAGACCCTCAGGAAGCTAGCCTTGTCTTTATTTTGGGGTTAAACACCCCAGAAATATGTTTTTCAAATTTCTGGAAAAAGTAGTGTCGCAAAGTAGTGCCGCACTCATGACACCTTCGTGATTTCATTTGTGAAAGTGTCATGATTTGTGACACTATTTTGCGACACTATGCCCAAAACAACAGGAATTATTTGCCAGCCTGCTGCAAAAGAACGGTTTGGTTTATTGGCTGAAATTGGGAGGGAAGCCAGCCAACATGCCACAGATGTACCTTTTTGGTGGTTTGGTGAAAAAATATTGGAGGGCTGCAAAGTTACGGCACTCTGAATTTGACACTTTTTCCCATAGGATAACATTACGGCATCCGTCGAGCCTTTCGGGGCCCGTATCTCAGAAACGATGCGAGATACAGACTTTTTGTCTGAAAAATGCTTAGCCTCCCAAATGGGGACCAAGTAGGAAACTAGCCAGGAATGTCAAAATTCATATGGAATTTTCATTTATTTTTTACATTGTACGGTTCCTGAGATATAAGCAGTTTAGTATTCCACGTCCTCCTTTTCTGCTCCGAGGCCCATTATTATGCATCATTCTTTGTATTCACTGTCTTTTTCAATGCATTTTTGGAGGAAAAGAAGGGTGTGCCCTTTCGTTACTGTGCCAGTTAGCATTTCCAGTTGTGTTTCCATTACCGTTCGCGTCACCATTCCCGTGTACGCCACTGTGTGCGTTACGGTTTGCATTTTCGTTTGCTTCTGTTTGTATTACTGTTACCATTTGTGTTTCCATTACTGGTTATGTTTTTTTTTTTTGTATCAGCCTGTGCATTGCCATTTGCATTTGTGGTCGACCTTCCATTTGCGTGTGTCTTTCGTTTTACGTCATCATCGCTGTTACCATTACCGTTGGCATTTCCAATCGCATTACCATGACTGTACACATTAGGGTTTGCATTTTCATACGCACTTGCATTTGCATTTCCATTTCTATTTCTTTTGGCATTACTGTTGCTGTTACCATTACCATTTACATTTCCAATTGCAATACCATGAACGTGTGAGTAACGGTTTGCATTTCCATATGTGCTTGCATTTGCATTTCTGTTTCCTTTGGCGTTATTGTTGCTGTTACCATTATCATTTCCATTTACAATAGCGGTTCCATGACCATGCACATCACACTTTGCATTTCTGTACGTGCCTGCGTTTCGGTTTCCATTTGTTTTCTTTGGAGTTATTGTTGCTGTTACCGTTACCATTTGCATTTCCAGTTGCTGTACTGTGACAGAGTGTGTTACGAGTTACATTCTGTACATGCTTGCATTTGCATCTCAGTTTCCATCACTGTTCATTTTGGTGTCACTTTGCGCTTGCATTTCTATTACCGTTTGCTTTACCATTTCTGTTTGCTTTACCATGTGTGTCATCATTGCTGCTTGCATTTGTTTTGCAGTTCCTGTTACTATGTAACAAGACATCACGTGGTGGGGCCCCATGCTCCTGCCACCACATTCCATTCACTATTTATCGTCCTCATTCTCAAAAAGAAGGGAAATTAGAGGCAAAAAAATCCATTTAATGCATCAATTAGGGTTGTTCCACAGTGACAAAAGAGAGGAAATTCGGTATTAGGGTTGAAAGCCCCCCTTGGACCCCCCAGCACACACCCCTAGATGGCATCGGGGTGCGCATTGGGGTTGTTGGTCCTAACTCTCACCCCATTCTCCTATACTTCTGCTTCTTTACACATGTGATGGGGTGAAAGTTAGAGCCAATGACCCCAATGCACACCCCAATGCCATTTGGAGTGTGTGCTGGGGGGGTCCAAGGGGGGCTTTCAACCCTGACACCGAATTTCCTCACTTTTTATAGTGGCATGGTCGCACCACTATGTTTAGGGTTGAGATGTCACTTTTATGTTAAAGTCAAAATTTTGCACATTAATAACTTTGGACCCAATCAACGGATTTGCCTGAAATTTGGCATGTGCAGTGGGGCATGGTAGATCTCTTGATCTGCCAAATTTCATTTTAGTTGGATTTATGGTTTCTGAGCATCAAAAATGCAAAATTATCCATTTTTGGAGGCAGCTTTTGGGATTTTGTATGTGGCAGCCGTCGTGTGGTGTGCTGCTCCGTGAGATGGCTCGTTTGAAAGAGCTTTGGTGGCTGAACATGCCGCTTTTCATTTGGTGAAACAATATTAAGGCATTCAAACGTTATGCCACTTTTAAGTTCCCATTATAAGTCAATGGGAAAATTTATATGTGTGTTTTGCGAACAAAGAATAGGGTTCTGGCCATCTTGTCCTGCCTGGTGGTCAAAGAATTTGCAGCCTCACGGTTCAAGAATCGTTGTCCCTGAGAATTCTTTGATCGTGAGGGCTGCCATCTTGTTTTTAGATTTCCGATTGTAAATACACAAATATCTGGGCCCGGGGGTCACTCCTGAAGTAAAACTTGGATGGGTTTTACTCAGGGGGCTCTGATCTATCGAACCATGCCTTTGGTTTAATCCAAAATGGTAAAACAATAGAGTTATAAGCTTTTAAATTCTTTGATCGCTGCTCACTAACAATCTTTGTTCACGAGCCTGCAAATTCTTTGATCGTGAGATTCTTTGATTGCAGTCTTGCATCGTGACCTAAATGTACAATTTTCTCAGCTCAGGGGTGGCCTAGGAAGACAAATGAGGGTGGGTTTTGATCAGGGGGCTCCGTTCTGTCGAGGCATGGCAGTGGTTTCATCTAAATCATCCAAAAACTTGCATTTCACCATTTTTTATTCTTTGATCACAAGCGGGCAATTTCATTGATCGTGAGCCTGCAAATTCTTTGATCGTGAGATTCTTTGATAGCGATCTTGCATCATGAGCAAAGGATGAGATGGCCCTTTGACAAATGCAATTTTCTCAGCTCAGGGGTGGCCTAGGAAGACAAATGAGGGTGGGTTCTGCTCAGGGGGCTCCGTACTGTTGAACCATGGTGGTGGTTTGCCGCATTTTTCTAAAAATGTTGATTTTCAGCACTTTTTATTCTTTGATCATGACCCAGTAAATTCTTTGATCTCGAGCCTGCAAATTCTTTGATCGTGAGATTCTTTGACCGAGATCTTTGATCATGAGCTAGGGGCAAGATGATCAAATTTTATAATGCATTAGCTAGGACAATTTTACTAATCTTTAACATTATATATCTCAGAAACAGTTTGGTCTTTTTACTTGAAATTTGGAGGGTGTTTACGGCATGCCATGTAGATGTCAATTACCATGCTAATGTGTCGGACAATATATTTTCTGTGGAGATATTGTGTGGTGCACTTTACGCTTTGCGGACAGTGTTTTGCATTGTCGTGGTAGCTTGAAATTGATAGGGTACCTAGCCTTAGTGTCATGGATGCACTTTTCAGTTGTTGTGTCTGTAAAATGTCAACAGGTGCAGAATTCTACAACTCTGAAGAATGAAAATCTCAAATTTTAACATGTTATATCTTGGAAATGGTTTGGTCTTTTTACTTGAAATTTGGAGGGTGTTCTCGGCATGTCCTGTTAGATGTGAATTACAGTGTCTGCGTGTTGGAAAAAATTTTTGGTTTTGGAGATATTGCATGACGCAATTTACATGTTACGGACAGTGTTTTGCATTGTGCTGGTGGCTTGAAATTGATAGGGTATCTAGCCATTGTGTCATGAATGTAGTTTTCAGTTGTTGTGCCTGTTAAATGTTAACAGGTGCAGAATTCTGCATCTCTGATGAATGAAAATCTCAAACTTTTACATGTTATATCTTATACACGGTTTGGTGTATTACATTGAAATTTGGAGGGTATTGATAGTACACACACGTTTACAAGTTGATTGGAGTGCAGAGCCCAAAGGTCCCGTGCTCCCACCAAGTTCTGTAGGTTGGTCAGGCCTGTGCTCCCACCAACTTGCGCAAGTACTTAGTTTGTATTCTTTCTCAAAAAGTAAGGAAATCCTATGCAAAAAGCTGCGTTAATGCATCATTTAGGGTTAAAACAAAAAAAGTCAGGAAATGAAAAATCTTTAGGGTTGCCCCTTCCCCCACCTGCCAATCATCCCCAGATTGACAGATGACAGGGTGTGTCATTGGGGTTGTGAGGCCTAAATGTCACCCCATTCCTTTTCGCTGTCCCTTCTCAATATGATTACACATGGAATGGGGTGACGTTTAGGTCTCACAACCCCAAAGACACACCCTGTCATCTGTCAATCTGGGGATGATTGGTGGATGGGGGGAAGGGCAACCCTAAAAATTTTTCATTTCCCGACTTCTTTTGTTTTAACCCTAAACGATGCATTAACACAGTTTTTTGCATATATCTATATACACACACACTCATGGACATATATATAGATATATACACACATATCTATATATATGGCAAAAAAATCCATTAATGCTTCAGTTAGGGTTGTTCCACATAGACAAAAGCAGGGAAATTTGGTGTTAGGGTTCAAAACTGTAATTCTGCATTCCCCCACTCCCACCACTACTGCACACACACTTATACGTGCAAGTAGAGAAAGGACCAAGGCAACACAACCAATCACACACAACCAGCAGGTGATATACAGTATACCTGTGTTACTGTAGCAAGTAGGGAAAAACTTTAACTTGAGGTATCATACAGTATCTCCAAACTTGTTCCATGAGGTTAGTTCACCTAAAAGTGAACCAAGCTGCCAGTGGCAAAAAAACGTGTACCTCGCTTCATTTTCGACATGTGGGTACCGAAAGGTGTGATGGGTGCCACAGTGTTAGCCTATGGGAAATTGCTCAATTTCTGAACACTGTAACTTTGTGATCCTTAACTATTTTTTCACCAAAGCAGCAAAAGGCACATCTGTGGGACCAGGGCTTGCCACCCTGCAAATTTCAGTCCAACAGACCCAACTGTTTGCTTGCAGAAGGATGTCAAAGATGTGCAGTTATCAGGAGAATAGTTTTGCAAAATACTTTCAGAAACACGAAAGTGTCACAAACAGAAAACACAACAAACAAACAAACAAAAACCTGATATACTAGCCATTGTGGAAACCTGGCTATCTCCCAGCTCCCCGGATCATGCGGTCTAGCTTGAAGGCTACAATCTTTTCAGACTCGACCGGGCAAGCAAGAAAGGTGGGGGCTGTGCTATCTACATAAAGGACAACCTCTCCTGTCAACACGGCAGCTTCACCCCCACAAATACGCAGATGCAACTCCTCCCTATCAAACTGCTTCTTGGTGCACAAAACAAAGTTCTCACAGTGGCCGAGTCTATATCCCTCCAAAAGACCACCGTGCAGTATTAAGTCTGTACTTGATTTTGTTAGTCTGCAGCCCTCTGAAATGAGCTCCTCCTCCTCGGGATTTCAACATAAACTGGCTCGCCTCTGACACTGGCTCTTACAAAGATGACATCCTAGCAGCAAACCTGACTCAGATGGTAACCTCCCCCACCGGAAAAATTACAAAACTGGTACAAGCACCCTTATTGACTGGGTTCTCACAAATCACCCTGACCGGATAAAAACATTAAAGTCCTCCCTGACTCCTCAGTGACCACTCCCCAGTGTCCTGTACCTGGTCTAATAAATTTCTCAAGCCATCCCCCAAAGTTATAACAAGCAGAGTATTGCCTTATGGGAATCTTATCAAGTTGAAAACCCATCTCCTACAACAGGACTGGACGCCAATCCTTGAATCAACTGATATTAATACCGCACTAGAATACTTCATTAAATCTTTCAACTCTGCATGCGATTTATAAGCCCCAGTAAAAAAACATAAAATCAAAGCACTATCAAATCCATGGATTACTGCCAAACTACTTGCTGAGCTCAAGGTTCGGGACCACCTCTGGGCAGTTGCCAGAGACACAGGCTCACCTCATGATACCCTGAAATACAAGCAGGCATGAAATAGATGTACCTCACAAATTAGGAAAATGAAGAGAGCCTATTTCAAAAATGCCCTTGAATCCACCTGGGGTGATGGAAGAGCTTTTTGGGACAACATGCGAAACATAATGGGTAAACAATCAAAATCGTCACCTACCATTATGAAAGTTGATGGATCCACCACTCTTGACCCAAAGTCTATTGCAGATGCGCTTAATAAGACATTCACAGACCTTAGTGGGGTCCTCCCCAGATTTCTTCTCGGACTTACCTGTGCCTAGCCTAGTATCAGAAACACCTCATGACAAACCACAATTTTACTTCAAGAAAATCAAAGTACACAGAACACACAAGTACATAAGAAAGGCCTGCTCCAAATCCAGAACAAGTAGTGACACGCTAGATCTAAAAATCCTGTTCTCACCCTGGATGAAGTAATTCACCCTTGCAAAATTTTAATCTGTCACTTTGACAAAGTCAATTTCCCAACAAATGGAAATCTGCCATAGTTACGCCAGTGCACAAAGGGGGGGACAAAACCTCAACAGGAAACTATTGACCACTATCAATACTCCCTCCCCTCTCCAAAGCACTTGAACGAATAGTGGCAGACCAACTCTCTGATTACCTGGACAAATACAATCTACTCTGTAATCAACAGCACGGCTTTAGGAAAGGACATAGTACAACAACAGCCTTACTTGATTTCTCTGGAAAAGTCCACTCAGCCCTGGATAAAGGGTGCCAAACAGGTGCAGTCTTTATCGATCTTACAAAAGCTTTCGACACAGTCCATCATGGCCTACTTACCTCCTACTTTCTAGCCTAGGCCTGGCCGAAGGTCCTTGTCTTGGATAAAAGTTACCTGTCCAATCGGTCATAGGCTGTAAAATCTCTAATGAACTCTCCACTTCAAACCAGTTCTCTCGGTGTACCACAGGGATCAATTCTTGGACACCTCCTCTTTAGCCTGTTCCTTAACTCCTCCCAGATATCTGCCAGGAGAAAATAATCTTATACACTGATGATGCTGTAATTCTCTCTTCCACAAGGATCCAAACTCCCTACAAAAAAGCCTGCAACTTGCTTTCTTAGTGTTGAAAGGTGGTTCCTGGATAGTAAACTTGTGCTAAACCACAATAAAACAAAAGCTGTGCTCTTCTCCAATCACCAAAACAAAATAGGCATACTCCACTCACCATACAAACCTCTGCGGGAATTACACTGGACCAAGTAAATACTTTCAAATACCTTGGCATCAATTTTGACCAAGGGCTCACCTTTGCAACCCACATTGACAACACTCGAAAACAGTGAACCAACGCATGGAATACTATTCCATAACCGTCAATTTCTAAATCAAGCGGCATTGAATAGCTATACAGAGTTTCATAATCTCAATCATTGACTATGGCCTTATTATTTATAGGCTCAGCTACCTGCACTGCTCTAAGGCATATCTCAATCACTCTAAATAAGGCCTGCCGTCCTCACGGGGCTCAAAGACTGACTCACACGTGTGATCTGTACTATGAATCAGGCTGGTTGAACCTATCAAATCGTCTTATTTATCTCACCTGCACAATGGCAAAAAAATCTATCTTGGGACTGACTCCATTATGTATTCAAAACCTACTCCGACTGAATCCTGGCTCATGACCCTCCACCAGATCTGAACGCCAACCTTTCCTGGTTCCGAGATGCTGGACTGCACAGGGACAAAGATCTTTCACATACAGGGCCCCACATGGTTCAATGCGCTTAGTCCACCTACTCTATCCTCAACCTCGCTTGAAGCTTTCAAATCCATGCTCTATGCCCACCTCACCACCACTAGCAACTGTGACTGCGCTAGATAAAGACTACTACTCCTCATGTCCATCCCTCACATCTGAGGCCTCTTCCTCCTGACTAATGAACCCTCCTGGTACCTCAGCTACTTCCTGTCTCCCACCCAAACTCACTCCCCCTTTTTCCTGTCCCCTCACTTACTCTCCCGCTCACCACCTTTCCCTCCTCTCTAGCCTCCTTTTGCGCTAATGATCACCCTCTCCCTGGAAGTTTCCTTAACTCTCGAAAATTGTCTACTAGCTTGAACCTGTTATAGCTTGTTTTCTATGAAACTTAAAAACGTTACTGCCTTAAACTGTTAATAGCAAATTTATGATGTAACTTTCCTGTCTGGTTTTACCTGTAATGTGTATCGTGCTTTGTTAAATGTTCTTTGTGACGTGGAACCTTTGTAAAAGAGCCCTGGCTCAAAGGTATTAATTCCTAGACTAATAAACTAAACTAAACTAAACAACACTTTCACATTTGCAAAAGCATGTAAAATACTTTTGCAAAATACTTTTGAAAACACAAAAGTGTTGCAAATGCATAGCATGACACTTCTGCATTTGCAACAGTGATTTGTGAAACTATTTTCAGGAAATGTCCAAAATCCTGTTTTGGGGCTTGTAAACCACCAAAAAGCACACATGTAGTCTGTGTTATGTGTAGGTGGCAAAGTGGAGCCCAAGATGCCCAGTTGTCTGTAGTGATATGTTTTTGGCAGACCATGGAATTTCTGGGATCAGAGTTAGCAGTGGCAATCCCATACCACAGCCCGACATCTGTTGGTGTGTAGAAGATGGGAGCATGGGGGGGTGGTTTCATGGTTTAGATAGTTGTATGTTATTTCTGTTACCTGTAACTGGTTGTGTGTGATTGGTTGTGTTGCCTTGGTCCTTCCCCTACTTGCATGTATGTATGTGTGTGTGTGGTGATGGTGGGGGTTGGGGGAATGCAGAGTTAGGGTTTTGAACCCTGACACCAAATTTCCCTGCTTTTGTCACTGTGGAACAACCCTAACTGATGTATTAATGGAGGTTTTTTTGCCATGAATGTCCCTTCTTTTTGAGAATGTGCAATATAAATAGTGAATGGTATGTGGCGGTGGAAGCGCGGGGCCCCCAACGTGCTGCCCATTTCAGCATAATAACCATAACAGTAACGCTAACACTAATAGTAACAGTAATGCTATCGCTAAGGGTAATGGTAATGTTGATGCCAACGGTAACAGTAACGCTAACACTAATAGTAACAGTAATGCTATCGCTAAGGGTAATGGTAATGTTGACGCCAACGGTAACAGTAACGCTAACACTAATAGTAACAGTAATGGTAACACATATGGCAATGCTAATGATAATGGTAAGCCTCCCCCACAAAACATGGTGGGTAGTAGGGTAAACACTGAGGTACAGAGCATGACAGAGGGCAGGACAGGGTAAATGGAAAAATGGACAAGGGCAATAAGAGCAGGGATGGGGTAAAAAAGGATAAAGCCAACATTAAATGGAGGGCAATGAGTACCAATGCCCATAGTCTGGGAAACAATCTTCCAGAGCTAGTAGCCTCGATAGAAGAGGAACACTTGGATATTGTGGCAGTCACAGAAACATAGTACATGGAGAACCATGACTGGGATGTCAACATACCAGGGTACACAATCTACAGAAGGGACAGGAAGGGTAAAAGAGGAGGGGGAGTAGCTCTCTACATAAGGGAAGGGATCAAAGCTACAGAACTAAAAAGTAAAGGGGGAGGACAAGAGGAACTCTGGGTCACCTTAGAGACAGGGAATGGCATCACAATCCGCACAGGGTTGTATACAGACCCCATCTCAAGGGAGGAAATGGACAAGAAAATGATAGAGGCATTCTCAAAATGGCTGAAAAGGGGAGATACTGTTGATGGGGACCTGAATATGCCAGATGTTAACTGGATGACATGGACTGCAACCACATCCAAGAGCAGGGTCATTCTCGATGCCTACAGGGGCATGCCTTAGACAGCTAGTGGTGAAACCCACTGGAGGGAGCAATATTAGACCTGGTACTCTCAAATGGAGAGAGGATCACAAATTTAGAAGTCAGTAGACATCTGGGAACAAGTGACCACTGCACAGTGTGCTTCACAATAAACACAACCATGGAGACAAGCCATACAAAGACAAGGATACTGGACTTTAGAAGGGCTGACTTTGGCATAATGGGTGAATATCTGAGGAATGCATTAGCAAATGGCCAGAAAGGAGGGTGGAAGAACAATAGAGAAAAATCAAAACTGCCATCATAGAGGCAACAAGCCTTTGTGTGAAACAAATAAAGAAAACAAAGCAGAATAAGAAAACACTATGGTTCTAAAAAGAGGTGTCAGGGAAGGTTAAGGAGAAAAAGGCTACATTCAAAAAGTATAAGGAATCATAGACAGAGCACGACAGGGAATTGTATCAATTAAAGCAGAAAGAAGTGGGGAAGGCAGTCAGAAAAGCAAAGGCCCAAACTGAAGAAAAGATAGCCAACTCAGTTAAGAAGGGGGATAAAACCTTTTATAGGTACATTAGGGAGCATAGAAGGTTAAGGGAGGGATAGTGAAGATTAATAAAGGAGAGGGGTGGTGGGCAGAGGGAGACAGTGAAAAGGCAGAGATACTGAATAAACATTTTTGCTCAGTATTCACAAAAGAAGAAGAGGAGGAGTTACCTAAACCAAACAGTAGAAGCACTCTGGATAGTGGGGTTGACACCAGTCCATTTACAGAAGAAAGAGTACCAAAAGAACTCCTAAAACTCAAGGTGGACAAAGCAATGAGGCCTGACGGGATTCACCCTAGAATCTTAAACAAGCTAAGGGAGGACATAGTGACACCACTAACCACACTTTTTAACAAGTCATGGGAAGATGGGGTGGTACCTGAGGACTGGAGGAGGGCAGATGTGATTCCCCTCCACAAAGTGGGAGCAAGGCAGAAGCAGGAAACTACAGACCTGTTAGTTTGACCTCAGTGGTGGGGAAAATGATGGAATCACTTCTGAAGGAAAGAATTGTTGAGTACCTAGAGGCCAGTGGGGCACAGGACCCAAAGCAGCTTGGATTCACAGCAGGAAAGTCATGTCAGACAAATCTAATTGATTTCTTTGACTGGGTGACCAAAGTAATTGACCAGAGAGGGGCTGTGGATATGGTCTACCTACACTTTAGCAAGGCATTTGACACAGTCCCGCACAAATGGTTAATAATCAAGTTAGCCAGCCTCGGAGTGGGTCCCAGGGTAGTAGCCTGGGTAGCAAACTGGCTGCACAACAGGACACAGAAGGTAATAGTGGATGGAACACATTCTGAAGAAAGGAGGGTTACTAGTGGAGTACCTCAGGGCTCAGCACTGGGTCCAGTCCTCTTTAACATCTTTATAGGTGACATTGCAGAGGGTCTGGAAGGAAAAGTATGCCTCTTTGCAGATGACACAAAGATCTGTAACAGAGTTGATACACAAGGGGGGTAGAAAAGATGAGAAGGGATTTGGCAAGGTTGGAGGAATGATCAGACATATGGCAACTTAGATTCAATGCAAAGAAGTGCAAAGTAACGCACCTGGGAAATAAAAATCCAGGAGAAGAGTACACAATAGCAGGGGAGGTACTAACGACAACAATAATGGAAATGGATCTGGGTGTAGTCATATCAGATGACCTAAAGGTGGGTAAGCAATGTGAGAAGTCAGTAAGGAGAGCCAGGGGGATACTGGGATGCATAGGGAGGGGCATCACAAGTAGAAAAAGGGAAGTGGTTATCCCTCTATACAGACGGTTGGTGAGACCCCATCTGGAGTACTGTGTGCAGTTTTGGAGACCTCATCTATGCAAGGACATAGACAGGATGGAAGCAGTCCAGAGGAGGGCAACTAAAATGGTGCAGGGTCTACACCAGAAACCATATAATGACAGAGATTGAGAGAGCTTAATATGTATACCCTTGATGAAAGGAGGGACAGGGGGGACATGATAGAAACTGTTAAGTACCTCAAGGGAATCAACAAAGTCCAGGAGGGTAGCATCTTTCAAAAAAAGAGATGTGTAAGAACAAGGGGGCACAATTTAAAGTTAGAGGGGTGACGGCTCAGGGGTAATGTGAGGAAATTCTTTTTCATGGAGAGAGAGTGGTGGACGATTGGAACCGCCTTCCTGGAGAGGTTGTGGGGACTAAAACAGTGGGGGAATTCAAACATGCATGGGACAGACATAAGGAAATTATAGTGGGGGGTGCAGGAATTAGGCTGTTGGTTAACTAGAATCTGCAGCTTATTCAATAGGTAGGGAAATGGGCAGACTGGGTGGGCCAAGTGGTCCTTATCTGCCGTCAAAGTCTATGTTTCTATGTTTCTATGCAACACAAGTGATAACATAAACGTTAATAGTAACAGTGACACAAGAGCACATGCAAATGGTAACGCAAACAGTAGCGGTAACCGTGATGGAAATGCAAAGAGAAATGCAAATGCTAACTGTAATTGTAGCAGAGATACAAACAGTAATGGTAATGGTCACAGTGATGCAAAAGCAAATGGTAATGGGAATGGGAATGGCAATGCAAACGAGAACAGAAATGCAAATGGTTACGGTTACGGTAATGCAAATACAAATGGTAATGCAAATGATAATGCAAATGCTAACGGTAACGGTGATGCAAATGCAAGTGGTAATGGTAACACCAATGCAAACATGGACACAAATGCAAACGCTAATGGTTACGGTAATGCAAATGTAAATGCTAACACAAACAGTAATGCAAATGCAAATGATAATGGTAACGCAAACTGAAGCACAAACGCAAGCAGAAACGGTAATGTTAATGCCAATGTGGTGCCACAGGAAACAACAATGCAAACGGTAATGGAAATGCAAGCACAAACATAAAAGCAAATGCAAATGGTAACGCAAACAGTAACAAAAATGCAAAAGGAAACAGTAATGCAAATGGTAACAGAAACGCAAGAGCAAACGCAAACACTAACAGGTACGGTAACAGAAACACAAGCGCAAATGGGAATGCAAATGGTAATGCAAATGCAAACGGTAATGCAAATGCAAGTGCAAACGCAAATGGTAATGGTAACGCAAACAGAAATGCTAACACAAACGGTAACAGAAACTAAAGTGCTAATGTAAATGCAAATGGTAATGGTAACACCAACGCAAATGTGAACAAAAACACAAGTGGCAACAGTTATGGTAATGCAAATGCAAATGGTAAAGGAAACACAAATGGTAATGCCAACACAAACTAAAACACAAACAGTAACACTAACAATGGCACAAAAGAAAGCAGTAATGCAAATGGTAACGGAAAGCAAGTCCAAACACTAATGGTTACTGTAATGCAAATGCAAAAGCAAATGGAAATGCAAATGGTAAAGGAAATGCAAATGGTAACAGAAATGCAAATGCAAGCGCAAAAGCAAATGGTAATGGTAACAGTGACGCAAATGGAAACGCTAACGCAAATGTTAATGGAAATACAAGTGCAAACATAAATGCAAATGGTAACACTAATGGTAATGCTAACGCACACGCTTTATGTCCGAAAGAGGTGCATCAAGAAGCACAGTGAATATAAAGAATGTGGGCATAATAGAGGCCCTCAGACAGAAAAATGAGCACTTGGAATACTAAATTGCTTATATCTCAGAAAAAATATAATGTAAAATAAAAATTAAAATTTCGTACTATTTATGACTTTCCAGGCTAGTTTTGTACTTAGCCCCTGGAACTAAGCATTTTTGTGATGAAAAGTCTGTATCTCAAACCGTTTTCGAGATACTGGACCTGAAAGGCGCTGCAGATGCTGAAATGTTATCCTATGGGAAAAATCGTCAACTTTGGAGTGCCATAACTTTGGAACCCGTCATATTTTGGCACCAAACTGCCAAAAGGCACATCTATGGAGTCTTGGCTTTCTTCCTGCAAATTTCAGCCCAAAAGACCAAACTGCTGTTTTGCAGGAGGGTGGCAAAGATGTCCTATTGTTTTGGCCATACTTTTGCAAATTATTTTTGCAAATCAAGAAAGTTTCGCAAAAAAATTTGTGACACTTTTGGATTTGCAAAAGTATTTTACGAGAGTACTTTTTTTAAAAATGTCAAAAACATATTTCTTGGGGGGAGGTTTAACCCCCAAAAAACATATGCCTAGCATCCTCAGGACCTGACTAGGTGAATGCAACAAGAATAGTGTTCCTAGAGAGTCCCAATTTTAAACGCCAGGCATTTTTCTGAGCTGTGACTGAAAACAAAATGGCCGATTTGAGAAAGTAAAAGCATCATTTGCGAAAGTAAAAATGACCATTTGCTACACTTTTGCTTATTGTGTTAACTTTTCCCATAGACTATAATGGGAAACATTTTTTTTAATAACTTTTAAACCGTTTAATATTTTTTCACGAAATCTTTGAAAGGCACATTGGGGACCCTAGCTGCATTTTCCCTGACATTTTCAGACTGAACACACAAACCATGCAGGCTGTAGGTGCGAGCAAAGAAATGTGCAAAAAGTAAATTTTTTTGTGTTTTTCAGTGCTCTGTAGCTCTGCAACCATACATCAGACCATAACACAACTTGGCAGATCCAGAGATCTATGGTACCAGACTGTGCATGCAAAATTTCAGGCAAATACGTTTATATGCTGGCAAAGCTATTAAAGTGCAAAATTTGAGATTTAACCTTACAGTGGCTACTCAACCCTAACTATAGTGGCACTACTGTACTACTATAATATATATATATATATATATATATATTCTTTGCAAAAACTTAGTCAATGCATCAGTTAAGGTTGTTTCCACACTGACAGAAGTGTGAAAATTCAACATTAGGGTTACCACCCTACCACCCCACCCTCCACCACCCCCACCAACAGGCATCAGGGTGTGCATTGGGGTCATCATCCTAACTCTCCGCATTCTCTTATACTGCACCATCTCAGCTTCTTTATACATGGAATAGGGTGAGTTATCGACGACCCAACGTATACACCCCGATGCCTGTTGGTGGGGGTGGGGTGGTAGGAGTGGTAACCCTAGCATTGAATTTCAACACTTTTGTTGTGTGGAAACAACCCTAACTGATGCTTTAACTAAGTTTTTACAAAGAATTTCCTTTCTTTTTAAGTCACCTATTTGTGCATAATGTACGTGTGGGTGGGAGCGAGGGCCCTCTGTTAGACTGGCCCAGTGGCAGGTTGTACCACACTGTGCTGCCATCTCAGAGAGTAGGGCTTGTGTGCAAGTGCTAGAATTCCACATTGGAACTGGCTAGGGGCCAAGTGCATTGTGGTGGTGAGGCAGAAAATTGGTGGTCTGTCATCTCCAAACTCCAAAAAGTTTGATGTGTTAATGGAAAAAACTAAAAATCATGGCATTGTCATGGAAAACACCACAAATCATAACGTTTTCATAAAAATTGGAAACAAAATACTACAATCCATGCTTATCAGGACTTCAATGACAAAGGTAAAGCCCTTGTGATAATGGAATAATGCACTTCTCGTGGTTATGGCACAAGGCATAAACAATCATGTGAGGCGTGCATTATTCACTTAAAACTGCACACCCTGCCATGTGCTAGCCCTTACTTAAAGGAATACCAGAATACTTATGTATTGGCTCCATTTAAATGACAGATAGTTGCTGGCACACAGTAACTATTGGCCTAATTAATTGTTTTGTCAGGTTCTTCAAGAGCACGTTTCTCGGTGCTGGACAGAAATGAGAGGAAGCTCCCTTACCTCCGTGGGAGCTCCACTGTTACAAAAACAGCTTTTGTGATTTTACCCTCAATGGAAGGAATGGGATTGTAAATTGCCCTTGGAGGGCTAGCTGTGTGATCCCTTTCCACTTCCCTGTTGCTAGCCATGCCCCCATGCTCCGATGTTTTATGACATGGCAATAGAGAGCACAAGGGCACACTCCATTGAAGGGTATGGAGCGTGATTTTAAAGCACAGTTTTCAACTGCTTAAGTGGCCATTTGGTAATGCTTGAGCTAGAGTTCAACTAACAAAATTCTTGTTTGTTGAACCCGCTCTGATTTTATCAAATGGCCGCCATGTCTGACTGTGCTTTAAATCATGCTCACATCTGCTATGGGTCACCTCTCTACTGCTGCGTTATAAAATGGATGTGCCAGTAACAGAGAAGTGGAAAGGATTGCACTGATAGCCCTTCAGGGGAAATTTATGATCCCTTCCCTTTCTGTGGGGGTATAATTACAAAAGTTGTTTTTGCAACAGAGCTGCTTCCATGGGGGTAAGGGATCTTCCCCTTATTTTGGAGGAGTATTAAAATTACCCAGAATGGATCTCTTTAAAGTTATTTGATCAGTACAGTAAGTAACTTACATTGAGTCCAGAATGTCCCTGCTGTCTTTGAGTGTTATGAAATGCAGGATTAGCCCCACCTTTGTAGTAACAATTCAGTGGGAAGGAAGTGAATGGAGCAACATAGGGGTTCACTACAACACAGCTCTGTATCTGTTCACTTGTACATTACAAAAACAAGTGACTGATCCACTATGGAATGCACACTGCATTTTCCATAGTGCTTTTTTTTAAATGGAAGTGAATGACAGGCATGCAGCCTCATTACAGTGGATCACTGTATCACCTCATTGACTTTGTTTCCACTAAAACGTCATCATGGATGACAGAGGCGGAGCTATCCTAATCAGTCTCCATTTCATGCATGCCATTAGATGGCAGGGAGAGAAGAGCTTTCTGGACCCAAACTATGAGCCTGGTCCTTAAAGGCACACCAGATACAGAAGATTTGTGCATATCTTGGGGGTTTTGACCCACAACTTTGGGAACTGGCATACCTGCCGGGCATTCAACATTCTCAGCTCCCCAGGTGGCATGGACAAAGTGCCATGTGGAGGGGCCAGGGTTGGGTCTGGAGGAGTTGCTGGGCTGTACCTCAGGCAGTCAGTTGGATGCATCATTACAGGATCCCTGGCACTGCATGGAGCAGGGACTGGAGGGACACTGCAGTCCTCCAAGGACTATTATATTCACACTGGACATGAATACAAAATTTGATATTTTCCAAAGCCTCCAGCCCTCAATTGTGACTCCAAGGGCTGGGAGCTGATGGATACATGTGTGATTGGGCTCTGTGAAGCATTCAATGGCCATGAGCAACCACCTTAGGGCAGCATAGTCTCTGCCCCTTATGCCATCCCACCACAATGTGACATTTTCTTGTGCTTGGGGTGCATGTCTATCCCTGATGCTGTGCCCACATCTAACCCCAGCTGCGTACCTTGGAATGCTGGCGGCAAGGGGATTGGGTGCAGTGGGGTACACACATGAGGGGCAATTTACGCATGAAGGTGTCTGCACGTGAAAAGCAGCACCTCTGCACACCACATGGCTGCATGAGTGCCCATTCATGGGTAGGGTTCGATTTGTGGATTGGACTCTAAGTCATTTACAAATCAAATAGTTTTAATAACCAAATGAAATGCCTAGCTGAGTTACTTTGTGCCAGTAATCATTGGCCGAAAAACAAAAACAAAGAAGTGCGACTCCAGCAGACTTGCTTATAATTGCTTTTGACAGCAATCTGCCCTCTAGTTTTTCAGTCTTTGTAAAAATAAGTAGATGTGGTTTGTAGATACAACAGATGTAGTAAGACAAAGTAGGAAGAAGAAGCCCATCTCATTCGTCTCCCTGTTACCCTAACAGTAATAACCTGAATTGCAATTCCTGTCAGGTGTCTGTCAAGGCTAGCTTTGAAACTCTGAACGCTGTCTGCACCTATCACGTCTTCTGATCATCTGTTCCTTAACCCTGTTACAACTTGCACATACAATAAGCAGGTAAACTAATTTATGGCACTAGCTCATACTGCTGCAGCCATTTCCATCTTGCTGAAGACATGGCTGGAAATGAGATTTGGTATCAGTCCACTGTACTTTCCTGGGTAAACAATAATAATAAATAAATAAATACATTAATTGATTAATATTAAAATAATTTAATTTTGTGAGCATGGTCCAAATGAAATAACTGTATTTTGGAGCAGTCTAATGGTGCTTCTGTGTGCTTTAACTCTGAAAGCTTAATGTTATTTCTTGAATAAGGTTGTAGTAATAATCATAAGGAGGCAGCAGAGTGGTCTAGTGGTTAGAGTAGCAGTTTAGGGACCGGCAAATCTTAGGCTCAAACCCTACCATAGCCAACTAGTCATTGTGTAACTATGAGCAAGTTACTTTAACTCACAGTGCTGTAGGCCACCTAGCTGTGCAAATAGGTAAAAGCAGGACCCCACTGGAAATGAGATGCTGCATCTAAACTGGGCTGTTCTGAGTAAGTAAACTGTAAAACAGTACAGGCAAGCCTACTCACAGTAAAACTACAGATGCAAAAATGAACCCCAAGAGGAAAAGCGAATCGGAAAAAGGGGCAGGAAATTAAATGTGGAAAGCTTAGAATTGTGTAATATCAGATGAAAGTTGCTGTCTGCGGTGTGAATGAAATAAGGTTGCAAAGCAATAAATGCACCTTATACACACATCTGTACTCCACGATCAGGTTACAGCTTTGAGACTTGCTGCCAGGCTACCAAGTTTCACTCATTAACTCCATGATGGTGTGCTCATTTTTTTTTCCTTTCTTTTGCTCCTGAAGGAGTCCAGGTTTAAGACTCAATGCAGAAAGAGTCTGTGAGTCACACTGCATTGCTACGGGATACAGGGAGACTTGGCACTTGATTACTGGAAACATGGTTGTCACAGCCATGAGGCTGAGGGGATGTGAACCCCACCCCCCATTATTTTGCATTTGTGTCCTTTGAGCATTTCATGTGTTACCTGACAATACAAAATTTGGCCTGCCATTTTAGGTTTTAGGTACCCTTCAAACGCCTACTTTTATAGGCTGTAGGTGCCCATTGAAATTCTTGCAATTATAGGCTCAATGTGACCATCCAGAAGCTTAACATTTTAGTCTCTAGGTGCTAATTCAAACACCAGCCATCACAGGCTCTAGGTCCCCTTCTAAACGCCTACTGTTATAGGCTCTAGGTGTCCATTCAAACAACTGCTATTATGGGCTCTAGTTGCCCACCCAAATGATAGCCATTATAGACTCTAGGTGCTCACTCAAACACCTGTCCTTATTTTCTCTAGTTGCCCATTCAAGCACCTGTCCTTGTAGACTTTAGGTGCCAATTCAAATGCCTACCATTGTAGGTTCTAGGTGACTGTTCAAATACCTACCATAATAGACTGTAGGTGCCCATTCAGACACCTGTCTTTATAGGTTCTAGGTGACCATTCAAATGCCTGCCATTATAGGTTTTAGGTGTCCATTTAAATGCCTGCCATTATAGGTTCTAGGTGCCCATTCAAATGCCTACCATTACGGGCTCTTGGTGCCCATTCAAACACCTGCCCTTATAGGTTCTAGGTGCCCATTAAAATGTCTATCATTACAGGCTCTTGGTGCCCATTCAAACACCTGTCATTATAGGTTCTAGGTGCCCATTCAAATGCCTGCCATTATGGGCTGTTGTTGACAATTCAAACACCTGTCCTTATAGCCTATAAGTTATAGGTACTAGGTGCCCATTTAAATACCTGTCACTATAGGTTCTAGGTTCTCATTCAAACACGTCCTTAAAGGTTCTGGGTGTCCATTCAAACACTTGTCCTTATAGGTTCTAGTTGTACATTCAAATGCTTGCCATTAGAGTTTTTAGGTACCCATTCAAATGCCTACCATTATGGGCTCTTGGTGCCCATTCAAACACCTGTCCTTATAGGTTCTAGGTGCCCATTCAAATGCCTACCATTATAAGCTCTTGGTGCCCATTCAGGCACTTGTCCTTATAGGTTCTAGGTGCCCATTCAAATACCTGCCATTATAAGTTCTAGGTTCCCATTCAAATACTTGTCCTTAAAGGTTATAGGTACCCATTCAAACACCTGTCTTTATAGGTTCTTGGTATCAATTTGAATGCCTGCTACTATAGGTTCTAGGTGCCAATTCAAACACCTGCCCTTATAGGTTCTAGGTGTCCATTCAAATTCCTGCCATTATAGGTTCTAGGTGATCATTCAAACACCTGTCCTTATGGGTTATAGGTATCCATTCAAATGCCTGCCATTATAGGTTCTAGGTGCCCATTCAAACACCTGTCCTTATAGGTTCTAGGTGTCCATTCAAATGCTTGCCATAATATGGTTTAGGTGCCCATTCAAATGCAAGTCTTTATAGACTCTTGGTACCCATCCAAATGACAGTCATTATGGACTGTAGGTGCCCATTCAAATGCCTGTTCTTATTGTCTATAGGTGCATATTAAAATGCCTGCCATTATGTTTTAGGTACCCTTTCAAATGCCTACTATTATAGGTTCTAGGTGCCCATTCAAATACTTACCATTATAGGCTGTAGGTGCCCATTCAAATGCTTTGCATTATAGGCTGTAGGTTCCAATTCCAACTTCAGCCCTCCACTCTTTTTTTTTTTGCAGTGTTCCCACATTCTTATCTGGAAATCTAAATCTTTAGCCTGCCCCAGTGGCCTTGGATTCATGTTGTCCTCTTCTTTTTGGGTACCATAACTTTGATTCTTGACAGCTGAGAGATTCTAGTCATCAGAAGCAGGAGGGGGAAAGGCTTCCCTTCTAAAAGCTCTCCCCTGTAGGGATGGGTTCCTGCACTCAGTCATGGTACAGTCACCCCTTGGTGGCTCAGGTGGCAAGGGAGCTCTTCTGCACTGAACTGACCCTAGTCCTATCTCCATTACCCTGGCAACAGCCATTGAGGGACAACAATTGACAGGAGTGCATGCAGATGCCTACACCAGGGGCCCATGCTGTTCGGATGTGGTCACACTTCTTGTGAGCATACCCCACTGTTGTTCCTGCCTCTCATGGCTGGTTGACTCAGTCACTGCCAATCAATGGAGCTAAGAATCTGGTGGTGAAGGCCTTCATTTGAACAGACAGGAAGGTGTTCAATGGCACTGCTTTGGTAAGCTTGGGGCTGTTGACAGGTAGTGGCAGGAGGGTGACATCAGCAGGAGGCAGTAACTGTTCAAAAATGGAGTCACTCCTGCGGCTGCCTGTGGAGCAGCTGCCCACTTATTTGACTCCCGTTGGAGTGGTGAGAGTCACCAGTGGGAGTCAGAGGCAGAGGCTGTTTATAAATTTTTAGGTTCTATACTTTTGATCTGTTTTAAACCAAAGATTTAAATTAATCATTACTGTTTTTGTAGGGAAAGGGGGAATTGTTTAACCAGGAAAGGCACACAAAGCCGAAACTTGTTTCCAGGTGTGACCTAAGAGCACAAGGAAGTTAAGCGACTTGCTCAGGGCCACACAGTATGCAAGTGGGAGCTTTGGGATTCAAACCCAGGTCTCCAGGTTTGCAGCTCAGTGCCCTTCACCACTATGCTATACTGCTTCAAAGTTGTTTTGCCTCTAATTAGGGAAAGGGAACATTGTTTAACCAGGAGTAGCACACTAAGCCGAAGCTTGCTTCCAGATGTGATCTAGGAGCACAGGAAGTTAAGTGACTTGCTCAGGATCACACAGTATGCACCTAGGCAGCTGTGGGATTCAAACCCAGGTCTCCAGATCTGCAGCTCACAGTATTAACCCACTACGCTATACTCCCTCCAATATAATTGCCAGATAGTATCTATTTCTACTAGTCACAGGTGATACTGATGTTTGGGAGTTATTCATGAAAATTTGACTCTGCTCTCTTGTGAGTTATAGTTTTTTGTCTTTTATACATTTAACTGATAATGGGGTTCTGGTGTATTTCTTTAGTTGTTTCACTTGCAGTGTTATCTTTAAGATGGGGGGAGGGCACTAGATGGAGAGGTGGGGTGATGAGGGAAAATTACATTAGTGACATTGCGTTATTCAGGCCTATCTGTATCAACAGAGCCATACATAACTGTGGAAAGGCTAAAAAATAACCCGGGTGGAGAATTTACTCTTAGGGGATAATGAGCTTCATGTAGACCTACTTCTGGTTGTGGCTCACAACTGTGCAGTACTAAAAAGGGTAGGAGGGTATAGTGGAAAAAAGGTTTCAAAGCAATGCCCCTCTTTTCCTGCTGCAGCTCAGTGTGGTATAAGGTTTCTGTTTAGGATCTTTTTTACATTAGGCCTACCAAAATGTGTGCTATTAACCTTAATCCTGGGCCTCTAGATTGCAAATAGCAAACTAGGAGCAGTATTCTGTTCATCTACTGTAATATAAGAAGTATTCTTCAATAAAACCAATTAATCACAGATTTTGCACTTGATAAACCTGACTTTATGATATTCATGAAAACTTGATTGAATAGTAGACATGAGGTGCTGCCCCTGGCCATGCAGGGGTATAATTTAACTATGGCAGATTGAGACAAAAAGAGATGGGGGGTTAGGATCTACCACCGTGACAAGTCTTTTTCAAGACAGGTGCAACTGGGGATTGATAAAAACTGTTGTGAATACCTCATGCTGGAGATTAAACTACTCATAATTACTGGTGACCCCATTTATCAAACCATTCACAAAGCTCTCTAAAATACCATAATAACCCAAAAACCAGTCATTACTGTATTCTAAAAGGTTACTTTTACTAGCAGTGTCAATCACTTGTACCGTGGCACCTGACTGGATCTTGTCTGCTTGTGGGAGGTCCGAACACTTCAAAAATCATGGTGGCTCCATTTCTTCATTTCCAAGGAGTAGTACTGAACACCCGCCCTCTCAGACTAATAGTTCACTTGCTTGCCACCCTCCTCACGTGTAAGTTTTATTTTTTCCCCACCATTGTTTATCTAGCTGATCCTGCCATTACAAAATAAACATCTTATCTGGTTGCTCCTGTTCAAATGATGGTGACTCCCACCGGGAACAGCCAGTGGTGGCTGACTACTCATACTGCCAGTTACCCAGGTGCTTCTACTCTGCAATTAAAAAAGAGTAAAGAAAAAGAAAAAAACAAAATAATGTCTCTACTAAGGAGAGACACAAACAGAGCTGGCTGATGTGTGTGTGTCTCTCTCTCTCTCTCTCTCTCTCTCTCTAACATCAGGGCTCAAAGGACTAAAGATCTCAAAGGACTCATGTTCAAAGTGGAAAAAAAAAAAAAAAAAAAACACCCAGCACCAGAAATTATAAGGAATAAAGTCTATAAAACTGTGCTTTTATGGATTTTTTTTTACACACCTCGAGTGTGTAAAAAAATTCATAACACACAGTTGCATGCCATTATTCTCTATTTATTATTTGGTGGATATAGGCCCCTGAGGTTCTCAGTGCTGGATTTGCTGGGCCTAGCAGATATACAGTATTACTATCTGTTAATATACGGATATGCAATTTAATAGTACACTAAAGCATACAAAAAAATCCTGGTAATAGTATTGGACAGCAAGTGGTAATACTATCGGTCACCAGTGATAATAGTACAGTTCAAAAGTGATAATAGTATAGTTTAGAGCCCGTAATACTATCGTTTTGTGCTCTGAACAATACTATAATTAATGGGTCTCCCCTTTTGCCATAGAGAGACCGTGGCATAATTTGCCATTATAAAGGAGCGTTTATAATGGCAAACATGCACACGGTTCTCTGCCCTCTGCGCATGCATCCTGCAGCATCTCCCTTCTTGGCTCGCTGCTTCCTTATGGCCCGCAGCCCAGCCACCAACCAAACACAGTGGTAAGTAGAGTTAAATATATAAAAAACAAGAACTTTTGCTTTTACAGATATGGGGATACTAAAATATTTAAAAACCAAAAACCATGAAACTGCTGAATATTAAACCTGCTGACCGGATGAAAACTATACCAGAGCATGGCCACGCTGAAACTGCTGCTATTTTATATAATTGCTGTGGCCAAAAAGGGGAGACTCAGCAATTATATAAAATAAAATATGTGGTAGTGTGTGTAAACTAAGTTTACACATTCTTCGGGTTAGATGTTGGTACAAACCCTCTAGCTTCGCCCTCGGGATTTATGTAGCATCTAACCCCTTGGGTGTGTGTAAATTCTCATTAAACATACCACCCCATACTTTATTCTATATATTACCACTGAAACTGAAAAGCGCAAGCGTACAGTCTTTGATGCCTGGCTATGTTGGGAGTGCCACTCAAACAGCGTGGTCTATCATTGGACACTTTCCCTCTGTGGGCAGGCAGAACATTTTTAAAAACATGGCGGTCGTGTCTCGCTTAGCGTCACTGCACTATGTCCTTGGGTGGTATCAGCATTTCTCCTTTATTCCTGGGCAAAAAGGGAATTATTTGGTTCATCCTGCAGTACCAAAAATAAAAGGTAGGGCTGCTTACAAGTTTCTGAAAAATGAGTGTACCAGGGACAGAGACAAAGCGAGACAGTGCAGCGGATGGGAGACAGAGTCAGACAGTGCGGTGGTCATCTGGGACTGAGAAAGTCCTTCACTGAAGTGGACGACCATCACAGAATGTTTAAAAAAAAATGGATCCATATATTAAAAAAAATAATGGACAGATTCTTGTCCATTACCGGGGAGTTCTACCATCTCGAGGTTCCTGTGTCCAGAACCTCTTGATGGTATTACTCCCCGGTAATGGATACTAACCTATCCATTATTCTCTTTTTACGATTACCCATTAATTTTTACTGATTGGTGATTTTAATATGTGTTGGCTGGACCCAGACACATTCAAGCATATTAGAAGAATTGTTTTGAAACTGGGTCTGGAGCAGTTTATTTCAGGCACCACCTGAATTTTTGCCCCATTACGCCAAAACCATCCATTCCTTAACTTGATAAAAATGGCTGCCCAGGTAAAAAAAAAGTTACAAATCCAGGGACTTTGCACACATTGACTTGGTGTTAACTAATTCCCCCAATAACTACAAGAATTTGAGCACGATGTCTAATCTTTTTAGTGATTACAATTGGGTCTGTTATGTAGGAGGCAGGAACAGGGTAACTGTCCCAACAAAATATGTTAAATTTTGTTGATTTTAAATGTACTACTACTTGGGTTTTATTTCAGAGCTAGAAATGCAAAATTGGGAAAGGTTAAAATGGATTAAGGATAGACGGGTAAGTGGTGGGCGCACTTTGCATTGTAATATATGGACAGTTTATAGTAAGCATCTGCCAATAAAGACTAGTGGCCTGATATTCAAAATAGTGCAAAGCGGATGCAAAAACTTTGAGCTGCACCTTGCAATTGCCCGGGAGCCCAAGGATGCTATATTTAGTCAAATAGTGCTCCAGCACTATCCAACTGAATATTGGGCCACATCAGCACAGTGCTAAGTCAAGAAGCACTGCCCCAATATGGATCCCGAAGTATGCCACCAGAGTGGATAGCACTGGAGTGCTATCTGCAATATTTAAAGGGATCCATGCAAATGATCTCACTGGACATGCAAGGCGCTAAGGGGCCATTTGCGTGCCCATTATGGGTTCACTTACATGGGTAGCAAGGCAGGTTAGCGAAGCACTGCCCCCCCCCCCCCCCAATCACCCAGTCCCAGATCTGTATTGATATCCCTGGTGCATAGTAGTCTGATCTCTCTCCAGTCAGCAGATTGTATTACAAAACATAACATCCCTGGTGTTAACGATTCTTCCTCCCTCTGAACAGCAGCCTGTAATAAACCTAGAACTTCCCTGGTGCCTATTGGTCCCCCCTCCCTTCCTCTGATCACAAGCCTGTAATATTATTATAGCATAATAACTGGTGACCCCTGTTATCAACCCATTTTTGAGAACTGTAAAAAGTCGTATCAACCCGCAGGTTGATACGAAAAAAGTCGTATCAACCCGCGGGTTAATATGACTTTTACAGTCTTGCGCCAAGAAGCCTGCAGCACTCGCATTCCAAAGTAAACATTTTCAAACTCATAGCAAAACCAACACGGAGACCCGTTGCCAAAATGCTTACTTCCTTAATACAGAATGCCCCACGCCTACCACGCGGCGTGACGTCAGTCTTTGAATAGCGTTGGGGCGTGCCTATTAGTAAGGAAGTATGAAAGTTTTCATCTTGCGTCTCCTCGTAGTGGTAATACTTATGTTGAATTTGTTTTGGTGCCAGTTATTATAAAAAATAAAACATATGTAGGGGGTAGAAATGAAGTTTTTCCCCACACCCTCGTTGTGTGATAATACTAAAACCTCTCGAGCTTCGCTCTCGAGGTTTACATATTATCACACAACTTGGGTGTGTGAAAAAACTCCATATCAACTCCCTACATATGCATTATTCTCTGTTTCTCTGATGCTAGTGTTCCCCCAACCCAATCGCCAGCCCATAATAATATTATAACTTCCCTGGTTATATGGTCCCTCCTCTGATTGCTAGCCTGTAATACAATTTTTTTCAAATTTAATAAACTTTATTAAAGAAACAGGAAAGGAACCAAGTTAACAGCAAACAAGAAACAGGAGCATTTTAAATGAACTGCAAAGAGAACAATTAGTCATTATGTACAGAACAAAATGAAATACAATATCAAGAAAGAGTACAAATAGAACACAACAGATCAAAGGTTTTGTACTAACCCACCCTCCCCAACCCCTCCACCCCATCCTCCCCATCCACGGAGAGAAAAGGCACAGCATGGAATGACACATAAAAGTATAAAGTAAAAAGAATGTACTACCATTATTCTGAAATAAATAAATAAATAAATACTCAGGCATTAAATACATAGGGTGCAGAACAGTTCAATCGCGAATGGGGCTCAGAAGGACTGGAGAGTGTTTTTCAAGGTGTTAAGAGGATAAACAAAGGTTCACAAACCTTCTTATACCTGGGGAGACAATCAGTCATACTGGCAATGATTTTCTCAGCAGGTAGTGCAAATAAAATATCTCGATACCTTTCCAAAAACTGAGAAATATACTGATCACACCAGTGTCTGAGAGTTATTTTTTGGTGCAAGCTGTGATTAAGGACATAGGGAGTTTTTGATTACCAATCAGCCCGTCATCAAAATCCCCTAACTGACAAATCTCAGGAAGGAAAGCATCGGTGAGACCTAGAATAGGACTCAACTGTGACTGGATGCTATTCCAAAAGAGGGTTACTTTTTCACATGTCTATAGGATGTGGAATAGTGTACCCAGGGACTTTTTGCATCTGGAACAAATATCTGAGGGGAGTTTACCCAGTCTATAAAATTTAACTGAGGTACAGTATAATAAAGATTGTGAAGAAAATGAAACTGCATGAGGTGGTATTTATCCCATTTTTAAAAATTGGTATGTTTGTTTCCAGATCAGCTCTGCCCCCCTTTCCACTGCCATTTCTGTAGACCAAGCGCTTGACTATTTTAAGGATAAATTCATTGCCACCTGGAATGCCTTTGCTCCTTTCTGAAGGACCAGAGTCTGTGGACTTCACCTCCCCTTGATCACGCCCGAACTACTGGCCTGCTTCAGGGAGCATGACCGGGCCTGGAGAAAACACAAATCTACTAAACATCCAAACGACTACGCCAAGTACAGAATGCTATGCAATTCATGTACTAAAGCTACTAGACTGGCTAAGTCCGATTATTTCAGCTCCTCATTTCCGACTAACATTAACTGTCCATCTAAATTCAGGAGGGTAGTTCGTGCCCTATTCTCTCCACCTCCCTCTCTAGTTCTCAAAATAAATAATTCCCTAGTTTCTGACCCTGGCTCCGTGGCCAATAAATTTAATGCCTACTACACGTTGTGTGCCACATCTCTTTTAAATTCCCTCTTCCCATTGCCACCTACTAACTTCAGCCCTTTACCTCAGCCAGTGCCTACCCCTCCCCCAATTTTTTTGTACTATCTCCTTTAACAAAGCTTTTACTGCTCTCCTATCCCTCAACCCCTGTAAAGGCTCCTCACCAGATGAGCGTGACCCTAAACTGTTCTACCTTTCTGCTCCTGCTCTTGCTTATCCTATCTTCCTAATCCTTAACCTGTCCTTTATTTCTGTCCAAGGACCCTCATCCTGAAAACACACTGTAGTCCTTCCTCTCCCCAAGGGTGGTGACACATCCACTCCTGGCAACTATCATCCCATTTCCCTCATTCCTACCATTGCCAAACTTCAAGAACATTTAGTTTTCTTTCAACTATCACCCTTCCTCTCTGATTCCTCCTTCTTCACCCCCTTCCAATCTGGTGTTTGGAAGAACCACTCAACAGCCACCTCCCTCCTCAGGCTTACTTACTCCATCCTTTCAGGGATGGATGATGGCCTGATCACCTCGGCCACCTTTGTCGATCTAGCCAAAGCTTTTGACACTGTTTCCCATCCCCTGCTTCTTGATTCACTCTCCTGAGCAGGCCTTACTCCATCAGCCACCCACTGGTTTAAATCCTACCTCACTGGCCAGACCCAATCAGTGAGAATCCTTGATTCCATCTCCCCTCCACTCCCCATCAACACTGGTGTCCCTCAGGGCTCAGTGCTTGGTTCCCTACTCTTCTCCATTTTCCATAATGATCTTCCCACAGCCTGCTCATCCTCTTTTATCCACATGTACACTGACGATACTGTTTTGTACAGTTCCGGCAAAAACCCTGCTGCTGTGCAAACCAGCTTATAGCATGACTTCAACCAAGTTCAGCTCTGGCTTACTTCTCACCAGCTTTTTCTAAATGCCAAGAAGACAGTCTCGGTGACCTCTGGCACCAGGCAGAGACTCTCCAGGATCCCGGCCCTACCCACCTTCCACATCCTTGATGGGACCATCTTGGAGGACACCTCCTCATTTAGATATCTGGGGGTTTGGCTGGACCAGCACCTCAACTTCTCTGTGCATATTGATGCTATTCTGAAGAAACTGTGCTCCAAGCTTGGTGCTCTGTACAGGAATCATCATTGCACCCCGCTGTCTGTGAGGCGTGAAATTGTCCAGAAGATGATATGTCCTATCTTTAACTACTGTGATGTAGTCTATGGTGCTACTCCCAAATCCTCCCTGACCAAATTGGACACTCTCTTTAACTCCTTCTGCCACTTTGCTATCGACTCCCCTTCCCGCTCCCACCACTGTGAACTCTATCGCTCTCTAGCCTTCCTTCCACTATCTCACAGATTCATCTCTCACTGTGCCAAACTAACCTCCAAATTCTAGTTCAGGGGGGCTGTCCACACCTCTGACATAAAAAGACTAGGAAATTTACAAAAGGTCAAGGAACACCTACAGTATGTGTCAGGTGACAGAAATAGTAAAAACTCCTCTTAGTGATAGAAGAGCAGAAGCTGCAGGGGACTAGGAGTGCACAAATAACTCATTTCAACTATTTGGCCAAGTATTTGTATTTGGGGGCCCAGCTATTCATTATTCCTTTGTTGTTATCCAGCCACTTGCAGTATGTGAGACTTTAAATCCTGGAACCTCACTGAAGGCAGCCCATGTGGCCCAGCACTTGAGCTACAGGCAAGAGAGACAGATGTCTGAGCTGCTGCGAAAGCAATCTACTTCCATTCACTTGTTAAAATTAGCCAAAAAGCAGAAATCTTCACTTGTCTCTTTTCTGAATCCCAAGCTAGAGAGGGTCATCCTTTTCACACTTCTGTGTGATAATTTCAGTGTTTTTTAATGTCTTATTTGTTTTTCATAGCAGGCATACAGAGACAATAACATAATACCAGTCCAGTTATTACAAACAGATCAGTAAACACTGGGACACTGGTAGTTTAGTTTTCAGTGTTTTTCAGGAGGACGTAGGAGTGTTTTTGTTTTCTTAAAAGTGAAAAACAAAAACTATTACTACTAGGCCTGTTTCTGCACTGCAAGCAATCAGTCACAGGTGCACATTAAAGCAGCACAGATTTTGGCAGTTTTCTTTTTGTGCGCTTTTCTTTGCAAGCATTCCATCTTAGATGCACATAAACAACACAAATGTTTTTTGTGTGCTTTCCTATTAGGTGACATCTTAAGTGTCAGAGTATTATAAATAATTAAAATAGGCTGCATTTTGTCAGACATTTGTGTGGTACATTCAGCAGCTTAAAGGAATGCTTTTTTCTATAGAACATTTTTCTTCCCACCTTAGTGGCATCTGATGTCACCTCACCACCACATCCAGCCACGCCATTGTCTTTCTCACAGCGTTACAGGTTATCCGCCACAGTCATCCAGGACCAACTATGTGGTGGGTGGCCAGTGGCTTGCAGTGTCAGTCATGCAAGAGCTGAGTAGGGGTGCTGATTTTCCTCCTAAGTCCTGGTTTTCTCCTCGTGGTGTGATATACAAGGATGATCACCTATAGACAGCTTGGGGGGGCGGGGGTGTTAGGAGAAGTGGACAAGAGTGGGCAGGGCAGAGGCACCAGTAAGGTGCTGGTCTGGAAGCATAATGAACTAGCATGGTAATAACTTGCATATTGCATGTCTCTGAGCTAAACAGGTCACTTAACCACCCTGCAATCCCAGGACAGATTTGAAACTAGCTTCAGCTCAGTGTGTTTTTCCTGGCCAAAAATTGTAAACTAAATTTAAAAAGGCAGACCACCACTGGACAGATAGATGGGTCAGTTTGGCCTTTCTGTTGATCAAATTGTTTATTTTTATTTTTTTAATTTTGTCACAGGGCAGGTGGTTGCAACTTGCCACTACCTGATGTCTGTTCCTCTTATTCTTGAGCTCTCTCCCTCAGACTCTTGAGTTCTGTCTCTTGGTTACCTTGCAGTGTGTTGTTTGGATTGGGTTCTGTTTTAATATGCTACGATGTTGCTGCTCTGCCTTCTTTGTGATGTTGAGCTATGTACCACATCGGTTCTGACCCGGGCCAGAACTTCACAGCAACAAGATCTGTTATCACCCATTTGTACCTGCAAGAAAATAAACTGAAGAGCAAACATGTTTGCAAGGGTTACAGACAGGCTGTACAGTTAAAGTAAACTTTTCTCAGTGTAACTCCACTCCCCCCAGTAAAAAAAAAAAACCTTAAATACTTACACAGTGTCAGGAAGCATGCAAAAAGTCTACTTGAACATGAGTTAATAAGCAACAGACACAGTAAATGAAGAAGCAAGACACCGGTATAAATGAGACAAGCTAGGTTTGCAAATCTTCCTTATTTTGACATAATGATCAAGAAGATTTCATTAGGTGTAATAGCACAGAGAGGCCACTCACTCGGCACTTGCAATTTGCACAAAGCCAAAAAATACAGAACATTTCCAATATCAAGTTACATTTTTCCACTAAAACCACAAGAAATTTTGTGATAGGACTTATTCAGGGGAGCGTTTTCACTGTTGTCATCATTTTGCTATCCCTTTCTTGCTGGCAGTTAGTTATCACACAAATAAAAAAAGAATGCTTTTATGGCTACTTTTTTAAATCCTTTCATTTCATTTTCAAGGAGGGCCCATAGAGCAAGGGCTCTCAGAACATTGTTTTATAAAGTGCCATGTTGCTCTCCTTGCAGGGATCCCCAACCCATTAGGAGACCAACATGGTGCTGTCAAAATGTTTTGGTTGTGTGGCCACCCCATGGGCCAGGTTCATGAGTGGAGCTGGGCGCCATGCTAGGGCATAGGCCAGACTGAAAAAGCTCCCTGCTGTCTGAATGACAGCTCACAGAGCCTGAACAGGGCACTGTTTATCCCATTCCCTGTCTCATTACAGGGTAGAGTATATTCTAGTCTGATTTAAGGGTACACCCCTGTTTGATTACAAGCTATACCCTTGGGGACAGCGTGGAGTGTAAAAATGACAGATAAAAAAAAAAAAAAAAAACGGGGGTTGGATGGAGGAACCCTGCTCCTGGGGTGGATTTTCTGGAGTGCTTACAAGCACCTGATGCACCTATGCCTATGGAAGCATGGGCATCTAGGTGCAGGTGGCTCTCCAGAGCCGAGGTGGGGAGGATGCTGTGGGCGCTTGACTATGGCATGCATCAGCATGCCATCTGTCTGGATGTTCATCCTCAGGGGATCAGGAAGAAAAAGGGGAAAAAATGTATAAATTCCGGCCCCACGAGCAGAATAAAACCAAGGAGTCGGGCAAGTAAAAAAAAAAAAAATAAAATAAAATGTTTTGGTTTCTTTAAAATGAAAAGAGCCAGCCCCCCAGTGTTACAGTACCATCAGTACTACTAATTACGTCTGCAAGCTAAGTTTGTGAATTGACCTTGATCGGTCTGGGGGGGAGCAGTCAGAGGAAAGAAGATTAAGCATCCCATGGATGGCTCTTCTCTTGAGAAGTGTGGGCACAGATAATATCCCCCCGTGGGACTACTGCAGTACCTAGCATTAGCTGGGTGACAGCAAAGTGGATGTGTGAAAAAAGAAAATGAAATGAAAGGATTTTAAAAGAGCAGTAAAAGCAAGCAGATTTTCTCTGTGAGATTAATTACTGCAAGCAAGAAAGGGATTGCAAAAAGATGAAAACAGTAAAAACAGTCCTCTAAACAAGGACTATCGGTGAAATGTTGGGGCTATGTGGGTCTTTAAAGGGACATTATTAACCCCTTTAGGCCTTGAAGTGTCCAGAGTTTAAAAAAAGACATTTCATGATGAAAGGGACAGGAAAATGATGAAAACAATAAAAACAGTCCCATAAACAAACTCAATCAGTGAATCGTTAGGGCTATATGACTCTTTAAAGGGACACTGTCAACCCCTTTAGGGCTCAAAGTGTCCATAGTTTAAAAAAACGCATTTTGTGATTGCTCAAATTCTGTAGAATTTGTTGATGAAGCTGGTAGTTTGATTCTGGTTTCTTTTTTTCTTTCTAAAAGTGAAAAAAACGACATACTGGTGTTATCACACATAAATGTGTTGATTTTATTTTAGTCTTTGGTAACCAGCTAAGGCACACTAGGCCCAAGTGCCTGTTTTCAGGGGTGACATGGGAGCACTGGGGGCATTAAGTTTACTTGCTCAGAGTCACAAAGTATGCATGTGGAGGTAGTGGGACTCAAATCCAGGTCTGCTGCAGAGATTGCCTCAGTGGCACTGAACTGTCATGGGCAGAGAGGGGGTTTCTCATATCCGGGGTTCTTTATCCCATGTAAGTGGATGGATTTGGAGACATCCAATTTCTCTTCCTTTTTGACCCAACTGGCTGCAGAAATAGAGAAATGGCAGAGACTCCGACTCTCTTTGCCCAGGAGAGTCATGTCGGTTCGAATGTTACTGCTCCCATGGGTTATGTATCTCCTCAACAACGTGACAATTCACCTCTCTCCCAAATTATTCACTTCCTTGGATAGTCTTATGGCCCGGCACCTTTGGGACGGCCTCACGCTGCATTGGAGTAAGCACAAGCTGAGGGCCCATTGGTCCCGGGGGGGGTAGGACTTCCCTGGCTTAAGGGCTACCACTTAGCCTGCCTGGCTGCTTCCCATTTCCAGGTGGTTTGTCCCTGGCATGTCCCAATCTCTACCTTGGGTATGTTTGGAGGCCTATCTGGCCGTGGGCAATACTCTAGGCTTGCTACTCAGCCCATCCCTGTCTCCAATCATGCTAGAGTCTTGTCGAGCTTGGCACTTTCTAATGTCCCGTTCCCACACACCCCGCAGGGCTTGGAGCCCTCCTTTTCAGTACACCCCCCTGTGGCACAATAGGCTCCTCACTGTAGGTGGTGTCCCCTTGCATTGGCCCACCTGGGAATCTAGGGGCATACAGTGCATTCTGGATCTGTGTCTACCCAACTCTGATGTCTTGTTGTCATTCCAGCAGCTGCAGAAAAAATGTCAGCTCCCCTCCAAGGATGTTTGGAGATACCTTCAATTGAGCAGTGCTGTCCATGAGTTGTGCTCCAGGTATAGTGTGGACAGCAAATGGTTCTGGCTGTCCTTGATCCATAAGACTCCTACCCTTCAGGGCCTGATTGGCCACTTCTTTCAGACCTGGAGAGATGCACAACTGAACCCCTCTGCCCCAAGTAGACTGAAGTGAATGGCCAACCTGGGTGTTGATATCCCGGAGAGCACCTGGGCCTGATACTTGCAGGATGCCCATTTGATTTATACGGATACCAGGAGCCGATTCCTTCAGTTGAAGTATTGCTTCTCTGGTATCGTATTCCTTCTACCCTTCACTCTCGTGGCCTGCTAGGACACTCCCAATGTTGGCGCTGTGGCCAGTCGGAGGCCCACTTGCTACATGTCCTGTGGACTTGCCCTGATCTCCAGCCTTTCTGGTTATTGGTTGCTCCAGGGTGCTTAGCTCCCCTGTGTCATTAACAGATCTGAAACTTCTCCTGGGTGATACTTGTTCATTGGGTTACCCTGCAGTGCCACACCATGACTGGCTTCTGCTGGCCCTCTTGGAGGCCAAGAGACTCCTGTTAATGCACTGGTAACAAGTGACTTTGCCATCCTGAGCTGCTTGGCTTGTGGCCCTGGCCCTGCTTTCTGTGCTTGAACATCTCTCATATACACACACCACAGATGATTGCCCCAATACATGACTAAGTGGGAGGCCTACCTCCAGTCTCCGTTATGTAAAGTCCCTCTCCCATGCAGGAATCCCCCTTTTTGATCCCCAGCACTTTTACCTTGCCAGATTTTTTCTATCCTATCTCTTTCCCCCAGCAGTAAGTGTGATATGTTACTGGTGTACCCTGTTAGTTTTGACTAGAGGTGTTTCTTTGCTCTATGCTTCTGTGTTTTTTTTTTCTTTATGCTTGTCTTATGTAAGAGCCAGCCTTTGCCTCTATATATGTATGTCTAGACTGGCATGTCTTTGATATATCTGTTTTGGTGTACCAGCTCATGAGCTGTTTCTTGTTGAAACTCAATAAAACTATTCTATGATAAAAAAAAAAAACAGGTCTGCTTGATCTACCAAGCTCATTCACAGCTCATTACTCTAACCTGTAGGCTATACTGACAGCCCTAAAGGACCTTTACAGTCCTTGATCAACTCCCACTGCATCTTTCCTGAACTTGAGAACACCCTCAAGTTGCCCCGACACAGTCTAACCCCTCATAATGCAGTGGAAAGAGAGGAGACTATTGCACCATGAGTGGCTGCACTGCTTGGGGGTGCTCCTAATGTTCAGGAAGTATGCAGTCAGAGTAGATCAAGGATTTGAAACAAACCAAGGCTGCATATAATTACAGAATTACATGCATTTCAGTTCTGTTAAAAAAGGAAGCAGTTATAATAACCAGCAACATCAATAAATTTTAGAGACGGTAAAGTGTAGGTTTTTAACTAAAAATAATATGATACAAAAAGGGTTGACAGTGTGCCTTTAAATAAAATAATACGACTTTGGGAATGTTGATTTTGTAGCTTTATGTAAAAGCAGGGTGGTGAGTGCACTGTGCAGTACACCCAGTTTCACAGCCTCATTGTTAGGAAGCCATAACCTGAGAAGCAAACACCCCCTGGATTTTGATTTACTTTGCGGCTATTATATCTGCATTTTTAAATTATATTTTGTGAACAGGGTATGGACCCAAGAACAAAAGATGTCCATTTTGAAGGCAGACTACGAGAAAAAAAAAAACAGTTTTTGTTCAGCAAATAACAAAGCAGATTGAAGGCTTAACAGATATGTCATATCAAGACAAAGAGACCTAAAACGGGTGCCGTTGGATACAAGATGGACTAGAGGGAACTTACTTTTAATGTTCAGCATTATTAATGACCCACACCTGATGCTGAGTTAGGACTTGAAGTTAAACAAATGAACATAGACACTACAGGTCACCCGCTACAAATATCAATGCAAAGGTTTCAGACATTAAAAGGGAATACAATGTTACTTAATGAATAGCGAATCCATGGAACGTACTTCCTCTGAATATTATTATCAGTAAATCTAAAACAGAATACAAAAGAAACCTGGATAACTACGTAATACTTGACAGTCAAATTTACAATTATGTGTAATTTGATGGAGCACTCATGGGTTAACACCTTTTTGCTCAACTAGTACCTTAGTAGTATGAACCTAGTATAGCGTGAAAATTGCTGTTTCTTACTTACATGATAATGACATGTATTAAAAGAGCAAGAAGAAAAGTTACATTTGGTTCAGAAAAAGTTAATGTGTTTGTATAATAATACATGTGCAACACTGCAGGAGGGACGCGTAGGGGGCAGTACACTGCTAAACTTTATGGAGAAAAACCGTCAGCAAAAGCAGACTATTTCTGTTTCATGGGGGTAACTCATATTTTGACCCAAGTAATGGCAAGTTAAACTTGAAAAAAACAAGCTGTTGGACATAAAAGCAATATTTTGTACTGCTAACCTAGTTTAAAACTACTTAGAGGTTGTGTGTGGGACTCAGTAGCAGGGAATTCTGTATTTTAAAATGTACCATAATGTGCTGTATAGTCTATAAGCACTCAGCATAAACCATTCCATGACGCATCTGACCCAGTGAATGTCTCATAGAAACATAGAAACATAGACTTTGATGGCAGATAAGGACTGCTTGGCCCATCTAGTCTGCCCATTTCCCTACCTACAGGATAGGCCGCAGATCCTAGTTAACCAACAGCCTATTTCTTACTACCCCCCACAAGAATTGCCTTATGTCTGTCCAATGCATTCTTGAATTCTCCCACAGTTTTAGACCCCACAACCTCCTCAGGGAGGCTGTTCCATGCATCCACTACCCTCTCTGTGAATCGGGAAACAGTCCTAAAAGGTGTCCATCAACACATGGTTCCTGGTGCACCATGGCCCAGGAATGATCTAGTCCATGTCAGGCATGTTGAAGCCCCTACTTTAATTATCAAACAATCACCATGTCAGCAGTTCATCTTCACAGCTGTTTCTTTTTCTTTAGGGCAAGTTAAGCAACAATTTCATTGGTATATGGTTCCCAAGTTCAAGTCCCAGTACAGACATCTTCTACATAGCTGCTGTGTAATGCAGTTGTCTTCGTGACTCAAGGGCCTATTCCTTGTGAGTTTTCTGCTCTGAAGCTTGTGTGCTGTCACAGGCTCCTTGCCAGAGCAAGTGAACGAAGCGCTAGATGAGGAGATTAGGAGGGTGGCAGCTAAAGTGCAAATCATTCTGCTAGGGGCTTCAACATGCCTGACAGGGACTGGAGCATTCCTGGGTCATGGTGCACCAGGAATCATGTGTTGACGGACACCTTCCAGGACTGTTTTCTGATTCAGCATGTGGAGGAGCAGACTAGGGAATGGGCCATACTTGACCTAGTTCTGACCAATCAGGTCAGAATGGTGGGGACAGTGGAGGATTTGCTTGGGTCTAGCAATGACAGCTCAGTGTGGATTGACATAGCACCGGAAGCCCAAATACAGAAGTCCCAGATGCTGATCCTGGACTTTGGGAGGTAGAAATCAGGAAGAAGGAGAAGTAGCTGAGGGATAGGCTTAGGGGGTCTTATCAAATAGTAGGGTTAGAGAATAAACGATTAATTTATTAATCAAGGGATCCATGGGGTGTCGAAGGCTTGCCTCAGGCAGATAGGGATAGGGAACAAAGAAAAGGAAAAAGCAGGGCACACACCAAGAACTGCAGGTGAAAGTTTATTAAATACTATTAAAATAGCATGGCTCAAACAGCAGGGCTAACACCCCTACATGCCGATCCAACAAGTGAGTCTTCCTCAGATAGGGATAGGGAGGAGCCACAAGAGGCCTATATAGTTTTCAAAGGAGGCTAGGGAGCAGCGTGATCCAAGCAGTTGGCCTACAGAGGGCATAACATTGACCAGTTGTAAGAAAGCAGGGATCTCTACCTCAACAAAACCAAGAAGGCCAGTAAGACAGTAGGGAGAGCCAATACAGAAGCATAACTCAAAATAGCAGTAGGGGTAAGAGAAAGTGATAGAAATCTGGATATGAGGAACATGGAAGAGTTAATCTGGTTGGCTAAACTTCCAACATCGATTACTGTTCCACACCTGCATCCTCGCAAAAAAAATACACCTTCACCTAGCCCCCGTCGGACTTTTCCCCTTAATCAGTTCTGCACCTCACAGATGCAATACGAGACTCTCCGAAAGCTCCCCTTTCCTTGTACCTCAATGTAGAACCTCTCTAGGGCAAAGATCCTTCCCGATACGAGCCCCTCTCTGGCTCAATGCTGTTACCACACTCACTTTCCACAGACCCACAGCATCTCTCAATTTAAAACAGGCCTCAAAGCTCACCTCCTTGAAAGAGCCATATGTGACTGCGGCTAACTCTGCTCACCCAGATGAGCGCCTCCTCCCCTACTCTTGACTCAGGGTCTCACAAGGCCCCCGTAACTCACCAAATCCCTGCCTGGGTAACCCAAGATTGCCTTCTTCCTTACCAGTCATTAAGTTTTGCCTGGAATGCTCCTGTGATTTTGTTATGTATATTCTGTCTGTTTCAAGTATGTTCTCTACTGTATCTGTCTTCCCTCCACCCTTTGTAACCGACGTGGAGCCTTTGCAAAAGAGTCTGTGACTCAAAGGTTTGTAATTCCGATTGTTTCCAATAAATAAATAAAAAAATAAATAAAGGAGAGCTCTTGCACCCTAAGCAGGGCACTAATGAAAAGAGCAGGAGTGGACCTTCTCTGAGATACTACAATGGCCCACTATAATGGTTGGGAGCAGTTCAGGATATGCCAGTTAATGCATGGCTGAAGGATTGGTGCAAGGGGAGGATTTTAAGTTCTTAGGGGACTAGGGTCACACTTGAAGGGGCTGGAAGCTGCTCATATGGGATGGCCTACACCCCAATGAGGAGGGCACCAGAGTACTGGATCAGAGTTTTGCAGGGCACATTAAGGCACATTTAAGTTAGGAGAGGGGACAGGCAGTACAGTTAAAGTTATGCATACCTGCACAACTGTCAAGGGTCTAATAGGCCTCCCCCAAGTAATAGTACAGACAGAGTGGATGAAAAGGCAAGAAACAAGTGGGGGGAGGTTCAATAAATGGAATTATGGAGATGGGTACAAGAGTATGGAGTGATGTGGGGGAGAAGGATGTGGTGGGAACTGGGCACATGAAGGGGGAAGAATGCATTAGGGGAGGTAGGGTCCATGGAGACACAATAATACCAGCGGATAGGGCTTGGTTTCAAAAGTGGAAGTGGCAGGGGGAATGGGGGATAACAAACATTTTAAGAGGCGATACAAAATCAGGGGGCCTGGAATGCTATGTATGCAAATTACAGGAGCCTAGGAAATAAGGCTTGTGACCATTAGGCATTGGCAGCTTGATCTGGTGGTGCTCACAGAGACATGGGTAACATAGTACCATGACTGGGACTTGACCATTTCTGGTTATGCATTATTCAGAAGAGAGAGGGAAGATGGGAGAGGGAGAGGGGTATCAGTATATGTAAAGGAGGGCATGAAAAACTCAAGTTAAGAAAATGGCACAGGCAATGTTAGTGATGCGATATGGGTGCACTTAGGCATGGCTGTAGGGAGGAACATCAGGATCAGAATGGGATATAGACCACCATCTCATAAGGAAGTGACCGATAGGGAACTGAGGCTAAGATCAGGAAGGCAGCAGAGCATGGGGAGGTACTGATATTGGGAGACTTCCACTTGCCAAATGTAGGTTGGTGCATCCCAGTTTCAGCAAGTGCAAGAAAGCACTTGCTGTTAGATGCATTTCAAAAGGCATATGTTATACGGAAAGTAGATTAGCCTACAAGAGAAGGCAGCATGCATGAATTGGTCCTTGCAAGCAGGAACAGTATAGGCAGGGTCACAGTTCAGGATCCATTGGGATCCAACGAGCATCAGATTGTGTGGTTTGATATCAAGCTAGAGCCAGATAGGACACATACCCTGACAAAGATTTTGGATTTCAGAAGGGCTGATTTTGGGAGAATACAAGAAATTCCAAGGGAGAAACTGGAGGGATCTGAGCAGCAGTGTTTGCGGATAGCAAGTGGGAGTCAATCAAAAAAGTGGCATTAGAGGCTACAGGTATCTGTATAAGTGTGGTATGCAAGAGCAAATGAGTGAAGAAACCACTGTTGTACATGAGGGAAGTTGGGGAAGCCAATGAAGGAAGAAAAGGAAGGTTTTAAACAAGCATTTGTCAATGCCAAATGTTTCCTTGCATGCTGTATGTGGTGGTGTCAGTGGCTTTCCTTTACATTCTCAGTGATGGCTGTTGTTTTGCCTTGCATGTTGACCCTATTTGACCTGCAGACTTCCACTGTCTAGCATGTGATTGACAAGCACAATATGCTTGCAAATGTTTAGTTCGAAAATGCTTTCTAAACTGTATAGAAAACAGTGAGCATTTATTTTTATTAAAATATGGCACCTTGCAGGTTGTCAACAGTTAACAATGAGCGAAATGGCACCATGTAATCCTTTCAAAACATTCTCTCCCTCAGTCTGTCAGTAACTGCACACAGACACATTCTGCTTGTTGCCTGCTGTCAGTGACAGTTAGTCAAGCTTACACACATAGCTGATCATCAGAGGATTGCCTTGAAACAAAAACTGTGTACTATGCCTGAGAACAGCAGAGAACGATATCAAGATGACGACCAGCTATGTTTTATGTTAAGCTGTCAATAACTGTCACTGACTGCAGGCAATAAGCAGATTTTGTTTGCATCAACCTGCAAGGTGCCATATTTTAATAAAAAAAATACTCACTGATTTCTGATAGCATTTGGAAAGCATTTACAAATTAAGCTTCTGCAAACACACTGGTGCTTGTCAGTTACAAACTAGACAGTGCAAGCCTGCAGCCTAACAGAACCGTGCATTCTGACAGTAAGCACTGTCAAGGCAGAGGAAGAGGGAGGTGGGAGTGGCAGAGGACCACTGACCGAAATGCTGCAGAGGCAGCAGAGGAGCAGGAAGCAGCAGGGGAGAGGAAGGGAAAAGGGGCAAGCAAGGAAACAGAGGAACTACGATCCATAAAGTCATAAAGCTGCTTGGCTGCTTGCCAGATGGCTTTACGCAAATGAAAGTACGGAAGCGCTCTCTCATTGGAGTGCTTCCATCCTTTCAACTACTTGAAGTTTCTGCCCATGAAATTGTGCCCACTGTCACACTCTGCTTGACCTGCATTGAACACAACATTGACACACCTCTGAAATGCTGTTTGCCATTCCTTGTGACAAAACCTTTCCTGCGCAAGCGCAAGGAAGCAAAAAAGTGCTAAATCAGTTAAGCAGAGAAGACAGAGAGGGGTATCTTAACATGACAAGGAAGGCCAGCAAGACAGTGAGGATGGCAAAGTTGAATACTGGGTTGAGGATAACAGCAGGAAGGACGAAGGATGTGATAAAGCATTCTTTTGATATACTGTATGAGGGAGAAATGAAAATCCAAAGAGGAGGAAGTCAGACTAAGGAAGGGAGAAGGTGGGAGACAAAATAAATGTGGAAATATGGAACCAGTATTTCTGTTTGGTACTCACACAGTGGAGGATGAGAAGCCACTGCCTGAATGTGTCATTGAAGCCAGGGAGGAAGAGGGGATTGTGTCAATGGGGAACCAATTACATTTTTCCAGGTTTTGTAAGGACTAAATGCACTATATAAGTGGATAAATGGGCATGGATTGGCGATACAGATGGGTACTGAAAGACGTGTCCTACATTTTGGATGCACCACTAGCAGATGCCTTTGGTTGCCATTGGGAAGAGGTATGGTACCAAGGGTCTGAAGGACAGCAGATGTGGTGCTCCTGCACAAGACGGGCAGCAGAGATGGACCAGGAAACTATAGACTGGTCAGTCTGACATCTACAATGGGGAATTTACAGAATGCCATACTAAAAGAGAGGCTTGAGGATTCCAGAAAGTAAATGATCTTCAGAACACTAGGCAGCTCAGCTTCGTGGTAGGTAAGTCATCAGATGAACCTAACTGATTTCTTAAATTGGGTGATGAAGGCAGTCGACAAGGGTCAGGTATCTGATGTACTGTACCTGAACATTAGTAAAGCCCTTTATTCTGTCCCACATGGATGACTGGTCAAAAAAACTGTGTGACCTTGGGGTAAGGAATAGGACTACAAGATGGGTATGGGATTGGCTTAGTGGGACAGCCCAGAGGTTGCCATCAACAGAGAGTATAGATCAAAGCACACATTCGGCTACTCACGTTTTAAAGGTGGACATAAACTCCCAATGCTAGGAATGTTCAATCAAATACAATTTTATTTCACAATTGTGGTAGCACCTCACCACATGCACTGTCACTGTTTCAAGCTTTCTTGCTCTTTATCACCTTTAAAACGTGAGTAGCCGAATGTGTGCTTTGATCTATGTTTGGAGTTAATATTTTTTGGCACCGCGGGAAGCTGTGAGGCTGCAACTTTTGATTTTTTGTGTTTTATCAACATAGAAACATAGATTTGATGGCAGATAAGGACCACTTGGCCCACCTAGCATGCACATTTCCCTACCAACAGGATAAGCTGCAGATCCTATTTAACCAACAGCCTATTTCTTCCTACCCACACCACAAAAATTGCATAATGTCTGTCCCATGCATTCTTGAATTCTCCCACAATTTTAGACCCCACAACCTCCTCAAGAAGGCTGTTCCATGTGTCCACCACCCTCTCTGTGAAAAAATACTTCCTCACATTGCCCCAGAGCCGTTCCCCCTCTATCTTCAAATTGTGTCCCCTTATTCTTGCACATCACTTTTTCTGAAAGATGCTATCATCTTGGACTTTGTTGATTCCACTGAGATACTTAAAAGTTTCTATCATGTCCCCCCTCTTTTCCTCAAGGGTATAATATATTAAGCTCCTTAGTCTCTCCTCGTATGGCTTCTCTTGCAGACCTTGCACCATTTTAGTTGCCCTCCTCTGGACCGCCTGCATCCTGTCTATGTCCTTGTGGAGATGGGGTTTCCAGAATTGGATGCAGTACTCCAGATGGGGTCTCACCAACTGTCTGTACAGAGGGATAACAACTTCCTGTTTTCTGCTGGTGATGCCTCTCACTATACATCCCAGCATCCCTCCAGCCCTCCCTACTGCCTTCTCACATTGCTTGCTAACCTTAAGGTCATCTGATATGATTACCCCCTGGTCCCTTTCCATTTTTGTTGTTGTTACTACCCCCCATTGTGTAATCTTCCCCTGGATTTTTGTTTCCCAGGTGCATTATTTTGCACTTTTTTGCATTGAATCCAAGCTGCCATACTTCTGACTATTCCTCCAACCTTGTCAAGTCCCTTCTCATCCGTTCCACGCCTCCTTGTGTATCAGCCTTGTTGTAGATCTTTGTGTCATCTGCAAAGAGGCATACCTTTCCTTCTAGTCCCTCTGCAATGTCACTTATAAAGACATTAAAAAGGACTGGACCCAGTACTGAACCCTGTGGTACCCCACTAGTAACCCCTCTTTCTTCAGTGTGGACTCCATTTACAATTACCTTATGTGTCCTGTTGTCCAGCCAATGTTTTACCCAGGCTACCACCCTGGGACCCACTCCCAGGCTGGTTAATTTGACTATTAATCTTTTGTGTGGGACTGTGTCAAATGCCTTGCTAAAGTCTAGGTAGGCCATGTCCACAACCCCTCCCTGGCCTACTACTTTGGTCACCCAGTCAAAGAAATCAATTAGATTCATCTCATATGACCTTCCCGCTGTGAACCCATGCTGCCTTGGGTCCTGTGCCCCACTGGCCTCCAGGTACTCAACAGTTCTTTCATTCAGAAGTAATTCCATCACTTTTCCTACTACAGAGGTCAAACTGACAGGTCTGTAGTTTTCTACCTCTGTCTTGCTCATACTTTCGTGAAGGGGAATCACATCTGCCTTCCTCCTGAGAGTACTCAGAGGTCAGGGTGCTCACCAGTGGGGTGCCACATGGATTGGTCTTGGGACGAGTTACCTTTAACAATTTCATGTGACACTGAAGAAGGGATTTAGGGGAAGATCTGCCTCTTCACAGATGACAGATCTGCCTAAGAGTGGACAATGAGCAGGGTATTAGGGCTATGAGAGAGCATTTAGAGAGATCAGAGAAATGGTATAGGATATGATAATTAAAAATAAATACAAAGAAGTGTAAGGCAATGCAAATAGATGTCAAGAACCAAGAACAGAATACAGAAGGGGAAAAGTAGAGGCTAAGAGAATGACAAAGGAAAGGGGCCGGGGACTGATAATTATGAAGAACTTGAAAACATTGAACCAGTGCAACAGGGCAGTAGGGAGGGCACATACAATTCTGGGATGCATAAGAAGGGGGATTAGCAGTAGTAGGAGGGAAGTGATACTACCCCTGTACATATCCCTGGTTTAACCACACTTGAAGTACCATGTGTGGATCTGGAGCCCAGACTTGAGGAAAGACAGGGTCAAGGTGAAGGCACTGTGGAGGAGGGTAACCAAAATGATCTAGGGACAACAAGGGAAGTCCTACTTGGAGATTTTGGAAGACCTCAACATGTACACCCCGTAGGCAAGCAGAGAGAGAGAGAGAGTGGAGATATGATTGAGACTTACTGTACAAGCACCTTAATGGAATAAACACAGGAGACAGCAGAGATCTGGTCACACTGAGTAGAAACACAGGCCCTAGGGGAACTCAATGAACTAGTGGGGCAGTGGGGGTGGGGGGTCAGGAAATATTTTTTCATGGAAGTGGTTGTGGACAGGTGGACCAAACTGCCAAAGGAAGTAGTCTGTGCTAAATCGGCGGATGGATTCCAACATGGGCAGGACAGACAGATGGGACTGGTAAAGGCAATAGGATGAATGGGGGGGGGATTAAGGAATGAATAGCCACAAGGATCATCACTTCCACCCTGAAGTAGGGTGGACAAACTGGATGGGCCTAGTCTATCTAAGTCTATCATTGGATGGCAAGATGGCAACAGCATGCTGAGGTTAAGAGGTGGTGGAATAGCTAACCAACCATGAGATTTTTTGTGCCTGACTATGTATATTCCTGTATGACATTTTGCTAAAGGAGGTATCTGTTACTATATTGCCAGTACTGTGTAAGGCTACTTGTACGTGGGAGTTTCTGTCTTTTTTTGGGTTTGTTTTTCTAACCAGTGTCTTCTTTCCTATTCCCTTTTCAGAGACCAGTGGGATGGTGGACCACAGGTTGATGTCCTAGGTGTTGCCGTCGTAGGAAGAAGAAGAATCAGCAAGAGTGGAGGGAAAGCTGGGTCCGCAGTGTGGAAAGGACAAAACCATAACGATCCTTCTTCTGCGTCTCCACATTTGGGCATTAATGATTTGTAGCCAGCCAATGAAAGTCATGGCTCTCATGCACAAACTGGAATTAGCCTTGTAGGTGACTGGAAGGGCACTGACTTCAGTGCCACTGAAACATCTTAGCTTACAAGGCTTGCCTATGACAAGTTACAAGCACTCAGATCAATCGTTATTTAAATTCTGGGGCACTGCAGTTATGACCCCGTGGTCAGCCAGTTCAGCATCAGTTTCCTTTTTCTTCCTGCGGCAATTTTTTTTTTTTATAAATCATGCCATGCCTCTCCTTCTAGTGACATAGTCACCTGTTGGTAGCTTATAAGACTTGCCTATGACAACAGGCTTCATTTTTACTGTACCATCATATTTCGCACACACCAGCACTGAAATTTGTTCACAGGCTTTTTTACCACCACTGGTAGCCTCAGTTTTAAATGTCAATGTACCCTCCGGTGTTGCCCTGAAGTACAGCCCGGTCTCATTACAATTAAAAATGTACTCAGGTCTGTAGTTATTTAAAATCTGTGGCAATATAGTTGTGACCCTGTGGTCAGCCAATCCTGCATCAGCATCCGCTTTCTTTCTGTGGCATTTTTTTTTAATAAAGTATGCCATGCCTGTCCTTCTAGTGACGTATACACCTGTTGACAGGAGTGAAAGAAATCTCAAGCATGTCTGCTAGTTGCTGGGCTTTATGCAGGGGTATCCATTCTCTAATGGGGGCATCTACATTATGATGCACTATAAACCATTGAAATAGGGTAGTTTCTACTGTGTCCCTTATGCCTGTGCATTTCCTCTTTCTGTACTACTGTACTAGTAGTGCTAACAGATACTCAGAGAAGCAGTGTCTGAGTAAACACTATTTTGAGACTGCTAGTTGGAGAAAGAAATTGCTGAATAAATAACTATCAGTGATCCAGAATAATTAGCAGACTGCAGTTTTAGCAGCTGAGCAACTGCAAGCTCAATTCACCTAGAGGATTCATAATACCCATTTTCTTTCATGCATTGGGCACTTTTGTGGTTGCAGTTTGTACCATGTAAGCATTCTCTTTCAATATTAATTGATCCTATTTCGCACAGTTACTTTAGATTTATATCACATAATATAGTTTAGAGTTTAACTTTGCATATACTATTTGTTATTTTATTGGATTACTGGGCACATTTTGTTTTTGTTTTTTGTATTTGTTTTTCAATTATAGCTGTATTTTGTTGCACCATTCACTCTAGCAAAGGAGCACCACATTGGGAAGAACACCACCCACTTGCTTTATGGGTTTTAATGAACTGGCAGTTGCCTAAACTGAAAAAAATAACTAAAAAACTGCTGACATAATGGAATCTAGTGGTCATTAGTTGAAAGGAGGATCACTGGAAAACTGGGTTGATCTCTCTGAATTATTTGAAATGACTTAATATGACTTTTAACTAAAGTGTATCCCTGACTACAGTATTTTAAGCATCTCAAGACAAGAGCATCACGAATGTGTTGCATTGTTTGTTCTCATCCATGGATACAATGGAATTTTTATTGCTATTTAAATGCATTTTATTGTTAGTCTCTCTTAACAATAATCAGGATTTATAGGCAACAGCTTTGTTCTTTTCTGTTTGCAATTATATTGTACTGGAAAAACTAGGTTAGAAAGAATTGGCTCTTATGAATACAAAAGTAATCAAAACCAATGATTTTATTTATTTATTTTGTTTATTTAGTGATTCAGAAAAGACCTTTGAGCGCAAGCTCTTTTACAGAGGTTCCATGTCATAGACTGCAAAACAAAGTACAATAGGAGAAAGCAAAGGTACATTACAATGAACGATACAGCTTGGATTCAGAACTTACAGAATAACTCAAAACACAGGTACAAGTTAAATAACAAGAAAAACACTTTATGAGGGTGGGGCGGGAATAAGCAGCCACAAGTGCCCTGTCAGTAGTTCAGAGAGATGGGGATAGCTGACAGTGGGGTGAAGAAAGGAGGTACAAGTGAGGTATGTACTGCAGTGGAGGTGAAGGGTGGGGGAAGAAGGGCAATAAGGTATAGGGAGAAACAGTGGGGTGAGGGAGGCTGAGCAGAGAGGACATGCTAGAGTAAAATAGTGGGGTGTGAGGGGGCGTGTATACTGTAGATAAAAATGGATACTGTAAATAAAAAAAAGTCAAGCCAGCCCGGTAGTGCTGAGGGTTGAGGCACTGGATGCTACACATCACATCACGCCAGTGACCCGGGTTTGGGAATGAGCCCGGGTTGCTGGGGGTCAGCAGGGGAGGGAGAGGATAGAGCATCCTGAGGACAGCTCTTTTCTCTCGGGAGGGATGGGGGTTCCTGCTCGGTGCTCAGCTGGCCTCTGGTGGAAGCCAGAGACACAGCAAACACTGAAGCATAGAGAAGGGGCAGGGAGTGGCAGACATCGGTGGCAACACCTTGACGTCAGGGTGCTAGCCACTCTGCAGAACAGGGGGAAAATGCCCTTCAGCTCTGGTGGAAATGGAGCACTGGAGCTTGCCCTCAATTTGCGGCTGCCTTCCTGGCACTCTCCCTCCCAATGCTACCAGCGAAGTTCAGGGTGTTGGGGCCCACCTCGTCCCTGCCAGGGGGGGGGGAGTAAACCTCGGCTACATGGGTGATGGAGGATAGATCAGGTAGGAGCGGACCATAGAGGGATGACTCCTAGGTGCTTCTGAGGAGACCAGAGCTGAGGGGAGAGGAGGAATAAATAGAAAGTAAAAAGAAAAGCCAATGATAAAGTACAAAGAAATGTGAAAAGTAGCACTCATTTTGTTAGGTCACCACCAAATAAACAACTGGAGCAAGTATGCCCTCTAATGTCCTCTCCTGAAAAACAAACAAAACAAGAAACACAAACAAAACAAAACAGGCATTGATAACATAGGGTTACAGACTGATAGTGATTTGCCGAATTCTATTAGAATGTTAGAGTCACAGCAAAAAAAATTAGTAGGTGTCTTAATTTACTCTGCCCTTCAAAACAATCAGGTGAAAGAGTGAATCTTTAAACTAATTAACTGTAAAATGACTGTGGAGAAACAAGGGAGCAATAGTATAATGTATGTCACCCAGTTGCCCAAGGATGCTGAATTAATTAAACATCAGTCATTAGATAGCTCAGAAAATTATCAATGTTTAGAAGAATTTATAAAGTTCTCAACCTACTGTATATCTAAACAAGCTCACACTGGATCCTCCATTGAAGGGATCTGATATTCCTTTGATATGGTTTGGCACAGAGGAGAGTTATTAGGGTAACTCTCTGCAAGAATCACAATTGAGACAAAGTACTCTATGTGAATACACCTCATTGAGAAATCATCTACTACCAATCATGGCTCTGACTGAAATAGAACAGAATTTTCTGCAAAGTAGTTTCTTACTAAAAGACATTTTGAATGCCATTAGCTGCCAATCAAGTTTAATTGATTCCTTAGGTACTAGTAGAGCAACAGTAGAAAATAATGGGATACAAAATACAACTCTCAAAACATTAAATACTCTAGTCCTGTGGAGAGACCAGAAGAGAAAAATAAAAAGGACAGAGCTCACAATAAAGAAGCAGGAGCTGAGAATATAAAGGTAATTACACAAAAAATACTGATGAAAGAGAGACAAGAAATAGTGAAAGTGACAAATGAGCTTAATACGTGAAAGGAGAAAAACAAAGAGTCCAATGATCATGTTTTCAAAGAAGTAGAAACACAGAAAACTCTCAAAACTGAAAGAACCCAGACTAGCCTGATGTGTGGGAAAGAAGGGATAAGAGAAAATAATATAAAAATATTAGGGAAAAATAGGGTTGCAATAGCTCTGGACTCAGAAGACATTGAGCAAGATTTAGTGCTAATTGTGAGATCAGAAAAAAAAAAGAACAGTTAAGAGCAAAAATATCACAAAAATTAAATAGCGTATACATAAAAATTGTTCCAAATCAAAAAAGAGACTTCTTTTTATGAAAAAAAAAATGATGTACAGTCTAGTAAAGACAATAGCAAAAGAGAGTTTCACCTAGGAAGACATGTCTCTGTGTGCAGATACAGGGTGTCAACATCTAAGGGGAAAATAATTCCTGGTTGTGAAAAATTCAATGGTCAGAAAAAGAAATACTTGAGGATTGTTGTGAGTGATCCCGCAACCCCACTCTCTCTTCCAGATCACGCAGAGCTTTATTACTCAGCCCTGCAGTGAGTGGGTGGCTAAAAAAACACAAAGCAGTAATCTAATTATTGCAGCAAGGATGTGGGACTGTGTTTGGGACACTTATACTTTTAAATATACCTGAATGTGTTTGTTAATTGGAACCCTGCCTTCATAAAACAGGAAGGAGAAAGAGAGGAGCTGTAGTCCTCCTATGACACATGAAACTACAACTGTATGTAATTTGTTTTATTTTTTTAGCTGCATTGAGTTATTCTTCTTTATAGCCCCTAAATATATAGGGCTAAGAGGTCTAGCACAGAAATATTGATTTTAAAGTCGCAATGTGTTGCGAGTGATCCCACGACCCCACTCTGACTTCTGAGTCAAGCAGAGCTTTATTACTCAGCCCTGCTGCAAGCAGGGCGAGCAAGAGCAGGGTGCGCATCGCCATGCATGAAGACACGCGCAGAGACACGCCTGTCAGCTGTGTCAGCTGGGGAGACTGGGACAATTCCACAAAATAATAGTAAAGGTATGGATTTTATCATGAAATTGTGTTTCCTGTAATATGTATGCTGATGGGGAGGCACAGGGGGACTATGTATGTTGTAAGTGTACTAGCATTGAAGCCCTAAAATTTGAGATTGAACAACTAAAACAACGATTGAAGGTACAAGCAGATATCACCACCTTGGAGCATTACATAGCTACCATGGCAGATACTTTAATTGAGACACCACTGGGAGAAACACAGGCTTCTCTACTGCTTCAGAATAAACTACCAGGAGAGGACTGGTGTCTGATAAACAAAAATACTAATAAAAAGGGTAGAAGGAATATAGGTGGATCCTCAAATATACTAACTTCAAATAGATACAGTGCTCTCCTACTTGACGAACAATCAAACCAAGTTGGAGTATCAAACCCCCAATTAGACCTGAAATCTGAAATCACTGGCCATGATTTGAAAATAAAATCTAACAGCACTAATATTAACAATTGGAGCAAATACAATGATCCACGGGACATTTTAGTTATAGGAGATTCTATGCTCAAACATGCAGATAACATTCTGTTCGGAAATAGAAAAGAATATACCACAGTAAGTACCCTTGCAGGTGGTAGTATAGGGGATATAAAGAGATTATTACCAGGCCTGACAGAGAACACCAACAAACCTGTTACCCTTATACAGTACATATTGGAGTAAACGACGTTGGGACAGACAAAAAATTTTTACAGACATACAGAGGGATTTTGAAACTGTGGGATAAGATCTTAAATTCCAGGGATGTGACCTCATTATATCCAGGATTTTGCCAGTACCCAGGGTGAATGCTAGATTAAATAGTGAAATTGAAAGAGTGATGGATGGCTACACCGATGGTGTAATAGGGAAGGGTACAGATTTGCGGATCATTGGCAGGATTTTCAGGGGCATAATCTGTTTTCTTATGATGGTTTGCATCTCAATAGGCAGGGTAAGTGCATTTTCACACTCAAACTAAAATGCATTATAGAATCACATTTAAACTAGTACCCGGGGGGGGGGTCTTGGTACTTCCAGGGAGGTATATAAAAACATCCCCAAATTTGCAAATCTAAACTTCCTGTCCCTAAATGATAGGAGTTGGATTCATAAAATGGACGAGCTTTGCTTAGCCCTGCATGTTCATGATATACATATCTGTGCCATAACAGAAACTTGGTGGAGACCAGAGGACTCATGGGAAAAAAATATCCTGGAGTATACTCTCCATAACAAGGGTAGAATGCTGACTAGGGGTGGGATGGATTGCTTTATATGTCAGTGAGGATATCATGGTTGAAAATATGGATACCTCATTGTGGGAAAACTGTGAAGTTTTGTGGGTTACATTGGCCCCAATGCATGACACCAAAATTAATATAGGTCTGATATATAGATCTCCAGCTATCACCTCATTGGAGGATACCAAATTGATAGATTTTATTAAACATTTGTTGCAAAGAAAGAATGTTATTCTGGGAGAATTAAATCTTCCTGGAATAGATTGGGAAAGTCTTAAATCCAACACCGGCACTGAAAGGGAATACCTTGAGTTATTTACTCTAGCAGCTATGGACCAATATTGTTTGGGACAACAATAGAAATAGTCATATTTTGGATGTAGTCCTAAGCAGTATGGGACCTCTTATTCAAAACTGAATGGTCTTACCCCCATTGGCAACAAGCGACCATCTAATGGTTAAGTTTAAATACACAGGGCTTATAAATAAAGTACATGGGAAAACCCAGATATATAGGTACAATTTAGCAGATTTTGATGCTATGAGAAGCGAGCTGTCCATGTGGGACTGGGACACTGATTTAATTGGCTTGTCCCTACTTAGTATGTGGGAACTTCTAAGTTCTAAAATAATAAATCTGGTTCAGAGGTATGTGCCCATAAAAAATAAATTCAGAGGATCAAAAAAACCCTACCTCCCTGGTTAACTGGCAGTTAAGAAGGCCATTAAAAACAAGAATAGGTTGTTTTGAATGGCCAAACAAAACGGGGATGAACACAGTTGGGATAATTATAAAAGCTGCCTTAGGGTCACCAAAAAGAAGATAGAACAAGCCAAAAGAAAATACGAACTCAAATTGGCTGTAAAGGTTAAAGATAACTACAAGTCCTTCTACACGTATATATCAACAGTAAAAAGGGAACCAACTGATCATTTGGCCCACTTGTAGATCAAAATAAGTGATTAATTATTAATAACACTGAAATGGCAGCAGAATGCAATAAGTACTTCTCATCTGTTTTTAACCAGAATACTCCTAGTATCACTAAAACCATAAGGACCATGATCCAAGCATTATTATATTAAAAGGGGATGTTAAGAAAAAACTAATGCAGTTGGATCAAAACAAGGTACAAGGCCCTGATTTGATACATCTGAGAGTGCTTAAGGAGCTGGCAGAGGAGTTGGCAGAACCAGTAGCACATCTTTTTCAGCAATCATTAAATGATGGAGTGGTCCCCAATGTATGGAAACTGGCCGAGGTCATCACCATTTTCAAAAAGGGCTTGAGGCATGAAGTTGCTAACTATAGGCTGATTAGTCTGACCTCAGTATTGGGGAATGTGTTGGAATCCTTCTTAAAAGATTATATTATCCAATTCTAATATACTTTGGGTAATGTGGACCCAACACAACATGGCTTTGTAAAGGGGAGGTCCTGTCAGAGCAATTTCTTAGAGTTCTACAGGAAGGTCAGCAAGGCTCTGGATGAGGGGAAGCCTGCGGATGTCATCTATTTGGACTTCGCCAAAGCCTTTAACAAAGTTCCCCATGAGAAGCTAATAGAGATCTTCATAAATCAGGGTTTACCAGGAAATATTACTCTCTGGATAGAGTCATGGTTAAACAACAGAAAGCAGAGAGTGTGTATTAAGGGCGAGTATTCAGATTGGGGTGATGTGACTAGCAGGGTCCCACAGTGCTCAATTTTGGGTCCTATACTGTTTAATTTGTATATAGCTACCATGAGCCCACTACAGGATATTTGGATCTCACAATTTGCAGACAACACCTGCATTGGTCATGTAGTTAAAGGTAAGGAAGATGCGAATGTACTGCAGTCTGCCCTTGCAAATTTAGAAAAATGGGCTCATGACCACAGCTCAAAATTTAATAACAGCAAATGCACAGTAATGCACATGGGGAGAGATAACATTAAATATCAATACCAACTAGGGATTTAGACCTAAGTGAGGTATATGAAGAGAGGGACCTAGGCATAAAAATTACAAATGATCGCAGTTTTAGACCCCACTATAATCAAATTATAAAAAAGGCTAGTAGCGTACAATTTTGCCTAAATAGACATATCAGTAGTAGAAGTAAAGAGGTGCTGCTTCCTTTGTATACTTCACTGGTGCATCCACATCTGGAATATTGCTCCCAACTATGGGTCCCTGGGGGCAGGGGAGATATAAAAAGCTTGGAACGTGTGCAAAAAAGAGCCACACGTAGAATATATGAGGCACAGGGTCTGTGCTATGAGGATTGGCTCCAGATCCTGGGTTTATACTCACTGGAATTTAGAAGATTAAGAGGCGACATGTGCTTTGTTTTTAAGGCATTGAATGATACACCCTTTACAAATTTATAGGGAGAGAGTTAAGACAGTTAGAAGAAAACATTGGCTAACTGTGAGGATTACAAAAATTTGGAATGAACTACCATGAGACATAGTTACTAGTAAAACAATGGATGAATTTAAGCACAAGTTGGACAGATACTTGATTTGTAATAAAATTCTGGGGTACAACTGATCTTGTGGTGAGTATATGGATCTTTGATCTATTAAATTGCTCCGATACACCTATGAGACCTATGTTTAATTTTGGCTGATACTGGCATATTTTTCAGTTGTATGCTAATGGAAGAGCATGTTGTTCCAGAAGTTACAGGCCTGTTGCCAATTGGGGTACATAAATTTTGAATGACCCCCCCTTCCTTGAACCTCTGCTTTTTTTGTTGTTTTCTTTGTGTTTTACATCATCCGAGTGTGTCTCTTTAATTTCAACCACCCCCACTGCCAGCCACTGTATTGGTGTGCACATGTGATGGTTGCCCTGCACTTCTTCCACTCTTTCCAATGCACTCCCCTTCTCCAGTCATGATTGGCCAATCAGCGTGGAGCTGGTGACTCCATGAGTCATGCTGATTGGCCCCTATGTGGGGCAAATGTTGGGTATTACCTGAAGATTTCTGACCATCTTCTGTGTCTCAGAGTGTGGGCCCAGCAATTTCATGTCATTTCATACCCCACTCCTTGGGCATTTTATTTATTAATCCCTCATTATACCCCGAGTTGGGGGAGGTACTTTGACTGTTGCATCACAGAATTTTGGATCAGGTGTCAAGATGAGCACAGGCTGCTTAAAAAGGGAACAATCAGCACTAAGAGCCCCTCACTCAAGTGTAGTGCAGTCCCAGTTTGCACTTTGTGTGCAAAAACATTTTTTTTACTTGCTGTTTACTGCAGTATAGAATGCATCATGCTAATTTTAATTGAGCTGTAGAGGATTCTGGAAGTTCTGGTTATGGCATATTGTCAACTTGTAAGGCAACATAATTAGCCTGATACAAAATGATTTCATACTGCAATAAAAAGTAAGTAAAAAATGTTTTTGCACACAAACTGCAAATTGGGATCAGTTACACACTTGGGTATGGTGCTCCTAGCACTAACTGTTGACATTTAAGATTATTGTGCATAATCTTTAATGACTGTTGAGGGCTAGGAACATTGTGTGGCATGCGTTAATTAAAGAAAAACACACACAAAATGCACCACAGAGCATCCGGTACACCAGGGCTTCTGGGGGACTAGCATCCCCTATATTCCTCATTTAGAAACCAGCATGCACAGTGGTAAGGTTGTACAATACCCAGTCAACAACAGCTGCAGACTCTATGCCTCAGGTACAGTACATTATCAGCATTGTGATAGCCTTTGGCAATGAATGCATATATATAATATGTATTCAGCCAGCAGCCAGCCAGATAGTAATAATTTCTTTTAGAGCAAGGGGTGGCAGAGAGCTTGCATATAAGCTATTTAACTTCAAAATAAGCCACAAAGTGCACCACAGAACATCTAGCATCTTAGTGCTTCCACGAGCCTAGCAGAGCCCAGAAACCTGGACTACAAGCCAGCAGGCAGAGCAGCAAGAAACAGCTGTAGTTGGCTGGGTATTGCACTACTTAACCACAGCTACAGATTCTATGCTTCAGGTACAGCACATTATTAGCATCTTTTGCTAACCTCAGCTACTGAATATATATATGTATTCAACCTGCAGCCAGCCAGATAGTAACAATTTCCCTCAGAGCAAAGGGTGGAGGAGAGCTCACATATAAGTTACTTAACTTCAAAATAAGCCATGAAATGCACCACAGAGCATCTAAGACCCCAGGGCTTCTGGGGACCTGGTGTTCCCCAGACATTAAGCTTTTAGGAAAAAGTCACAAACTGCAAGAAAAGAAGCTGTCTTGCAAAAATCATGGCAACAGGTCTGATAATCACAATATTCTTATTGTTTTATGGTTGAGGGACGTCAACTTTCATAGAGGATCTCTTTCTGAAACTATGAAGACATACTCAGATTGGGATATTGATCCCATTCTGAATGTAAATAACAGACAGTCAAGGGATGTTTTTAATAATACAAATGGTAAATTATTACTAAACTATCTGTTTGAAAATCATCTGTGAATAACGAATGGCAGAAGGAATAGGGACATCTCTGGTTCCTTTTTTCTCATGAATTGGTGGTATGGGGGGTCAGTTCTGGAGGTAGCATGGCAAGTCCACAGTGGACAATACCGTGTGGGCATAAACAGCATGGACAATACCGCGCAAGTCAACACCGTACCACAGAATACCACCTGACAACAAAAAAAACCAGGTACGTTTACACATTTCACTGGAGTGGCGGTCCATGGTGGAATGGTATTGTATTAGTAGATCTATACTCACCATTAATCTGCACCCATTTTCATCATGCACAGTGTTGACTTGTGCAGTGTTGTCCATGTTGTTCTGACTGCACGGTATTTCATGCAGTGACTTGATGTGGGGTCAGTTCTGAACAATACAATATGTGATGTATTTACATGGTCACTTATTTATCAGGTTGAGGTCTTTCTGAATGTTAGCAGTGATCATCTATCCATTGTATCAATGTTTAAATTCCTACATTTTCTACTCATAGCATACAAGGCACAGTTGCAGATACAGTACTTCACATTTATTCATAGTTAACAATAGAAAGAGTAACTGGAGCCCAGTTGCACATAAGTGACTAGAGTGTTTACAAAAAGAAGCGACCCAGAATCAAATGGTTTGATACATTTTACTGGACCAACATAGATGTTACAAAAGGAAAACAATGTCTAAGCTTTCGGACCAACCAAGTCCTTCCTCAGAGACTTATGACAATTGTTCGGAGAGTCCCAATCTATCAACACCCAGATCATACATAAAAAAAAAACAGAAAAATTCTCATTGGTTAAAAGTACTTATTTCAAAAAATCACAAATTTATATGGAATGAAAATCTTTTCAAGGTCAATACATTAGATAAGCTGAACACTCAAGCAGGCAAACCCTGTAACTGAAATTATTAATGAATGTGTGTGTTAGGAGAATACATACAAAATTAAAAGCAAGATCACAAATATCCAAGTTAAAATTTGATAGTAATGTATGATAAAAAACTATACAACAGAAATGTATGTATGGAAATAAGAGGGGAATAAGAAAAAAATGACCTTGTATGAACAACTGTTTAAAACATTCATACAGAATTAAATGTATCTGGAGTTATTTACAAAAAGAAGGAATTATTACACTAATAAGAAGCATAAGAAATACTGAGGTATTAGAAAATTATGAGAAACTAATGTGTTTTGATAGGAATAGAGTTTCTGAATAGAAAACTGCCAAATTGCAATGTCCCTTGTTTGACAGCGAATGTAAAGGACTAAAAACTGAACTTAATACAGTAAGGGAATTATTAGTTAAGAGGCCGGATCTTTTATTAAGTAATGCATTAATACAGATTCAAAAAGAGTATAGATCACTGATTAAAAATAAGAAAAACAACTATGAGAGGGATCTCTGGTGTATCTTTCTTTATCTTCCTTCTAGAAAATCTGTTATTGGTTGGTCTGCTTTTTCTTACCGCTTTCCTAAACTTTGGTCCAGTGTTCCCATTTCTATTCATTCTGCCTTCTCAACTCCCCCCCAAAGTGTCTTCTTTATGACTTTTGTTATCCTTCCTGCAACTGTCTTTGACGCCTTCCTCGTTTGCTCCCTCAATATTTGTTATGGGTAGTCTTTAGTTCTGCCCTGTTCATGCTGTTTCACTACTTTTCCCTTCTTTACATATAGGTGATTGCTAAATTATATAATTGCATTCATTACAAAACTACCTCTAATATTTATAATTCTGCTTGTATTTCTATATCATTGTATTTGACTTCTTGTACTTTTACTAATTATATTGTTTAGCTATTTCCTCCTCCCCTCTCCCCTAGGGCACATATGGAAATGAGCTGTTATAAGCTCAGCATGTATTTCCTGGTTAAACTTATAAATACATACATACATACATGCATACATACATACATACATACATACATACATAAATCTTATAAAGAGCTGTAGTAAAACAAGACACAAAAGCTTTCTGGTTATTAATTGCTTATAGTCATGACAAGATTTGCCAAAATACAGAGGCTTCTATTCCTGATGTGTTTTGGGAAATATATTACACTGATTTATAAGGTCCAAAACAATAATACACTGAAAGAGTGGAGACTCTTGTAATGAGTTACTGGCAACCAGTAATGGTGATAGAAACTGAAAAGTATAGATGGGCTCAGAAAAATAAGAAGGCCGCAGGGGACAATCATTTGCCTGCACAGATATTTAAAGTTTAACATCAGATGGTGGACACAGATTCTAGCCAAACTTTTCATTGAAAGCAATGGGTTTGGAACCCTACCTAAATATTGGTTCATCAGTGAGAGATCATCCCTTTACACAGGAAGGGACCTAGAAATGATCCCTCTAATATAAACTAATTTCCCTATCATGCATACCAGCCAAGATATATAGTAGATATCTTTTAGAAAAAACATTATATCTGGGATCAAACTAATAATATTTGTAGGAAAATAAATATGCTTCAGAGAAGGGAGATCTACAGTTGACAGTCTGCTTATCTTAAACAACTTGGTTCAGAAGTATATTGGTGGAAAGCGAGGTAGCCTGTTTCTTGGTTTTATCAATATAAAAAGCATTTTTGATCATGTGATCAGATGTATATTGTGGAAGATCCTTCAGAATATTGGCAGTGAACCTTAGCATTTAAACTTAATAGAGAAACTCCACACAGATACAGTGACCTGTATTAGATATAGAATTGATAGAACGCTTACAAAATAAACAAATATTGAGAAAGGAGTAAAACTGTGTGTTTGATGTCCCTCAATCATTTAATATCTACATTGATCAGGTAGTAAAAAGTCTAGTTTCAATAGATACTAAAACATGGTTCACCACTTAAATGCATATATATGTGTGCTAACTGTGACCACAAATCCACACTTCTGAAGAAACACAGAAACATAGACTTTGATGGCAGATAAGGACTGCTTGGCCCACCTAGTCTGCCCATTTCCCTACCTATTGGATAAGCTGCAGATCCTGGTTAACCAACAGACTACTTCCTCATACCCCCCCAATATAATTGCTTTATGTCTGTCCCATGCATTCCTCCCCCACTGTTTTTGACACCACAACCTCCTCAGGAAGGCTGTTCCATGCATCCACCACCCTCTCCATGAAAAATACTTCCTCATGTTGCCCCTGAGCCATCCCCCCCTCTATCTTCAAATTGTGCCCCCTTGTTCTTGCACATCTCTTTTTATGAAAGATGCTACCCTCTTGGACTTTGTTGATTCCCTTGAGGTACTTGACAGTTTCTATCATGTCCACCCTCTCCCTCCTTTCCTGAAGGGTATACATATTAAGCTCTTTTGGTCTGTCTTCATATGGCTTTTGGTGTAGACCCTGTAACCATTTTAGTTGCCCTCCTCTGGACTGCCTCCATCCTGTCTATGTTCTTGCACAGATGGGGTCTCCAGAACTGCATGCAGTACTCCAGATGGGGTCTCACCAACTGTCTGTACAGGGGGATAACAACTTCTTGTTTTCTGCTGGTGATGCCTGTCCTTATGCGTCTGGGTATTCCCCCAGCTCTCCTTACTACCTTCTCACATTGCTTGCCTACCTTAAGGTCATCTGATATGACTACCCCCAGGTCCCTTTCCATTTTTGTTGTTGTTAGTACCTCCCCCCACATTGTGTACTCTTCATCTGGGTTTTTGGTTTCCAGGTGCATTACTTTGCAATTCTTTGCATTGAATCTAAGCTACCATACTTTTGACTATTCATCCAACCTTGCCAAGTCCCTTCTCATTCTTTCCACCCCCCTTGTGTATCAACCCTGTTGCAGATCTTTGTGTTGTCTGTAAAAAGGCATACTTTTCCTTCCAGACCCTCTGCAATGTCACCTATAAAGACATTAAAGAGGACCAGTCCCGGTACTGAACACTGCAGTACCCCACTAGTAATCCCCCCTTTCTTCAGAGTGTACTATTATCCTCTGAGTCCTGTTGTCCACCCAATTTGTTACCCAGGCTACCACCCTGGGACCACTCCCAGGATGGCTAATTTGTTTATTAATCTTTTGTGTGGGATTGTGTCAAATGCCTTGCCAAAGTCTAGATAGGCCATGTCCACAGCAACTCCTTGGTCTACTACTTTAGTCACCCAGTCAAAGAAGTCTATTAGATTCATCTGACATGACTGTCCCACTGTGAATCAATGCTGCCTTGGGTCCTGTACCCCACTGGCCTCTAAGTACTCAACATTTCTTTCTTTCAGAAATGATTCCATCATTTTCCCTATCACTGAGGTCAAACTAACAGGTCTGTAGTTTCCTACCTCTGCCTTTCTCCTCCTTTTGTGAAGGGGAATCACATCCACAATTGGTGTATAGGCTCAAGAATGCAATTGTTTTATTAAGTTAACGTATTGAAGTAACCTCATGATTGGTGCATATAGTAAATGATGTAATTGTTTCAGGAATATAGTTTAATCAGAGTATATAAAGAGTGACTTACAGACTAGTGAGGTAACCTCTGAAGAAGCCCTGCCCAGCCATGGTGAAATGTAAGGTTTCAGTACCAGTTTCACTGGTAATGCTGTTGCTTCTGAATTTGTCCCTGTCCTACTTGTATTTTCAATTTCTGTTACTTTTTGTACTGGGGTGCTGTTTTACATTTTTGGTCAATAAAACTGTGAGCATTTCTACATTATTTACTTCAGAAGTGTGGATTTGTGGTCACAGGTAGCATTTGAGTGGGTGAGCCATTTTTTGCTGCATTCATTTATCCTCATTTGTTGGTGCACCACTCACTGGCTTGAAATGGAGCACCTAATCTTTGCTGTTACTTTCAATAGATACTGATGCACCAAAAATTATGGGCCACCTCATAAATAGTTTATTGCACATGGATGACGCTGATAATAACAAGAACTTCACAGGGACTGCAAAAAGCCTTTGACAAAGTAATGACAACTCTTGAGAAGTTAAAATTAGTGCTTAATATACAGGAAAAAAGATTTTAATTATGAACCATATCAAAACTCTTAGGTATCAGTGGTATGTGAAGGGTCATAGGCTTAAAGAGATAGAAGATTTTAAATATATAGGAGTAAATATCTTGGCTAACAACAGATGGAATCCATGCATTGCTCATACAGTAGCAACAAAGCAGCAAGACAACTTCTGTTGTGAATTAATACATTTAGTAAACGTTTTATACATAACTCTTTTAAATGAGAAATCTAACAAGAATATCTACCTTCAAATCTAAATTGGAAAACTGTTTTATTCAGGAATGTACATGTATATAAAGCAAGCATAATTGTACTCTAATGTAGTTTTTGTGTCTGCATTTTACAGTTGAATTGGGTGTACAGTTGATTAAAAATTAAATAGATGGCATGTTAGTTTAGGCCAGTATTAATGATAGTATTATTGATAGTTGTAATTTACGATAATGTTACATGTATTTAATGAGTATTGCTGTTGTAACATATGTATGTATTTATGCAACAGGACAAGTATGAAAATAAGTCCTTGGATCTAAAATGTTATCCTGTCTAAAAATAAAGTTTTAACTAACTATGTCATCAACACAAAAGTAGATTTATTATTACTATTATTGTTATTATTATTATTTAATATGGGTCTGAGAAATCGGGCCTTGAAAAGGAAGTTAAAGCACTAGAACCTATTTTAAATCTGTTTTTGAAGCTGGTACTAGGTTTATCAAAAACAGTGTCATGTGAACATCTTAGACTAGAATCTGGAGTAAGGTCTATGGAAGCCAAGGCTCTGGTTCAAGTAATTATTTACTGGTATAAAATCATTAAAGACTCAAAAAAGTCTCTTGTTACTGCTACAGTATGCTGGCAAGAATCATTATCTAATAGTCAAAGTGTGCAGTCAGTCCCATTTTTTATGTCTTAACAAACTAAGAAAATATGGTTTACTTCATCTGTTTAGCAGCATAATGCACCATGATCCAAAACAATATAAAGAAGAGGCAATACAAAGAATAACAGATATAACTAGACAAAATGAGTTTGAAAAATTTCTAATTCTATGGTATTTCCTCTGTATAGAAAATTAAAGACTAATTATTTAATAGGAAGAGATATGGATTTCTGTAAAAATAGACAGGAAGACTATGGCCAGGATAATATTTGATATCCGCAATAGTTACAGATCAGTCTATGTTCCACGAAAGTAATTTAATAATATAAATATCGTAGGTGTCCTATGAAAGCTTTAATTTCGACTGAACATATAATACTGGAATGTGCGCTACTTGATAATATGAGAGAAAAGTGGTTGTCTAGATTTATGCTTAATGTTAATTATAAGTCCTCATTAGCTACTAGATCAGTCGTTAATGTCTTAGAAATGACTGATCCAGATGCAAACTGATGCTATGTGGCATGCATGACTCGTGTCACACAGCAAAAACCTAAATAAAAATAAAACAAAAAACAAAAGATATTATTGTGATTAGATTTATAATTGTAATAATAACCTCAAAGCCAGTTAACTTCCTTGGATTACCGACTGTGACCACCCATCCCTCCAGCTAGTCATCAATCTCTCGGAAATTACTGGCTTCTCAGATGTTGCTACTTAAACATTGGTCACCAACTGCAAAACCTTGTTTTCTGTTAACAAACAATATGGGGGAAGGGGGCACTAATGAGGCAGCTGAGTGGGCAAGACATGGTTTCCATGAGCTCTGTCTCTGCCATGATTAAAGCACTAAAAATCGACATTCATACTACCCAGAATCACATAAAAAGGTACTAGTCTGCAAAAGAAATGGTGATGGATGAATAACTGGTAAATCCTTTGGCAAAACAGCCATGTGGAGGTGCTAAACCCAGCAAGAAACCAGCAGCAGCTATACAGACAACACTCCCAGGCCTGATCTCACTGTCGGTAGTAGTGGAGATGGCTATATTGGGGTGCATGGTGACTGAATAAGTGTTGGAGATGTTCGGTCCAAAATTAGGCACTGTAACTAGGAAACTGCCAGAGATTGCTTCCCAATATGCAAGCCAGGCTAAGTGGGATGGTGAAGTGGAGCAGAGGGTTTTAAGCCTGGAGAATACTCATGGAATACTGTTGGAAAAGATGGCTAAGATGAAGAAAGAGCTGGAGCTCCAGGTGCAGTTCGGCTACCCAGAAAATTACAGTCAGAGATGTAACCTTTGACTGAGAGGGCTCCTGGAGAAGTAAAGAAGGAGAAAGTGCCTTGGAATTTTATGCTACAATCCTGGTCAAGAAAATGAAAGGAGACAGACTGAAAATCGAAAGGGCTCATCATGCCCTGGCATTGAATCCACTGCAGGGGGAACCTCTTATGCAGATAAAATTTAGTCTACACCACTTTGTGGACTAACAGCAATTGTGGCAGCCTACTACTTTGTGGACTAGCAGGCATTCTTTGCAGCTTACAGAGGTCACAAGGAGCTGATATACAAGGAGAACACTCTGTTCCTGCATCAGGATTACTCCCAAAGGCTTCAGAAGAAGTATAAAGTGTCTGCACCACTCCTTGATATGCTATGAAAGAAAAAGCTTGATTTCACTTTATCCTACCCTGCAGTGGTGAAAGTGTGAAATGAGGGAGCTAGCTACACATTCTGGGAGGTTGAAAAACTTAAAGTCTTTCTTTAGGAATGGAACAAGAAACAGGGCTAGAGACTGAGACACCCCTGAATGTAACTTTTTGGGATTTCTGTGTTTGGCAACTATCGTGGACTGTCAGATGCTGTACCGCCTTTTCTACCCCTGGACTATGGATTCCATTGTTTGTGCACTGCTCTCGCTGAAGGGTCTAATTATGAGGGATGTATGAACTTTGCTGGGTCAGAGAGTTGCACAGTGAAGAATGTAACCATTTGTGGTGGGCCTGGAGGCATCCAGGCACCTGAGTAATGTTTCAGTTCAAGCAGTGCTTGCTGTGGGGTATACAACCTTGTGGCATGTAGAACAAGATGGCAGGTGCCGGAAAGCAGCAAGGAAGCTCAGTGTGGTGAGCTGAAGCATGCACAACACAGTGCTGGCCCAGAAGACTTCAAGACCAAATGAACTAATGTAAGAGATTTGCCAAAGCTCACCTGGTGGGGCAGGGGGCAACGTGACCACGTGAGGGGTGGTCACACTGATGGGCCATAGCATTTATTCACTGGGGGATGGCAAATGTTTAACCTCTGGTGGAGGTCCAGGGAAAAATTAAATGGAGGGAAAGGTTGAAAATAAATAAACTTAGTTTTTCAGTGAAGCTTGTGCAGAAGGAGTGTAAGAAGGAGACGGGGGAGTTGCGGGTTCAAAGGGACAGGGGTTGCTTATTCCCACCTACTGACCTGAGGTGGGGGAGGGTCAGTAGGTAGCAAAGCTTGATTTTGATTACACACATTACTAAAATGCGAAGGCTAGCCCTGGAGTCTCTGGGGCTACAGTGAGACAGTTGGGGCAGTGTTTACTGTGCAATGTTAAATGTTATATATTTTAATGTTACATGTTAATGTTTACATTTTGCTGAAATTATTCCACAGTTACAGTTGAGAGACTGGGATAGTAAGCTGGATGCAAGAGTGTGTGGAAGGGGGAGATACTTAACATGCATGGTGGCCTTGAGGATCACGAAGCTGGGGAAGGGAGCCCTGGGCAGATGAAATTGATTATGTTGCAAATGGCCGGGGAACAGAATGTTATTTCATGGAAATTGTGGGGATTTTCCTCCCCAATAAAAAGATGAAAAAAGTGATTACTGCTTTTAAAAGGAAGTTCATCCATGTTGAAGTGCTGCAGAAGACCCACCTTACTAAGGTGGAACATGGCAAACTGGTAGGTGACTGGGTTGGGGCATGCTATGTGGCTTCATACTCTTCCCACAAGAGGGGGCAACTGTCCTGGTGAACAAACACCTCCCACTGAAGGTAGTAAACGTGGTGAGTGATCCACAAGAAAGGAGATATGTATTTGTCAAAGAGGAACTGTATGGCAAGGAAATCACATTTGGAAGAATATATCACGCCACTGTTTTTGATATAGAATTTTATAAAAAAAAGTTAGATGTGCACCATAAAGAGCAGTTCAGAAACCTGATCGTGGGGGGGGGGGGATCTCAATCGTACTATGGAGTCAGCTCTGGAGCATTCTGAGGGTATGGGATGCCATGGCAGTACGCTAGCAGTCTTGAAGAAGGGCATAGCAGGTCTAGAGCTCATATATGCCTAGCACACCCCCAATCCTGGAACAAGAGAGTATACATTGTTTTCCAGTCCCCACAAAACATGGTCCAGGCTGGGCTATATTAATCTTCCTGGGGGCAGCATCACTAAGTGAAGAATGCTAGTCGTAGCCCTGTCTCTATCTCTGATCATACTATGGTGATCCTGGATCTCAAGCTGCATGCGGATGGGGAGAACAAGATGAATACTGTTTGGAGATTCTCTACATATCTTCTAGCTAATAAGGAATTTCACCAGTACCGCAAAGAACAGTGGTTACATATTTGTCAACCAACACCAGGATGGCACCATCCAAAACTATATTGTGGGAGGCAGGGAAGGCCTACAAGAGTGGGATGGTGATCAGTTATGTAGCAACCCACAAATGATGTAGTAGGGAGAAAAGGCAGGAGTTGGAAAACAAGTTGAGGGCAATGGAGCAGAAAATGGCAGATAGAGTACATCACGGTGACAAGGGAGGCACTCAATCTGTTAGTCAGAGAAGAGGCTAAAACAGCCATATTTTTTGCTTGACGGAGGAAGTTAGAGTGGGGAAATAAGTCAAGCCTACTGGCAGCCTGTCTAGTGAATGGATGAAGGGTACATATGCCAGAGCTGAAGGACACCAGGGGTGAGGTTGAGACAAGGGTAGAGGGCATACAGAGCATTTTATGGACCTTCTGTGAGCAGCTATTTAAAGCAGAGTGCCATGGCATGGAAGGAGCTGTGGATACTGTTCTGAATGGGACATCTAGCTCAACTATCTCGGATGACCAGACGGAGGTGATTGGAGTGCAAATCACTAAGGACGAGGTCCTTACAATGATAGGATCACTGAAAAGGGGGAAGGCTTGTGGCCTGGATGGTTTTGGGGTTGAATGCTTTAAAGAGGTGGGGGGGTTCTGACTGGCCTACTGAGAGATATGTTTAAAGAGGCCAGGGAGGAGGGGGGCTTACCTGTCTCATGCTATATGGCCTCCATATGTGTCTTGCTTAAACCAGGCAAGGACCTGCTGGACTGTACATCTTTTCAGTCCAATTCTCTTTTGAATTGTGACCTTAGGATACTTGCTAAGATTTTGGTGAGGCACCTTAAAGGAATACTCCCACAGATTGCACACCTGGAGCTGATGGGATTTGTGCAAGGCAGGCTTTCCCACCACATGCATACTGTAGGCTGATAAATGTAGCATACTGGGGTTCTCGGCATCTGGGTACTTGTGCTGTTGATGGAAGCTGAGAAAGCCTTTGATTGCATCGAATGGTAGTATTTGTTCAAGGTTCTCCAGAGAGTTGGGCTGGGGAAAGCTTATGTAGATATGGAGTGCCTGTTGTATAAGGACCCCAGGGCTCAAATCCTGGCACATGGTGGCCTTTCAGAGGAATTCAAGCTGCACAGGAGCATGATGTAGCCACAGGAGTGCCCCCGTCATGCCTATTATTTGCCCTGGCTATAGAGTTACACTGGCAATTAAGTTTAGGGCTACTAAGGCAACCAGGGTAATCCCTGGGAAATCAGGAAAACAGCACAAGGTCATTCCCTATGCTGATGACCTGCTCCTGTTTAGAACAGACCCAAACACCTTTATACCAGCCTTACTATGGGTCATTGAGGAATTTGCAGATTTTGGGGGCATAAGCTTAATTTTCGTAAATCAGAAGTAATGACCATAGGCCCAGATACTGGAGACAGAACAGGAAATAGCTGGGTCTGAAAATGGTGGGAAAGGCCCTTACATAGCTGGGGATTAAGGTAGGTAGGGACATTAGCAACCTGTATGCTTTTATCTGCAAGCCAGTTTCCCATCATCTTGGTGGAGCCAGAACACTGGAGAGCACTGCCAATTTCTTGACTGGGGCATATAAGCCTACTGAAAATGAACACAGACCCCAGGTTGTTGTATGCAGTGCAGGTGCTTCCTATGAGCACTGTGTCCAGTACTGGTGCCCCTACTTGAAAAGGGACATCAAGCTATTGGAGAGGGTACAGCGCCTGGCAACAAAAATGATCCTGGGGTTAAGAGGTAAACCTTATGAGGAGAGACTGAGAGAGCGCAATATGTATTCCCTGGAGGATAGAAGGGAAAGAGAGGCTATGATTGAGACCTTCAATACCTGAAGAGTATGAACAGAATAAGCACCAGAAGTATTTTCAAATTAAAAGGTGGAAGGGAAACCAGGGGGCACAGTCTGAAGTTGGAAGGAGGCAGATTCAGGAGAGAAATGAGAAGGCACTATTTCACTGAAAGGGTGGTGGCAGGGTGGAATGCGCTGCTGGAAGAATTGATATCACTGTGGATGGTAGGCAGATTCAAAAGGGGGGTGGTACAGGTTCAGAGGGAGAGTTCAAACCGTGGAAGGGGCAGGGAGGAGTGAAAGATACAAGGGCAAAATCAATGGTTGGGTGGCAAGGGAAGTGGGGCAGCTGCAGAATGAAATACTGAAGTGCTGCACACTCGAGCAGACTAGCTAGAGCAATAGGCCTGTATCTGCTGGCAATTTCGTATGTTCGTATGAGCCTGATGAGAGAAAATATTAAGAAACCAGAGCGTGGCTTTGCTGCCTTCATATGGCAAAACTAAAGACCCCAGATGAGCCTGCAGAGGCTTAAGAAAGGAACAGAGCAGGAGGGATTGGCCTTTCCAGATCTGAGGGGATACCAGGTTTCCATGCAACAGCGTTACATGCAGAACTGGCTTAATATGGGAGAGGTGGCTAGTTGGCTAAATCTTGAAGAAGAAGGTAGCAAGGGAAGGCTTTCCATAAACCTGGCTAACAGCAGTAAGAAGGTATACACTCAGGGGAATGCCCTATCCAGATATGCACTACTGGGAAGAAACAAAGAAGAGAAGCAAGGCCGGGGAGGATGCCACCCTGCTGGTGCCTGTGGCAGGCAACCGAGAGTTTCTACCTGGGCTGGAAGATGCAGACTTTAAAGAGTGGGAGGGGAAGGGAAACTGTGTGTGGGAGACTATACACGGGAATGGGTATACATCCATTTGGTGAGCTGCAGAAGAAGTTAGACATCCCAGTATACCACCATTACAGATACTTGCAGGTCTGTGCATTTGGCAGAAGACTGGAGAGGGGTTCAGCTGAAAATCCTCTCTGCAGGCTTTGGAACAGGCTACCTTTAGTCCTAGGTTATTGGCCAAGGGCTTGATAGCAAAACTGACTAAGCAGGACAGGACAATCTGCCAGATTTGTCACAGAAGAAATGTGGAAGCATATTCTATGACATGCATGCACATGGGTCTACTGCTGTGCAATAGGAAAGAGAACATTGTTTAACCAGGAGTAGCACACTAAGCCGAAGCTTGTTTCCAGATGCGACCTGAGAGCACAAGGAAGTTAAGTGATTATAGACATAAGGAGTCCCATTATAAATTTGTTCATAGACTATACTGTCAACCTGAAGGCAGTATAGTGCAGTGGCTTAAAGCTCTGAGTTACAAACCTGGAGACCTGGGTTTGAATCCCACAGCCACCACTTGCATACTGTGTGATCCTCAGCAAGTCACTTAACTTCCTTGTGCTCCCAGGTCACACCTGGAAACAAGCTTCAACTTAATGTGCCTTTCCTGGTTAAACAATTTCCCCTTCCCTTCCCTAGTGTAGTGCACAGGTTCAGCCCAGACTTGCGGTAGATGTAAAGTGGCTCTGGCCACATCCCTACACTACTTCTGGGAATGCATAACTTTAAAACTGTATTGGGCAATGGTATTACTGGAAATAACCAAATTACAGGGTAGGCAGGTCCCATATACACCAATGGCCTTGCTGCTTGGGTTGGAGGATCTGTACGAGGAGGGTTTGGGAACCATATCCAAGGTGGGCGAGGGTGCTTCTAGCACTAGCATGCCAGTGCATATAAAATACTTAGCTATCCTGCATTCCACCCACCCAGGATCACTGGAAGAAGCTGACCCTGCAGGCTCTAGCTTAAGAGCAGTCTGATCTATACACTGAGGGGAGGGAGGGACTCTTCCATAGAAGCTGGGGGAATATCTGGATTCCTTGCCTGTGGCAGAAGCCATGATCTTACAGGAAAGCTTAATTTGACCGAGGAGAAACCCCAGACAGAAGGCAGTTCTGGATACTCTTCCCGTGGGTAACACTCTTTTAAGAACACCTGCGATATAAAGATGTACGAGTACTTCCACGTCTCTTTATGTACTCTTTATTATATTGAATGTAGAGTATTTGACCAATATGTTATCCAGTTATGATTCCTAAGTATTGTAATATCTGTTTTCTTATGAAAACTCTAATAAAGATATAATACAAAAAGAATACTGATGCTATAATATATGCTGTTATCAAATCCTATCTAGAGGCTTGTAATATTTTAAAAATAGAAATGGTACAACATGTGATCCCTCCCTATTTTGCAGGAGTGACCCACTGTGTACAGACATTTGTAATAACTGTTGTGTAGGGTATTGTGCAATAACTGTTCATATGATAAGTGTAAGGGAAATATTGTTCCTGGTGCTATAAGGTACTAATGATGCTCCTCTACACAAGAGAGGGATCTGGGGATTATAATTTCAGATAACCTTAAGTTGGGACCCAATGTAGCAGGGCAGTGGGCAAAGTGAATAGAATGCTGGCGTTCATAGGAAGAGTATAACAAACAGAAGGAGGAAGGTGCTGATACCACTTTACAAATCCATGGTGAGTCCTAACCTGGAGTACAGGGTCCAAGTCTGGAGCCCTCACCTACTCAAGGACACAGATGGGATTGAAAGGGTTCAGAGAAGGGCCACCAAGATGGTGCATGGTTGAATGGGAGGCTCTGTGAGGATAGGTTGAGGGAGCTGGATCTGTACCCACTGTAGACAAGAAGGGAGAGGGGGACATGATAGAAACATATAAGTATGTGAAGAGGATTTATAAGGTAGGGGAAGCTTATTCACAAGGAAAGTAGGTGCTAGAACCAGGGATCATAGTCTATGATTACAGGGAGGAAGGTTTAGGGGCAATGTGAGGGGACATTTCTTCACTGAGAGGTTGATGGAGCCCTGAAACAGTCTGCTAGAGGAGGTGATGAGGGTCAGAACAGTGGAGGGATTCAAGATGGTATGGGACAGACACAGGTGTTGACCAGGGGAAGGGATCCCTGGACAAGGGGCAAGTGGAGGGGCAGACTTGATGGGCCCAAAGGGTCATTTTCTGCAACACATTTCTATGATTCTGTGATTCTATAAATGACTTGACTGCTTTTTGTCAAAATAATGTACTGGTCTATTTAAACTTCTTTGCGGTACAACTTCTAGTCATACACTCATTACTTCCAATATCTTTGTATAAAGTCTGAACCATCCATTGCTTAACCTGATACAAAATGGTCTCCCAAATGAAAATGAGTTAGCAATAAAATGTGAACTTTGACTGGATGGGATATTGAGCCTTTCATTCTGCCAATGTCTATGCTCTACGATGTTCCATGATAAGACCTTCTTTACGTATAGCAGGGAAAGGAGAAAAACAAGTGGATAATTGAGAGGTTACAAAAGAGCAGGCATGGGCGGAAGAAAATGAGCAAAAAGATTATATTTTAAATGACTACTTCTCAGTTATCACAGCTGATGAGGAAGGGCTATTACTGGAATGTAACCTCAAAGTAGAGATGGAAGCTAAAATGACAATGGGGACTGTCACTGAAGAAAGGGCATTCAAGAGACATAGAGGACTAAAGGTGGGGATGTCTCTGAGACTGGATGGGTTGCATCCATGGATGATCAGGGAGATGCATCAAGCTCTGGTTTCCCCCTCCCCTGTGGACCTATTTAACTGTTCAGTTGAGATGGGAGTTGTCCTCAGGGACTGAATGACGATTGATGTCTTCCTTCTACACAAGAGTGGGGACAGTGGAGATCCAGGGAAGAACAGACTGGTCAGCATAACTTCCAATGTGTGGAAGCTCCTTGAGACTATAATAAGGGAACAGCTGGCTGACTTCCCAGCATTTTAGTCTCCAGGACAGCTAATAATATGGCTTTGTGAAGGGGAGGACCTGTCAGATGAACTTGTAGAATTTTTCAGTGCTGTGTCCCACTCACTAGAGAAGAGCCAAACACTGGGGGCTCAATTTTCAAAGGTTGACACAGGCTTGCATCACTTCAAAAATGACAAGAATCACCTAGAGTCAGACCAAAGGAGGGTGACCAAAATGATACACCCAACATGGGGGGACATTTGAGGAAAGACTGAGTGACTGGATTCCTTGCCTGACTTGTGACTTGTCCTTCCTGGAGACCAGGAGAGAGAGGTGGGGTACATGATTGAGACCTTCATGTGTCTCAGAAGAATAAACAGCATAGACAGCCAGTAACTGTTTAGGCTTGAAGAGGGTTTCACTACAAAAGCCATAGCTTATCAACTGGTAGGTGAAAATTTTAAAGGGACGTGAGGAAGTACTTTTTCATGGAAATAGTGATAGAGAAGTGGAACTGTGTACCAGAGGAACTGGTCAATGTTAAAGAAGTTTCAAGTTTCAAAACTGGGTGGTATGAACACATGGGTTTGGAGAAATTTATGAGGGTGGAGGGGGGAAGGAGCAAATGGGGCCACAAGACCAAGCAGAACTTCCAGATGAGAGCTCCACACATAAGACATGTTGGTGCTGGACTGGTGAAGACATAGATAGGAACTGGGCAGACTTGATGGACTGGGTCTCTTTTTCTGTTTATACATTTCTTTGTTTTAGCATTCTAACAATGACATAAGTGCTCTCAGATTAGTTAAATTTATTTTTTGAAGGAGCCCAAGCAGTAGCCTTTATTTTTTCCTCTATGGGATGAATACCCTCTTGGTATTAATTCTGTGCAAGATATTACCTGTCCAGAATTGTGTGAGAGTTGTTCTTCTCCACAAAGAAGGAGTCCAAGCATGATCTAAACCAATATGAATGTATATCCAAACTACCTGCTCTCTCAAAGGTTCTTGAGAAGTGAGTCCATTCACTGCTGATTATCTCAACCAGCATCACCTTCTTGCATGCTTGCAATCTATCTTCAGGAAGGGGAATGCCACAATCTCTGCCCTGCTCAGTGTCATCAGTGATTTGAGCTCAGCCATGCATAGAGTTTCCTCACAGGGGCCATCTCCCTAGACCTCTCCAAGACCATTGATTTGGTGGAACATGTGCTTTTCTCACCAAAACTCAGTAATTTAGATCTCAGTCTAATATCCATCAAGTAGTTTGAGAACTACCTGAGAAGTTCATACAAGGCACTAACTGGGATATAGCTGTCATTAAGATGGGAGTGCTGCAAAGCTCTATACTTAGCCCTCTACTGTTCACCATTTTAATAAATGAGCTTCCAAGGCATAGGGGGAGGAATCATCTTCACACATATGCAGCAATACTATCCTTAAGTACAGCATACCATTGATATCCCCAGTCAAGACAGTCCTCCAATCTGACTTGGATATGATCTTCTCCTGGTTCTTCAACAAATACCTGATTCTATGAAACCAAAACTAAAACAGTGGTAGTTGACTCCAAGAGCATTCTGAGGCATTCAGTAGAACATATCAGTATCAAAACACTGTAAACCCATTAAGCAAATCAATGTTTTGAAATATCTGTTGGAAATTGGGGGGGTCTGGTGGTGGACCATTCACCGTGCTGATTCCTGGAGGGATCAGGGCTTTAGTTCATTCAAAGCCTTGCGCTGCCCTCATTCATCAGTTTACCATTCCTTACCATCGACCGGCTGCAGGTGAAAGCTACTGACAAGCTGAGGGACCGGCTGCAGGAGGGAGCTGCTGATAAGCTGAGGGAATGCTGCCTTACATGCTGTCTTAGATGGAAAACACTCTGGCTGGTGCTACCCAAGTATTTGGGACTGCCCTCAGTTACTTTCTATGTGGGACTGCATCATTGCACCTTATTACTAGCCGTAGACTGTGTGGGACTGCTTTTGCACATAACTGTTGACATTTGAGGGGGGTCCAGCAGCAGACCATTCACCAGTCTGATTTCTGGAAGGGGCGGGGCTTTAGTTAATTCAAAGCCTCGTGCTGCCCATAGGCATAAGTACTATGGCATGAGTGGTATCAGGAGGGAAAATTACTTAGAAAATTGTTCTAGTGAATACAGTTTTTGACAATTGTACTCAGTGTCTGAAGCATTGGTTGGATTGGTACCAGAATGCATAAATTTACAGTAATGTGGGGTTGGCTATTGGTGGAGTATTACTGTGTTGAATTTCTGATGGAAACTCGGGTTAAGTAGCAACTTGCCCAGAGATATTAACTATCTTTCATTACAAGGTCAGATTACATTGAAAGAAGGCTATCATACAAAGAGGTGCAATGCTTTTTCAAATGAGAGAAAGACTATTACAAGAAAGTTTATTTGGGCAAAGAAATTAACCTTTACAGGTGCCCCGGGGGGACAGGGATTTTATACTGCCATACTATTAGTACAGAGTGGTGATGTGGAAACAAATCCAGGCCCAGTAAGATGTCAGGGTATCTTCCTGATTCATGAGAATGTAGGTAGTATAATAAAGAAAACTGATGAATATAGAATATGGGTTACAGAGGAAAATCCAGATCTACTGGCAATTACTGAAACTTGGCTACGAGGGCATAAGGAACAATGAAACTCAACTCAGTGGCTATGATTTACAGACAGTAGATAGAGAAGCAGGGTGGTGTTATGCTATACACTAAACGTGATTAGGTCCATGTAGAGTCATGTTAGCTGAGAATATAGAGGGTATGGATTGCTTATTAGTAGAGATTATGTCCACTAAACTCATGGTGGGGGTAATTTATGCTCCCACATGGACAAAAGTCAGGCACTTTAACACTTTAGCAAATAAATTGGAGGACAAGAAAAAAAGCAGAAGGTCATTTTAACAGGTGATTTTTAATTCAGACTGGAATCAAGAAAGAGGACAACAACTAAAATGTAGTATTGAACCCTTGGGATTGGAGCAAGGAATTCAGAGCCCCACTAGATGCCAAAAAAATAGTGATCAAGGGACTATTTTAGACTTGATTTTTGTTTTGCAGGATATCACAGTGCTAGGCTGGGAAATAGTGCCTCTGAATGTAGCAGACCATTACTCTATCACAAGTAATTTAGAAATGAAAATGCCGACTAAAACTCAATCAGATTCTTATTGGACTAGGGACTTTAGGCAGTTTAAGATGGATATTTTTAGAAGAGATCTGGCAAATATCAGATGAGATTGAATGCTGCTAATTCCTGATATAAACCAAGCAACCCAAGAATTCACTAATCAACCCAATGAGAAAATCTGCATGCTCCTAAGGTTTTAAAAAATGATAAGGGGAAAGACACGGTCTGGATAAATGAGAAACTGAGAACAAGAATTAGAGTTTGTAACCAACTATGGAAAAAAGCAAAAAAAAAAAAAAAAAGCTGATGAGGACAAATGTCATCTTAACTGTATAAATAAAGCTACAGGTACTGGACAATTTTGGGTGTGTGTCAAGAACTTATAAAATTCTACTAGAGCCAAAACATCAGTTAAACTAATAGAGGACAATAGCTTAATGGACAATCAAGTTAAAGTGGCTAAGATCTTCAACCACTATTTTGTGGACTTACGAGACATAATGGTTAAACCATCAGGTTTAAAAACCTCAGAGATTTCTATAAACAAAGTGGTAGAAAAGTCGAACAACAAGATTGAGAAAAGTCTAGATAGCCCCCTGGGACCAAACTTCAGATTTAAAAAGATTAAGATCAAGAGCATAGAGAAAGAACTAAGAAACTTAGACACTTCTGAGGTAGGGGGTTGGATGAAATAGAAGCAAGGTCCTGAAAGCTGGAGCAGACATAATGGCCCCTATGGTGATACACTTATTTAATTGGAGCTTATGCTGTTCTGTTTTCCCTGATTCCTGGAAAATGGGTATGATAATTTCAGTGTTCAAGGGAGGAGATACCTGCATTCCATCAAATTACAGGCCTATTGCCCTCCTGCCAATTTTATCTAAGGTCTTGGAAAAACTGGTACACGGTCAATTAAATCAATTTTTGGAACAACAGTTTGCTGACCAACTTCCAACATGGATTTAGAGACAGGCGGTCCATGAACAATGCACTAATAGACTTCAATAACCTTGTGGCAACATCACTAAATTTAGGACGAAGGACTGGTGCAGTGTTCATGGATCTAAGCAAGGCTTTCGACCTGGTGGACCACTGTAGACTGATGGAAAGACTCTGTGCAGTGGAAGTTCTTGAAGAACCCCTACATTGGTTTAAATCTTATTTATCAGGTCATCATCAGTGTGTCTCCATAGGAGCAGTTGTCTCAGACTTAGCAGAAGTTAGAAGAGGCATTCCTCAGGGCTCAAGTATTGGGTCCCCTGCTGTTTAAGATTTATGTTAATAGTATCACATCTAAAATATCAAAATTGATGTTCGGCTATACGCCGACAACACCGTATTAGTGTCATCTGCTGATAGTCATGAACAATTGGAGAACCAATTGCAGATGGACTTGTCCAATATGGAGGAGTGGTTCAATGATTCTGCCCTACAAATGAATGCAAAAAAACAAAACAATGTATGATCTTTACAGCAGGTTTGAAGAAGCATGAAACTCCATTGTTACAATTAAAACTAGCCAAAAGTATCCAATTAACAAATGTGAAGCCTTATAGATATTAAGGGGTACTAGTGGTCTCTGGAGTATCATATTCTGATCACATTCATTTTCAAGTAAATAAAGTTAACCAGAGATCGGGAGCCTTAAGGAGGGTGTCTGGTATTACAACCAAAACAAGGAAAAGATAGGCAAAACAGTTGTTGATCTCTGTTTTGGAATATGGCTCCTGTTTACATATTAATTCCCCTCAGCTTTATTTAAAAAAAAATAGATCAGGCATACTGCAAGCTTGGTAGATTTGCAACTAACATTAAATATGGAACCCATCATAGTAACATTTATGAAAAACTTGGTTGGTTACATCCAGACTTGAAAAGATTCTATTGTTGACTGACCTGGTGCCACAAGTTAATTTGCAATATAAAAACACATCCCCTAAATCAGCAAATTACATTAGGATCTGTACACCCTTTAAAAACCTCCTTAAGGCACTCAGATGTATCTATCCCCAAAACAAAATCTAGGAACAGGTTAGGAGACGTCATCTTGCAGAACAGCCTGGCGACTCATTGGAATAGATTACCAAGAGAAGTAAAACTAATCCATGGTCATTTTCAGTTTATAAAGACCTTGAAAGCCTACTTGTATGTAAATTGTACTTGTTTTAGATAGCAACTGGTTTCTGACTAGATACCAGACTGGTTTTTTTATCAATTTTATATGTAACTTGACTGTATGATAGTACGAATGAAGGATCAAATGTAAATTGTTGCTATTTTGGGAAAACGTTGTTATATGTTTTGTTTATTGCTGCTACATGTGCAGCAATTCACAGGACACTGTTGAAAATGGGCTTCAACCCAACAGTATGAATCTTGTATGAAAATAAAAATGTTATCAACATCATCATCATGGTTTGATTCTTCAGTCCCGTACAGTAAGCAAAGATCACATCCTTGTGACAGTGGGGTCCAAGTTCATCTCTCTCTCTCTCTTCAGGATCAAGCATTGCCCAGCATGCATGGAAGGAGGCAGGTGGTCTCCCTCTTCCTACTCCAGATAATCCACTATGTGGGCCATCATATACAGATTTAGCCCTAGATCATTTGTGCAACAAGTTATGCAGATTGATACTCTTGTGTGATTTGACCACCCATCACTGTACTTTACTAAGAAGCTCAACTTGCCAAATCCCTGAGGCAGATATGATTATCATTGGTTCTCTTTGATACACAACTGTGTGCATGGGAGAGCCCCTGATACTCTCTTAACTTACTTTACACAGTCTTGAAATGCCTAATTTCTCCACTCATCTGCAGCATCCAACTTTTTGGTTCCCGGAATAAAGTGTGATTCTGGTTGAAAGGCATTTGCATATCTGCCCTGGATTCTTGAAATAAGCTATCCCTTAAATTAGCAATGTCTCAATATACAAGTGTTCAAAACTAGTCTCTACCACCACCTGAGAATCTCTTGTACCTGTTTTAGTCCAGTGTTACCCACATACCATCACAGTAAATAATACATTTAAGGCTCATTTCTCCATACTACCTTTACTCCACTGAAGTCATCCAGTAATGAATTATATTTTGCTTGTATCTTATTTGCTTCTACATTGTATTTCTACCATATATAGTTGGGCTATATGCATTATGGTGTGGGTTCCCTACACAGAGGTGCATAGGCAACCCTAAGTTGGAATGCCACACTGTGAGGGTCCAGTAGATCCCCAGTGGCATTCACAGCAGGTGTGTGAGCTTCTTTCACACTCAGTCCCCTGGCTGCCCATGTAGCCATGCACCACAGGCAGTGTGGAGAAGTGTCAGGGGTATGCCCACACTCCATGCCATTCACAAAGGTGTGGAGTGCCAGGCACAGGGGTACACATGATGTAGCTGGGAGGACCATGCCGTACATGTTATGCGCCACTCCCCATGTGCATAAATAACACTGACAGGAATACAGTCAATCATGGGACACATATCAGGTTTGTGAAACTACAATTTGCTGCCCCTACAGGTACATACTTAGTGTTACCTTAGTGTCAGTGTTTCTTTCTCAGGGTGGGAGGCCAACCATTCTTTGATGTGTTGGACAGTATAGAGCAGCACATGCAAAGTTGGGACTAGGCATGCTTATACCATTAGGGCTGGTGGTATGGGAATATGCAGTAGCCAATATGCAGACTAATTCCTGGAGCCGGTGTGGCAACACTGGGATGACATGGCACAGAATGCAGTAGAAAAACAGCAAACCCTAGCTTTGTTGTAGATAGGTAAACCCATACAGGTAGTAATATGGTACTATACAATACAATTCCATAGGATGACAGGTATACATTGCCACATAATGGGGTGACAATGTCCCTTCAAATTCTTGTGATTCCATGCCTTCCCACTATCCCTTGCATAAGCTCAGCAGGGGATCCATGCTGGGACCCAGGATAGGCAGGATGCCTGCCTGTGTTCTGTGTTCCACAGCCCTCTGCCTCATGTGATCCTGCATGCTGGGGGGGGGGCAGGGCTATGGACAGGACACCAGCATTCATAAATACCACTTGGTGCTTGTCTGTCCATGGGTGTGGAACTGCGTGGACTGGGTACTTGCCTCTCTCACATACCCAGACCCAGTTAGGGCATAGAGCCCACTGTCTGTAACTGATTCTCTGCTGTGTTATATTGCTGCCTGCTGTTGCCCTCCCTGGACCCCCATAAAAATGAGAAGCCTCATCTCATGGAGTTATCCCAGTTGGAGAAATTTTAAATAAATCCATTTAAAATACTTGAATCACAGTGCAAATGTACTGAAGCAGCCTTGGTTTTAGAGCCAGGGTAAACATTACTTCAGTCCTTTTACACTGGGATTCTTGTTTTTTAAATTACTTTTCTATTTTTGGTTCACCATAACACAAATAATTGATACTACCTAGCTAGTTGGCATGCTTTCTGGTCTGATGCACAGCTATGACACACTGATAAGTCCTACCAAGGATGAAACACATTTCTGAGGTTTGCTGTATTCAGTCTTTCTTGCTTTTTTCTTGAAGCGTTTTGAACAAATAAGTAAAAAATAAACATACGATCCTGCTTAAAGTTGAATCAGCTTTAATTCATTCATGGTGATTTGCATACAGTATGCTACCCATGATACTCTGCACTAGTGCGTATCTGAAATGTTGTATTTCTTTGAAAATTGACTTTATTGTTAATGCCCTTCCAGGGTAACCTTTGCTTCAGTGATTTTACACTAAGGTTCTTGTCTTTAAAGTTGCTTTCCTATTTTGGCCTCACCATGACCTAAATCACTAGTATTTTCAAGCTGGTTCCCCCTCCTTCTAGGCTGATGTACTGCCATGACACACTGTTGATTCATAACAAGGGCAACACGTGTTGTGGTCTGCTCTTTTCAGCCTTTGTGGGTTGTTTGTGAAGTCTTTGGGTACCATACAGTCCTGCTTAAAGCTGAGGCAGCTCTAATTCTTTCATGGTGGTTTGATTTTGCTACTTATGAATCTTAGCATTAGTTGATTTATGCAAGTAGTATTGTTTATATGTCCCATATAAAGCACACTGTTTAAAAATAATATATATATATATATATATATATATATATATATATATATATTTCTTGTTTTAAAGAGTTGTTGACATGTCCAGATGAACTTTAACAAACCATAATATATAGACACAGGCCAGCTTATATTTCCCATTAGTTCTGTATTTCTCTTCCCCATTATTTATTACTGAGGTCTGCTCCTGAAGAGTTTATCTATTCCTGCTGCTTTCCCCCTACCTGAAGTCATAGGGCACTGCTTGTGACCTCACAGTTACTCCCATGGCAACAGACTGTGATGTCACAGCGGAGGATTATGACTTGGAGTAGGGAGTAAGCTATAGCAGCAGATGAACTCAAAGTAAACTCTGAGGGACATCGTTCACATAGTCATACACACTTCCTTAGTAATAAATTATGGGAAGGAGAAATATATAAAATATAAATGGAATGCAAGCAGATGTGTACCTAATTATTATGTTTTTTAAAGTTTTCTTTGAGGCGTCAGTAGCTCTTTAACATGTAGCACTGTTTACTGTAGTTTTATTAAAACAATATTTAGTTTGCGCAACTGTTGACTTTTTAGGGTCACCAATGATTAAAATATCTTAGAAAATGGGCTTAAGAATTTAAGAAATCTGATTGGTTGGCAGGGGTACATTAACTTAGAGTGAGAGCCCTGTAAGTAAAAAGTACCAGCCATATCAACTAAGTGAAGTATCATGGTGCCTACCCTACTCCGTAATTGGATAAAACACCTTCTATCAATTTCAAATTGCTGCCATTTTTTTTTCTCGCTATGCGAGAGATACTCTTCCCAACACCCCCTAATTCAGTGCCAGAGGTAGTGTGAGCCCCCCCCAATTCCTGGTACTGCATTCTCTGACTAGTATGCCCCCGATCTGCTGCCCAAAAAGAACAACAAACTTCCAATGCACAAATCGACACAGTCCCTTCAAGAAATAAGCAGCAGTACCTAATGGTTCCTGTCCACATACAGGTCTGTTCTTCTTTGCAGCTCCTCCGGCTCCATACCTTCCACAAAGAGACTACATCAATGAAACAAATGGTACACCCCTTCACACTCCCAGTCCTTACAGCAAGCAGCAAGGACTGGTAACCACTAAAAAAAAAAACAGAAAGAAGTGAGCCCCGGTTATCAACGTAGGTAGTGAAGGCTGGGAAACTGAAAAGAAAGTCACTATAAAAATCCCTAAAGCAAACAGAAGGCACTTCCTCTTTTCGTACCTCAGGGTCAAATAAGGTCATGCTGCATCATGACATTCTGATGCTGACATGCTATGGGAAAAATTAAATGCTGTTTAAAACCATGGCACAGAACACTTGTCTCTTTTTTCATTTCTGCAGTACAATAACAGTGAAGCAGGGTACTTGTTCCAGGAGTAGTAGTAGGTGGAGAACAAAAATACAAGGGAATAGCTCTGTGAAAGGGTAGGTGACAGGACATGAAATACCCCAGAAAAGAGGGACTGCTTTACAAGCAAATGACTTAAACTTCTCTTTAATTCTTTTCTTTTTACTTTCTTCATTTTTTTAAAAATCCCGCACTAAACTGCCACAGTTAGCCCATTTTCTAAGTGCAATAATACCCCCCTGGACTGGTGGCATGGGCAATACCAGACCTTCCAGGGGCTATAAGGGCCCTGCTGGGTTGGGTCTCTTTACACCCCTGGGCGGTCTGGTATTGCCAAATACCACCCACCCTGATGGGTATTATTGCTTGCATAAATGTAGCATATAACACCAGTAGGTCCATATAATAACTGGTCTGAAATCTACTGCAACAGAACAGGAACACTAGGTTACTATCCATATAGTAACTGATTAAATGTATACAAAGCAGTCTGTCTATTATTAGAAAAATATGGCTTGGATTTTTCATATAAGGCCACTTACTGATAAGTTTGTGACAAGAGTAACTTAGTGATTGTTTTCCCCCCAGCTGGCATTGTAAACTAATGTTGTGGTCTGTGAACAGGGTACTAGTTCAATCTCATCAAGGGTTTATTGTGACCTTGTATTCCCCACAAATCCGTGCCCGCTGTTTTGTTTTGTATGCACACACACACGCGCTGCCTTTACATGCACACACGCACACTTAGTGCTTTCCATGTACTGTGAACTTCTGTACTTGGAAATTATGCCTTCTTGTTCCAATTTGCTCAGTTGCTGATTTATAGCCCATGCACTGCATGGCAGAAAGGCTTACAAAAATGTGGGCACTGCACTGCTTTTTCAGGTACTTGTAGTTCGCTTCGGCAACCCCATTCCTGCTTTCAACACAGAATTATATTTTGAACACATCATTTCTGCTTCATATATGTGTATGCGCTAGATCAAGCCAGCTGTAAAGAGGACAGAAAATAGTTTCTAATTTTAGAGCTCTTACCCTTACCCTCTACCCTCCGACAATGGCCTTCCTGCCTGCATACCCCCTTCCCTCTCACCTGCAGTGCTTATTTCTAAGATTGCCCTTGGCTGGTATGTCATGCTACCTAACATTTGGCACATTCTGAATTACTGGAATTTCCTAAGCCTCAGTCTCTTACTTCTTTTTATTGTGTAACTATGTATTATTATGTTGAACTTTGTATGTATGTATACCCCATTCCTTCGACGTGGAACCTTTGTAAATGAGAAGTTCCTGCTCAAAGGTATTTGTAATCCTAGATTTCAATAAAATAAAAATAAAAAATAACTGGCTGCTGCCAATGTTCCTATTTTTAGAAATTATACTCCTACCCCTAAATGATCCATATTTAATGGTACCTGACTAAACAGTGATACGAGAACTGTATTTTGCATTATTTTTTATGGGCAGCATTCTGTTACAGCTCTCCTCATAGAACCAGTGATCTGGGGCTAGATATTCAAATATATGGAAAAGCAGAGCACAAAGGTTTGCACTGCACAGCACCTAACCCAAAGGTTGCCATATTCAGTTGGATAGTGCACTGGTGCTATCTGATTAAATATCAGCCCGTGTCGGTGCAGTGCTAAGTCAAGTGGCACTGCCTCGAAATGGACTGGGGCTGGATGTAGACCATAGGGAACTGCACCACCAGACCAGATAGTACCAGGATCCATGGTGCAATATTCGGACGTAAAATGCAAATGAGGTCATTGGGCATGCAAGGCACTAAGGGGCCATTAGCATGCTCATTATGGGCTCATTTGCACTGGAGCATCGACACATTTGTGCCTGTCCTGTGGTTGCCTGCCATGTCAGTTATGGCAGTGAGCAGCCTCTCCCAACCCCAAACACCCATCCCCTCAATGTAAACGTACTCCCTAGTGGCACCCTCACCCTCTGATCACCCATCCTGGTGACTAGCGATATATCCCTGGTTTCTGGTGGCACCCCCACCACCAATCACCCATCTGAGTGACTAGTACTATATCCCTGATGTCTGGAGGCAGCCTCCACCCCATGATCACCCATCTGGGTGATTAGTAGTACATACCTGGTGCTCAGTGGCACCCCTGCCCCTCAAGCACCCATGCCCCATCCCTCATACATGTCCGTGGTGTCCAGTGGTACCCCCTCCCATCGAGCACTCATCTCAGTGCTGCCTTTGAGGCCCCTGTGGCTAGTGGCCCCCCACCCCAGCCTCCTGACCCATATTGTCCCCTGCCATCCAGGTGGACAGTGACAGCCCCCTCCCAATCCCTGACCCAGGTAACTGAGCAATCCGTGGCATCCACTGGACTCTCCACCCTTCAGTTGCCAACTGGACTGTGAGAAGCACCATTAGCTAGAAAATAACATCTACTGCTGTCACTACCCGGGATTGCTGGTGTGATTCCAGCAGGTGTTCTGGTGTGACACCCTATAGTGTGGTAAGCATGTACACATGGGGATCCCACTGCCAGGGATTATCATTGCACTGACTGTGCACTGCAAGTACAGGATGCCACCCAACAGAGAGAGGTGGAACCAGTGAACACTGGCATGGCTGTGGACTCCACTTGCTCTGCCCACACCCAACATGCCACCCAACCAACCCCCCCATACCTAAACTGGCATGGCCATGTGGGGAGCCAATATGGCAGTCAATACAGCTCTCCTCTCATCTCCTTGGTCAGCCACCATATGGGATGACAGGAGTGCACGTACAGTACAGTATACAATATCCCACATGGGGGGGGCACTGGTTGCCAGGGATCACTCAGCTACCTAGGCCAGGGATTGGGAAGCAGATGCCACTTTCCACCTGGGTGGCATGGGACTGTGCAGACCATGATGCCAGGGCAAGGGGGGAGCTGCTAGCTGCAGGGGCCTCAGTGGCAGCACCGGGATGAGTGCTCGGTGGATGGGGAGAGTTCCACTGGATGCCACAGACATGTATGGGAGATGGGAAACAGGTGGTCGGGGTGGTGGGTACCACCGAACATGAGGAATGTACTACTTTTTATTTATTTATTTAAAATTGGTGACCTGGAAAGGCACACTGAACCGAGGCTTATTTCCAGGTCCGACCTGTGTGCGACTACTAATCACTTGCATGGATGATTGGGAGATAGGAGGTACCACTAGTCACCAGGGCATTCATTGTTTCACCTGGATAGGGTTCAGGGGATGGGGGGTGGGCAGCTGCAGTACTCTGTCCCACCACCAAGGCCTTGCACCCCATTAAGTCTAGGTTTGCAAAGGCAGTATCCTGCACCCACTTAGTTGGCATTTGTCCAAACCACTGAATTTGCCACTGCACCCCATGCGGGGGAAGACCCACTCATTTGCATGGTCACAGTGGTATGTTAGCACTCAGCCACTAATGAATTTTGTGCACACTGTGAACATAGACCCGACCCATGAATCAGATACAAAACCCAGTTAGTGTGGGCCAACACCCCTTAGCACCTGCATTAACATTTGAATATCTGGACCCTGGAGTTTAAACTGTAGCACAGTTTGTTTACAGAACTCTGAGCATTAGTCCAGCCCAGTGGTGCTGAGGGTTGAGGCACTAGACGGCACACCTAATGCTGCGCTGGTGACCCTGGTTTGGGAAAGAACTCGGGATATCAAGGATCAGCTGGGGGGAGAGGAGCTGGATCGAACTATCATCTGACAGCTCTCCTCTCCTGGCGCAGGATGGGCATTAATCTGGTTAGCGGACGGTGTTGGGAGGGGAGAACACTGTTTGGTGTTTGGCAGAAGCCGTGTCTCTGCATGGCTTCATGCTTGGACTCAGTCCTACATGCCAGTGCTCTCATGGAGGGGGGGTAGGGATTGAAAGAGTCACTCATGTAACCAAGCAAAATCCCTTACTCTACTGCCGTGCTAAATGATCCCTGAATAGGGAGAAAAGGTCATAATGCTGAGCCCTTGCCAGCAGGTGGGGGCGAAAAAAATGTGTAATAAAAAAAAAGAATTCTATGCATTGTTTTGATTGGTCAATAGCTCATGTTTAGGATTCTTAAAATAAACCATGACATAGTGAAACTCCAAATAATGGGTTCTATGAAGAGGACTGTGCAGAATGTTGCCCATAAAAAGTAAACAGTTGAAAACATAATTGTTCACATCAGTGTTCATCCAGGTACCATTAAGTAAGTAAGGTGGGTCATTTAGAGGCATTAATCTCATTTCTCTTAATATGAGCATTACTAACTGCTGCCAAACAATTCCCATCCACTTTAAATTCCTAATCCAGTATCAACCCACACATGCAGTGACACTCTTTTTCGATCAGGAATTCTAAATATACCAGCTGATCACTGTAGTTTACACTCACCAGGATTTCCTATGACAGTTGCAATACTTGGTCTGTATGTTTCTAATGTGCAACTTACTGGTAATAGCTTCACTTTTCTAAATGTACATTTGCACAGTTTTTCAGGAATGCTTGACATGGCTGTGCCTGTGTTAGTTTACATTTTGCTTGTTACACCTTTAAAGTAAGAGGGTTTGTACTCTCGAACTAACCTGTGGCTGGTTATCAGCAGGTGCCCTGGTTATCGGTCCAGTATTGAACTTGTGATCCAAGGTTGAGGCTGTCCGTTGATGAACTTGTGAGACCAAGGAGAAGAGGACCAGTTGATGGACTTGGAGGACTGGCGGTACTTTGATCCGCATTCCGCCTGTGTGTTTGGCGTGTGCCGCAGTTTTGTTCCATATTGGATCTGTGCGCCATGGTGGAGGTGCTGCTGCTGTCCCGTTGACGGACTGGTGAGACCGAGGAGAAGAGGATCAGCTAATGGACTTGAAGACAGCAGCTTGATTTGTAGCTGGGTGGTGCCAGCCCCGATCTGTCGGGTGGACTGTGCATTAGTCTGTGGTCTGGGCCCTTAGCCGCCAGGGAGTCGGTGGTTGGAGCTTTTGGTCCCTATGGATTCCTGTGGAACCTACCAGTTGGTGGGTTCAGACGGGGACAGCTGCTGCAGTCCTGGGTCAGCTGCCTGTACAGATTTTTCGGGGCTCACTCCTGACTTCAGAGTGATTGTTTTATGGAAGAGGACTTTCGGGACTCCTTCCCCTACTTTGGGCTATGTTATGGCTGAATTCCCCCTGATGATGCAGTGGTAGACTGCTATAGTTCTATTAAGAAAGAAAGAAATTAAAGCAACCAACAAGTTCTACGAGTTTTAGAGATGACCGAGTTTTTGGGATTTGTTATTTGTGTTGGATTATTGAATTCTTTCGTTTGGATTTACATCGAACTGGATGTACTTAGTGACTCTCCTTCATTTGGATGACTTCTCTCCTGGTCTTCTTTTAGTTTTTTGTTTTGTGGTCTCCCGATGGTGAGAGGACCACGGAGTCCACATTTTATATTTATTTATTTTCTTTATTTAATGTTATGTTAATGTCTATTTTAGTTTGTGTTGATTAATTTATTTATTTTGGACAGTGCCTGGAACTCCCCTTTTCCCTGGCTGTGAGAGGGCTTGGGAGGGGGTTAATTTATATGTGTGTTTGCGTTTTACATCCTGTAACAGGGGATTGTAATATTATTATGTTTGGATTTGAATTCATCCAAACAGCCGGAGTAGGTAGTATTTTATGTTTATTTTAGTTGGTGGGGATTGTTGTTTAATTATATTAATGTTTTTTGGGGTTTTTAGGAATTTTTAATCCTAAATTGTAGCTCTGTTTTGGATTAATTCAAGAAATTTGGGTTTTGTGCTTTCCCCATTGTTCTTTGTAATTAATTAGTAGAATGAGTTTGCTTGCCCCCCCTTGTCCTGTGCTATTCAGCTGCTGCCCTTCGTGCCCTCTGCCCATTCTCCCCCGCCTGTTCATACCTATCAGCATTGCCGAGCACTGGGGATTGCTACTGCAGAGAGGGACAGGGGGTGGGCGGAAGCGTCAGACAGCGGAGTTCCGAAGATAGTGGCGCTCTCCCATTGGGGTGGTTAGGACCAGAAGACACCCTGGGGCAAAATGGTGCCTGAAATGTGATGATTCAGTTCTGGTCCCCATGCCCAAGGGCACCTCTTTTATGGGAGGGCAAGTAGCTGGGATGGCTCACCAACATCGTACAGCTTGGGTGCTGTTGTGCAGTGCCAGATCTATTTGGAACAAAACTGCTCTCATCGCAGATTTTGCTGGAACAACAGATCTGGTTTGCATTACCAAGACCTGGTTGGATGGGAATGCTGCCCCTATTTTGGAGGCAGCTATCCCCTCTGGGTACTCGGTTATACATCGCCCGAGATTGGACCATGGGGGTTGCGGTCTGTTTCAAGACCGAATTGGGCCTAACTGGGGTACCAGTTGAGGAGGCCACATCATTTGAGTGTACTGTGGTAACTGGTGTGGGGTGCAGGATAGCACTCATCTACCGTCCACCAGGTGATGAGAAGCTGTTCCTGCAGGAAGTAGCAGACTTCGCTGCCGACATGGCATTGGAGTCTCCCATACTGATGGTTCTGGGCGACTTCAATGGCTGGGTCGATGACCAATTCTCGCTTTTTGGACAACACTTCCTCCAGTTGATGACATCACTGGGCTTTACACAGGTTGTTTCCTCAGCCACTCACAATGGTGGTCACTCTCTTGATTTGGTCTTCCTCCTGGGAATCCAGGCCTCCGACTTGGTGGTGGAACCTGTCGGTTGGTCCGATTACTATACCGTTGGGTTCAATTTCTCTGCCCCCCTGGGTAGGTTGACCTCTGTGGAGATGGTCAGTTATCGCCCTTTGTGGGACGTGGTCCCTGAAGACCTGGCGGTGGTGATTGACCTCTCGATGGTTGGCGAGACCAGCACAGATCCTGAGCTGTTAGTCAAGGCCTATAATAGGACCATTTCTTTAGCTCTTGATTTGTTTGCTCCTGTTCATGTTCGCCCCTTCTGCTTTGCCCCGGGGCCCCATGGTTTGACTGGACTCTGAGGGAGTTGCGTAGGTTGGGGCGTAGGTTAGAGCGCAACTGGCGGAGGTCTTCCTTGGATGCTAACCACCTTATTTTGTAAGAGCATTATAAACTCTATCAAACAGAAATTTCCAATAAGAAGGCAGAATTCCTGCCCAGGGAAATTACTGCTGCACGGCACTGACCGGCTTAACTCTCCGAATTGTGGACAGGCTGTGCAACCCAGCCTGTCTGCAGTTCCATCTAGCTTTTTCACAAATTGAGCATGATGAGATCACTTGTTTCTTTGCGAATAAGGTGGCCAACATCAGGCAGGAGTGCTGTCAGCTTCACTCTATGGGGGATGCGGTTGGTCGGTGCTTAGTCACAGAGACTGGAGTTTCCTGGAGTACCTTTGATCCGTCGGAGTTTGTTGACATTATGAGGTTCATCCAGGAGATGCATCCCACATACTGTAGTTTAGATCTGGGCCCTACTTCCCTGATTTTGGGTTGTAGTGATATCATTGGCCTGGTCTTAGCTCGGATTGTCTGGTGCTCTTTAGAATCGGATGAGTTCCCTAGCTCCCTGAAGGAGGCGGTGGTGACACCCCTCCTGAAGAAAGCTTCTTTGGACCTAGAGAACCTAGCAAACTACAGACCTATCTCTAACCTTCCTTTTGTGGGAAAGGTTATTGAGAAAATTGTGGCAGCTCAACTGAAGAACCATTTAACCATCCATAATTTATATGAACCTCTCCAATCGGGATTTGTAAGAGGCATAGTACTGAGACTGTTCTGGTTCAGGTGCTCAATGATCTCCGGATGATGAGAGATTAGAGAAACTGCTCCATCTTGGTACTCCTTGATTTGTCATCAGCTTTTGACACTGTGGATCATGGGGTTCTGCTCGAGCACCTGAGGTCCATCTGTGGGCTGTCGGGGACAGTTCTCAGATGGTTTACATCTTTCCTCACTGGTAGAACTCAGAGAGTTGTCTTGGGAATATTTTCTTCTGAGTCTTTCTCTCTGCCTTGTGGGGTACCTCAGGGCTCTGTGCAATCTCTCATATTATTTGCAGTGTATATACTGCCCCTAAGAGACATTGTAAGACGGTATGGGCTGAGGTTTCACTGCTATGCTAATGATACCCAGCTCTACCTGTCTTTTGCCCCCAACCAGGTTAGTGCTATCTCGGTACTGAATAGCTGCCTTGTAGAAATCCAAGATTGGATGAGTTCTAGTGGTTTAAAGTTGAACGCAGGAAAGACTGAGGTTTTGGTGGTGGACCCAGGTTGTAGGACAGAGGGGTTGAGGACTGATCTCCCCTCTGGTTTAGTCCTGGGGGGGATTCAGATTCTTACCTCTGAGCAGGTGTGTGACCTGGGAGTGGTGCTTAATGATGGGCTGACCCTTCAACATCAGGTGTCGGCAGTCGTCAAGCTGGCCTTTTAGCATCTTAGGAACATTGCTAGAATCAAGCACCTCGTTCCATCCAGCGACCTGCCTGTTTTGATCCACGCCTTTGTGACATCGCGCCTTGACTACTGTAACTCCCTTTACCTAGGGCTTCCTGGGGTTGATATCTGCTGCTTGCAGCTAGTATGGAACGCTGCGGCATGTTTGTTGACTGGGGTAACCAGGAGAACTCACATTACCCCAGTGCTGCGCGATCTGCACTGGCTGCCTGTTCAGTGGTGGATCACCTTTAAGGTAGGTTTATTAACTTACAAAGCCCTACACGTACAGGGTCCTGACCACTTGAAAGAGCTTCTGGTTCCTTACACCCCCCTGTGACGGCTCCACTCGGCTGACGAGGGGTTGCTGGAGATTCCGAGGGTTAGCCTAAAGTCATCTGGTGCTTGTGCTTTTGTGTTTGTTGCCCCTACCCTCTGGAATTCTCTGCCCCATCAGCTATGGGAGTGCAGGACTGTGAGGTGCATTAAGCAGGCACTGAAGACCTTTTTGTGGGGTAAAGCCTACCCCAAACTTCTCTGATTCTTTGATTTTATTGATATTTATTGTACTTTCTGTTTTTATCTAATTGTGCAGCGCCTTGATTTTTGAAAGGCGCTACATTAAATACAATTTATTATTATTATTATTAATGGCTCCCATCATATAACATGGCTTTACATACTCCTGATCATCAGTCCCAACAGAGGATATGTTGTGCAACTAGGTGATGTTCCACATGTTGTTCAGAACTGCAAGAAGGCAAAGTCTGGTGTTCAGATGTGACAGGTACTGTAGTGATTCCTTGAAGGAGCTGTTTGTGTATGTGAATTTATGGCCAGTTGATGTGATGCAGTCTGTCTGCAGACCTGGGCCAGGTGACTCATCTGGTGGTTGAGACTAGACTAAGGTGACTTGAACCAGCAATGCTGTGGTGGACGTTTCATTTCATTACACTGCTAATGAGTGGCCTTTGAGAGCACTAACTGTGTAGTAGCAAGCACTGGCCTTGGCAGCTCCAAGGCATTTGTTGAAACTTACTTTATTTTGCTGTTAATCATTTTTATTGACTTTCTAGCATAACTGACACTATCCAGGTGAGAGAACCAAGTACATACCAACACTCAGGAACAGGAGATATATAATATACCAAAATACAAACATTGGTAGGAGGACAAAGCAAGTCAGCACTATCAACATGAGAACAGAAGTAGGGACAAACTCGGAGAAAGGCAGGCCAGGTTGAGTTGGGCTCACATCAGCAAAGGAGGGAGCCAACAAGGGGTAAGGGGGAGGGCAAGGGAAGGGGAAGGAGTTATAGTAGAAGCATCAGAGGGGAAAGTCCCCACTAATGGTGATGAGCTACAGATAACCCAGCTGTGGTGCTCAACAGTTTTATGGTACTAAAACAGCAGCCTGTAAGGAACCAAGGAGGGACCATGTAACACATCCCACCCGCTGGACACACAGAATCAACTTAGGTGGGGTGGTAGGATGAGGTAATGCCCCCTATTCCCTGACCTCTAGGGAAAAAGCCTGAAGGTATGTTTTAATTTAGTTCTGCTGTTGTCACTGTTGCCAGTTGTGCCTAGTCACTTCAGGGTTATTGCCTATATAACCTGCCTTATGCCAGGACATTTCAGTACGTGAAGAATTCAGTGAATGGTGGAAAAACTCTTAATTGATAATATCTCATAAAAAGAGATCTCTTAATTCTTCATCCTGGCTGGTTTACAATTTTCAAGAGGAAGCTAGCCACTTCAAATGTGTACTCATTTTACTTGGTTGCTGTCTTCAGCTGCGAAAGTTAGATCTTCAGCAATCACATTAGACTTTGACAGATAATAGTCTCTCAGGGCTGTGACAAGCTCTGAAAAGGAAGTCTTGCCTGGTTTCTTTGCAAATAAAAGATCTCTAATCAGGGTAAATCTTTTTGCTTTAACCACTGAAATGAGAAGGGCTAATTTAAGTTCATCCTCAATATCGCCTGCTTCTAGAAATTACTGTACTCTTTCTCCACAATTTGAGGAGCAATCTCTGGAGTTGTCAAAATTCATCTTACTCCTTGCTGGAACTTGACATCTGCTACTCTTGATTCTCTACTGCCTTGTCACCAAATACTGTTTCGTATGAAGAAGAAAAGTAGTTAGTTCTCACAAAACACAATTATTTTATTACTTTGGTAAATAATCAGGACATATACAGGGTGGAGACTGTCCAGAGGAGGGCAAATAAAATGGTGCAAGAGCTGTATCAGAAACCCTGTGAGGAGAGAGTAGAGGACCTGGATATGTACACCCTGAAAGAGAGGAGGGAGAGAGAAAATTTAGAAAAGCTGTGAGGAAGTACTTCTTCACTGAAAGAGTGGTGGATGCCTGGAACAGTCTTCTGGCTGAGGTGGTACGTGAGAAACAGTGGTGGGCTTCAAGTATATATGGGATAGGCACAGGAGAATCTTAGTTGGGAAGCAATGAAGGGCGGGAGCTGGAGATTAAACAGGGCCTGTGGTGACAGGATAGGACAGGCAGGGAAAACGGGAAGACTGCGTGAGCCAAGAGGATCTTCTCCGTTCTAATGCACAGTCTGATGCTGTACAAATAATTACTTCAGTTTTCAATCACATTTATTTATTTATTTAAACATTTTTTAACCGGGAAAGGCACGCTGAGCCGAGGCTCGATTCCAGGTAGAAAGTGTTCCCTACACAAGGCCCACAGCAGGTGATAGTCTCCTACAAGCAGACATGGGTGCGGGGTGCATATTTAAGTAACACAACACCAGGTTGTGCATTGGAGAAAGAGTATTATGAGCTCCTGGACAGCCCACGTTCCAGTTGCCTTGGTGTTGCAGCTGGTTAGCATGACCAGAATGGTATTCTGGGTGGCCTGGGTTCAAATTTCAGCTGAGGCTCTTACTTCTTTCTCTCCTCTGATTGTATGTATTTCATAAATATGCATACCCCACCTATGTGATTGAAAAATGAAGTAATTATTTGTGCAGCACCAGGTTGTGCATTGAAGAAGGAGTAATGTGTGCTCTAGGACAGCCCAGGTTCCAGTTGTCTTGGTGGTGCAGCTGGTTAGTGCGACCGGAACGGTATTCTGGGCAGCCTGGGTTCAAGTCCCAGCTGAAGCACTTACTTCTTTCTCTCCTCTATTTGCACGTGTTCCATAAATATGCATACCTCACCCATGTGATTGAAAAATTGTAGAAAGTGTTCCTTACAGAAGGCCCACAGCAGAGGATAGTCTCCTACAAGAAAACAGCTCGCATCCTAGGTCGATTATAAAAAGCATCCTCTATGGAGAATTTCTCTGGCTCAGATGTAACTGCATGTTTGATGCAATCTCCTAAATAGAATCATGATTGATGGCCCTGAGGAGGGGGACTATGCACTAGATACAGTACAGAGTGCCCTTGAGAAAGTGAGAGTCCAACCAAGGAGGAATTTATTTATGCTGAAACCTGACAAAAATCCCCAAGTACAGGATCAGCCAATCACAATGGTGATGGGCTATCACAACAGGGCAAATGATATTAAACAAATAATCCACTAGCACCGGACAGTACTAAGTGCTGATGACAGCCTCTGTCCTCTGGTAGGAACCTCCTCCCAAGTTGCATTCATGGAAGGTAAAATGATAGGTAGCCATGTGACTAGTAACCTCTATACAGCAAGGAAAACCACATCAGTGACTCAAAGAGCAGGGTTTAATAAGTACAGATTTTGCAGTGTCGGCAGTTGAGAATTCACTGGCAATAGATCTGAACACCTGATGACAGGGGAGAGATATGTTGGTTAAATGAGTATATAGATTGCCAAACACATTTTGTGTGTATGTATGCTGGTACAGTACCCATGCAGACTCATTTATGCTGGACATACCATCCACCCCCAGAATTGCCACATCCAGGAGCGTATAAGAGCCATCATCAATAAACATGAGAATAGGTCAACAGATGATGCTAGATTGAGGCCTAACAGACCCATGGTGAATGTTTCATCCCAGGGACCAGGACTATACCAACATTTCCATGGTTCACAGATCCTATAGTCACTTAGACCTTCAGTTGATATTCCCACAAATAACTCAGGCTGCTCTCGATTCATCCATTCTCCCTATGGTCATATCTGACCATGCTCTGGTCCAACTCCAAATATCCTGGGGCCCCTCAGTAACTACCTCTCCCTCCTGGAGGCTAGACCTCTTCATACTCAGAGATCCAGAGTTTATTCCTTGGGCTAAGAAGGATGCCACTTCTTTCTTCAAGGAAAACCTTATAGAGGACATCTCGGCTGGCAATACTTGGGAGGTCTTTAAGGTGACCATGAGGGGGTAAATCACTGGGTATGCAGCAAGCAGACACAAAAAAAGTGAGAAACAACTTCAGAAGTTAGAGACAGATCTCAAAGCAGTGGAGACACAATTTAAAGCCCAACCTAACCTCAATCCACATTCTACCCTAGGATGTAAGGTCATGGAGCTTAGAATGAAGAGCAACATATTATTATCCAGAAAAGCAGGGATCTCAATTTTAAGACTGTGGTAGGGGTGGGGGGTTCTGGCCAATCAGTTGCGGAAGCAGCAATCTGAAAGGTATATTGCTGGCCTCAAAGGGCCTAGGGGACAGGTTCAATGCAAACCGCAAAGGGTTAATTCCATTATGAAATATTTCTACGCGACTTTGTACTTAACCTCTCATCAACAAACCCACAAGGGGATTCAAACCATTTTGGATGAGGTCACCTTGCCAAAACTGACCACACGGCAGGTAGCCCTGCTTGACTCCCTCTTAGTCACGCAAGAAGTTGCACAAACCCTGAACTCCCTGAAAAGGAAAAATCCCCAGGAGGTGATGGATTTCTGGTTGAGTTTCTACAAGCTCTAGCCCCAATAATATCCCTTATACTCTGCAAGGTCTATTCTGAAGCAGAAGACCTGGGTACCTTCCCACCTATTCTTAGAGAAGCAGTAGTAACAGTCCCCCCAAAAAAGAGAAAGACCCCACATTACCCATAAGCTACAGGCCCATCTCCTTAATAAATATGAACAGTAAATTGTATGCCAAAGCTTTGGCCTCAAGATTAAACCTGCTGCTCCCTTACCTAATACACCCTTCCCAGGTGGGATTTATACAGGGCAGATACAGTGCAGACCATATTTGCTCTCTGGTCAACTTTATGCACACAGCAAATAGTTTACCCTCCCATGCGCTGTTCTAGCCATAGATTTTAAGAAGGCCTTCGACTCCATTCTTTGGGACTATTTAAACCAAATGCTGAAGCATCTAAGAGTTTGGGAAATGTTTTCAATCTTGGGTTCATTCCATTTACTTCCTCCCTACCATCCATGTTCTGATGAACTCCCTTCTTTTCGACTCCTTCCAACTGGAGAGAGGAAAACCAGGCAAGGTTATCCATTGTCCCCTCTGCTCTTTGTCCTTGCCATTGAGCCATTAGCAGTAGCTATCAGGCAACATAGAGACATACAGAGAATGAGACTGGGAACCAACAATATCCTACCTTTATGTATGTGGATGACTTGTTAGTCCCCCTGGCCAACATAAACAAACCACTACAACCCCTCTTACTCCTGTTACAATGTTTCATGGAATGTTCAGGGTTGATAGTAAATCAGACAAAAATTGAAGTCTTGCCTCTTAACCAACTCTGTCACCCCAATGCAATACCCCTGCATGGTTTGAGATGGGCCCTGAATGGGATAACATAGCTGGGAATAAGAATAATCCCTGACATCAGTTGCCTGTGGAATATCAATCTACAACCCCTTCTGGCAACTTGTAAACAGAATTTGACAGGTGGAGACTACTTAAGCTCACCATTGCTGGGAAAATCGCCACCATTAAGATGGTGACAGCTCCCAAACTGTTTGACTTGCTGTCTCATCTCCCACTGGATGTCCCTGCAGACTGGTATAATAAAATAGATAAAATAATTGGAAACTTCTTGTGGGAGGGGAAAAGGCTGAGGTATAGTCACAATAAACTAAGGGTCCACTGGAAAGAGGGGGTATGGTGTCTTCCATGGACAGAAGAGTACAAAGTGGCTTTTCAGACAGTGCAAACTTTACACTGGTTTAGACCTTGATCAGAGGAATCCCCTCAATGGGTACAGATGGAACAGGTACAGAGTGGAGTAAACACATTCTTCTCATTATTATTATACTCTGTTTCAAATAAACATGTTAATATCACCCCACCATAAGGCCTACAACTCAGTACTGGTACCAGCTTCACTGTAAGCTGGGCACTAATCCACTCACTACAAAATATGCTCCGCTATGGCACAACTCCAGTATTTTAATAAATCATAAGCCTGTCTTCTGGCCTCAATGGGTTGTCAAGGGCATACAATACTTAAAAGACATATTAGTACCCGATAGCTTGATGATTGCCACCTTTCAGACACTATAAGCCCGGGGTCCATCTACAGACATTTGGAGATACAGTACCCCCAAATCAGAAATGCAGTTAAAACTCATCTTCACTCAAGAGACGGTGTTACCAGACCTGCTCCCGTAACCACCTGGTTACTCTTACCTAAAGGGCAGGCCAGCAAGGTGTGCTCTGCTCTCAGAGACAAGATACCTAGTCAGTCACTGGAGTCCAAGACAAGATGGGAGGAGGCCATGTACATTATAATAACAGAACAGCAGTGGAGCTGATACTGGAAATGTAGCCATAATACCTCTACTGATGCCAGAAGCAGACTGATTCAAAATAAGATACTCCACTCCTGGTACAGAACTCTGACATTTCTCTATGCAGCTCAACTGCTTAACATTGACAACTGCTGGAGGTGCCAGAAGTACAGGGGAGACCTGTACTCCCATTTTAGGGTCCTGTCCCATGCTCCAGTCTTTTTGGAGACATATATGTCAACTGGGCACGCAAATACGCCACATAAAAAACCCAATCAGCTGCTCTGTTATTATTAGGCATCACATCTGAAGCTCCTCCCTTACCCTTCCATGAACAAAGGTGGCTAGCACTGCTAAGCATGCAGGCTAAAAGTTTGATCCTATGCAAATGGTTCAGTATTAATGTCCCCAACATTCATGAAGTTCTCACTTCTCTATCGCAAATTGCAGAAATGGACAAATTAATTCAGGTGGCGTCCAATAATCTTTCCTAATTTCAAACCTGCTGGCAGTCTTTTATGGCATTTACGAAACCAAGAGCAGGTATAGGTTACGTTTTCCTAACTTTTCCCTACCCTTAAGTTATAGTAATAGAGATGGACTGGCACCACACACACATATATATGATACACCTCATATGCTATCTTCTGTATTGTACATAGTTGTTTTAGTTTATATTACTTTACTTATTTTATTTAGTTCTCAATTCTTTGTGGCTGTATGTCTGTTTCCTTTCCAGGGCAAGAGGCCCCTAGAATTCAAATACCGATATAGTATTAAATGCACTGTTTAAGCACACATGTTACAAGTTAGCCTTGTCCCCTGAGGAAGCCTCTAGTCAAGGCAATATATAGGGGTAGCTGGTCAGTGTTCCTGGAATATGCACATTAAATACATTTTTGTGAGTTTATGGTCCTCAACAGTTGTGCGTGCTGTTTGTTTTTTGTTTTGTCCCTGTCAGTACAGGGCAACATATAAACATAGAATGTGATGGCAGATAAGGACCGCTTGGCCTACCCAGTCTGCCCATTTTGCTACCTAATGGATAAGCTGCAGATCCTAGTTAACCAACAGCCTACTTCCTATTACCCCTACCCCCTAGAATTGCCTTATGTCTGTCCCATGCATTCTTGAATTCCTCCACTGTTTTTGACTCCACAACCTCCTCAGGAAGGCCATTCCATGCACCCACCACCCTCTCTGTGAAAACATACCTCCTCACATTACCTCTGAGCCATCCTAGCATCTAATGGACTGTGGAGTGCTTCCCCCGCTTCTTCTTCATCTACCATCATAGTTGCCTTTTGCTATACTGCCACCACCTTGTTGCAGTCTTTCCTCAGGTATGGGCTGCAGTACCTTGCACAGTATTCCAATTGCAGGTGACCTTTACAGTGGGAGGATCACCTCCTACCTTCTACTACTTATACCCCTCCCAATGCATCTCAGCATTCTGTTTAATTTGCTCACTGCCCTGTTGCAATGTGCTGCCATTTTTAGGGTCTCTGATAACATGAACCCCAAATCCTTTTCTTCCAAAGTGCTATACAACACCATCACCCTCCATTTTGTATTGCACTCTTGGGTTTTTCCCCAGTGGGCATTACTTTACATTTTTTATCATTAAAGTTTACCTACCAAGTGAATTTGTGAGGACTAAAGGATCCTGCAGGGGAAAATCATGGGTACTGCTTAACATGTATGCCTCCAATAATAACAGGGAGAGATTCACCTTTCTCAAACGGTACCTGCTTTGCACGTCAGTAGATCAGAGGGCCCTTATTTATAGTGGGTGGTGATTTCAACTGTGCCCCCCAACCCGAGTTGGACAGGAGTGGTTCAGGGAACAGGGATCCCCAGGGGAAGGTAGAAAATTCAGGAGATTGCTGACAGAGTTGGGTATTACAGATGTATGGAGATATCGCCACGTGAGGGAATGTAACTATGCGTTCTTTTCATACCCAAACCTCACAGTATTCCTGTATAGATTTTTTCCTGCTGCCCACAGAGTGGCTTCACCTAGTTCAGCATAACAACATTAAGCAGATTACAGCCTTGGACCATGCCCCGGTGGCCTTGGACCTAGTGGTGGAACCCATTTATAAAAATCCTTTCTGGAGACTTAACGTCTTCCACCTCAATGACGTGGTCTGGGTCAAACTTTAGCCATAGTAGTACAAAAATACCTTAGAATAAAGAGGGAGGGGATACCCCTGAGGCTAACCATTCAGATGTGCTCCAGGTGACGTTAAAGGGCCTCTGCATCCAATATGTATCCCATTAAAAAAAAAAAAGGAGAAGGAACATCAGAGAATAGACTTAGAAATTAAGATATTCGATGCTGAGGCAAAGCATAGGATCACCCTAGACCCACGGGTTAAAGATCGAATTAAAGAGTATCAAGATAAATTAACTAGGTGAACTTAACAAAAATAGAGGGGGGAGTGCGGTATACCCAGCAAAGATACGATGAGGCAGGCAACGAGGCCGGAAAGCTGCTGGCACACAGCTTAGGCAGCAAACTATCAGTAGGGCAGTGTTAAAGATCAAGTGAGGGGAGCACACAGACATAACTTACACAAACCCAGCAGATATCTCCCACACATTTGAGTCTTACTATACAAAATTATACGCAGCCTTCTGGGGGGCAGAAGATGACAAGGACTTGCAGGAATTCTTGTCTTCTGTCAGTTTGCAGCAGCTCACAGAGGAAGATGGGGATGGGTTAAAAGCTCCACTCTCTCAGTCAGAGATTTTATCTGTTATAAAAAAACTTAAAAAGTAATAAGACTCCAGGGGTGGATGGCCTTCCAGTCAAATTTTTATAAAAAATTTGGGGAGCAATTGGCACCGGTTCTCCAAGCAACCTTTAACAATATACTAGACGGAGAACAGGCACCAGACTCCTTGAGACAGGCACAGGTCACGGTTGCCTAAGCTTGGGAAGATCCCCAGCTTTGCAGTTCATACAGGCCTATATCCATCCTCCCGGTTGATATGAAATTATTTATATCCATTCTGGCAGGCAGGCTGCAGAGCTGTGTACAGAGTTTGGTGGGCCTGGACCAAACTGGCTTTATAAAAGAAAGGGTATTACAAGACAATATCTGAAGGGTCCTTAATATATTTTCATCCCAAAGGAATTCTGAATTGCAATTAGCATTTTCCGTAGATGCCAAAAAGGCATTTGATAAGGTGTGGTGGGAATACCTTACAGGGGTTCTCAAATTTTGATCAGTCATCCACCTACTGTATGTGACTAATTTTGGGTCGCCCCTGAAGAAGGGACTTTCTTGTCTCAGTGGACCTACCTGGTCACCAAAATTCAAATAAATAAATAAAATAAATAAATAAATAAATAAAAGGTAGATTGGCACAATTTGTGCTCATTGCAGCATCCTGGGTGGCACTTTCTTTACAGAAAGTGAGACATGCATCACTTTTTGTCACCAGCTGCCGTAAAGAAGCGACACTGCTGTAAATACATCAAAGCTTTAGAAAACAGCATCTAAACACTTTGGGATCACACAGGCTTCACCCACAATTAGGAATTCTGCCTGTGTCATGCCGTGTGTTTACTTTTTGTTTATGCACTCATTTCCAGGTCATGCTATTACCCAGCCCAGAGCCCTGCATTTCTGGCACCTGCAACCCTCACCCTTTAATCCTCATCCATTTTATCCTCATCATTTACCCCTCAGCTTACTCCTGAGGCAGAACTCCCCATAACTGGGGCAGTGTTCAGAGGAATGGTTGGCCACTCTATCTAGGGCCCTCCAAAGTAGGGGGAAGGGGATGACTAGTCACTGGAGCACAGGCCCAGGTATACCTTCTTCATGTCACCCTGGTGTTTTTCCTCTTTATTTCCACTAGCAGGTGCCAGTCCCTTCCCACACAGATGTGGCGATCAAGGAACGTCAAGTGTGCTCAAGCACTAACACTGCACCATTGCCTGTAGTCATCCAGAAAGAGACACAGAAACATAAAACTTGCCAGCAGATAAGAACTGCTTGGCCCACCCAGTCTGCCCATTTTATCGCTGCCTATACTATCACCTGACATCCTACCTGATCTCTGGCTACTTCCCACCTGCTGATTTCCTAACAAGATTCCTTTGTGTCTATTCTATTCCATGCATGCTTGAAGCTCACCACTGTTTTCACCCTTACTACCTCCACTGGAAGACTGTTCCAGGCATCCACCACTCTTTCAATGAAGTAGTTTTTCCTGACATCCCTCCTAAATTTCTCTCCTTCCAGCTTCCTATATCCTCTTGTCCTGGTGCACCTTCCCATCTGAAAAATACTTTCCTGCTGCACCCTGTTCACTCCTGTGAGATACTTGTAAGTCTCTATCATGTCCACCCATTCCAGGGTGTATATATTGAGATCCCACAGTCTCTTGGATGGTAGTGTTATATCAGGGACTGCAATCCTCCCTCCCCATGGTATGCAAGCATCTTGTGGGGGTGCTTAATCCTTCCTCCCCCATCACCCTTCGATGACTCAAGTTCGTTCTCGAACCCTGGTCACCTGCATCAGGTGTGGTAATGCTACCTTTGCATCACGGCTTTTAAAAATCCTGCCAATGTGTATGTTAAAAGGTTTTTTTAGCACAGCAGCCCCTCTTTGAGTACTAATCTGTGCACCATAGCTTGTGTAAGTACAGCTGTCACCACTGCTACACCCTTCCCACCCTCACTTCCAGCATTATGAATAACATGCCACTGTCCGCTACTGTATTGCCTTTTGTGTGTGTGTGCGTGTGTGCTGTGCAAAAGTCTCTGTTTTTGAAATCAGTTTGGAGAATTAGCCAAAGCAGATCTCTAACAGAAGCACTGTCTGCTCAGATCAGGCTCTGGCTTCATTAAAATGCACCCAGTACATCTGGAACCAACTTCAGTCTTTTGAGCTCAATCACCGAGTAGACGGCATTTCATACATTTTAAATGAACGCAATTTATTGCCAACTATAAAGGCTTAAAACCCAGGAGAAGAAAGAGCAGAGAAAGGAGAAGTTAAACCCAAACTATTTCCCATTTTCAGTCTCTTATATAGGGCTGAATTCCAGTCTCATGACGGTTTTTTTTTACGATGCCAGAAATACAGAGAGACTGAAACTACATTTAGCACCAGGACTGAGGTTAATAAACTTTGAATAGTATGCTCACCCCCACCTTAAAACAAAGTCAAGCACCAGTGAGGCTAAAACAAAAACACACGTTATTCTGTAAAATTGCCAGCTTGTCCTATTTAAATTGCTAGGATTTTATCATTCCGATTATTATTCTTTTTTTATCTCTTGCAGTATGGTCTTAACCTTATCCTGACAGGCTTGGCAGTCTGCGGTAATCCATCTCTCTGGCTTCCCTATGCCATGTGGTATAGCAATGCGCTACCGTGAAGGTGATCCGGGTTCAGTTTTAAACATGGTCTTTATGCAGCCTGATACCTACGTCAGTGAAGCTGGTGAATGTGGTATTTTGGCTATAGGAGCTTGAAGAACTGCATGTTGGGCTGTAGTGCCCCACACAGTAATGATTTATCTGCCATCAGCACTATGACCACATGAAGCACTGTCACCAGTTCGCAGAACATAGTCCACAGCTGGGGGAGAAGGTCGACAGAAGAGATCTGGCCTTTGAGGCACAGGTCTTCATGGCCACATCTGCATGTAGCATCTCAGAGAACAGAAAACAGGAAAATGAAGGCCATCTGGTTTTATGTCACACTTTGCACACAAACTGTATCCCAAAGCACTTTGCAGTCAAGAAAGGGAAGGCGGAAGCGAATATTGTTGCCATTTACATGCATAGGGAGATTCAGAGAGCACAGAGAGAGAGAGATATTACAGACAGGTTAAACACAGGGAGGATAAGGGATTTGCTAAGGGGCAAGCAGTCAGTATGCAGCAGTTGTAGGATTCAAAAACCTGCAATGTCAGGTGCTCTCCATGTTGTGGTTCAGCACATCTCACAGAGAGCATAACTCTGTTAATATTGTGAACAGACAAGTCGAAGGCACTCAAGCAGCTTAAAATGACACACTCACTAAAAAATAGGCACATCACCTCTGTTTATTTAGCAAACCAGCCAGTGAAATTCACAGATGCAGTACTCACAGAAATCAGGACTCCCACCATATCTATAGCAGCTTTGTAATGGTCTGGCACTTCCTCTGGATTTCTGTGAGAGCTACAGTTGTGAATTTCAGTGGCTGGTTTGCTAAATGAAATGGAGGTTGAGTTTGCAATTGTTATGCTACTGTACTTGTGCGTCCTCAACTTCTGACTGTTCGTTGTAGTATTCAAACTTGGGTCTCCTGGTTCACATCCCTGTGCTCTAAACACTAGGTAACACTGCATACTTAAAATGAGAGCCCTACCAGGGCTAGCCATCCAGGAACAATCTGGTAAGGTAACCATTACGAATTATGCCTGGCCCTAGTAAATTCACATCCTGATGTTTAACCCCACTGCTATGGACCCGCCAATTAGGTAGAAGTCTAAAATGACTGTCTAGATAATTGCCAATTTTTAACAAATGTATGAGATGATTGTATATTTTGTGTTGGCGTTACATAAAATGAATGCCTAAATCAACTTGAGCTGCTTTGGGTAGAAGCAGGGCCCTCAGTGAAACAAGATTTTTCATCTGATTTGGGCAGTCCTGGGTAAGAACATTTTAAAGAACAAAAAAAGATGGGACTACATACATACATTGTACAATACCATACATCTTTAAGGTGGAAAGATGACCATTGGTTCATCAGGTTCCTCCTTCCTGCTAGATCAGTAGGAATACCTCATCACTGCTTTTTCTTCTAAGTACTTGTTGAGTCTAAACTTAAATGTCGCTAGAATAGCACCTGATTCTACCTGCCCTGGAAGTTTATTCAAGTGCCCACCCTCATTCTGTGAAGTAGTTCTTCTTGACATCCCCTTGAATGTCCCTCCTTTTAGTGATCTTGTGTGTCCCTATGTCCTTTCATCTTCATGACCCCTGAAAAGTTGCATTTGGTCTGATGGTGTTCTCTCTAGCAAGCGTTTGAAGATCATGATGATTACACCCCTTTGGATATTTCTTTTCCATGGGAAACAACCCAAAGTCTGTTGGATGGTCTTCATAGTCCATGTCCTCCAAACCTTCAAACACTTGGTTGCTCTCCCCTGTACTTTTTCGATTATATCAGTACAGTGGTAGCCAAAGTCACCAAGAAAAATGACACATGATTGCATGTCATTGCATCTGCAGACATCACACGTCGCATTCAGCTGAATGCAGCCTTTGCAAATGGCAATGCGATGCAGAGCACTATTGCAAGCAAAATGCTTGCAGATGGTGTTGACTACCCCAGTATCTTCTAAGGTATGAACTGCACACAGTATTCAAGGTGGGACATAACCAGCGATTGGTGTAGAGGTATTATAGCATCTCTTGAACTGTTTATAAAGTCCATCTTGATGCATGCCATGACTTTGTGTGCTTGCTAGCTGTTACCCCACACAGTTGCTTCCATCAAAAGGTCCTGCTGATCAATGCACACCTGTCTCTTTCCTACTTGGGTTCAGCAATCTTTGTGCCAAGTAGTATTTTGCCCTCATGCTCTTCAGGTAAATCACTGTGCAATTCTCAACACTGAAGTACGCCTGCCATTTCCCAAGTCTGTCTACATCCCCTGCACTGCCTCAGTCTCTTTTTGCAATGTATAACTAGGTTTCCCATCTTGGTGTCATAAGTAATTTGGCAATCCAGCTGTTGGTGCCTACCTCCAGGTCACTTAAAAATATATTGAATGATATACTGCAGATCCAAGGACAGGCCCTTGTGAGTCCCTGCTGACTACTTTTAAATATATTAAATGATGTATTGTAGGTTCCAGGATGGGCTCTTGTGGGACCCCACTGGTTACTTATAAATATATTGAATGATGTGCTGTAGATCCCAGGACAGGCCCCCGTGGGACCCTGCTGATTACTCTGAAATATATTGAATGATATACTGTAGGACCCAGGACAGGCACTTGTGGGACCCCACTGGTTACTTATAAATATATTGAATGATGTATTGTAGGTCCCAGAACAGGCCCCCGTGGGACCCTGCTGATTACTTTTAAATATATTGAATGATGCATTGTGGGACCCAGGACAGGCACTTGTGGGACCCCGCTGGTTACTTATAAATATATTGAATGATGTACTGTAGGTCCCAGGACAGGCCCCCGTGGGACCCTGCTGATTACTCTGAAATATATTGAATGATATACCGTAGAACCCAGGACAGGCACTTGTGGGACCCCGCTGGTTACTTATAAATATATTGAATGATATACTGTAGGACCCAGGACAGGCCCCCGTGGGACCCTGCTGATTACTCTTAAATATATTGAATGATATACTGTAGGACCCAGGACAGGCACTTGTGGGACCCCGCTGGTTACTTATAAATATATTGAATGATGTATTGTAGGTCCCAGGACAGGCCCCCGTGGGACCCTGCTGATTACTTTTAAATATATTGAATGATGCATTGTAGGACCCAGGACAGGCACTTGTGGGACCCTGCTGATTACTCTGAAATATATTGAATGATATACTGTAGGACCCAGGACAGGCACTTGTGGGACCCCGCTGGTTACTTATAAATATATTGAATGATGTATTGTAGGTCCCAGGACAGGCCCCCGTGGGACCCTGCTGATTACTTTTAAATATATTGAATGATGCATTGTAGGACCCAGGACAGGCACTTGTGGGACCCCGCTGGTTACTTATAAATATATTGAATGATGTATTGTAGGTCCCAGGACAGGCCCCCATGGGACCCTGCTGATTACTTTTAAATATATTGAATGATGCATTGTAGGACCCAGGACAGGCACTTGTGGGACCCCGATGGTTACTTATAAATATATTGAATGATGTACTGTAGGTCCCAGGACAGGCCCCCGTGGGACCCTGCTGATTACTCTGAAATATATTGAATGATATACCGTAGGACCCAGGACAGGCACTTGTGGAACCCCGCTGGTTACTTATAAATATATTGAATGATATACTGTAGGACCCAGGACAGGCCCCCGTGGGACCCTGCTGATTACTCTTAAATATATTGGATGATATACTGTAGGACCAGGACAGGCACTTGTGGGACCCCAGTTACTTATAAATATATTGAATGATGTATTGTAGGTCCCAGGACAGGCCCCCGTGGGACCCTGCTGATTACTTTTAAATATATTGAATGATGCATTGTAGGACCCAGGACAGGCACTTGTGGGACCCCGCTGGTTACTTATAAATATATTGAATGATGTATTGTAGGTCCCAGGACAGGCCCGTGGGACCTGCTGATTACTTTTAAATATACTGAATGATGCATTGTAGGACCCAGGACAGGCACTTGTGGGACCCCGCTGGTTACTTATAAATATATTGAATGATGTATTGTAGGTCCCAGGACAGGCCCCCGTGGGACCCTGATGATTACTTTTAAATATATTGAATGATGCATTGTAGGATCCAGGACAGGCCCCCATGGGATCCTGCTGATTACTCTGAAATATATTGAATGATATGCTGTAGGACCCAGGACAGGCACTTGAGGGATCCTGCTGGTTACTTTTAAGCATATATTTACTAAGTCAGTGTATGGTCTAAAAAAATTGACCTTATAATGAAAGAATGATATCCCATAACTTATATTCCCTATACTACAGTAGGAAAAGGGGAGATCTATGTCTGCTATACAGACTACTAGATGATGATTTACTTATGGCTGAGATGGGATTTTAATATAATACAAGTTGGACAAGTTCTAGGAAACATAATAGACAGCTTTTATGTGGAAAATCGAATCGGAACCAACGTAGGTTTTGGTATAGTCAGAGAATGGTAACATCTTGGAATGATCTTCCAACAAATACTGTTAGTAGTTCTAACATGAACATATTTAAGAACAGTTTGGATACGTGTTACGGGAACAGGGTATTTCAGTTTTCAATTAAGGACTGCAATCCTGGCAAGCTGTTAAGGACCACGAGTCTATTAGCTTGATACTACCTATGAAACCTATGAACCCTATGTACTTTAGGACCTGGGACAGGCCCCTTTGGGAACCTGCTGATTACTTTTAAATACACTGAATGATGTACTGTAGGTCCTGGGACAGACCCCTGTAGGACCCCGCTGGTTACTTATAATTATACTGTGTAATATACTATAGGTCCCAGGATGGTCCCTTGTAATATCCTGTTGATTACTATTAAATACACTGAAATATGTACTGTATGATCCGGGACAGGACCCTGTGGGACCCTGCTGGTTACTTATAAATATACTGATGATGTACTGTAGGACCCGGAACAGGCCCCCCCGGACTCCGTGGACACTTATAAATATATTGAATGATGTACTGTAGAACCCGGGACAAGGCCCCGTGGGACCCCACTGGATACTTATAAATATATTGAATGATGTACTGTAGGACCTGGGACAGGCCCCTGTGGGCTTCGCTGGATACTTATGAATATATTGAATGATGTTTTGTAGGTCCCAGGATGGGCCTTTGTTGGACCCCTGAGCAAAACACGTAAGGAGGTGGTCAATGGTGCACTTTTGAAAGTTTGGCTAATAAACTGTGAGTATTTGTATGGCACTTTGGACTTCTGTTGATTACCTGGGACTGAATGCAGTTTATATGTATTGCTCCTGTGCCCTGAACTTCAAAATCTCACCAGTTGTAATTTGCTTGAGGGCATGGAATCCTCTGCAAATTCTTGTGTGACCCCACTTGTCACTTAAAAATATATGTAACAATGTTGGTCTCAGGACAGATGCTTGTGGGACAATTCCTTGTCACTTATAAATATATTGAACAATGTTGGTGCCAGGAGAGATGCTTGTAAGACCTCACTTGTCACACACACACACACACACACACACACACACACACACACACATATATATTGATATTAGAGTAAAACTCATTTAATGCATCAGTTAGGGTTGTTCCACAGCGACAAAAGTGAGTGAGATTCAATTGTAGTTGAAAATCCCTTGGACCCGTCGTACTTCCCAACTGGCATTGGGGTGCGATTGGGGTGATTGGCCCTAACTCTCACCCCATCACATGTGTAAAGGCAGAGTGTATAGGAGAATGGGGTGAGAGTTAGGACCAAGACCCCAACATGCACCCCAATGCCGGTTGGGGAGGGGTGGGTTTGGGGTCCAAGGGATTTTCAACCAACACAGAATTTCCTACTTTTTCACTGTGGAACAACCCTAACTGATGCATTAAATGGAGTTTTTGCTCTAATTTCCTTTCTTTTGAGAATGATAACGAGAAATAGTGAATGTATGGTATGGCAGGAGCGTGTTTCTGCCACGTGATGTCTTCAAGTACATAGTAACAGGAACAGCAACGCAACAGAAGCGCTAACAGTGGCGCGACATGGTAACGCAAGCTAATGAGAAATAGAAAGGGTAACGCATATGGTGGCGTAGATGGGAACGTCTCCAGCTGGATGTCTTGTCACATAGTAACATGGTGCCCACAAATGCAAATGGCAATGGGCATGGTGACACAAAGCGAAACAGAAAGAGAAACAGTACTGTAGACACAAATGGTAAAAAATAACAGAAACGCAAGCGCAAAGGATAAGGCACAGGGTGGCGTAGACATGAATGGTAAGTGAACGGGTATGGAACCGCAAGCAGAAAGGGCAACGGTAACAGTAATGTAAGTGCACAGGCTGGTTTTCCCCAAAATCTTCACAGAGAAAGACAGTGAGTACAAGAATGTATGCATAATAATGGGTCTCGGAGCAGAAAATGAGGAGTTGGAATACTAAATTGCTTATATCTCAGGAACCGTCTGACGACGAAAAAATTTGAAAGTCATATGATTTATGACTTTCCTGTCTAGTTTGTACTTAGTATTTTATCTGACAAAAGTCCGTATCTCGCACCGTTTCTGAGATGGGGCCCTGAAAGGCGCGGCGAACGCCGTAATGTTATCCTATGGGAAAAAAGAGAAGTTCGGAGTGCCATAACTTTATCTCCCTGTAATATTTTTTCACCAAACCACTAAAAGGCACATCTGTGGGATGTTGGCTGTCTTCCCTTCAAATTTCAGCCCAAAAGAGCAAACCGTTATTTTGCAGCAGGGCGCCAAAGGATTGCTGCAATGCGTCGGAAACCGTAATGTTATCCTATGGGAAAAAGCATCACATTTGGAGTGCTGTAACTTTTCCGCCATGTAATATTTTTCCAATAAAATACTGAAAGGCACATCTGTGAGATGTCGACTGCGTTCCCTCCAAATTTCAGGGCAAAGCACCAAACCGTTCTTTTTGCAGCAGGGTGCCAAAGAATTGCTGTTATTTTCCCACAGCCTAGAAAAGTACTGATGCAATTTGCGAAAGCTTTCACAAATTCATTCTACAGTGTCGCAAGTGTGACAGTACTTTGCGAAAGTACTTTTTCCAGAAATTTGAAAAACGTATTTCTGGGGTGTTTTACCCCAAAATAAAGACATGGCTAGCATCCTCAGGGCCTGACTAGGTGAATACAAAAATAATTAGGTTGCTAGAGGGTCCCAATTTTAAATGCCAAGCATTTTTCTGATCACTAACTGAAAACAAAATGGTGGATTTGCGACAGTAAAAGGGCCATTTGCGAAAGTAAAAACTGCATTTGCGACACTGTCGAACTTTTTGTTAACTTTTCCCATTGACTTATAATGGGAGCTTGTTTTTTGAATAACTTTTGAACCGTTTAATATTTTTTCACGAAATCTTCGAAAGGCACATCAGGGTCCCCAGCTGCATATTCCCTGAAAATTTTGGACCAGTCGCACAAACTGTGTGACCTGTAGGCGTGACCATAGAATTTCCCAAAAAGCGTAAACGACGTGAAGATCACACTTAATAACTCCGCAGCCGTATATCCAACCAGTACAAAGCATGGCAGATCCCCAGGCATATGGGTCTTGATTACATATTCCAAATTTCAGGCAAATTCGTCAAATGGTTGCAAAAGTTATTAAGGTGCAAAATTTCGGGTTTAACATGTAAATGGCTCCTCAACCTTAACTATGGTAGCAGTACCATGCTACCATAATATATATATATATGATACATGATGGGCAGGAGTGGGATATGGAAAATATTCTCACTCCTGCAGAGTGAGCTGTGTATTCTCATGAGTGCTGAAGGCACAAGTGAAAATGCACAGCTTACTCGGCAGGACTGAGAATATTTTCCATATCCCATAATCTGACCATCATGTGTGCAGTTTATACCACAGGGGTGAGAGCTTTAGGAACATTTTTCTGTTTCTGCCCTGGATATTCAGACTTTGCCTGGCAGGGGTGCAAGTGTGGTGCAGCACAACTGGGATGTGCCGGGGCCAGGACCAGGACCAAGTGATATTCAATGGTGATGCACCATGATGCAGCACCATTGAATATGGCATGGACAGCGCATGGTGCAGTGGCACTGCACTGGCACAAGCCACAGATAGGGAACATGGGAATGTGCCAGTGCAAACACAGTTGTGCTGGGTGTATCACCCACGATATTCAGCAGAGGGCATGCAAATGAGGCCATAATATATGCAAGGTGCACATGGGGCCATTTGCACATCATTATGGCCCTGTTTGCATGCCTTGCACAGGGCAGCCCAGCAAATTGCACCTGGTGCCCTGCACAGAATGGCGTGTGCACAGTGGGGGTCCCAGGGCATCCCCCACCCTGTAGCCATGATCACTGGTAAATAGCTGTAAAACAAACCTTGGTGATCTAGTGGTACCCCTCTCTCCCATTGCCATGATCGCCCTGAAGATGTCATTCCTACATGCCTGGTAGTCTTGGTAATCCCTCCCTCCCATTGCCATGATCACTGTGAGATAGTAATGTGTACAATTCCTGATAGTCTAATGGTACCCCACTAGCCCCAATTGTGGTAAATCGCTGTAGAAAACTTCCCTGGTGATCCAGTGCACCCCACCCCTCCTACCACACAGAACCCCTTGCCCCCAGCCCCCATCATTGGCGGGCGGATGCAACCCGCCCACATACCACCCGCCACCACTGCAGAATGACAGGTACAGTATGGGCTGGCAGGGCATACTGTATTAGACAGTCCCAAATATGTGAATGACTTCATTCACATATTTGGGACTGTCTAGTACAGTATGCCCTGCCAGCCCATACTGTACCTGTCATTTGGCGGGCTGCCAGGCAGTATGCAGGCAGGTTGCAGCCACCCGCTGATGACGGGGGGGAGCGGAGTGGGCAAGGGGTCCTGTGTGGGTGGGAAGGGTTGAGGTGCCACTGGATCACCAAGGAAGTTTTCTAATCTGATTTACCACAATCGGGGCTAGATGCAGAGGGGTACCACTAGACTACCAGGGATTGTGGACATTACTATCTCACAGCGATCACAGCAAAGGGAAGAAGGGGGTACCACTAGACTACCAGGCATGTAGGAATGACATCTTCAGGGCGCCCTTTCAATGGGAGGGAGGGGGTACCACTAGACTACCAGAGAGATGTGGGTGCTGGTGGATGGTGTTCTGGGTGGGCGGGTGGCTACCCACGGCTGGCAGCTGCTGTGTTGCATCCTACAATACAGCAGCCCATCTGTGGGTGGCCAGGAGTTGTTTCATCAATTCACAGGCTCCACTTTGAGCCCCCCTATGTGGCGCAATGCAGGGTTGTGTCCGCATATGTGCCGCACATCCCGGGCTAAATATCGGGATGTGCTGCATATGCATGGGCACGCCCTCTGCATCTTCGCTGCATACATTAACATTGCACCCCGGTGCATCAGGATTTGCACTGCACCTGGCAACCTTTTCAATATCCCACTGGGGTGCAGGGCGGGGTTGTGCCAGTGCAACTCTGTTGCGCCATGCACAACCCCTTTGAATATCCGGGCCTTTGTGTGTTTCCTGCTCATTCTGTGTGTGCTGTCGGTGTGTGTGTGTGTGTCCTGAATGGACTGGGAGTCAGAAACACAGGAGAGTGTGTTTTGCAAAGCTAATTGAATGAGTCAGAGGCTCAGTGAGAAAGACAAACTGCTGCAGATAGCACTGAGAGAGAGAAACTGCTTTGTAAAAGGGTTTCATTTAGAATGCAGGTTGTTTTGAAGCTGAGATCAGCACAGTAATGGGCTAGGAGTGTTTGAAATACAATGGGACACAAGTGAGTGTGTTTTGCAAAGCTAACTGAGTAAGCTGCAGCTTCAATGAGAAAGAGAAAGTGTTTTCAGAAGCAGTTTCCTTTAGAATGCAAGCTGCAGTATGGATATTCTCACTCTGGTGACAGCAGGGTGTGGATAAATCTCGATATTCTCACTCTGCTGATGTCATCAGGATTTATCCTCATTGCAGTGTAAATAACACAGGATATCCCACTGAGAAAGCTCTCACCCTGTGGTGTAAAATATATATATATATATATATATATATATATATATCACAGTGTTGGACAAATACTTAGGACCCTGCTTCTCACGTATAAATATATTGAACAATGTTTGTCTAAAGACAGATGCTTGGGACCTCGCGTGCCACTTATAAATATATGACAATGTTGGTCCCAGGACAGATGCTTGTAGAACACTGCTTGTCTCTTTTAAATATAATGAACAATGTTGGTCCCAGGGCACATGCTTGTGCATCCCCGTTATAATATATAAATACATTGAACAATGTAGTTCTCAAGGCAGATGCTTCTTGGACCCCGCTTGTCACTTACATATAACAAATATTGCTCTCTGAACAGATCCTTGGGGTCTCTGCTTGTCACTTATAAATATAGATAATAATTTTGCTCCCAGGACAGATGCTTGTGGGACCCTGCTTGTCACTTATAAATATATTGAGCTATGTTGGTCCCAGAACAGATGCTTGTGGTACCCCACTTGTCACTTATAAATATATTGAGCAATGTTGGTCCCAAGACAAATGCTTGTGGTACTCCAATATATTGAACAATGCTGATCCCAGGACAGATTCTTGTGGGACCTTGCTGTCGCTTATAAACATGTTGAGCAACATCGGTTCCAGGACAGATGCTTGTGGGACCTCACTTGTCACTTATAATATTCAATAATATTGGTCCCAGGACAGATTCTTGTGGGACCTTGCTGTCACTTAAAAACACGTTGAGCAATACTGGTCCCAGGACAGACGCTTGTGGGATCTTGCTTGTCACTTACAAATATATTCAACAATGCTGGTCCCAGGGCAGATGCCTGAGGGTCTCCTCTTGTCACATTTAAATGTATTGAACAATGTTGGTCCCATGATAGATGCTTGTGGGATCCTGCTTGTCACTTATAAATATATTTAACAATCTTGGTCCCAGGACAGATGCTTATGGGACCCTGCTTGTCACTTATAAATATATTGAACAATGTTGGTCCCAAGATAGATGCTTGTGGGACTCTGCTTGTCAGTTATAAATATATGTAACAAATGGTCCCAGAACAGATACTTGTGGGACCCTGTGTGTTACTTATAAATATATTAAACAATATTGGTTCTTGAACAGATTCTTGTGAGACCTTGCTTCACACTTATATGGAACAATGGTGGTTTCAGAACAGATATTTGTGGGACTTTCCTTGTCACTTACAAATATATTGAACAATGTTGGTCTCTGGACAGATGCTTGTGGGACACCTCTTGTCACTTATTAACATACTTGAACAATGTTAGTCCCAAGAGAGATGCTTGTGGTACCCCTCTTGTCACTTATAAATATAGCGAACAATGTTTGTTCCATGAGAGATGCTTCTTGGACCCTGCTTCTCAGTTATTAATATATTGAAAAATACTGGACCCAGGACAGATGCTTGTGGGACCCCGCTTGTCACTTACAAATATATTGAGGGGGCCTAGATGGCAGTGATCACAGCTCCAGAGCAGGAGCACTCCAACCCTCTGTGCTACTAGGCACTAGCAGGCAGGTCTTGTCAAACAAACCTGATAGACTTCTTCAACTTGGTGACAAGGAATTTTAGCAAGGCCTTTGATACCATCCCACATAAAAGGCTAACAAACAAGTTGAGCAGCCTGGGGGTCAGATTCAGGGTGAGTAAACTGGGTTAGAAATTGGCTGGGTGGTAGGACATAAAGGTGGTAGTGAACGGAGTTCAGTCCATTGAGAGGAGGGACCAGTGGGGTGCCTCAGGGTTGATGCTGGGCCCAGTCCTCTTTAATGTCTTACATGTTTACACTGTAGAGGGGCTGAGGTGAAGGGTGCCTCTTGGCAGATGATACAAAGATCTGAAATAGGGTCAACACACGGGGGATGAGAAGGGATCTGGGCAAGCTGGAGGAATGGTCAAATGTATAGCAGCTGAAATGCAACACAAAAAATGCAAAATTATGCACTTAGGACACGGGAACCCAAGGAAGAGTACTCAATGAGGGGGAGGTACTGTCAGTAACCAAGCAGGAGAGGGATCTATTGGTAATTATATCTGAGGGCCTAAAAGTGGCCGATCAGTTTGAGAATGCGGGTATAATGGCCAGCAGGATGCTGGGCAGCATAGGGAGAGGCATCACCAACAGAAAAAGGGAGGTGGTGACTCCACTATACAGATCATTGGTGAGACCTCACCTCAAGTTCAGTATTCAGTTTTGTAGGCCACATCTCAGGAAGGATATAGACAAGGTGGAGGCAATCCAAAGAAGATCTATAAAAATGGTACGGGGCTGCACCAGAAGCCATATGAGGAGAGGCTGAAAGAACTCAATATGTACTCTCTGGAGATGAGGAGGGAGAGGGGAGACATGATAGAGACGTTCAAATACCTTAAAGGGATAAATAAGATGCAAGGGAGTAGCATCTTTCAGGAAAGAGGGTGGACAAGAACTAGGGGACATGATATGGAGTTGAAAGGAGGTAGTCAGGGTTAATGTGAGGTAGAACTTTACAGAAAGGGTGGTGGATGCTTGGAATAGCCTCCCTGCAGGGGTGGTGGGGGCAAAAATGGTAGAGAAATTCAAAAAGGTGTGAGACAAACACAAGGGAACACTGGAGACAGGTAAGAGAGGGAAAGCCACAGATCATTTACAGTCTTCAGCATAAGTAAAAGGTAAAAAAATGAGCAGACTAGATGAGGCCTGGTGGTCCTTATCTGCAGACAAATTATGCATCTGTGCATTTAGCCATCACTGTTTTGGGCACAGTTTTTTGTTTGTTTGTTTTGTTTTAGACAAATAAGCAAGAATAAATTGTTTTAAAATGTATTTTTGCTTAAATATCTTCTTGTCCCTTTGCAGTTCTTTTCACTTGGACTAGTTTCAGTTCCAGGAGTGAGCATTTGAAATTACTGTACTTTTTTCACCTGTTCTCCACATGGAGCTCTTAAACCAAATCAAGCCGAGTGGGTGAGCTACGTCATGTGGCGTTGAGGTGTGCTGCGGCACATCGAGTGGGCACTGAGGCTAATAGTTTAAACCTCTTAATTGTTTTTCATTCTTGGACTGTTGGGGAGTGTGTTGATAAGGTCTGACCTAGTGATTGCTTGGTTTTTAACATCTGTGGGATAGATGGTCTGAAGGATAAAGGGTGGCAGTGGTACCATTTGGAGGACTAACAATTGGTTAGGCCTCCTGATCCTGCATTGGAAGGCTTTAGTTGAATCATCAGTTTGGAGAATTGTGCCATGTTGAAACACCTGAAAACTTGGATGCCTATTCTATATGGAGCCTGAAGCCGTTCCCAGAAACTGAAAGGAAGCTACAGTATGTGCAGATCATTAGTTTTGAATTTATCTGATACCTACTTAAAATTTCTCTCATTTCTCTTACTTTACCAATTCTCTGACTGCTGCTAGGAAGGGGTATGACCTACAGAGATACAGTACTACAGAGAAGATAATGAGCTTGAAACCCTGTGGGGCTCCTGAGACTACTTTATTTACTGCTGTGCTGGCAAGAACAGTGAAAGCACCTGGTGTTTCCTGGTGTTTCTTTCTACAGCCTGGCTCTGCAACATCTTTAAATGGAAATGGAAGGTAAGTGGTTATACATATATTTATTTATTTAGAACACTTCATAACATTTTTGCTACCTTCCATAATTTGATGATTTTTTCCTGGGTTATGTTTCTGTAAGGTTTTTGCATATGCTTGTCTACTTAGGTAGATATGTGGTCAGTGCCTGGTATTTCAGCTATTTAAATGTCAAAGAACTTTAATTATGTCAGTGAGCTAAGTGAGAGACTGTTTTATGACAATAGAAGAACAAAGCAGAACAAACTAGCATAACTAGTTTTCACTTTGTTCCTGCCTCTTGTTCTAGTCCCCCTTCTCCAAAGCAATAAATCAAGGGAAGTCAGATAACAAAGATAGAGGCTGTATTGGCCAAAGTAAAGAGCATGTAAATAATACAAGTGAAAGGGTAAAGGGAGCGTCATACAGTCTTGAGCCAAGAATGACATCTGTGCAGTCAGTAAAATTAGATCTATCTGACCAGTATATCTCAGAAGCTGAGGTTGAAATAATATTGGGAGAACACACTAATATGGCTGATGGTAAAGCCAAAAAATATGGGAGTCAAAATGGAAGCAAAGCTTCCCAAGCAACAAGAAATGATTCTTCAAGAAATTATGCAAGGTTTTGCAAATACTAATAGCTCATTCGGAAAAATGAACTCTCCGTTGGTTTATCTTACTAGTAAAGTTGATACTTTAGCAGCTATACTAAGGAAATGGAAAAGAGGGTATCAAACTTGAAGAATGAAATCAGACCTATGGGAGGTTTGTTAAATCAGTGCTGAAAGAACTTGAGCTCTTACAGACAAAAATGGAGGAATTGTAAGCAGTCTCTTCTTGGTAATTAAGAACTTTCTTGTGCACCACAAACTGTATATACCAAACAGCAACAGCATAAGAGTCCAAAGATCTATATAGAACTTTAACCAGATCTGACCTGGTTAGTTACAACCCACATCTTTGGCCTTCATTGCATCAAAGGGGCACTCTTAAGCTTGTTGGTTTCAATGAAGGGGTAGAGGGTTTGAACCCCCTACTTTATTTTGACTGAATTCTAGCTGAACTACTAGGTGAAAAAATTTCCTGATGACAAAGTTGAGCTGGATCGATCCCATAGAAGTCTTTTAAATTAAAATTATAAGGGGAAGCTACCTCAGTTTGTTTTCCTAAAACTGCACCATTTTGCTGAGTGAGGAGCTAGTTTGAAAAGCCAGGATGGAAAAGGGTCTTCACTATGGAGACTTGCTTATACAAGTTTTCCCTGACTTCCCACCCAGTGTCATTGCAAAACAGAAATCCTTTTCCCACAGCTAAAGGGATACTTCTGAATCTTAATATTCACTTCTTAATGTTGCCACTAGCTAAATTATGAGAGAAGTTGTCTGGTAGAATGAGAATTTTTGTTTCACCAAAGGAAGCAGTGAAAGAAATTAGGGAGACTTTAAAATCTGGCTCTGACCTAACAGACTTGAATCACTCTCCAAACAATGACCACAGGTGTGAACATAACCCTAATGTAGGCTTCTTGAATGAAGCTACCTTTGGTCAACAATCTAATGATAAAGACACTCAAAGTAATACAGAAGGGAAGTTTAGAGGAGAGGCCAATAGAAGAAAAAAAAGAAAGAAAGCAGAAGAAAAAAAAGTAAAGAAAGCAGTTTAGATAATAATTAAGAGGATGGGGTTGACTAAAAATAAAAAATAAATAATACAAGGGGTATATGTACTGAGTCTGAATTTGAGAGTCCACATTTATACAATGTAATATAAATTGCAGGGGTAGCTACAAGGGTAGGATTAACTCACTCCAGACTCTAGGAGGCAGAAGACATTTGCCCTTGACTCATTTTGCTTTTGAGGGGTGAAGGCAACTTTATGAGTCTGGTTATGTCTATGTTTTTTTTATTTTGGGTCTTAAAGAACACCTTTCTTGGTGCACTGCAAAATAAACAGGAGGCTCCTTACCTGAATGGGAGTTCCTCCATAGCAGTTGTAAAATGTTATGTTTACCACCCTATGGAAGGGATTATATTTTGCCTATGAGGGAGCTAGCCACTCAATCCCTTCCACTTCCTGTTCTCCAATGCCATCTCTCTGCTCTGACATTTTGTGATGTCATTATATGACTAGCGTGGGAACGTGCTCCATGCAGGTCTATGGAGTGTCATTTTAAAAATTATTTTTACAATTTTAGCCTGACTTTTAGTACAAATCAGAGTCAGTATTCAAGTAACAAGAGACTCCCTTTGTAGGAGAACAGCAACCAAACTGTCAGCATAGCCTTCTTAATACCCCACCTCATAAACCTGGTAGTGAAAATGTTCAAATCTCTCCCATAAAATGATTCCGCGGCACCACAACATCATTCCACACCACAAGTATGAAAAGACAGCTTTGCCAGAATTTGAAGAATGACACCTGTCATGTTCATGAGGTGGTGTAAAAAAATGGCTATGTTGAAAATCTGGGGTCAAAATGTTTAAAATTACCAAACTTACGAGAGACCGTAGCAAAATTTCAGTGGATATGCATAACTTTGCCATTTTTACATATTTTGACCCTAGATTTTCAATATACCCTTCTTATGGCCCCACCTCATGAACAAGGGTGAAGAAAACTTTCAAATCCTGCCTGAAAGATGATTCTGCCAAGTGATCACAAAATCATCTTTCAGGCCAGATTTTTGTAATTCCACCATAATTGTTCATGAGGTGGGGTCTCAAAAAGGCTATATTGCATAAGGGAGCAATACAAATGAGTATGAGTAGATAGGCCACTGACAGAGCAAAGGCCGATGGCACATTTATAAGGTAGAAAAAGAAAATGGCAGACTGGATGGGCCTTTATGTCCTTATCTGCCATCAACTTCTATGTTTCTATGTAATTTGGTGTAAAAATATTAAAAATGAAAAAGTTATGAATAAACATTCAAACCCCATTTAAATACATTAAACTACACTTACCTTTTTCTCATTTCACAGTCACAGTTTCCAGCTGTTAGAAGATATACAAAACATGACAGTTAAAGGGGAGGTTCTGATAATAGGAGAATTCAACATGCCAGATACAGATTGGTCAATACCAGCAGGAACATCTGCCAGAACTAGACACATAGTGGATTCCCTACAGGGGGAGGGCCTCAAACAACTGGTACAACAACTCACAAGAGACAGGGCTATCCCAGATCTAGTACTGACTAAAGGGGAAAGGATCACAGATCTCCAGGAAGAAGGTCACCTGGGGGCCAATGACCATCACATGGTATTGTTTGTTTGTTTGTTTATTCGCTTAATGGGTAAGCACATTGGAAAACTAGTTCTTTTTACAGGTGCGACCCACATAAAAAAACATACATATACAATACAATTATATCGGACCAAAAAACGTATTTGTTACAAAAGAAAATAAATAATCATAAAAAACATTTACAATTAGATTGTAATTCAAAAAACATCCTTAATTCATTTGCAAACACCTTAGCAGAATGCAACTGAATCTTATATCACAAGGAATTTCATTCCAGATAAATGGAACAATATAAGCAAAGGTTCTCTGTCCACATTTAGTTCTCATAAAAGGTATTTTGAGAACCAAACCATCTGTCCTATGTCTGGAAAAATAACCCTCATCATAAGACCTCAACAGATTACACAATTTTTGTGGGATTCCAGAATTAACAATTCTATGTGTAAATTTGGCTATGTAATAATGAAAGTTCAATGAAACCGGAAGCCAACCTATCTCTTTCAAAATTTTGCAATGATGGGACAATTTAGGATAGTTTAAAGCAAATTTAGCAATCAATTGTAGTAATGTAGATTTCTTAGAAATTATAGTAGCAGAAGCAGTTTCGGTTATGATGGCAGCGTAATTTACAACAGGAGCTAAACAGTAATTGAAATAGCTAACCTTGACTCCCTAATAAGAAACAATGAATTCTATATAAGGGGCCAATTTACAATGAATTCTAGAAGTTACCCTCGTAAAATGAGGTTCATAACTTAAATTAGAATCTACTAAGACCCCAAGATACTGAAATGTATCCACTTGCTCAAACAACGATCCATCAAGGGATTTAACCTGCAGACAATGATCCACAGTTCTTAATCTCACTATAGTTCCAAAAATCATCACTTTTGTTTTTAATTTATTTAAGACCATCCTACTAGAGATAAGAGATGATTGAAAGTTGAACATTTCTTTTGTTAGAGAATCACTTATATCACCAACAGAAGAGCCCTGCATATATATTACTGCATCATCTGCTTAAGAGTTAAAAAGCGTAAATTACTTTCACTTGCTGATCAAAACAAATAAAACAAAAGTGGTCCTAGTATGGTGCCTTGAGGGACCCCACACTTTACCTTTTGCAGATTCAGAAATAGCACCTCCATATTTAACCTTTGAGACCGATCCTTAAATAGTCCCCTATCCAAGCTAATAAGGATTGTCCTGCTCCCAAAGGCCCTAATCTGGAAATTAACAATTGATGGTTTACTGAATCGAATGCCTTGGTCAAATCCATGAACACGGCCCTAGTCAGACAACCTTTATCCATGCCATCCAGGACTGTGTTCGTGAACTCGACCAAGGCAGTCTCAATGCTTCTACCTTTACGGAAACCATGCTGGTTCTGAGACAACAGGCCCAATGAATCTATATATTCAGGTATAGTTCAGTTTGGCCACTAGAACTAAATCATCCCATTCCAAGGCAACACTATGGGACTTCAGAGGAGCTGACTTTGATAACATGGCCAACAGAGTTAAGCTAGTCCTGGCAAAAAGAAACACAGGTGAGGGGGTACAGGCAAAGTGGGCAAGTGTTAATGATGCAATACTTGAAGCAACATTCCACTGTGTTAGAGAGAAAAGGAAGTGCAAAAGAAGAAGGAAACCACTTTGGTTCTCAAATACAGTAGCAGAAAAGGTCAGAGCCAAAAGGCTGGCCTTCAGGAAATATAAGGGAACACAGCGGGATGAAGATAGGGAGGCATACCAAACTGCTCTAAGGGAAGCAGGGAAGGCAGTAAGGCAGGCAAAGTCCCAAATTGAGGAAACACTAGCATGAACAGTAAAAGAAGGTGACAAGACTTTCTATAGATACATTAGTAAAAGAAGAAAGTCCAGAGGGGGTATTGCTAAGATCAAAGGGGATAAGGGTGTGTGTGAGGAGGAGGACCCTGTAAAGGCATCTATCCTAAATAGATACTTCTGCTCAGTATTTACTGAAGAGAAGGTAGGGCGGGGCCCACAGCTCAGCATCATGGACACAGGGGAGAGGGAGGCGTGCACTAGTCCCTTCACAAAAGAAAGGGTCCTACAAGAGCTCAGTAAGCTCAGGGTGGACATGACAATGGGACCTGATGGCATACATCCCAGGGCACTAAATGAGCTAAGGATGGAACTAACAGAGCCATTATCAGAACTGTTTAGTAAGTCTCTGAGCACAGGAGAGGTCCCAGAAGAGTGGTGAAGGGCTCATGTGATCCCGCTCCACAAGAGTGGTAGCAGGGAGGAGGCAGGGAACTACAGTCAGTCAGTCTTACCTCAGTGGTGGGCAAGATTATGGAGGCACTCCTTAAGGAAAGGATAGTGCAACACCTGGAATCCATAGGAGCACAGGATCCAAGATAGCATGGGTTTACAACAGGAAGGTCCTGTCGAACTAATCTCATAGATTTCTTTGACTGGGTAACCAGAGTGGTGGACCAAGGGAGCAGTTGATGTCACCTACCTTGACTTCAGCAAAGCTTTCGATACTTTTCCACATAGAAGATTGATTAATAAGCTGGGTAGGCTTGGGTGGGTCAGAAGTTGGTCAACTGGGTGGCAAACTAGTTGATGGGCCAAAACAGAGAGTGGTGGTAAACGGTATACAATCAGAAGAGATTCAAGTCACAAGTTGTAGTTTCTGTCCCAATTGACACGAACTACACTCAATGGGAGGGACTAAGTGTTGTTTTTATTTATTTTAAAATTACTAGTTGCATTATCCTGTTCTCTGACTCTCAGGAGGGTGCTGATTGCAAACCTGGAAGTGTTCAGCAGTTCACCACTTGCTATTTAAAACCCAAGCCCTGTGGTGAGCAGCAACGTGCACAAAGACACACGCATCCAGTGTGTGTTTAGCGTGTTTAACGTTTAGCAGTTAGCCTCTACATACAGGCTGTGGTCATTCAATTACAGGAAGTACTAACAGGTACTGTGTATAGGTAGTACTACAGCCATTGTAATAAACCTACTGATATAGCACTATACAGTATAGTGAGCACATAATAAAATACAAGATGGAACATTGTAATGCAGCAAGAGTGCAGCTAGGCAGTAATGAAACCATGCCTGCATTATTAACATTTATGACTTTGATGATGAAGTGGAATCAAATGCATGACATGCTGCATGTATCAGTTGGTTGTATCACCACAGAACTCAAATGTTAATTTTATTTGTGAAAAATGTTTAATAAATAAACAACTAAATGAGGAAATGGCATTATTTTCTGAGAGACTATATCAGCTGGAAAAAAGCCAAGCTGACATGTATATACATTTTCAAGCACTAAATAATCCAAGTCTTCCTACTGATATTATTATACAATCCCCAGCATCCCATTCTCCCCTTAACCATTCTGTATCCTACTCTACCTCACACCTTATTAATGTTGATGTAAATCACATGCCTAATTTGGAGATTAATGTGAATAAATCCACATTGAAAAAGCAGGCTAGAGAGGCTGAATCTTATGATACTGATGAAAATGAAGATTGGATGTTGGTAACCAGTTCTAGGGCTTGTAAAAAGGGGCACAGAGCTGACCAATTTAGCTTACCAACCCATAACTTATACTCTGTCCTATCCACCATAACAGACCTTATTCACAATGATGATACCACAGTACATAGTGTTCAGCATGAAGATCTTACTAATATCACAGAGCCTTTACCAATGGGTCTTATTGATTTAGGGTCCCATTTCCCTCAATCGGATAACTTTTGCCAGTCAGATACCATTCAGAACACAGTAATCCCTGGAAATTCCTTAATTGAGGCCGATTTAGCTTTAGCTCCAACACTAACTGATAATTCAATGGAAACTTCAGATTCACTCCCATCCCCCAGCTCAGCCTCATCAAATATTTGTGCTTGGCGACTCCATTATTAAGCACCTTGACAGGGTTATTTGTAACCCTGACAAATCATCAAGAACTTGTTTTAGTTTTTAGGGAGCTAAACTTTCAGATGTTACGGGAATGGTTAATGACATTCTTGTTAATTCAGGCCCAAATCCATTGGTCATTATACATGCAGGAACAAATGATTTAAAACATACTAAACCCTTACAAATAAGGAAAGACTATGTGGCACTACATAATTTATTAATTGAGAAAGGCTGCACTGTATGGTTTTCCAAGATACTACCAATTCCCAGGGCCACATACAATATAACGCGTTTAATCAAAGAAACAAATGAATGGCTGAGAAAGTGGTGCCTTCAGCAAAATATTCTTTGCATTCCACATTGGGAAAACTTTTGTGATAGGGATTCACTCTTCTGCTGGGATGGCCTACATCTGAGCAGAAGAGGGAGTGCCCTGTTGGGCAGAGCTATAGTGACAGCAATTAATAGTCCTTTAAACTAAATGGTATGGGGGAGATTAGGAAAATTCCTAAATCTCTAAATGGGGAAAACATAACTCACCATAGAAAAACCTGTAATGTGTTGTCATTTAATGCAAGAGCCCTGAATTGTCTCAAAATGTCAGAATCAAGGCCAAATGTATTTTACTTGATATAAGTATAATTGCAGTAACCAGACATGGTGGGATTGTTTGTCAGTATGGTCTAGACACATTCCTAATTTCAAACTATATTTTAAAGATAGAGTAAATAAAATGGGTGGGTGTGTGTCTTTACATTAGAGAAGATATTCCTCTTACGTAGATTCCAGTTCAAACACTCACTGAATCACTTTGGTTTCCATTCAACTTAAGGGTCACCCTAAACTCTCAATTGGGGTTTTTTTATAGACCACCCTCAGCAGACATTCAGTATACCACCGATCTGACGAGTATTATTACAGATATTGCTGCCACTATAGCTCTGCCCAACAGGGCACTCCCTCTTCTGCTCAGATGTAGGCCATCCCAGCAGAAGAGTGAATCCCTATCACTGCCCATTTCCCTACCTACTGGATAAGCTGCAGATTCTAGGCTGTTGGTTAACTAGAATCTGCAGCTTATCCAGTAGGTAGGGAAATGGGCAGACTGGGTGGGCCAAGTGGTCCTTATCTGCCATCAAAGTCTATGTTTCTATGTTTCTATACAGCCCATAAAGGTGACACCCTCATTCTAGGTGATTTCAGTATGCCTTGTATTGACTGGAATATTTTTTCTGGTATTAATACCCAAGAGAAACAGTTTCTACTGTCATTAATGGATTTGGGACTAGACCATTTAGTTTGCCATCCAACCAGAGGAAGTAATACTCTGGATTTGGTTATATCCAATGTGAGTTTGAAAATTTCTGATGTAGACATCATGGCCCCATTGCGAATAGTGGTCATGCTACCTTATTTTTGAGCATTGTTGTACAAACTCCGAAGAAAATTAATAATATAGAGTACAAGGATTATAATAAAGGAAATTTTGAGCAAATCAATGTTGAACTAAAGAAAATAAATTGAGTTGAACTATTTAGGGGCAAAACAATCAATACTGCATAAGAAGACTTAGTACAAATAATACATCACCTAGAAAGTATTTATGTCCCAGTAAAATCAAAATATAACAACAAGGGTAAAGTTCCTGTTTGGTCTAATAAAACTATTTATAAACAAATTAAAGCTAAGGAACGGCTTTTCAGGAAGTATAAGTAAAAAACAAGTCCAGCCACAAGGCTTAAATATCAAATTACTGTTTCTACTTTAAAAAAATCTATCAAAATGGCTAAACTTAAATTAATTTAGCGCACACAAAAAATAATCACAAATCCTTGTACTCTTATATTAATAATAAAAAAGGGAACACCACACAAAATTGACTCACCCCTTGACAACAGAGACTGGAGAAAACCATGCAAGAGCTTGGTATAGTTGACAACGACAAACATGGTTTTAAACCAATGTACTCTTGTACTACAAACCTTATTTCTTTTATCTTAACATAAGTAAATCTATGGATAACAATATTCCAACTGGCGTATTATTGTTTGATTTCAGTAAAGCTTTTGGCAAAGTATCACATGCCTTGTTAATTAATAAACTCTCCAGTTTGGGGTTTTTCACCTTACCTGGTTAATTGGATTTTAAAATGGCTCTCTGACCATACACAAATGGTTAGAGTAAATGGTGTATACTCTAATTCTGGCAAGGTTACTAGTGGAGTTCCCCAGGGCTCTGCGGTGGGGCCTACTCTCTTTAATCATTTTATTCATGACATGAGTATTGATTCTAGCAATTTTCTCTCTAAATTTGCTGATGACACGAAACTGGGAGGTAGAGTAGATACTGAGTCAAACATCATATTGCTTGAACGTGATTTGTTCTATATTGAGCAATGGGCAAAAAATAATCAAATGGTCTTCAATATCGATAAATGAAAGTTCTGCATTTCAACAGGAATAACACACTGCATGTAGATTATCTGGACAATATTCTACTTAAGTCATCCACCAATGAAAGAGACCAGGGTATTATCATTCATTTTGTATTTTGTAATTTTGTGTGATTTTGTATTTTCTTGAAACTTGGCTTCCCAGCCAAATGCTCTTTGGGGTAACCCTTGCCTCAGTGTTCACGCACAGAGGTTCTTTGTCTTTTAAATAGTTTTTTATTTTAATGGGTTCACCACAACATACCCAAGACACACTGTCTTAGGGTAGCTGGTCCATTCCACTGGGGTGTCAAACAGACGAGGCATACTGATGAGTCCTGGTAGGATGAAACACGGTCTCATGTTATCTGTTAGCACCCTTTGCAACTGTGTGAGAGGCCTTTCGCACCATGCAATTCTGCTTAAAGTTGAACCAACATAACATTCTGTGGTGATTTGCATATGCAGCCCATGATGCTTTGCATTGTGTGGGCATGTGTGATTTTGTATTATCATTAATAACAAATTAATGTCAAGTGATCACTGTAATAAGATGTCTAGAACAGCAAATGTTATCTTAGGACAGATTAATAAAACCTTTATTAGTAAATTTGAACAGTGCTTAGTTCCTCTATATAGATCCTATATCAGACCTTATTTGGATTATGGATCTCCATTTTGGAGTCCATACCTGAAGGCAGATATCAATCGGTTACAGCAGGTCCAAAGAAGGCTCACCAAACTAATTCCAAGATTAAAAACGAAATGTTATGACACCAGACTTAAAGAAACAGGACTTTATCCCTTGCATTTAAGAAGGCAACGGGGTGATCTATTGCTTATGTATAAACTAACATGCATACCATCGTTACTTGAGTCATGTGGTTTATCATTTTCTAATAAACAAATAGTGGGAAGATTGCATACAAAACAACTAAATGTTGATTGGGCAAATACAAATAAGTATGACAATATCTTTACTATAAGAGTAGCAAAACAATGGAATTCCTTACCACAGGATATTATAGACTCAGCCAGTTTTGATTCAATTAAATTTAAACTTGATACATGGCTCACTGCTTCTTAAATTCTTGTAATATCCTACTATTGTGGGGGGACAATCTCGATGGGCCTTGTTCCTACTTTTGTCCTATACCATGCAGTAAATCCAGTAAGTGGGGTACCTCAGTGATCAGTCCCGGGGCCAGTCCTCTTCAATACCTTCATCAGTGACATTGCAGATGGACTGGAGGGTAATGTTTGTATGTTTGCAGATGACACCAAGATCTGCAACAGAGTAGATGATCCAGATGGGGTGGGCAGAATGAGAAGAGATCTGGATAAACTGGCAAAATGGTCTGAAGATTGGCAACTGGGGTTTAATGCAAAGAAATGCAAGATCATGCACATAGGGAAGAGAAACCCTGAAGCTACCTATAGGCTGGGAGAGGAGTTGTTGGTAGTCACAAGGGAAGAAAGAGACTTGGGCATCATCATCACAGATGACCTGAAATCATACAAGCAGAACACTAAAGCTGTCGATAAGGCTAGGGGATGTTGAGGTATATTAGTAGGACATCACAAGTCGTAAGATGGTGGTAATAATCTCTTTACAAGACACTGGTTAGGCCCCATCTGGAGTACTGTGTGCAGTACTGGAGGCCACACCTTCACAAGGACATTAACCAAATTGAGGCAGTCCAGAGAAGTGCAACCAAAATGGTACAAGGACTGCATCAGAAAACATATGAGGACAGATTAACTGAGCTCAATATGTATATACTAGAGCAAAGGAGGAAGAGAGGTGATATGATCAAAACATTCAAACACTTTAAGGGCATTAACAAGGTGAAAGGATCTAACATGTTTCAATATAAGAAACATAGCAGGACAAGAGGACACAGCATGAGATTAGAGGGAGCTCGATTAAGGGGTAATGTGAGGAAGTTCTTTTTCACAGAAAGGGAGGTGGATGCATGGAATGGCCTACCGCAGAAAGTGGTGGATATGAATGCAGTGCAGGGCTTCAAACAGGCATGGGATAGGTGTAAGGGAGCAATACAGATGAGTATGAATAGATAGGCCATTGACAGAGCAAAGGCCGATGGCACATTCATAAGGTAGAAAAAGAAATGGGCAGATTGATGGGCTTTGTGGTCCTTATCTGCCATCAACTTCTATGTTTCTATGTTTCAGCAGCAAGATGTGTCTGATTATAGAGTGGATCCTTGCTGTGGGACATGTTCTTGTGTGTGAGGGTGTGTGAGGGTTTGGGGTGGTGGGTGCTGAGTGGGAGATCAGGGTGGGGTGGGTGTATGTGGGGGTCAGATCAGCAAGGGACTGTTTTCTTTTTTACATATTTGAAAAAAATCATTGAGGGGCAGTTTTCTTTATTTCAGCTCACATTCCAACACTGGGGTTTGGGCATCCCAGTGTTGGGCTACTGTTTGGGGAATAGGATGGCAACCGGGAGGGGAGGTGGGTCAAGAAAAGTGGTGCCAGAGGTGGGAACCCTGGTCCACTTATATTAAATATAAAAATACATAAATACTGTGAAGGTTGGGTGGGTGACCTGGAGGGGAGGGTGGAGAAAGAAGCAGCACTGTTGTTTGGGCACCTCAGTCCATGTAAAAGTATTTAAATTAGTTAATTAGATATATTCAGTATATATATATATATATATATATATATATATATATATATATAGAGAGAGAGAGAGAGAGAGAGAGAGAGAGATAGCAATAGTCAGATAGATAGATAGATAGTTAGATAGATAGATAGATAGATAGATAGATAGATAGATAGATAGATAGATAGATAGATAGATAGATAGATAAACAGATACAGTAGAAAGAACAGGGGATCGTTGGCTCACTGCCTCAACTGAAGCCAGCAGCATGACTGCAGCTGTAGCTTAAGCATTCAAGAAAGTCCTGCTGTTGTCACACAGAAAATGCTGGTGAACGGTTTATCTTACTAAGCTGGACACCCTGGATTTTGGGGTACTCAGAAAATGTACTTCTGGCCATTTTTAAAACAAACACCAGAATATAGCTAAACAGACCTTGTTTAGCCGAGTTCAGGTATTTATTTTTTCAAAATTACACATTTTGATGTATATTCCATGTTTTTTATTTTGGGAGACAAGATGGTTGCCATCATGATATGAACATTTTTTTGTGCTGTGAGAAGCAACTGGTGACAAAACAAAAATGGTCTGCGACATGGAATTTTAACATTATCTCCAAAACCCTACTGAGTATGCTCAGAACAGCAACAACAATGACACTTAAATCCTTATAACTCTGTAACTGTTCAGTATTTTGTCATGAAACCTTCCAAAGGCACTACCTAGCGTGACATGCTTCTACCCTGAAAGTTTCAGAGAAAAGTTCTATTTATTGTAGGCTTTAGGTAGAGCCAAACCAAAAATCCATGCGAGTATAGAAAAAATAGACATCTACAGAAAAATGGCATATGCAGATCTCAGAAACCACACGAGCTGCCATCATGAAACTTTTCCACATATTTAGACCTAGGCAGCTAGACAATGCATACACAATTTCAGCTAATTTTGGCATATGCTGCCAAAGCTATTAAGGTGCAAAGTTACGGGTTTTACATGGAACCTGTGGCTCTACCCCAACTATACTGCTGCTACTGTGCCAGCATAATAAGAATGTTTGGCCCTGGACAGATAGTTGTGGGATCTTACTTGTGGCTTATAAATGTATTGAACGATGTTGGTCCCAGGTGACAGATGTTTGTGGGACCCCACTTGTCACTTATAAATATTCATAACACTGTTCATCCCAAGACAGAGGCTTGTGGGACCCCACTCTTGTCATTATAAAGATATTAAACAATGTTGGTCGGGACCCTGCATGTCAGACACACACACACACATATATTATATATGTATATGTGTATATATATATATATATATATATATATATAATATATACCACTGGGGTGAGAGCTTTCTCAGTAGAATATACTATGATATTTCCACTGGAGTGAGGATAAATCCTGATGACATCAGCAGAGTGAGGATATCGACATTTATCCACACTCTGCTGATGTCACCAGAGTGAGAATATCTTCATTGCAGCTTGCATTCTAACGGAAACAGCTTCAGAAAACAGTTTATCTTTCTCACAGAAGCTGCAACTTACTCAATTAGCTTTGCAAAACACTCTCACCTATGTCCCATTGTGTTTCTAACACTCCTAGCTGATTGCCGTGCTGATCTCAGCTTCAAGACAACCTGAATTCTAAATGAAACTCTTTTACAAAGCAGATTCTATTTCTCCTTCTCAGTGCTACATGCAACAGTTCCTTTCTCACTGAACCTACAACTTACTCAATTAGCTTTGCAAAACACACTCACCTATGTTTCTGACTCCCAGTGCATTCAGAACACACACACACACACGCTGACAGCACATACAGAATGAGCAGGAAACACACAAAAACAGAAACAGTGTTCCTAAAGCTTTCACCCCTGTGGTATAAATTGCACACATGATGTGCAGATCATGGGATATGGAAAATATTCCAGTCCTGCAGAGTGAGCTGTGCATTCTCACGAGTGGCAATACAGAGCTCACTCTGCAGGAGTGAGAATATTTTCCATATCCCACTCCTGCCCATCATGTATCCCATCTATATATATTTATATGGCAAAGTTGGTGTCAAGATAGATGCTTGTGGGACTCCACTTGTCACTTTTAAATAGAGTATATGTAACTTTATTGGTCTCCGGAGAGAGGCTTGTGGGACCTGCTTGTCACTTATATTGAATAATGTTGGTCTCAGGACAGAAGGTTGTGGGACCCTGCTTGTCACTTATAAATATACTGAATGACGTTTGACCTAAGAGAAAGATGCTTGTGACACAGCTTGTCACTTATAAATTCTGTTAATAAAACAATGTAAATTCTGTATATATAACATTGTTGATCTCAGGACAGATGCTTGTGGGACCCTGCTTGTCGCTGATAAATATATTGAACAATGTTGGTCCCGGAGGGATGCTTGTCGGACATTGCTTACAATTATAAAGATATGTATCCCAAGACAAATGCTTTGAGGAACCCACTTGTCACTTTTAAATTCTGTATATACAACAATGTTGGTCCCGGGATAGATGCCTGTGGGGGACACCGCTGGTCACTTACAAATATATTGAACAATGTTGGTCCCAGGATGGATGCCTGTGGGGGACACCGCTGGTCACTTACAAATATATTGAACAATGTTGGTCCCAGGATAGATGCCTGTGGGATCCCGCTGGTTACTTACAAATATATTGAACAATGTTGGTCCCAGGATGGATGCCTGTGGGGGACACCGCTGGTCACTTACAAATATATTGAACAATGTTGGTCCCAGGATAGATGCCTGTGGGGACACCGCTGGTCACTTACAAATATATTGAACAATGTTGTCCCAGGATGGATGCCTGTGGGGACACCGCTGGTCACTTACAAATATATTGAACAATGTTGGTCCCAGGAGAGATGCCTGTGGGACCCTGCTGGTCACTTACAAATATATTGAACAATGTTGGTCCCAGGATAGATGCCTGTGGGACCCCGCTGGTCACTTACAAATATATTGAACAATGTTGGTCCCAGGATGGATGCCTGTGGGGGACACCGCTGGTCACTTACAAATATATTGAACAATGTTAGTCCCAGGATGGATGCCTGTGGGACCCCGCTGGTCACTTACAAATATATTGAACAATGTTGGTCCCAGGATGGATAGATGTCTGTGGGGGACACCGCTGGTCACTTACAAATATATTGAACAATGTTGGTCCCAGGATGGATGCCTGTGGGGGACACCGCTGGTCACTTACAAATATATTGAACAATGTTGGTCCCAGGATGGATGCCTGTGGGACCCCGCTGGTCACTTACAAATATATTGAACAATGTTGGTCCCAGGATGGATGCCTGTGGGGGACACCGCTGGTCACTTACAAATATATTGAACAATGTTGGTCCCAGGATGGATGGATGCCTGTGGGATCCCGCTGGTTACTTTTTCTGCCTTAATATATTACCATTTATTTAACCCTTTGTTTTGTATCATACAGACAGTTTTAAACCATTTCAAGGCCCACATTTGCAATTGTTAATTAATATCCTTCTATGTTGTAAAGTCTGATAAGTCCTGTACTTTATATAGGTTTGATGGTACTTTTTTTATAATTTTGTTATATTGTTGCTGTATTAGTAACATTTATAGCTTTATGTGAATGTGCTTATGTTTGTGTCATATTGGAAGTTTGTGTGTCTTATGGCATATCCTAGCTTGATGTTATAATTATAGCCTGTATTTTTAGATAGGAATTACACAGGTCTGTCTTGTAAACTGGACTATTGGTCCAAATAACATGCATTACCTGTATAAAAATAAACTTTTGCCTACCTACCTACCTACCATATCATCATGCCCCTGGTTAGATCTAGGTTCTCTTGTTTATGAACTAGCCTTCTGTGTGGCACAGTATGTCCCTAACAGCATCCCATAGGTGGAAATCATTTTTGTTAACAAACAAACAAACAAAAAATTGTTTGACTTTTCATTGGGCATTATGGTGGTTCTACAGTGACAGCAAGATAGTGAATCATCTTTCAAATGACCCCCAAAATGCATCGGAATGCACCAAAACAGAAAAAGAAATTCTAGGGGCTTAGACGGCCCCCCCAGAGCCCCGGTCTATAGGTTATATTTTTCACTTTGTGCACAGATTTTATTGAAGGCCGGTTATTCCACTGAGTGAGGGGCAACGTGACTGAGACCTACAAATACCTCACAGAGGTTAACAAGGTGCAGAAGGGAAGCCTTTTCCAAACAAGGATAAGCTTGAGGACTAGCTGGCATGCCATGGAGTTGGAAGGGGAGAAGTTCAGGAGGGATGTGAGGAAATATTTCTTCACTGAAAGGGTGGTGGATGCATGGAACCATCTGCCAGCCAATGTGGTGGAGACTAGAACAGTAGAGGACTTCAAGCATGTGAGATAAATGCAGAGCTGTAGTAGAACAGAGGCAGGGAGGGGGAAGGATTGGCAGAGACTAGTTAGGGTATGTGGAGGCAGAATAGGCAGGGAACACTTGGGCAGACTGCATGGGCCAAGTGGTCCTTTTCTGCTGACAGAGTCTGTGTTTCTATGTTGGGATACCCATTTTGGTAGACTACATAGGCCATTGGTCTTTTTTTGCCAGCAATGTCTATGTTTCTATGAAGACAGTGGTGCAAATCAAAGCTGAACGTAGGTTACCAATTTCCACATTCACTCACCCTTACAGTGCAGTCATAGATACATTCAATAAAGGAATAATGCATGACAGGGTGTGTGTCGTGCTGGGATAACGCCACGCCTGGGGGGATTGGGCACGAGGCCGCAGGCCGAGTGCGTCCTATGCACCAGGCGTGGCATTATCCCAAACGACACACACCCTGGAATGCATTATTCCTATTATACAATGGCTTGTTGTCATATATAAAATAAAAAAATAATTTTAAACAATGTTTTTATTAGTGTGGAAAAATATTTTGTTTCTTAAGAGGAGATGCAAAAACCAAAAGGTGGTCCATATCCATGTCATCATCCATATGGGTTCACAGTGAGGCTGAGACTAGACCTGTGGCATCGTGCTGGGATAACGCCATGGGTCCAGCCCCAAATTGACCAATCACAGTCCAAGATTCTTTCTTGCCATTATATAATATAGCATAAAGTATGGGGAGGTGTAAAAGAAGTTTACACACTCACAGGGTTAGATGCTACATAAATCGGTGAGGGAAGCTCGAGGGATTTGTAAAAGCATCTAACCCCTGGTGTGTGTGTAAACTTTGAGTTTGCACACTATTCCATATTTTATTTTATATAATTGCTGGGTTTCTTTTAACCACATTAATGATATAAATAGCATAAGATTCCAGGGCTACTGCACTCGCTTTTGTCTTCGCCAGAAGTGAAGTGGTCCAAGATTTTTAAAATGTTTTAAAATGTTTATTTGGCCCCATAAATGTGTAAAATTAGTAGAATAAAAAAATAATAATAGTAATAACTTACCGCTGAGTTAGCCTGTTGTTTACTTTCTGGCAAGAAGGCAAGTAGGCGTGGTCAGAAGAGAGAACTCGCGACGACATGCACAGAGTGGGGAAACCGTGCATGTGTTTGCCGTGTCATACTCCTTTATTACGGGCAAATAACACCACGGTTTCCCTATGGGATAAAGGAAAAGTCAGTTATTATATATAAACTATTAGGCCAGCCCATTGGTGCAGGTGTAGAGGTTCCACTTGTGATGCCTGTGAATGGGTTTGGGAACAAGCCAGGGTCATCAGGGATATGACATGGAAGGAGGATTAAGTGTCCTGGTGGAGGCTGTCCTTCTCCAGGGAGGTTGGGCAAGTGTGCATTGCTGTGCTACTGCCATCTAGGTAACTAAAGGTGGTAGTGCAAGCTGGAGCCACCTTGGGGGAGGGCTGTTAATCTGCATAACATCTGCATGTGCAGAAATTATGTGGGTGCATCAGGTATAGTCTCATTGACGATGTCCCCGAGGGCAGGGCAATGAAAAGGCAGGAAACTGTCCTGGCTGATGCAGGATGAAGCTGCGCTCCTCCCACAAGTTCCACATTGCTGACCAGGGCCCTCACCTGCACCGTGCAAAGAAGATGGGCTAGTGAGGGGGCCTTGATGGCCCTGCCATAGTGAGCAAGCCCTGAACTCCTGCAGGTAGGATTAAATTCCTGTTGAAGACAAGAGATTGGGCTTGTGAGAAGCCTACTGAAGACAGCAGGCCAGAGTGGCAAAGGAGTCACAAATAGATCATCAAAAAAAATAAATACAGGATATTTAATATTTACAGAATGTACAAAATATACAAACAACAAATGGGGAACTACAGAGCTGCATCAGAAAATCAAAAAACTTAAGGATTTAAATGAAGGAGCTGCAAACAAAGGAAACAGACTGTCTGGACTAAATGCTATATTTGTCTTACATGTACAGTACCTCACAGGCTTTCCAAGGCAAGAACTTCCTCACAGGATTCAGTCCCCAATGAAACTACTCAGTGGATTTGGAAAGGGCTCTGTCTGTGATGCACATAGCTTTTTTGTGGGGTTTTCTAGCCGTCCAAGTGCAGAAAAGAGAAGAGAAAGAGAGCTGCCCTTGTCTGTCCATTCTAGTTAAAGTGTACCTTGAGCTCTCATGATGCCACAGGAATAGCAAAATAGGATGTGATGGCAGATAATGGCCGCTGGGCCCATTTTTAAGCTACTTTTTTGCTGCAGGCCACACTTGATCAACAGTGCAGTCTCTTCCCCTTCCCTACAACTATGATTCCCTGTGCCTGTCCCAGTCATTTTAAACCTTACCACTGTTTTGCCCCCATCACCTCTTCTGGAAGGCTGTTCCAGGTGTCCACCACCCTTTCTGTGAAGAAGTACTTCCTCCCATCCCTCCTGAATTTACTACCCTCCAGCTTCATTGTATACCCCCTTGTTCTAAAGCACTTTTTTCTCTGAAAAATACCCCCCTTCTGTACCTTATTTACATTTGTGACATATTTAAAGGTCTCTATCATATCTCCCCTCTCCCTCCTCTCCTCCAGGGTGTATATATTTAGTTCCTTTAACCTCTCCTCATAGGGCTTTTGATGCAGCCCATGCACCATTTTGTTAGCCCTCCTCTGGACCACTGCCACTCTGTCTATGTCCTTCTTGAAATATGGTCTTCAGAACTGGACACAGTACTCAAGGTGGGGGCTTACGGTGATCTGTAGTGGCATCACCACCTCCATCTTCCTGCTGATGATACCCCTTCCTATGCACCTCAGCATCCCACTAGCCCTTCCGACTGCCGTTCACACTGCCTGACCACCTTTATGTCATCTGATATGCTTACCCCAAGGTTTCTTTCCTGCTTAGTCTTTGTCAGTATCACTATGCCCATTTTGTACTCCTCCTGGATTTCTATGGTCAAGTGCATTATTTTCACTTTTGCATTAAAGCCCAGCCACATACCTGTGACCACTCTTCCAGCCTCTAAGATCCCTGCCCATCCTATCCACCCCTCCAGTTTCCAGTCTGTTGCAGATCTTGATGTCAACACCAGAAAGAGGCAGACCTTCCCTTCCTTCCAGTCCCTCTGCTATGTCACTTATAAAGACATTGAAGAGGACTGGTCCCAGCACGGATCCTTGAGGTACCCTACTGGTCACTCTCCCTTCCTCAGAGAGAACTCCATTTTCCACTACCCTTTGTATCCTATCTGCTAACCAGTTACTTACCCAGGTTACCACCTTGTTACCCACCCCACGTTACCAAACATACATACCAGTCTCCTATGTGGAACGATGTCGAAAGCCTTGCTGAAATCCAGATAGGCCATGTCCACCACTCATCCCTGATCCAACTCCTTTGTCATGCAAAGAAATCAATAAGATTCATTTGGAATGACCTTCTCTCTGTGAAACCATGCTACCTTGGGCCCTGTAATTCATTGGATACAAGATATTTAACAATTGTTTCCTTTAATAATGTTTCCATTAACCGATCCACCACTGATATCAGGTTGACAGACTTTCAGTTGCCGCCTCCTCCTTGCTACCACTTTTGTGAAGTGGAACTACATCTACCATTCTATAGTCCTCTGGAACCAAGCTGGTCTCCAGTGATCTGTTAAATAGGTCTGTCGGAGGTGCACCTAGTTCAACCTGAGCTCCCACAGCACCCTTTGCATGTACCCCATCTGGCTCCATAGCTTTGTCCACCTTCAGTTAATGAGTGCTTCTGGACTCCTACACAGAAAGAAGCTCCTGGCACCTTGTCATGGTCCCTCCCTACCTTTTATACTTTGAACATTGAGCAGAAGTATTTCAATCAATCAATCAGTCAATCAATCAATCAAACTTTATTTAACCAGGCAGTTACATCGTTGAGCAAGCTAATTTTCAAGATGGTCCTGGACACAGAGGACACATGCTTGCAGTAGACAACATTTTATACCATAATAGACTTTGGTACAGGCAGTTACAATATACAAAGTCAGTGATCGGATGAATCAGAACTTGCAAAGCAAGTGCAAGTACAGACATTTAAAGTGCAGCGTATACAGGATGTAGATTGTTGAGTACAAGTGAGGACAAATGACAAGTCACAATGACAAGTGATAATGACAAGTGACAAATACCAAAGGTGAGTATTTGTCCAAGATGTTTGCTTTTTCTTGATCCCCCTCTGTACAGTCCCCCCTCTGTAACCGTACAATCCCTCCTTTCGTATTCCTTTCTTCACTAACTTACCTAAAAAATGTCTTGACCCCTTTTGATACTCCCTGAGGTATACTTTCCTCAAGTTTGCACCTTTGCGCCACTTTCTGCTTTGCCTGCCTCCCTCTGTTTTCTGTGATAACACTTCTCTATCCTTTTCTCTCTGGGTCTCCTTATACCTTCTGAATGCCACTCTTTTAGCCTTTACCTCCTCTGCTACCTCTTTTGAGAACTGTAGTGGTCTCCTCTTTCTTTTACTTTTGTTTACCTGCTTGACACAGAGGTTTGTTGCCTTTACTATGCCCTCTTTTAGTGTGGCCCACTTTTGTCCACCCCCCCAGGTCATCTCCCTTTGTCAGGTCTTTCCTGAGTCATTCTCCCATCTTATTATGATTAACCTTTCTGAAGCTTCTGATGTCCAGGACCCTTGTTACTGTGCTGTTGAAATGAGACATGAAGTCACCATTAACAACTAGCTTTTATTTTTCAGTGGTATCCAATCAGCTCCATTCTATCCCTGTCCAGTTGTGCCTGGCTCTGGAGTTTGCTTTTCTATGAAGTAAAATAAGTTAAACTGCCCATTCGTATGAGAACAAGGGATGACATTGGCTTTTATCTGAAGGAGAAGTTTAATAATTCCCGCATGAGACATTAACGCACGTATTAAGCAAGAGTGATGCTATCTCCCTAACTCAATATGTGATCCCTTTTGCTGTCGCTTTACAAGTGTCAGATTGACACACAGAAGCAACATTTTAGGAAGACCCTTAAGATTGTGCTGCCTGGTAGTTATGCAGAGATCCTGTACATACACTAACCAACTCAAGGAGTGATGAAGCTGAGAGGGGGTTGGAACTGGCTGTTAAGCCTCCAATGAAGAATCATAGGCTGACAGAAAAAACAATTGAATAAACCCTCATCTAGAAGTGAACCCACAAGATTGGGAATTGCTGCCTACCCTGAGAACTAAAAAACAGCAGAATTAGGGCAGATGCAGAGGACCGTGTTCCGAAACAGTGGACTTTGACAAAAGTCACCTTCCGGAAAGGCAAAACTTCCTTGATTTGTGGTGAAAAACCACTCCCAGGCCGTACAAGGTCTGAGATGGCTTGGGGGAGCTCTGCTCCCGGTCACCCTTAGCAATGTGACTCTAGTAGATCTAGAGGCGGAGAAATGACCTCTTGCCAGAGACAATGTCATTGCATGAATATTCAGTTCATTCAGACAGGATAGACAATAAGCCACCAGGACTATCAACACCTTTGAGGAACTTGGTGAAGTTGATGCAAGGGTAAAGGATGCTTGGATGTTGGTCCAATATCAAAACCTGAGGGACTTTCAGTAGGACTGAGGAATATGATGGTAGACATATGAAAACAGCTGAGAATACTGATGGAAGCCTTGTCGAACCATATTAAGAGGAGCACTCTTTTATTATTTCACATGTGAAAATAAGTGCTAAGAGAGACTCAAACTGGAGAAAGCAGGTATCATATAAGTCATAAGATGGGGGCAATCTAAAATAGAATAAAAAGCATTGGTCAAAATGTTCACTGCTGTCATGCACAGCGGCTTTAATTAGTTTTACTCTCGCACCGTGCCAGGGTTTGTAAAATATCTCTGAAAAAGTGGTATCATGCAAGTCAGGAAGTAAGAGGAACTCTAAAATAGAGTAAAAAGTATAGGTAAAAAGTTTCACCACTACTATACACTGCTTCTTTAAGATTTGTGCAGTATGTTTAAAAGACTCTTAACATCCAATTTCTGAAAGAAGAGTAACTGAAATATTTTTTCTCTCCTGTTTTGTTTGATTATCTGAATATAGAACCCCATATGAACCCAAACAGAATGGCTCAGAGTCTTAATTCACATCTAAACCCAAATATCAGTGTCCAGAATCATCAAGAACTCCTTCTGAATTTCAAATTCAGGGCCCTGAACCAAGAACCTCATCAGTACCGAAAGAGCAGGGCTCAACATCCAGAACCTCGCCTGAGCCCACAAATCAAGATCCCAAATGCGCGGAACCTATCTGAACCTGAATATCAGTGGCCTGAATCCAGAAAACCCTGTCTGAACCCAAGTATCAGGACTCAAAAGCTAGAACCTATCTGAGCCTAAATGTCAGGGACCCAAATGCAGAGCTCCCATTTGAAACTGAATATCATGGCTTCAAATCTAGAGGCCCTGCTGTATCTGAATACCAAGCCTTTGAACCCAGAACTCCATTAATACATAGATACATATCATTTGTTCGCAGAGAAGGACTACTTGGTTCACCTAGTCTGCCTATTTAACCCTACCTACAGTATCCCCGCGCAGATCCTACTTGATCTCCAGTTTCTTCACATGTCCCTTGTTCCTTTCTTCTAAGATACTGTTGTGCCTATTCCAAGCTTTCTTAAACCCTTCCACTATTTCTGCCCCAATACCTCAGCTGGTAACCTGTTCCATGAATCCACCACTCTTTCTGTGAAGAATTTTCTTATAGATCTCCTGAATTTACTCCTCTCTAGCTTCATATCATGACATCTCGTTCTTGAGCACATTCTCTTCTGAAAAATATTCCCAACCTGTACCTTTTTATCCCTTTATGTATTTAAATGTCTCAATCATATCCCCTCTCTCTTTTTCTTCCAGGGTGTACATATTGAGTTCCTCAGTCTCTCCTCAAAGGTTTTCTGTTGAAGACCTCACACCATTTTAATTGTCCACTTCTAGTCTGCCTCTACTCTGTCTATGTTCTTTTGTAGACTATGTGGTCTCCAGAACTGCACACAGTATTTCAGAAGAGGTCTCGCCAGTGACCCACAAGGAGGTAACACAATATCCCCGACTTCTTCTGGTTATCCAACTCCCTGTGCAACCCAGCATACCACTAGCTTTCTAAACTGCCTTGTCACACTTCATATCAGGGCCCTGAACACAGATCTCCTTCTGAATCCAAATAAAAGGGCTTGAATTCATAACCCACATCTAAACCCAAATAGCAGTGCCCAGAATAAAGAACTCTTTCTGAATTTCAAGTTCAGGGCCCTGAAACTAAAACCTCATCTGAACCCAAAGAGCGGGACTCAAAATCCAGAACCCCACCTGAGGCCACAAGTTAAGATCACAAATGTGGACTCTGTCTGAATTTGAATATCAGTGACCTGAATCCAGAAACCACATCTGAATCCAAGCATCATGACACATAATCTAGAACATGTCTGAGCCTAAATATCAGAGACCCAAATACAGAGCCCCATATGAATCTGAAAATTAGGGGTCCAAATCTAGAGCCCCTTCTGCATCTGACTATCAAGCCTTTAACCCCAGAACTGTATTAATATTAGAGCCCTGAACCTAGAACTCCATCTGAAACCAACAGAAGGGCTTGAATCTGTAACTCCCATCTGTACCAAATAATAAGGCTCTGGACCAAGAACTCTGTCTGAATTTCATGTTCAGGGCCCTGATCCCACAGCCTTATCTGAACACAAATATGAGGGGTAAAAACCCAGAACCCATTCTAAGCTTGGATATCAAGGCCCCAAATGCAGAACTTCATCTGAACCCAAATAGCAGCTTGAATTCAGAGACCCACATCTTAACCCAAAAATCAGGACCCCAAGTCTAGAACCCATCTGAGTTAAAATCTCAGGGTCCCAAAATTAGAGCACAATCAGAACCCGAGTATCAAGACTTGAAATCTAAAACCACTTCTGTGTCTGAATATCAAGTCTCTGAATGCAGAATCCCATGAAAACCTGAATACTGTATATTGCCCCTGAACCCAGAACTCCCATTGCACCCTAACAGCAGGGCCCTTAATCAGATCAGAACCCCCATCCAAACCTAAACGACAGACCTGGTGCTCACTGCTCATGCTGGGTATCAAAGTACAGTCTCTCACTGCAGTAGGTTGTACTTGCTTAATTGTGCTGGCCAACACACAATCCTCAGGGGCTGGCAGGGATTAACATTTTGCTACAGAAAGATTGGATTAAACTTTTCCTTATTAATCTAACAGTCTGCCAAATGGTTTTTGTTGAATGCCCTCCCACGCCCCTCCTTTTTGTCCCTCCGGGGTTACTTCCTTCTGTAAAATGACCCTGCCAGTGTGTTTGTTCACTGGCTTTCTTCCTGCTAGACAGGTGCTTTGATACAGTAGGCTCTTACCATAAGGACTCTCTGGACTCGTCTGGCAGTGCGTTTCAATAATGAAATAAAGAAAGCTTAGAATAAGTAGACGTGTCAGGTAGGGGAAAAAAGTCAGACAAACACTGAAACATATTTCCTGGCGGAAGACCAGAGAATTAATCACAAAAACTGAGATCACTGCATTTGGGATATAAAATTATTACAATGTTTAGGAACAGGAAAAGGTCATCAAGCCAAGTATGCTGGACTGTTTCTGTCTCCTTCATCTGCATTTTCTTACTTTCTCCCTCATACAGCCCCCCCCCCAATCTCGCATCTGCTGTTTCTCCCAAACCCATCTTGTTCTTTGATCACATTGGTGCTCCCTGCTTCAATGCCCCTCCTTGGTAAAACATTCCACACATTTTCCTGCCCTCTGTGTAGTGTAAAGTGGCATTGGTTAAACCCGATTTTTATTCTTTATCTCTATATAGAGAAAATTTCTTTCTTGATTTGCATTTTTTTTCTAGTGTGAAATGTTTGTCTTGATCTGTTTTTCTCGATCCTCTTTGCTAGTATTGGAAGTCTGAATTGGATCACCACCTAAGCATCTTCTTGTTTCAATGAATGGAACAGAACAGAGTGGAATTTCATTTTATATAGTGCCTTTCACACATAGCATATCTCCAAGGGATTAAGAAAGCAGTGAGATTGGTAACAGGGACACAGTACTATATGAAAAGATATACAGTACATCAGCCACTATACTTGAAACCATATAAGCACATCCATTGGAAGCAGTGTGCTCTAGTGGTTAGAACACCTGCTTGGGAAGAGGAGTTCCCAGGTTCAAACCCCACGAGTGCCAAAATACTCCCTGTGTGACATTGGGCATGTCAATTCATCTCCGAGAGCTCCAATCCATCCAGCATTGGAAATGGGTAGAAGCAGAACTCCATGGTGAACAAGATGTTGCATCTCAGATGGGCTTTTCCTAGGTAAGTACGTTGAGTAAAATTGATGTAAAGCCACAGAAAATCTGCATTAGAGAAACTGTTTTATTCAGCGTGCAGGTTTGAGAGGATGCCAGGGATACCCCATTCTTCTGCAACTACCGCCATGGCACTTTAACCTTCAAATGGACAACTGCCAGAAAGGGACAGAAGTGACCTCATCTTAATATCTTTTCCAAACAATGGAACCTCCAGTGGAACAGCGACCCATAATCATGTGCTTTAGTGTCAGTATTGAGAATATGTGCCCAAATGACGTGTAGAATGGGAACTCACAGTCTTTGTGGCCTAGATCTGAGACTGCTACAGTATTTACAGACCTACTCAGCATCTCACCATCAGTCCTGTCCTTCAGAAGCAGCATGGTATAGTGGCTGGAGCACAGGACTGGTAACCAAAAGATGCAGGAGTCCCAGGTCCAAATCCCACCAGAGCCACATGCATGCTGTGTGACCTTGAGCAAGTCACTTAACCTTTCAATAACATAGTATTGTGATGGTGGAAGGGAAGTTGGGTCCATATGGTCCTCTCTTCCTGATGCATGGCAGTCGCTGTGTTCAATTTGGGCATAGACACACACCCATGTTTTTCAGCTGTAATGTTACCCCAGCACATGATGTGTAACCTTCCATAACATTCTCTCTCAGGAATCTGTCTTGTCCTGCTCTGAAATACTGAACAATGCTTGATTTCACAATGCAGCCTCAGCAGATAGGCTTCTTTGCATTAAACACCCTCTGTGCAAAGCAACATTTGCAACTGTTTCCCCTTATCCCACTGCAGCCCCTCAGTTTGGGGTCATGTCTCTTGGTTCTTCTTGCACTCACTGGCTCAAGCATTTGTGTATATGACACCCTGTCCATTCCCTTCAGTATTCTGATCACAGTGATCATACTGTACCCCATCTAATCCTTCTGTTCTTTAGGCTAAATAATTTATATTTATTTTTGTACATGATTCAGGCCAGGATGGCACACTGAGTTGAGGCTTGTTTCCAGCTGCAACCTGGTGCGTGCTTATGTAGGTAGAGGGGGTTATAGTGGAATAGGGAAGGCAAAAAAATAGAAATACAGTGCCATATTTACAGTATATATATAATGCACTAATAAAGCATAATAAATCAAAACGACATGCAGAAGCATTAAGAAAAAGCAACCATAAATTATGTTAATTAGTAGCAGCCAGTGGCAGATGGAAGGAGATAACAGTTGCAGGTACAAGCATGAGTAAAGAGAGTTCAAAGATCCGGGATTTCAGGGAGGAAGAGGCATGGTGGGGTAACTATTTCAGAGGTGGAGGAGATGGTAGAAAAAGACTGCCTGACCAGCTAGGGATTATCAGTGTGGGGTGAGAAAGGAGTGAGGAATCATTTAAGTACGTCAGATTTTTCTATGGAACTGTGACCCAATAAGCCACTAATCAGCTGATACCCAGTTCTGGACACTCTCAATCAATTTAATGTCCTTCCCCTACTGCAGTGAACAAAACTGGATGCAGTACTCCAGGTGTGGTCTAACCAAGGTCTTGCACACGGGGAGGATCACCTCCTTTGACCTGTTCCTCCTTACCTCCATCCTACGGCAGTCAAGAGTTGCACTGGTTCTTTTGATAGCAGTGGCACACTATTTGCTCGACTTCAGCTTACAGTCTACAGTTATCACAAGAGCCTTTTTCTTGGTTGCTTGGCCCACTGTTGCACCACACAGGATGTTTGCATGACCTGGACTCTGTGCCCCTTGGTGTAGCACTTTGCACTTCTCCATGTTTAATCTCAGTCCCTGTTTCTTGGCCCACACCATAATGTGTTTGGGTCTCCCTGTATAAATTCTCCCCACTGTGTCCACTCATCCTGCCATTTTAGTGTCATCAACACACTTCACCAAGTCAAATGAGGTCAGTAGACAAAGTAGAAAAATTACCTTACAGGGAACCAGGATCAGATAGGAGAACAACAAGGTACTTTTCAACACCTTACACAATATACAGCAAAACAGTAAGGATGTAATTTACCAATACTGGCATGTATTACGGGGGCATAAAGTGCAGAGTTAATGAAAAAACCTATATACATCAAAAAGAAACCTGACATTGAGAGACAAGTTGTTCCACATCTGTCACCAGTGCCAGACCCACGAAAGTACAATTGTTCTTGGGACAACTAAGAAATGGGATGTATCCATGTGGTAGATGTGCAAATGTGGAAACACCGGAATAAAGCGGACTTTTGAGCACCACACACAAATTAAACTTCACCCATCAAAGACCATATAACCTGTTCCAGTGACATGTGATATTCGTATTAAAATACCTATGTCATAAACATTCTATAGGGAAGACCATGAAAGAACTAAAAAAACTGGAGGCAGTATAGCGCAGTGGTCTAAGGCTCTGAGCTGCAACTCTGGTGACATCCAGCAGACCAGACCTGGGTTTGAATCCCACAGCTTCCACTTGCATACTGTGTGACCCTGAGCAAGTCACTTAACCTCCTTGTGCTCCCAGGTTGCTCCTGTAAAAAAGCTTTCAGCTTAGTGTGCTATACCTGGTTAAACAACTAAATAAAAAAAAAAAATGAATCATGGAACATCCAGTGATGACTCAGTGGGTATGGAGGGCTAGGACATGAGCTCCACTCCTGACCTCACTAAAAGCTTCAAAACTGAGAGTATTGCGAGACAAAATTCATACCTGGATTGCCTTTGGAATGGCTTGTAATGATGGGAGGATCCAAAAAGAACAAAACCAATGAGAATTCTAACGGTCACACCAGATTGCTGAGCCAGGCAACAGAAGGCAAAACTGGAGTTTGTTTTTTATTTATTTTATTTATTTATTTGTATTTCGGATGACACCTTTGAGCCGAGGGCTCTTTTACAAAAGTTCCACGTCAAGGCAATAAGGTACAAAACATAACATGATCATTACAATGGAACTTACAAAAAAAAAGACAAATAAGGTTACAATAAAAGCAGCCAAAGGCATTGTCAAGGAATTGTGTTGCGAGTTAATTATACAGTACAAGTCATAGGAGGCTCAGTGAAGCTTTGTTAGGAGTGGGTTAGTGGGAAAAATGAAAGAAGAGTGGTGGTGAGGGGGTGGTATGGGAGACAGACAGAGGGAGGAAGGGAGAAATGGGGAAGGCGTTGCGTTGGATGTGTGGTAGATGGGAAACAGCAAGGGAGGAGGAAAGGGGTGGATGAAAAAGAAAAGGAGACAGGAGTAGAAAAGACGGAGGGCACAGCTCTTTCCTTGCTTTCACAACCCACAAACATGGCAATCCTTGCAAAACTCTCACGAATTTGGATTGGAGATTAAAATGATCCTTACTGAACTAAAGGACAATGTAACAATTCTGGAGGTCAAAGTCACAGAGCTGGAGGGCTATGCCAGTATATCCAACACCAGCTGGAGGGCTATGCTAGTATATCCAACACCAGCTGGAGGGCTATGCTAGTATATCCAACACCAGCTGGAGGGCTATGCTAGTATATCCATCACCAGCAGACTTGAGCAGGTATTCCTGCATGTTATGCTGGGATACCACACCACCTGACTGAAAAATGCGATGACCTAGAAAACAGGTTGCGCAGAAATAACATGGACTTATTTGGAGTCATGGAGGATGAGGAAGGCAGGGATATGATCGCTTTCCTGGATAACTTTCTGAGTTTAGTGTGGTATTACAGCTATGTATGACCTGATTAATGACTTGTTTACTGTATCTTGTACCTTATAGTAACTCAGTTTATGTATTGTCCCTATGTACCATGCTTTATTTTACCGAATTTACCGAATCTGTGTTCCTGTTATACTATCATCCTACCCTATATGTGACTTACTCCATGTGCCATGTCAGTGGACCGGTTTGTGCCTGAAAATGGTCCATTGGATTAGTGCACCCATCCAGTTATCAAATACATACATACGTAAATAACTAAATAAATAAATGAAAACTACCCTTCAGCTTGACAAAGAGTTCCCACTGTGTGGTGAGATGGTCCCACCAGGGACTTGCACCAAAACCACTGGGACCAGATGTGAGGCTTAGATCCATAGTCTTAAAATTTCTCAGCTATGCCATGTGAAACACCCTCTTATGGTTTTAAGAGTAACTGGAATGATTAGAAATGAACAGTTCTGATTGGCTAAGAATGATGTCATGATGTATAATGCACCATATAAGACACGCATGAGCGAGCGACCGGCCACTCCCTGTAGTCGCAGGAATCAGCAGCTGGCACACTTGCTCATGTAACACTGGAGGGGGTTGAAAACTTTTTTTTAAAAGCCCACTTTAAAAAAAATAGATATTTCACTTTTAACTTCTGAAGTAGAAACAGGACAACTAAGTTGCTCATTTATGTTATATAGGAGGAGACCCCTTCCCCCTGGCAAATCTATACAGGAAACTCTGGCTGTTTTGTGCGACACTAACTCCATAAAGGGTAAAAGGTGACCTAGGTATAATTACTTAATTGAAGAATTAATTATTTTATGTACTCTGCATCCCTGTGCCTCCATGCACAGCAATGCTCAGAATTATATTACATTTCTGCAGGTGTACTCACAACTACTAGACAGTACTCTGCAAGCTAGATAGCTGAATTTAAAAGGTAAGGTGAACACTGCTAAAAAGTAAGAGAATATGAATGCTTGAGTGAGTCATACTGCAGAAAGTATATGGGGGCATTATTGAAGCGTAAACAGAATACATATTCTGTGCTTAACAAACAGAAAGCAGAATGAATGTGGGACTGCTAAAGAGTATATAGAAAATTAATGCTTAAGTGAGGAAGCATGAAACAGCTACCAAATAATGAGACTGCCAGATTAATTGAGCTCTGATTACAATGAAAAGACACTAGAATACTGAAAGGAATTAGAATGTGAAGCAGTAAAATATCTCATAAAATGAATGAATGGAGAAGAAAGTAGTGAAAATGATCTCAAAGCACAGAGTTTCTTATTTAAGTTTCATTCTAATCAGTCTCTAGTGTGCATAGCTATTATAAATTGGAACAAAGTAGTTAACACTAGTTTAGACACTAAAAGTTTTATAGTAACTTAAGTCTGGAACACACCAACAGGGTAGCATGTGGTTGCACCTGGGTGCTGTAAGATATTGTCTGATCGATACTGTGATAAAATAAATTTAAGGTATATCATGTTTGAATGGGTGATAACAGCAACAAGAGCCTGATGAATGGTGGAGCCCTCAAAACATTACCCTCAAGTGTTGTTTTGTGGCATGGAATAAAATGTGAAGTTGTTTTCAATACTGATTATGCTGTATAAGCCCACCTTCTAGGAGTCTAGGAGTATGATGGTGAATGTCCATGGGGAGGGTATCAGCAGCATGACTGTGTTCAATCAAGTCCCTGACAGAAAAGGGTGCCAACTCAACCTCTCTGGTGCTGGCGAAGGAAAACAGTGGTTAAACAGCATCAACAGTTCAAGAAGAATGAGATGACTCCTTCTGATTTAAAGAACAGCGGATCCCAAGTTTAATAAACATGGAACAATAAAATACAGCCACCCATGGAGTAATTCATGTCTTAACACAAAGGGGCAGCATATTATTTCTTGACCATAGAGGTTACTCAACTGACTGAGTCCCTTTACATGAAGTCCATTCTCAGCAGTCTAAACAACCCCAAATCCTACGGCAGCTCAGTTCATACATAGCAGGAAAAGCACACCTCCACCAGGGTTGCTCTCCTCACAGTCCCAAAACACCTTGGGCAGGATTCACAAAACTCAGAGAGAAATACCTGCAGCTGTGGGTAAACCATGGAGCAAGTCGGGTGAGACTTGCGGATCCACAGAGTTACCCAGCGGGCGGTATTTCACAAAGGTGGAGCCGGATTACGACCGCCCATGATCTACGTGCCGCCCGCGGATGGTGTTGTCAGGGTAACGGCCGCAGCTGCAGGAATGGGTTATGGTTGCTGGAAGCAGCCATAACTCCCTCCACAACTGCTGTGGCTGTGAATCGGAACTGCCGCAGCTGTGGGAGATTCCGGTCTGCAGCAGCAGTTGTGAAGGAAAACTTTGAAAGAAAACGTTTGTGAATCCTGCCCCTTGTTCCCATCTCCTCAGCTCAGCCTGGCTTCTCAACTTGGGGCCAATGCTTCACTATCCCATGGGTCCAAATCACTCACTGGGGCAGTTCTGCTAGCCTCTCACCTCGGAGCTACTGTTCCCTCCTCCCACTGGTCCAAACTTCAGATCAGAGCATGCTACATCCCACACTGGCTACTACCACTCCATTCCATACTCGCCAAGATTCTCTGGTGATGGCCCCACAGAACCTCATGGTGACCTATCCCTGTCTCCACTGCCACTCCGCTCTCCCTCAGATCTCATCTCTCCCATCCTTCTTCCCACCCCAGGGTTGCTCTTCACTACCCCGCAAATGTGGGGAGTCAAAACTGAGCAGGTGCCAACACGTCCTCGCTGCAATCTCAGTTTCTACTCAACAGAAAACTATCCTGCCACTCAAGTAGGCAGCTGCCGGTTTGATCTGGTAGCACTCACCATTTCTCTTCTTTTCCTGAGCTCTCCCTTTATATCTCGTGACCACTCCGCTGCTCCCTGCAAGCAGCTCCTCTAGGTGTCAAAACTATTAACCTCTATAGGGACAAAAAGTCCCACAACATGTCACAGTGATGCACATCCAAGTGCACCGGTAAGGTGCCTCTAACCTCAAAAGGGATTACAACTTCCCTGTTCACACACTTGCTGTCCTAGGTGAGCTTAGAAGCACCATCAGCCACCTTCCAGGGGCCCAAGCAAGCGGGATATGTGCACTTCACTTAGCTAAGCATCAGAATAGCTTTAGGCTGCTCACTATGAAGGTGGAAACTACAGAAAACAAAGAACACAATGTTTCTAGCTCCACACTCCCATACGCCCAAGCCTACCTTCCATGCCACCCATTCCCCAGGCCTTTTGGAAGGGTTTCCTATGGTTAGGGTGGTGTCCCAGGTCAAACACTAACCTACACTATCTTCCCTTACTCAAACCGCTGCCTGTCATCTATCAGGGACCCTTCTTATGTGGTCCCCTCAAAAACTATATTAAAACCAGAACACTGCTGTCCCAATGTAATGTGGAGACATGGGGCACCAAAAATCAGACACTTGATCTTTCAGTGATTGGGTCATACAGCAACAATGATGCATGCATAACAGTAAAACAATTAATTCTCATTTACATAAACATGATCAACATGCACATTGCTTCAAACCCAATGACTAGAGCAATAATTATTATAAACTGTATGGGAACAATCCCCCACAGTCTCAGATAGAGAACTCAGACTACAAACAGTCACAAAAGGGTTGATCTCACCAGGAAGTGAAGTCCATGGGGCATTAAGCAGTACCACTCTTTGAACTTTATCTTAGCACCATATTCCATGTGCTGTAGTAGTAGTCAGGGGTGGGGCTGTTGCAAGATCGGCCATAGGAATCAGTGGCCCCTTATTGTGCACTTAGTACGGTCAGTGTTGATGTCCTTCAGCAGGGCATAGTTCTTAAACAAAGTAAGTCCCTCAAATGCATTCCGGGAAGCTTGCAATCATCTGGGCCTTCTGCAGAGAAGATGTGGGACTGCTGGCATGCAGGTTGTGCTTGTGGTACAGTTTCCCCAGAATATAATGTAACACCCAGTCAGACCTCTTCTTCTCCATGATGTCCCTAACACATTCAGGGAGGTAGGAGTAATCATACTGAAGGAAGTCCTGCCACACATGTCACCGAACATGTCTTTCAGCCTGCGACCACTCAGGCAAACTGTGAATGGTCATCCTCAGGGCCAGCCCTTGGGGGAGCCACACTCCATTATTGTTCTCTCACTCTTGTTGCTGATGTTCTTCAGCAAGTCCCTGGTACCCCTTGTTTCAAGAATGATGGGGGGAGCACCCTTCCCCATAGATTCCTTTGGGGCATCCTCCCCCATAGATTTGTTTGGGGGCAACATCACCACTGAAGAGTAAAGGGATGCAGCTTCTCTTTTAGAGTACCAGTCTTCCTCCTTTTCACTCTCCATTCAAATTTTGGCCACACCAGCCTCTTGTCTTCCATGCTAGGCACTCTCCGATCTCTCTGCTGGTGGGCTTCATGGTGGGGGTGCACGAGAAGATTGACAAGGGATCACCAAATCAGCAGGTTCACATTTTTCTCTGACTTTGGGGCTAAACCAGTCTCCAAAGGCTTGGTTTGGGCCACTTCACTTCACTGCCTTGATGTGTTGAAATTCACTGTGGTCCACAGTCAGGTGAGGGACTCAGCAATTGGGGCTGCTTGCCTCTTCCCACATCCATGGCCCCAAGCTGTACTCTCAGGTTGGGTAGGTTCTTGCTTAACTGTCACAGCCACAGTTTCAGTACTACCAGTGGGGTTCAAACGAGCAGCCAGGTCTTCCCAGCCTCCCATGCTGGTGTCATCTGAAGTCAGGGAGGTGATGGACAAACTGGGTACACACTCAGATGAAGTAGGACCTTGACACCCCTAGCAGACAGGGAGAAGTGTTTCTCCATTGTCCTTACTGTGACACAGGGCACACTCTGCTGGCATGGTCGACTTTCCCACAAGCTCCCACATCCGCTGGAACATATCTGGGGTACAGTAACACCTGATGACGAGGATTCCTGTGCCATTCTGTCACAACTCAGCTCACATGGTTACACAGCCCAAAGACAAATAGAAATGCCAGTTGCAGTAGCCAAATCTCCAACAATCACTCACTTGCACCATGATTCTTCTGGCAAAACACCACGATGAGGCAGCAGGACACATGGACCCCACCAGAACCAAGCAGTCCAATCCATAATGCTTGCCCTGATCCATTTGCATAAGATTCACATGGGCAGGCATGGAATCCATTCAGCAGACTCTCAGGCACTCCACAGTCCAGGAGAAGGCACGAATGATCACATTTCACAGCGACATGTTTATTGCACAATAGTTCAAAGCAAACTCTCCAACTCATTAGACGCCTCACCCAGTACAACATTCAGGGTCCAGAGGCATCACAGACACCCCAGAACACATCCCAGATGAGCCCCACATATAAGTCCACCCCTCCCCGGTGTCTAGGAGTATGTTGGTGATTGTCCATGGGAGAGGGAGGCAGAAACAGCAAGAACACCTTCCAGGATGGATGTGTTCACCTAAGTCCCTGATAGAAAAGGGGTGCCAACCCTACCCCTCCGTGCTAGGCTGGAAGGAAACAGTTGTTAAACAGCATCAACAGTTCAGGAAGGATGAGATGACTCCTTCTCACTTAAAGAATGGCGGGATCCAAAATTTAATAAACATGGTTTAATAAAATACAGCCACTCCATGGAGCAGTTCATATCTTAACACAAAGGGGCAGTACATTATTTCTTGACTGTGGATGTCACTCAGTTGATTCAGTCCCTTTACATGACATCCATTCTGGGCATGATCCAGACAACCCCAAATCCTAAGGCAGCTCAGTTCATATGTAGCAGGAAAAAAAAACACACATTGCTGCAGGGTTGATCTCCCCCATAGTCCCAACATACCTTGTTCCCATCTCCTCAAGCTCAGCCTGGCCTCTCACCTTGGGACCAATGCTTCACTATCCCACAGGTTCAAATCACTCACTGGGGCAGTTCAGTCAGCCTCTCACTTTGGGGCTACTGCTCCCTCCTCCCACTAGTCCAGGCTTTAGATTGGGGCATGCTGCATCCCACACCAGCCACTGCAACTCCATCCCATACTCATCAAGATTCTCGGGTGATGGCCCCACAGAATCTCATGGCACCCATTTCTGTCTCCACTGCCACTCTGCTCTCCCTCAGGTCTCTTCTCTCTCCCATCCTTCTTCCCACTGTGGGGTTGCTCTTCACTAACCCCCAAACTGAGGGAGTCAAAAAATGAGTGACCTCCACCACATTCCCAACTCCAGTCTCTGCTTCCTGCCCAAGAGACAAACTATCCCGCTGTTTAAGCGGGTGGCTGCCCCACTCGATCCCGGTCAAACTCACCAGTTCTCTCCTTTTCCCTGCACTCTTCCTTTATATCCTGCACCACTACCAGGGTGCTCCCGCACCAGCAGCTCCTTGAGGTGGCAAAACTATTAACCCTTTATAGGGACAAATGTCCCACAACATGTCCCAATGGTGCACATCCAAGAGCACAAGTAAGGCGCCTCTAACCCCACAAGGGAGTTACAATGACATGATCCTTATTTTTTTCACATTGACATCAACAAACATCAGCAGCTTGCTACTGACATCCTCATTCAGATCACTAAACAATATGCAGTAGGTGGTGGTGCTGCTGATGAGAATGAACAAGATAGCAGCTGCATTGCTTGATTTGAGACATCTAAAGACAACAATAGGTCTTACACTTGTTTTAAAGTATATTTTCAGTGCCATTCTGTGTGGGGAAGTGTACTGGAACTACACAGAATGTAGAAACATAGAATTTGACAGCAGATAAGGACCGCTTAGCCCACCTAGTCTGCCCATTTTCACTAACTGTTTCATATACCGTAGATCCTAAATGATCTGCAGCTTACCCTCTCTTTTCTATCGCTAGAGCTCCTTTATGTCTGTCCCATGTGTTTCTTGAATTCCCCTACTGTTTTTTCCCCTACAACCTCAGACATGAGGCTGTTCCATGGATCCACCACCCTTGCCATGAAAAAATACTTTCTCAGGTTACCCCTAAGTCTACCCCACTCTGTATTCATATCATGGCCCTTTGTTCTTGAACATCTTTTCTTTTTTTTTTTTGAAAGATGCTACTATCTTGTACCTTATTTGCACCTTTGAGATATTTGAAAGTCTCTATCATATCCCGCCTCTCTCTACTCTCCTCCAGGGAATACATATTGAGATCCTCTAGTCTACTCTCATATGACTTTTGGTGCAGCCCCTTCTCTAAACCGCTTCTACTCTGTCTATGTCTTTCTGCAGATGTGGCCTGCAGAATTGGACATAGTACTCTAGATGAGGTCTTACCTATGTTCTATACAGTGGCATCACCACCTCCTTTCTTCTGCTGAAAATAACTCTCCCTGTGCACCCACCCAGCATTCCACTGGCTCTCCTCACAGTCTTCTCACATTGTTAGATAACCTTTAGATCATCAGATATGATTACTCCCAGGTCTCTTTCCTGTTTGTGGCCATCAGTACCTCGTCCCATCATGTACTGCCCCTGCATTTCTGTGCTCCAAGTGCATGATCTTGCACTCTTTGCATTGAATCTTAGCTGCCACACCCTTGACCAACCTCAAGGTTGCTTAGGTCCCATCTCATTTTCTACCCCTCTGGGAGGTCAACCCTGTTGCAGATCTCTGTGTCATCTGCAAAGGGATTCACCTTCCTTTCCAGCCCGCCTGCAATGTCGCTTATGAAGACATTAAAGAGGATTGGTCCAAGCCCTGCTAGTCATCCAGATCTCTTTGAATTGAACTCTGTTCACCAACACCCTCTGTGTCCTAATGCTCAGTCAATTTTTGACCCAGTTTACCACTCTAGGACCCACTTCCAGGCTGCCCAGCTTGTTTACTAGCCTCCTATGTGGGACAGTGCCAAAGGCCTTGCTGAAATCCAGGTAGGTCACATTTACCACCCCTTCCTGATCCACCTCCCTAGTCACCTAGTCAAAGAAATCTATCAGATTTGTTTAATAAGATCTTCGCATTGTGAATTCATGCTGCCTTGGATCCTGTGCTCCATTGGAAATGAGGTATATCACAAACCTTTCTTTTAGTAGTGATTCCATTAGTTTCCCCACCACTGAGGTCAGGCTGACTGGCCTATGATCGCCAGCCTCCTCTCTGCTTCCACTTTTGTGGAGAGGGACTACATTTGCCTTCCTCCAGTCCTTTGGTACCATACCTGGTTCCAGGAAACTGTTGAACAGGGCTGTCGGTGGTGCTGCCAGCACCTCCCTGAGTTCTCTAAATACTCTGGGATGTATCCCATCTGGCCCCATTGCCTTGACCACTTTCAGATTAGCAAGTTCGCTAAGACTCTCTCCTCCTTAAATGGACTGGTGTTCACCTCCCACCCAGTGGTGCTTCTGTCGCCTAACTTGGTCATAGAAACATAGAAACATAGACTTTGACAGCAGATAAGGACCGCTAGGCCCATCTAGTCTGCCCATTTCCCTACCTACAGGATAGGCCGCAGATCCTAGTTAACCAACAGCCTATCCTTCCCTTCTTTTGTGAATGCTGAACAAAAATACTTGTTCTGGATTTCTGCTTTTTGTTGGCCCCCCTCTGCACACTTCTCTCTTTCCCTTTTTGGTCTCACAGTCCCACTGCCTGGGTGCATTATGTTGAAGTCTCAAAGATATCAGTGATCAACACTTGTGCCCTCCGAAGGCAAAGGTAATGTGGAAGCCTCAGCCACATGGTCTGGAATCATGCAGCAGGGTACTTCAGCTGAATCAGCCCCTGAAGGGACTCTTCAATCCCTAGGGGTAAAGATTCACTGCTTGATCAGCTCAGTGTTGGCCCTGTGTGATAAACATGCCAAGATCAATGATCAGGTACTGCTGTGGAAGGAATAAAGCCTGAACTGTTGGAGAGTGGAGACTCATACGGTTGCAGCCACTGACATGCCCAGATATTTCCTGAGATTTCTGGGATGTAGCGCTAGAAATATTTCCTGCCTCTTGTAGTACCACTGTAGGTCCACCAGGAAGATTTCATTTAGAAAGATCACAAAATATCTGAATATATCATGATAGTTTGATGGCTACAACTGCAAGGCAACTGATGTTATGGGCTGTGCAGCTGAACTGCTTGTTATTTATGCACACCTTGACCCAGTTGGAGACACTTCAAAATCAGGTCTGTTCTGATATTGTTCAGCTTCTGGGGTTCTAGAGAGGGCAGAAGGGTATCACACTTTGCTTTTTCTCAGGTACTGGCTGGTAGAGACTTTACTGGGAGAGTCAGAAAGAGAAATGTTCCTTTCAAAAGGTGTACAGAATTGAAAGAGGAATGTTCCCCTCCAAACGTGTTCAGAATTACCCACTCTGCAAGCAGGACAATGCAAGCCTGCCCAGATTTTTTCTTGTGGTAGCTGAGGTGTCAGCACCAGATACCTGTACTACAACTTGCAAAAAGGAGGGACAATTCTGTTTTAGGGTACCCCAGTCCTCTTTTCCCAAAGATTTAAATGACATCACCCATCAGAAGTAGAAGATGTACGACTATGTTCATTGGACTTTGAGAAATGCAGGTGTCAGCCATGGCATGATTTTCCTGGTCCACCTCCGTGCCGTTTATGATAGGACAGTGTACATATAGTGTAACCCTCCTATTAATGGGGGGTTCCCAAAAAAGTCTTCCTAGAGCTGCCTAAATGCTCGTTGCCAGGTTGGTGTTCGGCGCTATAGCCGTTTAAATGTTGTTGCCAGTGAGCGCCTTTAAAGCCTCCATGTGCTGTCTCTTTAAGTGCTGCCCGATTGCAAATATAATTAATCTGAATGGGGGGACTGAGTGCTCCATGCTCAGGTCCCGCCCGGGCTGCCTGCTAATTGCTCCGTTTCTGCCATCACTAGTCATGCAGAGGGAGTTCTGCTGAAAGATGTAAATATTTGCTGGAAATCGCTTAATAATGATAATGTAGTTTATTCTAACCTGCCTTCTTTGCAGCAAGGACTGTTCTGCTTGGCTCCACCATTTTGATCCCGAACTGCGAATTGGATCAATCGGTAATAGGGGACTCTAAATGAAGCCTGCTCATAGGGACTGTGGGACCAAACCTGTGGATTTGTAGTTCTGGATGGTTAGCACCTTTGCTACAGAAAGGGGAGCTCTTGTATAATTGACAGTCATGCCGGTCAACCAAACCATCTGGATCTGGGGAATACCATGAGCTGTCTTTGGCAAGCCAGATCGAAGTTGGGAGTTGAGGAGAGAGACAGCTTGTGATAGCTGAGCAAGTGTTTCATAATTCGTGTAGGAGAACTGTGCGAAGGCCTAGTTAGTGGCCTGCATTTTGGCTCACTGTGTGAAGAGAGAGAGAGAAAGAGAGGGGAAGAGTACTTTTCAGACTGGATCTGAGTCGGGAGAAACCCAGCGAGTAACTGAAAAGGGATCAGGCTTCACCTGAGGAGGACTGAAGATTGTGCTAAATGCGATCGGCCTGCCAGAAACCCTTTTCTCCTCGATACTGCTGGGGAGTGTGGATAGCTTAGCGACTGTGACCATAGAAACATAGAATTTGATGGCAGATAAGGACTGCTTGGCCCACCTAGTCTGCCCATTTCCCTACCTAACGGATAAGCTGCAGATCTAGTTAACCAACAGCCTACTTCTCCTACCCCCACTAGAATTGCCTTATGTCTGTCCCATGCATTCTTGAATTCCCCACTGGGGAGTGCTGTGCCTGGTGCAGTAAGTTCCTCCTAACATACAAGTGTGCTGTAAACTGAAGGGGGTTGCGATCTGGTTTCCCCCCATGTTAAGCTGTGTGCTGAGGGCTGGAAGCTGTACCCAGCTCAAAATGGACTGAATCCGATGCTATCTAATGCAGCTGACCCTGCCACAAGGGCTCTGTCACCCCACCCTGCTGCACAGAGAAGATCCATCAATGAGAGACCTGCCAGGGGATCAGCCCCCTGCTCCATGCCTGAACTGGAACATCGCTGTAGCGAATCATGTGGGCCCTGCCTCTTCTGGAAATCCAGAAAATTCATCTACTGCCTCAACCATCGTACATCCTGTGTTCAGTTTTGGGTATCGTGAGTAACCATCAGAGTAGCCCCTGCAACATATAGCTAAATCAAAATTGTGTCACCTGATTGATTGTTATTACTTTTCTTCTGTCACGAACTGAGCCTCCGGCTCTGGATTAAAATTAGTGTGGTGCATGTTGTTTCTTTCTTCACATGGCCCGACCAGCTGCAACGCCGGTCTGCCCCAGGCAACGGGTCCTGGCTAGCCCATCTTTCATCCCCCTGGGTACCCAGAGAGTGTAACTGTCTTTGGGACTTTAAATGCTCACACTGTAGAGTAAATGGTAGATTATTCAAACCAATTACCCTGATTGTGCCCCTCCTGTGTTACTACCCCCTGAATAAATCAGATCTACTTTTTCTGCAATTTACATCGATTGTGGTGTCAGTTTGTGCTCAAGGTATTGTACTGTTGCCTTGTGTTCTGCCTAACCTTGTTTTACAGGGGGTCCCCAGAGTCATGCTGAGAAAACCAGTCCTGGGGTAAATGCCAAATGTATGTGTATTTGCAAAGCTTATCAGGGGTATTAGGGTAAATATTGTGATTGCATGTGCCACTAGTAGGAAAAGAGGTCTGAGGTGTCCCAGAGGGCTGTGGCCTGGTTAGTTTGACCAATACCAACCCCTGACCTTTGGGTGGAGGCACCTATTACTGAACCTAGGCCCCTTCACCTGCTACTAGCCAATCAGGCAGGGGTAGTAGCCCTAGGGATAGTGCCACCTAGGGGTTACAATAGTATATAATGACACATTAGATGGAGGATGGCAGGCTAACAAGACTGGAGCAGCACAGTGCCTTAGGAATCATGCAGAGGAGGAAAGCTCAGATGCCGAGGAACTCACCTGAAGGATAACGTATTTTTCCTTTCACTTTGGAAGGGATACAACTGAGGTTTGTGACCTTTTAGAGTGGTAAGCTCTCTCTATTATAATCTCAATGGGTTTAACCACGAAACTGGTAACTCTTGGCATTTCTAAGGGAGAGCTATCTCCAATTGTACCGTTGGACATTTATGACAGATTACTTTTTCCATTATCCCATTCTATTATTATTTTCATATACCATTTAACAAAGTAACACAGTAAGCCTGAAAAAGTTTTCCATATGAGAAGGGAATTACTGGACACCCTGGGAGGTACAGTATGTAGAGAACCCCTGAAAGTTAGTTAAATAGAGTATTAGAGCCACAGAACCGCTTACTAGTTAAGGCAGTGAGTGCAAAAACATTAAGGTGTTCAAGCAAGGCTGGTATAGAGTAATGGGCTTAACAGTTACTCGGGGAGGTAACAGTAAGGCAGGGAGAAAGTAGGGGGAGAGGTATAAAAGATACAGGGAAGCATAGGGTAAAACAGGGCTGATTGTCTTTTTCTGTCAACACTGTATGTGTTTTATGCTACTTCATTTTTATGTTCACTGTTAAAGCATGTGGACATATTGATATCAATCTAAGCTGTGAGAAGACTTTTGGGGGAGTGCCCCTCCTTCACCTATCACAGTTTCAGAATACTGAATCTCCTCCCTTATTCCACCCACTCTCAACCTTTCTCCTTCTTTTCCCTTTGAAGTCCTTGTCCAATCACAAGGCTGGGAAATGCAAGGTGGAAGTGGGTTTTCTTGTGTAACTCATAATTCCTGCTTGAAACCTTTTCCTTGTTTTTCATTCCACATATGTGCTGCTGTTTACTACTTGCATATATTCTACTATTTAGTACTTTATTTCTTAGGGAATGGCAGAGAGAGAATTTAACGTTATCCAGTTAAAGTATTTATTTAAACAAAGTATGGACAACAGCACACATCGTGAACCATCAACCATGGGCCCATGGTTTATGTGTGTGTTATTGTCCATACTTTCTTTAAATAAAGTACTTTTTAACTGGACCAAGCATTTGGGTTCTTGTAAAGTCAGATACCAGGAAGCCTGACTTCCATTGTTGCTGCTTTTGTGCTTTTCTACGCTCATGGCTCCTTGGTTAGGACTCAGGAAGCCACCTCCCTCTGCAATTGCTCAAGCAATACTATGCAGCACACAAAAATATGGTTAGGAATCAATCACAAGGGCATATCATTTCAAACAATGTATAATTAATAACGTAACAGTCTCTGTGGCAATCTTGCAGTCAAAAAAATGATGATAATCTCCAGGTAAAGCTTTCTGAATTAAATAAAAAGAGAAATCAGTGTACAGCAGCATACATTCACAAATTCAAACAAGCATTTGTCAATGCTGAACGTTCGCTTGCAGGTATTTGCAGTGGTGTTTGGCATGTATGGTGCTTTACCCTAATGCCCTGTGCGATTGCTGGTATTTGCACAATAAATTGTCAGCATGACCTTTTTGTTACCCCCATTGTGCGCTACATAGGCGGAAACACATTTGGGCAGGATGTGAAAAATGACAGCTGTACTGCTCATAAGGAAGTGTGGTAAAATGGCAATGTTGAAAATCTGGAGTGGAAATATTGAAAATTCGCAAACCTAGGAGCGTGCGTGGGAACTGTGCAATGCACGCTCGTAAAACAGTCATTGTTAGGAATTTTTTCACCAAATTGTCAACATTGGCATTTTAAAACCTCTGCTAATGAACAGTGTCACTGTGATTGTCTTACTGTGTGCCATACATTGATTTTGCACACCGACTGCGCCATTGTGCACTACATGGGCGGAAACACGTTTTGGGCAGGATGTGAAAAATGACAGCTGTACTGCTCATAAGGAGGTGTGTGGTAAATGGCAATGTTGAAAATCTGGAGTGGAAATATTAAAATTAAGAACTTACGAGCCATGAGGAACTGCACAATGCACGCCAGAAAACAGTTATTTTAGGAATTTGTTCACCAAATTTTCAACATAGCCATTTTAAGATCTCTGCTCATGAACAGTGACACTGATTTTCTTAATGTGTCCCATACACTGAGTTCACAGTGACTGTGCCATTGTGCTACATGGGCTGAAACACATTTTGGACAGAATGTGAAAATGACAGCTGTATTGCTCATGAGGAGGTGTGGTAAAATGCCAATGTTGAAAATCCGGACTGCTAAATATTGAAAATTCGCAAGCGTCTGGTGTGCGTGGGAACTGCGCAACGCCGCCAAATAAAACAGTCATTTTAGAATCTTTTCACCAAATTTTCAACATAGCCATTTTAAGACCTCTGCTCATGAACAGTGTCACAGTGATTTTCTTAATGTGTCCCATGCATTGATTTACGCACACCGACTGTGCCATTAATGCGCTACATGAAGTGGAAACACGTTTTGGGTGAGATGTGAAAAATGACAGCTGTACTACTCATAAGAAGGTGTGATAAAATGGCAATGTTGAAAATCTGGAGTAGAAATATTGAAAATTCACAAACCTCTGGCGTGTGTAGGAACTGCGCAATGCACGCTTGTAAAACAGTAATTTTTTGGAATTTTTGTACCAAATTTTCAACATGGGGTTTTTGGGACCTCTTCTCATGAATGATGTCACTGCCATGGTGCTATTCAGGCCTGAAGGGTGATTTCGCGCAGTGACTGCGAAATCACCCTCCGGGCCCGAATAACGCCATGACAGTGACATCATTCATGAGAAGGGGTCCCAAAAACCCCATGTTGAAAATTTGGTGCAAAAATTCCAAAGAATGCCTGAGATATGCAATAAAGTTGAAACCCCTATCTAGCCCATTATACAGCTTACCGGCATTTCCTCAGTTGGCGGCGCCTTTGAAGAGTGCAGACATGTTCCCGGTCCACGAAGATCGTGGCGCTGAGTCTGGAGGTAAGTATGGGGTGAGGGGGGTGGGAGGCTGGGTGCGCAGGGGTGGTGCGGGTTGTGGGGGCTGGGAGACGCGCGTGGGACCGCTTTTATTTTACAGGTTTAAAAAAGACGACGACGTGGACATTTGCCACGCTGGGTGGGCTCCCAGCATGGCAGAAGATGGCTGGGGGCGAGAAGCGTGGGGATTGGGCACCCCAGTCGGCAAAAGAAACCTAACGCTTGCCACGCCTGGGTGGGCCTCAGCGTGGCACCAAAGCTTTGGGGGCGTGTGATGCACGAGGGGGAGCGCTGACGCAGGGGGGATGCATGACGGTGCTCGTATGGCAGCGGTGTTTTGCTTTGAAGCAGAGGAACACCACTGTCATACATAGAGCTCCTGCACCCATTGGTGCAGGATCGCCACGCCTGCTCAAGGGAGCAGTGCATTGATGGGAGAGGCACACTCCAAAGTGTGCTACTCTCCCAAAACGTTCCTTGCGCATGCACGCAAGCGAACGTAAAAAGGACTGTATCTTCAACTTTTCATTCAATCCCAGTGAGGATAGGGCAGCCATGCGGTGAATCCAGAATTGTTCCCTCCTGTCAAGAACATTTTCAAAATCTCCCCGTTAACTCACAAACACTTTCTCTAAGCCAGTGACTCTAACCTGGTGATTTCTTGGTACACTGTTGCTGTTTACGTACACAAGAACAACTGTCCTGGGTGGGTTCCCTTCAATATTAGTTTAGTTATCTGTAGTTAGGATCCAGTCAGGCAAAAAATCCAAAACAAAAGCGTAGAAAGCAGCCACTCTTCAAAAATTCTTCTTTCAAGTAGTTTTTATTCTGTGTTGTACCAAGCAAAGACCCTCATCACAAGCCCAATGTTTTGCCACTCTGGGCTTCTTCAGGAAGAGGATCTATAGGTAAAACAACTATGCATAATTATACACATTGCTATACAATACAGTATTTATGCAACATTTAAATTTCCTTCGTAATCCCAAATCCGTACCAGGAGGATCATTTCTAAATGTTCTCATACATCTCTCAAGGTATTAAACATGTAAGTTAGCAGTGTTCTTAAAACACTTTCATTATAAGGTCCCTAATTAAATGTAATTAAAATGTGTTTAACTATAAAACAGTATTCTTCTATTGCATGTATCAATTCTGTCTTTTCAGTTTTACAGCACCCCAGCTAGTGGAGCTAGTGCAATACAGACATGTTAGGGAGTAATACACACACTCTGCATTAAGAGTATCTCAGTGTGACAGTATTATACTTAAATCAACAAGCATTTGTCAATGCCGAATGTTGCTTGCTTCTATGTGCTGTTTAGAATTTGGAAGTCATTGGAGTGCAAATATTGAAAATTCGCTGAACTTACGGGCGTATGAGAACTGCTGCCAGAATGCACGCCAGAAACAGTCATTTTAGGAATTTTTCACCAAATTTTCAACATAGCCATTTTAAGACCTCTGCTCATGAACAGTGTCACTGTGATTTTCTTAATGTGTCCTATACATTGAGTTCAAGACAATCGACTGCGCCATTGTGCGCTACATGGGGAAACAGCGCTTTGGGCAAGATGTGAAAAATGACAGCTGCACTGCTCATAAGGAGGTGTGGTAAAATGGCAATGTTGAAATGTGGAGTGAAAATATTGAAAATTGCTAACTTACGAGTGTGCGAGAGGAACCGCGCAACGACGCCAGAACAGTCATTTTTTGGTTCCTTCACCAAATTTCAAAATAGGCTTTGAGAGCCCACCTTATGAACACTGGCAGTGTCATTTTATTAATTGTTCCAGAAAAGTGATTTTGCGCGTGGCTGGAAATCACCCTTCAGGCCTGAGTAATGCCATGACAGTGACATCATTCATGAGAAGGGATTCCAAAACCCCATGTTGAAAATTTGGTGCAAAAGTCCAAAAATGCCTGAGATATGCAACAAAGTTGAAAAACCCTATCTATTCCATTATACAGCTTACCGCATTTCCTCAGTTCGTTGGCTTTGAAGAGTGCAGAGTGTGTTCCTGTCCACCGAAGATTGTCACGCTGGACTCCGGAGGTAAGTATGGGGTGAGGGGTGTGGGGAGGCAGGGTGCGCAGTGGGTGGGTGTGGGTTGTGGGAGGGCAAGGGAGAAGCGCCGAGGGACAGTTTTTATTTCCAGGTTTTTTGTTTTTAATGACGACAGCGGACGCTTGCCATGCTGCGGGCCTCAGCATGGCACAAGGGACAGCTGGTGGGGTATGAGCCGACGGGGATTTGGCACCTCTGGCTTTATATACATTTTGCCACGCTTGGGGTGAGTTCCTAGCGTGGCACCTGGATGCTTGGGAGATAGTGGAGCCGATAGGATTGGGCACCCCTCAGCGACAGCATGGGGAGATACTGAAGCCGACGGGGATTGGGCACCCCATCGGCCGCATTATTTTGCCACGCTTGGGGTGGGCCTCAGCGTGGCACCTGGATGCTTTGGGAACGTGGAGCCGAGTGGGGATTGGGCACCCCCAACGGGCCGTGACAGTGTGGGGGGGGGAAGGCGCATGAGCACGCAGTGTGCGGTGCGCGAAAGGTGTGTGGGGGAGAGCCTGCTCACGCCAAGCCGGAGCTCTTCAACTGTATGCCACTGCATTTTCAGCTTGTCATAGACAGCTGCAGCAGTGATTGGGGAACTGGGCCGCACCTGCAAACACACTGACTACATTGGAAGATGGGCTGACACACCTCCGAAAACTCGGATGATGGCACTATGTTTCTTGCACATGCATGCAAGCAACATATAAATTATTGCATTTAATTAGGAACCTCATAATGAAAGTATTTTAAGAACACTGATAACTTACAGGTTTAATACCTTGAGAGATGTAAGAGAATGTTTAGACATTTTCCACTTGGTACCGGATTTGGGTTTACTGAAGAGGAATTTTAAATGTTATGTAAATACTGTATTGTATAGTAATGTATATAACTATGTATAATTGTTTTACCTATAGATCCTCTTCCCTGAAGAAGCCCTGAGTGGCAAAACGTTGGACTTGTGATGAGGGTCTTTGCTTGGCACCAGTTAGAATAAAGAGTACTTGAAAAATAATTTTTAAAGAGTGACTAGTTTCTGTGCTTTTGTTATGTTTATGTACACAGCCATAACGTATTCAGATTTCTGATTCTGAATCACCCTCTGATGCTCGCCCACTCTTTATTTCAGGTGTCTTTAGTGCGACTAATGTAAATGCTCTGCATGAACAGGTCTGCATGTAAATAACACCTCTGTATTACAATTTATGTTACCCTTTATATGTTTCACATTTCCAGCTCTCTCATTTTGGAATATGCTAGCTCTAATAATGACAGGGCACACCTTTCGGACTCCACATGACCTACATCCACCTTGAGTTCAAGTCCCACCATTCTGATCCACCTCAAATGGCTGTGCACAAGACAGTCACTGATATTCTTGCCACGCCTATATAAGACTGTTAGAGGCATGTTCACTTTCTCAGAATGTGCAGGGACAGCTCATAGTATAGGGAGATTTTGTTTTGTTTGTTTTGTTTAGTTAAACTGGTTAGACCATGGGCCAAAGACTCGTTTACATGGGCAATCAGTATACATATAAAATTAAATACAAAACAGTAGTTACAGAACATCAGCACACAGTAAAATAATAATAAAACATTCACTGCCCATTAAACAAAACATCAAGATACAATACAATCCTGTCCATTTCCCCAAGTTTTTAATCACTGAACTCACAGCATTTTGCAGCACTTTGCAGAATGCTGCAGAAGACCCACGAATAAAGCAATGTAATTTCAATGTTAATTAGTCCACTTTGTCGTTCAGGAAATTTGACACTGCCAAGATGAACTGAATGCCACAGTATTCTGCATGACAAAAGGGACTACTTGCCATTGAAATTACATTGATTTATTCAGTAGGTCTGCTGCAGCATACTGCAGAGTGCGTTAAAAGTACATTTCATTCTGGGGGATGCCACTGTATGTAATAGCAAACGTTAAACCTTCACTGGTTTCTTTCTTTTTAACTGAATCTCTCAGGAGAGTGTTTCTGTCCATTTTGTCCACCTTCTCCCTGATTGGTTCAGTTTCATGACCTTTATACCCCCTCTGTTGAAATCTAGTAGACTGTTCGTCTGCCTCTTAGCATACAGTTCTTTGGTGCTTAAATTGTGCTTTATGCACATATATACTGCCCTTCGAGACATTGAGAATTGTATGCCTGGGTGGCAAATCATCATGCTTAAGGTAGCTTATTCTTGTCTGTTGATTTGGTATACAGATTGATTAATATAATATCATCCTCTTGTTTTATAATTCTAAGATCTAAAAAGTTTATTCTGTCCCATTCTAATGCAACTGAAACCTCAGATTCTCATTTGTTCCCTCTAACCATTTAACAAACGTCCCACATTCTTCTCTGCTGTCTCTCCAGACAATAAATATACCATCAATAAAGCACAGCCACAATCTTCTTCTGTGGAGATGCTCATTCATGTTTGGATCAAAAACCACAGTTTCCGCCCACCTCCCCATTAAAAGGTTTGTCAGCTGTGTTCTAATGAGGCACTGATGGCAGTACTCCTTATCTGCAGGTAATGTCTATTCAACAACAGAAAAACATTGTTTTTAAGAACCACTTCAGACTGTTATTTGCTGATGTGTAAATCTGTACCAGTCACTAAATAGTGCTCTATTGCCTCAATACCCTCCATATGGGGGATATTACTGTACAATGTGTTTATATCGAGTGTTGCTACTATCCAGCTGTTCTACACTCTGACTTCCAGCAATGATACAATCATATTGGGAGTGTCACAAATGTATGAATGCATGTGAGAGACCAGGGTCTCAAATGGGAATCCACATATCGAGATATGGGTTCAGTGAGCCACCTGATCTCAAGAATTATCAGACAACCTGGTGGCTCCAGAAGATTCTTCACTCTCTGTTCTACTCAAATTATTATCCATGCATTTCAATGTTGTAAGAAAATACCCCTCTCAAGTCTGACTCAAAACATTTTAGGAATATCTCTATAGCTGGATCTAGCTATGGGCCAAAATTAGAACAGGACTTGAAGCCCTCCCATTATGCAGTCTCGGGGACTGAAACATTGTTATCTGTGGTGTCAGTGTCTGTCCCTTTATCAAAATACTGTCAGGTTTAGGTTCTTTAAAGCTGTTACTCTTCATGAAGACATTAAATTTGTTGATGATTTGAGTCAGAATGAACAACAGTCCTCTTTAAAGTACCAATGTCTCTACAGCGTTCAAATCCCTGTATGAGATGTTGATGACATTTGGTAGTTCTTCCTGTTCTGTGTGTGGTATGTGTCCATTCTGTATTCTCCTCCCATTATTCCATCTTCCACATCATGTCTTCTTCTTGGCCCATGGTTTTCTTTTTAGTCCGGTTTGAATGGTATTCTTCTGCTGCTCCTCCTCCTGGGCCTTTGGCTGGATCCAGGAGGAGTAGTAGCAAAAAGACGCTGATTGAAACTTTCCTCAGATTCTGAATCGCTGGGTCTAGTACTGTACTCTGAAGCTCTCTTCTTGGTGTTTGAAAATCAGTCATGGTTGTGTCCCAACACAGTTTCAGACATGTGACTTTCTCTGCCAATCGAACTCCTGCTTAAGACCATTGGGCTAGATTCACAAAGAGAGCAAAAATCCACACATCTCTATTGTCACTGTTGATAAGGAGCAAAAAAGGTGTATGCTCATACGTGGTCCTGTATGGTTTATTGTCACAGGTAATAGTTTAGTTTTATACTGTCTTGCATAAGTTTGTCAATACCTCTTTTGAAGGCCACTTTGTTGTTACTAAGGGCCAGACTGTCTGGTAAACTATTCCATATGTTCACCACTCTTTCAGTGAAGAAAAACTTCCTTTTATTTGTTCTAAAACTATTAGCCTGTACTTGTAGTGAATGCCCCCTGGTGTGTGAATTGTGATTTTTAAATCTGATACCCAGTTCCTCTTTTAGAGTGTTATTGATGGTGTCGTAGTACAGCAATAGGTCACCTCATATTCTCCTGTCTTCCAAGGAGTACAGACCTAATTTATCGATTCTTTCTTTATATGTAAGGTTTTTAACATTAGATACTATTCTTGTCATACCACGCTGTACTCTTTCTATTCTTGCAATGTCACCCCTTTTGTGTGGGTTCCATAGTTGACTACAGAAATACAGCTGAGGTCTTACATAAGATCTGTAAAGGGCTAACAACACCTCAGCCCTCCTACTTTTAATGTGTCTATGAATTGAACATGCCACTCTATTTGCTTTGGAGATTGCATTAGTACATAGTGTTGCCAAAGTCCAGATTACCAGCTATGAGCACACCTAAATCTCTATCACCAGTAGAGTGTTCAAGCACAGTATTGCTGAGTGTGTGTCCTGTACATATTTATTATTTTTCCAGAGTGCAAAACACAGCACTTGTCAGTGTTGAATGTCATACCCCACTCATACGCCCAGTGGGTTATTAAATTTAAGTTATGTTGAATATAATTAATGTTCTTCTGTGTTTCACATGGTCCACTTAACTTGGTATCATCCACTTATTTAATCAGTTTATTATGAAGATTGCCCTGAGGTTGGCTATAAATAGTTGGAACAGCACAGGGCCCAAAACAGAACCCTGTGGCATTCCACTTGTCACCATGCCCTCTCAGACAAAACCTATTAATGGATACCCTTTGCATCCTACCAGACAGCCAGTTGCATATCCAGTTTCTAAGTATGGATCTATGTTTAATGGCCTTAATTTATGGGTATAGCCCAGTGTGGGATAGTGTCAAATGCTCTGGAAAAATCTAACAGTATGATATCTGCTGGTATGCCCTTGTCTAAAAGTTTACTAACTGGGTCATAAGACATGAGCAGCCTGTTGTGAACCCATGTGAAAAAAAAAGACTTGCAAAACCATGGAAATGCACGGCAGCATATTCAAGAGTCAAAATGTCCACAGGTGTGGGAATCGCAAAATGGCATGTTATGAAATTCTGCAAGTGCAGAAAATGCACATGCAGATCTGCAGCTGTTATAAATGGCCCAGCAGATAGAACAACAGGTGATCCACGTTAACTGAGCTGGAGACTTTAACAGTCTTGCAAAAGTTGCAGCAGAATCAGCACTCCCAGCAAGGCCAGCAGTCAGTCCCATTGCTGGGGCCACAGTAACGTCACCTCTACCAGCAGGACCTTGCACTCCAGTGGCAGCTTATAACCACTGTTCGTGCCTCTCTGAGATTTTTTTGCTTGTATCTGTAGCACACACTTCTGGCTGTTACCACCTCTGCCTCTACTGTCTGTTGGGCCTCTTGGGCTGCACTTGGTCACGTGGTTGTCGTTTATTGACTGTCAATTTAGTGGTGACATTTGCCAGAACCAGAAAAACCTTCACCAGACAATTCTGAATTTAATAATTAACTGCCCTTATACAATAAGCCAAGAAAGGCATTTCTTTCAAGTTTCTAATAAGATATGCTGATGCGAATAATGATCCAGCGTTCATTCTCCATCTCAGAAAAGGCTGAAATTATAGCAACATTTCTGGCCTCAAGTGATAAAAAGGAACAGTGGATTTAGAAGGACTGCCTCTGGAAGGAATACAGGTTGTGCTTCCTAAATAATATATCAGGCAATGATATGCTAAATAAAGTCAAGAATAAGATATTTTTAATTATACTCTGTACCTAAATGAGATATTTTTGCACTTTTGATATAAACTGTCACAATGAGAGACTTGTATATTTTGCTGAAGAGAATTAATAGGTGTATTAACTAAATTATTTATTTAAAACAGCGTAGTGTATACAAAAAATTTGCAAATGCAATGAGACACTAATAAGGAGTAAATTAATTACACAACCTTAATGTTTATAAATTACTGTAAACTTATTTAACTGTTAAAGACTAGTTAAACAATTGATGTCACTATAAGGCATTGCCTCCAATACAAACTGTTTTTTCAAGCTTATCATTTTAGACAGTATCAGCTAAGTTAATAATGTCATAAACTTGTTTCATAATTATGATGCCAATATTGTTGCTTTTCATTTTCTTTTTATGGATTTAAGTTTTCATTTCTTGGGCCATGTTAAGCATTTATTGAAATTTTTACCATCATTTGCAGGCATAAGGATTCTACATTTGCATGGTGCAGACAACCAGATTTAGATGACTTGAGTAATGATTAAGAAAAGCAGACATATCAGCAAACAATGCATGATAGTTACTTTAAGAGTTTATTTAGATCTCAAGAGATATACATAGAAAGATAGAGAGATAGAGATAGAGAGATAGATACAGAGATAGACAGATGGACGGGCAGATGTACAGACAGACAGACAGATAGATAGATAGATAGATAGATAGATAGATAGATAGATAGATAGATAGATAGATAGATATGGGAAATTATTTGTCCAAACTTCAAAGCACACATATGATGGATGAATACACACACTAATGTCCATTTTAATATGTTTATAAAGGACTAACTTGTCAAAACAACAATTTATAATCACAGTTTAATACACTTGTTTTACCACTATTTACACTTAATAAATTAAATGTGAGCAATATATTGTTTCTTAGGTTTCCCTTTGTGCTCTCTGGTGTATTTCTTTTTCTGTATCTTTGCACTGCCATTGCATTAACACCGGAGATTTTCCTGGTGCGGCATCCCCCCCTCACTTACTCCATATAGTACCAGCATGGTTGATATCACTTACTCCATATAGTATTAGCATGGTTGATGTCACTTACTCCATATAGTACCAGCATGGTTGATATCACTTACTCCACATAGTACCAGCATGGTTGATATCACTTACTCCATATAGTATTAGTATGGTTGATATCACTAACTCTATATAGTACCAGCATGGTTGATATCACTTACTCCATATAGTACCAGCATGGCTTGATATCACTTACTCCATATAGTAGCAGCTTGGTTGATATCACTTACTCCATATGGTGCCAGCATGGTTGATATCACTTGCTAGATTCTCATGCCAAACAAAGGGAGAGCTTCATAAGGGGAAGAGGGAAAGGACATTCTCAAACTCCCCAGAGCTACTCGACTATCTTTTTATAGTATATGGTGCGACATGTTCGCATGGAAATCCATGCCTGAACAGCATTGTTGTGCTGCACCCAGTGTCAGGATGTTGTAGTGCTGCAATATGTCACTAGTGCAGCACAACAACATTGAATGTAGGCATGCATGCAATTGAGCAGCCACAGTGGTGAGGAAGTGAGTGGAGCAATGGAACTGCCACCTGAGTAAGGTGTTTCTTTTATTGGAGAACTGTTTGGGGGATAAAGGAGTGCCACCCATGGTTGCCCATACACTATTAAAGATTGTGTATGAGCAACCATGCACAAACAAGGCAGTTGAACAATCTCACAGTTTCCGTGGTAACGGACCTATTGAGCGTTGCTCTCGAGGTCTCTGGTTACCATGGAAAGCTCTCGATCATACAGTTGTCTTGTTGTGTATGATTGCTCATACATAATCCTCATATCCACATACACATTGACAGCAGTATCATAAAATGTTTATAATAAGAGAAATAGAATAAATTATATCATAATAAAATCTGTGATACTGGCATCTCAACTGGTACTGTATATAATCATGCCTGAGAAAAAAAAATAGAACAATATTTATAAGAAAACTCAAAGTAAAACAACAATATTAAATAAACGTAGAAGCAACATTTTGTCCACATTGTCATGTTGCATGACTATAGAGTAATTTAATCAATCACTTTTACAAGAGTGGAGTACAGTCAGTTTAGTTATTCAGATCATGTGATAAAAGGCTTGAAATGTTAGAATCCAGTTAGTCTCTTTTTTAACAGTTTCTGCAATCTATTATCTCCTCTGGGTAAACTAAAGATTTTTTTTTCCAAGTCCCACAATCCTTATTGTCCTGGGATCAGAGCCATGACATACCTTACAGTGAGCCCCAGAGCACTACTCTTATGTTTGCTTAAGATTGCTTGTATGTGCTCTTGATCCTCACCTTCAGCTTGTGTGTGTTCTTTCAATATACAATAGTCCCAGGTACACCAAATGGCATAGACAACAAAATCTGTAAAACAATTACGAATCCCCAACATACTGTAGAATCTGTTGACAGAAGAGGACCACTTGGCCCACATAGTCTGCCCACGTGCATCCTGCCTAATCTGTCTCCATAGAGCCTAACTGGTCTCTTGTGATCCTTCTCCCTCCCTGTCTATTTACTAATATTCCCCTATATCTATCCCATGCATGCTTGAAGCCTCCCCACTGTTTTCACCTCCACCACTGCAGTTGGCAGTCTATTCCAAGTGTCTTTTACCTTTAAATGAATAAACTTCCCCCCTCCACCTTCATTGTATGCCCCTTGGTCCTGGTATTCTTTATCATCTGAAAGAGACTCCCTTTCTGCATCCTTTTCACCCATGTGAGGTACTTGTAGGTCTCTGTCATGTCCCTCTCAGTCTCCTGTCTTCCAAGGTGTACATATTGAGGTCCCTGAGTCTCTCCACATAGGGCTTCTTGAGCAACCCCTGCACCACCTTTGTTGCTCTCATCTGGGCTGCCTTCACCTTGGCTATGTCCTTTCTGTGGTGTAATCTTTCAAAACTGGGCACAGTACTGCAGGTGGAGGTCTCCCATTGAGCGTATAGTGGCAACACTAACTTTCTTTCCTGCTGATAATACCTCCCCATACTCCAGCATCCTGCTAGCCCAACACATGACTTTGTCACACTGTTTCACACTGTGAGGTCATCAGTTATGATAACCCCACAGTTTCTATCCTGCTTAGTAAGTAAGTAAGTACAATTGTATTTATCAAACACTCTATCCCAGAGGCTCTGGCACTGTACATGCAGGCAAAAGCTAGAGTAGATAGCAATATAAAATACAAAACATAAGTCAAAGACAACAATACACAATTAGCAAAACAATCTAAATTAAAAAACTGTTAAAATTAAAATGATTCAGCAGTCAGCTAATCTAGGCTATAGACAGTTTGCAAATGCATCTCTAGATAGGTGCTCCTTCAGACCCCACCTTAACACCTCCACTAATGGAACCTCCTCAAAGATCTTGGAGGTGAATTTTCCTGCAGATATCCACCGTCACCTCTTCCCCATGTATATCCCCTGCTGGTGTAGTGCTTTCAGTGTCCACTAGGATCCATTACAAAGCGGGAAATCCCAGACTATCCTTCTAGAAGAGGAGAATAGTTCTCTGGATGCTCAATCCTTTCCTCTCCCAGCACCCTGAGTCTGCTCCTGAACCTGAGTCGCTGGTGTGTGCAAGGTAAGGTGGATGCCTCAGCCCTCAGTACCACCAAGCCAGTTTGAGCAAGCCCCTTGAAGATGATTCTCCACCTAACTGAACCAGTGCAGATTGCAAAGAACTGGGATCACGTGACAAGACATCGAAGACCCGCCAGCAACATGGCTGCTGTGTTCTGCACCAGCTGCAGGTAACAGAGAATCTCTCCACTGACCCTGAGGTAAAGAGCATTGTGTAGTTGAGTCTAGACATCAAAAAGGCATGTACCAGTGAGGGCAGGTTGTCAGGTGGAATCAAGGCTTTGATCCGAGAGACATTCCTCAGGTGGTAAAAGCACTCCAGAGAATTGATGACACCTGAGCCTCAAGTGTCAATCCATCATCAAGGATAATGCCCAGATTTTTCACCTTGGTAGATTCAGTCAAGCAGTAGGGCCAAGGAACAACCCGGTTCCCATCCTAGCAGCACCTATTCTGCCGATGACCAGACTCAATCACTAGCATCTCTGTTTTGTCAGGTTGAGTCTCAGCCAGTTACAGGACATCCAGTTCTGGATCTCAGTCAGACATTTATTTAGCACTTCCATGGCATCTCTCATCCTGGGTACAAATGACAGAAACAGCTGGTATCGTCTGCATAACAGTGAAAACTCAAGCTGTACCATCTAATTATCTCTTCCAGGGGAAGCATGTACACTGCAAACAGCATAGGAGACAGGATCGAGCACTGGGCACCCCATGTGGCAGCAGCTTGGGGCAGGAAGAGAAACTCCCATCACTATCTTCTGCATCGTGGCCTGTGAGAAAGGACTCAAATCAGTTGATGACATTACCGTGAGTCCACAGAGCTCCCTTTGGCATTCTAGCAACACTACATGGTCCACAGTGTCAAATGCTGAGGAGAGATTAAAGAGAATGACTACTGACTGATCCCCCGTTATCTCTACCTGAGGAGATCATTTTGTACTCTGACAATGATACTAACACTGTTTCAGTGCCATGCCTGGATCTAAACCCAGACTGGAAGGGCTCATAGATGCCAGAGGACAAGAGGTATGCCTTGGGCTGCAGAGCCACTGCTTACTCGATAACCTTATCCAAAAAAATGGGAGGTTAGGATTTGACTATAACTCACCAAGATGTCAGGGTCAGTAGATGGTTTCTGAGGATGGTCTTCACCAGCACCTCTTTCAGGCACTAGGGAAATGTCCTCCAAAAGCAAACACCAGACAATCTCAGCAAACACTGGACCAACTGACTCAACACATCCCATTAACAGATGGGTCGGGCTAGTCCAGTTCACAGTATGTGGACTGCAGCTTCAAATTCACCTTGCAAACCTCCGTCACCCTGGCTGGAACTCTCTCCAGACAATAGGAGTGCTTCAGGAAACACATGATTTGCCATTGCAGGGCTGCAGTTGCCCTGTTAGAAGGATCCCGACCCTAATGGAGGACACCCTGTCAGAGAAGAACAGAGTGAATTCTTCACACAGGGCAGATGAAAATGCTCTTTTTGGCTGCAGACAGGCAAGATAGAGTAGCCTCTGTACAGTATGGAAAAGCAGAGCTGGTCAATTCTCACTGCAGCAATCTCCTGGACAGGAACACTTCTTATGGATGATTGTTTTGATATTCACTGTAGTGAATTCTCTGTTAGTTTATCCTCCTCAGAAAGAGACTTCAGCCAACAGTGCTGCAACCTCCAACTCTTATATTCATCTCCTTAAGAGCCCCATCAAACCACTGAGGTCTGAAGCAAGAAGACCTGGGTCGTATACAGGCCGGTGCAACAGAGTCGAGCACCTTGGAGACAGCACTATTCTAGGCTGCCACCACCTCACCCATACCTGTCACACAAGCAACGCTCACACCAGATAGATTCTGTACCACCATCAGTCCCTCTGGGGACAACCCTTCAACAGGCGGTAACGGGTCATCTCAACAGGAGAAGGACTAATGGAGGCCTGAATGAAAACTCCACCATGCAGTGATCTGACCAGATGACCGGTCAATCTTAAGGTTGGTAACCTCAAGCCCCAGTGAGAACACTAGGTCCAAGGCATGACTGTGCCTGGGTCACAGAAGCAACAGCTTGTGAGAGGCCCATAGAAGTCATCTTCTGGAGGAAATCAACCAAAATGCGAGAGTTCATCGTCGATCCAGGCATTAAAGTCATCCAGAACTAACCTTCTCAGAGACCCCAACATCCTATCAGTGATGAAGTCCATGACTTCCTGCAGTAATTCCACCTGCAGCCTGCACCTTGACCCCTGCACACAACCACAGATTTAAACAATGAAGTAGACCCCACCAAGTGCACAGAAAAGTTCAGGATCTAAACAGATGGTCACACCCCCACCCCTGCATACCATCCTCAGGCAGTGCAGTATGGTGAACTCAGCTGGGACAGGTGCCTCCAGAACTGGACCTGCATCATCCCCCAACCAAGTCTCTGTAATGCAAGCCAGATTGACCGAGGAAGTCAAGGCTGCAATAGTTGCAGTCTTATTCCTAATCAATCTAGCATTGCATAGAACCACCCAAAGGGGACTAGTGGAGGTTGCCGGCTCATCGGCTATCTGTTACACAAATGTAAAGATCCTGGATTTCAGAAGGGCAGACTTTGCAAAAATGAGGGAACACCTCAAGAATGCCCAGGCAAAGGTGGGGGGCTGAGGAACAGGAGGAAACACTTAAGACAGCCATAGCAGAGGTAGCATGCCTCTGTGTAAAGCAAGTCGACAAAGCAAAGAGAAGGAAAAAGCTGCTATGGTTTTCTAAAGAGGTGGCAGGGAAGGTTAAGGAAAAGAAACAAGCATTCAGAAAGTACAAAGAAACACAGAGGGAGGAAGACATGGAACTGTATCAGGCAAAGCAGAAGACACTGGGGAAAGCAGTCAGAAGTGCAAAGGTGCAAATGGAAGATCTAACAGCACAATCAGTGAAAGAAGACAAAACCTTCTTCGGGTATATTAGAAGAGGAAAATCCCAATAGAGGGATAGTGAGGCTAAATGGGGGGAAAGATATGGAGGGGACTTAGAAAAGCAAAAATTCTAAATGAATACTGCTCAGTATTTACAAAAGAAGGGAAAAGGGAGGGACAAAAATTAGACAGTAGAAACACACATGGAGGAGAGGTGGACACCAGTCCATTTATGTAGGATAGAGTCCTAAAGCAACTCTTGAAATCAAAAGCAAACAAGGCAATGGGTCCAGATGGGATGCATCCCAGAATACTGAAAGAACTCAGAGAGGTAATAGGGGCACCATTGACATCCCTTTTCAACAAATCAATGGAGGAAGGAGTGGTACTAAAGGACTGGAGGAGGGCAAATGTGGTACCACTGCACAAAAGTGGGAGCATAGTGGACACTGGGAATTATAGGCCGGTCAGTTTGACCTTAGTGCAGGGGAAAATAATGGAATTGCTGCTAAAAGAAAGCACTGTAGCATATCTTGAGGCCAGCTGGGCACAAGACCCAAGGCAATGCGGATTCACAGCTGGTAGATCTTGTCAAAAAAATCTGATAGATTTCTTTGACCATGTAACCAGGGTGTTTGATTGAGAGGGGGATCTGTGGACATGGCCTACCTAGATTTTAGTAAGGCATTTGTCACCATTCCCACAGGAGGCTAGTAAACAAGTTATACAGCCTGGGAGTGGGCCAAGGTAGTAAACTGGTCAGAAACTGGCTAAGCAGCAGGGCACAGAGGGTTATACAAAGAGTGCAATCACAGGAAAGGAGGGTGACCATGGGTGCCACATGGCAGTATCCCATGTACAGGGTGACTGTGATTGAGCTCTTCAAAAGGATGACTCAACTCATGGTGCCTGTGCACAGGGCTACCTGGCAGGGGCGGAACCGAATAGGGGGTAGGCGAATATAGCAATGAGATGTTGCTATGTATACATGCGTGGGGGGACCACACTGTGTGACAGGCAGAAGGGAAGGGAGGTTTGTGGGGTGTAGTATGGTGGTGGGCTGCCGAGCTGGCTGTGTGGTGGTGTGGCGGGTAGGTGGCAGGCTTGGGAGGTGCCAGTTTGGTCTCTGAGCACGATACTGTTTTTGCATTGGTTAGCTTTTTAAATTTTTTAAAGTTTTATACCCCTACATGCACACCTGGAGTTGAGCATTCTTTAGTGGGGTGTGGAGGGTGAACCCTAGATCCCAGGCACTCTCTTGCAGTTCGCTGTGAGTGTACATCGTCAAAATTCATTTTCAGAGATGTAACATTTGCTCTAAACGACAATCACTATTCGCAATTGCCGTTATCACATAGAACCCACAGGCTCAGTGCTGGGGCAAGTCCTCTTCAGTGTCTTCATTAGCAACATTGCAGAGGGGCTGAGGGAAGGTAAGCCTTTGCAGACAACACCAAGATCTGCAATAGGGTGGACACTCCAGACGGGGTGGAAAAAATGAAAAGAGGCCTAAGCAAGTTGGAGGAGTGGTCAAGAGTGTGGCAGCTTAAACTGAATACAAAAAAGTGCAACGTCTTGCACTTGGGATGCAGGAATCCTGGAGAAAAATACAAGATGGGGGGATACTAACAATAACAAAACTCTAAAGAGACCTGGGGTAATTAAAATGGATGACCTGAAAGTAGCCAAGCAGTGTGAGAAAGCAGTGGGGAGAGACAGAGGGATGCTAGCGTACATAGGAAGAGGCATCACCAGTGGAAAACAGGAGGTGGTGATGCCACTGTACAGAGGGTTGGTAATGCCACATTTGGAATACTGTGTTTAGTTTTGAGACCACATCTCCGGAGGACATAGACAGAATAGAAGCGTACAGAGAAGTGCAAGGAAAATAGTGAAAGGATCGCACTAAAACATATGAAGAAAGACTGAAAGACCTCAATATGCATATCCTTGAGGAAAGGAGGATACGGGGATATGACAGAAACATTCAAGTACCTCAGGAGGATAAACAGGGTCCAGGAGGGGAGAATTTTCAGAAAAGAGAAGTGCAAGAACAAGGCGCACAGCATGAGGCTTGGGGCGGGGAAGAGGGAAACTTGTGAAGTATTTTTTTTCAGAAAGGGTGGTGGATGCATGGAACAATCTTCCTGCAGAGGTCATAGGGGCCAAAACAATAGATGAATTCAAGAATGCATGGGATACACTGATGGCAGCCACAGTGGTAGGAAAGAGAAGGTAAGCTGCAGATTATTTAGGCTCTGGAGCTTATGTAGGTAGGGAAATGGGCAGAGTAGGTGGACCGGGGGTCCTTATCTGCCATCAGATTCTATGTTTCTATGTTGCTCCCTCAGTCTAGTGGGAGCCCTGGATATAGGTGCCAAACACATCTGGCCTCTCTTTAGGCCTCATCTAGCCCCAGGGTGCCTCCTGGTCCTGACCACCGTAATATGGCTCACCCCCACCATACCCCCTTCACCCCACTATCTACCATCCTGCCTTCTCTCATTCCTGACCTCTCTACAGTGCCTAATCACTGTAGCTGATAAAGGGACATCAGTGAAAGGGCGGGAAGTCAAGCTGCAGGATGGCTGATAGGTAATCCGCTGGGGTCTGAAATCATGGCACATCTTCTGATTGCTGTTCACACTGTTTCAAATCCCCCAATCTTAAATTACCCAGACCCACCCTCCAATAAACATACAAATCAACAACAGTTTAAATTAAAATGTGAAACACTTCACACACACCCTAATCCTACAAAGGCACAACCACCAAACATCCGATACCAATGCAGTAATATAACAAGCTCAATCACCACCATATAGCCATCTAACTAACACACTCACACAACTCTCTCAACCCTTCAATCACTAAGAATACATAATAGGAGAATCCATGCAGTGCACTGCTAAAGAACATGTCCAAGTAAAAGTCTAGAATAACTGTAATATTAAGCTTTGCAAACCAGAGCACAGTCCAGTTTTTGGAGAAATGCCCTCAGCAACACTCCTACTGGTGCCAAGATAGTAACAGAGGGAACAGTTTGTGATGAAAACTGAAAACAGAAAATGGTACTTTCACCATAGAAACATAGAAACATAGAAACATAGATACCATGCGGGTATCTCTGAGCTGCAGTGACTGTCAGTACCTCTCCCCATCCTATACTCCACTCCTGGGTTCTTGTGCCCTAGGTGCATGATTTTGCACTTTTAGGCATTGAACCTTAACTGCCATGCTCTTGACTACTGTTAACGTTTCTGAAGATCCCAGCATAATCTCTCTACCCCCTCCTGAGTGTCCACCCAATTACAGATTTTTGTATCTCGTGTAAAAATGCATATGTCACATACGAAAACTTATGAAGATGACCGGTCCCAGTACTAAGCCCTACAGCACACTGGTGGTCATTCTCCCATCATTAAAATGAGTGCTATTTACAGCCATACTCTGTCACCTGTTAACCAGTTTCTAATACAATTCACCACTTTGGATCCCACCCCTAGGCTGCTCAGTTTTTATCAGTCTCCTGCGTGGCACAGTGTTGAAAGCCTTGCTAAAGTTCAGATATAACATGTCTACTGCCCTGCCCTGACCTATTTCCCTGGTGACCCAGTCAATGAAATCCATTAGATTTGTCTGACAAGATGCCCCCCCCCCCATGGAATCCATGTTGCCTGTGGTCTTACAACCCACTGGATTCGAGATACTGTTCCAGCCTTTCCTTAAAGATTCCTACCAGTTCAGCTACTCGTTATATTGTTGGCTTATCTCACAGCATGCTGGTAGTATGAAGATGGCAAATAAATAATCCAATCGTTAAAATCTATTTCACTCACAAAATTTAATATACTGGATTGCAAGGACTTCGGTTCTAATGCTGCCCACATCCTGCTCCCATTACAGTCAATGTGGCGGCTGTTCGATCATTTTAATATTATATGGTTACTGGTAATGAAACATGGCACTGGTCAACAACAAGGTCCTTATTAGTTGATCAATGCCCACGTTTCATTACCAAGTGGCCATTATAATATTTAAAAATGATTGAAAGGCTCTGTGCATTGACTATATGGGGCACACCCCTGCACTCTCGCTTAGCATCCCGGCCATCATGTCAGTGAGCGCAAGGGACATGGAGGCACTTAGAACTGGGAAGTCCTTGGGACGGTTTATTGAATTTCACAAGTGAAATTGATTTTTATGATTGGATTATTTGTTGCCTTTAACATACTACCAGCAAGCTGTGGAGGTAAGCCAACAATATGTCAGGTGCAGAAGCTACTAACTTTTATCTTGGTGGATTTCTTTAAACAGGATTTTCATTAATTACCTCATCACTGAAGTGAGACTAACAAGATTATAGGTACTTCCCTTGTTCCTGCCTGTTGATGTATAGGGACCATGTCTGCTCTTTCCAGTTCTTCAGAGCTACACATGTTTCCAATGAACTATTTAATAAGGCCATCAGTGGGGCAGGTAGGACCTCCCAGAGTTCCTTTAGTTCACTTGGTTGTATCCTGTCTGGTCCCATAACCTTTCCATCTTTAGAGTCGCAAGTCCCTTCTGGCCTCTTTCCTGTGATAAAGGACTTGTGTCCTACTTGTCCCCTTTGTTCCTGCCTCCCTGGTGGTCAGTCTCCGCACTGTAGAAGAAGATAGAGCAGAAGTACCTGTCCAGGAAGACAGATTTTTCTTGGTCCTCTTTGCCAGCCTCCCTTCCACTTCCATATCCTCACTATCCCTCCCCTAGCTTTCCTCTTTTCACTTACAAATCCAAAGATGGTCTTATCCCTTTAGCTACCCCTTTGGGTATACTTTCTCTGGCTGTACTTTTTGCTCTCCTCACCACCTCATCTGCTTCTCTCTTTACTTGGTTTACTTGGTATACAGTACCTCCCTGCCCTCTCTCTGTGTTTCCTTATACCTCCTGTGCTTCTACCCTCCCTTGCAGTCCTCCTCTCCTATGTGGCAGGCTCTGAGTCAGTCTCCCATTTCATTAAAATCTGCCTCCAAAGGTCCAAGACCTTTATCTTCATGTGGTTTGCCTCTGCTCCTCTTTCATATGAATCCACACTGTATAATGATCACTGGTACCAGGGATCCATGGAGTGTTTACTGCGATGTCTGCAGTGTTGCCTGTTTGTAAGCACCAGGTCCAGCACTTATTCATCCCTAGTGGTTCTTGCTTCGATGCATTAGAAAAAGCCTCTTGTATGAAGTCAAGGATGGCCCTGGTCCTGCCTGTCGCTGCTGGAAGGCTCCACCCAGATCTCACAGATTGAAGTCACCAGCCAGCAGAACATCCCACTTACTTGCTGTTCTGATGATGGCTTTCCCAAGTGCCTTATCCAGTGCCTCTTCCTGTGCTGGAGGTCCCTTGCTCTACATATTGGCACATTACATTGACCACGATGGTAGAAACAATGGGAAGCACCAAGGGAGTCGACAGTGGGAAACTGCCGACACCTCCTCAAGAGCGATGGCACAATACCAATGCAGGTATTGTGCCACCTGATCTGCGAGTATTTTCTGTGGGGGGCCTGTGCACCCCACACCCCCATGGGGGGGCTCTTCCCCCCGCACCTTCCGCACTTAAGGATTATCAACTCTGGGTCGGAGTTGGTCTGGGGAGGGGACAGAACACTGGGGGAAAGCGAAACATGGAAAAGGACCTTTACAGTGACTGTTGCCGTAATGGTCTTTTTTCATGTTTTGTCATCGTAGTGTCGAACTGAAGGGGTGCACTGGAAACTGTTATTCTTTGATTGTTATCAGCTGCTGATGTTATTGCTAACATTTACAAAATGGCTGTGAACCAATGAGGCTGAGATGTTTTTTTTGCTCTGGAAAACTATATTAGACATGTGTCACCAACCTCACTTTTGAGACTTTATCTGTATGAGAGTTATACCAGTTTGAATAAATTATATTCCAATTTTTCCAGATAAATAGTTGGTGGCAAATGGTATCTTACTTACATAAGAATCTCTAGGTTTCAGCTTCAACAATTATTCCTTTCCACCTGTCTGGCCTTTTGAGGCCTCTCCAAGAATCAGGTCAGACTACCTCCTTTGCTTTAATCTACTGATCAAATTATTTGCTTGTTTATCAAATTCCATTTGCTCTGACCAATTGCTGCTAATCTTTAAAGCTGCCCAAATGGTATTGATCTTATCAGTGAGTGGTGGAGGGGGCACCATCTGCTCTCAGTATGTTAATAGCTGCTGTTCCTTTTATACCATTTAAAATAATCTTTTTCCTAATATATCATGTAGTTTCAGATCCAAAAGTCCTGCCTACTGATTTCTGATGGGAGGTAAACCAAAGTTTCCTGTCATTTGTACTTATGTAATCCAAGAAACCATGTAAGTGTGAGTTGCTTCCAACACAATCGCACATATCACCAGTGTACCTGAATCAGAATTTGTTGTGATCCAGGTACATATCTGATGAGTCATTGAAACTCTGTTGTTCCTCCCACAGTCCTATTAAAAATATTGGTGTAAGAGATGACCATAGGGGCCCCCATTGCCATGTCACAGTTCTGTAGGTAAAATTTACCATCAAATGTATAATAGCTGTGATTAAATATATTTTCCAGGGACCGGAGAGGAACAGCAAGGGCTCTTCCTCTACCATTTGGATTGTTTGCCACACTGTATCAAGGCCCTGATGGTGATCAACAAAGAGTACAATATGGTCACATTTATTGTCACTCCTTGTACTCTTTCTGCCATGTAAAATCCTACAACTTGGAGATGGTGTCCATTGTGTCTCTATGATAACTCCTGTTTTTGTAACTAGTGGCTGTAAGAAATTATCTGTATACTGTATGTTCCCAGATCAATGGTAAGTGAACCAGTCCTCAATATATGTGGCTGCATAGGTTTCATTAAATTAGGGAACTAATCCCACTTTAATTTTTGGTCCAGCAAGCACACTTTATTATTGTTCTTAAAGGATTCAATCACCCTGGTGATAAATATCTGAAAAAAAAAAAAAAAAACAACCAAGAGCAAAAGATGAATTGAAACAGAATGTCTGTTGGTACAATGGTGCCCCATTCTCCTCCCACCTCACCACCCCTTAAAAAATGTGTACCTACCTTTGCTGGTAGGACATACTGGGTTAATGGAGGATCACAAATATCTGGATCTGGTGGTTTATCCTTATTAATTACTGAGCCATTTTAATCTACAGTAATAACTGTTCCTCCTGTCAGATTATATTAATACTCACTTTTGGATATGACATCTATTTCATAATAATATTGTATTATTTTACACATATCCTCTGTTATCCAGATCCCAGCTGGAACTATGCAGCAAGAAGATTCAAACACCATGCTGATAAATACCTGAAGAGACATAAACGAAAAGACAGAATATTCTATGATGCAATGCTACCCTTCCTCCCACCACACCACAACCCCGATCAAAAAAAAAATTGAATGCTTACCTTTGCCTGAAGGACATCCTGTGTTAATTGCAGGATCAAACACCTGGAATAGATGCGGTTGGGCCATAATTTATAATATTTTTGTCATACAGCCTCACAATTCTGTGCTGACTGAAGATGGCAATAGCACTTGTCTGGAGTGGCCATGAGGGAATTATTAATCATCATCACCATAATAATTAGATTATCAACACTTGGAGATTGGCATCAGGCATAGTAGATGTTTTATTTCAGGAGTAGAAATACTTGGAGACTGGTGAGGGGCATAGTAGCCTGCTTATTTCAAGAGCAGAACCACTTGGAGACTGGTGGTAGGCAAGGTAGCTGGCTTATTTCAGAGGAAAAACACTTGAAAACTTGTAGCAGGCATAGTAGCTGGCTTATTTCAGGAGTAGAAGTACTTGGACACTGGTGGAGGCATAGTAGCCTGCTTCTCTCAGGAGTAGAATCTCTTTGAAACTGGCAGCAGGAATAGTAGTCGCTTATTTCAGGAGCAGAAACACTTGGAGTCTAGTGGTGGGCATAGTAACTGGCTCCTTAATGAGTAGAAACACTTAGAGACTGGTGGCAGACATACAGTAGTAGACTGATTATATCAGGAGTAGAAAGAGTTGGAGACTGGTGGCAGGCATAGTAGGCTACAAACTGGTCTGTGATTTCCTGCTGTAAAATTGGATATTTATGTCTGGGAGATGTGATTTGAATTTTGACCCCCGACACCTCATTCTACTAGAACTTCTTCAAGAGGTACCCCTAGGTATTTATGTCCAGAAATTGTGATTTGCATTTGGACCTGATATGGACTATCTACAAAACTGAGCTACTACGAGAATGACATTGTTAAAGCTCAATATGTATGGCATCCTACATCACTTTGTACAAAGTTTGGTCAGTAGTAAAACTGCCAAACTGCAGCGTCTGTCTTAAATTGTTTCCCCTGGACATTCCACTTAGAACATTCCCATTTATACTGCTAAGAGTACATTTATTTGTGGAATGTTATAGTCTGTCAGGGTTTAGACACCATGTAAATGCACATGTTTATTATAATGCTTACCCCAATGCATGTCTGAGATTGGGATTTGGAGGGCATAGTGGCTTGCTCATTTCAGGAGTAGAAACACCTGAGGTCAGATACTGAAAAAAGTGCAAAAAGCAGGCACAAAAGTTTGCATGTGCTTACGTTTGCACTGTACCCAGAGGTTACTATATTCAGCTGGATAGCACACCGGTGTTATCTGACTGAATATTAACCCACGTTGCTGCAGCACTAAGTCAGTTTGTGCTGCTCTAGCATGGACCCGGGCTGTATCCAGCCCATAATGACTTGAACTCTTAGGCCAGATAACACCGAAAGCTGTGTTGTGATATTCTTTTTTCAAATTGAATATACTTTGTTGAATCCAAAGACCTCAATACAACATACAAATAGAAGAACCAAGTCTGACCTTATTCAGTGATACAGAGGTCCAAAAAGAGAAATCATTTAAGCAAAGAACAATTATTTTAGGTTTATCCAAAAGAAGCCTCCTCCCTCCCCTCACCCCCAACCTTGCCACCAGAGGTAACCAAAGAAAAATATGCATCTGATTACTGAACATAGCTTATACTAAATGAACTGATAGGGTTATCATGATAATTATCTAATTAACTGGTAACAGAGTATACAAAGTTTCCAAATACAGTTATATTTAGACAATATATTGGACATACCTGGTATAATGTACTTAGCTTGTAGTGCAAACATTATTTCTTTATACCATTCTACATAACATGGAGTGCTCTGATCGAGCCAATGCCAAGAGATAACCTTCTTGCTCAGCTGAAATCAGACTATATGTGACCTCTGGTTGCCAATCATTCTGTCTGTGTAGTCTCCCATGATACATATGTCAGGGGTGAATTTCTCAGATAGACCCAACAAGGATCAAGATGGGTTTGAATTGAAGCCCAAAAAGGAATCACTGTCTCTCATGACCACAAGATATGCAGCAAGGTCCCAGGCTTTTTGCCCCATCTAGAACATATATTTGTGGGTAGCTAGCCCATTCTGTGCAATTTGGCTGGAGTATAATAAAGGTTAATATCAAATACAAAAAAATCCAGCACTGACCACCACATATAATGAAGGATGCTGCTCTTTGAAATTATAAAAAATGCCCAAACTTATTAAAATGCCACAGTGCCTTGACGCGTTTTGGATACAAATGGATCCTTTATCAAACGGCTGTTGTTATTATCATCAGGTTGCCTTATATACTCATCACAGTGACGTAATAACAGTCCATCAAATGACAATCAAAAAAACATTTAGAAAGACAGAACAAATATTACAACACATTTGCATAATAAATACATATCTGATTACAATATTGTTAAAGCATACTATTAAAGCATACAATTATATCAAAGAACATTTCATTTCTTGAAGCAACCATCAGAATTTCGCTTCAGCATTATGTTTTTCTAAATCCTTGATAAGGTGAAATTGTGAATCAGGAAGAGCTGTAGAAATAAAATACAAAAACATAGAGTCCCGGATATTCAAACTGCGCCAGGCTGTGGCACAAGCTGGGCGCATCTCAACTTGTTGCGCAGAGGTGTGGCCTGGGCGATATTCAACGGAGCTGCTTTTGAATATCGCACCTGGCCACCCCACTGTGCATGGTGGTAGGCACCACGCCAGCGCAAGTGGCCAGAGTGGAGCATGGAGATGTGCTAGCGCAAGTTCCATTGTAGCCATGCACAGCACCTATGAGTATTCAAAAGGGGACATGCAATGGAACCATAATTTATGCAAGGCGCACATGAGGCCATTTGCATGTCATTATGACCCCATTTGCATGCCTTTAGCATGCAGGTGTGCCAATCCCCGCGACTTGAGCCTGGCGCCCTGCAAGCAGCAGCCGTCAGGGACAGCACCCTGCAGCCCGATTGTGGGCATTTGTCTAAAAGAAACCCCCTCAATATCCCTGGTGGTCCAGTGGACCGATCGCTGCCGATCGCAGGCATCTGTAAATCATAAAATTGTCCTATTACCCTTGTGGTCTGGTGTACCCCCTCCCACCCACCCACCCACTGGGTCCACCACCCCGCTCCCCTCTGGTCAGCCGGTGGGCGGCAGCACCCCACCTGCCTGCCACCCTGCCCGCCGACTGACAGATCGGTGGAGCTGCACACCCATTGGTTCCTGGCGTGAGCCAATAGGATGCAACCCATACATACAACACAGTCCAGATATGTGAATGAATTCATTCACATATCTGGACTAGTAGTCTGTATGGGCTGCCCTCCCATTGGCTCATGCTGTGAACCAATGGGCGTGCAGCCACCAGGCAGTCAGTCGGTGGCGGCGGGCAGCAGGCGGGGTAGTGCTGCCACCCGCTGGCTGACCGGGGAGCGGGCGATGGGGCCCAGTGGGCGGTGGGAGGGGTACACTAGACCACCAGGGTAATAGGACTATTTTATGATTTACAGATGCCTGCAATCGGGCAGCGATCGGTCCACTGGACCACCAGGGATATTGGACGGGGAGGTTACTATACCGATGCCCACGATCAGGCACATAGCAGTCCACTGGTCCACCAGAGATATTAGAGGGAGGTTTCATTTAGACAAATGCCCGTGATCGGGCTGCAGAGGACCAGTGTGATGTCAACAGATGCCCACGATTGGGCACATAGCGGTCCACTGGACCACCAGGGATATTGGAGGGGGGATTTAGCTACATGGATGCCCGCAATGGGGTATGGGGTGCCACCAGGTGCAGGAGGAACTGGTGTACACCCACAGGTGCCAGCTGCCATGTTGTGCCCTGCAATGTGCGCAGCTCACCTGTGGGTGGCCATCATTTGCCTTTTTTTTTGGTTTAACTTTGTGCAGGCGCAAGTAGGGGTTGCGCGTGCATGACTCTGCATATCCCAGGCTGAATATCGGGCTGTGCAGGTTATGCATGTGCACGCCCCCCTACCTGTGCCTGCATACATTACTGATGCACTCCGGCACATCAGGATTTGTGCAGGCACTTTTCCCTTTTAAATATTGCACCGGGGCATCAGTGTGTTTTGCATGGTGCAACACTGTTGCGCCATGTGCAACCCTTTGAATATCTGGGCCAGAAATCTTATTCATAATGTCTTAGATATTTCATTTTATAATACCCTAAAAATATACAGGATGTTACAGATTCTGATACCAATCCTTTCTTTCATAAATTAAACTATACGTCATTTTATAGATGATGCCATAATGATATGGAAAGGAGGACTAACAGAATTATTAGAATTTATTAACTATTTACATTCGACAAATCCTAACTTAAAATTTTCTTTTACAGCTAGTAAGACATCAGTGAACTTTTTAGATATCCGAATTGATAAAGATTCTGAAGGTAATATAACCACAGATATTTATAGAAAAGAGAATACTAAAAGCACCGATTCTTCAGGCATCTAGTTGCCATCCGAGACATACTGTTAAGAATATACCTAAAGGACAGTTTTGAGGATTCAAGAAATTGTAGTACAGAAAACAGTTTTCAGGAAGGAGCAGTAGACATGAAGTACAGATTTATAGAGAGGTTACAACTTTGAAGGTGTAGAATTAGCTTTTAATAATGGCAGTAATAAAACAGAAATAATTTATTACAGAAAGAAAATAATTGTGAAATTGTAAAAGAAGCAAAAATGGAAAATAGATTCACAATTGTTACTTCCTTTTCAACTCATGCATCACACCTTGAGAAGATTTTTAAGGATAAATGGCATGTACTTAAGGGAGATCCAGGTTTGAATCAGATATCTAGCAATCGCCTTGGGTTACTTATAGAAGAGCAGGTACTGTACATTGAGAGATACTCTGGTGCATAGCTTTCAGAAATCAAATTCAGTAGGTGCTACCTGGTTAACAAATAGAACTGTTGGATGTACTTTACACGTAAAACAATTTTCTCATTGTAAAGATGTGTCAGGAGGAACGATTTTGTCAATCCCCACAATAGTAGAAAATATGCTATTTGACATTTTATTACATGTGAAAGTATAGGAGTCATATATGCAGCAATTTGTACATGTGGTGTTTTTATATAGGCAAAGCTAAGATAATTTTAAAACAGAATTGTAGAATGTTGTAGAGCTATTGTTAACAAAGATTTGAAATATGCAACCGCTTTTCATGTACATCATTCCACAGAACCCTTGATTCACAATTTCTAATAGGGCTATTGATAAAGTGTGTAAAAATCCTAGAGGAGGTAATTTTGATAATCTAATTAAGAAAAGAGAAGAATTTTGGATTTACATTCTGCAAGCTTGCAAATATCCTGGACTAAATGGTGTATTTGATTTGATGCCATATCTAAAATAAATAAATATTGAGAGTTCAGAATATATGAAATATGATTGTGAATATTAGGGTAATGTAGGATGTAAATAAGGTTTCTATTATAGTGTGTATATGTTTCCATATATAATAATTTTGTTCTTATTTCAGGTTTAAGATTGCTGAAATAACTGAAGAAATATTTTGTGATGCGCTCGGTTAAGTTTTTAACTTTCTGTGGTAGCAATCTCATTAGAAAAAAAATAATAATGTTTAAAAGGATGCATATACAGAAATACTGGAATTTTATATCCTGTATATTTTTAGGGTATTATAAAATGAAATATCTAAGACATTATGAATAAGATTTCTGTATTTTGTATTTTATTTCTACAGCTCTTCCTGATTCACAATTTCACCTTATCAAGGATTTAGAAAAACATAATGCTGAAGCGAAATTCTGATGGTTGCTTCAAGAAATTAAATGTTCTTTGATATAATTGTATGCTTTAATAGTATGCTTTAACAATATTGTAATCAGACATGTATTTATTATGCAAATGTGTTGTGATATTTGTTCTGTCTTTTAAATGTTTTTTGATTGTCATTTGATGCACTGCTATTACGTCATTGTGATGAGTATATAAGGCAACCTGATGGTAGTAGCAACAGCCTTTTGATAAAGGATCCATTTGTATCTGAAACATGTCAAGGCACTGTGGCACTTTAATAAATTTGGGCATTTTTATAATTTCAAAGAGCAGCCCTTCATTATACGTGGTGGAGGAGTGTTGGATTGTTTTGTATTTGATGTTATATTTTATCGTGAGCACCTACACGTAGTGTGTTTACTCTGCTCAGTTTATTATAATAAAGGTTATGAATGATCTGAAATTGCATAAAACAGTATCGGTCCCATTTAATCTGCACATATAAGTGTTTCCAGATGGTTGACCAGTTTCTAGAAGGGAAGAAGCTGGAAGAGCTTGGTCCCACCAATAATACCATGGAACCCCTTTGGCAAGCAAATAAGATTGTAGGGATCAGTAATAGTAAGAGATTAATGGGTATCAGGTGCTGAACTGAAAAAGGGAGGACTGAAATACTGAAGGACTATGCCATAGTCCGTTACCAAAGTATTTTAACAGCATATGAGAAATTTGAAAAATTGGAAGACAGAGGTAGTGGGCCAACCATACACAGTATTCGCTTCCTGGAAGACATCAGTTTCTGCTGGGATACAAGGTCTCCAACTATGTTGACTCCCATATCAGGCCAGAATTTTTTTTTAGAGAGCATCCATCCAGATATCAAGAGGTTAAGGTTCCCAAATAGTGGTTGAGAAATATCTTGGTATGGCAAATCTTAAGTAAGAACTGAGTTGCAAGTGAATCTGAAGGGATGCTCCAAGGGATGCAATTGTTGGGAAGTTTCTTCTTGGAAAGGTAAGTGAGTGACCTGCTGTCAAGTCCATTTATAGAGCACAAGGAATGTTCAATTTCACCCAAAGGAGAATACAGACTAGAGGGATTGTCTCCAGATGACTTCAACCAGTGGGAAAGTCTTGTTAGATGCAACGCCAGATAGTATAGAAAAAGTTAGAGGTTGTAAATCCCCATCTTGTTTATGATGCATTCTATTTGGAAAAGGCCCATTGATTTACTTGCCTTGCCATGGAAAAGAGGCAAGGGTCCTATGAATTTGAGCAAACTCTGACTAGGGAAGGGCCCAGTTATGCATCTGAAGGGGATACAATAATTGGGCTAGAACATTCATTTTAATGATGCTCAATTGACCCCACAGGGAAAGGGGTAGCAGGGACCAACGGTTCAGATCCACTTTAAAACAGGATACCATAGAGTCAAGATTAAACTGTTTCATCTTGCAGGGAGAGGTACTGAGATAGATTCCCAAATATTTCAATTTATCCTTCCTCCATAGTAAACCAAGATGTTCAACGTCGGACTTAAGGGTGGCATTGTTAAGGGGCATAACTTTAGTTTTATTAAGGTTTAGTTTGTAGTTGGAGATAACTCCAAACTGGGAGATAATCTGAAGGTCCGCAGGCAGGGATGTAGCTAGAGAGGAGACATATAAGAGTATATCATCTGCGCATACTGATAATTTATAGTCCATGTCACCAATCGAGATACCAGATATACGAGAAGAGGAATTGAGTTAATGAATTAGAGGCTCTAAAAATAGATTGAAGAAATATGGTGAGAGGGGACATCCCTGCCTAGTGCCCTGATGAAGGGGAAATGATGAGGATAACATACCATTGCAAAGTACATGTGCTGATGGGAGAGAATAGAGCACCTTGACCCAATGTATAAATTCTGGGGGAATGCGATATCTGGGTAAAAAGGAAAACAAGTATTCCCACAAAACCCTATCAAAAGCCTTTTCGGCATCCAGAGATACCAACAACACTGGGGTAGAGGACTCCCTGGACATCGAGAAAAGGTAGGACAATTTCCTGAGATGGTCTGCGGAAAGTCTGCCTCTTACGATACCTACCTGTTCCCTGCTGATCAACGAGTGCCATATCAGGCCCAATCTACACGCTAATACCTTGGCAAAAATTTCAAGATCCACATTAATAAGTGATATAGGCCTGTAATTGGAAACCATCAAGCGGTCTCTGCCTGGTTTAGGAAGCACTACAATAGTGGCTGTAGTTATAGAGGGATCAGATAAACCCTTCTTAAAGATGTAGTTGTAAGTATTCAGGAGAATGGGAGCCACTTGGTCCTTAAATGCTTTATAAAAGTTGGTGGTGTAGCCATTTAGACCAGAAGATTTATCCGGAGACAAAGAGTCGATGGCTTGGGAAATTTCAAGGAGGGTCAATGAGGCTTTTAAAATAGCTACCTGAGGGCTGTCAATTGTGGAGAGTGATATTTTGAAGGAAGGACTCAAACTGAAGTGGACAAAAGGGAAGATAATGGAGAGCATATAGTCATTGATAAAATTTTTTTAAAGGTTTTCACAGTATCCCAGGGTGAGGTGAGGAGCTGACCAGAGTCTGAATAGATTGAGGGGACAATTCTATCCATTGCTTGGGAATCTAAGCGAAGGGCCAGCAACTTCCCAGCTCTTTCCCCTTGATCAAAATAGTTCACTTTTGAATGTAAAATAAGATGCTCAGCCTTCTCTCCAAGTAGCCTGTTATACTGAGATCTGAGATATTCTAACTGCTCCCACTGTGCTGGAGGGGAAGCTAGGGAAATGTATTCCTCAGTAATTTGTATATGGGCTAACAAGGAGGAGGAGAAACAGCAGACATAAGGGATATACAATGGTGAGCTGTCAGATAAATGATTTATCTACACAGGTGCTGTTTGGACCTCGAGTAATCTCACGAGGGCGCAAGCCACGAGTGAAGAGTCCGAAGTCAAACAGCACAAGTGTAGATAAATCATTTATCTGACAGCTCACCATTGTGTATTTCATTTATGCAATAGGGATGCTTCTTAATGCAGGAACATTTGGTTTTGACTGTTTATCTTTTTTTTTTTAAACGATAATTTCTGTGACTCGGAGTTAACTTTCCTAGTGCGTGTCTGCCAAATGTGGTGGTTGCTATTAAATGAAACACCACTCATTTTGTAGACAAATTCTTGCTGAACAAACGTCATGGTCACAGTAGCATGCTACCTTTTTTGTTTTAGTTTTTCACATTTGTTTGTTGAAAAAGTGACACAAAAATTTAATTTTATGCTGTTATTTGTTAATTATAAAAAACCTAAAAGGTATTTATTAATGAAACATCACTCACTTTGTAGATATTTTTGTGCAGAACATTTTTGTGCTCACAGTACCATGGTATAATTTTTCATTTTAAAGTTATTCACATTTGTTTGTCAGAAAAGTGAAAAGAAAATAGGATTTTATGCTGTTTTTTGTTAATTCTAAAAAAAAACTAAAAGGTATCTATAAATGAAATGCCACTCATTTTGTAGATATCTGTGTCCTAAACATTTCTCGTGCTCACAGTACTATGCTATCAGTTTTCATTTTAAAGTTATTCACATTTGTTTGTCAAGAAAGTGAACAAAAAAACCTTTGACAGTTTGCATTTATCCCATATTTGTGGGATAAATCTAGGGTGGTTAGAGTTATCCCACGTATGTTGAAATAAATAAGGGTTAGAAAATGGGCAAAGGCAATTCTTTCTTCTGATTGGCAGAGACACTTCTTTAGGAGGGCATCTATCAGAAACAATGCCCACCTAAAGCAGTGCCAGACCAAGGTGCCATCATCCGCTGAAATATCCATGTGCTCACCTTGCTTCCTCACACAAAACCATGGGGCTGAATTTGAAATAGTCATTTTTGTCTCTCCTGCTAGCTACCCAGTGCTCGCTCCATCACTACCAGCCTGCCAAAACTGTCATCACCCTTTAATAGCTAATTTTGGCTTTTAAACAATTTAAATGTTTTCAGCCTTGGCAAAGTAAAAAAGCACCAACAGCAACTAACCAAGATGCAGGTCCCAATCAACCCTGCAATGCGTGTCCACAATCAGGAAGCTAAAGAAACCCAGCCACCTCTTTCAGCTGCGACTTTCATTCTGTTTACAATGGTATTCCTCTTCACATCATCACTGGCACCACACTTAGCCAATTGCTCACCTCTTTTTTTGTGCAACAATTGTCCATTACATTAACAAAACAAATATCAGTAAATCATGTGTGTGTGTGTGTCTCTGTCAAACGGGGAAGGGGTTAACTAAAAAATATATTAAAACAAGAGAAACACCATAAAGCAGCAAGAAACTAGTCTCATAAGCAACAGCTCCCTCTGGTGGCAATTTAAGGTTACGAAATCAAGGATTATTTCACAGAAACATCTGTTTCTGATTCTTTTTATTACTATTTTACCCTCTTTTTCATCATTAAATAATTTTTAACAAAAATGACATTGAAACTCCATTTCTAAGCACAATAATATACCATCCAGGGTGGGCAGTATGGGGTATACCTGCCCTTCCAGGGCTATAGACCCCACTCTGCCTGTGGCATCAGGCCTCATTACGCCCCTGGGTGGGCAGGTATGTGTACTGCCCACCCTGTTGAAATGTGTGCTTAAATGTAATGATGAGCTGTCAGATAATGATTGATCTATTATTAGTATCATGTTTTGACCTCGGTAACCTCATAAGTGGCATAAGCCACGCAGTGAGATGTCCGAGGTCAAACAGCACAATGTAGATAATAATTTATCTGACAGCTCACCATTGTATATTTCCATTTATGCAATAGGGATGCTTTCTGTCAGTGCAGGGACATTTGCTTTTGATTGTTTATCTTTTTTGTGTATGTTTGTCAAAAAGTGAACAAAAATGTCATTTTCTGCTCTTTTAGCTAATTTTGAAAAATCTATAAGGTTTCTATAAATGAAATACCACTCATTTAGTAGATACTGTAATTTTGTGCTGAACAACTTCCATGCTCACAGCACTATGTTATCTTTTTCATTTTAAAGTTATTTGCATTTGACTATAATTAGTACTGGTACTGAGGCTGAACATTCTAAATGAGTTCTGGAGTGATTGTAACATATCTACTATGTGTATAAATCTGTATGTTGCGTCTACTATTGTATAAATCAAAAATTCATATTTATCACATAGTAGCTCAGATTTATCACATAGGATTTATGTCCATGTCTATTGTATAGATGGATTTATGCAATGGATTTTGGCTCTACACCTATTGCATAAATTTGTTTCTTATGCTTAGTGGCCAGGCGGATTAGTTCTCCTCAAAGTGTGCATTTCAAAGCTCCCACAGAATATCTAGTTTGGGCATGGAAGGGGAGTTTAATTCCATGAAGGTGTTAATAAAAGATTGGAGCTGCTGCAACAACTCATCCAACATAAGTAAATGGTTATTAAAGCCCAGACCCTATCTCTGTTTAACAATGGTGATAAATTAAGTTGAACAAAAGCAGGGTGGTGGTCTGATAAAACTTTAGCAGAATAATGGCATAAACCAGTCCCAGAGATAGTTCACTCCTAACAGGAAGTAGTCGATCCTGGAAAAGGAGTGATGTGGTAGGGAGTGAAAGGAGTATTCCCTGATGGTCTGGGTTCAGTGTCCTCCAAGGGTCTATCAGGCCCAAGGAGGGCATAAGGTCCTGGACAGCCAGTTGCCTCGGTGTTAAAACCTGTCGGGTCTGACCAGTTTTATCCAGGTTGTTACACAGGACCAGATTCCAATCCCCTCCATGAATGATGGGAAGTGAACTCCATTGGGCTAAAAGTGACATCAAAGTGGTAAAAAACGAGGGGGTCATCATTGTTAGGTCCATAAATAGACCCCAGAACAACCTCTAAGTGATCAAGCAGTACATGTAGGATAATATAACATCCCTGAGGGTCAGCTATCTTTTGAAGGAGGTGGAATGGTAGTCTACAGGCTATAACAATGACCACACCCCTTATGGAGTCAGAGCCAGCACTAAGGTCTTGTCTAACCCAGGATCACCTTAACAGGAGAACCTGGGAGGAAGGCAGGTGAGTTTCTTGGAGGGAAGTGATGTCAATTTGTAACTTCTGTAAATGGATTACAATTTTGGATCTTTTGACAGGAGATTGTGCTCCCTTTATATTCCACGTGCAGAAATTAAAAGCAACCATGGTGACCTGTCGTAACAGAACTAATAAACTGTGTAAGACACTTGCGACTAGGTGTACCTTGGATAGAAAAATGTAATTCTAGAGGGCCCCCTCTAGTGGCATCCACCCACAACCCACAACCCCCAACCCTCCCCACCCCTTGCTATATGTCCCCATAAAACCCTAAACCCCTTGCAACTGTTAAGAACATTAACCCAATTGAACAAAAATTCACAATGTCATCTTTCTGACAAGCAAGGGTTCCCCTCCCCAAAACTGGGGCACGACTGCTATCCTTGGGTAGCTGCCACTCATCACCCCCGCTCCCAAGACAAAACAACGAGTAAATGGGTTGTACCAGTGGCTAAGTATATGGCTAAACTACAAGGCATGTAAGTAATGTCCATTTATGAACTATAACTGGAGGCAGGGCTATTCAAGTCTGAAGACTATATAGTCTGTAGTCTGCTCCTAGCAGTGTATATGGGCCCCGAGCTTCTAATTCCTTAACCGGTAATACACTAGATATATGCATAAAAAACTTATACAAAGAGGTAATTAAGTAATAAGGAAGTCTGAACTTAGATGAATATGCTTCATATGCTGTTCTGTTTGGTGAACGCTTTCAGCAACATTAAAATTAGCACTTTCAGGCATCTCCAAAGGGAGTAAACAGCGTAAGCCATGACCTATTCAGGAAGTCTTAGGGCAAAAATAATGGTAACATCTTGCTGGTGGAGTCCGGAAGGCCCAGTATAATAGGAGAACCTGGCGGGGCCTTGTAAAGAAATAAACCTAAGGAGGAGCTGCGTGTTTTCTGCTAGACAACTTACGCTGGACTTAGGCCCCCAGAAAAGGAAAAAGAGAAAACATTTATCATGGAGAAAAGTTCTGATCCCCAGTATTTTAGCATTAAGTTTCCAAACATTAAACTAAGGCTAGGTAAACATATCTGGTAAGTCAGGATGTAACGGTGATGGAGGAAAGTCTGATAGATCTCCTAAAACAGGAAATTAAAGGTATCTGACAGTCCATCTTGTCCACCAATGACCCCCTGTTCGACATGTTCACATTCGAGCTGTCAGTACACACTAGCTTATCAGTGCGCACATTCGGTGAAGAAACAGTGAAGCTTGTATATCAGCTCACCAGCATCAGCTGCAGCCTAGGATGAGAGAACAAAGGTGACACCAGTCCAACAAGAGAAGTCTGTGCTCTGAGTCAAGGGAATTTGGGTCATAAACCCCATCAAGAGAGTAAAATGTCCCTTCTGTGGGGGTAAAGGCTCTGATCTTAGAGTCAGTAGATTAATAGTCAAATTAACCAGCCTGGGAGTAGGTCCCACGGTGGTAGCCTGGGTAAAACATTGGCTGGACAACAGGACACAGAAGGTAATTGTAAATGGAGTCCACTCTGAAGAAAAAGGGGTTACTAGTGGGGTACCGAAGGGTTCAGTATTGGGTCCAGTCCTTTTTAATGTCTTCATGAGTGACATTGCAGAGGGACTGGAAGGAAAAGTATGCCTCTTTGCAGATGACACAAAGTTCTGCAACATGGTTGATACACAAGGAGGCGTGGAAAGGATGAGAAGAGACTTGGCAAGGTTGGAGGAATGGTCAAAGTATGGCAGCTAGGATTCAATGCAAAGAAGTGCAATAATGCACCTGGAAACAATAACCCAGGGAAGAATACACAATGGGGGCAGGTGGTAACAACAACAAAAAGGAAAGGGACCTAGGAGTAATCATATCAGATTACCTTAAGGTTAGCAAGCAATGTGAGAAGGCAGTAGGGAGGGCTGGGGGCTGGGGTATACTGGGATGCATAGGAGGCATCAGCAGCAGAAAACAGGAGTTGTTATCCCTCTATACAGGCAATTGGTGAGACCCCATCTGAGTACTGCGTCCCAGTTCTGAGACCCCATCTCCGCAAGGACATAGACAGGATAGAGGCAGTCCAGCAGAGGGCAACTAAAATGGTGCAGGGTCTGTAAGAGAAGCCGTATGAGGAGAGACTAAAGAGCTTAATATGTATACCCTTGAGGAAAGAAGGAGAGGGGGACATGATAGAAACTTTAAGTACCTCAGTGAATCAACAAAGTCCAAGAGGGTAGCATCTTTCAGAAAAGAGATGTGTAAGAACAAGGGGACACAATTTAAAGATGGGGGCAGTTCAGGGGCTATGTGAGAAGGCTATTTCACAGAGAGGGTAGTGGATGCATGGAACAGCCTTCCTGAGGAGGTTGTGGGGTCTAAAACTGTGGGAGAATTCAAGAATGCATAGGACAGACATAAAGCAATTGTTGCAGGGGGTAGGAAGAAATAGGCTGTTGGTTAACTAGGATCTGCGGCCTATCCTGTAGGTAGGGAAATGGGCAGACTAGATGGGCCAAGTGGTCCTTATCTGCCGTCAAAGTCTATGTTTCTATGTTTCTATGTTTCAGTAGGTACAGACACCATCCTCAGCATACTAATGACCACATTTTTAACTTAAAGGGTATTGCATTCAAGGTATTTACCTTTGTGCCAGAGACTCCAATTACTCTCCCAGTATCTTCAGTGGTCTTTGAATAGGTTGAGCAGTAGTCTCTGCAAATCTGGGGAGGCTTGTTCGGCGTTACCAAAAGTTTTCCATGAGTCCTGATAGAAAACAGAGAGCCGCACCAGGTAAAGCATTCAGAAGTGTATCCTAGCTGCTATCAATTTGGTAACCAAGGGATGATAGGTGGCCCTCTTCTGCCAAATGGCTGCTGGCAAGTCTTGGGTCAGTCTGATCCTGGAGCCCTCTCAAGTGATATCTTTAATTTCTTTTATTTTGTTCAACACATGTTGCTGGTCCAAATAGTTGAGCAGTTTTAGAATAAAGGGGCATGGGCCTGCACCCAGCAGTGATCTTGGGCCTGGTGGCGGTGGGCCCCTCACCACATAGACCGAGTGAGGAGAGGCCCCATCTATTTTTGTGAGGAGCTTCTTGGCAAATAACATGGGTGAGGTACCCTCTGCATCTTCAGGAAGGCCGAAGACCACTATATTGTTTCTCACATTTGGCCTTCCAGATCCTCAGTTTAGCATCCATCCTGGCCATCTTCTGCTGCAGGGACACCAACTCCGGGTCAACTTTCTTCTGCCAGGTCTTGATGGAGCTAGTACAGGCAGCCACATCTGTAATTGCTTCACTGCATCTCCGAGATTGGCCGCATTGATTTTAGCTCAGTGGTCCAGTTCTTGAAGGCTGTTTTGAGTGGCTGCAACTCTGCTAAAATTTCTCCTCTGATAATGGAGTCACCAGCGACATGGTGGTAGATGCCTTGCTGGAGGAAGCACCATGTTCCTTGGCCCATTTAGAATCTTTATCCAGTGTCTGGGGTGGGCGTGTGTTGCGGGGAGTGCCTGGCGCATCTCTGAGTCCATTGTAACCAGAGGTTCAGCAGTTTAGATCCCAAAAATGGGTGAACAGCAGCCCAATACTGGTCAGAGATCTTTCTTGCAGTAGTAATTTATCAGGTTGAATAGCCACTTTTAAGGAGAAAAAACTTGTTAGGAGCAGGAGCATGGGCTTAGAGCTGCTACTCACAGAAGAGCATCACGTGACTCCCCGTGGCATGATATTCAATTGCATAATGCAAGTGAGCTCATTGGGCATTCAAGGTGTTGAGGGGACATATGCATCCCCATTGTGGTCTCATTTGCATGGGAAGAAGTGGTAGGTTTGCACCCGTCCTGTGGTCGCCCAGCATGTTACACCTGGCAGCGACTGGCACTGACTACCGCCAAATGCCTGTCCCCAAGATGAGAATGTAGTCCCTGGCATCTAGTGGCACCCTCCACCCACTGATTATCCATCCCAGTGCCTGTAAATAGACCCAGGTGTGTAGCAGAACCCCAAAGCACATGTCCCAGCATTTGCAATATAGTCCTTGGTGGCCAGTGGAACTCCCCATCCTCCAATCACCCATCCTGGTTCCACAAAGAGATTCTGGTGTCTAGCAGTACCCCACCCCCGAGGCCCATCTGCAAAATGCTTAGAAATGGGTGGCTAGCAGAACCTCTACTTTGGCCTCCTGTACAGTTCCCTGTCTCCTAGATGTCCAGTGGCATCCCCCAGCTCCCAGTCTATGTATCTAAGCTATTCCTGGCATTGGTGGTACCCCTGACTGCCAGTTGTCATGTAGATCGTGAATAATGGCAGCTCAGCAGCCCCACCCTTTCTGTCCCCACAGCACACAACCAGCCAACCTCCCCATACCTGTGATGGTGGGGGCCATGTGGAGAGCTGGGGGATACTGCTGGACACCTGGTATGTAGACAACTGTATGGGCTGGGAGGCCAGAATGGGGCTCCACTAGTCACTGGGGACTCAGTGATAGCACGGAATGGGTGCTCAGCAGGTGGGGTGGTACCACTAGACACCAGGGCAGACCTAAGCATTTTGTGGACATGCGTTTGGGGGGTGGAGGGTGCTGCTAGACACCAGTGTCTGTTTGCTGACACTGGGATGGGTGATTTGAAGGTAGGGGTGCCACTGGACACCATGGAAATGGGATTGTGTATGGGACAGGGAAATGAGTGACTGTATTGCAAGCCCCAGGACAGGTCCTCGGGGGGGGGGCACTAGACACCAGGGTCTGTTTACAGGCACTGGGATGGAGTAGTGGATGGTGGATGGTACCACTGGATTCCAAGGCATACCTAATCATTTTGGGGTGGGCGTTGGGGGTGATGGGTGCGCTAAGCACCAAGGTCTATTTGCTGACAGCGGGATGGGTGCTCAGGTGTGGGGGTGCCACTACTCTCAGGGTGCTGTCCGCCTGTTATGAGATGACATGAACAGGATGGGCAGCAAACAAATGCCCCTTTGGGTGCTAATTACTGCAAATTCAAACTGCTAAATTTGCCCCTGTGTCTGTATGTATTGGGACCCCTCAATTACATGGGTGCAGTGTTATTGTAGTGCTCAGATGTTAACAGGGTTGGCCCACCTGCATGGGTCTCTGACTACAGACCCTCCCACAAACTGGCACAAAACCTTGTTAGCACAGGCAAACATCCATTAAGCGCCTGCATAACGTTTGAATATATCTGGCCCCAGGAGACTAGTGGTGGGCATAGTACAGTTCTTGACAATTGCCGTGGTCATATAGTTCCAGGTATTTTATTATATTTCTATGGGGTCTCTTGGGTGGCCCGACAGAGTACTGCAGGCAAGCAGGGAATTTCTTTGAGAAATTACAGACATTTCAGGAAATATCTGACCATGTCAGCTGGCTTGTTTCAGGAGCAGAAACACTTGAAGACTGGTGTTCTGGTGGGCTTGAGCCTGGTGTGTTTATGTTTCATGAGAAGAAATGCTTTTACGTTTGTGACTGGATTTGAATCTCTCTTGCTTTCAGAGAAATAAAGACAACTATGTAAGCATCAGGCTTGTTTCCTGAGAATGCACAAATGGAGAACAGAGAGCAGTGAGTGACATTCACAGGGCAAGGGCAATCTCTTTCTTAAAAGACTTTTAAAGCATGATGATGAACTTCAGTACTGAGTAATACATACTGTAAAGGCTGATTACAAGATGATCACATAAACAGCCTTGTTAAAGCATTTTAACAGACTATTACTTTGAGTATGTAGAAATACAATTGACAAAACTGAGTTATTAAACAAATGGTAGCTGGTCATACAATATCGTCAATTATGAATGCTGAGGGAATGGGGGCACCACTAATCCAGGGAGGGTAAGCACTATCACCAGTCATGGGGGTTACAGTATAAAAAGCAGTTAGTAGGTGGGGGGCATGGTATGTTACTGGCAGTGGGAAGCAATAATAGTCGGGGTATAACAACAGCAGTCACTAGGTGGGGGCATCAACAGTCCAAATGATATGGAATGCAAAATAGAGATATAATTATAAAGGGGTGAAGTAAGCCATACCAGTCCTGGGGAGGAGCAATACCAGTCCTGGGAGGATGAAACAACACAATCAGTCAGGCACTCACAAGCAGAGGAGGAGGAGCAATACTAGTTCAAATTACACATGGAATGCAAACACATCTATAATTATAAAGTGTCTAAAGGAGGACACATTATGTCACTGCAGGGCAGGAGGAAAGGTCAGCCAACTACAGAATTTTCAGTGCTTGAATAAATCATAAGATGTGGTGCTTCACACAGCAAGGAGGGAAAAGGTGTTCTGTAGCTCACAGCATGGTTTTATAAAAGGTGGAGCTGGTGAATTCAACATGATTAATTTAATGCATAAGAAGCGGAAAGTATCAAACCTCACGGCAATTAATGTTGGCTGCACATACACGCTTTGTGGTTCAACAGCACACGTTATGGTTTTTGTCCTTGCTTATATCAATCTTTCAAGTAGTCATACTCGTACACATATCCCAGGTGTCGTAAGATCAGTTTGAATAAAAACATGCTGCTTCACATGTGCTGGGTCCAGTGTGGCTCTGTGAGACTCCACCATATCCTCAGCTGTGCTGAACGTTTGCTCAGAGAGCACTCTGCTAGGAGGGGGCAACTGGTGTAGTTAATGGCCTTCTGTGCCAAGTGAGGGGATGCGTTAAATCTTTAGGTCCAGTACTCCCCAGAACCCAGAACCTCTGTGAAATAGCAGTTTAGCAAATTGCCAGCTGAAAGCAGCTGCTATTCAGTATGCTTTCTTTGCTCAGTCTATAATGATAAACCGAGCTAAGCCCAACTAACGCTCTTCTCCCCAGGTGTGTCAGGATGGATTTATGAGTTGGCCATTGACTCTGCACTAGGTGTTCCTGCTGCTCCCACCAGCCCAGGCATGCTGAAGCTAAGCTTGGACCATACAGTAGGTGCTGCCACAATTCTATAATCCCGTGCAATGGCATTATAAAGTATAGTGTCTCACAGGTCTAATATGTTGGCAAAAAAAAGGTTTTTTTCTACAACAAAGATCAGATAGCAGTATAGCGCAGTGGTTTAAAGCTCTGAGCTGCAAATCAGGAGACCTGGGTTTGAATCCCACAGCCCCCACTTGTATACTGTGTGACCCTGAGCAAGTCACTTAACTTCCCAGTGCTCCCAGGTCACACCTGTAAACAAGCTTTCAGCTTAGTGTGCTACTCCTGGTTAAACAATTGGAAAAAAATAAACAAATGTTGACTTCAGTGGTAAGGAGTTTCACAAGGTTATTCACTGTGCTTGGGGACTGGTTCAGATCTTTCTCAGAGTAATCAAAAATCTCTTTAGGGCTTTTTTAAGATTCTGCAACACAGAATGACCTGACTCACTTTATACTCAGCACTGAGGTCACAAATGCCCCTTTCAAGAGGGCTACCATTACCATGTCCTTGATCACAGCTGAGTCCTGATGTCTGAGGACTCCCACAATGTCGGTGTCCATACTGAGCTCAAACAGGGGCCTCTTCTGTGCCTGAAACCTTTGCAGCATGAAATAGGCTGTATTCCACCAGATCTACGCATCCTGAATCAAATGATGCTGAGGCATCTGAAGACACTCTTGTAGCTGACACAACATTTCTATTTACAGTACACAGGGGACCAGAGCAGTAAAGCTATGGATGGTCTGTACACTATGATGGGGCCCCAGAAACCACATACACCTAAATTTCCAGTGGTCTCTCACTGAAAGTACGGTCAGATAGTAGGTTTATTCTGTCACAGATGGCATACCAGACACACGGACCTTAAGGGACTGCAGGTACAGAAGATGCAAAAGGTAGACATTTTTGGTACTGTACTGGAAGTCCAAGATGGTCCCTGATCTGGGGATCTCTTTTGTGTCCGTCTCTCTTCTGTAATCAGAGCCTGGACAGTGCATGTTTTCACAGTTTTGTGACACATCTGTGTTCACAAAGCATTTTTCTTCTCAGGGAACAGTATCAGGACAGAGCATGATCTCACAATTTAAACACACATCCCTGTGACATTTTTCCTCTTTAGTAGCCAGAAATCATTCTCCATCTTTTAGTCAGGGCAAGACGCACTCTCATCTACCAGACCGTTGAACTGCCTAGGCATCATTTGAACAGTTTTATAAAAAATGTCCTCCAGAAAACACAGAAACATAGAAACTGTCAGCAGAAAAGTACCTCTTGGCCCATCCAGTCTGTCCAGAACTTGGAGTCTGAACTCCCTAGTTGCACAAACATTCCAAGAGGCACAAATCCTGGTGATTCCAGTCACTGGTAGCATTCTAAAACAAAGCCATTTACAGCTGCAGTTGGCAGCCACAATTACTCATGGTTCCATAGATTAGATACCTTTCTGGACTCTGGCCCCATGAAGGGACACCATAGATGATAGTAGCTGCCCTAACTTGATGCTCAGGACTTGCTTTGTGACCAAACTAGGGACTAAGCTAAGACAGGAGAAGGTTCCCAACTCCCTGGGCTCTCTTCAGTCAGACAGAGAGCATTCTCTCACTGAGCAGGTGTCTCCATTGCACCGTTCCATCATGGCTTATGCTGATGAGTGGCCCTCGCACTTGGAACCTAGGTCCAGATGACTGACAAGGTTTTAGGTAGCCCTCCAGTTAATTCTTTACTACCCAGACTAGATAAGTACAAAACCCCACAATATTACACAGGGTTCTAGTAACCCCAAGGGGACACACGTGTTATATGATGGACAGAACATTGCATGAAATGTGGTCCATGAAGGTTTATTATAGTATACCGTGACCTGGGGTGCAAATTCTGCAGCAGTTAACAAAACCTGTATTTCAGACAAAGGAGAATGATTGCAGATCCAATGTCATCATTTCACCAATTAACTGGGTGATCTTTGCCATCAGATGTGAGGCTCGGTAATTGGTGCAGGCATGGAAGGCCTGCATAATGGGTGTCAAAGATGTGGTGGAATGTGGCGATTCAGACTTGGACTTTGTGCCCATATGGGAGGGTGTGGAACTCATACCAGTTGGGGACTCATTATTGGAAGCCACACTGGTTGATGTTCTGGTACAGGGACAAACTCTTAGTGGTGTTGAAGGAGCAGATGAGACACTATCTGTCTCAGTAACTGGAATAAATGAGGGACTACAGATCTGTCGAAGCAAAAAGTCTTGGTAACAAAATGGATGACCTGCAGGCCATGATGGCAGAGGTGAAGGATTGATTTGGTGGTGGTCACCAAGACCTGGGTGCACCCTCTGTAGAAATGACAGGGAGAAGGAAATGGGAGTAGCGCTGTACATCACAGAGGCATAACAATCACAAGAAATGACATGGGGGAAGGGGCCTAGGGTACTTTGGGTCCAGTTACATATTGTGGCAGGAAGAAACCTAAGCTTAGTAGTTCTATATCGACAGCCCCAGAATCATGAATGGAATAGAGAGAGATGTGGGGACATAATTAGTAGGGCAGCAGAGAAAGGCAGAGGTGGTGCTGGTAAGGGACTTCTAATTATCCAAGATTGACTGGAGTGTCCGAATCTGATTGCCTGCAATAAGAGCCAGTTGTTCCTGGAGCAAGGGTGAATAAATTGAGAAGAAGCCATCCTGAAGCTGGTACTGACAAATGGAAATCATATAAGAGATATCAGGGTAAAGGAACCAGTGGGAGGCAGCGACCACCAGTCAGCATGGTTCCACATAGATACAGTATGTGGAAGGATACCTAAACACAAAAGACGCATTTGTTGGATTTTAGGAAACCTGACTTCATAAGGATGGATGGGATATTAAAAGAAACCTAACTAGCTTTAGGAAGACATGGACATAGACCAAAGGGCTGTGATCAGGGAAGGAGTTGTGACAGCCTCTAAAACCTGCCTTAAGCAGAGGGAAAAGAAGTCCAAATCAAGAGGCAATTCTGATTAAACAGGGAGATGGACAGGGTGGTAAGGAAAAGAGAGTCTTGTATAGAAGGTACAGTATAGACAATCTGACAAGAAGGTAGACAGAGAAACCTATGTGGAAAAGATGAGAGAAGCCAGTAAGGTGATCAGGCAGGCAAAGGCAAGGAAGGAACTGCAAATAGTGGATGGGATCAAAGAAGGGGACAGGGCCTTCTTCAGATACTGAACATTAGGGAAACAAGCATTTGTCAATGCTGAATGTTGGCTTGCTGGCATTGACATTGGTAGCACAGGAGTTACAGAGATGCATAATAGGAATGGCAGTGAAGTAGTGAACTGACACTGACTCTACCTCCATCCTGCAAAGACTGATAGGAATTGGGGTGTGCTTTTGGGTTGTTGGCCATAACGTGCATGCCATTTCACCTCACCCTACCCTGCAGACACTGACAATGTCGCGGTGTGCCTTGGGGTCTTCGGTCCTTACTTTCACCCCATTGCATAAACAAATATGCTGAGATGGGTGCAGTATAGGAGAATGGGATGAACTTTGGGCCCGAAGAGTCCAAGGCACTCCTCGATGCCTGTCACTGGCTGCAGGGTGGGGGTGGGGGTGGAATGGCACGAGCATTACAGCTGACAGTCCCAAGTTACACCCCTGACACCTGTCAGTCTGTTCAGGGTGGGGCATTATGGTTGGAAACCCTAATGCCCCAGACATTTGTTGATATTTTCACTCTAAATTTTCAACATGCCTTGCCAACATCTTGCCAAGATCCAGGAGTGCATCATCTACCATCACCTACAGGAGTACCTAGAGAATTATAACCTGATGTCTCCATATCAGCATGGATTTAGGAAAAGACACAGCACCCTCATAGCCCTGTTGAAAGTAACTGGATATCTATCATGCCAGGGATCAAGGGTCTGCTACTGGTGCCATCTTTGTTGACCTGACAAAAGCATTGGACCTTGTGAATCATGATCTACTGCTACTAGAGCTACAATCAATTGGTTTGGATCCCACTGCCCTACTCTGGGTCCACAGCTATCTCTCCTGCCATTCTCAAATGTCCGATGGGCCGGTGCTCTACATATGCGGAAGATGCCATTATTTATCGTTCCTCTCCTGATGTCTCCTTGATTACCAAGGAATGTGCCTCTGACTTCAAGGACCTTGAAGACTGGTTCCAATGTAACCAACTTGTCCTCAATACTAAAAAAACTAAATATATGTTCTTTTCTCACCATCCTCCCACCTCTTTGCCTCTAAGTATCTTCTCCCATAATGGTGACATTCTTGAGTCTGTCCCCACATTTAAGTATTTGGGCGTCACCCTTGATGCCTCTTTATCCATTACTGCCCATGTTTCTATCTTGGTCAAAACACTGAATCAGAAGTTGGGACTCCTTCACCGTATCCGCCCCTTCCTCACCTCTGCCTCTTGCATCAAGATTGCCTCTGCGTCTCTTCTTCCTTTACTTACTTACGGAGCACCATTATTGCTGTAGTCCAGCGTGTCTAACATGTCACTGCTTGCTCTGGCTTACCATAGGGTGGGTAGGTTTGCACTTGGGGTCAATAGCTGCCACCACCACTGTGATGTCCTCTCTCTCCTTGTCTGGCTCCCTTATGAATCAAAACTAAGGTACTCAACCTTGAGCTTTGTGTATAAGCTTGTTAACAAATTTTCACCTCCCTGCCTCAGAGAGATTATTCACCTTAGGATTCCGGCACATGCCCTCTGTTCCTCTGCTCTACCTCTCCTTGAATGGCCTAATGTGAGGCTTGCAGTCACCTGTAAATTCTTCTCCTTTGCATCAATAACTGATTGGAACTCCCTGCCTCCTCCGGTCCTTTTCTGCACATCCTTGTCAAAGTTCCAAACCACTTTACTTGCTTTCCTTTCCTCCTCTGCTAACTGCGCCTGTTTCCAGTGATTTTCTTGTTCCTCATTTCCCTTATCTTTTCTCTATCCCCTAGTCATCTTCCCCCTCTACCCTCCTAGCTCCCTTCCTTGGTCTGCACCCCCATCTCTTGTTTGTCCATTGTCTTTCCTGGTTCTACTCCTCCCTCCCTCTCTCCTACCTCATGTTCACTCCATACGTTCACTCTGTCTCTACAGACATCAGTCCACACTTATGTTCCCCAACTCCTTCTCCCTGAATTGTTTCTGGGTTTGGCCCTGATACCATGGTACCTTAGGAATTAATCTGATTGTATTTACCCATTTTACTAATTTTGATGTCTATGTCTATAAACGTTGCTTCCTACCAGAAGGCATAGTACTCTCTATATAATTATGTATATAATCTATGTACTCTATTATTTTTACTCATCTCGTATTGTATATATTTTTCTTTTAAATCTTTTTATGTTTTGCACTCTGTTCTATGTGTTTCAGCCCTTTGTACTCATCTGTTTTACAATATTGTTCATACAGAATGGCTCTTCAAGCATTGGCAATTACTGTATCCTCTGGTGAGCTGTCATGCTCTAAGTTGACTCCTAGCTGCTGTCAATTCCCAAGTGCATGCGATTGTCTTTTGTATCTCATAAGGTGTCTCTTCATTGTTCTTTTTATTACTGTTTTCTCCAGGGTCACCCCTGAAAAAGGGACTGTAATTGTGCCAGTGGACTTACCCGGTTACCAAAATTCAAATAAATAAATAAAATAAATAAATAAACATGTTTTTTTTGTGGCCCCACGTCATGAACAGTGGTACTATCAGTTTGTTAACCAAAAGGTGATTTTGCACAGCAACTGTGCCATTTAGCACCACTGGTGCAAACACACCTTTCGGGCAGGATGTGAAAAATGACATCTGTACTGTTCATGAGGAAGTGTAAGAAAATGGCAATGTTGAAAATCTGGAGTGAAAATATGAAAAATTGGTGAAGTCACGAGTGTGCGTAGAAACTGCGCAATGCATGCCCGTAACACAATTATTTTGGGAATTTATTTAATCAAAATTTCAACATAGGCATTTTGAGAACTCCGCTCATGAACAGTGTTACTGTAATTTTGTTAATGTGTCCTGAACATTAATTTCATACAGCGACCGTGCCATTGTACACCACATGCGTGAAAACACATTTCGGGCAGGATGTGAAAAATGGCAGCTGTACTGTTCATAAGAAGGTATGAAAAAATGGCAATGTTGAGAATCTGGAGTGAAAATATAAAAAATTGTCAAAGTTACGAGTGTGTGTGGAAACTGTGCAATGCACGTTCGTAACACAGTCATTTTTTAGAATGTTTTCACCAAATTTGCAAGATAGGCTTTTTGGGACCCCACCTCATGAACAGTGGCACTGTCATTTCATTAATCTGTCCCAAAAGATGATTCTGCGCAGTGACAGCGAAATTACCTTTTGGAACCGAATAACGAAATAACAGTGCGTGTGTTCATGAGGTGGGGTCCTAAGAACCCCATGTTGAGAATTTGGAGGCAAAATTCTATCAAATGGCTGATGTAACTACCTAAGTTGAACCCCCCTCTTCCCATTTATGCCATTGTACAGCTTTCCGGCATTTCTTCAGTTCGCAGTCGGCTTTGAAGAGTGCAGATGTGTTCCCGCTCCACCAAAGATCACAGCGCTGGACCTCCGGAGGTAAGTATGGTGTGGGTGTGTGTGGAGAAGTTGGGTGCACAGAGTATGGGTGCAGTTTGGGGGAGGGGGGCATTGCCGACAGCAAGAGACCGTTTTCTTTGTTTCAGGTACAGAAAAAAAAAATACTGTGGATGGTTTCTTTCTTTACAGGTGAAGAAAACAAATGTTGAGCACACTTGGCTGGGGGGTGATGTTGGCCACTGGGGTGGGCTCCCAGTGTGCCACACAATGGGGATGGGGCAGGGGCAGGAACTTGCCAGCAGTTTGTCTTTCCATTAAGCGGAGGCACACGGAGTGGGCTCCCAGTGTGCCACACAATCTGGGGTTGTTGGACATGCCAACAGGGGACTGGGCACCCCTGAAGTCGGCTTACTGGGGATTGTGTGGCAGATAGCGGCAGCCGCCGCCATGTTTGTTTGAATATTTCACCAGGAAAGACATGTAAGGAAGGCATGCTATCTGTGCCGCTGCATGACGAGCTTGTCTCTGATTGTAGTGACACGTTTCTTACAAGTTGTGTCCACTTTACATGCAACTTCTGTCAGTGCTAGCATGCTGGTTAATTGGGGAATGAGGGACACACCTACTAAAGCATGCCCTGCATTCACCGACACTGACACACCTCTGAATTGTGCTACTAGCACAAGATATTGCTTTTGCACGCACACAAGCCAACATAAAAAGGGCTAGGATGGACAGCTTTGTTAAGTTAAAGAAGGGGCTGGGATGGGTGGAAGGAAGTAAGGTACCTCTTTAGCATCTTTGAAAACTATGTGAAGAGAAACTTGGTAATGGAACAATCTGTCTGAATCTGCTTTGCTAACTGATATTTTTGTGCATTTATATCTTTTGTATGTTACTTGTCATTTTTATCTTGTTTGTTGACACAATATTGGAAGTTCTGCAAACAAGATTTGTTTCTCATAGAACCCATCCTGTATAGCTCAACTTTTAAATAAATAAAATAAAAGGATGAAGTAGAATTATTGAACAAATACTTCTGCTCTTTCTTTACTAAAGAGAAAGCTGGACCAATGCAACAAGGAAGGATGGGTGAGGGGTGTGGGGGAGGGTGGGGAATGGGTATTGTAGAGAAAGGATCATGATGAACCATGTCACAAAGGGGCTCAGGACCTAAAAGTGGACAAGTCCCCAGGACCAGGCAGCATGCCTCCAGAGTGTTAGAGTGAGCTGGTCTGAGAACTTTGGGCCCTGTTTAACAGTGCACTAGATGCAGGGTGTTGCTGCTGGAGTGAAGAACTATACCTGTGGTACCACTGCAAGGGCTGGGCAAAATGTGTCTTCCACTGGTGAAATTCTGGCAAAATTTTGATTTTGCTTATGTGAAATTTCATGAAATTTCCACAAAGGTTTCACAAAATTGTGCCAAAGTTGTATTTTCAGTTATTTCCATCTAATTTAAAATGTTGTTTTACAATTTGCACCAAGCTTGATATGCTGACTTTACCGATATCTATATGTGTGCTAAGTTTGAAATTGTTATCTTTAAAAGTGACTGAATTATAAGCCTCCAAACATTTAGCAATTTTAAAATTACATTTAGCAATTATGCAAACTGCAAAATTTTAAGCCCCAATAACTTTAAAATTAGAAAATAGAATATCACCAATTTTAACCCCTTGGAGGGGTACACCCAGGGGCAATGTGAGAAAGTATTTCTTCACAGAAAGGTGGTGGATGCATGGAACAGCCTCCCAGCTGAGGTAGTGGGGGAACAATAGTAGGAAAATTCAAGAATGCATGGGATAGGCATAGGGGAACCCTAGAAATGGGAAAGAGAGGGTAAAGCTGGCGATCAAGTAGGGTCTATGGTATAGCAGTAGTTAGGAAAAAGGGCAAACTGGGTGGGGCAAGACAGTCAATTTCAATGTCTCTATGTTTCTATGTTATCAGGTTCACTGACCTAAATATTAGGCATTGAGGCCACCCCCATGGACCAGTAGCAGAGCATCATGCTGCCGTACTGATGATCTAGGTTTGGAAGTGGACTCAGGAAGTCATGTCAGGAAGCAGACCATGGCCGAGAAAGCTGTCATAGAGCAGTGCATCTCAGTCGAGGAGGGTTGGCAGCAGGTTCCATTAACACAGTCACTTCTGCAGTAGGCCAGAGAACTTGCTCCTGCCACAGGGAAGCTGTGGCTGTGCAAAGTTGTCAACACAGGAGACAGTTGGTGGCTTCAAGAGTTCAAGAGGGAGTGGGCAGAGTGAAAGGGAGGGTCAGAGTGAAATGGGAGGGGTGGGTGGGATCCACTGTAAACTGTAAACAATCATTACAGGGGAGCTGCTTCAGGCAGACTTGATTGACTGTATGGCCTTCTTCTACTGCCATATTCGTAAAATCAATATGGAAAAAAAACAGGCTGTGTGTGTCAGCTCTCTAATCCCAAGCTCAAGGCTGGCCAAGTTATAAGCAGCCAAATATTTCAAAATAGCATCAGTAATTAAAGTTGAATTTAATGAGCTCTTGTAAAATTGTGGAATGTTGTGATACTTTTGTCAAAGCCATGCATATATATACAGTATTTGTCCAGTCATACACTTGAGTTGCTAACGTAGAGGAAGGTAAAGACTGGGTAAAGTGGCAATAAGGTAGCATTCATAGGAAGCTACATGGTACAAATATAGTGGTACCAAGTGTCAAGTCCCTATCTTGAGTGATGTCCATGAAGAATTGTCAAGGACATCACTGTGCACTAGCCTGTCTTCTTGCAGTATGGCAGATAACCACTAGAGCTCACTGAATTAATGGCATTTGAAAGGACATGCACATGCAGCATTGTTTCTGTATAATGCCACCTGCAGCCTCCTTAACAATCCTGTAGATAACATGTATATTTTACAGCTTGAAAACAGTGGCACCAGTGACGCGGAGCATTACAACTAGTTGTGACTTGAAGGCCATTGTGACGGATGTAGCTGGCTACATATTGCCAGGGATGGAGCCGATGCCTGAGCATTACTATCGCAGGAGTGTTGTAAAGGGGCATTGCAGGGCCATGATGCTGGGCATTACTATCGCGGGAGTATTATGAGGGGCATTGCAGGGCCATGATGCGGGACATTACTCTCCTTGGGAGTGTTGTAAGGGGGCATTGCAGGGCCATGATGCAAGGCTTACTATCGCAGGAGTGTTGTAAGGGGCATTGCAGGGCCATGATGCTGAGCATTACTATCGCAGGAGTGTTGTAAGGGGCATTGCAGGGCCATGATGCTGGGCATTACTATCGCATGGAGTGTTGTAGGGGCATTGCAGGGCCATGATGCTGGGCATTACTATCATGGGAGTGTTGTAAGGGGCATTGCAGGGCCATGATGCTGGGCATTACTATCGCAGGGAGTGTTGTAAGGGGCATTGCAGGGCCATGATGCTGGACATTACTATCCAGGAGTGTTGTAGGGGCATTGCAGGGCCATGATGTAGGGCATTACTATCGCAGGAGTGTTGTAAGGGGCATTGCAGGGCCATGATGCTGGACATTACTATCGCAGGAGTGTTGTAAGGGGCATTGCAGGGCCATGATGCAGGGCATTACTATCGCAGGAGTGTTGTAAGGGGCATTGCAGGGCCATGATGCAGGACATTACTATCGCAGGGAGTGTTGTAAGGGGCATTGCAGGGCCATGATGCTGGGCATTACTGTCGCAGGAGTGTTGTAAGGGGCATTGCAGGGCCATGATGCTGGGCATTACTATCGCAGGAGTGTTGTAAGGGGCATTGCAGGGCCATGATGCTGGGCATTACTATCGCAGGAGTGTTGTAAGGGGCATTGCAGGGCCATGATGCTGGGCATTACTATCGCAGGAGTGTTGTAAGGGGCATTGCAGGGCCATGATGCTGGGCATTACTATCGCAGGAGTGTTGTAAGGGGCATTGCAGGGCCATGATGCTGGGCATTACTATCGCAGGAGTGTTGTAAGGGGCATTGCAGGGCCATGATGCTGGGCATTACTATCGCAGGAGTGTTGTAAGGGGCATTGCAGGGCCATGATGCAGGGCATTACTATCGTAGGAGTGTTGTAAGGGGCATTGCAGGGCCATGATGCTGGGCATTACTATCGCAGGAGTGTTGTAAGGGGCATTGCAGGGCCATGATGCTGGCATTACTATCGCAGGGAGTGTTGTAAGGGGCATTGCAGGGCCATGATGCTGGGCATTACTATGCAGGAGTGTTGTAAGGGGCATTGCAGGGCCATGATGCTGGGCATTACTATCGCAGGAGTGTTGTAAGGGGCATTGCAGGGCCATGATGCTGGGCATTACTATCATGGGAGTGTTGTAAGGGGCATTGCAGGGCCATGATGCTGGGCATTACTATCGCAGGAGTGTTGTAAGGGCATTGCAGGGCCATGATGCTGGGCATTACTATGCAGGAGTGTTGTAAGGGGCATTGCAGGGCCATGATGCTGGGCATTACTATCGCAGGAGTGTTGTAAGGGGCATTGCAGGGCCATGATGCTGGGCATTACTATCGCAGGAGTGTTGTAAGGGGCATTGCAGGGCCATGATGCTGGGCATTACTATCGCAGGAGTGTTGTAAGGGGCATTGCAGGGCCATGATGCAGGGCATTACTATCACAGGAGTGTTGTAAGGGGCATTGCAGGACCATGATGCAGGGCATTACTATTGCAGGAGTGTTGTAAGGGGCATTGCAGGGCCATGATGTAGGGCATTACTATCGCAGGAGTGTTGTAAGGGGCATTGCAGGGCCATGATGTAGGGCATTACTATCGCAGGAGTGTTGTAAGGGGCATTGCAGGGCCATGATGCTGGGCATTACTATCGCAGGAGTGTTGAGGGGCATTGCAGGGCCATGATGCTGGGCATTACTATCGCAGGAGTGTTGTAAGGGGCATTGCAGGGCCATGATGCTGGGCATTACTATGCAGGAGTGTTGTAAGGGGCATTGCAGGGCCATGATGCTGGGCATTACTTATGGGAGTGTTGTAAGGGGCATTGCAGGGCCATGATGCTGGGCATTACTATCGCAGGGAGTGTTTAAGGGGCATTGCAGGGCCATGATGCTGGGCATTACTATCGTGGGAGTGTTGTAAGGGGCATTGCAGGGCCATGATGCAGGGCATTACTCTCTGGGAGTGTTGTAAGGGGCATTGCAGGGCCATGATGCTGGGCATTCTATCGCAGGAGTGTTGTAAGGGGCATTGCAGGGCCATGATGCTGGGCATTACTATCTTGGGAGTGTTGTAAGGGGCATTGCAGGGCCATGATGCTGAGGCATTACTATCAGGGAGTGTTGTAAGGGGCATTGCAGGGCCATGATGCTGGGCATTACTATCGCAGGAGTGTTGTAAGGGGCATTGCAGGGCCATGATGTGAGGCATTACTATCGCGGGAGTGTTGTAAGGGGCATTGCAGGGCCATGATGTAGGGCATTACTCATGGGAGTGTTGTAAGGGGCATTGCAGGGCCATGATGCTGAGGCATTACTATGCACAGGAGTGTTGTAAGGGGCATTGCAGGGCCATGATGTGAGCATTACTATCGCAGGAGTGTTGTAAGGGCATTGCAGGGTCATGATGCTGGGCATTACTGCCATGGGAGTGTTGTAAGGGGCATTGCAGGGCCATGATGCTGGGCATTACTATCGCAGGAGTGTTGTAAGGGGCATTGCAGGGCCATGATGCAGGGCATTACTATCGCAGGAGTGTTGTAAGAGGCATTGCAGGGCCATGATGCTGGGCATTACATGCGGAGTGTTGGAGGGCATTGCAGGGCCGTGATGCAGGGCATTACTATCGCAGGAGTGTTGTAAGGGGCATTGCAGGGCCGTGATGCAGGGGCATTAGTATCGCAGGAGTGTTGTAAGGGGCATTGCAGGGCCGTGATGCTGGGCATTACTATCGCAGGAGTGTTGTAAGGGGCATTGCAGGGCCATGATGCTGGCGCATTACTATCTAAGGGTGTTGTAAGGGGCATTGCAGAGCCATGATGCTGGGCATTACTTTCATGAAGTGTTGTAAGGGCACTGCAGGACCATGTTGCTAGGCAGATAAAGTGCTTCCAGTGGTGATAAATGCTTTATGAAAGTTAAATTCCACAAGTGGAATTCTAGCAGCATTTCCTATTAGGCTTCCATAAATGTTTGAGCACATTTTGCCAATTAGTAAATTCTAAAGTAACCAAAATAAATGTTAATCTACTAAACCATATTTATCCAGCTCAATTAGATTCCAAGACATATTTACAGTGGAGCTATAAAAATCTATATATTTTGAAAATTTTCACACAATTTAGCAAATAATTAAATGATGAAATGTTGAACTCCTGTAACATACAATTCACATAACCAACGACCTCTTTATTTATCAGTTTCTAAGACTCTATCAAGAAATTATGCATATAAATTTTCAATTGTCTGTCTCCAAATGTGGTTAAGTTGTAAGCTTAGAAATATGCTTAGAACTTTTCACATGAAAAATAAATTGCCAGAATTTGAGCCCCTATAACTTCCCCATCCCACAGCCATATGTCATGAAACATGGCAGCCATTATGGGGCTCTTCCAAACAGTATGCATTCCAATTATCAGATCTCTTGCCTTATGACTGACTGAGTAATGTCCAATTAAAGAATTTCAGAAATTTCTATAAAATTTCATGAAATGTCATAAAAATTCCACAAAATAGGAATTTGCTCATTTCTGCCCATCCTACCCACCGAACAATAGCAGGGAACTACAGGCCTGTCAGTTTGACATCTATAGTGCACAAACTGATGGAGACCATCCTGGAAGAGTGGTTGCTTGAATTCCTTGAGGTAAATGGATTCCAGGATGAGAGACACTGAGGTCATGCAAGACCATTTGATCAATTTCTTTGACTGGTTGATAAAGTTAGCTGAGAGGGGCAGGCAATGGACATACTGTACTAAAATTTCAGTAAAGTGTTCAACTCAGTTCCTCATAAGAGGTTGACCAAAAAGTTGGGGGCAGGACACAAAGTGACTGGATGGGGGGGGGAAATTGGCTCAGTGGAAAGACCTGAATGGTGATGGTATGGGGGAACTCTCAGGATCAAAGGTGGTTACAAGCAGAATCCCACAAGGGTCAGTGCTTGGATCTGTGTCGTTTAATGTCTTCATTAACAACATAGGGGATGGCACTGGAGGCAAGATTTGCCTCTTTGCATATAATGCCAGACTTTGTGGGAGCCGGGAGGGTGGACTCTAAAAAGGAGGGGACAGGCAGAGAGGGACCTTAGGGAAGACCTTGCAAAGCTAGAAAGGTGGTCTGTTATCGGGCAAATGAGATTCAATGCCAAAAAAGTGCAAAGTCATGCACATTGGCTGCATGAACCTGAAGGCTGAATACAGGCTGGGGGGGTTAAAGTCACAGCAACTGAGGAGGATAAGATCTGTGGTTGGCTATAACTAGGACCCTTAAACAGTCTACACAATGCAAAAAGGCAGCAGGCAAGGTAAATAGGATGCTGGGGTGCACAGCTAGTGGATTCACAAGCAGAAGGAAGGCAGTAATCCTGCCACTGTCCAGATCCATGATGAGGCCACACGTGGAGTACTGTGTGCTGTATTGGATTTCCCACCTGAGGAAAGACATAAATAATTTCAACGCAGTACTGAGAAGGGCCATGAATATGATGCAGTGTCAACAGAAGAGCCCATACAAATCAGGCTAAAGAGCCTATATATATATATATATATATATATACTGCTGGAAAGATAGCGGGGAGGGGTCATGATTGAAACCCAAGTACCATAAAGGTAAAAACAAGGTGGAGCTTGGGACCTCTTCAGTCAGAGTGAGAATAAGAACACAATGAGACATTGTCACAAAATGATGAGAAGGGATTAAGAAGGAGAAGGACAGGAAACACATTTTTATGGAGTGGGTGGTGTGAAGGTGGAATGAACCACTGGAAGAGGTTGTCAACCAGTAGACAGAGGCTTTAAGAGATCAAGAGGGCTGGCAGAGTGAAAGGGAGGGTCAGATTAAAATGGGAGGGGGTGGGATGGGACCCACTGTAAACTGTAGGGGAACTGTATTGAGTAGACTTGATTGACCGTATGGCCTTCTCAATTTCAATCAATCAATTAATTAATTTTATTTGTATACTGAAAAGTATGTGAGCAAAAATGCCCATTTTCACAAATGTCCAATGTAGGAAATACAACAGATGAACAAATAATTAGGCCAATGGAATACATAGGACATACAACGAACTACCTATGACATACAGTGAAGTAAATACATTAAATATACAGGTGTATAGAAGTACATTATATATACATGTGTATAGAAGTACAAGAAACTAACAAGTGCAAAATAAAACTAGCATATTACATGGGTAAAATTGTGCAATAGTCGACCACAAGCCAGATCGATAAACAGAATGTTTTCAGATATTGTATAGGGTAAGAAGTTTTAGTGCATTCGGTGGGGAGAAGAAAAGTGTGTGGATCATGTGGGGAGAGATTCATATTCGTATGTTTATAATTGAATAACCACTACTAATTTGTGGATCTGCTGGACCACCACCAGTACCAGGAGAGAGGCAGACAGGTGCATCTCAGGAAGGGAGGAACCACTGTGGATCCCTTCAGCACGCGTGGATGTTTCATATGGAAGTGGCTCATCATTGCCATCATCGTCAGTTTGGAAAGGGTTTTTCACTGCTTATTGTACTCTGGCACATAGAACATATTGCTTTTTGTTGCATTGCTTTTACAATACTACAATACGGTCACAGTTCCTTTTCTGCCACTTACTGATCTGCATGCCCCAAAGAGTGACCTAGACCATCAAATGTTGCTCCTTTTCCATTATCAGGCTTGGGTGTAGTGGGTGCTGTGCCCAGTTATTCTCCCATGATAAGTATAGTTGCTTGTGGCTCTGGAGTCATCACAGCTCTCAGAAAAGTTTTATTTATTTATTTATATTTATTGAAATGTTTCACCAGGAAAGCACACTGAGCAACAAGTTGCTTGTCTCCCGGTGTGACCTGGGGGGGAAGGGTACAATGGGAGTGAAACATTCAACATTCTCGTTACAAGATCAACATTAACATGCAGTTCTAAGGCAGGTGTTACAAGCAGTGGTACAACAGTGTTGTGCATAATAGGTAGAAGAGTGGTTAATAATAAGTGCTGGGTTAATAAGTAAACAAGTGCTTAAGTAAAAGAAAAGAAAAGGAGGCAGCGAGAGGGGGAAAGGAGAGGGAAGGGTAAGGCAGGGGAGGGGGAAGAGTCATGTTCAAGTTACATTCAAGTTACAAGATCAACATTAACATACAGTTGCAAGGTAGGTGTTACAAACAGTGTTAAAACAGAGCTGTGCATAATATGTAGAAAAAGTGAACAATAATAAGTGCCGGGTTAGTAAGTAAACAAGTGCTTACATGAAAGAAAAGGTGAAAGGAGAGGGAGGGGTGAGGTGGAGGGATGTAGGGGAGGGGAGCAGATAAGGGATAAAAGCCCCTGGAGGGGGTAGGAGAGGGACCCATGGAGAGCACTTGGCATCCCTTACATTCTGTGAGGGGATCAAGGGAGGCCAGTAAAGGGGAGCAATTTGGGACAAGGGAAGGGGAGGAGAGCTAGACATTTGGGGGGGTGAGGGTGCATAGGGTAAAATGAAAATAAAAGTCATGGTTGATAGCTTGGTTTTCTTCAAGGAGGAGGGTGGCCAGCTTGCTTGTCCCTTCTACCACTGGCAACACATTTGGCATCTTCACATTCACGTTACTCAGCCAGATATGAGGCACACAGTATTCTGCCTGATCCCCAAAACCAATAAGGTAAGTTTCACTCTCACTCTTACCGTAGATGATGTTGGTAAATCTTGCAGCTCAGGGAGATATCCAGTACCTGAAGAGTGCTCCTCCTTCTCCTCCTCAACATCTGGAAATGGGGGGAAGAGCACAACTATGAGCAGTGTGCTCGGGGCAACACAATTAGTGCAGTAATAGTCACAGTCTCAGGGGCAGTAGGTGCTGCAACCATGCCTACAGGCACATTTGGTACAGTGGTCAGTATTCACTAATAATATTAGGGGAATAACATCACCGCAATAATATCGCAGCTCACTACATCGTGTGGTATTACAGTGGCAGGGCATTACACCATTACAATATTCTGCCTACCCTGTCGCTGTGCATATGGGCAGGAGGGAAAGCAGTAGTGGAGGAGGGATAATGGAGCAGGAGTTGCAGTGCTTGGCCAAGCTGATCCCATGACAGAGTGGCAAGGCATCTGTTTCCCGCAACAGAGAAGATCCATGGACCAGGGTTTGGTTCCCTGTCTCCCAACAGTGACTGCTGGTTTATTTTATTTTTTTATGTCATTTCCCCCTCAGCAACTTTCTCCCCATCCCCAAAGTCCACACCCCCTCGGCGTTGGTTATAAAAATTCTGGGGGTCTCCCCCATGTCGGGGGGTGTGGGTGGCAGAGCCCCCCTCAAACAAAGAAATCCTGCCATTGTTTTTATGTATTTTTAGTGTTGGTGCAGCATTTGTGAAGTCATCATTTTTACCGACTTTGAAATCGACCAGCAATGTGATGGTTGCAGTGTATTGTGCCACAATGTTTTTGTTGGCAATGTTATTGCCTAGAACCACGGTGGTCACAGGGGCTGCAGTGGTACTGATGACATCAGTACAAATAGGACTCACAGGAGTGGAAATTGCAGTTGTTGCAGGGCTGGTGGTCAAAGTGCCTGTAGTGGTGGCATGAAGTACAATGGAGACAGCTGTGGACCTGACAGCACCAGTGCTTCCTATTTGACCATCACTACCACCACTAGTGATGGTGGTCACAATGCATGCACTGGTGCTGTCATTGGACAAAGGATTTACTGCTGAAATGAAAGCACAGCATTGGTGGCTGGGAGTGGCTTACTGATGCATGGTATAGCCACTGTGATGGTAGTTATGGGAATAGTATTGCAGTTTCTGATAGGAGTGGCTGCTGCTTCTGTGACAAGTGATGTCAGCTGTAAAGCCCTTCTACTACTGCCAAAAAAAAGATGGTGTTGCAGATGTGGTACTGGTATGGACAACAGTACTACTACTAACAGTTGTGATACTAGTATTACTAGTAAACCCCCCAACTCCCAGTGCCACCAGAACTCGAAGGCTTGGCAGTGGACCAAAAGATTTTAGCATATTAAATATGCCAGACCATGTATTAACATTGTTTCTTACCAGTTGGGGCAGGCAGTGCAGATGGCTTGCTGGGACTGGACCAAGCACATTTTAGGGATTGCTGAGTTTGTCACCACTGTGTGTAGCTTTAAGCAGCATTTGTGTGTATTGCATGTTTGGGGTTCTGTTTGCAAACACAATACCCATGCCATAAAAGCTGCAGCTAATCAAATAAGTGCTGCTACTAGAGAGGATTTAAGGTCAACCCGGCTACCCACTCAGTCATATGCAGAACTAAACATACTCCACAACATACACAACTCAGTGAGTCAAGCCTGAAACAGAGAAAAACTGCTGCAGTTTAAGCAATAATTATGTGTGCACAGCTGTGTACAGTTAGGGAGTGCAGACTCATAAAAAACAACAACATAGATGCACACACACACACACACACACAGGCTACTTATGCCCAGTGTACTGCAAGGGTAGGAGTAAGCCAGCACCCATCTCTGCCATGCAGGTAATCATGCTCAGAACCAGCACAACAGCAGTTCACTAATTTCGGCCTCACCCACTGAAAACTGCAGCAGTTTAATACAAAAGAAATGTCCTGCACACGCTGTGCACTGCAGAACACAGCCTAAAAAAGTAAAAGGATTCACAGCTAGGCAAGTCTTGCACAGTGGTATGAGAGGGACATAGTCAGCTGACACCCTCCTCAGCTGTGCAGGGAACCATGTCCAGAACCAGACAACAGCATAAACAAACCTTCAAAAATAAAATGTGCCTCACCAAAACAAATCTCACTGGAGCTGTGCAGAGTTAAAAGTGGGAGGTCAGCAGAGAGCCCTCTTAGTCCCTGGTACTAAGCCCTGCAACAAGGACAAAACAAATGCAGTCAGAAAGCCAAACATTACTTTACTTGGATGAATCAGACAAAAATGCTGACCGGAAAAAAAAGTCTGTGAACCAAATAAAACAAAAATTGTCTTTTTCAGAAAATTGAAGGTCTCTGAAGTACTAAAGAGCTAGCTCTCAAAAATGGCTGTCTCTTGTCCTCTACTATTTCAGAGAGGTGTCGACACATGGTAGGCTTGACTGTGAGCTCCAGAAATGGTCTCTTATTGGCCAACAAATCTTGCAAGACTTCAAAAATTTTACTGAATAATTCTTCTCAAACAGTGGCTGAATAGTGGACTAATCAGAGAGTCCATCTGAGTATTCAGAAAGCCAGCTATTGATGGTGTTGTAGAAATACTATTCAGCTAATGCACGCAGCCCTAGTGCTCTTGTCTGGTCATCCAAGGACCAGTAGGGTTTATGAGGGTATTACAGAACAAGGGTGCATAAAAAAAACTTCATAAGCACACACTTGTTTATGTTTCATTTATTATAGTAACTGGTACATGAGAAATAAAAATAGAAACAAAAACTGTGTTTTGACATGAAGTTTAACTTTAGGAACCACATTCTGATCCTTTTCATTACCACTGCTGATCCACTACTGTATATGTGGAAATCTTTCAAAATTATTGTCACCAGCTGGTTCCTCCCAGAACTCAGTCTGCACCGTGCTACCAGTTTTCATAGCCCTTCCGATATCTGAATGGTCACCCTGGTATGCTGCTGCCACCAGCTTAACACTCATTCAGGAGTATCTTGGGGTCAGAATCCTACCAAGCGACTGCTCACACAATGCAGTGCCCTTTCCCAAAATACAAACAATCCACCCTTAACTCACTGCTGAGAACACTTTCTTTAAATAGGTCAAGTAGCAACCTGTCTCTTCAGAGATGGATTACAGACTTGGCAATTTACCCCAGCTTATATATGCCTTAAAAGACTCAGTTGCAGAAAGCATGAAGCATATAAAAATAAAATTTAATACTTCACAATATTTACATGTGTTACAGGACAGTGCACATTAGAGACTAGGGAGAGTTTAGGATACTACAGAAACAAAAAAAAAATGACACATTTAAAAAGACAGAGATCAAACTGAAAAAACCTAGCTCAAAGCTAACTAGATTTCTAAGTAGAGTAGACTTAAACCCCACTATGATCTGATGAGTTATGCAAAGTTGAACACAAGATGTTACAAGTTTAAAGTCCCAGCACAACTGAACTTTCTTAAAGTAAAACACAAAAGAAGTAGATTTTGCAGGCCAGCCCACTTTACTTGCATCGTTGAACACGCCACTCTGACATCACACTCTGGACCTTCCTTTGATCTCTGAGGGACACCTCTTCCCAGAACTGGTCCAAATTGGTTTTGTGTATTGGTTTGTGTTTGCATTGTTCCTGCAGTTTCCGGCCCAGCATGGTGCTGTTTGGGTGTGCCAGGCATTTGTTTAAGGTCAAAATATAGCCATGTTTAGGATCAAAGAAGCTCAGTTACCTACACACATCCTCCTTGCTCTCTGAGGACAAAATACTGCTTAAACAAAAGCTAATCTCACAACTAAATTGCCCAGAATCTTGGGCTACAGAAGAATGCAATTTTCAATTTCCACTAACTCCTACATTTACAATGATATTTTACAAGAGAAGAGATACAAATTATTTAAAAAAATCCTGGGTGTCACATCTGTTACAATTACTGAAAAACAGAAAAAACTAGAAGAACCTGAAAATTTTAGTTTTTAAAAAGCCTTTTTTTTTTCTTTTGGTTACCAGTATTCACGGAAGTCCATCAGGTTGGTATGGGAGCTATTTAGTCAAGCTGCAAGATAATAAAGGTCGGGGCAAAATTATAGTTTGTTAGTTTGTTTTACAACAGATTTTACCTCCTGTCAGTACGCTGATAACTCAATGTTCATTGCAAATGAAGTTAGTGTGAGAGAAGTCATGTACAGTAGCAAGCTTGAAAGCAGCCCATGACCTGTTGCTGTCTCACTACAGTGCTTTGAAAACAGAAGGGGAAAGCATGAGTCAAAAAAAAAAACACATAATAACTGGATATGACATCACACTTCAAAGGTTTATCCTGTGGTTCAGTGGGGGCTGCCAGACTCCTCTGCCCTTGCTAGATATAAACACTCCCACAATCCAACAGTTCCTTGCCTAGTGTTTTCACATACCTCCTCTCTCCTCCTCCATCTCCGGCGCTCTGCCTCTGGTATGGCTCTTTAGCCATAAACTTTAGCTTTGAAACAGTTTTCCTGGCACCTCTGCTGAGGGTGGAAAACCAGAGGAAGAGACAAGCCAATATATCATGTACAGTTCCACAAGTACAGCACACCACAGACGGACACCCATTGAACTAGTTATTAGGGCTTTTGAGAGCAACTAAACACTGGTTGATATAGGGGGTCACCAGTTATTATAAATTAATATCAGAAGAACTATAAAGAACAACAACATTACTAAAGAGTGTTGAGTCAGAGACTGGTGAATTTGACAAGCTGTTTTTTCCTGAATGTTTTAGGAGGCACCCAGTATTGCCTCCCCCCAAAACAGAAAGGGTGTTGGAAGGATGCAGTAGGCTACCAAGGGAGGCAGTCTGTGCAGAATCAATAGTGGAGATTCAAGCATGTATGGGCTATCCATATGGAGTTGGTGAAGGTTGTGTCAAAGGTGAGGAAGGAATGGGGAGTAAGGGGTCACTAGGGCCCTCATAAGTACAACAGTAGGTGGGCAGAACTGGGGAGACTCAATGGGCCACAGGGCCTTTTTGTGCCAACAACATCTCCGTTTCTACATAAAAACTATGATGCACAAAGCCCTGACTTAGCTGCCATAGGAGGCATTTCCCAGCAGTTATGTTTCAGTGCAAATGGGGTCCACCAGATGTTTATGAGTGCAGATATGGTTTGTGACCTGAAACGCTAAACATGCAGCACTCATTGGACATGTGGGGATGACAGTGCACCTGTTGCATGGTGCAGTGCCATCTCCATATGTCAGTGACATGGTGTAACCACCAAATTTGCCCTCCGATCTCATATATTTAAATCCATTTGGTGGCGGTATGGGATCATCTTGAATGTCAAAACAGTGCGGCATGTAACTACACTGTTAAAACAGTGACTGAAAGGAAAACAAGAAAAAAGCTTATTTTCTGCCCCCCCCCACCTCCCCTCCTGTTATGGGGTGCTGTGCTCCCCGAACTCCCGTACTAAAATAACCTCCACTGGGGGGGTCAACTTGGGGAGAGGGTGAAAGTCAGGCAGCAGGTAGCACAAGAAAACAAAAATTAAAAGTCTGTAACCTGATCCAGGACCGGGAATAGAATCCGGGTCCACAGCCACTCCAGTATCCTGCAGTGCCAATGGCTGTACTCCCGGAGCCACGGCAGCTGCTCAGCAGACTCTCTTCTGGCAGAGCTCTTACCCTGTACAGCAGAGCTCTCCCAGAAACTGCTACAGGGTTACCACTACCGCTGCACGCTATCATGTCATGCAGCAGTGTATACCTGTAGCTATTCTCACATATGCTATTCCCGTTACGCGGTATTGCCATGAGACATTCAGTGTGAGATATTGATCCAGTAGGTCTGGTAGCATGTTTTCCCATTTAATTGTCCAGTGATCCCCAAGTAATTTGCAGTGTAATCCAAATTACTGGCATTAAATGTAACCCCCTTCCTAGCCCCTCCGCCCTGGAGCTTAATACACTAAACTGATCCCTCACCAACCTCAGTCCCACTTTGCCAATGCTTGACCCCACAGTGGAGTTTAAGTCCCTTGTAGCATGTCTGTAGCAGACCATGGAACTGCTTTCATCTGCTCTACAAGGTTACTGCACTTTACTGTGTGTAGCAGAAGGATGGGGCGTGACTGTGCATAACACAGTGCTCTAACTCCACCCTTTTCAGTGTGCCGATGTAATGCCCACTGCACTACTGCAGAAAACCCTGTGACCTCTTTGTGTACAGCACAAAGTGGGGTGGGGAAGTTGAACTGTGCTGAAAAGTGGTTCAGGTGACCATTTTCTGCACCAGTTTGCCGCTACGTTTGGGGTTCCAGGTATCTTCTTAAATAAAATACATTTAATCATTTTATGGCAATTGTATTTAACTGTAATGTGTTTAGGTTTTGGCTCTATCTTATACTTGTCAGTCTTTTGAATATTTTAGTTTGACAAATATGCCTGACTCCTGGAAAGTCACACATGTGATACCAATCTTTAAAGCAGGTGATCCCCTCTCCCCTGAAAATTACAGAACCATCTCTCTCCTCTCTCGTCTAAGTAAACTACTGGAAAAAATTGTACACCATCAGCTATCAGAATACCTTTCTATGTTTCTATGTTTCTATAACCTTCTTTGTCCCCTACAGCATGGTTTCCATAAACATCATAGCAGCTCCTCTGCTCTGGCCCTCTTCTCTGACCACATCCTTAGGAATATAGGCACTGGCAAGGCCACAGGTGCGATGTTCGTGGACCTATCTAAGGCTTTTAACCTTGTTGACCACCACCTTCTCCAATCCACCTTACTTCACTGTAGATGCTTCCCAGAAACTGTTGCATGGTTCTGTAGCTACCTCTCTGGCAGGTCTCAATCTAGCTTAATAGGCAAAGACTCCTCTTCCATAATATCTGTTCATATAGGGGTACCCCAGGGTTCCATACTTGGTCCACTATCCTTTTCCTTGTTTGTCAATGGTCTTCCAGCAGATAGCCTCAGCTGTAATGCCCTCCTTTGTGCAGACAACCTCATCCTGTACCATAGAGACAAGTCACTTGAGTCAATCTCAGCCACCCTCACATTAAATTATGCCTCCACATTCCTCACCAACAAACTCCTTGTTAATGTAAAAAGATGAAAGCCCTGCTCTTTGGCTCCAAACCTTTCCTAGCCAAGGTTGCCAAATCTGTCTCCTCCTTCCTGGTACTCACCTCATCGGGTCCCCACCCCCGGAAAATGTTCTTACTTTCAAATATCTAGGTGTCACTCTCGACTCCTCCCTTACTTTTGCTGACCATATAAATAATACTGCAGAAAATCCACCAAAAGTTAGGTGCAATCTACCATATCAAACAACTCTTGTCCCTGAAGTTCACCTAGCTATTGCGCAAGGGAATCTACTACTCTCCTGTCTACTCCTCTATGCCCACTGCCCTACACTCTTGACTAAATACAACTTACAACTCTATCTGTCACTTTGTTCTCCAAGTCCCTCATTCCACTCACCACTGTGTACTCTACCAATCCTTAGGATGGCTCCCACTGCAATATCATTTTGTTTACTCCGTGGGCTGCCCAGTGGACAGTGCATTAAGGAGCAAACAGCTGTCACTCTACACTTCACTGTTAACAGATAGGGTGGTTTCTAGGAGCCTCAGGGCCTTCTCTGTCCCTCAACTTATAGTCTCATGTACTACCACTGCTATGGGAAGTAAGGCCTTTTCTGTCTCTGCTTCATCCCTATGGAACAGGCTACCATCGTCCGTTCTCTTGTCCCCCTCCCACCTCTTCTTTAAATCTAACCTAAGATCCTGGCTCATGATGGAATTCACTTGCAGCTGTTTCCCTGCACAGTCATAAGGTCAAAATCTGCCCCTGCCTTGCTCATCTCTGATCCTCTATGTATCCTTGCTTCCTAGTACTGCCGCTCCCTTGTCCTGCCCTGCTCTCTCATCAGTTCCTGATGAGCTATCTCTCTCTGACTCTATCTTTTGACCTCTGTTAAGCATGTTAGCTTGTATGAGTTGTATTTTTTGCCACATTTAGCATATATCTACTGGTGGCTATCTCGTAATGACCTTGAATCTTCCTGTTTAGTGCATGTGTTCACCTTGCACTGCTTGAATGTTGCTTTGTATCTTTATTAAAGCTTAACTACATTGTATCTGTGATACTAACATACTAAAATGCCAGCAGAATAGGCCTAACGGTCTTTCGTGTCTGCTCGTTGGTCAGTCCCCAACCTGGGTGCTGACCTTGCTATCCCCGCCTTCTCTGGCTTCTCCCTTCCCAGTTCGGATATTCTTGCTGCATTGGATTTTGCTTCCAGACCCTTCCCTGTACCTGTCCACCCCTCTTGAACCCTCCACTGTCTCTGCCTCCACCAGCCCCTAGGCAGTGCATTCCATGGCTCCACCACCCTCTCAGTGAGTAGCACCTCCTCCTTTCTCCCTAGATCTTCCCCCTCCAGCTTCCAGCCATGCCCTCTAGTGGCCCCTTCCTCCTTCCTTGAAACACCCGACTGTTTCCTCCCTATTTACCCTCTTCATGTACCTAAGACCTCTATCATGTCCCCGGTCCCTTCTCTCTTCCAATGTGTACATATTTAGCTCTTGAGGCCTCTCCTCATAGGTCCTGTCCCCAAGCCCCAAATCATTTTGGTTCCCTCCTCTGGACCCTCTCCAGGAGGTTAATGTCCGCTTTAAGTGGCCTCCAAAACTGCATGCAGTACTCAGGTGCGGCCTCACCAAGCAGTTACACAGAGGGAGTATCACTTCCCTCCCTCTGGAGGTGAATCCCCTAGCGATGCATCCCAGCATCCTGTTGGCCTTGGCTGCTGCCCTCCTACAAGTCTCAGAGTTGTTCATCTTGACATCCACCACCACCCCAGGTCCTCTCAGCCGCCAGGACTTGTAGCATTTCCCCCACAGGGTGTACACTTGACCTGGGTTTCTGGCCCCCAGGTGGAGTACCTTGCATTTCCTGCATTGAACCTCAGCTTCCACTTTCTAGACCATCTTTCCAGAGCCTCCAGGTCCCCTGTGGGGCCACCCTCCCTCCTCCCCATCCACCACACCGCCCCCAGTTTGAGTCATCTGCAAGAGACTCATCTCCTCCTGATTCCTGTCCTTATGTCAGATCGTGGGCGTTGAACAGAAGGGCCCAGGACTGATCCCTGTGGGACCCACTGTGACCCTCATAGGGGATGAGACTATCCCACCAACTCGACCCTCTGGGTCCGGTCCTGGAGCCAATTGCCTATCCATCGATCATCTGGTTCCCACCCCATTTCTCCCAGCTTATCCAACAGGCCACGTGAGGAACAGAGTCAAATGCCTTGCTGTAGTCCAGAAAGAGGACATCCACTGGTCTACCCAGGTCCAAGGCACTTGTCACCCAGTCATAGAACTCCACCAGGTTTGTCTGACACGATTTCCCCAGGATGAATCCATGCTGTCTATCGTCCAGGCACCCTGACTTATCAGGTCCCCCTAGCCTCTCCTTGACAATGCCCTCCATCACCTTGCCCCACCACCGAGGTCAGGCTGACAGGCCTGTAGTTCCCTCCACACCTCCCTTGATCCCCTCTGTGGATAGGCACTATATCGCCACCTTCCAGTCTTGGGGCACCCACCCTGTCCTCAGAGATGGTGAAAGCTCTGCCAGGGGTTTTGCCAGGACATCTGCAAGTTCCTTCAGCACTCTGGGATGTAATTTATCCGGCCCGGTGCTTTCTCCGTCTTAAGGGGCTGGGGCTTCCTCACTCTCTCAGCTGTGATTTCCCACTTCGGTCCCTTCTCCTGCTAGCCCTCCCCACCTGCCAGTGATGCCTCCCCTCTCCCCAGACCTGCCGATCGGTGGGGTCCCCCCTCCTCAGTATCTCTGTCTCCTCCCATGTATGATGCAGCACCCCCATTTTCCTGGGTGAAAACTGAGGTGAAGTACTCATTTAGTACCTCAGCCTGCTCCCCCGGGTCTTGTGCCCAACCCTCCCCTGATTTAATCCTGCTAATCTGCCCTTCACCTTCGTTTTCCCCAATGTATCTAAAGAACCCTTGTTCCCTCTCCTAATTTCCCTGGCCAGGTTCTGCTCCTTCCTTGCCTTGGCCGCCCTCCACCACTCTAGGTGGCCCTTCTAGCCATCAGCTCGTACTCCCCTCGATCCCTTTCCACTACTTGAGCACTTGAATTGCTTATAGGCTGCTTTCTTTCCTGCACCACCTCCTGGACCTCCCTGGTCCACCAACAGGATTTTGGGCCCTACGCATTTTCGTCTTACTCTTGCACAGGTGCTGGTAGCATCCTGCACCCCTCTCCTGATGATTTCCACCTACTATCAGCGTCCATGTCTGACCCAATCCCATCCAAATGCTCCTTAAGGATCCTTCCCATTTCCTTAAAATCTGCCCCTTGAAGTCGGTTACTTCCGTCTTTGTGCAGCCTTCTACCCTCCTAGGTCCAGGCAGAACCAGACCATGGCATGATCACTCCCGCCAATGGGTCCCTTACCTCCAGGCCCCCAATCTGGTCACTGTCTGCCAGGACCACATCCAGTACCCGTGCCTCCCTGGTCAGTTCCCTCACCTGCTGAGTTAGGAACGCGTCTTGAAAGACATCCAACAACCTCTGTTCCCTGGTCACAGAGGATGTCATAGTCTCCCAGTCTGTTCCTGGCATGTTTAAGTCCCCCAAATGATGTGATCATATCTTTGTATTCTCTGGTCCAGATATTCAAACTGCGCCCAAAAAGTGCGCAATAGCAGGAGCAAGTGCAAGTCTATTGCGCCCATGCACAAGAGACGCGATATTTAAAAAAGGAGCAGGCCAAATTGCGCCTACAGCCAACCTCTGAATATCGCACTACCAGTGCCATAGCGCAACTAGGGAAGGGAAGCTGAGCAGATGTGATGTGCTATAGCGCAATAAGGGATGTTTAGCTGAGCAGTCCAGAGGTGCCATAGCACAACCAGGGATGCCCTCCAGCTGCAGAGCAATGTAACTGCACAATCAGGGAGGTAGGGGCCCACCACCCATGCCACAGATGGACACAGGAACACACAGAAGAACAGACACTGTCCCCCCACACCCCAAGCACAGCACAACCAGGGGAGGCTGGAATAACCACTGGTCCATGAGACAAGCAACCAACCCACAGCCTGCCTGGTGCCCCATCACACCTACTGGCAAGCTGTGATTGGCACAAGGAGGGCAGACCACCCTGTACCACACATCCCCAGTGCAAGCACACCCTGCACCGTGACCCCCAGACATCCTCCCATGAGCAGTGACCACCACTGCAGGAAACCCCATGCATGTCACCACCCCCACAGTGTCAATGCAGCCCTGTACCACAGAACCATGAAAGCCAGCCCACCTGAGGCACCCATCAGCAGGTTGCAGCACACGGCAATGCAACAACGGCAGATAAAGTGCCACCACGCACAGTCCCTCGAGGTACTGCTGAGAGACCGACCATGCCTTGGCACAAGAGTGACCCTATATGGGACGGTCATGTTGTTGACACCTCCACCAGTGGTACAGCGCTCTGCACAGTATTCCAGTGACACACCCCGGCCCACCACTGGCCACAACAGCCAGCACAGACACCCACAGTGGTGCGTGGCAGCATGCATCATACCAGATGCCACACAGGGTCTGGACAGACACCCACCCATACCCAAGGGCACAACAACACAGGGATGCAGTGGTGGGGCAACCAAGCCCCCATTGTGGGCCCATGTAAGCCATATACACACAACCTGCAGTCCACCATGGCACTGGAGTGCCAGCCACCCTGTGCAGGCACCATGGACCAATACACCACCATTAGTCACCTGGAGCACAAGCCACAGACAGTGGAGCACATTCCCTGCAACACTCACAAGCCACAGCATGGAGGTGGGACAATGACAGTGTCGCCCACAGTGCCACCTGAGCCAGGCATGCACCACAGCAGTGACATGGGCAACCCAGCAAAGCAACAGGTACAGTGTCTGCCCTGCAGGGAATTCCACCACTGACATGCCAGCAGACCATGCAGGTCACAGACAGGCATGTGTGTCCGGCTGCACAGGCCATGGAGCGGGCGATGGGTGCACCATGGACACAGAGACGCGCCATGGAGCACTGCGCGTAGTCATCCAGTGTGCAGGGAACACACACACAACACAGACACTGACTGATATCTACTCCACACCAGACACCTCCTGCGGATACACACACATACCCATGACCACCACCCTGATACCATGCACACCATTGCAGCTGAGCACCTGTTGCCCGCTGCAAATCAGAGACCACCATGGTATTCATATAAAAAGTCAAATGTATTGTAAAATAAATAAATCAACTATGTACATAAACAACAACTATATACAGGTATGTGGTGGGGACACAAAAAGGTGGGGGGTGGGCAGGGGAAGGGGTGGACAAATGGGATGGATAGGAGGGTGAGAGGTGGGTCTGGGGGAGGAGATTGAGGGACCAAGGGACTATTGGTTTCCACGCGGTCCAGGCTCTGTCTCCCCCTGGCTCTGTGTCTCTGACGTATCCTCGACTCCTTCGATCCTCCGAAGGATAGTGACAGTCTCACGTGCCAGAATGAGGAGCTCCTGCAGGGTGTCCCTTATTTCCCTCAGATGTCTAGCACCTAGGACAAGGAGCACAGTCAACAGGTGTGAATGCACAACCCATACAGCCTTCCCACTGTGCATGGCATACGGCTATGGGACATACCACTGTGATGGTATGTGACCAGCTACAGTGATCACATCCACAGGACCTGCCCACCCGGGCGCATACAGCCATGCGGAACACTGCACACACCCACCCGCCAAGTCACACACAGCACCACCGTGGCCGTCTAGTGACATGGCTATGTGGTGCAAAGGCAGTGGCACAGCCATGCACCTGGTGCACACATGCACCACCAGTGACGCACACCAGACATGCATTGCCACTGGACAGTGTTGACTGTAAGAGTGGCGTGCATGGCAGTGATGTCAATGAATGGTGGCCATGCCCACTGCCCACCTTGTCACACAGCATGCAATATTAATCATGGATGTCTGGCACTCCGCCCACATCGGGACGATCAGGTGGCGTTGATGGTCCTCGGCCCGCCTGGCTGTGCTTCCACCACCCTCCGCTCTGCGCACCTGGCACAGTTTGTCCGGGCCTGTGGGACAAAAGGAGAAGAACATCAGTACATTCGAAGCAAAGTTCCCCTGCCCCAAAAGTGCCTCCCCACACGAGTCAGACCCCACCACCCCACACCCTGTGAACACCGCCACAGTCCAACCCATACAGTCCCTCCCCTATGTTATGGTTACATACAACACTGTGACTCATATGGACGATAACAGTGTGGTTGACGGAACCCCTACCTTGGACATGCGTACCATGCCCCTCCTGGCAGCGTGACCTCAGCCGGTAACCCAGTAGCTCCTCCTCTGCAGGTCACCATATCAGTGCCTGCACTGCTCAGCTGTTCAGCCCCTGCCTGTCACCTCCTCGGGGCTGTGGCCACCTCCTGCCACACCCTGGGACCTGCTTCTATCCAGGAGCCTCCCCAAGAGAGGCCCATGGTGTGGCTCGACTGGACCACCAGATTTGCCAGTTTGATGGCCGTCTGGGGAGCAGCCCTTCTCTTCATTGCGTTAGGTATAGTAGGCCATATGGTGCTCTGCAGCGTGGTACCACGGCAGATGCTGCCGTGACACAACTGCCAGTTTCCCCATGCGCTGTTACTGAACAGCGCACATGAGGCACCCATGCCTGATGCATGAGCGAAGGGGCAAAAGGTCGGGCACAGGGTCAAGGGTCCCTGGCACAAGGCCACACAGTGCCATCAGATGACAATATGTATAGTGCGATTGGTTGCCCACCATGTGCCAAGCGCCACAGTGGACTATCGGGCCATTGTGCCTACTGAGAGCCATTATCACAGCGCCATGTAGTGACCTTCGTTATAAGCGCCACTGGCACAATGGTGGCCATGCCCTGCATTGCCCTACCATGCACAGCCACGTCATCAGCGTGGCAGATGCACTCCATCAGCAACCTGGGCATGCGCGGTGAGGTGTACTGCATCGCCACCAGAACTCGCGCCATTGGCTCAGCACATTCGACACAATTGCAAAGCGCCTAAAGCACAATATTCAGACGTCATATGCAAATCATCCGATCAGCCATTCAATGGTGCCTTACGGCAATTTGCATCGATAGGGTGCTCTCACCTCATTTGCATGGACTGTGCTGTAAAGGTCGACAATGTGCTGCAGTGGCCACAGTAGGGTTACTGCAGTTTATTGGTGAGCATGCATGCTGTGGAAGCGTGGACTGTGGATTCAAGGACATGCATGGGACTGCACAGTCACAGATAACAAACCTACCATTCTTACAGGCTACATATTTAGGCACATTCTTGGAGAGGAGGAGGACAACAGTGGTGGGAGGGAGGAGAAGGAGGCCGAATTTTTTACTAAAGGCTCAGAGCGAGGCCCTTTTCGAGAGCCTACCTGTGGCTTTGGCAGCCACCAGTGCTCCATGCAGGAGTGTAAGAAGAAGATGGGCACAGACAGGAGGGAGGGAAGGAGAAAGTGGCTGCCATCAGGGCAGCACATGCTGCAACAGGTGGGGGACAGCCAGAGGTGGTAGCTCACCTGACTGAGAACAGGCTTGCTGCAAGCATGCAAAGTGCCATAGAGGAGTTCCGGGCAGTGGCTTCCAGATGGGTGGTGGCCCCATCTCTGCATAATGAAGTCATGGTCTGTTTGGGGCAGGGAGGTCACACATAGTACCACTTTGTTTCCTCACAGATCCTGGAGAGCATCTAGACAATAGCAGTGGTGGGCCTGCCCACTGCGGATAGTTGGATGGAGTCAGAGGTGGGACCATCTACCTCCACAGGTATGTGTCAGATTGATGCGACAGTGGGGCCACCTGGCTGTCCACACTGATGTCGTTGTGACAGGTGTGGAGAAGTTCTCACAGTGTCCCAGCATGCTGGCATCCATGGATGCCAGCATGCTGTGGCTATAGGACAGGGCAGAGTTTTGCACCAGTGGTGATGACACGACCGGGCATGGGCAGTGACGCGTGTGTGCCACAGGATGGACACACAGCAGTGCCAACCCACAACCACTGGCTGTGGCAGCCACCGCGGGGGGCCTGCGTGTCAGCACAGTCCCAGGCTGTGCCTGTCAGCACCAGTGGGGCAGCACTGGTATCTGTTCAGGACAGTGGGACTGTTGTGGCCACTGCAACAGCACCACTGAGCCCTGGGGGCAGCAGCCGGAGGGGCACATCAGCAGTTGCCCACTGGGGCTCAAAGAGGGTTCAGCGGTGGTGTCTGTACACGCTGTGGACATGCCCAGACCTGATCCTGGTGTACAGCACCCACCTCAAGGGTGCTGAACGCAAGGCCCGCCACACCTGAGGGAACAGGATGGCGAGGAGGCTGATGACCTCTTGGACGAGCACACCTGCCTACTCACCGAGCATCGGTCCAGCAGCAGATGTGGCTTGACATCCGACGAAGCACTGTATGTGGCTCTGGAGGCAGAGGAGCATCGCAGTAGGGACACCAAATGGATCCTGTCACGGATGGACCATTTGTGGAGGATGTAACTGCTGCCATTGACAGGCATGCATGGAGTGTTCATTGCTGTCATGGCCACAAGGAGGCACACAATCAGGTGCTCATGCATTACGGACACCATGCAGTGCACTCTCCACCCCCATTCCTAGCGCCATTTACTCCCACCGTCGATGCCGGAGTTCAGCTAGGCATCCTGAGTACTCCTGGTGCAGGCAAGTTTGGTGTGCTGCAGACCCCTGCACGGCACGGTCGCATTCATGCAGTGGAACCCCTGGGGACGATCGGTGCCACCCCATGAGGCCAGTGGTCAGCCTGCCAGTGCTGGCGGGTCTGAGTGGGGACGCCCACACATCCACCAGCAGCTGTGGCACTGTGTCATGAGACGAACCTTTCTCCCAAGCACAGCTACTGTCTGGTGCTGCCCTGTGTGCATTGTGTGTTTTCAGTGGGCAGGTGCATGGGTGGGTACCTGGCCCCTGAATGCGACACATTAATAGTCCCAGCACACACCCTCCCGGCTGCTGTCCGTAGTTACGCATGCATGATGATACCTGCATTGCGCTACACCAAAATACAATGGTGCCAGCATCTGACACACGCACATGGACAGGCAGTGGGCGTGGTGGCCTGTGGACATGAGTGTTGCTAGGGTGTGCATTCTGGGTCGGTGTACCTTCTGGCCCTTGTGCATGTTTGTTGCGTTTTGTGTGTGTGTGTGTGTGTCCTTCAGCGTGGCATGTTAATCCTCACCCATCCTTAGCTATGTGTGTGCCTCTGTGCCTTGACACTTCCCTCAATGGCATGCATCCCCAGTGTGGGTTCCTGTGTGTTTGTGGGTTGTGCCTTGGCCACTGGTGGTTGCACATGGCCCTATGACTTACCTGCATTGGCTGAAGTGCTCCTCGTGATGGTGTCCCGGTGCAGCTGTGCCAGCAGGAGCAGTCCCAGGGTCCCGTTGGCCAAGGGGGCTGCCATCACATCATCACGGTGTCCCATCCGTCCCATTGCACATCCCCTCTTCAGCACCAGCATGGCTATCCGCATTCGTTGGCCATGTTGTGCAGGATGCAACAGGCCAGGAATATCCCATGGGCCTTTGAGGGGCTGTACTCTAGGGCACTGCCAGAAGTGTCAAGGCAACGAAAATGTGCCTTCAGCATCCCGAACACCCGCTCAATTACATTGTGTGTGGTGGTGTGTGCCTCATTGTAGCATTGCTGCGATGGGGTCATGGGCTGCTGGTAGGGTGTGAGCAGCCAGAGACAGAGTGGGTATCCACTGTCACCTGTGTGTAGAGGGTGGAGGTTAGTTTGGTGATCAGCATCGCCCTGCCCCAAGCCATGTAGGCCACTACCCATGGCACCTCTGGCTGTGCCCCCCCCAGGCCCTATATTTGTCCATTTGGTTTGCTATACTCACCCACTAGGTGTCCAGTGGGGATATCCCCACTCTCGAATCTGTGGCATAGTGCCAGCTGGTGCCAGATGAAAGAATCATGTGCTCCCCCAGGGTGCGTGGCACAGACATTGATGATGCGGCCCCTGGCATCGCACACCACCTGGCAGTTGATGCTGGCATAGCCCATGTGATTTATGTATGTGGCCCCCTCGTGGCCAGGTGGTGTGTGTATGGTCACATGGGTGCAGTCTATTGCCCCTAGCATGCCAGGCATACATGCTACCCTGTGGAACTCCTGTATATTTGCTGTGTGCTCCACCACTGTGCTGGGGAAATTTATTTATTTATTTATTAGCTTTTGGTAACCGGGTAAGTGCGCTAGGCAACAGACCTGCCTATTTTCAGGCATGACCCGGGAGAGCACAGGACATTGGTTACAATATGCAGAAATGCACAGACATAATATAGGTGTACAGGAGCAAAACAAGATATACATTGGGTAGCACAGTAATAGTTACATAAGGGTACATTTTAGGCATAGATCATAATAAGGATGTAAAATAAAGCAATTAGGGTAACCATAAGACAGCTGAGGACAGTAAAGACATCAAGGTTCATAGCCACCTAGACAAATGTATTGCATGGGAGAACATTAGTGTAGTACTCAGGGTCAGACCCAACAGCCTGCAGTGGGACAAACGGATATACTCCTCAGCATGTGGCAGCACTGCGCTGAGGAATTGGGTGAGGTGGCGTGACGTGGCCGACTAGGTTATGCCTGTGGTGTCCCCAGTTGGTCTATGGAAGGTACCCATGGCGAGCAAGCACATGCAGGCTGTTACCTTTGTCTCCACTGACAGGGCATGGCTCTGTCGTGTGGGTGCCTGCATCATGTCACTGCACAGCTCACAGAGCTGCCTCAGAATTGCCCTGTTCAGGTGGTACCGGCCCACAATCTCAGTATCAGTGTACAGCTCAAAGCTGGTGCGGGCTTGGTACTGCCTGTTGGGGGCATACCGCCGACGGGCCCTTCCATGGCCATGCCCCCCTGCCACCCGTCTTCTCACCCCCCTCATTACGGGTTTCCATGTGGAAGGTGGCACTGGCCATGTCCCTGGCTTGCATTCACACCCCCGGCAGCTGTTACTGTATTCCCCCCACTGTCCTGGCTGCTACCTCCCCTGCACCGGGTAAACCTGCCTGTGCTGGCCTCTGTGCTGTGTGGCTCCCCACACCTTCCCTGTGCCTGGCTGTTAACTGTGGCCTTTCCCTGGCCTGCCCTGTTCCTGCCACTTGCCCTGTCTGTGTGCCTCTGCCTCTGCCTCATGTGGCTTCCCTGTAGTGTTCTTGCGCCTCTTCCTTGCTCCTTTTTATTTTGGCTCATTTCCACTATGGCGCAACTTCCGCTTGCTCCACTGTTGCACATTGCGCAAGTCTTGGAATATCACACTGCATCATTTATGCATGGTTCCTCCCCCTTCAGTTACACATGCCTTCATTATCATTGCGCTGTTGCTCAGCATGATTTTGGGGATGCAACTGCCTCCTGCTGAATATCACAGAATGGCGCAAATTTGGACTTGCGCAGGCGCAACCCTATTGCGCATGGCTCAACACTTTTGAATATCTGGGCCTCTGTATTCTACTACTTCTGTAGAATGTTTGCTGCCACCTGTTTGGCCTGGGTCGTGACTGAAATCAGTCCTTTGGATCAGCTCACTCACCCAGTTACCAATGACATAAATAAATAAATAATCAATCTATTGATAATCTTTTGTCCAGGAAATGCACAATGAGCTGAAGCTTGTTTTGTGGTACAGCCAGGGGGGATTACAAGAAGGAACAAACTACAGTAAGGAGCAAAATTATACTGCATTTAGAAATCAGTGCAGAGAAAAATAAATTCTACTGCAATTAATCTGACTATCCTCTGTACTGAAGTTACAAGATACCAAGACAATAAAGTATAAAGGTACATTCAGGAAGGACGTGATGAAGTTTTTTATGGTGGAAAGGGTGGTGGAGCCTTGGAAGTGATTACTGGTGGAGGTTATTGAGACAAGGGACATAAATAGGTTCTGACTAGAGTTATTAGGAATCTACTGATTCCCTTCCATCATTCGGATTTGTTGCATAATTGGAACAGCCGATTCTGACTTCAGTTCCATTCTGATAACTGCTAAGGTATCGGAGAAAAAATCAGATTCAGTATCTGAAGTTCAGATTCTGTTTCTGACTCCGAACACAAATGTTACAAGACACCCCTCTCTACCCAGTGGCAAAGGCTTGCTCACCCATTTTAATGAAGCACACAGGAGTGACAGATCCTGACTGTTCCCAAGTGATCCACTAAAATTAGTGAGCAAGCCTTTGCCATCTTTATGCCAAGAGTACAGAACTCTGTTTCACCTAACCTTCGGGCTCTCTCAGTCCCACCCTAGTTTCAAGAGAAAACTTCACAAGTTTTTAAGTTCCACTGACAAATGTTCCTGTACCTGTTACTATACTCTGTTCTGTACTTTACCATCACCGCTGTACTCGTTTTTTTAACTGTACTTGAGTTGCAACAGTCCTGCCCGTATACTGTTGTTTACTCTTGTCACATTTGTAGTTTATTATCTTCAAAGTCCTGCAAAAATGCATGTGATGCATTATGTATTTCGTAGTGAACTCATGCCAGCTTTACCTGCACTTTTATGAAACATAGAAACATAGAAGTTGACGGCAGATAAGGACCGCAAGGCCCATCCAGTCTGCCCATGAACTTTATGCACTTTGCCTTCCCTGTAAGGCATTGTTAGTCACTTGTCACATTTGTGCCTTATTGTCATTCTTTGGCACTGTGTAATATTGTCTGTGAAGCTTTATGTTATTTTAATTTGATGGATGTTTGTAACCTCTGGGGTCATGCCTGAAAATATGTATTTCTTGTCTAGTGCAGCTACCCTGTAAACAAAAGCTACATAAATAAATAGACCCTGATGAGCCTCTACTGGACAAGGTGAAAAGGCCCTCCCCACCTTTCTCCCTCCCTTCTCTTACCCTCTATGTCTGATGATCCCACTGGTGCTGCAGAAGTGAGAGAACTGTCACTGAACTGAAGTTCAGTCCATTGAGAGGGCAGTGATGGTCAGTGGGCAGTGACTTCATCTCTCTCCCCTTCACAAAAACATCTGTCAGCAGACTTGGTGAACCCCTCCCCAGCTTCAGCACCAACCCCCCCCATAACACAGTCCCTAGTCTGTGAGTCAGTCCCACTCCCTGCTAAGCCCCATGCCCATAGTAGTAGACAGGCATGGCTGCATATTTATTAAGTGACATTGAGAGTTACAGTCACTTACACTCAGGTAGGTTTTTAGTGTACCCTCCCTGACTTTGTGGTGGTCCGAGGCAGTATGCCACCCAATGTGACCATGTCCCCATCCCAGATCCCACTTCCTCAAGTGGTGACTGACTGAAAGACCACCAGGTAGCCACTACCAGATGTGTTGCATCTGGTATAGTGCCTGATACCCAGAGCCCCACTCCTCTCCTGTGCATGTACTCTCAATTAAGAACATTGGAGAAGTTGCCCCGCTCACCATCCCATCCAGGGGCACAAACAGATAAATGACAGAGCTGTGGCAGGTGGGAAAGTAATGGAATGGGTGGTGGCAGGGATATCATGTCAGGAGAATTTCAAGGAGGGGAGCCATACAATTGATTTAAGTTAAGATGAAATCCTAAATTACCGTACATGTTTACAGTCCTCAGTCTAAAACATTTGCCAATATTTTTTTTTGGGGGGGGGTCTAAAGTCATGGTGGCCCTGGTGGCCAAGTAAGGCAGCCTGATGTGGGCTTGGCCAGAGTTTGGGATCAGAAATAGAAAGTTAAAACAAAAATTAATCCAAATGAGACCATCTGTTTTTCCTGGATTTACACAGTGTCCTCAGATATTTCGTTTAGAGTTGAAGATTTTCATTGATCTTTGGATGAGAGAACTTTGGATATGATGGCCCTAAAGGCATGGCTGATGGCAGGATGGTGTGGTCCAGTAGTTCGAGAACTGAGCTGTGAAGCTGGTGATCATAGGATATAAGTTCACCACAGCAGGAGGCTCACTGTTTGACCCTGAGCACATCATTTGTACTCTTTGTGCTTAAGAACCTTCCATTTGTAAAACTAGGTAGAGGTAGGACACCATTGAAAAGAAGACTTTGCCTTTCAGTTAGGCTATTGTGAGTAAATAACTGAGAAAATACAAAAATACCAAACAATAAAAGAAGACTGGCACCGCGATGATGCTGCTGCACTGTAAGAGACAATCAGGTTTGACTGATCACAAAATCCCATATACTGTAGTGGCTTGACTCTTTTTCTGCACAGTATGTTCTAATGCTAGATGAAAGAGCCAGTCTGCCACTGGAAAAGAGAGCATGTTTGTGTGTGTGTGTATGTTGGGGTGGGGTGGGGTGGGAGCTGAGCTGCACAGTTTTGACAACTGATTTAAAACAGTGTTACAACAAAAAATGTGTAATCATTCCTAAATTATTTCCAGAGTATCAGTTTCCCAAAACATAGGAAAACCACAGTGTTACCCAAGCGAAACCCTATTAGCATGTATTACCAGTTTTAGTTAAAGTAAGGCCATATTGATTACCGTTAAGGCCAGTGTTACAGTACTGAATTCCTGGTGTGCGCCACAGAATTGCCAGAGAATTCCTAGGCATCAGTACTAAGAGGCACGCTCGATTGCTCTGACAATGCTCTCTTATTTTGTGAACTATGATGACACAGTCATATAAATGGTACATATGTCATGTGGACGAGATGCTGAACTGAGATCCTTTCTGCCCATATTGTGTGGTTACCCAGGTGGACGTCTTAGGTGCTGTGACACTTTCTGATAAGACTAAGGGGTGAAGTTTCCCCACAGCCCTGGCCAACATATCCTTTTGTTATTTGACACATTATGTTATTGTCTATGAGTGAGGACCTGCAGTGCCATCTGGAGGTGACCAGCTGCAAAATGGAAGAGTTCCTCTGTGCTCGTAAACAGTAACAACAGAGAGACCCCTGGTGGTGGTCCCTTGAGACTGCCGTATATTAAAGTCAAATGAGCAGTCTAACCTCCCAGCTAGGGGGAATTTCTCTTTAGCCGAATGGCTAGCACTGCCCCCTTTGGGACCCAGGGTCCTACTTTTGGTTTCCAACAATGGCTGGAGTAATGTCTGTCCAAGATGAGGGAACAGACATAGTTGTGTTTAAGAGGACATGAAAAGCTTTTGCTTCAAAAATAGGAAGTGGTGTTATAGGAAGTGCTGGGGGAAATTTTATTACACTTGTGAAATTCTTGTTATGTTTGCAAAATTGTGCAAAACTGCTGATTTTGCATTTGTTCAATTTTTGCAAAATAGCACCAAAATCTGGTATAATTTCACCAATGCTGTTTTATTCAAATAGCATATTTTTTCCAGCATTGCCCATTTTAAAAAATATGAGTTCTAAAAAATGCTTAAATTCAGCACAGTCACTTTTCAAAACTACAAATTTAAAAAAATAATAAAAAAATGTGTAATTTCAACACAAATTGCCCATTTTAAACATACTGTTCTAGTTCAAATAAATAGTGCAAAAGTAGTGTAGTTTTATGAAAAATGCACAAAAATGGAGTTTTTAAATTTTGCACAGCACTAGTAGCATTTGAGAAAAATCAGTCTGTGAACAGCAGGGCCAAGTGGATGTGAGAGTACCAAATGACAGTCTTACAGGGCTGAGAAATAATAGCAGTAGAGAGACCCCTGGTGGTGCTTCTAGAAATTGTAATGAAAATCCGAGCAGCAAGCTAACTTCCCTTTATCTTTATTTATTTGGTTAGAACAGTTGCCTTCAATTTCAATTTCAATTTTATTTTATCACCGGGTGGGTACACTGGCTTACATGGTCCATTCACAGACACAACTCAGAAACACGCAACACAGTATGTATAAATATGGACATAAAATAAGCATATGTACAAAATACAATACAAATGTACTACCTAGAAATTACTTAGAAGCAAGTGCAAACCACTGAATGAAACAAATAACTTTTATGATGTTCCTTAAACTGCTAATTGAACCAGAGAGTTCCTACTGTTCTTCAGGACTCACAGTCCTCAGTTTAATTTCTAGCAAGGGCCCAGGTAGGGGGCTCAGGTACAGCACACACATATTGCAAAGTTCTTGTCTGGGAAGGATCATGTGAAATCACCCAAAATGTCAGGCATCTCTGTAGTTGGCAGTAGTTCAGAGCTAACCCCAACCAAGCCTGCCATATAGTGACACATACCCTGCCACGGTGTTTTGGAAACTTGTGATATCATGCATTGGGAAGCTGCCCATTTACACTGTGGTCAGGTACAGCTTTCCCATGTGTACTTTCACAAGGTTCCATAAATTGGTGACATCCATGAATTAATATAGGGCAGGCTTAGTCAAGGATATCTCTTGCTAGCTGGCACATAAAGGAACAGCCCAGAACCTTGTTTTGTTTTCCAACCCTGCATTTTTTTTCCTTTCTAATGGCTGTCCCCCATTCTACTGACCCCCCCAGTCCCAATACCTGCCATCTCCAGCTACTTGATCTACTGTGTGCCTCCATGACTTGCCCTCCCCCCATGGTGGAGTCCCCTGAGACAGCATCTTCTCTGATGGATCAAGGATCTGGTTTGGAATGCTTGGTCAGTAGTGCAGAGCGGCTGTTGCCATCATGCCATCGGATGGGTTTCCACCATTTTCTCCCCTTGGGGTTGCTAGCATTCAGTGACGCAGCATACACATGGGCAGTTGTGTGTGAGTACATAACAGTACCCAGTGTCAGCCCCTGTATCTCTGTGGCACCCTCCGCATGCACTGCCACCCAGCCTCCACTGGGTGGCAGTCAGACTGCAGAGGTTGGAATTCCTGAAGGAGGAGAGCTGTACAGTGGGATGCTCATCACTCCTTCCCCCGCTAGCCTTGCGCAACCCAAATCTAATTCCAAACCTGGGTCATTGGAGCAGTAAGTGGAAACCATACTGGTCCAGCCCTAGAACCTTATTTAAAATGGTCTTTGCAGGGGTTCAAATTATGAAGGCCACTCTTCAACATCCATCCCACTGAAATTATGTTTGCAGTTTGTCTGTAAATAGTTCCCCGCACAGTGTCAAACTCATGGTTTGTACTATGTACAGAACTGTGTGACACACTGTGTATGAAAAAACACATTCTATTCTGTTCTATAATACATGGACAAACAGTACCTCAGACTATTCAATTTGTGCAACTGGAGTCCAGCCATCTGGTTGCCAGCAGCAGTTTCAGTGGCAAGACTCATAAAATAGCAGTTACAGCTACTCATGCACGCAAGGTGCACTCTTCTCAGTGTTACTTAATTGGTTTTAGCACTGTTTTTTTATGGTCTGCTTTCTTTGGGTCCAACGGCTATATCCTCTGTTAAAATCTTGGTTCTCTTGCTGTTGCCCACCAAAGACCACACATTTGTAACCACATGTACAGGGGGCACAATCTGCAGGCAACACAGGTACTGTAAGGGGCACGATAAGTTGCATTTTCATAAACAACCGGAGGAAGCTTAGGGCTAGACACCAAAAACTGTGGGACGACATCAGCTGGTTTTAATTTCTTTTCCTTCCTAGGACATCTTTGTTCTCTCAGTCTCTCTCTCTCTCTCTCTCTTTGTTTTTGTTAGATGGAGTTCTTATATTACAACATGCCTGGCCTTAGGTTCCAATGTCAGATTTTTTTTCACCTTCAGATGAAACAGCAGCCCTGGAATCGGGACTATGCTGGGCTCAGCTATGCAGCCAGCATGCCTTCTGAATTCCGTTTTGTAATGCATTTGATTTGACGGAGTACTCTGGCTGTCAGGGGTGGTGGTTTATAACGATTTATTACCAAGTTGTCCATCTGTGTGTGTTTTGTCTAGCACTTACTAGTAATCCCTGCCACTGATTTTTGTTTTGAGGGTGAGGGGCATAATCATACTTTTGTTTGGGTGGATTTTAGGACAGAGAGTGATGACAGCAGTGGAAGTTTGAGTGTTTCTTGATATGCTCCTCTGTGAGAGCAATGCTGTGTATGTGTGTAGGGGGGGACATGGGGAATTTGCTGCTTTCCCTTATAGATGTTTCCACAGGGAGGTGATGCTTCCCTTTTCACTTCAAAAAGAAAACTCTGACCTGCAGCACAGATTACTCATCAGAGTTGACATCATCCTATGGAACGGTATAATGACTGGGCATGGCCATTCATTTTTATGTTTGCTTGCATGCATGTGCAAGAAACATAGTGCCATCATCCAAGTTTTCAGAGGTGTGGCAGCCCTCTTCCAATTCAGTCAGTGTGTTTGCAGGCGCAGCCGCAGTTCTCCAATGCCTGCTGGAGCTGTCTATGACAGCTCCAAAATGCAGTGCAGTACAGTTGAAAGGGGGAACTACGCTTCAGTGAGCAGCAATCAGATATCGCCGCTCACGCGCCCCCTATACACACACACACACACACAGGCACACTGCATGCTCGGGCCCCACCCCACGCCATTGACTGTGTAGCCGACGGGGTGCCTAATCATCGGCTGTAAGCGCCCCAGCAGAGTTATATATATGCCACGCCGAGTGCCCACCCCAGCATGGCCGCACATTGTATAGCCGACGTGGGGGTGCCCAATCCCCGTTGGCTGCCACTGTTTCCCCAGTACAGGGTGCCACGCTGGGGAGCCCACCCAGCATGGCAACAGTTGCTATTGCTGATGAGGGTGCCCAATCCCCGCCTGCTCCACGCCTCCTTTCACCAGTTGCCCAGCTACGCTGGGAGCCTACCCCAGCGCGGGCAAACGCCCCCAATGTCATATAAAGAAAAACCTGCAAATAAAAATCTGTCCATCGCGCTTCTCCCTGCCCCTCCCACAACCCGCACTCACCCACCGCGCACCCTGCCTCCCCACACCCTCCAACCCCATACTTACCTCCGGACTCCAGTGCGATGATCTTCGGTGGACCGGGAACACATCTACACTCTTCAAAACCAACCGCGAACTGAGGAAATGCCAGTAAGCTGTATAATGTAATGAATAGGGTTTTTTCAACTTTGCTGCATATCTCAGCCATTTTTTGGAATTTTTGCACCAAATTTTCAACATGGGGTTTTTGGGACCCCTTCTCATGAATGAAATCACTGTCATGGCGTTCATCGGGCCTGACGGGTGATTTCACAGTCACTGCGCGAAATCACCTTTCAGGACTGAGTAATGAAACGACACTGCCACTGTTCATAAGGTGGGCTCTCAAAAAGCCTATGTTGAAAATTTGGTGAAAAAAATCCTAAAATGACTTTATTTCTGACGTGTGTTGCGGTTCCTATACACGCTTATTGGTTTGGGTACAAATATTTCTCCAGATTTTCAACATTGCCATTTTATTACACTTCCTTATGAGCAGTACAGCTGTCATTTTTCACATCTTGCCCAAAATGTGTTTCCGCCATGTAGCGCACAATGGCACAGTCGGTGTGCGAAATCAATGTATGGGACACATTAAGAAAATCACAGTGACACTGTTCATGAGCAGAGGTCTTAAAATGGCTGTATTGAACATTTGGTGAAAAAATTCCTTAAAATGACTGTTTTACGAGCGTGTGTTACGCAGTTCCTACACACACTTGTAAGTTTGCGAATTTCCTATATTTTCACTCCAGATTTTCCACATTGCCATTTTATTACACTTCCTTTTGAACAGTACAGCTGCCATTTTTCACATGTCACCCCAAATGTGTTTCCGCACATGTAGCGCACAATGGTGCAGTTGGTGTGCGAAAGCAATGTTTGGGACAGATTAAGGAAATCACAGTTACACTGTTCATAAGCAGAGGTCTTAAAATTGCTATGTTGAAAATTTGGTAACAAAAGTCCATAAAATGACTGTTACGAGTGAGCATTGTGCAGTTTCCACGCACCCTCGTAAGTTCATGACTTTGTAATATATTCAGTCCAGATTTTCACCAGTTGCATTTTTCCATTTTTAAACACTTCCTTATGAACAGTACAGCTGTCATTTTTCACAACATGGCTGAAGTGTGAGATGCGTGGTCGCTGTGGGAAATCATTGTTCGGGACAGATAAAGAAAATCACAGTGACACTGTTCGTGATCGGAGGTCCCAAAATGCCTGTGTTGACAATCTGCTGTAAAAAATCCCCAACCTAATTACATTACGGGTGTGCGTTGCACAGTTTCTATGCATGCTCCTGACTTCACCAGTTTTTTTAATATTTTGACTGCAGATTTGCAACATTGCCATTTTTTACACCTCCCCATGAACAGTACAGCTGTCATTTTTCACATCCTGTTCGGAATGTGTTTTTGCACCTGTGGTGCTAAATGCCGTAGTCGCCATGCATAGCAGCTTTTGGCTAACAAACTGATATTGCCACTGTTCATGAGGTGGGGGTCACAAAAAAACATGTTGAAAATTTGGAGTGAAAATACCAATGAATGCCTGAGGTGTTAGGGTTTCCAACTATAACGCCCCACCCTGTAGAGAATGACAGGCATCAGAGGTGTGACTTGGGATTCTTGCTTGTAATGCTCATACCATGCCACATCCTGCAGCCAGTGAGAGGCATCGAGGTATGCCTTGGGCTCTTCGGACCCAAAGTTCACCCCATTCTCCTATACCACACCCATCTCACCGTATTTCCTGATGGAATGGGGTGCACATAAGGGCCAAAGACCCCAAGGCACACCGTGACACTTGTCAGTGTCTGCAGGGTAGGGTGTGGTGAAATGGCATGGCCGTTATGCCTGATGACCCAAAGGCACACCACAATGTCTGTCATTCTCTGCAGGGTGGTGGTGGGGTTGGCTTCAGTTCAATACTTCACTGCCATTTCTATTATGCAGCTCTGTAACTTCTACACTGCCAATGCCAATGCCAGCAAGCAAACATTTGGCACTGACAAATGCTTGTTATTTTTGCTTGCACGCATGTGCAAGAAAGATAGTGCAACCATATGAGAATTTGTAGGTGTGCCTTCCCCACTTCCAATGCCCTGGTACTTTTTGCAGGCACAGCTGCACTGCGCCAATGACTGTCTGAGCTGTCTATGACAGTGTTCAGATGCAGTGGTGAACAGTTCAGAGGAAACAACTGCCAAAATCAGCAGTGGTAATGTGTAGGCAATTTGCATACTGCTGATGGCAGTATGCAAATTGCCTACACGTACATCTTCACTGCATCTGAACTGTCTATTGACAGTTCGTCATCACCACCCACCTTTTGTAGCATGCTGGGAGCTCACCCCAGCATGCTCATGCACTCCCCTCCACCTGCATGCACTGTATGACCGAGGGGGGTGCCCAATCCCCCATCGGCTCCACTGCCCCCCAAACAGACATCTAGGTGCCATGCTGGGAGGCCACCCCAACATGGCAAACATTGGTATGGCTGACAGGGGTGCCTAATCCCCATTGGCTCCACTGTCAGCCCCCCAAAAATAACCTTTCAGCTGCCATGCTGGGAGCCCACTCCAGCGTGGCAAAAGTCCTGCATCGTCTTCCTGCAGTAGAAAAAAAAACCCTGTAAAAAAAAACAGTCCCTCGTTGACTGTCTGGCTCCCCCCTAGCCCAACCCACGCCCATCCTCTGCGTACCCACCTTCCCACACACCCCCATACTTACCTCTGGAGCCCAGTGTGATGATCTTCAGTGGACCGGGAACATGTCTGCACTCTTCAAAGCCGATTGTGAACTGAAGAAATGCCAGTAAGCTGTGTAATGGCAAAAATGCTTTTTTTTTTAACTTTGTTGCTTATCTTGGCCATTTTGGGGACTTTTCTCACCACATTTTCAACATGGTGTTCTTGAGGCCTCACCTCATGAACTCAGTCACTGTAATTTTGTTATTTGGTCCCAAAAGGTGATTTCACGGTCACTGCACAGAACCACCTTTTATGACTGAGTAACAAAATAACAGTGGCACAGTTCATGAGGTAGGACCCAAAACCTAAGTTGAAAAGTTGAAAAAAATTCCCAAAAAATGACTGTGTTAATGAGCCTGCATTGTACAGTTCCCGCCGCTGTTAAGTTCATGAATTTTTATATTTTCGCCCAGATTTTCAACATTGCTATTTTACACACGCCCTCATGAGCAGTAAAGCTGTCCATTTTCATATCTCGCCTAAAATGTGTTTTCACGCATGTAGTGCACAATGGTGCAGTCAGTGTGTGAAATCAATGTTTGGGACAGATTAAGAAAATCACAGTGACACTGATCATGAGCTGAGGTCTTAAAATGGCTATGTTAACAATTTGGTGACAAAAAAGTCCATAAAATTACTGTGTTACGAGCGAGAATTTCCACGCACCCTTGTAAGTTCATGAATTTATATTTTCAGTCCAGATTTTCAACACTGGCATCTTCCACACCTCCTTATGAACAGTACAACTGTCATTTTTCACACCATGGCCGAAATGTATTTTCACACTTCTGGTGCAGAAATGAGTGGTCGCTGTGGGAAATCACTGTTCGGGACAGGTTAAGAAAATCACAGTGATACTGTTCATGAGTGGAGGTCCCAAAATGCCTGTGTTGACAACCTGTTGTAAAAAAATCTGCAAACTAATTACATTACTGGTGTGCGTTGCGCAGTTTCTACGCATGCTCGTGACTTCAGTTTTTTTATATTTTTACTGCAGATATTCAAAATTGCAATTTTTTACACCTCCCCATGAACAGTACAGCTGTCATTTTTCACATCCTGTTCAAAATGTGTTTTCACACCTGTGGTGCCAAATGGTGTAGTTGCTGTGCAAAATCAACTTTCAGCTAATGAACTGATATTGCCACTGTTGGTGGGGGTCACAAAAAACCCATGTTGAAAATCTGGAGTGAAAATACCAACGAACGTCTGAGGCGTTAGGGTTTCCAACCATAACGCCCCACCCTGTAGAGACTGACAGGCATCAGGGGTATGACTTGGGATTTTCACCTGTAATGCTCATACCATTCCACCCCTACCCACACCCTGCAGCCAGCGACAGGCATCAAGGTGCGCCTTGGACTCTTCGTCCCCAAAGTTCACCCCATTCTCCAATACTGCACCCATCTCACCATATTTCTTGATGGAATGGGGTGAGTATAAGGCCCAAAGACCCCAAGGCACACCGTGACACTTGTCGGTGTCTGCAGGGTAGGGTGTAGTGAAATGGCATGGCTGTTATGCTTGACGATTCCAAAGGCACACCCCAATGCCTGCCAGTCTCGTGCATGGTGGTGGTGGTGGGGTTGGCTTCAGTTAAATACTTCACTGCCATTCCTATTATGCATCTTTCTCACTCCTACACTACCAATGCCAATGCCAGCAAGCCAACATTCGGCATTGACAAATGCTTGTTAGTACAGCCATTTCTGATACTCCTGTCTCTCATTTGCATTTCAGATGACCTGGGGGTGTATTCAGTCACCTTAGCGCAGTTGTCACTTCACACTGAATAATAGCCCAACATGGACAAGCTGTTCTCCACAGTTTGACATAGTTCTGCTCAACTGGTATACTTAGCTTAGAAAGGGTCCTTTAGCTGACCTGACATACAGAAAGTTGTACCCCCACAATCAACTCACTACTAAGGGGGCCATTATGGCAGAACAGTAGAGCTGCAGACTGGAAAGGGAAATGGACCTATCAAATAGGATGAGGGTTGGTAGTAGCCTCACTGGTCAGTTCAGTGCTACAGAGATTAATGTAACTGTAGTATCATGGTCACACTGAACAGTACAGGCATTGACTGCAGAATTCTAGGGTAGTTTGCAACTGTTAAGAAAGACTAGCATCATGAAGCAGCTCCATGGTATGAACACTTGCTTTTGCATCACGGATCAGCTCTCTGATAATTCAATTCAATCCAATTTTATTTTTACCAGGATAACACCATTGAGACAGCTCATTTGTGAGGCAGTCCTGGAAGGACTAACATATATAGAAGTACATAAAATTAAAAATCACAATGGCTAATGCAAAAACAGTAATAACAATAGCAGTTGTGCAAAACAACTAATGTGCAGGTATAGATTACTTAGGCTCTATACTGTACATAAAACTCAGGGTGACAGGTACAAAAACAATACTAACAGCACAAGGGATACAAGACAGATAATGTGCAGATACAATTTAAAACAAATACAGAGAGGAAACTAACACTAAAAAGAGTGGGAGAACAGGAAGAGTTGCTGGAATAAGATGTAAGAGTATGGGATGCGGCAACGAGAGAGCTAGAGACAGGTAGGGTACGAGGGTAGGAAATGGTGGGAGGGTGTAGGGGTAGTCAAAATTAGGAAAATGAAGGTGCAGAGAATAGGGAGTAAGTACAAGGTATTTAGGATTTGAATAAGAAGCAGGTTAAATAAAGAGGAATGACCTGCAGGATTGCTCCACCAAAGAAGAAAAAAGAATAGGCAGACTGTGGAACACACACCACCATGGTAGCAATAAGTGCAGTAAAGACAGACTCTAGCAATACAGACTGGCTCTGTGGTACAGAGAATGGCTCTAGCATTATGGACCACCTCAGTGATATTGTGACTGGCTCTTGCATCAAGGATCAGCTCAGCAGTATGGAAACTAACTCTAGCATCATGGACCAGCTCAGTGGTATGGCTTCTGACTCTTGCATCAAGGACAAGCTCAGCAGTATGGAGACTGACTCTAGCATCATGGACCATTTCAGTGGTATAAAGGCTGTCTCTGGTATCACTGGATCTTACAACATGGAGTAACACAGTGGTATAGAGGCTAGCTGTGGTATCATGGACTGGCTCAGTAGTATGGAGACTGACTATAGCTTCATGGACAGTATAGAGATTGGCTCTGACACCATGGACTAGCTCAGTTGTATGAAGGATGTTTCTAGCAACATGGACCAGCTCACTAGTATTGAGAATGTCTATAGTATCATGGACAAATTCACTGACATAGAGACTGTTTTTGTTATCAAGCACTAGCACTATGTTATAGAGATTAGATATGACATTATGGTCCATCTCAGTGATATAGTGATTGACTCTGGTATCATGGACCAGATCAGTTGTACTGAGTCTGACTCTAGTATCGTGGAGCATTGCAGCACTATAAACACTGGCTCTTGCATCGTAGATCAGTTCCGTGGTATGTAGACTGGCTATAGAATAAAGAACCAGTTTGGCAATATGGAGACTGGCATTAGCACCAAAGATCCAGTCAGTGGTATAGACACTGGATCTTGTATCATGTATGAGCTCATTGGCATGGAGCCAGGACACTGGGGAACTCCCCCTGTTCTCCAGGGGCACAGCATTGCTGTCTGTTTTTGCTGGATACCAAGATGGCTAACCCAGGTGATGGAGAAGAAGGTGGTGATGAGGCAGGTGAGATAACCTCTGTCCCTGTCACAGTCAAGCAGGAGGTCAATGATATTGATATGGTGGAAGCTAGTGAAGCCCTGGAAAATGCTGAATGTCCTGCCCAGGAGGAAGGTTTATCTGAGACGGAGCCCACATATCTGGTGCTGAGTGCAGCTGAGCAGCGTCTGAAAGCTGCCATGGAGGAGGGAATGCAGAGACTGATGGAGATGATGGCTGAGGAAGATGCCCGGTATCTCTATGAGAGACTGCCTCCTCAGTCATAAACAAGGTAGAGACTCTGCTATGGGAGTGTTAGCTGAGCCACTGACAGATGCGATTCCATCAAGGTGAGCTGCGTACACTGATGTGCTGCACAGTGAGTTCTTAGGTCTTTGAAAAGGGTAGATGAGTAAATTAAGCACCAGCCCGGCTGGAATATCAGAAAAGAAGTCCTGATACCCACAAAAAGCATTATGTGGTGCAGGATGGAAGCAGGCAAAGTTGGGTGAAAGGGTTCCTAATTCCTTGAACGTAATGGTTCAGCGCTATCTAAAGAAGTTCATGAGTAACATCCTAGCTCACACATCGGTACCTTGGATACTGAAACCATGGCTACTGAGACCAGTTTACATATGCCAGTGAGAACTGCCCTGCTTGGGTGAGTGAAGCTGTAGAACAAAGTAGTGTGGTTGTGCCACATGCTTCAGGATGGTAGGGAGATAACCGTGCTCTACTAAAAGTGTTGAATGCTCATGCAGATGTTAAGATAACTGATACTTTACAACACTCTGATGTAAATGCTGCTAATACTGTATGTGGGAGGGACATGGAACTAGAGTCATAGGCTGTTTTACCCATTGAATTTGCTACTGTTAATTCAGGAGAAGAAGTAACTGTACCTGACCTCCATGACTCTCCAGAGGAAGGGCCTTCAGGTAGTCTAAGGCAGCAAGGGGGCTCTAGCCAAATAAGGATGAGCCTTGCTTTATCTGACCCAAGAGATGCTACCCAGTCAAACCCTCCTCTCTCAAAGTTTACCATGTCAAACTTGCTTAATAACAAAAGGAATCCTGCTCCCAGAAAAAGTGCTGTTTGACTCTTGTATAAAGGAGGTCTAGAAACCCATCCAGAGAGAGTATATGTGGTCTGAGTCCTGATACAAAACTCTTTAAAGTTCTTTGCTTCGGAGATCTATGTGTTGATACATTCTGGTGACTAAAATTTTGACATTAGCTTTAAAACAGTTACAGGTTTGGAAGTTTTTTGGGGCTCAGTACAACCAGGTTATGGGCAACCCCTTGTGGACGCCATTTGTTGCAATCCCCCTAACCAGACCATCAACATGAACAATCACCATCTTGTACAAGAATGAGGGTGTCAGCATCTCAGATATAATGTTTTTGCTATAACAGAGGTGCAAAGTGATGGTCAAACCTGTTCCTATTATAGGCTCAGACTAGCAGATATGGACTGGGGGATGGAGCATCTGTGTCATATTGTGTCTGCCTAATGCAGGAAAAATTAATCTTCTGAGCAGTTTTTTATTGAGCGAGATAGAAGTACTTTTTTCTATCAAGATTAACCAAAATTGTATGATAAGTGTGGGTCCTGGTCCATCCAACTTAAGTAACGCTTGTGATAACTCTAAATGTACGTACTGCTTGGAACATGGGCACAGTTCACAGATGTAAATTTAATGCCAGAATCAATCCTTATTATTTTGAGCAAACCCGATAGACTGAGAGGTCTCCTTCTACTGGTTATTTTCTTATGTTCTTATGTTCACAGGCATGTTCAAACATGTTCTGGCGTAATCTATGTGAGGGAAAAGGACACTCCTTTGTGCATTGCCTCTGGGTGTCAAACAATGGGGATGATGGCCTGCCTCAGGAAATCCTAGTTACATAGGCACAGTAGAAAGGCTGTACGTAAGTTTCTGAAAAACATCTTGCTACACTTAAGGGTAAAGTGACCCCCCCCAAGTGACGTGGATGAGCAGTCCTCTGAAAATGACCCTCTCTAGCACACAACAAGAGTATTAAACCCAGAACTGGCCTCTGTAGAGTGAAAAAAGGCAGAGGCTACACAAGGCCCTGAAACCCCTGCAAGAATTGCAAGTACTGCATGCACAGAGAGCAATACCCCAGTGACATCCATGGAGGAGGCTGTGGTCTTATCCCCAGGGGCTGTCATGACTACTGTTTCCCCATTGATTCTCCCCCACCCCCCCGTCTCTGCCCGTGGATGATATAATGATTAAAACTGGTAAAAAAAAAAAAAAAGAGAGACTCCGGAACAAGCAGTTGGAAAGGGAAAGGTCCCAAATAGCCTAAGGGGTCAAAAGGTCAACCTCTTGCTCCTGTTCTGACTAAGAGCATATATAGTGCAAGAGCACCAGTGGAACAATGGGGGGACACAGATGGTGAGGATGAGATTGGGAGGCCTCGTCAACTACATTCTCCCTGATAGATTTTTCCTCCAATCAAGAGGATTTATTATTGGAGACCTCATCCTCAAAACTAATAAAGTGGAAGATCTGCTCACAAACTACCTAATTAAGATCAATGGGGTTACTATGGTGTCTGTATCGTCTTACACTATTGACGACTAACACTTTGGAGATAACCTCTATTAATGGAAATAGTGTGAAAAGCCATAAAAAGAGACTTACAACCTTCACTGTGCTGCAATCCTGTAGCAGTGCTATCATATTACTGCAGGGTACTGGGTTGAAAACCACATTTGAAATCTCACAAGCATCTCAACAGTGGCATAAGGGAAAATCATTCTGGTCAACAGGTACAGACATCTGTGATGGGGTTGGAATCTTGTTAAATGATGCAGCCTTCAACTATCAGGCTTGGTTGATACACATACATCACTGGACCTTCACTCCTAAGGTTCAATAGCTACCTAACAGACAGGCTGCAGCAGGTGAAAACAGATGGCTGTCTATCCCCACTACTTCTTATCAATAGGGGGTCTCACAAGGCTCAATCCTTGGTCCTACGCTATTTATGCTGTATATCAACAATGTCTGAAAAAAAACTCACCAAAGCTAAAACCCATCTGTTCACAGATGATACAGTGATTTACATCTCCAGGTCTTCTGTGCCCGAAGTCCAGGCAGACCTTCAGGCTGAGTTAAATCTCCTCCAACTCAATTTGGCACAATCGAGACTCCTCCTCCTCCTTAATGCAAACAAAACCAAAGTCATGTACTTCTTTTCTAACCTTCTCACTTCCACCGCAAATGCAATAGCTTCCCTGCCCCCAATAAGAACTCTCTTCGATGATGACCTTGAAACTGTCACAAACTTCAAATATCTTGGGTGTGATATTGACCAACACCTCACCTTCACTGTCCACATCTCGGTGCTAACTTCTTCAGGAATAAAAACCTATTTCCCGTTGATGCCAGAAAATGCCTGATTCAGACAACCTTTATGCCTCTCCTAGACTGCGTGGACACTGTCTATAGCCGATGCTCAGACTCACTGCTCCATCAACTGGACACCCTGTATCACAGGGCACTCCAATTCATCTCCAATGCCTACAGACGCACCCACCACTGCGAGCTCTATGCTCCTGTGGGCTGGACATCCCTTTCAGTTAGATGACTCTCTCACTCCCTCACCTGGCTCTATGAAGCTCTCCTGGAAAAGCTTCTCCCTATATTGTCACTCTCTTTCACCAATTGACCAGCACATATTTGTTACATAGCAACGACTTCATTACATTAGAAGTTCCACATGCACAGTCCCATTTTGGGGAAATGGCCATAAGTCATGCCCTTCCCCTAGCCTGGAACAAATCCCAGCTTCACCTCAGGCTGCAAAAATTAATACCCTTGCATAGCTTCAGGAAGCTGATCGCAGACAAAATTAAGGACTGTTGTACATGCCACTAACCAGTGTACCTCAGTTAACCCATTCCACCTCTCTCTTCCCAGTGCCCCTCCTTCCCTCATTCTGCTCTATGCTCACACATTTTCACAACTGATCCCAGTTAATCAGAGATTGCTGTGCATGCCTCTATCCTGAGTACCCCTGCTCTCCCCTTTGGCTTCCTTAATCACGTCCCATTACATTCCCAATATCCCCATTATCCTCACCCACCTAGCCCCCCAGCATACCTATCTAGCACACTCTCTCCACCCCCACCCCGCCAATGGACTTATCCCTTTACCACACTATCACCCACCTCTGCTATATCCCTGCCAATACTGCATGGTACTCCAGGTATGTGATTGATTAGGTTGCCTATCCTATGCTGAGATATTACCCCCTTGGGCCCTAGTCCTGACCCCATGACTGTGCCTGTGACACTGTTCTTATGTATATCAAGGACTAAAACTTGCAAATGTAAATGTGTTGTATACAGATGAATGCAGACCTGTAAACGTGTATAAAAGAGTGCATGTTGGTGCTTGTATATAGTCTTTCAGCTATCCTAGTAGATAACACTGTAACTACCATGCAAATAATACTGTATATAATCATGCTGTAGCTGCCCACAGCCTTACTGTACTATCACTTTTCACTCTGTACTCAAAATTATGTAAGTATATGTTGTCCTCCAGGACCTCCTTGTAAATGATCTTGCTCAATAGAGTTTTCCTATTAATAAACTTGAACTTGAACACCGGATCTATGTGATAACGGCGATCGTGGAAAGACGGTCGCTGTTAGGGCAACTGTACAGCGGCAAAAATACATTTCACCGATGTGTACTCCTCACACATGGCAAAATAGTGCCAGAGACTTAACACCACTCGTAAGGTCGCCCTCCGCACCTCCTACTAAAGATTCTCAACTCCAGGGGTGTGCATGTCGGGGGGTGGTGAAAAGTAAAATAAGAAAAATTTCTGGGCCGGTGCAAAAATCCTGATGCACCCAGCACTGAACCTGGCACCCTCCCAACCATAGCCTGCCACAAACTCACCATGCCACACAGCCAGCTCAGCAACCCACTGTTGCACTACCCCTTACAAACCCTCCCACCCCTTCCACCCCTCGCACAGCTTGCTTGCTCCCCCCCAATGCACATATACATATAGTGACAGGATGTCGCTATACCTACATTCACCCCCATCCACTCGCTGTGAGAACAGGCACCACTACTGAGTCACCCTTTTGGTAAGCACTCAATAGTGATCAACTTTCTCGCGGGATACCATATAACACCCTGGTAGAACCTTAATGCTAGATGTGTTTTACCATGGGCTCCTGGTTCAGATTAATCAATACATATGCTCTGCAGACAAAGGCCCTTCATTTGGCCTTGTTTCAAGAGATCCAGCCTTTTCTGCATATGTCTCGATTAGAAATTTGGGGGGAGATTTCAGTTGCAGTCTTGCACATACAGATAGAGGACTGCAGACAGCAAAGACATTTTGTGACTCTAATGGCTTCAGACAGATACTTTCTATGGCAAAATTCACTGATGTCTACAGGCATGTACATAAGATGGGTTGGAATGCATATTTTAGAGCAGAGGTACACACTCCTTGCGTATAGATAATATTATTGTATCCCAGTATATAAAGATAGTTGCAGCAAAAAATGGGGTGGTGAAATTCCCAGACCATGTTGCAGTGCGATGCTCATTTTCACATGAAAACACCCCAGTAAGTAGTAGAAATACATGGAAACTGAACAGTGCTATTTTACTACATCCATTATTGACAAAGAAGTAACCTGCATTATAAACAGCTCATCAATTGGTGCTATGTCTGTATGACAGTGTCTCTGACTGGTGGGAGGACACTAAAACAGATTTTGTAATTTTGTTTTCAGAAACAATTGGGGCAAGTGGCTAATATTAACTGCTTAAAATACCTTAGTCTGTTGGCACAATTGCAAAAGCTTGTTTCAAACTCTGTATTGGAACAGCCTAATTATAGTGTATGGTGGAACATCGTTCTCCACTGAAATCCATCGTTGTCGAAACCTTGTAGTCACACACTAGTGATGTTCACAGTGCAGCAGAACGATTTTTTCTACTGCACTGCGAACATCACACACTGTGTCCTTGAGCGGCATTTGACAGTTAGGGCTCACTCCATAGAGAGGACACATAGCGAAAGCAGCAATGTCGGTGGCAGTACTAATGTTTAGTGTTAAAACGTTCAAAATGTAAAGTTATTAAACAGTTAAAATGTCAACCGTGAACATGTTCAAAATGTAAAGTTCTTTTTTCCTTCTAGTAACCCAGTAAAAATGTTTTGAAGCAGAAACATGCCGTAGTGATTTTTTTTCCCCCCAAAAAACGACATTCCACCATACACTATAAAGAACAGTGCATGGGGAACAGTTGACAACAGGGCATCTTTCACCTCGTTGGCACTATGACGACGGATTACCTCTCGAGCTGCGCTCTCAAGGTAATCCGTCGTCGTGCCAACTTGGTGAAAGAATAGCCCTGTTGTCAACTGTTCCCCATGCACTATCCTATATATAGCTCTCAGATTAGGTCTGTGAAGGTAGACATGAAAACATTCAGCATAACGTAGCACACACTTTACAGCAAGAAATTAAATTTGGCACCCAGTGTAAAAAGCAAGCAAACAAGTCATTTAGAGATCGTCAGAAAAGAGTGGAAAAAAATGATTTTTCAAGCTGCCCAATGAGCAGGGGTGGAGGGTGAGAAGATTAGTTGCCTCTCCTTTAGAAATGGTACAGGTGTAACAGTTTGTGGAGGAATCTTCTGGAACTCCATTATCTACTAATGATGATTCCACATTTTTTTTGAAAATTGCAGTGCCACCTATATCTGACTCCGCCAAAAGCACATTAATAAAGCCTATCACCAGAGAGGAGGTGAAAAACGTCATTAAATCATTGAAAAATAATATAGTTCCTGGGCATAATGACCAGGGAATGGAATTTTGTAAAGTTTTTAGCACACAACTGGAATCCGCACTGGTGGACTTGTATAGTCATGTACTAGAAAATGGGAATTTACCTGTCACGATGAATAATGCTATACTGGTATTCATCTGTAGAAAAGGTAATACAAGTGATCTACATAACTGAAGGCCACTCAGCTTGCTGAATTCAGATTTTAAAATTCTGGCAAAAATCTTAGAGGGGAGGTTGTCCAAAGTCACTGAATATCTAATTTGTAAAACCCAGACATGCTGTATGCCAGTCAGGAAAATCCAGGATAATTTAAAAGTATTAAGAGGGTTTTTGAGGAAAGGATGAATTCAGGTTGTTTAAAGGGGTTTGTTCTTAGAGATGATTAGAGATACGGAGTACACTTTCCTGTGTCTCTGATTAAGCCAACACAGGCAGGCATCTGCTTATTGTGCAAAAGTTATTTTATTTGTTTAAGTTAAACTGCAGCAATTTGCAGCACTAGCAGCTATGACATGTAGGTTGGTGCAAAGGTGTCTGGGAAATTGGAACATGCTTACATTTTGGTGACTGATGTCACCTTCTTCAGAATATTTGCTCTGAAGAAGGTGACATCAGTCACTAAAACGTAAGTGCATTTGGATTTATCAGTCACTGAAATGTAAGTGCATTTGGATCTCCTGGACACCTTTGCACCAACCTACATGTCATAGTTGCTTGTGGTTTGTAAATATTCACAGCTGTTTAACTTAAACAAATAAAATAACTTTTGCACACTAAGCGGATGCCTGCCTGTGCTGGTTCTATCAGAGACACGGTTAAGTGTATTCTGTCTCTAATCATCTCAGTGCTGCTAACTGTGTTACCTGAGAATGGATGCAGAGAACTTCTGGTTCATTGTTTCCTAGCAGAAGGTGAACTCTGATAAACCTTTTTTTTAACTCTGTACTATTGGGTTTGTTCTTACCTTGGAGTAGAAAAAAGCCTTCAACTGGCTATCCCATGGGTATATGCTTAAGGTTGTGCGAGCATATGGAATATCTGAAACTTATGTTAAGTGGATTGACATTTTCTGTAAAAATGCAGTTGTAACCCCAATTATCAGTGGATGGTTTGGTACATCAGCATTCCAAAAGGGGGTGAAGAAGATATCCAGTGAGCCTTTACTATATGTTTTTAGTTTGGATCCATTTCTAAGGCTTATAGAGGATGTTCAAAGAATAGTATGATGATTGTTGCATCATAAATTCCCTCAAAGAAAGACTCTCACTGTTGCAGATTATGTTATGTGTGTGGCTGATGCCTCATCCAGAAATGCCACCCTAGAGAACTTATCAAACTTTGCAAGTGTCTGGGTCCAGAATAAATCATCAGAAGTGTGGTAGCATTTTGGGAATCACTGAACCCCCACCAATTGACAAAATAATGAATATCCCTATCCTTGAGAGGGATGTTAAAATATTAGGGGTGATATCTGGGCGAGGTGATATGGCCTATGCAAACTGGAAGTTATATCTTTAGACAGCTGCTGCAAAAACTGGCTCTTGGAAAAATGAAAGAAAAGTAAAATTGAAAAGAGAAGTGGTAATAGAGACCTTGCTCATTCCGTGCTATCTGTATCTAAGCTATGTTTTCCCTCTACCTCAATGATTAGAGGTGAAGCTCCCTCTACCTCAATGATTAGAGGTGACGCTTACAGCATTTTTTAAAGCCTTGTGGGAAAACCACCTTAATTCACTGAAGAGAGAAATAACATATGGATTTATTGCATAATGTGGTGTTGTGATGATAACCTGTTTAGTATTTTATTAGAGCATTTTTCTACATCACAAAGTTTGCTTTGCCGTGAAACCATGGACTCAGTTGTGGGCCATCCGAGATATCTGCCAGCATGGGGAAATAATAAACTCAGAGCAACTATTAGAATAACTGAGATGCCAGACTATATTAAACTATATTTTCAAACAATAAAATGGTGGGAAATCACTGAGAATTGGGCACTGACTTCTACATGGAAAGCCTTATGTAAGCTATAACCCACGACAAGGTATCGGCGTACTGGGCATTAATGCACACTACAGGTGCAATGAGGCTCAAGGCCAAGTCACCTTTAACCACCTGGGAAGTGCATTAATGCCCAATACACCCCTGGTCCTGGAGTGGGTTATTGCACTTATAAAAATGAATGACTTTTTACATGAAAAAACATTCAGAAACACTTTAAATTCCTTAATTCTTGTTTTATTTTAATAGTACACTTCTGTGATATAAGGAAGTTCTAACACATTGTTTTATTAATTGTTTTTTATTATGTGTTTATTCTACATTTCTTTTGTGTTAAAAATATGTTTTTATTTTAACTGTGACATGAATATTATAATCAGAAAACATGAATTTGAATAGTGAATTGATGCTTAACATCATGTCATGGCAAAGTAAAATGCAAGCATTTTTTTTTCAACTCTGTCTGCAGCCTGAAATGTGAACCACAAACAATTTAAGCTACAGTGTCTTAGAATCAAAATGGACATGACATTTAACTATAACTGTTGTTGTATGTTGGACATACTGAAAAGGTCCTTTGTTTAACTGTGAACTTTTTCATATACTGTTTAGACATTTCAGTATCATTCTTTTCAGCCTTGTCACTTTCACTGCTGCCTTCAGATTTGTCATTTTCACCCACTGAGGTTTGCATTTTGGTGGCAGGCTTTGTTTTCATTTTTATTTTCTTTGGCAATGGCTCCTGACTAAACTGGGTTCCAATCCATGCATCAGCTGATATTCCATGGAAAATATTGAATTGAGACAATGATGTATCACTTATTTTGACTTTTACTTCCTCTCGCTAAACTCGATTTTTGCATATGGCCCCTACCATATTTTTAGCTGTCAAGCTAAACAACATAAAAGATGTCAGTTGTAGGAATTTTCATCTATTCATTTTTCATGTCATTGTTTTATTCATATCTAGATATGATCAAGGATGAACTCGATTTAGCCAAGGCTCATTTACAATGTTGTCCCACTGCAATTTTTGTTAAGAGCTAGCACAAATATTTAAAATTCAATAAGTAATTTTGCAATAAGCAATGAGTAATAATTAACACCATAACAGATAAAAGCAGTTGTAGAAAATGAAAAGAAAATAATTACAAATATTACAAGCCCGAAAGAGATTAAGATGTCTAACAAAATAACACAGAGGTTCTTTGGCTTTATCATCAAGCCATTGTTTTATATACCCCAACTAATCTTGCCAGATGCATGTCTCAAAGCATATGGAATACTGTTCCAAGGTATTGGCCCACAACAGAAGAATGACATTCTACCTATTCCCAAATTATATTTGGGGGCCACTAGTTCCAAACAGTTCTTACTGCCGATCTTAAAGAGGCCTGCATCTGTCTGTGAACAACCTTAGTTGAGCTATACTCTGGGAGTTGCCCCCAAATGCCTTTATACATAGATTGAAAGAGTGTGACTGTTTCTATGGTCACTCAACCTCTGATTGTTTGTGTTTTCATGTTAGGCTCATATCTAGACCAATACGTGAAGCATGGGTTTACTGAGGAATAATCAATAGCCACATGATCTATGTTAACCAGTGGTATTCCTGGTATTTTTCTGTTTTTTCCTGACCATTTTAAAACAATATATAATGGATTCTTCATTTCAAGTGGAATCGACCTTCCTACTGTGCCCTACAGGAACACATTCTGCAGTACTAATGCAATGAGTTAACCCAAGAGTACCAAAGTTTACGTGGGACTTAATTTGGCTTAGTAGTCATGGCACATTAGGTGCGAGAAGCACATGCAAGCATTACCAGCTCTGTGACAGGTTTTGTCTGAAAGATACTTGTCTCAGTATTTTAGAAACACTGGAACATCTGTATTTGGAATATCCATATGCCTTGAACATTTGGAAAGTGCCAGCATGGCTGGGGCATGGCTCGTCTTATCCCATCCTCCCATCAAGAATTACTCTTCGGAATTTATTCAGGATCATGGTTATGCCATGTAGAAAACTTACAAGTAATCTTTGCAGTACTTACATATTACATGTGACAGCCTCGGCGTGCCTGGGTAATTGCAGCAAAAGCTGTATTCAATATCAGGAAATGATTAAAAATGTTACAATTTCCTTACACAGTGTCTGTATATCAGATGAAAAGTCTGGGTCAAAACAGAAAAAAAGGATTATTGGAAACATTGTTTCTTTTTGTTTGAAGGCACCGAGCATGTCTAAGGATAACTCTTTTTTTTTTGTTACTGTGCAGTAACATTGCCTTAGGGACTTCTATTTAACCTTTCAGTGTCTATAGGAAAATAGGAGTCTGGACCCTCTTAGTGCATTAATGATATATATATATATATATATATATATATATATATATATATATATATATATATTGTTTTCTTGGCTGGCTGTCTCTGTGAAAATTGTATAGTGTTCTTTTTTGTTATGCACCTTTTCATGTGGTTTACTTTGATTTCTTTTTTCAGTTATTTTTGTTTTTGCCACACTGTTTATTAATTACTGTATGTACATGAATATTTTATTTTTTTAATGAAATTTCCCTTCTTTTTTCAAGAAGTGCCATGTGATCTTTAACACCCACCTGAACAACCACCAGAAAAGGTCGACAGGACCTCAGTTTGATGTCTCATGCAAAGAAAGGCACACCACAACCATAGAGCATCCCCTAAGTGCTGCATTCATGTGCAGCGTTTATGGTATGAACCAAATCCCTGGTGTGGACTAGAACCCACATCCATTTGACCCAGAGGTGGGTTAGCTACCAACTGAGCCATGCTGACACTTGGCATTGAGATTGCCTCTAGTAGCATAGACTGGTTCAGTGGTATTTATACTAGCTCTAGCAGTATGAACCTACCCAGAGGTATGGAGACTTGCTCTGGCATTATGGATCTACTTCATGATATGGAGACTCACTCTAGCATTATCAGTCAGCTAAGTGTGTGGAGACTTGCTCTTGCATAATGGACTAGTTCAGTGAGGTTCCACCAAGTTGCACCCACAACAAAGTTGTCAAACAACTTTACATCGACACCACTTTGCTGATGGTGATCACATCACTGTGGCAAAGTGCTGATGGACCCCCACAGTGGCAGAGCCCTTTTACTGTTTACAGGGGGCTTTTCCCCTGCACCCAAGGGGCTCTGCCCACACTCACCCCAGGAATGAATGTTTGCCAACTCTGGGGGGTGGTGGAATCAGGGGAGAACTGCTTAAAGTGAAGTCACTGTATCCATTCATCACTGCAACAACCCGTTCAACACTGTGGATGTCGAATAGGTTGCTGTTGATTAAATGGATTCACTGTGGGGGGCTTGTTATTGTAACATTATACCATTCAGTTGTATGGAAGCTGACTCTAGAATCAAGGACCATCTTAGCTGTATGAAGGATGACTCTAGCATCATGGTACAGTGGCTCAGCACTACAGTGACTGGCTCTTGCATCATGGGCAACATCAACAATATGGAGACACTGGGTCTTGCATCATGGGCCAGCTCAATTGTATTGATACTCAGTCTGAGATTATGGACCAGCTCAGTGGCATGATGACTGCCTGTGCTATAACATACCAGCTTAAAGGCACAGAAATAGACTGCAGCATTATGGGCTAGCTCACTGGTATGATACTGACATTAGCATCATGGACAGGTTCAGTGGTATGGAAACTGAATCCAGCATCATAGACCAGGTCAGTGGTGTGGAGACTGACACTGTCCTCATTGACCAACTCAATGGTATGAGGCAGACTCTAGCATCATGGACCTGCTCAGTTGCATGGGGCAGACTCTAGTATCATGGACATTCTCAGTGGTATGAAGCTGAGTCTAGAATCATGGACTTGCTTAGTGGTATGGTGAATGACTTTAGCATTACGGACTTGCTCAGTGGTATGAGGCAGACTGTAGTAGCATGGTCCAGCTCAGTAGTATGGTGACTGACTCTAGCATTATGGACCTGCTCAGTGGTATGAGGCAGACTGTAGTAGCATGGTCCAGCTCAGTAGTATGGTGACTGACTCTAGCATTATGGACCTGCTCACTGGTATGAGGCAGACTGTAGCAGCATAGACCAGTTCAGTGGTATGGTGACTGACTCTAATATCATGGAGTTGCTCAGTGATATGAGGCAGACAGTAGCAGCATAGGCATGCTCAGTGTTATAAAACAGATGCTAGCATCGTGGACCTGCTCAATGGTATTATAACTGACTCTAGCATCAATCTGTATTGTGGTATGAGACAGACTCTAGCATCACGGACTTGTTCAGTGGTATGTAGAATTTCTCTGGCTTCATGGACCAGCTCAGTGGTATGAAGATTGACTCATGCATCATGGACCATCTGCATGAAATGGAGACTGCCTCTAGCACCATGAACCAATTCAGAGGTATATAAACTGTCTGTAGCACTGTGCACCAGCAATATGGAGACTGGCTCCATTATTATTGACCAGCTCAGCAGGAATGGATCTATCATTACTGATGACAGTGAGGCCAGCAAGGATGGGGGGGGGAGTCAAAAAGGGAACGGGGGAATGAGAGTTGGGAGTGGAGATGAAAAGTGGTCCATCTCCTTGAATGCTAGGAGTCTGGCAAACAAGTCGGCAGACCTACAAGCACTGATGGCAGAAACGGAGGTAGACATAGCTGCCATCACAGAGACATGGGCAACTCAGTACCATGACTGGGACCTCGAAATTCTAGGGTACCAATTGCATAGGAAGGACAGAGAAGGGAGGAGAGAGGGGAGTAGTATTGTACATAAGGGATAGAATAATGTGCATCAGGGAGGAGGGGGAGGACGGAGCAACTGAAGCCCTATAGGTAGTGATACAGAACACATCTAGGAAAAAGATTCAGAAGGGGGGTACAGACCACCATCAAAAGGCACAGAGCTAGAAAGGGAGCTGGGAGAGCAGATTAGGAGGGTAGGAGGGAAAGGGAAAATGGTAATACTAAGGGACTTTAATCTGCCTGTTGTAGACTGGAGCACCCCAGCTACCTCCTGGTGCAGGGAACAGGTCCTCCTGGATGCTATCCAGGAGAGTTTCCTGACACAGGGAGTCACAGAGCCAACAAGAGAGGAGGCCATACTAGACCTACTGCTATCAGATGGGGAGCATGTCCAGGGAGTTGAGGTGAGGGATCCCCTTGCAGGCAGTGATTACTGCATGGTGTGGTTTTACATTCACATGGGCAAGGAGGCAGTCAACACAAAAATGGGAGTGGTGGATTTCAGGAAGGCAAACTTTGCTAGAATGGGTATCATAATGATGGAGCACCTGGCAAAGCTCCAGACGGAGATGGATGTGGAACAGAAATGGTCCATCATCAAGAAAGGGTTAGTAGAGGCCACCAACACCTGCACAAAGATTCATAAAAAGAACTCCAGGTGTCAGAGACATAGCTGGTTTTGCAGGAGGGTGGCAGATAAGGTAAAAGCAAAGTGGGTAGCCTTCCTAGAGTACAAGCATACCTCAAGGGAGAAGGACTGAGAGGTTTGCACAGAGAAATCTCAGGAGGCAGGGAGAGTGATCTGGGCAGCCAAGGTTGAGAAATAACTAAATGCTGGTGCAGGGGATTAAGGAAGGGGTAAATGATTTCTTCTGGTACATTAGGGAGAAAAGAAGCAGAAGGGAGGAGATTATCAGGATAAAGAGAGACGGAGGATGGGCAGAAAAGGGAGAAGATCAAGCAGAGGCTTTAAATAAGTACTTTTGTTGTGTCTTCACTAAGGAAGTGGAAGGGCCGATACCACAGGGTAGGAATGGGGGGAGCCGGGGGGGGAATCATGAAGGGGATATTGGGGTAGATAGGTTCTTGAGGGGACTAAGTGAACTGCAGGTAGACAAGTCTCTGGGTCCAGATGGTTTACACCTGAGGGTCCTGAGGGAGTTGGCAGGGTACTGGCAGTCCCACTGATGGACCTGTTTAACACCTCACTGAAAAAGGGTGTGTACCACAGAACTTGAGAACAGCTCACATGGTTCATCTCCACAAGAGTAGTCCCTGGGACAGGCTGGGTAACTACAGGCTGGTTAGCCTGACCTCCATAGTGAGGAAGATAATGGAGATCATTCTAAAGGAAAGGCTGGTGACCTTCCTAGAGAAAAATGGTCTCCAGGAAGACAGGCAGAATGAGTTTTTCAGGGGGAGATCTTGTCAAACCAACATGATCAAGATCTTCGACTGGGTTATGAGATCATTGGACAGGGGGCAGGCAATGGACATCCTGTATTTGGACTTCATCAAGGCATTCCATTCAGTGCCATATAGCAGGTTGATCAGCAAGCTGAGGGACCTGGGAACAGGGGGCAAAATTTCTGGAGTGGATCAAAAACTGGTTGCAGGATAGGAATCAGAAAGTGGTGGTGGGGAACTATCCAAACTTAGACCTGTAACTAGTTGTGTCCCACAGGGCTCAGTACTTTGACCAGTGCTGTTCAGGATCTTTATTGGTGACATAGCATAGAAGTCAGAAGTAAGATCTGCCTCTGTGGATGATACTAAACTTTGTGGGAGGGTGGACATGGTGGAGGGGAGACAGGATTTAAGGGAGGATCTGGCTAGGTTGGAGAAATGGTCAGCATCTGGCAATTGGGTTTCAATGCCAAGAAGTGCAAGGTTATGCACCTGGGTGCCAGGAACCCAGGGGCCAGCTACTGGCTGGGGGGGAGTACAGGTGGCAGTTTCAGAGGAGGAGGAGAAGGACCTTGGGGTGATGGTCAGAGGTGACATAAAACACTCGGCATAGTGCTGAAAGGCATCAGCCAAAGCAAATAAAATGCTAGGCTGCATTGCAAGGGGAATAACCTTTAGGAGGAAGGAAGTCATTCTACCACTGTACAGGTCACTGGTGAGGCCACACCTGGAATACTGTGTCTAGTTCTGGTGCCTGTATCTAAAGCAGGATATCAAACTACTGGAGGGGGTCCAGAGGAGGGTAACCAGGGTGATCCAGGGGATGGGGGGGGGGACATATGAGGAGAGGCTGAGAGAGCTCAACATGTATTTCTGGAGGAAAGAAGAGAGAGGGGGACATGATAGAGACCTTCAGATACCTTAAGGGCATAAAAAGAGTAGGATTGGAGGGCATCTTTAACTTTAGGAAGGAGGGTACAACAAGGGGACACAGCCTGAAACTAGTGGGGTGAAGATTTAAGAAGGAAATGAGTAGGCACTTTTGCACTGAAAGGGTGATGTCGAGGTGGAATGAGTTGCCAGATGATGTAGTTGCAGTTAATACAGTTCCTAGTTTTAAGGGGGTTGGTGGGATAGGGTGAAGAAGAAAATTAGGGTGGGAGGAGTTGTTACTGGGTTGAGGAAGGGGGAGAGTACTAGGGGTGGGATAGCTGACTCCATGGGGAGTGGGGGAAGGGGCGGCACCAGGGAACTAACCGGAGCTGCACACACAAGCAGACTTGATAGACCATTACGGCTTGGCATCAGGTAGCTAACAGCCCCATACTGCACCTGTTTAATATGTCCATCTGCTCTAGCACCATGCCCAACCTATGGAAAACTGCCCAGGTACTTCCTCTATTTAAGTCAGGTGATCCCACAGACCTAAATGACTGCCACCTTATATCCATCCTTCCCTTGCTATCTAAACTACTTGAGAAGTTGGTAAATGTCCAAATAAGAGACTATCTTGACAAAAACAACTTAATAACTCCATCTCAGTCAGGCTTCAGACCATCCTATAGCACCACATTGGCCCTAGCTTCAGCTACTAATGACTGACTCATGGCCATGGATAAGAAACAGGTCACAGGAGCTGTTTTTTTTTTACCTTAGCAAAGCATTCAATACTGTCGATCATGCTATACTCCTAGACTCGCTTCAATGGCACGGCATCTCTGGACCTGCACTAGCATGGCTCAACAGCTACCTGACAAATAGAATGCAACACGTGAAAGCAGGTGGTTCCCTCTCCCCCACTTCTTCATCTCTGGAGAGGTGTACCACAAAGCTCAATCCTTGGCCCCCTCCTGTTTTTTGCTATACATCAACACCATAATAACATAAATAAGCAAAACTACACCTTTATGCAGATGACACAGTAATATATATTTCCAAACCCTCGGCATCCAAAGCCCACGTGGAGCTCCAGTCAGAATTTGATCATCTCTAGCTCAGCCTTGCTCAGTCAGATCTTCTTTTAAATACAAAAAAAAAAAAGGTCATGTACTTCCATTCCAATCTTCATACTACCATTCAATGGGATCTATCATCCCTGCCCCCTGTAAAGACCCTTCTTAGAGGCAACCTCGAGGTAGTTACCAAATTCAAATACTTAGGCTGCGACCTAGACCAACATCTAACATTCTCTGCCCATATTGCCTCCCTTACAAAGAAATTACGGCATAGACTTGGCTTTTTTTATAGGAATAAATCTCTGTTTACCATTGACATCAGGCTTTGACTGGTCCAGATGACCTTCGTGCCACTCCTCGATTAAGCGGACATCCTTTATGGCTGTTGTTCAGACTTCCTCCTAAACTAATTGGACACACTGGGCCTGGTTCTCAATGGGGACTATGTTTGGCACAAGCTGCAGTGAACGGCAGCCTGCGCCGAAGCCCCATACACCAGGGATCCTCACCGGATTCAGGTACAGGAGGGGTCCCGGTGTCTAAGACCCGACACTTACAGCATTCCCTCCCTTGTGCTGAACACCTGGCGCATGGGAAGTGTCCATCGCAAGCCCGCTGCAGCATGGGAAACAGTGCCTACTGTACATATGTGCACAGTGACTGCCACAAGTCTCAGACACTGTGCGTATATGTACAGTATAGTGCCGATGCAGACCACAGTCGGCAGCTGGCGGGGCACCAAGGGGTGGGTTCCACTAGACCACCAGGTAGTGGGCATTGCAGTGATTGGAGGCACATTCCAATGCCACCTACAGGTGGCCGGGCAGCGTCGGTTATGGGGTGCTGGGATATGGGATGGATGCCAGTACCTGGCAGGATGGGGCACCAGTGGTGAACCGGGGGGGCAACCGCAGCATACAGTGGCACATAGGATGACTGCCCCAGTGGAAAATATTCTAAGTCCCACTACGTCAGCCCTGGCTGGTCTAAGGGCACTTAGAATATCTCCCGTTGGGTGCTGTCCGAGAATAGCAAGCTGCAGCTTGATTCGGCGCATTCCACCTAGCGCCATGTTGCAGGGCAGTGCAGGGCACAGGGCTGGCGCAAGCCCTGTTTGGGGCAGGTAGCCTGCAGTCAATGTAGGCAACCTTTGTGAATTTCATGGAGGGAGGCAGCCCTGGACGCAAGGTACACCTTGCACCATATCTGTTTGGTGCAATCACCTTGTGTCAGATGCAGAGCTTTGAGAATTGGGCCCATTATATCACAGAGCAATGCGATTCATTTTAACACTCATCGTCACACTCACCACTGTGACCTATATGCCTCAGTGGGCTGGACATCATTAGCTACTAGACAGCTGTCTCACTCCCTCACCTGGCTGTATAAAGCCCTCTTGATAAAGCTCCCCCCTTACATAAACAAACTCTTCCAGCACACTATCTCCTCATACACACTACATAGTACCACCTACATTATGCTGGAGGTCCCTAGCATCTGCACCCACTTGGGGGGCTCAGCCATAAGCCATGATCTACCAGCTGCCTGGAACAAAGCCCAGTCCAACCTCAAGCTGCATCAGCTACTCCCCCTGAGCAGTTTCAATAACCTACTTGCTAGCAAGTTACTTGACTTCTGTCAATGCCACTGACCGCTATGCTCTCCACTGACAGATGGTCATCACCCTCTCGTGACTTGGTATGAGTTACCTCACTCTCCTTAAGGTCCTCTCCATCTATACTAACCCTGATTCATCTATCCTCCCCAACTTAACCAGAACTACACATCTACGCCGCGTCCTCTACTTACCTGACCACTACTCTCCTTGCCTCCCACATCATTCTTCTTTGTCCACCCTTACCACAAACTACCTGACTTAGTCTACCTACCCTCGTCACTTCTTCCCCACCACTCATGGCTGTCCCCCCACTCAATCCTCCTCGACAACCCCAGGTTCCTCTTCTCCACCATTATCCTGACCTGGCCTACCTACCCTCTCCACCTCTTCCCTGTTACTCATGGCTGACTTTTCCTTCTCCTGACTCCTAGAATCCCATGCCTGTCAATTCCAGGTTTCTCATCGCTACTTTTGTCACTGAAAGTTTTAGAACTGCCTATTGCTAATCGAGCCATCTGCCTGACTATATGCTTCAAAGGTATTATGTAATCCCTATTATGGTTATACCGCAATGTCGTATACCTTGTAAATTATTTTGCTTCATGTAAATATTTTCCCTCTTGGGAAGCTGAATGATAATGTATATTTCCATGTGTATTTCCTTGTATATGTTTTGATTTAGTGTACATGCACTGCACATTACTTGTCTCAGGACCTCCTTGTAAATGAGCTTGCTCAATGGAGTTTTTTTTCCTGCCAATAAACTTTGACTTGACTTGACAACTTTGACTGTTTCTGCTGGCAAATTCATATGTTCATACTGTATGTTCATATGCACTGATGAGCTCAACATTATGTAATGTGGCTCCTGCATCATGGAGAGGCTTTGTGGCATGGAGGTGGGTCCTAGTATCATGGGTCAGCACTCTGGTGTGGGGGGACTGATACTGGCATCATGGACCAGCTCAATGGTATGGCCACTAACTCTATCATCATGGAACAGCCTCTTCAGAAATTAGAGGCTGACTCTTGTTTCATAAGCCACCTCCATGCCATGGAGATAGACTCTACTGTAACACCACGAACCAGCTCAGTTCTATAAACAACTGGCTTTAGGATTATGGACCAGCTCAGTGGTAAGGAAATAGATCTCTAACATCATAAGTTAGCTTAGTAGTATTGCAACTGACTAATATCCTGGGTCAGCTGAACAGTAGGAGCACTGACTACTGTTTTGGATCAGTTCAATGTGGGGACAGGGAACAGCAACTCTAAATATAAAAATAACCCCCTGCAACTTGGCAAGTTCAACAATTTCAAACTAAAAATAATCTCGCAAAATGATTATGGAGATTTATAATTTAAATGTGTAAATACTGTGCAGATACCATATGTTTAAAATGCATATTGTGGTAGGAGACATAAACATGAATGACAGACCAGCTGATAAGGTTACCGTGCTCGGAGGTGTAGTTTTATTTACAGGATAATGTTCAGGTAAGTTGGGTAGCAATTCTTGCATCGTTTGTCTGGATACCCAATTCTAATGAAGAACTGTTGGTCTTATCAAGTGGGTTCATATGCAACCATTCTCAGATACAGCTTTCTTTATTTTTTTTTTTAGATCCTTGTCCACTAGTGCTCCCATGGCTTGTAAGTTTTTCTCTTGGCTGAGGAACAGAAGCAGTAGGTTCACATCCTTCTGAGATCAACATGAATGTCAGCAGCTCTGGGCCCTTTTCATACTCCTCCCCCTGCCCTGTGTGACCAGTTTATTTATACTTGTCACAAATTCAAAGTTGGCCTATACTGGGTAAATATATTTTGAAACAAAAATAATAAAACTAATAACAAAATAATTGTTATGGTTATGAGGTTACATATGAAGGGGGTTTGCTACTAAAGTAACTTTGTAACCAATCTGAAGACTTTTATTCTGTCAGATATTTGTATAATTACATTTAGTGGCTGGAATATGAGCAATAGTATGCATGCACCTGTACTAGTCCTGGGATAGGAGAGTCCATAATGCACTCTGACAGATTGTCTGGGTCAATAACTGAAACCCACTACATTATCGTTCTACTACTTACAGCCAGCATGTGGTAAAAAGCTAATCACTCAGTCCTACCTTTAAAAAGTAACCCCTTAATGTACTGTATTTTGCCCCTTGTCCTTAGGATGAGGGACTTAAAAATTCCTAATGCCCCCCTCATTGAGCAACCAGGGAGAACTATTCCCAGACACAGCTGCCAATAAACCCTCCACTCCCTAGGTTCTGAGCTGGCTCCAACACTGCTCAGTAAGACCTTTCCTGTCCCTGAGTCTCTGCTCCCAGCTACAGATCCATATGACAAGCTACTAGGTAAAGTATACCAGTATGGTACATGGTACACCAGACCTATACAAAGTGGATTACTGGCTTTGGGGCAGAGACAGGTACAGTACTCAATAGCATCCCTCAGGTGCTTGGGCCAGTGCTGTTCAATATTTTTGTCAATAGTCTGGAAGCTGTGGTCTAATGCATACTGCATAGGTTCACTAATGACATTAAGTTAGCCGAGGTGATGGACACACTTGAGGATGAGAACAAACTTCAGGAGGGCCTGAACAAGCTGGATAATTGTTTGTTCTTCTGGAGTCTCAGATTCAATAAACAGTGGTAGCCAGAGATGTGCCCTAGTACTGTACATCTGAATTCTTAATAGGTTATCCCCATTAATTTTAATTGGATTCCCTGTGATACAGTACAAACAGATATATCTAAAGATTTTCTGGGACATATCTCTGACTATCACTGTCACCAAATGCAAGGACCTATACTTGGGAGGAAACGCAGAGGAAGACCCTACACACTTTGGGACTTTTCTTAATGTAGCTGATGAAGAAATGGTCATGTAGGGGTTATAATAGACAAGAGAGTGAGGCAGGACAAGCAGTGTATGGCCGCTGTCAGAACAGCGGTCAGAAAGCTGGGGTGCATTGGGGTGGGGGGGGTGGCAGCAAAGCAGAAGAAGTAATCTTGCCACTTTACATGGCCCTGGTTATATCCCACCTAAAATACTACATGCAGTTCTGGGTTCCTTTATTCAGCAAGCATCGGCCAATGCCTTAATCTTTGCTTGCAAATTTTATGAATGAAATTATTATGCTTAGTAAGAGGCTGAGGGTACAGTAATTTAAATAAGTATTTAGCTGCTGATCAAACATGTGCTAGATGAGTTGGAGACCATGCATAACCTATTAGGTATAGTGAATTTGGGAGGGGGATTAGCTATGGTAAGGTTGGAAGGGGGCGCTTGGGCTGAGAGAGATAAGAATCAATCGTGCTCAGGGAGAAGGAGACATAATGCATCCCTGCTGCTTCAGTCTTTGGGCCAGGTAAGGACTGAAATGTGGTGCAGCCACACCATGGATGGGCCCATGTGGGCCCAGGAACGAGGAAATCCAGTACCCCCCGAGTTTGGTGTGGCAGCTATCACATCAGCAAGGATGGTCTATGAGATTCAAGTACTCTGCATAGACCCTTATTATTTGATCTTCCATAATATGTGGAGCCAAAAGACCAATTTCTGATTAACCAAAAAAAAAAAAAAAATTTAAAGAGCTAGTTTACTGCTTGGAATTAGTAGTAACTTTAAGAAACAGTCAACTGTCACTTCTTGTATCTGAAGAATTTTTTCCTTTTCTGTTTTGCTAATTAAGAAGATTTTCTACCTGACAGTACTTGGAGTTGTGTGTGGAATAGCACTCTACTGGGAGGCTGACATACAGTAGTCGGTTGCATTCCTCGCTATACAGCATCAGCACTGTGACCTCACTGACTGGGACATCATATGTAACCAAGAAGAACCAGTCTCCTGCTGCTTGATTGGTAACCTGTAACACATGCTACCAATCAGTCAGCAGGGCTTGTGAAGTAATATTGAGTGAGGTCACATGCTGATGATATAGTCGAATAGAACTAGATATGTCTGCTATCAGGTAAAGCACTGCTTTGCACATCACACCCAATACTATCCAGTAGAAAACCATCTACTGAGTACATAGATAAAGAAAAACACTTCAGAAATAAAAAGCAATAAGCGATATCTTTTTAAAAATTAATAACATTTCCTGCCTGCTGTTTGTGGCACTACAAGCCCTTCAATAGTGTATGTTTTGGTGGCGGTTCTGGTGGTGGGGTTAAAGTGCTACTACGTTCTTATATGATATTAATAAAGAACTACTCCACTGCTGTCTGACTGATGGCTGATACATTAGACTGCACAACAAACACTCTTACAGAACAAAGACACTACTTGGCAGCTGTGTGGACAGTGTTAAAACCCAATTCTTTCCTAGTATAGGGTTTTCTTTTTTATAGCAGGTTGCTGTAGACATCCAAAGCAATTTATGCAGCTGACATGTGACTCTTGGACTGGACACAAACAACCTCCCATGCACCTCTTTTACATCTAGCTCCAACATCCCCTCACTATACGGCTGAAGCAGATGGTCTAACATTGGGTGAATGATTTCAGGTGGGCTGGGTGGTTGTGCACAGTGCACTGCTGCTTCTCAGCTCTGTGGCAGTGATGTTCATGTTGATTGTTGGTGATGGGACAGTGGTTTCCCTGGCAGGTGGACTGGCTAGTTGTGGGCAGTGTACTGCTGCTCCGAAGAGTTCTGTGGGCACTGGCTGTTGACTCTGCTTGGGAACAGATGATCCAAAATTCAGTAACAACCTTTCTTCATGCATCTTGCAGCCTACAAACTTGATAAGGTCCCCAGTAAGAGTGACAATGCAGCCAATCCCTTGTACATCCTCAGCTCAGTGCTGGTACCTATTTAAACTTTCCCCAACCACACAGTCTGGACTAAGTGGTCTTCCCACTATGTGCTACTGGTAGCAGACAAATGAATTTAGGCAGACTGAAAGGTTCTGTGTGTGACGCAAAGGTGCTCTTCAGTTCTGTAGGCAATGATCTTTGGTTGACATTCCAGTTGTGGCACACTGTTGCTGTCTGTTGAGGCCCTTCCATATGAAAGCACTGCCTACAACTGGAGTTCTGAACCAAAAAATAAGAGTGCTGGAAGTAAGATAGAATAATACTCACAGTCTGATAGGGACGGAGAAATGCCGAGTTAGACCAGCCAGTCAAAAATAGAAGTAGGTCAGTAACTTTAAAACAACATTGTTTAAGATAGAGAAATATCTCAGAAATAGGACAAAGTGTTAAGAATAATACAGAAATAGAGAAAATGTAATGTACTAAGTTGCTGCAGATTACCCTACCTTATCAACTCAAATAAGGGTTCACTGGCCTGGATCGATAACTTATATGGGGATTCATTACACTAAGGTGTATTTAAATGATAAATTAATGCTTTACTAATAAACATATGCTCAATACAGGGAGTCAAACAAATAAAAAGTAGTTTAGTGGGGGATCAGGAACGAGGTCCTGCAGAAAGGAAGTGTTAATGCAACACACAATATTGAACAAAAATAGCAGATGCTTATCTATTTGGCCTTGTTTGGCCCTAGCACAGTGCTTTCCTCAACTGTACTGTTGGGCTGCTGTCCCACTGGTAACCGATAAATAATACCCCTGGTCCTAGTCCAAGGGAGATGCTGAGGTGTCGGATCGTGACTGGCCCAATGATGTTGCATGTGGTTATTTGAGATTAGCGTGTGATACACCAATTAAAGGAAAATCTCCAAATTTAATATACTGTATGCAAATCCTGGCCAGATAGCCTAGTCTATTACAAAATATGGTAGCCCTCAAACTGGCTCTATTTAACAAATGATGGATGCAGGACCTGTAGGCCCAAATTCAGTACTCATGATTACCATGAGGCTGGCAGGCCTTGCCCTCAGCTGCAGTCCTGGCTGGATGTACCTTCTCCATCCCATAGTCCGATGTCATACCCTCAAAAGCTCCCTCAGCTCTACTCTGCTGGTTGTTCACTCTGGTACCACATGCAGGTTCAGTTGAGCTTTCATTCCCTCTGTCTGGACTGGTAGCAGGAAAAAAGCTGGCAATTATAGTCAGTCAGCCTGACTTCTGTGGTGGGAAAGATAATGGAATCACTGCTGAAAGAAAGGATTGTGACATATTTTGAATCTAGTGAATTACAAGACCTGAAGCAGCATGTATTCACAGGAGAAAGTCATGTCAAATTAATCTGATAGAGTTCTTTGACTGTGTGACCAAGAAACTAGATCAGAGTGGAGTGGTGGACGTGGTCCATCTAGATTTCAGTAAAGCTTTTGACACTGTTCCACATTAGAGACTAGAAAGTAAGCTAGGTAGATGAGGAGTGGGTCCAAAGATGATAAACTTGGTAAGAAATTGGGATAGGCAGAAGAATGTGGTGGTAAACAGGGTTGACTCAGAGGAAGGGAGGGTGATCAGTAGGGTGCCTCAGTGATCAGTGCTCAGACTGGTCCGCTTTTGTATCTTTATAGGTGACATTGCGGATGAGCTGAAGGGAAGGGAAGTCAGCCTGTGCAGATGACACCAAAATCTGCAATAGGGTGGACACTCCAGGATGGGTGGAAAGGATGAGCAGCGACCTGAGAAAACTCAAGGAGTAATCATGGGCATCAGCTGGATCTCCATGCAAAATAATGGACTTGGGGCACAGAAACTCAGAGGTGGAGTACAAAATGTGTGTGTGTGTGGGGGTGGTATTCAGAACCACCAAGCAGGATAGAGACCTGGGGTGAGCATATCAGATGACTTCTAGGAAGACAGGCAGTACAACAAGGCAGTTGGAATTGCAAGTAGGATGCTGGGGCGCATAGGGAAGGGTATCACCAGCAGAAAGAGGGAAGTGGTGTTACCTCTGTATAGATAGCGGGTAAGACCCCAGTTTGAGTACTGTGTCCAGCTCAGAAGACAACATCTCAGAAAGGACATAACGTGGGACCAGTCCAGAGGAGGGCAGCTTTTATTTATTGGACAAAGACAGAATGGGAGCAGTTCAGAGGATGGCAACATTTATTTACTGGACATAGAGTAAAGCAGTCCACAGGAGGGCAACTTTTATTTACTGAACATAGACAGGGTGGGAGCAGTCCAGAGGAAGGCAACTTTTATTTATTGGACATAGAGTGGGAGCATCCAGAGGAGGGCAGCTTGTATTTATTGGACAAAGACAGAATGGGAGCAGTCCAGAGGAAGGCAAATTTTATTTATTTGACATAAACAGAATGGGAGCAGTCCAGAGGAAGGCAAATTTTATTTATTTGACATAGACAGAGTGGGATCAGTCCAGAGGAGGGCAACTTTTATTTATTGTACATAGACAGAGTGGGAGCAGTCCAGAGGAGGGCAACATTCATTTGCTGGACATAGAGAGAGTGGGAGGAGTCCAGAGAAGAGCAACCTTAATTTGTTGGACATATACAGAGTGGGAGCAGTCCACAGAAGGGCAACTATTATTTACTGGACATAGATGAAGTGGGAACAGTACAGAGGAGGGCAATTTTTATTCACTGGACATAGAGCGGGAGCAGTCCAGAGGAGGGCAACTTTTATTTACTGGAGATAGAAGCAGTGGGAGCAGTCCAGAGGAAATCAACTTTTATTTATTGGACATAGATGGAATGGGAGCAGTCCAGAGGAAAGCAACTTTTATTTATTAGACATAGACAGAGTGGGGGCAGTCAAGAGGAAGGCAACTTTTATTCATTGGACATAGAGTGGGATCAGTCCAGAGGAAGGCAACTTTTATTCACTGGGCATAGACAGAGTGGGAGCAGTCCAGAAGAAGGCAACTTTTATTCATTGGACATAGAATGGGATCAGTCCAGAGGAAGGCAACTTTTATTTATTGTACATAGACAGAGTGGGAGCAGTCTAGATTAGGTGACCTTTATTTTTTGGACGTAGACAGAGTTTGAGCAGTCTAGAAAATGGCAACTTTTATTTATTGGACATAGACAGAGTGGGGGCAGTCCTTAGGAGGGCAGCTTTTATTTATTGGACATAGACAGAGTGGGAGCAGTCCAGAAGAGGGTGACTTTTATTTATTAGACATACACTTAGTGGGAGCAGTCCAGAGGAAGGCAACTTTAATTTATTGGACATAGACAGAGTGGGAGCAGTCCACAGGAGGGCAGCTTTTATTTACTGAACATAGACAGCGTGGGAGCATCCAGAGGAGGGCAGCTTTTTATTTAATGGACATAGACAGAGTGGGAGCAGTTCAGAGGAGGGCAACTTTTATCTACTGGACACAGACAGAGTGGGAACAGTCCAGAGAAGGGCAACTTTCATTTATTGGACATAGACAGAGTGGGAGCTGTCCAGCTGAAGGCAGTTTTTATTTATTGGACATATACAGAGTAGGAGTACTCCAGAGGAAATCAACTTTTATTTATTGGACATAGACAGAGTAGGAGCAGTCGAGAGGAGGGCAGCTTTTATTTTTTGGACATAGACAAAGTAGGAACAGTCCAGAAAAGAGCAACTTTCATTTATTGGACATAGACAGAGTGGGAGCTGTCCAGTGGAAGGCATCTTTTATTTATTGGAAATAGACAGAGTGGGAGCAGTCCAGAGGAAGTAATTATTTATTTAATGGACATAGACAGAGTGGGAACTGTCCAGAGAAGGGCAACTTTTATTTATTTGACATTGACAGAGTGGGGGAAGTCCAAAGGAAGGACACTTTTATTCATTGGACATAGGCAGAATGAGATCAGTCCAGAATAAGGCAACTTGTATTTGTTGGACACAGACAGAGTGAGAGCAGTCCAGAGGAAGGAAACTTTTATTTACTGGACATAGACAGAATGGGATCAGTCTAGAATAAGGCAACTTGTATTTGTTGGACATAGACAGAGTGGGAGCAGTCCACAGAAGTGCAACTTTTATTTACTGGCCATAGACAAAGTGGGAGCAGTATAGAGGAGGGAAACCTTTATTTACTGGACATAGACAAAGTGGGAACAGTCCAGAGGAGGGCAACTTTTATTTACTGGAGATAGATGCAGTGAGAGCAGTCCAGGGGAAGTCAACTTTTATTCACTGGACATAGAGGGAGTCGGAGCAGTCCAGAGGAAGGCAACTTTGATTTATTGATCATAGACAGAGTGGGAGCAGTCCAGAGGAAGGCAACTTTTATTTACTGGACATAGACAGAGTGGGAGCAGTTCAGAGGAGGGCAGCTTTTATTTATTGGACACAGACAGAGTGGGAGCAGCTTTTATTCAGTGAACATAGACAGAGTAGCAGCAGTCCAGAGGAAGGCAATGTTTATTTATTGTACATAGACAGAGTGGGAGCAGTCCAGAGGAGGGCGACTTTTATTTGTTGGACATAGATATAGTGGGTGCAGTCCAGAAGAAGGCAACTTTTATTCACTGGACATAGACAGAGTGGGATCCGAGTAGAGGAAGGCAACTTTTATTTATTTGACATAGACAGAGTGGGATCAGTCCAGAGGAGGGCAGCTTTTATTGATTGGACATAGACAGCGTGGGAGCAGTCCAAAGGAGGGTAACTTTTATTTGTTGGACGTAGACAGATCAGGAGCAGTCCAGAGGAGTGCAGCTTTTATTTATTGGACATAGACAGAGTAGGAGCAGTCCAGAGGAGGCCAACTTTTACTTGCTGGACATAGACAGAGTAGGAGCAGTCCAGAGGAGGTTAACGTTTATTTATTGGACATAGAGTAGGAGCAGTCCAGAAGAGGGTGACATTCATTTGTTGGACACAGACAGAGTGGGAGGAGTCCAGAGAAGGGCAACTTTTATTTACTGGACATAGACAGAGTGGGAGCAGTCCAGAGGAGGGCAACGTTCATTCACTGGACATAGAGTGGGAGCAGTGCAGAGGAGGGCGACTTTTATTTACTGGACATAGCTGCAGTGGGAGCAGTCCAGAGGAAGTCAACTTTTATTTATTGAACATAGATGGAGTGAGAGCAGTCCAGAGGAAGGCAACTTTTATTTGTTGGACATATATGGAGTGGGAGCAGTCCAGAGGAAGGCAACGTTTATTTATTAGACATAGATAGAGTGGGAGCAGTCGAGAGGAAGTTAAGTTTTATTCATTGGACATAGACAGAGTGGGATCATTCCAGAGGAAGGCAGCTTTTATTCACTGAACATAGACAGAGTGGCAGCAGTCCATAGGAGGGCAATTTTTATTTACTGGACACAGACAGAGTGTGAACAGTCCAGAAAAGGGCAACTTTCATTTATTGGACATAGACAGAGTGGGATCAGTCCAGAGGAAGGCAACTTTTATTCACTGGATATAGACAGAATGGGATCGGTCCAGAGGAGGCAACTTTTATTTATTGGACATAGACAGAGTGGGAGCAGTCCAGAGGAGGTCAGCTTTGATTTACTGGAGATGGACAGAGTGAGTGCAGTCCACAGGAGTGCAACTTTTATTTATTTCTACATAGACAGAGTGGGAGCTGTCCAGAGGAAGGCAACCTTTATTTATTGGAGACCAACAGAGTGGGAGCAGTCCAGAGGAAGGCAACTTGTATTTACTGCACGTAGAGAGAGTGCAAGAAGTCCAAAGGATGGCAACTTTTATTTATTGGAGATAGACAGATTGGGAGTAGTCCAGAGGAGGGCAACTTTTATTCATTGGTCATAGACAGAGTGTTAGCAGTCCAGAGGAGGGCCACTCTTATTCATTGGAGATAGAAAATGTGGGTCAGTCCAGGGGAAGGCAACTTTTATTTATTGGGCACAGACAGAGTGAGAACAGCCAAGAGGAAGGCAACTTTTATTTATTGGACATAGGCAGAGTGGGAGCAGTCCAGAGGATGGCCACTTTTATTCATTGGACATAGACAGAGTGCAGCAGCTCAGAAGAAGACAACTTTTATTTATTGGACATAGACAGAGTGGGATCAGACCAGAGTAGGGCAACTTTTATTAATGGGACATAGACAGAGTGGGAGGAGTCCAGAGAGGGGCAACTTTAATTTGTTGGACATAGACAGAGTAGAAACAGTACAGAGGAGGGCAAGGTTTATTTACTGGACATAGAGTGGGAGCAGTCCAGAGGAGGGTGACTTTTATTTACTGGACATAGACGGAGTGGGAGCAGTCCAGCGAAAGGCAACTTTTATTTATTGGACATAGACAGAGTGGAAGCAGTCCAGAGGAGGGCAGCTTTTATTTATTGGACACAGACAGAGTGGGAGCAGTCCAGAAGAAGGCAACTTTTATTCACTGGGCCTAGACAGTGTAGGATCAGTCCAGAGGAAGGCACCTTTTATTCATTGGACATAGACAGAATGGGATCAGTCCAGAGGAAGGCAACTTTTATTTATTCGACATAGACAGAGTGGGAGCAGTCCAAAGGAGTGCAACTTTTATTTATTGGACATAGACAGAGTGGGAGCTGTCCAGAGGAGGGCAACCTTTACTTATTGGATATAAACAGAGTGGGAGTAGTCCATAGGAGGGCAACTTTTAATTTTTTGACATAGACAGAGTGGGAGCAGTCAACAGCAAGGCATATTTTCTTTATTGGACATAGAGAGAGTGGGACCAGTCCAGAGGGGGGGGGAACTTTTCTTTATTGGACCTAGACAAAGTGGAAACAGTCCAGAGGAGGGCAGCTTTTATTTATTAGATATAGAAAGAGTGGGAGTACTCCAGAGGAGAGCAGTTTTTATTCATTGGACCTAGACAGAGTGGAAACAGTTCCGAGGAGAGCAGCTTTTATTTATTGGACATAGCAGAGTGGTAGCATTCCAGAGGAGGGAAACTATTATTTACTGGACATACGCATAGTGGGAGCAGTCCAGAGGAAGGCAACTTTAATTTATTGCACATAGACAGAGTAGGAGCAGTCCAGAGGAGGGCAGCTTTTATTTATTGGACATAACAGAGTGGTAGCATTCCAGAAGAGGGCAACTATTATTTACTGGATATACACATAGTGGGAGCAGTCCAGAGGAAGGCAACTTTTATTTATTGGACACAGACAGAGTGGGAGCAGTCCAGAGGTGGGCCACTTTTATTCATTGGACATAGACAGAGTGCAGCAGCCCAGAAGAAAACAACTTTAATGTGTTGGACATAGACAGAGTAGAAGCAGTCCAGAGGAGGGCAAGGTTTATTTACTGGACATAGAGTGGGGGCAGTCCAGAGGAGGGCAACTTTTATTTATTGGACAAAGACGGAGTTGGAGCAGTCCAGAGGAAGGCAACTTTTATTTATGGGACATAGACAGAGTGTGAGGAGTCCAGAGAAGGGCAACTTTAATTTGTTGGACATAGACAGAGTAGAAACAGTCCAGAGGAGGGCAAGGTTTGTTTACTGGACATAGAGTGGGAGCAGTCCAGAGGAGGGTGACTTTTATTTATTGGACATAGACAGAGTGGGAGCAGTCCAGAGAAAGGCAACTTTTATTTATTGGACATAGACAGAGTGGGAGCAGTCCAGAAGAAGGCAACTTTTATTCACTGGGCCTAGACAGTGTAGGATCCGTCCAGAGGAAGGCACCTTTTATTCATTGGACATAGATAGAATGTGATCAGTCCAGAGGAAGGCAACTTTATTTATTGGAAATAGACAGAGTGGGAGCAGTCCAAAGGAAGGCACCTTTCATTTATTGGACACAGTCAGATTGGGAGCAGTCCAGAGGAGTGCAACTTTTATTTACTGGACATAGACAGAGTGGGAGCTGTTCAGAGGAAGGCAACTTTTACTTATTGGATATAGACAGAGTGGGAGTAGTCCATAGGAGGGCAACTTCTATTTTTTTTTACACAGATGAGTGGGAGCAGTCAACAGCAAGGCAAATTTTCTTTATTGGACATAGAGAGAGTGGGAGCAGTCCAGAAGAGAGGAACTTTTCCTTATTGGACCTAGACAAAGTGGAAGCAGTCCAGAGGAGGGCAGCTTTTATTTTATTTATTGGATATAGACAGAGTGGGAGTAGTCCAGAGGAGAGCAGTTTTTATTCATTGGACCTAGACAGAGTGGAAGCAGTCTGGAGGAGATCAGCTTTTATTTATTGGACATAGCAGAGTGGTAACATTCCAGAGGAGGGCACCTATTATTTACTAGACATACACATAGTGGGAGCAGTCCAGAGGAAGGCAACTTTTATTTATTGGACATAGACAGAGTAGGAGCAGTCTAGAGGAGGGCAGGTTTTATTTATTGGACATAGACAGAGTGGGAGCAGTCCAGAGGAGGGCAGCTTTTACTTATTGGACGTAGCAGAGTGGTAACATTCCAGAGGAAGGCAACTATTATTTACTGGACATACACATAGTGGGAGCAGTCCAGAGGAAGACAACTTTTTATTTATTGGACATAGACAGAGTGGGAGCAGTCTAGAGAAGGGTAACTTTTATTTACTGGACATAGACAGAGTAGGAGCAGTTCAGATGAGGGCAACTTTTATTTATTTATTTTGAAAAGTTTCACCAGGTAAGGCACACTGAGATGCAATAACTCATTTTCCTATGTGTTCTGGGGGAAAGGAAGAGGGAGCACAATACAACAAGAATGCAGAACACATAAAAACAGATAAAGTACATAACGTACATAGACTTAGTCTGCAAAAAAACATAAACATTTAGACAACAAGCAATTTGAAGGAAAACTGACAGTGTTTAACACAAATAAATAAATAAGTACGTATATATGTACATATATCCATGCTTATACATGACACAAGATAATATAGTTATGAATGTATAATTCAATTAACATATGCATACATTTATACAACATGGAAATATGCACAGATCATAAACAGGAGAAATTTAATTATAGCTATTAACAATTGCATAGAAAGAAATAAAGTATGTCAAAGGTGAAAAGGGGAAAGGGGTTCAGGTGCAGTTGCTGGAGGGGAAATTAAGTGCTGGAGTAGATGTGATAATGAATGAGAGGAAGAGGCAGAATGGATTTCTAAAGGGAGGGAATTCCAGAGGCTTGTGAAGCAGTAGTAGAAGGTTGCTCTCCCTGTGGTAGAATTCCAGGAAGGGAGGGAAAGAGTCCTGATGGGGAAGTTGCAGAGAGAGTACAAAGAGGAGGGGAATGGAATGAAGAGAGTGAAGGTAGGGAGGCAGAGAGCCATGCCAGAACTTACCATTTAGAAAGGCACTATGGGCAAGATGTCTGTCCCTAAGAAAGTAGAAGTAGAGAGAGAGGAGTAGAAGTCACAGTGGTGAGCACCTGGAGGACAGGCATTAGCAAAGCAGCAGAAGGAGTTGAAAACAATGTCAAGCCTGGTAAGGGTAGATTTGGGGGCAATGCTATAGACTATATCACCGAAGTCAAAAATAAGGACGGTCATCTTCTGGATGATCTCACATCAGGCAGGAAGGAGAAGGCAGCTGCAGTGTCAATACAAATCACCCAGTTTTGGAAGCAGTCTTTTGTTTATAACATCCACATGACCCGTGAAATTGAGTCTCCTGTCGAGCCAGAGCCCAAGGTATTTGACGGATGTAATGTCATCTAATGTGGTTCCATTGAGAGTATGGAAAGTAGGAGTAGCAGTAAGCCTAGCCAGTTTTTGCCTGGTGCCAAAAGTCATCGAGACTGTCTTTTTAGCATTCAAAGACAATTTATTTTCATGAAACCAGTGTTGGACGTTGTTGAAATCCAGTTGGAGGTTGGTTTCCACATCTGAGAAGGAAGTACAAGAGGCTTAAATACTGTATCATCTACATACATATGAATATTTGAAGTAGAAAAGGCAGCAGGTAGGTTATTGAAGAAAATAGAAAAATGTAGCAATCCTAGTACTGAACCTTGAGGGAGTCCTGTATTTATGGGAAAGGAGGATAGAGTTACTAATTCTGACTGACAGGAACCTTCCCATGAGATGGGAATGGAACCAATGAGAGGCAGACTCAGAGACACCAGTAGCGCCCAGCTTATTGAGGAGAAGGGAGTGGGCAACAATGTCCAAAGATTTGGCCAGATTGACAAAGATTGCAGAGGTCATGCCACCCTGATTCATGCTAGAGTGAATGGTGTCTGTAAGCTATTGGAAGTGAGGTTGTGGTAGAATGGGCCTTATGGAAGCCAGAATGGAAGGTGGTGAAGAAAGAGTAGTAGTCAAGGAATGGAGACAGTTGAAACATAAAACATAGAATTTGACGGCAGATAAGGACTGCTTGGCCCACCCAGTCTGCCCATTTCCCTACCTAATGGATAAGCTGCAGATCCTAGTTAACCAGCAGCCTAGTTCTTTCTACCCCCACCCCCTAGAATTGCCTTATGACTGTCCCATGCATGCTTGAATTCAACCACTGTTTTGACTCCACAACCTCCTCCGGAAGGCCATTCCACGCATCCACAACCCTCTTTGTGAAAAATACTCTTACATTACCTCTGAGCCACCCCCATCTTCAAATTATGCCCCCTTGTTCTTGCACACCTCTTTTTTTGAAAGATGCTACCCTCTTGGACTTTGTTGATTCCCTTGAGGTACTTGAAAGTTTCAATCATGTCCCCCCTCTCCCTCCTTTCCACGAGGCTATACATATTAAGCTCCTTTAGTTTCTCTTCATATGTCTTCCGGTGCAGACCCTGCACCATTTTAGTTGCCCTCCTCTGGACAGCTTCCATCTTGTCTATGTCCTTGCGGAGATTGGATCTCCAGAACTGCACATAGTACTCCAGATGGGGTCTCTCCAGCTGTCTGTACAGAGGGATAACAACTTCCTGTTTTCTACTGGTGATGCCTCTCCCTATGCATCCCAGTATCCCCCCAGCCTTCCTTACTGCCCTCTCACATTGCTTGCCCACCTTTAAGTCATCTGATATGACTACCCCCAGGTCCCTTTCCATTTTTGTTGTTGTTAATATGTCACCTCCCTTTGTGTACTCTTCCCCTGGGTTTTTGTTTCCCAGGTGCATTACCTTGCACTTCTTAGCACTGAATGTAAGCTGCCATACATTTGACCATTCATCTAACCTTGCCAAGTCCCTTCTCATCCTTTCCATCCCACCTTGTGCATCAACTCTGTTACAGATCTTTGTGTCATCTGCAAAGAGACATGCTTTTCCTTCCAGTCCTTCTGCAATGTTGCTTATAAAGACATTGAAGAGGACCGGTCCTAATACTGAACCCTGCGGTACCCCACTAGTTACCCCCCTTTCTTCAGAGTGGACTCCATTTACTATTACCCTCTGTGTCCTATTCTCCAGCCAATTCTTTACCCAGGCTATCATCTTGGGACCCACTCCCTGGCTGGCTAACTTGTATATTAATCATTTGTGTGGGACTGAGTCAAATGCCTTGCTAAAGTCTAGGTAGGCCATGTCCACAGCCCTCCCTGATCTACTACTTTGGTCACCCAGTCAAATAAATCTATTAGATTCATCTGGCATGACCTTCCCACTGTGAATACATGCTGCCTTGGGTCCTGTGCCCCTCTGGCCTCTAGGTACTCAACAATTCTTTCCTTCAGAAGTGATTCCATCATTTTCCTATCACTGAGGTTAAACTAACAGGTCTGTAGTTTCCTGCTTCTGCCCTGCTCCCACTTTGTGAAGGAGAATCACATCTGCCCTCCTCCAGTCCTCAGGTACCACCCCATCCTCCCATGATTTGTTAAAAGGGTATTCAGTGGTGTCACTAGTTCTACCCTTAGTTCTTTTAGAATTCTGGGATGAATCCCATCAGGCCCCATTGCTTTGTCCACCTTCGGTTTTAAGAGTTCTTTCAGAACCCTTTCTTCTGTAAATGGGCTGGTATCAACTTCTGTATCCAGAGTGTTTCTATTGCTTGTTTTAGGTACCTTCCCCTCTTCATTTGTAAATACTGAGCAAAAATATTTGTTTAGTATCTCTGCCTTTTCACAGTCACCCTCTGCCCACCCCTCCCCTTTATTAAGCCTCACTATCCCTCCCTTAGTCTTCCTTCGCTCCCTGATATACCTAAAAAAGGTTTTATCCCCCTTCTTAACTGAGTTGGCTATCTTTTCCTCGGTTCAGGCCTTTGCTGTTCTGACTGCCTTCCCAGCTTCCTTTTGCTTTAACTGATACAATTCTCTGTCCTGCTTCTTCTGTGATTCCTTGTACTTTCTGAATGCTTTCTTTTTCTCTTGAACCTTCACTGCCACCTCCTTTGAGAACCATAGTGTTTTCTTACATCATTTTGTTTTGTTTATTTGCTTCACACAAAGGCTTGTTACCTCTGTGATGGCAGTTTTTATTATTCCACATTGTTCTTCTACCCCTCCTTCCTGTCCATTTGCTAGTGCATTCCTTAGGCACTCACCCATTTTGGCAAAGTCAGCCCTCCTGAACCAAATGCTCTTGAAGTTTAGCAAGGATAGGGAGCAGAGAAATAGAGTGATAATTGCCAAGGTTAGAGGAGTTGCCACCCTTAGGAAGAGGGATGACAGTGGCTAACGTCCATGCATTAGGACTGTGGCAAGTGAGAAGGAGAGGTTCAGCAGAGTGGATAGAGGGAGGGCTATAGCTTGAGACAAAAGGTACAGGAGCATTATTTCAAGACCATCTGAGCTTTTGCCCTTATGAGGGCTAAGTGCAAGAAGAGCTTTCAAGGAATCTACAAGCAAAACTAAGAGAAAGGAAAAACATGGTAAGGAGGAATTAGGTGCAGAGGGGGAAGATGGAGGAAAATCTGAATGGAAAAGGGATGCTAGGAGGATAGAAGTGCAGGTGGTGAAGAAAAATGTTAACTTCAGTGGCTACAATGGGGGGGTCAGAGATAGTGATGTTGCATACTTTTAGGATGGGGGGAGAAGGTTGGAAGGGGGGGAGAAAAGGGCATGGACCACCTTCCAGAATTTAGAAGGGTTGTTGAGGTTTTCTTGAAAGGTGGAGAAGTATTCTGCTTTGGTGAGACTGGTACAGGCATTGTGGAGAGAATGATATCCAAGCAAATTATTAGGAGCACCTGATGTTTTGTACGCCAACCATGCCAGGTCATGGGTATGCAGACAGGCCAGCAACTTGGCTGAAGCTCAGGGGAGGTAAGATCCATGGACTCTTGTCTTCCTTAAAGGAGTGTGTCAGTCCCGAGCATTGAGGGACTGTGTTTTAAAATAACACAGGGCTGAGTTGACAGAGGGGGCATAGGCAATTGGAGACCAGTCAGATCCAACAAGTTTCTAATGTAGGGAGGACAAGTCTAAGGATCTAACGGAGTGGAGGCAAATAATGTTTGGTGAAGCTTTGGTGTAATGGATTTTACGAATGCAGTACATCATGTAGTGATCACTAAGAGCATCTGGAAAAATTTCCAAGTAACAACCCGGTGGGGATGAGTTGCCACAACCCAATCCAATAGGGTGTGTTTATCTTACTTATGGTTTAGATGGGTTGGTTCAGAAATTAGTTGTTCTAGATTTAAGGAAGAGATGAGGTTTCAGATTTTGGAGTGGGTAGTGGATCGTCAACTGATGCTGAAATCACCCAGGATGTAGAGTTCCCCAGTTGAGGAGTGGGTAGTGAGAGTAGAAAGAAGGTCAGTGATAAAGGATGGGGAGGATGAAGGGAGGCTTGGACAGCACTAGACCCCTCCCACAAAGATGGGGAAGGAACAGGGAAAAGGTAATTTTATTAACAGGAGTTCATAGACAGAGGGGGAAGCAGTAGAGAGACAGGTGGTATACTGAATGGATGATGGGATGTAAATAGCCACCCCCCCATAGACCAGTCCTGACTAATAAAGGAGTAACCAGGGATAGAGATGGCAGTGCCAAGGATTTTAGAGGAGTGCCATGATTCAGTAATGATCAAAACTGAAGGTTTCAAGCTAGACGTAAGGGTTTGGAGTAGATTGATCTTAGGGAGAAGGCTCCTCATGTTAAGATGAACTAGTTTTAGTCCTTTTGGAAGATCAGTAGGGAAAGAATGAGGCAGCCCAGGGTTAGATTCAATGTCACCAGCTGTTAAGAGCAGTAAGATAATGAGTACTTTGGAGCATGTAGATTTCAGCATCCAAGGGGTATAGGGCTTACTATGGGGGGGGGGGAGGATCTGTTTGGAGACTGAATTGTAAGAGCTATGGAACGAATGAAGTAAAGCTAAGTGTAAGCCAGGAGAGATAAGAAAGGATGAACAAGGGCACCTCAGTGAATGAAGGAAAGGGTATAGATAAGAAGATGGAAAAGTGGGGGAAGAGGAGCTGGGGCAGGGAATAAACATTGATATGGCAGGTAGGGAAGTGGGAGGGAAAGAAGTCAGGGTGACAAGGAGGGAAAGGGTAGTGAGTACAAGGAGGGGCATACTGTGCGCAAGACAAGGAGGGGAAATTAGAAGGGATGCACGGAGGTAATGGAGATAAAAGGGAGGGGGGAAGAAGATTAGGTAGGAATTTGAATCAACTAAAATGGTGCGGGGTCTGCATTAGGAGCCCTACAAGGATAGATTAAGGGATTTACATGTGCACACCCTGGAAGAGAGGAGAGAGAGGAAGGATATGATAGAGACCTTTAAATACCTCACGGGGGTAAACCAGGTACAAGAGGAAAGTATTTTTCAGAAAAAAAGATGCTCAAGGACAAGGGGGCACAATAAGAAATTGGAGGGGATAGATTTGGGAGAATTAAAAAAAGTACTTCACAAAATGAGTGGAGGATTCCTGGAAAAGCCTTCCAGTGGAGGTAGTGGAGACGAAAACAGTGGTGGGGTTCAAGAATGCATGGGATAGGTATAAATGAATCTCAGGGAAAGGGAAAGGGCTGAATGGGCCCAAGATCAAGTAGAATCTGCTGTGATACTATCCTGTAGGTAGGGAAAAATGGGTAGGCAAGGTGGGGAAAGCAGTTCTTATCTGCTGGCAAATTTTATGTTTCTATGTTTCTGTGTGTCTTCAGGAGTTTCAGGTCTTCACAACTCACCTGGCAACATGCCAAGGAAACATCCTTTGCTGTTGCCACCTGGCTGATCACTGAGTTAGATTTAGGCTGTAGTTGGTTCCGTAGCAATTCAGACCCCTAAGGCCTGATATTAAAAAGTCTCTCAGGCTGTGCACTGAGTCTCAGATACAGGGCAGCTTACCCTTGCAGGCTGAAGCCCTCAGCTCTAGCTTCAGTCGCTCTCACTTTCTCTCTTCCTGTGCTGTGAGCATCAGGCCCCTCCTTATCGGTCACAAAATTATATTTCTCTTTCCAGAATATTTGCATGGATTCTCTCTAACTCTTGCTGATAAGAGGTCTACCCTAATTTGCAGATTCCTGTAGTCTCTATATGCAGACACTGACTCCAGAGGATGAGAGGTCTACTCTACACAGATCACAGTAAACCTGTGATATGTTGGAAAATCCCTTATTCAGCACCCAAGCCGACAGCCTCCTGATTGGCTCAGTCTCTTTGTTAGTCACTTGGGGGGGCTGTCTGACTGTTCATCCTTGGCTGATGAGCTAGCTACATCCCAGGTGAATAAATGAGACCTCTAGTGTCCCTAGAGATCTATTGTGGCTCTGGATCAGGCTTTGCAGCCTGATTGGTTAATTAATGTCCTCTGACCCCGGAGGCCATTTTAGAGGGATCAGAGGGTGAACAAGATGGCTGCCCATTTGTAGTCCAAGGGGCTCTTATTTTAAATAAAGCTCCTCCCTTAACACATTTATTTGCCCCCTTAGGTGTGTTGAGTGATGTTGCATTAATGTCAGATTTGCTTAGGAATCTGTGGGGAATTCCTCTAATTTTTGAGAGTGCCGGTTGCTCCTCTGTTGTGATTCTCTGCTATCTTTGATGTGCAGTGGAAGCTAGTCCAGGGAATGGGGCAGGAAATGAGGAAGATGTCCTCACTTGCTCCCATGACAGTCCCCAAGCCCTGTTCAATTCCTCAGGTGCTGGAAGGAGCAAAACGCTGGCAGCAGAGTAGTGCCTGAGTCCACAGAGCCAACAGTAAGCACCACACTTTGGGGGCTTACAATAAAATAACAAGAAAATTAAAAGATGGAAGGAAAGGAGAAGAGGAGGAGAGGAGAAAAGATAAGAAAAAGAAGAAGAGAAGAGAAGAGAAGAGAAGAGAAGATATAAGCAGTTTTGGGGCAGTTTAGATTTATTTCAGCACTCATTTGCCTAAGGCAAAGACATGTGTCTGTTTGTGAAGTTGGAATAAATTATTTACTGAGGAAAAACCTCATTCTCTGTGTACCTCTTATGGGGCAGTGAGTGCTCTAAACTATGAATTTTATTACTGGGACTTGTTCATTGAAGTACCACATTCCCTGTGCACACTATTTGCATTTTTTAGCACACATTGGTGCTTGTTTGCAAATACATGAAAACCCTGTTGACCTACTGACCTACAGTTAATTATTTATCCCTGATTGTTCAGTGGGCTAGTGCAGGGACTCAAGTGGCTAGTGGGTGCAGCGTGATTGTAAGAAAACACTCTATGAACTCTGGACGGGAACAGGAGGAAACCTGCCAAGCTGTGACAGCCTTTGTGTGTGTTGCCCTCTTCACAGTGGGATGGAAAAAGGCCAACAAGCTGCAGCAACATTTTGTGTGTGTTGCTTTTTGGAGGAGGATGGGCATAGCCATGACAATGTTTTATGGTTGTTCCCCCGTCTCCAGGAGGGGACAGAAGGAGAGACAGTGAGGTATGGCAGCCTTTTGTTTAGGTTTTCCTCTCCAGAAGGGGACAGAAGGAGAGACAGTGAGCTATGGCAGCCTTGTGTTTATGTTTTCCTCTCCAGAAGCGAATGGAAAGGGAGCTGCTGAGTTGTGGTGGACTTTGATAGTATCCCCCTCTCCTGAGGGAGATGGGCAGAAAGCTGCTAAGCTGCAGCATCCTTTGCTGGTTATTCCCCTCTCCAGATGGGGATGGGAATTATGTTGCTGAGCCATGATTACCTACCTGATTTTTTTTGTGTGACCCTCTCTCCAGAGGGAGATGGGAAGAAAGCTATCACACTGTGAAGGGCTTTGCAGTGAGTCTCCCTCTGGGGGGACAGGAAGAGAACATCTGAGTTGCAGTGGGCTTTTCAGTACGTTCCTATCTGCAGAGAGGGGAGCCAAGAGAGCAGCTCAGCTGGGGCAGGCTTTGCTGTGGGTTCCCCTCTTCAGATGGATATGGGAGGAGAGACACTGGGTTATGGCAGTGTTTATCTGGGTGCCTCTCTCTGCAGAGGGAATGAGAGAACAACCATTGAGTTGTTGCAGTGTTTGTCTGGGTGTCCTTCTCTGATGGGGGATAAGAGGATTGATGCCGTGCTGTGGCAGTGTTTATCTAGTTGCCCCTTCCCACAGGGGGACAGATGGAGAGCCACTGAACCACAAAATAGAAACAAGAAGACACTGAGCTGTAAAACACAAAGGCTGAGCTGCAGATTGACACCTCAAGCAGGAAAACAGCAGCAAAAGGACAACATGATGATAATAACATTTTATTTTTATACAGGATTCAATTGTTAGGGAGTTATTCCCATTTTCAACAATGACATGTGTTTCAATTAATTACACATAACAAATAATTACAAAATTCAACATCAGATACAGTTGAAATAATGTAAAACATGTACATTTAAGGGTTAAAGTGTTTGAATAAAAGCATTTTAAAAATAGTCAGACTTTGCACAGACTTCGACAATTGGCAATTCATTCCAATAACTTGACAAACTATTTTGTAATATAACATCACCTGATCTATTATAGGATCTTACCAATGGAACAACTTGTTTGTTTTTCCTCAGCTCTTCTATCTTAATACCAAAAGGTTTGATTGGTACCAGATATTTCAGTGGGTGCTTGTCATTAAAAAAATTAAATTATGGCACCATACTAACCATGTATATATTCTTTTGGACTCAGGTTGTAACCAATTCAGTCTATCAAACAAAGTACAATGGTGAATGGCATGCTTGCTTTTTGTTATAAATTTTCCTAATCTGTAATATGTTTGATCGACATGCTTCAATGCAAATTGGGTGGAATGCATATATAGAAAAGAACCATATTCCAGAACTGGAATCAACAACTGATCTACAAGTTTGCTTCTAGTATCAACACTAAAACACACTGAGACCTTTCTCAAAGCCCCTAGTCTTTGCTTTACTTTCTTAACATATTGAGAAATATGTTCAATATATGTTAATCTATTAGAACTCCCGAATATTTATATTTTGTAACATTCTTAATGGGAGTGGCATGAATGATTTTAAAACTGTATTGTTTAATTTGATATGTCATGGTCTGTACAGCACTTTGGTACAATGTGAACAGTGCTTTATAAATAAAGATTATTATTATTATCTGCTAATACAAGTTGTAATTCAAAATTACATTTTGGGCTTGTTCCTAATGCAAACAACTTACTCTGGGTTTTATTTGCATTTAATTACAAACCTGAATCTCTTAACCATTTCTCCATTGTTATTAGATCTTTTTGTAATTGCTTTCTAAGCAGTTTCTTACTGTCAGCGGATGACACTGACACAATGTCGACTGCATAAAGTCTCACTTCATTGTTGAATATAGCAGATGGCAAGTCATTAACAAACACATTAAATAATAGAGGACCCAAAATTGAGCCCTGAGGGACACCTCTATTTACTTCAACTAAATCAAAAACAATATTCCCACATGAAACACATTGTGATCGAGCTGACAAATTTGACCTGAACCAAAATAGTGACTGCTCCTGAACTCCCAGTTTACTTAACCTTACTAACAGTCTACCATGGTCCACAAGATCAAAAGCTTTGCTAAGGTCCATAAATACCACTCCTGTCTTCCTCCCCGCTTTTAAAGATAATGCCACCATGTTGTGAAAATCTGCTAAAGCGGTGTTTGTGGAACTTCCCGCTCGAAATCCATGTTGATAGTTTGTCAAAAGTCTGTGATGTTCCAAATATTGATAAAGCTGACTGTGAACTTGTTTTTCCAAAATTTTTGATAAGACAGGAAGCAATGCTATGGGCCTGTAATTAGAGGGGGTTACAATATTTCCACCCCTAAATATTGAAATTATTTTCCCCATTTTCCATATTTCTGGAACAGTCATACTACATAAGTTCCAATTAAAAAAATCAGTGATTATTGGGGCTAGGATATCTGCACCTATTCTCAGGAATATTGTCTCCAACCCATCCAGACCCCCTGCTTTTGTTATATTCAATTTTGCCAGTTCTCTTTTGACTTCTTTAATCTTTATTTCATGAAAGTTGAAACTTGTCCTTGAGTTTCTGTTACGGTTTTTTCTTTTGATTTTCTGTCATTGTAACAACTGTATTGGGATTTCTGAAGTTCTGATTTGGGGTTTTGAAATGTTTAAATCCAGCAGATCTATAAAGTAACTGTTCAATATGTTTGCAACTTCTATCAGTTCTTCTACCAAAGACTTATCATTTAATAGTGTAATAATAAGTGTGATAAGAAGACTATGTTCAACATTTGGGTTGAAAATATGAAAAAATTACAAAGTTATGCCCATTTGTTGCAATTTTGGTATGCATGCTTGTAATTGCAAAAATCTTAAATATTTGCACCCCACATTTTCAACATAGCCTTCCTATTACCAGAGCTTCTGTATTCAAATGCTGTCCAAAATATGACAGCTTGACAAAACATAGTTCAGGCAGGCTTTTCCTCCCAGAAGTTCAACTAACACAATACACCCCTGCCACATAAATTAAGCAAGGAAACATTCGGCATTGACAAACTTGTTGTTACTCTGCTGCACTGTCTCCAACTTATCCTTGTCCTTTCTGTGGTGAAGAGTCCAGAATTGGATGCAGCATTCTAGGTGAGGCCTCCCCAGGGATCTGTAGAGGGGATGTATTCCATCTGTTCTTCTGCAATCAATATCCTTCCTGATACATCGCAGCATCCTGTTAGTCTTACTACAGGTCTTATTGCACTGGCTCATGTGTTTAAGGGAGTTATTGATAACTCTTAGATCCCATTCTTCTTTTGTAGTGCAAAGTCTCACCCCACCCATCCAGTATGTCATCTTGGGGTTCCTTTTCCCTACGTGCATTACCTTGCACTTTTTGGCACTGAATTTTAGCTGCCAGACCTTTGACCACCCCTCTAGCTTTTGTAGATCCCGCTACATATCCCTTATTCCCTTATCATTATCCACCCTCTCTGTGGAATCCCACTCATAACCTCCCTTTCCTTTGATTTAATGCCATTGACCACCACCCTCTGCTGCCTCCTTTCGAGCCAGCTACCACCCCATTCACTATGGTTTTAGCTGCATCCAGGCCTTTCATCTTTTAGAACAACTTTTTGTGTGGTACCGAATCAAAAACCTTGCTAGAGTAAAAGTACAGCAGATCAACAGCATGGCCTTTGTCTACTTCCATGGTCACCAGTCAAAGAAAAAAAATGAGGTTAGTCTAACAAGACCTTTCTGCTATGAAACCATGCTGTTTACAGTCCTGGAGTCTATTGCTATCAGTTCTGTGTCATAACGGTGATCGCGGAATAGCGATTGCCATTAGGGCGAGTGTACATCACCGAAAATGAATTTTGGCAATGCACACTCATGGTGAACATCAAGAGGGCACCTGAGATCTAGGGATTTTTTATGCAGAGGGCTGTGCCCCCCACCCCCCCCACTAATGGATTCTCAACTCCAGGGGGGTGCATGTCAGGTGGGGGGTGAAATACTTAGAAAATAAAAAGCCACCTGCCGGCAAAAAAAAAAAAAAACATGCCAAGCGTTCCTGAACCCAGCATCCTGCACCTCCCACCTGACCACCCTCCTCACCACGCTAGCGTACCAGCTCAGCAGCTGCCCACCACACCCCCTCCCACATACCTTCCCTCCCCTTTCTGTCCCTCCCCTTTGATGTGTGCACATGCGTACATGCACAGTTTCCTGTTGCTGTACTTCACCCACCCAGGTATTCATTCACTACCCTGCTAGGTAGCCCTGAACACAGGCACTGTAACTGAGTCGCTGTTTTTGTAGGCACTCAATTGCGGTCACCTTGTTCACAAGATACCATTGTGGTCCAGGTAGTCTATGAGGCCCTCTTTGATTAGCAATTCCATCAGCTTCCCCATGATGGAGGTCAGACTGACAGGCCTGTAGTTCCCTGGCTGCTCTCTATCCCCCCACTTATGAAGTGTTACAATATCTGACATCCTCCAGTCCCTACAAATTTCCAGGATCTAAGTGATCTAAGTGAGCTTTTGAACAGCCCCGCCAGTGGTTCAGCCAGCTCCGCTGCTAATTCCCTAAGTGTCCTCGGATGCAACCCATCTGATCCTGGGGCCTTATCTATCTTAAGGGCTGCTAACCCTTTCAAGACCCTTTGAGTAGTAAACAATGGCTGCCTCTTTTCTGGGACTCCCTTTGCAGCCACGTTAATGCTACTTTCTGGCATGGGCCTGCTGTTCTCCAAAGTGAATACTGAACAAAAACAGTCATTGAGGATGGTGACCTTTTGCCCATCCTCCTCTGTAACCCTCCCCCCTCCAGTAGCTGTGCGAAGCAGCTCTTTTTTCCTTTTTTCACCTATACATCTAAAAAACTGTTTTTCTCTAGTCTTGACCCCCTCTGTGATATGCAGCTCTGTATCTGCTTTTGCCTCCCTGACAGCCCTCTTTGCCTCCCTAATTTTCTGTAGATAATCCTCCCATTCTGCCTCCCTTGATTTTCCTTATGTTTATAGAAGGCTTTATTTTTGGCCCTAACTGCTTCCTGACCATAGCTGAGAACCATAGTGGTCCCCTGAACCTATTTCTTTTAGACACTGTTCTTATGCTTGCATTTGGTGCCTCAAGGATGGCTCCCTTTATTGCCCATCTATCTCCTCTAGCCCCCACGTCCTCCATCCCCTACTAACTTATCCCTGACCAGTTCCATCAACCTATCAAAGTCTGCCCTTTCAAAATCAAGGATTTTGGTTCTTGATTGTGAGTTGCCAGCCTCGAGGGCCAATTTGAACCACAGAGAGTTGTGGTCGCAGTTCCTCAGCAGTTCCCCTACTCCCACAGCACCCACCATCTCTGAGTTGGTGATCACCACATCAGGGATTGCGTTCTGCATGATAATTTCCTTAACAAGCTGTACCAGTACACAGTCTTGGAAGGCATCTAGTAACATCCAAATCCTGGCACTCTTGTCCACTGGGAACTCCCAACTGATGCCAGGCAGGTTCAGGTCACCCACCACCAGTACTTTCCCCTTTGCTGCCCCTCTTTCAAGTTCCTCCTCGAGTTCTCGGTCCCGTTCCTCCCCTTGCCCTGGAGGCCTATAGATCACTCCTAAGTGCACTTTCCTTCCTGAGGCTGCCATGAGTTGCACCCATACTGACTCAGCCTCCCCACAACTATTCCTAATACTTCCATCTTCTGCCACTTTGATGCCCTCCTTGACAAAAAGGGCAACTGCCCCTTCCACCAATTCTTCTGTCAATTCCTGAACAGTGAATACCCAGTGACTGTCATCTACCAGTCATTTTTATCTGTGGTCCTCATATCTGTAATGGTCACAAGGTCCACCTCAGTGTCTGCCACCAGTGTCTGTAGCTTGTGGAGTTTGTTGCCTAGGCTTCTGGCATTAAGGCATACCCCCCCCCATTTGACCCCCTGCTCTAACTCTGCTACTGTCCTTTTGCTTTTCATGCTTTCTTTTCTCCTTGTTTGTGCTTACACCGTTTGCTTTCCTCCTCACTGTTACTCCTCTCCTTGGTCCTGTAAATCCCACTGTGTTCCCTGTACTCTCTTTGCAGTTGCTGTCCCCTGGATGTGGGGGAGTTCTATCAAGCAGCATGAATGGTGGCATTTGCAAAGGTGCTGCTTGTCTATGCTTGAGGGGAGGTTACAGAACTCTGCATCAGGAACGTCAACAGCTGGTTGAAGGCATGGTGCAGAGAAGAGGGACTCAGATTCATTGGGGACTGGGGGGCAATCTGTAATTATGTGGGCCTATACAAAGGTGACGGCCTACATCCTTCTGTGAAGGTAACCTTAGTACTCAATAGGAGGTTTAAATGTTACAGGGATGAACATTTAAACTGACAGAGGTGGGAGACTATTACCATGGGAGGCATGGCAGGCAACAGAGAAGGGTATGCCCAGAGGAAAAAACACCCACCAGGGCAGGGGTGCAGAGAAAAAGGAGCAAAGAAGGGAAACAGAATGTAGATGGAAATGTAGATGGAGATACAGCAAGCATCACAAACAGAAAGGATGGAGGTAAGGGGGGGCTGCAGGCAGAGAGGGAGCAAGGTTTGGAGAGTCATTTGCACCAATGCAAGGAGTCTAGGAAATAAAATTTCTGACCTGGAAGCCATCAAAGTTAAGGATGACCTATATATAGTGGCCATAACTGAGTCATGGTGCACTGAAAATTGCAACTGGGATATGGCCATCCCAGGATACACTCAGTTCAGAAAGGACAGTGAAGGGAGGAGACGTCATCCTGTTTGTAAAGGTGGGTATCAGGGCCATGGAAGTGCAAGGGAACCTAGGGGAAGAAAAAGGGCTGGAGGGATTGTGGGTCATACTGGAGACCAGTGCAGGCGCCATTATTCAGATGCAATTGGTATACAGGTCTCCAGCTATACAACACAGCACAGGGAGAGGAATTGGACAAGGCATTAGGAGAAAACATTGGCAGGACAGCACAAAAGGGGAGGTGTTGCTGGTTGGGGACTTCAGTCTCCCTGATGTGGACTGGAGCCTTACAGCAGCAACTTTGACAAGAAGCAGGGCAATCTTAGACTCTATACAGGAAGCATTTCTAATGCAGCTGAAAGTGAACCCACTAGGAATGAGGTAATACTGGACCTGGTGCTCACTAACAAATACAAAGTAACAGATGTCACAGTGGGCAGTGCCCTGGAGACCAGCGATCACCATACAATGTGGTTTTGTATCAAGATGGGTACAGAAGTAAACCACACAAGGACAAAGGTCCTGGACTCTAGAAGGGTAGAATTTTTTTCCATCTAGATTGTATGCTCCCAGGCTCCCGGGGTGGCTGTTCAATGTTGACCCTGCTGCCCCAAGTTTGCACACACCTCACCCAGTACTCACCTGATAGTTCACAGTTCTGTCATTAATCCCCCATCATGCTGTGACCTGAGAGAGTAGGGCTATCCCCACCATTACTGAAATCCAGGATGGACCAGTAGCTAGCGCTGGGGTGGCGTTGTGAACCTGAGACCAGTGGACAGAGTTTCATTAAGTCTCTTAACCTACATTTTTTTCCCACATTTTCTACCAACTGGGTGACATGGGGCACACATGCCCATGGAGGTGCACATGCATCCCGGACACACTGCTCACTACACTTGACCATAGTCAGCCACCCATGCATCAGTGCTATCACCAGGCCTCCATCTGGTGGCAGCCAAGAGCCGAGTGGACCCACCACCTCAAGCTGGGAGGGGAAGGCTGCCAAGTGGCCATTCAACCCATTCCCAGCCCTTCCACCGCCAATCCTTGGTTACCTGCACTCATTCCCAAACTCAGGTCACCGGCATGGGAAAGGTAAGGCTCCAGGCATCTCAGCACTCTGCATCACTGGGCCAGCTAGAAGGGCAGACTTCAGAGAAATGGGAAACTGCCTTTAGAAACAGCCTGGCAGTGGTGGATGGCCAGGGTAGAGGGACAATGGAGACAAATTAAGGAAGGCATAGTGAATGCCAACAGCCTGTGTGAGAAAGAAGTGAGAATAAACAGGAGGGAAAAAAGGCCACTATGGCACTCTAAGGAGGTGGCCATGAAAGTGAAAGAAAAAAAGATGGCATTGAGGAGGTACCAAGAATCACAGATGGAGAAGGATTAGGAGTGTTCCACCAAGTCGCACTGCCAACATTGTTGTCGACAACCCGCACAGTGACAGGAACAATGCCGATAGTTGGCATTGTGCTGTCAGGACCAAGGCGTTTTTTTGCAGGGGGGGCTTCTCCCCCCACACCCCATATTTAAATAACCAGCTCAGAGTCAGAGTTGTTTCTGGGTGGGCACGGAACACCGAGGGACACAGTGTTGTTGTACAGTGGGACCATCACAGCGACCTGCCTGATATTTGTCACTGTGATGGTCTTCGCTGTGAAAATGTAATTTTGCTGATAGTATTCTATAATGGTAGTAGTACCAGGTAAAGCAGATGGAAGAATGGAGGGAAGTGAGATAAGCAAAAGTGAAGACAGAAGAAAGGAAAGCCAAGGGAGTGAGGCCGAAGGGGACAAGACTTTCTTCAGGTACATAAGTGAGAAGAGGAAGGAAAGGGGAAGGAAAGTGAGGATCAGGAAGTCATTAGATGGTAACAAAAAAACAAACAAAAGTGAAGACTGAAGAAAGGAAAGCCAAGGGAGTGTGGCAGAAGGGGGCAAGGCTTTCTTCAGGTACATAAGTGAGAAGAGGAAGGAAAGGGGAGGGAAAATGAGGATCAGGAAGTCATTAGATGGTAACTGCACAGAAGAAGATCAGGAAAAAGCTGGGGTCCTGAACAGATACTTCAGTTTGGTCTTCACAGTGGAGAGGGAAGAGGACAGACCAGTAATGAGCAGCAGAAACACAAGGGGTAATACACATGGGGGATAATCAAAAGTGCATTTACTGTACAGTAGAAAGAGTCTTGAAAGGTAGAGATCTACAAATATCTCATGTCAGTGAATAGGGTACATGGTGGAAGTCACATGAAAAAGTACAACAGAGCAAGAGGGCATGAAACAGAGTTAGAAGAGGGGACATTTCAGAGGGATGTGAGAAAATAGTACTTCACTGAAAGAGTGGTAGATGGCTGGAATAGCCGGTTGCAAGAGGTAATAGGGGCAAAAACTGTGGGGGAGGGGGGTTCAAACATGCGTGCAATAGACATAGGGGAATACTAGTAAATAAAAAGGGCTGGGGAGGATCACTGGAGACCAGGTAGCATCGGGTGGGACAGAACAGGCAGGGAAGAAATCTGGGCAGACTGGGTGGCCAAGCAATCCTTTTCCTGCTGACAAATTATATGTATCTATGAATCCACAGTATGATTTAATGTTGCTATTCTTATGTATGATGATTTGTGAAGTGCTCTAAACCATTTGGGTGGAGCTCTATATACAAGTAAATGCCTTGCTAAGCTGTGGTAGCATTTGTCTTAGTCCCCCTCTCCAGAGACAAGAACAGAACATCCACCGAGCTGTGGGGGCAGTTGGTTTGTATCCCTCTTTCTGGAGGGGGCAGGAAGAACAGATGCTGAGCAATAGTGGCCTTTGCTGTGTGTTTCCCCTCTCCAGAGGTGGATGAGAGGACAACTACCACACCATGGTAGGCTTTGATGACATCTGCTGAGCTGTGGTAGTGTTTGAACTCCCTCTCTGGAGTGGAATGGGAGGACAGCCACTGAATCATAGCTCTAAGACGGTGCTTAGTTGAAAAACACAGAGTCTGATCTGCAGAATGATGGCACAGGTCGTTAATCAGCTGCAAAAGGGAAATATTGGCAGACAGTGATGTGGATGATTCTAGGATGCAATAAGGTGCAGATGTGTGCCCACCAGTTAGCTGTGTGCATGCCAGAAAGGAGTCAGATCCACAGCACTATTGGCTGCCAAGGGAGAGAGGATGGTTTCTGGATGCCTGACTGGCTGGCACTCTGACACCCCTGTAAAGGCGAAGATTATACAATGGGGGGGGGGAGCGGTAGTAACAACAATAAAAATGGAAAGGGACCTGGGGGTAATCATATCAGATGACTTTAAGGTTAGCAAGCAATGTGAGAAGGCAGTAGGGAGGGCTGGGGGATACTGGGATGTATAGGGAGAGGCATCAGCAGCAGAAAACAGGAAGTTGTTATCCCTCTGTACAGACAGTTGGTGAGACCCCATCTGGAGTACTGCATCCAGTTCTGGAGACCTCATCTCCACAAGGACATAGATTAGAGGCAGTCCAGAGGAGGGCAAATAAAATGGTGCAGGGTCTGCAAGAGAAGTCATATGAGGACAGACTAAAGGAGCTTAATATGTATACCCTTTGTGACACTTGGACAGCTGGTTCTGATTAACCTATTCTTTTTGTAATATAAAAATGTGTTATTGATTGTCTTTCATGAGAGATGCTGACAGTCTGTGGAATGACAAACCCCCCTCCCAGGTTTTAGCTAATAGGTGTTACCTGGAAGGCCAAGACATAATTACAGGCTAGAAGAGGCCATCATAAACATTTATAATGTTCAGAGGAAACACAGTTAAAATTCACATGGTGATACAAAGCACGTTGCACCTCTGTGAGATCTGGTAGAGAGACATAACCAGTCCTTTGATGTCCTGGAAAGGGGAAGCTGCTCATAAGATCAAAGAAAGTCATATGAGAAAATGAGTTGTGCAGAGATTACAGAATTTACCTTTGATAAAACATCCTGGGTGTATGATTTTTAATAAACAGAGGAGTAGCTAGGTGACCTCACACAAAGGGGTTGGCAAAGACAGTTTTTTAAACAGTATTCTGTTTTCCTTCAGAGACACACTTCTATCTACACTCTGAGGAAGACACATCTTTGAGCACTTTAGGCAGGTATTTAGAAAGAGAGAGGCACATCTAAGTACTGTAATAGGAATTGCACTGTTAAAACCTTGTTCTTTTAAAAGATTGTATGGTTCTTGTGATATATGGTTCTGTATTTTATGTTTTACATATTTGTATCTATTTTAGTAAAACTGTATTTTTAGAGCCTACTTGGTCTGTCTTTGAATTTCTTTCTTTAACAAGTGAAGTGGATATGGTTATAGCTGACACTATGCATAAGCTTGAATGGTGATACCAAACTGGAAAAATGTAGAGTTAAATCTGAGATCTTTTATTAGAGATTTTAAGGGTTCATTTTTGTACACCTGGTTAGGTGCCTGTAGGCAAAGATATCTGGCCCCCCGAAGACAGAATTATCTGAGCCTGTGCATTGGGTATGCTAGCAAGAGGTTTACAGTTTGAATCCCTCCAGAACTTGAGGCCAAAGGTTGATTCGAACCCACAAAGCAGACAGGAGGGTTACCCTATTTTTGTTATCTGTTCACAAGACTGCACTCAGAGGTTAGCACTTTGGGAGTAGAGGGCTGACCTGCTGAGTGGGTTTGTGACACCCTTGAGGAAAGCAGGGAGAGTGGGGACATGATAGAAACTTTTATGTACCTCAGTGAAATCAACAAAGTCCAAGAGGGTAGCATCTTTCAGAAAAAGAGATGTTCAAGAACAAGGGGACACAATTTGAAGGTAGAGGGGGGACGGTTCAGGGGCAATGTGAGGAAGTATTGTTTCACAGAGAGGGTGGTGGATGCATGGAACAGCCTTCCTGAGGAGGTTGTGGGGTCTAAAACTGTGGGAGAATTCAAGAATACATGGGACAGACATAAGGCAATTTTTGTTGGGGGTAGGAATAAATAGGCTGTTGGTTAACTAGGATCTGCAACTTATCCTGTAGGTAGGGAAATGGGCAGACTATGTGGGCCAAGCGGTCCTTATCTGCTATCAAGTCTATGTTTCTATGTTAAACCCCTGTATCTTCCCAACATTTTTACTTTGCAATTTGCAAGCAAACACAAAGAGCTTGTTGCTCAGTGTGCTTTTCTTACATAGCAAAATCTAACGAATTAATGTCAAATCTGCTCATCTGGATTCCAGCCATGAACAGTATACTTCAAAACTGCTTTGTTACGAGTCAAGCTGAGGTCCCCTTCAGTGACACAGTTTACTTTCACAAACTGCTCCTCAAGAAGAAAGAGCTGTGGAGACCCTGGCATGGCTTGGATACCTTGGGGATGGGTTCAGATGGGGGATGCAGAGGTATAGGGTGCTTTAACTCCTCTGTACAGATATCTTATGGAGCTTGGATATAACTTGCATCCTTGGGGGGGGGGGGGTTGCTGAGTAACACTTTTGTCTTGGGTACTTTTGCATGGTTTTCCAAGCTCAGTTTCTTAAACTGACAATATGCCCCATGGAGTAACGTTTCAAGGTGCATTACAGCACCAGGGCAGGATCTTTGATAAATAAGGGATATGCCAGGGGAACCTGTGTGATACATGATTTAGGTACATGAGTGCTGTTTGACCTTGGGTAAACTCACAAGTGGCATAAGCCATGAATGAGGTGTTAAAGGTCAAACAGCACGAGTGTACATGAAGCATGTGTCACACAAGGTGCCCCCTGCATATTCCATTTATGCAATAGGAGAGGACATTGTGTGATAATTTTAATTTTACAGTGCCATTTTTCTGTATTTTTTTAAAAGTATGGCGGTTTATTTGATTAAAAGAAGCCACTCCGCTTCTTGTAAGTGCTGTTGCCATGGCCGTTACCATGCAGGCATGGTGATGACATTGCACATGGGCTGCAACATGTACATTCATTGGTGGTTGCAATGGCTGATTTGCAAAATACTCGCCAATATGGTGGCCAGTTTAGTAAGAAAGACGGGAGGACAGCTGTCAGCAGACGGCCCAAGTGCTTCTGCTGTTCTGTTTTTCTGCGAGCTTGTTTGCCCATTTCAGAGTTTAGTTTAATTAAAAAAAATCCTGTTTCCTGTTAAACAGACCTGGAGTGAGCATGATAAGCGGCATGAGGAGGGACAGCAGTGTCGGGTTGGGTGTTCTGTTATTTTGAAATCATGCGGGATGGGAGTGAAATCAACAGTTACAGGTTTGGAGAACTGTTGAAAAGATTTAAGTTAGTGGGAGGAACTGTGATTGTGGGATTTAATTTCCTGGAGTGAGCATGACATAGAGGTGGCAGAGTATAGCAGCTCAGCTTTTTGCTGACATGTGTGTGTGTTGTGTACATGTGTGCATGTATATGTATATGTGTGTGTGTGTGTGTGTGTGAACAATGGTGTAACTTGGTTAAACTGAAACAGAAAGCTTTAAGGTAATGCTGGTAGCAGCGGGCGGGGGAAGGGGTGACATAGTAACTATGTACATAAACGGAGTGTCGAAGTTACAGTGTACATAAATAAATTAATGCACACAGTTACTCAGATAAAAAAATTTATCACGCTCCGTTTATGCCCACACTTATTGCATAAATATGACTTTAGATGCCTTCACATGCGAGGCATGACTGCCGCTGCCCTATTGGACTCCAGTTGTCTGGCCAGTTCAAGGGAATTTAGTAAAGTTGAATTCAAGTATTTGGGATAGGGTTGGCTTGCTAGATGGGTTTATAAAAACTTGTACTTGGTTTGGTTTGGATCCATGATGGGTCGTCGACAAAATATTTGTCAAACGACCCGGCAGCAAAACCGGCAGGTTGACTGCATTTTGCAGTTGGCTGCCAGTTTCCAAAGGATACAAGTGTTTTCTTTGGGGGGCTTCACCCCCTACCCCACCATGCAGGGGGCTGTGCCCCCACACACACACCCATTTAGGATTCTCAACTCCAAGTCGGAGCTGATTCGGGGGAGGGTGCAGGACCACCGACAGACAGTGCCAGGTTCCAGCGGGTTCCCTACAGCGAGTTGGCACTGTTGTCGCTGTAGGGGACTCCGCTGTTGAAATGTCAATGTTGGGGGAGTATACCGTTTGGTTTTACTGGTTCATTACACAGCAGCAGTACAGTTTTGTTATTAGAAGGACTTTGGCTGACTTGGTTCAGTCCATACTGTGACAAATGTGGTTTCTGTACTTGGATGAAACAATTATGTACACTAACTATGTACCATATGTTATCTTCATTTTTAATCAATTAACTCATCCACCGAGCATAGAAGTAATGAGGCATTTTCTGCTGCGGTCTCAGTCCAAATAACAGGGCTTCTCTCTCGTTAGCCAGCACTCACTGAATCAATGGTCTCTGATGCATCACTGTCAGATTAGACTGGGGGCAGTGTGGGACAAGGAAAGCCAATAAATGATATGGGCATGGCGATCACAGGGGCCATAAAACAAGTAGAAACATTTAGGAAAACAAAATTCTAGCAGCAAACAAAGGAAGAAATACAACTGGACTACACACACAAAATCAAAATACTGCACAATATATTTTGTTGTAAATTTTGACTGTAGTTCTACTTTAATCACTGACCTAGAGTCCATTCTGACCTTAAATTAGTATCTCACTCCCTTATTTTAAGCTTCTTTGGGGGGGGTCTGCCTTCTCTTCACCTCCCTGTATCCATGAGGGAGGGGCGCCTTGGTGTTGTGTCTGTAATACCTAACATAGGTTCCTAAACCGTGACATCACTTGCTGTCTCAGGAGTCCATGACATGTCTCCTGCCTTGAATCAAGGTAGGACAGACTTCATAATGGACATCTCTGGACTGCTGCTACCTATAGGGGTGCCCAATCCCTTACTTAATAAGTTTTTCCATGTACTTCCACACTATCAGGGACAGTGTTCATGAGTCTTGCTTTTCAGTGTTGTCAGAAGTTAATCACACTACAGTTCAGAGGTTATGTTGAGTAAAACATTGACTATGCTGAAGTGGGCCATGTACACAGGGGAGCAGGAGTAGATCTAGAACTTTTTCATGGGAGTAGCAATTTTGTCAGTCCTGTAGCACTTTCTCTGAAAAATGTAAAATGTTCTCTTTTTAAAAGTCAGATTAAGCTAGAACAGCTGCTGTTTGCTGGCCTGTGGGGCAACGGGTGCTTCTGTACTTTGTTATATAGCTGGATCCATTAGTGTGGAATGTGGGGGATATATTAACAAAATGGGAAGGCCTTTATGGAATGTCTGGTCATCTCCCATCCACAAGATATCTCATGTTCCTGTGCTTTTGCAAAACCACTCAAAATTCATTTTTTTTATAAAAGACTATTCCTCTTGGTTCCAGGAGGGAAATTAAGGACTGCTTATACCAGTAATGTCCTTAATGCCCCACATGCCAGAAGGAATTCTGTATTTAATCTGTTTCCATGTACATTGGCTTCACAGAGAATATTGTCACTTTTGTTCTGTGTGCGGTTTTGTATTTTTCTGTTATTTAATGCCATCGTTGAGAAAATATTTCTTTTTTTATAGAGATTGACACCATTATCCTTGTTGCATGTGTTTTTCTTTCCCTCTCTCTCTGTCTTCCCAGTCTCTTATGCTGTGGTACAGAAAATGTAAAACTTGGTTAAAAAAATGATTCTAAAGTAAGGGGGAAGGGGCATGTCTTACACTATTTATTTTTATTTGAAACTGAAAACACATGTCCAAAAAGAGAGTTGCAGTTTGTTGTGGGTTAAGCAGAGGTTTGTGAAATCATTTAACCCCCGCTCTGCCCAATGCTAATTAGAGCCAGCCAAAACTGTGCAAAGGTTTCAGGATCCTGTCTGTAAACTGGAGCATTCCCAGTGTGCAGGGGCCCTTCCTTCGGGCCTGGAATTAATATTTGGTACATGTCAGTTAATTAGGCCATCGAAGGAGCAGGCCAACAAGCATTTCCAGCAAAAATATGTGCCGCCGCTATAGCGTGACAATAAGCGTGGCATGTGTATGTTGCATTCCAAACAAGGTTGACTTTTTCATACTGTGTTTATTATTTTCAGTTCCAGTTGGAGCAGTAATGTCAGGGAGCATGAAAGGGAGGAGAGTGCTCTAGGTTCAGTGCATCTGAGCTGAGCCAGGAAGGAAAGGAAGGCAAGGAATTTGGTTTTATGTAACTTTCGTACAAACTAGGGCTGTGCCAGACAAATATGATTTGGGAAAAACACACAGAAATATGGCACTTGTTACAAACACAAATATCACTCTTAAATATTGAGGCAGTATAGTGCAGTGGTTTAAGGCTCTGAGCTGCAAATCTGGTGACATCCAGCAGACCAGACCTGGGTTTGAATCCCACAGCTTCCACTTATATACTGTGTGACCCTGAGCAACTCACTTAATTTCCCTATTCTCCCAGGTCATGCCTGTAAAAAAAGCTTTCAGCTTAGTGTGCTAATCCTGGTTAAACAACAGAAAAAAAAAAATGTGTATTTGTGTTAGACCATAAAAAGTAGTATTAGACCTTGGCTGAGTCTGCTGTGACACACATGACTATTACTGTTCATATAACATGAATGCATATTTTATTGATAATGTTGCATATTTCAAAGAAACCTCTTACATGCTTGGTCTTGTGTCATCATTAACAACAGAAACAAGTCTGAAATGTAAAAATATATTTTTTTCCTAAACAAGAACATGCAGACAAATACAAATACAGATGGAAATACAAATATCAGAGACACAAATACAAGTATCAAAAATCTGCCCCATGCACAGACCTAATATAAACCATATCTCAAAGTGCATTACACTCCAGAAGAAGAGGGAGAAGAGAATGCTGCTGCCATTTAGATGCATTGGGGCATTCCAACAGCATGGAAATACATGAGACAGTGAGAGAGGGAGAGGGGAAGCAAGAGAGAGAGAGAGAGACAGAGGCAGAGACAGAGACAGAGAGGGAGAGACACGTGTTAGGCACAGGAAGGTTAAGTTACTTGTTCAGGGCCACATAGTGTGTAAGTGACAGTCATGAGATTCAAACCTAGGTCTTCAGGGCCACAGCTATGTGTTTTATTTTACATGGGCTCTCCATTACTGGGTTGATAATACTGTGACTAAATTTAAAGGCTTTTCTTACATGGCTCACCAGAAGAAAGAGATTTGCCTCACAGCGGGGTTTATCCGCAGATTTGAATGGGAAGTCGGTGGGTTCAAGCCTCTGGTTCCTTTCTTAGTTCAGAGATAACTGGTGCGATGTCCAGTTGGTGATAGCAAGGGTGAATGGTCACATTCTGCAGTTGCAGGCTTAGCCCTTCCCCCAACAGAGTTTAGTGCCTCAGCTGCAGACCTGTTGTACCGACAGTGTGTAAGTGAATACTCTTGTGCAGCCCCCAGCTTCAGCGGGAGTTGCTGAGTGTTTTGACTCCTTTGCAATGAATGGCCCATCTGGGATGCTTTTGATTAACGTTCCCCCAGAATGGGGAATAAGAAGCTGACGGGTGGAAAAACATATTGTCTCAGGAAGCAGGAGTTCAGGAATATCATCTGTGTGGGAAGGGAATGAGAAGAGGTAGTAAAGCAAAACAACTCTTCCAAACGCATAGCTCACTTACAACCAGTTATTTAGATAGCCGTGCTTCTTTTCACATATGGTACTTACCAGCCATCCTGCTTTGCCTTGGACTGCACACATTTTTTTAGACAAAAGCCCCATGTCCAGCCTTGGTGATAAAAAAAAAAAATCCTATTCATGAACACTGTTTCCTGGTAATTCAAGGCCAGTTACATGTTACAACAGCATCTAGAGTAGGGTTGTCAGAACTTGGTAAAGTTATGACCCTTATTAAATAAGAAATGTAACACGGGGCGTTCTGATTAATTCTGATTAGTCCTGATCATTTAAGCAATAAGGCATGAAAAGGGGTTGGATTAAGTCTGTTAATCATACCGGGGGCGAATGTGGCATGAGGCAGAGCTGAATGAAATATTGCCTTAGGGGTGAATAACTCACTTTTAATCTAACTGCTGGAAGTGCCTTAATGCTATTGTAAAAACTGATTTCAAATGAAAGTGTTAGATGTGTACCTTTTGAATGTTTTCCTCATTAAGAGGGAGATTTTTAAATAAAACAGTTAATCCATCAACTGTTTAAGAATGCTGGTTCAGAATTAGAATACATAATTCCGGTCAGTACTAGAGGATGGAATGCTGGCAGGAAGAATTCATGTACCATGACAATCAGGATGTACATAACATATGGAATAACTAACCCTCTCTTGGTTGAGAATGAGCAGATTCTCGATGCCAAGTTAGTTCGGTGACATAAGGAGCACGAGTGCAAAGCTCCATTGCCTTCCTGCTGTCACCAAACAAATGAGGCATTGAGAATCTAGCGAGTTCTAAGTGAATGTTTTATTTTTAATTTTTTATAATGCAGTATGTGAACCTGGTTTTCAACACTGGCATTGCTGTCAGCATGTCCACGGTCCTTCCCACCGTCACCGATCATCAGCATAAAATCCAAAGGACTTCACACAGCAAGGAAAATAAATAGGAACACCCTCATGTCAGTTCTTTTTCTTTGTGTGGTAACAGGTGAGTGCCTTACATAAAAAAATAGAACCATAGAATTTGACAACAGATAAGGACCGCTTGGTTCATCCAGTGTGCCCATTTCTCCCTACCTACACTGTATCCACAGGCTATATACGAACTACAACTCTTTCTCCCTCTCCCCTTCCTTTCCACTATGATTCCCTTGTGCTTATCCCATGCATTCTTGGACTGCACCATTGTTTTTGCCCCCACCACCTCTGCTAGAAAGCTGTTCCAGGAATACACCACACTTTCTGTGAAGAAGTACTTCTTCACATCTCTTCTGAATCTCCCCTCCTCCAGCTTCATAGCATGTCCCCTTTTCCTTGAGCATTTTTCTTCTGAAAAATACTCCCTTCCTGTACCTTATTTACCTCAGTGAGGTATTTAAAAGCCTCAATCATATCTCCCTTCTCCCTCCTCTGTTCCTGGGTGTACATATTGAGGTCCTTTCGTCTCTACTCATAGTGCCTTTGATGCAGACCCTGCACCATTTAAGTTGCCCTTCTCTGGACTGCCTCCACTCTGTCTATTTCCTTCCGGAGGTGTGGTGTCCAGAACTGGCCACAATACTCTAGATGGGGTCTTACCAGCGATCTATACAGAGGCAATACCACCTCCATTTTTCTGCTGGTGATACCCCTTCCAATGCAGCCCAGCATCCCATTAACCCTCCCTATTGCCTTGTTGCACTGCCTGGCCCCCTTAGATCATCTGATCTAATTACCCCAGATCTCTTTCCTGTTTGGTGGTTGTCAATACCACTTCATTCATTTTGTATGAGGCCCCTGGGTTTCTGTGCCCTAAGTGCATTATTTTGGACTTTTTCGCATTGAAATCCAGTTGCCATACCCTTCATCACTCCTCTAATTTTCTCAGGTCTCTACTCATCCCCCAGAGTGTTTACCATGTTTCAGATTTTGGTATGATTTGCAAAGTGGCAGACTTTCCCTTATAGCTCCTCTGCAATGTCACTTATAAAGACATTAAAGAGGACTGATTCTAGCACTGACTCCTGAGGCACCCTGCTGGTCACCCTCCCTTCCTTGGAATGAACTGCATTTATTACCACCCTCTGTCACCTATCACCTAAACAATTTCTTATCCTGTTTACCAACTTCAGAAACATAGAAACATAGACTTTGACGGCAGATAAGGACCACTTGGCCCACCCAGTCTGCCCATTTCCCTTCCTATTGGATAAGCTGCAAATTCTAGTTAACCAACAGCCTACTTCCTGCAACCCCCCACTACAGCTGCCTTATGTCTGTCCCATGCATGTTTGAATTCCCCCCCGGTTTTAGACCCAACAACCTCCCCAGGAAGGCAGTTCCATGCATCCACCACTCTCTCCGTAAAAAAATTTCCTCACATTACCCTGAGCCGCCCCTCTATCTTTAAATTGTGCCCTTGTTCTTACATCTCTTTTTCTGAAAGATGCTACCCTCCTGGACTTTGTTGATTCCTTGAGGTACTTGAAAGTTTCTATCATGTCCCCCCTGTCCCTCCTTTCATCAAGGGTATACATATTAAGCTCTCTCAGTCTCTCTTCATATGGTTTCTGATGCAGACCCTGCACCATTTTAGTTGCCCTCCTCTAGACTGCTTCCATCCTGTCTATGTCCTTGCATAGATGGGGTCTCCAAAACTGCCACAGTATTCCAGATGGGGTGTCACCAACTATCTGCACAGAAGGATAACCACTACCCTTTTATGTTTGCTTGCACGCATGTGCAAGAAACATAGTGCCATCATCTGAGATTTCGGAGGTGTGTCACCTCCTCCTCCAATTCAGTCAGTGTGTTGGCAGGCGCGGCCCCTGTAAGCCAATGCATGCTGGAGCTGTCTATGACAAGCTCCAAAATGCAGTGGCATACAGTTGAAAGGGGGAGCTACACTTCAGTGAGCAGCGATAAGATATGGCCTGCTCATGCGCAGCCCCCTACACACACACACACACACACACACACACACACCATGCATGCATACTGCGCGTATGCCCCCACGCCAATCACTCTATAGCCAACATGGGTGCCCAATCCTCGCTGGCTGTGCTGCGCCCCCCAAAGCTTTCCAAATGCCACGCTGGGTGCCCACCCCAGCGTGGCAACTCATGGTATAGCCGACGGGGTGCCCAATCCCCATCAGCTTCACTGTCTCTCCCTCCTCCACATGCTTCGCCGATGGGGTGCCCATCCCCGTCGGCTTCCTCTCCCAGTACAAGGTGCCACGCTGGGAGCCCACCCCAGCATGGCAGGATGCTTTTGGCTGATGGGGTGCTCCATCCCGCTGGCTGAACGCCTAACCATCTCTTGTGCCACGCTGGGAGCCCACCCCAGTGTGGCAAACATCCCGCAGTCATAGGAAAAAAAACTGTAAGAAAAACGGTCCCACGTAGTCTCCCTGGCCCCTCCACAACCCGCACTCCACCCACTGCACACCCTGCCTCCCCATCCCCCACCCCATACTTACCTCCAGAGCTCGTGCGCGACGATCTTTGTGGACTGGGAACACGCCTGCACTCTTCAAAGCCGACCGCGAACTGAGGAAATGCTGGTAAGCTGTATAATGGGCCTAGATATGGGGTTTCAACTTTATTGCATATCTCAGGCATTTTTGGAATTTTGCACCAAATTTTCAACATGGGGTTTTTGGGATCTCTTCATGAATGATAACATGAGCATAGGTTCAAGGGTGATTCTGCAATCACTGTGCAATCACCCTTTGGGCCTGAATAACGCCATGACAGTGACATCATTCATGAGAACTGGACCCAGTACTGAGCCTTGAGGTACTCCACTAGTAACCCCCCCTTTCTTCAGAATGTGTCCTGTTGTGCAGCCAGTTTGCTATCCAGGCTACCACCCTGGAACCCACTCCTAGGCATGCTAACTTGATTTTTTCATCTTTTGTGCGGGACTGTGTCAAATGCCTTGCTGAAGTCTAGGTAGGCCATATCCACAGCCCCTCCCTGGTCTATTACTTTGGTCACTCAGTCAAAGAAATCTATTACATTCGTCTGACATGACCTTCCTGCTGTAAATCCATGCTGCTTTGGGTCCTGTGCCCTGCTGACCTCTAGGAACTCAACAGTTCTTTCTTTCAGAAGTGATTCCATCATTTTCCCTATGACTGAGGTCAAACTTACAGGTCTGTAGTTTTCTGCTTCTGCCTTGCTCCCACTTTTGTGAAGGGGAATCACATCTGCCCTCCTCCAGTCCTCAGGTACCACCCCATCCTCCCATGATCTGTTAAAAAGTGTGGTCAGTGGTGTCACTAGGTTCTCCCTTAGTTCTTTTAGGATTCTGGGGTGAATCCCATCAGGCCCCATTGCTTTGTCCACCTTGAGTTTTAGGAGTTCTTTCAGGACTCTTTCTTCTGTAAATGAACTGGTGTCAATCCCCCTACCCAGAGTGCTTCTATTGTCTGTTTAGGTAACTCCTCCTCATCTTCTTTTGTGAATACTGAGCAAAAGTACTCATTCAGTATCTCTGCCTTTTCACTGTCTTCCTCTGCCCACCTCCCCTCTCCTTTATTAACCTTCACTATTCCACCCTTAACCTTTATATGCTTCCTAATGTACCTATGAAAGGTTTTATCCTCCTTCTTAACTGAGTAGGCTATTTTTTTCCTTGGTTTGGGCCTTTGCTATTCTGACTGCTTCCCCACTTCTTTCTGCTTTAATTGATACAGTTCCCTGTCGTGCTCCTTCTGTGATTCCTTATACTTTCTGAATGCAGCCTTTTTCTCCTTAACCTTCCCTGCCACCTCTTTTGAGAACCATAGTGTTTTTTTACTCCGCTTTGTTTTCTTTATTTGTCCCACACAAAGGTTTGTTGCCTCTCTGATGGCAGTTTTGATTTTTCTCCATTGTTCTTCCACCCCTCCTTTTTGGCCATTTGGTAGTGCATTCCTCAGGTATTCACCCATTTTGCCAAAGTCAGCCCTTCTACAGTCCAGTATCCTTGTTTTTGCATGGCTTGTCTCCATGGTTGTGCTTATTGTGAAGCACACTGTGCAGTGGTCACTTGTTCCCAGATGTCTACTGACTTCTAAATTTGTGTTCCTTTCTCCATTTGAGAGTACCAGGTCTAGTATTGCTCCCTCCTGAGTGAGTTCCAGCACTAGCTGTCTAAGGCCTGCCTCCTGCAGGGCATCGAGAATGACCTTGTTCTTGGATGTGGTTGCAGTACATGTCATTCAGTTAACATCTGGCATATTCAGGTCCCCCATCAACAGTATCTCCCCTTTTTCAGCCATTTTGAGAATGTCCTCTATCATTTTCTTGTTCGTTTCCTCCCCTTGAGATGGGGGTCTGTATACAACCCCTGTGCGGATTGCGATGCCTTTCCCTGTCTCTAAGGTGACCCAGAGTTCCTCTTGTCCTCCCCCTTTACCTTTTAGTTCTGTAGCTTTGATCCCTTCCCTTATGTATAGAGCTACTCCACCTCCTCTTTTACCTTCCCTGTCCCTTCTGTAGACTGTGCACCCTGGTACGTTGACATCCCAGTCATGGTTCTCCGTGTACCATGTTTCCATGACTGCCACAATATCCAATTTTTTATCTTCCATCAGGGCTGCTAGCTCAGGAAGCTTGTTTCCCAGACTACGGGCATTGGTACTCATTGCCCTCCATTTAATGTTGGCTTTATCCTTTTTTCCCCCATCCCTGCTCTTATTGCCCTTGTCTATTGTTCCATTTACCCCTGTCCTGCCCTCTGTTGAGCTCTGTACCTCAGTGTTTACCTTACAACCTGCCATGTTTTGTGGGGGGAGGCCTGACATTTCCTGCCTCTTAACAGCACCTCCCCCCTTGGCTAGTTTAAAAGCTTGCCCAAGAAGTATTTAAACCTGTCACTTAGGAGCTTGGTTCCCTTCGTGGACAGATGCAGACCATCATGCCAGTACAGACCTTCATCTCTCCAGGTGTATCCCCAGTCCTCAGTGAAGCCAAAGTCCTGTGCTCTGCACCAGTTTTGCAACCATTCATTAAACTGCATGGTGTGCAGTACCCTATCCTCACCCCTGCCATGGACTGGCAGCACCTCTGAGAAGCTAACCGTGCTTGCTACCTGTCTGAGGCCCCTCCCCAACTCCACAAATTAATCCTGCACTGCACTGATTCTGTGCCTAGCTAGGTCGTTTGTCCCAAGGTGGATAATGATATCTAGTTCCCTCTCCTGTGATGCTGCTTCTGCATTCATGAGGATTCGCTTCTTGTCCCTCCAAGCCATGGCACCAGTTAGGCACCTTACTTTCCTCTCCTCTGCCTTCCCCAGTTCTACCTCCCTAACAATTGAGTCCCCTATCAGAAGCTGTTTCCTTCCCCCGTGGTGTCCCTTGTCACCCTTTTGTGGGTCTCCCTTGCGGATGTCCTCGGCATTCTTCTTGGTCTCTACTGAGGGTGCCATTATAGAGGAACCTTGCTCTGCCAGACTGGTGTATGATTTGTATAGAGGTACAGCTAGGGGTCTTCACCTCTGTTCCACCACCCGCACCCTCCCAGAACCCACCGTGGTCCAACTGCTCTTCATACTTGGCAACCTCTGAGGCAGTGGTTGTGGCAGTGGTGCTCTTCGAGTGGGGAAGGCCTCCTTAGTCCTTGCCAGTTCAGCCTGGAGGTGGGCAATCTCCTCCCTCAGAGCTGGCAATTACCTGCAAATAGGACAGCCAACGCAGTTTCCAGAATATCTTCTGGAAAACTGCTGCCCCACAGCCAGTGCATTGCACCACTCCCCGCTCCTTTATAATATACAGTATGTAATATATATAATTTATTTTTTTTGGTGGTGTGTACTTACCCTTTATGCACTGTGATGGGTTATTAAGAATATGACAGTTCTGCCCCAAGATCTGTTGAGGAAGTGATGTCAGAACTTTGGCTATAAAGGAAATGCCATGCCTGGGGGGGGTGGGTAGTCCACAACCACAGGTGACTGTTAGAAACAATCAAACTCCTTAGCTACCCAGCTTGCTTGCTAGTCTCTAAGCAAAAACAGAGCGGCACAAAAACCACAGGGTGCTCTGTGACAAAGAAAATCAATGTCTGCACAGTCATGGCACACCATACACACAAATAAAGGCTTTCCACGGTTCAATACAGTTCAAAAATACTTTATTTCCTCACCGCATGGTGCACAACAGTGGTCATCAGGGCTTAAAAGCACACAGAACCATGACTGGGATGTCAACATACTGGGGTACACAGTCTACAGAAGGGACAGGGAGACGTTAGTTTCTGTGTGCTTTAAGTCCCGACAACCACTGTTGTGTACCACGTGGTGAGGAAATAAAGTATTTTTGAACTGTATAGAACTGTGGAAAGCCTTTATTTGTGTGTATGGTGTGCCGTGACTGTGCAGACGTTGCTTACTAGTCCCTATGTGGAACGGTGTTGAATGCATTACTGAAATCTAGGTAGGCCATGCCCACTGCTCCACTCTTATCTAGTTCCTTGGTCACTCAGTCAAATCTAACAGATTCATTTGACCTGATCTCCCCCTGCAAGACGATGCCTTGGGTCTTGTAACCTACTGGATTCAAGATATTCTATAATCCTTTCCTTCAGCAGTGATTCCATTACCTTTCCCACTACCAGTGTCAGGCTGATTGTCCTGTAATTGCCAGGCTCCTCCCTGCTACCACTTTTGTATAGTGGGGACTACATCTACCCTCCTTCAGTCCTCCAGAACCACTCCTGTTTCCAGTGAGCTGTTGCACAGAAATGTCAGAGGTACAGTCTATACTTCCCTGAGCTCCACCAGTACCCTTGGATACACCCCGTCTGGCCCCATTTCTTTGTCCACCTTCAGATCAGCAAGTCCCTCTAGGAATCTCACCTTGAAAAAAGGACTAGTGTCCACCTACCTCCATCCAAAACTTTTGCTACTTTTTTGTGGCTCCTTCCCTTCTCCTTCCTCTACCCCTATGAAAACTGAACAAAAGTATTTGTGTAGGATGTCCGCCTTTTCTTAGACCCCGCAAGCCTTTTTACGTTCGCTTGCATGCATGCGCAAGGAACGTCTTGGGAGAATGGGACACTCTGGAGGTGTGCCCCTCTCCTGCAACCCCCTGCTCCATTGAGCAGGCGTGGCAGTCCTGCACCATTCTGACATGGTGCTGCAGAGGACAGCGGTGGTCTTCTTCAAAGAAAACCACTGATGTCATACACAGCACTGCGCCACGCGCCTTTCCCCTGGGCTTTGCTGCCACGCTGGGAGCCCACCCCAGCGTGGCCAACGCCCTCGCGGCCTGCCGACGAGGGTGCCCAATCCCCGCCGGCTCCAGGCCCTCCTCAGTTATCCTTTTGCCACGCTGGGAGTCCACCCAGCATGGCAAACGCCCAACATCGTTTTTTTAAACCTGAAATCGAAAACGGTCCCACGGCGCTTCTCCCAGGCCCCCTCCCACAACCCGCACCCACCCACTGCGCACCCCACCTCCCCACATCCCCTCACCCCATACTTACCGAGCTAGGGCGCTGATGATCTACGGTGGACCAGGAACACATCTGCACTCTTCAAAGCCGATCGCAACTGAGGAAATGCCGTAAGCTGTATAATGGGCCAGAGAGGGGTTTTCAACTTTATTGCATATCTCAGAGTTTTTTGTTTTGCATCACCATGTTTTGGTCTCTTCATGATGATGTCACTGTCATGGCGTTATTCAGGCCCGAGGGGTGATTTCGCAGTCACTGCGCACTCACTGTGCGAAATCACCCTTCGGGCCTGAATAATGTCATGACAGTGACATCATTCATGAGAAGGGGTCCCAAAAACCCATGTTGAAAATTTGGTACAAAAATTCCATAAAATTACTGTTTTACGAGTGTGCGTTGCGTAGTTCCTATGCAGGCTCGTAAGTTCGCGACTTTTCAATATTTTCACCCAGATTTTCAACATTGCCATTTTACCACACCTCTCATGAGCAGTACAGCTGTCATTTTACATCTCACCCCAAAATGTGTTTCCGCCATGAGGCACAATGGCGCAGTCGGTGTACAGTAGATCAATGTACGGGACAAATTAAGAAAATCACAGTGACACTGTTCATGAGCTGAGGTCTTGAAATGGCTATGTTGAAAATTTGGTGAAAAAATTCTAAAAAATGACTGTTATACGAGCGTGCGTTGTACAGTTCCTATGCATGCTCGTAAGTTCACAAATTTTCAATATTTTCACTCCAGATTTTCAACATTGCCATTTTACCACACCTCCTCATGAGCAGTACAGCTGTCATTTTTCACATCCTGCCCTAAATGTGTTTCCACCCTTGTAGCGCACAATGGCGCAGTCGGTGTGTGAACTCAATGTATGGGACACATTAAGAAAATCACAGTGACACTGTTCATGAGCAGAGGTCTTAAAATGGCTGTGTTGAAAATGTGGTGAAAAAATTCCTAAAAATGACTGTGCGTTGCGCAGTTCCTATGCACGCTCGTAAGTTCGCAAATTTTCAATATTTCCACTCCAGATTTTCAACATTGCCATTTTACCACACCTCCTTATGAGCAGTATAGCTGTCATTTTTCACATCCTGCTCAAATGTGTTTCCGTACTTCATGTAGTTTATTGGGCCCATAGAAATGGGTGTGCTTAAATCAATGTATGGGACACATTAAGAAAATCACAGTGACACTGTTTATTAGCAGAGGTCTTAAAATGGCTATGTTGAAAATTTGGTGAAAAAATTCCTAAAATGACTGTTTTATTGAGCGTGCTATGCAGTTCCACGCACTGTAGGTTTCCAAATTTTCAATATTTCCACTCCAGATTTTCAACATTGCCATTTTACCACACCTTCGTATGAGTAGTACAGCTGTCATTTTTCACATCTCACCCAAAACGTGTTTCCGCCCATGTAGCGCACAATGGCGTAGTCGGTGAGCAAAATCAATGTATGGGACACATTAAGAAAATCACAGTGACACTGTTCATGAGCAGAGGTCTTAAATGGCTATGTTGAAAATTTGGTGAAAAAAATTCTTAAAAATGACTGTTTTATGAGCGTGCGTTGCGCAGTTCCTACGCACACTCGTAAGTTTGCGAATTTTCAATATTTTCACTACAGATTTTCAACATTGCCATTTTACCACACCTCTTTATCAGCAGTACAGCTGTCATTTTTCACATCCTGCCCAAAATGTGTTTCCACCCATGTAGCGCACAATGGCACAGTTGGTGTGCGAAATCAATGTATGGGACACATTAAGAAAATCACAGTGACACTGTTCATTAGCAGAGGTCTTAAAATGGCTATGTTGAAAATTTGGTGAAAAAATTCCTAAAAATGACTGTTTTACAAGCGTGCATTGCGCAGTTCCTACGCATGCTCTAAGTTTGCGAATTTTCAATATTTTCACTCTGGATTTTCAACATTGTTATTTTACCACACCTCCTTATGAGCAGTACAGCTGTCATTTTTCACATCCTGCCCAAAACGTGTTTCCGCCCATGTAGCACACAATGGCGTAGTCGGTGTGCGAAATCAATGTATGGGACACATTAAGAAAATCACAGTGACACTGATCATGAGCAGAGGTCTTAAATGGCTATGTTGAAAATTTGGTGAAAAATTTCTAAAATGACTGTTTTACAAGCGCTATGCTATGCAGTTCCTACGCACGTCAGAAGTTCGTGAATTTTCAATATTTGCACTCCAATGACTTCCAAATACCTAAACAGCACATAGAAGCAAGCAACATTCGGCATTGACAAATGCTTGTACTTCTTTGTCACTGATTTTTTTAAGCCATGTCCAAGTGCCAAATACCACTGCAAATACCTGCAAGCGAACGTTCGGCATCGACAAATGCTTGTTTTTATTATTATAGCAGCATGGTAGCGCCTCTACAGTTAGGGTTGAGTAGCCTGTTCAATGTTAAACCCCTAACTTCGCACATTTATATCTTTGGCTCCATTCAATGAAATGAGCAATTTTTGGGAATTTTGTATGTGTTGTCTAGGACATAATGTCTTTATTTGTGGAAATGTTTGTGATGGCAGCTTGTGCAAGTTCTGAGATCTGCATGTGTCTATTTTGCAAATGTCTAACTTTTTTCTTACACTTAACAGGCTTTTTTTTTTTTTGCTCTCACCTTCAGCCTACATGGAAAGGAATTTTCCCACCAGACTTGCAAGGGACTTGTGTAATGTCCTAAGGTAGTGCCTTTGATAGGTCTGGTGAAACAATATTAAATGGTTCCAGAGCTATATAGAGAATGATGCCTGTGCAGGTGTGTATTATGAGGATATAATAACTGGCTTAACCTTTTTCCCATAGGGAAACCGTGGCATAATTTGCCGTTATAAAGGAGCATTTATAACGGCAAACATGTGCCTGGTTTCCCTCACTCTGCGCATGACCCATTGCTGCTTTTCCCTTAAGAATGCACGCGGCCGCTTTGCCCAAGAAGACTGAACCGTCACTTGCAATCGGACTCGGCGGTAAGCTTAAATTTAAAAAAAAAACACTTTTAACTTTTAAAAATAACCTGTTTCTATAGCTCACCCCTCCAAAAGAGTTTTACATTTATTGAAAACGGCACCGCGAGTCACTCTCACAGACCGGGTGGTCAAATGGAACAGGGTGGCCGCGCAGCAGCCTGCATTCATTTTATATAATTGCTGAGGTGAAAAAGACAAACTCAGCAATTATATAAAATAAAATATGGGTCTGGGTGTGTGAAAACTCGAATTTACACACACCCGAGGGGTTTGATGTTATGCATAAACCCTCAGGTGTGTGTACCTGTTACACACCCAGACTCCATACTTTATTCTCTATTTTCACACTCGAGGTGTGGTGGATTATCCATAAACCCCGAGAGCCAAGCTTGAGGGTTTATGAGATTTTCACACACCAAGTGGGTGTGTGAAAACTTCAGTAACACACACCTTGCACAGGCTTTATTTCTTATGTTTGCTTGCACGCAGCGCAAGAAACATATTGCAACAGCTTGGTGCCGAAGCAGGTTCTGGAGGTGCGGCACTGTTGTGGTCAATGCATGGCATTTTGGGGTGTGTGTGATGTCCACCAGTAATAGGGGACACAGCCAGGGGCAGTAGTTTTGAACGTTGCCACCAACTTGAAAGAAAATTGCCAATGCACTCCCCCCCCCACATGCACACACGCATGCATATTGCATGCTAATGCACTCCCCCCCACACACTGTATGGCCGACGGAGTGCCCAATCCCCTGTCTGCTTCAATGACCCCCCCAACAGACAGCCGTGTAACACGCTGGGAGCCCACCCCAGCATGGCAACAGTCGGTATGGCTGAGAGGGGTGCCCAATCCCCTGTTGGCTCCAGTGCTCCCCGGCCCTAAACAGCCTTCCAGCTGCCACGCTGGGAGTCCACCCCAGCGTGGCAAACATCCTGTGTCATCCAAGGACAAAAACAAGATACCTGAAAGAGAAAACCTTCCCTCACTGACTGTCCTGCCTCCCCACACCCCATACTTACCTCCAGAGTCCGGTGCAACAATCTTTGGTGGACCGGGAACACGTCTACACTCTTCAAAGCTGACCGCAAACTGAGGAAATGCCAGTAAGCTGTATAATGTAATAAATAGGGTTTTTTAAACTTTGATGCATATCTCAGGCATTTTTATTTTTTCACCAAATTTTCAACCTCATGAATTCTGTCACTGTCATTTTGTTAATCGGCCCCGAAAGGTGATTTCATGGTCACTGCACAGTACCACCTTTCAGGACCGATTTCTGAAATGACAGTGTCAGAGTTCATGAGGTAGTCCCCCAAAAATGCTATGTTGCAAATTTGGTGAAAAAATTCCCCAAAATGACTGTTTTATGAGCATGCATTGCGTTGTTCCTACGCATGCTCGTAAGTTCATGAATTTTCACTATTTTCACTCCAGATTTTTAACATTGCCATTTTAGCACCCCTCCTTATGAGCAGTACAGCTGTCATTTTTCACATCTTGCCCAAAACATGTTTCCGCGCATGTAGCGCACAATGGCGCAGTCAGTGTGTGAAATCAATGTTCGGGACAGAGTAAGAAAATCACAGTGACACTGTTCATGAGCAGAGGTGTTACAATGGCTATGTTAAAAATTTGGTGAAAAAAGTCCATAAAATGACTGTGTTACGAGTGACCATTGCGCAGTTTCCACACACTCTTGTAAGTTCATGGATTTCTAATATTTTCAGTCCAGATTTTCATCACTGGCACTTTTAAACACTTCCTTATGAACAGTACAGCTGTCATTTTTCACACCATAGCCGAAATGTGTTTTCGCACTTCCAGCACAGAAATGGGTGGCCGCTGGGGAAATCACTGTTCGGGACAGATTAAGAAAATCACAGTGACACTGTTCATGAGCGGAGGTTCCAAAATGCCTGTGTTGACAATCTGCTGTAACAAATCCCCAAATGAATTGCATTATGGGTGTGCGTTGCGCAGTTTCTACACACGCTCGTTACTTCACCAGTTTTTTTAATATTTTCACTGCAGATTTTCAACATTGTCATTTTCTCCACCTCCCCATGAACAGTACAGCTGTCATTTTCACATCCTGTTCGAATGTGTTTTCGCACCTGTGGTGCAAATGACGAAGTCGCTGTGCAAAATCAGTCGCCAATCTAACTGATATTAAGCAATTGCTCATAAGGTGGGGGTCACAAAACCCATGTTGAAAAATTTGGAGTGAAAATGCCAACACCCAAGACATTAGGATTTCTGACCATAACGCCTCACCCTGTAGAGATTGACAGGCATCAGGGTGGACTTGGGATTCTTGCCTGTAATGCTCATACCATTCCACATCCTGCAGCCAGTGAGAGGCATCGAGGTGTGCCTTGGACTCTTTGGCCCCAAAGTTCACCCCATTCTCCTATACATCACCCATCTCACCGTATTTCCTGATGGAATGGGGTGAGCATAAGAGCCAAAGACCCCAAGGCACACCGTGACACTTGTCGGTCTCTGCAGGGTGGGATGTGGTGAAATGACGTGGCTTTTTTGCCTGACGACCCAAAGGCACACCCCAATGCCTGTCAGTCTCTGCAGGGTGGTGGCGTGGTTGGCTTCAGTTCAATACTTCACTGCCATTCCTATTATACAGCTCTGTAACTCCTACACTACCAATGCCAATGCCAGCAAGCAAACATTTGGCATTGACAAATGCTTGTTTATAATTGCTGGTGCAAGGAAGTCACTGTGAAAGGCTGCTGAGATATCTGCCGCTGCTACCGAGTCCTCCTTCTACACACACACACACATTCAAAAAGCAGGATAGCTGCATGGCATAATTTCTTTATTTTGTTTGTCTAAGTTATACTGTGGTACATCGCACATTGTCGTTACTCAGCCACGGGCCATTCTGAACTATGTTGGCTATCTCCTGAAGCTCTGCCCGAAATGAAACAAAAGCAGGATCAACTGGATAGAGTTTAAAAAACTAGAAAGGCAGGATGAACCAGATAAATGCTGTTAAAAATAATAATACCTTCACAGAAGTGAGCGTCAAAGGGTGAATGCGGTCCAACTCTTCAGTAACAGAAAAAAAGCCTCCATGTTTGCTGCTGTGTTTGGCCCACTCACACATAGAGTAAAAGCCTATCAGGTGGAGCACTACTAATGAGTGACACAAGACGCTGTAATAACCCATTCTATGGGTTATTACCGCATTTAAAACACGACTCTAGTCCGTGTATTAATAGGGGTCACCAGTAATTATGAAGCTTTAAAATTTAGTGCTTTCCCATCTAAGTATATGCAATAGGGTTTTTAAGATAATGTTCTGGAGTGAAAATAAAAATTAGATACTGCAAATGGGCTTTTTTGCTTTCATGCCACTTGATTGACAGGGCAGCAAACATTTTTTTGTGCCACGCCAACCTCCAGCTTGTTGATTTTTTCCATGAACTCATACACCTGAAAACATGTCAAAATGCTGTGATTTAAAAAATATATCTAAACCTAGCTAAATGGGACCCATTTACCTAGATTCTGATTTTTTTTTTTAATGTAGTGGCCAAAAATACATTTTCTGGGCACCCAAAATCCTGGGTGACCAGCTTAGCGAGAGGAGCGCTTCCCCCGTGTTCTCTGTATGAGAACAGCAGGAGTTTCTTAACTTCTGCAGCCGTAGCTAGAACTCGTGCTGTGGGCTGCAGTGTGAGTATTAGGCCGCTCTTTTCCTGATGTCTAGTAGTGGCACCCCCACAATCCATTGCCATCTCTGGCAATGTTCAGTGTTGTCTGTCCCCCTTATTCAAGTTATTCTCTAGTGTCTAGTGGCCCCCACACTTCCAATTGCTGTCCATCCATATTCTGGGACAATCATTATTATGTTGCTGTCCATCTTACCTTTCAATGCCATTGCAATCCTAAGTGCTTTTATATGTTCGCAGAAGCCCTTTGTTGGGCCTTACTTAACATATGCCACCAACCAGTATTCGTCCATTTACTCAACGACTTCTTCCTGATTGATCCACCCAGTTCCCTTTCAGCTGCTGACTGCTGGCATTTCTGCTCTTATTTAGCTCTTCCATGACTTATCAGTTCCTTTGGCATCTGAAAAAACAGTAGGACCTGCAACATCCTTAGAATTCCTGGGCATAATCTTGGATGCCGAACACATGGAAGCCTGTCTACCACTCAACAAACTATCTAGGATCCTAGCACTAATGAAATCCTTTTCGACTAGATCCTCTTGTACAAAACGAGAGTTCCTTTCTCTACTGGGATAACTTAAGTTTGCTATGAGAATAATTCCACCAGGTCAATCATTCATTTCATACCTCTTAACCCAAGCATCATCAGTTTCTGAACTTCATCACCATGTTCAAATCAACGCTGCAACTAAATCTGACCTGGCCCTGTGGTCCTTATTTCTAGCCAAATGGAATGACTGTTCAATGTTCCATAGGGACCCTTCTCTGGACTTGCCTCCCAGAATATACACTGATGCTTCCCCTACTCATGGCTATGCCGCCATATTTCATCAATCCTGGGTTGCTGCTCCATGGCCGCCAGATATCTCATCACTTCATTACTTTTTTTCCACATCTACTCTATTCAAGATATACCTGATAGTAGCAGCAGCATTTCTCTGGGGTCATCATTGGTCCCTTCAATCAGTATTCATATTTTCCGACATCCAAATGACCATGGCTATCATCAGCAAAGGAAGATCCTCATCCCATTCCATCATATTGTTCATGTGGAGGCTAACCTGCTATCACTCATTCATAATTTCACTTTCAAATGTTTTTACATTCCAGGCTTTGTCAATAAAGCAGCTAATGCCTTATCCCATTTCCAGTTTCAGGCTTTCCACCATCTTCAGCCCTCTGCTGATCAAGTAACAACTCCTCCACCTTCCTTTAGTGATCTAATAATGACATAGCATACTATTGCCAGAAAGCTACCTCCACTCTAGCTCCATCCACTAGAGCTACCTATACCATAGCTTGGAAAAAGTACTCTTCTTTTTGTGCCTCCCATTCATCTCATCCAATATTCATTTCAGTCGACCTCATTCTAGCATTCCTGACCTATTGCCACCAAGCATTACAATTATCTCATGGAACTATCAAACAACATCTATCTGGGATTCAATTCTTTCTTTTTTTGCTTGTATTTTTCACCCCGGTGCCCTTCCTTCTGCCATCCACCCAGCTGCATCCCCCGACCTTCAGGAACCTACCTTTAACTCGCATGGGCTACCCTTCAAGGCAGGATGGTGGAGAGCCCTCGACTTGATCCTCCAGGACCAGATCCATTATCAGGAGGTGCTTTTTTGGGGGCGGCACCTGCAGTGGATAGCCATCATGCCACTCAACCCAGACTGCTGTTTTCACTTTTCTACAGAGGGGAGCATGCAAGCTAACAATGGCTGAGTCATATGCACATCTGCACACAGCACGCCAGTGGGCTGCTCTGCCTCTGTGCCCCACTGTACAAGATCTGGTGTGCCAACACTGAGCCTCCGCTAGGGGCCAGGCAGGCACCGGTCTCTGTTCCCCACCCTCCCTGGGAGAGGAGAGCTGTCCTCCAGACGTTCGATCCTCTCCCAACCTGGCTGACCCCTGGTGACCTGCTTGCACCACAAACACAGGTTGCCAGTGTGGCAGGAGATAAGGCATTGTTGCCTCAGCCCTACATGCCACTAAGCCAACCTCAGATTCAGTTTTTTCACTCACAATCCTTTCCATCCTCACTATCTCTATTTTCCAACTCATTCATCAAGCTCCTTCTATTGGGTTTCCAAAGATCATCCATCTCTCATACACCTCCCCATCTTCTCATAGATTGCCCCATAATGAGATGTGTGCTGGACCTATTGGATACTGGGTCATTTGAACCTCCTTCCACTCTCATGGTCGCATCTGCCATCAGTCTAGCTTTCCATGGATTCCTCCATCTAGAAGAATTCACCATTCCATCATCCCTCTCCAACAACTTCCTTAAAGTTAACAACTTGCAGAAAAGATCCAACTATTATGTTCTCGAGCTACCTTCATCAAAAACCAATAGACTACATACAGGAGTCCTCGTGACTTATTAACCCTCATCAAATTCCTGGTGCCTGGTAGCTCGACTAGACAAGCTCAAGCTCTTCCATGCTTACTCAAACCCATTATCTTCCTTGCTATCTCTGGACAATCAATCACACATCACTACAGAATGGTTTATAGATCACATGAGAACTCTTCTACAGAGAGTTGGACTTAATCCATATTCATACTCAGGCTACCCATTCAGAATAGGAGCAGTGACATCAGCATCAATAAAAAACATCCCAGTCCATATCAGCAAGAGACTCAGAATATGGAAATCATCAGCCTTTGAATCATACATTCCAAACCCAGATGCCGAACTCAGACAAGCATTTTCTATTATCTCCTCATAGTTTGCCCAGAGGATGGGCAAATCAGTAGCCACGGGTCCTCAGAGGTTTTCCAGAAAGGTGTTTTTTCCTCTCCTGTGTGTTTCTGATCATACTATCCATGAGTTGGAGGAGGCAATGTTTTTGGGCCCTCTATTCCCTACAGCTACCCAGCCAAAAACCTACCAAGGGTGGGAATAGAGAAAGGCAAAAAAGTTCATAAAGTACACATAATCACTCCATAGTCACCAAACATTGAAATGGGATGGCTTAAGCCTGAAGTTCAATGTGGAGGAATAGCTCCTGCCATGTCAAGTTCAAAAGTCCGCCTCTTCCAGCATCCCACCGCTTAGCACATTTGGAGCCCCCCACCTTCCTCCCCTGCCTCTTCCTCCTCCTCTGGCACTCTGCTCTCCCTTGATGCTGGGGGCCCTCTATTTCCTATTGCTACCCAGCCTAAAACCTATCAAGGGTGGGAACAGAGAAAGGCCAAAAAGATCATAAACTACACATAATCACTACATATGTACCAAACATTGAACTAAGGTAAATGTAGTTCAATGTATTTCAATGGGAAGGGGTTCAACTTTTATGCATAACTACCATTTTTTGACATTTTGACCCCAAATTTTCCACATGGACTTTTGGGGACCCCACCTCATGTAGGATATGACTGTCATTATGCAACTCCTGCCTGAAAAGTAATTTCGTGGTTGATTGGTGAATCCACCTTTAGTCACAGTCATATTGTTCATGAGGTGGGGTCATAAGAAGACTGTGTTGAAAATGTTGGGTCACATATGGAAAAATGACAAAGTTATGACCATTTGTTGCAATTTCGTTACACACACTCATATCATTGACAATATTAAATATTCTGACCAAAACTTTTCAACATAGTCTTCTTATTACCCCACCTCATATATGCCATGACTATCATTTTTCAAATCCTGGTCGAAATGTGTTTTCATACCTGTGGCATGGAATGCCATTGCAGTTGCACAGAATTATGCTTTGGTGGGGATTTGAACATTTTCTGTACCGGGTACATGAGGTGGGTGTTACGTTGGCTATGCTGATAATTTGGTCACTGTTGTTCTGTAAATGGAAGTGCAGGACCCAGAGGTCCCTGTGCTTCCACAGCTACATATATATACACATCTATGGAGGGATGGGAGTGCAGGACACAGAGGGCCCTGCTCTCTCACAAGCAAATAAGGATACAATTATACTATCTCAAAAAGTAAGGAATCAATTGTCAAAAAACTGCATTAATGCTCTAGTTAGGGTTACATCCCCAAAAGTAGGGAAATGTGGCCTTAGGGTTTCCAAACCTAAGATGCCACCCCCACGCTGTGCACACCAACAGGTGTTGGGGGTGTGCTTGGTGTCATCAGCCTTAACATTCACCCCATTCCATAACTAAATAATCTGAGATTGGAACAGTGTAGGAGAAGGGGGTGAGTGTTAGGACTGATGACCCCCAGACACACCTCAGTTTGTTGGTGTGTGCAGCATGGGGGTGTGGTGTTAGGTTTGGAAACCCAAATTTCCCTACTTTTGTGGCTGCAACCCTAACTAGAGCATTAGTGCAGTTTTTTTGCAATTGATCAAATATCATGCTTAGTGTTTAAACTGCCACTGCAGTGGTTGTAACAGGAATGGTTTACTGAGGTTCAAACTGCCGACTTGGAATCAATGCTCACTGCTGTCTGCTGTCCATGACAGCTCAGCTCATCTCATGCTTCCATAACAGAACTTGCAATTGCTGTTGTAATTGGGTTAGAGAGAAACTTGTTCTTCATGTTCTGAAATGTTGATAACAACAGGTTCTACCTTCCAAAAAGTGAAGAACAAGGTTTAGAAAACACCGGAAAAACAGTCTCACAGTGCATTATAGTGTAAAAACATCAATGTAAAACTGTTGGAATGCTGACAGCCAATCAGAATAGAACATTTCTGAGACCCTTCTTATAATAATAACTATTTGAATAAACATATTAAAATACATAAAAGGGCCAGACTTTAATATTTAACACAGAGGGCCAAAGGGGATTATTTTATTCATTATATGTAAGAAAAATGAAGTACAGTAAAACTGCTAATGTGGGAGATAAACAAGCCAGGCAGTAGCACCCTGTGTGGGCAGGGGGTCAACTGCAACACATGATGTAGCATGCACCATACACCATACAGTAGCTGCAACATGGCCTCCCTTGGTGGCACACCTGCTTGGGCCCTTGCAAGTGCTGGGAGAGAGGAGTGAGTGAGTGAGAGAGAGAGAGAGAGAGAGAGAGAGAGAGATCACTCACTCATGCACTGTACAGTGTATAGTATGCAAAGTAGTTTCAAAGTCTCCTTTTTTTTTTGGAATCCATGGGACAAGAGACTCTGATGATATGGTGCAGAGAGGGAGAGAGAGAGAGAGAGAGAGAGAGAGAGAGATATTCAGGTACCTACTAATATCAAGCAGTTAAGATATTTTGTATTAAGGCTGGGTATTCTTTTGCTGGCTGTGCCAGAGGAGACCTTTAAGAATTCACCCACCCTACCCATGTGATGCAGCTGTAGTACATGTCCCAGTATATCATGGTACACTCCCTAGACCAACAGGTGGTACTGTTTTCTACTTCTTCTATGTGACATCTTTTAAACAAGAAATGAAGGATGTCTTACTGACTACCATTCAGTCTCATCAGTCAATAATAATTATTTACAGTGTGCTCTGCACCCGACAGCAAACATTATACATTCTGCCTACAGTAGTTCCAATACACAAGTGCTGCCAAGTACTATAAGTTTATATAACAAATTCTGGCCAGAGCTGATAGGGCAGCAGCAGAGGAATTTGGGGGTAAAAATATTGTAAATTACCAAAGTTAAAAGCCTGTGTTTGCAAAATGTAACATAAGCTCATAACTTTGTTGTTTTTTAATAGTTTTACACCAGATTTTCAACATAGCCTTCTTATGACCCTGCCTCATGAAGAAGGGCAGAAAACATTTTTAGCTCCTGTCCAAAAGGTGATTTTGTGCAGGGACCACAAAATCAACTTTCAAGATGCAAAAAAATAAACATTTTAGGTAGGATTTGAGAAATGACTGCTATCACATTCATGAGGTGTTGTAAAGATATGCCTATGTTGTAAATTTGGGGTAATAATATTGAAAATTACCAAAGTTACGAGCCTGTGTTCACAAAATTCCATGTAGGCTCATAACTTTGTTGTTTTTTTAATATTTATACACCAAATGTTTAGCATAGCCTTCTTATGACTCCACCTCATGAACAAGGGCAGAGAAAATGTTTAACTCCTGCCTGAAAGGTGATTTCATGCAGGGACCACCAAATCACCTTTTGGGACAGATTTGCCTAATGTCAATGCAATTGTTCATGAGGTGGGGTCCCAAAAAAAGGCATGTTGAAAATGTGGGACAAAAATAATGCAAAAATTATCAAGTTATGCCCCTTAGTTCAAAACACCATTGAAATACATTGAACTGCATGCCAGTTTCTTAATTTCATGGTCCAGCTTTAAAGAGTGAAGATGTGTCTGCAGTCCAGAGAGAATTACAACATAGGACCCCCGATGGGTAAGTAAGGACTTGGGGGGTGCAGGGTGGTGGATGCTAAATGGGAGGGTTGGGTGGGGGCTCTGTAATGGCAGCAAAGACATCAAGGACAGTTTTCTTTTACAGGGTGAAACAAAAAGAAAATGACAGAGGATTCCTATACTAGGGAACTGAGCACCCCCCGGGTCACTGTAATGTTTCAGTGGGGGGGTAAGGTGGTGGGTGCCAGAGGGAGGATGGGTGGGCAGGTGGGAGAAAAAAGGGACAGAGGATTTCCGCACTTGGGGATTGGGCACCCCCAGTGTGACTGTAATGTTTTTGGGGGAGTGGCGTGATGGGTGCTGAGAAGGAGGGTTGGGTGGGTGGCAGGAAAAAGACGGAGGATTCCAGCACTGAGGGACTGGGCACCCCCAGTACAACTGATGGAGGATTCCTGCACTAGTGGATTGGGCACCCCCAGTGCGACCGTAACATTTCTGGGGGGGGAGCTGTGGGTGCTGAGAGGGAGGGTCAGGTGGGCAGGAGGAAAGACATTGTAAAAAAAAAAACTGTCGCATCCACGGTCTTGCTGACGGAGGTCACGGTGGGACACAGCACCATCAGCCATGACCAAGATGGTCAACAACCTCTATTTCACATGTGCAAGTAATCACACATGTGCAGTACAGGTTGTCAGCCATCTTGGAAATGGTGGACTGTGCCGTGTTCTGCCACAACCTCGGCTATGGCAAAATAGTGTTGTGTGATTGCTAATGGACATTGCGGAGTGCTTCAAGGATGTGGAGGCAGCTGTAAGGCAACTCCACACTGTTGTTCAGTTGGACAAAATCTCCCTTTTTCCAATTGCAGGAGGTCCACAGGGCTCGACCCACTGTAGCCCTAATAAACTACAGTCTCAGCACAGTCAATCTCTGTAACTGAGATGCAGCATTATATCATACTACTAGCAATGACTTGAACAAATGCTAACCTTTTTCTCTGTAATCACTCCCAGATTTGGAGGGATGTGAATATATTATCAAAAGAAGTGTGTTTGGCTAGGCCATCGGTTGTAACAAAAATAGTAATTGGCATTTACATCATATTAGAGGTGGTAAAATATTATTTTATGTAGACAGGTAGTAGTACTGTAGTAGTAGTATGCAGTACCGTGCCCACCAGATCAGATTCAGTACCAGCAAAGTTTAGAACATGTATTACAGTTACTGTTAACAAAATATGGACTTTTTGAACTCACTGATGTTATTTATTTATTTTTATTTTATAGTATATGGTTTGGCCTTATTGTATATAAAAACCAGTAGCTGCTGAAAACTTGTTGTGCACATTCTAAAAGTTACTGTGAATATTCTTTTTTTATCACTGCTGCTGTCTTTCCTCTTGCTGCAGCGCTAAGCTGGCTTGAGGCATCCAGATGCTGGTCCTGCCCACCCAGAGAGCTGGCTGGCTCAAACCGCACCCCAGGAGGATCCGGGATGGCCATCATGCCATCCCGCTGGAGGGGTCCCCCCTATGCCACTCCCAGCCAGGATGGCCCTGGGCCCTCCCCAATGGGACTCCTCATGAGTCCTCCAGGCAGCAGAGGGTGTGGCCATCAAGCTGCATGGTAGCACCCAGCCTTTTTCTTAGGCACTGCGTGCCAATGTATGCCACGCTCCCTCCCCACATACACCCACGCTAGTAGTGCCCTTGGGCGTCCCCAGGGGCTGCTACAGTGCAGCGTGTTCTTCCCTACCTTCCCCAGGACTAGGAGAGCAGTCTACAGATGCTCAATCCTAGCCCTTCACTGCCAATCCCCGATGACCCGGGCTAGTTCCCGAACCCGTCGCTGGCATGGTGCGAGGTGTGGCGTCCAGTGCCTCAACCCTCAGCACCACCGGGCTACTCTACTGTGCACATTCTATAATGAATACTCATCAGTACTTCACTCCTTGCCACCTAATTGGAGCAAAGAGAGCTGTTCAAAGAAACAAACATGACAGCGCCACTTATGGAGTGGTTCAGTGAGATGGTTTGCACACGGACTGCCGTAGTCGGGTCTGTGTTTCCAAACCATACTAATTTTACAGTTCTTTATTTTTTTTTAATAAATTGCTACCATGAATTAGTGAAGGGTCAGGACGGGAATAGAGCCACACTGACAGACTTCGCAGCAAACAACTGCCGACAGCAAGCAGAACGCCAACACAAGGTACGAGACCTTGTCAAACTGAAACATTCAGAAATGTACCTTCTTTTTGAATCTCCATATGAAAGCTTTTTTTTCCCCTTAAACTATATATTATCACAAATAGTTTCACTCTCGAGGTCCATGTGCTGGTATCTCAACCCCTCAATGGAAACCCAGGCTTGTTGTGTATGGGTGCCCATACTTTATTCCTTACTTTACTTTTCTGTGCTCATTGTGTTCATTTAAGTAATCCTGGCCTGACCTGAGTTACCACTTCACATCATGCTTCATGTCTTAAGTAGACCCTTAAGTAGACATGACATCATTGCCAACCTCAGAGCAAGGGACTTTGCATGGAGATCCTACAAAACCTCCTAGATCACCAAAAGTACTGCACTCTTCGTAACACATGCACCAGGCTAACACGCCAAGCTAAGGTCAACTACTTCAAAACTGCTTTCCACACAAATATAAGCCATCCTGCAAAATTCTGGAAGGTGGTTAAATCACTTTTTTTTTGCCACCCTCCCAACCACCAACATAAACATATCTGGCTCCACCATCACTGATCCGACAGCTGTGGCCTCCGTGTTTAACAACTTCTTCACCAGCTGTACCTCGTCACTACTATCTTCCCTTCCAATGGCATATACCTCCTCCTCCTCCTCCTCCTTCTCCTCCCCTCAGTCCTCATACCCCCCGCTAAAGCCCCCCTCCCCCCTCATCCTTCACCTTTAGCCATGTCTCCTCTCTTGAAGTTTTAAATGCCCTTTTGGCCCTAAGCCTGTCCAAGGGCAAATATCCCTCTGGTCTGGACACAAAAACCCTGTATTTATTAGCTCCTGTCATTGCCTCCCCACTGACTGTACTCTGCAACCATACCTCCTCTCTAGCATCCATCCCATCTGAGTGGAAGCATGCCATGGTCATCCCCCTCCCAAAAGGTGGCAATCCCTCAGCTCCCGGGTAACTACAGCCCCATCTCCCTTCTCCCTATCTTGGCTAAACTCTAGGAACATCTTGTCCTCTCTCAACTCTCCTCCTTCCTTGACTCCTCTTCCTTCTTCATGCCTTACCAGTCTGGCATCAGGAAGACCCATTCCACTACCTCATTCCTGCTGAGTCTCACTGACTACATTCTCACTGCTATGAACAAGGGACACATCACCTCAGCAATTTTTGTCGACCTGGCTAAAGCGTTTAACACTGTATCCCACTCTCTCCTCCTGACCAAGCTCTCCTACACAGGGCTTTCCAATATGGCTACTGATTGATTCCACTCCTATCTGGTAGGTCGGTCACAATTGGTCAGAACTAGTAGTGCAATCTCCACCCCCCTCCCTATCTCCTCAGGTGTACCACAGGGCTCAGTCCTGGGGCCTCTCCTGTTTTCTATCTTTCTAAATTACTTCCCCACTGCTTGCCCACATTCAGCCATTCATAAGTATGTGGATGACATGGTGCTGTTTACGTCCTGACCCTCAACCACTGATGTGGCAACCAGACTTGAGCAGGACTTCAACAGCATCCAGCTCTGGTTTCAGTCCAACCAGCTACACTTCAATGCCAAGAAAACCGTCTCCATGACCTTCGGCACTAGGCAGAAACTTTCGAGGTTCCCCACATCCCTACCTACCAACACCCTGGACAGGACCACTCTGGAGGACAGCTCCTCCTTCAGATATCTCAGGGTCTAGCTTGACCAGCACCTGGATTTTGCTGTGCATATTGATGCCATTCACAAAAAATTGCACCCCAGACTTGGTGCCCTTTACCAGAACTGTGGTAGCATCCCACTGCTGGCTAGTCCTGCTATTGTACAGAAAATGATCCTGCCAGTTATCAACTATGGAGGCATAGTCTACAGTGCTGCCCCCAAGTTCACCCTGGCCAGACTGGACTCTCTCTCTCTCTCTCTCTCTCTTCCAATCCTTCTGTTAGTTTGCTCTTGACAGCCCCTTCTCCACCCATCACTGCCCTCTACCAATTGTTGACTTTTCCCTCACTTCAGGACTGCCATCTGTTGCACTGTGCTTGACTCACAGACAAGTTCTTGTCACAGTCCCTGCCTACTTACCTGTCCTCAGTTCTTTCTGCCACCTCCAAGCCTTCCTACACCCTCAGGAGTAGTGATAACAGTCTCATCTCTATCCCACACATATCAGCCACTGCAGGCCAGGCCTTCAGATATAGGCTCCCTAAGCTATGGAACTCTCTCCCTGTGGACATTCAGCATGTCCCCACAACCCAGTACCTTAACGCTCATCTCGACACTTGTTTCTCCTCCACTTGCTCCTGCACCTTACCCCTACTTTACCTCCCCAGCAACTAGATAAGCTCTAGTTTATCTTAAACTTATCCTACTCTAAGACAATTGTTGCTCATCCTACTCTCAATTGCCCCATGTTGCTCCATTTAATCTACTTGTATGAGTCACCACGTCCTGTTCTGCCTATGTTGGGTAATTGTTAATTAGCGTTATATAATTGTTTATGTATAGTATTTCTGATCCTGCTCGCCAACTCATTTATTGTACCTTCCCCTCTTCCCTCAGGATGCATCTGAAATTGAGTAGTACTCTGCTCAGCATGCCTTCCTGGAAAAACTCCTAAATAAATAAATAAAAAAATTCACAAATGATTTTTACCCCATGCACAGTGGGAGAAACTGTTTCATGTATAGGGCCTCAGAGTCAGTATGTTTTATAACAATAGAGAACTAAAATTACAAACTCCAGTATGGCACACTGTGATGGTGTGATGTAAACATCTGCATCACCAATTTTATTGTCCAGGGTGTAATGTCAGACAGCTTTCTTTTGTTCTAACAGCCTTTGTAACTTAGGAAAGGTTGTATTCTACCTACTGTAGTAGGAAAGTCTTGGATCAGTCTGTAAAAAGGTAATGAGTACTCCTCCAGTATTTTTTTTAAATAAGTGACTGGCTTTGCTTGAGTGATTGAAATGATTACATATAACAAGAGTCTTAGTGTGCCTATCCTCATCAATTAAACTGTGAACTATTAAATTCAACCAATGTGCAAAGCAGCGGATGTGAATAAAGTCCCCCCCCCCAGAGCTTTCTGATGTTTGATCCATTATCTGCAAGTATAAAGTCAGCTAACAGCCCCTGTGATGTGACCCATTGCTGTATGGGTTGTTTGAGCTCCCCATTGATGTCACCTTAGTTATGTTCAGATGGTAAATAAAACATTCTCAGAATAGCAAACTGTGTTTCACTGCCCCCACAAGAATTTGCAGCAATATGTGCCCAATGTGCAGTGATATTCATGACAGGTTCAGGCTGGCAGCATGTCAAGATATCTGTTGTGAGATGCACCACCCTCTAAAGAGCACTGGCCAAAACCCACCTGAGATTTTTACATACAACATTGTATTGATCTGGAATCCCTGTTAAGGAAAAAGATGTTCTCAATGGTATATTATATCAAGGTTCTGAATCCTACTTGTTCAGTCATGTTACATGGCAGCAAGTCAACAGCTATGTCTATAAACTGTCTTTGTTATTGTAACAGTAACAGCAGTGGCTGAGGGATGGTTGACTTTGTGTTGATATGTTTCTGAGATGGTGAGCTGTTTCTGTGAATGAGAGGGGCTTTTGAACACATGGCCACCAGCAACAACTCTACAAGTCATTAGAATGGAAAGAAGTGTTGGAGGTTTTTCTGGGTATGCACTCACAACAGCTACAATTTTACTGCTACTGACACTACAGCGACAGGTCACTGTAGTATCAGCATGGGACCCCGGCACTGCTTTCAAGTAGTCTTGCACCCCCTTCCTGAATCAACTGATTCTCAGAGTTGATTAGTTGAGTTACAAGGAGTGTGGGGGAAGAGCCTCCTGCATGGATGGTTTGGGAAAAGAAGCCCCCCTGAAGAAAACACAGTTTAAAGTGACTGCCTTTATGCCGACCGCAAAACCGGATGACATAAAGGTGTCACAGTACAGTTGGTCGACAATGAATTTGTCTACTGACTGTCATGGATCTGTTTTTCTGCAGGGGCTGCCACTGTTATCATTTAATGGAGTTACCCCTAAGTGGAGTGATCTATCATCTATCAGCACTGTCACTTTCTGTACTGTTCTCAAAAATTGTTTTCTCATTAATGTTATGACATTTGTCTAGGTGCCTTTTCAGTGCCGATGTTCCCAACACTTCTTTCTTTTTACCCCACCTAACTTCCCACTTACAAATAGAGCATGTTGCCACCAACTCATTGAAAGCACTAACAGAAAAGTGTGACAATGCAAAAGATGGTATTTGCTTAGCTTTTGTGCCAGGCACAGTGGGCACTGCAGCTTAATCTCCTTCTCAGGGGTTTTTTTGATGGATTTTTCTTGGGCCTGTTCCTGCTATGCATTTATTCCCTTCCTGTAACCCACTGACTTCCTCGTCTTCCTCCACCACCATAGAAACATCTACTTTCACTTCTTCTTCATTTGCAGTTTCCATCCCCTTATCCTCCAGTACATATTTTGCCCTATCACTGTCTTTATCCTTGCTGAGTGTAGCCTCATAGAAACGATTGAGGCGTTAGGGGTTTTTGTGTGTTCTGTTTATCACCTCGCAATGAAATAAATCTAACACTGGAATGCAGTGGAACTTGACTTCTGGAGTGCTGGCATTATTCATTTTTGAACTTGAAGTGGCTTTCTTATCTAGCACCCACCATCCACAGGCTGTGCGCAACAATGATCTTTTGTTCATAAGAATGGGATGTAGTCTGTTGGGGACTAACAGCAGCACTGTATGCAACTGTCCCATACCTGGTAGCACCTCTGCAGGTGTTACTTACCAACCCTTTCATTTTAAATAAAGAACCCTTTTTTCTTTTAATTGGGACTGATTCAACAGATGCACCTTTTTTTGGATTCAAGCATTCGATTGGAACTGAAACTGTAGAGTTATCAGGCTCACTTTTTGGAGGCCTGGCCCTTCACCCTCACCTCTGGATGGCAGAAGCTCAGGGGTGTCAGCAGGCATATGCACTGTACTCAGCAGAGTACAATAAAAAATCAGGCAGGGGCAAGAAAAAGAGGAAAGCAAGGGCGCTGAGCCCTTTTGCCTTTATTGTTCGCTATGGGGCACTGATGCCACCAGCCAAATACACAAACAAGAACAACGTACCAGGCAGGCAGAAAAACAAAGGATGGAGGATTCCAGGAAGAAAGTGATTATTTGAACTCAGACATGGCAAATGGAGGGGGGGGGGCTATTGTTGGTGTAGCATGGCAGTGCATATTTTGGTTAATGTTTACATAACTGGGGGGCAGCAGTGCATTAGTGTTGAGTATAAGTTTAGAATTCCAGGCTACACCCCTGCTGAAGCTTCATTGCATACTTGAGATTCAGAACTGGTCTGAACACTCTTTTTAATGATGGTTTTATTTCTTTTTTTAGAATTTTTATTTAATTTTCTATTATACAGAAACAAATTCCCTTCTGAGTTCCTATAGTACTGGCCTGCACCAGTACTCCCTACAGGGCCCAATTATATACTGATAGCAGTCAGCACCCAAAGATGACCACTACCACTTCCTTGTAAGCTCAGTGCAGAAGAATGACTCCTAGTGTTACTGTTAGGACTGGATGGACTGTTTCACTGTGAAAAAGACCCCCCCCCACAATCCAGTGCTTATCCAGGGACTAAGATAAATGCAGATGTGGTTGCCTGCTTACTGTTCAGTGGCTATTCAGCAGATCAACAATGTCATGCAACTACAGCCTTGGAATTTAAATTGGGGATGAAGACATTTTTAATGTATCCAGAGCACTCCGGCATGGTGGAGATGATGAATGATTAAGGATAGGGATGAAGATTGATGATGACACTTCTTTCCTACTTATAGCCACAGTGATGTCTAGTAAGTTTCAGTAGTTTCACATTCAAGAATGCCAAAACACCTGTGTGTCCTGTTTTCTTCTCCTTCTCTGCTGTAATATAATAAAAAATGTCTGCTACGAGTCAGGATGAGTAATACAATATTCATTGGTCTCTGTCAGTCTCACTCTCTCTAATTTCCTTCTTTATTTGTAATCATGTTTGCTGCCAAGTTTCTGAATTTTATTCTTTTTTTTTTTGCATTGCGGCAGGCACAGGGTGGCACCACTGACTGGACTCAATGATTTTTTTGTCATTCTGCACAGTGCACAGGCATCTGGCACAGCAGCACCCTACCCTCACTGTCTGATCTCTTATATTTATTGTAGCCTGCAGGCAGGCACAGGACAGCACCACTGTGCTTATTTTTGTTCGGTGTCCTGCACAGCACACACTCCAGTCCACACAGGAATCTGGCACAACAGCACCCTACCCTCCCTGTCTGATCACTTTTATCATTTATTGTAGCCTGCAGGCAGGCACAGGACAGCACCACTGTGCTCATTGTTTGTTCGGTGTCCTGCACAGCACACACTCCAGTCCACACAGGAATCTGGCACAGCAGCACCCCATCCTCACTGTCTGATCTCTTTTATTATTTATTGTAGCCTGCAGGCAGGCACAGGACAGCACCACTGTGCTCGTTGTTTGTTTGGTATCCTGCACAGCACACACTCCAGTCTACATAGGTTTCCGACACAGCAGCACCCCATCCTCATTGTCTGATTTATTTTATTTTAGCCTGCAGGCGGGCACAGGGCAGCACCACTGTGCATGTTGTGTGTCACCCTGCACAGCACACTCTCCAGTCCACACAGGCATCCAGAACAACTCCCCAGTCTAGCTGTCTGATACTGATATCTCTTTTATTTATTGCAGCCTGCAAGTGGACACAGGCACCACCAATGTGATTCCATTTTTTTATTTATTTATTTATCAAGTCTAGGCTTACAAATACCTTTGAGCCATGGCTCTTTTATAAAGGTTCCATGTCAGAGAAATACAAATTATGGGGAACATCAAGACAGGCATTACAACAATGTGGACATTGCAAACAGAGTACAGATTAATACAGTTCAAGGGTAGCATTGTAACAAGGCAGCCAGTGGCATTTGTCAGAGAAAATAGACAACAGATAAGAAATGCCAGAGTCATAGGGAAAGGGAAGAGGGTAGGGGGGAGAAGGAATGTAAGAAGGGTGGCGAGAAGGTGAAAAGTGCAGCATTGGGTCTACCAAGATGTGAGGGTGGAATCCAGTGAGGAGGGGAGGGGGGACAACTAGAGCAGAAAGGGAAGCGGAGAAACAAGGTTAAGTTGGGCAGTCACAGGAGCTGTTGGTAGTGAGATAGTCCCGGAGCCTAGTTTTAAACATACCAATAGTTGGGGCAGAGGAGATGGTTGGGCTGAGGCCATTGAACCAGATTGGTGCTCGATAAGCAAAAGAGCGTTGTCCCTGTGAAGTGTGACAGTGGGGGACTTTCAGTAGCTGTAGCGTGGATCTCCTAAGGCACCATTTGTTAATTCCGTGTTGTAACAGAGTTGAGACCCCAGAAGGTGCAAGGCCAAGGTAGATTTTTTTGACCATGGAGCAGGTGAGAAACTTTATGCAGTTTGATAGTTGGAGCCAGCCGGTCTGAGTGTACAGGTCACATGTGTGAGTGAGATGGTGAGCACCAGTGATGAGCCGACATGCTTTATTTAAGGCAGTTGAGAGGCATCTAAGGGTTGTGGTTGTGGCCAAGCCATAAATGATGAGATCATAGTCTATTACAGAGATCACAGAGCTCAGGACTGCAACCTTTAAAGCTTCTGGCGTGAGGCGTGGTCTGTGTTTGTAGAGGAGAGCAAGCCTTGTATTAGCAGCTCTAGCTACATTATCTACATGAAGTCCATAGGAGAGATTAGGGTCAAGCTGTATCCTAAGTATTTGAAGGACACCACCTGATCTAGAGTGTTCCCCTGGGTGGTGGAGATAGCCAAGTGGTGTAGCTTGTGTGGGTTATGAGACCTGCAGAAGAGCATAGATTTGGTTTTCTTGTCGTTGAGGACCAGTTTACGATTAAGAAACCATGTCTCTACAGAACTGAAACCAAGTTGAAGGTTGTGTTGAAGAGTTGCAGGATCTTTGTGAGTGGAGAATACAACAGCATCAGCGGCATATAGTATGATCTGCTCAGAGCAGTGGTAAGGGAGGGAGTTTAAGAAAAGGCTAAAAAGGAGGGGTCCCAGTATGGATCCCTGTGGGACACCCGAGCAAACAGGCAGGGTGTTAGAAAGAGCGTCCGCAATTTTTACTCTCTGTGACCAGTTTTCTAAGTAGCTTTTAATCCAGAGAGAAGAGTCAGGTGATAGCCTGGCATTCAGTAGTTTGTGTATTAGTAGTCCATGGTGTACTGTAGCGAAGGCCTTGGAGAGGTCGACGAAAATGGCCCCTGTGAAAAGGCCGTTGTCAACGGATTTGTGCAAAGCTCCAGTGAACTCAAGAAGGGCTGTGGTGGTGCTGTGACCTTTCCGGAAGCCGTGTTGTTGTGGACAAGGTATATTGTATTTATCCAAGTGGTCGGTAAGTTGATCAGCCACGATGCGCTCAAGTGCCTTAGAGAGTGGGGGCAGTATGGAGATAGGGCGATAATTTGAGTGAATCGTCTTGTCCCCACTTTTATGGACGGGTGTCACGGTGGCTGTTTTCCATAGGTCCGGGAATTTTCCACAGCTGAGAGAGAGGTTTAGGATTTTTGTTAATGGATGAATTACCTCATCGAGGGTGAGCAACAGAAGCTTAAGGTCCAGGGTGTCGCTACTAGATCTAGATTTAGAGTTAGCTGCAGTAATATAGCGGCGAGCTTCATTCAGCCTTACCTTCCTGAAGTAGAAGAGTGGATGGTTAGACTGAGGGGCTGAGGTATTTGGGGAGTAGGCCCTGTTTTCGAAAAAGTCATGGGGTAGAACAGCACTAAGGTCTGAAAAAGCCGTGTTAAAGATGTTTGCTATCACCTTGGGGTCAAGGGTTGAGGATCCCTCAACCATTAACATGGCCAGAGAGGTTTTTGGCTGCTTCCCTGTGACATCCTTGATATTGTCCCAGAAAGCACAACCATTACCCCATGTATTGGTGAGAGCGTCTTTGTAATAGGTGGCTTTCATTAGCCATATGGCTTTTGTGCAGGCATTTCATGCTGCATTTGGGGCTTGAACCTAGCCAAAGCTCTCTGCAGAGTGATACAAATGAGGGACTACTCGAAACTAGTAGTCCCAAACTACCTGGAAGACCTACAGTGAGTTGACTGGTCCCACGTCGTGGCAACACAGGACCCCATCGAAGCCCTCGACCTGTTCATTGCAGCATTTGCCCCACTTCAAAATAGGCATGCTCCCCTTTCTAAGAGGAGGGTCAGAGGCTCGGTCACAAAATGGCTTCACAGTGAGCTCCTCTCACTTATGAAGCAGCGAGACAAGTCCTGGGCAAAATACAGGGCATCCCGCAACCAGAAAGACCTCAGAGTACCCGACAGCTAAGGAACTCCTGCAACGGGGCTTGCTACGAGCTAAAAGTGAGTACTGTAGTGCAGCACTACTTGCCGCTGCAAACGACCCGCGACGTTTCTGGAAGAAAGTAAAAAATCTGGTCGGTGGCTCTACCAAAGTACAAGTCACCGACATGAACATTGGTAAGGCCAACTGCAATAACCTCCATACCATTGCCTCCTCATTTAACCACCTCTTCACTGACCTGCCGGCTGCCACCCCCTCACAGTCCTCCGCCCCAGCTCACTTTTACGGGTCCCCACCCTCTCACCCGCCTTTCTACCTCAAAAAGATCACTGTGGGTGAGACCCAGGCTCTCCTTGCTGGTCTTTCTCACCACACAGGAGCGGGTCAGGATGGCCTGGAACCTAGACTACTCAGCCTAGGTGCCCCCTTCATCACCTGTCCCCTTGCCCACATATTCAATGCATCGCTTATCTCAGGGGTCATCCCTGACATATGGAAAGTTGCCAGGGTTGTCTCCGTCTTGAAAAGTGGTGACCCTAAGGATATAAACAATTACCACCCTATCACAATACTATCGGCTGCCTGCAAGCTGATGGAAAAAGCTGTTGCATCACAAATATCCCACTACCTACAGGGATATGGTGTCCTCTCCTCATCTCAACATGGCTTCCTTAAAGGCCACAGCACCTCAACGGCACTTGCTGAGGTCACCACTAGGATCAGGACTGCAATGGATCAGAGCAAGCTGATGGGGGCTATATTTGTTGACCTATCCAAAGCCTTTGACCGGGTGGACCATCCTCCTCCTCTCCCGCACTTCAGACCCTTGGCTTCTCCCTCCGTGCCCTTGACTGGTTCTCGAACTACCTCGGGGGCAGGAAGCAACTTACCTGTTTCAATCAGACTCTCTCACCCCTCTTACCCGTGAACAGTGGGGTACCACAAGGATCTGTCCTTGGACCTATCCTGTTCTCCATGTTCATCAATGAGCTACCCTCGGTCGCCACAAAAGGGTACCTAACCCTGTATGCTGATGACCTGGTTATCTTAGCCGGCACCCCTGATGCCGCCAGCATTAATAACCAGCTCATCTCGGACTTCTCGCATATCAGAGCATGGCTGGATGGTCATAAACTCACAGTCAACTTGAAGAAAACCCAGGCCATGCTATTTGGCACAGCGGCCAAAATCTCCACCTGCACCATGCCCCTCGAAATCCATGGGTCCAGCAACTCCCTCTTGCCGACAGTCAACTCAGCTAAGTACCTGGGGGTCACCCTTGACCCTCACCTTGACCTCTCCGGACATGTCAGAAACATTTGTAATGCTACCAATGGCAAACTCAGCCTAGCTTATAGGGCAAAAGACTGCCTTACCTCCGCCGCCCGGTTGGCCATAGCCAAGGGGATATTACTTCCCACCCTTTCATATGGTCTTATTGCCTTTGCCGCCATCCCATCCTCAAGCCTCGCTAAGTGGGACACCACGTACAACAATATCTGCCACTTTACCCTCTCGGCCCCCATCTCACACACCGATGTACACTCTACTCGCGACTGGAATGGCTCCCACCTGAAAAACATCAGACCTATATTATGGGAAACTTCATTGACAACATAATTCGTACAGCCACTCTTGCCTCTCTTGCCCTCCCCCTTAAACATGCCTCCCCCGTCTACCACCTCAGGTCTTGCGTGTCTCAGACCCGCCTGGTCCCCAAGACCCGTACTCTTTCAGGTGATCGGGCATTCACCACCCATGCCCCCAAGCTGTGGAATTCCCTTCCCTTACAAGTTTGTGCATCCCCTTCTCATTCCACCTTCAAAACCTCCCTCTGGAACTTTCTTGAAACCTGCTGCGCCTTGCCTGTGTGCCACTTAACGCCCAGTCTGACAGCCCTCCCTCCCTCAATGGTACCCCAGCTAGGCTCTTTCTGCCCCGCCACCTTGGTGCGGCACCTTACCTGAGGTTATGCTATGTATTGTCTATTATCACCCTGGGGGGGTCCTATACCTTTGCTGCTCCTAGGCCTGTATGTACCCTATGATACCCGACCCACTAGTGTCGTATATACGCTTATCTCTGTACTATGTATTACTGCTTTAATGACCATTGTTGATTCACTCCTGTGTTGGAGCATGCCACTCCAGGTTTGTACTGTGACTATGTATTCTCTCATGTATACCGTGAAACTATGTATTTCTCTCATGTATACCGTGTGACTATGTATTTCTCTCATGTATACCGTGTGACTATGTATTTCTCTCATGTATACCGTGTGACTATGTATTTCTCTCATGTATGCCTTGTAACTCTCCCGGGTCGCACCTGAAAATAGGCACCAGCTGTCTAGTGTGCTTACCTGGTTACCAAAAGCAAATAAATAAATAAAATAAATAAATAAATGCTTGTTTGTAATTTTGGACGTCCAGTTGTTTGCCAGTGGCCCTGGCAACTGCTCAGAGGTGATCCCTTAGTTTTAGCTGTGAGAGAAGAGCCGAGGTGACCCATGGGTTAGAGAGAGATTTTGTTTTGCACCTTTAGCAGGGGCAAAGAGGTCGCAGGCTTTGTTGAAAATTGAGATGAAGTGATCAAGAGCCAAGTTAACATCTGTTGTTTCATAGATGGGTAGCCAGTCTTGTAGAAGCAGGTGTTGTTTGAGATGTGGAAGTTTTCCATGAGGAAGGACTCTGCTAGCGATAATTTTGGGAGGGGGCTTAAGAAATTTGTTAGACCATGCACACTTGACTGGGGAGTGGTCACTGAGTGAGTCTGGGAGAATGGTTGTACAAGAAATCCTTGTGGGGGTGAGTGGTGAGGACCCAATCCAAGAGGGTACTGGTGCCAGTCTTGTAGTTAATCCTAGTAGGGGGAGTTACCATTTGCGTGAGGTTAGCAGCTTAGATGGAGTCTTTATAGGCACTGGCACTCGATGCTAACCAGTTTATGTTGAAATCCCCCTAGTAGAATAAGTTCAGCTTCAGGAGGATGAGAGTTGATAAAGTTTAGGACGTCATTGAATCCATGTTTAGGGTCCCTGGGTGGGATGTATACAGAGACAATAGTCAGGGCTTTATGGTTGTGACCTAGGATGATTTTTATTGGCAGAATCTGGGCTGAGACAGAAAGTGATGGAGTTGCTACAGGGTGCCAAGACAGGGAGTCTTTGATATAGATTGCACAACCACCGCCTTTTTTGGATATCCATTCCAGCCTGTGGACATTGTAGCCCTGTATTGTTACTGCTGATTTTTATATTTGCTTGCACGCATGTGCAAGAAACATAGTGCCATCATCCGAGTTTTCCAGAGGTGTGTCAGCCTCTTCCAATTCAGTCAGTGTGTTTACAGGCGCGGTCGCAGTGTGCCAATCACTGCTCCAGCTGTCTATGACAGCTGAAAATGCAGTGGCATACAGTTGAAAGGGAGAGCTCCGCTTCAGTGAGCAGAGCTCCCCCCCTCAACACGCATGCACGCATATTGCGTGCTGATGCACTCCCCTCCCATGCACATACTGTATAGCCGACGGGGGTGCCCAATCCCCCATCGGCTCCAACCCCCCCAAACAGCCTTACAGCTGCCATGTTGGGAGCCCACCCCAGCGTGGCACAAGCCCGTATGGCTGATGGGGTTGCCCAATCCCCCGTCAGCTCCAACCCCCCCCAAACAGCTTTACAGCTGCCACGCTGGGAGCCCACCCCAGCGTGGCACAAGCCCGTATGGCTGACAGGGGGTGCCCAATCCCCGCCGGCTCCAGCCCCCACAACAGCCTTTCCAGCTGACATGCTGGGAGCCCACACCAGCGTGGCAAACATCCGCATGCCATCTTAGTAAAAAAAAACCAACCTGTAAATTAAAAATGGTCCTCGAGGTCTCCCTGCCCCCACCCGCACCCACCCACTATGCACCCTGCCTCCCGCACCCCTCACCCCATACTTACTTCTGGAGTCCAGCGTGATGGTCTTCGATGGACCAGGAACACGTCTGCACTCTTCAAAGCCGACCGCGAACTGAGGAAATGCCGGCAAGCTGTATAATGTAATAGATAGGGCTTTTTCAACTTTGCTGCATATCTCTGGCATTTTTTGGAATTTTGCACCAAATTTTCAACATGGGGATTTTGGGACCCCTTCTTATGAATACTGTCACTGTCATGGCGTTATTCGGGCCCGAAGGGTGATTTGGTAGCCACTGAGTGAAATCACCTTTCCAGATTGATTAATGAAATGACACTGCAGTGTTCATAAGGTGGGCTCTCAAAAGCCTATTTTGAAAAATTGGTGAAAAACTCCTAAAATGACTGTTTCATTTAGCCATGTTAGTAAGTTCCTACACGCTCGTAAGTTCATGAATTTTCAATATTTTCACTCCAGATTTTCAACATTGCCAATTTGCCACACTTTCTTATGAGCAGTACAGCTGTCATTTTTCACATCTCACCCAAAATGTGTTTCCTCCCATGTAGAGCACAATGGCACAGTCGGTGTGTGAAATCAATGTACGGGACACATTAAGAAAATCACAGTGACACTGTTCATGAGCAGAGGTCTTAAAATGGCTATGTTAAAAATTTGGTGAAAACATTCCTAAAAATGACTGTTTTACGAGTGTGCGTTGCAGAGTTCCTATGCACGCTCACAAGTTCGCAAATTTTCAATATTTTCACTCCAGATTTTCAACGTTGGCATTTTACCACACCTCCTTATGAGCAGTACAGTTCTCATTTTTCACATCTTGCCCACAACGTGTTTCTGCCCATGTAGTGCACAATGTCGCAGTCGGTGTGCGAAATCAATGTATGCGACACGTTAAGAAAATCACAGTGACACTGGTCATGAGCAGAGGTGTTAAAATGGCTATGTTGAATATTGGTGAAAAAATTCCCAAAAATTACTGTTTTAGGAGTGCACGTTGCGCAGTTCCTACGCACGCTGGCAAGTTTGCGAATTTTTAATATTTGCACACCAGATTTTCAATGGTGCCATTTTACTGCACTTCCTTATAAGCAGTACAGCTACCATTTTTCACATCTCACCCAAAATGTGTTTCCGCACATGTAGCACACAATGGTACAGTCCGTGTGCGAAAACAATGTTTGGGACAGATTAAAAAAATCACAGTGACACTGGTCATGAGCAGAGGTCTTAAAATGGTTATGCTGAAAATTTGGTGACAAAACTCCATAAAATTACTGTGTTACGAATGAGCATTGTGCAGTTTCCACGCACCCTTGTAAGTTCATGAATTTGTAATATTTTCAGTCCAGATTTTCGCCAGTGGCATTTTTCCACACCTCCTTATGAACAGTACAGCTGACATTTTCCACAACATGGCCGAAATGTGTTTTCACACTTTCAGTACAGAAATGCATGGTCACTGTGGGAAATCATTCTTCAGGACAGATAAAGAAAATCACACGGACACTGTTCATGATTGGAGGTCCCAAAATGCCTGTGTTAACAATCTGCTGTAAAAAAATCCCCAAACTAGTTACATTACAGGTGTGCATTGCACAGTTTCTACGCACGCTCATGACTTCATCAGTTTTTTTAAGATTTTCACAGCAGATTTTCAACATTGCCATTTTTTACACCTCCCCATGAACAGTATCACTGGCATTTTTCACATCCTGTTCGGAGTGTGTTTTTGCACCTGTAGTGCCAAATGCCATTGTCGCTGTGCAAAAGCTGTTTTCAGCTAACAAACTGATATTGCCACTGTTCATGAGGTAGTGGTCACAAAAAAACCATGTTGAAAATTTGGAGTGAAAATACCAACGAATGCCTGAGGCGTTAGGGTTTCCGACCATAACGCTCCACCCTGTAGAGAATGACAGGCATCAGGGGTGTGATTTGGGATTCTTGCCTGTCATGCTCATACCATTCCACCCCCACCCACAGCCTGCAGCCAGTGAGAGGCATCAAGGTGTGCCTCGGACTCTTTGGGCCCAAACTTCACCCCATTTTCCTATACCGGACCCATCTTACCGTATTTCCTGATGGAATGGGGTGCGCATAAGGGCCAAAGACCCCAAGGCACACCATGACACTTGTCAGTGTCTGCAGGGTAGGGTGTGGTGAAATGGCGTGGTCGTTATGCCTGACGACCCAAAGGCACGTCCCAATGCCTGTCACTCTCTGCAGGGTGGTGGTGGGGTTGGCTTCAGTTCTATACTTCGCTGCCATTCCTATTATGCAGCTCTGTAACTTCTACACTAGCAATGGCAATGCCAGCAAGCAAACATTCGGCATTGACAAATGCTTGTTTTTGTTAGGAATCCAGGCACAGGTAACCAGTACTATCTGCCATTCCCCACCCCCCACCCACACACACACACTTAAATCTTTTAAGTCTACTTTTATTTAATCCCTTTTATTTATTTATTTGTTTGTTACACACAAGATGGTTTAGACAGAGCCTACTTCAAAGGATCTAGAGTCACATGTAACAAGAAAGCATAGTTGCAGTTACATTACACAATCACAACAATGGAGTGGAACATAATTATAGTGATAAATTGCATTACATAATTTTGGCAATGGGATGGGACATATTTATAGTGCTATATGGCATATCTTCATATTGATTTTATTTTTTAACAGGAAATGACTGGGCACAGCTCTTTTTCAGTCATGTCTGACAGAGAAAAAACAGTATCTGCATGGCGAAACCGAAACACAGCAAAGAATCACCGCATGCATAGACATAGTAGTTAACTGCTGCGTAATGAGTCAAAAAGGCATACAGGATACTGCTTGGCAAAGGAACAAAAATGTTATTTTATTTTTTATTTAAAGGAGAAGACTTCTATATACTGTATTTATGATTTGGATATGTCTGATGTATTTATTATACATTACATCAAGTACTGTACATATGTCAAGAAGAGATCAGCCATTTCTTCTGTTGCAACACATATCTAGAGTTTGAGGCTCTGTCACAAGTAGTAAAATGTCAAACAAGCCTCCATTTATGTGCAAATGAGTCTCTTGTAATACAGCCTCCCCCACTCCTTGATGTCACTGCAGCAACAGTACAAAACATAAGGGTATCAATGCTGTCTAGCCTGATTTTAGTTGAAGTTTGCAATGGCATAAGGCAGTTCTGTCATACAACTCACACAGGCAGTAGTACTTGCAGCCTTTATACTGTATGTGTACAGCAAATAATACATCTAACAGTATTTCATTCACAGGAAACAAAAGCTGTTACTTTGTATTGCTCATTTCTCTCTGTGAGACAGTTGTAACATGTTATGGAAAGCAGTGGACTGAATCAGTCAATCAACCAATCAACCAACCAATCAATCAATTAAGCAGTCAATCAGTCACTCTGTATTGAATCAGGTAAACACCCTTGAGAAGATTCATTACAAGGTGAGCCTGGGCAGTTTGCCAAAGGATCATGCAAGACTGACTTATACACATCCCCTTTCAGCAGCCTGAAAGTGGAGAGCTAGATCATTTACTTTATAAAGTGTATAGTTTTACCATTTTTACCATTTCAAATGCTCCTTAAATCTGAGTTTCTGACTGGAAATACCAGGACACAGAATGCATATGACATGGGAGGAGTGAGCTAAGCAAATACAGAGCACTACAAACACTGAGACTGATTAGTTTCTTTACCTACAACAGCTGAGGTGTAGCATCTGATTTGTGAGGGACATCCTACTTCAAATGCTGGCATTACAAAGTGGGGGGGGCAGCCACAGCTTATCCTTACTACCCTGAAAGTGAAGTGCTGTAGCTCTCACATCACTGCTAATGATTTATAATGGGACTTGGGGCACTTTTAAAGTCATGGACCTGAGGGGCCATCACAGTTTCCAAGGAGGTTAGGAGAACTTCTTAAGGGTTAGAGAGTAATGGACTCTAGTAGAATTTGAACCAGAGTTCCCCAGTGCTTGTACTTTAACCACTAGATTACCCTTCTTCCATATGCTGCTGTTGATGCTTTCCTGGTAACCTATTCCTTGTTATAGCTGAATTCTTTATTGCCTTTCAGCAGCCATCCAATCACTGACTGCTTAGTTACAAAGGGAAAGGGGCCAATTACAATGTTGTTTCTCACTGCTGGTGTCAATCAAAGCAAAGAATGCTAACACACACACAACATAATGGAACAGCTGTATAGTACCACTTAAAACTCTTGTTGTACCCAGAGTCATTTATTGGGTAAACTGTGTTTGCTAACAGAAAGAGTAACACAACACATACAGGCAGTTCCTTATATGAATATTGTATATACCTGAAATCAGTGCTGCATCACACTCACATAGTTCTAGTACCTATTAGACCTGCACTTCAGGATGTACACAACACTTAAAGGGTTCCTCCATTACTCAAATGGGGAACCAAACATTGTGGGTTTGGTTTACTGGTGGAACTCCATTTAATGCAGCACCATTATCTGTTGCTCTGATGACATCATCCTCCAGCAACATTGATTGTAAAATGAAGGACAAACACATTGATAAGTTTTGGGGGCTGTATATTTTTATTTATAATTTAGATTTGGACAGCAATAGGACTGCTGGCAACTGGAGGAGGCACACAACAGTTACACATAAGGAGCTGGGAAAATATTGGTGTGAAACTACAGGAGACTTCCCCTTTAAATGTTGTTAACTGGGAAGGGCACCACTGAGCCGAGACTTGTTTCCAGGTGCAACCCGGGGAGTGGGGGTGGGGGTGGGGTGGGGTTGTGCATAGGCAGGGTAGTGGGACACAGTCAGAGAACAGCAAAGATTATTTAGGGTACATAACATCCAGGGTAGAGTAAACAAAAGAGTGAACAAATGTGTATATGGCAACAATTAAAATAAGATCACAGAGAGACATTAAGTACAAGGTAAGCTTCAGGAGATTACGACTCAGAAATATGTACAGGATGATACACTACAATACACTATATGTACTACACTATAATACATTATATATACATGTTTTCTACAAATAGAGTACTTAAGAAGACTTTAATTTAGTTTGGTAAAATTGTGCAATTTGCAGCAGTGTTTAGACAGTGATACAGAGCAGACATTCCAGGTGAGGATAAATATCAACCATTAGGGGAGTATTTGTATAGTCAGTAGGGTTGCCACCTGTCAGGTTTTTTACCTGGTGATCAGGTTTTCAGGGTCCCTATCAGGTAATCTGGTTTTCCTCTGTGCTGGTCAGGTTTTTGAGCCATTTTGAGTGCTCACATACTTTTGAAATGGATTTTGTTGTATCATGCATTGTTTCAGCTGCATGCCCAGGTTACAAACAAGTTATGTTTCAGTATAGCCCTTTGTTTGTGAAAGCAGTCAAACTGGGAGGTGTAAAGTATGGCCATTAACACCATTAGCACTTACTTAACCTAATCATTTCCACTGCATCTTAAAGTGGCATAGCAGCAAAGCTACCCCCACCTTTTGTAACAGTAACAGAGCCAGTAGTCTTCCACTTTCATTTGCTGGTAAGCATTTTCATATCTGTAAATGAGTTTTCTTTCATCTCTGTTTGTTTATCTGGTAAACCAATGTCAATAAATAAACACATAAAGTAAATAAATAACTACGAAGAATCTAGTTAAGTGACTTTAACAGGTACAGTACAGTATCTTAACATTTGTGTTGAACTGTTGCTTTAAGCCTTGTCTTTTATTCATATAACAAATGGCCTTCTAAGATGAACAATGCCCGATGAGTCATAAAAGGGGTGGGGCTAGAGGCGGAGCTTAGGATCCGTTTTTTGCTTCATTCAAAGGTGGCAACCCTAATAGTCAGGGATAGCAGTCACAGGGGTTATGAGGGGAGAGTGAGGCTAGTAGCTGGTATTTAAAGCTGGCAAGTAAGCCAGATGTTTTGAGAGAAGGGGTGAGGGAGTTCCATAGTTTTGGGAACCTAAAAGAGAAACAGGACTGCCCCAGGGAGGTTTTCCTTCTAGGGAGCATCCTGATGTTGTCCCGCATCCCCCTGGTTGTATACTTGGAGGTTATGGGGCTAAGGAGGGATACTACACCCGAGGACAGTTGGCCAAGTAAGGCTTTTTTGCCTGTAATGAGGTAACATAGTGTAGTCATGATTCAAAATTTTGCCATCCTAGGCTATGGGGTATAGGTACATTTATGAGTGTCCCATTTTTGGTTAGGAGTAAAACGGCAAGCCCTATTCATTAAGCCCCTGACTCTGTCGAGCACTGTGCTACAGGCAGCACCATAGATTTCCAGCCCATCGTCTATGAGACTGAGGAAATGGCATCTGACTAGTTTCTGCTTGATTTTGGGGAGAAATGCATTTTTGTGCCTATTGGGCATGCTGAGTCTAGAAGTAGCAGCCTTGATGTGCACATTCACATGGTCAGAGTAGGTTAAGCCCGAGTCAAGGGTTACCTCCAGGTATCCAAAAGTGGTTACTTGCTCAATAGAAGTTCCTAGGTCAGAGGTGATAGCTACTATAGGGTGGGTCGAGGCTTTGCATCTGGAGTGGAAAAGCATGGATTTGGTTTTCTCTGAGTTCAGGATGAGGAGGTTGTTAGCAAACCAGTTACAAGCTGCAGTGAAGTCAGTCAGGAGGCTGTGTTGGATGAGGGGTACACTACAGTGTGTGGCTGTGATAACTGCATCATCCGCGTAACAGCAGTATTTTTGTGGAAGAGCAAGCAATATGGAGTTTATTCATGGAGAGACTGAACAGAAGGAGACCAAGGGTAGAGCCTTGGGGGACACCCACTGTCACAGGCATATACTTAGTGATCCCAAGTCACAGCCCTAACACCTGTCAGTCTCTATAGGGTGGGGTGCTGCAGTTGGAAACTCTGCATTTCACTGCTTGTCTTTGGCTGGTAAAATAATTTTTTAGCCAGCTGGTGGCTTCCACTGAGAGGCTTAGATTGTTAAGTTTGAGGCAGAACAGGTAGTTACTAACAAGGTCAAAGGCCTTGGTAAGATCTATAAATATAGATCCGGCAAGTTCACCTTTATCCAGGGCATGAAAGAGATGGTCAGTGTTCTCTATTAATGCAGTTGTGGTACTATGGTTTTTAAGAAAGCCATGCTGATTCAGGGACAGATGGTCATATTTACTCAGATATTGAAAGAGCTGGTCATTTACTAATTGTCCAGAGTTTTTGAGAGGGGTGATAGGATTGAAATGTGACAGTAGTTAGTGGGTTGTACTGGGATAACCCCTTTGTGGACAGTTGTTACATGTGCTGTTTTCCAGATTTTTGGCACCCGCCCTGTTGAGAGGGACAAGTTAAAGATGAGCTGAAGGTGTCGAGTTACTTTGCACATGACAAACTTTAACAGGTTCAAGTTGATGTTATTTGGTTCCAATTGAGCAGTTATTTTTAGGCAGGCTTGATATTTATGAGTTTCCGCTCAGGTTAATCTCTTAAGATAAAACTTGGGGTGTGTACCACTCATAGGGGTAGTTTGGTCTTCCTCTTAATGACTGGGGTGTGCTGGGATGTAAGCGGTGAGGTCACTAAATGTATTATTGAAGGTATTTGCTCTGTTTATGTCACCTTCAATGAGGGACCTTTCGACAAGGATGGAGTGTGGAAGGGGTGTACGGGAGTTACCTAGGATATCACTGATCCCTCTCCAGAGATATTTTTGTGATTTGAGGGATGCAAACTGTTTTTGTGGTAGTTAGCCTTGGCGTTTTGGACTTGTTTTTTTACCTTGTTTCTAAGTTCCTTGTACTTCTGGATGACAGTAGTTAGGCTGAGCTTGTGGTACTGTGGCCAGACTCTGTCACGTTTTCTCATTAGAGACATGAGGTCTGGTGTGAACCAAGGTTGGGAGGTACCTTTTTTGGTAAGGGTTTGAATGGGGGGTACTATATCACAGATTTGGTTAAAGTGCATAATGAAATAGTTCAAGGCAGCATCAACATCCTGTGTGTACTGCAGGAAGGACCAGTCCATTTGTTGGAGCATAGCTCGCAATTGCAGGGCCTTATGGGCATGAAACACCTGAGCCCTGAAGTGGGAGGGAGCAGCAGGGGTTATCTTTAAGGACCACTGGCGTACTACTGGGGAGTGGTCAGCAAGGAAGTCAGGAAGGACTTCAGAGTGGAGGATACTTTCAGGGTGGCTGACCAGCGCCCAGTCAATAAGTGAGGAGGTACCAGTTTTCTGGTAGGTGAGGATATAACCTGTGTTAGGTATATGTTGGCAATCATATCATTTTGTTTGCTAGCCAGTTACAGTTTAAGTCACCGAGTATAATTTTCTCGTGATGGGGATTTAGGCGGGTGATGATGCCATGGAGACGATCAGTCCCCTGGGAGACATTATTGCTGCCAGTATGTTTGTTGTGCTTTCTATGCCATACACACAGGCAGCTAACCAGCTATCACACACTTGATATCTCTCTTACTCTCTCTCTCCCTCTCTTTCTCTGTAATCAGAAGCTGTGGGCAAATACCCTATTTCAAATATTTAGCCAAATATTTGTATTCAGGGCCCCAAATAGACAGAAATTCAGTATTCATATTCACTCTTCATTTGCCTGTAAAAAAAAAAAGGTAAGAGAAACAGCCCTCCACCCTCCTCTCCAGCCAATCCTTTAAAAAACAACCCCCACCCCCCCATCCTGTGCTATAAGCCCAATCCTGCCCTCCCCCAGCATCCACAATGTCAATCATTAAACAAAAAACTCCCATGATGGGCAACTGGCACAACCTGCTTGCCTCCACGGTCAGTTTGCTGTCTCATTTTTAGTACATGTCTCTTGTATAAATCAATATTTCCCCCATTCCCCTTGCAGCAACACCTTACTCCCACCCTTCTTCCTCCAGCACCCAAATTTTCTGTTAACAGAAGGCCCCCAAGTGTGGTAAGAAGGCAACGGACACAAGCCTCACTCCTGCACAGCTGATAATGTGATCAGCTGTTTTGTTATGACAGCAAGTGTGGGAATGCTTTCATTCGTTGCGGATGGCCTTGAAGAAGGGCGGGTTCTGTCAGTCACCTTCTTGTCATGCCTGGAGGCCTTCTGCTAACAGAAAATGAAGGTTCTAGGGGAGAGGAGGATGACAGTTGAATGCTACTGCCAGAGGGTATGGGGGAAATATTGATTCATACAAGAGAAACTGGCTAAAGATGAGATGTGGCCAGCTGTGGATGTGACAGGTTGTGCTGGTTGTGCATCATGGGAGTTTTTCTTTTGTTAAATACACTACATTGTGGGCGCTGGTGGGGAGGGGGGATTGAGCTTGTAGCAGAGCGTGGGGGGACAGGGGTGTATTTTAAAGGACTGAGCCTGGGAGAAAAGTGTTTTTTGTTTGTTATTTTTATTTCCTGAATACAAATAGGCACGAGTAGTGACACTGTTCATTTTTTGTATGCAAATAACAAATCGTGCATTATTTGTGGTATTTGGAAAATAGTTTTTATTGCTCGCACACCCCTAATAAGCAGCTATTTTTTAAATACATTTTTTATGTTGGCTCGTGCTTGCACACCAGCCAACATATTGCAGTAGTAGCAGATTTGGAGGTGCGGTCACTGTGGGTGAATGCAGGGCACGCATCAGTAGGTGCGTCCCTCATTCACCAATAAGCCAGCATGCAGGTACTGACACCAGCAGTACATAAAGTGGCCACCAGATCTAAGAAAAGTGCCACTACAATGAGAGCCAAGCTCGTCACGCAGTGGCACAATAACACGCCTCCTGATGTGCCTTTCCTGGTGAAGCAGTTCAATAAACATGGCAGCACTGACTGCCGCCGTGCAGAGTGCTCACATCAGGGGTGCACAATCCCAATGTAGGCATGCCTCAACCCACTTCATTTGCAGACGGGGAGCCCTCCCATTCCAATTGTGTGCTGAGTGGGTGCCCAATTCCCCTTGGCATCATGCACCCCCCAACAGTCTTCCTTGCTGACGAGGGGCCCAATCCCCATCGGCTTCAGTCTCCACTGCCCAGTTCATTTTGATGACGGGGGAGCCCACTCCCCATTGGCATAATGTCCCCAAACCCTAATTTGTGCTGTGTGCTGAGGGGGTGCCCAATCCCCTTCGGCACCATGCATGCCCCCCCACCTGTTTCTGTGCCAATGGGGGACCCAATCCTCATTGGCTGCAGTCCCCCTCCCTGTAATGCAGGTGGTACACTGGGAGCCCACCCCAGTGTACCAAACACCTGCAAAAAAAGAAAACCGAACCTCGTTTTTTTTTTTCTCCTGTAAAAGAAGAAAATGGTCCCTCGCGGTCTCTCCTGCCCCCTCCCTCAACCCATGCCCACCCTCTGTGTACCCTGCCTACCCACACCCCCCTCACCCCATACTTACCTCTGGAGCCTGGCGCGATGATCTTCAGGCACCAAATTTTCAACATGAGGCTATTGGGACCCCTCCTCATGAATTCAGTCACTGTCATGGCGTTATTCAGTCCTGAAAGGTGATTTTGCGGTCTCTGTGTGGAATCACCTTTCTGGACCGATTAATGAAATGACAGCGCCACTGTTCATGAGGTGGGCTCTCAAAAAAGCCTGTGTTGCAAATGTGGTAAATTTGTAATATTTTCACTCCAGATTATCAAAATTGGCATTTTTCCACACCTTCTTATAAACAGTACAACTGTCATTTTACATATCCTGGCCGAAATGCGTTTTCGCACTTTTTTTTTGATATAATACCCATTGGCATTGCACTTGCCAGAGACAAAATCGTAAACATGCTAACAGTACTCTCAGGGTACCTACATAGATACATAGATACATAGATACATAGACAGTGTCAGCAGATAAGGGCCTATGGCCCAACCAGTCTGCCCATTTGAGCTTGTAAGTTCAGTTTATGTTTTCCTAGAAGTCTGTTGCCCCTTACCCCTGACCTCCAGAATTCCTTTATGTCTATCCCATGCATTCTTAAATCCCATGATTGTTTCAGCCCCCACCACTTCCTCTGGCAGGGTGTTCTACTTGTCCACCACCCGTTCTGTGAAGAAATTCTTCCTCATGTTTCCTCTGAATTGTCCTCACTCCAACTTCATCCCATGCCCTCTAGTCCTGGAACATCTTTTTCACTTAAAAATAGTGTATTCCTGCACCCTGTTCCTCCCTGTGAGATACTTGTATGTCTCTATCATATTCCCTCTCTCCCTCCTCTCCTCCAGGGAGTACATGTTCAGTTCCTTCAACCTGTCTTCATAGGACTTGTGATGCAATCCATGCACCATCTTTATTGCCCTCCTCTGAACCTTCTCTACCTTGTCTATGTCCTTACATAGGTATGGTCTCCAGAACTGTACACTGTACTCCAGGTGGGCCTCACTAGTGTCTTGTAGCGGAATTATGACCTCCCTTTTCCTGCTGGTGATGCCCCTGCCTATACATCCCAGTACCCTTTTTGCTTTACCTGCTGCCTTGTCACACTGTTTCCCTACCTTGAGGTCATCAGAGATGATAACCCCAAGATCCCTTTCCTGCTTGGTGCATGCTATATCCTCACCCCCAACTGATATATTCTGCCAGGGTTTTGTGCCCCATACGCATTATCTTGCACTTCTTTGCATTGAATTTCAACTGCCAAACCCCTGACCATTCTTCAAGTTTCTGCAGGTCCCTTCTCATTCTGTCTACACCCTCTGGTGTGTCTACTCTGTTACAGAGCTTTGTGTCATCAGCGAACAGTGAAATTCTGCCTTCTAGGTCCTGTGCAATGTCACTGATGAAGATGTTGAATAGGACCGGTCCCAGCACTGATCCCTGTGGTACCCCACTGGTCACTCTTCCCTCTGTGGAGTGACAGCCATTTACCCATACCCTCTGTGTCCTGCCACCCAGCCAGTTACCTACCCACCACACTACCGTCCTGCCCACACCCATATTCCCCAGTTTGTGTAATAGTCTTCTATGTGGCACAGTGTCAAAGGCCTTGCTGAAGTCCAGATAGGCCATGTCCACTGCCTCCCTGATCCACCTCCCTAGTCACCCAGTCAAAAATTCAATGAGGTTGGTCTGACATGACCTCCCCTGGTGAAACCATGCTGCCTTGGGTCCTGTAGTCCATTGACAACCAGATATTCCACCAATCCTCTCCTTCAGTAGTGCTTCCATGATCTTCCCCACTACCAAGGTGAGGCTGACTGGTCTGTAGTTCCCTGTTTCCTCTTTGTTCCCGCTTTTGTATAAGGGGACTACATCTGCTGTCCTCCAGTCTTTGGGTTCCTCCCCTGTTTCCAGTGATCGGCTAAACAGGATAGCCAGAGGTTCAGCCACCACGTCTCTTAGTTCTTTAAGGACCCCATGGTGCACCCCATCTGGCCCCATTGCTTTATCAACTCTTATTACTTCCAGTTCCTTCAGGACCCTTTCTCGTGTAAAGGGACTTGTGTCCATTTCAGCACCATTCTCACCCCTTGTACTCCCTTCAGACCCATTACCCTCCTCTTCCTCAGTAAAGACTGAGCAGAAATACCTGTTCAATATGTCAGCTTTACTGTTGTCATCCTCCACGTGGCCCCATCCTCCCCTTCAGTCTCACTATCCCTCCCTTTGTCTTTCTTTTTTCACTTATGTACCTGTAAAAGGTTTTGTCCCCTCTACCCACTGATTTTGCAATGTGTTCTTCTGTCTGAGCTTTGGCTTCCCTTACTGACCTCCCTGCCTCCCTTTGCTTCTCCTGGTACTTCTCCCTATCCCTTCTGCCTGTGTCTTTTGTATTGCCTGAATGCAATCTTTTGGCTTTCACTTTCTTTGCTACCTCTTTGAAAACCATAATGGTCTCTTCCTTTTTCCTTTTGCTAACCTGCTTAATGCATAATTCTGTTGTTCTTGTAATCCCATTTTAAATACTGCCCACTGTTCCTCAACCCTGATTCCTGTCCCATTCCCTTAATGCCTCTTTTTAAGTATCTCCCATTTTCCCAAAGTCTGCCCCCTAAAATCCAGGATACGCGCTTTGTGTGGTTTGGTTCTGCTCTTTCTGTGATTTCAAACACAATGACTGGTGGTAACTGTTCCTCAGGTGCTCCCCACTGTTACCCCCATCACACTGTCCCTGTTTGTGAGCACAAGGTCCAGTATTGCTTTCTGCCGAGTTGGTTCCATGACCAGTTGCTTGAGGAAGGCACCCTGAAGGGAGTCCAGGATAAATCTGCTCCTAGTTGATGCTGCTACTGGGATGCTCCAGTCCACATCTGGAATATTGAAGTCTCCAACCAGTACTACCTCACCCTTGTCTACCATCCTTAGGATGGCTAGCATCAGCTCCCTATCTGTTTCTTCCTCCTGGGCTGGTGGTCTACAGACCACACCTGTGCGGATGGCTGTCCCCATTTTCCTTTCCAGCTTAACCCACAGTATCTCTCCCCCATTTTGTTCCTCCTGGATCTCTGTGGCCCTTATGTAATTTTTCACATACAGTGCCACTCCTCCTCCCTTCCTGCCTGCTCTGTATGTTATAGCCAGGTATGGCCATCTCCCAGTCGTGGTTATCATTACACCAGGTTTCAGTGATGGCCACAATGTCCAGGTCTGACTGCACCATGACAGCATCCAGATCTTCCATCTTGTTGCTAAGGCTCCTGGCATTTGCACGCATGGCTTTCCATGATTTGACCTCCCTAGACTGTTTTGCTGTTCTACTCCAGCCCCTTCCTTGGTTGTCCTTTATCCCTGGTTCTCCTTGCTGTCTGCCCTTCTGCTGAATTTTCGCTTTTCTGCCTATCCACCTCTTGGGCACTAATCTCCATCTTTTGCACACTGCTTTGCAGAAATAGCCACTCCTCTGGTTCACTGGTTCCACTGCTAGCTGTGGGGGGTGAGCAAGTAGGTACCCTCCTTGCTGGCCTGCCACTCCCCTTTGCTAGTTTAAATGCTTGTCAATGTAGCATTTAAACTTATCATTGAGTGCTTGGATTCCCCTCCAGGATGGATGCATGCCATCAGGCTTGAACAAACCTCCATCCCTCCAGGTGGGTCCCCAGTCACCAATGAATCCAAACCCTTCCTCACAACACCAGTTCTTCAACCATGAGTTAAAGTTCCTGGTGCATGCACTCCTATGCTCTCCCTTGCCTCTCGTAGGTAGTACTTCTGAGAAAGTGACAGAAGTAGCTACTTGCTTGAGACCCTCCCAATTTCCTAAACTCTTCCTGAACTTCCTTTGTCTCCCATTTGCCAGGTCATTAGTACCTAGGTGGATAATGACATCCAGCTCACCCTCCCTGCCTTGCCTTCCCAGTGATTCCCAGGTTCTTCCTTCCATCCCTCCATGCTGTGGCACCTGGTAGGCACCTCACCTCCCTGTCCTCCCTCTCCTGTGTTCCTAGCTGGATCCCTCTTACAATAGAGTCCCCCACCAGGATTCGCTTCCTCCTCCTCTAGGGTCCGCTGCTTTCCCCGCTGAGGTCACCTCCTTGGCAAACCTCCACATCCTTTCCTTCCACTTCTCTGGGTATCTCTATTTGGTTACCTTTCTCATATTTTTTTAGGTTTGGAGGGAAATTACCTATTACTAATATTTCATAATTCAATTTTGCCAACCAATCCATTTTCCACTTATTGGCCAAATAGGCCCATATTTTTATTGGATAAGAGCACTGTAGAAAAAAATGTTCCATAGTTTCCTTCTGATTGACACATTCGCTATATGGACAATTCCTCTCTTCCCCAGCTTTATATTTTGCTGTCCCTCTAACATTCAGCTGCCCATGCATTATGAGCCATTGCACCTCCCACATATATTTTGGTATTCTAGGATTATTTAACTGCTCTAGAATAATAGGATTCAACACCAAAAGGCAATTTTTAAAACCTGGAACTAGGGGATAGATTTGCAATATAATTTCTTTATATAACGTCCGAGACGAGCACCCACTAATCTGATTTTTGGTTACCTGCCATTTATAAAGTTTCCTTGCTGCTGGCTTAAAAAAAATGGTAAAGAATGATGGGGATTTAATTTTGGTGCACAATGCAACCAAGCTGACAGATAGCGTACTAATTGCGCTCTGAAAGAAAAAACCCTCCTGGTTATCTGGTGGTCCTAAACTATTTTTTAAGGAATGGGAAAAAAACAATGTAAAACAAAAAACTACTGGGTCTACCATACCCAAACCTCCCTGAGTTTTATCTAGGTATGTATAACACCTTTTAACAGGATTGAGTCTGTTACCCCATAACATCTGAAAACAAACACTATATAGTTTGGTTTCTAAATGGGAGGGCAGGGGGTAGATAACAGCAAGATACTGTAAACATGGTAAAATAAATTGTTTTAAAACCTGAATTCTTTTTAGTTTAGTAAACTGAAACTTCTTCCATCAGGTTATTTTCTTTTCTACCTTATCTAATACGTTAATCCAGTTATCATCTGGAAGGTTTTTTGACCCAGAAACTATCCTCAGGATAGTAAGGGGCTCTGTTGTTATATTGATAGTATTATATTGAGAAGGGGCCTGATAAGTACATCCCATTAATAAGCCTCTGGATTTGGAAAAATTAATTTTTGCATTTGAAAGATTGGCATATGTCTGAAATTCTTGAAAAAAAACTCCAATTGTTAAGTATTTTTGAAAAATAGACATACATCATCCACATATGCTTGTATAGTCAAAAATGAATTTGTCAGTGGTATATGAAAACCCTCCCATTTAGGGGTAAGGCTTACTGCTCTAATAAGGGGCTCTAAAGAAAATATATATAAAAGGGGACTTAAAGGGCATCCCTGCCATACCCCACTTTTCATGACAAAACCTGTCCCTAATTTCCCTTTAATGACAGGATGCACCATGGCTGATGCCTTCAAGGCTTTTATTAACTGAAGCAATTCTGTGGGAACCAGTGGTGCAAGTGGTAGATAAGAAGTACAGGAACTCGGGCAAAGGCAGATATGAAACGCCAAATGAAGAGTCTCAATCTGAAGGATAACTGTGTCAAGACACTTGAGATATTGAAATATTTCTAGAAAAATATCACTGTTGTGCAAATCAAATGTTGTTATGGAAACCCTGATTTTAGGTCACAGGTCCAGAAACGATCATTATATTGCAAGTTTAAGAATTTCAGTTCCATTGTCAGTGAGAAGAAGTACAGGAACTATGTTCCTGCTGCAAAAAAGGTACAGGAACTGAGTTCCTGTGTGTTCCTGTTCACTTTCATCACTGGTGGGAACCCCAAAAAACTCTACGGTTGTAAACAAAAATAAATGACTAACTCTATCAAAAGCTTTTTCAAGGTCTAATGATAGCAAACAACCAGTCTCCCCTGTAGTATCCAAATGTTCAATTAAATCTCTTATCGTACAAAGAACTGACTGGATATGTCTATTTGGGAGTCCACAATGCTGGACTGAGGAAATAACTACATTAGCCATATTTTTTAATCTATTATTAATTAGAGTGTCCAAAATTTTGTAGTCTGAATTTAACAATGTAATGGGTCTTCAATTCCAAAAATCCCCTTTATCCCCTGTTTTAAAAATATAAATCTGTAGTCCTTCAGAAAAAAAAAACAGGGATAAAGTCCCCATCTAAGAATTTGTTAAAAACTAAAGTTAAACAAGTCACCAATTCTGAATGAAAAACTTTATAAAAAGTATTAGAATGGCCATCTAAACCTGGTGAAACATTAGTTTTTAAGCTAGTAATCACTGCTTCTATCTCCTGAGGGGAAAAAGGTATCTTCAGATTAGACACCATTTCTTGATCTAAACTGATGGGGGGGCTAAATAATTTTTTATCTGCTGAATAGAAGGGTACGATTTTGTTTGTAAGTCCTTAAAGTGTGCTTCAATCCTATTGCCTATGGATAGCACTTCCTCTACTCTACAGCCCTTATACTCTAAAAAATCCAGGGATGAAAGATCTCTAATTGATTTACATAATTCAAAAGGGTCTCCTGTAACTGATTTTTTTCATATGGTTCGTAATCAGGACCTGCAACGTTTTTGCTCTATCATATTGTAAGCCCCTCATGTGTAATTTAATGGCATCTATCTGTAAAGAAAAATCCTGCCTCGAGGAATTGGCTACCGTAAGTACATATTGTAATTGGGATCTCATTTTTAAATAGGCCAAAAAATCAGAGTTCCTCCGATGAATCCCATATCTTTTAAACCATGCAATGCAATCATTTTTTGTTTCTTGCCACCATACCCCAATATCAGAATATAAAAAACACCACAGATAATCTGGCTTTAAGGATTAATCTAATAGAATTTAACACAATCTGGTCTTGTAAGATAGAAGTATTTAATTTCCATCTTTTCCTTAGTTGTTCCTGCCCAAAATTAGCTCCTACTTTTCTCCTGTAATAATACATGGTCGGAAAACTCCACTGGAACACTAATAAAATTTTTTACAAGAAGTTTTGTAGAAGAAAATAGATAATCTATTGTAGATCCCTTATTCCCCTTAAAAAAAGGTACAGCCAGGGTCTTTAGTACTGAATCCATTACACGAAGACAAATCTGCAGTTTTAACAATTGCCTTTAAACAGTTGGAATCGCAATACTTTTTTTTTATATGAACAAACCTCTTTTGACACTATACTACATTTAAAATCACCACCCCAGAGAATGGGTAAGGAAGTGACTAAGAAAGACTGTATCTCTTTCATACAAGCAACTCTAGCTGCTTTTGTCTGGGGGTTATAGATATTAATTAATCTGCAAGTAAAAGAATGCCATTTACCATCCATAATTAGAACCCTGCCAGGGATTAAATCAATTAGTTTATACAATACAAACTGATATGAATTAAAAAGAATCCCAATCCCATCAGCTTGCTCTCTACCAAAGGACCACTAAGAAGTTCCCCATGGCCAATCATTTTTAAAGGAAAACAATTGTTCCTTAGAGAACATCCAGGTTTCCTGCAAAAAGCATATAGAAATCTGTCTATCATGAAGCAAGTGAAAAACAGCTTGTCTTTTGTGGGTATTTAAAATACTATGTGTATCTAAAGAGGCCCAGAGAAAACCCATTATGAAAATTAGATTAAAGGAAATTAATCTCATTGTTTCCGTTGTTTCTTTTTTTTTCTTTATAATCATCCCTAGGGGGTGCTAACGAATCCTGTGCAGGTTTCTGGGAATCAGAATCCCCAATGTCCATTTCCGGGTCACCCCAAAACAGGGCTGCATAAGAATTTTTAGATGCAATGGACTCAGTGACAGGAAGTGGAATTGTTTTGAAGTTCGTACTAGATCTTCTGGGGGGTAAAGGAGACTGGAGTGTGGTGTCAGTTACTGATTTATCTTCTGGTTCTTTATAACACACTGGCTACAAAAGGTCTGCAGCCATCCCTGTACTCTCTTCCTTAATGGGCCTAGTAGTTGGTTCAGATGAGGCCGAAGGCAGAGTTGGAATGTCCACAGGATTGGTTTCAACTGTGCTCAGTGGTAAGGGAGGGGGGCCCATAACAGCAAAATGTCACCTTTCATTCCTTCCATAGCTTCTTGAGCCTGTTGGATAATCAGGTCTGGGCTTCCACAAGAGGCCTTATTCTGAGCTGCCCACTGACATTCTCTAAAAGCATGTTTATACTCTTCATAAAGATCACATCTGGTAGAATTAGTACATTGCATTGTTACATGACCAACCTCCCCACAATTATCACATCTTGGCTGGTCACATGTGCTGGAAGGATGTGTTTTAGAACCACATTTATAACATGCTTTGGGCTGGCCACTATAAAAGCACACTCCTCTATCCCTTCCCAACACAAAATAATTAGAGATATGCTCTACCCCAACATCAGACTGCCTTAATTTTACCTTAAATTTCCAGCCTCCCATCCAGAAATGTTCGGAATCCAAAATAGGCTCTGGGTCACTCTGAATATCACATTTCTGGGATAGCCAATAGGTAATGTCCTCCACATGGACTCCCTCATTCCTAAACATTACTGTTACATGTTTTATTAAAGGTTTAGTGAGAGGAATAACAAAAAAGGGGGTCCATATGGAAGAGAATTTCACCATATTGTACCTTTCCCAGAATAATTCCAATAAAGAAGCAGAACGAAAGCTAATGTCATAGTTATCTTCACCCGAGATGTTAATAAAAGCGAAAACATCTCTAGGGGAAAAGGACAATGATTCCTTTATAAGAGTTTTCCCCACATAATACCTGTCTGGTCTCTCTGTCATCCCACCTTTATATCTTATACGAACTGCGTTACGTCTGGGTGCAGCTTCCCTTTTGGCTTGTGAAAATAATGCAGACATTAAGGGTTTAACAGTAGTAGGATTTTCTACAGACTTAGATACCCCAGAAACATGATTTTGATTATTAAGCAAGGAAACATTAGAGATCAGTCCAGCAGGTATTTTCTTATTTTGAGCACTCTTTACTTTATCTTCTCTTTTGCTTGCCAATCCTTGTCCTCCACCTGGTCTCCAAGTAGGAGCATTACTTTGTAAATCAAGCGAGGAATCCCACGCTAAATCAGGAGTCCATGCCCCTTTTTCTGATTGTTCCCAGCCTGCAGCTAACAGGACGCCTTGTAGAGACCAAGTTTCATCTTGAAATTCTGTACCAGACGTTGTACTAGGCAAAACCCCAGAGACCTCAGGTTTGCATACTGTAATGTCATTATCAAGTGTAGGGGCAGTACGCTGTTGCGCAATAGACACCCTCGAAGAAGAAAAACTAAACTCTGTTACCCCCTCCTGCTTGTTTGCATCCGTTTGGTATTTAATCGGGGTTTGGAAAGTCAACCTCATGTCTCCTACCCTTGCAGGGTTAAACACAAAGCCTGCATCTTTATTTAAGTTAATAGTTTGAAACACCATCATTGGCTGAGTTTTACTCACTACATTCCGTTGCAGTTTTTGTGTAGCAGCCATTGGAGCAACAGGCTTCTCATCAGCTGACCGGACCATCGCAGCTGATCCGTCCAAAGATGTAACACACTTTTCAGTAGTTTGCAAGTCACTGTCCTCCACACAAAAGATATTTTCTGTGTTAATAAACACAGCAACAGGCGGTGCTTCACTCGTCAGCAGCCTGCATTCCTCCAAATGCACTTCCGTATTCTTACTGTCTAGACACCCATCCTGAGGGCCAGAGGAAATGAATGCTGGTTTTAAAGCTGTAGTACACAGTAATTCGGACTGAAGACATAACGGAGCCTCTGCTGTCACAGCCTTCAAGGAACTCCTTTTAGAATCAGCCGATAAAGGAAAGGACTCATTCGTAGAGATTGCTTCGTGGAAAATATCATCGCCTTCCATATCTAGGAGGTAGTTAACTGTGATTTCGTGTCTATGGGCTGCACGGCCTACTCGCCAGCAGCAGACACAACCTCCTCCTCCAAATGCTCACAAGAAGTGGCCATCTTGTAGTACGGTGGCCAGCTCTCCTATTGGCCAAACAGTAGGGGAATTTCCCTGGTGCAATGGCCAAATTTCCTCCATTCATGAAAAATACCACCAACAGCTTAATCTGGTTCAAGGTCAGTTGGCATTCATCTGTATCCCCCTCCCCCTGGTCGTGCCCTTCCCCGGGTCATGCCTGATAATAGGCAAGATTTGTCTAGTGCACTTACCCGGTCAACAAAAACTAAATAAATAAATAAATAATAATAAATAAAGAGAGACTAAAGGAGCTTAATATGTATAGCCTCGAGGAAAGGAGGGAGAGAGGGGGGACATGATAGAAACTTTCAAGCACCTCAAGGGAATCAACAAAGTCCAAGAGGGTAGCATCTTTCAAAAAAAGAGGTGTGCAAGAACAAGGGGGCACAATTTGAAGATAGAGGGGGCAGCTCAGAAGTAATTTAAGGAAGTATTTTTTCACAGAGAGGGTTGTGGATGCATGGAACGGCCTTCTGGAGGAGTTTGTGGAGTCAAAAACAGTGGTGGAATTCAAGCATACATGGGACAGTCATAAGGCAATTCTAGGGGGTTGGGGTAGAAAGATGTAGGCTACTGGTTAACTAGGATCTGCAGCTTATCCATTAGGTAGGGAAATGGGCAGACTGGGTGGGCCAAGCGGCCCTTATCTGCCATCAAATTCTATGTTTCTATGTTTCCACGCACCCTTGTAAGTTCATGGATTTCTAATATTTCCAGTCCAGATTTTCACCCTGGCATTTTTCCACACTTCCTTATGAACAGTACAGCTGTCATTTTTCACACCATGGCTGAAATGTGTTTTCACACTTCCAGCGCAGAAATGCGTGGTCGCTGTGGGACATCACTGTTCGGGACAGATTAAGAAAATCACAGTGACACTGTTCATGAGTGGAGGTTCCAAAATGCCTGTGTTGACAATCTGCTGTAAAAAATCCCCAAACTAATTGCATTACGGGTGTGCATTGAGCATTTTCTATGCAATCTCATGACTTCACCAGTTTTTTTTAATATTTTCACTGCAGATTTTCAACATTGCCATTTTTCACCTCCCCATGAACAGTACAGCCATCATTTTTCACATCCTGTTCGAAATGTGTTTTCACACCTGCGGTGCCAAATGGCGTAGTTGCTGTGCAAAATCAGCTTTTGGCTAACAAACTGATATTGCCACTGTTCATAAGGTGGGGGTCACAAAAAACCCATGTTGAAAATTTGGAGTGAAAATGCCAATGAACGCCTGAGGCGTTAGGGTTTCCGACCTTAACACCCCCCGTACAGATTGACAGGCATCAGGGGTATGACTTGGGATTTGTGCCTGTAATACTTATACCATTCCACAGCCTGCAGCCAGTGACAGGTATCAAGGTGTGCCTTGGATTCTTTGGCCCTGAAGTTCACCCCATTCTCCTATACAGCACCCATCTCACTGTATTTCCTGATGGAATGGGGTGAGCATAAGGGCCAAAGACCCCAAGGCACACCGTGACACTTGTCGGTGTCTGCAGGGTAGGGTGTGGTGAAATGGCATGGCCGATATGCCTGATGACCCAAAGGCACACCCCAGTGCCTGTCAGTCTCTGCAGGGTGCTGGTGGGGTTGGCTTCAGTTCAATACTTCACTGCCATTCCTATTATGCATCTCTCTAACTCCTATACTACCAATGCCAATGCCAGCAAGCAAACATTCGGCATTGACAAATGCTTGTTTTAGCCTGATGTTGTAATGAATCGAGTATGCAGTCAGCTGAGCAGCCTTTGTTTACATTGAAACCTGAATATCAAAAGACACCTGCACAATCTCTGGCTGCCTGTGATGTCATAAACCTCTTGAGCTTCGTTCTTGAGGTTTATGGAGTCACAGGAACCCCTTGATGGATTACAGCAACCATAATAGATGGCTGCCCTTCTGTTATTCTATTTACAGTACAGTAACTAGTTACTTTTAGGGAAAAGTAATAGCATTACAGTTACTTATTACTTTATTTTAAAAGTAATCCATTACTATTATTAGTTACCTAGAAAAGTAATCAGATTACAGTTACCAGTTACAATTAACTAGATACTCCCCAACGCTGGCAGGCAGGCTGACTGCTGGGCTGTACCTGCTAAGGGTATTTATACTGGCAGCCCTAGTGAAGTGTTGTATTTGACTGTGCTTGTATAGGATATTCAAGTGGGGTCACTGTAAAAAAGCAATGCCTTCTTAAGCACCAGAAAAGCAGCCTTACTTTGGTTACAGTTTACACTTACCTCTTTTCCGTTTTGAGTCTGCGTCCCTGATGTCTGTAATGCTGCTTTGTCTACTTGGCCTTAGCCATTATATTGTTACCTTACTGTAATTTGTATTGTGTATTTGTGCAGTAACTCTGTTACTTTCACTGTAATTCTCCCTAGTCACACCTGAATATAGGCATTTTTGGTCTAGTGTACTTACTGTAACTGACCAACAGTGGCACCTGGTCAAAACATAGCCAACCACAATGCCATCGGCAAGAACAGCATGGCAAAAATGCCATTATTTTTATTTTGAGGGGAGCTCTGTCACTTGTACCCCGCACCCCCCAGACTTAAGGATTCTCACTCCAGGGGAGCAGATCATGAGACAAGTTAAAATTAGTGGCACCATAGAATACAGTTTTCACATCCTCATGTAAAAAAATTGAAGTCCCGATGTCTACAAAAAGGTTGGAGACCAGGATTAGAACGCTGGTCTCCACTGCTGTCTGGCTGAGCTGTTTTATACCCTAGCCCTCCACACCACAGGAGCATCTTAGCCAGTTTCCTGGATTCTTCTGCTTTTGTCCTGGCCTAGGCAGCACCAGGGACAGTGACCAGGGGAGCACATATAGCAAGGGCTGTAAATCCCTGCTCACTGTCTGTGGTAGCGTTATACATACTAGCGCTCTCTTGACTGGTGCTATAAATGTAGTGCTAATCTAACCATGTACCACCAACAGTAGCTACATAAATAGCGACCTTTTTTTTGGCCTGGTGTCAGCGGCTAGAAACAAAGTGAAGTTGCAATGTGTGGAGGGAAGCAGTGATCTGAGCATAGTTAATTGTATGGGGGAGACAGGGCATTACCAGTGATTTGGGGGAAGGGCTACTAATTAGATGGAGCAATAAAAAATTGAGGTTGGGAATTTGTACAATAAGGTGTGAAAAGCTTGTTTTGCATGGAGCTCAGCACATGAATGGTGGCCATGCCATCTGTTGAGTACTGCCTCTGCATTGGTTGTGAGGGCACAGAAACAGTAACTGAATCAGGTGACCACTCAACAAATAATTTATATAGATGCTTTTTTATGTATGTCACCACCTGAGCCCCAGCGTTTTACCCCTAGTGAGCTTCTTTAAGGAGTCAGAGGTTCTGGTATCAAGTGACTCTTCATGCTGCTCCATGTCTGTGTATAATGTAGCAAGTGATTTATAGAGGGGTATCACCAGCAGAAGAAGGTGGTGTTGCCACAATATATATCACTTTTGAGACCCTGACCTGGAATACAGTGTCCATTTCTGGAGACCATATATCAGGAAGGACAAAGACAGGGTGGAGGGTGTCCAGAGGAGGGGTACCAAAATGGTGCAGGGGCTGCATCAGAAGCCTTATGAGGAGAGACTGAAGGACCTCAATATATACACCCAGTGAGAGAGGATAGAAGGGAGGCAACATGACAGAGACCTATAAATTCCTCTTGTAGTTAAATAAGGGACAGGAGGGAAGTATTTTTCTTGTATTTTTCAGAGGAAATGATGCACAAGAACAAAGGGACATGCAATGAAACTGGAAGGGGGTACATTTAAGAGAGATGTGAGGAAATACTTCTTCACTGAAAGAGTGATGGGTGCCTGGAACAGTCATCCAGTGGAGGAGGTGATGGTGAAAACAGTGATGGGCTTCAAACATGAATGAGATACACACAAGGGAATCAAAAGGAGGTCAGCGCCAGAGGAGTTGGAGAGAGGCGGTTGCACTGGTAGCTCCAGCTGAACAGGAGAGGAGGCGACATCGGCAGCAGGAGAGGGAGAAGGCAAACAATTGCAGTTGGCGTTCTGCCACATCAGTGGAAAGGAGTTTCGGCCATATCGGTGGCAAGGAGAAGGTGATGGACCAGAGTTTTGCCATGGGCTCCCAAAGAAGCCAATCAGGGGAGGAGGCACACTCTTTTGAAAAGTGGCTGGGCTATTGAAAGCCACAGGCCCAGCTGCAGAAGTAAAAGAGGTCAGTGCCCGAGGAGTTGGAGAGAGGCAGCCACATTGGTGGCTACAGCTGAACAGGAGAGGTGGCCACATCAGCGGCAGGAGAAGGGGAAGATGAGCAGTTGCCATTGGAGTTCTGCTGCATCAGAAGCAAGGAGTTTTAACTGCATCGGTGGCAAGGAGTTTTGGCCGTGTCGGTGGAAAGGTGAAGGCAAGGGGGAAGAGTTTTGCCATGGACTCCCAAAGGAGCCAATCAAAGGAGGAGACACACTCTTTTTAAAAGAGGTTTTTCTCTCACCCACCTACCCTGACCCCGACCTTTTTTAAATGCAGGTGGGAGGAGGAGCCTGAAGCAAGGTAGACTCAGGGACTGGCCAGGAGGACTGACTGCAAGTTCCACAAAATGGATGTTCACTTGGAACATTTAAATGGGACAGAGCACACTGGAGAGGTTGCTGTGTACTTTCATGACTAATTTTGAAGCTACCTATTAATAGCTGTCTTCAACAGACTTAATGACTAGTTTGGCTTTGTCGTGGTGGGATTAAGGGATCTGCTTTGAGTTGGTGGAAAATATGGGCTAAATAAGGGTTATCCGTGTTGGCTGGGTTAAAACCTTATTGTTCTTCCTAGAGTTGGCTTGAGCTGCTTTGGTTGAGGTGGTTCTGCCATTCTGGGCAAACTGTTTACAGGCTTAATTTGCAGGGACCCTGGTTTTCCATTTTTACCGGTAACACCGGTAACAATCACGGAATCCTGCTTGGTTTGCGGATTTTGAATTCTTGTATCGGTGCCTCACGGAAATTGCATGTCACTGCACAGAATCTCTTAAGATTTTGGCATCTTTTTAAATTTGTTTTATTTTCTCTTTCTATGTCCCCTTCTCACAGCATCAGTCTCCACTTTTTGGAGATCCCTAGGCTGGGTACCATCTAGCTTCACCCCTAGGTAATGCTCAGGAGCTCCTGTGGGTGTGTCCCTATTCTGCCTGGATTGTACCCCCCAGGTGGGAAGGGAAGGGGACCCCAGGTCACCCCTCCACACTCCCTTAATGTGTGTCGGGCCACTCAGTGTGTCCCTCATGGAGTCTGGGGCACCTGGGATCCTTCTGCCAGAGGCTGATGTGGGGTGATTGTTCCTGGTTTTCTGGTCTCTGTCCCTGAGGGCACTGGCACTAGAGGAGCTCCAAGGAGGTAAGTCACATAGAGACAGGCCACTGCTCCAGATCCTGGCTAGCATCCCCCCCGATTACTCTGCAACACCATTGCACCACCACCCGTGGTCACACAGGTGGTGGTAAAGCAGCAGAACTTGCAGCCCACCCTCCCTGAAGGAGGAGAAGGAGGAGAGCATTCCCTCAGGTGCTCGATCCTACTTCCCTGGCCAGACCTGCAGCAACCTGAGTTCGCTTCTGACCCTGGGTCTCTGGCATTGCAAGCAATAGTGCTACCGCAGCACCAGCAGGCCGACCAAGATTTCAGCATCTTAATATTGATGCTGCTGTGCTTTGCATTCTTTCTGCTTTGCTGCATATAGAGTCAGTAAGGAAATCACCCGCACTGCTTTGTTGTAATCAGCCATTCAGTTTAACCACCCATGCCTAGTGGTTAGAGTAACAAACAGTAATTGAACTGGGTACATCCAGCAGACTTGGGTTTGATTCCCACAACCTCCACTTGCATACTGTGTGACTTCAAGCAAGTCACTTAACCTCCCCAATGCTTCTAGGTCACTTCTGAAAACAGACAGTTCTGCCTAGTGGGGCTTACCTGCTTTACAAAGAATATTAAAAAAGTACCATTATATGTTTACTACTTCATAGAATAGTAGTCTGTGTACCATGTAATTTACCTGAGTTTTACTTAGGCTGCAATGATTTTGTATAGGTAAAGATAAATGTTCAGATACATTTTGTATGTTTTATAAGCTTGTTTTTGACTTTAGTCAGGTTTTTATTGTATTCTTTGCATATAAGCATCTAGGTTGTAGATTGCTAAACAAAGGATCACTGTTACCAACTAGCTTATTCAAGTTTATAATCAGTAGGGCCATCCAAAATCCTCAGTTGTTTGAATGAAAACTAGCCTGAATGAAAGTTTGTTCACAAAGAAGAAACTGTTTTACCACTCATGAAAGACTTCCCAGTTAGCACCCCATTTAGATGAATTGGATCATTTGCACCTTTTCTCTCACCGGCTGTTTCAGTCTCTGTGACAACAAAATGTTTATTGATGGACTGCTTCAACAAAAAGCAAATGTTAAGTATTTAAGAATACTTACGTTTGGCCAGTGGATTTTGAAAGCACAGTCAATGACATACAGAAGGTAAGACCCCAGGGGCTGTATGGTGCTGGTGGGCAGAGTAGTGCTAAATTCACACCTGAACAAAGACATGAAGACTGGGAGACACCCTTTTCATGGATACCAAGTGAAAAAAAAAGCATCCACATGTCTGGGAGATGCATGAATCCATTTTATTTATTTATTTGCTTTTGTTAACTAGGTAAGCACACTAGACATCCAAGTGCCTATTTTCAGGTGTGACCCGGGAGGATACAAGGTACATACAAAGCATCAAGCGTAGTCAAGGTAACGTACAGGATCATCCAGCATAACAAGTAGCTAGGTAGATAACAGCATGTGGGAGCAAGATATATAACATATTGACAGGTAGAGCAAACAAAAATACAGACAACATCAACAAGGTTAATGATATGGGGTAAGCCACAGGGGACCACACTCAGGAACAGGTAGGCAGGGATAAGTGCCCAGGGTAGGTTTCAGCATATTTGAAGGTCCTCCACTAATCACTTGTGGATTTTTTAGGTGAAGACATTTTATTTCAAAGAAGCAAATTCAAGCAGTTTTCTTTTCTGCTCCTCCTACCCCCTGGCCATCCACTCCTTCAGGCCTGCCAAGGCCCCCTACCACCACAGCTGAGTCCTGACCGCCATCCACTGCCCCTTACTGCTGTGCTACCAGGTAATACAGAGTAACCCTTCATTGAGTGGGAGGCTACCAGGAGAGGAAAATTGCCCCAAAGAGCTTCCTGTGTATCCTGGGCATGGCAGAGGTCAGAACAGACACATGTCTGGGGTTTCTGGCTTATGGAGGGACCAACGGCTGTCCTTCGGTTGGTCAGTGGGTATTTTCCCATTTTCTTGGGAGTGTAACAGGCCACATGATGTCAAAGCACAAGCCAACATCAGCTATGCTCCCTCCTGCAGTGAGGGCTGACATGTTGTCATGCCTCTGACCTCCACCAGAAGCCAGCAAATGCTGAGCCATGAACCCACCCTCCCTCCCAGGAGGAGGTGAGTGGTTGTTGGACACTCAAGCCTTCAGCCACCAGCTGTCCCTCCAATACCCAAGTATGTTCCCTAACCCTGGTCAGCGGTGTCACAGGCATAAATCCAATTCAGGCAGCTAAATTATAGAAAGGAAAAAACCAAGGTAGTCCACCTTAGTGGTGATGGTTCAGATTAATTCATATCTGAGTTCTAACAAGCAAAGAGACCAAGTCATTAGTAGCTTGTGCACGTGGGGTATGGGTGTTGAAGAAAGGGGATCATAGTGCTGTCACTACTGCCATCACCCCAGAGAGATTGGACTACATTGTTGCTACTGCCATCACACCGAAGGGGTGGGGGCTGTAGTGCTTCTGCCAGTACCACTGGCAGATGAGGAATGTAGTACTGCTGCCGTCCCACCTGAGGGATGGGGGCCATAGTGCTGATATTGCCATCACACCTGAGGAATGGTGAACGTAGTACTGCTGCCATCACACCTAAGGGATGGGGGCCACAGTGCTGCTGCTTTTGTCACACCATAGGGAGGGAGGTCGTAGTGCTGTTGCTGCTGCCATCACACCAGAGGGATGGGGGCCATAGTGCTGTTGGTGCTGCCATCACATCTGAGGGATGGGGCTGTAGTGCTGCTTCCATCACACCTTAGGAATGGGGGCTGTAGTGTTGCTGCTGCCATCACATCTTGTACCTAAAATAACTTTAAATTGGTACAAGGATGGAAGGATGTGCAATAGTGGAGGTCAAAATTGCTAAAATGCATGTTAGCAGAGTTAAAAATTGTTAAATAAAGTACACAAAACCAAACACCAGTAAAACCGGATTTTGGCTTAGCAGACACCGGTGACAATACCGTTTTTTACAATGTGCAAAATGGAATATGCCCTTTCTCAGTCCTGGTAAACCAGTATACCTGTTAATTTGCTTAAACTAAATAGTTCGATGACATATTTGAAGCTAGCTATGAATTGCATTGCTTTGGGTTGATTTGAATCTGATTTGGTTCGATCTGCTTCGGCAGCATCGGAGTCCCTGGTTAATAGTCGGTACACTTGAGAAGACCAGGACCACATGGCTGCAACAGGTTGGGGACATGTTAGAGGAAACTGGTATGGGGGAGGGAGGCACAGCATGGAGTGGCAGACTGGGCAGCTGGGCTGTGCAAGGTCACAACTGAAGGGGAGGGTGCCTCGGTTGCAGAATGGAGGCGAAGCAGGCTAGTGGGTTGCAGTGGCTGTGGAGCTGCAATGGCCATGAGTACACTGTGGAGACTAGGGCACTATCCTATTTGTGCCAGGTTGATGGGACTGGAGGCTGAGTTGTGCAGGCTCAAGTATGAACTGGACAGGTGGGTGAAAGGCATGAATGCAGGGGATAGGAGGCATGCACCCATAGAAAACTGGGGGGGGGGAGTGCCTGAAAATGTGGGTGCAGGAGGATGGGGGCCACCAGAAATCATGGTAGGTCTGTCCAGCCCTGGGGGAAGAGATGGGGGAAGGATCAAGGGAAGCAGACAGGGAGGAGGGCGAAGGATGGCCGACAGTGGGGGGCTACTGGCAGATGAGCAAAAGGGTCTCCAAGGACTACAGCAAGGGAGCTCACTTCACAGGAGGGGAGCACTGGTAAGTAACCTACTGGGGGATCCCAGTTTCAAATAGGTACTTGCCACTGGCAGATACCATGGCATGAGGGGCCTCAGAGGAAATGGGGCGGGGGGCGCAGTCAGCAGAGGATGGAATAAGAAGGAGGATGAAAGTGAGGAGGGGTTGGGGGCATGGGTGCCAGGACAAATAGAGGAGCCAGGGATAGCATGGGAAGGAAGTCCAAGAGTCAGAAAAGCCTGGGTAGGGATGACGAGGGAACAGTGAGGTGGGAGCATGGATCTCAGGGGGAAAGGGACCAGCAGGGAGTAAGCGTGGTGGACAGAGAAAAAAGGATGATTGGGGTAGAAGCAAGAGCTCCTGGAAGTCAGAAGGGGACACAGGCTAATGGGAGTGCTGTTGGGACACACCAGTGTAGTGAGGCAGTGGGGGGGGCTAGAAGAGGAAGGGGTAAAGGCAGCTGTTGGCAGTCAAACTGATGGTGCAGTCAGAAAAAACAGAGAGGTAAGGGAAGTGAGGGAGTGTGTGTGGCAGAGGAGGAAATTAGGCTTAAGCAAAAGCAGGAAGTTAAAGTGCTCCTGTTCAGGGACTCCATGATTCAGAGCATTAAGTGGGAAAGGGGGAGTGAGGGGCAAGGCTGTGTTGTCAAAGTAAAGAGTATATCTGGCATGACTGTGTACAAGGCCAAGCACTTGGTTTATACTCTGGTGAAGGAATGTGGGGGATCCCCTAACATATTAGTGCACCTGGGCAATAATGACATAGAGGGAAATAGTGTGGAGGAGATACAGGCACAGTTCTGGGAGCTAGCCAAGGTAGGTCAAGTGGTGGGGTGCATGGTCTCTTTATCAAACGTCCTCCTGGTGGCTAAAGCTAGCGTGGGAAACAAGCAAAAAATCAGGGAGGTAGACTTCCGGTTTTGCTACCGAGATCAATGGTCACATAGTTAGATAGCTCCATTTCCCTCTGGCTATTTTTACCTCTCCTGGTGCATTCTTTAAACCCCAAACCTGCTAAAATATGAATAAGAGGGGAAATAAAAGTGGTGACCCAGGGCCAGCAAAGAAACCAGATGATTCAGTGCTAGATGATGAACGATCGGACTTGGAGGCCTATGATACTGATTCCATGCCAGTGCAGTTGCGGACCTCCACAACTAAGATGGTGGAAGTTGCTCATTGTACTCCGAAGAATAAGAACAAAAAAGTCAAGCTTGGTACTATTCATAATGTCACGGGGTCATTATGTGGCAAGACATAATCGCATGGTACAACAATCACGCTGGCGTTTTATGCCGCCAAGGCATATGTCTTCTTCTGTGAAATCTGCCCCCACACTCCATTATGGGGGCTGCACACCTCTGAGCCCCCACTAAGGTTCGCAGAATCCATGGGAGGGTCAACTTGGGAAGCTCACAAGTCTGGGTTCGTCACAATGCAATATGCTGTTAAGTGTGCGACATTGTGACCCGGTACGATTTATAATGAACTATGCGCATTTCAGGTGGATATAAAGCAGCTCTATAGTGAAATGCGGAGAGACTTGGTTCAGTTGAAGCAATGAGCGGATGACTTGGAATGGCAGCTTACTGCTGTGGAGAACCAGGTAGATGACTTAGAAACCTTAACGCAGAGATTACAAGACCAATAGGCACTCATGGAGGCCTGACAAGAAGTCGCAGAGATTGGGGCTCAACGGAAAAATATCCATGTTTATTTCATTGCAGAAGGGGCTGAAGGTACCAACATTAAAGATTTCATTACTAACCTTCTTAAAGCTACTCTAGATCTTCCAGCTGACCTGAATTTGGACTTTTAACATATACATTGGGCATTAACCCCATAGCCCACCTCTTCTTTGGCCAGCCCGTGGTCCATCATCGCTCGTTTCAGCAGCTACGTGATGAAGGAGCAGATCCTTTTGACAGCCTGGCACAAACAAAGTTTTTTACAACAGCACCCACTTCTATGTTGATCATGACTACGCACCTAATACTATGAGGCTCTGGAGGGCATACTTGCCTCTTCTTCCCATGCTGAAAGCTCAGGGCATGAAGTTCACCAATCCCTATCCTGCATGACTGGTGGTTATGTTACCAACGGGGAAAATGGAATTTTCTTCAGCAGATGAGGCACTTGTGGAACTAAGTAAACAGGAGATATCCTTCCCAGAATGCCCTAAGATGGATTGGGCTGCAAACCCCCGCCCCCGAGATGGCAAACGGTCGAAAGGGAGCAGCACGCACAGCAGAATACAAATGATTTTCAATCTATTTTAAAGCAGAAACTGGCTGAATTTTGATGTATTAATAACAATGCTAGGGACACTTGATGACATTGAAGCACAGTGGAACTTTACATATTTGTGCGTCTCAGATAAGGGGTTGAGGATTTATTAAAGGAAGGAGGGAGATGGGCAGGCAAGGGATTTTCTTTCTGGACTGGGCACAGGTGGTGGCCTAACTCTAGGCCGATAACACTACCTATTATCCCTCTAAAGTTTTAGGATATACATGTATACGGCCACTTGTTGGAGCTCTACCTCATTGCTATTTTTCCAGCTCCCCCTCCCCCCCATTGGTACCGGAGGAATCCAATGCCTTCTGTTGGGGACTTTGGTAAAAAGTAATTTGTCTCTATCACATTTGGGAGAGAGAATCTGGAACTCTTAACAGTTCATCAGAAGCCTTGGAGCATTCACAAATATGGCCTCAGAGACTATGCTCAAGTTGGATTTCTATTTCCTGGATTGTCCATTGACTCTACTGTAATATGGGTGTGGGAGAGCTATGATGAGATGTCTGGGTTACTTGTTCCTCCTCCCCTTTTTTCTTTCCTTCCTTATCTTTCTCTCCCACCCCACACCCTGGCCCTGGTTCATACTGTGCATGCTATTTATGTAAAATTGACAAGAGGGGGGACTAGATGGTTATGGTTCATCTCTCAGGTTTGAGTGCAGAGGATTACCTCTGGCTACTTAGCTACCTCTTTCCCTTCTTTTGTTTCCATCCCTATTTAACTCATTTTTGGTTGGGCTACATCAGCTCACAGGGGTCCCGGGCAGGTATAGCCCTGGCTTTACCCCCTTATCTGGATGGGAGCTCCGTTACATCAAAGCTTCTCCAGATATCTTAGGGAGGCTTTATATAGCCTCCCCCACCTTGGAAGCCTTTTTTGTACTTAATCCAATTTGTTTACCTGTTGCAGTAAGTGATTCTAACCTCGTTAGGGGGTCACTCCTGTTTTTTGGAGTTATGACCCCTAGTAGTTGTTGGTATGCCCAGTTGGCAGCTTACTTGGTACAGATGTTTATATTGATTATGATAATGCATTGTACACTGCTTTACAAAGAGAAATGAAGCCTTACAATCTTTAAACAGGACAAGGGGTAATCGTACGCATTTCTACACCATTCCTGCTGGGGGTAGATATATATTGGTATATTCTGCTCAGTGAGCTATGGGGATGAGGGGATGTGGAGAGGTGGAAAAGAGGTCCCTTCAGAGGGGATTTAAGGGGGGTGGGATGGAGGCCACGGATTTGAGCACCACTGTTGTAAGCTTGGTTAAGACTTATTCAAATGGCTAAGCCCTCGGTTATTCTCTTTTTCAATGTAAATGGTATCCATAACCAGGTGAAATGAAGGAGATTACTCCAATTTTTTAAGAGCGATAAACCAGAAATGATTTTATTACAAGAAATGCATCTCCCACTGGAAGAGCATGTCAAATTCCAACAGTGAGGATTTCAAACCGTGGTGACATCTTCTCACCCTTCTGGCTGTCAGAGGGGAGTTAAAATATTGATTCCCCGTGGAGTAAATTTTCATTTACAACATGAAATAGTAGACAAATATGGCTGATTTTCTGTCACAGTGGGTACTTACTATTCTAAACCCATTACTTTAGCCTCAGTATATTTGCCCCTGGGATCCCCTCCGAAAGTGGCCAGGGCATTTTTTGATATACTATTACCCCATATGGGAGGCCTTTGTATAACTGGGGGTGATTTCAGTATCACTATAAATACCAAATTGGATACTTCACTGCCTGGCAGACACAGGGCCACCCCTCTACAAAAATATATCAAGGCAGTTCTCCCTGACATTGGTTTCATTGACATCTGGAGACTTTTTTACCCATCAGTGAGAATGTAAGCTTATCATTCCCCCAAGGGACACACACATCGTCCAGATTAAATTATTTTATAGCTTATATTGAGCACCTAGAACATATTAGGGATCTGTATGTTGGAGCATCTATCCTCTCTGACCATTCCCCTATTTATCTTAAATTATTGATTGTCAGATGACCTGAATCCCACAGTTTTTGGCATCTCAATCTTATATGCCTTCAAGACCCAGAATTTATTAAGAAAATCCAAGAGACGATTCCAATTATCTTAGCAGAGAATAATTCTACAGAAACCTCAGGTACCATACAGTGGGATACCCTTAAAACTGTTCTTCATGGGGAAATTATTAAATACTCTACACAACAGAAGAAGGCCAGGGAAGCTCTCCAAAATAAACTTTATTTGGAGCTGAAGCTACTTCAGAACAAATTGTCCCGGGGGAATCGATGGTGAAGATTCAAATACAAAATACTAAACTACAGCTCCAATGGCTACTAGATTAAAAAGTAACATAACAATTACTTTATTTAAAACTTAAATATCAGGAGGGAGGGCCGTGAGGAGCCAGGAACCTAGCCCGACATCTTAGAGGGGCCAAAACACAGGCACTGGTATTTAAACTAAAAGACCCTACCACCGGGCATATATTGTCCCACTCCAAAGATATTAAGCAAGCCATGGCTCAATATTACCAAGCTCTCTACACAGATGATCCATCCCCCTTAACTCAGATTATTGCTGAATATTTGAAAGCCCCCCCTTGCCTCATCTTCCCAGTTTCAGGCAGGCGAACTCCTCCGTCCCATTACACTAGCTGAACTACTTGAGACCCTTAAGAAGACTAAATCTCAAAAAGCTCCGGGGCCAGATAGTTAGCCAAATGAGTTCCATAACAAATTTTGAAGTTGGTTCTTTCTGGAGACACAGGCAGGGCACCCCCTTCCCCCTCCTGGAGATACGCGGAAATAGTAGCCATCCCCAAACCTGGGAAAGACCGCTTGTTAATGTCCTCCTACTGTCCAATTTCCAAATTAAATTGTGATTACAAACTATTCATGTCTGTTTTAGCATATAGAATAGATGCCCTTCTCCCCACTCTTATTGACGGAGACCAGGTAGGCTTCATTCAAAAAAGACAAGCCCAAGATGCTGTGCAACATCTTCTATTGCTCACCTCCTGTGCCACTGAGAGATGAATCCCCCTAGTCCTTCTCAGCTTTGATGCTGAGAAGGCATTTTATAGGGTCTCTTGGCCCTTTCTCTGGGCCGTTTTAGATTGTTTCACTTCCTGGAGAAATTTATCTTACAAATTAAAGTGATGTATCAGAACCCAGTTACTTAAAGTAGATGGTGTTTTTGGCATCTCCTTTTTCTCTGGCACGGGGTACCTGACAGGGATACCCCCATCCCCCCCTGCTATTTACCCTATACTTTCTTTTATACTTAGTTTATTGTCTTTCATTTGTCAGCATTTGTTACATCATTTTCATGAATCACATGTTGTTCTTTGGGGTAAAAACCCCTAGCACTGACAACATTGCAGATATATTACAGCACTTCTGGTTCATAGTAGTCAACTTTACTACAATCTAACTAGAACAGTAACAGTAGCTGCTACTGTCTGGGATGTGTTCCGTCCTTTCACTATCTATAACTAGTTGTCTGCCATCCAGAAAATACCCATAACAGGAGTCTATCAGTGGACATTCTCTATCTCCGGTGTAAAAAGATAAATATCTCTTTAGTACAGTTCAGGCATCTCACTCTTAACCACTGTCATGGAGTAACCATCTGGTCTATTTCTGTTGATATATCTGTGGCTTTTGCTTAAGATTGATCATTAACCTTTCCATCAAATGTATGGATTCAGCCATATCCTTCCACTCCCCTACCCCTGGGGCCCTCGGCTGCAACCAATTCTTTGTAATAATTTTTAGGGCTGCTGCAACCAGGATCTTCCATAGGTATCTGGCATCCTTATCTTTAACTTCCCCTGGGATTAGTCTCAAAACCAAATCTCAATTGCAAATATCTGTTCTAGATGTTTCGTAACCTCCCTCCAATAAAAAGTGATACCTGGACATGACCAAAAGACATGTGCCTGTGAGGCATGTTGTTCTCCACAAGCCCTCCAACACCCAGCCGAGGCACCTCCCAACACATGAACCATTTGTGTTGGTACTAAGAAATATCTGGTTCTCAACTTCCAACAGAAGTCCCTCCACACCAAAGAACTAGAAGTTGACCATGTACTTCTCCACATCAGAGACCAGTGTTTATCTGTTATGTGAATTACTAAGTCCTGTTCCCATTTTTTCTTTATGTGCTGGGACGTGTTGGCCATATCTGCCACATAATTATTATACAGCAATGAAATGGCTTAGTCTGCCCCTCTTGCCCCCCCTTTGAAATAGCCCTCTCTCTTCCAACACCGGCTCCTCGGGCATTATCTTGTTAATTTGTATATTCAAATAGTCTCTCAATTAATAATACCTGATTTTATCTGTCTGCTTCAGGCCATATTTTTCTTGGATTGCTTCAAAGGAGAGTATGGTATTCCCCAACATTATTTGATAAGGAGCGCACAGACCCCTTCTAGCTTGTTTCTGATACCACTTATCAAGCGTTGCTGGTGTAAACTGATGTCATATGCCCACCATCTATACCTCCACCTGCTTATTCCCTTCCTCCATCCTTCCAACACCGCCCTTGTACCTGAGAGACTGAATGTTTCCCCTGTGTCCTGAGGCCCAAACATCACCGCCCGCAAAGGGGGATCCCTTTGTTTCCAAAGATCTATTCACTTCCAATGGGTGTCGTATCCCGGATTGCCCCAAAGTAGTGCAACCCTCATCTGGGCTGCCATCCAGTAGCCCTGCAAGCATGGGAATGCAAGGCTCCCCTCTTCCTTAGGAAGATAAAGCAAGGATCTTCTTAATCTAGGTTTTTAACCTTCCATAAATAGGAGAAAAACATACCCTGTCAAGTATCCAGATCTGCCGGAGTTAACAGACGTGGGACACATTGAAATAAGTAGAGAAGGCATGGTAATGCATTCATCTTGAGGGCTTGAGCCCTAGCACTAAGTGAGATGGGTAGAAGGGACCATCTTTGAAAGTCACTTTTAAGCTGCACTATTATAGGAGGACAGTTCAGCTCTTTCAATTGTGTATTGTTCCTACCCAACTTTACCACTAAATATTTTATCTCTGTCTCATCCCATAACATGGGGTACTTACTTTTAAGCTCCTCAGTTGGGGTGAAATTGAAACAGAGAATTTCCATTTTATTATTATTCAGTTTATAGCTGGATAACCCCGAAAACTTATCCAGCCATCTGAATACCGCTGGCAAAGACTTCACGGAGTCTGCCACATACAAAAGTACATCTTCAGCATACAGAGCCAGTTTGTGGGTTTGTACCCTCATATTAATCCTCTTTATCTCTGGGCACTGACGGATGCTCTGAGCAAGAGGTTCAATGAACAGGGCAAACAGTAATGGAGAGAGAGGACACCCCTGTCACGTTCCTCTTTCTAAATTAAAAGTTCCAGAGATATGCCCATTTGCTCTGACCTGTGCTCTCGGAGATTCATATAACTTAAATATAGCCGTTATCTGCTGCCTTGGGAACCCAATCCAGGAAAGGACCTCTTTCAGAAATAACCATGATACCCTATCAAACAGTTTTTCAGTGTCAAGACTTACTATCAATGCCGGTAATTTGTGCATGGAAATTTGATTATATGTGTTATTCTACGGAGATTATCCTGTGCTTGTCTGCCCAGTATGAAACTGGATTGGTCTATCTGTACTAAAGAGGGGAGGTTCTCCTGAATACGTCTGGCCAAAAGAGATGTAAGTATTTTATAATCAGTGTTCAATAGGGAGATCAATCTATCTGAAGGGCATTTTGTTGGGTCCTTTCCCAACTTGGGTATCACCAAAATCACTGCCTGGGCCCAAGAGGGAGGGGCCGTAGCCTCATCTTTCATGACCACATCAGAAACCTTCCCCAGAAGTGTCTGTATCTGGTTTCCAAAACATTTATAGAACTCCACAGGGAGTCCGTCCGACCCCGGACATTTACCCACCTTAAGCCTTTTAATCCTCTTCTTTATTTCCTCCAGCCTCACAGGTCTCACTAGCCTTTCCCCTTGCTCCCTAGTTAGGCCCGGCAGTTTAAGCAAACTCAGGAATCTCTTTATGTCTTCCCTTCCCTCTTTTTTGTCTTCTACGTATAATTTAATATAATATGTTCTAAAGGCATCTGCTATCTCATGGACCCCTTGAACCATTTTGCCTATCCCTGGATGCCACACCTTCATTATTGTTGCTCTTGCCCGTTTTGCCCTCAACCTGCAAGTGAGGTAACGCAGCGATCGAGGTCCCCCCTCATAATGTTGTTGTCTCAAAAAGAGAAGCCTTTGTTCCACCTGATAATCCAAAATTCCCATCAACTCTCTCTTATAGTCCAACAACTGTCTCCTCCGCTCCTTGTCATACTTTTGTTTTTGCTGCCCCTCCAAATCTGCTATCAGCCCCATTAGCTTAAGTCTTCTCGCCTCCCTCTCCTTCTTTTTCCTCGAGGCCAGTTGGATAAATTTACCTCGCAGGACAGCTTTTGCGGCATCCCAGTGGATGGCATGTGTGGTATCCTGCTCTGTATTATCTAGAAGGTAAGCCGCATAGGTTTCTACTATTTGGTCCCTGATTTCTTTATCATTCAAAAGAGAGGTGTTCAGTCCCCATAGGAGATTCCAGCGAGTCTCCCCTAGATCTATTTTTATATATATGGGCGCATGATCAGACAAAAGTAAGTCCCCTATCCAACTGTCCTCAATTCTCTGTACCTCAGTCTTCGTGACTAGAATATAGTCCAGCCTTGAATATGTGTTATGGGCCACAGAAAAAAAGGTATAGTCCCTCTGTCTAATGTGTTGGTGTCTCCAGGTATCTAATAATCCCATTTCTCCTATCAATTTCTGGATATTCCTAGCTGTTCTATGTGGTTTACCTCACCCTCGAGGAGGAGTCCATATCTGGGTTCAAGGGCAGATTAAGGTCCCCCCCCACAAATTATGACTCCCTTCCCCCACTCTAACAGAGTGGCTAGAAAGGAATGATACTCAGGTAATGTTGAGCCAGGGGGAAAGTACACGGATGCCAGTGTGACAACATTGCCCCTAAATTTACCTTTCAGCATCGTGTATCATTCCTCCTTTCTGTCTTAGCCTCCATTTTTTCAAATGGGGAATTAGAAGGCACCAACACCATCACACCCCTCCTTCTACCATTCTTATAGGAGGATGCAGCCATTTCCCCAAAACCCAATTTTAGGAACTTATTATGCTCCTCCATCGACAAATGGGTCTCCTGGAGCAATAAAAAATCTGCCGTAGCTTTCCTTACCTGGCTCAATATTTTAGATCTTTTAACAGGGCTTGTAAGGCCATTAACATTGTAGGAACAAACAATCATACCCTTACCTGCCATCACAATGGTCTGTATTTAAAAATATATTCTCAGGGTCCCCCCGGACTCCTCTTCGGGAGCCACCCCACACATCTCTCTTCTTTACTTCAATTAACTCACTCTTATGACGGAACACATCCCAGATATGAAACAACATATAAACCATTACTTGATAACAGTAGCTCAACTTTACTGCCAACTGGGTTTGTAACCAATGCATGATCTTTGATCTCCAAGGTAGAAGTCCCACTTTTTGGTGCTCTAGTCCTACCTCCACCTTATACCGATGGAGGCAAGTTCAGAGGGGTTACCAGTGTCTCTACAATGGGAGACCTCCTCTAGAGAGCTCTTGTTTGTGACTTGAAGCTCTTCGCTTTCCTGTATGACCAATTATTCTATTGATCTGAAAAGCTTTTTATTGCTGCACTGCGTGCATAAGCACCTTCCAAAAGAAACTGATGTTCTGCGCTGATCTAACTGTCTTCCATATTAACATTTACCTTCTGACCTAATCCCAATTTCATGTCTTCTGTAGGGCCAGAGAAATCTCTCTCTACTACTTCTCCAACTGGGGTACCCCTCAGGAGACATTAGTCCCACCTCGATGGGAGGGATGCAAACCCCAAAACCACCAAACAAGAATCATTACCCTCTTCCCCAATCCCCCTTCCCTTCTCCAGAATTCACTAATCTGACTAATTTTGTTTATTTTGCTCATTAATTCCTCCACAGTATTCCCCTTTTCCCAAACCTCAAAAGCTTCTTATCTTTCCATCCCCATGTTTTGTGTTATTAATGCCCATTCTTGTACTACTGATATCTTAAGCCCATAACACTGTACAGTTTCAAATATAATGGTCCACACTTTGTATATTTCTTCTTGATCCAGGCCTCTTCCTCTGTTTCAGCTCCGTAACTGGAGCTCTTGTTTTACTTGCACAACAAATCCACTACAGTGGCCCCTTTCCAGTGTCTAACTGAAGATTAGCCCCTATATATTCCCCCCAACTTCCACACTCTCCCCCCTTCAGCCACATAAAAATAACCCAGTTCCTGATGATGATGTGATTCTTGCACTTCTGTTTTGTTTCCCTTCGCCATCCTTCCACTGCATCCACGTTTATATTTACTCATAAACTGTTCCACGTCAAATCCCGCTTCCCTGAGGCATCCAATATGTGCATAGCTTTATAACTGCTGCAGGAAGTTAGGAGTCGCTAACCCCACCCCCGCATTCTCATAAGATCGTATAATTATTACTTATGTGCCATGTAGTCAGAATAAGCAGGCATAGTCCCCAGTTATTAAAGTCCTGTTCATTTCTCTTCATGTGCTCTGGGCACATTGTACTCCCTTAAGTCCCCATCTTAGTCTCTTTTAAGTCAGTATTTGCATTGTATTCCCGTTTCGCATCTTCATCCTTCAGCCATTGAGTTGTTATTCAGCACGACATCTTGTTCTCTCGGAGGGTTGCCTTGTTCCTGCTCTCCTTGCTCTAGTTCTATGTCTGGGGATTTTCTCTTGACTAGGACCTTGTCCCACACCCCAGACATGTCCCTGCTTAAACCGCCATTCACTCTTTTTGGGCCTCTTTTGAGCCAGTTCCGCTCCCCCAGCTGCTGTTGAATCTGCCGTCCCTGCTCCTCAGGTATGTGCAACCCCACTCTCTCCACAAACTCCTTAGCTTCTGCCAGCTCTTGAAATCTCAAAATACCTTTTTCTGTTTGAACTTTCAGCCTAGCAGGGTATTCAACAAAGGCCTTTACCCCTTTTTGCTATAGTAGTTTCACGACCTGTAGCACCTTCCTCCTCCTAGCAAGCAGCTGTGGGGTAAAGTCATGCTCAAAAAACAGTCTGACATCTCCGAAATATATAATTTTTCTCAACCAAGCTAGGGCTAACACCTCCTCTTTGGTCCTGTAATCCAGGAACGCAAGCACTCTCGATCTTGGTCTGGCCTTCTGATCTTGAGGGCACGGTACCAATGATCTGTGAGCCCTAATAATGTCCAGCTGCTTATCAATAAGTAAATTGAGGATCTCTCTTATAAATGAGTCAATAAAGTCTATCATGTTCCTCGATTCCATTCCTTCTGGTACTCTGTGGATCCGAATATTGTTTCGCTGGTTCCGGTTCTCTAATTCCTCAAGCTTCTGTTCCAGCAGCATGGTGCGATGATGCAGCTCCAGCAAGGCCGAATTATGCACGTCTGTGGTCTGGGTATATTCTGTCATTACCGTCTCAACTTCTTGTGTTTTTTGGTGTAATTTTGCAATGTCTTAGCACTGATCTAGTGCTTTAGCCTCCAATCTCTGCAGAGTATCATTTATTTGCTGTAGGGTTTGGCAGAGCTGCCGGGAAGTAATCGTGCATTCTGTCTCTTGAGCCATACTCGCGGCCTTCTCCGTACTTTTTACCTGCTCAGCTATCTTTTGTTTTACAGCTCCATTCAACTGAATCTCCTTCAAATGGTGTTTGGGTCCCATCAGATAGTCTTTTATTGATCTTTTGGTCAACAGGATTGACATTTTCTTTATGGATTAACATGGATTGTTTCTGGTCAGTCATTCAGCGCTTGGTTTAGGCAACCATTGGGTCCGTGCCCCAACCGGGAAGTCCCTACCCTATACCTTGAGCCTTTAGCAGCAAATATTCATCAGAAAGATGAGATTGAGGGGATTCCTGGGGGGGAGGGCCCACAAGCTCACACTTTTTGCAGATGATTTCCTTCTTATATTCATATCACTTGAAGGATCCATTCTGGCAGTCTGGGATCAACTGGACACATTTGGGATGCTGGCAGGTTATAAAATCAATAGTAACAAGACAGAAGAGCTTAACTTTTTCTTTTTGGCCTCCCCGAGGTTGAAAACAAACTTTCCTTTTCGCTGGAGCCGTGTGCAGATACGATACCTTGTTATTAAGATCCCCTCCAAAATGTTGCATTTAAAATTGCTGAATTTGGAGCCCTTGACTCAAGAGCTCACTCTGTATTTATCTAAATGGGCTAAGCTACCTCTGGAAATTCTCAGCAGAGCTGAAACCATACAACAAAACATATTACCCCATATCCTCTTTTTCTTGCAAACACTCCCACGTTTCCCATCAACCACATACTTCCAGGCTTGGGATAAATTAATTTCTAGGATTATTTGGGGAGGACATGCACCGTGGATTAAATACGCCACCTTACAACTATTTAGATCTCAGGGAGGTCTCAGTCTTCAAAACATGAATGTATATGCTCAGGCGGCACAGATTCAGATAGCTCTTCTCCATTCTGCTTCTCAATATGAGGCATATTGGAAAGATATAGAGGTCACTATGAATGGTGTGGAAGATTTCCCTCCCTATATCTTGGGAGACCCCCCCAGGTGCCTTCTTATGACACAATTGCAACCTTTTTTGGTTGAGGTTTTTAAACAATGGCTCCAAGTCTGGCGTTCACTCCTCTCTAAATTTGAGAGATCTTATCTTTTGGACCTTGCTGTCCCCCATTGGAAATTATATAATCTGCAATATGTATTTAAAGTGATAGGCCCTATGGGCATGCATTTCTTCTCATTTCTTAGAGCTACATATCAGATTCCCATATCCCAGTACTCAATATATATGGCTCTTAAGACTAAGCTTCTTCCTCTCGAAGAGGGGCTGGCAGACATGGCGGAGACATCCTCTAGCTTCGTTCAGATTGTTTTACATCACCTATGGGGGATGGTGCAAAAACATATTATCAATTGTTTATATAAAGCATTGAATGTTTATCACCCACACTCTCTAACAGATCTCAAATCGCATTTGACCAAGGAACTGGGGGAAGAAATAGATGAGGAAGACTGGAGCAAATACACACTAGTGTATTCTAAGATTTCCTCTAATGTTTACTAGTGGGAATATGCATGGAAACTGAGGCTCTGGTTCTTTAAGACCCCAGTGGTGACTGCAAAATTTAAAGGTAGAGATTATGCCCAATGTTGGTGAGGTTGTGGGCATAATGAGGCTGGAAACGTACATATATTATGGTCCTGTCATACTTATTTAGTTATTGGCAAGATGTCCTAACTGTATTGACTGATATATTTGAATGCCCTGAAATACATTCCCCCGTCTTTATCCTTATAGAGGTCCCCCTGTAGGGCACTAAAATTGATCAAAATACGTATAACTTACTGACTATTCTAATTCTTGCAGCCAAAAAGATAATTACGAGGCTCTGGATGTCCCCTAAAATTCCATCTAAGGACTCATGGAGGGGTCTAACCTATAAAATTTACAATCTTGAGTGAGTCACGGTCAGGCTGAATAACCGCCTAACTAGTTTGGAGATTAAATGAAGAAAATGGGTCTTATACCAGTTGGAGCACTTTCTAGAATTTATACCATGATGGATGGAATTAATTTGCCACTCTGTCTAATACTCAGAGAGAGTTAGGAGGAAGCGGGGACTGGGGTAAACCCAAGAGGCCCCCCCCCGTTTGATAGCGGACTGGCTGTATATGTTGGGGGGGCATTACTTATCGAAATGTTGGTGGTCTGTCTCTTACTGAGCAGAAGTATTTATAATAATGCACTCTTCCTCCATACGTGCAAGATTAGATTTATGCTAATATCTGTGATGAAATGTAATTCTGCCCCCTTTATGTTTGTAAATGGTGTCTTATATCATGATGTATGGCTGTACAATGCATTGAGATATTATAATAACAATAAAAATATTTCAATTTAAAAAAGAAATCAGGAAGGTAAATGACTGCCTCAAAGCATGGTGTGTGGTTAGGGGATATGGGCTGGTGGGGGACTGGGGAGCAATTTAGGAGGACAAGGGGCTGTATGCTAGGGACAGGTTTCACCTAAATTTGGGGGGAAGGAGGTTTTGAAACTAAAACTGACTGAGTTCATTGAAGCTAGGTGGGGTTTAAACTTGTGAAGTGGGAGGGCTGGAGAATGGGGCCGCTTACTGGCAGGCACATAAAGGGAAGACTTGGCCATCTCCCCCCAGCAAGGGGAAAGGGGTGCTTAAAAGGGGCACCTGACAGTGAGCAAGGGAGTGGGAGCTTACAGTTAGCTGGGGGAACTCAGATTGGGGGTCAGGCGAGGGCAAGGGGCAGGGATGGAGGGCAGTCCTGATTAATGCTAGGAGCATGGGAAATATGTCTGAGCTTCAGGCAATGCTAACTGAAGGGTATGTGGATGTGGCAAAAGTCATTGAAACTTGGGCCACTCCTCGGCATGATTGGGGTTTAAACCTGATGGGGTACACTGTGTTTAGGAAGGACAGGGCTGTGGGCAGGGGAGGTGAGGCGGCACTCATCATTAGGAACATCATTGATATATGCAGGTTGGAGGTGGCAGAGGGAAATGTAGAGGCATTATGGGTTACCTTGCAGGCACCTGGGGTAAGAGGGTCAACCTGGGGGTGGTTTCTAGGCTGTCAATGTAGGTAGAAGAACTTGAGGAGGGCCTGGTAGTGAATCTAAAGGATCACTGTGGTCAGAGGGAAGGGAATACTTTGGTGCTGGGTGACCTTAACATGCCAAGGGTTGAGTGGAGCACTGTGGCATCTTTATCAGCCAGGGAGCAGCACTTGCTGGATGTCTTCCAGGATGCATTCCTACCCCAACTGGTGACTGACCTGAGGAGAGATGGTAGCATCCTGGATGTGGTCCCATCAGATTGTGATCTGGTTAGGAACATAGTTGTAGGGGACCCACTGGTGGGGCGTGATCATGCCATGGTTTGGTTTTCCCTAGATCTAGGGGGAAGGGATGATAACACTAAAATGGTGGTGGTTGACTTTAGAGGAGCGGACTTCAAGGGCATGGAGGTGATCCTCAGGGGGCATTTCAAGGGGATCAGATGGGATATGAATACAGAGAGCAGGTGGGACATTATTAAAAGAGGGCTACTGGAAGCTGCCAAGGCCTGCACAAAGGTCCAACGCAAATTTGGTAGGACCAGAAAGCTGAGCTGGTGGAGCAGGGAGGTCCAGAAGGTGGTGAGGGAGAAAAGAGCTGCATATAGAAGATATAAGTGCTCACAAGGGGAAGTGGACAAGGGGAAGTATGATAGGTTGGCCAAAAAGGTTACCAGGGTGGTGAGGTTAGCCAAGGCAAGGACGGAGCAGAGGCTAGCACAGGGGATCAGAAAAGGGGAAAAAGGATTCTTTAGGTACATCAGGGAAAGGAGGAAAATGAAGGAGCAGGTTAGCAGACTGAGGTCAAGGAGTGGATGGGTCAAGGAGGCCAGGGAGCAGGTAGAGGTACTTAAAGAATACTTTGCCTCAGTCTTCACAAGAGACGATGGAGGGACAACACCATACGGTAGGAGGAGGGATAGGAATGAGAAAGGGGGGGAGCTCTCTGATATTGAGATTCCTGTTGGTAGGGTGAGGGAGGCCCTGAAGTCCCTGAGAACGGATAAGGCACCTGGTCTGGATGGCCTTCATCCCAGGGTGCTGAATGAGATGGTGGATGTCCTAGCTGCACCTCTTGCAAACCTTTTTAACTTCTTCCTACAAATGGGTTGGGTGCCTCAGGATTGGAGAATGGCTCATGTCATGCCTATCCACAAAAGAGGATCCTGGAAGGAGCTGGGAAACTACAGGCCTGTGAGTCTGACGTTGGTGGTGGGCAAGATAATGGAGGCTATCTTGAAAGAGAGGCTGGAGGTGTTCCTGGAGACATGGGGCCATCTGAATGATCACCAACGTGGCTTCTTTCAGGACAGATCATGTCAGACTAACCTTGTGGAGTTCTACAATTGGGTGACAAAGGCGCTGGACATGGGAAGGCCAGTAGATGCCTTCTTTCTAGACTTCAGCAAGGCGTTTGACTTGGTGCCACACCCAGGGTTGCTGGACAAGCTGGAGGGAATATTGGTGGGGGGAAAGGATGGTGAGGTGGATAGGGGACTGGCTAACTGGGTGGTTTCAGAGGGTGGTGGTTGGGGGGAGGTATCATCCCCAAGGAGGGTCATTAGTGGGGTCCCACAAGGATCAGTGTTGGGCCCACACTTGTTTAATGCTTATATCTTGGACATTAGAGACAGTATCAGGAGTGAGATGGGCCTCTTTGCTGATGATTCAAAGCTGGTGGTGGTGGTGGATGGGGAGGAGGGTAGAGGAGCACTACTGGGGGAGCTGGAGACTCTGGAGAGGTGGTCACGCACTTGGAAATTGAGGTTTAATGCCATGAAATGCAGTTTTCTCCACTTGGGGCTTAGGAACCTGGATCATGAGTATTTTTTGGGTGGGGAGAAACTGCAGAGTTCATGGGGAGGGGGAAGATCTTTGGGTGGTCGTGGATGCCAAAATGAATAACTCTGAGCAGTGTAGTAGGGCTGCGGCTAAAGCAAACAAAATGCTTGGTTGCATTGCCAGGAGGATAATCTCAAGGAGACGGGAGGTGCTTCTCCTTCTGTATAACTGCCTGTCTAGACCGCACTTAGAGTACTGCATGCAGTTTTGGTGCCCATACTTAAAAAAGGACATTGCATTTCTGGAGAGGGTCCAGAGGAGAGTGACCAGGATGATACAGGGCCTGGGGGAGAGATACTAGAAGGAGAGACTTGAGGAGCTAAATTTGTACTCCCTGGAAGAGAGGAGGGACAGAAGGGTTATGATCAAGGTGTTTAACTATCTAAAGGGAGTAAACAGGGTTAGCCCAAATAGGGTGTTCCAGCTGAGAGAGGAGGGGGCCACCAAGGGGCATCCGATGAGACTGGCTGGCGGGAGGCTCAGGGGTAAGACTAGAAGACACTGCTTTACCGAGAGGGTGGTGGACCCATGAAACGCTGCCTGCAGAGCTGGTGGCTGTTGATACAGTGGAGGAATTCAAGTGGGGTTGGGACCGATATAAGAGGAGTGTAAAACTGAGAAATGCCTGATTGGGATGGGAAACTCTTTTGGGGGATGGGGCTGGGGGGATTTATGAGGGAGGAGGGGAAGGCAGAAATGGTGGGCTAACTGGGTGCTGATTTTCAGGCAGACTCATTAGACCTTTAGGCCTACTCTGCTGGCATCTGAATATGTTAGTATAGTGGAAAGTAAGAAGTGGAGGGGCCAGAGATAAAGTAGGGCCTACAGTGAGAGTATAGATGGGGGAAAAATGGGCAGACAGGGTGGGCTAAGTGGTCATTAACTGCCTTCAAATTCTGTTTCTTTATGCGTTTAGGTGGAGTAAAGATGTTGATGGTTTCCCAGTGAACTGCTTATGATCACAGCAACAAAGGTAGAGGAAGGTCAGATTTGGAGGTACTGTCTGACATTTGTGACCATCTTGGTCAGGGGTCTCAACCACTGTCTATAAGAGCTGTGCAGAATGTGGAATTCTGCTGGCAACATTCGTGATGAATGGCAATTCTGCTTCTGAAATGCTTTTTGAAATTTCTTTTGGAATTCTGAAATGCATTGCTATGTATTCTGCAGACTATGTAAACCAAGCAATAATTTCTATGGATTTTGGAAAAGGAATCCGCGGTTAAGGTAAATTGGGAATTACTGAGCCACAAAATAATTCAGGTTTTGAATGTGTACACTGGAGTGGAGGGAGAGGGGGAATATGACAGAGACTTTCAAATACCTCATGAGTATAAATAAGGTACAGGAGGGAAGCATTTTTCAGAAAAGAAGATGCTGAAGAACAAGGGGACATACTATGTAGCTGGAGTGGGGATGCTCAAGGGAAACATGAGGAAGTACTTCTTCACAAAAAGAGTGGTGGATGCCTGGAACAGCCTCCCAGCAGAAGTGGTTGGGGCAAAAACTGTTACAGGTTTCAAGAATGCATGGGATAGGAGTAAGGGAACCTTAGTGGATAGGAGGGCAGGGAGTAATGCTGGAGATCAAGTAGGGTCTGCAGTATTGCAGTAGTAGGTAAAATGTGCAGACTAGGTGGGCCAATCAGTCCTTATCCACTGTCAGTTTCTATGTTTCTTGAAAGTCTGGAATTCTGCTGCTGAAGAAATTCCAGGAATTAGGCAGACATTTTCTGAAATGCCACAGAATTCCATTTTGTTGGATTTGAACACTTCCTGCAGCACTATCTGTACAGGAAATTTGAACTCATTTACCGAGCCCAGGACCATCAGCCCAAAGGTCAGACCCTCTGCACCTTTCAGCTTCATGCACTTTGCCAAGCATAGATAACCCTTGTGAGCAAGGATTTCATGTCATTGCTAAGTTGTTCCCTCCCCAAATTCTGTGCTTAGAGTCCCCACTCTAACCTCAACTGTCCTTTTCACATTGGTTGTGCTCGTGCAAACCAACATATTGTGGCAATATGGGATTTTGGCGGGGGGGGTCACTGCTGAGCCTATTGCAGTTCACAGAACCAGGGGCTCGGCAGTCTACCCCAATGACCGATACATGTGATCCTGATGCAGCTTTCTTTCTGGGTAGGCTGAACGGTCATGCACTCCAAAGGACCAAAGCTGCTGTAATTTGACAGGGTTTTGGCCCATTCATTTGCATGACCGTTCAGCCCACCTGGTGTGCCCAATCTCTATGTCGGTGATTCCCCCCTTCCCCATAGTGTCTGACATTGGGGTGCCTAATCCCCATGTTGGTGATCCCCCCAGTACTGTCCAACATCGGGGTGTCCAGTGCCCATGTTGGTGATGCCCCCAGTACTGTCCAAAATCGAGGTGCCCAATCCCCATGTCGGCGATCCCCCCAGTACTGTCCAACTTTGGGGTGCCCAGGCCCTGTGTTGGCAATCTCTCAGTACTGTTCAACATTGGGGTGCCCAATCACTGTATCGGCAATCCCCCCAGCAGTGTTCAACATCGGAGTGCCCAGTCCCTGTGTTGGCAATCCCCTCCAGTTCTGTCCAACATTGGGGTGCCCATTCCCTGTGTTGGCAATGCCCCAGCACTTTCCAACATCTGGGTGCCCAATCTCCATGTCGGCAATCCCCCCCAGTACTATCTGACATTGGGGTGCCCAATCCCCATCTCCGTGATCCACCCCAGTACTGTCTGACATCGGGGTGCCCAGTCCACATGTCTTCGATCCACCCCAGCTCTGTCCAACATTGAGGTGCCCAATCCCCATGTCTGCACTCCCCCTGTACTATGGGACACTGGGGAGCCCACCCACAGTGTCCCCAGTTATGTTACTCCTCCCACCACTCTGTAACACTGGGGAGCCCACCCCCAGTGTCTCCAAACATTTTTTATCCCTGAAAAAAAGAAACAGTCCACTGATGTTTTTTTAAAATGAAACCTGCAAAGAAGAAAATGGTCCCTCATCTTCTCCCCCATCCTCTCCCCATTCTGAATCTCCTTCTGCGCACCAACCTCCCCGCACCCCCCCTACCCCATACATACCTCTGGAGGTTAGTGGCTGGCATCTTCTCTAGACTGTCACTCTTCAAAGCTGAACAGCAAACTGAAGAATCAATGTAAGTGCCATATAATGGCAGTCCATGGCATTTTTAACTTATGTTGATATCTCGGCCATTTGTAGGTCTTTTTGCAACTAATTTTCAACATGGTCTTTTTGAGACCCCACCTCATGAACACTGGCACTGTTATTTCATTACTCAGTCCCAAAAGATGATTTCATGATCCCTGTGTGGAATCACCTGTCGGGACCAAGTAACAAAATTATAGTGCCACTGTTCATGAGGTGGGGTCCCAAACAGCCCATGTTGAAAATGTGGTGAAAAAATTGCCGTGTTATGAGCATGCATTGCACAATTTCTGCATAGGCACATAACTTTGCAAGTTTTTAATATTTTCACTCTAAATTGTCAACATACAGCTTTTTCACACCACCTCATGAACAACATAGCTGTCATTTCTCATATCTCGTTCAAAATGGGTTTGTGCACCTGTGACACAGAATGGCACGATCCTTGCACAAAATCACCTTTCTGGGCTGAGTAATGAAATGTCAGTACCACTGTTCATGAGGTGGTGTCCAAAAAAGAGCATGTTGAAAATTTGGAGCTAAAACACCAAAAAACACCCGAGTTACATGCACTCATTGACATTTTCCTATGCATGCATGTAACTTTGCCAATTTCTCATATTTTCACTCCCAATTTTCAACATAGTCATTTTTTCACACTACCTCATGAACGCTACAGCTGTCATTTCTCACATTATTCCCAAAATGACTTTCTGCATCTGTGGCACGGAATGGCATTTTGCCATGGATTAAGACATTTTCACTTATGACTTTATGAGGTAAGGTGATAAGAAGACTATGTTGAACATTTGGGGTCAAAATTTGAAAAAATTACAAAGTTATCACTGTGACATACAAGCATCTGCTTGCTGCACCTACATCCCTGGTTCAGAGATGGACTTGGGAGTTGGAGGGTCATCCGGGGGCAGGAGGATTAAGTGTCCAAGGGACTGCTCTCCTTCTCAGGGGGGGAAGGGGAAGAGTGTCCAGGGCATTGTGCACCTCTGGTGGAGGCTGGGAGTACCACCTCTGCTGGCCCCTCATGCAAGGCGGGGGGCAAGGCAGATGCTGGCATCATTGCATGTCTCCGCCCCCAGAGATCTTCAAAAATTAGCATACAAAAAATTCCGGCCCAGTTCCTGACACCCCTGCCTTTGCCACTGCTCCTACAGCAACTAATGAAAAAGAGATAGAGAGAGAGATACTATTGGGGCCAAAGAGAAATGTTATAGCCACAGAAATCACATATAAAGTTTATTCTTGGCCTCAGTAAGGCTGTGTATATACACAGGGCAAGAGCAGGCTGGCAAAATAAGTCTTTGACTTGTGTCATCATTCAGAGGAGAAAAAGAGAGACAGAGACTATTGGGGGCCAACGAGAAATATTATAGTTACAGAACTGTTATACTGAGGAGGTTCTGGGGTCAAAAACAGTGGGGGAATTCAAAAATGCATGGGACAGACATAAGGCAATTATAGTGGGTGGTAGGAGGAAGTAGGCTGTTGGTTGACTAGGATCTACAGCTTATCCAGTTAGTAGGGGAATGGGCAGACAGGGTGGGCCAAGCAGACCTTATCTGCCATCAAAGTCTATGTTTCTATGTTTCTAGAAATCACAAATTAAGTTTATTCTTGGCCCCAGTGTGGCTGTGTGTGTGCACAGGGCAAGAGCAGGCTGGCAAAATAAATCACAAAGTTATGAGCCTGTATTGAAATTTGTGAATGCAGGCTCATAACTTTGGCAATTTTCAATACTTTTACCACAAATGTTCAACATATCCATTTCTTCACAGCATCTCATGAATGTGACAGATGTCATTTTTCAGATCCTGGCCAAAATATATTTTTTTCTTTCATCCTGAAAGGTGATTTCACAACTGCCGCACAAAATCACCTTTCAGAGAGGAGTTGAAATTTTTCTCTGCACTTGTTCATGAGGTGGGGTCACAAGAAGGGTATGTTGAAAATTTGGAGCAAAAATATTCACAAACAACAAAGTTATGAGCCTACATTGGAATTTGTGAACACAGGCTCATAACTTAGCAATTTTCAATATTTTGACCCCAAATTTTCAACATAGCCATTTCTTCACAGCACCTTATGAATTACACAACTGTCAGATCCTGGCTAAAATGTTTTTTTGCATCCCGAAAGGTGATTTCACAATCACAGCACAAAATCAACTTTCATGCAGCAGTTGAAATCTTCAAAATTTAGGCTCAGAATTGCAAAAAAAAAAAATGTTTAACAAGCAACCAATGTTCGGCATTAGCAAATGCTTGTTTTCACTGTTATAGCCAAAGAATTTATATTATATTTAATGTATGTTGCTAGGCCATTACATTATTTTATTCATTGAAAATCTGACAGTTACATCTGGAAATGAGCTGTGAAAAGCTCAGTATGTGTTTCCTGGTAAAGCATTTGAAATACATAAATCAAATTGGTAACCGGAAAAAGTACATTAAGCCAAGGCTCATTTTCAGGTATGATATGGGGGAAGGGGTGCAAGATAGAAATACATACAGCAAAAATGGTAGAGGCAAGCAGACTGGAATTAAATGCAATCATGAGCAAATGACAAAATGCATGCTATTATGACAAAAGTATAAATAACAAAAAGGTATAAGATGCAGCAACAATGAAACAAAGGCTTGTAATAACATACTGTTGAAACTGAGGTAATACATAACGTTCAGAGTCCCAGAAATGAATCAGGTACATAATAGAACAGCAACAGGGTAAAAGGGGAATATTGAGCGAATGCAAGGCAGGCAATGATGCAACACAAGGTTGTTAGAGTAAGTAAAGGTAGATGGCCAAAACAGTCTAGCCAGGTTCCAAGACAAGATCAACACACAGCGCACATACTCAGGAAGCCTGTGCCACAGTTAACAAACAGATAACTCAGGCCAGGGCATGTATCAAAAACACAATTCACAGAAGAAACAGAGCAGTACTCAGAAGGGCTGATAAAGATCAGTGTTTATTAAGCTTCCACCACATGTAGAAACAAGCATTTCTCAATGCTGAATATTTGCTTGCCTTTATTCGCTGTGTAGTTGTTGGGCACAGAGAGTGCAGAGGGTAAAATTAACAAATTAATGCTTGCCCAGTGGTGTGGAGGACTGAAGCATCACTGCCTTATCTCCTGCCACGCCGGCTACCCATGTTTGCAGTGCAAAAGGGTCACCAGGGGTCGGCTGGGGAGGGAGAAGATTGAGCATCCAGAGGACAGCTCTCCTGTCTTGGGGAAGGGTGGGATCAGAGACCAGTGCACCCCTGGCCCATAGCTGCTGCTGGAGGCTGGTACACTGGCTCCAAGACAGGGGGTGAAGATTGAGCAGACACTTGGCATGCCACATGCAGAAGCGTGTGCGATTCGGCCATTTGTGCCTTTGCACACCAAGGCTCCACATGCGTGGAGGGGAAGAAATGGAGGAGAAAATTCCACCAACCAGTGGAATGATGCTGCTGGACCTCTGCAGGTGCTGCAACCAGCCAGCTGGCACCTCAACGCCAGAGGTAAGTTTCAGTGGACGCTGGGGTGACGAGGCTGGGGGGGCCGGAGGAAGGGGGCCAGTCAGTGGTGGAGACAAATAAAGTATAATAAAAAAAATAGTAAATTAATGACAGGTGTTATAATAGTTGAAAATGTCATGATTGGGAAATGAAGGGGTTCAAAGATAACACAGTTGTTTTCTTAGTGACCTTGAATTTTTAAACTCCACCTGCGAGGTCTGTGCTCCCAGCTTGGTTGCCTGCCAGCATGGGTAACTGTTCTCAGGCCCTCTGCCAGCATGCCTGCTGTATGAAAAGCAGCAGCTGGGAAGGGGAGTCAATGGAGAGGGAGTGGGATGGTGGAGAGGTAGATTAGCTGATAACAGGATGAAGGTGAGAGAAGAGAAATGTTTTCAGAGCACAATAGAGCTCTTTCTAAAGGTATAGCAGCTCTGGCAATTCACAGCCCAGCAGGCCTCTTTACATTGAGCTGACAGGTGGGAGAGTATGTGAAATGAAGGAGCATATTCTTTTTTTAATCAAAGAAGTAATCAGGATCTGCGGCAGTGAGTGGAGTGGGTGTGTGGATGTGGGGAATTATGTAGGATGAAGGTACAGGAACTGTTTGCTAGGGAAGGGATCAGGATCTGTGGCAGTGGGTGGTGGTGATAGAGTGTATGTAAAAGAAAGAAGTTTTTTTGTATTGTACCAAAGAAGCAATCAGGATCTGCACTGTGGCAGTGGGTTTGGGGGTATGAGTGTGTGTGTGACCAATTGTTGCTGTTGCATTGTACAGCAGAAACTCTAAGCCAGTTCACAGGATCACAGGGAGAGGGGGTGTGGAGGGTGATTGGGCAAAGGATGTCAGAACAGAGGGTTGGCAAGTGGGAGAGCTTTCAGAGGGAGGGAGTGGATGATGTGCAGGTATAGAGGCCAGGAACTGAGAAGCAACAGTGGAGGGCTGGCAGGTGGGAGAGCTATAGAGCTTACAGAAGGAAGAAAATAAGTGCCTGAAAGGTGGAAGGTGTGGGAGATAGAGAAAGAGACAGACAGACAAAAAGAAAGACAGAAAAGAAATGCAAGGATTTCACGCATGGCAAGTATGTGATGAGAGTCCACTGTGCAGAAAGAAGGCAATATCCATGTGATTCGGTTACATGCTTCCTAACCACGCTACTTCTCCTCCTCTGTTCACAATACGTCAGTATATGTCTTGCTATGCTGCATAAAATCAGACTGAGTCACGGGATCATGAAATGCTAGATGCAGAGTAGATATTCTGCATTTGGTGTTCATTTTGTTAGAAACATAGACAATGATGGCAGAAAAGACCACTGGTCATCCAGTCTGTCTGTAAAACCCTAACAAACCCAGGACCTATTGTCTATACAGGGTTGTAACCCACATTATCCACCCCTGCTGTACTGCTACTACCTTGAGCGACCACCAAGCCCTTCTCTCTGTTTCAGCCACATCTGAAACCATTGTTAGTTTTGGTGCCCACCATATCAACTTCCAAATTGTTCCCTCACCCTTTCTGTAAAATAAAACTTTCTTACTTTCCTCTTGAACCTCCCTCTTTTGTCATTTTCCATTTGTGCTCATGTTCTTGATTCACTACTTATGCCAACTAGTTCCTCGTAATTTATTTTCTTAATTGTTTTCAGGAGCCTGAAGGTTTTGAGCGTATCTCCCTTCTCTCGTCTGGCCTCCAGCAAGTATATGTTCAGTGCCTTGAGCAGATCTTCATAAGATCTGCCCTGCTGGACTTTAATCATTTAGGTCACTATATGCTGCACTGCCTCCAGCCTCTCCTTATCTTTCCTAGGGTGAGGACTCCACAAATGGGCACAGAACTCCAGGGGGGTCCTCACCAGTGATCTATAGAGAGGTAGTAATACCGCCTTCCTTCTGCTGTCAATACCACTTCCTATACACCCCAGCATCCTGTTTGCCTTACTGTAGGCCATGTTACCCTAACTTGATTGTTTTAGTAAGTCACCGCTGATGACCCCAGGTCTCTTTCCTCAGTGGTCATGCTCATCTGTATCCCCCCCATCCAGTGCTCTGTCTTGGGGTTCTTGTTCCCTACATGCATCACCTTGGACTTATGGCACTGAAGTTTAACTGCCAAATCTTTGACCTCCTCTCTGGCCTTTGCAAGTCTCTTTGTATTGCCCTAACTCCTTCCTTGTCATCTACTCTGCCATGAAGCCCAGTGTCATCTGCAAATAGAAAAATCTTGTCCTGTATTCTTTCTCCCATGCCACTGGGAGCATCAAGGCAGGTGTATCTAGGGGGAGGCTGTAGCTGGTTGGAAGAGTGAATACACCCCGGGGACAAAAAAGCTCTATAGAAAAAAAGGCAGTACATTGACACCCCAGGAAATTTGTGACCCTCAGATTTTTTGGACTGATCTCCAGCATTTAAAGCAGAGGATCAAACTGACTGAGGGAAAGCAGTGGTCATAGATTATAACCACTTCTGTTCCATATTTACTACTGTCATGATGCCAAAAAATGTGGAAACCGAAAGCACCTCAATAAATTGTCATTTGCACTGTATAAATATTAATCCTATATAACTATTGGTAACATCTATTGACCTCCATCTGCAAATTCAGATTACGCAACTGATATGTTTAAAGAAATTACATATTTTTCAGAATCTCAAGATACTGTAATATTTGGTGACTTTAACCTCCCTCATATTAACTGAGACTCATTCTCAGGACAGTCCTATGCCGAGAAAGGACTAATAGATGTGGTAGTTAGTAATGGATTACAACAACTTGTTACTGAACCCACTCAAGGTCCTAATATTTTGGATCTATTATTTACTAACATAGAGCAACAAATTAGCAATTTATAAATTTGGGATCCACTTGGGACCAGTGATCATTCATCTATTTTTTTTGAAATTCAACAGTTTAAAACTACACAAAGGAAGTTATACTGTACAAAAAATTATAATAAAGCAATTTTTTCTAAAATCAATGAATACTTGCAAAACATAAACTGGGAATCTAATCTTTTTAATTGTACAACACAACAAGCTTGGGACTTTTTTAAAAACATTGTACATTATTTGGAAAATGCCTTTATTCCATCTAAGAGGAAATTTAATAATAAAGGAAAAATTCCCCCTTGGTTCAACAAGACAATTGAAAATCAGATTAAAATAAAAATTAAACTTTTTAGGAAACTTAAGAATAGTTCTGTTCCATTTAAAACTACTCTATTACATAAATACAGACTATCTGTGAAAAACTTAAAAAATTCTATTAAATTGGCAAAAATAAGCTAGAATTTAAACTAGCTCACACAAAGACTGTCACAAATCTCTTTTCTCTTATATAAAAAGTAAAAAAGATGTATCAAGGACCATTGGTCCCATTATAACCAATGGCTCTTCTCTATCTGATATAGAAACCTCGAATCTCTTTAATAAGTACTTTTGTCCTGTCTTCTCTCAAAAATCACCTATTAGTACATTTAAAGTTCACTTCATAGATTATCATAGGTTCTATCCAACTGACATTATACAAGCTACCAAAAAACTAAAAAAAATACTAGTCCGGGCCCAGACGGTATTCATCCATGGTTTCTGATCGAAACCTCTAAAAATATTTCTATACCTTTGTTAATTATCTTCAACAAATCCTTACAAGAAAGCATTGTACCAAATGATTGGCATTCAGCAATAGTTACTCCCATATTTAAAAAAGGCAATAGAGGTTCTGTGCAAAATTATCGTCCAATTAGCCTGACCTCAGGGGCTGGTAAATTAATGGAACAAGTAATGAAGTCTCTAATGAATCAGGATTGTAAAAAAATAGGAATTTATGATTCAAATCAGCATGGGTTTACTCCCAAGTATTCCTGCACCACCAATCTGATATCTTTTTACAATAATATCAGTACTCTACTAGATGTGGGTATCCCTACTGATGTAATTCTTTTGGACTTCAGTAGAGCTTTCGATAAAGTCTCACATGAAAAACTCATTACTAAAATGCACAATCTAGGTTTGTCACCTGATATTGTCGACTGGACTTTAAACTGGTTGACAAATCATTCTCAGAGAGTTAGAATTAATGATATCTTGTCTGATTCGGGTAGTGTGACAAGTGGTATACCACAGGGGTCAGTCTTGGGACCAACATTGTTTAATCTCTTTATCAGTGATTTACAAACAGGGCCAAATAACTTCATGGTTAAATTTGCAGACGATACTAAATTGGGGGGCAAGGTTAATAATCAAGAAAATATTTCTGCATTAAAGAAGGATTTGGAAAATTAACACTTTGGGCAAACGAAAATCATATGCAGTTTAATCAAGACAAATGTTTAGTAGTGCATTTCGGTGTAAATAATCCAAAAATGATATATTATATAAATGGACTACCACTTCACTCATCAAATTGTGAAAAAGACTTAGGGATATATGTTAATAATAAACTTACATCAAATAATCACTGTGTTAGAACTGCTTGCATGACCAACAGACTTTTGAGGCAAATAAAATGCACTTTTGTTAATCGCACTGAATAATGCCTTATTCTATTGTATAGGGCATACATTAGACTGTATCTAGACTATGGCTCCCCTTTCTGGAATCCAAACAAAAAAAAAAGACATAGCAATTCTTGAACAGGTGCAAAGGAGAGTAACTAGAATGATTCCAAGATTAACAAACTTGGATTTTCAGAACAGAATAAAAGCTACTAGTCTCTTCTCTCTTCTCTCTTCAAACTAGAAGATTAAGAGGTGATATACTTATGGTTTTTAATTTAATAAATTCACCAGATCTAATGGAAAAATGTGGTCTAACACTCTCCAAAAGGAGACATGTTCCGAGACTGCATAATAAACATCTTGAAGTAAAAGCTTATAAAACCAGCAAAAGGGGAAACTTTTTTCCAATAAAAGCATCCATTGTATGGAACACCTTGCCACAAGAATTGGTAGAGGCAACTAGTGCCACTGTCTTTAAAAACAAATTAGATGTTTGGTTGAGGGATAATAGATAAATAATGTCCCACATAGTGTGGGGAATAGTCTCGATGGGCTCTGGCCTTCTTCTGTTCTTTCATACCAAGTAATACCAAGTAATCCACTATGTGAGCACCTGGAGTGCACCCCACATGTATTTATTTTGTAGGATTGCCTGTCTGGTCCAGTGGGTCACATTCAATAAATATAATTTTTATCCAAATCTTGAGTTCCATTCAAACTTGGTTAGCATCAGATTGACAGCACAAAGCAGGAACTGCAACTGGCCTCTCTCTTCACTTGAAGGCTGCTAAAAGTAATAATTGACGTTGAACCACCATGTGTAACCTTAGAAGGCACAATTTTTTAAACTAAAACTAAAACTGCAAGCCTGAGGTGGAGTCTGGGATCCCCCGCTGTTTAATCGCTAGTAAAGATAAGCACTGCTGCAGCAGGTGACCAAGGTCACAAGTGTGCAATAATATATATTAATGAATCCCCTGGAGCCACTCATTGTGAGATAAGAGTGGTTTAACCTGCATTCTTATTGAGAGAGAACAGCAAAGTGAAGCTGAGCTGTTCTGGCTCAAACGGAATGCAAGTGAAACCACGCTTACCCACAACGAGTGTCAATGAGGGATGTATTAAAATATTATAAATCGAAGGGGGCTCCATGTAATTGAAAAAAGAAATGGCCCATAATGTGCCCATTTCCAGTGTATCTGCACATGAAATGTTTTTCACAGAATAAGAGTGTCTTGTGCACAGGGGAAAGGAGTGCATTGATTGATCGTGAGCGCTCCCTCAATCTATAATGCTATAAATCTGAAATAACCAGTGACCGGGCAACATCATGAGTGGGAGTGATGAAGCAGCTCCATGCTTTACTCATATGATGGTTGACAATGAGCCCAAATGCAGACAGAGGAAGCTGAAGCTCCCAACTGCAGTGGCCAGCCCAGCAGCCAAGGCATCACCGCCACTGATCATTTGATAGTCTCGCTCCACCCATCCAACCTGGCACCCACGCATAGAACCCAAGCACCTGCACAAATCACAAAAGACAAGGCACTGTCATCATGAATCACTCAGTTGAGCACAGATGTGACTGGCTGAGTCACACCAGCAAGCAGCTGCCTGTCTGAGGCCTCCATGTCCTCCAGCCAGCCTGAGCCAAGAAGTCAGACAAAATTTGATTGTTGTTTCATGAGCTAAGCATCTTCTTTCATGAGTCACAAAACAACTCATGAAACAAGAAGGTCAGCTCATGATACAAGATGGTGGATATAGATTTTTTCCCCAGTCTTGTTTTGTGAGCAGTCTTTTGTGTTATGAGTCACAAAACAACTCATGAAACAAGAAGGTTGGCTCACAAAACAAAATGATGGACTTAGGTTTTTTACAGTCTTGTTTCATGAGCCGATGGTCTTGGTTCATGATTCATGAAAGATGACAGAAAACAAGAATGTCAGCTCATGAAACAAGATAGAAAAAACCTACATCCCACGTCTTGTTTTGTGAGCCATCTTGTTTCATGAGTTACATACGAACATACATATGAACATACGAAGAAGCCAGCAGAAGAAGGCCATTTGGTCTATCAAGTCTGCTCATATTGCAGGGTCCACAACTTGAGCTAATGTCCCTGCCCTTCCTTCCCACTCCTCCCATCCTCCCTACCCATGATCCTTACTTTCCTCCTATGCCTATCCCAGCCTCTCTTAAAGCTGCCCACTGTCTTCAATGAGATGACCTCTTCTGGCAGTGCATTCCAAGTGTCCACAACCCTCTCTGTGAAGAAGTGCTTCCTGACCTCCCTCCTAAACCTCCCACCCTCCCAACTTCCAGCTTAAGACTGTGTCCCCTAGTGTTATGGCTGCCACTCAGCTTAAAGAGACTCACCTTATCAATCTTATTCATCCCTTTTAAGTACCTGAAGGTCCCAATCATGTCCTCTCTCTCTCTCCTGTCTTCCAGGGAGTACATGTTCAGTGCCCTCAACCTCTCCTTGTATGCCTTACCCTGCTGACCCACTGTCATCTTTGTAGCCCTCCTTTGGACCTTCTCCAGCAGGTTAATGTCCTTTTTGATGTGTGGGCACCAGTACTTAACTCCATACTCTTGATGTGGCCTTACCAGTGTCCTGTACAAGGGCTGTATAACCTCCTCTCTCCTACTACTGATCTCCCTAGATATCTATCCCAGCATCTTGTTTGCCTTGTTTGTTTGAGTCATTTCATGACTCATGAAAAATGAAGACTGGTCTCACTTTTGTACCAAGCAGTGACATTAACTCCTTCAGCCTCTTTATTGACCTAAGAAGATTTATAAGGAACCTTTACCTTAAGGCCTTTTGGTCAAAATATCAGAAAATGGGACATTCAATTGTGATTGCAGAGGTAAACCAGGACAACATAGAGTATAATAGTAAGTAAGTAAGTAACAATGTTTATTCATACAAGATAGATGAATTAGGATATTTTCGATTGAGCTATTGCTCTTTTACAACGAGGTCCTAGAGACTGCCAAATAGCCATTCAATACGGAGAAAAACATAAACAATAAACATTGAACAATGAATAAATAAGTGTATACAGTACATTCAATGTACATTAGTCACTCATTCAAAATACAGGCAGGTAGTAATTATAAATAATCTCCTACTTTTTCAGTAAGAGCAACATTGTCTAGAGCTAATGACCAGCTTCCTAAACCAAGACTTGATCTCTGTCCAAGACAGTCTCACTTTATTAATCTTAATATGTGCTTGTATTTTATTCCACTCAAGAGGACCCCTGTATAGAACAGATTGCCGACCAATTTCTAGTTTGCATTTGGGAACTTCAAATTCTGGGGCATTAGCTGCTCTTAATGAACTCAGTTTATCCCATTTTGTCACCCCTACAACAATATATGGGGGTAAAGTACCCAACCAATACTTTTACATAAATGCAAGTAGATGTTCCTCTTTATATTCTAAAAATGTCAACCATTCCAAATGATTAAATAAAAGACACATGCATAAGACTGGGAGCATCCAAAATAAAATCAAGCTACTCTACCATGGCACACCTCCAACCTCTCCAAATCAGTTTTTCTACCACTGGCATAAATAAAGTTCCCATGGTTCAGCATGAGGATTATCATTGAGTTGACAACCTTTCCTCTTATCTCAGGGTTCATACAGGATCTAACCTATACAAAGCACTTATTTTTTTCCTACATTGTTAATTACACTATTTATTTGAACCACTCAAATTAGAGACTCATCGAGCCATACGCCTAAGTATTTATAGGACTGGACCTGCTGGATCGGGGATCCCTCCAGGGAATCCATTCTCAATGTTAAGCTTTCCTGAACAGTCAAGGATTGATGAAATAACAGTGACTGCATTTTGGGGGTTAAGACTAAACGACTATCCCCCCAAAAAATCTGTAGCTCATTAAAGGCCTTCTGTAACTTAACTTGAATTTTGTTTATTGTAAGATCTGAAGTATAAATAATACTATCATCAGCATATAAATGAAGAAAAAAATTGAATCTGAAAAATTTAATCCATTAACATAAATGTTAAACAATAATGGACCCAAGATGAAACCCTGGGGGACCCCGATCCAACATGAACAACACCTGATGTTCAACCTCCCATGGTGACCATTTGAGTTCTGTTAATCAAATAGGAAGTGAGCCATTGCAAGTTAGACATCACTATCCCCTGGCAGGCTGCTTTTGATAGGAGAACACTGTGATTCTGGGAGTCGAAGACCTTAGATAAATCAACAAAAATCACCCCTACTGGTGACCTCCCATCCAGAGCAGCATGTATATCCCCAGTAACCTTGACCAGTGCTGATATGGTACTATAAGATTTCCTAAAGCCTGAATGCATACCATTCAAAAGGCCCTGGGATTCCAGGTGTCCAGTAATTTTAGCTGCCACAATCCTTTCAAAAATCTTTGAAACCTGAGGCAAGAGGGAGATTGGCGGTAGTTGCTAAACTCAGATTTATTGCCCCCCTTAAAGATGGGCACAACTTTTGATTGTTTCCAGGCATTGGGGAATTCTCCTGTCCTAATGGAGAAGTTAAATAAATATGCTAATGTGTGTGCAACAACCGGGGAGGCAAACTTCAACAAACTGGAGGGAATACCATCCAGGCCCATGGCTTTAGATGTATTTAGTTTTAACAACTCCAGCAGGACCCTGTGGGCTGAAATCACCAAAAAGGAGAGATTGTACATTAAGCCACAATCTGTACCTGACTGTACAACTGTATATCTGTTCCCTGTTTACTCTTTAATCCAGTTTTGCTAAAGAACTCATTAAATTTATCTACAACTAATTGGGACATGGGAATTGTCCGACCATCAATTGTAAATACATTTGAGACCTCAGTACCTTGGCCTTTCAAGAGAAAATTGATTGTCCACCAGAAATATTTTGGCTGTTGGGAACATTTGGTATCCAATAATTTTTTATAATAATTTTGTTTTGTTATCCTCACCACTTTCACATATAAATTGCAAAGTCTTTTACAGTTTTCCCACGCCGTTTTTTTACCTGATTTTTTGCCTTGACCCAAGCTTTATCTCTAGCCTGTTTTTGTTTTCTCAGCTCATTAGTAAACCCGGAGACATTATTATGTTTCAATTGCCTGGATTTATTGGGAGCATGCTTATTGCACACTAACATAAATTCATGTTGAAAAAAATACCAGGCCTCATTTACTGTGGCTATTAATAGTAGTCGATCCCAGCTTATACTGCCTACGTCCAGCATAAAATCTACAGTATGTAGTCAGAATTTTTGAAGCTACGCCAGGTGGTTAATCTGGTACTTGTTAACTTCTTGGGTATAGTTCTCGAACAAAAAGTAAACTGATGGTCAAATATAGCATCTGGCAAGACGGCGGATTTGATTATGCAGAACTGATGGAACAAGCCAGTGAAACTGCATTGGAAGAGACACAGGAACTACAGGAAAACATGGTGTACCAACAAAATTTGAACCTAACCAGATGCAAACTCAAATCATCTTTTAACCCACCATACAACATCAGCATTTCTACTTTAAAGAGGGTATGTGAACATGAATAGAAACAACTACTACAACAAAAGAACTGTTTTCGTAACAACCTATTAGAAACAGAAAGAGAGGCCCTCAAGCGGCTACAACGGCACATTAATTGCCAACAAGAGGGTGGACAAAGGGCACGTAGTGGTACTATTAAGTACCAGTAAGTATGTAACTGAATGTAAATGACAATTGGAAAATAAGGAACATTATGTACTTTTAAAATCAGATCCTACTAGATGTTTTAGAAACATGGTAGATAATTTAAGGTCCAATAGTATGCAACTTATGGTGCAGATGGTTAAGACAAATAAAAGGTTTCACTTTTTTACCATAAAATCAGTATGTGCATAGAATTCTTTGCTAGCATATTTAGTTAGCCTCCAATCATTGGACAGTTTCAAGGGGGAACTTGATCAATTTATTATTCAGACCAGGAAAACTCAATAACCCACCTAATGGTGGGAGACAATCTCGATGGGCTTTGGCCTTCTTTTGTCTTATTTACCAAGATACTGAGATGATCTGCTAGACACAGCAATAGTAGATAAAGAAATTTCAAAAAAAATTCTTTGATTTTCTGAGAGTATAACACCCCATTAAAGCCTGCTTTTACACTTTCCCTAAGATACATAAATACCTGAGGAAACCACCCCAGGTAGGCCTATAGTGTCAGGGATAGGTAGCTTGTTGGAACCACTCTCGCAGTTTGTTGATGCACATATTAAAGACATAGTTACTAACCTACCCATATATTTAAAAGACACTACATAGGGGTTAGGGATTTTGAATGATTTGTAGTTATAAGAAGATTGGCTAATGGTGTCACTAGATGTGGAAGCACTGTATACAAATAGACCTCTTCATGAGGTCATAAGGGCCATGAAGATCTGGTAGGAATCCTATACAGACTATGAGCTAGGTTTTATTGTCTTTTTGAGTGAGTGCGCTCAGTTGGTCCTGGAGTGCAATGCCTTCTTGTTTCAGGATCAGTTCTATCAACAGATTAAAGGTACATCAATGGATGCAACTTTTGTCCCCAATTATGCTAACCTATATCTAGATTATTGGGAAAAAATGAAAGTATAACCCCGAGACTAATCCTTCCCATCATAGGATAGATCTATGGAGGCATTTTATAGATGACATTTTGTTAGTGTGGAGGGGTGACCTGGCAGAACTGAAGGAATTCATAGACTGGATGGGGAGAACCAACCCCAATTTAAAATTCACAACACAGGCAAGTGGTAAAGAAGTACACATTCTGGATCTTGCCATACAGTATGTAAGCAAAATGATGGCACAGTAAAGACAGATCTTTTCCCAAAGGACACCGACAGGAATACGATACTGTATGCCACAAGCTGTCACTCCAGACACATTATAAATATCCCCAAGTCTCAATACATGAGAATAAAAAGAAACTGTAGCATGGAAGAGGATTACCTGAGACAGAGGAGGGGCATGTGCTCTAGGTTTCAGATGAGGGGCTACAAATCAGAGGTCTCGGACCAGGCTGAAAATGAGGTACAGTCCATGAATAGGGGTGAAATACTCATACAGAGGGAGAAACATCCAAAGACAGAATCCAGGCTGAATTTTGTGAGTACTTACACCACAAGGTCGGCAGCTATCAGGAAGATCATAACATGCAATTGGAGTAGTATTATTAGTTCAGACTGTATACTCAAAAAAACTTTGCCCTATATCACCTAGATTTAGCTACAAAAGAGCCAAACATCTGGGAGATCTATTGCACACAGTTATCAATTGAGCACAGAGAATACAACAGAAACTTGGCTCCCTAAATTGTCAAAAGGTACTTTCAAATGTGGGAATTGTAAATATTGTGAAGTAATAGACAAAACCACACACTACACCATGAATAATGCCACTAAAACCTTTGACGTAAAGGACTTCATTAACTGTGATACAATGCATGTAGTATACTTGGCAAGATGTAACTGGGGGGGTCTTTTATGTAGTGAAAACCTCTAGAACACTTAAACCTAGGATGGTAGAACACAAGAGGGCAATAGAAAGGGAAGACCCAAAAATGCTCTAGCACCCACACTAGGAATGCAAACGAGACAGAAAAACATTTCTTTATGTTCGGTGGCATAGAAAAAGTGACTCTAGGGAAAAGGGGAGGGGATCTGGAAGCCCTACTACTAGAAAAGGAAGTTTTATGGATCTTCCAACTGAGTGGCTACTGTACACAGGTCTAAATGATAGACTGGATGTTATGCCACTTATGAAAAAAAAAAGCAAAATAAGTAATGCTAAATGTTCACCTCCAAGCTATGGGCATAGTGTTAATAATTTAATCATGTGTTTGTAAAAAATGTTCTTGGTACTTTTGTAAATACTCAAACTGATCAACCATTTTTCTGATTACAGGTTCCTCAGAATGGTGATGTTTGCACTTTGAAGCAGGAGTGGAAGATAGTGGCCAGCCAGAGGGGGTGGCAACTTCTTTACTTGTTCATTTTGATAGCCAATAGAACTCAATTATGCTCTGGTATTTATAATAATGAGAGTATAAGTAGAAACAATGTCCAGGAAGCAAGTGTGTAAGCCTAATTGTAATTTCAAGAACTGTGCTTACTGTAAAGAGGTTTTAGTAGCGGTAAGCTGAAAACACAAGAATAATACAGAATGTATGTACTGCACCTTTAAATGAAACTTTGCACATGTGACTAGGTTTACTTTTAGAAAGGACTCATATTTATGATAACACTGTCCCTTTAGAGAACCTTTAGAGGCAAAACCAGGTCAGGAATCTTGCCAATTCAACAGAACCGCAGGGTCTCAAGTGGACACCTAATGTGTCACAGGGATCACAGGGCTGTTCATGTCTACATGTGGAGGTAGATTGACCCAGTGATACCGGTGCATCTGTGCCAACACACTCACTTTGCACACTCTGTAGAGGGTGAATGCATGTCTGCCTGTGAAGTGACAGAAGCAGATTGGGCTGTCATATGACTTATGCCCTGGAGGGCATTCTGTGTGTTGCTCTGTAGTCACTCAGAATCACAGCACCTGTAGGGTGCTGCACTTCTGAACATATATGGTTGCACCAACTTGATCCATGTTAGGAACTTCCTCCTAGGTATCTGCCTACAGCTACAGTTATCAACTAACTTCATGCATGACCTGGAGGGTGATGCATGTATGAATGTGTATTGACAAAAGAGCAGCAGCTGGAGGAATTTGTACTTTTGCAGCCATATGGAATCCTCACTTACCATGTATAATTTTACACAAATAAAGACACAGAACAGTGAAGTTCAGTAAAAAAAGTTTTATATAATAAAGTAAACAAGTGCTATACATACAAAATATTAAGAAAAATTCATATACATTAAAAAAGTTTCATTCAAAAAATTATTTTGTGAATTGAAACTAAAAATAGCAAAAAGAAAAAAATGTCCTTTTTCTGAAATTGTGTTTTTAAAATGCCCATAAAAAAAGAAGCAGCTGAAGTTTGTACTTCTGCTTCTGTTTGATGAGGAGGATCTTGACCTTGTTAATTGTGATAGGGAGTGAGTGGTTTCCTGCAGGGCAGTCACAAAGGAAAACTGCTGAGATGTGACAATATCCAGGAGAGAGTAGAGAAACTGATGTTTCAGAACCCCTCCTCCTCTTCATTGAAGGCTGGAGGGAATTCTGACAGAGGATCCAGTGGTTGTGGAGGACACATGTTCATGCAGATATTGAGGGACGGATCCACGATGGGTGGCGACAAATTTCCCGTCGACCGCCCCGACAGCGAAACAGGCAGGTTGATGGCATTTTGCTGTTGGCTGCCAGTTTCTAGGTGCTGGCTGTGTTTTCTTTGGGGGTTTTACTCCTAAGCCCCCACATGGGGGGCTGCACCCCCACACCCCCCACTTAAGGATAATCAACTCAGAGTCTGAGCTGATTCAGGGGGGTGCAGGACCCCCGACAGACAGTGCCCGATTCCAGTGGGTCCCCTACAGTGGCGTGGTGCTGTAGTCACTGTGAGAGACCTCGCTGTCAAACTGTCACTGTTGGGTGGGTAAACATTGAGGGACTGGTCTTCCTGCTGCAGCAGTAACCTGTTTATCTTGTACATTTCTTCTAGCATCTGCCACAGCAATCCATGTGAGCTCTCAGCAGCAGCAATGTGGTTCTGGAAACTTTTTAAGTTCTGAAATGCTCCTATTAAGGACCATGTTGTTACTGTTGAGATCACACAGGGCTTCACAATTTCTATGCTTGACATAGTGATGCATGCTGGCAGCTATTTCCTCCTGTTTATATTATAGGGGTTGAGTGATAAAGCATGAGATAAAAACAGCTATTCTCTCAAGAGAGACATATGTTACAATGACAGGTAGACAGGCAAAAAGAAACACAGGTTATCAGCAATGTCATTATGTACCTACTGCTATCAGCCCTGTCTACACACCACTGATAACATGAATGCCAAACTACATTCACTACTAATGCTACCAATCATGATTCAGGTGAACTAAATTAATTAAACAGAAAATTACAAGCAGAGCTGATTGAAACTAACACTAAAAAGAAAATGCAAAAGCACTTGTGCACCACACACTTCAATTATCCTACATATAAAAGACAGAAAAAAGGAAGGTACTGAAAAATGATTAGAAAAGAAAAAAGCTAACAACAGAATAGTAAGAAACATGTTGTATAGAACAATGGAAACACTTCTCAAAAAATGGCAACAAGTAATTTGAAAGAAAAAGATGAACATAACGAACTACAAGACATAATGAACTACTTTGAAAATGACACTGAACCGCTAACAGATCTAAACAGCTACTGTTCTACTATCAGCTATCAGGAATTCAACACTAAAACAATAAACATGACAACCGAAAATTACATTACAATACATAAATATATTGAGAGTGGAAAAAACATAAACACTAAAAGAAAAACGGAATCAGACATACAAAAACTAAAAACATTCTTAACTGACAAAGTACAAATACATGAGCCAATTCATCAGATTTCACCAGAATATCTGGATCAACTGTTATGTCACTTTTTTATGGACATAAAAAAACAAGACGGATCATCATATGAGCCACTGATAATAAAATCTATATATCTCAGCATAGACAGATACTTAAAAGAAAACGTATATCCAGAATGCCAACAACGTCAACAAAATTTATAAAGACAAGACAAGTACTGGACACAAAACAGAAACATCTAAAAACAGAAGGGAAAGGTAACAAACCACATGCATTAGAAGAACTAAATGACACACTTATAGAAGAACTCTATGATCAAAAACAACTGGGACCTCACTCCCTGCAGTCTTTATTAAATACCATGTGGTATACTGTAACTTTATATTTCAGCATTAGAGGAACAACTGAAGCTAGAACCCTGAAATGGGGAGACATTAAACTGAAAACTGATGAAGATAACAAAAAATACTTAGAATATACAACAGAATGGCAAACGAAAACTAGAACAGCACTGAACCCAAAAAACATAAGACAAATTAAACCTTGAGCATAGCAGTCCACAAATCTACAAAAATGCCCTATTGAAAGCTACTTACTGTACCAAAACCAAAGACCTCCAAACACACTACATGATGAGGCTCTGTTTTTCTTATCAATTAATTACCACTCCAATAAAGTTCAGTATCCAACCGTCTGGTTTAAAAACCAACCCCTCGGGATAAACATGATCAGCTGAATGGTGAAAAATATGATAATTCGATGTGGAATTGAAACACCAAAAAGACTCCCAAACCACTCCGTAAGAAAACATCTTATATAAAAATTATCAGACAGTGGAATTGCTCCAAAAGAGATAATTCTAGTCTCAGGACACAAAAAAGTGGGCTCTCTAAATCAGTATTCCAAAATAAATGGTGAAAAGAAAGAACAAATATCCACTATTTTAACTTCTAGTACACCACCTAAAACAATGAGAAGTGACAGTAAAACCAAATCTGAAGAACCACAATCAAGTACATCTGGAACATCAAAATATGATTTATCACAGAATACTAACAACCTTACGACACCACAACTGGATACACCTTTTCCAACATAGTTTAAACATACTACGATTAATGCTAAACATGTGACGTTTAACATTGTTCAAAGTAAGTATCACTGCCCCCAATAATACAATACATACAAAATATGTACAGTACTAAATAATATCTCTCTTTTTTAGGAAGCAATCCAGGAGATACATCTAACAAATGGAAAAGATCTGTAATATCGGACACCGACTCCAACCGAAAGTGCAACTCAAGAACATATTTTGAAACAGTGAAACCTGAAAGAACATTAAACATTTATTTTCCTACATAATTTACTTAATGAAAATTTAAATATATTGCTAAAATGCAAATAATATGATGTCACATAAACTGAATAAAGTACTTTAAGTTGTCTGTTGTAGTATACCTTTGTATACTAAAGTGCATAGCAATAAAACATACAAATTCAGATGTATGTACAATACAACTGACTGATCACTACTTATGTAACAAAGTATACAGAAGCACAACATGAAGAAACAAATAGATGTCCCATTACACACAACATTATATGACTAAAATATATGCAAAAACAAACAGCAACACTCCCGACCCGAAAGACACCGAAACCTGGAAGAACAAAAACCCGCCCACATCGCCCAACAATCAATCATATAACACTTCATCACACTAACAACCAATCACATATTTTTTAGTGTAGCAGCACAGACCCATAAAAGAAATCCCTAAACAGATCGGCAATCTACCAAAATAACCACAATGACACACAAGCAAACGACACAAGGAACTCATCCCCTATAATATAAAATGGATACGTGATAGTGCAGCATCTGATAGTAATTTAATCAACACTCGTGGCCAGTGAGCTCAGGGATTAATCACTCATGGCTCTGCTTCGCAGATAACTCGGGATAACCCCTGAGCTCACTGGCCTCTTGTATTAATAATACCACTTTCAGATGCTGCACAATCACATATCCCCTTATTATCATGCATCACCATGAGGTACTCGGTGAGAGATTTGACTTGCTGCATCAGATGCAGGTATTCCTGCTCACCACTGAAGGTTGCTATTTGATCTTCTGAAAAAGTAAAGAAGAAAAAAAAAAATGCGTACAAGAAATACAGTTTTATCATTCGTATTTTTTTCAATTTGATTCAATTCAACTTTAATTATGCAATAAGACACAATAAATACCTTACTTAAAAACACAAAAGTTACTCAAACATCCTTCAGCAATACTCAGAAATCAGAAAAGGCAAGGTCAAACAGGTACGTATCTGTGTTACTGCCGTTTCTTCCTGTAGATAGATGGATTGAGATGTTGAATAACAAGCAATATTATTCAGCCCATGTTCTGTTCTACCCAATAACAAGCAGTAAGCATATTACAGCTAGAACTACAGCCACTTATATGTAACAACAGGACATTGACTGCATATTACAGGAGATCCTAAAAATGATATCACTAGTGAACGGTGTATTTTTCAACCACTGGGAGGATGCGGTGGGTAAAGACTGTAAGGTTCTGTGGAGGACTCCATCATCACTGCTGTTTCATGCTATGCAAGTTAACACATGGTGATGATTCTGCACACTGAAAACAAAAAGCATATCTTTACAAAAATGGCTGCAAGCTGCCATACGTCATGGAGCCAGCCAGAAAAGGGTTCCTTCTTTGACAATATGATGCATATGGGCAAAACTGTGGCTTTGCAAATAAAGACCCACTTTCCCCAGTTTTTTCTCATACCTGTACCACTTTCTAGGGTTTTGAAAATCTGCCCCATTGTGTCAACAGGGTACATCTATTTTAAATTGCAGTTGGTATGTCACAGCTGTACAATATTAAATAAGTACCCAATAACACATGACGACTGTCATTATTAGTAATTATTGAGGAACTCTTCCCCACCTCCAGGATCACCCTGTATGCAAACTATTTGGTTGCAAAAATGTGACATTAGCAGTGTGCTCTTGAATTATGGGGTTGGGGGAGTTCCTGTTATGTTTATGAAATGACAGAAAAGTAACAGTAAGCACAGCTGTGTGGAATGTTGTAGGCAACAATAGGAATAATTGTTCAACATTGCATTGTAGTTTGTGAGGTAAAACATAAGGTTTTGCTTCATTAAAGTGTTACAGGGACTGGCAGGCATGTCACTGCTGTTACTAGCTAGGTTTTGCATTGTGTCATTTATTGACAATTGTTAGGCCATGCAGTTACATTTCTAGTTACTTACAGCACACCACGAAACAAGCTGTAAAACTGTAAAGGCTATTTTACACCAGTGTGGTTATTGCTGACACCTATTAACCAATCATGTAATGGGATGGTTTTATATCCGTTTTAGAATAGAATGCCATTTTATAATATTATGCAATACATTGAGGATTGTGTATGAGCAAGCATACACAACAAGGCAGTTGTGATCGAGAGGTTTCCATAGTAACCAGAGAACTCGAGAGTGTGGCTCGAGATGTCTGTTACCATGGAAACCTCGAGATCTAACAACTGCCTTGTTTGTGTATGCTTTCTCATACACAATATTTTATAGCGTATGGGCAAGCATAATCAGTGCTCCGTGATCCCCCAAACAAGTCTAACTCTTAAAATAAGGCTTACTTCGGGATATGTAGCAGCAAGCTGACTTCCACATCGCCAAGGGCCGCTTAACTGCGCATGCGCAAATGCGTTCGATCTTGTTGTGCTGCACCGGTGACGTACTCAGTGCAGCACAACAAGATAGTGACACACTGAGGCAAGCACAACAATGCTGTTGGGAGCATGGATTTCCATGCTCAACAGCATTCTACCATACACTATATGTGAGATTCAGTGAATGTATAATTTACCTTGCTTAACACCAGTCAGGAGGTAGCTGCGAGCAGGTAGATCTGTGGGAAGAAAAATAGCAAAAGAAAAATATTTACCACATACTGGTGACTGGGAAAGGCACACTGAGCCAAGGCTCATTTCGAGATGTGACCTTGGGGAAGGGGAAAGGAGTAGACCCAGAACAATAACATTACAAAGCATACAAAAATGCTTGATACAATAAACAAGACAACTCCATGGGTACAAGGTGTGATGAGTTAATTAAACTCACAATTGCAATTACATACAAAATGTGCAATAATGCTTAAAGTGCATTGTGCAGGATGGATACAGAGACAAAGCCAAGGGTGAGTGCATCATATGCCCTGGTTTAGTCAGGTGGGGTCAGGAGGTGGAGTGACAGGTGCAGGGGGAGCAGGAATAAGCCTTTGCAAGGATCTAAAGGCAGGGAGCGAGGGGGATAGTTGGAGGACAACACATTCCAAAGGGACAGGAGATGGTAGGAGAAGGCTGCTTGCCCAGCAGTGGAATGGGAGTGAGGAATGACAAATCTACTGGAATCCTTGAAGTGCAGGAAGTATGAAGAGGAAAGACAGGGGTGAGGAGTGAGGAAAGATAGGAGGGAAGAGACCCAAACCAGCATTTAGTGATAAAGGAAACAGAATGAGACTGTTGATGTGAAAGTAGAGGAAGGACTGAAAGGGAGGAATAGATGGAGCAGTGGTGAGTATGGAGTAGGGAGTTGGTAGCGAAGTGACAGGAGGCATTACAGAGGGTGTCCAGTCTGCCAAGGGAAGTGGTAGGGGTGGTGCCTTAGACCACATCTTTATAGTTGAAGACTGGGAGAACCATTTTGGTAACCATCAGACCTGGGGGCAGAGGCTGTCCTTGTTGTGGTATAAGGCACCAAGTCTGATTTGAAATTTGGCATGGATGGTGTCAGTGTGGGTAGAGAAATTGAGCTTGCTATCCAGCCACACACCAATGTACTTGAAGGCAGGGACAACCCCCAGGTGAGTGTCAACCAATATATAGAAAATGGGGGAAGGAAAGACCCTGGTCAGTTTTTGGCTGGTGCCCGAGGTCACAGAGACAGTTTTCTTGGTGTTGGCCCTCAGCTGATTAGCATGGAAATAGCGCAGCATGTTGCAGAAGTCTTTTTGCAGCTGAACTTCCACTGCAGAAACCAATGGGCCAGAGGTGTAGATAACTGTGTGATCCACATGCATGTGGATATGTGTAGAAGCACAGGTTGAAGAGAGGTCATTTAGGAAAATTGAGAAAAGGACTGGGCCAAGGATGGATCCCCGGGGGATCCCAGCTAGGATGAGGGGAGACTGGGTGCAACCAACCTGAACAGTCTGTTTATGATCTGTGAGGTATGAATGGAACCAGTCCACGGCAGATGCTGAAAGGCCAGCAGAGCTCAACTTGTTCAGTAGGAGTGGGTGGGACACCAAGTCAAGAGCTTTGGCCAGATTGATGAATGTGGCAGTGGTAATATGTTCCTGATCCATCCCAGTGAGGATAGAGTCAGTTACATATAGTAGGGAGGAGACAGTAGAGTATTTTTTTTCCTAAAACCAGATTGGCAAGGGGAGAGAAAATTGAAGGAGTAGAGGAAGTCAGCAAGCTGGGAGTAAACTAAATTCTCCTGGAGCTTAGAAAGGGAGGGGAAGAGTGAGATTGACTGAAAGTTGCCAGGAAAGGAGGGGGGTCACCCCCTTTGTGCATAGGCAGAACCTTAGGAACCATCCAGGCCTGCAGGACAGCAGTACCTAAATTATTTCTTAAGCACATTATTGTCTGTTTTTAACAAAAATATGCATGACAATCATTGAGATCCCTCTCCTTTGTAACACGAGCACCTTGATGTCTGTTTTCCCTGACATGCCACATTGTGAGTAATATTTGCAGCAAGTACTGTCAAATGACCATAGGAATTTATATTTCTATTTTGTCATGAGGCAAGTACTGTAGGACAAGCATATTTTTACAGTGCTTACATGAGGAGACCTGCCCATATGTATATATATTCATTCATTATAGGGGCACGGTCATGCCCCTATAGTTAGAGTTGAGTAGGCAGTTTAATATTAAACCCCAAATTTTGCACCTTAATAACTTTGCAACCATTTAATGGATTTGCACAATATTTGGAGTGCACAGTTTTGTATGGTAGATCTCCTGATGTTCCTAGTTGCATTTTGATTGGACTTGCAGTTTCTGTGCAACGAAGCACCAAAAAATGCATTGCTTGCCTTTTTGCCCATTTTTTCAGATTTTTGCAAATCGTGCTGCAATCACACCGTTTGGAATTTAGGTCTAAAATTTGCAGGGTAGATTGGGGTTTGCCCAAAGAACAATCCAATGTTAGTTTGTTGAAAACATATTAATCGGTTCAAAAGTTATTTAATTTTGAATTGTCAGGTTCTGAGCATGCTCAGTTCAGTCTGAGATTTATATATATGCTTTTTGAAAGATGATTAGACTTGCAATTAAGGAATTTGTCACTTTGCAAGTTGGGATTTATAAAATTCCCGTTCATGCAGAAAAATTCCCTGTTTCTGAGCTGCCATCTTTTTTCATTTTTCTCCACAAACAAAATGTTGTGGCTTGCCCCATGGCTGATCTCTTTTACAAACAAATCATGGGTTTTGTTCTGGGTGACACCCTCTACAAACCCATGCCTTTCATTCCCTTGATTTTAACCAAAAAATTGACATTTTAAACTTAGAAATTCTTCATTCGTGACTCGCTTCCGATCCTCGTTCATGAAGAAACAAAATCCTTGATCGCGACTAAGGGACCAGATGGCCCTGTCTTGCAAACAAGGATTGGTTTGCGAAAGGGGATTTTGTCAGCTCATGGAAGGAGGATCGGCTTGCGAAAAGAGATTTTGTCAGCTTGTGAAAAGGGATTGGGTTTTTGAATCCCCTTTTGTGAGGTGACAAAATCCCCTTTCATGAGCCGATCCCCTTTTGCGAGCTGACAAAATCCTTGACCATCATTTCCCGACTAGATGGCCTTTCTTGTGAACAAGGATTGGCTTGCAATAGGGGATTCTGACACCTTGTGAAAGGGGATCAGTTTGAAAAAGGGGATTTTGACAGCTCGCAAAAGGGGATTTTTTAAAAATTCCTCCTTCATGAGGTGACAAAATCTCCTTTTTGTGAGCTGTCATGATCCCCTTTTGCAAGTTGACAAAATCCTTGATCACGACTTCCAGAGCAGATTGCCAAAATCTGACGATCAAGGATTTCTCTCAAACAGTGAGTCTGACAGCTTGCGAATGGGGATTGACCTCGTGAATGGGGATTTTACCACCTCACGAACTAGGAATTTAAAAACTTTGCCAGTGCACTGTAAATAAACGGTTTGGTCTTTTGGCTTGAAATTCACAGGATATAAAGGGGGTATCTCAGAGATGTGAATTATGCTGTTTAGGTATAAAAATGTTAATCAGTTCCATAGATATGCCATCAGGAAGCTGAGATTTTTCCCAAAGTATAAAAAATTTTTTTTATTTATTTGAACAGTATCGCTATTACATTGTGGCACCCACAGCGACTTTCAGTGCCTGTATCTTGGAAACAATGCAAAATATGGATTTTTTGCTACCCACAGATTTAAGTGGACTAAACATGCATGAAGGATTCAAAGTCTTGATTACATCTGCAGTGGACTTTTTTCATAGCTTGTACAGTTACTGAGATATTGGCAAATTAGTGTTACAAGGGTTCCTTTTTAGCCCTATAGAACTACTGTATGGCTCCAGTGTTATGTGTAAGTGGGAGTGCATGGCCTGGAGGGCCCTCACTTCCACAGATTCATATCATTATGCACAAATGGACAGCTTAGTGGGAGCATGGGGCCCGGAGGGCCCGTGCTTCCAACAACACATACTACTTACCAGTTACATTACACTATCTCAAACAGCAAGAAAATTCATTGCAAAAAAACTTCATTAATGCATCAGTTAGAGTTGAAGTGACTAAAGAAGAAAAATGAGATGTTAGGGTTGAGCTCCACATACCAACGGGCATCGGGGTGTGCCATGGGGTCGTTGGGCCTAACTCTCACCTCATTTTCCTATGCTGTACCATGTCAGCCTGTTTACACATGAAATTGGGTGAGAGTTGAGCCTAATGACTCATGGCACACCCAGATGCCTGTTGATGTGTGGAGAATGGGGGGGTAGGGTGGTAGGGTGGGGGGTTAGGAGCTCAACCCTAATGTCTTGTTCCCCTACTTTTGTCGCATCAACCCCAACTGATGCATTAACAAAGTTTTTTATATATATATATATATATATATATATATATATTGGCATAGTCATGCCCCTATAGTTAGGGTTGAGTAGCCTGTTTAATGTTAAACCTCAAATTGTGCACTTTAATAACTTTGCAACCGATTAATAGATTTGCATAACATTTGGTATGCCTTGTCCTGTGGCATAGATCTCTTGATGTGTCAAATTTCATCACTGTTGGATGTGCAGGTTCTGAGATTCAGATAGTGTCAAAAAGTTGCCACTTTTTGCAGTTTTTTCCTCATCGTCTTGCACCCAGACAGTGTAGAATTTTGGTGTATTTTTTTTTTATGGTGGAAAGAACTTGGGTAACAGAACTGCCAATGTTTGGTGCAAAAATATGAACCTGTTGCAAAGTTATTCCATTGTTAAGTTCCCATTATTTCCTCTGGGAAGTTCATTTTTCAGGATAGAGGTGAAAAGTTCAACAAAGGATTTGATCTCACAAAATAGGATTCATTCTCGCGAGATCCATTCCTTTTTCATGCGGAAAAAATCCTTTTTTGTGAGCTGCCATCTTTATCTTTTCCACCAACTAAAAAGCGTGGAAAATACATAAAGATGTTATTTTATTAAACAAACACCAGAACCCAGCTAAATGGACTTTGTTTATCTAGATTCTGGTGTTTGTTTTTCACAATCAGCCCCAGAAATACTTTTACTGGACACCCGATATCCCAATGCCCAACTTAGTAAGAGGAGCCTTCTGCCACATTCTCTGTCTGAGAATTTTATTTAGTTCTACAGCCACAGCTGAACTCCTGCTGCCAGCTGCAGTGTGAGTTGTAAGGCCCCTTGTTTTTCCTGGTGTCTAGTGGCATGCCTCACTTCCCAATAACTGTCCCAATATATTCCCTGGTGTCTACTGGCACCCCTCCACCCTCTGATCACCGTTTCCTAGTCCCTTTTTTATTTATTTATATTATATTTATTTATTTTATTTATTTATTGAAAATTTTGGAATTACAACCTTTGAGTCAAGGACTCCTTTGCAAAGGCTCCACATCAGTCATGACAGTACAATTACAACAAGACAGTATGGACAATGTTCTCAAAACAGAGATATTACATTTCGACAAACGTTTAAAATCATAGCTTAAGTCAAAGGCTACACGTCAGTTGTAATATTGAATTTTACATAGAGACAAGGCTTGTACAGAAAATTGCCAGGACATTACAAGAGTTTAACAATCACAGTATAGGGTATTGCTAAGACTGAGATAATATCTGTGAGTTGAGAGTGTTCCTAACGATGTGGTGGCCCAGGTGCCTGACAACCTATGCGAAAAGATGGAAAACAGCTACAGGTCTCCATGTTGAGCAGATACTTCTGCACTCTGTTTTGAATAGTCTTAGACTGGGGCAAGCAAGATGGAAGATGGTAGATTGTTTAGCCAAAGTGGAGCACGATACGGAAAGATCTTTGCCCCAGAGAGGTTCTGCAGTGGGGAACTCGTAGGAGGTCCCTGCCAATCGTCTAAGGGTGCCCCTATTGGGGGCTGGTTGGATGAGGTGATGCAGACAGATAGGTGTGAGTTTCATAAGGATCTTCTTGGCTTGGAGGCAGGTATGGTATTTAAGCCTCCCTTCAAAGGTTAGCCAGTCCGCTTGATAATAGAGCTGACAGGTATGTGTTTGTCTACTGCTGCTGGTGACCATGCGGCAGGCTTTGTTTAGTGCTATATTGATGCCATGTAGGGCTGATTTGTCAGCAGCGCGTACATAGTTATTCAATGTCGACCAATGAGAGGACTGAGCTAGTAACAGCTAAACATGCAGCCTGAGGAGGAAGGCAGTGTTTGTGCCTGTAAAGAATGCCAAGTCGGTATTAACTGAGGAGGAGAGAAGTTTAATGTGCTGATGGTAGGTAAGGGATGTGTCCAGGGTGATACCTAGATATTTAAAGTGGGTGACCTGTTCAATGTGGTTACCCTGTAGGTTTGAGATTGAGTAGGGAGTTATAGAGGGTTTGACGATGGGCAAACATCATGGATTTTGTCTTGTCATAGTTAAGTATTAGACGGTGGTCAGTGAACCAGTATTCAAGCTCCCTAAAACAGCCTTGAAGGGTGTTTTGGAGATGTATGAGGTTGGTGTGTTTCCAGTATAGCACGGCATTGTCCGCATATAGTAATAGCTTTCCACTACATGCTGAGGGGAGTGAGTTCAGAAAAAGAGTGAACAAGAGCGGGCCAAGTATTGACCCTTGGGGGACACCAACCAGAACTGGTAGTTTGGAGGAGAGTGTTACTAATTTTTACTTCCTGCGTTCTGTCAGTCAGATAGTTCTTGAACCAGGAGATAGCTTCAGGAGCAATATGGAGGGCTGCCAGGGTATGAAGAAGAAGCTCATGATTGACGGTGTCAAATGCTTTGGTCAAATCAATATAGATTGTACCAACTGCTGACCCCTGTTCAAGGGCTTCATGAATGTAAGATGTAAATTCTAGGAGGGCTGTGGTAGTACTGTGCCCTTTTCTGAAACCATGTTGCTCATGGCAGAGGAGACCATACTTGTCAAGGTATTCTGTGAGTTGGTCAGACACAATTTTTCAAGAGCTTTTGAAAGGGAGGAAGGATCATTAATGGGCCTATAGTTAGTAGGGGTAGTTGGATCACCCTTTTCAGGATAGGTGTGATAATACCCCTCTTCCATAGTGTAGGAATTGGCCATGACACAGTGAGTGGTTGAGGAGTTTGGTGAGATGTGGGAGAGTCTCATTAAGGGTGAGCGAAGGATTTTAAGGTTGAGGAGTCACTGCTGTAATGCAGAGTTATGCAGTGCTTTGGAGAGGTAGCTTTTAGCCTGATTGCACGAAATAACACACAGCCTGAAAGGAGGGTGTGTAGGGGAACAGGGGGAAGTAGTAGGTGTGTGGGAGATGGGATCAAAGAAGTTTTTGGGGAGGACTTGACTGAGGTCAGAGAAGGTGGTGTTTAGGGTATAGGCTATGGTGGTGGGGTCATGTGAGAGGGTACCCTGATCTAAGAGCTGAGTAGGGTCTGTGTTTGTGACTTTCCCACATAGTTCTTTAACATTGTTCCAGAAAGATTTCCCGGAGCTCCATGTGGTGGTGAAGGCTTGTTGATAGTAAGTGGCCTTGGCATCAAGAATAGCCCTTGTGCATTTATTTCTTGCTTCTCTGTAGAGCTGTCTGTCTTGGGCAGCTGAGAGGATACAGCCCTGTGCCAGAGGTTAACCCTGTGCTGCATCTGTTGTAGGAGGGACTGGGTCATCCAAGGGGTGTCCCAGGTTTTTATTACCTTCTTTGTGAAGGGGGCAAATATGTCACAGGCTGCATTGAAGATAGCAATAAATGCAGTGAGCACAGCATCTAGAGATTGTGCAGTATGCACTGGCCCCCAGTCACAGGTGGTGAGGTACACCCTGAGGCGAGAGAGGCACCTTTTTGAGGTGCCTTTGTAAGGAAGTTTTAGGTTTGATTGGCATATTTTTATTTGACCACCAGCACCTGACGGGGTGGTCACTAAGTACATCGGAAACACATCGACTTTGGAGATGTGGTTTAGGAGATTTGTAAAGATAAGGTCTATAAGTGAGGAAGAGCCTGTCTGAGGATCCTGTCTAGTGGGTGAGGGTACTACTTGAGTAAGATCATAGGCACTTGCTGCGTCTTTGAAGGAGTCCGACGTAGTGGATAGCCAGTTCACATTAAAATCACCCATAATAATCAGTTCGCTTTTAGGGGGTAGATAGGTTATTGCTGATAGAACAGAATCAAATGCTAGTTTCTGTTTTGTTGGGGGATGTAAACTGCCATAATATAAAGAGGTTTGCCAGTAGTGCCAATGGTAATTTTAATTGTAGTGGACTGAGCACCATGCTCAGGCATGGGAAGTGGGACTAATAGGGTTTGAGGGATGTTCTAGCATATATGGCACAACCCCCCTCTTTTCCTGCCCTATCAGTTCTGAAAAGGGTAAAGCCCTTGAGTGAGACCCAGTCATCTGGGACCTTTTGAGAGCCAGGTTTCGATAAAGTAAGGATGTCCGTGGGGTGTTGTGCAAGCCAACCCTGCAGCAGGGTAAATTTTCTTGGAAGACTGCAGATGTTGAGGGTGGCCAGGAATGAGCCACTATGTGCATTCTTCTTAATACCATATTGCATTGGAGGACCTGGGTTGGGATGGATGTTCCCGGATATAAGCAGGAGGAGAAGGAGAGTTTGCCGGAGAGCGAATATCCTCATCAGCTTATTTGAAGTGCAGCACGGACCAGGATATGCGGGTGATTTGGTGGGGCTAGTAGGTATGGGGAGTGCGGGTACTAGTTGAGTTAGGGTTACTAAGAGTTATGTGCAAGCCAGTGGGGTCTGGGCGGTTGGGGGAGGGTTTGGGCAAGCCATATTCCATTTATGGTACAGCTAAAACTAGGGGTACAGTTTTTGCTGTGGAAACCAAATGGGAGAGGTTGTAGCGATTTGACCCAGGTGCCTTTCCAGTGAGATGGGTAGAGGAGCCAGCAGCGGGTCCCTTATTAGTTTTAAACACCCATGAGGTTAGCAGGGGTGAGAGACAAGTATAAGGATAAAAAGTTGTAAGCTGCAAGAGGTGGTGTTCATAATGGCAGGAAACTGTAGGTCTACAAATGTAAGGAAAAGGAGGAGGCCTCTAGTGGTGCTGCAGTATAAGCTGCAGATGGCAAAGTGGGCTGATTGGTTTCACACCACCACTGCTATTAGCTATAAAACAAATGCCGACCAAAGGGTGGTGGTGGAGGTGGTGGGGAGCCGGCGCGCAGCGCCGGCGGGGACCAAACTGCAGTTTAATTCCACGGAGAAGACAAGCAGGCTGAGAGTGAAGGAAACCTCAGGAAATGTCCCATTCGTACCTGGCTCACTGCGGTGGTCTGCAGGCTTGCTGGGGGGAGGGCGTCTATTGCAGACCTTCGCGATCGGCAATCTGGCTACCGGACGTCTTGCTGGAGGGAGGGCGGCTTATTTGGACCCTCGCGACCTGAATTCCGGTGATCGGGAGGCTTGCTGGAGGGAGGGCGATTTCTGGATTGGGTCCACTGGACCACCAGGGGTTCATTTAGTATGCGCCTGTGATATGACATCAGGATGCCCACCCCCCGGTGTCAGATGCCCCCATTGGTTTTATTAAGTGCCAACATCAAGGGGCCCAATCCCCGTGCCACTATCACAAGCCCTTTCCCACCAGTATGAGACACTGGGGGGTGCACACCCAGTGTTCTGAAATATTTATTTAATGTAAACCTGTAAAAAGAAAACAGTCCTCTAACATCTTTTCCTTTTAAATCTGAAACAAAGAAAATGGTCCCCTGTTGTCCCCGCTGTCCCTCTCCCCCATCCTGACCCTACCACTGATTATCCCCCACCACACACACATATACACACCCTTTTCCTTATACTTATCACTGGAGGTCATAGGCTGTCATCTTCTGTGGACTGAGACACATCTGCACTCCTCAAAACCAAACAGTGAACTGAGGAATAAAGGTAAGTGCCTTATAATGTATTTCAATGGTGTTTTGAACTTATGTTTATAACTTTGCCATTTTTTTGAATTTGTTCACCAAATTGTCAACATGGCCTTTTTGGGACCCCACCTCATGAACACTACAACTGTAATTTTATTATTTGGGCCCGGAAGCTGATTTTGTGATCACTGCATGAAATTAATGTTCAGGACAGAGTAACGAAATTTCACTGCAGTGTTCCTGAGGTGGGGGTCCCAAAAAAGGCCATTTTGAAAATTTTGTGAAGAAATTCCAAACAATGGCTGAGTTATGCATGTGTGTTGAAATGTTTCTAGGTATGCGCATAACTTTGGTAATTTTCAATATTTTGACTCCAAATTTTCAACATAGACATCTTTTCACGCCCCTTCATGAACAGTACAGCTGTCATTTTTTCACATCCTGTCTGGGGAGGTGGGTGGGATACATATGATTACTACAATGGTTCATTCACATTTTGGGACTGTGTAGTACAGTACAGTCTGCATGCCCATTGGCCCACACAGGGGACCAATGGGCACATAGCCATACTGTACACTGTCAGTCGGTGAGTGGCTGGGTGGCTTGAGGGTGGGGATCTGCCACCCTCTGCTGACGAGGGGGGAAGGGGTGGCAGGTCTGAGTGGGCGGGTGGGAAGCGGGGTACTGATGGCCCACCAGGGAATTTATGTACACCTAAAGCCCATGATCGGGCTCGGGCTCGGGTCCACTGGACCACCAGGGGTTCATTTAGTATGCGCCTGTGATCAGGTGATGGGGTAGGGTCCACTGGACCACCAGGGACTTCAACATTAACTAAAGCCCATGATCAGGAATTGGGGCACGTTGCCTGCTGAGGGGCAGGGGCATCAGTCCCCAATGGTTGCAGTCTGGCAGGGCGCCAGGCACAAGTCACTGGAGATTGGTGTACCTGCATGCAAATGGGGCTATAATGACATGCAAATTACCCCATTTGTGCCTTGCAGACATAATGGCCTCATTTGCATGCCCAGTGCTGAATATCGTGGTTGCTGCGCCTAGCAGACCTGCACTTGTGCTGGCATAACCCCCTGCTCCTCACTTGCCACTTGTGCTGGCGCAGTGCCACTGCACCATGTGCAGTACAGGTGGCTCCAGTGCAATATTCAATGGTGCTGAGCCATGGTACTGCACCGTTGAATATCGCCAGGATCATGCCTTGGCACATCCTCATTGTGCTGCACCCAGGCTTGCTCCCCTGCCTGGTGCATTCTGAATATCCTACCCAGAGTTTAAACTAATACTTGTATTTGAAATGTTATCATATTATTTTGGTGACTCTAGAGAGACAGCTCTCTGATCTACTTAAGCACTTCTCGAGGTAATACCTTGGACAGCAATGATCTAAACGTATTGTGGAAGGAGTTTTGTTTTGTAATCTTCCCTTGTTCTTTTAAGTGTTTGTGAGCTCTTTGATATATTGTTCAGTGTTTAAACTTTTCATATTTTTATCATCTTTTAGTAAAATACATTTTCTTGGAATGACTGCCTGGGCGTCTGTCAGTTCTTTTTGCTTGTGACGTATAGATGGTTCAGTCTGACAATTGTTCAACAGCTTGATGGTGTTACTGAGCTTGAGTAAAAAGGTAAGAATATACCCAAGGTCTCTTACAGAGTTAAAAGGATTCATTTTGGAAACCTGGCTTGGTGCCCCTGGTGAAAGATTGTACCGCAATCCCTGAAGAGAGTATGTATCTGAGCCTATACTTGGGTATGCTAGTATAAGGTTCACAGTTTGAATCCCCCCAGAACTTGAGACTAAAGGTTATTCAGACCCAAAAGCAGACAGGAGGGTTACCCTGTCTGTTATCTGTTCACACTATTGCCCTCTGAGGTTGACACTGTGGGAGCAGAGGGCCTGACCTTTTGAGCGCATTTGTGACAGATTTGGTGGACAGCAGTGTGAGAAAATTGGTAACACAAGCTTTAACTGTTCAGTGTGTCAGCTTAATACTGTACAGCTCACTTGCAAAATAATTCAGTGATTTATTTTTTAAAAAGGAAACAGAACTATATCATTTTGCTTACAGTCAAGTTCCTACCTGTTTTATTTTTTTTTCAAAGTGCAAGTTAGAGTAGCCGTAGTTATGATAGAAGATGGCTTCCAACTGCAGTGGGTACACTGCATACCAGTTGAGGCAGCTGTGCCAGGACAGAGGAGTCCTGCAAAAGGGGAGAGCCACCAAGCAGAACCTCATGGATGCCCTGATGGCAGCAGATGCCCAGAACATCAAGTCACAGACTGTGACTGGAAAGGACCAAACCTTGGGCATGGAAGGGCCTGCAGTCAGTACAGTGTCCAGATCTGGTGGGGTAGACAGCAGGGCCAGTGTAAACCCAGGGCCACAGCAGCAGGAGATGGTCACCACTATTCTGGAGCCAGAAGTAATCAGGCTGCAGGTTGAGTTGTGCAGAATGGAGCTGGAGTTCCAGAGAGAGGTTGAGAGAGAGAGCAATGAGCCACAGAGGAGAAGAGGGAGTGACAATGGTGAGAAGCAGACCGTGAATAGCTAGAGGTGGACCAAGAGGAGCATGAGCACCACAGGCAATGTGAACTGGAGAAGCTATGACTCCAACCACCAGCACTAGAGCAGGTAAGTGGCTTGGGTTTAACTGGAACTACAGGACTGGGTTACAAATTAAATTCCAAATTGATAGCTGAATTTAAAGAGGGGGAGGACATGGATGCCTTTTTAAATTCCTTTGAAAAAGTTTGTATTCAGGCAAAGATTCCTAGAGGATCCTGGAGCTTCCAGCTATCCCCACTACTTACCAGGAAAGCTCAGGGTGCATTGGGTCAAATGGACGATGAGTACAGTAATGATTACAACAACCTTAAAGCTGCACTTTTTACAAAGTTTGATTTAACTGCAGAAGCATACAGAGCTAAATTTCGTAAGCTAAGGAGAAACCCTGACATGAGCTCCAAGGAGCTAGCCACGAAACGACATCAGTATTTAAAATGTTGATGGGAAGGAATTGAAGTGAACTGAAGATAAAATTGAAATGCTGTATTGTTAGAGCAGTTTTTTGGGCATGACCAGCACAGCTGAAAACCTGGCTGGAAGACCGAGATCCCAAAACAGTGCAAGAGGCTGCTGAACTCTTAGACCACTATGCCAAGACAGACCTGCTCTGAGAGTGAATGGGGTGGGTGTGGCAGCACAGAAAGGGAAAAGCACACCTTCAGGGCAGCTAAAACCCTCACTGCCTCCACTAAAACCAGTTAGTCCCAACTTTCAAAGAAAAGATTTCTCTGAGAAAAGAAACGAATGTTGGGTTTGTAAAGAAACTGGGCATATTGCCACACATTGTCCCAAAAGGATGAGCAATATGCAAAATGGGGCTAGGAAAGAAGTGGGTTGTTTGAGTGTCCCTGGAAGCATGCCTGTGAACATGAGGGAACACATGCACTCAGTCATGGTGAATGGTGTACAGACACAAGGGTTAAGGGACCCAGAGGCATCCCTGACACTGGTAAAAGGGGATCTGGTAGAGCCTGGTCAGCTTATACCCAATAAATTTGTAGCTGTACAAGGGTTCACTGGTGAGGAGACCACATTGCCACTCACTAGTGCTCTCCTAGACTTGGGTGAAACGGGGAACTGTGCAACAGGTGGCAGTAGCCAAAACTTTAGCAGTCGACATCATCCTTGGCAACAACCTCAAACAGGGGATGGTGTGTGCAGTTACCCATAGCCAAGTGGCAAGGGAAAATTGTAGTTCCCTAGATCCCATAGAAGCCGCTGTGGAGACCACTGGGAGGCTGGTTCCCCAGCCTGTGTCTCCTGATATGGAGACTAATGAAAAGGGGGTAGAAATTTCCCCAGTTGCAGTTAACCACACAGCTATGGAGGGTTTCTCCAAAGAAGGAGGGTTGACCCATTGTCAAAGGGTTAGAGATGCCAGTGATCCTGAGTGCCCTGATGCTAGTACTAGGGACCCTAGTTTAGAGACTGAAGGGGACCTTTTTCCATGCCTTGGGAATGTGTAAGGAGTTTGAAGCTGCTCAGAAAAGTGACCCTAGTCAAGAGAAGCTGGGGGTTAGGGCAGACTCTGATGGAGCATAGGGAGTTGATGGAAAACATAAAGTTTATTGTGAAAATGGACTGATGTATACTTTACATTTTTCGTATTTTTATCATCTTTTAGTAAAGTACCTTTTCTTGGAACGACTGCCTGGGTGTCTGTCAGTTCTTTTTGCTTGTGACGTACAGATGATTAAGTCTGATAATTGTTCAACAGCTTGATGGTGTTACTGAGCTTGAGTAAAAAGGTAAGAATATACCTAAGGTATCTTATAGAGTTAAAAGGATTCATTTTGGAAACCTGGCTTGGTACCCCTGATGAAAGATTGTACCACAATCCCTGAAGAGGGTATGTATCTGAGCCTGTACACTGGGCATGCTAGTATAACATTCACAGTTTGAATATCCCCAGAACATGAGACTAAAGGTGATTCAGACCCAAAAGCAGACAGGAGGGTTACCCTGTCTGCTACCTGTTCACATTATTGTGCTCTGTGGTTGGGACTTTGGGAGCAGAAGGCCTGATCTGCTGAGTGCGTTTGTGACAATAATTACATGGACCTAATGATAGCACACTTCTAGGGTTACTTAGTGTGGCTTTCCTTAGAGCTGTATGCCTTGTAGGGCTATTAGTATACTCAGTAATCAATTATGTGTCCCTAAACTTCAGATGCCACTATAGGGCCCACTTCTGTGTTAGTTGGTGAACATTTTTCTAGTGTCACTTGTACCACACAACTAGCCTATTTGTTTAATCCCTCTAGCCTTCAAGAAACCTAATCTGAAATAGCTCATACTATGTATCTGTGTATTGTTTAGTGTGTAGTGTTGTCAGTGTTTGTGGAAGCTGATTTTAGTCTCTGAAACTGAGCCTGTTAAATTGCTCTGCTGCACAATTTCATAGAGAGGCTTGTACCTGCAGGCAGATCTTCCCAGTCATTTCTAAGCTGTTCTACATGCCTGTGTATTGACTCCTCTGAAGTGCTTGTACATACTAACACAACATACTAGCATACTAGATGACAGCAGAGTAAACCTATTGGTCTATCAGTTCTGCTTGTGCTTCAGTACCCTGATTAGGTACCGTAGCCCTCTATCTGTCTCATTCCACTGTTACTCCATCCCCCAGTCTTGCCCCCCCCGGGCAAACCAGCCTCTGCTTTACCCCTTGCCTATACCTGTCCCACTCTCTCTTGAATCCCTCCACCGTAGCTGCCTGTACCAGCTCCCCGGACAGTGCATTCCACGGTTCCACCACTCTCTTGGTGAAGTACCTCCTCCTCCTTTCCCCTCTAATCCTACCACCCTCAATCTTCCAGCTGTGTCCTCTGGTGTTTCCACCCTCCTTTAACTGAAAGATCCTACCTTGGCTTACCTTATTTACTCCCTGAGGTACTTGAAGATCTGAGTCATGTCCCCCCCGGTCCCCTCCCTGATATGTCATATCCCTCAGGCCCCAGATCATTCAGGTTGCTCTCTTCTGAACCCTCTCCAGGAGTTGGATGTCCTTCCTTAGGTGCAGCCTGGAGAACTGCACACAGTACTCAAGATGTAGTCTAACAAGGCTGTTGTACAGTGGCAAAATTACCTCTCTGTTTCTTGAGGTAATCCCCCTAGTGATGCATCCCAGCATCCTATTTGCCCTGACAGCAGTCCTCCTGCACTGCTCTGAATTATTCATATTAACATCCACCAAGACTCCTAGATCTCTTTCCCCTGCTGTGGCTTGCAACTCATCCCCCCCCAGGGTGTTTACATAGTTGGTGTTTTCCCACCCTAGGTGTAACACCTTGCACTTGGAGGAATTAAATTCCAATTTCAAGGTGCAGGACCACCTATCCAGAGTATCCAGGTCCCCTTGCAGGGCCAATCTCCCCTCCTCCCCTTCCACCACTTCCTCCAGCTTACAGTCATTCTGCAAAGAGATTCATTTCACACCCGATACCTTCCCTGATATTGGAGATGTAGGCGTCAAACAGGAGTGGCCCCAGGACTGATCCCTGTGGGACCCCAATTATGACCTCTCTAGGAGATGAGACCTCCCCTCTGATCACTACTCGCTGAGTGTGACCTGAAAGCCAATATCCAATCCACCTAACAGTCAATAGGCCTACCCCATCCCCCCCAGCTTCTCCTTTAGGTCAATGTGGGGGCCGAATCAAATACCTTGCTGAAGTCCAGGAACAGTACATCCACTGGTCTCCCCCATTGAGTGCTGATGTCACCCACTCATAGAACTCTACAAGGTTTGTTTGACATGATCTACCTAGCACAAACCCATGTTGCCAGTATTCCAGGTAACCCATCTCCTCCAAGAAACCTCCCAGCCTTTCCTTAAGTATGCTGTCCATTACCTTCCCCACCAGCAATGTCAAACTGACAGGTCTATAGTTTCCTGGCTCTTCTCTTGATCCCCCTTTATGGATGGGTACAACATGTGCCTGCTTCCAATCCGTTGGCACCCTCCCTGTCTGCAGCGACAAGTTAAAGAGATCTGCCAATGACGCAGCCAAAACATCTGCCAACTCCTTCAGTACTCTGGGATGAATAGCATCAGGCCCCAGAGATTTATCTTTTTTTAGGGACATGAGGGCTTCCCACACCCGACTGATAGGAATATCAGCATCTGTCCCCCACTTTAGCAGAACCAGCCTGACATCTCACCCTGGCCTACCTCCCCCAGCAGCTTGTTCTTCAGCAGGTACCCCAATAGTCAGGTCTGCTGCACCTTCTGTGTCCTTCAACCCCTTTTTTAGAAGTTCCCCAGCCTTCTTCCTAGTGAACACTAAAGCAAAGTACTCATTCAGTACCTTCGCCTGCTCTCCAGTCCCTTCCACCCCCCGCAGCTGTCCTCAACCTACTGAGCTGGCCCTTGACTTTCCTTCTCTCACCAATATACCTGAAGAGCCCCTTTTCCCCACCCCATATCCCCTGCACAAGCCTCTGCTCTTTCCAGGCCTTTGCCCCCCTCACCACTCTGGTGACTTTCCTGGTTGCAAGGCAATAGTTCTCTCTATCCCTCTCTCCTCTCATTTTTTTGTACCTACTGTAGGCAGTCTTCTTCTCCCTTACCACCTCCTGGACCTCCTTGGTCCACCAGCATAGTTTATGAGACCTACCGCCCTTGAGCTTCACTCTTGCACAGGTCCTGGTGGCCTCCTGTAGCCCCTGCTTTATGATCTCCCACCACCTTCTATGTCCAAACCTGGTTTTATCTCCCACAAATGTCCCTTGAGAATTTCCCCCATGTTCTTGAAATCCACCCCCTAAAATCAACTATCATCATCCTTGAATGATCCCCCCTAATTTAAGCCAAAACCAGACTGTGTTGCGGTTGCTCTCAGCCAGGGGTTCTTCCACAACCACATCTCATACAAGATCCCCATTCACTAAAACCACATTCAGGATACAGCCCTCCCTCATTGGATCCATCACCTGCTGATTGAGGAATGTGTCCATGAAGCCATCCAGCAGCTTCTGCTCCCTGGTCACAGTGGACATCATAGTACCCCAATCAGTAGCTGGCATATTAAGGTCCCCCATCAACACCACTCCTTCCACTTCCAGTCCATACTGCCCCTTAATGTTAGCTGACAGGCAATCCTCCAGGTCCTCCGCTAGTCTTGGGAGCCTATATACCACTCCCAACTTGATCTTCCCTCCCACGGGGGTTTGCAAGGTGACCCATTGGGCCTCCACATTGCCCTCCGCTCCCTCCACTCTCATAATCTTAATGTTATCCCTAACGAACATTGCTATTCCTCCCTCTCTGCCCACCTTTCTGTCCTTCCTTAGCAGAAGGTACCCACTCAGATTAAGGTCCCAGTCATGGCCAGGGGTCCCAAGTTTCAGTGACCACTGTTACATCACCCCACCCTCAACCAGCGTGGCCTGGAACTCAGGCATTTTATTTCCCAGACATTTATTAAAGCCACCCTCCAACCCTTGTCCCTACCCCCTTTACCATATCCTTCTCACATCTTTCATACATCCGTCCACACTCCTCCCCTAGGGTACTATCTCTCTCCCCCCCAGGGATTGCAGGCCAGTTCTCCCTGTGATATGGATGGCCAGATTATCCCGTAGTGCCCCCTCCCCCCCTTCACAAGTTTAAACCCCATCTAGCCAGAATGAAATCCGTCATCCCCCTTTGAGAACTTCCTTCCTTCTCGGATTTAGGTGAAGCCTATCCCGGGCATACAGTCCCTTGTCTTCCCAAACCCCCCCCAAGTCTCCCTACGCCCCAGTCCCCTGCGCTTCACCCCACTGCCCAAGCCAGTCATTAATCTCCCTGATCTTCTGTTTGTTCTTCACAATGGCACTTGGCACTGGCACTGGCAGGATTTCCAAGAAGGAGACTGTGCATCCATTGTCGTGACAGACCCTGGCCAGTTCTCAGAACCTTGTCTGAATTTCCAGCACACTATTCCCCTCGATATAATTTGTTCCCAGATGCAACAGGAAGTCCGGTGATCCTCCACAGTCCCTTGCCAACTCATACACATGAACTTCACCCTATGCACAGTCAGACCAGAAATATCCACTACCTTAACTGGACTGCATTTTCCCTCACCTTGCCCCACCCAGTGAATACCCCTGATCATGGAGTCCCCCAGCAGGAGAACCTTAGTGTCCCCCTTGATTTTTTGTGCACCTCCTTTTTGTACTTCCCCACCAGCCCCTGTCACCTCCCCCTCCCTGAGACCACTTCCCCTTGGTTTTCCTCCGGGTCCTTTATGAGAGAACCCCTAGCTGCCCTACCCCTCTTGTCTCTCCTTTTATAACCGAGTTCCCCGGCTCCCCCCAGTTTAGCCTCTACCCCACTTCCTACCCCAGTCAAGCCTTTATCCAACCTCCTACCCTTCCAACCCCACCTCTCCAGTCCCCCAACATGGCATTCCCATCACCATCGCTCCCTTCTCCTCCTCCTCCCCACCTTTCCTCTTGCCCCCTTCCATGCCCACCTGCAGGTCCCTCTTACCTTTGGGCCTTACTCTGGTATGTTCCTCCCCCTCGAAGGATGCCCCTCCCTCATCTAAATCTCTCCTACCTTTCATAGTATTTATTTCATAGAGTCTATATTGCACTTAATCAATGGGGTGTTTGTTTCCCTTTTCTTTATGGCTTCCCTATTGTGACTTCACAATTTCTATAGTTCCTCAAGCCTCTGCATAAGCTGTTCTACATGCCTATGAGCTGATTACCCTTGAAGTGCTCAGAGATATTCATATTGGTATCCTAGAAACTGTACTGCATTTTATCTAGGGGCTCACTGAAACAGCACTGCAATTAATCAAGGGGTTCCTTGTCTCTCCTTAGTGGTGTCTCAATTTATGATTACTGCCCAGTACTAGGTGGATTATAATTCTACACTGTTTGAAGGTATAACAGCCCAAGTACCTTACCTGACATCACCCCTCTTATGCTGTCATCAATCACAGGGCAAAGAAACTAACAATGGCTTTTGCAGGCATGGTGCTAGCTTTGTTTAGACTGGCCCTCTTATCCCTCTCAGAATCTCTTCTAGCACAAATGGCCCCCCCCACCAAGGATTATCCTGCAGCCTATAAGGAAGCTGTCACAGCTTACTCTAGCCTTATTAAAGGAAATTGAACTAAGCAAAGCTACACACATTTACTGTAGAATAGGCAGATTTGCAGCTGGAGTGGATAGCAGGGAGCACCACTGTACTGTATTCACATCCTTGAAGTGGCCTTTTCCTGGAAGATAGGCTAAACTACTTAATCCTTGGCCTTACATACAGAATCCTGATGGGATCCCTACCTAACCTCACTGCTCTAGTGAAAATTAAAATGCCCACCAGAAATCTTCTCTCCTTCGAGCAGTCTCTTTTGGAGGTTCCCAAAACCAGGTCCCTATCAAGCCAACGGTCTTTCTCTAACAAAGCCTTTTGAGTGTGGAATGGCCTTTCGGTCCCCCCACAACAATGCACCTCTCTTGGAATATTTAAAAACCTTCTCCAAACCAACCTTCTCTCTGTAACATCCTGCACTTATACTTAATGATCTGACCTTGCATACCTACTAAATTCCTTACATATCGACTTGTAAAATTCCACACTGTAACTATGTCTACTTGATGCAATTCTTTCATATTATCCTGCAAAATTCCACACTGTAGTTAACTAAAATTGTATTGTTCTATGTATGTATCCCCTGCTGTATCTCTGTGCTATTATCTTGTAATTGTAACTGAATGTTGCCTTTTATGTAACTAATTCCGGGTTGCCCTTGAAAAGGTGATGTTTGCCTCAGGGGCTAACCTGGTTAACAAAATTCAAACAAATAAATAACAAATAAACTATACATTGCTGAAAGATTGTGTAAGGCAAGTAAAATTGTTTTGTTGTCTTACGTGGCATTAGGGCACTGGCATTTTGATTCCAGGGCACCACAGCACCAGTTTTCAGATTTGCCACCCCTCCCTGAGGTCCGCCCCCCAGAGTTAGAATAATTAGTTAGGGGGTTGGGGGGGTACGGGAGCTTAACTTCCCTCACAAAAAGGGGTGGGCAAAATTACAGCTTGGCACAGTAATGACCCAGTGGACTACCGCTGGTGCCCTGCCATGGTGGAACCATTTTGTCGATATTAGTACTCACTTTTTTCTATCTTTTGTTGCTGGGGGAAGGGCAGGGGGAGACTCAAAGAAGCAAAGTATTTCAATAAATGTCTATTTGTTGTTAACGGTAAAGAAGAATGAGTATGATAAATCCTGACATCATTGTTAGTTACTCAGAACTGGGGACTCCTAAACATTGCAGGTACTGTTATAATAGTATGTCTCATAAACTTAGTTGTGAGAATCAGAAGCTGTACATTCATGTATTATACTGCATTTACCACTCACATGGTGTTGTATTACTTTTCACAAATTAAAATGTTAGATTTGACTTCAACTGCCATTTTCCTAAAACACCAATCATCAACATGATTTATAATCTGTATAAGCATTTACCATTAGTACGTATCTTATTGTAATAAGATTTTCTTGTGAAGTCCATTGTGTGCTAGTACTGTTTTCATTTATTTCACAGTTCTGTTAAACAAAGAACTCAACAATACAGTCTCACAAGCATAACAAACACAGGCAGTGTACATATAAACATATAACAGTTGTAATTAATGGTACTAAGTGTGATGGTGTCATTGTACTACATTGTCTTCTTTGATGATGATGACATCATCCTCCAGAACTCCTGAATCCTCCTCCACCAGTTCCTCTGAGACTGGTTCCAGACATGCCCTTCCTTTCAGTGTGGCAGGGAAGACAGGATGAGCTGCAGTGAGAAAGAAGAAATAAAGAAAAATTACAAAGTAAGCATCGTATTATGCAATGTATTCATGAATCTTGATTTGGCAACAAGCAACATGGTAATTCCATCTGTATTAAAAAGTGAATCATTCACTGAGAGCAATTATGTTGGCTGAAAATGGACGTGGATGGATTTTCATAATGCAACATTATGTATGCAGATCAATACTGACCTTGTTTTCTGTTTACAGATAATATTCAACCTTGTTCTTTATATAAATGCATTTCTGTTACGATGTAGTAAGCTATGTTAGTATTCTGTGACATATGTGATGTAACTCTTCTTTTTACCATGCTATCAGGATACAACATGTTCTATATAAACTGCAACGTATACAGGAACTAATTGAAGACATTCAAACTGTCAGTTGAGACACCTAGCAATTGTGATTTGTATATGATACCTGGCCTCCCACTCCCTCTCCTTTGATATGATATCCCCCCCCCATGCCACACACTACACTTCACTACAAGGAAAGAAAGTGTCTTGGCAATCATAATCGTCACAGACTATGACTATATTTTCTAATGTTACTTATTTCCATGGTGTATGTCAACCAATACTGGCTTCCCTGCCCTCTCCCCAAATTGCTTGGGCATGCTAGAATTAGTCTTTGTTTTTCTCCTAGTCATTGCCAGCATTTTGTAGCTTATAAAAGCACTGTCACAGCAGGTTTCATTTGAAAAGGCAGGAGTTGTGGTCTTTTGTGAGCCCGTTCCTTGCAGGTAGCCACTCATTTTATTTCACTTCATCCCACATTTTGTGCAGAGACCAGTTTGTCCTCTACATAACAATCAGGGCTGTTCCATGTTTTTTTAGCCTTTTCACCAGGGTGAGCACCTCCTTCTCTAGCCATGTATTAGATAGGCATTTCCAGTCAAAAAAAGAAACAAACAAAAAACGTTTTAAAATGAGGTTGCAATATACTTCTATATTTATTACCTGTGTGCATACTTCATTAGTGAAGAGTTGTGGTTATGAAATTCAAGAAAGTGTGTACAAATGTAGTTGCATTGCACACATCATCTCACTCTTTACTGGTAGCCCATCTAAACAGCGACTCCCAAACAGTGAGGAGTCAAAACAGCACTGGATTATAGCAAATTACAATATCTGTGAACTCACTGTACCCCCCCCCCAAGGACCACCCTCCTGGAGTTGGTATATTATCTGCCAGTCCAATCCAATTATCTGCCTATGTTGTTAGTTGAACAATTGCCTTTTTTTAAACAAGCATCCTCATGTTATGTTACCATTACCTAGTGAAATGTTAGCTTTTGTTTTGACTCTGCACCCTGTACGTGCTTAGATTGTGTGACTATTGTTAGAATTTAATGCCTGGAGACAGTTTTCAATTGTTTCTTGCTGTATCTATATCTGTGGGATATATCTGCATTCTTGTTTGTGTCATACTTGATGAGGAACCTATGAAAAAGCTTTCTGCTTAAAGGTGTTAGTCCAAGATCTCAATAAATAAATACATATTTAGAAAGGGGTGTGTGGGAGGAACATGGGGCAAAGACCCCCACAAACAAAGAGTTCACCAAATTTGGCATTTGCTATTATCTGGCACTGTGTTGACTCCTTGTCATTCGGGAGTCACTGTTTTGACTATGAACCCTCTTTACTGAATCTCAATAAAGGCAGAGGGAGGTACTTACTCAGATTTTATGGCCAAAACTGCAATTATTTACTGCAATGCTATAATATGAATGACCATATACAGGGTGTGCATAATAGGATTAGTATGCACTTGCTAGTGGTATTAGGGCACTATGGCTTTCATGTCTTCCTTTACTGCAGCTGTGCTTCATGCATAACATTGTCTCATGGCCAGTGTGCCATGTGTTACTACTGATTTCATTTACAAACATTTAGTAAGGCTCATTTTTGTCTATGTCATGCTTTTGCTATTTTTTTGACCAAGGTAGAGGTGGCATTAAAAACAGCCATTGTGGGATGGCATCAAGTACTGCAAATGTTTGTGTAGTGGTTGTTAACACACATCACTACACACTTTGGATCCCATGTTAGAGGTCTCCCAAGGAAATATCATTTCCAGTGTCTGAGAAATGCACAAAATATTTACAGAGCATTTTTATTTGCATATCTGCAGACATTGTAGAACATCTGGAGGGAAAGGTTGCCTCTTCGCAGATGACACCAAGATCTGCAACAGAGTGGACACACCAGAGTGGTGGAAAAATAAAAAAGGACCTAAGCCTATTAGAGGAGTGGTTGGGTGACTGACATTTGAGTTTCAATGCTAAAAAGTGCAAGATCATGCACCTGGGTCACAGGAATCTAAGGGGAGAGTATAGGATGGGTGGGGAAATTCTGGCCACCACAAGTCAGGAGAGATACCTGGGGGTTATCATATCTGATGATCTGAAGGTGACCAAACAGTGTCCAAACACTGGATTATAGAAAATTACAATATCAGTGAAGTCACTGTACCCCCACCCTGAGGTCCACCTCCCTGGAGTTGGTATATTATCTGCCAATCCAATCCAATTATCTGCCTATGTTGTTAGTTGTACAATTCTCTTTTTCAAACAAGCATCCTCATGTTATGTTACAGTATGTTAACATTATCTAGTGAAATGTTAGCCTTTGTTTTGACTATGCACCCTGTAGGTGCTTAGGTTATGTAACTATTGTTAGAATTTATGCCTGGAGACAGTTTTCAATTGTTTCTTGCTGTATCTGTAACTGTGGAACATATCTGTATTCTTGTTTGTTTCATACTTGACGTGGAACCTATGAAAGAGCTTTAGCTTAAAGGTGTTAATCCAAGATCTCAATAAATAAATAAATAAATATTTAGTAAGGGGTAAATGTAAGTAAGTAGTAAGTAAAGTAGTAGTAAAAGATTTTTATTCAACAAAAATGAATATGGATATCTCCCTTTATATGGGAGGAAAATGTGGAAAAGACACCCACAAACAAAGAGTTCACCAGATTTGGCATTTGCTACAATCTGGCACTGTGTTGACTCTTCGTCATTTGGAAGTCACTGTTTTGACATGGAACCCTCTTCACTTGAATTTCAATAAAGGCAGAGGGAGGTACTTACTCCGATGTTATGGCCCAAAGCTGCAATTATTTACTGCAATACTATAACATGAATGACCATATACAGGGTGTGCATAATAGGATCAGTATGCACTTGCTAGTGGTGTTAGGGCACTGTGGCTTTCATGTCTTCCCTTACTGCAGTTGTGCTTCATACATAACATTGTGTCATGGCCAGTGTGTCATGTGTTACTGCTGATTTCATTTACAAACCTTTAATAAGGCTCATTTATGTCTATGTCATGCTTTTGCTATTTTTTTGACCAAGGTAGATGAGGCATTAAAAACAGCCATTGTGGGGAGGCATCAAGTACTGCAAATGTTTGAGTAGTCGTTATCAACACACATCACAATGCACTTGGATCCCATGTTAGAGGTCTCCCAAGGAAATATCATTTCCAGTGTCTGAGAAATACACACCATATTTACAGAGCATTTTTATTTGCATATCTGCAGACATTGCAAAGCATCTGCAGGGAAAGGTGTGCCTTTTTGCAGATAACATCAAGATCTGCAACAGAGTGGACACACCAGGGGGGTGGAAAAATTAGAAAGGACCTAAGCCTATTAGAGGAGTGGTTGGGTGACTGACAGTTGAGTTTCAATGCAAAAATATGCAAGATCATGCACCTAGGTCACAGGAATTCAAGGGAAGCATAAGTGATGAGTGGAGAAATTCTGTCCACCACAAGTCAGGAGATATACCTGGGGGTTATCATATTTGGTGACCTGAAGGTGATCAAACAGTGTGAAAAGTCATTGAGGAAAGAAAACAGAATGTTGGGATGCATAGGGAAGGGCATAACAAGCAGAAGGAAAGAGGTGGTGATGCCACTATACAGATCATTGATGAGGCCACAGCTGAAGTACTGCATCCAGTTCTGGAGACCACATCTCTGGAAGGACATTGACAAAACAGAGGCAGTCCAGAGAAGGGCAAAAAAGATGTTACATGGACTGCACTAGCAGTCCTATAAGGAAAGACTTAAGGGCCTTAACATCTATTTGCTGGAAGAAAGAAGGAAGAGGGGAGATATAGTAGAGACTTTCAAGTACCTTAGGGGAACAAACAGGTTACAGGTGCAAAGCATATTTCAGAGAAAACTCTGCACAAGAACAAGGGAGCGTGATTTGAGGCTGAAAGGTGAAAGGCACAGGGGTAATGTTACAAAGTACTTTTTACTGAAAGGGTGGTGGAGCAATGAAAAAGCCTTCCAGCAGAAGTGGTGGGTCTGAAAACAATATGGAGATTCAAGAGTTCATGGGATAAACATAAGGGTACCCTGGAAATGTGCAGAGCAGGAGAGCAGCAGATCAAATAGGATCTGGGGCTGCAGCAGTAAGTAGGGAAATATGCAGACTAGGTGTGCTTTATGGTCCTTATCTGCTGGCAGATTCTATGTTTCTACTTTAGAAAAAATTTAATCACAATATTTATTTTGGGGGTGGATAAAGGTGTGGCTCCCCAGACTACTCAAAAAGCCAGATATTTGAATGTTTACCTTTCTGAGTGATCTCTCAGTTCCAGGTGCATACTGCTGGCTTTTCAAGATCATGCATTCTGTTATATCTAAATACAGAATCTTGCAGTTAGGGAACATTCCATGTAGCTCAGCCACATCTGATCTAGGTGATTCTAATAATTTTATACCCCATAATAAAAAGATTAATTGCAAACAAAAGAAATGGTATACTCCATGTATAGCCTAAATCATTATCTCCAAATAGATGAGCAGTATGCCTGGCTCAGTGTGACTATTCAAAAGTCTATGTATGGTTGGTATGAGTTGCTCCTATCTCATACTCCCTTTACTAAACCAATGAACATCACAGTTTTCCAGCTACAGTTCATTCCCAGAATGATTTCTCCTGGCAAACCATGCACTCTTTCACACAAGTGAAGAACTCACAATCCAAACTATAGTATTGAAGCTTTCTGCCATGCTAAACCTCTTTAAAGACACTCCAAATAAGAGCAGTCATAAATGTATGTTTTTGTCACAACAGACTCTGCCAACCAAGGCTTTACTTTCAGTTTAAGTTATGTATTTTCAAGCAGACTAAACAAACAAAAAAACTGCTACAACCTTTCTTGCCATCTCATTGGAAATATAGCCAAACTATTTATCAATCAGCTTACCAGTTTAACATTGAGGCTTATGTACTGTTTTGATTTGTTTATGATTTGTACAGGTTTACATGCTAATGGCTGTGACTGGTTAAATAACAGAGAACTGAGATTTTTATTTTAGAGGGAAAACATTCATAAATGACTGGATAAGATTTAACGTGAAAGCTTGTTTATGGTGTCTGACTGGCCATTGTAACCTCTATGTATTGTGGCACATATATTTTCCCTCCTTTTTTGCCTGGCATCCTAGATGGTAAGACTATGATATAAACTAAAACATTTTACTATAATACTTCATGTGATGTCTTAACATAATCTAGTAATACTGCTGAGATCATTATTTCCATGCCTTAATATTAGGTAACAGTAAGGAGAGTGTACTGTAGTAGCACCAAATTTGTCAAGCAGTTTTGTGAGATTCCTCATTTATCCTTAAAAAATGTAGGGAAAAATCCTCTAAAATTCTGTTTGTTATACCTACAGAAAGAGGCAAGTTCCTATTACAGTACTCAAGTGTCACCTAGTGGCTTTTCAAATGGACTCTCAAATGGAAGCACCCTCTTCTGGTAGCAGTGAACACATTACCAAACAACAACAAAAATCCCTACAAAAGGTTTCAAAATTCTCAGTAGGGAATTTTATCACTATTCTCAATGGGGATTTTCAAAAATCCTTAAAAATCCCTAGATACATTTGGTGCTACTGCTGTAGGAAAAACAGTGAGCTACTGTATGTGTTATAAACTAAAGCTTCATAGTTAATATGACCTTATTTGCATAGTTCTATGGGTTTCTGATAATTATACTATTTAAACAACTTGATTTCTGCTGTTTTCTAAGTTGGGGGATCATTTTTAACAGTTCTGCAATGTTTTAACAAATTCTTCTTTCATGACTTGACATTCTTGTTTATGAGACCATCTTGTCTCATGATCTTCTTTTGTGAGTTGCTCACAAAAGAATTATACTGAGCAATGAAAGAAGAAAATAATTACATGCATTTATTGTCTATGTGTTCAGAAATAAGCAAATTGCAAGTGAAATATAGGATCTACACTTCTGAAATTCCATATTCCATTACCCTAGTACATGCTGTGCTAGGACCGTCATTTATTAGTTCTTAAATATAATATTAAACTTTAAAAAGTTTAAAATATCTCAGCAGTACATACATTCAGGTAGTAGTCCTTACGGTAGTTTTCAAAAAGATAGCTGACTTTATGTGATGTGTTGACCTCAGAACTGCTTTCCTATTGGCTCACAGATGTAATTTCCTGGTTTAAAAAAAAATATTGTCTTCAGTTACACTTAATTTTAAGTGTCCATTTCAGTGTAACTAATGATTAATTACATGCAAAAGGTTAATTACACTTTAGTTAATAATAATAATCTTTGTTTATAAAGTTACATGGAACTACATCTTTTATGAGCACATTATGATTGAAAAATCATTGGTTCACGAAACAAGAAATTGGCTCACAAAAGAAGAATTAATTTTCCTATTAAAATTATGCAAAATTGCTCAAAACAATAAAAAAACATGCATTTCTATGCAGACTGTTGTAATCTTTATGATGAAAAATGTTTCATTATATGCATTCACTGTATATAACATTTTTAAAATTGTATGTTTGATTGAAGTATAAAGAAACAGTTATTTTATGTTTGTAAAGGCACAATATATGTTAACCCCCCCAAAAAAATTACTTTGAGAACTATGTAGTGATTTTTTTCTTTCTTTTCACAGGTACAGAGTTGGATTAGAGCAAGGCAACATGCTTGCATTTTGAAAAGAAGGAAAAGGCACATGGATAGACATGGCCTGCCATACAAAGCTGAAGGTGCAATATTACATAGTATGTCACAGGTAACACTTGCTGCCTCAGACTTTCCAAAAATAAAGAAAACAAAGAAATCTGACAGATATGGCTGCAAAGTCCATACTCTGCCACACACACACATACACATACACACATACACATACACACACACACACACACACACACACACACACACACACACACAACACACTGTGTAATAAGACAATTGATACAGTAAAACAGAAGAGAAAAAAATTCACAGTACCAGCCAGCAAATGAGAAACAAAAAAAAAAAAAAAAAGAAAAGGAAAATGAAATGTCCATGTATCAAGTCAAGTAAGTCTTTATTGTTTGAACATTCTAGTCATTACAGTTTTGACAAAAAGGAATTAGTTATTCAGTAGAATATCCAAAAAAAAAAATACAAGACCATCAATAAAATATTAATGGCAAGCAGCAGTTAAATACACAATCCCTTTTTAAAAAGAATTTAAAATGTCTGAATCCTGTCACAGGTTTGTTGATTACCTATCATTTAAGCTATAAGGCATGTTAATATGCAATCTCCTAATTGACAATATTTCACTTTATAGTATTTCCATATAAACCCTAGAATCCTAGTGTCATACATCCTATTTTCTCCCCTGATGACAGAAATTAACCAGGAGAGACTTTATCCAGTCCAGGTAGGGCCACCGTAGGGTCCGTCCCTGCTCAACTCAGACTATAACGGTTCATGCCCCCTCATAATTCACACTTGTCAAAGTGGAGCACTGTGCCCATTGGGTTGTATCTAAATGTACCTATCCCATTTAAGATTTTTGGAGACCTATCTTAGTGGCACCATTTCCACTCTTAGCAATATACCACATTGTGGGCCCAATTACTATCCATACGGGTACATCAGGACCAGTAAAGGCTTTCATTGGGCCACTATAGCATCTAATTACCAAAGACTGGTCTAGCAACCACCAATGATTACTTTCTCACCAGCCCATTGCAGGAGACACCTGATTCTATCCTTAAGCACTATTGCTGCTTCTGAACTCCATGACCAGTAATGGGCAATACTAGACAATGCCCTTCCAGGTTACAACTTGTCCAAGTGGGACACAGTGCTCGTTGGGCTGTATAAAACTCCACCTACCCCCTTTGAGTTGTCTGGAGACCTCTTTTAATAGCAACATGTCCACCCTTAGTAATAATGCTACATTCTGGGTCCAATTACTATCCATACAGGTACATCATGTCCAGTGAATGCTTTCATTTGACCACCATAGCACCTGATTGTCAAAGTTTGGGTTAGCAACTACCTGTGATTCCTCTCTCATCAACCTGCTGTGGATGTAGATCTGATTCTGCCCTTAAGCACTTTTGCTGCTTCTGGACTCCAAACCAACAGTGGACAATGCTAAGCAATGCCTAGCCAATTCCTAAGAGGATCTGAGGTATACTCTAACCCCAGGTTCAGACCTGTCCCTCCCTAGTTGCACCTCATACCTTTATTTAATTAATTATATAACATGGCTCATTAGAGTCTATTATGGTAAACCAATTAAAGTACTGTCAATTTACCTTATAATCAGTTTTATAAGCTTTTATAAACATTTCAAAATCAGTAAATCCACAGCTCCAGTATTACTACTTGCCTTAGCAAGGTGCACGTAAACATTTTCACCTATAACAATTCCTAATTTTTAAAACAAAAGCAAAGATTTATGCATACATTTAGCAAACATATAACATATAAAAAGAATAACAGTAATAGAACTCTAGAACATACCCTCCAAGGAGCCATGATATCATTTGTGGAGAACAGTCTCTCCTATTAAATGTAAGAGTTATTAGAGCAGTTACTAGCCTTATTTTAACAGGCAATTTTCAACTGGTACCACTGGCAGACTCTTATATAAACTATTTCTTATCTCGGTAAGTGTTCTTCCACACTTTGTAGCTCCACTTTCCAAATAAAACCAGATTTTGAAATAGTGTTCCAAAGCTACTCTAAAAAGATCACTGGTACAGCAATCGTATTAGAAGGAGGCAATGTTATTTACAAGCCATTATGGCTATGATACCAAACAGTATAGCACTTCTTAGTTTCCTCACAAGTTTCAACAGTTTTCTACAAAATAATAGAAAGCCCTATACTGGGTCCAAATGCCACACATCCAAATGATGGAAGAAGTTATTCCTGCAGGCCAGAGCATCTTTATGATTCAGAACTTTCAAACTTCACTACTTTTAGCCAACCTGCATTCCCAGTCTCTGGTTTTCCTTCACTGAGGCACAGGTTTACTCCAAACGCTTGATTTGCTCCTTCTCAGTCTCCTCGATTCATATCTGTTCAGCTTCCTTAAACTCCTGTGGTACCCTTTAACTTGCCAACACATTGAACTTTTCAACTCAGGTGTACCTGCAAATCTATAATAAAAATGCTCCTCTAAGCACAGTAAAACAGGTACAACATTACAATAACTCAACTCCTCTGCCCTTGGCAACACATAGCATACCTGTGTAAAAGAAAAAAAGCTTTTCTTTACTCAAAGTGCCACCTTCATTGCATCGTCCTGCTCTAGCTCTCACTAAACTTTTGAAATATTAGTGCACAGCTAAGAAGCAGGGAAACATTTGGCTCTCCACCTTCTGTCAAAGGATAAAAGGACTAGTCCAAGAAATACTGTCAGCAATGCCCTCTCTGTGAGCTTTCACAGTATGCATAGACAGTGTTCTAAATTGGTATCCTTAAGCGGGCAAAGGCACTACTGCCAAACTCTAGCCAGTGTCCCTGGAGGCTTCTTCTGTTCAGCCATTGCAACTCTTAAATCCTGCACTAAAGTCACAAAATAGCAAACATAATAGCTGCATCAAAACATAAGGCAGTAACATTGGCTTGACAAACACAGCACCATGAGGAGCAGAGCAGCATTGCAGCCATCTTGCTGTTCCCCCCATGTCCACACATTTAGCATCCATCATAGAAGAGCTATTTTCAGATGTTGTCTGCTAAGCCAAAAACTCAGTGCATCTTATCTGCAATAAAGAGACATACATGCAAGAAAAATTAAGAGAAAAACAGAGATGCTGAAATTAAGTTTCAAGTAAAACAGTTTGTACATATGGCTATAAACTTCTGATCACATTTGCAGTTACAGATAATTTAAAGAAAAAAAATTAAGCTTAAATGAGGTTGCAGAAGTTCCCAAACCTGAACAGGGAGAATTCTACCTCATCTTTGATGGGTTTTGGCTTCACAGCGAACAGACAAAGGAATATTTTTTTGGAGGAAACATACCATCCACACAGTATGCAAATAGCTGTATGCATTGATGAAGCGGGACAAACACATAGGGCTGGATCTTCAGCCTGTCCCAGGACTAAGTCCTGTTCCACAATGGCCACTGTGGACTGATCTCTCTGCATCTGTGTAGTTCTATATTTTCAATTGGCCCAACTGCTGGGGATGTTATACCAGGGCCCACCAGGCATAGCTTTTCCCTGCAGCTGCATCAAAAAGTCAGCTACAAGCTGCTGTAAATCAAGGAGCTGTACATAAACTGGCTCCCCCTTTGAAAATACTATGGCTGCAGGAAAAACTGTGGCTCCACAGGTGGAGACTCCTCTGCACCAGTTTTTCCCCACCACCATGAGACTGACAGGGGCCTTGAAAATCTAAGCTACAGTGTTTTGTCATTGGTTCAGCAGCAGGATTCACATAGATCACATAGAGGTGGGGGTGTAGCAATTATGCCAGAGATGATATCGAGTGCCAAGTGCTGGAAACAACATTAATTTAAACAAAGAAGTGGAATCTATTTGGGTCTTAGTAGCAGGGTTTAAAGGAACAGTCTTCACACTACGTACATTTTATAGACCCCTAATAACAACATACAATTAACAGATTTACTAATGGAGCAATTCACAGAGTTAGCAAATAAGGTAGACGTAATTATAGTAGGTGATTTAAATTTACCAAATGTAAAGTGGCAAGAATTTCAGGCAACTAATGCACAGGACCAGAACATTCTGGATACTTTAGATACTCTAATGTTGCATCAACTAGTAGCAGAACCAACTAGAGAAAATAATATATTAGATGCCATGTATGACAAACATTACATTGCAAATTGATAATATACAGATAAATGCCCCACTTGCCATCAGTGATCATATCACTATATTATTTACATTAAATAAAAAAGGCAAAGTACCATGGGATCAACAGTTGTGTATAATTATCATAAAGTCAATCGGGAGGCTATAAAAAACTCATTTCAATAAATGGACTTGCAAAAAAATGACATTATTTAGATGCTGAAATTACATGGACATTATTAATACACACTATATCCATACTTGAAGACAAATTCATTCCAAACAAGAGAAAATACAACAGCAGGGGAAAGAAACCATTATAGTTTACAAAATAAATACAAAGGCTAATTAACAAAACTAAAGCTTCATTTGCTGCTATGAAGAAATCCCAAACAGTATCGAATACAAAGAAATACAAACAAAAATTGAAGCAATTAAAATTGGCTATCAAAAAGGCACACAACGATACTGAGTTCTGATTAGCCCATTCGAAGGATAATATGAAAGGCTTTTATGCCTATGTAAATGGTAAAAGAGGGACATCATGGGTTATAGGTCCCCCTCATCTCAAATGATACTGAATGTAGTAAACCAGAAAATATGGCAAGCATATTTAATAATTATTTTTGCTCAGTATACACACAAAGTAATGAAACATCAAATTTATTTATTTATTACATTTTGATAACTGGGTAGGCCTACTGAGCCCTGAAGGTCTCTTTTTCAGAGGCAATCTGGAATTAGTTACACTTTAAGAACATTTCACTGGGAGCTTATTCCACAGTACTGGTGCTGCATAGGCAAATGATTTGCTACCAGCTGTGGTTCGTACCCTATGCTCTTCCAGGAGATTTCTCCTTGTGGTGTGGAGCTGCCTGCCTGATCACTTTGGAACTAGCAGGCTGACTAGGTTATCAGGGGATGGTTGTTCATGAGCTTGAATGCATTACATAGTAGGAGGTACTGTAGGTGGTTGCTAAGAGATGGCCAGTTTAGGGACACCAATGATTCACAGTGATGTCACCTCTTGTGGGACATTGTGGCGAAGTGAGCAGTCTTATAATATAGTATTTGCATCCTGCTGTGCTCCTGTTTTGCCATTCCTTGCATTATAAAAGCAGCATAAGACAATTCTATTATATAGGACAATCCTATTATAAATTGTAGCCAGGAACAAATATTATTAAGTCTAATAAAGTTAAAAATAAACTCTCTCAACCTGAATGTAGTAAATCACAAGGGCCTGATAATCTACACCTATGATTCCTGAAGGAACTAGTTAAGGAATTATTAATGCTTATTACAATAATAGGAAATAAAATCCTACCAGAAGGTATATTACCCAAGGATTGGAGGAAAGCAGTAGTGATTCCTATATTCAAGAAAGGGAGAAAAATTTGCCATCAAACTATCTTTCCATAAGCCTGACATCACAAATTAGCAAAATCATAGAAGGAATAATGAAAGATAAAATCCTGGTAGCCCTTAAAAATAGGGGGTGCATACACAAACCTCAACATGGCTCTATCAAAAATAGGAGTTGTAACACCAACTTACAATGCTTTTACAACCTGGTAAACAAACACCTTAATCAAAATAAACTTGTGAACGTATTTTTTTTTCGATTTCCAAAAAGCTTTTGACACTCTGCCCCATAGGACCATACTAGATAATTTGCATGAGTTAAAAATAAATAGTGTCATAATTCAATAGATTAATGCATGGCTCATAGAAAGAACAGAAAGAGTTAGGGTAAATGGAACTCTATCAAGTGAGGGGGAGATTACTAGTGGGGTCCCCCAGGGATCAGTCCTTGGACTCCTGATGTTTAACCTCTTTGTTCAGGACCTCCAAATAAAAGGTGAAAATACAATATATTAGTTAAATTTGCCGATGATTTAAAACTGAGTGGGGTAGTACGTACAAAGGAGGAACATGAAAACCTGAAAAAATAACAAATCACATTGTACAGTGGGCTGATAGAAACAAAATGAAACCTAGTTTTGAAAAATGTGTGATTATGCACTGTGGTACAAATAACACAAAACAAAACTATAATATTCATGGTAACAAGCTAAATAAAGTTGAAGAATTTAAGGATCTGGGTGTAATTATTTCCCATAACATGAAAAATGGTACTCAGTGTAAGTAAACTGCTAGAAAGGTAAATCACCTAACAGATTGTGTTAAAAGATCATTTTCCAACAAATCCCAGTCTGTGATTTTACCACTTTACAAAGCATATGTAAGGCCTTACCCAGACTATTGTTCCCAAGTCTGGAGTCCTGGCTTAAGAAAAGATATTGCTATATTAGAAAAGGCACAACATTGTTATATGAACTGATTAGAAATTTTAGGAACATCCATCATCCATCATACTAACAGGCTAAGAAAACTAAACCAATGCCCACTAGTTAAAAGAAGGCAAGGAGGAGACTTATTAACATTGTACAAGATACTACAAGACATAGCGTTAACCAGTGAATTTGAAATAAGTTATAGGGAAAATGCTTATAATTTTCAGTCATCTATTATACAAATGCAAGACTCAGTAGCTAGGACCAATATGAGAAATAACTCCTTTCTACCCAGAACGGGTGCGAGATCTGGGGGTGATACTGGATGCGGGATTGACTCTTCGCTCCCAGGTGTCAGCGGTGGTAAAATCATCTTTTTACCATCTAAGGAACATCGGCAGAATCAAGCACCTCATTCCGTCTGGCGATCTACCAACTTTGATCCATGCCTTTGTGACCTCTCGCCTGGACTACTGCAATTTGCTTTACCTTGGGCTCCCGGGGGTTGATATCTGCCGCCTGCAGCTAGTGCAGAATTCCGCAGCCTGAGTTTTGATGGGTATTCCTAGATCCTCCCATATTACTCCGGTGCTGTGGGAACTGCGCTGGCTGCCAGTCCAGTGGTGGATCACCTTCAAAGTTGGATTACTGACTTTTAAAGCCCTGCACGATCTGGGCCTTGATTACCTGAAAGAACTCCTGATTCCTTATCGCCCTGTGAGATTTCTCCGCTCAGCCGATGAGGGGTTGCTAGAGATTCCAAGGGTAATATTAAAATCTGCTGGGGCCCGGGCTTTTATGTCTGTGGCCCCTTCTCTTTGGAACTCTCTACCCCATCGGATAAGGGAGTGTATGACTGTGGGGAGTTTTAAACAAGCTCTTAAATCTTTTCTATGGGAAAGGGCATATGGTTTGACTGTTTATTAATTATTATCTGTGTTTTTAATATTTTCTTATGTCCTTAATTTGTACTTGGTATTTTTTTTTTCTATTATTTTATTGGAATGTGCCTTGACATTCGAAAGGTGCAATATAAATAAAACATTATTATTATAGCTATTGGACTATGGAATCAACTTCCAGATGACATTGTAAGACTAAACACATTTAACAGCTTTAAATCAAAAGTAGAAGCATATTTAATGAGAGCAACTTATATAGTAGCAACCACTGAGAAGTGGGGCTAGCTACAAATGGGCATCTAACCTTCTTCTATCCTACAACCGTGGTATAAACCATAGATGGAGGAAGACAATGACTCTTCAGCAGAACAGAGCAAGACACAATGTCTCACCTGGACAGTTGACGGCACTTATAACCTTAGGCAAAGTCTTTAGATAAGGTAAAGGACTTCATCAATCTTGTCATAATCACAAAGACTAACAAAAATTACAAACTTACACAAAACATAAACAAATGCCCAATTAGATCTCACACTGGCTTGATGGGGCGCTTGATGGCATGTTTGCACACAGGAGCTTATGGCAGTGTATTCCACCACATGCACATGATTGCTGTGCATAATGCAGGAATACACAGATTTGAGTCTAGAATGTATCTGTTCAGGAGTGCTCTCACTAAATTTGCACACCTAAATCTCCTATTGACAGAAGGTGACAGACAGTGCTGCAGCTTTTATTTGTCAAATTTAAAGAAACTCATGCATCTTATGATGAATTCTCAAGGTGGGATGCAGAGCACATATGACACTATTACAGTAACAGAAACACAGTTCATTTGACAACTTTGGGAACAAGATAGCCACCATTGAGCTGGCAAAGAAAGAAACATTTGAATTTGAATGTGTATCATGCAATTCTCTGTTTTCTAAACAGTTAAAGTAGAGCTGTCCAAGACTACAAAGTGAAATGACATGTGGCGATGTTTGGCTTCATACTTGCTGCTCAAGAGCAAATTTGCACTACATAAAACAGTTCACATCTACTTGTACTGCTTCAGAAAGATAAATGCAGATGTGCTGCTTCCGAGATCTGTTTTAAACAACATGGAAGCAGATGTGACACCCACAGAGACTGCATGCTTGAACTTGTTTGAGCGGATTCTGATCCAAACAATGAAGCTGTTCCAAGCTATTCTAAGATTGAACACAAAGCTGAAAGACATGCTAAAGAGAGAACTCATAAAGCAATTGAAGGGATGTATCATGTACCTGCCACTCCCACTTCAGGGAAACGTTGAGGCCATAACTTGAGTCAACAGCATTGTGATTTTGGTGACTGGTGTGCCAACAAAGGCAAAAACAAATTGGCAGCATGTTGTGAATGTAGCGAGAGTTGAAAAGGTTCCACATTACCTAAAATCTCGAAAATCCATACTCACTTTGGAATACTAGACACCAAAAAAGCAATGACTGATAAGGTTTTGATGACAACAAATGAAAACATGTATGAGCAGTACACTGTTCATCCTCTCCATGGAAAAGATCCATTTACTGACAACACAGACTTGTGTCAGATGAAACAGGATACAAGCAGTCCTGTCAGTATGGGGGAGAGTACAGTGTAAGCACTATGCTTTCCTGATCTTTTCCCACATGGTACTGGTTGTCGCTTGGATGAGCATGAGACACGTTTCTGGAGTTGAGTACTGAGTGTCTATAGAGTGCTGAATTCTGATGCCAAGTTCAGACAAAACATTCAGCATTTGTTTCACCTCCTAAGGGAGAGTGAGTGCATATTGTCTGTGTCTAGTGCTCATACTCTGCAGACGACCACAGCACTGCATGGTCTCACAGCATCAGAATTGCTCAAAAGCTGAAAAACAAAGACAAGACACTGGAGGTGAACCTAGGCATGCATCCCTACTAAATCATGAGGAAACCATAAGCGTACTGGTACCAAGGTACTCAGAGTAATGTGTATGCTACAGTATGAAGTATGGTGCAGCCAATTAAGTGGCTGCACCATGCTCTCATAGTACACATTACTGCTGAGTATATTATATTACATATATATATATATATATATATATATATATATATATATATATATACTGTATATATATATATACATATACATTATACTGGCACAGTCATGCCAGTATAGATAGGGTGAAACTGCACTTCTATGCTAAAGTCCAAACTTTGAGCCTTAACTTTGGAGCTGTTCAATGGATTTGCATGTAATTTGGCTTGAATAATCTCAAGGTGCAAAGCACTAGATCCACCAAATTTCATGGGAATCCTTGAAATGATGTCTGAGATATAAAGTGTTACAAAAACAGAAGAATCTGAGTTTTTGTTTTTACATTTCTTTCTACAGCTGGCTCTCAAAAACAGCCATATGTTGTGGGCTGAAATTTTCAGGGTAGCAAGCCTTTGGGTCACAGATGTGCCTTTTGAATGTTTGGTGGAAAAATAATAATCTGTTCAAAAGTTATGACATTTTTTATTTTCCCATTATTTCCTATGGTAAAATTTATATGTTAGGCACAAAAAATAAAATTTTTTGCACAATAGGAGCATTGTGCAAAACATACCAACTTATTTCTAACAATAAGGGTACTGTGCAAAAAATACCTGCTTCTTTTCGAAAAGAATGCTGGTATTTTTTGCACAGTTCACAGTCCTACGATCGATTGAGCTGTGTTGCAGCCGCCATCTTGTTTTACCATTTAGTGAGGATGTTGAAATATGGAATGTTTTAAACACAAAACAAAATCAGAAAACAGCTAAAGAGAACCCCTTCAGGAGTATTCTGATACCAAAGAAGTTTTTCTCTCGGGTATCAGCTTATACAGAGAACAGCTTGGAGTCCATTCTCTGTATGAGAAGAGCGGTATTTTCTTGACTTATGCAGCCGCAGCTGGAACTCATGCTGCAGGCTGCAAAGTCATGGAAGACCCGCTTTGGTGCTCTTTGTGCTCACAATACATGGTGTGTACTGGGCATTCTGGGAGCCCACCTCAGTGTGCCTAAATGTAATTTTTTATGTGTAAATACCTGTGAAAGAAGAAAACCATCCCTTAGGTCTTTTCTTTATACAGAATCCTGCAACAAAATGTGTGCAAATTTCGATGCAAGATCCTGCATCGAAGAACTGTAATGTGTTGCACAATGCTTTCCGATACAAAACCTTTGTCCGGCACATTACAGTACTTCCATGCAGGATCCTGCATTGAAATTTGCACACATTTTGATGCAGGATCCTGCAAAGATCTAGTCTGCCCCTTTTTGACATTGGGGTGCCGAATCCCCGTGTTGATCTGTAACCCCCCCCCCACAGTATTGTGGCACACTGGGAGCCAACCCCAATGTGCTGATATATTGACTTTTAATTATTTAAAACTTTCCAACACCAGGATGCCCACGCCTGGTATCGGGTGCCCCCACAAGCCTACTCTTATTGCTGATGGGGATGCCCTCCCCCCACCTGATGATCCCCAAAAAACTTATATTGGCACACTGGGGCCCACCCAGTGTGCCCAAGTGTATTTCTTTACACCCTGTAAATGGAGAAAACTGTCCCATGGAGTCTTTTTTATTTTTGTACCTGTAATGGTGAAAACCGTCCATCATAATCTTCTCCCTCCCCCTCCCCTTCCCACTGTTCCTCTGTGTACCCACTTCCCTGCACCCTCCCTCACCCATGCTTACCCTTTGGAGGTCGGGAGCCACGGTCTTCTGTGGACTGGGACATGTCTGCACTCTTCAAATGTAGTTTTTATGTGTAAATACCAGTGAAAGAAGAAAACCATCCCTGAGGGTCTTTTCTGATGCAGAATCCTGCATCAAAATATCATAAATTTTGATGAAGGATTCTGCTGTCATCTATGTCTTCCCCACAATGCTTTCCTGATACAAAACCATTGTGCGGTACATTCCACAGTATGATGCAGGATCCTGCATTAAAATGTATACACATTTTTGATACAGGATCCTGCATCGATCTAGTCTGCCACTTTTCAACATTGGGGTACCCAATCCCCATGTCGATCTGTATCCCCCCAGTATTGTGGCATACTGGGAGCCCACCCCAGTGTGCCGGTATATTTATTAAATTATTTAAACCTTTCTGACACTGGGATGCCCACTCCTGGTGTTGGATAACCCCCCAGTCTGCTTGTATTGCCAATGGGGGTGCCCAATCCCCCTGTCGGCATGATGATTTCCCCTCCCCAAAACATATGTAGCACACTGAGAGCCCATCCCAGTGTGCCCAAGTTGTTCTTTTTTTTCATTTTTCATTCCTGTAAATGAAGAAAACCATCCCATAAAGTCTTTTTTATTGTAATAATGAAAATGGTCCATAGTCATCTCCCCATCCCCCTCCCTCATCCCCACCATCCCACTGCATACCCACCTCCCCGCACCTTCCTCACCCATACTTACCCTCCAGAGGCTGAGAGCTACAATCTTCTCTGGACCAGGAAATGTCTGCACTCTTCAAAGCCGAACTGTGAAATGAGGAATTGGGTAAGCACTGTATAATAGGACTCGATGGGGGGGCTTCAACTTAAGCTAATATCTCAGCCAGTTTTAGGAATTTTGGCCCAACATTTTCAACATAGGGTTCTTGGGACCCCTCCTCATGAACACTGTCACTGTCACTGTCATTTTATTTCTCAGATCTTGAAAGGTGATTTTGGATCACTGCATGGAATCACCTTTTGGGAATGATTCATGAAATGACAGTGCCACTGTTCATGAGGTGGGGTCCCAAAAAAACCATGTTGCAATTTTGGTGAAAAGATTCCCAGAAATGACTGTGTTATGAGCGTGTGTTGCACAGTTTCTACTCATGCTCGTAACTTTGCCAATTGTTTAATATTTTCACTCCAGATTTTCAACATTACCATTTTTTAACACATCCAAATGAACAGTAGAGCTGTCATTTTTCATTTTCTGCCCAAAATGTGTTTTCGCATCTGTGGTGTAGAATGGAATGGTTGCTGTCCAAAATCAGCTTTTGGGATGGATTTACAAAATGACAGTACTGCTGTTCATGAGGGGAGGACCCGTAAAGCCCATGTTGAAAATTTAGTAAAAAGATTCCAAAAACTGACTGCATTACAGGTGTGCATTGCGCACCTTCTATGCACGCTTGTAACTTTGCCTATTTTTCATATTTTCACTCCAGATTTTCAACATTGCCATTTTTTTCACAGTACCTTAGGAACAGAACAGCTGTCATTTTGCACATCCTGTCCAAAATGTGATTTTACACCTGTGGTGCAGAATGGAGCATTCGTTGTGCGAAATCAACTTTTGGGATTTGTTAACAAAATCACAGTTGCATTGTTCAAGAGGGGAAGACCCTAAATGCCAATGTTGAGAATTTGGTGAAAACTTGCCAAAAAATTAGCATGTTATGAGTGTGCATTGTGCAGTTTCTACACACACTCGTAACTTTGCCAGTTTTTCTCATTTTTCACACTGTTGCACTATTTGGATGGAGGGATGGGAGTACAGGATCTGAAGGACCCTGGCTCCCACTATAACATATGGATATTATTCCCATTGTGACATATGGCTACTGTTGTACTAATCTCGATGGAGGGATGGGCTCCCAGGGTTTGAAGGACCCTCCACTCCCACCATGTCATATGGACAGTGTTGTACTATCTTGATGAAGGGATGGGAGCACATGTTACAAAGGATCCTGCACTCCTTGGACACTGTGCTCCCACCATGACATATGGATACTGTTGTACTATCTCGATGGAGGGACCCTGCACTCCCACCATGACATATGGACACAGTTATACTATCTGGATCATGGGATGGGAGAGCAGGGTCCTAAGGACCCTGTGCTTCCACTGTGACTTATGGACAGTGCTGTACTATCTTGATGGGTTTGGACCTTGCACTTCCACAGTAAAATGAGGATATTATTATCTGAAAAAGAAGGGAAATCCTTTGCAAAAAACTTTGTTAATGCATCAGTTTGGGTGGATACCACAGCACAAAAAGCAGGGAAATGAGGCATTAGGGGTTTCCAGCCCTAACGCCCCACACTGAAGGTTCCCACCTCTACTACCCCAGCACCATCCACCCATCCTCCACACACCAACAGGTGTTGGGGTGTGCCATGGGGTCATAAGGCCTAGCTCTCACCCCATTATCCTATACTGTAGTGTGTCAGCATGTTTACACGTGGAATGGGGTGAGAGTTGGGCCTTATGACCCAACTCAACACCTGTTGGTATGTGGAGAGTGGGGGATAGTGGTGGGCTGGTAGGGGTGGGAATCTGGGTGGGGCTTTAGGTCAGAAACCCTAACACCTCATTTCCCTGCTTTTGTTGCTGTAGTATCCAGCCTAACTGATGCATTAATGACATTTTATGCAAATAATATACATATATATATATACATATATATATATATAATAGTGGCACGGTCGTGCCACTTTAGTTAGGGTTCAGTTGTCACTTCTATGTTAAACTCAAAATTTTGTGAGTTAATTACTTTGGACCCGTTCAATGGATTGACCTGAAATTTGGCATGCGTGGTGGGGCATGGTAGATCTCTTGATTTTCCAAATTGTGTTTCAGTCAGACTTATGGTCTTTGCATACAAAAATGCTGAAAAATGCAAAATTATCCATTTTTGGAGGCAACTTTTGAGATTTTGGATGTGGCCCTGCATGGCCGTTGTGTGGCATGCAACTCTGCAAGATGGCTCATTTGAAAGAGCTTTGGTGGCCGAACATGCTTCTTTTCATTTGGTGAAAACATATTAAGGCATTCAAAAGTTATGCCACTTTTAAGTTCCCATTATAAGTCAATGGGAAAATGTATATGCATGTTTTGTGAACAAAGAATGGGGTTCTGGCCATCTAGTCCCACCTGGCGATCAAAGAATTTGCAGCCTCGTGGTTCAAAAATCTTTGTCCCCGAGAATTTAAAAAATTCTTTGATCGCGAGGTCCGCCATCTTGTTTTTAAATTTTCGACCGGAAAAACACAAATATCTCTGCTCAGGGGCCACTTCTGAAGTAAAACTTGGATGGGTTTTACTCAGGGGACTCTGATCTATTGAGCCATGCCTTTGGTTTCATCCAAATTGATCAAAAAATAGAGTTATGAGCATTTAAAATCTTAATTAGTGGCTTGCTAACGATCTTTGATCACGAGATTCTTTGATCATGGTCGTGCATCGCGAGTGAGGGACGAGATGGCCAGATTTAAAAATCTATTTTCTCAGTCCAGGGGTGCCCTAGGAAGTTAAATGAGGGTGGGTTTTGTTCAGGGGGCTTCGTTCTGCCCGTTCTGAATAAAATAAATAATGTTTTCAATATCCCTGGTAGTCTAGCGACCCCCCGATCTGTATAAACAAAATAATATTCTGCATTTCCCTGGTAGTCTAGCAGCCCCCTCAATGTGCATTTGAGAAATAATGTTGTCCATATCCCTGGTAGTCAAGCAGCCCCCCCAATGTGTATTTAATAAATAGTACTTTGTATATCCCTGGTAGTCTAGCAGTTCCCCCCCAATCATCATAAAATACATTAAGATCTCCAGTTCCCTGGTAGTCTAGTAGCCCCCCCAATGTGTATTTGATAAATAATTCTTTGTATATCGCTGGTAGTCTAGCGCCCCGATCTGTATAAAATTAATATTGTTGTCCATATCCCTGGTAGTCTAGCAGCCCCCGATCATCATAAAATACATTCGATCTCCAATTCCCTGGTAGTCTAGTGGCCCCCCACCCAGCCATGCCAGCTCACCCAGCACCCCCACCTTCCCCAGCCAGCGACTGGCACGGCTTACCTCTCACCTCCGGGCCAGCCACCGACATGTGTATTAGCAGTGCTAATCAAGAGGAGCTGAAATTATTTCTGGCGCCTCCTTTGCATTAGCTGCTAATACACACAATCGGCAGCTGGCCGTGGAGGTGAGATGGTAGGCTATACCAGTCACCAGCTGGGGAAGGTGAGGGGATGCTTGGTGGGTTGGCATGTGGGTCCACCAAACTACCAGAGAAGTGAGATAGTATGTATTTATGATGATTTGGAGAGGGCCACTAGACTACCAGGGATATATAAAGCATTATTTCTTAAATGCACATTTACTAGGGAAATGCAGAACATTATTTTTTTTATACAGATCGGGCAGAACGAAGCCCCCTGAGCAAAACCCTCATTTGACATCCTAGGGCACGCCTGGGATGAGAAAAGTGTTTTTTTTAATCTGGCCATCTTGGCCCTCGTTCTTTGTTCATGAGCGTGCAATTTCTTTGATCGCGAGCCTGCAAATTCTTTGATCGCAAAATTCTTTGATCGCTATCATGCTTCGCTAGTGAGGGATGAGATGGCAAGATTAAAAAATCAATTTTCTCAGCCCAGGGGTGCCCTAGGAAGTTAAATGAGGGTGGGTTTTGTTCAGGGGGCTTTGTTCTGCCCAATGAGAATAAAATAAATCATATTTTCAATATCCCTGGTAGTCTAGCACCCTCCCCCCCATCTGTATAAACAAAATAGTGTTCTGCATTTCCCAGGTAGTCTAGTCACCCCCTCAATGTACATTTAAGAAATAATGTTGTCTGTATCCCTGGTAGTCTAGAAGCCCCTCCCAATGTGTATTTAATAAATAATACTTTGTATATCCCTGGTAGTCTAGTGGTCCCCCCTGATCATCATAAAATACATTACGATCTCCAGTTCTCTGGTAGTCTAGTGGCCCCCCAATGTGTATTTGATAAAGAATGCTTTGTATATCCCTGGTAGTCTAGCAGCTCCCCTGATCTGTATAAAATTAATATTGTTGTCCATATCCCTGGTAGTCTAGCAGCCCCCCCGATCATCATAAAATACATTATGATCTCCAATTCCCTGGTAGTCTAGTGGCCCCCCACCCAGCCATATCAGCCCATCCAGCACCCCACCACCTTTCACCAGCTGGCGACTGGCACAGCCCACCTCTCACCTCCATAGCCAGCCACTGACTGTGTATATTAGCAGCACTAATGCAAAGAGGCACTCAGAAATTTTTCTGAGCACCTCTTTGCACTAGCACTGCTAATGCACACAATTGGCTGCTGGCCGTGGAGGTGAGAGGTGGGCTGTGCCAGTTACCAGTTGGGGAAGGTGGGGGGTGTGGGGGCTGCACGGCTAGTGGGGGCCACTAGACTACCAGGAATTGGAGATCGTAATGTATTTTATGATGATCGGGGGGGGGGTGTTAGACTACCAGGGATATGGACAACAATATTAAAGAGCTAGTGTACTGCCTGGAAACTGCCTGCAATTAATTGTAACTTTCAGATGTAGTCAGCTTTTGCTTCTTGTATCTCAAGTATTTATTCTTTTCTGTTTGCTAATTAGAAGATTTTACACCTGGCAGTACTGGAGTGATGTGTGGAGCAGCACTCTGTCTGAAGGAAAAATAAATTCAGTTCTGTTCCTCCCACTACATCAACACTGAAACCACACTGACTATGACATCACTAGTAACCAATGAGAACCATTTCTTGCTGCTGGATTTCACTTTCACATGAAGCAGCAGGGACTGGCTCTCCCTGGTTGCTAGTGATGTCACAATGTCCTGCATTTTGATTGGTAGCTTGTGAAAGTCACTGCTCAGGCTGCAAGGATTGTGATGCCTCAAGGTGTTTGATCTCATTTCTGACGATGTAGTAGGAGGAACAGAACTGACTTTTTTTTTGCCTCCAGACAGAGTGCTGCTCTACACATCACCCCAGTACTGCCAGGTGGAAAATGTTCTAATTAGCAAACAGAAAATAAAAAAATACTTCAGATACTGGAAGTGATAGCTGACCGCATCTGAAAATTACTATTAACTCCAAGCAGTACACTATCTTTTTAATTTTATACAGAGCGGGTACCACTAGACTACCAGGGATATACAAAGCATTATTTATTAAATACACATTGGGGGAGCCGCTAGACTACCAGGGATACGGACAACATTATTTCTTAAATGACATTGGGGGGACCGTTAGACTACCAGGGAAATGCAGAACATTATTTTTTTATACAGATCGGGCAGAACAGAGCCAACCCTCATTTGACATCCTAGGGCAGCCCTGGGCTGAGAAAAGTGTTTTTTTAATATGGCCATCTTGTCCCTAACTCTTTGTTCATGAACGTGCAATTTCTTTGATCGCGAGCATGCAAATTCTTTGATCGTGAGATTCTTTGATTGCGATTGTGCATCGCAGGCGAGGGACGAGATGGCCAGATTAAAAAATCTATTTTCTCAGCCCAGGGGTGTCCTAGAAAGACAAATGAAGGTGGGGTTTACTCAGGGGGATTTGTTCTGATGAACCATGGCAGTGGTTTACCGCAATGACTTCAATTTTTTGATTTATAGCATTTTTTATTCTTTGTTCATGAGCCTGCAAATTCTTTGATCATGAGACTCTTTGATTGCCATCTTTGATCGCGAGGGGGTACAAGATGGCCAGATTTTTTATAATGGAATAGATAGGGAAATTTTACCAATCTTTAACATTGAATATCTCAGAAACAGTTTGGTCTTTTCTCTTAAAATTTGTAGGATGTTTACAGCATGTCCTGTAGATATGAATTATGGTGTTCATGTGTCAGAGAAAAGGTTTTTTGTGGATATATTGCATGCACACTTTACGTGTTGCGGACAGTGTTTTGGATTGTGCTGATGGCTTGAAATTGATAGGGTGCCTAGCCTTAGTGTCATGGATGTAGTTTTCAGTCATTGTGTGTGTTAAATATCAACAGGTGCAAAACTGTGCCACTCTGACGAATGAAAATTTCAAATTTTGACATGTTATGTCTCGGACATGGTTTGGTCTTTTTACTTGAAATTTGGAGGGTGTTGATGGCATATCCTGTAGATGATAATAGCAGTGTTTATGTGTCGGACAATGTTTTTTTTGTGGAGATATTGTGTGGCTCAGTTTACATTTTGTGGACAGCATTTTCTATTGTTCTACTAGATTAACATTTGTTTGGTGGCTGGCCTTGCTGTTGTCAATGTACTTTTTAGTAATTGAGTGTGTAATGTGGCCCTACACTTACAAGTTGGTGGAAGGGCAGGTCCCAAAGGGCCCCGCACTCCCACCAACTTGCACAACTTTCTACTTTTCTATTCTTTCTTAAAAAGTAAGGAAATTCTATGCAAAAAAACTTCATTAATGCATCAGTTAGGGTTATTCTATAGCAACAAAAGTGAGGAAATTCACCATTAGGGTTCAAACCCATTGAACCCTACCCCCTTCCCGCTCCCACCAACAGGCATCGGGGTGTGCATTGGGGTTGTCAGCCCTAACTCTCACCCCATTATTCTACACTGCACCACCTCAGCTTGTTTACACTTGGGATTGAGTGAGAGTTAGAGCGATGACCCAACAACATCCCGATGCCTGTTGCTGGGGGCAGGGTGGGGGTGGGACTCAATGGTGGGAACCTAATGGTGAATTTCCTTGCGTTTGTCACTGTAGAAGAACCCTAACTGATGCATTAACAAAGCTTTTTGCATAGAAAATATAAATAAATATACACACACACACACACACACACACACACACACACACATACAAATATATTCATGGCAAAAAACTGCGTTTACTGCATCATTTAGGGTTAAAGTGAAAAAAGTCAGGAAATGAAACATTAGGGTTGAGCCCCTAATCCACCATACACCCGTACCCCCATCCTCCACAGACTGGCAGATGCCAGGGTGTGCCGTGAATCATGTGGCCTAACTCTCACCCCATTTCATGTGTAAGCAGGTTGACATGCTACAGTAAAGGAGTATGGGTGAGATTTAGGCCTCATAACCCAATGGCACACTCTGGGTGTCTGTCAGTCTGTGAGGATGTAAAATACAGGTGGGGATTTTAGGGGTCAACCCAATGTTATGAGAAAAATGTCAACTGCGTGATTGAATATCTGCAATCAATTAATTCCCCAACACCTAAACAGCATAGTTCACATCCCTAGGACATCACCTCAACACCCTGAAAATTTCAAGTAAAAAGACCAAACAGTTATGGAGATATGGGCATCCCAATTTGGGCCATCTGGTCTTCCCTAGGGACATCTGGTCTTCCCCATGGACATTCCAAAATACATGTATAAATTTTCCCATAAGCTATAATGGAAACTTCTAATTGTAATAACTTTTAAACAGATAAATATATTTTCACCAAACAAATGCTGGCATGTGCCTTTGCCCAAGCTCCTTCTACATCCCAAGGTTTGGACCAATAAACCACATGGTGTCCATGCAGTGCCACAGACAATAAATGCACTGAAGTGGTGAAAAGTGCATTGTGTGTGCTTCACTGCACAAAAACCGTATGTCTGACCAAAACGCAACTTGGCAAATCAAGAGATCTGCCATACCAGACTGTGCATCCCAAATTTCGTGCAAATCCGTTCAACAGTTGCAAAGTTATTAATGCACAAAATTTAAGGTTTAACATTAAAATGCCTACTCAACCCTAAATATAGTGGTGCGACAGCGCCCCTATAATATATATATATATTTAATGATATAGATGCATTGGAGAGGATTCAGAGAAGGGCAACCAAGATGGTGCAGGGCATGCAGGTAAAGTCATACGAGCAGAGGTGTAAGGAGCAAGATCTGTACATGCTGGAGACAAGGAGGGAATGGGGAGACATGATTGAAACTTTTAAATATGTATAGGGGCTCAATAAAGTGGGAGAAGAGGGTTTACTTAAGAAGAAGGTGGGGGTCAGACCTGGAAGGCACAGCCTCAGGCTGCAAGGAAAAGATATGGGGTAATGTGAGGGGGTGTTTCTTCATGGAGATGGTGGTGGAGCTCTGGAACAGACTAACAGATGGAGTGATGGGGGCTAAATCAATGGAAGAATTCAAGAGGGCATGGGACATGCATATGGGGCTGAGTATTGGGGGGGTGGGGGCTGACAGGTAGGGCAAGGTGTAGGGGAAAAAAGGTCAGGCTAGATGGACCAGTATGATCCTTTTCTGTCATCAAGTTTCTATGATTCTATGACTACGATTCTATGAACTGGCAGAAATACCAAAGTGGGAAAATGCAGACGTTGATGGCATATAATCAATGACTCTCAGTGAGATGTGCTTTCTAGACCCAGAGGGCAGGATTTTAAAAAACTCTTAGATCGTAGCCCTCCAAATTGTCCCTCTTCTTTGCATCATGTTTAACCAGACCATTACTACTGGATCCCTCCCTCTGACTCTCCAGGAAGCTATTATAACTGTCTTCCCAAAAAAGAGAAAGGACCCCATGCTCCCCTCAAGCTACCGCCCCATCTCCCTCATCAATTCTGACAGTAAAATGTTTGCTAAGATTCTAGCTACTCGTCTTAGCCCCCTTCTCTCTATGCTTATTCACCCCTCACAGGTTGGATTTGCCCTGGGCCACTATAGTAGAGACCATATCAGATCCCTGATCAATATTCTAGCGTCTGCCACAGATTGTGCTAACCCAGCTGCTGCAGTAGCTATTGACTTCGAGAAAGCTTTTGACTCTCTGGAGTGGGATTACTTGCAGCTTGTGCTTACAGCGATGGGGTTTGGGTACAATTTCCAGCACTGGGTTGCAGCCTTGTATAGTAGTCTGACAGCTCGGGTTCTCACCAATTCTACCCTGTCTGCCTGCTTCCTTCTTGGCAGGGGTACGAGGCAGGGTTGCCCGCTTGCACCCCTACTTTTCATATTAGCAGTGGAACCCCTGGCGATTGCCATATATCATTCTCCCCTCATTAGGAGTTTTCATATGGGGGCACCCATTTTTCCACATTCATGATCTTTTGGTTCCTCTTGCAGATGCCCCACGTCTATACCCCCACTACTTTCTCTACTATCTGAATTTGCCATCTACTCAGGGCTCAAGATAAACCGTACCAAAATGGAAGTCTTACCCTTAAACCCCTTATGTACACAGGCACAGATTTCAGGGCTGGGACTCCACTGAACCCCTCAGGTACTGAGGTACTAGGTGGCTCTCTGGTCCCAGATTTAATGAATATCTAGGATCTCAACCTAAAACTCCTCCTAGCAGACATCAGGATGGAGTGCGATTGCTGGTGAAAACTTCACCTTAACCTAGTGGGTAAAATTTCAGCTTTAAAGATGATGGCTACCCCCAAGCTTCTGTACATCATCTTGCACATCCCCATGGCTGTTTCAGCATGGTGGGTGAAAGCTATCAACAAAGTCTTTTCCAGTTTTATCTGGGAAGGTACCAAACCCCACTACAGTAAAAATAAGTTAAGAGCACACTGGCAGCACGGTGGTTGGGGGCCCCCCTCGATAGAAGGTTATAAGTGAGCTTTCTCTATGGCCCAAACCCTGGCATGGTTTTTCCCCACAAGAAGAAATACACCTAAGGGGGTACAAATGGAGGCTAATATTGCCCAGGTGCACTCTCTTCCACTCCTGCTCTACAACCCCCTCCCCAAAAATCTGTCCCATCACCCCACCATATCTAATTTGGTGCATGTCTGGCACTTAGTGCATAAGAAGATTGGTGCCAACCCCTGCCCCAAGTTGCCCACACCCATATGGAACAATCATGCCATTTTAGTGGATGGACACCCTACTTTCTGGCCTGTCTGGATAGCTAACGGTATCTCTACTCTGGTGGATGTCCTGACTCCTGATGGCATCTCCATACAGCCCTTCCAGGACTTGGACTTCAAATTTCTCTTGGGGAAGGCTGCATTCTGGCAATATTTGCAGCTGTGAAGTGCACTCACAGCACATCTTAAGGCCGCCCTGGGACAAAGATGTGGGGGTACTGCCCAGCACCATAAATGACTATTGCTCAAGACAGGCCAGGCCAGGCCAGCCTCATCTACTGTACTCTACCCTTGTGGAGGGAGCATGTCAATTCACTCCTGACAATTCGTTCCCCGAAAATCCGCTCCCGACAGTATGCTCCTGTCGTTTTCACTCCCTACTACCTTTCGCTTCACGTCTCTTCGCTCCCTCCCCACCCGTTTGTGCACACTGAAACAAAGGGCTCTGTGAGACTGCATGGTTACCATGGCGTTTCTATGCATTTCCACCTTATCCCCATTTGTGGAAGCTGTTTATATTATATATATATATATATATATATATGAACAAACAAAAAACAAAGCAAAAGGGCAAAATCATTTACCTGCATTACTCTGCATGGTGGGTTCTGTGAGACTGTGTGGTTACTATGGCAACAAGATGTATGTGCCGCTGCAACTTCAATTTCTGTTAAAAACGTAAGCTTTATTTTAAAAATTTAAAAGCAATTGTTTGTTCGACTTTTAATACTGGAAGCAGTGGGCTACTCCTCTCAGGAACTCTTCAGTAGAGCGCTCCTCACTTTTCTGTAGTATTAGTTCTAACCTGATGGCACTGTCCTTGTATTTTCTCTTCTGTGTATTCCTCAAATTCCCAGCAATAAGCTGTTCTATTTCCGCTTCCCTCTTTCTTTGGATTCCTTTCAGTCCCTCAATAAATTTCCATATGGAAGGGTGATGCATGCAAAGAATGGACTGCATTCCTCTGTGGAATGCTTCTACGGCATTATTTGTTCTGGCTCTTTTTTCAATCACAGTGTCAGAATGGTTCCACAGATGGATAGCATACTGTGGTTGCCTTCTGCCTATGCCACGTCTGTTCCTACGTCCGACCCAGGTATCCTCAAAATAGTCAATTAGCGGTTCAAGCTCAGGAGGAAATATATTTAGAGATTCGTCTGTAATCTCCTCGAACCATGACACTACCTGGTCGGGTGGATAAAAGGCAAGTGCAGGGAGATATCTACACTTCAGACTAAACTCACTGTCGTGAGAGTATTTGTTGCCCAGTCCCTCTGTTTGTAGTTCGCGATACACACACTAAGCTAACATTTTTCAAGTCAAACTATCTCTGGCTGGAAGCTGCAATACTGAACATAGGATTTGCAAGAAAGCGAGTTGTGCTCACAACAGAGGGAGGTGAACCTTATAATTGTCTTTGGTTTGGAGCAGATATTCTGCAGATGGAGGCTACTTCTAACTGAAAGGTGAAATAAGGAACTTAGAATTATCAGGAAAAGACAGTCTTTGTTACAATTCTTAAGATTTTCAGTGCAGGAAGCGTTTAAACCCTGGGCTAAGAGTTTGTCATAAATCCTGAAATAAGTGCAGGTACAGGTTGTGTATTTGACCCAGACAAGTGCCCTAGGGGGTGGAAACTGTTTTTTGTGTTTATCTGTGTATGCCTTAAAAGGAAATTCCAGACTTTAGCAGGAAGTGCTTACATCACAGCTACTTATCAGCCAATAGCTTTGGTAACAGACCTGAGAACAATTGTATTATAAGCAAGTGTTTTATAGCAAACTCATCAGAACAGCTAACATTTTTCAAGTCAAACTGTCTCTGGCTGGAAGCTGCAATACTGAACATAGGATTTGCAAGAAAGCGAGTTGTGCTCAAAAAAGAGGGAAGTGAACCTTACAATTGTCTTTGGTTTGGAGCAGATATTCTGCAGGTGGAGGCTACTTCTAACTGAAAGGTGAAATAGGGAACTTAGAATTATCAGGAAAAGACAGTCTTTGTTACAATTCTTAAGATTTTCAGTGCAGGAAGAGTTTAAAGCACAGCTGCCTTATTTTGGGGCTGACTGCTTTCAGAGCACAAACCACCGGGCTGTTTTGGGGCTGGGGATGTTTTACCTGTGTCTTACTTGGATGTCTGGATTTTTCTCTGTTTGATTAACAGGGTATTTTCTCTGTCAAATTGTTGTGTAGGGTATCTTGCTGACACTAAGGCACTCATCGCAGCAGTGGGTCAGAGCTCTTAGCTGATTGTTTGTGAGGGCACAGTTTAGGACCCAACCCCTCCACCCTCACCCCACCCACCCCTGGAAATAGTTCCTTTATACCTGGGGTTCTGACATCATTTCCTCAAGAGTGCAAGGTGCATATCACTGTCATATCCTCTCTAGCACACTGCACTGACAATATAAGCATACACATTGTATAATATATATATATACATATTTCTATATAACAAACCAATCACACACACAAACACACACAAATAACAAACAAAAAAGTAGATAAACATGTGGGGAGTAGTGCAATGTAATGGCTGTGGGGCAGCAGTCTTCCGGAAGTCTTTCTGGAGGCTGAGATGCTGCCCTATTTGCAGACAACTCTCTGCCCTGAGGGAGGAAGTTGCCCGTCTTCAGGCCACACTGGACAGTAGTAAGGGAACCTTCCCCCAGGCCACACTGGACAGTAGGAAGGGAACCTCCCCCATCCAGGGAGCACCAGAGCCACCACCACTACCTCAGAGGTTGCGAAGAAAGCACAGTAGTTGGACCACAGTGGACTCAGGGAGGGTGAGGATGGTAGAACAGAGGCACACCCAGTAAGTTGTTCCACTCCACAATCCATACACCATTCTGGGGGAGCATAGCTCCCCTATGGATGCACCCGAAGAAGAGACTAAGGAGGCTGAGGACAACTATTACAAGGGAGGCCCACAGGAAGGAGGCAGAGGACACCACAAGGAAAGGAAGCAGCTCCTGGTGGGGGACTCAATTATTAGGGATAGAACTGGGGAGCAGGGAAAACTGAAGTAAGGTGCCTGCCTGGTGCCATGGCTTGGAGGAGAGGGAGGCGCATCCTCAGGATCATGAGAACAGCTGTCAGGAGTCTGAGCTGGATGTCATTGTCCACCTAGGGACAAATGACTTGGCTCAACATGAGATTAAAGCAGTGCAGAAGGACTTTGTAGAATTGGGGAGTGGCCTAAGACAAGTAGCACACACAATATCCTTCTCAGAGGTGCTGCCTGTCAATGGCATGAGTGAGGCGAGGGTACTTTGCACCATGCAGTTTAATGAATGGTTGAAAAAATGGTGTGGAGAACCAGGGTTTGGCTTCATTGGGGACTGGAGTTCCACCTGGAGGGACACCAGCCTATACTGGCAGGATGGTCTGCATCTGTCCAGGAAGGGAACAAGTCTTTTGAGCAATAGGTTTAAATGCTTCATTGGCAAGCTTTTAAACTAGTCAAGGGGGGGAGGCACTGATAAGCAGCAGGAAAATCCCAACCTCTCCCTACAAAACAGGGTACTAAATGAGAAAAAGACCAAAGTAGAAAGGTCAGTGGGGGATGCTGCAACAGAAGGTAAAGCCATCAAAAAATGGAGAGCAATGAGTACCAATGCCTGTAGTCTGATTAACAAGCTTCCTGAATTAGTGGCCTTGATGGAGGAGGAATATCTGGATATCATGGCAGTCACAGAAACATGGTACACACAAAACCATGACTAGGACGTAAACATACTAGGATACACTATCTACAGGAGGGACAGGGAGGGTAAAAGAGGAGGAGGAGGAGTAACTCTTTACATAAGGGAAGGAATCAAAGCAACAGAACAAAAGGGAAAACAGGGAGGAGAAGAAGCACTGTGGGTAAATTTGGATACCGGCAATGGAACCACAATCCGCACAGGGGTTGTATACAGACCCCCTTCTCAGGGAGAAATGGACAGGAAATGATAGAAAGTATACTTAGAATGGCAGAAAAAGGAGATATTGCTGATGGGTGATCTGAATATGCCAGATGTTAACTGGAGTGCAGTTGCAGCAGCCACTTGAAGAGTGAGTTATTCTAGATGCTCACAGGGCATGCCTTAGACAACTAGTATTGGAACCCACTCAAGAGGGAGCAATCTTAGACCTGGTTCTCTCAAATGGAGATGAAGAGAGGATCACAGATGTAGAAGTGGGTAGCCATCTGGGAACTAGCGACCATCGAACAGTATTGTTCACAATAAACACAGCAATAGAGTCAAGCCATACAAAAGCAAAAGTACTGGACTTTAGGAGGGCTGACTTTGCCAAAATGGGTGCGTGCCTAAGGAATGCACTAGCAAATGGGCAGGATGGAGGGGTGGAAGAACAATGGGGAATAATAATATCTGACATCACAGAGGTAACAAGCCTTTGTGTGAAGCAAATAAACAAAACGAAACGATGTAAGAAACCACTATGGTTCTCAAAGGAAGTGGCAGTGAAGGTTCAAGAGAAAAAGAAAGCATTCAGGAAGTACAAGGAATCACAGAAGGAGCAGGACAGAGAACTGTATCAGTTAAAGCAAAAGGAAGCTGGGGAGGCAGTTAGAACAGCAAAGGCCCAAACTGAGGAAAAGATAGCCAACTCGGTTAAGAAGGGGTATAAAACCTTTTATAGGTACATTAGGGAGCAAAGGAAGACCAAGGGAGGGATAGTGAGGCTTAATAAAGGGGAGCGAGGGTGGGCAGAGGGTGACTGTGAAAAGGCAGAGATACTAAACAAATATTTTTGCTTAGTATTTACAAAGGAAGAGGGGGAGGTACCTAAAACAAACAGTAGAAACACTCTGGATGCAGAAGTTGATACCAGCCCGTTTACAGAAGAAAGGGTTCTGAAAGAACTCTTAAAACTGAAGGTGGACAAAGCAATGGGGCCTGATGGGATTCATACCAGAATTCTAAAAGAACTAAGGGTAGAACTAGTGACACCACTGACTACCCTCTTTAACAAATCATGGGAGGATGGGGTGGTACCCGAGGACTGGAGGAGGGCAGATGTGATTCCCCTTCACAAAAGTGGGAGCAAGGCAGAAGCAGGAAACTACAGACCTGTTAGTTTAACCTCAGTGGTAGGGAAAATGATGGAATCACTTCTGAAGGAAAAAATTGTCGATTATCTAGAGGCCAGAGGGGCACAGGACCCAAGGCAGCATGGATTCACAGCGGGAAGGTCATGCCAGATGAATCTGATAGATTTCTTTGACTGGGTGACCAAAGTAGTAGATCAGGGAGGGGCTATGGACATGGCCTACCTAGACTTTAGCAAGGCATTTGACACGGTCCCACACAAAAGATTAATATACAAGTTAGCCAGCCTGGGAGTGGGTCCCAAGATGACAGCCTGGGTAAAGAATTGGCTGGAGAATAGGACACAGAGAGTAATAGTAAATGGAGTCCACTCTGAAGAAAGGGGGGTTACTAGTGGGGTACCGCAAGGTTCAGTATTAGGACCAGTACTCTTCAATGTCATTATAAGTGACATTGCAGAGGGACTGGAAGGAAAAGTATGTCTTTTTGCAGATGACGCAAAGATCTGCAACAGAGTTGATGCACAAGGCGGGGTGGAAAGGATGAGAAGGACTTGGCAAGGTTAGAGGAATGGTCAAATGTATGGCAGCTTAGATTCAATGCTAAGAGGTGCAAGGTAATGCACCTGGGAAACAAAAACCAGGGAAGAGTACACAATGGGGGTGAGATACTAACAACAACAAAAATGGAAAGGGACCTGAGGGTAGTCATATCAGATAACCTAAAGGTGGGCAAGCAATGTAAGAGGGCAGCAAGGAGGGCTGGGGGATACTGGGATGCATATGGAGAGGCATCACCAGTAGAAAACAGGAAGTTATTATCCCTCTGTACTGACAGCTGGTCAGACTCCATCTGGAGTGTGCATACAGTTCTGGAGACCCAATCTCATAAAGACATAGACAGGATGGAAGCTGTCAAGAGGAGGGCAACTAAAATGGTGCAGGGTCTGCACGGAAGACATATGAAGAGAGACTTAAGGAGCTAATATGTATAGCCTCAAGGAAAGGAGGGAGAGGGGGGACATGATAGAAACTTTCAAGTACCTCAAGGGAATCAACAAAGTCCAAAGGGTAGCATCTTTCAAAACAAGAGGTGTGCAAGAACAAGGGGGCACAATTTGAAGATAGAGGGTTGGCTCAGAGGTAATTTAAGGAAGTATTTTTTCACAGAGAGGTTGTGGATGCATGGAGCAGCCTTCGGAGGAAAGGTTGTGGAGTCAAAAACAGTGGTGGAATTCAAGCATGCATGGGACAGTCATAAAGGCAATTCTAGGGGACGGGGCAGAAAGAAGTAGGCTGCTGGTTAACTAGGATCTGCAGCTTATCCATTAGGTAGGGAAATGGGCAGACTGGGTGGGCCAAGCAGACCTTATCTGCTGTCAAATTCTATGTTTCTATGTTTCTAAGTGGAAAAAACACCCCACTTGCCGTGCTTTGGGGAATACATTAGTGAAAGCCTGAATAGTTGCCTTTTCAAAGTCTGTCATTATCACTGCAGGACTGAGATGTGGGTTGATTTCTTTGACTGCAGTTAATACTTTCTCATAATGCTCCCTCCGCTTGCCAGGCAAAAGCGCATTTATTGCTGGTTGCAAATTTCCAAAGCGCTCGCCCAGTATGACGAACAGTTGATAAAAAAGAGGGGGGGCAATGCTGAATGTGCCATCAGCAAACCATTGATCACAGTGCTCCAGATACTGAAGATTTGCCTCTGTACCAAAAACAAGTATGCGCTCAGTCCCAGGTCCACTGTCGTGGAGCAAGAAATTAACTTCATCACCTTGACTAGTTTTGAATTTGGTGCAGTAGTCAGGCAATGAAAGTTCAGTTAAATTTCGTGGATTTGGTGGTGCACCATGTACTCTGACCCGCTGAATTGTTCTTTTTATGTTTTTATCCACTAAGCATCCCTGTGCTGCTAATGAAACATGTTGCTTAGAGTGCATTAACACTTGCGCCATTGTGTCCTGTGTTGAAGCAGCTATTTCTTTTGCAATGTTTAATGCCTCAACTCTCTCAACAGCAGCTGGGTCTGGAGCATGGGAGTGCTGGCTAAAGGTGGCAATTATGTCAGGGTTGTCGTAGCTTACTGTATGCACCCAAGCGTTACATCGCTTATCTTTCTTTACTGCCAGTTCGCATTGCCATATCGATTTGCCATTATACTCACGTTTATGGTGTGTGTAAATAAAGTTATTACAGTCCACTAGCTTGCTACGCTCAGACAGGATGAACCGCCCTTCCATTTTAAAAAGAAAGCAGAGATCATGCGCTGCAGTAACCAGTTTTGTATGATTGCTGATTGCTAATGATAGCCAGCAGTGATTGATAGTGATTGACATGAGTACTTAATTAATTAATGTAGCACTAACCATGCAGTTGTTTTTTGTATTTTGCTTATGTATTTCTAACAGGAGCATTTAGTGAAGCACTGACAGTATTACAGAGAAATTCTGTAACGGGAGCGAAACTGACAGGAGCTAATTGATTCAGGAGCAAGTTGTCGGGAGCGAGTAGACGCGGAGCGAAAAGACGTGGAGCGAATAGACAGGAGCGAGTTGACATTGACCCCCTTGTGGAACAACTTCCCACTTATTCTTCTCAAGCCAAGTCTAAATGGGAATGGGCACACCATATATCTCTTTCTACTGCCCAGTGGCAACTCTGTTGGAAATATGCCACACCCTGATCCCAGATGCCAGGGGAAGGCCTATACAATTCAAAATCCTTTCCCACTGGTACCACACTCCCTCTTTACTGTTTAGATTAAACCTATTGGGCACTGATCTGTGCTGGAGATACCATGCCCAGGTGGGCGACCTTTTGCACATCCTTTGGGACTGCCCTCTCCTTCGTTCTTTCTGGATGGCAGTGTCTGACCTTGCTTCATGGGTATTAGGTCAGGATCTGACTCAGGACCCCCTAGTTTGGATTCTTGGAGTTCCCCCAGAGAATATACAGTTGAAGCGACATCAACTGAGATGTTTGACAATACTTAGTGTGCAAGCTAAGTGGTTAATACTATGTCGTTGTAGGACTGCTGAGATCTCCATGCTATCTGAGCTTTACAGCACCCTATCTGCAGTCACCTCCATTGACCGCTTATCTCATGTCGTAGCTAATACACTCTCTCAATACCATCTCTGCTGGGCCCCATACCTGGCCTATCTGTCCCCACAAGCTGGCACAGGATAAATCATTTTATTAATCCTAAGTGGTACATCTAACTGTTGATAGTATACACCTGTTACTATGTGTTTGGGATCTGCACCTCTGCCCTTAATGATCTATTATGTAACCGTATTCTCCCCTGACTTTGCAGCTTGGATGTCTGGATGTGAAATACTGTGGTTGTATATTTTGGTGTCTTTTTGCTTGCTTCCAGGTAGAGACAATGCACCAGGACTCATTTTCTGATGCTTATGGACAATTGTAACATCTCCTTAATATTTTGCTTTCTACACCTACCTATAATCTAGGTGGAGATGTCCTAGTGCTATTTTCCTAGACCTTAGTTGTGGACTCTGGATACACTCTGGCTCCTAGTCTATATCTATAATTATGCTCTTCATTTACTATTCTCTTGGCCTGGAACTGCTCTGTATTGCTTGATCATTTCCTGTTCACTGTCTACTTGTTTGTTGTTGTAGACCTTTGTATGCCTGAAAGCAACAATAAAAAGTACTAACTTAAAAAATCTCTTAGATTGCCGCAAGCCCTAGTGTGCCGATGATATGGGGCATGGGGCTTGTGGCAGTCTAATGGTACTATCTGTCTTGTGTGACAATTGATGCAAGGTAGATCAACTTTTTTGGGTCTACCTTGTGGCAATCCTGTGGGCTGTTTTAAAGATCTTGTGGCAGAAATTTGGTGCAAGCTGCCATAAAACATAGAAACTGTTACAACTGCACCCAAGTTTGCAAAATATGGCACAGTTGTGGGGAAGGGTTTGGTGCACCACCAGAACCTAAGTGCCGTAGCCTATGCAGGGCTGGACACAAGCCCTGTGAAACAATTTAAAAATCCTGCTCAGTTTCTGTGTCATGACTGTTCCATCACTGATTTAATGCACTGCTGAGGTTTATTCTGTCAAAGATGAATCCTCCTCTTAGTACTGTGGGCCAGTACTTCTGGAGAGTGGAATACCAAGCATGTGGAGCTCCTCATATCCACATGCTACTGTGGGTAAAAAAATGCACTGGTGACAATGAAGACTGAAATCCTCAAGTTGACCATGCAGGACATTACTTATCTACTTCCTGACAAATACAACAGCCTGACCTGATGGAAACTGCTTAAAAAGTTTGAGCAACACATCTGCTGTAAGTACTGTCATTGAAAGGTGAAAATTTTAGCAATCGGTGCACGAGGTGTTGGTTTGGATTTCCTAGATGTGTCCATGAAAATGGCTGTATGAATGAGTTGTTCTCTGTGATGCAACCTCATCTGAAAGTGAAACCTACAAAGAGAGTGTATGAATTGCTTAGAAAAGAAATTGAGGCATTCATAAATGACTGCAGTCCTGTTTTGTTGTTGATGTGGCAGGTGAATATAGATGTTCAATTTGTTGCTGACAATTCCATGGCCCTGCTATGGCATGTGGCACCATACATTACCAAAAGTGAGCAAACATGCTTGCAGGAGCTATGAGAGGATCTTTCCAACAGCAGCAGATCTGTCAGTTCATGGTTGTTGTCTTTAGGGTTGAAAACTCTGTCAAGCCATGGATGTGGAGCCTACGAAGCAAGTGACCTTTTGACTGGAATATACCTATATGGCAAATCTAAAGCAATATGGTACTTGAATGTCAACTACAAAGAAAACAGATGACATGTTTTAAAGTCTCACCATTAGATGGTGCTGGTTGAATATAGAAAAACAGGGGAGTACTGCAAGTTGTCTTTTGAAGTAGAGCATGAGCTATTCAGTATGTTTGACAAAATGGAGCTCTTGATTATTGATAAGATCAGTATGGTCTCTAATGCTATGCTTTCCTCTGTTCACATACATCTACGGGAGATTATTGGCACAGATGATGATGCTGCCTTTGGAGGCAAAAACATTGTTGATTTTGGCAATCTACTTCAACTGGCACCTGTGACTGGGAAGCATATCTTTTCCAGACTCACTGTTGAGGTAGCTAGAAAAATGATTGGGTGCATTGGTGGAATAAACCTGTGGGAGTTATTCTCCTTGATTGAACTGTTTCAGAACATGTGGCAGAGTGCTGATCGACATACAAGGCTCTATTAGATGAGGCCTGGATTAGAAACTTGTCACCTTCCAATGCCTCTCTATACAACACATGCACAACAGGCATAGACAAGAGTTCCATATCTGAAGCAGGTGATGTGTTTACTAAATTTCTGCGATGGAATACAAATTATGTTTGATGCCAAGTCTTAAACAGTGTGCAGTGTTCAATCAGATTATGCTGGAGAGACAGCAACAACCAGTTGTCACACTGTTATTACTTGATGCAATCAATGGCATTTGTCTAAGCCCAAAAATGATCTTAAAGATGATTGACTGTCTAAAAGAGGAGCTGAAAGTCTGAAAAAATGCCCAAGTGATGCTACTTTGAACTCTTGAGGTGGATTGGGGACTGGTCAATGGTACAATTGGGCACATCATTGACTTTCAATACAATTTTCAGAGAACATTTGTTGAAATTATTGTTGTAAAATTTGACAACCTTGATTATCCACATAGCATTGACAGATACTTGGTTAAATTCCAGCTTGTGAAAGACATTTATGTTACATGAAAACTTTCCACTGTGTGCTGCATATGCAGTGTCAATTCACAAGTCACAAGATCAGGAGATCAGAGGGCTGTGGGTTCAGTTCCCACATCTGGCACTTGGGTTAATATTCCAGTACTGACACTGTAGTGTAGCATGAGAGGGGTGCTGCACTCCTGAGGTGCCGTCTTTCGGATGAGACATTAAAATGAGGTCCCATCTGCCTGGATTGGTGGTAGTTCAGGTGGATGTTAAAGATCCCATGGCACTTATCGAAAAGAGTAGGGGTGTTTTTATTGACATAAATAATATAGACAAACAACACTTTTCAAGGAGAGAATAACAAATAATAAATAAAACACAACATTTTCATCACAGATAACACCCCAAAAGGAAAATAGTTAAGCATTAAAGTTTGCATATCACAAAAGGCTTGAAAATCATAAAGAAATAAGCTTCTTAACCAGGACTGAATTTTTAACCCTTGTAGTAATAACTAAATAAGCCCTACTGTAACTCCTTATTTAAATTTAATAAAATGAACAAAACCTTTCCACCATTTACGTAGAGTTCCCGGGGCTACTCTAAAGGCATCTTTTGTATAAATTTGTACTAGCTCCTTGATAATCAGCCCACTTACACATGAGTAAGGCATTTTCTTTTGATAGAGGACCCATTGGACCCTGGCTTGCCATAAATAGTATCTGAGACATCCCAAAAATAAGGATAACGTTTCTTCATGGAACTCTAACAAGTTTACCGGATAATGACCTAGAATCAATAATTCGTACGTCATATTGTTTAACCATCTAAACCCCCATAAGTTCGCTAAGTATGCCCATAAGCCAATCGTGTACGTACATTTGAGAAAAAAATGCTCCATTGACTCTTCTTCATTTATACATTCCAAATAAGGGCACAATCTTTCCTGTAAGGCCTTGTACTTTGCATTACCTCTAATATTCAGTTTCCCATAAAAAATTAACCACTGTGTTTCCCATTGCTTTTGTGGCATCCTGTTACTATTAAGTTGTGCCAATACCATAGAATTAAATGCTGAAGAACAATTTTTAAATCCTGGTTCTGAGGGAAGTACCAACTTCATTATGTGATGATAAAGCCCTTTTGTATTATTATTCAGTATTGTCTGTTTTTGCAATTTCCATTTGAGTAATTTCTGAGCCGATGACCTAAAATACAAAGGTATGTATAAAAAGCGATTTAGTTTGGGGGCCAAATTATGCCAATTCTTTAAATATTTACCCATTGATTTCAAAATCCAAGTTTCCTCTCCCCCTAATTCTGCCTTTAATCCTTCCTTAACTGAGTTTGAAATAAATAATGCATGTACAAAAGTCACCGGGTCTACCATTCCCAAGCCACCCTCATTTTTCCTTAGATACGTATAACCCCTTTTCACAGGATTTAAGCGGTTGCCCCATAGCATTTGGAAAAATAGACTATATATTTTGTCTCAAAGGCTACTGGGAGTGGAAAGATCATAGCCACATACTGCATCATTGGGAGAAGAAATTGTTTAATTACCTGAACCCTTTTTAGTTTAGATAGTTTCCACTTTTTCCATCTATTTACCTTACTCTCTAATTTTCAATCACACTTTCCCAATTTTCTATAGGCATATTTTGGGGACCAAACTTGATCCCCAATATTTTAAGAGATTTCTGGAGATGAAGATACCATCCTGCCATACTTCCCTGTGTCCGTTGCACCAATTAATAATCCTTTGTCTTATTTAGGTTCAATTTTGCATTTGATACCATCGAGAAGGCCTCAAAGGCAGTCACAAAGTAGGTTACTGAAGACAAATCTTTAAAATAAACTACTAGATCATCTGCATAGGCTTGTATTCTTAATTGAGCGTCCTTTTGCCTATTTACCTGAATACCCTTCCAAATCTGATTCAAAGCTATTGTCTGTAAGAAGGGGTCTAGAGCAAAGGTATAAAGGAGAGGGCTAAGGGGGCACCCCTGACGAACTCCTGTGGTTAGCTCAAAGCCCTCTGCCTTCTGACCTTTTAAATATGGAAAAACCGTATAACTTTCATATAATTTCTCTATTAATTTTACTAGTTGATCTGGAACCCCATAATGCTTCAGGGCAAGGAACAGGAATGGCAAATATACTCTATCGAAGGCCTTGTCCAAGTCTGCTGCTACTAAACATCTGGTCAACCCTGTATCAGTGAGATGCTCAATAACATCTCGAATTAACATTAAAGCTGACTGAACCTGTCTATCTGGTAGACCACAATGTTGAAAAGGAGAAATAACTCCTTTTGCATAATTCTTCAGTCTATTATTTAAAATGCAAGCAAAGATTTTGTAATCTGAATTCAGAAGAGTTATTGGTCTCCAATTAGCAATATTGTGTTTGTCTCCTGTTTTAAATATGTAGGTTAATAGTCCTTCTGAAAAGGAAGGGAAAATAACAGTTTTATTCAAAAAGAACCTAAATAAAATACACAGGCACTGACTTATTTCTTCTGAAAAGATTTTATAGAAGTTATTTGAAATCCCATCTATTCCAGGAGAAATGTTTAGTTTCAATAACCCAATAGTGTTTATAATTTCTGTTTTTGTAATGGGACCCCACACCTCTGAACTCCCTACTAGGTTGGCTGGAATTACAATGTCTTTTAGATAGGTCGTCATAGCTGAATTAGAAATCAACTCACTGGGATTTAAATAACTAAAATGATCTACTATCACTTCCCTTAATTGGGCCACAGTGGAAACCAAGCTTCCATCTGAGTTTTTAAGTGCCTCCATTCTCATGGAGTCTCTTATTTGCTTATACATTTCGAATGGATCTCCAATGGGCGATTTTTTAATTCCATTGGTTAAAATAGCCTGCATGGTTTTCCCCCTGTCATATTGAAATTCTCTCATTTTTTCTTTTAATCTAGCAATTTTCTCAGAATAATTAAACCTAGAAGTACATGCTGTAGTCATGAGCCTTTGTAACTGACACCTTAAACTTAAGTAGTGCAGAAATTTATAATTCTTTGTTTCACTCCTTGTAATTTCAACCATTTCCTTAAATCTGCTTCTCCAACCACCAGTCTCCTAGATCAGTATATAAAAGGATACTGATAATCTAGCTTTAAGAGGAGTTTCACCCTTGATTGTATGAATGGGAGTTCAAGAGAGGAATTATTAAGTTTCCATCTAATTTGCCTTTTCTCTGGCCCCTCCAAAAAATTAAAACAACTTAGAAGGAATGAATGATCTGAGAATTCACTGGGAAAGATTTTAAAAGACTCTAATTGCATATTTGGTGACACTAACATATAATCAATCAGGGTGAAGCTCTTCCCCTTGTTAAAAGAAAAACCGCCCCCCGCCTGCAAAACATTATTACAAATCAATAGGTCAGCATCTTTTATGATTTTGCCTAAAGCGTTGGAATCACAATATATTTTTTTATTATTTTTCTTACTAGCATAAACCGGAATAGAACAATTAAAGTCGCCTCCCCATAATACTCTAAATGTTGTTAATAAGTAGGGCTGTACTGCTTTAAGGCAATTAACTCTACTGGCTTTAGTTTGGGGATTATAAATATTAATGAACCTGTAACATAACCCTTGCCACTTCCCATCAATAATCAACACCCTTCCTGGAATTAAATCGATCAAATTAAGTAGCTGGAAAGCATAGGAATTGAACAAAATTCCTAAGCCATCTGCGGAATCCTCCCCAAAAGACCAAAAGGAAGGGCCCCAAAACCAATCTTTTTTAAATGCCACCAACTGTTCCATGGAAAACATCCATGTCTCTTGCAAAAAGAAAACAGAAAAGGGATGTTCATGAATATAACAAAAAAGGGCTTGTCTCTTAACCTTATTTAATAAACTATGAGCATTCAATGAACCCCAAACCATCCTCATCATCCTTTTCTTTGCTCAAACTGTTATTTTTTCCTCTTTTTCTTTTTTTAATCCTTGTAATTATCCATAACTTGTGACCTGGTTGAGAGTGAGGATTTCTGTGAGTCCGAATCTTCGATCTCTATCTCAGTATTACCCCAGGGAGAAAACAGTGCCGCATATGAGTTGCTGGTTTCAATTTGCAGCACTGGTGGGGGAGGGAGTTTTAAATGTAAATTCCTCGAAGATCGTCTTTGAGGTGGAGCAGTCACAGGTTCACAAACTGTGGCAACAACCCCAACTTCCTTTGTAACCTCTTCTGAATAACAAACAGGAGGAAACTCTGAGAGGTTAGCAGGACCTTTGTCATCCTTGATTAACCTAGCAGTATCTGAGGATGACCCTTGCTGGTTATCACTGCTTGGTGTTATAGGCTTCTTCTTATCCGAAACCATTCCTTTCATTCCCCCTTCTAGTTTGGTTGACTTTTTAACTTCAGGGAATTTAGTCTGATTATTTGTGGAAGGTAAAGAGCACATACCAAGAGAAGAAGCTTTAGCCATAGTTTCTTGTGCTTTCTGAATGAAAACCTCAGAATTTGAACATGGGGACTTATTTTGGGCAGCCCACGGACATATTTTGAACGTATGGCCTTTAGTTTCACACAGATCGCAGCTTGATTGATTATTGCAAAACATAGTCAGATGCCCAACCTCCCCACAATTATCTAGCAGGGTTGATCACATATGCTTGAAAGATGTGTTATCTACATTTGTAACATGCGAAGGCTGCCCACTATAAAACATACACCTCTATCTTTCCCCAATAAAAAGAATTAGGTATGTGTTCAATCCCTGTCTCGGATTGTCTTAGTTTTATTTTATATTTCCATCCTCCAGTCCAGAACCCTTCAGTGTCTAAAATAGGTTCAGGTTCACTTAACACTTCACATTTTTTTTTTAACCAAAAGGTTATGTCTTCCACCCAAACACCTTCATTCCTGAACATGACCGTGACAAACTTGATAAGGGGTTTCGACAAAGGAATAACAATAAAGGGTGTCCAAATAGGAGAAAACTTAACTTGGCTATACCTGACCCAGAACAGCTCTAAAGCATGTTGTGAGCGAAAGCTTATATCAAAATTGTCTTCCCCTGAAATATTAATGAAGGCATACACATCCTGCGGTGTAAAATGCAAAGAGTCTTTTAGTAAAGTCTTCCCCACATAATACCTGTCCGGCCGGACTTCTAACCCTCCTTTATACCTTAACCTCACGGCGTTACGCCTAGGCGCAGCCTCCCTATGTGAATTTGAAAAAAGTTCTGACATCAAAGGCTTCTGAGCCGGGGTAGACGGGGGTGTGGTGTTCTCATTTGTACCCATCTGAATAGGTTTTTGCATAGGATTTTCCTGACAAGTTACTGCAGGGGAGTAATCCATTTGCCTAGAAGTTCCTAAAGGTAGTTGTAAAACTTCTTTCTCCATCTGAATATTGTTCCCATTCATAGTCCCTTTCTGTTGTTGATCACCAGGAAACCACTCTGGGGTATGCTGTGATAAAGTTAAATCCAACCCCCACGTAGGGTCAGGCTTCCATTCCCCTGAGTCCATCTGTTTCCATCCAGCCTCACTTAATGCTTTGTGAGGTGACCAGGGATCCTGCTGTCCTCTTTCTTGCAAGTGAGGGGATTCAGTCATTTGTGGAGCAGTTTTTAATTTTGTTTGTTTTGTTTTATCAGCAAAGAAAAACTCAGTTGCCCCACTTTGAGAACCTTCTGTTAATTGGTATATAACTGCTTGGTCAGCAACTGAATTCTCCTGGCTCGAGTGCTTAAACACAAAGCCTGTAACTTTGTTTAACTGTGCCTTTTCATTTTTGCAGAAGATAGAAGGCAAGGTTGTCTGGTCAGTTCTATAATTAGTTAGCCTGTCATTACTTTGCTTTGTTTCATCGGGAGCCAAGACTAATTGAGGGCACTCGCTTTTCCCTACAACATTAATACCAGACTTTGCAGAGTTTAAAAGGTTAAATTGACTTTGGGAAATGCAGCTCGAGCTCTGTTGTATTGAGCTCTCTCCCACAGAGCTGCAAGCAATACTACAAACAGCCTTAGAGCGACCGCAGCACTCTGCATTATACTGAATCAGGCGGCTGCTCCCATTAAAAGCTCAACGCACCTCTGGAGCTTCTACAAAAATGAGGCAAAACATTTTTTTGCAATTAACAGCATTTCTCATTTCAGACAACTCGTCCTGTCAACATTTGTATTAACCACGGTTTCAGTACCTTCAGATTTTGAAACTCCTCCGTCACGCTGACGTCCCTGTAAATAGATCGCAGAGCTTTGAAATCATGTTCATACTTTTCAGCCTGTAAGTTTTTCCTTCCAACTTCCTCGGAACTTACTGTGGTAGGTGTATCATCTGTTTTACTTTCGCTGGGCATAGATGACACGACACTGCTTCGGAGCTGATCTTCATTCCGTTGAGAAATGAGTGTTTTACCTGTGGAGTACCCAGGTTCAAATACCGCCAATTCTGTTTGTAATCCTGATTCTGCAGTCATCGGCTGTTTATTTTCGTTTTTGGATTTCTCCATTACTGATTGTTCCCAATTGAAAAAAGCATCCTGAAGCTCTACATCTGAATTTCTTTCAGCCAAATCCATGGCTGTAGCCTCCACAAAGCCTGGAGCAAGAGACGAGGCTAGCTCTCCTACTCCACTTACTTCCTCCTCCTTCCCTGGTCCACTCGAAGTGGCCATCTTGAAAATGGCCTGTCCCCCTACTGGCTGAAACACAGCGTCCGAGTAGGGGAATTTCCCCGGTGTCCTGGCCAAATTTCTCTCATTCACTAAAAAATACCACCAACAGCTTAATCTGGTTCAAGGTCAGTTGGAATTCATCTGTATCCCCCTTCCTCGGGTCGTGCCTGAAAATAGGCAGGATTTGTCTAGTGCAGTTACCCGGACAACAAAAACTAAATAAAAAAAAAAATTTGAGTTTAGATGCTGTGATGATCAACATAGGCAATGGTATATTCAAAGATGGTATGAGCTATGTTGCTTTGTCACATGTCAGAACTCTGGCAGGATTGTATTGTATGTTGCACATAAAAAATTCATGCTGAGATAAAGTGCATCATAGAGTACTGTCAGTTGTGTACTTTGTATCAGTCCTAACTGTCTTTGATTCCACTAGCAAATGACTTACTGCAGTCATGCATGATCTGTCTTCTGAGATGTCACAGAAATTGAAGAGAAAGAAATATACTGTGTGATAATCAGTCAACTGTGCCTGATCGTACATGATCACCTCCAGCAAGAAAAACACTCGGTCTATCTGCAACAGTGTCTTTTGTCAACAGAACTGGAATTAATTGCTATGCTAATTCTGTGATGCAGGTGTTCATGAATATGCCTGAATTAGTTGCATAATAACTATTTCCAAATAGACTGTTTTGTCAGATTTACTGAAATGAGTTGTAAGTGTCAGTCAACAGCAAAGAAATACTTTTCAGTCACTGACACTACTGTGTTCAGCTCAGGCAGCTTATGATCAGCACAAGACATTAGCTGATAATGTTCAGCCAGATGTAACAGAGTTTGTGACGGTGATCATAAACTCATAAGCCAATGAAGAAATTGCAGTAGGGAGGTACTTTACAGTCAAATATGTCTGCAGATGTGTTTGTCTGTCCTGTGGAAATGTTGACAGAGAAGTGACTAATGACATACTGTAGGTTTCTCTGTATATCATGGTCCACAGTGTCAAATGCTGCAGAGAGATCAAGGAGGACCAAGACTGAATGAGTCCTCTGATCCCTCACTATTAGGAGATCATTAAGTACTCGAACAAGTGCTGTCTCGGTACTATGTCTCTTCCTAAATCCAGACTGGAGAGAATCATAGACATCATGAATGGTCAAATGATTATCTAGCTGCAATGCAACCACATTCTCAATAACCTTATCCATAAAGGGCAGGTAAGAAACAGATATGTAGTTAACCAGGCAGTCTGAGTCAAAAGGGTTTTTTTTAAAGAGTGGTCATACAACTGCCTCCTTCAGGGGGCCAGGAAACAGACCCTCTTCAATGACTTCCAGACTATCTCACCTAGGACTGGACTGATTTCCTCAACATACCCCACAAGGAGGCGTGTTGGGCCCATGTCCAAACTACAGCAGGTTGGTCACAAAGTCTGGATAATCCTCACGATGTCAATGACTGCTGGCTGGTCAAAGTCAGACCAGATGAACTGGGAGCTCACAACCTCCTGCTAACCTCTGCAATACCCAACAGAGGGAGATGGACAGATTTCAGATCTGATGGTGGCAATCTTATCGGCAAAAAAGTGAGCAAACTCATCACATTATCTTGTGAAAACGCTGCTTCAGACTGAAGATAGGTTGGATTGCACAATCTGTTGACAGTCTAGAAGAGCTGAGCCAATTGATTTTGTGCAGCAGCAATCTTCCCAGACAGGAACTCTGCCTTCTTATGGGTGATTGCTGATTGATAGACCTTATAGTGATCCACCAATCTAAGTTTATCATCAACCAGACCTGTTTTCCACCAGTGCCTCTCCAACCTTTGCCCCACTCTCCTCAACTCCTTCAAGATCCCATCAGACCACGGGGACCATGGGCAAAGAGTGAGGGGGTGAACACGGACAGGAGCTATGGAATCCGGGCCCACTGTCACTGCCTTATTATAGGTGTGTACCAGAGCCGCTGGATCCAAGCGTTCACTTGGCATATCTGATAGATGAAGTACCACCATTAGATCATTTGGGGTCAGACCCCTCAAAGCGCAGTACCAGACCATCTCTGTAGGGGCAGGTCTATTAGGAGGAGCCATGAAACTGAACCCTATGATGTGATGGTCTGACCATCTGACTGGTTCCACCACCAGTTCAGAGATCTCCATCCCCAGAAGGAACATCAGATCCAGTGAGTGACCATGATTGTGGGTCACGGAGGTAATTACCAGTGTGAGGTCCAACAAGGTCATCAATTGGAGGAGGTCTCGATCAAATTGCAAGGAAATCATCCTTCATTAGTGATACAATGTGTGGTATCTCTAAAAATAAAATAAAGACATATGTACAATTATTTTTCTTTTCCTGCCTTATTCTTATATTATAAAGTAGTCATGATATCATTTGGATTGTACTGTCACCAGAAAAACTGTAGCCGCATTCCTATGTCCTTTAAATCTGTCATAGGAATATTTTACCATTAGTTTTTTTTTTTTTTTCATTTTAGTCTTTCGTAACTGGGTCAGGCCCACTAGGCACAAGTGCCTGTTTTCAGGGGCGACCTGGGAGCACTGGGCAGTTAAGTTACTTGCTCAGAGTCACACAGTATGCAAGTGGAGGTTGTGAGAATCAAACTCAGGTCTGGTCTGCTGGATGTACCAAGCTCGTTCACACCTCATTCCTTTAACCTCTAGGCTGTACTGCCATATTTCTCAGCATTGCATTAGTTCTGTGTTTGCTAATTGTAAATCTGTCTTCAAACATAAAATCTTGAAAATCTTTAGCTTACTTCGACAACCTTCCATAATTTTATAGACCCTTGTTTCACATATGACTTTCACCAGGTTCTCTGCGAAGAAACAGAAAATTCATTTGTAAGTTTTTCATATGTACTGCACCTTAAACTTTCAACAAGCATTTCCCAGTCTAGGTTAATTAATTTACTACAGAGTCCTTCCCTAAGTTATACAGCCCTATTCCATACATAACATTCTTCAGGTTCTCTGTTAAAAAACAAACAATATTTATCAGTTTTTCATGTGCACAGCACCTTAAATATTTATCAAGTGTTTTCCAATTCCACTGTTTATATCTACTTGCTTCTTCAGCCATTTTTCTTTCTGGGTTCTAAATATGTAATAAACAAACTTCTTTCAGCTCCTCATTGCAGTGCAATGCATTAACACAGACTAACCATTGGTTTCTCATCATTTAGTTTTGTTTTGCACTTACTTTTGGTGTGTGCTCAATTCCCCGAGTCTTCAATGTATAAAAACTCCAGTGGAGCATGAGCACATTACCGCCAGGTAAAGAGAAAGCAGGAGATTGTGCTTTACTCCCAAGGAAAAGAAAAAATAATTGTACATATGTCTATATTTTGTTTTTAGAGATACTACACAGTGTATCACTGATGAAGGATGATTTCCGAAACATATGAATATATACACCGTATTTAAGGTCTACAAAATAACAGAAGTACATAAAAAAAATGTGGAAAATATAAATATCTGGGTGAGTGGGCTCATATTGTACCAATCTGACTTTCTGCATTACTGTTTAGTGGTGTTTTGTATGTATTGTATGACCTCTTATTGTCTTTATGAAATGAAGTATGAAGATTATGTTATTATAACTACTGTCAGTTATGATCAAATGTTAAATGCTGTATTTATAACTTAATTTTCATTCTTATTGTCATGCCTGTTACCACCAGGCACTTGGGTTAAATCCCAGTACTGACACTGTAGTGGAGCATGAGGGGGTTGCTGCACTCCTGAGATGCCCTCTTTCAGAGGAGATGTTAAAACTGAGGTTCTATCTGCCTGTTCTGGTAGTAGTTCAGGTGGATGTTAAAGATCCCATGATACTTCTTGAAAATAGTAAGGGAATTTACCTGGTGCCCTGGCCAAATCCCCCCCCCTTCACTAAAAATACCACCAACAGCTTAATCTGGTTTAAGGTCAGTTGGCTTTCATCTGTATCCCCCTCCCCTAGGTCGTGCCTGAAAATAGGCAGAATTTGTCTAGTGCACTTACCTGATCAACAAAAACTAAACTAAAATAAAATAAATTTGTATTCCCTCCCTCAGGCATGGTTGAAAAGGGTCTTCTGGCCCAGTCCGCTTTCCTGGTAACACTAATAAATGAAATTAAACTAATTCAATTGCCATTTTTTCTCTAATAAACTTTTTTAAAACTGCTCTACTATGTTGTGTTTATTTCTTTATAAATTGTAAGAACATGTTTATTACTTGTGTTGTAAGTGCAGTAGTGTGTCAAGAAATGTCACAGGCAACTACTGATATTTAATGAACTGTACATAAACATCACATTTACAATTTGTTTACTAAAAGCCAGGTTAAAAGAGTTCCTCTATTTTGCAAACATGGAAATATAAAACAACACTGAACATGAGGAGAAGCAATGCTGAACATAAAGCTGCATGAGAGGTCAAAATCCAGACAACTAATACTGGCAACATTGGTGAAGACATTTATTACTTGTGTGGTGTAAAAACAAGCAGAAGAAAATATAGATATTATGTATACTATCTCAAAAAGAAAAAATATTTGCAAGAAACTGTGTTAATGCACCAGTTGGGGTTCAGCTTAAAGAAACACAAGTATGGAAATGCAGAGTTAGGGTTCCTAACCCTAACTCCACATCCTCCCTCCCCCACACACACACAAGTAGCCAAAGGGACAAGACAAGTAACCACAGACAGCCATCATCAGGTAAAACAAACGACATACAGCTTTTTCCAGATAACACAAGGGACATCTATCATCATGGTCCAGTGCTTCTGGAGCCATGGATATGCATGTACAATTCAACACATACACACCCACTTCAGGCTGCAGAGTCAGAGCGCCTTACAAAAATATGTCTATTCCATTTCTCAATACAGTATTATCATTTTCTGTCATTGTTAAGAACTGCTGCCATGATTCCATGCAAATACAAATAACAGTTTGTGAACATTTGCATGAAATTGTGATTCCAATGTACTAATGTCAACCATACATATTTACAAATACAGTAATATCATTGGGTATGAGTTGTTACTATTAAAATTACTCTGTAGTAATGATTATGTGTTACTTTTCAACTCAGACCACATTTTTGGCCAGTAACATGCTAACTGAGGGAGCAGTGGATGTGGCAGCGGTCACTGAGACTTGGGCCACTGCAAGACATGACTGGGACCTGAACCTGGAGGGATACACTATGTTCAGGAAGGACAGGGGGGAGGGAAGGGGAGGAGGGGTAGCAATGATAGTCAAAAACTGCATTGGCATAGGGGGAGTAGAGGAGGTGGAGGGAACCGTGGAGGCGATTTGGGTCACCTTGATAACAAGGGGGGCAAGAGATAAAATAGGAGTGGTGTATAGACCCCTGCCCTGGCGGAGGAGCTGGAGGACAGTCTGGTGGCAGATGTTAGGAGACACTGCAGACTGGGCAGAGGAACGGTGGTGGTGTTGGGGGACTTAAACATGCCAGGAACAGACTGGGAGACTATGACATCCTCTGTGACCAGGGAACAGAGGTTGTTGGATGTCTTTCAAGACGCGTTCCTAACTCAGCAGGTGAGGGAACCGACCAGGGAGGCATGGGTACTGGATGTGGTCCTGGCAGACAGTGACCAGATTGGGGGCCTGGAGGTAAGGGACCCATTGGTGGGGAGTGACCATGCCACGGTCTGGTTCTGCCTGGACCTAGGAGGGGTAGAAGGCTGCACAAAGACAGAAGTAACCGACTTCAGGGGGGCGGATTTTAAGGAAATGGGAAGGATCCTTAAGGAGCATTTGGATGGGATTGGGTCAGACATGGACGCTGATAGTAGGTGGGAAATCATCAGGAGAGGGGTGCAGGATGCTACCAGCACCTGTGCAAGAGTAAGACTAAATGCGGTAGGGCCCAAAAACTGTTGGTGGACCAGGGAGGTCCAGGAGGTGGTCGGGAAAGAAAGCAGCCTATAAGCAATTCAAGTGCTCAAGGAGTGAAAGGATTGAGGGGAGTACAAGCTGATGGCTAGAAGGGCCACTAGAGTGGTGAGGGCGGCTAAGGCAAGGAAGGGCAGAACCTGGCCAGGAAATTAGGAGAGGAACAAGGGTTCTTTAGATACATTGGGGAAAACGAAGGGTGAAGGGGCAGATTAGCAGGATTAAATCAGGGGAGAGATGGGCACAAGACCCGGGGGAGCAGGCTGAGGTACTAAATGAGTACTTCACCTCAGTTTTCACCAGGGAAATGGGGTGCTGCATCATACATGGGAGGAGACAGAGATACTGAGGAGGGGGCACCCTTACCGATCGGCAGGTCTGGGGAGAGGGGGAGGCATCACTGGTAGGTGGGGGGAGGGCTAAGCAGGGAGAAGGGGTACTGGAAGTGGAAATCACAGCAGAGAGAGTGAAAGAAGCCCTCAGCTCCCTTAAGACGGAGAAAGCACCGGGGCCGGATAAATTACATCCCAGAGTGCTGAAGGAACTTGCAGATGTCCTGGCAAAACCCCTGGCAGAGCTTTTCACCATCTCTCTGAGGACAGGGTGGGTGCCCAAAGACTGGAAGGTGGCACATATAGTGCCTATCCACAAGGGGGGATCAAGGGAGGTGGCAGGGAACTACAGGCCTGTCAGCCTGACCTCGGTGGTGGGCAAGGTGATGGAGGGCATTGTCAAGGAGAGGCTAGGGGGGGACCTGGATAAGTCAGGGTGCCTGGACGATAGACAGCATGGATTCATCCCGGAAATCGTGTCAGACAAACCTGGTGGAGTTCTATGACTGGGTGACAAGTGCCTTGGACCTGGGCAGACCAGGGATGTCCTTTCTAGGCTTCAGCAAGGCATTTGACTCTGTTCCTCACGTGGGCCTGTTGGATAAGCTGGGAGAAATGGGGGTGGGGAACCAGATGATCAGATGGATAGGCAATTGGCTCCAGGACTGGACCCAGAGGGTCGTAGTTGGTGGGATAGTCTCATCCCCAAGGAGGGTCATTAGGGGTCCCACAGGGATCAGTCCTTGGGCCCCTTCTGTTCAACGCCTATGTATCTGACATAAGGACAGGAATCAGGAGAGATGCTGCCTTTGCAGATGACTCAAACTGGGGGCGGTGGTGGATGGGGAGGAGGGAGGTGGCACTACAGGGGACCTGGAGGCTCTGGAAAGATGGTCTAGAAAGTGGAAGCTGAGGTTCAATGCAGGGAAGTGCAAGGTACTCCACCTGGGGCCAAGCCCAGGTCAAGTGTACACCCTGGGAAATGCTACAAGTCTCGATGGCTGAGAGGGACCTGGGGTGGTGGTGGATGTCAAGATGAACAACTCTGAGACTTGTAGGAGGCAGCAGCAAGGTCAACAGGATGCTGGAATGCATCGCTAGGGATCACCTCCAGAAGGAGGGAAGTGATATCCTCTGTATAACTGCTTGGTGAGGCCGCACTTGAGTACTGGCGGGCAGTTTGGAGGCCACACTTAAGCGGGACATTAACCTCCTGGAGAGGGTCCAGAGGAGGCAACCAAAATGATTTGGGGCTTGGGGACAGGACCTATGAGGAGAGGCTCGAAGAGCTAAATATGTACACATTGGAAGAGAAGGGACCGGGGGACATGATAGAGGTCTTTGGGTACATGAAGAGGGTAAATAGGGAGGAACAGTCGGGGTGCTTCAAAGGAAGGAGAAGGGCCACTAGAGGCATGGCTGGAAGCTGGAGGGGGGAAGATTCAGGGGAGAAAGGAGGAGGTGCTACTTCACTGAGAGGGTGGTGGAGCCATGGAATGCACTGCCTAGGGGGCTGGTGGAGGCAGAGACAGTGGAGGGGTTCAAGAGGGGGTGGGACAGGTACAGGGGAAGGGTTCTGGAAGCAAAATCCAATGCAGCAAGAATATCTGGAACTGGGAAGGGAGAAGCCAGAGAAGGCGAGGGGGACAGCAAGGTCAGCACCCAGGTTGGGGACTGACCAAACGAGCAGACACGAAAGACCATTAGGCCTATTCTGCTGGCATTTTAGTATGTTAGTATGTTAGTAACATGAAATTCAGATCCCAGATTGAAGTACTCTCAATAAGCACTATTAATTGCACTACCATGATTTTCTCCATTTTCTATTATTCACATTACTATACAGTCATAATTCCATGCAAAAAAAACAACCACAAAATGAACATTTGCATGCAATTATGATCCCAGAACAGTCATCCTAGTAGTTTATAATACTGAACGCATAAATTTCTTTTTGGTACCATTTTCTTAGCATATTCACTACCATGTGCTCATGACTGTCTACGGAAACCATAACAAAAATATAACAATTTGGTATATTTGCATGAAATCATAATCCAAATGATGTGATGGCCATGATTGCTATTTTTGATTACACTATTAACATTTTATCCCATCTATTTCTCTACATCTTACTGAAGAATGATGCTGTCATACAAAAACAGAAAGAAACATCTGCATGAAATTTGGATCCTAATGTAGAAACACAGAGACATAGAATCTGATGGCAGATAAGAGCCGCTAGGCCCACACAGTCTGTCCAATAAGTTAGCCCACTATTCATTGGTGTTTGTATAAACACACTGTTATAATTTTCTATGATTCCTCACAATGAAAACTGTCCAGGAAACCTTTCAACAGCATACTATAGAAGTAATCAAAAGAGCAAATAGAAAGTTAAACTGCGTTTAAGAAACATTCGTAGCAGAGACAGTACAGTGCTGAGACGACTCTACGGATCTATTGTCTGTCCATTAATGGAGTATGGTGCTCAGTTATGGAGCTCGCACCACAGACAACTGGAACAAGTGCAACAGAAAGTGACAAGGAATGTATACAAACTTAAAAATCTTAGCCATGAAATTAGATTACAAGAACTCAGCATGTTTAATCTGAAACACTGTAGACTGCGAGGTGATTTGCATTTGGTATACTCAGCCCTTAGAAATGGCGATCTGTGGGAATGCATTGGATTAAAATCTAGGTACGCCAATAGGATAAACAGAGCTGACTAATATCAGCTCTGGGGCAAAATCTACAGATCAAATAAAAGAGGTACATGGATAAATTACAGGGTGGTTAGTTAGCGGTCCAATGTACTTATACTCCAGCCGAGATGAATGTCCACAGTAAATTCTGTTTAAATGCCTAATCGCAATTTAATTCATTCATGGACACTGCAGACATACAGACATCCACTCTCTGCACCTGTGTTTCAGGTTGTAACACCCCTCATCGGGGCACCTGATGACTGAAAAATTACAATAAAGCATTTAAACAGAATTTACTGTGGACATTCATTTCTGCTGGAGTGCAAGTACATTGGAGCAGTGGATTGTTGTTTGGGCTTGGCAAGCCTTCACCTACACTCCAACACACCAGGAGTTTGTGGTCTACACCTGTTTGGAGTTTGGTTAGTCACTGGAATGTTTTACTAGATGATGTGGTTTCCAGTGATAACATGTATACCTTTAAAGCAAGATTGGCTAAATACATGACATGTACTGTAACCCATTGGATAATGGCAAGTGACATTGGTGCAAGCTACAGACTTGTAACACTCCTATGACTCCTATAAAAGAATTATAATTACAAGTAAGTGTTTGTACCTAACCAAACTTTTTAGGACATTTGCATGAAATTCTGATCATTGTGAAGTAATATAAGTAAGAAAAATTTCAAGGTGCACTAGTACTGTTTCCTGCCACTTCCTATCAGTGACATTAGCATGCAATCATGATTCCATGGAAAACTCAAAATAAAAAAATAACCATTTGCATGCAATTGTGATCCTATTTCTTAGAATCAAAAATAATATACAATCATGATTACACTAAAATAAAAATATTTGAAGCATTTAGGAAGTTAATGCAGATATACATTAGAGTAACACTGTCACATATTAAACAAAATAACTGCAGCCTGCCTGGAGTGAGTGTATATGTGTTGAAGTGTGCATGAGGATCCATGGCTACAGAACTGCTAGGCCATGGTGATAGATGTCTCTAGAGTTATCTGGAAAGAGCTGTATGTTGTTTGTCTTACCTGATGATGACAGTCTGTGGTTGCTTGTGTTGTCTTGTCCCTTTGGCTGCTTGGAGAGGGGGGATCGAGAGTTAGGATTGGAAATCCTAATACCACATTTTCCTACTTTTGTTAGTTTAAGTTGAAACATACTGCAACTGGTGCATTAATGCAGTTTTTTGCAAAGAATATAAAATATAATTATGTAATTTTCTTTACATATTTTTGCACACACTGTGCGGTTTTCAAGGCCACTACATTACTGCAGTCTACATCCCTTGCAGCTGGAGTAATAATGGCAACAGAAAATAGAAAACTAGTAGAGTGAGTACCACTCTGCTGACCTGCTAGCAGTGGTACACACACGCACACACACACACACACACACACACACACACACACACACACACACACACACACACACAAACACACTCCTTATCACAGCAATGTCTTCTGCCTCAACCTAGTATGGAGTCACTGGATCGGAATGGATTCTGCTAAATAATAATGATAACACAAATCTATTTATCTTGACTTCTGCTCTGTATTTCAACATTTTTTGGCATGGTCTTGACTCTTACTGAATCCTCCTGACCCTGCCAGGGGGCCTCTACAGTCCTGACTCCCTCTCCTTTCTTCTGGAACTGACAATCCATGTCACAATCACGTTCAGACTTCAAAAAGGCAGACTGAGCTCCAGATGAAGTGGGTGCTGGAAAAAAAAATATGAGACAGATAAGAAATAAAGCAAACCATCACTCCAAGCTTCAGAAAAATTCAGGAAGAATATTTATTGTAATTTTTTACTAAAATAAAAAATACTTACAATTGTAAGCAATATAAATACAACCCCAGTGTGCATTCTTTGACACAAACACTCCTCTCCAGTCTCAACTCTTCGGGGCAAAGCTACCCCTTCATCAGGAGGCGTGACCACAGTACAAAAATGAGTGATTTAAATACTTAATCAAACAGTTGTTTCTAATGTGACATATTAACACAAACCAGTGTGAAAATGCAACTAGTTTAGAAGTCACATCAATGTAAAGACAGCTCTAATTAGTGTCTTAGCTCAAATAATTTTATTGGAGCTCCAGAATTAGGGAACCAAAGCACTGCTGTGTTGCCATTGACAGACAAGAAAAAAAAGTGCATTGAATTATTAGACAATGAAAAACACAGCCAGGTGCTGGAAGTTTCATCTCATGGCATGCCAGTGACCCAGGTTCAGGAGTGAGCCTGGGTAATCATAGGTCAGCATGCGGAGGGGGGTTGGTGGAGCAGGATGGAGCAGCCATCAAGGCAGCTCTCCTCTCTGGGGAGGTGGGGTGACATCCCTCACTCATGGCTACCACCTGGTGGAGGCTGAGGGGTTATGCAAGCAAGGGTGCCAGTGATAGGCCAATGGGGGAGGGTGGAGGAGGGCCATTACCGGGACTGTAAGGCACATGCATGCCTCCACATGCATGCGTATTTCTCCTGGGGTTCTCGGGGGAAAAATGAGGAGAAAACAGAAAAAGGCAACCAATAGCAGGATGGTAACTTACTCTTTGCAGGCACCGCTCCTAGACCGGGAGTAGGGTAAGCCCGGTAATTCCGGGGGACGGAGCTGGGGGAGTTGGTCAGATGGCAGCCATATGGGAGGAAGGAGAAATACAGATGTGATAAAAAAATGAAATGAAAAACACAAGTATTAAAAAATACTTTTACATTTAAACAACTGTCACACCATTGATTTGATTATGCACGATCTGATAAATGCAAATGTACATTCTAAATCCCATGCATTGCACAAAAACTTTTTGTTTTTTTAAACACTGCTTTAAACAATTTTATTATTACAGTATATCAAAAGAATTTAATTCCTAATAACTATATTATCTATATGATACCGTTACACTAAACATTTTGTTTACATTGTATACCAAAGTAGGGTATGGAGAAGATGCAATAGGAAAAAGAAAAAGGGGAGAAATAAGAGGGAGGAAGGAGAAGAGAATGAGAGGGGAAGGAAGAAAAAAGGAAAGGAAGGGGGAAGAAGAAAAAAACAAAAGAATAAAAAAAAGGAAGACGTTAAAAAACCTTTGATGCTCCAAAACTAAATCCAAAATCCCTATTTTCATGCTCAGTATTCACTGAGATATTTTATTCATTTCATAACTGTGCATAATGTGAAACAGATGTCAATCTCATAGCATATGCATGTATATGAGATTGCCATTCCATTCTGTCATTGAAACCTGATGATCTCAAAGTTTTGAGTTTAAAAATCCACAAACTCTTTTTTGTCTAAATCCAGCTTTTTGTCTCCACCCCTCATTTTGATTGATGCCTGATCTATAGTCATGTAGTTCATTTTATGTGCTTGTATATCCAATAATCCTAACAAATGTCTGCCAACAGGATGTTCCATATCTTTCCTTTGTATGGCCCTGTGGTGTTCATGTGTTCTCTCTTTGAGACAGTGAGTAGCTTGTCCCACATATACCTTACCATAGGAACACCTCAGGGTGTACACCACAAATTCAGATGAGCAAGTCAGAAAGCTGGTGATTCTGACTTCCTTGACCCCTTGGTTGCCTGGATTATTAAATAATTTGCCCTGTATCGCAGATCTACATATTTTATACCTCTTGCAAGGGAAAAAAAACATGTGGTTTAGAACTCATCCAGGACCCTGAAGTTATTGGTTTTTTTTAAATTCACTTTGTGCTAATAAATCTTTCAGACTTATTCCCATTTTAAATGCAAAAAGTGGGTCTAATCCCGAGATTTTTTGTAAATCAGTATCAACTAATATCACATGCCAGTGTTTCTTTATTATTGCTCCGAGATGCAGGGATCCATTGCCATACTCTGTAATAAAATCTATCCTATCTGGCTGTTCTCTATTTTGCTGTTATTCCAGTAATTGTAGCCTACTTTTCTGATCTACTCTTTTTGAGGCTTTATCTAACATGCCCTGCGTATAACCCTTTACTCTCAACCTAATAAACCATTCATTTTTTGCTTCCTCATAGTCCTGTAACTCAGACCAATTTCTTTTAAGCCTGATCAATCGACCATAATGCAGAGCTTCCACTGTGTGTTTGGGATGTGAACTACATTCAAGAAGGATGCTGTTTCCTACCATTTATTTACAGAACACTTTTGCCCCAACCTGTGCATCATTCACTCCCCTCAGGGTAAGAGCCAAATAATTAATTTCTTTGTGATGGAATTGTGCAGTAAATTGTAAGCCCAACTCGTTGTTATTTAAATATTCCAAAAACAAATGGATTTCATCTTCTGTCACATTCCAAATAAGGAACACATCATCAATAAATCTTTTGCAAAAAAAAATATTATCAAAAAATGGGTTAACGATGGGGTCACCGATAACACTTCAGTTGTAAAACATAAATGCTCCAAAACATGAAAACATTTGAATTAAGTACCAACTCTAAAGGCATCAGAATGAATTCAACTGGATAAATAATGCTTGCATTCACCAGCATTTTTTTAATGGCCTCCATTCCCTCCAAATGCTGTATACTTGTGTATAGTGATGCCACTTCAATTGTAATCCACCAAAATGTTTACTGCCATTTCAAATCCTGCAACTCTTGTAATAAATGTGTTGTGTCCCTTAAATAAGATTTCAATCTTACCACTTCCTGCTTGAGATAGCTGTCTATATACAAAGCCAAAGGTTCTGTCCATGAGCCACAATCAGAGATTATGGGAATTTGCTATCTTTATATTTCTTGGGTAACTGATAAAACACTGGAATAATAGGAAACTGGTGATTGAAAAAATCAAAATCAGTACCTGTAATCTACCCTGCTTCCAATGACATGTTTAATAAGTCCAACAGTTCTTTAAATTCTTTAAGTGGATTCTTAGTTAACTGTTTGTATGTCATTATACCCATTAACTGTCTAAGTGCTTCTTGCTCATAATAAGCATGACTTTAAATGACCACATTCCTTCCTTTATCTGAGGATTTCTTTTTGTGTAATCTATTTTTCCACCCCCGTGCTTGCTGGTCCACCACTCCTTCAGGCTCTACTGAGTTCCTCCCCAGCCCCTACTGTCCTTACCCAGCCCTCCTCTGATCCTCATATTGCAGCCGAACCCCAGGATATCCCGGCGTATCCCTTCACGGGTGGGTCCCCTTCCTCCGAGGGGGAAGGCACCGGGGGGGGAGAGGTGTGACCCCAGCACATGCTTCTAGGGCCCAGGGGTGCTGCTGAGGAACAGAAGGCCCTGGGAAGGTGCTGGAGGCCCTCAGGGAACACAGAGCTGTCATCTGGTAGCCAGCATGTGATTTTCCTGGCTTTCTTAAGGTGCGTGATGTCTGGATGTCAAGGCAAGAGCCGACGTTTGTCACGCACCACCCCAATGATCCTGACATGTTGCTCTACCCCTGGCCTCCACCAGTGGTTGCTTCAATACCAGATTGCAGCCCCTTCCTTCCCTGAAGACAGTGAGCAGTCATAGAACACTCAAGCTGCCTCCTCCTGGCCAGCCCTCCAGTAACCTGAGCTAACTCCCAAACCCGGGTCACTGGCTTCGCAAACGGAAATCCAACCACTGTGCTGATGGGCTGGCTTATCTGAGGATTTAATGACAATGTCATGCATATCCTTTAATTCTTTAATGGCCTTACATTCACCCAGGGTCAAATTATCCCATTTATGATTATTTTTGACCATTTTAAGGCTTTCTGATGTATGGCAACACCAATTTCTGACATACTTTTGTAGTGTCACTACCTGGAGAGGGTGGTAAAAATGGTGACAATCATGTTCAGCCTGCCACTTGATAATGAAATCTGGTGGGGCCTGGAGCAGCAAGCCGGCAGCATTGATAACAAAACAGCTGAGCAGTAAAATCACCGGTCCCACAAGTTTGGTGTACTGGAGGGCTGAAAACTCAAATCTGGTAGCAGTCTATGGCAGTTGTTTTATTTATTTCTCTTCCTAGGACCCCATCAGACAAATTGAATCAACTGCATGCATCACACACTAGCTGCTGCTGCATAGTGTGGCATCATGATTTGATGGCAAATGATTTGATAGGACTGTTCTGGGGCAAATGAACTGATGTTAGGGGGTAGGGCCACTCTGAACAAGCGCAAGCTGTTTTGTTTTACTGGGGAAGTGATTGGCATCTGCTGCACTTAGTTGTGGTAAAGGGGAAGCAACTGAGATCTATGGCACTGGAGGGAGGTTACTAGATCACAGGTTACCCTTTTGGTTCTAACTGCTTTTTTGACCTGGTCAGTGAACCATATGGGTCTTTTATCTTTATTCCTTTTTGTCATTGACCTTATGCACAGCTTTGTAGTCTCTAGGATGGCTTGTTCAACCAGCCAAATATGTCTTCTACTTCCAACATTTCATGGATCCTAGACAGTTTGCCCTTAACTAGTTTACTAATTTTTGCAAAGTTAGCTCCTCTACAATTCAAGACCACTGCCCAGGATTGAGATTTTGCATCCTTTAGGGATAACTCAAACCAGATGGAGTTGTGGTCACTACTAGCCAGCAGTTCCCCAACCTTAACAGCATCAGCTACCACTGAGTTAGAAAGGACTGCATCCAGGATGGTATCCAGCCTTGTCGGAGTGCTAACTAGTTGGGTGAGTAGGCAGTCTTGTAAGGCTTTCACCACAGTTTGACTTCTTGAGGATCTTTGGGGTACCCCGGTCAACATCAGGCATGTGCAGATCTTGGACCATCACCATATCCCCTTTCTGTTTCACACCTCTGATTTCCTCCAAGCATTCCTTCTCCTCCTTGCCCTCTGCTTGACCCTGGCAGTCTGTATTCCACCCCAATGTAGACCTTCTTTCTCGATGCCCAGTTGAGCTGCACCCACAGGGATTCCATGTCTTCTTTTTTGTTAACATTGAATGAAGTGGCTTTCATTCCATCTCACCTACTTTCCTTACTACTTGTCACCTCCAGAACCTGTATAGGGAGCTGTTTATGGATAAGAATCACCACACTTCTAGCTTTAGAGGTGTAGGAGCTACCTTCAACATGTCCCACCCCCTTCCTTTCAAATGTTTGTGTCTCAGTGGGTAACAGGTGTGTCTCCTGTATGAGAGCAATGGCACAGTGCTGCTTAGTTAGATGAGTTAGGACCTGTTTGCACTTAATGGGACACTGTCAGCCTTTTTTTTGCATATTATTTCTAGTTAAAACTCCACATTTTGTGATTGCTTGCCTCTGCTAAAATTCTTTGATGTTGCTGGTTGTTTTATCTGCCCTCTTGCTTAGTAGACCCAAAATGCATGCTAATGTATAGTTATACCCAACCTTGTTTTGTTTCAGATTCATGATCTACTTATTGAATATGTCCTGAACATTTAACACCCACAAATAATGCAGCCACTCATGATGCAAAAGTATCCTGTACTCCAACTGCATAATGATTGTCTAGACTGTGTTGGGGGGGTCCTAAGTCTGGGAAAGAAGCAGAGGGAGTTAAGCAACGTAAACAAACCTGCCTTTGTGTGGTAACACAAGCATGGTGGGCAGTCTTTTCTTCTTTTTTTAAAAGAAAAATAAATCAGAATCAAACTCTCAGCTACTGTACATCAATAGTCTGTACAGAACGTGAACACTCATAACATGTGTTTTTTCAAATAGGGACACTTTGAGGCCATAGGGGTGTTGACAGTGTCATTTTAATTGGTGAGTGTATACACTTGACATTCCAGGAGATAAGCTTGAGCATTGTACCTGTGCTAGAACCCTTGAGGGAGAGTGAGTCTGCTGTGGGGGAATATGTAGTTCTTATATTTGTGTTCCTTCAGAAGAATCCCCAAGGTGACTGTGGGTGTTGGATTCCACTGGCCAGTAGCATAGATTCCTGAGTGGGCATGGGGGGGGATCTAGCAATTGCTAGCATAGTAACCTGAGGATCTAAGCATGGGGGTGTTGGTGAGGAGATGGTTGAGTGGCGGAGCTAGTGGTCTGTAACAACCTTGACCAGAAACTTGCACATGACATGAACAGAACAGTTAATAAAAACATTAAATGTAGGTAACAAGAACCTTATGAGTTGAACCCTTAGGAAGGGTACTGAAAATATTGAGGGCTCTGGAGGAAGGGAGTCCTCCAAGGAGTGATTGCTAGCCCCCAAGCAGATAACTATAACAGCAATGCACAAGAACTGCTACCTCCCTTGAGCCAACAAGGGGCAGATTGTCATTTTACTTAGCTATAACATGTTTAATTGAACCAGCATATGCGAGCTTAGTGCTGCTTAGAAATTAGGATTTAGTATCAGCTGAGAAACAAGAGGAACAAAATAAAGAATGAAGGTGTGAGCTCAGCCAGTGGGACGCTCTGGAACTGGATGGGAATATGGAGAGCAGCAATGTGCTCATACTAGAGCTGCTGAGTTTTTGGTCCTGGGAGAACAAGCAGCGGTAGAGGTAGGGAATAATCTGGTGTAGAGAGGTGCGAAAAAAACTTTCACTGGTGGAACTGAAGCAAAAGTCAGACTTTCACTTCTGCAAATGTTCAGAAATCAGTTTCTGAATTTTTGTGGAAATTCCTCCTTCCTTTCATTGCATCCCAATGTTGACTGTATAATGCAAAATTTACAAATGAATTCCCTGGTGGCTAGTGGTCCCTGCCCCCACCCTATCACCCACCCAATATTTTCTTTTAAATCCCCAGAATCCCCAGTAGGTAGTGGTCCCTCCCTCCACCCATACACCTGCTCCACATTTTAAAAACAATCCCTGGAATCCTTGGTGGCTAGTGGTCCCCCCACCCAGTCACTGGCCCATATTAAAAAAAAAATCCCTGGAATCCCTGGTGGCTAGGAGTCCCTCCCCCCCCGACCAGTCCAGGATATCATGCCCTGTTGTCCAGTGTAAGCCCCAATCTCAATCCTCTGGTGTATATTAAAAAACAGTTTCCACTGGTGGTCTAGTGAACCCTCCCATCCCCAATCTTTAGTTTGTGTATTAAAATCATATTTCCTGGTGGTCTAGTGCACCTCCCACCCCTGCACGAGCACATGCTTGTACAAGCGCATGCTCATTCATTGACAGCTCAGTGAGTTGCCAGCGATGGAGAAGAGAGGAGGGCTGTGCTAGTCACCCACTCAGGTTTGGGATGGGAGGAACAGAGTGGTAGGACATTGCCTACTGGGGGGTGGAGAATGCACTAGACTACCTGAGAATAACATTTTAATTTATGGACTGGGAATTGGAAATGGGGGGAGTTCACTAGACCATGAGGGAGAAAGGGTTTTTTTTACTATATGGATGGGGAAGGGCTTACACTGGACACCAGGGCATGATGTCCTGGACTGGTTGGGTGGGTGATCAGGTGGGGGGAAGGACTGCTAGCCACCAGGAATTCCAGAAACTTTAAAAAAAAATATGGGGCAGATGATTGGGTTGGGGGAGGGACCACTAACCACCAGGGATTTATTATTTTTATTTCGGGCAGGGCATGGAGTGGAGCCAGCACTAGACACCAGGAAAACATTTTTTTCCCTTGGAACAAGGTGAAATTTCATCCAAAACCATTGAAAGTTTTCTGATCCTCCACAGACAGACATTTGGAAACTTCCATGAAAGTTGCAAATTTCGAAATAGTTCTGCTAAGGCAGAAAAATAAACTTTCGCACACCTTGAATCTGGTGAGTTAAGGTGAGAAAAGGGTATGAAGATGGGGGAGAGAAGGGATGAGGGGATCTGGTACTCTACCCTGTATAGACACACCATCCAGTGCCAGCAGCAATTCGTATAATACTGTTATGCTGTGTGGCCATTTATTATGCAAGTGTGCTTATCATATGTTTAGGTAGAGGAGGCATCATCGGAGCCTTGGCATAGTGATGCAGAGCTGAGCATGGAGCCAATCTCCTGTAAATATGAGTCAGCTATGCCCTTCAGTACTTTTGTGTGGCATTTGGAGAGACTACCCAGGATTCCCAGGTCCTCTGTCCAGAGGCAGAACAAAATTCCCAGGGCTGTGAGTGCAGAGGAACATGTTAGTCTATGGTACCAGTATGCAGTGCTGAGATCCATCCTGATGTCACTTACCATGTGGCTCAGAGGTGTTATTTCTTGTGGCTTTAATCTAAAGTTGCATGTTGGTATTGGCAGAAGGATGAGGACAGACCAAAGGAGAGAGAACAGATATTGCACAATGCATAGGTTTCTGCTCAACCACATCTAGGTAAGGAGATGGAACAAGTATGATTAGGGAAGGAGGGATTTGGGGAGTATTTGCAGGAATGAGGAAGGAGAGAGGGAGGATCAGGGAAAACCACTGGTCTGTCAGCTGGCAGACATCGGAGAGAATGAAGCCATGCTTTGCAGCTACATTAAAGTGAAAGCCTTGTGTGAAGGTTCTCTGGGGCAGTAATGGCAGCAGATGTATTAAATATCCTGGGAAGGATATGCCGTGATGAACAGGGCATGAAGAGCAGATGCAAGGCTTGTTAGGGAGGGCAAAGAAGATAATGGAATAAAAAAGGAGAAATAAAAATAAAACACCATAAGGGAAGCCTAGATGGGAATACCCAGTAAGTAGACATTTTTCATAGTAATGAAGCATAAAATACCAGAACATATGCTCTATGGTAATATGGGGTAATGGGGGCTCTATTGGCAACCAGTTTAGTCACTGTGTTTCCAGTAATGTTGTCGCTATCTGAGGATAGAGACAGAAAGCATCCAAATTGTCAATTGCAAGTGTCTGACCTGCCAGGAAGCTATTTGGTATGCCAAGTGATGTGTGAATGGTCTAAATCACTATATTAGATGGATCCACATCTCCTGCATGAATGCAGAAACCGTGAGTCGGGGAACACATGGTAAAGAGTGCAACAGCCACGGGAGCTATGAGCACATGTAAGCACTGAAAACCCGACGCAGACTGGGGAAGCAAGAAGCACATATAACACAGGAGGCATACCAGTTGGGCATGGGGAGAAGCGTGGAAGGCAGACAGGTGAGCGGAGCAGTAGGATCCTGCCGGGGGGGGTGAATTGCAGCAGTGTGTCAAGTGGTCCTGTGAGACCCTAAGGGAGGGTGTTGTGTTTGGCAGGCGGGGAGCAGTGGAGTGTACCCAGCAAAGGGGGGGTGGAGTGCAAACAATGGCTGCTGTGCAGGACTGCGATGTGGACACAGGGGTCTGCCAACCAGTATGGGGGGGGCTGGCGATGCTGTGCAGTGTGCAGTGTGTGCTCCTCTACCTGTGTGAGCTGTGCACTGCATTTGCCATTTGGCAGGGTTGTGTTCACTGTTCCTGCCATGTGCTGCACTATTTCCCCGTTCTGCAATATGCCGTGCTATTTTGGCATTTGCTGGGTTGATGTGGTTCCTATTAGACTGACAAAACTAGCCTGTCTGTGCCATTTTATTGACGGTTGTATGAGATCTCTGCATCTCAAGGGAAGGCAGCAGTCCTGTTGTATTTTGCTCCAGATATGCTTCATGTGGGGTGAGGGAGAGAGGGTGCAGAACTGTGTTATTGATCAACCTCTGTGACACAGGGAACCTTAGCAGTTTTAACATGTGTGACCAATATGTATGCCGTGATATACAACGACTCACAGTTAATCACTCAGACACTTATGTTTTCCTCTCCTCCTCCTCTCCCCCTTCCCTCTCCCATGTTTCCCCTCCTATGTTCCCTCCTTCATACTTTTCTCTGCCTGCCGTTAAATCCCTTCTACAAAGCCTATCTCCTTGTGGCACCCAATCCTTCCCCATTTCCATCCTTCTCCCCTCCCCCACATTTATTTCCACTCCCTTACATGCTTTATTCTAACAAAGCCACTTCCTGGCTGCTCATGCCCCTCCCCAATCATTCCCTCATTCCCTTCCCAATGCCGTCTCCCCTTCCTCTTGTACATTACTCTGGTGTAAATGTTTGCCATTTGTATAAATGCCATTTGAACTTGCTGTTTTTTATTCTTGTATATAATTCCCATGTTACTGGACCATCCTCTGTATTCTTGTATCTTACTGCTTTGCTGTTTCATTGACATGGAGCCTTTGTAAATGAGCTTGTAGCTCAATGGTTGTTACCCAATGCAATAATAAATAAAATTAAATAAATAAAATAAATAATTGCAACAAGCAATACATAGTCAAGTGTTCTTGGTCAACAACCGTCAGAAGTTGCTTCCCAGCAGCTTTGGCTGAATGAGAAACTGTCAGCATGAAGAAGCCAGGGCGCAAGTTGCACAGATAAGATGGCAGCTTGCCAAAATCTAGGCTTGCTGGCATGATGTTGTGACATGGGCCTTGTAGAGAAAGTGTAATGGAGTCAAGGATGCTTGAACAGACTTGGTTGGGGGTGCAAGTTCAATTGACTCAACAGGTATGAGGACCAGTTTAGTAATGACTGGCAAGTCACTATTTCACACAAGGCTGTACAATAGTTGTGGCTGGTAATCCATTACTTATGTAACTGGTGGCTCCACAAAGGAAACTTGCATTAGGACATTTCATGAAGTGTCAATTTGCAGCAGTTTTCCATCGGCAAGACAGATCACCATGCTCACAAGACAGTGTGAATATCAGTTTACGAGTAACTGCAGCATTGGTTTCGGGGTGGCTATGGTTTAAGTTAGAGCAGCTTTCAATTAGCAAGCTATGTCACCATGACAGGGAGCCAGAGTGAAAGTTATTTGACAGGTCCCTGCAGCTTTGCTTTTACTATGCATGTGCTTGCACTTTGTCAGTTTGGGATCGGCTCCACAGTTTGTTTAGGCTGGGCATCACTGATTGGGCCCATTATTTGCTGAAAAAAGGACTGGGCAAGAGGGGTATTAGTGGGAGAGCTGGAACCCTGAGGGGAGTTCCTGGACCCATAGTTATGGCTTTTGTGTTGTGGCATCATAGTTTGCTGACAACTAGGGCAGACTGAGTGACTTTCCTTTGCTTACTCCATTTACACTGCCAGTCCTCAGAATGAGATCTGCTGGTGTTGGGTACAGATGTGTGAGCTGCCGTGTCCATAGGATAAACCTCTGGTACTGTTGCTTTGGGTACCAAAGGGCTGGGTGGTTGGGAACTGGAGAGTCTGCAAGTAGCCTCCAATGACTGATGAACAAAAGCTACAGTATTCTAAGGGGTAGTGAAATCATAGCATATCCCATTTCTATCTATTCTAAAGACTGCCAGGTATGCCATCCAGTACTTCGCCCCATGTTTTGTAGCTCCTGGCAAGTAGTGGTGAAGGCAGACCAGAGCTTGTTAACATGGGCAGAATAGTCCAGGTATGATAAGGGGACCCTTTCCTTTGGTAATTTTCCTGACCATTTCTTTGACAGAGATTTGGAGAATCAAGACTAATACAGGCCTGGGTTTTTCCCCTGATTCTGGCTGAGGGGCTAGCATTGTGTGAGCCCATTGCAATTGCAGATGTTTCCTGGGCAGGTTCAGCACACACATGAGGGGGTGTTGGACAAAATCGCAGACATTCTTTCCTTCTGCACCCTCAAGAATCCCAACTATACAGTTGTTATTCCATCTCCCCTACAGCACTCCAAATCATAAATTTTTTCCCAAAGTATAGCTATTTCATTTTTTCAGACTGCGGATGATTGTGTCTCTGTCAGCAGCCTGGCAGTCCATATGCTGCAATGTAGTCTAGTTATCGGACACCCTGATGGACATCTGTCCCAACTGTGCCTGAAGGGGTGTTATACTGGCCTTTACCCCTGATACCCCTTGAAGAATTTGTGAGAACATCTGCTGCATAATGGTGGGATTGATGGCAGGTGTGGTGGGCAGTGGAGCAGTTGTCATAGAGTGCGGTGGACTTCCTCCATGAGCGTGACAAAAAAGTTTTGTTTTTTTCATTTTAAGTAATATGAATTTTGATTGCAGAGAGGAAAAGGAAAAAAATCTAAAAAAATAATTTGCAGAAATTGCCCTTTTTATATGGCAGTTTTTGAAAGTTGGTGCCTGAGGTGAGGAACTTTCTTCATAGGCAGCCATTTTGATTATGGCTCTTTCCTGAATTGAAGCTAGCTTTGAGTATTTATGACAATGAATGCCCTCTTACTAAACACCCTGGCCTACATGGGTCTCTCTAATGACACCCTAAAATGGTTCGCCAGTTATCTCTCTGATAAAACGCAGAGAGTCAAGATAAGCCCAGTCCTATCACCCTGCCTCCCAATCTGATCTGGTGTTCCTCAGGGCTCCATACTTGGACCCCTACGTTTCAGCCTATACCTCAACTCCCTCCCATCCTCTTGCTCCGGAAATCTGCTCATTTATGCAGGTGATGCAGTCTTGTTTGCCTCCGACCTGGCTCCCCTCAAACTTCACCAAACCCTCCAGCTTCCCTTCCATGAAATCGAAGACTGGCTCACCACCCACCATCTTATTATCAACTATAAAAAGACTAAAGTCATGATTTTTGCCCACCTGCAAAACCCGCAAAAAAACCTATGCCCCAAAATTCTCACTGATAACCAGAACCCCCTAGAACAAGTATACAACTTTAAATACCTTGGGATTACTTTAGACCCCACCCTCAGCTTTAATCAGCACACCCTACACCTAACTAGCGCTCTTAACTCCAGGCTAGGCGTACTCTATCGGCACAAACACTGCCTCACCCCCGAGGCACTACAGCTTACCGAAAACTCCTTGATCCTATCCCTACTTGACTACGGCATCTTAATTTACAGTGCTGCATCCTCCACAGCCCTAAGCAGACTCCAGCTTGTACTCAACAAAGCCTACCGCCTCATCCTAGGTTGTGATTGCCTCACGCACTCCTGCTCCCTATACAGCAGCACAAACTGGCTAAACCTGGATAGCAGAATCAGGTACCATACCTACCTTATGGCCAAAAAGGTATTACTAGGCCTCACCCCACCCTCACTGCACCACATTATCCTCCCAGCACCATGAGGCAAAACAACCCATAGCTCAAGCAAGCAGCTACTGTGGGTACCCCATTGCCGGTCCTCCCAATACCAACGCACTTTCAATTTTAGGGCCCCATCCTGGACAAACTCCCTCCCTATCAATATAGCTGAGGAAAGTAGGTTGGGCCCATGTAAATCAAAGCTAAGGGAATACCTGCAGGCTTCAAATAAATGTGACTGCCCTTGAAACCTGATCTGCCTTGCCTCCTTACAAACAAGCTATTAGCTTCTCAGTGTATCTCAAATGCATTTATGAAACATGACAAACAGCCCCCTACTGAATATCTCTGACATTACTTTGTTGTTTTTTTCCATCCTGGCTGTGCTAAACTTCCTAAACTTTTCTGTTAGCCCACTTTGAAACTTTGTTATCTCATGTCACTATGTAATATGCTGTTTTCTTTCCCCCTGTATCTTAAATACCATCCCCTGTGCAATGTATGTATGTATGAATGACGTAGAACCTTTGTGAATGAGTCTCTGACTCAAAGGTCTTTCTGAATATTCAAATAAATAAATAAAACAGCAGAGGGCAATCACCATGAAAAAGGCAGCTTTTTTGTCTAGGGAGATTCTGTAGAGAGGAATCAACTGGATTTCAGACTGTGGACAGGCTACTCCATCTAGCCTGTCTGCTGCCATTCAGAGCTAGTTCATCTGCTAAGTGCGAGGAGTTCCCTTGATTCTTCCCAGACAGGGTGCCCTCCATATGGATGAGTACTTTCCCAAATGGCTGTTGCAATCTGACAGAACTGCGTCTGCTCTTCACAGATGCACTCATCTGACATGGGAAGAGTTTAGGCCAGTTTCCGTGGAAAAGGTCTGTGTGTAATCTTGACGTTGCAGCCCACATTTTGTGAACTGGACCCCAGTCTGACATGGCTACTTGTGAACTGTGTGGACAACTGGGTCTGGTGTTTGAGGGGATTGTTTGGTGCTCCTTGTTGTAGGGGGGTCTTTCTGACTGCATTTATAGACATATTGGTAAGGCCTCTCCTGAGAAAAACATCTGTGGACCTAGGTAACCTCACAAATGTTTGACCAGTCTCTAACCTTACCTTTCTGAGAAAAGTTATTGAGAAGATTGGGGTGGTGGAGCTGCAGGCACACCTTATAGTCTTTGACATCATTGAGCCCCTCTAGTCCAGCTTTAGGTCAAGGCCCAGCACTGAAACCATGTTGGTCAGGGTGCAAAATAACCTCCTCAGGGTGAGTGATAGAGAGGAGTTGTCAGTTCTCATGCTCCTTAATCTCACTTCAGTTTATGATACTGCAGAGCACAAGTTGTTGGTGGATTGACTGAAGGAGTACATGGGGCTCACTGGCAAAGTCTGGTGGTTTGAGTCTTACCCCAGGAATAGGTTGCAGAGGGTGGTGATGGGGAATTTCTCCTTGATCCCTTCACCCCTGCCCCTGTGGTGTACCCCAGGGGTTGTTCCTATCTCCCATGTTTCTTGTAGTGTATATGCTTCCTCTGCAAGGGACCATGAAATGATGCAATGTGCACTTTTACTGTCATACAGAAGAGACCCAATGGTATTTGTCAATAGCACCTGGGATGCTTGACATGGCGGGTGTGCTAAATTTGTATCTGGCTCAGATGCATTTGTCTGCATTATCAACCACCTGATGTATCTCAACCTCTACTATTATGATTTTACCTTGTATTTGTATTTATTTCTTTTGTGAATGTTGTTCAATTGTTCATATCTGTATTCTCAATTTTGTACTCTCCTGGGCCGTGTCTGAAGATAGGCAGGATTGTTGCCTAGTGCACTTACCCAGTTACCAAAAGCTAATAAATAATTCCAGGACTGAATAGCATCTATCTGACTGAGATTCAGCCTGGACAAGACTGTGGTACTGGTGATTAATCCTGGCTGGAGGAGGGGGTGTGGGGGCTGCTGAAGAGGTGGTGGAGCCTCAGTTTGGTCCCTCTAGGCTGGAGGACTCCACTAAGGGGAAATTCTGTGAATCATTCCAGATTATGGGTGACACTTGAGGCTCAGTTATAAGCAGCAGGTTCATGGAAAATAAAAATAAACTCTGCAATTTGCAGAGCATATTGTGAATTGCGTCAGTTTGAGCTATGCAATTTGTTTGTTTGTTTATAATGCTTAACGGGTAAGCACATTGGACATTAAATCCTTTTACAGGTGTGATCCAACAAATTCAGACCAGTAACACATATGAATATACATAAGGTAAATAAACATTAAAATAAATAATAACATTTATTTGATTACATAGAAACATAGAAGTTGATGGCAGATAAGGACCGCAAGGCCCATCCAGTCTGCCCATTTGTTTTTCTACCTTATAAATGTGCCATCGGCCTTTGCTCTGTCAGTGGCCTGTCTATTCATTGTCATTTGTATTGCTCCCTTATGCCTATCCCATGCCTGTTTGAAGCCCTGCACTGTATTCATAGCCACCACTTCTTGTGGTAAGTCATTCCATGCATCCACCATCCTTTCTGTGAAAAAGAATTTCCTCACATTCCCCCTTAATCGGCCCCCCTCTAATCTCATGCTGTGTCCTCTTGTCCTGCTATTTTTCTTATGTTTAAACATGTTAGACTCTTTCACCTTGTTAATGCCTTAAGGTGTTTGAATGCCTCGATCATATCACCTCTCTCTCTCTTTTGCTCAAGGGTATACATATTAAGCTCTGTTAATCTGTCCTCATATGTCTTTTGATGCAGTCCCTGCACCATTTTGGTTGCCCTTCTCTGGACTGCCTCAATTTGGTTAATGTCCTTGTGAAGGTGTAGCCTCCAATACTGCATGCAGTACTCCAGATGGGGCCTAACCAGTATCTTGTAAAGAGGGATTATTACCTCCCTCTTACAACTTGTGATACCCCTACTAATACACCCTAACACCCCCCTAGCCTTACCTACTGCTTTAGAGGTCTGCTTGGATGATTTCAGGTCATCAGTGATGATGATGCCCAAGTCTCTTTCTTCCTCTGTGACTGCTAGCAACTCCCCTCCCAGCCTGTAGGTGGCTTCAGGGTTTCTCTTCCCTATGTGCATGATTTTGCACTTCTTTGCATTAAATCCCAAGATTAAGTTTAAGATTAAGCGCCTTTCAAATTTCAAAGCGCTGTACAGTATTCATAAAACAAAACACATATGAACATACGAACATACGAAATTTGCCAGTAGATAAAGACCTAGAGGTCTATCAAGTCTGCTTGAATGTGCATCTAGCACCCCTTATTCTGCAGCTGCCCCTCCCTTCCACCCTTCCCCTTCATTGACCCTCCCCCTTGTCCTGTCCCATCCTCGTTTGAAGCAGTCCACTGTTCTACTACATACCACTGCAGCAGGTAACGCATTCCACCCAGCCACCACCTTCTCTGTAAAAAAGTGTCTCCTCATCTCCCTCCTGAACCTCCTCGCTCCAGTCTCATATCATGGCCCCTGGTGTCCCTCCCCTCCCTTACTTTGAACAGCCCCTCTGTACCTGTCTTGTTTATTCCTTTCATGTATTTAAAGGTTTCAAACATGTCACCCCTGTCTCTCCTCTCCTCCAGTGAGTACATGTTCAACTCTTCAACCTCCTCTCGTATGATAAGTCCCCAGCCCCTTGATCATCTTTGTCACTCTGTGCTGTACCTCTCCAGTAACTTAATGTCCTCTTCAGATATCGGACACCAGTACTGCATGCAGTACTCCAGGTGTGGTCTAACTAATGACCTATACAGTGGCAGAATCACCTCCTCCCTCCTCGAGGATATACCTTTGCAATACAACCCAGCATTTTGTTTGCCTTTGCAGCTGCCTTCCTACATTGTGCCGAGTTGTTCATTGACCTTGTAATGAGCACACCCAGATCCTTCTCCTCCTCTGTCTGGGCTAGCTGCACTCCCCCTAGCTGGTAACTCATCCTTGGGTTCTTCATCCCAAAATGCAGCAACTTGCACTTTTTGGCATTAAAGCTCAGTTGCCAGGTGTCTGACCAGGTTTCAAGCTTTGCCAGATCATCCTGCAACCCCTGCAGTCCCCCTAGGTCATCCACCACCACGCCTACCTTGGTATCATCAGCAAATAGACTGATCTTGCTCTTGATGTCCCATGATATGTCTGCAATGAATATCCCAAACAACACTGGTCCCAACACTGAGCCCTGTGGAACAGCGCTTGTCACTGCCCTTGGGTGTGAGAGCTCCCCACCCACCACCACCCTTTGTTGCCTTCCCTGCAGCCAGTTTCCTACCCATCTCACCAGCTTTGCACCTCCCCCATGCCTACTAACTTCCTTCCCAGCCTTCCATGTGGCACTGAGTCGAATGCCTTACTGAAATCCAGATACAGGACATCCACTGCATGGCCCCTGTCCAGTTGCCTAGTTACCCAGTCATAGAATTCAAACAGGTTGGTTTGGCAGGATCTGCCACGTATGAAGCCATGCTGTCTGCTGTCCTGTAGTCCTTTGGCCTCTAGGAGGGCCACTAGCCTCTCCTTCAGGATAGTCTCCATTAGCTTACCCACGATGGATGTGAAGATCACTGGTCTGTAGTTTCGCGGTTCATCCTTGGGGCCACTCTTGTGGAGGGGTACCACATGAGCCATCCTCCAGTCCTGAGATACACACCCCGAAAGTAGTGAGGCATTAAATAGGTCTGCCAAAGGTCCTGCAAGGACCTCTGCCAGCTCTTTCAGTACCCTGGGGTGGATGCCATCTGGGCCTGGCGCCTTGTCCACCCTCAGTGCCTTCAAACCCTCTCGAACTCTGCTCTCCATGATTTCCCCATCTGTCACCTCTTCGCCCCCTGCTTCTGCCATTTCTCCTACCTTGGGTGTCACCCCCTATTCTCTTTAGTAAATACTGAGCAGAAGTACTCATTTAGTGCTTCTGCCTTATCACACTCTGCTTCCACCCAACCCCCCTCCCTCCTAATCCTTACTATGTGGTCCTTACAGCTCCTTTTCTCCCTGATGTACTTAAAGAAGTCCTTCTCCCCGTTCTTAATGCCTTGTGCCAGCCTGAGTTCCGTAGATGCTTTGGCCCTTACTGCCCTTGTCACCCTTCGATTCTGTCAAGTACTCCTCCCTGTCCTCCCCTCCTGTTTTCTTGTACTTCCTAAGGCAGCTTTTTTCCTCCTTACCTTTTCCATGACCTCCTTGCTCAACCAGATTGGTTTCTTAGCCCTAGCCTTCTTGCTCTGGGCTTTGCAGCAGGTTTTGGTTGCCTCCACTATCCCCAGCTTTATGAGCTCCCACCTCTGGTTTTTGTCCATACTGGGTAGAATTCTGGCAAGGTACCCTTTTACCACTTCCCCCATCCTCCCAAAGTCGGCCCTCCTGAAGTCCAGCACTATTGTGCCAGATTCCACTCCTTCCTTGCCCATATCCAATGTGAGCCATACTGAGTGGTGGTCACTCCTTGACAGTGGTTCCTCCACTGTAAGTTCTCTTACAAAGTCCCCATTTGCCAGCACAAGGTCAAGGGTATTCCCTAACCTGGTTGGTTCACTGACTATTTGCAGCAGAAAGCTGTCCTGGAAGGCATCCATCAGTATCTGCTCCCTTCTGTTCCTGGTTGTTGGGGTGCTCCAGTCCACTCCTGGCATGTTGAAGTCCCCCACAATCACCACACTACCCTTCTCGCAGGTCCTCCTGATCTGTCCCACTAGTTCCCTGTCTAACTCCTCCGTCTGAGATGGTGGCCTGTACACCACTCCCATTCTAAGAATCCTATTCTTGGAATCCTGGATTTGCATCCAAAGTGACTCCATACTACCCTCCTCCCCTTCCTCCCTTACACACTTCAGTAGAGTACCATATTTCACCATTTTGTAGCTGCCCTCAAATAGTACCCGCTCTCAAACTGAAGCTGCATGCACTTTTTATTTATTGCAATGGAAGCTGCCCTTGTATACAAGCCTGGTAACTAGCATACTGGTAATCGTAAAATCACTAGCTTTCACTGCTATTGTAAACCGCTAAGTGATGGATGTAAGGAAGAATAACTCACTAAAAGAATACTCTGTGGATTTAGGAATCCAAATTACTGACAATCTCAGTACCTCCAAACAAACAGCCGAATGGTAACTTCACTCACTCTAGCAAGTTTCCGCGATGGGTTGCTACCACCTGGTTTCTGGTTGCTACCTCATCATCGCGCAACTCAGAACCAATGTTGTTACCATGGCAACGCTCAGAATGAATGAAGAAGACAAAACCATTTGGTTTTCTGTTGCTTTAATGCCTCTCATTTTTTTTTTTTTAATGCAAGTAAAAGTCTTCGAGCTAAGGGATTTTAATCTACTTCGTCTTCGCTGTCAGGGTCAGCATCAGCTTCTGAGCCACTAGCTTCTGGCTCCTCCAGAATGAACACAGTAGGATCCTGCAAATCCTGTGCCTGCATGGTGTCAGCTCCTGATTGAGAGAGAAAAATGGTTAGTGTACAACAAAGACTTTTGTTATTACAAAATAAAATGTCCTTCATTCATACCTGCGTACAGAAATGCGAGCTTTTCAGTAATGGGCTGCTGAGCTTCAGCACCTACACCCTCTTTTCTTGTGCACGCTATGATATCTGAATCAGTGGATGTGATGCCGCAAACAGTAAAAGAGTTTTTGATATTCTCTTTTGTGACAGCACCCCAGGCATCTTTGACCAACTCCAACATTCTTAATTTGGATGGCACTTTGGGGTTTCCGCAAGCAGTAAACTGTCTTTCTTCAGTGAAGAGCCACAGATCATAACACTCACGATATTGTGATTTTAATGGGGCATTCCAGGACACATCGGCGGGCTGCAGAAGGTTTGTACAGCCACCAGGTATTGCTGCCATGACAGTATTTCAGTATTTTTTTTTTTTAGTCTCTGCTTGACAGCAGGTGAGATATGGCAGCGGAAAGTGTCCCACACCAACATCCTTTTGTGGATTGCTAGTCCACCCCACTGTATCTACCCACTGTAGAGTAAGCCCTTCGTTCATCCACCCATTTTCTGACATTGCCACTGTAACTCCAGTAACTCCAAAAATCTCCTTTGGCATTCTTTTGCCCTTAAAAATGACGAAAGGAGGGAGTTTTCTACCATCTGCAATAGCAGTTAGACAGACAGTAAGTTGCTGTTTTTCATGACCAGTAGTAAGGAGGGGGACCAATTTTGCGCCAATGTCATCCACTGTTTTTTCACCAGGCATGTCTGCCCATACAGCAATCTCACCTATATTTCCCACACAGTTGAAAGGAATATTCTTTATTAAAATCTGCTTCATGCAGAAAACTACAAACTCAGTGACTTTAGGGATGTAGTCCTTTGGTAGACGCTGTCCTGCTGTGGTGCTCTGGCGAATGGTAAAGCCCCACCGTGACAGAAACCGGTCAACCCATCCATGGCTATCTTTAAATTTTAGGTTATTAATCAGGGGACCTGTTTTCATAGCTATTTCCTTATGGGTGGATGCTCATCTCTCTCTGGGCAGAAATTCAGTTAGCAAGATTCTCCTTCTCAGTTGGGTACGAGGGTTTACGACCAGCACCCATCAGCCTACGTCTCTTTTGGGTAGTCTCAGAGCAACCTGCTTCAGACACCAGCATCGGAAGCCATTCTTTGTTTTTACACCACTCGTTTATCTGCTTCTTGTCCAGCTTCAGAGACTCAGCAACCGGACAATTGCCCTCCCGTTCAGCGCAGTTAACAATAGAGAGTTTAAACTCAAGATCATAGCATTTTCGCTTCACCATCCTGACACAGTTGAAAGGAAAAAAAAATATGGTTTAATTAATAGAAGCCACCGCCGATTAGTGACCGCCCTCAAATATAAGCCCCACCTCATAATTAATTGAATTAATAGAAGCCGCGGCTTCTAAACAGTGAAATACGGTAATAATAAAATAGATTTAAATCAGTCATAACACTTACATTCCGATAAAGAGAAAATACTGAAACAATGTTCAAGAGAAACGCTTAAATGACCCTATATTCTGAATATCCACAACTGTGCAAATCTAAATACAGTATTTGAATAGACAAAGTTGACCACTTTGCAGTAAATATTTGATGCAATTAGCATCAAAAATTCACCGCAAAGTGTGAATTGTGTCATTTATGTAGTAATTTGTGGAGTAGTGGCAAATTCACATAGGACTCTTTGCCTGAATGATCCGGAGTGGCTATAACTGCATATCAGGGGTGAGTAGTCACCCCATGCCAACTGCACCCCCTTCGTGGGATGCATGAAGGGGGGGGCATGCAGGAAATATGCACGTGATCCCCCTGCCGCATGATGAGCAATGTGCAAGGGGCAGGTTAAGGGAGGGTCAGCACTACATGCCATGCACTAAAGGCATGTAGTTCTGGCCGCGTGGATGTGAAGGGGGGCACAGGGTATGTCAGAGAGACTCAGACATAAATCCCCTATGTGCCCCATGCACACCCCACAGGACTTGGTGAACAGTCCACCAGAGCACCAGGGCAACAGGTCACAGCTGTATGATGCCACCCACCCCAGCACTCAGCGGTGTGTGTGGTACAATCCCCCAACACCCTCAGCACCCCACCCCTCGCAGGGGCACTGGGGCGCAGCTGCTGTCCACTCACCCCAGTGTCACCTTGCGCCATCCCCTCACCCCACTGCTAGAGGATATGTCTCTCCACCCCATGTCTACAGGCATGCCCCCTTCCCTCCAGAACAGGGCTCTGCATCAGTGTTGATAGTGTGGGCTGGCGGCATTGCACCCCTGCCACCCGCCACAACCACCGGCCCTCAGACATCCGTGGGGTGCGCTGCCAATGTGCACCCCACCATGCAAGGGATCCACTGGCGGACCCATTATGGTCATCTGAGCTGGGTCTGTGACTCCATCCGAGCCTGCCCTGAATGGACCTCCACACAGGGAGGCATGGCCAGGGACAGGTGGCCAGCATTTGTGAATGCCGGTACTGGCGCACCTGTCAACAGGTGTGCAGTTCCATGGGTGGGGTACGGGCATTTCATGCATACTCTACATCCCTTTGAGAATCTGGCCCATAGTGTGCACTACCCACAAAATCTACATATCATGTAACATGCAAATTCACCACAATTTGCATATGAATTTTACATTCGCAAAGGATCTAATCAGCAGTAGTCCGGAGCAGGTTTCACCATCTGTAGAACTTCAGCCAGATTAAATCCCTTATTGCCCTTGAAGACCTGGAATCACTGGTACATGCATTTGTGACATTCAGGTTGGATTACTGTAACACCCGTTACCTTCGGTTAATGGTGGTACCCTTCGATGCCTACATTTGGTGCAGAATGCTGGGGGAAGGTTACTAACAGGCCTTCCCAGTTATGTTATGTGACCACAGTCCTGAACAAACTGGAGTGACTGCTAGTGAAGTGGTGCATCACCTTCAAAGTTAGATTACTAACCTTCAAGGCACTACATGGATTGGGTATGGGCTATCTGAATGAACTCCTGACTCCTTATTGACCATCTTGTCCTCTACACTCCACCAAGGTGGGCCTCCTTACAGTTCCCAGGGCCAGATTAAAATCTTCTGGGGAATGGGCTTTTGAAGTGGCTGGCACTATCCTGTGAAACTCCCTCCATAGAGCCCTGAGGGAGGCTCCCTTAGTGGAGGCCTTTAAAAGAGGTCTCAAAGTTGAGACCTTCGACAACACCTGCTTATTTGTGTATTTGATCACTAAACCTGCTGATGCTATTCTATGTTAATGTACTTTATGATTTTGGAATGTCTTCCTGGTTATGCTGTCATTTATTGTTTCAAACTGTGCAGTACTCTGAGCCTCCAGGGAAGGGTGCCTTCTAAATAAAATACTACTACTACTACTACTTTAAAGTATGAAACAACTTACTGAATTCTAGGCAAGCTCAACCCTAAGAATAGAAAGTTCAGCTACTGGGTACCAAACTGGTGTGACATAAGTGTGGTCTGCCAAAGGGTTTAATCAGAACAGGATGTTGTGTCAAAAGGCATTTGTCAGATGAGTATCAGAGAAAAGAGTCATCAGACATTGGCTACTTGACACCTCAAGTAGTTCACCGGAAAGGATGTGAATGAAGAACAAACCAGCAAAGCAGAGTATCCTAATTGTGTCAGCTAAGAACACCAATTGGGTCACTGGGTTGAAAGCTGCTGTAGGTTCAAAAAGAACAAGAGATCCTCAAGGAATCAGTTGTTGGACTTCCAACTGGGTCACTGAGACAGAAGCGGGTGTAGATCCCAAATGAAGAAGAACAAGGGATCCTCAAGGTACAAGCTGTTGGACCCCAAATAGGTCGCTGTAAGTGAAGCTGCTGTACAGCTGCAGCCATTGACATAATTAGATAGTCCCTTAAATTTCTATGATACCTCTAGAGGCAGTGGCTGGAATGAAGTCTTTTCAGAAGTCTGTGTCTCTAAACACTAAAAGGCACAGTTCAGACATGTTCAGAGAAGGGAGTTACATGCTGACCAGCTGGTGCCGATGGGTAGGTAGTCTTATGTTAGTCAACAAGTTAGTTAAACAGGGTGGCACAAGGCAGTCTATACAGGGCACCAGGCAACTAAGTCTATTGCAAGGCTCTACACACTTAGCCATCAGTTGGAAGGCACATGTTAGACAGGAATGGTTTTCGTTTATGGGCACTTTCAAATAGGCAGGTATGCAGGTTGGTGATGGGCACTTTCAAAAGAGGAGGTATGCAGTTCAGTTATAGGCACTTTCAAATAAGCAGGTACACAGATGATAGGGGCACCAAAAACATTAGGCCAACACTATAGGGTATCACACAATTAGGCAGTTCTGGCACATGGCACCAAAATGTCAGGCAGTCACAATGAGGCAGTACACACTTTGGCAGCTCCCTTTTAAGGGCACCAACACATTAGCAGATAGGTAGTTCATTCAAGAGCACCAAACAAATATACACATAAGCAGTCAATTGGCGGGATGCCAGAAGTTCAGGTATAGGCATTGAATATGTAGTAGTCTCTTATAAACAGGGCACTGTCATGTTATATGCATATCAGATAGGGAGTAGCAGAAAAGAATATGCTGTTACTTTAAATGCAGTTCAGTTAGACAGATTCATCACTATTAAGTGGATCATGGTCTACCCCTCAGTATGTGCTCCTATGGAGCTTTTTTATCATGCCCTGTGGGTGGCCCCTTTTCACCTCAGGGCCTGGCTGCTCTGAATTTGCTGCTATGGTGTGTCTTTTTCCTGCCCTCTGGGTGATTCTGGTGCCTGCAGGAACCTGTCCTCCTAAGACCTGCTCCTGGTGGGTGCCTTACTATTAATCCATCCTAGGGGCAGCTTTTCCTATGGGGTCTGACTTGCCCTTAAATGGCTCCTATGGAGCCCACAACCACACCACCTCTAAGAGCGGTCCTGGCATCCAGGGCTAACCACCCAACCTCAGTTACATTTAGATGCACCGAGTGGCATGGTTTCTTTTCATTGAAAAAAATGTTTTCCCTTTTTTAATTTAGTGGCAATCGGCACTACTTAGCTGTGCCACTGCTTAACTGTCTACCACCACCTGGTTATGCAGCCTGTGTCCGAGAGGAATGCTGCCCCTTTGCTGCTGCTGGGTGAGGGAAGAGTAGGGACCTGGAGCCCTGCTTAGCCAGGAGACACTGCTCTTACAGAACTGCTGCTGCTGCTCTTACTATGCTGAGGGAGGAGGGGGTGACTATGTACACCACTGCAGCTTGACTGACGCTGCACAGTGGAGAGGAAACCACGTGACTATCACTTGTGCTCCCAGTATGAAGCCACCACAAAGGATCACTGGCTGGAGGAGTGGAGCACAGCTGGAGCTGACAGGACCCACTTCAACTTTGTCAGGTTAGTCACTTAGATCTCCGTTGCTCTCAGCCTCTCACTGCTTCCCCTCTCCAAACACCAACTTATCCCAGTGGTTACAGTATGGGTTTTGAAGGCTTGGGGTTCTATCATGGAACCCTGAACTTGCTACTCATGGCTCTGAGTTTCAAAATCACCCACACACTGGGCAAGGAACAACAGTCCCAGCATGTAACAAACTCCTTTTGCGCTGTCTGTAAGGGATGGGGGGGTTGGAGCATGCAGACAGCAAGAAAAACAACAACAAAAAATAAATGTTTTCAAAAGTAGCCCTGACTTGGGCTGTGCAGGGGTTCTAACTGCAAGGGTGCTGATGATGGTTACTGCCCTGCAAGGGATACTGCGGCTATGCTGCAGGAGCTACTGGGGCTGAAGGGATCACTGGTGTGGGCAGAAGCTAATCAATTTTCCCCCCACAAACACTGTTCCCTGAGGGCCACTATACACACGTTATCCCCTCTAGCTTAATTAAAAATACACTGATGGTTCCCCTTGCACCCTAACCTGTGTTACCCTGTGTCCCTGGGGACCCAGGCTAGCCTATTTCTGCAGAGCCGATGGACACTACTAGTTTGGGACAATACAATACAAGCATGGTTAATACTGCCCCGAGACCTGAATCCCAGACTTACAGGATTGCTGGATTCAATATCGTCCATGGGTGTGGGCTTCAATGCACAGCTTCAGTCACTTCCCAGGCAGATGCCTGATCGCTATCAGACAGACTCTTGCTGTGGCCAGAAAAAGACCTTGACAAATTTGTGACTAGTCGACTGTTGCACAAATGAGGCAGCTGCACTAGGACCCCTCAAGATCTGTATGCAGCTCCCTGGAGTTAAGGCTCCCTTGTAAGTCTACTAGACCTGAATAGATTAATTTTAGCTGGCTTTGGGACCCTGGGATTGGCTTTGACTCCTCAAGGAAAGTGGCCAGCTGCCTGGGGCTGATGAGTAACAAGCAGTATCCAGTTCCTGGAGGAGTTTGGAGAAGCTGCATGCTGCAGCTTAGAGAGCTAAAGGCCTGTACTGGAACTCTGATCCATCAACAAACCTTGGGATCATGGTGGGGCAGTGTAAATCCCATGACAGCATTGATCCTAGAAATAAATCTGTTTTTTACCATATCAGATAAGTTGCAGCCTCTGAGGGAAAATGAAAATTTTTGAACTAAGAGATTTCATTAGGGTGCCTCTTGGTGCCCTGCTCCTTGCCCAGCTGGGTGGGAGGATGCCCCAAGCTGAGATTTTGTGTAATTAATTTGGCCAAGGACTCTCTGAACTAAAAGGGTCATGCTTGGGAGAAGGTGAAATGCACAAACTGTGGCAAATGGGACTCCCAGTGGGTAATCGCCTCTCTAAGTCCCTATTATTTATTAAGTTGAATTTTGGTAACTGGGTAGGCCCACTGAGACAAAAAAGTCCCTTTAAATTGTGTGGCAATATACACGAGTCCCAAGAAAGCAGGGACATAAACTAAAACTGTTTATTTAATTCAGTCCAGGAACCTTTGCACCATGTGGGTCATGACTGGAAGAGAAGCAGAAGTGTGCATTGTGGTAAATAGATATCCCCAGAAGGAGATTGTCTCATTGCTATTTCTAAACTGTGTGGTTATCCATAACAGTTTCATCTGAATAGGGACTTGCTTGGAACTTGGTGGAGCGTGTTGTAGATCTAAGGGCTCCATTGTGCTGTTGTAAGCCCACTATCAGGTTGACGCCTAGACACCTAGTTTTTGGCCACCATGGACCCTCCCCATGGCAGGTAGTTAGGCTTGGTGTACCTGGTCAATGAGATGGTGGCAAGGAAAGTATTCCCAGGGATGGTCTGTGGAGCAATATTCTCCATGACTCCCCATTAAGTGCCCTAACTCTAGGCATGTTTAAAGTATCAAAGTATATTCTTTCTCTAAATCTGTCTCATGCTGGCTCCAATTAATATTCTGGGTGCTTAGAACCCATATTGGCTGTCTAAGGCCATGCTAACTGCAGAATTCTATGTGGTCTTGGGTTGTGTGCAGCCCTTAAAATGCTTGGACTGTTATATTGGTGGTCCCCTTGTGTAATACGGATATAGCCTGAAGAATCTATTCCCCTTGCAGAATATGAATATGGACTTCAGCCTTTTGAGACCTATGTACTGTGACTAGTATCTGTTATAAATAATAAGCTCATGAACCTTCCTCTAATAAATGGATTTTGCTTGGACATTAATCAAGTTTGGGACATTCTTTTATAGTTGAAAATTATTTGTTTGCAAACTCCATCTTGTTCGTAGCCCTGTATCAGCCTGAAGAGTGTCTGACATTGTGGCAGGTCTCCCCAGATCTGGGAAGGTCAAGTAAGTGGATTGTGTGAGCACCCCTTCCTGAAAATGAATTAAGCCATCTTTAACTCCTTGAATGTTGAGGGGGCTACATGTCCCTGCGCTGCTGCATCTCGGACAGTACCTCAGCAACACTGCCTGTTGCAGTCAAGCATGACACTTGCCTCTCCACAGAAGCAGTGTCTCATTTTCTACTACTCTATAATCACAGGTGCTCTCTACCATTCCTGAAGGGATGGGCTTACAAGAGTCTTCAAGCCATGTTCCAATCTCTCTATTGCAAAACCATCCATACCATACCCCAAAAGGGTGGACTGACTGGAAGACCTGAGACCTGGCATCCCAGACCTTTCATATACACAAGAGTCCAGCACTACCTGCATCAAGGGATAATCTGGCCACTCCCAGTAAGTCAGCCTTAAGGTAGCTTCCAACATAAGGTAGGCACATAAGCGAGAAGAGGAAGGCAAGGGGAGGGTTAGTCAGGATAAAGAAATCAGTTGATGGGGAATGTGCAGAGGATGATCAAGAAAAGCAGACATCCTGAACAGGTACTTCTACTCAATCTTCACAGGGGAGAGGAAGGGGGAAGGGCAATTAAGAAGCAGCAGGAACATGGGGTGGGAGGAGTAGAGGTGGGGTGGAGAGGTATAAACAAATCCATTTACAGAGGAAAGAATACTGAAAGGACTTGCAAACCTGAAAGAGGACAAGGTTTGAACTGGTTTGCTGTCTGAACCCAACTGAAGTGCAGCAATTGTAGTTCTTATCTTCTTACCATTTTTACTTTTTTTGTTACATTTTTAGCAGGAAAGAAACATTAAGCTGAGGCTTGTTTCCAGGTGTGTCCTGAGAGCCCAGGGACGTTAAGTGATTTGCTTATGTTACACAGTATGCAAGTAGTGGCTGTGGGATTCATGCCCATTCTCCAGGTTTGCAGCACTTCCTCAATGCTGCAGCTGCATGACAGGGAAACATAGATGCAGATGCAGGTGGGATCACGCTAGAAAGAATGTGTGGTAAGTTTTTTGATGAACTTTGGATATTGCATGTTTATTTATGTATTTAATACCAGATGTGACAGCCTCAATGAAACAAAAATGCTGCAGAATATCACAGAATGCTGCAGTTTACTGCAGGGTACAATGGCAATTAAGCCCTTTTGTCATGCAGGATTTTGTGACATGTCATTACTGACGTTACTGTGCTTTATTGTGGCTGACTCCACTGTATGCATATATGTATGTATATAAGCATTTACTAAATTCTTTGTTAACCTGGTAAGGCCCACTGGGAACAAACATGTTTGCAATGGTGATCTGGAACACCAGAACAGCACAAGCATCAGAACAAGGCAATGACATACACAAAATGGAGGAGAACATAAAAATTCAGTTATGTCAATTATGTCTGAACTGTTCCAGTCAGTTGCATTTGTTTTTAAATGTCCAAAGATGTGCACATACTGTATACAAAATGTGCACATGCTTGAAGTACAGTTCCTTTTACAGTCTGATCATGACCCAGCCACGCGCTGACTTGGATACGCTTTCCTAAGCGCATGAAAATCAGAAAAGGAAATGCTCAGCCAGAACCAGCATTATGTAAATGTGAACAGTCTCCAACTCATCCACAAGGAATCAATGCAGTCTCCTCAGAACTGTAGTCACCTGAACAAGGTAACTTAGGATAACGTGTTCATCCCCAAATGCAAGAGGTTCAGCTTTCATTTTTTTTCTTTACTGTGTTTTCTGCTGTCTGGATGCAGATCATGGATAATAATGGAGTTTTGTATTTGTACCATCATGGCAGAAACTACCATGGCCCATCTCCTCCCCACTCCCAGTTATGGGTGTAGCACCCAGATGTGTTTTTTATTGCCTCATGAAAAAGGTCAGTGTCCCATGAAGCTACAGGGCATTTTTCTGTGGGTAAAGTGCTGCTATGTTCTGATGCCTGGATTCATGTAGTGTGATAAATGTAAGGTATAACACATGACAGAGTGTGGGGTTATAAGGGAATAGGGCATGCCTCATATGGTTGTTAGGCACAGGGCATAGATACGTGCTTCAGCCACCTGAGAAGTATGTTATTCCCTTATAACCACACACCATAGAGTGTGTTATCCCACTTATAAAATTGGCTTTTTTTATGTTAAAGAAAAATGTAGTTCAGGTGAGGTGTGTGGTCGTCGGACAATAGTGAAAGATCATGTGATGTGTTTTGATCAATCAGGTTGCAGGATTTTCGTGGTCCATTTTATTTTATTAAAAGAAAAAAAGTATGCACTTTACCTGAGCTTAAATTCTTTTTGTTGTTGCCTATTGGAGGGTGCACTAATTTGTTTTTAACTGTGTGTATGTGGAGTTTACGACAATTTAGTGGTGTCTCCGAGACCACTGGCATTCATTCCCCATGTTTTATTGTGCAGGTCTTTTTGGCTGCTTTCTGAGCTGCTCACCAGTTCACAGCTGATGAGTCACTTGGTGAAGACAAGCCATTTTTGTATGAAATTTTATTATACTGTACATCCGTTGCAGTTATCACTGTACAGCAGCAATTCAAGAGGGGTGAGGGGAAAGAAGGTAGAAGGGATGAAAACATGCTAAATAAAATAACACATTTTAAACAGCTTCCTGAAAATACTGGAGCAGCAACTCAACCAGAGAATATGTTGCTTCCCTGCTGTGGAATCAGAACATATTTTTATGGATTTTACTGTCTTTTGAGAGAAAACAAGTAGAACAGGGGTGCTTAAATGTGAAAGCAGTGTGGAAACTGCATACAACCTGCTGGAGCCAGAATCCACAACCCTGGAAAGAGACATTTTGATGCCTTTCAGTTTGCTGTTAATGGGGCATCTTATTTTAATATTAATTTCCAACTGTCCTTCCGTTGCACTGCGCAGTGTGGGGGCAGTGCACTATTATCACAGTGTGATCAGAACAGAATCCCACCCATGCTGACCCAGTGAGGCACCACTAAAAAGCCAAAACTAAAAGGTCATCTGTATCAGGAGCAGCTGACAGGATTCCAGGGAGACTAAACTCAAAAAGGCAAGAAGATGGATCCATCAGTAATGAAACCAGGTTTCCCTATTTCCTTCCCAAGGGGCAGTTTGTAACATAAGTTTTATAAATCATAGGCAACCTAGTGGAACATTCTGACTACACCATCTAATTTAAAACATTTCATAAGGACTCTCCTGTACACGGGACTTGCTTATAAAATAGAATAGAATTGTGATTAAATATTCTGTCTTTCCTACAACAAAATATCTCAAAGTGCTCTGCCATGAACTTAGATTTAAACAAGCATTTGTCAGTGCCGAATGTTTGCTTGGTGGCATTGGCATTGGTAGTGTAGGAGTTACAGAGCTGCATAATAGGAATGGCAGTGAAGTATTGAATTGAAGCCAACCCCTCCACCACCCTGCAGAGAGTGACAGGCATTGGGGTGTGCCTTTGGGTCCTCAGGCATAGCAGTCACACCATTTCACCACACCCTACCATGCAGACACCGACAAATGTCACGGTGTGCCTTGGGGTCTTTGGCCCTTATGCGCACCCCATTCCATCAGGAAATATTGTGACATGGGTGAGGTATAGGAGAATGGGGTGAACTTTGGGGCCGAAGAGTCCAAGACACACCTCAATGCCTGTCAGTGGCTGCAGGGTGTGGTTGGGGGGTGGAATGGTATGAGCATTGCAGGTGACAATCCCAAGTCACAGCCCTGATGCCTGTCATTCTCTACATGGTGGGGTGCTGTGGTCGGAAACTCTAATGCCTCAGGCATTTGTTGGTATTTTCACTCCAAATTTTCAACATGGGTTTTTTGTGACTCCCACTTCATGAACAGTGGCAATATCAGTTTGTTAGCCAAAAGCTGCTTTTGCACAGCGACTACGGCATTTGTCACCACAGGTGCAAAAACACATTCTGAACAGGATGTGAAAAATGACAGCTGTACTGTTCATGGGGAGATGTAAAAAATGGCAGTGTTGAAAATCTGCAGTGAAAATATTAAAAAAACTGGTGAAGTCACGAGCGTGCATAGAAACTGTGCAACGTGCACCCGTAACGTAATTAGTTTGGGAATTGTTTACAGCAGATTGTCAACACAGTCATTTGGGACCTCCGGTCATGAACAGTGTTACTGTGATTTTCTTTATCTGTCCCGAACAATGATTTCCCACAGCGACCACGCATTCATTTCAGCCATATTGTGAAAAATGACAGCTGTACTGTTCATAAGGAAGTGTGGAAAAATGCCACTGGTGAAAATGTGGACTGAAAATATTACAAATTCATGAACCTATCACACACACAAACACACAAAAAAAACAAAACAAAAAAAAAAGTAGACAAACATGTGGGAGTAGTGCAATGTAATGACTGTGGAGCAGCAGTCTTCCTGGGGTCTTTCTGGAGGCTGAGATGCTGCCCTATTTGCAGACAACTTTCTGCCCTGAGGGAGGAAGTTGCCCATCTTCAGGCCACACTGGACAGTAGTAAGGGAACCTTCCCCCAGGCCACACTGGATGGTAGGAAGGGAACCTCCCCCATCCAGAGAGCACCAGAGCCACCACCACTACCTCAGAGGTTGTGAAGAAAGCACAGCAGTTGGACCACAGTGGGCTCAAGGAGGGTGAGGATGGTGGAACAGAGGCACACCCAGTCAGTTGTTCTATTCCACAATTCATACACCATTCTGCACCCACAGAGGAGACTAAGGAGGCTGAGGACAACTGTCACAAGGGAGGCCCACAGGAAGGAGGCAGAGGACACCACAATGAAAGGAAGCAGCTCCTGGTGGGGGACTCAATTATTAGGGGGATAGAACTGGGGGGACCAGGGAAAACTGAAGTAAGGTGCCTGCCTGGTGCCATGGCTTGGAGGGACAGGAGGCATCCTCAGGATCACGAGAACAGCTGCACGGAGTCTGAGCTGGACGTCATTGTCCACCTAGGGACAAATGACTTGGCTCAACATGAGATTAGAGCAGTGCAGAAGGACTTTGTAGAATTGGGAGGGCCTAAGACAAGTAGCACACACAGTATCCTTCTCAGAGGTGCTGCCTGTCAATGGCATGAGTGAGGTGAGGGTACTTTGCACCATGCAGTTTAATGAATGGTTGAAAAAATGGTGTGGAGCACAGTGGTTTGGCTTCAATGGGGACTGGGGTTCCACCTGGAGGGACACCAGCCTATACTGGCAGGATGGTCTGCATCTGTCCAGGAAAGGAACAAGTCTTTTGAGTAATCGGTTTAAATGCTTCATTGGCAAGCTTTTAAACTAGTCAAGGGGGAAGGCACTGATAAGCAACAGGAAAATCCCAGCCTCTCCCTACAAAACAAGGTACTAAATGAGAAAAAGACCAAGGTAGAAAGGTCAGTGGGGGATGCTGCAATAGAAGGTAAAGCCATCAAAAAATGGAGAACAATGAGTACCAATGCCCATAGTCTGAGTAACAAGCTTCCTGAATTAGTGGCCTTGATGGAGGAGGAACATCTGGATATCATGGCAGTCACAGAAACATGGTACACACAAAACCATGACTGGGATGTAAACATACCAGGATACACTATCTACAGGAGGGACAGGAAGGGTAAAAGAGGAGGAGGAGTAGCTCTTTACATAAGGGAAGGAATCAAAGCAACAGAACAAAAGGGAAAACAGGGAGGAGAAGAAGCACTGTGGGTAAATTTGGAGACCGGCAATGGCACCACAATCCGCACAGGGGTTGTATACAGATCCCCTCCTCAGGGGGAGGAACTGAACAAGGAAATGATAGAAAGTATACTTAGAATGGTAGAAAAAGGGGAGATATTGGTGATGGGTGATCTGAATATGCCAGATGTTAACTGGAGTGCAGTTGCAGCAGCCATTTTGAAGAGTGAGGTTATTCTAGATGCCCTACAGGGGGCATGCCTTAGACAACTAGTATTGGAGCCCACTCGAGAGGGAGCAACCTTAGACCTGGTTCTCTCAAATGGAGATGAAGAGAGATCACAGATGTAGAAGTGGGTAGCCATCTGGGGAACTAGCGACCATCGAACAGTATGGTTCACAATAAACACAGCAATAGAGTCAAGCCATACAAAGGCAAAAGTACTGGACTTTAGGAGGGCTGACTTTGCTAAAATGGGTGAGTGCCTAAGGAATGCACTAGCAAATGGGCAGGAAGGAATGGTGGAAGAACAATGGGGAATAATAAAAACTGCCATCACAGAGGTAACAAGCCTTTGTGTGAAGCAAATAAACAAAGTGAAACAATGTAAGAAACCACTATGGTTCTGAAAAGAAGTGGCAGTGAAGGTTCAAGAGAAAAAGAAAGCATTCAGGAAGTACAAGGAATCACAGAAGGGGCAGGACAGAGAACTGTATCAGTTAAAGCAAAAGGAAGCTGGGAAGGCAGTCAGAACAGCAAAGGCCCAAACTGAGGAAAAGATAGCCAAATCAGTTAAGAAGGGGATAAAACCTTTTATAGGTAAATCAGGAGCGAAGGAAGACCAAGGGAGGGATAGTGAGGCTTAATAAAGGGAGGGAGGGTGGGCAGAGGTGACTGTGAAAAGGCAGAGATACTAAACAAATATTTTTGTTCAGTATTTACAAAGGAAGAGGGGAAGTACCTAAAACAAACAGTAGAAACACTCTGGATACAGAAGCTGATACCAGCCCATTTTCAGAAGAAGGGTTCTGAAAGAACTCTTAAAACTGAAGGTGGACAAAGCAATGGGGCCTGATGATTCATCCCAGAATTCTAAAAGAACTAAGTGTAGAACTAGTGACACCACTGACTACCCTCTTTAACAAATCATGGGAGGATGGGGGGTAGTACCTCGAGGACTGGAGGAGGGCAGATGTGATTCCCTCACAAAAAGTGGGAGCAAGGCAGAAGCAGGAAACTACAGACCTGTTAGTTTAACCTCAGTGGTAGGGAAAAGTATGGAATCACTTCTGAAGGAAAGAATTGTCGAGTATCTAGAGGCCAGCGGGGCACAGGACCCAAGGGAACATGGATTCACAGCGGGAAGGTCATGCCAGACAAATCTGATAGATTTCTTTGACTGGGTGACCAAAGTAGTAGATCAGGGTGGGGCTGTGGACATGGCCTACCTAGACTTTAGCAAGGCATTTGACACAGTCCCGCACAAAAGATTAATATACAAGTTAGCCAGCCTGGGAGTGGGTCCCAAGATGACAGCCTGAGTAAAGAATTGGCTGGAGAATAGTACACAGAGAGTAATAGTAAATGAAGTCCACTCTGAAGAAAGGGAGGTTGCTAGTGGGGTACTGCAGGGTTCAGTATTAGGACCGGTCCTCTTCAATGTCTTTATAAGTGACATAGCAGAGAGACTGGAAGGAAAAGTATGTCTTTTTGCAGATGACACAAAGATCTGCAACAGAGTTGATGCACAGGGTGAGGTGGAAAGGATGAGAAGGGACTTGGCTAGGTAAGAGGAATGGTCAAATGTATGGCAGCTTAGATTAAATGCTAAGAAGTGCAAGTTAATGCACCTGGGAGGATGGGGTGGGACCCGAGGACTGGAGGAGGGAAGATGTTATTCCCCTTCACAAAAGTGGGAGCAAGGCAGAAGTAGGAAACTACAGACCTGTTAGTTTAACCTCAGTGGTAGGGAAAATGATGGAATCACTTCTGAAGGAAAGAATTGTCAAGTATCTAGAGGCCAGCGGGGCACAGGACCCAAGGCAGCATGGATTCACAGCGGGAAGGCCATGCCAGACAAATCTGATAGATTTCTTTGTAAGTGACATTGCAGAGGGACTGGAAGGAAAAGTATGTCTCTTTGTAGATCACACAAAGATCTGCAACAGAGTTGATGCACAAGGTGGGGTGGAAAGGATGAGAAGGGACTTGACAAGGTTAGAGGAATGGTCAAATGTATGGCAGCTTAGATTCAATGCTAAGAAGTGCAAGGTAATGCACCTGGGAAACAAAAACCAGGGAAGAGTACACAATGGGGTGGGATACTACAACAACAAAAATGGAAAGGGACCTGGGGTAGTCATATCAGATGACCTAAAGGCGGGCAAGCAATGTGAGAGAGGCAGCAAGGAGGGCTAGGGGATACTGGGATGCATAGGAGAGGCATCACCAGTAGAAAACAGGAAGCTATTATCCCTCTGTACAGACTGCTGGTGAGACCCCATCTGGGGTACTGCATGCAGTTCTGGAGACCCAGTCTCTGCAAACACATAGACAGGATGGAAGCTGTCCAGAGGAGGGCAACTAAAATGGTGCAGGGTCTGCACCGGAAAACATATGAAGAGAGACTTAAGGAGCTGAATATGTATAGCCTCGAGGAAAGGAGGGAGAGGGGGGACATGATAGAAACTTTCAAGTACCTCAAGGGAATCTACAAAGTCCAAGAGGGTAGCATATTTCAAAAAAAGAGGTGTGCAAGAACAAGGGGCACAATTTGAAGATGGGGGGCAGCTCAGAGGTAATTTAAGGAAGTATTTTTTCACAGAGAGGGTTGTGGATGCATGGAACGGCCTTCCAGAGTAGGTTGTGGAGTCAAAAACAGTGGTGGAATTCAAGCATGCATGGGACAGTCATAAGGCAAGTCTAGGGGTGGGGTAGGAAGAAGTAGACTGCTGGTTAACTAGGATCTGCAGCTTATCCATTAGGTAGGAAATGGGCAGACTGGGTTGGCCAAGCGGTCCTTATCTGCCATCAAATTCTATGTTTCTATGTAACTTAATGAGGGTATGTGAAATCAAGTAATGCTCACTGCAACACAGTCATTTTAGGATTTTCACCAAATTAAAATAGCTATTCTAAGATCTCTGCTCATGAAGTGTCACTGTCATTTTCTTAATGTGTCCCATACATTGATTTTGCACACTGACTGTGCCATTGTGCACTACATGGGCGGAAACATGTTTTTGGGCAGGATGTGAAAAATGACAGCTGTACTGCTCATAAGGAGGTATGGTAAAATGGCAATGGTGAAAATCTGGAGTGAAAATGTTGAGCAGTGGGTGGGCGTGGGGGGGGGCAGAGACTGCGAGGGACTGTTTTTGTGTTGCAGGTTTTTTTTTTTTAGAAAGGAGGAGATGACGCGGGACATTTGCCATGCTGGGGTGGCCTCTCAGCATGGCACAAGGACAGCCTGTGGGGAGGGCATGGAGCCGACAGGGGGATTGGGCACCTCCATCAGTGACATCATCTGTTGCCAGACTGAGGTGGGCTCCCAGCGTGGCGCGTGGCACCCTGTACTCTGGGGGGGGGGCAGTGGAGCCGACAGGGGATTGGCTACCCCCATCAGCTATACATGTGTAGCCACGCTGGGGTGGACACCCTGCGTGGCATGTATAACTCTGTTTTGGGGGGGCACAGCACAGCCGATGGGGGATTGGGCACCCCCATCGGCTATACAGTGTGGGGGGCGAGCACGCAGTATGCATGCGCGCTCGCGCGTGTGTGTGTGTGTGCACGTGTGTGTGTAGGGGGAGCATGCATGAGCAGGCGATATCTTATCCTTGCTCACTGAAGCGTAGCTCCCCCTTTCAACTGTACACCACTGTATTTTGGACTGCTGTCATAGACAGCTCCAGCAAGCGTTGGAGAACTGTGGCCGTGCCTGCAAACACGCTGACTGAATTGGAAGAGGGCTGCCACACCTCCGAATACTCGGATGATGGCACTGTTTCTTGCACATGCGTGCAAACAAACATAAAAATTGCTAACTTTTCAGGTAAAGCTTTTAAAACATACTATTTTGACACAGTTAAGCTTGTACACTGTTTTCATTTTATAATTTTATGTATCTTCTATGGCTTTCTCCCCCCGCACATTATTTATTTCTACATGAACATGGAATCTTTATCCATCAGAGTTTCTCTGTCTCAGCAGCTCATTCTTTACCTGAAGTTAAAATCCTCCATTGTGGTATCACAAACTATTACCATGGGGGCAATAACCTTGATGTCATAGGGTGTTGTGACCTCTATTGGGGAGCAACATGAACAAATTAACTCTGAAGGAACAAAGATCCCATTTTTATGCAAATAGTAATACCCTGGGGAGCAATAGTAAAGAACAAATATGAAATAGAAGTGGAAACGTTTCTAAATATTTGTTTTCTGGAGGTGTGGATATTTTCAAGGTTACTGTTACCAGGGTGGACTACTGAACCCATCAGACAGCAGCTTTCACAATGCTCTGCTATTTTGTAAATTATGCCCTACCCCCTCACACTTAAAGATAAATTGCATATTTCTCTATATTTATATCTGTCTCTCTGTATCAATATCTTTATTTATTTCTTTAATACTTTGGAAGTAACCTTTGAGCTTGAAGCTTGTTTATAAAGATTCCATGCCAGGTGACAAGAGACAATACACAGCAGAAATTCCAGAGGCAGTGATACAGATAAATTCACATTGTCAAGAGCAATGGATACAAAATAGTAATGAACAAGGTAAGTACGCATTTACAAATCAGCAGCAGCAAACACAATTGGTAAGGAATCAAGGTGACCTATGGAACTAGGCTTTGTCACTAAGTTATGCAAGAACAACACATTGAGTTTTTTTTTTAAGTTTAGAATGCCAGCAAGAAGGGGAGATCACTGACTTTAAGGGGGAAGGTGACAAGGAAGGTATAAGAGGGAGGGCATCTAGTGGGTTAGTGAGAAGAGGAGGTGTAGGGAGGGTGAATCATAGAAGTGGGTAAAGAGTAATTGGCGTAGGAGTCCAGGGTGATGGAACAGAGTGGAATGAGGGGTGTAGGAGCAGCAGGTGAGTTTGGTGCAGTATTTCTGTAGCTGTATGTCTGTCTGTATTGCAGGGTGTGGAAGTGCCACTATTGTTAGGGTTGAATAGGCTGTTTAATGTTAAACCCCAATTTTTGTACCTTAAAAATGTTTGGTGTTGTTTGACGTATTAGCACAAAATGTGACATTTACGATCATGCTACCAGAGTCTCAAGAAGCGAAAGGTTTCATCACAGCATCCTGTTCAGTTTCTGAGATACAGAGTGCCTAAAAATGAAAAAAAAAACATTTGTTTTCCCTATAGTTAACATTGTATTTTTTTTGCTCTCTCCTATAGTCCAGAAGGTGTGGAATTTTTCCATGAGATTTTCAGGGATGAAGCAGCCTGTGCCAAGGGTATACCTTTTTAAAGGGTAGCTGACACCTTCAGGTAAACTTTAGGCAAACATAATCTTTAGACATGGTCAAGCTTGTATTTCACATTAGTTCTGCATTTCTCTTCCCCATTATTTATAACTGAGATCATTTGCATGAAAACAGGATCTTTGCTCCTGAAAATTTCATCTATTCCTGTTGCTTTCTCCCTACCTGAAATAATAATGCATCTCTTGTGATATCCCAGTTACTCCCATGACAACAGATTGTAATGTTACAACAGAGAATTATGACCTGGAGTAGGGAGTAAGATATTGAGGCAGATGTACTCTAAAGGAACTCTTAAGGGCTAAAGATCATGTATTCATGCAAATTTCTCCAGTAAGAAATGATGGGGAGAAGAAATAAATAGCATCATGAAAACATAATATACTCTTCAAGAGTGAAGAATGCTACAACAGATTGTACCGGCTTGGAACTGTATGTTGTGCTTCTGACAGGAGGCTACAGGCTGGGGTGAGGGGTATGAGCATTAGGGCTGACAAGCCCAAGGAAGACCCCACCACTGATTCATCAAGACTCTGGAGACCCAAAACACCAATGTTTTTTCCTTTTGCTGTTTGACGGGTGATGGTGGGGACAGGGGCGCTATTTCAGCAAAATCATAGGGGTAGCAAGGTGGGTGGCATGATGTGGTGGGGCCATGGTGTGGGTGGGGCCAACGGTGTGTGCGAGCCAGAGAGGGTGGCATTTGTCAATGTGACATAGAGCTAGTTACTAAGTAATTTAAAAATGGGTACGAATTGGATAGTAAAGTCTGAATATAAATCTGAAATGGGTCATTACAGATGTTGATTCAAATTAAATAGCTGGTTTTCATCTAATTATGGAATCATCAGTATAGTGCCAGATGCCTAAATAATCCTTAGCACCCTCCCCCAGCTAGCTGACTGTGTGCAAGTGTGGCATCTGTTATAGTAGGCCTCAGGCTCACTCAGCCTGCCTTAGCTGCCTAACTAACCTCCTCCTCCTTAGTCCTTCCCCACCCGACCTTAATGGCAACCCCGGTCCCCACCTGGCAGCACCACCCTGCAGACAGAGTGCTCCAATCGTCACCTGCCTGGCCCACCACTTGCTCTATTCTCTCTCCCCAGCGTCACCCCTGCAGCACTGGACAGCGAACGATGAGATGAAATTAGAAGTGTAGTTGTAGTGATGACATGAGTGTGTCAACCCTGGGCCCCTTATTGATTTCCCAGATGGGCACCCAATATCTAGTACTTTCTTGGAGGGCTGAGCTCCCTAGACCACTACAGTCAGACACAGACCCTGGAAGAAGCAGCAGCATGTGACTTAACTAAAGACAAGTGCAGCAGCCCCGACCAATAACCTATCTACAGGCTCTTCTGTAGACTGTAAACAAAACACACAGCAGACCAGGAGTGCCTGGTGGTCTCACGACTGGCTGACTGACTCCCCCTCCCAACCCAGTCCTGTCCTGACCTGGACAAATGCACGCTCCTCTGATTGCTCGGTCTCCAGTCTCAGACTCTCCCGTTTCCCCCCCAATAAACAATTTAACTATGCACTGCCCTGGAGAAAAAGGCAAAATATTTGAACCATCAAAATGTTATCTGCACTTTATTCCCTTTAGCGCATTTTCATCTTCAGAACTTTCATTGTAGCATACCAGGTCAGTGGCAGGTAAAACTACTAAAACAGCATGGCAAGTGCCAGAAAAGAAACACCACAGCTATGCAGGGCACCATCTTTCATAGATAAAATCGCCACCTTTACCCATTTTTAATGTTCAGTAGTTCATCTCCTCGCCCCTGGTAGACAAGACACACACACACTGCTGACTGCACTCGCTGCCGACTTTGCCAGCAACAACAGGAGTACCACGGTCAGTGGTGCTGGAACGGTTTGAAAAGTGGTAGGGCCAAAGACGTAAGGGGTAAATGTTCCCCTATTAAATATATTACCATGCTAGCAAAAAGTGATAGGGCCACTTATGAAAGTGGTAGGGCCATGGCCCTAGTGGCCCCCCCTGTTCCGGCACCTATGACCACGGTCCCCCGTTCTGACTTGCACTTACTGCAGTTGTTTGCGTCTTCTTCTCACTGCCGACTTTGCCAGCAACAACAGGAGTACCACGGTCTCTCCCCCCCGCCCCCCGTGTCCCGACTTGCACAGTTGCACTACTTACTGTAGTTGTTTGTGTCTTCTTCTCTCTGCCTGCCCCGGCTGCCTGCTCTGGCTCTGCCGATGGATTGCTTTTCTGTGCCTGCCCTTAAGTTGTGGTGCACCAGCACCCCAATATGCAGATGCCTGATGGAGATAAAGTATCGATTGCCCGGTCGTAGCAGCCGCCCGCCCTGGATCAATCAGCTTCTCCAGCTCGGACGGCTTGACGCTTAAAATCTTTGCCTTGCTAGCCTTGAGTGTCTGCCACTTTGCCCCAGTGCCCCGGCTGGCTGCTGCCCGACTCCGATGTGACTGTCTTGACTCTCTCAGCTGCCTGTTGCACCATGGCGATGCACCCAGAGACCGGCATTCAAATCCCGCCGATTCCCCACACACGGCGTATATCCACGGATTCGCGCCTAAAGGCGCCATGCAAGGTTGTGTCCCCTCCCAGCCTGCCAGGCAGCTACAATCGCAGCATCAGCCCCTGCAAGTAAAAGTGGCACTGCTGCACTTGCCTTCAATGCCTTGCCCTAAGTTACCCCAAGTGTTCCAAGCAATCATTTTCCGGGGGCTGGGGGGGGCTAAGCTAACCTGCGAGACAGTCGGCGCAGCGCCATCCTCCGTCCCTGATTGCATCAACAGTCTGTGTCTGTGCTAATTTTGCAGCACAGCAGACTGTCAGGCTCCCTGAGCCCCTGGCTGAAAGAAACCGGCTCTCCGGTCCTCCTCACACACTGTGTGCAGCAGCACAAGCGTGCGCACGGCCAAGGGGGCATGTTATGCCACCAAGCGGGCAAGGAGCAGCTGGCAAAGTGCATCTGGTCCCATAGGGAGCCCCAGGGCAGGCAGGGGTCACAAGCCCTGTCATAGGGGTTGCATAATTTTCATAGGGGTCGCGAATGCGACCCCTGGCGACCCCTAAATGACGCCCCTTGGTGGGGAATTAGGATTGGAAACCTTAACACCATATTTCCCTACTTTTGTGGTGTTAACTGGAATCCTAACTGGTGCATTAGCAGTTTGTTTTTGCAAAGAATATGTATCTGTATCTATATCTGTATCTGTATCAGTATATCTGTATCCATATCTATCTATCTATCTACAGTATATGTAGCTGTGCCTCTATGTCTGTATCTACAGTATATCTATTTCTATATCTGTATATGTATATCTAAATGGGCAGACTAGATGGGCCTAGCAGTCCTTATCTGCAGTCAAAGTCTATGTTTCTATGTTATATCTATACCTGTATCTGTATATGTAGCTGTATCTTTATCTCTGTATCTGTATCTATATCTCTTTCTCTGTATCTATATCTATATCTACAGTATATCTATATCTATATATGTATCTGTATCTCTGTATCTATATCTATCTGTATCTGTATATGTATCTCCATATCTATATTTATATCTATATTTATATCTATATATATATATATATATATATATATATATATACACATATATATATCTGTATCTCTTTCTATATCTATATCTATAGTAATATATATATATCTATTTCTGTAACTATACTGTAGTTAGGATTCAATGGTCACTTCTATGTTAAAACCAAGATTTTGCACTTTAATAACTTTGCAACCATTTGAACAATTCACACGAAAGTTTCCATGCACCATTGGGGATCTTTTGATGTGGCAAGTTTCATTACAGTCAGATGTGTGGCTGCAGAGAACGGAGTGCCCAAAAATGTAAAAATTGCCATTTAGGTGGAAATCCTTTGTCAGAATATTTCTCTGAAATGGTTGGGGGTTTGGTCTGAAATTCATAGGGTATATGGGGTTTGGGTCACAGATGTGCCTTTTGAAGGTTTGGTGTAAAAATATTAATCCATTCAAAAGTTATTAAACTGTAAAGTTTACCATTATATACTATGGGAAAAATTACATGTGCCATGTGAAAGCACTTGTTGCTGCTACGAAAGCAGTAGTTGCTTTCACAAATGTGGAATGTAGTGTAGAGATTCCACCATCTTGTTTTCAGTTAGCGTTGTATAAAAAAGTTAAATAGTTTAAAAAATACTGGCCCTAGGTAAACACAAACTGTTGTGTTTACCTAATGGGGCACTGGGAATCTGATTCTGTTCTTAGATTTTGCCAGAAGTACCCAGAAATGTATTTATTTTAATATACCTGTTTTTGCATTCACAAATTGTGGCACTACTGCCATAATTTGAGAAAAGTATCACAAATTGCGACAATATTTCATGAAAATTGCCACAATTTGCACCATTACTTTTTTTTAAAGATAGCATGGGCGACTCAAAAAAATAACCTGCCTAGCCATTTTCTGGCCAAACTGTCCCCAGAATCTGATTCTTCAGTCCCCGTTTAGGTAATTGCCTGTTGGTGTTTGCCTTAAACAAGGATTTTTTATTATTTTACTGTATCAAATGGGGCCGAGACTTGTTAATGTCAAACATATATTTATGCTGACATCGGGGTGCTCAATTCCTGTGTCGGTGGCAGAATCCACCCTATGTCTGTCACTGTGGGACACTGAGAAGCCCACTTCCAGTGTCCCAAATATATAATAAGTTAATACATGTAAAGAAGAAAACAGACCCCTGATGTAGGATTACTTTGCTGACAGTAGGGTGCCCAATCTCTGTGTCAGCACTAGAAGCCCCCCACCAGTGTGGGACACTGTGGGCCCACTACCAGTGTCCTGAGATGTCTCCCTTCCAGTAGTGTGTGACACTGGGGTGCCCACTCCCAGTGTCCTTAAATATATAATAATTTCATACCTATAAAGAAAAAAACAGTCCCCCACTGTCTTTTTCTTACCTGAAAAAAAGAAAATGGTCTCTCATTGTCTCCACCATCCCCTTCCCCCATCCTGACCCTACCACTTAGCACCCACCACTCCACACCCCCATCTTACCATATAATTACCTCCTGAGGTTGTCTGCTGTCATCTTCTGTGGACTGGAACACATCTGCACTCTTCAAAGCCAAACCACAAACTGAGAAATCAAGGTAAGAGCCATATGATGTAGTTCAATGATGTTTTGAACTTAGGTTCATAACTTGACTATTTTTTAGTATTTTTTCACCAAATTTTCAACATGGGCTCTTTGGGACCCAACTGATGAACGTTCATAAACACTGTGACTGTTGTTTCAATAATCAGGCCCAGAAGGTGAGTTTGTAGTCACTGCACAAAATCACCTTTTGAAACCAGTTAATGAAATAACATCATCATTGTTCATGAGGTGGGATCCCAAAAACACCATGTTTAAAATTTAGTAAAAAATTTCCTAAAAATGGCTGAGTTATGAACGGTCGTTGAAAAGTTTCTACACACGCATATAACTTTGGCAATTTCACATATTTTGATGCCAAATTTTCAACATAGCCATTCTTTCACACCACCTCTTGAACAGTACAGCTGTCATTTTCACATCCTTTTTGCACCTGCGGCATGGAATGGCATTTTGGCAGGGAGTTTAACATTTTCACCTATGGAATTTATGAGGTGGGATCATAAGAAAACTATATTGAAAATTTGGAGGTAAAAATATCAAAAAATGCCAAAGATATGACATTTAGTTGAACTCTTGCTATGCCAGCTTGTAACTTTGGAAATGTTACATATTTTTACCCCAAATTTTCATCATAGCCTTCTTATTACCCCACCTCATGTATGTCACAGCTGTAATTTTTCAAAGCCTGCCTAAAATGTGTTTTTGCACCTATTGTGCAGAATGGTATTACAGTTGCATAGCATTACATTTTGGTGAATATTTGACAATTTTTCTGCACTGGAGTACATGAGGTAGGGTAATAAAATGGCTATGCTGACAGTTTTGTCACTGCTGTCCTATAAATGGAAGCACAGGGCCCAAAGGGTTCTGTGCCTCCACACCTACATATATGCACATCTAAGGAGGGATGGGAGGCCATGCACTGCCACAGACAAATAAGGCTATAATTATACTATCTGAAAAAGTAAGGAAATTCATTGCAAAAAATGTAGTTAATACATCAGTTAGGATTCTTACTAAAGCAACAAAAGTAGGGAAATGTCGTGTACACACAGACACACACAAACACACACACACAAACAACAGGTGTGGGTATAAATTTATGAAGATAACTAGGGTTATCTTTAAAATGTATACCCACATCTGTTATATATATGGGATACGACATGGGTGACAGCGAGATAAAAATATCTCCATGAGCTGTCATTGAGCACTTGCTATCCTACAGGAGGCAAAGCCGTGAGTGGGACATCAAGAGTAATGGCAGCGAGTAGAAATATTTCTATTATCTCTCTCTCATCCATATCATATTCGATTTGTACAACTGGAGTGGGTCTGTAACCTTACATCTGTATAGGGAACTGTGACTTATGTATCTTTTCATTTTTAAAAAGTGAAACTTTTTTTTAATCAGCCAATCTAAAAAACTAGAGTCCCACATAGTCATTGGCTGATGTGCTCATTGCTGAATGGCTCCTGGTGTGGTAATGGGTGAGGTGTGTGTGAGGTCTGTAATGTGCATGCACAGCCTCATTTGACATTAAGACACTGAGGGAGAAGAATCTGCACTTCTGGATGTTGTGGCAGTGTTGGAATAAGGGGATACATGATATGTAGTCATGCAACAGTGGATATATCAGGATGAGTGGCAAGTGAGCTCGGGGTTATCATAAGCCATAAGTGATTAAGCCCCCGAGCTTACTTGCCATGAGTGTTGATGTTAGCTGCTATTGCTTGCCTACACATCACATTTCTGTTTTGTACAATGGGGTGAACCCCTTGGTATTTGTTTTATAAAGATATACTTGTTCTGGTATATTTATTTACCTCTTGTCTGTGGTGCTCGTTTGTGTTCAGGTGTTGTTCCTTAGTGATTGGTTGTGATCTGTTATGTAGTGATTGGTCATATTTGTGGGTTTCTGCTTTGTGGTTGGTTGGCTTTCATGAGATTGTTTGTGGTTGGTTGCTTTGGGATGTAGGCGGGGTTGGGTTCTTCTGGATTTTGGTCAGTGCATCCTTACGGTGTGGGAAGTCTTCATGTGTCTTTTGTTTTATTAATTGCTGTCAGATTTGTTTTTTTTTAAAATGAAGTGGGGCGAGCTTGGGGGAGTTGTAATGTAGTTCAGTAGTGTTGTGAAGCTGATGTATACACAGTGGTGATAACAGCACAGACATAATAAGGGTTGTGATAACCTTGTATTGTTTTCCACCGTTAACACGTCATGAGTAGAGGTTTTTGTTTTAGTGGTGATCTGTGTTTTTATTGAATATATTATAGGTTCACCCCATTGTATAAATGGGTTTACATGTTCAGCAGGGAAACCTAAAGTAAGAGTTTGTTCCTCAAGTCTTTCTGTTTTGGGGTCAATTGTGACAGTGTGTGAACCGCGATACAGTTGTTTAGCAGGAGCAAGTAAAGTTATTGTTTTAAAACACTTTTGGTTTTGGGGCTGATACTTTGTCACTGTGAACCATGATCCTGAGATTTAACTTTACTGACAGTTTATTTTACTATGGCAATACTGAAATAGCAGTCTGACTTCACGCTGACAAGTTTCCATTTAAGATGAAATGGAGAGAATGTTCAGCATGAAGTCACTGCATTCACAAGCTGAGAAGCACTTACACTGCAGTAAAGCCACATGCAGTTATTGTGACGTACAGTACCCAGCTTGCTATAATATACCCAACATGCAAGACAGTAGTATTATCTCACAAGTGGCCTGTGAGATAGTAGTTATATCTTGGCATGCAGAGACCCACACCTGTTGTGTATGTGTGTGTATATATATATATATATATATATATATATATATATATATAATATATACACTGATGCATATCCATCAAGGGGGGCCACTTAGGGTTATAAGGCCACAAGGCCAAAGGACAAGTGTTTTTATTGCCCTAATTAATCTCGAAGATGGGTATATTTCCAAGTGTTCCACCCTTATCCACTGTTTGTTGAATATAATACTTTAGGATGGTTATTGCTATACAGATTGCATTTTCAATCACATTATGGTACCTACAGGTTTCCTACAGCAATGAGAGAATGATGTAGTGAGTGCAGGTAGGGGTTTGGGAGATTTATAGGTTTGGGAGGGTTTTGTGTAAGTGTCTTGTTTTCCAGGTTCTTTTGCAGCTTGTTAATTGGTTCAAATTAATGCCACAAAAGGAAAGGAAATGTGGCATTAGGGTTATGAACCCTAACTCCCCACTCCCACCTCCAAGCAGAAAAAAGAAAAAAAAATTAGGGTTTTGTGTCTCCCGATTCTTGGTGAATCAGAGGTGAGGTCTTCCTTGGGGTTGTCAGATCTATTACTCACTCCCCCCAGCCTGTAGCTCCTGCCAGAAGCACAAGGTACAGCTCAAAGCCAGTGCCACATACTGATACACTCTTCAAAGGTAGAGAAGTAGATCTTGCCACTTGTTGCAAGTACAGTGTGTTGTAGCTGTCTTCATGCAGGTCCCATGTCTGACCTTGTTTACTCAGGAATGGAGTGGATATTAGGGTTAACAACCCCTATAAAGACCCTACCACTGACACTCCAAGACTCCATAGACCCAAACCCTAATATTTTTTCCTTTGGCTGCTTAGGTGGGGGGGGGGAGTTAGGGTTGGATGCCCTAATGCCTCATTTCCCTACTTTTGTGGCATTAACTTGAACCCTAACTAGTGCATTAATGCAGTTTTTTGCAATGCATTTCCTTTCTTTTTGAGATAGTGGAATCGTATCCTCATTCACATAGGTCTACCATTGGAACCTGTGGGAACACATCCAGATGCGCAGGCACAAGGAAAGAAAAGGAAGACTCCATCCGCCTACTGAAGTGAAGAATTCATGGGACAGTGTGATAGACAGTGAAAGCACAGGGATTTCTGTTTCCCTGCACTTTCATGTGGCTGCAGATACAGACACACAGGGCAAAGAGTCCATCTGTCAGCCAATGTACAAGGACATCTGCCACCCATGGGTGCAGACGTGCAGGGCCCTATGCCAAGAGAATAGTTGTGTTCACTATATGGTACTTGAGACCATGCAGGTAACCCTGTAGCATTCATATCCAGACTAAAGTGTGCCACATAACAGTGCCATCCCCCACCCTCATTTCATCCAGCTAGGTAAATGAGGTCACTTCAAAACTCAGCTCACCAGGATGGGATACCAAAGCATACCCATTGGGGTCAAGACTGGCACTACACACAAAGTTCCTTAATAATTATAATTATTGTTTTTTATTTTTAACCCAAATCTTCAAGCTAGTTGTTTTATGACTCCCCTTATAAAGATGACATGTGGCATTTATAGTATATTGTCAGAAACATCTTTTCACACCAGAAGTGTGAAAACATGTCTTGTCCAGGATTTAAAAAGTGACACCTGTCACGTTTATGAGATGGTAAGAAAAAATGGCTATGTTGAAAGTTTGGAGTTAAAATACTGAAAATTAGTGAAGTTATACATAAATGTTCTTCTATGTCTACGTTTCTATGTTGAAATATTGCAACGTTCACACATAACTTCATCATTTTATTATGTTGTCTTGTACGTGTAGTAGTAGCCCAGTAAGATCCTTTGACAACTCCCCTGCATACTCGCTATGTTCCCAACCTGGACTTCAAAACCATGACTCTCCTCCTCCTCCTCCCAATTCAGTCTTCTCATTCCATCCTGTTTCCGTGAAATAGGTTGAAGATCTTCTACTTCAGCTGGACATCAAGAAAAGTGCTGGAGCCAACTACCTTGACCCCTACTTCCTTTGGGTTGCATACCACATTTTAGCTGTACCAATTACTCATCTGTACTGTGACAAGGTACCTTTGTAAATGAGCCTGTGGCTCAAAGGTTTTCCAAACTGCTGTCTAGATAAATAAGTAAATAAATCTGTTCAATCTGTCATTGTCACAGGGGATCCTTCCCTCTCTATGGGAAAATTGCTCACATCATCCCACTGTTTAAATCTGGGTACACCTGCAACCTTAACAACTAAATACCTTTTTCTCTCCTTCTTATTCTGTCCAAGATGTTGGAAAAGATAGTGAGCAACCAATTTAGGACTTATCTTGAATTTGTGAACCTATTAAACCCTGCACAATCTGGATTCAGAGCAAAGAACAGCACCATTTCAGACCTGACCAAGGTAACCAATGTTTGACTGAGTGACCTGGATGGTAAAAACTTTGTCTGTGTTGCATTCCTGGACCTAAGCAAGGCCTTCAACACTGTTGATCATAGCCTGCTCCTCTACTCTCCTCCATAAGAAGCATAGGTCTGGATTCATCTTCTCTGCAATGGTTCACTGATTACCTCACAGGTCGGCTACAGCAGGTTAAGGCAGAAGGCGAGCTTTCCCCTCTTAAACCCTTACAAAGAGGTGTGCCTCAGGGATCCATCCTTGGGCCTCTACTATTCAACATTTATATTAACAATATCAATGATAAAATATGCAAAGCCAAAGTACATTTATTCACAGATGACACAGTACTGTACGTAAGTCATCCTATACCTGAGACTGCTTGTGCAGATCTCCAGGCTGAATTTAACCTGCTGCAGAATCAGTTGTTACATAAAAAGCTTCTACTTACTGCCAAAAAAAACCCAAAAGCAATGCCACTTTCTTCTGGCAATGGAGCAGGGAACCTGGCCAGCTCTGAATCCCCTCTACAAATCACAACTATCATAGGTGAAAAGCTGGAATTTGTGTCTAAATTTAAGTACCTAGATGTGTGGCCTGACCACTCCCTATCATTCTCTGAGCATCTTGAGGATTTGATTAAGAGATTAAGGCAGAGGCTGGGCCTTTTTTTTAGAATTAATAACTTTCTCACTAAAGGTGCTAAAATGCACCTGGTACAAACCACATTCCTCTCCCTGGTGGACTATGCTGACTTCATATATATTCAGTGCCCTGCCTCTTTCCTTGCAAAAGTGGATACAATTTACCATAGGGCACTCAGGTTTATCACAGGGCTCCCATTATCCACTCATCATTGTTCCCTCTATGCTGCTGTAGGATGACCCTTACTTCAGTACAGGCATAACAGAAATGCTTCCCTTTGGACTCTCAGAGCTTTATCTAAAAAGCTTCCCCAATACATTGCGGACTGTCTCCCAATATGCATGCCTGGTTGCTATGCACTGAGAAGCTACTCATTTCTTGCATTATACATACCCAAGGTTAAATCATGGTTTGGCAGAGCAGCATTTAGCTTTGTGCTGCCTACTTTATGGAATACTCTGCAAAAAGTGCTGAAACTAAGTTTCCTTATCAGCTTGGAGACCTTCAAGACCCTATATGCATGCACTGTGAGGGAATTCTGTAACTGCTACCCTCATACCTAGTATGCCACTGAACCATGGGTACCCCCTGACCTTACTGTCCCTATAAATGTGTGCTGCCCTGGCTACGGCCTGGTACTGAGCCTCAAGTTCTAGTTATCTATCCCTCAAATAAGTTACACATGCACTGCTGCCTCCTCTTCTGTTAGCTTCATGAGGTCTGTGTCTAGATATGTCTTATCTGACTGTTGATAGCCTACTGTGACATTGTCTCATTTTTTCCTACAGTAAATTGTATATTCCTTTCTGTAATATATAAGTGCATATATGTATAATACCCTTCATCATGTTGTAAATCCTTTTGTTTGAACTGAGAATGACTTTCCTAGGCCTGTTCTGTAAATATATTGTTTTGTAAATACTGCCCTTGCAACTGTTGTAATTGTCCTGCCCTACCAGGTCCATCTTGCAAACGAGCCCTGCTTAATGGTGATCACCTGGATAAATAAAGATTTTGATTGATTGACTGAGGTGTGTCAGTGATGGCAAATGCAGGGCATGCTTTAGTAGGTGCATCCATCATCCTCCAATTAGCCAGCATGCTAGCACTGACACAAAAATGATGTAAAGTGCCACCAACTTGAAAGAAATCTGCTGCTACAATCATTGACAAGCTTGTCATACAGCGGCAGAGATGACATGCCTCCCGTATGTGCCTTTCCTATAAAACAGTTCGATAAACATAGCCACCGCCACACAATCCACAAACAGAGCCGACATCGGGGCTGCAATCCCTGGATCGGCACACTGGGAGCCCACCCCAGTGTGCCACCAGTCACACAAAGCCGACCAAGGCCGCATGTTCCTCCCCCAACCCCCTTGTGTGGCACACTAGGATCTTACTCCAGTGTGCCCAACAAACCATGTCATGATGTCCGTTTTTTTTCACCTGAAAAAAAGAAAATGGTCCCCTGTTGTCTGTGGCACCCCTCCCCCAAACTTCAACCGCCATCTACATACCCCCCTCATCCCATAACTTACCTCTAGAGGTCCGGTGTTGTGATCTTTGGTGGAGTAGGAACACGTCTGGACTCTTTGAAGCCAAACCACAAAATGAAGAAAAGCAGGTAACCTGTATAATGGCATCAATGGGGGAGGGGTCAACTTAAGTGGATGTATTAGCCATGTTTCAGCATTTTAGCTCCAGATTTTCAACATGGGGTTCTTGGGACTCCACCTCATGAACACATGCACTGTCATCTCATTATTTAATCCTGAAAGGTGATTTTGTGGTCACTGCATAGAATCTCCTTTCTGGACCGAGTAACAAAATGACAATACCACTGTTCATGAGGTGGGGTCCCAAAAAGTCTATGTTGCAAATCTGGTGAAAAATAAAAAGAAATGACTGTGTTATGAGAGTACATTGTGCAGTTTCCATGTGCACGTGTAACTTTGACAATTTTTTATATTTTAACTCCAGATTTTCAACATTGCCATTTTTTCACACCTCCTTATGAACAGTACAGCTGTCATTTTTCACATCCTGCTCAAAATGTGTTTTTGCACATCTGGTGCACAATGGCATGGTCGCTGTGGGAAATCAACTTTCAGGACAGATTAATAAAATCACAGTGCAACTGTTCATGACTGGAGGTCCCAAAATGCCTATGTTGAAAATTTAGTTAAGAAATCCCCCAAATAATTGCATTACGAGTGTGTGTGGACCAGTTTCTATGCATGCTGGTGACTTCACCAATGTTTCATATTTTCGCTCCAGATTTTCAACATTGCCATTTTTTTATACCTCCTCATAAATGGTACATCTGTCATTTTTCACATTCTGCCTGATATGTGTTTTTGCTCCTGTGGCACCAAATGGTACAGTTGCTGTATAAAATCACTTTTCAGCTAACGAACTGATAGTGTCACTGTTCATGAGGTGGAGTCACAAAAAGCCCATGTTGAAAATTTGGAGTGAAAATACCAAACAACGCCTGGGGCATTAGGGTTTCCAACTGTAATGCCCTACCCTGTAGAGACTGAAAGGCATTAGGGGTGTGACTTGGGATTGTCAGTTGTAATGCTCACTCTATTCCACCCCCAACCCCACTCTGCAGCCACTGACAGTCATCGAGGTGTGCCTTGGACTCTTCAGCCCCAAAGTTCACCCTATTCTCCTATACTGCACCCATCTCAGTGCATTTCCTTATGTAATGGGGTAAGTGTAACGCCAGATGACCCCAAGGCACACCATGACACTTGGTGTCTACAGGGTAGGATGAGGTGAAATGATGTGAGCATTATGGCCAATGACCCAAAGGCACACCCCAATGCCTGTCAGTCTCTGCAGGGCGAGGGTGGGGATGGCGTCAGTTGAATACTTCACTGCCATTCCTATTACGCATCTCTCTAACTCCTGCACTATCAATGCCAATGCCAGAAAGACAACATTTGGCATTGACCAATTCTTGTTATACTTGTATACCAAATTTTTGGCATAGTCTTCTTATGGTCCCTTCTCATGAACCCAGTTGGTGACAGTGTTTGAATCCCTACCAAAACATAATTCCACATCACAGGTGTGAAAGCACATGTTGGTCAGAATTTGAAAAATGACAGCTGCCACATTCATGAGGTGGTATGAAAAAATATCTATGTTGAAAATTGGGGTCAAAATATTGAAAATGACCATGGTTATGAGCAAGCATGTAAATGTATGCTCATAAATTTTTTTTTTATATTTTGACTCCAGATTTTCAACATAGCCTTCCTATGACCCCACATCATTAACAAGGGCAGTAAAAAGTTTCAAATCCTACCTGAAAGGTGATTTCACAAAGTGACCATGAAAGTACCTTTTGGGTCAGATTTGCATGATTCCACCACCATTGGTCATAAGGCGAGGTCACAAAAAGGCCATGCTGAAAATTTGGTGTAAAAATATTCAACAATAATAAAGTTATGAAGAAACTTGTAAGTCTCATTGAAACACATTAAACTGGATGTGCCATATTTTCTCATATCACAGTCACCAGTTCCAGCAGTAAGATACGTTTTCAACCAGAGAGTGGATCTATGTCAAGCAACATATTCAGGTGAGTGAGGGTGTGTGGGGGATGTAGGGGTGTGTTGCGGTGGATGCTGTGTGGTAGGTCTAGGGGGATGGGGGATATGGGGGGTCAGATCGGCAAGGTACCATTTTATATTTTCAGGTTAAAAAAACAACAACAAGGGACTGTTTTCTTTATTGCAGAGGGCATTCTCACACTGGTGATTGGGCAGTCCAGTGTTAAACTAATGATTGGCAACACTGGGGTGGGAACCTGTGTGCCACCATACATATTATGGGAAGGGGACAGGTGACCTGGAGGGAAGGGGAATGAAGAGAAGCAGTACTGGGGGGTGGGCACACTGGTTCACTTATAAAAATGATAAATTAAACATTTGAAGGGGGCAGGTGATTTGGAGGGGAGGCAAGAGAATGAAGAGGTATTGGGGGTGGACACCTGAGTTTGGTAGGTAGGTAGATAGATAGATGGAGAGAGAGAGAGAGAGAGATACAGAAACAGAGAGAGGGAGTGAGAGAGAGAGAGAGAGAGTGAGCAGGTAATCGCTGGCTCATTGCTTCAGCTGAAGGTGGCAGCAGAACTCCAGCTGCAGCTTCAGAATTCAAGAAAGTCCTGCTGCTTTCATACTGAGAGCATGGGTAGTAGGGGGTGTCGGATCAGTGAGGGACTGTTTTCTTTTTTATAGGTTAAAAAAATGTAGGATGGATTTCTTTATTACAGGCAACATTCTGACACTGGGGATTAGGCACCCAAGTGTCAAGTTAGTGTTGTGATGCAGTGGGGGGGCACCCGGTGCTGCCATGCATATAACAGGCAAGGGGTGGGCGACCTCAAAGAGAGGGGGTGAAAAGAAGCGCTATTGGGATGGGCACCCTGGTCCAGTTATAACAATTGCAGGCAACCTGGAGGGGAGGAGGGAGGAAGAAGCAGTACGAGGGGGCACCCGGTCCGATAGATCGATAGATAGATATGGTGGAGAGCATGACAGAGAGTGATAGACACAGAGAGCAGGGGATCACTGGCTCACTGTTTCAACTGAAGCTGGCAGCACAACTCCAGTTGTGGCTTCAGAATTCAAGAAAGCCCCACTGTTCTCATACTGGGAGTGCAGGTGAATGGTTTCTCTTGTTAAGCTGGGTACCCAAGATGTTCAGGTGCTAAGAAACATCATTTACAGGGCAATTTTCAAAAAGGAAACACTAGAATCTAAAAATGGGTTCTGTTTATCTAGGTTCAGGTGTTTTATTTTGAAAATACATTATTTGTATGTATTTTCAATGATTTTGTGTTAAGAAAAAACAAGTTGCAGGTCACCACCTTGTTTTTTTTTTTTCTTATGACAAGTGAATCATGAAAACAAGCACTCATGATTGTATTTTTTTGTACTGTTCACATTTGTCAGGTATCCAAAAAATACTTGTAACTCTGGAACCATATGATATGTTTTCAGAAAACCTTTGAAAGGCCCACCTTGGCACAGGTGGTTCCATCATGCCACAGTGACACAAATTGTGTTGAATGGCATTACAGCTATGTCACAATGCCAACAGTTGGCATTGTGTCATCCGAGAAAGCAAGTTTTTTTTTTTAGATAACTAACTCCAAGTTGGAGTTGATTTGGGGAGGGGGCAATATCTCCAGAGACAGCAGTGTCGGGAATACCGGGGACCATTGCAATGTACTGCCACATTTTGTCACTGTAATGGTCTTCATGGTATTCCCATCACTGTTTGAGCATGATACCAACACAGGCTCCTTCAACCCTGAAAATTTTATGAGAAACTGCACACCTTCTTGGCTGTATGAGAGAAAAAAAATGCAATGTTAAAAATAGGGAAACCAAATATGTTTTTTTTCCATTATTTGGCACTCCATATCTCAAAAGATGAAACCTTTCATTTCTTGAGACTGACAACCTGACCGTGCATGCCACATTTTGTGCTAATTTGTCAAATGACACCAAAGTTATTGAGGTGCAAAAATTGGGGGTGGATATTAAACTGTCTAATCAACCCTAAATATAGGAGCACTACCATGCTTCTATATTATATATTAATTACAAAAAACTATGTTAATGCAGACATTAGAGTTGAAGAATATAAAGCACTCAAAGTAGGGAAATGAAAAACATTAGGGTTTTGGGTCTCCGGAGTACTAGTGAATCAACGGTGGGGTCTTTCTTAAGGTTATCAACCCTAATGCCCACCTTCTCCCTGGTGCAAATAAGGTTAGATGTGCTTCCTTTTCTTCATGCAGAACCCTGCATGAAGAAAGCAATGGCAGATTCTGTTGGCAACATCTGGTGAGTCATACTTCTCTAAATTTGAAGAGTGTATCACTATGAGGCACTGGCTTGGAGCTGTACTTTGGTCTTCAGATAGGAGGCTATGGACAGGGGATGAGGGGGTGGGCATTAGGTGGATGTTTACAAGGAAGATCCCACCAATAGTTTTCTAATTCTGTAGAGACCCAAAACTCTAATGTTTTCCATTTTCCTACTTTGTGTGCATTGCATTTTTCAACTCCAATGTCTGCATTAACGTAGTTTCTTGTAGTTAATTTCCTTTCCTTTTCCGATGTGGAATTATATCCTTATTTGCACCCAGACCTGCACAAAATGAAATAAATAGAATACTGGAAATAGTCCTGATATAGTGCATGGGCCTATCAGGCCTACATGTATGTCAACACCTTGCAAGTGAAGGCTTTCCAAACCACCACAAGGTGTCATGTGTGCACCAGAACACTGCTCTGTCCCTCCCTAGGTTCGGGCCAGTGCTGCACACTGAAGCCCCTTCCCACCAGTCTTGGCCCTTTAAGCCAGCTCACTGAACACAACCAGAACTCAGGTCACTGGCACAGAAAGGTGACGTGGTCCCCTTTGGGCTAATTGACATCCCTGCAAACAAAGTTACTTTATAATTTGTTTGCGTCATTTTGACCCCAGAACTTCAACAGAGCCATTATATGACCTCTCCTTCTGAACATGACAGATGCCATTTAATAACATACCAGACAAAATGTAATTTTGTGCCAGATGTGCAAAATCACATGTTGGCCAGGATTTGAAAAACAACTGCTGTCATGGTCAGGGGTAAGGGGTGTTTGCAGTGGTGGTTGCTGAATGGAGGATTGGGATGGTGGTGGGGATGGCATTAGAAAGTAAAGGGACTATTTTCTTTATTTCAGAAAAAAAACCAAAGATGTTTCTGTATGGTTTTCTTTCCTAAAGGTACCTCCGACACTGGGGATTGGGCAATCCAGCATTGGCATAACACTTGGAAGCATTGGAGGTGGCACCCAGGCATCCCAAACTGTTGGGTCAGTGCAAGGAAGGCTGTCTACTTTAACACCACAGATTGGGCATTCCAGTGTTGGTAACTATAAATTACAGTCATGGAGGGGGAATACGTGAGGGAGGGGAAACGTATGTCCAGCACTGAGGAATGGGCACCCCTGTGTCAGCATGACATTTGGGGTAGTGGGGGGGTGCCCCAGTATCTGAGACTGCTGGGTTGAGGGGGAGATGTTGTCTACACCAACACTGGGGACTGCCACCCCCCACTGTTGGCAAGTATAAATTACAGAGGTTATGGGGAACATTACGGAGAGGAGGGGGGAACAAACTGGCACTGAAGGTGGGCACCCTGATGCCAAACTACATTATTAATAATTAAACTGGCATGAGGGATTGGGTACTCTGGTGACCAGTTCAAATAAATAAAGCCACTTATGTGGCTAATGGTGGACACACTAGAGAAAGACGTGCACACACACACACATATGCACATACCACATTCAGCAGGAGCGGGGCTATGCAGTGACATGTAGCCCTGTCCCTGCTGAACAAAAACAGCAGAACAGCACATGCAGACAGTGAGCTGGCCCTGCCAGCTAAAAAGCAAGTGCATTTCTGTAACACCATCATGTGACTTCATTTGGTCATAAAAAATTCAGTTATTTTTAGAATACTGATTTTTAAACTGTGCATGCTCACAAACGGAATGATTTTTCTTAAATATTTTAACAACTACTTAAGTTTAGGAGATAACCACAAAAGCACACACCATGAGCCAAAATATATCAATCCTTCAAGTTTCAGGTTTTAAATACTCTTTGTTTTTTACTTATCAGTGAACAAAAAAGGTCTTAATTTGGGTGATGTTTGTCATTCTATAACTTTGCCCCCATGAACTGATTGCTACACAATTTTCAAGATCCATATATCCTTGCACTATCTCTGTGCATTCGAAATATCAAGTAAATTCATTGAATGTGTCAAAGTTAATAAGGTGCAAAAATTGATGTTTAACATTAAAATGCTTACTCAACCCTAATTTACAGATGGTACAGATAGTCAGGGGTTTGGCAGTTGAAATTCAATGCAAAGAAATGCAAGATAATGCATATCGGGCACAAAAACCCTGGCACAATATATCAGTTGGGGGGTGAGGATATAGCATGCATCAAACAGGAAAGGGATCTTGGGGTTATCATCTCTGATGACCTCAAGTTAGGGAAACAGTGTGACAAGGCAGCAGGTAAAGCAAATAGGATGCTGGGATGTATAGGCAGGGGCATCACCAGCAGGAAAAGGGAGGTCATAATTCCGCTATACAAGACACTAGTGAGGCCCCACCTGGAGTACAGTGTACAGTTCTGGAGACCATACCTATGTAATGACATAGACAGGGTAGAGAAGGTTCAGAGGAGGGCAACAAAGATGGTGCATGGATTGATTGCATCACAAGTCCTATGAAAAAAAGGTTGAAGGAACTGAACATGTACTCCCTGAAGAAGAGGAGGGAGAGAGAGGATATGATTGAGACATACAAGTATCTCACAGGGAGGAACAGGGTGCAGGAATACACTATTTTTAAGCGAAAAAGATATACCAGGACTAGAGGGCATGGGATGAAGTTGGAGGGAGGACAATTCAGAGGAAACATGAGGAAGAATTTCTTCACAGAACGGATGGTGGACAAGTGGAACACCCTGCCAGAGGAAGTGGTGGGGGCTGAAACAATCACAGGATTTAAGAATGCATGGGGATAGACATAAAAGGATTCTGGAGATCAGGGGTAAGAGGCAACAGACTTCTAGGAAAACATAACAAAACAACGAAATTCTGGGTAATGGTGAAGCTGTTCTTTGGACTCCTGTGGTGTTCACAAATTTTATTGAAATAGAAACAGATGGAGTCCTTTTTCTCCACAAAAAATTCTTTTATTACTTTCATAAACTTCACCCCTACGTTTCGCTCCTATGAGCTTGTTCACGGGGGCTTTAATACCTATTATAAGAAATAAATACATTTTATTCAGTTTATACATTTTAGTTCTTCTAAAAAGTATTACAAACTAATCTTAATATGTATCTACCTGAACAAAATGATTTCTAAATGTGGAAAGATTCTGAAACTTCAGAGTTCATTCTGTGAAAACAATACATGACAGTATAATTACTGCTTAAAATACCATATAGATAAAGACTGTGTGGCAACAGACTACATTCAAACTTTAACATTGGTAAATTATTTAAACTTGCCCCAAGCTACTGGCATACCTCAGAAAAGGGTCAAAATGCATGGAACTTGTTGTCACTTTCTCCATATATAACTCTATAAACATAAAAAGTGAAATGTAATCCTTGCTGTTTGTTTTGAACGAACATAATCACTACAAGTTTATGATTTTCCCCATCAACATTTATCGCTCACCTTCCCAATGCCGTGTAGTGATGATTACCTTTGCCAAACCGATTTCAACTGAAATGGATAAACCATGCGATATAGACTTAACTTTTAAAACAGACCGTAATGGTGACTGATACCAAAATAAACGCCAAAAAAAGTAGGAATTCTTGGAAATTCTTTTAACAAAATTCTCATTTCCCAATCCTGTAGCCAATTAAAGTCAACAAATTCTGCCAACATTTCCCTTAGCTTACCCTGTATTGCAACAGTGGGATCTTCCATCAACAATGAATAATTCTGAACATTTTCTAGCAATTTCAGACACATTGCCTTATATTGTTCTCTATCCTGAATGACAATCCCTCCCCCTTTGTCTGCTTGCTTAATAACTATTCCTGTGTCATTACTCAAATACATAAGGGCTTCCCTCTGTTCTTTGGTTAAATTACTATTGGGGGCCAGATGGAAGATTTATCACTGAAGAGTGCCAAAATTTCTTTTTCAACTATGGTACAAAAACATTCAATACCATGATTTTTATCTGTGGGAGGACTAAATTTAGATTTAATGTTTAATGCTTGTTTTAATTTACTTTCTTCACTATTTAGTGTATTGTCTATTCCAAAAAAATATTTAATTCTCAAAGTTCTAAAAATTCTTTGTAGGTCTACCTCCAAATCAAATAAATCTTTTGGCTGTGTGGGTGCAAAAGAAAGCCCTAATCCTAAAACATTGGATTTCACTTTAGTTAATCTTCTATTACTAAGGTTGAAAATAGGTATCACTTCTGGGTTTCTCTCCCCGTTCCTCTTTCCATGTTGTTGATTCTTATTGTTCTTCCACCTAGTCCTCCTCCCCCACCTCCCCATGTTCCTCCCCTCTTGGCCCCCCGAAAACCCCCTTGTGTCCTAGAATATTGAGTATATGAGCTGGAGGGTCTTAATTCATATCTACTTGACCCCACGTTGTCCAATGACATGTTGGTTCTCTGTGCTTCACCTGTATTAACCTGTTCCTCTCTTACCCTTATAGAATAATCTGTCGTATAACTATTGTCACTTTCAGTTCCACTTTCTGCATTATAACTGTATCTCGGTTTACTATACTGTTTATAAGTGTAAACCTTATTATCCTTATAATCATTAGTATCCCTGATGAATTTTCTGATTTTTTTGTTGTTTTAATTTATTTTCATAATCCAACAATTTCTGTTTCAATTCCTCTAAAGCAGAGATAAAATATTCTGCTATCAACTGTGTTTTAAGTAAATCCTGATTTTTTTGAATCTCTTCTCCTAAAAAATTTCTTTCTTCTATAATGGCTTCTATAAGAGCATACATAAAGTCAAAGCTAGCCCTATTTCTAATACCATCCCATTTAGAAAACAACTTCTGAGTATTAATACCTATATTGGGTTCTACTGCTATTCATAAACCCCTTGGTATTCTATTGTGCTCCAAATATTGTGTCAGGGTCAACCCATGCCATTCGAGACGTGTGTCCCTAAATTTGAGATTTTCTAGTTTTTGTTACGTGAACGTGTAACAAACGGCAAGGATTACATTTTACTTTTTATGTTTATAGAGTTATATATGGAGAAAGTGACAACAAGTTCCATGCATTTTGACCCTTTTCTGAGGTATGCCAGTAGTTTGGGGCAAGTTTAAGTAATTTACCGTTTCAGTTGAAATCGGTTTGGCAAAGGTAATCGTCACTACACGGCATTGGGAAGGTGCGCGATAAATCTTAATGGGGAAAATCATAAACTTGTAGTGATTATGTTCATTCAAAACAAACGGCAAGGATTACATTTTACTTTTTATGTTTATAGAGTTATATATGGAGAAAGTGACAAGAAGTTCCATGCATTTTGACCCTTTTCTGAGGTATGCCAGTAGTTTGGGGCAAGTTTAAGTAATTTACCAATGTTAAAGTTTGAATGTAGTCTGTTGCCACACAGTCTTTATCTATATGGTATTTTAAGCAGTAATTATACTGTCATGTATTGTTTTCACAGAATGAACTCTGAAGTTTCAGAATCTTTCCACATTTAGAAATCATTTTGTTCAGGTAGATACGTATTAAGATTAGTCTGTAATCATTTTTAGAAGAACTAAAATGTATAAACTGAATAAAATGTATTTATTTCTTATAATAGATATTGAAGCCCTGTGAACAAGCTCATATGAGCGAAATGTAGGGATGAAGTTTAGGAAAGTAATAAAAGAATTTTTTGTGGAGAAAAAGGACTCCATCTGTTTCTATTTCAATAAAATTCTAGGAAAACATAAACTGAACTTACAAGCTCAAATGGGCAGACTGGGTAGGCCATAGGCCCTTATCTACCGACACTGTCTATGTATCTATGTATCTATGTACCGTGGCTCTATAATTATACTGGTACGATAGTGCCAGTATGGGTTTATGTGATAACGGTAAATGCCTAAAGGTGATTACCGTTATCACTCAGAGTGCCGAAAACATTTTTGGCACTCTGACAACCCCAGTGCTTGCTTTCTGCGGGGAGGCTGTGCCACCCACACACATCCTCATGGCTTTCCTGCACCCCCTACTTAAGGATTCTCAACTCCAGGGGGTGCATGTCGGGGGGGGGATGAAAACAGGAAAAGGAAAGGTTTGGGCTGGGCGCAACAAAATTGCACCAGCACCCGGCACCTCTCCCAACGCATCCACTCACCAAACCCTAACACCACAACACAGCTCAGCCAGCCACTGCAGTGCCACCCCCTACAGCCTCTCCACCCCATCCCAGCCCACACTCACTGTGCTCACTCCCCCCCCCGTGCGCATACGCATAGTGACATTCTGTTGCCCAATTCACCCACAGCCTCATCTGGTCACCCTACCCTCCCCATTGCCATGGGGGATTGCGCTGGGAAGGAGTTGCCATTATGGACAGCATCCTTCCTCATGCGCCTACCTCATGGGTTACCTGCCAATATACTGTAGTTAGGATTGAGTAAGGTGTTTAATGTTAAACCCCAATTATTGCACTTTACTAGCTTTGACAGTGTTTGAGGAAATACTGCAAAATTTGACATGCATGGTCTGACTAGCTGGGTATTAAGACCTGAAAAGTTTTGTGATGGCATCTTGTGCAGTTTCCAAGATATGGAATTTCAATTTTTAATGAATTATGGTGTTTTTCATATGCTCAGTATGCTTTTTAGGGCTGCAGTGGGCATAACCCTGCATACCTCTTGCTAAGAAAAAAAGCAGTCAGCACATTCCTTCTGACCAAACAACATGCTGGAGCTTCAACCCACTCACCTCTGCACCCATGAAACACTCCACTCATTGTCATGGTAGGTAGCTACACTGCACTATTTTTTTCTGTGTCAGTGGTTATGGTATACTCCACCATGTTCAAGATGCCTGCCAAACTGTACTGCGCATGTGTGACCACTAGTGTACATGCAGTGTAGTGCAGCAGCCATCTTGGTCATGGCAAAGTGTGCTGTATTCCGCTGTGACCACTGATGTCTTTTTTTTTAAATATGCATATCCCCACAACTCGACTCTCCCTCTCAGCACCCACCACCCCTCACCCCCCCAGAAACATAACAATGACACTACGGGTGCCCAATCATCTAGTGTCAAATTGTGTCCCATGCCCCCTTGTGTTAATTTAATATATATTTTTAATCCCCCCACCAAACTCTCCCTCTCAGCACCCACTACTCCACATACCACCTGGAAACATAACAGTTACACAGGGGATGGCCAATCACCCAAGGTCGTAATCATGGTCCATGCTCTTTTTTTAAATTTAATATACATTTTTGTATCCCCCCACCTGACCCTTCCTCTCAGCACCCACCCCCCACCACCCCCAAAACATAACAGTGACACTAGGGGTGCCCAGTCCCACGATGTCATGATGGCAATTCCTTCTGTTCCTTTTTGCTGGTTTTTTATGCTGTATAAAGAAAACCTTCCAGCAATGTCTTTTTTATCCTGTAAAAAGCCCCATTCATCAATGTCTTTTGCCCATTACTTTCCTCCCACCTGACCCTCCCACTCAGCACTCACCACCTCCCAAAGCCCTTACTTACTCATCAGGGGTCCAATGTTGTAATCCTCTCTGGACTACAGACACGTCTTCACTCTCCAAAGCCGGACTGCGAACTGGAGAAACAGGTATGCAGTTCGATGTATTTCTATGGGGTTTTGAACTTTATAGCATAACTTGGGCATGTTTTCATATATTTGACCCACATTTTCAACATGCCTTCTTTGGGACCTTACCTCATGAACAATTGCACTATCATTAGGCAGATCTGTCCTGAAAGGTGATTTCACAGTCCCTGTGTGGAACCACCTTTTGGGAAGAAGCTGAAAATATTCTCTGCTCTTGTTCTTTAGGTGGGGTCATAAGGAGGCTATGTTGCAAATTTGGTGTAAAAATTTTAAAAAAACAACAAAGTTATGAGCCTACGTTGAATCTTGTGAACAGTCTCATAACTTTGATCATTTTCAATATTTTTCCCCAAATTCACAACATAGCCATATGTTTACAGCACCTCTTAAGTGTGACAGCTGTCATGTTTCAAATCCTGGCCAAAATGGTGTTTTTTTTTACATCCCAAAAGGTGATTTTGTGGTCCCTGCATAAAATCACCTGTCAGGCAGGAGTTGAAAATTCTCTCTCACTTCCCTTTTTCATGAGTTGGGATCATAAGAAGGCTATGTTGAACATTTGATATAAAAATATATATATGTAAAAAAAAAATTATTAGCCTACATTCATCATCATCATACATTTTATTGAACAGCATACACTTTTACAAAATATGTTACAAAAATGGTAAAACTCACATATCCAAAACTGGCAAAAATGTTCACAAGCAAGAAATAACAACATAGACAATAAATAATTTCAGATACTGTACCATATCATGTTCTAAATTAAGTCTATTATTAATTCCAATATCACCCGGCTTGGTGGCACTGAGGGTTGAGGCACTAGACACCACACCTCATACCATGCCGGCAACACGGGTTTGGTAATGGGCCCAGTCCACCAGGGTTGGCAGGGGGTGAGAGAGGATTGAGCATCTGGAGGACTACTCTCTTCTCTCAGGGAGGTATCCAGGGGGAGCCTGGCACAGCAGTGGCCCCAGTGGAGACCGGAGACACTGCAGCACACAAGGGCTCACAACTAGGGTAGACGTTGGGCAGCTGTCTTCCAGATGTGGGTGCGAGTACTCATGTCACTGGTTAAACAGCATTGCATGTCACACGTCTGGGGGTGGAACTAAGGAAACAATCCACCCCATGGATTGGCAACGACACCTCCACTCTCCAACCACACTCCACCGCTAGTTGCACTCCTTTCCTAGGCTGAGCCCAGCCTGGCCTGAATTCTAGATACAGCGCCCTGGGCAGATAGGGCAGCCCTACCTCGGGGGGTTCAGAGCCATGAGGAAAGCCAGGCTGGTGTCAGGAATTAGGAGGTCATCAGGCATGGAGGTAGATTTGGAGCACTGGAGGATGTCTGAGAGAGTTCCACAGGATGGAGGAATAAACAGAGTTAAAAAAAAAAATTCCAGTATCAGTCTATAAATATAAAGCAGATAACAATTTCAGTATTTTTTCTAAGGCCAGCATGTTTGTATTGTCAAACAGGTAAGAGGTAAGCAGGGAGGGAGGGAGGTCCGTGCTACCCAGGATTTCACCTAACCGTCTCCTTCTTTGGATTTCACACAATGAGCAGAGCAACACTATATGTTTCAGATCATCTTCCACTTGGTTTCCACATTGGCAGAAAGATGTTTTCACATCTTCTCTTTTCTGTCTGTGGTATATATAATTAGCCTTGTATAGCTCCATCCTGTACAGTCAGCACTTGTTTATCTGGCTCTCATTTATCCATTTCTCTCATGTATCCATCTTTGACTGCATGATTTTTTATTTCCCATTTTGTTTACACTCGTTTATCCGTCCCTCGCGTTATCCGTTTCTGTTGCCCATCCTGCCTATTGTTCTCCTATGTAGATCTCAATGTTTACCTCAGATAACTGACCCTTTCATTCCCAGTAGAGTATTGTATAAAAAACTACAGACCAAAGCAGGCAAGGCAGTCACAAATCAAAGCAGCCACAGACCTAAGCAGTCACAGCACACCGAGATCAAACTGCAGATCGAAGCATCCAGTTTCCACTTAACCGTTTCTCTCAGATATCCGTCACCTGACCTGAGAACAGAAGGCAACGGATATCTGAGTGCTGTCTGTATCTTGAAAAGATATGCCAGTGCTGTGGGTTAATACATTTAACTAAATAGTAATCCAAACTATGTATTTGTTTTATTACCTTGAACCATCTGTAAATTTTAAGTGTGAAGCTTATTTCCAGATCTTTTGCTCTGGCAGTATCTGTAACCCTTGTTTTGATCTGTAGTATGTTTAGCCTACACTGAATTTTGCAAACACAGGCTCATACCTTTGGCAAAGTTCAATATTTTTGCCCAAAATTTACAACATAACCATATCTTTGCAGCACCTCGTGAATGTGACAGCTGTCATTTTTCAAATTCTGGCAAAAAAGGTTTTTTTACGCCCTGAAAAGGTGATTTCACAGTCCCTGCACAAAATCACCTTTCAGGCAGGAACTGAACATTTTCTCTGACTTTATTCATTAGGTGGGGTCATAAGACGGCTATGATTTAAATTTGGCTTTGTTGAATTTTTGCAAACACAGGCTTATAACTTTGGTAATATTCAAGATTTTTACCCCAAATTTTCAACATAGCCATTTCTTTACAGCAGCTCATGAATGTGACAACCGTCGTTTTTCAACTCCTGCCCAAAATGTGTTTTTGTGTCCTGAAAGTTCCTTTTGCAATCCCTGTGCAAAATTACCTTTAAGCCAGGGCCAGGATTCACAAAAAAATCACAAACTGCCACACTAAAGTTTGTGCTGCACTTCGTGGCTGCGCTGGTGGAAAATGGAGCTATTCAGTTGGATATCATGGTTGCACTATCTGACTGTGAATAGAATCCAGAGAGGGCAGCACTAGCCCATTAAAAGCAGTGGGATACCCAGTAGCACTACCCCCACAGTCAGCCAGGAAAATAGCCTCACAGCCAATAGTGCTCATGTGCTAAAGTGCTATTCAGGAAAATAGCCATGCAAATGAGCTCATTAGGCATGCAAGGTGCTGGTGTCCATTAGCATGCCCATTATGGGCTCATTTGCATGGCATTAGCATGGTATTGTAGGGCCCCCCACCAGCCCATGCTCTAGGCAGCTGCAGTCCCCAAGTGTAGTGCTGCCCCATTCTCCAATCACTGTACCCGGAGAGATGCTGTATACCCTGGCAGTCTAGGGTCCCTTCCCCCTCTCTGATCACCCACCCAACTTCATTAAAAAAAAGTTTCCATAGTCTGTGATCACCAACACATATAAAATAACACTGTTTACATAGTGTAGTGTCCCTCCCCAATCCCCAATCTCCCATCTGAGATGTTACACTAATTTTCCATAGTGTAGTGGTCCCACCTTAGTCCTTGATCACCTTCCTGAAGAAAGAAAAGACTCTCTTGTAGTTTTGTGGTGCCCTCCACCCTCCCCTATTATCCACCCAATATATCAAAAAATTTTCCATACTGTAGTGGTCCCTCCTTGGTCCCTGATCACCAACTCAGTATGTAAAAAATAATTTTACATGGTGTAGCAGTCTCTCCCTTCTCCCCAATCACCGATCTCCATCCTCATGTACCAAAAACCCCATTTGCTGGTAGTCTAGGGTCTCCTGACCCCCTCGCCCCATTTAATGTTGTGCCGGGCCATAATGCCATATGCTTAATAGTGTATGACATTATAGCTAACTGGTAATAGTGCTGTCTAGGACAGCAAATGGTACAATACCGTGTATACTGCTGTATGAAGTATTGCACCATTCACACACTCCCAGGCAGAGGATAAGGCCTCTGCTGGGAGTGGGTTCCACTGAACAGCTGCCATGGCTCACTGGACAGAGCCACAGCAGCAGGAGCCCAGGCACTGCATTTGGGACCAGGTTTTATTCCCAGTCCCAGAAATGCTATTTTACACAGTTTGTGTGCTCCCCGAATTGGACTGCCCGGAGTTGAGAATCTTTAGTGGGAAGGGTCTGAGAGGTACAGTCCCCCACAATGGGGGGCCACAGAAAAAAAGAGTTATGCCACATGGCATAAATTGCGCTGTATTGGCAGTGCGATTTAGCCATGCTGCATATTGTCTTGTGACATTATGACCCCATGCCATTCAGTGTGACCCATCACCCTGCTTCCCCATCCCAATCTTTGGTCAGTGACCAGCATAGTCCACCTCACACCACTGAGCCCAGCCACCAACTGAGCCCTCCTGAAGTGTGTTCTGTAGTCAGTAAGGCTCCTTGACTGTGACCAATTACAGTCTGCAAATTTCCACATGCACAGGAAATAGAGTTTGAAAGTTTGATACATTCTAAGATACTCAGATGTTCCATGCATGTGGGAAATAAAGTTTTCAGGTTGTAATTCCATGTGTGCACAGGAAAAGGAGTTCTGGGGTTGACACATTGTAAGACACCAAAATATTCCATGCATATGGGAAATTGAGTTTTCAGGCCCCATCAAAATATTCTATGCACATGAGAAATTGAGATCTCGGGTCACACCCACATTTTTCATGTGTATATGAAATTGAGTCTTTGGGTCACAATTTTCTGTGTGCACTGGGAATGGAGTTTGGGGGTTGGACATATTCTGAAACATCCACTTTTTCTGTTTGTATGGGAAACAGAGTTTTCTGATCATACCCAAATTCTCTGTGCACGTGGGAAATCTAGTTTTCAGGTCACAATATCCCATGTACACAGTAAAAGGAGTTTTGGGGTGAGACAACAGTCTGAGACACTGAACTGTTCCATGTGCATGTAAAATTGAGTGTTCAGGTCGCACCCAAATTTTCTATGTGCACAGGAAATTTTGTATTCAAGTTACACCCAAATTTTCTGCGCATTTGGGAAACTGAGTGTTCGGGACACAGTTTCCTGTGCACAGAGGGAATACAATTTTGGGTCTGGACACATTCTGAAACAAATTTTCCTTGCATATGGGAAACTGAGTTTTTGGGTTGCAGTTTTCTGTGTGCTCAGGAAATAGAGTTTTGGAGGTAGACACATGCTGAGACACCCACATTTTCTGTGTACATGGCAGATTGAGTTTTCAGGTTGAAATTTCCAGTGTGCACAAGAAAAGGAGTTTTGGGGTTGAACACATTCTGAGATGCCCAGATTTCCTTTGTGGATGGGAAACTGAGTTTTTGAGTCACAATTTCCCATGTACATGGGAAATGGAGCTTTGGGGTCAGGCACATTCTGAGGCACCCAAATTTTCTGTGTACATGGTACATTTAACAGCTTAATCTGGTTCAAGGTCAGTTGGCATTCATCTGTATCCCCCTCCATGGGTCATGCCTGAAAATAGGCAGGACTTGTCTATTGCACTTACCCGGTCAACAAAAGCTAAATAAATAATAAAAAAAAAAAAAATAGATTTCAGGTCAAAATTTCCTATGTGCACAGGAAAAGGAGTTTTGAGGTAGAACACATTCTGAGACACCCACATTTTCTGTGCATATGGGAAACTGAGTTTTTGAATCATAGCCACATTTTCCATGTACACAAGAAATTGAGCTTTTGGGTCACACACAAATTTTATGTGTGCATGGGGAATTGAGTTTTTGAGTTGCAATTTACTGTTCTCACAGGCAATGGAGTTTTAGGTTTGGACTCCCCAAGACAGCCATATTTTCTGTGTGCATGGGAAATATAGTTTTTTGATTTGCACATAAATGTTCTTTGCACATGGAAAACTGAGTTTTCAGGTCACAGTTTCTCTTACAGTACTTACAGAAAATGGAGTTTTGGTTTCGGTCACATCCTGAGACATCCACATTTCCGTGTGCAGAGGAAATAGGCTATTAGGTCAAAAACACTCTGAGGCACCTACATTTTGTGTGTGCACTGGAAATTTAGTTTTTGAGTCACAATTTCCCATGTGCTAGGGAAATGGAATTTTGGGTTCAGACACATTTTGAGATGCACAAATTTTCTGTACACATAGGAATTGAGTTTTCAGGTCACACCCAACTTTTCTAAGATCATTGCATAGGAAATACAGTTTTACGGTTGGACACATTCTGAGACACCAAAATGTTATGCTCACACAGGAAATTGAATTTTAAGGTCACAGTTTTCCATGAACATGGGAAAAAGAAGTTTTTGCATTAGACACATTTTGAGAAACTCAATTTTCCTGTGTGCACAGGAAACTGAGTTTTCAGGTCACACCCAAATTTTCTGTGTGTACCTGAAATTTAATTTTTAGGTTACCATTTCCCATGTGCATGGGAACATGAGATTTGGGACTGGACACATTCTGAGACACCCACATTTTCTGTGCACTTGGGAAATGGAGTTCTAAGGTCAGACATTCTGAGACACCCACATTCTCCAGGCACATGTCAAATTCAGTGTTTGGGTTGCAATTTCTTGTACACATGGGAAATTGAGTTTTGGGGCCAGATACCTTCTAGGACATCTACGTTTGCCATGCACATGGGGGAATTGAGTTTTCAGGTCACAATTTCCCATGAGCAGAGGTAAAAGATTTATGAGGCTGGACACATTCTAAGATACACACATTTTCAGTGTGTATAGGAATTGAGGTTTTGGGTCACACTCACATTTTCCTTGCACACGGGAAATTGAGTTTTTGGGTCACACACACACCCATTTTCCATGTGCATGGGAAACTGAGTTTTGGGGTCACAATTTCCTGTGCTTATGGAAAATGGAGTTCGTGCAACAGACACATTCTGAGGCACCCAAGTTTTCTGTGTGCATGAGATATGGAGTTTTCACAGGAAATTGAGTTTTTGGGTCACACTCAAATTTTCCAGGGTCATTGTCTGCAATGCTTGTAATTCACTCTGTTTCTAAAGACTAGTATCACCCTGTTTTCTACATCATCCTATTTATCCAGATACCTCAGTCCCAGCCCTCCTGCCTGCCAGTGAATGTGATCTAACAGGTACAACAATGCAGTGGTTGCACCAGACTGTCAATGTCCAATTTAGTGTTTACAAAGAATGGCCTACGTTTTATGAAGCCTTTACTCATGTGAAAGAAACCCTTCTTCCAATTCCTGTGATGTTTGTGCTGGATCAGCATCCAGTTCCAGTCCAGCAATCCCTTACAGAAATAATTATATGAAATGTTTTCCTGCTGCACACACAAAAATGACCCAAGTTGGTTCTATGTGATAACGCTGATCGCACAAAGGTGATTGTCATTACAGTGAATGTACATCAGTAAAAATCAGTTTCACCAATGTACACCCCAGCGCACAGCAAAAGGGCACCAGGGACTTATATTTTTAATGTTTATGCGGGGGCTTCACCCATCACACCCCCCTACTATAGGGTTCAAAACTCCACGGGGGTGCATGACGGAGGGTGCAAATAAAAAAAAAATTGGGCTGAGCTCAACAAAATGTATCTGTGCCTGGACTTCAACCTGGCACCCCCACAGCTGAAGCCTGTGACCCACCAACAATGCCACAGGGAAGCTCAGCAGCCCATCACCACAACATGCCACACAAACCATCCCTCCTCTTCCGCCATACTCAATCCCCCCACGCGTGTGTGCATATACAGTGACAGTATTTTGCTATACCTGCAGTCGCCCAGCCCATCCAGTAGCCCTTTCATAAGGCGCCACTGTTGAGTCACCCTTTTTGGTGTGTCCTCAGTAGCGAGTGCCCTTTCCTTACAGAAATAATTATACAAAATGTTTTCATGCTGCACACATAAAACTATTCAAGTGATATGTGCGCTGCAAGTATGATTTACATGTTAAATATGAACTGATCACATGCATATGGCATGCATGCAGCAAGCAAGTGTGGAAACCATTATTTGTATGTTAAATTAGGAAAGACTGCATGCATGTGTCATGCATACAAAAAGCAAGTGGTCACTGATAACTGCACACATAAAAGTTAAGTGACTTGCTCAGGATCACACCATACTCAAGTGGGGTTGATGAAATTCAAACCCCCAGGTCTTCATGCCTCCAAGTCTTCTGGCCTACAGTTTAGTGCCTTTATCCACTAAGCCATACTGTCTGCACACATATGACTCACTTGTACTTCAATACATACTGTACTTGACTACATCTGCATGCATGCAGCATGCTTGTAGCTACTGTTATGCATTTCAGTTTTTTTCTTCTCTCCTTCACCTCACTTTCACAGTTGAACTATAGCACACATAGCAATGGAAACATGATTTTTCCCACTCCAGTACACACACGTACCCACAAAACCACTTAATTACTTCTGTCTTGCCTGTATTCCTACTATTTTCTCTCCATAGTTCTGAATGCTTCCACACAAGCAAACTTTAAGGTACAAACACAAAAGTAGCAATAACCTGACACCCACCCACATGTCCAGTCCTCCTCCCCATGCACACACACTGTAGTGGGTACAGCCATGCTGCTACAGAAAACCAACCAAGTATAGATATAAGTAAAAAGTCTCTTACTTGAGTATCAGGGAGCCAGAGGCAGGAATCTTTAAGAGATATTGTCAAGAGGTCAGAGTGCTGAGGCGTACCCCTTGAAATGAATGGGAGTTATTTTTTATTACTATTTTATACATTAAGAGGATAAGTTGGAGAATAATGAAGGCCACTGTTCTACTAACAAGACCCTTGTGAGTCGAGTGGTGGCTTTCATTAATCTCCAATTCTCCATCAATAATGTATAAAATAGTAATAAAAAAATACCCCATTCATTTCAATGGTGCACACCCCTGCAGTCTCCTTTGTCCTGTGCCATAATGTGCATGAGCATGGGATGTGGAGATCAGCTTCACTGGGGGGGCATACACCTGGCTATAGTGGGGCTCCTATAATCTGTGCATACCATACAGCTCAACTGTGGAAGCAAGGGACAGCTCTAGAATGTCTGTAACATCTCTAAAAGGTAAAACGTATTTGTTTTGACTGAAAAGTGATATATGTAAATCAGGAAAAATTCAAATGTATAAGAATCATTTGTATATAACCTGGAGCAGTGCATCCAATTTGGACTTAAACCTGCCTAGTTACTAACTATTTTTTTTCCTGGTTGAAGTTTTGACCCCCTCCAAAAAAAGCTTTCTCCTGATTCTCCCCTGACTCCATTCCATTTAATACCAATCCCCTATGGGTCATGAAGCCACTCAAAGGTAAAGAAGCATGAAAAACACATCACTATTTCAGTTCTTCCTCCTTCCCCAATCCCCCTGTAAAAAAATATTTACTTTTACTTACCTGGCCATGTGGCTGAACCTGCAGCCTGGCACAGTGTGCTACAAGCCAAGTTTTCAGTCTGTTCCCCTTTTCTTCTTCCACCAGAAGCTGGATGCTTGAACTGACCATCACAGGTCCCCAACATGGTCCATGACCAAGCTACCTCACCAACTGAACCCACTCATTCTGGGTTGCTTGCTTCTTGTGTGGTCACTGCTGTGGCCGCTGCACTGCACTGATGAAGGCCTATGAAGGCCACCCACACCACTGTCACCACTGCTATTAAGCCTAGCTTGCTGCCATGGGGGTTTGTGCTGTTTTTTTTTTGCATGGCAAGTCTAGTAGAGTAAGTAGGTAGCCTAGTCTTGAGTTAGCTTCTAGCTCACCCTCTGCCCCTTCAGTCACCAAGGGAGATGGGGACTCACTAAGAGAAGACCAACAAAAATATGCTGCCACAACACTGCTATTGAGAGTTCAGTGCTCACTGACTCCTCCAAGCAGTAGTGTGCAGTATGTCTACTCTGTGGTGGGAAAGACAGTGTCGTACTTGCAAGACTCATGTGCTCTTTCTTTGCTGGAGCTCATCCACATCACATGTGATTGTGCTACTGCTAATAGGTGGAGCAAGTGGACAACACAATACAGACACAGTTGAGTCTGGAGAGTACCTGCAGTGTGAGCACACACAAGTCAGGTGGGTGCTTATTGAGCAAAAGATTAAATCCAAATGTAATGCCATTATTGCCACACCATAAGAACAACCTAGGCACAAATATGGGGGAGGGGTGCTGCCTCTGCCCTACCTAAATGTCACCACTGCTTAATGGTAGAAATATATTCTCAGGTGCTAATGCAATGGTTTCCACTGTGTTCTGATATGTATTGTATCTCCATGTTTCCTGTTGTGTCCTGATCATCATCATGTGGGTTAGAGTCCCTCATTGTCCCTCATTTTGAGTGTCCATGTCCCTCATTTCAGTGACAAAATGTGAGGTATGGTGTGTGCTTCAAAGACCCTACTCAGCAAAATGATTGCTAAGCATGACCATAGTATATATGCTCAATACAGAATGACAAAGGGAAAGTAAGTGAGCTGAAACAGTCATGGAGAAACACATTTGTAGCACTAAATATGCAAAAGGGATTTGCATGGTCCAAAACAAAAAGGATAGGCTTCGCAACACAGAGGACCCTCTTTGTACATCTGGAATGGGGGATATTGACTTGCTATATCCTAGGCATTTAATGCAGTAAGCAAACAATACTTTACAAATTAATGGTGATTTAATGACAAAAATCAAACACCATTAAACAGCTTGCAAAAGGATCAGAATTAATGAGTTTACCTAATTGTAATGGGAATCTAAATACAAATTTATTTTAATGACTAATTGCTAGCAATAGTATAAGAAATAGAAACTGATGTGTTTTTAGATGGGATTTGTACCAGCTTAGCTACTGCACACATGGTACGTGTGCAGCATGTGAACCAGATATGATGTTTAAATAATGTTCTCACCAACGTATCTGCTGCACACATGTCAAACTTGCAGCATGCAATCCTGATTTGCTTTTTAGTCCTGGTTTGCTTAGAATCACTTTGTGTATGTGAACTGCATGCAAGCATTGCATAATTAGGCATGTGGCATGCATTCTACATGTACACAGCACACCTATATTTCTGTTAAGGGTTTTCACAAGATACCACCCAAGTGATATGTGTGCTGCAAGTATGACTTAAATGTTAAATTGGAACCGACTGCATGTATATGGCATGTGTGCAGTAGGCAAATGTGGAAACCATGATGTTTATGTTAAATTGAGAAAGACTGCATGCATATGGCATGCATGCAAAAAAGCAAGTGGTCACTGATAACTGCACACGTACAAGTTAGGTGACTTGCTTGCCCACACCATACACAAGTGGGAGTTGACAAGATTCAAGCCCAGGTCTTCATGCCTCCAAGTCTTCTGGCTTGCAGTTCAGTGCCTTTAACCACTAGGCCATACTGCCTGCACACATATGGTTTGATTGTACTTCAATACATACTGTATCTGAATACATTTGCATGCATGTGGCATGCTTGTAGGCACTTTATGCTTTTCAGTTTTCTTCTCTCCCTCATCTCATTTTCACAGTTGAACTGTAACACTTATACCAATGGAAACACATGTGGCTTTTTCCACTCCCAATACACAAACTTATTCACAAAACCACTTAATTACTTCTGCCAGGGCTGTACTCCCACTATTTCCTCTCCTTAGTTTTGAATGCTTCCACTCAAACAGGCTTTAAGGTGCAAACACAAAAGTAGCAATAACTCCACACACACAGACACACACACACACACACACACACACACGCACACATGGCCAGTCCCCCCCAATGCACACACACTGTAGCAGATATGACCATGCTGCTACAAACAACCCACCACATATAGATACAAGTAAAATGTATCTAACCTGAGTGTTAGGTAGCCAGAGGTATGAGTCTCTGGGGAGGGTCCTCTTCCATATCTTCATCAGTGACATTGCAGATGGACTGGAGGGTAAGGTATGTCTTTTTTCAGATGACACCAAGGTTTGCAACAGAGAAGATGATCCAGATAGGGTGGGCAGAATAAGAAGAGATCTGGATAAACTAGCAAAATAGTCAGAAGAGTGGCAACTGGGGTTTAATGCAAAGACGTGCAAGATCATGCACATAGGAAAGAAAAAACTCTGAAGCCACCTATAGGCTGGGAGGGGAGTTGCTGGCAGTCACAAGAGAAGAAAGAGACTTGGGCATCATCATCACAGATGACCTGAAATCATATAAGCAGACCACTAAGGCAGTAGGTAAGGCTAGGGGGATGTTGGGGTGTATTAGTAGGGATATCACAAGTCAGAAGAGGGAGGTAATAATCCCTCTTTACAAGACACTGGTTAGGCCCCATCTGGAGTACTGCATGTAGCATTGGAGGCCACACCTTCACAAGGACATTAACCAAATTGAGGCAGTCCAGAGAAGGGCAACCAAAATGGTGCAGGGACTGCATCAGAAAACATATGAGAATGGATTAATGGAGCTCAATATGTATATCCTAGAGCAAAGGAGGGAGATAGGTGATACGATTGAAACATTCAAACACCTTAAGGGCATTAACAAGGTGAAAGAGTCTAACATGTTTCAATATAAGAAAAGTAGCAGGACAAGAGGACACAGCATGAGACTGGAGGGAGGCCAATTAAGGGGTAATGTGAGGAAGTTCTTTTTCACAGAAAGGGTGGTGGATGCATGGAACAGCCTACCGCAGGAAGTGGTGGATATGAATACAGTGCAGGACTTCAAACAGTCATGGTATAGGCATAAGGGAGCAATACAGATAACTATGACTAGATAGGTCATTGACAGAGCAAAGACCAATGGTGTATTCATAAGGTAGAAAAAGAAATGGGCAGACTGGATGGGCCTTGCAATCTTATTTGTCATCAGTTTCTATGTTCCTATGTTCTATGGTTCTATGTTTCTATGTTTCTTTAAGAGATGTTGTCCATGGATCCAAGTGCTGGGATGTTCTCCCATGAAATGAATGGGAGTTATTTTTTATTACTATTTTATATGTTACGATGGTGAGTTGGAGAATAATGAAGGCCATTGTTCTACTAACAAGACCCTTGTTAGTCGAGCAGTGGCCTTCATTAATATTCAACTCTCCATCAATAATGTATAAAATAGTAATAAAAAATACCCCCCATTCTTTTCAATGGTGCACACCCCTGCAGTCTCCTTTTACCTTTGTCATAATGTGTCTGAGTGTGAGGATGAGGAGATCAGCTTCAGTGGGTGGGAGGGGGGTTTGTAATCCTAACTGGAGTGGGGCTCCAATAGTCTGTGCATATTATACAGCTCAACTGTCTGTGAATGCAAGGGATTGCTCTAGAATATCTGTAAGATCTCTGAAAAGTACAGCTTATTTGATTTGATTGAAAAGTGATATGCAAATCAGGAAAAATTCAAATGTATAAGATTAATCTGTATATACCCTGGAGCAGTGCATCAGTTTTGGGCTTAAATCCACCCAGTTACTAACCAATTTTTTTCCTGGCTGAAGTATTGCTACCACCCCCCCCTCCAAAAAAAAAGAACTTTGTACGATTTTTCTCTATGACTCCATGCCATTCAATACCCATTCCCTATGGGTCATGAAGCCACCCAAAGGTGAAGAAACATGAAAAACACATCAATATTTCAGTTCTTCCTCCTTCCCCAGTCAGCCTGTAAAAAATATTTACTTTTATTTACCTGGCCATATGACCAGAACCTGCAGCCTAGCATAGTGTGCCACCAGCCCAGTTTTCCATCCGCTTCACCTCTTCTTCCACTAGAAGCTGGATGCTAGAACCGACCATCACAGGTCCCCAACATGGTCTGCGAACAAGTCACCTCACGAACTGAACCCACCCATCCTGGGTTGCTTGCTTCTTGCGTGGTTGCTGCTGTTGTTGCTGCTGCACTGCACTGATCAAGGCCTATGAAGGCCACCCAAACTACTGTCACTACTGCTGTTAAGCCTAGCTTGCTGCCATGGGGGTCTGTGCTGTTATTTTTGCATGGCAAGCCTAGTAGAGTAAGTAGGTAGCCTAGTCTTGAGTTAGCTTCTAGCTCACCCTCTGTGCCTTCAGCCACCAAGGGAGATGGGGACTCACTAAGAGAAGACCAACAAAAAGATGCTGCCACAACACTGCTATTGAGAGTTCAGTGCTCCCTGACTCCTCCAAGCTGTAGTGTGCAGTCTATCTACTCTGTGGTGGGAAAGACAGTGTCACACTTACAAGACTCATGTGCTCTTTCTTGGCTGGTGCTCATCCACATCACATGTGATTGTGCTGCCACTAATAGGCAGAGATAGTGGACAACATAATACAGAAACAGTTGAGTCTGGAGAGTACCTCCAGCATGAGCACACACAAGCCAGGTGGACACTTATGGTGCAGAAGATTAAATCCAAATTTAATGCCAGTACTGCCACACCATAAGAACAACCTAGGTACAAAAATGGGGTGAGGGGGACAACTGCCCTTCCTCTGGCCTACATAAATGGCACCTCATCTTAATGGCAGAAATTCATTCTCAGGTGCTAATGCAGTGGGTTCCACTGTGTTCTGCGGTACAGTATCTCCATGTTTCATGATGTGTCCTGATCATCATGTTGGTAAGTGTCCTTCATTTTGAGTGTCCAAGTCAAACATTTCAGTGGCAAAATGTGAGGTATGGTGCATGCTTCCAAGACACTACTCAGCATAAAGAGTGCTGAGCATGGCCATAGTGTATATGCACCATACAGAATTACAAACTGAAAGTGAGACGAAACAGTCATGGAGAAACACATTAGTAGTACTAAATATGCATACTGGATTTGCATTTACAACACAGAGGTCCCTCTTCATACATCTGGAATGAGGATTGTTGACTGGCTATATCCTAGTCATTTAATGCAGTAAGCAAACAATACTTTACTAATTAATGACGGTTTAATGACAAATCAAAAGTCATTAAACAACCAACTTGCAAAATGATCAGAATTAATGAGTTTACCTAATTTTATGGGAATTCAAATAAAAATGTATTTTAATTACTCTAATTGCTAGCAGTGATTTAAAAAATAGAAACTGATGTGTTTTTCTTGATGAGATCTGTACTAGCTTAGATGCTACACACATGTCAAGCATGCAACATGCAAGACTGATGTAATTTGTAAAAGATATTCACACCAGCTTACCTGCTGCACACATGTCAAGCTTGCAGCATGCAAACCTGATTTGTTTTTTAGACCTGGTTCACTTAGGTCCACTTTGTGCATTTAAACCGCATGTAAACATTGCACAATTAAGCATGTGGCATGCATTCTGGGGCCCAGATATTCAAACTGCACCCAAAAAGTGTGCAACAGCAGAAGCAAGTGCAAGTCCACTGTGCCCATGCGCAAGTAGCGCGATATTCAAAAACTGCACAAGCCAAGATGCGCCTACGGCAGACAACTGAATATCATACCACCTGCGCCATTGCACAACTAGAGAGGTGAAGCTGAGCATATCTGATGCACCATAGTGCAACAAGGGATGCTCAGCGGAGCAGTCCAGATGTGCTATAGCACAACCAGGGATGTCCCCGGCAGCAGGGCAGCAATGCAACAGAACAACCAGGGATGTAGAAGCCCACCACCCATGCCACAGATGGGCAGAGAAACACACAGCAGAACAGACATCATCCCCCACACCCCATGCACTGCACAACCGGGGGAGAGCTGGAATAACCACCGTCCCATGGATACCAGCAACCAACCCACAGCCAGGCTATAGTGCCCCAGCAAACCCCCTGGCAAGCTGTGACCGGCACACAAGGAGGGCCAACCACCCCATGGCACCCCATCCCAGCAATGCAGAGCACACCCTGCACTACAATCACCATACACCCTTCCCAGGAGTAGCACGCAACAATGCAGGACACCCTATGCATGCCACCACCCCCACTGTGACAATGCAACCCTGTGTACTACGGAGCCATGCAAGGCATTCCCACCATGTGCACCCTGCTGTGGGCAGCAGCAAACAGCAGTGCAACAACAGCATATACAGTGCCACTCTGCACGTCCACCTTAAGGTACAGCTGAGACACCAACCATGCTTTGCCACATCAGGTACTCCACATGTGATAGGGTATGCCCTGGACCCCACCTCCAGCGGTACAGCACCCTGCACACCCTCCCAAGGATGCATCCCATCCCAGCACTGGCCACAACAGCCAGCAGAGACACGCACAGTGTAGCATGGAAGTGTGCACCGCACAGGATGCAACACAGTGCATGGACAAACATCCACCCATACCCAAGGGCACACCAACACAGGAAAACAGTAGCAGGTCAACCATGCCACTGGCATGTGGCCACTGCTGACTTGTACACATAGCCAGCACCCCTACATTGCACAGGTGTGCCAGCCACCCTGCGCAGGCACCATGAAGCTGTATGCCACCAGCATGCCACTGGAGCACAGGTGACAGACACTGGAGTACATCCCCTGCAACAGACACAAGTGACAACATGGAGGGGGGACAACAACAGCGGAGGCCACAGTGCCACCAGAGGCAGAAGTGCACCATACTGGTGATGGAAGGCAACCTGGCATTGTGCCGGGTACAGTTGTTATCCAGCATGGACAGCCACCACTGGCATGCCAGCAGACCGTGCATATCACAGACATGCAAGGGTGTCAGCTGCATAGGCCATGCACAGTCTGACAGGGATGCCATGCACACAGTGCAGGCCCCATGGACCACTGCACACAGGCATCCAGTGCACAGAGTACAACACACAAACCACAGACAGTGAGTGATCCCCCTACCCACGCCATAGGTGCTTCACCTCTGCACACACACACACACACACACACACATGCGTGCACCACCTCTGACACCATGCACACCACTGCAGCTGAGCACCTGTAGCCCACTGCAAATCAGAAACCACCACAGTTGTCATAACAAAATGCTTATATTTAAAAGAAGTAACAAAACCTATATGCAACTATTTACAAGGGGGGGAGGGCCACATAACAGGTGGGGGTGGGTAAGGGGCAGGGGTGAACATATAGGAGAGGGAAGAAGGGGTGTGAGGGTGGGTCAAGGGGGGGAAGGTGGTAGTAGGGGCATGGGGACATTAATGTGCACCCTGGTCCTCCTCAACATTGCAGCAATGTCTGCTGCTCCTCCTCCTTCTCACCCCATGGCAGTGGATCCTCTGAAGCAGCTCCAATGTCTCCCTACCACCTGGAGCAGCTCACGAACACCCCTCTCTATTGCCTGGAGTCGCCGTCCACCTAGGATGAGGGAGCAGAGACAATAAGTGTGACTATCCAGCCTCCTGCAGCCCACTCATTGTGCATGGCATACAACCATATGCCACACCCCTGTGATGGTGTGTGACCACCCACAGTGACTGTGTCCACAAGACCTGCCTACCCAGGCAGCCACAGCCATGTGGACCACTGCACACACCCACCGTCTATGTCCTGCATAGCACCACCATGGCCGTACAGTGACTTGGCTATGCAGTGTGAAGGCAGAGCCACAGCCATGTGCCCAGTGCACTCATGGACCACCATCGATGCACTCCCAGACATACAGTGCCGCTGGACAGTGCTGACTGTTAACAAGTTATGTGCATGGCAGTGGTGTCAGTGGATGGTGGTCATGCCCTGCTGCCCACCCAGTTATACAGCATGCAATGGTAATCATGGATGTAAGGCACTCACCATCATCAGGCTGGTCTACATGCCGCTGACCACCATTATCCCTACTGCCCTGCTGCTCCTTCAGGTGGCGCATCCAGTCTCTGGCCTGCTGGCGTTCTTCGGGCCCTAAGGTGCAAAAATAGAGAGAGGAACATCAGTACAATCCGGTAACAAAGTCCCTCCACCCCCATATGTGTGCAATCCCACACAGCTGTACCCATCCACCCCACAGCCCGATACCACCACCACAGCCAACACCGGATGCCCCCCATGTACCAGACACATGCAACCATGATACCCGTATGGACGATAATAGTGTATGGATGTGGCACATACCTGGCTGTGGCACCATGCCCCTCCTGGTACATGCCTGCAGGCGGGCAAGCAGGTCCAGGTCCCTGCGCCTCAGGTCCCCGTAACGATGGTGACACTGCTTCACCATGAGCCCCATACTGGTGGCCTCCTCCAGGGCGTCGGCCACCTCCTGCCACAATGCACTCCTGGCCCTGTCCAGGGGTGTCTTTCCATACAAAGCCCCAGCATGGGGCTCAACTATTGCCACCAGGTTGGTTAGCTCAACCTGGCTCCATATAACTGCATGCCTCCGCGCCATCTCTTCTGTGTGGTAGAATCAAAATGGTGCTCAGCAGCGCAGTCCTGCCATGTGCAGATGCTGCACAGTACAGTGCTGCCATTCCCTATCACACTGTCACTGAACAGCACGATAGTGGTGCACCCATGCCTGACGCATGGCACCTAGGGGGCAAAGGTTGAGCACAGGGTCAAGGGTCTCTGGGACATGGACAGCCACAGCGCGATTGGAACCCAATGCATGTAGCACGATTGGGTGCCTGTGTGTCACCTCCTGTAGTAGCCTACAGTGTTGTTGTCCCAGTGCACCTACGATGCCCCAGTGCCACAGCGCCATATATGTGAACAGTGCTGTAGCGCCACTGGCACAATGGTGGCCATGCTCTGCATTGCCTCCTGCACACAGCACATCAGCAGCATGGCAGGCGCCTGCATTATCAACCTGGGCATGCGTAGTTATGTGTGTACTGCGCATGTCACAGAACTGCGCCCTTGGCTCAACACGTTCAACACAATTATGCAAAGCCCAACAGCGCGATATTCAGCCTGCATATGCAAATCATCCAATCAGCCATTTAATGGTGCAGTCACTACATTTGCATCCACTTAAAGATGCGCTTCACCTCATTTGCATGGGTTGCGCTATAAGAATGCAACATTGGGCTGCACTGGCCATAGTTGGTTGCTACAGTCTATTGCGGTGAGTTGCATGCTATTTGGGAGTGTGGACTGTGGTGTTTGGGACATGCATGGGACTGCACAGTCACAGGTAACACCTGTCATTCTCACAGGATGAATCATGACCGAGCGTGAGGTGGAGGGTGAAGAACAGAGACGTGGGAGGAAGAGGAGGCCAAACTTCACAAAGGCAGAGACAGATGCCCTGTTTGAGGCCTACCTAGACCAGGAGCTGCTGCTCAGTGGACACCAGGGAACACCACAGGCCCATGCTGCTGCATGGTAGGAGGTGGCACATGCTGTCAACCTGTATGGCAGCCAGCAGTGATCTATGCAGGAGTGCAAAAAGAAGATGGGCATGGACAGGCAGAGAATTAAAGAGAAGATGGCTGCCATTAGGCAGCATGGTCTGCGACTGGTGGGGGACAGCCGGTGGTGCAACGCTTGACCCCACAGGAAGAGCGGGTTACTGGCAGCATGCAGCGTTGTGCCATTGAGGGTGTACCGGGTGGTGGATTCCAGATGGGTGGTAGCCCATCACTGCATGGTAGGTCACGGTCTGTCAATTGGGGGGGACAGGGTAGGTCACATGCAGTAATGCTGTTGTTTTTCCCTTACAGCTCCTGAGCATCTACATGGGTCAGCGGTGGTGGGCTTCTCCACTGAGGGCAGTATCATGGAGATGGAGGAGGGCCCATCCACCTCCACAGGCATACAGGGGTCAGGGCAACAGTGGTCCCACCTAGACGTCCGGACTGATGTTAGTGGAGCAGGTGTGGAGGAGGCCCTGCCCATGTCCCAGCATGCCGGCATCCATGGATGCCGGCATGCTGAGACTCAGGCTGGTGCCAGATCCGTCACTGATGATGATGATGGAACTAACGTCATGGGCAGTGAGATGTGTGGACCACAGGATGGCCACGTAGCATGTGACAACGTGACCATGGCTGTGGGTGGTGCTGCCATGGAGGCCTGCGTGACACCACAGTCCCAGTCTGTGCCTGTCTGCACCAGTGGGGCAGCACTGGTGTGTGTCCAGGACACTGGGACTGTTGCGGCCACTATGGCAGCACCATTGAGCCCTGGAAAGTGGCAGCCAGAGGGGCAGTATCAGCAGTCGGCCAATGGCTATGGGGGTACAGTCTCAGGGGCGGTATCAGTGCACTGCCTGTGGACATGCATAGGCCTGGCCCTGGTGTGCAGTGCCCACCCTCAAGAGTTGATGACCATCAGGGCCACAAACACCATGAGGGACAGCATTCCGATCAGGCAGATGACCTCTTAGATGAGCACACCTGCATACTACAAGCATCAGTCAATCAGCAGATGTGGCTTGTGATGGCGGTGGATGCACTGAGTGTGGCTCTGTGCCAGGCAGAGGAGAGTGGTGCAGCAGAGACACAGTTGATTAGACACAGTCCCTGGCAGGGATTAACAGGTTGCGGGAGGATGTGACTGCTGCCATTGACAGGCAGACAGAGGCATTCATGGCTGTCATGGCCACAATGGGCACACAGTTATTTGCCAATGCGTTGCAGAGACCGCACAGTGCAATGTCCACCCCCTGTTCCCGGCATCATACGACACCATCCTTGTCATCACCGGGTTCAACTGTGGGCATCCCGAGTACGCCTGGTGTAGGCATGTTCGGTGTGCTGCAGACCCCTGCATGATCATGGTCGCGTTCATGCAGTGGAACCCCTGGGGGACAGTCAGTGCCACCCCATGAGGCCAGTGGTTAGTCTGCCACTGCTGGCGGGTCTCGGTGGGGCTGCCCATGCATACATGGTGGCCGTGGCACTGTGGCACTTGACTGACATGTCTCCCATCATGGCTACTGTCTGGTGCTGCCCTGTGTGCATTGAGTCGTTCAGCGGGAAATGCACGGGTGAGGTACCTGGCCTGCACGCACACACAGGTTCCATCTGCACACCCTTCTGGCTGCTGTCCGCTGTGGCATGTGCATGATGATGCCTGTGTTGCGCTGTACACCACTGTGCAGTGGTGCCCAGAGTCTGACAGATGCACAATGACAGGCAGCGGGCGAGGTGGTCTGTGGACGTGTGTGTGGCTAGAGGTGGTGGTCTGGGTCGGCATGCCTCCTACCCTTTCTGCATGTCTTGTGAGGTGTGTGTGTGTGTGTGTGTGTGTGTGTATGACCACATGCCATGTTAGACCTCGCCCATCCCTGGCAGTGTGTGCAGTTCCATGCTCAGCCACTTCCCTTGACAGCATGCACCCCTGGTGTGTGTCCATGCGTGTTTGTGGGTTGTGCCTTTGCCACTTGTGGTTGCACATGGCCACATGACTTACCTGGGTTGGCTGAAGTGCTCCTCTGTGATGGTTTCCCAGTGCTGATGTGCTAGCCGGAGCAGTCGGGGGTCCCGTCGCCCATGCGCGGGGCTGCCCATCACCATCTTCACCAGCATCCTCACTGTCCCCATTGCTGTCCCCCTTCGACCAGTACGGCTATCCCACAGTCATTGGCCATGTTGTGCAGGATGCAACAGGCCAGAAATAGCCTGCAGGCCTTTGAGGGGCTGTACTGTATGGCACCGCCAGACTTGTCCAGGCAACGGAAACGTGCCGTCAGCATCCCGAACACCCACTTGATGACATTGCATGTGGTGGCATGTGCCTCAATAGAGTGTTGCTGTGATGGGGTCATGGGCCGCTAGTACGATATGAGCAGCCAGGGACAGAGTGGGTATCCACTGTCACCTGTGTGTAGAGGGTGGAGGTTAGTTTGGTGATCAGCGTCGCCCTGCCTTGGGCCATCTAGGCCAATACCTATGTCATCCCTGACCATGCCCCTCCCAAGCTCTATGTTTTTCTGTATGGTTTGCATACTCACCCACTAAGTGGCAAGTGGGGATGTCCCCGCTCTCAAATCTGTGGCACAGTGCTGACTGGTGCCAGATGAAGGCATCATGTGCTCCCTCAGGATGCGTGGCACAGATATTGATTAAGCACCCCCTGGCATCACACACCACCTGGCAGTTGATGCTTGCCCTTCTGACTGATATATGCAGCCCCTTCTGGGCCAGGTGGTGTGCGGATGGCCATATGGGTGCAGTCTATTGCCCCTAGCATGCCAGGCATACGTCCTACCCTGTGGAACTCCTGTATGTTTGCTGTACGCTCCACCAGTGTGCTGGGGAAATGGATGTACTCTACAGCATGTGGCAGCAGTGCGCTGAGGAATTGGGTGAGGTGGCATGACGTGGCCAACTGGGTTATGCCTGTGGTGTCCCCATTGGTCTCTGGAAGGTGCCTGTGGTGAGCAGGCACATGCAAGCTGTCACTTTTGTCTCCACTGACAGCATGGCTCTGTCGTGTGGGTGCCTGCATCACATCACTGCACAGCTCACAGAGCCACCTTAGAATTGCCCGATTCAGGCGGTACTGGCCCACAATCTCAGTATCGCTGTACAGCTCGAAGCTGGTGTGGGCTTGGTACTGCCTGTTGGGGCATACCACTGACAGGCCCTTCCACGGCCACGCCCCCTGTTGCCTGCCTTCTCACCACCCTCATTACTGCCTCCATCTAGATGGCGGCACTGGCCATGTCCCTGGCTTGTGTTCCCCCCCCGGCAGCTGTTTCTGTGTTCCCCCCACTGTCCTGGCTGCTACTTCCCCTGCACCAGGAACACCTTCCTATGGTGGCCTCAGTGCTGTGTGGCACTTCCCTCTTCTGCACTGTGTTTGGCTGTGGCTCCCCACACCTTCCCTGTGTATGTGGGTTCAGGGTGCCCTTTCCCTGTCCTGTCCCATGTGTCTATCCTGCCCTGTGTGTCTGCCTAGAGGTCAGCCACATGTGCCTTCCCTGTAGCATTCTTGCGCCTCCCCCTTGTTCCTTTTTATTTTGTCTAATTTCTGCTATCGTGCAACTTCTGCTTGCTCCCCTATTGCGCATGGCGTATGTTGCTGAATATCACCCTGTGCCATTTATGCATGGTTCCTCCCCCTTCAGTTGCACATGCATTCATTATCATTGCGCTCTTTCTCAGCATAATTTGTGGGGTGCATCTGCCTCCCGCTGAATATCACAGAATGGCGCATTTATGGACTTGTGCTGGAGCAACCTTATTGAGCATGGCGCAACCCTTTTGAATATCTGACCCTCTGTGTACACAGCACACCTATATTTCTGTAAGGGATGCCATGCAAATGATTGGCTCTAGTCTCAATAAAACTATATCCAGGTAAGTGTAACATGCTTTTAGCCAGCTTAAAGAGTAATACATCAGTGCTTATTTCCAGTAAATGTAATGTGTTTAAGTATGTAATCTAATTAACAAATGTTTATACTACATGTACCATACTATGTGGATCGCTAAAATCATTGTCACTTTTTTATATATGAAAAGAAGAAAATGGTCCCTCATTGGTTTTTGCTTCCTTCACCCCACCTGAGCCACCTCTCAACACCCACTACCTCATACCCCCCACATACCCTCACTGACCAAAATATAGTCCCACAGTGTAGATCCACTCTGCCATGAGAAATATGCCCTTCTGCTGGAGCTTCAAATGCATTATGAGAAAATAAGGTAAGTTCAGGTAGTGTATTTCAATGCATTCTGAACATTTATTCATTATTTTGACATTTTTAAATATTTTTACACCAAATTTTCAACAGAGCCTTTTTGTGACCCCACCTCATGAACAAGGTAGTTGATAGTTTTGAAATCTGTTCTGAAAGCTGATTTCACAGGTACTCCACAAAATCTTTTGGCAGGATTTGAAAATTTTTACCAACCAGCTTCATGACGTGGAATCATAAGAAGAGTATGCTGAAAATTTGGTGGGAAAATATGGTAAAATGACCAACTTATTAGTGATAGTTGAAATACAGTATTTCAACATTCACTTATAACTCTGCTAATGTTCAATACTTTTTCAAAAAAACTTTCAACATGGCCTTTTTGGACCCCACCTCATTAACAAAGCATGTGTAGTTTTTCAAATCTGGTTTGAAAGGTGATTTAACAGTTGTTCCATGAAATCACCTTTTGGGTTGGATTTGAATATTTTCACCTACTAGGGTCACAAAATAACATCAAAAGAAGACTATATTCAAAATATGGGGTCAAAATATTGAAAATAAAGTTATGAATGTATATTTCATTTTTCCATGCTTGTTCATAATTTTGTTAATTTTCAATATTTTGACTCCAGACTTGCCAGATAACCATTTTTTTCACACACCCTCATGAATGCAACAGGCGTCATTCTTCAAAATACTGGCCGAAACACTTTTTTTTTCACTTGTGGTGCTCAGTGATGTTCAGTCAGTATTCCAGAAATGCCACATGTCATGTTTATAGTGGGGATTCATAAAACAGCTATGTTGAAAATTTAGGGTCAAAATTAAAAAAAGAAAAATATTAGGAAATGTGTAGGGCCAGCCTTTGGCCCAACAGGTAGTGTTTTGTGATTCTGTGCTGGTGAGTTGAGTTCAGGGACAAGCTCAGAGAGCCAGTTAGATTGGCCAAGGCTAGGGGAAGGGAAGGTTCATGGTTGGCCATATGGGTACAAGTACCTTATAGTGAAGAGAACTTTTCTCTTGGCATAGGGTCTTGCACCTCTGCACCTGTGGCTTCCAGACAGCCCTCTGCCTTGGCTGACAGATAGGTTATTTGCCCTACGCATTTGTATTTGTAGCCAGATGGATGTCTACCCAGAGGACCCTGCACTTTCACAGCCTGCCAAACAGTCTCACAAATTCTTGACATCCATTGCCACACAGAAGTGCAGGACCTGGAGGGCCCTGCACTTCTGCATGCAGACAGGCTCTTCCCTTGGTGCAGGGCCCAGAGGGTCCTAAGCAACTGCCTCTGTTCAAACAGGTTCAGAAGGGATCCATGTGAATAAAGATACAATTCCACTATCTCAAAAAGAAATAATTATTTGTAAAAAGCTATGTTAATGCATCAGTTAGGGTTCAACTGAATGCGAAAAAAGCAGAAAATGTGTCATTTGGGTTTTCAACCATTACTCCTTCCCAAGCAGCAAAAAGACAAGACCACACAAGCAACCACAGACAGCAGTCATCAGGTAAGAGAAATATATATAATATTTTCCATGCTGACAGGTCGTCTAGGGGAGGAGGTGTTGCCATATACTTCAAAGACAAGTTCACAGCTTCTGTAATTACTGCTGTCTCTACTCTGAGAGGATTTGAATGCTTGGCATTAAAATTAGTAATCTCCCTGGTAGAGTCCATAAATGTGATAGGTTGCTATAGACTGCCGACAGGGGGTCTGGAGCTACTATGTCACTTGTGTAACTTTGCATATTCTAAGCAAAATTAAACTATCATTCTTGGTGACCTGAATCTTGACTGGCATAGTACCAACACTAAAAGTAAACAGAGCACTTCACAAAGATATAGCTGTGCTCTAGAGTTTCTGTCTTTCGGATGAGACGTTAAACCGAGGTCCCATCTGACTGGATTGGTGGTAGTTCAGGTGGATGTTAAAGATCCCATGGCACTTATCGAAAAAAGTAAGGGAATTTCCCTGGTGTCCTGGCCAAATTTCCCTCATTAACTAAAAATACCACCAACAGCTTAATCTGGTCAGTTACTCTTAGTCAGTTGACATTCATCTGTATCCCCCTCCCCCGGGTCGTGCCTGAAAATAGGCAGGATTTGTTTAGTGCACTTACCCGGACAACAAAAGCTAAATAAATAAAATAAAAAAATAGATGAAGTGGGTGCTGGGAAAAATTCCAAATAATAGAAAACTGAAAAAATCCAGCACTCCAGACTCCAAAGAAATTCAGGGAGAGTATTTATTTTTTATTAAAGGAGTTCTACTGGCAACAGAAAAACCCCAAACGATGCACAGATCATGGCTTCACCGCTCCAGTCCCCCTGCGGTCACCATACTAAACATCTAGTTTATTTACCGTATAGCTTGTAAAATCCTGAGAATCCCCCAGTGGCTCTGACATTTTTAAATATGGTGCATTGGGACCACTGCAATCTCACTGGAACCTTTGTGAGATTGTGACGTTTCATTACCCCAGCATTAATACAGTCCCTATGTATGGAAGAATAACCGGGTCTGTATCTTGAATACCTGGTGCTATTTTCATGGAATTTAACTAAATGCCATGGCTATGCCTGCCATACCCATTGGATTTACTTAAATTCTGTGAAAACAGCACCTGGTATTGAAGATACAGACCCAGTTATTTTTCTGTGCATAGGGACTGTATTAATGTTAGGGTAATGAAAGGTCATGATCTTGCAACATTTCCAGTGAGACTGCAGTGGTTCCGAGGCACCATATTTAAAAATGTAGGGGCCACCGGGGATTTTCAGGATTTTATGATCAATACGGTAAATAAACCAGATGTTTATTATGGTGACCGCAGAGGGGACCGGAGCAGTGAAACCCTGATCTGTGCATCAGTCAGGGCTTTTCCTTTGCCAGCAGAACTCCTTTAAAATAAAAAAAATACTTACAATTGTAAGCAATGGAAACATAACACACTTGTGAGTTACAGGTGCAAGCACTTCTCTCCAGCCTCGGCGCTTTGGGGGAATACTACCCCTTCGTCCGGAGGCATGACCACAGTTTGAAAATCACTGATTTAAATACATGATTAAACAGGTGTTTCAAATTCAAAGTTTTAATACAACTTAATGTGATTATGTATCTCATGTGTATTAATTAGTGTCTGGGTTCACCAGTAATTTTATTGGAAATTCCAAAATAAGGCCCCCAGACACTCCTGTGCTGCCACTGAAAAAAAAAACAGCTAACAGAGAGACGTAAATAATAACAAAAAACACATATTCTAAAATACATATATCTATGGCGCCATAGATTTCCCTGTCTATAAACCTGATGATTTTAAATACATATGCATCCCAAATTTTACATGTTACAAAAACCTTTGCACATTATTTATTTAAACCATTATTGCAGTATTTGAAAGAAAAAAACAGTTTTTTTATATACTGTATATATGCACATCAATTACATTCAATGTTTGAAATTCTGTTCATGCTACATGCCACAAAAATGAAACAGGATTATATACAATACCATCATCAGAACATATAATTCCCATAATTAATCATGTATATGAGGCTGCCATTCCATCCTGTCATTAAAACGTGAGGGTCTCAGAGTCTTAAGTTTAAAGATCCACATGGACATTTTTTTTTATACAATTCTAGTTTTCTATCCCCAACCCCACTCTATATGGTGCTTGATCTATAGCCATGTAATTAATTTTGTGTGTTCACCAAGTCTGATAAATGTCTACCTATTGGATTCTATATTTCTCTTTTGTACTGCCCTGTAGTGCTCCTGTATTCTTTCTTCAAGACAACGTGTGGTCTGTCTCACAGAAACCTTAGCACAGGAGCACCACAGGGCATGTACCACAAACTTGGTTGAACAAGTCAAAAAGCTGTTAATTTTTACCTCCCTGATGCCCAGGTTACTTGGGTTTACAAAGGATCTGCTCTGTACTGCAGATCTGCAAGTTTGGTACCTTTTACAGGAAAAAAAAACATTTGGTTTAGAACTTATCCAAGACCCTGGAGTTGGTAATTTTTTTACATTCACTTTGTACTAATAAATCCTTCAGACACTTGCCCTTTTTAAACACAATAAGGGGATCTACTGCTGATACATGTTGCAAATCTGTGTTGGCACTTAATATGTGCCAGTGCTTGTTAATTATAGCCCATAGGTCCATGGACCCATAACCATATTATGTAATAAACACTATCCTATCTAGTTGTTCACTATTTTGTTGATATTTCAAAAGATTCAGTCTACTTTTGTGGTCTAGTGTATGTGATGCTTCATCCAAAATGTGCTGTGAGCAACCCCTAGCCATTAACTTAGTGAGCAAATCATGTTTTGCTTCCTCATAATTACATAGAAGTTGACGGCAGATAAGGACCGCAAGACCCATCCAGTCTGGGCCTTAATTATGTAATTCTGAACAGTTCCGTCAAAGTCTAATCAATTGACCATAAGGTAGTGCCTCTGCTGTGTGTTTTGGATATGATCTATGACCATGAAGAATGCTGTTCCCTGCTGTTTCTTTATGGAACAGTTTCATCCCCACTTGCACATCATTAACTCCCCTAAGAATTAAATAAAAAAAAATGATTTCCTTGCTGTGAAATTGTGCAGTGAACTGCTAACCCAAATTGTTATTTTTTAAATAGCCCAAAAAGCTTTGAATATCATCTTCCGTTCCATTCCAAATAAATAATGAATCATTAATAAACCTTTTATAAAAAAATATTATCATAAAAAGGGTTAGCAACAGGGTCACAAATCATACCCCCCACCCTCTCCAACCAACCCACCAACCCATAAACAGGTTAAAGTGTTTGTCCCTGTAACTCACAAGTGTGTTACATTTCCATTGCATACAATTGTAAGTATTTTTTATTTTAATAAGAAAAAAAAATACTGTCCTATAATTTCTTTGGAGCCTGGAGCACTGGACTAGAAGTAAAGAACTGAGAGACTTTAGTGATGATTCAGGCCTCACCCAATTAATATCGGAAATTACTCTCCCCAACCCTAGGAACAATGTAAATAGCTCTTTAATCAGCTTGATCCTTACTAACAGACTGCACAAATTCTACCATGCAGCAGATTTTCATTATGATGTTAGTGACCACTGCACAGAGGTCTGTGTTAGAGGTTTGTCTGCAATTAAGTCCTCCAGCAGAATTATTTGGAAATGGAGTTTCTGCAAATTTAGCCTTGCTCATTACCTAGCTGATTTGAGAGGCATAAACTGGGTGAACTTCTTTCTGGCCACAAATGTCAACAAAGCAGTCTCTATTTTTCCTGACTCCTAAGTAGTATCATCAATAAACTTGCCCCCATGATAAAATGTAGAACCAGAAAGCATTCTTTCCTGTGGTTCAATGCTGATCTAAAAATTGCCCTAAACAAAAGGGATCAATTATGAGCCACAGCAAGGTGGACCAGACACCCCTCAGATTGGGTGGCTTTTAGAGCTAGACAGAAAGAATGCACCAAATTGGTTAGATCTGCTAAGGCAAACTACTACTTATCAGCCTTCAAGTAGGCAAAGGGTAATTCTGGTAAGTTCTGGGGGGTTATAAAGTCAATAGAGGGAAATAAACCAACATCTACGCTACCATACAAGATTACCCATCAGGGTATGACATTAGCAGATAAATCAGAGATCTTGGATAGCTTCAATGTCCATGCCTTTACTGCAGGCCTAGCCTTTGATGCCTCCAAAGCTGCTACTCTAAAATGTAGCCTACCTTAAACAAGCCCCCCACCACCTGACAATATTTTCACTTTCTCCCGGTTCCAGTATAAGCAAGTAGAAGACCTGCTATTGTGTCTAGACTTAAAGAAAGGTGCTGTTGCTGATGGATTAGGACCTTTTTTCCTCAAATCAGGGTTTCATTACTTGACTGCTCCCATCCTGCACCTGTTCAATTTGACAATTACCTCCTGTGTTGTACCAGAGACCTGGAAAACAGCACATGTACTTCCCTTATTCAAATCAGGAGACCATATGGATTTGAACAACTACTGACCAATTTCTCTACTACCCTTACTCTCAAAACGTTTAGAAAAACTAATAATTGTTCAAGTAAGAGATTATCTTAATAGGTTGAATTTAGTGAACCCATCCTAGTCTGGCAGCAGGCCAGCTCAAAGTGCAACTACTGCCCTCACCTTGGCCTCAAATGATTGGCTCCTTGCCATGGGCAACAAACAGATCTCAGGAACTGTATTTCTGGACCTTAGTAAAGCATTCAGTACTATTGACCATGATTTACTTCTAGACAGGCTAAATGGTCACAGTATAACAGGCCCAGTGCATAGCTGGTTCACTAGCTACCTGTCAAGAAGGCTGCAGCAGGTAAAGGCAGAAGGCTCACTCTCCCCACTTCTCCCTCTCACAAGGAGAGTACCACAAGGCTTGATTCTGAAACCTCTTCTGTTCATGATCTATATAAATTCCATCAGTGCGAATCTGAACAAAGCATAAATACACTTATTCACAGATGACACTATCCTCCATGCCGCCAAATCCTCATTGAATGAAGTCTGTGCAGAACTTCAGGCCGAATTTGACATCTTCCAATATAATTATTACAGGCCAAACTCCTGAATGCTAAAAAAACTAAGGTCATGTATTTCCACTTAATCTTACCTCTTTCCCCAAAAAATCTCTCCTTATTCCCTCCCGTCAAAACTCTCCTTGGTGACAACCTAGAAGCTGTAGACAAATTTAAGTACCTGGGGTGTTTGTTGGACCACCACCTGTCTTTCTCTGCTCATATACTGAATCACTCAGAAAAAAAAGCTGAAGTAAAGACTTAGTTTCTTCTTCTTTAGGATCAAGTCCCCTTTCCCAGCTGAAGCCAGGTTGAGACTGGTACAGACCACGTTCATTCCTCTACTGGACTATGCGGATGTGATATATGGCTAATGTTCAGATACCTTGCTGCTCTCACTAAACACACTCTACCACAGGGCAATACATGTAGAGATGCAGTGAAGTTTTACTCCATCAGCAAAGAAGGGGCAAAGTCACCCACCCCACATCGCTACATGGTACGCAAAGTCCCCATAGAAATGCATTACTTCACCACCTAATGACTTCACCTCATAATGACTTTGCATTCACTTCACTTTGTTTTCTGTTGAATGCGAAGTGAGTGAAAATTGAAACAGCCCACAGATCGCAAGTGTTACAGTCATGTGCTGAACTTGAAGAAATACTCATGCCATCAGCAACTCCACTAACACCACCAGCGGGGACATCAACATCTAAAATCATCATTGAAGCAACTGATTGCGCTGTGAAAAACATAGTCAGATAAATCCCTTTATTGGCATCAACTACACACTTATGCTGTGTACTACCACTCCCACAGCCACTTGTCACTTGCCAGTGGCAGCAGTGCCATGGCCAGAAACATCTTTGCATGCAGGTCTCTTTGCAGGCATTTTTTGGGATTACACAGAAAATTCACAACAAATTTAGATTTCTGAACTTTGGGGTGGATGGGAAGCCAAAAAACAACTGTGACTTACAGATGCAGATTGGGCACTAAACAGATGCAAACGCACAGACAGATGGAGATTGCATGCTCAAGAAATGCAGCCGCACAGGTACAACACCACCACTTTATCACTGGTCACACAAATCCAAAACTGGAAAAATATTACCTTTTGTGGGTTGGGGGGGGTGCTGCAGTACCAGTCCACTACCTAGATAGAATGAAGCAGTAAAAAATACCACAAATGGATAACAGATTCAGAGTGCTGCAATTACATTGTGACACAATAAAATGTGTCTGACTTGATGCCATGCACACACACACACACACACACACACACACACACACACACACACTCTACAGGTAATGTGCAGAAAATGTAACAGTTAAGTACACTATACAACTAAATCTTTTAAACTGAATGAAAATAGACACTGCACCACAACAAACAGAAAAAAATGATAACAAATTACTTCAAGTATTACTGTGTATACATGAACACACAAATATTAACACACACTACTACCCAACAATTAGAAAGACTGCCTTTCTCACTGTGAATCTCCCTCCACCATAGATACGCCCCCCACACCATGCATCAACAGAGTCTGTCAGTACACAGACTGAATGTTCTAAAGTAACATTCAAAATGCACATAAAAACAAACAACACTCGATAATCTAAGCAGAGGAGGATTTCCTACAATCTATGTACTAAATTTTGACCAAAAGAATTGGATCAAAAGTGATTTTTTAAAGCTTTTTCGATGGTTTGATTCTCATAGCTCTGAGAGCAAACTGTCTTCAGCTTTCCACTATACACACTATGCAGAACTGAGGCTAAGCAAGACAATCTAGAGCCCATGTGACTTGCCATGCCATGAATCACTGCAAAATTCACCTCAAAGAGCAATAAAAAGGTGAAGTAAAGCGAAGTCCATTCAAATCAATGTCACTTTGCACTAAAATTAAGTGGAAGGCAGTAAAACAAGGCAAAGTAATGCAAAGTCCATTGCAGTCAATGCATTTCGTGTTAAAATTAGAAGGCAGAGTAATACGCTTTGCATTGCAGAGCACTGCATGCATTTGGCGTTAATAGGTGAAGTGCTCCACGTAGAGAAGTTTTGGAGCTTCGACCACCTTTAAATACCTGTCCTTACAAAAGCCCACCCTTGCACTCATCATTGAGATTTGTACACTTCCTTGGGCTGGGCTTCTCTGTCCACTAGATGACTTTTCCACTTACTCATATGGCTTTACAAAGCTCTTCTACTAAAACTTCCATCATACATATTGGGCCTTTTCCATCACTCTGTTTGCCTCTATCTGCTATGGAGTAGCTCCTATAGCATGTTGAATGTCACTAAGTCTCGCTCTCACTTCAGTATAATGGCCATCAGCCATGATCTGCCTGATGCTTGGAACAAAGCACAATCTACCCTCAAATTGCAAAATCTGGTACCTCTAAATACATTCAAATACTTGGTTACCGGCAAATTACATGACTCCTGCACATGCCAGCCGGCTCGATGATCCACCGGTGACCCAGCCTTTACTTCACACTAGTTCCTCTCTACTCTGATTATGTCTGTTGTAGTAAACTGTTTAGCGGGGTGGTGGTCCTCACCCTCCTCCTCACTCCTTCTGTGCTCTCACACATGCTTTCCTTCCACCACACTCCTTCTGTACTTCACAATTGTTACCCCTCAATTTCCAGCCTGACTCATATTCTTGACCTGTCTGTCCCATGCTCCATTCCTGTGAGTCATTCTATTCTTAAGTAGGTGACTTATTTGTACATATCATGCACTTTGATCTGTACACTTGTACCAGAATTTAATGGGATTGTATTTATCGAACAAATGTTGCAAAGGTTTTTTGTCCTTATTGCACCTTTTGCCCTGTTGCCCCTCAACCACTGCATTAGATGCACCATCTATGTCTCTTTTGATTGCTCAAAATGTTCTTATCCATCTTTGCACTGTATTGTTCATCCTGTTTATTGTTGTACCAATGCATACCACATGCTGTATTTAACGTAAGTGTCCTTCTCAGTCAGAACCTCCCTGTAAATGAGCTTGCTCAATGAAGTTTTTCCTGCTTAATAAACTTGAACTTGAACTACTCTGTGGCGCACCAGAAGATCTGGTACAGGGCTGGCGCAGGCCCTTTTTGCTGCAAGTGGACATGATGTCACCACATCCTGCCTTCCTCAAACATGGGCGGTGCAATTTTTGATGCAAGGTGCTACTTGCATTAAATCCAATTGATGCAGGCACCGTGCACCAAATTTTCAGGTTCATGAATCAGGCCCCATTTTTTTACATTTTTCCAGTCAGGGGTTTATATTGCATCTTGATAGGGTATCTAGAAAAATATGTGTAAACAGTATTTGACATTCTCCATCTGACCTCATACTGTCTTTGTTAATGGCATCACAGAACTTACCATTGCAATAGCCTGTGATGTCACAAATACAATTGAAAAGTCAGTCAGGGGACAGGGAAATGTTTTTAAAAAGACACCATGAAATAAATATTGCATTAACTGAAACAATGTATAGACTAATACAGTAAGTCAAATGAAAACAAATGTAGAAAATACTATAGTTAAACCTAATAGTTATAAATGTATTTATTTATACATCGGTTTACAACCTTTGAGCCAGAGGCTCATTTCCAAAGGTAACTCGTCACATAGGGGACAGACAGAACAAATTTAGGTTATAGCATAAACATTTAATTTACAGCATAAAAGTCATGTCTTTAGAGATATACAGAGTGTTTCATACATTTAAACAATTCAGTTGCAATTACATTGACACAATTTAGTTGTGATTACATTGACATAGCTGAGCACATGCTAGTATTAACAGAGGCAATATGCATTGGGGAGAGTTGTGAAGGGGTGAGGTGGAGTGCCACCCAGTGGGCATTGTCAAGTGTGGAGAGATCAAGGCCATATTTAGAGACAGGAGCAGCTGCGACCGCTAAATAGTTGGCTCCGAAAGGAAGTTTTGAAGTTGGAGATTGTGGGGGCATTGGAGACGGGAGCAGGGAGAGAGTTAAACTAGGATGGAGCTCTGTAGCAGAAGGACCTCTGACCATAAGTGGTCCTGGATCTGGGAACCAGTAGAGTGGTCTTGTCAGAGGTCCGGGTTGCTATAGTGGGTTGGGTGTGGCGGATGGAGGCTGTCACCCCGGGAGGGGATAGTCTGAGTAGAGTTTGTATTGTGATGAGGCAGGTTTGATAGCATAGCCGTTCATCTAAGTTAAGCAGCTTTGCCTTGTCATAGAGTTGACAAGAGTGTGTGAGTCTGGGGGCACCAGTAATCAGCCTGCAGGCCTTATTTAGGGTGAGCCTAATTTTGTTAAGGGCGGTAGTGTCAGCAGTACCATAGACCGACAGGCCATAGTCTACTAGAGACAGCACTGAAGATGTGACTGCAAGTCGGAGAGCATCGGGGGGAGGCAGTTTTTATAACAGTAGAGGATGCCAAGCCTTGTGTTAGCGGCGGATGCAAGGGCATCAGTGTGGGTGTGGTAGGTGAGGGCTGAGTCGAAAGAAATCCTAAGATATTTGTAGGAGCAGACTTGTTCAAGCGGTTGTTTGGTACTGGGGAGGATCTGGAGTGGGAAGTTGCTGGCTTTGTTTTGGGGGTGGGCAAAAAGCATTGTTTTGTTTTTTTTGAGGTTAATGACAGGTCTGTGCTCTTTAAACCAGGCTTCAGCATCATTGTAGGATTGTTGCAGGGTGTTCTGGAGGGAGGTGGGATTGCGGTGGGTGGCAAAAATGACAGCATCGTCTGCATACAGAAGAATTTTGCCAGAGCATGCACTGGGCAAGGTATTTAAATAGAGTGAGAAGAGTAGGGGGCCCAGGATGGAGCCCTGGGGGTACCCCTGAGCAGATGGTAAGAGTTTTGGAGAGTGAGTTTTACACATTGGGAGTGAGCAGATAGATAGATTGTGCACCAGGCAAGAGGGCCAGCAGAGAAACCAGTGTGGCAGAGAGCATCCAGCAGAAGAGGGTGGGAGACAGTATCAAAAACCTTTGAGAGGTCAACGAACACTGCACCAGCTAGGGAGCTGGCATCCAGGGAGGAGTGTAGGAAATTGGAGAACTCAACTAGTGCAGTGCTGGTACTGTGACCAGCATGGAAGCTGTTCTGCTCTGGGCATAAGATGTTATGCTTGGTCAGATATTCAGTGATTTGAATCGCCACCATTTTTTCCAGAGCTTTTGGGGGGGGGAGGATGGAGAATGGTCGGTAATTCCCAGTGGAGGACCTGTCGCCCCCTTTATGAATCGGTGTGACTATGGCCATTTTCCATACAGTGAGGAATTGCCCCAGGCAGAGGAATTGATTGAGTAGGCTGGTGAGTGGGGAAAGAACTTCACCCAGCACCAGCCGGAGAATACAGGGCTCCATGGAGTTGCTGCCGGGACTATTGCTGTTTAATGCTTTAATTAGGAGGGGTCTGGCTTCTTGGGCAGATACCCTACGTAGATGGAAGCCGGGGCATTGGAGGACAGGGGGAGGTAGGGTGGGGGGAGGGTCAAAGAAAGTACTGGGGTGGGCAGAGCTAAGGTCAGCAAAGGAAGAGTTAAGGTAGTTAGCTATGCAAGTAGTGTCGGTGGAGGTAGAGCCATCAGTAGTGAGTTGGGATGGGGGAGCAGAGCGCGAATTCCCATTTAGTTGCTTAACATTGTCCCAGAAAGTATGGGCACACCCCCAGGAGGAGGTGAGGGTGACCTGGTAATAGTCGGCCTTGGCTTTATGGATAGCCCATGTGCACCTGTTCCGAGCAGCATTGTAGGCCTGTCTATCAGCCATCCGGCCCATTCCAGTGGCAAGATGCCAGAGGTTATCCCTATATCTGAGCATTTGTAGCAGGGCAGGGGTAACCCAGGGTGCATTACGTTTCTTGGATCGAATTCTTCTGAGGGGGTGCAAATAGGTCACAGGCCTTGTTAACGGTTTGGGAGAAAAAGGTGAGGGCAGTTTCTAAGTCTGGTGCATGATGAATGGGGGACCAGTTAGTCTGGACTAGAAACTGTTTGAGTTTGAGCAGTCCACCGGGTCAGAGGCACCTGCAGAGTGTGGTCAGGGCTGTGGGTTTGGAAGTGGGGGCAACCCAAAGGAATAGAATAGGGGAGTGGTCACTTAGTGAGTCTGGGAGGACCTGGATGTTATGGATTTTTGGGGGGCGGCTGGTGATTATCACGTCCAGAATGGTACTGGTACCTTTCTTTGGGTTTACTCTAGTGGGCTGGGAAATGAGTTGTGTCAGGTCTAGGGCAGTGAAAGAATCTTGGTTAGTGGAGGAGGAGGCACTGAGCCAGTTGACGTTTAGGTCCCCCACTAGGATTTGTTCTGCCTTGTGGTGGAGGGTAGCAAGATATTCTGTTAAAGATATCAGCATCAGGTTTGGGTTCTTTGGGGGAACGTAGGCAGTGGTGAGATAAAGAAGGCCCCTGGAGGGGTCAGGAGCAAGTTTGAGGATAAGGGCCTGGGCCCCATTTACAAGAGCAGGGGCAGGGAGCGCTTGTCCGATGATTGTGTCCCTGGCATAGATTGCACAGCCACCCCCGTGTTTGCCTACTCGGTCCTCCCGGTATAGGGTATAGCCTGGGAGGGAGACAAAGGAGTCGGGTGGATTTGGACAGCCAGGTTTCCACCAGGGCAATGATGTCTGGTTGATGTAGCATGGCCCAGCACTGGAGGGCATCACATTTTTTCAGTAGGCTGCATATATTCATGGAGGCTATGTGGAGACCAGTGGACCCAGTTGGTGGGGTGGAGGGTGCAGGGTCTGGGTTTGGATGTATATTACCTGATAGGAGTAGTAGGAAGACCAAGGCTCTGACCAGGGGCTGGTAATATGTAAGCTTCCAGGGGGGGTATGCTGGGATAGGGAGAAGGCCATAGGGGAACAAGGAATCAGCAGTGTTTGAAGGGTCGGGAGGGCGAGGATGAGTAGCAACCATGGAGAGCCAGGGTGGGCTGTGGGGGGACAACCAGGTGGTTGGTACTGCAGGCCAGGGTACACGGTCATTGTAGGGTGGGATCGGACTAGGTCAGGGAGAGTTTAGGTGCTGGTACAAGTGGGCCAGGGGAGATGTCTGGCTGATGGGATGTGGGTACTAGCATGTAAATGAGGGGGAGGCATTTGAGGAGGAGGTGTACCAACATAGTGCCTAAGGTAGCAGCTAGGCAGAAAGGTTCTAGTATCTTGGCTGCCCTTCTGAAAGCGTGGATACCACTTTGGAGTAGTGGTAGTGTCATGGATATGTGACAACCCACCTCTCCCTCTGGGCTGAAACAGCTTTTAGAGAGGTGTGTGTCCTTGGGTATTCGCTGCCACCAGCCGGACTTTCCTTCCGGCACCTCTTTCAAGTGTACAAACTTGAATAATCACACGTGCAATTGCACAAGTTAAAGTCTGGTAGTGTGTCTCTTTCAGGTGGCGGATGCTACACAGAGTTCACCCTAGCCAGTGGAAAACCAAATCTTACCTTAGAAAAATGACATCAGAGACACAACTGTTGAGCAAATAAATAGCTTTTACTTAACAGAAAGTGCAATGAGCATTTACAGGAAATGTATTTACAACACAAGAGAATAACACTCATACAGGAAAAGTAAACAAATGTTTTTAAACAACAGATGGCAAGAAGAAGGCTATTACTGAAATATACTATCACTAAACTTACCCTTCCCTGTCCTTACAAGAGACACTGGACCCTGTTCTAACTGCCAGCTCCACGGACATACCAGGTAGGCCCAAGCTTATGTTTCCCTCACAGCTTCCAGGGCAAGAGAGAGTTCTCTGTCTTACAGAAGCTTATATAGTCTATGGAGACTAGGTCATTCCTATTCTCCCCTTAAATGCACCAACCAACTAACATGTATGTATTTAATTGTCCCAATCAGAGTGAACACCTATTGGTGACCAATTATATTCCCTTTTCACCTTAAGTTTATATTTGAATGATCCAATCCATTCAAACTGCCCTGTGTCCGTGTCTGCAAGGTCTGTGTGTGTCTGGAGATGTCCACTCGAGATTTATGACCCAGCTCTTATCTAGCAGCTAGGAATTCCACAAGCTGGTTGCTGCTGGAGGATTTCAGCCTCAGTGTATTTTTCCCACACTGCTAAAAAAATAAGGCATCTACAGAATCCAAACCATTAACTCTTTCCTTCCCATTTCTGTCACAATGGACTCTGGAGGACAGGGTACAAGGTTCAGGACCCTGGCAGGGCAGTTGAATTAGGACCTGGGTGAGAGCAGGGAGCCAGGTTCTGGAGGGCTCAAAGCAGGCTGGGTTTGGGGCAAAATCAGGGTGGAAATAGTGACTCCTAGTGGTCACTGGGCTTAGTGGCAGGCTGGGTGTGGATTTGGTGGTAGGGCAGGGTCAGTATATAGGGCTAGCTAGGAGGCTGGGTATGGGCATGAGGTGTGGGCAGAGGCAGTGATGAGAGTAGGGGAGAGAAGTAGTGTAAGTAGGTAGAGGTTTTCAAGGAAGTTGAGGTTGTAAGTTAGAGATGAAAAGTCAGAGGGTCCCTCTAGTGGCTAACAGGTATAACCTGCAAATGGAAAAGTGGGGATACACAGAAGTGATGTCACAAGACAGTGGCTATAGGTAGTGCTGAGCCAGGGTGGGTGGGGCAGTTGATGTGTGCAGTGTGTTGACAGGCTAACCCCCCTTGCAAGGGTGCTGCTGCTTGAGGTAAGTTTAATTACCTCTATTGGCACCTGTGAGGTCTGCTCCTGGAGGGAGCTCTGTGTGAGTAGGCAGGGCTGGTTGGTTGCTTGGCATCTGATATAAAATTGTACTTAGCTGTACAGGATATCTGCTCATTAAATGTTGATAGCTGATTGGCAGCAATGGCATTTCAAGGACAGGGGAATTTTCCAATCCCCTTACATTCTCAGACACACATAGAAAAGAGGTGAGTTCCTCACTAATGAATTTAAATAAATCAGAACATTATATAAAATGCAACCCATAGCCCTATGTTATCCCTGGCCACCACAAATGAGCAATGCAGTCTAAAATGCAGCCCTATATTACCATTTTACACATTCCTTTCCTCCCTTCACTGGATGCAGGAGTTTGGTATGTATCATCACTGTCTGTAGGCTTGAAATTATGACTTCCCACATTCCCAGCCCAGGCATCTCAGTGTTACCTTGGGAGCAGAGAGTGCTTCCTCCTCTGCCATTATGCCTCCATCTATAGCTACTGACCCTTTGAGAAAACTTCCCAACATTTAAGAGGAAATATTTATTTTATATCTTCAGCAAACTTTTGGGGGGCACTTACACAGAAGGCTATGAGTTATTGGGTGAACATCAGTAGTGTTGACTTCTTGTCCTTCCCCTCCCTCCCCCACACACATGCACCAACCATTACGAACGTCAGGATTCCTGCTAATTCAGACTCAAGGACACACCAACCTACCGTGTTTTTCTTGGCTGAGATGCTTTGAGTCGTTGTACTGGGCAATAAAATGTAGGAGACCACCAAGCCACTTGGACAGAAAACCAGTACAGGCTAGGGACTCAGCCCAGGCGCACTCTTATTTCTCACTCAAGCCAGTTGCTTTGTTTTTCTTCACGGCACAGCAAAAATGAAAAAAAAAAACAACATACATTTCTTTTTCCCTGGTGCAGAAAACTACATAATTAATAAAAAATAAGCTTTAAAGGTGGTAAAAGGTTCCACTATGCCGTGACAGCAAGAAATTTGTCAACTGTTGGCACAGCAACAGCACAATACTACCAACTTGTGTTGTGCCATTGCTGGGGGACCAAGTGTTTTCTGTGGGGGGGCTTTGCCCCCCTGTACCCTGTGCACTAAAGATTTCTAACTCCAGTTGGAGTTAGTTTGGGTAGTGGGGAAAACACCCCAGTGGCAGCAGTGTCTGAGTACCTGGAGACCATCACAGCAAACTGCTGAAAATGTCGCTCTGAAGGTCTTCATGGTATTTGCGTCAATATACACAGCATCTGTGATATGCTAGCCTGTGTAAATAAGTTGCTTGTATAGCCCTTTGGGATGTAGTGCATGAATATTACTGTTTTCCAGTCCAGGCATTACCAATAATTATTCGAAGTACCAGTATGCTATGATGTGCCAAGGACCATGGCAGTGTACAGACCGCACCATAGTCACTGTAGGATGCATAAATGATACCTGAAGTCAGACATTTTCCTGTTTGTGTGGTTTCTGAAAAATAAAAAGCCTCAAACCTAGCACACTGCATCACTGGTATGCAAATCTGTGTGTGTGTGTGTGTGTGTGTTTGTGAGTGGGGGGGTAAACTAATTAACAAATTATTCAAATGCCACTAGTCAGACCTACCCACAGCCAACTCACGCACACTAAATGTAACAATAATCTTTAAAATCTGCACAAACGAGTATATGTGACAACAGTAGGCTGGGGTTATTGCTTGCCAGTCAAAAAGCATAGAAATGTGATGTGTTGAGGAGGTCGGAATTCTATAAAGTAAGGGGCAGGTGCTGTTTGTCAGTGACTTCAATCTGTGAGATATGGAATGAAGTGTTCTTTTCTTAGGCAGCTAGTCAAAGAACCCACTAGGAATGGGGAAGAGCTGGACCTTGTCATTGTAAACAGGAACAGCATTGCAGATGTCACAGTTGGCAGTCCCCTGGGTACCAATCATCAGCATACAGTGTGCTTTAACAGTAAGATGGCAACCGAGGCTAAACACAAGAGGATGAGGGTCCTGGACTTTAGGAGGGTGGATTTATTTTTCCCGTGACTGCCATGAACCCCCACTCCTTTGGGCTGTCATGCTGGACCTCCCCCCCCATCCATCCAGGTGGCACCAGCTTCTGTCACATACTGCCCATCCCCAGTGGGGGGGCTTAACCGGGGACATTGGCAGGAGGGACAGGAACGGTCAATCCTGTGCAACCTCAGGTGATATAGGGAAGCCTACCCAAGGCCATCATCTGGGGCCCTGCCGCCATTTTTCTGTGTTTCCTAGTCCTGTCCAGCCCCCTCCCTATTGACTACATGCACTCACAGCTGGCCTGTGGGGAGTGCCTGATGGCACGTGGTCACCCACACCATCACTGGCACTGCCACTAGGCATGACCCAGAGCCATGAAAGAGTGATGCAACAGCCTCCCTCCCTCCTGGGAGGAGAGCATCCATGAGCCACTATTGAGCCCTCCCTGACAGCTTCTACTCCTGACATCCTGGGCTTGGGGCACGAACCTGGGTCACCAGAGTGCCAGAACAAACCCGCAACATTCGACGCCATGGTGCTGGCTGGGAGGGTGGATTTTAAAGGATTTGAAGATTGCCTCATTAGCAAAATGATTGGCTGGCTTTTACACAACCCCCTTTAAAATTTGAGTTCAAAACCGTTGTATCTATACCCATGCTGTATTGTTCTTTATGCTTTGTGAATTTTAAATTTTAAATCAGATGGAAATAACTGAAAATTAAATGTTGATGAAAAGCTTGATCACCTCTAACTTAGCTACCTTTAAAGCTAGGAATTTGGTATTTTATATTTAAACACACGGCATAAATCTCTGTACTTGCCTTATCTAGTAATATTTGAATAAGCACTTTAAAACTTAGACCAAAAAAACTGAAATTCAAATTTAGGCAAAATTCTGTGGAATTGTTTTGGAAATTCTTCAAATTTTGTAGATTTGGAATAATAATTCTGCAAGAATTTTGCCAAAAGAATTTCATATTCTGTACAGCTCTCCTGTGGCATCCTTAGCATCAGTGCCTTGAATCTGGCATGCAAAGGTCAACACATAGAAATAAATACATAATAATCTATAACAGAAAAAAATAATTTTAACATCATCTGAAGAAGAGTTGGGTGGGAGAGAGTCAGAGAAGCTATATAGATATGAACAGTTTCAATTTTAAGTGATAACTGCGGCTCTAAAATGTCGCATACAAAAAGAGCGACTGCTCATTGCCAAAAAATGAAAACGATGATGAGCGCTATAGCGAGGAGCACAAACGACAATGGCTCCGCACTAACTTTATATACCATGATAAGGAGTCTCTTTGAATGTGGGAGGGGGTATGTCCCCTGCACCCTCCTGACTTACAGTAGATCCACAACTGGTCATCGACAAAAATGTTGTAGAAAAACCAGACAGTGAAACTGGCAGGTCGACTGCTTTTTGCAGTCAGCTGCTGGTTCCAAACAACACAAAGTGTTTTCTTTGGGGGGGGGATGTTCCCCCCCAACCCCCAACTAAATATTATCAACTCCAAGTCAGAGCTGATTTGGGGGGGTACAAGGCCCCTGACAGACAGTGCCAGGTTCCAGCGCAGACACTACAGCGATGTGGCACTGTAGTTGCTGTAGTGTCGTGTGGCACCGGTGTTACTGTTGGGGGAAGGGGTATACAGCTTAGGATCACCAACTCTGGAGGACACCAAGGGACAGGGCAGAATAGGACTTAAAAAATTAAAAAAAAAAAAAATTTGTTCTCACAGCCAGTTCTGAACCTGCGTCCACCAACACCACAGGTGGTGTCTCTAACCAAGGCACCAAACAGTCTGCTCAGAAGGGTTCTGACCAACAGAACCCCTTACTGTCTCCCAAAAACTACTCCCTATGGACAGAAAGCACTGTGTCTGTTTTGCGTTATTAAGAGCACATGGCCGACATTGCTCTTATTACGTCACCTATATTCACTCACTTAACTTGACTTGCTATATTCACATGCTACCCATGTTTCTCCATAGGAAAAGTAAGTTTACCAGTACATAATAAATAGTAGTTAAATGCACAAACAATAATCTATTCTGACATTGGCTGGCAACTTTTTAAATGTTTTCCTTATTCTTAAGCCCAAAACTTTCATAAAAGAAGACTTTCACAGGTAGGATTAAATCCCCTCAGCAGAATGGAAAAAACAAGTAATCACATTTAAAACACATTTCAAGTTCCAGATCTCCCCCCCACCACACACATACAAAGTTACAAAAACTAATTTTCTCTTTTAAGTCACATTTACATTACTGGGAGAGTAGTGTTGCCATTTGCTCCGCTCCTTCACCACTGCTCCTGCTACACTTCTGGCATGCATTTACACAGCTGTCCCTCTACATCGGTGCAGATCCAAGTGGCACTGCACCCAGCACTTCCAGTGTTCTGGTCAGCATTTCCAAGGGTTGGGGGGGGTCTGCTCGCTACTTATTTCACAGATTTGGCACAGGTTGCTGCAGGGCCACATCAGTGCAGGTGGAGCGGTCTGTTTACACACTAGTCCAAAATACCTGAAACAAGTATGCGAATCATCAAAAACGTTGATCGCCATTTGGCACAGCAGAGCAATGCTCTGGCAACAGTTTACACTACAGGATCTGCCCCAGAGTAATTCATCAGCACAGCTCACAAAGGTGCAGATTCAGTAGCGTAAATGTACCTACAGTCATGAGGTCTCCCTTGAACTGCCCTTCTAACATTGAATCAAACATTTTAATGTTGCAGCACTTTAAAAAACAGTAAAAAAAAAATGTGCACAAAGCAATAAGTTATTTAAAAAGCTCACCATGTCCACAATTTGTTCATCCTGCTTCCCTTGTTAAAACAATGCATCTTCTTCCTGACGTCTGAAGTAAAACAAACTGGTGCAGAGTCATTTTTATTTGAAGCCATGTGGTCTGAAATCAAAAAAACATACAAAAAGCCAATCTCTCTTTAAGCCACATGATCTCTGTTTCCCAGCGATGATTCTGTGGCACTGGGCAGAGCTCTATAGTGGGTTTGAATCCCTGATTCCCTGTGTGTCTGTGATGATACTATAGTACTGGACAGTGCTCAGTAGGTGGGATTGAATTCCTAGTTCCCCTGTGTGTCTGTGATGATGCTTTAGTACTAGGCAGTGCTCAGTAGGTGGGCTTGAATCCCCAGTTCCCCTGTGTGTCTGTGATGATACTGTAGTACTGGGAAGTGCTCAGTAGGTGGGTTTGAATCCCCAGTTCCCCTGTTTGTCTGTGATGATGCTTTAGTACTAGGCAGTGCTCAGTAGGTGGGCTTGAATCCCCAGTTCCCCTGTGTGTCTGTGATGATACTGTAGTACTGGACAGTGCTCAATAGGTGGGTTTGAATCCCCAGTTTCCCTGTGTGTCTGTGATGATCCTGTCATACTGGACAGTGCTCAGTAGGTGGGATTGAATCCCTAGTTCCCCTCTGTGTCTGCGATGATACTATAGTACATGGCAGTGCTCAGTAGGTGGGTTTGAATCCTCAGTTCCCCTGTGAGTCTGTGATGATGCTGTAGTACTGGACATTGCTCAGTAGGTGGGATTGAAGCTCCAGTTCCCCTGTGTGTCTGTGATGATGCTGTAGTACTGGACATTGCTTAGTAGGTGGGGTTGAAGCTCCAGTTCCCCTGTGTGTCTGTGATGATTCTGTAGTACTGGACATTGTTCAGTAGGTGGGGTTGAAGCTCCAGTTCCCCTGTGTGTCTGTGATGATGCTGTAGTACTGGACAGTGCTCAGTAGGTGGGGTTGAATTCACAGTGCCCCTGTGTGTCTATAATGATGCTGTAGTACTGGACATTGCTCAGTAGGTGGGGTTGAAGCCCTAGTTCCCCTCTGTGTCTGTGATGATGCTGTAGTACTGGAAAGTACTCAGTAGGTGGGTCTGAATCCCTGGTTCCACTGTGTGTCTGTGATGATGCTACAGTACTGGACAGTGCTCTGTAAGTTTTGTTTGAATCCCCAGTTCCCCAATGTGTGTGTAACCCCCAGGGGACACTACCCTTAGGGCTACTACCCCTGTCTGCCCCCACGGAGGCAGGGAGAGGGGCCCAGATCCGTTGACGGGTGCCTCCACCCAGAGGTCGGGGTTAGTACAGTCAAGACTACCTCGGTTACAGCCCTCTGGGCTACTGCAACCTCCTTTTCGTCCCACTAGTGACTCACACTGGGGGACAACAATTCTCTTCACCCATACACTTACCCCACGGATAATATATTCCAGCTCACTCTGGGGACCCCCTGTAAAGTAAGGTACAGTTATACCACAGTCACCCTGCAGCAGCTCACCAGAAAAGCACAAACCAGCCAGGGTGTAGTTATAACACAGCAATCTGATTTATTAGAAGGGCAGATAACAAGGAAAAGGGGGAAAATCAGGTTGATTGGCTTACACTATTCCTATACACCTAAGGCTCTGTGCACAGGCCTAACCCTCGATTTACTGTCCCTGTACCCCAGCCCTAGCGGCTAGTCAAAACGGTCAGCTGGTAGGGGCCCTCAATACAGAGAAGAAAGAAAAGTTTAATTAAGCAGTCAGCAGTATAGCAATTCCATTTGGAATCACTGTTGCACATTTAGCAGGGAGCTACCCTGATTCAGTACTCACAACCTCCAGACAAGACAGAGTCCTTCAACACCAGCAGGGCTGAGCCTGAACTCCACGAGCCTCCTCACACATTTATATGGAAAACTTCAACAGCAATAGCAGAGGGGTACCACACCAGGCAGCTGCTTCTAGGCTCTCCAGATTTCACAGTTACTAAAGCACTGCAATGGCAGCTTTTTCCCTCCTCCCGTGGACCGAGAGCGATTTAGCAGATTCTCCAGTCCTCCAAACAGGTCGAGCCTGGTGGGTAGCTGTGCAGAACACAGCCTCCTCTGACCGCTCACTGACGGATTTAGTCCGCTGGAACCAAGAGAAAAACACAACGGCCACTTCAGGCCTTCACGCGCTTCCCGCGCGAACACTCTCCAGCGCAGAAGCACACAGCTCCTCTCTTCTCCTCAGTCACTATGACTCTGCCCCCTCACAGCTTGGGGCATTCCTCTCACTTCGGGCGCTACCTGATCTGATTGGCTGGTTGAGCCTGCCAGTCACTTCCTTCAGTTCTCAGTGATTGGGAAAAGCGCCATAGCCCATAATACCGTTCTCAAATACAAACAGCTCCTCCATTGGTCAGCCAGCTCTGTGGGGTCCCAAGGTACTGATTGGTCCAATTCAATAGTTCTGGACCAAAATGGAGGAGGCAATCGAAACCATCTGTGCTGCAAAGCAAGGCAGGTTAGAACAACTACATTATCATTATTATTTTACAGTATTTTAAGCAAACATTCACATCCCCTAGCGGAGCTCCCTCTGCACCACTAGCGATGTCTGGAAAGGAGCCACTCTCCAGGGGCCCGGTCGGGACTCGGGCATACAACCACCAGCCCCTCCTTCATGTCAGTTAATTATGACTGCAGGCAGCAACCCTTAAAGGGACAGCTTACGGAGGCTTGCAGGAGCGCTCAACTGTTCCCCATTTAAGTGGCTTTTATGCCGATCACCAACCAGGCATAAGGCACATTAGGAACCCCCATTTGCAAGGGGGTTACATGTGTCTTGTTGATGCTGTAGTACTGGACAATGCTCAGTAGGTGGGGTTGAATCCCCAGTGCCGCTCTGTGTCTGTGATGATGCTGTAGTACTGGACAGTGCTCAGTCACTGGGTTTGAATCCTCAGTTCTCCTGTGTGTCTGTTATGATGCTGTAGTATTGGACAGTGCTCAGTAGGTGGGATTGAATTCCTAGCTCCCTTGTGTGTTTATTGTTTATTGTTTATTTCAGGGATCAGAAATACCTTTGAGTCCAACACTCCTTTACAAAGGTTCCAAGTCACATATAATAGTTACAGAGATACAATACAGTTAGAGGAGAATACACAATATAGTAAATATTACAGACCCCTTCACAAGGTTCCATGTTACACATAATAGAACAGATATACAATGCAGTTAGTGCATACAAACAATACAGTAAATGTTACAGAGTAAAGAAGTTTATTTTTAACAGGACTAGTTGGCTAATGTTCCGAGCTAGTGCAGTATGAGACTGTTAGAAGATAATGGGAATCTGTGATGATGCTGTAGAACTGGACAGTGCTCAGTAGGTGGGTTTGAATCCCCAGTTCCCCAGTGTGTCTGTGATGATGCTGTTGTACTGGACAGTGCTCAGTAGGTGGGTTTGAATCCTCAGTTCCCCTGTGTGTCTGTGATGATACTGTAGTACTGGACAGTGCTCAGTAGGTGGGTTTGAACTCCTAAGTCCCCCGTGTGTCTATGATGGTACTGTAGTATTGGACAGTACTCAGTAGGTGGGTTTGAATCCCCAGTTCCCCTGTGTGTCTGTGATGATGCTGTAGAACTGAACAGTGCTCAGTAGGTGAGTTTGAATCCCCAGTTCCCCTGTGTGTCTGTGATGATGCTGTTGAACTGGACAGTGCTCAGTAGGTGGGGTTGAATCCCCAGTTTCCCTGTATGTCTGTGATGATTCTGTAGTACTGGACAGTGCCCAGTAGGTGGGATTGAATTCTTAGTTCCCCTGTCTGTCTGTGATGATGCTGTAGAACTGAACATTGCTCAGTAGGTGGGTTTGAATCCCAAGTTCCCCTGTGTGTCTGTGATGTTGCTGTAGTACTGGACAGTGCTCAGTAGGTGGGTTTGAATTCCCAGTTCCCCTGTGTGTCTGTGATGATGCTGTAGTACTGGACAGTGCTCAGCAGGTGGGTTTTAATTTCCAGTTCCTCTGTGTGGCTGTTATGATGCTGTAGTATTGGACAGTGCTCAGTAGGTGGGTTTGAATTCCCAGTTCCCCTGTGTGTCTGTGATGATGCCGTAGTACTGGATAGTTCTCAGTGGGTGGGTTTCAATCCCCAGCTACTTTGTGTGTCTGTGATGATGCTGTAGTACTGGACAGTGCTTAGTAGGTGGGTTGGAATCCCAAGTTCCGCTGTGTGTCTGTGACGATACTGTAGTACTGGACAGTGCTCAGTAGGTGGGTTTGAATCCCCAATTTCCCTGTGTGTCTGTGATGATGCTGTAGTACTGGAGAGTGCTCAGTCAGTGGGTTTGAATCCCAAGTTCCCCTGTGTAACTATGACAAATCTGTAGTACTGGACAGTGCTCAGAAGATGTGTTTGAATCCTCAGTTCTCCTGTGTGTTTGTGATGATGCTGTAGCACTGGACGGTGCTCAGTATGTGGGCTTCAATCCCCAGTTCCCCGTGTGTTTGTGATGGTGCTGTAGTACTGGACAGTACTCTGTAGGTGGGTTGGAATACCCAGTTCCCCTGTGTGAATGTGATGATGCTGTAGTACTGGACATTGCTCAGTAGGTGGGTTTGAATTCCCAGTTCCCCTGTGTGTCTGTGATGATGCTGTTGAACTGGACAGTGCTCAGTAGGTGGGGTTGAATCCCCAGTTTCCCTGTATGTCTGTGATGATTCTGTAGTACTGGACAGTGCCCAGTAGGTGGGATTGAATTCTTAGTTCCCCTGTCTGTCTGTGATGATGCTGTAGAACTGAACATTGCTCAGTAGGTGGGTTTGAATCCCAAGTTCCCCTGTGTGTCTGTGATGATACTGTAGTACTGGGCAGTGCTCAGTAGGTGGGTTTGAATCCCAAGTTCCCCTGTGTGTCTGTGATGTTGCTGTAGTACTGGACAGTGCTCAGTAGGTGGGTTTGAATTCCAGTTCCCTGTGTGTCTGTGATGATGCTGTAGTACTGGACAGTGCTCAGCAGGTGGGTTTTAATCTCCAGTTCCTCTGTGTGGCTGTTATGGTGCTGTAGTATTGGACAGTGCTCAGTAGGTGGGATTGAATTCCCAGTTCCCCTGTGTGTCTGTGATGATGCCGTAGTACTGGATAGTTCTCAGTGGGTGGGTTTCAATCCCCAGCTGCTCTGTGTGTCTGTGATGATGCTGTAGTACTGGACAGTGCTTAGTAGGTGGGTTGGAATCCCAAGTTCCGCTGTGTGTCTGTGATGATGCTGTAGTACTGGACAGTGCTCAGTAGGTGGGTTTGAATTCCCAGTTCCCCTGTGTGTCTGTGATGATGCTGTAGTACTGGACAGTGCTCAGCAGGTGGGTTTTAATCTCCAGTTCCTCTGTGTGGCTGTTATGGTGCTGTAGTATTGGACAGTGCTCAGTAGGTGGGTTTGAATTCCCAGTTCCCCTGTGTGTCTGTGATGATGCCGTAGTACTGGATAGTTCTCAGTGGGTGGGTTTCAATCCCCAGCTACTCTGTGTGTCTGTGATGATGCTGTAGTACTGGACAGTGCTTAGTAGGTGGGTTGGAATCCCAAGTTCCCCTGTGTGTCTGTGATGATGCTGTAGTACTGGGCAGTGCTCAGTAGGTGTTTTTGAATCTCTGGTTCCTCGTGTGTCTGTGATGGTGCTGCAGTACTGGACAGTACTCAGCAGGTAGGTCTGAATCTCCGGTTCCACTGTGTGTCTGTGATGATGCTATAGTACTGGACAGTGCTCTGTAAGTTTTGTTTGAATCCCCAGTTCCCCAATGTGTGTCTTGTTGATGCTGTAGTTCTGGACAATGCTCAGTAGGTGGGTTTGAATCCTCAGTTCCCATGTGTGTCATAGAAACATAGAAGCTGATGCAGATAAGTACCGCAAGGCCCATCCAGTCTGACCATCTTTTCTACCTTATGAATGTGCCATAGGCCTGTACTCTGTCAATGGTCTATCTATTCATACTCCTCTATATTGCTCCCTTATGCCTATCCCATGCCTGTTTGAAGCCCTACACTTTATTCATATCCACCACTTCCTAAGGTAGGCCATTCCATGCATCCATCACCCTTTCCATGAAAATGAACTTCCTCACATTACTCCTTAATCGACCTCCCTCTAATCTCATGCTGTGTCCTCTTGTCCAGCTGTTTTTCTTATATTGAAACATGTTAAACTCTTTCACGCTGTTAATGCCCTTAAGATGTTTGAATGTTTCTATCATATCCCCCTTTCCCTCCTTTGTTCTAGGGTATTCATATTGAGCTCCATTAATCTGTCCTCATACGTTTTCTAATGCAGTCACTGCATCATTTTGATTGCCCTTCTCTGTACTGCTTCCATTTTGTTAATGTCGTTTTGCAGGTGCATCCTCCAGTACTGCATGCAGTACTCCAGATGGGGCCTAACCAGTGTCTTGTAAAGAGGGATTATGACCTCCCTCTTACGACTTGCAATACTCCTATTAATACACCCCAAGGTCCATCTAGCCTTACCTACTGCTTTAGTGGTCTGCTTGAATGATTTCAGGTCATCTGTGATGATGATGCCCAAGTCTCTTTCTTCCCTTGTGATTGCCAGCAACTCCCCTCCCAACCTATAGGTGGCTTTAGGGTTTCTCTTCCCTATGTGCATGATCTTGTACTTCTTTGTGTTAAACCCCATTTGCCACTCTTCCAACCATTTTTGCCAGTCTCTTCTCATTATGCCCCCATCATCTGGATAATCTACTCTGTTGCAGATCTTGGTGTCATCTGCAAACAGACAAACCTTACTCTCCAGTCCATCTGCGATGTCACTGATGAAGATATTGAAGAGGACTGGCCCCAGGACTGATCCCTGAGGTACCTCACTTATGACTTGCATTTCTTCTGACTGTATACCATTTACCACCACTCTCTGTTTTCTGCTCGCCAACCAGTTTGCAACCCAGTTGACCAACTTCTAACTCACCCTGAGCCTACCCAGCTTATTAATCAATCTTCTATTTGGAACAGCATCAAAAGCTTTGCTCTAGTCAAGGTAGGCAACATCAACTGCTCCCCCTTGGTCCACCACTCTGGTTACCCAGTCAAAGAAATCTATGAGATTAGTTTGACAGGACCTTCTTGTTGTAAACCCATGCTGTCTTAGATCCTGTACTCCTATGGATTCCAGGTGTTGCACTGTCCTTTCCTTAAGAAGTGTCTCCATAATCTTGCCCACTACTGAAGTAAGACTGACTGATCTGTAGTTCCCTGCCTCTTCCCTACTACCACTCTTGTGGAGTGGGATCACATGAGCCCTTCTCTAGTCTTCTGGGATCTCTCCTGTGCTCATAGACTCACTAAACAGTTCTGATAATCGCTCTGCTAGTTCCACCCTTAGCTCATTTAGTACCCTGAGATGTATGCCATCAGGTCCCATTCCCTTGTCCACCCTGAGTTTAGTGAGCTCTTGTAAGACCTTTTCTTTTATGAAGAGACTAGTGCACACCTCCCTCCCCCGTGTCCATGGTGTGGAGCTGTGGGCCCTGCCCTACCTTCTCCTCAGTAAATACTGACTAGAAATATCCATTTAGGATACATGCTTTTCACTGATCCTCCTCCACACACTTCCCCTTATCCCCTTTGATCTTAACAATACCCATTCTGGACTTTCTCCTTTCACTAATGTATCTATAGAAAGTCTTGTCCCCATCTCTTACTGTTTGTGCTAGTGTTTCCTTGGTTTTTGCCTTTGCCTGCCTTACTGCCTTCTCTGCTTCCCTTAGGAAAGTTTGGCATGCCTCCCTAGCTTCATCCTGCTGTGTTGTTTTATATTTTTTGAAGGCCAGCCTTTTGACTCTGTCCTTTTCTGCTGTTGTTTTTGAGAACCAATGTGGTTTCCTCCTTTTGTTCTTGCCTTTCTCTGTAACACAATGGGATGTTGCTTGAAGTACTGCATCCTTACTGTTTGACCACTTTGCCTGTACCCCCTCGTCTGTATTTCTTCTTGCCAGGGCTAGTGTAACTCTGTTTGTAATCTTAACAAAGTCAGCTCCTCTGAAGTCCCATATTTGTGCCTTGGAATATGATGATTTAGTTCTAATGGCCAAATTGAAACATACCATGTGATGGTCACTGGCCCCCAGGTTACCTTCTACCTGGAGATCTGTGATCCTTTCCCCATTTGTCAGTAGTAGATCCAGGATTGCTCTGTCTCTTGTGGGTTGTTGTACCAATTATTTGAGGCCCTCCCCCTGCAGGGAATCCACTATGTGTCTAGTTCTGGCGGATGTTCCTGCTGGTATTGACCAATCTGTATCTGGCATGTTGAAGTCTCCCATTATCTGAACTTCCTTTTTAGCTGTCATGTTTTGTGTATTTTCTAACAGTGATGTGTCTATGTTCTTCCCCCTGGTCTGAAGGCCTGTAGATGACCCCAGTTCGTTTGGCTGTCCCATTTCCTGTTTCCAGGGTGATGCACAGTTCTTCTGGCTCCTTATGTGTATTCAGAATTTCTGTAGCTTTGATATTTTCATTGTTATAAAGGGCTATTCTCCCTTTTTGCACCTAAGACTCTTCTGAACAGTACATAGCCAGGTACTGAAGTCTCCCAAGTGTGGTTACTGATGAACCATGTCTCGCTAATGGCTACTATGTTTAGTTTAGCCTCTGTCATTATTGTCTCCAGGTATGGGATCTTGTGTCCCAGATTATGGGCATTTGTGTACATGATTTTCCATTGGCCATATTTCAGTGCGTTAGTTGTGGGGTGAGGTCTGGCTTTTCTCTTGTGCATTGTATGGGACGCCGGACCTTTTTCCTTACCTGGTGATGCAAAGGAACTACAAACATGCTGAACTCCTGTTTGATTACTAGCTGAGGAGGAGGGTTGTTCTTCTCATTTGATGTATTGGGTGCTGCTCCCCCTCTCCCCATTTACTAGTTTAATATTCTGCAAAGATGTCAAACTTCTGCCCTATTGCACTGACTCCTTCCTTAGTCAGATGCAGTCCATCAAATTTAAAGAACTTTCGCTCCTAAAATTATTGCCAGTTACCTACAAAGTTGTGTCCTTTTTCTTGGCACCAGCCCTTGAGCCACATGTTAGCTCAAATATCTCCCCTTCTCTGAGCTTCTGTCTGTCTGCCCCCCTCTCCCAGACCAGCAGAATCTCATAGAAGATGATGCCAGACAAAATGGATGACAGTTTGTCTCCGAGCCTGGTCAGGTATTGCTTGGTCTCAACAACTGGCCAGCTGGCGAGATCGTTAGTACCTATGTGTACCAGGACATTGATGTTTTATTCCTGCTTCCTGCATGAGTTTGGCAATGCAGTCAATGCCTTTCTACGCTGATGTACCTGGGAGGCATCTGACCATTACTCCTAGCCAGAGGTAGGTATCAACTCCCCAAATCACAGAGTCTCCTATGATCAGAAGTGATTTGGATTTCCTTTTCTTGTTTTGGTTCCTGTTTTGGGTGAGTTTTGTAGAGCTAGTTCTTGTGCTGCAGTATCCTGCTCTGTAGTGTCCTCTGCCCCTCTGTTTGATTTCAGAGATAGAGGAAGATACCTGTTTGTAATTTTTATATGGTTTGTGGAGGAGGTACATTGGTGAACATTGAGTGATGGAGCACCTGATTTGCCCCCCCAACCACCTGCTAACCTCCTGGACCAACTACCCTCTGCGATCAAGGTGCTTCAGTTGGATGTTGGGGAAATAGCGGGCAGTTCTTGTAATATATTTTCTCCTGAATATGCTATTTGAGGAGTGCAATCTCTGCACATGCTGCCCAGACCTAAACCCTTAGATCTCAGAAGGTCCAACATGTAGGACAGTGTCCTAAATCCTGTATAACTGCACTTTTGAAAAGTGTCCAGCAGTACCTGCAGTTAATAACATCCATTCCAGTTGAGTTGCTGAGTTTATAACCTGGCCTGAGTAATTAGAAGGAAAATTAAAGCAAAAGTTTAATTTTTTTTTATATTTTTGTTTGTTTTGTTTGTTTTTGAATAACTTTTTATAACACATTAAATTAATTGTGCCCCTGTAAATGAGGTCACTGTGTGGATAACCCGCTGATCCTCCCTTATCTGTTTGCTACAGGAAATGTCACGACTGTGCTACTCTATAAAAGGAGTGTAACAGGTTGGCTGGGGATGAGTGGGTGGTTGGGTAGCAGTAAAATGTAAGCAAAAACTAATAACACACAGTAAATCTGCCTAGTCAAAAGAAGCCTTAATTTTTTTTCCCTGCTCTGAAAAAGTTGTTTCTTGATCTGTCCTTACAAGCAACCCTAGAAGAAAAAACTCAGCTGAAGCTAGGCCAGCAAACCTAGTCTTCCACCTGTCTCAGGGTTTTTTTTTTTGGTGGGAAAATAAAAGAGAGAGAGTTTTTTTGTATTTTAAATTATTTATTTTCAGTGTTATTACTCCATCAGAAAAAATAGTCCTTTGCTGGTAGGGAGACTCTTGTTAGCATTCCCATTTAAATGACTGTGTGAGACATAGTGGGTGCTGCAGAGTGGCAAAACGTGCTAAGAAATTAAACTGAATAAAAAATGATAATTTCACATTTTTTTCTTTGATTCCACTCCTCGCCGTGCCACGAACTGTCTACTAGTTCACAGTGTAACGGAATGACCCTGTAGTCCTGCTCCCTTTGAAATCACTAATTGGAGTTGCTGGGGTTGATGTTGTAATTTGATAGGCTGAACCACTCATCTTTGTCACAGCCCAGATAACGCAGAAGTGTGATTTGAATTAGAAGTGTTGATCAAGCAGCCTGGCTACCGAAAGACCTGCCTACTTGTAAACAATCGCGGCTTGCCGAGTTGCACGATGGATTGGGAGTGGAGGCTGAAGAGATAATAATACAGGGGATAAGGAGGTAGATATTTAAACATGATTTAAAGTACATTAGGTAGCTTTGGGCGAGATTTTGTTAGTGTTCACGAGTTTAGAGTTGGGTTAGTGACTAGGTAATCTCACCATCAGTCCTTGTGTTTGCCAGTGGTGTGTTTAACATGATCGCAGGGATTTGCCAGAGAGTTTCTGATGCAACTGACTGATAGCTGGTACCTTTTCCAGTGGGTACACTGGAGGATTTATCACTAGAGATGGGCAAAGTGGTCTCAATTCGCTCTGCAGAGTGATTCGCAGAGTGAAGGTGGATTCGCCGAGTGTTCCTCAGCATAAAGTGGAGTACTTCGCAAACCACTACTCCACAAAAATTAAGGTGAAGTACATTGAAAACAACGTACTATGTCTCACTTCACCTTGTTTTAAGCTCCAAAGGCAGATTTTGCAGTGATTCATGGGATTTCAGGTCACATGGGCTCTAGATTGTTCTGCACAGCCTCAGTTCATTGTAGTGTGTGTAGGAAGCTGTTGGAGACAGTCTGCTCTGAGAGCTGTCTGTGATTCAGACCTTTTAAAAACTGTTAAAACCGCCTTTTTCAGTCTTTTTTTTTTGCTGAAACTTTAGTTCATCGATTGTAGGAAACCCTCTTGTGCTCATATCATCGAGCATTTATTGTTTGTGTGTGGATTTTGAATGTTAATATACAACATTCAGTCTGTGTACTGAGAGACAGTGGAACTGTGCTTTGGGGAAGGGGCGTGTCTGTGGTGTACATAGACTTAAGTAGGAAAAATAGGGAGTTATTTGTTTTTGGTTATATTTTTCTTGTGTAACTGACTGTGTTAATGTACACACAGTAATATTTTCAGTAATTGTTGACACTTTTTTGCTGATTGTGTGTGTTTTGGTCTGGAGGACCTGGTGTAGCAGTGCATAATTTCAGGTTGTTTAAAATACATTGTATATTACAGAAGTTTTCAATTTGCTAAGCATTACTTGTAGACAAATTGTGTGAGTGTGTGTACGGTGCATGGCATCAGATAATACGCCTCTTATTGTGGCACAGTGTAATTGCAGGTGCAGCACTGTGAATGTGCCATCCACTGCACCTGCATGATTTTGTACTGCCATTGTGGTATCTTTTCTTGGTTTTGCATCGCTGTAATCTGCAGTCAGTGCCCCCCCCACAGCAAAAGGTATTCTTTTCTAGATTGGATTGTTTGTGACTTGAGAGCACCACTGGTTAATTAAGGTGTTGTTGAACTTGTTGTGGCTTTGTGTCTGTATCTCTTGTTGAAGCCACAGTTGTTTTTTTGGCTTCACATCCACCTCCAACCCCCACCCAGAGTGAACATTCCAAAATCTAAATTTGTTTAGAATATTCTTGTTAATCCCCCAAAATGCCCACAAAGAGACACGCAAGCAAAGCTGTTTCTCACCATGACACTGCTGCCAGTAGTAAGATTGTGGGCGTGGTAGTATGCAGTCACAGAAGTGCATTGCTGATGTGAAGAAAGGTATTTCTCCTTCAGTGTTTTTACAGCACAATCAGTAGCTTCACTCATAGTTAAAGGAGATGATGTTGTCCCAGCTGGTGGTGTTGGTACAGCTGCTGGTGGTGGTATGAGTATTGCTGCCTCAAGTTCCACTTCTAACCAGTTTACCGAGTCCAAAAATGTAGTGGAGTGTGAAGCAGTGCCAGTGAGTGACAGTGTAGATGATGTCATACTCCCCAGTAACTGAACATGAGGATTCTGATCATCATGTCAACGACATCACACAATGTCACATTTCATCCACCACAGTTCAGGTTATGCATTTGCCATGCAGTGATTCACAATGTGGTGAAAATATTTCAGATGATTGTGGTGCTGCTGATGATGATGTTGCTGTGGTTGCAACATGCAGTCCATATGCCAACATCCAAGCAGAAGATGTGGATGATGTTGATGAATATGATGATGATGTCAGTGACCCCTGTTGGGAACCAGAGAAAAAGAGATTCAAGGTGGCTGTGTCTGGGACTATTTGCATTCTCCCACCCCCCTTAAAAGTTGTGATTTACCAGTTTCAGTTGATGATGATGACCCAGTAATAATGATAGGTAGTTGTGGTGGTCAGTTGCAGTCCAAGTGTGTCCTGCCTGAAAAATCATGTAGCACACCCCCACTTCATGGCTTAAAAAATGGAGTCCAATGAGTAGCATCAGGGGGGACATATTAAAACTAGAGCATGGCAATCCCTTGTTTGATGAGTCAGTTGCTATCTGCCAGCTTTGCCAGGTGCATGTGAGTTGAGGTAAAAAGGGGAGCCATCTGGGTACAGGGGGACAGCATATGCATCTTAAAAACAGGCACATGGCATTGTGGACCCAGCACAAGAAGGCAGCTAATACCTGTACCACAGTGGGGCATTCACCCTCGTTATCAATCATAATGAGCATGGTATCCCCTTCCATAACTGTAACATCAAGTAGAAAATGAAATGTGTGCATTAGTGATGAAATAATATCAGAGGATTACTACAGGCATGATGAGGTGGAAAACTTGAATGATTTTGAAATCTTGTCCTGTGGTGGTGAGAGTAGCAGTTTTTGTAGTGGTGGTGGTCAATGCAGTATGTCTAGTGCAAGTGGTACATCAACTCCTGTTGGTAAATGTGGGAAAATAACTGTTTTCTGGGTTTATCATCACCTCTACAACCGTCTTCATCACTCGTCCACACTCCACCCCCCTGTGATTCACAGAGTAGAACCATTTGTCATCACACTCCATGTAAAATGTTTAAGACAGCCCACATTGTAGAGTGTTTTTGCTCATAAGTTGAAGTACCCACCCAATCATACAGTGTCTTGTGAACTTGATGCTGCTGTAGCTGAAATGCTGGCAATTGAACTTTTGCCCTTTTCCTTTCTGGAGAATTCTGGGTTCTGGTGGTTTGCTGTACATGCCTGTCCAAAATAGAAAGTTCTATCCAGGACATACTTTTTGACCCATGCTGTCCCTGAGTTGTACTGTACTGCGTCCGACTCAGTAAGACATGCCCTTCAATATTCCTCCTCTCCATTCATCCATTTAAGTATGGATTTGTGGACAAGTGGCAAAACAGTGGGGAGTTCATATTTGTGTATAACTGCACACTGGGCACAGATTCCGGGGGTTGTTAGGGCTGTTGGTAGTGTGAGTAATCAGTGTAGTAAGGTGGAGTGTCATGGTAGCAATCTTCCAAGTATCATACAAGTCAGGAGGTAATTAACGTGGCAATGTAAAATAGCATGAAAAAGTATAGGTCAAAATTTTCACCAGATTGTTGCACTGCTGCTTTAATATCTATTTCAAAAAAGAAATATTTCTGAAGCCTCAATAATGTTTACTTTGTGTCGGGACTCGTGAAGTGTTTTTCAAAAAACATGACTAAGCAGTGGAAGTATGCCGTCCTAAACTGTATGTGTGCCATCAGTGTTCTTTCCTGTGTGTGAAGACATTGTTCAGCGTTGTGCAAACATATATATATATATATGGTGTGAGTTGTTGCAGTATGTAAAGAATAAAGATAAAAGAAGACTGAGAAATTGGTAGAAAAGGAGCCAACTTACCAAATATAACATTATTTTTATCTTGTTTTTATTTTATATTTTTTCCATCAGTATTTCACAAGGTATAGTGTACATTTAAACCACAAATGTTTCAGACTTAGTTCTTCATCAGTGTGGTACAGCTAATACCTTAAGCAGTATCATTAGTTTCCTCCTTTTCCCCTGTAAAATGAGGAAGCTAATGAAACTTGAAGTTCAGAGATTTTCTTTTAAGGGGATTTACAAGGAAAAGGAAAGTACCAAGTATATGGATGATAGGATGGAATTTTGTGATTGAGATGTTTAGTAGCATATATAAAAAAGCTGCTTAAGGTATTGGCTGCACCACACTGATGAAGGTCTAAGTCTAAAACGTTTGTGGTTTAAATGTACACTATACCTTGTGAAATACTGATGGAAAAAATAGAAAATAAAAACAAAATGTTATATTTGGTGAGTCGGCTCCTTTTCTACCAGTTTCTCAGTTTGTTCATTTAGCCTTGATTGGTAGTGAGCCACTCCCTTCCTTCATATATTTTTTTTGTTTCTACCGAGGTTGGCTGTGCCGGATCCTTGTTTCTGGAAGAATAAAGATAAGAAAGAATATATGACGTATATTTTATTTGTACCATCAGCACCGGTGGAGTAAGTGACATGATATTTTTTCAGAGGTCTCAGGTCACAGTGCACCTTAGCCTCTCACAGTGCACACATGACTTTGTGGAGATAATAATACAAAAAACACATGCTCTCCTAAAAGTCATGTGTGCAGTATGTGACTAAGGTACACTCTGGCCAGACACCTCTGAAAAAATGTCATATCACTTAGTCCATTGAAGATGGTGACAATAAAATATACATTATATATTCTTATTTCTATTCTTTATACCATAAACACTGCAACAAGTCAGCATATATATATTTTCAAGAAACTGGACAATGTCTGATGTCACACACACACACACAGGAAACAACACTGACTGCACACATGCAGTTTAGCACATTATACTTGCACTGCTCAGTCCTGCTTTTCCACATCCACTCCATAACAGAAAGTAAACATTACTGAGGCACCGGACTATAATAACAGGGCAATAAGGAGCATGTATACAAAAGTATTGAAGCGCATGGTGCATCGCCGCACCTTTACACATAATGGAGCCCCCCTAGAATTCGCCATCCTTCCAGGTCATGGACTTTTCTCTATTAAAATAAAGTATGTTTTGGCCAAGAAAAATGCTGCAACATACTTCAAAGGCTTAACTGGAGGGTTGGCCTTGCAGGGGGTGGGATCTGCTGTTGCTCACTACGTCCCTTTAAACTACTACTGTGGCCTTCCCTCTGTCTGTTATCAAACATAAACAAAAGACAAAACACTGCAGCAGTGGGGGGGGGAGTGGCGCTGAAAAAAAAAGCTAATGGGGGATCCCCTGATGGTCCAGCAGCAGATGGAGCATTGACATGCTCTGTAACTGGTGTTGCTCTATTTGCTCCAACTGCTGCTGGACAGCACCCACCCTCTCATTATTCTCTTCCACCATGGCCCCTATGTCTGCCTGAGTTGCAGGCATTGTGGGGTCCACTGGTGGGGGAAACCAGGTAGATGTGGTGATGAGGATGGTGCTGGTGGTGGTACTGGAGCAACTGTTGCTCTGGCCCTCCTACGCCTGCGACAAAGCACAACAGCAGCACCCTCTGCCTGCCACAGAATGTCCAGTAGGTGGAGGCCTGGCCCATTCTATGGCAGCCTGCCACTCCACCTTGTGGTGGTTCAACATATGGATGGCTGGCCCCCAGTCCCCAGATGTGTCCCCCGGGGCCACAGTGCATCTGCACCCCACAAAGCAGACACACCACAAGGCTGCTGTCCCCCCTGACACAGTTAAAAAACTGCCACACTGGGGAGCTGCAGGGGGGACCAGGCACGGGAGGGGCAGGTGCACTACCGGCAGTATGTTCACGGATCTGGGACTCCACCTGCTGCTGTGGTGGTGGTGCTGCTGGAGCTCCTGCAGCTGCCACTGGTGGTGGTAGTGAACTTGCTGGATGTGGCACTGGTGGTGCTGCAGCTGCTGCTTCTGGAGGGGGGGTGACCAAACACTCTGGACCACTCCAACACCACCCGGCTATACCACCCGTGTGTGCACTGCTCCCCTCCTGCTATGGGCCACATACTGTCTCTGATCCTCCACTACAAAAACAAAAAACAAAAAAAAAACACTCTTTCCCTCTCCGACTAGTTCAGACTTCACACACAGGCACACACACACACATACACACACACACACACACACTCACAGTCACCAAAAAGAAAAAAAAAAATAACTGACAAAACAGTACAAAAAAAAACTAAGCAATTAGCTTTAAAAAAGCTTCTGGGTTTTGAATCTGATCAGCTTTCAGAACAAGCAGACAAAAACTCTCCTCTCCACAAAATGCTTCCTCTCTCTACCTCTGCAAGGGAGAAAGTGAAAGTATCTGCTTCTATGACTTCCTTCCTTCCTGCCTGGCTAAAGCATGTGACTTACAGTACTGTAAGCCATGTGATGTGTGGCGGGGCTGCCTATATTGTTGTCATTCTGTCTTACTTCGCGTTTAAGGTGGAATGACAATGCAAAGTCATAATAACAAAGCGAAGTGAGCACTTTACAATGGTTACTACGCGTAGCGCTGTAACAACGGGAAGTGGCCACTTTGCGTTCACTTCGCCGGCAGAATTTAATTTCACTGCATCTCTATTTATCACGTGGAAAAGGTGCCAGCCAATCAATCAGATTTCAGGGACTGGGGGATTTGGATTTACCCTATTGTATAAACTCAATTTGAGCATGGAAACACATTCGACCTTAATAGTCAGTGAGGCAATGTAGTCTGTGGTTAGAGCACCAGCTTAGAAACCATGAGATCATATGTTCAAATCCCACACCTGCAAAATACTCTTGTTATCTTGAGTGAGTCACAACCTTTCAGTGCTCAAGTCCAACCAGCAGGGAACATTGCTAGAAGCAGGACCCTGCTAAAAATGAGATGTTGCATCTCATCTGGGCTATCCTGGGTAAAATGAAAATGTAAAATGTACTGTACAATATACTGTGTAATATACTGTACATGTAAGAATGTTACACCATGCTGTTTAGCCATCAAAATCTTTCTTGGTGATTTTGAAGCTCTGGTACCCCTGTATATGTGATAATGCTGCAGTACTGGACAGAGTATCCGGATTTGAATCCTTGGTCCCCCTGTGCTCATTTGTGATGACATTGTTGTACTAGACCATACTCAGCAGGTGGCAGCTGGGGGGGTAGTTTGTAAGGGGGTATGTGGCACTCAATCACAAGTCTGAGGTTTCCACACGCAAACTGCAGGTGTCGTCAAGTCTGGTGCTTTCTTAATTTGTTTCTGGGGGCTTTCCAGCTGATAAGATATACAGCACCTTTGGGGCAGCTGGACTCATTATTTTGTTCTAACAAATGTTTACTTTAAACGTTAATGCTTTATTGTTCTAACAGAAAAAAATGACTGTTGGAAAATCTCCTGACATTATGACTGGCAATGGCTTCTGCAGACATTATATATGATCTGCCTCCCTAGTGAGTGATTTACCAACCTCGACATCATGTTCCATTGTTGGCCTCACTTTATTTTAAACTACCCTATTGAACCTCAGCACTCTGCTTTATATATTGCTCCCCAGAGAGATTGTTGCTGGTGGGGGCAAGAAAACTACACCAAGGGCTACCATTCGTCTATAAATATGCACAGGAGAAGGTTCTTCAGTACGCACCGGAACAGCTGAGGCTTCAGATTCCAAGCATTAGTTTGCAGTGCAGTTCAGATATTGGCTCTTTGGTCCTATAAGCTTGTAGTCAAATAAGCTTCCACATTGCTACGTGACATGTACACTGAGTGTGGAATTTCTTTCCTGCTTGCCTGAGACCTACCCAGACTACACCTCCATCTACAGCAGTACCAATGAATTGGTCTTCTTTCTTTTTTAAGTTCTGCATTTTTTATTTTAATATCCCAGCTGAGATGCAGCATCTATTTGCCACTCTGATGACCTGTACTTGCTACATTTTCCTGTTGGAAATGGGGAGGACTAAAATAGTGGAAAGTCACCATGTGACTTGCTCAGTGTAACATGGTGTGCCAGTGATCTGGTGAGGTTTCAGCCTGCAATCTCCTGTTCCTTTGTGCAGTGCCCTATCTGCTAGCATGCCAAAAATAATCTGGCGGTATCCAGTGATGACAGTGACCAAAAATGAGTGACTACAAAAATAACAACTCATTTTCAACACCATCATTCTGGGCTACCTTGAAAACTAGCGACCATATGGGAAAGTGATTGTGGGGAAGGGCGATTAGAAGGGGAGAATGGAGAGAAGATGGGGAGGGACAGGGAAGGGGTTTTAGGGGATTGGTGTATGCTGCCACTGAGTTAGCCATGTGGTGTGGTGGTGGTGTGGGTGGCTATGTCTGGCACAGCAAGTAGTGGGTTTGGGGATGGGACAGGGAACGTGTAAATTTTGCTGCTGGCTGCGGGACTTCATTTTTTGTGAAATCTGAATTTTGACCCCTCTTCAACATGCACCCCCCCCTGGAGTTAAGATTCTTAATTCAGAGGGCTGCGAGGGGCGTGGGGTGCAAAAACACTTTTTAATATTCCAGATGTTGGGTCACCTTGAAGTGTACATTGCCGGTTTGCTTTTCGGAGATATACACTTGCCATAATAATGATCGCTGCTTTGTGATTGCTATTATGACATGGAACCAATGGGGCCAAACCTCAATACATATCTGGATATAGTGCTAGGTACGATGCCCTAGGGATAATGATGGGTAGTGTCTATTCCTGGTGTTTTTAAGCAGCAGGAAGTATACCGTAGTGATTAAGAGCATGGAACTGCAAACTGGCAGAACTGGGTTTGAATACCACAGCCACTACTTGCATACTTTATGACCCTGAGCAAGTCTCACCTGGAAACAAGCCTCAGTTTAGTGTGTCTTTTCTGACACAAATGATAAAATAAATACAAACGTATGGATACACACTTAATGATGTGTTTCTTGTAGTTAATACATAATAAAGAGTAATAATTTATAAATAAATATGTAATCACCCTACCTGTGAAGTGAGTGATGCAGTCAGGTAGATGGAAAGGATAGATTGAGCCTTTCAGCCTTTGTATGGATGGCGCCTAGGTTCTTGATGTTATTGGGATTAGGCAGTAACACGGTGCCTCTACCTATTCTGATCCTTTTTAAAAAAAGCTGTCAGTGTGCTGCCCCACAGAAAATGATCTGTTTCTACCCACCTACAGGGACCAAACATTACAACACAACCCCCCATTAATGTATAATAACAAATATCATGCAATAAAGTAAATAGTATGCACCTCAATAATGGGAACTGAGTCCAATATGGCACAAAAAACAATGAAGGGCTTTATTAGGGGAACAGGAACAGGCTCTTGGGAAGGAAATGGTGAGCTAAGGCAAGGTGATTGTAAACAACAAAATTGCAGTCCTCAACACAATTATCACTCCACCTCCCAACAAACAGTGTATCCCTTCAACCCTCCTGGTGCACCACGTGATCTCAGAGGGCCCCATTTTCAGAGTTGGCCAGGTATGTTTGCACAGAGGTGTGTTGTGCAATAAAATAGGGCCGGCCAGCTGTGGTGCAATATTCAAACAGATAGCGAGATCCAAACTGACTGTGCAAACTGTCTAAATAATGGGCCAAAGTAGGATGGTGCACATAAGGCAGTTGCCATGCTTTGTTCTGCGCTACAGAGTGCTGTGCCAAAGACCACCTATAGGTATGAAGCACAGCACACACACATGGTTAGCATCGAAGTCCATATAGGCAATATTCAGCCCAAACATGCAGATGAGCCCATTGGGCATACACAGTGCTGTCCATTGTGGGCTCGTCTGCATGCTGCTCATGGGCCAAGTGTGCCGGGCCTCCCCAGTCCTGATCCCCTTCCTGGTATTGTTTTGTAAATCCCTGGTGGTCCAACAGTCCCTCCCCAGCCTGATCCCCTCTCCCTTTATTTATATGTAAGTTCTGGTGGTCTAGTGGTCCCTCCCTAGCCCCAATCCTCTTAACTGGTATGTTTTTGTATATCCCTGGTGGTCCAACGGTTCTTCCCTAGCCTGATCCCCACTCCCTATATATTCATGTAAGTTCTAGTGACCCCTCACTCCCACCCAAGCAGATACTGTCCCAACACCCCACAGGCCCCAACCCAAACTTGAGAGCCAGCAACCGGTACAGCCCTCTGCTCACCACCATGGCTGGACACAGACTGAGCTGTTATGAGTGTACTGTACAGTATTGTACAATACGTGCATCATGAGAGCTCAGTTTGTGGCCAACTATGGTGGTGAGCAGAGAGCTGTACCAGTTGTTGGCTCTGGGGGTTGTGACGGGGGTGCGTGGTGGCACAATACCTGCCAGAGTGGTGGAGCGGGGAGTCACTAGACCACCAGGACTTACATAAATATATAGGGAGCAGGGATTGGGGCAAGGGAAGGGCTGCTGAGCCACCAGAGATATACAAACAAATACCGGGGAGGGGATCGGGGCATGGGAAGGGCCAATAGACTACCAGGTATGCTTTTTATGTTTGCTTGCATGCATGTGCAAGAAACATAGTGCCATCATCTGAAATTTCGGAGGTGTGTCACCCCCTCTTCCAATTCAGTCAGTGTGTTGGCAGGCGCGGCCCCTGTAAGCCAATGCATGCTGGAGCTGTCTATGACAAGCTCCAAAATGCAGTGGCATACAGTTGAAAGGGGGAGCTACGCTTCGGTGAGCAGCGATAAGATATCGCCTGCTCATGCGCAGCTCCCCTCACACACACACACACGCAGACTGCGTGCTGCCTCCCCACACACACTCTATAGTCGACGGGATGCCCATCCCCGTCGACTGTCTTCACTCCCCAAAGCCTTCCAAATGCCATGCTGGGTGCCCACCCAGCGTGGCAACTCCAATGGTATAGCCAGCGGGTGCCCAATCCCCGTCGGCTTCACTGTCTTCTCCCCGAGTACTGGGTGCCACGCTGAGGCCCACCCCAGTGTGGCAACTGATCCTATGGCTGATGGGGGTGCCCAGTCCCCCGTCGGCTCCACGATCCCCCCCCAGCCATCCTTGTGCCACACTGGAAGCCCACCCCAGCGTGGCAAACGTCCCGTGTCGTCTTTTTTTTTTTTACCTGGAAAATAAAAACGGTCCCATGGCGCTTCTCCCAGCCCCCCTCCCACAACCCGCACCCACCCACTGTGCACCCTGCATCCCCACCCTCACCCCATACTTACCTCCGGGCTCGGCGTGATGATCTTCGCTGGACGGGAACACGTCTGCACTCTTCAAAGCCGACTCAGAACTGAGGAAATGCGGTAAGCTGTATAATGGGCTAGATGGGGTTTTCAACTTTTGTTGCATATCTCAGGCATTTTTGGAATTTTCCAAATTTTCAACATGGGGTTTTGGGACCCCCTCCTCATGAATTCTTGCACTGTCATGGCGTTACTCGGGCCGAAGGGTGATTTCGCAGCCACTCGTGAAATCACCTTTCTGAAATGATTAATGAAACGACACTGCAGTGTTCATAAAGTGGGCTCTCAAAAGACTATTTTGAAAATTTGGTAGTAAATCCTAAAAATATCTGTTCCTGGCGTCGTTGCGCCAGTTCCTCGCTCTACGTAGGATTGGCAATTTTCAATATTTTCATTCCAGATTTTCAACATTGCCATTTTACCACCTTCTTATGAACAGTACAGCTGTCATTTTCACATCTCACCCAAAATGTGTTTCCATACATATAGCGCACAATGGCGCGGTCGGTGTCTTGAGGAAATCAATGTACAGGATACATTAAGAAAATCACACTGACACTGTTCATGAGCAGAGGTCTTAAAATGGCTATGTTGAAAATTTGGTGAAAAAATTCCTAAAAATGACTGCTTTACGAGCATGCGTTGCGCAGTTCCTAATCGCGCTCGTAAGTTTGCAAAATTTCAATATTTTCACTCCAGATTTTAACATTGCCATTTTACCACACCTTCTTATGAGCAGTACAGCTGTCATTTTCACATCTCACCCAAAGCGTGTTTCTGCCCATATGGCACACAATGGCGCAGTCGATGTCGTGAAATCAATGTATGGGACACATTAAGAAAATCACAGAGACACTGTTCATGAGCAGAGGTCTTAAAATGGCTATGTTGAAAATTTGATGAAAATCTAAAATGACTGTTTTACAGCGTCGTTCGCGGTTACTATGCATGCTGGTAGTTTGTGAATTTAATATTTTCACTCCAGATTTTCAACATTGCCATTTTATTACACTTCCTTATGAACAATACAGCTGCCATTTTTCATATGTCACCCAAAATGTGTTTTTGCACATGTAGTGCACAGTGGTGCTGTTGGTGTGCGAAACCAATGTTTGGGACAGATTAAGAAAATCACAGTGACACTGTTCATGAGCAGAGGTCTTAAATGGCTATGTTGAAAATTTAGTGACAAAGAATCCATAAAATGACTGTTTCTGGTGAGCATTGCGCGTTCACGCACCCTCATAAGTTCATGACTTTGTAATATTTTCAGTCCAGATTTTCACCAGTGGCATTTTCACACTTCCTTATGAACAGTACAGCTGTCATTGTTCACAACATGGCGAAGTGTGTTTCCACACTTTCAGCGCAGAGATGTGTGGTCGCTGTGGGAAATCATTGTTGGACAGATAAAGAAAATCACAGTGATACTGTTCATGATCGGAGGCACCAAAATGCCTGAGTTGACAATCTGCTGTAAAAATACCCAACCTAATTATATTACAGTTGTCGTTGCTGCAGATTCTATGTCATCGTCACTTCACCATTTTTTAAATATTTTTGCTGCAGATTTGCAACATTGCCATTTTTACACCTCCCCATGAACATACAGCTGTCATTTTTTACATCCTGTTCGAATGTTTTGCACCCGTGGTGCTAAATGCCGTAGTCGCTGTGCATAAGCAGCTTTCGGCTAAGAAACTGATATTCCCCCTGTTCATGAGGTGGGGTCACAAAAAAAACATGTTGAAAATTTGGAGTGAAAATACCAATGAATGCCTGAGGTATTAGGGTTTCCAACCATAACGCCCAACCCTGTAGAGAATGACAGACATCAGGAGTGTGACTTGGGATTCTTGCCTGTAATGCTTATACCATTCCACACCCTGCAGCCAGTGAGAGGCATCGAGGTATGCCTTGGACTCTTTGGCCCCAAAGTTCACCCCATTCTCCTATATCGCACCCATCTCACCATATTTTCTAATGGAATGGGGTGCGCATAAGGGCCAAAGACCCCAAGGAAAACCGTGACACTTGTCAGTGTCTGCAGGGTGGGGTGTGGTGAAATGGCGTGGCCGTTATGCCTGACAACCCAAAGGCACACCCCAATGCCTGTCTGTCTCTGCAGGGTGGTGGGGTTGGCTTCAGTTCAGTACTTCACAGCCATTCCTATTACGCAGCTCTGTAACTTCTACACTACCACTGCCAATGCCAGCAAGCAAACATTCGGCATTAACAAATGCTTGTTATTTTGTTGGTAAAGGGATTGGGGCATGGGAGGGACCATTAGACTACCAGGGTACCCAGCTCTTGACAGTGCAAAGATGGGGTGTGGGGCACCCACCCCCTCTGTGCACTGTTAAGAGCTAGGTTTCAGAAATGCTAAACTGTGCTGCGTTTGCAGCCATTTAGCACTTCAGAAAATGTTCAGTACATAGCTATGCTGCATATGCATAGGGATCCCTCATTTGCATATGTACAGGGCGATATTGTGTGCCATGGTGCAATCGGGGGTGTCCGCACATGGCTACACCACCTGATGGCTAGTGCTATTCTGGGCTAGCATGGTGCAAAACTGTTTTGTGCCACACTAACTTTTTAAAAATGGGTCCTATAGTCCCTAATTGTAGATGTCACAGTTTTTATAGTGTACACGTGGAGGTTACCTTATTGCAGATCTGAGGTACAGAAGTGCACTAATGCAGATTGTTTTTGATGTTGGGGATCCCAGGAAAGGTTAGAACACAGCAGCGTTCTTAAAGGGCTACTGATACCAAAATGAAAACTTAAAAAAAAAAATAATAGTTAGGTACAATTCTACTTGCATTCCATATATATTCCTTAGATTTCTCCTCCACCTTTTTTATTACTGCAGAAATTTGCAAAAAATATGTTTCTTTATCCCTTAGAGTTCCTCTAGAATCCATCTGCCTCTATAGCTGACTCCCTACTGCAAGTCATAATCCTCTGTTGTGACATCACAATTGGTTGCCGTGAGAGTAGGTGTGATGTCACAAGCAGTGCATTATGACCTCAGGTAGGGAGGTAGCAACAGGAGCAGATAAAGTCTTCAGGAGCAAAGGTCCTTTTTTCATGAAAGTGACCGCAGCAATAAATAATAGGGAGGAGAAATACAGACCCCTAATGTGAAAAACAAGCTAAACTGTGTCTAATATTATGTTTTGTTAAAGCTTTCCTGGAGGTGTCAGCTGCTCTTTAAGATTTTTACTTATGGTAAAGGAAAGTCTACGTTAGTGGGCATACTGGCCCGGATATTCAAACTGCACCAGGCTGTGGTGCAAGCCTGGGTGCAGCTCAACTTTGTTGTGCAGGGGTGTGACCTGGGCGATATTCAACGGAGCTGTGCTATGGCATAGCAGCTTTGAATATTGCACCCTGGCCACCCGCACTGTGCATGGCGCAGTGGTACTGCGCCAGCAGAAGTGGCCAGAGTGGAGCATGCAGATGCGCTAGCGCAAGTGCCATTGCACTATGCACAGCACCAGTGATATTCAAAAGGTGACGTACAAATGGGGCCATAATTCATGTAACACACATGGGGCCATTTGCAAGTCATTATGGCCCCATTTGCATGCCATTAGCATGCAGGTGCACTGATCCCCGATGACTTGCGCCAGGCGCCCTGCCAGGCAGCAGCCGTCAGGGACCGATGCCCCTACAGCGCTGATCGTGGGCATTTGTGTATGAAAATAACCCCAACATCCCTGGTGGTCAGTGGACCGCCATGTGTTTGACCGATGCGCATCGGTATTGCTTGCATCCAATACCCTGGTGATCCAGTGGACCGATCATAGGATCTGTAAAGCATAAAATATTCCTATTACCCTGGTGGTCTAGTGTACTTTTTCATTCACATATCTGGACTGGTAGTGCGGTATGGGCTGCGCCCATTGGCTCACGCTGTGAACCAATGGCCGTGCAGCCCCAGCTGTCATCGGTGGACGGTGGGGTGGCAGGCGGGTGGGGCTGCCGCCGCCCCGCTGATTGGGGAGCGGGCAGTGGGGCTCCATGGGCGGCTGGAGGGAGGGAGGAGGGAGGTACACTAGACCACCAGGGTAATAGGAATATTTTATGCTTTACAGATGCCCCGCGATCGGCAGCATCAGTCCACTGGACCACCAGGGATTTTGGATGTGGGGGTTATAATACCGGACGCCATTGGGCACATAGCGGTCCACTGGACCCCCAGGGATGTTGGATGGGGTTATTCTTATACTCAAATGCCCGTGATCGGCCACATAGCGGTCCACTAGACCACCAGGGATGTTGGAGGGGGGATTTAGCTACATGGATGCCCGTGATGGGGCATGGGGGCGCCGCCAGGTGCGGCAGGAACAGGTGACCACCCACAAGTGCCGCTGCCGTGTTGCACCCTGCAATGCGCGCTCACTGGTGGCCATCACTGTTCCTTCTTTTTTGCTTAACTTTGTGCAGGCGCAGGTAGGTTGGCATGCATGACTCTGCCATCCTGGGCTGAATATCGGGCTGTGCAGGTTATGCATGGGCATGCCCCCCCTACCTGCCACCTGCATACATTACTGATGCACTCTGGCACATCGGGATTTGTGTGGCGCACGTTTCCCTTTTGAATATCGTGCCGGGGCACATCAGTGGGTTGTGCATGGCGCAGCAGTGTTGTGCCATGCGCAACCCTTTTGAATAGTTGGGCCCCTGTATATTAAGTTAGTGCAATCCTTGCCCAGGTAAACTATCTATTGATCATTGCTGTGCAGGATGCAGAATTTGTGTGGAATGGAAATTCCTCTTCTGAAATGCTTTTAGGAATTTCTTCTTGAACTATAAGGAATTCCAAAGATTGTTTTGATGTAAACAGCTGAATAACTTTGCACAAACTATGTAAATGCAGGGCAATTGTCCATTGATTCAATGGCTTTCTCAACCAGAATAATGCTATACTTGTACAACTATGTTTGTGGCCATTCACACTCTCTATCCCTTTAGCAATTAGCACCCTGTAGGAGTACTGAAATCAAGGAACCCTGTAAGAGGGTTTTACCCTTAGAGGTGCCATGGGAAGGGTCCCTTGGCTAAAGGTACCTTAGGAAGGAACCCCCTGGGAGTAGACAGGTGGAGCTCTGGAGGAGGGGAGGATAGTGGGGCAAAGAGAAAGTGCTTCAGGTAGAGGCTGGGAGGAACGGCTTATATAGTTCAGGAAGTAGGTGTGACTGGTTGCTCACCCATTGAACTGCAGGCGGAGCCTTTAAATTCAATGGCTTTCTCGACCCGAATAATGTTATGTTTGTACAACTGTATAACGATGTTTGTGGCCGTTCACACTCTCTAGTCCATTAGGAATTACCAGCCTGTAGGGGTACCTTGCAAGGGTTCCATCCTTAGATGTGCTGTGGGAAGGGTCCCTTGGCTAAAGATACTTTAGGAAGGAACCCCAAAAGAACTTTAGGAAGGAGCCTCAAAAGAACTGTAGCAGCAATCAAGGACTAGGAGTTAGAGAAGCAGTCTGACAACAAAACATGAGATGCACAAGTTAGCAAGGTGTTTTATTTATTTATTTTTTTTAGTGAATAGCGTCCAGCAGTAGCTGAGCATAACAAGCATGGAACTTTGCAGACATGGACAGTACTGCTCTAAAACAATGAGAATAATTGCTTGGTACAAATGTATTTAAGCAGGGTTGAATCATATGGTGAAAGTAATATAGAATTGCATCAGACTCTGGTTTGAGTCCCACTGAGTGCAAATAAACATGCTTAAGCAGATTAAAAACCTCCAAAAGGGCTTTATGCAAACAGAGACCTGGGGGACAAAGCAAAGGTGATGGTGACACATGATAAGGACTCAAAGGCCAAAACCGGAAAATTTATAAACATTCTGCTAAAAGGCCAGCAGCTGGAGCAGAGACCAAGGATCCACTGGTAAATTGCATTGAAGCTGGTATTGAATCCATGGGGAAGTAATATAGAACTGGAGTAGACTCAGGCTTGATTCCCATGGGGTGCAAAATAAACATGTTGCATAGCTAGTAGCACTGAATGGCAAGCAAATTGAAACAGGTTTGTATGCACAAATAATAATGAAGTGCGATTGCGTGCTGATTAAATACAGCAGCAGCTGAGCAAATATATTGATAAAGAAAGGGAACTGGTATGTTTGTACAGGCAGAATAAACTTTTAAACATAATGAAGACTGTAGTGAGAAATCGCTAAAGAAATGAAGGAAGGAGCAGAAGCAGCACAAATTACCTGCAGTTGCAATAGAAAGGCAGCAGAACCTGCTGCCACACCTTGTAGCTAGCCGAGAGCAAGAGCTTAGATCAGTTGCAGGCAATTAAGGCCTGTCCACACTACACCTCTGTAACGTTACAGAGTGCCCAAACCGTTACCGCAACAGTTTGCGTTTACACCTGTAACGTTACAGAAGGCGTTTTCATAACCGTTGTTGAAACCACTTATGAGGTGGTTTCAACAATGGTTATGAAAACGGTTCTGCCCCTGTAAGGTACTGGCCATAGTGTGGACAGGTGAGCATGTAGCTCCAGCATTCTACAAGTGCAGCATGAACTGCATTGTGGGATAGGGTGCAGCCGTAATGGTTACACGGCACCCACAATGTGGATGGGCTGTAAGGGTTCCAAACCGTTATTGAGACTGTTTGCCAACAGTGTGGACACACACACTGTAATGGTTCCAGTGTGTAACGGTTTGGAACCATTACAGATTGTAAATGGTGTAGTGTGGACAGGGCCTTAGTGGACACAGCAGCAGAGGGTTGAAATCGGAGCTGAAACATGCAGCAAATACAGGAAAACTGAGTTTGCCAGGTAGCTGGGGAGGAAAGCAAAGAACAAGAGCTAGAGCAAGCAAAGGAGTAACACAGTACAAATAAAGGGCAAGTAAAGCCCCAAAAGGAAACACGAAACCAAAGTCCAAACAGTGGAACAGAAAAACAAGCACCCAAGGAAGCACAGAGCAGCCGAGCAAAACAAATACTAACCAAGGCAGGAGAGACCCAGGAACACAACTGGTAGAAACCAAGCAGAGTCCAGAGCACAAATAAACTGGGGGTGGGGTGGGGCAAGGCACCAGACAAGGCTGCAGCAGGTCCAGAGCAAGAAGAGGGACCAACAAAGCCTCCAGCTGGTAAAGAGAAAGTGCTTCAGGTGGAGGCTGAGAGGAATGGCTTATGTAGTTCAGGAAGTAGGTGTGACTGGTTGCTCACCCATTGAACTGCAGGTAGAACCTTTCAATTGTGAAAAGGGAATCCATGGTTTATGTAAATCAAAGATTACTAAACCACAAAAAGCATTCTGCGTTTGAAATTCTTGAATTCTGTCTTTGATGGAATTCTGCAGAAATATGTGGAATTTTCTGAAATTCTGAGGAATTCCATTCCTTCATAATACACTGTAAGTCTGTGTTTCCGATTGTTTTCAGATATTGTTCTTCACATTTCAGAATGTAGAACCTGTTATTCTTAACATTACTGAATGTGAAGAACAAGGTTTGATTTCCCTGCCAATAACAAGGTACTTCCCTCCTCACAAGAACACAAGTGTGAGCTTGTTTCCAAAGTCACATGCAGCACTGTGCGTAGATCCAGAGCTGGCCATTTATAACAAAAGCAGGCACTTGAATAGTGACACAGGCATAAATGTAAGAAAATATTGTTTTGACTCTGAGGTCTGATGTTTAACAGCATAAGAAGGGCACATTCCTTACAAAAATGGATTTGTTTGAGATTTTCTATTGAAAAACAGTCTAACATTGTATTATAAATAATTTTTTTTATTTTTAGTTGACCAGGTAAGTGCACTAGACAAATCCGGCCTATTTTCAGGCACGACCCGGGGGAAGGGGATACAGATGAATGCCAACTGACCTTGAACCAGATTAAGCTGTTGGTGGTACTTTCAGTAAGTGAGGGACATTTGGCCAGGACACAGGGGAAATTCTCCTACTCTGTGTGGGGGCGCTGTTGGACCATGGATTCGTTTGTGGGACCCAGTCAGTCTGCTGCTGTACCTGCAGGATAGCAGAGCTCCGCTCCTGCAGGTCCAGCGTTGGAGCCTGAAGTACTGAGGACGTCTGACCGCTTTGTTGATATGCTTGTGGATCTTGCTGTACCTGATGAATCTTTACCTGCTCAGTCTGCCTCTGCATCGTCAGATTTTTTGCCTGTGGATGAACTTTGGTTGAAGTCCTTCCTTGCTGCACATCGGGACCAGGTACTTGCTGTTGTTGATGACGTTAGCCCTTTTGAGTCAGCCTCTCCTGGGACACGGACTCTGTCACCAGAACTAGGGGCTGTGGAGGATCTTCCTGCTTTCATTATGGATGCGGTACCTTCGGGCTCTTTGGACGTGCAGAGTCAGCAACAATCTTCTGTAGCACCGGTCCTACCAGTGTTGCACCATGCTCCGTTGGAATTTTCGGTTCCTACAAATCTGGATCGAGCAGTGTCTTCTCCGCCTTTCAACTCGGCGGTGACTTTGCCTGGTGAACTTGTGAGTACTATGCATCCTAGACTGTGTGTTTCACCTCCTAATGCGCAGACTGTCTCACCTGTTTTGCCTCCTCCCGCTCTGTTGCCTTGTTCTGGCCCACTACCTGTCTCTTTAGAGGCTTCCCCTGTGGAGTGCGGGTTGGAAACCAGGTGGTTCAGGGCACTGGATTCCTGACCCTGCCCGTAGCCCAATACCTGGTTGTGGAGGGCAATGGCCCTCCTTGATAGACATGCCTCCACCTTTGCCTGGTAGCCCGAATTTTGATTTGCGTGCTGAGGATGTTCAGCATCCTGCATTGGATACTACTCTGCTGGCTGAAGTTCCTTCTTTGCCTCCCTCCTCTTCGGGTGATGAAGGCCCTAGCTCTCGGGGGACCAGCGTGGGGTGATAGAATGGACATGGATGTACCGCTCCCTGACCCTCCTCCAGGCTCTTCTCCTGACCCTGGGGACAAGGCTAAATCTACTTGGGAAGAATTTCGTAGAAGGGATATGTTTCGGAACTTCCCCCCCCTTCAATGACAGAATGCGGTCCACCTTCACTATATTGGGGGTCTTGACGTAGCTCCAGACTGTCTCTATGTGGGAAAGTCACTTTTGAAAGGATCTTTGGTTTTTTTACAAACGAAATATTTGCATTGATTCATGTATCAGGTTCTTCCTTATATGACGTTAGTTTTCAAAGCCCTAGTGGATTAGATTGATTCTGGACAAAGCACGATACTCTTAAATACACTGAGTTGTGGCTACCATTTCAGGCTATCCCACTTACTAGTCCTTCTATTAAAACTGTCACCATTTTGTTTTGAAATGAGAATGTAGCAGCTAGTGATAGTACGCATTGGTTAGCTAAACGCTGTAATGTCTTGGGGTTGCCACAGCCTATATTTGACTCTGAACACTTGTGGACTGGTGGTTGGCGTTATAGGGTGCGACTTAGAAATACGAATGTGGGTCCCATACACTTACCTAATAGTTTGTTTTTAGGTAGGAAATGGGTGCATTGCTTCTATGTGGGGCAGCCTCATACCTGTTTTAAATGTGGCTCCCCTTCTCATCTCAGTGCAGCCTGTGATAGACTATGATGTTCCCTTTGTTTATCTTTTAGCCATGCTAGTGCAGATTGTAATTCTGAACTAAAGTGTAACCTGTGTGAAGAACTAGGTCATGGTTTTAGATCCTGTCCTTGGGCTTCCCATAGCAGGGAAGATAGCCCGGATCAGGATGTGATCCTTCTTAATGCCCAGAAAAAGGATATTGCTACTGCGAAGTCCCTTTCTTCATATGTTAAGGTAGTCACTGGTCCCCCTTTATGGCCTGATATTGTGGTGCCTGCTCCCCAGTCAGTGGTTTCTGTATCTGAACCTTCCTCTGAGCCTCCTTTACAGGAAGTTCCATGACCGGTTGTACAGGACCCTTCCTCTACGTCCCCCCCTCCTCCTCTTTCTGTTGTTTCTCTGGTTCCTGCTGATCCTGTGCCTGTCCCTGACAAATCTCTGGATATTATTATTATGCCCCCTCCTGAGCCTAGTGTTCAGACAAAGAAACAGGCTCAAAAACAGACTACAGGTAGGGCCAAATTGGCTAAAGCATCTTCTCCTGGTGGCTCTGTTCCCTTAAGTAATAAATTTGAGGTCCTGTCCCATCACACTCAGTCTCCGGTGTGGAAGCTGATTCTGACACCTCCTCACAACCTATGGTATCCTCTGATTCTGAGAATGATAAATCAAAGGAGTTGCTTATGGATACTGACTTTGCGGTCAGGGTGAGACCCGGAGAAGTACTAGAAAGGAAGGGTTACTTGATGTTGACTTATTTTTATTTTGACCCTTTATCTGATTCTCTTTCATGGCCATGGCATTTCATCTCACTGTAGCCACCCTCAATATGAACAGTGTGAAAAATGCTCATAGGCGCCGGATTACTTTTCAACTTTTGAGTGATTTGGCGTGTGATATTTGGCTTATTCAGGATACCCGTCTCAATACCCTTCCTTTGGTTAATATGGCCAAAAAGCTTTGGCGATGGGGTCCTTCTCTTTTTTTCTTTAGGATTAGACACATGTAGTGGTGTTGGGGTGTTGTTTAGGGGTGATGGATTTCATGTTACCAAGTTGGTTGAACTGCTACTGCTTATGGGACGGGCCTTAATATTGGATTTTACTTATTTACTTTATACTTGGAGATTAATTGTGATTTATGCACCAGTTACGAAGAAAGGTCGAGTGGTACTCTTTCGTGAGGTGCAGCCTTTTTTGTTCACGTCACGCTTTCTCATATGGGGTGGTGACTTTAATTGTGTAGTGCATAAATCAGATCGAGGGCCCGGACTGATAAGAATTTCTGTGATACACATTGTCTCAATCACACTATTGTCCAGGGTCATTTACAGGATGTTTATAGGGTTTGTCATCCTACTGGTGGACGTACTTTTTTTAAGGACGCCTTATCCACTAGGATTGATTTTCTTTTTGTCTCTGCAGCTTTGAGGGTGATTAAAGCTCAAACCATTCCAGTGGAGATTTCAGACCATAATGTGGTAACTGCCATGGTTAGGGGTAGGCCCTCATGCTAAACTGGGGCAGGGATATTGGAAACTGAATTCTTTACTGCTACTTGATGACAGGTTTTTGGCCCAGGTTCATGATTTGTTGAAAGCTCGTTTATCACTAGCTGGACTCTCTGAAGATTTGTTAGACTGGTGGCTACTCACTAAATCTGAAATCTCTACTTTGGTTAGGAGGACATCTAAATATGCTGCAGTGACTAAATATAAGAGATATTTGTCTTTACGTATGCAGTTGGAAACATTATATTCAGCTATACACTCACAAGGCTTATCTTTGACAGCACAGGTACAGAATGTAAAAAAAGAAATGGCTGCACTACAGTATACTAGAGCTACTTCCCTGTTACATGAACATAGGGTTTATTCTGCTAATAAATCTGCTTTGGGGGATGTTTTGGATTGTAGTCATAGGCGTTCTGCGGATCGCCTTCTGACTGAAGTTGTGGATACTGCTGGTACTAGTTACACTGCATTTCCGGATATCCTACGAGCAGTCTCTTCACATTTTTCAGACTTATATGCTGCATCTGCAGTGGATGGCGCTAGTGTAGAACAATTCCTTTCTTCTCTCCATATTGCCCCTTGTTCTGATATACTATTACGGGCTTTAGTGTTCGATTAGTGTTGATGAGGTTAAAAGGAAATTTCATTTACGGAATAACATGGCGCCTGGTATTGATGGCTTGCCTGCAGAATTTTATAAAACCTGTAGTCCTTTGGTTTGTGATGTGCTCACAGTAGTGTTTAATTGGGTTTTTGCAACGACACACTTTCGATTTCCATTTTTGTACTTCAATTCAGATTTTGTTATATAAGAAAGGTGATAGAACTTTACTTTCCAATTGGAGGCCTTTAAGTCTCCTTAATATGGATTTTAAAATTTTAATGAAAATATTGAATACCAGATTGTTGTCCATAGCTCCACACTTGATTTCCCTACACCAATCCTGTTCAGTACTGGGCAGATCTATCTATAATAATCTCCTTTTGCTTCGGGAACTAATAGAGCTTGGTAAAGTTGATGTTATAAAGGGTTTTCTTATGTCCATGGATCAACAAAGGGCCTTAGAGCAGGTCCCGCATAGTTATTTGTTTCAGGTTTTACGAACCTATGGAATTCCTGATCGCTTTATAACCTGGATTGCTTTGCTTTATAGTCATGCTTATGCTATGCCCTTGGTAAATGGTTACTTGGGTTCCTATATACCTATTCATCGGGGGGTGAGACAAGGCTGCCCTCTGAGTCCATTGCTTTATGTTTTTAGTTTGGAGCCACTTTTACATACAATTGCCCAAGATGTGCGGATTCTTGGTATTGCTTCCCCTCATAGTACCCTTGAGGCCAAAATTTCAGCTTATGCTGATGATGTCTGTGTCTTTGTTGCTGATTTGACCTCTGGAGATAAGGTGTTACATAATTTTTCTAATTTTTCGGATGTTGCAGGTTCCTCCCTTAATAAATCTAAGAGTTTTTTTTATCTTCTGCATACTGCTATTCCTGAGGTTATGGAGCTGCAAGGCATTCCTGTTGTACTGTGCCCAGTCCAAACTTTAGGTATTGATTTTGGTAAAGGTGATAATGCATTACTTAATTGGTCAGCTAAAATTGAGGCAGTTCAGTCCAGAATCAGATTATGGAAGTCTTGGCAACAAACTAAACAGAAAAAGGTTATCATTACTAAATCTTTACTTCTCCCTCAATTTTTATACCTTAGTGCAGTATACCCCATTCCTTCCAGTTTGGAAGTCACTTTATTGGGTCTTTTTTTTCAAATTATTTGGGGGAGTCGCCTAAATCCCATTAAAAGAGATGTCTTGTATCTTCCTATTGCACAGGGTGGTTTGAATTGTGTGAATCCGATTACTTTTTACTATAGTATTTTTTTTCATTGGAATTTACTAGACTTTAGTCATCCGCACTCTGTGTTATGGGCGATTTATGCATATGGTTGGTTACCTAAGTTGTCCTCAGAGTGGCCAGGTTTGAGCCAGAAAAATTTACACACTCCTAGTTACCCGATTTATGTCAGACCTGTGATATCAAAACTTAATAGATGGAAGTTACTTCTGGCACATGTGTATTGCAAATCGTGAAAATATATTTATGATGTCCTACAATCTAAAGCACATTCCATAGTCCCCATTTTTAAGGATGTACCGGATGGTCATGTTGATAACCTCCTTAAAAGTTTGGTAGATAAATGGATTCCACCTAGAATATGGGATGTTTTATTGCTTAGTTGTCATGGGCGTCTCAATGTTAGGGGGAATTTAAAGCATAAAATGGTTACTGAACATACTTGTCCGAGGGATACTTGCATTAATCAGGAAGAAACAATGTCCCATTTTTTTGTTTCCTGCCCCTTTGTGCAAGAATTCTGGATGACCCTTTCTGCCCATTGGAGCCAGCCTTTCTGGCGGGCTGTTACATATCTGGAAGTTGTGGGAGTTTTTTTTATACATTCTACTTTGCTGGATGCAGTTATAGTATGGCTGCTGTTCGCTATGTTCAAGTTTCATTTATGGCATGCCAGATGTCACCTTACTCTACAACAGTTATACCACTCACCACTTGAAGTTCTTCAACATGTTGAACATGATTTGTTGTTACAATGTGATTCTGAACGCAACTGTTTGTCCAAAAATGTATGGCTTATGAGGTGGAAAGAGGTTCCTTTTTTGAAAGACAAAATAGGTTGAATCATTATGCTGTCGGAGAATTGAGTATTGCTGATATTCTCTTTGTTATGTTTTTTTTTCTAATTTTCCATGAATTGTATTACTGTTTTTCTGATTTATTGTTCTGTTTATTAATAAAAACCTCCCCCTACTCTTTGTCAGTAGGGGGGAGCTGCTGCTATGGAGGAAGGAGTGTTGTATGCTCATTCTGCTGGCTTCCCTGTGGGTGAGCAGGTCTCCTTTCCCACAAGTCCAGCTCAGTAGACCAATGAAGTTCTGAAGGGAATTATGGAGATTGAGTCAGAACTACCTTGTGAAGCAAAACTATCTGCAAAAGAATCTGCGAGTCCTCCTTCAGGTCTTTTTTCATCTGATGAAGCTTGGTTGTCGAAAATATTGCAGCAAAATAAAGACCTGAGATATAAGGAGATTGGACATGTAGTAGAGGAAAATGTTAAGTTACTGGGACAAGTTGAAGCACAGCTTAAATCGCTTCATCACGATGTGTTACATGCCGCTGCACTGTGTTTGAAAGACTTGCCAGTTCTTGATGAAATGCAGACTACTCCAGCTGAGAGCTCTTCGAATCAGCCCCATGACATAGCAGAATCAAACGAATTCCACCCGCATGAGTCAGAGAGGGCGAAGGAGTCTGTGACAGCTACTGGACAAGTTCAGAAGGAAAATGACACCGTTTCTAATCCTGAAACTACCACTGAAACTGTGAGTAGCGAGTAAGCACATACCCGTGCTGTTTTTCAAGAACTGGGTTTGAGGAAAGGGAGACCTTCAGACATGACTTTCCCTGTTAAATGCGGGATTTCACCAAGCTCCCATGAATTCTCCCTTTTGAACGCAGGCTGGAAGAGAGGCACATTAGGGATATGTATCCCTGATCCCTCTCATAGCCCGATACTGGGACAATTACCTCCTCAAGAAGCTGTACACTCGGATACTGTGTGCACTGAGCTGACTGATGAAAACGCCATTGATTCCCCTCACGTGGACTGTCAGCAAGCTGTACATGGTGGGACAGTGAAAGTTTTTCCCCGCCTCAGAACTCAGCATCTTCAGAATCAGAGGACTCGGAGCCACAGGCAGCAGGGTGGGGTGATGGACCTGATCCAGATCTGAATTTGCCTTCCTTGCAACAATCATTGCTTGATAAATCCAAAGAGGCTTGGAAATGCTTTAAGAGGAATTACCCTTTTTCAGGCTCTCCCCCCTTGCAGAGACACAATGCTGTACGAATTGAATATCTAAGTGGCTTAAAAACCGCCTCAGACCGACTGTATGTTGGCAGAACCTTACTGAAACTTTCTTTAGGTTTTTTTTCTAATGAAATACATGCCTTAATACATGTGTCTGGTTCTAATATTTATGATGTTAGTTTTAATACCCCACAAGGTTTAGATAGATTTTGGAATAAATATGACTCCTTGAAATATACTGAATATTGGATACCTTTTCGTGTACACCCTTTGACTAAACCTTCCCTTAAAAATGTGACTGTTCTTTTTAGGAATGAGTCTGTTTCTGTCCATGATATTATGTATTGGTTAGAGAAAAAATTTGATATAATTGGTTTTCCTCAACCTATTTTTGATGAGGAACATCTATGGAATGGAGGGTGGCAGTATAAGGTACATTTAAGAAATAACAGTTTAGTCCCAGTACATCTTCCAAACAGTTTATTTTTGGGGAACGAAAGAGGTCATTGTTTTTACCCTGGTCAACCCAGGACTTGTTTCAAATGTGGGGCCTCTACTCATATGGATTCGGCCTGTGACAGATTAAAATGTAACCTATGTCTATCTTTTGGTCATTACAGTTCTGATTGTAAAGAAGAAAAGAAATGCAATTTATGTGTAGAAAGTGGTCACATGTATAGAACCTGTCCTTGGGCCACACACAATCATATTGATTGCACTAGTCAGGACTCTATTATAAAAGAAGCACAAAAAAGAGTATGTCTAAAGAAGGGACCTCTGGACAGAGGCCTCCACCTGAAGCAATGAGGCCTAACACCCCTCCTCCACTGCCTCCAGCACCTTCAGCTCCCCCAGAGGAGATTGAGGTAGCTGAAGAGATGTGTACTACCATTCCTATAGAACAGGTTGCTATTTCAGCTGCAGTTGTTTTGTCTGACATGTCTATAGTGGAACAAATGGATGAAGTAGTAAATACAGATATGCCCCCCCCTTCTTGTTAAAAATATAGCATGAAAAGGAGGTATTAGGCAGTCGAGGCCATGATCTGAAGTTGCTAAGGCCAATGTACCGGAAGATGATGGGTTGCCCTTACAAAACAGTTTTGCAGTACTTTCTAGAAGCATGCAGGAATCTGAACGGGGGGAGATTCGGAAGTTTCTTCCTTGGCCCCACATACTTCAGAATCTGATGGTGATGTGCTAGAGAAAGGTACTGATACAAACAGGAGGAAAAAATGGGAGTTAGGGTCAGAGAAGTACTAGACTAAAGAAACCACCTTAAGCTATATCCATGTTCCTTCCTTCTACACCTCTTTCACTGCTTAGCTTCACCAAAGTGTATGTTAACAGCATTAAGAATGCTAAACGTAGGTTAGTCACCCTGTCTGTTTTAGACACTTTAAAATGTGACATTTATTTGTTACAGGACACTAGACTAAATACAGATTTTTTGATGAGAGCTGCTCAGAAACTATGGGGTTGGGCCCCTCCTATTTTTCTTTTGGAACAAAACTCTGTGATGGGGTGGGTATTTTGTTTAGGGGGGATGGGTTCAAGATTTCTAAAATGGTGGACATCTTTCTAGGGAGGACACTCTTATTAGATTTTTCCTATAAGGGGGAAGGTTGGAGACTGATCAATTTTTATGCTCCCCTTAGGAAAAAGGATAGGGTTGACCTTTTAAATTTAATCAAATCTTATTTATTTACAACTAAACATATCCTTTGGGTGGAAGACTTTAATTGTATAATTGATAGGAATGATAAAGGTGGATCCACGAATAAGTTGTTTTGTGATTCTGTTTGAAGGACATACTTGAACAGTGCCACTTGCAAGACTCCTTTCAGAACTTGCATTTACAGGGAGGACACACTTATCATAGAGGCGCCTTATCTACCAGAATAGACTTTTTGTTTACACAAAACACCTCTCATATTCATAAAGCCGAGACAGTCCCATTAGAAACCTCAGACCATATGATTCTTCACGTGGTGTTGGGAGGACGGCAGGGCCCTACTAATGGATCTCATTATTGGAAATTGAACACGACTTTATTGACAGAAGAAACAGTTGTCAAATCAGTCACTGACCTGTTAAAAGCAAGGATGTCTGTGGCTGTGCTATATGATAACTTTAGTTATTGGTGGGAAAAGAGCAAATGGAAATTACGGCTATTATTTCAGGCCTACTCTACCAGGTACCATAATAAGCAGTATTGGACATACCTAAAACTTTGCCAGCAGCTATTTAGAGTATATACCATCATTAATACACAACATATTGCATTGACAGCTCAAGTGGGTAATTTAAAACATGATATGATAAAAATTCAGTATTCTAGAGCTACAGCTATGTTGAATGAACATAGAATTTGTTCAAAAAATAAAACTGACTTGGTGATGCTTTTAAAAGCTGTTCCAAACATGCATCCAATCGCTTTATGACAATGGTAAGGACTGATGATGGTATTTTGGTTTCTGAGGGCCCAGACATCTTGAAGGCCGTCACTACTTATTTGAAAGATATGTATACTGCCCCCTTTCTTGATAACAGGGAAATGGAGCATTTACTTTCTAATATTGAAGTTCCTTAATTGAATAAAAATTATGGGAGGGATCTTCTTAAACCTTTCACTGTTAAAGAGATTGAGATAGTTATTAACCAATTAAAAGGGCACACTGCTTCTGGTATTGATGGCTTACCATCAGAGTTTTATAAAACTTTTTAGAAACATTGTCGGGGATTCTTGTAGTGGTTTACAGTTGGGTTTTGGGTAATTTATACATTGATTACCATTTTTGTCTTGCTGCACAAATGATATTTAAGAAGGGAGATCAAACTGATTTGAACAATTGGCGATCTCTCAGTTTACTAAATTCTGACTATAAAATATTGTTGAAAGTCTTACATAATAGGTTAATCAGTACAGCTTCTGAACTTATATCATGGGCTCAAACTTGTACAGTACCAACCAGATTAATCCATCATAATTTGTTATTGATAAGAGAATTAGTTGAACAGGGGAAAGAGGGTGCTATACAAGGCTACCTTATGTCATTGGATCAGGAAAAGGCCTTTGACAGAATACCCCATAAGTTTATTTCTTGCACTTTATTACAGGTTTCCTCCGGCTTTTGTGACCTGGATAGATTTATTATATAATAATGCGAGAGCAATTCCCGTGATTAATGGAAGGATGGGAAACTATGTGGATATTACTCGTGGAGTTAGACAAGGGTGTCCACTCAGTCCATTATTACATATATTTTGTTTAGACCCATTGCTTTGGCTTATCCAGCAAGATACTGGTATTAGAGGTATCACCCCAGTTGGGGGGGGGATAGAAACATGTGTTACCGCTTATGCAGATGCTATCTGTGTCATAGTGGCGGATCATGACTCTGGAACTAGAGCTTTAGAGGTAATAAGTAAATATTCCAAATTCACAGGAGCAAGAATTAATAAAAAGAAGTGTTATATATACACTCAGTGATACTGGACTACAGACTGATACATGGCAAGAGATAAGGGTGTCCAAAGACCCCTTTAAATTTTTAGGCATCTGGTTTGGGTGAGGAGATAATGCCTGTCTAAACTGGAAAATAAAATTAGATGAAGCCCAGTTAAAAGTCATAAACTGGAAGAATTGGCAACAGTCCAAAAAAAAAGAAAGTAGCTGTGGTAAAAACCTTTTTTCTCTCACTATTTGTGTATATCAGTGCTATATACCCATTACCAAAAGCCTATAAAGCATTACTTCTTGGTTTGATGTTTCAGTTAATCTGGGGGAGCCGACTCAGCCCCATAAAGAGAGAAATATTATACTTACCAGTAGAACGGGGGTTGAATTTGTTAAATCCCATACCTTTCTTTTATAGTATCTTTTTTTATGCAAATTTAGTGGATTATACCAGACCTAGTTTGGCCTCTTGGTCTTGTTGGACCACATATGCAACACACTGGCTTCAGCCACTCTACCTGATTTGGGAAAAAGGGGTGATACCTGCACAAGCCAAGACAAAATATGTATTTTTTAGGCCTGCCCTAGCTAAATTGAAAAGGTGGGGATTGAAAATGTCTATTATGGAGTCGTCCTCAAGTAAATCTCTCTATGATTTAATAAATTCCCAACACTATATTTCAACTACCGAATTTAAATATATTGAACCCATGCATAAGGCTTACGTATTAGAAGCATTAAAAGATAAACTGATTCCTCCTAGGATTTGGGATGTCACATGGCTATGTTCCCATGGGAAGTTGTTTGTCAAGGTGAATGCTAAGCATAAAAGTATGGAGGAGCGTATGTGTCCCAAATTAGGATGTGTGGCACAAGAAGAAACTATGCAACATTTTCTCATTCAATGCCCCTATGTTTGTGAATTATGGGCAACATTAGCACACTTATGGGGTAATCAGTATTGGAAGTCTGTAACATATGCAGAAGTGGTGGGAGGATTTAGTTTACAAAATTTGAGTATAGATAAAAGTTTGATTCGTTTGAGATTTTGTTTTATTAAATTTACATTATGGCAATCTCGATGTAAATTTGTATTGCAACAAGTATACCAAAATCCTAGAACTGTTATTAGTTTAATAGAAAAGGAATTATGTAACCAACGTCAATTTGAATATCAACATTTGTCTTATGATGTATGGGTTCTCCATTGGATGTCTGTCCCTTTTCTGAAGGACAAAATAGGATGATTTTTTTATATATTTTGATTGTTTCTCTCCTGGTCATGTTTGTATTAATGGTGTAATGTATCATTTGTACACACTTGTTCAGTTTCTTTTAAATAAAATTTTCCCCTACTCTTTTAGATAAGTGCCATGGGATCTTTAACATCCACCTGAACTACCACTAATCCAGGCAAATGGGACCTTGGTTTAACGTCTCTTCCAAAAGACAGCACCTCAGAAGTGCAGCACCCCTCTCATGCTGCACTACAGTGTCAGTACTGGGATATTAACCCAAGTGCTAGATGTGGGAACTAAACCCACAGCCCTCTGATCTCCCGGTTTTAGAGATGAGTGTGCTACCTACTGAGCCACTGACACTGCATAATACCACCCCATCACTGAGAACTTTTAGATCCTGAGCATCAGGATGACACTGAAGCTTTGCTCTCATGCTTCTAATGTCACCAAACTAAGTCAGAGTTGAGAATCTGCTTGTTTTCAATGAAAGTATGTGTGTGTGTGTGGTAATTATTCTATATTCTACATGGAATTTGAAAGTTCTGCACAGCTTAGCTATCTATGGTTCAAACTAACTGAGTTGCAGGGCTGGGGCACTCATTTATACTCACTATACCTTGGGTAGCTGTTGCAGTCCCTTTGGAACATCTTCTCTGTAACACTGGCTGTGCAACTTTACCAGTACTGGCAACTCCAGTGTGTCTTTAGTAGCAATTAGCAAAGGGTGCAAGCTGCTCAGAAAGGCCTCCAGTGGACAGATCCCCTGATGACTGTCTTCATCCCATGGGGGTATTTTCTTCACCTACTCAAGATTAAGCAGTCATGCAAGGTCGTGATGATAGGGCCTTTCACTAGGATGCATCCACGGCAGCTGTATTGGTCAGGAGTAGTAGTTAACCTCCCCTATAGAAATGGAGCTTATGCAAGAAAACCCCTTCTCTATGTGCTGAAGGCCTGCTCTTGCACTACAGTTCAAGGCTCTGTCTATACTTGGTACTATACTTGGTAAAATAGACAAACAGAAGGCACTTGGCCCATAGTGTATATCTCCCACCTTAACAGAGCATATGATACCCATTTGTGTTCAATAGGTACCTGCCCAGTCTTTCTTTAAATGACTGGAAGGAATATGCCTCCACTACCTTTACTGGGACACTGCTCCATAGCGGCATGATTCTTTGGGTAAAGAAATTTCTCCTGTGATTTTTTTTTTGGATGGGTTAACTTTAGTTGGTATCTATGGCTCCTTAGGCTCACAGGCCTGCTACCATATATTAGACCTATACTCTTCATTACGTTATTATCTTTGCTTATCTTATACATCTGTAATATATCCCTCCTTCTGCATCTCAGTTCTAGAGGGTAAAGACTGAACTTCTGAAGTCTGGTTTCATGTGGATCCTGGCTGATTCCATCAATCATTTTTGTCACCCTTTTCTGGATTCTCTCAATCCCATTTGTATCCTTTCTCAAATGTGGGCTCCATAGTGCAGGGGTGTAGCCAGGAATTTTAAACTTGTACTCAAAACTGATGCCCTGTTGCCTCCCCGTTATGTAAACATAAACCAAAATATGCACTGCCATGCCACACTATTGCCCATCCCGTTTGCTGTCACTGAGTTCAAGTAATCAGTTTCCTCCTGTGATCTTTCTTCCTTTGTTTTTCCGCCTGTCTGATAAATTGTTCTTGTTTGTGTATTTGGCTGGTGGCATCAGAGCCCCGTAGCAAACAACAACAAAGGCAAAAGGGCCCAGCACGACATAGACACAATGTGACTCACAGTGTCCTTGCTTTCCTCTTTTTGTTGCCCCTGCCTGATTTATTGCCCCTACCTGATTTTTTTTACTGTACCCTGCTGCATACAGTGCATATGCCTGCCGACACCCCTGCCATAGTGGGCTACAGTAATGTAAATGTGGTCTAACAAAAGATCTATATAATGGTACCATGCAAGCTGTATTTCTGGAGATGAAGGCTTTTCTTATGCATCCTATAAGTGCATTTGCTTTCTTAATTAATACACTTCAGTGTTCTCCGAATGACAGGTCACTGTTTACCAGGACTCCCAGGTCTCTTTCTTTATCTGCTGACTTTAACTGGGTGCCATTTAGGGTATACAGTGGCGTCTCCCAGAATGAAACCCACTTTTAAAGCAATCTGCAGTATGCTGCAGCAGACCTAGTGAAAAAAGCAATGTAATTTCAGTGGCAATGAGTACCTTTTTTCATGCAGGAAACTGTGGTATTCACTTCATCCTGGCAGTGTCATATTTTCCTGAATTACAAAAGGGACTAATTGCCATTGAAATTACATTGCTTTATTCAGTAGGTCTGCTACAGCATTCTGCAGAGTGCAGCAAAATGCTGCAGAATTGGATTTTATCCTGGGGGACACCACAGTGTGTATACTGTCTGTTGTTAATGCCCAGATGCATTACCACACATTTCTCCAAGTTAAACTGCACTCCATTCATGTGTGTCCACTCCTCCAGAGTTGTTAGGTCATGCTTCATAGAGTTTATTTGATCTTCATCCTCTACATCTGTACCCAATTTGGAATCATCGGCAAATCTGATGCACAGGTTGTTAATCTCCATATTCATATTGAAAATAGAAAGGGAAAACAGTGCTGGTCCCAGGACTGAACCCTGAGGGACACCGCTAGTCACCTTTCCACTGTCAGAAAGGTGTCCCCTGATTCTGACTCTCTGGGTGGGATATTCAAACTATGCCATTCAGAGGCGCAAGACGTTGCGCTGTGCAAAATAGTTGCGCAAGGGTGTGTCCGAGGCGATATTCAGGAGTTGCGCTTTTGAGCAACTCCTTTGAATATCACCCCCCAGTCACAGCCACTGGGCATGGTGCAGTGGAACTTGTGCCACCGCAAGTTGACAGAGTGGAGCATTCAACTTGCGGTGGCGTAAGTACCATTGCGCCATGCGCAAAATCATGATATTCAAAAGGTGACATGCAAATGGGGCTATAATTCATGCAAGGTGCAGGGGGGGCCATTTGCATGTGATTATGTCCCCATTTGCATGTCATTAGCATGTAGGTGCGCTGATCCCCGAGGACTTGCACCTGTCGTCCTGCCAGGCAGCAGCCGTCGGGGACCGACGCCCCCTGCAGCCTGATCGTGGGCAGCCAACTGTAAATCCCCCCCATCACTGGCCCGATCGTGGGCATAGTACCTCCCCACCAGCCCGATCGCGGGCAGCACGTGGCCCCCCTCACGAACGTATCCCTGGTGGTCCAGTGGATCGAATGGCCGATCGCGGGCAGTAGTTAAATCAACCCCACCTCCCAAGACCGAAATGCCTGATCATGGGCAGTAAGTTTAATTAAACCCACCCTCCCGAACATATCCCTGGTGGCTAGTGTCCCTCCACCACCCACGGCCCGTCGCTCCGCCCCGGCAGCCGGCGGGCAGCAGCATCCACCCGACTGCGCCCGCCACCCGCTGGCTCGACTGCCCGAGAGCTGCATGCCTGTTGGTGCAGAGCAAGAGCTACCGGGCGGCAGTCATACATACATGACAGTCCAGACGTAGGAATGAATTTTCATTCACAAATCTCGACTGTCATACGGCGGCGTGCACGCCCATTGGCTCTTGCCTGCACCACTGGGTAGGCCCTACCGGGCAGTCAGTCGGCGGGGCAGTGGGCGGCAGGCGGATGGATGCTGCTGCCCGCCAGCCGCCGGGGAGCGGGTGGTGGGGCTCAGGTGGTTGGGGTGGGGGGGACACCAGCCGCCAGGATATGTTCGGATGGGGTGGGTTTTATTGAACTTACTGCCCTGATCGGGCATTTTGGTCCACTGGACCACCAGGGATATGTTCGGGAGGGGTGGGTTTTATTAAACTTACTGCCCGCAATCGGGCATTTCGGTCTCGGGAGGAGGGGTGATTTATCTTACTGCCCGCGATCAGGCCAGTGGGGGGGTGGTGGTGGGGATTTACAGTTGCTACCCACGATCGGGCTGCGGGGGGGCACAGGGACTGGGTTGGAGGCCAGCCACAGGTGGCAGCTGCTGTGTTGCGCCCTGCAATACAGCAGCTCACCTGTGGGTGGCCCTCCACTTAAGCCTTTTTTTTTTGGCTCAAAGTCATGCAGGCACAGGTTGGGGGTTGCGCCTGCACAACTCTGCACAGCCCGGCTGAATATCAGGCTGTGCAGTTTATGCATGGTTCCTCCCCCTCCAGTTGAGCATGCATTCATTTGCATTGTGCTGTTGCTCAGCCTGCTTTCAGTGGCGCAACTGCCTCCTGCTGAATATCGCAGAATTTCGCAATTTCTGACTTGTGCATGCGCAACCCTATTGCGCATGGCGCAACCTTTTTGAATATCCCACCCTCTGTGTTCTGTCAGACAACTAGCTTTTCACCCATCCTATGATCACTTTGTTAATTCCCAGTTTAATCATCTTATGTAGCATTGAGTGTGGTACCTTGTTGAATGCCTTCTTATAATACAAATATATAACTTCTACAGGTTTTTGATTATCTATTGTTGGCTAATGCTTTCATAAAAAAACAAGTGTATTTGCCAAACATGATCTATGTTTCCTAAAACCATGTTGGGACTCATCTATGATGCTTTTACCTAATTGATCAGCCTCCAATTTGTCCTTGATAAGGGACTCCAACATTTTACCTACAATCGACGTCAAACTTATGGGTTGGTAATTATCTACCTCCAACCTGTCCCCCTTTTTAAATTTTGGAACCACCATGGCTGTCCTCCGGTCCCTAGGAACCTCACCTCTTGACAATGACTTATTAAAGAGTTTTAATGAGGGCTCAACTAGCCATGAACTAACTTCTTTTAAGAACCTAGGGTGTAAGTTATCTGGCCCTGCTGATTTTGATGTGTCTTGTTTCTTTTCTTTATTTTACTTTCAGTGTCAGCTTTTGTTATGGTACATATTTCTGTTACTGACAGTGGACCAGTTGTATTGCTTATTATAGTGTTTGTTGCCATGGTTTTCTCATATACTGAGCAGTAATAGTTATTAAAGATTTTTGCTCGGGTTTCCGGGTCAGAACATTCAGTGTCCCCTGATCTTATTGGGCCTACTATCCTATCTACAGATTTGTTGTTTACATAGGCAACAAAAGACTTTCCATTATCTCTGGTATGTGCCAATCGAAATTCTAATTTTTCCTTTTCATGTCTTACTGTTTTCTTCTTATACACAGCTGTTGTTTATATTTATAGATATTATAACTACTGTTTTCCCTTTTCATAGCCCTATATGCTCTTTTTTTCCTTTTTATATGTTGGTTTACTTTGTTCATGTACCAGACTGGTACCTTTCTCTTTTTATTGTATATTAATTTATTAGGTACATAGGTTTCTTCCAAATCCAGCAGTTTTGCCTTGATTTTTTAACCATAACTCCTCTATAATGTATGGTAGAATGTTGTTAGAGGTAGACATCTACCTTTTTATAACAACGTTTTGCCATTGATGTGATGTTACTATGTTGTTAACCCATCGATGGTACATCACATCAATGGGTTAACAACTGGGAACAGTCTGCACATGCCCAGTACAGATATCTACAACCTTCCTGAAATGGCCGCAGTGGTGAACATGACCTGAAATTAGCAGCGGTGATGGATCTAACAGTAGTTGTAAGGTTCCGGCTGTATTTTTTTAATTAGTTATGTAAATGATACACTATAAAATATAATGTATGGTTCGTTATTGGCAACCAGCTGGTTTAACTGTCTTGAGGTTGCCATGGCTACGTAAACCTCTTGAGCTTCGCTTTTGAGGTTTACAAGGTCGCCATGGCAACCTCTCGACGGTTAACGAGCTGGTTACCAATAGCAACCCATACATTATCCTCTATATAGTGTATGGTGGAATGCTGTTATGCATGGAATTCTATGGCTAGAATATGCTTGTTCTGCTGCAGTAGTGACATCAGTATGTTGTTCTGCTGCAGTACTGATGTCACTACTCCAGCAGAGCAACTTGGAATGCTGCCACATACTTGATTTTCCCTATCTAATTAAGCTGGAAGTTGTTGTTTTTAAACTTGAACTTGCAGAAACATCTGCAGCACACTGAGCCTACCACCAACCCTCAAGTGCCCCCCGCAACCACCAGTTCACTGAAACAAAGTGCAATGTCTGAAATAGGCATGGATGCCCATACACTATATAGAATAGCGGATGGGCAACTCTATGCACAACCAGTGTGTTGTGCCACCTTGGGGATTTGATTCCCATGAACCTCTCGAGCTTTGCTCTCGAGTTTACAGGGAATCAGAATCCTTCGGTGCCACAGCACACTGGCTGTGCATAGTTGCCCCTCCACCATCCTATATGTTGTACATCCCTTTGATCTCAGTACCATTCTAACAGTTGTTGTCTTACTGTACTGAAATCTGCTCTGTTGTAATTTTTGGAGATGGTACTTCCACAGATAATCTTAGGTTTTGTGTAAAACTGGAATAGAACAACATTTTGGTCACTGTAGATGAGAGGTTCCTGAACTGTCATATGTTTCACACCTTCTGTACAGCTGGTTAGCACTAAATCTAGGATATTGTCATTTCTAGTTGGTTTGTCAACCATTTGGAGTAATCTATTTTCTATGCATGAACTCAAAAATAGTTGTTCCTGCATAAACTCTTAGATAGTTGACCCCTCCTGAGGTCCACAATGCCATTCCCCATCCGCCCCCACAGAAGCCCAGCTTCCTTCTGTAGCCCCTGAAAATGTCCCCACACTGACAAGCTGGTTGACTGATTGAATGAATGAGCATGTGCTTGAACAAGCATGTGCTCATTCATTTCATTACAGGAGAAGTCAGTTGGGCTGTTGGCTGTGGAGGTGAGTGAAGGCTATGCCAGTGGCCTTCTGGGATTGGGGTTAATGGCTGTGGGGAGTGGAGGTGGTAGGGGTGGTCACTGCCTGAATGAGTGGGGGAGAGGGTACACTGCTAGACACCAGGGATTTCTATTATTTTTTATAATTATTGGGGCTGGCGATCAGCGGGGTTGGGGTGGGTCCACTAGACACCAAGGATTTTGATTATTTTTATTATTATTTAGGCTGGCGATCAGCAGGGTGGGGGTCCAATATATATATATAGGTTTTTAAACTGGAGCTGGTGATTGGGGGGGATAGACACCCGGGATAGATCTGGGGTGGTGTTGGGGGAGAATTAATTTGTAATTTCTACTTGCTTTGTCATTTTTAAGTGCAATTTGCACTTAAAAATCCCCCAAAGCAAGGCAAAGTCACACATGGGGAATTTCATGTAATTTAAAAAGTATGCGAAGTGCAAGGCTGGGTGAATTTGTTGACTTCTCAGCATATTCGCTTCTGAATTAAAACTTCACTGCATCTCCAGTATTAGGTTAGGAAATGGGAAACTAAATCCTAGCTTTCTGATTGGCAAGGATTCCAACATTACCGAGTGGGTATTTTTTAAAAGAGGCCACTGCAAAGAAGTTTCCATTTGGGGTCCAACATTATCTCACATATTTTTGGGCCCCCTGAATGTTCAAATGAGCTAGTCACCATTTATTTTTCTCTTGCTTAGTGAGAGACCTACAAGCAAGTTGGTGGCTGGCCCCAAACATTTCAAGCACTCTGGAACAAATCACAAAATAAAAACAAAAAGGAAGTGACCGATCATATTGGCTTCACTTCAGTCGGCAGCCTGGCTTTCTAAATGGCAGCACAGCATGAGCCTCTCCATAGCAACAAAATACACATCTGCTGCTCGCTCGTGCTGCCTGCCATACAGTTTACCTCCCAAAATAAAACGAAACAAATCCCATGCTCTCTATACTGCACTGTCTTCTGACACTACAGACACTTTTCTCTTGACAAGGAGTAAACCGGGGTGCAATACTTACCATGAGGGAATAGGATAAGACGCATTGTTTCAAAACTCTGTTCTATGCTGCCACTCTATTTCTTCATTATCCAAGTCCGCCAGTCTCCTGTCAGGTTCACTGACAGGAAAGGGCTAATAAAACAAACTGCAGCAAGAGAAGGTAGCATAAATAAAAAAAAAGGGGGGGTGTTGAAACAGCATAGAAGGAACCAGAAGAGCGCCCTCTACTGCTAATGCCAATGGCAGCAGTAGAGGGACTACTTTACCAAACAGGGAACAAAAACTGAATTCTAGTCATTTTTATAGGATTATTTTACCTTTTTTAATCCTATAAAAAATGACACTTGTAGCCCATTTTCTAAGTACATATTACCCACCAGGGTGGGCGATATTGGGGAATACCGGACCCTTCAGGGGCTATAAGACCTTCCGCCTGCCTTGTCGGGCCTCATTATCAGGTCTGTTTATCTCCCTGGGCAGTCCGGTATTCCCCAATATTGCCCACCCTGCCAGATAGTATAGGTTACATATTGTATCCCTGTACCTATGTCTGCCTGTTCTGCTTTGTGGTGTATTTATTGTCACTGTTATTTACTTTCGACTGGAGTTTTTGATGCCTGTCAACTATTATATGTGTAATTTTGCTTTGTGCTATATCATAGGTAACATTTTAAGTTGTTTCCTCTGTAATGCTCTTCCTCATGCCTTATGGCCTGAGTCATGCCTGTAAACAGTACACTGGATCAGTGCACCTATCTGGTTATCAAAGTCATAAATAAATAAATAAAGTAATAAATAAATACACAAATAAGGTCCTGGCTGTTTTCAAACCTTCCCATGTCTTTAAACATTTAATACTATTTATAAGCCACCATCCTCTTGGCCAGTTATTATAGCTTTTATCCTTTTTGTTCTTTCCCGGCCTGCCCTGGGGACTAGCAGTACCTCTGAGAAAATGACCCTAGTGTTCATACTATTTAGTAGCCCACAGATTTTTTCTGTATCCTTTATTGTTTCCTCTATTGAACGTCTTCCTACATCATTTGTCCCTACATGAAGTCGGACTGTTTTAGGATCATTTATATTGTTTATAATGCCTGGGTGCTTACTACCGTAATAATATCGCTGTTTACTGCACCCCTATAGCTACAGCTAGCAATATTTTGCTTATTCCCCTTTCTGGAATGCCTGCCCGTGTATTTTATCATCAAGCCCCCAAGTGTAAAAATCTGTTCCTGTTGAATTTCCATGTCACTTGTTTCTTGTTTCTGTCTTTCTCTATTACCTCCTTCTGGTGTTCTCTGTATCTCTTTTTTGAAAATCCCAGGCAGAGATTTCTGGCAGGAGTTGACACAAATGGCAGAGCTGCAGAAAGCAAATATGTACTGTCCTCTGGAGCAGGCTGCGCTGAGATGAAAGTCTGACCTACTGGGCATTCTGCAGATGTCCCACTTGTCAGGCTTCATGTTCATTGGCTAAGGCAGTAATATTAGGGAAAAGAAGCTCTGTCATTGATCTAATGCTTGTGTTCTTCCTGTACTGCATTTCATGGTTCAACAGCCTCTCTCTTACAGGGCACTTCCTTGTGATTGACTGCTGCCTTGTTAAGGCACATCTTGAGGTATTGAGAGCCCCCTAACTGACTACCCACAATGAGGGCAAACTAGTGACCTCTGGTCCCTTTCAAAAGCCCTTGTGGGACAAAGGTAAATGCCCTAAGGGAAAATATATTGTTTTTTCAATAACTGCCTATTGAAATTGACTGGCATCCAGACATCTTGCTGTATCATAGAGCAACTTTTTAAGTTTGGTCAGTTAGAAACATAGAAACATAGACTTTGACTGCAGATAAGGACCGCTTGGCCCATCTAGTCTACCCATTTCCCTACCTACAGGATAGGCCGCAGATCCTAGTTAACCAACAGCCTATTTCTTCCTACCCCCCCCCACAAGAATTGCCTTATGTCTGCCCCATGCATTCTTGAATTCTCCCACAGTTTTAGACCCCACAACCTCCTCAGGAAGGCTGTTCCATGCATCCACTACCCTCTCTGTGAAATAATACTTCCTCACATTACCCCTGAACCACCCCTCATCTTTAAATTGTGTCCCCATGTTCTTGCACGTCTCTTTTTCTGAAAGATGCTACCCTCTTGGACTTTGTTGATTCCACTGAGGTACTTAAAAGTTTCTATCATGTCCCCCCTCTCCTTTCTCAAGGGTGTACATATTAAGCTCCTTTAGTCTCTCCTCATATGGGTTCTCTTGCAGACCCTGCACCATTTTAGTTGCCCTCTCTGACTGCCTCTATCCTGTCTATGTCCTTGCGGAGATGGGGTCTCCAGAACTGGACGTAGTACTCCAGATGGGATCTCACCAACTGTCTGTACAGAGGGATAACAACTTCCTGTTTTCTGCTGCTGCTGATGCCTCTCCCTATGCATCCCAGTATACCCCCAGCCCTCCCTACTGCCTTCTCACATTGCTTGCTAACCTTAAGATCATCTGATATGATTACCCCCAGGTCCCTTTCCTTTTTTGTTGTTGTTACTACCTCCCCCCATTGTGTATTCTTCCCCTGGGTTCTTATTTCCAGTTCACTATGGTGCCTGACCACCATGCCATCCATCAGGCATGGGCATGGATATGGGTGCATTCGTGAGTATGTATAATTTCCCTGTACTGCTTGCAGGCTACATGGCAGGGATACAAGATCGTATTCTTTCTTTTTAACTTTCTGTCCCACTCCATGGGTGCACACGCCTCATCTCAGTCCCAGCCAGTGGCTGGGACCACAGTGATGGTGTGCGCCTGCTGGCACAAAGGAAAGAAAACAGCCACTGTTGAGTACTACCCAGTCTCCAACTTCAGTTCTCACTGACTAGGAGAACATGAGGGAGAGTCTGTGTAGTTATGGCAACAAAGGTGTTGGGCAGTCATGAGAAGGAGGAGAAGGAGGAGGCAAGGCATGCTCTGAGGCATGAAGACAAAGGTAAGCCCCCCATTTAGAGGATAGGTTACAAATATATTAAGTAGTGTCAGTGGCTCATTAGGTTGCATACTTATTTCTGGAAGATCTGATGGCTGTGGGTTCCAGTCCAACACCAGGTATTTGGGCTAATAAACAATACCGCCACTGTACCGCAGCACTAGTGGGGTACTGCACTATTCTGCCATACTTTGGACAAGATGCTAAACCAAGGCCCCTTCTGTTCATCTCTGATGGCTGTCCAGGTAGAAAACAAAGATCCAGTGACACATATAAACAGGGAAGGGCATTTTCCCAGCTCCCAGTAATCATTGCTCCTGTTAATAAAACAGGTCCATGTAATTAGCACACCTGGGCATGAGCTGCACAGATAAGTGTGCCTTTCCTGGTCAAAAATTACAAATTAAAAAATAAATAGGGGATATGTAAGAGGCAGCTATCAGATATCATTGTTATTTTCTTGAGAGGTCAGTGACCTCTTGACTCTTATGGGTGGCAAAGCCACGAGTGAGGGTAAAAGAGGTCACTGACCATGAATGGTGTGGATAGTGATTTTATCTTTGTAAAAAAGCACTAATGTAGATTGTATAAACAAATATATTTCTGTTTTATGTAATACATGAAACCATTGAGATGCTCACAGTCTTTATATACAGACATCTGAGAGGGATAATACCTTCAGATTAAATGCAGCTCTTCAGTATGCACAAGGAAAAATTAATAAGAGGACACCTGCTGTCACTGGAAGGGGAAAGATTCAAGGGAAAAGTCAGAAAGAACTGCTTCACAGAATGGGAGGTGGACACTTGGAATTGACTTTCAGACCAGGTGAGAATGGCTACTACAACAGCAACCTTCAGATATAGACTCAACAAGTACTGGGAGGAAAATGGAGAGTGGGGGTGGTCAGGTATCTCCTCTAAGCTGGTGGGATGGGGGGCCTTGATGGCGCATTGGCCTTCCTTTGTTCATTAAAACTGCATGTATGGGCCATGGATTTGAAACAAAACAAGGCTGGGTACAATTACACTGTTAGCATGCATTTCAGTTCTACTAAGAGATGAAGCAGATAACCCAGCACACAGCATCAATCAATTTTAGGCAAGGCAGCAATCATAAAATGTGGGTTTTCAGTTTGAAAGAATATAATGCGAAAAGAGTTGACAGTGACCCTTTAGTATTAATTTCAAGCAGTGCACTAACTGTTTCAGGTTATTTTCAGCATTGCTATCGGTTCTTATGGGGACCATCACTGATGATGTACCATGGGGGTCATTTCTGCGGCAGCATATAAATGTCTGTGATCTATGGTTTCAGACACACTAGAGGTGGACAGAGATTTGTAAGTGTAGAGTTACAAAGAAGCATGCTAAATTCTTTAAATGAATCCTTGTGTTCCATTCTTCTTGTCTGACCATATCCAGACTATAGAAAGGGTTTTAAAAAAAAAATCCAGACTAAAGAAAGGGTTTGCCCCAGCAGGGTGTATGTTAATTCAGTCTATGATCCTTCCAATACTGGTCTTGAGTTTTGCTGATTTTTTTTCCTTGTGCAGTATGAGAAGACCCTAAGTCAAATTTAAATAAATTCAATATTTGGCTACAATTCCATTTATATTTAATTTCTGAAATATTTCTCAACCTTGTTTTTGTATTCCTAAGGACATTTGCATGAAAACTGGATTACTGTCCCCTAGACTTCGACTGCTTGTCTACATCAGCGTGACATCACCATCTTTTGCTTGTGATATCACTATCTGTTATCATTCCTTCTGTCACTTTTTTTTACAGTTAATTTTCTTGCAGATAATACAAGACAAAACAGCTAGACATTACAATACGGCACTATAACATTGTTATTCAATTACATACAGTAGAACAGGTACATTAGAATACATAATGGTTACTATCAGTAGGAGTTAAGAGTATGGAAAAAGACAACTCATTAGCCATCAACCAATGGGATTAATCCTGTGGATTAGCCAGAGCATATGACTGAGAGTAAAGTCAATTAGGATCTATTTTACAAAGTGGGGAAATAAAATTGGAGGACCACATACTGTCATAATGGTGCAGTTTTCCTCTGGCTATATGGGACATGCGAGAGAGAGAGTGGCTACTTGTTGCATGGCTTTTTGCCATTCCAGAAAGCATGGTACATCTGTAGTGTGCTATTTCTGAAGAAGGAGCTGCTTAGCCTCCACTCCTACTTGTATGCACCATCTTATCAAAGGGTGTAAGTAGTAAGAATGACCGGGGGAATGCCTATCAGTAGCAGTTGTGGGGTAAGTGGTACAGAGGGGACAACTACTAGGTTGAAGGCTGCTAAGATTTCTTTGCAGTATGTTTGAATCCTTTGGAAAAACCACATACTGTGATGAAGATCTTCTCCAGGGGCATTGCAACACCAACAGGTGTCTTGGCCAAGAAGTCCAATAGTTTACAATTTGACCGGGGTTCTATATGCCCTGTGGAGGATTTTATTTTGAATTCGTAAGCTTCTGTTATCAGGACAAGCCTCACAGGCCACCTTCCAGGAGCGGTCCCATTCCTGGGGGGGGGGGTATATTTATCCAAAGGGCTGAGGCCCAATACTCTCTGGGTGATAGGGCTGAGGCCTAGAACTCTGTGTGGATGATAGGGTTTAGTTGGGGATCGTACTGCAGATTTGGGAGTCTAGTGCACTTGTTCTCCTTTTATTTTTAAATAGCCAAGCATGGGGGTCAAAACATGATACCCCTAACACAGGTAGTGGGGTCTGTTTTAATAGACAGGACAAAGCACTCCACAGTTGTAAAAATTTCCAAAAATCTATTTTCCCAAGGGAGAATTTGGTCTGTATATTAGGATAGGAGTTCATAATTGAAGAGCCAGGGATTAATATGTTTTTAAGGTGGGTTATGTCTTTCTGTCTCCAAGATGCCCAGTGCATGGGGTGTCCCTCTATACTGATCTTGGGGTTATTCCAGAGGGAAAGCCAGACTATGGTAGTAAGACAGGATCTGGTATGTTTAGTTAGCCAGTTCCATGCCATAGTAGATTCTAAAATAGTTCTCCAGTGTTGTAGGTATCGAGGAAGTGGTTATACAAGTATATAAGTGGAAGGGATGGTGAGCACAAAAGGGTTTCAATAGTATGTCATATGGGAGGAGGATCCAAGATGGGGCTGAACCCTTGGTTGGTTCATGCCCCAAGAATGGTTATTCGGCAATCCTGGAACCAGGGGAGGTTCCAACCACCTCTGGACCAGTGTGATCTAAGTTTGGTCCTGCTGAGTCGTGGGACTGACCCTTCCCATAGAAAGGACCCAATTGCTGTTTCCAGCTTAGTGAACTAGCTTGGGGTAGTTTAATGGGGAGGTGAGAGAGGCAATAAAAAATTTGAGGGGCTACCATAATTTTTACCAGAGCGATTTTCCCGGTTAAGAAGAGATGTAGTTTCTTCCATCGGTCCGCAGTTGGGTTTTGTAGTAATGGGGTAAGACTGAGAGTGGCAGTTTTTGTGAGATCCCAGGATATATGAATGCCCAGGTATTTTATCGAGACAAAGGACCATTTTAGACCAGATTCTTTGAAGGGAGTAGGGGCACATTTCAGATTTAAAGGGAGGGCTTCAGTTTTCTCCTGACTTAAACCCAGACATCATGGCAAAATCTTTAAGCAGAGATAGGAGATGGGATAGACCATCCGGGGCTTCAGAAAAGAACACTAACAGGTCATCTGCATACAGGCTGGTACAGAAATCCATGTCGATGATAGGGATCCCATACATGTGAGGATGTTTACGAATGGAAATTGCCAAAGGTTCCACGGCCAAAACAAATAGCAAAGGTGACAGTGGGAACCCTTGTCTTGTGCTGTTTTGGAGTTGAAAGGGTGTTGATAAAATAAAGCTAGTCAGGACCCTAGCCATAGATACATAGAAACTGTCAGCAGAGAAGGACTGCCAGACCTATCTACTCAGCCCATTTTATTGCTTGTAAAAGTGGCCCATGACTCCACATGGTCATTGGCTGCAGCTTTACATTCCCATCACTAGTGTTCCTTTATTCCTGTCCCATGCATGTTTAAATCCTGCCACTGTACATGCAGCCACTACCTCCTGGAGCTGGCTATTCCATGCATCCACCACCATCTCAGTGAAAAAGGACTTCCGCACATTTCCTCTAAATCGGCCTCCCTCTAGTCACATGTCATGTTTTCTGGTCCTAACATTCTTTTTGAACTGGAAGATAGTTTCCCCTCTAATCTTGTTTATACCCTTGAGGTAAATGAACATCTCAATCATATCACCCCTCTCCCTCCTTTGCTCCAGGGTGTAGATATTGAGGTCCCTCACTCTCTCCTCATAAGGCTTTTGCTGTAACCTTCTGGCCATCTTTGTCACCCTCTTTCTGCACTGCTTTCATCCTGTCGATGTCTTTACGAAGGTATGGCCTTCAGAACTGCACACAGTACTCCAGATGAGGCCCCACCAAGGTTTTGTACAGTGGAACTATTACCTCCCTCCTCCAGCTCATGATACCCCTCCCAATACAATCCAACATCCCACTTGCCTTCCCTACTGCCTTGGCTGCCTGCCCGGTGAGTTTCAAGTCAGCTGTGATGATGACCCTCCAAGTCACATTCCTCCCTTGTAACTGTCAACAGCTCACTCCCCATCCTGTAGCTTGTTCCTGGGTTTTTACTAACCATGTGCATGATTGTGTACTTCTTTGCGTTAAACCTCAGTTGCCATGCTTCAGACCATCTCTCCAGCTTTTCCAGGTCCCTTCTTATCATTTCCACCCCTTCTGGCATGTCTACCCTGTTGCAGATCTTGGTATCATCTGCAAACAGGCAAACTTTTCCCTCCAGCCCATCTGCAATGTCGCTGATGAAAACATTGAAGGGGACTGGCCTGCGTACCGAACCCTGAGTACCCTGTTGGTGACCTCCATTTCATCTGAGTGGGTTCCATTTACCACCACCCTCTCTTTTCTGCCCCCTAGCCAGTTTGTAACCCATTTTACTACCTTGTGGCCCCCCCACAGATGTCTGAGTTTGTTGACCAGTCTTCTGTGTGGAATGGTATCAAAGGCTTTGCTGAAATTAAGGTAGGTGATTTCTACTGCCCCCCCCCGGTCCACTGCCTTTCTCACCCAGTCAAAGAAATCAATCAGATTTGTTAGACAGGATTTTCCTGCTGTGAAACCATGTTGCCTGGGATCTAGGGCTCCAGTGGCTTCTAGGTACTGCACTATCCAGTCCTTTAGGAGTGACTCCATGATCATCCTGACAACAGATGTAAGGCTTACTGGCCTGTAGTTCCCTGCATCCTGTTTTCTGCCACTCGTATGAAGAGGGACTACATTTGCCCTTTTCCAGTCCTCTGGGACTGTTCCAGTGTCCAGGGACTCACTGAACATGTCCACTAGAGGGGCTGCGAGCTCCATGCTCAGTTCCCTCAGGATCCCTGGTTGTCTACCATCTGGACCCATAGCTTTGTCCTTCTTCACCTCCATTGAAACACAGAAACATAGAATGTGACGGCAGATAAGGACTGCTTGGCCCACCTAGTCTGCCCATTTTCCTACCTAACAGATAAGCTGAAGATCCTAGTTAACCAACAGCTTACTTCCTCCTACCCCCCACTAGGACTGTCTTATGTCTGTCCCATGTATTCTTGAATTCCCCCACTGTTCTTGACTCCATGACCTCCTCAGGGAGGCTGTTCCATGCATCCACGACCCTCTCTGTGAAAAAATACTTCCTCACATTACCTCTGAGACGTCCTCCTCTGTCTTCAAATTGTGCCCCCTTGTTCTTGCACATCTCTTTTTCTGAAAGATGCTACCCTCTTGGACTTTGTTGATTCCCTTGAGGTACTTGACAGTTTCTATCATGTCCCCTCTCTCCCTTCTTTCCTCAAGGGTATACATATTAAGCTCCTTTAGTCTTTCTTCATATGTCTTCTGGTGCAGACCTTGCACCATTTTGGTTGCCCTCCTCTGGACAGCCTCCAGTCTGTCTATGTCTTTGCAGAGATGGGGTCTCCAGAACTGCACACAGTACTCCAGATGGGGTCTCGCCAACTGTCCGTACAGAGGGATAACAACTTCCTGTTTTCTACTACTGATGCCTCTCCCTATGCATCCCAGTATCCCCCCAGCCTTCCTTACTGCCTTCTCACATTGCTTGCCCACCTTTAGGTCATCTGATATAATTACCTCCAGGTCCCTTTCCATTTTTACTGTTGTCAGTATCTCACCCCCCATTGTGTACTCTTCCCCTGGGTTTTTGTTTCCCAGGTGCATTACCTTGCACTTCTTTGCATTGAATCTGAGCTGCCATACATCTGACCATTCCTGCAATCTTGCCAAGTCCCTTCTCATCCTTTCCACTCCATCTTGTGTATCAACTCTGTTGCAGATCTTTGTGTCGTCTGCAAAGAGACATACTTTTCCTTACAGTTTCTCTGCAATGTCACTTATAAAGACATTAAAAAAGACCGGTCCTAGTATTGAACCCTGCGGTACCCCGCTTGTAACCATCCTTTCTTCACTGTGGACTCCATTTACTACTACCCTTTGCGTCCTGTTGTCTATCCAATTTTTATCCAGGCTACCACCTTGGGACCCACTCCAAGGCTGGCTAACTTGTGTATTAACCTTGTGTGGGACTGTATCAAATGCCTTGCTAAATTTAGGTAGGCCATGTCCACAGCCCCTCCCTGGTCTACTACTTTGGTCACCCAGTCAAAGAAATCTATTAGATCTGTCTGACACGACCTTCCCATCGTGAATCCATGCTGCCTTGGGTCCTAGCCCCACTGGCCTCTAGGTACTACAATTCTTTCCTCCAGAAATGATTCCATCATTTTCCCTACCACTGAGGTCAAACTAACTTGTCTGTAGTTTCGTGCCTCTGTCCTGCTCCCACTTTTGTGAAGAGGAATCACATCTGCCCTCCTCCAGTCCTCAGGTACCACCCCATCCTCCCATGATTTGTTAAAGAGAGTAGTCAGCGGTGTCACTAGTTCTACCCTTAGTTCCTTTAGAATTCTTGGGTGAATCCAATCAGGCCCTATTGCTTGTCCACCTTCAATTTTATTAGTTCTTTCAGAACCCTTTCTTCTGTAAATGGACTGGTATAGACCCCTGCCTTCAGAGTGTTTCTCTTGTTTGGCTTAGGTATCTCCCCCTCCTCTTCCTTTGTGAATACTGAACAGAAATATTCGTTCAGTATCCCTGCTTTTTCACTGTCACCCTCTACCTACATTCCCTCCCCTTTATTAAGCCTCAGTATCCCTCCTTTGGTCTTTCTTTGCTCCCTAATATACCTATAAACGGTCTTATCCCCCTTCTTAACAGAGTTGGCTATCCTTTCCTCGGTTTGGGCCTTTGCTATTCTGACTGCCTTCCCAGCATCTTTCTGATTTAACTGATAAAGTTCTTGTCCTGCTCCTTCTGTGTTTCCTTATATTTCCTTAATGCTGTCCTTTTCTCCTTAATCTTCCCTGCCACCTCTTTTGAGAACCATAGCAGTTTTTTCCTTCATTGTGTTTTGTTGATTTGCTTTACACAAAGGCTTGTTACCTCTGTGATGGCTGTTTTGATTACTCCTCATTGTTCCTCCACCCCTCTTTCTTGCCTCTTTGCTAGTGCTTTTCTGAGGCACTCTCTCATTTTCCCAAACTCAGCCTCCTAAAGTCCAATACTCTTGCTTTTGTATGGCTGTGTTTATCGTGAACCATGCTGTTTGGTGGTCGCTACTTGTTTCTTTATATTCCAGTAGATTATTTACATAGCTACTAAAAAATAAAGGTGCCAGAAGGCATCCCTGTTTTACCCCTCTGTGTGTTTGAAAATACTGAGTTAGATTATGATTGTTATTGTATCTTGCAGAAGTTGCTGTGTTTGAATACAATAAACAAATTAAAATTAACAAAGAGCGATTATTATTCATGTCTATCATTATTTTCCAGGGTTTATATCTACTTATAGAATCAAATGATGATGAAAAGTTGACAAAAAGAGCGTACAGTTTCATTCTTCTCATATGCGTGTATTTTTCTATCAAACATTTAAGAACAAATATATTGGCCCAGATATTCAGAAAAGCACCAAAGCCTGGCACAAGTCTGGCGCAGTGAAAATCCGATGCACCATGGCACAACAGAAACCATATTCAGAGGTTGTACAGGCCAAATTGTGCCAGCGCAATGCAGCTGAATATGGCAGAGGTGTGCCATGGTACAAACAGGTTTGCGCCATGGCGCAAACAGAGGTGCACCATGGCGGCACACAGAGATGCTTCAGCACACCCGTGGCAGCAGAGCAACAGGGCAACAGAGGGACTAGGGCACAGAGAACAGACCCAGGCACAGGGCCATGTCAGCACAGTGACAGGCCACAGGAGGCCTCCACCAGCAGGGTACAGCAGGGCACACACAGGCACCCTGACAATGGACCCCAGAACATGACAGTGGCATGGATAGCAGGTGACAGGAGGTGCCAACAGCCAATGGAGAGCCACAAAGGGAGCCCCCCCTGGCAGACTGCTGGCTGTACCCCACCCCTTCAAGACCAGAGCAGGCCACACCCAGGATCATGCAGCCAAGCACACGCATGCCAAACAGACACACAGGGAGCCCACACAGTGGGCACTGTACAGGCCTGGTGGCAGGCAATTTGGTGGACCACATGGGACAGGCTGCAGAATGCCAGGCAGAGGACCCCAACACAGTGCACAGACAGTACTTGACTGATGACTATGGTCGTGAGCCACCACCATGCACACACCCACCACACACCCCTGACCACCACCCCATGGGCACCCCAATGCATGGCCACTGACCCAGAGGATGACACCACCACAGTGGGACTGACCATTGCACACAGCAGGGAACCATGGAAAGCATGACACCCCCCCTACATGCACACAACATGGTCAGATACTGGGCCACTGCAGCATGGCTCATCATGCCACCTGCAAAGCACACACACAGACACAGGTGGGTATGCCAGACAATATATATGTCTGGAACAGCCATGTGCAGAAACAGCAGGGGCTGGGGTCGGGGGGACAGCGGGGGAAGGGAACAGGGACTGTGCAGTGGGAAGGGGGACTATAGGGAAAGCCCAAAAGGGGTAACAGGGGACACAGAAGCAACCCTAGTGACAGCCCTGGCCAGCTGCCCTGGCATGCCATCCCACACACCCCCACCACCAGCATGCCCTGAAGGGCCGTCACCACCCCAAGTATGCCCGAGACCACGAGCAAGGTCTGCTGCATGGGTTGGCTCAGCAGCCAGCATGGCAGTGTCTGCACAGGCAGCTGGACACCTATAGCAAGGGTCAAGGCAGGTGCCCAGTACAATGGCCCAAGGAACCATGCCCACCAACAGTGCTCATGTGCACAATAGGGAACACACCATCATGTGTGAAGTGCACATTGCTGGCCCTGTGCAGCTTGCGCTGTGCCGATACATGGTGCTGGTCATGCGGCCTGCATGATTGACACCATGGCAGTGCAGTGCACATGCACACTCCGGGTCAGAGCACTGCACATGCATGCCCATTATGCCGCTGCTTGCTCCAGCATAATACCATTGCACATGGCACAATATCTTGATATTCAGACTCTGCATGCAAATGAGCCCATCAGCCAATGTGTGGCACAGAGGTGCATTAACCTATCATTACCGTTGTGCACAACCTCATTTGCATGCGTTGCACCACAGAAGTGCCACTGAACAGCACAGGCCATGTACCAGTAATGCAACCTTGACAGGTGTGGTGGATGCTGCAGCAGCACACTGGGGGCAGACAGCACTGCAGGGTGGGATGGACCGGGGTGATGCTGCCAGGGCCTCAGCGGGTATGCACTGTTACCTGTGTGAAGCATGTTATGGCTAGCCCTGTGCTATGCTGTGCTGTGCTCCTTGCCTGTCCCTAGTGCCCACACCACCATGCACACCTTGCCCACCTCAACCCCAGAACTGTGCTGCCCATTGCACCCTGCTTGTGCCACACACACCCACTGAGTGGCCTGTGGGGTCATCCCCATGTTCACATCCATGGCACAGCACAGGGCTATGCTGGGTGTGTGGTGCAGGCATTGGGGTATGCCCCGTGGCATCGCACACCACCTGGCAGGTGCTGCTTTGGTGCCCCTTCCTGTTGATATATGCCAGTCCCATAGGACCATGTGGAATGTGGCTGCCCATGTGGGTGCAGGCACAGGTCCACTCATGCCAGGCATGCATGCCACCCCGTGGCTGTCCTGCATCGGTGCTCTACACTCCACCTGTGTGCTGGGGTGATGGCTGCATTACACAGCACATGGCTGCACAGCTGTGGGGATCTGTGTGGGGCGGCAGGCTGCAGCCACCTGGGTGCTGCCTGTGGTGTCCCCTGTTGGTCCTTGGCCAGTGCCCATGGCGAGCAGGCACATGCTGGTGGTCACCGTTATCGCAACATCCATGACGTGGCTCTGTAAGTTGGTGCCAGCCCATGATCTCGGTGTCACTCTGGTGCCCTGTGGTGCTGCGGGCACGGTACTGCCTTTGTCCGGTATGCTGTCCCTGGGCCCTTTGTCGGCCACGTAACTGTTCCTTCTGCTGCCTCACACCCCTCATCACTGCCTCCATCAGAGCAGGTGCACTCTCCATGTCCCCTGCTGTCCGCTGTCCCCCTGGGTGGTTGGCTGCTGGCTGTGTGCCACCCTGGTACACAGGCTTTGTGTCTGTGTGTGTGCATGTGTGTGTGTCCCCCTCTATTTCTCTGCCTCTCTCTGCCTCTCCCACACCACCTGTCTGTCCCCTTCCCTCTGTGTCTGGACGTGTGCCTGTCTGTCCCTCTGTATCTCTCCCTCTCACTCCCACCCTTGGCACAACTGCTGTCTGTGTGCTTGCACCCTGTTTTACTAGGAACAAGTCTGCTCAGGGCAACTTCGATTTGCTCCACACTTGCGCCATGGTTTCATGGATGAATATACCACTGTGCTGGATATTCATAGTAATGCTCCCTGCTTTTGTACCTACATTCATTATAGTAGCACATTGGCACAATGGATTTTGCACTGCGCACTGGCTTCTGCTGAATATTGCTCCGTGGCACAAGTCCGCACTTGTGCTGGCACAACTCAGTTGCACCATGTGCAACTGCTCTGAATATCTGGGCCATTGTCAATAGTGGAGAAACCCTGGAAAACCCCTGCCTGACAATGGGATAGAATTAAATTGTCATCTGCCCATTTAATTAGATGGTTCAATAAAAATCTTTTAAAAAAATTTAGAGCTTATATTTAATAGACTGATAGGCTGAAAATTGGCAGGGTCATAGACTGACCTTTTTTATGTTGGCTCACACTTGCGCACCAGCAAATATCATGTGGTAGTAGCAGATTTGGAGGTGTGGTCACTGAGGGCGAATGCAGGCATGCATCAGTAGGTGCACCCCTCATTCCCCAATAAGTAGCATGCAGGCGCTGACACCAGCAATATGTAAGGTGGTCATCACATCTTACAAAAGTGCTGCTGCAATGAAAGGCAAGCTTGTCATGCAGCAGCACAATAACACACCTCCCGACGTGCCTTTATTGGAAAAGTTTTCCAGTAAACATGGCAGCACTCAGTGCCACCATGCACAATGACAACTTCAGAGTGACCAATCCCCCTGTTGGCATGCCCTGACCTACTTCATCATGCATCCCCCCAATAGTCTTTGTTTGCTGAGGGGTGTCCAATCCCCATTGGCTTCAGTCCCCCCTGCCCAGTTCAATTTGCTGATGGGTGAGCCCACTCCCTGTTGGCATAATGTCCCCACCACCCCCAATTTGTGCTGTGTGCCGAGGGGGTGCCCAGTCCCCCTTGGCATCATGCACACCCCCCCTTCTGTGCCAACAGGGGCCCAATCCCCATCAGCTGTGGTCCCCTGCCCCGTAATGCAGGTGGTACACTTGGAGCCCACCACAGTGTACCAAACAACACCTGCAAAAAAAGAAAACTGACCTTCATCTTTTTTTTCTTTCCCCTGTAAAACAAGAAAACGATCCCTCGCCGTCTCTCCTGCCCCTCCCTCCACCCGCACCCACCATCTGCTTCCTCTATATCCCCACATCCCTTCTCACCCCATACTTACCTCCGGAGTCTGGCGCGATGATCTTAGGTGGAACATGTCTGCACTCTTCAAAGCTGACTGCGAACTGAAGAAATGCCGGTAAGCTATATAATGGCATAAATATGGTTCCTTCAACTTTGGTGCATATCTCAGGCATTTTTGGGAATTTTGGCACTAAATTTTCAACATGGGTTATTGGGACCCCTCCTCATGAATTCAGTCACTGCCATGGCGTTATTCAGTCCCAAAAGTTGATTTTGTGGTCACTGCGCGGAATCTCCTTTTGGGACTGATTAATGAAATGACAGTGCCATTGTTCATGAGGTGAGCTCTCAAAAAGCCTATGTTGCAAATTTGGTGAAAAAAATCCAAAAAATGACTGTTTTATGAGCTTGCATTGTGCAGTTTCCACCCATGACTTCATGAATCTGTAATATTTTCACTCCAGATTTTCAACATTGGCATTTTTCCACACCTCCTTATGAACAGTACAGCTGTCATTTTACATATCCTGGCCAAAATGTGTTTTCACACTTCCAGCGCAGAATAGCGCTGTCACTGTGGGAAATCAGTTTTAGGGACAGATTAAGAAAATGACAGTGACACTGTTCATTAACAGAGGTCCTAAAATGCCTCTGTGTAAAATTTGGTGATGAAGGTCCATAAAATTTGGGATTGTATTCTTTATGATACAGACAAATAAGGGGAGATTTATGCTTTACTTATAAAGCTATTAAATATGAATATCTCATGGAAACACTTAGACTGGTTAAATATGCTGGCACTTTCAATACAATATCTCATAAGTTAAAATTAAAAGGGAATACTAATAAAACTAATAAGCATAACAACTGGTTCAGTCAGAGAATGATTCCTGCTTGGAACACACTGCTTTCCAATGTTGTCCACAGTGATAGCATGGTTGTGATTAAAAATAATCTTGACTATTATATGGGTCAAAGAAAAATATCTTTTATAAGTTAAGTGTTCCAGCTGTATAGGTGGTATAGGTGGCGAGCTTCTTATGGACCATTGGTCCCCTTAACTTGTAATATCCTATGAACCTATGAAAATGACTGTGTTACAAGCATGCATTGCACAGTTTCCACGCACCCTTATAACTTCGCAAATATGCAATATTTTCATGCCAAATTTTCAACACTGGCATTTTTTCACACCTCCTTACGAACAGTACAGTTGCCATTTTTCACATCCTGCCCAAAATGTGTTTTCGCACCTGTGGGAAATCAACATTTGGGACAGAATAGCAAGATTACAGTGCCACTGTTCATGAGTGGAGGTCCCAAAATGCCTATGTTGAAAATGTGGTTAAAAAATCCAAAAAATAATTGGGTTGTGGACATGTGTTGTGCAGTTTCTATGCATGTTCATGACTTCACCAATTTTTCATATTTTCACTCCAGATTTTCAATATTGCCATTTTTTTACACCTCCTCATAAACAATACAGTTGTAATTTTTCACATCCTGCCTAAAATGTGTTTTCGTGCCTGTGGCGCCAAATGGCACAGTCGTTGTGCAAAACCACTTTTCGGCTAACAGACTGAAAGTGCCGCTCTTCATGAGGTGAGGCCACAAAAAGTCCATGTTGAAAATTTGGAGTGAGAATACCAACAAATGCCGTAGGTGTTAGGGTTTCCAACTTTTCAGAGGTACTCCTGGTACCCTGCATGAGTATGGGGAGAAAAGGGAGGCTTGGGGAGTTCAACAAATGGCTGGAGGAATGGTGTTATTCTAAGGGGTATGCAGTAGTGGGGGACTGGGGTAGTACATGGGACAATATGGAACTATATGCAGGGGATAGGCTGCACCTGAATGGGGAGGGAACAGTGGCATTAAAGCAAAGGTTTGAGTGGTACATAGCATCAAGGATAGATTTAAACTAGGTGGGGGGTGGCATGAGGACAGCTAGTCGGCAGGGATCCCAGAGGGGGAATCAAGCATGCCTACCCCCCAAGCTATCAGAGAAGTATTTGAGGTGGGGACAAAAGGAGGAATTAAGAGGGGGAACCAGGGTGGGGGGAAGAAAGAGACAGGCTTGAGGGTGGTCTTGCTGAATGTGAGAAGCTTAGGTAACAAATCAGCTGAACTACAGGCTCTCTTTGCTGTGGGGAGGGTGGGCATTGTGGCCATCATGGAGACATGGGCCACCCAGAAAAAGGAGAGGGATATGATGATCCAAAGGTACAGGATATTCAGGAAGGACAGGACTAGGGGAAATGGTGATCTACGTGAGGGAGGGAATAAGGTGGTATGAGAGAGGAGGGGGTGGACGGCAGGACAGAGGCCTTATGGATGCAGTTTCAAGACTCTCAAGGAAAGACACTAAGGGTGGGGGTAATGTACAGGCCACCAGCTCAGAGGGATGACCTGGATAGGGAGTTGGCTGAACAGATTAGAAGAGTCTGTAGGAAGGAGGACACCATAGTGGTAGGGGACTTCAACCTCCCTGGGATGGACTGGAATACCCCAACCACCAAGTGTGCTAAGGAGCAGAGATTACTAGATGCATTTCAGGACTGCTTCCGGGTGCAATTGGTCCACGAGATGACTTGGGGGGTTATGACTCTAAACCTGGTATTAACAAATGGGGAGGCTGTAAGTGATCTGGGAACGGAGTACCCCTTGGCTGGGAGCGGCCATCATATGGTGTGGTTCACACTCAATATGGGAAGGGTAACAGGAGGAACAGGTACCAGGGTAATCAATTTAAGGAAGTGGACTTTAAAAGGACAGGGGAAATTTTGGTTGAGCATCTGGTGGAAATTCAGACATGCATGAGTGCCAGCCAAAAATGAAATATCATGAAGAAAGGGCTAGCAGAGGCTACTGAGACCTGCACCAAGACATGGAGCAAGAACGGGAGAGCAAAGAAGCTGAGCTGGCTGACTTGGGAGTTATGGAAGGGGTAAGGGCCAAGAGAAAAGCATTCCAGAGGCTTAGGAAATCTGGAGGCAAGGGGACAAAGTTGAGTACTCAAAGAAGTCCAGGGAGGTTATCAGGCTAGTCAGAGTGGCCAAGGCTTCCAGAGAGCTGAGACTGGCACAGGGAATCAAGGATGGGGGAAAAGGACTTCTTCAGATACATTGGTGAGAAATGAAGAAACAAAGACCAGATTGTGAGGATTAAGGAAGATGGGAGGTGGGTGGAGAAGGGGAAGGATCAGGCAGAGGCACTGAATGAGTACTTCTGCTCTGTGCTCATGAAGGAAAGAGGGGAGCAGATACTCCATGGGAAGAGTGGAGTGGGTGGGGTGTGGGGGCGACTGATATCAGAATTACAAAGGACAGGGTGCTGGAGGGACTAAGGGCACTGAGGGTGGACAAGGCACCGGGGCTGGATGGCATTCACCCTAGGGTACTTAGGGAGCTAGCAAAGAGCCTGGTGGAACCACTGGCAGACCTGTTCAGTACATCACTGGACACAGGATGCGTGCCACAGGACTGGAGGATGGCCCATGTGGTGCCCATTCATAGAAGTGGCCTGAAGGATGATCCAGGTAACTACAGACCGGTGAGTCTCCTTTCAATCATGGGGAAACTCATGGAGTCAATCTTAAAAGAGAGGCTGGTGACTTTTGTGGAAGACAGTGGGCTCCAAGACAGCCATCAGCATGATTTTGTATCAGGCATATCCTGCCAGATGAACCTAGTTGAGTACTGCAACTGAGTTACCAGGGAAATGGACAGGAGCCCATGCAGTGGATGTCCTATATTAGCACTTCAGCAAGGCCTTTGACTCGGTGCCACTTGGGAGACTGGGGGGAAAACTACAACGTACCAACCTAGGCAACCCTAAGCTTTTCTGGACCCACATTAACAAACTACTTAGGGGAAACTCCAAGGAGGATCCTGGCCTAATAGAGATAAATGGACAGCTTGAGAGTGATTGCCAGACAATTGCCTCAGAGATAAACTGTCGCTTTACCAATCTTGATGACTACAAGGTTGGACTGCCTCCTTCTACACCGGCACTGATCACAGATGAACCCTCCTGCCTAAAAAGACCACAATTTCACCTGAGACTTGTCAAGCCCAGAGAGTCCCTTCCTCTTCTAAAGACTCTGAAAATCAAAGGCTCAGGAGGCCCGGATGGTATCAGCCCTAGGTTACTAATGGAAGGAGCCCAGTCCCTTGCCAGACCCCTGACCTGGCTCATCAATAGATCCCTACTGGAAGGAACTGTTCCTCTCCAGTGGAAGCAGGCGAATGTGGTCCCCATTCACAAGGATGGGTCAAGGGAACTAATTAGCAACTACAGGCCCCTCTCCCTGCTATGCACTCTTGCAAAACTGCAGGAAAGGCTGGTTTACGGGCAGCTGAGGGACTACCTTGAGTCCCATCAGCTCCTTGCCCCCTCTCAGCATGGTTTCCAAACTAACCATGGCACTGATATAGCTCTCACCCATTTAACAGTGGACTGACACAGTGCAATGGACACAGGTAAGCTGACAAGTGCAATCTTTATTGACCTGTCCAAGGCATTTGACCTTGTGGACCACAACCTCCTAGTAACAAAGCTTGACAAAATAAGTCTTGATCCCCACGCCCTGCGGAAGGTCATCTGGAAGAGTGAGCAGTCGGATCCCCTACCTATTAAAGAGGGAGTACCTCAGGGATCAGTTCTCGGTCGCCTTTTGTTCTCTCTCATTACAAACGACCTTAACCTTCACTGCGGGGGCAGCTCTGTTGTTCAATATGCAGATGACACTGTAATCTACCGCTCAATGGAAAATCTTCAGCGACTAGGCCCTTGCCTCCAAGCTGATCTAAAGGCACTGGAGGCCTGGTTTACATCCAACAGAATGGTCCTCAATGCAGGCAAAATGAAAGCTGTTCTGTTTGGTCCTAGATCCTTAGGGCAGAATAGGTCCAGATTCCTACAACTAAACTCGCTAGACAGAAAAAGTATAAATGTGGTGGACACCATAAAATACCTTGTGCTAATAATTGACCAAGGTCTCACCTTCAAGTCCCATGTAGACCAAGTAACCAGGACCATCCACAGTAAACTTGGCACATTGTACCTGCTAAAAGACCAGCTTTCCCCTGGGGCAAGGCTGGTAATTGCCTCCAGAGTTTTGCTCCCAACACTTACCTATGCTGCACCAGTACTACAGGGTATGCCCAAGGCTCCTACTTTTCTGTGGCACACTGTTGCCAAGTTCTGCAGCAAGACTACCATTTGCCACAGAACTTCTGCGGCGGTGGTTTGTAATTTCTGCGGAAGTTCTGCAGCACTAACAAACTACCACATCACAGTGTCAGCTTGTCATCCTGGCTTCACTTTCATGGCAATGGTTATGGCAATCAGGATGGTGGAAAGCACAGTAACACTAGTTCAAAAAATAACAGACTTATAGAAATCATTTTATGCCTAAAAAGCAAAACAAATGTCTCTCTCCCTTAAGGTCCTAGCCTATTGCATAAATTGCATATGCAGAGGGGACCTTATGTGATAAATAAAGTATTTCTATACACATGCTATCTAGCCCACTAATGAGGTCTCCACTGTCTATCACTTACAGTATATATTTGTATGTGTTTTCTACACCACTCATGAGGTCCCCACTGTGTATCACTGATATATTTATATGCAATCTGTAACATACATACAAGTGTGTGTATGTGTAGTGAGAGAGACAGAGATACTGTATGTGTGTGTGTATGTGTGTGTATATATATATATATATATATATATTTTTTTTTTTAATTTCCATGAAATTGCAACCTCATTCATACAGGTCCCACTGGAAATGGAATAAATGGAATAGAGGAGTTATTGCAAAACTCATTTTTCATGTCAACCTGCTTCCCATGACAAACTACGTAACACCATTAGGCCATGACATGCATGTGAACCAATTGTGAGATAGAGCTCTCCAGCCCATCACAATGTGTCCACCGTGAGACAGAACACTGCACCATACCTTCCCAGGCTCTGAGCAGTGATGTGTTCCACCAATCCTTGTGCTGCCCAGCCAGCTCCCAGAGCTAATCTCTGAACCTGAGTTGCTGGCATGGAAACACAGCATGCTACCCTCTTGCCCAACAGCTGTCCCTGCACACAACATTTCTCCATAACTTTTAGGTGATTCTATCAACCATTGATGATATGTAATCAGTAACCCTGGCAAAAATGCGTACAGTATTCTTTCAATAGGTCTACACATTATTATATTCCACTTTTCTGGGCATAATTACTTTATTTTTCTTAAAAATGACAGTTAAATTAATTTTACCAGTTATTCATTTCAGACGGCATCTCTATACCTTAAAGGCACAAATAAGTTTGTACAAAGTGAGGTATGGACTTAACAGGTCTGTGCTATTGACAAGGTTTTTTTTTTGTTTTTTTATTTAGTTTACTTTATTAACACAGCAACGTTACATGAGTATTTGTGGCCTTTACCAGGCCAGGTGTTTACAATCCAAACAGGCCTGTGTCAGGGTACATGTAAGATGAAGTGGTGAATTATGATATAAGATACACATTCAACATGAATCCTTAACATATTAAACCTAACTAAACCTTTTACCCAATAACCCACCCTTCAATCACCCCCTTCCCCCGCAGCATTTACTACATTAAAGAGATCACTGGAGTACCTCCTAGGAGGAAGAAAACACATAAGGACTCAGGAGGTGCCACTCGTGGAGGTGGAGGCTCCCCTGAGTTGAAGGGATTACTTGTGCCAAGTGACTAGAACTGCATCTAGAGGGCCCCATTTGGCATTATAGGATTGCATTCTATTATTCATTCTTGCTATGTGCAGTTCCAACTGTAGCGCCAACGTAATCTCCTTATACCATTCAAGCACAGAGGGTGTTGTATCATCTTTCCAATGCCTTAGCATGACTGCTTTAGAAGTGGCAGATATAATAGCCATGTAAAACTTATTCAGTTTACTCATGTCTTTAGGGAAGATATTCAGTAGGCAAGTTTCAGGTGTGAAAAAAGACTCCAGGCCTATTATAGGTGGCAGCGTGGTTTGAATCGCCCTCCAGAAAGTCTGAATCTTGGGACATACCCATAGTATGTGATATAAGTCCCCTTCTCCAGCCTTACACCTATTGTAGTTAGGCGATGTTGATTTACCCATCCTGTGTAACCTAGTGGGGGTATAATATAAGTTGTGTGTGATGTTAAATTGCTATAACTTGTATCTGTCTTGCCTTATGTATTTATGGTGGTTTTCCCATATTTGTCCCCATACACTACTCTCAGCATTAATCCCTAGTTTCTGCATCCAATAATAACTAATATTGGAGGGCATTTCTTCATCTATTCTCTGTAATTCTCAGTATAGCATGGAGACGGAGTGGTGTTGATCTGTAACCTTTAACAACCCGGACAGTTCCATCCTGTTTTCCGCCCCTACTTTCATCTTACGTAGATGAGCTTTTATGGAATCATAAATTTGTCGAAGTTTGAAAGGATGATTTCTTACATCCAGGATTTGAGAACAAATTTGTTCATATGGCAATAGTTTCCTTTGCGTGCCAGGTCCCTAGATGTAACCCGCCATCAGTTTCAGAATGTAAGAGAGGATTGGGGCATGTTGTATTTGAAGTGAATGTTGTGCATCAAGGTTGTCCTGATGATTTCTGCTAATTCACTTTTAAAGGCTTCTGGACTTGGTGGAGGACTTTCAGTGACCAGCCAATGGTCGTATTTTTAAGTGGTTTAGGAAGTACTTTTGGAGAAGCATAGGCAATTGAATTCAAAGATAGTGAGTATTTAAGAACTAGGTCTCTCTCAATATGGACCCAAGGAGGCACATAGGAGGAGGGGTCGGCTGAAGAAGTCGATCGGCTCCACAAAGCTAGTTTACTAAGGTGTGATGCTAAATAATATTTAAAGAAGGAAGGAAGGGCTAGGCCCCCTGCTTTCTTTTGTCCAGTTAGCTTCTGGTATGCTCTCCTAACAGCCTTCCCTTTCCATATAAAGACATTAAGCAATTTGTGTAATGTTTCAAACCAGGTTTTGGGTAGATAGGACCCTAGCATGTTTAGAGGATAGAAAATCCTCAGCAATATGTTCGTTTTCACTACTTCTGTTCTAGCCCAGAGCGAAAGGGGCAACAAACTCCATCTGGTCAAATCTTGTTTAATTACTTTAATTTGGTTATATAAATTTTCTTTAATCATCGTGGTTATCTCCCTAGTGATTTTAATACCAAGATACGTTAGTACTTTTGGTTCCCAGCTTAGCCCTAAATCCTTTGCCACATTTGGATAGCATCTACTGTTGAGCGGGAAAAGCTTTGTCTTGGTGATATTAAGCTTGTAGTTTGATACTTTAGAAAACTGTGTGATCTCCTGCATGACTGCTGGTATACAGGTTTTGGGGTCTTCTACGTGTGTAAGAGCAAGTCATTGGCATAAGCTGAGAGTAAATATATCTTGTTGCCTAACTGCAGTCCCCTAATTTCCCATGTTGCAAGTAATCTGTGGATCAGGGGTTCCAGATATAAATTAAACAGGAGTGGGGAAAGAGGTCAGCCCTGTCTTGTGCCACAGCTTAGGGGGAAAGGGTCTGACAAGATACCATTACACCAGACTCGTGCCTTAGGTGTTCGGTAAAGTAGCCGGACCCATTTTAAAAAGCCTTCTGGTAGACCGAACCTGGGTAGAACTGCGAATAAGAAATCCCACGAGACCCGATCAAATGCCTTTTCAGCATCCAGTGCTAGCAAGGTGGCCAGGGTCTGCATATTAAGCGCTTGTATTATTAAATGATGGAGTTTACGTATATAGTCGCTAGACACTCTGCCTTTCATAAAGACAACCTGCTCTTCACTTACCATTTTGCCCATTAATGGGCTAAGTCGGTTGGCTAACATGTTTGCCAGTATCTTGATATCAACGTTCAAAAGTGATATCGGACGATAACTACCAGGCAAGACGGGGTCTTGTTCTGGTTTGGAATAAGCGTTATGAGGGCCTCCAGGAAACTTCCCTCCGAAAGACCCTCATGGAACCAGAAGTTATATACTTTGGTCAAGATCAGACAGAGTACTTCTGCATATGCTTTATATATATTAGCAGGAAGACCATCAGGTCCAGGGGATTTATCTGACGTGAGTTGGTGTAATCGCTGTCTCACCCTCCCTTCTTGTATGTGTAATCCAAGCTTAAGCCCTCTACATTGGTAATCTTAGGTAGAGTGACTGAATCTAAGAAATTTGAATTTCCTCAAATTCAGCCCTATCTGTTTTACGGATGGAGTATACCTTATGGAAGTATTCTCTGAAGGTTGCGGCAATTTCTCTGGGGTCTTTGGATATAGTATCTCCTTTATTATTTTGTAAAGCAGCTATGAATTTATTGGAATCTAGCTGTTTGAGTCTTAGAGCTAGAAGTTTTCCTGCTTTTTCGCCTAATTCAAGATACTTAATCTTAGTTCTCCGAAGGGCTAGTTCCGCTTTTTGCATCATGATTGAGGAATACTGAGTTTGCAACTGATGACAAGGTTTTGTTTAAGTTGGCCCTAGTGCAATAACATAAGACTGAAAATTATATTAGGCTGTAGTGCAGGTTGAGCAAATATCACCGTGCCTGATGTGCTTTGCCATCGTCTCTGGCAGCGGGAGCTGTGGTAGATAAGTGACTGTTCATATCTGTTGCAGAATGCAGCCATTTCATTAGCTAATGTATGATGTTATAGCAATAATAACATCACATTCTGAGCATATAGGGAGGTTTGGATATAAAACGAGGGGAAGGGAACCAGATTCTATGGATAAAAAGAAATATTAATAAAAAATCACCAAGAAGAGTGAATTCTGCGGCACCGCAGAAGTTCTGCGGTAGATTGCAAGTTCTGCGCAAAATTCTGCGGCCGCAGAATTCTAGGGGCCTTGGGTATGCCTAAGCAAGAGTTCAACTGGCTACAGGTACTGTAAAACAAGATCGCATGGTTTGCTACCCAAGATCACCCAAGAAGCCACCCCTGTGACATGCTTGCCCAGCTGCAGTGGCCTTCCTTTGCCTATCGACTGCAGTACCCCCTACTCTGCCTCGCGTTAAAAATACTGAGTCCGACAGCTCCCTCCAGCCTAAAAGGGACTATCTCCCTTAAGCACAATTCTTTGACACTCAGGACCTCCAGTCAGTCTGTACTTATAACCCCCAGAGTCATGACGAACGCAGGTGGCAGACCCTTCTCCTTTACTGCCCCCTACTTATGGAATAATCTTTCACTGTCAGTACAGGAAGCTCCCTCCCTATCAACTTTCCACACTAGGCTCAAGGCCCACATGTTTGAGACTAGTACTTGTCCCTGTCAAGGCATCGGGTAGTCTTCCCCCTGTACCAGCTAAGAATGCTGCCCCTCTCCCCTGTCACCTAAATAGTCTACAAGGCCAGGTCTTGTCCCAAACAATCACTGCTTGTATGTCTAATATGTATTTGAATCGCTCATTTCTGTGAATTACTGTCTTCTACTGTGTTACTGCCATCATTCTAACCTGGTTAGCATTGTACTCTTATTAACATGTTGTACCTAATATTCTGTACCTAATATTTTGCCTCTGTACTCTATCCTGGGTCGCCCCTGAAAAAGGGACCTTCAGGGCTCAGTGGGCTCATCCGGTAATCAAAATGTAATAAATAAATAAATAAGCAAATAAATAAATAAGTAAATAAAATAAAACTGGAATACATTGGGGTGGGGACAAAAATGGTCAGCTGAATCACCACCTGGATAAGGGGTAGGCAACAAAGGGTGGTGGTGGTGGGGGAACTCTCATCACCAAGGGACATTATGAGTGGGGTACCCCAGGGTTCAGTACCAGGACCGGTGCTGATCGGGATATTCATAGCCGATATCTCAAATGAGAGTCACAGTAGGGTCAGTCTGTTCACAGACGATACTAAGATCAGTGCAGTGGTAGATAGCATGGAGTGGTGGAGGGGGCTGCAGAAACACCTGACCAAACTACAGGAATTGTCGGAGACACGGCAGTTGGGGTTCAATGCCAAGAAGTGCAAGGTACTGCACTTTGGAGCAAGGAACCAGGGGTAGAAATACCAGTTGGGAGGGGTACAGTCGGAAAGCACAGTGGAGGAAAAGGATCTAGGGGTACTAATAACGGGGAGTATGAACCACTCAGCTCAGTGCAGGAAGGTGGCTGCAAAGGCAAACAAGATGCTGGGGTGCATAGCGAGGGGAATCTCCTCCAGGCACAGATAATTGATCCTACTCCTTTACAGGTCACTGTTCAGGCCTCACCTGGAATACTATGTGCAGTACTGGCATCTGTTCCTGAAGAGGGACATCAGATTGCTGGAGGGGGTGCGGTATATGGCAACCAAGATGATCCAGGGACTTGAGGGAAAATTCTATGAGGAGAGGCTGGGAGAGCTGCAAATGTATTCCCTGGACGAGAGGAGGTATAGTGGGGATATGATTGAATCCTTTTAGTATCTAAAGGGTATTAACAGGATTAATTCAGAAGGGATTCTTCAGATCAGAAGGGGGAGAGACATGAGAGGGCATTGGCTGAGACTGGAGGGGGGAGATTCAGGAGGGAAATCAGGAGACACTTTATCATGGAAAGGGTGGCAGACAAGTGGAACACTCTGCCCGAGGAGTTGGTATCATGTAGAATGGTGGGAGGATTTAGGAGAGGGTGGGACAAGTCAAAGCAAATGGGGTAACACATTACAATAAGGACATAATAAATGATACATAGAAACATAGAAGTTGACGGCAGATAAGGACCGCAAGGCCCATCCAGTCTGCCCATTTCTTTTTTCTACCTTATAAATGTGCCATCGGCCTTTGCTCTGTCAGTGGCCTATCTATTCATAGTCATTTGTATTGCTCCCTTATGCCTATCCCATGCCTGTTTGAAGCCCTACACTGTATTCATAGCTACTCACTTTCTGTGGTAAGCCATTCCATGCATCCACCACCCTTTCTGTGAAAAGAATTTCCTCACATTCCCTTAATCGCCCCCTCTAATCGCATGCTGTGTCCTCTTGTCCTGGTATTTTCTTATATTTAAACATGTTAGACTCTTCACCTTGTTAATGCCCTTAAGGTGTTTGAATGCCTCAATCATATCACCCTCTCCCTCCTTTGCTCAAGGGTATACATATTGAGCTCTGTTAATCTGTCCTCATATGTCTTCTGATGCAGTCCCTGCACCATTTTGGTTGCCCTTCTCTGGACTGCCTCAATTTGGTTAATGTCCTTGTGAAGGTGTGGCCTCCAATACTGCATGCAGTACTCCAGATGGGGCCTAACCAGTGTCTTGTAAAGAGGGATTATTACCTCCCTCTTACGACTTGTGATACCCCTACTAATACACCCTAACATCCCCCTAGCCTTACCTACTGCTTTAGATGTCTGCTTGGATGATTTCAGGTCATCAGTGATGATGATGCCCAAGTCTCTTTCTTCCTTTGTGACTGCTAGCAACTCCCCTCCCAGCCTATAGGTGGCTTCAGGGGTTCTCTTCCCTATGTGCATGATCTTACTTCTTTTTGCATTAAATCCCAGTTGCCACTCTTCTGACCATTTTGCTAGTTTATCCAGATCTCTTCTCATTCTGCCCACCCCATCTGGATCATCTACTCTGTTGCAGATCTTGGTGTCATCTGCAAACAGACAAGCCTCACCCTCTAGTCCATCTGCAAGGTCACTAATGAAGATGTTGAAAAGGACTGGCCCCAGGACTGATCCCTGAGGTACCCCACTTGTGACTTGCATCTCTTCTGACTGTATACCATTTACCACCACTCTCTGTTTTCTGCCGTCAACCAGTTTGCCACCCAGTTGACCAACTTCTGACCACCAGAGCCTACCCAGCTTATTTATCAATCTTCTATGTGGAACAGTGTCAAAGCTTTGCTGAAGTCAATGTAGGCAACATCAACTGCTCCCCTTGGTCCACCACTCTGGTTACCCAGTCAAAGAAATCTAAGATTAGTTTGACAGGACCTTCCTTTGTAAACCCATGCTGTCTTGGATCCTGTGCCCCTATGGATTCCAGGTGTTGCACAATCCTTTCCTTAAGGAGTGCCTCCATATTCTTGCCTACTACTGAGGTAAGACTGACTGGTCTGTGTTTCCTCCGCCTCCTCCCTGCTACCACTTCGTGAAGTGGGATCACATGAGCCCTTCTCCAGTCTTCTGGGACCTCTCTGTGCTCAGAGACTCACTAAACAGTTCTGCTAATGGCTCTGCTAGTTCCACCTTTAGCTCCTTAAGTACCCTGGGATGTATGCCATCAGGTCCCATTGCCTTATCCACCCTGATCTTAGCAAGCTCTTGTAGGACCCTTTCTTTTGTGAATGGAGTAAGTGCTCACCTCCCTCCCCCCTGTGTCCATGATGCTGAGCTGTGGGCCCTGCCCTACCTTCTCTTCAGTAAATACTGAGCAAAAGTATCTATTTAGGATAGATGCCTTTACAGGGTCCTCCTCCTCACATGCTCCCTTTTCTCCATTAAGCTTAGCAATACCCCCTCTGGACTTTCTCCTTTCACTAATGTATCTATAGAAAGTCTTGTCATCTTCTTTTACTGTTCGTGCTAGTTTTTCCTCAGTTTGGGACTTTGCCTGCCTTACTGCCTTCCCTGTTTCCCTTAGGGCAGTTTGGTATTCCTCCCTATCTTCATCCCATTGTGTTTCCTTATATTTCCTGAAGGCCAGCCTTTTGGCTCTGACCTTTTCTGCTACTGTATTTGAGAACCAAAGTGGTTTCCTTCTTCTTTTGCACTTCCTTTTCTGTCTAACACAATGGGATGTTGCTTCAAGTATTGTATCCTTAATGCTTGCCCATTTTGCCTGTACCCCCTCACCTGTGTTTCTTTTGCCAGGGCTAGCTTAACTCTGTTGGCCATCTTATCAAAGTCAGCTCCTCTGAAGTCCCATATTTTTGCCTTGGAATGGGATGATTTAGATGTAGTAGCCAAATTGAACCATACCATGTGATGGTCACTGGCCACCATGTGATGGTCACTGGCCCCCAGGGACCTTCTACCTGGAGATCTGTGATCCCTTCCTTGTTAGTCAGTACTAGATCTAGGATAGCCCTGTCTCTCGTGGGTTGCTGTACCAGTTGTTTGAGGCCCTCCCCCTGCAGGAAATCCACTATGTGTCTAGTTCTGCAGATGTTCCTGCTGGTATTGACCAATCTGTATCCGGCATGTTGAAGTCTCCCAATATCAGAACCTCCCTTTAGCTGTCATGTTTTGTATATCTTCTAACAGTAATGTGTCTATGTCCTCCCCTGGTCTGGGGGCCTGTAGACAACCCCAGTTCTTATGGCTGTCCCATTTCCTGTTTCAGGGTGACCCACAGTTCTTCTTGCTCCTTATGTGTATTCTGAATTTCTGTAGCTTTGATATTTTCATTGACATACAGGCCACTCCCCCCTTTTGCACCTCGGTCTCTTCTGAACAATACATAGCCAGGTACTGAAGTCTCCCAAGTGTGGTTACTGGTAAACCACGTCTCACTAATTGCAACTATGTCCAGTTTAGCCTCTGACATTATTGCCTGCAGGTCTGGGATCTTATTTCAGGCTGTGAGCATTTTGTGTACATGATTTTCCATTGGCCAAATTTTGGTGTGTTAGTTGTTGGATGAGGTTTGGCATTACCCCTGTGCATCGTATGGGGAGACAAACCTTTTTTCTTACCTGGTGATGCAAATGAACTGCAAACATGCTGAATCCCTGTTTGACCACTAGCTGAGGGGGGAAGGGTGTTCTTCCCATTCGATGTATGAGGTGCTGCACCCCTCTCCCCATTTGCTAGTTTAAATATTCTGCAAAGACGTCAAACTTCTGCCCCAATGCACTGACTCCCTCCTTAGTCAGATGCAGTCCATCAAATTTAAAGAACTTTCGCTCCCAGAACTGTTGCCAGTTCCCTACAAATCTGTGTCCTTTTTCCTGTCACCAGCCCTTGAGCCACGTGTTTAGCTCCCCTATCTCCCCTTCTCTGACCTTCTGTCCATCTGCTCCCCTCTCCCAGACTGGCAGGATCTCAGAGAAGGAGATGCTGGATGAAATAGATGATAATTTGTCACTCAGCCTGGTCAGGTGTTCCTTGGTCTCCACAACTGACCGGCTGGCAAGATCATTAGTCCCTATGTGTACTAGGACATCAATGTTTTCTCCTGCTTTGTGAACAATTTTAGCAATGTGGTCAGTGTCTCTACATGCTGATGTACTAGGAGACATCAGCCATTACCTAACTGGAGATGGTATCAACTCCTGAATCATGGAGTCTCCTATGATCGAAGTTTTTGGATTTCTTTTGCTTTTTTGTTTTGGTTCCTGATTTGGGTGAGTTTTGTTGTGCTAGCTCCTGTGCTGCAGTGTCCTGCTGCTCAGTGTCTTCTGCCTCTTTGTTTGATTTCAGAGATAGAGGCAGATACCTGTTTGTAGTGTTTATATGGTTTTGGAGGTAATATGTTGGAGAGCAGAGAGTGATGGGGCACCGATTTGCCTCCTCCTAACCACCTGCCAACCTCCAGGACCAACTACCCTCTCGGTCGAGGTTTTCTGTTGGATGCTGGGAAATGGCGGGGTGGTTCTTATAATGTATTTCCTCTTGAATATGAAATTTGAGGCGTGCAATCTCTGCCCATGCTGCCCGGAGCCGAGCCCTAAGATCTCCAAAGGCCCAGCATGTAGGACAGTGTCCTAAATCCTGCAAGAATGTCCTTCTGAAAATTGTTCCACAGTACCTGCAGTTAATGATATCCATTCCAGATAAGTTGCTGGGTTTATAACCTAGTCAGAGTAATTAGAAGGAAAAAAAAATGAAAAGAAATGCAAGTAATGGTTTGATTGTGTTTTGTTTAACTTGTTATAACAACAAGTTAAATTACTAGTGCCCCTGTAAATGAGTTCACCTTGTGGAGGCCCCACTGATCCACCCCTTCCTGCTCTGCCTCAGAAAATGTCACAACTGTGGTACCCTATAAAAGGAGTGTAGTGTGGGGTGGTTGGGATGGGGGTGGGTTGCTGGACCCTTCCCCAGCCGAAAACGAAAAACCACGGATGAAAGAAAAAGGAGGTAAGAGCAGAAACAATCAGTCAACAACAAATGCAGTAATCCTGAAAGCTTATCCTAATGTTAGATAAAACTGTAAAACCTGTAAAGCACCACCTGTAATAATTTCAGAGAAGATATACTGTACACTGTAAGAAACACTTTGCTACAGAGAAAAATAAAACAATGAAATGTTAGCATCAAACAGTAGCAATCCCTGTGAGTAAAAAATAAAAACAACACCACACAACAAATCTGCTTAGCCAAAATAAGTCTTAATCCTTTTCCCTTGCTCTGGTAAGTTTCTCTACTCTGCCTTTCAAGCAGTCTTAGAAGGAAAGAGCTCAGGTGAAGCTAGGTGCCTTGGCCAGCAAACCAAGTCTTCTAGGCAAGTTAGGTACAATTGAACATCAGCATGAGGAATAAAACAGTTTCACAAGAATAAAACAATTACACAGAGCTAATCAGAATGATAAGGGTCACAATATGGAGTAGAATACTTAGAATGATATAATTTGTATGTATTTTAATTATTTCCAAAAGAGAGATTTCTTTTTTGATTTTCAAGGAAATTACCAATCTGTATTTTGGTCTCCCAGATTTCTTGCTTTTGATTGCAGGTAAATGGATAAGATGGAGTGCATTTATGTGAACTGGTCAAGAGCCCATGGGCCCAATTCTGAAAGGAGTTCTTGGAGCAACACAAGTTGCATTGCTCCAGGGCTGTGGCAATACCCAAGTGCGCCAGGGACCCTGCACCAGTTTCCTCAAAACAACAGGCTCCTGGTGCCAAAATCCCTGGGATTGCTGCAAGTGCAGAACAGCATCTAACCATCAGCACAGCTGTGGTACATGCCACAGAGATCTAGTTCCCCCCTCACTGGCACAACACAGGATGGGCCAGCAATGGGGGTGCTGGTGAGGAGGGTAACCCATGCCAGGAGGGGGGCAGGGGCAGGTGGGGCATGGGGTGAGTTGTAATGACAGTGGGGACATATGGGAGTGTGTCAGCTCCAAGCAGGGTACATATGCCTATGTATAACATATATGGAGGCATATGCACCCTGCCAGGTGCCAAAGCAATCCCGTACTTCCCTGCTGACACACTAACCCACCCTATGCCCCTTTGTGTCCCTCCTGCCCACAGACCTCACATGTAGCCCTCCCGCATTAGTGTCCCACTCTGAAACAAGGGGCTTAGACGACCACCTCCTGATAGATCCAAGTGGAGCCCTTTGTGATGACCACAGTGGGGCTTTCGGAATTTGAAATATGGGGATGTTGCAGTCCCGCAATGATACAAGCCCTCTTACCCCCTGGTGAACCCAGATGCAGGTCACAAGGAGGGTGCAGTTCCCGTTTGGCACACTGGCTTCCCTTTCTAGTGCAGACCATATACCAAAATAGGAAATGCTACAAGCAATGACACAAGATGTGATTTGTATCATTGCTGTTTGACACAAGCACCTTGCATCTGGCATATCTCTTTTAGAATTGGGACCCATGTCTCCTGGAATAGAATCAAATCAAACATCATAATGAATTTACACCATCTCGAGTCATTCAGTTTTCCTACAAGGCCTGCTGTGTTCCATGACATAAAATTAGCCTCTATCTTTTCTTCATCAGTAGTAGTATTTACCAGAGAACGTTCTATGTTCCCTAACACCAGTCATTCCTGATTATTAATTTGGTTCATGTTTTCCTCAGTATATGATAAATTATTCAAGTCTACCACAAGTATACCAACTTTATCTAATTTACATGTGTTCATTTTTAACTGTCTGAAAATTTCCATTGTTCTGCAGGTAAGATTTATTTGGGTTCCCCCATTTGGAAAAAAATACCTGTTCGATTTTTCCCATATTTTGCTTATTACAATCTATAGCTAAACATGTAGAGAGGCTTGTTAATACTAATGTTTTCGTTTTCATCCTGCAGATGTTCTATTCCAAAAATTGACAGTGTTAGGTCTCTTTCTTCTTTTTTATTGTCCATTGGGAGACTTTCTCCCTTTGTATTACATTCCCATTTTAATGATGGAGGCTGTTTGAAAAGATTATTCCATCCAAAACATCTGTCTCATCATTTCTGTGGGATGCATATTTGACAGTTATTTTCTATAACACAGGTGAAGGAATACTAAGGTCCGAGTAATTTAGTCTAGGGTACCGTACCCAGATTTCCTTGGCAGTATCCACATCAGGTACCAGCACATAGACTGGTGCATCTGGATTGTTTTTGTCCCTATATACCATTAAAACTTTGTTACTGGTGTGTGGGATGGTCAGTTCTGTGCTTAATAAGTGTACAATAAGTTCATTTAGAGAGTCATGGGTTTCATTTGGTTTCTGAAAAAGACCCTCTATTCTTGGTACCAAATTCAGTTCCTTTCATTTTTATGGAATCACCAATGCTCTCCAATGGGGTAATAGCAACCCTCTCCATTTTTCCTGGAACTGAATTTGTAACTGAAGCTTTTGGAAGCGCCTTCATATCATGTCGCCCTGGTATGGCTTTGCATATTTTACTATTGTTGTCATTATTATTATTATTGTCGTTCTTTTTGTTTTTTTGGTTCTATTACAATCCTGGATTTCATAGGGAGGGTTCTACTTTTGTTCTTTATATTTGCCCTCATTAAATTTGTTTGACCATTTACTGTTGCATCTTTGCTATTGTGTTTATTTTTCTTTTTTCCCCCTTGTTTTGTTTGGGTATTGTTTGTTTTTTGTCAGCCATCCCTTTTGTTGCATCGTGGATGTGAATTGTAGAACATGTCATCCATTGTTTTGGCATTTGCTGAGCAATATCTTCTATTTTTTTTCAAGTAATCCATCCTATTCAATATCAAATTTGTAAAGCCTTCTATTTTATTCCTTAGATCATTTTATGGCCTCTGCCAGTACTGTATTGGCCATTATCGGGTGGGCTAAAGCTTTTTTTGTGTACTTGGATAGAGTATCCAGGCATTGGGCCAGGAATTTCTACTCCAGTATCTAGTTTCTGAAAAACAGTATTTGGGGAACCTGCTAAAATAGATATGTTATCCATGGGCTGTTCTTTAGAAAGTAAATTAGATAAGTCATTAGACAGTTCCAGAGGACTGAGAAGCTCTAACTTGGTGTCCTGATTTCTATTCTGTGTATTAGTTTTATTTCCTTCTGGGGAAAGGATTATTAACTGGGTGCCTTACTCATTTTTTTGATCCTTTAATTCAGTGATAAGTGAGGTCTTGACTGGGGAAAAAATCAGTGGTTTCCTTTTGTGGGATAGAGTTTTGAGCAATGTTTTAACACCATTTATCTTTTTCTCTGTTTTTTCTTTCCCTTTTATGGTAGAGGAGAGTTCAATAACCTTTAAGATGCCCCCACTTTAATCTCAGGGTTTCCTCTATCTTTTACACTGAATTCTGGGGAAGATTTCATTTAGGTTTATTCCAGTACTAGAGTTTTTTGAGTTATTTTTCCCTTTTACCATGTCTGCATAGGATGCTGACTTTTGTACTTCAACTGGTGTTGAGGTTGTAATTTGTAACTCTTCACTAAAGACACTCTCATTGTCCCTTTTTCCCTTAGGATGAACCACTTTGACACTTCTGACATTCATAATATAATAATACAATAAGTATTTTACAAAAAGATAGTGCCAAAAATTAAAAAGAAAAAAAGAAAAGAAAAAAAATCTCCATTATTTTGTACCATAACAATGATAGAGTCCCATAAATTGTTCAATCCTGGCAGTGTCCCCCTGCAGCTTGATACCTCGACAGCTACACTTGAAAAAAACCCCATGACAGCAACAGTCACTGTAATGATCCATTTTCGAGTGTAGCCATCCCCCAGCGTTCTGCCCCCTCCCCAGAACAACTCCAACCTGGAGATGATAATCCTAAATTCCAGGTGGTGTGTGGGCCACAGCCCCCCACAGAAAACACTCATCGTTCAGATTACACAATATCTGTGTCGGTATTGTGCCATCGCTGTGCTGGAGGTCATCATTTTCACTATTGACCTCCCTTGGTGCTTCCAAATCCTGGCACAGGTTTCTGACCAGGTAATATGGGTAGGGTAAATGGAGGCACACCACAATCAGATAGGTTTTAAAACACACTGTTCTCATATGACTTTTATTATCCAAAGGACTATAAAATAAAATTAAAAATAAATCAGACAACAAAGTAAACTGGCCTTAACTTTCAGAAAATAACATAATTAAACAGCTCTCCTCGAGCTCCAGAACTACCCCACCTCAGTAGTTCTGCCACAGCGTAGAATACTTAAATTATAGTAAAACTACAATTCTCTGTGCTCTCTCCAGACAACCTCTTAGGACACTCTCCTGGGCTGATCTGATCTTAACTGAGCATCAGGACTGCTTTTATTCAGGTCCCTACAACATCATAAGGTGAGCTGATCCACCTCTTTTCTAATACATCTTAGTAACTCCTCTAATACAGACATTTTGGTGGATCAGTATGACTGCATCTACTCTCTTAAATATGCCAAACAATATTAGATCGCTTCTTCCATCAAAAGAAAACATTTAAGCACAGATATATAGCAATATACCTTGGTTGCCCTGTAATGAAATGAGGCTCTGCCCCCATTCTGTAGATTAACAGATGGAGTTTCCATAAAAGAGCCTCTATTTGGGACCGCTGGCTCCTAAGAGCCCATTTCATATGACAACAGCACTCAGGTAAGAGCCTATTTATTATGAGAAGAAGAGGAATGGAAACTTCCTTTAAATGATTATTCTGAAGGTGCTATTTCTTTTAATTCATTTAAAATAAGCCCTCTTTCAAAGCTTTAATCAAAACAAATGTAGGTAAGCAGTTGAACCTGATGGCTGAAATTTGAAGCCGTCAGGAAACTTTTCATTGTAACCTTTATTTATTATTTTTTTTTTTTGCTTTGTCTCTTTCAGCTCCCATTACATCTATTTATTTCAAAACCAAGTGTTCCCAGTCTACTACAGGTGGGTTCCTCCACATCTGTTTACAAACAACTGGAGGCGCTACCCTTCTTCAGTCAGGGAAAGTGAAAACTTTCACTTTCTCTACTCAGCCTTGCCATGTGGCACACCCGACTGTTGAACAGTCATTTCTTTGAAAGATCTACTAGCGGGTTCTCCATTCTAGGCACTCAGTGCTTTTGGACAAAGCATGAGGCTATGGGAGAAGTACTTTTTTACATGAGTCTCACATTTTCCTGCAGTGGCAAGACACTCTGAACCTCCCGCTTTATTTTGCATACACAAGAGCTATCGGGCACTTTAGGGCTTATTTTATACTGGAGTATAATGAAGACCGTACAACATTTTCTCCTGATCCCAACTAAATCAGCTAAATTAAACAGGGAGCCAAGGGAGTGTTTTAATTTCACTGTTTTTCATTTCTCTGCACAGCTGGACAACCAAATCTTTAGCAGCTGTAAATTAACACAGGCACAAGGCAGGGGGGAAGAAAAAAAATAATAGCAGGTGCAGCACAAGAGAGTGAAGATACTGTCATGGGCAGCCTGACCATGATGGTAGAAAATGATATAACTAGAAATAGTAAAGCTAGACCGCTACTGCAGTAGATTTTGAGAAGGATAAGGAAAATAAGGATGCCTTCATAGCCTGGCAAGGGCTGGGGGGGGCAATCTACCACACACACCCATGGTTAAGTGGAAACTAGAGTTTTCCTATCTTGTTTCCAAGACAACCTACCCAAATATATATGGGTAGGATGGAACTACCACCCACTCTCTCTTGGTAGCTCCACCTCAGAGTCCTTTTTTAAACATTAAACTCAGATAATACTATCATAATGTATAGCTACTATACATAAATACTACCATGGGGTGTCTAATACATTTTCACAATAATACAACAATATTATATTTTGCATTTCAGGAACACAATCTTTCATTTTGGCCAGGGGCCCCATACTGTGATAAAAAATCAGCATTCACATGTTGGGTATTTACTCTGTGTTTAATAGTAAATCTGTAGGGCTGCAACACTAGGTACCACTTCATAATTTGATTGCTTTAGTCTTTCACTTGGTGAATGAAACAAAGTGGAGTATGGTCAGTGATTAGCATGAAAGGAGCTCCCCACAGATAAAATCTTAATGCCTCAATGGCCCATTTGGCCACCAGACATTCTTGCTCCACCGTTGAATACTTGGGCTCATGGTCATGCAACTTCGGATGCTCATCTTCCTCAATAGCCTGGCTCAACACAGCTCCAATTCCAGTACCGGAAGCATCTGTATGGACTTCAAATGGATGATTAAAATCCGGACTACGTAACACTGGGGATGAACATAAGCCTGCCTTTATATCTAAAAAGGCTGTTTCACATTCATCTGTCCATTTATTCTTATTCCCACACTTCTTTTTGGTTAAGTTGGTTAGAGACACTGCCATAGTTGCAAAATTAGGAATAAACCTACAGTAGTAACCTGCTAACCCCAAAAAGGAACGGATATGTTTTTTTTTGTTTCAGGCTATGGACAATTAGCAACTGCCACCACTTTATTGATTTTGGGCTTGATGGTATCATTACCCAAGACAAAACCAAGATACCTTGCCTCTAACATGGCTAAAACACACTTATCAGGGTTAATTGTGATTCCTGCTTCAGCAATCAAGTTAATCATGGCTCTTAAGTGTGACAAATGGGTATCCCATTCAGGACTAAAAATTATAACATCGTCCAAGTATGCCACACAAAAATTGTAGTGGGGTGCCAGCAGTTGGTTCATGTATTTTTGGAAGGTTGCTGGAGCTCCATGAAGTCCAAAGAGCATGGTCCTGAATTGAAATAGTCCCATAGGCGTACTGAAGGAAGTTTTCTCTCATGATGTAACCTCAAGGAGAATCTGCCAGTAGTCTTTAGTAAGGTCTAATGTCGAGATATACTGGGCATTGCCAACTTTGTCTAGGATGTCATCAACTCTGGGCATCAGGTAACTGTCAAACTGTGATGCTTCATTTAAACCTCTAAAACTGAGACACACGCATATCCTTTTTTGGAACCACCACAATGGGTGAACCCCAAGCACTAGTGGAAGGTTCTATGATTTTAAGTTTCTGCAGTTTATCTCACTCTAGCAGTACCTCCTTTCTCACCTGTTTTGGGAGTCTATAGGACTTTTATCTTATAGGCAGGAAAGTAGTTTTGATTACATGTTCTACTCCCTTTGCAAGGCCAGTAGTACTGGTAAAGGTATTAGGGTACTCATTTAACATTTCCTGAAACTCCTTTTTGTTTTCTAGGTCTAAGGCTGGATTCACATATACCTCCTGTATCCCTTCCATGGTTTCCAACCTACTATAGGCTATATCCATCTCAGTCTCTGGTGTTTCCAGTATCACTAACAAACTAACCCCCATGGTAGATTTTCATGCTATTTCTTGAGCAAATTTGCATGGTATAACTTTCTGCTCTGTCTCTTGCCTGGGATTTCTATCTCAAATGAAACAGGTCCTATTTGTCTTATTACCTTACATGGCCATTGCCACTTCATCAGCAATTTGTTAGCAGTGGTAGGGAAAAGTAATAGGCCTCTTTCTCCAGCACAGAACTTCTTTACATGGATTCCCTGATCATGGGATTGTTTCTGGGTTTCTTGGGCTTGTATGCTCATCTCATGTGCCTTGTTGGAATACCTGACCAATCTCTGCCTCAATTGCCTCGTGTAGGTGGTAATCCCTGGGTACTTCATATCTTTGCCCTCCTCCCAGCATTCTTTCACTACCTGTAAGAGTCTTCTTGGATTCCTTCCATAAAGGAGTTTGAATAGGGAATAACCAGTAGAGGCCTGGCGAACTTCTCTGTAGGTAAACAGATTAAATGGCAGATATTTGTCCCCGTCCTTTCCCTCCTCATGGACACATTTTTCAACATACTTTTAAGGATCTGATTAAACTATTTGGTCAGGCCATTTGTTTGGGGATGGTACAGGGAAGTGCAGACAGCCACTAGTCCCAAAAGTCTATACATTTCCCTCAATAATTCAGCATTGAAATTAGCACCCCTGTCTGTAAATATCTCCTTGGGTATGCCCACTCTACTAAACAGCTTGACTAACTCTTCTTCTATTTTGGGAGTGGCGACTGATCTCATGGGGATGGCCACCGGATACTTTGTCACGTAGTCACACACGGCAAGTATGTACTGATTTCCCTTAGTACTTTATTTAATGGGCCCACCACATCCATCCCAATCCTCTGAAATGGAGTTGTCACCAGGGGTAGTGGTATTAACGGAACTTCATCTTTCTTCCACACCTGGGCTACTAACTGACAGACCTCACATTCTCGGCTATATCTAGCTACATCCTCATGTATTCTAGACCAAAGGAAATGTTGGGTCAATCTTCCCAGTATTCTGTCTTATCCTGCATGGCTCACCCATAGCAGATCATGACTTAAGTACAACAGGTCATAGAAACATAGAATTTGATGGCAGATAAGGGCTGCTTGGCCCACCTAGTCTGCCCATTTCCCTACCTAATGCATAGGCTGCAGATCCTAGTTAACCAACAGCCTACTTCTTCCTACCCCCCACTAGAATTACCTTATGTCTGTCCCATGCATTCTTGAATTCCCCCACTGTTTTTGAGTCCACTACCTCCTCAGGAAGGCTGTTCCATGTATCCATAACGCTCTCCATGAAAAATATTTCCTCACATTTCCTTTGAGCCATCCGCCCTCTATCTTCAAATTGTGCCCCCTTGTTCTTGCACATCTCTTTTTCTGAAAGATGCTGCCATCTTGGACTTTGTTGATTCCCTTGATGTACTTGAAAGTTTCTATCAAGTCCCTCCTCCCCCTCCTCTCCTCGAGTGTATACATATTAAGCTTCTTTAATCTCTCTTTGTATGTCTTCTGGTGCAGACTCTGCACCATTTTAGTTGCCCTCCTCTGGACAGCCTCCATCCTGTCTATGTCCTTGTGGAGATGGGGTCTCCAGAACTGGATGCAGAACTCCAGATGGGGTATCACCAACTGTCTGTACAGAGGGATAACAACTTCCTGTTTTCTACTGGTGATGCCTCTCCCTATGCATCCCAGTATCCCACCAGCCCTCCTTACTTCCTTCTCACATGGCTTGCCCACCTTAAGGTCATCTGATATGACTACCCCCCAGGTCCCTTTCCATTTCTGTTGTTGTTATTATCTCACCCCCCATTGTGTACTCTCTAAAACATGTGGGCACCAGCAATTGCTCAACCATTCCCCATCACTGAGTTGTTACAAACCCTGTACAACAATTTGTTTTTCTGTACTATGTCTGGGATACTTTGTTTCTGGGATTTTCCCACCTGCTGGAAAAAATAGATTAAACTTTTGCCTGCCAGTTGTTCATGAACTACATTTGCTTTTACAAAAACAGTTTGTACAGTCCCTTCTGGTTATAATGTCATTGTCTCTGTTGTTTCTTCCTCACATTGTGAGACAGTTTTGTTTTACCTAGCTCTTTGACTACATCCTCCTGAAAAGAAAAAATGTCTCCCAGTTGCTGTTTCTTCTGTTCCTGTGTCCTACTGGTGAGAGCTGTGACAGTTCATTTTTCAGGCATCAATGCTGCAAAATTAGGAAAGTCATGTCCGATAACCATGGGTACAGGCAAATGAGATATTAATCCAGTTGTCATAGTGGTTGCCTGTTCCTTTATAATCAACTCCACTGTAGCAGTAGGGTGTACATGGGTATCTCCATGTACACAGACCACACTCATCAAGGGTCCCCTTTCTTTATTCATTATCAGTTCTGGACATATCAGGGTCTGTTTGCTGCCTGAGTCAATTAAAGCTGTCACATTTTTATCTTCCACCTGCACCTCAGTAAAGAAATAGCCAGGGTCGAGTAAAGCAAGATGGGTTGAGTCACCTCTTTTTGTGGGACAATATCATGCAATGTGCCCCTGTCCTTCATAATTTATACATATAGTGTCCACTGGGAATGGTCTTCCACTTGTACCACCCCTGTTCTCTTGTCTGCCTTCATACCTCCCATAGCGAGGCTCATACACTGGTCTTACTGGGGGGGCAGGTTTGGGATTTTCTGTCTCAAAGGTTCGGTTCCCCCTTTCTTAACATTCTGGTGGGCAGAGAGGAAATCATTCACTAGCATGATGGCAATTTCAGCTGTTTCCGGCATACCTCTCAACCTGTCGTCACCAAAATGTGTGACACGATGTGTGACAAATGAGCAAAATGTGTGACATATCGTCTAACATGGCACTGCAAGCTCAGAACACTATAGCTGTCAGTGCACTAATGTTTATAATGTTTTTTGATAACTGAGCATAATAGATTATTATGAATTTCTGCCTTAAAGTCTCAGTAGGGAATGTGGAATATCACCTTCCCCATGATGGACAAAGGGCTTCTGAGAGGTAAAATGAGTGACGTACCACATAATGTGTGACAGTTGAGAGGTATTGTGTTTACAGACCCATATTTGTACATCCTGGGGTAGGATTTGAAGACACTGCTCTACCACTACAGTGTCTATGTCATTGTCTATAATTTTCCCCTCTGGCTGTAACCATTTATTACACAGTTCTCTTAATTGTATGAATGTCTCTCGAGGGGTATCATTGGTCTCGAATTTCAGGGTTCGGAAGCTTTGTGGATATGTCTCCTTATTAATCTCATACCATTTTAAAATGTCCTGTTTTACTAGATCATAGGTGTTAGAGATTCTAGAATTCATGTTACTGTAAGCTAATTGTGCTTTACCAGTTAAATAAGGAGCTAAGCATTCCACTCACTGTGTCTGTGGCCACCCACATGCCTGGGCAACCCTTTCAAAGGTTGTTAGATACCCCTCTATATCATCGAATGATGCCATTTATGTCAGCTTAATGTCTTTGGGTTTGTGTCTGACCTACCCCCATCCTGACCTCTTCCTGCCCCCAAGTCATGTAATGTTCTTAAAGTCTCTGCCAACCTAATATCTTGATGTCTCCTTTCATTCTCTCTCTCTCTCTCTCTCTCTCCCGCGCCATACCCATTGTCTTATGGCCAACCATCTCAATAATTCTGGGAATCCCTCTGGCAGTTCCTCCATGTAGATCCTCTGTTCCTCTTCCTTTAGATCCTCCTCTTCTTCAGTTTCTCCTAAGGTCTGGTCCTTCGGGCTCCAAGTCCGCACCACATGTCCCAATTTGGACATCAGGGCCTCTTCTGACTTAAACACATGGGTTCTGGTCTGGACACCAGTTACTACATCACTCTTCTTCTTTTCCTCATCATCTAACATGTCTCTTTGTCACCCTACGTACCAGAACTGGTACCAGATACTGGTTTCCCCCTTAAGCTGGACAACCAAATCCCATCACTGCCACCAAATTTCTGTGACTGGATAAAGTGAGTAGGGTAAATAGAGATACACCACAATCAAACAGGTTTTAAAACACGCTGTTCTCCTGTGAATTTTATTGTCCAAAAGACTATAAAACTAAAATTCAAAAGAAATCAAACAACAAAATAAACTTGCCTTAACTTTCAGACTTTCAGAAAATAACAGAATTAAACAGCTCTTCTCAAGCTCCAGAACTACCCCACCTTAGTAGTTCTGTCTCAGAGTAGAATACTAGAATTACAGTAAAACTACAATTCTCTGTGCTCTCTCCAGACAACCTCTCAGAACACTCTCCTAGGATGATCTTATCTTAACTGAGCATCAGGGCTGCTTTTATACAGGTCCCAACAACATCATAAGGTCAGCTCATCCGTCCCTTTTCTAATACATCTTAATAACTCTAATACAGACATTTTGGTGGCTCAGTATGACTGCATCTACTCTCTTAAATATACCAAACAATATTAGATCACTTCTTCCATCAAAAGAAAACATTTAAGCACAGATATACAGCAATATACCTTGATTGCCCTGTAATTAAATGAGACTCCATCCCCATGCTGTAGATTGACAGATAGAGTTTCAATAAAACAGCCTCTATTTGGGGCCGCTGGCTCCTAACAGCCCATTTTATATGACAACAGGGCTCAGGTAAGAGCATCCCCTCCAAGTCTCACGCATTTTGCGAGAGTCTACCGCATTCCAACGTCACTCTCAGATCTCCCGCAAGCATAAAATCAAGGCACCCTTCTGTGCTGGAGATCAGGACCTCCCACCAGTTTTGCCATTCTGTGTTGTAGGATATTGCAAGACAAGCTGTATTGCATAGGCTCTGAATAAACTGGTCATGCTGCCATGCGAAATCCCAGTCCTAGTGCATGCGGCATTAAAGGGGCTGACTGATTGGATCTAACTTTAGAGCTGCCCATTAATAGTGTCAATCTGATTGGCACCTATGCGGTCAGCACGAGCTACTGAATCAGGAAATTGCATGTGGTGTGATGTCACAGCTCCTCAGCTGTTTCAATACAGTATTGCCACGGATGGCAATTACTTGAGTTAGCTCCGCTGTCTTCTCAGCTTTGACAGAATAATTGCTGTGAAAACTTCTTCATGGTTACTGAGTATTGTTGTGGCAGTCACAAATTTGGTTTCAGCTCAACATAGTCAGCCCAAGTAGCTGCTTTACACAATAAATACTTGTGTCGAAAGACCTCATCACTCTGTCTAATCTCTGTCTGGCAGGTAAGTTAAAGATCAGGCTTCCGATGTAATTTTCACAAGTAGTGGTACAGTGAGTAGTTGGACTTAAAAAGGAATTTTGTGCCATGTTTATCTACCTGTCCTGAGGCATTTGTTCTACTTGCCAAAATTACTTCAGTTTTGCTTGTTTTATTTATAGTGCAGGTTTTACGTGATGACAGCAGTCTGACAATAAGAGTTGGAAGCACCAATTAAGAGCTGTCACTTTCTTCCTTGCATTTTCCAGCTATTCATTTACAGTTAATATGCCTGCTACTTGCTTTGCTTTATGTTAATTTCTAGTTGTCCTGAATGAGAGATTTTGCAGGGTTCTAAATAATTTCACCCCCCCCACACTCCTCCCTTGCTGTCATCCTCTGGAGATGGTCCTGTCACTTCAACTTCTCAAAATTTTCAGCTAATGTGTTCTCTCATCCTATGGTCTACCGAAGTATACTCATTTTATGTTTGCTTATGCCCTCCTCCCATTTGTTCTGTGCTGAGGGGGTGCCTGATCCCCCTCGGCTCAAGCACTCCCCATCCCCATAGCAATGTCCGACTGGGGTGCCCAATCCCCGTCGGCTCCAGTCCCCCCCAGACACCTAGGTGGCATGCTGGGAGCCCACCCCAGCATACCAAAAGCATCCCATAGTCTTTTAAAAAAATGTTTTAATCATGTAAAAAAAGAAAACGGTCCCTCGTCGAGTAGTCCCTTGCCCCCTACCCAACCTGCACCCACCCTCTGTGCACCCACCTCCCCACACCCCCCCACCATATGCTTACCTCTGGAGCTCGGCACAATGATCTTCGGTGGACCAGGAACACATCTGCACTCTTCAAAGCTGACCATGAACTAAAGAAATGCCGGTAAGATGTATAATGGCATAAATAGGGTTTTTTTCAACTTGGTTTATATCTTGGTCATTTTTCTGAATTTTTGCACCAAATTTTCAACATGGGGATCTTGGGAACCCATCTCATGAATTCAGTCACTGTCATCTGGTTATTCGGTCTTGAAAGGTGTTTCACGGTCACTGCGCTGAACCACCTTTTGGTACTGAGTAATGAAAAGACAGTATCACAGTTCATGAGATGGGCTCTCAAAAAGCCTATGTTGCAAATTTGGTGAAAAAATTCCAAAAAAATTACTGTGTTATGAGCGTGCATTGCGCAGTTTCTACGCATGGTCATTACTTAGCAAATTTGTAATATTTTCACTCTGGATTTTCAACATTAGCATTTTTTCACACTTCCTTATGAACAGTATAGCTATCATTTTTCACATGCTGGCTGAAATGTGTTTTTGCACTACTGGTGCAGAATAGCACGGTCGCTGTGGGAAATCAGTGTTCGGGATAGATTAATAAAATCACAGTGACACTGTTCATGAGCAGAGGTCCTAAAATGCTTATGTTGAAAATTTGGTAACAAAAGTCTCCTCTGGGAACCTAATCCACTTATCCACCACCTTCTGTGTGAAGCAGTACTTCCTAATGTTACCCTTGAACTGTTCTCCCTTAATCTATTACCCATGTTCCCTTCTTCTCTGATACTCTTTCAGTTGAAAGATGCTTCCCTCTGGCACCTGATTTATACATTTTAGGTACTTGAAGGTCCTCATAGGACAGATGGCTGAGCCCCTTAACCATCTTTGTTGCCCTCCTCTGAACTCGCTCCAGACTCCCCACATCCTTCCTGAGGTATGGCCTCCAGAACTGGACCCCACACTCCAATTGTGGCCTATCTAGATGGGTGTGCAAGGGTACTATGACCTCCTTCCTCCTACTAGTAATCCCCCTTGCAATGCAGCCCAGCATTTTGCTGCCCCTAGCCACTGATCCCTTGTAATGCTTTTCCACCTCCGGGTCCCTCACTATAGTGATGCCTAGGTCCCTTTCCTGTTCTGTTACTTCCAGGTCTCAGCCCCCCCCCATACAGTGCCCCATCCTCTGGTTTCTGCATTCACGATGCATGATCTTACACTTGACCATGTTAAATGAAAGCTTCCATGTCCTTGACCATGCCTGGAGACTCCCCAGATCCCTCTACATTCTCTCTACACTTCCTGAGTGTCCACCCTATTGCAGACTTTAATATTGTCCACAAACAGACTCACACCTCCTTCAAGGCCATCTGCAATGTCCCATATGAACAGACTGAACAGTAGTGGCCCTAACACTGACCCCTGAGGGACCTCACTGGTGATCATGCCCTCTCCTGATGCCATCCCATTTATAATGTTTTTCTGTCTCCTGTGTCCCCCCTGCCAGATCTCAGCATTTTCTTTTTACTTATTCTTCTAGGTTGTGGCTCTGTTAAATTCTGCCAACTCTGGCAGTGTTGGACCAATATATACATATATATATATATATATATATATATATATATATATATATACACATATTTTTTTGGGGGGGGGATTAAAAAGAATAGCTTTCATAATAGATTTTTTTATTTTCTATTTTTTGTAATATTGCTCAACATAAAATAATCCTGCATTGCTAGGTCGATGCTGTACTGAGTTGTTTGTTGCTAGGGAATACTGACCTTTTGTTTTATACACAAATAGTAGCAAGAGATTTAAGAAAATGCGGGGTGACAACAGTTGTATATTCTTTAACATTAGTGTCTGCCATACACTGCCGTCACAGTTGTTCCATCAGTACTAATCGTGGAAATGTTGAAGAAAAAGAAATGGAAATGCAGCCAGCCAGGTTTTGGTGAGGAAGAGCAAGTGAGCACCAGTGTTTGTAAAGCTGGATTGGGCTGAGAGTTGATTTTTATTTTTAAACTTGATTGTACATTACTTTTACACTTTGCAGGCTTTTAAAACATGAGGTATTGATGTTATGCACTTTACTAAGTAGGCAATAGGATGTGTTTGCTGATTGTGTTTTTTTTTTGAGTGTTGGAGGGATTTGAAACATTGTGGATTCATAATGGGGCTAGCTGGTACTGTTAAGTGTTACTCATGCCATGATTTACTAAGGGTAAATTGTGTCGATCATCCAATCATGTTCCAGAATTTTTAAATAAGCAATAAGACATAACCAGGAGTTGGATTAACAGTCTTTTAAATCACCACATAGGGGTGTAATATGGCTCAAGGCACAGCATAGCCCCATATTGCCTCTAGGGGGGGTGACTGACTGTTAAAGCAGCAGTGCAAGAATCCGGTGAAAATTTTGACCTATGTTTTTTATACTATTTGAGATTGCCACTTACCTCCTGACTTGTATGATACCCTTCTGTCCACAGTCTGAATCTGTTTTAGTGCAGTACTTTTATTCACATTTGAAATAATAAAACAAGTGCTCCTTTTAATATGGCTTAGACCAGGTTATCATCAGTATGTGCAGCTGTATTGATCACCTATTGTTCCTTAAGGTCAGAGAGCAGTGCCTGCTGCAAGATGATTAATTTTAGTCACAACAGAAGTGATATTTAAACAACTGATGGACAAAAACTGCTGAGAATACTGATGAAGACCTGGTCTGAACAACATTAAAATGAACGCTCATTTTAATAATTCAAACATGAAAAAATTCAGTAAAGCAGACTCATTTTGTGGACAGAAATGTTTCGTGCAAGACAGGAGATAAGTAGCAATGTAAAATAGCATAAAAAAGCGTAGGTCAAACTTTTCACCAGATTCTTGCACTGCTGCTTTAATCTAACTTTTGTGAGTGCCTAATTGATGTTATATAAAATTATTCCAAAATAATAGTATACTTTTTGAATGTTTCCCTTATTTAGAGGAAGCTTGTAGTGATATCATATTAGAAGATGGCATCAAGTGACAGTGATCGAGAGAGTGGACCTTCCACACCTAAGAAGGCAAAATTGCAAGTAGTGAAATATAAGATGAAGTTCAGACCTGAAATTAGTCACAAGTATCCATGCATCATAAAAGGGAGTTCAGACTATGAAGCTAAGTGTACAGTTTGTGACAAATGTTTTGGTGTTAGGCACCAAGGAATGAGAGATGTAGAAAGGCATATGAGTAGTGCAAGTCATATTAAAAACATGAAGGAAAAAGAAGAATATACCTCAGTCACTCAGTTTTTCAGGCCAGTTAATGATGCAACAGACAGGTAAGCATCTAGCAACTAGATTGATCTATATAGCAAAGTTCAGTAGCTATTTAATTTTGAATGAGAAACTACATAAAGACCTAGTGGAGCCAAAAATGGCAGACAGGTAAATAATAAAAATTTTAGAAAGTGATCAGCTGTAGCATTTTTAATTATGAACTATAAGTCATTTTTCTTTATTTGCTTAGTAGAAAGACTTGTGAGTAATAATATGATGTTGGATGTGTGAAACAGCTCCTAGTCTGACAGTTGTCATATATAGTTCCAATAAATACGACAGCAGAAAAGGACTGATGGGCCCACATAGTCTGCCCACTTGCCTAGTTATCTGCTAGAACATGCCCACCCCCACACTCAACAGTCCCTTGTGTCTGTTCCATGCTACTTTGAACCCTTCCACTTTTGGTTCTTCAACCAACTCCTCAGGGAACCTTTTCCAATTATCCACCACCATCTCACAGTACTTCCTAATGATCCCCTTGCACTGTTCCCCAACAATGTGCAACCCATGCCCCCTACTCCTCTGATTTTCTTTCAGCTTGAAGATGCTCTCCAATGACACTTGGTTTATACCTTTTAGGTACTTGGATGTCCCAGTCATGTCCCCCCTTTCCCTCCTGTGCTCCAGGGAGTACATGTTCAATTTCCTTAACCTTTCCTCAAAGGATAGGTAGCTGAACCCCTTTGCTATCTTTATTGCCTTCCTCTGAACTCACTCCAGCCTCCCCCATCCTTTCTGAGATATGGCTTCCAGAAAGCCATCACAGTTCTGTCTCTTTCCCTCCCCCCAGCTGTGTTGACACACACCAAACATGTTGGGACCAGGTCAAGAAATGCAGGGAACCCAATCAGTTGCTTATCAAATGATGATAGTGATATACTGCACAACTTCATAAGTCCTCAACATTTTTAGTATTTGACTGTGGCATCAAAGCAGCCCAGGAACAGTCACTAAACAGATGCAAAGCTGGTTACTTGTATATTGGCAAAGTAAGTGACATTATAATGTTGAGGTAATATGAAGATGCTTAGATCTAGATATGGCACCTGCCAGATAAATCAGTGCTCATCACATCATACATACAGTAATACTGACTTGTTAACATTTTACTGTCGGCTAATTTTGTTGCTAGAGGATCACAGTTAATTATATTTATTCTGGTTTCAGGTTACGAAAGCTGAAGTAATGTTCGTAGGATTTCTTCTGGAGCACAGCCTCCCATTTTAAATTTCTGACCATGCAGGAAAATTATGTAGAAACATGTTCTCAGACAGTAAGATAGCCAAGGCACTTAGCTGTGGACATACTAAGTCATCTGTATTGATTAACGATGTGAAAAGTACAAGCACTGAAGAACCTGTTGTGAATTTTGCATGTGACAACCCTTTTTTTTATTACCATTGATGGTGGAAATGATAATGATATAAAGAAGAAGTATACTGTGTCAGTTTGTATTTATGATGTGAACAGAGGAAAAGTTTTTCCTCATCTTTTGAAAGTTTCCATGGCAGTTGGCACTACAGCTTAAGATATTTTTGATGCTGTTGATGGTGTGATGGAAGAGCTCAGTATACCTTGGAATAACTGTGTTGGGTTGGCATTTGACAACACTAGTGTCAATACAGGAAAACATAATTCACTGATGACAGTGGTTTTAGCAAAGACATCACATGTGTATGTCAATGGCTGTGCATGTCATATGGAACATAACTGTCGCAGACATGCATATTCGCAGTTCATGTCCAGGACAGATTTTGACTTGGATGATTTCCTCACCGATCTCTTTTTTTGGTTTCACCACTCATCAAAAAGGAAAGAATTTTATGAATTTTGTGACATTGAGAGTCTAAAACTATTAAAGCACACGAACACAAGATGGATGAGTACAGAGTCATGTGTTCAGTGTGTTTTAAGTCTTTTTCCCACTCTGAAGTCATACTTTAAGTCTGAATCTTTCAGAGAAGCAAGGTTTAAACATCTACAGGCTTCTTTTAATGATGATATGACAAAGGTTTACCTTCTATTTATGCAGTCTGTTTTTCCCTGCATTTTCTAGTTTTATTTTAGCTCTTGAACATGAATCACCATGCATTTTTATGCTGAAAGACCTTTCTACTGAACTGGTCCGAAAAATCTTAGGAAAGTTTGTTCAACTGTCAGAGCTTCAGACATGTAGTCCAATTGAGATTAACTATGAAGAACACATGAATCAAGTTTCTGATTCTCAGTTGTTCATTGGAATGACCACAAAACAGTTACTTAAAAAGCTGACAGTAAGTGGTGATGTTGACATCCGAAAAGTAGACCAGTTTTATGATGCAGTTGATGCTGTTAACTATTTTAAAAGAGTATTTCCATTTGATGATCCTGTATTAGATAATGCAGTATTTGTTGACTACAGAAGAAAACACTGTATTTCTTTTGACAATGTTGAGTACTTTGTAAACCAGTTTTCACAAAACCTACATGTTGACTTAGATGCCTTACATGAAGAATTTGTAGAGTACAGCTTGTTCTCCTTGCCACCTAACATTAAAAACCAGGTAACAAATGAGGGGGTAATTGATCCATTTTCCATGGATCTATTATGGCATTTATTAGGAAACCTGAAAAAATGTTCAGGAGAGCTAACCTTTCCTAACCTTGCTCAAGTGGCCAAGCTGGTACTTACACTACCACATTCAAATGCTGAAAGTGAAAGGGTATTTAGCATGGCTAAGAAAAATAAGACCAATATGTGCAACAGTCTGAAAGATGAGACACTATCTAATATTCTTTGTGCAAAAATCAATTTGTTTACAAAAACTGCTTGCCACAGCTACCAACCAACAATGATTTATTGGTTAGGGCCAAGAAAGCTACTTGGTGTTACAATAAGCTACACATGCAGTGGACAAAATAACAAGTTTGATACCAGAAAGCTCAAAGGCACTTTTACATTTTGCTGCCCCTTTTTGTCCTTCTATGTGTGACAGTTCCATGCACAACAAATTGGTATATTATTTGCACCCTGAGCAGTAGTTTAATAATTTTCTATCTTCACCTTTTTTTTCATTACATTCTGGAATCCAGGTTGCCACTGTGATAACAAGGTTAGCATGTTGCATGACAGTTTACTTTATAAGAAAGGTCCAGTAGTTCCCTTTATAATTCTGCTTTTGCTTGACAGGACTTGGATGTAAGCATAACTGGGTGGCAGCACATTAGGGAAGGAGATTTGTAGGCATTCTGCCTACCTCAGTTACAATTTTTTTCAGTAAATGTGGAATACAAACTTAAATATCTGAAATATGCTACTTGCAGGTATGTGAAACACTTTTAATCTTTTCAAAATCACAGTGTAAGGGAGTGTTGACTGCCATTTAGTTATTGATATTGACCTGATTTTAGCAATCAGGAGCTACATTTTCAAATGCCTGTATCAATTTGTGGTGCAGCTTTACATACTAATATATTAATTGCCAGCAGATTAGGCCTTATGGTCTATTGAGTCTGCTCGAACCTATGATCCCATGTTGGGAACTGCCCCCCCCCGTGTACCAGAAACCCCATATCATCTCTCTCCACCACTCTAGACCAGGTCCTCATCTGATACATCACCTTTCTGTATCTGTCCCACCCTCTTTTGAAGCCCTCCACAGTGCAAATCTGAGCCAGCTCTCCAAGCAGTGAATTCCAAGGATCCATCACCCTCTCAGTGAAAAACTTCCTCCTCTTTCCCCCCTCATCCTTCCACCTTCCAACCTCAAGCCATGTCCTCTGGTGATACCTCCATCCATTAATCTAAAGATTCCCTCTGTGTTTACCCAATTTATTCCCTTGAGGTACTTGAAAACCTCAATCATGTCCCCCCCCATCTCTTTTCTCATCCAATGAAAACAGGCTGAGCTCCTCAAGTCTGTCCTCATACATCAAATCCTCCAGTCCTCATATCATCTTGAAGCCCTCCTTTGTACCCTCTTCAGGAGCTGTATGTCCCTCTTCAAGTGTGGTCTCCAGTACTGTACACAGTACTCGAGGTATGGTCTAACCACTCCACTGTACAGCGGCAGTATCAGTTCCCTGCTCCTAGAGGTGATCCCCATTACGATACATTTACAAGAAACACCTTTTGCTGGAAATAACTGGAAACAGTGTGTACAAATATGGTTGGCATATAAAAAAGGGGGAGAGTGTGTGTGTGTGTGTGTGTGTGTGTGTGTGTGTGTGTAAAGGAAAGCATAATAGAAAAACAAGCCTGTCATTAGAAACATTCCATTGTATATATATCTCCTCTAAGAATGTTTATTCTAGATCTTTATGTCACTGTTTTGTACATCAATCAGTTTAGTGCAGAGCTCCTGTGTTGTGTTATCTGCACTTGTGTTGGAAGAATATATCTCTTGAATGAACTTTACAAGTTCATCCATTTTTTAAACTCGTTTTTATTGTGACTAATACAATAACAAACAGTGTACAGTTCATGTCTTAGTGTCTTCAACAACTTTATGCATTTTTAATAATGGTTCAAGTTGTTTTAACACATTGTACTTTTCAATTTTCAATATTGTTTAAACTATTTAGAAACAGAGCAATAAAATTGTTTTACGGCATTATTCTGAATTCAAGTTATTGTAAATTCCTTTAAAAACTGAATACATTTAAATATATGTATTCCATAACTATTCAGGCCCTAGCTACAAAATGACTACATAAACTTTTACTTACTCTTGTTGGATTCTCTGCTTCCCCAGCCCCCCCCAAAAAAATACTATGCAAAAGAGAAGAAGAAATGCATATGATAACTGCACATAGAGGTTTATTCATGCTTAATAGTTCATTTTAAATATCTTCAGTGTACTGTTTAAAATTACTCATTTTTATATTTATTTTATGATCCTAATTCCAGTGTGTGTGTATATATATATATATATATATATATATATATATATATATATTCCTTGATTATGTGTTTTCAGCCTTATTATTTTTATGGAAAACTATACTTTCGGGTATCGAATTAAATATATATATATATATATATATATATATATATATATATATACACACACACACACTGTCTAAATCAACAAAACAAATGGAGGAAAGTTTGGAAAGTGTAACAACAGCTGTCATAATGTGTGTGTCTGTATATAGTAGGAGAAGATGGAATAATTGACTCTGTTCAGTGAAACTGACATTTAGAAAAACATCACCACAATGTAGGGTTTGTTATAAAGAAATAAATAGTACCATGTGTGAACTGTGTAATACAATAGATCTGCAGAGTATTACCAACAGAATAATATAAAGAACAGACAAATGATTTACATGGAGCAAGGTGTGGTGGAAGTGCTGAACAGTAGTGCATTTTACATTCAAAAAAAGCTCTTAAATGCACCACAGAGCATCTAAAACCCCAGAGCTTCTCGGGGCCTGGCAGCCCCCAGACCTCCACATTAATAAGTATTTTCTCCATCATAATATGTAAATCTCCAGCAAAATTACTCAAATTGTCCAGCAAAACTGCAGAGCTACCTTGGAGGGTCTGTCAGAGCCTATTTATGATGAGAAGAAGAGGAATGGAAATTTCCTTTAAATGATTACTCTGAAGATGTTATTTCTTTTAATCCATTTAAAATAAGCCTTCCTTCAATGCTTTAATAAAAACAAATGTAGGTAAGCTTTTGAACTTGATGGCTGAAATTTCAAGCCATCAGGAAACTTTTCATTGGAACCTTTATTTTATTTTTTTTTGCTTTGTCTCTTTCAGCTTCCATTGCACCTATTTATTTCAAAAACAAGTGTTCCCAGTGTACTACTGAAGGGTTCCTCCCTGTCTTTTATAAACAACTGGAGGCGCTACCCTCCTTCAGTCAGGGAAACTGGAAACTTTCACTTTCCCAACTCAGCTTCGCCACTTGGCACAACCAACTGTTGAATAGTCATTTCTTTAAAAGAACTACGAGCGGGGTCTCCATTCAGGGCACTCAGTGCTTTTGGACAAAGCATGTGGCTATGGGAGAAGTACTTTTTTACATATTACTCGACCCTGCTGCAAGCAGGATGAGTGCAGGCAAGGCGCACGTCATCACACACGGAGATGCGTGTAGAGACACATGCATCAGTGCGTGTCAGCTGTGTCTGCTGGGGAGACTGGGGATTAGCACTGGTACTATTGAAAAGGTACAGTTATGAACATGAAGCTTTGCTTAAAGTGTCAGATGTATGCAGCAGGAGAGGCTGAGGAGGGTTATGTATGTCCTAAATGTAACAGACTTGAAGCCTTGGTAGCTGAGATTGGCATACTTAAACAAAAATTGCAGGTGCATACTGACATCAGCACTTTAGAATAATATATAGACATTATGGCAGATAGCTTGATGGATGAACTTCTATTTGAGACACAGGCACCTGCACAGTGCGAGCTGAATGTCTTAGCAGAAGTTGAGAGTGAAAATGATTGGTGCTTGATACATAAAAATACAAATGAGAAAGGAAGAAGAAATATAGGGGGTACCTTCAACCTAGTTAACTCAAATAGATACAGTGTTCTTACACCTGACCAGTCTTTACAAAACGAAGTACAAATACCCAACTGGATATGAATGCTAAGGATACTTGTCCAAATACAGATAGAAATCATAAGCATACCAGCACAAACTCCCCACCAGAGAGTAACTCCCTATGTGATGTTCTAGTTATAGAAGACTCCATGATAAGGTACACAGACATTGTTCTGTGTAAAAACAGGAAGGAAAAAAAACACAGTCAGCACACTTCCTGGTGCTGGTATAGGGGATATAAAAAGATTACTACCGGGTCTGCTTGAAAACATCTCAAAACCTGTCACACTAATACATGTAGGAGTAAATGACATAGGTAAGAGAAATCTTACAGACATCCAGAGGGATTTTGAGAAAGTGGGGCATGATCTTAAATCTCATGGATGTGATATTATTGTATCAGGTATTCTACCAGTTCCCAGGGCAAATTCTAGACTAAACAGAGAGATTGAAAGATGCAATGGATGGCTAACTCGTTGGTGTCACAGAGAGGGTTTCAGTTTTGTGGGTCATAAGCATGATTTCTATGAGCATCATTTGTTCTCCCAGGATGGTTTGCACCTTAGTAGGCAAGGAAAGCACCTCTTTTCACATAAATTAAAACGTGTTATTGACTTCCATTTAAACTAATATATAGGGGGGTCGGGGGCTGTGGTACACCAGTGGATGTACGGAGTATAACACCTAATCAGCCCAATATTAATTTCCTGTCCCTAAATGCTAGGAGTATGACAAACAAAATGGAAGAGCTCAGATTTGTTCTATACGAACAGGATATACATGTTTGTGCCATTACAGAAACCTGGTGGAGGCAGGAGGATAAGTGGGATAAAAATATCCCAGGCTACACCCTTTACAATAAGAATAGGGTGCAGACCAGAGGTGGGGGGGTGGCATTGTACATTAGTGAAGATATTATGGTAGAATCCATGGACACCTCCAAGTTGGACAACTGCGAAGTTTTGTAGGTAACACTAACCCTGACATTCAGCACCAAAATCAATATTGGGTTGATATACAGGCCACCTACTATCATCCCAGTTGATGATGCCATTTTGTTGGATTTTATCAAACAAATAGGGCAAAGAAAGAATGTCATAATTCTCGGGGACTTCAATCTGCCTGGAATAAACTGGGACAAATGTAAAACTAATACAGCTATGGAAAGGAAATACCTTAAGATTATTAACTTAGCTGGCATGGACCAATTTGTGCTGGATAATACAAGGGACTGTCATATACTGGATATAGTCTTAAGCAATATGGGGCATTTAATTCAAAACTGTACCGCTCTACCCCCTTTAGGAACAAGTGATCACCAAATGGTTAGATTTAGTTACTCTGGACCTATAAATAAAGTTATGGGGAAAACCCAGATATACAGGCTCGATCTAGCTGATTTTGAAGCCATGAAAAGCAATTTAGCTACTTGGAACTGGGACATTGAGTTTAGGGGTAAAACCATATCTGACAAGTGGGAAGTGTTAATTACTAAAATTAAAACCCTAGCACATATGTATGTACCTATTTTTGATAACTATAGTACACCCAAAACATCACATCCCCCCTGGTAAACAGCAGAGGTCAAAACGTCCATTAAAAATAAGAATAAGTTGTTTAAAAGAGCCAAACAAAGTGGTGAAGAAAAAAGTTGGGTAATTTAAAAAAACTGTCTTAAGGATACGAAAAAGAGGATAGTAAGAGCCCCAAAAAACTATGAGCTTAAATTAGCACATAAGGTAAAGGACAATTATAAGTCCTTTTATACCTATATTAATAATAAGCGGGGATCAAATAAAACAATAGGACCTATTTTGGATCACAACATGAGCCTCTTAACTGACGACATAGAAATGGCCGAAGAATGTAATAAGTACTTTACCTCGGTCTTCAATTCAGGTAACATTAACAGTACTACCAACCATAGGGATTTTGATAGTAGTATTATATTAGATCAAGTTGAGGTAATGAATAAACTTAAGTTGCTGGACCATAACAAGGCACAGGGCCCAGATGCAGTACATCCCAGGATACTGAAGGAGCTGGCCGAACATTTAGCATTCCCCGTAACCTTTCTCTTTCAAATTTCGGTCAATCAGGGATCAGTCCCTGATGCATGGAAATTGGCTGAAGTTATCCCAGTTTTTAAAAAAGGTTCTAAACATGAGGTTGCCAATTACAGACCAATTAGCTTGACCTTGATACTGGGGAAATTATTGGAAAATATTCTTAAGGAATATATCACCAAGTTCCTACTTGTAACGGGAAATGTGGATCCAACACAGCATGGATTTGTAAGGGGACGGTCCTGTCAGACTAACCTTCTAGAGTTTTATGGCAAGGTTAGTAAATCTCTGGATGAGTGCATGCCAGTGGATGTCATCTATCTCGATCTGGCTAAGGCATTCAATAGGGTCCCCCATGATAGACTAGTTAAAGTTTTGATTGAAATGGGTTTACATGATGTATTGAGACTTGGTTGTCTAACCGGAAGCAGAGAGTATGTATAAAAGGGGAGTATTCTGGATGGCTGGACGTGACTAGTGGGGTTCCACAGGGCTCTGTCTTGGGTCCAGTTTTGTTCAGTCTGTATATAGGATCCATGGGAGCACTACAGGATGTATGGATCTCCAAATTGGCAGATGACACCTGCATTGGGCAGGTAGTGAAAAATAGGGCTGATGCAGAGGTCTTACAAACTGCCCTTACAGACCTAGAATTATGAGCTCAGGAAAATGGTTCAGTATTTAATAATAGTAAATGTACCATGATGAATTTTGGGAAAAATAATATAAACTTTCAATATACACTGGGAAACATGAATTTAACACTGATAAATGAAGAAAGTGATTTGAGTGTAAAAATTACCAACAATGTTAGTTTTAGACCTCATTATAACCAACTTATCAAAAAAAACAGCAGTTTTCAATACTCCATACATAAACATATAAGCAGTAGGAGCAAAGATGTGCTACTCCCCTTGTATACTTCCTTGGTGCGCCCTCATCTTGAATATCGTGCTCAACTGTGGGCTCCCGGGTGTAGGGGAGACATAAAAAGTCTTGAAAGGGTACAAAAAAGGGCTACGTGTAGGTTAAAAGAGGTACAGGGACAGAGTTATGAAGAACGCTGAGGACCTTGGGATTGTATTCTCTGGAATACAGAAGAATGAGAGGGGACATGTAGTTTATATTTAAAGCCTTAAATGATAGTGTTCTATTGGAACAACTCAGTCTGGTTTTGAAGGACCAGGTATATAATACCAGAGCCCACTTATTGCAAATCTGTGGGGAAAGGATTAATACAGTTAGGAGAGAGCACTGGTTAACGGTTAGAGTCACAAAGATTTGGAATGAACTTCCACTTGAAATAGTGACCAGTAAAACCATCGACGAATTCAAGAACAAGTTAGACAGATACTTGATGGACAACAAAATCCTGGGGTATTAACATATTTGAGGGTATATGGATCTTCAATGTAAGAAATTGCTCTGATACACCTGTGATACCTATGAGACCTACGATACCTATGATACCTATGAGACCTACGATACCTATGATACCTATGTTACCTATGAGACCTATGATACCTATGATACCTATGAGACCTACGATACCTATGATACCTATGAGACCTATGATACCTATGATACCTATGATACCTATGCTACCTATGAGACCTATGATACCTATGATACCTATGAGACCTATGATACCTATGATACCTATGAGACCTACGATACCTATGAGACCTATGAGACCTATGAGACCTATGAGACCTATGAGACCTATGATACCTATGCTACCTATGAGACCTATGATACCTACGATACCTATGATACCTATGATACCTATGAGACCTACGATACCTATGAGACCTATGAGACCTATGAGACCTATGATAAGTGTCACATTTTCCTGTAGTGGCAAGATGCTCTGAACCTCCCACTTTATTTTGCATACACAAGAATTATTGGGCACTTCGGGGCTTATTTTATACTGGAGTACAGTGAAAACTGTACAACATTTTCTCCCGGTCCCAACTAAATCAGTTAAATTAAACAGGGAGCCAAGGGAATGTTCATTTCACTGTTTTTATTTCTCTGCACAGCTGGACAACCAAATCTTTAGCAGCTGTAAATTAACACAGGCACAAGGCAGGAGAAGGAAAAGAAATAATAGCGGGCACATCACGAGAGATTGAAGATACTGTCATGGGTGGCCTGACCATGATGGTAGAAAATGATATAGCTAGAAATAGTAAAGATAAAGTGCTACTGCAGTAGACTTTGAGATGGGTAAGGAAAATAAGGATGCCTTCATAGCCTGGTTGGGGGGGGAGCAATCTACCACAAGCTTCACTGGAGTCTTAAGGAACCTTGCACTTATAATATGGTCCTGATGGTATAGTTACCATTTCAATTTCTGAGGTTAAATATCCCCCCACAAAAGAGAGAGGCAGAAGCAGTCAAACCCAGTTATTAGCAAAAGTTATTAGTACTTAGCTTATGTTAGACACTCAGATCCCAGCAGTCCCAGTTGTCTTAGTTGTCACAGATGTTCCTAGTAGGTCCAATGAGTCTCAATATGAGCAAGTGAAACTTTGGCTTTTGTCTGGGATATCACTTTGTTCTTCACAAGACTTTATCTGTTCCATCCAGTTCAGTCCTCTCAAGTTTGAATGTACTCCTTGTGACCGGTCATGGTGTATTTCTTTAAACTTCTCCTCTCCTGTCTCCAAGTTCACAGAAGAGCAGGATGCTGATGTATCCATCCAATACACTTGGGAATAAAACAGACGGAAAAAAGAATACCACAGCAAAGAGTGCTGAGTGATTGGATGTTTGCTTTATAAGCTTACTTACATACACACAAGCACTTTAAACTGTCTTGCACCTGCACTTGCACTTAGCTATGCCTTGGTTAAACCTTGTTATGTACTCCACCTTATATGTACTGTACTATATATTATACCAACTATTTAATTTGCATAGGTCTTGCTGTTTATTATGTATATAATTTCTATATGGTTCCTATATCCTTAAGTAATCAGGAATCATAAATCATACCAGTAGTTCATAAAAGGAGAAAGGAAAAACTGACAACTTTTAACATTCAGAAGGTGTGTTAAAAACTTACTTTTAGTCACTGGTAAGAGCTAGTATTCATTCTCAGGTGTCACTCAGTTTTGATTTTTGACCACCCGATGACTACACAATGGCAAAATATTAGGAGCCTGTGCCAAGCATGAGAATAAACTACTCTTTTCAGTCTCGGCTGGCAAACTTCAATTTCCTCTGTAACTCCATTTGTAATTACAAAGTTTCCCGTATTAGGCAAGTACCGAGAAACAGCTTCAGAGTAGAGGTGGGCAAAGTGCTCACACTTCGCTATGTGGAGCACTTCGCGCATTAACCCCTAATTCGTGTAGTGCTCTGCAATGCGAAGCATATTGCTCAGCCTTTATTTTATATCGTGAAGTGCATTGAAACCAATGGACTTTGCACTACTTCACCTGGTTTTACTGCCTTCCCTTCATTTTAACGCGGTGTCATTCATTTTAATGGACTTCGCTTTACTTCACCTTTATATTGCTATCTGAGGTGAATTTTGCATTGATTCATGGGATGGCAGGTCACATGGGTTCTGTATTGTCTTACATAGCCTCAGTTCTGCACAGTGTGTATAGTGAAAAGCTGAAGACAGTTTGCTCTCAGAGCTCTGAGAATCAAGCCATCGAAAAAACTTTAAAAAATCACTTTTGATCCAATTATTTTGGTCCAAATTATTTATTTATTTATTGAATTTTGTGACTCGGTAAGCCCTCTGGGCCTAGAAGACCCTTTTTCACGGGCAACCGGGAGGAGGGGGGATGCAGATGGTAAGCAACTCAAACTGAACCAGATTAAGCTGTTGGTGGTATTTTTTTATTGAATTTAGTACATCAATTGTAGGAAACCCTCCTGTGCTTAGATCATCGGGTGTTGATTGTTTTTCTGTGCATTTTGAATGTTCATTTAGAACATTCAGTCTGTGTACTGACAGACACTGTTGTAGTGTGCTTTGGGGGAAGGGCATATCTGTGGTGGAGTGAGATTCACATGAGAAAGACAGTCTTTCTAACTGTTTTGTACTAGTAGTCTGTGTTAGTATTTGTGTGTTTATGTACACACAGTAATAATTGAAGTAATTTTTGATCATCATTTTTAATTTGTTGTGGTGCAATGCATATTTTCATTCTGTTTAAAAGATTTGGTTATATATTGTACTGAACTGTTAAATTTTCAGTGCATTACCTGTAGTGTGTAAGTGTGTGTGTGTGTGTGTGTGTGTGCCATCAAGTCAGACACGTTTTATTGTGCCACACAGTAATCACAGCACTCTGAGTCCGTTATCCATCTGTGGTATTTTTTACTGCTTCGTTCTATCTAGGTAGTGGACTGGTACTGCAGCGCCCCCCCTACCCACAAAAGGTATTATTTTTCCAGTTTTGGATTTGTGTGACCACTGTTTAAGGTGGTGGTATTGTGCCCATGTGGCTGCTTCTCTTGAGTGCACAATCTTCATCTGTCCGTGCATTTGCATCTGTTTAGGGCTCAATATGCATCTGTAAGCCACAGTTGTTGTTTTTTGTCTTCCCATCCACTCCAAAGTTCAGAAATCTAAATTTGCTGTGAATTTTTTGTGTAATCCAAAATAATGCCTGCAAAGAGACATGGATGAAAAGATGTTTCTGTCCATGGCTTTGCTGTGACTGGCAAGATTGGCCATGGGCATGGTAGTACGCAGCATAAGTGCACAGTTGATGCCAGTAAAGGGATTTCTCAGACTATGTTTCTCACAGTGCAATCAGTTGCTTCAATAATGGTTGGAGATGCTGTTGTCCCTACTGGTGGTGGTAGTGAAGTTGCTGATGGCATGAGTATTGTCCCAAGTTCAACCTGTGACAATGTAATGATGTAAAGGGGCAAAATTTAAAGACAGAGGGGGGACAGATCAGGGGCAACGTCATGAAGTATTTTTTTATGGAGTGGGTGGTGGATGCATGGACAGACAAAAACTAATGCTTCATGTTATGGTGTGAGAGCAACAGTTGGAGCATGGTCACAATTTTTAGATGTTGACCCTTGATGCACTCCAATCATTGTTCTGGGTTTGCAATCCTGTTGTTCTGGTGGTCCACCTCACTCCACATCAGGCCCAAATCGACCTGTGTGGCAGGCATTCTTGCAGGGTTGCCAGTGCCCTCTGCAGGTTCTGGAGCAGCCACTTGCTCCATGGCCCGACCATGCTTGACCCCACATGCAGGTGAAGGCCATGCTGCCACCTATTGCCCATAGGGACAGCAGGTGCATTCCATCCCTGTTAAGCAACCTTGGCCTCCCACTGTGCACAGTGGTGGTTTGCAAGGTGGGTGCACTGTTCACCTGTCCCCAGATGTCTCCTCTCTCACAAAACCTCTTTCTCCCACACTAGGTAAGGTGAAAGTGAAAGTATTTCACAGTCTTGCCTGATAAACTTCCTGCCTGAGCCATGTGACTGACAAACTGTAACATGTGATCTGTGGGCTGTTTCAATTATGACTCACTTCACATTCATCAGAAACCAATGCGAAGCGAACTCAAAGTTACCTTAATGCAAAGCCGTAATGGGATGAAGACATTATAAAGCAAAGTAGTGTAATGCTATGGGGACTTCGTGTAGCATTTAACAATGAAGCGTGGACAACTTCACCCCAACTTCGCTGGTGGAGTTAAACTTTGTTGCATCTCTACTTCAGAGCAGCATTGGGTATGTGGTATGCTCTTGTACTTTAAACAGCTAGACTTCCTAAGACTTCACTTACTTATGCTGGCTTGGATCATAGATTGTTATGTTTCTCATTAAAGCTGCTGGCTCTCTGCTATCTGCTGTCAGAAAAGCCAATGCCGCAGCACTCTAGGTGCTATAGGCACTGTTCCCTCAATGGAGTTACTCAGACAAACTAAAGGAGAGGAATTGCTGTGCTTTCCTTATAGTATGACTGTATTAGGAGCAGAATGCTGAGCAGCATGAAAAAATGTGCGGCTCAGTCTATTAAGTAGAGTCAATGAAAGGAGAGGAGCTGCTGTGCTGTTGTTATAGTATGGCTGTATTAGGAGCAGAATTCTGAGTGGCATGAAATAACGTGCGGCTCAGTCTATTAAGTAGAGTCAATGAAAAGAGAGGAGCTGCTGTGCTGTTCTTATAGTATGGCTTTATTAGGGACAGAGTGCTGAGAAAGTGTGCAGCCCAGCCAATTAATCAATCAATTCCAACGCTCAATTAAAAAGTTAATCTATTCAGTTTGAGCTTCTTGTATTGTCAAGGCAAATAGTTAAATGGATGGGTAGTTTAGGTTTAATTAATTTCACTCCACTCCAATCCCTGTAACTGATTTTAAGGATTTTGCCAGTATTGCAAGTTGATATGCTATCTGAGTATTTTGTTGTCTTAACAATTTGATCTGCTTAAGTGATTTAGGAAACTTGAGAACTTTGAGATGTAGATGTAGAACATATTGTTAATATGTTGTGCAGCACCATTTTACATAGGTTGGCCAAGTTTCAAATACAAATTTTAAGTTCAGAATTATCAGGAGTATCCTGTATCACCAAATTGTATCACAAAATCAAAATCAGAATATCACAATGCATTTATATATTTAAACATCTGAACATATTAAAAGTACACCTACTGGCCCAGATATTCAAACTGCACCATTGTGAGGCGCAAGCCCTTGCGCTGCTCAAAAAAGTGGCGCAGGGGGTGGCCAGGCGACATTCAACGGAGTTGGCGCTATTGAGCAACTTCTTTGAATATCACCCTGATTACCCACTGTGCATGGCGCAGTGGAACTGCGCCACCGCAAGTGGTCAGAGTGGAGCATTGAGATGTGGTGGCGCAAGTTCCATTGCGCCATGTGCAACACCTGCGATATTCAAAGGGTGACATGCAACTGGGGCCATAATCTATGCAAGGCACCGGGGGCCATTTGCATCTGATTATGGCCCCATTTGCATGCCATTAGCATGCATGTGCACCAATCCCCGAGGACTTGCGCCTGGCACCCTGCCAGGCAGCAGCCGTAGGGGACTGACGCCCCTTGCAGCCCGATCGTAGGCATAACAGTATCCCCCCCCTCCATAGCCCGATCACAGGCATGAATTGAAACTCCCCTGAGTAGCCCAATCGCAGGCATGAATTGAAACTCCCCTAGCAGCTCGATCGCTGGCATGAATTGAACCCTCCAGTAGCCCGATCGTGGGCATGAAGTCATCCCCACAAAGTCCAAGATCCCTGGTGGTCCAGTGGACCGCTAGAAGCCAGATCGCTGGCGGCATCCACACCCCCAAGTCTACACTCCCTGGTGATCTAGTGGCCCCCACCCTCCCCGCCCATGGAGCCCCACCACCGCCTCCCCCATTTGCTGGCGGGCGGCAGCACCCCACCCACCTGCCGCCCCCACTGCCCGCCGACTGACAGCTCAGAGCATGAGCCAATGGGCGGCAGCCCATACCATACAAGGCAGTCCAGATATGTGAATGAATGAATGATTCCCACCACAGTTTAAAATAATATAGACTAAAAGCGTCATTGTCTCAGTTTCTTAGTTTTGCAGTATAAATCAGTCTGTAGTCAGTGCTGCAGTTTAAAGAACAAGCTCTTCTCTCCCCTTTTGATTTTGAAACTTGAAGTGGCTTGGAGAGACTAAGGTGGACTGAAGTGGAATGAAATACTTAATCCTCCAACAAGTCTCCAACGGATCTTCCGAGTCACCTGAGTACCCCCAAGGTGTGTTCACAGCGAACCGCTGTTCAAAGCTGTTCAAAGCTTCAGTGCTTCAGGGCACAGTGCTCACTGTTCGGTCTCTGGTTTTAAGTGTTAATAACATGAAACATGGCAGTTCACTGGTTGTTAACACAAATCAAAAATTAGAGTTATAAGAACACTGAATTCCTCTGTCTAGTATGGCAAAAATGGCATACCTTTTCTTAGATAGAGGTTATTGTTTCAGCGTCCCTGCTCCATTGGATCCTCTGAGGTCCTCTGCAGCAAAATATGGGCATTAGTGATGGTCAGCATGCTCTCCATCTGTCGAAAAGGTTGCCATAGGTGGAGGCACTGCACCTAGACTGTGCCCAGGTATTACTGGACAGATGTCGTCTCACACCTTGTGGGTGGAGGTGGTTACACTAATATCCAAAAATCTTTGTTTGCCATTAAAAAGAGCACTTCCTTTTTCACTGCTTGACAACACTACACATATTCAGCCCTTATTGGGTAGAACTTTATACAGTACTTATACGCAGATCTAATGTCTGCCCATGCAAATTTACTTCCTAATACTCCTTTTGCGATGTTGTTGACTCCAAGTTTTAAAACAAATGGATTCTCTTTTTTATTATTTTGGACTACCTCTACAATATACAGTTGTTAAAATATAACCCTGTTTGATGCTATTTTCCTTTTATTCCTCTTCATTCAGCAGCTCATGTTTGCTGAAGCCCTGTACTGGAGACCTCACCTGGATATTATTATTACGTATAAACTGTTCCTTTTTATCATCTCTTTACCTTGGGCCTGTTTCAGCTGTCCTTTATCTGGGTTATTATTCATATTTTTGACTTTCTCACCACATTCCTGGTTCAACTGCTCACTTTTTTAATAGTTCCCTTTTTGCTTTCTTTGCTTAACCAGTTTATCTTTACAAACTACCAGCTGTTTTGTTGCAGTCATTTAATTCTAAAATCAAATATTTTATTTCCTTTGCCTCCTTCAAAGCTACTTCAGATGTTATTTAACTAATTCTGCCTTGTGCAGCCATTTTGGGTTGGGTTAAGCAATGGATGGTTCTGATGTCATATGGCACTACCAGCAAGAATAGGTTAATACTTTTAGCATCTTGAGTACAAAGGATAATGCCATCAGGTAAATCTGGAGAAGCAGATTCAAGATTCATACTAGAACAAATCACAGTATCTATACTATTTCCAGGTTTATCTGTTGCTGGGCTAATACAATTCCTTAACAAAACCACCAAATTCATAAGAAGAGAGTTACCAGTGTGTATCTCTGATTTAATTTTCGCCAGATTAATACCAAACATTCCATTGATTTACCATTTTCTTATATATTTCGGTATGAACTAGACAGAAGATTTTGATTGAAGGCCTCATTATCTTTAGATTCCTCATATTGGGACTGAAGATGTGGGACCTCAGGTGGCTTTCTTGAGGGAGTTTAACTCAGATTTTTAGTATAAGGTGGAATAAGCAAATCAAAGATCCAAGAAAAGACTTTTGCAAGTGGTCAACATTCTGTTCAATTATATCAATAAACATCACTTTCTTTTCTCTTTCTTCCTTCGGCATAGTTGCATGGGGGACCCAGCAAACTGAATAATTTCCTTAAAGAGAATAAATACAATTCAATAGAAATTATGCAATCAAAAATCCACTTGGGAAGACCCAAAAGAAACAAACCAATCTTTTCCACAAGCGTGATGAAATTATAAAGTCTCACAGTCACAGAAATATGTGTGTGTGTGTGTGTGTGTGTGTGTGTGTGTGTATATATATATATATATATATATAGATATATATATATAGATAGATAAACAGATAGATAGATAGATAGATAGATAGATAGATAGATAGATATTCTCTGCAATAAACTATGTTAATGCACCATTAGGGTTAAAGCATCAAAGTAGGGAAATATGACCTTAGGGTTTCCAAGCCAAAGACCCCACCCCCATCCTGTATGCAGGAACTGGCCTGAGGGGTGTGCCTTGGGGTTGTGAACTCTAATTCTCACCCCATTCCATGAGTAAGTAAGGTAAGATAGGTACACTATAGGACAGTGGGGTGAGCATTAGGGTTCATAACCCCAAGGCCAGTTCCTGCATACAGCGTGGGAGTGGGGTCTTAGGCTTATGATCCCTAAGGTCACATTTCCATACTTTTGATGCTTTAACCCTAATGGTGCATGAACATAGTTTTTCTTAAGAGAATTTCCTTTCCTTTTGAGACAGTATAATCATAACCTTGTTGCTTCTGGTAGTGCTGAGCCCTCTGGGCCCTGTGCTCCCAAGCACCCATAATTTATCAGAGCCTGTAATTGTATCTTTATTGTCCTGTGGGAGTGAAGCCTATTGTCATAGGCAAGTTTCATAAACCAGGGTGCTTCAATGGTATAGAAGTCAACGCTCTGCCACTCATCTGTGAAGCAAACTCAAACTCATGGATAACTGCAGAGATTTTCACTAGGTAGCTACATACAGTAAATACCCAAGTGAGGAGATTCTGTAGGAAGATTACTTTGTTCCTTGATAACTGCAATGCATACCCGAACATTTATCTGTCCAATGTCAAACGGATTTGCTTGCCTCCTAACACTACATCAGTAATCCAGCCCATGGATATGGGCATCATTTGAAATATGAGGCACTTCAACAAAACAAAGATGTGTCCAACTCATGAGTCCACATCTGCTAACCCTGGCCCATACTTTCATTAAAAATATTAACCTATCTTTTTCTTTCTTTTTTTGTAATAGATCATTGAGTGTGTTCTAGTGTACATGGACTGTGGATCAATGGAAACTATTTCCTCATCCCTCCATTAAGCAAAAGGACAAGATCACACAAGCAACTGCAGGCAACCATCATCAGGCAAGACAAACAACATGCAACTGTTTCCAGATGAAACAAAAGACATCCATCATCAGGATCCAGCACTTCTGCAGCCACAAAATACTCATGCACAGTGCAAGACATACACACCCACATCAGGCTGCATATACAAATCCACAATACTCAAATACCAACCCCTAGTTATGTCTGCAGCAGCATACGCCCATGTGGGACTAGTGCTTCTGGAGCCACAGATATACATGCACAGTGTATGATATACTAACTCATTTTTGACTGCAAAAGCACTGGCCCCTGTGGAGCCTGTGGTTCTGCATAAACAGATACAAATCCATAATACCCACATTACAACACTGCTTCTTTCTGCAGAGGTGCAGCCCCCACAGGTACAGATAATCATGTACAATGCAAAACACACACACACATATATGCACACGCACACCTCTGTAGTCACACTGTTGAATTTCTAAACAGCACTAATGGAGTATGTTTTTTAAAGTACAGTGTGCTGTATACATATTTTCAAAAGTACCACATTATTGATACTGCATTTGTGTCATCTAGAAACAGTTGTTTGTCTTACTTGATGATAGCTGTCTGTAGTTTTTAGTTGTTTTTTTTTTTTTTAAACCAGGTATAGCACACTAAGCTGAAAGCTTTTTTATGGAAGAGACCTGGAAGCACAAGGAGGTTAAGTGACTTGCTTACGGTCACACAGTATGCAAGTGGAAGCTGTGGGATTCAAACCCAGGTCTGGTCTGCTGGATGTCACCAAATTTGCAGCTCAGAGCCTTAGACCACTGCGCTATACTGCCTCCATAAAGTTGCTTGTGTGGTCTTGTCCTTTTGGTGCATGTGGGTGTGCTAGATTTGGAAACCCTAATGCCGCATTTTCCTACTTTTGTAGCTTTAAGTTGAAACCTAACTGGTACATTAATGCAGTTTTTTGTTATGAATTTCCTTTGTTTTTGAAAAAATCAGTAATCTGACATTAACAGTACTTCTGGCTTCTGCAGCAACAGACATACATTCACAGTGAAAGAAGTGCACAACCACTTCTGCCTGCAGATAGTATCAGTACTTCTGTCTGCAGATAGCATCAGTACTTCTGTCTGCATATAGTATCAGTACTTCTGGCTGCAGATAGTATCAGTACTTTTGGCTGCAGATAGTATCAGTACTTCTGGCTGCAGAAGTGCTATCCTCTGTGCTTCACTGCCTCCACTACCTCTGTGCCTTCCCTGACATGCAGGGCTATACCTCCTCCTTTACCTTTTCTTCTATCCTGTCTAAACATGGTGGAGCCTGGGACTTTCAGGTCCAAATAACTTTTTTCTGAAGCCCAAGTTTCTGTGATGGCTACTGTCTGCCACTATTGCCTGGCTTACTAATTTTATTTCCCAGACTCCAGGCATTAGCACAGACCCCTTTCCATCTTTCTCCTGATTCCTTCAGTTCCATGTCATAACGGTAATCAAGGAATAGCGATCACTGTTAGGGCGAATGTACATTGCTAAAAATGAATTTTGGTGATGCACACTCGTGGCGAACGGGAAGAGGGTGCCCGAGATCTACGGGTTTCCTTTCAATGCATGGGGCTGTGCCCTATGCACCCCCCACTAAAGGATTCTCAACTCCAGGGGGGTGCATGTCAGGGGGTGAAATACTTAAAAAAATAAAATCCTGTTGGTAAAAAAATAACCACACCACACTGGACCCGAACCCTGCAACTCCCAACCAACCATCTTCCCCACCACTCTAGAAAACCAGCTTGGCAGCTGCTCACCATGTCCCCTCTCACATACCTTCCCTCTCCTTCCTCTCCCCCTCATGCATCTGGGCATGAGTATATGCGCGTACTTCCCATCACCCTACCTCGCCCACCCAGGTATCTGGTCGCTACCCTGCCAGGTAGCCCTGAACACAGGTGCCATAACTGAGTCACTGTTTTTGTAAGCACTCAATTGTGGTCACCTTGTTCACTGGATACTGATTTGCTCTTGCTTTTGCCTATTTCTTCTCCCTTATCCTTCCCTAGTCTCCTTAATTTTTTTTTAATTTTCATGCTAAATGTAGGCTTTGTCAGCCCTCCCTCATTGTCTTCATGTCCTAACTTAATTTGAACTTTGACCTTACTGTTACCTACCTTGCTAATACTAGTCCCATGTTTAGGGGGAGCCCTAGCTAGGTTCCCCACATGCTCTCCTTTCTTATTGATTCCCCTAGCCTCCATCTTCCCTATAGTTAATGTAACTGCCCAGTGCAGATGTCAAATTTCTGCCTCCAGAGTACTGGCCCTGTCTTTAGTCAAGTGAAGGCCATCATCCTTGAGGAGGCTCCTGTCCCATAAGCTGCCTAGTCCCTCACAAAGTTCTACCCCTCCTCTTGACACCATCCCTTCAACCACCCATTAAACTCCTCAATCTATTCTTTCTTTACTTTATAATTCCAAGTCCCCCATTCCACACAGGGAGGACCTCAGAAAAGGCCAGTGAAGTTGAGTTCGCGTCAGTCTCCCACCCTCTTAAAGTTCGGCTTCACTGCCTCCACAGGCTTGTTCACCAGATCTTTGGTACCCAAATGTACCAGCATCTCATGCTCCTCCACAACTTCTCTGTCATGCTCCCCATCCTAGCTATATCCCAGATGGCTGATGCACCAGGAAGACATCTGACCATTTCATTTCCCTTCCACATCCACCACCCTCTCTACTCCCTGTGACATGGGTTGAATACGGCCCTGTCTCATTTGTTATGCATAAAGAGTTAAATGCAAGGGCATGTTCTATCATCTCCTTTTCTGTCTCTTGTCTGTCTGGTTGTGCAACCAAATATTCTTGTGAGACCTCAGAACTGATCACTCTGATGGTTTCGCATTTCTCTGCCTCTCACTATTGCTATGCCTTCACTTGCTGTTCCTGTTTTTTCTTCCCCCTCGCATATCTGCAGTTATAAGAATGTATGTGAATCTGTATGTGAGACTGGGATCCCTTGGTGTGAAAATGTATGTAGTTATATTGTTGAAATGATTTCAAAAAGCTATTTGGAACTCAAGTGGTTAAATTTGCCATGCAGCACTAACCTTTGCAGAGCTGTCAGCAGGAGACCAGCTTGGGACTCTGTTCTATTTGCAAGCCTGCTCTGTAAAGAAACCGAAAAGAACATTTTGTGAGAAACAGGATGTCTCTTAATAAGTTCCCAGGCAAGACTTATAAAAATAGCTGCAATCTTTTGCTAGAGAGGCTGGAATTGGGAATTAGGGATACTCTCAGACAAAGGACTTGTTTTCTCCATTAGCAGCTGAATAACCACCAGACAAATAGTTGAGGTCTTATTGCCATGGTCAAATGGTAGCAGCCCATTTTGTCGAACAGCAAAGTAGTTGACAATTTCATTCATCGACAGTTTAATTCGTTGACGGACAAAATGTTACTGCAAACAGTAAAGGCGGTGGGTACTTACTTCTAGTTCCTTGTCCCCCCCAAAAAGCAACAGACAACACTGTTAAACATATAATACAAAACTTTATTTCTACAAAACTTTATTTACAACATTTTTAAAATCATTAATCAGCAGTAAGGATTTGCCTGTAGATGTGCAATATGTCAACTCTGATGTTCAAATCATCAAATGTGCAAGTATTAAACTGTGCAAAATCTGCTATTGGTTAATTTAATGTGCAAAATCAACAACTAACTCCTGTGTTCAAATCAAAAACTGCAAATTCGGTTGTCGGTTAAACTGTGCAAATCATCAAATGTACAGGTATTGCACTGTGTAAATTCTGCTATTGGTTAATTTAATGTACAAATCAGCAAACAGAGTGTGTACTATACCACATTTATTTCTATTACAGTCGCTATATCCCTCAGGTATTGCTTCTCAGACTTATTATTAAAATCAGAACAAATGATTTTGTAAATAAGAAATTGTCCAAAGCAAGCTTTTGCTTGTCTTTCTGGGTCTCCACATACTCCATGGCAGCATTAAGGTGATTGACTGCATACAGTTTTCATCACCATAAATAGTGCCCTGGAACTGATGCAACAAACCAGATCATACTGTATAACCGGTAGGGACTGTATTTGGTTGCGATGCCAATGCAATGAGGGGTCTCATGTCTACACTGTGGTAATGGTGCTGATGCTGCAATTCACTGCCTTAACAGAGCTATAAGTACAACAAAACAAACATGCTAATACAGTATTAATCCCAGAAGCCAAAAGAAAAAGGTCACATTAACGGTCTGTTTGGTCACAACCGGTGACTTGGACATTTTGTCCATAACCGTTACACCTGCGGTGGCATGTCCATTCTACCAATTGCACACAATATATTAACCGTGACCGAAAATAATCGCAACGTTCTGACTGCATGCTGTTTTCTCTGTTTGTACTGCGTTTATTTATTTATTGAATGTTGTTGACCTGGTAAGCCCACTTGGCCTAGAAGTCCCTTTTTCAGGGGCGACCGGGGGGAAGGGGATACAGATGGAAGGCAACTGATATTGAACCAAATTAAGCTGTTGGTGGTATTTTTTTAGTGAATGGGAGAAATTTGGTCAGGACACTGAGGAAATTCCCTTACTTTTTTTCGATAAGCGCCATGGGATCTTTTGCTACTGAACAATTCTTTTTGCTAGTATTGATAATAATAAAACACAACTTGTGAATTTTATAATTGCTCCTGGTTTTCCTATACTTCCTGACTTTGCCTCGATGACACTCCCCTAATCACTGAGTCTCCAATCACTAAGACTTGCCTTTATGACTTCCTCTTGTTCACTCCCCTTGCTGCCACCAAGTTGTCCTGCCCATTTCCCCAGACTGTCTCAGCGTTCCCCCCACAGATTCAGGTACCTGAGCCTCCAACTGGGGTGCAAAATGATATGTTGTCCAGATGGTGTGAAATTGGTTGAACCCCTTGAGATTTCTGCTTTCAACCTTCCCCCTCCACTTTCCCACTACCCTCCAGACCCTAAGCCAGTGGGCCTCTGTAGGAGTGAGGATGTGGGGGGTGGACCCCAGCTGAGTTAGTGCTGCAGCTGAGATATATCATCTCCTGCTGCTACCAGAAGAATATGGAGCTCCACAAAGGTCCTGCACAGTGGTCCCTTCTCCAGAGGGTAAGCCTGGAAAAGAGTGCCCTGAGTCTTTACAACTGACTACCTCCCAGCTGTACTTCATCTCCATACTGATTCTATGATAACCCCTAGACCATTGTTAACAACTTGCTTTCCTCTATCTGCCTCGTGCTGTTAGACTGCAATCAAAAAGGTCTATCTTATATAAGGAGTTCTATTATATATTGAGTACTTCCTACACCTCCCTTACGTAACTCCCTTAACCTTGATTAATTTCAAATATAGATTTATATTTGTATAAAATGCATATCCATAGATATAAACATACAAAAATATAAAAACACCCACTTCAGCTGTATCATTCGAATGTATCACATCTCAGTATCATCCATCAGTGCCTTATCAGGACTGTGCGCAATAAGCTGAATAAGGAGTGGGATAGGGAGATCAGCACCTCTATCAAAGTTTACATATAAAGGTTTGGGAAAAAGAGCTATGCCAAAATATAAACTGTCTCTTAAAGTATGACAAAGTTATCGTTTTGAAGACTCATGGAACATTTTCTCCTAAGCTCATTGTTAGGCTAAGCTCCTAGGCTCAAGGACATGAAAGGATGGCTGTGCTGAATGAAACTGAGAAATGTTTTCTGTGTGAACTGAAAATTCTTTGTTCACACTTTAGGTGTCATCAAAGAATTCTCAGCTCATGACCATAGAATCGTAAGCCTCAGTAAGCTGGGAACCTAAGATTTTCTGGGTACCCAGAAGATATTTCTGGGCTTGTTTTAAAAAACAAACACTAGAATCTAACTAAATGCGTCCCATTTACCCAGGTTCATATGTTTGTTTTTCAAAAATTCATTATTCTTATGTATTTTACAGAATTGTTTTCACCCCCCACCCCCAAAAAAAGGATGGCAGCATTCACAATCAAAAACATTTTTCTCACAAAAGAAAAATAGCCGAGGAAGTAAAATTCTTCTTTAACATCAGAGGATTAACTCAACAACCCTACTGAGCATGTTCAGAAGCAAAAGTTCAAAACCTTTTAACTTGAGAACTGATTTATATTTTTTCACAAAAATCTTCAAAAGTCACACCATTTGGCCAAACCCGTCCTACCCCAAGACATTTGAAAAAAAAAAAATCCAAACCATCTTTGCTGTAGGCATGAGCAACAAAACAGCCATAAAGTGCCCTTTGAAGGGCTTTTAAAAATTCTGGAATACAGATGAGCATCTATCACGAAACTTCTAACAATCTTGAGAACCTGCCACCCGAATCACACCTTTTGCACAGTTTCATTGAACAGAGCCAAAATTATTAAGCTACAGAAATTTTGGATTAACATTAATCAATTAGTTAGCTCAACCCTACCTACACGAGAGCTAAAGTGTAGGTATAATGAGATACAGTAGATAGATAGATAGATAAATAGATAGATAGATAGATACAGACAGACAGATAGATAGAAAGACATAACAGATAGATAGATAGATAGACAGACAGACAGACAGACAGACAGACAGACAGACAGACAGACAGATAGATAGATAGATAGATAGATAGATAGATAGATAGATTGTCTTGTACATGTATGGCATCCTTGTGGGCTAAACTTGCAATTACCTGCAGAAGTCTACTAGTAGCAGTTGTGATAGCACAACTGGACTCATATTTGTTTGCCACTTCATAACAAGCTGGCATAGGAAGTCACTAAGGTCTAGTGGGAAGGCATGGCAGTCACATCATTGGAGAACTGTCTTGTGAACCAGGGGATCCCATGTTTATATCCCACCACAGCCACTGGTCCTGTGGATGATTTTGAGCAAGCCACTTCACCTCCCTGCACTTCAGCTCCTGCTAGCTATCAAACTGGGTAGAAGCAGGACTCCCATTGAAAATGTGATTGGTCATCTCAGCTGGGTTATCTTGTTTAAAAAAAGAATTATTACAGAACAAAATAAGACAGAAAACAAAAAAAAGAATGTTGATTGGATGCAATGCTCACCACAGCTGGGTTTTCCACAGCAAAGACCCCAATGTTTTCTGGCAGTACCACATAAAAGTATACCCAAAATAAGATTACCAAAATTCTTTTTACGGCCTATCATCAATCTGTGGGGTCACATGACATTTCTGACTGACTGGTCATGAGTGTAATTCTACATACAAATATAGCATAGCAAAGGAATGCTGTTTTGGGCATAAGATGCTTTCCATGACGACTTTGGCTGGAATGGTGTGCTGTTTGCAAACACTTGGATTAAGCAATGTGCATTCTGAGGAATGGAAACTTCTCCTGGGAGGTATCCTCTCATTAAATGCAGACACAGTTTTGTTTATTTTTGTACCTTTCACAATACTATTTTTGTACGTCTCACAACACTTTGTTTTCCTTAGAGTTATTTTACATCTCCTCCACTCCTCTCACATATATAAAGAAGTTTTCCATTAGCAACATTTAAGGTTGCTAGGTCTATGTATCTATCTATCTATCTATCTATCTATCTATCTATCTATCTATCTATCTATCTATCTATCTGTCTGTCTGTCTGTCTGTCTGTCTGTCTGTCTGTCTGTCTGTCTGTCTATCTGTCTGTCTGTCTATCCATGCATACAATAGATAGGGGACTGTGTATTATGAGTCTGTAATACCATCAAGAGGTTCTAGTGACATGTGAACCTTGCAGCAAAGTGCTAGAGGTTCAAGCATGTCACCAGAACCTTAATATGGTAATATAGCCAAGAAATGCACAGTTCCCTGTATGTTATTTTTTGTATTATATGGATCCAGTCAGGAGCTCACTTCCATGCTCCTGTCTGAAGCTGCAGCCAACAGTACTATCTCATGCAGCTTCTTCTACAGACTGAGTTGCTTGTTTCCTTCACTCCCCAGTCCCTCTTCTGGATTGAAGCCAGGACATGGAGAGGACACCAGCAGGATAGTTTATTCTTCAACAGTAGCACCCTAGGAGCCTGCAAAGTCTTCACTGCCCCATTCCCAGGATTAAAGCAGCAGTGGGATGGGGGACCAGGCAAAAGAGAAGGAATTCTCTGGCACCAGTTACACCCATAATAATGTAGCTGGTCAGCCACATTTATTTATTTATTTAGTTTTTGTTGACCAAGAAGGAGGACTAGACAACAATTCTGCCTATTTTCAGCCTAGTCCCAGGGAGGTGGATACAGATGGATGCCAACTGACATTGAACCAGATTAAGCTGTTGGTGGTATTTTTAGTGAATGGGGGAAATTTGGCCAGGACACCAGGGAAATTCCTCTACTGTTTGGTGGGGGGGGCGCTGCTGTGGTCGCTCATGGCAGCAGTCAGTGATGACTTGGTGAAGGAAATGGAGGTGGTGGAGGTGGGAGGGTTTGTTCCACCTCCCACCTCTCAATTGCCTGGAATGGAGTGAGTGAATGGCCCATTTGGTGAAATGTGTACGGGAAATGCTGTGCAATTGAAAACGGTATAAGATTTAGAAATGTAGAAACATAGACTTTGATAGCAGATAAGGACCACTTGGCCCACCCAGTCTGCTCATTTCTCTACCTACTGGATAAGCTGCAGATTCTAGTCAACCAACAGCCTACTTCCTGCAACCCCCCATTATAATTACCTTATGTCTGTCCCATACATGTTTGAATTCCTCCACTGTTTTAGACCCCACAACCTCTCCAGGAAGGTGGTTAAATGTGTCTATCACTCTCTCTGTGAAAAAGAATTTCCTCACATTACCCCTGAGCCGTCCCCCCTCTAACTTTAAATTGTGCCCCCTTATTCTTACACATCTCTTTTTCTGAAATATGCTACCCTCCTGGACTTTGTTGATTCCCTTGAGGTACTTAAAAGTTTCTATCATGTCCCCCCGTCCCTCCTTTCATCAAGGGTATGTATATTAAGCTCTCTCAGTATCTCTTCATATGATTTCTGATGTAGACCCTGCACCATTTTAGTTGCCCTCCTCTGGACTGCTTCCATCCTGTTCATGTCCTTGTGTAGAAGAGGTCCCCAAAACTGCACGCAGTACTCCAGATGGGGTCTCACCAACTGTCTGTACAGAGGGATAACCACTTCCCTTTTTCTGCTTGTGATGCCCCTCCCTATGCATCCCAATATCCCCCTGGCTCTCCTTACTGACTTCTCACATTGCTTACCCACCTTTAGGTCATCTGATATGACTACACCCAGATCCCTTTCCATTATTGTTGTTGTTAGTACCTCCTGCTATTGTGTACTCGTCTCCTGGATTTTATTTCCCAGGTGCATTACTTTGCACTTCTTTGCATTGAATCTAAGTTGCCATATGTCTGACCATTCCTCCAACCTTGCCAAGTCCCTTCTCATCCTTTCTAGCCCCCCTTGTGTATTAACTCTGTTACAGATCTTTGTGTCATCTGCAAAGAAGGCATACCTTTCCTTCCAGACCCTCTGCAATGTCACCTATAAAGACGTTAAAGAGGACTGGACCCAGTACTGAGCCCTGAGGTACTCCACTAGTAACTCTCCTTTCTTCAGAATATGTTCCATTTACTATTACCTTCTGTGTCCTGTTGTGCAGCCTGTTTGCTATCCAGGCTACCACCCTGAGACCCACTTCCAGGCTGGCTAACTTGATTATTAATCTTTTGTGTGGGACTGTGTCAAATGCCTTGCTAAAGTCTAGGTAGGCCATATCTACAGCCCCTCCCTGGTCTATTACTTTGGTCACCCAGTCAAATAAATCAATTAGATTCATCTGACATGACCTTCCTACTGTGAATCCATGCTGCTTTGGGTCTTGTGCCCTGCTGGCCTCTAGGTACTGAACAATTCTTTCTTTCAGAAGTGATTCCATCATTTTCCCCACCACTGAGGTCAAACTAACAGGTCTGTAGTTTCCTACTTCTGCCTTGCTCCCACTTTTGTGAAGGGAAATCACATCTGCCCTCCTCCAGTCCTCGGGTACCATCCCATCCTCCCATGATTTGTTAAAAAGTGTGGTCTGTGGTGTCACTAGGTCCTCCCTTAGTTCTTTTAGGATTCTAGGGTGAATCCTGTCAGGCCCCATTGCTTTGTCTACCTTTTTAAGAGGATGATGAATTTCTGGTTCTAGAATGTCGGAAATGCCAACTACTGGAAGTTATTACTCAGCAAGAGGCTCTCTTACCAAAACAAACTGCTTTTATGGAAACTCAAGATTCAGCTGGTGAACCAGCAGCTCGGCCTTGGGTGGAGGAGGAAATTTCAGATGATGACTTACTTTCTTCAGTACAGCAGAATCAGTCTACTTTAATGAACACTCCTCTTATCAGCCCAAAACATATGATGGTAGATCCCGCTGAAGTATCAAATTTACCGCTGTCAAGCCGAACAACTCAGCTGATTACGAACGCTGATGTGGCAGCATCAAAGGCCTTGAAAGATGAGTCAGCCAGTGATGCCACACGCCAAATTTTGAATTCTACTGACATGCCTCCCTCTGCTGCAACAATTGAGCAGCCTGATATTAAAGACCATGGTCTATAGATGCCGCTTTGTTGGCTGCAGGGTGGGAGAAATCAACTGATGGCAAGCGTTAGGTTTCAGGTATGTCTCCCATTTCTATTCCCACATCTGTGGGACAGACTTCACTACCTGTTTCAGATATTGTTTCCCTACCAAGTTTGCCCACATCTACACCGATTTAAAATGCTGTACCACACCAACCTGAGTCTATTATCCCTGATGCACCTTTGAATACTAAATCTGACAAACCGAGGAAATCCTTTGCTTCCTTATGTCATCTAACTGTGTCCTCTGCTAAACGCCAAAATGCTGTACACTTACTTTACAAAGGTGGCTTAGATTGTGTTCCAGACCACGTCTATGTAGGGAAAACACTGCTTAAAGATTCTTTAGGTTTTTTTGTGACAGAAATTTATGCCCAAATCCACGTGTCAGGCGAACACACCTTTGATGTAAGCTTTAAGACCGCAAATGGTTTAGAAAGTTTTTGGAAAAAATATAATGCTCTTCGAAACTCTCTCCTATGGACCCCTTTTGAAGCTATTCCTCTAACGAAGCCTGCAATAATATTTGTAACTGTACTATTTCGTAATGAAGGGGTTAGTGTAACTGATCTCACTTATTGGATGAAACAGCGCTGTACTGTTCTGGATGGACCTACTGCCATTTTTGACAGCGAGAATTACTGGACTGGGGTCTGGAAGTTTAAAGTTTTATTATCTTCCACAAGTGATGGTTTCAAATATTTGCCTAATTCCTTTTTTCTTGGCCGCGATAGGGGGGGTTTGTTTTACTCAGGCCAACCTAAGGCCTGTTATAGATGTGGCTCTGAAGGCCATGTGAGTAGTGTTTGCAATAAAGTACAATGTTCTCTCTGTAATGAATTTGGACATGCTAGTAATAATTGCTTGAATGAAGTGATTTGTAGCCTATGTGATGAAGCAGGGCATTCTTATCAGAGCTGTTCCTGGGCTGCACATAACACCAATCCTGGAGGAGATTGCAAGGAGCAACGACTGCTTCTTGTGGTTTATTTATTTATTTATTTGCTTTTGTTAACCAGGTAAGCACACTAGACAACAAGTGACTATTTTCAGGTGTGGCCCGGGAGGTTACAGAGTACATAAGAAACAAAATACAGAGTCAGGGTAACATACGGGCCCATGAACAAGTGGGTGGAACAGCAAAATGGTACAACTGGCTTTAAATGGTAAGGTTAGCAGTAAGTCAACGAGATACATAACAGCAAGTGAGAGGTAGAATAACAAAGGCAACAGTATGGGCCTCTGCTTCCCCCCCCCCACTTCCCCACTTGCAGTGATCTCTCCAGCAGTGGTTGTAGAATCATGCAAAGACCCCTCAGTGGACTTGGTTCCTGCCCCTACCAATCCTCAGATACAGGTTAGTAAAACTGATTTGGAAGTAGAACCCCTGACAACAGTAGAAGCAACTGAGGATTCCATGGCACCCCCCCCATGGCTTACGTTACTAGAAAAGGTACTGTGGCTCGTAAAAGATCTGTAGAACCTACCCCAGACTCTAAATTAGCCAAAATGCAGACTATTCCCCTTCAAAACAGGTACCAGACTCTCCCTACTGCAGATAGTGACTCTGACATGTTTTCAGATTCCTCTTCTATGGTGGGAGATGGGGAGGCGGATCAGACTGATACACCTCGGAACACCTCTCCAACTGTGTCTGTGGGAAGAAAGAAATCACCTCATGTGAAACTGAAAACTAGATTAGGTACCAGAAGTAGGGTTAGGAAAAAATTATGATGACCTCTTATTTCTTTTATTTTTTTATGTCTCTTCTTTTCACCTCGGTAAATATCAACAGTATTAAGAGCCAGAGGAAAAGCGGTGCTGTTTTTTCTGCTTTGTCTCTACAACAATCAGGTGTTTATTTTCTACAAGATACAAAATTGCACACTGCGTTAGATATTCACAATGCTACTGCCGCTTGACATGCTGGGCCTTCCTTTTGGTCAATAGGTACAGACCAATGCTCAGGGGTTGGAATTTTGTTTATAAAGATATAGAATTTACATGTTTTAGACTGCTGGATTTGGTTCCAGGAAGAGCTTTACTTCTTGATATTTGTGTCCAGGGGACTCTGTTTCGACTCATTAATATTTATGCTATGCAATCTAAAGCTGATAGGGTGTCACTTTTTAAATTGATACAACCATATTTGCATACTGCACAACAAGTGGTTTAGGGGAGATTTCAATTGTGGATTGGAGAAAAGGGATGGGGGGCAACAGACTACAACCTTGAAATCATATTGGGATTCAAACTGTTTAAAGGACATACTTCAAAAAGCAGATTTAGTTAATGTTATGATTTCTTACCACAAACAAATTATGCCAACTTTTTGTAAAGGTACGTCATCCACTAGAATCGATTTCTGCTTTATTTCCCACCATTCTGCTATTTCTGCAGCTGGAACTCAGGCTGTGGAGTATTCTGGTCATTTCTTACCTTTTCTTTAATTAAGACAAAGGTCTCAGATGGGTCGGGGCTTGTGGAAATGTAATTCTTCATTATTAATTAAAGAATATTGTCACACACAGTTGCAGTATTTTTTGTCTGTAAAAAAACAGTATTTTTTTATGTGATTCCCAGGTACAATGGTGGGAAGATTTAAAAAAGGAATTGATTATTTTGCTTAAAGTTTTGAGTAGGAAAGACAAAGATATACTTTATTTAAAATATCTCTGTGATAGAAAACAATTGCAATCCTTAATTTCTCTATCATATACCTCTACACATGACTATGATACCCAGAATTCACATTTTAAAGCACGCATGTTCAAATTTCACCAACAAAAGGCTGCTGTCTTAGCATTTCAGCAACGTTTTGACTTAAAAGGACCATTTTCTAATATTTGTCCATATGACACATGCAAACAACGGGTTCAGTCAAAAAGAATGGATAGTTTAAAGGATTACTTGGGACATAAGCACAATACACATTCTGAAATTATGGTTATTGTCTATAATCATACAAAATCTATTTTTTCTCAAAATAATATAGATTTGGATTGTATCCACACATTTTTGGAACATATTACAATTCCTGAATTTTCAGCTTCCTTAACTCAGGACTTACTAACAGATATTCATTTTTCTGAATTTAAACAGGCCATCAAATCCATGCCCAAAAATAAATTTCCTGAGAAAGATGGCCTGACAACTGAAATGTACCGACTTATTGTGGATGTTTTGGCTCAGGAATTGGCCCAGGTTTTTTCTAGTATGTTACAGTCCACATTAACCTTTGATATGGTACAGGGTTCCCTGGTTTATATTTATAAGGCTGGAGATTGGCATCTCTTGACTAACTGGAGACCAATTTGTCTTTTAAATATGGATTTTAAGATACTGGCAAAAATTTTAACTCTAAGGCTGCAAAAATTTGCAAATTATGTAATTAGTCCAGCACAAGCATGTTCAGTAAAGCATTTTAATATTCAGGAACATCTCATTTTATTGAGGGAAATAACTACTAGAAGTGCAAAGAAGGAGACTGAGGGTTTCTTGTGCTGCTTAGATCAAAGTAAGGCTTTTGATTCTATTAGTCATTGTTATATGTGGGAGGTTTTAAGGTTTTACAATGTCCCGGGGTGAGTTTATAAAGTGAATAAAATTAGTGTATGAATCTGCTACTGTTGTTCCTTTAGTTAATGGATATGTTGGGCCTTTAGTTCCTGTCCATAGTACAGTTCAGCAAGGTTGTCCCCTCAGCCCACTCCTCTATGTCTTTTGTATCAATCCTTTATTATGGTACATAAATGCTCATCCTGTAATCAGATCTATACAGATCAGGACTTTACCAAGTCCTGCAAGGTGTATTGCATATGCAGATGACTTTTGCCTTCTTTTATTAGATGTACAGTCTGTTTCTGTAGCAATTGATGTTTGTACTGTTTACTCTTTTGTTTCGGGAGCAAGCTTAAACACGTCTAACTGTCAAGGTATATATTTAGGAACACACCTACAAATTGGCTCTCAGATTTCTGGTATTCCTTTTTTCTTCCCATCCTATTAAAAGTTTAGGATTGTTATGGGGCCCAGGTAGTTTAGATTTTTTGAACTGGACTTCCAGACTAGACCTTGGAAACAGAATAGTGTCACACTGGAATACCTGGAAAATGGACAAAAAGAAATGTGTGACTCTGATAAAGACAACGTTGTTACCTCAATTTCTTTATGTTTGTAAAATATGCCCCCCCAAAACAAATGGAAGTGAGCCTGCTGAGTTTATTTTTTCCTGCAGTATGGGGTAGTTGGTTGAATTCTATAAAAATAAATATCACCTACTTACCTTACTCACATGGAGGGTTAAATATGGTTAACCCATTAGTGTTTTTTATTGTATGTCTTTTTATGCAAATCTTCAGCCTCTATTGGTTAATGAGGACAACGTTTGGACTCCATATTTTTATGATGCTATTAATCAATGGTTTTTGATTTGGGAAGGATCCAAAAAATACCCATCTGAGACAAGATCCTACACTCCCTAGTTACTATAGGGAAATATTTGTAAAATTATAATTATGGGGAGTCTCTAGTCACATGCTGCTGGGCACTACCAGGAAGCAATTGTATCACAATATTATTTCTACCCATTTGTTTGAGAAAATAATGTTTCTTTATTGACCTTTACATGTGCAGGATACTCATTTGTCTTTATTAACAGAGAAGAGTTCCAAGACATCTGTGGAATTTCCATTGGCTTAGTTGCCATGGTAAGATAAATGTAAAAAGTAATCAAAAGCACAAACAGCATGCTGAACGGGGTTGCATTAGGCCTGAGTGTGTGTAAGCAGAAGTTCAAGTTCAAGTTTATTGCAGGAAAGACTCCATTGAGCAAGCTCATTCACAAGGAGGTCCTGAGTCATAAGCATATACAATACATAATTACATAGTTAGGAGATATTCAGTGAAGGACAAAAGGTGGAGAATTATATACATTTAGGAGGTATATACAATGGGCATTTTTGTACTGTAATGCTGTACATTTCAGAGTTAGCCTAGTCCTATGTTATGTAACACTTTTGGTTTATACCATGGAGGGCCAGTGGATACTTGTGGAGCTGTTTAGGCGTTAAGGTCTAGTTGCATCTACATATGTCTTTTATTTTAGAGAATGCTAATGTTTTGAAGGAGTTAGTTGATACAATACTGGTTAGCTTCAGCATAGGTTGGAGTTGATTCCAAATCTTTGCTAGAGTGTATGAGACAGCCCTTTGTCCGGCTGCAGTTCGTGTCATGGGCACATCTAGTAACACAAGGTTGGATTTCCTTAAGGAGTAGGTGCTGTGTGAGATATTTATAAGTGATGTAAATATGCTGGCAGTTTGTGAAGTAGCAGTTTGAGGGTCCATATGCCAGCATGGAGGAGACATCTGGTGGTCAGGGATGACCAAGCAACTGCTGTATAAAGATCACAGTGGTGGGTCCTATACGCTGAGTTGATAATGAAGTGAAGAGCACAGTGGTGTAGTATGTCTAGTTTTGATAGGTTCAAGGTTGGGGAGAATATGTAGATAAAGTCTCCGTAATCTAGCAGGGGGAGGAAAGTTGCTTGGACCAGTCTTTTACGGATTGCGAGAGAAAAGAGGGTCCTATTTCTGTAGAAGAAACCCAGACGTGTTTTAAGCCTCTTTAAAAGATCCTCGATGTGGTCCTGGAAGGAGAGCTTATTGTCTATCCACATACCTAGGTATTTGAATTTATCTATGACTTCCAAGGGTTCACCTAGAGAGGTTTCCACAAAGTTTTAAGTTGTGAACGGTAGGGGATCAGCCAATGCAAGTCTCGAGAAAATCATAGTTTTAGTTTTTTTTTGCCATTTAGGAGCAACTTGGCATTGATGAGGTTGCTTTCTAGCTGACAGAAGTCAGCTTGGAGTGTTTCCCTGACTTTAGATAAGGACGAGTCTGATGTGTATAGTACCGTATCATCTGCAAAGAAGCGTATGCTGGATGTCTTTATGTGGGAGTCAAGGTTGTTAATGTAGAGGGAGAAAAGGATTGGTCCCAGTATGGAGCCTTGAGGGACTCCTCTGGTGATTGAAAGCGGGGCAGAAAGTAGGCCGTCGGCTTTGACTTTTTGAATCCTTTCCGTAAGGTAACTGGTAAACCACTGTAAGGTGGATGGACTGGCACCTATATGTGCAAGACAAGCGATTAGGAGGTGATGGTCTACAGTGTCGAAGGCCTTGCTAAGATCTAGAAAGACCGCACCCGTGACATTCTTGGAGTCCATTGCATGGATCCGGATCCAGATGAAACTATTGAACATTTATTTTTTTTGTTCTCCTTTATACAACCATTTTGGTCATTGTTAGCAAGTTTTTGGTCTGTACCTATATTTTATTGTATGTCAACTGAAGAATTAATGTATGGTATTTACCATTCTGGTTGGCAGCAGTTTCATAATGGTACGTTGAATATTGTTTGTTTAGTTTTAAAATGGCAAATGTGCATTGCCAGATGTGGTTTTATGCTACAGCAAAGAAATACTCCTCTTGAAATCATTATTCAAAATGTTACCACAGAACTGGTTAATATTTTTCAGAATGAATGTACTATATTCCCACCACATGTTTTAAAAGCGCATTGGTACAATATGCCTTGGATTACTACTTCAGATTTTCCTGTAACATGAAGTTTGTTTTGATTTGTCTTTGATTGTTTGTACATTTCTTTTGTTTGATTTGTCATTTTCAATAAATTCCCCTACTCTGTCAGCAGGGGGTGCTGTCTTTCTGCTTGCAGAGATGGAGAAACCCAGTATGGAGTCAGCGGCTGAAGGAGGAGGTCAGATGGAGCATGGAGCTTCAATGCTTACATCTGAGGTGGCTGAAATGCACCCGAAGGGTGGCCAGCATAGTGTCTCAGTGGATTCTAGATCTTACGATGGCACTGAAAATGCCAGAATGGGATGCAACAACTTGGACCATGGAAACAATACACACCAAGAAACTGAGCTTTCATCAGAGGAATTAATACTCCAACAACATATTCAAGAACAGAAAAAAGCTCTGCAAGACCAGTTAAGTCAACTGGATAAGGAATACTCAGGCAAAACAATTGTTGGAGGAGGAGAAGAAATGAATAAGGAGCCCTGAGGTTTCACTGCAGCAAAAATGCCAAAGTCTTTGTTTTCAGTTCTGGGAACATACCCCCAAGTAGCACAACACAGGAAGCAAATTGACCATAATTCCGACAAACCAAGTTCCTGGAGGCTCTGGATGGTCACTGGAGCGAGCCTTGAGAGACGCCAGGTGGACACGGTAAGCAGATGGCATGTGACAGGTGGATTACCAACATGATGCCACCCATTCAAAACACACTGAGGCAGAGACAGCTAGTGCTACTGAATGGATGCAGAATCTGGCTTCCCAACCCATGGAGGGGCAGCAGAACACAATGGAGAACCACACCGACACAGTGGAGAACCACACCAACACAGTGGACCTTCCTGTAGAAGAAACAGGTAGCATTTCTTTTTCTCCCAGAAACTCTCAACCTCAATTTTTTTTATGCCAATCAAGGGGATATGGATTCACAATCCCACAATTCCACAGGACAAGGGGAAAGAGAAGGGGAACAGTCTAAGGTGGGGTCCAAAGATTCACAATGCCCCACTTATGTGGACTTATTACAAAAACCTCTTGAACTGGCAAAACGGCACAATGCCATATGACTGCGCTGCTTAGGGGGCATGGAACATCTCCCAGACAGATACTATGTGGATCGTATTCTTTTGATCAGTCCCCGGGCTTCATGCCAGCCAATGCGTATCCTCTGATTCACACCACTGGGTAGCACACATTTGCTATAAGCTTCAGAAATCCAGAAATCTTGGAAAGGTTCTGGATAAAGCATGTAACTGTTAAAACAAGCCCCCTGTGGACACCTTTTCAGGTGATCCCCCTCACAAAACAAATTTTTTGGGTTATAACCATTCTGTTCCTTAATGAGGGGGTCAATGTCTCAGACATTCTTGACTGACTTGACAAACATTGCGATGTGCAAGGCACCCCAGATCCTATTTTAGACACAGAAGGTTTCTGGAATGGGGGATGGAAGATTAAAGTTAAGCTCTTCCAAACCAACACTGGTCTTACCCATTTGCCTAACTGCTTCTATATCAGGTGGGACAAAGTTTTTATTTTCTACCCTGGGCAACCCAAGCAATGCTATAAGTGTGGTTCTATTCATCATCTCAGTTCAAACTGTACCATTGTGCAATGTACAGTATGTGGGGAGCAAAATCATTCTGGCTTCCACTGGACGATTCACCGAAGTGCAACCTGTGTGACGAGGGGGGGTCACAACTTTATGAAATGTCCCTGGGTGGCATACAATACTGAAGATGCAGACTATGGTATTCAAGACTTTTATATTCATTGAGCAGCTAGGATGGCCACTGAGTCATCCCAAAACAGATTCCCCCCATGCCCCCAACTCCAAAGAGGCCTGAAACAAAACCTGATTCCCGCGAGACTAATGAACATACTGTAGGACTGCTCCAGATGACTCCACTGGATCCCATGAACCAGCACCACAGAGCGCTAAAGCTTCTACACTGATGGATCAGGGCAGTGGGCAGAAAAAATCAAACAAATGAGGACACAGTGGAGAATATGTCCATGCCACCTCCCCACCTCCGTTCTCAGACCCCACTGACTTTCAGGTGGTCAAAGGAACAGGCACAGGGCCACACAACATGTGGAGCCTGAGGCATCTGTGGCTATGCCCTTGACAGAGAATAGATACTCTGTATTACTAACTGACCCTGGAGCTGATGACCAAGACTCATATGCAGCTTCAATCTCTTCTTCCCAAATGGACATCACCTCAGAAGCTGACCTGCCTGTGGGTCTCACCAGCAAAGTAAAACAAAATGCAGGATGGGCCCTAGGGTGGGACTCAGGAAATGTTCCAGGAAGACATCTGCCTCCACCTAAACCACTAAATGTTCAGAGAACTTGGGCTATGAGTTGAAAATAACTGGTCTTAATACAAACATTATTCGCTTAGAGGTTAAGATGCTGGCTACTTCTGATTTATTTTCATCTACTTGTTTTGACATTGTGTTTTTACAGGATACAAGGCTGTGCAGCTTACAGAATTTTAAGAGGGCAGAAGAGGCCTGGATATGGGGACCTAGCTATTGGTCAGGAGGAGAGGATCTCTGCTGTGATCTAGGAGTCTGTCTCTCGGATTTAAATATTTTTTTTTGAACTTTAAGTTTATTGAGTTTATACATCAGTGAGAAAAAAAAGAGAAAATCAAGGTACAAATACAGACATTGGGGGATTGTCCGAACATAGAGTACACAAGACCAGAATAAAGCACATATAGATGTAAACAATCGCAATGATAAAAACAGGAACAGTAACAAAGGAAAAACAAAATGCGAAAATGAAATACAAAATATAACCCCAAAAAGAAAAAACAAAACAAGACACCACCCCCAAACCCACCCACCTCCATCGCCCTGGAGAGTTTCATAGGTGAAAGAGATGTCGAGTCAATAAGGAGGAGATCTGTAATAGGGGACCTGATAACGCTAGATGTATTAGTGCAACATCAGTAACTTAGGATATTACCAGTGTCAGGGTTACCCTAGATAGAGTGTGTTTAATTTATCCCATTTCCGATTAAAAGACTCCAGATTATGTCTAGAAATAGCTATAAGTTTCTCAGTACTGAGACAGAGGGACATCTCCTTAAGCCATTCCTGATAGGTAATAATATCCTGATCCAGCCAATGCCTAAGGACCAGCTTTTTAATAACTATTGAGATGAGAGCCATGTGATATCTGCGTTCTTTCACCGAAATGCTCGAGTAGACACCCAAGATGCAAATTACTAAGGTAAATAGATCTTTAAGCCCTAAAAGTGGGTCTAAACTGTCTCTAACAGTGCTCCATAAAGGTGCCACTTTATCGCATTCCCAAAGGATATGCAGCAAATTCCCTTCGGGGGCTCCACATCTCGAGCAAATACTCGACTTAAGTTTGCCAAATTGGACCACCTTAACTGGAGTATAGTAATGATTATTTAAAATGTAGTATTGCGTCAATCTATGATTATCTTGGGATAAGTAACGATACATATCTTTCAAACTGAATCCACAGGAGGGAAATCAAATTAAAAAGTGACCAGATTTTGGAACCCTCCAGGAGACAGGAAAAAGGTCATCCAACAGTTTGTTGTATATGTTGGATATACCCCCGCATCCGGCCACCACCTGAATTTTCTCAAGGAATGGCCTTATTTTAGAGGAAGTGAGCGGCAAGGATTTTGAGGATGAGGTATCTCAATTGGTAGACTTTAAAAATATACCTCTAGAGGAATGTTGAGGGACACTAAGATTTCATCTGACTTAAGAAGTGTGCCTTGCTCATACAGAATTCCACAGGTAAGTTATGCAACTGCGGGAGCCAATCAGAGGTTAACCAGCTACCTCCAATTTTGATATTAGGATTTAAGACGAGAGGTTGAGTTGAATGCTTGGACAGGTACAAATTGAAAAAGTTCCAACACTGAGAAAGAACTCTAATAGAAAGGTCAATAGGAGAGTCTCGAATGGCTGGGAGTAACGTGGAGAACGGGTGCCAAAAAACACGGGGAAGGCTCAAATTGACTTGGTCCAATAAGTTTAATTCAAGCTATAGCCATACGGGGGGCGAGGTAGACTGAGTAGTGGACCACTTGCCTATTCTAGCCAGATGACTATCCCAATAATATAGCAAGAGGTTGGGTAGACGGAGGCCACTCTTGTGTCTAGGTGCAGTGAGTTTAAGAAAAGCTCTACGAGGTTGCTTCCCCTTCCAAACAAAGTTGGATAGCATCGAGTTTACCTGGGTGAAGAACTGCCTGGGTAACCATATATTAAGGTGGCTCAGGGGGTAAAATAACCGGGGGAGGATGTTCATTTTGATAACATTGATTCGCCCCCAAGTGGTTAGTGGCAGCTTTTGCCATCGGTCCAAGTCTCTCTGAATTCTCGTTACAGCATTATCTAAATTAAGCTCCTTGACCATTCCCACCTCCCTGGCCACATGTATACCCAAATATTTAAATGAGACCGGAGACCATTTAATTTCCGAAACGTGTAAAATCTGATTTAAAGGTGAGAGAATTTACCGGAAAAATAACCGATTTGGAGACATTCAACCTGTAATTAGAAACCTGGCCAAAACGGTCAATAATTTGTAATACATGTGCTAAAGATGTTTCGGGTTTGGTAAGGTATAACAGGATGTCATCAGCAAAGACCGATACAGTCAGGGGAAATTGGGCAATGGTACAACCCCTGATTAGTGACGAACTTTTAATACTAACAAGCAGCGGTTCCAAATACAGGTTGAAGAGATAGGGGGAAAGAGGACACCCTTGACGAGTGCCAGCGCATAAAGTAAAACTGGAAGAAAAGACCCCGTTGCAGTAGACTTTAGCCGAGGGTGACTTGTATATTGCCTTAATCATATGGATAAAGGAATCAGGGAAGCCCATTCTCTTCAAAGCGGCCCACAAAAAATCCCAATTCACTCGATCAAAAGCTTTTTCTGCATCAAGAGTGACTAGGACCATGGGATCTAGCAAGGTGTGGGCTGCTTGAAAGACATGGGCTAAGGTTCTCAAGTGATCAGCGGATGATCTACCCTGTATGAAACCAGCCTGTTCCAGGCTCAACAGGTGCTGCCAAACCTTTTTAATTATGAACGATAAGATTTTAGATAGGATTTTGATATCATAATTTAAGAGCGATATTGGACGGTAGCTGGCAGGATCAACTAAGGTTTTATCAGGTTTGGGGATTAAAATTATTGTTGCTGCTAAGAGAGAGGGATCTATCATGTCCACAGAAAACAGATATTCATATAGCTTAAGCAATAGATGGGATAGCTCTTTACAAAAAACCTTGTAGAAGATTGGGGGGTAACCGTCCGGCCCGGGAGCTTTCCCTAGTGGCAAATCATTGATTGCCTCTTCTACTTCACCTAGAGTGATGGGAGCAGACAATATGTTGCAGTGATGAGTCTGGAGGGAAGGGAGCTTGATGCCATTTAAGAAATGCTCTATCATCTGAGCTTGCGACGGTGAGGAGCTCCTACTGTAAATGTCCTTATAAAAGGATTCAAAGATTTGGGCAATCTCCGTAGGTAGTGTTTTGTTGGTGCCATCCTGAGATTTGAGGGCCGGAATTATACGGGAACTCTCTATTTATTTCAATCTCAGAGCTAGCATCCGACCCAACTTTTCACCCTAAACAATATATCTAGTCCTGGTCTTGAACAATGCATATTCAGCTCTATCATGAGTCAAATCGTTGTATTCATTTCTGAGTTTAATAAGAGCCATTAAATTAGCTGGGGAGTTGAATGAGAGAAGTTTGTCTTCAGCTGCCCTCAGCAGGCTAGATAGCAAATTGATTTTGGACTCCCTTGCCCTTTTCCTAGTGGCGCAATCTTAATGAGTTCCCCTCTGATAAAACATTTGAAGGAACACCACAGTAAATCCTCTCGGTGTACAGATCCCTGGTTCAGGTCAAAGTACGAAAGGATCATATCCCTGATTTGGGAAACTGTGTGCTCTTCCTTCAGGATTTGCGCATTAAGTTTCCATGACGTGTCTCTTTGTCCCTGAATACCTGGGAAAATCTTGACCCACACCAGGGAGTGGTCCGAAATGACTATAGGCTCGATACCTACTTGATGGGTACAACTCATTAAAGAAGAACTGATTAAAATATAGTCAATTCTTGACCAAGACTGGTGCATCTGGGAGTAAAAGGAATAGAGTCAATTGTCAGGGTTAAAGAGATGCCAGGGGTCACACAGACCCAGCAGATTAGTGAAATCAGGGAGGGCCTGTTGTGCAGGGGACATCAGCTTAATTGGTCTATAAGTTTTGTCTTACTCACTGGATGGAGCCACATTCCAGTCGCCCCCTAGGATGAGAAGGGAAGGCAGAAATCTGCTCAGGATATCTGCCAGAGACATTAAAAAGGACGGGTCACCTCCAACTGGAGGGTATATCACCCCTAGAACCAAACTACTGTTATCAAGCTGGCCCTTGACCAATACATATCTACCCTTGTGGTCAGTAACACTGTCCTCTACTATGAATCTGACATGATGTTTGATTAATATTGCTACCCCCTTGCTAGCTTGCGAGCCAGAGGCAGTGAAAATTTGGGTAAACCCTAGCCTTCGTAATTTCTTGTCCTCTGAGGTGGCAAAGTGGGTTTCCTGCAAGAAAACTAGATCTACGTTAAGAAGGGAACAATTCAGAAAGACCTGTTGTCTCTTGAGAGAGTCATTAATGCCTCTGACATTCCAACTTGAAATTTTAAGCATTCTCAAGGCCATGGTAGCTAACACAGGAGTAAACCAGACACAGGAGCTTAAAACCCATCATTACAGTGATAATAAAGGGAATACTCCAAGTCTGCCCGACAATAATAATAATAGCCATAGGAATTGAAACTCTCTGAGGCACCCTCCCTTCCCTAACCCCCTAACAGCATAACCCGCAAAAAGTGGCCAAGTCACCCACAAACTTAAATGAAGCTGAGCACTGAGGTCCCCAAACCAGGAGACAAAACCAAGGGATGACTGGATTAAAATTAAGACAAACCCCCAACCCCGCCCCCAGTAACAAAACCCATGAAAACCCTGAAATCACCCAGAAACTATTTACAACCCATCCCTTCAACACCAGGGAAGCATGAAAACACCAAATAAGTAACCAGTGAAGGGATCGGTCCCCAGGACTAGCAGGCCCATGACGAACTGTTACAAATTCCAGAATGGTATCCCTATTAACAAAAGGCAACATGGGGCAGAATAGCAAAAAGAAACAGGATACTGCTGTCCCACCCCCGTTCAGGATGTGAGGCTGCATCACAAGGCTCTCCATTCCCAGCCACCCCCCCCAGCCTAAGGTAAATGCCAGACCAAATCCTTACAACTTATCCTACAGTCGGTGCACTGAACACCCAAATACGGGAACATGAAGGCTCACAGCTCCAGAAAGCTAAGCGGAACCATCGTGGCATGAAAAAACTCACCAAGGTGAGAAAGGGGTACCCCAGCTGATCGCTGCATCATTCCCTCAATTCCGAGTGTGACAGCTCCAGGAATAAAGTTTAAAACAAAGGAGCAGAGCTCCAAACCCAAGAGCTAGCCATCACCTAACCCAGAAAGGGAAGGGGAAGGGAAACTGATAGGGACCCAGCCAGTCCATCAGCAAAAACAATCCGCCTGAAAACCACAAACGGAACTAAGGGTCCTAACCCCCCCCCAGGCCATGAGGCAGAGGCCTCAGATGGAGGAAGCCCAGGCCTCAACCCCGACCAGACAAACAAAACTGCCCCAACCCCCGCAGAAGGCCGGTCAGCCCCCAACCCAACTCGCCAGAAAAGAACACAAATGCAGGCATAACATCAAGCCAGAATCACTCAGCCGAGGTAGGTAAGATTAACACAGATATTTATACAGAGCAGTCAGCCAGATTTGAAAAAGTCCGTAAGTCTCTGGGAGAGTTCACTTTTGGCTTGGTCTGTATTCTCGAAGGTAAGCCAGACGTTATAGATGTGAACTTGCAGCCTAGCCGGATAATTCATGCGGAACTTGAGCCCTGCAGCAATCAGCTTAGTCACAATTGGATGAAATTCTCATCTCCTCAGTCGGGTTTCAAATGGTAGGTCTTGTGATATTCTCAAGGTGTGACTCTCCCACAAGACCGCCTGTAGACTCTTAATTTTAGACAGGATGTGTTGCCTTTCGAGATAACTAAGCAGCTTGATAAGTATGGGTCTAGGAGTAGAGCCTGGCGGAGGTTTAGGCTTCAAGGATCTGTGGGCACGCTTGATGTGGTAGGAGGGATAGATGGGCGAGGGGCCAACAGTCTTGGTTAACAGTTTTTGCACAAAAGACAGGATATCAGGCCCTTCCTCCCCCTCCGGTAGACCCAGCACCAAGATGTTGTTCCTCCTACTGCGTCTTTCGAGGTCCTCCGTCTTTAGTTTTAATTTGGCAATTTGTTGCTTAAGCGTGATGATCTCAGGATCGCACTTGGCCTTCCAGGATTTCAGGGAACTAATATGAGCCTCTGAATCGCCCACTCGAGTAAAGAGAGAAGCTAGATCACTGCGCATGGATTTAAGCTCAGTAGAAATCTCCTGCAGGGTTTCACGGAATGGGATCAACTCCTGAAGGAACTGATCCTCTGTTAGCGGGCTGGAGGAGACATTAGAGGAGCCAGATTTAGCACCCGAACCCATAGGCAGGGTTCTCGACTTTTTGGCCCCTTTTTCAGGTGTATTCGGCGGCGTGTGCCTGGCCCTGGCGCTCTTCATCTCAGCTTCCATAATCACCACCACACCTTAGTGTTAACTCGTTAAGAAATTGCTCAAACGCCAAAATAAAGTGATGGTGGGCTGTAGAGAACTGCGATTACCGAGGAGCACTCAAAAAATAATATCCGAGGTCGGTAGATAATGGAATCAGCTGGTTGAGAGGCGAGAGCTGTGGAATTAAGCTGCCATTAAGAGCGCTGCCCCACGTGACCCCCCCTCTCTGATTTAAATATGAAAATAACCCATATGGTATAATGGTAGACATTTTTTTCCAGGGAGAGCTTTTCTCTTAGATATCAAAATGCAAAATTCTGAATTTAGACTTAGAAACATATGTGTACCTCAGAACAAGGCAGACAGGATTTCCCTACTAAAGCTTATGCAACCTTATTTATTTACAAGTATGAATATACTGTTTGGTGGAGATTTTCACATGAATACTGTAGATCAAGTAAAGACAGGGGTTTTTGAATGAATGTTATGTTGTGATACCAATTTCCTAAATTCCCTTATAGATCAATCTGTCTTTGTGATGCTTTTGTACAGTTCACTTCCCCAGCACCTCATACCTTTTTCCAAGGGAAAAAAATCTTCCAGAATCGACTATTGGTTTCTGACTCCACCTCTGCAGTTTAGGGACCCAGTAGTCCAGCTGGAGGCCACTTCAGATCATGTTTTACTCAGTGTGCTGCTATCTAATTATCAAAACACCTCAAAGGAGTCAGGGTATTGGAATTTAAATTTGTCCTTGTTAGATATTCCTGAAATAAGGGAAGGTTTTTATGACACTATATGAGCTAGGAAATCAGCGCTACTACTTTACGATTCCAAACAAGAATGGTGGGAAGACTCAAAAAAGGAATTTAAGACTTATTTTCAATCGGTAGGGAGGCTGTTAGGCAAACTTAGAAAATGGGTAAATGAAAACTCACACCCTGATTGGCTGAAACAGCCTGGCACCCGGGCTGTTATTTCTTAATAATGCCCAGTGAAAAACAAGTACCAATTCAGGGTTGCCCCATTACTTACACTATTCTTGGGCACCCTGAATTGCCAAACTTGCCATTCGCCATGTTTTTTGTGTCGCTTACCGAGATTCGCAACTGCTCAATACCCATAACAAAATCCTCAAGGTATAGCTCTTTGTGAACTTGGCCCCTCACTTGTACTCACAACCTCACAGTAACTCACATTCTTCATAGCCATAGATGTAAAAAACTCATTTGTTTTTTCAAACTTACATTTTTTTCTTCGGTACTGGCTCACCTGACTTCGTTCGGTATGCAGCTCCCGAGCCCTGACATTTCACCAGTGTCTGCCCACTCATGCTAAATCCACCAACTAAATTACAGTAAAAAAATGAAAAGAAAAAAAAATTGACTTTTTTCTCTGGTCAGAGAGAATTTTTCCCACGTCTTCAACTGGGGGGGGGCAGTAGATGCACGAGCGTGCGAGCACTGAGGTTACCATGACAACCACTTAAAAAGCTTAAACTACGGAAGCTGCACAAGGACAAGAGTCCCCACAGTAACAACACAAACCCTCATGTAAATACAGACGTAGGAACTATTTTATTATACATTAAATTAAATGTAAGAATTTAAACATCTAAACATAACATTATTATTTTTTTAAAACATTAAATACAGTGGCCCATTTTCTAAGTGTAATAATACCCTCCAGGGTGGGCATTATGGGATATAACTGACCTTCCAGGGGCTATAAGGCCCTCCACCCATGGCATCGGGCCTCATTACGCCCCTGGGTGGTCCATTATATCCCAATAACGCCCACCCTGTCGGGTATTATTACTTACTTAGACACTGGTCTTATTCAGAACACAGACATAAGTTGTTACATTACAATATCGAGATTGTATATTCCAGAGTTATGAAATGTACTTAGCTGATTTTCAAGCAACAAAAGCAGCTCTCATTAAAACTCAGTGTGACAGAATGACATCTCTTATATAAGAACAACACTTTGGCCTGCAGGGTACACAGGCACACACAAACCCTTCTGAATGTTGTACAGCTTTATGGGAAAAAAAGGACATTCAAAGGATTAACATTGGGACAGGGGAGCTCCTACATACCAAACAGGATATCTTACTAGAAACACCACATCTCATCACTATTCACAGCAGATCCTAAACTGAAGGACACTCAGATTACAGACTGGTTAAACAATTGCTCTCTTAAACTAGTTCCTAACCACTTTTTCTCTTCTCTACTGGTCCCTATTTCTGCTAAGGAAGTACAAGGGTTGATCTCCCAGTCTCTCATAGGAAAACCCCAGGGGAGGATGTACTCCCTAGCAAAGTATATAGAATATTAGCCCCTTTTTTTGGTAGAAGATTTAGCCAGTCTATTCACAGACAGCCTACAACACAACCAGTTACCACCAATCATGCACATTGGATTAGTTATTCTATTACATAAACAAGGAGAAAAATAATCTTTAAATAGTTGGAGGCCTATCACCCTCTTAAACAGTGACTATAAAATCCTCACTAAAATTCTCACTAATAGAATATCTGCTTTTTTGGAAGACATCACACACCCCACCCAATTTTGCTCAGTCCCAGGCAGGACTATAACTGATGGATTGATTTTAATATGGGAAATTGTAGAAAGGAGTACTTCAGCAGAAATTATTGGTATCTTACTTAGCCTGAATCAGAGAAAAGCATTTGACTGTGTTGCCCATAATTATATCTGAGCTTGTCTTACAAAAATGGGTTTCTCACTCCCCTTCCTAAATTGAATTAAGACATGTTACATTCATGCAGTAGCAGCACCATATGTCAATGGCTGGATTGGGAAGCATGTGGCCATAACTAGAGGCGTCCATCAGGGGTGTCCACTCAGTCCCCTCCTATACATTTTGACCCTTGAACCATTCTTAACACTTACCAACAATACAGATAACATTAGAGGTATTTCTATACATAGCATGGGAGATGAAGTGAAAACTGTTCCATATGCTGATGATGTTTGTCTTGTTTTGGCAGATTTCCCATTGTGCAATACCCCAGAAGCCATGATGGCGGAATACACGAAGGATTCTGATTCAGAATTTAACCTAAATAAAAGTAAATGTCTGCTCATAGGAGAAGTAGAAACAGAAAGAATGCATATTCTGGGGATCCCCATCACCCAGGAGGTATGCCAAATATTAGGACTATATTTTGGTGCTGGAAATATGGATGTTTATAATTGGGAACACCTTTTGAAGGAAGCACAGGGCAAGGTATAGAGATGGAATAAGTGGAGAATATCTAAGAAAAAGTGAATATACATGGTGAAGACACTCTTACTCAGTATGTTTTTACAACTGTGTGGCAGAGCCAACAGGAGTATTGCATGTACAAAAGGAGTGATGTCATGTTTTCTGTCCGTGGAACTGACTGAAGGTGTAAATAGTCTCCTCCGCCTTATCATCCTCCAAGAAATGTTTTCAGCCCTCAAATAAATACATGTTCATGTTAGTCAATGGTTGCAGGGTATTATTTTCTTTCTTAAATGGGTGGTACAAGAACTGGAACCTAAGTAGTGGGAGGCAGCATTATTTTTTTGGGGGGGGGAAGTAAGATCCACCCCACCTCCACCCAAGAAGCTCCAAAAGATCCATCCCACCTTTTTTTTATTCATGTGGGAGGGGCATGAGGTGGCTCTATCATGTTGAAAGAAGAGTCTCTAGTTTGGGATCTGGACCATGGAACAGAACAAGTCTATGGAGTCCCTGCATTTTGTTAAGGACTAGGAGAACAGAAAGTACTTAATGCCTTCAAACTGACATAAAACCCTTGGAACAAATGATTATCAGAGTCATCTGGTGTCCTAAAAAGTGTCTGAAACTACAGCTTCCAAGGAAAATAGACAGCTTTCAGGTATTTCTTAAACATGTATATATTAAAAACAAAGTTCAGCTTTTGGGATTAACAATATTTGTTTACCATATCCTATCTATCTATCTATCTATCTATCTATCTATCTATCTCTCTCTCTCTCTCTCTCTCTCTCTCTCTCTCTCTCTCTCTATATATATATATATATATATATATATATAGTTTGTCTTTTAGTAGTTTCAAAACCTTGAAAGCATTGGTGTTAGTAATGCATTTAGAAATACATTTTTTAATTGCCCTTACAGATAAATCATGCAGGTTCATGTGAGGCACTTTTTTGGGGAGGGTTCAAATTATTTTAATCATGGGCACAGTACTTGGTAAACACAGTCTGTGATGAAGTGTATTTTTCTTTTTAAGTTTGAGAAGTGGAGTTGACTTGCACATGTTAAAAATACCAGCTGCAATTAACAACTACTTGTGCAAACAAAATGCTGTTTTTTACTTACTTTTTTCCTGGCTCAGTTTATATAGTGAAAAGAAAGACTGGAACAACTATCAGAGCTGCCATCCCCCTGGACAAGCTATGCATCACTCATTTAAAATAACACAAATGTAGTTTCACATTTTTACCATGAGGGAAGCAAGAAGATGAACCAGCATGGTTAACAAATACATTCATTGACACCTGTGAATGAATGGGAAGGGGTAGTTTTTTCTAACATTCCTGGTTAGTTTATGCTCCTTGGACACTGTTATTCCAGTTTTTATGACTGTGGGCAGAGCCAACAGGAGTACTGAATTCAGAAAAGGGCTGATGTCATCTTTCCTACCAAACAACATGATAGCATGTTAAAAATAGATTCCTCAGCTGAAGCCTCATTACTATGCTGCCTGTGTGTACAACTGAATGATAATAACCACATTTGCTTCACTTGCAAATAGGTAGGCATTTGTGTGTCTAATTTCTGTTTGACTTACTGAAGGTTACACGTAGAATCTGAAAAATTCATAACATGCTATACTGTGATTCAATGAACTGATAAATGGATATTTTGGTTTATTTTACAAATTCATTTTTCCTGACCATGGATATACTAAAACAAAATTTTCTCAACAAAATGCTTTTAAATAAACAGTTTAGCAGTAATTTAGTTGATATGGTGTAAAGAGCTGCTCCCTACAAAATTATCTGGTTGGGGGGGCTGCCACAAATGTTTTTAAATAAAGAGTTTAGCAGTAATTTAGTTGATATGGTGTAAAGAAAATTATCTGGTGGGGGGGCTGCCACAAGCAGAATGGGACTTCACAAATGGGGAAACTCACAGCAGCAGAAGAAGCATGTTGGCATTAAAAGCTTAGTGGCATGGATGTAGAGGCAACAGTATTTAAGCATGACTTTGATAGAGGATTAATTGTGACTGGGGGTGAGGGAGGGAGTGAGTCTTGATATTTTTAACATAATGGTTTTCTGAAACTTCAGCCTTCAATGGGTTAGACTCTGCAGTCATCTGTACAGTATATCACTAAGCCACATGCAGTGTGGTATGGGTAAAACCCAGATCACCAGACCAGTACCAGTGCTGTAAAATCTGCACTGGGCACAGCTTGTGTAAATATTGCTGATCCAGTGGAGCAGCAATAAAGTATTGCATTCAGAAAAGGGCTGTTGCCACAACATACAGTTGTCTCAGTAGTGTTTTCAGTTAGGGTACAGTACCTTCATGTATATGATGGCCTGGTTCTGTTGAGTTGATTGCTATGACAGTGCATAGAATAAAATGCAAAACATATAAGTAACTGTACTACAGATGGTGGCATTATTTTTAATTATACAATGGAAAGGAAAAATATAAGAAGCTGATTGGCTGCTGACCCATTGAAACAGTGATGTTATTACATAATAACATCACTGTAACTTTGGATTTGGATCATTCCTTGCATTTTCTCTTAAGAAATAGTTTTCCACACTAACAAAAACATCCTTTAAAATTTATTTTTTATTCTGTATATAACAACAAGCCATTGTATAATTCCAATAAGGCACTCCAGGGTGTGTGTTATCATGTAATAATGTCACTCCTGGGGTGGTGTATGCACTCGACTTTGCCTCATGTTTCAACCCACCCCAGGACTGACGTTATTACATGATAACACACACCTTGTCATGCCTTACTGCTTAAATATGCCCTTTCTCAATGTACTGTACTTTGATTCAGTTAGTGCATGCAACAGCCTTTATATGAACACTCTGGCTTCTCGTTGACTCCTGTTGTCTATTTGCTTTAGCTATTGTATATTGTTTGAACTGCTTTGGTCTTCTTGATGTGGTGCCTGTGTGCCTAAACTGTGTAATCTGTTTATCTACTGCTACCCATGTATCTCCAGTGAATGATTGTTATAACTGTCTGCTCTCCGAGCCATTTTTTTTTACTTGTTAACTGTGCTGTCTTTGTATTAGTTTCGATGAGGTGCCTTTGTAAATGAGTCTCTGATGCAAAGGTTTATAAAGCTGATATTTTTTAAATAAATAAATAAATACATGTTTATGTTTAAGCCCATGAAACACCCTTATCTAGTTAATGCATACACAGTCATGGTGGCTCTGCCAGAGCTTGTTACACTTGTGTGCAGTCATATATATATATATATATATATATATATCCTAAAATTTTTGGTGCTTTGCTGCTCAAAGACCATATGTCTGACCAAAACACAACTTGGCAAATCAAGAGGTCTACCATACCAGACTGCACATTGCAGATTTTGTGCAAATCCATTTAACAGTTGCAAAGTTATTAATGCGCAGAATTTGAAGTTTAACATTAAAGTGACTATTGAAAGTGACAGCATCCATATAATATATATATGTGTGTGTGTGTGTGTGTGTATATATATATACAATATATATATATATATATATATATATATGTAGTGTGTATATATATATATATATATATATATATATATATATATATATATAAATACAGGTGCAGTTGCACCTGTATATTAGTGTTCAATGGTCACTCCTACAGTATGTTAAACCCCAAATTGTGAACTTTAATAACTTCACAACCACTTGACCTATTTACATGAAATATTGCATACACTTACGGGGACCAATGATCTTTTGATGTGGCAATTTTTGATCTGGTCAGTTAAGCGGGTGCAGAGATATGCAGTGTTATAAAAATGTGAAAATTACAAATTTTGTCTAATTCTTTGTCAGGCCGCGGTGCAAAAATGGCTTGGGGTTTTGGTCTGCGATTTTCCGGGTGTATAGGTCATGGGTTGCAGGTGTGCCTTTTGCAGGTTTAATGAAAAATATTAATCCATTCAAAAGTTATTAAATGGGAAAAATTAGATGTGCCATGCAAGTGTTTCTTTCGTGAAAAAAGGATTCTTTTGCACTTTGTATTTTAATATATTTGCATCCGTTCTTTAAATTTGAATGAAATTTGGCATGCACCCTCAGAGATCACTGTTCTCTTGATTTGGTAAGTTTCCTTACAGTTTGGTGTCCAGATTTTGAGATATGGAGTCCCAACATGTGTATATCACCATTTTTTGTCAAATTCTTTCTTCACATCTGTGTCTAACTTAATATTTTGTGCTTTAATAACTTTGCAACTTTTCAGGTGATATGCATGAAATTTGGCATTCCACTTCATGAAGTTGGGATCTCATGAAGTAGTAAGTATCGTATCGGTTGGATGTGAATGAGTGGAGATATAGAGTCCCAAAATTTGAATATGACCATTTTTTGTCAAAATCTCTTCACTTATTTGTTAAACTGAATATTTTGTGCTTTAATAACTTAGCAACCATTCAGGCAATTTACATAAAATTAGGCATGCCTCTCTGGAGATCAATGAACTCTTGATATGGCAAAATTTGTTTCAGTTAGATATGTGGGTGTGGAGATAATGAGCAAATTACAGTTTTTTGTCAAATTCTTTCTTAATTTCAATGTCAAATTGAAACGTTTGTGCTTTGATAACTTTGTAACCATTCAAGAAATTTGGATGAACTTTGGCATGCACCATCAAGGACTAATGATCTGTTGATCTGGCAAGCTTTGTTTCTGTTGGATGTGTAGTTGCGGAGATATGGTGTCTTGAATAACGTGTAAATTGCTGAGTTTGTCAAATTCTTTGTCACACCGCTGCTCAAAATCGTCTTGGGGATATGGTCTGAAATTCTTAGGGTATATAGGTCTAAGGTCACATATGTGCCTTTTGAAGGTTTAGTGAAAAAAATATTAATCGGTTCAAAAGTTATTACATTTCAAATGTTTCCATTATTTCTTCTGGGAAATGTTAGATGTGCCATACGAAATAGGATTTCTTGATCATGAAACAAAACTCTTGTTTTATGAAACAGGATTCTTGTTTTGCAAAACCGGATTCTTGATCATGAAACAGGATTCTTAATCACGAAACAGGATTCTTAACAGTAATTTGCAAAAAAATAAACTTTATATAGCAGTTTCTTTGTCACCTCATAGCAAAGAAATGGTTTGAAATTTTGGACCGAAAACTTCAGGGTAGAAAAGGCTTGCTGCGCACATATGCCTTTTGCTGGTTTTGTGAAAATATTTTACTTTGACTTGGAATTCTGTGGATTTGAATTTTGGTTGAGTTCCCATAGGATGACATTGTACTGGAAGATTTACACAGCAGTTTATTTGTCATTGTGGTATTAAATGGTTTGCAATTTTGCTCTGAAATTTTCAGGGTACTGAGGGCTTGCCTCACAGATGTGTCTTTTGCTGGTATGGTGAACATATATTGCTTTGCTCTGGAGTTCTGCTGCTTTACATTTTGCTTAGTTTCCCATAAGATAATATTGTAATGTGAGGTGTAAGCAAACGTTACTTTGCCACTTCAAGCATGTCAGAGCAGGGCCCTGAGGGCCCTGTACTCCCACACACAAATACTGATACAGAGAAACATAGAAGATGATGGCAGAAGGGGACCGCAAGGTCCAGCTAGTCAACCCAAGATTTATCAGTTTCTAACCCCCCCATATGCCCCTCTGGAGAATAAAACCTTTGTGCCTGTCCCAAGCTCTCTTGAACCCCCTGACTATTTTAGTGCTCATGATCTCTGTAGGTAGGCTGTTCCAGACATCCACCACTCTCTCAGTGAAGAAGAACTTCCTACCATTGGCCCTGAATTTTCCCCCTTTCAGTCTCAGATCATGTCCCCTTGCTCTACTCCCCTCTCTGACATCAAAAGGTTCCTATGTCTGTACCTTTTTTATATCCTTGATGTACTTGAAGGTCTCAATCATGTCTCCCCTCTCCCTCCTCTGATCCAGGGAGTACATGTTTTATTCCCTCAGCCTAGTCTCATATGTCATCTGACGTAACCCCTGTATCATTTTTGTTGCCCTTTTTTGCACTGTCTCTATCCTACTAGTCCTTTCTGAGGTGTGGTCTCCAAAACTGCACACAGCATTCCAGGAGGAGGAGGCAGACAAAAGCCCTGTATGGTGGCAATATCACCTCCCACCTTCTGATCATGATTCCCCTGCTAGTGCATCCCAGCATGCCACTAGTCTTTAATGCCACCTTCTCACACTGTCTACCCACTTTCAAGTCATTTGGTATCATGATCCCCAGGTCACATTCCTGGTTGGTTGCAGCTAGTCTTTCTTCACCCAAGTAGTACTCCCTTTTTGGAATGCTTCTCCCTAGGTGGATGATTTTGCACTTTTTGGTGTTGCATTTCAGCTGCCAGATGCTATTAAGAAGTAATGGACATGTGGATCCTGAACAGGAGAAATCCACATTGTTAGGGGTTCTGGCATGGAAACTTTAATGGGCACTGTGCCCTCAATTTCCAGACAAACCACCATATGAACTGCAGTATGGATGGCAGTGCAGGGCCCAGAGGGCTCTGCAGTACCAATGAGAAATACTAATACTACTAGGGACTGATGGATTTATAGCAGTGCAGGGTCCAGAAGACCCTGCACTACCACACACAAATACAAAGGGGAGTATGGAGTACTGGGAGCACAGGGCCCTGTGCTCCCACAGGGAAATAAGGATACAATTACAGTGTCTTAAAAAAGTATCGAGGGTGACTTGCCTCCCTCCATTTCAGTGGCTTGATGCACAGAGTAACATATATGTGACTGACACTTAACTCCCCCTAGTTTAGGAATTAGGGTTAGGGTTACTGTTATAGTTAAGAGAAATGAGTACATTTAGGATAGGAATTAGGGTTACATAGAAACATAGAAACATAGAATTTGATGGCAGATAAGGACCGCTTGGCCCACCTAGTCTGCCCATTTTCCTACCTAACAGATAAGCTGCAGATCCTAGTTAACCAACAGCTTACTTCCTCCTACCCCGCACTAGGACTGCCTTATGTCTGTTCCATGCATTCTTGAATTCCTCCACTGTTCTTGACTCCACGACCTACTCAGAGAGGTTGTTCCATGCATCCACAACCCTCTCTGTGAAAAAATACTTTCTCACATTACCTCTGAGCTGTCCCCCCTCTATCTTCAAATTGTGCCCCCTTAGGGGGCTAGGGTTACTGTTATAGTTAAGGGAAATGTGTACATTTAGGAAAGAGTAGAAGGGGGGCTTTGACCTCTCCAGTCTATGGGGCTCAACCCAAAGAATAACATAAATGTAGGCTTACACTTAACTCCCAGTACTTTAGAAATGATAAGTAAAAATTTGGTTTCAAGTTGTTAGGGTATAACCCCATCAATTTGCAAGGGAGTTGTCTGAAACTTGGTAAGCTTATAGTCCTAGAGGAGTTGCACATGTGTGTGAAGTTTGCTGATAATCAACCTTGAATTCTGTATTTGGCTCCATGTTTAATTTTGGTGGAAATAGTGGGGTTCTCTGTGTTACCTGTGATGACTGTACTTTGTATGATGTGTTAATGGTGTAGCACGCATTGAGATATTTCTCTCTGACACCCAACAGTACCAGTCTGTCACTTTGCCCTCCATGGGCCACCCCAGCCAACAGCAGCATGTCTGCCCTGCAATAGGGTCAGCCTTTGGCTCAGTCACAATAATAATTTTCTTTTTATGGCCCTCTGCAAGTCTCTCTCTCTCATTCTGTTTCTCTCAGAGTTGTAATGTGAGCAACTTGGAAGTTGACATGGATGGAACAACAAGCATGTGGTGATCGAACACTGGCACCTCTACCATGAACAACAGTACAGTGACTCAGTGATGGGTCACTGTACTGTCACCATGGGACCCCAGCACTGCTTTCTCAGGGTCTTGCACCCCCTCCTCAAATCAATTCCGACTCAGAGTTCATTAAGTATAGGGGTGCAGGGGGCAGAGCTCCCTGCATGGGTGGTTCAGGGGCAAAGCCCTCAGAAGAAAACACAGTGTTCTCGAATAGATTTATGCCAATCTCATTTGTTGTCGACATAAATCCGTCACTGTATCGTTAGTTGAAAATTATTTGTTGAAAGCAGTGTCATAGAGCAACAACAAGAAAACAGATTTCTTTTATTTGTGATAAACTATGCCCCTCACCCCCTAAACCTCTCTCCCGATGGAACGACAAGAATACAGAAAATAGATATACATTTTGGGTCAAAATATTAAAAAATGGCAAAGTTGTGCACATTCCTTGACATTCTGCTATGCTCACTCATAACTTTTGTAATTTTCAATATTTTCTTCCCAGATTTTCAGCATAGGCATTTCTTTACACCACCTCATGAATGTGACAGCTGTTATGTTTGAAATGTTGCCATAAGTGTCTTTTCATGCCTCTGGTGCAGAATGACACTGCAGTGACATGGGATGATGTTTTGGTGGGGATTTAACAATTTTTACTACTAGATTTGTGAGATAGGGTAATAAGAAGGCTATGTTGACAACTTGGTTGCTGTTCTTCTAGAAATGGAAGAGCAGGGCCCAGCCCTTAAATCCCAACCCCACTTCTAAAGCAAATCAGGGGTGGCCTCTTCCTAGGGCTTACAAATTTCTCTTTGGCCCACTGAGGCCAAGGTAAACTTTATTTGTGATTTCTGTGACTGTAAAATTTCTCTTTGGCCCTCAGTAGTCTCTCGCTCTTTCTGTCTTCTGGGTGGCACAAGTCAAATATTTATTTTGCCAGCCTGCCCTGTGTACTCTCTCTCTCTCTCTCACTGAGGCCAAGATGAACTTTATTTGTGATTTCTGTGACTGTAAAATTTCTGTTTGGCCCTCAGTAGTCTCTCTCTCTCTCTCTCTCTGTCTTCTGGATGGCAGAAGTCAAATATTTATTTTGCCAGCTTGCCCTGTACACACACACACACACACACACACACACAACACTCTCTCTCTCTCTCTCTCGCTCTCACTGAGGCCAAGATGCAGTTTATTTGTGATTTCTGTGACTGTAAAATTTCTCTTTGGCCCTCAGTATTCTCTCTCTCTTTCTCTCTCTCTCTTTCTGTCTTCTGGATGGCACACTTCAAAGATTTATTGTGCCAGCCTGCTCTGTATATACACACATACACATTGAGGCCAAGATGAACTTTATTTGTGATTTCTGTGAGTGTAAAATGTCTCTTTGGCCCTCAGTAGTCTTTCTCTCTCTCTCTCTCTCTCTCTCTGTCTCCTGGATGGCACAAGTCAAAGAATTATTTTGTCAGTCTGCCCCAGTGCCCTGTGTACACACACAGCCACACTGAGGCCAAGATTAACTTTATGTGTGATTTATTCAGCTGTAAAATTTCTTGTTGATCCCCAGTAGCTGTCTCTTTCTCCTCTGGATGGAAAAAGTCCAATATTTATTTTGCCAGTCTGTCCTGTACACAGACTGCCACACTGACACCAAGAGACGATGTACCATACTTCTTTATTTGTGACATCTGTGACTGTATTATTTGCCCCCCCTTCCCCAGTAGTCTCTTCCTGTCTCTTCTCTTTCTCCTCTGGATGGAACAAATAAAGTCAAAGATTTATTGCCAGCTTGCCCTCTCTGCACATTGCTACACAACCACAGTTGAGGCCAGGATAAATGTTATTGTTGATTTCTGTGACTGTAAAATCTCCTCTGGATGGAACAAGTTAAAGGTTTATTTTGCCAGCCTGCCCTGTACACAGTCTGCCACACTGACACCAAGTACTGTTTTTCTTTATTTGTGATGCATGTAACTGCCTTATTTGCCCCCCCAGTAGTCTCTCTCTCTTATTTTTCTGCTCTGGATGGAATAAATAAAGTTAAAGATTTATTGCTAGCCTACCCTGCCTGTACACTGCTACACAGCCATACTGAGGCCAAGATGAATGTTTTTGCTGATTTCTGTGATTGTAAAATTTCTCATTGGTCCTCTGATTCCTCTCCTCTCCCCTCTGATTCCTCTTCTCTCCCATCTCCAATGATGTTTTCTCCTCCACTGTGCTCTGGCTCAACACAATAGTGCACAGCAGCCCACTGTAAAGGCTCTCCATTTGTGTCTCCCATCTCCTTCCTTCCCTGCTACTGCTGAGCATCTGGGCTGTGTTGTGCACTCACCATGATTACTTACCTTGAGTGAGTGAGTTAGTGCCTCATGTGACTCTCCCCTGCTGGCATCTTGTGACTGTTGCCTGATTGGATGCCATCTGTACGTGACGCTAGTGTGCCAGTAGCATCCGCATGGCAACAGTCAACACTGTAGAGGGAAAACACACTCTGCAGTTTTCTGTGGACTCAGAACTGAACTTCTGTGGTGAAGTTCATATTTATCTGGGTCTGTGGATTCAGGGTTCAATCTGGGGGTCTGGATTCAGGCAAAACAGTCTACCCAGCCCTAATAATTTATTTATTTATGGCATTTTGGTAACCAGGTAAGCCCACTGTGAACAAAGGTCCCTTTTTCAGGGGTGACCTGGAAAGAAGACAGGTATGTTGAACATTTGGGGTCACACTATGCTAAAATGGTAAAGTTGTGTGCATCTGTTGACATTTCTCTATGCTCCTTCACTCGTAACTTTCTTAATTTTGAATATTTTAACCACAAATTATCACCATAGCCATTTCTTTACACCACCTCATGAATGTGACAGCTGTTATTTTTGAAATTTTTCCCAAAATATATTTTTGAGCCCCAGCCATGGAGTTACACAGCAGTGGTGTGGAATGACATTTAGGTGGGAATTTGACTATTTTTACTACTAGGTTGATGAGGTGGAGGTAACAGAAAGGCTATGTTAACAATTTGGTTGCTTTTGTCCTACAAATGGAAGCACAGGGCCTGGAGGTCCCTGTGCATACCCATAAATATACATATACACATCTATGGAGGGATGGGAGCACAGGTCCCAGAGGGCCCTGCACACCAACAGAAAAATAAGGGTATCATTATACTGTCTCAAAAAGTAAAGAAATTCTTTACAAAAAACTGCATTAATGTAACTTTTAGGGTTCAGGATAAAGCAACAAAAGTAGGAAAATGTGGCTTTAGGGTTTCCAACCCTAAAATCCCAACACCACCCCTAAAGCAAATAAGGGTGGAGTCTTCCTAGTGGTTGTCAACCCTAAAGCTCATTCCATTAGGTATGTATGTTTCTGGAATGTATAGAACGGGTTGAGCATTAGGGATGACCACCCCTAGAAAGACTCCACCCTTAATTTCCTTTAGGGGTGGCATTTGGAATTTAGGGTTGGAAACCATAAAGCCATATTTCCCTACCTTTGTCACTTTAGGCTGAACCCTAAATGTTGCATTAATGCAGTTTTTTTGCATACAGTATATGTAGGTATAGATACTGATACAGATACAGATACATACAGATACAGATATAGATATAGATATAGATATAGATATAGATATAGATATAGATATAGATATAGATATAGATATAGATATAGATACAGGCTATGCCATGACCCTAATGAAAATATAACTATTTTCTTGAATGTAGTTTAACATTATGACATCACAAGTGGTGAAGCAAAGTGTCAAATTTCACTAGTCTGTGTCAGGAAGATCAGATGGTCATAGGCTCTAGCCTCACACCAGAATGTTGGTGTAATATCCATACCTGACACTGTAGTGCAGTATGAGGGGGTGTTACATGGGGAGTGCTGTCCTTCTTATGAGACATTAAACCAAGGTCCTTGCTATCCATCTCGGGTCAATGTCCAGGAAGATGTAAAAGATAACATGGTACTTATCAAAGATGAGTAGGGGGATTATTTTATTAATGATCATAATAAAACAGAAACAATAATACAGACAGGTACAGAGTAAGCCAAAAAAAAAAAACAACGATCACACACTAGTCCAACTACTATTTGCATTATATAGACAGTGAAAAAGAAAAAGGAAAGGACTATGTAAAAAGATAAATACATTCAATGATGATGACGATAAAAACTTCCACTCTGGATCAAATTACCACAAGGATACTATTTCCGTCATAGTAGTAGAAAAAATGTAACCCCCTGTTTATCCAAAACACATTAACAGATCCACTGGCTCAGTCACGTGTCCATCCCGTTGGTGCCACCCAAGGCATATGTCTCCAAAATTTGTCCCAAGCTAACCTCGTCAAGGAGTTCTCTTCTCTGCTGTATATCCCTAGCACTGACCCCCTTATTATACATTCCAGTTCCACTACAGAAGTGACATGTTGCTGAAAGACCAGCTGGCATCAAATTTACCAGATCAAAAAATTAATTGTAGCAGACCATAAAATCACTGTACATTTATTATATGCTCCCCAGGTCTTTCTCAAGAGCTTGTGTACCAGCTCTTCATAACTCAGTGAGTAAAACAAGAGTTTTTTCCATATGCTAGCCATGTGTGTCTAAAACTGTTTGATAAAAGAGCATTTCAAAAATAAATGCTCCTGTATTTCCAAAACAGTAGCACACCCTAACCTGGGACAGTACCACTCCTCCAATCCCTTGTGTTTCCTGTTCTTTCACAACCCCAGCCTCCCATGGGCACTCAGCCACAGAACATCCCACATACAAGGTGGTATCTAGTTATCCATTAAGATATCCAAAACGGGTTTAGATCCAACCCTTTGATCTAGGTCAAAAGTAATGGTTGGTAAGAAAGAACTGCATAATATCCTACTATACAGACATTTTCTTGACAATGAACCCACCTCTACTGAATTACATTTCCAAATCTTTATTTTTTGAGTCAGAACAGAAAAAAGCAAAGAGCACCAGGATACGTGTGGTGCTATATACAAATTGACCAGTAAGAGTTAAATATAAGCACCCACACAGCTCAGTAACAGCATACAAAAGATGTAAAATCCAAGTCTATTTATTGCAAACCAAAGTGCACACCGAAACAAAGGACTGACGTTTCACTTGGCCAGCTGCCAAACTTCCTCAGAGTAAAAGACACAATAAAATTGCTTCACTTAAATATTCTATCAACTATGTCATGTGATTTAACAACACCAATGTGAACACAATTCAAATTAAATTGAATTGGGTACTACTACCTTAAAGATACACATGATATATCCACTTGCCCCATACTAATACTAGGTAACACACAAAATGTGGGCAATTACTGTTCTTAGTAAAAATTATTACAACTATCAAATATACATATTGTTAGAAACAAGCAACATGTTTAACTTATGTCAACTTATATATTTGACTACTTCTTTGTTGTAAAAAACATTCACAAGTTACTAATAATTCATTACTGTTAGAAAAAATCTATACGTGCAGTAAACCTGCTAAAACCCATTCGTAAGTAAGGCTTTTTATCTTCTCAGAAATATATAGATCATTGTTTCTTTTGAAATACTACTGATTCAAAACTTTCATTAAGGCCCCTATCCGAGCCGATTTATTTGTTTTTCTTTAAGAATGCAGCTAACTCAATGTTCTCATTGAGCCCCCTATCTAAACAAGCATTCAATGTATAAATCCAAAAGATCTCTCTTTGCCCTATTTTTTTATTCAGGTCACCACCCCTAGAGCCCAAGGAAACCAATTCAAGTCCCAAAAAGTTGTAGTTATGTCTACCCTGGCCGCATTTTAAAATGTGCTTGACTATGGTATACGAAGCATCAGATCTTTCAACTGCCCTGACATGTTCACCAATTCTAATCTTTAGTTTGCGGACAGTTCATCCCACATAATAGACACCACTTTTGCAAGTAAGCAAATATATCACCCCCATGCTGTTACATGTAACAAAATCTTGCAGTTCAATGTTATCACCTGTCACTGGGTGTCTAAAAGATTTACAACAATTAATGTATTTACAGTACATGCAATTGCCACATTTATAAGTTCCCTTTGATCTAGGTGTTAACAATGTTTGTTTATCTTTTATATTAGACTCCACCATATTGGACATGACATAGTCTTTCACACTTTTGCATTTGTGGTACACTACATTGGGACCACTTCTAGTTAATCCATTCAATTTGGGCTCTAGTTCCAAAATAGACCAATTATTGACTACAATTTGTTTGATCTCACATGCTTGTTTTGAAAAACTGGTGATGAAAGGACAGTCAATGCCTGACATGATCTTTTGTTTATATACCAAGGTGTCCTGTCTGTCCATCTCGTGCACCCTTTTAATAGCTGTTGCTATGCTGTTGCTGCTATACCCCCTATTTTTGAAACGTAATATTTGTTCACTACTTTTCTTTACAAATTCTGAATGTTCAGAACAATTACGCAAAGTTCTTATCAACTGACTCTTGGGTATATTAAATTTGGTATGGAAGGGATGACAGCTATCAAATCTTAAGATGGTATTTCTATCAGTGTCCATCTGGTATAAAGTAGTACATGCTCCTCCTTTGTTGTCCTTATAAATTTTTAAGTCCAAAAAAGTTACAGTGGACTGATTGATCTCATATTTATAAGTAAGACTACTATTAGTTTGTTCCATCCATTGTATGAAAGAACCAAACTCATCAACTGTCCCCTTCCAGACTATCAATATATCATCTATAAAACGTCGCCACAAATCCACCAAAAAGTAAAATGGATTAGTGGCGGGATCATACAGATGGTCAATTTCCCATTTACCCACAAAAAGATTGGCATAACTTGGTGCCATTGTGGTACCCATAGTTGTACCTCGTACCTGATGATACAATATTCCATCAAATACAAATACATTCATTGTCAAAACCATTTCTGCCAACTGCAATAAAAAATGTGTGGGAGTTTTTACTAAATCTTCTTCAGTTCTGGTATTTAAAAAATACCCTAAAGCTTCTAATCCACTATCATGGGGTATAACTGTATGCAAAGAATTAACATCAACCACTGAAAAATACCACGATTGTTCCAGGTATAAATCCTCCACAATCTGAACTACTTGTGTCAAATCTCTTAAATAAGATCTCAGGTTTTGTACCAATGGTTGTAAAAACCCATCAAGGTACATAGTGATTGGTTCAGTTAACCATCTATTACCGGATACTATCGGTCTTCCAGGAGGATGCTCAATATTTTTAGGAATTTTAGGAAGTGAATAGATAGTAGGAATAATAGGATGTGTTACAGTTAGTGTTCTATACTCAATTTCAGAAATGTATCCTTTAAGAAAACCCACATTCAAACATTTATCTATTCTTTGTTTGAATGAATCTATAATCTGATGTGTAATTTTAACATAAAAAGTTTCATCACTAACTAGCCTTTTAACCGCATTTATATAATCTGGAGTATTAAGTACCACAATGGCACCCCCTTTGTCAGCTGGTGTAATTGTAATGGATTTGTTAGCTCGTATATTTTTGAGGGCTTCCATTTCATTTTTACTACAGTTATTAAAACTCGCTGGTTTGATTTTCATTTGTAAATTTCTTAAATCTAATTCACATTTTTTAACAAAAACTGCTACAGTTGGATTTACGGGTGGACAGTATTCTGATCTTGGTTGTAATCTGGTAGTATTAGCACAAGAGTTATCTTCCCTATCACAAGCAATACATTTAAGAGTTAGATTCCTACCAAACTTATGTAAATCAACAAATGTGTTGAAAAAATCAGCACCTCTATCTGGACAGAAGGACAAACCTTTACTGAGAACCAACAACTCATTTTGTGTTAGAGAGTAATTGGATAAATTAATCACCGGTATTGGGTTGTCCAGTGACTGGTTAATTGGACTCTCCAGGAGCTGTTCTACTTTGGTTAGATTGTGATTATCGCTTTCAGCCACCAATACAGAACTGGAATTCACTAAATCATCACAAATACTATTAGCAGATGTACCCTGCTCAGTAAAATTGTCATGAGTTTCGGGATCAAAGATGCATGCAATAGATGTATCAAGGTCACAAGTATTTTCTGCACCTCGTGAATTCACTAAATCATCACAAACATCATTACCAGATGTACCTTGTTCAAAAAAATTGTCATGAGTTTTAGTATCACTCAAAGGATCAAAAATACATGCAACAGGTATATCAAAATCACAAGTATTCTCTACATCTCGTGGATACATTTCTAAAGAAATAGAGGATTTATTAGAGGACAAAACTTGTAAACTATTCATAATCAATATTGTGTCCTGCTTCTTCTTCCACGCTGCCCCCCCATCCTCTTTGCTGGAAATGTACATTTTGAAAACGTGTACGTTGCTGTCTCTGACTGCACCGTATCACCTGGTTTTGGGGGGGGACTGTCCAAATGGGGATTCCCCCATGAGACTTTCAGGATGAGTAACCAAGTCGTCTGTATCAGAGGGACCAGTTGTATAGTCCAAAACCGTGTTTGTAGGTCCCAAAGATGTACTAGTTTTTTTTAATATAGATCTCGGACCTGAATCATTAGAGTCATTCCAATTATAAACTTTGACATGTAAATAGTCGTTCTCATCTAGGATAAACTTTTTTTGTTTCTGTTTTTTAATAGTCACATCATACCTCGTTACTTTTTCAAATAACATTTGGTTGAGTCTCTCCCATTCCATGGTATCAACAGACTCCTTTAGCTGAATTTCCACTTCATTAATCTCTTTAGACAAAGCCTCCCTGATAGGTTTAGCAAATTCTAAAATAAGCTCAATGTTTTTAACTGAAGCCTCATGCATATTGTCATGCCAACGAGCCATGAATTCCAAATTTTCAGTACCATATGCTGGCTTTTGCATTATGCGAAGTCCCCTAGGGACTCGATATACCTGAAGAAATGCATCCAAAGTGGTCTTATGCCAAAACATTCTTCTGCCTTTCAAAACCAATTTTTCAAACTTACGATATAGAGTCTTAGGGTTTAACTCACCCATGCTGTTCACATGTCCATCGTTCTTTTCCAGTAATGGGTTATCTCCTTCTTGGGCAAGGAAGACACAGCTCGCGAAGTTAATCGGATGTGCACCGCCACTAACACCATTAGCAGAGGCCTGTTGCACTCGTCGGATACCTCCCTGTAGCTGTGACATCACAATATGTAGTGTTACTCACAAAGGGTTCATCTGGAAACTGCTGCTTTTACCGACAGTGCCGCTCTCTGATAAAAGTATCCAAGATGTATACAATTATCTACTTCTTTAATTAGTAGTTCCTTGGCTTAGTGATGTGGGTGGCGAAAACATTGGCAGTGATATTTGGTGTCTTATCACTTCTTACATATTACATATTACACTGCCATTGGATGCAGATGGCTTTTACGGTTACTAAAAAAAAGTAACCAACCTGTGCTCTAAAAAGCGAATAAAACACATAACAGAAGTGAACAGAGCCACATAGTCAGGGAATAGTGACACAGTTATCCATAGTGGCCATCTACATTTCCTGTTGTCTTATTGGGTCAAAAAGGGTTCTATGTGATAATAGCGACCGCAGAAAGGCAATCGCTATTATTGCAACCTGCATTATCACTGAAAACATCCACCATTCAAATCATGGACCCATGACCCAGCCTGCCCTTTAAGAAAAGACCCTAAGCTTGGAAAAAGAAAAATACAGTACTATAAAAAAAAACACACAAGATTTATCACTCTGACTCTACCTTCTTTGCATGGAAAATGGAAAATGTTACACTTCATAGGGTTCAACATGCTACCCTAGATCATGAAAAAAGAACAGGTTATACTGACCTTGTTCCAGTGCTAGACAGAAAGGGAATATGTAACTTAAATGTCAGAAAATATGGACATAGAAACATAGAATTTTATGGTAGATGAGGGCAGCTTGGCCCACCTAGTCTGCAAAATTTCCCTACCTAATGGTTAAGCTGCAGATCCTAGTTAACCAACAGCCTACTTCCTCCTACCTCCCACTAGAATTGCCTTATGTCTGTCCCATGCATTCTTGAATTCTCCCCACTGTTTTTGACTCCACAATCTCCCTAGGAAGGCTGTTCCATGCATCTACAACCCTCTCCATGAAAAAATATTTTCTCACATTACCTCTGAGCCACCCCCCCAACTTCAAATTGTGCCCCCTTGTTCTTGCACATCTCTTTTTCTGAAAGATGCTACCCACTTGGACTTTGTTGATTCCCTTGAGGTACTTCAAAGTTTCCATCATGCCCCCCCCTCCCTTCTTTCCTAGAGGCTATACATATTAAGCTACTTTAGTTTTCTTCATATGTCTTCTGGTGCAGACCCTGCAACATTTTGGTTGCCCTTCTCTGGACAGCCGCTACCCTATCTATGTCTTTGCAGAGATGGGGTCTCCATAACTGCATGCAGTACTCCAGATGTGGTCTCACCAACTGTTTGTAAAGAGGGATAACAACTTCCTGTTTTGTACTGGTGATGCCTCTCCCTATGCATCTCAGTATCCCCCAGACCTCCTTACTGCCTTCTCACATTGCTTACCCACCTTTAGATCATCTGATATAAGTACCCCCAGGTCCCTTTCCATTTTTGTTGTTGTCAGTATCTCACCCCCATTGTGTACTCTACCCCTGGGTTTTTGTTTCCCAAGTGCATTATTTTGCATTTCTTTGCATTGAATCTAATCTGCCATACACCTGACAATAAAGGATTTTATCATGTTATCATGAAAAACAATTCTAGTGGGGGGTAGGAGGAAGTAGGCTGTTGGTTAACTATGATCTACAGCTTATCCATTAGGTAGGGAAATGGGCAGACTAGGTGGACCAAGCGGTCCTTATCTGCCATCAAATTCTATGTTTCTATGTGTATCCTTTTTTATTTGAGAGCTGGTAAGCTTCCATTGTTCAACTTTCTGCTTGCCAGTGTAAAACGTGGCATCCCAATTAAGTTGTCCATCATTATTGCTACCAAACTGCAGTCACAAAATCTTAACAGGTTCCACCATAATGGTAATCCTGCCTATTAGCTCCCAAAACAAGCCCTGCATACTTTTGCAGGTTAATTTGGGATTTGGAAACACCTGCAAAAGTGTCAGCAACCTCTACAACCCCATCCACATCTCTGCAGTCTTTCACCAAAATACAGAAATCGTCTGCATAGGCCAAAACTTGTGGTGCCATTAGACCATCTTTCCAGGAGATTCTACTGGGCTGTTAACGCTGAACCAGTTTATGAATCAAGGGGTCAATGCCCAACATTTATAGCAGAGGGCTCAGTGAGCACCCATGATGAACCCCCCATCCCACAAAACTGGTATTTTGTCCCCCATCCAGCCATTAATGTTAGGGCATGCACAGGTATGCTTATAACATTTTTAGATCCATGTGATGAAGGTATTGAGGAAACCATACTTGCTTATGACAGAAAATAGAAATTTATGTGACAACCTGTCAAATGCTTTCTGTTGATCGAGAGAAAGCACTATTCCAGACAAATCTTTGTTTTTGCTATTTAAAATACAAAATTCTCTTAACAAAATCAGATGCTGATGGATCATTCAACCAGGTACAGTGCATGCTTGTGTTGGATTAATAATTGAGGTCAGACTCAAGTGTAGCCTTTTCCCCAAAACCTTCCCCATTATCTTGTAGTCTGCATTCATTAGGCTGATTTGCCACCAATTCTGTATATCACACCTTTACTTTTTCTTGAAAAAGAAAATTAATAAACTCGTTCATACCTTGTGGAAAAACCATAGAGGAAAAAACTGAGTTAAAATGATCTGTCAGATCTACACTAAGAGGATCCTGTAGCACTTTGTTGTAGCACTTTGTAAATTTCCACTGTCAGGCTATCCTGTCCCTGGCCAATGTCTGAACTTAGGCTTTTAATAGCCTCCAAAACCTCCCCTGCAGTAATAGGTCAGATAAGGCTTTCCATTTCCCATTGTTCCAAAACAAGGCAGATCATGTCTGCCTAGTATTTCTCATGCTCCAGGGCTATATCACCACTCGCTGCTTGTGCCTGTGCTACATATTTATGTATTCTGTTTAAAATCCTCTGTTTCCCCTGGACCATGTTCCCCCTGCAATCATAAAGATGGAACGTGACCCTGTTTCTCACCCTATTTGAACACCTATCAAAGGGGAAGTTAGGTGGCTGTTTCCCTTATGCCCCATATCTTGTTTCAGTATGTAATGATGAAGCCATATTACACTGGAACCTCCTCATTCCCGCCTTCAACTGACCAGTCTATATGGAGAGGTTTAGCTGGCTCTCATGAGCATATCAATATAAAGGATTTGGCAACCTCAACTCCTGCATTTGCAATGAATGTTAGTAAACCTTGTGGGGAGGCATCTGGTGTGTGACCAGACAAAAGATATGATTAAGGCACCAGAGTCCCCCCCCCCACACACACACACACACACTTTTGCTACTTCAAAGCCTGCATTTTTTTAAGTAACTCTAATGTTCTTACTTGTCATACATTTTGGAGGGGTTCTTGGTCTCATCATCCAGCTGAATTATGATTAAGCCTGACCACTTCGGCAAAGTGACCACCTCTGTCAGTCAAAAAAAAAGCATCACAATTTAACTTGCCTTACAGAGCTGAGGTCCCCATGCTTTCTCTGTATTTTCTGTGAAGAAATGACTCTCCTGACTTTATTACTTATATAGTGTGCTCTAGCCAATAAGAGGCTCACAGGTATTCAATGGGGAGCTCACCAATTAGAAGAAGGCCACAATTCTCCTGCATTCAAATCAATATAAATGGTTTGGCAAGCTCAACCCCTGCATTTACAATGCATGTTAGTAAACTTTGTGGAGAGGCACCTTGTAGTGACCAGACAAAAGATATAATTAAGGTACCAAAGTCCACCCTCCCTTTTGCTGCTTCAAAGCCTGTATTTTTTTAAACAACTGCTATGTTCTTACTCGTCATACATTTTGGAGGGGTTCTTGGTCTCATCATCCAGCTGAATTATTATTAAGTTTGACCACTTCAGCAAAGTGACCACCTCCATCAGTTAGGAAAAAAGCATCACATTTTAACTTGCCTTACAGAGCTGAGGTCCCCCTGCTTTCTCTGTATTTTCTGTGGGGAAAACACTCTCCTGGCTTTATTACTTATGTAGTATGTTCTGGCCAATAAGAGGCTCACAGGTGTTCAATGGGGAGTGCACCAATTAGAAGAAGGCCACAATCCCCCCCCCCCCGGAACTTAAATAACCAATTCAGGGGGGGACCTCAGGGATGGGGGGAGTTTGTTTTTTAAAAAACAAAATCACAGTAAAAAGTTGTAGCAAGTGAGACATGGGAGGGGGGCTGAACCACAGTCTCAGGTCCCCCAACTGTGTCATGTGCTGGTGCACTAGCCACTCCTTTACATGAGCAGCTTGACCAGGAATCCAGCACATGGCTACTCGTCCACTCTCTAGTTGAGTATGCAGCAACAGGGGTAGCGATGTTCTACCCCTGTAAATCCTGGCACTCACTATACAGCACGGTTAATTCTGCACTGTCTTACATGTGCGGTATCAACCTGGTACCCATCCTGAAAATGTTCCAGTCCTGCTATGGTACTTCCAATAAGAAGAGGGTGCATAATAAAACTGAAAAAACACACACACATGCACACGCACACACACACAAAAAAATCTACAGGATTAATCATCTTTAGGCTGCCTTCTTTTATATACCTGTAAATGTAAATATGATTCCTATTTGTTGTGTTTATCCTACTGACCCATACCATTCTATAAAAATTACTATACAGGGCAGCTTCTATATGCAATGGCACAGGAAAAATAAGAATAGCCGAACCAAAAATGTTTTTAGTAGCAAATATTTTCTTGCCCTTTTACATAGGCCACTAAGGTACCAGGTTAATAGGTCGAGACAATGAGAGTGCAGAAGAAACCACGCTGTGAAAACTGCGCATACATTGACAGCAACAGGGGTAGAATAGCGATAGTGCATTACTGCTACTCCTGTCACTGTTTTCTGAGTGGATGAAGGGATCAAGTATCATGATGTGTGGTGCACTGGATGAGTCACTCCTGTGGCAGAGTGGCTAAGGCAGTAGCACCTAGAAAGGAGCACTGATGGAGACCAGGGTTTGATTCCCTGTTTCAGAAAGTTTTTTTTTTTTGTAATAAACAAATGTTCCCCCCTCCTGAATTTCCCTTCGTCCTTGCGGTCCACACCCCCTCAGAGTTGATTACAATAGTTCCAGAGGTGTGAGTGGGGGAAGCACCCCACGTCAAGAGGTGCAGAAGGTGCTGCCCCCCACAAAAACAAAAATCTTTTATGTTTACCCATTTGTTTGGGATCTGCCTGTGGCATTGTGTGCCAGCTGTTGTTTTCACTGACCTTATTTAGGGTTGCAGCATTATGCTTGCTGCATTTTATGCCGTGCTGTTTTTGTTTGTGAGGTTATGACCCCGTTCTGGCCACAGACACCACTTGAACACCATAATATTGCCTTGATTCAATTACCTGTCCCAGTTATGGGTTGTCAGATCCATGTGGCCAAATCAGATCCCTAAAAGTTTTATGGGATCATCAGATATGTTTATTTCACCCACCTGTCTCTCAGTATTGTGAGGCCCAGTATCTAAATACATACCCAAGCTTTTTGTTGTATTTAGACAGGAGCCTGAGACTGTACTATACCAGTGAAAATGCATCACTGTTACTGCTCTTCATTCAGAAACCTCATCCTTAACCAGCAAACACACATCATCAGCACAAGCAGATGATTTTAGCGGTAATATACCATGAGGTGCCTTTACTCCATTAATAAGGGAACCTTGATTAGTACAGCTCAGAATAGAGTCCAGTATTAAGACAAATACAATTGTGTTCATAGAGCAGCCCTACTGAACTCCTGCCTGAATAAGTTATTCCTTATCTTTAACCCCATTTGTAGGATAAAATTTGTCCCTGAAGTATACAAGAAAATAAACGAGGTTATGAAGACGGGAGGAATACCGTAGCGGTTAAGAACCACAAACAAAAAGGAGTGGTTAACCCTGTCAAAGGCCTTCTCCTGGTCCAAGGCCAGCAGAAGGCCCTTCACTTCACCAGATGTACTGTACCTTGTTCTACCAATTCCCGAACAAGTATCAAATTCTTCTGAATTGTCCTGCATTTGATAGCACAGGTTTGAGATGGGAGGATTAGGGTAGATGCTGCTTTTGCTAGTCACTTTTCTAAAATATTTAATAAGATTTTTATATTCTTATTAAGGAGACTTAAAGGCTTCCAATATCATAAGTCAACTTTGTCCCACTTCTTGTGTAATACTATTGCTAACCCCTGTAACATGGTCTTGCAACTCATTTGATCATCTAACATGGCATTATACATATTGTAGGTGTGAACAAAACAGCCAGTTTACTGAAACAGTTCACTTGGAAACCCATCCCTCCCTGGAACAGAGTTATTACTCAGAAAAACTGAAGGCCAGAATTATTTCCTCTTTAGAAATCTCCTTCACCAGCTGGTTCATTGTTTCCTCAGGAAGTACAGACATCTCCAGGGTAGCCAAAAATGAGTCCCAGTCCCCAGAGGAGGGACTACTGATCCCGGATCTTTCAGATACAAAGTTATCCATGTATGCTGTAATATCCATGAGATTTTCTGTAACTCCCCCTGTTGCATGTTGTAAATGTGCGATAACTCTTTTGTCAGTCCTTGATGTGCAATCTTCAATTGGGCTTACCTGAGCTTTATACCCTTGTGTGGCAATTTTTTGTTCTTATGTCAGGGAAGTTAACCACTGATACTGAAATTTCAACATTATCTTTTTATAATATGTATGATTTGAGCTGAGCAAATCAGTTTAGTTTGTAGAGATAGTGACAGAAGTTTCTGTAGTTGATCTCTGCAGTCCAAATATCTCCAATAATTATTACATTTTTTTAAATTTATGTATACTAAATTCCTTTATTTCTATTTTTATCTGTTCCCACCAGTCCACCAGATTTTCAAATAAATCTATAGAAGAGCTTTCAGTATCCAAAAAGCTTTTAAATTCCTTGGCATCTTTTTCTTTCCTCAAAAAATTGAGAAGTTCATCTTCCATAAAGGAGGTTTAACTTTTGGGATTGAGTTGGAGCCCACTGTAAACAATAATAGACTTATGATCAGAAGTCTGTATACTGCTTGCTAGTGTGACCTTACTCAGAATACAATCCACATTTTCAATTGTTTTAACCAGGAGTAGCACACTAAGCAGAAGGCTTGTTAACAGGTACAACCTGGGAGCACAGGGGAGTTAAGTGACTTGCTTAGGGTCACACAGTATGCAAGTGGAGTCTGTGGGATTCAAACCCAGGTCTCCAGATTTGCAGCTCAGAACCTTAGACCACTGTGTTATACTACCTCCCAATGTAGCAGAAGCATTATTGAGATGGTTCTGTGCTCCACCTCTAAAACAGGCCTTAGACTGTCCAATACAACACAGCACATGCCTGTCTCTGCCCAAATAAAAACAATGTGGCAGATGCTGAATCCCAGCGTAAGTATGTTGCAGCTTTACACGCACTCTCCATCCCCCATTCCAAATGTTCTCAGAGATAATTATGGGGTCAGGAGACCACCAATACTATACACTGTTATTTCAGCCAAGAGTGTGTCTGTAATGCTTACACCTTCATTCTTGAAAAGCACAGCAATGGTCGTAATCTTGTGCTTAGTAAGCAGGATGACTGTGAAGGGAGTTCAGAAGGACATGTGTTTCACCTTGGCATACTTTGCCCAGAAACATTCCAAGCTAGTTGCGGTTTTGAAACTTACATCAAAAACTGGGTCACCAGCAGTGTTACTCAATACATAAATTTCAGTGGACATGAATTTTAAGCTGCCCTTCAACAATACCCTAGCTACAAAATGGCAATTTGGTGCCTTTTCCATTCCCCCTTCATACCTTATACAGACTGTATTGTGACATTTGGCAGGTTCAGCCTATAGCCCAGTTTCCAGTTGCCTTGGTGATGCAGCTGGTAGCGCAAGCAAAACAGTATTCTGGGTAGCCTGGGTTCAAGTTCCAGCTGAGGTACTTACTTCTTTCTCTCCTCTGTGTGTATGTGTTCCATAGATATCATATGTACATCACACTCTTATGATTGAAAATGTAATCATCTGTGTAACCCCAGGCTGCACACTGAGAAAGAGTAATGTGCTCCGGGACAGCCCAGTTTCCAGTTGTATTTGGTGGTACAGTTGGTAGCGCTGCCAGAACAGTGTTCTGAGTGGCCTGGGCTCAGGTCCCAGCTGAGGCACTTGCTTTTTTCTCTCCTCTGTTCGTGTGTGTTCCATAAATATGTACACCACACTCTTGTGATTGAAATGTAATTATCTGTGCAGTCCCAGGTTGTGCATGGGAGAAAGAGTAATGTGCTATGGGATGGACCAGTTTCCAGTGGTGCAGCTGGTAGTGCAACTGGAATGGTATTCCAGATGGCCTGTGTTTAAGTCCCAGCTGAGGCACTTACTTTTCTCTCTCCTCTGTATGTGTTGCATAAATATGTACATCGCACCCTTATAATTGAAAATGTAATTATATGTGCAGCCCCAGGTTGTGCATTGGAGGAAGAGTAATGAGCTCCAGGATGGCCCAGTTCCCAGTTGCCTTGGTGGTGCAGCTGGTAGTGCGACTGGAACAGTATCCAGGCTGCCTGGGCTCAAGTCCCAGCTGAGGCACTTACTTCTTTCTTTCCTCTGTTTGTATGTGTTTCATAAACATGCACGCTGCACTTTTGTGATTGAAAATACTTGGAAACAATACCATTGTTAAGGTGTCAAACCAGCCATAAAGCCATGATTCTGAAAGGCTAGTGGCCTTTATGAGTTTGTTTGACCCCCCAGATAGTATTTGTTAACAAGTATGTCTGATTTTGCCATCATTTATTTTATATAATACATTAGGCTGGACTAGAGATGTTGCGAAATAAAATTTTGCCAGTGAAATTGCCATGAAATCAGCAATTTCGCAGTGCAAAATATTAATCAGGATCAGAAAATTCTGTGAAATGTTTCACGGGTATGAAGTTGTGAGAATTTCACCCGTGAAATGTGATATTTTGCCTGGAATGGCAGAACTTCACTCACAATGGCAGAATTACATCATTGCGCTGGCAAGTGGCATACACCCTCATCACCCAATCCTCATACCTACCTAGTATGATTTTTTTTCCAAATCTTTCCATCTGGATTGGTCCTGTAAATGAGCCTTGTATCTAGTGGTATTCACCTGGTTATCAAATGATTAAAAAAATTTAAAAATAGGTAAATACATTTATTTCAAGAGGGGTGGATCACCACAGGATGAGACATTCTGGGCAAAGGAGTAACTTCTGACAGTGACTGCTGTGCAGTCTTATGCCTGTAGTCCAGTTATGCTTCAGCCCTATGAGTCAGGTACACTCCTTCTCCAACCTAAACTTTAAATTATAGTTACCCTTCATCACCCAATAGGCCTGGCAGCCGTATTCTATGTCCAGGGTAACCCTCTGGGGGTTAACTTTCACAAGACCATTCAGCAGCTCCTTCCTGCACCCTGGGTGGGTGTGCAGTGAAAAAACTTACACCATACAAAATTCCTAACCCGCTGAGAGCTAACAAGCACCCTACTTTCCTAACTTTATTCTGTAGGGATGCTTCTGAGGGGAATACAACTAACGGAATGACCTTTCACCACCTCAAGAGTCCTTTTAAACCAACCTATTTGTGCCTCCAATTTCTTCTGTCAGTAAGTTCCTCTGGGGGAGGTGACACAGACAAGTGAATATTCAATAGGAGAGATATTAACCCAACCACTGTCCATACCGGCACCTTCTGGGGGGGTCACCTGTGACAGGAAATCCTGTATTCTCTATGAGTTGTGTTTAGTCCAGGATTAGTATGGAGAGGGAAAATATGGTGATATCCGTGAGGTTCAGTGTTTTTGAGACCTCTATACCTCCTTATTTGTTTGACCCTCATGACCTGAAGATTTGCATTCCACCTGCAATGCTTTATCCAATTCCCCCTGCAGCATTATGTCCTCTTTTGCATCAGATTTCAGCAGATCCAGGTGTTGTTTATTCTCCCTCATGTCACTTTTACCTGTAGACCCCCATCAAACACCCCCAGATCCTCCCTCCATTTGGACCCACCTTCTTTTCTTGTACATTCACCCAGTGCATCAAGTTAAATCTGTGTACCAGTTCCTGTTACCTTGAGGCACCTTCTTTAACAGTGAGTCAAGCTACCCTCCAAACAGCATGGTAAGACCTGAAATTGCAGACAAATGGCCAAGAGGCAGAGCACCAATCTTGTCAGCATACTGTAGTTCCCTCTTAAGTCCTAACCTTTTCCACTGCCTTTCCGCCACTGTCCGTGTACAGAACGTGACATATCCATGCAACCACCAGCACCATATCAATGTTAGGTACCACCCCTTTATGCCGAAAGTGGCTGCTTGTGAAAACCAACTGTTGGGTGGGCCCTGAAATTAACTATATGCCCTACTACTTGGGGTGCATAGATATATTCCCCTCACATTTCTTACTTTTTGCCATATGAATCCACAGCAACTTCTGATTTTACTGTCTCAGTGAAAACTGAAAAGATTGCCCTCCCCGGACTTCATGGCCGTTTACTTAAACCCACTGTACACCATTGAGTCCCACATTTCCCTACCTTGCCCAATATTTTACAAATGTTGTTTTCCTTTGGCACCCTTTACCTGTCACAGGGTCATGCATAGTCCAGAGAGGGATTCAACAGTGAAGGAATGAATGAATGAGCGCATGTGCACATGCTCATTCATTCACATTTGAGCTGGCTGCTGGCTGTGGAGGAGAGTGGAGGGCTGTGCCAGCAGCCTGCTCTGTTTCAGAATGGGGGAAGGAGAGGGGTAGGACAGCTGCCAGGGTGGGGAGGCCATTAAACCACCAGAGAATATGTTATAAAAGCATACTGGGGTGGGGGAATGAGGGATAGAGCGGGGGTCGCTCTCGGGGTTTATGGGTCATCACACACCTTGGGTGTGTAAAAAAAAAATACATAACACACTTGCCTATCCATTATTCTCTATGTAATTAGCTGTTACGGTTCATATACAGTACCTTCATTTTATTTTTGTGATTTATACTGATTTTTTTCATATTCACTTACTGGGTAACATAGTATACAGGGAAATATATGATGGCATTTTCAATGAGGACAAGGGCCCAGTCATGATATATATATATTTAGATAGTTTCATATAGCTATAGGTATAGATACAGACATAAATAATATATATTCTTATATTCTTTGCTAAAAAAACCTTTGTTAATACACCAGTTAGGGTAACTTAATGCCACAAAAGTAGCAAAATGTGGCATTAGAGTTTCCAACCATAACTCCCCACCCCCACCGCTCAAGCAGCAAAAGAAAAAAAAAATTAGGGTTTTGACTCTCCAAAGTCTTGGTGAATCAGTGGTGGGGTTTTCATTGTAGTTGTCAACCCTAATGCTCACCCCTCACCCCAGCCTGTAGCTTCCAGTTTGAAATGCAAGGTACAGTTCCAAGACAATGCCTCATAGTGATACACTCTTAAGAGGTAGATAAATATGTCTCACCGCATGTTGCCAACATAATTTGTTATAGCTTTCTTCATGCAGGGCCCTAGGTACTTTAATAAAGATATTTGCAAATAATTTCCTTTCTTTTTGAGATAGTGGAATCATATCCCCGTTCATGCAGGTCCCTTTGAGACCTGCATGAACAGATGCAGATGTGCCCCATGGGAAGTCTCCATCCACCTACAGAAGTACAGCGACAGATGTCAGGAATTCAGGGGCTGTCTGGTGGGCTGTTGAAGCACAGGGCCTTCTGATCCCTGTGCTTCTGTGTGGCTACAGATACAGATGCACAGGACTAAGAGTTTATCTGTCAGCCAGTGCACAGAGACCTCCACCACCTGTGGGTGCAGAGGTGCAGGGCCCTATGCCAAGAGGACAGATGTCTTCACTATATGGTACCCAGGCTCATGCAGATAACCCTGCAACTTTCATTCCCTGACTGGGGGGGGGGCACAGAACAGCACCATTGAGCAGGATTACTGAGCTCACCCCAAACTCAGCTTACCAGCACTGAATCAAAAAGCATACTCACTGTGGTCAAGAATAGCACTACACACAAACTTTCTTAACAATTATATATATATATATTTTTTAATCTGACCACAAATTTTCAAGATAGTCATTTTATGACTCCCTTATAAACATGATGTAGCATTTATGGTATGTTAGTCGAAATGTCATTTCACATCAGAAGTGCAAAAACACGTCTTGTCCAGGATTTAATAAATGGCACCTGTCATGTTCATGAGGTGGTGTGGAAAAACAGCTATGCTGAAAGTTTGGAGTCAAAATATTGAAAATTTGCAGTATGATAGGATGTTGAAATACTACAATGTTCACTCATAAATTAGGCATGTTACCATGTTTGTTAACCAAAGTTTCAGCATAGCCTTCTTATTACACCACCTCATGAACCCAGTAGGTGAAAATTTTCAAATCCCTGCTGAAACATCATTCCATGCCATCAAAACATCATTCTGCGCCATGGGTGCAAAAACACATTTTGGCCAGGATTTGAAAAATGACAGCTATCACATTTATGAGGTGCTGTGAAAAACTGGCTATGTTGAAAATATGGGGTCAAAATATATAAAATTACCAAAGTTATGAGTGAGCATAGAAAAAGTTCAATTCATGCTCATAATGTTGTAATTTTTACATATTTTGACCCAGATTCTTAACATAGCCTTCTTATGACTCCACCTCATGAACAAGACTGGAGACATTTTTCATATCTTGGTTGGTCTGGCCATCACACCATAGGGTTCAGCTTAGTGGCGCCCCACAGTAGGCCTGTTCTGGTTCCATGTCATAACAGTGATCACAGAAACAGCGAGTGTACATCACCAAAAATCAGTTTCGGTGATACACACCCAAAGCATGGACAAAAACGGTGTCTGAGACCCACGGGTCTCATTTTTAATGAGAGGGACTGTGCCCCCCCACATCCCCCTACTTATGGATTCTCAACTCCAGGGGGGGTGCACATCTGGGGTGTGTGAAAAACTTAAAAAAATATAAAGCTGTCTGCCAACAACAACAAAAAAAACCCTCACCACGCAGGACCCGAACCCTGTACTCTTCACCTCCCAGCTGACCACTCTCCCCACCATGCTAGCGGACCAGCTCGGCAGCTGCATGCCACACCCCTCCCACATACCATCCCTCCCCTGCCTCTTCCCCCACATGTGTGCATGTGCACCTATACCTGCTTCTTCCCATCATGGTATTTTACCCACCCCAGTATACGGTCACCCCCCTGCTTGGTAGCCATGAACACAGGCACCATAATTGAGTCTCCATTTTTGTAGGTGCCCAATTTCAGTCACCTTGTTCATTGGATACTGCCTGCCTCTAAGGAGATGGTCTGGTACTGCCCTTTGAGGGGATTGACACCAGATGGCCTAGTGACGGTGTTGGACCTATCGAGTTCCTCGAGTGAATGCTTGGATCCAGGAGACCTAATACTCACCTATAATCAGGCGGTGACTGGGGCCCTGGATTCCATTGCTCTTGTTCATGTTTGACCTCGCACTCTTCGCCCAAGGTCCCTGTGGTTTGATAGGTCCTTAAAGGAGTTGAGGAGAGTGGGCCAAATGTTAGAGAGGGCCTGACGGAAATCTGGCCTGGAGTTTGACAGGTTTAGATTAATGGACCATTATATAGTCTATCAATTGACAATCACCGATAAGAAGGCAGAATTCCTGTCCAGGGAGCTTGCGCAAAATTGACCAGCTCAACTCTTCCGGACTGACTACAGATTGTGCAATCCAATCTGTTTTCAGTCTGGTGGAGCCTTGTCACAAGAGAGGTGTGATGAGTTTGCTTGGTTTTCTCAGATAAGGGTGCCACCATCAGATCTGGGATCTGCACAGCCCCCTCTAATGGGTGTGGTGGAGGTCAGTGGAAGGGTGTGAGCACCTGGTTTACCTGGTCGGACTTCTACCGTCCAAACCTCACAGCCATTGTGAGGCTTATCCAGACTTTGCAGTCAACCAGCTGTAGTTTGAATCCGGGACCAACACGACTGCTTGTGGGGTGTGTTGATGTGATCAGCCCGGTTCTGGCAGAGATAGTCTGGAGGTCATTGGAGATGGGGATCTTCCCCGACACCCTTAAGAAAGCGGTTCTGCAACCTATCCTGAAAAAAACCCTCCCTTGACCTGGACTTTCTGACCAACTACAGGTTTGTCTCTAACCTGCCCTTTATGGGTAAGGTTACTGAGAAGGCAGTTGCGCTGCATCTGGATGATTATTTATCTACCCATTATGTCTATGACTCTCTCCAGTCTGGATTTAGGAAGAGGCATAGCCCTGAGACGGCTCTTGTTCGGGTGCTAAATGATCTCCTAATAGCAAGAAATTGGAGGTTTTGTTCCATCTTGGTTCTCCTTGATCTCTCAGCGGCATTTGACACCGTGGACCATGAGGTGCTATTGGAGCACCTGCGGTTCATCTGTAGACTGTCCGGAATGGTTCTCAGATGGTTTTGATCTTTCTTCAAGGGTAGGACTCAGAGAGTGTTCTCTGGAATTTATTCCTCTGACCATCTCCCACATCCTTCGGGGTACCACAGGGTTCTGTTTTGTCACCCGTGTTGTTCGCAGTATATATACTGCCATTAGGGGACATTATTAGGTGGTATGGCTTGAGTTTTCACTGCTATGCATATGATACTCAGCTGTACATGTCCTTTTTACCAGAGCAAGAATATGTTCTCTCAGTGTTTAACAACTGCCTCTCTGAGACCCAGGACTGGATGAGTGCTAGCTGGCTGTGGTTGAAACCAGCGAAAACCTAGGTGTTGGTGGTGGACCCAGATCATTGGGTGGTAGGTCTGTCAGTGGGGCAACCCTCTGGGCTTTAGCTTGGATGTGTTCAGCTGACTAATTGTTGTTGTTGTTGTTTGTTGTTTATTCGCTTAACGGGTAAGCACACTGGAAACAAGTTCCTTTTACAGGTGCGACCCACATATATTGCATACAGACAATACATAATCAAACATACATATACAATGCAGCAAATTGCAGACAAAAATGTCTTTGTTACGTATAAAATTCATAAAAATAATTCATAAAAACAGTTACAATTAAATTGAGATTCAAATACATCCTTAATGCATCGGCAAACTTTTGACAGAACACAACCACCTAATATCTTGAGAATTTCATTCCAAATAAATGGAGCAATATAAGCAAAGGATCTTTGTCCACTTTTAGATTTCATAAAAGGAATCTCAGAAACCTACTGTCTGACCTATGTCTAGAATAATGACCATCAATATATGGTCTCAAAAACTTTGAAATACTATGTGGAATTCCAGAGTCCATAACTTTATATATGAACTTGGCCACAGTATTGGAAATTTAATGAAACCGTAACCAGCCCATTTCTTTCAAAATCACACAATGATGAGATGACTTAGAACAATTTAAAGCAAACTTAGCTATCAAGTGAAGTAAAGTGGATTTCTTTGAAATCACTGTTGCAGAAGCAGTGTCAGTAATCATAGCTGCATAGTTCACAATAGGAAGTAAGCAGCAATTTGAAATAACCAGCCTAGACTCAGGAATAAGAAATGAGCAGATTCTGTACAAAGAACCTAATCTACAATGTATTCTTGAGGTAACCCTCAAAAATGAGATTCATAACTTAGATGAGAATCTAGTAATACCCCAAAATATTGAAATGTATCAACATAGTCAAACAGTAATCCATCAAGAGATTTAACTTCCAAAGTACCAACCTCAGATCTCAGTCTAGGTGGGGTACAAAACCATCACCTTTGTCTTAGATTTGTTTAAGAGTAATTTACAGGCCATAAGTGAAGACTGAAAATTGCACATTTCCTCTGTTAAAGAAACACCTAGATCTCCAACTGACAAACCCTCGTATAAATTACTGCATCGTCAGCATAAAGTGTTAGAGAAGCATTATTAATCACACTTACTAGTTGATCAAAAAACAAAGAAAACAAAAGTGGCCCCAAAATAGAACCTTGTGGAACCCCACACTTAACCATTACAGAGTCTGATACAGCACCCCTATATTTAACCCTTTGAAACCTATTTGTTAAATAATCCCTCGTCCAGTCCAAGAAAGACTCACCAACTCCCAATGACTCAAGTCTAGAAATCAACAATTGGTGATCAACCGAGTCAAATGCCTTGGTCAAGTCCACGAACACGGCACCCGTCAGACACCCTTTATCCATGCCATTAAGTACCGCGTTCGTGAACTCGACCAAGGCAGTCTCAGTACTCCTTCCCTTTCTAAAACCATGTTGGTTCTGAGACAATAATCCAAAGCGATCCACATACCCAATCAACTGATTATAAACTATTCTTTCCTGAACTTTAGCTAAAGCAGACAAGATAGAAATAGGTCTGTAGTTACAAAACTCATGTTGTGAACCAGATTTAAATATAGGAGTGACCAAAGTATGTTTCCATATATTAGGTATAGTACCTGTAACAAAGACAAATTGAAAATAATACTAACTGGAAGTGCTATAACTGAGGCAGCATCCGCCAATAAACTAGGACATAAGCCATCAGAACCAGCTGAGCTGTCCTCTTAATACAACGCATAACTTCTCTACCTCCTTGGGTAGTAGTCCTTAATACAGTTTAGGATTAACTGTAAAATCTTCAGTCAATCCCAAGTAGTTCACCTTGGACTGGTCACTAAAGGAAGCAGGCAATGCAGTAAATTTCAAATTAAACTCGTTAGCTATCTTCAATGGACAAGACAACAAGTCACCGTTCAACCTCATTGAATCTGGTTGACAAACATTAGGTCTTATAAAATTGTTAATTGTTTTCCAAAAGGTAGTAGCGTTAGATAACCCTTCACATTGTTTATGACGAATATAGTCTGTTTTAGCCTTCCTTATCTTAGCCTTACATTGGTTCCTTAAAGTCCTATACGCATGATAACCAGAAGCAGAATGGTTCATTTTACATGTTTTCCAGGCCTTGTCTCGTTGTCTCATGAGTTTAATCAAAGGAGGTGTTAACCACCCATAAGTTTTCCCTCGGACCCTTCTTTTAACAAGGGGAGCTAACTGGTCCAAAACATGTGTAAACTCAGTAATGAAAAAAATGCAATGCAGAATCCACATCAGGGATAGAATATAAAAAAGACCAATCTATTTTACCCAACTCTGTACAAAAAGAATGTACATCAAATTTAGAAAAGATCTCAAAATCCTTATAATTGGCTTAGACTTCTTCAGTCCCCATGTTTCCAAATACAGAAGACTGGATGATGATCATAACGAATCAGAAGTCAAACCACATTTTATCATATTAATAGGTCTATTTGTTAATATCCAGTCCAGCAATGTGTGATTTCCTGATCTATTATTGTGTCGAGTGGGCAAAGTAATAATTTGTTGTAAACCAGACTGAGACAAGACCGTATTAACTTTGTTATATCTGAACCCATCCAATTTAAATTAAAATCCCCAGTAGTATTAACTCTTAGAAACCCCAGTATTCAAAGCATTTACAAGTTCTTGTAAGCCTGATTTGCTACCATTAGGTGGAAGATATACACAACAAATAGTTAATTTTTGACAAATCCCAACAATAACTGAATAGTAATATGTTCACAATATTCCAAATTACTGTTAAATATAGTGGTCTCATTTACCATTAAATATTCCTTAACATAAAACAAAACCCCCCCTCTACCAGTGACACGATCCTTTCTAAAAAGTTTATAAGCAGGTATACAAAGTTCAGTATCAAGAACAGGTAAGGTTAACCAGGTTTCAGTCAGTGCCAGAACATCCGGATTATATAAACTAATCCATGACTCCACCTCATGAAATTTAGATGTTAAGCTTAATACATTAAAATGCATAATTTTGAGGCCATATGAATGCTGCAAAAAAAAATCACTATCTGCCATATCGTTTGCTAAAGGACCAGGGTTGCTTTCAACATTGCCAGATCGAATTAGCAAGAGAAAGCAATGTAACCAGGTTCTTATGCAAACAGGCAGAACACATTTCCGGTTCTTATATTTTAACACTGTAACCCAAATTATAACACATGTATTTAACCTTTACACCAAATAAATGACTATAATTGGAATAAACAGTTGAGTCTGGAACTCCAGAATCTGATTATTTTCATACGTTCTAAAGTCATTATTAACACGCATAGAACAAAATAACCCATCAGTACACAAAACACAAAGTGTATAGGCTACACACAACAATATCCCTCTGTTAATCATAACTAATCTATAGGTACAAACCCAAAAGAAATGATTAACTCTAAGCAAGATATTACAAACTCTAGTAGCCCAGTCCGTCCCCGGTCTGACTCCAGTCCAATTCAGATCAGGTGCGTAACCTGGGCTTTATTTTTGATGATAGTCTGATCCTAAGATCACAGGTGTCAGCTGTTGTCAAGACCTCATTTTTCCATCTGCAGAATATCACCCTGGTGAAGCACCTGGTAACCTCCTGATGATCTCTCAACAATGGTCCACACCTTCATGACCACTCGCCTTGACTACTGCAATGCCCTGTACCTAGGGCTATCAGGGGTTGATATTCACCACCTGCAGCTGGTGCAGAGTGTGGCAGCCAGGCTTGTGACTGGGACATCTAGGACCAGTTGCATTATGCCCGTGCTTCGCAAGCTGCACTGGTTGCCAGTGCAATGGGGAATCACCTTCAAGGTTGGCTTGCAGACCTATAAAGCCCTACATGAACAGCAATCCACTACCTGCAAGATCTCCTTCACCCCCCACTGCCCCTCCCGACCACTCCAATCCACTGACAAGTGATTGCTAGAGATTCCCAGGGTGCAGTTGAGGACACCTGGGGCCCGATCATTTGCATTTGGGCCCCTACCCTGTGGAATTCTCTACCTCACTGGGTAAGAGAGTGTCTGATCATCCAGAGTTTTAAAACAGCGCTCAAAACTCACCTTTTTAGCCTGGCGTTTCCAGATAACTTTGGTTAATCAGAATATGTAAAGAACATTGCCACTTTTAAGTACATTGGTTATACTATATTTTAAGGAGTTTGTAATTTTATGTATTTGGAAATATGTTTTAAATTAGTATATTTTTGTTTTATGATGTACAGGTGCATTGGTTTTAGAAAGGTGCCTTTTATAAATAAAAAAATGATTGATTGATTGATTGATTGATTGAAATCCTGCCCAAAAAGTGATTTTTAAAAAGGATCATGCATTCACCTTCTGGGCATGATTTGTAGAATCCACCACCATTGATAATAAGGTGGGGTCCCAAAAAGATCATGTTGAAAATGTGGGATCAAAATATGCAAAAATGATGTAATTGTGAATCTAAGTTCAAAACCCCACTGAAATACATTAAACCACATTTACCTGATTTTCTCATGTAAGTGTCCAGGTTCCAGGAGAAAGATGTGTCTTTGATTTGGAGAGAGGACCTACCCTGTGGGGCATGCTCAGGTGAGTGAGAGTGTGTGTGGGGTGTGGGGTGAGGGGTGATGGGTGCTGAGTGGGAGGTCAGGGTGAGGTGGGGTGGGTTTGGTGGAGTATCTGTGTGTGTGTGAGTGGGTGGTCAGATCATTGAGTGACCATTTTCTTTTTAGAATATTAAAAAAAATTGAGGGACAGTTTTCTTTACTTCAGATATTCCAACACTGGGGATTAGGCACCTCAATGTCAGGCTACTGTTCAGTGGCACTGAGAGTGAGCACCCTGGTTCACCACCTGAGGGAGACTAGACAAGAAGTGGTTTTAGGGGTGGGCACCCCAGTCCACTCATACAATATATTTAACAATTGGGAAGGGAGGCACAGGAGATCTGGGGGGGAGAAGAAGCGGTACCAGGGGTGGGCACTTCAGTCTGCTTAAGAAATAGTTAAGACCGATGGACAGACAGACAAACAGACAAAACAGACAGACAGACGGATGAGAAAGAATGATCAAGGGATCAATGGCTCACTGCTGGCATGCAGCCAGCAGTACACTTCCATCTATGCCTTTAGGGTGTTAGAAAAGTCATGCTGTTCTCATACAGAGAACAAGTGTGAACAACTCCTTTTGCTAAGCTGGGCAGTCTGATTTTGGGGTGCTCAGAAAAGGTATTTCAAAAAAACAAGCATTAGAATCTAGCTAAATGGGTCTGCTTAGCTAGGTTCAGGTATTTGTTTTTTGAAAATGTATCGTTTTTATGTATTTTCAATTTTTGTGAGTTTAAAAGAAAATAAACAAGATGGCACCTAGCACAATTAGTATTTTTTCCAAATTATTGATCATTTTTTCAGCACAACAGGTAAATCATGAAAATAAGCACTCATAATTGTTTTTTTTTTTTACTGTTCACATTTCTTGGTTAACTAAAAAAAATTCTTATAACTCTGTAAATCTATAATAATTTTTCACAAAAGCTTCAGAAGGCAAACCCTTGGCATAGACCCCTTCAGCCCTGCAAATTTCATTAAAAAATTCCACATTGTCTAGGCTGTAGGTGAGTGCAAAAAATGCATAATATTAAGTTTTTTTTTTTCTGTTTTTAGCTCTTCATATCTAGGAGTTTGGCTTGACAGTCATCTAGACTTTTCTGCTCATGTGGATGACTTACACAAAAAGCTACACCCTAAACTTTGTGTAACGTATAGGAACTGAGGGTGCTTCCCTCTGCTAGCCCACAGAGCCATTGTGCAGAGAATGATTCTTCCCCTCTTTGACTATGGTTACTCTTTTTATGCTAGTGCTCCCAAGTCTACCTTGACCAGACTGGATCCACTCTTCCACTCCTTCTGTAGGTTTGCCCTGGATTGCCCCTCCCCAACCCATCATTGCCATCTCTACACCTCTCTCCTTTACTTCCCTTGCAACCAGATGGCTTATTCATTGCGCCTCCCTTATTGCAAAGTACTGGCTGGGCTCCATCCCATCCTGCCGTATGTGTCTTCTCTCCTGCCCTTCAAACCCCTCCTACTCTCTCTGTAGCTCTAACCTCTGCTCTCTAACTCTCCCATCCAGGTGGACCTCAGCTGGGAAAGCTGCTTTCTCTTTTTGCCTTCCTAAATTCTGGAACTCCCTCCCTGGCCCTATTCATTCTGTTACCTCCATCCGCTCCTTCTCCAGTGTTATAGGCGATTACTCTGCCCCTTCCTGTAACTGCCCCTGACTCCATCCTGTTATTGCCCCCTTACCTTCCTCTTTGTGGTTCTCCACCACCTTCTCTACCCCACCCCCCTGACTTTCATAATACATATCTCTCTTCCCCCTCCTCCCTCCCCCCATTCATCTACCTCCTCTCCCTACCCATCCTAATTCTGGACCTCCCTTATCTCCTTCTTATGATCTACTTTCTCCCCTCTCTACTCTTCGCCCTTTGCTAGACTACACTTAGCCACTTGCACTAACCTGGTTCATCCCCTATTCTTGTAGGCAAATGTTACTTACTGCTGTTGCTGCATTTTCTGCAAATAATTCTATGCATATGTTATTGTACATTCACTGTTTATTACTCGATGTTTAATTTATGATATATTGTATTAAAATGTGCCTTAATATGAGTGTACATTCTCTGTAAATATTTTTATGCTATATGGATATGTATTTCTCCCTCTACCCTTTCTCCCAGGCCGCTTCTGGAGACGAGTTGTTTATGGCTCAGTATGTCTCTCCTGGTGAAACCTTAGAAATAAATAAATAAAACTTCAGGTTTTGAGAGTCTGACAACCTGACAACACATGCCAGATCTGGGCTATTTTGGCAAACTACTCTAAAGTTATTAAGGTGCAGAAACTGGGGTTTAACATTACTCAACCCTAACTATAGGGCCACTACTGCACCCCTATAATACAACAGGAGAACCAAGCTCAAATTAGAGGTGAGTGAACTAGTTTGGTTTCAGATCTGGGACATCCTACCCAATACGGAGACGATATCTCTCATTCTGTTGGTTTGCATCTGACTATTCTTCTGTTATTCACCACTGTTCCATATATCAACTCCTCACCCTTTCCTTCCTATTTTCCTGGCACCTATTCCACTGCTCCCGTCTTTTCTTTAAGTACTGGTTTGCATCTATTCCATCCTGCCTGTCTCACCTTCTTCCCCCTCGCTCCCTCCTCTGACTTCCTCCACTCTTCTAACACTTGTTCCTTTAATTTCCTTCATTGATCTACCTCAGCTGGTCAGTTTGCTTTCTCAGTACAGATGCCTTCTCTCTGGAGCTCTACCCCTTCCCCTTTAGGATTGCTCCCTCTTACCTTGCCCTTAAGCCACTGCTGAGGTCCCATTTCTCTTCTGCATGCTCGTGTCCTCCCCCTCAAGCATCTGATCCAGCATATTCTCTGCTTTTGGCACCACCAGTGTGTTTCCAGAATTGCTTAGGGCACTTTGTAACTTTCATATGTATTACACTCACCTGTTTTGGATTTTGCTTGCTTTTTTCCTTTTCTTCCCAGTCTTTTGAGCAGTCATGTCTGTTGAAGCTTATAGTGCTGTTGGGGTTGTTGCCCTAGTATGATCAGTAGTAAGCTTCAGCTATTACTTTGGACTGACTGTAGTAACATGTTGCTCACATGTCAACTACTTCTTTACTGTTGTCTCCCTGTTCCCCTTCCCCTATGTCATGCCTGGAAATAAGCTTCAGCTCACCATGGCATTCCCAGTCACCAGTTTTCAACTACATAAAGGTTGCCTTAGTGAAATTCTGAGATATGTGCTGCTCTGGGTCTGAAATTCAACTAGCCTTCTGAGGGGTTACCTACACCCAAACATGTGGCTCAGCTTTAAATCCAGACTCCTGACTGCTGTAGGTGGGCTTATTTATGTTTTCAGGAGGAAATTCCCCGAGGTCAGGGCTGGAACTCAACTCGACTCACAGACAGCTCGCCAGTCTTCAGGTTAAATTCCACCACAGCCACTGTCTCACTGTGTGACCCCAATCAAATTACTGGATCTGCCTGTGCTTCAGTCTCTTCCAGTTGCGCAACTGCTGGGTAGCAGCAGGACCCCCCATCCCAAAATAAGCTCTTTCTTACTTGTTATCCTGGACAAATGAATTGCAGTGATGATCCTGCGATCCATGCTGTCACCCAGATACTTTGTGGAGTGCCCATTTATGGCCCAGATTATTTTTTCCAGGTTTGATACTCCAGTACATACTGCAGAACCATTGAGTAAGGAAGCAGCTGGCTGAGGCAGCTACAACATTTCTAAATAGGAGGTAAGTAGACAGGTACTAAACAGAAGTGTAGGGTGTGCAAGGTAATCTGGGACCTTCAGCCAGGGTATAAAAAGTACACTAGTTAACAGTGTGCTGGTCTGAGTTGGAGGAAAGCAGCTGACAATCATTCCTGCAGTTAGCTGTCATGGATAGCTGATAACTGGGGGTTGTGGCTTGCACTGCAGTGAAGCAACTGTCTGCATTTAGACTCCTCATTAGTTTGCTCTTACTATCAGGGCAAGGAGGCAGTGGTTCTATGTGATAATGAAGACCACCAAAAGGCAATCACCATTACGGTGAAGTCAGAGCAGTGAAAAATCACTTCGGCACTCTGACTCCCCGGCGCACAACAAAATAGCACCAGGGACTTGCATTTGTTTTGCTTATGTGGGGGAATGCAACCCCTGAACCTTCTACTTAAGAATTTTCAACTCCAGCGGGGTGCATGTTGGGGGGAGCAAAACATAAAAAAAATAAAATTTGGGCCGGGCACAACAAAAGCAAATCTGCGCCCAGACCCAAACCCAGTGCCCTACCCACCAAAGAAGCAAGCTGACCTGCTACACCATGGGGCCAGCTTGGCAGCCTACCACAGTACCACCCTTCAAATCCCCTCCCACCCCTCACTGAGCATGCTGACTCCCAGCCCCCGAGCGTGCTTGCCCCCGATTATACCTGTAGCGACTTACTGTGACTACGGTCACCAACCCACCCATCCGGCCTGTAGCTGCCCAGTAGCTGCTGTGCCATGTGCTGTGAGTGAGTCAACGTTCAGGGGGTCGCTCAATCGTGATCGCTCACATCACAGTATACCCAGAGGCAGCTGACTGAGGCAGCTGGAACATGTCTGTTGCAACATTTCTAAGTCAGGTGTATGTAAACAGATGCTACTTAGAGGTGTAGGCTCTGCAAGGTAAACTGGGACCCTCAGTCAGGGTATAAAAAATACAATAGTTAGCAGTGTGCTGGTCTAAGTTGGGGGAAGGCAGCTGACAATCATCCCTGTAGTTAGCTGGGGTGGATAGCTGTTAACTGGGGATATGTCTTAGGCTGAAGTGAACCAATTGTTTGCATTTAGACTTTCCCTAGCCTTCTAACAAAAGCACTATAAAGACTCCCTTGCCCAGCATATCTCATCACACTCATATCCCAGAGCATGAGAGTAACAGAGAAGGAGTGCAACAGGTAACTGGCATCTTAGGCATTGGCATGCATCTGCAGGTGACCAAAGGCAAGCGGGGGGAGCTGCCAAACTAACAAGAGCAGGTAAGGTACTCTTAAGCTCTGAATACACTGACTGTTACACTGTGTAAGTACTGTATCCACAGGTGGTGGTATAGAGGGGAATTGCTGGGGGGAAAAAGAGGCAAGTAGCAGCCACAGGCAGGAAAACAAGTGACACCCTATCTGAGGTAGGGTGACATAGCAGTTCAAGAAGGGCAAAGGGGAAAACTTAGCTGAAAGGAAGGAGTAAAGAGTTGGGGGTACAAGCAGAGCTATACTTAGATTTAACCACTGTTAAAAGGAAAAGCAGGTAAGCCCCTATCTAGGGTAAATTGATAAAGACAATCTGTTAGTGGGTGTACATGGGAAAGAAGCAAGAAAAGGGCAGGGTTAGTAGGGACTACTGTAGCTATATTTAGAAGAAAAAGGGAGTGAACTCAGATTAGTGGATATGGAAGTGGTGCAGTGCAGTGGATGCTGAGCTGCAATATTCCAGGAGACATTCTGGAGACTGTGGTGCTGCCCCATCTGCACACACTTCCCTGGATTGAGAGTGGAGTTTGCTGGTCTCCAAGCTAAGCTGGTTAGGATCTTGAGAGCCTCTTGCCCCACCCAGGGGCCACTAAGTCTGATGCCTGTGCCCCAGAGGTTGCCTAGGCAGAGGAGGGCTGGCTGGACCTTGGTGGGCTTTAGAAGAGTAGGGATGGCAGGTCAGGAGCACATTCCTCAACCTGTGCCACTACAGAATTCCTTCACCATTCTGGCAGGATGAGACTGCCAAGAGGAGGCACCCAAAGTGCTGCTAAGGGAGGATGTGGGGTCCTCTGAAGTGAAGGTCCTAAGGTGGTAAATAGAGGACACCAGGAGAAGAAAAAGCAGCTTCTGGTGGGGGACTCAATTGTAAAGGGTTAGATTTATGAGAAGAAAGGGGTGGAGAGAGAGGGAGATTAGGTGCCTACCTGGTGCCTCAGCTCATATGAATGGACAGCAGATTCTAAGGATCACTAGTGCTCAGGGTAGAGGGAGCTGGAAGTCATTGTCCACCTGAGTTCTAATGACCTAGTGAGGGATGGGGCTGGGGTAGTACAGGAAGAGTTCAGGTAACTGGGGAGGGGCCTAAGGCAGGTAGCCCAAGTAGTGGCATTCACTGAGGTACTACATGTCTATGGCCAAAGGGAGGATAGGATACTCTGCACCATGAGCTTCAGCAGTTGGTAGACAAAATGGTGAAGGGAGGAGCATTTCAACATCATTGGGGACTGGGGGGTCCACCTGTAGGGATGCAGGCCTATACTGGCATGATGATCTGCATCTGTCCAGCAGTGGAACCAGGATCCTAGGTGATAGGTTTAAAGGCTTCATTGGCAAGCATTTAAACTAACCAAGGGGGGGAGGCACTGGAGAGGAGCAGGGAAATCCTAGCCCCTCCCAAATAAAATCAGGGTAGTAAGTGAGGTAGACACCAACATAGAGATGTCAACAGGGAGAAGTGCAGGGGTAAATGGAGAAAGAGACAAACGCTATAAGGACAGGGATGGGGCAAAAAGAGGTAAGGCCATCAAGAAATGGAGGGTAATGGGTACCAATGCACGTTTTCTGGGCAACAAGCTCCCTGAACTGGTGGCCTTGATGGAAGAGGGATGCCTGGATATCATAGCAGTTACAGAAACATGGTACTCAGAGAACAATGACTGGGATGTTAACATACCAGGGTACACAACCTACAGGAGAGACAGGGAAGGGAGAAGAGGGGGCAGAGTAACTCTCTATGTAAGGGAAGGGATAAAAGCAACTGAACAAAAGAGTAAACATGTCAGGGGGAGGGAATGGACAAGGATATGATAGAAGGCATACTTAGGATGGCAGAGAAAGGGGAGATACTGTTGATGGGGGACCTTAATATGCCGGATGTCAACTGGAGCACCTTTGCTGCAGCCACATCCAAAAGCAGGGCCATTCTTGATGCCCTTCAGGTGGCATGCCTCAGACAGCTAGTTTTGGAACCTACTCATGAGGGAGCAGTCTTAGACCTTGTACTCTCAAATGGGGACAGTGAGAGGATCTCAGATCTAGAAGTGGGTAGCCATTTGGGAACAAGTGACCACCAAACAGTGTGGTTCATGATAAACTCAGCTACAGAGTCAAACCATACAAAACTGTGGGTTATGGACTTCAGGAGGGCTGACTTTGGCAAGATGGGAGAGTGTCTTAGAAAAACACTAGCAAACAGGCTAGAAGGAGGGGTGGAGTAACAATGGGGAAATATCAAAACTGCCATCACATAGGCAACAAGCCTTTGTGCAAAGCAAATAAACAAAGGAAAATGAAAGAAAAAGCCACTATGGTCCTCAAAAGAGGTGGCGGTGAAGGTTAGGGAGAAAAAGCTAGCATTTAGGAAGTATAAGGAAACACAGAAGGAGCAGGACAGAGAACTGTACCAGTTAAGGCAGAAGGAAGCAGGGAGGGTAGTCAGAATAGCAAAGGTCCAAACTGAGGAAAAGATAGCCAACTCAGTTAAGAAGAGGCTAAAACTTTTTATAGGTATATCAGGGAGCATAGAAAGACAAAGGGAGGGATAGTGAGGCTGAATAGAATAGACGGTGGGTGGGCAGAGAGGGACAGTGAAAAAGCAGGGATACTGAAGGAATACTTCTGTTCAGTATACATAAAAGAGGAGGTGGGGGAGGTGCCTAATCCAATTAACAGAAGCACTCTGGATGGGGGGTCGATCCCAGTCCTTTCACAGAAGAAAGGGTTCTGAAAGAATGCCTAAAACTGAAGGTGGACAAAGCAATGGGGCCAGATGGAATTCACCCCAGAATTCTAAAAGAATTAAGCAGAAAACTAGTGACACCACTGACTACCCTTTTTAACAAATCATGGGATGATGGTGTGGTACCTGAGGACTGGAGGAAGGCAGATGTGATTCCCCTTCACAAAAGTGGGACCAAGACAGAGGCAGGAAACTACAGACCTGTCAGTTTGACCTCTGTGGTAGGGAAAGTGATGGAATCACTTTTGAAGAAAAGAATTGTTGAGTACCTAGAGGCCAGTGGGGCACAGGACCCAAGGCAGCATGGGTTCACAGCAGGAAGGTCATGTCAGGCGAATCTAATTGATTTCTTTGACTGGGTAACCAAAGTAGTAGACCAGGGAGGGGCTGTGGACATGGCCTACCTAGACTTTAGCAAGGCATTTGACACAATCCCACACAAAAGATTAATATACAAGTTGGCCAGCCTTGGAGTGGGTCCCAGGGTGGTAACCTGGGTAAAACATTGACTGGACAACAGGACACAAAAAGTAATTGTAAATGGGGTCCACTCTGAAGAAAGAGGGTTACTAGTGGGGTCATGAGGGTTCAGTACTAGGTCCAGTCTTTTTAATGTCTTTATAAGTGACATTGCAGAGGGACTGAAAGGAAAAGTATGCCTCTTTGCAGATGACGCAAAGATCTGCAACAGAGTCGATACACAAGGAGGCGTGGAAAGGATGAGAAGGGACTTGGCAAGGTTGGAGGAATGGTCAGAAGTATGGCATCTTGGATTCAATGCAAAGAAGTGCAAAATAATGCACCTGGGAAACAAAAACCCAAGGGAAGATTACACAATGTGGGGGGGGGTAGTAACAATAACAACAATGGAAGGGGACCTTGGGGTAATCATATCAGATGACCTTAAGGTTGGCAAGCAATGTGAGAAGGTAGTAGGGAGGGCTGGGGGGATACTGGGATGTATAGGGAGAGGCATCACCAGCAGAAAACAGGAAGTTGTTATCCCCCTGTACAGACAGTTGATGAGGCCCCATCTGTAGTACTGCGTCCAGTTCTGGAGACCCCATCTCTGCAAGGACATAGACAGGATGGAGGCAGTTCAGAGGAGGGCAACTAAAATGGTGCAGGGTCTGCAAGAGAAGCCATACAAGGAGAGACTAAAGGAGCTAAATATGTATACCCTTGAGGAAAGGAGGGAGAGGGGGGACATGATAGAAATGTTTAAGTACCTCAGTGGAATCAATAAAGTCCAAGAGGGTAGCATCTTTCAGAAAAAGAGATGTGCAAGAACAAGGGGACACAATTTGAAGATAGAGGGGGACGGCTCAGGGGTAATGTGAGGAAGTATATTTTCACAGAGAGGGTGGCGGATGCATGGAACAGCCTTCCTGAGGAGGTTGTGGAGTCTAAAACTGTGGGAGAATTCAAGAATGCATGGGACAGACATAAGGCAATTTTTGAGGGGAGTAGGAAGAAATAGGCTGTTGGTTAAATAGGATCTGCAGCTTATCCTCTAGGTAGGGAAATGGGCAGACTAGGTGGGCCAAGCGGTCCTTATCTGCTGTCAAAGTCTATTTTTCTATGTTTCTATGACTGGAGGACAACCTGGAAGGATATGAGTCTTACAAGGGTGATGCCCTGTATCCTCCTGGGAAGGGGACCACAGTCCTCCATGGAAGTAAATGTTACTTTGATCAATATGTAAAGTAGTCGAGGGACAGGGAGGTGATAATACAAAGGGAGGAATAAACCCCACACACACACACACATAATACAGATTAAAGTAACAGAAAGAGAGGGCTCGAGGCAAGGAAACTACCCAGGAAGCAAGATAAAAGAGACATAGCAGAGAAAAAGAGGACAAGAGTAGAAGATGTGTAAATGGAGGTGTTTTGGAGGCAAGGCATGGAAAGGGTAGCTAAGGAGGAGGGGGGGTGAGGGAAGTTTCAAATGGCAGCAGAGGCAGGAAGGGGGTAAGGGCAATTGCAGGCAGGGTTGGGTCATGGTGTAGAGAAGCCATGTGTACCAATGCGAGGAGTGTTGGAAATAAAATTTCAGACTGGAAGGCCATCATGGCAGAGGCAGGCCTGTATCTGAGCATCATAACTGAGTCCAGGTGCACAGTGAGTCATGACTGGGACATGGCCATGTCGGGTTGCATTCAGTTCAGAAGACACAGTGTAGTAATATTTACACTCATTATTCTGAAAACCCACCCCCATCACAATTAATACACAATTGACACATAAACATTACAGTTCAAAATCACAAAATAACTTTGTAGAGTGCTGTGGGTTTAATTTGTAGTTTTCTGGCCATAAGTCCATGGCCCCAAGTTGAAGTCATTATCTATAGTATCCCCGGGGGCTGCATCCGCTGCCACCTATCCCATCCACGCTGCCACTCCTATCCATCCATGTATTACCCCAAAACCCAGCCACACTTTGAATACAGCCACAGTACTATCCAGCCACAAAGTGAGAGTGAGCATCTCAGTCATATAAAGCACTGCAACTGGGATCACCCATACAGCCAGCACCACAGTGCTAAGTTTGGAAAAGTGCTATTAAAAGAGATAACTGTGGGGAATGAAATGAGACGCCCTCGCTCCCACTGAAACTGGGCACTTAGCCGTTCCTCACAAAACACGGCCAAACTGAAAAATGGAAAAAATTTAAAAAGAATACAAAGCATATTGTGGCAGGTTTTGTATGCTTGTGTGTGTATGTATGTGGAGGGGGGCAGACAGACACTACCACCCTCTAGTGACTGTTAATTGAATATCTCCATTCCAACACAAAGACATGGAATAATTTAAAGTTTTTTTCTATTTATATGATCATATTTTCTTACACTTTTTATGTACACTTTTAATGTGAAATTTTTTATTAACTTTTTTTTTTTTTGCCAGGGAATCATTTTATAAGCAGAATAAGACACTGTGAGGTGTGGTTTATAGCCTGGTAAGAACACTTCCTAGGTGCTAAAGGCAATCGGCACAAACGTCTCCTGCCTCATTACACAGTATGGGTGTGCTCTTATCAGGCCATAAACCACATCTCAGCATGTCTTATTTCTTACTTAATACATACCCAAGGGCATACTGAGGCATAATGATGAAGACCAAGTGTCCTGTCTACAGAAGTGCATTAAAGTCATACCAACAGAGCAAGGGGGTCTTATTGCACTTATAAAATTGGACTCGCTATAAAATTTGGTTTAAAAAAACTAAAAAACATTTTAAACTTTGAAAATTATTTATTATGTACAAAACAGGTCTTCTGCTAGTTGCTTTTGACTAGGGGCTATAGTGTGGCCGGTACTTAGTGTACTGCAGCATATCTCCTTTACCTGTTGAATTATTGGTAGGCTGCTAGCAGTTGCCTGAATTTGTTTGTCCCATTTTGTTGTTATAAAAATGTTGTGTGCCATGGAGTTCCCTTCATCACTGGACTGTTGGCTCCTGTGAGGGTTGGGACTCGGAAGCATCTTTCTACAGAGTAAGTTACACCAGGGGAGCCAGAGCAGTGTGATAAGTGAGCAGCAGGTGCAGGTAGTGTTGCTCTTGAGGACTACAGTGACAGTGGTCCAAAAGTGGAGTGGCTGAAAAGGGTTCAGTTTTATTATAAAAGTGCAGTATGGTGCCTAAATTGTGCAGGTTTTTTGATATGGGGCAAAGGACTGGGTGCACTGATTGGCCGCAAAGAAAGAAAATGGCCAACAAGTCAATTTTTACCTATCATATTGAGATGCTGGCACATGGACTTCTTTAGTACACAAGCAGACAGCACTGATACTTTTTCAATGTTGTATGTCAATAAGAAACATACTGCTACTAAGGTGTGTCAGCCAATCTGATTGTGCATTTTTTAAAATGTTTATATTTCAGGGATTTCTGGTTGGAGCATGACCAAGATGGCTGCATGGCTTATCAGCTCCTCACCTCATGTACTAAAGTTAGCAAAAAACACATTTCTCAAAATATTAAACCATGGGAGGGGGAGGGGGAGCTAAATTTAGTTTCAATTTAATCTAGAGAAACTAAATACCTTTTTTTCCAGAATAAATATTAACTTTTACCTCAGATCCATTGAGCGAGTCTTTACCATTATCATCATCATACTTTATTTAATATAGCACGCTTTATCGTTAGGACTTAAGGTGCTTTACAGAAAACAAATTCATAAAAGCAGTAAAACACATCATAAAACAAATATTATAAATTATTTGCTAGCAGGTTCAGATAATCTGGTCAAATGTGAAAGCCTGACTAAACAAGAAAGATTTGAACTCCCGTTTAAAAGCTTCTAATAACTGATTTTCTCTTATGTGATGAGGGAGTGAATTCCACAGGGTTGGTGTGAAACATAGAAACATAGAATTTGACGGCAGATAAGGACCGCTTGGCCCACCCAGTCTGCCCATTTCCCTACCTACCGGATAAGCTGCAGATCCTAGTTAACCAGCAGCCTACTTCTTCCTAACCCCACCACCTAGAATTGCCTTATGACTGTCCCATGCATTCTTGAATTCCACCACTGTTTTTGACTCCACAATCTCCTCTGGAAGGCCGTTCCATGCATCCACAACCCTCTCTGTGAAAAAATACTTCCTTAAATTACCACTGAGCCACCCCTCCTCTATCTTCAAATTGTGCCCCCTTGTTCTTGCACACCTCTTTTTTTGAAAGATGCTACCCTCTTGGACTTTGTTGATTCCCTTGAGATACTTGAACGTTTCTATCATGTCCCCCTCTCCCTCCTTTCCTCGAGGCTATACATATTAAGCTCCTTAAGTATCTCTTCATATGTCTTCCGGTGCAGACCCTGCACCATTTTAGTTGCCCTCCTCTGGACAGCTTCAATCCTGTCTATGTCTTTGCGGAGATTGGGTCTGCAGAACTGCATGCAGTACTCCAAATGGGGTCTCACCAGCTGTTTGTACAGAGGGATAATAACTTCCTGTTTTCTACTGGTGATGCCTCTCCCTATGCATCCCAGTATCCCCCCAGCCCTCCTTGCTGCCCTCTCACATTGCTTGCCCACCTTTAGGTCATCTGATATGACTGCCCCCAGGTCTCTTTTCATTTTTGCTGTTGTTAGTATCTCATCCCCCATTGTGTACTCTTCCCCTGGGTTTTTGTTTCCCAGGTGCATTTATGCACTTCTTAGCATTGAATCTAAGCTGCCATACATTTGACCATTTCTCTAACCTTGCAGTCCCTTCTCATCCTTTCCACCCCACCTTGTGCATCAACTCTGTTGCAGATCTTTGTGTCATCTGCAAAAGACATACTTTTCCTTCAGTCCCTCTGCAATGTCTCTTATAAAGACATTGAAGAGGACGATCTAATACTGAACCCTGCAGTACCCCACTAGTAACCCCCTTTCTTGAAGTGGACTCCATTTACTATTACTCTCTGTGTCCTATTCTCCAGCCAATTCTTTACCCAGGGTGTCATCTTGGGACTCACTCCCAGGCTGTCTAACTTGTATATTAATCTTTTGTGTGGGACTGTGTCAAATGCCTTGCTAAAGTCTAGGTGAGCCATGTCCACAGCTCCTCCCTGATCTACTACTTTGGTCACCCAGTCAAAGAAATCTATCAGATTCGTCTGGCATGACCTTCCGCTGTGAATCCATGCTGCCTTGGGTCCTGTGCCCCTCTGGCCTCTAGATACTCGACAATTCTTTCCTTCAGAGTGATTCCATCATTTTCCCTATCACTGAGGTTAAACTAACAGGTCTTGTTTCCTGCTTCTGCCTTGCTCCCACTTTTGTGAAGGGAATCACATCTGCCCTCCTCCAGTCCTCAGGCACCACCCATCCTCCATGATTTGTTAAGAAGGATAGTCAGTGGTGTCACTAGTTCTACCCTTAGTTCTTTTAGAATTCTGGTATGAATCCCATCAGGCCCCATTGCTGTCCACCTTCAGTTTTAAGAGTTCTTTCATAACCTTTTCTTCTGTAAATGGGCTGGTATCAACTTCTATATCCAGAGTGTTTCTACTGTTTGTTTAGGTACCTCCCCTCTTCATTTGTAAATACTGAGCAAAATATTTGTTTAGTATCTCTTCCTTTCACAGTCACCCTCTGCCCACCCTCACTCCCCTTTATTAAGCCTCACTATCCCTCCCTTGGTCTTCCTTGGCTCCCTGATATACCTATAAAAGGTTTTATCCCCCTTCTTAACTGAGTTGGCTATCTTTTCCTTGGTTTGGGCCTTTGCTGTTCTGACTGCCTTCCCAGCTTCCTTTTGCTTTAACTGATACAGTTCTCTGTCCTGCTCCTTCTGTGATTCCTTGTACTTCCTGAATGCTTTCTTTTTCTCTTGAACCTTCACTCACTTCCTTTGAGAACCATAGTGGTTTCTTACATCGTTTTGTTTTGTTTATTTGCTTCACACAAAGGCTTGTTACCCCTGTGATGGCAGTTTTTATTATTCCCCACTGTTCTTCCACCCCTCCTTCCTGACCATTTGCTAGTACATTCCTTAGGCACTCACCCATTTTGGCAAGGTCAGCCCTCCTAAAGTCCAGTACTTTTGCCTTTGTATGGCTTGACTCTATTGCTGTGTTTATTGTGAACCATACTGTTCAATGGTCGCTAGTTCCCAGATGTCTACCCACTTCTACATCTGTGATCCTCTCTCCATCTCCATTTGAGAGAACCAGGTCTAAGATTGCTCCCTCTCGAGTGGGCTCCAATACTAGTTGTCTAAGGCATGCCCCCTGTAGGGCATCTAGAATAACCCCACTCTTCGAAGTGGCTGCTGCAACTGCACTCCAGTTAACATCTGGCATATTCAGATCACCCATCAGCAGTATCTCCCCTTTTTCTGCCATTGTAAGTATACTTTCTTTCATTTCCTTGTCCATTTCCTCCCCCTGAGAAGGGGGTCTGTATACAACCCCTGTGCAGATTGTGGTGCCATTGCCTGTCTCCAAATTTACCCACAGTGCTTCTTCTCCTCCATGTTTAGCCTTTTGTTCTGTTGCTTTGATTCCTTCCCTTATGTAAAAGCTACTCCTCCTCCTCTTTTACCCTCCCTGTCCCTCCTGTAGATAGTGTATCCTGGTATGTTTATGTCCCAGTCATGGTTTTGTGTGTACCATGTTTCTGTGACTGCCACAATATCAGATGTTCCTCCTCCATCAAGGCCACTAATTCAGGAAGCTTGTTACCCAGACTACGGCATTGGTGCTCATTGCTCTCCATTTTTGATGGCTTTACCTTCTGTTGCAGCATCCCCACTGACCTTTCTACCTCGGTCTTTTTCTCATTTAGTACCCTGTTTTGTAGGGAGGGCTGGGATTTTTCTGCTGCTATCAGTGCCTCCCCTTGACTAGTTTAAAAGCTTGCCAATGAAACATTTAAACCGATTGCTCAAAAGATTTGTTCCTTCCTGGACAGATGCGGGACCATCCTGCCAGTATAGGCTGTGTCCCTCCAGGTGGAACCCCAGTCCCCAATGAAGCCAAACCCTGTGCTCCACACCATTTTTTCAACCATTCATTAAACTGCATGGTGCAAAGTACCCTCGCCTCACCCATGCCATTGACAGGCAGCACCTCTGAGAAGGATACTGTGTGTGCTACTTGTCTTAGGCCCCTCCTCCCCAACTCTACAAAGTCCTCCTGCACAGTTCTAATCTCATGATGAGCCAAGTCATTTGTCCCTAGGTGGACAATGACATCCAGCTCAGACTCCCGTGCAGCTGTTCTAGTGATCCTGAGGATGCGCTTCCTGTCCCTCCAAGCCATGGCACCAGGCAGGCACCTTACTTCAGTTTTCCCTGCTCCCCCCAGTTCTATCCCCCTAATAATTGAGTCCCCCACCAGGAGCCACTTAAGTTATAGGTGACTGCTGTGGTCAAAAGTGCATATTGCCACCTAAGAAACATCACCAGGATCAAACATGCCGTAAGAGGTCTTGCAAGTAGCTGGGTCCCTGACCATTCAGTGCCTTATAGGTCAGCAAACCAACCTTGAAGATGATCTGGCACCTAACCAGCAGCCAGTGCAGAAAGCGCAGCACAGGTGTATTGTGACATGATCTCAATAGACCAGTCAACAACTTGGCTGATGCATTCTGCACTAGCTGCAGGTGGTGAAGATTAAGCCCCCATAGCCCCAGGCTATGCAGTAATCAAGCCATGAAGTCACAAGGGCATGGACCAGGAGGCAGATCACCTGGGGGTATCACATGTTTGATCCTGGTGATGTTTCTTAGGTGGCAGTATGCACTTTTGACCACAGCAGGCACCTATAACTTAAGTGACAAGCTGCAGTCCAAAACAATGCCAAGGTTCTTCACCCCAACCGAGGTGAGTAACTGGGAGTCCCCTAGAATCAGCCAGGAGACTCGACCAGATTACACATTCACCCCCAGGTGAACAGATTCCACCACTAGTACCTAAGTCTTATCTGGATTCAACCTCAACCAGTTGGCTCTCATCTAGTCTTGGATCTCAACAAGGCACTGATTTAACACCGACACCACCTCCTGCTGTTTGGCGCAAAAGACATGTATAGTTATATAGCAGTAGAAACTAAGCTCATACCACCTTAAAAAGTCCCCTAGTGGTAGCATATACACTGTGAAAAACTTGAGGACAAAATGGAGCCTGCAGAATCCCACATGGAAGGGCAGAGGTGCCGAGAAAAATCCCAGACACCACCCTTTGCATCTTGCCAGTGAGAATGACTGAAACCAGTTGAGGAATGTACTAGTCAGTCCACAACAAACCTGCAGGTGCTCCAATAGTACTCCATGGTCCACAGTGTCAAATGCAGCTGAGAGATTGAGGAGAATATGAATGGAATGACTTCCTCAATTCCTCACTACCAGGAGATCAATTAGCACCTGAATGAGGGCAGTCTCAGTGCTATGCCCTTCCTGAAACCTAACTGGAGAGGGTCATAGATGTTGTGAGTTGACAAATAGGTCTCCAGTTGTCGGGATACCACCTTCTCAATAACTTTACCCGCAAAGGGAAGGTTAGAAACAGGTCTGTAATTGGCCAGGCAGTCCGGTTCCAGTAATGCTTTCTTCAAAAGGGGTCTTACCACCACCTCCTTTAAGAGCTCAGAGAAGACCCCTGTCTTTAAGGAGCACTGGACTATCCTGGCCAGGACCAGGCCAATGAAGTCAACGCACCTCACTAGGAGGGGTGTTGGTCCCAGGTTCAGATTACAGTAGGTCGATCTCATCTCCTGGATAACCATCTCAACATCCATGAAGGACAGCAGGTCGAAGTCAGACCAGACAGACTGAATATCTGTGACTTCCTGCCCATCGCTGCATGCTCCTTTAGCACTGACTGGTTCTGATCTGACAGAGGCAATTTTATCAGCAAAGAACAGAGCAAACCTATCACACATTGACTGTGAAAAAGCTCCCCTAGACTGAAGACAGGCAGGATTACACAGCCTGTCAACAGTACAGAAGAGCTGAGCTGATCTGTTAGTTTCTGCAACAATCTCCCTGGACAGGAATTCTGCCTTCTTACAGGAGATTGCTGATTGATAATCCCTGTAATGGGACATCAATATAAGCTTATCCTCCCCAAACCCAGACCTCCGCCAGCACTGCTCCAGCCTTCAACCCTTCATTTTCATCCCCCTGAGCATCCCATCAAACCAGGGGGATCTCTAGTGTGAAGTAAGGGGTCGAACACTGGCAGGGGCGATAGAGCCGAGGGCTTCAGTAACAGCCCTGTTATAGGCTAGAACCAACTCTCCCGGCTTCTCGGACGCACTCATTGTACCTGATAGGTCCAGCACTGCCATCAAATCTGTAGGGTCAAAACCCTAAAGGGTGGTACTGGACCATCCCCATAGGGTAAAGTCTATTTGGGGGCTTTGAATGAGAAGCTCCCAGTATGGTGGTCCAACCAAATGACTGGTTCCACCATAATGTCAGTGACCTCCATTTCTAGCAGGAAGACGAGGTCTAGCAAGTGGCTATGTATATGAGTTGCAGAGGTAACAACCTGTGTTAGGCCCAATGAATACATCATTTCGAGGAAGTTCTTACCAAACTGTGAGAGTTGATCATTGATCCAGGCATTGAAGTCACTCGCAATAATCCATCTGGGTGACTCTAGCACCCATTTGATGACGAAGTCCGTGACTTCCTGTAAGAACTCCATCTCATCCTCCGGAGGACTTTAGGTGAGCAGGATCTTGCAACCTACACATGCAGCTCATGGAGTGGACACACATTCAAAGGACCTTGTCTTTCCCACTGGGAGGGCTGGGAGGTTCAAATCTGATTTAAAATAAACTGCCACACTCCCACCCCTATGATCCTTTCTCAGGCAGTGAACCACCAAGTACCCGGCTGGAACTGCCAATTCCAAAACTGGGCCAGCATTTTCATCCAACCAGGTCTTAGTGATGCAAGCCAGATCAGACGTTGAAACAAGATTGGCAATAATTGGCATCTTATTCTTAATAGATCTGGCATTGCACAACACTGCCCATGAAGGATAGACAGATGAGGGTGGTCCAGATACCTGCCCAGTAACTGTGGAGCCCTTGGTTATGGGTACAAGAGAGGGGGGACCCCTTTCCTGAACCCATTTTGCCCCAGGGCACCTCCTAGTTCCCACTACTTCAGTCCACCCCCCTCAGCTTTATTCCCCACAATAGACCCCACTGACCTCTGTTTTCTTCCCCTATGAACACTCCCCAGTGCCCTGCATCATATGTAGACATCTACTAATAATGGGGGACAGTTGAAGGGGCAGAGGTCTCACAGTCTAGAGGAGGAATAATGCCTTATCTGGGGAGCTGTCAACCAACACATATTAAGGCCTTATCTTCACTGGTCTACCACGCTATGACAGAGCAGCACCCAGACTGATGTCTGCTGTGCTCCAGCTGTGATTACCAGATGATATCAAAAATCTTGAGGAGGTGACAGGGTTAAAACCAACATAATCACCCTACAATCACAAATGAAACAAATGCATCTTTGGGTGTTTGACACGGAAACCACACTCCAGAACCTTGATTGACAGGCAGACAACGGGGACATAGATCTTCACTGACTCCAATAGGAGATCGCTCTAATCTGGGGAAAAAATGATGACCTGGAATGCAGAAGCAGACGCAATAACATCAGCATTGTTGGTGTTCTGGAGGGGGCCAAGGGGAAAAACATATATTATTTTGTGTAACATCTTCTACAGGTTTCCTTGGCATCTCCCAGGCACCCCTGACCATACAAAGGGCACATAGAACTTTAGTCCCTGACCTAAGACTAGGAAAGGTCTCAACCTATACTGTCTATGTGCTTCAAACTCACTGTTAAAGAGTCACTTCTAAAACATGCGGGAATGTGACCCATTAATATGTAGCACAAAATATCCCTGTATCAGGACTATTCAATAAAATTAAATGAGCAAAGGCCTGAGTTCCTGGGGTTTCTACAAGCACTGCAACAATTTGGGGTGAAATACAGAATAAGCTATGCTGCCACTTCCAGGACTGAATGGAACTCTTTTGACAGACTCTTTATCACTTTTTGGTACTCCTTCTACATTCTGAAAACAGTCAAGAGGAGCCATGAACCAGTCAAACACCAAAGAAATAACTTTGCTAAAATCATTATACAAGCCTTATTTCTGGAGCCATTTACTTTAATCCTGCATTACTATTTAATTACACAAGCCACATGCTAGCGTGAGAATTTCAAACAGCCTTGCAGGTATTTGTTTTGTATAATGAGCACTCCAGGGATCAGGGAATGCGATCTTGAAAGGTGGTGTAATACTACTGCATGTGTTTTTTGTATTTTGAATAGGCACTAACAGAAGAGGATTCTATTTAGAGCATACCCATTGGAGGTACAGAATATTGAAACGTTTATATTTAAAGCCATAATACTTTAACACATTGATATTAGTAGAGTTTTTAAGCCTGGGTTGTGACATGTGAATGTTAATACTTTTGAAATTTCCTGAAAGGAATACTTAGATTGTGTTTATAGGTAGGCCACATGCCCTGCTAAAGGGGCTTTTCCCCAAAATGTAGGTGGTACTGACAACCCTCTAAGAGCATGCAATTTAATAAACATCACGGATATATATATATAAACATACATCTGGGTGCGTGAACTATTTTTTCCTATAACTTCTGGACATTTCAGGACTTGCAGGAAAGTTTCATCTCTTGTAGTCTGATCTTTGGCAATAACTGAAAATACAGCTGGCAATTGTAATAAAGACAGGTTCATTGACCGAAACTCAGTCCCCCCTTGTTGTCTACTTTGCTCTCACAGTGGATGAAGGCTCTCATATAGAAAGGAGGAATGATATATAGTCATATCCTCTCCTCTCTCTACCCCGCTGTGCTGAAGCAAAAAGTAGATAGGGAAAGGAGCTTGGCACTCACACCTCAGTGGAAACATGGAAACAGCTCTTGAAGCAAGCACACATGGGTATTAGGGATGCAAGATATCAGTTCATACTGTACAAAAAAAAGATTTTGCATCACTGTTGTTGAACACTGGCCTTCTCTATAAACTAGGTATGCTTTCTATGGAGCAGTGTTGGTGCTAGTAGGTGGTCTTAGGGACCTTAGAGCATACATGGTGGTCCCGCCCCTTGTTGCAGCAGTTTGCTCCAAAGTTTGTGAGCAGTGCAGCCAAACTGTAGTCTCTCTAAAGATCCCTGTTTTGACTATTAGGGACACATCTGTCTTACAGGGGTTACTAAAAATTGTATTTTACACCTGAATGTCATTTTTGTATTGTATGGTTCCCTGTGCTTGTTTGTATTCCTTCCCTTCCTGGGTTGCACCTGGAAACGAGCCGTGGCTCAGTATGTCTTTCCTGGTTACCAATATTTTAAATAAATAAATAAATACACAAATAAATAAATAAGTACAGGCAGTGACTTCTCAAGCAGCCCTAGAAGCAAAGATACAAATACTTCTCTGGTAAAGAACAGACACCTCACCAATCCTTGTTGAATGGACTGCAGCACAGCTCAAACTAGCAGAATAAGAGCACTTGTCTTATACATCCAAAAGATCTTGGACTAGATGGATCTTTAGTCTTTTTCTGCCATTCCTGTCTATGTTTCTATGATACGGCTTGTGGCCTGTTCCTCCGCAACACAAGGATACCCTTGAATATCTACACCACTCTTTCTCACCTTCTATCCTCAGTAGATCAATAGAGATCATATTAACCTCTTCCTTTCATTTTTCATTCATTTAGTGATACTCCTGGTAACAGATGAAAAGTACTGCATTCTAGTTCCACCAAGTGCCAGTTCTGCAAGTGGTGGTGGTGGTGAAAGGAGTTGAGACAGAGGTAAGGAGGCAAACAAAAGAGACACAGCACCATCCACCAATTACATGCAAAAGCTTTTACTTACAGATTATGCTGCATGTTAAGACAAGGTGCCATGCAGGTAGTGCAACAATAAACAAAGCCACCCTAACAGCAGGGTGTGCTTATGGAAAAACAGAGCAAATGCAAGGCAACAATCCAGCACCACCCAGACCACCATAAAGACACAGACAAGTAAAAATACCAAATAGCAACCAAGTTTATCTGTGAGATACATGCTGACCTGTAGAGGTGTGAATACATCAACTTGGGATAGCTGGTAGGGCCCACTAAACCTTCAACCAGTTTCCTCAAAGCATCATCAGGAAGTGCCCCCCCCCCCCGTAGGATGCTAAGGTGTATTTAAACACAAAATTTAAAGTGACAGTAAATAAAATATGAAAACGTATGCATATCTGTATATACAAACCATATATAACCCTTGGAATATAGAACATAAACACACCATACCCACCCTATTAAACAATTGAGGACTAGTGCCCACAGATAAGTAATGACAGAACTGGGGTAAAAGGCATACCAAAATTAAAGAAATATGCCACATGCAATGACCAGAGGGATATATAGCTATAAATAGTAATAGATGCCGTGTAATCTATCAGGAACTGCAAAAAGTATGTTAACAACTGCTTGTCTTTTTTTTTTATACTTGTTTTATTGTAGTTCACAGTTTCCAAGCACATCCCAATGTACATACGTTTTACACAGTTGATACATCTTTAGGTAGGATGACAAGCTAGAAATCCATAAACAAATGATATCTCATCATTCCTCTCTCAGTGTTATAATATTAAAAGATCTAGGTACATCTTTCTTTTTTCACTAGTAACCATTAACAATAACTAATTAGCAGGTTATTACTTAACATAACTCTCCATCATCCTCACAGTCTTGCAAAAGCGCCAGGTTTTTGTAGGGAAACCACTCCCCTTCACATGGTCAAGTTTTCCCTCCGCCCCTAGCCACTGATCCTCTCTTGTTCCATCCAGGCTTATTTTCATCACTTCTGTTCATTCTTTTGGGGTCAAGATTTCTAGTCGCATCTCTCTAATGCATCTGCCATTCTTCCTTTCCCTCATATAGAAGCCATCTTGTCCATCTATTTTGGTATTCCTGGTTTAGTTGCCTGAGTGAAAAGGTGATTTTCTCCATTTCCATTATATTTTCTATTAATTTTGCCCATTCCCTCAGATCCGGGGTGCCAACAACTGCTTCTTTTTAAATATATAATTCTCAGTGCAGATATACTGTATATAAAAAAAGAGAAACATTTATAAAAGTCCAGCACCTTCTAACTTATACCAATGAAGGGGCACATCGATCGTATGATTGAAAAACAACCATCATAAAAGACCCAATCATAAGAAGTACCCCCTCAAAAATGTACTTAATTCTGAATGAATAAATTAGACCCCATGTGTATAATTGAGTAACACACCCACAGTATATGGGGGAAAAAATGTAAGCTCAACAGTTCCGTAATACTACTGCAATATCACTTGTGTAAATAAACAGACAAATCTATTCCATAATTAAGACCAGGGTGTCTCAAGGCCCCCAACATATATATCCAGAAAGATTCTCTTTGTGCCAGTAGGACCTCGATGTGCCCACTCCTTGGGCTTAAGAGTGCATAGTCTATGCCACAGAAGGAGAACTGGTGCTGCTGCTTATTCACCACACCTTGTAAATGCACATGCAGGGCTCTTCTAGTGTCCCCCTGTCGAACAGAGGACATATGATCCAGTATTCTTGTTTTCAGTGGTCTCTCTGTCTTGCCAAAGTAAAATGATCCACATGAGCATGATGCAAGATAAATAACAAAAGTGGTACTGCAGATGGTAAAACATCTAATACTGTACTCTTTACTGTTACAAGTCTTAAAAGTGGTAGTTTAATTGCTTTACAGTGTACACACGTGCCAGGGATTCTATTCAGGACTTTAAGAATTCTATAGATGAATACTTGACTACTGCTCATGACAAAGGTATTATTTCTGCTGACACTCTGGCATACCATACAATTGAAAATCCTGTATGACAGACCATATATGTACTTCCCAAGATTCACAAATCTTTGATTGATCCTCCAGGATGCCCCATTGTTTCTGGGATTGAGTCTCTGATGGAACCCCTCTCTAAATGTGTAGATTTGTACACTAACCTTTTAGTTAGCTCTATAAGATCTTATATCAGAGACTCAGCCCAGATTCTGGGGGTTCTGGAGGACATGGAACTGCATGGCTTTTGGTAATTTGGACATAGGGTACTTCACAGATATTCCCTCTGAGGGGTCTTTGTAGCACTTTAGTATTGGTTGACAGAGTAAACAGATTACTCTACTGATTTTATTGAATTTCTGTGTGATCTATCTGAATTTGTGCTCAGAATTAGTTGTTTTGTCTTCCAGGGACAACATTATATCCAAGTAAAGGGTATGACCATGGGGGCAACATTTGCCCCCAGATATGCTAGTCTTTACCTTGGGTGGTGGGAGGAACAGGTAATTTATAACCAACACCAAAATCCTTTTTACAACAGTGTGGACCTCTGGAAACAATATATTGATGATGTGCTGATGGTGTGGAGGGGTACAGTGACATAGCTTTTTTAATTTGTTCAATCAAAATTTAAGATTTATGGTACATTATTCTGAGAAGAAAATACACTTTTTGGATTCAGAAATCAAAAAGCAATTGAATGGGAGTCTTCCGACTGATTTATAATGCATACCTACTGATAGGAATAGTCTACTTCTGTCGAGTAACTGTCACCCCTGCCACACCATAGGCAATATCCCTAAATCACAGTTCCTTTGAATTAAGAGAAACTGTTCTGATCCAGAGATCCTTGCAGTTCATAATAAGGAGATGTCACAGAGATTTGTCAATGGAGGCTATAGTTCTCAACTTCTCAAATGTATTTTGGAACAGGTGGAACAAACCCCACATCAAGATGTATTGGCTTACAGGAACCATAAAAGGGAACCTCCCACTGGGGAGATTCTATTTATTACACAATGTGGTGTAGACAGTGCCAAAGTTAGATCAATCCTTAATAAGTACTGGCACATTCTAACCACTGAGCCATCCCTTGCTACTGTTGCACAACATCCACCAAAATGTGGTCTACAAATGTGTTCCAAATCTGAAGGATATTTTGGTACATTCCAATTTACCAATTCACAGATCTAGTCCAAATATATGGCTACCAGCTGCTCTAAAGGGTGCCATCAGTGTGGCACATGTGTACACTGTAAAGTTATTGTTTAAGCCACCACTTCTAAGATTTGTAACAGTAAAGAGTACAGTATTAGATGTTTTATCACCTGCAGTACCACTTTTGTTATTTATCTTGCATCATGCTAATGTGGAACATTTTATGTTGGCAAGAAAGGGAGACCATTGAAAACAAGAATAGGGGAACATCTTTCATCTGTTCCACAGAGGACACTAGAAGTGCCTTGAGTGTGCACTTACAAAGTGTGGTAAATAAGCAGCAGCACAAATTCACCTTCTGTGGCATAGACCATGCAATCTTAGACCCAAAGGGTGGGGACATTGAGGTCCTACTGGCACAAAAGAATCTTTCTGGGTATATATGTTGGGGGCCTTGGGTACCCTGGTCTTAACTCCTTGCATGGCTGCGGACTGATATATCAGTCCAAATACCAATACATTCTAATTCTTTGGCAGCCAAAGGATTAATGGCAGAAAAGATTCATCTGTGTATTTACACAAGTGATATTGCAGTAGTATTATAGGACCACTGAGTTTGCAGTTCTTTCCCCGTACTGTGGACGTGTTACTCAATTACACACATGGGTCCAGATATTCAGACTGCGCCACAAAGAAGTGCAATAGCAGAAGCAGGTGCAAGTGCCCCTCTGTGCAACACGCGTGATATTCAAACACAGCACAGGCCAAGGTGCGCTTGTGCTGCACCTAGCTGAATATCATGCCAACTGCACCATGGCACAACCAGGGATGTGCAGTGGAGCAGGGCTGATGTGCAGTAACACAACCAGGGATGCGTGGGGATAGGGACAGGATGCGGGAGCACCACCCATGGAAGCCATGGGGGAGGAGCATACAGCAGGCCAGATGGCGCCCCTATACCTCATGAACTGCACAACCAGTGGTGAGCTGGATGGACCACCAGCCCATGAACACCAGCACCAAATCCACAGCCAGAGCATGGTGCACCAGCACACCCCCCTGGCAAGCAGTGACCACAACACAAGGATGGCCAGCCACCCAGTGCAACCCCATCTCACCAATGCATAGCACACCCTGTACAGTGATCCCCAGACACCCAGCCCAGGAACAGTGCCCAACAGTGCATGACACCGAATGCATGCCACCACCCCCACCATGACAATGCAACCCTGTGCACCATGGAGCCATGCATGGCAGCCCCACAGTGAGCACCCCACAGTGGGTGGCACCAGCCACTGATGCAACAACTGCAGACACAGTGCCACCCTGCAGGGCTCCCGTGGGACAGCACAGAGGTCGATCCTGCATCAGTACCCGAGGGATCACGTATGCCTGCCCTGGACCCCCCACCAGCAGGACAGCACCCCACACACCCACCCATGCACACACCCGGTCCCAGCATTGGCCCCAACAGCCAGCACAGCTGCCCACTGTGGTGCATGGAGGCATGCACCACACACGATGCGACACAGGGCATGGACAAACACCCACCCTGACCCAAGGCCACCCCAACACAGGGCCACAATAGCAGGGCAGCAAATGCCACTGGCGTGCATCCACTGATGCTGTGTACTCACGGCCTGCACCCCACTATGGCATAGGTGTACCAGCCATCCTGCACATGCACCATGAAGCCATCCACCGCCAGCATGTGGCCGGACCACAAGTGACAACATCAGAACACAGACACTGTAACAGACACCAGTGACAGCATGGAGGGAGGACAATAACAGCACAGCCCACAGTGTCACCTGAGGCAGACCTGCAACAAACCAGTGACAGGAGGCAAGTTGCCATTGCACCATGGCCAGAGGGTGGCTGGAATGGACAGCCACCAATGACTTGCCAGCTGACCGTGCGTACCACAGACATGCAAGGGGCCCAGCTGCATGGGCCATGGACATACTGACAGGGGTACCAGGGACACAGCGCATGCACCAGGGACCACTGCACACAGGCATCCAGTGCACAGGAACAACACACATACCACAGACAGGGACTGTGTCCCCACCCACACCATAAGTGGGTCCCTGCTGAACACACACGCCCAGGCCTGCACCACCCCTGACACCATGCACACCACTGCAGCCAAGCACCATATGTCCGCTGAAAATCAGAGACCACCACAGTTGTCATAACAAATAAGTCTGTAATAGAGTTGTCAACTGTACAAATAGAACATCAAACCAAACTATTTACAATGTGGGGGGAAGGGCCACATACCAGGTGGGGGTGGGCATGGGGCAAGGGTGTACAACAGAGAGTGGGATGAAGGTGTGTGAGGGAAAGTCCAGGGGGGAATAATGAACAGGTGAGTCATGGGCCTAATGGTGACCCCTCTCCCCACTTCGTTCTCGGTGGCACCTCCTGTGCCTCCTTCTGTCACCCCTTTCCATACATTGGAGCAGCTCCAGGGTGGCCCTCAACAGCTGCAGCAGCTCCTTAACATTTTGTTCTAGGGCAGTCCAGCATTGTCCACCTCGACAAGGGAGCAGAGTCACTAGTGTGACTGGCCAGACCCTGAAGCCCACCCAATGTGCATGGCATACAGCCGTGGGCCATGCCCTGTGATGGCATGCAACCACTCACGGTGTCCATGCCCACATGACCCACCTACACAGGGACCCATAGCCATGCAGAACGCTGTACAAACCCACCGCCCATGTCCCGCACAGCACCACTGTGGCCGTACAGTTACATAGCTATGTGGTGCGATGGCAGTGGCACAGCCATGGACTCAGTGCACACACAGCCCACCTGCAACACCCACCCACACATGCCGTGCCACAGGACAGTGCTGAATGCACCATGTGGCATGCACGGCAGTGGGGCCAAGTGCGGGTGGCCATGCCCCACCACCACCTCCACAATCTAGCATGCACAGATGTAAGGGGAAACATGGCACTCACCTGCATCCTGGCCAGCAGGGGGGTGCTGCTGGCCCATGGCCCCTCCAACGTGGCCAGGCTACAACTGGACTGCACTCGCTCTGGCCCGCTCCCCCTGTTCATGGGCCAGACATGCCCTACAGTGCTCCTCTGGGCCTAGGGTGCAAAAATGGAGAGGGAAACATCAGTACAGGTCAGTAACAGAGCCCCGGTGTGTGCATGCCCGCATAGCCCAGCCATGATGCACCCACACCTCCACCACCCCCACTAGATGACCCCCACCACCCTGCAGCATGGCCTTATGCACACCACGATCCCCAACAGATGGACACTACCAGTGTTTGGATGGAGCACCTACCTGGCTGTGGCATGGCACCTCACCAGTGCATGCCTGCAGATGTCCTAGGTGGTCAGGGTCCCACCGCTGTAGGTTGCCATTCCAGTGGCGACACTGCTCTGCTGACCGGCCAATCCCAGTCACCTCCTACAGGCCCTCTGACACCTCCTGCCACACAGCAGTCCATGGCCTGTTGAGGGGTTCCTGCCCAAAGAGGGCACCAGCATTTGGCTCTACTAGGGCCACCAAGTTTGCCTGCTCAATGGTGCTCCACACCTGTGCTCTGATACATGGCATCTTGCTGTTGTAATCACAAGCAAAATGGTGCTCTGTAGGCGCATGTGCCCCATGAGGAAGCAGTGCGGGACTGCACTGCCAGTCCCTATCGTGCTGTCACCGGACTGCGTTATAGGGGTGCAACCATGTGGACACATGGTGCCTAGGGGGTAAAGATTGACTGCAGGGTCAAAGGTCTGTCCACACAAGGAGAGCCACAGCACTATTGGGACACTCTGCATGTAGCATGGTAGGATGCATGAGTGTGATGCCCTGCAGTGGCCTACCACGCTGTGGTACCATGGTGCCAACGGCGCACCAAGGCACGAGTGCCACACAGGCAAATAGTGCACTAGCACCTCAGACACAGTGGTGACTGTGCCCTGCACTGCCTCACATGCACAGCAAGTCAGCAGCTCCGCATGCGTCAGTGTCAGTGCCCCGGGCATGCGCAATACGGTGCCGATTGTACACATCACAATGCTGCGCTATAGCCTGAGCACGCTCACCAACATTGCACAAGGTGCAACAGCATGATATTCAGCCAGCATATGCAAATCAGCTCATTAGCCATTCCACGGTGCATCCACTGCATTAGCATCCACTTACAGTTACGCCTGCCCTCATTTGCATGCGTTGTGCTATATAAATGTGACATGGGGCTGTACAGGCCATGGTTAGGTATTGCAGTCCTTATTGTGGTGGGTTGCATGCTGTTGGGATGTGGGGACTGTGGTTTGGGAGGGCTGAATGGGACTGCACAGTCCAAGGTAACATCTGTCATTCCCACAGGCTTGAGCATGACCGAGCGTGAGGAAGAGGAGGAACAGGGAAGGGGGAGAAGGAGGAGGCCCAACTTCACCAGGATGGAATCAGATACCCTGTTCAAGGCATATCTAGACAGGGAACTGCTGCACAGTTGACAGCGGGGAATGTCGCAGGCCCATGCTGCGGCATGGGGTGAGGTGGCACATGCCATGAACCAGCATAGCATCCACCTACGGTCCATGCAGGAGTGAAAGAAGAAGGTAGGCATGGACAGAACACAGATCAAGGACAAGGTGGCTGCCATCAGGGCTGCATGTGCTGCCACCGGTGGGGGGGCTAGCTGGATGTACCACACCTGATGCCACAGGAGGAACGGGTTGCCAGCAGCATGCGGCATTGTGCCATCAAGGGCATTCCTGGTGGTGGCTTCTAGATGGGAAGCAGCCCATCACTGCATGGTAGGTCCTGTGCAGTCAGTGTGTGGGTGGTGAAGGGTATGCCACAGATGCTAATGTGTTCCCTCACAGCTCCTGAGCATCTACATGGGGCAGTGGTGGTGGGTGTGTCCACTGAGGGGGAGACCCTGGACATGGAGGATTGCCCATCCACCTCCACAGGTGTCCGAGGAACTGGTCAAGTGCATACCTGCATGTCTGTCTGGACTGATGTGGGTGATGCGGGTGCAGACAAGGCCCTGCCTGTGTCCCAGCATGACAGCGCCCACAGTCTCCAGCATGCTGGGACACTAATTGGAGCTGTATCCAGCACTGATGATGATGGACCACCGTCCTGGACAGTGATACATGTGGGACACAGGATAGTCCCACAGCAGGCAACTGCATGGGTGTTGCCATGGGTGATGCCACCATGGCTGCCTGCATAACAACCCAGTCCCAGCCTGTGTCTGTATGCCCCAGTGGTGCAGCACTGGTGTGTGTGTCCAGGGCGGTGGGGCTGTTGCAGCTGCTGCAGCAGTGCTGGTGAGCCCTGGTGATCGGCAGCCAGAGGGGCAGTGCCAGCAGTCGGCCAGTGGTGATGGGGGACAGTGTTGGGGGTGGTGGCAGTGCACCACGTATGGATGTGCCCTGGTATGGCTCTGGTGTGCAGCACCCAATGTCAAGGTGCTGGCCAGCAGGGCCAGGAACACCACGAGGGACAGCATGCCGGACCAGCGGATGACCTCTTTGACGAACACAGCCATCTTCTCCAGGCATCAGTGGATCAGCAGATGTGGCTCAGGATGGTGGTGAATGCACGGAGTGTGATTCTGCATCAGGCAGACGAGCGGCGCAGCAGGGACCACGGCTTGCTCCTGGCAGAGATGGCTCGGCAGCGAGTGGATGTGACCATTGCCATTGACAGGCAGACCACTGCATTGACAACTGTCATGGCTACACTGGGCACCCAGTTCAGTGCCCAGCCGTCGCGGACACTGCACAGTGTCATGTCCACCCCCCATTCCCGGCACCATGTGACACCTGCTATGTCGACACCGGGTTCAGCTGTGGGCATACAAGTACACCTGGTGTGGGCTTGTTCAGTGGGATGCATGCATCTGTGGTGGCTGTGGTACTGTGCCGTATGACTGACCTGTCTCCCACCATGGCCACTGTCTGCTGCTGCCCTATGTGCAGTGTAGTGTGCATTGTCTGCGGCACTGGTGGGGTACCTGGCACTGCACACAGCGGTCCTGTGCACACCCTCCCGCTGCTGGCCACTATGGCTTGTGCGTCATGATGCCTGAGTTGCACTGTCTGCCAGTGTGCAATGGTGCCCAGCATCTGAGGGCACACACAGTGACAGCCACTGGGCATAGTCGTGTGTGGTCCTGTGTGGGGAGGGTGGCTGTTGGGGTTGGCATGCCATTTACCTCTTCTGCATGTGTTGTGGTGTGTGCTTGTGTGTGCGTGTCGTGTTTGGCCCTGCCCATCCCTGCTGCCATGTGTGGTGCCCCACTCAGAACAATTCTCTTACTGCCGTCCACCCCTGCTGTCCTGCCCTGCCTGTCTGTGGGCTGTGCCCTTGCCCTTGGTGGTTGTGCATGGCCCCATGACCTACCTGTGTTGTCCAAAGTGCTCCTCTGTAACTGTGTCCAGGTGCAGCTGTGCCATCTGGATCAGACGGGGGTCTCCTCACCCAGGGGGTGGCTGCCCATTACCAGCTGGACCAGCATCCTCATTGTCCCCAATGCTGTTCCCACTTTGACCTCTACAGCTATCCCACAGTGGGTGGCCATATTGTGCAGGATACAGCAGGTCAGGAATAGCCTGCAGGCCTTCTAGGGGCTGTACTGTAGGGCACCACCTGATGTGTCCAGGCACCTGAACCATGCCTTCAGCAGCCGAACACCCGCTCGATGACACTCCATGTTGTGGCATGTGCCTCATTGTACCATAGCTGCGATGGGGTCATGGGGTGCCAGTATGGTGTGAGCAGCCAAGGCCATAGTGGGTAACCACTGTCACCTGTGTGTAGAGGGTGGACATTAGAATGGTGGTCTGCATCGCTATGCCATGGGCCAACATGGCCAGTACCCATGGCACCTCTAACTATACACCCCCCCACATCTGCTCATGTTGTCCTGTGTGATATGCATACTCACCTACTAGATGGTTAGTGGGGATGTCCTCACTCTCAAACCTGTGGTGCAGTGCAGACTGATGCCAGATGAAGGTATCATGTGCTCCCCAGAGTCGTGGCACAGACATTGGTTATATGCCCCTGGCATCGCACCCACCTGGCAGTTTAAGCTTGGGTATCCCTTGCAGTTGATCGTGCCATACCCTCCAGGCCAGGTGTCATGCAGATGCCTACATGGGTGCAGTCAATGGCCCCGAGCATGTCAGGCAATCATGCTGCCCTGTGGAACTCCTGTATGTGTGTTGCGCGCTCCGCCTGTGTACTGGGGAAACGGATGTACTCTGCAGCATGTGGCAGCAGTGCGCTGAAGAATTATGTGAGTAGGCATGACACGGCTGACTGGTTTATGCCTGTCATGTCCCCTGTTGGTCTCTGGAAGGTGCCCGGTGCTGAGCAGGCACATGACGGCTGTCACCTTCGCCTCCACTGACAGAGTATGGCTCCATCGTGTGGGTGCCTGCATCTCATCACTGCACAGCTCACAGAGCTGCCTCAGTATCACCCAGTTCAAGTGGCACCGACCCACAATCTCTGTGTCAGAGTAGTGTTCGAAGCTGGTATGGGCTCGGTACTGCCTGTTCTGGGCATACCGCCAATGGGCCCTTCCACAGCTGTGCCTCCCTGCTGCCTGCCTTCTCACATCCCTCATTACCACCTCCATCTGGAAGGTGACGCTGGCCATGTCCCTGGCTGGTGTTCCCCCCCCGGGTGGCTGTTGTCCTGTTCCCCCCACTGTCCATTCATGAAGCTCCCCCTGCACCGGGTACACCTCCAGCTTTTGACTGTGGCTGTCCTGCCTCCTGCCACTGCCCTCAGTCCACTGTGGCACTCCATGCCCTTTGCTGCACAGTGGCATGGGCACACCCACTCTTACCCTGACTCTGGCACAGTTCTGGTGGGTCCTGTCCTGCTCCTACCTAGTCCTGTGCACTGCTTCCTCATATTCCACCCTGGCTCTCTGTTGCCACGCTCCCACCTGTAGCTTCCTTTTTACATTCTTCCTCCCCTCTCTTGCTCCCTTTTATTTTGGCTCATTTCCACTGTCATGCAACTTCCGCTTGCTCCATTATTGTGCATGGCGCATGCTGTTGAATATCGCACTGTGCATATTATTCATGGTTCCGCAGCCTATGGTTGTGCATGAATTCATATCTGTTGTGCTCTGGCACATTGCTTATTGCACTGCGCAGCCACCTCCCACTGAAAATCGCACAATGGAGCATTTCCGTACTTGTGCTGGCACATCCCTGTTGCGCGTGGTGCATCCGCTCTGAATATCCAGCCCATTGGGTCTAATCTATTCATTCAGAATTAAGTACATTTTTGAGGGGGTACGTCTTATGACTGGGTTTTTATGATGGTTGTTTTTCAATCATACGACTGATGTGCCCCTGTATTGGTACACATTAGAAGGTGTTGGACTTTTATAAATGTTTCAATTTTTTATATATATATATATATATATATATATATATATATATATATATATATATATCTGCACTGAGCATTGTATATTTAAAGAGAAGCAGTTGTTAACATGGTTTTTGCAGTTCCTAATAGATTACGCACCTTCTACTGCTATTTATGGCTATGTACCCCACCGGTCATTGCATGTGGCATATTTCTTTAATTTTGGTATGCCTTTTACTCCAGTTCTGTCATAACTCATCTGCGGCACTAGTCCTCAAGTGTTTAGTAGGGTGGTTTTGGGGTGTTTATGTTCTGTATTCCAAGGGTTATGCATGGTTTGTAAATATAGATATGCATATGTTTTTGCTTTTTATGTACTGCTGCTTTAAATTTTCTGTTTCAATACACCTGTTGAAGTACAATCAAGTCAAAATGGTTAAATAGCTAATGGACTTGTAAATTCCTATGAACCCTATGAATTAGCTTTAAAAACAGTATAAGATGCACCTCCTGCCCCCAAGTCATGGATCAGTATCGGTACCAGTACCACCAGCTATAGTGCTGCTGCTCAATCATCATGTGAGGAAACTGACAATGAATCTAAGTCTGGCATGGAAAACAGGGTATACACAATGGCCTTACTCAAATTATGCAATTTATCTTCATGAGTGAGGGGTCAAGACCATAATTCACAAGTGGCAGAGCCACAAGTGAATTATGACAGTCCTGCTCCCTCACAAATGGATAGCAGCTGTATATTTTGAGTAAGGCCATTGTGTATTCAATTTATACAACATCCGCTTATAAGTTACAGCATTAAAATCAGCTGTTTGTATAGTGGTAATGGTTGCTCTTTGAATTCAACAGCTAGCTTCAGAGCAGGACAAGGCTATTGTGATGTCATCAACATTGTGAAAGCTGCTCTCTGATTGGTCCTTAGGGTAAGGATAGTCATTGTGACATATTTAACTTCCAGATAAATGTGTATCTGGAGGTAAGATAGTGTTATAAACACATTTATCAGGGAAAATGTATTACTGCTGGTGTTGAATATAGAGGATAATGTATGGTCCTCTATCTGTAACCGGTCTGTTAACTTTTGAGAGGTTGCCAGGGTGACCGTGTAAACCTCAAGAGTGAAGCTCGAGAGGTTTACATTGCCATGGCAACCTCGAGATGGTTAACAGTGGCCGGTTGCCAATAGAGGGACCATACATTATTTTTTATAGTATATGGTCCCACTTAAAAAGTAAAACGGCTTACTTTTTTAAAAAGTCACTGCAGGGGCCCTTCAGTCCTTCCCTAACTGCCACATTTATCCATCCTTTCCCGTCTGAAAAAGAAGGGCGACACATGCGAGACCATCATGTTAACCTATCGATGACATAGCATTGATAGGTTAACAACATTTCACACACATCATTATTAACAAACCTTAGGAAATGATGATTTCTAAGGTTAATAGCATTCTACCATACATTATAACTACCATTATTATGTCACCAGGGAGATGGCCACAGTAGCCCTGGTCCTGTCTAATGGTGCACATGTCCAAGAAGTAAAACTGGAGGCATTGCTTCCAGGAAGTAACCACCACACCATATGGTTCCACCTGGACATAGGAGGTGAGAAAATTATAGCAACAACAAGGGTTCTAGACTTCAAGAGGGCAGACTACAGCAGGATAGGAGATATTCTGATAGGACACCTTGCAGGGATCAGGAAAGAGATGGAGATGGATCAGAAATGGACCATAATCAAGGAGGGGCTGTTGGCAGCCACTAATGTGTGTTCCAGGCTCAAGAGCTAAAATACAAAGCCAAAACACACATTTGGTATGATAGGAAGGTAGCCCAGGTGGTAAAAGGAAAAGTCAGCTTTCAGGAAGTATAATCACACTCAGAAAAATGAGTACAGAGAGAGTGCTGCAATAAGTGAAGAGAGGCAGGCAGAGCACTCCGTTTGTCCAAAGGCCAGAAAGAGCTGCAGCTGTCGGGGGTGAAAGCAGAGGAGAAGGCTTTCTTCACAATATCAGGGAGAAGAGGTATAGGAATGGAGGTATAGTCAGACTGAAAAGTGAGAGGGTGGGCAGAAGGAAGTGAATAGACAGAAGAGGTGCTTAACAAGTACTCTCTTCAGCCTTCAGTAAGGACAAAGATGGTCCAGGGAAAAAGGGGTCAGTGGGGTGGCTGTGGACACAGACAGGGCATAGAAGTTGACAGGGTAATAAAGACTTAAAAGACTTGAAGGTAGACAAATCCCTGGACTAGATAGCATACATCCAAAGGTGTTGAGGGAGTTGGTGGATGTGCCAAAGGGTTCCCGTTGAATCTATTTAACACCTCAGTGTTGGGGGAGCATCCCTGGACTGGAAAACAGCATCTGTACTTCTAGTAAACAAAACTGGACTTAAATAGGACCCTAATAACTACTGACTGGTCAATTTGACCTCAGGGGTGGGTAAACTCATGGAAACCATCCTGAAAAAAAGAATGGTTAAGTGACTGGGAATAAAACTGGCTCCAGTACAACAGGCAGAACAGATTTGTGTCAGGGCAGTCCTGCCAAACTAACCTGATAGATTACTTTGACTGGGTAAATGGCACAATGACAGGGGCCTATTCCCCACATGAGATTTATAAGGAAGCTGGAGGACCTAGTGATAGGGGGAAAACTAGTTATATGGGTTAGAAACTGGCTTCAGGATAGAAGTCAGAAATTGTTGGTCAGGAGAAGTTCTCAGAAGTTAGGACAGTCACTAGTAGGGACCCACAGGGCTTGATGCTTGCTCCGGTGTTGTTCAATGTCATCATCAGTGATATTGCAGACAAGATAAAAGTAAAATATGCCTGTTGACAGATGTCTCAAAGCATTTTGGGAGAGTAGACATGGAAGGGGGCAGACAAGTCCTTATGGAGCACCTGACTAATCTAGAGAACTGATCATGTATTTGGTGTAAGGTAATGCACTTGGGGATGAAGAACCTCAATACCAAATACTTACCAGGTAATGTGCAGGTTACCAGGTCAAAGTGAATTGGATGCTAGACTTCATAGCCAGGGGTATAACCAGCAGGAAAGCAGAGGTCGTGCTACCAATGTACAGACCCCTAATTCAGCCACACCTTGAGTACAGTGTACAGTATCAGTGCCTTTAACTAAAGAAAGACATCAACCTGTTAGAAATGGTCCAGAGAAGGGCAGCTAAAATGATTCAAGAACAGCGAGGCAGAACACACAAGGAGAGACTCATAGATCATAACATGTACTCCTTGGAGGATAGAAGGGAGAGGGGTGCATGATTCAAACCTTCTAGTGCCTTTAATATTTCAACAAGGTGAGCTATGAAGATATCTTCAACCTTAAAGGAGCACAGGACCACTGGGAACACTGCCTCATGCTGGTGGGAGGAAGATTCAGAAGAAAAATGAAGAGGCACTTTTTCCTGGAGATAGTGGTAGCTAAGTGAAATGAGTTGCTGGAGGAAGTAGTCTCCCTGAAGACAGCGGAAAACGTCAAGAGAGTTTGGAAGGGAAAGTTGCAAGTAGGGGAAGGGGAGTGGGGGGAGTACATCAGCAGAGAGGGATAACGGGAGGAGGTGGATCCTCCATACACACTGGGGGTCTGCAAACTCAAGCAGACATGAAGACCACAAGGCCTTTTTCTTCTGGCTCAGTCTTGAGTTCATATGTTGTCTTGTCACCAAAAAAAAAAAAACAGTTGCTGATGGGAGCAGGGCTGGGGCAGGGCAAAGTATACCAACCCCACAGTTAAAGAAATGCAGCAGTAGCACTGCTACTAATGTAGCTTACAGAGAGTACCAGTAAGGAGGATATGGAAGTAGCACTGTCAGAGCAGAGGCATGACAGCCAAGAAGTAACAAAGGGGAAGCACATGGAAAAAGAGGAGAAAGGATGGATGAAACCATACAATTTCTGCATGGAGGAGAAGGTCGGGGAGAAGAAGTATGAGAAGAGGAGCTGGATAAAAAGCTGGAGAGGAGGCAGGGCATGAGGAAGCAGATGTGGAAGATTAGAGGAAGAAAAGAGGAGATTGAAAGTCTGCTGCCAGTTGTGCCAGTGACTAGTGGTGAGGACCAGTGAGACACAAAGGAGTGGAGTCCACCAAGGGAGCAGATGGCAAGATTAACACACTCTGGTCAGAGCCAAAACAGCTGCTATTGCATTAATATGACACAAGTTTCATTTAAATGATTAATCGTTATAGCTACATTACTTCTATATCTTTTGTCATGTTAATGCATTAGCAGCCATTTTGGCTCTAACCAGAGTTTGTTTTAAAGTATCCCTGATGTTTCAATGGACACTGAAAAATATATTTTGGCACAGCTCATATATTTTCTGTATTTAGCTTCTTCTTTTTATTAATAAGTATACATACAATATGAAAATGTGATGACTGTCCTGTATACTTCAACTGATCTGGCAACTTGTCTATACCTTACTTTATTCTGCATTTATTTACACCACTATCACTTCCTCAGCTACATACAGTACTATGACAGCACAAGCAGAGTTTATAATGACAAGTGTAGACAGTGCATCAGACCAAATGGAGTCTAGGTAACAATGATCCTGGTTTCTCTTAGTTAACATTATAAAGGAAATGGAAGGCTAACCATAGAATATATTATAAATATAAACTATGTGTACAGTTAGTTTCAGAGTGTCCCTTGAAATGCCAGGAGTTCTTTAAAGCTACGATGATTGATTGCCTTAAGCACAGTAGTGTTCTCTTTGTTCATTATCTGCTTTGGAATTGTTCTACTTTAATGCTCCCAAATCGGAGGCAACGGTATTCAAATTGTGTTTCACATTTAGTAGAACTCTGTAATTAGAACAATCTTCTGTTAGCACGTGACATCATCTTTATAGCAGACCAATCACATTTCTCAGTTACTGGACATACTGGCAAACCGAAAACAAGATAAGCTCATATTTATCTTGCAATGCTGTAGTACAAGTCGTTATGTAACAGCAATGTTTTAAAATGGAGTATGAGATATTCTGACAGAGCGAATCACTGCAGTGCATCTTAAATTGTTATGTTTGGAAAATGTTCAGTGGTCAGTAAGAAGACTGCCCCATGGCACTGTAAATAAGCCAGAAAACTGTAGCAATATTGTATGATTTGGACTCTAATAAGATTAATATCTTCCCTGTCATTCACAGAGACTAACAAAATATACATGTACCACAGCGAACAGTTTAGAGTTGTTCTGCAAATGTTCTTTATCTACACAACGCAGATGCGACCAACAGCTCACCAGCCAGTGGATGCATTAAACTTACAGTATGTGGTTTTTCAACACAAGTTCTTTGAGAAATAATTATTTTGTTTCAAATCATTAGCATCAATTTAATGAATTCATGAAATGTGATGATTGATACCCCCCATATATCATTCTTAGATATATTTCATGAAATAATGTATATTACATGTCTGCCCTATGAATTAGCTCTAGAGCATCATGTAGTTGCCAGCCAGCAACACTCTCAAGTGGCACTCCTCCACCACCGAGACACACTGGCTGGGCCCGCAGCCACCTGGTGGAAAGGGAGGACGTGGGCTTCAGAGGGATGGAAACATTAGAAATGCAGATGGTAGCAAGAGATAGAGGAGTGAGGGCTGTTGAGCAAAAGGACTCAAGTCTGGGTTAAGAGAGAGCTGTTATCTTTTGACAAACACAGTGATGTATAGTCTCCAAGCCACGCTGCTGCAAGTAGGTTCTCTCTCTCTCTCTCTCTGCCTCTCTCTGTCTCTCTCTCTCCCCCCCCGCCTCTCCAATAAGAGAGGAACCAGGGCTGAGACTCTTAAGGCATGCTTGGATACTAATTCATGGCTAATAGCGTGTGTGTGTGTGTGTGTGTGTGTGTGTGTACTCCTCACTCCTCCTGGCTGAAGGGAAGTAGAGCTGCCAGTCTACAGGAGCAGCTTGTTCTCCCAGTTCTTCTGTACTGTGTTCAGCATGGAGCAACAAAATAGTGCAGGGGCATAGACAAAGAACAGCTCTATGGTATTGTCATTGGCAAAGCAAGCCCATGGCCTGTGGCAAACATTTGTTTTTCATTTAAGGCATGTTGTTATGTAACTTCCTTCCCACCCAACCATTCACTTTCTTGTTTGTTAATTCACATTACATGTTTTCTCCAATTGTAGCTGTCACCTGAAGCCACAACCAGGAAAATGAGCACAATCTTTTTTTCTTAAAAAAAAAAAAATCAGTCTACACTTCTTTCAGAAACACTGCAAGTCAACCACAATAGCAGTGTGCAGTTATGATATCAGCTCAGCTGCTCATTACAGAACATTAATTTTCCCCTTCATTTTGTTCTGTGTTCATCAATTTTAAACCAGTCAAGTGGAACGAAATGCATAATTTAAAAACAAAATAAGAAATTTCTTTTAAAATGAATGCCAAATTGTCCTTATTTAGGAAGGTGCCATGAGGTGATGCAAGCAGCAGAATCTGACAATGGGGCATGGTATGTGGAGCTATAATTTTTTTGTTAATTGTAAACTTTTTTTAATTCATTTGTTGTTTGTTTTTATAACAGTTGCACTGGAGCCTGTGTTTTGCATGACTTCTGTGATGGGGCAAGAATGTCAGTGGGAATATGTGAGCAAGCAAGTGAGCAACAATGACTGAGTGAGCAGGTCATAAGGTGGCAACAAGTGAGCAACAGTGACTGAGTGAGCAGGTCAAAAGGTGGCAGCAAGTGCGGCAACATAAGTACTGCACATGAGCGAGCGAGTAGGTCAGAGAGATTTTAACATTATGATGCTGGGCAGTGAAGGTTCTGGTAAATCTGGTGAGAGAATATAGTGCACCAGGCAGTGGGGAAGAAGAAGAAACCACATTGTAGTGAATAGGAGTACATGGACAGATTTTAAGTAAGCTAAGCTTCGATTCCACTCCTTCGTAACAGCACAACTGTGCTGTATTAGTAATTCTGGTCACAGACCCCTTCTTCTGATTGTAATGCAACAGGACTGCATCATTATGTAGTGCAGCCATAAAAAGGATAATGATAAAGAGAAAAGCAATAAAGCCAGTCTCTGAGGAAGGGAAATCCAAAGACCAGCTCTGTGCCTAAGCCCCCAGGTGGGTTTTGTGAGGCATAGAGAGGCACACAACAGTGTACAATATACTCTTCACCTGCTGCACTTTGTCATAATGTGCCAGATTCCAGTTTCCTTAATAAGCCTGAGCATTGAGAAGGCATTTGACAGGGTGGCCTGACCGTATCTGTTGGCCACCATGTTGTATATTGAATTCCCAGGGGAAGCAGTGGACATAAATAAAACAGGGAGGCATAAATTCAAGGAATTTATGGCTCTCCTAGGGCACACCATAGGGTTAATGGCTCCCTTACGACCTCTTCCCCTTACAGCCTTATACGAGACAGGGGTGTCTACCCTATCCTTTCCTTTTGTGCCCTGTATCTTGAGCCTCTGGTTGCAGTGATTCATAATCATCCTCACAGAGCAGAGATTCCAGTGGCAGGAGGGGACTTTAGTTTCTCCCTGTTTGCCAGTGACATTTTCCTCACTATGTTAACCCATGAGGAATCTCTCCCTGCAGTGTAGGAGATGCTGACTTGCTTTGGAAGACTAGCAGGCTGTAAGCTTACTGCCCAAAAGACTGAAGTCTTGTATAATTAACACACTGTCTGAGTCTATGAGGTTAAAAATGGCAGGGGGGACTGTGCAGAGGAGGATCAATCAAAAGTAGATATCCTGAACAGATATTCTGTTCAATCTGCACCATGGAACTGGAAAGGGATGGGCACATAAAAGCAACAGGAGCACTGGGGGTAGACAGAAGTCCATTTTAGAGGAGAAAGTATGAAAGGATTTGCAAATCTGAAAGTGGACAAAGTTATGAGGACAGATGGGGTACTCCAAAGGCTGCCGAGGGAGCTAAGGCCAGCATTGACTGCACCTCTGACAGCCCTATTCAACAACTCACTTGAAATAGGAGATGTTCCAGAGAACTTGAGAAGGGCAGAAGTAGTCCAGCTTCATAAAAGTAGTAGCAGGAAGGAGGCTGGCAACTATAGGCTGGTCATTCTGACATCAGTGGTGGAGAAGTTAATGGATTCACTTTTGAAGGAAAGGATTGTGGAGAATCCTGGAAGCAGTGGATTACAAGATCTGAGGCAGTATGAATTCATGGGGTGAGGTCCTGTCAGACAAACCCGATTGATTTCTTTGACTGTGTGACCAAGATAATGGATTTGGGTGGGGCAGTGAACATGGCCTACTTAAAGTTCAGTAAAACCTTTGACACCATACCACAAGAAGGTTCAGTAGGAAACTGGTTTGGAGGTGGGTCCTAATGTGGTATATTGGGTATAAAATTAGTAGATGGATAGGTGACAGAGGGTGGAGGGAAATGGAACTCACTTGGGGGAAGGGAGAGTGACCAGCAGGGTTCCTCAGGCTCAGTACTTGGTCCAGTCCTCCTTAATGTTTGTATAAGTAACATTACAGAAGAACTGGAAGGGAAGGGAAATTATTCCTCCTTGCAGAAGACACCAAAATCTGCAATAGGGTGGTCACCCAAGAAGAGGTGGAAAGAATGTGAAGCAAGCTGAGAAAACTCAATGAGTGGTCAAGGGTATGGCAGATGCGTTTCAATGCAAAAAATTGCAAAATCATGTACCTAGGGCACAGAAACCCAGATGCAGAGTGTGATATAGGGGGAGAGATATTGACTTTCAATAAACAGGAGTAAACCTGGGAGTAATCATATCTGATGACCTTAAAGTGTCAGTGCAACAAGGCAATAAGAAGGGCAAGTGGGATGCTGGGGTGCAGAGGGAGGGGTATCGCCAGCAGTAGGAAAGGGGTGGTGTTGCCACTGTACAGACTGTTGGTGAGACCCCCCTGGAGTAATGTGTCCAGTTCTGGAGATCACATCTCAAGAAGGACAATGGCCCCATGCACATATGTGTGGAGCTGGTAGCACCACGTATCTCCAGCACGTAGCCCAGTCTGCACCCACTGCACCCACTGTGCCCCCTCCATGACAGTCTCTACACACATATATTCCTCTACGCACCTGATCCCTCAGCTGATCATGGAGTTCCATGTGTAGGTGGGCCAGGGGCAGTGTGGGGGATGTGATGGCACTCTGCGTGATGCACAACAGTGAGGAGTGCCATGCATGGCAGGCCAGAAGTTATGTCTACTCTGGGCAGATGTAACCCAGGTACATGCCCCTCAAGACACAGCCACCGGGCACAGTGGTGATATCGGGGATCTGCAGATCTCCGGTATGGATGCACATGATGTCAGGGAACACCTCTGTGGGTGGGGGCAGTGAACAGGGCACAGACCCCCTCAGGTGTAGTCGGCACACTGTGTGCTGGCTGCAAACATGGTACCCTGTGGGCGCAAGTGATTGGCTGCAGTGACCTGAGCAGCCAGCGAATTGGCCACATGCCCAGGTCCTTGACTCCAGATCCAGTTGCCCCTCAGGGATCCTGCATGTCTGGAGGTGGGGCCACATAAGGGAGCTGCATGGAGGCTGGCATAGATGAATACTGCCCACGCACGGAACCCCCACAGGTGCAGAGCTGCGTGCTCGCCAATGCACCACTTGCACATTTTTTAGTACATGGGGCCATAGACAGAGTGGAGGCTGTTGCAGCGGCTGCATCAGAAGCCCTATGATGAGGAGAGACTAAGAGATCTCAATATGTACACCCTACATGGGATGAGGGAGAGGGGGATATGATGGAAACCTATGAATACCTCACAGGGCTGAACAAGGTACAGCAGGGGAATATTTTTCATAGGAGAAGGTGCACAAGAAAAAAGGGACATGCAATGAAGCTGGAAAGAGTAAAATTTAGGAGGGATATGAGGAATCACTTCTTCACTGAATAGTGGTGGATGCCTGGAACGGTCTTGCAGGGGAGGTTGTGGTGGTAAAAACAGTGGGAGACTTCAAGCATGCATGGAATAGGCACAAGGGAATATTAGATGGGAAGCATGGAGGTATCCGGAAATCAGATAGGGTCTGCAGTAAAAGTACATGCAGGGAAAAATGGGCAGACTGGGTGGGCCAAATGGTCATTATCTGCCAACAAATTCTATTTTTCTGTGTTTAATATGGCTGACACCTTGAAAAGGAATTTCCCATTCTAGTTGTAGAAAATGGCATTTAGGTGCCTGGGAATAAAACTGACAAAAAAAAAACTATCCATTTGGAACCTCTAAAGTTTGAGCCTCTCACTCAACAGATTATGGAAGGTTGGGCTCACTGGAATCAGCTTTTCCTTGGTTTGTTTAATCATGTTGAGGTAATTCATCAAAACATTCTGCCACAAATACTTTATATACAGTTCTCTGTACACCACGTACATAGGGAACAGAGGGTAGTTAATTTACATAATCCTAAATTATATGTTTATGCATTCATGCATAATGGAAAAAGATTGAATTTACCATTAATGATCTCTTTAATTTGGATTTTTGTCTCTTTTTGACAATCCCCCAATTGTCTATAGGTGTTTAAATTTGCTAGCTTTACAGCTATCAACTTGCAGCAATTGCTCTTCATATGGAACAAATTTCTGGCAGATGCCTCCCAGTGGCAGCTATGGGCTTTGCCATATGATGCCAACTCTCCCCGATAGACTCAAAACAGCAATGAAGAAATGGAGCTGTCAGGGTCTTTGTTTTTTTTTCTATCAGTTTTTAGACCCCTAAGGAGTGGTCACCTTTGTTACTCTGCAGAACACCTGACAGCTCCCTCAGACAGACCGGTACGGTTATTTACAAGTGTATTCATCCCTACTGGAACAAGGTTAGGCAGTGATCTCTCTTCCTGTAAAGATTCTCCTGCTGTTACATCTTCTCATGTGTCGTGTGAAGGGGGAATTCTGGACCCACCGTATAGGCTACCTGTATAGAGCCCTGCCAGATGGATCACCTGACACTCAGAGTCCATCTTACAAAAATGAAATTCTGAATTAGGGATAGATAACTCACTGGCAGAATGACTAAAATTTGCAGCCCTGACATAGAAACATAGAAATTTTTGGCAGATAAGGACCGCTTAGCCCATCTAGTCTGCCTGTATACCCTATAGATTGTATGTGGCCACTGACCCTATGTGATCAATGACTTTTCATCGCTCCCTCCCCTCTTAGGCTTCCCTTGTGCCTGTTCCAGGCATGCTTAAACCCCTCCACTGTTCTTGCCCCCACTATCTCCTGTGGCAGACTATTCCAAGTGTTGACTACCCTTTCTGTGTATAAGAACTTCCTCACAATACCTCTTAATCTACCCGTTCAATTTCATATTGTGCCCTTGCTCTAGTACTTTTTATACCTTGGAAAAGGTCAACTACCTGCACCTTGTTTATGTCTTTGAGGTACTTGAAAGTTTCAGTCATGTCCCCACTGTCTACTCTCCAGTGAGTAAATACTGAGGTCTCTTAGTCTCTTCTCATATGTTTTGTGGTGCAAGCCCTATCTTTGTTGCCCTTTTCTGGATAGTCTCCATCTTATCTATGTCCTTGCACAGGTGTGTCCTCCAGAATTGCATGCAGAACTCCAGGTGAGGCCTTACCAATGTTTTTATGCAATGGCATCACCACCTCCCACCTCCTGCTAGTGATGCCCTGCCTATGCACCCCAGCATGCCACTGGCCCTCCTGCTGCCTTTGTACACTGCTTTGATACCTTAAGGTCATCAGAGATGATAACCACTAGGTCCCTTTCCTCTTTAGTGACAGTCAGTCCCCCTTCCCCCAACCTGTAGCTCTCCTCAGTGTTCCCTCTACCCAAGTGCATTATTTTTCACTTCTTTGTATTGAACATCAGTTGCCACATCTCTGACCATTTTTCAAGCTTCTTCAGGTTCCTCTTCATTTTCTGCACCCCTTCTGGAGTATTCACTCTGTTGCAGATCTTGGTGTCATCTGCAAACAGGCAGACCTTTCCTTCCAGCCCCTCTGCAATGTCATTAATGAAGACATTGAACAGGACAGGTTCTAGTACTAATCTCTGTGGTACCCACTGGTCACCCCCCTCCCCAGATTGTACCCATTTACACCACTCTATCTCCTGTCTGTTAACCAGTTCCTAACCCAGTTCACCACCTTGTTACTCATGCCCAGACTACCCATTTTGTTAATCAGCCTTCTATGTGGGATGATGTCAAGGCTTTGCTGAAAACTATGAAGGTGACGCAACGCCCATCCCTGATTTAATTCCCTAGTCACCCAATCAAAAAAATCTATTAGATTAATTTGACATGACCTTCCTACTGTGAATCAATGTTGCCTCAGATCCTGAGCACTGATGGATTTCATATGTGCCACTATCCTTTCATTCAGCAGTGTCTCCATGATCTTTCCCACCACTGAGGTGAGGCTGACTGGCCTATAGTCCCCCGCCTCCTCTCTATTGCCTCTGGAATGACACCCGTGTTGAATGACTCTGTGAACAGGGCCAACAGAGGTACTGCTAGTTCCCTTCGCAGCTCATTTAATATCCTCGGGTGGATGCTGTCCGGCTCCATGGCCTTATCCTTATCCACCTTCAGCTTTGTGAGTTCTTCCAGAACTGTCTGCACTTTGAATGGTCTGGTGTCTACCCCCCATTGTCTCCGCATCCCAACTGTGGTCTTTGACCCTCCCCATCCTTAGTGAATATTGAGCAGAAATATTTATTCAGTATTTCTGCCTTGTCCAGATCCCCTTTGCATTCTACCTTCTCCCCTTTGAGCCTCACAATCCCCCCCAGTTTTTCTTTTTTCACTAATGTAACTAAAAATGCCATATCCCCTTTGTTTACAGACTGTGCTAACCCCTGTTCTGTCTGCTCCTTTGCCCCCCATTCAAGGTAGACCTCCCTGTCCTCCTCTCTTTGGCTCCACTTATATTTCCAGAAACTCAGCCTCTTAGCCCTATGTCCCCCACCTCTTTGGAGAACCATAGTGGTTTCCTTCTTCTTTTCCCTTCAGCCACTATCCTAATGCATTGGTTTGTTATCTCCACTGTGGCTTCTTTCAGTTTCTCCCATTGTTCTTCCACCCTCTCTATTACCTGTCCCGTCTCCTGGACTGCTTGAATACATTTACCCATTTCAGAGAAACCCACCCTCCTGAAATCTAATACTCTTGCCCTTGTGTGGCTTAACTGAGTCCATGCCAAACCGGTGGTCACAGGACCTCAGCCGCTCTTCCACCTGTATTCCGTCAACTCTGTCCTCATTGGTCCATACCAGGTTCAGAATTGGCTTGTCCCTGGTTGGCTCATGCACCAGCTGCCTGAGTACAACCCCCTGCACAGATTCAAGGATGGCTATGCTTCTGGCTGAAGCAGCCATCTGGGTGGCCCAGTCCACGTCCGGCATATTGAAATCTCCCAGGAGCAGGATGTCACCTTTAGCTGCCATGTCATGTATGTTCTCCATTAGTTCCTTGTCTACTTCCTCCCTCTGTGCTGCAGGTCTGTAGATCACACCTGTGCATATTGCTGTTCCATTTCCTGACTTCAGGGTGACCCACATTACCTCCACCTCCCCGTCTTCCCTGAACTTCTGTAGCCTTTATACCATCTCTGATGTACAGGGCCACTCTCCCACCCTTTTTGCCCTCCCTGTCCCTCCTGAACAGTGTGTAGCCTGGTACATGGCCTTCCCAGTCATGATTATCAGAGTAGCATGTCTCTGTTATTGCTACTATGTCAAGGTTTGCATCTGTCAAAAAGGCCTCCAGGTCTGAAACCTTATTTCCTAGGCTATGGCCATTTGTTAGCATGATCTTCCATGTTTTACAGTCTGCCCTTGCTCTACTCTTGTTCTCCCTCTCCAGCGTCTTCCCCCACCCTGATTTCCTTTCCTATGTGCTCTGCCCCCCCAGTATCACTCATTATACATTCTTCACCTGCCTGCCCCTCCCTGCCTGCTCTAGCTGTTCCTGTAGTCCATTTATGTTCCTGCATGTTCCCATGGGGGTCCTAAGCCTCCTGACTCTCCTGGCTCTCCACCTTGGCCAGTTTAAATGCTCACAGCTGAAACATTTAAACTTCTCACAAAGGATCAAGGTCTCCTTCTCAGACAGATGTTGGCCATCCTCCTTATATAAGCTCACATCTGCCCAATTCAGGTCCCAGTCCCATATGAAGCCAAAACCTTCCCTTCCACACCAATCCTTCAACCAGGAGTGGAAGGTATGGATGTGAAGTGCCCTGGACAGGTAGAATCTTCAAGAATTAGACAGAGCATGCTATCTGTTTCAGGTTTCCCTCCAGCTTCCTGAAATCTTTCTGGACTTTGGCTAACTCCACCTTTCTCCTGGCCAGGTCATTTGCCCCAAGTGGACAATGACATCCAGCTGCTCCCTCCTAGCAATTGCCATAGCGATCCTATGGATCCACTTCCCTTCCCTCCATGCAGCACTTCCTGGGAGGCACTTGACCTCCCTCTCTCCCCCTGCTAGGTGACCCTAATTCCAGTCCCGGACAATAAAGTCACCCACTAGAGAAGCTTCCCTCCTCCAGGGTTTCCTGCATACATACAGACTCACGGCTGCTACCAGCTTGCATGAGTTTTCATGGAAATGTCAGTCCAAATGTGTCTGATCCCTGACATTGTGGCTAAATATACTAGACCTAAAATGATTCATTGATTGAGGGCCAGTGGCCTGCAATTGGCTAATCAGACACATCTTCAGGCAATGACTGGCTATACAGTCCTTCTGGCAGGCTGCTATGGCAGAGTTGGAGGAAATATTTTAAATTGTCCAGGACAGATGACTCTCTTCCTGATTTTACTGGCAATAACCCCGCTCCCCCCAAAAAAAAGTTCCCTCCAGGGACAAACACTTAAATTAAGACTCACATTAGTATTGGGTACAAAAAAGACAATTAATCATCTCTGGCACTAAGAAACTGCCCACACTTTTTTATTGGTGAAACACATGCTTTAATATTTATGATCTGGAAAAGCTAACATGCATTTTGAACAATAAGGCTTCTTTGTTTGAAGAAAGATGAAGGAGCTGGGTTATATTCCCACTGGGTCATTACTCTGACCTTGTCCCATGATGTGTGGCTACCACTTCCCTCCTCTTGCTCTCCTTCTCCATACCCCCTTTGGTATTACATGTATGTTAACAAAACTAAATCTCTATTTTTTGGCTCTCAAAACAGATTAGGTCACTTTTGATCATTACCTTCTTTTCACGCTGTGCATTGTGCCTAAACTGAACATGCTATGCACTTTAGATACTTGGGATTTATTTTGGATCAAAACTTATATCAAGAGCATATTAATTGTGTACATTCCAGATTAGGACAACTTTATAGATTAAATAACTTTGTCTGCTTATTCAAGAAAGGTTATGGCTCACTTGTTACCTATTATTGACTATGGGCTTTCGATTTATTCTTCAGCGTCTAGCATTAACTTGCTACATGTGCGAACATTGTATCATTTGGAGTAAGGATTTGCTAGTTTATGTACTCATTTAACTCATCACTGTGCCTTAAATAGTATTTTAGGTTGGTTTTCTTTTGAGAAAAGGGTGAATTATTTTAGCCGGCTATTTTTTAAAAAGATATTAGATTTCAAATACCTTTTTATGTTTGCTTGCACGCATGTGCAAGAAACATAGTGCCATCATCCCAGATTTTGGAAGTGTGTCACCCCCTCTTCCAATTCAGTCAGTGTGTTGGCAGGTGCAGCCCCTGTAAGCCAATGCATGCTGGAGCTGTCTATGACAAGCTCCAAAATGCAGTGGCATACAGTTCAAAGGGGGAGCTACGCTTGAGTGAGCAGCGATAAGATATGGCCTGCTCATGCACAGCTCCCCCCCACACACACACACGCAGCCCGCAGGCTTACGTCCCCTGCGCACACATGTGTATAGCGACGGGGTGCCCAATCCCGTCAGCTGTGCTGCGCCCCCCGCCTCCTCAAAGCCTTCCAAATGTCACAATGGGCGCCCACCCCAGCATGGCAACTAATGATATAGCCGATGGGGGGTGCCCAATCCCCTGTCGGCTCCACTGTCCTCACCCTCCCCACTACTGGGTGCCATGCTGGGATCCCACCCCAGTGTGGCAATTGGTGCTCTGGCCGACGGAGGTGCCCAATCCCCCGCGGCTGAACGCCTCATCCGAGCTCCTTGTGCCACGCTAGAGCTCACCCAGCGTGGCAATGTCCTGCCTAGTCATAGAAAAAAAAAACCTGTAAAGAAAAAAAAACGGTCCCACGTAGTCTCCCCACCCCTCCCACAGCCCGCACCCACCCACTGCGCACCCTGCCTCCCCACACACCCCTCACCCCATACTTACCTCTGGACCTCGGCGCGATGATCTTCGTGGACCGGAACATGTCTGCACTCTTCAAAGCAGACCGCAAACTGAGGAAATGCCGTAAGCTGTATAATGGGCTAGAGAGGGTTTTCAACTTTGTTGCATATCTCAGCATTTTGAATTTTCCACCAAATTTTCAACATGGGGTTTTGGGACCCTCCTCATGAATGATGTCACTGTCATGGCATTATTCGGGCCACGGGTGATTTTGCAGTCACTGCACAGTCACTGCAGAAATCACCTTTCGGGACTGATTAATCAAAACAGCTACACTGCCAGTGTTCCCAAGGTGGACTCTCAAGAAGCCTATTTTGAAAATGTGTGAAAATTCCAAAACGACTGTTTTACAAGCGTCAGTTGCGCAATTCCTACACACCGTAAGTTCGCGAATTTTCAATATTTTCACTCCAGATTTTCAACATTGCCATTTTACCACACCTTCTTATGAGTAGTACAGCTGTCAGTTTTCACATCTCACCCAAAACATGTTTCCGCCCATGTAGCGCACAATGGTGCAGTCGGTGTGCTAAATCAATGTACAGGACAAATTAAGAAAATCACAGTGACACTGTTCATGAGCAGAGGTCTTAAAATGGCTATGTTGAAAATTTGGTGAAAAAATTCTAAAGAATGACTGTTTTACGAGCGTGAGTTGTGCAGTTCCTATGCACGCTCGTAAGTTCGCGAATTTTCAATATTTACACTCCAGATTTTCAACATTGCCATTTTACCACACCTCCTTATGAGCAGTACAGCTGTCATTTTTCACATCTTGCCAAAATGTGTTTTAGCCCATGTAGCACACAATGGCGCGGTCGATGTCTTGAAATCAATGTATGGGACACATTAAGAAAATCACAGTAACACTGTTCATGAGCAGAGGTCTTAAAATGGCTATGTTGAAAATTTGGTGAAGACATTCCTAAAAATGACTGTTTTATGAGCGTGCGTTGCGCAGTTCCTATGCATCCTCATAAGTTTGCAAATTTAATATTTTCACTCCAGATTTTCAACATTGCCATTTTATTACACTTCCTTATGAACAGTGCAGCTGCCATTTTTCATATGCTGCCCAAAATGTGTTTTCGCACATGTGGCGCACAATGGTGCTATTGGTGTGCGAAAGCAATGTTTGGGACAGATTAAGAAAATCACAGTTACACTGTTCATGAGCAGAGGTCTTAAAATGGCTATGTTGAAAATTTGGTGACAAAAGTCCATAAAATGACTGTGTTACGAGTGAGCATTGGGCAGTTTCCACGCACCCTCGTAAGTTCATGACATTGTAATATTTTAAGTCCAGATTTTCACCAGTGGCATTTTTCCATACTGCCTTATTTACAGTACAGCTGTCATTTTTCACAACATGGCCAAAGTGTGTTTTCACACTTTCAGCGCAGAGATGCGTGGTCGCTGTGGGAAATCATTGTTTGGGACAGATAAAGAAAATCACAGTGACACTGTTCATGATCGGAGGCACCAAAATACCTGAGTTGACAATCTGCTGTAAAAAAATTCCCAACCTAATTATATTACAGGTGTCGTTGCACAGTTTCTATATCTTCAGTGACTTCACCACTTTTTTAATATTTTTACTGCAGATTTGCAACATTGCCATTTTACACTCCCCATGAACAGTACAGCTGTCATTTTTACATCCTGTTGAAATGTTTTGCACCTGTGGTGCTAAATGCCGTAGTCGCTGTGCATAAGCAGCTTGCTAACAAACTGATATTCCCCTGTTCATGAGGTGGGGTCACAAAAGCCATGTTGAACATTTGGAGTGAAAATACCAACGAATGCCTGAGGTATTAGGGTTTCCAACCATAACGCTCCACCCTGTAGAGAATGACAGGCATCAGGGTGTGACTTGAGTTCTTGCCTGTAATGCTCATACCATTCCACCCTGCAGCCAGTGAGAAGCATCAGGTATGCCTTGGACTCTTGGCCCCAAAGTTCACCCCATTTTCCTCTCTCCCACCCATCTCTCTGTATTTCCTAATGGATGGGGTGCGCACAAGAACAAAGACCCCAAGGAAAACTGTGACACTTGTCGGTGTCTGCAGGGTGGAATGTACTGAAAGTGCGTGGCCTTTTGCCTGCGACCCAAAGGCACACCCCAATGCCTGTCACTCTCTGCAGGTGGTGGTGGGGTTGGCTTCAGTTCAATACTTCACTGCCATTCCTATACGCAGCTCTGTAACTTCTACACCACCACTGCCAATGCCAGCAAGCAAGCATTCGGCATTGACAAATGTTTGTTATTTATGTCTAATATTTTAGCTTGTTGTCATCCTTATAGTACAAGTTCAGTTAATGTTGGCAAACTTTACCTTCCCTTTTATAATTCATCTCAAGGACAAAGATTATGCACTTTCCATGTTGTAAAATCAAGTAATGACTTGCCCAAGAATATTGTAACTTGTAACTCTTTATATGCTTTTAAAAAGACATTTAAAGCAGCTTTTTCTTTCATGTTCAACCTGTTCTTCTTATAACTAATCTACTTGCCATTTGTATTGTATTGAAATATTGTTGCTGTATCCGGGTCACCTAAGAAAATGGGCATTTGATGCCCTTGTTTGTTTGTTTGTTTTTGCATGGATACAAATATTAAATAAATGCATAACTTTGTTGAGTCTCTGAACCTCTCACCCTCCCCTTTCCCTCATTTCCCTAATTTCATTAGCCCTTTTACTTGCATGGGTGACATAAGGTCGATGCATCCTTTGCTATGTTTAACAGACTCAAGTACAGAAGTCTCAGACTCAGTATTCATTTTATCTCCTTTCATTTCAATGTACAGATTCACTTATACTTATCGATAATTGAGCTGCTTTGTTATGTTATGTTACAGTGTACTGAACTTGTTATCTCTATTTCTTTTCCTTTCTACATAAATTTCTTTGAAGACTTTAATATAATTCATATTATGAAAACAATAAATCTGATGTAAGTCACACAAACACGTACTGTTAAAAAACACTTGACTCTGTATGGGACATCATCACATGATGGCCCTTTTTCCATCGCTCCCCAAACATGCTGAACTCCTTCAACATTACCAGAAGAAGAACAGTGTTCCTTAGCATTGTTCAATTAGACCAATTCCACAAGGTGGAAGCTATCTTTATTTAGTGAAGATTGGTGGAACAGAAACCTGTGTTCTGGGCTATGGAATTTGATGATGTGCCTGTGGAGCTTTATCTTGCCTGGGTACAGTGATTTGTTCTGCAAATCCTGTTCCACTTCTAGACCTATATAAACAGGACACACCATGATTTCAGTAATGAATCAGCAACCCTTAGCATGGTCATTTCCATGGTGAGTCTACTTGAATGGCAGACATTTATGATCTACTACAGCAAAACCCAACAAAGTAAGGCTGGTGGTGTTGGTAGTTGTACTGCTACTGGTAGTGGGGGTAAAAATAACAGTGATGATGCTGGTGGAAAATGGGGTGGTGACACCACTAGTTCATCTGAGTCATCACAGCAGCAGCAACAACAGCAGTAGCAGCAGGATGTAATACTCATTATAGAACTGACAGAGATGTTTCTCACACAACTTTCAGATTGGTGTGACAGCATTAGATTGTACATGCTACAGTATGTGGCATGGTAACACTAATGGATCCCAGATAAAATGATGTATTTATGGCTCAGTGGAGCACAAAGTGAAGGCACCCAGCACCTTAATATTTGCCACCCTGGTGACCTGAGATCTGGAATGAGTTTGGGATGCCAGGGGTCAGCTGGGGGGATTGAATGGCCACCTGTAACTCCCTTCTCCCAGATTGGGGTGGCAGGTTGTCATGGCTCTTAGCTACTACCAGGTGGAGGCCTGCTGGTAGCACCAAAGCATAAGCAGCAGACTGAGGTCATGGGAGGAGGAGCCATGTTTCCAGGATGTGTTTGTACCTCTGCATGCATGCATTTGCCATACCCCCTTGGCTCATGGGAACTCGGGGAGAAAACAAGAAAAGTGGTTGGCTCAGCCTCCATGATGTCCTGCCCACTGGCCCTCTGCCCCTCACTGGGACCCAAGTACTAGATATGTGTCTTCAGTTTGGGAAGGATAGCTCTCCCTGCCTGACACCCCCAATGGGGGGCAATCCATTAAGTCTCAGGATTCCAGTTGTGGTTGTAGTAGGAGTTTGGTGGAGCAGACAGGGACAGGACTGACAAGCCTGTCAGTGCAACTTGCAGGTAAAAAGCTTGATGAAAAAAAAAGATGTATTCATTACCCTCTGGATGCACAGAGCATATCAAAAGAAAGTGTTGCAGACACTTATGATGAAGTGGCAAAGACAGCTTGAAGAAGCTGGCAAGAAAGTGCATACATAACCTCCTGGTCATGCTGCTCCTTCTCCTCCACATCTGCAGACTCTGCTTGCTGCCAGTGCAAGGCATCAGCTTGACATGGAAGATTTGGATAGTGATGTTCCTGAGACAACCAAGGACATTCGGAAGCTTTTCAGTAGGGGCATGGCCAACAGGGCAAGATGGCAGATGATCTCAGGTCAGCTCTGCGTGGACTAAAATAAAAAATAAGCAGACAACTGGAGAAAACAGAGCAAGCAACAAAACTCAGTTGCCTATGGCAGACTGAAGATGAGCATCGTCTGGTAAGTCAACAACAAGGTAATTTAAACTGCAGTTTCAAGCCCAAAAATGCCAACCAGGTAGCGGACACTCACATGAGGCAATATCAGGCCCTCAGGCAGAAGTACACCCAGACTCACAAAATAGGATGTCAGACCTTGAGAAATCATTAGTTGGTATACCGGAAACATTATTCAATATGCAGAATGAAATAAAAGAGGGCTTCCAAATTATAGCTACTCAAATGACTCACCTACAGGCAGTGGTAACAGATCTTGCTGAAGCATCGGCAGCCCACATGTCACATCTTGATGAAGTGGAAAAGCAGCTCAGTGATGCAGAGGATAAATTGAATGGACCGTCGAAATAAAAATCGATCTTAAAAACAGATCCAAGACTTCCATCTGAAGTCAATGATTTAAGATTTGGTCTAGGAGGTCCAATATTGCATTATTGGTCTGCGGAGGGCTGTAAAATGGGACCTGAGCACTGAGATCCACAGATGGCTTGTCAAGCACTTGAAACTAGAGGGTCCTGCACTCAGCTTTGAGGTGGCGAGGACCCATTGTACTGGACCATGGCCCAAGCTTAGAGAGAGACCCCGAGACTTCTTGATTAAATATCTTCAATACACTAATAAGGAGAAGATGTTGAGAGCTGCAAAGTCCCATGGCCCGATTGTTGCGGGAGGAGGTGGCCAAGTGTTCATTGTGCAGGACTACAGTAGGGACCTGCAAATCTGAAGGCAGAAATTCAATAGTGTCAAGAACGTGCTGCACCAGAAGGAGTGGGAGTTTGCTCACCTATATAACTTGCGACTATACATCATGGCACCTGTGAAAGCTCCCAGGTTATTTGAAAATCCACAAGAAGTTGAAAAACACATTGGAGGGATTGAGGGGGAGAATGTTGACAACAGGTGTGTGACCGCTTCAACCTGAAGGTTGTCAATGTACATGTCGATTTCAAGCTGTCAGACTAACTGAGAACAAGGCTTCTTCCTGATCCCTGGGACACCTCCTCGTGGCAGCTGAGATCTTAAAGTCACACACATTGCAAAAATGGGTCCAGTAAGAAGGTACTGTGATCACTGGGAGAGCACATAGCCACCAGGTATATCCCTTCTCTTTAGTATTTAGTGGCAACCATTGGGAATATTAGGTTCAGCAGCGGGAATAACTGTGTACCCCCGAACCCCCTTCAAGTTTGAAGCTCACACTTTAAGAGGTGATATGTGGAGGAGGGTGCCTGCTACAGGAACTATACAGTAATGAGACTGGGGTGGGCTGGTAGAGAGGTTGATCCACTGATGATGACCCATGCTGAGGGGTCTTGTGTTTGACTGGCATATCAGCACCTCGGCCAGATCTAACCCACCCAACTGCACCTAGGGGTGCAGGTAGCAATGGGAGGAGGGCACTGGGTTCTACTGGATTGAACATAGGTCAACTGCAACTGAGAGAGTTCGACTGATGTGAGATGATGAAGGGAGTGGCAATTGGGGCTGCGATGCTGAAATGCACAGATTGATCAGGGGTATGAAGAGAATTGGGATTGTAGCAGGCTCAAACAGTTGAAGACCAGGAGTGGTCTGCACTCTGGGTGTGGTCTGCTGAGTCTCCCCCCTCTGACTACGTCATGCTAGGACATAGGTCTCAGCGGGGGGGTTGATAAACATGGTAGCAAAAAAAACACTGACCATCTCTTGAACTACTGCATGCTCTAAGGGGCTGCCTAGTGAGGCGATGTGAGATACCCACATCTCCCAGACATTGCAGATTTGTATAATATATGTATGCGTGTGGCAGGGGGGCTGAGAAGTCAAGGGGAGGTGAGTGCTAACGGTACCCAAAGGGCCAGGGGAGGGTATATGGGGAGAAGCCTATTTGTTCACTTACAGGGTTGGTCAGCTTCACTCTAAAGTTATGAACCTGGTGCTGGGGGCTGGGTGGGAAGTAATCACACCTTCTCCCATCTTGAAGAGTGGCACAAGCTACTAATCTGCTTCTTAATTGTTGAAGTTTAAAAGTTGGGGTTTAACGTGTTCAGGGCTGCAATAATGCTTGCCAGGAATAATAGAGGGAAGGAAGGACCGGCTTACTGCTGAATCCTTAGTGACCTACTGTAGTTATGTTGATGTTTGTTGGCCCAATTGGAGGGCTAATGAGTCCAGGGGAGGGGGTGGTGTCAAGATTAAGAAGAGGAGGGTGAAGGGGAAAAAAGTGGGGGAAATTTGGAAATACATAAGGAAAATTACTGTTAATATTAAGGTTATGGGGAACAAGGATGCATATACAGTAAAACAGGGCAATTAAGGGTACGTAGGAAAATAGACAGTCAGGGCCACAAGGTGGGGCCCACAAAGATAGATTATTCTACAAAAAACTACAATGGATCCCAAGGTAAACATAATAACATGGAACATCAATGGCCTCAAAAATGTTATAAAAAGGAAGAAGGTACTGACTAGACTCAGGAAGCTGAAAACTAACATAGATTTCCTTTGAGAGATACATATGGTGCCCAAAGAGGTAGAAACATTCAAAAATCATGGTTGTGGAGGACATGGATAGCAGCCACCCACTCGGCAAGGGCTAGCGGTACAGCAATTTGGATCCCTCAGGGATTCCCAAATAGTGTGGTGAAATCCTATGAGGACCCGGGGGGCAGATACAGCATGTTCTTGCCCAGGTGCAATTTAATGCCCCCCGCATGTTGGCTTTGGAGTCAATCTATGGAACAAATGTAGAGAATAATATATTTTATCACCAGTTGATAATGGACATGTCTCCCTTCCAGGGACCATGGATATTAGGGGGCATTTTAACTGTGTTGGGGTTACGATTCTTGATAGATCCAATCCTGCACCAGTCCACTTGATCAGATATGCCTTGCACTTAAAGAAATAGAACACCGTGCTCTTTAGTAGATATTTGGAGGCACCAGCACCCCAAAGATAGGGAATACAGTTTTTACTCCCATGCACACCAGTCATATGCTAGACTGGATAGGCTATTGATATCGACATCTCTGACCATGAAAATTGGACCAGCAAGGTGTGAGCCTATATCAGTGTCTGACCATGCCCCACTAACAATATAACTGAACAGTATGGACAGCCTATAACCCATCCATGGAGTTTGGACCCAGCTCTGCTAAAAGATGAGCAGTATGTCGGGTATATGAGGGCCACAATTCTAGAATTCTAAACAACAATAAAGAAGGAAACCACCCACACCACAAAATGGGAAGCTCTAAAGCGTACATAAGGAAGCAGACCATATCATATGCCACACATAAGAGGTGAGCTGAAGAGGGAGATCTGCTGTGTCTGGAGAGGAAAATACTTGAGATGGAAAAAGCAAACATGGCAAACCCTTCACAGGAATTATACAGTAGGCTGCAACAACAAAGCTAAGATACAGCGCAATCAGCAGCACTCAGCTTGAGAGGAACCTCACTGCTGGGTAAAGTGGACAGTGCTTTGGCGATGACAGAAGGCAAAGCTGTTGGCCTGGAAATTAAAAGCAAAGGAAGGGGAGAATTCCATAAAGAGGATAGGGACAGTAGATGGGCAGCTGGTTAATGATACCCAATAAATAGGGAAGGTCTTTGCTGAGTTTAAGGAAATCTCTACTCCTCTGTGGTAGCCCCAAATGAAATACAGATCCAGAGTTTCTTGCAGAAAGCCAGCATCATTCCTAAGGGGCCTGGTGAAGCACAACAGAATGAGTAGGGATTAGAAACAGCCGAGATAGGTAGGGCTATCAAACATCTAAGGGAGGGCACCAAGGCCAAATGGGCTACCTATCAATTTTTTCAAAGCATTTCAGAATGATCTGGTGCCATTGTTGCAGGCTACATATGAAAAAAGTATCGAGAGGTGCTCCCAGCTTCCATGCGGGTGGCTACGATAACATTGCTCCCCAAACCAGGCAAGGATCCAGTATCATGCTTCTCCTACTCACCGATATCTTGGCTTACCTCGGACTATAAAATCCTGGCCAGAGTTATCGCAGCAATATTGGAGGTGGTGTTGCCATCTATTATACACATAGATCAGAGTGGGTTTGTACAAGGCTATCAGTGGAAACACAATATATGTAAAACAGTGAATATTATACACAATTGGGCATTATCCCATAGGTGACATGGAGCAGCGGTGCTGGCATTAGATGTGGAGAAGGCCTTTGACCACCTGGAGTGGGAGTATCTGTTTAGTGCCCTACAGGCATATGGGGTGGGACCTAACATGTTGTCATGGATAAAAGCCATATACACTAAACCTACATCCCAAATATTAACACATGGACCCCTACCCAGTAGGTTTGAGTCACGCCAAGGAACACACCAAGGGTGTCCCCTGTTGCCATTGCTGTATGTACTGGCATTGGAACCACTTGTAGTGGTCATATGGAACCACCTTGGCATACTGGGATATGGGGTTAAGGAGGTGCACATGACAGCCATGTTTGCAGATGATCTGCTCTTGTAAATACAACACCCAGCTCTGGGGTTAAGACATGTCCAAGAAATCTTAAAAGAGTATGCTTCTATATCTGGTCACACCATAAACTGGTCAAAAAGTGAGATCCTCCCGGTTCATGATAGGAATAGAGTTAGTCTGTTTAACAATGGAATGGGAGTTCAGATTGTGTGCAAGATAGAGAGGATAATGTATGGGAAGCAGTTAACAACCAAGGTGTACCAGCATTGAGAGGTTACCATTGTTTATAAACCTTGAGAGCACAGCTCAAGAGATTTACAGTTACCATGGTAACCTCAAGATGCAAATTCACCTGGCCGGCCCGGTGGCGCTAAGGGCTGAGGCGCTGGACGCCACACCTCGCACCATGCTGGCGAGCCGAGTTCAGGAGTGAGCTCGGGTGCTGGGGATTGGTAGGGGTGGGTCAAGGATTGAGTGCCCACAGGGTGGCTCTCCTCCATGGGGTAAGGGTGGGGGGATAGCCTGGCACACCAGCGGCTCCCGGTGGAGATCAGGAGCACTGCAGTGCATGGGCTGCACATCATACAGCATGGCTGACACAGGCAGGGTTGCTATGAGCCATTGGGTCAGATGTGCCAGTGCAAGAGGGTGGAGGACATCACCACCAGAACAAGGAAAACACCGGCTCCATGGGACAGATGACGGCACCTGTCCCCCATGCCCTCTGCCGGGTTCACCTCAACTGGCCTTCCAGTTCCTCCTCGGGGCCCTAACCTGCAGCCAGAGACTGACTTAGAAGAGTGCCCAAGAGGAGAGAATGACCCACCCTGGATGGGTTAAACTGGGGATGCTGACTGCAAGGGGGGGAAGAGAGGAGGCACAGTCAGAGGGGACCTCAGGCGGGAAGAATATGGGCAGGATGCGTGGGAGAGGTTCCAGGGGCCATGACTGGAGGGAAAATAAGTTTTAGAAAGAAAGATGCAGATTCACCTTAGTTGTTAACTGCTTCCCATACATTATCTTATGTAGTGTATGGGAACCAGTACAGTATATGCTTTTACCAAAAAACAATTTTATCAAATGTTTTGAAGAGCTGCACGAATTCATCACATATAGAAACTAAGTCGGCTGTATAAATATGGAGATAAAACTTACCTTAGAGTGAGGTCATGGACACGATGGTAGCAGAGATGTTTAATAAACTTTATTTTAACTATTTTAAACTAATTGCCAAGATAACATACCAGTCAGTACACACAAAACATTAGAAGGAAAAAGAAAAACAGTCCCAACTGATTCAGAAGTAAAACTGAACGCAGAGGTCAAAATGGGTCGGAGTGAACAGAGTTTGTCTCCCAGAAGTACCCCGGGGAAAGTTAATTCGAGGAGGAGATGCTTCGGGAACATGCTTCTCGATCAACAGGTATTTTGTGGGAGAAACCAAAAAAAAAAAAAATACATGGAGACGTTTGTTTTACTGGACACTGGGTTGGGGACTGATGTGAGAAAGAAATACTCAGAAGTACTATACCTGGTTTTTGCTCAGTCATCCTCACATGCGGAGTCTTCAGTTACTGCTACTCTTCGTTTCTTCTGGGGAGCAAGAAAGCTATTGAAATTTATTGTAATCCCTTGCTGGAACACACAGTTATTCCAGAGCAGGTTAAAATTGGTTAATTCACTCAGCGGGTGCTTGGGGATAGCTATGGGTGCTCTGGTTGTTTCTGATGCAATTACTGAGGCTGAAACAGTGAAATATGAAAGTTGTTCTGATGATATTGTGGTTTGGCCTGCAAAAATCACAGAATTGTGTTTCTGTTTTACCGCAGACAGGTACAAATAATTGTTTATGGATTGCAGTGAGCAGTGTCCAAAAACCTGCTGGACTTCAGCAGGTGGGACGTCACTGCCTACCAGACACTGGATCGTGGTCTTTCGGGTTGAATGGTTGGTGATCTGTTTGTCATTTGGCAACCCTGCAGCCGCTTTGATTGATTTTAAAATGTTCCATACTTTGTTCTCTCCAAGGGTCATTGCGTGGTGCCAACTTGAGGTGCCTGGCTTGTGGTTCATATTCGGGGCTAAGTAGAAGGGAAAGTCTGGGCAAAGCATGGTTGTTGGGTGCTGCGAAACATACTTTCTGTAGGCTGCCAGTGGATCCCTTTCTACATTGCTGGGATTGCCATACATGCAAGGCTTAACTGGTGTAACTTCCCTAGGGTTTTCCATACTCCTGTTCTTGGTCTGCCACTCTGTACATTCAAGATAGTCCTGGCCATCAGAATCTGTTAATAATTGCAGGTCTCCCCATTGCAGGTTGTACTGCTCAGCTGTTCTGAGCACAAAATAAAGCCCGTTGTTAAAGAATACAAGGTTTAACAGTGAAGTTGGGTTGTCTAGCCCCAGAGCACCATTATGGCAGAGTTTGTCTATATCAGATGGTGACAGGGCATATGCCCTGTTTGACTTGTTTCCTTTTCCAAGCTTTTTAAGATGCTTCCGTTTTGCTGATAGAGTTGCTAGTGTCTCCTTGAAGTGGGTGTTATTTCCGTGAAACACTAAATACCCATAGTTTATTTGTAAAAGGAAGCGATCTATGCTACCTATACTGCCCCTTAGTGTGCTCAGCTCGTACTCTGTTTCATCTAATCTCCTTGTATTGTAGATGAAGTCAGCAATGAGGATATCAAGCTCTGCCACCAGAATCTCTGGTACTTTTCGGGCGTCACTGACTTCTGCCAGGTAATTTTTTTTAAATGTTGATGTCCAAAGCTGTCTTTTTAATTGTTCACTGGTTTTGTTGCTCTTGTAAGAATGCCTTGCACTCCTGTATTTGTAACTTTGAGTACACTGTGGCCGCCATCATGATTGCTCATTTTTAATTTTTAGCACCGTGATTGAGGAACCACCATTTGCGTTTGAATGCTGCCAGTGTTAAGCACTGGTGTGGTGGAATGTTGAATATCAGCAGCATTCCTTCTTTGTTATGGTATCGTTCTAAGGTGGTTAACAGCAAGGGAATGTCAGAATGATACCATAACAAGCCTATATTTCCACTGAATTATGGTGGTAATAATGGTCCACCATTTACTATAAAATATTTAGGTGTGTGTATGATAACCCAGGTCTCCAAACTTTTTTCACTTAACTATTTGGACCTTCTTACAAGAACCGCACATGTATGCAAAAGATGGATTGACCTCCCACTGACTTTATTAGGTGGAGTGGTCACAATAAAAATGAATCTCCTGCTGCAGTGTCTATACCTGTTGTAACCTCTACCAGTACATGTACCAGAATCATTCTTTAAATAATTAGATGAAATAATCCACACATTTTTATGGAGGAAAAAGAATGCCAGAATCAGGAGGAAAGTCATTCAGCTACCAGCAAGTGTGTGTGTGTGGGGGGAGGGTAGGCCTCCTAACTTCAGATTGTATTACTGGGCTTCCCAGTTGTCTTTTCTAGCCCACAGGCCCAGATTCAAGGCCATTAACATGGATGGCTATTGAAAGTAACAAGGCAATGCAAGATCTGAGGAGAGATCTCTTATTTGCAGCAAGGCCTACTGGCAAATCCAACAATGTACCAATCCCTTTACAAGAAATCTCCTTAATGTGTGGAGAAAGGTTCACATCCATTCACAGATAATCTCAGGCCCCTCACAATATGTTTCCATTGTGTCAACCATGTGAGGTACCTAGTCTTATACTGTGTTTATACATAGTACACTCAGTAGATGGAGGAAAAAGGCCTGTGCTATAATGCTGAACTATATGAAGAGGGCCAGAAACCATTTAAGGAACTGATGAGAAGGCAGTCAATACCACAGAGTGATTCCATGATACTTTCCAGTATAAGCCGGAGACTAAGCAGCCTATTTGATATAAACCATAGCAGCCAGAAACTGAACCCATATGAGGAAGAGCTGTTTAGGCCTCAGCCTCTTTCTAGGCTGCTATCAGTGTACTATGCAATTCTGATCAAGTATGGGTCTGACCCTCGGGGGCACATATGGGAGGTGTGGGAAAGTGACTTGGGCTTGAGAAACTCACCTGAGATATGGGCAGGAGCAGTGAGACACCTAAGTAACAGCTCCAGAAGCAATAGGTTGAGACAAGCACAGTTGAACATACTGAACAGGGCATATATCACGCCAGAGCAGTTACACACTTGGGACCCAGCAAAATCCCCCATTTGTCCAAAATGCAAGGCCTAAATGTTACATTCATATACATGACATTAATGTACCCTAAGATCTTAGATTTCTGGCATAGGATGCACATGATAATGGCTAATGTACTCTGTACTACCCCCCCGGTCACCCATAGAATTCCTATTTGGGACTGCTAGGCCAAGACCTTGCACATGGTCAGTGACACTAATTAATGCAAGAACCACTCTGGCACAATGTTGGATGTCTAACAACCCACCGTCAATAAGACAGTGGCCTAGCAACTTGATCCAAAGCCTAAAATCAAAAAGTCCAGGGTGTGACAATGGGAAAACTGCACAGTATAATAGAATACGGCAGAAATTGGATATTGCCCTAGGAGAAGGTATTATTTGAACTCTGGGGAAAGAATCAGAGGCAAAAACAGGAGTAAGAAGAAATTTGTAATAACCATTGGGAAAAGGAATTGCAGAAACAGTGCCTGAACATGTATACCGAACATGTGGAATGGCTGTACAAAACAAAAACCAGTGCCAATAATAACATGCATTCAGAAGTTAACGCCGTGCAGGTGTTGTAATGCTCAAAGTTATGTTTTGCTGTTTGTAAACTGATTTTGTTAATCTCCAATAAAAATACAAAAGAAGGAAGCTTTTCAGTACTGAATGCTTGTACTGCTCTGACATTTTGGAGGAAGGCTCGGACCTGTTACAAGAGTACATGATGCAGGTTTATGCAGCAGTGTCACTGACAAGCAGAAACAGTAGTCCAATCAAATCATGGCACGATAGGCTAGCATGGTGCCAGAACATGGGGAAAGTAGAGGAAAGGGTGAATTTTAAAAGGGCACTGGGTAAAAAAAGGTTGACTTTGCAAGCTACTGTTTTTATGCACAGAAATACTGTATTCGCACATTTTTAATACAACACAAATGAAAAAAACTGTATCACACTTACCCACAGAAGCAAATTTTGAAGGTATTTCAGGAGTCTTTGGTACCATGAATTCAAATGGAAACATGTAGTCAAGCTTAGTATCACTTCCAAGGCAGCTTCAACAATTGCACTGACACAGCGGTGACCATTTATTTAAATTGAATCCACATGTCCATAGACTCCTGAAATGACTTACAGGTTTGCATGCTTTTAATGAAAAACTCATCAGATAAGAGGCTATTTTTAGTGCATAAACAATGGCTCAGAACACAACCCTGTAAATCATTTGTAAACTAAATTATAGAAGTGATACCAGGGGAATCTACAAACAAGGCATCAAATCTCCATACTCTGCAAGATGGTTAGAGTTATTCAAATCAAAAGAGATGTGTATCTAACAGACAAGGCAAACAGAATATAGTAAATTATCTCTGATTAACTGTGGAAACAGATCTGAACTAATGTTCACTATCCCACTGACTTCGAGTCTGGCAGTGTTTGCTAGGAAAGTTGCAGTTTTTTATTTTAAATTCTTTATATAGTAAGAGCATATGATAAATTATAGAAACAGAGAATTTGACAGTGAATAAGGACAGCTTGGTCCACTTAGTCTGCCAGTTCCCTACTTGTTTCATATACTGCAAATCTGAAATGATCTGTGGCTTACCATCTCTTTCCCATCAGGAGTACCTTTATGTCAGTCCCATGCGCTTTTAATTCCTTACTGTTTTGCCCTAAAACCTTTGCCAGGAGGCTGTTCTATGGATCTACCACCTTTTCATGAAAAAACATTCTCACATTACTCCCAAGTCTGCCCCTCTATCTTCATATCATGGCCCTTGTTCTTGAACATCTTTTTTAAAGATGCTACCCTCTTGTACCTTATTTACACCCCTTAAGTATTTGAAAATCTCTATCATATTCCCCCTGCTCTCTTTCTCCTCCAGGGAATACATATTGAAACCCTCCAGCTTCCCCTCATATGACATTTGTTGCAACCCCTGCGCCATTTTGTAGCCATTCTCTAAACCGCTTCAACTCTGTCTATGCCCTTGCAGAGATATGGCCTCCAGAACTGGACGTAGTACTCTAGATGAGGTCTTACTAATGTTCTATACAGTGACATCACCACCACCTTCCTTCTGCTGGAGATATCTCTCTCTCTATGCACCCCAGCATTTCACTGGCTCTTCTCACAGCCTTCTCAAATTGTTTGGTAATCTTTAGATCATCATATATATTTTGGAACATGCTAAAGAGAATCTACTGTGCAGAGAAATTACCCCACATTCAAGTTTGGGTATGCAATAGCAAGCTGAGAAAATATTGGGAATGCTGGGTGAGAGGAGGACATCAAGGAGATATTATGAATATAAATAAACACTTAATTTTTGTACTGCCAAGAATTTTTAATGAGAATTACTAATTAAAAAAAGGGGGGAAAAACGTTGCCAGAAAATAATTTTCCGGGTAGCTGTTAACAAGATAAACTGACAAAAATGCACTGGGAGCTGCAGAAGGAAGCTTTTGACAACATATTGGCATTATCTGTATTTATCACTTCAAGAAATGGCACTCTGCTGCCATGGTGCTTTTCATAATCTAATGCTCCCTGAACCCCAGTATAGAGTTGTGGGCAAAAGGCAGCTGATTGCTGGCCAGTCTGGCCAATCCTATGCTGATTGCCTGGGAGTACATAGCACTATGGCTGGCTTTTGGGTGGCAGAGGGTATGTACCCCTGGAACTGCAGAATGGGTGCCTTGGCATCTTTCAGGATTCTGTGTAGTGTGAGTTCATCCCTCTTCCCACCCTTCACAGTCAGACCAATGAGTTGCTATGCATGCCTGTACTGGCCTGGTGCAGGGGCACAACACAGATTTATTACAGTTGCAGAGGTCCTTGCATGGGCATGAGGGCGCTCCATGGTACGTGCAAGATCTACACACTGATATGGGGGTGCTGTACTTAGGACTTCATGGATTGGGCCCATAGGGTAAATTTATGGAATTCTTTTGAGTTGCCTGCTGAAGTGTAGAATTTTCTTGCAACTTGCTGAGGCTGAGACTTAATTTATGTGTTTATTTCTGTCTGCACCATTGGCTGAAATAAATAAAATAAAAAAAACTTCAAGTTTGGATCTTTTCTTTAAATGAAAAACAGCACTCAAGACCATCGTGATACTTTTTATTTATGTATTTATTAATTGCAGTTTAGGATTAATACCTTTGAGCCGAGGGCTCGTCTACAAAGGCTCCAAGTCATAATAAAACAGTATAAAGCAGAACATAACAGTGCATACAGGCGAACATAAAACAAACAGCAATCTAACAAGTGCTTTCACAGTAAGTATAGTATTACAGGATTACAGCTTCAGTGAGTGAGTGCAGGTTAACAGGAACACTTTCTCTATCTAGCACACTTGGAGAGACAAGGCCCAATGCTTATGAGAGGACTGGGCATGGCCAGGGCAGAGGGACCCAGGCAGCAGAGGGGTAGAAAGGAAGAAAAGAAAAAACGGTAGAAGCAACCAGAAATATCCTTGTCCAACTGAGAGGTAGAGGGGGGGTGGTAGGGGGAGTAAGGAAAGGTAGAAGGAGAGTAAGGAAAAGGTAGAAGCAGCCTGAGATAGCCTTGTCCAATTGAGAGGTTGGGGGTAGGTGGGTAAGGGGCAGCGTGAGGGAGAGGGGAAAGGATAAAGGAGAGGGAGGAGAGGGAGGGATGGGGAACCTTTGGGCAATGGAGAGGGGGAAGGGGTTTAGTGGGGAGGGATAGGAGGAGAGAGGCTGAATAGTTAAGGCAGGGGCAGGACCAGCTACTGATGGAGCATTACTGGTTAGATAGAGCAGTCATGCAAATTTGTAGGCTAGGTGTGCATGTAGTCCTAATTTGAACTGGCTAATGTTTTTACATCTGAGTAGGGCTGGAGATAGGTCATTGAGCCACTCGGGATCACGGTATGAAAGGGATCTCTGGGCAAAAGAGGTGCACTTAAAGGAAACTATAAGCCCCCCCCCTTGTTGCACTTCTGTTGCTGATAGAGTATTGGACAGTTTCAGAAAGGGTGGAGGTGGACTCTGGCATGAGCCCCAGCAGGGATTTTTTAGCCAGCAGACAAGTCTGGTATTGCAGCCTGACATATAGGGGAGCCGACCAGTGTCACAGTAAATGGCACATGTAAGCGTCAGGTGGTTGGCTCCCAGGACCAGGTGACAAGCTTTATTTAACAGGCTTTGACCCTCTTTAATGCGGTGTCGAGAATCAGACCCATATATCACAAGTCCATAGTCCAGAGGGACAAGACAGAGCTACTGTGACCAGTTTTAAGGCATCTGACATCACTGCTGGTTGGTGGTGGTAGAGAACACCTAGTTTCTTACTGGCAGATTTGATAAGCTCCTCAACGTGAGTGGAGAAGGTGAGGGTGTCATCTAGGTGAACAGCCAAATATTTAAACGTGTCTACTTGTTCGAGTGCATCATCCTTTGTGGTCAGAATCCTCAGGGGCAGCATTTCTTCTTGTTCTGGGGTGTGGAGAAAAGCATGCATTTAGTCTTTTTATAGTTGAGCAGTGGTTTGTTTTGGGAGAACCATGATTCCAGTCTCTGGAAGTTGTCTTGCAATTCAGCGTTGATTGATGCCAATTCTCTGCCAGGTGTTGAGATGACAGCATCATCCGCATATAGCACAATGTGTGCTGCGCAGGCAGTGGGTAGGGTATTAATGAAGAGACTGAAAAGGAGTGGGCCTAGGATTGACCCTTGGGGGCACCTAGGCTCACCTCCTGAGGTTCTGAGAGAGTTCTACTGATTCTTACATGTTGAGTTCTATGAGATAAGTAACTGCTGAACCAGACAGCAGTGTCAGTGGACAGCCCTGTGGATAGGAGACAGTGTTTGAGCAGTTGGTGGTTCACAGTGTCAAATGCCTTAGTGAGGTCTATAAAGATAGATCTCACTGCCAGCCCTTTGTCAAGGGCCCCATAGAGCTGGGAGGTGTAATTGACTAAGGCGGTGAGCGTGGAATGGTTTTTCCAGAATCTGTGTTGTTGTCTGCAGAGTAGATTGTATTTTTTAAGGTATTCTGTAAGTTGGTCAGAGACCACCCTTTCAAGGGCTTTGGAAATGGGGGGTAGTATCAATATGGGCCTAAAGTTTGACAGGTTTGTTCTGTCACCAGATTTGAAGACTGGAGTAATGAGTGCATCCTTCCATTTGTCGGGGAACACACCCTATCACAGGGAGGCATTGAAGACCTTAGTGAGCTAGGCAGTGAGTTCATTTAAGGTGAGGGCAACCATTCTCATGTCAATCAGGTTGCTTCCCATCTGAGTTTTTCCTAGGACTTGCTTGATGCATTTTATAGCCTCAGTTCTAGTTATCAACCTGAAGTAGAAAGGTGGGGTGCTGTTGGTGGGAGAGGAGGGTGAATTCAGATAGGTGGGCTGGTCTGACAGCTTATGGGTGAGTTAGTCATTTGGTAACACATTGCTTAGGTCAGTGAGGTGATGTTGAATGCATTTGCAATATCCCTTTGGTCCTGCAGTGTTTCTGATGTGGTTACAATGAGGTCTGGGGAGCCTAGAGGCCCTGTCTGTAAGGGATCTCACTGATTCCCAAAACTCCTTCCACGGCCCCAGCTCCTGCTTAACAGAGCATCGTAGTAAGTTGCTTTGGCAAGATGGATGAGCTTTGTTTTGACTGCCTCATAGGCTATAAGGTCAGCCTGTTTCCCAGTGCCTTGGCCCCATGCCAAAGGCAGTCTCTGAGGCAAATATGTTCCAGGAGTGAGTCTGATAGCCACGGTCAAGTTGATCCTCTAACTTTTTGGATTTGTATGGGCGAAGATGTCGCATGCCAGAGTGAAGATCTTACAAAAGTAGTCAAGGATTGATTTCCATCCTTAGCCCTGTCCAGCAGGGGACGATCTGCCTCCTTCAGGTACTGCCTGAAGGTATCCAGTAGCCCAGTTCTCAGGGTCTGATTTCTGGAGACCTGGGGTGGGCATTTGATGAACTTATTTGTCCATGTGCATAGTACCGAGGAATGATCACTGAGGGGTCAGGCAGGACCGACACCTCAGTGATGTGTTCTGGGCAGGTGATAAGTAACCAGTCAATGAGGAGCTAGTGCCCATGCGGTAGTTCTGTCTAGTAACTTGATTAAACAGATGGGTCAGATAGAGGGTAGATATTTGGTCTCTAACTGCAGTAGCATTTTGGGAATGCCAGTTAATGTGGAAGTCACCAACAATAACTTGTTCCCAGTTTTGGTTGTGCTGCTCCAGATTATTTATAAACTTCTCAAAGCCAGCGGCATGTGTACTGGGGGTAAGTATACCGTTGAGAGTAGTAGCACTTTGTTTTGTTGGCCTAAGGTGAGTTTTAGTGCTAGAATTTCTACCTCCTTAGTGCAGAGGCTGCAGGGCATTATTTGTCCTTTGATATCACATCTGAGATAGACCAGGAAGCCCCACCCCCCTGTTTAGACAAAAGGTCCTGGTGGAGCATATTGTAACTGCCCAGGGCTACAGCCTCATCAACGACCTTTGGGGATAGCCAGGTTTCAGTGAGTGCGATGATGTCTGGTTTATGCTGCTCGACCCATGCCTGGAATTGTGAGATTTTAGGGAGGAGGCTTCCTATGTTCAGTGAGACAACTTTTAGGTGGCCCAGTTTTGAGGTGGGGCATGCAGAGGGTAGGCCAGGGTTGGGGTGCACATTCCCTGATAGAAGCAGCATTAATAGAATAAACTTTCTAAGTTAGCGAGACCAGTGCACCTTAGAGACAAGCTTTGACTTAGTGACCCTTGACATTATTGGTGCTGTTGTTAGTGTCGGTGGCACAGCAGGGCAGCTACAGGAGTCTGCAGGTGGTTGGGGGTTCGTAAGGCAAGGGTGAGTGATTTAGTTTAGGGACAGGTAGGAATGTGAGGATGTTCCTCTCGCTGTGTGCTGAAAAGAGTTGGGTAGTAACATTGAGGTAGCTGATCCATTGTAGGTGGCATAGTTGTCGTGATCTGCAACTACCCTGAAATAGAGGAAAAGGGGATAGCAGGAGCACCAGATTGGATCAAGCCTGCATTCTGTTTGCAGAGTAGAGAGGCGTTATCTGTGAGAAACAGAGGGGCAGGCAGTTGAGGATGCCCTGATACTGGAGCAAGGAGACGAAGGAGGAGAGATTGTGGGAATAAACTTGATGTTTGGGGAGCAGCTGTGGGCTAATGCAATGAGTGCCGTGCTAAGTTTTGGCCAATAAAGGGGAAGGGTGATGAGAGAGGGAGGAGCTCAGGTGTATTTAATTAAAGCGGGAGGAGGGGGAGGGCCAAAACTTTGGTTGGAGAGAGCGCCACACCCAGTGCAAGGAGGTAGCCTGTTGGATCGAGACAGACGCAAACCTGAGGATGAAAACCACACTCCCTCAGTGGTAGGAGAAAGTCTCCTAGCCTCAGGTAGCAATTAACCAATAGGAGGCAGCTGGCAGGTTGAACCAGCCAGTAGCATGGAAGCCTGAAATGCTGACAAAAAAACTGGTGGGCAGGCTTGAGACCTGGTGTCCGTACCTGAATTCTATGTTGGAAGGCAGGCGGGAGCACGACAGCCATGGCAGAAACCGTGCTGCTGCCGTAGAATGGCCTGGTCAGGGATGGACCTGGAAAGAAGAAGAAAATGGGAGGTTAGTGCTTGATATTGCTAGGCGTCGCTGTGAGCAGTTAGCTTAAGTGGTGGGCGGACTGTTGGTTGGGGAGAAAAGACAGCAGAGTGCTGTGCTGAGCAGGGGTGGAGAAACAAAAGGTGCAAGAGAATAGCTTAAGTGGTGCCTGGTTTAATGGTGCTGGGGTGCTGATGAGAAAAGGCAGGGTGGGGTACTTTTCAGGTCTGGAGGAAGGATGGGGTAGAGGTACTGGGGTGAAGAGAGAGCATAAAAGAGAGAGAATTAAATAGAGATGAAACTTGGCTGCTCCTTACTCAAAGCCTTAATGGCTTTAACAGTGCAGAACAGGCTAGCAGTTGCTCTAAGTAACAGAAAAAGCCTAGTCTAGCAATGGTTCTTGGCAGGATAGTATTTAACTAAGCAAGCTGCAGCTAAGGAGAATTAAACAGTAATCAGTACTAAGCGTACATCACTGTGGCTAACCTAGTTTAATTAACAGTGCAACAGACACAGTTATGCTCTGAAAATTAGCGAAATCCACCCTAGCCTAATTAACAATACAACAAACACAGCTATTTTCTGTAAATTAGCAAAATTTTGGTTGGAGAGAGTGCCAGAACCAGTGCAAGGAGGTAGTCTGTTGGATCGAGACAGCAGCAAACCTCAGGCCAAAAACCATGATCCTTCAGTGGTAGGAGGGTCCCCTAGCCTTGGGTAGCGATTAGTCAATAGAAGGCAGCTGGTGGGTTGAAGCAGGCAGTAGCAAGGAAGCCTGAAACGCTTGACAATCAGTCGGTGGAGTGAGCTTGATATCTGGTGTCCGTACCTGAATTCTATGCTGGAAGGTGGGCGGGAAGGCACAGACGGATGTGGCAGAGTTGTGCTGCTGTTGTAGAATGGCCCGGTCAGGGGATGGACCTGAATTCTATGCTGGAAGGCAGATGGGAAGGCATAGCCAACCATAGCAGAGCTGTGCTGCTGCCATAGAATGGCCTGGTCAGGGGCTGAACATGAATTCTATGCTGGAAGGTGTGCGGGAAGGCACAACTGGATGTGGCAGAGCCATGCTGCTTCTGTAGAATGACCCATTCAGGGGATGGACCTGAATTCTATGCTGGAATGTGGGCAGAAAGGCACAGCTAGCCATGGCAGAGTCATGCTGCTGTCATAGGATGGCCTGGTGAGGGGATGGACCTGAATTCTATGCTGGAAGGTGTGCGGGAAGGCTTAGCTAGTCGTGCTGCTGTTATAGAATGGCCCGGTCAGGGGATGGACCTGAATTCTATGCTGGAATGTGGGTGGGAAGGCTCAGCCAGCCATGGCAGAGTCATGCTGCTGTCATAGAATGGCCTGGTCAGGGGATGGACCTGAATTCTATGCTGGAAGGTGTGCGGGAAGGCACAGCCGGATGTGGCAGAGCCATGCTGCTGCTGTAGAATGATCCAGTCAGGGGATGGACCTGAATTCTATGCTGGAAGGCAGGTGGGACAGCATAGCCAGCCATAGCAGAGCCATGCTGCTGCCGTAGAATGGCCAGTCAGGGCTGGGTCTGAAGTTGTTCTCTTACTTCAGGGTATGTATAATGGCCTTTTCTCATAAATTTTCTATTAAACCCTGTAAAAGAAAATGGTCCATCGATGTCTGTTGCAGCTGTTACTGTCCCCCCACCCAACCTTCTCACTCAGCACCCACCTCCCACCACCCCACAACCCTCTACAAGCCCTTACATACCCTCAGGGATCCAACGCCATAATCCTCTGTGGACTGCGGACACGTCTTCACTCTTCAAAGCCGGACCATGAACTGAAGAAACAGGTATGTGGTTCAATTTATTTCAATGGGGTTTTGAACTTAGTGACATATCTTCACCATTTTTGCATATTTTTGGACCAAATTTCCAACATGCCTTTTTTGCGACCCCACCTCATGAACAATTGCACTGACATTAGGAAAATCTGTCCTGAAAGGTGATTTTGTGGTCCCCGGATGAAATCACTTTTTGGGCAGGAGTTTCTCTGCTGTTGTTCATGAGGTGGAGTCATAAGAGGGCTATGTTGAAAATTTTGTGTAAAAATATTAAAAACAAGAAAGTTATGAGCCTTCATTGAATTTTGCGAATGCAGGCTCGTAACTTTTGTAATTTTCAATATTTTTGCCCCACATTTACAACATAGCCATTTCTTTACAGCACTTCATGAATGTGACAACTGCCATTTTTCAAATTCTGGCTAAAATGTGCTTTTATATCCTGAAAGGTAATTTCACGGTTGTTGAGCAAAATCAACTTTCAGGCAGGAGTTGAAAATGTTCTCTGCCCTTGTTCATGAGGTGGGGTCATAAGAAGGTTATGTTGGAAATCTGATTTTAAAATATTACAAAACAGGAAAGTTATGAGCCTATGCTGAATTTTGCCAATGCAGATCGTAACTTTGGTAATTTTTTATATTTTTACCCTAAATTTTCAACGTAACCATTTCCTTTCAGAAACTCATACATGTGATGGCTGTCATTTTTCAAATCTTGCCCAAAATGTGTTTTTGCAATCCAAAAGGTGATTTCGTAGTACCTACATGAAATCACCTTTCGGACAGGAGTTGAAAATTTTCTCTGCACTTCTTCATGAGGTGGGCTCATAAGAAGGGAATGTTGACAATTTGGGACAAAAATATTAAAACATAAAGTTATGAACCTGCAAGAAAATTTACAAATACAGGCTGCTAACTTTGGTAATACACAACCCGCATAGTGCACCACAATGCATATACTACCCCAGGGCTTCTATAACAATGGCGAACATCAGGCATTGACAAATGCTTGTTTTAACTGATGGCACTACAAGGATCAGATGAGGAATGGGGCCACTAGACTAGTAGGTATGTTTATTTTATTTTCTAATGGCAGTACAAGGATCGGGTGAGGGATGGGACCACTGGACTAGCAGGTATGTTTGTGTTTTTTAACTAATGGCTCTATATGGATTTGTCAAGGGTGCTGAGGCCACTGCCGGACTACCAGGTATGTTTATTCTATTTTTACTCATAGCACTACAGAGCAGGCCCAGTGGCAGTGAGGGTTGAGGTACTGGACACCACATTGCACCATGCCAGCAACCCGGGCTCAGAGGGGAACTTGGGTTGCCAGGTTTTAGCCAGGGAGGGAAGGACTGAGTGTCTGGAAGACTGCTGTCCTCTCCCTAGAAGAGTTTCAACACCTGGTTCTCTTTGTTGGCTGAGGGTTAGGCAGGCTGAGAATGATGGCATGAGGGAGACAGCGACAGCTGCTAATGCACCGCAGCAGAAGCATGTGTGGTACATCTAGGGTGGCATTGCACACCTCCTCTCCTAGGGAGAAATGTAAAATGATGGAGGCCCCAGCCACCACTGTCCTCTGCCACCTGGTAGCCCTGCACCCTGTTAAGTACCCAGGCCATGCTACAGCTATGTGAATGTAGGTCCTATAGGAAAAACAGGGGAGCATGGAGAGGCTGCCATTCAGAAGATGGCTTGGGCTCTGGAAGAAAAAGCATTAACTGCAAAAACTAATAGCACTACAGGGATTTGTGAGAGATGGGCACCAAGACACTAATGCCACGATGGAAGTACATCCACTTTTACTACTCAAGTCACTTCATGGCTGTTGTATTTATGTGGAGTACTATGGCCCCAAAACTGGCAGACCATGCACTTGCTTCCCATTGGCTATGCAATCTCACAAATCACTATTCACTAGCACAGCGATTAAAAGTTTATATAAACTTACCATAATGCGGAAAGGCTAAAAGACATGGACACCCATTAGCTGTCAATAAAAAACCTCCCAATGGCATTTCGTACCCCTGTGGATGCTTTCTCAGGGGTGCAAAATGCTTTGGGGAGGTGTTTTTTATTGGCAGCTAATGGGTGTCTGTGCCTCTTTAGCTTTTCTGCACTATGTAAGTTTAAATAAACTTTTTTTATGTTTTTGCTACATAATCTATTGCGGTTTGTGAGGTTGTAAGACAGCAGGAAGGTCTTGTCAAAATAATCTGATAAATTCCTTTTACTGGGTGTCTAGGGAAGTTGATCATGGAGGGGTTGTGGATATGGCCTACCTGGATTTGAGCAAGGCCTTTGACACCGTCTTGCATAGGAGGCTTGTAAACAAGATGACTGGCCTGGGGGTGGGCCTCAGGGTGGTAAACTGGGTCAGAAATTGGCTAAGCAATAGGACACAGAGGGTGGTGTTGAACGGTGTCCAATCCTAAGAGAGGGGAGTGATCACTGGTGTCCCATAGGGATCAGTGCTGGTACCAGTCCTCTGTAATGTCTTCATGAGTGACATTGCAGAAGGGCTGGAAGGGAAGGTATGTCTCTTTGCAGATGAAACAAAGATTTGCAACAGGGTGGACACTCCAGGAGGGGTGGAGAAAATAAGAAGGGACCTAAGCCAGCTCGAAGAGTGGTCAAGGGTGTGGAGCTAAAATTAGACTGTGAAACCAGCAGGTTGACCACTTTTCGTGGTTGGCTGCTGGTTCCAAAGAAAACAAAGTGTTTTCTTCAGGGGGCTTTGCCCCACAAACCCCCCACACGGGGGCTGTGACCCCATACCCCCCCACAAAGGATTATCAACTCCAAGTTGCAAGACCCCTGACAGACAGTGCTGGGTTCCAGCGCAGACACTACAGCGACATAGTGCTGTAGTCACTGTAGTGTCATTTGCTGCACTGGTGTCATTGTCGGGGGAGGGGTATACGGGGGGGGAAGTATTGACGGCCACCAATCAGGAAAGGGACCTCGCTGTAATCATATCTGATGACTTAAAGGTTACCAAATAATATGAGAATGCTGTGAGAAGAGTAAGTGTAATGTTGGGGTGCATAGGGAGAGTATCTCCAGCAGAAGGAAGCAGGTGGTGATGCCATTGTATACAACTTTGGTAAGGCCACATCTTGAGTACTGTGTCCAGTTCTGGACACTGAATCTACAGCAGGACATGGAGTACAAGCAGTTCAGAAAAGGGCAATGAAAATGGTAGAGGGACTGCACCAGAAGTCAAATGAGGAGAGACTAGCAGACCTCAATATGTACTCTCTGGAGGAGAGGAGGGAGAGGGGAGATATGATAGAGACTTTCAAACACCTCAAGGGTATAAATAAGGTGCAAGAAGGTAGCAACCTTTAGAAAGAAGATGTTCAAGAACTAGGGACCATGACATGAGAATAGAGGAGTAGACTCCAGGAGTAGCGTGAGGAAGTATTTTTATGGAAAGGGTGTTGGATGCATGGAACAGCCTACCAGAGATATGGCAGCAAAAATGGTAGGAGAATTCAAAAATGCATGGGGTAGACTAAGAGACCCTAGCAATAGGAAAGAGGTAAGCTGCAGATCACCTAGGGTCCATGGAAAATGAAATAGGCAGGGAAAATGGGCAGACTAGATGGGCCAAGCGGTCCTTTTCTGATGTCAGATTCTGTGATTCTATGTTTTTATGTTTAGCTAATGGGAAGCAAGTGCGAGGACTGTTAGTTTGGGGTTCTTTGGTTTATTGACCCTCGCACAGCTACATTTTTGGCAGTTCCTAATTTGTTTATTTGGCTAAGCACCATGACTCCTGTGCATTAAAGGGCAGCTTGCCTACACACTATGGATCTGTGGCACATAGTCAACCCTAAGTTAGAATGCCACATGGTACCCCTGGTGGCATTCATGGAAGGGATGCACGTCCATTCCATACTCGATCCCCCAGCTGTTCATACACCTACATGCATTCACAGTCTGGGGGAGTGTCAGGGCATGTGCCCACACTCCACACCATTCATGAAGGCACAGAGTGCCAGGCAAGTGGGGTGCAGAATATGGTAGCTGGGACCCTGCCACATCCTCTGTGTGCTTCCTTACAGAAGACACCCACTGGCCAAGGCAGGAGGGACTATTAGCATGCTGCGTCACTCCAGCCCTCCAGTCAGCAAGAGAGTGGTGGGGGTGGTATTTCAGTCACTCGCCCATTTCATCGGTGACTACGGGAAACCCACCATCTCATAATCCCCTGCTCTGCACGGAGTAGGGAATCTACTCAGGGACTGGGTCTTGCATCCAATTGGAAGCCCATCTGTACCCTCCAATCTTAACCCTGTGCACTGGTGCATGAGGGTGGTGGGGGCCGCAGACTGGCACCCTGCAGTGTCAAGCATTTGTAAATGTTGGCCACCATATACCTGTCAAAAGGTGCAGAGCTGCACAGGCTGGGTACATGCCTATTGTGAGTACCCAGACCCAATGCAGAGGCACCCATTAGAATAAAGTGACTTGTGTACTAAAAGTGAATGTGCTTACATAAGTTAGGAGATGGCTAGCAGCAGAGGAAATTACCTATAGTATGTTTACAACACCTTCACCACCTTCACCACTGTGTTATTGAGAGGTTCTCTGATTGCTCTTGAAACCCCCATATGCACTTACCACCCGTCCAGTTACATTGGTAATGTATGTTAGTGACAGCAGTAGTAACTGATAAGTAACTCTTATCTACTCGTTTTATCAAAAAGTGGTGGCCCGCAGTGGGTTCCTGTAGCACAGCTCAAAATAATTTCCTCATTCTGATCACAATACAGACCAGTCCTAAGTGAATATATAAAATAAATTGATGCATCTAACTATGCTGTAGCTGGTTTGTAAACGAACATAGCACCCCAGCAACTTACAACTAATGCACACAAAATCCATACCTGAAATACTGCAGAAATAAGAACACACAAGTAAATAAAAGAACATTAAAATCTGAAGGAAAATATCTTTAATCCCCCCCAAATCCGGAATGCGATCTACTTGAAAGCCTATCTGTGCCTGTTACTACCTGATCTATGAGTCTGAGAATGCTGATTGGACTTTGACCACCCAAAAGAAGGGCTGATACAGTTAGACTGCATCATTTTGTGTGCACAGTTATAAATAAGAGGGGAGAAGCCTTGATCTGTTATGTTCATAATGGGATGGTGGGTTCTTATTGCCAAAAAGCCTTTTTAATTTGCTCCATTTCAACAAAATGTTTGATGTTACACTAACTTTTTTCAGTGCAGTTAGTTTCCCCTATAATTAGTGGGGAATTTCATCTGCGATGAGGGATTTTTGTTTTCTCTTTTCTTCAGTTAAAACATTTTATAGCCTTGAAGGGGGAAGGGGTTGTGGTTGCAGCACTGGTGATTGAAACCTCCTGTTTAATCTAGAGACCAGGTAACAACATGAGTTAGTGCTGTGCAGATTACCCCAGCTGCCAGGCCAACCAGTTTATTCTATAAAGGAAGCACAACACTGGGGCATTTCTTTGATCTCTAGGCCAATCTGAATTGATGGGTTCTGTGTTGACTTCACCACACTGCTAGACAAGTACCACAGATGCTCATCTGAACTAAGTCCTCCACAAACATGGGATCTCCCTGTTCACAAAATTCGTCACAAAGGGATTTTCTCACAAGTAATAGTGATGACTGGTGTAAGGGCACTGAGCAGCTACAATACAAGTCACATTAAACTGTTCCTCCAACTCATTGGTTTAGCATTTTTCAGTGAGTTGCTTAACATGTGCGCTGCTCCCAGTAATGAATTACTAAAAGTGTCTTAATGGTTTGTCTGTAGCTGCTATTCAGTTTCAGCTTACTTTGCATCTCTCCATAAACTTTTATCAATGCAGAGCAACAGATCAAGAGGTCCATAAAAAGTGCCGAACCACTGAGCTGGAACCCGATTTCACAACTGCAGTGTGCAGTACACCTTGACTGACATGTCATTCTACCCAGTCCTATGTAGAAATTCTCACCCAATTCCAGCCAATAGTGATCCTGCACTCAGATCGAAAACCCTTCCCCTGCCACCATGTTCTTGTCCCCGCACCTGAGGACTCCACTCTCTGCTCTTACAACTGCTTTTGTTTAATTAGCAGAAATTTAGTTTTGTAGCATTTGAAAAAATGTAAATGGTAGCCCCCCCTTTCGAAAAACCCACTCTGTCTGCTCTGTAAAATGGTCCCAAACATAACACGCAATGATCTCAGTGAAGCGAGAGCTGGACGACTCCCTATACATTGCAATACAGTACTTCTCTGTTTTAACATGCTGATTTGCAGTAGTGTTTTATTAAAATGATCAAAATCGTAATGTATGTGTATCATTTTTACCAGTACACATGTTAAGCTATGCTTTTGATCATTTCAATAATGCAGAATGCCAATAAAGTTGTCTCCGTTGTACTGGCTCTCTGAGCGAATGGCAGTTCTGTAAAGTCGGAGCAGCATTCCAGATGTACTCCCCTTGGAGCTGCTACTTATTTGCCCCAGGTCCTTTTCTCTACCATGTCCTTCTGCTGCCTCCCGGCGCCTCCTGCCTCATCACCACCACACCCTAAGTCCTATTGCTCCCCACAGTTCCCCGATGCAGCCCTGTCCATAAGTTTTAGCCAGGTTCTGGCTAAATGTTTCCAAACCATGATCTCCCACTGTGAAAGTGCACCTCTGTACTAGTGGGGATTGCACAAGCTCAAGCGGGCCTTTGATGTGCTGATCAACAATTTTGCCATTGGTGGAGAGTCATTTGCAGTCCTGGTCCTCTTCCTAAGTACAATGGGAGGCGGTGACCTAAATACTGTGGCAGAGAAGCCGCTTTTTTTTTTGAAAGAAGTTTGTAGGAGGGGGCTAAGATGGAGCTCATCAATATGCATGGGCCCCTTATTAATATTCATAAGGTGTTGCTGCCACCTAGGGGGTCTGTATAACAGCAGTAGTGACTCTAAACTACAGGGGCTAAATGTTTAAATGTGGGCTTGTATTAAAGGGCACAGTTGGGGCTACAAGAGAGTGAGGGGAATTTTAAAGTAAAGGTATATATCCTGGCTGCACCAGAACTCAAAAGTGGGGACAGTGTGTAATCTGCTCAGCGACTGTATATGCAGTCACCATCTTTGCAGCCAACTAGCCAATCACAAGCCTGGATTTCAGTCAGAGACTCATGGGACAATATTTGAGACTTGTGGGAGAGAATCAAGGACAAATTCCTAGCACCAAAGATCCAGCCAGTTAAAAGGCTAAGACTGTGATTGACAGCTGAGGCTGCCAGTCAGATTGCTAAACCTTTGCCCTTTAATCCTGAGGGACTGTTGAACTGAATTCAGTTCAGTTGTTTTTCAGCTCGAGACATTGAGGAGAGAGGAGCCTGTGTGGCTCTGTACTGTTTTCACAGGACAGGCCTGCATCATCTCCTGTGAGCCATCATCCAGTCCAAAAGGGGATCGGAACTTGGAACTGCCTGCCAGCAGACCAGAAAAGGTTGCTCAGCAACTGGCTGAGATAGTACTATCTGATTCTGTTTGCCAGCTTAATGTGCTTAAAGGTGACTGGACCATCCAGCCTTGGATACAAATGGTGCATGGTTTCCAAATGTGTTGCTCTCATTTAATCACCCTTCTTTCCATCAAGGGCCCCAACATCAGCTGCAACACCGGCCAACCTTTGGCACTGTTTCAGGCGTACCTGTGTTCCACCCTGGGTACCCAGTAGTTGTTAGGTTGATAAATTCAGGGACTAAAATAATGAAAAAATAACCTAGCCTGTCTTAATTACCATTTGCCTAAATTCTCACCCCTCCCTTGTTCACGTCCTCCTTAATAAACCTGATTTACTGTTTTGCTGTTAACTTGGCTCGTGAACATATTATTACCTGGTCTAAAGTTACTAAAGTCCTGCAAAGCATATTGAGAGCGCATGCTTGTATTATTGAAACTGTCTTTTACAGGGGGTTGCAGAGCACAAGCTGGAGATCCAGACCCTGTTGGTAAGTGGGCTGAACGTGAGCATATCATTAATGGTCAAACTGGTATTATAATTGTCGAACACTGCAACTGTTCAGGCTTTCGAAAAAGGTCACTAGATGGGATTGTGTGTGGCATTAGCTTCCCAGAGGGCTGTATCTACTGCGATAGTTACCCACGTAATTACTCTGGGTGGAGGCACCATAATTATAGCACTACTATTGGTGAGAGGGCACCCCCATACTAGGTAGTTACGAACCCAGGACCCTCAACCTGTTATTAGGGATACAGGCAGGGGTAGTAGCCCTTTGTATAATGGCACCAGGGTTACAGCTTTGGAGGCACCTCTGGGATTACTGACCCCTAGTGGCCAAAATGAAAAATTTCAACAAATATTTTTATGGGTACCACTGAAGAGATGGCTGGGCATCAGTTAGTTAGTTGGTGTACGGGAGTGAAACTGACCCCAGAATGCTTTGTTATTACTTGATATACCCCTGGGCACTAGTAAGGACACTATTGAGGGGGTGCTCTCAAAAATTGACTGTTTTGGGGAGGTTGTGACAGTAAGTCAACAAGCTGACCTGCCTGCCCAAATGCTAATGGTTCTAATGGAGTGTAGTAACCCCATAGACAATACTAAGGTGCCTAAAATTATCACCATTGATGGGTCCCCGGTAGCCTGGAGGGTGGTAACCAGGGACGGTGAGAGTCCCTCGGAGCCAGAACCCCCACCCCTCTCCAAAAGTCTTGAAGAGAAGCTTGCCAAATGGTAACAGGCTGAAGGTCAAACCTTTGACGACTTGAAAAAGTTACTGAAGCCTCCCTTCAGGCCTGCATCAGTCCCAGCACCTGCACCAGTTACTGTGCCCACCCCGATAATGGTACCCATACCTAATCCTGTGCCTGTGCCCACAATTAGCCATGACTCCTACCACAGACTGCAAGTATTTTCTGGTACCCTTCCCACACCCTAACAGGAAGATGATTTAGAGACTTGGATGGACTATGAAACCTCCCCCCCCCAGTCCAAGAGTGGCAGTGTGCAGAAACAGAAAAGTGGAAAAGGCTCATGGAAAGTTTAAGGGATCCTGCACTTGAGGCAATAACATTTTTGAGGTCCACAAACCCTGACACTTTGGCCCAAGAATATTTGTCTGCTCTAGAAGGTGTCTTTAGTAGTACTGAAGTCAGCGAATATTTGGTGTGGAAATTCAAATCCACAAAGCAGTGGAAAGGTGAACACTTGTCTGAGTATGCCACTTGGCTGGAAAGGGCTTTACAGAGAGCTTACAGAAAAGGTGGGGTATTGGGCAGTGACTTTAATCATGTGAGACTAGACCATATACTCAAATCTGCCAAATAATCTAGGTTGTTTATCCTCCAGGTAAAGTTCTAGGATAGGAGAGATAATCCCCCTACTTATTGTGCTCTAATAAAAGAACTCATGGAGGCTGAAGGTAAGGAAGAAGTTTGCGATCTTTGTGCAGGTGTTGCTAGAGTAGCTTCTATGTTAGGAAGACAAGGGAGAGACACTGAAAAGGAGAAGGGAAAAACTAGCCCCCTCCAAAAAATCAGGGTAGTTAGTGAGGTAAAAACCAAGATAGAGAAGTTGATAGGTAGAAGGGCAGGTGTAAATGGAGAAAAAGACAAAGGCAGTAAGGACAGGGATGGGGCAAAAAGGGGTAAGGCCATCAAATCATGGAGGGTAATGAGTACCAATGCCCATAGTCTAGGTAACAAGTTCCCTGAACTGGTGGCCTTGAAGGAAGAGGGGTGCCTGAATATCATGGCAGTCACAGAAACATGGTACACAGAGAACCATGACTGGGATGTCAACATACCAGGGTGCACAATCTACAGGAGGGACAGGGAGGGTAGAAGAGGAGGAGGAGTAGCTCTCGGTGTAAGGGAAGGGATCAAAGCAATGGAACTAAAGGGTAAACAGGGAGGAGAGAAAGCACTGTGGGTCACCCTGGAGACTGGAAATGGCACCACAATCTGCACAGGGGTTGTATACAGACCCTCCTCTCAGGGGGAGGAAATGGACAAGGAAATGATAGAAGGCATCTTTAGGATGGCAGAGAAAGGGGAGATATTGCTGGTGTTAACTGGAACACCTTTGCTGCAGCCATATCCAAGAGCAGGGCCATTCTCAATGCCCTACATGGGGCATGCCTCAGACAGCTAGTGTTGAAACCCACTCAGGAAGGAGCAATCTTAGACCTGGTACTTTCAAATGCAGACAGAGAGAGGATCTCAGATCTAGAAGTGGGTAGCCATCTGGGAACAAGTGACCACCAAACAGTGTGGTTCATGATTAACTCAGCTGTAGAGTCAAGCCATACAAAAGTGAAGGTCCTGGACTTCAGATGGGCTGATTTTGTCAAAATGGGAGAGTGCCTCAGAAAAGCACTAGCAAACAGGCAAAAAGGAGGTGTGGAGCAACAATGGGGAAGCATCAGAACTGCCATTGCAGAGGCAACAAGCCTTTGTGTAAAGCAAATAAATCAAAACAAAAGAAAAAAACACTATGGTTCTCAAAAGAGGTGGTGGGGAAGGTTAGGGAGAAAAAGATAGCATTCAGGAAGTATAAGGAAACACAGAAGGAGCAGGACAGAGAACTATACCAGTTAAAGCAGAAGGAAGTGGGGAAGACGGTCAGAATAGCAAGGCCCAAACCGAGGAAAAGTTAGCCAACTCAGTTAAGAAGGGAGATAAAACCTTTTATAGGTACATTAGGGAGTGAAGAAAGACAAAGGGAGGGATACTGAGGCTGAATAAAGAGGAGGGTGGGTGTACAGAGAGGGACAGTCAAAAGCAGGGATACTGAACAAATACTTCTGCTCAGTAATCACAAAAGAAGAGGAGGGGGAGGTACCTAATCCAGTCAATAGAAGCATTCTGGATAGTAGGTGTCGATACCAGTCCTTTCACAGAAGAAAGGGTTCTGAAAGAACTCCTAAAATTCAAGGTGGACAAAGCAATGGGGCCTGCTGGGATTCACCCCAGAATTCTAAAAGGACTAAGGGGAGAACTAGTAACACCACTGACTACCCTTTTTAACAAATCGTGGGAGAATGGTGTGGTATCTGAGGACTGGAGGGGTGGATGTGATTTTCCTTCACAAAAGTGGGAGCAAGACAGAGGCAAGAAACTACAGAACTGTCAGTTTGAACTCAGTGTTAGGGAAAATGATGGAATTACTTCTGAAAGAAAGAATTGTTGAGTACCTAGAGGCCAGCGGGGCACAGGACCCAAGGCAGCATGGATTCATAGCAGAAAGGTCATGTCAGATGAATCTAATCAATTTCTTTCACTGGGTGACCAAAGTAGTAGAACAGAGAGGGCCTGGGGACATGGCCTGTCTAGACTTTAGCAAGACATTTGACAGTCCCGCACAAAAAATTAATAAACAAATTAGTCAGCCAGGGAGTGGGTCCCAGGGTGGTGACCTGGGTAAAACATTGGCTGGACAACAGGACGCAGAGGGTAATAGTAAACAGAGTCCACAGTGAAGAAAGAGAGGTTACTAATGGGGTACCACAGGGTTCAGTACTGGGGCGGGTCCTTTTTAATGTCTTTATAAGTGACATTGCAGAGGGACTAGAAGGAAAAGGCAGTGTCTTTGCAGATAACATAAAGATCTGCAACAGGGTTGATACACAGTGTGTGGTGGAAAGGATGAGAAGGGACTTGGCAAGGTTGGAGGAATGGTCAAATGTATCTCAGCTTAGATTCAATGCAAAGAAGTGCAAAGTAATGCACCTGGGAAACAAAAACCCAGAAGAAGAGTACACAATGAGGGTGAGATACTGACAACAACAAAAATGGAAAGGGACCGGGGGGTAGTAATTTCAGATGACCTAAAGGTGGTCAAGCAATGTGAGAAGGCAGTAAGGAAGGCTGTGGGGATACTGGGATGCATAGGGAGAGGCATCACCAGTATAAAACAGGAAGTTGTTATCCCTCTGCACAGACAGTTGGTGAGACCCCATCTGGGGTACTGCATGCAGTTCTGGATACCCCATCTCCGCAAAGACATAGGCATGGTGGAGGCTGTCCAGAAGAGGGCAACCAAAATGGTGCAGGAAGAAGTAGGCTGCTGGTTAACTAGGATCTGCAGCTTATCCAGTAGGTAGGAAAATGGGCAGACTGGGTGGGCCAAGCAGTCCTTATCTGCCATCAAATTCTATGTTTCTATGTCTATGTTTCTATGTTAGACTAAAGGAACTTAATATGTATACCCTAGAGGAAAGGAGGGAGAAGATGAACATGATAGAAACTTTGAAGTACCTGAAGGGAATCAACAAAGTCCAAGAGGGTAGCATCTTTCAGAAAAAGAGATGCGCAAGAACAAGAGGGCACAATTTGAAGATGTAGGGAGGACGTCTCAAAGGTAATGTGAGGAAGTATTTTTTCATGGAGAGGGTTGTGGATGCATGGAACAGCCTTCCTGAGGTGATTGTGGAGTCAAAAATAGTGAGGGAACTCAAGAATGCATGGGACAGACATAAGGCAATTCTAGTTGGGGGGGGGTAGGGGGAAGTTGGCTGTTGGTGAACTAGGATCTGCAGCTTATACATTAGGTAGGGAAATTGGCAGACTAGGTGGGCCAAGCAGTCCTTATCTGAAATCAAATTCTATGTTTCTATATAAGTCCCAGTGAGAAAGAGACTGTTGGGGTTGCTCCACCATGGACAGATATACTCAAAGAGATAAAAGAACTAAAATCTGGTGGTTTAACTAAGGCCTTTGCTGATAAAGGGCCGGACACACCCCAAAATGCATCTGCTATGGGAGTGGGAGTGCACACTCAGCTGGCCCCTGTATATGGCAGCCAAAAGACTGAACTAAGTGAATTGTCTGCTATGGTGAGAGAATTTATGGGATGCAGTGTGCAAACCCAACAATGGCCCATTGCTGCCTTTTACCTCTGCCCAAATTCCCAACATTTATCCTTCACATCCCACTAACCATGACTACCAGCCAATTTCTGATGTCTCATCACGCCCAGGTGGTCTAGACAAGGTGGGTTCTGCTACAAATGTGGGAAGAATGGCCGCCAGAAGAGTAAGTGCTGATCTAGAGTGGACCCAGCCAGGGTGAGAGACAGGCTGCTTGCTCAAATGCACTCAAGGAAAAGTAATGCCAGTGGAGCCTTGTTCCAGTCTCAATATAATGAATCTGTGACCAAAGCCTTTGTACTTGCTCCTGCAATGTCTGTGAATGCTTCACTGGATTCGTCTGAGATGCTAGGCCCCTCAATGGAGACTACCGTGCATGTAGATGGCATCCTGGCTCGAGCTGTCCTTGACAGTGGATCTCAAGTCATGATAAGATTCAAGGAATGGTATGATCAACATCTGTCTGACCATCCCTTACAGCCTTTAGAGGGACTGCATGTGTAGGGCTTAAGCAAAAATTCTCATCCGTATCTTGGATTCTTGAGAGTGTGGCTTTCATTCCCATCTGCTGTGGCAGGTGTGGATGAACCTGTTGAGACCATGGCACCAGTCTATCCACCTTCTGGTTTATATGATGGAGTTCCAGTGCTCATCGGCACCAACACTCACATGTTTGGGCACTTAGCTCAATTGTGCCAAGAACATCAAAACAAAAGGTCTGGAAGAGCATTACATATCCATGCTATAGTCCAGTGGGTGTATGAAAAGTAACTGCTCCCAAAGGAAAACAATAAAGATTAACTTGTGGGGCTAGTGTGGAAAAAAAGATCCTTCAACTCTCGTTCTCCCTCCGAATGCCAAATGCAGTATTAACGGAGAGGTTACCCTATGGAAAGATGTGACCAATCAAATTCTCATGCTTGATGCTCCAGAAGCCAGAAAGCTGCCTGAGGGACTCATGGTCAAACCGAGTGTGCTTCCTGTTCATGCCCACACCTATACCAGGAGGGTGGTGGTTCAGATCCAGAATGTCACTGATAGAGATATCAAAGTCAGTTGAGGTTGCACTCTAGCCAAAGTTTACTGTACAGATATTGCAGTCTTGCCATCCAAGCCGCAACAGGGAGAAGATGAAGATGTATCCCCAGACCTGTTTGACTTTGGTGAGTCACCTATTCCTGGGCGGTGGAAAGAAAAGATCATCTGTAAATTGGCTGCATGAAGTAAAGTGATCTCTCTAAAAGAATGGGATGTTGGTTGTGTCACTAGTGCGAGACATTACATATGCCTTCTCAATGAAAAGCCTTTTCGAGAAAGATTCCACTGATTGGCCCCGTGGATATCAATGCTGTCAGACACCATTTGCAAGAAATGTTAGCAGCAGGGATAATACAGGAGTCACACAGTCCTTATGCTTCTCCAATTGTGGTGGTTCACAAAAAGAATGGCTCAGTGTACATGTGCGTTGACTACAGAACTTGAAATAAAAGGACTGTTCCTGACCAGTATACCATGCCTCGCATCCAAGATGCTTTGGACTACCTGAATGGAAGCAAGTGGTTTTCTGTACTTGATCTGTGAAGTGGGTATTCCCAAATCCCAATGGCTCTGGAGGGCAATGCAAAAACTGCTTTTATTTGTCCTCTGGGTTTCTACAAGTTTCTTTGCATGCCCCAAGGTATATATAGTGCACTAGTGACTTTCTACATTTAATTGAATGAGCAGTAAGAGATATAAACCTGTTGGAAAGCCTTGTTTATTTGGATGATGTCATAGTATTTGGTAAGACCTCAGAAGAGCATGAGGCTTGTCTCTTCAAAGCACTGGACTGACTTGAAGAATTTGGGTTAAAATTATCGATGGACAAATGTCAGTTTTTCCAGAGCTCAGTAAAATATTTTGGTCACATTGTGACCTCAGACGGAATTCAGACAGACCCTGCTGAAGCAGAAGCTTTGATCACCTGGCCAAGGCCAAACAATCTAAAAGAGCTACAGAGATTCCTGGGTTTTTGTGACTACTATCACCGTTTCATCAAAGACCACACCAGGATAGCACATACACTGCTGAACTTAACTCAAGGGTACCCTCCCACTCATCAAAAATTCAAAAAGAGTCCTGTCAAAGAGACTGACAAAACATATTTCCGTCCAAATTAAGTTTTCGGCCAAAGATGGACCCAAGACTCTGAGTCGGCTTTACAAGAAACCATTTATCATCTCACACATGCACCTGTACTAGCTTATGCAGATCCATCTAGGCCTTATGTTATCCATACCAACGCTAGCCTAAGTGGCTTAGAAGCCATTCTTTGTCAAGAATACACAGCAGGTTTGTGCCCAGTGGCATTTGCTAGCCAAAGTCTGACTCCATCAGAAAAAAAATATCCTGTGCACAAGTTGGAGTTTCTTGCTTTAAAGTGGGCCATTGTGGAGCAATTCCACAAGTACTTATATGACACAAAGATCTTAGTAAAGACAGACAACAATTTGATAACTTACGTTCAGACATCTGCCAAGCCAGATGCAACCAGACACCGATGGCTGTCAGCACTATTCACTAATGACTATACAGTAGAATACAGGCCGGGTCTAAATCACATTGATGCCGATGTTCTCTCCAGTAGGCCAAATTCCTCTCAACATTGGGTGCTCATATCAGAACATTCCATTAAGGCCCTATGTCATAAATTTGATAGAGATAAAACCTCACCTCCTGAGACAGTAAACTGTTTATCTGATTGCTTAGAACCACCTGATTCCTGTTTGCCACCAGCATTCTGTAGCTTTGCAGCATTAGATCTAAGTACTTTGCCTCCACACACCCCTGCTAACATTTTAAAAGAACAGTACCGTGACCCTCAGTGGTGGAGCCAGGTTTAGGAGCTTTTGGCAGCTGGGGGGAACCATTTAGTCAATCATGGGCTCCACAATGGGCACTAAACAGTGAATAAAGATGGTGATGGGGCACCACTACTCACACTGGGGCAGCCAGGAGGGGCAACCGCCCCCCTCTAGCTCCGCCACTGGTGACCCTATGATCCACCCAGTATTAAATGCATTACAGAAAGGGGAAGATGTATCCAAGTTGCAATCCAGTGATCAATGTACTGCCTTGTTATTCCGAAAAGGGCCTAAACTCCAGCTCAAAGAGATTGTTGTACAGAGAACTTACAGATAGTCGAGGTACAGTGGTAAAGAAACAGCTAATACTCCCTTCCAAATTCAAGAATGTGGTTTTAAAAGCTTTTCATTAGAGATGGGACATTTGGGTAGAATTTTAGACTTGGCCTGTGCACATTGTTACTGGCCCAAGATGGTTACGGACATTGAGCAATACATTAAAACTTGCGGCAAATATCTCCAGCGAAAGACACAACCTCAAAGAGCAGCTCCTCTGGTTAGTATAACCACCAGTGCACCTACGGGACTCGTATGAATTGATTTTCTGTGATTAGAGCCTGATTCCTGGAACATTGGAAATGTGCTTGTTGTCACTGATCATTTCACTAGATATGCTCAGGCCTATCAAACAAAATGTGCATGTGCGTTGATTTGGGAGTGACGTCACATGCTTTCCCATGATGCTTGACAAGATGGACTCAAGAGAATTAGGACTGGTATCTACCAAACAACCGGTCGGCCATTGCAGCTACACACTGTAGTTTTTCCTGAAATTAGGCAGCAACAACACAGAAGGTAACAAACTTTTTGATACATTTGGGGAGAAGCAAAGAGAATGCTATTACCTAAACAAAGATAAAATGTTTTCTGAACACAATCTTTGTATATTTATATGTTACAGAACCAGGAAGTGTATACACTTTAGGAAATAGAATTCAAGTTCTAAAATAAACTGCTGAAAAACAAAGGTATACCACCAGTTCAGCTAGTAAAGGGAGTCAATCCCAGCATTGGGAAGCAGTAAATATTGCAACACAAATTTAAGAGTGGAAAAGCAAACAACTAGAACATTTTTATTATTTCTTGTTATTTACAGAGAATATGGAAAAAAATACAGAACAAAAAGCTTTTCTGAGCCTAGTATTAACTAAAATATATGGAATACTGGTGCTCTGGCCCAATAAAGCACTGTTTATGGTATGAAATGTTTAGAATTAAATTTGTTAAGAAACATATAAATTGCAAAACAATCAAGATAAAAATTATAACCATGTATAATTAAAATTTATGTATTAACAGAAGAAAACTGATACAGAATTACCCCATGAACAAGCTCAATGAATGAGCGAAACATAGAGGAAGAATAAAAAATTGAAAATACATTGGAAAGTATTTGGCATCTTTACTGAAAGCCCCCGCCAACATGGCCACTTGTTTCAGATCCTAGGGGGAGGCTGAAGAATGCTGAAGAACGCAGAGATTGACTATTCCATTACTCAACTAACCCACAATTGTTTCTAGCCAACAAAAGATCAGAAAGCCAGCACAGTAGCTAAAGTCCTAGTGGAGAAATTCTTTGTTCATTATGGAGCTCCCCAGCGCATACATTCTGACCAAGGTCGGGACTTTGAAAGCCATTTAATTAAAGAAATGTTATCTGTTTGGGGTGTTCAAAAATCCAGGACCATGCCATATCACCCACAAGGAGACCCTCAGCCTGAAAGGTTTAATAGAACATTGTTAGATATGCTTGGCACCCTGCATCCAAAAGATAAACCGAAGAGGAGCTAACAAATCAGTGCTCTAGTCCACTGATATAACTGCACAAAGAATGATGACACAGGTTTTTCCCTTTACTGTGACACTTGGCCAGCTGGTTATAATTGTTGGATGATATTTGTAATATAAAAATATAGTGTGTGATTGTCACAGTGCTTCCATGGATGCCCCCCCAGATTTAAGTGAAATGACAGGATATATATTAAACCAGGAGATCTCTGTAATGTAATTAACTTTCTTGAGATATTGCATTTTGTGGCCTTTGTATGACCTGTTGCTTCTTTGATGTGGAAACGAAATGGGACTTTATGAGTCTGCCAGAGAATGAAAATCATAAACTTTTATGACGTCTTCAGAGGAAGAACATTTAATATCAGCTGGTGTTAAAAAGCTATAAAACTCTTTGAAATGCCTTGGGAGAAGGAACTGGGAATTCAAAGACTTATAATTTGGGAAATGAGTTTTTGCTGATGTCACCTTATTTAAAATACCTCCTGATAGGACATCATGTTTGTATTTTTTTATATTCTAAAAGGAGGAACTAGATGACTCACAGAAGAGGTGTGGAAAGATACAGTTTAAACTATACTGTGTCTGAACTGTTTAGTGTCATATCTTTTTGGGCTCTTAAGAAACAAGATCTTTAACTTTAAAAGGCACTTATAGAGGTAATACATTAGATAGAAAAAATCTAACTGTATTGTGGTAGGAGTTTTTGTTTTGTAATCTTTCCTTGTTCTTTTATGTGATTGTGAGCGCTTTGATATATTGTTCTGTGTTTACATTTTTCATATTTTCATCATCTTTTAGTAAAATCTTTATTTGAAAGAGACTGCCTGGGGTGTCTGCCAGTTCTTTTTGCATGTGACGTATAGAGGGTTAAGATTGACAAAAACTGTTCGAAAGCTTGATGGTGTTACTAAACTGGGAAAAGGTAAGAATATACCTAAGGTCTTTTATAGAGTTTTAAGGGGGTTCAATTTGGAAGCCTGGCTTGGTGCCCCGGTGAAAGATTGTACCGCAATCCCCGAAGAAGGTACGTATCTGGTGAGCCAGAACCACCAATCACCTGGCTTCTCACCTTAGCCCCCCTCCCCACCTCTACCACTGAACCACCCCACTCACTCTAGCAATGGACCATTCTCCCCTCACGCTCAGCTCCCCCTATTGGTGCCACCATGGTACTACAGTGGTCACTACTCTACCTTGCCTCTCCCTCTCTATGGGACCTACCCACCCCCATCTCCATACGTTGCTGTTCCTCCTCCCAACTGGTGCCTAAGCTAATGAAGAAATGATTAAAACTGGCATCCTTGTGCATCCTCCTGCTCCTCCTCTCTGGAGACATCCACCTGAACCCAGGACCCACCTCTCCCCCCAGGTTACTACTCCCAAGGATCTCGTAATTGCCTCCCTCAATATATGTAGCCTCCTCAAGAAATTTTATTCTTTCCAGGGCTGGGTTGCCCAGCATCGTCCTGATGTCATCTCAGTAGTTGAAACTTGGCTCAACGACTGCACCCCAGATTCCACAGTCTCACTTCTCAGTTTCACGCTATACCGTGCCGACAGAACCTCAAAAAAGGTTGGGTGGATGTGCACTGTATGTCCAGGAATCATTACAGTGTCTCGCTCTACCATCCTCAACCCTCAAACATGGGGCCCAATCTCTCATGCTAAAGGTCACTCTTGCCCCAAACAGAGCCCCACTGTTCCTCTCCACCATACACATCTGTCCCCAAAATCAGAAGACTGATTTCCTCTCTGTCCTCACCCATCTCCAGACACTCCCTGATAGTGCTGACATCATTGCCCTTGAGGACTTTAATACAAACTGGCTAGCTGATGCATCGGCCCCCATTAGGGATATTGCAGCCTCTCAAAACCTGTCCCAACTTGTGACCACTGTCACTAGAATCAACCAGAAGACTAGTACTTCCACCCTCCTTGATCTAGGGCTCATCAATGCAACATGCAAAGCTACCCAGATCAGAGTACTACCCAATGCCCTGAGTGACCACTCCCCAGTGCTCTGTCACTGGTCATATAATGTAAAAAAGTCCCCCCCCAAACTATCCTCCAACGTCACCTCAAATCCGGCAAACTTCAGTCCCTTAGACAGTGCCTCCTAGCTAGTGACTGGTCCCCCATCAAAACCGCATTCAACATTGACTCTGCCCTCAACCATTTCATTGATACTTTCAACGCTGCCTGCAACTGGTATGCACGCCTAGCCAAACAAAGAGTTAAAGGGTCTGACACACCTTGGATAGCACACGCCCTGCTGGACCAGATGCACAAACATGACAATCTTTGGCACATTGCGCTGGATACTGGTAAACCTACTGACAGGCAGTGCTACCAATAAGCGCACAATAAATGTACCCGGAGTATTCATAAGGCAAAGGCTGAGTACTACCAAACCTTGCTCACTGCCACATGGGGCACAGTTCACAAGTTCTAGGACTCCCTCAAAGAGCTCAGTGGCAAAGCCTCCACTGCACCTCCCTCCCAAATCAGGGCCAGTGGGTCTATCACCACAGACCCTGCCCTAATTGCAGATACATTTAATGACTCCTTCTCCGACCTTACTGGTGTTCTCCCCCCAACTTCTTCTCCCCCACCCCCCCAATACCGCATTGCTCTCTCTCCACCCCCATTCCACTTTAAAGCAATTTCACAGCGTGAAGCTGACCCTCTTTTACTCAAGGCCCTCAGCAAATCTCGTTTTAGCAGTGATACGCTAGACCTTAAACTGCTTAGACTCACCTTCAATGAAGTTCTCCCCCTCTCACCATGCTTCTGAACTGCTCCCTATCGCTGGGCCAGTTTCCCTCTAAATGGAAATCTGCCCTCTTCACACCTATCCTTAAAAGTGGTGACCGCACCCTGCCTGGGAGCTACCACCCCATCTCAATCCTGCCTACCCTCTCTAAAACCTTGGAGAAAATTGTGGCCATCCAGCTAACGGACTACCTCTTCAAATATAACCTCCTGTGTCCTGAACAGCATGGCTTCCACCATAACCACAGTACCACCACAGCCCTCTTGGAATTTACAAATGCCCTCCACACATTTCTGGACACTGGCCACATTGCTGGTGCTGTCTTCATAGACCTTTCTAAGGTGTTTGATATGGTGCACCAGACACTACTCCTGGATTCCCTCATACAGATAGGCCTATCCCCTGAGACCACTGGCTGGTTTGCCAGCTACCTGTCTGAGAGAACCAAGACAGTCAAAATTGCCCAGACCCTGTCCTCCCCCCCTCCAAGTCAGGTCAGGGGTCCCACAGGGCTCTATTCTTGGCTCACTACTTTTCTCTCTGTTCCTCAACTCCCTGCCCAAGGCTTGCTCTGGGAAACTACTAGTGTATGCGGATGAAGCCATCCTCTACAGCTCTCACACTGACCCCGTAGCCCTCCGCTCAGTGCTCCAGAAATCTTTCATGGAAGCTGAATCCTGGTTCATTCAACATAGGCTAGTATTAAATTACAAAAAGACAAAATCCATGATGTTTGCACACCCCCAAAATAAGAACATAGGACAACCCCTGCTCATACTGAACTCCATAAATGACCCCCTTGAGCAGATTACCATGTTCAAATACCTTGGTATCACCCTAGACTCTGGGCTAACCTACCATGAACACATCTGAATACTGAGCACTGCTGTCAATGTGCGTATTGGTCTATTTAACCGGTACAGGCACTACCTCCCACCAGAAGCTCTCCACCTAGCTGTCTCTGCATCTATGCTATCACTAATAGACTACAGAATCATCATCTATGGGGCAGCTGACAACACGTACCTAAACAAAATTAGACTGGCCCTTAATAAGGCCTGTAGACTTGCTACAGGCTGCGCCAGACTCACACATACCTGCACCCTTTATGCCTCAACAAACTAGCTAAACTTTGATGGAAGGATCAAATATCAGGCCTGCCTCTTTGCTAAAAAAAAATAACAGCAGGGCTACTCCCACCTGCCTTCTCCCCCCTACTCCAGGCACCATTGTCCACCCGCCTCACTCGACAATCAGAGACAACCCACTTCAGGGTACCTCACTGCAAGACCACTTTGGGTCAAAGAATTTTTAGATACCTGGCCCCTAACTGGCTCAACTCACTCCCAAACTCCCTCCTCACAGAACCCAAACTTGGTCAGTTCAAGTCCCAACTAAGAGACCTAATCACTTATGAATCAGTCTGTGACTGCCCTTGACTCTGACCTTCCCACTCCCCCCCTACCCCCCACGACTATGGACTTAACTCTGGTCCAGCCACCCCTGGATGCACCTATATTTTGACAATGGACACCTGAGTCTGCCCTAGGCTTGCAAATAACCACCAGGGCATGGCTTGTGCCCCCCACCTTGCAGTGTATGTTTTGTTACCTACTACCATGTTTTGTTACCTACTACCATTTACACTGTATCTTCAGCTGCTTCACTGTGTTTTCTGTAACCATTTTGGTATCCATTTGTAACCATTTTGAAACCATTTCTGTAATTATTGTGTTAGTTGTTGCTATTGTCCTTGATGTCTCTGTTTTCAATGATGTGGAACCTTTGTAAAGGAGTCTTTGACTCAAAGGTGTTATCCGATATACATCAATAAATAAATAAAAATAAATAAAGTATCTGAGCCTGTACATTGGGTATGCTAGCATAAGGTTCACAGTTTGAATCCCCTCAGAACTTAAGAATAAAGGTTTTTTCAGACCCAAAAGCAGACAGGAGGTTTACCCTGTCTGTTACCTGTTCACATTACTGTGCTCGGAGGTTGGCACTGTGGGAGCAGAGAGCCTGACCTGCTGAGTGTGTTTGTGACAGATTTGGTTGACAGCGGTGCAATAAACTTGGTAACACAAGCTTTAACTATTCAGTGTATCAGCTTAATACTGTACAGCTCACTTGCAAAATAAGGCAGTGATTTCCTGTTTTCTAAAAAAAAGGAAACAGAACTATATCATTTTGCTTACAGTCAAGTTCCTACCTGTTTTATTTTTTTTCTAAAGTGCAAGTTAGAGTAGCCATAGTTAAGGAAGAAGATGGCTTCCAACTACAGTGGGTACACTGCAGACTACTTGAAGCAGTTGTGCCAGGACAGAGGGATCCTGCACGAGGTGAGAGCCACCAAGCAGAACCTCGTGGATGCCCTGATGACATCAGATGCCCAGGACATTGAGTCACAGACTGTGACTGAAAAGGACCAGACCTTGGGCATGGAGGGGCCAGTGGCCAATGCAGTGTCCAGATCCAGTGAGGAGGACAGAAGGGCCAGTGTAAGCCAAGGGCCACAGCAGCAAGGGAAGGTCACCGGCATTCTGGAGCCAGAAGTAATCAGGCTGCAGAGTGAGTTGTGCAGAAGGGAGCTGGAGTTCTAGAGAGATGCTGAGTGAGAGAAATGAACCACAGAGGAGAAGAGGGAGCGAGAACAGCGACAGGCTGACCAGGAACAGCGGGAGGCTGACCGTGAAGAATGTGAGTGCCAGAGGCGACATGAACTGGAGAAGTTATGACTCCAACCACCATCACCAGAGCAAGTAAGTGGCTTGGGTTTAACTGGAACTATAGGACTGGGTTACAAATTAAATTCCAAATTGATAGCTGAATTTAAAGAGTGGGAGGATATGGATGCCTTTTTCAATTCCTTTGAAAAAGTTTGTATTCAGGCAAACATTCCTAGAGGGTCCTGGAGCTTCCAGCTATCCCAGCTACTTACCAGGAAAGCTTGGGATGCATTGAGTCAAATGGACAATGAGGACAGTAATGATTACAGTAAACGTAAAGCTGCACTGTTAAAAAAGTTTGATTTAATTGCAGAAGCATACAGAGCTAAATTCTGTAAGCTCAGGAGAAGCCCTGATATGAGCTATGAGGAGCTAGTCACGAAACAGCGTCAGTTTTTAAAACGTTAGTGGGAAGGAATTGTAGCAAACCCTAGATAAAATTGAAAATGCTATTTTGTTAGAACAGTATTTTTGGGCATGTCTAGCACAGCTGAAAACCTGTCTGGAGGACTGAGATCCCAAAACAGTGCAAAAGACTGCTGAACTCTCAGACCACTATGCCAAGAGCAGACCTACTCTGAGAGTGAATGGGGCAGGCATGGCAGCACAGAACGGGAAAAGCGTGTCTTCAGGGCAGCTAAAACTCTCACTGCCTTCATCGAAACCAGTTAGCTCCAGGTTTCAAAGAAAAGATTTCTCTGAGAAAAGAAATGAATGTTGGGTTTGTAAAGAAACTGGGCATATTGCCTGGCAGTGTCCCAAAAAGGACGAGCAAAATGCAGAATGGGGCTAAGAAAGAAGTGGGTTGTTTGTGTGTCCCTGGAAGCATGAGTGTAAACATGAGGGAACACATGCACTCAGTCACAGTGAATGGTGTGCAGACACAAGGGTTAAGGGACACAGGGGCATCCCTGACGCTGGTAAAAGGTGATCTTGTAGAGTCTGGTCAGCTTATACCCAATGAATTTGTAACTGTGCAAGGGTTCACTGGTGAGGAGAGCACATTGCCACTCACTTGTGTTCTCCTAGACTAGGGTGAAACAGGGGGAACTGTGCAACAGGCGGCTGTAGCCAAAACTTCAGCAGTTGATGTCATCCTTGGCAATAATCTCAAACAGGGGATGGCATATGCAGTTACCCATAGCCAAGTGGCACAGGGAAATTGTAGTTCCCTGGACCCCATAGAAGCCATTGTGGAAACCACTGGGATGCTTTTTCCCCAGCCTGTGTCCCCTGATATGGAGACTAATGAAAAGGGGGTAGAAATTTCCCCAGTAGCATTTACCCACACAGCTACGGAGGGTTACTGTGAAGAAGGAGGGGTGACCCATTGTCAGAGGGTTAGGGATGACAGTGATCCTGAGTGCCTTGATGCTAGTGCTAGGGACCCTTGTTTAGAGACTGAAAGGGACCTGTCCCATACCTTGGGAATGTGTAAGGAGTTTGCAGCTGCTCAGAAAAGTGACCCTAGTCTAGAGAAGCTGAGGGTTTGGGCAGACTCTGATGGAGCACAGGGAGGTGATAGTAAACATAAAGTTTATTGGTAAAATGGACTGATGTATACTCAGGATGTGAAGAAAGAGAGAGGGGTGATAGGCAGGCAGCTTGTTGTTCCCCAGGGATACCTTGAGCAGTTGCTCAAGACTGCACACAATATTTCCTTGTCTGGTCATCTGGGAATCACGTGCACTATGCAGTGGTTGGCCTAGAGTTTCTATTGGCCCAACTTCACTCAGCAGGTGAAGGAGTATTGCAGGTCTTGTCACCGGTGCCAAGAAATAGGGAAGGCAGGTAAGAAAACCCAAGCCACCCTAATTCCATTGCCCATAGTGGAGGAGCCATACCAGAAGGTGGGAATGGATATTGTGGAGCCTTTAAATACCCCCAGCTCCTCCAGGAAGAGGTTCATCCTGACTGTGGTGGATTATGCAACTCAGTATCCAGAGGCAGTCACCCTATACTCACTGAGGACAGTCAAAGTGGCAGATGCCTTACTTGGGATTTTCTCCTGTGTTGGGTTTCTGCAGGAGGTTATCACCGATCAAGGGGGTTCCTTCATGTTGGACCTGATGAAATGTTTATGGGAGAAGTGTGGGGTGGTGCAGAGGTGCATGACACCTTATTACCCGCAAGCCAATGGGCTTGTGGAAAGATTTAGCATTACCCTGAAGTCAATGCTCCAAGCGTTTGCTGAACAGCATGGGAGGAACTGGGAGAAATACCTTCCCCACCTGTTGTTTGCATACAGGGAGGTGCCCCAAGAGCTGACAGGATTTTCTCCCCTTTGAGCTCTTATATGGACGCTGGGTACATGGGCCCCTAGACTTGATCCAGGAGGACAGGAAAGGCAAGCACGCCACCCAGGGAACTCCCATAGTGGATTACGTCCTTAGGTTTAGGGAAAGGCTGAAGGAGCTTATGGGGACAGCCCAGAGCAACCTGGCAGCTTCCCAAAAGAAACAAAAAGTGTGGTATGACAGCAAAGCCAGAGCTTGCTCGTACATGGTGGGATAGGAAGTTATGGTCCTTATCCCGGTCTGGAAAGACAAGCTGCAGGCTGAGTGGGCAGGACCGTACAAAGTAGTTAGGAAGGTAAATGATGTGAACTATATCATAGCATTACCTGACAGAAGACATACAGAAAGAATGTACCATATCAACATGATGAAGCCATATGCTAATAAGGCTGACATGGTGTTTGCAGTATGTAGTCCTGGGGAGGGGACAGAAGAAGGAGACCCCCTTCTGGACTTGCTGGAAGGAAGAAAGCAAGCAGGAGTCCTCTGTGGAGGCAGTTAAATTGTCTCCCCAGCTGGCCCCAGAAAAGATCCAGGAACTAAGGGAGGTTTTGGCAGACTTTGCCCCACTGTTTAGGGCCAAGCCTGGACTAACCCCCTTAGCAACACACGATGTGGAGACAGGAACACAGATGCCCATGGTGTACACCATATGGGGTGTCAGAGGCTGTCCAAAAGGACATTAGGAAGGAGGTGGAGGAAATGATGGATTTAGTGGAATCCAGAGACCCCACAGCCCCTGGGCCTCACCCGTAGTCCTTGTGCCCAAGGCAGATGGCTCTACTCATTTCTGTGTGGACTATCATGGACTGAATGGAGTCATGAAGTCAGATGCACACCCAATGCCCTGGATGGATTAACTCCTGGACAAGTTGGGAGGGGCGACCTACCTTACAGCTATTGACCTGACAAAGGGTTATTGACAGGTAGAGTTAACTGACACAGCTAGGGAGAGGTCAGCCTTCATCACTCTGATAGGCTTATTTGAATTTAAAGTAATGCCTTTTGGAATGAAGAACGCCTAGCCACTTTCCAAAGGTTGGCGAACCAGGTATTAAATGGTGCTGAGGAGTACGCCGTGGTGTACCTGGATGACATTGCCATCTTTAGTGCCAGCTGGGAGGAACACCTGTCCCACCTTAGGGAAGTGCTGGGCAGGATACAGAGGGCCAGGCTCACTGTCAATGCTGAGAAGTGTCAGGTAGCCATGGCTGAAGTGGCATACCTTGGGCATGTTGTAGGCCGGGGACAGCTCCATCCTAACCAAGGAAAAATAGAGGTGATCAAAGCATGGCCCAGACCAGAAACACAGAAGCAGGTCAGGAGTTTTCTAGGGACAGCCGGGTACTATAGGAAATTTGTACCCAATTACAGTACCCTGGCTGCTCCCCTATCTGACCTAGTAAAGAAAAAGATGCCTAAGAAGGTTACCTGGGAACCAGCCTGTGAAAAAGCCTTTACCAGACTAAAAGAGGCACTGTGCAGTGCTCCTGTATTGACATGTCCTGACTATAGCAGACCCTTTATAGTCCAGACTAACACCTCAGACATGGGTATTGGGGCAGTACTGAGTCAGACATCCAACCAAGGGAATGATCACCCTGTAGTGTACCTGAGTAAAAAGTTACTTCCCAGGGAGCAGGCTTACTCTACTGTGGAAAAAGAGTGTCTTGCCATAGTGTGGGCCCTAAAGATGTTAGAACCATACTTATATGGGCAGCATTTTGAGGTACAAACAGACCACAACCCCCTGGTTTGGCTGACCCAAATGGGAAAAACTAATGGTAGACTTTTAAGATGGAGTCTTGCCTTGCAAGGGTATGACATGACGATCTTTCATGGGGCTGAAGCGACTAATCAGAACACCGATGGCCTGTTGCATCTATATGAGGAGTGAACTGACTTGTGGAAGCTCATCCCATGAAGAGGATCAAGCCCCCAAATTCAGTATAGGTGGGGAGGATTGTGACACTTGGCCAGCTGGTTATGATTGTTGGATGATATTTGTAGTATAAAAATATAGGGTGTGATTGTCACAGTGCTTCCATGGGTGCCCCCCCCCCAGGTTTAAGTGAAATTACAGGATATATATTAAACCAGGAGATCTCTGTAATGTAATTAACTTCCTTAAGACATTGCAGTGTATGGCCTTTTTATGACCTGTTGCTTCTTTAAAGTGGAAATGAAATGGGACTTTATGAGTCTGCGAGAGAATGAAAATCATAAACTTTTATGATGTCTTAAAAGGAAGAACATTGAATATCAACTGGTGTTAAAAAGCTATAAAACCCTTTGAAATGCCTTGGGAGAAGGAACTGGGAATTCAAAGACTTATACAGTAATTTGGGAAGCGAGTTTTTGCTGATGTCACCTTATTTAATATATCTCCTGATAGGACATCGTGTTTGTATTTTTTATATTCTAAAAGGAGGAGCAAGATGACTTACAGAAGGGGTGTGGAAAGACACAGTTTAAACTATACTGTGTCTGAACTGTTTAGTGTCATATCTTTTGGGGCTCTTAAGAAACAAGATCTCTAACTTTAAAAGGCACTTATAGAGGTAATACATTAGATAGAAAAAGTCTAACTGTATTGTGGTAGGAGTTTTTGTTTTGTAATCTTCCCTTGTTTTTTTATGTGATTGTGAGCTCTTTGATATATTGTTCTGTGTTTACATTTTTCATATTTTTATCATCTTTTAGTAAAATCTTTATTTGAAAAAGACTGCATGGGGTGTCTGCCAGTTCTTTTTGCATGTGACGTATGGAGGATTAAGACTGACAAAAACTGTTCAAAAGCTTGATGGTGTTACTAAACTGGGAAAAGGTAAGAATATACCTAAGGTCTTTTACAGAGTTTTAAGGGTTCATTTTGGAAGCCTGGCTTGGTGCCCCTGGTGAAAGATTGTACTGCAATCCCCGAAGAGGGTATGTATCTGGCCTGTACATTGGGTATGCTAGCATAAGGTTCACAGTTTGAATCCCCCAGAACTTGAGACTAAAAGTGATTTGGACCCAAAAGCAGATAGGAATGTTACCCTGTCTGTTACCTGTTCACATTACTGTGCTCAGAGGCTGGCACTGTGGGAGCAGAGGGCCTGACCTGCTGAGTGCATTTGTAACAGATTTCATCTTATGTTTGGTCATGAAGCTCGACTACCTGTTGACATCTGTTTTGAAGTTTCTTCTGATGGATCATGTTCAGACAACTATCTGCAATATGTTCAAAAGCTGAAAGCACACATGAACAATGCATATCAACTTGCCCACACCATGGCTGCCAAGAAAAACCTAGTAAACAAAGTGTGTCACGACAAAAGGGTCAAAGCTCAAGAGCTGCAAGCTGGGGACAGAGTATTAATGAGAAATATGGGATTCAGGAAGACATAAAATTGCTGACAAATGGAGTCACCAGCCCTTCATTGTAATCAGTAAGCTAGTTGACTTGCCAGTATACAAAGTACATTCAGAAGGTGACCATAAGGATGTAAAGACTATTCACAGAAATCATCTGTTACCCATTGGGCAAATAATTATTTTCACTGCATTGCCAGATCCTTCTCCAACAGGTCCAATCACACATTCTGTTGCATGCAAACAATCAAAACCTCAAGTTATTGATGATACACAGTTGCTCTGTTCTGCTATAACAGGAACAGACCATGATGGTGTTGATTCAAAAGATGATGAAAATGATTTTAGGACTGTCTTCTTTCCTTCTTTTGAACTAGCTCAAGTACTTCAAGGAAATAATTTGTCCAACAGAAAAGACAATCCAAGTAGTTCCGTAATGCAGGTCATCCTGGTCCCTCAATTGAATCTTTACCTTCTGACAGTGATGTTCAAAGTGTGAGCTCCAAAATAGCCAATTCTTTAAGCCTTGTGGAACTAACAGAAAAAGAAATATCACATTCTGATCAAGAAAATGGTGGACTTATCATTGAGCCTTCAAGTGATGCTGAAACAAGTGGGCCTAATGAACTAGTTCATGCACCAGACAATATTGTTATTCCTGCAAGTGCTAACAGTGTATTGGATGATTCAGACTTTGTTGAAATATTTCTCTCAGATGAACTTGAGTCTCAAAAACCTGAAAGTTCAAGTGCTACACCAAGTGCAACTAATACCTCCAATTCTGAACCTCAGCCTAATGCAGTGGTACCCTTTTGTCAGAAGCTGTCTTATTCGTGGACAATAAGCTGGGAGTAGCTACTCCGAATGCTAATCCTGAAAGACAAGTGCCAGTGTCCCTTTCACCTAGACATTCAGACAGAGCAGTGAAGCCAGTGGTTCGACTCACGTATGACATACCAGGAATGCTTGTAGATCTGCTCATGAATGTAGTTCACACAGGGGTATATGCTACAGAAAATCCCCTGCCCAAGCTAGTGTTCACTGCATCTTCCCAAGTGATAGTTAAGCCTTCCACCCAACATTTTAGGGGTCACCCTTACAAAGTTAGAGGGATCAGTTGAAAGGTGCTCAATATCTGTGTTGATCAAACAAATGCTTAAGGGGTAAAGCAAAAAGGTAAAAATGTGATTCTTATGGTTATCCAGATGCAAAAAGATGTAATGATTAAATGTAAAATGTCATGATAAAGTGTTAAATGACTAAACTGTACAGTATATTTAGAAGATACCATTTAAAGTGATAGCATGCTAGACTGTGTATAGTGTTATATATCAGGCCTGATAATATATATAGTATTTTAATATAAAACATGCCTAATAGTGTGTATAGTAAAGTGGTATTATAAATGTTTAGCTTATTATAGTCTTGGCGCAGATGCCAAGCTTTTCAGGCAGGGGAGAGATGTAACCCCCTTGTGGGCTTGCTTTACCATTTTCTCCTGCTGCACCCTCCGGCATTCCCCATCTCATCACCTCAACAGCCTAAGTCCTATTGCTCCCCATAGTTCCCAATGCAGCCCTATCCATTAGTTTTAGTCCAGTTCGGTCTTAAACTTTTAAACTGCGATCTCCCACTGTGAAAGTGCACCTCAGTGCAAGCAGAGATCATGCAGGCACAAGCAGCACCTTTGAAGTGCTGACCGGCAATGTTTTACAATCAGTGGGTGAGTAATTTCACTGTTCTGGTGCCCCTCCTAAGCACAGTGAGGGCCGGTGACCTAATTACTGCCATGGAGAAGCCGCTTGTTTTTTTTTAAAGAAGTATGTACGAGGGGCTAAGATTGGGCTGATTAATACGCATGAGCCCCTCATTAATATTCACAAGGTGTTTCTGACACCTTGGGGGTTTGTATAATGGTGGTAGCTACTCTAAAACTAAAGGGGCTGGATATTCAAACTGCGCCCAAAAAGTGCGCAATAGCAGGAGCAAGCACAAGTCCATTGTGCCCATGCACAACAGACGCGATATTCAAAAAAGGAGCAAGCCAAATTGCGCCAACAGCTAACATCTGAATATCGCACAACCTGCGCCATAGTGCAACTAGGGAGGGAAGCTGAGCAGATATGATGCACTATGGCGCAACAAGGGATGTCCAGCTGAGCAGTCCAGAGGTGCCAAGCGCAAGCAGGAGCCCCCAGCTGCAGAGCAATTAACTGTACAACCAGGGAGTTAGGCCCACCACCCATGCCACAGATGGGCACAGGAACACACAGCAGAACTGACATCGTGCCCCAACACCCCAAGCACAGCACAACTGGGGGAGGGCTGGAATAACCAGCGGCCCATGGGGACAAGCAAACAACCCACAGCTGGGCCTTGGTACCCCATCACACCCACCGGCAAGCTGAGACTGCCACACAAGGAGGGCAGACCACCCCGTGCCACACCATCCCCCCAGTGCACAGCACACCCTGCACCATGACCCCAGACACCCCCCATGAGCAGTGACCACCACTGCAGGAAACCCCATGCATACCACCACCCCCACTGTGACACTGCAACCCCGTGTACCACAGAACCATACAAGCCAGCCCCACCATGAGCACCCAGCAGTGGAAGGCTGCACATGGCAATGCAACAATGGCAGACACAGTGCCAACATGCACAATCCCCCTGAGGCACAGCTGAGAGACAGACCATGCATCGGCACAAGAGGTACCATACACGGGAAAGGGTGTGTCCCTGACACCACCACCATTGATACAGCACCCTGCACAGTAGTCCAGTGACACACCCCGACTCACCACTGGCCACAACAGCCAGCACAGACACCCACAGTGGTGCATGGAAGCATGCATCACACCAGATGCAACACAGTGCAGGGACAAACACACACCCATACCCAAGGGGACAATAACACAGGGATGCAGTACTTGGCAACCAAGCCCCCAGTGTGGGCCCATGGAAACTGTGCACACACAGCCTGCAGTCCACCATCATATGCCTGGAGCACACGTCACAGACTGTGGTGCACATCCCATGCAACACACACAAACATAAACAAGGTGGGGGTGGGTAAGGGACGGGGTGAACATATGGGAGAGGGAAGAAGGGGTGTGAGGGTGGGTCAAAGGGGGGAAGGTGGTAGTTGGGGCATGGGGACATCAACACCCCGGTCCTCCTCCTCCTGGTGCTGTTGTCTGGCCCTCCTTCTCCTCCTGACCCCATGCCGGTTTATGTCCTGAAGGAGCTGCAGAGTCTCCCTGGCCACCTGAGGCAGCTCATTGACAGACCGCTGTATTTGCAGGAGCCTCCGGTCACCTAGGACAAGGGAGCAGAGTCAATAGGTGTGACTGTCCATACCCCTGCAGCCCATCCAGTGTGCATGGCATACAGCCATGTGCCATGCCCCCTGTGATGGTGTGCGCCCACCCACAGAGACCGTATCCACAAGACCTGCCCATCCAGGCAGCAACAGCCATGTGGACCACTGCACACACCCACCGCCCATGTCCTGCACAGCACCACCAAGGTCATACAGTAACGTGGCTATGCGGTGTGAAGGCAGTGCCACAGCCATGTGCCTGGTGCACGCGTGGGCCACCACTGATGCACTCCCAGACATGCAGTGCCACTGGACAATGCTGACTGTCACAAGTCACGTGTGCATGGCAGTGGTGTCCATGAATGGTGGCCATGCCCTGCTGCCCACCCTGTTACACAGCATGCAATAGTAATCATGGAGTCATGGCACTCACCCTCATTGGGCTGGTCAGGTTGGCAGTGATGGTCCCCATCCCTCCTGGGCGCTCTGTCCTCCTCCCTCCACTGCTCCTCCCTCAGCTGCTCCACTTGTCCACACATGTGGGGGAAACAAGGAGAGAAGAACATCAGTACAATCCCGAAGCAAAGTCCCCCTGCCCCAATGTGTGTACCCACCCACCCAGCCAGACCCACCTACCCCACACCCTGTAAACACCACCAAAGCCAACCCTAGACTAACCCTCCCCTATGTGCTGGACACATAAAACACTGTTACCCATATGGACAATATAAGTGCATAGACGTATCACCCACCTGGATGAGGCACCATGCCCCTCCTGGCATGCGACCGCAGACAGGCAAGTAGCTCTGGCTCCCTCCTCCTGAGGTCCCCATAGTGGTGCCTGCACTGCTCTGCGGTCCTTCTCCATCCAGTGGCCTCCCCAAGGTCAGTGGCCACCTCCTGCCAGACCTGGGTCCTGGCCCTGTCCAGTGGCTCCTCCCCAAACAGAGGTCCATGGTGTGGCTCCACAATGGCCCCAAGGTTTGCCAACTCAATGGCAGTCCACTGTGGGGCTCCACTGCGTGCCATCTCAACCACTATAGTAGGCAATATGGCTCTCTGCAGCGCGGTACCCCATGTGCAAATGCTGCCCGGTACAGTGCCACCATTCCCTATCGTGCTGTTACCAAAAAGCGTTAATAGAGGTGCAGCTGGGTGCTGGACGCATGGCGCCAAGGGGGCAAAGGTTGGGCACAGGGTAAGGGTCTCTGGTGCAAGGCCTTGCACAGTGCCATCGGACGACTATGTGTACAGTGCAATTGGTTGCCTGTTTGCCAGTGCCAGAGCGGACTATCGGGCAGTTTTGCCATTGCAGCTATGGAGGCCCATTGTCACAGCGCCATGTAGTGACCCTCGCTATAGCGCCACTGGCACAATGGTGGCCATGCCCTGCATTGACCATCACGCACAGCACATCATCAGTGCAGCAGATGCCAGCGTCAGCAGTCTGGGCATGCACAGTGAGGTGTACTTCGGATGCCACGGAACTGTGCCGTTGGCTCAGCCCATTCAACACAGTTCAGCAAAGCACAAAAGCGCGATATTCAGCCGTCATATGAAAAATCATCCGATGAGCCATTCAATGGCGCAGCACCATGATTTGCATCTAATTAAAGTTGCTCCTCACCTAATTTGCATGGATTGTGCTATAAAAGTGCGACAAAGTTCTGCAGTGGCCATATTCGGTTACTGCAGTTTATTGGTGAGTTGCATGCTGTGTGAGAGTGTGGATTGTGGATTCAGGGACATGCTTTGGACTGCACAGTCACAGGTAACCACTGCCATCCCTACAAGCTGAATAATGACCGAGCAAGGTCTGGGTGAGGAGGACAATGATGGTGGGCGGAAGAGGAGGCCCAATTTCGCGAAGGCTGAGACTGAGGCACTTTTCGATGCCTACCTGGATCAGGAGCCACTGCTAAGTGGACAGCGGGGCACCCCTCCAGTCCGTGCTGCTGCATGGGAGGAGGTGGCACATGCCGTCAACCTGCATGGCAGCCACCAGTGCTCTGTGCAGGAGTGTAAGAAGAAGATGGGTACTGACAGGAGGAGGGTGAAGGAGAAGGTGGCTGCCATCAGGGCCGCATGTGCTGTAACAGGCAGTGGACAGCCAGAGGTGGTGCAGCTCACACCAGCAGAGGACAGGCTTGCTGCAAGCATGCACCGCAGTGCCATAGAGGGAGTTCCGGATGGTGGCTTCCAGACAGGTGGTGGCCCATCTCTGCATGGTAAGCCATGGTGTGCCTTGGGGGGGCCGGTTAGGTTACATGCAGTAACGTGACTTTGCTTTCCCTTACAGATCCTGAGCATCAGCATGGGTCAACGTTGGTGGGCCTGTCCACTGATGACAGTTGGACAGAATTGGAGTTTGGACCATCCACCTCCACAGGTGTCTGTGGATCGGCACGACAGTGGTGCCACCTGGCTGTCCACACTGATGCCATTGAGACAGGTGTGGGGGAAGCCCTTCCTGTGTCTCAGTGTTCTGGCATCCAGAGATGCCAGCATGCCATGGCTGTGGCTGGGGCAGAGACCTGCACCAGTGATGAAGACACGACCGTCATGGGCAGTGACACGTGTGTGCCATGGAATGGACACACAGCAGGTCAGCTTGCACCCATGGCTCTGGCTGGTGCCACCATATGGGCCAGTGTGTCAGCACAGTCCCAGTCTGTGCCTGCCAGCACCAGTGGGGCAGCACTGGTGGCTGGTCAGGACAGTGGGACTGTTGTGGCCACAGCAGCGGCACTACTGAGCCCTTGGGAGCAGCAGCTGGAGGAGCGGCAGCAGCAGTTGCCCACTGGGACTGGGGGTTCAGGGTTCGGCGGTGACGTCTGTGCAACACCTGTGGACTTGCCCATACCTGGTCCTGGTGCACAGCACCCACCCTCAAGGGGTGCTGAACATCAGGCCCATGCACACCCTGAGGGACAGGATGCCATGGAGGCAGATGACCTCTTTGACTAGCACACACGCCTACTGCAGGCATCGGGCCAGCAGCAGATATGGCTAGCAATGTCCATGGAGGCACTGTGTGTGGCTCTGGAGTTGGCAGAGGAGCGTCGTAGCAGGGACACCGATAGGATCCTGTCATGGATGGACCATTTGTGGGAGGATGTGACCGCTGCCATTGACAGGCATGCACAGGTGTTCATTGTTGTCATGGCCACAATGGGCACACAGTCAGGTGCCCATGCATTGCTCACACCACGCAGTGTGCTATCCACTCCCCATTCCCAGCGTCATGCGACACCCACCCTGTCGACACCGGATTCAGCTGTGGGCATCCCGAGCACTCCGGGTGCAGGCATGTTCGGTGTGCTGCAGACCCCTACGCGGGCACGGTCATGTTGGTGCAGTGGAATCCCTGGTGGACTATCAGTGCCACCCCATGAGGCCCGTGGTCAGCCTGCCAGTGCTGGCGGGTCACGGTGGGGCCGCCCACGCATCCGAGGCGGCCGTGGCACTGTGCTGCAAGAATGACCTGTCTCCCAGCGTGGGCACTGTCTGGAGCTGCCCTGTGTGCATTGTGTGTTTCGGTGGGCAGTGCACGGGTGGGTGCAAGGCCATGCACGCAGAAACATGATCCATCTGCACACTCTCCCGGCTGCTACATGTGCATGCAGGTACATGTGCATGATGATGCCTGCATTGCGCTGTACACCAAAGTGCGATGGTGCCCAGCATCTGACACATGCACATGGACAGACAGTGGATGTGGTGGCCTGTGGACATGTGTGTTGCTAGTGTTGGTGTTCTGGCTCAGTTTTCCACCTGCCCTCTGTGCATCGCTATATTGTGTGTGCGAGTGTGTGTCCATCCATGTGGGCGCTTGCTGTTCACCCATCTCTGGTTGTGTGTGTGTGCTTCTGTGCCCTGCCACATCCCTTGCCAGCATGTACCCCTGGTGTGTTTCCATGTGTGTTTGTGGGTTGTGCCTTAGCCACTGGTGGTTGTGCATGGCACCATGACTTACCTGGGTTGGCTGAAGTGCTCCTCTGTGATGCTGTCCTGGTGCAGCTGTGCCAGCCGGATCAGTCGGGGGGGCCCTTTGGCCAAGGGGGGCTGCCCATCACCATCATCACTGGTGTCCCCCTTGTCCCCATTGCTGTCCCCCTCTTTGACCTGTATGGCTATCCCACATTCTTTGGCCATGTTGTGCAGGATGCAACAGGCCAGGAATATCCCACAGGTCTTTGAGGTGCTGTACTGTAGGGCACCACCAGAGGTGTCCAGGCAATGGAAACGTGTCTTCAGCATCCCGAACACCCACTCAATGACATTGCGTGTGGTGGCATGTGCCTCATTGTAGTGTTGCTGCGGTGGGGTCGTGGGCCGCCAGTAGGGTGTGAGCAGCCAGGGACAGAGTGGGTATCCACTGTCACCTGTGTGCAGAGAGTGGAGGTTAGTTTCATGTTCAACTTCAGACTGCCCCAAGCCCTGTGGGCCAAACCCATGGCACCTCTGGCCATGCCCCCCCAGGCCCACGATATGTCCATTTGATTTGCATACTCACCCACTAGATGTCCTGTGGGGATGTCCCCACTCTCAAATTGGTGGCACAGTGCCGACTGGTGCCAGATGTATGAATCATGTGCTCCCCCAGGGTGCATGGCACAGACATTGATGATGCTCCCACTGGCATCGCACACCACCTGGCAGTTGACACTGGAATAGCCCTTGTGGTTCATGTATGCGGCCCCCTCCTCACCAGGTGGTGTGCGTATGGCCACATGGGTGCAGTCTATTGTCCCTAGCACGCCAGGCATACATGCTACCCTGTAGAACTCCTGGATGTTTGCTGTGCACTCCACCACAGTGCTGGGGAAATGGATGTACTCTGCAGCATGTGGCAGCAGTGCGCTGAGGAATTGGGTGAGGATGCGTGATGTGGCCGACTGTGTTATGCCTGTGGTGTCCCTGGTTGGTCTCTGGAAGGTACCTATGGTGAGCAAGCACATGCAGGCTGTTACCTTTGTCTCCACTGTCAGGGCATGACTCCATCATGTGGGTGCCTGCATCACATCAGTGCACGACTCACAGAGCCACCTCAGCATTGCCCTGTTCAGGCGGTACCAGCCCACAATCTTGATATCTGTATACAGCTCAAAGCTGGTGAGGGCTCGGTACTGCCTGTTGGGGGCATACCGCCGACGGGCCCTTCCACGGCCACGTCCCCCTGCTGCATGCCTTCTCACCTCCCTCATTACGGCCTCCATGTGGAAGGTGGCACTGGCCATGTCCCTGGCTTGCGTTCCCCCCATCAGCTGTTGCTTTGTTCCCCCCGCTGTCCTGACTGCTACCTCCCCTGCACCGGGTACACCTGTCTGTGCTGGCCTCTGGTATGTGTGTCACCACACACCTTCCCTGTGCCCCTCTTCTGCAGTGTGGTTTCCCTGGCCTGCCCTATTTCTCGCAGTTTCCCTGTGCCTGTCTCTCCCCCTGCCTCATGTGGCTTCCCTGTAGTGTTCTTGCGCCTCTTCCTTGCTCCTTTTTATTTTGGCTCATTTCCGCTATGGCGCGACTTCCACTTGCTCCACTGTTGCGCATTGCGCAAGTCTTTGAACATCGCACTGCGCCCTTTATGCATGGTTCCTCCACCTTCGGTTGCGCATGCCTTCATTATCATTGTGCTGTTGCTCAGCATGTTTTCAGTGGCACAACTGCCTCCTGCTGAATATCGCAGAATGGCACATTTTCAGACTTGAGCTGGCATAACCCTATTGCGCATGGTGCAACCCTTTTGAATATCCAGCCCAAGGAGTTAAATATTTAAAAGTGGACTTGTATTAAAGGGCACAGTTGGGGCTACAAGTGAGTGGGGGATTGTAAAGTAAAGGTATATATCCTGGCTGCATCAGAACTCAGAAGTGGGGACAGTGTGTAATCTGCTCGGGGACTGTATATGCAGCCACCATCTTTGCAGCCAGCTAGCCAATCACAAGCCTGGATTTCAACCAGAGACTCATGGGACACTACAAGAGACTTGTGGGAGAGAATCAGGGACAACTTCCCGGCACCAAAGATCCAGCCAATTAAAAGGCTAAGACTGTGATTGACAGCTGAGGCTGCCAGTTGGATTGCTAAACCTTTGCCCTTTATTCCTGAGAGACTGTTGAATTGAGTTCAGTTGTTCAAGACATTGAGGAGAGAAGCCTGTGTGGCTCTGTACTGTTTTAACAGGGAGGTCTGCATCACATTCTATGAGCCATCTTCTGGTCCAAAAGAGGATTGGAACTTGGAACTGCCAGCCAGCAGGCCAGAAAAGGTTGCTCAGCAAGTTGGCTGAGATGTCAACTGTCCGCTAACTGAAGGGAAGAGAAGTTTGATGTTTCTTCAGCTGGATGTGCTGAGGCCTACAGCATGTGTGGAGACATTGATCCAGGGACTCCTTTGTCAGAATTCAGGGGTCTCTCCAGTCAAGAAATACTTTTCTTTTCAAAGCCTAGATGGTGGGTTCACTGGCACGCAGGCCAAATTTAACCTTAATAGAGACAGTTTCATCCTCTGGGCCTATGCCATCAATTGCCCAGCCAGACTGTTCCTGTACTATATTCAGCATCACAGTGAGAGACCAGACTTGGGGAGTCAGCCTCTGCATAGCAATCGATCGCAGGTTGCAGCCACCTACAGGAAAAGGCCATGAATAGGAGGTGAGTTGTGTTGGCCTAGGTCCCCACCAGCTTCCAGATGGAGCACCAGGTCTTCATTTCATCAGCCTTGTCATCTACCACACTGGGTACAGTGAGTAAAACCAGGGTAGCTCCCTGCAATGAATCCTCAATCGTTTAATGGTACTATCTGATTCTGTTTGATAGTTTAATGTGCTTAAAACTGACTGGGCCATCTGGCCCCAGATACAAATGGTTCATGGTTTCCAAATATGTTGCTGTCATTTAATCACCCTTCATTCCATCTATGGCCCCAACATCAGCTACAATGCTGGCCAACCTTTGGCACTGCCTCAGGCATGCCTGTGTTTCACTCTGGGTACCCAGTAGTTGCTAGGTTGATAAATTCAGGGACTAAAGTAATGAAAAATAACCTAGCCTGTCTTAATTACAGCCAAGTAACCATTTTCCTAAATTCTCACCCCTCCCTTGTTCATGTCCTCCTTAATAAATCTGATTTACTGTTTTGCTGTTAACCTGGCTTGTGAGCATATTATTACCTGGTCTAAAGTTACTAAAGTCCTGCAAAGCATATTGAGAGTGCATGCTTGTATTATTGAAACTGTCTTTTACAGGGGATTGCAGGGCACAAGCCAGAGATCCAGACCCTGTTGGTAAGTGGGCCGAATGTGAGCATATCATTAATGGTCAAACTGTTTGGTACTGTAATTGTTGAACACTGCAACTGTTCAGGTTTTCATAAAAGGTCACTAGGAGGGACTGTGTATGGTATTAGCTGCCCAGAGGGCTGTACCTACTGCAATAGTTTCCCACACAATTACTCTGGGTGAAGGCACCATAATTACAGCACTACTACTAGTAGGGCCCCTCCTCAATACTAGGTAGTTACAAACCCAGGCCCCTCAACCTGATATTAGGGATACAGGCAGGGGTAGTAGCCCTTGGTATAATGGCACCAAGGTTACACAGGGCAGCTTAATACATTAATTTACCTGGTGAAGTGGTTTGTGGTATGTTCTGTCCCACAGGAGCAGACTCGTCTAAGTGTAAAAATTCTTGAATTTAAGACGTATCATTTCCTCAATGTATTTCTTGTTCAGCACTGTACTGTATGTCAGTTCATTGAAGTTCGGACAGCCGCACACTCCCATCTGCCAACCACAACCACCACCGTACTAAGCCTGGTCCAAAATGTCACTGTACCATGGAGAGCACTGAAAGACTATTTTTAAACATTAAACTCTCTCCTTAGTCTGTATACAGCAGTTAGAGAAATCCTTGCTCTACCAAGAAAGCTGCCTCCTTCCTGACCAGCACTGTTAAATTATGTAATTTACTAGTGCCAGTGGGAAGAAAGAAGGCAGCATTCCAGGTAGAGCAAGCATTCTCTAACTGCTGTATGCAGACTAAGGAGAGAGTGTAATGTTTAAAAATAGTCTTACAGTGATCTTCAGGGCACAGTGACATTTTGGACCGGGTTTAGAGTGGCAGTGGCTGCAGTTGGCAGGTGGGGTATATGGCTGTCATAACTTCAATGAACTGAAACACACTACAGTACAGTACAGTACAGCACAGTGCAGAACAAGAAATACATCAGGGAAATGACACATCTTAAATTCAAGAATTTGTACACTTAGACATGTCTTTTCCTGTGGGACAGAGCATACCACAAATCACTTCACCAGGTATATTAATGTATTAAGCTGCCCTGGAATGCTGATCTGTAGTTTACATAACTGTCATTCAGCTCAGAGAGCCAGTACAATGGAGACTACTTTATTGGCATTCTGCATTATTGAAATGATCAAAAGCATAGCTTAACATGTGTACTGGTAAAAATGATACTCATGTTAAGTCATGATTTTGATCATTTTAATAAAATATTACTGCAAATCAGCATGTAAAAACAGAAGGGTAATATACTGCAATGTACTGTATAGGGAGCTGTCCTGCTCTCACTTCACTGAGGTCATTAGGTCTTACGTTTGGGGCAATTTTATAGAGAAGACAGAGAGGGTTTTTGAAAGGAGAGAGCTGCTGTCTGTGACAGGGTAGAATAGGACCCTGTCTGAGTTGTTATAGAAAGAGTTTGAATGCAGGAATCTGTTCTGTTCTCTCCTTTTCTGTCTCTTCTCTGTCTGGTTGTGCAACAAAATGTTCTTGTCAGACCTAGGACTTGATCACCCCAGCAGTCTTGCAGTTCTTTGCCTCTTGCTGTCTCTCAGTCTTCCCTTGCTGTCTGTCTTTTTCTCCCTTGCATATCTGCTGATATAAAAATATATGCAAATCATTATGTGGAAATGTAACTGATATTAGGATCCCTTCTGTTTAGAAATTATATAGTGTTAATTTTTGAAATGTATATAATTGTGGTTTGAGATGATTGCAAAAAGCTATTGGAAACTCAAGAGGTTACCTGAGTGTAAGTTTTAAGCCTTTTTCAGAAGAGCTGTGAAAAAGGGGCCTCAGCTCAGGGACACTGTGTTCCTGCCAGAACCTGCCTGAAACATACAAGAACTCTTTGAATGAAACAGGATGCTTGTTAAGAATGGGGTTGGAAGGACTTATAAGACAGCTGAGCAGCAATTGCTTGAAAGAGAAAAGAGACACAGAGATTGAAGGAAAGCTCTGATGGATCTTCCCTATTTTATTTGGCCTTTGTAAATAGTTATACTGAACAAGTTTATTTTTTTTATGTTACTGCTAGTACAAATAAATGTTTTTGGTGAATTCTACAACTGTTCCTGGTTTTCCTATGCTTTCTGACCTGTGCCTCGATGGCAGATGGTGTCAGCCTAAATGGGATTCATGCTGTGCATACTCTAAGCCAGGAGTTTTGCGTGTGGGTACTGGACCTAGTACCAGGGAAGCATACAGAAAGGTATGGATTCTGCAGCAGCAAGCCCAGGAGTGGTCCCTAGGAGAATGGCAGCCAAACTAGCAGAGACAGAAGTCCAAGCTGAGAGTGTACAGCCAGCACAAGTTATGGAAAAAGAACAGGCAGTGACAGAACCTGAAAGCCTGATGGACCTTTTCAAATGGTGGGCTATACAATAAAAAGAGATGGAGAAGCAGAGAGAAAAAGAGATTCAACATTTAGAAGCGCAGAGGAGAGAAGAGATGCAGCAACAGGAGCAGCAATGGCTGTATGCCTTGCAAGCTGTCAAAGGCACAGGATCTGCAACAGATCCAGACAAGCAACAAAACACAAGTAACTTTAAAGTCATTAAACTTACAAAGTTGTGTCCCTCAGATGATATTGAGGCATACCTGACAACTTTTGAAAGGGTTGCCACAGCCTGCCAATGGCCAAAGCAGCAATGGACAATCAAACTGGTACAATGCCTGACAGGGAAAGCCCAACTTGCCTACAGCAGTATGGACACTGCACAGTCAGAAAACTATGACCTTTGTAAAGTGAAATCCTGAAAAGGTATGACATCTCCGGAGAGACCTATGGCAGAGATTTCAATCTCTGAGGTACAACTCAGTTGACAATCCTCGAGAAGCCTTCACCTGACTCAGAGAACTACTAATAAAATGGCTTCAACCAGAGAGCAAAACAGTCCCACAGATCATCGACACTTTGGCCATGGAGCAATTCATCAACATCCTGCTTACAGATGTGCAGCTTTGGGTAAAGGAACACTGGCCAGAGAGTAGGGAAAAGGTTGTTTCTTTGCCCAAGGACTACGAAATGGCCAGACAGATGCCACAGTAGTGAGGTAACAGCCAAGCACCGGTAAGACACTCTTTTTCCCATTTAATCTCCAAGTCTGATAAGAACTCTGGTGGGGGTAACAAATCTGGGCCCAAAGACATTATTTGCTACAACTGTAATAAGCCAGGCCATATTGAAAGAACCTGCCATAGTAAGGAGAGTGGCACTGGATACAGAAAGTAGCCCCAATCACTAGAAAAGACACAGTGCCCCTGGTGCCCCTACCCTTGATAGATGTGCCTTTTGAGAGAATTTCAATGGATGTGGTTGGTCCTTTAGGCAAAAATAAAAAGGGTAATAGATTTATCCTGGTAGTATGCAACTATGCTATTCAATACCCAGAAGTAGTTCCAATGCATACTGTCACAGCTTCAAAAGTGGCAGCAGAGCTTACAAAAATGTTCAGCAGAGTGGGCAATGGGGCATACCTAAAGAAATTATTACTGATCAGGGTAGTAATTTTGGTGCTGCATTACTTAAGGAGAAGTACAGACTACTAGGTATCACTGCCATACGAACCTCCCCCTATCACCCACAGACAGACAGTCTTGTTGAGTGTTTCCACCAAACCCTAAAATGCAGGTTAAAAAGGTTTGTAAAAGGGGAAGGGAAAGATTGAGACCAATACTTGCCTTACCTACTTTTTGCTTACAGAGAAGTGCCACAGGCATCAACAGGGTTTTCACCATTAGAAATGCTGTATGGTAGGCAGCCAAGTTGGCCACTGGATGTGATAAAAGAAATGTGGGAAGATAACCCACTCAGAAACAACCTATACCATCTTATATGTGTACCCTAAGAAAGAAGCTGGCAAAATATGTTGAAATTGCCCATAGTAATTAGGAAGAGGCCCCAAACCAGCAGAAGGTATATTATGACCATGGTGTAAAAGAAAAAGGTTTTGATCCAGGTGAAAAGGTTTTGCTGCTTTTTCCCATAGCAGAAAATAAACTGTTAATGAAGTGGCAAGGGCCTTATAGAGTGCTTAGATGTACTGGCACCATTAACTATGAGACTGAGACCCCTGACAGTAAAAATACTACTGAGATATACCATGCTAACCTCCTCAAGAAATGGGTTGAAAAATTGCCAAAAGTTGCTTTGCTAGTTTTACCAGAAACTGATACAGAAGATATTGATGTAGCTTATAATAGACTGGAGCAAACTGTAAATGATGATGCTGTAAAGGTGAATGTTTCCTTAACCTCAGAACAAACTGCAGACCTTCGTAATGTGCTAAAGACATTTAACAGTACTTTTACCACAGTACCAGGCTGAACAAAAGGGGCTGAGCATGTTATAGGGACAAGGAATGCTTGTCCTGTTAGGCAAAAGACATACTGGTTACCAGAGTGGTTGAGGGCTGATGTGGTTAAGGAAATACAAAAAATTCAAGAATTGGTTATTATACAGGAGTTGAGGGGTGCTTGGTCATCTCCAGTGGTAACTGTAAGCAAAAAGGAAGGGGTGCCAGAATCTGCCTTGATTTTTGGAAACTTAATCAAGTGTCACAATTTGACAGTTATCCTATGCCTAGAATAGATGATTTTGTGGACAGACTGGGAAGTGTAAAGTATATCAGTACCCTCAATCTCACCAAGGGTTACTTGCAAATACCTTTAGCTAAAGAATCCAGAGATAAAACTGCATTTTCCAATCCTGTAGGATTCAATCAGTTCGCCACCATGCCCTTTGGTTTACATGGTGCACCAGCTACATTCCAGCGGTACATGGATGTAATTTTATCCCTCACACTGGTTATTGTGCTGTATACCTGGCTGATGTGGTGTGCAGTCCAGACTGGAAAAGCCACCTGGAACACCTATGAGCAGTTATCCAAGCTATCAAAAATGCAGGTCTGACTATTAATCCCACCAAGTGTACATTGGGCATGCAGGAAACCAGATATTTGGGCTGTGTTGGGAAATGGAGAAGATAAGCCAGAAATTTCTAAAATAGAAGCTGTAACTAACAGCCCTGCCCCTAAAACAAAGAAACATGTCAGGTCATTTTTAGGGCTCGCTGGTTATTATCAGAGATTTGCTCCCAATTGTGCTGAGTTAGCTACTCCCTTCACTGTTCTTATAAAAAAAACAGTACCCAAATAATGTGAAATGGACACCAGAGTGTGATGAAGCTTTTCAAGCCATTAGGTCTGTGTTATGTGCAGCCCCTGTATTAAGAAGCCCAGACTTTGAGAAACAATTTTTGTTACAAACAGATGCATCAGAGATAGGTCTAGGCACAGTACTGAGTCAAAATATAGATGGGACAGAACATCCTATTATGTACATAAGTAGAAAGTTGCATGACAGAGAGAAAATGTACTCCACTATTGAAAAAGAATGTTTAGCAGCGAAATGGGCCATGAAGTCCCTTAAGTTTTATTTACTAGGAACTGACTTTGTGCTTATAACAGATCACAATCCTCTCTGTTGGCTTAACCAAATGAAAGATAAAAATTCCAGAATCACAAGGTGGTACATGGCACTACAGCCATTTAAATTCATGGTGATGCTCAAATCTGACAAAGAGAATAGCAATATTGATTTTCTGTCAAGATATGGATCAGGAATTGAGGGTTCTGAAGATTGGAAAACAAATGTATGGGTTTGAACTGTACTGTTTGCTGTACTGTTATAGATAAAAATGGATAATGCACATGTGCTTAATTTCTGAAAGTTAAAAGCTAATATTAGTAGGGAATCAATAGAAAGTTTTGGAAACCTGTTTAATAAAACAGGTTCCCTCTTAAGGAGGGGGGTGTATGTGACAGGGTAGAATAGGACCCTGCCCCAGTTGTTATGGAAAGAGTTTGAACTCAGGGATCTGTTCTGTTCTCTCCTTTTCTGTCTCCTCTCTGTCTGGTTGTGCAACAACATTTTCCTGTCAGACATAGAACTTGATTACCCCAGTGGTCTTACAATTCTTTGCCTGTTGCTGTCTCTCAGTCTTCCCTTGTTGTCTGTCTTTTTCTCCCTTGCATATCTGCTGATATAAAATATATGCAAATCATTGTATGGAAATGTAACTGATATTGGGATACCTTTTGTTCAGAAATTATATAGTGTTAATTTTTGAAATGTATGTAATTGGGGTTTGAGATGATTGCAGAAAGCTACTGGAAACTCCGGAGGTTACCCGAGTGCAAGTTTTAAGCCTTTTTCAGAAGAGCTGTGAAAAAGGGGCTTCAGCTCAGAAACACTGTGTTCCTGTCAGAACCTGCCTGAAACATACAAGAACACTTTGGAAGAAACAGGATTCTTGGTAGGAATGGGGGTTGGAAGGACTTATAAGAGAGCTGAGCAGCAATTGCTTGAAAGAGAAAAGAGACACAAAGATTGAAGGAAAGCACTGATGGATCTTCTCTATTTGATTTTGCCTTTGTAAATAGTTATACTGGATAAGTTAATTTTTTATGCTACTGCTAGTACAAATAAATATTTTTGGTGAATTTTATAACTGCTCCTGGTTTTTCTATGCTTCCTGACCTGTGCCTCGACAACACTGTCTACATTTTTAAAATGTTACAAAACTATACTTACATTAAGTAAAAGCAGTTTTAGCGTTTATGTAAACAGAACCCTTTCTTTTGCAACTATATGAAGCCATTTTTTAATAGTGAAAGGGAAAAATAAGTTTACTTGTCCTCTTAATTCTTCCTACTTAAAAAACAAATAGATACATTAAGAAAATAATGTATGATACAGTACAGTGCAGAAAACAGGGTATTCTTTTGGCAGTGCAAAAGAAGAAGGAAACCACTTGGTTCTCAAAAATAGTAGCAGAAAAGGTCAGAGCCAAAAGGCTGACCTTCAGGAAATGTAAGGGAACACAGCGGGATGAAGATAGGGAGGAATACCAAACTTCCCTAAGGGAGGTAGGGAAGGCAGTAAGGCAGGCAAAGGCCCAAATTGAGGAAACACTAGCACAAACAGTAAAAGAAGGTGACAATATTTTCTATCGAAATATTAGTGAAAGGAGACAGTCCAGAGGGGGTATTGCTAAAATAAAAGGAGATAAGGGTGTGTGTGAGGAGGAGGATCATGTAAAAGCATCTATCCTAAATAGATACTTCTGCCCAGTATTTACTGAAGAGAAGGTAGGGCAGGGCCCACAGCTCAGCACCATGGACACAGGGGAAGGAGGGAGGTGAGCACTAGTCCCTTCACAAAAGAAAGGTTCCTACAAGAGCTCAATAAACTCAGGGTGGACAAGGCACTGGGACCTGATGGCATACACCCTAGGGTACTAAAGAAGCTAAAGAAGCTAAGGGTGGAACTAGCAGAGCCATTAGCAGAACTGTTTAGTGAGTCTCTGAGCACAGGAGAGGTCCCAGAAGACTGGAGAAGGGCTCATGTGATCCCGCTCCACAAGAGTGGTAGCAGGGAGGAGGCAGGGAACTACAGACTAGTCAGTCTTACCTCAGTAGTGGGCAAGATTATGGAGGCACTCCTTAAGGAAAGGATAGTGCAACACCTGGAATCCATAGGAGCACAGGATCCAAGACAGCATGGGTTTACAAAAGGAAGGTCCCTGTCAAACTAATAGATTTCTTTGACTGGATAACCAGAGTGGTGGACCAAGGGGGAGCCGCGTTGATGTCGCCTACCTTGACTTCAGCAAAGCTTTCAATACTGTTCCACATAGAAGATTGATTAATAAGCTGGGTAGGCTCAGGGTGGGTCAGATGTTGGTCTGCTGGGTGGCAAACTGGTTGATGGACAGAAAACAGAGAGTGGTGGTAAACAGTATTCAGTCAGAAGAGATGCAAGTCACAAGTGGGGTACCTCAGGGATCAGTCCTGGGGCCAGTCCTCTTCAATATCTTCATCAGTGACATTGCAGATGGACTGGAGGGTAAGGTTTGTCTGTTTGCAGATGACACCAAGATCTGCAACAGAGTAGATGATCCAGATGGGGTGGGCAGAATGAGAAGAGATCTGGATAAACTAGCAAAATGGTCGGAAGAGTGGCAACTGGGGTTTAATGTAAAGAAGTGCAAGATCATGCATATGGGGAAGTTCAACCCTGAAGCCACCTATGGACTGGGAGGGTAGTTGCTGGCAGTCACAAGAGAAGAAAGAGACTTGGGCATCATCATCACCGATTACCTGAAATCATCCAAGCAGACCACTAAAGCAGTAGGAAAGGCTAGGGGGGATGTTGGAGTATATTTGAAAGGGTATCACAAGTCGGAAGAGGGAGGTAATAATCCCTCTTTACAAGAGACTGGTTAGGCCCCATCTGGAGTACTGCGTGTGCAGTACTGGAGGCCACATCTTCACAAGGACATTAACCAAATTGAGGCAGTCCAGAGAAGGGCAACCAAAATGGTGCAGGAACTGCATCAGAAAACATATGAGGACAGATTAACGTAGCTCAATATGTATACCCTTGAGCAAAGGAGGGAGAGAGGTGATATGATCAAAACATTTAAACACCTTAAGAGCATTAACAATGTGAAAGAGTCTAACATGTTTCAGTATAAGAAAAATAGCAGGACAAGAGGACACAGCACGAGATTAGAGGGAGGCCAATTAAGGGGTAATGTGAGGAAGTTCTTTTTCACAGAAAGGGTGGTGGATGGATGGATGGAATGGCCTACCTCAGGAAGTGGTGGATATGAATACAGTGCATGGCTTCAAACAGGCATGGGATAGGCATAAGGGAGCAATACAGATGAGTATGAATAGATAGGCCATTGACAGAGCAAAGGCCGATGGCACATTTATAAGGTACAAAAGAAATGGGTAGACTGGATGGGCCTTGCAGTCCTTATCTGCCGTTAGCTTCTATGTTTCTATGTTCTTTGTTTCTATTGTACATACAGTACAGTACTAAAAATGCAATAATGGAGCGAAATGCAATGAATGGGAGGAGACTAACAGCTCTAAAGGTTACTGTGACAAAATTACTGCACTGAAAATGTATTGTACCAACATTGCTAAGGCACTGAGGGAAACTTAGAGCACAGTTGAAAGTGAGTTGCATCAGAGGTGACAGGTGGTTGGAAAATAGTCGCAGAAGTTAGAGTTGGCAGTGCATTGTCATTACAAAACAAATGCTACACCAGTGAGTTAAAGGAAAAGTTCAAAGGGATACAGTAAGAATCCCAAAATACCTTTTCTACATAGTATGCCATTACCAGCCATGCTTCAGATGTTGAAGCTGCAATTCATTTTGTGAAAAAATTTGTCACAGTCAGTTTTTGTAATGTTTTATCAGCACTTTTTTCAGTCCCCCACAACAATATCTTTTGTGCATGATCTTACCCCCAGAATGATGTTATGCAAAGAATGTTTTACATACAGCAACAAGAAATTCTGGGTAAATTATAAAAGTGACTTAAATGTTCATTGCTCAGAGGGGGTCTCTTATTTTGATAGTGGCCACTGCAGTACAGCACCTAATATGTAGATGTATTTATTTATGTATTTATTTAAAGGTTTCACCTGGAAAGACATGCTGAGCAGACAAGCTAGTTTCCAGATACATCGTGGGGGAGAGGGGAAAGGTGCACACAGTAGGTACATATGTAGCAAGGCATTGTGGGTACAGTACATAGCTGATTTTTCTGGCTCCTACTCCTGTGTTGCTAAAATAGCAAGACTGACCAACAGAAGGCTCTGTTTCAAACCAGCAGGTGTTTACTTCTAAAAACAGAATACAATTGTATTTAGTGTATTTTGATGTGTTAGCAGTTAATTTTTACTTCAATGATAAAATATCTGTCAGTGAAGTGACACAAGTGGATTTTCACCTTTGCTCCTCATACTGCTAGTACAAAGGAATTCAACAAACGTCTGGTATTATCACGTCAGAAACTGACAGCTGCTCAATTGGATTATTTCCTCGCTTGCAAATGACAACATACAAATTGGATTTTGGAAAGGTGAGTAAAGAAACAAATAAAAATAAATGGAATGACTGCAGAGGCACCTAAAAGCATCAAACCTTCATTCTCCCTTACTAAGCATTAGCCCTTTAGAAGCTTTGTTTACCTGGCATGATGTCACAGTTGGGGGCTGTGGCACTGAGGAAAAAAAGGGGCTTGTTATACAAATGAAGCAGAGCACAGAAATAATAGCATTTATTCATGGAAAACAGCACTTTTGGGCAGTTTGCATGTTAGGAGATTAAATCACAACTCTTATAGGCTGCTATTGCCATTTGTTATGGTACATGTTGGTATATCATTTTAATGTGATTTGTACTGTACTATTGAAGTTTAATGGGCTGCATAGGTAGAGGAGGCATGGATTTGGAGGGCAGCTGACTCCTGTGTTTTATAGCACGGGAGTCAGCCAAAGCATTAATTTTGCCCACACACACACACACACAATCAGTGGAACTTCATTCATTTAAAATATTTGAAAATGGTTGAGGGTCTGAGGACAGCAGGCAGGATGCTTTAAAACTTTTTGAACTAAATGTGCAGAGAGAATCCATGTAACAGCAAGTGTATTTTGGAAAAAACAACAACTTCATATAAAATTTTGGTTTTACTATTGAGCGTGTTACACTGTATAGTTCTTTGGGTTGCATCACTCAAAAAATTATCCTGTAGATGTACATCCTAGCCCTGTTCTGCTTTGATATTCATGAATTCATTTCTGCGAATGTACTGTGGAGTATTCATAAATATCTGTGGATGATTCAGGATTTTAAAACATTAGGTTGGTTTACTGAATTAGCATATATCCAAGAAAGCAACTGTTTTTTCCAGTGATCTGGCCTGAGATGTTGCACAGCTTTGCCTTCTGGTCTAGGCAATTTTTACCCACCCCTTAATTTTTCAGTATACTCAGGGCTCCTGGTGTTCTGCAGCAGAATTTTCTGATTCCTGCAGCAGGGCTCCTTGACTTCTGCGGCAGCATTTTCTGATTTCTGCTGAATGATTTATTCATTATTCTGGCAGAATGCAATCCTGTCATTGGCTAAATATGATGTGATGTCATTGATGACATCATATGCTGAGCATAGGGGAGGGGCTTCAGGATAAACGAGGTGGGAAAGAAAGCCTGACACTATGGAAAAACAGTATATTTATATGAAAATTCACCAAAAGCAATGAATTCTGCTGCACTATATATATTCTGTGGCATGATGCAAATTCTGCGGCAAATTCTGCAAGCACAGAACCGCAGCATTCCAGGGGCTTTGGGTATACTCTTCCACCTCTGACGGGGTGGTATTGACCTGCCTCAATCAGAAACCCATCAGGCATAGTGCAAGACTTCCTTTTCACTGCTTCATGCATGCCTCCACCTTATCATGTAAGGAATAGTCTCACCAGAAAAAGAAGTCCTTGATTTAGGAAATTTTGGTTTCTACAGCACCAGTTGTAAGTGCATCCAAAAGGACTTTTAGCATCAACCATTAGGTTTATGCAGAACAGTTAAATGAGAGTGTGATAGGCTAAAGAATGTGTTGGGGAAAAGTACATTGTTTAGTAGGCCCCATCATCCCCCCTTCCCGAACGAAAGACCATACACAATCAGCCCGGAGAAATGGCCACAGCCATGTGTTTATCAAAAACCTGTAAAATATACAGCATACAACATGTCACGCACAACCTGGGAATCTCAGCAAGGTTCTTGATGGTCAATGCCAGTCCATCCCTTACCATATGAAGAGACCCTCTACGGGGACTCAGGTACAAAGTAAAGCCTCCGGAGGGATACCAGCCTCCAAGATGAGTTGGGTTTTCTGGCCAGGTGATGAGTACCCATCCTCCATCTTGAGGGCAGTTTACCACTATAACATAAGGTTATTAATCAGTCTGTCTGAACTGGGCCCCAGTCATCTGGCCTCACCTCATGCCAGCTTGGTGGGAACTCATCCTGAACAGAAGCAGACCCCCCTCTCCCATTATCCCTTTGTATGACATCCTTGTGAGACTCCCATGCTGCTGTACGTGTACATTGCCTGTGATAATGACTACTACTAAGAAAGACTTCATTATACCTCCCTGAGGATGTGAAAAACCTGGAAAAACTCTGTGAGACATATCTGGAAAAATTCATCCTCAACCCTTAAAGAAACCCTCCATAGCACAGCAGCCAGGTTTTCTACACTAACCTTGCTAGTCTGAAGCCCTGCTACTATGAGGGCAGGTGGGTAGGAATTCCAGCAGAAAGGAAAGAGCAAGAGGGTGAGCTGGGCCTTTGCAGTGCTTCTTAAACTCCCTTCTCCACCCCTCCAGCTTGAACCAGTGGGCAGCCCTACCTGATCCTCCCCCATTGAGAGGAATGCCACCTGAACTATGTCTACCTGGTTCAGGTATATGGAGGAGAGACCACCAACCTAGTCTCAGCTGCTGCAATTTTTTGCAACCTGTCCAAATTGAAAGAGGCCGAGATTATTATAAGTGCCAGGAGATTTAGGAGAGAAAGAAAGCGCGAGAGAGAGATACAGGCAGACAGAAAGAGAAGAGGTTAAATGCTGGGAGGTACAAGAGTGAGAGATAGAAAGAGACAGGTGGGTAAGTGCAGGGAGTTGAAAGAGTGAAGACTAAGTCCAAGATGGTGAGAGAGAGAAAGAGAGAGAGAGAGAGAGAGGGACACACTGAGGAGGTTAGGTGTAGTGAGGTGAGTGAGAGATAGGTGGTTAAGTGTAGGGAGGTGAGCGAGAGATACAGAGAGGAGGTTACATGCAGGTAGATTATGGAGAGAGACAGTGAGGTGTGGTTAAGTAATGGGAGGTTCAGAAGAAGAGGGAGATGGGATGCTAAGTGAAGGAAAATAAGAGAGGAAACTAAGTGCAAGGAGGTTAAGGAAGCAGAAAGAGCAAGAAGTGAGAGAGAGAAATTTAAGTGCAGGGAGGTTTAAGAGATTGAGAGCGAGGCATGATTAAGTAATGGAAAGTTCAGGAGAGAGAGAGAGAGAGAGAGAGGACATTAAGTGCAGCAAGATGACAGAAGAGGTTAAGTGCAGGGAGGTTCAGGAAACTGAGGGAGGGAGGGTGGATAAGTAATGCAAAGTTCAGGAGAGAGATGAGATAAAGTGCAGGATGAGGGACAGGAGATGGGATAAGTATGAAGGGAGGGACCCAAACCAGTATTTAGAGATGCAGGAAGCACAGTGGAACTGGTGACATGTGGGAAGTGGGAGGATGGATAGAGAGGAATATAGGGAGCAGTGGTAGGTGAGAGAGGGTGAGTCTGTGGCAAAGTGGCAGATGGTGGTAAAGAGGGTGTCTAGTCTAGCAAGTGAAGTGAACAGGGCAGTGTTATAGACCACGTCTGTGTAGTCGAAGATCAGGAGAACCATTTTGGTGACTAAGTCGAGGGAGGCAGTCCTTATTGTAATACAGGGCACCACATTTGGGGTGGAGTTTGGCATGGATGGAATCAACGTGAACTGAGAAGTGAGCTGGCTATCTAACCACACACCAAGGTACCTGAAGGGAGCCATTTAGCATGGAGAAAACAGGGAGGAAGATGAACCAGGCCAATTTTTGGCTTGTACCAAAAGTCATACACGTAGTTTTTATTTGTTGATCCATATCTGGGTGGACTGGAACCAGCCCAGAACATTGGAGCAAGACTTCCACAGAAGCAGTTGAGGCACCTGGGGTGCAGAGGACTTTATCATCTGTACACATGTGAATATGTGAGTTGGCACAGGCAGAGGGGAGGTCATTAAGGAAGACCGAGAATAAGACTGGACCCAAAATGAAGCCTTGTGGGACCTTGGCCTGCTTAGGGGAGTGGTGCAGAAAGGGCATCTCCTACCTGTACTGACAGTTGATGGCCCATGAGATAGGATTAGTACCAGTTGACAGCAGAGGCTAAGAGGCTGGCAGTGCTCAGAATGAAAAGCTTTGGCCAGATCAATGAAAATGACCACAGTAATGTACCCCCTTATCCATCCCGGAGAAGTTGGACTCAGAGATCTTAGGTACAGAAGTGATGGTAGAGTGATCCTGCCTAAAACCAAACTGGAAGGGGGGGGAAGGAAGTTGGAGGAGTGGAGCAAGTCAGCAAGCCATGAGTAAACCAGCTTGTCTTGCAGCTTTGCAGGAGAAGGGAGGAGGGAGATAGGGCAGAAGGTTCCAGAAATGGAGGGATCTCCCCCTTTGTGGAGGGGAAGAACCTTGGCAAACTTCCAAAACTTATGGACAGTGCAAAAACAGTGAAGGAGAGATCTGGGAGGTAAGTGAGGTAGGAGGCAATGGCTGAAGCTGACCGATGGAGAAGTTTAGGCTCCAAACCATCTGGGCCAGATTTGAAAAGGTTGAGCGAGGAAAGGATAAGAAGAGTCTCCTCGGGAGTGACAAGAGGAAAGTCAAAACCCAGGGAAAAGTGAGGTAGATGAGATGGAGGAGAAGCTGGGAGAGGAGAGGAGCCAGGAGGACGGGGGAAGGGAGAGTACACATGGTGAAAACCTCATTGAAGTGAACAGCAACAAAGGGAAGGTCAGATACTGATGAGCCATTTACCAAGAAGACAAGGGAGAAGACTGGGCCAGGGGGGTCAAAATGAGAATAAATTGCCTTCCAGAATTTGGCTGGGGAGTTTATGTTATTCAGGAGGTTGGCCTAAAAATAGAGGGACTTGGTGGTATGAACAGCTTTAGTGTAAGACTTACTAAGCATCTGGTGGGTGAGGAGGTCCTGCAAGGAGCGGGATAATTTGTACTTGGCCCAGGCTTAGTCATGAGCCTTGCACAAGTCAATGAGATCACAGGTGATCCAGGGGCAGTGAGATGACTTTACCCTAGATTTACTGATGGGTGTACTTTTCCTGGACAGAGGTAAATAATGAGTGGAAGAGGGATAGTGCCATATCAATGTCTGGAGCAGTGATCATGTGGGACCAGTCAGCAGCAGCCAGGTAACTCAGAAGATCCTCTAAGTTCAGTGACCAAAGGGACCTTGACCAGATGTACTTTACAGAGGGAAATTAACTTTTCTCATGCAAAATGTCATACAGTGGTCACTGAAGGTGTCTGGTAGTATACCTGCTGCAACCATGTGGTGAGGTTGTGCGTAAAGAACCCAGTACAAGAGGGTATGGTTAGATGAGTGATGATGGAATTGGGTGGGTTAGTTGATGAGTTGTGAAATGTTAAGGGACTCAATCCTATGGGTAGTTGACCTGGAGGTTGGAAAAAGCCAATTAATGTTGAAGTCAACCTTGAGAATGAGCTCACAAGCTAAGGAGTGCAAGGAGTGACCTGAAAGTGAACTGACCAGAGAAAATGAGATTGTTGGAAAAGCATAAAAAACACAAACAAATATGTAATGAAGAGGGAAAGGAAAGTTTAGCTAGCAGGGACTCAATGGAAAAGGATACAGCCTCCTTGAGAGTGATGGTGCAAGAAAAAGACTCTGGCAGACATAAAGGGCACTGCCAACCCCACGTTATCCTCTTTCTGACCTGAAGATAATAATCCCAAATGGTCAAGATAGAATCAGGAGTCCTGTAAGAGATCCAGGATTCTGTGACACAGATGAGAATGTTAACAGACCCATACAATAAGACCATCCAGTTTGGGGAGGAGGCTCCTAACATTCAGGTGGAAAATACTAAGGCCTCTAGGGATGGAGAAGGTGGTGGGGGGCCGGATTAAATTTCTACATCACCAGCAAGGAGGAGGAGAAGCAGGCTAAGGAGTAGGAGAATGGAGTGGGACTTTCAGTTCGTAGGATATGTAAGAGAAAGGAAGGGGTGAATGGGCAAGAGACAGGAGAGAGCAGTGGAGGAAATCCAGGATAAGGGAGAAGGAGGAAAAGAGGCTAGGATAGTTAGGAAAGAAGTGGGGCTGTAGGTGGGGGGGGGCTTGTAGAAAGGAGGAAGCAGGGGGAATGAAAGGGTGAGGAAGAAGAGGGAGTGGAAGGGAAGGTGGTGAAAAGAAGGGGAGGGAACAGGAAAAGGCAGAGGAGGAGGAGGAGGAGGAGGGCTGGGAGCATGATTGGCAGGCAAACTGGTAACCAAAAATAAATAAATAAAACAGACACTGGCACAGCAACAAAATACCCAGGGAAGTAAGGCAGCCCTTTCTGAATGAAATTCAAGTTTATATTATTGTCATTAGTTTTAATGTTTTTATAAATTGTGAATTGTTTATTTCATGTAACTTTATGTAAGCTAAGTGTGCCTAGAGGCTGTCCCTGGAAACAGGATTCTGCCTAGTCCCTTATCATGTCTAAGTATAAATAAACTTCAGACTTTAAGGGCAGAGTCCTGCAGTGAATTGCAGAGCACTGATCATGCACTGGGAAGAAATGCAGGTCCTCAATTCAAATGTTACACCCAGTTAGCTCCTCCTATGGAGTGCTCTGATTGGCTGGTGATGAGCTAGGGCCTTGATGCTGGTGTAACTGGGTCCTGAGCTGAAGTGCAGCAACTGGTGATGACAGGAGCGGAGGAAGGAATTTCTGGCACTGTCCAAACCTCCCAGCCACTGGATGTTTCAAGGGCAGAACCCTGGGTGAAAAACCAAGAATATGAACTCAGGTGATGAAGATATGGCAGCACTGTGAGATGCTGGACAAGTGATGTGGATGAGACATCAGGTGCATGGATTCAAGTGATGAAGAGATGGCAGCAGAATGAGATGACAGATGAGCGATGTACAGCGGAGTCATCCATGATGCAATGCAGTAATGTGCAGTACGTAATGACACAAAATACTGCATGACAAAAGGCTTACTCACCATTGGACTACACTGTTCCCTACAGTACACTGCAGTATTTTGTGATGTACTACAGCATAACGGCATTGCCTCCTGGCTGGCGCCACTGCAGATGAGACATCTAGATTAAAGCCTTAAGTGATGAAAACATGGCAGCAGTGTAAGATGACAGATAAGTGATGCAGATTGAGGACCCTTGAGTATAGAGTCAGGTGATGAAGATATGGCAACAGAGTGACATGCCAGAAAAATATTGTAGATGAGAAACCAAGAGCACAGACTCAAGTGATGACAGTATGTCAGCAGTGTTACATAGTACCAGACAAGTAACACAGAAGTGACAGCAGCAGTGTGAGTTTCAAACAAGGAAGATATGGCAGCAGTGTAATATGGTGCCAGACAAGTAACACAGAAGTGACAGCAGCAGTGTGAGTTCCAAATAATGAAGATATGGCAGCAGTGTAATATGGTGCCAGACAAGTAACACAGAAGTGACAGCAGCAGTGTGAGTTCCAAATAATGAAGATATGGCAGCAGTGTAATATGGTGCCAGACAAGTAACACAGAAGTGACAGCAGCAGTGTGAGTTCCAAATAATGAAGATATGGCAGCAGTGTAATATGGTACCAGACAAGTAACACAGAAGTGACAGCAGCAGTGTGTGTTTCAAATAATGAAGATATGGCAGCAGTGTGACATGACAGGCAAATGGTGTACATGAGACAGCAAGAGTATAACTTCAACTGACAAAGATACAGCAAAAGTGTGACATTACAGACGAGTGGTGTAGATGAGGAAGCAAGAGTACAGACTCATCTGATGAAGATATGACAGCAGTGCAAGCTAACAGATGAGTAACGCAGATGTAAAAGCAGCTGTATGTGATTCAAGTGATGAATATATGGCAGCAGTGTGAGATAAGAAGAGTAATCTGCATGAGAAACCGGGAGTATAGACTCATATGCCCATAGCAAGCTGGAGCCACCTATATAATGTGGGCGGCCCCATGTCATCTTATCTCTTCCTCTTACTGCCAACCACTTGTCAGATCATGAAGAAAATGCCTATGTTGATTTCAGTCAATACATTTTTTTATTTTAGTAGTTTGTTTGATTCTATAACGTATGCTGTCGTTGAATCCTGCAAAAAAGTTTCAACCACAATTTTGTTTTCAGCGATGCAGAATGAAGATCTTTAGAAACAATGCTCACACACTCTCTGTTAATTGCCTGAACTTCTTGCATGATGGGAAGAATCATACCATTTCCAGGGCTTTAACCAGGCCATGAGGAGATATAGCTTTCACCTCTGGCATCCACCCCAGTTCTGCTGTCTCATTCTAAGGGTTCAGTTCTCAGGGAACCCCAAAGGTTTTCTTATTAGGTGGTCACATCGTCACCTTCCAGGGAACATTCATGAAAGGATAAACCTAGAAAGGCTTTCTTGTCACATCATCACTGAAGCACGTATTCTACAGAAATGGCTCCCTCTAGATCTGGGTTGCCACTGCATTCCAGACAAAAGGGTACATTTACCTCCATTAACCCCCCCCCCCAACCATTGTTCAGACACTAATGTTGGGAAGTGGCTCTCCTGTTAACAGAGGTGTACAGCCATTGGTGACAGGCACTGTCTCATCATGGACTGTGCTTTTGACGTTGCTGGCTGGCACCGTGGACACACATGCTATGGTCCAGGTTATGGTCTCTGAACTGTTTCAGCACCTGCTTCCATCACTGCTGTTGACAACTACTACTTTGATGGCTCTATCTTCGCAACTATCTCTTCTGTCAACCTCAGCTGTAGGGTCCCTACTGTCAGCCTCTGTCATTGACCTGTGGCTTCTCTGTCAATGCCACAGCAGCCTGTGAATCCTGGGATCCTCTTACTCACTCAGAGGATGAGGAGGATAAATATAATCCTGACCTTTTGGACATGGAGGAGGGGGATTAAGGAGAAGAAAAATAACCTATATTTGGCTTTGACTCCAGTTCTACTGTCTTGCCCTGTAGTGAGGACACTGTAGTTTACATCCCAAGGTTGTCCTCTGAGGATGCCTCTGTTCAGGCTCTGTAATACCTCATACAGGACATGTTAGGCTTTGCTGATAAAAAGGACTCCATTTAAAGGAATCTATATTAATTCCTGTAGGTTCCCACTTCACTATCAGTGATTATTTCTCACATGCCATGATGGCTGCTTGGCATAGACCCAGTAGTTTACCTGCAGTCACTCTCAATATGGACAACAAATATGCTGTCCCTTCTACAAAGACTTTTTATGCCACCAAGCCTGAGAATGACTTGTTGGTCATGATGGCTGCTCATAACAGATACCAGTCCCACTCCTCCTGGCACATGAGCGCTTTGCCTCCTGACAAGGAATCTAGGAAATCAGATGTTATGGGCAAATGGCTTATGCCCCAGCTTCACTAGGTCTCCATACTGTCAACTACCAGGCTCATATGATAATGTATCAGAATGGCTTATGGAAGTCCCTAACTATTGTGCTTGACATGTTGCCTGAGGAATCTTTCAGAAGTGAGATTCAGCAGTGTGTTAGCCATGGTCTAGATGCTGGGAAACATTCACTAATGTCTATTTATTATGCTTCCGATGCTTCTTCTCAGGCGGCCACCTCTGGTATCTGCCATCACAGATACTCATCGCTGTGGGTCACTGGTTTTTCAACCCATGTTCAACAAATGATTCTTAACTCCCCTTTTCATGGCCTGAAACTGATTAACCACCATGTGGAGGTTACACATTGAGACATACAGTCTTCAGAGATGACTCTCCATTCCTTGAATTACCTGGCATCCCAGCTCTCATGAGGGTGTGACAATGTTCCATTTTGCAGGGCAGCACACCCCCTGAGGAAAAGGTTCACCTTGCAGCGCTGGGGCTTGTCAAGTTGGTTGTCAGATGTCTGCTAATTCCCACTAATGAATTGCGCTTCTGCATTTTTGGAACTGTTGGAGTGCTTGTTTTCTCTTTGTCACCATGTAGGAGCTTCTGTTCTTTCTGTGGACATGCTCCTGGATTAGCAATCCTTAGATCCCCACCCCTTTGCCTTAGCCTTTTGGTGCCCATAGCAACACCTATAAGGTCTGGGTGCTGTCAGTGTCCTGGCTGCTGCAGCCACCTTCTGACTCCCTTCTAACCCCTACCCCTCCAAAGAGCACTGGGATTCAGGTAAGGGGAGGGGTCTTCCTATTTCTGATAAAATGGCAGGATATCATATCAGATAAGAGGGTCCTCGAGATACAGTAATTTGAACAAGTCATGCATTGGAACTGCTTGCACCCCCACTTGTGTATCCTGTAAGCACTTGCTAGTACCCTCTGGGCCACTTGTTGGCCTTACACGCAGAAGTCCAGACTCTTTTAGACAAATGGGTGATTCAGCCCCTATCCCTGACCTCTATGGAGGGGATTCTGTTGAATGTCTACTGTTACTGGTAAAGTAAGCAAAGATACTTTTTGAAGCAAGCAGTGCCAGTGGGTCAGTAGGTTCCATGCTTGCCTCTGGGGCTGGAAGATCAGAAGGCCATAGGTTCTAACCCCACACCAGGAACTTGGGCTAATACCCAATACTTAAACTGCAGTGTGGGGTGTTGTACTTTGGAGGTACCATCCTTCAGATGAGCATGCAACCAAGGGGTTCTATGTGATAATAGTGACCGCACAAAGGTGATCGCTATTATCCCAACCTGCAATATCGCCGAAAACAATTTCGGTGATATGCATAATAAAACCACTGGGGAGTTGTGCACACAGAGACTGCGCCCTAAGCCCCCCGAGGGTGAACCCCCGCACCCCTAAATAAAGATTCTCAACTCTAGGGGTGCATGTCAGGAGGGGGCACATCCCAGCTTAAAAATTCTAAGTCCCGCAGCTCGTGGAATCGTAAAATTATACACCTGTCCCCAGTCCTGAACCTGGGACTTGCTCCGTCGGAGCCATGCACCCTACCCATCACACCACATGGCTAGCTCGGCGGAAGTAGGTTCCCTGCGGGTCACATCCCTGTCCCCCATCCCTCCACATCCTGTCACCCACCCTCCCTTCCCATCGCCTATCCTACCATCACCATGTAGGCAGTCGCCATCCCCCTACAGTCACCCATGAGGAAAGTGTTGTTATATGGGTAACCGTTATGACGGTCACCCATATTTGGTTGCCTTCCTCATGTGCTACCCAACCAAGGTCCTGACAGCTCCTCTCTGGTGGCTGTTGAGGCAGAAGTTAAAGATTCCATGACACTTATCTTAAAGGTAGATTTCCCTAGTGTCCAAGCAAACATTCCCCCCCATCAATAAAACATGTCATTGTAACCCACTCCACCAGGATGCAACTGGAAATGAGCTGTCACAGCCCAGTGCAGCTTTCCTGGTCAAAAATTACAATAAAAAAAAAATAAACATTCAGGTAGTTCTTCCACAGAATGGGATCTTTGCAAATGGTAGTGTTGCAGTAGCTGTACTGTATAATGTGGCTTGATATGGCTCTGCTGATTTTGGCTGAGCATCTCACATGAGATGGGTGCTTAATCAATCCTAGGAGCAGCTTTTTTGTTGTGCTGCTGCTAGTTCATGCAACCAACCCATTACTAGGCATGAGTCAATAATCATCACTAGGAGCCTGCCCACTGACTCACATTGTTACGGGAAAAAGGTGGAGGTTTTATATAACTGTTCCAAACCACCAGCAAGTGAAGTATATTAAGCAATACATGACATTTATGGAGGGTGCCAAACAGCACAATGGTTCATAGTCCGACTTGAAGCCAGGCATTCAGATCACAAACCTTAACCCAAGCTACCCTGAAGCAAAAGGAGCATACTCTTTCTATCAAATTCAATCAGCATGCACCGTGGACACACAATGCAAACACTTGAGCACACACATGACAACTTAATCACCCCAAAAGACATAGATTCACCTGAACTTTGGAGGTAGGGGTGACTGTTTAGATGCCCAAATTGAACTGTTTGCAACCACTAAAAACAGTAAAAAATGCATGGTACAGTAATCAAGCAGAATTTAATTTTTTCACAGTACATGTACAGTGCCTGTATTGGAAACACAAAACTAAAATGTTTTAATGCTATAGATTCTATTTGATTAATATTGTAGCTAATTGTATCAGATGGTGATTTAGAATAACCCTACAATCCACAAAAAATATTATGTATTGTATAAATGATAGGAAAGTGTGGTTTATGAGTAAATATATTATTAGGAGGAGGGCTAATAAGGTGAATAACCCATGACCTGAAGCTAATCAGTATGAATGTGTAAGCAGTGAGTATTATTTCCAGATTTCTATGAATAATGTGTAAGCAGTGAGTATTATTTCCAGATTTCTATGAATAATACACTATTTCTGTATGGATTCTGAATAACGAATAGTAGCACTATTAGTCTCTATTCCGGAAATAATATCTTTAAGAAAAAAAAGAAATGCTAGCAGCCCCCCACCTTCCTTTCTACCTCAGATCCACCCTCAATCAGCACCCCCATCCCACCCTTCCCCTCCAGTACCCACATTTTGAGAACTATATGCATCTCTTAAGTAAAACTCCAATGATGGGTGACAAACACAATCTGCCCACCTCCACGACTGGACACCAACTTTCAGTGTTTTTGAGTGCACTATAAGAAGTAATGATTGCCCATCCCCACCCTAGTAGCAGCACCCTCCTCCACACTCACACCCCCATGTACCCCACACCTAATTCTGAAGGGAAGAAGGTGACTGAAAAAGCCCATCCCTTCTCCACAGCCGGCCACCTTCTTTGGAATGAAAGTGCTTGAGCTCTTACTCGCATAGTAAAACCAGCTAATCACATCATTAGCTGGCTTTTAAAGGATCTGGGCTAGGGATGGAGGTGGGGACTGTTACCCTTTCCTTTTTTTTTAAATAACCCGAATGCCAAAATATAATTCCGAGTACTGAGTTCCTGGACCCTGAATACTGAATATTCGGATGAATATTCAGGAAAAGATATTTACACAGCCCTACCATTTAGTCTCCCTATAGTTCACATTTGGGTTTGCCATTTTCATGTGTTTGTCTTGGTGATTTATGCATTGTACAGTACAGCCATTTTTTTTAAAGACAGTCTTTTGGCCCCCTTTTTTTTGTAGGGTAGGGTCTCCTGTAGAGGGAGTGGATGGGCCTGTTTGTCCTTTACTTTAAAGACTGTAAGGCTGTATTTAGTACATATTTCTTTTTAGTCTGGATAAATTTTGTAGGTCTGAGAGTCCTTTCAGTGTGTGAAGTGGTTAGAGTCTTATTTGGTGTGAGGTTCGTGTAATTCGTTTGGTATGTACTGTACGTTAAATGATGTATTAATTGATTATTGATTTGGTAATTAGATGTAATTAGTGTGGTAGCATATGGTTTAATGCACTGTGGGCATATACTGTACTTTTAATTAGTTTAGGCATATAATTTGTATTTAATTACAAAAAAGAAAAGAACTACTTTAGTGCATCTGTTAAGGTTGAAGCACAAAGTGTATGAAGTAGTGAAATAAAAAATTAAGGAAGAAATGTCCCTGGAGCTTTGACAAACTGGTGCTGTGGTGTCCCTCTGGATTTGAATAATCCTGGCATGCAGTCTTGGCATTGCCTTTACACTGGAGCCTACCTTGCAAGAATTCCTGTGTCACTTACTTTGATTAGACAGTGCTGATGTTAGGGTAACACCAGCACTGTGTTGCATGATTCTTTGAACCTTGAGGAACACCATGCCACTGATTCAGCAAGATTTCAGGGACCTAGACCTGTGGCAGACTTCCCCTCCACTGACTAGCACACATGCCACTCTTGTTCCTCCACACAAATAAAAAATACGCTCCCCCTGGTAGCTATTTTTAAAAATTTAATCCAGCATTGCACAGCACAACCTTTAAACCCCACCCCCCGCCACCTCAGCCATTTGCCTAGCGTTTGACCATTCTTTGAGTTGCTGACACTGGGTTCCCAATCCCAGTGTTGGGTCAATCCCTAAAAATGAAAATAAAGAGTAACCTCTCCCCATACAAGTGAATATGCCTGTTTCCCCATAGCCCCCTCAGAAGTAGCACCCATACCCACCTTCTGTCTGGCACCCACCATTTAAAAAAGGAATCTAGCACTGGATGGTGAGCACAGCCTTTCCTCCTCCTTGACTGGCTGCTGTTGACTAAAGAAACATATAATTTGCTGGCAGATAAGGGCTGCTTGGCCCACTTAGTCTGTCCATTTTCCCCTGCCTATAGTATCACTCCAGATCCTACCCGATCTCCGGCCCACTGACCCTTCCCCCCTTTCCTTTCTCTAAGATTCTCTTATGCCCACTGTTTTCACCCCTACCACCTCTGGTAGAGGAATGTTCCAAGAATCTACTACTCATTCTGTGGAAAAGTATTTCCTTATATCTCTCCTGAACCTCCCCCCCTCCAGCTTCTTTATTTATTGAAAATGTTTTACTAGGAAATGGCACACTGAACAACAAGTTGCTTGTCTCATGGTGCGCCATGCCCCCTTGTCCTTGAGCATCTTTTTTTTCTGAAAAATACTTTCCTCCTGTACTTTATTTACTCCCATGAGGTGTTTAATGGTCTCCATCATCCTCTCTCTCTCTCTCTCTCTCTCTGTTCTCTTCCAGGGTGTACATATTTAGGTACTTAAGACTCTCCTTGTAGGGCCTCTGATGAAGACCCTACACCATTTTAGTTGCTATCCTCTGGACCACCTCCACTCTGTCAGTATCATTCCAGAGGTGTGGTCTCAAGAACTGAACATACTATCCTAGGTGGTGTCTTACTTGTGATCTATACAGAAGCAATACCACCTCCCTCTTTCTGCTGGTGATACCACACTTATACACCCCAGTATCCCACTAGCTCTTCCAACTACCTTGTCGCACTGCCTGGCCAGCTTTAGGTCATCTGATATGATCACCTTCAGGTCTCTTTCCTGTTCGGTGGTCATCAGTACCACTCCTTCCATTTTGTACTCTGTCCCTGGGTTTCTGTGCCACACATACATTACTTTCCACTTTTTCACGTTGAAACTCAGCTGCCATACCCTTGACCACTCCTTGAGTTTTCTTGGGTTTCTGTTCATCCTTTCCAGTCCCCCCCTTGAGTGGCAACCAAATTGCAGATTTAGGTATCATTGCAAAGAGGAAGACCTTCCCCTCCAGCTCCTCTGCAATATAACTTATAAAGACATTAAAGAAGACCGGTAGCCGCATTGATCCTTGAGGCACCCTGCTGATCACACTTCCATTCTCCGAGTGAGCTCCATTTGCGACTACCCTCTTTCACCTATCCCCTAACCAATTTATTACCCACCTTACTACCTTTGGACCTATTCCTAAGATGCCCAGCTTGCTTACTAGCCTCCTATGTGGAAAAGTGTTGAAAGACTCACTGAAATCTAGGTAGGCCATGTCCACTGCTCCTCCCTGATCTAGTTCCTTGGTCACGGAGACAAGGAAATCTATCAGATTTATTTGACATGACCACCCCCCCAATCAATCCATGCTGACTCGGGCCTTGTATCCCATTGGATTTAAGATATTTCACAATCCTTCCTTCATCAGTGACTCCATTCATTTTCTCACCACTGAAGTCAGGCTGACTGGCCTATAATTACCAGCTTCTTCCTTGCTTTCACTCTTGTGAAGTGGAACCAAATCTCCCCTCCTATAGTACTCCAGGACCATTCCTGTTTCCAATGAGCTTTAAAATAGGACTGTCAGAGGTGTAACCAGTACCTCCCAGAGCTCCCTTAATACCCTAGAATGCACCCCTTCTGGTCTCATTGCTTTTTCCACTTTCAGATTAGTTAGTCCCTTCAGGACACTCTCTTCTGAAAATGGACTAGTGTCTATCTCCCTCCCTCCAATGCTCCTGTTACTTTTTTGTGGCCCTTCCCTTTCTCCTTCCTCTGTGAACACTGAACAAAAGTATTTGTTCAGGATGTCTGCCTTTTCCTGCTCCCCTCTGCAGAGTTCCCCCTTCCATCCCTTTTTAGTCTTACAGTCCCACTCCGGTCTTCCCCTTTTTACTTAGTTACCTAAAAAAATGTTTTGTCCCCCTCATCACTGCCGGGGTTATTCTCTCTTCAGTTTGTGCCTTCCTGGTCCTTACTGCTCTCCCTGCTTCCCTGTGTTTCCCCCCATATCCTTCCCTATCCTCCTCCTTTTATGTCTCCTTATACCTTCTGAATGCTACCCTTTTAGCCTTTACCTTTTCTGACACCTCTTTTGAGAACCATAGGGGTCTCTTTTACATCTTGCTTTTGCTCATTTGCTTGATGCAGAGGTTTTTTGCCTTCCTTTTGGCACCTTTTTAGCTTCTCCCACTGTTCCTTCACCCCACCCAGATCATCCTCCCTGCCAGGTCATCCCTGAGGCATTCGCCCACTTTTTTAAAATCTGCCCTCCTTAAGTCCAGGACCATTGCACTTGTGTGGTTCAGTACTGCAGCCATCCCTTATTCTGAACCACACTGTACAGTGATTGCTGTTCCCCAGGTGGCCTCCTACAGTACCTTTACATCTACAACACTATCCGTGTTAGTGGGTACCAGGTCCAGTATTGCCCCAGTACAAGTGGGTTCACTGACTAGTTGGCTGAGGAACATCTCCTTCATTAAGACCAGGATGTCACTGCTTGTAGCTGAAGCCATGATTTGGAGGTACCAATCTACCATTTGCAGATTGAAGTCCCCCACTAGCAGCAAGAGAAAAAAAACCTTGCCAAAAAAAGAAGCCCCAAAATGCAGTTATTGTGCATGTATCAGTATTTTCAGTGTTTATTTTTCTTTATCTCTTAACTTGGCCATTTTGAGCCCACATTTTCATGATACCCAAGATGCTACTGTCCCCCTCATGACCACAAAAGTGGCATATTGTAAATCTGACCTAAAATGTGTTTTGGGGTGTCAACCCACATTGAAATATAGAAATTGATGGCAAAAACATAAAGCCTACTGGCCTATCCAGTTGGCCCGGCCCTGCCTTAAATAAAGTACAATTTCCCTACTGGTCACTCACTCCCTCCCCCATATCATTCTCCCTGCAGTCCTCACCAGCCCCATATGTCCATCCTACCTTTGCTTGAATCCCTCCTCCAAAATGGCACAGACCACCCTCTCTTGCCATCTGATCCACTTATCCTCCATATTCTCGGTAAATAAGTACTTTTTAGCATTCTTTCTAAATCTCCATCCCCCCAGTTTCTTTGAGTTTGCCCTTGTGCCCATATTTTTGCATATTGAAAACAGTTCCCCAGCATATACCTTGTTTATCCTGTGAAGATACTTGTAAGTTTCAGTCATGTCTGACCTCTGCCTTCTGGTCTTCAGTGAGCAGATGTTGAGGTCATTGATGCTCTACATGTAGGACTTCCCTTGCTGTCCCTGAATCATCTTTGTTTCCTTCCTCTGCATTATCTCAACCTTATCCCTGCCCTTTTTTGAGTGTGAACTCTAGAACTGCATGCAGTGCTCCATATGCAGCTGCACCATAGATCTGTACAGGGGCAGGATCAACATCTTCTTCCTTCTGCTGCTGAGTCCCCTCAATATGCACCCCAAAATCCCAGTTGCCTTCCCTCCTGCTGAGTTGCCCTGCATTGAGTTCTTTAAGCTGTCTGCTATTAAGGCTGCAAAATCACTCCCATCTGGCATGTTTTTAACACTGCAGCTTCCATCCTGTAGCTTGACTTTGGGTTTCTGACCTCTATGTTCTTAACTTTGCAATTTTTGCATTGAATACTAGTTGTCAGATCTATGACCATTTATCCAATCCCTTCCAATCTCCCCTCAAGGAGCAGTGACCTTATACATAAAGTAGGGAATTAAGTCAACAAGGGATATAATAGAAAAGGGTCAAGACAGAGATGCTTTGAGTACAGATGGAAGCAGAGCAGGACAGAAAGATAAAATTGGGGTGATTTACAGGCTCCCCAACAAAAGGAAGGGGGCGGATAATAAACTAGAAGAAATCAGAAGGGCAGCAGCACATGCAGATGTGGTGGTCACAGGTGATTTCAATCTGCTGGATGTAGACTGGTGCATCCCAAGGGCTTGTAGCAGCAAAAGCCAGACATTCATGAATGAATTTCAGGATTGTTGGCTGGTCAAGGGGATAGGGAACCAACAAAGGAAAGATCAGCCCTGGACCTAGTGGTGTCAAAAAAGTACTATGTTTGGGATACCAGAACAGGGGAGCTGCTAGGTACTGGCAACCACCTGTCTGTATGGTTTGCTATAAAGCTTGGTAAACAACACACAGATTCCCAAACTAGGATCCTCTATTTTTGTCAGGCTTATTTCAAATATATGAAGAAGAAACTTTTTTTTCAGTTGTTTAACCAAACTTAGAGGTAGGCTGGATGGAACAGAGGGAGAGGGGATGTAGAAGGAAAATGGGCCATCATTACAGATAGCCTACAGAAGGTCATAAGTTCCTGCTTTGGGCAGGTTGAGAAAGGCAAACAATATCAACAACCAGTCTGTTTTATGAGGGAGGTGGAGGATGTATGGAAGGAAAAAAGGAGTCTTTCAAGAGCTCTAAAAAGAGTCAGAAGGATGGGGACAGGAACATATACCTTGGTAAGCTAAAGGAATCCAACAAGATGGTGTGGATGGCTAAGGCCAAAGTGAAACTGAGTACTAGGGAAGAAGTTAAGGAAGGGGACAATGTCTTCTTTCATTACATTAGGGAAAACAGAAACATTAAAAAGAAGGCATTGTCAAGCTGAAACAGCTTGAGGTGGGTGGAAGACAGCAAATCCAATGCAGAAATACTAAAGGATTACTTCTGTTCAGTATTTAAATTGGGTACAAAAATATGTGTGGGGCCAGTTACCAGAAACAGGGTGGTAAGGGGACTCAGAAGAGTGAAGGAAAATAAAATATCCAGGACCAGACAACCTGTACCCCAGTGTGCTGAAGAAGATGGTACAGGTACTGGCTGAATCCCCCCAAATCCTCCTTAATTGCTCCTTGAGGACTGGAGAGGTGCTAATGGCTTCGAGAACAGCAAACAGGGTATCCCTCCAAAAAGGTGGTAGAAAGGAGGAACCGGGGATCTTCAGGCCAGTAAGCTTGGTGTCACAAGTTGACTAACTACCGAACGCCATAGACAAAGAAAGACTCATAACATTCATGAGGATAAATGGGCTACAAGAGGATAGATAGAACCATTTTAAAGTGTCAGTTGCTCAGAAGGTTGCACAACCGCCACTGAGGCTAGAAGATTAGAAGGCTGTGGGTTCCTCACTTGTCTAATTTTCCTTTAAAAAACAAAATTGCTGAACCAGTTGGCTAGTGTGGTATGCCTCTTCTTCTTGTCACCTACAGTGCCTTGCTGTATGCTGTCATATCCACTTGTGTCCTGTTCAGTCACAGTTGCCCAATGAGTTAGTTGCAGTTTCAGCACTGTTCAATTTTTCCTTTAAGAAAAATAAATTATAGGACCACTCAATCAGTGTTGTACTCCTCTGCTTTTTGCCATCTAGCATACCTGTCTACCTGCTGTCATGTATGCTTATGTACTGCTCTGTCACAGTTTCCCAAAGGGCTAGTTGCATTTTAAGCACTTATCTATTTTTCCTTTGAAAAAAACACAAGATTGTAGGACCTGTCGGTCACTGTTGTACACCTTAGCTTGTTGCCTCTTAGCATGCCTGGCTCCCTGCTGTCACATTCACTCATGTACTGCTCTGTCATAGTTGCCTGAAGGACTAGTTGCATTTTAAGCACTTGTCTATTTTTCCTTTAAAAAACATTTGTAGGACCAGTCAGTCATTGTAGTAGGCCTCGGCTTGTTGCCACTTAGCGTGCCTGGCTCCCTGCTATCACATTCACTTGGGCACTGTTATGTCACAGTTGCTCAAAGAACTAGTTGCAGTTTAGGCACGTGGCTATTTTATTTTTTAATTTTTTAACTCAGTGTGTGGGCACAGTAATATCCCCATCTGTGTGTCATGTACAGTTGTATGTCCCCAACAATAGCAAGACAATATGAACCCTAGAGAATGTAGAGGCAAAGAAAAAGATAAGGCACCCATTTGCCACGGATCCTCAACTGAACCTATACCCTGTGGAAAATAACAGAAATAAATGGCATTTAAAGGATATTTTAACCAAACAAGCATAAAAGACAATGTCAAGTCCATTCAATTAGAAGAAATGCAGCAGGTCAGGTCGGGGTATAAAGGCCAAAAGCTTCAGCCCTCTGAAACATTCAGGAGTGCCAATGACATCAAATGCCACTGCCACATCATCATCATCATCTTCTTCATTAAATCAGGAAGTAAATGGTCCTACTCATATTCCAGTGCTGAACCAAACTGCAGTTTGTCCATCATCATCACAGCTTCCATCTCAGCTTCAAATGCCCTCTTCTCCAGTTCTACCACATGCAGATTTGGCAATGGTTGACCTAAACCATCCATTTGATTCTGAGTCTGACGCCCATCCTAAAAATGATGAGTCCTCTGAAAATGATGCTGACTCCTCACATGTGTCTGACAGAGACTATATACCTATTGATTTTGACCCTGATCATGGTGATAAGGTTCCTGATGAATCTATGATATACCTGTAGTGTCACATGAAAATACTGATGCCACAATCACACCCCAGAGTAAAACCCCTTCCTATGCCTCCACACCAAGTGCCACAGTGATTACAGTGACCAGAAAAACTACTATTACTTCCCCAGGTTCCCTTCTACTGTGTCTCTCTGCCATTAGGTCCCTGTCTGCTGCTACTATTACCAGCTCCAGTTGGTTCCTGTAACTGCTGCACCTTCATTGAGACTCAGAGTACAGTTATATTCCTCGCCTGGCTTGAAAACTAAAGTACAAGCATGGTGAGGAATCATTTTTTGATAAATTCCACTGATGAACTTATGAATGCACTATGAAACAACCATTAGTAAGGGGAAGAAAGTCAGTGGCATGGGAACCACAGCTGATAAATGACACCTAATGCAGCCATTCCCTCATGCACTAGCTCATTCAATAGATCTCATTGAGTCATATTGGGGGTATTTCAGGTGACTGTGATCATTTATAGTAGCAATCAGTCCCCCTTAGGCAATCGTGGTGACAGAGGTTGATCAGTTATGTGGCCTTCAGCAGTGCATTGCTTCACACAGCCATGCCTAACACCACCCTCTCTGGCCTCAGATGATCTATATGCCCAGGGTGCTCTGGAAACAATTAGCTTCACAGAAAGGATCACATCTCATCCTCTGTCTGTGGCTTCTCACAGCCTCCTGTTTTTCATCCTTCCTTCAGGAAAGTAAATTGTAAGCATGTGTATTCTAGTGAGCCATACCCAGGGGTATGTTCCAATAATTCCATCTGGATTAATCTTGTCCCATAAGATTCCACTGTGCAGAGTCCAGGGTGCACTTCTTTAATAAGATTATAGATATTAAACATCAGCATCCTAAACACTTTCTGCCTGGCATTCTTCACATGCACATTCTGTACCTGTTAAATGTGCAATACCAGAGGACACTGAAGAGTATTAGCCAACAAAACAAAAACAAACACGTAACAACATAAGATACAGTAACACTTCCAAACCAGTCTGTTAGGGAGAGATGTTACCTTTATAAGGCTAACTTGAACCCTAAAAATGCAAGCTTCCGAGATGCTGCACTCTTCAACTGGTGCCCTATTTGTAGTTAGAACTGATAGCACTAAGTGGTCATTGGGACAATGTAGTGCAACAGTGGAACTGTTACCTCAAAGAGGTTAATGTGTATGCTCAAAGGCAGTAGTAATCCATTTCCATGGGCTTACAAATGTCTTCTGAGCCCACGTTAGCAACTGAACTGGGAAAATTGTTCCACAGCATGGGAACACCTGCTAACAAGCATTTTTAAAGCCCATTAGTTTCTGTTTATACTAGTGTGATTTTACCTTGCTAAGTACAAAATTATTTCCTGGATACAAGAACATCTTGTCTCACTTCTAAGATTGATTTAGAGGTTGTATGTTAATGTGTTTTTTACTGAGATAGACTGAATGAACCAAGTGACAATATTCTTTGAACAAAACAAAAGTTTAAAAACTCTTTGATACTATCGTAACAACCCTCCTCTCCAAGGTAGGGGGAACTGTTGTTACCTTAGTGCCCACAAGAGGGATGTGGTGTATTGGCATCACCCTCTAGTGCTTTAGTTTGGAGGGAGGAGTTTAGGGGATAGATATATAAGATATAGTTTGTATGGAAATTTTAGCAGGCGGAGTGGGCTGGCCAAGAGGAGAGAGGGTCCTGATGTAAAAGGAGTTGGCTGCTGGCCCCCTTTAGGTTGTAGGTACAGTCTGTGCCCAAGTGCTTTTTATAGGGTGCCAATGGGTGCAACAGAGAGTTGTCCCAGTGCCCTTCACTGGGTACAGGTCAGGTGAGACCCTGCAGTCACAGTTGGCACTGTTGTTAGGATGTCAGGGTTCAAATGGTGTTGGAGGGTGGGCACATGAAGTGATTGCCATGTGCTGGCTCAGGACTTGGGTCAGGGCATCAATTTCCCATTGCAGGCTCCTGCCTGGGAACCTGAGTGTAGTCGGTCCCTCCATGCCACTGGGTGGACCAAGGTCAGACACCATGTGCACAAGAAGGGGAGTCAAGATTTCCAGCATCACCATGCCTCATCACTCAGGATGTGCCAACTCCCATCACCCTGGAGGTGGTGGGAGTCAAATCTGGTGGGCACAGAAGTTGGGGAAAGTGAGAGCGGTTTTGCCAGGAAGGTGAGGAAGTCCCAGTAGCACTCCCTTAAGAATGATTTCCTAATGGCTCTCAGGCCTGATGCAGACTGAAGAGGGTGGATGGTATTTGAGGATTTAGAGTGTGATTTAGTAAAGGGCCTTTGAACAGCAGTGAAGGAGTGGAATGAAAGGGTGAGCAAAGAGATCCACAGCTAAAGACTCATAAGGTAGGAGGTCTCCATAAAGGTATAGTTCTGTTGGAGCAACAGAAACCATCTGGTCTAGTACTTCCCTCCCCACAGAGATACGGGTTATGTGGTGCCACACAAGTAACAGTGGAGCTCTGGCTCATGCAGACTCAATAGTATTGGGGAATGGAGAATTACTGGGCATCGGGGAATGGAGCTAAAATAAACCCAGTACTGTGTGCACCAGCTGTAACTTGCTGCCACCCTGAAGTTGGTTTGTCTTGTCAGTGTGATATCACTATTCTTTACAGGAGACCCTGGAGAAAGAGACTATAGAGGATGAGCCAGAAAGGAGATTTTTTTAAGGTGCTAGAAAGAATCCCATATTGAAAACAAGAGGGATTAGCACCGCCTTCTTTGCTTTGCATTGTGGCTTCAGGCTTACGCTTGTTCCTGTACCTGCAGTTAGCTGAGCTGTTATTTCTTAAAGCACCAATATAAAAAATAATTAAAGTCCTTTTGTCTCATAACAGACTCTGTCTGTACCCTAGGGTAGGCAGGGGTCAGGGAGGTGTGGCACTATTCTAGCCCAGTATTAGCTGTCTGGGTTTTTGACCATTGTTAAAACCATAAAATGCTATGAACGATATAAAATAAATTGTCGCAGTCTTTTTGTCTCTGAACACCACAGACTTTATCTGTGCCCTAGAGCAGGCAGGGGTCGGGGAAATTCTTGTGGCCCAGTATTGGCTGTCTGAGTTTCTGGCTGTTAAAACAGTAAAAAGTTACAAACAATAATATCAAATAAATTCTTGAAGTCTTTTTTTTTTCACTGGATGCTATAGACATTATCAGTGCCCTAGGGTAGGCAGGAGTGGGGGGGTGCACCCTTGCGGCCCACCATTAGCTTTCTGAGTTTCTGACTATTGTTAAAACAGTAAAAAGTTACAAACAAATGACAGTATTAAAAAAAATTGATGAAATCTTTTTCTCTCCAGAGTCCAAGTGTTACGGAGGTTATTCAAGCCATCAGTTACATTGTCCCTGCTGCATAAGTGAAAGAAAGTAATTCTGCCTGTTTCTGGTATCAAGAAAATAAACATTGTTTTTTTTTGCAGACAGGATTGCATTAGGAAAAGTAATTATGGCTAGCCTGGTGGTGTGGAGGACTGAGGTGCTATTGTCTTACCTCCTGCCATACCGTCCACCTGTGTTCGGTGGCTATCGGGGGTTGCTGGGGGTTAGTCAGGGACAGAAAGGATTGAACACCTGATGGTCACTTTCTTTTCCATGGGGGAGGGACCTGCATGCTGCGCCAAATTATTATCACCTGCTGGTGGCCAGATGGTAGTGTGTGTCTAAGAGGGCAGTGGAAGGGAGGAATGTGAGACTGTGTGGTGTGCACACACCTCCATGCATGTGCTTCTATGTGCACACCCCAGCATAGAAAACTGAAAAGAAAATCCAGAGGAAAACCCCACTGGCAGCAGAATGACAGCTGGCCTCATAGGCCCCCGCACCTGTGACTGGGCATCCTTCCACATTAAGGTACAAATGATAAGTTCCCTGAGCACTGAGTGACAGGGCTGGGAGGACTGGATAGAAGGGGGGCTGTCAGATGTGTAGGAGGACAAAATCTATATGAAAAAGTAATGGTAGCATCAGAAAAATAATATTTGGAAACATTATTCCACTTTTTTTTGACAATTTGTTCGACAAGGGAAAATGTCACACAAGCAGTCAGATGCAGTCAAAAAACATCTGTAGACCAGTCCCTCCAAAAGTCATTCAGATAGGGGTCGATGTTCAATACGTATTCACTGTCCTGCTGTCCCCTTCACTCCAACCAGACCAGTTGTTACTTCAACCTTTGCTTCCACTGCTAGTACTACTGCCACTACTACTGTTCCAGTGAAAGTCTCAGCCTCAGAGACCTAAAAGATTTATTGCACGTTCAGAGTTAGGACACACTGATAATCTAGCCTCAGTGATGCAGGATCTGAATACTACACAGCGGGCCTAAAGAAACTAGCCCCAGTCAACCTGGATGATGACAGGGAAAAGCAAGAGGAGATTATGTTCTTTACAGTAAATCCACCTTTATCTGAGGCATGTAAGAATAAGGAGGTACCCCCATACATTATAATAGGGATTATTTTATAGATGCGGGGGAATTTGCCTCCTCCTGCTCAGTTTCTAAAATGTTAGAAATAATCATGAATCCCTGCTATTCACATATTGTACTCTGGGAAAATTTGGTGGCCTCAAAAGAGGAAATTGCTAATTTAAGAACATAAGTCTTTCATAATCAGATACTGCTTGACCAATTAAGGAAATTGAGGGATCACAGATGAAATCACTCTTTCATACACTTAAACTGTGGTGACATAACATCGAGAAAAGAAATAGAATGTACCGGGTCATAATGTTGCACGCTTAATAGTACCCTTAATAGTGTACGGCATTGTGGTGAACCCGGACCTGTGCAACTCGAGTTGGACCCCGAGTTGAGAATTTTTAGCGGAGGGAAGAGCAGCCCTCATAACGTGGGGGTGTAGGTGGCAGAGTCCCTCATTAGAACAAAGACATAATGCCTAATGGCATAAATCCCACAGCGTGATTGTGCCATGCGGCATTATGTCTTGCGATATAATGACCCCATTCTGAGAAGGACTAAAGCTGTAAAAGTGAGACTTCTGTCTTCTTTCAATAAAGATCAGTCTTGTACCTGCATCAGCCAAGCAGTATCACTGAAAAAGAAAAATACCAAGAAAGGGAAAAGTAGGCAGTTAAAGGAAACTAAAGAATCATCCACCTTAATTACTTCATATGAGGTTTTGTCGAAGAAAGTAGGGGGTCAGGAACAGGCAAGTAAAAATACTATTTTTTCAACAAACAAAGACCGTGAACACCTGGTTCAGGGTACTTCAAATATTGCAACAAAGAATAGAGTACTTTTTGATAGGAGAATGTATTTGCTTGGGGGGGAGACCAAGGTAACATCTCCCATAGATGGTACCTCAGAAAAAAATATGGGACTGTATACAAATAATCAAAATTATATTAATAAGGAACCTCAGAATTATGTACTTACATCCCTTGATACATATAATAATCAGGCAGATTTCAAATTTGAATCCCTTATTGAGATCTATGGTATAAAAAAATTTTAAAAGGAAACCCCAGAGAAATTGGAGAAATGGATCTATCATCAGTTGCATAGTAATGCACCTCATGAATATTTCCCTAACCTTATGCAGTTCTCTCTCTTATTAGCACTTGGTTACCACTTAGTATGCATTTCCCCATGTTATGTCTACGACAATGCCTCTGGCTGAACTCCTCCTCTATAGCTCTCTGCCCCCTCTACTCTTCTACTCTCTTGTCCTCTATCCTGTCTGCACCTCATCCGCTATCTCCTTGTAACCTAGCCTCCAACATTTGTTTTGTTTCTCAGATGCTTTGTAACTCTGTTTAGCTTACACTTTTGTAACCTTGTCCTATGTATTGAATTTGTAATCTGACTTACATGTCTTAGGTTTTGAATTATAACCTGATGTGGAACCTTTGTAAAAGAGCCCTGGCTCAAAGGTATTGTAATCCTAGACCTAATAAATAAATAAATAAGTGAAGACCTATGTGCCATGCATCCACCTAATCCCTACATTAAAGATTGTTCCTTATTTTATTGTAAATCAGACAGCATGGCAGATAAGATATGGAGGCAAGAATATATTTTAAAAATAATTGATATTATTATACATCCACCACAGAAAGTACCCATCCTAGTTAGAGCACCCATAGAGAAAGAAAAAAATGGTCCTAATTAATAGAAAGAGAGAGGAAGACAGGACAAGGATTAAAGAAATTCTGAAAATGAATAAGGATTATGAGAAACATTAACATCATACATGGGAATGCAGGACTCTCCCCATCTTTGGATGGAGGATATTTGGGGATGGAACAATAGGAACAATCAAAAAAGAACTAACATCTTTCTTTACACATTTCCTCCAAGTTAATATATCTAGTAGTTTAACTGATCGGAGCAAAATACATGCTGCTACTTCAGATACATCTCAAACTGATATTACACTTAAAAATTCCCAGCTAGCAGCAATGCTTTTAAAGGCTTCCTCCTTGCTGGATGGGTTGGGAATATTTATAGATGACCCAAAGTTGTTTGACTTATGAATACAGATGGTTTCAAAAAACAAACAATAAATTAAAAAGAACAAACTGAAAACAGGGAGGGTGGGTTTGTTGTGAGAAGAACAAGTCAGGACAGTGAAATCTCTTTCCCCTTAAATATTAATAGGTTTCTACTTCTACAGTCCCCAAATGTTAAATGACAAGACAGGAAATTGGAAAACATACAGGCAAATTTGACCAATGTTCAGCAGGAAATAAAAATGTTCTCCTGGAATATAGAAGGCATGGTATATAAATTAGCAGATGATGATCTATAACATTTTCTGACTGCTTATGATATCCTATGTCTCCAGGAAACTTGGTCTCCACATTCTTCTATTTCTTTAATTCTAGAATACACAATCTATGACATACTAGCCACAAGGGACAAAAAGTATAGTCGCTCTAAAGCAGGCCTTGCTATAGACATAAACACTTTTTTTAATTTTAAAATAACCAGGTTAAATAGTCTGGTGGATACAATCATATCACTACAATTAGAAAAAGGACCTACAAAACTGATTCTCTTGAATATTTACCTCCCACCTAACTCACGAAAACATCAAACATGTGTCCCCAGTTTAAAACTGCTTTGGAGGGAATGTTAGTTGAACATGAAGCTGACCCAGTTATAATAATGGGTGATTTTAATGCAATAGTCTTTTATGAAAAACAGATTAGAACCCTTTATAGCGATTTGCTGCTAAACTCACTGGTAATTAATCCCAGACTATGATATATTAAAGCCACAAAGGATAAGAAATGCAACAAGCAGGGAAGAGATTTGTGCAAACTTATGTTTGACTACAGTATTTGTTTAGTCAATCATGGACAACTTCCTGGGAACAAAGTGGGTGACTATACAGTACGTATATAGGACACATGTGGTCTTCTATAATAGATCTTACGTGGGTCAATTTGGAGGCAATGAAAAATCTACATGACTTCTCAGTTTTAGAGGGCTCTGACTCCTCCAATTTCCCTATTATTGCTTCTTTTCAAATATCAGAATTAGATAGTGCAGAAAAAAGTCCACAAGTTACGAATGAGACAATAGAAATAATAAATCAAAAAAGAATAATTTGGCAGGGAGACACCATTAATACATTCATGGAGCTACTGTATTCTGTGATCTCAGTCAATATACAGTACACTTGGAGATCACTGGTATTCCTGACTATGTGACAGTAATTTAAATATGACAAGAGAGCAATAGCTTCATTAGAGCTTATTGCAGAACTAATTGGACGCAGAAACAAGAACCCACATCATGGTTCAATAAAACTTGTAGAATCACCAAGCACAGATTGAATAAATTGCTCCAACATTGCAAGAGATTTGAAACCTGGAACAACATTCATGCTTTGAATCGGGCAAGGAAGGAATATAGGAAATTATTGGATTATGAATGAAATAAAATAAAAATTTGTGGGAAGAATTGAGGAACACAGTGGTCTCCAAAGATATTAAATCATTCTAGTCATTAGTTAGCTATGAGTACAGACGATATTCAACAAATATTGAGTCTTATATACCCACTAATATGTGGGAGTCATATTTTCAAAATCTATACTTTTCTACAACTGAGGCCACTGTTGCTACACTATTAAAACATATTTAAAAACAAACTTTCCTTCCGTATCCAATATGTATTCAAGACAACACAATTGGTCAAGCACTTTTAATAATAGCCTCAACCAAGGCTCCCGGGCCAGATCAAATTATTGGAGATATCTATAAAGCTTTTCCAGTTTGGTGGCTTCCCATATTCAGTTTTTTTTTTTTAATTCTTTTGCTCAGGGGCAGGAATTTCCACATAGTGGAGGGGAAGCATTATTTTTCCAATATTATAAAAGGAGATCTACTTGATCCCAAAATGTATAGGCCAATTAGCCTTATTGACGTCTTCCAAAAATTAGTTTGCAAAGTTATTCTATAGAGACACTGATTATGGATAAATGAAAACTATTTTTAAGTGAGTTACAGAATGGTTTCAGAGCAGGAAGATCCACAATGCAACGTTGCTATGTCCTTGCCACTTAATCTGGAAATTCCTGAACATTAAAAAAAGCAAACGTTGCTGCTGTTTTGTTGATTTATCAGCTGCTTTTGACAGCATTAGCAGACTTTATTATGGCAAAAAATTAGAAAATTACAATATCAACTCAGTATTGTTAGATATTCTCATTAGACTGCACCAAAATACTTGGATTAAGGCACAGCATAATCAGTATGGCCTCATGTCCTCTACTATTTACACCAATCTCAGGGTATGTCAGGACTGTCTTTTAGTTTCCACCCTATTTAATCTTTACATAAATTCAATATTGGAGGGACTGGAACATCCACGTTTTCATTCTCCTAAGGTGTCTGAAAGAAAAATGCCATGCCTTGCCTATACGGATGATACAGACCTGACATCCACTTGCCTTTTAGGCTTAGAAAGAACGTTAGACTGTTTTATTGAATTATGTAAGGCAAACCGACTAACTATTAATAAAGAGAAAATCAAAATGTTACTCTTTGGCAGTAAGTCTAGATCATAACTGATAAACACTATAACTATCTGGGAATTAGATTCACCCAATATTTTCAGTGGAATAGGCATCTCCTCTGCCTCCAATCTAAACTGAAAACAGCCTCAAATGCCTTTAAATCATTTAATGCAAAGCTGGGTAAGTTCAGTAATAGGGTTCTTTACGGTTTTAAATGCTAAAGTTAAAACCAGTGCCCTTTATGCAGCAGAAATTTGGGCACCCCCAGACCTAAAAAAATCTGGAAATCATCATGAGTAAATTATATCGCAATACTCTGATGGTTTCCCAATCTGTTCCACCTGAAGTCTCGAGACTTGAGTTGTGTCACCATTCAGTTGTGACAATGGCCTTAGAAAGGTGATTGATATTTACATTGGGCCTCTTTCAGCATTTTGAAACACATATATCAAGATGTTGTTTGGAAGAAGAAATAATGTATTCTGCTATGGGATACATATTTCCATCAATTCAACTAATAAAAAAATATCTATTTCTGCTTCTGTTGGATCATTTAATTTGCAAAATGTATATAAAACCAAAAATTGATACAATTCAGCAAATCATAAAAAGAGTTAGAGACATAGCCATAGCCAATGGGCTGGCAGTATAGCCTAGATGTTAGAGGAACGAGGTGTGCCAAATCTTACTTGGACCAGTTTTGTGACTGGAGGTTTCAATTGGAATTACTTTACAACTTTTCACAGGTAACCAGTGCAATATGGAAAAAAATAATCTATTTGAGTAGATAATCTACCCTTAAAAAAGGTGTGTTTCAAAACAGGTCCCTTTTCAGCTGCACAATCTTTTAGATGTGCGGTCTTATACATTCTATTAAGAAAATTTGTATCATTATATAACTTTTGGGTAAGCTCTGTTTTATCTGCTAGGGATAAGATACAATTAAAATCCCCTCCAAATATCACTGATTTTGAGATGTGCAAATAAGGCTGCACTTTTTTAAATAATTCTATTCTTTGATATATGGTCTGTTAATTACAAATATTTGCAAGCGTTATGTCTTTATTATATCTGGCATCAAGAATAAGAGCCCTCCAAGGTATTAAATCAATCAGACGTGAAACTGTAGTTTCTGTATTATTTAATAATATGCCAAGTCCAGAACAAAGGTCTTTTCCCAATGACCAGAAGGACTGGCCACTGGACCATTCTTGAGAGGCCTTCAGCTGCTCTTTGATAGTGTGCAGTCTAATGTCCTGTACAAACCATATCTGCAGGTTTAGGCTTCAAAGAACAGAAAAGGTTGTGTGCCTTCATTTTGTGTTCTTGATGCTGTTCACATTTAGCAATCCACAAGTGAGATCCTGGACCATAGGTTAGGTATTGGATTGCCCTGGCTCCTCCATGTGTTCTTCTGCCTGAGTTCTTGTGGTATGCTTTTTCACCTTTTTCTTCTTTTTAGTAGTCCTTGTATCCCCTGAAGTAACTTCAGAGTCCGTCATATTGTCTGGCTGAGAAGAAGATATTGATGAGACATCTGACTCTTCATCTTCTTCCTCCTCCCATTGCTTCTGTTTCACCAGCAGGATATATCTGTTTCTGGTCTTTATTTCAGGTTCTCATGGCATTTTCAGTATGGCTACTTCTCCTAGGGTAGAGCTATGTGTAAATCTTCTTGACTTCTGGTGTTCCCACTTTTCTGTGAATGGGAGTGGCATGTTTAAAGATGCTGTAGCAGAGGTAGTAGGGAGCACTGCCGGAATGTTGTTATCATTCTTCTAGATATCAGTGATGTTCTGGGATGCATTTTCTTGTAGGGTATCTTCATTTTCTATCACAGTGTCCTGATCTGAGGTGGCCTGGGAGTGTGAGGGGAGCCTTGGCATGTGTAAGGGGCTTCTTGTATTTTGTGAAACATAGTTGTTTGTTTTGGTTGCACTTTGATTTTCTGAAATTTCTTCTCCTTGGGGGTATTGCCTCTGTCTATCTTTTGAGACTGAGGTAGTGGCTGCTTGTCACGCCTTCACTTCCTGCTCCTCTTCTTCTGTATTTTCATTATCTGGGTTGTTGTGTGATGCCCATGGACAATTTTGGAATGCATGAGTGGTATCTTTATATAATTTGCAGCTTACAGGTGTGGGACAGTTAATAGCTGTATGGCCAATGCCGCCTGATAGTGAACACTTCAGTTTGTCACATGCATTGCTAAGATGTGTGTTAGCACCACAACAAAGACTGGATTTTGGCTGCCCTGCATAAAATATGAAGCCCTGGTCTCTCCCTAAATAGAAACAGCTTGGGAGATGCTGTATAGTACCATCTGTTTGGGTGAATCATACATGTATGTGCCACCCTCCTGTCCCAATGTTCTCTGAATCCATGATAGGGTCAGGGAGCTCAAAGACTGTGCATTTTGATTGAAGCCAGTTTTAAATGTCCGAGATAGCCACCTCTTCTTTCTTAAATAGCACTGTTATAGTGCAAAAAAGCTGGTTTGGTTAACGGGATTGCTGAAAAAACTGCCCATTTTGGGGTACATCTAACCGCTTGATAACACTGTCAAAACAATTCCAAACCAGCTGTTTTAAACCTTACATTGAAATTTTGGTCCCCAGGGGTATGGATGAGTACATAAATTTCATGGGCAGAGAAACCTACACTTTCTTTTAATAATGTTCTTCCCACATAAATCCAGTCTAGGTATCTGTCCAAGCCTTCTTTGTATTTTATTCTCACTGCGTTGCACCATTTGGCCTGCTCTGGTGGTGTGTTGAAAAGAGCCTCAAAAGTTCTAGTGTTCTGCCCTCTTTCACTTTGTCCTGGCCCTCTGGTATTAGAACTGTTTGGTCCTGGGTGTCCTTCCTTATCTGTTGCTGACTATGCAGGGTGGGGGGGGTGGAGGTGCCAGTACTGCCCCGTTCATTATTTAATATTTCAGGCTCCATTTCTTCCATCCCCTGCCTAGGGGGAAGCTCTTTTTCTTGTCCATCATGTATATTGTTTCACAAATGTCACTCAGGAGACTTTGTGAGTTCTAGGGAGGATGGGATTTCCATCGGATCTCCTTGCTTTGCAGTCCTCCTTTCAGGTGATACCCAGGGTTGTGTTTTAGAATGTCTAACCCACTGTGCTTGATTTGTAGGGCTTTTGCCACAGTTAGCCAGGAGACCAACATATTATTATCATAGTTTGGTGGTTTCGCAGCTTGTGTTTTATTTTGTGATAAAGTTTTATCATTTTTGGAAAAGTCCTGACAGTTACTCCCTAAGGTTAAAGCTTCCATCTCAATGTCTGTCACAGGATTTTCTGTCCCTTCATTACTGCTGGCCTTCCTTCCTTCTGTAACCCCCCCCCATGTCCAGTACTGTGGCTACCTCAGAGACGTTCATGCTACAGTCTGCATTCTGGCTTTCCAGCGATGTAATAAAATTTGTACTTTCCTGATCTGAATTGTTGCTTTTGGTCCTTTCTGTTGGCTGTTTATTTTCTCCTTGGGTGGTTTTCTTAACTTTAGTGCTGGCTGCTTCCCAGTCTCAACAACAGTGTTCCTCCTCCTCCTCCTCAAGGAGTGCCCCCAGGTATGTTCTATTGTCAGTGAAACCTTCTGTTCAATTAGGGGAAGTACCCTCTGATAAAAAAATATTCACCGAATGCGCATCCAACATAATGGCAAAACTTGTGCTATTTTCATTGACACTCACTGTCTCACTGCATTTTGCTTCTTGATCAGTCCAGGTGGGGAGGGAAGCAACCTCCTCTACCTGGGTCACCATCTTTGCTCCTACTGCCAACCAGAAGATTGCAGAGTCCCTTACACAGAGAGTAGGGGAATTTCCCTGGTCTCCTGGCCAACATTCCCCTTCCCATAAAACCAGTTCATGCTATTGTTCAAGGCTGTGTGTGGGTGTTGGTGTGTGAAATGACTGCCGCTACACATTCAGTCACTTCACTACAAGTCTAGCATTGCTTGTAAAGTACTTTGGGATGGTTCTTCTTCTACACAGGTAGCACATGGTGGCATAACTGCAGTTGGCTCATACTCCTCTTCTTCTGGCCTTGTCTGTAGCAATACCTCATGCTGCTAGATGTCTGCTCTCCATAGAGCTGTACTCCTTCAAAGCAAACACACTGGTGTTAACATTCTTACATCTTTGCTAGAAATGCTTGACTCCTGGATTTGCATTACAAGTCTGCATGTTAGGTTCTTTATTACAGAAAATAGGAAGCACATGGAAAAACAGTTTGAGATGGCTACTTCCAGGGAATCTGCTGCTTTGATTATACATTGAACCTTGTGATTATTGGTGCTTACCAGAGCTGTGTGGATGCTTCTCATATTGCTGATACTTCAAGAGACATCTGTAGCCATTTCCATCATTCTGCTAAGGCAACCAGAGAGCTGCAAACTGTTCAGGACCAGCTTGGATTACCAAACCATTGGCTAAACAAAGAAGCCAGTAAACAATGGAACAGCACATTTTATATGTTGCAGTTCTTGCTTGAACAGAACTGTATTCTACATGAGTTATCCATTGAGCAGACTTTTGGTAGGTTACTGCTGTGCCAGGACTGGGGCATCATTGAAGGCATGATCCAGGTTCTGTTTCTCTTTGAGAAATGCACCCATGACCTAAGCTCCAATACAGCTTCACTAAGTAAAGTCATTCCAACTGCCCATTTCCTCATGCCAACCATGGGGATTTTCCAGGAGCCCAGCACAGTGAACTTGTTTCCAGAACCCATCAGAGAACTCATTGAAGGGCTTACTAGGTAGTTAAGACCAGTGTTTGCAACCATACATGACAATACTAGCTATGCAGTCACAAAGTGAGAAAGTACCAGCAACAATAGTGAACTTGAGGGAGTCATGAGGGAGATGGACCTTTCCATTCAGAGGGTGCTAGGGGGGTCTGGCAGTTCTGTAACAACTGGAGTGAGTGGCACTGGCAGCCCAAGTGACAGCAGTATGGGTAGTGGCATGCCACTGACAATGAGGTTGACTGCTGATGCAAGAAGAGAGGATGAGTTGGCAACACAGGCTCATGTTACTGTGCCTCAGGTTACAAAAGTGCATCATAAGGACTGGTCACTTCTCCTGAGTTCTCTGCTGAAAATGCAGTGGCAAAGGATACGTTTGTTACCACATTCTGCTAAGCAGATGCTCACTAATAATTCGGATGAGTCATTTGTGGATTAATGTTGACCTGGTGCATACATGAACACCCAAAAGCAATCATGTCCTGCTTTGTCCCAGGCAGCATGTAAATATCTTGTGTGCCCCCTCGACAAGCGTACCCTCGGAGTGCCTCTTCAGCTCTGCAGAAGATATTGGTTAGCCACATCGCTCCTGTTTACAGTCTGAACATGTGCAGCAGCTTCTTTTTATTAAGCTCCATATGCATCTGCTCAATTCTGTTAACTGATAGGGTGGACTAGTCAATCGGACAATGTGCTGTCACTGCCTGGCAGTTTTGAATACAGTGTAACTCCATTTATCCGAACATTTTGGGGAACATCCAAAATGTTCGGATAAACGGTGTTTTGGATAAACAAATTACGGGTGGGTCAGAACTCACTTATTGCCACAACAGAGTACTGTAGTCAGACAGGCATTTCATTTTATTTTCACAGGTAAAAAATGTTAAAAAACATACTGTACATAAAAAAAACATAAAAAAACATACAACACTGCATAAAAAAGAGGTTATACTTTACATGTACAGTACTGTCCTTAGAGTTCTTAAAGTTTTTAAAGGTAGTCCACAATGGAGCGTTCTTTTTTCTTCTCGTAGTGCATAGCCGCAACTGCCTAAGCAGTGCAACTGCACTCCATCAGCATCAGGCTGACTTTCCAGCCAGGAGATAAATTTGTCGAATGAGTTGGCAGCCTCGGCATCTGTGGGTGGTGGTGGAGGGGCTGACACATTCTGATCAGCTGTATCATCTTCTCCCCCCATCATGTCTGTATTGACCTCATTCTTCACTGCCTCTATGATGTCAGTGTCTGACATCTCCCTGTATCCGCTCTCCAGCTCATCAGTCACCAATCGATCCTCAACAGTGTCTGCTGGAAACTCCATCTCCTCGGCAGCCTTTTGCAGAGCTACAGTGGCATCAGGTAGCTGATCATTTTCTGGCTCAGTTTCTTCTTGTGCAGAGAGGGTTGATTTGTGTGGGTATTTTGTTATTATCTCTGGCCTCACCTCCCTCCAAGCATCGGCCAACATCACAGAGCATCCTTGATGGTAACAGACTTTATAATCTCCACAGGTGTGGATTGGTCATTCTCCTCACTCAGTACAGTGGTTAGAAGTTTCATACAATAGATACATTTTACTGTAGCTAGGATGCCCTGATCCATGTGCTGGATCAATGCCATTGCATTAGCTGGCAAGAATTCACAACAGATCTGACCATCAGTAGTCTGTAAATTTTCAGAACTGGGATGTGCTCAGTTGTCAATTAACAAAATAGCCCGAAGTGGCAGTCTTTTTATGCGTAAGTGAGATTTTACGGAAGGCACAAAACTTTGAAAAAAACACTTTTTGAACAAGTCTGCTGTCATCCAGGCACTATGCTGTGAACGGTAAAGTGCAGGAAGGCTAGACATGTTAGTGTGCTTAAAGCACCTTGGATTCTGTGACATGCCAATGATAAGCAGGGGCAGCTTGTGTGTGACAGTTGCATTGCTTGCTGCTAACACAGTGAGATGGTCCTTATTTGTTTTGTGTCCTGGAGCATGTGTTTCAGAGAAGGAGGTTAGTGTCTTTTCAGGTAGCATATGCCAATAATTGCCAGTCTTATTGGCATTGTACAGTTGTTCATTTACTAGCCCCTCATTAGCCATCATATCTTGAAGCTTTTTTCTGAAAAGCTAAACCGATTCTGTACAGGATGACATAATCTCACCTGCCACAACCAATTGCCTAATGCCATGCCTGTTCTTAAAATGGTTTAGCCACCCCTCACTAGCAGAAAAGGATAGTCTGCATTCATTTGGCGATGGAACTGTAATGCCTTCTCTTGCAGGATTGTTCCTGATATTGGAGTACCCTTAGTTCGGTTCTGAATGAACCACATAAAAATCGCTTTGTCCAGTTCTTCAGCATGACTGGGTCTCATTGTCTTCCTGTTTTCATGACTGAGGCTGCAATTCATTGTCACCGCAAATACCCTCAATTTGTCCTTTACTTTACGGATATTGCTGACAGTGGCATTTCCAATGCCAAACTGGCGGGCCACCTCCACAATCTTCTCACCATTGTCAAGGCATTCTGTTATCCATAATTTTACTGCAATGTCAAGTAATGACCTTTATCTTTTAGCCATTTTCACAACAACCTAAGAACACCGAACACAATGCAGCAACAGTGGGGTGCCAAACCAAACGCAGTAAGTATGGCTGCAACTAAGCAGTCTAGCTATAAGGTGTTAATTAACTCATTAACATACTAATGCAGCCTGGGAGGTGAGAGGGGGTTAGCGGAACACTCAATCTGTACACAAAAGAAGAAGGGAAAAGCAAACAACCGATAAATCGGCTGTGAAAGCTGACGGTTTGTAACTGATTAAACTGTCATGCATAAAAATGTATAGAAACAGTGGGGGACACAAGGCAGTTGTGGATAATAGACAGATTTTTGGATAAAAGAGGTTCAGTTAAACAGGGTTACACTGTACTAAATTTGACTATTATACTTATGGCTTTCTGATCTCTGCTCTTGATCTTACTGACAAAGATTCTAGAAAAATGACGTTGGATGTGATTATTTATTTATTTATTTATAACATAGGCGTTACAACCCTTTGAGTCATAGACTCATTTCCAAAGGCTCCACATCAAATATGATGATACACATAACAACAATCCAGTTTAACAATGGTGCAGAGTCATGTAAGTGTGGATGTGAAAGTAGCAAGTAGGAGAAGAATCTGAATTAAACATACATAGGGTAATTGCCTGTAAAAGTGGCCTCTAAATATAGGATAATTGCCTATACAGTTGGTAGCAGGTAACTGCCTATACAAGAGGTAGCTAACAGAACTCAGCAATACAGGTTACAGTAAGATAGCAGGGTGCTGCCTCCTGGAATGCTTTGCAGGTTGCTGCTTCCCGGGAGGTATTGTCAAGTTCCTATCATAGGAATGAACAAAGAGTTAGCTAAGTTAACAAAGAGTTAGCTAGGTTAGGCCTAGGGCACATGGGCCTCAGAGGCAGTGGAATGTGAGCTGCCATGAACGAGACATTGCCAAAGGCCTAGGATGGCCTAGAGTGATGTAACAGGGCCTAAGGTGGGGCTAGTAGTCACACTGGCAGTTACGTAATGATAAAATATGTGTTTTCAGAGCTGCCTTAAAAGGACCTAGTTTGGAGATGACGGTGATAGCAGGGGGGGAGGGCATTATACCATGATGGAGTTCTGAAGGGGAAGGATCTTTGGGCTAAACTAGTCCTGACCCTGGGGACCTTCCAAATAGTTTTGGTGGCTGTGCGAGTGACAACAGAGAGGGTGGCCGATTGAAGGGAGGCTGTGACACCTCCTGGGGTTAAGCCCAGGTGGATTTTCTTAGTGAGGAGACAGGTTTGATACTGCAGCCTTTCCTCTAATGTAAGGACATTGGTGAGTGCATAGATGATGCAGGTGGGCATTCGCTCATCTGCACCAGAGATGAGTCGGCATGCCTTATTGATAGCTAGTTGGATTTGGTGGAGTGCAGTTGGGTTGGAGACAGCATAGATTGTGAGTCCATAGCCCACGAGTGACAGGACTGAGGACGTTATGGCCAGATGAAGTGCTACATACGGTGGGCAGTCTTTATGCCTGTATAGGAGACTGATTCAGGTATCCATGGCTGAAGAAAGTACTTTGATGTGTTCATGGAACGAGAGGGTGGTGTCATAGGTGACACCCAGGTACTTGTATGTTTGAACCTGCTCCAGAGGGAGGAGTGAACTGGACAGGATATTCAGGAAATAGTCCTTTGCCCTGTTTTGGCGGTGGGCAAAGAGCATAGTTTTGGTCTTTTTAATGTTGACGACTAGTCTATGTTCAGCAAACCAATTTTCTATCTATTTGAAGGAGTTTTGCAGAGAGAGCAGGAGTATAGAAGGGTCAGGATCAGAGGCATAAAGAACTGCATCGTCTGCATACAGGAGAATGTCCCCAGAACAGGATTCTGGCAGTGCATTAAGATATATGCTGAAAAGCATGGGACCTAGTATGGATCCCAGAGGGACGTCTGTGCGCACTGGTAGCATGGTGGATAGAGTACTGTTAATTTTAATGCACTGAGTTCTAACAGAAAGGTAGCTGGAGAACCAGGAGAGGGGTCCCTGGGAGACTCCGATGCATTGTTGAGTGTCCAGTAGGAGAGGGTGGGAGACCACGTCAAAAGCCTTAGAGAGGTCTATGAACACAGCCCCTGCAAGGTGTCAAGAGGCAGTATAGCGCAGTGGTTTAAGGCTCTGAGCTGCAAATCTGGTGACATCCAGCAGACCAGACCTGGGTTTGAATCCCACAGCTTCCACTTGCATACTATGTGACCCTGAGCAAGTCACTTAACTTCCCTGTGCTCCCAGGTCACTCCTGTAAAAAGGCTTTCAGCTTAGTGTGCTATTCCTGGTTAAACAACTAAATAAAAAAAAAGGTGTCCTTTGTCCGGTGCAGAGTGTAGTGAGTTAGAAGATTCTGTAAGGGTGGTGGTAGTGCTGTGACCTGCTCTAAAACTGTGCTGCTCCCTGCATAATAGGCTGTGGGTGAGAAGGTATTCAGTGAACTGATCGGTCAGTATTTCTTTCAAGGACTTTTGAGAGTGGGGGAAGAATAGAGATGGGCGAGTAGTTGTTTGGGGAAGAGCAGTCACTGCTTTTTAGTATCAGAGTTATGATTGCTATTTTCCAAGAGGTCGGGAACTGGCTTAGACACAGGGACCGGATTAGAAGGTTTGTGAGTGGAGAGAGGACAGAGTCAAGTAAGAGGGATAGTATTTGCATATCAAAGGCATCTTTACAGTAGCTGGAGCCACTGAGTGCTTTGGACAGGTAGGCTTTGGCTTCAAATTGGGTAATGACCCTGAGATAGAAGGGGGGTCACTGGAGGTTTGGCACTAGGATGGGCTGTATCGGGTCAAAAAAGTTACTAGGGAGAACTGAGCTGAGGTTGGAGAAGGTGGAGTTGAGGCAGTTAGCGATGCATAGAGGGTCAGTGGTGGTTGTTCCATTAAGGCTGAGCTGGGATGGTGGTGGGGAGCAAGATTTCCCATTAAGGTCCTTAATGTTATCCCAGAACATTCAGGAGATTCCCCAGGAGGCGGCCAAGGTGGTTCTATAGTGGTCTGCTTTGGCCTTGCACATTGCCCATGTGCACTTATTATGGGCCATGTTGTAAGCTTGCCTAGCCACCTGTGAGCCAGAGGCAGTGGCACGGTGCCATAGATTGTCTCTTAGCTTGTCCTGCTGCAGCAGTGCAGGGGTTATCCAAGGAACATTTTGCTTTTTAGAGAATAATTTGATGATTGGTGCAAAAGCATCACAGGCATTGTTGAAGGTGCAAGTGAAGTAGGCCAGGGCATCATCAATGTGCAGGGTCTGAAAAATGGGGGACCAGTCACAGTTTGATAGGTGCTGTTTGAGCTTGGTGAGACTTCCCGGCCGTAATCAGCGATGGGAGGTGACGTTTGGTGGAGGTTTCGGTAGCTGACAGGACCAGCTGATCAGGATTGCACTTGCTGCTTGGTGTTTTGACTAACCTTCTGGCTTTCTGACTACTGCTGCTGTTAAAATGACAATGATCTTGGAAAATTATTGCAAATCTTACTCTCTTATTTTTTTTCTATTTTGTTTTTTTCAGAGTGACTTCTCCTATACTGGTATATCCAGGCACTGGGTTACAAAACGTGCTTCCTGTTATGCCGTTAACTTTCAGGCCAGACAGTGATCAAAAGCCAATTCAGTTAAGAAGGGGGATAAAACCTTTTATTGGTACATTAGTGGGTGAAGAAAGAATAAGGGAGGGACAGTAAGGTTTAATAAAGGGGAAGTGGTGGGCAGAGGGTGACAGTGAAAAGGCAGAGATACTGAATGAATATTTTTGGTCAGTATTCACAAAAGAAGAGGAGGGGGAGGTACCTAAATCAAACAATAGAAGCACTCAGGATAGGAGGGGGTCAATACCAGTCCATTCACAGAAGAAAGGTTCCTGAAAGAACTCCTAAAACTCAAAGTGGACAAGGCAATGGGGCCTGACAGGATTCACCCCAGAATTCTAAAAGAACTAAGGGGAGAACTAGTGACACCACTGATATCCCTTTTTAACAAATCATGGGAGGATGGTGTGGTCCCTGAGTAATGGAGAAAGGCAGATGTGATTCCCCTTCAAAAAAATGGGAGCAAGACTAAGGCAGGAAACTACAGATCTGTTAGTTTGACCTCAGTGGTAGGGAAAATGATGGAATTACTTCTGAAAGAGATACTTTTTGAGTACCTGGAGGCCAGCGGGGCACAGGACCCATGGCAGCATGGATTCACAGCAGGAAGATCATGTCAGATGAATCTAATAGATTTCTTTGACTGGGTGACCAATGTAGTAGACCAGGGAGGGCTGTGGACATGGCCTACCTAGACTTTAGCAAGGCATTTGACACAGTCCCACATAAAAGATTAATAAACAAGTTAGCCAGCCTTGCAGTGGGTCCCAGGGTGGCAGCCTAGGTAAAAAAATTGGCTGTACAACAGGATGCAGAGGGTAATAGTAAATGGAATCCACTCTGAAGAAAGAGTGGTTACTAGCATGGTACTGCAGGGTTAAGTACTGGGGCTGGTCCTCTTTAATGTCTTTATAAGTGACATTGCAGAGAGACTAGAAGGAAAAGTATGCCTCTTTGCAGATGACACAAATGTAACACCTAGGTGGCGCTATCCCAAGGGATACTACCCCTGCCTGTGTGACCAGTGGCAGGTTGAGGGGCCTGAGCTCGTGAAAAGGGTATCTCCACCCGGAGGACAGGGTAAATGGCAGTGTGACTGCTCTGGGTACAGCCCTCCAGGACACTGATATCCCCTTCTTTCCCCGCTAGTGGCCAAAGCATGTCTGAGATAACACAATTCCAACACACACTGTAAATGCACTGTTAACCCCCCTTGTAGCACACTAACCACCAGGGCTGGATTAGCTGGAATGGCCCTAGAGACCCCTTGTAAAACAAGGCCTGTAACAGTACAGTAACTTCACAGTACATTCTATACAGAGGCACACCACAACCAGTTTGGATGCAAACAAGATTTAGATCTGATTTATTAGGGGGATGTGAACAAGGTCTCAACAAGGCAGTAATCTAGAGATTTATTTTAGATCTAATTGATTCAGGCTATAAGGCATGCACTCAAAGGTCCCCCAACACAGTCACACACACACTCTGGGTACCCAGTTGGAAATACAGGCTAGCCTGAGGGGTTGCCCAGGGTAGGCTGGCATTGCAGCTGTTGGTGGGGCCCTTTGGAAGAAAGAAAACACAACATGCACTTTAACCCTTAATTTGTAATCCGGAGCCGGATGGCTCAGTCCAAAATGATGAGCAATAACAATTAAATCAGATGGAACACTGTGATTTGAGCTCTGTTGCCGGGAGCTACCCTGATGTTTACTCACTCTTCCCAAGATTGAATGCAGGCTGGATGAAATGGAGACCTCAGGATGAAGAGCTGAGCTGAATGGCCAGGAGAAGCACGGCCCACACGATGCGCCGAGATGTTCGTTCCTGTTCAGTGGTGTTGAGCAGGGAGCTGAATCTCCAGGTGGGTCTCTCATTGGATGTTTCTCTGCGGCAATCTAGGCCATGATGGCAAGGCCCAGACCAGCTGAACAATTCAAATACAGTCCGGTAAACTTGCTAGATGCAGCCTCCAGCTAGCGTGACACACACAGAAATGTGGGGAACCAAATCGCGACCCACAGTCCACATTCAGCACACATAGTAAAAGCAAGTAAATACCACAGTTTCGGATGACAGTTCGATTGCAATTGACAGTGTCTCTGTGCAAACTGTATGCTCTGTGGTAGTCTCAAGTCCTGACAGGCAGATTGCACTGAAGCAAATCTTCGGTCCACACCAGGCGAAATTCACTTTGTCACAATTCAGGATTCCGGTCACAGCTACAGCCAATTCAGATAAAGTCCAAGATATTAAGGCAGACTTCTTCACTAGAGAAGATGGTGGATGCAGGCCAAACACAGCCTTTCTGCCGACTTCCCGAGCTACTATGCAGGAGCAGCTGCTCAAATCTCTTGAGCTGTTCACTCTCTCAACTCCAACTTCACAATGACCCACTGCTGCAGGCAGCTCTGGGCTTTCCCAGTGATCCAAAAGGTTTGATTCGTTGATCTATCTGTCTGTCACAGCAAGTGCTCCCCCTCCAGGTCCATTTAGGGGCCACAGGGTGAAAACTACAATTCCTACAGAAATTCACTCCCACAAGACCCCTGAGGGAAGGCTCCATTTTAGAGCCCCCAAAAGTGCTGATTGGTGCATACTGGAAGTCCAGAACCAAGATGGTGGCCATTAACTGAAAATTCCATGCCGCAAAAAAGGCAGGTTAGACAAACTACAATATTATTATTAGAGCAGATAATCAGCAAACAGTCACAGATATCAACAGTGCTGCTTCTGTGCAATTAGCAATGGCAGAATGGAGCAATAATACTACAGCCTGGGCGGGACTTGAGCCTGAAACTATTCAGCCCTGACCCAGATTAATTATAACTACAAGATTGGCAGCTCTTAAAGGGACAGGCTTGGAGGCTAACAGTGCACTCACACACTGACACTTTTAAATCTGTTAGACACAGAATACCAGCCTGGCGGTGGGCATTTAGGCAAGCCCAGGAAGACTTTTGGGAACCCCCATTTGTTGGGGGGGTTACACAAAGATCTGCAACAGGGTTAATACACAAGGGGGATGGAAAGGATGAGACGGGACTTGGAAAGGTTGGAGGAATGGTCAGAAGTATGGCAGCTTAGATTCAATGCAAAGAATTGCAAAGTAATGCAACTGGGAAACAAAAATCCACGGGAAGAGTACACAATGGGGGAGGAGGTGCCAACAACAACAAAAATTGAAAGGGACCTGGGGTAGTCATATCAGACAACCTAAAGGTAAGCAAGCAATGTGAGAAGGCAGTAAGGAGGTCTGGGGGGATACTGGGATGCATAGGGAGAGGCATCACCAGTAGAAAACAGGAAGTTGTTATCCCTCTGTACAGACAGTTGGTGAGACCCCATCTGGAGTACTGTGTGCAGTTCTGGAGACCCCATCTCCACAAAGACATAGACTGGATGGAGGCAGTCCAGAAAAGGGAAACTAAAATGGTGCAGGGTCTGCACCAGAAACCATACTAAGAGAGACTAAACAAGCTTAATATATATAGCCTGAAGGAAGGGGGGGGGCATGATAGAAATTTTCAAGTACCTCAAGGGAATCAACAAAGTCCAAGAGGGAAGCATCTTTCAGAAAAAGAGATGTGCAAGAACAAGGAGGAACAGTTTGACGATAGAGGGGGGACAGCTCAGAGGCAACGTGAGAAAGTATTTCTTTCACAGAGAGGGTGGTGGACACATGGAACCACCTTCCTGAGGAGGTCATGGGATCAAAAACAGTGGGGGAATTCAAGAATACATGGGACAGACATAAGGCAATTCTTGTTGGGGGTAGGAGGAAGTAGGCTGTTGGTTAACTAGGACCTGCAGCTTATCCAATAGGTAGGGAAATGGGCAGACTGTGTGGGTCATGTGATCCTTATCTGCCGTCAAAGTCTATGTTTCTATGTAAAATAATAGTATCAAAAATAAAAATAAATAAGAAAATAAAAATAGGCCCATTGGCACAGTGGTAAAGCTACTGCTCATGATGCCAGTGACCAGGGTTGTCAGGGGCTGGCCAGGCGTGGAGGTTCGAGCATCCCAAAGGACGCTTTCCTCCTTCCTCCTTCCTCCTCTGAGGAGGGTGAGACACCTGCTCCACTATGGTACTGCCACCTGGGTGACCACAGCAAGGCAGTGCAGTGGAGCTGTGAAGGGAGGGCAGACGTGTCCTGGCTCAGACATCTGCATGCTTGTGTGCCACCTTTCACTGGGTCCTAGCCATGAAATGTTCACAGGGAAGGGACCAAAGCCAAAAATACCTCTCTGACCTACAGCAGAGTGATGCCTTTTCTCTCCTCTGCAGGCCCCACAGTGCAATGGGCCTCTGACCACAACCCAGCTGAAACTCTGACCGGGCTTGCGGAACCCAGAAGGCTCCACCATAGGGGGTAATCCGTGGGGCACTGATGCATCAGAAGTAAGTCCTCGGGGCAGTAAATGATGGGGCTGGGAGGGAGAAGAAGGCCTATGACCATGAGGCAAGGATGCAGAAAGTACAGTAAATGTTAAAAAATAAATAAAACTGAACAATATAAAAATTAAACAAAAATGTAAATGTTAAAAACTTAAATAATAAAAAAAGTCTGAAAATCTGAATATTTGCTCCACAGTGCAACTCAGCTTTGCTTTCCTCTTTCCAAAGCAAACATAATCTTTCATTTTTAATTCTTTCCTCTGCATGTTGTGCAACTCTTTGTTTCGCTGGGTTCCTTCTGGTCTGCAAAACAGATGTTCTCTTCATTTCATTTAGTTCACCTATCAGACAAAACAGAACATGTAAAGAAAATGCCTAATCTGTTAAAGGAAAACATCAGTTACCTTTGTGTCCTCTCTGCTGGTGCATATGCCCCTGATTAGCAGTTCTGTGTAACAAAATCTGTTTTCTAACTGCATTGTCACCATTTTGGCATTAAAACTTATGTCTGAAGAAGTGCTCACAAATTTCCATTTAGCAAGGTTGCTGGCAGCCATATTGTTTGAACTGCTTGCTCCCATGCCCAGAATTTTCTAATGTGCCCCTGCCAACTCAGACCATTGGCCAGTGGGGGCACATTAGTATATCCTGGTGGTGGTAGACATAACATATACCCATATTTCCGTTTATATTAAAACATGCACAAGACATATATGATTTTGTTCCGTTTTAATAATTGCATTCTTATTTGGAACGTGCAAAAGAACTGGAAAGAACTGTGTTTGAAGCTCTTAGCTCTCATCTAAGGAGCTGGCATTTGCCATTAGCAATAGCGGTATTACTACCACATCCGCAAACACCAACCAGTTGTGGTAATCTTTGCAAAGTCTGTCTGTGATGCATACGGGGGGGTCCTAACTTGTGCAAACCTGTGCTGTCACAGCTTCATATATATGCAAGAACCACTCTGCTTTGCAGACTCACTTTGCCCTGGCTGCTAACATCAAGTGGTCATGACTGTGAAGCCAGTGCTGTGAATCTGTGACGACACTGGGCAGCCCTCTCGGTCACTACAGGTCCATTTGTCCAGGATACGAGGATACCTGTGCTTCCTAATGCAGTTGTAGGAGCCGGGTCATGGCAGTAGTGGAGGAAAAGCCATGCAGACTGGGCTTTGCCATACACTGTTTGGTACGAGTCAGGGAAAGGGGTGAGGTACTGCTAGACACCAGGGAGTGCTTAGTTCTAACTGTGGAGAGGGAGGGGGTAAAACTGGATAGCAGAGACTGCTACGTACAAATTGGTTAGAAAGAGGTGGGCACCACTGCACATGACAGACTGCTTGAGTTTGGTCAGGGAGAGACTGAGGTATTGCTAGACACCAGGGACTGCCTGAACTGAGCTGGAAAATGTGTATGATGAGGTGCAGCATGAGGACGTTGTGTGACTGTGCTGGGGCAGAGCGGAGGAAGGCAGGAAATGCTGCAATGCAAGGTAATTATGTGCTTGGTGTGGGGCTGAGTTGGGAGGTGATGGTTTGGCACTGTTGTAAGTTCACTTTGCTTCAAATAACTGAAACCCTTGACCAGCTGCTGAAATTCTGCTTCTGAACAACATGCTGTGTTAAACTGACTAGCTGCAGTACTTCTTTTCCCACAGGCTGGCGGCCAGGGCAGATCATACAGCATCAATGCTTACAGCATACCTCTAGCAATTCCAAAGCTTCTGATTGGCTGTCAGACAATAGTGGAAGCAGGGCCATCATGCCCGTAGAGTCTTGGAAGGGGGGGGCACGTGACCCCACCCTCCCATCTAAGTATTGCTTTTTAAATGGAGAAAGGGCTCTAAGAAGTGTCATTTGGTAGCCTCCCTTAATTCAATGTTAACTGTTTGCCTGGCCAGAAATTTTCTTGGCAAGACATCCCTGAATGAAAGATTCAAATCCGCAGTTGGTATTCTATGGTACTTATAGTGCTGGCATTCATTGACATTTACCCATTTTATTGACAAGGTTCTCTTTTTATGTGTTCAGAAAAAAATACTGTTACTACTAGCATACATGGGTTTGCAAACAAGCCCAGTAAAAAGGAAAGCCTGCCTGAATCCTGCAGCTGGCCCCAGGATGGGCATTTGCTTAACGGTGAGAACTCCAGTACATTGTGAGGTGCATGCAGAGACAGAACATTTAACCCTCACTGAGTGGTGAGAAACCTAGTGGCACAGTGGTGGGTCTATCCCCACCACTAATAGTCCAGCCTGCAGTCTTGAGAAACAGCATACCAGTTTGCATTAGCCTTCCGGTCACAGTGTTGTGCTGTTGCTGACTTTTGTAGAAAGTTGGCTGAGGAAAAGGATATCAAACAAAGTTATAAATGGGGAGTTCATAGAAGTAAGTGAGGTTAGAAGCAAAGTTAAGGGATTGGTACTGGGTCCTGCCCATTGCAATGTGTGTAACCCAAGGGAAGGCATTGAGGGCAAGGTCTGCCTTTTTGCAGATGACACAAAGATCTGTGCAACGATTGACACAGAGGACTGGATAAGAGCTCTGAGGGAGGATTTGGGCAGGCTAGAAAGAGCTGGCAACAATGCTTCAAAGATACAAAATGCAAAGTAGGGAGCATTTGGAAAAAGAACCCAAGGATGCAATACAAACTGGAAAGGAGGCAATACTGAAATGCACAATTGATGAAAAGGAATCATAATATCAGAAAACCTAAAATCCAGATCACACTGTAACAAACCTGTGGATAAGGCAAGCAGGGTGCTGGCATGCATAGGAATGGGACATACAACAGAAACCGGGCGGTACTGCAATCCTCCCATGGTACAGTTCAGTTGGTGAGACACCATCTGGAATACTGTGCAAGATAATGGTGTTCACACCTGAGGAAAGGCTGCCGTAAAGTGGAAGCAGTGAAATGCAGGGTAACAAAGATGGTCCAGGGCCTGTGGGGGGGCATGATATTCAAGGATAGATTGCAGGACTTGAATACATGTACCTTTGAATAGAAGGGAAGGGGAAATATGATAGACTCTACAAGTACCTGCAAGAGATAAAAACAGATGACTTCAAGGATCTATTAAATGAGTTCAAATACAATGATGAGGGAAAATTTACTCATGTTGGGTCCTATGCCAAACTATGCGTGGAATAAGTGTAACTCATCCACACTGCTCCACACCCTCGCACAGGCATGTGCAAACCTGCATTCATGAATGCCAGCTGCCGGACCATGCCCTCAGCACGCAGCTATGTGGCGGAGGATGGTGGCAGCATGGAGGCAGAGCATGGGATGCAGGTGGGCATCCAATACGATGCCTGTTCTAGGTCCCATAGTGGATCCCTTCCATGCACAAGCAAGGGATACTGCGATGGTGCATACCCCACCAGGTATAAACATTGGTCAGTTGCCTGAATTGCCACCCCAATCCACCCAGGCAGCACAGTGGGTAGGGACAACATTGCAGCAGGGATCCTGATGCCCATGTGTAAAACATGCAAGAGCTTTACAGAAGGGTCTACTGTCATGTAGCCCCAACTGGAGCTACACATCTTAGTGAATGCAAGCAGCACAGGGCACGCCCTCTGGCACACCCCCATCCTGCCTCTTGTGTGACACCGCATGGCCAGTCTGGGAATCCAGCCTGCCCGTGGTGAATGATGGCAATGGTGTACCAGATTCTCCTGTAAGGCATCCCAATGAAGGAATGCCTACGTGTTGCCCATACATGACCAGTAGGCATTCATGCATAGACCCCATTATCAGGAGTGAGATTCAACAAAGATGTCTGGAAACACCTTTTCCCAGAAAGAATGGTGGGCAAGTGGAAGAAGCTACTGGAAGAAATGGTAAGAGCCAAATTGGTGAGCAGTTTCAAGGGGAAGGCAGGCATATGGGTGTAGTTACTGTAGATGAGGAGCCAGAAACTAAGTGGTAGGATGGCCGAAATGGTCAGCTCAGAGTAGTTGTGTCGAGTAGAGAGATTTGATGGGCCAGGAGGCCTTTATTTGTCATCAGTATCTATGTACAGTATCTATTAGGGGTGAACAGAAACCAGTTCTTGGAATTGGATTTAATTGGATTTGGGTACTTCTTTTCAGGTTTAGAATTTTCAGAGTTTGAGGTCAAAAAGCCTACATCCCAAAAAATAGAATTAGAATCTGATTGTAATCCGATTTTTGTCCTTCATCCGGTTGCAGAAGCCTTCCCCACCCTGTTACTCCCCTCTCCCTTACCTGTGTGTGGACTGTTGAAGGATGAGGAATAGATTCTAGGCCAGCCAGGCAGCTTAAAGGAGAACGGCACTGTGCCGGTAAGTTATTTTTCCCAATAGGAACTGTTTTTTGAATACTGGCTAATAGTCTGTTATGGATTAATCTATACATGCCTTTCAGTAAACTCAGTGAGTGTTTCTGCTTTGCAATCTGATGCTAAGTACCATTTTGGAACCATGTGATGTAGTTTATCTCCCTCTCAGCCATAGAGTTCTATAGTAGAACATGGACACATTGTGCTAACAATAGAATTGTAGAATAGGGACATAAACTACGACATGCAATTCTAAAATGGTTCTTAACAGCAGCATGTAAATCAGAAACACCCACACAGATAACTAAACAGTCTGACTTGCTAGAGCAATAACAAAATTTGAACCAGTATTTAAAAAAAAAAACCAGCTTCTGCTGGGGAAAATTACTTGTAAATTTAGCATAGTACTCCTTTAAGGTCCTCCAAGGTTCCTCCATCCAGGCAGGGTAATGAAGAAATTTATGATCAAGTCCATAGTTAATCCAGAGAGATCCCCTTTTCCTAGAACCTTATCTGCCCACCTGCCTATGGTTGTATTGTGCCCACTGCCCTCAGTCACACCACTGTGACTGAGTTACATTATAGTACCCCCAATAATGGTGCTGTGCCTTGCTGAATCAACTACCCCCCACACACACATATTAATTCCTTGCCTTCCCAGTTAATTATGCTGAGGCCTGAGAATTCTGTGCATGCATGACTGACGATGCGCCAGGCTGCTCTTTCACGCTGAGAATACAAATTTAAATCCAAGCCAGCCATCACAGTGTGACCTGGGTAATGTGACAAGTAAGGAAAGCCAAGTGGCACAGAATCATGGATAAACAAAAGCCAACCAGATGCTCCAAGTGTAAGATGAGGTAATGGGTCGCCTAGGTGGCAGTTCCAGTTGGCCAGGCCATCTCTTCCCAGGACAAATGTGCAGAGGCAGTTAGGTCAGGCTGGTGGGGCATTGACGGAGTATACTGGGGTACTGTGTGGGTGTGCTCTGATAGGTGCAATGCCCGACTGTCTGACTATTCCATGACTCCAGTGACCTGTGCACTTATTCAGGCAGGCACTATGTGGGATTTAGATTTAGTCCACTGATATGAAGGCCAGGAAAAAGCATGGCTGCGTGGTAGGTAAGGGGGAACACAAAGGCTGAACCAGTGAGTGCCAGGCAAGTGGGTAGTGTGCCATCATCATCAGTGTGCTGTATGGACCAGTGCAGTTCTGGACAGCAGGTCTAGGATTTCCAGATGCAGCACTCTGCAATGACCATAGACCTGAGACTGAAATTTAAAGACAGGTGTAGAACTGTGGCCTTGTTCGGAGGGAGAGTTGCCATGTGCATGATGATGTCACATGCAGGCATGCAGCTGATGTTCTGGCCACACCTTTATCAGAACACCTGTTTTTAAGTTTTGTGCCTGTTCATTATTTTTGTATAGCACTAGATTAGAGTTGTCTGCCAAAGAGCAAGTCGCTAATGAATAACATGAAGTGACCTACTGAAATACGAAAGGCTTAATAAATCTATTTTAATTTGTTACTGTTCAGTATGAGTGTGCACTGGATTGAGAACCACAACTGTGCGGTATTGCTTGCTAGTAGTTATTCATTTTGTATTTCCCCCAAAAGACTAAGTGGAATGGTGTGTGCAGCACTTATGTTATCATCGTTCCCTCTTTCTAATAGAGTACGCTAGCTATCCATTCTGCAGGCCATCTTCCTGATAACCAGCCTTCCAGACAGGATGTGAATGCCACTCATCAGCATTCTAATCATCCAACTAATCACCAGTCAGCTGGGCAGCCTGCCAGTCACCAGCCAGGTAGGGTAGACTGCCAGTTATCGGGGATCAGAACAAAGGGAAAGCTGGAGTGCCCTGAGTGTGTACATTTGCAGCTGGGTTGATTTAACCGAGATCACAGTTCAGGCTGACTAGGTACTAAATAACATCCCTCCTAAACAAGTGTGAATAAGGTCCCACAAACCAAATATTAGACCTTGTGCAAACCCCTAAGGAACTCCAAGGGTGCACATTTAAGACTGAGACACACTGTGAAACAGAGGTAACATTTTGCCACAGCTTTCTTTTACAGAACAATTGGTGTTATCCTCCAAAAGAAATGACCAAATCTTATTTTTGTTGTCTTTCTTTTCATATTGGCCTGTTTTTCTAGAGGTGACTGCAGCTGGGAGGAGGGTTAATCTAAAGGGTCACACAGTAGGTCTGAGTGATGGAATGGGTCATCAGAATTGGGCTATGATTTAGTTTAAAGGGGAACTCAACAAGGTGAGCTAGAGTGCAGTTTGGACCAGCAGGGTGAACTAGTGTGTAGGTAAAACAGCTGGATGGGCTAGGGTTCATGGGGACCCCATCCCGAAGCAACCGCTGAACAGGAAGCCAGTGCCAATGCAACTAGAGAATGATTGCAAGATTGGCACCTGAAAGGCATTTTCTGGCAAAGCATCCAGATGATATCCACAACAGTGGCATGCAGTGAGTGCACATGGCAGCCAGATAGTACTGCACCTACAGCATGGAGCATTAATAAGGCAGCAGTATGAATTTACAAGGCAAAAAGTCCCTGCTACATGAGCAGCAACTATTTCTCACCAATAGTAGCTGGGTACCCAGTACTCAACTGACTGTCTTTAGTGTGCCTCTCTCTTAACACATTTTTAATAAGTATTTTTTTTTTTACACAAAGGGATACATTTTCCTTTCCTGATCAAATGTTAGCCACCAATGGATACATGACATACTCTCCTGCTCCAGCAGAACACCCCCCACCCCAGCTATACAATATGCACATCCCACTGCTGATTGCATCATGTAGAATGTGTCAAAAGATTAGTGTGATATTCTTGAATGTTCATCAGTAATTCAGAAATCTTTCTATAATTTATGAATTGCCCATGAATTGTACTGTTTCTATATGCATTGTTCAGAAATTATAAAAGTTTATTTTATTTATTTTTATTTGTATAAAATCGGATTTACAGACCTTTAAATCCGGGACTCGTTTACAAAGGCACCTCATCAAAGAGAACAAAGACATACAGTGACAAAATAGGACAGTGTACAAAATAGCAGTAACAGCATACAGAGTTACAAATAAAGTGCATTTCCATCATACATGAATACATGATTTTAGGCGGGAGGCCAGACAAGTCTTAGGTTACAAACAGAGTGCAATTTCACAATATGTGTTAAATGAGTTCAGGTGATAAGTCAGAATGGTCACAGGTTACAGATACAATGTTACAGAGGGAATAGGCCTCAGGGAGACATGGGCCTTTCAACAAATAGCGTAACTGGGTATGCATAGCCTGGCCTCAGCAATTCAATAGGAATGTACAGGGTATGCATAGGCTGTGGTCAAGCCAGGGATGGGTATGGACGGGCCCCTGTTGGCGGTGTTGGAGATTTTTCTGTCCAGAGGACACTACTGTCTAAGGAGTATTGGTAAGTAGGCCCTATTGGGAGGGGAGTGGTTAGGTGCATGTGCAGCAGCAGGTGGCAAAAGGGTGGTTCCTGAGTGCCGCCTTGAAGGGACCAATTTTAGGGTTGCTTGTGACCTTGATTGGGAGGAAGTTGAACCAGGTGGGGGCCCTGTAGAAGATGGCCCTTTGGGCTAGGGATGTTTTTGTTCTAGGCACTCAGTAGGCAGATTTAGAAGCCCCACAGGTGGAGGCAGTAGTGATGGCAGGGTGTAGTGAGGCAGTAACACAATTGGGGAGAGTCCCAGCAGTATTTATTTGGCCAGTAAGCAGGTCTGGTAGCGGATTCTCTCATCAAGTTCAGCAGCTTGGAGGTGGAGTACAGTAGGCAGGTGTGAGTATGCCTGGGGGCCCTGGTCAGGAGTCTGCAGGCCTTGTTAATAGTGAAGTAGACTTTTGAGAGTGCTGTATTGTCATCGTTGGCATAGATTGGGAGGTCATAGTCCACCAAGGTAAGGACCAATGAGGTGCTAGCCAGTGGAAGGGCCGAAGGGGGAAGGCAGTTCCTGTGATAATAGAGAAGCCTGATCCTAGTTTTGGTGGCAGTGGTGAGGGTACTAATGTGAGAATGGAAGGTGAGTGTGGAATCAAAGGTGATACCGAGGTACTTGTAGGTTGAGACTTTTTCTAGGAAGTCACTGATGCCGGGAAGAATAAAGAAGGGGGAATATTTGTGGCATTACTTTGATGGTGCATGAAGAGCATGGTCTTGGTCTTTTTTAGGTTAATGACAAGTCTATGGTCAGTGAACCACTGCTCTGCTTGATGAAAGGCATGCTGTAGGGAGGTCTGAAGGGTTGCTGGGTTAGGGTGAGCAGAGAACAGCACTGTATCATCAACGTACAGGAGAATTCTACCAGAGCAGGTGGCAGGGAGAGTGTTGAGATTGAGACTGAAGATGAGGGGCCCAAGGATAGAGCCCTGGGGACTCCGGAGTGGACAGGCTGGGTGCTGGACAAGGCGTCATTTATTTTTACACAGTGGGATCTTGAGGCGAGGTAGGAGTTGAACCATTTGAGAGGGCCTTCAGTGAAGTTGATGCAGAGGAGAGTGGAAAGTAAAAGGGGATGGCAGACCATGTTGAAGGCCTTGGACAGGTCGACGAACACAGCTCCCGCAATGTTGCCAGAGTCCAGGGCAGTATGCAGGAAGCTAGAGAACTCCAGCAGAGCAGTGGTGGTGCTGTGACTAGGATGAAAGCCAAGCTGCTTGGGGCACATAACATCGTATTTTACAAGGTACTCCATTAGCTGATCTGCTACCACTTTCTCGAGGGCTTGGAGAGAGGGGGAAGGATTGAAATAGACCTGTAGTTACTGGGGGTAGATCGATCGCCACTCTTGTGTATGGGCATAATGATGGCAGTTTTCCAGGCCTGGGGGAATTGACCCAGGCACAGGGAGCGATTCAGTAGACTGGTGAGGGGGGCATGGGCAACATCAAGTACCTGACGAAGGATCTTGGAGTCCAAAGGATCATTAATGGGACTGTTGCTATTGAGGGCTTTTAGTAGGTAGGGTCTAGTTTCCAAGGCAGAGATTGAGTCCAGATAGAAAGGCGGGTGAGGGAGGTTGGGTGGTGGGGGTGGCGGGACTGGGTCAAAGAAACAGCTGGGGAGCACGGAGCTAAGGTCTGAAAATTTAGTATTGAGGCAGTCCATAATGCTAAAGGGATCAGAGGTAACTGTGCCATTAATGGATAGCTGGGATGGGGGAACAGAGTTTCCCAGTTAAGTCTTTCATATTATTTCAGAAGTTGAGGGCAGAGCCCAAGGAGGACGTGAGGGTGGAGCAATAGTGTTCGGCTTTGACCTGCCGAATAGCCCAGGTTAATTTGTTGCAATCAGCCAGGTACATTTGCCTATCTGCAAGTTTGCCTGTTTCGGTAGCAATGCGCCAAAGGTTATCCCTCACTTTCAGTTTCAGTAAGGGGGAGGGGGTAATCCAGGGGCATTTTGTTTTTTGGTCCTGGACCTAGTAAGAGGGGGTATAGAGGTCACAGGCCCTGTTAAAGGTGTGGGTGAAGAGGTCAAGAGCTAGGTTGATGTTGGGTGCATGGTCGATGGGGGTCCAGTCCATCTGGGCAAGGTAAGATTTGAGTTTCTGGAGGCCACCAGAGTGGAAGCGCCGGCGTAGCATAGTTCTTGGTGCTTGTTGTTTGGTGGTGGAGGACCACGGGAATAAGACTGGGGAGTGGTCACTGAGAAAGTCGGAGAGGATACTGACATCCTGGATCTTTTGAGAGCGGTTAGTTAGTATGATGTCCAGGAGGGAGCTGGTGCCTGTGGCAGGGCTGTATCCGGTAGGCTGGGAGACCAACTGAGTCATCTTCAGCACGGCAAAGGTATCTTTTGCTTGTGAGGCAATAGTAGATAGCCAATTAGTGTTAAGGTCACCTACGAGGACTCGATCCGCTTTGTGTGGCAGGTTCTCATGGTAATTAACAAGAGACTGTAATGCAGGGTTCTGGTTTCTTGGGGGAATGTAGGCAGCTGTGAGGTAGAGTGGACCCCTTGTTGGGTCGGGTGTGAATTTCAGTGTGAGAGCTTGACCACTGCAGTCTAGTGTTGGGCTGGGAGTGCATGGCCGAGGAGGGTGTTGTGCATGAAAACAGCACAACCAACCCCATGCTTGCCTACCCTGTCTACCCTGAACAGGGTGTACCTGAAGAGGGAGAGAAAGGAATCAGGGGTAGTTTTGGAGAGCTAGGTCTCAACAAGAGTGACTGTGTCCAGTTGGTGTTGACTGACCCAGCATTGGAGTATGGCAGATTTGTTGAGGAGGATCCAAATGTTAAGGAGGCAAAACGGAGGCCTGAGGGAGGAAGCAAGGTGTGGCTGATGAATTGGAGGCATGAGACTTGATCCGCTTTGAGTGGCAGGTTGGCAAGGTAATCAGCAAGAGACTATAATGCAGGGTTTTAGTTTCTTCAGGGAATGTAGGCAACTGTGAGGTAGAGGGGAACCCTTGCTGGGTCAGGTGTGAATTACAGTGTGAGGGCTTGACCACCGCAGTCTAGTGTCGGACTGGGAGTGCATGGCCGAGAAGGGTGTCATGCATGAAAATAGCACAACCACCCCCACACTTGCCCACCCTGTCTACCCTGAACAGGGTGTACCTGGAGAGGAAGAAAAAGGAATCAGGGGTAGTTTTGGAGAGCCAGATCTCAACAAGAGTGACTATTTCCGGTTGGTGTTGACTGACCCAGAATTGGAGTATGGCAAACTTGTTGAGGAGACTCTGAATGTTTAAAGAGGCGATGTGGAGGCCTGAGAGAGGAGGCAAGGTGTGGCTGGCAAATTGGAGGCCTGGGTTTGGGTGTATGTTCCCAGGTAGCAAAAGAAGAAGGTGGATTACTTTAGTCAGGGGGTGGTAGTGATTAGAACCAAAGGCACGGCGTCTGGAGAAGGGTCTGGTTACCGCTGTACAGGGGATGGGCAAGGCATGAAGAGCAGGGAAGATAGGAAGGAGTAGGGTCCAGGGTGGGAGGGAAGGAGGCAGAGTAGGGGGTGGGCAGGGGGTGAGGGCAGCGGGATAAGTGTCCAGGGTGGGTGTGGGTTGGGCGTTCAACTGATGGAGAGAGTTGCCGAAGAGGTCGGGGAGTGTGAGGGCTTGGGAGGGAGGGGGGCTGGTGCCAGGAGAAGTAGGGTGGACAGACAAGGTAGTAGAGTAGAGGTGCCTATGGTAACTGCAGTTGCAGGCTATGAATTGGAATAAGGTGTAAAGAAGAGTTAGCTTAAATGAGTCAGCCACTGTGGTGTAGTGGCAGGGCTGTGGCCTTTGGCACCAATGGTTCCAGCTTCAAAACCCTGGGTGAGAGGTGTCAACAGGCCAAAGAAAAAACACAATCCACAGGGTTTATAAACTGATGAATAAGGGATGTTGTGGTATTATGGTTTCACAGTATTGGAAGCCACTGTATTGATACCATTGGCAATGTCTGATACTGTGATAACAGTGGTTAACTGTATTCTGCAGTTTTCAGGCCTTTCCAATAATTTTATAGGTATTTTGAAGAACAACTGTCCTTTTTGTATCAGCCTGCCCCAACACAAGTGCTCAAAGATACTTTTTTACATGTAAAAATGACTACTTTTATTAACTCTGTGGTATTCATGATCCACGATCTGTATGCTCAAACTGGCTGGCTTCAACTAAGAGGAAGGATTAAATATCAAACATGCCTACTTACTAAGAAAGCATTTCTTGGGCTCCTGGCCCCGGGAGTTGTCAAACTCCTGAGCCCACACAGCAGCTCCCAGCAGACACGGGCCTCAGCTAGCCAACTTCTCCTTGTCCCTAGGTGCCGAACAATGCAAGGTCAATGGTCATTCACCCACAGAGCACCACTTTGGTTCAACTCACTGCACAATGAATTTTCAACTTTACCAAAGCTTGGACAATTTAAACTCTTGCTCCATCAGCATCTCATATCTGACAGTTCCTGTGACTGCTTCACCTAATGCCATGCAGTCGCCCTGCTGGTCCTACTGCTCCCTCATGACTGGGTATTTGGTAACTCCTTTCTACCCCCCCACCCTAGTTCCCCAGGTTCCAACCCTTGGCCCTTTACCCATTACCCATCCCCTTACTTTCCTGTCTATTTCCTCCATGCTCATCCCTCTCTACCCAGCTCACCTTCCAGCTGTCTTTCACCTCTTAGCTCCTTTTGACATTGGCCCCTTGGCTGCTACGTCTCTGCAACCCTGAGTCCCTAAAATCCCTCCTTCCTCTGGTCACAACCTACCTCCGACCTCCGATTCTGAATTCCTTATGATTTGTTAGTTTGGTAATTGTTCTGCTTCTTATTATGTTAGAAATCTAGTGCTTGACATGTTTTGTATTTATGTTAACCAACCCACAGTTGTGGACCCTCTGTAGATGAACTGCTATGCGTTCTGAGGTCTTTGATCTGAGATTGAATTGAATAAATTGAAACTGAATTTGATCTGACTGACAAAACCCCTTGCAGCTGACTCCTAACACCATACTCATTTTAACAATCCCCTTCCTTTCACTCCATGTTCCTACTTTGTAACAAAGCTCTCTCTGGCTGCTACCTTCCCGTTACCTTACACTTGGCAACATATTGTTTCTCAAATGCCAATTTCTGTATTTTTGTGTCTCTAGTATTAGAATGTCCTTAATGTACTCCTAAATCCACGTAACTATTATTGTCAAAGTACCTGTCTACTTTTGCTTATTCAGCTTTGTACCTAATTGTTCTTCTTGATTTGTTCATGCTATCTGTCTTTGTAATTATTGTCTTGTGTCCACTCGACATGGAACCTTTGTAAAAGAGCCATCCCAGCTCAAAGGTATTAATCTGCAACAGAACTAAATAAATAAAATAAATTAATGTGTCAAGGTTATCATACAATCGAATTGTGATACCATGACAATCCTACTGATGAACATTGACAAACTTTGTGTAATTTTCATGAACTATCCACACAAAAAAAAAGGATAGGTCATTCATGAATGTTCATAAACAGTCATTAATACACATGTGCAATGGTGCATGTGGTGGTTCATGAATGTCCGTGAACATTCATGAACTTTGCAGACATGACTGTTCATTGCTGTTCATGAACTTAAGAGTGCCAGTTAATGTTCCTGTTTCATTCATGAACAGTCATGAACTTTTTAGCAACTTAACTGGGGAGCCAATGCCTCTTCTTTAAGCTGCCTGCCATCTTTTATTGAACAACTCAGACAGCATCACTCTAGGCTGATTTTCGACACATAAGATTTTTTTTTAATGTATTTAAAAATGTGTTGACCTGGAAAGGCACACTTTAACCATAGCTCATGTCCAGATGTGACCACTGGGTGTGGGTGAGGGGTTTACAAGCCGAGAAGAAATACAAAACACAAAAATTAACAAACGCGATGCACAATACTGAGTAAAATGACAAGTGCAATGCACAGGCCGTGCAAGGTACAAAATGTAGAAAATTTGTAGAAATTGATAATGGTGAAAGGTGACAAAAACAGTGTACAACACATAACAGCAGACAGTGCAAGGTGGAAACATTTGCAGAAACTGACTGTGTTAATTGTAATAAATCATTACATCTAAGTAGTGGAAACATTAGAACAGTGGTACAAATGTGAAAAAAAAAGTGAATGGTAATCAATCATTAAAGTAGTGGAACAGTGTGGGGGTGAAACAATGGTTAGGGGAAAGACAATGCGACAGCCAAAACCAGTGGGCGTGGTTAGCTGTAGGGCACGGAGATAGAAGTAAATAGGAAGGGTTTAAAATAGTAAGGATGAGAGATAAATAGGGAAAGGCAGATCATTTCAGAGAGTAGGATACCAGACAGAGAAAGAGGCCTGACTAGTAGTGTTGTGCAGAGTTTTCAAATTCTGGTGGAATATAATTTCATGGAATTTTTGAAACTCTGCTGAAATTCCACTGAATTTCATCACAAGCAGAATGGTGGAATTCTGTAGTGGAATAATATGGAATAGGTTTTCCACTTTATTTCTGCAGAATTAAAGGGAAACGTCCATGTCCCATCGAGCCCCACCTCCATGTGAAGCGGGGCCCGATTAGCAGATGTAAAAAAAGTATTAAATGTGGCACTTACTGATCTCAATATTTTCCTTGAAAATGGTTACAGAATGATTTTCTGTGGAAAAACGCTGTTCCACAGAATATCATTTCGCAGATCAAAGCAGGCACAATTCCACAGAGGACCAGCCAAATTCCAGAGGAACTTCTGCTGGCAGAATGGTCATTCTATGCTGATTGCATCAACAGACTTCTGCATTCCACAGAGTACTACTGACTAGCAGAGGTTTTGCAGCATGGGATATGGAGAGAGTGAGCCACTAGAATGAAGAGAGTATGAAGACGAGATGGAGGGGGTGAGAAGAGAGGAGAGGTAGGACAAGAGCCGGTGGTTATCCAGTAAAGAGGAGCAGTGGGAAAGATCTCATGATTCAAGGGCAGAGAGCGAGGTTAAAATAAAGGAAGCAGTGATGGGTAAGGAGTAATGCACTAGCATTTAGAGCAAAATGACAGAAAAAAAGGGGTCCAGTCTGGCCAGGGTAGATCTGGGGACAATTCTGTAAACCACAACCAGCTCGCCAATCACCAGCAAGCTTGTCTTGAGTACAACCAAATAGCATACCAGGACTATGGGCAGTTTTAAAAGGGGGTGGGATAAGGTCAAAGGAAAGGTCAGTACAGAAAGGAGGCTATAGAGGGTGGCGGTAGAAGGCAGGGATGATAAGGAGTGGGGACAGCAGTAAAGTATACTGTGAGCTGCACAATTGGGCAGATTTGATGTACCTCTAGGCCTTTTTCTGACAACGTTTTCATATGTTCACAGGACTGGCAGGCAGGCTTTATTGTGGTAAAGAATGTCTAGTTTGGGACCATTTTTTTTATTCATGGCATCGATGGGGGATGGTAGAAGCTAAGGTGCAAGTCCAGCCACACACCAGGATGCTTAAAGTTAGGTGCGATTTTAAGTATGGGTGCCATTTATAGCATTCCGATTCTGACCTCCTATACACAGCCATGGAAGAATATGCCACCCAGTTACTGCTACCTCCAGAAGGAAGAGGGAAATCTTTGTGTATCTGTAGCAAAGGCTGCAAGTACCAGGCTTTTGGAGGCATTCATAGCTTGGTCAGAGTTACACAGAGTAAGAAAGCCCTGAGATTGATAGGCTAAGAGGTAGCTTTAGTCAACTGTTGATCCAAGATACTGGGATGCATAGGAAGATGTATTTCAAGCAGGAGGAAGGAAGTGGTGTTGCCATTGCATCGCTAACTAGCAAGATCCCACCTAGAGTGTTGTGTCCAGTTCTGGAAGCTGCACTTCCACAAGGACATTGACAGGGTGGAAGCGATTCAGAGGAGGGCTAGCAGCATGGTGCAGGGGCTGCTAAAGAAGCCATATGAGGAGAGGCTGCAGGGTCTCAACATGTGCTCCCCGAAGGAGAGGAGAATAAGAGGGGACAAGATTGAGACTTGTAAGTACTTAACAGGGGTAAACAAGGTGCAGTTGGGGAGTCTCTTTCAGAGGAGGAAAAGCACTGGAACATGGGGGCATGGAATGAAGCTGGGGGGGGTTAAGAGGAATGTGAGAAAACACTTCTTCATAGAAAGGATTGTGGATGCCTGGAACAGCCTGCAAGAAGAGGTGATGAGGGTCCAAACAGTGGGGAGATTCAAGCATGCATGGGATAGGCACATGGGCATAATAAGTAGAGGAAAGGGAAGTGAAAGGGACACCAGTGACCCAACTGGGTCCAGTCAATGTTGGAACAGGCAGGGAAAACTAGGGCAGACTGGATGGGCCTATCGGTCCTTTTCTGCTGACAAATTCTATGATGCTACAACACCAAAGTTAGTGGCAGTTTATGAGCAAGAGTATCCAGTGAGCCAGGGTTTTGCGATCAAGTCCCTGGCGCAGCATATATCACCTGGCTAAGTGTTAGAATTAGGTTACTTCCTGGAAACAAGCCTTGTCACAGTGTGCTTTTCCTAGGCAACATTTTTAAATCTTCCCTTTGATGGCAGTGATGACTCCTAAGGTACTTTATACTGACTGTAGCACTATGGAGCTGGGACACCAGCCCCCCTCAAAGGTACAGTGTTGTGCAGAATAACTTTGGCAATTGTGTATTTAATACATCAAGAATTTTTAAAACAAAATGAGTAAACAAGCAAACAGTCCCTGACATTGCACTGGAGGACCTGGAACTATAGGGAGCCATGTAGTGGGGACAGAGCTGCATCTTCTTCCTGTGCACTTGACTTTTGACTATTGGTTCGCTGATGCTGAGGAAGTTTTATGTTTGCTTGCACACATGTGCAAGAAACATATTGAGGCAGCTTGCTGCAGTAGCGAGTTGTGGAGGTGTGGCAGTGTTGTTGTCAGTGCAGGCAGCCCATTTTGGGGCTGGTTTGTGTGGCACCAATAGAGGATCACACTGTCCATGACAGCAGTAGTGTAACTTGCCACCTACTTGAACTGGCTGCTGCAATCAGGGAGTGCCCCATCATCAACAATCAGCTCTTTTTGCGTGGTGGTCCCTGACTGCAGCAGCCAATTACAGCTGAATTGTCTGGTGTGCCCTTTCAATAAACGTGGTGGTGGCTTCTCTGATGGCCTCTCACAGTCCCCATGAAGTTGACGGACAGCCACCGCCTCTCACAGTCCCTGTTATAACCGACGAGGGTGCCCAATTCCCCTGTCAGCATGCCTCCTCCCCAGTTCATTTGCTGATGGGGTAGCCCAATCCCCATCGGCATGATGCCCCCCCATTTCTTCTGTGCCGAGGGGTGACAACCCCCTCGACTCATGTGCTCCCCCTCCCCAAACACACTGTACGGCCAACGGGGGTGCCCAATCCCCATTGGCTCCAGTTCCCCCCACAACAAACGCCCAGGTGGCATATTGGGAGTCCACCCCAGTGTGCAAAGTGTCCCGTGTTGTCTTTTTTTTAATCCTCTTAAAAAGAAAACAATCCTCGTTGAGTCTCTTGCCCCTCCCCACAACCCTCACCCACCCTCTGCACACCCCACCTACCCACACCCCTCACCCCATACTTACCTCAGGGCCCAGCATGATGATCTTCAGTGGACCGGGAACACGTCTGCACTCTTCAAGGCCGACCGCGACCTGAAGAAATGCCGGTAAGCTGTATAATAGCATAAATGTTTTTTTTTCAACTTACGTGGATATCTTGGCCATTTTTTCAACTTTTGGCATCAAATTTTCAACATGGGGTTCTTAAGACCCCTCCTCATGAATTCATTCACTGTCATGACATTATTTGGTCCTGAAAGGTGATTTCGCAGTCACTGCATGGAATCACCTTTCAGGACTGAGTAATGAAATGACAGTGTCACTGTTCATGAGGTGGGGTCTCAAAAAGCCTATGTTGCAAATTTGGTGAAAGAATTCCAATAAATGATTGTGTTATGAGCGTGCATTGAGCAGTTTCCACTCATACTCGTAACTTCATGAATTTGTAATATTTTCACTCCAAATTTTCAAAATTGGCATTTTTTCACACCTCCTTATGAAAAGTATAGCTGTCATTTTTCACATCCTGCCCGAAATGTGTGTTTGCACATCTGGCGCACAATGGCACAGTCGGTGTGGGAAATCAATGTTCAGGACAGATTAAAAAAATCATAGTGACAGTGTTCATGAGCAGAGGTCACAAAATGCCAGTATTGAAAATTTGGTAAAATAATTCCATTAAATGACTGTGTTACGAGCATGCATTGCGCAGTTTCTACGTACACTCAGAAGTTCGAGCATTTTTAATATTTTCACTCCAGATTTTCAACATTGCCATCTCTTCACACCTCCCTATGAATGGTACAGCTGTCATTCTTCACATCCTGCCTGATCTGTGTTTTCGTACACCTGGCGCAGAATGGCACGGTCACTGTGGGAAATCAAAGTTGGGGACACATTAACAAAATCACTGTTCATGAGCAGAAGTCCCAAATGCTTTCATGAGGTGGGGGGTCACAAAAAGGCCATGTTGAAAATTTGTAGTGCAAATACCAACAAATGCATGGGGCATTAGGGTTTCTAGACATTAGGGTTTCTAGACATAACGTCCCACTCTGTTCAGACTGACAAGCATCAGGGGTGTGCCTTTAGATTGCCGGCTGTAATGCTCACACAATTTCATCCCACCCTGAAGCCAGTGACAGGCACTGAGGTGTGCCTTGGACTCTTTGGCCCCAGATTTCACTCCATTCTCCTGCACTGCATCCATTTCAGCATATGTCCTTATCAAATGGGGTGACTGTGAAGCTGAACACCCCACGGCACACCTCAACACTTGTCAGTGTCTACAGGATAGGGTGAGGTGAAATGCTGTGAGCATTATGGGCGATGATCCAAAGGCACACCCCAGTGCCTGCCCATCTCTGCAGGGTGGAGGTGGGGTTGGCATGAGTTCAATACTTCACTGCCATTCTTATTCTGCACCTATCTCCTGCACGTCCAATGCTAATATCAGCAAGCAAACATTTGGCATTGACGAATGCTTGTTATATTTCTTAAGATAGCAATGTTCGTCGAATTTTAACTTGTTTTACAATTTGTACAATTATAATTCACCTGCTTTCCAGTGCTCATACCTGAAACACAGTGCAATCCTTTTCTCACTTATAGTCAATCTTACAAGTATATTTTTATATTGAAATGCCACTGGGCACAGATATAGGGGACTGCTGTGTAGCCTGCGGTGGTAGCACTGAGACTAAACCCACTGACTAATCCTGTAGGGTATAATGCATGACCTTATTAGCGTTGGTGATAAATATACTTTATTTCACAGGTGCACATATTCTTGTTTGGTCATGTCCCATGATGGCATATAGTACATTCTGCTAATGTATTTGCTTTGGATCTAGTCAGAAATACCCTTATTATGTGTATTAAATGTACATCTTAAGTTTATTTTTATCCTGCTTTACTGCAAAATGTTGATTATATGAAGACGTGATTAAGTATGTATCTGTAATGCCTTTATTGTGTTTATTTGAAAATTCAATAAAGAAAGTTTTAAAAAAAATGCTATTAAAAAGAGGTGTGGGCCTATCAAATACATATGCAAGATGGGATTTTCTGCATCCATGATACAGAAATGGCAATCTTTAGCTTTTGCTTCACAGATTCTGTCACTCACAGAGAAGCAATATGCTCGGCTTGGAAAAAGAAAGTCTCTTTATAGTATGAATGTGTGAATCATTTAACCAGTATCTGCATGGCCAAGATGTGGTCCTGTTGACTGAGCCACTGGAGAATATCTTCAGGAAGCCGTTACAGTCAGCCTCTGAACACTGCCAACATATGCTGCTGTGTCTACAGAAACACAGTCTGGAAGTGTGCCATGGAAAGGAACCAGAAATGTACATAGCAGATTGTCTGTCCTAAGCATCATTGCCTCAGCAGCAGGTCAAATTGGAGTCATCAGATTCTGAGATCTTCAATGTAAAATCTGAGGCAGCACGTAGCAAGAATTACTTTGTTCAGTTCCATCAGGTGTCAGATCAGCACTTCATGTGAAGAAACAGATATACACAACAACACAGTAATATAAGGCTGGAAAGGGCTCTAGGTCCATCATGTCCATGTACTCCGCGCCCCCCCACTTCATATGCAGATATGATCAGTACGATTTGCATACATGTACTCATTTAAAAGGTATTTCTTACACATTCTACTACCCAGAGTATCCAATGATTTGCTTGGTAAGCAGAAAGTTGTCCAGGCATACCTTGAAGGTCTGTGTTATCTTCATGTCCATTGTTTGGGTGGTAGGCAGTTACATATAGGTTCACCACTCTCTGGGAGAAGAAGTGCCCCCTAGTATTACCCATGGAGGTTCCACCTCTGAGCTTCAGGGCATGTCCTCATGTCCCAGCTCAAACATTTCTGTTCAGTCTTGTCAATACCACTGAGTGTGCATAACACTAAGATCAAGTCCTCGCTCAGCTTCCTTTTCTCCAACATGGACATGTTAAGAGTCAGCAGCATCTCCTCCTAGGGTTGGTCTTCCATGCCCCTGATCATTTTGCTGGCCGGCATTGCACCATCTTGACTACTTAAATTTTCTTTTTGTATTAATGAGCCAGAACTGTACATAGTGTTCTAGGTGGGGTAATACCAGGGCCTACAAATAGGTAAGATTACTCCCTGCAGGTTACTCTCTCATACAACCCAGCATGCTGCCGGCCCTTTTGACAGCATTGCACTGCTTGTCATGCTTCAGTACCTTATCTATTATGTCCCCCCCCACAAGACTTTTTCCTCCTCCACCGCAGCAAGAGAAGTCCCACACCATGTGCAGGTACTGCCTCTGCTTTGCCTCCCCAAGTGTAGCACCTAGCATTTGTCTACATTGAAAGAAAGACTCCAAGAGTCTGATCAGTTGCCCAGCAGGTTCAGGTCCTCTTGAAGTTTGGCCTCCTCCTCCTCAAGGGAATTCACCATCCTGTCCAGCTTCATTTCATAACTGAACTTAAGCAGCTGGCTGGACATCCCAGCTTTTGGAGTTTTCATAATGGCCAAGCACTAATTCCTGACGGAGACTCCTAAGTACCCCACTCCAATTTGAACAGTGCATATCCACCACCTTCTGCTTGCTGTCCCCATGACCATTTGCAATCCAACCTGTTTATACATCTTGTATTCCTCACTGGTGTACTTTGCCTAGTAACTTGTCATGCTCCACAGTGCCACAGGCCTTGTTGAAGTCTAGACAGATTGTGTGTATGGCACTGCCCTGTCCACCACCCTGATCATTCTCTTTAATTTTATTTATTTGTAATTTTCAACCAGGAAAGGCACACTAAGGTATGTTAGCTTGTTTCCAGCTGCAATCCAGGCAATTGCACGGACGTATTTTATTAATGCGGGGGTGTTGGGCCATGACACCAAGGGCATTTGCCTGCTCTTTGTCAATAACTGCCATGGGGTCCTTTACTTACACTTGGCCAATGACCAGAGATGGGCAGAAAGTACCTTAGTTTAACATCCCATCCAAAGGACAGCACCACACTAGTGCAGCACCCCCGTACTGCACTAAAGTGTCAGTTATGAGTAGTTAGGGGCATTGTAGCCTGGTGTTTCTCTAAAGAATGGGACCACAAATAAATAAAGAAACACATTGTATCCTCAGTGTGCAGCACTGTTTTTTAGCTATTTTTTATGGGTATTACCCTAAGTACCTGATGTGGGGCTACAACCCATGACCATTCAGTCTTCTGCCTTTAAAGACAAGTGTGCTAGCGACTGAGCAACTGACACTGCCTCAATATTTAAGAAGGTGAGGAGGTTAGCTTAGTTTGATTTGCACCTCATAAAGTCATGCTGTGAAGAGGTATAAGCTTTGACTAAGTGGTCAATAATTCTGTCCTTGATATGGGATTCAAGAACCATGCCCAACATTGATATCAGGCTGACCAACCCGTTGTTACCTAGATTCAGCCTTGCCACCTGTTTGAAGATGACGACCACAGTGATCACTCTAGTCTTCAGTCCACCCAGAACCAAACTTGTCCAGATAGAATCAAGAAAGGTTACTACAAGGTCCCCACCATTTGTTTCCTTTGCTTGATTGTGATCCTGTAGTGTATGGTGTCCACCCCTTGGGGCTCATCTGGCTTGATATTCAAGAGGTAGTTAGCTACTAAGGTGGATCTGATGTCTACATAGAGGGGGTATGACTCAGAGGTAATGTGAGGAAGTATTTTTCACAGAGAGGGTTGTGGATGCATGGAACAGCCTTCCCGAGGAGGTTGTGGAGTCAAAAAGAGTGGGGGGAATTCAAGAATGCATGGAACAGACATAAGGCAATTCTAGTGGAGGGTAGGAGGAAGTAGGCTGTTGGTTAACTAGGATCTGCAGCTTATCCATTAGGTAGGTAAATGGGAAGACAAGGTGGGCCAAGCGGTCCTTATCTGTCATCAAATTCTATGTTTCTATGTTACAGACTTCCTCTTTGTGGAGTGTTAGTGTTTTTCATTCTGTATGTGTGCATCTATGATGTGTATTTATAAGTTTTATGTAAACTAATTTTGTGTCTTTATTTTGATGTGTATTTATAGGTTTTATGTCAACTAATTTTATTTTTTTATTCTAATTTTTTGGATGCAGTCTGCAGAGGGATATCATATTGAACCTCAACAGCATAGAGAACTTATAGGGGCAACATCTCCTGATAGCGGAACACTTACAACAAATGTAGCATGTGCAACTCCACATCCTGGTGCACTCGGGATCCATAAGACAGATGCCCTCAAACTGGTGCAGAAATACTTACAACAGATGCAGTGATTGCTGCTGCACATTCTGGTTCACTCAGGATACTCACAGTCGATGCTGCTTCACATCCTGGTGCATCCAGGATACATACAATAGATGCTGTTGGTGCAGCACCTTATCCAGGTACACCCAGGATACTAACAACAAATCTAGTCAATACTGCTCCACATTCTGGTGCATCCAGGATATATACAAAGGATGCAGTTGGTGCTACACCTGATCATGGTGCACCCAGGTTATTTACAACAGTAAATAGCCAGTGCTGCTCCAAAACCTGTTGCACCTGGGATACTTGACAACAGATGTAGTCACTGCTGCAGTACATCCTTGTGCACCCTGGATACTGAAAGCGGATGCAGATGGTGCTGCTCCTCATTCTGGTGCACTTGGGATGGGTACAACAGATGCTATCAATGATCCTCCTCCTGCTGCACCCGGAAGCCTTATGGCAGATGCAGTCTGGACTGCTCCTTACCGTGGTGCACCCAAGATACTTACAACAAATGCAGTCTGGGCTGCTTCTTACACTGGTGCACCCGGGATACTTACAACAGATGTATTCAGTGCTGCTCCTCACCCTGGTGCGCCAGATAATTACAACAGATGCAGTCGGTACTGTTCCACAATCTGGTGCATTGGGGATATTTATAAAAGATGCAGTTGGTGCTGCTACTCATCCTGGTTCAACTGGGATACTTATTAGAGATGTGGTCAGTGCTGTTCCACATCCTGATGCATCTCAGATACTTACAGCTGATGCAGTCTGTGCTGCACTTCATCCTGGTGCACCTGGGATACTTTCAACAGATGCGTTCAGTGCTGCTTCTCATCCTGGTGCACCTGTGATACTTACAACAAATACGATCAGTACCGCTCCTCATCCTGGTGCATCCAAGATACTGGCACCAGATGCAGTTTGAGCTACTCCTTACGCTGGTACACCCGGGATACTTACAACAGATGTAGTCAGTGCTGCTTCTCATCCTGGTGCACCCGTGATGCTTACAACAGATGCAGTCAGTGCTGCTCCTCATCCTGGTACACCCAAGATACTGGCAACAGATGCAGTCTGGGCTGCTCCTTACCCTGGTGCACCCAGGATACTTACAACAGATGCAGTTGGTGCTGTTCCACATCCTGGTGCACCTATGATACTTACAACAGAAAGATCAGTGCTGCTCCTCATCCTGGTGCACTCAAGATAATTACAACAGATGCAGTCTGGTTTACTCCTTACCATGGTGCACCCAGGATACTTACTACAGATGCAATCAGTGCTGCTCCTCATTCTGGTGCACCCAAGATACTTACAACAGATACTGTCTGGGCTGCTCCTTACCATGGTGCACCTGGGATACTTACTATATAGAAACATAGAATTTGACGGCAGATAAGGACCGCTTGGCCCACCCAGTCTGCTCATTTCCCTACCTGATGGATAAGCTGCAGATTCTAGTTCATCAACAGCTTACTTCCTCCTGTTCTTCCTGCCCCCCACTAGAATTGCCTTACAGTATGTCTGTCCCATGCATTCTTGAATTCTCCCACTGTTTCTGACTCCACAACCTCCTCAGGAAGGCTATTCCATGCATCCACAACTCTTTCTGTGAAAAAATACTTTCTAACATTACCTCTGAGCCATCCCCCCTATATTTTCAAATTGTGCCCCCTTGTTCTTGCACATCTCTTCTTCTGAAAGATGCTACCCTCTTGTACCTTGTTGATTCCCTTGAGATACTTGAAAGTTTCTATCATGTCCCCGCTTTCCCTCCTTTCCTCAAGGGTATACATATTAAGCTGATGCAGTTGATGCTGCTCCTCATCCTGGTGCACCCGGGATACTTACAACAGATGCAGTTGGTGCTACTCCTCATCCTGGTGTCCTTGAAATAGATACAACAGATGCATTCGGTGCTGCTCCTCATCCTGGTGCACCTAGGATACTTACAACAGATGCAGTCTGAGCTGCACCTCATCCTGGTGCACCTGGGATACTTTCAACATATGTGGTCAATGCTGCTTCTCATTCTGGTGCACTTGGCACAGGTGCAACAGATGCAGTCCATACTGCTCCTCATCCTGGCACACGAGGGATACTTAACGACTGATGCAGTCACTACTGCTGCACATACCTGAGCATGCTGAATACTTACAACAGAGGTGGTCAGTGCTGCTCCTCATCCTGATGCACTTGGGACACTTACCACAGAGGTGGTCAGTGCTGCTCCTCATCCTGATGCACTTGGGACACTTACCACAGATATGGTCAGGGCTGCTTCTTGTCCTGGTGTACCTGAGATACTTACAATAGATGCTGTTGGTACTGTTTCTCATCCTGCTGAACCTGGGATACTTACAACAGATGCAGTCAGTGCTGCACTTCATCCTGGTGCACCAGGAATACTTAAATCAGATGTTGTCAGTGCTGCTCCTCATCCTGGAACACATGCAATACTTATAACAGATTCAGTTGGTGCTGCTCCTCATCCTGGTGCACTTGAGATACTTACAACAGATATGGTCAGTGCTGCTCCTCATCCTGGTGCACCCATGTTACCTACAACAGATATGATCAGTGCTGCTTCTTATCCTGGTGCACCTGGGATAGCTACAACAGATACAGTCCATACTGATCCTCATCCTGGTGCACTTGGGGAAGGTACACCCAGATACATTCAGTGCTGCTCCTCATCCTGGTGCACTTGGGATAGGTACAACAGATGTGTTTAGTGCTGCTCCTTATCCTGGTGCACCTAGGATACTTACAGCAGATGCAGTCTGTGCTGCTACTTGTCCTGATGCACCAGGGATACTTACTGCAGATGCAGTCGGTGCTGCATCTCATCCTGGTTCATGTGGGATACTTACAACAGATGTGATCAATGCTGCTTCTCATTCTGGTACACTTAGGATAGGTGCTACAAATTCAGTCCATACTGCTCCTCATCCCGGCGCACCAGGAATACTTAACAACCGATGCAGTCACTACTGCTGCACATCCTTGTTTATCCCCAAATACTTACAACAGATGTGGTCAGTGCTGCTCCTCATCCTGGAACACATGCGATACTTACAACAGAAGCAGTTGGTGCTGCTCCTTGTCCTGGTACACCTGAAATACTTACAACAGATATGGTCAGTGCTGCACCTCATTCCGGTGCACCCATGTTACTTAAAACAGATATGGTGAGTGCTGCTTCTCATCCTAGTACACCTGGGAAAGGTACAACAGATACAGTCCATACTGATCCTGGTGCACTCAAGACTCTTAAAAACAGATGCATTCACTACTGCTGCACATGATGGTGCACCCTGGATACTTGCATCAGATGCAGTTGGTGCTGCACTTCATCCTGGTGTACCTGGGATACTTACAACAGATGTGGTCAGTGCTGTTTCTCATTCTGGTGCACCCAAGATACTGACAACAGATGCAGGCAGTACTGCTCCTCATCCTGGTGCACCCAGAATACTTACAACAGATGTGGTCGATGCTGTTTCTCATCCTGGTGCACCTGGAATACTTACAGCAGATGTGTTCAATGTTGCTTCTCATCCTGGTGCACTTGGGACAGATGCAATAGATTCTGTCAGTGCTGCTTCTCATCCTGGTGCAACCAAGATACTTGGAACAGATGCAGTCTGTGCTGCTGCACATCCTGCTGCACCCTGGATACTTAGATCAGATGCAGTCGGTGCTGCACCTCATACTGGTTCACCTGGGATACTTACAACAGATGCAGTCACTGTTGCTGCTCATTCTAGTCCACCCAAGATACTTACACCAGATGCAGTCTTTGCTGCTCCTTATCCTGGTGCACCCAGGATACTTACAACAGATGTGGTCAGTGCTGCACATCCTTCTGGTTCAACCCGGGCACTTACAACAGATGCCGTTGGTGCTGCACCTCATCCTGGTGCACCCAGGACACTTACAACAGATGTAGTCAGTGCTGCTCCTCATCCTGGTGCACCTGGGATACTTACAACAGATGCAGTTGGTGCTTCTCCTCATCCTGGTGCACCTGGGATACTTACAACAGATGTAGTCAGTGCTGCTCCTCATCCTGGTGCACCTGGGATACTTACAACAGATGTAGTCAGTGCTGCTCCTCATCCTGGTGCACCTGGGATACTTACAACAGATGTAGTCAGTGCTGCTCCTCATCCTGGTGCATCTGGGATACTTACAACAGGTGTCGCCAGTGCTGCCCCTCATCCTAGTGCACCTGGGATACTTACAGTACAACAGATGCAGTCTGTGTTGCTCCTCATCCTGATGCACCTGGGATACTTACAGTAGATGTAGGCTGCACCTCAAAGCACAATCCAAAAGGTGGGTGTTGCGATCAGCATGTGTGGGTTAGTGCAGTAGCTATGTGGGCGGCCCACCCTACACACAGCACAAAGTTAAGATCTGTTACTGCACTCCAGACCATAAAGTAAGCACAGGCAGGTCCCTCAAAACAAAGTTTTTCCCTTACCAAAAATTGTGGAGTCACACTGGCTTAATTTTACATTTTTCTTAAGATTTAAAGTTCCTTTAAATTTACTTGAAATTATATTTTATCCAGAAAAGTTGTTATGGTAATTTCTTATCATAAGAGTGGTTGACTTTTGGCTGGATACCTGACGAAATATGCTATTTTCAATCCTATTTTTAGGGGCTAAAAATGAAAGCCCCAAAACCTGCTCTTTTGAATGTGTTTATTTAGTTTTTCTTTGGCTTAAAATATGCAAATTTTCAATCCTTGATTACTTTTGGATTTTAAATAAAGATAACAGAATTTGTTTTAGTTTTAAGCCAAAAGAAATCCTAATGGATTAAGAATGGCTGACATTTGGCTGCATACGCAGCAAAATATGTAAATGAGCAATTTTTGCTTACATTTGGATTTCTTTTAGAAAGATTCTATTTACATTTATCCATGAACGTAATGCATTTCCAACATAAATAAAATCTGTGTAAAAAACAAATGTAGGCAAAACATGCTCATTTACATATTTTGCTGCATAGGCAGCCAAATGTAAGCCATAAATACCCATTATCAGTTATTTTTTTAACACAAGTCACTGTATCTTCAGTATTTTACAGCATTTTTTATAATTGAACTAATTATTGCCATATTAATTCATGTTACTTCAGATGGATAGTGATCACCACATGAAAAGTGTCAGAATCAAAAGCATGAACGAGAACCCAAGTTTTTTGCTGTTTCTGTACTAGTGAAAAAAAGTGTATTTTGTTTAATTCTATACTTCGTTTATCCACTCTATCCGTTCTTCCAAAGCAATGCAACTGTGAGCTGAAGTCACTTACCTGTGTTCACAGATGGTTTCCAAATTTGTTGCTGTGCAAATTGTATGCTTCATCTTTTAAATGTTCTAACCAGTAGTGAAGGTCGTGACAAAATGGGAACCTTTTCACAACCAGAAAATCTTGGCCTCCACATAGTGTGAATGGAAACAGAACCAAAATGATTAAATTTGTTCAGGAAGATATTACCAAAAATTACAATAATGTACTAACAGTTTGGACGGTTCTGACATCATATGGTGCTCCCAGTAAGAATGTGGAGCAGGCTACAGTTACAGTACATTTCCTTAAACAAGGAAAACAAGGTTCTTAAATGAATAATGAATGACCCATGTTATGAGTGCCGCAACCCACTCCAGGGTATGGGTTATATGCCTATAACCCCATACCTTGTAGTAAGTTACTGATTACAAAAAAAGTTTCTTTAATTATTAGAAAACAATACAGACACATTGTTGAAATGGTCTGAAAATGTATGTATCAGTATTCCTCCATGCAAACAGTCCATTTAAACTAAAAATTAATTTTACATTTTCTATGCTGGTCTAAAAATAAACTGATAATTTTCACATTTTCAAGCTGTTCTAACTGCTACTTTTGTTTTCCAAAAGAAAAAAAAAGCCTACTATAGTAATACTGTTTCATTGAGGTAATCACCTAGTAGAAATTAAACAATAATGCACGAGAAAGTGTGGGTTGTGCTGGGATAAACTCACACCTGGGTGGTTGGGCATGAGGCCGCAGGTTGAGTGTGTCCAACATCTCAGAAGTGAGGTTATCCCAGCACAACCCACACCCTGGAGTGCATTATTGCTATCAAACAATGGCTCATTGTTCTACAAAATAAAAAAACAATTTTTTTTTTTTAATTTAGTAGATTTTTAGTGTGGTAATATATTTTTGTTTCTGAAGAGAAGAGCAAACAATCCAACAAATCAGTAAAGTGAGGTAATGCTGGATAACCTCACTGTGCCAGGGAGACACTGACCAATCAGAGTCCAGGAAATGTTCTTGCCATTGTATAATATAGAATAATGCATGGGTAAGTGTGTTTTATGGGGATTGTATATACACCTGAGGTGTGTAATGCCCCATATACCCCGAGGGGACTATATGGGCATCACACACTGAGGGTGTGCACAAAACCCCCATTAAAACACACTTACCTATATTTTAATTTTTATATTTACTGGTTCTGATTTAATTAAAAGTTAAAAAAATTGCTTTGTGAGGTTCTGTGCAGCCATCAAGAAGCTTGTGCCTCGCATTGACTGCTTGCCAGTGGTTTACAGAGCTGTTGAGCACTCACTGGCAGTGGTTTATAACCACTAATCAGTAAATATTAAAATTTATGCAAGTCAGCTAATCGCTGACTGCCCCAGAGCTATGATGTAATGTGGAATGTATGCAAATCATGGAACATGACTTGCCACAGCAACTTCGCTTTTACACAAAAAAAAAAAATAATAGAATGCTCAACATAAAGCTCTCAGCTAATGCTTAACATATTTAGTTGAGGCTGAGATTTTTACATGCAAATTTTCTACCACTCAACTCATTAATATATAGTTGGTGTTCAGTTGAGCATTACCTTTAATTTCTCCTACATAACAGTTTCTGGTGTCCCTGCAGCAGCAGCTGCCAGTAGTCCCCCACCATCCTCCTAATATCCACTTCCCCAGTCCTTCCTCTCTATCTCACCTCCTGGCTTACCTGTGCCCCTCTCCCTGTAGGTCACTGGCCTCCCCACCTACAGATATCCTCTTCCAGTAGTTGCCCTCTACCCTACAGTGGCCCCCCTCCTCCTTCCATGGCCACCTCATTCCCTCCTTCCCAGTCCACAGTATTCCTCTGACAGCTGGTCCTTGACCTTACAAGGCAGACATACTAAATAAATACCTCTACTCAGTATTCCCTATGGAGGGGTGGGTCAAGGACCACAGTTGGAATGCAGAAGCAATGGGGGGTGAACACCAGTCCATTCACAGTGGAGATAGTTCTGGAAGAACTCACAAAGATGAAGGTGGATAAGGCAATGGGGCCAGACGGCATCCACCTGAGGATATTAAAGGAGCTGTGAAGGGAACTAGCAATGCCTCTGATGGCCCTGTTCACAGAGTCACTCAACATGGGTGTTGTTCCAGAGGACTGGAGGAGGGCACATGTAGTCCCACTGAACAAAAGTGGCAGTAAAGAGGAGGTGAGGAACGGCAAGCCAATCAGACTCACCTCAGTGGTAGCAAAGATCATGGAGACACTGCTGAAAGAAAGGATGGTGGCACTTACGGAATCCAGCAGTGCTCAGGATCTGAGGCAGCACAGATTCACAGCAGAAAGGTGATGTCATATATAGCTAATAGATTTTTTTGATTAGGTGACTAGGGAACTAAATCAGGGAGGAGCAGTAGATGTTGCCTACCTAGATTTCAGCAAAGCATTCAACACCGTGCCACATAAAACGCTGACTAATAAGATGGGTAGCCTGGGCATGGGAGACCAGGTGGTGAACTGGGTTAGCAACTGGTTAACAGATAGGAGACAGAGGGTGGTGGTAAATGGAGTGCAATTTGGGGAGAGGGTGGTGTCCAGTGGGGTACCACAGGGATCAGTACTAGGACCAGTCCTATTCAAGGTTACCATATAGCTGCACTGGACTATGAATGTATTGTATTATGTATAAGACAAGGCCTCCCCGAGGCAGTTTACTACCAAGTCATATCATGCATTTCTTTAGCTACCAATGTATAGGTCTTAACCACTCATTAGGTGAATATATTGATACTTCTGCCCTGTTTTAGCTACCAAATGTATAGGCATTAACCCGAGCTCATTGTACTTATACTCTGTATGATTGCTCACCCACATTTATTCTGTGTATGTACTGTATGAATGTCTATGTTTTATTCTGACGTGGAGCCTTTGGAAATGAGTCTATGACTCAAAGGGTTGTAATTCAGATATCCTAAATAAATAAATAAATAAATAAATATCTTCATTAGTGACATTGCAGAGTTGCTGAAAGGAAAGGACTGCCTGTTTGCAGATGACACCGAGATCTGCAACAGGGTGGATACTCCAGAAAGTGAAGAGGGACCTTGTGAAGCTTGAAAGATGGTTGGAGATGTGGCAACTGAGGTTCAATGCAAAGAAGTGCAAACTAATTCACCTGGGTAGAGGGAACCCTGGGGAGAGCTACAGGTTGGGGGGGGGGAAATAATTGTTACCAAAGAGGAAAGGGACATAGAGGTTATCATATCTGATTACATTAAGGTATCAAAGCAGTGTACAAAGGCATCAGGGAGAGCCAGTGGCATGCTGAGGTGCATAGACAGGGGTATCACTAGCAGGAGGCGGGAGGTGATGATGCTATTATATAAAACATTAGTAAGGCCTCATCTGGAGTACTGCGTGCAGTTCTGGAGGCCACAGCTGCACAAGGACACAGATAAGGTGGAGACTATCCAGAGAAGGGCAACAAAGGTGGTGCATGCCTTACACCACAAAACATATGAGGAAAAACAAAGGGACCTCAATATGTACTCACTGAAGGAGAGGAAACAGCGGGGGGGGGGTGATTGAAACTGTCAAGTACCTCAAGATGCAGGTGGGGGAGCTTTTCCAATGTAGAAAAAGTACTAGAACAAGGTGGCACAATATGAAACTGGGAGGGCTTAGATTAAGAGGTAATGTAAGGCAGTTTTCTACACAGAAAGAGTAGTCAAGACTTGGAATAGTCTGCCACAGGAGGTAGTGGGGGTAAGCACAGTGGATGGGTTTAAGCATGCCTGGGACAGGCACAAGGGAAGCCTGAGAGGGGAGGGAGTGATGAAAAGCCTTTGATCACATAGGGTCAGTGGCCACATACAATGTATAGGGCCTACGTGCACACTGGATGGGCCTAGCGGTCCTTATGTGCCAACAATTTCTATGTTTGTATGTTATGCTTTTTACACAAATAAATGTCAAATGCATTTTTCCCCACATTAATCAATCTGTCTCAAGGTACTGTGTACTGTTTTTGGTGCTGACCTGGCTCTTGACTGGCTGTCAAGCAGGGTTTTTTTTCTGTTGCTTTAATTTTTTCCCCCTTGGTATATGTTCACCTGTGTGGTGGTAGAGCTACTGATATATGACAATAAAGATTTCTTACTTGGCTCCTGGGCACTGTGGGATTTGGGTGGCTTGAGGGAACAATTGAGTTGCACCTGTAAAATAAGAATAGGAAAAGAGTCACAAAGCAAGTTCTTTAGTAACTGGACAAACAAGGTACTCTAAAACATCAAACAATACTTATCTGATACATGTGTTCAGTGTCCTCCAATGCCTGGGCTAGTGTCTTTTTTCACTGGACCTGTAGACAAAGTGGAAATTGGGTTAGTATGACTAATGAAAATTTCAATCAGCTGTATCGCGTGGAAAGGAATTTTTTTTGTGTGTGTATGTATGTGTGTGTGTGTGTATGTGGGGGGGGGTTAAAGTGGATTGGTCCAGAGGGTAGCTATCAGTATCACAGCAGCAACGCAGGTTTGGGAACAGATTTGGGCCACTCATGGATGACAGGGGGATATAGACAGGATTCGGTATCCCTGGGCCACTCATGGACAACAGCGAGGGGGGTGTGGACAGGATTCGATATCCCTTGGCCCTCTCTCCTCTAGGACGGCTGCAAGCAGCTCCATCCATTGACTCTCACCAAGTCTGGCTGGAACCACCAGCTTTCGTACACCTGCAACAGGATGACAAACTGCTGAAGTGTCTGACAGTCAAGAGGGCCGATGTTCATCTATTTCTTTCCCTGTCATGGGGGGGTGAGAATCTGTGTTTGGGGGTACCAAAAACATAAGTAAGTTCCCTGGAAGGAGGGTGACTATGCTGGGAAGCTGATGCAGTAGGGGCCCATTGTTTGTGTGAAGTCTGCAGCTTGTTTGCAGATGACACAAAGATCTGCAACATGGCAGACACAGCCAAGGAGGTAAGTAAAATGGCAACAGACTTAGAGAAACTGGAAGAATGGTCAAGAACATTACAGCTGAGGCTGAATGCAAAAAAGTGTAAAATCATACATTTGGGAAAAGAAAACCCTAAAATGCAGTACTACATGGGGGGGAGAAAGTGGAGGCAACACTGTAAGTAAGGGACCTGGGCATTATTATAACATTATAAGTCAAAAACAGTGGTGGAATTCAAGCATGCATGGGACAGTCATAAGGCAATTCTAGGGGGTGGGAGTAGGAAGAAGTAGGCTGCTGGTTAACTAGGATCTGCAACTTATCCATCAGGTAGGGAAATGGGCAGATTGGGTGGGCCAAGCGGTCCTTATCTGCCGTCAAATTCTATGTTTCTATGTTTCATGACCTTCATCCTGTCAGGTACACTCTCCCATTTTTCTTGTCACCCTTATCTTGACATAGTACATGGGCACATCACCTCGATATGCATGTCAACCCCTTGTGAACAACAGAAAAGGTGAAAGCTGCAGTCTGTCAGTGTGCTTTCACTAAAGGTGGCTCGCCTCGCAATCAAACAGTTCCAAACACATAGCACACAAAAATAAAAGCCAAAACCAGGTTTTGCAGAGGAAAAAAACTGATTTACTCAGCCTAATGGTGGCAGCTCAAGTACAGTGCTTGTCTCCTTCAGTTAACCCCTAGAGCCTCGACTCTCGCAAATCTTCAAAGGGGATCAACCCCTTGAGAAAGAAGGCTCCCATGCCCACCACTGGCTGTCATATGTGCACACACTCTAGGCAGCACAGTGGATGTGTCCTACCTGGATTTCAGTTAAGGCATTTGACTCAGTCCCCCACAGAAGACTCTTGGAACAGGCTCAGCGGTATGGGGGTGAAGATCAAAGTCATAATCTAGGTGAGAGACTGGTTAAATGGTCGAATGCAGAGGGTGGTGGCCAATGGGATTCTGTCAAATGAGAGGGAGGTGACCAGAGGGGTGCTACAGGGATCTGTCCTGGGACCAGCCCTCTTCAACATGTTCATAAGAGATATTGCAGAGGGCCTGGATGGCAAGGTGTGCTTGTTTGCAGATGACACAAAGATCTGCAATATGGCGGACACAGCCAAGGAGGTAAGTAAAATGGCAACAGACTTAGAGAAACTGGAAGAATGGTCAAGAACATTGCAGCTGAGGCTGAATGCAAAAAAGTATAAAATCATACATTTGGGAAAAGAAAACCCTAAAATGCAGTACTACATGGGGGGGGGGAGAAAGTGGAGGCAACATTGTAAGTAAGGGACCTGGGCATTATTATAACTAATGACGTGCAAGAAATGTGAAAATGTGGTGCTCAAAGCAAGTAGTATGCTGGGTCATATAGGGAGAGATATCAGCAGCAAAAAAAGAGAATGATGCCTCTATACTGGTCCCTGGTGAGACCCCATTTGGAGTATTGCATGCAGTTCTGGAGACCTCACCTCAAGAAGGACGTAGAGAAAGTGGAGGCTATCTACAGAAAGGCCACCAAGATGGTTCAGGGTCCTCATCAGAAGTTCCATGACATGAGACTGAAAGGGGGCAAATTTAGGGGAAAAACAAGAAGTAGTTCTTTACTGAAAGACTGGTAGAAGCATGAAACTGCCTACCTCCAAAGCTGTTGGAGACCAAGACTGTCAAAGAATTCAAGTCTGCATGGAATAGACACATATAGGTCTCATAGTATCAGAAAAGAAAACTGACTCCTGTGTGTGTGTGTGTGGGGGGGGACTATAGAATAATACTTTGGGCAGACTAGATGGATCAAAGGCCCCCATCTGTTGACTCTTTTTTATGTTTTTAACACCCAAACCTCCTCAGGCTTGGGCCAGTGCCACACTACTGTACCTTCCTCCCAGCCTCGGACAATTCAGCTTGCTCGCAGAGGTCACACCCAAACTCAGGTCCCAGGGATGGGAAGGCATGGTTCCCATTGGATCAATGGTGTCATGCAAAAAGGTTACTTCATAATTTTTCTTCTTCAGTGACATTTGAAACTGGCGGAGATAAATTTTGAACACAGTCTTTTGACCTCATCTCATTAACCCAGTAAGTGAAAAATTGTCAAATCCCAACCAAAAAGGTCATACTGCTCCACAAATGGAAAAATCCCTTTTTTCCAGGATTTGATTAACAACACTCATCACTTACATGGGGTGGTGTGAAAAAATGTCTATGTTGAAAATTTGGGGTCACAATGTGCGCTGCTCTAACAGGGACCTGGACTGCATCCAGCCCACAGAGAATTGTGTCCCCAGACTGGTCGTGCCAGAAACCATGGTGTGATATTGAGTCACACCATACAAAAGAGCCCATTGGGCCTGCATGGTGCTAAGGGGCCATCTAAGTGCCCCTTATGGGCACATCTGCATGGGAAGCAGTGGCTGAGTTACACTCATCTTGGCACCATCCCTGGTGGTTGGTGGTACCCCCTACCACCCCCAAACACTCATTCTGCATATATCTACCCTTGCACTGGATGCCAGGGAATATACAGAGGGCACAGTTTGGGAGATCAGGGGTGAGGATGCAACAGGACACCACAAAGTACTTTACCTGCCAGAGAGTTCCAGTGCCACACATCCATTCTGCCCCCCTTTCAGTTCTCTGAGTGAGCCCTTGCCCCCTTCCCCACCCCAAATTTTCATATAGGAATCAGGTCATGGGCATGTCATGATATCATAGGGTTGCCAACATTAGATTTTAGAAATAAGGAACAGGGCCCCCTCCCTGATAAACCAGTTAGAAAGTCAACTCTCCAGCCATTTCCACTGCCTCCTCTTCCAGGCAGTTGCACCAAATTAGAAGGACATGTGCCTAACCTCTTCCATTGCTACAGTTGCTGGGTCCAACTAGGGCCTCCTTGTCCTCAGATTCTCTGGCTCCAGTCCTGACTCCCTTCCTGGCCAAGTCCAATCCCGTGTGTGCCCCTGACCCAGCAGAACAGACCTGTTGTGCTACTGTGGAGCCAAAGGAAGGAGGTGGTTTGTTGTAAATTGTTGTGCAGTGCAGGTTTGCAAGTTGCAGCAGCAGGAGGATAGGATGGAAGTGAAGGAGGATAAGACAGAGATGAAAAGGACAGGCCCAAACAAACAGTCACCCTACCCCCTCTCCCCTCCCTCCCCTAGACTCCAAAAGGCACCTCACCACCACTTACTTCTGTTCTGGGGCTGTCCGATGTGGTTTACTCTTTTCTTTGCTCCCAGGCAGCTCCAGCCAGCCAGCCAGCCAGCAGCAGAGTCTTACTTAGTGTCTTGCTCATGGAGTTAGATTCCATCAGGCCATTCAGGCCCATGGCAGCTTTCTCCTCTCTCTTCTTTCCTACAACAGGTGGTGAGGCAAGCTCAAGGTCACATTAGTCCAGAACTGGCAGTCACTAAAAAAAAAAAAATCCAACCCAAAATAAAAAAAAAAAAATGCTGCAGCCGTAGTCAGCTCACAGTTGCAGTGATGAATGTTCAGGAATCCAGCACACCCACACTACTGCCACAGCCACTGCTATTCTTAAAGGTCACAGACAGTTTTAGATTGGGTCACCCAGCAAAGCAGACTGGTCCTCCAACTTGTTCCGGTGCAACTCAACCAGTTTCAGAAACTTTTAGTTGCCAAAACTTGCTAACTTTCTCTCTACAGGGTCAGTCACGCTACTTGGCATTGTCTAGTATGGTCAGTTGACATACAGACAGCTAGCAAGCATGGTGTGCTGTCTAATGATAGGAGTCCGGTTAGTAAAAATGTTGGTGAGACCCATTTGCCCCCAGCGGGGGTGTATAGCCAAAATAAAGCCCCCTATACTTGGGGAATAGTAGTTAAGCCCCTCAGGTAGGAGAAAAAAAATTGAAAATACTCTATTTAAAAGCTTTATTTTTTTTTATTCAATTTCTGAACATTATATCCATTTTAATTTTTATTAAAATTAATAAGCAAAGCAGAGTGTTTCTGGTCCATTCATGTAATATACACTGCTGCTTTTATCTGTATGGACAGTTAGTCCTTTTCTGCCATCGCTGTCTATGTTTCTGTATGTTTCTACATTAATACAATAAATAAAGCACACTAAAATTCGAGGACCATCATAATGTGGTAACAACAGAAAGCCTCAGCATCACAAACCCTACAAAGTGTCATGCTCAGTAAATCAAAACTGCAAGCCAAGGAGAACATACACACACACGGAGCAGTTTGACCCCCTGATTAAGATGTCCCAATATCAAATGCACAGTGTTTCTGTGTTCTTGGCATCTTTTCTGCACAGGTTTCCATCCAAGTTTGTAAGATGTACATGGTTGCCCTCTAAATAAATGTAAAGAAACCACTCCTTGTGTATACTGGCTTGCACCATCATAGTGTGGTACACCCTCAAGTCTGATCAAACAAGCATACCTGTATGAGGAAACAAGTCACATATATTTATGTATTGGGCATAGTTTTGCTTTACATTGGGTTGTAGATGCTATGTGGTGAGTTTTGGAGCTTATTGTGAAAATACAACACACTTCTGTAAAAGTAAAGGTGTGAGATTGTTGGGCTTCATAGCCCATTACTCTGTGGCAGCAATAGTCTTTCCTTGTCAAAACTATAAATTTTAATGCTGTCCTGTAAGAGAAGGAAGAGATCATAACTCTGCCTGAACTAGTGGCTAGCTGATCCCTTCCACTTCCCAGTCCGCTGACCACTCCCCCACGCTCAGACATTTTGTGATATCTATCCACAGCACCCTTCACCAGCCCACCTCCATCAACAGAACCCTACACCAGGACATCACCAGGACACCTCCATCAAAAGCACCCTACACTAGATCACCTCTATCCACAAAACCCACCAGCCACCTCCCCAGTGGCCCCCACCATACTAGCATCTTCTCTCCACAGCCACACTTCAAAGGCCCCTCACTCCACAGCTTTGGATAATAGCTTCCCTCCCACCATGCCCCAACACTAGCTCCCTTCCTCCACAACACAAGGCAGTTGCCCAAACACTAGCCCCCGCTCTCCAAATTACCCTGAACTAGCCGCCTTCTTCCATTACCCCAGACAGCACCCTGCCTTCCTCCATGATGACCACCAATTTTCCCATGTCCACTGTTCCCAAAATAACCCTGTTTCATCCACAGCCGCATACTAATCCTCTCCCTCCAAGGTCTCTGACACATACTCTCAGTTCCCTCCCACATGCTCAACCCTGACACACACTGTAATGGGCACAGTCACAGCATTATAGCCAACCCAGCCACGTATAGGTAGAAGTGGAGTCTCTTACCTGAGTAACAGGGAGCTAGAAGCAGCTCTTTAAAGTGGGATGTACATGGGTCCTGTAAAATAAAATACAAAAGAGAGGTCACAAAGGATCTGCAGTTCTTAGAGAGTAAATAGGATGGAATGAACAAGTTAAAGATTGCATGATACTTATTTGATGAGGAAGGACAGTTTGTGTCCTCTCAGACCTTTAAAAGTAAATCAGGTTACTATGGAGAAAATACCGTAGCAAGAGCAGAAACAGAGCTGAGAAATGCAGCTCCCAGAACTGATGTCCTTGATGGAAGAGGGATGCCTGTATATTGTAGCAGTCACAGAAATATGGTACACAGAGAACCATGACTGGGGTGTTAACATACCAGGGTACACAACCTACAGGAGAGACAGGGAGGGCAGAAGGGGAGAAGTAGCTCTGTATGTAAGGGAAGGGATAAAAGCAACTGAACAAAAGAGTAAACAGGGAGAAGAGGAGGCACTGTGGGTCACCTTAGAGACTGGAAATGGCACCACAATCCACACAGAGGTTGTATATAGACCCCCCATGTCATGGGGCAGGAATGGACAAGGATATGATAGAAGGTATACTTAGGATGGCAGAGAAAGGGGAGATACTGCTGATGGGGGACCTTAATATGCCAGATGTTAACTGGAGCACCTTTGCGGCAGCCACATCCAAAAGCAGGGCCATTCTTGATGCCCTTCAGGTGGCATGCCTCAGACAGCTAGTTTTGGAACCTACTCGTGAGGGGGCAATCTTAGACCTTGTACTTTCAAATGGGGACAGTGCGAGGATCTCAGATCTAGAAGTGGGTAATCATTTGGGAACAAGTGACCACCAAACAGTGTGGTTCATGATAAACTCAGCTACAGAATCAAGCCATACAAAAGTGAGGATTCTGGACTTCAGGAGGGCTGACTTTGGCAAGATGGGAGAGTGCCTTAGAAAAGCACTAGCAAACAGGCTAGAAGGAGGGGTGGAGCAACAATGGGGAAATACCAAAACTGCCATCACAGAGGCAAACAAATCAAAATGAAAGAAAAAGCCACTATGGTTCTCAAAAGAGGTGGTGGTGAAGGTTAGGGAGAAAAAGATAGCATTTAGGAAGTATAAGGAAACACAGAAGGAGCAGGACAGAGAACTGTACCAGTTAAGGCAAAAGGAAGCAGGTAGGGTAGTCAGAATAGCAAAGGCACAAACTGAGGAAAAGATAGCTAACTCGATTAAGAAGGGGGATAAAACCTTTTATAGATTTATCAGGGAGCGTAGAAAGACAAAGGGAGGGATAGTGAGGCTGAATAGAATGGATGGTGGGTGGGCAGAGAGTGACAGTGAAAAAGCAGGGATACTGAATGAATACTTCTGTTCAATATTCACACCAGAGGAAGTGGGGGAGATGCCTAATCCAATTAACAGAAGCACTCTGGAGAGGGAGGTCGATCCCAGTCCTTTCACAGAAGAAAGGGTTCTGAAAGAACTCCTAAAACTGAAGGTGGACAAAGCAATGGGGCCAGATGGAATTCACCCCAGAATTCTAAAAGAATTAAGCAGAGAATTAGTGACACCACTGACTACCCTTTTTAACAAATCATGGGAAGATGGTGTGGTACCTGAGGACTGGAAGAAGGCTGATGTGATTCCCCTTCACAAAAGTGGGACCAAGACAGAAGCAGGAAACTACAGACCTTTCAGTTTGACTCTGTGGTAGGGAAAGTGACAGAATCACTTCTGAAGGAAAGAATTGTTGAGTACCTAGAGGCCAGTGGGGCACAGGACCCAAGGCAGCATGGGTTCACAGCAGGAAGGTCATGTCATATGAATCTAATTGATTTCTTTGTCTGGGTGACCAAAGTAGTAGACCAGGGAGGGGCTGTGGATATGGCCTACCTAGACTTTAGCAAGGCATTTGACACAGTCCCGCACAAAATATTAGTAGACAAATTAACCAGCCTGGGAGTGGGTCCCAGGGTGGTAGCCTGGGTAAAACATTGACTGAACAACAGGACACAGAAGGTAATTGCAAATGGAGTCCACTCTGAAGAAAGATGGGTTACTAGTGGGGTACCACAGGGTTCAGTACTGGGTCCAGTCCTTTTTAATGTCTTTGTAAATGACATTGCAGAGGGACTGAAAGGAAAAGTATGCCTCTTTTCAGATGACACAAAGATCTGCAATGGAGTTGATACACAAGGAGGCATGGAAAGGATGAGAAAGGACTTTGCAAGGTTGGAGGAATGGTCAGAAGTATGGCAGCTTGGATTCAATGCAAAGAAGTGCAAAGTAATGCACCTGGGAAACAAAAATCCAGGGGAAGGTTATACAATGGGGGGGGGGAGGTAGTAACAATGACAAAAATGGAAAGGGACCTGGGGATAATCATATCAGATGACCTTAAGGTTGGCAAGCAATGTGAGAAGGCGGTAGGTAGGGCTGGGGGGATACTGGGATGTATTGGGAGAGGTATCACTAGCAGAAAATAGGAAGTTGATATCCCCCTGTACATATAGTTGGTGAGACCTCATCTGGAGTACTGCATCCAGTTCTGGAGACCCTATCTCTGCAAGGACATAGACAAAATGGAGGCAGCTCAGAGGAGGGCAACTAAAATGGTGTAGAGTCTGCAAGAGAAGCCATACAAGGAGAGACTAAAGGAGCTTAATATGTATACCCTTGAGGAAAGGAGAGTGAGGGGGGACATGATAGAAATGTTTAAGTACCTCAGTGGAATCAACAAAGTCCAAGAGGGTAGCATCTTTCAGAAAAAGAGATGTGCAAGAACAAGGGAACACAATTTGAAGATAGAGGGGGACGGCTCAGGGGCAATGTGAGAAGTATTTTTCACAGAGAGGGTGGTGGATGCATGGAACAGCCTTTCTGAGGAGATTGTGGGGTCTAAAACTGTGGGAGAATTCAAGAATGCATGGGACAGACATAAGGCAATTTTTGTGGGGGGTAGGAAGAAAAAGGCTGTTGGTTAAATAGGGTCTGCAGCTTATCCTCTAGGTAGGGAAATGGGCAGACTAGGTTGACCAAGTGGTCCTTATCTGCCGTCAAAGTCTATGTTTCTATGTAAGGGTTATAGAACAGTGCAGCGGTAAGGAAAGGAGTGAATTTCTAAATAATGGTACAGTTGGGTCAAAGTAGGAAAAAAGACACATAGAGAAGGGAAATAAAATAGTACAGGAAAGAAATAAGAAAGTTTTTGGGGAGGAGCTCAGCTTAATCCCCTTAGTGTGCTGGATGACCGGGTGGCCAGTATTTCAGAACAATAGCCCAGGTGGACTAGTGGAGCTCCTGATGGGCTAATGGCCCAGCTTTAATGAAATGGAGAAAGGGAAGGGGAAACTGATTAACCAGGAAAAGTACACCAAGCCAAAGCTTTTTTTCAGGTGCGATCGAAGAGCACGGGGAAATTAAATGACTTGCACAAGGTTACACAATGTGCAACAAAAGGCTATGGGACTCAAACCATGGTCTCCAGGTTTACAGCTCAATGCAATAGGTATGATGTGGTGCATTCATAATGTGACCATGACCTGCTGACCCTGACCCAATCATTTGCTCAGATGCATGGATCAAGTTTGTGATAAGCCCCCCCCCCCAGCAGCTACTGGCTCCCTTGGCCTCCCTCCCCACCGGCGCCCTTGGCCCCCTTTCCCCTCAGCAACTAAAGGTTTCATGCACCCCCTCATTCCAGTGCCCTTCAACCCTTCTTGCTTACCTCCTAACCCCCAAGCTCTGCAGTGAATTCCTGTAGCCCACACTTTCACTGCTTTTAAATAGGAAGATAGATTCACAAGTCAAAGTTTAATTCCAATGCCACACTAATTAAACTCAAATCCCTTCCTCAAGTTTGAATTTTAAAACAACAGCAGCCTCTCAAAGATCTAAGTCTTTCCTTCTCCTTTACTTAGTTTCAGGTTTGAATTCACAGGCTACAGTACAAACCCCCTCAGAGCATGTCCTCCATAGCTCAAAGTTTAATTTACTGCACTATCCAATAAATCCAATTCCTTTCCCTCTCACTCAGATTTGAATTTGCAGAGATGCAGCAGCCTCTTCAGAGCTAAGGCTGGGGTTCTGGAGCAAGAACTCTATTGACTTTTACTTGTATATTATTTTAAAACTCTTGTGGCCCCTCCTTCAGCTCTAACAGATCTCTGTAGGTACAGTTTGGCCTAGATGTTTTTCATCAAATTGCTGTTTGAAAGATACAAAAATAAAATCCTACCTTTTGATTCTTGTATGCTGCCCATCATCAGCCTGCTCCAACTTTTTCTTCTGTTTGCAGAACATTTCTTGTGCAGCTTGCTTGGTGTAAGAATGCTTTGAAGTCTGTCTGTAGTAGCTGGTCTCAGATTACTCACTGAAGCATGTCTTTTCCAACAGCTCAGAGTTGTGCAACCAGACATTCCATCCTGAGCACTTCTGGTTTTGTGCCACAATGAAAAGGGTCCCCACATGCACAGCTTAACCTAGCTCCTCTGTGGAATATTCCTACTGGACCTAATATTTGTGTTGCTGTTTCCAAGCCAGTGTATTGTTGATGCAACACCTTCCTGTGTACTACAGTGTTAGAGAAAGTCACCCATCCATTGTGTCATTTTTTTTCTTTTACTCATAGCCTTTTTTGTTTTGCTCTTTGATATTTTTTCTACCTTTCCATTTTGCTGCAAATTGTTAGAAGGAACCTTAATAAGCCCCCAACAGAAAAAAAGTAGGAAAAAATAAAAGGTAGGAAAGCTATGTGCATGACAAAAACAACATTATTGAAATTAATTGTTCTGGGCTACTGAAAATCTTGTCAAGCAGATGGACGTTTCCAGTCAACTAGCTCTGCCTGCTAGTGGCTATAAAAGTTACTTTCAACTACTGGGAATGACAAAGGGGATGACAGTAAAAGGAGGTATAGCATGAAAAAACACAAATATGGTGGGGGGGTCAAAGAAATTAAGCTGGTACTACAAAGAAAATAGGCGGTGGGGGCATGCGATCAAGGAGGGCAACCGCAGTATGGCTCCTGGGGAGGGCTGAGTGCCTTCCCAGTTTGGAATGCGTTCTTGCTTTTGCATCCTCCCAGCCTCTGCCATGGCCACCTACAGTTCAGGTTGCTGTGTAGGGACAGATGATGTATGGTTACCCACAATGTCACGGCCATCACTAATCTGCCACCAGTGGTACTCAAGTTGTGGGAGAATTTACTGGGCACAGTACTTGCTAATAGGAACTGCTGAGGCTACTGGCAACTTGTTTGGGCAGAATATGCCTAAAGTAAACATATTTTGTTCTCTCTCTTTTGCAGGCAAACTAAATTGGCCCAAAGGGTCACAAGCACCCTATCCTGCTCTGCCTGAGGTCACTGGTAAGCTGTTTCTTTAAGTAGGACTCCTAGACACTGCTACTTGGAGACACTACATACAGTATCCTGCCCCACCCAACAGCAGGAACCCCTTTTCCATAGACAAGCCACACCCTGCAGATGTCACCCCCCTCTCTCGCATTGGGAGAGGCCGTGGAAGTGGAAGATCCACAGCAGAGAAGTGCTGCTCAGCTTTGTGTACTGGGAGGGGGTGCTGCTTGGGTGGAGGGACAGGCTGTTTTTTGGGGGGGGTCCAGACTCACAGACTGTGCTTTGACTGAGGGATGCAATGTATCTAGCAACTGCACAGAGTAGCTCATGGGGACTGATATAAGGGGTAACAGTGGGGGAGCACCTGGGAAACAGTGACCACCAGTCATTGTGGTTTGAAATCACAGAAAGAGCAGACCCAAACCACACAAAAACACGTATCCTGGATTTTAGGTGGGCAGATTTTGGGAAAATGGGGAGATACTTGAAAGAGGCATTAAGGGGAATGGGACAGGAATCAGGGGTTGAGGAACAGTGGGCAGTATTTAAAATGGGGATTACAAGAACAACAGGATTATGCATTAAGTAGGTTAGCAAGAGGAAAAGGAAGAGGAGACCATTATGGTTTTCCAAAGAGGTAGCAAAGAAAGTGAAAGCCAAAAAGATTGCATTCAGGCAATACAAAAAGACACAGGCAGAGAGGGATGGAGAAGTACCAGGAGAAGCAAAGGAGGCAGGAGGTCAGTAAGGAAGCCAAAGCTCAGATTAAAGAACACATTGCAAAATCAGTGGGTAGAGGGACAAAACCTTTTACAGGTACATAAGTGAAAAAGAAAGACAAAGGAGGGATAGTGAGACTGAAGGGGGAGGATGGGGGCAGCGTGGAGGATGACAACAGTAAAGCTGACATATTGAACAGGTATTTCTGCTCAGTCTTTACTGAGGAGAGGAGGGTAATGGGTCTGAAGGAGTACAAGGGTGAAATGGTGCAGAAATGGACACAAGTCCCTTTACACGAGAAAGGGTCCGAAGACTGGAAGTAATAAGAGTTGATAAAGCAATGGGCCCAGATGGGGTGCACCCCAGGGTCCTTAAAGAACTAAGAGAGGTGCTGGCTGAACCTCTGGCTATCCTGTTTAGCCGATCACTGGAAACAGGGGAGGTACCCAAAGACTGGAGGACAGCAGATGTAGTCCCCTTATACAAAAGTGGGAACAAAGAGGAAGCAGGGAACTACAGACCAGTCAGCCTCACCTCGGTAGTGGGGAAGATCATGGAAGCACTACTAAAGGAGAGATTGGTGGAACATCTAGATGTCAATGGACTACAGGACCCAAGGCAGCATGGTTTCACCAAGGGGAGGTCATGTCAGACCAACCTCATTGAATTTTTTGACTGGGTGACTAGGGAGGTGGATCAGGGGAGGGCAGTGGACATGGCCTATCTGGACTTCAGCAAGTCCTTTGACACTGTGCACATAGAAGACTATTACACAAACTGGGGAATATGGGTGTGGGCAGGACAGTAGTGTGGTGGGTAGGTAACTGGCTGGGTGGCAGGACACAGAGGGTGGTGGTAAATGGCTGTCACTCCACAGAGGGAAGAGTGACCAGTGGGGTACCACAGGGATCAGTGCTGGGACCAGTCCTATTCAACATCTTCATCAGTGACATTGCACAGGACCTAGAAGGCAGAATTTCACTGTTCGCTGATGACACAAGCTCTGTAACAGAGTAGACACACCAGAGGGTGTAGACAGAATGAGAAGGAACCTGCAGAAACTTGAAGAATGGTCAGGGTTTGGCAGTTGAAATTAATGCAAAGAAGTGCAAGATAATGCATATGGCACAAAAACCCTGGCACAATATATCCGTTGGGGGTGAGGATATAGCATGCACCAAGCAGGAAAGGGATCTTGGGGTTATCATCTCTGATGACCTCAAGGTAGGAAACAGTGTGACAAGGCAGCAGGTAAAGCAAATAGGATGCAGGGATGTATAGGCAGGGGCATCACCAGCAGGAAAAGGAGGTCATAATTCCGCTATACAAGACACTAGTGAGGCCCCACCTGGGTACAGTGTACAGTTCTGGAGACCATACCTATGTAAGGACATAGACAGGGTAGAGAAAGGTTCAGAGAGGGCAACAAAGATGGTGCATGGATTGCATCACAAGTCCTATGAAGACAGGTTGAAGGAACTGAACATGTACTCCCTGGAGGAGAGGAGGGAGAGAGAGGGATGATAGAGACATACAAGTATCTTACAGGGAGGAACAGGGTGCAGGAAAACACTATTTTTAAGTGAAAAGATGTTCCAGGACTAGAGGCATGGGATGAAGTTGGAGGAGGACGATTCAGAGGAAACATGAGAAAGAATTTCTTCACAGAATGGGTGGTGGACAAGTGGAACACCCTGCCAGAGGAAGTGGTGGGGGCTGAAACAATCACGGGATTTAAGAATGCATGGGATAGACATAAAGGAATTCTGGAGGTCAGGGGTAAGGGGCAGCAGACTTCTAGGAAAACAAACTGAACTTACAAGCTCAAATGGGCAGACTGAGTGGGCCATAGGCCCTTATCTGCCAACACTGTCTATGTATCTATGTATCTATGTATCTAAGCAGCTTAAGGGAGTAGAACTATCCTCAAGTGACACATGTACCTCAGGCTTATCTCACCTGCAACCATTTCTCTCAACATAGGGGAATGGCCCCTCCCCCCAAATCCACTCGGCACTGATGGCAGGCTCCTGAGAAGACAATCCACCCCAGTGGCAGGCACTACACTTGGCACTTCGCTGTGGTTTTACTGCATGTGCTCCCACACCAGTGTCACTGCATTGTCCCACATGCTGTGCCGGTACCATGCTGTGCCATGTGAACTAGTGTTACTTTGCTATGCAACATGTGCTACTGATACTTTGCTGTGCCATGAGAACTGCTGTCATTTCCCTGTGCCACATGCACTGGAAAGAGTCATGTTGTACAATATGAAGTGCGGACACTGTTGGGCCATGTGCAGTAACAGCGTCGTACTAGGCTACATGCAGTGCAAACACCACAGTGCATCACAAACAGCGCTGACACAACACTGTGCCAGTTGCAGGGCTGACACTTTGCAGTACGATATGCACTGCTAACACCACACAGTGCCATGTGCACTGCTGATAACACTGTGTTATGAGTACTGCTGTCAGTCACAGTGCCACATTCTATACAGACATCGTGTTTTGATAAATGACATGAGGCTACTGTGCTGTGCTGCATACACTGCCAACACCACACTGTGCACAGTTGTGAGTAAACTGTGCCACTTGCACTGCTTGCACATTACTGTGCCACAGGCAATGCCGACACAACACTGCCATGTAGCATATAACACTACGCTGTGCCATGGTGATACTGACTCAGCAATTTGCCACATTCAATGCAGACACTGCACCGTGTCACATGTGATGCCAGCATTGTGCTGTGCCTGTCACTTTCGATACTGTGGGTCACAACATTATGCTTAATGCATTGAGTAACATTGGTTTTGATAGTACTGTCATTAAATGGTTCACCAGCTACCTTACTAACATATTACAACAAGTTAAAGCATTAGGAGAACTGTCTCCACTAAAAACACTACCACGAAGTGTCCCCCAAGGCTCCATCTTGGGCCCAGTCTTATTTGCAATCTCTATCAATAACCTTGACTCACAACTGCACACAGCTAATGTGAACTTATTTGCAGACAATACTGTCCTCTACACCTCTAACCCTTCTTTGGACATGGCCCATGAGGACTTACAGTGAGACTTTATCTCTCTCCAATACAATCTTATCAAGCATAAGCTTCTACTTAATTCCAGGAAGATCAAAGAAATGATTCTCTCACCGAAGGCAGCCTCAGGACCAACACGTAACCTCAAGATTCTAACTTTACTGGGTGAACCCTTTGAAACCGTGGATTACTTTAAATACCTAGGGTTTTGGCAGAACAATAAGCTTAACCTTTTGTGCTACCTGAATGAGGTCACGAAAAAATTAAGACAGCGCTTAGGCATATTCTACCGTATTAAGCATCTCCTCACCAAAGACGCTAGAAAGAGACTAGTGCAATCCACATTCCTGCCCTTACTGGATTACGCTGACTTCCTCTACAACAATTGCCCCTCTTCAATGCTTTGTAAACTTGACACTCTTTACCACCAGGCCTTGAAGTTCATCCTCAGTCTGCCTTCTCGCACCCACCACTGCCTGCCATACCGAGAGATGGAATGGTCCTCACTTCCAACAAGGAGGAAAAGAAACACTCTCCTCTGGTTCTTTAGAGCTCTGTCTGATAAGCTTCCTGCATACATCTCGAACTTCTTCAAGCGTGCCAAGAGGTCGTACAGTTTGAGACGCTTCTCCATACTCTGCTTCCAGATACCCAGAGTAAAAACATTTTATGGCTTGGCTGCAATTAATTTCTCCCTCCCTCCCTTCCTTATGGAATACCATGCAAAGATCTCTAAAGCTCTCAATCCTGCCCAGTCCATTCACCTTTAAAGCACCAACAGCTGAGTACCTGAAGGAAACCTTTTTTTTTTTTGAAATTTAAGTTTATTGGTTTTAACAGCAAATAAAACACCAACAAAACAGAACAATCCGAAAAATGTACACAAGGAATAGCAAACAAACAGTACAACCAAATACCCACTCCCACCCACCCCACCCAGAAAAGCCCCCACACACCAAACCCACCTCCACCCATCCCAACCACCCAAAGACAGATAAATCACACAATCTTCGACAGATGAAATCCCGTCCATCCAACCCCCACCCCCACCCCCCCAACTGGGACGCCGCCAACAACAAAAAAACCATTAAGTCTGGATACCACTGTATGCTATAACAAAATATCAGAACATTGGTATCATAAATAACATGATAGCATAGAAATCAAAATTTAACAAACGACATAACATACAAAGGGACTAGAGGAATCGGGTCACAGAGTTGTATTATTAAAGCAGACATAAGGCCTGGAGCTTATCCCATCTCTTGCGAAACAGGTCCATACAACCTTTAAAACTAGCAATCAACCTCTCTGACTGAAGATACGACACTACCTCCTTCAACCAATCGGCAAAGGATAAGACCAAATGATCCGTCCAATGTCTTAGGACCAGCTTCTTAACAGCCATGGACACCAAGGCCATATGATATCGACGCTCAATGCTATCTACATGGGAAAAATCACCCAGAACACAAATCTCAGGACAAAAAAACCCAGTCAGACCCAGAAGAGGATCAAGGTTCTCCCAGACCAGGGACCACAACGGAGCAACTTTAGGACAGTCCCAGAAGATATGAATTAAATTACCTTCACCTTGTAGGCATCTAAAACACTCCAGATGGGAAACCATCTTACGCTGAAAGAGTTTTACAGGAGTATAATAAAGGTTATTCACAATATAATATTGTGTTAACCGCAGCCTATCCGGGTATGGTATCTATGCAAATCCTTCCATATACCAGTCCAATCCGGGGAAATGTCGGGAAGAAGGTATGTCCAAACCATCGGACCCTCAACGGCCTCCTGAGAACTATAATTCAGAAAATAAGAATAAATCAACGAGATAGGATGAGATTGGGAGGCAAGACTAATAATGTCAGAGAGGAAAGGATAAGCAACCGATTCTAAAAGTTGTACCAAATTTGCATGATTAAGTGCCTAAGCTGATAAACCTTGAAAACCCTCTACTTGGTATACCAAATTTCTCCAGAATATCACCTGAGGAGAAGTGAGTCTTGGCTAAACAAATGCTCAACTCTGTCCTCCTTAGTTGTGGGAGCCATTCCGGCGTAATCCAAGAGCTGCCTAACCTAATGTTAGGATTAAGGACCACCGGTTGTCCCAGGTCCGAAGCGCTAGAAATATGAAAAAACTTGAGGCATTGTGCCCATGATCTAAAGGCACCCATCACCGTGCTATCCGACACCAGCTGTGAAAGAGCCTTTGGAGGCACATAAAATAAAGCGTATTTATCTAGTTTAGCCTCAGAAAGAAAGGCACGTTCAAGCTGGAGCCAAATTGGGCAGGATATCTCTGGATCAGTGGAAAACCATCTCCCTAACTTAGAAAGGTGAGCCGCCCAATAGTACAGCAGGAGATTAGGCAACCGTGAGCCACCTTTTTCCTGGGGAGCGACAGCTTGGTATAGGAACGCCCGTACCCCTTCCCCAAATAAAACTAGAAAACAACACGTGGTTGCTGAAAATAGGAAAGAGAAAAGCCAGAGATTAATCAAATTCAACGGATAAAAATCCTGGGAAGAACATTAATTTTAATAACATTGATTCGCCCCAAAGTGAGATAGGAAGAGCTGACCATCGCTGTAAATCCTGGCTAACCAATCCCTAACTCTGTCCAAGTTTAACTTTTCAAGAGGGAGAGATCAGTAGAAAGTGGATCCTAAATATTTGATAGATCTAGAAGTCCACCTCATTCCCAAGGAAAGGAAATCCTGCTTATTAGTATACTTGTTTAATGGGAAGATCTCACACTTAGAAATATTCAGCTTATAGTGGGAGAAAATGCCAAACTAGCAATAATATCATTAGCAGCCTTCAAAATGCTGCAGGATCTAGTTAAGTGCAGCAAAACATCATCGGCATATGCAGAGAACCAGTTCCTGCTGCTGTAGCCTAACACCTCTGACCTCAGGGAATGATTTAAGTCTAATCAGCAATGGTTCCAGAAATAAATTAAATAATAAAGGGAAAGGGGCATCCCTGCCTGGTACCAACAAATAAGCGAAAGAAAGAAGATAAGACCCGTTGCAGTAAATCTTAGCAGAAGGGCAACTATAAACGTCTGAATACTATTCAGAAAAGGAGATGGAAAACCCATTCTCCATTACTGACCAAAGGAAAGACCAATCAACCTGGTCGAAGGCCTTTTCAGCATCAAGAGAGACCAGAGCAACCGGATACAGGGCTGTTTGAGCATATTGAGAAATATGTGACAAGGTCCTCAAATGGTCAGCTGCCGACCTCCCCGGTACGAAACCAACCTGTTCAGGGCTCAGCAGCCCAGACCAGACCTTCTTGATTCTTTCAGCTAGTATTTCAGCAAGAATTTTCATGTCGTAATTTTGGAGAGAAATGGGTCTATAATTAGCCGGGTCTGTAAGAATTTTATCAGCTTTGGGGATTAAAACAATAGTAGCCTCAAACAGAGCAGGATCAACCTCAGGGGAAACCGATAGATAGTTATATAGTTTAAGGAGAATAGGTACCAGGTCCTTAGCAAAAACCTTATAGAAGTTTGCAGGGAAACCATCCGGACCCGGCGCCCTGTCCGGAACCAAAGAAGCAATGGTACTCTCTATCTCTTCGGCTGAAATAGGAACCAGTAGACTAGCTTGCTGAGCTTCTGACAGACAAGGGATGTCTATCTCCCTCAAATACGCCTTGACGTCCGAGGTGGGATAGGATAGAGGAGACTTACTATAGAGATCCAAGTAGTATTCCTTGAAAACATGCGTAATATCTCTGGAGAAGAGACAACCTCACGGATGGAGAAGACAAGGAGGGGATGATCCTTGAACTTTCCAATGCGCGCAAGCGCAAGGCCAGAAGTTTCCCAGATTTTTCCCCAAAATCAAGATACCTAGCTTGAGTTTTAATCAAGCAGTATTCTGTTTTCTCCTTCAAAAGGTCCGTATATTCATTTCTAGCTGATAAAAGATCCTTAAGATCCCTTAGAGAGGAGGTTAAAGAAAATTTAACCTCTAATTCCCTAAGCTTGTTCATCAGAGCTAAGGACCTAGCCAGCCGCGTCCTCTTCCTAAAGGAAGCCATTTTAATGAGTTCGCCCCTAAGATAACACTTCAGAGCACCCCAAACCATATCAACTCTTGGAGTAGAGTTCAAATTATCTGCCAGAAAAAGGGAAATCCAAGAACTAATGTCCAAAACATTTTGATCGTCCTTTATCATTTGAGTGTTCAACCGCCACATCGAATCACGGGAATAATCCGGGTCTAAAGAAAGTCGGATCCAGACTACGGCAAGGTCCGACAAAATAATCGGCTCAATGCCAGAGAGATATTCGAGAGAAAGGGGAGACTAACTAAAACCATATCCAGCCTCGATTTGGTGCCATGCGATTGAGAGTGAAAGGAGAAGGCACTACAAGAGGGGTTAGCAAGCCGCCAAGGATCACACAAGCCCAACAACGAACTCAGATCCCGAAAGACACGCTGAGCCGGAGAAGAAGGACGTTTATCCTGAGGATCTTTGTCCAAAATAGATGAAAAGGGCACATTCCAGTTGCCCCCCAATATAAACTGGGCAGGGAGGAAGCTGGACAATTTATCAGCAAGGGACATAAAAAAGGCCGGATTCCCACCCACCGGACCATATATGGAGCCTAGAACTACATTACCACCATTGAGAGTACCCTTAACCAGGATAAATCTCCCCTCTGGGTCTGAAACAATCGTCTCATTCGTAAACAGTACATGTTTTTTAATAAGAACCGCAACCCCTTTGCTAAAACAGGAATTTCCTGCAAGGTAGGATTGAGAAAACCAGAACGAGATAACAGCCTGGTGTCATCATGGCATAGATGTGTCTCTTGCAAAAAGGATATCAATTTGAAGTAGTGAACAATGATTAAAGGCCTGCAACAGCTGACCCGATCCTAAGTCCTCGAACATTCCAAGGCGCTTATTTGACTGTGTTCATAGCCATTTTAAGCACAGCATGATGCAACCAAACATCCAGACAAATACAGCAAAATAAAAAAGGGCAAGGCGCACCCCCATTGTAAAGGCCAGGGACATAGTAATCCCCCAAAACAATTCAGGCCTAGATCCCCACAGAAAAAACCCCGTCCAGCATACCCAACCAGAGCAGAGCCAGAACCTATGCAGGCAGGGTAGGCCCTCCCGTCTGTGAGACCCCGGCAGAGCATGACTAATCCCCAGACACCCAACAACCCTTAAAACCCCCTAATTGAATTCAACCACAGTAATCCCCCAAAGACAGCAGTCTACCATAATAGGCCAGAGACCATACAAAACATATGGGATAGCACTCATCAATCCCAATCCCCCACACAACCAAAACCAAAATCCAAAAAGCCCAAAGCAAGCCAGTCAGTAAAAGAAAGGGCCCCCTCCCCCATCTCCGAACCCACCATAATCTAAGAAGCAACAAACCGCCCCACCAACATCCAATACCCCCAACGAACACCAAAATAACTATATACAACGAGTGGCCCGAGCATGAAAAACCCATAAAACAAGCTAAGGCCTAAGGGCTCAAACCTTCTGACCCCCATTGCGAACCTCCGACTCCCCAGCATTGAGTACAAGTACCAATGTGCAAAATAATTCAGACACAATCCAATCACACCAAGAGTCCACCATCCAACATAGTACTCCCCATCAGTCCCAGTACCAGGGAGAGGTTAGCCAACCCCCCAACATATGGCTCACGATTCCACATCCAGCGAGCAGGCACTCTTAGACCCGAGCCCCCCACCCCGGCACTGATAATCGAGGAGGTAAGCAGGCAGAAGGAAGAGAGAGTAAGAGGGAACCAGATAGGAAAGGAGGCACAAGGATACAACGGATCATCCCAACAATAAAAAGCCCATCCACCCCAATCTGGCCCAAAGGTCCCCGCGTCTACCAGGAATAGTGCAATTCAAATAGCACACCTACCCGATATCCAGGCAGCCCGCAAAAAATGGAATTCCTGAAATCCAAAAAGAGTAAGGAAGCACTGGATCCATAAAAACATCATTCCAGAACCGCTGTTTCCGGAGGGACCGGTAAGATAGAGGGACCAAACCGGTCCGCCCACCAGGAAGTCACCCCCAGGAAACAGCAGCCGTAAAAAAAAAAAGTTCCATCGCGGGGAAGCATGAATTGGAACAGCGAGGGTGATCCCAGTCACCCAACAAACCCGCCACCGCCCAACCCGAATCAGGCGGGCAACAGGAAGAAAAATAAGGAGAGCAAGAAAATAAAGAGACGAAAGAACGACCAGAGGTAGAAAAAAGCCGGAAAGAGAAGGTAAGACCAAAGCACCCCAATCAGCTAGCATAGCAAAAGTTATACAATTATCACAGAGGGCTGAAATACATGTATTTTAGGCAAAAGAAATCGTAACCCCAAGGGATCACCACACTCTTATATTGAGATAGAAAATAGTGAGTCCTTCAGCCAGCCGACTTAAACAGATCTGGTAGCTTAATAGCCAGTTCCTTGAGGGCCGCTTCAGGGGAGTTAAAGCTGGTTGCCATGCCTCCGACAGTGACCTTCAGAATCGCCAGATAAATCATCTTAAAGGGGATAGAAGCGACTATTAACTTCTGCACTACGGGATGGTAAGCTGCCCTTTTTTCCCGGGTTTCTTTAGGCAAGTCCTGCGTAATCAGAATTCTGGATGCCCCCCAGAGGATATCTTTAAGTTCGCGCGATTTCATATAAACATGCTGTCTTTCAGCATAACTTAAGAACTTGACAATAATAGGACGTGGGGGGGATCCAGACGAGGGCCTGGGTCTCAGAGAGCGATGGGCCCGTTCCAGGTGATAAGAAGAGCTGATAGGGGATGGGCCCACGACCTTGTTCAGGAACCTCTGCAGAAAGGCCATCAAGTCTGGGCCCTCTTCCATCTCAGGTAGGCCCAGAATTAGTAAATTGTTCCAGCGATTATGCCCTTCCAGGTCTTCAGTTTTAGCTTGTAATTTTCTAATCTGCTGTTTAAGCTCGGTGACCTCAATTTCGGTTTTCGACCTCCACTGCTCCGACGAGAAAATTCTAGCCTCCATATCCGAAACTCTAGTAGAGACAGAGGAGAGATCACAACGCAGGGACTTAAGTTCGCCAGCCAGCTCTTTCAAAATATCTTTCAATGGAGTGAGCTCTTGGAGGAACCTATCGTCCATTAAGGGAGTAGCCTGTTGCACTCTGTCCCCACTTCGATCAGGTTTAACAGTACCCTGATTGCGTTGTTTCTTTGTAGCCTTCTCCGGGGATGCAGGGGGTGTGTGTTTGACTGAGGCCTGCTTCCCATCCACCTCCATCCCGATATTATAAACGGTTATTTCACCAACAGAGCTCGTTTTGCGATAGCAGGCAGATTAGTCAGACGTCTCCTAAACAAATTTTGCGTTTAGATGCCGAGATGACTCCAAAAACAGCCAGGAAAGGTGGCTAGAGGGGAGAGCTCAGAGTCCCAGCTGCTGCCTAGCTAGATGCCATCACGTGACCCCCACCTGAAGGAAACCTGCAATTGCTTCAGGTGACTTTGAGCCCTTAGTCTCTGGTGTCACACGCAAATCTTATGATATTTAGTTACATTCAGCTCCCTTCCCCCCAATAGTGGGACCCCCAGCACTTTGTAGCCTCTCATCTCACCTCCTGGCCCTCACTGCCCTACCTCCCCCCATCTCGTATACCCCCATCTCTACCCCTACCCCTCCCAAGTCCTAAATTGAATACCTATCAGTCTACATATATTAGTAAATGCACTGGTCTACATATACTAGTGAGTGTCCAGGGTATAAGCTTCTTTCCCATCCTTGCTTGTTTGTCTAGTGGATTTTAATTGCATTTAACTGTGTTATCTCTGAATATATAGGCCTGATTATTCTCTCGCATGTACAATGTAATGTTTTGCTTTGTCTACCATATTCATGCCTGTGATTTGTTTGGTGTCCAGGACCACCCTGAACATGAGCTTGCTCAATAGTGTTTATGCCTGGTTAAATAAAGTTTGATTGATTGATTGAGTAAGCATTATAAATGGAGGGTTTTGCATTCTCAACATCACACCTTGAGAAAATGCATAGAGCATCTGTTATATATTAGCTGTGAGAGCGTGTGATGCTGTACGTTGAATTCAGTAAATGTAATTACTGTCCTGTAACACAGCAGTGTCCTTTTGCATCTGATGAACACTGATGAATGATGAGCCAACTTCTTGTAACTGTTAGAGTCAGAAGTGATCACACTGGCACCCACGTATAGTGGGTAGTGTGCTGAGTCCCAGCATGGGTATGGGGATGGGTCTGGGAGCCTATGGCCAAGGTGGAGGGGGGCAAACTAGATTCCATAGCTGGCTGGGTGGGTCTTCGTGTACTAACAGCAAAGGCTGAGTGGAATCAGTATACAGCTGCAGCTGTTAGAAGATGGGTACTATAGGAGCCTGCAATCTGGCAAGTTGAGTTTTTGTTGAGTGCTTTCTGAAAGTTTAAGATCTCAGTCTGTGCTCAAATGCATTTCTAATTAACATGAAAACAAAATCCTGAACCAGTATGCGGTTGCTAATTTAAATACTCAACAAGCATTCAGCTGCGCAAGTTGAGTTTTTGTTGAGTGCTGGTTTCGTTTAAGTTCTTAATACCTAGTACACATATCATATCAATGCATGTTTTCTTGATACTCTGCTACTATGGGCGAAGCGTTGGTGAATGCAGTTCTGTGTGGGTTGTTCTGTGGAATCTTTATACTGCTTCTGATCGCTAATGACCATTAATAACAGTAAACATGGTTAGCAGTATTTAACATTAGAATCAGCTCAGAATGAATGCTAAACTGAATGCTAAACTTATTGACTGCTACAATACTATTAAGGAACTCTATTTTTGCAGTCAGAATACTATCTGCATGCTAATATACTGTTAATATAGCAGTCTGCTTGGGTAGAGCAGCAACTGGGTGGCTTATATCAATACCTCATTCTTCCACTAGAAGGTAAAGCACAGAACACCGGAAACAGGCCCCGCTTCCAACTCAGTGCGTCCACCAAAACCCAGTGGTAGTACAGAGCACTGGGCATGGCCCTTCTCCTCAGTGAAGATGCAGAACCTCCATGCTTTAGTGGTTAGAGTACAGAGCACTACTCCCTTTCTACTCAGTGCAGTATCTCTACCATCCAGTATGACACACAGACAGTAGAGTGTGCTACACAGCCTCTTCCCACCCAGTCCAGTACCCCCACCATTGAATAGAATCAGACGGAAGTCAGTGAAGAACCTCAACCCTCCAGTAGAAGCCAGTGGCAGAAAAGAGCACTGATAACAGAACTTTCCTTCTCAGCAGTACTCAGAGCACTGAACACACCCTCTTTTAGTTAGCATATTATCCCCACCCTCCAGTAGAACCCAGTAGCAGCAAAGAGTAATGAACACAGCACCCATAACCCATAACCCTTAACTCCCAACTCAGTGCAGAATCTACCCTCCACTACAACTTAATACAGTATAACAGTACAGAACTAATAAGATCACTAAACACAGTCAGAGCTGTAACTCCACCCTTTACTGCAAGGTCTCTTTTTGACATATTCTTTATTCTTTTTGTATATAAACATGCACAAATATGTTACTAGCCCCTTGGTTAGAGTAATAATCTGTAAATGAGCTTTAGTACAGTCAGCAGATCAAGCAGACCTGGACTTGATCCCCATGACATCCTCATACTGACTACAACTTGCAGCAATCTGTATATATGACTGAGGAGCAAGTCACTTTACTACCCCCCATCCTCTAGCTGTGTTCCTGGCTGGTCGCCCCTGAAAAGAAAACAGGCCAGGGCCAGCCTGCCACCATGCAGGCCGGTGAGGATACAGAAGGCACTTCTCTTGTACTTATATTTCAACAACAATCATATATAACAATTCACAACATTGCTGCCTGGAGAGGAAAGGAAGGAAGTGAACATTTAATTACCTGAGGACTGAGTGACTGAGGACTCAGAGTCTAGCTGACTGCCACCATAGGTAGGCAGGAGAGCGAGTGAGGACAGAGATACCGAGGGCCTGCCCAGTGCCTGGCCACACATAGGGGGCACTCTGGGACTGAGAGAGACTCCACGTGCGGGAGGGAGCTGGAGGATGGAACACCCATTGATGACTCAATGATCTAAGACCCATGGCAGCAACTGGGCAAACTTTCAGTCCTGGTGGGCGACTGGCGGCCACTAGTACTACCTGTGGCTGTGTTGGGTGTGTCTGTCAGTCAGGCCGGGAGCGACTCTCAAGGATATAAACTTCGGGAAATATATAAACATAGAATTTGATGTCAGATAAGGACCGCTTGGCCCACCTTGTCGGCCCATTCCCTACCTGATGGATAAGCTGCAGATCCTAGTTAACCAACAGTCTACTTCCTCCTACCCCCCACTAGAATTGATTTATGTCTGTCCCATGTATTCTTGAATTCCCCCATTGTTTTTGATTCCATGACCTCCTTAGGAAGGCTGTCCAATGCATCCACAACCCTCTCCATGAAAAAATACTTCCTCACATCACCTTCGAGCCATCCCCCCTCTGTCTTTAAAGTGTGCCCTCTTGTTCTTGCAAATCTCATTTTCTGAAAGATGCTACCCTGCTGGACTTTGTTGATTCCCTCGAGGTACTTGAAAGTTTCTATCATGTCATAGAAACATAACATAGAAACATAGAATCTGATGGCAGATAAGGACCACTTGGCCCACCTAGTCTGCCCATTTCCCAACCTAACGGATAAGCTGCAGATCCTAGTTAACCAACAGCCTACTTCCTCCCCATCCCCCCTTTCCCTCCTTTCCTCGAGGGTATATATATATATTAAGCTCCTTTAGTTTCTCTTCGTATGTCTTCTGGTGCAGACCCTGCACCATTTTGGTAGCTCACCTTTGGACAGCCTCCACTTTGTCTATGTCTTTGCAGAGATGGGGTCTCCAGAACTGCATGCAGGACTCCAGATGGGATTTCACTAACTGTCTGTACAGAGGGATAACAACTTCTTGTTTTCTACTGTTGTTGCCTCTCCCTATGCATTCCAGTATCCCCCCAGCCCTCCTTAGTCCTTTTCCATGTTGTTGTTGTTAGTATCTCACCCCCCCCTTGTTGTGTACTCTTCCCCTGGGTTTTTGTTTCCCAGGTACATTACTTTTCACTTCTTTGGGTTGAATCTGAGCTGCCATACATTTGACCTTTCCTCCAACCTTGCCAAGTCCCTTCTCATCCTTTCCACCCCACCTTGTGTATCAGTCCTGTTGCAGATCTTTGTGTCGCCTTCAAAGAGACATACTTTTCCTTCTAATCCCTCTGCAATGTCATGTATAAAGACATTAAAGAGGACCAGTCCCAGTAATGAACCCTGCAGTACCCCACTAGTAACCCTCCTTTCTTCACTGTGGTCTCTGTTTATTATTAACCTCGGTGTCCTGCTGTCCAGCCAATTTTTTATCCAGGCTACCATCTTGGGGCCCATTCCAAGGCTGACTAACTTGTATATTAATCTTTTGTGTGGGACTGTGTCAAATGTCTTGCTGAAATCTAGGTAGACCATGTCCACAGCCCCTCCATGGTCTACTACTTTGGTCACTCAGTTAAATAAATCTATTAGATTCATCTCACACAACCTTCCCCCTGAGAATCCATGCTGCCTTGGGTCCTGTGCCCTGCTGGCCTCTGGGTACTCAAGAATTCTTTCCTTCAGAAGTGATTTCATCATTTTCCCTACCACTGAGGTCAAACTAACTGGTCTGTAGTTTCCTGCCTCTGCCCTGCTCCAACTTTTGTGAAGTGGAATAACATCTGCCCTCCTCCAGTCTTCAGGTACCACCCCATCCTCCCATAATTTGTTAAAAAGAGTAGTCAGTGGTATCACTAGTTCTTCCCTTAGTTCATTTGGAATTCTGAAGTAAATCCCGTCAGGCCCCATTGCTTTGTCCAGCTTCAGTTTTAAGAGTTCTTTCAGAACCCTTTCTTCAGTGAATGGACTGGTATTGACCCCCGCATCCAGAGTGTCTCTCTTGTTTGGATCCTTTGTGAATACTCAGCAGAAATGTTCATTCAGTATCACTGCTTTTTCACTGTCACCCTCTGCCCACATTCCCTCATTTTTATTAAGCCTAAGTATCACTCCTTTGGTCTTTCTATGCTCCCTAATGTACCTATGAAAGGTTTTATGCCCCTTTTTAAGAGAGTTGGCTATCTTTTTCTTGGTTTGGGATTAGCTATTTTGACTGCCTTCTCTTCCTTCTTCTGCTTTCACTGATCAAGTTCTCTGTCCTGCTCCTTCTGTGTTTCCTTATATTTCCTGAATGCTATCCTTTTCTCCTTAACCTTCCCTGCCACCTCTTTTGAGAATCATAATGGTTTTTCCTTTGCTTTCTTTTGTTGATTTACTTCACACAAAGACGTGTTGCTTCTGTGATGGTTGTTTTGATTATTCCCCTTTGTTCCTCCACCCCTCCTTTTTGCCCATTTGCTAATGATTTTCAGAAGCACTATCTAATTTTCCCATAATCAGCCCTCCCAAAGTCCAATACTCTTGCTTTTGTATGGCTGTGTTTATCATGAACCACACGCCTCCTTGTGTATCAAGCTGTTGCAGATCTTTGTGTCATCTGCAAAGAGGCATACTTTTCCTTCCAGTCCCTCTGCAATGTCACTTATAAAGACATTAAAAAGGACTGGACCCAGTACTGAACCCTGCGGTACCCTACTAGTAACCCCTCTTTCTTCAGAGTGGATTCCATTTACAATTACGTTCTGTGTCCTGTTGTTCAGCCAATGTTTTACCCAGGCTACCACATTGGGACCCACTCCCAAGCTGGTTAATTTGACTACTAATCTTTTGTGTGGGACTGTGTCAAATGTCTTGCTAAAATCTAGGTAGACCATGTCCACAGCCCCTCCCTGGTCTACTACTTTGGTCACCCAGTCAAATAAATCAATTAGATTCATCTGACATGACCTTCGCTCTGTGAACCCATGCTGCCTTGGGACCTGTGGCCCACTGGCCTCTAGGTATTCAACAGTTCTTTCCTTCAAAAGTGATTCCATCACTTTCCCTACCACAGAGGTCAAACTGAAGGTCTGTAGTTTCCTGCCTCTGTCTTGGTCCCACTTTTGTAAAGGGGAATCACATCCACCTTCTTCCAGTCCTCAGGTACCACACCATCCTCCCATGATTTGTTAAAAAGGGTAGTCAGTGGTGTCACTAGTTCTCTGCTTAATATTTTTTAGAATTCTGGGGTGAATATCTGGCCCCATTACTTTGTCCACCTTCAGTTTTAGGAGTTCTTTCAGAACTCTTTCTTCTGTGAATGGACAGGGATTGAACCCCCCCCCGAGTGCTTCTGTTAATTGGATTAGGAACATCCCCCACTTCCTCTTTTATAAATACTGAACAGAAGTATTCATTCAGTATCCCTGCTTTTTCACTGTCACTCTCTGCCCACTTACCATCCATTCTATTCAGCCTCACTATCCCTCCCTTTGCCTTTCTACACTCCCTGATATAGCTATAAAAGGTTTTATCCCCCTTCTTAACCGAGTTAGCTATCTTTTCCTCAGTTTGTGCCTTTGCTATTCTGACTACCCTCCCTGCTTCCTTCTGCCTTAACTGGCACAGTTCTCTGTCCTGCTCTTTCTGTTTCCTTATACTTCCTAAATGCTATCTTTTTCTCCCTAACCTTCACTGCCACCTCTTTTGAGAACCATAGTGGCTTTTTCTTTCATTTTGATTCGCTTATTTGCTTCACACAAAGGCTTGTTGCCTCTGTGATGGCAGTTTTGATATTTCTGCATTGTTGCTCCACCCCTTCTAACCTGTTTGCTAGTGCTTTTCTAAGGCACTCTCCCATCTTGCCAAAGTCAGCCCTCCTGAAGTCCAGAACCCTCACTTTTGTATGGCTTGACTCTGTAGCTGAGTTTATCATGAACCACACTGTTTGGTGGTCACTTGTTCCCAGATGGCTACCCACTTCTAAATCTGAGACCCTTTCTCCATCCCCATTTGAGAGTACTAGGTCTAAGATTGCTTCCTAGCTGTCTGAGGCATGCCCCTTGTAGGGCACCAATAATGACCCTGCTCTTTAATGTGCCTGCAGCAAAGGTGCTCCAGTTAACATCTGGCATATTCAGGCCCCCCATCACCAATATCTGCCATTTTTCTGCCATTCTAAGGGTGCCTTCTATCATTTTCCTTGTACATTCCCTCCCCTAAGATGGGGGTCTGTATACAACGCCCATGTGGATTGTGGTGCCATTTCCTGTCTCCAGGGTGACCCACAGTGCCTAATCTACTCCCTGTTTACTCTTTAGTTATGTTGCTTTATTCCCTTCTCTTACATTGAGAGACCCTCCTCCTCCTCTTTTACCCTCCCTGTCCCTCCTGTAGATTGTGTATCCTGGCATTCTGGCATCCCAGTCATAGTTCTCTGTGTACCATGTTTCTATGACTGTCACAATATCCATGCATCCTTCTTCCATCAGGGCCACTAGTTCAGGGAGCTTGTTATACAGACTGCAGGCATTGGTACTCATCACCTTCCATTTTTTGATGGCCTTACCCCTTTTTGCCCGATCCCTGTCCTTACTGCTGTTGCCTTTTTTTGCATTTATCCCTGTCCTGCTCCCTAATGACTTCTCTACCTTGGTGTTTACCTCGCTAATTACCATGTTTTGTTGGGGGAAGGCTGGGATTTCCCTGCTCCTTTTCAGTGCCTCCATTCTTAGCTAGTCTAAATGCTTGCCAGTGAAGCATTTAAACCTGTCACCTAGGATTCTGGTTCTCCCACAGACAGATGCAGACCACTACACCAGTATAGGCCTGTATCCCTGCAGGTGGCTCCCCAGTCCCCAGTGAAGCCAAAACCATGAGCTGCACACCAGTTTTTCAACCATTCATTGAATCCCATGATACAGAATACCCTAGCATCATCCTTGCCATAGACAGGCAGCACCTCCAAGAAGGTTACTGTACATGCTACTTGCCTATGGCCCCTCCCCAAGTCTACAAATTCCTCTTGCACTGCTCTGATTCCATTCCCAGCAAGGTCATTTATCCCTAGGTGGACAATGTCATCCAGGTCCCTCCCTCACACAGCTGCTCCTGCAATTCTGAGGATTCGCTTCCTGTCTCTCCAAGCCGTGGCACCAGGCAGGCACCTTAACTCCCTCTCCCTCCCTCCCCCACTTCTACCCCCCTAATGATTGAGTCCACCACCAGAAATTGTTTCCTTTCCTGTGGGTTGCGTTGCCACCCTCCTGTGGGTGTCCTTTGTGGAGGTTCCCAGCATCCTCCTTGGTCTCCACTGCAGCTGCCTCCATAGAAGAACCACTCTCAACCAGAACAGCATATGAATTGTGGAGAGGTACAACTGGAGGGATGCACCTCTGTTCCACCACCCTCTCCCTCCCTGAGCCCACCTTGGTCCAACCCCTCCTCTGTCTTGGCAACCTCTGAGGTAGAGGCGGTGCCCTGGTGATCCCTGGATGGGTAAGGAGGTTTCACGAATCCTAGCCAGGTCTGCCTGGAGACTGGCAACCTCCTCCCTCCAACCAGAGAGGTCTCTGCAAATAGAGCAGCATCCCAGCCTTCAGAATGTCTCCCGGAACACTGCTGCCCTAGAGCTATTGCACTGCACCACTCCCATCATGTCTTATTTTGTGTCCCTTCTCCTGTTGCTTTGTATGCTTACTTCCTCCTCCCTCTATTTATTTTCCCGGCTACTTTCCTACTACCTGTGTGATCTTACCTGCACAGGACCTCAACAGACAGAGGCAGCCTCAGGCCTGCTGCTCAAGACTGATGAAAGAAAAATCCATGTGCTAGCCACTTCCCTGGTGCTCCTCTCACCCAATCCTAATGGTCACAGTATACACACTAACGTCACGGGGAGGAGTCACACAGTGTGACCAACTCCAAAGGGCAAAGGAAGGAACCTGGGAATGTGGGAGGGGAGAGAGGTGTCAGGGGGTCAGGTGAGCTGCCTGGTCAAACAAAAGAGACAGAGGTGCCCCCCAGGCCACCTAGAGGCAGAACACAGACACACACAAGAGTGCTTCAGCTACATTTTGGACATGTGGCAATAACAGAAAAGGATAAACTCAGTAGAAAAGTCACTGATTACTTAAAGTTACATGAAACAGTGACTTTTCTACTGAGAAGCTGGGACTTTTGCAAGTGGGGTGTCTAATACCTGGGCTTTGATTATACAGAACTATAAAACATAGCAAATATCAGCAGAAACGATCCAGTGGCCTATAAAGCATCCTCTTGAAAGGGACACATCCAGTAGCAGGCCACTGAATCAGTAAAAATAATATATATTTAAGGATGTAAATGGTTGGCTGCAACTCAGTTCTGATCTTGACTCAGATCTTTGTCCAAAAGAGTCTGATACAATTGTTTGATGAAAAACATACTAACATACTAAAATGCCAGCAGAATAGGCCTAACGGTCTTTCATGTCTGCTCGTTTGGTCAGCCTCCACCCTGGGTGCTGACCTTGCTGCCCCCCTCGCCTCCTCTGGCTTCTCCCTTCCCAGTTCCGGATATTCTTGCTGCATTGGATTTTGCTTCGAACCCTTCCCTGTACCTGTCCCACCCACTCTTGAACCCCTCCACTGTCTCCGCCTCCACCAGCCCCTAGGCAGCATTCCATGGCTCCACCACCCTCTCAGTGAGTAGCACCTCCTCCTTTCTCCCTGAATCTTCCCCTCCAGCTTCCACCCATGCCCTCTAGTGCCCCCTCCTCCTTCCTTGAGCTACCCAACTGTTTCTCCCCTATTTACCCTCTTCATGTACCTGAAGACCTCTATCATGTCCCCCGGTCCCTTCTCTCTTCCAATGTGTACATATTTAGCTCTTCGAGCCTCTCCTCATAGGTCCTGTCCCCCAAGCCCCAAATCATTTTGGTTGCCCTCCTCTGGACCCTCTCCAGGAGAGTAATGTCCCTCTTTAAGTGGCCTCCAAAAACTGCATGCAGTGGCCTCCAAAACTGCATGCCTCCAAAACTGCATGCAGTACTCAAGGTGCGGCCTCACCAAGCAGTTATACAGAGGGAGTATCACTTCCCTCCTTCTGGAGGTGATCCCCCTAGCGATGCATCCCAGCATCTTGTTGGCCTTGGCTGCTGCCCTCCTACAAGTCTCCAAGTTGTTCATCTTGACATCCACCACCACCCCCAGGTCCCTCTCAGCCATCGAGACTTGTAGCATTTCCCCCCCCAGGGTGTACACTTGGCCTGGGTTTCTGGCCTCCAGGTGGAGTACCTTGCATTTCCCTGCATTGAACCTCAGCTTCTACTTTCTAGACCATCTTTTCAGAGCCTCCAGGTCCCCCTGTAGGGCCACCCTCCCCTCCTCCCCATCCACCATCACCCCTAGTTTTGAGTCATCCGCAAAGAGACTCATCTCACTCCTGATTCCTGTCCTTATGTCAGAGACATAGGCGTTGAAGAGGAGGGGTCCAAGGACTGATTCCTGTGGGACCCCATTAATGACCCTCCTTGGGGATGAGACTATCCCGCCAACTACGACCCTCTGGGTCCGGTCCTGGACCCGATTGCCTATCCATCTGATCATCTGGTTCCCCACCCCCATTTCTCCCAGCTTATCCAACAGGCCCACATGAGGAACAGAGTCAAATGCCTTGCTGAAGTCTAGAAAGAGGACGTCCACTGGTCTACCCAGGTCCAAGGCATTCGTCACCCAAGTAGATTTTGTCATGGTGGTGGAGAGGATGGAACTAGTGGCTCCTACTAACGTCCAATATCTCAATGTGCCAGTTCAACACTGAGAGCACTTCCTCTTGCCCTCTTGGAGCTGCACTGCCCCATGGCATGGGGTGGGCCATTTCCTACTCTAGTGAAAGCAAGAAGCCCTTCTTCCATTGGAGTAGGAGGGTTTGCTCCATGTTGTGGGCAGTTTGGTTCTGGGGGGGCAACGAGAAGAGGCACCGCACAAGTTTATGTACTTTGCTTGAGAAAGTAGAAGTACCAGAGTTAGCAGATAGCTGTTTTGAGTAACAGGGCACTGCACAAATTCACCTAGTCAGTTCAGGCAAAAGGGACTGGCCCCACACAAGTTCATGCAGTTTGTTTAAGCAGAAGGGATGTGGGACCAGACAAGTCCAGGTAACTCCTTCAGGCAGATAGACAGCCAGTTGGCAGGGTACCATAGGATTAGGTAGGGGCGCTGAGGATCTAGGTAGTCTCCAGTCTACACTCCTTAACTTCCAACAATGCTACCTTCCCCATCCCCACTTGGCCACCAAACACAAGCAGCTCAGCCTACCACCATGGCCAACACACAAAGGATGACCACTTCATATGATGACCCCAGCCCAGTAATCACTGATACTTTGACCTCCTCATCTTCACCTCCAAGCCAGGGCAGGGGCAGAATGTGGCACATAGGGCAGGTCTGCTTCTTTGTAATTTTAATTATTTGTGCCCCTGTGCAGTGCTGCTGTGCTGGCCTAGTGGCCTGGTTACCTAGGAATAGTCAGCCAACTCAGCCAGTCCTGGTGTGGATCTCCCTCCCACCACTGGAGAGCTGGCCAAGAAAATGAAAAAACAGCCTTCAGGCCCACCTCGGCTTCCTCACCTTACCTGGTTACTGCTGCTGTAGTTGGCTGGGAGGGATCAGGATCAGTTACTTTCCACTCTACGGTGTGATGTGGTGCTCCTCTGGTCTACTGCTGGGCTGATCCTCTTCCTCCAGCTGCTCCAACCTCTTCAGCACTTGGCTGGCTGGCTGCCTTCCCCAGAAGGCATGATGACCAACACTCTGTCATATGAGCTGCCTGGCCACTCATGATGGTGACTCCAGGGCCACGATCACCCTAACCCCTGGCCCCACTGGATGCATTTAATTACACACAGGGTCAACTCCTAGTCCCTCAGTCGTTGGATCCACGCTGCGCTGCTCACCTGAATTGGTCACTCCCTCACCTTCACTTGTGCTCCAGAGTTTCTGCCTACCTCAATGGATGATGCAAAGTAGGGAATGGACTGCAGTTGTACTAATAGGAATACAGAGGGATGGGATCAGGGTTGGTGCCAGCCCTTTTTAAACATAGTTATTTTACTCTGCAGAAAATTGTATATGTTAAGGGGGTACTGTACTACCCTGCATGTGCAGTTCAATGTTGAAAGACCAGCACTGCCCTGATGGGTGTGTATGACTATTGCTGTATGCCTAAAATGGCTCTTCCCCTTCTTCTCATCAGCATAACATGATTTTTAGGGTAACAGCTTCAGCATATGGTTGATATCTGGTTCGAGGAAACTAAGAAATTTTCTGAAGACTTATAATTTTATTCTGTGGAATCTTTATGCTGCTTCTGAATGCTAATGACTGTTAATAACAGTAAACATGGTTAGCAGTTTTTAACATTAAAATCCACTCAGAATGACTTCTAAACTGATGATAAACTGATTGACTGCTAAAATACTACTAGGAACACTATTGTTGCAGTCAGAAGGCCATCTGTATGCTAATATTCTGCTAATATAGCAGTCTGCTTGGGTAAGTGTGTGTGTGTGTGTGTGTGTGTGTGTGCGCGCGCGCATATAGACAACTGTGCACTGCCATTAGGATCCTTATGTAACTGAGACGTTGCATCATTTGGGCTTATTCTATTCAGACTGTAAGAAGAAAGCATCCAGAGCTGATACTTGGTACATTTGAAGGAAAAAAAAACATTTCTGTGGACATACTTTGCCCTTTGTAAGAATACATCTTACTCTATGCAAAGTAAGGAAAAATGTCCAGTCACCAAATAATGTTGAATAATGTACAGTACTTATTATGCTTCTCTGGTTACATGCATACATGACCAACATTTCCTTTTTTTGTGTGCCACTTCTTCAGGGTAGTCTTATGCAGACTCTCAAAGACATTTTCTAGTTTTTTTCAAAACATCACTTTTAAGAAGCTTAACCATCAGTCACAGCACAAAATCAATGGCACGTCCTCTGTTTAGAGGAATTCCTGGTGGCTATAACAACACTTCTTTATAGTGTATGGAGTTCCCTTGTTCCACATGGAATTCCATCGCAGTCCAAATGTTGTTGTACCAAAGTTCAAAGTTCATGGAACGCAGTTACACCGCACTGTGATACAACAACATCTTGGATGTTTTTTTTAACTGCACGAGACAGTACTTCTAGTAATAAAAAAAAACACCTCACGCACATCTCAATATTCAAACAGTAAATACTGTGACAGGATGGTGTTGGTGTTTTTTTCAAAGCTGGCTGAGGAGTGCTTGAAATTGTTTGATCAACAGCAGAACAAGCACACAGAACGTAAAGCCGCAAATTATCTGAAAGTCATCACCTCCTATCTACCTGTTAGTGACATGGATGTTTGTTTGCCATGGTATTTAAACAAGAGGTCTCCATACACTGTACAAAATACTGGTTGGGCTACTGTGCCCAACCATCCTGTGTTGCCACCTCAGGGTTCTGATTCTGTTGGACCTCTTGAGCTTCTCTCTCAAGGTCAAACGAAATCGTAACCCCTCAGTGGCAGCACAGGCTGGTTGCACACAGTAGCCCAGCCAATATTCTCTATGTTTTATCTTCTGCTTGGAATGGAAAACAGCAGCACTTTTAGACCTGTAAGGTAAAAATCTTAAAGGAGATACTGTAGAAGCAGAAAAGGGCAGATCTCCTGTAGAACAGGTTACAGACAGCAACCGTTCAATACGACATTGCCTCTAAATGGAGAAAGTGTAACAGAGTTGGAGCTTAATGGTGCCTACCGAACATCTTTGAGTATCTGCATAAGATCACATACCTTGAACAAGAGGTGTGTAAACCATAAACTGTTATTGTGCATGTACCTAGAAATGTATGTGGTAACATGCAGTAGGGCATGTCTTCTTTGAGCAATATAGTCATACCTCTTGTGTATGCAAAGGCATGAGGCTGCTGGTTGGTTTCTCAGAGTGCATCACGGGTGCCTATATCTCCCTATGAAAGCAACCTCCTATAGTATGTAATTTCATTCAGAACATGGCTAAGTGTGAAACATTTGACTTGTCAGTGCAGCACCATTAGAGATGCAGCGAATTTAAAATCTGCCTGCGAAGTGGCTACTTCGCGTTGGCACTTCACTACATGGAGTGCCCCATAGGAAAGGCTCACTTCACTTTGTTATTATTACTTCGTGTTGTCATTCCGCTTTAAACGCGAAGTAAGGTGGAGTGACAAAAATATTGGCAGCAGCCCACCCACACAGTCACCAGAATTAATGTGCATTCCCAAAGTGCTGCTGTCTTGTGTCCAGAAAACTCCCCAGTGCTGACAAAGTGAAAGTCTCCCAGAATTAATGGCACACTCAGTCATGCATGCAGTGGTCACACACAGAGTCACCAGAATTAATGTGCATCCCCAAAATGCTACTGTCTTGTGCCCAGAAAATGCTCCAGTGCTGGTGAAATGCTATTGTCTTGTGTCCAGAAAATTCTTCAGTGCTGACGAACTGAAATGAGAGCGTAGCAAGAAATGCAGTCTCCCAGAATTAATGGTGCACTGCAAACGCACAGACAGATTAAGATTCCGCTGCGCACTCAAGGGATGCTTAAGAAAAGGCACAACAACACCTAACTAGTGCACACAAGACACAAATCCAAATCTGGAAAGGAATACATTTTGCCAGCTGGGGAATTAGTGCACAGCAGTAACAATCCACTTCCAGTAAAGATACCACAAAGCAAAAAATTCATGCAGGTGTGATGGAGAGCAGGTTCACACTGCTGCAATTACTCTATGGCACAATAAAAGGTGTCTGATTTAATATGTACACATGAACATACGAAATTTGCCAGCAGATAAAGGCCTAGAGGTCTATCAAGTCTGCTCAAATGTGCAGCTAACACCCCTTATTCTGCAGCTGTCCCTCCCTTCCACCCTTCCCCTCCACTGACCCTCCCCCTTGTCCTGTCCCATCCCCTTTTGAAGCAGTCCACTGTTCTATTGGATACCACTTCAGCAGGCAACGCATTCCACCCAGCCACCACCCTCTCGGTAAAAAAGTGTCTCCTCATCTCCCTCCTGAACCTTCCTCCTTCCAGTCTTATATCATGGCCCCTGATGTCCCTTCCCTCCCTTACTTTGAACAGCCCCTCTGTACTTGTCTTGTTTATTCCTTTCATGTACTTAAAGGTTTCAATCATGTCCCCCCGTCCCTCTTCTCCTCCAGCGAGTACACATTCAACTCCCTCAACCTCCTCTCGTATGATAAGTCCCCCAGCCCCTTGATCATCTTTGTTGCCCTGTGCTGCACCCTCTTCAGTAACTTACTGTCCCTCTTCGGATACGGGCACCAGTACTGCATGCAGTACTCCAGGTGCAGTCTAACTAATGACCTATACAGTGGCAGAATCACCTCCTCCCTCCTCGAGGATATACCCCTTGCAATGCAACCCAGCATTTTGTTGGCCTTTGCAGCTGCCTTCCTGCATTGTGCCAAGTTGTTCATTGACCCTGTAATGAGCACCCCCAGATCCTTCTCCTCCTCTGTCTGGACTAGCTACACTCCCCCAGGTAGGTAACTCCTCCTTGGGTTCTTCATCCCAAAATGCAGCACCTTGCACTTTTTGGCATTAAACCCCAGTTGCCAGGTGTCTGACCAGGTTTCAAGCTTTGCCAGATCATCCTGCAACCCCTGCCATCCCCTAGGTCATCCACCACTGCTCCTACCTTGGTATCATCAGCAAACAGACTGATCTTGCTCTTGATGTCCAATGATATGTCTGCAATGAATAACCCAAACAACACTGGTCCCAACATCGAGCCCTGTGGAACACCGCTCGTCACTACCCTTGGATGTTAGAGCTCCCCACCCACCACCACCCTCTGTTGCCTTCCCTGAAGCCAGTTCCCTGCCCATCTATCTCACCAGCTTTGAACTCACCCCTGTGCCTTCTAACTTACTTCCCAGCTTTCCATGTGGCACTGAGTCGAATGACTTACTGAAGTCTAGATACGGGACATCCACTGCATGGCCCCTGTCCAGTTGCCTAGTTACCCAGTCATAGAACTCCACCAAGCTGGTTTGGCACACATTGCACACACTCACACACACACACACACTACAAGTAATGCATAGCAAATTGAAAACCTTTAGTAATATAACCAAATGTTTTAAACAGACAAATTATACACTGCTGCACCAAAACAATCAGCAAAAAATGTCAAGAATTACTGAAAATATTACTGTGTGTACATTAACACAGTTATACAAGAAAAACTTAACCAAAACAGAATGACTGCCTTTTTCTCCTACTTAATGTACATACACCAGAAATACGCCCCTCCCCCAAAGCACACTTCACAGTACACAGACTGGCTGTTCTAAATTAACATTCAAAATCCACACACAACAATACTCACTCAATGATATGAGTACAGAAGGGTTTTCTACAATCGATGTAATAAATTTGTAGCAAAACAAATGACTCAAAAAGACATTTTAAACAGCTTTTAGAGGTTTAGAATTGCAGAGCTCTGAGAGCAAACTGTCTCCAGCTACCACTACACACACAATACCCAGGCCATAACTGAGGCTGTGCAGAACAATCTAGAGCCCATGTGACCTGCAATCCCATGAATCACTGCAGAATTTCATTTGGAGCACAATTACAAGGTGAAGTGATTTCAATGTACTTCGCCTTAAAATTGGTGGAGAAGTGGTTTGGGGAAGGCAGAATAATGGAAACTCATTGGTTTCAATGGACTTCGCATTCCTCATTATGAAGCAAAGTACTCCGCTTCACATTCTGGATTACTCCGCAAGTTCCGCGTTACTCCGTGAATCACTTCATGGAGTGAATTGGGACCAATTCTCCCACCACTACTTATAGTACTGTAACTCACATGCTGTACAGGAAGGAATGTGAATGCCTATGGCTGTACTTCCCTGATGAGCAGCAGCACAAAACTTCCCGGGACCCCAACTTAAAAACGCATATTAATGAGTACAATGTTCATGCAGAATTATGCACCACACCTGTCCAGTACTCTGAAAAGAAGCCAAAGAAACAACTGTGACTTAAGTTACAGATGGAGATTGGGCCCTAAAGAGATGCAAATGCACAGACAGATTAAGATTGCGCTGCGCACTAAAGAAATGCAGACACAAAGGCACAACACCTAACCTGACCATCAAAAATTCAAATCTGGAAAAGAATACCTTGTCCAGTTAGGGTGAGCCGGAGGGGGGCAGTGAACTGTTCTTCTGCAGTAACAGTCACTAGCACTAGTACCAGTAAAGATACCACAAAGAAGTACAAAAATCACACAGCTGCAGTGGATAGCAGGTTCACATTGCTAAAATTATTATGTGGCACAATAAAAGGTGTCTGATTTGATGACGCGTGTCACAAACATACTCACACACATATGCCAAGTAATGTGAAGCAAATTGAAAACTTCAGTAATATAACCACATATTTTAAACAAACTAAAATTATGCACTGATGCACCACAACAATCAGCAAAAAAATGGCAAGAATTATTGAAAATATTACTGTGTACATTAACACAGTTATAAGAAAAATATCACCAAAACAGAAAGCACTGTCTTTTTCTCCAAGTTAATCTACCTACACCAGAGATACTCCCCTCGCACAAAGCACACTTCCACTGTCTCTCAGTACACAGACTGAATTGTGTACATTAACATTCAAAATCCACACACAAACAATAAACGCTCGATGATATGAGCACAGGAGGGTTTCCTATAATCGATGACTAAAATTTCAGCAAAAAAAAGACTCAGAAAGTCTTTTTTAACAGTTTTTAGAAGGCTTGAATCACAAAGAGCTCTCAGAGCAGACTGTCTCCTACAGCTTCCTACACACACTTCCCCGAACTGAGGCTGTGCAGAACAATCTAGAGCCCATGTGACCTGAAATCCCATGAATCACTGCAAAATTCACCTTTGGAGCTTAAAAACAAGGCGAAGTGAGTCGAAGTACATTGTTTTCAATGTACTTCAGCTTAAGAATTGGTGGAGTAGTGGTTTGGGAAGGTGGAGTAATCGGAAGTCATTGTTTTCAATGGACTTGCTACCCACCATAAAGCCGGGTACCCACTGGCATTGTGGAGCACCCGCACCGCCTTCACTCACGCAAATCACTGTGGAGCGAACTGGGGCCACTTCACCCATCTCTAAGCACCATGCATTCATGAAAATGTAAAGACTCACCAGGTGGCCTGGCACATCTAGTCAGAAATCAGTGCAGGCCATCTTGACCCTTTTTGATAAATACATTTATTGGTATCATTTGGGGATTATCCTAGGCAACTGGTCTAACTGCTGGTGCCTCAGATTCAATGTAGCTAAATGCAAGCTGCTACATCTAGGAAGAAAAACAGATGTAGACTTTTACAGTACACATTATGTGAGGTTCATCTAACTGCTCTAACTGCAGTCAAGGCAGAAGAGGACTTTGGTATCATTATATACAGTGAGTTGAAGCATAATAAGTAGCACATGGCCTCTATCGAGGGGGACTGCAAAATGTTAGGACACATCAAAAAGGGGTGACTGGCAGAGCTGGGGAAGTGATCCTGCTACTTTACAGAGCCCTGGACAGGCCCTGCCTGGGATAGTGAATGCTGTTTTTGTACTGATGAGATAGAAAGGATATTGAGGTGATTGACAGGTTGCAATACAAGTCCACCAAAATGATCAGTGGTATGGGGGAAAGCAATGAGGAGAGGCTGAAGGCCCTTAACATGTTACCATGGAGAAAAGGAGGCATTGAAGGGACATGACCTGTCTTTCGCACATTCAAAGGTTCTGAGAAGATTGAACTGTTGGAGATGTTTGATTTGATGTCCTATAATGCAGGAATAGGCCCTGAAGCTTGGGGTGGTAAATTTGGTGGTAATGTTACATTTGCACTTTTTCTTCCAGAAGGTAGTGAATCTATGAAACAGCTGAATAGTGGAGACAGTGGGCATGAAGGCAGCGGAGGCCTTCGGTATAAGCCTGGAAAAATGCCTGCTTACCAAGGGTATGTAATTCAGTTAGAGGCCTAACAAAAAATACATTTGAACTGAAAAAGGAAATCTACTTTCAAGCCATGTTTAGTCTTACTTTGTTGAAACAAGTCTAGAAGCATTTTTAAATCCTAAAAAAATCTTCAGTGGTTGAGGGAAAAAATCCTTTTCAGAAAACAAGACGAGACTAATCCACAAAAAATTCAAAAATAACATTAAGACAGAAGTAAGCTGATAACAATCCAAAAAATGGATTTCTTTTTTGTAAGGATTTATTTAATTAAACAGAACAGGTAGCAGTTCTTGACTTGGTGCTGCACCTCATCCTGGTGCACCCGGTGTACTTACAGTAGATGCAGTTGGTGCTGTTCCATATCCTGGTGCACCTAGATGAGGTCTGCACTGCACCTCATCCTGATGCACCCAGGATATTTACAGCAGATGCAATAAGTGTTGTTCCACTTAGGGCTGTGAGAACTCATTCGGGAAAGATTCAAACCCATCATGAACCCTGGTGTTCGAGTTCTAATTCAGAACTCAAACACTAGTGGAGTTATAAGCAGGTTGAATCAATCCTTTTGCCTTAAGAAGCCATAACCTGCATAAAGCTTGCCTAGCCCTATAGTGTCAGCTCAAGGACGGAGAGAGGTTGAAGGAGCAGGATGGGATTGGAAGTCAGCACAGTGCCACAGGAGGCAGAAAGGAGGTGGAATGAAGGGAAGGGTGCATGATGGCTGGCATACACAAACTTGTGGGGGCTGAATGGTGTGGACTGCACTGGAGTCGGACTGCGCGCTTGCGTACTTCATCCCCACAGTCCTGTTACCACCTGACCATCTGCTCAGCGGTCAGGTGGTGGATGGTAGACGTAAACCGGTGCGCGGTTGCAGCTCTGTTCATTTCCCAGCCAGCCCAGTGCCATAAAGAGTTGCAGGCTGCAGCAGCTTGTGATACTCGCTCCCTCTGTCTGGTCTGGGCTAGCTCTGCTCTCTGGCAATGGCTTGCTAATTAAATTGTCGTGTGTGTATTGTGCAAACTAAAAAAATTAATAAAAAAGCTAAGGGGTTGGGGGGTGAAAACTAAAGGTAGGGGCCGGGGAAGGGGGACTTGGGGTTGGGAGGTTGGGAGTGGGAACCGAGGAAAGGAAAGGGCCCAGACTTGGGAGGGGAATAGTTGGTGAGAGGCTCAGCCTCAGCATGAGATGAACAGAACAAGAGAAGTTAAGGTTGCTGAGTATTTGAGTGAAACGGAGATAATTTTATCGTAGTCTCAAACAACAGTTCAATAACTTAATTTCAGCGTGGCGTAGTTGTTTTACACTGGGAAGAAGGAGCGATCATCAGATGGCTGAGGGAGAGGTGAAGAAATTAAAACAACTAAATTGTGACTCGAGGAAAATTAAGTTTAACTTTAATGTGTGAGTCTTTGAGAAGTTGAAACATTTGAATTTGATGACATTTTTACCTACTACGTTATACCGTACTCCACAAAACAAAGTAAAATAATCAGGAGAACAGGGAGGAGAGGGGATTCTGTGGTACTGTGTTGAGCGTTCTTCTATTCCACCCTACAAAAATTCCCGATAGAACAACACCAGGCTGTTTTTTTTTTACAGTACTCCCTACTTGTATGTTGTGTGTGACTCCACTGCACTCTATCTCTCTATTCTCCTGTGGTGTTCCTGTTTCCATCACCCTACTGTGGCTGCTGACTGTGTACCCTACCCATTGTGTGTTACTGCGAGAAGCCCATTGTTGGGCAGTTGTGTGGTGGCATTATCCTTAAATATATGACAGAAGCCTAGAAATATATTTACTTGTTGGGAGAAGAGACAGAAAAATCTCTTTCCTTGGGTTGTATATGTGTGTGTAACTCTGTCTCATGTGGTCAGCCCATCTGCTGTGTGCCTTTTGACTGCACTGTACCCTACCCAGTGTGTGTTACCGAGAGAGGCCCAGTGGCCAGTTGTCGTGTGGTGGCATTATCCTTAAATACATGACAGAAGCCCAGAAATATATTTCCCTGTTGGGAGGAGAGACAGAAAAATCTCTTTCCTTGGTTTACTCCGTCTCTTGTGGTCAGCCCATCACCCTGCTGCTGTGCGCCCCTTCACTGCTATGTGTATGCCTATGCCCAGCAGCCCAATCATTCTGTAAGCCTTGAACCTGGAATCCTTTAGTTGCAAACCGTCATATTCTTCAATTACTTTCAGTCCACTGCATCACAGTGTCACATACCCAGCCAAAATAAAATTTTGGAGTTGTAACCAGCCATCATAGATCAAGTTGCTTTCTTACACAGGAATTGTGTGGGTGTATTCCCTGCAGTATACTGGTACTGTTATGGCTGACACCAACATAGATGAAGCATCTAGTGCTGGTGTTGGTGCAGGTGTTGGTGGTAGTGGTAATCCTGGTGCTAGCAGAAATAACCAAAACGTTTCACATGATAATAATTCAACAAACAGCAAAAGAGCAACAGCGAAGTGTGGTAAAGGGGGACCTTTTAAGAAAACCTGTCCAGCTGCTGGGGTCACATGGAGAGGCACCATAAGGTATGCTGTTCATGCTGTTAAAATCTCTGTGACTAGCAATAATAATGCAAGTGACAGTGAGTCCCTCTCTGACTTAGACAGTAGCTCTTTGTCTCAGTCTGACACTGTTGTGTCTTGTGACATATCATTACTTCTTCAACAAAGTGAAATGAGCAAGTCTTCTGACAATGTATCAGGTAGTGCACTTGCAAATACATCCAGCACTGTTGGCAATGAAAAGGACATATCCATTGAATCCACCACTTCTGTGTTGGCCAGCAATGAAAATCCATCAGAGTTTTCTGCCCACTCTTCTAGCACCAAGGAGCACGTCCCGGGTTCTGTTAGGACAGGTGAAAAGACACAAACAGTCTTTAGCTATCTTCCTAGCACTCGAACAAAATCTGTCACATCTGAGGTGTGGAATTATTTCTCTGTCAGTAAAACTGATCTATGCAGAGCAGTTTGTTCCCTGTGTAAGCAGAGTGTAAGCCGTGGTAAATTGTGTCATGCCTTGCAACTTTGGCTATTAAACGCCATCTGAAAAGCATTCAGTTTTGTTGATCATCCAAACCCATGTCTTCCATCTTCCAGACTACGTGAGAAGGATCAGGAATCTGAAATAGATACTGAATTGTCTGAACTTGATGTGGACAGAACCACTGCCAGCCCTAGGATCACTGTTACCACCAATGCCAGCACCATTAGTACCAGTTGCACATCCAGTGATGGCACTGAATGTATAAGTTCTAGTCCACCATCTCCGCGTCCATCTGCCCATCGAAGCACAGTGTATAATAAACCAGTAGGGACATGCTGTAAACAGCTAACACTGTCTCAGGCATTTGAAAGGAAGAATACCTGTACTAGAAATCATCCAAAGACCCTCCATCTTAATCACAAAATTGGTGAACTGTTAGCCGGAGCCCTTCTCCCGTACTCTTTGGTAGATCATGAGGATTTTAGGGAGCTCATGACATTAGCAGAGCCTCATTACAATGTTCCTCATCAAAGGTACTTTTCCTATGTTGAAATACCAAACATTTACCAGGCTTTAAAAGTGACAGTGATGCTTGCACTTAAAACTGCAGAGGGTGGGGTTATTCATGTCACAACAGATATGTGGACCAGCCCTCAAAACATAGATTACATGTCCCTTACTGCTCATTGGGTCACTTTTTTTGTGCTTCTTCAAAAACAAAGACACCCCAAAAGATGGCGCTGATGCATATAAAGAAGTTTGGCAAGTCATACAGCTGCAAACATCTTGCAGGAACTAAATGACCTCCTTGATGAATGATTTATTCTCACGGTCTAAAATGTGGCTTATAGTAAGTGACAATGGAGCCAACATCTTGAAAAGCAGTACAGAATGGAGGATTCCTGCATGCTTCTTGCTTTGCACTTTGCTTACATTTAATTGTCACGGGATTTCTCAGCAATGAAACACAAGTGGATGGTATGATTGCTGTTTGAAAAAAAATTGTGACTCACTTTTCACATTCAACCAAGGCTATATGGACATTGTCTGAACTGCAAAAAAAAACACAAGCTGCCCCAGCAAAAGCTGATTCAAAATGTTTCCACTCGTTGGAACTCAACGCTTTATATGCTGCAGTGCCTCTTGGAGCAAAAGCAAGCTGTACATGAGCATTGCTCCAGTTACATTATTGGAGGTGGCATTATGCTGTCTGTGCTGCAGTGGAAATTAATGGAGATAGTGTTCTGCATCCTAGCTCCTTTTGAGACAGCTACAAGGGGCATGTCTTCTGAAGGTGCATCTGTGAGTCAGGTTATCCCACTCATAATGCTAATTTCACATCATCTTAGTGTTCTAAATATACAAATAGAAAAAGACAGATCTGAAGCTCAGACAACATGTCACCTGTATCATGAGAATCTCATAAAGGGTATGAGCGAGTGCTTCAAAATCAATGACAAATTAGTTGCAATGATGAAATCAAAACACTACATCTCTGCAACTCTCTTAGATCCCAGGTTCAAGGCTATACATCTTCCAAAAACAGATGATATAGAGCAGTACAAATGTCTGTTGCTAGATGAGCTGCAGCACTCATAGGAGTCAAACAAAGATACACACAGTACCCTCAGGTTGTCATCACCACAACATGCATGTTCATCTTCACAAAGGGATACAGAACTGGAAAAGTCACCAAACATTAACAGTAGTTGCTCCACAACTGCCACTTCTTCAACACTTAGTAGCAAGCTAATTCTGTGGCAAAACCTTTCCCAAATTGCTGCCATACCAGCTTCTGCTGATTCCTCTTCTGAGCGGTCTATGTCCATCATGGTAGACAGTTACCTGCAAGAACTGCCTATTCCTATTGATGCATACCCTTTTGAATACTGGAGATCAAAAAAGTCAATTTGGATAGAGCTGTATGATGAAGCCTGTAAATATCTTGGTTGTCCTGCAACAAGTGTCTCTTCAGAATGCATGTTTAGTACAGCTGGCAATGTGACAGACACCAGAAATAGATTGCTGCCAGAAAATGTACACGTTAACTTTTATTAAAGTTAATAAGTCAAGATTTTCGTACCCCTACAAGAGTATACAAACTGATCTGAAGTGATTGATGTTGTGGATGTTGATGGTGATGACAACTCAGATGTGGTGGCTGGTAAATACTGTGTGGGACAAGTCTCTCTGCACCAAAAAGACTTTTACAGACTGTGATGACTTTGGTTGTCTCTCTCATTTCTCGATCTACTACCTTGGACTATATACCCCCAAAACTTTCACCCTTTCATGACAAACTGCTTTGTAGCTAGGGTCTAAAGTCAACAAGTTTTATATACAGGGCAATTTTGACATCAGTGGGAACAAGCCCAAATTTGGCATAAAAGGGACACTGTCACATCAGTCCTTTCTGTATCATATTATTTATAGTTAAAGTGCAAACATATATTTTTGGATTTACTTTCTGTGACTTTGTGGTGCATCAATATGGGCTGGGACCAGGGGTGGTCTATTTTTCAGTTTTAAAGAGGACAAAACAATAAGTTCTAATTGGTAGCTGTATATTATTTTTTCAATTACAGAAATGTTAGCCATAAACCAAAATGGATGCTAGTATATGGGTGATGGTTGGGGGACTGGGTTTTAACATGAGTGAGAGATGGAGAAGGGTGACATGAATGGTAGTTCATGACTAAGTGTGGGGGTAGTTTAAACATTTAGGTGAGGAAGGAGGGTGGAATACATGCTTGAGGGGGGTGAGGGTTGTGGGTTGGTTTTAACATGGGTGTAAGGATGGTATGGGTGCTACTGCACAGATGAGGGTGGTGGAAGAAAAGTGGAATGGTTGATGGGGTGAAAGGTGGGTGTTGTTTTAGTCCTTTCATTTACAGATTCGTGATCGGCTGGGGATGGTGAGGAAAAAGATGATGACAGACCGACCCTACTATACATATAATATATATATATTTTTTTTTCTTATTAAATACATTGCAAACTGCTGCCACCTAGCACAATTGTCTTGTCCCCTTTAAAAAAAAGAATAAAGGAATCAGAAAAAAAAGAAAATCTGCATCAGCAGTTTTCACAGAATGTGACCTATCATAAAGTGTTTTTGCTTTACAAGTAGTGATAATTTGATACATAACGGGGATGACAGACACTGTCCCTTAAACATCACATGCCAACTGCTGCAGCTGCATTAAATGTTCCTTAAGTTAGTATGTGGTGAAGAAACCACTTTTTTTTTATTTATGTGACTGAAATACAGATTTTATTGACATATCAGCTCCAAAATGCATCATCTTAGAAAGCTGTATGTATTACTTCAATTTGCCAACAAGAATGTTTGTATATGTATGCATTTTCTTAGAAAATTGAATGCATTTTTTGCCAGCTACAGTGACTGGCATTTTTTTTATTCAAATGTCTTGACTGACTACGTTATGACATTATGGGCTGGATATTCAAAAGGGTTGCGCCATGCGCAATAGGGTTGTGCCTGCGCAAGTCCGAAATTGCTCCATTCTGCGATATTCAGCAGGAGGCAGTTGCGCTCCCCAAGTCATGCTGAGCAACAGTGCAATACTAATGATGGCATGCTCAACCTGGGGTGAGTAACCGTATAAACTGCAGCCCGATATTCAACCCGAACTGTGCAGAGTTGTGCAGGCGCAGCCCCAACCTGCATGACTTTGAGCCAAAAAAGGATCAGAGTCGGGGCCACCCACAGGTGAGCTGCTGCATTGCAGGGTGCAACAAAGCAGCTGCCACCTGTGGGTGACCCTCACTCTCCCTGTGCCCCTCCTGCAGCCCGGTGGTGGGCATAGAACACCTCCCCCACACTGACCCAATCATTGGGCATAACATGCCACTGACAACCCCTCCACTGGCCCGATCGAGGGCATAATGTGAAACCTCCCCCACTGACCCGATCCACGGCCAGAACGAGTTCACCCCACAAAAGAGCAATATCCCTGGTGGTCCAGTGGACTGCGAAGCCCGATTGCAGGCATTAGAGTCAACCCCCAAAAAGCAATATTCCTGGTGGTCCAGTGGACGCGAAGCGATTTGGGGCATTAGAGTCAACCCCACCCAGGTCCAATTGCGGTGATCTGGTGGCCCCACCACCCCACCCACCCACGGGCCCCACCACCCGCTCCCCTGTCAGCTGGCGGGTGGCAGCACCCCACCCGCCTGCCGCCCCTCCGCCCGCTGACTGACTGCTCGGTGGGGCTGCACACCATTGGTTCAGAGCAAGAGCCAGTGGGCGTGCAGCCCATACCATACAAGGCAGTCCAGATATGTGAATGAATTCATTCATTCACAAATCTAGAAACAGAGAAATAGAATTTGACAACAGATAAGGACCGCTTGGCCCACCTAGTCTGCCCATTTCCCTATCTATTGCATAGGCTGCAGATCCTAATTAACCAACAGCCTACTTCCTCCTACCCTCCACTAGAATTTCCTTATGTCTGTCCCATGCATTCTTGAATACCCTACTGTTTTTGAGTCCACTACCTCCTCAGGAAGGCTGTTTCATCTATACACAACTCTCTCAATGAAAAAATACTTCCTCACATTACCTTTGAGCTATTCCACCATTATCTTCAAATTGTGCCCCCTTTTTCTTACACATCTCTTTTTCTGAAAGATGCTACCATCTTTTATTATTTTTTTGTTTATCCAGGTATAGCACACTAAGCTGAAAGCTTTTTTACAGGAGCGACCTTGGACTCTATTGATTCCTTTGATGTACTTGAAAGTTTCTATCTTACCTAGACTTTAGCAAGGCATTTGACACAGTCAAATCACAGTATCCCACCAGCCCTCCTTACTGCCTTCTCACATTGCTTACCCACCTTAAGGTCATCTTATATGACTACCCCCAGGTCCCTTTCCATTTCTGTTGTTGTTATTCTCTCACCCCCCGCTTTGTGTACTTTTCCCCTGGATTTTTGTTTTCCAGGTGCATTACTTTGCACTTCTTTGCATTGAATCTAAGCTGCCATATATTTGACCATTCCTACAACCTTGCCAAGTCCCTTTGCATCCTCTCCACGCCACCTTCCATATCAACCCTGCTGCAGATCTTTGTGTCATCTGCAAAGACTCATACTTTTCCTTCCAGTCCTTCTGTAATGTCACTTATAAAGACATTAAAGAGGACCGGTCCCAGTACTGAACCCTGCGGTACCCCACTAGTAATCTCCCTTTCTTCAGCGTAAACTCAGTTTACTATTACCCTCTGTATCCTGTTGTCCAGCCAATTTTTAACCCAGGCTACCACACTGGGACCCACTCCAAGGCTGGCTAACTTATATATTAATCTTTTATGTGGGACTGTGTCAAATGCCTTGCTAAAGTCTAGGTAGGCCATGTCCACAGACCCTCCCAAGTCCACCACATAGATCACTCAGTCCAAGAAGTCAAATAAATCTATTAGATTCATCTGACATGACCTTCCTGCTGTGAATCCATGCTGCCTTGGGTCCAGTGCCCCACTGGCCTCTAGGAACTCAACAGTTCTTTCCTTTAGAAGTGATTCCATCATTTCCCTACCACTGATGTCAAACTAACAGGTCTGTAGTTTCCTGCATCTGTCTTGCTCCCACTTTTGTGAAGGGGAATTACGTCTGCCCTCCTCCAGTCCTCCGGTACTACACCATGCTCCCATGATTTGTTAAAAAGGGTAGTCAGTAGTGTCACTAATTCTACCCTTAGTTCTTTTAGAATTCTTGGGTAAATTCTGTCAGGCCCCATTGCTTTGTCCACCTTCAGTTTTAAGAGTTCTTTCAGGACCCTTTCTTCTGTGAATGGACTGGTATCAACTTCTGTATCCAGAGTGTTTCTACTGTTTGTTTTAGGTACCTCCCCCTCTTCTTCTTTTGTGAATACTGAGCAGAAGTATTCATTCAGTATCCCTGCCTTTTCACTGTCATCCTCTGCCCACCCTCCTTCCTTTAGTAAGCCTCACTATCCTTCCTTCATCTTTCTTTGCTCCTTAATGTACCTATAAAATGTTTTATCCCCCTTCTTAACTGAGTTGGCTATCTTTTCCTCAGTTTGGGCTTTTCCTATTCTGACTGCAATCCCCATTTCCTTCTGCTTTAACTGGTACAGTTCACTGTCCTACTCCTTCTGTGTTTTCTTATACTTCCAGAATGCTACCTTTTTCTCCTTAACCTTCTCCGACACCTCTTTTGAGAATGAAAGTGTTTTTTTTCTTCGTTTTGCTTTGTTGATTTGCGTCAGACAAAGGCTTGTTGCCTCTGTGATGGCTGTTTTGATTTTTCCCCATTGTTCCTCCACCCCTCCTTCTTGCCAGTTTACTAGTGCTTTTCTGAGGCACTCTCCCATTTTCCCAAAGTCAGCCCTCCTAAAGTCCAACACTCTTACTTTGGTATGGCTCTACTCTATAGCTTTGTTTAACATGAGCCGCATTGTTTTGTGGTCACTTGTTCCTAGATGACCACCCACTTCTAAATCTGAGATCCTTTCTCCATCCCCATTTGACAGTACCTGGTCTAAGATTGCTCCCTCCCTCCCTAGTGGGTTCCACCACTCGCTGTCTGAGGCATGCCCCCTGCAGGGCATCAAGAATAAACCTGTTTTTTGATGTGGCTGTAGACAGGTTGCTCCAGCTAACATCTGGCATATTCGGGTCCCCCACGAACAATATCTCCCCTTTTTCTGACATTCTGAGGATGCCTTCTATCATTTCCTTGTCCATTGCCTCCCCCTGAGAGGGGGGTCTGTATACCACCCCTGTGCGAAGTGTGGTGCCATAACCTGTCTCCAAGGTAACCCACAGTGCCTCCTTTACTCCCTGTTTATCCTTTAGTTCCATTGCTTTGATCTCTTCCCTTACATAGAGGGCTACTCCTCCTCCTCCTCCTCTTTTACCCTCCTTGTCCCTGCTGTACATTGTGTACCCTGGTATATACACAACCCAGTCATGGTTCTCAGTGTACCATGTTTCTGTGACTGCCACAATATCCAGATGTCCCTCTTCCATTAAGGCAACTAGTTCAGGGAGCTTGTTACACAGACTATGGGCACTGGTACTCATCGCCCTCCATTTGTTGATGGCCTTACCCCTTTTAGGCCCATCCCTGTCCTTACTACCTTTTTCTGCATTTACCCCTATCCTGCTCCCCATTAACTTCTCTACCTTGGTGTTTACCTCTCTAAAAAACTGTGGTTTGTCGGGGGAGACTGGGTTTTCCCTGCTTCTTTTCAGTGCCTCCCCCCTTGGCTAGTTGAAATATTTGCCAATTATACATTTAAACCTATCACCTAGGATTCTGGTTCCCCTCCTGGACAGATGCAGACCATCATGCCAGTATAGGCCTGTATCCCTCCAGGTGGACCCCCAGTCCTCAATGAAGCCAAAACACTGAGCTCTGCACCAGTATTTTAAACATTCATTAAATCCCATGGTGTGGAGTACTCTAGCATCACCCTTTCTTACAAAAGATACAGTTGCTGCTGTTCTGTATCCTGGTGCACCTGGGATACTTCCAACAGATATAGCCTGTGCTGCTTCTTATCCTGGACTACTTACAACAGATGCAATAGGCGCTGCTCCTCATCCTGATGCACCATGCGTACTCACAACAGATGCAGTCGGTGATGTTTCTTATCCTGGTACACCCGGGGTACTTACAACAGATGTTGCTGGTGCTGCTTCACATACCAGTGGACCAGGGATATGTACAACAGATGCTTTGAAATACTCACATTGGTTGAGAATCAGTATAATCTTGCCTGGCATGCCAGCAATAAGACACGATAAAGTGTGGGTTATGGCCTGCTATGAGCAAGCCCCAGTGTCATGAGGCACAAGATGCTTGCGCTGAGTGCATGTAGCACCTGGGAAGTGCTCTTATCAGGCCATAACCCACACCTTGGAGTGTCTTATTGCGCTTATAAAATGGGCCCCATGTAATTATTTAAAACAAAAACAACAACAAAAACAAAAAGTCCAAAATATAAAAAAAGGTTTTAATACCTGAAATTGTAAAAAATAGTCCCCATTTTAAACTAATTTCACCAGTATTTATTAGCAGTACAGGGCTCCCTTTGTATTTCTTGGGTAATCTGTGCACATTGTTGCTTTTAATACCATCACACCATATACTCCATGCCAGGCAATGCTCTATCAGCAGAGGTATCCATGTACCACTATCCCACTGAGCTATTCCACAAGATGACCGCGATCTCTGAACTGCTGTCTGACATGACATCCCCCCTCCACACACCCACACAGAATCTTCCTTTCTGTAATTCTCTAAAACATTTTGATTTAACTGAAGGTTATCCTGTGCTCTTTGCTAGGTGCAAATCCTCACAGTGGTCATTTGCCTTTCACCGACCATCAGTTTGTGTGAGAGTCAGTGTGTCTCATCGTGGCTGCCATAGTAAGCGCTTTTCAGACAGTGCTTCGTAGATCACTCCAGTAAAAGCTGGCTGGTATCTAATAGATTTTTTGGAAGAGGGCATCAGCCCAAGGTTCAATGTGGGGAATGGCTCATCCCACAACCTCTACTTAAACCCTTCACTAGTGCACCTCCCTTGCTTAGGGAGTGTTTTTGTCCCTGTCCTCCCTGCGTGGCTTGTGTGGCTGTGCGCTTCTCCTCCCTGCTTCTCTTGTCCATTCCACCCCCTTCTCCTGCGAGTCTCCCCTCCTCATTGTTTCCCCCTTTATCTCCTGTTGTGTTGCTTACCTTCATTTTGCTCCCACTCTTGTTTGGTCCTCTGCTCCCTGACCATTCCTCTCAGCCTCCCCGCTCCCTTTCCCCGCTCGCCGCTGTCTCCCACTGTTGTTTGGGGGCTTCCCCTTCATTGTCTCTTTTGAGATTCTCTGCCCACCTCCATCTCTGTTCTTTCATCATTAGTATGTAAACTGACATGCACTTGCTTGTTTTGGATGCTGATGCTTTACTTTTAGCCTTCTGGAACCCTGCTTGCACGGGACAGCTGCATGCTGCCCTTTCCGGCGCCTTACAGATTTCTCCCTGCACCTTCCCATTTCTCTCCTTGGGCCCCGTTCCTGTCTCCCTCAAGAAAGCCTGCCCGCTTTTTGTCCATTCTTTGCAACACATCATGAGTGTCTTCTGAAAGCTACCTGCAAGGAACTCTGTGCACAGCATGGTTGGAGGAGTCGCGCACTCAACCAGATGTGCAAACAAACTTCGTTGTTATACTGAAGGGACAGCACATGAGCTCTGACTTCCTTCAGGCATTTATTTTCAGTGCTCTGTGTAGCAGTGCATATACCATACAGTAAGTTACCTCGCAGCATACCCACTATCAGACCACCACTCTCCTGATTTCACTGACTCTTCTGCATTAGCAGGAGTCCTGGCCGTACCATTCAAGCAGTTTTGTCTGCCGCGTAGCTTACCCATGTCAGTATGCACACGTGTAGTTCATCTAATCAGATCACTGCTCTTCCCTTCTTGTTCCTCTGTTCCCTTCCTGAACTCCAGCGCTGTCTGCTCCATGTCAATCGGCACTTTCAATCTCCCCTAGTGCTCTCTCCAGTTCCTGGACTGGTCACCCCACTCAGCCCTTCTCATCACAATGTCTGCATGCTAGTCCTTATTTGCACAGCCGTTCCTGGCTTTGGCTTTCATATTTAATGGGTGCTGATATAACAGATAAGTGGGAGGGGGGTTGCCCAGCCTTAATGCTGATGACTCAAATGCTGCATTTTTAGTCTGTGGTTCCTGTATCTAGCTGCCTTTCTCTGAGTATTTGCCTTATTCCCCGTTTCCGATTCCATGTGTCAGCCTCTGACTCTACGAACTACATTTTTCTATCTGTAATTACTCGGCCTCTGTCCCGTCTCTCCCTGGGGGTTACCCTTTTCTTTGTTGGGCTTGGGGGGGTTAGGTTACTCCCATTCTGCTGTCCCTGGAGTTGCTCCCACTTCACCACCCCTGCTACTTATGAACTCAGTCACCTACAATCCATCCGTACCCCCTCTTAGGTATGTGCGTCTGTTCAAGGAAGGATCCTCCGCTGCACCCCAATGCTATTACTTCCAAGGCAGGGCTTAATTCTACTACTCATTCCTGTTGTGTCTCCTCTATCTCATAATTCCTACTCCTGTCCTGCCATGTCTATGTTTCATTCAGTATCCTGTCTGCCTGATGTTCCTCATTTACTCACCCTCTACAACAGTTTTCTGCATTTTCTGCCAGCCCATACCAGCAATGCTCTGGACTCTGTCCCTAACTCACACCTTCTGAGGTGCTGAGTGAAGGCAGCTTCCCATGTCTGCCAGGGATGGGATTCTGTTACATTAACCACCTCATACTACTTACCACCTTTACATCCTCCATCCCTAACTCTGCTTTAGAGCATTGAGTGAAGGCTAGCTTGCTCTGATTACCAGGGATGGGAGTCATGTCTACATTCTAGTGAGTCTTAACATTCTTCTCTACCTCATACCAGTTGCCGCTTCCCTTTGAGAATGGAACTTATTCACCACATGCCCTCATCATCCTATCTATGCCTAGATGCCTCAAGACAGGATCATCCCTCCTCAGCCATCACCGATGGGTGTCTGAACCTCCATTCCACTGCTTCCACTTTATGCATTCTCAGCCTGATAACCGGATGCTGCTTCCCTTCAGGAACATAACTTGCCTGACTTGCCTTCTACATCCTACCTAGTCTGCAGCCTAGGTCTACAGTCCTATCGCACTGACTCCATGGCTGGCAGTCTGGATCTGTATTTGACGGTTTCCACCATTTGCATCCTATACCTGATGCAGACTGATGCTTCCCTTCGGGAACGGAACCTCTTCAACCATATACTCTCATCAACCTACTTCTCCTGGCTACATCCAATCAGGATCATCTTGCCTCGACCGTTATCGATGGATACCTGAATCTACTTTCCACTGCTTCAACTTTAAGCATTCTCAGCTTGCTAACCAGCTGCCTCTTCCATTTCGGAACAAGACCTTGTCCTACTTGGCTTCCCCATCCTACCTTGCCTGCAGCCTCGAATCCTGGTCCTTCCACACTGACTTCCGTGACTGGGAACCTGAATCTGTATTTGACTGTTTTCACCTGATATGGGATGCCATTACCCTTTGGGACCAGGACCTTGTATCTCAGTTGCCTTCTACCTCCCTCTTCCATATAACTGCAGCATTAAGTCATCTCGTTCCTCTGACTACCTGGTTTGCTAGCCCATGTCTTCAAATCCACTTGTTCATTTCTGTCCATGTTTCAGACCCAGTTACAGCTCCCATCCAGAGTGAAATCGAATTAATTCATTTGCCTCCATCCTCCTCCCTCTGCCTGATGGTATCAGATACAGGTCACCTCTCCTCAATTACTAGGTTAGGAAGCTAGTTTCTGCAATCTCCTGTTTCAATCTTGTATGCTCCCTACTGAACCACAGTTTGCTGCTCCCTTCTGGACCTGAACCATTTTTTGAGTTTGCTTCCACCATCATCTATTTTCTGGCGTGTCATGTCCAGATCTTCTCACCTCAACTCCCTTGCATTGGACCTTACCTCTGCCCTGTCAGTTCATCCTTATGCATTTTTACCTCATACCTAATTGCAACTTCTCTCTGGAAACTGGACCCCTCTGCTACCAATGACTTCTTTTGTTCCTTACCAGTCTCCATCTTGCACTTTCATTGACTAGTGCACACGACCCTCACCCTTGTTCCTGGGCCTTCTATTCCCTACAAATTCCTACCTACATACCTACTACTCAAGGGTTGGACTAGAGTAAAGCCACAGAAAGTACTACAAGTTACACAAGCACTAAATACTCCATTGATATTCCCCAAACTTTGAAACATAGTTTGTAAAAAAACTACAGGTGGATGAGTGGGTGTGATTTTTTTTTTCTTTAATGCAGTTGGTTGACTGGGTAGCTGCATGTGAAAGCTGCGGCACTGGGTTAGCTGACTTTATTGCAGTCGGGTTGAGCCACAGCAAGCATGACAGGTCAGGCTTCAGCTAAAAAGGTCAATTTTAGGGAATTACAGAGAGATCTTATCAGTGTGTGTGTGGGGGGGGGCTCTCGTTGGATAGCACTTCTGAGATTGAGGTTGCCTTTGCAGAATAGCTGAAAGGTGTAGCATGGTACCTGCTGTTCCGGTTCAGTCACATCAGAGCTGAGGGCAGCGGGAGAGCAGGGTGGCACACATTCATTTTATGTGGTGCTGCGGTTTGGTTGGCACAAGTAGTGCCCGTTGAATGGTTATGCCTAAGAACACAGCTGGGAATTTTTTCCAGCCAATTGGAAGTGTAGATTTGTTTTGGCCATTTTATAAGAAAGATTGCCCTCTACTATCTGGGCTTAGTGGAATTACCACATTAGCTAGATCTGAGCTTTTTTCCATCCACATTCCTAAAAGCAGAAATAATGGGATAGTTGACTCAAGCACCATGCACAATCAATGCCTCTGCAGCATGCTTCTTTTGAAACATATCACTCTTCAGTATATACTGTATATAGAACGCAGGAAAAAATATCTGGACACCATTATAAAACCATATGCAGATAATCTTTATTGTTTCCTTTTCATGTTATTGCATCCCAAGTCAGTGGATACGGTTGAGGCAATAGCAAGCTATTATACAACCTAATAAAATGGAAGAAATTGACTTATAACTCCATATTTTTGCTAGTTTGTTGCATTTTATTTTGTGTAGAGATTATTCAATAAAAGGGGATGATACCTGACAGATGTTCCAGGCTCCTGTGATACTTTACTTAGATTTAAATGCCTGGTGAAAGCATTAGCTAATGGAATGGCTTTGAGCCCTACCAAATAATATGCATTCCACACTGCTCGGTTTAATCCTTTAAATCCTGCGGTACATAATTTATTATGTACAAGCCTATGCATTTAAAATATGTTATACAAAATGTTTCGAACTCCCACCCTGAACAAAGCGTTTAACTGCAATCATTGGCTTGTGTCAATATATCCATATTGTACTGTGGCTATTTTTAATTTGATGCCTTTTTCTAACATCTAATTTTGAAATGGATTGTAATGACTGCTGTACTTCATAACCATAGGTCAAACAACAAACATTTACTACTACTGTTACTCCAACAGATGCGGTTTGTGCTGCTTCAAATCTTGGTGCAACCGTGATACTTACAACAGATGGGTATACCTGCAATATGTACAGCACATACTGTCAGTGATGCTCCTCCTCCTGTTGCACTCGGGATACTTACAACAGATGCAGTCTGGGCTTCTCCTTGTCATGGTGCACCTGTGATACTTACAATAGATCGGGCCAGTGCTTCTTGTCCTCCTGTTGCCCCCGGGATACATAGCACCAGATGCAGTCACTGCTGCAGCACATCCTGGTGCACCCTGAATACTTACAACAGATGAGATTTGTGCTGCTTATCATCCTGGTGTGCCTTTGAAACTTACAACAGATGCAGTCAGTACTGCTTCTCATCCTGGTGCACCTGGGATACTTACAATAGATCGGCCCAGTGCTCCTCCTCATCCTGTTGCACTCGGGATACTTACAGCAGATGCAGTCTGGGCTTCTCCTTGTCACGGTGCACCTCTGATACTTACAATAGATCGGGCCAGTGCTCCTTGTCCTCCTGTTGCCCCCGGGATACATACAGAAGATGCAGTCATTGCTGCAGCACATCCTAGTGCACCCTGAATACTTACAACAGATGAGGTTTGTGCTTCTCCTCATCCTGGTGCATCTGGAATACTCATAACAGATGTTGTCAGTGCTGTTCCTCATCCTGGTAAATCTGAGATACTTATAACAGATGTTGCCACTGCAGTTCCTCATCCTGGTGCATCTGGGATATGTATAACAGATGTTGTCAGTGCTGTTCCTCATCCTGGTAAAGTTGGGATACTTATAACAGATGTTGTCAGTGCTGCTTCTCACCCTGATGCATCTGGGATACTTATAACAGAAGTTGTCAGTGCTGTTCCTCATCCTGGTGCATCAGAGATACGTATAACAGATGTTGTCAGTGCTGTTCCTCATCCTGGTGCATCTGGGATACTTATAACAGATGTCGTCAGTGCCCGTTCCTCATCCTGGTGTGCCTGGGACACTTATAACACATGTTGTCAGTGCTGTTCTTCATCCTGGTGCATCTGGGATACTTATAACAGATGTTGTCACTGCTGTTTCTCATCCTGGTGCATCTGGGATACTTATAACAGATGTCGTCAATGCTGTTACTCATCATGGTGCACCTGGGATATGTATAACAGATGTTATCAGTGCTGTTCCTCATCCTGGTGCATCTGGGATACTTATAACATATGTTGTCACTGCTGTTCCTCATCTTGGTGCATCTGGGATACTTATAACAGATGTGATCAGTCCTGTTCCACATCCTGATGCATCTGTGATTCTTATAACAGATGTCATCAGTGCTGTTTCTCATCCTGGTGCATCTGGGATACGTATAACATTTGTTTTCAGTGCTGTTCCTCATCCTGGTGCATCTGGGATATGTACAACAGAAGCTGTCAATGCTGTTCCTCATCCTGGTGCATCTGGGATAATTATAACAGATGTTGTCACTGCTGTTCATCATCCTAGTGCATCTGGGATGCTTGTAACAGATGTTTTCAGTGCTGTTCCTCATCCTGGTGCATCTGGGAAACTTATAACAGATGTTGTCAGTGCTGTTCCTCATCCTGGTGCATCTGGGATACTTATAACAGATGTCGTCAGTGCTGTTTCTCACCCTGGTGCATCTGGGATATAAATATAATAGATGTCGTCAATGATGTTCCTCATCCTGGTGCATCTGGGATACTTACAACAGATGTCGTCAGTGATGTTCCTCATCCTGGTGCATCTGGGATACTTATAACAGATGTTGTCAGTGCTGTTCCTCATCCTGGTGCATCTGGAATATGTATAACATATGTTTTCAGTGCTGTTCCTCATCCTGGTGCATCTGGGATATGTATAACAGATGATGTCAGTGCTGGTCCTCATCCTGGTGCATCTGAGATACTTATAACAGATGCTGTCAATGCTGTTCCTCATCCTGGTGCATCTGGGATACTTATAACAGATGTTGTCACTGCTATTCCTCATCCTGGTGCATCTGGGATGCTTGTAACAGATGTTGTCAGTGCTGCTGCTCATTCTGGTGCATCTGGGCTACTTATAACAGAAGTTGTCATTGCTGTTCCTCATCCTGGTGCATCTGGAACACTTATAACAGATGTTGTCAGTGCTGTTCCTCATCCTGGTGCATCTCAGATACTTATAACAGATGCTGTCAATGCTGTTCCTCATCCTGGTGCATCTGGGATAATTATAACAGATGTTGTCACTGCTGTTCCTCATCCTAGTGCATCTGGGATGCTTGTAACAGATGTTGTCAGTGCTGCTGCTCATGCGGGTGCATCTGGCACACTTATAACATGCTGTCAAAGCTGTTCCTCATTCTGGTGCATCTGGGATACTTATAACAGAAGTTGTCAGTGCTATTCTTCATCCTGGTGCATCTACGATACGTATAACAGATGTTGTCAATGCTGTTCCTCATCATGGTGCACCTGGGATATGTATAACAGATGTTATCAGTGCTGTTCCTCATCCTGGTGCATCTGGGAAACTTATAACATATGTTGTCACTGCTGTTCCTCATCTTGGTGCATATGGGATACTTATAACAGATGTGATCAGTCCTGTTCCTCATCCTGATGCATCTGTGATTCTTATAACAGATGTCATCAGTGCTGTTTCTCATCCTGGTGCATCTGGGATATGTATAACATTTGTTTTCAGTGCTGTTCCTCATCCTGGTGCATCTGGGATATGTACAACAGAAGCTGTCAATGCTGTTCCTCATCCTGGTGCATCTGGGATAATTATAACAGATGTTGTCACTGCTGTTCATCATCCTAGTGCATCTGGGATGCTTGTAACAGATGTTTTCAGTGCTGTTCCTCATCCTGGTGCATCTGGGAAACTTATAACAGATGTTGTCAGTGCTGTTTCTCATCCTGGTGCATCTGGGATACTTATAACAGATGTCGTCAGTGCTGTTTCTCACCCTGGTGCATCTGGGATATATATATAATAGATGTCGTCAATGATGTTCCTCATCCTGGTGCATCTGGGATACTTACAACAGATGTCGTCAGTGATGTTCCTCATCCTGGTGCATCTGGGATACTTATAACAGATGTTGTCAGTGCTGTTCCTCATCCTGGTGCATCTGGAATATGTATAACATATGTTTTCAGTGCTGTTCTCATCCTGGTGCATCTGGATATGTATAACAGATGATGTCAGTGCTGGTCCTCATACTGGTGCATCTGAGATACTTATAACAGATGCTATCAATGCTGTTCCTCATCCTGGTGCATCTGGGATACTTATAACAGATGTTGTCACTGCTATTCCTCATCCTGGTGCATCTGGGATGCTTGTAACAGATGTTGTCAGTGCTGCTGCTCATTCTGGTGCATCTGGGCTACTTATAACAGAAGTTGTCATTGTTGTTCCTCATCCTGGTGCATCTGGAACACTTATAACAGATGTTGTCAGTGTTGTTCCTCATCCTGGTGCATCTCAGATACTTATAACAGATGCTGTCAATGCTGTTCCTCATCCTGGTGCATCTGGGATAATTATAACAGATGTTGTCACTGCTGTTCCTCATCCTAGTGCATCTGGGATGCTTGTAACAGATGTTGTCAGTGCTGCTGCTCATGCGGGTGCATCTGGCACACTTATAACATGCTGTCAATGCTGTTCCTCATTCTGGTGCATCTGGGATACTTATAACAGAAGTTGTCAGTGCTATTCTTCATCCTGGTGCATCTACGATACATATAACAGATGTTGTCAGTGCTGTTCTTCATCCTGGTACATCTGGGATACTTTTAACAGATGTTGTCACTACTGTTTCTCATCCTGGTGCATCTGGGATACTTTTAACAGATGTCGTCAATGCTGTTCCTCATCCTGGTGCATCTGGGATACTTATAACAGATGTTGTCAGTGCTGTTCCTCATCCTGGTGCATCTGGGATACTTATAACAGATGTCGCCAGTGCTGTTTCTCATCCTGGTGCATCTGGGATATATATAAGAGATGTCGTCAATGCTGTTCCTCATCCTGGTGCATCTGGGATACTTACAACAGATGTCGTCAGCGATGTTCCTCGTCCTGGTGCATCTGGAATACATATAACATATGTTTTCAGTGCTGTTCCTCATCCTGGTGCATCTGGGATATGTATAACAGATGATGTCAGTGCTGTTCCTCATCCTGGTGCATCTGGGATGATTATAACAGATGCTGTCAATGCTGTTCCTCATCCTGGTGCATCTGGGATACTTATAACAGATGTTGTCACTGCTGTTCCTCATCCTGGTGCATCTGGGATGCTTGTAACAGATGTTGTCAGTGCTGCTGCTCATCCTGGTGCATCTGGGAAACTTATAACAGAAGTTGTCATTGCTGTTCCTCATCCTGGTGTATCTGGGATACTTATAACAGATGTTGTCAGTGCTGTTCCTCATCCTGGTGCATCTAGGATACATATAACAGAAGTTGTCAGTGCTGTTCCTCATCCTGGTGCATCTGGAATACTTATAACAGATGGTTTCAGTGCTGTTCCTCATCCTGGTGCATCTGGGACACTGATAACAGATGTGGTCAGTGCTGTTCCTCATCCTGGTGCATCTGGGATACATATAACAGATGTTGTCAGGGCTGTTTCTCATCCTGGTGCATCTGGGATATGTATAACATTTGTTTTCAGTGCTGTTCCTCATCCTGGTGCATTTGAGAAATGTATAACAGATGTTGTCAGTGCTGTTCCTCATCCTGGTGCATCTCAGATACTTATAACAGATGCTATCAATGCTGTTCCTCATCCTGGTGCATCTGGGATTCTTACAACAGATGTTGTCACTGCTGTTCCTCATCCTGGTGCATCTGGGATGCTTGTAACAGATGTTGTCAGTGCTGCTGCTCATGCTGGTGCATCTGGCATACTTATAACATATATTGTCAGTGCAGTTCCTCATCCTGGTGCATCTGGGTCACTTATAACAGATGTTGTCAGTGCTGTTTCTCATCCTGGTGCATCTGGGATATATATAACAGATGTCGTCAATGCTGTTCCTCAACCTGGTGCATCTGGGATACTTATAACAGATGTCATCAGTGATGTTCCTCATCCTGGTGCATCTGGGATACTTATAACAGATGTTGTCAGTGCTGTTCCCCACCCTGGTGCATCTGGAATACATATAACAGATGTTGTCAATGCTGTTTCTCATCCTGGTGCATCTGGGATACTTATAACAGATGTGATCAGTCCTGTTCCTCATCCTGATGCATCTGTGATTCTTATAACAGATGTCATCAGTGCTGTTTCTCCTCCTGGTGCATCTGGGATACATATAACATTTGTTTTCAGTGCTGTTCCTCATCCTGGTGCATCTGGGATATGTATAACAGATGTTGTCAGTGCTGCTCCTCATCCTGCTGCATCTCGGATACTTATAACAGATGCTGTCAATGTTGTTCCTCATCCTGGTGCATCTGGGTTAATTATAACAGATGTTGCCACTGCTGTTCCTCATCCTAGTGCATCTGGGATGCTTGTAACAGATGTTGTCAGTGCTGCTGCTCATGCTGGTGCATCTGGCATACTTATAACATATGCTGTCAGTGCTGTTCCTCATCCTGGTGAATCTGGGATACTTATAACAGATGTTGTCAGTGCTGCTCCTCATCCTGGTGCATCTGGGATACGTATAACAGATGCTGTCAGTGCTGTTCCTCATCCTGGTGCATCTGGGATACTCATAACAGATGTTGTCAGTGCTGTTCCTCATCCTGGTAAATCTGAGATACTTATAACAGATGTTGTCAGTGCTGTTCCTCATCCTGGTGCATCTGGGATACATATAACAGATGTTGTCAGTGCTGTTCCTCATCCTGGTAAATCTGGGATACTTATAACAGATGTTGTCTTTGCTGTTCCTCATCCTGACGCATCTGGGATACTTATAACAGAAGTTGTCAGTGCTGTTCCTCATCCTGGTGCATCAGGGATACGTATAACAGATGTTGTCAGTGCTGTTCCTCATCCTGGTGCATCTGGGATACTTATAACAGATGTCATCAGTGCCCGTTCCTCATCCTGGTGTGCCTGGGACACTTATAACAGATGTTGTCAGTGCTGTTCTTCATCCTGGTGCATCTGGGATACTTATAACAGATGTTGTCACTGCTGTTTCTCATCCTGGTGCATCTGGGATATGTATAACAGATGTCGTTAATGCTGTTCCTCATCATGGTGAACCTGGGATATGTTTAACAGATGTTATCAGTGCTGTTCCTCATCCTGGTGCATCTGGGATACTTATAACATATGTTGTCAGTGCTGTTCCTCATCCTGGTGCATCTGGGATACTTATAACATATGTGATCAGTCTTGTTCCTCATCCTGATGCATTTGTGAATCTTATAACAGATGTCATCAGTGCTGTTTCTCATCCTGGTGCATCTGGGATACGTATAACATTTGTTTTCAGTGCTGTTCCTCATCCTGGTGCATCTGGGATATGTATAACAGATGTTGTCAGTGCTGTTCCTCATATTGGTGCATCTCAGATACTTATAACAGATGCTGTCAATGCTGCTGCTCATCCTGGTGCATCTGGGATAATTATAACAGATGTTGTCACAGCTGTTCCTCATCCTAGTGCATCTGGGATGCTTGTAACAGATGTTGTCAGTGCTGCTGTTCATGCTGGTGCATCTGGCATACTTATAACATATGCTGTCAGTGCTGTTCCTCATCCTGGTGCATCTGGGATACTTATAACAGATGTTGTCAGTGCTGTTCCTCATCCTGGTGCATCTGGGAAATGTATAACAGATGTTGTCAGTGCTGTTCCTCATCCTGGTGCATCTGGGATACTCATAACAGATGTTGTCAGTGCTGTTCTTCATCCTGGTAAATCTGGGAAACTTATAACAGATGTTGTCAGTGCTGTTCCTCATCCTGGTGCATCTGGGATACTTATAACAGATGTCGTCAGTGCCCGTTCCTCATCCTGGTGTGCCTGGGACACTTATAACAGATGTTGTCAGTGCTGTTCTTCATCCTGGTGCATCTGGGATACTTATAACAGATGTTGTCACTGCTGTTTCTCATCCTGGTGCATCTGGGATACTTATAACAGATGTCGTCAATGCTGTTCCTCATCATGGTGCACCTGGGATATGTTTAACAGATGTTATCAGTGCTGTTCCTCATCCTGGTGCATCTGGGATACTTATAACATATGTTGTCAGTGCTGTTCCTCATCCTGGTGCATCTGGGATACTTATAACATATGTGATCAGTCTTGTTCCTCATCCTGATGCATTTGTGATTCTTATAACAGATGTCATCAGTGCTGTTTCTCATCCTGGTGCATCTGGGATACGTATAACATTTGTTTTCAGTGCTGTTCCTCATCCTGGTGCTTCTGGGATATGTATAACAGATGTTGTCAGTGCTGTTCCTCATCTTGGTGCATCTCAGATACTTATAACAGATGTTGTCAGTGCTGTTCCTCATCCTGGTAAATCTGGGCTACTTATAACAGATGTTGTCAGTGCTGTTCCTCATCCTGGCGCATCTGGAATATGTATAACAGATGTTGTCAGTGTTGTTCCTCATCCTGGTGCATCTGGGATCCTTCTAACAGATGTTGTCAGTGCTGTTCTTCATCATGGTGCATCTGGGATATGTATAACAGATGTTGTCACTACTGTTTCTCATCCTGGTGCATCTGGGATACTTATAACAGATGTCGTCAATGCTGTTCCTCATCTTGGTGCATCTGGGATACGCATAACAGATGTTGTCAGTGCTGTTCCTCATCCTGGTGAATCTGGGATACTTATAACAGATGTTGTCAGTGTTGTTCCTCATCCTGGTGCATCTGGGATATATATAACAGATGTCGTCAATGCTTTTCCTCATCCTGGTGCATCTGGGATACTTACAACAGATGTCGTCCGTGATGTTCCTCATCCTGGTGCATCTGGGATACTTATAACAGATGTTGTCAGTGCTGTTCCTCATTCTGGTGCATCTGGAATACGTATAACATATGTTTTCAGTGCTGTTCCTCATCCTGGTGCATCTGGAATATGTATAACAGATGATGTCAGTGCTGTTCCTCATCCTGGTGCATCTGGGATACTTATAACATATGCTGTCAATGCTGTTCCTCATCCTGGCGCATCTGGAATACTTATAACAGATGGTGTCAGTGCTGTTCCTCATCCTGGTGCATCTGGGACACTTATAACAGATGTGGTCAGTGCTGTTCCTCATCCTGGTGCATCTGGGATACATGTAACAGATGTCAGTGCTGTTTCTCATCCTGGTGCATCTAGGATATGTATAACATTTTTTTTCAGTGCTGTTCCTCATCCTGGTGCATTTGGGATATGTATAACAGATGTTGTCAGTGCTGTTCCTCATCCTGGTGCATCTCGGATACTTATAACAGATGCTGTCAATGCTGTTCCTCATCCTGTTGCATCTGGCATACTTATAACAGATGTTGTCACTGCTGTTCCTCATCCTGGTGCATCTGGGATACTTATAACAGATGCTGTCAGTGCTGCTTCTCATCCTGGTTCATCTGGCATACTTATAACATATGCTGTCAGTGCTGTTCCTCATCCTGGTGCATCTGGGATACTTATAACAGATGTTGTCAGTGCTGTTTCCTCATCCTGGTGCATCTGGGATACGTATAACATTGTTTTCAGTGCTGTTCCTCATCCTGGTGCATCTGGGATGCATGTAACAGATGTTGTCAGTGCTGTTCTCATCCTGGTGCATCTGCATACTGTAACATATGCTGTCAGTGCTGTTCCTCATCCTGGTGCATCTCCATAATTATAACAGATGTTGTCAGTGCTGTTCCTCATCCTGGTGCATCTGGGATACTCATAACAGATGTTGTCAGTGCTGTTCTCATCCTGGTGAATCTGGGATACTCTATAACAGATGTTGTCAGTGCTGTTCCTCATCCTGGCGCATCTGGGATATGTATAACAGATGTTGTCAGTGCTGTTCCTCATCCTGGTGCATCTGGGATCCTTCTAACAGATGTTGTCAGTGCTGTTCTTCATCCTGGTGCATCTGGGATACTTATAACAGATGTTGTCAGTGCTGTTCTTCATCCTGGTGCATCTGGGATACTTATAACAGATGTTGTCAGTGCTGTTTCTCATCCTGGTGAATCTGGGATACATTACAGATGTTGTCAGTGTTGTTCCTCATCCTGGTGCATCTGGGATATATAACAGATGTTGTCAATGCTGTTCCTCATCCTGGTGCATCTGGGATATATATAACAGATGTCGTCAATGCTGTTCCTCATCCTGGTGCATCTGGGATACTTATAACAGATGTTGTCAGTGCTGTTCCTCATTCTGGTGCATCTGGAATACTTATAACATATGTTGTCAGTGCTGTTCCTCATCCTGGTGCATCTGAATATGTATAACAGATGATGTCAGTGCTGTTCCTCATCCTGGTGCATCTGGGATACTTATAACATATGCTGTCAATGCTGTTCCTCATCCTGACGCATCTGGAATACTTATAACAGATGGTGTCAGTGCTGTTCCTCATCCTGGTGCATCTGGGACACTTATAACAGATGTGGTCAGTGCTGTTCCTCATCCTGGTGCATGTGGGATACATATAACAGATGTTGTCAGTGCTGTTTCTCATCCTGGTGCATCTAGGATATGTATAACATTTGTTTTCAATGCTGTTCCTCATCCTGGTGCATTTGGGATATGTATAACAGTTGTTGTCAGTGCTGTTCCTCATCCTGGTGCATCTCGGATACTTATAACAGATGCTGTCAATGCTGTTCCTCATCCTGTTGCATCTGGCATACTTATAACAGATGTTGTCACTGCTGTTCCTCATCCTGGTGCATCTGGGATGATTGTAACAGATGTTGTCAGTGCTGCTGCTCATGCTGGTTCATCTGGCATACTTATAACATATGCTGTCAGTGCAGTTCCTCATCCTGTTGCATCTGGGATACTTATAACAGATGTTGTCAGTGCTGTTCCTCATCCTGGTGAATCTGGGATACGTACAACAGATGTTGTCAGTGCAGTTCCTCATCCTGGTGCATCTGGGATACTTATAACAGATGTTGTCAGTGCTGTTCCTCATCCTGGTAAATCTGGGATACTTATAACAGATGTTGTCAGTGCTGTTCCTCATCCTGGTGCATCTGGGATATGTATAACAGATGTTGTCAGTGCCGTTCCTCATCCTGGAGCATCTGGGATACGTATAACAGATGTTGTCAGTGCTGTTCTTCATACTGGTGCATCTGGGATACTTATAACAGATGTTGTCACTGCTGTTTCTCATCCTGGTGCATCTGGGATACTTATAACAGATGTCGTCAATGCTGTTCCTCATCCTGGTGCATCTGGGATACTTATAACAGATGTCATCAGTGATGTTCCTCATCCTGGTGCATCTGGGATACTTATAACAGATGTTGTCAGTGCTGTTCCTCATCCTGGTGCATCTGGAATACCTATAACACATGTTTTCAGTGCTGTTCCTCATCCTGGTGCTTCTGGGATACGTATAACAGATGATGTCAGTGCTGTTCCTCATCCTGGTGCATCTGGGATACTTTTAACAGATGCTGCCAATGCTGTTCCTCATCCTGGTGCATCTGGGATACTTATAACAGTTGTTGTCAGTGCTGTTCCTCATCCTGGTGCATCTTCGTTTCTTACAACAGATGCAGTGAGCACTGCTTCTCATTCTTGTGCATCTGGGATACTTTCAATAGATTGGCCCAGTGCTCTCCTCCTCCTGTTGTAATCAGGATACTTGCAACAGATGCAGTCTGGGCTTCTCCTTGTCATGGTGCACCTGTGATACTTACAATAGATCTGTCCAGTGCTCCTCATCCTCCTATTGCACCCGGGATACATAGAGCAGCTGCAGTCTCTGCTACTGCACATCCTGGCACACCCTGAATACTTACAATAGATTAGGTCTGTCCTGCTCATAATTCTGGTGTGCCTCCAATACTTACAACAAGTGCAGTCAGTATTGCTCCTCATCCTGGTGCATCTGGGAAACTCATAACAGATGTTGTCAGTGCTGTTCCTCATCCTGGTGCATCTGGGATTCTTATAACACATGTCAGTGCTGTTCCTCTTCCTGGTGCATCTGGGATATTTATAACAGATGTTGTCAGTGCTGTTCCTCATCCTGGTAAGTCTGGTATACTTGTAACAGATGTCGTCAGTGCTGTTTCTCATCCTGGTGCATCTGGGATATTTATAACAGATGTCGTCAGTGCTGTTCCTCATCCTGGTGCATCTGGGATACGTATAACAGATGTTGTCAGTGCTGTTCCTCATCCTGGTGCTTCTGGGGTACTTATAACAGATGTCGTCAGTGCTGTTCCTCATCCTGATGCATCTGGGGTAGTTACAACAGTTGCAGTCAGTACTGTATCTCATCCTGGTACACCTGGGATACTTACAATAGATATGGCCAGTGCTGTTCCTCATCTTGATGCATCTGGGATACTTGAAATTGATGTGGTCAGTGCTGCTCCACATCCTGGTGTACCCGGGACGCTTACAAAAGATGCTTTGAAATATGTACAATATTTAACTTAATAACCAATAGAATTTTACCTGGCATGGAAGATTGCATTGTCCTTCCTCTACAAGCTGAGTTTAGGAGAATTATCACATTAGCTACATTTGGCTTCTTTCATCTAAATTCCTAGGAAAAGGAAATAATGGGACATTGAACTCTGTACATTCAATGCCTCTGCAACATGAGTGTTTTGGAAACACAATTTCTGTTACCATTCAATGTAAACTGTGTAAGGAACTCAGGAAAAATATCCAGTCATCATTACAAAACCATAAGCAGATAATTTGTATGATGTCCTGGTCACTTTATTGCTTCCCATGTCAGTGGGTAACACTGAAGCAATGGCAAAGTATTATACTACATTAACAAAAATGGAAATACTACACTGGTAATCCAGCTTTGGTTAAGCCCAATGATAACTCCATTGTTTGCTAGTTGTTAGCATTTTATTTCTTGTAGGGAATATCCAACAAAAGAGATTACACCTGGAAGAGGTCCCAAGACCCCCCAAATACTTTACTTGCACGTAAATGCCTGTTCAAGGCATTATTGTTGCTCATGGAATGGCTTTGGGCTCTACCAAATAATATGCATCCCACACTGCTTGGTTTAATTCTTTGAATCCTGTAGTATATAATTTATTATGGACAAACCTATGCATTAAAAACATGTTATATATAACACTTTTAACTCCTTGTACTGAGCTTTTAATGGCAAACATTTACTGGGGTCAATGTGCCATATTGTACTCTGTCTCTTTTTACCTTGACCATTTTTTCCCCAAATACCTTTTTTTGTAGTGGATTGTAATGACTTGTATACTTTATACACTTTGGTCAAACATTAACATTTACTACTACTACTCCACTGGAGGTGGTCGATGCTGCTCTACATTCTAGTGCACTGATGGTACATACAACAGATAGGGCTGATTCTGCTCCACAACCTGGCATGATCAAGATATTTACTATAGATATGATTGGTTCTTCTCCTCATACTGGTGTACCTAGGACACTTACAACAGATGTGATCAGTGCTGCTGCTTATCCTGGTGCACCTGGGATGCTTACAACAGAGGTGATCGGTGCTGCTTCTCATTCTGTTGTACCCCTGGGATACATACAACAGATGCTGTCAGTGCTGCTTCTTGTCCTGGGATACCCCAGGATACTTAAAACAGATGCAGTTAGTGCTGCTGCTTATCCTGGTACACCCAGGATAATTACAATAGATGCAGTCCGTGCTGCTCCTCATCGTGGTGCAGCTGGCATACTTACAGCAGATGTGGTCAATGCTGCTCCTTCTTCAAGAGTATCTGGGATACTTAAAACAGATGTGGTCAATGCTGCACCTAATCCTGGTGCACCTGAGATACTTACTGTACAACAGACGTGGTTGCTGCTCCACATCCCAGTGCACCTGGGATGCCTACACCAGATCTGGTCAATGCTACTCCTCATCTTAGTGCATCCAGGGTGTGTACAATAGATGAGGCTAGAGCTGCTTCACATCCTGGTGCACCTGGGATACTTACAACATGAGTGGTCTGGGCTGCTCCTTATCCTGTTGCATGCCGGATACTTACATTAAATGTGGCCTGTGCTGCTCATCATTGTAGTACACCTGGGATACTAACAACAGATGTCAGTGCTGCTCCTCATTCTGATACACCCAGTGTAATTACAACAGATGCAGTCTGTGCTGCTGCACAACCTAGTATACCTGGGATTCTTGCAATAGATCCAGGCAGTGCCGTTCCTCAACCTGGTGCACCCAGGATACTTACAACAGATGTCGTCGGTGCTGCTGCTTATCCTGGTGCACCTGGGATACTTACAACAGATGTGTTCGGTGCTGCTTCTCATCTTGGTGTACCCCTGGGATACTTACCATAGATGCTGTCAGTGCTGCTCCTCATACTGGTGGTCTGGCACCATTAGGTGGGGTGGGGGTGCCACTAGACCACCAGGGGTGATGTAACATTTACTGAACAATATATTTGGGAATCAGAGATTGGGGCTGGGAGACAGGCTATTTAGTTATGTTTTGTGGGATCGGGGCTGGGGGGCTCTGTATGTACATTTTGCGGATCGGGGCTTAAGGGGTCTGGTAGCCCACAAAGGACTTATTTTACATAAGCAATCATGGATCTGGACTTGGGGGGCTGGTAGCCCGAAAAGGACTTTTTAAAATTTACACAATCGGGGATCGCGACTTGGAGGGTTGGCAGACCGCAAAGGGCTTGATTTACATAAACAATTGGGTATCTGGGCTGGGGGGGGAGTGCTGGCAGCCCACAAAGGGCTTTTTCAATCTACAGAATCAGGAATCAGGATTTGGAGGGTCATCAGCCTGCAAAGGGCTTGTTTTACATACACAATTGTGGATCAGAGCTTGGGGAGGGCTAGCAGCCTGCAAAGGGCTTTTTAAATTTACGCAATTGGGAAGTGGGACTTGGAGGGTCAGTAGGCTACAAAGGGGTTGATTTACATAAATAATCAGGGATTGGGCTGGTGGGGGCTGGCAGTTCACTAAGGGCTTTTTAAATTTACACAATTGGGGATTGGGAAGGTGGTAGCCACAAAGGACTTTTGAAACTTACACAATTGAGGATCGGGTTTGGGGGAGGGGCACTTGTGCCTTCCTCCTTGGTATGTTGACAGGCTTATGTAATCTGTAGGTGTGCCCTCTGTTTGGCACATCACTCTGGTTGCCGCAAGTCATGAGACTTAGTTACGGGGATCCTGCCTGATGCAGAATCAGGTGCAGTGTCACTGGTGCAATGATGTTTGGTGTTTGACTTGCGCCAGCCCTTCAAGAATCAGCCCCAGAGAATTTGACAGTAGATAAGGATTGATTAGCCCACCTAGTCTGCCCATTTGTCCCTGCCTATATATTCACTGCAGACCCTACGCGATCTCTGGCTCCCTCACCCCTGCTTCTCAGCTCAGATTCCCATGTGCCTATTCCATGCATAATTGAAGCCCACCACTGTTTTGACTCCCACTGCCTCCTCTGGAAGAATGCACCAGGCATCCACCACTCTTTCAGTGAAGAAGTACTTCCTCACGTCTCTCCTAAATTTCCCCCTTCCACCTTCACTGCATGTTCCCTGATTCATGTGCATCTTATCGTCTGAAAAATGCTCTCCTCCTGTACCTTGCTAACCTTTTGAGGTATTTACAGGTCTTTATCATGTCCCCGACTTTCCCTTCTTTCTTCTAGGGTGTACATATTCAGGTCTTTTATTCTCTCCTCATAGGGCTTCTGATGTCACCACTGCACCATTTTATTTGCCCTCCTCTGGATAACCTCCACACTGTCTATGTTCTTCCTGAGATGTGTTCTTCAAAACTGGACACAGAACTCCAGGTTGGGTCTCACCAACAGTTCATACAATGGCAACAGCACCTCCATTTTTTTGCTGATAATACTCCTCCCTATGCACCCCAGCATTCCACTGGTCCTATCTGCTGCATTGCTGCACTGCCTTACCACATTAAGGTCATCAGATATGATTACTCCAAGGTCCCTTTCCTGTTTGGTAACTATTAATGTGTCTTCACCCATTTTATGCTCTGCCTTTAGATCTCTGTGCCCTAGGTACATGATTTTGCACTTTTTCATATTGAAACACAGTTGCCATACCCTTGACCACTCCTCAAGTTTTCTCAGGTCTCTGCACAGTCTCTCCACCCTCTATGTAGACAATTAACAAACAGAGCAATAATAACAATCACAGTGACCATATAACAATTGAGTAATTCTGAATCATAATACAGATACTATAATAGTTTAGCCAATTTTTGTATTTGCAACCAGGAATAAGGTATCACTGTTGACAGTGTGAACATTCCAGCTTTAGTTTGTGCTCTTGGGGCATAGTATCTGGAAAAAAATCATTAGATCTTAAACCAGCCATAGTAGAAGTCTTAACCAGTAAAAGCTTTGTGAAGTAAACAAGGAATCTGCACAAGAGTATTTTATAAATGAACAAATACCAGTGTTGGAGTCTCCTGAGTGTCGACGATACCCAACCCACAGAAGATCTCAAGGGGTCAATCTCAAGGGGAAGGCAGAATGAGCAGGCTAAAGAAGTGATGTAAGAAACAGATGCAACTGATTGCATATGATATTGTAGTTCACAACATCCAGTGTAAAGTCACGTTAGGTTAGGGAGCCAGCCAAGGTTGGTATACAGAGTGCAATGATGGGAAAACTGGATGGAAGCCAAGGCAAATTAACAGATATTATCATAAGAACATAAGAATTTGTCAGCAGAAGGAGACTGTGCGGTCCACCTAGTCTGCCCGAGATGACTACTCCCCCCCCCAAAGTACTGAACTTGTTGAGGTGATTGTACTGACTATCCCATGACCATTTGAATTGCCTAACTGTTTTTGCTGCCACCACATCCTAGGGCAGGCTGTTTCATGGGTCCACATCCCTCTCGGTGAAAAAGAACTTCCTAATACTTGTTCTGAATTTGCCGCCTAGCAGTAGAAAGTTGTGCCCCCTTGTATGTGCCATTCTATTCTCCTGGAATAGGTTACCAGTTTGTATTCACTTCTTCCTACTACGCTTCTTCCCACTAACCCCATGGGCTCTAAAGGTATGGAAGGCCCTGATGCTGGATGTCACATTCAATTGGGTTCATATTTGGAAGGATCTGTATATTTATACCACTCAGGATAGGTTGAGACTCACCCAATACCATATTTTAAACAACATGTACTATGCACCTGTCAAACTGGCTAAGATGGATCATCTCCCTTCATCTGCCTGCACTAGATGTGGCAAGGCAGAGGGTACAATTTTGCATATTCTTTGGTCTTGTGAGCAAGTTTCACCCCATGGGGCTTGATTGAAACTTGTGCTGATCCCCTTCTGGGTTTGAAAGATTTCTTCACTCCAGAAGATATTTGATAAGCCACCATCTCTAAATCCTTTAGCTAATTGTAAAATTACTAGCCATCATTTGCATTGCTTATGTTTCAGTTCCAGGTGCCTGAATCACAAATTGGATGAATTAAAGTGCAGAATTAGCCTAGACAATATTGTTGTCATATCAATTTGTGAAACATAGGGTGATGACAAGTCTTCATGGGAAACTAATATACCTGGCTTTAACATTTTTAAATACAATAGGACAAATAAAAAGGCGGTGGGGTTGTGCTATTTGTTAATAGCAAATTAAATTCAATAGATATTACAAATAGTATAAAAACTCATGATAAACAAACAGAGACACTATGGGTCAAGACAATCTTTCCACGTCTGATGTTCTTATCTTTGGTTCTTGTTATTGTCCACCTAACTTACCTGTGGATATACTAGATGCCATATTAAGTGAAATGGAAGAGGCTGAGGCATTAGGGAATACTGTTGTAACCAGTGATTTCAATCTGGGTGAAACAGATTGGCTTAATCTCAGAGCTAATAATAGCATGAGAAATAAATTATTGAACATATGTTCCCAGTTGGGCCTCAGTCAGAGTGTATTGACTCCAACCAGAGATGAGAACATTCTGGATTTGGTCATCTGTGATGATGACCTGATGATGGACCACATTAATATCAGTGATCCCATTGGCAACAGCGATCATAATACTGTCTCCTTCAAGATCACAAAAAATTATGTCTATAACCCTAATCCCACAATTATATATCTATATGATAGAGCAGATTTGACAACTATGATGCATGTTATTAGTGAAATTAATTGGGATACTATTTTATGTAATTCCACCCCAGAGCATTGTTGGGTAGAATTTAAAGATATTATCTGTAGTTTAAGAGACTTATATGTTTCATTTAAACAAAAAACTGTTAATTACAAAAAGCCACCAACATGGATAAATCATTCCATCAAAAGAATTATTAGGCTCAAATGGAAAAAATGTAATACTTACCTTAAAAACAAATCTACATTTAACTGGGTCTCATATTTACAAACCCCAAAGAAATGCAAATATATGATTAAAAAGGCTAAATCTAGGTGGGAGTATAAATTGGAAACTAATGCAAAGAAAACTAACAGCAAAAATGTTTATTCATATATTAATTCATTAAAGAAACCAACATGTCAAGTGGGTCCGCTACTTGATAACAATATTCTTATTCTTGACTCCAAAATTATGGCCAATTTATTTAATAGAGAATTTTGTAAAGTTTTCACAAATAATTCTCCAAACCTATCCCTACTTTAGATAGTACTGATAATGACCCACCAATTTGTTTTTCTAAAGATATTATAAAAAAAAAACTGTTGCCATTTAAAGGCAAATACAGCCCAGGTCCAGATAGTATAGCAGGACATTTACTATTCTTATTAACATATACTATTATTGTTCCCTTAAAAATAATGTTTAAATGCTTTCTTGCTGAAAACTTTGTTCCAAATGAGTAGAAGGAAGCCATTGTGATTCCAATTCATGAGAAAGGCCCCAAAAATAATTGGGAAAACTATCAGCTCATAAGTTTGACTTCATCGGTATGCAAACTCTTAGAGAGTCTTATTAAAGACATGATTTCACCCACTCTCGATCTTCATGATCCAGACCAGCACAGTTTTAGGAGTGGCAGAAGTTGTGTACCAAACCTAATATGCTTCTATGAACATATCAGTTCGCGTCTCGATAGGAGTCTACCTTGTGATGCATTTTTATTGATTTTAGCAAGGCCTTCAATATTATGCCACACTGGGCCCTGACTAGTAAACTTTGCAAACTCATTATTAACAGTTTCCTTGTAAAGTGGATAAATAACTGGTTGCAAGATCAGACCCAACAGGTTATCATTAGTGGATCAAAATTAGTAAGGGGTAATGTGACAAGCGGTGTGACTCAGGGTTCCATTTTAGGCCCCTGCCTTTTCCAGGCATTTATAGCAGATTTAACAAAGGATGCAAAGGGTAGTAAATTGAGTCCACATTGAAGAAAGGAGGGTTACTAGCAGGGTACCGCAGGGTTCAGTACTGGGACTGGTCCTTTTTAGTGTCTTTATAAGTGACATTGCAGAGGAACTGGAAGGAAAAGTATGTCTCTTTGCAGACGACACAAAGATCTGCAACAGGGTTGATAAACAAGATGGAGTGGAAAGGATGAGAAGAGACTTGGCAAGGTTGGAGGAATGGTCAAATGTATGGCAGCTCAGATTCAATGCAAAGAAGTGCAAGGTAATGCACCTGGGAAACAAAACCCAGGGAAGAGTACACACTGGGGGTGAGATACTGACAACAGTAAAATGGAAAGGGACCTGGGGTAATTATATCAGATGACCTAAAGGTGGGCAAGCAATGTGAGAAGGCAGTAAGGAAGGCTGGGGGGATACTGGGATGCATAGGGAGAGGCATCAATAGTAGAAAACAGGAAGTTGTTATCCCTCTGTACAGACAGTTGGTGAGACCCCATCTAGAGTACTGTGTGCAGTTCTGGAGACCCTATCTCTGCAAAGACATAGACAGAGTGGAGGCTGTCCAGAGGAGGGCAACCAAAATGGTGCAAGGTCTGCACCAGAAGACATACGAAGACAGACTAAAGGAGCTTAATATGTATACCCTCGAGGAAGGAAGGGAGAGAGGGGACATGATAGAAACTTTCAAGTACCTCAAGGGAATCAACAAAGTCCTAGAGGGTAGCATCTTTCAGAAAAAGAGATGTGCAAGAACAAGGGGGCACAATTTGAAGATAGAGGGGGGACGGCTCAGAGGTAATGTGAGGAAGTATTTTTTCATGGAGAGGGTTATGGATGCATGGAACAGCCTCCCTGAGGAAGTCGTGGAGTCAAGAACAGTGGGGGAATTCAAGAATGCATAGGACAGACATAAGGCAGTCCTAGTGGGGGGTAGGAGGAAGTAAGCTGTTGGTTAACTAGGATCTGCAGCTTATCTGTTAGGTAGGAAAATGGGCAGACTAGGTGGGCCAAGCGGTCCTTATCTGCCGTCAAATTCTATGTTTCTATGTTTCTATAACTGTTCATCCTTCACTACTAAATATGCAGATGACATCAAGATCGGTGGATCTTGCAATTCTGTTTCACATGCCATAACTATTTAGAATGATTTAGATCACATTTCGTCATGGGTGAATGATTGGGGTATGGCATTGAATGTTTCCAAATGTAAAGTGATGCATTTAGGTGCAAAACAATTGCAGTATACATACTCCTTGGCAGGTTCCTTACTTGAAAAAAACATCCAACGAAAGAGACGTAGGTACTACTATTTCAGAAGATCTGTCACACAGTAAACATGTGCATGGTACTATTAATAAAACCAACAAAGTAGTATGGTCTATCCTGTGAAAGATCAGGTCCAGAAATCATGACGTACTGCTGCCATTGTATAGAGGATATGCCAGACCTCACCTGGAATATGTATCCCAGCTTTGGTGTCCTTATAAAAACAGAAAGACATCTGTTAGAAAAAGTTCAAAGAACATTTACAAAAAAAAATTTCTGGGTTTGAAAAGGTACCTTATGATAGTAGACTGGATTCTTTAAAACATATGCCCCTTTCTACCCATCGTCTCAGAGGGGAACTAATGTTTTTATATGACATTATTCAAGATCCATACCATATGCGTGAATTGGGTCTGGACTTTAAAACCTGCACACGTAATATTAGGGGTCATCCCCTGCAGCTAGCAAGGAAATCATTTATTCATATCAAATGAAAACATTTTTTTACCCACAGAGTCATTGGTCCATGGAATACATTGCCAGTTCATGTGGTTATAGGTGAGACCAAAAGTACTTATAAGTATTGATTGGATAAACTGATAAGTATGGGATACTCTCCTATTACTCAGTGGTTTAGTATAAGAGCACTATGGGCCTTTGGCCTTCTGGCTCTTGAGTTTACCTTAGTAGTATGAACCTAGTAGTAGATATGCATCGTAGGGGACTACTCCCAGATTGTGGTTAAGGAGAGGAGATACCATATTGCACTTATCTCCATGGAGGTTAAAAAATTGGTCCTTAAGCATTGGCTAGACTAATCATCCATTTCATACCGTTAGCGGTTACATGAACTCTCTTTCTGTCTTCGGACAGAGCACCTGATTGCCAACATTCAACACAGGCTACATCTTTTCAATATAAAATGGGGCGAGCTTTACGCCTTATACCTGAATTAACTTTCCCTGAGGCTCCTGTGACTCCCCCTTTATACACAAATTCCATGGGACTTGTTACTTCTTTAATACTTTATCACTGGGCCGACTGGCACACTCCGGGGGTTGGAGGAAGCCGGGTTCTTAGGGGGAAAGGGTGAGGACGGTTCTGTCTGGATAATTTCCATGCTTTATTCACTCTGTTGGTGTTTGTATTTTGAAAAATAAAGTTGATTAAATTTAAAGAAAAAAGGTTACCAGTTTGTACTGAGTTTAGCCCTTTAACAAATTTAAATGTTTCTATCATGTCCCCTCTGTTCCTTCTATGCTCTGGTTAGAATAGATTTAACTGGGTGAGTCTAGCTTCATAGGATTCGTGGTGTACAACCTACACCCTTTTGGTGGCTCTCCTCTGCACAGATTCCAGTCAGTTTATATCCTTTTTTTGATGTTGCCTCCAGTACTGTACACAGTACTCTAAGTATGGTTTCACCAAGGACCTATACAGTGTGAGGATTATCTCTCTGTCTTTCAGCTGGTAATACCTCTATCTATGCATCCAAGGATGCGGTTTGCCTTAAGTGCTGCTTTCTTGCATTGCTTTCCCACTTTTAAATCATCTGTTATCATAACCCCTAGATCCCGTTGCAGCTTTGTCTCTTCTAATTGCTGCCCATCCAGGACATATCTATTTCCTGGGTTCCTCTTCGCCAAGTGCATTACCTCACACTTTTTGGCGTTGAATCTCAGCTGCCAGTTCCTGGATCATTCCTCAAGCTTACGAAGATCTGCCTCCATTTCTGAAACTCCTTCCTGTGTATCCACCCTGTTGCAGAGCTTAGTGTGGTCTGTGAACAGGCAGACCTTACCCTTCAGTTTATCAGCGATAGCGATATGTTAAAGAGCATCACGCCAAGTACCGAGCCCTGTCCAACTCCACTGGCCACTCTCCCTTCCTTTAGCAAGGTTCTGTTTATCATAACTCTCTGTGTCCTGTCCTGTAATGAGATCTTGATCCAGCCACTACTTTTTGACTTACCTCTGCTTTCTCCAGTTTACTCGCAAGCTCTCTGTGTGGAACTGTATCAAAGGCTTTGCTAAAGTCTAAGTATACTATGTCCACAGCTGCACCCTGGTCTATCACTCTAGTGACCCAGTCAAAGAATTCTATCATATTTGTCTGGCATGAGCATCCTGCTGTAAAGCCATGCTGCCTTGGGTCAAGTTTTCCACTTATTTTCAGGTACTCCACTACCCTCTCTTTAAGCTAAGACTCCGTTATTTTACCTAACAATGAGGTCAGGCAGACAGGCCAATAGTTCCCTGCTGACTCTCTACTCCAGCTCTTGTGTAGTGGCACAGCTGTGGCCCTTCTCCAGTCCTGAGGCACTATGCCATGTTCCAATGACTTGTTGAAAAGTTCGGCCAGTGGGGCGGCAAGTTCCTCTCAAAGTTTCCTCAGAGCTTGAGGGTGTATTCCATCTGGTCCCATAGCCTTGTCTACCCTTAATTTGGACAGATATTTGAGGACCCTTTCCTCTGTAAAGGGGCTGGTATTCACTCCATTAGTGTGATTATGTGACTTGGGTAGTTGTGAACCATTTTCTACATCTTCTGGAGTGAAGACTGAGCAGAAGAATTAATTGAGAACTTTCGCCTTGTCCTCATACTTCTCTACCAACTGTCCTTCTTTTGTAGCCAGCCATGCTATTGCTCCCTTACACTTTCTTTTTTCCATTATATATCTAAAAAATGTTTTATCCCCCTTCTTATGTTTGTTTACATGCATGCACACTGCACATGTGCAAGGAACATCTTAGGACAGTATGACATTTTTGAATTGTATGAGTTTCTGCTCAGTGCAGTTGATGCTTTATGAGGCTCGTCACTCAGGTACCAATAAATCGGTGAGCTGTCTATGGCAGCAGTTTGAGAGAAGTGGTCTTCACTTAAAAGAAAAGTGCCGCTCCATTCAAGGATGGTTACGAGTTGACGCTTTATGGGGCTTGTCCCTCAGGCTCCAATGAATCGGCGGGCTGTCTATGACAGCAGTTTGAGAAAGAGGACCACACTTGAAAGAAATCTGCTGCTGCAATAAGGGACAGTTTCCTCATTGCATTGGGACCTCCCCCACCTCACATCCAGGCACACAGACATACCTTCTCTCTATTGGCAGCAGCTGACAAGACTCCGACCATGTGCATTACAGTGCACAGTAATACGCATGGCTAGAGTTACAGTTCTTGTCAGCTCTGCCACCAAGCACCTTGTTTGTTTGGTGTGCCTTTCCTGGTGAAGCATTTCAATAAATAAATAAATGAGCTGCGATGTGGCTTTCCATATTGGCAGCTCCTGCCACCCACCACACACTCCCTTGAAAGCCAACATTGGGGGTGCCCAATCCCCATGTTAGCATGTATCCCCCCAACCCCCCATTAATGTGACACACTGGCAGCCCACCCCAGTGTGCCAAAATAATTTTTGTCACATTGCATCAGCTTCCTTCGAAAGTGAGTTATGGAGGTGTGTCAGTGTTGTGCCCAATGGCAGCAGTCCATTCTAGGGTTGGTCTCTCTGTGGCGAATAGAGGAGCATGCTGTTGATGACAGCAGTTAATGAGCATGCCACAATGCGTAATGAAATTTGGCCATGTCACTATGCAATCAGCTTTTTGGTGCATTGTGTGGTGTCCCTATGGTGACGGCTTCTCTGTCGACCTCTCACAGTCCCCATGAAGCCAACAGAAAGTTGCTGCCCACCATTCAATGTGCCTTCCTGGTGAAACATTTCAATAAATAAAAAAAAGATGGGGGTGCCCAATCCCCCTTTTGGCATGATCCCCGCCCCAGTTAATTTGCCAAAGGGGTAGCCAATCCCGCCAGCATGATGCAACTCCCCATTTGTTGTGGTGCCAAGGGGTGCCAGTCCCCCTCAGCTCATGTGTCCTCCCCAGCATGCTGTATGACCGACCGGAGTGCCCATTCCCTGTCAGCTGCACTGCCCCCAAACAACTTCCAGGTGCCACGCTGGGAGCCCACCCTAGCACGGCAAAAGTACTCCATCGCCTTTATAAAAAAAAACCTAGGAGAAAAAACGGTCCCTCGTTGATTCTTTTGCTCTGCTCCCCAAACCTGCCCACCCTCTGTGCACCCCACCTCCACACACCCTGTCTCACCCCATTCTTACCTCTGGAGGCTGGCACAATGATTTTCAGTGGACCTAGAACAAGTTTGCACTCTTCAAAGCCGACTGCAAACTGAAGAAATGCCGGTAAGCTGTATAATCGCATAAATGTTTTTTTTTTCCAACTTATGTGCATATCTCGGCCATTTTGGGGAATTTTTTCACCAGATTGTCAACATGGGGTTCTTGAGACCCCACCTCATGAACTCGGTCACTGTCATTTTATTATTTGGTCTCGAAAGGTGATTTTGCGGTCACTGCGCAGCACCACCTTTTGGGACTGATTAATGAAACAACAGTGTAACAGTTCATGAGGTAGGCCCCCAAAAACCCTATGTTGAAAATTTGGTAAAATAATTCCCAAAAATGACTGTGTTACAAGGGTGCATTGCACAGTTCCTACTCAACCACATAACTTCAATCATTTTTAACATTTGCATGCCAGATTTTCAGCATTGCCATTTTACCACAACTCCTCATGAGCAGTACAGCTGTCATGTTTCACATTTTGCCTGAAATGTGTTTTCGCACATGTAGTGCACAGTGGCGTAATCGGTGTGCAAAATCAATGTTTGGGACAGATTAAGAAAATCACAGTGACACTGTTTATGAGCAGAGATCTTAAACTGGCTATGTTGAAAATTTGGTGACAAAAGTCGATAAAATGACTGTGTTATAAGAGTCCATTGTGCAGTTTCCACGCATCCTTGTAAGTTCACAAATTCGTAATATTTTCACTCCAGATTTTTAACATTTGCATTTCTCCACACTACATTATGAACAGTAAAGATGTCATTTTTCACACCCTGGCTGAAATGTGTTTTCGCACTTCCGGCACAGAATAGCATGGTCGCTGCGCGAAATCAGCGTTCGGGACTGATTAAGAAAATCACAGTGACACTGTTCATGAGCAGAGGTCCCAAAATGCCTCAGTTGAAAATCTGCTGTACAAAATCCCCAAACTAATTACATTACAGGTGTGCGTTGTGCAGTTTCTACGCACACTCATGACTTCGCCAGTTTTTTTATATTTTCACTCCAGATTTTCAACATTGCCATTTTTTACACTTCCTCATGAACAGTAAAGCTGTCATTTTTCACATCCTGTTTGAAATGTGTTTTCACACCTGTGGTGCCAAATGGCACAGTCGCTGTGCAAAATCACCTTTCGGATAACAAACTGATAGTGTCACTGTTCATGCGGTGGGGTCACAAAAAGCCCATGTTGAAAACTTGGAGTAAAAATACCAAGAAACGCCCTGGGCATTAGTGTTTTCAATCATAATGCCCTACCTTGTAGGGACTGACAGGCATCAGGGGTGTGACTTGGGATTGTCAACATTAATGCTCATGCCATTCCATCCCCAACCCCACCCTGCAGCCAGTGACAGGCATTGAGGTGTGCCTTGGACCCTTTGGCCCCAGAGTTCACCCCATTCTCCTATACTACACCAATTTCAGTGTATTTCCTTATGGAATGAGGTGAGTGTAAAGTTCAATTGCTCCAAAGCACACCTCGACACTTGTGTCTGCAGGGTAGGGTGAGGTGAAATGTTGTTACCGTCATGGGCGACGACCCAAAGGCACTCCCCAATGCCTGTCCATCTCTGCAGGGTGTGGGTGGAGTTGGCATCAGTTCAGTACTTCACTGCCATTCCTATACTGCATCTGTCTAACTCCTGCATTTCCACTGCTAATACCAGCAAGCAACACTTGGCACTGACAAATGCTTGTTTATTTATGTTTCTGACATGCAGATGCCCACTCCTGGTGTCAGATGACGCCCCCACCCACCCGAATATTTCAAGTGCTGACATCGGGGTGCCCAATCCCTGTGTTAGCATGCCCCACACACACACTATTGTGGCACACTAGGAGCCAACCCCAGTGTGCCTAAATACTTTTGATAACCTGTTAAATAAAGAAAACCATCCCTGAAGTCTTTTATCCCACTGTAAAAAAGAAAATGGTACCTCATTGTCTCCCCATTCCCTACCTCCCCATCTCCCCTCTGTGGACCAACCTCCCTGTAACCCCCCTTACCCATACTTACCTCTGTAGGTCAGGAGCAGCAATCTTCTATGGACTGAAACATTTCTGCACTCTTCAAAGCCGACAGGCAAACTGAAGAAATGGCAGTAAGGTGTATAATGAGAGTCAATGGGGGGGGGTTCAACTTAGGTTGATATCTCAGCCATTTTTAGAAATTTTGGACCCAAATTTTCAACATGGGGTTCATGGAACCCCACCATGTGAACACTGTCACTGTCATTTGGTTACACAGTCCCAAAAGGTGATTTTGTGATTGCTGCATGGAATCACCTTCTGGGACTGATTAACAAAATAGCTGCACCACTGTTCATGAGGTGGGGTCCCAAAAAACCCATGTTGTAAATTTGGAGAAAAAATTCCAAAAAATGACTGCGTTACGAGTGTGTGTTGCACAGTTTTTATGAACGCTTGTAACTTTGCCAATTTTTAATAGCTTCACTCCAGTTTTTCAGCATTGCCATTTTTTCACACCTCCTTGTGAACAGTACTGCTGTCATTTTTCACATCCTGCTCGAAATGTATTTTCGTACCTGTGGCACAGAATGGTGCAGTCGCTGTGGGAAATCAACTTTTGGAACAGATTAACAAAATCACAGTGGCACAGTTCATTAGGGGAGGTCTCAAAATGCCCCTGTTGAACATCTGGTGAAATAATTCCAAAAAATTATTGTGTTACAGGTGTGCATTTTGCAGTTTCTACGCATGCTCGTAACTCCATCAATTTTTCATATTTGCACTCCAGATTTTCAACATTGCCATTTTGTCACACCTACTCATGAGCAGTGCAGCTGTCATTTTTCACATCCTGCCCAAATAGTGTTTCATACCTGTGGAGCTGAATGGCAAAGTTGCTGTGCAAAATCACTTTTCGGGACTGAGTAATGAAATGATAGTGTCACTGTTCATGAGGTGGGATCCCAAAAAGCCCATGCTGAAACTTTGGAGTGAAAATACCAACAAAAGCCTGGAGTGTTAGGGTTTCCAACTGTAATACCCCATCCTGTAGAGACAGACAGCTGTCGGGGGTGTGACTTGGGGCCGTCGGCCATAATGCTCATGCCATTCCACCCCCACCCTGCAGCCAGTGACAGACATTGAGGTGTACCTTGGGGTCTTCAGCCCTATCATTCACCCCATTTTCCTCCACTGCACCCATCTCAGCTTATTTCCTTATAGAATGGGGTGAGCGTACAGGCTGAAGACTCCAATGCACACCGAAACACCTGTCGGTGTCTTCAGGGTGGAGTGAGGTGGAATGGCATGAGCATTATGGCTGACAACCCAAAAGCACATCCACAAATACCTGTCAGTCTCTGCAGGGTGGGATTGCGGGTTGGCGTCAGTTTAACACTTCACTGCCATTCCTATTATGCATTTCTCTAACTCCTGCACTACCAATGCCAATACCAGCAAGCAAACATTCAGCACTGACAAATACTTGTTACTCCCTGTGCTATTCATTCTTCAGTCTGTGCCTTTGCTACTCTAATTGATTTCCCTGTTTCCCTGAGTTTGGTCTTGTAGTCTTCCCTAACCTTTTGGCGGGTATAACATGTACAAGGCGAACATGACTGAGCACTTACAAAAAGGGTGACTCAATCACAGCACCTGTGTACAGGGCTACCTGGCAGGGTAGTGAGTGGATACTGGGGAGGGTGAGGGAGGGTGAGCAGATGTGCGCACATATACATGAGCACGAGGGGAGAAGGGGAGGGAAAGGTGGGAGTTGGTGTGGCAGGCAGCTGTCTAGCTGGACCACTAGTGTGGTTGGGTGGGTGGTTGCTTGGGAGGTGTAGGGTTTGGGTGTGGCATGGTGAGTTTTTTTATTTTTGCTGGTGGGTGACTTTGCATTTTCCAAGTTACTGATATGATATGCACCCCCTGGAGTTGAGAATCCATTAGTGGGGGGATGCAGCCCCGCATTAAAACCCATGGAGTCTTGGAAGTGCCTCTTCATCCTACTTCGCAAGTGTGCATCTCCAAAATTCATTACAGCGATGTACACTTTCCTTAACGGTGATCGCTATTCCGTGGTCGCCATTATGTCATGGAACTGCTTTTATAAGTTAGTCTCCTTGTACTTCCTAAAAGCTTTTTTCATTTCTTTAATTTTGGCTGACACCTCTTTGGAGACCCACAGTGGGTTCTTTGATTTTTTTGGACTTGCCTATTTGTTTTATGCATTGTGCTGTGACTGTCATTATAGCATTCCTTAGTTTTATTCATATGTTTTCCACACTCTGTTTGATTTTGGTTGCTGGTAATGCTCTAATACTTTCCCTCATTTTATGAAAATTCACTTTTCAGAAATTGAACACCTTAAGTTAGGTGTGACCCGGGTCCTGCATTTTGTTAATTGAGAACTGGACTGTCCTATCACACATCATGAATGGAGATGCAGAGAAGTTTTAATTCACATGCAGAGTGAATGTGAAGTCACCCACTTCACATTCAGCTAAATTTCACATAGTTTTGCTCTGAAAACCCAAAATTCACCATTGACTTCACCTTCTAGTTCTCACTTTGCCTTTACTTCGGTGCACAGGCGTAGTTGCCAGGAAACCAGCAGTTTAGTCACATGTGTGCCTCTCTGCCGATCACATGACCACTTTCCTCCACAGGAAAGGATTGTTTCCGCTTGTTGAGTCAGTCTGAGTCAGGTTGTGTTGTGTGGAGAACTACAGGCAGCTACTTAAAGAGCAAATCAATTAATTCGTTTAATAATTCTAATAGTTTAATACTTTTTTCTTTAAGTAGTACCAATCTATCTTTTATTTTTTCCTACTGCATTTTGTTAACTGTACTACCTGTTTTTTTGTTTTAAACTTGTGTACTTTACTCTCTCTCTCTCTCTCTCTCTCTCTCTCTCTCTGTCTCTCTCTTTCTGTTTTTTTTCTTTGTCAGATCTTCTTTTCTGGCTGTTATGGATTATACAGCTGGATATCATGGCCCAAGGACACGTGGCAGTTTACATGTGGTAATCCTAAATAGGGCATTTTTTGGGATTCAGGTCCACCAACAACCAAACACAGAGATGAAGGTGCAGCAGGAAGATGAACAGGAGCAGCTGCAGCCAGTGGAGCAGCAACAGCAGGAGCAGCAGCATGCTGAAGCGCCCCCGTGCTTCCGTGCCTACAGCGTGAATCATCTGCTCCACCAAAACAAGAGGTAGAGACATCAGATGTGCTAAAGCAAAGCCAGCCTTGGGGCCCTAGGAAGACCTCCCCTATGTGAGCATATTTTCAGTGTGACCCCAATGACTGAAGTGTGGCTAACTGTACCGTATGCCACAAGGTGATCCATAGGGGGAAGAGTGGCAACTGTTTTGACAACGGGGGTGGCAGTGAGCACATCTAGCCATGTACCACCATACAGAATGGCAGGAGGTGAAAACAGCAGCTGCTACATTAGCAGCATCAAGCAGAAAACAGAAACTGCAGTCGGCAGTTGCCCCCTCCTGCTGTAGAAATACCACCAGTAGTTGCTTCAACAGCACCACCACCAGTAGTAGAAGCAGCAGCACCACTTGCAGCAAGCAAAGATCAGGAGTCAATGCATCGGGAAATTGTCGAACTACAATGCATGGTCATGGAGCTCCTGCAGACTGTTGTTCAGGTCCATAACAATCAGGGCCGTGAGACTGCCATTTTGACTGCAATCTGGGACCATCTTTGTGGTGGTAGAAGTGCCACTGACTAAATATGTTGCACTGTTCGAACTTTGTACTCTGTTCTGTATACCTTTATCATCTTTCCTACAAAACCTTTTATAGGTACATCAGGGAGTGAAGGAAGACCAAGGGAGGGATAGTGAGGCTTAATAAAGGGGAAGGAGGGTGGGCAGAGGGAGACTGTGAAAAGGCAGAGATACTAAACAAATATTTTTGCTCAGTAGTTACAAATGAAGAGGGGGAAGTACATAAAACAAACAGTAGAAACACTCTGGATACAGAAGTTGATACCAGCCCATTTACAGAAGAAAAGGTTCTGAAAGAACTCTTAAAACTGAAGGTGGACAAAGCAATGGGGCCTGATGGGATTCATCCCAGAATTCTAAAAGAACTAAGGGTAGAACTAGTGACACCACTGACTATCCTCTTTAACAAATCATGGGAGGATGGGGTGGTACCCGAGGACTGGAGGAGGGCAGATGTGATTCCTCTTCACAAAAGTGGGAGCAAGGCAGAAGCAGGAAACTACAGACTTGTTAGTTTAACCTCAGTCATAGGTAAAATGATGGAATCACTTCTGAAGGAAAGAATTGTCGAGTATCTAGAGGCCAGAGGGGCACAGGACCCTAGGCAGCATGGATTCACAGCGGGAAGGTCATGCCAGACGAATCTGATAGATTTCTTTGACTGGGTGACCAGAGTAGTAGATCAGGGAGGGGCTGTGGACATGGCCTACCTAGACTTTAGCAAGGCATTTGACACAGTCCCACACAAAGATTAATATACAAGTTAGCCAGCCTGGGGTGGGTCCCAAGATGACAGCCTGGGTAAAAATTGGCTGGAGAATAGGACACAGAGAGTAATAGTAAATGGAGTCCACTCAGAAGAAAGGAGGTTACTAGTGGGGGCACAGGGTTCAGTATTAGGACCGTCCTCTTCAATGTCTTTATAAGTGACATTGCAGAGGGACTGAAGGAAAAGTATGTCTCTTTGCAGATGACACAAAGACCTGCAACAGAGTTGATGCACTGGGTGGGGTGGAAAGGATGAGAAGGGACTTGGCAAGGTTAGAGGAATGGTCAAATGTATGGCAGCTTAGATTCAATGCTAAGAGTGCAAGGTAATGCACCTGGGAAACAAAACCAAGGGAAGAGTACACAATGGGGGTGAGATACTAACAACAACAAAATGGAAAGGGACCTGGGGGTAGTCATATCAGATGACCTAAAGGTGGGCAAGCAATGTGAGAGGTCAGCAAGGAGGGTTGGGGATACTGGGATGCATAGGAGAGGCATCACCAGTAGAAAACAGGAAGTTATTATCCCTCTGTACAGACAGCTGGTGAGACCCCATCTGGAGTACTGTGTGCAGTTCTGGGACCCAATCTCCATAAAGAACATAGACAGGATGGAAGCTGTCCAGAGGAGAGCAACTAGAATGGTGCAGGGTCTGCACAGGAAGACATATGAAGAGAGACTTAAGCAGCTGAATATGTATAGCCTCGAGGAAAGGAGGGAGAGGGGGGACATGATAGAAACTTTCAAGTACCTCAAGGGAATCAACAAAGTCCAAGAGGGTAGCATCTTTCAAAAAAAGAGGTGTGCAAGAACAAGGGGGCATAATTTGAAGATAGAAGGGGGGGCGGCTCAGAGGTAATTTAAAGAAGTATTTTTTCACAGAGAGGGTTGTGGATGATGGAACGGCCTTCTGGAGGAGGTTGTGGAGTCAAAAACAGTGGTGGAATTCAAGCATGCATGGGACAGTCATAAGGCAATTCTAGGGGGTAGGGGTAGGAAGAAGTAGGCTGCTGGTTAACTAGGATCTGCAGCTTATCCATTAGGTAGGGAAATGGGCAGACTGGATGGGCCAAGCAGTCCTTATCTGCCATCAAAATCTATGTTTCTATGTTTGTGTTACACGTGTTTCTTGTCTTGTTGACCTCCTGTGTAATCTTAAAAAATGCCTACCAAGAGATGGTCATGGAAAGTGGTTTCTTGCTGTGGTGCTGCTGCTAAGAAGACTGTTGCTTGTGTGACTCCAAATGTTGGCAGTGGAAGTTATGATGATGATAATGAGGCAGGTTCATCAGGGCCTAGCACTATTAAGTCTGGTCGTCAACTTGTGAACTAAGTTGTGGATGTGGTAGTACTAAGCTGTAGAAGGGAAAGATAGTAGTTGCTGCAAGTGCATCGATTTCTGTTGGGAAGATTTCTGACAAGTACCTGAAGTGATAGCAAGAGGAACAGAAAACATTAACTTTTTAATCTGAGTTTCAATTAAAGCCCCCATCCCAGCCCCAAACCCACCAAAAACAAAATAAAAAATGTACTTACCTTATATTGTACCAGGCCGGGCCAGCCATAACCATGACAAGAAGCCTAAAAAAAAAAAAAAAAATTAAATAGCTAAAATACTTACCTTAACATTGCAATATGCAATCCTAATGTGAAATATCATTCGAACAAATCTCCATGAATCCACGACGAGGCCCTTAAAAGAAAAAGACACAACTTAAGTGAGATCTACACTGAATGATTGAACATTTGCTTGTAAATCCAACACAACCGTATTACACTGGCAAAAAGTACTTACAAGTGTTAGTCTGTGTGTAAGAGTACAGCTCCAACATACACCATCTCTTTGTCACTGAGACCACAGCAGCAAACAACATCTGAACAGGATGTTCTCATCATGGGTGTAGGCAGGCATACTCCAAGCACTCCATGTTGGGCAATTTTATTTAAGGGGGTAGCGAATAGGCTCTGAACTACTACCATTTTTCATGAAAACTAACAAAGAAAATACTGAATCACAGTAATTTTATTCATAGGAGTTGAAACTAGAAGGACTGGTCACAAATACTCTTTGCATCCCAAGGACAATACAACTTTACAGGCTCTGGGCTGGCATGTGAGTGTCTTAGGGAACAATGCATGGCATTTGTATTTACCCATGCATGGCAACAACCATTGTCATGAGATACAAAAGTTGTATTTATTATGCCAAATGAGGCAACAAATACTGTCCTGGTGTACATTTGTATATTGTCTGGCTACACCCGGGGGGGGGGGTAGCTCACCCTAACAAGGGGGGGTAGCAGTGAGTCCACTTGGTGTGCAGATCTGAAATCCCTGGCTACACCCCTGGTTCTCATGCCACAATAACAAAATTATCAGGAGCCGCAGGAGCTGAACCAAGATCACCAAGTAAAAGCAGCACATCAACTTGTATTTTTTCATTTCGTAGTAGTGCATGTGATGTCAGGGCTTTATTAACAGGAGAGACTCAAATGTACTTCACAATCTAGTTCTTTTTGGCATTCCAATAGCAGTAGGAAAGATGTTGCTGTCTGAATCTTCTGGAATTATCTTCTTACTTGCACACCAGTGCAGTAGGAGCAGCAGCTTTACTTTGCAGCATGTAAGCATTTCTTGGCATTTGTGGCTAGCAGGGGACATCAATAGGAAAACACTTATGTTTCAATACTCAGAAAAGCAGTTCATGTTTTATTCTTTGGGAATTCTCTTCTGACTTTCACACCAGAGCATCAGCACAGCAGCAGCAGGAGCAATATAAACAGTATGTAAGCCTTTCTGTAACTGGACCAATATTTGACATTTGTGGATAGAAGAAGGATACATCAATGCGAACAGACTTATGCTTCAATGCTCACACAAAAGATGTTCATTTTGTATTATTCTGGAATTCTCTTCTTGCTTGTACACCAGTGCATCAGCACAGCAGCAGTATGACCAGCATGTAAGCCTTTTTAGAATGGGACCAATGCTTGACATTCGTGGACAGAAGAAGGAAAGTAGGAAAAGGAGCATACAGCAAGATGAAACAGATATGGTAAAGAAGGGTCAAAGAAGGATAGCACAGATTTTTGCCTAATCATTTTTATACACTTTTGTATTTTTTTGTGTTTTTAATTTTTTGAAAAAGGCCATAGGTGTTAAAGAAAGACAAGATAGACATAGAAACATTGAATTTGACGGCAGATAAGGACCGCTTGGCCCACCCAGTCTGCCCATTTCCCTACGTACTGGATAAGCTGCAGATCCTAGTTAACCAGCAGCCTACTTCTTCCTCCCCCCAACCCCTAGAATGGCCTTATGACTGTCCCATGCATGCTTGAATTTCACCACTGATTTTGACTCCACAACCTCCTCCAGAAGGCCGCCCATGCATCCACAACCTCTCTGTAAAAAATACTCCTTAAATTACCTCTGAGCCCCTCCTTTATCTTCAAATTGTGCCCTTGTTCTTGCACACCTCTTTCTTTGAAAGATGCTACCTCTTGGACTTTGTTGATTCCCTTGAGGTACTTGAAAGTTTCTATCATGTCCCCCTCTCCCTCCTTTCCTCGAGGCTATACATATTCAGCTCCTTAAGTCTCTCTTCATATGTCTTCCGGTGCAGACCCTGCACCATTTTAGTTGCCCTCCTCTGGACAGCCTCCATCCTGTCTATGTCTTTGCGGAGATTGGGTCTCCAGAACTGCACACAGTACTCCAGATGGGGTCTCACCAACTGTCTGTACAGAGGGATAATAACTTCCTGTTTTCTACTGGTGATGTCTCTCCCTATGCATCCCAGTATCCCCCCAGCCCTCCTTGCAGCCCTCTCACATTGCTTGCCCACCTTTAGGTCATCTGATATGACTACCCCCAGGTCCCTTTCCATTTTTGTAGTTGTTAGTATCTCACCCCCCATTGTGTACTCTTCCCCTGGGTTTTTGTTTCCCAGAGTTTTCCCTTAGCCTGTGAAAATAAATCAACTACCTTACAATTAAGATGCAGTCACAACTGCTATCTAAATAAAAGTATTTTACTCTAAGACTGCGGGTGCAACTCCAGGATATCAACAATATAAATGAGAGGAAAACACTTTTACAGTAAAAATAAACAAATGGTTTTAAATAACAGAAGTCAGAAAGGAAAACACTAAGGACTGATTTAACCTCAAATAAAAAAGTACTTGCCTCGACTAAGCTCAAAGAGAAACTGATATCCAAACCTATCCGTCACTCCTACACAGACCTTAGCTAAAGACAGGCATCTGCTTATCATGGAGGATCCCAGGCAAAAAGCCCCACTTGAAAGTAATTCCCTGAATTTATAGCTCTCATCTGAAACTCTGTGATGGGTCATACCTTTTAAATTCTGCAACAGTTTGAATTCCCATGCCTCAATCAACTTAAAAACCTATAGATGTCCATTAAAATCAATTTAACAATCAGTCTGTATTTGAAGGGTCCAATTCATAGACACATAGAAACATAGACATTGTTGGCAGATAAGGATTGCTTGGCCCATCCAGTCTGCCTGTAGGCCCGGTAGATTGTATGTGACCACTGATCCTATGTGATCAATGGCTTATCATCACTGTCTCCCTCTCAGGCTTTCCTTGTGCCTGTCCCTAGCGTGCTTAAACCCATCCACTGTGCTTTTCCCACTACCTCCTGTGGCAGACTATTCTATATGTCGACTATCCTTTCTGTGTAGAAAAACTTCCTCACATTATGTCTTAATCAGCCCCCCAACTTCATATTGTGCCCCCCTTGTTCTAGTACTTTTTCTACATTGGAAAAGTTGCCCCGTCTGCACCTTATTTATGCCCTTAAGGTACTTGAAAGTTTCAATCATGTACCCCCCGCTGTCCCCTCTCCTCCAGTGAGTACATATTGAGATCCCTTAATCTATCCTCATATGTTTTGTGGTGTAAGTCTTGCACCATCTCTGTTGCCCTTCTCTGGATAGTCTCCACCTTATCTATGTCATTGCACAGGAGTGGTCTCCAGAACTGCACGAAGTACTCCAGGTGTGGCTTTACCAATGTTTTACACAATGGCATCACCACCTCCTACCTCCTGGTAGTGATACCTCTGCCTATGCACCCCAGCATATCATTGGCCCTCCCTGCTGCCTTTGTACACTGCTTTGATACCTTAAGGTCATCAGAGATGATATCCCTTGGTCCCTTTCCTCTTTGGTGACAGTCAGATCCTCTGTCCCAACCTGTAGTACTCCTTAGGGTTCCCTCTACCCAGGTGCATTATTTTGCACTTCTTTACATTAAACCTCAGTTGCCACATCTCTGACCATCTTTCAAGCTTCTCCAGGTTCCTCTTCATTGTCTGCACCCCTTCTGGAGTATCCACCCTGTTGCAGATCTTGGTGTCATCTGCAAACAAGCAGATCATTCCTTCCAGCCCCTCTGCAGTGTCACTAATGAAGACATTGAACAGGAATGGTACTAGTACTGATCCCTGTGGTACCCCACTGTTAACCCCCCTCTCCCCAGATTGTACTCCATTTACCACCACCCTTTGTCTCCTGTCTGTTAACCAGTTCCTAACCCAGTTCACCATCTTGTTTCCTATGCCCAGACTACTCATCTTGTTAATCAGCCTTCTATGTGGGACAGTGTCGAAGGCTTTTCTGAAATTCAGGTAGGTGACGTCTACTGTCCCTCCCTGATTAAGTTCCCTTGCCACTCAATCCAAAAAGCTATTAGATTCATTTGACATGACATTCCTGCTGTGAAGTCATGTTGCCTCAGATCCTGTGCACTACTGGATATATCCTTTCTTTCAGCAGTGTCTCCATGATCTTTCCCACCACTGAGGTGAGGCTGACTGGCCTGTAGTACCCTGTCTTCTCCCTACTGCCACTTTTGTGCAGTGGGACTACATGTGCCCTCCTCCAGTCCTCTGGAATGACACATGTGTTGAGTAACTCTATGAACAGGGCCACCAGAGATGCTGCTAGTTCCATTTGCAGCTCCTTTAATATCCTCAGGTGAATGCCATCTGGCCCCATGGCCTTATCCGCCTTCAGCTTTGTGAGTTCTTCCAGAACTCTCTCCACCGTGAATGAGCTGGTGTTCACTTCTCCCCTTCCCATTGCCTCTGCACGCTAACTGTGGTCCTTGATCTTCCCCATCCTTAGTGAGTATTGAGCAGAAGTATTTGTTCAGTATTTCTGCCTTGTCCAGATCCCCCTTCTTACATTTTCCCTTCTCCCATTTGAGTCTCACAATCCCCCCCCCTGTTTTTCTTTCTTTTCAATGTACTATAGCTATAAAATGCTTTATCCCCTTTGTTTGCAGACTGTGCTAAGCTCTCTTCTGTCTGCACCTTCGCCCTACTAACAGACTTCCCTGTTTCCCTTAGACATTCAAGGCACACCTCCCTGTCTTCCTCCCTTTGGCTTCCCTTATATTTCCTGAAACTCAGTCTTTTAGCCCTGACTTTGTCCCTCACCTCTTTGGAAAACCATAATGGTTTCCTTCTTCTTTTCCCTTTGGTCACTATCCTAATGCTTTGGTTTGTTATATCCACTATGGTTCCATTCAGTTTCTACCATTGTTGTTCCACCCCCTCTACTATCTGTCCCTTCCCCAGGACTGCTTGTATACATCTTCCCATTTTGATGAAATCTGCCCTCCTGAAATCTAATACTCTTGCCCTTGTATGGCTTGATTGAGTCCATGTGTCCATGCTGAACCACACCAAGTGGTGGTCACTGGACCCCAGCTGCCCTTCCACCTGTATTTCTTTGACTCTCTCCCCATTGGTCCATACCAGGTCCAGAACTGACTTGTCCCTGGTTGGCTCATACACCAGCTGCCTGAATCCAACCTCCTGCATGGATTCTAGGATGGCTGTGCTTCTGGCTGAAACAGCCATCTGGGTGGCCTAATCCACATCCGGCATATTGAAATCCCCCAGTAGCAGGATTTCACCCTTGGTTGCCATGTCATGTATGTTCTCCACTAGTTCCCTGTCTACTTCCTCCTTCTGTGCTGGAGGTCTGAAGATCACCCCAGTGCATATTGCTGTCCCATTCTCTGGCTACAGCATGACCCACATTATCACGGTCTCCCCCTGTCTTCCCTGAACTTCTGTAGCCTTTATACAATTGCTGATGTACAGGGCCACTCCTCCACCCTTTTTGTCCTCTCTGTCCCTCCTGAACAATGTATAGCCTAGTACAGTGACTTCCCAGCCATGATTTGCAGAGTACAATGTCTCTGTTATTGCTGCTATGTCAAGGTCTTCATCTACCAACAAGGCCCCCAGGTCTGGAACCTTATTTCCCAGGCTACAGGCATTTGTTAGCATGACATTCCATGTTTTACAGTCTACCCTCCCTCTGCACTTGTTCACCCTATCCAGCATCTTCCCCTCACCCCAGTTTATTTTCCTGTGTGCTCCTGCCGCCCCTATATTACTCATTATACATTCTTCACCTGCCTGTCCTCCCTGCCTATTTTCACTGTTCCCATAGTCAGCTTGTGTTCCTGCATATTTTCTTGGGGGGCTTGTTCTTAAGCCTCCTGATTCTCCCCCTTTGACCAGTTTAAATGCTCACAGCTGAAGCATTTAAACTTCTCACAAAGGACCAAAGTCCCTTTCTCAGACAGATGCAGGCCACCATCCTTATATAAGCTTACATCTGCCCAGGCCAGGCCCCAGTCCCCTATGAAGCCAAAACCCTTCCTTCCACACCAATCCTTCAACCAGGAGTTGAAGGTACAGATGTGGAGTGCCTTAGCTTACCCTGTGCCCTGGACAGGTAGCACCTCTGAGAATGAGATGGAGTGTGCTATCTGTTTCAGGCTTCCCAGGTGCTTCCTGAAATCATCCTGGAGTCTGGCTAGCTCCACCCTTCTCCTGGCAAGGTCATTGGTCTCCAAGTGGACAATGACATCCAGCTGCTCTCTTCTAGCTATTGTCATAGCAATTCTATGGATCTGCTTCCCATCCCTCCATGCAGTGCTTCCTAGGATGCACTTGACCTCCCTCTCTCCCCTGCTAGGTGACCCTAACTCCACTCCCCAGTCAATAGAGTCCCCCACTAGGAGAAGCTTCCCCTCATCCTCCAGGTTTCCTTGCTTCCCTTCCTTAGAGGTCCATCCTGGAGGACCTTCCCATCCTCCCTGGATACAGCCTTGGGCTCCTGTGTGGGGCTTTCCTGTTCCTCCAAAACAATGTAGGAGTTAGTAAGAGGGACCATTTGGGGGATGTGCTTTTGACCCCCCTTCCTCACCCTCCCTGAGCCTACTGTAGTCCAATTTCTGTTTATCCATGGTATCCTTTGAGGTAAAGGCTGTGGACTCAGTGGTCTCTGGGTGGGGGCGGATGCCACCTTCAGCTTGGCCAACTCTGGTTGGTGACAGGAAACCTCCTTCCTCAGCTCAGAGAGGTGCCTGCAGATAGGGCAGCATCGCAGCCTCCAGAATGTCTTCCTGAAGACTGCCGCTCCACAATCACTGCACTGCACCACTCCCATCATGCCTGATTCCCTCCTCAATCAACTGCTTTCTTAAGATGGCTATTTGATATCCCCCAAATATATGTTTTATTTCTGTTGTATTTTGTTATGCATCTTCTCTTTCCTTCTTCCTGTATGGATGCAGGATGTTGCAAGGCCTTATGGGACTCACCCAATAAATGTAGGGCAAGCCCTGGAGCAAGTGGGTGGTGTGGTGGGAGGATGGAACTACACCACAGGCTTTGTCAAAAAACAATCAGCCACCTTATTGTTCTGTGTGCCCTTCCTGGTGAAACATTTCAATAAATAAATAAGTGATGAAGGCATGTCCCTTGGGCCACCCCAAGAGACATGGCCATTCATGCAGCTGTTGGAAGTGCCCAAATTGTTCAGCCTTGCTGTTAGACCTGCCTAGACAACCCATCTGCATTGGCAACTTGTTTACCACTGTGGTGCTGAATGATCATGTTATAGGCCTGCAGTACCAAGTTCCAGAGCAACAGTTTTCCATTTTGCCCACTTGACCTGTGAAGCCAGATCAGGGGGTTATGATCTGTAACCACAGTACATTTTTGCCCGTACAGGTAGGGCTGCAGCTTCTGAAGGGTCCTTACTATCCCTAAGCACTCTTTCTCAATTATGGCATAGGCATCCTCACTGGGTAGCAGCCTTCAGCTCAGATACACTACAGGGTGCTTTCCCCCTGTGGCGTAACTTGTCTCAGTACAGCTCCCAGTCCATGATCTGAGGCATCCACATGGACAATAAACCTCAGACTGTAACTGGGGCTAGCTAGCATAGCTGGCCCACTCAAGGTCTTCTTTAGTTCCTGTAAGGCTGACTCACAGTCTTCTGCCCATTGAACCTTCTCAGGTTTTCTCTTTTTTGTTAGGTCTGTCAGGGGCTAGTACCCAATGATCCTTAGAAATGCCTTAACCTATTTCTTAATGGTAGGAGTGGGCCAGGATGGCATAGACCTTGACAGGCTCTGGATGGATGTGTCCACTGCCCACCAGGTGCCTGAAGTAGGACACTTCTGCCATGTCTAACTGGCCCTTTTCTGCCTAGACTGTCAACCCTGTGGCCTTCAGCCTGTGGAATACCTCCTGCACATGCTTGATGTGCTCCTCCCAGGTCTGGCTATATATGGCTTTGTCATCCATATATGCCAGTGCAAAAGCACCTGCCCCAGACAGAATGCAGTCCACAAGCCATTGGAAGGCTGTCGGTGCATTCTTCATACCAAAGGGCATTGCCTTGAATTTGTATAAGCCAAATGGGGTGATGAAAGCTTATCTCTCCCTGGCTGCAGGGGTCAGAGGTACCTGCCATTAGCCCTTTGTTAAGTCTATTGTGGTCAGATACTTGGCTCCTCCCAGTTGCTCCAGGAGCTCATCTGTTTTTAGATGGGGTAGGCATCTGATTCCATGCAGCTCTTGAACTTCCAGTAGTCAACACAAAACTCATGTCCAAATGGGCTGAAAAAAGGATAGCATGGGCCAGGGCTAAGAGCTGCTGGTGATAAACCCTAGGGAGTACCATCTGTTGGAGTACCTCTCCATTTAACTCCCCCACTGATGCTCACTCCCTGTACGCCAGCCCCTTCTCCCAGATGACTGACTGACTCTTTACTCCTCTGAGAGCCTTCAGCCCTGTCAGTTACTTCTCTCAGTTTCCACAGGGTAGGATCAGCCAGCTGTGCCACACCCAGCTCCTCTCTTTTGACCCATCCCAGCTCCCCTTGAGAAGGAAGTCATGTGACCTCCTCTGTTTGTGACTGGGGCTCAGGGCTGCTACTCCTAGCCAGTCCTTCACCCATACTAGCCACCTTCTCAGTTGCTGAGAGAGGGCTGGCACTGACTGGGTAGTCCCCCCTTCACCCTCAGAAGTCTGCCCTTTTTCCTGGCTGTGAGTAGTAACACACACCAGAGATTTCCTGTGGTTAAAATCATTTGCTATGATCACACTCATAGGGAGATCAGGCATGATTCTCACCTCCTTTTCTCCGTGGCCACCCTGTCAGCTATGAACAGGGAGTGAATTTGTGAACAGTGAATTTACAACAGTGTCAGTGGCTCAGTAGGTAGCAAACTCACCTCTGAGGCTGGGAGATCAGAGGGCTGTGGGTTCAGTTCCCACATCTAGCACTTGGGTTAATATCCCAGTACTGACACTGTAATGCAGCATGAGAGGGGTGCTGCACTTCTGAGGTGCCATCTTTCAGATGAGACATTAAACTGAGGTCCCATCTGCCTGGATTGGTGGTAGTTCAGGTGGATGTTAAAGATCCCATGGAACTTATCGAAAGAGTAGGGAATTTTCCCCGGTGTCCTGGCCAAATTTCCCTCATTCACTAAAAATACCACCAACAGCTTAACCTGGTTCAAGGTCAGTTGGCATTCATCTGTATCCCCCCCTTCCCGGGTTGTGCCTGAAAATAGGCAGGATTTGTCTAGTACACTTACCCGGTCAATAAAAACTAAATAAAATAAATAAATAAAATAAAATGAAGACCCGGGTCATCAGTATTTGGACTGTTGGACCTCTGACTCCCTGAATCATGGAGTAATGACCTCACAGAATCTGCTCTGCCTTAATTAAATCCTGTCTCACCAGGGAGATGGAAGTGCCTATATCTCTCAAACCTTACTTTACTGCCTCATTAACTACAACAGGGTGGATATTTTTTATTTTATATGCTCAGGGGAGACAAGTGGTACTGCAGTCTCCATGCAACCTATCCACTGTTGGGTGCTATTTTGTTCACCCCCCTTCCCCAGCCTTTTGTCCCTTAATCAGTTTCTGAGGGCAGGTATATCTCAAATGCCCCACATGATTGCAAATATGGAATTTTTTGGCCCTGGTTCTTGGTTCCCTTTAGAACTGATGGGTTATGATTTGGGTTCCAGTGTAGGCTGGTTTACTTTAGGCTTCCCCTTCTTGGGGCACTTAGGACCCCTTAAAACCATGTGCTGCCCCCCCATGAGACATACGGTGTGTGTATATATGGTCTGCTGGCCACGTACAGATGAGAATTTACTGCTACCTACTTTGAGGAGCCACATGTCGTGTCTAGCAGCCATACACGCAGGTCCTCTGGTACAATTTTAAGAATTTGTTCCCTCATCAACAAACCTTTGATTATCTCCACAGTGTCTGCTTTTGCCACATCCCCCCACTTGTCAAGGTAAGTACACAGTTGAATATGAAATTCCACATAATTGTCCCTGGGCTTTAACTCCCTGAATTTCCTTCTGTAAGCTTCAAGAGTTAATTCAAAATGTTTTAATAACATTGATTTAACCTTATTATAATCAGCTCAGACGTCATTAATTATTTTGGTAAATGCCTGCAAAGCACATCCCACAGTAATGGTGTGAGATGAGTTGATCAGGGAACCTTATCCAATTTAAATTGCCCACATACCCTCTCAAAGGACCTTAAAAATAGATCAAGGTCATCTCCCTCTTTATACTGAGGAAACAATTTAGAATTGATTTTGGCTTTATGAGGAAAACTCCCTCCACCATTACTCACGTTCTGCTGGAGCAGTATCAGGATCTCCTTCTTGTGCAGTTGTCTCTGGATCTCATGATGTCGTTCTTTTTCCCTGTCCTCCAGTCTTTTGTCTCTAGTTCCTTCTCTGTCTCCAGTCTTTTTGTCTCTGCTTCCAGTCTTTTTGCTTCTGCTTCCAGTCTTCTTGTCTCGAGTTCCTTCTCTGCCTCCAGCTTTATTGCCTTGATTTCCAGTTCTTGCTGTCACAGTTGCAGTTTCATGATCTTGAGCTGATTTGGAGAGCTCACTACCCCAGCTTCTGGCTCACCCCCAGGGACCTTCTGCTTCTTGTCATGCGCCACCAGGGAGGCTATGAGGTCTGCCTTCTTTTCCTTTTCCTGACCTCAAGCTGGACCCACTTTTCTTAGCATGTGTCAAACACTGTTCCAAAGTAAACCTGTCATATTGCTTGGAGCTCATTTTCTCAACCTACATTAAATTGTGATGACTAGAAACAAAAAAAAATTGTAAAAGTGCCCTCTTTTATATATCCTTTTTCGTGACTTCTAAGGTAGAAATTTCTACTGGTCAGCTCTGTCTCTCAGTGTGCTTAAAGGTTCACTGTGATCCCAGATGCTTCCCAGCTATTTGTGAAAACCCTCTCCCTTTTGGCTGTAACTGCTTTTAGAAAGTCATATGTCTCCTTGTTTTTCAGCTGCCACCAGCCTGGTTTCCTAGGACTGTAGTTCTCTTTGCACAAGGCTGGGAAGGTCATCACATGCTAGCACTGGTAGTATGCTCTTCTGATGATAGATGCCAGCAGAGTTTTCCCTTAGCCAGAGAAAATAATCAACTACTTTACAATTAAGACACAGTCATGACTGCTATGCAAATAAAAGCATTTCATTTTAAGTGTTCAGGTGCAACTCCTGGATATCAACAGTATAAGTGAGAGGAACATACTTTTACAGAAAAAATAAACAAATGGTTTTAAATAACAGAAAGGAAAACACTAAGGATGCTTTAACCGCAAATAAAAAAATACTTACCTAAGCCAACCCGATAGCGCTGAGGGTTGAGGTGCTGGATGCCAAACCTCACTCCACACTGGCAACTCATGTTCAGGAATGAGATCTGGCCACCAGAGATTGGGCAGGGGGAGGGTTAGATTGAGCAGCTACAATACAGTTCTCCTCTCCAGGAAGAGATGTGAGGTTTCCCCAGGCTCTTGGCTGCCACCCAGTGGAGGCTAGGTGGCAGTGCCAAACCAAGGGGATACCCTGACATTTGGCTAGGAGGGAGGAAGGGGCCATCACCAGAGCCACAAAGTGCATGCATACATGACTCCACACGCATGCGCAACCACAATCTGGGGTCACTGGTAAAATGGGGAGAAAAGCAGAAATGCCATGACTCTTCCATTGCCAAGTAAGGTGCAGGGGTAACAGGGGAGCAAAAAGCTTTCTGGAAAAACAAGTACTTACCCCAACTAAGCACAAAGAGAAACTGATATCTAAACCTATCCATCACTCCTACGCAAACCTTAGCTTAATGCAGGCATCTGCCTATGACAGAGGGTTCCAGGCAAAAAGCCCTGCTCTGAAGTAACTCCCTGAATTTATAGCTCATGTCTGAAACTCTGTGATGGGTCATCCCTTCGAACTGACCAACCATTTTAAATTCTGTAACAGTTTGAATTCCCTTGCCCCGATCAACTTAAAAACCTATAGATGTCTAATAAAATCAATTTAACAACCAGTTTGTATTTGAAGGGTTCAGTCCTTTCAAAATCAGTATGTATGTGAGTGTGTTCACCCCCCCCAATTTTGGTCATTCCTGAGATTTATTACCTATTACACTGTCCAGAGAGAGGGCCTGTTAATGATGTAGAATCCCCGTGGTTTTCCCTTTGTTGTTAGAAAGCCCAGGAAAAACCTCTGGTGAGATTCAGAAGACCAGAAAAAATAGTTTCAGTAAATTCAAACAATTAATTGCTTAGTTCCCATTTCTGTAACACTGCCCACCCAAACTACTTGCTGCTGTGCTGAAAACCACCCTCCTCTTGACAAAGTTCACTGCTGCTAGAAAAATAAATCAGCTGTTTCAGATGAAACAACCCTCTCCCAACAAGGCACAACATGGCAAATATCTCTTCAAATGCAGCACTACCTAGTATTGCTTCCTTAGCCTTCTGGCTTTTGGCTTACACTATATGTATCATAGCCCATATTATATGCACCATGACCTTTGCCAATATAAGACTACTTTGACAAAGCCCATGTGAGGCTGCACCCAATTGTTACTACTACTACGCTTAGCTACCATCCATATAGGACACTTATAAATCTGGTACCTGTGTTATGCTATCTTGACAATACCTCCTTGAGGTTGCATCCTGCTCTTAGGGCTGTAATAATGTGTCTCTACCAGTATACTTAGCTACCACTTGCATAGGACAATATCCACATTTGTCTCCTATAAATTCACTATTTGTTATCTGTCAGATTAATTTTGTGTCTTAACTGCTGTTACTTATGTAACTTCTGTATGCTGTTCTTTGATACTTTCTATACTGTTATTTGATGTGAAGCCTTTGAAAATGAGACTACAACTCAAAGGGTTGTAATTCCTATGATATCTTAAATAAATACATAAATAAATAAATAAACTCGAATACAACTCACCCCACTTCCACCACCCTACCCAATCTCCATTTTTTAGTGGATTAGGCCCTTCTAACCACTCTCAGGTCCCAACCACTCTTGCAGCCAAGCACCCCAAAGACAACTGTTTTTGCATCTGTAAAAAAGAAAAAAAAAGTCCTGCATTTCAGAGGCATCCTTTCTGTTTGCTAAGTATCTGCTGAACGAATGACTGAATGAGGGAATGTAGGCCTCAACCAGTTAGGTTTTACTTAGCCAAAGAAGTCCATTGAATGATTGATTGATTGATTGAATCGATTCATTCTTTCATTCGTTCATTTGTTAATTCATTTAACTGATACCAAAAAGAGAGAGGACATCTCTCTGCTTCTGTCATTAATGGAAAAGGATCCATTATCATACAGTTGGTGCACCCTAACTCTTTACCAAATGCTGTATTGAAACTGTGTCCAAATATTTGGAGTGGGCTAGTAGTGGAGTGGGTGCCTCTTCACACTTGTACCTTGGTTCCTCATCCTGATCCTCTGTCTCCTCTTTGGATCCATCTCCACTTCTGGCTGTAGTTCCAGTGTTGGTTCTTGTCATGGTCACATGATGGGAGGTTACCCTCCACACAAGGCGGTAACAGGTGCAGAGTCCCCTCCAATTATGCAGGGTTGATCTTTGCTTACAGAGTCTTTGCGCAATTTTCCATCATGTCCAGCAGTCACACCAGCTGATGGCTCATACATTTTACAGCACTGCTGGCAAAAGTCTCACTTTGTAGATCAGTTCTAACCAGGGCAGCTGGTTCTCTTTCCAGTTAGGTGGATTGTTAGTTATCACCTCCATAACCGTGTCACTGCCATCTTTGTCACCTTTGAAATATTGGCAAGGTGAGAGAAAAATGTGGTCTGTATTGTGCAGAATTGCCATTTTATACAGGTGTGCTCTGACCAGTGTCTACTTTGAGAAAATCTTCAGCACCACAAGTAGTATTGCTTCTGATATGAAAAAAACATTTTGTTATCTAAAATAATGTGGAACATCTTACATTTGTGAAAGCTAACTATGGTCTCTTTTGGCTCCTCTGGCTCCGTACAAAGTTATTTTGATATCAGAGATGATAATGAGCCAATATGTATTTGATTAATTATTAACTGTGCCTGTGTGAGGAGGTATCCTGCTGATGGATAGAAGGCTAGATGGGAGAAAAAAAATAAATTACTAAAAAAATGGAAAACAAAACATTTGAGAAACTACTGTACGTAGTTTCTTAAATGGTGACTGACTACAGACAAAGAGGCTATTTGTCTTGTCTGTGTTAATTAAATAAATACATACGTAAATAACTAAATAAAATAAACAAATGAGGAGGCTTGGCCTCTAGCAAAATGCAGCAGTCAAAACAAAAAAGTGCCCATCAGGTTCTTTTTGGTATATGTTAACTTTTTCATGGCACAAGCTTCTTGAAAAACATCAGGCAGTGCATTCAGTACATTCTACAATGTGCATGAGGAATCACTGAAGAGAACAAGTTCTAGCTGTGTGCCCGGGTGTAACTTGGCCATTTTTTGAAGGTGTTGCACCAAATTTTCAACATGGCCTTTTTGGGACCCGTCCTCATGAAGACTGCCAGGGTCATTTTGTTCACTTGTCCCTAAAGGTGATTTCAAAGAGCAAACACACCATTTTGTGCCACAGGTACGAAAACAAATTTTGGGCAGGGTGTGAAAAATGACAGCTGAACTGTGAAAAGGGAGGTGTGCAAAACTGGGAATGTTGAAAATGTCAAGTGAAAATATAAAAATTGGTAAGTTTGGAGCGTGCATAGAAACTGCTAATGCACACTCATAATGCAGTAATTTTTGAATTTTTACTAAATTTGTATAATGGGGTTCTTGGGACCCCACCTCATGAAAAACCTTCACTGTCATTTTGTGAATTAGTCCTGAAAGGTTATTCTGTTCAGTGACCTCAAAATCAGCTTTTGGAAAGAGTAACAGAATGATAGTGAATGTTTTCATGAGGTGGTGTCCCAGGAACCCCATGTTGAACATTTGTGGACAAGATGCCCTAAAATGGCTGATTTATCAACATAAGTTGAAAACTCCATCGAATGCCATTATAGCACCCTTACCTTTGATTCTTCAGTTTGTGGTTTGGCTTTGAAAGTGCAGATGTACAGGTGATGACAGTACTGATCTCCGGAGGTAAGTATGTAGTAAGGGGTAAGGGAGGTTGGTGCTCAGTGGAAGGGTGGGATGGGGGAGGGGACTGAGGTGACAACAGGGGACTGTTTTCTTTTTACTGATAAACAAAACACATCAGGGACAGTTTTCTTTATTTACAGGAAATAAAATAAAACCATACATTTGGGCACACTGGGTGGGTTCCCACTGTGCCACATGAGTGGAAGGTGGGTGCATGATGCTGTCATGGAGATTGTGCACCCCAGTGTTGGTGGGGAGGAGAGAAAATACATTTGGGCACACTGGGTGGGATCCCAGTGTGCCACATGAGTGGGGGACAACATAATGCTGACATGGAGAATGGGGACCCCAACATTGACATGGAGATGGTAATGGAGGGAGTGAGGACAGCAGCTGTGTCAGGGTGTAAGATGGTTTTTTTGTTGCCAGTGCTGGCAGCTGTGATGCAACTGTGCATGCACGGCATTCATGCATGTATTTGCAGTGAATGGCATTTTGCCATTCACAACATGATGAGTGTTAGTAGAACTGCTCATGTGCGTGAGTTGCACATGTGCAGTTCATACCCTGGAATGAGCACAGTCCAAAATAGAGGCTAGTTATTCTGCAGTGGCCGATTGTGGTGGAGGGTTTCAAGCTCAGTTGGACTTTCAGAAAGATTCTTCCAAATGTCCAACAGAAGGCTCCACAATTGGCCATTTTAAGCTATGAACAATCCAAAACAGCTGTAGGCTCCACCCACAGCCCTAAAACTGTAGTACCCTTAGTTAATTCTTCTCCTTATAAAGAATCACAGATTAAATGGTTACCGCATTAACAATTAGTTCAATCAGTAATGATATGGTAATGGTGCACCATGAAGTGGAATCGCTCCCATTAGCTCTATATTACTAAATACATACAAAACAATATCAGTTAAATGTTAGTAGTAGTTTATTTTTTTCTATCGTGCCCTTCCCTAGGGGTTCAGAGTGCCTGACATACAGGTATGAACTATATACATTAAGGGAAAAATAACCAATTTTAATATTTAGGACAGCCAACAATAAATGCAAAAATAACAATAAAATAGAAGGCATCAGCAGAAGCTCCTAAATAAGACCCAAGGCCTCATTACATAAAAAGGATTTTAAAGGCCAACCCACCAGTACAGCAGTAGCACTACCGCTCACAATGCTGATAGCCTGAGTTCGGTAGTGAGCTCAGGAGTTGGAGGGCTGGCCTGGGGGGGTAAGGAGGATCGAGCATCCAAGGGACTGCTTTCCTCAGAGGAGGATGGAGTGTACCACTGCCCAGTGTTAGCCTGGCTCCTAGTGGTGGCTGGGGGTCAGGAATACTAAGACTGAACATGGGGTATGGAGGCAGATGCCAGGCATGTTGTGTACAGGAGCATGTGCAGCTCAGCCATTTGCATCACTGCATGTCACTTCCTACATGCCATGGGATGGAAAAGGAAAAAAAAAACTACTGGCACCAGGATGGCACTCGGAGCCTCACAGGTCTTACACCTGATTAGATGGGCTTACCAGTCCAACTACTGGATCTTGTCCCTGATTGGTGTTGGGGACCCCATCAACCCCACCAGTGGGGCAAGCCCTGAGGCTACTGGGTGGTAGGTAAGTCCCAGTGGGCATTGTGTGATGGGGCTGGGGGTTCTGAGCTGCAGGAGGCATCTGGTGGAGAAGGGGGAAAATAGATAAACAAGAAAAGAATTTAGGCCCCTCTTGAAGGCTTCTACCATGGAGCCTACCCTCAGAGGCATAGGTAGCGAGTTCCACAGGGCTAGACTGGCAACCTTGAATGCCCAGACCCTGAAAGATTTAAGCCTAGCCATGGGATCCACCAGGAGACCCAACTCAGAGGAGCACGGGGGAGTGGGAGGTGTCACAACTGGACTCAGCAGATCAGGCCCTCTGCTCCCAGAGTGCCAACCTCAGAGTGCAATAATATGAACAGGTAACAGACAGGGTAACCCTCCTGTCTGCTTTTGGGTCTGAATCACCTTTACTCTCAAGTTCTGTGGGTATTCAAGCTGTGAACCTTATGCTAGCATACCCAATGTACAGGCTCAGAGAAGTACACCCTTCAGGGATTGTGATACAATCTTTCACCAGGGGCACCCAGCCAGGCTTCCAAAATGAACCCTTAACACTCTATAAAAGACCTTAGGTATATTCTTACCTTTTCCCAGTTTAGTAACACCATGAAGCCGTTGAACAATTATCAAACTTAACCATCTGTATGTCACATGCAAAAAAAAAACTTGGAAGACACACCCAGGCAGTGTCTTTTAAATAAAGATTTTACTAAAATATAATAAAAATATGAAAAATGTAAACACAGAGCAATATATCAAAGAGCATACTATCACTTAAAAGAACAAGGGCAACGTACAACACAAAAACTCCTACCACAATACATTTAGACTTTTTCTATCTAATGTGTTACCTCTAAGTTCCTATCAGAGCTGTGTCTTTGTAGAGTTCCAAGATGGAATATGACAAACAGATCAGACACAAGTATTAATTTGAACTGTGTCTCTCCACTCCCCTTCTGTGAGTCATCTAGCTCCTCCTTTTAGAACCAAAAAAAAATACAAACATGATTTCCTGTCAGAAGAGATATTAAATAAGGTGACATCAGCAAAAATTCCACTTCCTAAATATGACCCCTTAATTAAGCATTTTCTCTTTGATCTTGTGTAGTTCCTATTCCCAAGGCATATCAAAGGGTTTTACAACTTTTAGCACCATGGTGGTATAAAATGTTCTTCCTATAGGAATCATAAAATTTTACAAGCCCTATATTCTAGCAGCTGGGTCAGTTCTAATTAAGACAGAAAAACAGGAGACCCTTAATTAAGTCTCTCTGGTCTTTTAATTACCTCATGGTTTCAGGTCACTTGTCACTGTAGCATCATTGAAACCTGGGGGCATCCATAAGCACAATCTGTCTTATGTGAGACAATCACCTACTATTTTTTTTTTATATTACAGATATCATGCAACAATCATAACCAGCTGGCCAAGAGTTACAATCCTCCCCATCTAGACTGAATTTGGAGACTCTATCCCCTGCATGGGATGAGCTTCCCAAATCAGTTAACTCCTCATATAGATGTGACAAGCCATCTGTGTTCTGATTGGTCACTCCAGCCCTATGTAAGATCGTCATGTTATACCCTTGCAATGCAAGACTCCGTCTTAATAGTCTACCATTAGTTTTTCCCATTTGGGTCAGCCAAACCAGGTGGTAGTGGTCCATTTGTGCCTCAAAATGCTGCCCATATAAGTATGGCACTAACTTCTTTAGGACCCACACTATGGCAAGACACTGTTTTTCCACAGTAAAGTAAGCCTGCTCCCTGGGAAGTAACATTTTACTCAAGTACACTACAGGGTGATCTTTCCCTTGGTTGGATGTCTGACTAAGTACTGCCCCAATATCCACATCAGAGGCATCAGCCTGGACTATAAAGGATCTGTTATAGTCAGGACATGTCAATACAGGAGCACTGCACAGTGCCTCTTTCAGTCTGGTAAAGGCTTTTTCACAGGCTGGTTCCCAGGTAATTTTCTTAGGCATCTTTTTCTTTACCAGGTCAGATAAGGGAGCAGCCAGGGCACTGTAATTAGGTACAAATTTCCTATAGTGCTCTGCTGTCCCTAGAAAACTCCTGACCTGCTTCTGCATTTCTGGTCTGGGCCATGCCTTGATCATTTCTATTTTTACTTGGTTAGGATGGAGCTGTCCCCGGCCTACAACATATCTGAGGTATGCCACTTCAGCCATGGCCACCTGGCACTTCCCAGCTTTGACAGTGAGCCCAACCCTCTGTACTCTGCCCAGCACTTCCCTAAGGTGGGACAGGCGGAACACAAAAGATGGCAATGTCATCCAGGTATGCCACGGCATACTCCTCAGCACCATTTAACACCTGGTTCACCAACCTTTGGAAAGTGGCCAGGGCATTCTTTATTCCGAAAGGTATTACTTTAAATTTAAATAAGCCTATAGGAGTGATGAATGCCTAGCTTTCCTAACTCTGTCAGTTAACTCTACCTGCCAATACCCTTTGTCATGTCAATAGTCGTAAGGTATGTCGCTCCCTCCCAACTTGTCCAGGAGTTCATCCATCTGAGGCATTGGGTGGGTGTATGACTTTGTGACTGCATTCAGTCCACAACAGTCCACACAGAAATGAGTAGAGCCATCTGGCTTGGGCACAAGGACTATGGGTGAGACCCAGGGCTGTGAGATCCCTGGATTACTCCTAAATCCAGCATTTCCTTCACCTCCCTCCTAATGTCCTTTTGGACAGCCTCTGACACCCGATATGCTGTCTGCCATATGGGCATCTGTGTCTCTGTCTCCACATTGTGCATTGCTAAGAGGGTTAGTCCAGGCTTGGTGCTAAACGGAGGGAAAATTCTGCTAGAACCTCCCTTACTTCCTGGATCTTGTCCGGAGCCAGCTGGGGTGACAGTTTAACTGCCTTCACAGAGTACTCCCGCTTGCTTTCTTCCAGCAAGTCCAAAAGGTGGTGTCCTTTGTCCATCCCCTCCCCAGGACTACATACTGCAAACACCATGTCAGCCCTATTAGCATATGGCTTCATCATGTTGACATGGTACATTCTTTCTGTATGTTTTCTATCAGGTAACTCTGTGATACAGTTGACATCATTTATCTTCCTAACTACTTTATATGGTCCTGCCCACTCAGCCTGCAGCTTGTCTTTCAGACTGGAATAAGGGCCATGACTTCCTGACCACCATGTACGAGCAAGCTCTGGCTCTGCAGTCATACCATACTTCTTGTTTCTGTTGGGCAGCTGCCAGGTTGCTCTGGGTTGTCCCCATAAGCTCCTTCAGCCATTCCCTAAACCTAAGGATGTAATCCACTATGGGAGTTCCCTGGGTGGTGTGGTTTCCTTCCCAGTCCTCCCAGATCCAGTCTAGTGGTCCACACACCCAGTGTCCATATAAGAGCTCAAAGGGAGAAAATCCTGTCGACTCTTGGGACACCTCCCAGTATGCAAACAACAGGTGGGGAAGGTATTTCTCCCAGTCCCTCCCATGCTGTTCAGCAAATGCTTGGAGCACTGACTTGGGGTACCATTAACTCTTTCCACTAGCTCATTGGCTTGTGGGTGATAAGGTGTTGTGCACCTCTGCACCACCCACATTTCTCCCACAAACATTTAATCTGACATGAAGGACCCCCGATCAGTGATAACCTTCTGTGGAAACCGACACAGGAGAAAATCCCAAGTAGAGCATATGCCACTTTGTCTGTCCTCAGTGAGGATAGGGCAACTGCCTCTGGGTACCAGCTGTCATAATCCACCACAGTCAGGATCAATCTCTTCCCTGAGGAGCTGGGGGTATTTAAAGGACCCACAATATCCATTCCCACCCTCTGGAATGGCTCCTCCACTATGGGCAATGGAATTAGGGCAGCTTGGGTTTTCTTGCCCACCTTCCCAGTTTCTTGACACTGGTGATAAGACCTGCAATATTCCTTCACCTGCTGGGTGAAGTTTGGCTAAAGAAATTCTGGGAGCCACGTCAATTTGCTCCCGACATTACTGCTATACAACTCGCCCCCAACAATATACACTCCCATCAACTCACTCCCGATGCCAACTCACTCCTGATGTCAACTCACTCCCGATGTTATATTCCGAGTTTTGGTCAGTGTTACACAAGGCATTAATGCTGTCACTCACAGATTTCAGTATGCGCACCCAACAGATTTAACGTAATTTTGTAATTCTACCAGCATAAAATAAAGTTTTTACATATGCATGGTACTGCTAAATCGCATTATCGCATACTGATATGGCATGGACCTGTTTTCACAGCTACACAGATGTGGCCACAAAACATTCCTCCTGAAACAATAGCATATTATGCAGTTCCACTTTAAATAAAATATTGCTTGCATGTACGAGAAATTATGCGATAACATTTTGCAAGGCTCGATTATTACATCTCAACTTTGACAATAACAGGTACCTACTACAGTACTCACTTCAAGGCAGTTAGGACAGCTGAGCACAACGCAGTAGCCATATCCTCATCGTGAGCCAAATTTCTTATTATTTTGATTCTGTAAGTATTATTGCAGTGCACACAGTGTCCACACGGAAAAATATCTCGTATATCAATAGATGCCTAAAGTGTTGTGGACATTTTTCTGGTATTGTATGCACTGTTTTAGATAGAATGTTAGCGAGTGTCCTACTGAAAAATATGTGTATTACTTGTTTGATCGTTCAAGGCAGTACCCACTCGGTTGTAAATGTAGGACAGCTGAGCACAACATTGTAGCCACTCTTTCGTATGAAACATAACAAAATGTGATACCTGTAGCAGAAAAAGAGTTGTTGCATTGGAGTAAGGTCGGTCCAATTCTTGGACTGAGGAGAGAGAGTCAGACTGAGGAGGTGCAGTGCCTGGTGGCCAGAATGTACTGAGAGTGAAAATACCGCTGAAGTACAGGAGTTAACTGGCGTGGATATGAATTGTCGGGAGCGAATTGACGCAGCGCGTATTGTCGGGAGTGAGTTGACATTGACCCAGAAATTCTAGACCAACCACTGTGTAATGCTTGTGAGTCCCAGATGACCAGACAAGGAAATACTGTGTGCAGTCTTGAGCAACTGCTCATGGTACCCCTGGGAAACTACAAGCTGCCTACCTATCACCCCCCCTTTCTCTGTCTTCACATCCTGAGTGTACATATCAGTCTATTTTCCCAATAAACCTTATGTTTACCATCACCTCTATGTGCTCCATCAGAGTCTGCCCAATCCCTCAGCTTCTCTAGACTAGAGTCACTTTTTTGAGCAGCTGCAAACTCCTTACATATTCCCAAGGCATGGGACAGGTCCCCTTTAGTCTCTAAACTAGGATCCCTAGCACTAGCATAGGGCACTCAGGATCACTGTGATCCCTAACCCTCTGACAATGGGTCACCCCTCCTTCTTCTGAGTAACCTTCTGTAGCTGTGTGGTAAATTGCTACTGGGGAAATGTCTACTCCCTTTTCATTAGTCTCCATATCAGAAGACACAGGCTTGGGAACCAGCCTCCAAGTGGTTTCCACAATGGGTTCTATGGGGTTCAGGGAACTACAATTTTCCCTTGCCGCGTGGCTATGGGTAACTGCACACACCATCACCTGTTTGAGATTGTTGCCAAGGATGATGACATCTGCTAACGTTTTGGCTACAGCCACCTGTTGCACAGTTCCCCCAGTTTCACCCCAGTCTAGGAGAACACTAGTGAGTGGCAATGTTTTCTCCTCACCAGATCCCCTTTTACCAATGTCCAGGATGCCCCTGTGTCCCTTAACCCTTGAGTCTGTACACTATTCATTGTGGCTGAGTGCATGTGTTCCCTCATGTTCACAGGCATTCTTCTAGGACACACAAACAATCCACTTTTTCCTAGTCCCATGCTGCATATTGCTCATGCTGTTGGGACACTGGCAATATGTCCAGTTTCTTTACAAACCTAACATTCATTTCTTTTCTCAGAAGAATCTTTACTTTAAAACCTGGGGCTAACTTGTTTTGGTGGAGGCAGTGAAGGTTTTAGCTTCCTTGAAGATGCGCTTTTCCTCTTCTGCTCTGCCACTCCCACCTCATTCATTCTCAGAGCAGGTCTGTTCTTGGCATAGCGGTCTGAGAGTTCAGCAGCCTCTTACACTGTTTTGGGATCTCGGTCCTCCAGCAAGTTTTCAGCTCTGCTGGGCATGCCCAAAAAACTGTTCTAACAATACAGCATTTTCAATTTTATCTACAGAGTTTGCTTCAATTCCTTACCACCAATGTTTTAAAACTGACGTTTCATGGCTGGCTCCTCATAGACTCATATCTCATAGCAGGGCTTCTCGACTTATGGAATTTAGCTCTGTATGCCTCTGCAGTTAACAAACTTTTTAAAAGTGCAGCTTTAAGTTTGCTGTAATCATTACTGTCTTGATTGTCCATTTGACTCAATGCATCCCAAGCTTTCCCAGTAAGTAGCAGGGATAGCTGGAAGTTCCAGAACCCTCTAGGAATTTTTGCTTGAATACAAACTGTTTCAAGGGAATTTAAAAAGATATCCATATCCTCCCCCTCTTTAAATTTAGTTATCAATTTGGAGTTCAATTTGTAACCCAGTCCTGTAGTCTAGTTAAACCCGAGCCACATACCTGCTCTGGTGCTGGTGGTTGAAGTCATAGCTTCTCCAGTTCATGTTGCCTTTGGCGCTCATGCTCCTCATGGTCCGGCTCAAACTATTTCACGTTCAGCTGCTCACTGTTCTTGCTCTGCATCTTTCTGGAACTCCAGCTCCATTCATTCTGCACAACTCAATCTGCAGCCTGATTGCTTCTGGCTCCAGAATGCTGGTGACTTTCCCCTGCCGCTGTGGCCCTTCACTTGCACTGGCCTTGCTGCCCTTCTCGCCAGATCTGAACACTGCGCTGGCCGCTGGCTCATCCACACCCATGGTTTGGTCCTTTACAGTCACAGTCTATGACTCAACGCTCTTGGCATCTATTGCCATCAGGGCATCCATGAGGTTCTGCTTGGTGGCTCTTGCCTCGTGCAGGACTCCTATGTCCTGGCACAACTGCCTCAAGTAGTCTGCAGTGTACCCACTGTAGTTGGAAGCCATCTTCTTCCCTAACTATGGCTACTCTAACTTGTACTTTAGAAAAAAAATAAAACAGGTAGGAACTTGACTGTAAGCAAAATTATATAGTTCTGTTTCCTTTTTGAGAAAAAAAAATCACTGCCTTATTTTGCAAATGAGCTGTACAGTATTAAGCTGACACACTGAACAGTTAAAGCTTGTGTTACCAGTCTTATCCCACTGCTGCTAACCAAATCTGTCACAACCGCATTCAGCAGGTCAGGCCCTCTGCTCCCACAGTGCCAATCTTTGAGTACAATAATGTGAATGGGTAACAGACAGGGTAACCCTCCTGTCTGCTTTTGGGTCCAAATCACCTTTAGTCTCAAGTTCTGGGGGTATTCAAGCTGTGAACCTTATGCTAGTGTACCCAATGTACAGGCTCAGATATGTACTCTCTTCGAGGATTGTGTTATAATCTTTCGCCAGGGGCACCAAGCCAGGCTTCCAAAATGAACCCTTAAAACTCTATAAAAGACCTCAGGTATATTCTTACCTTTTTCCTTTTTTCTACCTCTTGTCGCTGTAGCTTCACTGAAACCTGGGGGGGGGGGTGCCAATAAGCACAGGCTGTCTTATGTGAGACAATCACCTACTATATTTTTTATATTACAAATATCATACAACTGTCATAACCAGCTGGCCAAGCATCACAGGAGAGATTATGGGGAGTCAGGAATTTCAGCAGGTAACCAGGGCTCAACCCACAGAGGGCTTTATAGATTAGCAATCTGACCTTGAAGGTAATATGCCACTTCACAGGAAACCAATGCAGTTCATGTGGGTGGTGGGTGTCATGTGACAGGAACTGGGAAAGCCTGTAAACCTGAGTGCTGCATTCTGCACTAATTGCACATATGATAGGATTCCTCCATTGATCCCAGGGTAAAAGGCATTGCAGTAGTCAAGCTTGGACATCATGAACACATGCACTGGTGGTGGCAGGTCTTAAGGGGGGACCAACAATTTAATCTCGGCAATTGAAAAAGCCACTCAAGAGAAATGCTGATTCCTAAGCCTTAAATGTCAGCTTCTCATCCAGAATGACCCCAGGTTTTTCATCTTACTGGAGGCCACAAACTTACAGAACCCAAGGATAAGCTCTGTCACTTCTTCGGCCACCTCCGCACCCCTCATCCATTCTGGCTCAATCACCAATACCTCCATCTTGCTCGGGTTAAGTTTTAGCCAGCTAGGGGACATACAGTCCTGGATCTCAGCCTAACTCAAATTAAGTACCTCAACCACATCAGGTGTCCCAGGTACAATAAATAAATACAGCTGGGTATCATTTGTATTGCAGTGGAGACTCGTCCTGTATTGTGATGTGCAATGTATCATAACTGTAATGATCTTATCCAGGGATAGATAGAGATAGAAATTTTATTTATACAAAACCCCTTCCCAAAGGCTCAGAGTGCTTAACAACCATATTAATTTATTTATGCCCTTGTAATGACAATCTTCCCTCTTGAAAAGTAATTCCAATTTGTTCAAGCTTTTTGCACTTGAGTACCCCAAACAACTCACACTTCTGTAGACTTGCTTCCCCATAGGTCACCTCCTTCCCTAACTCCACACCTTTCTCTCACCCACTCACCTCCCCCAGTGAGTATACCCCTGTCTTATCCTTTCTGACTTTTATCACTTCCTGCCCCTGCAAAAATTTATTTTGCCACATGCACCTCCTATTTACTCCAGTCTCCCTATTCTCATTACATTTCTCTAACACCCTGCATTGCAATTTATTTCCTTTTTATAATTTTTATACACCTATATTTCGACCATACCATGCACAGCCCATTGCTTCTATTTGCACTACAATACCTCAGTTTGAATGATAGTTTTTCAATGACTTTGTTGCAAGCCATAGTTATGTATTTTTTGAAGTGTGTTACCTTCAATTCTACTATAGTGTGCTATTACTGATTGTTCTACCTCTGTCTTATTTGTTACAAATGTATTGTAATCGATGTTTTGTAACCTCCCCTCTTCCTTTCCCGTGGGCCGCACTTGGAAATGAGCCCTGGCTCAGTGTGCTTCTCCTGGTGAACAAACTAAAATAAAATAAATTAAACATTTTAAAATAACAATCCATACAAATTCCAATACAGAATGCAGAGATGAAAAATAAACACTATCTCTGACTACAAATTAAAAATTAATAATTAAAAAAAGAATAAGTTTGCTACATGGCATTCTACTCACTGTACATTATGTAGATCATAAGCTTGATTGAACAGAAACATTTTCAAACTTTTTTTAAAGGTCTACACTGAGGATGCCTCCCTTAGATGTCTTGGCAGTGAGTTCCATAGGGTCAGTGTGGCAACTGAGAAAGCATGGTCCCCAGAATGCCGCAACCTAGCCCTGGAAACCATAAGGAGGCAACCTTTGGAGGAACGGAGAGTGCAAGATGGGCATGAGAAACCAGGAGGTCTTGTAGGTAGTCTGGTCCCCCTCCATGCACAGCATTATAGGTCAGTAATCCAACTCTAAAGGCAATCCTCCACCTTTCTGGCAGCCAGTGCAGTTCACAGAGAACAGGAGTAATATGGCCAGATCTTGATGCACAAGTCAACAACCTAGCTGCCATGTTCTTCACCAGCTGCAGATAGTGGAGGTAGCCTCCAGATAGCCCCAGGTACAGGGCATTGCAGTAATCCATCCTGGACGTGATGAATGCATGCACCAGAGTGGCCAGGTCCTTGATTAGTATCAGGGCCAGGATCCAAGCAACGTTCATCAGATGGTAGAAACTGCTTTTGGCTATGGCTGACACCTGTGCCTCAAGTGTCAGACTGTTGCTGAGGAATACACTCTGGTCCTTGATCCAGACAGAGGGGGCCAATGAAATATCTCCCAGTACTAAACCAGGCACACCTCCTGATCCCACTCTATCACATTGATGGCCTAGATCCACCACCAGGGTAGCATGTACACTGATAACAATCAACATGGGAGAGAGAGGCCTGATCCCTGGAGCACACCATAGAGTAGGGACTTTGGGAGGAGAACTTTCCCATCACTACCCTCTGCATCCTGTCTCTGAGGTAGGACTCAAGACCAGCAGATGACTGTGCTAGTGAGTCCACAGTACTGCCTTAGGTGGCCCAACAGCCCATGGTCCACAGTGTCAAATGCTGAGGAAAGTTTGAGGAAGACAAGAACTGACCATTCTCCTCTGCCATGGGCCTTGAGATGATCACTGTGCACCCTGACCAATAGGGTCTCAGTACTGTGTCTAGACCTAAATCCAGAATGGAGGGGCTCATAGATGGCATAGGCAGTGAGATGTGCCTCAAGTTACAGCATCACAGTTTTCTCAATATCCTTCCCTAGTAATGGCAGGTTAGAGACTGGTCTGTAATTCACCAAGCAGTCTGGATCTAAAGATAGTTTATTCAGAAGTGGCCTCACCAGTGGATCTTTCAATGTGTTTGAAAAGACCCCCTCTGAGAGTGAGCACCAGACAATCCAGGCAAACACCATATCCAGTAACCCCACATAGCTCCCCAGAACAGAAGAGGCATCAGACCTGGACCCAGTTCAAAGAAGGTGGTTGCAGCTCCGAGATTACCTCAGAAACCTCCTCCACCATAACTGGCCTAAACTATCCCCAGGCTAGAGGAGTGTGAATGTGAATGTGAGTGTGAGTGTGAAATGCAGGCTGAACCCTTCAGGGTCATGACAGCACAGCTTGAATAGAAGACATTATGTCTGAGAAAAAACAAACAAACTCTTTGCAGTTAGCAGATGAACTTGCTCTCACTGGCTATAGACAAGCAGGATGGAGTAGCCTGTCTACAGTCTGGAAGGGCTGAGTCAGGGAGTTCCTCCCAGCAGCAATGTTCTTGGACAGAAATGCTGCCTTCTTGCAAGTGATTGCCCTTTGACACTCACATTACTCAAAATCAGTTTGTCCTCATCAGTCCTGGATCTCCTCCAACAATGCTCCAACCTCTGAGCACTGGTCTTAAACTCTTTGAACTCTCCATCCAACTACAGGGATCTCTGACATGAAATCTGGGGTCATATACAGACAGGTGTGATTGAACTGAAAGCTGAGATAATGGCCAGAGTATTAGCCATCACCTCTTCCCACACAGTCTCATATACTGCAATTGCACCCAAGAGATCCATTACCACCTGAAGTCCTTCTGGAGACAACCCTCTTAAAGGGTGATATTGAACCATCTCCACAGGAGGTGGACTATGAAGAGAGCCCCAGAGAGAAATCAACTATCTGGGTGACTTGAACACCCTACTGGTGATGATGTCTGGTAGTATGTGACATGACACAATATGGCTACTAATGGCATTGGCTACCACTGTTCCACACCTACTCTTCTGTTCAAATCTGTTCTGATTAAGAAAAAAACTTCACCACCACCCCTGCTGTCCTTGCACATGTCATGTGCAGATCTGTTCTGATTTAGCTAAAGGGTCACTGCTGACCCCTACTGTCCTTGAACGGATCTGATTAGATGACAGGGTCAGTGGCAGCCTCTGTTTCCCCTTGTGTAGTTCTATTCTGATTGAGTGAAAGGGTCACTGATCATCACTGCTAACCACATGCAAATCTATTCCAATTTAGATAGTCACTGCTGACCCCTACCATCCTTGCACTGATCTGATTACATGACAGGGTCACTGCCAACCCCTGCTTCTCTTCTGCAGTTCTATTCTGATTGAGTGAAAGGGTCACTCACCACTCATACTATCCTCATACAGATTAATTCTGATTAAGTGACAGGGTCACTCACCACAACCTACTCTCCTTGTGCAGATCTATTCTGATTAACTGAAAAGATCATGACCCATAAATACTCTCCTTGCGTAGATCTATTCTGATTAAGTGAAAAGATCACTGCCCATAAAAACTCTCCTTGCAAAGATCTATTCTGATTCAGAGAAAGAGTCACTGCCCACCTCTACTCCCCATTTGCATATCAATTCTGATCAAGTGAAAGGGTCATGACCCACCTCAATCTCCTTGTGCGAATATATTCTGATTAAGTGAAAGGATCATTGCCCACCCATAATCTGCTTTTGTGGATCTATTCTAATGAAGTGAAAAGATCACTGCTCACCCATGCTTTCCATGCGCAGATCTATTCTGATTAAGTGAAAGGTTCACTAATCACTACTACTCTCCTTATTCAAATCTGTTCTGATTAAGAGAGAATATGACTGCCAACCCCTACTCTCCTTATGCAGGTCTATTCTGATTCAGAGAAAGGGTCAATGTCCACCCATATGTTCATTGTGTATGCCTATTATGATTAAGTGAAAGGGTAACTGCCCACTTCTACTGCCCTTGTGGAAGTGTATTCTGACTAAGAGTCACTGCCCATTGCTGCTCACCTTGCCCAAGTCTACTCTTATTGGGCCCTATGCACAAATGGGAGGGAACTATGCACCTGAGGTGTGCATCCCACCTGTGTGAACCCAGGGGTATGCACCACAGAAGTGAACCTGTCCATAGCCCCACCTCCCGGTGTGCAGGACTCCACAGGGTGACAGGAGGAGGGGTTGCGGTCCCAGGCAGACATCCAATCAGATGCCCATCATGGACCAAAAGTGGATTCTTTGTGCTGAGAGGCTCAGGTCTGGGTGTGTGAATGCCCTCTGCAGGCACTCGGACCCACAAGCACATGGCCTACAATGAGCTGTTGGTTGATGTTCCCCACACACAGCAAGGCCACTACCAGAAATGGCAAACCAAACCCCCAGCTCATGCCTCTACCCACAATGGACCAACTCCATGCTGGTAAAACTGCCAATGGTGACCAAATTCGTTCATGGGCTCCCCAACTGGCAGGCCAGCTAGACAGTAACCTCCCCATGGCACCGGCACCCCCCCTTCCTCATACTTCGGTAGTGGTGCCATCCCTGAGATGGCCTGTTGCACAGTCATCTTCTCACTACCATGACCGCTGGCCATCCCACATATGCATGCACACATCTGCTGCACACCCTTCTGTATGTCAGATGGCTGGTGGCCATGGCAGTGAAAAAGAGGGCTGTGCAGCTGGCCATGTCAGAGGCAACACTGTTGCAAAGGTACAGGAGATGGAGGGTGATGGTGTGGGGACCACTGGACACCAATGTAGGGCAGGAGTGCTGGGTTCAGGGCAGGGGGAATGCACTGTGCAGTGTGGTGGGGTTTGTTGCGCATGTAGGGAGTCAGGATGCAGAAGGGTCCACCTGTGTGTGAGTGTGTGTGTGTGGGGGCCTCAGCTGCTGGGACTGGTGTATTGGTGGGTGGTTGGGGGTGTTGCATTAGTGGCCTCGGGTATGGGTCTGTCTTGTGGGGTGGAGGGCCAATAGGGGCCATAGCCATGGCTTTCCAAGCACTCACGTGTTCGGGGGGCCTAGCCTTCCTTGTTGACTGGTGGGCTGTGGCAGCAAGGGGGCCCAGCCCCAGTCCCCCAGTGATGGATGGTGCAGTACCTATGGGCACACAATTAGTTATGGCAGGGTCCTGGCTGCTGTAACCTGTGCCGAGCTCCACAGCCATGTGGCCAGCATTACATGGTTCTGTGTAGACCACGTAGTGCTGGTGTGCCCCAAGAATGCTCCAGCATGTTGCAGTCCATGAAGGAGAGAGAAAGGATATGTACCTGCCTTGTGCCCAGTTCCTGAATGCCACATGAGTTCCATGGCATTCATACATATTGTTGCCAAATGCACCAGGTTGGTGTGGCACGTTGGCATTGTGCATAGGGCCCATTAAGAGAAAGTAATACTGCCCACCTCTACTCCCCTTGTGGAGGTCTTTTCTGATTAAGTCAAAATGTCACTGCCCACCCATAATTTCTTTGTACAGATCAATTCTGATTAAGTGAAAAAGTCATTTCCAGCTCATAACCATCTTATGCCGATCAATTCTGCTTAAGGGAAAGGGTCACTGACCCATCAAAATCTTCTTGCAGAGATCTATTCAGATTAAGAGAGAAGTTCACTGCCCATAATTACTCTACTTGTAAAGATTTATTCCAATTGAGTGAAAGGGCCTCTGCCCACTAATAATCTCCTTGCACAGATCTATTTTAATTAAGTGAAAGGGTTACTGCACACTCAAAATCTCCTTGCACAGATCAATTTTGAGTAAGTGAAAAGGTCTCTGCCCACTCCAAATATCCTTGCACAGATTAATTTTAATTAAGTGAAAGGGACTCTGTCCACTCAAAATCTCCTAACACAGATCTATTTTGATGAAGTGAAAGGGTCTCTGCCCACTTAAAATCTCCTTGCACAGATCTATTTTGATTAAGTGAAGGGGTCTCTGCCCATTCAAAATCTCCTTGCCCAGATCGATTTTGATGAAGTGAATGGGTCTCTGCCCACGTAAAATCTCCTTGCAGAGATATAGTTTGATTAAGTGAAAGGGTCTCTGCCCACTCATAACCTCCTTGCACATATCAATTTTGATTAAGTGACAGGGTCTCTGCCCACTCCTGATCTCCTTGCATAGATCTAGTTTGATTAAGTGAAAGGGTCTCTGCCAACTCAAAATCTCCTTGCACAGATCTACTCTGATTAAGTGAAATCTGCCCTGTCAAAATCTTGCACAGATCTATTTTGGTTAAGTGAAAGGGTCTCTGCCAACTCACAATCTCCTTGCACTGATCTATTTTGATTAAGTGAAAGGGTCTCTGCCCACTCATAACCTCCTTGCACATATCAATTTTGATTAAGTGACAGGGTCTCTGCCCACTCCTGATCTCCTTGCATAGATCTAGTTTGATTAAGTGAAAGGGTCTCTGCCAACTCAAAATCTCCTTGCACAGATCTACTCTGAGTAGTGAAATCTGCCCTGTCAAAATCTTGCACAGATCTATTTTGGTTAAGTGAAAGGGTCTCTGCCAACTCACAATCTCCTTGCACTGATCTATTTTGATTAAGTGAAAGGGTCACTGCCCACTCATAATCTCCTTGAACATATCTTTTTTCTCATTAAGTAAAAGGGTCTCTGACCACTCATCATCTCCTTGCAAAGATCCATTTTGATTAAGCAAAAGGGTCTCTGCCCACTATTAATCTCCTTGGGCAGATCTATTTTGATTAAGTGAAAGAGTCACTGCCCACTCATAATCTCCTTGTGCAGCTCTATTTTGATTAAGTGAAAGGGTCTCTGCCCACTCATCATCTCCATGCACACACCTATTTTTATTAAGTGAAAGGGTCTCTGTCAACTCTTAATCTCTTTGCAAAGATCTATTTTGATTAAGTGAAAAGGTCTCTGCCCACTCATCATTTCCTTGCACAGATCGATTTTGATTAAGTGAAAAGGTCTCTGCCCACTTATCATTTCCTTGCACAGATCGATTTTGATTAAGTGAAAGTGCCTCTGCCCACTCTTATTCTGCTTGCACAGATCTATTTTGATTAAGTGAACGGGTCTCTGCCCACTCGTAATCTCCTTGTGCAGCTCTATTAAGATTAAGTGGCAGAGTCTCTGCCAAATTGTCATCTCCTTGCACAGATCTATTTTCATTAAGTGAAAGGGTCTCTACCCACTCAAACTCTCCATGCACACATCAATTTTGATTAATTGAAATGGTCTCTGCCCACTCAAAATCTCCTTGCACAGATCTATTTTGATGAAGTGAAAGGGTCTCTGCCCACTCAAAATCCCCTTTCACAGATCTATTTTGATTAAGTGAAAGGGTCTCTACTCACTCATCATTTTCTCGCACATATCTATTTTGATTAAGTGACAGGGTCTCTGCCCACTCATAATCTCCTTGTACAGATCTATTTTGATAAAGTGACAGGGTCTTTGCCCAATCCTGATCTCCTTGCACAGATCTATTTTGATTAAGTGAAAGGGTCTCTGCTCAATCATCATCTTCATGCACAGATCTATTTTGATTAAGTGAAAGGGTCTCTGCCCACTCATCATCTTCATGCACAGATCTATTTTGATTAAGTGAAAGGATCTCTGTCCACACAAAATCTCCTAGCACAGATATATTTTGATTAAGTGAAAGAGTCTCTGCCCACTCATAATCTCCTTGTGCAGCTCTACTCTGATTAAGTGAAAGGGTCTCTGTCCACTCATCATCTCCATGCACACACCTATTTTGATTAAGTGAAAGGGTCTCTGCCAAATCTTAATCTCCTTGCACAGATCTATTTTGATTAAGTGAAAGGGTCTCTGACCACTCATCATTTCCTTGCCCAGATCGACTTTGATTAAGTGAATGTGCCTTTGGCCACTCTTATTCTCCTATCACAGATCTATTTTGATTAAGTGAAAGGGTCTCTGCCCACTCATAATGTCCTTGTGCAGCTCTATTTTGATTAAGTGACAGGCTCTCTGCCCACTTGTCATCTCCTTGCACAGATCTATTTCATTAAGTGAAAGGGTCTCTGCCCACTCAAACTCTCCATGAACAGATCTATTTTGATTAACTGAAAGGGTCTCTGCCCTCTCAAAATCTCCTTGCACAGATCTATTTTGATGAAGTGAAAGGGTCTCTGCCCACTCAAAATCCCCTTTCACAGATCTATTTTCATTAACTGAAAGGGTCTCTACCCACTCATAATCTCCTTGCACAGATCTATTTTGATAAAGTGACAGGGTCTCTGCCCACTTCTGATCTCCTTGCGCAGCTTTATTTTGATTAAGTGAAACGGTCTTGGCCTACTCATAATCTCCTAGCACAGATCTATTTTGATTAAGTGAAATGGTCTCTGCCAACTCATAATCTCCTAGCACAGATCTATTTTGATTAAGTGTAATGGTCTCTGCCCACTTTTAATCTCTTTGCACAGATCTATTTTGATTAAGTAAAAGGGCCTCTGCCCACTCTTAATCTCCTTGCACAGATTTATTTTGATTAATTGACAAGGTCTCTGCCCATTCATAATCTCCTTGTGCAGATCTATTTTGATTAAGTGACAGGATCTCTGCCCACTCATCATCTCCTTGCACAGATCTAATGTGAGTAAGTGAAAGGGTCTCTGCCCACTCACAATCTCCTTGAACAGATCTATTTTGATAAAGTGAAGGGGTCTCTGCCCAATCAAAATATCCGTGCACAGATCTATTTTGATTAACTGAACGAGTCTCTGCCCCTGTAAAATCTCCTTGCTGAGATCTAGTTTGATTAAGTGAAGGGTCTCCACCCATTCATAATCTCCTTGCACATATCTATTTTGATTAAGTGACAGGGTCTCTGCCAGCTCCTGATCTCAATGAACAGATCTAGTTTGATTAAATGAAAGGGTCTCTGCCAACTAAAAATCTCCTTGCACAGATCTATTCTGATTAAATGAAATCTGCCCAATCAAAACTCCTTGCACAGATCTATTTTGGTTAAGTGAAAGGGCCACTGCCCACTCATAATCTCCTTGCACAGATTTATTTTTTCTCAGTAGGTGAAAGGGTCTCTGCCCACTGATCATCTCCTTACAAAGATCTATTTTGATTAAGCGAAAGGGTCTCTGCCCACTCATAATCTCCTTGTGGAGCTCTATTATTATTAAAAGACTGGGTCTCTGCCCACTCGTCATCTCCTTGCGCAGATCTATTTTCATTAAGTGAAATTGTCTCAGCCTACTCAAACTCTCCATTCTCAAATCTGTTTTGATTAATTGAAAGAGTCTCTGCCCACTCAAAATCCCCTTCCACAGATCCATTTTCCTTAAGTGAAAGGGTCTCTACCCACTCATTATCTCCTTGCACATATCCATTTTGATTAAATGAAAAGGTCTCTGCCCGCTCATAATCTTCTTGCACATTTCTATTTTGATTAAGTGACAGGGTATCTGCCAACTTCTGCTCTCCTGCACAGATCTATTTTGATTAAGTGAAAGGGTCTCTGCTCACTCAAAGTCAACTTGCACAGATCTGTTTTGATTAAGTGAAAGGGTTTCTGCCCACTTATCATCTACATGCACAGATACATTTTGATTAAGTGAAACGGTCTCTGCCCACTCAAAATCCCCTTGCACAGATCTATTTTGAATAAGTGAAAGGGTCTCTGCCCACTCATAATCTCCTTGCAACTATCTATTTTGATTAAGTGAAAAGGTCTCTGCTCACCCCGATCTCCTTGCACAGATCTATTTTGATTAAGTGAAAGGGTCTCTGCCATCTCCTAACCTTTTTGCACAGATCTGTTTTGATTCAGTGAAAGGGTCTCTGTCCACTCAAAATCTCCTTGCACACATCTATTTTGATTAAAAGAAAGGGTCTCTGCCCACTCTTAATCTCCTTGCATAGAAATATTTTGATTATGTGAAAGGGTCTCTGCCCACTCAAAATCTCTTTGCACAAATCTGTTTTAATTTAGAGAAAGGGGTTCAGACCACTCATAATCTCATTTCACAGATCTATTTTCATTAAGTGACATAGTCTCTGCCCACCCATAATCTCCTTGCACATATCTATTTTAATTAAGTGACAGGGTCTATGCTCTCTCCTGATCTCCTTGCACAGATCTATTTTGTTTGAGTGAAAGGGCCTCTGTCCACTCCTAATTTACTTGCACAGATCTATTTTAATTAAGTGGAAGGGTCTCTGTCCACTCAAAATCTACTTGCACAGATCTATTTTGATTGAATGAAAGGGTCTCTGCCCACTCAAAATCTCTTTACACAGATCTATTTTGATTAAGTGAAAGGTTCTCTCCACACTCAAAATCCCCTTGCACAGATCTATTTTGATTAAGTGAAAGAGTCTCTGCCCACTCATCATCTCCTTGCACTGATCAGTTTTCATTAACTGAAAGGGTCTCTGCCCACTTCTGATCTCCATGCACATATCTCTTTCGATAAAATGACAGGGTGTCTGCCCTCTCCTGATCTCCTTGCAAAGATCTATATTGATTAAGTGAAAGGATCTCTGCCCACTCTTATTCTCCTTGCACAGATCTATTTTGATTAAGTGAAAGGGTCTCTGCCCACTCAAAATCTCCTCACACAGATCTTTTTTCTCATTAGGTAAAAGGGTCTCTGACCACTCATCATCTCCTTGCAAAGATCTATTTTGATGAAGTGAAAGGGTCTCTGCCCATTATTAATCTTCTTGTGCAGATCTATTTTGATTAAATGAAAGAGTCTCTGCCCACTCATAATGTCCTTGTGCAGCTCTAATATGATTAAGTGACAGGCTCTCTGCCCACTCCTCATCTTCTTGCACCGATCTATTTTCATTAAGTGAAAGGGTCTTTGCCACTCAAACTCTCCATGCACAGATCTATTTTGATTAATTGAAAGGTCTCTGCCCACTCATCATCTCCTTGCAGATCTAATGTGAGTAAGTGAAAGGGTCTCTGCCCACTCACAATCTCCTTGAACAGATCTATTTTGATAAAGTGAAGGGTCTCTGCCCAATCAAAATATCCGTGCACAGATCTAATTTTGATTAACTGAACGAGTCTCTGCCCCTGTAAAATCTCCTTGCTGAGATCTAGTTTGATTAAGTGAAAGGGTCTCCACCCATTCATAATCTCCTTGCACATATCTATTTTGATTAAGTGACAGGGTCTCTGCCAGCTCCTGATCTCAATGAACAGATCTAGTTTGATTAAATGAAAGGGTCTCTGCCAACTAAAAATCTCCTTGCACAGATCTATTCTGATTAAATGAAATCTGCCCAATCAAAATCTCCTTGCACAGATCTATTTTGGTTAAGTGAAAGGGCCACTGCCCACTCATAATCTCCTTGCACAGATTTATTTTTTCTCAGTAGGTGAAAGGGTCTCTGCCCACTGATCATCTCCTTACAAAGATCTATTTTGATTAAGCGAAAGGGTCTCTGCCCACTCATAATCTCCTGTGGAGCTCTATTATTATTAAAGACTGGTCTCTGCCCACCGTCATCTCCCTTATGAGATCTATTTTCATTAAGTGAAATTGTCTCAGCCTACTCAAACTCTCCATTCTCAAATCTGTTTTGATTAATTGAAAGAGTCTCTGCCCACTCAAAATCCCCTTCCACAGATCCATTTTCCTTAAGTGAAAGGGTCTCTACCCACTCATTATCTCCTTGCACATATCCATTTTGATTAAGTGAAAGAGTCTCTGCCCACTCCTGATCTCCTTGCACAGATCTATTTTGATTAAATGAAAAGGTCTCTGCCCGCTCATAATCTCCTTGCACATTTCTATTTTGATTAAGTGACAGGGTATCTGCCAACTTCTGCTCTCCTGCACAGATCTATTTTGATTAAGTGAAGGGTCTCTGCTCACTCAAAGTCAACTTGCACAGATCTGTTTTGATTAAGTGAAAGGGTTTCTGCCCACTTATCATCTACATGCACAGATACATTTTGATTAAGTGAAACGGTCTCTGCCCACTCAAAATCCCCTTGCACAGATCTATTTTGAATAAGTGAAAGGGTCTCTGCCATCTCCTAACCTTTTTGCACAGATCTGTTTTGATTCAGTGAAAGGGTCTCTGTCCATCAAAATCTCCTTGCACACATCTATTTTGATTAAAAGAAAGGGTCTCTGCCCACTCTTAATCTCCTTGCATAGAAATATTTTGATTATGTGAAAGGGTCTCTGCCCACTCAAAATCTCTTTGCACAAATCTGTTTTAATTAAGAGAAAGGGGTTCAGACCACTCATAATCTCATTTCACAGATCTATTTTCATTAAGTGACATAGTCTCTGCCCACCCATAATCTCCTTGCACATATCTATTTTAATTAAGTGACAGGGTCTATGCTCTCTCCTGATCTCCTTGCACAGATCTATTTTGTTTGAGTGAAAGGGCCTCTGTCCACTCTAATTTACTTGCACAGATCTATTTTAATTAAGTGGAAGGTCTCTATCCACTCAAAATCTACTTGCACAGATCTATTTTGATTGAATGAAAGGGTCTCTGCCCACTCAAAATCTCTTTACACAGATCTATTTTGATTAAGTGAAAGGTTCTCTCCACACTCAAAATCCCCTTGCACAGATCTATTTTGATTAAGTGAAAGAGTCTCTGCCCACTCATCATCTCCTTGCACTGATCAGTTTTCATTAACTGAAAGGGTCTCTGCCCACTTCTGATCTCCATGCACATATCTCTTTCGATAAAATGACAGGGTGTCTGCCCTCTCCTGATCTCCTTGCAAAGATCTATATTGATTAAGTGAAAGGATCTCTGCCCACTCTTATTCTCCTTGCACAGATCTATTTTGATTAAGTGAAAGGGTCTCTGCCCACTCAAATCTCCTCACACAGATCTTTTTCTCATTAGGTAAAGGGTCTCTGACCACTCATCATCTCCTTGCAAGATCTATTTTGATGAAGTGAAAGGGTCTCTGCCATTATTAATCTTCTTGTGCAGATCTATTTTGATTAAATGAAAGAGTCTCTGCCCACTCATAATGTCCTTGTGCAGCTCTAATATGATTAAGTGACAGGCTCTCTGCCCTCCTCATCTTCTTGCACGATCTATTTTCATTAAGTGAAAGGGTCTTTGCCCTCAAACTCTCCATGCACAGATCTATTTTGATTAATTGAAAGGGTCTCTGCCCACTCATCATCTCCTTGCACAGATCTAATGTGAGTAAGTGAAAGGGTCTCTGCCCACTCACAATCTCCTTGAACAGATCTATTTTGATAAAGTGAAGGGGTCTCTGCCCAATCAAAATATCCGTGCACAGATCTATTTTGATTAACTGAACGAGTCTCTGCCCCTGTAAAATCTCCTTGCTGAGATCTAGTTTGATTAAGTGAAAGGGTCTCCACCCATTCATAATCTCCTTGCACATATCTATTTTGATTAAGTGACAGGGTCTCTGCCAGCTCCTGATCTCAATGAACAGATCTAGTTTGATTAAATGAAAGGGTCTCTGCCAACTAAAAATCTCCTTGCACAGATCTATTCTGATTAAATGAAATCTGCCCAATCAAAATCTCCTTGCACAGATCTATTTTGGTTAAGTGAAAGGGCCACTGCCCACTCATAATCTCCTTGCACAGATTTATTTTTTCTCAGTAGGTGAAAGGGTCTCTGCCCACTGATCATCTCCTTACAAAGATCTATTTTGATTAAGCGAAAGGGTCTCTGCCCACTCATAATCTCCTTGTGGAGCTCTATTATTATTAAAAGACTGGGTCTCTGCCCACTCGTCATCTCCTTGCGCAGATCTATTTTCATTAAGTGAAATTGTCTCAGCCTACTCAAACTCTCCATTCTCAAATCTGTTTTGATTAATTGAAAGAGTCTCTGCCCACTCAAAATCCCCTTCCACAGATCCATTTTCCTTAAGTGAAAGGGTCTCTACCCACTCATTATCTCCTTGCACATATCCATTTTGATTAAGTGAAAGAGTCTCTACCCACTCCTGATCTCCTTGCACAGATCTATTTTGATTAAATGAAAAGGTCTCTGCCCGCTCATAATCTCCTTGCACATTTCTATTTTGATTAAGTGACAGGGTATCTGCCAACTTCTGCTCTCCTGCACAGATCTATTTTGATTAAGTGAAAGGGTCTCTGCTCACTCAAAGTCAACTTGCACAGATCTGTTTTGATTAAGTGAAAGGGTTTCTGCCCACTTATCATCTACATGCACAGATACATTTTGATTAAGTGAAACGGTCTCTGCCCACTCAAAATCCCCTTGCACAGATCTATTTTGAATAAGTGAAAGGGTCTCTGCCCACTCATAATCTCCTTGCAACTATCTATTTTGATTAAGTGAAAAGGTCTCTGCTCACCCCGATCTCCTTGCACAGATCTATTTTGATTAAGTGAAAGGGTCTCTGCCATCTCCTAACCTTTTTGCACAGATCTGTTTTGATTCAGTGAAAGGGTCTCTGTCCCCTCAAAATCTCTTCACATCTATTTTGATTAAAGAAGGGTCTCTGCCCACTCTTAATCTCCTTGCATAGAAATATTTTGATTATGTGAAAGGGTCTCTGCCCACTCAAAATCTCTTTGCACAAATCTGTTTTAATTAAGAGAAAGGGGTTCAGACCACTCATAATCTCATTTCACAGATCTATTTTCATTAAATGACATAGTCTCTGCCCACCCATAATCTCCTTGCACATATCTATTTTAATTAAGTGACAGGGTCTATGCTCTCTCCTGATCTCCTTGCACAGATCTATTTTGTTTGAGTGAAAGGGCCTCTGTCCACTCCTAATTTACTTGCACAGATCTATTTTAATTAAGTGGAAGGGTCTCTATCCACTCAAAATCTACTTGCACAGATCTATTTTGATTGAATGAAAGGGTCTCAGCCCACTCAAAATCTCTTTACACAGATCTATTTTGATTAAGTGAAAGGTTCTCTCCACACTCAAAATCCCCTTGCACAGATCTATTTTGATTAAGTGAAAGAGTCTCTGCCCACTCATCATCTCCTTGCACTGATCAGTTTTCATTAACTGAAAGGGTCTCTGCCCACTTCTGATCTCCATGCACATATCTCTTTCGATAAAATGACAGGGTGTCTGCCCTCTCCTGATCTCCTTGCAAGATCTGTATTGATTAAGTGAAAGGATCTCTGCCCACTCTTATTCTCCTTGCACAGATCTATTTGATTAAGTGAAAGGGTCTCTGCCACTCAAAATCTCCTCACACAGATCTTTTTCTCATTAGGTAAAGGGTCTCTGACCACTCATCATCTCCTTGCAAAGATCTATTTTGATGAAGTGAAAGGGTCTCTGCCCATTATTAATCTTCTTGTGCAGATCTATTTTGATTAAATGAAAGAGTCTCTGCCCACTCATAATGTCCTTGTGCAGCTCTAATATGATTAAGTGACAGGCTCTCTGCCCACTCCTCATCTCCTTGCACTGATCTATTTTCATTAAGTGAAAGGGTCTTTGCCCACTCAAACTCTCCATGCACAGATCTATTTTGATTAATTGAAAGGGTCTCTGCCCACTCATCATCTCCTTGCACAGATCTAATGTGAGTAAGTGAAAGGGTCTCTGCCCACTCACAATCTCCTTGAACAGATCTATTTTGATAAAGTGAAGGGGTCTCTGCCCAATCAAAATATCCGTGCACAGATCTATTTTGATTAACTGAACGAGTCTCTGCCCCTGTAAAATCTCCTTGCTGAGATCTAGTTTGATTAAGTGAAAGGGTCTCCACCCATTCATAATCTCCTTGCACATATCTATTTTGATTAAGTGACAGGGTCTCTGCCAGCTCCTGATCTCAATGAACAGATCTAGTTTGATTAAATGAAAGGGTCTCTGCCAACTAAAAATCTCCTTGCACAGATCTATTCTGATTAAATGAAATCTGCCCAATCAAAATCTCCTTGCACAGATCTATTTTGGTTAAGTGAAAGGGCCACTGCCCACTCATAATCTCCTTGCACAGATTTATTTTTTCTCAGTAGGTGAAAGGGTCTCTGCCCACTGATCATCTCCTTACAAAGATCTATTTTGATTAAGCGAAAGGGTCTCTGCCCACTCATAATCTCCTTGTGGAGCTCTATTATTATTAAAAGACTGGGTCTCTGCCCTCGTCATCTCCTTGCATGAATCTATTTTCATTAAGTGAAATTGTCTCAGCCTACTCAAACTCTCCATTCTCAAATCTGTTTTGATTAATTGAAAGAGTCTCTGCCCACTCAAATCCCTTCCACAGATCCATTTTCCTTAAGTGAAAGGGTCTCTACCCACTCATTATCTCCTTGCACATATCCATTTTGATTAAGTGAAAGAGTCTCTGCCCACTCCTGATCTCCTTGCACAGATCTATTTTGATTAAATGAAAAGGTCTCTGCCCGCTCATAATCTCCTTGCACATTTCTATTTTGATTAAGTGACAGGGTATCTGCCAACTTCTGCTCTCCTGCACAGATCTATTTTGATTAAGTGAAAGGGTCTCTGCCCACTTATCATCTACATGCACAGATACATTTTGATTAAGTGAAACGGTCTCTGCCCACTCAAAATCCCCTTGCACAGATCTATTTTGAATAAGTGAAAGGGTCTCTGCCCACTCATAATCTCCTTGCAACTATCTATTTTGATTAAGTGAAAAGGTCTCTGCTCACCCCGATCTCCTTGCACAGATCTATTTTGATTAAGTGAAAGGGTCTCTGCCATCTCCTAACCTTTTTGCACAGATCTGTTTTGATTCAGTGAAAGGGTCTCTGTCCACTCAAAATCTCCTTGCACACATCTATTTTGATTAAAAGAAAGGGCCTCTGCCCACTCTTAATCTCCTTGCATAGAAATATTTTGATTATGTAAAGGGTCTCTGCCCACTCAAAATCTCTTTGCACAAATCTGTTTTGATTAAGAGAAAGGGGTTCAGACCACTCATAATCTCATTTCACAGATCTATTTTCATTAAGTGACATAGTCTCTGCCCACCCATAATCTCCTTGCACATATCTATTTTAATTAAGTGACAAGTTCTATGCTCTCTCCTGATCTCCTTGCACAGATCTATTTTGTTTGAGTGAAAGGGCCTCTGTCCACTCCTAATTTACTTGCACAGATCTATTTTAATTAAGTGGAAGGGTCTCTGTCCACTCAAAATCTACTTGCACAGATCTATTTTGATTAAATGAAAGGGTCTCAGCCCACTCAAAATCTCTTTACACAGATCTATTTTGATTAAGTGAAAGGTTCTCTCCACCTCAAAATCCTTGCACAGATCTATTTTGATTAAGTGAAAGAGTCTCTGCCCACTCATCATCTCCTTGCACTGATCAGTTTTCATTAACTGAAAGGGTCTCTGCCCACTTCTGATCTCCATGCACTTATCTCTTTCGATAAAATGACAGGTGTCTGCCCTCTCTGATCTCCTTGCACAGATCTATATTGATTAAGTGAAAGGATCTCTGCCCTCTTATTCTCCTTGCACAGATCTATTTTGATTAAGTGAAAGGGTCTCTGCCCACTCAATCTCCTCACAAGATCTTTTTCTCATTAAGTAAAAGGGTCTCTGACCACTCATCATCTCCTTGCAAAGATCTATTTTGATGAAGTGAAAGGGTCTCTGCCCATTATTAATCTTCTTGTGCAGATCTATTTTGATTAAATGAAAGAGTCTCTGCCCACTCATAATGTCCTTGTGCAGCTCTAATATGATTAAGTGACAGGCTCTCTGCCCACTCCTCATCTCCTTGCACCGATCTATTTTCATTAAGTGAAAGGGTCTTTGCCCACTCAAACTCTCCATGCACAGATCTATTTTGATTAATTGAAAAGGTCTCTGCACACTCAAAATCTCCTTGCACAGATCTGTTTTGATGAAGTGAAAGGGCATCTGCCCACTCAAAATCCCCTTCCACAGATCTAATTTCATTAAGAGAAAGGGTCTCTACCCACTCATCATCTCCTTGCACAGACCTATTTTGTTTAAGTGATAGGATCTCTGCCCACTCATAATCTCCTTGCACTGATCTATTTTGATAAAGTGACAGGGTTTCTGCCCACTCCTGATCTCCTTGCACAAATCTATTTTGATTAACTGAAAGGGTCTCTGCCACTCATTCTCTTCTTGCACAGATCTATTTTGATTAAGTGAAAGGATCTCTGTCCACACAAAATCTCCTTGCACAGATCTATTTTGATTAAGTGAATGGGTCTTTGCCCACTCAGCATCTGCAAAGAACTACTTTGATTAAGTGAAATGGTCTCTGCTCACTCGAAATCTCCTTGCACAGATTTATTTTGATTAAGTGAAAGGGTCTCTGCCCACTCATCATCTCATTGCACATATCGATTTTGATTAAGTGAAAGGGTCTCTGCCCACTCATAATCTCCCTTTGCAGTTCCATCTTGATTAAGTGAAAGGGTCTCTGCCCACTCATCATCTCCTTGCACAGGTCCATTTTGATTAAGTGAAGGGATCTCTGCCCACTCTTAATTTCCTTGCACAGATCTATTTTGATTACGTGAAAGGGCCTCTGCCCACTCATAATCTCCTTGTGCTGATGTAATTTGATTAAGTGACAGGGTCTCTGCTCACTTATCATCATCTCCTTGCAAAGATCTATTTTGAGCAAGAGAAAGGGTCTCTGCCACTCATCATCTCCTTGCACAGATCTGTTTTGACTAAGTGAAAGGGTCTCTGCCCACTCATTATCTCCTTGCCCAGATCTATTTTGATTAAGTAAAAGGGTCTCTCTCCACTCATAATCACCATGTGCAGATCTATTTTGATTAAGTGACAGGGTCTCTGCCCACTCATCATCTCCTTGCACAGAACTATTTTGAGTAAGTGAAAGGGTCTCTGCCACTCATCATCTCCTTCCACAGATCTATTTTGCTTAAGTGTAAGGGTCTCTGCCCACTTTTAATCTCCTTGCACAGATCTATTTTGATTAAGTGAAAGGGCCTCTGCCCACTCTTAATCTCCTTGCTCAGATTTATTTTGATTAAGTGAAAGAGTTTCTGTTCACTCATAATCTCCTTATGCAGATCTATTTTGATTAAGTGACAGGGTCTCTGCCCACTCATAATTTCCTTGCACAGATCTATTGTGAGTAAGTGAAAGGGTCTCTGCCCACTCAAAATCTCCTCGCACAGATCTATTTTGATAAAGTGAAAGGGACTCTGTCCACTCAAAATCTCCTTGAACAGATCGATTTTGATTAAGTGAACGGGTCTCTGACCCCATAAAATCTCCTTGCAGAGATCTAGTTTGATTAAGTGAAAGGGTCTCTGCCCACTCATAATCTCCTTGCACATATCTATTTTGATTAAGTGACAGGGTCTCTGCCCACTCCTGATGTCCTTGCACAAGACTAGTTTGATTAAGTGAAAGGGTCTCTGCCAACTCAAAATCTCCTTGCACAGATCTATTCTGATTAAATGAAATCTGCCCTGTCAAAATCTCCTTGCACAGATCTGTTTTGTTTAAGTGGAAGGGTCACTGCCCACTTATAATCTCCTTGCACAGATCTTTTTTCTCATTAAGTAAAATGGTCTCTGACCACTCATCATCTCCTTGCAAAGATCTATTTTGATTAAGTGAAAGGGTCTCTGCCCACTATTAATCTCCTTGTTCAGATCTATTCTGATTAAGTGAAAGGGTCTCTGCCAAATCTTAATCTCCTTGCACAGATCTATTTTGATTAAGTGAAAAGGTCTGTGCCCACTCATCATTTCCTTGCCCAGATCGATTTAGATTAAGTGAATGTGCCTCTGCCCACTCTTATTCTCCTTGCACAAATCTATTTTGATTAAGTGAAAGGGTCTCTGCCCACTCAAAATCTCCTTGCACAGATCTTTTTTCTCATTAAGTAAAAGGGTCTCTGACCACTCATCATCTCCTTGCAAAGATCTATTTTGATGAAGTGAAAGGGTCTCTGCCCACTATTAATCTTCTTGTGCAGATCTATTTTGATTAAGTGAAAGAGTCTCTGCCCACTCATAATGTCCTTGTGCAGCTCTATTATGATTAAGTGAAAGACTCTCTGCCCACTCCTCATCTCCTTGCAGAGACCTATTTTCATTAAGTGAAAGGGTCTCTTCCCACTCAAACTCTCCATTCACAAATCTATTTTGGTTAATTGAAAGGGTCTCTGCCCACTCAAAATCTCCTTGCACAGATCTGTTTTGATGAAGTGAAAGGGTATCTGCCCACTCAAAATCCCCTTCCACAGATCTATTTTCATTAAGAGAAAGGGTCTCTACCCACTCATCATCTCCTTGCAGAGACCTATTTTGATTAAGTGACAGGGTCTCTGCCCACTCATAATCTCCTTGCACTGATCTTTTTTGATAAAGTGACAGGGTCTCTGCCCACTCCTGATCTCCTTGCACAGATCTATTTTGATTAACTGAAATGGTCTCTGCCCACTCATTTTCTTCTCACACAGATCTATTTTGATTAAGTGAAAGGATCTCTGTCCACACATAATCTCCTTGCACAGATCTATTTTGATTAAGTGAAGGGGTATTTGCCCACTCAACATCTCCTTGCAAAGAACTATTTTGATTAAGTGAAATGGTCTCTGCTCACTCAAAATCTCATTGCACATATTTATTTTGATTAAGTGAAAGGGTCTCTGCCCACTCATCTTCTCCTTGCACAGATATATTTTCATTAAGTGAAAGGGTCTCTGGCCACCCATAATCTCCTTGCGCAGCTCTATTTTGATTTAGTGAAAGGGTCTCGACCTACTCATCATCTCCTAGCACAGGTCTGCTTTGATAAAGTGAAAGTGTCTCTGCCCTCTCATCAACTCCTTGCACAGATCAATTTAGATTAAGTGAAAGGATCTCTGCCCACTCTTAATCTTCTTGCACAAATCTATTTTGATTACGTGAGAGGGTCTCTGCCCACTCTTAATCTCCATGCACAGTTCTATTTTCATTAAGTGAAAGGGTCTCTGCCCGCTCATGATCTCCTTGTGCAGATGTAATTTGGTTAAGTGACAGGGTCTCTGCCCACTCATCATCTCCTTGCACAGATCTATTTTGAGTAAGTGAAAGGGCCTCTGCCACTCATCATCTCCTTGCACAGATCTATTTTGATTAAGTAAAAGGGCCTCTGCCCACTCTTAGTCTCCTTGTGCAGATTTATTTTGATTAAGTGACAAGGTCTCTGCCCACTCATAATCTCCTTGTGCAGATCTATTTTGATTAAGTGACAGGATCTCTGCCCACTCATCATCTTCTTGCAGAGATCTAGTGTGAGGAAGTGAAAGGGTCTCTGCCCACTCAAAATCTCCTTGCACAGATTGATTTTGATAAAGTGAAAGGGACTCTGTCCACTCAAAATCTCCTTGCACAGATCTATTTTGATAAAGTGAAGGGGGCTCTGCCCATTCAAAATCTCCTTGCAGAGATCTAGTTTGATCAGTGAAAGGGTCTCCGCCCACTCATAATCTCCTTGCACATATCTATTTTGATTAAGTGACAGGGTCTCTGCCAGCTCCTGATCTCCTTGCACAGATCTAGTTTGATTAAGTGAAAGGGTTTCTGCCAACTCATAATCTCCTTGCACAGATCTTTTTTCTCAGTAGGTGAAAGGGTCTTTGCCCACTGATCATCTCCTTACAAAGATCTATTTTGATTAAGTGAAAGGGTCTCTGCCCACTCATAATCTCCTTGTACAGTTCTATTATTATTAAAAGACTTTGTTTCTGCCCACTCGTCATCTCCTTGCACAGATCTATTTTCATTAAGTGAAATTGTCTCAGCCCACTCAAACTCTCCATGCACAAATCTATTTTGATTAATTGAAAGGGTCTCTGCCCACTCAAAATCTCCTTGCACACATCTATTTTGATTAAGTGAAAGGGTCTCTGCCCACTCAAAATCCCCTTCCACAGATCCATTTTCCTTAAGTAAAAGGGTCTCTACCCACTCATCATCTCCTTGCACAGATCTATTTTGATTAAGTGAAAAGGTCTCTGCCCACTCATAATCTCCTTGCAGATTTCTATTTTGATTAAGTGACAGGGTCTCTGCCAACTTCTGATCTTCTGCACAGATCTATTTTGATTAAGTGAATAGGTCTCTACTCACTCAAAATCAACTTGCACAGATCTGTCTTAATTAAGTAAAAGGGTTTCTACCCACTTATCATCTACTTGCACAGATCAATTTTGATTAAGTGAAACTGTCTCTGCCCACTCAAAATCCCCTTGCACAGATCTATTTTGAATAAGCGAAAGGGTCTCTGCCCACTCATAATCTCCTTGCATAGATCTATTTTGAATAATTGAAAGAGTCTCTGCCCACTCCTGATCTCCTTGCACAGATCTATTTTGTTTAAGTGAAAGCATCTCTGCCCACTCAAAATCTCCTTGCACAGAACTATTTTGATTAAATGAAAGGGTCTCTGCCTATTCAAAATCTCCTTCCACAGATCTATTTTGAAGAAGTGAAAGTACTGTTGTTGGTCATGATAACTGCTGCCACAGGGTGTTAAGAAGCGGGGTCTTGTCAGAGTGAGTGCGGAACTATTTGGGGGGGCAGCTAAAATATTTTTATGGGTGGTTGTAGACTGTTATTTATCTACAGGTATTCCCTACCACATCCTCAGGTGGGGGCACAGCACCATGCTGCACCTCCCTATCCTAATACAGGCCGACCTCCTCAAGGACGATTGTTGTGAGGATCTCGAGGCCCCCGGAACTACAAAAGGTGAGTCAAGGGACTTTTACACTTGCCATAGCAAAGGCAGATGAAGGAAATGAGGAAACAGATGTTTCCAACATTTACTCACAACTTTATTTTTGCAGATTTTGGCTCTTCATGTGCAACAGTTGTAATAGTGACTTGTGGGACTGTCTGGGTCTCGAACTAAGAGAACAATGTTATTATACCAGAGCTCACATCATTCAACTACAAGGGGAAAGGTGCAGTACTAAGATGAGAGTGTACTGGTTCAATCAGAAGGTCAATAACGCTTGGAATGGCCTCCCTCATGAGATGGTGGGTAGTACTCATATCCATGAATTCAAAAATAAACTTGCTAATTACAATGTGGGATATAAATTGAAATTTTCCACCTGATGACAGGGGCAAGCATAACAGGTTTTCAGCCTTTTTACTCGTACTTATCCATGAGATCTTTGAGAAGATTTCCCTGTGTTACCCCATCTCCTGAACATAGCAAGTGACATTTTTCAAATCTCCTCTGAAACTTGCTTCCACATTCGCACAGTGAAAACACCTTTCAGATGGGATTTTAAAAATTCCACCTGTCTTGATATAATGTCAGGCCATAAAAAGACTGTTGGACATTTTGGATCAAAACATGGGAATCCACTTAAAACTAAATCTTACCTGTCAACTGCCTTATCCTAGGTAACTACAATCTAACAATGTGTAAAAGCATGACACTGCTGAAAAGTCTTGCATTTCATTTGCGCTGTCCTGGGCAAATATTTATTTTTTATTTATTTATTACAAGGATTACAAATACCTTTGAACCAGAGCTTCTTTTACAAAGGTTCCATGTCAACAGAGAGTATAAAAACAAAACAGTGGCGAATACAATATAATTAGTATAGCCGTACAATATCAGAGACGATTTATGATGTTCAGTTAATAAGGAACTGGCATACACACAGCAAACACAAATAAGAAAGAAAATCAACCTAGGGGTGCTGGGAGAGAAATTTGGGGTAGTGGGATAAAGAAAGGGAGGGGGGTTAGGCAGCCAAGGATTTGACATTGCCGTAAGTGTTGAGATCAATTAAATGCTAAGTTGCCGGGATGGAGGGGAAAAAATAGAGACCAGGGGATAAGGAGGGGGAGGGAGCAGGAGTACGTTCAAGGGGAGGGGTCGAAGAAGGAGGGGTTATAGCGAGGAGACGAGATGGTGGAGGAAGGAGAGAAGATGAGAGAGAGTGAGAGTGGTAAGAGGGGGATAGGAGGGGTAAGAGGGGTATGGGGATAAGGGGGAGGACAAGTAGGAGGGAGGTAGGAGAGAGACAGAGGAGAGGGAGAGGGAGAGGGAGAGATGAGTGGAACGGAAGAGAGAGTGGGAAGACGGTGGCAAGGGATATGAATTGGGTATGGGGGGAAGGGGTGATGGTGAACCACAGGCCTAGGCAGTGCAATCACAATTGTTAGGATCAGTGAGGTGCTGGCAGAGTTTATGTTTGAATGGTCCAAGCTTGTTCTCAGCTGCAATTTCAAGAGAAAGGCTATTCATCAGCAAAGGCATGTTGGGCCTGGGTGGTACAGCAGATAGGAACAATATATGGGGATTTGAGAGAACTGCACTTAAAATGTGCACTGGCAGTGGGTATCATTAAGGTATGCACTGCAGGCGGTGTAAGGTTAAGGCAGATTTTCTTTGCCAAAAGGCAGGATTGATAAGCAAGTCTACCATTTAGATTGAGCAAATTAGAGTGCTTGTAGAGATCATAGGTATGTGTATGCTTCCCCACACCAGTGACAAGTCTACAGTACTTGTTAAGGGCCATTCTGATTCATTTTAGGATGGTGTCTACGGTGGCCCCATAGAAGACCAGCCCATAATCAATGATTGACAAGACAGAGCTAGTTATAGCTGCATGCATGGCTTCTTTGCTCAGACAGCAACGGTGATGGTAGAGGACCCCTATTCTTCAGTTGAATGTTTTTGATACGTGTCGAACATGCGAGTTGAAGGACTTTGCGCTGTCAAGGGTAATACCTAGGTATTTAAACTCCTGCACTTACTCAAGTGGCTGTTGTATTTTGTTGTGGGTGGTGAAGTTACCAGTTCTGAATTTGCTGTGCGAGCTGTAAAACATCATGGACTTTGTTTTTTGTAATTCATCAACAGTTTATGTTGTACAAGCCAGGACTCAGCTAGGCTGAAGTTCATTTGTAGGTCCTGGGAGAGAGGGATGGGGTCAGTATGGGTGGAAAAGAGGACTGCATCATCGGCATAGAGTATCATATTATTATTGCAAGCTATAGGAAGATTATTAATGAACAGGCTAAATAGTAGTGGACCAAGAAGGGAACCCTGGGGGACACTGGAGTGATCAGAGAGGCTACATGAGAGAGAATCAATGATTTTGACTCTTTGACTGCTAACCAAAAGGTAGCTTTCAAACCATTTGGTAACATTATTAGATAAGCCAATGCTAGAGAGGGAGTGCAACAGAAGCTGGCGATTCATGGTATCAAAGGCCTTGGTCAGATCAATGAACACTGAACCCAGTAGGTGGCCTGTGTCTAGTGCCTTATGTATATGGTTAGTGAAATCAAGCAGGGCAGTGGTAGTACTATGGGCTTTTTTAAATCCATGTTGTTGCAGACAGTGTAGGTTATAGTTGTCAGGGTGTTCAGACAATTGGTCCACAACAATAAGTTCAAGGGCCTTGGATAGTGGAGGGAGGATGGAGATGGGGTGGTAGTTGGACTGAAGGGACCTGTCACCACTTTTATGCACAGGCATGGCAATAGCTGATATAGTAAAAATGTGTACAAGCAAGACCTGGTACAATACCAATACCAGTGGCGAACATTCAGCATTGACAAATGCTTAATGTAATTGTTTTGAAGAGCATGTCACAGTTAGTGATGGGAGGTACTAGCTTTTCTCTGGAGTTTGATTTATAGTTGTAGTAAATAAATTATGGTCAATATTGCACAGTAGTGGTTAATAACATTTAGTGCCACTGTCATGTTGGTGTGTATTAATTAATTGATTATTGAATAGCTTGCACCCCTTCTTTTTTGATTTTTGTTAATGTATTTATAGGTAATTATGAAAGCAATAATACCCAACAGGGTGGGCAGTACTGGGCTATACCAAACTGCCCAGGGGTGTAATGAGGCCCCTGACGCTGCAGGCAGAGGCTCTTATCGCCCCTGGAAGGTCCGGTATAGCCCAATACTACCCAACCTAGAAGGTATTATTGTGCTTAGAAAATGGTCCACTGTATCATACCGTATATGTTTGAAAAAAAATTATTATGTTTAAATGTTACATCTGTTGCCAGTTTGATTTATTTAGTAATAAAATAGATCCTCCGCTTGCATTAAAATGCTTTTTTTCTAACCTAGGGACTTTTGTCCTACTGCAGCATCTATAAATGTTACTGTAGAGGTGGTTGTTGTGGTAACCCCCTCAACACACACACACACACACACACACACATATATACACACATACTTGGGGGTCTAAATTCAACTGCTCTAGAGGTAGTGTTTTTTTGGTTTTGTTTATTTTTATTCAGTCATTCATGCACTCATTTTTTGACTATTGATTCATTCAACGATTGTATTTGTTTCTGCATGGAATGGGAAATGTGGATGAGGAGCGGTGTTGGCAGGTGATGGAGCTGGAGTAAAAATAAACCTGAGCAGGTACGTTCCTGCGCTTTTACGTAGAGTCACTATTTCATGTTTTGGTTGAGTTCCTGAGCAGGGCTGCTACTGAGAATGATGAATGTAGGGAATCGGGCCGATGTGTGATGTGGCTGTGGCCGGTGGGCAGCTGCACTGTGGAGCTGGAAAGAAGGAGGAAAGGTCGGTAGACTTAGGTGTGAGGGACATCGATCAAGGAAGGTTGAAAAAGAAAACTGAGCCTGCAAAAAGCAGATCGATTTCTTTGGTTTTGTGTATGTTTTGGAGAATTGGGCCGAGGGTCTTGATTGTTTGGGGGGGTGCTGTTTCCCGTTAATGGGAGAAAAGAAAACCATGGATTTAAAAAAAATGAAAATTCCAGTGGCCCAGTAATACTTAGAATGATATGAGGCAACGGAGACTGGGACTAGTTATTTCCCAGTCTCTGTTGCCTCATACCAGCCTGGCTGATTGGTGGTTTTAGACAATCAGGACACATATTTGCCCATTTTTGTGCAGCTGGTGATAATGTAAAGAACTTGTATATCAGTGGCATACAGTGGTAAGTACTACTACCATCATGTCAGTGAGCAATTTCTAAAGGAGTAAATAATTAGGGCACGTTTTCCTTACACATGGTCTGGTTCATTTTCCTTTGCTATTGCAAGACTTAGTGCAGCTTTTTGTACCTCCTGTTTTGAATTTCTATTAATGAATTAATGAGCAAGTGCAGTTGGGGACCAAGATATTCAAAGGAGTTGCATCTGGTACAGCTGAGTTGTGCCAGCACAACCTCAGACATGCACCCTGGAGCAATATTCAAAAGGGGGACAACGCAGTGCAAGTCCCAATGCACCAGAGTGCAATGATAATGTATGCAGCACATCTACAGGGCTTGTGCCCATGTAAATGTGGCACATCCCAATACTCAGCCCGGGATGTGCAGCGCACATGTGCACACAACCCTGAGATGCGCTGCATACTGATGGGTACAGTTGAGCCTGCAAGAAAAGACTCAAATGGTGGCCACTCACAGGCCAGCTGCTGTACTGCAAGGTGTAGCACAGCAGCCACTTGCCATGGCTGGCCAACCACTCCCCAGCATACTGTGCACATGCACCCAAAAGGTCCCTGGTGGTTCGGTGGCACCCCTCTCCCTGCAGTCGTGATCGCAATAAATATATATTGAATATAGCCCTGGTGGTTGAATGGTATCCCCAACCCTCCCATAACTGTGAGCACTGTAGAATAATATCTAATAATTCCTGGTAGCCTAGTGGTAACCCCCATCCTGTCTGTATCTCCAATCACCCATAAGAGCACTGTATATATTCCCCTGGTGATCCAGTCGCATCCCTCACTCACACATTACCCCCTGCCCACCCAGCTCCCTCCCCCATCATCGGCAGGCAGCAGCAAATCCTCCTGCATACCACCCAGTTGCCTGCCGAATGATGACTTGCAGTGTCAGCTGTATGCCCATTGGTCCACACTGTTGACCAATGGACTTGTAGTGCATACTGTAATAGTCATTCTATTAACATATTTATGAATGACTATTATAGTATGCACTGCAAGCCCATTGGTCCACAGTGTGGACCAATGGTCTTACAGCTGATATTGTGTTGTCAGCCAGTGCCCACTGATGACTGGGCGGGGGGCTAGGTGGTGGGGTCCTGTGTGGGTGAGAGGGTTGGGGGTGCCACTGGATCACCAGGGCACTATATACAGTGCTTTTAGGGATACAGGCAGAGTAGGGATTACCAATAGGCTACCAGGGATTGTTAGATATTATACAATGCTAGACACGTGATGTTATCCCAGCATAACATCATGGCTCTAGTCCCAGCACACTAGAGACCACATTCAATGTTAAAAAAACATCGCTCTGCAGCTGCTCTATGAGCAGCTTCAACAGTCCCCGCTCTGCTCAGAATTGGAGCTCCCCACCCCCCACTAAATCGGCACGCCTCCCCATCCCCACCACACACAAAGAAGCCATCATTTCTTCACACATTCCCATGAAAGCTCTTTTGCCACTTTAGTTTACTGCAAGAAAAGAAAAAAAACAAAACACACAAACAAGACCGATGTAAAAGCCATGTAATGTGGCTTCACAGCAGTCCCCTTCCCTAGTGACAGTCTGGTCCGCGCACATTGCATTTCTGAAGGCATTGCAAGTATCTGTGAAAAAATACAGAAAAGGTAAACTCTGCTCCCAGTTTCCATGTGAGAAAAACCTCACAAACAGTGAAAATGCTCGTTCTCTCCCAGTGTTCCCTCTCATTAAAACCTACTAGACTGAGCAAGTAAGAGCATCTTTCAACTGTCACCACGTCAAGCAGTTATTGTCATTAACGCTCGCTTGCCCTTTAGATCACTGTCTTGTATTTCTTTCTTTTTTCTTAAATACTCCAAATCATTCTCCCCCACCTATATACCTTGTTCTTATCTTCTCTTCTTTCCAGACTATCCTAACAGTAGCAGTGGCAGTGAGTTGCGGGTAGCAGCGATGACAGGGCAGGAAGTACAAACAGTGCTCCCTGCCTAAAAATATTACCACTGTACATTAATATCACAGTAGAACATAACTACAACAGAAAACTGTACTGGGAGAACAGGACGGGGTGGGGGGACACCAAACGAAAGGAAAACACAAACAGGACAAGCAAGAATGAAAAATCCACTTGCCACTCACACGGCTCCACCTAGAGGAACTTCTTTTTTATGTAAATATACTTCCACCCAGAAAAATCAAATAAAACAAAGTTTTAAAATGTCTTGTTTTTTATTTTTTCCCTTCTATTTAAACATTAGTCATTGTATAAAAGGAATAATGCACTCCAGGGTATGTGTTGTGCTGGGATAATGTCACTTCTGGGGCGATTGGTCGCACTCGGCCTATGGCCTCGTGCCTAATCACCTCAGGCGTTACGTGTGTGTGTGTGTGTGTGTGTGTGTGTGTGTGTGTGTGTGTGTGTGTATGTGTGTGTGCTGGTATCTGTGACTAGTTGGAGGAGATGTGTGTTGGTTTGTTTTGTTTTGTTTTGGGGGGTGGGGGGCAGGTCAACCACGTCCCTCTGGCTATGCCAGAAAATGAAAGTGCATGTGAAGCTCTTCCTGACGTGTTTGGACCCAGGCCATAAGTCTGTCTCTCCTATGCACCCCAGAGACAAGTACAACAGCCTGGTAGTGCCTGTCACAGTACAAACTAAGTTTATATACTGGCTGGCTGGCATTAACTATGGTGCAAAGAACTGACCTGTCTCCTCTATCTCTGGCCCTGAGGAGGTCATTTTGCACCCGAACTAATGCTGTTTCAGTGCTGTGCCTGGCCCAGAAACCAGACTGGAATGGCTCATAGATATCAAAGGACATAAAGTGCACATCGAGCTGTTGCGTCACTATTTTCTCAACAACCTTACCTAAATGTGACAGATTGGAGATTAGACGGTGATTCGTGGGGACATCAGAATCAAGAGATGGCTTCTTCAAGAAGGGCCTCACCAGAGGCTCTTTCAAGGCCTCTGGAAAGGTTTTGGTGTGCTCAGAGTCCTGGATGTATGACGGAGTACGTTGTACTTCTTCGCACTAATGTCTACATGTTTGGATGCCTGGCACAGCTCTTCCAAGGAAGAGAGGCCAAGCAGAAGGGAAAAGTGGTGCATGTGCATTCTCTAGTGGAAAAAGCTTACCAGAAACAGATCAAGACCCTACCAGAAGACCAAGACAATCCAGTGGGAATAGTCTGGTGAATGGACACTGAAGAAATTATTTTGTCACCCAGCGCTGAGTGTGTTATCAGTGGTGTGACACATTTCAAAAAATAAGTAAAAAAACAGTTACTGATGTTGGATGCAGTTGAGGAATATGGGTTACCTGAGGGACTATTGGTAAAGCCCAGTGTGTTGCCAGTCAGAACTCATACTTACGCTAAATGAGTTACTGACCAAGTAAAGAATGTGGCAGATAGGGTAGCCTGTGATGCTGGCACCTGAATTAAGGTGCTGTCCAAAACGGTGACACATTATGGGTGAAAACCCAAATGGTGATGGGGAGGGTAGGGCGACTGGATGTGGGGGGAGTAGGCTAATGCAGCAACAGGATGTCGCTATATGTGCATGTGCATGGGGGGAGTGAGCACGGCAAGCGTGGGTTGGGAGGGGGTGGAGGGGAAGTAGGCGGTGGTGCTGCAGTGAGTTGCTGAGCTGCGCCGTGGCATCGGGGGTTGGCCTGTGGTTGTGGTGGATGAGGTACTGGGTTTGGGTCTGGGCACTGGTGCAATTTGTGTACTGACCCAAAACTTAATTTTGTGCTTCGTCTCCTCCCGACATGCACTCCCCAGTTGAGAATCCTTTAGTAGGGGGGTGCGGGGGTAAAGCCCTCCACAGAAGGCATTAAACCTAAGTCCCCGGCACCGTTCTTCCATGCGCCGAGGATGTCAGAGTGGCGAAAATGTTTTTGTCGCTCTGACTTCATGATAATGTGGCTCACCATTTGGCAGTCACCGTTATCACATAGAACCAGCAGACAGAGACATTGTCACCAGGGAAGGACATATATTGGCTCAAGTTTGCTGTGCAGACACAGCTGTGCAACCCACTCCAACCCAAGACAATTGCCCGGTTGGCCTAACTCCACAGATATTTGATTCTGGTGATTCCACTATACTCAACAAGTGGAAAACTCATATCAACACCAAGCTAGCTAACAGGAGCAAAGTATTTCCTCTCTATGAGTGGGATGTAGGATGCATGACTGGAGAAGAGCACCACATCTGATTGCAAGGTGAGCAGTACACCCTTTTCAGGAAAGATCCTACTGGCTATTGCCCACCAACATAGATGATATAAAAAGGCATCTACATGAACTGTTGGCACCCAGAAGTTCAAGAATCATGTAGCCCATATGCCTCACCAATAGTGGTAGTGAGGAAGAAGAATGGATCTGTGCACATGTGTGTTGACTACAGAACACTCAATAAATAAGCCATTCCTGACCAGTACATCATGCCCCATATCCATGATGGACTCGACTCTAAATGGAAGTACGAGATTTTCTGTACTTGATCTCAGGAGTGGCTATTATCAAATCCCTATGGCCCCCTGAAGATTGTGAAAAGATAGCCTTTATATGCCCTTTGGGATTTTAGGAATTTCTGTGGATGCCCTAAAGGATATCCAGCACCCTAGCTACCTTCCAAAAACTAATGCAAAGAGCAGTCATGGATATGAACCTGTTAGAATACTTGGTCTATCTGGATGATGTAATTATATTTGGCAGGACCCTAGAAGAGCATGAGACAAGGCTGTTAAAAGTCTTGGACCATCTGGAGGAGTCTGAACTCAAACTATCTAGAGACAAATGCCAGTTCTTCCCAACTTCTGCTGAATATATTGGATGTGTTGTGTTGGCAGAAGGTATCGAGGCAGGCCAAGCAAAGTCAAAGCCTTGACCACCTGGCCAAAGCTGACTAACCTGAAGAGTTACAGCGTTTTCTCAAATTCTGCAGATATTATAGGCGTTTTATCAAAGACTACACCACAGAAGTAAGACCCCACTTGAATTTGACTTAAGGCTATCCGCCTACCCAGAAAGGGAAGAGAGCTCCTGACAAGACTACTGATTCCAAGTCATACTTCAAGTCACCTGTGCCATTTGTGACTCGCTGGACTGCTAACTGCAACCAAGCTTTCAAAGACATAATTTACCACCTGACTCATGCAGCAGAGCTCACCTATGCTGACCCTGAAAAGCCATACATCTTACATATAGATGTCAGTTTCAGTGGGTTGGGGCTGTGTTGTATCAAAGCCATCCAAAAGGATTGTGACCAGTGGCTTTTTCTGGCCCAAGTCTCAACATTGCTGAGCAAAAGTACTCGGTACACAAAATAGAGTTCTTGCGCTAAAGTGGGCTATAGTGAACCACTTCCAGTTGCAGAATGATATCCCAGTGCAGTAATGACAAAATGTTTTGCTTTACCAATGACTACATACTCAGGTCTTACAAACTCACTGTATGTAAACCTGGACTTGGAGCTCTGTTAATGACCCTTTGAAACTGTAACCTGCAGTATCTCTCAACTATTGACCTAGGCTCTTCTCTAAGATCCTGGATGCTGTTACCCTACAATGTAAATAATGTATATTCCTCTGAGCTGTACGATTTGTGTATAATTTCTGTCTAAAGTAATGTTTTAACCTCTTTTGTACTGGCATGGAGCCTTAGCAAAGGAGTCTATGACTCAAAGGATTGAATTTCCGATTTCTCTTCAATAAACAGCTTCCATGAGAATCTGTATGGGGCACATATTACAGTAAAAACAGATAACAATTCATTAACATAAACAACTGCCAAGCTCAATGCAGCTGGACACAGATGGTCATCAATCTATAATTATTCCATAGAATATCATCCTGGATTAAATCACATAGCTGCTGTGGTGTTTTGGTATTTGGTCTGCCTTTAGGACCGTTTACCTCCTAGTATTCTGCTTTCCCAATTGGTGCTTCTGCTGCAGGAGTCACTAGGTACCGAAAAAACTGAGTCGGTCACATAAAATGATGAACAAGATAAGGTTTATTTAGGAACTTAGGAAAGCACATCTCATCAGCACAGGGAACATCCTAGACTGACCAGAGGACAAAGGAATTTGCCCTTCCTTAGCCCCAGCTGGACACTAATTAGCATAACATGTGACCATAGCTGACTGCCCATTATTGTTCCTAGTTAAAGAGGTGGCAGCTAATCTTTAGACCTATGCTCAATTCTGTGCTCCACATCACCTTGGATGTTGTAAATGTGAGTACCACTCAAACAAGTAAAGACATCGTTATGCATGAACAACAATAGAGAGTAGCAAAACCTTAGTAACAGTAAGTGAACATTTAACAGTATTGTGGAGACATTACTAGAAGACAATTGACTAGTTGATTGATTGAAAATGCTAAAATTTAGAAGGAAAAAAATTAAGATCATACAGGAATTGAGAAGCAATTTGCAGATTAAGACAAAGAATTAACAGAATCACTGCACTGAGTCCAAATAAAAAGTTCACTGGATTCTGTGGCTTTTACGGTCAGTTGGAATTGCTGAGTGGGTGACTTGAACTAGTTCTTGACAGGATGTGGTCAAGTCAGAAAAGGGGACCCATGAGTTGTGAGCACTGTTATACCCACACCATTTAACACAGTATGTCCAAGATCCATTGATGTACTTTTTGCACAGAATCTTCTCGATCTGATATACTGTTTGAGGTATAAGAGAGTCCTGAGAAGACGCAAGCGGCTGCGAAGTTCCAGAAAATTCATCTGGTTGGGCAGGAAGAATGGGATCTGGCTGATAAGTGTCAGTACCATGAGGTGCTGGTGGAACTGTTGTCAAGTTGTCAGCAGGAAGTTCAGTTTCTGAAAGGATTGCAGGTTCCAAAGAAGCTTCATTGCTTGGGGGAATGGGATCATCAGGGAGGGAATCATGCAAGTACCCATGCTTCAACCTGTTAATATGAATTTTATTGTGTACCAGCTTCCCATCTGACTTTCGGTGCAAGTGAACATGAACTGGGGGAAGCTTTTGCAGAATGTAAAATGGCCCAGTCCAGGGGCGAGGCAATTTTTTGGTGGCACCTGGAACAAGGGCAGGTCAATATAAATATAAGATGTGCCCGACAGAAAATGAAGGAGCATGACACTTGGCTGCAGACATTCTTTGCATTGCCATTTTTCTCTGTCCCAGAGTGTCAATAGCAGCCCATCTCGCAAGTTCAAGCTGTTCCAACATTGGGATGATGAAGGAGGAAGCTGACTTTGGGACCTCTAGCAATGAGAGATCTTTGTCCAGAGGTGTTCTTGGGTGACGTCCATGGACTAGGAAAAATGGGGTGTACTCTGTGCTGTCGACACAAGGGCTGGAGTCATATGCAAACTGAATGAAGGGAACAAAATGATCCCAAGTGCAGTGAGTCTCATCCAGGTACTTGGATAGTGTGTTAAGAATGGTCAACATCATTCTCTTACTTTGTCCATTGCGCTGTGGATGGTAACTGGTTGTATGAGCCTTTTTGATGTTGAGAAGTTTGCAGGTTTCTCACACAATAGATGAGAGGTAGTTAGTGCCTCTGTCTGAATGCAAGTATGCTGGGGTACCGTGATGGCAAATGATTGTATTGAGGAAGGCACTGGCCACTGTAGCAGCTTTAATGTCTTTTAGTGGGATCAGTTCCAAGTATTTAGTTAGGTAGTCCACAAAGACAAGAATGTTCTTGTTGCCAGAGTCAGGGCTGGTAGGCAGGGGCCCAAGAATATCTGTGCTGACTCTTTGGAAGGGTTCTGTGGCTACAGGCATTGGAATGATGTGTGCCTTGGTTGGTTTGCTGGGAGGCTTCCTTTGGGAACAGGGCTGGCAGGATTTTACAAAATGGACAATGTCCTTGTTCATGTGAGGCCAGAAGAAGTGGAGCCTTGTCTTTTCGAGAGTTCTGTGGATACCCATATGACCTCCACAAAGTGGGGAGGCATGAGTGGAGAGAAGAACTTCAGAGACTAGAGAGGTTGGCACAGCTAACTGTACATGAGTGGACTGAAGAACTTCAGAGACTAGAGAGGCTGGCACAGCTAACTGTACATGAGTTCTGTCTATGCGATGGGCCTTGCCCTCCTTGGTACAAATGTGCAAAAGCTCTCCGTCATTGAGACAATACTGTGACGCAAAGAACTGTACATCCTTTCGGTGTTTCTTTTGTTGCCGTAAAGTTCCTGACTCAAGATAAGTGATGATGTCTGTAAACTGAGGATCAGTTCTTTGTTGAAGTTTAACCGTGGCCAGGGAGATATCAGTGCTGTAGGTTGTAAGAAGCTCTTCAGCTGCTTGCAGTAGTTGAGGATTGGTACTTTTTTCTGTAGAAGCATTTGGGAGCAGCAAAGTGACTTGAGGTTCTGCAGAAGTGTCCACAGGGAGCTCATCTGTGGAGCAGAAGGGGAGAGCTTGTAGGCAGGCTTCTTCATCAGGAAAGGTTGCTACAGAGGGATACCATCTCTGGCTTACAGCATCGGCATTGGAGTGAACACGACCTGGTCGGTATTGGATTTCAAAATTGTAGCCTTGCAGTATGGCAACCCATCGGGAAAACTTTCCTACTGGTTCCTTCATTTTGAATAACCATCTGAGGGCTGAGTGAGCCACGATGTCTATGAAGGAGGATTAGCGAAGGTAGTAGTCAAACTTCTTTACAGCAAAGACCATGGCTAGGCATTCTTTTTCTGTGATGCTGTAGTTTTGCTCAGCTGTAGAAAGAGAGTGCCCTCACAGGAAACAACTCATTCTGTTCCATCTTGGATTTGACACAGCACAGCACCCACTGCAAAGGAGCTAGCATCTGTGTAAAGCCTGAATGGCTGATCGAAGTGGGGATAGTCCAATACTGGGGAAGAAATAAGTTTGTCTTTTAAGGTTTCAAAGTCCTCTTTGCAATCAGAAGTCCATATGAAGTTGCATTCCCTTTTTGTGACAGCGTACAAGGAAGCTGCAATGTTAGCAAAATTGCAAATTAATTTTCTGTAGTAGCCAGACAAACCTAGGAAAGCTCTAAGGTCTTTGAGGTTTGTGGGTTTTGGATAGTCTTTTACTGCAGAAAGCTTATCTGGGTCTGGCAAGATGCCGTGCAAACTGACCACATGTCCCAGGTAATGGATTTGATGCTGACCGAGGCAATATTTCTCTGGACAGAGTTTGAGGTTGGCTTGCCTGAGGCATTTGAACACCTCTTTGAGATGCTGGAGGTGTTCTTGGAAAGTTCTGCTGAAGACAATAACATTGTTGAGATACACTAGGCAAGATTTCCAAGACTGTCCATGCAACACAGCCTCCATAATACGTTGAAAGGTGGCTGGGCTGTTCCGAAGTCCCATAGGCAGATGTTTGAACTGGAAAAGCCCCAAGTGGCATCGTCAGGCTGTGTATGGACATGAAGCTGGATCAATAGTAACTTGGTAGAATACACTCTGGAGATCTAGAGTGGTGAAGTAGGCTGGGCTGGCTGCTCCAAGGCTCTCTAAGGCATCCTCTGTGGTGGGTAAGAGATGGGCATCCTGTACCGTGAGGGCATTGAGCTTTCTGTAGTCCACCACAAACCGATACCCTTTGTCCTTCTTGACTACCAGCAAGCAAGGTGCACCCCAGGGGCTGGTGGATTTCTCAATAATGTCCTGTTCAAGCATGTCCATGATTAAGTTCTCTAGGATTTGCTTTTGTTTGTGTCCCACTTTGTAGGCTAGCTGACGATTTGGTTTTTGGTTGGGTTGCACCTCAATGGAGTATTGCAGGGTATCGCAGCATCTAAGCTTATTATCAAAGCCAACAAAGACATCTGAGTAGGTTTCCAGGAATTCCAGAAGTTGCTGTTTCCCTGTGGGACAGGCTGGGAGCATTGAGGCAGAGAGACGCTGGCCGAAGGGCATGTGCATTTCTTGTGAAATGGGGGTGGTTGCGATGGTACTGACAGGATGATTGTTAATGGAACCAGGCTGAGGTTTGGGTAGAAGCTGAAGCTGATCCCCTGAAGACAGACAAACAAACTTCCCGATACTGGCACCCTTGGAGATCCATGAAGTTGCAGCACTTTTGGAATACTGAATCATCATGCACAGCAGACAAGGTGTTCCCTGGAAGGAGACCTGAGGAGTGCAAAGCTGGGGATCCCATGACAATGCCAACAACACCTTGGGGAAGGGGGTCACCTCGAATCTTGGCAATCAAAACCATCTCTGACTTAGGAGATACAGTGACTGAGTCTATAGCTGCAAGTTGCCTCCGGGGATCTAGTGACAGTTTGTTTGAGGCAAAGTCCAATATGGCTTTGTGTGCCTTGAGAAAGTTCAGGCCAAGGATCACATCTGTTTGAAGTTCAGGTACTAAGTAGAATTTAACCGTAGCTTGCTGTGAGCCAAAGTGGAGCTTGAGATGGACCACGCCAGTGATAGGTACGGAAGCAGTGTTTGCAGTGATGATGTATTTTAGGTTGGCTGGAGCAACAGTAGGTATATGGTGAATAGCTGGATTGTCTCAGATATTGTTGTGTATCACAGAGATTGCTGCTCCAGAGTCAACCAAGGAATGCATGGACCAATTGCCAATAGTGACAGGGACACAGTTTGCAAGGAGGGGTGATCTGATGACAGGAACTTTGGCTCCTTTAGGTGAGATTGTGCCTGACTTAGCAGCTAGAGGGGTGCTGTTGTTTGTGTTATGCGAGTCAATGGGGCAGTCAGTTGCTTCATTTTCCTGCCCAACAAGAGCCCCTAGTTTGTTGGGCAGTGCTCGTTTCCCTGGTCCTGTGAATAGTTGCTGGCATATTGCTGATTGTGCTGCGGCGGATGTCTGTGGCTGTCTTGAGTCCTATCAAAGTTTTGCAGTTTGCGGCAGACTGCAGCAGTGTGACCTCTGAACCTGCACCACTGACAGGTCACTGGCTCTTGTGAAGATGGAAGTGGCTCAGATCGCTGTGGAGGTGGCTGTAGGGCATTAACAGGAGTTGCAGTGGGGTAATGTATGCTGTTGACAGTTGAAATGAGCTGGTCAATCATTTTTTGTTGCTGTTGGATGCAAGTAGTAAGTGCAGCTAACTGTGAGGACTGTGGATCCTGAACAGTGGTAGGCCGAAACATGGAAATAGACTCTTGGGCTAACCGGGCCACTTGGATCATGTCTAGCTAGGTGGTTGGCTTTTGTTGGATAACGTAGGTACAAAATTGTGGAGGCAGGCCCTGGACAAATGCTGTAATCTGTTTTTTTTTTTCGATTTTTGTAGACGTTTGCACCATGATTCAGTGCCCACTATAAATGCTTCCATTGATTCGGAGAGTTGCATAGTGTGCTCCCATAGTTGCTGTTCTAACAACCAGAGTGGATGAGCTTGTAAGAAACAGTACTTGAAGGTGGAATACAGGGTGATGACATTGCTCCCTCTCATCTAGTCTGGAAGGGCATTGAACCACGATATGGCCGTCCCTCTCAGGAGCAAGCGTATAGTGTTGGAAATTCACAAGGGATCTGTCCAACCATTGAAGGAGATCCAAGCCTGAAATTGCTCGAGTCAGACAACAGCATCTTCATGAGGTAGTGCTGAGAATGGTACTGGCTGCAAGCTGGAATGGACCATTGAGTGTGTGTGGAAATAGCTTTAAGGTAGGTGAGGTCATCCTGGATGGCCTGTATAGTGGGTGTCCCTTGGGCTGGAATGGATGACAGGATGTCATGCAGCATAGTTTCAATCTTCAGACTCCATGCTCTTGAGGTAGGTGAAGGTGGTGCCCCAGAGCTGACAGTGCTCAGGGCGTTGGTGTCCACAGAAGACATGGTTGTAGAGGGGCTGCTTGGCCCTGAACGAAGGTCATGAGGATGAGTAGGAGTGGTTGTCATGGAGAGAAGGAGGTGCCTTGGAAGAAATGATTCATTGAGATAATAACTTTTTTTTTTTTTGACAAGTACAGTTATATGTAAGCAATTTTCAGCAAGGGACGTCTCAATAAAAAACTGCCACTCTAGTTTGGTGTTTTCTGTTATGGAAATAAACTTTTCTTTTGGAAGATGCAGCTATTTGTTGCAGTGTCCATTCATTTCAATGGGTACCCCTCAAAACCATGGCTGCCATTACTTCCCATGGAGTGAGGCCATTTTGAACAAGCTGATGCCCCTCACTAAGATGGCCACTGGACCTGTAACATAGGTTTCTTGGCTAATTTGACATTCCCAGTATGACTGCCAACAGGGGGAAGGGTTACTTCCTGTTTTGTAGTTGTAGTCAGCAGCTTATCTCAGGGCAAATGAAAGAATGCAAGATGGCCACTCTGCAGTCTGTTCAAAAGATAAATGGCAGGCTTTGGTTTGGCTGAGTGACTCCCACCCAGGCTATCCAAAGTATTTGTGTTGAGAGATTTATTGCTCTCTTCAAAGTTTAGAGGCAGGATTTTAAATAATTGATTAGCAGTTTTTTTTTCCTTTGGACTATACTAACTATACAGAAAGTATTTATATAGATTTTCTAGAAGTGCTGTGTTTGTTAAACACAGTGAGGCAAGAGCTATGCATTTTCACAAAGATTTAGCTCTTTTATGAGCAAAACGCTAATCAATTTTTAGAGTTAAATCCCTGAGAAGCCTAGAATACCTTCTTCAGGCAGAACTGGCAAAACAAATGTCTGTGTATTGGAAGGCACCTAGACTTAAAATAACAGAAAGCCATATGTCTCTGGTTTAAGAGTTAATGAACAGGCAGTCCCCAGCCCGTGGTGCTCAGGCTAGCATTATTGTAATTTACAGTGCATTCAGTTAGCAGGCTGGTAATATGCAGCACACACATTTTTTTTCATAGCCTACAATGTTAGAGAATGGCTTCAGGCTGCTAATTAGCAGAATTAGTATGGAATTTGCATTTGCTGGAGCTACAATCCAGAGACAGCATCTGAAAAAATACTTTAAAATTTTGTTGCTGCTTTTCTGGTTTTATAGTTTGGTGGCTGATCCCTGCAGCAGAGGATAGTTGGGCAAGGATTGCAGTGTATATTATGTGCTTTTGCTGGCTGGGAGCCAAATTTTAGATTTTGTTGTGCTTTCTAGACATGGAGTTTGCAGAAGCCTGCCAAGGTGTGAGGCATGCAGCTCCATGGGGATGTTGGAGCCATCAAAGAACTTTGTACCTTAGTTACACAGACAGTGTCCTAATTTGGAGCACAGTTATATGCAAGGAGACTTATATATGCTGAGGGAAATGCAGGAGGCTTACTTTAACAGAGAACAGTTCAGTTTTAATTTTCCTCTCTGCTGCCAAGTTTATTCTTTCTGAGCATGCATACAGTTCAGGCACACTTAGGTGATGACTTTGGGGTACCCAATGATGCAGAGCACACAAGATGGGGTCTGGGCAGAAGAGGAAGGGCCGCATTCTCCACCATGTGTGGCATTTTGGTATTTGGTCTGCCACTAGGACTGCTTACCTCCTAGTATTCTGCTTTCCCATCTGGTGCTTCGGCTGCAGGAGTCACTAGGTACTGAACGAACTGAGTCAGACGCATAAAATGATGAACAAGATAAGGTTTATTTAGAAGCTTAGGAAGGCACATCTCATCAGCACTGGGAACATCCTACACTGACCAGAGGACAAAGGAATTTGCCCTTCCCTTGCCTCAGCTGGACACTAATTAGCATAACATGTGACCATAGCTTGCTGCCCATTACTGATCCTAGTTAAAGGGGAGGCAGCTAATCTTTAGCCCCATGCTCAGCTCTGTACTCTACTATGCAGATGCACTGTCCAGATATCCAGCAGCACCTGGAAAAAGTGATTTGTCCTGGGTAAAGGTACCAGAGCAAACAATAAAGGCACTCTGCAAAAGTTTGATGCAGACAAATCTCCATCTACTGACAATGCAAATCCTTTGGTGGACACCCTTGGTGCATCCAGAGACTGCCTGCCAATTGCGTACTGAAAATTAGCCTCTGATGAACTAAGTTCGTTGCCCCAGCTCATCACTCAAGATCTACGAAAAGAACAAAGGTCAGACCCAGTTATCCAAGAGATTGTCCACACCCTAGATAAAAGGGATGACACAAATCAAGTCAACACAGATAACCCAGATGTGAAATTGGTGCTAGAGAATGGCTTGAACTCAAATTGAAAGATAACTTGCTGTGACAAGAAGTCTAAGGTCCTGAGGGATGTCCTCACTTGCAACTTATATTGCGTGACAAATTTAAATGAACTGCACTCCATGCATTGCACGATGACATGGGTCACTTAGAAAATGATCGCACATTAGATCTGGCTTGTGTCCGATTCTATTGGCCTTACATGACAAGTGACATAGAGAACCACTTCAAGGACTGCAGCAGATGCCTGCAGAGGAAGGTCCTGCCACAGAGGGGAAACCCCTCTAGTCAACATTGCCACTAGTGCTCCCATGGAACTCATCTGTAGAGATTTTCTCAGTTTGGAGCCAGACTCTAAAGATACACCAATATACTTGTAGTAAGAGACCATTGCTCCAAATACACACAGGCATACCCTAAAAAGAGCAGAACACGCCCACCATTGCCATAGTGCAAGTGAAAAAGTTATTTGTCCATTATGGGGCCCCTCAGAGGATACACTCCAGCCAAGGTTGGGATTTCAAGAGTAGTTTAAACAAATAATTATTATCCCTGTGGGGCATCAACAAATCACACACTGTCCCTTATCGTCCAGAAGGTGACCCACAGCCTGAAAGATTTAACCAAACTCTACTGGTATCCTTCAATCAATCAATCAATCAATCAATTTATTTGTATGTTGGAAGGTATGTGAGCAAAAATTACCATTTTCACAAATGTCCAGTGCTGGGAATAACAAGTAGAAGGTTATAGGTGTAAGGAATACATAATATATACATTGTATTTACAGTGGTAGAAGTACAAAAACAGGTCAAAGGAATACATAATATATACATATATAGGAATACATAATATATACATTGTATTTACAGTGTAGAGGCACAGGAACCAAAAGGTACATTATGTAAACATATCATTTACAGCACTAGTTGCATGCAGGAGGAAAGCAAAAGGCAGTAGAAGAAAAGCAGTGTTAGCGGATTTAGTGGGTGGGCAAGGCAGTGGGTCTGTCGGGGCAGTGACAGATGGATCATGGGTTCCTGTGGCTCACTATCCTAACACTCACCTGCCCAAGCACTATTGTCCAACAGGTGCAGTGTCCCGATAGGGAGCATCCCGATGTTAAACTAACCGATGGACCTTGACAGGGGTAAGGTAGCTGATGGAACAGGTTGCTAACTTAACCCTGCTTCTGCATGTCAAGGGTTAATTGTGTGGGGGAGTTGGCTGAGCTGCTCCGGTGGTGTAGAGGGCTACACCACCAACAGTTCTACCAGTGCACTCCATCTGATCTGGGTACCTTCCTTTTAAGGAACTCATCCCCAGTAACTTATATTTTTTTACTCTGGGGTCCGATCCCCCTTGGAGTTAGTTATTTTAGTTATGGGGGGTGTGAGGGGTAGAGCCCTCCACATGGGGTGTGGGGAGGAGAATTCCCCTGCATTGTCCACTTGATTTCATTCATGATGCCTGACATTGTAATGTCGGGCAAACAAACTGTTCAGGGCTGTGGAGCTGCAACTCCTGAACCCGATGTTAATGCGGTTCTGGGTGAGAGGCCTCCATTCAAGAGTGGGTCACCCTAGTCAGTCAGTGAAGAACCAGCACATCCAGGACAATAGACTGTAGAGCTTTAGGGAACCTGAAGAAAGAGAGGAGAATGTCCCAGCACTGGTAGATGGGCAGAAAGTAGCTAACCCCGATGCCAAAGAAGTGCAAGTGCCATTGTGACATTCTGAAAGAACTATCAAACCCTTTTTAAAACTTACCTATGATGCACCAGGCAATCCAGCTGATTTGTCAATGAATGTGGTCCACAAAGATATATATGTCACACGCCACTCTGTGCCAAGGATTGCCTTTATTTCCCCCAAAAGGCTAGAGCAGTGAGAACCTGCATGGGATGTTGAAATAATACTGGCTGCAATGACATCTATAACTGTAATTTGCCATGGTAATTACAAGTACTTATCTCTGCAGTACTGTTTATTACTGATATGTCAGCTGACTATAAATTTAAAACTATTCCTGGAAAGACCTTTCATTATTCTTGTTTAGATAATCTGTAGATAGGAAACATTTGCATTGAATAGAATGTCTTTAATGCTTATGCCAGTTAGGAAACCCATTGTATTGATGGACTATATACTTTGATTGCCATTGTTTATTGTTTCTTTGCCAGATGGACTTTGTAAAATAGACTTGATATGGATGTCAAGTATTAAGGAGGGGAAGAGTGTAACCCCCCCCAAACATTTTTTTTTGGGGGGGGTTACCTGAACTGTCTGATTAGCCTTGGACTCTTTGCTCCCTGGCCCCAGGACTGCTGATGGAAAGGGGACTGGAGGAGTATTCGTGGAGGTAAGTGCACCAGAACAGACTAAGACCTACAGTATCTAACTGTGTACTGTGCCTTTAGGAGGAGAGCTTCTGTTGTTGCTGCAGCATGTGTTAAAGAAATAGTGAGGATTTCCAATTGAGGTTCCAACAGCATCCCTACTGATCAAATTGCAGCCAGCTTAGCACTGGATAACAGGGCAGAGGAGTATCTATCAACCCATGCAACTGTTGTTTCCAGATGTGTGTGCATGTTTCTGGCAAGAAGACTTCAAAGTTTAACACTGAATAGATCAGAGACTCTGCCACCATCCTGGTGCAACCCCTGACCCTGCTAACAGCTAATCAGTGTGCAGGGACAGCATCATATGACAGCTCTAAGAGTTGTAGGAGAAATCTATACTGTGTCTTGGCACCTTTTCCTTTGACCTGCCAGGTATTGAGTTCCTGTACTGACAGATTTATGGACCAATGGAACACTGCTTTGACCTGGCCAGACAGAAAAAGAGCAGGATCAAAAGTATGTACCTTCAGGATCCTGGTAGAAAACAGTGAAACATTTTGCTCTTTGCCTCTGAGAAAAAGAGAATTATCCCTGGTTCGAGCCAAATGAACAGGGCTGCAAGTGGTGTAAAACAACCAGAGGACAAATAATCAGAGTGAGAGATTTTATCAACCTGCTCCTGAAATTATTTATTTTATTTTATTTATTTTTATTTAAAATTGGTGACTGGGAAAGGCACACTGAGCTGAGGCTCATTTCCAGGTGCGACCCGAGTACAAGGTGTACAGTACACTGAGGTAGGCAGAGAAGTACAACAATTGCTTGTTACAGACATTAAGTACAACATCAAGACATTTCACAGAGGTGTGCAGTAAAGTACAACTGTTGCTTGTACAGACATTATGAACGTTAATGACTGAGCTGTGGGTGGCCATCAGAGTGTGAATCCAGTGAATGGTAATAGATTGCTGCCTGCCTAAAGCCAAGGGGAAATCTGAGAGCTAAATTTAATCAGAAGTACAGCCAAAAGCCTGCCCGCCACTGCCAAGTTTGCCAAAAAACACCAAGTCTGGAAGCAACATCCAAATCTGCCTGCCATGAAGCTAGCTGGCCTGGGCTGCCTTTGCCTGTGTATCCGAGCATCCATAGCTGCAGCCTAAAAGCCACTGTCTGCGAGCTTGACAGAACTGTTGTCTATAGAACAGTAAGCAACCTCAGGGTTTTGCCCTGCACCTTGAAGACTGTGACTATTTAGTTAGTCCACCAAAGTGGTTGTTTGGGCTGTCAGACCAAGATTACACCTGCCTTAACTCAAACAACCATTATCTCAGTTACATGATCTGTGGGGTTTGATTTAAAAATAATCCTCTGTTTAAAATGCACCAGTGCCAGCCAAAACGCAGCAAAGCTCAGGCCTGCACCTTATCTGGGTACCCGGTTAGACATTCAGGGACACTGGCACCAGAGGGGGGGGTTATGTGTTGCAGTTGGGGTTAGGCACCATTGAGTCATTTATGATTCAACCAGCTTATAAAATAATCACTTTACCACTTATCTTTGCCTTTCCATTTCCCTTTCCTCTGTTAATAAATCTTTTTTTGTTGTTGTTTAAACTGCGAGCATATCATTAGCAACAATCATTAAGTGCATGCAAAGTAGTGTATTGCAACTGCTTACAGTATTCCATGTGTGCGGTGGCTGGAAGAAGAGGTGGATAGATACAGCATCCCAGGGGGCTGTACTGCACAAGCATCTGGCCCACTATACCTTACTGTGGGTGGAGGCACTGCACTACTTACTTTACCAATTGGAAAGAACCCCCCCCAGCCACCATCCGAACAGAGCCCAGGCCCCTCAACCTGTACTGTGGTTATCAGACAAGGGTACTAGCCCATGAGTACATGGTGCCTGGGTTACAGTTGCATTAAACCTTTCACATTAGATCAAAAGAAAAGATGCCACAAAGGGGACTGGAATATGGCATGTAGGAAATTAATTGTATTTGTTTCATTTTTAAAGCTGTTCTTTACGTGTGAATTGTATGTAATCTGCCACTAATGATTTTCAGGCAGCACTGACAGCCTGCATTAGCCCCTTGTCTAACTGCTAACCCCTTGCTTTCTCCAAAGAGTGTTGGTACTTGGGCAGATCACTTGGCTCAGGGAAGCTCTTCACATTGCGTGAGGTTCTGCTTTGCAGTATGGAGGCAATGTCATGAAAATGCAGTTACGTCATTAGGAAGGCCTCCACTGACCCATGCCAGCAGTTGTGCAATGCAGAAGGTAAAGGGACTAATGGGGAAGGGAAGCAGGAGGGAGACAGGTGCAGGCATCTTCAGTACTCTGGTCATTGCAGAAGAGTGGGTATGTAGGGGGCCCCAAAGTATGACTTGGAGTAGGACTCCCACAGCCTTTAATTGAGCCCTGGTAACTTAATCCTTAGAACCTAGAATGTGACACTGGGAAACATTCTGGTCTCCAATCATGCCACAGTACTACTCTTCCTGGCGGGAGACTAGCCTAGAAATAAATGCACATTTAATTCCATTACCCTTTAACAGGACACTTTTGCACTTGGCTTCAGACTGAACTGTTGACATACTTTCAACTGAATGAAACTTCTTATACCTTTTCAGCAGTTCAGCAGGAAGTTATAAAAGCTGTGATCAGAGGGAAGCTCACTGCCCACAGCTACAAACTCCACAAAGAAAGGGACTTTTTCACATGGCAGCAAGAAGGTACCATTAAGAAGCTGGATAATAAACTGCAGGTATCCCCTGCTAGACGAAACACCCTACGAGCCCAGATTACTGAGGTCAGATCCTCCCTAGATGAGATTCTGCACCATCCTGCAGAGTAGGCTCTATTTTGACTTGATCAGACTTATTTGAGGACAGGTGAGCAGCCTGACAAGCTCCTGGCCCACCACCTGGACACCGGGAAAGTGGAAAGATATATTTTACACATACAAAGGGGTGATGGGATAACCATATCAGTACCTGATCTCATCAATGACACATTCAAAAGTTTCTAGCAGAGCCTGATACAATGAATGGCACAGCCCTCCTCTCACCTCCTTGGCCGGCCACCATTTGGAATGACAGGGATTGCACATTCAGTATACAGTGGCTAGCCAAGGAGGTGAGAGGAGGGCTGTGCCAGTTATCATGTCAGGCTCCCTGCATGGCCCCAACATCACAGGTACAGCGGGTTGGCTGGGTGGTGTGCTTAGTGTGGGCAGAGTGGGTGGGCGGCTGCTAGATTGCCAATGTTTCCAGTCCATTGGGTGTCCGGCAGTCAGGGAGGTACCACTGGGTATGCTCAAAGGAAAAACCACCCCACTGCTGGGTGTGCTATAAGAAAATGTTCACAGTCTCACAGCAGGAACTTACGCACCACCCATCATCAGAAAAATGAAACCAGAAACCAAACAGGTTTCAAGTTTCCAGTTTCAAGTCCCACCTTAAAGTCTGGTTCCTGGAAAACTCATCCTGCCGATGCTCCCAGGGTTCTCACACCAACCCACACTAGTCAACTCCCCAGTCCAGGGGACCTACCTACCTACCCACACTAGTCAACTCTCTTGCCTACAACTGTTATATTGCATTTTTCACAGTAATATTTGACTTCCTTGCCTGTACGTATTGTACATACATTTTTTTACTGAGTATTATGTGTATTACTTGCTCGCTGGACGATGCAGTCTCACATTGTACACTGTGCCTACGATTTGTTTGTTTGTACCAAGTCTTCTCATGTCTGATATTGAAACCTTGTATTCACTGTTCTCAAATGGACCTGTGCATCAAACCTGTATATTGTGTCTACTATTGTTGCTTGTATCAAATCTGTTTCATGTGTATTACTGTTACCTTGTACTCCACTGTCACCCTGCGCCATGTGTTATGGGCTGGGTCGTGCCTGAAAATGGTCCCTGGGATCAGTGCACTCACCCGGTTATCAAAGTCATAAATAAATAAAATAAATAAATAGGTTGAAGTAGTATGTGTCGTTACATAAGGCTGTGTTATTATGTAAGGTGCTCAGACCTCTTACGAAAAGGGTGAACACCAGTGGGACCACATAAAACCTCCAACCGGTTTCACTAGAGCATCATCAGGGAATAGCTGCCAAAGTATGTTGCAGTGCTTTTAAAATGCATTTAATTACTGTAGATCCACATACACCATTAATTAACACCATCAAGTGAAAACTCATTAACAATGTTTTAAGGGACACTGTCAACCTGTTTTTCATCATATTATTTCTCATCTGCACGCAACCAGCCCATGCACCTGTTTCAATCCACCATAGACCACTCCCTTCTCACCACCCCTTCTTTCAGAAATAACTTTCCCCTTGTATACTATTTCCACGCCTCTCTATATAACTTCTCTCTCACATTCTATTTCTCTCACCACTCACTTGTTTTCCCCTCCACTCCACTATCGCCTCTCCTCCCTTTTTCATTACATCCACAGATTTTAGCACTTATTGTACTTTGCTGTGTGAAACATTTATTTTGTAATACCTATTTTACTTTCTGTTTCAACAAAAGTATATGTATTTTGACCTAGATGTTATCCCTGTTTGCCTCATACTGGATTTTGTCTCCACCTTTCCAGGATGATTTACTCTCTGAATCAATTGTTTAGTGTTATGTTGTTTTTTTCCGTACCTATCTCATGTGCTGCGTCACATGTATGTGCATTTTGTATTTTACATTGTCTCTCTCCCGGGCCGTGCCTGAAAATAGGCATTTCTATGCCTAGTGCACTCACCCAGTTACCAAAAGCAAATAAATAAATAAATAAATAGTTAAAACCCTACATTTTATGATTGCTTACCCTCTCTAAAATTCACTGATGTTGCTGTTTGTTTTGTCTGTCTCCTTGTTTAGTAAAGCTGAAATGCATGGCAATGTATATTTATAAACAACCTTGTTTGGTTTACAATCCTGGATTTGTTCTTACTACATTATTAGTTGTGTAACCATGAGTACCTTTCCAAGCATTAGAAACACACCAAAAAAGTGCAGTCACTCATAAAGCAATAGCCTATTAAACTCCCATTGCATCATGAGGGGCTAGACTGTGTTGGTGGTGTTCCCAAGTCCAGGAAAGATACAGCTGGAGCTGATCAAGGCATGCAAACAAACTTGTTTTGGTGTGGTAACACCAGTATGTTGGGCAATCTGTTTTTCACTTCTTTAAAGAAAATAAGAATTAAAATCAAACTACCAGCTACATCAACAATCTTCACAGAATTTTGTCAATCATAAAATGTGCTTTTTACGTTCGCTTGCTCGCATGCGTAAGGAACATTTTGGGTGAGTAGCACACTTGGAGGTGTGCCTCTCCCACCCAATGCACTTCTCCCTTGAGCAGTCATGGGGGTCCTGCACCAATGGGTGCAGGAGCTCAGTATGACAGCGGTGTTCCTCTGTTTCAAAGGAAAGCACCGCTGCCATACTGAGCGCCGCCCCCCCTTGAGTCACGCGCTACCCCCCCGCACATGTCACGCCAATCCCCCAAAGCTTTGGTGCTAAGCTGGGAGCTCATCCCAGCGTGGCAAATGTTGTTTGCCGGCGGGGTGCCCAATCCCCATCGGCTCCACGGCCCCCCAAGCCGTCCTGCTGCCAGCTGGGAGCCCACCCCAGCATGGCAAACCGTCGTTACTTTGCCGACAGGGGTGTCCAATCCCCATCTGCTCCTCAGCCCCCAGCCATCTTCTGCCATGCTGGGAGCCCACTAGCGTGGCAAGGTCCACGTCATCTTTTTTTCTTTAACCTGGAAAACAAAAAGCGGTCCCGTGGCGCATCTCCCAGCCCCTCCACAACCCGCACCCAGCCTCCCACACCCTCACGCCATACTTACTCCGGCGCGATTCTTAGGTGGACCGAGAACACATCTGCACTCTTCAAAGCCGACCGCGAACTGAGGAAATGCCGGTAAGCTGTATAATGGGTTACATGGGGGGGTTTCAACTTTAGTGCATATCTCAGTCATTTTTGTAATTTTGCACCGAATTTTCAACATGGGGTTTTTGGGACCCCTTCTCATGAACGATGTCACTGTCATGGCATTATTCGGGCCCGAAGGGTGATTTTGCAGGCACTGCGTAGTCACTGCGTGAAATCACCTGTCAGCCTTGAATAACACCATGACAGTGACATCATTCATGAGAAGGGGTCTCAAAAACCCCATTTTGAAAATTTGGTGCAAAAATTCCAAAAAATGACTGTTTTACGAGCGTGCGTTGCGCAGTTCCTACGCAGGCTCGTAAGTTCGCGAATTTTCAATATTTTCACTCCAGATTTTCAACATTGCCATTTTATCACACCTTCTTATGAGTTATACAGCTGTCATTTTCACATCTCACCCAAAATGTGTTTCCACCCATGTCAGCACAATGGGCGCAGTCGGTGTCGAAATCAATTATGGAACACATTAAGAAAATCACAGTGACACTGTTCATGAGCAGAGGTCTTAAAATGGCTATGTTGAAAATTGATGAAAAATTCTAAAATGACTGTTTTAAAGCTGCGTGCTTGCAGTTCACGCAGACGCCGTACATTTGATTTTCAATATTTGCACTCCAGATTTTCAACATTGCCATTTTACCACCTCTTCATGAGCAGTACAGCTGTCATTTTTCACATCCTGCCCAAAATATGTTTCTGCCCATGTGGCGCACAATGGCGCCGATCAGGTGTCTGAACTCAATGTATGGGACACATTAAGACAATCACAGTGACACTGATCATGAGCAGAGGTCTTAAAATGGCTGTGCTGAAAATTTGGTGAAAAAATTCCTAAAAATGACTGTTTTATGACTCTGCGTTGCGCAGTTTCTACGCACGCTCGTAAGTTTGCAAATTTTCAATATTTTCACTCCAGATTTTCAACATTGCCATTTTACCACACCTCCTTATGAGCAGTACAGCTGTCATTTTTCACATCTTGCCCAAAACGTCTTTCCGTCCATGTAGTGCACAATGGCATAGTCGGTGTGCGAAATCAATGTATGGGACACAGTAAGAAAATCACTGTGACACTGTTCATTAGCAGAGGTTTTAAAATGGCAATGTTGAAAATTTGGTGAAAAAAATCCTACAAATGACTGTTTTACGAGCGTGCATTGCACAGTTCCCACGCACGCTCGTAGGTTTGCGAATTTTCAATATTTCCACTCCAGATTTTCAACATTGCCATTTTACCACACTTCCTTATGAGCAGTACAGCTGTCATTTTTCACATCCTCCCCAAAACGTGTTTCCGCCTATGTAGCGCACAATGGGGGTAACAACAAGGTCATGCTGACAATTTATTGTGCAAATACCAGCAATCACACAGGGCATTAGGGTAAAGCACCATACTTGCCAAACACCACTGCAAATACCTGCAAGCGAACGTTCGACATTGACAAATGCTTGTTAAACTAGGGACACTTTCAGCCCTAAGGGGGTTAACAGTGTCCCTTTAAAAGGCAGATTTAAACAATCAGGGAAACTGTCTGGCTAACAATGCAGGAAAGAGTACTCACTTAATCAGGTTGCAGTAATGATCTAATATCCTAATAGATTTCTTGGTAGTTAATATTAATTAATTTGGCATCCACTGCAACCTAAAGAATATTTGTGATCTCTCCATCTGGTAACCCATTTTATGCAGATCATTCATTTAATTAAAGTTTAAGTTTATTATTTATGTAAGCAAGGTTCCTAGAAGTGCTTATAGCAAGGGGCTGAGGTGCATAATAACCTTATTCAAAAGGGAGTCACTATTATCAGAAGGTAGCTACATGAGACACTGGCTATTACTTTTTTTAAAAGTCTGCTAATTCTATGCCATCATTTTATCCTGGAAAACTCATAGCTCCACTGGATGATGGGGGATTGCTCAGATACATGGTCCGGGTGCTTAGGGGGGTTGCCACTGGACACTATTAATGTAGGGCAATCTATAGGCTGGGAGACTGGAGAGGCCTCTGTTCACTAGCTTGTCACCAGGGACTCTGCTGTAGCATCGGGATCGGTCATCAGTTGAGGGGGGTACCTTTACCCACCAGTGAATACATCATGTCCTACCAGGTCTGGTGATCAGTGGGGTGGTGCTACTAGCCACCAGAGGATACAGTATGATGTCCTAGAATGGGTGGTCGGCAGGTGGGGGCTACCACTAAACACCAGGGGAGACAGTGACATGTCTGTGACAGGCATTCAGGAATGTGGGGGGGGGGTGCCACTTAACACCAAGGCAGACAGTGCAATATAGGGGACAAGTACTTGGGGGGGGCATGAGGTGCCACTAGAAACAAGGGACTACCTGCAACTATAAGTGACAGTTAACTAAGGGTGGCAGGGTGCCACTGGACACTAGGGAAACCATTTACCAGTGTCAGTGGCTCAGTAGGTAGCACACTCGCCTCTGAGGCCGGGAGATCAGAGGGCTGTGGGTTCAGTTCCCACATCTGGCACTTAGGTTAATATCCCAGTACTGACACTGTAGTGCAGCATGAGAGGGGTGCTGCACTTCTGAGGTGCCGTCTTTCGGATGAGACGTTAAAACCGAGGTCCCATCTGCCTGGATTGGTGGTAGTTCAGGTGGATGTTAAAGATCCCATGGCACTTATCGAAAAGAGTAGGGAATTTCCCGGTGTCCTACCAAATTACCCTCATTCACTAAAAATACCACCAACAGCTTAATGTGGTTCAAGGTTAGTTGGCATTCATCTGTATCCCCCTCCCCCGGGTCGTGCCTGAAAATAGGCAGGATTTGTCTAGTGCACTTACCCGGTCAACAAAAGCTAAATAAATAAAAATAAAATTCTGCTACAGGGATGGGTGCCTGGAGGGCCAAAGTTACTGTACCCACACCTGGATGGGTTCTCTGATGGTAGGGAATACCACTACTTGGCTGGGTGCCATCTGCCTGTCATGGGATGGGTGTTGAGGGTGGATGCCTGCAGTACAGCCATCATGCCACCAGGGCTCTGCACCCAGTTAAGACTAGGTTTACAAAGGCAGTAATAGCACCCCTTGGGGTGCCATTTACTCTTGATACAAACTGCTGAATTTGCTGTGCCCATATCCAAGGGGATCACCCTCATTTGCATGGGTACAGCATTATCTTAGTGCTTGGGTGCCAATGGGTTTTGTCCATGCTACAGAGGTAGCTACAGCCCCTTCTCACACCACCTCTCACCCACCTTTCTGCTTTAAGACTATCTCCCCAGGGACACCTTTAAGCTACTCCGGAGTCTACCCATCCGCGGCAGCCCTGGTGCTGACAGCCTCTCCCCTGTTTTTCTAAAACTAGTTTTCCTAGTAATCACCAGGCCACTTATCTTTATATTTAACCTTGCCCTGTCCACCTCTTCCATGCTTCTCACCTGGAAGTCTGCTAAGGTTGTTCCTATCTTCAAAGCAGGGGACCCCTACTCACCCGGTAACTACAAGCCGATAGCTATTCTCTCCCACTTTAGCAAACTCCTTGAAAAGATTATTCACCACCAGCTATCTGAATATCTCAATGAACACAACCTCCTATGTGCCCAGCAACATGGCTTCTGTAAGCACCATAGTACTGCAATGGCACTGGCTCTGTTCACTAATCACATCCTCACTAACATGGATCATGGCAGTGCTAGAGGTGCAGCCTTTGTGACCTATCAAAAGCCTTCGATTTGGTAAACCACACCCACCTCCTCTATAAGTCTATTGGCTGCTCCGAGGAAACCACTAAATGGTTTCAGTGCTACCTCTCAAATTGCTCCCAATCAGTCTGTATTGGCTTAGTCACTTTTCCTGCCATGTCCATATCTACTGGTGTTCCCCAAGGGTCCATCCTGAGCCCCCTGCTCCTCTCCATCTCCATCAACACCCTCCCCTCTGACTGCCTCAGCTGCAACGCTCTCCTTTATGTGGATGACCTTGTCATCTTCCACAGTGACAAATCTCTTCCTTGAATATCCTAAGTCCTTACCTAGAACTACAATGCTGCCCATTGCTGGTTCTCCTCCAACCGACTACTCATTAACACCAAAAAAAAAACAAGGACATGCTGTTTGCATCTAGGCCACTCCTAACCCAATCCACTACTGACAGTTCACCCCTTCTTATCTTATCACCTGGTGGGCCTCCCTGGAAAATGTCTCCTCCTTTAAATATCTGGGGGTCATTCTCGACCCCACTCTTTCCTTCACAGATCATACCAACACTGTTATTCACAAGATAAACCAGAAACTTGGGACTGCTTACTGCATAAAGCCATACCTGTCCAAGGAGGCCCACCTAGCTAAACTCAGAGGAAACCTTCTTCCTACACTGGACTACTGTTCCCTCATTTACTCTTGTGTCTCTGCCACCCTCAGGACTAGACTCACATCGACCTACAACAGCGCCTATCGGTTTGTGCTGTCTGCCCCTTTCTCCACACATCACTGTGACCTTTACAGCTCCCTTGACTGGCTCTCCCTTCAGGACCACTTCGAATTTACCCTAGGCTGCTTTGTGGACACCATCTTAAGACACAATGATGTTTCCCCTCTCTCCAACCTCTGTAAACTCCGTACCTTGCCCAGGTGCCTCCTCTTCTCCGCTGTTCCACCTCTTGAGGTACCGCGCACCACAACTAATATGGGAGAGAATGTCCTATCGGTTGCTGACACCACTTTCTGGAATGGGCTTCCTGCACCCCTTAGATCCTCCAACACCCATACTGCCTTCAAAGAAAACCTCAAATCCTGGCTGCTTACCAAACACTGCTGTAACTATGAGCAGAGGCAATCCCCTCCCACCTTCTTGACAACCCTAAAGTTACCCTACTCTTCTCCACCCTTCACTACTGCCATCTTTTGTTAGCTAGTCAATTGCCCAAGGGCTGGGGGTTGGGGTAGCTGGGTTCAGCCTAATACTGTAATTCTGTACTGCACACTGTTGATTTTCCTTACTTATGTTATATTGTTATTGTACTTATCCTTACTTATGTTACATTGCTATTGTACTTATCCTTACTTACTGTATGTTAGATTGTTATTGTACTTATCCTTACTTATGTTATATTATTTCCTTGTAACAAAGGGTGTACTCAATCTACCTTACTACATTGTAGTTCTACTGCAATTCCGGTGTCCTTGACCACCCACCTGTGACTTGTACTGTGTTGTATTATCATTGTGTATATCATGTATTATGTTCCTCTTGCGTCTTGCCAGGGTCATGCCTGAAAACGGTCCCCTGCACCAGTGCACCTACCCGGTTGTCATAAATAAATAAACAAACAAACAAACATAGACTCCAAACACAGTCTAGGCACAAAAATCCAGTTAGCATGGGCAAATACCTCTTAGGGCCTGCACTAACATTTGAATCTCTGGCTCCAGGTGTCAAATGCCTCATGATTTTTCCAGTCCCACTAGGCAACTTTGCACTTATATGGGTTAAAGAATCTTGGGCCCAATTGTCAGCGAAAGAGCTCTGTGTGTGCCCCATCCTGCATCCTCATCACTCTTAGTTGCTCTCCAGATGCCCTGTTATGTGAGTGGGGAACAGTGTGGTTTACATGTGACTAGGCAACTTTCAGGGTATCACTGATGATGCAGTTTCAGACTGAGACTTGTGCAAGAGTGCATTTTGCAATTGGATGCCCTTACACATGTCAATGTCAGTGTCAGTGGCTCAGCAGGTAGCACACTCGCCTCTGAGGCCGGGAGATCAGAATGCTGTGGGTTCTAGCTCCACACCAGGCAGTTGGGTTAATATCCCAATACTGACACTGCAGTGCAGCATGAGGGGGCTGCTACACTCCTGAGGTGCCATCTTTCAGATGAGACGTTGAACCTTGGTCCCATCTACCTATTCTTGTGGTAGCTCAGGTGGATGTTAAAGATCCCATGGCTCTTCTCAAAAAGAGTAAGGGAATTTCCCTGGTGCACTGGCTAAATTTCCCTCCAGTCACTAAAATACCACCAACAGCTTAATCTGGTTCAAAGTCAGTTGGCATTCATCTGTATCCCCCTTCCCCAGGTCGTGCCTGAAAATAGGCAGGATTTGTCTAGTGCACTTACCCGGACAACAAATAATAAATAAGCACTAGTATAGCCCCAAACAAACAGCATCATCGTTACCCCCGATACGCTGGCCAACACTCCCCATCTCTATAGCACAGCTTCTTTATGCAGTGTGTGTGTTGCCTAATGGCTGCATATATTTATATACTATGCAAAATATGGTCCCTCATCACCAATATCTAACTTATTACATTGTAAAGCACTTTGGGATATAAAGGTACTATATGAAACTATAGCCTAGTCTATACTCAGTTAAGCCTAAACCAGCCAAAGCAGGAAGCAACAATTCCTATAATGCAAACACTGAACATACTGTAGGATAAGCTAAGGTTGCCCTACAAATCCATTGGGTGGCAGTATGGAGTCCAGTATGCTAATAACACTTCCTGAGGTTTGGCATTTTAAGTGGCAGGATTTATTGTATTTCAATACACATGGGACTGAGCCCTTTAAATCTTTTTAAAGTGACAGAGCACCCTGCTCCCAAATCTTTTGTTTCCTCTGTTGACCATAGACTGTGGTTTTAGGCGGCAACTGCGGGTAACCGCTACAGTTTTCAGAAACACACCACGGCGAGAACACAAAGGAACAGCCTTCCATCTGGGATTTTTTTTTCTTCTTTTATGAAATTATTGCTCAGTCAAAGTGGTGCCACATCTGCAGAGAGTTAAATGTTTTAAAAACAAATATAATTGGGGAAAAAATCAGGCTTGTTAAAAACAAACAGTCTTACTTCTGAGATGGAAAAAAAGTCGTCCTTCGCATTTTCGTCTGATCAAGCTATGGCTTTTGTGTGTCTGACTGCATTTATTTATTTAGTTAGTTTTTGTTTACCGGGTAGGTGCACTAGCCATAGCAATGACTATTTTCAGGCACGACCCAAGAGGGTACAGTACAACAATACAGGGAAACATTTCAATACAAGTACAAAAATAGTTGACAGTAGTATGCAGAGCAATTTGCAAGTGTATCTACAGAACAAGGAGGCTGCAATATCAGTGTAGAGAAAAAAAAAATAAAACTAAACAGGAAACAGTAGAAAAACCAAAAACTACACCACAGTTTACTTTGAGGAAGAAAAACATGACAGATTGAACATTTTAGTTCTAATAAGGGAATGGATATAGAACTAGGGGAGGGATACTAGTAAGTGATAGAAATAAGAGCCAAGAAGAGAGGGATGAGAGTGAAGTAAGGTTGGAGGTGGCACAGAAAGGTAAGGAGAAGTGCATAGCGTATAGAAGGGCAGATCAAAATAGCTTGCTGGAGCTCAATCCAGGCAACATAAAGTTTTTTGTTTTGTTTGCTGGCTGGGGTCTAGCTGAAACTGTGTAGAAGCAAATGATGCGTGCTTGATAGCTCGCTGTCACTGATGGGGTAGCTGTAAATAGGGATTAGTGGGTAGGTGTTACCAGGCAGGTCTCTAGGAGGGTACATGAGACTCGCAGAACTGGTTGAAACACACTTTCTAAGGCCCTGTCCACACTACACCTCTTGCGCCCGGTAATGGATGCAATCCGTTATGGCGTAGTGGTGCAGTGCGTCCACACCTCGGTGGTGTACCATTCTGGGACCGGCACGCGATCACATCGAGGATCTAGGCGGCCGTTACAGCGGTGCCCGATCCTAATGCAGCTGCACTAAGCTTGGTGCCCTGCAGGGGACCGTTACCGGCAGTCCACACTACCGCCGGTAACGTTACCAGGGCGGGACCGGTTTCATAACCGTTGTTGAAACCACCTCATATGTGATTTCAACAACAGTTACGAAAACACCTCCTGTAATGTTACAGGTGTAAACGCGACCTGTTACAGTAACGTTTTACACCCTCTGTAACGTTACAGAGGCGTAGTGTGGACAGGGCCTTAGTGTTCTTTTATTTAAAGGGGAAATGTCACCACCAAGGGTCCCCATACTCAAGAGTGGGGCTGGTCCCAATGTACACTTCGTGTGCAAAAACATTTTGGTTTGCTTACCATTTACTGTAGTGTAGTAGAATGTATCAGACTCATTTTGTTTATTTGTAGGCTGACATCCTCTGTTACTGCAAATCTCAGACTCCACTGCTGCTGACATCAGAGTAGTAGGCAGGAATGAGAAGATTCAATAACCTGCAGAGCATGTTGTATTTTATATAAGCACAGATCTTTTGTTTGCTGGTCTTGCTGTCCTCCGTGGGCTATATACAGGCATGGAGGACTGTACTTTACCCCTGGAGAAAAGCAGTCCTGGAAAACATCTGATTGGAGCTTATAAAAGCTGTAACATGTACTGCAGGCTACTGAATTTCCCACTGCTGCCTACTGTTCTTTTTTTTTTTACTCTCATTTATACTTCTCCAGTCAGCTGCCCCCATCCGACCAACCACCCCAGCCCTGTCACCTGGAATAGCTGGTGCTTACCTTGTACCCGGCCTAGGAGCAGAGTCTGTGGGGAGTCGATCATCATCCTGCTGCCATGGGCATTTTTCTGCCTCCAGTTTTTCACCCAGGAGCCCGAGGAGTAGGATTGCATGCTCATGGAGGCATGTATGCATGTGCCTACAGCCTGGTTATGACCCCTTTCTCCCACCCCCATGGCCTAGCACCCATCCCCTTCTATGTCCATGCCACTCCTAGTCTCCACTAGGGGTCATCATCGGCCGAGGGAAGCCACGTCACCTCCCCAGAGAGGAGAGCCTGCCTGTCGGCAGCTCAATCCAGCTCTGCCCTCCCCCCCCACTGCCGACCTCTGATGACCCGAGCTCGTTCCCGAACCCAGGTCGCCGGCGTGCCACGAGGTAAGGCATCCAGTGCCTCAGCCCTAACCGCTGCCTACTGTTCTGATGTCAGCTGCAGTAGATTCTGGGATTTGAAGTAAAAGATATCAGCCTACAACTAAGCAAAATTAGTCTGACAAAATCTACTGTACTATAGTAAACAGTTATTAAACCAAAATGTTTTTGCCCACAAAGTGCACATTGGTACCAGCCCCATACTTGAATGTGGGGTTCTTTGTGCAGACCTTTCCCCTATAAAGTTCTTAGAACATCTTCACAAAATAAGAACAGATCCGGAAACAAATGATTTGATACCTTTTATTGGACCAACATAGATGTAACAAAAAGAACAACGTGCTTTAGTTTTTGGACCAACCCAGTCCTTCCTTGGAAGCGTAATGACAGTAATTTAGAAAATCCCATACTTTTAACACCCAGATCATGCGGAAAAAAAAAACAGAAAAAAATCCCATTGGTTTAAAATACTCATTTAAAAAACAACACACGACTCATCAGAGAAGCTGAGAAAACCAGTTCTGCTTCAGCTAAAACAACCTAAAGGTCAAATGTGCTTAGAGCATATCGTCATGCTAGGAGTGCACTGCACATAAATTAAAGTGACTTAGAGATATCTTCAGAGTAAGATAAGGACATCTGGAGCATAGATCTGTATAGCTCAATTATGAGTGCAGTTCATGAAAAACAAATCCCACTCAGACTGTCATAATTGTAAGTTAAAAATAAGCCACAGAAAATGGAACTACAAAAAATAAATATACATGGCATGCAAAGGGTTTGAAGTTAAGTTTACCTAATGGGAGAAATAGTTAGAAATATTACCCAACTAGCTATTTACTAAGAAGAAGAGAGGTGTGACACCCAAGGGGGTAGGAATGGCAGAAACAGGGGGGAAGGGGGTGACAGATGGAGAAATCATGGAGGGCAGAGTTCGGGAGGGTTTGAAGGCACTGAGGGTGGACAAGGTGCCAGGCCCAGATGGCATACACCCCAGGTACTGAAAAAGCTGGCAGAGGTCCTTGCAGGACCTTTAGCAGACCTATTTAATTCCTCACTACATTCGGGGTATGTACCTCAGGACTGGAGGATGGCTCATGTGGTGCCCCTCCACAAGAGTGGCCCCAAGGATGAACTGGGAAACTACAGACCAGTGAGCCTCACATCCATCGTGGGTAAGCTAATGGAGATTATCCTGAAGGAGAGGCTGGTGGCCCTTCTAGAGGCCAAAGGACTATAGGACAGCAGACAGCATGGCTTCACACGTGACAGATCCTGCCAAAACCAACCTGGTGGAGTTCTATGACTGGATAACTAGGCAACTGGACAGGGCCAGCCACATTGGGCAATCTGTATCCTGGACTTCAGTGAGGCATTCGACTGGTGCCGCATGGAAGGCTGGGAAGTAAGTTAGAAGACACAGGAGCGGGTGCAAAGCTGGTGAGATGGGTAGGGAACTGGCTTCAGGGAAGGCAACAGATGGTGGTGATGGGTGGGGAGCTCTCACACCCAAGGGTAGTTATGAGCGGTGTTCCACAGGGCTCGGTGTTGGGACCAGTGTTGTTTGGGATATTCATTGCAGACATATCATTGGATATCAAGAGCAAGATCAGTCTGTTTGCTGATGATACCAAGGTAGGAGCAATGGTGGATGACCTAGGGGGATGGCAGGGGTTGCAGGATGATCTGGCAAAGCTTGAAACCTGGTCAGACAACTGACAACTGGGGTTTAATACCAAAAAGTGCAAGGTGCTACATTTTGGGATGAAGAACCCAAGGAGGAGTTACCAGCTGGGGGGAGTGCAGCTAGCCCAGACAGAAGAGGAGAAGGATCTGGGGGTGCTCATTACAGGGTCAATGAAAAGCTCGGCACAATATAGGAAGACAGCTGCAAAGGCCAACAAAATTCTGGATTGTATTGCAAGGGGTATATCCTCGAGGAGGGAGGAGGTGATTCTGCCACTATATAGGTCATTAGTTAGACCGCACCTGGAGTACTGCGTGCAGTACTGGTGCCCGTATCTGAAGAGGGACATTAAGTTACTGGAGGGGGTGTAGCGCAGGGTGACAAAGATGATCAAGGGGCTGGGGTACTTATCATACAAGAGGAGGCTGAGGGAGTTGAACATGTACTCGCTGGAGGAGAGGAGGGACAGGGGGACATGATTGAAACCTTTACGTATATGAAGGAATAAACAAAACAGGTACAGAGGGGCTGTTCAAAGTAAGGGAGGGGAGGGACACCAGGGGCCATGATATGAGACTGGAGGGAGGAAGGTTCAGGAGGGAGATGAGGAGACACTTTTTTTACAGAGAGGGTGGTGGCTGGGTGGAATGCGTTACCTGCAGAAGTGGTATGCAGTAGAACAGTGGACTGCTTCAAAACGGGATGGGACAGGACAAGGGGGAAGGTTAATGAAGGAGAAGGGTGGAAGGGAGGGGCAGCTGCAGAATAAGGGGTGCTAGCTGCACATTCGAGCAGACTTGATAGACCTCAAGGCCTTTATCTGCTGTCAAATGTCAAATGTTCATATGTTCGTAACTATACTCTCAAACTGGTTATTATGTTCCATAAACCTAAGTTTTTTAGTGTTGTAACAGGAGTTTTTACATGATAATATAAATTGGCAGCATAAGAGCCAAAAAAGCTGCTTGTCAAAGACCACCAAGAAACAAAGACCATGTAATCTGATGTGTACAGATTTCAACTTGATGTACTAAAAATGTCTAAGGAATCTGAATAAGAAATCATAAGCATTAAATTCCTCCCCCCCGGAGGGGGATAACTAGATATGAGGACACACACACACACACACACACACACACACACACACACACACACACAAGTCCTAATGCACCATCATTCACATCAATCAATTCATATGTTATGCAAAGGAATTAAATGTGTCCCGAACTTCCAAGAAAAAGAGATATGTACATAGTTCAAAAATGCAAAAAAAAAAAACTCCACCATCCCCAGGGTAGATAACTACCTAGATGTGAATGTACACTATATGGGCAGAATTCACAAAAGAGATGTGCCGGTTGCAAATGAGATGCGCCAGTATCTAGGCAGGGCCTGGTGCAACACATGCAGACAGTGGGCACTGCTGCCATGCACACTGGGCAGGACAATGGTGGGTGGGGCACATGTAACCCCAATGGCATGGGTGGCCTGGGGCCAACAGCAGCAGGGCCAGACAACAGCAGGTGGATGGGGGAGGTAGGATTGTGGGGAAGGGACAAGTACAGTTAGTGAGTTAGTGGTGGATGCACAACACACACAGCTGCACAGTATGGAGCGGGGGGGCACACTTCACATGTGATGAGTGTACTAACAGTCACCCCACAGGTGATGCAACGTACCCACTGAGATCCTGGCTCCTCACCCCCATCCGACGACCCAGAACAAAGGCAGAGGAGTGATACAATGAGACACACACCGTTACACACACCATCATAGAGCGCATCTTTGGCATGCTGAAGATTCGCGTCCAGTGCCTGGATACATCAGATGGGGCCCTACAGTATAGCCCTGAGAAGGCCTATGGCATATTCCTAGCCTGTTATATACTACACAACATAGCCATTGACCATGGAATAGCTGTTGAGGCCATGGAGTGTGACAGTTCAAGGAGGAGGAGGAGGAGGAGGAAGGAACAGTGCCATGGGGGCAGAGCACCGGGCCACCAATGGCATGGCGGGACCCATGTCTGGCTACAAGGTCATGGCTCTACAGGAGCACACTGGTGGGGGAGCATTTTGGGGACTGCAGGTGAGTGTAACAGGTATGTATGGGGAGGTGCACAATGGTGACCACAGGTAGAAAGATAGACATGCATTGCACAGCGGACACAGCACACGAACAGTCCAACACAGACACACACACACACACACAACACATGCCACACACTGGTGGTGGGGCAGAAGTGGACCATAGATATGCCAGAGACCTCCAGGCCCAGACACACACACCCACACACTCACACATACACACCCCACAACACACTCGCGTGCCACAGTGCCAGGGAAGGCATGGATCAGTGAGCACTGCTGCTGGCACACAGGTGCAGCAGACACTGGACCACACTCATCACACCCATGCCACACAGCATAACAGTGGTGCATACAGACATGCAGGTGGCACTGCACAGGGGGCCCAAGATGGCAGTGCACTGGGGCTGGAGCATGCCACCCACATCACCCCAGGCATGGGTATCCAGGTGAGTGGGACACAGAGGTGGAAAGTGCAGCAGCCATTGGTATGGGGACCTGGACATCACAGGGCAGCACCACAGACATGAGGGCAGCCACTGCCATGACTGGTGGATGCAGCCACGGCACCACCAGCCACAGAGGGTGTTGCCAACACCCTGTAGGGGTACTGCAATAAAACCTTGAATGGGTGCTCATTGGGGTGGTGGCTCCATGGGCCATATATGTGCTGGGAACATTGGGCAGTGCAGCATGTGGTGATGGCATCAGTAGCAATGGGTCCACCTGATGCCGTTGCCTGGGTGTGCAGGAGGTGCTCCTGGGTGTCTGGCTGGAGGCCCGATGGCCACGGGATGTACAAGATGCACACGCTGCCTGAACAGTGGCTGCAATTTGTTCCAGAGCTGTGGTCATGCCCACCAGCAGTAGGCGTGCCTCTGCCAACATCTGAGCATGCCATGTGACCGCAGACCATCAGTGTCCGGAGGCCCCTGAATTCCAAATGTAGGGATGCCTGCCCCTCCATGGTATCTTTCAGGAGGTGGGCATGGCCCTCAATCTAATTGGCAGATGATGGCTCACGGTGATGTCGCCGACAGGTGGGTGGTGATCCAGCCTGCTGTGGGGCATCCATAGGTGGTGGTTGCACCATGGCAGGCTGCAGCATGGGTGGGTCATGGGCATGCGCAGCCCCATCATGTCCATGGCTGGTGGAGTCACAGGCCAATGGTGCCTGTGAGTGTCCCACAGCACCCAGAAGTGATGCACTGGATGACCCCACCACCACACCAGGACTGGCTGCAGAGTGCACAGCACCCACCACTGTGGGCAGCTGTGTGGTCTCTGCAGCCATGCCATGTGCAGCAGGGCCACCATCGGTGTTAGGTGCCATTTGTGCAGGCACCTGTGTGCTGCGTGCCCCACTGTCGATTGTGTCTTCCTCTATCTGTGTGGCATCATCATCTGCAGGGACATCACTATACGCCCCAGCATGCCTGATGCCAGCACAAGTAGGGCATCAGCAACGTCCACTGCGTCTGCTTGTTCATCATCAGACAAACCCAGTAGACCCTCCAGCCATGTGGTGACATGCCCACCAGCAGTGGCAGCATTGGCTGAGGGCTCTGACAGGCTCACCACCACTAGCACTGCAGCTGGTGACACTGGTGCAGTGGATGGTCCAGGGATGGCACCATCTCCTGATGTACCCACAGCCCGGTGTGACTGGCCAGCATCATCACCCACTAGGGCATCCCCTGCAGTCATGGACATGGCTGTACCTGTGAGGCATGATGGAACTGTGAAAAGAAGAAGGAAGAACATGGCCAGTGTCAATGGATTATACAGTGGTATACATACATACATACATACATGTACAGTGTGTTACAGTGTTGTGCCATGGATGCGCATGACAGTCCCTGGCACGGCTGTGCAGTGCCTGTAATGCCGCTGCAGCCATGAACCTGCTGTGACTGGGTCTGCATGGTGACAGGACATGTCCACATGACACCCTGTGTGCTAATGCTACAACATGCCCATCCAACACTGTTAGTGTCCAAATAGCCTGATTGGCACTGACCCAGCACATGTGCCACCACAGGCATGGACTGTCAGACACAGTGTAGCACAGCATGGGCTATTGCCACACATGGTACATCCCACGGGAACACAGTTGCACAGTGGCACACATTGGGACTGGTATGGCAACCAGGGCACAGACACATGGCCTGACACATGTCATGGGCGTGGCCACTTATGGTGCTGTGATGGGCTGCCACCTGTCTGGAACCCCCCTCCAGGGACATCCTGCACAGCAAACCTGGCAATGCCTGCCACTAGCAGCTCCTCATTTGTGCTGAGGTGCACGTCGGACTGTGGGCCACCCCCTGTCCTGCGCAGGGAGGCCTCAATGTGTGCCACCATATCCTTGGCCCTCCGCTTGCCATCATTAAGGTGCTTCCTGAATTCCAGTGGGGTCCGATTGTATTTGCCCACAGCACTGACATGGCATGCCATCACATCCCAGATCTCCTCCCATGCTGCAAGGCTGCCACCCCTGCCTGTCAGGATATCACAATGCAGGTTATATGCTTCTGTGAGGGCCCTCTCCTCATCTTTGGTGATGTTTGATTGCCTGCGACTGGTGGCACTGCCTCTTCCATACATTCTTACTTCTGTGGGAGAGCAGAGACAGATATTAGACACACACATGCATGTTCCCGTGTGACCAGTACTGCCGTGCAGTGGTTGCGATGTGCCTCCACAGTGACTGCCTGACAAGGCCTTCAGTCTGTGCAAGTCTGTTGTGGTGCAAGGTGTGTTGTGGTGGGCAGTGCTGCATCCACTGTGGTCATCTGGACTGCCATGAACAGTTGCACAGCCATGGACATGCTGCCAGTGTTGCGTGTCCAGAGACACATGCAGCTGGTCAGGCCATCACTGACACTACGCACACCCCACTGTTTGTGCAGGCACATCAGCCACCAGCATTCCCCCCGTCATAGTGCAGCTTGTGGAACAGTGTGTGGCACAGCATGGAGTGCAACAGGTGTCCCTGCACATGTCTGGATGGCAACAGGCTGTCCACTGACCATTGCATGATGTGGATTGGCTACACTAGTAATGGTATTGTAAAACAACAGATTACTCCGGTTCACAGTCAGCTGGCATTCATCTGTATCCCCCTCCCTCAGGTCGTGCCTGAAAATAGGCAGAATTTGTCTAATGCATTTACCCAGTAAACACAACCTACATAACTACATAAATAAATAAATAGTACTCACCTTCAAGGCTGTTAATCTTCTCAGTCACCTTATCTCAGTGTGGTCTGAGTTGGGAGGATTTATGTCTCAGGGCATGCAAATGAGGATTGGGGCAGAGATAATGAGATGCTAAACAGCTGAGATGCCCCTGCATACGTCAATAGGCTGATTTGGGTGCATTGTCTGTGAACTGCATAACTGCTCTCAGCTCATCCCAATCAGCATGGCACATCTGCTGTTTTGAGCACATTTTCAAATGGTGCATTACCTGCGCATGTGTGGTGTATTCAGGGCATCTTCCTGAATGGGGTGCAAGTGCATGGGTGCATTCTGTGTGCATGTGCTGTGTCCATTGTACATCTGCCACCGGAACGCATATGCGTGATTGGCCCGACATTTACATCACGGACATGCACATAGTGCATGTCATGCGGTGCCATCTGCATGCGCATGCACATCCATATACACGATGTACAATATGCCACCCGTCCGTGGTTGCATGCTGATCTCATGTTATGTGCCATAGCATGTCACTGTGCTACTGTGCATCACAGGCGCTATGCGCGATGATACGTGACACCCACAATATGACGGATGCCTTCGTATTGTGCATGCATGACCTGGTCATGACCCATGACCCCACATTCCCACCATAACAATGTGTTTTGCACATGCACCTGTGGGTGCATGACTGACCAATTGCGCTTCACGCCACTGAGCACGGCGGCATGCACATGGCCTAGTGGAGCATGTGGCTGCATTTGGCATTTCAGCTGCTCAGGCCTTGTAAACTGATGTTTGCTGGTTCTGCTGTGGACATGCCAAGAGCAGGGAGGACTGGACCAAGGGCCATGAATTGGTCCAAGGTGGAGTTGCTCCACCTGGTGGCCCTGATGCTGCAGGTGGAGGGGCAGCTTTTTGGGAGGGAGGCCCTGCAGGTGCCCAGGGCGCAGGTATGGGCCACCATTGACTGGTGGCTGGTGCGGTGCACAGGGGTTCCCCGCACCAGGTAACAGTGCAGGTACCGATATGGTGACCTTGGCTGGAGGGACTGGGTCCATCTGGAGTGGCTGCATGAGCGTGCATGCAGGGGTGCACTACCATGACCAGGTAGGTATCACGCGTACGTACGTGTGCAGCACAGGCACTTGTGGGGTGGGGATGGGTTACATCACAATATCACACTCACATGGGCACTCACCATCATGCACACTTGGATGTGACTGCACCTGCCCTGTGGTGCCCTGTCATGCATGCCACGTGGGGTGGGCCTCTCTGTGGTGGTGTGTGTGTGTGTGTGTGTGTGGGACAGGTACACTGTGTCGCGCATGGGGTGGGACCACCGTGTACAGTGCATAACCACAGCAGGTCACTTTGGGGGTTCAGGCAAGACTGCTGTGTGCAGCTGCAGACTATAAGGCTGGTCACCGGTGTTGCACTGGTTGGTACACCATCACTGCATGTCTACACTGATGTTGGGGGGGGGGTTTGTGCAATGACGTGTCTACTCATAGCAGTCCCTGTCTGTTGTGTCTTGCAGGGCTGGAGATCAGGCGGCAGGCTGCGGAGGCTGCTGAGGAGGAACAGCGGAGGGCTGCAGATGGTGCACGGCATGGTGTCCGTGTGGGTTCAGGTAGTTGGCTACATTGTATGTGCAGTGTCCGTCTGGTGAGGTGGGCTTCTGCTCAGTGGGGGTTCTGTGTCTTCAGTGGCACTTATTATGTGTTCTCTGTGCTCTTGCTGTAAATCTCCAGGATCATGGCAGTGTGGCTGGCATTGGAGGACCCCTGGAGTGGCAGCAGGATATTGGGCACGGAGTCCCGTGGGCCATACCAGTGGCACTGTGGCCCACATTGAGAGTGCAGGGCCAACTGCAGAGGACATTGGCCACTATCATTATACTGCTGTCGGCACGTGGCCACGGGGGTTCATGGTGGCATGTTGCGCGGCCACGCCACTAGCCATAATATTGTAAATAGCTGTTAGTCCTGTACTTATATTGCTGTTTCCCCCAACCTTCCTACCTATGTTGCTGGCCCTGCCCACTCCCCCCTTAAGCACTCCTGTTACTGTAAATAGTCCCTCACACCTCATCCCTTTTTCTATCATCCACTGTTTATAGTTTTTTGCAGTTTGGTTTGTTGTTCTTGTAATTGTTGTTATTTATGTGTTTTGTATTAAATTATTGCTTCTCTGACTTAGTGTCTGTGATCCTTCACTGTTCCACGGTCCTGGGTTTGGGTACTGTCACGGGCTCTTCACTGTCCCCTTGCTGCCATGCCTTGTGTGCACCGTAGTTGTACAGTCTGCTTCCCCCGCCACCCCACCTCCTTGCGGCTCCACTGTTGTCTATGGCATGTGCATGGGTCTCATGTCCTGCTGCTCATGTTTCTGCCCCCAGTCTGTGTATGCTGCTTGTGGAATGCATACATTGCACTGCTGCACTATTGGTCTGTGGCCCTGTGTGCGGTGTCCTGTGGTTGAGGGGTTTGGACTGGCTATGTGGCACTGTGGTGGCACTTTGTGCTGCCCAACATATGGCACAGTGTCACCCTGTGTCACCTCCCACATGGCCACAGTCTTTTTTTTATTTATTTCATTTTTGTTGACCGGGTAAATGCACTAGACAAATCCTGCCTATTTTCAGGCACGATCCGTGGAGGGGGATACAGATGAATTCCAACTGACCTTGAACCAGATTAAGCTTTTGGTGGTATTTTTTAGTGAATGAGGGAAATTTGGCCAGGACACCACCCCTACTCTTTTCGATAAGTGCCATGGGATCTTTAACATCCACCTGAACTACCACCAATCCAGGCAGATGGGACCTCGGTTTAACGTCTCATCCGAAAGATGGCACCTCTGAAGTGCAGCACCTCTCTCATGCTGTACCACAGTGTCAGTACTGGGATATTAACCCAAGTGCCAGATGTGGGAACTGAACCTACAGTCCTCTGATCTCCCGGCCTCAGAGGCGAGTGTACTACCTACTGAGCCACTGACTTGGCCACCTGTGGTGTTGGTCTTGTCCAGTGGTCACCACCTCACTCCTTGTTTTCACCCACTGTTGTGTGGCACCATGTTGCAGTGTACCTGTTCTGTGTGCCTACCATGGGCATGTGTGGGGTGTGGCCTGGGCCTCTGGATATTATTCTGTACACCCAGTCTCACTATTGTGCCTGTTTTAGCCACTGTTGTGCCCTTGGACTCTGGTGTGTCCCTTTGGTCATGTGTCCCTCTCTCTTTTGTCCTATTGCATTATCCCCTGTTGCTACCACATGCCTTGCTGGGTTGCTCCATATTCACTGTGTTGCTCCCCTGAGTGGTTGTGCACATCCCATATACGCTAGAGCATCTCCACTTGCGCCCTGCCCTTTCCGTGAGATTCACAATGGGGTTGCGCATGGCTCCCAGAACACAGCAAAAGGATGCCAGAGACTTGTTTTTGTTTTGTTTTTTATGCAGGGGGCTATACCCCCGCACCACCCTACTAAAGGATTCTCAACTCCAGGGGAGTGCATGTCGGGGGGGGGAATGCAAATCCAAAAAAATGAAAAAATGTCCAGGCGCAACAAAGTAAACATGCGCCCGGAAATGATCCCAGCACCCTTGCAACCCTAGTCTGCCACCAACCCACCATGCCACAGGGCCAGTTTGGCAGCCCACTGCCTCACTTTGCCTCACAAGCCCTCCCTCCCCTTCCACGGCAGGCTCGCTCCACCCCATGTGCTTGTACATATAGTGACATCCTGTCACTATATTCGCAGGCCCTCCCCATCCAATCGCCCTCCCTACCTGGTAGCTTTGTGGACTGGTGCCGCAATTGAGTCACCCTTTTTAAAAGTGCTCAGTCGCAGTCACCATTGTCAAGGGCTACCAAGCTTCTTCTGTTGTAATGTCATTGTAGCCATCAATGTTGTTGTCAAGGAGTAGAGAACCTGTCCTTTAGCTCTGTATGTAAAGTTATCATAGCTACTTTTGTATATAGTTATTATAGCTACTTTTTTTTCTGCCTTCTTTCTTAAAGAGCAGCCTATGCCTTTGGGAAAACTTTAAGACATAACAGTCAGACACAGTTCAGCTGTTATTTCATATATTTTCTGTATATTTCTATAGATATCTCTTGCTCGTTATTTTATTACTGAAGAAATTCAGCAAAACAAGATCTGTATCCCTTAGAGTTTATCTGTCTTTACATCTTATTACCTACATGAAATTATAATGATCTGTTGTGACATCACAGTCTGTTGCCACGGGAATAACTGTGATGTCACAAGCAGAGTATTGTGAGATCAGGTTGGGGAGACGCAATAGCAGCTGATGAACCCCCAAGGAACAAAAATCCTGTTTTCATGCTTATGACCTCCATAATAAATAATGGGGATAAAAAATACAAAGTCAGTGAGAAATTTAAAACTGCTTTATGTCCAGATATTACGTTTTTCAAAGTTCTTCTTGAGGCATCAGTGGCTCTTTCAGCTTGTGATGTTTGTGCATGATGCTGTGGCACTGGTTGTATTGTTGATCAGATTCAGAACCAGTTCATCAGTTGTATGATGTGACCAGGTTGCATAGCATTCTGGTGCAGAGGTTTAGATGAAGCCAGGCCATGTCGCTTGAGGATGATGAGCTGATTCATCCTTTGTCCACTGTTGATAAAATCTGCAGGAGAGGAAAGCACAAGAGGACAAAAAAAGACAGTTTTAGTATGGGGACTCACTAATATCCTGGATTCCAGCCATGCAAAACCTGTGGAGGAAAAGGGACATTAGTAGTAATATGAGGTGGGACAATGATAGTCACATTCAGCATTGAAGGGGTAGAAGAAAGGTTCCAATTGTACATACAGGTGCTGCAGGACTTGATGCTTGCTGCTTGCTTTTCTGGAAGCTACACTGGCACAACAGACCAGGTTTGTTGGTGGAAGAGGAAGCTTCTAGTGTGTTACTGGTCACTGTCAATTGCTGTATACCTATAGAAGAGGCTGACACAAGGGAACAGGAAAAAATCATTTTAGTGAGGGGGCACTATCAGCCTGGATGACTGCCATGACATAACTGTGATGGGGAAATGAACATTAGTAGCCAAGTGTGCTGGCTCAGTGTTTGAGATACTCATCATTGCAGTGGATGAAGATGCCCTTTAGTGCATACACTAGAGTTGGAGGAGGCTAGCTAGCCATGCTGGCACAAGAGACCAGATTCACAGTGGTGCAGGAGGATGTTTTGGTGTTGAAGGAGGAGGATTTGGTGCTTGAGGAGGCTTGGTGCTGGTGCCTTGCTGGAGAAGATTATACCTGCAGGACATCGAGACAAACGGGGACAGGAAAAGACTGCATATTCCAGTGCTGGAGGAGGCTTTTGATGCTGGGGGAAGCTGGCTGGTGCCACTGCTGCCAATGATTATACCTGCAGGATAGGAAGACACAAATGGACAGGAAAAGGAAGTTTTGTCAGGGGGCCCTAAAAGCATGGAGGACTGCCATGACACACCTGTGGAGGGAAATAGATATTAGCAGAATAGCATACTGGCTCACTATTTTAGACTCATACCATCAAAGTGAATGAAGGTGCCATTCAGCATACACCCTAGTGCTGGAGGAGATTGGCTGGCTATGCTAGGAACTCAGTTGGTACAAGAGACCAGGTTTGCAGTGCTGGAGGAGGTGGCTTTCCTGTTGGTGGTAGAGGCTTTTGTACTGGAGGAGGCTTGGAGCTGGTTCCCCACTGGCAATGGCTATACCTGCAGGACAATAAGATACAAGAGGACAGAAGAAGACAGTTGTTATCAGGGGCAATAACAGCCTGGAGGACCACCATGACATACCTGAGGAGGGAAATGGACATCTAGTACCCTAAGTGTGTTGACCCACTGTCTGAGACACTTATCATCGCAGCTGATAAAGTAGGCCTCAGGTATACCGTGGTATTGGAAGAGGCTTTGTGGCTGAAGGAGGCTGGGTTGTATCACTGCTACTGATGGTTATACCTGCAGAACAGGGAGACACAAGGGGCCAGCATAAGAAAGTTTTGGTCAAGGTGCATCAGTAGTCAGGGAACCGGTAAAGGGAAACAGACATTAGTAGAGCTGGAGAGGTCATTAATACTGTCATGCTTACCATCTCAGTAGACAATGAAGTCCTTCAATGTACATCCCACAGTGCTGGAGAAATGTTGATGCTGGCTGACTCTTCCAGTAACTATTCTGGCACAAGAGGTACAGTTTTCACTGCTGGAAAAGGATGCTTTGGTGCTGGTCAGAGGAGGCTTTGGTGCTGGTGTTTTGTTGGCAATGGGTCTTATGCTGGCACAAAAAATGGAGCTGCTGGAGGGAAGTTCATTTTGGTTGGATGTTGGCAATGGGTCTTGCACTAGCACAGGAGACAGATTCACTGGAGAAAAGTTCATTTTCACTGGCAGGCTTTGGCTGGCTGGTGGCCGGCATTGACCGGCTTCTATACTGGACCAAGAGATCAGGTTAGAGGAGGAATTTGGCTGGCTGATGGCTGGTTTTTGCTTGTGTGTCTGGCTTTGACCATTTGCTATGCTGACCCAAGAGTCCAGTTTAGAGGAGGACTTTGGCTGACTTTGGCTGGTTCATGGCCAGCTTTGAGCTGCTACTATCCTGGTACAAGAGTCCAGGTAAGAGGAGGACTTACTCTGGTTGCTGGCTGACTGGTGGCCAGCTTTGACCAGCAGCTGCACTGGCCCAAGAATCCTAGTTAGAGGAGAAATGTGGCTGGCTTTGTCTGGCTGGTGGCCAGCATTGACCAGCTGCTATGCTGACTTAAGCGTCTGGGTTAGAGGAGGACTTTGGCTGGCTTCTGGCTGGCTATGGCCATCTGACTGGTGGTGTTTTCTGGGGGATAGTTGTCCACGAGTCCAGTGCTAGTGCTGGAGACTGGGTTGCCGGAGGTGGCTGGCTGACTGGTGGTGCTAGCTATTGGCTTGTTGGCCATGGGTCCTATGCTGTCACCAGAGACTGGGTTGTTGGAGATGGTTGGTTGGCTGGTGGTGCTCACTGATGGTCTGGTTGGTGGCTAGTTGGTAATGGCTCCTATGCTGTCACCAGAGACCGGGTTGCTGGAGGTGACTGACTGGCTATTGGTACTGGCTGCTGATGCTAGCTGGTGTCTAGTGAGCTACAGGTACTGTGCTGCTACCAGGGACCAGATTGCTAGAGCTGTGGTGCTGGCTGGTGCTGCTCACTGGTGGTCCTGCTGGTGGCTAGTTGGCCACGGGTCCTACACTGGAGCCAGAGACTGGGTTGCTGGAGGTATGTGGCTGGCTGGTGGTGCTGGCTAGTGGCTTGTTGGCCACAGGTCCTATGCTAGCACCAGAGACCTGGTTGCTGGAGATGGCTGGTTGGCTGTTGGTGCCAGCTGGTGATCTGGTTAGAGGGTAGTTGGCCATGGTCCTACACCGGCTGTTGGTGCTGGCTGGTAGCACTAGTTGGTGGTGCTGGCTTGTGGCTAGTGAGTCACAGGCCCTATGTTGTTACCAGAAACAGGGTTGCTGGAAGTGGCTGGCTGGCTGAGTGGTGGCACTGGCTGGTGGCTAGTTGACAATGGGTTCTGTGCTTGTACCAGAGACCGGGTTACTGGTGGTGGCTGGCTGGCTGGTGCAGCTGGCTGGTGGCTATATGACCATGGGTCCTATCCTGGTTCCAGAGACTGGGCTGCTGGAGTTGACTGACTGGATGGCTGGTGGTGTTAGCTGTTGGTGCTGATTAGTGGCTATTTCACCAGCTTACACTGGTGCCAGAGACCAGGTTGTTGAAGGTGGCTGGATAGAAGGAATCCTTAGGATGGCAGAGAAACATGAGATATTGCTGATGGGGACCTCAATATGCCAGATGTTAACTGGAGCACCTTTGCTGCAGCCACATCCAAAAGCAGGGCCATTCTCGATGCCCTACAGGGGTCATGCCTCAGACAGCTAGTGTTGTAACTCACTAGGGAGAGAGGGAGGGAGGGAGCAATCTTAGACCAGGTACTCTCAAATGGGGATGAAGGGAGGATCTCAGATCTAGAAGTGGGTAACCATCTGGGAACAAGTGACCACCAGACAGTGTGTTTCATAAAAAACTCAGCTATAGAGTCAAGCCATACAAAAGTGAAGGTACTGGACTTCAGAAGGGCAAATTTTGTCAAAATAGGAGAATGCCTCATAAAAGCACTAACAAACAGGCAAGAAGGAGGGGTGGAACAACAATGGGGAAACATCAAAACTGCCATCACAGAGGCAACAAGCCTTTGTGTGAAGCAAATAAACAAATCAAAACAAAAGAAAAAAACACTATGGTTCTCAAAAGAGTTGGCGGGGAAGGTTAGGGAGAAAAAGATAGCATTCAAGAAGTATAAGGAAACACAGAAGGAGCAGGACAGAGAACTGCACCAGTCAAAGCAGAAGGAAGCAGGGAAGGCAGTCAGAATAGCAAAGGAAAACGAGGAAAAGATAGCCAACTCAGTTAAGAAGGAGGATAAAACCTTTTATAGGTACTTTAGGGAGTGAAGAAAGACAAAAGGAAGGATACTGAGGCTAAATAAAGAGGAGGGTGAGTGGGCAGAGAGAGGGACAGTGAAAAAGCAGGGATACTAAATGAATACTTCTGCTCAGTATTCTCAAAAGAAGAGGAGGGGGAGGTACCTAATCCAGTCAATAGAAGTACTCTGGATAGCGAGGTCATTATCAGTCCTTTCACAGAAGAAAGGGTTCTGAAAGAACTCCTAAAACTGAAGGTAGACAAAGCAATGGGGCCTGATGGGATTCACTCCGCAATTCTAAAAGAACTAAGGGAAGAACTAGTAACACCACTGACTACCCTTTTTAACAAACCATGGGAGGATGTTATGGTACCTGAGGATTCAAGGAGGGCGGATGTGATTCCCCTTCACAAAAGTGGGAACAAGACAGAGGCAGGAAACTACAGACCTGTCAGTTTGACCTCAGTGGTAGGGAAAATGATGGAATCACTTTCAGAAGGAAAGAATTGTTGAATATCTAGAGACCAGTGGGGCACAGGACCCAAGGCAGCATGGATTCACAGTGGGAAGGTCATGTCAGACAAAAATAATTGAATATCTTTGACTGGGTGACCAAAGTAGTAGACCAGGGAGTGGCTGTGAACATGGCCTACCTAGACTTTAGCAAAGCATTTGACACAGTCCCACACAAGAGATTAATAAACAAGTTAGCCAGCCTGGGAGTGGGTCCCAGGGTGGTCGCCTGGGTAAAACACTGGCTAGAATACAGGATGCAGAGGGTAATAGTAAACGGAGTCCACAGTGAAGAAAGAGGGGTTACTAGTGGGATACTGCAGGGTTCAGTACTGGGACTGGTCCTATTTAATATCTTTATAAGTGACATTGCAGAGGGATTGGAAGAAAAGTATGTCTCTTTGCAGACGACACAAAGATCTGCAAACAGGGTTGATACACAAGATGGGGTGGAAACGATGGGAAGGGACTTGGAAAGGTTGGAGGGATGGTTAAATGTATGGCAGCTTAGATTCAATGCAAAGAAGTGAAAAGTAATGCACCTGGGAAACAAAAACCCAGAGGAAGAATACACAATGTGGGGTGAGATACTGACAACAACAAAAATGGAAAGGGACCTGGGGGTGGTTATATCAGATGACCTGAAAGTGGGCAAGCAATGTGAGAGGGCAGTAAGGAGGGCTGGTTAGATACTGGGATGCATAGGGAGATGCATCACCAGTAGAAAACAAGAAGTTGTTATCCCTCTGTACAAACAGCTGGTGAGACCACATCTGGAGTACTGCATGCAGTTCTGAAGACCCCATCTCTGCAAATACATAGACAGGGTGGAGGCTGTCCAGAGGAGGGCAATCAAAATGGTGCAGTGTCTGCACCAGAAGACATACAAAGTGAGACTAAAGGAGCTTAATATGTATACCCTCGAGGAAAGGGGGGGCATGATAGAAACATTCAAGTACCTCAAGGGAATCAACAAAGTCGAAGAGGGTAGCATTTTTCAGAAAAAGAGATGTGCAAGAACAAGGGAACACAATCTGACGATAGAGGGGGCACAGTTCAGAAGTAATCTGAGGAAGTATTTTTTCACAGAGAGGATTGTGGATGCATGGAACAGCCTTCCAGAAGAGGTCATGGAGTCAAAAACAGTGGGGGAATTCAAGAATGCATGGGACAGACATAAGGCAATTCTAGTGGTGGGTAGGAGGAAGAAAGCTGTTGGTTAACAAGGATCTGCAGCTTATCCATTAAGTAGGGAAATGGGCAGACTAAGTGGGTCAAGCGGGCCTTATCTGCCATCAAATTCTATGTTTCCATGCTGCATAGTGGCTGGCTTCCTTTATAGGACAGCATGGCCCATTCTGGTGTTCTAGCTGCATAGCACACAGTTAAATATATTAAAGATATTGTATCTTATTTCATCAAATGTAAATTATACAGTACAGTACAGAAAAAATATTCTTAGGTGTAGAACGAACACACTCAATTTTGCAGCGTATATGGACAACAGTGTGGACAACAGTGTGGTGATGTCGGAAGAGATATGCAGTTGCATGAGTGACACCAGCAGTGCAATGTATGTAATGTTCTTCTCAGATGAGTAGAGCAGAGGAATTAATAACAGGACATCATTTGTCTGTGCAAAAGTATTCTTGTTCTAATGGAAATGCAGCACCACAACATTCAATACACTGACCTCCTGTCAGGATGGCCATCTATTAAGAAACAAAACAAAACACCATAACAAAAATCTTTCATCACCAAACAATAATGTAGTTTGGCACCAGCCAATTGCAACCAAAATGCTCACCTTCAAGAGTCAGTAAACAGCCAATTCATTGTTTGTCATTCATAAGGTGATTCTTAAGTAAAAGAAATAAAACGGGAGTGTCTGTACGTGTGTGTGTGAATGAAAGACCACAAAAACAGGATGTGATAACTAATGTGTCCCAAGACATGTGCTGCCCTCTTTTGTTGCCACAATGGAAAGCCAACAGGGAGTCGACAATTGTCTTTGAGCCATATGCTTCAGCATCCCATCCATAATGTGTACTTTTCTACTCCAAGAATACATGCAAGAATCTGAGCAGCGGCAGAATCATGCTCACACATGATGAGGTGAAATTGACTTTCCTTGTAACAGCTTCAAATGATTACAAGAGCTCCACTAATGTCTTCATGGTATACCAGCTACTCGAAGACACCATTACATCTGCTCCACTGATTTTATTATAGAAAAGATCATTGTAGATTGCCAGCTTCTGCTCTTGGAACCATCTCAACATGTCGGAAGATGAGTTCCACCTTGACTCACAGACCTGCATTAGAGCATGTTCTGGGCAGGATTTCTTCATGCTGGACACGTAGCTCCCTTCTGGCTTTCACGGAGTTGGAAGAGTGGGTACAGATTTTTTTTATTGTATCCTATATGTCCTCCACACTATGGGTCTTACCCAAGAGATTACGGATGACCAAGTGTAGGCAGTGAGTGAGACAGTGCATGGATGTACCCACCATCATCCATAGCTTTCAAAATTTTGTCAGCATTACCAGTGACAACAACCCCAGCCTCCAGTCCATTACATGTTAACCAGTTGTCAATGATCTCCTCCAGTTTGACTAACAGGTTTTCTGATGTATGGGTGCTGTCAAAGCCAATGACACAAACAGTTGCATGTTGTCCTGATGTAGTAGACTTTGTGCCACTACTGACAACACCTTACAGCATTTTTCCTCCTGTGGGATGAAGGCACACCCAATGCACCATTGCTGCCATATAGTCCATGAGCTGATCATTCATCCACATGTCAGTGGTGAGATGGACCTATGAGATGGTAGACTGCCACGAGCTATGAAAGTCCTCAGTACACTTGCTTTTGCACAGGTCAGGCAAGGCAAAACAAGCAAACAAAATGCCATGATGGTTCACTGTACTGAGGCTCCACTGTATGCATCAATCTGTGGAACGATGGACAGGAAACAAAGAAGAAGGGCAAAAGGTTGACGAACAACAGCTTGACCACTGCTCTGTCGATCTACTTCACCTTAGAGTACCCTGATGCAAACTTACTTGTGCATTCCACACATTGCTCCAAGAACAGCTGTCACCTGGAGGAATGGGAATATCAGAACACAATGGAGTTCTTGGTTATTCTAACTCAGAGGATGACCTCCTCTGACCAGCTGGTGTCTGGCTCTGGACAGGCAGGAAATGCTGAGCAGTCCTATTCTGCTGGCATTTCTGGCTAACCTCGCCATGGACCTCGTTCTTTGCAGCCTACTCATGATGATGATTCGTGCACAACTGGGGGGACATGCTGGAGGTACCATGGGCTGGTGGATATCCCTACTGATTTTGACTAAACTCACCAAACAGCAGCACAAGTGAAGTCACCAGAACAAATTTCAAAATATGTCCAGATGCCAGAGCCTTTAGATTTTTTTTAGCTAGTATAGGTGATGGAGACATCGGGTACAGGGAAAAATGGTCACCATCATTGCCACCATCAGCCCCAAGAGATGACATGGCACCACCTTTTCTTTTGGAGCAGCCTTTAGCAGTCTTTTTCCCAACTGCCTTCTCCACAGGCGCAGTCAGTTTCCTTGTTGATTTCCTTTTTTTCTGTCGAGTGCCTTTAGGCCTAGCTTCAACTGCCAGCTCCTCTTCCTCCTCATCATCATCATCTGAGGTAATGGCGGGGACATATTCCACATCACCATCATCAGATGCTGGTTTTGGTTCAGCTTCATTCTTGTTGACTTCTTCCACAGTAACATCCACTTCAACTTCTTTCTGCTCCCCCACCACATTTTCCACCACCTCGGGAACCACATCTGGTACTGGTGGTGATACAGATCTGGGTTCCTAAACCACCCCCAGCTCTACTGACTATGCTGACTAGTAGGTGGTGGTGCAATTGGAATATAGTTGACATGCCCAGTCTGGGTAACAATTGTTGGCTTCTTTATGTTTTCAACAATATAGTCCTCCACAGAACCATGCTCAGAAACAGAATGATCAGCACCACCAGAATCACCACCTCCTCGTTCAGTAATCTCCAACTGTGACACAGTTGAAGATGCCTTTTTTTATATCACAGGTGACTTGTGGACCTTGCCCAGCGACACAAGACATCATTTACCTTCATACCACTCCTAGGAGAACTCAACTAACACCCTCAGCATGAGGAGAAACCTCCCCCACATCATGCCCCTCAACAGTGGTACCACCAGCCTCCACCGTGCCAATCCTATTAGCCACCACATCTGTGTAAGAATGCTTACCAGCTGCTCTACTGCCATCTCCAGACATGCTTTTGAGTATACAAAATCACAAAATTCAGGAGGAATGCCATTTTTTAACACAAGGGAAAATATGTTTTTTATACTGTAACTGTCACTTTAAGAGAGACTCCCTGACAAACTACCATCTAAGGTTTGCTTAGCCCTTTACTCCTGGGGATATAAAGAAATATCCATGAGGGATCTAGTCCAACCACACACTGTACAAAACATCTGTGACTGCAACAAAGGACCTGCTCACCACAATGTTGTTTGGCATTTTTAATTTATTTTCATTTACATGCTATTGTCGACATTTTGTGGCACATTTGTTTCTTCTTCGGAACAGCATGAAGAAGCTAAGCATTCTCCTTCTTTAATAAATATGGTCTTTGTGTATTGCTTCTTTTCTTTTGTTCCCTTTCTTTCAGTATTGGCTCCTTTATCTAATCAACTTTTTTGTTTTATCTTTAGAAGCTCACTTTTTTGTGCTTCCTTGCGCAGACACAAGAAACATCGTGTTAGAATTAATAGTATTTCAGAGGTGTGTCACTGCTGAGCCAATTGCATATTGAGCTGCAATGTGCTTGACAGAGCAGACCAATGACCAGGCAAGTCACTTGTTATGCTGGTCACTGTCTGATGGGTGGAAACTTTACATAGTTGAAAGGACTGAGTGCTCCAAAGAGAAAGCACGTTTAGTCCTCTCATTTGTATAAAGCTGGCGGGCAATGAGATGATCAGCTTTAGTAGTAGCAGTAGTAGATCTTTTTATTCAAATCATGAAAGGATAACACTCCACTGTGCAAAGCTCATTTTCAAAGAGGTTCTGGAGCATAAGAACAAATACTTACAAAATTACAAAACATACAAAATACAGATAATATATATACATAACAATCCAGATACATATTGATGGTGACAGAGTTAGGTCCACCGGCTCCATTCACATATAAAATTCAAACTTTACTATCCCCTACTATCTAACCATTAGGTAACCATTAGGTGTCAGCGTGGCTCAGATGGTAGCACACCCACTTCTGGACCAGAAGGTTGTGGATTCTCGTCCCACATTGGGATTGGACTTGCACCTAAAAATGTTGGCATCCGAGTGCAGTATTGGGGGGGTGCTTTACTGCTGGGCTGTGCTGTCCTTCAGATGAGATGTTAAACTGACATCCCTTCTACCCATCCTGGTGTTGTCCTGGTGGGTGTCCAGGTGGAAGTAAAAGAATCCAGGGCATTCTTCGCAAAGAGTAGGGGACATTCCCGGTGTCCTGGTCAACATTCCCCTTCCCATAAATCAGTTCATGCAATGTCCAGGCTTTGGGTGAGTGTTGATGTGCGATATGGTCACCACTACACATTCAGTCACTTCACTACCAGTCTAGTATTGCTTGTAAAGTGCTTTGGGATACACTGTGTATGAAAAGCGCTATATAAATGCTGCTTCTTCTTCTTCTTCTAGCATCCAAACAGCAATACACTATCTCTTAACCAACTCTTAAAGTCATTTAATCTCACTGCTATATTAAACTGACGTAAGTTAATTGAAATCAAATTCCACAATACTGCTCCCCTAAGCAAAACCGATGATCTTCCAATCTCAAGATTGCATTTAATTACACTATATTCTGTACTCTTGGCTGATCTCAGATTTTCCTTTTTCTGATCTAGTTTGAAATAAATCTGGTACATATTTGTGGAAGACACCTTTCCATAGTTTATGCATAGACTGGAGAAGATGAAGTTTTCTTCTTTCTTGTGGTTTAGACCATTTTAGGGAATTGTATAATATACATCGGTTGGTTATGTGGTGGATATCTAAAATGAAACTGGCCAGCTTGTTAAACATCAAATCCACCCTATCTGGGTATTTGAAGCACCAGAGTAAGTGATCTCCCCATAATCCAGAATGGGTGTAATCATGGAATTTACCACTTGCAATTTCACTTCAGTGGTCATATTGTGTTTTACTCTATACAAAAAACCCAACTTCCCACTTACACTGTTCGGCATGTTATAAATATGTTCATTCTGTTTTAGGGCATTATCCAGCCATAGCACCACATATTTATATTTGCTACCTTGCTGCATGCTCTTCCCCCCTAGTGTAGTCAATATTAAGTTGTTGTTCTTCAAAGTTTGTTTTTTCACCAAATATAATTGATTGGGTTTTAGTGTCATTTAATACCAAAAGGTGATTATTAAAGAAGTTCTGAACATATGAACATACAATGAAGCCAGCAGAGGAAGGCCATTTGGTCTATCAAGTCTACTTGTATTGCAGGGTACACAGTTTGAGATAATGTCCCTGCCCTCCCTCCCCACACACAATCCTTATTTTCCCACTATGCCTATCCCAACCTCTGTTAAAGCTTTCCACTGTCTACAATGAGATGACCTCTTCTGGCAGTGCATTCCAAGTGTCCACCACCCTCTCAGTGAAGAAGTGCTTCCTGACCTCCCATTCTTCAGCTTAAGACTGTGCCCCCTAGTGTTATGGTTGCCACTCAGCTTAAAGAGACTTTTCTTATCAACTTTATTCATCCCTTTCAAGTACTTGAAGGTCTCAATCATGTCCCCTTTCCCTCTCCTCTCTTTCAGGGAGTACATTTTTAGTGCCCTCAACCTCTCTTCATATGCCCTGCCCTACTGACCCGCTATCATCTTTGTAGCCCTCCTCTGGACCTTCTTCAGTAGGTTAATACCCTTTTTGAGGTGTGGGCACTAGTACTGAACTCCATACTCTAGATGTGGCCTTACCAGTGAACTGTATAAGGGCAGTATAACCTCCTCTCTCCTACTACTGATCCCCCTAGATATGCATCCCAGCATCTTGTTTGCCTTTGCTGCTGCTTTCTTGCACTGTGGGACATGCTTCAGGTCCCTAGTGATCATCACTTCTAGGTTCTTCTCCTACTCTGATGAAAATACTCAGACTCCTCCTAGGTAGTACTCTGTCCTGGGATTCTTGACTCTAAAATGCATAACTTTGCATTTTTGGCATTGAAGCCAAACTGCCACATCCTAGACCACCTCCCCAGCTTTTCCAGATCTTCCTGTAGGTCAAGGGTCAGTCTTAACTTTTTTTTGCACTAGCCAGCAGGACAAGTTGATTTAGAATTGCACTTGCCCGCAGATGGTTGCACTAGCCCACAATTGTAATGATAAATTGTGATCACTTATACAGGAAACAAATGCAAGCCATGAAAATACTCTGATTATTGTGCATTTATCCTGCTCCCACATTGCTTCCGGCCCCAGCAGAAAAAAAGACTGCAATGCCATCATGCACAGTGTGCCCCCCATTGTTTTGCATCATTGCCTCCTCTCTTCCTTTTTCTGCACTCCCCGAACAATAGGATAACAGCAGCAAATGTTCAGTCAGGCAGACTGACCTAACTCTGCACACACAATAGCTGGCATCATAGTTTAAATGCTACATTGACAAGCATTTAAACTAGCAAAGGGGGGTGGCAGGCCAGAAAGGAGGGTACCTACTTGCTCACCCCCCCCACAGCTATCAGTGGAACCAGTGAACTGGAGGAGTGGCTATCTCTACAAGGCAGTGTACAAAAGATGGAGATTAGTGCCCAAGAGGTGGATTGGCAGAAAAGGGGCAAAATTCAGCAGAAGGGCAGACAGCAAGGAGAACCAGGGATAAAGGACAACCAAGGAAGGGGCTGGAGTAGAACAGCAAAACAGTCTAGGGAGGTCAAATCATGGAAAGCCATGTAAGCCAATGCCAGGAGCCTTAGCAACAAGATGGAAGATCTGGAGGCTGTCATGGTGCAGTCAGACCGGGACATTGTGGCCATCACTGAAACCTGGTGTAATGATAACCATGACTGGGAGATGGCCATACCTGGCTACAACATATTCAGAAGAGACAGGGCAGGTAGGAAGGGAGGAGGAGTGGCACTGTATGTGAAAAATGACATAAGGGCCACAGAGATCCAGGAGGAACAAAATGGGGAAGAGATACTGTGGGTTAAGCTGGAAAGGAAAATGGGGCCAGCCATCCACACAGGTGTGGTCTATAGACCACCAGCCAAGTTGAAGAAACAGGTAGGGAGCTGATGCTACGCCCAAAGGATGGCAGACAGAGGTGAGGTAGTACTGGTTGAGACTTCAATATTCCAGACGTGGACTGGAGCATCCAGCAAGCATCAACTGAGAACAGATTTATCCTGACTCCTTCAGGGTGCCTTCTCAAGCAACTGGTCATGGAACCAACTCAGCAGAAGGCAATACTGGACCTTGTGCTCACAAACAGGGACAGTGTGATGGGGGTAACAGTGGGGGAGCACCTGGGGAACAGTGACCACCAGTCATTGTGGTTTGAAATCACAGAAAGAGCAGAACCAAACCACACAAAAACATGTATCCTGGATTTTAGGGGAGCAGACTTTGGGAAAATGGGAAGATACTTGAAAGAGGCATTAAGGGGAATGGGGCAGGAATCAGGGGTTGAGAAACAGTGGGCAGTATTTAACATGGGGATTACAAGAGCAACAAAAGTATGCATTAAGCAGGTTAGCAAGAGGAAAAGGAAGGGGTTACCATTATGGTTTTCCAAAGAGGTAGCAAAGAAAGTGAAAGCCAAAAAGATTGCATTCAGGTAATACAAAAAGACACAGGCAGAAGGGGATAGGAAGAAGTACCAGGAGACACAAAGGGAGGCAGGGAGGTCAGTAAGGGAAGCCAAAGCTCAGACAGAAGAACACATTGCAAAATCCGTGGGTAGAGGAGACAAAACCTTTTGCAGGTACATAAATGAAAAAAGAAAGGCAAAGAAGGGATAGTGAGACTGAAGAGGGAGGATGGGAGCAGCGTGGAGGATGACAACAGTAAAGCTGACATACTGAACAGGTATTTCTGCTCAGTCTTTTCTGAGGAAGAGGAGGGTAATGGTTCTGAAGGAGTACAAGGGGTGAGAATGGTGCAGAAATGGACACAAGTCCCTTTACTCGAGAAAGGGTCCTGAAGGAACTGGAAGTAATAAGAGTTGATAAAGCAATGGGGCCAGATGGGATGCACCCAGGGTCCTTAAAAGAATAAGAGAGGTGGTGGCTGAACCTCTGGCTATCCTGTTTAGCCAATCACTGGAAACAGGGGAGGTACCCAAAGACTGGAGGACAGCAGATGTAGTCCCCTTGTACAAAAGTGGGAACAAAGAGGAAGCGGGGAACTACAGACCAGTCAGCCTCACCTCGGTAATGGGGAAGATCATGGAAGCACTACTGAAGGAGAGATTGGTGGAACATCTGGTTGTCAATGGACTACAGGACCCAAGGCAGCATGGTTTCACCAGGAGGAGGTCATGTCAGACCAACCTCGTTGAATTTTTTGACTGGCTGACCAGGGAGGTGGATCAGGAGAGGGCAGTGGACATGACCTATCTGGACTTCAGCAAGGCCTTTGACACTGTGCCATATAGAAGACTATTATACAAACTGGGGAATATGGGTGTGGGCAGGACAGTAGTGTGGTGGGTAGGTAACTGGCTGGGTGGCAGGACACAGAGGGTGGTGGTAAATGGCTGTCACTCCACAGAGTGAAGAGTGGCCAGTGGGGTACCACAGGGATCGGTGCTGGGACCGGTCCTATTCAACATCTTCATCAGTGACATGGCGCAGGACCTAGAAGGCAGAATTTCACTGTTCGCTGATGACACAAAGCTCTGTAACAGAGTAGACACATCAGAGGGTGTAGACAGAATGAGAGGGACCTGCAGAAACTTGAAGAATGGTCAGGGGTTTGGCAGTTGAAATTCAATGAGAAGTGCAAGATAATGCATATGGGGCACAAAACCCTGGCACAATATATCATTTGGGGGGTGAGGATATAGCATGCAGCAAGCAGGAAAGAGTTATCATCTCTGATGACCTCAAGGTAGGGAAACAGTGTGACAAAGCAGCAGGTAAAGCAAATAGGATGCTGGGATGCATAGGCAGGAGCATCACCAGCAGCAAAAGAGAGGTCATAATTCCACTATAGAAGACACTAGTGAGGCCCCACCTGGAGTACAGTGTACAGTTCTGGAGACCTTACCTACGTAAGGACATAGACAGGTAGAGAAGGCTCAGAGGAGGGCAACAAAGATGGTACATGGATTGCATCACAAGTCCTATGAGGACAGGTTGAAGGAACTGAATATGTACTTCCTGGAGGAGAGGAGGAGAGAATGATAGAGATATACAAGTATCTTACAGGGAGGAACAGTGTGCAGGAATACACTATTTTTAAGTGAAAAAGATGTTCCAGGACTAGAGGGCATGGGATGAAGTTGGAGGGAGGACGAATCAGAGGAAACGTGAGGAAGAATTTCTTCACAGAACGGGTGGTGGACAAGTGGAACACCCTGCCAGAGGAAGTGGTGGGAGCTGAAACAATCATGGGATTTAAGAATGCATGGGATAGACATAAAGGAATTCTGGAGGTCAGGGGTAAGGGGCAAAAGACTTCTGGGAAAACATAAATTGAACTTACAAGCTCAAATGGGCAGACTGGGTGGGCCACAGGCCCTTATCTGCCACCACTGTCTATGTATCTATGTATCATGCACCTCACCTTGCTCTTACCACCACCCACAGGGCAATGAACAGAGTCAGACAGAATAAGATACTCTCAGCCCCCACCCTGTGATCAACTGGAGCCCGGCACTTCTGGAAGTTTTCATACAATGTCAAGTGAGCCTGAAGCACATCTAGGATTTCTTTAGGGAGGTGGCTACACAAACCTAAGGAGCGTGGGAAACAGAAAATGTTGACATTTTTATTTTTAAAAGTATTAATGTTAACATGCTATGCCCCAACAATAACAACTTTCTTTTAAAATATTCTCCTTTCATCAGGACAGGGAAAACAGTACAAGGCATGATACTGCACTACCCCTGTTTCCATACAGGATGATCTATGCACCGCAGTAGTGCTTATTTTAACCTTTCAAATTATGTATTTTATTAATGTATTTTGTACCATACGTACATGCTCCAAAGCTTTGTTTCTAAGATAAAAGGATATACTGGGTAGGGTAAGGGTGTGACTGTAAGGATAGCACATTGGCTGGCATGGTCTATTTAGAAAAGCTGGGGACTACTACACTTGCCAGTAATGGCAGCTATGGGTCTATGGATAGTCATTTTATAGTCTGCAGTGGTGTCCAAGGAAAGTACAGAGTTGAGAGATTTGGGGGGGGGCAACTATGGTGAGACTAGGATAAAACCCACCACTTGCAGAGCAGATCCTGTATGGCTTTTAGCATTTTGTCACTGAAATGTTGGATACAGACAATCAAAATGTAGGGAACTGAGGGGCACTTGTCATAATAATATGGGACAAATAGAGACACATTCAGAAAACTGGAAGCTAGTGACATAATAGCTTCTACCCTTGATCACACTCTGGACACTAGCTGAAAGTTTAAACAGTGGAGTGATAATGACTCACATTGAGCCTTTTGTGGGATTCCCCCTCTTAAACTGCCAGATAACTGCAGCTCTTAATGAGGTGTTAATCACACCAGGCCATCTGGTACACTGAGAAAGATTAGCACAAGGACTAGAGCCTGCAAAGAAAGGGGCATTTTTAACTTCATCAACAGCCATGGAAAATTTGCACTAGTCAAGACGGACAAATAAAGAGTTTGCTGTACTAGCCCTGGCCAATTTGCACTAGATTTTGGGCTAGTGAAACAATGTTAAAATCAAACCATGCTGTAGGTCCTGTATCCCTTTAGCTGTGTCTGCTCTCCCACAGATCTTGGTGTCATCCATGAATAGGCACTTTTTTTCCTTAATGCCATCCCAAATGTCATTGATAAAGACACTGAACAACACCGGCTCCAGTACAGAGTCCTGTGGGACCCCACTGGTTACTTCTCTGGTACCAGATAACTCCTCCCCCCACATTCACCCTCTGGGTTCTGTCCCTCAGCCAGTTTTCCACCCATCTGGCCATCTTTTCCCCAAACCCAAGATCCACCAACTTCCTGATCAACCTTTTGTGGAACACAGAGTCAAAGTCCTTGCTGAAATCAAGACAGAGGATGTCTACCGCTTGGTCCCTGTCTACTGTCTTAGTGAAACAGCCAAAGACATCAATCATATTCATTTAATATAATCTCTCCCCCCAATGAACCCCTGCTGCCTCGCATCCTGAAGACCATGCTCCTCTAGATATTCAAACAAACTTTCCTTTAGTATGGTCTCCATGAGCTTGCCCACAATGGAGGTCAGACTGACTGGTCTATAATCCCTGGGTCATCCTTAGGACCGCTTTTGTGGAGGGGGCACTACATGTGCTGTTCTCCAGTCCTGCGGTACCATGCCTGACTCTAGTGAACTATTAAATAGGTCTACCAGTGGCCCTGCCAGCTCCTCAGCCAGTTCCTTTAGTACCCTTGGATGTACTCTGTCTGGGCCTGGTGATTTGTGCACCTTCAATGCCAGCAGACCTTCCCTCGCTCTATTCTTCTCTATCACTACATCTGTGTTCCCCTTCCTCCCTGCTCCTCTTCTCCCTCCTGAAGACACTGGTCTGTCTCTCTCCCTGGTGAAGACAGAATAAAAGTATTCATTTAGTATCTCTGCTTTTCCCCCCATTATTCTCCACCCACTCCACCTCTTTCTTAAGCCTAACAATCCCTTCCTTCTTGTCCATTTTCTCGCTTATACAGCGAAAGAAAGCCTTTTCCCATTATTAATTCCTTCAGCTATCTGCAGCTCCTTCTGTGCCTTTGCTTGCCAGACTTCCTTACTTGCCTCACTAGCCAACCTTAGGTAATTTTCCCTATCCACCTCTCTTTTGATCTTCCTGAATTTTCTATAGGCCAACCTCTTTTCTGCTACTGCCTGGGCAACCACAGAACTGAACCAGCTGGGCGCTTTGGCCCTTGAGTTCTTTTCCTGAGCCTAATGCACTCATCTGTGGCAACCAGTATTCCTTCCTTAATGATGGACCACCTTTGGTCCACCCCAGTATCTGCTTTGATGCCCACCAGATGGCTCCTTAGCACTTCACCCATTTTTCTGAAGTCCGCCCTCCTGAAATCGAAGATTTTGGTGTTAGTCAGAATGCTTTCCCTGCCCATATCCAGCTGGAACCACACTGTGCAACGGTCACTTCCTCCCAGTGGCTTCCTGACCATTATTTCCTGTACGTGTTCCCCATTTCTGAGCACCAGATCAAGAATTGCCTTAGCTGTTGTTGGTTAAATGATGCCCTGAGTCAGAAACCCACTCTGTAGTCCTTCCAGGATCACCTGACTCCTAGTACATGTTGTGGAGGGTATGCTCCAGTCCACCTTGGGCAGGTTGAAGTCCCCCACAATTACCACCTCTCCTTTCCCCGCAGCTTCCAAGATTTGTGAGTTCAGTTCCCTGTCCCTCTCCTCATTCTGATTGGGTGGTTTGTAAACCACCCCCAACCTCACCTTTCTCCCTCTATTGGACCTTAACTAATCCCATAATGCCTCCACCTCCCCTCCCCTTCCCTTCCTCTGACTTTTCCTCATGCAGGTTATTCCCTCAGTGATGTAAACTGCCACTTCCTCCTTCCCAATTACCCTGTCCCTCCTGTATAGTTTATATCCAGGGGTCACATGATCAAAAGCCCACTGGAATTTAACACTAATGTGGTTAGGCATCATTCCCTCAACATATATTATCATGTCATCAGTGTACCAATGACATTTCACATCAACTTCCTCAAATTTAAAATCATTAATATAAATATTGAATAATAGGGATCCCAAGATAGATCCTTGAGGTACACCAGATTTAATATTGGCCTGCTGAGACATAATTGTACTGATTTCAACCAGTTGTTTTCTACCATCAATGAATGAGTTGAACCAACCAAGTACTGAAGGCGATATACCAATCTCCTGGAGCCTGGACAGGAGAACTCCCCCAATTCAATGTGTCAAAGACCTTTGACAAATTGATAAACAAGGCACCTACCATCTTTCTCCTGTCCAGGCATATTTAGATGTCACTCACCACCTTAACTAGTGCCGTTTCAGTGCTGTGATGTGATCTAAACCCCAACTGATGAGCACACAATTTAGTTATTGATTCCAAGTACTCTTTCAATTGTTTTGATATTAATCTTTCAAATATTTCAAAATTTTGAGGAAGTAAAAGATCAGTTGGTAATTACTTATATCACCCCTATTTCCTGACTTCAATATTGGCATCACTCTGGCTGTTTTCTATCCCGCTGGGTATTCTCCGGTGGTAATAGAAAGATTAAATATTAGTGACGGGGGGAGGCTATACAAGGAGCAGCAAACATTAACAATCTTGAGGATATTCTACCTATTTATTTATTTATGACTTTGATAACCGGGTGAGTGCACTGATCCCAGGGACTGTTTTCAGGCACGACCCGGGCCATAACACATGGCGTAGGGTGACAGTGGAGTACAAGGTAACAGTAATACACATGAAACAGATTTGATACAAGCAACAATAGTAAGCACAATATACAGGTTTGATGCATAGGTCCATTTGAGAACAGTGAATACAAGGTTTCAATATCGGACATGAGGAGATTTGGTACAAACAAACAAATCGTAGGCACAGTGTACAATGTGTGACTGCATCATCCAGTGAGCAAGTAATACACAGAATACTCAGTATAAAATATATATACAATATGTAAAGGCAAGGAAGTCAAATATTACTGTGAAAAATGTGATATAACAGTTGTAGGCAGGGGAGTTGACTAGTGTGTGTGTAGGTGGGTAACCCCTGGGCTGGGGAGTTGACTAGTGTGGGTTGGTGTCAGACCCCAGGGAGCAGCAGCAGGATGAGTTTGCCAGCAACCAGACTTTAAGGCGGGACTTGAAACTGGAGTGTTTGTTCATGGAACACAGTTCAGCTGGTAGTTTGTTCCACTGCAAAGGGGCAGCTGCAGACCAAGCTCTGCTACCCATGTTGGTGGATACCCTAGAAACAGCTAGAGGGGGAGTACCATTAGAGCGGAGGTTATGGAGGAGAGTTCTGGTCTTCAGAAGGACAGTTAAGGGGGATTCTGGAGCCATGCGGATAACATTGTCTACCATGCAGCAGAGGGCTAGGTCAAAGCGACCTTATAGTGGTAGCCATCCAAGGGTATTATAGAGGGCACAGTGATGGGTGGAGAATGGGGCCAATAAAGCAAAGTGACAGGCACTGTTGTAGGCAGCGGAGAGTTTAGCCATGGCAGTAGCTGAGGTCCTGGCATAAATAGGGGAGCAGTAGTCAAGAATAGGGAGAAGATTACCCTGGACAATGGCTAGTCTGGTTTCAGGGGTAAGGTATTGCCTGAATCTATAGGTGGCACCTAATTTTTGATGGAACCTTCTGACAAGTGAATTTGCATGCTCATTGAAAGTGACGGAGGGTGCGAGCAGTGCTCCTAATTATTTGTAGGGGTTGACATCCTCCAGGGCTGGGCCATCTGGGGTGAGAATGCGTAATGGGGCATGGTTTTTAGTTTGGGCCAGAAAAGGCTTAAATCTGAGAAGCATGGATTTCATTTTTTTAGCATTTACTAAGAGGAGGTTTTTTGAGAACCAGCTGTGGGCCGCAGCATAGTTGTGCAAGAGAACTGAGGAGATTGCGGCCATGGATTTGTCACTGTGGAAGAGGACTAGGTCATCGGCATATAGGAGAGAGTGACAGTTGAGGCAGTCAAAGGGAAGTGTATTAACGAATAAGAAGAAAAGGAGGGGACCCAGGATTGAGCCTTGAGGGACCCCCACAGAGACAGGCAGGGTGGGGGAGCAGGTTTGACCAATACATATGAATTTTGAGTGATTGGTAAGGTAGTTAGTGAACCAGCTTGTGACTTTCTGAGTACAACCAAGGAGGCTAAGCTTGTAGGTAAGGAGAGCATGGTTAACCATGTCAAAAGCCTTTGAGAGGTTGACGAAGACAGCCCCGGTGGCTTTACCATTATCCATGTTAGAGAGGATGCGGTCGGTCAGAAGGGTGAGGGCAGTGGCAGTGAAATGATTCTTGTGAAAGCCATGCTGTTGGTTGCATAGAAGGGTATATTTGCCTATTTACTCAGTGAGCTGATTGTGGACTGCTCTTTCGAGTAGTTTACTGAGATGAGGGAGGATGGATATCGGAATGTAACTGTCGGAGGATTTGGGGTCAACAGATTTAAGAATGGGGATAACCTTAGCTATCTTCCATGGGTCAGGCAAGAGGGAGGTGGAAAGGGCAAGGTTAAAGATGAAGGTGAGTGGCCTGGCAATCACTGGAGAGATCAGCTTAAGGAAGACTGGAGATAGCCCATCAGATCCGGAGGAGCTGTGGTTAGGTAGACTTTTAAGTAGCTTCACTGTGTCGTGTTTGGAGAGGGCTTTAAAATAGAATGTGGGTATTTGCGGGTGAGTGGCAGAGCTGGAGGAGGATGGCAGTGTATCAGGTATTAGGGCTCAGCTTTGAGGTTGGGCAGTTGGCAGCTTATTTAGGTACGTGGATAAGTTGTTGAACTTATAGTTGAAGACACATGCCACATCGTGAGGGTCGGTCAGTAGCCCGTCCTGGGAGTTTAGATGTGGTGCAGCGTAGCTGGGGTGGGGGTTTAGGAGGGAGCTGATTGAGTCCCAGAATTTTCTAGAGTCTCCAAGGTTGGCCTTTTGCAGATTGCGGAAGTGGGTCTGTTTCAAAAATTTGGCCTGTTGTTTACATTTGTTCCTCATGCGCCTGTAAGCATCCCAGAGGGCAGGAGAGGGGGTTGCTTTGAAAGTGGATCAGGCATGGTCTCTGGCCTTCATAAGGGTTAGGAGGTCTTTAGAGACCCAGCACGAGCACCCGCCTCTGACCCATCTGGTGTTGACAGGGAAAAAGCAGTCCTGGACTGTTAGTAGAGTCCAGGTAAATGTGGAAACTGCCGTGGCTGCATTAGAAAGGGAAAAAAGCATGGACCAGTCCGAGGACTGGGCCTCCTCGAGGAGATCTGTGGAGACTGGGCAGCTGAAATTTCTGAAAGATAGGTATTTGGGTGTAGGGCACTTTAGTTTGGAAGACCAGAGGAGATAGGTCAGTGAGTGATCGCTTATGGAGTCAGCCATGGTGCCAGCGTGTAATGCTCAGTCCTCCCTGTTTATGAGGATCCAGTCTAGTAGAGTCTGGGTGGCTGAGCGTGGATTAAGTTTGGTGGGGAGAGTGATCACCTGCACCACGTTATGCTGCTTTAACAGGGATACATAGTCAGGCTGATGGCAGCTCAGCCAGTTTAGAGTAAAGTAGCCAAGAAGGATAGATTCCCTATGGGGAGTTAGAGAGCTCAGGCCTTGGAGGAGGCTGGTGAGTCCAATGATTCAAGTCGCGGGGGGGTTGTATCAGCAGCCAATACAGAGTTTCTTGCAGGATCCCAGGGTCAATTCAGAGAGTAGCCATTCACTAGGTGAGCAAGGGTCAGAGTGTAGGACAATGCTAGCTGAGAGGGGTTCCCTTAGGAGCAGGGCCACACCACCACCTTTTTTACTGCCTAGCCTCTCGAGGCGTAGGTAGGAGTAGCCAGGTATTCTGAAGGTGTTTTCAGTGTGGTGTGACTTTAGCCATGTTTCAGTGAGTCCCAGAATATGGGGCTTGTGCAGCACAATCCAAGCCTCAGGGTCAGTGAATTTAGATGGAAGGCTGCAGACATTGATATGTGCGATTTTAAGACCAGGGGCCTTTGTCCAGATGTTGGAGGAGGGGGTGATATGGGAGTTTGTTGGGCCAGGGTTGCACTCAATGTCCCCAGCAAGGGAGAATAGTGATAGTAGGAGAATGTATGGGCAGGAAGGAATAGTAAGAGACCAGGAGAGGTTAGCCAGGTAGTAGCCAAGGAGGTGGCATTCTCCTTTAGTGAGTAGGATGAGAGAGATGCACCCCAGGGTGAACTTATCCCTAGTAGTGAGTGAAGAAGGTTGAGACAGGGGAAGGGGGGAATGAGAGGAATGAGAGGCACTGTTGATCATAGGCCAGCACCGTAGCACAGAAGTCGGTCAATACCAGTGCAGCAGTTAGGGAGATGGCCCATAATATAGGCAGTGCCAGCTTCATCTTTCCTATGGAGAGTGGGGGACAAGGGGAAGTAGTAAGAGAGAATTAGCGTGGTCAGTCTTATGAAGGGGGAGTGGAGGGAGTGATGAGGCAAGGGGCCATTAGAAATGTAGTTCTGTGGGGCAGGACCACACTCTTGGAGGTGTTCTGCAGCTTTAAATTTGTGTAGGGAAAGATGGTCAATGGGAGGAGGTGCACAGAAGAGGGAGTGGTTTCGGTGTATTTAAGAACTTGTGCAGGATGGGGAGGGTGAAAAAAATCACACAAAGAGACACACAAAGGAGAGAATGGGAAGATTAAGGGGTCTGGCTAGGCTAAAACACGGAACTAGCAAAGCAAACAAACAGCATTTTACTCTCTTTTTTTTTTTAGAATGAGCAAATACAGGCTAGTAACAGTCCTTAAACAAACAAAAAATCAGCAGTAGAAATCCCGGTTTTCAGTTTAGCTGTAATTGGTATTATGTACACACACTAGCAGTGAGAGCCAGGCAACACAGACTACAAAATTTGTGCACGGGCGTGCAATTAGGCAAGAACTGCGTGTCTCTGTACCGGAGCAAGGGAAAGTCATTTCAAACTTGGCGGCACAGTCCTGGGAAAGCAGCTACGCTGGATTCCAAAGCTAGACACTCAGGGAGATCACCAAGATGGCGAGCAGCCAATGGGGGCACTGTAGTCAGATGGCACCAGGAATTCAGAAAAAAAATCCAGGATCTTTGCTGCAACAGCAGCTGAGGGCTGAAGATCTGGCTTCAGCAATTACCTGTGCTTGGAGAGCGGTGGGCAGATGGCAGCAGGCAGGCTCCCGGTCTCGCCGCTGTAGTCAGTGGGCAGCTCAAGCTTAAAAGCAGCTGTGAAAATGAGGTGCTTGCCCAAAGTGGGCAGCAAGCCTGTGGCCTTCAGCCTCTGTAATGTTTTTTTTTCAATAACTTGTCCCTAATCTCTGCTGCAGAAATATAACTAAAATTAAAATCGTCAGCATTGGGCAACTCATGCACATCCTCATTTTTAGGGCATTTTCAGATAAATCACTTCTTCCTGACCTTATAGAACACAGGTTAACTCTTCTCCTAAAGAGATACTTTGTCCAGTGACCTGTATCTTATTCACTGTTGAATTCTTATTTTTACCCAATAAATCAGACATGGCTGTCCAGGACATTCTAGGATTTTGTTTTGAATTACTTTCCAATTTAGCTTTAAAATTGTTTTGTTTTGTCATCCTAATAGACTGTGTATACACATTGGCCCAGATATTCAAAAGAGTTGAGCCATGTGCAATAGGGGTGCACCTGCGCAAGTCGAAATTGCGCCATTCTGCGATATTCAGCAGGAGGCAGTTGCACCCACGAAATCATGCTGAGCAACAGTGCAATGATAATGAAGGCATGTGCAACCGAAGAGGGAGGAACCATGCATAAACTGCACAGCCTGATATTCAGCCTGGGCCATGCAGAGTTATGCAGGTGCAACCCCTACCTGTGCCTGCACAAAGTTCGCCCAAAAATGAGAACAAAGTCGAGGGCCACCACAGTGAGCTGCCGCATTGCAGGCGCAACACAGCAGCTGCCACCTGTGGGTGGCCCTCCACTCATCCCGCCCGCCTGGCGCCCCATGCCCGATCATGGGCATCAGTATCCCCAAAGCTCAATATCCTGGTGGTCCAGTGGACTGAATGGAGCCGATCACGGGCGGCATTCCTCAACCCCCAAAGTGTAAGTCCCTGGTGATCTAGTGGCCACCTGCCCACTGAGCCCACCACCCCACTCCCCGATCGGCGGTGGCAGCCACCACCCACCTGCCGCCCGCGCCCGCCGACTGACAGCTGGTATGACGCACCCATTGGTTCAGGCATGAGCCAATGGGCGTGCAGCCATACCACACTGTCAGTCCAGATATGTGAATGAATTCATTCACATATCTGACTGACTAGTACGGCGGGTCTGCACGCCCGGCCCGCGCTCTGAACCAATGGGTGGTTCGCCACCGAGCTGTCAGTCGGCGGGTGGCGGGGCGGCAGGCGGGTGGGGTGCCGCCGCCCGCCAGTTGATGGGGGGAGCTGGGTGGTAGGGCTCAGTAGGCGGGTGGGGTGGGGGATCCACTAGATCACCAGGGATTTCATACTTGGGGGGTGAGGAATGCCACCCGCGATCAGCTCCGTTTGGTCCACTGGACCACCAGGGATATTTTGCTTTGTGGGGGAATCTGATGCCTGCGATCGGGCTAATGGGGTGAGTTAAGTTATGCCCGCACCGGGCTGCTCGGGGGCTGGATGAAGGTCTGCCACGGTCGGGCTACTTGGGGGAGGGGGATGGATGAAGGTATGCCCGCCATCAGGCTACTCGGGGGGGAGGGGGTTTGAATGAAGGTATGCCCGCGATCGGGCTACTCGGGGGTTGGGGGTTACTGTTATGCCCATGATCAGGCTAATCGGGGGTTGGAGGGTACTTTCATGCCCGCGATCAGGCTAATTGCGGTCCACTGGACCACCAGGGATAGGAGACATTCATTGTCCCTTATGGGACGTCCCACGATCGGGCTGCAGGGCGTGTCGGTCCCCGACGGCCGCTGCCTGGCAGGGTGCCAGGCGCAAGTCATCAGGGGATCGGGCGCACCTGCAGGCAAGACGAGCAGCAAATGGGCTAATCAGATGCAAACGGCCCCCATGTGCCTTTGCATAAATTATGGCCCCATTTGCATGTCACCCTTTGAATATTGCAGGTGCTGTGCGTGGTGCAATTGAACTCGAGCCACCGCATCTCATTGCTCCATTCTGATGACTTGCGCTGGTGCAGTTCCACTGCGCCATGCACAGTGGGGGTGGCCAGGGGGCGATATTCAAAGCAGTTGCGCCATAGCGCAACTCTGTTGAATATCACCCTGGCCACACCCCTGAGCAACTATTTTGAGTGGCACGGGGCTTGCGCCACAAACTGGTGCAGTTTGAATATCTGGGCCATTATGTGCTTGCCTGTACAGCTGCCAATCAATGTCTAGCATGGTATTTTTGACCTTATGCCATGCCCTGTCCCTGACTTTCCTAAGCTTAAGAAGATGAAAGGAGACCTAATTATCACCTACGTAACTTGACTTCCTTTTTATGTTCCTTATGCGTGCAACCACAAACAAACATCTTGATATGAGAGTTGCTAGAGAGGGATGTGAGGGTTGCTAGCCCAGTGGAGAGCAATGCTGCCTGTAGGGGCTGGTCTGTGGCAGGCAAATCAGCAGGCAGTGGCCTGATGACACTGGTTTTGTGAGGGGGCTGGTCTGAGCAATGTTTTCAAAGGACAGAGCCAATGTAGTAGCAGTGCACCTTGGTCCTTTGAAGTACAGGCAGACTGATCAATCAGGAAAGCAGACAACCCTCCCACTCCCTCCCACTGTGTGCTGTCCTCCCCACTCACATCCCAGCCCCCAGCAGCTCCCAGAAGCAAATAAAACCCTCCTGCTGCCTCCCACTGTGTGCTGTCCTCCCTGCTCCCATCCAAACCCCCGGCAACAAATAAAACCCTCCCTAGCCCTCCCACTGTGTGCTGTCCAACCTGTACCCTCTGGTACCCATTCCCACGCTGACATCAGAGTGCCCAATCCCTGTGTCGGCATGTCCCCCCACCACCACCACCACTGTTGTGGCTTACTGGGAGCCCACCCCTGTGTGTTTAAATTAATGAATATTTTTTCCCTGTAAAATAAAGAAAACCATGCCCCGCTGTCTTTTTTAGACCTGTAAAAAAGAAAATGGTCCTTCATTGTCTCCCAGTTCCTGTCCCCCATCCCTACCCTCCCACTGAGCTCCCACCTCCCCTTACCCCCTCCTTACCCCATACTTACCTCCAGGGGTCTGAGCTGTCATCTTCTCTTGCACTCTTCAAAAATGATCGGCAAACTGAAGAATCAAAGGTAAGCACCGTACAATGGCAATCAATGGGGGGGGGGGGAGTTCAGCTAAGGTTGATATTTCAGCCATTTTTAAGAATTTTTGTCCCACATTTTCAACATGGGGTTCTTGGGACACCACCTCAGGAGCAGTGTCACTGTCATTTCATTACTCAGTCCCGAAAGGTGATTTCACAGTTGCTGCATGAAATCACCTTTGAGGATCGATTAATGAAATGACAGTTCCATTGTTCATGAGGTGGGGTCCCAAAAAGCCCATGTTGCAAATCTGGTGAAAAATTTTCCAAAAATTACCTTGTTACAGGAGTGTGTTATGCAGTGTCTACGCACTCAAGTAACTTTATCAATTTTTGTATATTTTCACTCCAGGTTTTCAACAGTGCCATTTTTTCATGCTCCTTATGAACAGTACAGCTGTTACTTTTCACATCCTACCCGAAATAAGGTTTCGCACCTTTGGTGCAGAATGGTGTGGTCACTCTGAGAAATCACCTTTTGGGATGAGTGAATGAAATGTCAGTGGCGCTTTTCATAAGGCGGGGTCCCAAAAAGGCCATGTTGAATATTTGGTGAAACAACTCCAAACAAGCATTTGTCAATGCTGAATGTTGTCACGCTGGCATTGGCAGTGGCAGTGGTGGAGCTAGAGATGCATAACGCTGTGTCCCAAAAGGTGATTTTCCACAGCGAGCACGCCATTGTGCGCCACAGCTGCGGAAATGCATTTTGGGCAGGCTGTGAGAAATGGCAGCTGGACTGTTGACAAGTAGGTGTGCACAAATGCTAGTGGTGAAAATATTGCAGATTTACAAAGTTACAAGGGTGCATGGAAACTGTGCAATGCACACTTGCAACACATTCATTTTATGGACATTCAGCACCAGATTTTCAACATAGGCATTTTAGGACCTCTGCTCATAAACAGTGTCACCGTCATTTCCTCAAACTGTCTCGAAAACTGATTTCGCACAGCAACCATGCAGTTCTGCACTGGACGTGCGAAAACACATTTCAGCCAGCTACACTGTTCATAAGGATGTTTAGAAAAATGCCAGTGATGAACAGCTGGAGTGAAACTATTACAAATTCACAAAGTCATGAGAGTGCGTGCAAACTGCGCAACGCACGCTCATAACACAGTCATTTTATGGTGTATTGTCACCAGATTTTCAACACAGACATTTTAGGACCTCTGCTCATGAACAATGTCACTGTCACTTTCATAATGTGTCCTGAACACTGATCTCACACAGTAACCTCGCTATTCTGCACCAGAAGTGCGAAAACACATTTCGGCCAGAATGTGAAAAATGACAGCTGTACGGTTCACAAGAAGGTTTAGTAAAATGCAAATGTTGAGAATCTGGCATGAAAATATTGCGAATTCACTAACTTACAAGTGTGCATAGCAACTGTGCAACGTACGCTCATAAAACAGTCATTTTCTGGATTTTTCCCACCAAATTTGCAACATAGGCTTTTTGAGAGCCCCCGTCATGAACAGTGGCACTGTCATTTTATTACTCAACCCCAAAAGATGATTCCGCACAGTGACTGCGAAAGCACTTTTTTCAGGACAGAATAATGCCATGACAGTGCAAGAATTCATGAGGAGGGGTCCCAAAAACCCCATATTGAAAATTTGGGGCCAAAATTCCCAAAAATGCCTGAGATATGCAGCAAAGTTGAAAACACCCTATTTATTCCATTATACAGCTTACTGGCATCTCTTCAGTTCGCGGTCGGCTTTGAAGAGTGCAGACGGTTATTCTCAGTCCAATCAAGATCATCGCAGACCGGACCTCGGAGGTAAGTATGGGGTGAGGGGTGGGAGGCAGGGTGCACAGAGGGTGGGTACGGTGGGGGCACGGAGACTATGAGGGACCATTTTCATTTTACAAGAAAAAAAAATTAGACATCATGGGCAGGTTTTTTGGGATTTGGCATGCTGGGGTGAGCTCCAGCACGCCACTAACTGTTGGGAGGGTCTGTAGCCAATGGGGGATTGGGCACCCTCATCAGCACACAACACTGGGGGGAATGTTATGCTGATGGGGATTGGGCACCCCCGTCGGCATACAAACAAAGCGGGGGGCAGAGCCAAGGGGGATTGGACACCCCCTCTGCATTTAACAATGGGGGGTTCATTATGCCAACGGGGAGCAGGATCCCCCATCAGCACACAAGGAAAGTGAGGGGGTAAGAGCCGAAGGGGAATGGGCACCCCCTCTCGGCATATAACAAATGGGGGAGGGTGCTTTATGCCGACGGGGAGTGGGGTTCCCCCGTTGGCACATACATAGGGGGTAGGGCAAACCGACAGTGGGATTGGCCACCCCTGAAGTCGGCAGTTTGGCGGCCAGTGTACTGCCATGTTCATAATGTGGTGAGCACGTCAAGGGAAGGCCCGCTGCATCTGACGAGCTTTGCTCGCATTGCAGTGGACCTTTTCTTAGATGTGCTCACCACATTATGTATGCATGGTGTGGCGCCGGCATGCAGGCTGATTGGGGAATGCGGGATGCACATACTGATGCATGCTCTGCATTCGCCCAACAGCAACCACGCCTCCAAATCCTCACTGCTGCAAGATGTTGGCTGCGCAAGTGCGCCAACAAAAATGGCCGATTTACACCTGGTTATTCAAAATTTTCTACACACACGTGTAACTGGTCATTTTCAATATTTTCACTCCAAGTTTTCAATATAGTCTTTTTATAACCCACATCAAGAACAATACAGCTGTCAATTTTCACATCCTACCCATAATATGTTTTCACACCTTTGGGGTGTTTTCACACCTGTGGGGTGGAATGCCGTTTTCTCATGAATTTGAAAATTTTCACCTACAGGGTTCATGAGGTGGGATCATAAGAAAGCGATGTTGAAATTTTGGTGTCAAAATATTAAAAACATTGACGTTATGAGGTTGCATTAAAATTTGCAAATGCAGGCTCGTAACTTGGGCAGTTTTCAATATTTTGATCCCAAATTTCCAATATAGCCATTTCTTCAAAGTACCTTATGAATATGACAGCTGTCATTTTTCAGATCCTGGCAAAAACGTGTTTTTGCATCTGGAAAGGTGATTTCACAGTGGCTGCACAAAATTACCTTTTGGGAAAGGAAATGAAAATTTTCTCCACCTTTGTTCATGAGGTGGGGTCATAAGAATGTTACATTGAAAATTTGGTGTGAAAATGTTAAACAACAAAGTTATGAGCCTGCACCTGAATTAGCAAACACAGGCTTGTACCTTTGGTACCTTTTAATATTTTGACCCCAAATTTTCAACATAGCCATTTCTTCACAGCACCTTATGAATGTGACAGCTGCCATTTTTCAGATCCTGGCCAAAATATTTTTTTTGCATCCCGAAAGGTGATTTCCCAGCCACTGCGTGAAATCACCTTTCAGACAGGAGTTGAAATTGTACTCTTCCTTTCTTCAGGTTACAGATGATCCGATCTTGGGTTAAAAGAATTTGTTTCTTAAAACAAAAATAAGTTGATTGTCAGAGAAGGAATCCAATGACTCCACAAGATGAATACAATTGAGGGTGGTCAGTAAAAACAAGATCCAATAAAGATGATTTAGTAGGATCCTTGGGATTAATTCTGGTAGGCTCCTTTATTAATTGTACCAGTTCTAAATTTATGAATGCAGTGTGGTGGGTTATATATATTCATTTGTTTGGGGGATTTCAATTATAGACAGCACAAGTCTGAAGTGGCCGCCAGTGCCCAGCGACATCCTACCAGAAGCCGCAGACTGGATCCAACATCCACACCCCATTTCTTCATCAGGACTGCAGTGCCCAGCCCGACATCACCCACCGTGTTGCCAGGGAATGAAGGCAGATCTAAGCAAGCCCAGCATCTCTGGTGCAGCCACCCCCTGTTCAAAAAGCAAAACCAGAAAACTGGGATCTGCCAGATCAAACCCACCACCTGCAGTGCTGCAGCATTATCCCCTGACAAAGGAATCTGATGCCTAGCCCAGGACCAGTCTTGTAGAACATTGTAGATGGGTGTCAGAAGCTATGTGTGGATGGTGCCTTTTGAAACTGCCAATTGAAAACCTTCCCCCAGTAGTCACAAACACAAGTTGTGCCATAAAGCAGTGCAATTAGAAACTTTTTTCCTACAGTAAAAACAAAAAAATAGTCTCCGTCCTCCAGCCTAAAGTGACAGCTAGAGCAAAACTGATTCCTTCTCTCGATTCAACAGCATACACAGGCAAAAGTAAACACTTAAGTTAGTTAATGCCTTTTGTTTTCATACTGGTGTCAAAAAAAGGCATTGCTTGCCTTTGATGTCCAGAGGGCTGAGAAGAGAGAGAGAGAGAGAAAGGGGGAGGGAGCAGGCCCAGCACTGACTTGAAGCTATTTTCTACACCTGCCTGCTACTGCTTTTATGGGTCTTTGCGTGAGTATAAAGTTTCAAACTAGAAATATTTTATTGAAGTCAAGGCTCAGGGTCCGTCATTAAGAAAAGTGCACTTTGGACTGCATATCTACTGAATCACTTTGCCTGCTGTTTAATGAGTGTTGTCAGAAAGTGAGACGCAGATGTTTGTAAATCAATCGTCATCAGCGCTCCTGTGAAATCTCTTGGTTGTGGTAAACTTTTTGGCCTTTTCTTTTATCAGCATGGAGGACAATTGGAAGATGTGTGTTGGATGCTATTTGAAAGGACATAAACAGCAAGGAACAATTACAGCTTTTAGTATGTTCTGTCTTTTTATACAAGAAGGAAAGGCCATACCAGCACTTAACAAATACGGGCTTAGTTGAGTAAAGAAATGTGTCTCAGTTCTTTAGAGATACTGAACCTATTTTCTTGATTCTAACAATCCTAGGCCCATATTTGCTAAACATTAGTGTGACATTATTTTCTTGTGCAAGCAAACATTTCTAAAAATCTGCAATAGTTCTTTGCTTTTTATCTGATCATGTAAACTTCATTAATTCTCATGTAAACTCTTCTAGTGTAGCATCTTGGGCTGCTGCAAAACAATATGCCCGTGCCACTATCCTCTTTACATGCATTGACAACGTTCTTGGTGCTTCAGCCTGAACTCTGAATCAAAATTCCACAACTACCCTTTAATATTTGCAGTATGTTGCAAAGTTTATAAAATAAGCAATGTTCTAAATAAGTGAGACCTGAAAATATAAGCAATAATACCCTCCAGGGTAGACTTTGTTGGGAAATGCCAGAGTGTCCAGGAGCGTAATGAGGCCCAACACCACAGGCAGAGTGCCTTGTAGCCCCTGGAAGGTTTGGTATTTCCCACTAAAGCCCACCCTTGAGGGTATTATTGCACTTAGAAGATGGGCACTGTAAAACAAAACAAAATAAGTCGAATAAAAAATTAGTTGAATATCTGTTTTGATATAAAATAGTTCCTCCACCTATACTATCCTTCTAGGATCTCTGTCCTGGTTGTCATGGTTACTCCCCGGCACCCTCAGTAGGAACAGAGCAGAGTGTCAGCGGTAGTGCTGCAGTACCACATGAGCGAGCAAGTCTATGTGAGATCAGGTGAACAGGAAAATTGTCTTCTGTTCATTATTTTTTTTTCTTTGCCTGCCTCTGCTACAGTTGCTGTGGTGGGAAGACCGTGAGTGCCATTAGAGTGAAGATGGAGTGGAACATCAGGAGCTTGTGGTGATCATGTGAAATACTGCTTGCTCAACTGAGGTGCCAGTTGTGTTTCGTTTTTGTTTCTACTGTGAAAAATCAGACTGACGGGGGAACAACGTAGGAGAAAGCAGAGAGGGCAGGCAGCCGTAGGATTTTTTATTTACTTTGGCATCTCTTCTGGAATGAAGGTTACAGCTGTTGTGAGGTAACTCTTTCAGGGTGGAGCAGATCTCAGAGACTCTGTCAGTCATCACTCGCTAACACCAAGAAAAAAAATGACAAAAATGATGGTTTCTGACACCCTTCTCTCCACCCCACCCCACCCCACCCTGCGTTCCATCAGTTTTCCATCAGTGCCCTCTGCAGCCTCAGTAACAGCGCTGCATTTGTGGGTTGGATATGAGGATAGATGATGACTGTAGGTTTAGCTGCTAGATGCCTAGAGCTTTGGCTGCCATTGACCTTTTGAAAACCACGCTCTGCTGATTGCCGCTTACATTAAGCCAATCGGACTGATGGCTTCTGTTTTCTTTCTTGAGTTGTTTCACTGAATGGTTACTGTTTATTTACTTAAGTTAACTTAAAATAAGGGGGTGGTGGCTGACTGCCAAGTCACTCACTAAGCAAGAGAAAACAAGCATTTGTCAATGTCGAATGTTGGCTTGCTGGCATTGGCATTGGTAGTGCAGGAGTTAGACAGATGCATCATAGGAATGGCAGTGAAGTATTGAACTAATGCCAACCAACCCCCACCCTGCAGAGAGTGACAAGCAGTAGGGTGTCCCTTTGGGTGTTTGGTAGTGCAGTGCGGGAAAACGTGTCGGGAGGATGTGAGAAATGACAGCTGCACAGTTCATAAGTAGGTGGAAAAAAATGCCAGTGTTGAAAATGTGGCGTGTAAATATACCAAATTTGCGAAGCTACTAGGGTGCGTGGGAAATATGCAATGCACGCTTGCAACACTGCCATTTTAAGGGCATTGGCACCAAATTTTCAACATAGTACTTTTAGCACCTCTGCTCATGTACAGTGTTACTGCTATTTCCTCAAAGTGTCCCAAGAAGTGATTTCGCACAGCGACCACGCTATTCTGCGCTGGAAGTGCGAAAACACATTTTGGGCATGATATGTCAAATGACGGCTGTACTGTTCATCAAGAGGTGTGGAAAAATGGCAATGGTGAAAATCCAGACTGAAAATATCACAAATGCACGATGGTACGAGCATACGTGCAATCTGCCAACGCATGCTCGTAACACTGTTATTTTATGGAGTATTATCACCAAATTTTCAACATAGGCATTTTAGGTCCTCTGCTCATGAACTGTGTCACTGTTATTTTCATAATCTGGCCCAAACACTGATTTCCCACAGCGACTGCTCTATTGTGTGCCGGAAGTGCGGAAACACATTTTGGGCAGGATGTGGAAAATGACAGCTGTACTGTTCACAAGGAGGTGTGCAAAAATCACAATGCTGAAAATCCAGCAGTAAAATATTGTGAATGTGCGAAGTTACGAGCCTGCGTAGCAACTGTGCAATGCACGCTCGTAAAACAGGCATTTGTTGGATTTTTTCCACCAAATTTGGAACTTAGGCTTTTAAGAGGGCACCATGACACGCCACTGTCATTTCAGCATCGGGCCCTCAAAGGCGATTTCCACGCAGTGACTGCAAAATCAACTTTCGAGGCCGATAAACGCCATGACAGTGACAGAATTCATGAGGAGGGGCCCCAAAAACCTCATGTTGAAAATTTGGTGCAAAAAGTCCAAGAAATGCCTGAGATATGCAACAAAGTTGAGAAAACCCTATTCACTCCATTATACAGCTTACCGGCATTTCCTCAGTTCGTGGTCGGCTTTGAAGAGTGCAGACATGTTCCTGGTCCACTGAAGATCGTCGCGCCAGACTCTGGAGGTAAGTATGGGGTGAGGGGAGGCAGGGTGCGCAGTGGGTGGGTGCGGGTGGGGAGGCGGACCTAGACTCGAGGGACCGTTTTCGTATTCTAGGTACAGAAAATGTCACGGGACAGTTTTGGCATGCTGGGGTGGGCTCCCAGCGTGCCACCTAAGTGGGTCTTGGGGGGGTTAGTAGCCAACGGAGGATTGGGCACCCTCGTCAGCACACAACACGGGGAGGGGTTAGTGCCACCGTGGGATTGGGCACCCCCCACCAGCAAACAACGTCGGGGGGGAGCCAAGCCAAGGGGGATTGGGCACCCCCTCAGCATTCAACAGTTGGGGGGGTGATGCCGACAGGGAGTGGGTTCCCCCATTGGCGTGTCACACAAGGGAGGGGCGCAAGCTTCACCCACCATGTGGGGGCTTTGGAGCCATGTTTATTGAAATGTTTTTAATCACCCCCCACTCACGCACGCATGCACACACACACATGATCTACTCACATTACTTGGAAATGCAGTGAAGTCTCAGTTCTGTGTTTGTGCAGAATTGGGATACTTTTTACTGCATGTTGCAGAGTGTAACAGCACAAACACAGGGCCATGACTTCATTACATGGGCCAAACAAGTTATTGGTTGTGGAAAATGCTAAAATAAACACGGATTTCTCAATGATTAACCTCAAAATGAATAAACTATAAGAGAACGTAGAAATATCTCTGGCTCTGTCTTTTCACACATATAAATAAGTTATTTATAATAAGGAATCCCAAACTGGCTTGCTGATTTTCACCCCACATAGGCTAAAAAGAAATAGATTTTGTCTCATTTTATACAAGGCCACAGGCCTTCTGAAATGTATTTGAAATTAATGTCAAAGAATGGTCACAAATAAGTAATTAACATAATAAATTCAATTTTGCTGATAGATGTGATGAATTTTATAACATCCTTTATCTTACCATGTCTATGACAAAGTATTTAAAGCATTGGTGGCTTAGGGTTGTAGCATAAATGTGATTAATTGTAGGCAAAATAATTTTAAACTGGAAGTAAATTGTCTGAAAGAATTCAAATCCCAGTCGATTGTGTGTTGAAACTAATTACATATTACCTTAATTAATTGATCAGAATCCCTGAGGATTCAATAATTGCTAATTGCCTGGTTTAATAAAATGTTATTAGAAGCATTTTAATTAACAGACTTTGTAACACATAGCCATGGTAAATTAAAATTAATTGACTTCAAAACAAAGGCAAAAAATAACTTTTTACAAGGATGAACAGTCAAAGAAAAGTATGTGTGTGTGTGGATGGTGTTTTGAAACTGTTTTCAAGCACCATAGGATCACTTTGAAGAAGATTTAAGGGCGCTGCGTCACTCCGCAGAAGGATAAGGAAAATAAAGTACAGTACAGTACAGTACAGTACAGTACAGTACAGTACTCATGCAGTACTCTTTAAAAATACCTCAATTTGTGGATTTCTTATATTTTATTAAGAATGCTGTGCTTATACATTGTATCATGTGGTTTCTTTAAAGAAGTTTATAGTAAAAGTCCATAATTAAGCCTTGTTCATCATTGAATAATATGACGTTCGCTTGAGTCAACAGTAAATAAACGTATGGCCTATGCCTACTAGTTAAGAGGGTCACAAAGGTGAGACAATGGTGAAATTTTAACATAAAGTTGGTTACCGGTTTCTTCCTTGCTTATTGTCCGCTAAAGAAACAACCATGACAGTGTATGTTTTATCCACCAATATGATACTGCTCATAGCAGCGGATATGTTGTAAGTAAGTTGTAAACGTTTTAGGTTTACTTTACATTGTGGGTTAAAATGTGGGTAACCCAATGTCAGCCAGATGCATTTTCTCTTTAAAAAAATGCCAAAGGGGACTCTAATGATCAACCTGTGCCATATAAAAAGAAAAATAAATCAGCACGTGCAACTTTACTTACTGCAAAGAAAGTTCTAATAGGGTATTTTTCAAACCCTGCCTACTATGCTATAATTGTAATTACTTTACGTTTCAGAATGGAGGCGTTCACTGTTACTCCCCCCACCACCACCGCTATATATATATAAATATATACACACACACACACACACACACATATCATTGCCTTATCAGTATCTTGCTTATTTGAATGGCTAGAACACTATTTTCTGGCTATATGCTAATATTTTTATCCAGATTACAAAAACTATGGTTGTTTTCCTCTGGTTTATTACAAGTTATTTATTTATTTATTGCTGGTGCTTTGAAGGTTGACATTTTTACTGGACTGAGAAAGAAACTGCACATACGTGTAATACAGTATACAAGCTTTTGGGACCACACCGCTGCCATAATCAGGTGACAGGACCTGCGTGGCCCTGAAAGGTGCTGTTGACTCATCTACAATTTATTTCTTGGCACAATAAAAGGTATCCAAATCTTCCGCTGACACAACAGCAAAACACCTCATTTCATGCTCTGTAATTATTTGTAAGCAATTTAATAAAGGGAAGAAAACAAATGAATCCCGACTGTCCCGCCAACTGGGAGATGGACCTCTACTTTACCTGTGCTTTTCAAAATCAGTTTCTTGTTGATGTAGACAGACTTTATTATGCACTTGTTGTCACAGTTGAATGCCCCCATAGTTGATTTGTCCTGAAAGTAAAATACCCCCCCAAAAAAAGTAATAAATGCTCCCAGCAGCCTAATTTAAATGCAGTAAATTTATTGGGACACTTGAGATCTATGTGTCGTTGGTCTCCCGTTATATAGAAAGAAAGAAAGAAAGAAAGAAAGAAAGAAAGAAAGAAAGAAAGAAAGAAAAGAAAGAAAGAAAGAGAGAGGGAGGGAGGAGTAAGTAAGTAAGTGCTTCTTTTCTCGGCATGCCTACATCATTAATCAGGACATATCTGTTCCATGCAGCTCTTTCATCAAATATATAGGTTTGTACCCCACAATAAAATAAAACGCCAGAGTCCAATTTGTTTACATCCCATTGCCAGTCATTAAATAACTAACTATATAGGATGTAATTGCATTTTGTTCCTTGCAAACATGCAAGTTTGTTATAGCTGATGATATAAGTACCTTTGGGAGGCTGCTGATCATTGGACAAAAGCCCCCACCTCTCTTTTTCCATATTTGCTTGCCCCCTGACCTTAACGCTGTGGCAGCATATTAGCTGGTTTGTAAGTGAGCGTTGGAAGTACTCAGAGACTGAAGAGTGAGATTAAAGCACGGAAATGGACTTCAAGGGGTAAAGAAAAGGGAGACCATTCCACAAGAGAGAGCATAAGTCAATTGTTCCCACAGATACCCATAAGTACTCTTCCATACCAAATGGGTCAACAGAACAATAACTTTGTAGACATGCCACGAGGCCTTCCTACACCAACCTGGGTAAAGGTGGCACAGTCATAATTTTGGTATCCTTTCTTTCTCCTCGGCTCATGTTGTGTGCTGTTGCATATGTGTTTATTTCCATTTAGTTGTTGAAAAATGCGTGTTTCATCTATATGTCTGGTCTTACAGGAAATCTTTAATTCACATCTAATCATATATACATAGAAATCTGTGGCAAAAGTGCTGGGCTTAACAAAATTAAATAAAAAAACGAGTTAATTCGATAAACTTAGACCTCTCTCGGTGTCTCCCCACCGCTCTATCTTTTCTCCTTCTCTTTTTCTCCTCTCTCTCTTCTCTCCAATCATACTCTATCTTTTTCAAGCTCTTTTTCTCCATCTCTCCCTCGCCCTTTATTTCCTACTATTTCCTTCACTCTCCTCCTCAGTCTCTCTCTCTCTCACCACTCTGTCTTTCTAGCTCGCTGTCTCTCTCTCTCTCTCTCTCTCTCTCTCTCTCTCTCACACACACACAGTTTAACCTTGGAGCCAGTTAAACGAGGATGGTAAATACATAGGAAGAAAATGCTCACTCTGACAAGGGAGAAGAGAGAGGAAGAGAAAACAAGTACAAGTCTCAATTCCTGATTATACAGAATAAACAGTCTAGGTTCTCAACTACCTATTACATTACCTAATTGACAACGTAAACACAGTTTGACTGCTTTATTATGGCCTTGTGAAACCCCCTACAGAAGTTTTCCAAACTCGTCTCAGATCCTTAGTGGTGGTGGCAGTAGCAATCATTAATATTTGAAAACTAGAATTAAGTATTCAGCAGGGACAGAAAAACTAAGCGGTGTGTGTGTGCGTGTGTGTGTGTGTGTAACATACATACATACAAACATGCATGCATACCGTTTACGTAACACACATATAAGTGTGTGTGTGCGTGTGTGTAACAGACATACAGACATGCATGCACACTGTTACATAACGTGTGTGTGTGTGTGTGTTGTGTGTGTGTAAAATGTATGGTAAGCTCATGTCTTGACTGTCCCTTGCACCCTTACATATTTCAGCCATTATATGGTTTTCCAAATACAAGACACTACATTGTTGCTATGAAAATATCTGCCTTCTAGCTTGTACAGTACATGTTGGCTAAGATATTGCCATAACTGTAAAAGCTTAGATCACACATGCTAAAACGCTGCTGCTTATATGGGAGCATATCAAGTAATTTCAGCCTGTGTAAGTACACTCTTTTCTAAAAAAAAAAGGTCATTCTTACCTGCTGAGAATGGGTCTACTCTCATTTTATTTCTTAAACTTAAGTAAATAAAACTCACTGTCTATACTGCAACTCCAAAACATGTCGGTTATTTGTCATTTTAAAAAGTACAGAATTACCCTAAAGGCACACAGAAAAAACTCGCACATAAAACATATATTAAAGATCAATACAGCGTTCAAATTGTTTACCATACAAGACTTGCAACGCTTAATATAATGCATTATTTAATTCATATAGTGCAGATGGACTGCGGGTCATTAGTGAAACAGAACCTAAAATCACTTGGAAAGGCACGTACGGGAGTAGTGTCTTTATGCCGCTGCATGACGAGCTTGTCTTTGATTGCAGCTGTACTTTGTTTGCAAGTTTTGTCCACTTTCCATAATGTTGGTGTCAGCGCTAGCATACTGGCTTATTGGGGAATGAGGGTCGCACCTACTGATGCGTGCCCTGCATTTGCCCAACAGCAGCTGCGCCTCCAAATCTCCACTCTCCCAATATGTTGACCTGCGCGCAAGCGCGGCAAGCCAACATAAAAAATGGCAGCTGGTCAGTGTGAAAATTTGGGATGTCCAAGAATAACATAAGTAATTGGGCACCCTGAATTGGCATTTGTTTTTTACAGGGCACTATTGAAAAATAAATGCATGCCTGGCACTGGCTTTCAGCCAATCAGGATGCTTTATTTTTGAAGCCCATTTTCTAAATAATGTTATTTTGTTAATGAGTGTCTTAATTAAAGGGTTCAAGTGTTGTTTTGGTTCTTGTTTCCAGCATGTAATCTATGCCCCCGGTCCACCAGAAGAGGAGCCATTTACCTTGCGGAGCCAGGTTGCCATGGAAACAGATGCTAGCAAACCTTTCTCAACACAGATAAGTTGGTAGTGCACATTGAGTTTTGCTTGTTACTGTGCAGATCTGCTTGTTTAACATTATTTTAAAAAGTATGGGTGAGTCTGTGAAATTAATGAACCTAACAAACATGGCTGTGACATTGTGCAGGCTTATACTGAGTGAGTACATTGGTTGTGAGGGAGGCTGCATCAGGCTGGGTTCGTGAAGAGTGAGACTGTTGATCAGTCTTACCCTTACATTAATTCAGGGCTTACGCACAAGTGTGTCATCAGGGGGAAAAAAATTTACTAAGAGGAATGTATGGGACACATTGGAAAAAAAATAGTTACATACCAAGTAAGCAGGTATTTAAATACATTGCATCTCTTGGCTTTCATTTTTCACCAACAAAGGTTTCAACTGTACTTTGAACATAACCCCAAAACTCAATTTTGGCTTATAGTTAGAAACTCTGACAGATTAGCTGCTCCATCTGTTTGTTTCAACTTTGTGATAACTTAGGAACACACTGTGATAGCTTCTGGCCACTTTCTTTAATTTTTGCCTTCACATAAGTTTCTCTGAGGAAGAACATTAGGTGTATTTCCTGCGTTTTGAACATTTGGTAAGTGCAATAATGAACTTCACTGCTGGAGCTTTTTGTCTTGTGTCAGTACCTTCTTGGTTGTCATGGCAGCAGACAACACTGAGCGTGACACATTCCTAACACTATGGCCCCTATGCACCAATAGGCGGGACATACGCACCAGAGGCACATGTCCTGCCTGTAGAGCTCCACACCTGTGGACATGTACGCATCCGGTGGCATTCACAACTGCTGGCCACCTGTCTGCAGCACTGTCCCCCTCGCAGGCTTGCTCAGGGCAGACGGGGCAGGAGCAGTGGACCCAGGCAGGTGGCTAATCGAATACCTTGCCTGGGTCTCACAGTGGATCTCCTGTGCTGGTCCAGGACAGTGCATTTGAATAGTCAGTATGCAGTCCTGCATGGCCATGCTGCTTGTCCAATGGTTCCTCCATCTGTAGTTGCTGGCCCCTGCAGTTGCACCCACCCAGCCACACAGATGTCTCCTGCAGTTATGCTTCCCTCTGCCCGGATGCGCCCCACCAACTCCCCAAGTTAGTTGTCCGGTAGTTAAGCACCCCAAAGCCATGTCGTGCAGCACACTGGCCAGGCCATCTGTGGCTGCCCACCCCATCACCCTGATCCCGGCCCCATGGGTAGCATCCTGTTGTACCATGACCCCCCACCTGGCTGTGCCTGCATGCTCACCTCCAGTCCCTGTGCACCATCACTGGGATATGGCCCCAGTGTGGTGCCCAGTGTATGGGGGGGGCGGCACTTCCATGCCATGTGTGGGGCTGTGGGGTACATACTGGGGCATGGCAAGTGGTGGCGGTGTCACCCTCACTGCTACTCATGGGGATTCTTGGTGTGTGTGTGTGTCGGGGGGTGTTGTCCACATGCTGTCATGGCCAGGGGAAACCCTGTGTGTGCACGCACACTGGCCACGTATCGCTGTTATGGCAGGGTTGCCCCGGCATATCCTGCATAATGCTACACCCCCTGTGGATGGCACTATGCACCTTAGTGCACAGCGCATAGTGCCGGCTCACCCCTCCCCTGCTCCCAGCACATTGCTCTTAGCACAGCCAGAGGACTGGGTGCATAGGTGCTGCATGTCCCCCACTGGTGCATCCCGTGTGGGGGGACACAAGGTGTGTGGGGTGGCTATGTGTCAAGTTACGCGGTGCATAGCCACTCCACCCATTCATGCATAGGGGCCTGTAAGAGTATCTCATGTACTGATAAAATCTTATTACCTGATTGTTAAGTGATGCTATAAGGATTTATAATACCAGAGCAATACCACACAAAATGATTCTATTATGCAGGGTTTCAGGTTTCAACCATCACACAGTTCCATTTGCATGCTTTTAACTTATTTATTTATTTAAGAGAGATTTACCTGGAAAGACATACTGAGCCATAGAACTCATTTCTATACGTGTCCTGGGGAGAGGAGTAATGGAGTACAGAAACAACATAAAGAAGCACAGTAAGATACTAGAATACTACATAGTACAATAATAATAGTATTTTACAGGCAAGTCAATAATGCAAGTTAAGATAACAGCAGTGTGTGTAATGAAGGTGAGAGAGGAAAAAAGAGAGCAGGGAAGGTTGAAAAAGAGCGGGGGGGTAGGAAGGTGGGGAAGTAGTGGTGAGAGAAGAGATAGAAGGTGGAGGGTAGCTTATGGTTGGGAGAGCAAGTGGGATGGAGTGAATGGATTAGGATGAAGAGGATAAGATGGGGAGAGGAAGGGGGGAAGGGAGGGTAGAGAGGGGAGGAGGGAGTGAGTAGAAGGAAAATTGGGACAGAGTAGCAGAGGGGGTAAGACTAGGAGGTGTGGGGAGAGTGGGAAGTGAGAATGGTGGGGAGATGGTGGTTGAAATGGGAGGTGAAAAAGAACAATGAACTTGGGAGGCTAGGAGTAGGTGGAGGGCAATTGGGATAAGGGCATTTACAAGAGGGAGCAGTAATGCCTTGTAGTAGAGAGAAGAGAGAGCATTTAGAGGGTGCAGAGTGAATTATTAGGGGAAGAGAGTTTCAGAGATTAGAAAGGCAGAAGGAGAAAGCGGATTGACCAGCAAGGGATTTACAAGAGGGGAGCAAAAGTGAGTGATAGCCTGAATAATGGAGAATGTAAGGGGCACTGATATTGGGGAGAGAAGAAAACTGAGATTAGGAGGGAGTGTGCCAGCCAGAATTTAAAAATGAAGGAGGCATAGTGGGATTGATGATGGTCCTCCAAGGAAGGGAGGAAGAGATCAAATTACAGAGAGCAGTGGTGAGTGTGGGGGGGGGGGACAGGCCAAGGCAAAGTGGCAGAAGGAGTAGAAGAGGGGATCCAGTCTGGCTATGGTGGACTTTGGTGCAGCACCATAGACAATGTCACCATAATCAAAGATGGGGAAGATCATCTTAGTGATGATCTCTGGGCAGGCAGATAAAAGGATGCCACTTTTGTTCCTACAAAGGGCACCGAGTTTGGGGTGGAGTTTTTTGTGTATGGCATCAATGTGCTGAGAAAAAAACAAGATGACGGTCATGCTAACACCAAGGTACTTAAATGAGGGCATGTCATCAATTGTATCCCCATATATGGTGTGGAATGTGGGGAAGGAAGCCTAGAAAGCCTCTGCCAAGTGCCGAAACACATGGAGACCGTTTTCTTAGCATTAAGGGATAATTGATTAGACCTGACCCATTTCTGGACAGAGTCAAAATCAAGTTGAAGCCTGGATGTTAAAGTTGATGGTGACGAGCCAGATACAAACAGAACCGTGTTGTCTGCACACATGAGGATGGATGCAGAAGAGCAGGCTGAGGGGAGGTCATTGAGGAAAATGGAGAAGAATATTGGGCCAAGGATGGAGCCTTGAACTCCACTATGTTACACATTTAGTTTTTTGAAAGATTCACCTGAATAACACAGAGCAACAAGTTGCTTGTCTCGTGGTGTGTCCTGGGGGAGAGTATAAAGGGGTTACATAGACAGGTTGGTACACTTATACACATCCAAGGGATTACAAATTCAGGCAAGAAACAAGCATTTGTCAATGCCGAATGTTTGCTTGCTGGCATTAGCATTGAAAGTGCAGGAGTTAGACAGATGCAGAATAGGAATGGCACTGAAGTATTGAACTAATACCAACCCCAATCCCACCCTGCAGAGATGGACAGGCTTTGGGGTGTGCCTGTGAGTCATCGCACATAATGCTCATGCCATTTCTCTGCACCCTACCCTGCAGACACTGACAAGTGTTGAGGTGTGCCTTGGGGTGTTCGGGCTTTACACTCAACTCTTTCCATAAGGAAATACACTGCAATGGGTGTGGCATAGGAGAATGGGGTGAACTTTGGGGCCAAAGAGTCAAAGGCACACCATGATGCCTGTCACTGGCTGCAGGGAGGGGGTGGAATGGCGTGAGCATTACTGTCGACAATCCCAAGTCACACCCCTGATGCCTGTCAGTCCCTACAGGGTAGGACATTATGGTCAGAAACCCTATCGTCCTGGGCATTTCTTGGTATTTTCACTCCAAGTTTTCAACATGGGCTTTTTGTGACCGCACCACATGAACAGTGACACTAACAGTTTGTGAGCCGAAAGGTGATTTTGCACAGCAACTGTGCCATTTGGCGCCACAGGTGCAAAAACACATTTCGAACAGGATGTAAAAAATGACAGCTGCACTGTTCATAAGGAGGTGTAAAAAATGGTACTGTTGAAAATCTGGAGTGAAAATATAACAAAAAATTGGTGAAGTCACGAGCGTGCATAGAAACTGCACAATGCACATCTGTAATGAAATTATTTGGGGGATGTTTCACACCAGATTGTCAACATAGGCATTTTGGGACCTCCGCTCATGAACAGTGGCACTGTGATTTTCTTAATCTGTCCCGAACGTTGATTTCCCACAGCAACCGTGCTATTCTGCACCAGAAGTATGAAAACACATTTTGGCCAGGATGTGAAAAATGACAGCTGTACAGTTCATAATGAGATGTGGGAAAATACCAGTGCTGAAAATCTGGAGTGAAAATATTACAAATTCGTGAAGTTACAAGGGTGCGTGGAAACTGTGCAATGCACGCTCGTAACACGGTCCTTTTATGGATTTTTGCCACCAAATTTTCAACATAGGCATTTTAGAATCTTTGCCCATGAACAGTGTCACTGTGATTTTCTTAATCTGTCCCGAACATGGTCAGGGAGCATGGTTGGTAAGAGGTGATCTTGTAAGCAGGTGAGACCGGCAATATTATGGCACTAGGGATGCTTTTTTTTCCTCTCTTTTCTGAATGACTTCAGCATGCTGGTGCCACAGATGACCGTGCTGTTCTGTGCCAGATGTGCAAAAACACATTTTGGGCAGGATGTGAAAAATGCCAGCTGTACTGTTCATAAGGAGGTGTGGAAAAATGGCAATGTTGAAAATCTGGAGTGAAAATATAAAAAATTCATGAAGTTATGAGTGTGCATGGAAACTGCGCAACGCACGCTTGTAAAACAGTCATTTTTTGGAATTTTTTCACCAAATTTTCAACATAGCCTTTTTGAGAACCTTCCTCATGAACAGTGACACTGTCATTTCATCAAATGGTCCCAAAAGATGATTCTGCGCAGTAACCGTGAAATCACATTTCGGGACTGAATAACACCATGACGGTGACAGAATTCATGAGGAGGGGTTCCAAGAACCCCATGTTGAAAAGTTGGTGCCAAAACTCAAAAACATGGCTGAGATATCCACATAAGTTGAAAAAACCCTATTTATGCCATTATACAGCTAAGTGGCATTTTCTCAGTTCACGGTCAGCTTTGAAGAGTGCAGACATGTTCCCGGCCCACCAAAGATCATTGCACCTGGCTCCTGAGGTAAGTATGAGGTGGGGGAGGTGTGGGGAGGCAGGGTGCGCAGTGGCTGGGTGCGGGTTGGGGGAAGGGGACACCAGACTCAGCGAGGGACCATTTTCTTTTTTTACAGGATTTTAAAAAACGGACACCATGGGACTATTGGCATCCTGGGGATGGGCTCCCAGTGTGCCACCTGAATGTTTGTTGAGGGCGAGTTGAGCTGACAGGGATTGGGCACCCCCGTTGGCCATACAGTGTGCTTGGGAGAAGGAGTGTGCATGAGCCAAGGGGGATTGGGCACAACAAATGGGGGGGGCTGCATCATGCAGACAGGGATTGGGCTACCCCATCGGCAAATGAACTGGAGATGGGGCTTTAATAGGGCTGGGAGAGGCGGGGTCTTAAAATTGTTAAACCTGTTTTGCATTTTTTTGTGTGTTTTACCGGGTTCCTCTTATTAATTGCTAGACCACCATCTCGATGGGGACTTGACTGAAAGAACACATTCAGCATGGTCATAGTGTTGAAACAGGTAGTCAGCACTGAAGGATTTGTGTCTGACCCCAACACTTTCGCTTTCTTCCACACCCTCAACTGTGTGGCAGTATAAGTCTGTTTTTTGCTGTTTTTTTAACTGGGACCAGGTGCTGTTGCTGTAGCAGTTAACATGAGTGAGAAAAAAGAAAGTGTGACTGCAAAATGTACATAGCTGGGGGGTCAGGGAGTGTGGTTGGGAAGAGGCGATCTTGTAAGCAGGGGAGACCGGCAATGTTATGGCACTAGGGATGCTTTTTTTCCTTTCTTTTTTGAGTGACTTCAGCATGCTGGTGCCACAGATGGAGGGGAAGGGAAGCCGAACAACGAGAAGAACAATCCCATCAGAAGAGAGAGCAGAGCCAAAAATGAGCAGAACGGTCTCCAAGTTCAGGAAGTGAACTGAAGGCAGGGAGGTTTTGATTAAGTGGGCTATCGAGCGGCACAAATTTAAAATAGAAGCTGAGGCAAGGGCTTGTCAGAACATTAGTTCAACAAGAAGATGTGAGAAGCAGTCTCGGGAAGTGCAATCAGGTGCTCTGTTGTCACTTTTTTTTTTTTTTTTTTAATAACAGCTGTCATTCAGTAACTAGGCTCTGTTGTGAGGCACCTCCTGACCACGACCCAACCACAAGCAAAAACAGTAGCTCCAACTCCTTTCTTACGCTGTTACTGACAGATTCAATGGTAGTGGAGCCAGGGTGAGCTGGGGAAGTTGTGTCTTAGTAGCACATGACGTGCTAGCACTTCTCGTTTAAACAACAAAACTGAAGTTGTTTGTCAAAAAAAGGGGGGCATAGCATGTGTCACATTTCTTTGAAGAAAGTTTTGCTGTGTGGCTTAACCATGGGGCTTAACAGATGATTTTACAAGATGGGGGGGGGAGGTGGCTGAATCTCTTGTCTAAAGCTATAATTGCCTGCTGCAGTCAGGGACCGCCCGGCAAACAGCCCTGATTGTGACGGGGTGCTCCCTGATTGCAGCGGTCAATTTCTTTGTGCATAGTGGCATTCTCATTAACAGCCTACTGAAGCAAGGTGTTTCTTGCGCACATGCAAGCGAACACAGTGAGCAGTTTCACAGACATAGTTAACTATATTGGTGATAAGACACTGACATTGGTATAGCTAAAGTGTGAAACGTGTGCAACTGAACAGAAAGGGGGGCATATGTAGTGCTTCGACAAGGAAGAGAGGAGCCAGTGGAGATGAAATTTGGAGTAGAGTAGAGATGATTTGTGGTAGAGTTGTATAGGTTCAGAGGTGGGGGGGGATTTGCAGCAATAATATAAGTGCTGTTTGAGGCTGGGGAGAGGTGACAGAACGAGACTAATGAGAGGGGGTGATTAGGGGCAGGTGCAGTTAGAGGAAAGGAAGTTATTTAGCGATAGTGAGAGAGAAGATGAGGATGAAGAGTGTCTGATAGGAGGGGGAAGCAAAGCTGTTGATACAGAATACAATCTATATTTTTTTCTTTCACTGGCTCACTCTTTGTAAAAGCCTACTGTTGTAACCACCACTACATCACTTAGTACATAAGATAGGGGTTTTACCACCTTTTAAGAAGCCCAAAGTGGGACATTTCTTACTGAAACATGATTTTTCACAGGACAGTATGTAACCTCGACTAATGTAATGGACTTGTTTTCTCTATATAATCAGAATTAAGGCTAAGTATTGTAGTTTCTAAGTTGCCTCTGTTGTTTATCATTTCAAGGTATTTTAGTTAAGGTGTTATTCTTTTCTGCAATATTTAGTGGAAAGTTAGAAAATATTTTCTCTACTACAAAGTCAGGACATGTAGTATTTTTCATGTTTTTTTGCAGGACACAGCTGCCCAGATCTGGAGTTGTCCTGTGAAAATCAGGACAGGTGGTAACCCTAACATAAGGACCTTTTTTTGATCCTTCGTATATACACATACATGTTATCTCAAAGACTCTGCACACTTTTACAAACTTTTTTTCCATTCACCATCATACAATATTATGCACATCTGCTTCACAGTTTGATTTCACACTACATTCTCTATGTCAGTAACACTTTTCACTCATACTAAATTACCAAACTGTACTGTTCACTTCGTTACATTTACAATAAGTAAATCCTGACTTTAACCAATTTTGCCCCTCCTTCTCTTCCTTTATTTCAAATAACACAATGCATCCCTGACACATATACCATGCAAGGAAACATTTGGCATTGACAAATGCTTGTTTTACTTCCTGTTTCTTCTCTATACTATTCATCTGCACGTTAGACAATATTGTACATCTTCCTTGCCTTCTGTCATGTTTGGGGACTCTGTGACAGAAATAAACAACACGTATATATCTTTTAACAACAAAAAGTAAAAAAGTCACACTTGTTGCAATGCTCACTCAGAATGGGTCTGGCCTGCAGCCTCAGCTATATCAAGTAGACAGTCCCACACAGACATAGCAATAGCAGAGTACAAACATATTGTTTTTTTAAGTTAACACCAACCCACTACAGAAGAACAGAGGAAGAACTGGACATACCTTAATAACACTCCAAGAAAAAAAGAGCTCATCAAAGGCACAAAGACCCAGAATTCAGTCAGGAAGGACAGAACTGGCTCTCCACTCTACCATAACACATGAAGACTGTTGAGAACTGCAATGGCAGCACAGACCAACATATAGGAAGCACAGTGTCCCCTTTGCTTTCTACAGAGCTCCTGCGGCGCAATCAAATTTTGGATTTTGGAATCGGACTCCGAAATCCGAATACGATTTTGAATTTAGGTGTTAGGATTTTGCAACATAGAATTCTAAATACCTAAATCTGAAAATTGGGTTGGAATCTGATGAATCTGATCTCTTTCAGCAGATTCCGAGCAACCCTAGTAAATAACATTAATTCATTGCTGGAAGGAAATCCTGCCCCCAGCTCCCTTCTCTGACTCCTCCTGTGACCAAGCTTCCACAGTATAAAAGAATCAGTGTGGGGCTCAGCAGCTTCTCTGAAGGATCAGTCTCAGAATTCAGTCCATGCCTGTGTAACTTTTGGTCTCTATCATTTAACTATTTTGGTATATACAGTATTTCTTTCTCTTTTTATCTTTGTGGGAACTAGTCATATCTGAGGTACTGATGATGACAAATCAACATTTTAAACAGAGGACTCTGTGCTTCAATAACAGCAATGAAAAAGAGATTTTGTTAGAAGCACAGTATACATGGGTATTTCACATATTTATATAGTATGTATAGGCATAGAAACATAGAAGCTGATGGCAGATGAGAGCGATAAACCCATCCAGCCCGCCCTTTTTTGCCATGCTGCTTTTGCTGCAAACCCTTTCAGACCTACAGCACTTTCTCTTCCACCCCTTTCTTAGCCCTTATAATTCCCTTATGCCTATCCCAGGTTTTTTTTAAATCCCACCACTGTTTTTGCTTCACTATCTCCACTGGAAGCTGTTCCAGGCATCCACCACCCTTTCTGTGATGAAGTATTTCCTAACATCTCTTCTGAATCTACCCCTTTCCAGCTTAATATCATGGCCCCTTGTTCTAGAGCACCCTTTCTTTTGAAAAATACCTCCCACTTGTACCTTATTCACCCTCGTGAGGTATTTAAAGGTCTTGAACATATCCCCCCTCTCTCCCTCCTCTCTTCCAAGGCGTATATGTTTAATAAAGCCAGAGATCAAGTTGTGTCTGTTGTTTTACAGTAGGAAGGGAAAATGGGCAGACTAGGTGGACAAGCAGTCCTTATCTGCTGTCAATTGCATCTATCTATGTTTCCTTTAGCCTCTCCTCAGAGGGCTTTTGATGCAGACCTTGTACCATTTTGATAGCCCTCTTCTGGACAGCCTCTATTCTGTCTATGTCCTTCCTGAGATGTGGTCTCCAGAACTGGGCACAGTACTCCAGGTGGGGTCTTACCAATGACCTATATACAGTACTGGCAACACCATTTCCCACTTCCTGCTAGTAATACCTTTACTTATACACCCCAGCATCCCACTAGCTCTCCTGATTGCTTTGTCACATTGTCAGAACCTTCTGGTTATCTGATATGATTACCCCAAGGTCACTTTCCTGCTTGGTTATTGCAAGTATCCACCTGGTCACAACATTGCAAGTATCTCTCCCCCCATTTTGTACCGCATCCCTGGGTTTCTGTGACCCAAGTGCATTATTTTGCACTTTTTTTGCATTAGAGCTTAGCTGCCAAACTTTAGACCACTTCTCCAGTTGTTTTAGATCTCATTCCAACCTTTGAACATACACACCCCCAGAGCGTCTACTCTATTATAGATCTTGGTGTCATTGACAAAGAGGCAGACCTTCTCTTCCAGTTCCTCTGCTATATAACTAATGAAGACATTAAAGAGGACTGGTCCCAGTGCTGACCCCTGCAGTACCCTGCTGGTCACTCTTCCCTCCTTGGAGCAAACTTCATTTACTGCCACCCTCTGCCTCCTATCCCCTAATCAGTTTCTTACCCAGGTTACCACCTTATTGCCCACCCCCCTGCTACCCAAGTTATTTACCAGCCTCCTATGTGGAATGGTGTCAAAGGCATGGTGATGTCCAGGTAGGCCACATCCACTGCCCCTCTTTAATCCAACACCTTGGTTACCCAGTCAAAAAAATCAATTCAGTACGTTTGGCACAACCTCCCCTCTGTAAAGTCATATGTCTTGGGTACTGCAGACCACTGGATTCCAGGTCTTCCACATCAGTTTTCCTACTACAGATGTCAGGGTGACAAGCCTATATTTTCCCATCTACTCCTTGTTACCATTTTTGTGAAGTGAGACTATGTCCACTCTTCTCCAGCTCTCTGGCACCACACAGGTCACCAGTGAACTATTAAACAAGTCTGCCAGGGGTGCAGCTAGCACCTCCCTGAGTTCCTTCGGTATTCTTGGATGCACCTCATCTGATCCCGTGACTGATGTTCACTTCCCTAACCTGCAAGCTCTTGATACTTATTTGTGGTCCCTCCCCTTCCCCTTCTACTGTGAATACTGAGCAGAAGTATTTGTTTAAGATGTTTGCCTTTTCTTGGTCCTCCTCTGTACAGCCCCCTCCCTCCCTTTTTAACTGTACAATCACATCCCTTGACTTTTTTTTTCTCACTAATATACCTGAAAAATGTCTTATCCCCTTCAAAATTGTCTGAGCTATCCTTTCCACAGCTTGTGCCTTTGCATTCCTGACCATTTTCCCTGCATCCCTCCATTTTCCCAGATACACTTCCCTGTCCTCCTCTCTCTCTGGGTCTCCTTCTATCTTCCGAATGCCTCAGTCTTTGCCTTACCTTTTCTGCCCCTTCCCTTGAGAACCATAATGGCCTCCTACTTCTACTTTTGCTTGTTTGCCTAACAGACAGGTTTGTTGTCCTTACTATGCCTTCTTTTACTCTGGCCCATTCGCCCTCCACTCCACCCATGACAACTCCCTCTACCAGGACCTCTTGGAGGCACTCTGCCATCTTTGTAAAGTCAGCCTTTCTGAAATCTAGGACCCTTGTCCTTGTGCAGTTGCATTCCTCTGTTGTTCTTATATTTTACCACTCTGTGCAATGATCACTGATCCCCAGATGACTTCTCAGTCTAATGTCTGCAACACTGTCCCCGTTAGTAAGTGTAAGGTCCAGTACTGCCTTACCCCGAGTGGGTTCTCTGACCAGCTGCCTGAGGAATGCCCGCCGCAGTTAGTACAGGATGTCTCTACTTCTAGCTGATGTTGTAGCAGGTAGGCTCCACTCTACATCTGGCAGGTTAAAGTCCCCCACCAGCACCACCTCCCCCTTCTCAGCCATTTTGCCTATATCTTCCAACATTTCTTTGTCTATGTCCTTCACCTGTATCCAAGGCCTGTATATCACTCCTATCCAGATGGTGGCTCCTTTTCCTGACTTGAGGTTGATCCACAACACCTCAACCCCTCCCCCAGAATTCCCTGTACCTCTGTTGCTTTTATGTTTTCTTTTATATAAAGCACTACTCCCCCACCTTTTCTTCCTAACCTGTCTTTCTTAAACATTGTGTAGCCAGATAAGACCATTTCCCAGTCATGGTTGTCAGTGTGCCATGTTTCACTGATGGCCACAATGTCCAGGCCTTCCACAGCCATGGTGGTTTCATGTCTGTTATCTTATTTCCCAGACTTCTAGCCTTAGCTCACATGGCTGTCCCGATTTTGTTAGTCCTACTGTACTGTTGTCCCTTCCACACTTTTCTGGCTGTTCTCCCATCCTTTCTTTTCCACATTGCCTGCTTCTTTTCCCCTTCCTCAAAAGCTAATCCATCACTCCCTTGATTGTCTTTCATTCCAGTGGGAATCTTTCCTTCAGGATTTCTCTGTCCCCATCACAACCTGTGTGAGGGGGGATAGGGCAGTTTCTGCAACCCTTTTGCTAGTTTAAATGTCCATCCAAGTAAAATTCAAACCATCCACTGAGGACTACCATTCCCTTCTTGGATGGATGGATGGATGCAGGCTGTCCCACTGGTACAAGCTCTGATCCCTCCAGGTGGAGCCCCATTCATCAATGTAGCCGTACCCCTCTTCTCTGCACCATGCCTTCAACCATAAGTTGAAGGTCAGTGCAGAGATCCCTCTCCTTCCCCCTGTTGTAGACAGGCCAGCACTTCCATGAAGGATACAGTGCATGTTATCTGCCTTAGACCATTTCCCAGCTTGCTAAACTGCTCCTGTACTGCCCCATCTGTTTAAAAGTTAGGTCATTCATACCCAGGTGGACAATGACATCCAGACCCCCCCCTTCCTTCATACTGACCTTGCAATTTGCTGGATATACTTTCTATCCCTCTGAACCCATATACCAGGTAGGCACGTAACCTCCCTCTCAATCCCTTTTCCTTCCCTCAACTCTATTTCCTGACAATAGAGTGCCCCACCAGAAGTTGCTTCCTCCTTCTCTGGGGTCCTCCTTCCTTCCCATGGGAACTCCATTTGGGTGGTCTCCATATCTTCAATGTGTACTGTCACAAACACACTCCGCAGATCAGGCCCTTTGGTCCCACAGTTCCAACCTCAGAGCACAATAGTGTGAACAGGTAAGAGTCAGGGCAACCCTCCTGTCTGCTTTTGGGTCTGAATTACCTTTAGTCTCAAGTTCTGGGGAGATTCAAACTGTGAACCTAATGCTAGTGTACCCAAATGTACAGGCTCAGATAATATTTTCTTCAGGGGGATGCAATATATCTTTCACCTAAGGGCACCTAACCAGGTATCTAAAATGAACCCTTTTAACTCTATAAGAGACCTTAGGTATATTCTTACTTTTTTCCAAACTTAGTAACACCATCAAGCTGTTGAACAGTTTTGTCAGGCTTGACCCCCTATACGTCACTTGCAAAAAAAACTGGCAGACACCCAAGCAGTCTTTCAAAGAAAAGGTACTTTACTAAAAGATGATAAAAAATATGAAAAATGTAAACACAGAACAATATATCAAAGAGCTCACAATCACAAAAAAGAAAAAGGGAAAATTACAAAGTGAAACTCCTACCACAACACATTTAGATCTTTGCTATCTAAGGTATTATCTCTGGAAGTGTGTTTTAAAGTTAGATCAGACAGCTGTGTCTCTCTAGAGTCCCAAAATGATATAACATCCATTTCAGACAAAAGTATCAGTTTAGACTCTGACCCAGATATTCAAAAGGGTTGCGCCATGCGCAACAGGGTTGCGCGTGCGCAACTCCAAAAATGCGCCATTCTGCAATATTCAGAAGGGGCCAGTTGCGTCACCGAAAACATGCTGAGCAACAGCACAATGGAAATGAAGGCATGCGCAACCGAAGGGGGCGGATCCATGCATAAAGTGCGCAATGCGATATCCGAACACTTCTACGCAATGCGCAAGAGTGGCTCTTGGAAGTTAACGCAGTACGGATTTGAGCCAAAATAAAAGGCTCAAGGAAGCGGTGCAAGAACCTAGCAGGCCGCAAACTGGGGAGAGAGACAGAGAGAGAGAGAGAGAGACAGGAGCTGGAAGGGCAGAGAGGACAGTGGGTCCAATGGGGACAGAGAGGCCAGTGGGGTGCCGGTGCAGTGGAAGCAGCAGTGGGGGCAGCGGGGTAACACAGGAACAGCAGCCGGGGGCAGAAGCCAGGGAGATGGACAGTGTCAGCTTCCACATGGAAGCTGTAATGAGGGTGAGACACACCATGCTGCGAGGGACATGGCCGCGGAGGGGGCCTTCGGTATGCCCCGACAGCGATGCTCGTGCCGCATCAGCTTCGAGCTGTACACAGATGTCGAGATTGTGTCCCGGTACTGCCTGAACAGGGCAATACTGAGACGGCTCTGTGAGCTGTGCAGTGATGTGATGCAGGCACCCTCACGACGGAGTCATGCTCTGTCCGTGGAGACCAAGGTGACAGCCTGCATGTGCCTGCTTGCCACGGGCACCTTCCAGAGGCCGACAGGGGACACCACAGGCATTACACAGTCGGCCATGTCACGCATCCTCACCCAATTCCTCAGCGCTGACTGCTGCCTCATGCCTGCGGATACATCCATTTCCCCAGCACCGCGGCAGAGCCGTACAACAAACATGCAGGAGTTCCACAGGGTAGCACATATGCCTGGCATGCTAGGGGCCATAGACTGCACCCATGTGGCCATTCAGACGCCACCTGGCCCCGACGGCCAGGCGATCGAACCGAAGGGCTTTCCAGTGTCAACTGCCAGGTGGTGTGTGATGCCACTGGGCGCATTATCAAAGTCTGTGCCACACACCCTGGCGGAGCACATGATGCTTCATATGGCCCAGTCTGCACTGTGCCATCGATTCGAGAGTGGGAACATCCCACAGGTCATCTAGTGGGTGAGTACACATGTATGGAATGCAAACTCTGTGCAAGGGTGGAATGACACAGGTGCCATGGTAGTGGCACACAAGGATATGAGGCAATATGGACCTGACATGACACTGATCTCCACTATCTCCACACAGGTGACTGCGGATACCCACTCTGTCCCTGGCTGCTCACACCATACCGGGCGCCCCCGACCCCAGCGCAGCTAGGTTTCAATGAGGCACATGCCGCAACACGTAACATCATAGAGTGGGTGTTTGGGATGCTCAAGGCACGCCCGATGCCTGGACACCCGCGGAGCCTCACAGTACAGCCCCCAAAAGGCCTGTGGGATATTCCTGGCCTGTTGCATCCTGCACAACATGGCCAAGGACCATGGGATAGCCGTACAGGTCCAAGAGGGGGACAGCGATGGGGACTCCAGTGGCACCGGTGATGTGGGTGATGAGCAGCCCCCCCTAGGACGGAGGGACCCCCGACTGACCTGGCAGGCCCAGCTGCACCGGGACACCATTGCAGAAGAGCACTACGCCCAACACAGGTAAGTCAAGGGGACATGTGCAGGCAACACTGTCCATGTGCAAACCACAGGCACACAGGGGAACACACCGTGCATGAAGGTCAGGGGAGTTGAAGGTTCCAGGCATACCAACACACCATCAGAGAGGGGTGAGCACTCATATGGACACACACACACACCAGGCAGCATACATGGGCAGCAGCACAGCACTGCGGAAATGACATTGCCAACACACAGCACCACCAACCACCCCACCACCTGGACTGTCCACGTACGTGTGTCAGGACCTGGGCACCCTTGCACCTTGGTGTACAGTGCAATGCAGGCATCATCATGCACACGCACCTGTGGACAGCAGTTGGGAGAGTGTGCAGGTGGTCCGTGTGTCAGCTTGGTGAGCAGAGCACCCAGCAGTGCACTGCCCACCATGGCACACATTGCACACAGGGCAGCACCAGACAGGGCCTGCACTGGGAGACAGTTCAGTCAGGTAGCACTGTCCCACGGCCACCACGGATGCGTGGGTGGCCCCGCCGTGGCCCAGCAGCACTGGCAGGCTGAGCAGGGGCCACATCGGGTGGCGCTGGTGCACCACCAGGGGTCCCACTGCGCGAACGCGACCTTGCCTGCACAGGGGTCTGCATCCTGCCAAACAAACTTGCACCAGGGGTGCTCGGGATGCCCACAGCAGAACCCGGCGTCGACAGGCCTGGTGTCGCACGATGCCAGGAATGGGGAGTGGAGAGCGCACTGTGTGGGGTGTGTGGTACAGGGGCACCTGACAGTGTGGCCAATGCGTCCGCGACAGAGACCACTGCCTGGGTCAGCCTGTCAATGGCAGCGGTCACATCCGTCCGCATAAGGACCAGCTCGGCTCGGTCCCGAGCACACTCCCTGCTATGCCGCTCCATGAACACAGACAGTGCCTCCACGGACTATACAACCCGCCCTGCAGCTGTACGAGTCCTGCAGCAGGCGGGTGCCATCAATGGGTACTGTGCCCCAATGGCATCGTGACCCCAGGGTGTGGCGGTCCTGGTGCACAGCACCCCTTGAGGTGGGCGCTGTTTGCCAGGACCAGGTATGGGCGGATCAGAGGGCGGTGGACATGTGCCACTGCTTGACACTGTACCCCCAGACCTGGTGTGCAACTGCTGCTGCCGCCCCTCCAACTGCTGAGCCCCCAGGTCCACCTGTTCCACCTCCATGCTGACAACAGTGCCAGACAGCTGCACAGCCACCGGTGCTGCCCCACCGGTGCTGACAGGCACAGCCTGGGACTGTGCCAGCATGCTGGTACACAGGTGTGAACCAGGAAGGCCCAGGGGCACGTGCTGGCCTGCCATGTGTCCGCCATGGGACACACACCTATCACTGCCCATTGCAGGCCTGCTATCATCAATGGTGCAGGTGCGTACACTGCCAGAGGCACAGCATGCTGGCATACCTGCTTGCCAGACTGCTGTGACACAGGCTGTGCACCCCCTGCACCCGTATCACTGACACGGAGTTGTTGGCCCAGCGTGCATGCTGCTGCAGTGCCTGCAGGCTGGTGGCGGAGGTGGATGCTCCCTCCTCCATGTCCAGCAGGTCTGCCTCACTGTCTGGACCCACCACCACCACCGTCTCCTGCAGACGAACAGGATCTGTAACAGAAAGAGAGTACATGTGAGTGCATGTGAACAACAGCCCCCAACAACATCACCATGTCATACCGTGCAGTGATGGGCTTCCACCTGTCTGGAATCCTCCGCCTGGTACGCCCGCAATGGCACTCGGCTGCATGGCCGTGACCAGTGTCTCCTCTGTAGGGGTCAGCTGCAACACCACTGGTGGGCCCCCACCAGTGCCAGCACGTGCCACCCTGAAGGCTGCCACCTTCTCCTTCAGCCTCCTGCGGTCAGTCCCCATCTTCTTCCTGCATTCCTGCACGGAGCGCTGGTGGCTTCCGTGCAGGTTGACGGCCCGAGCTACCCCCTCCCATGCAGCTGCACGCTCCTGAGGGGTGCCCCTCCGTCCACTCAATGTTGGCTCATCCTCCAGGTAGGCCTGGAAGAGGGCCTCTGTCTCTGCCATGGTGAAGTTCGGCCTCCTCCTACGCCCGCCGTCCACACCCTCAGCTTGGCTCTGGTCAGTCATGGTGATCTGTATGGGTGGAAGTGGACACCTGTCACTGTGCAGTCGACAGCATTTCCCCATGAGCATAGCTGCCGGCCCGGGGGGGTGCAGAAGCCCCCCCCGTTTCCTCTCCGCATGGCAGATACTGATAGAAAGGGTGCCCTTTGTCCCCTTCTAAGTGCCCTTTTCATGCTCAGCCCCCTCAGCCTTTATCATCCTCCGCCCATGAGCATTGTCCTGAGCATCACACAGCATGTAACTCACCTCTCACCTGCAGTAACCAAATCTGGCCAGCACAACCCACAGTCGCATTTTTATAGCGCAACACATGCAAATGAGGTGTGGCTCAACTTTAATGACATGCTATCGAGCCACCGCGCCCTTTGAATGGCTGATCGGATGATTTGCATATGTCGCTGAAGAGTCGGGTATTTGCGCTTATGAATCACGGAAGGTCCGCTGAGCCAATGGCGCAGGTTTGTGGCTGCGTGCCACACCACATTGCGCATGCCCAGACAGCTTACGCATGCGTCTATCACGCTGCAGACCTGCTGAGCGTGATAGGCGATTCAGGCCATGGCCACCATTGTGCCAGTGGCGCTACAGCACTGGGCACTATATGGTGCTGTGGCACTACTGCGCGATAGTCCACTGTGGCACTGGTGCTCAGCTTGGCAGTCGCGCAGGATGCCTATACGTCCCATGGCGCTGTGCGTAGCCTTGCGTCATTGCCGTGACCTTGTGTATGCCCTCTGACCCTTGGCGCTGTTGGCATGCCATGTGTACGTTCTCATTGGCGCCGTCCGTGACAGCGCCATGTAGTGACGGCCGCTGTTCGAACAGCGCGATGGAGCCTGTGGTGCTCATTGCGCAACAACTCCACGGGGTTACGAGCAGCTGGCGCCTACATTGCCTGCTGTAAAGTTGGTGCCATGGCTAGGAGGAGGCGGTGTCCTGAGCCAGCTTGAAGTAGCCAACCTGGTGGCCTGGTGGCCCCACTGTGAGGCTGTATGGTGAGGCCCCCTCACCGATGCCTAGGACCCATGTGTGGCAGCAGTGGCCACTGACCTGGTGGAGGTCACTGGCCGAGCTGTCTGCTGAGCAGTGCCGCACTGCACAGTGACCTCCGCCAGAGGAGCCGGAACTCTTGACGTGGCTGCGCTCATGTGCCAGGCGGGCGTGGTGCCTAGGCCAGGTGAGTGTACCATCTATGCACCTATATTCTCTGTAGGGTGTGTGTGTGCTTGGGTGGCTGTGCATAGGTGTGTCAGTGTGTGCAGCTGTGGATGGTTGGTTATGGCTGTGTGGGCAGGCACTCTCACTGGGGCAGGGGCACTCTACTTTTGAGTCACACTGATGTTTGTCTCAACATATGTCTCCCACAGGCCAGATTGTGAGGACACAGGACCAGGGTGACGGGGCCATGCCAGGGCCCCGTGCCGGGGTGTGCAGCCCCAACAGCAGCAGCAGCAGCAGCGCCAGACCCAGCTGCTGGAGGAGGTGAGTATCATTACTCATGGATGCTATTGCATGCTGGGGGCAAGACCACCAGCCATGTGGGACACAACCAAAGGGGAGGTCATAATTCCACTATACAAAACACTAGTGAGTCCCACACTGAGTACAGTGTACAGTTCCGGAGACCATACCCACATGTATGGACATGGACTGGGTGGAGAGGTTCAGAGGAGGGCGACATGGATGGTGCATGGATTGCATCACAAGTCCTATGCAGACAGGTTGACGGAACTGAACATGTACTCCCTGGAGGGGAGGAGGGTGTGGGGTTATGATGGGGACATACAAGTATCTTACAGGGGGGAACAGAGTGCAGGAAAACAATATTTTTAAGCGTAAAGGATGTTCCAGGAGTAGAGGGCATGGGATGAAGTTGGAGGGGGGATGATTCAGAGGAAACATGAGAAAGTATTTCTTCACAGAATGGGTGGTGGACAAGTGGAACACCCTGCCAGAGGAAGTGGTGGGGGCTGACTTGGTCACGGGATTTGTGAATGCATGGGTTAGCCATAACGGAATTCTGGAGGTCAGTAAGGGGAACGGACTTAAGGACAACAGAGTGAACGTACAAGGTCAATGGACAGACTGGGTGTCCCATAGGCCCTTATCTGCCGACACTGTCTATGTATCCATGTATGTAGGCACGACACAGGTGACATGCATCACAGTGCAGTATCACGGCACGTCTGTGTATGCATCACTGGTGGTCCAGGCATGCACTGGGCACATAGCTGTGTAACTGGCATCGCACCACATTGCCACATCACTTGCCAGCCTAGTTTGTACTGTGATTGACGTGGGCAGTGTATGTGGGCGGTGGTGCGCATAGCTGGTGCCACCTGTTTGTGATGGCCATGTGCATGTTCACTGTGGGTGGGTGCATGCCATCACAGGTGTGGGACATTGGGCTATATGGCTTGCAGGTTGGGTGGTGTTCAGGGTTGTGGTCAGTCTCAGCCATTGACTGTGTTCCCATTTTCCTAGGCCTCGAGGTACTCAGGAAGATGTCCCAGGATCTTCGGCACCTCAGCCAGGTTGCAGATCAGAACCAGGAGGTCCTGCAGGCCATACAGCGCCAGGGTGATCGGCAAGGAGCCACAGGAGGGCGCCAGCGGGAGGACCAGCAGCCAGCTGGGCCGCAGCCCACATTCCTTCCCACTTCTCCCATCCCTATCACCTGCCTTCCCTCTCCAAGTTGTTATTCCCTCCCTTGAACACCTGCCTTTACCTGTCCCCCACTTGTACATAGTTTCACTTGGTTTTGTGATTAGTCCTTTAAATATACATTTCTATTTTGATATGAATACTGTGTTGGTCTCTGATTTGCAGCTGGCTATGGGTGCTCAGTTGCAGGTGTATATCCATCTGGGCTGGTATGGTCCTGGGTATGTGTGTGTGTGTGTGTGTGTGTGTGCATGTGTGCATGGGGAGGTATCTCCAGCATGGCAGTGCCTTTCGGTTGGTCTTGCCATCTGCTGCCACCCACTGCTGGGTGCACAGGGTGTCTGGCTTGTAGGCTTCTGTGTTGCACGGGGCTGATGAGTGCTGGGGGGACTGCATGGTTTCCTGAAGTGCCAGTCACTGCACATGGGTGGTGTCTTGGGGTCACAGTGCAGGGTGCGCTGTGCATACGTGGGGCTGATGTACACTGTGGTTGTCAACCCCCTGTGTGTGGCACTCTCTGCCTGCCAGTGGTTGTGCTGGGGTGTCAGGACTCTGCTATGCTTTGTTGGCTTGTCTCCATGGGCACATGGATCATCCGTCCCAACCCCAGTGATGCTGTGCTTGGGGTGTGCCGGTGTGGTGTGGGTTCTGCAGTGTGTTCCTGTGCCCATGTGTGGCATGGCTGGCGGTGGGCCCCAGCCTGCCTCCCTGGATGTGCAGTTCCATTGCTCTGGGGGGGGCTGTGCTTGCGCTATGGCAGCTCTGGAATGCTCAGCTGAGCTTCCATGGTTGCGCCATAGCGCAACATTTTGGCTCAGCTTCTCCTTCCTGGTTGCGCGATGGCGCAGTATGTGCGATATTCAGATGTTGGTTGCTTGCGCTATTTGCTCTGCTCCATGTTTGAATATCGCACCTGTTGCGCATTTGCGCAACTGGTTTGTGCTTGCTCCTGCTGTTGCGCTACTTTTGAGCGCAGTTTGAATATCTGGGCCCCTGTGTCTCCACAACACTTCTGTGAGTCATCTAGCTCCTCCTTTTAGAATATAAAATTACAAAAATGATTTCCCACCAGGAGGTAGTTAATAATGTAACATTAGCAAGAAAAACATTTCCCAAATCATGAGTCTTTGACTAACCAGTTCCTTTAAGGTTTACAACCCTACAGGCCATCACCCAGTTGTGAGATAGCCAACAGGAATCATCTAAATGACATCCTTTCCTGATATAATAAAATGTACCTTTAGTTTCCTACTTCAAAAACATGAGGTCATAAAAAGGACATAAAATGCAATTTCTCAAGGAAGTTAATTACATTACAGAAATCTCCTGGTCAGTGTAATATATCCTGTGATTTCAGCTGCTGAGCCCTTGTAATTTAAGAGGGCCAAATCTCACAGGCTGACATTTCATACACTGACCATTTATTTATAATACCAATGTCATACAACAATCATAACCAGCTGACCAATCGTCACAATGTCTACCACCTCAGGTACCCCTTCTTGGCAGTCCCACCCCACCAGAATGGTGTAGAAGTTTCTTAGTCACATTGGATGAGGAATTTGCTGTTATCCACTCCTCACAGCCTTCCAGATCCTACCATCCCTGCCCTCCGTGAGCTCACCTTAGACCAACTGCTCCTCCCTTCTGGCGTCTTTTGAGGATGTGGTGCCTGGCTAGGTAGTCCTTGGGTGGAGAGATGGTGCCCTGACTCCTCATCAACATGACTTTGAGTCTAGCAACATACTCATGACTCTCTGCCAGCATCACCCAGAACCTTGAAACCTGTTCCTTCCACCAGAGGAACACACAGATGGAACAGCACCACAGTCTCCAGATGATATCCATGAAGACTGCTGCTCACAATCATTACATTGCACCACTCCCCACATTCACTTTTTTCCTGTTCTTCTCATCCTTTCTGTCTTCCTGTCCCAGATTCAGTAGGGCTATCTACTACCTCCCTGTAACCACAAGCTCCTAAACCCTGAAGCTCACTAGCACCTAACAAGTGTTCTACAGCAAGTCTCTACACCCTAATATACCAATCACTGCTTAACAGTAAGCTCCTGATACCTGAAACACACTATTACCTAGCAATAGTTTACCAGCAATCCCTAAAACTGAGGGATACACTAATGCCCAGTAGCTGTTTAAAACAGACAAAAATAAAATGCAAAAGCAAGCCCCTAAGTGCACTGACACACTTTTCTGCAGATGCCTAGCTGGCCTCCCAAGTACAGATACCCTACAAAGCAACTCCCAGCAAGCTGACCTGGGTGGGGGTCCACATCTGGGTTGGCAGTGGAGCAGAGTGGTTGGCTGCTGGCTGCCTCATTGAGCTGACTCTGTTTGGCAAACTCTGATGTCTTTTGCACATGTGTCCACATGGGGGACTGCAGCGTGAGGTACCACTTCATGGCCTAGTTCATAAGAAAGCCCCTGTGCACTTCTTGGCTCCCAGGCAGCACCCAGGGTTGGCTGTGGATCGGTGAGGGAGATGTGGCCGAAATCTGATTGGCTCCTTTCAGGAACCTCAAGGATCCTCCAAACTCTGCTCTTTTGCCAATCTGCCAATGATTAGTTGTACAGTCTATTGCTGGGTGAGGCTACTCTGTCTCCAGATCAGAGATCCAAGTCCCCTTCCTGCCAAAATGCTGATGGAAGCTCCTCTGTTGTTGAGGGGCTATTTGACGCCCTACCCACTTCCTATTTCCTAGGCATTGTCTGGGGCTAGCTACCAATTGGGGAGGGAGGAGAGACTGAAATCTGATTGGATCCTTTTAAAAGCCTCATAGAATTTTAAACATAGAAACATAGAATTTGACAGCAGATAAGGACTGCTTGGCCCACCCAGTTTGCCCATTTCCATACCTAATGGATAAGCTGCAGATCCTAGTTAACCAGCAGCCTACTTCTTTCTACCACCACCCCCTAGAATTGCCTTATGACTGTCCCATGCATGCTTGAATTCAACCACTGTTTTTGACTCCACAACCTCCTCTGGAAGGTCGTTCCATGCATCCACAACCCTATCTGTGAAAAAATACTTCCCTACATTACCTCTGAGCTGCCCCCCTCTATCTTCAAATTGTGCCCCCTTGTTCTTGAACACCTCTTTTTTTGAAAGATGCTACCCTCTTGGACTTTGTTGATTCCCTTGAGGTACTTGAAAGTTTCTATCATGTCCCTCCCTTTCTCGAGGCTATACATATTAAGCTCCTTTAATCTCTCTTCATATGTCTTCTGGTGCAGACCTTGCACCATTTTAGTTGCCCTCCTCTGGACAGCTTCCATCTTGTCTATGTGCTTGTGGAGATTGGGTCTCCAGAACTGCACACAGTACTCCAGATGGGGTCTCACCAGCTGTCTGTACAGAGGGATAACAACTTCTTGTTTTCTACTGGTGATGCCTCTCCCTGTGCATCCCAGTATCCCCCCAGCCCTCCTTACTGCCCTCTCACATTGCTTGCCCACCTTTAAGTCATCTGATATAACTACCCCCAGGTCCCTTTCCATTTTTGTTGTTTTAGTATCTCACCCCCCATTGTGTACTCTTCCCCTTGGTTTTTGTTTCCCATGTGCATTACCTTGCACTTCTTAGCATTAAATCTAAGCTGCCATACATTTGACCATTCCTCTAACCTTGCCAAGTCCCTTCTCATCCTTTCCACCCCACCTTGTGCATCAATTCTGTTGCAGATCTTTGTGTCATCTGCAAAGAGACATACTTTTCCTTCCAGTCCCTCTGCAATGTCACTTATAAAGACATTGAAGAGGACCAGTCCTAATACTGAACCCCATGGCACCCAACTAGTAACCCCCCTTTCTTCAGAGTGGACTCCATTTACTATTACCCTCTGTGTCCTATTCTCCAGCCAATTCTTTACCCAGGCTATCATCTTGGGACCCACTCCCAGGCTGGCTAACTTGTATATTAATCTTTTGTGTGGGACTGAGTCAAATGCCTTGCTAAAGTCTAGGTAGGCCATGTCCACAGCCCCTCCCTGATCTACTACTTTGGTCACCCAGTCAAAGAAATCTATTAGATTCGTCTGACATGACCTTCCAGCTGTGTACCCATGCTGCCTTGGGTCCTGTGCCTCTCTGGCCTCTAGGTACTTGACAATTCTTTCCTTCAGAAGTGATTCCATCATTTTCCCTATCACTGAGGTTAAACTAACAGGTCTGTAGTTTCCTGCTTCTGCCCTGCTCCCACTTTTGAGAAGGGGAATCACATCTGCCCTCCTCCAGTCCTCAGGCACCACCCCATCCTCCCATGATTTGTTAAAGAGGGTAGTCAGTGGTGTCACTAGTTCTACCCTTAGTTCTTTTAGAATTCTGGGATGAATCCCATCAGGCCCCATTGCTTTGCCCAACTTCATTTTTAAGAGTTCTTTCAGAACCCTCTCTTCTGTAAATGGGCTGGTATCAACTTCTGTATCCAGAGTGTTTCTATTGTTTGTTTTAGGTACTTCCCCCTCTTCATTTGTAAATACTGAGCAAAAATATTTGTTTAGTATCTCTGCCTTTTCACATTCACCCTCTGCCCACCCTCCTCCCCTTTATTAAGCCTCACTATCCCTCCTTTAGTCTTCCTTTGCACCCTGATGTACCTAAAAAATGTTTTATCCCCCTTCTTAACTGAGTTGGCTATCTTTTCCTCAGTTCGGGCCTTTGCTGTTCTGACTGTCTTCCCAGCTTCCTTTTGCTTTAACTGATACAATTCTCTGTCCTGCTCCTTCTGTGATTCCTTGTACTTTCTGAATGCTTTCTTTTTCTCTTGAACCTTCACTGCCTCCTCCTTTGAGAACCATAGTGGTTTCTTACATTGTTTTGTTTTGTTTATTTGCTTCACACAAAGGCTTGTTACCTCTGTGATGGCCTCACGGAGCTTCCAACTGTACTCTTTCTCCAGTCCCTTGATGATCAGTTGTGCAGTCTGATGCTACAGGAGACTACTCTTTCTTCAGAATGGTGATCCAAGCCCCTTTCCAGCTGAAATGCCTGTGGCAACTCCTCAGTTTTTGCAGGAGCTATTTAGTGCCCCTGCCTGCTTCCTGGTTCCCAGGCAGTGGCTGGTAGTGGCTGTTGATTGGGGAAGGAGGTGAAGCAGAAATTTGATTGACATTTTTCAGGATCCTCATGGAGCTTCCAAGCTCCACTCTTTCTCTGGTACTCTGATGATCGGTTGTGTGTTGTGGTGCTGTAGGAGGCTACTCCATCTTCAGATTGGAGATCCATGCCCCATTCCCAACAAAATACCTGTGGCAGCTCCTCTGTTGTTGCTGGTGCTGTTTAATGCCCCTGTGTACTTCCTTGTTACCAGGCAGCACCCCAGATTGTCTGTTGAACAAGGAGGGAGGTGCAGTCGAAATCTGATTGACTTTTTTCAGGAGCCTCACAGAGCTTTCAAGCTCCACTCTTACTCTGGTCCTCCAATGATCGGTTGTGTGTTTTGGTGCTGCAGGAGGCTACTCCATCTCCAGATCAGAGATCTGACCCCCCCTTCCTGCCAAAATGCCTGTAGCCATTTAAGCAGCAGCATACTTGGCAGAAAAACTCTCCAACCTCAGAATGGCTACCCTAAACTGTCTTAGTCTGAGGATTTCTTCTTCAGCCCTGATTTACTGGTTCATACCTTCATGTGTCCATTTGTTTGCGGACACTGTACCTTTAAATGTTACACTTTCTGCTGGCTCAGTGATAACATGGTGAACCTGGCCTCACTTACTCTTTTCTCTTCCTGTCTCCAGCTGCACTACCACAGAAGTGATAAGACTGTGGGGGAAGGGACTGCCTTATGGATCAGGCAAAGGGGCCAAGCCCTCTTTTACTTATCCAACTTTCCTGCTATCTTCTCTCCTCCTGTGGGGTACATTTTGATGCGTTGAAAGCCACCTAACAGTGCTTCTGTGTCAATCACTCACAGGATGGTTATCTTATAGTATGTGAAAGCATCCTAACTGACTTTAATTTCGGTCACCACCAACCGCTAACTTCTTGCTACTAGCCACCTAACTCTTTAATTCTGAAGTCAGTGGTGTGGTTAGATAATCCATTCATTACAAGAATGTTTCTCTCTCTCTCTTTGCACCTGTTTCTCTGTGCATAAAGAGGTGTGTAATTGCCTTTCTGAAATAAAAACACTTTTCCTGCCAACCACCTGACTCTCTAGCTCAAAGTCAGAGGTCTGCACAGGGCTGCTGATAATAGCCATGTGGAAAGGGTGTTCAACTCTCCACATCCACCTGGTCAATACTGGAATAGAATCTGCTTTCATAGATACATAGACAGTGTTGGCAGATAAGGGCCTATGGCCCACCCAGTCTGCCCATTTGAGCTTGTAAATTCAGTTTATGTTTTCCTAGAAGTCTGTTGTCCCTTACCCCTGACCTCCAGAATTCCTTTATGTCTATCCCATGCCTTCTTAAATCCCGTGATTGTTTCAGCCCCCACCACTTCCTCTGGCAGGGTGTTCCACTTGTCCACCACCCGTTTCATCCACTGAACACACACTCAAAAGGAAACAAGCATTTGTCAATGCCGAATGTTGTCTCGCTGGCATTGGTATTGGTAGTGCAGGAGTTAGAGATGCATAATAGGAATGGCAGTGAAGCATTGAACTGATGTCAACCTCACCCCCACACATTTTCAAAACAGGCATTTTGGGACCTCCCCTCATGAACAGTGGCACTGTGATTTTTTAATCTGTCCCAAAAGTTGATTTCCCACAGCGACCACACCATTCTGCATTCACAGGTGTGAAAACACATTTTGGGCAGGATATGAAAAATGGCAGCTGTACTGTTCATAAGGAGGTGTGAAAAAATGCCAGTGTTGAAAATCTGGCATGAAAATATTGCAAATTTGCAAAGTTACAAGGGTGAGTGGAAACTGCGCAATGCATGCTTGTAACACAGTCATTTTATGGACTTTGATTACTAAATTGTCAACATATGCATTTTAGGACCTCTGCTCATGAAGAGTGTCACTGTCATTTTCTCAAACTGTCCTGAAAACTGATTTCGCACAGCGACCACGCTATTGTGTGTTGGAAGTGTGAAAACACATTTTGGCCAGGATATGTAAAATGACAGCTACACCATTCATAAGGAGGTGTGGAAAAATGCCAATGTTGAAAATCTGGAGTGAAAATATTACAAATTCACGAAGTTATGAGCGTGCATGGAAACTGCCCAATGCACACTCGTAAAACAGTCATTTTTTTTTAATTTTTAACCAAATTTGCAACATAGGCTTTTTGAGACCCACCTCATGAACAGTGGCACTGTCATTTCATTAATCAGTCCCAAAAGGAGATTCTGCACAGTGACCATGAAATCACCTTTTGGGAATGAATAATGCCATGACAGTGACTGAATTCATGAGAAGGGGCCCCAATAACCCCTTGTTGAAAATTTGGTGCCAAAATTCCCCCAGATGCCCAAGATTTACACTGACTCTGAATTACTGTCCCACTTAGGGATGTCTTATGGTAACAGAAAATGTAATCTAAGAAGACACACTCACCAACTGGCACTAACATACCCGAAAACTAATAACAGGAGATCTTATTTTACCCAGAGGATGATCCCATTGTGGAATACCCTTCCCAGTTCACTACTTGAAAACCCTAATCATGTCATATTTAAACAAATCCTTAATTATTTTTTGTTGCAAAAACAGGGATAATAAGCCAGCTTGGCTGCAGACATACATATATGGGCCTTGGCCTTCTGTATGCCTACTACTCTTAGTACGAAACCTTAGTAAGATATGCACCAATGTTGAAAAAACCCTATTTATGCCATTATACCACTTACTGGCATTTCTTCAGTTTGCAGTTGGCTTTGAAGAGTGCAGATGTGATCCCGGTCCACCAAAGATCATTGTATCAGACTCCAGAGGTAAGTATGGGTTGGGGGTGCTGGGAGGTGTGGTGTGCAGAGGGTGGGCACGGGTTGGGGGAGGGAGCAGGACAGACCATGAGGGACTGTTTTCTTCTTTTATAGGTTGAAAAAACAACATTGCGGGACATTTTTTTATAGGGGCATTTGGCACACTGGGGTAGGCTCCCACCGTGCCATCTGAGTGTTTGTGGAGGCTAGCCGATGGGGGATTGAGCACCCCCATTGTCACATAATGAAGGGGGGGAAGAGCCGAGGGGGATTGGGCACCCCCCTTGGCATACAACAAATGGGGGGCATTATGCCATCGGGGAGTGGGATCTCCTGTTGGCACATGAACTGTGTCAGGGCATGCTGACTGGAGGATTGGGCACCCCTGAAGCTGGCACTGTGGCAGGCGGTGTCGGCAGTCACTGCTGCCATGTTTTCTAGAATGCTTCACCAGGAAAGGCACGTCAGGAGGTGCCACTACATGACAAGCTTGGCTCTAATTGCAGCACACCTTTTTTTTAGATCTGGTGGCCACTTTATGTGTTGCTGGTGTCAGCACCTGCAGCTGCCTTATTGGGGAATGAGGGACGCACCTACTGATGCATGCCCTGCATTTGCTCACAGTGACCACACCTCCAAATCTGCTACTACTGCAATATGTTGGCTGGCGTGCAAGCTCGAGCCAACATAAAAAGGATGGGGGACAAAGGAACAAGTTGCCTCCAAATGCAATATGGAGCATGTGACAGGGCTGAATAAAGCCCTGACCCATTTGCTATGTAGAAAGAGTTTAGATGCAAGGGTCAGATCTATCCTCTCCTTTTCTGACTCTTCTTTGTCTGGTTGCACAACCAAATTTTCTTTTTAGACCTACAGTAGAAACTGATCACTCTGATCATTTTGCCTTTCTCTACCTCTTGCTATTTCTCTGCCTTCACTTGCTGTTCTGTCTTTTTCTCCCCTTTGCATATCTGCAGTTATAAAAAAAATATGGGAATCTTTATGTGGAAATGTCACTGACACTGGGATCCCTTTGTTTAAAACTGTATATAGTTATACTGTTGAAATGATTGCAAAGAGCTATTTGGAACTCAACTGGTTAACCTGAGATGCAGTTTTTAAGCTGTAAATGGGAGGTCAGTTCTGGGTCACTATGTTCTTTTTGCTGCACCTGCAAGGAACGAAACTGACAAGAATATTCTGTAAATGTACAAGAACATTCTGTGAAAAGCAGGCAGTGACAGAACCTGAAAGCCTGAATGCCCTTTTCAAATGGTGGGCTATATGACAAGAGACAAGGAGAGTGAGAGACTGAGAGACTGAAATTTGGAATTAAGAGACACCCTTAGAAGAAAGATTTTGTTTTCTGTTTGTACTGCCTTTGTAAATAGTTATACTGAACAAATTTTTATTTTTTATTTTGCTGTTATTAATAAGAATAAAACATTTGTTGTAAACCTTATAACTGTTCCTGGTCATACTATGCTTCCTCACCTGTGTCTCAGCGACAGACTTTTTTTCCCATCTCTGGTACTGGCTGTACAGTCTCAGTTTGGACTTTTGTTTCTGCTTCTAGTTTGGCTGCCATTCTTCTGGTAATGACTCCTGGGCTTGCTGCTACAGAATCCGTACCTTTCTGCTATGTTTCCCTGGTACTAGCTCTAGTACCCATGCACAAAACTCCTGGCTTAGTGTATGCACGGCATAAATCCCATTTAGTCTGACACCATCTGTCATTGAGGCACTTCTGTGACCCTTGACTCATCTAGTGTGGATCACCCCAATGGACCAGCAATAGTGTATCATGCTGCCAGGAAGATGACTAGTGTTCCAGAGTGGATTCAGGTTGCCTCAGTCCAGAGGCAGGCTTGGCTACATGCAGCTGCTGTAAAGCAGCATGCCATGGCCAGAGAGGGCTCCTGGCGGATTCTGGTATGCTCTTAAGCCCTGCAGGTGGACCAGGGAGCTTGTTCTTGCCCAGGACCACACAGTTATATCAAGTCTTATGGGCATGGTTCAGACGGGAGAGATAAGAGAAAACTCTTGGGGGTTGGAATCCCCTACTCTCTAAATAATGGGACCCTCACTTGAGCAGGATATATCCCTATTAACAGGGTTTATCCCGGGTGACCTCAAGGAAGGAGACAAAACTCAGATAGAAAAAAAAAAGAGTCATCTGCTGCAACTCTCTCTATACCACCGCTCTCCAGCTGTCTGCAGCTGATGAAAGATACAGCATCACAGACAGTGTTGGGGGCACAACAGGGCAAAGTGTGCACAGTTGTTGGGGTGATGAGTGGAAGCAGAACTAGAGGACATGCACTAGAACTTGGTGGGAAGGGGCAAGATAAGAGGCAACATTCAAAAACAGTAACATAAGCCAGCTCATCATTGCTGAGCTGGGGCTACTGCCTGGAATGCAGGTTTGGGAATGAGCCCAGGACATCGGGGGCCAATCGGAGGGAGGCGTCTTAGACATCTCACAGGATCTCAGAGGGCACAAGCGACAACTTATAGAATCAACTTCAAGAACCAAATTCAGAAAACATTCCTTTAGTCCTAGAGCCATTAGATTGTGGCATCAGTTCCCCAAGGAAGTAATGCAACTAGCTTGAAGACATTAAAGAAAAAATTAGATACATTCATAAATAATAATGAACTTATAACTTCCACTGAGTACTGGGGGACAACCGCATGGGTCTCGGCCTTCTGTTGCCCTATATCCGAAGTATTATTAGTCTGAAGTATTATTATTATTATTATGCTTCCCTTCTCGGAAAAGGGAGGGTTGTAGGCTCTGTTGCAACATCGCCACCTGGGTGCCCACAGCTGGCAGTGCAGTCAGAACAGCAGATGGGTCAGGAGGACACTGGATGCCTGATAGCATAAGCTTGCTCAGTGTGCATGCATAGCCATGATGCCTTGCATGGCAAGTCCTGGAGTATGCAACAGGACTGGTGCCCCCTCAGGCCCTGCTGACTCAACTGGCCAATGGCCGCCCTGCCTCCCAGCACATTAGAATGACCAGATGTGGGTCACTATACAACCACTAGATAGAGCCATCATGAATGCAATGGCTGCTCTGTGCACATCCTGGTGTACTGAGTTATGAGCCAGAATAGGGAGGATGGGCCTGGAGGGGGTAGCTAGACAGAGGATAGCCACATCAGGGAAAGGAGATAAATAATAGGGAAAAAAAGAAAATTTTAATTTGCATAGAGGGTGGTGAACATGTGGAATAGTCTACTTCATGATGTTATAGAAGCTGGCACTGTCCAGGCTTTCAGAGCAAGACTGTACATACAGCACACTGGAGAGGTTATGGCATTGAGGGTCTAATAACATGTATTATGCAGCATTCCTGCTGATAAATGTGGCTATGTGTTAATTTTAAATTACTGGAGTTCATACTGGAATGGAGTAAGGAGCTAAAGGCACAGGCCCAACCTGCTCCTGTCAACATTACTCCTTATTCAGCTGCTGTGTCTGCAAAACCCATTTGTCTAAGTTATGTTTGAACGTTGATGTGTTTTTACTCATTCTGTGTAGAAAGCCTTATAATCATAAGGGTAAAAAGCCACCATGGCTGAATAGAACAATATTAAAAGTGTGCAGGAAAAAGAAAGTAATGTTTAATAAAATGAAGACTAATGGGTCAGAAATGTCTAAATATGGTTAGAAGAAAGTCCTGAGGAGATTAAAGATGGAAATAAGAAATGCTAAGAAACAATTTGAATTTAGATTAGCCGTAAATAAAGATAAAAAAAAAAGCTTTTTTGCCTATGTGAATAGCAGTAAGGGAGGTAGGGGCACAGTGGGACCATTGAACATTGATGGAGTTATGACATCTGAGTCTATAGATATGGCCAATGTATTTGGCAGATGTTTTGGGGCTGTGTTTAGGAAAAATACTGTTGACATGGGTAAGTATAACATAGGGACATGTAATCAGGATAGAAACAAAGACTTTGACTTTGACGACAGATAAGGACCACTTGACCCACCCAGTCTGCCCATTTCCCTACCTACTGAATAAGCTGCAGATTCTAGTTAAACAAAAGCCTACTTCCTATGACCCCCCCCCACTATAATTGCCTTATGTCTGTCCCATGCATATTTGAATTTCCCCACTGTTTTAGACCCAACGACCTCCTCTGGAAGGCGGTTCCATGTATCCACCACTCTGTCCATGAAAAACAATTTCCTTACATTACCCCTGAGCCGTCCCCCCTCTTTCTTTAAATTGTGCCGCCTTGTTCTTACACATCTCTTTTTCTGAAAGATGCTACCCTCCTGGACTTTGTTGATTCCCTTGAGGTACTTGAAAGTTTCTATCATGTCCCCCCGCCCCTCCTTTCATCAAGAGTATACATTAAGCTCTCAGTCTCTCTTCATATGGTTTCTGCTGCAGGCCCTGCACCATTTTAGTTGCCCTCCTCTGGACTGCTTCCATCCTGTCTATGTCCTTGCATAGATGAGGTCTCCAAAACTGCACACAGTACTCCAGATGGGGTCTCACCAACTGTCTGTTTAGAGGGATTACCACTTCCCTTTTTCTACTTGTGATGCCCCTTCCTATGTATCCCAGCATCCCCTGGCTCTCCTTACTGACTTTTCACATTGCTTACCCACCTTTAGGTCATCTGATATGACTACCCCCAGGTCTCTTTCCATTTTTGTTGCTGTTAGTGCCTCCTCTGCTATTGTGTACTCTTCTCCTGGATTTTTGTTTCCCAGGTGCATTACTTTGCACTTCTTTGCATTGAATCTAAGTTGCCATATGTCTGACCATTCCTGCAACCTTGCCAAGTCCCTTCTCATCTTTTCTATCCCCTCTTGTGTATCAACTCTGTTACAGATCTTTGTGTCATCTGCAAAGAGGCATACCTTTCCCTCCAGACCCTCTGCAATGTCACCTATAAAGATGTTAAACAGGACTGGACCCAGTACTGAGCCCTGAGGTACTCCACTAGTAACCCACCTTTCTTCAGAATGTGTTCTATTCACTATTACCTTCTGTGTCCTGTTGTGCAGCCAGTTTGCTACCCAGGCTACCACCCTGGGACCCACTCCCAGGCTGGCTAACTTAATTATTAATTTTTTGTGCGGGACTGTGTCAAATGCCTTGCTAAAGTCTAGGTAGGCCATATTCACAGCCCCTCCCTGGTCTATTACTTTGGTCACCCAGTCAAAGAAATCAATTAGATTCGTCTGACATGACCTTCCTGCTGTAAATCCATGCTGCTTTGGGTTTTGTGCCCCGCTGACCTCTAGGTACTCAACAATTCTTTCTTTCAGAAGTGATTCCATCATTTTCCCTACCACTGAGGTCAAACTTACAGGTCTGTAGTTTCCTGCTTCTGCCTTGCTCCCACTTTTGTGAAGGGGAATCACATCTGCCCTACTCCAGTCCTCAGGTACCACCCCATCCTCCCATGATTTGTTAAAAAGCGTGGTCAGTGGTGTCACTAGGTCCTCTCTTAGTTCTTTTAGGATTCTGGGGTGAATCCTGTCAGGCCCCATTGCTTTGTCCACCTTGAGTTTTAGGAGTTCTTTCAGGACTCTTTCTTCTGTGAATGGACTGGTGTCAACCCCCCCTACCCAGAGTGCTTCTATTGTCTGGTTTAGGTAACTCCTCCTTATTTTCCTTTGTGAATACTGAGCAAAAGTATTCATTCAGTATCTCTGCCTTTTCACTGTCTCCCTCTGCCCACCTCCCCCTCCTTTGTTAATCTTCACTATCCCTCCCTTAACCTTTCTATGCTCCCTAATGTACCTATAAAAGGTTTTATCCCCCTTCTTAACTGAGTTGGCTATTTTTTCCTCGGTTTGGGCCTTTGCTATTCTGACTGCCTTCCCCACTTCTTTCTGCTTTAATTGATACAGTTCCCTGTCATGCTCCTTCTGTGATTCCTTATACTTTTTGAATGCAGCCTTTTTCTCCTTAACCTTCCCTGCCACCTCTTTTGAGAATCATAGTGTTTTTTTCTCCACTTTGTTTTCTTTATTTGTTTCACACAAAGGCTTGTTGCCTCTATGATGGCAGTTTTGATTTTTCTCCATTGTTTCTCCACCCCTCCTTTTTGGCCATTTGCTAGTGCATTCTTCAGGTATTCACCCATTTTGCCAAAGTCAGCCCTTCTAAAGTCCAGTATCCTTGTTTTTGTATGGCCTATCTCCATGGTTGTGCTCATGGTGAAGCACACTGTGCAGTGGTCGCTTGTTCCCAGAGGACTACCGACTTCTAAATTTGTGATCCTCTCTCCATTTGAGAGTACCAGGTCTAGTATTGCTCCCTCCCGAGTGGGTTCCAACACTAGCTGTCTAAGGCCTGCCCTCTGCAGGGCATCGAGAATGACCCTGCTCTTGGATGTGGCTGCAGTACATGTCATCCAGTTAACATGTGGCATATTCAGGTCCTCCATCAACAGTATCTCCCTTTTTTCAGCCATTTTGAGAATGTCCTCTATCATTTTCTTGTCTATTTCCTCCCCTTGAGATGGGGGTCTGTATGCAACCCCTGTGCAGATTGTGATGCCATTCCCTGTCTCCAAGGTGACCCAGAACGCCTCTTGTCCTCCCCCTTTACTTTTTAGTTCTGTAACTTTGATCCCTTTCCTTATGAATAGAACTACTCCACCTCCTCTTTTACCTTCCCTGTCCCTTCTGTAGATTGTGTACCCTGGTATGTTGACACCCTGGTCATGGTTCTCTGTGTACCATGTTTCCATGACTGCCACAATATCCATTTTTTTATCTTCCATCAGGGCTACTAGCTCAGGAAGCTTGTTTCCCAGAGTACGGGCATTGGTACTCATTGCCCTCCATTTAATGTTGGCTTTATCCTTTTCCCCCATCCCTGCTCTTATTGCCCTTGTCTATTTTTCCATTTATCCCTGTCCTGCCCTGTGTTGAGCTCTGTACCTCAGTGCTTACCTTACCTTACTACCTTCCATGTTTTGTGGGGGGATGCTTGACATTTCCTGCCTTTTATCAGCACCTCCCCTTGGCTAGTTTAAAAGCTTGTCAAGGAAGTATTTAAACCTGTCACCTAGGAGCTTGGTTCCTTTCATGGACTGATGCAGACCATCATGCCAGTATAGACCTTTATCTCTCCAGGTGGACCCCCAGTTCCCAATGAAGCCAAAGCCCTGTGCTCTGCACCAGTTTTGCAACCATTCATTAAACTGCATGGTGTGCAGTACCCTAGCCTCACCCCTGTCATGGACTGGCAGCACCTCTGAGAAGGTTACCGTGCTTGCTACCCATCTAAGGCCCCTCCCCAACTCCACAAATTCATTCTGCACTGCACTGATCCCATGCCTAGCTAGGTTATTTGTCTCAAGGTGGACAATGATATCTAGGATCCTCAGATTATTATAACTGAAGAGAGGGTGGTAAAAAGAGTAAAGAGATTGAAGTTGGATGGGGCAGCAGGACCAGATGGTATTCACCCATACTTCTTGAAGGAGTTGGATGATGTGTTGATACCTATTATTACTAAATTGGGACAAAAATCTTTAAGGAAGGGTGTGGTGCCTGAGGGGTGGAGGTTGGCATATATTGTGCCAATATATAAGAAAGGGAAAAGCAGCAATGCGGAGAATTATTGACCAGTTAGCTTGACGTCGGTGGTGGTGAAGATTATAGAAGGGGCACTGAATGATGCTATTTATGAAAGTATGTCAAAGCGGGGTATTCTGGATAGGAATCAGCATGGTTCCATGCCCAATAGGTCATGTGAAACAAACTTACTGAACTTTTATGAGTTCATCAGCAAATGTATTGATGATGGAAAAAATGTGGATGTGGTAATGCTTGACTTTAGTCGAGCTTTCAATACAGTTCCACATTATAAAATAATAGAAAAACTTATTGATATGGAGATAGATAAGAACATTGTAAGATGGGTAGAACAATGGCTGAATAACAGACAGCCGCAGGTAAAGATACAGGGACATCTGTCTGAACCAAATGGAGTATGGAGTGGAGTTTCCCAGGGGTCGGTATTGGGCCCACTGTTGTTCTGTATAGTCATAAGCGATCTGAAACTATCTAATAATAATAAATTAAATTTGCTGACGATGTTAAAATTGGAGCTGTAGTAGTAATTTGGACAGGATTTGATGTATATTGCAGATTGGGCAAGAAAGAATGGGATGATTTTTAATAAGCACAAATGCACAATCATGCACTTCGGTAGACAAAATATTAAACAGATCTACTATATGTATGATCTGAAGCTTAGGGTGTCAGAATGCGAGAAAGATCTGGGCATTTATGTCCAAAATGATTTAAGAAATGAAGTTAATAGTAGACAATCATCAAATAAAGCAATGCAGATTGTTGGTTGTATTAGGAGAGGTTTTCATTCAAGGGGTAGAGAGGTGTTGATGCCATTATACAGGTCTTTGGTTAGGCTTGTATTGGATTATTGCTCTACTGTGGCAGGTCCATTACTGGTGAGGGATATTAAACTAATGGAAAGACCACAGAGATCCCTTACTCGATTGATTTCAGGGCGTGAGGGTGAGCCATATGAGGCCAGATTGGAAAGATTGGGACTGTGGTCACTGGAGAGTAGAAGGGGGGGGGACTTACTGGTACTATATAAGTCCCTGAAAGATAAGGATATTAGATCAGAGTTGGGATTGGTGTTTAAAGAAAAGACCTACCAATTGAGAAGGCATGCTAGGCAACTGAGTGAGGAATTGAGCAGGACTGAACAAAGAAGGATGGGTTTTAAGTGTAGAGCAATAAGGATATGGAATGGACTGCCCCAGGACATGGTAGAGGTGGAAAGCCTGGATCTTTTCAAAGATTGGACAAGTACTTTGATGAAGTTGGTGGCATTCGCCACTACCACTGAATCATGGAGAAAATCTATATGGGCAATGCCTTCTGATTTTCTTATTTCTGCAGTATGAACTCCAGTATAAACTCCAGTACTCAGGATAATGTCTAGGGGAGCGAATTCCATGGTTTTATTACTCTACATGAGAACCAACTTCCTCTTTAAACTGTATTTAGAAACCACTGTGTATCCAGAGAGGCAGAAAAAAATGGACCTTAAGTCCCTTCTGTCACTAGATTACCACTGTATATTGCTAGCTAATTAGACAGCATCAGTTCCCAGAGCTAAGGGTGAGAGAAGTGTGCCACTCCATACCTGCAGGGAAATCCACCAATCTACAGCCTGATAAGTTGGTTTTCTCAGTACCAGACCCTGATCCATGTGTATGGCTACGAAAGCGGCCAGGATGAGAGTGGGCTAAGTGGCAGGTGGGGATGTGCACCACATCTGGGGCACAATATCCACAGTACAGAGTGATGATGGAGGAGGCAGATGGTACACTGCCCTAAGGGCCACATTAGTGGATGTGTGCAACCCCCTCCACCTGGCCACAAATGCCAGTTAGGCCCAATCAGCATCCCCCTCCACCAGCCCCCCAGCCCTAGGTGCCTCCATGGTGAGCTAGGGGCAGTACTTGCAACAGCAGGCATCAGTTCAGGTGTTTCAACATTTCCTTGGCCAACCAACAGGGATACAGCAATCCTTGGAGGACTGCCATATCCTGCCACCTCTTGCACACTGAACAGGCAGGGATTCACTAGGAGCCTGGTAGAGGCATCTGATTGGATGCCCATGGCTCAGGACAGCACTGCGTACCCCTACTACTACCTGCCCCAACCCACAGCTCCACACTAGCTGTGAATTCTATTTGGAGTGGACCAGTATTTTGGTGCACAGAGCAGGGTCTAGAACATGTGCAAATCAGACATGTCCTGGCCACCTACAGTAAGCGGATCAGGCTCTTTATCATCAGAGCAGCAAGGATAAAAGTTGCACTTAAATTTCCAGGAACCAGAATATATTATTTTTATGTTTCTTTGTCTGCTCAAGACTATTTAAAAAAAAAAGTTGGAGTTCAAAGCAGACCTTACAGAGATGTGGGGGTGAGACTCACAGTTCTATGCTCTGCCAAGACTAGGGTGGCCTATAAAATAACAATGACTTTTAAATGAAAACTTGGAGTCAGATCAATACACTGTAGTTGCTTTATGTCGCCACACTTTCAATGTATCAATTTACTGAAAATGCTCTTTTACAATATAGATATTTTTTTTGCAGTTAATCTTTTTATTGTTATTAGAAATATAAACCACAATAACATAACAGTATGCAGAGCTTAATAGTGCATGGATATAGTAACATGACAAAAATATCACATCAGCACACAGGAGAAGAAAGAGAAAGTAAAATATAAAGTGCCATGTGCTAAATATATGGAACATTAATCATCAATGCATTAAAGAGTCAACAAAGCTCTGCCATTCAAAAAAAATAACTATTAAGAGTAAATCTTTAAAACAGTTATAACAATTGAGAGATATTATTATATAGCCATAAAAGTACAAATTATTATTATTAGAAATGAATATTCAAAAGAGCCCATTAAACATTTCTAGATTAAGAAGGATGTAAATAGTCCAGATAACCCTGACAGCATAGTCTAAATTCATCCATTTGATCTAGGGACAATATAGATATATTAAAAATGATTTGGCTATACCCATGTGTATTTCTGTTTATCATTACACTGACAATGTATCGATACAGTATAACTATTGACCTGACACCAAGCTTTCAGTTAAAAAAAATTACTTTTCTATCTGTAATAGTTCAAAAGTTATTTCTTTTAAAGGCAACTTCTTTAAAACAGCTAACTTTTGAACCATAAGCTAGAAGAGTTATTTTAAAAAAAGAAAGCCTGTAGTGACATTAATTTAGCAACATCCTGTTGATATAATTTCAATATTTCAATACCGACAAACACAAATCAAGAAAGTAAAAAATATTTTTGGTACCTCAATATAGTAAAAGTGCATTTTCAGCATATCAATGCATTACAAGCACTGTATAGCAACAGCAAGTAACCATTCCTACCCTGACTCCAAGCTTTCATTTTGAAAAAAAGAAGAAAATGTTCCTACTCTTATTTGCTCAAAATGAAAGCAAGAATTTCCAAAGACAATTCATTTGAGAAAGTTTAAGTTTGGAAACGTGAAAAATGAGTTTACTATAAGTTTTGTTTAATTAAAACTTTGAGTCTGCTCATCTCGTCTGTATCCTGTTAATACCAATCTCACGTGTTTATACGCACTGGCATACTGTACATCAATACACTGCAGTACTGTATAACATAGGTGTATCATGTCAATACAGTTTCCATGTGTTTATACACAATGAGATACACAGCACACTTCTAGTACTGTATAACATAGGTGTATCCTGTCAATACAGTTTCCATGTGTTTATACACAATGAGATACACAGCACACTCCTAGTACTGTATAACATACTATGGTACTAGTATGAGGAGGCAGTATAGCGCAGTGGTCTAAGGCTCTGAGCTGCAAATCTGGTGACATCCAGCAGACAAGACCTGGGTTTGAATCCCGCAGCTTCCACTTGCATACTGTATGACCTTGAGCAAGTCACTTAACCTCCTTGTGCTCCTAGGTTGCTCCTGTAAAAAAGCTTTCAGCTTAGTGTGCTCTACCTGGTTAAATAAATAAACATAGGTGTATCCTGTCAATACAGTTTCCATGTGTTTATACACAATGAGATATACAGCACACTCCTAGTACTGTATAACATGACCATATCCTGTAAATACAGATTCCATGTGTTTTAACACACTGATCTACACCAATACAGTTACACTAATAAATAACATGGTTCTATCCTGTCAATACAGTTTCCATGTATTTTTGCACATTGATATACTTTACATCAGTACACTAATAGTATCAGTCAATCAATTTTTATTTAATATGCCACTCTATTCATTGTGATTCGAAGTGCTGTACAGTGGGAAGAATTATGAACACATTTAAATACATAACATATCAATAATAAAAACAATCTTAATTAATACAAGCTTTAGGTTGACTAAATCTAAGCATCCACCAAAGACTGTTTAAATAAAAATGTCTTAAGCTCCTTCTTAAATCCTTCTAGCCTTGGAATCTCTCAGACACAGCTAGGGTACATAGTACTTCATGGCATGGCTGTATCTTGTCAATAGCTTCCATATGCTTATACACATTAATATTTTCCATGTCCAACATACCCAAATACTATGTGTGTGTGTGTGTGTGGGGGGGGACAACATCCAACTTTATGCGGATGATGCAATCATTTACCAGACCTCCAAGGACATCAATAAACTTAACCAAGATCTCAACATTGACTTCAGAATCTTGGAAAAATGGCTTATCAACAAGAAACTGGTCTTAAACCTGAAAAAATCTTAGCCCATGCTATTCAACCCTAGATACCTGGGGGCTGATGGAACCAATCACCTCCGTATATTCTCCATTATTGGTACCAGGCTTGAGATCACCTCAACTGCAAAGTGCCCAAGCATCTACCTTGACCAGGAGCTGACCCTAAGAACACATGTGGAGGCTAGAATTAAGACTATCCACCAACAAATCAGTCTGCTTTATTGGACAGGGAGATACCTAACCAAGGAAGCTCAGTCAACAATTGCCACAGGAACCCTTCTCCCATACTGCTCTATGGAGTCCTCCTCCTATAACCTCTGCATAGTTCTGAACTCACCAGACTTAGAGTCCTATACCATAAGGTTGCTCACTATATTGTGGCTTCTCACCCCTGCAAACACCACTGCAGTGTACTTGCCTCAGTTAATTTGCCAGGACTTGAGGCAAAGCTAGCCTATCCTACCCTCTGCCTTGCCTTCAAAATGCTTAAACTAGCAGTCTCCCCCAGCCTCAATGGGCTTCTTCAATACAAGATCCATAAATGTGGCCATTGATCATCCATGAACCCTGCCCTAGAAGTTCCAAAGGCCTGATCTTGCGATGGTGACAAGTCATTTGCTACCTCTGCCTCGCCCTTTGGAATCACCTATCCTGGACGTGACTAACTGTAGAATACTGAATGCCTTCAAAGCTACTCTGAAAGCTCACCTCTTGGTGCCTTGTGCATGCAACTGTAAATAGTACTGCTGACTTCTACTACAGTCCTGTCAGTATAAAATCCTGGCCTACTCCATCATCTCAGAGCCTATAACCCTTACAGCACTTTTTCCCTGCTGCATAACCCATCATATGATTACTCTCTGCACCCAACTCACCTCAGATGATCTGCTAAGGGGATTACGCTCGTGTGCCCCAACAGTTTAGCACTGTCACCTCTTCCCTCCCCTTCAGGTCAGGGTCTTCTCATGGTAACTTTAATGTATCCGTTTTAGCTATCTTCTGTATCTGACTCAATTCTGTGATTTCATATGTTGTTGTAACTTAACATACTTATGTATAATGTTTAATCTACTGCTATCCTGTCTCTGATATTAACTTGTTGGTTTCTAAGTAAATGTAATTAACTCTGGGTTGCCCCTAAAAAAGGATCTCTTTGTCTCAGTGGGCTCACCTGGTTAACAAATTTCAATAAATAAATAAATAAATAAAATGTCAGTGGCTCAGTAGGTAGCACACTTGACTTTGGGCCTAGGAAAGTGAATGGTCACAAACTCTAGCCCCACACCAGGCGCGTGGGATAACATCCATTACTGACACTGTAGTGCAATACGAGGAGGGTGCTGCACTGGTGAGGTGCCATCTTTTGGATGAGATGTTTAACTGAAGACTCTTTTTGCACATCTCTGGTCACTGTCCATTTGGAAGTAAAAGATCCCATGGCACTTACAATATCAAACAGTGGTAGAGCATGTGTTATTAGGGGAAGAACCAAAAACATATTCAGCATATGATGCAATAGTCAATCAACCTGAACAAAAAAAAGGAGCTGCAGATCCTCAGTGAGACATGTTCAATACAATACTTATTAAGTACTTTCTCCATAAACACCGTATATAATCTCAAAAGAAAACAGGATACAGGACAAAAAAAGACACAATGAAAAAGAAAAAAGAGCAGTCTCCTATGTCAAACTTGTCAGGTATGACATTACAGAGGGATACATATTCAAACATTTATTATTGAGGGTCAGCTTCAGTTATCCAATCACAGTTGTTCCAAAATATTTGAAACGTGAGAAGAGGGGCTTTTGGCATTCAGTATTGCACACTTAAAGGAGAGCAGTCTCAACCGAAGCTACAACTTTGTGTACTTCAATAACTTTCTGCTGTTCTGTCCAGGCACATCTGGCCTGCCATAAATAATGTATTGCTGTGTACTACAGAAAGATGAAGAGGGTAGAAACCCAATACTGTAATATCATAGGTCATTCTCGTGTTACTCAGAAGAATCCAGCTGGTAGCTAGATGTGCCCAGAAGTTTATAGATACGAGCAGTCTAATAAAAAATGTGTCTGCGTTTCAAGTGTCTGGGAATATGTGGGACAAGGATATACCCTTTCCTCAATGGTTTTATGTTTGACTTTTTAACTCCCATTTTTCCATGACATGCCAGCTGCGTCTGGTCCTGCAGTGCTAATGGTATTCTTTTGTCCATAAACTATAGAAAAATCTCTTTCTCTCTTAGGTGGGCAGTCATGCCCAATGGGCACGGAGGTATCTGTAAAGGTGAGGTAACACTCTCTGGTATTACAACATGGTATAATTGTTTTGAGTTTGGAGGAAACTTGGTGGAGTGCTATATGCCACTGATGCATTTTTTCTTAAAGCTGAGACAACAAATTCAGGTGTCCCAGTGGATACTAGTTTATGAGATACTTTTGTAGTTTCCTCTGTCCCATTTTTCTTTTATGAGTGAAAACCAATCATTTAAAAAGATAAATCCATATTTTGATCTTACCTAATACCAATGGGTGTAAATTTTGTGAAGAAGAATGCACTATGCATAAATACTAAGGGGTTAAGCACTCTCACTCCCCCTGCATCATAATCCTGATATGTTATTTCATGTGTAATGGGATCCAAACTACTTCCCCAACTTTGGAAAAAACACATTGTATAACTGGGCGTCCACACTTAATGGAGGTGGAAAGATATTGGCAAAATGAAGAAAAAGTGGAAGTACTAGGATCCTGATCAAATAAACATATTTTCTTTCAGATATGGTTTGGTTTTTCCAAAGTGTTTCTTTTTGGGATGTCTTTGCAAGTATGTGTGTGTCTAATTGTGTAGAGCAGCATTTTGGCATTCCAAGAGTGATTCCTAAGATTTTAATAGACTTTATAGGGCTTCTGAGAATTATGTGTCAAATTCTGTACTGAAGCCTATACTGACCCATTTAATTTACAATAACTTTTATTATTTATTTATTTTAATTTTTTTAACTGGGTAGGCCCACTGGATCCCAAGGGAACCTTTTTCAGGGGTGACCTGGAGTTGGTTACATATACCATAACAAATACACAGTAACATAAATAACAGATGCACATACTGATCAAAGAGTAGCAGAACAGTGCCAGTAGTACAGAGAATCATGCAGTACAATTCATTAGTAAAACCAAGCATGAGTTTTTTTTCTTATTTAGTTTTTGTTGACCGGGTAAGTGCACTAGAAAAATCCTGTCTATTTTTAGGCACGGACCAGGGGAAGGGGATTCAGATGAATGCCAACTGACCTTGAATCAGATTAAGCTGGTGGTGGTATTTTTAGTGAATGAGGGAAATTTGGCCAGGACACCGGGGGAAATTCTCCTACTCTTTTCGATAAGTGCCATGGGATCTTTAACATCCACCTGAACTACCACTAATCCAGGCAGATGGGATCTCGGTTTAACGTCTCATCCAAAAGACAGCACCTCAAAACTGCAGCACCCCTCTCATGCTGCATTACAGTGTCAGTATTGGGATATTAACCCAAGTGCCAGATGTGGGAACTGAACCCATAGCCCTCTGAACTCCTGGTCTCAGAGGCGAGAGTGCTACCTACTGAGCCACTGACTCTGATGGTAAATATCATGATACAAAAACAGGATAAGATGACATTCGAACTTAACAGGGAGAGCAAGGACATTAGAAAAGGTGGAGGCTAACCAGATAAAACCATTAACAGTGGCGCTTTGGTGTTAGAGTAGCACTGCCATTCGAGTAGGCTGGAGGATCCATTGTGGGGTCATCATGATGGGCACAGTGCTTACAGATGTTCCATGTGGTAACAGCAATCGCAGAAAGGCAATAGCTCTTAGGGTGAGTGTAGATCACCGAAAATCTATTTCTGCGATGTACACTACCAGTGCACCACAAAAGGGCACCGGAGACTTAGATTTTATTTACTTATAGTACCCCTGCTAAAGGATTCTCAATTCCAAGGGGGTGCATTTTGGGGGAGTGCAAAACAAAAAAAATAAAATCCCAGACCGGTGTAAAAAAAAAAGAACGCACCCAAAAATCAAACTCAGCACCCTCCCAACCCTAGCCTGCCACCAACCCACATGGCCAGCTCGGCAGCTGATCACCGCACTACACCCCACAAACCCTCCCTCTCCTTCTGCCCATTGCACAGCATGGTCTCTTCACTATGCATGTGTACATATAACAACATCCCCCAGTCCGGTCGCTCTTCCTGCCTGGTAGCCCTGTGCACAAGTGTTGTGATTAGGTCGCCCTTTTTGAACGTGCACCATTGAGGTTGCCATTATCACAGGCTACCCTTACAGACACAAACAAGTTCTACTTACTAGCAGGTGTTGTCATAGCCCTTTTCTAAAGGACCCTAGGGAGTTGGAGAGCTGAAGTTCATGAGGGAATTTGTTCCAGAGTACTGGTGCCACCTGAGCAAAGTATTTCTTTCCAGCAGCAGAGTTTAGTCTGGGTACCTCCAGTAACTTCAAGCCAGTGGTGCACAGCAGTCTGCTGAAGTGTTTTGGCTTAAGTAGGCCAGCAAGTCCCTGAGGCAGCAGGTCCTGTGTAAGCTTGTAGGTTAAGCACAGCAACGGTTACTAAAGCCAGTGGCTAAGGGCAGGCCATTTGAGGGTGGCCAGGACATCACAGTGGTGCTGTCGAGGGTGGGTGTTAGCTGTAAACCTAGCTATCTTGTTGTACAAAGTTTGTAGCCTACTGAACTCCTGTTTCTGGAGTGAGTGCAATACTGGGGCAGTGTAGGTAAAGCTGGGGAGTAGGACGCTGTCCGCAATAACATTCCTGGTTTCAGGGATTAGCTGTGGACTCAGCCTGTAGAGAAGCTCCAGCTTTTGATATATCATTTTAGTAAGCTTGTATACATGGGGTTTCAAGGTGAAGCCCTGATCCAGCACTATACCTAGGTATTTAAACTGTTCCATGACCTCAATTACCGACCCCGAGGAGGAGACAAGTGGGAGCATGGTACTTCTGCCGGCACATAAAATCTTGGGCCGAACATCATACCTTTTATCTTGGTGGTGTTTAAGAGAAGTCTGTTAGCTTGGAGCCACTTCTCCAGGGACATAAAATCTTCCTGCTGGTGCTCACCAAGATGGGTTACACTGCCAGAGATCCTGTACAGCATGCCATTATCTGCATACTGTATGACAGAACTTCCCCCTGCAGGATGCACTAAGGTAATTTGCAAATAGTTTACACAAGAGGGGGCCCAGGACAGAGTGCTGGGGCACCCCTTCCTTAATGGAGAGCTGGTCAGATATGGCATTGTACAATTTGACCTGCTGTGAGCAGCCAGATAAGCAGCTGGAGAACCAGTTCAGGGCATACTGGTCTAAGCCAAGCACTTCAGTTTGTCCATCAGCAGGCTGTGGTCCACCAAGTCGAAGCCTTGATTAGTTTGGGCCCCTGAGTTTTTTTTCACAAGGAGCTTGGGTTTGTTTGATTAACATGACAGACTCACAGTCTTGGAGCAGTAAACAGGCTGGCAGTATAGCCTACAGGTTAAAGGAATGAGGTGTGAATGAGCTTGATACATCCAACAGACCATGCCTGAGTTTGATTCTCACAACCTCCACTTGCATACTGTGTGATTCTGAGCAAGTTGCTTAACCACCCAGTGCTCCCGGTCACCCCTGAAAACAGGCACTTGTGACTAGTTGGCCTTACCCGGTTACCAAAGATTAAAAAAAAAAAAAAGTGTTGGCTGTGTATGCAGACATATTAGGGGGATTCTGCCCTGCCGTTTGGATACCATGGGTATCTTGAATCTGGTGAAGTTTTGATAATACTAGATCTAGAGAAAAATATGTAGGTGTGGACTGAGGGGACACATAAAAATAAGAACTTCTTCACTCATTCACCCATTCACATAAGGTGTGGTGGAGGCCTGACGGTATAATACACTGACCCACTTTATGAACAATAGAGTGGTGCTATAATGACTAAGAACGTGGGACAGGTATGCATGGGATACCTTATCACAGGCTTTTCCTGATCCAGTGATGTGAGCAGACCACAAAATAAGTCCCTATCACTGTTTTTAAAAAGTTCCCATTGAAGGATCATATTGTTAAATATGGATCTAGATGGAATTGTATATGACCTTGAGGGGGATATTACTAGATCTGCTACTTTCATGAGTCTGTTGGCTAATATTTAAGCAAGAATTTAGATATCCGTGTGTTTAACAAACCAATGTGATTCCAGTTGTCCCTTCTTAAATAAATAAATGAGGATGGCTTGTGTCATGGAATGTGGCAATGCACCTTCAAAAAGGAGCCAATCAAAAAGGTTTGCCAAAACTGAACCAATTTTTTCTAAAAATATTTTGCCAAATTCAGATGACAAACCATTCAGCCCTTGGGCTGAATTAAGATTTATGTAGCTTTTCCAGCTTCCATGACAGTAATGGGAGATTCAAGTTCTATTTGTACACTAGCCAGAATTTGGGGAATATCAGTGTTTGAAAAAGGACTCATCCTGTACTATGTTGGATATTGATCCAAATAAGTGAATGACATGTTCTAGAACAATTTACAAAATGTTATGTGGCGTAGTATGAAGCAGGTTATCCTCTGGGAAAGAGAGACCGGTGAGCAAGCTTTGGACACCCTGTTAAAACATCCTTTAAACATGTCAAGGTCTTGCTTCTACCTTGCTTGCCAAACTGCATCTCTGTTTTCAGAGATGCAGCCCCATTGTACTGATACTGAAACATTTCACAGTTTGTCCTTTTAATCTGGATTCTTAAATTCTTGTTTTTAACATTCATTTGGGAGATAATTTCTTTCCAAGGGTCAGACACCCTTAATGTGTTTGTTTGATTGTACACCTTGTTTTTGAAATAAAAAATCTGAAATCCTGTTTTAAGGTTTCTCACCACTCCTGCAAAATGAACCACATGCACTTATAGACAACCGAGCTGTTAAGAGCGCTCTCCATTTCCTACAAATCTGTTTGTCAGACAATAACTGAGTATTTAGTTCCCACAGAGAGTGAGATTTCTTTGTGGACATACCGCCCGGGTAACAGCTGCATGACACAGCAAAATGATCAGACGTTTTAACTGCAGCTGTACAGGCTCCGCATATTTTAATGTTTTGAGATAAAAAGACATAATAAATCCTTCTGGCAAGCTGGCAGTATAGCCTAGAGGTTAAAATAACGAGCTGTGAATGAGCTTGGTATATCCAGCTGACATGGGTTTGAGTCCCCTAATCTTCACTTGCATACTGTGTGGCTCTGAGCAAGTCACTTAACCTCCCTACTGCTTCCAGGTCACCCCTGAAAACATATAGTTGTGCCTAGAGCCCTTACTTAGCTAACAAATAATCTTTTTTTAAGAATCGTACCTCTCACATAGGTTTCCCCTCCCTTCTTGTCAACTGCCTGAATGCCATCTTGCAGTTGTGCAAGATGGCTTCCACACATCTTGTAGTTCTACAGTATGTATTATTTTATTAATAAAATTGGAGTCACTACATAGTGTTGTAGTATGTCCACTAGAGATTTTGCAAAGTTTTAATTCACAGGTGAAGTTAAGGCAAAGTCACCAAATTCACCTCCGTGGATCATTTCACAGAGTTTTTCTATTTTTTAGAGAATTAAGCACTGGTAATTTCACCTTGCAAGTTCGCTTGTAACTTTTTCTTGGAGCACACCAAGGTGAAGTTATGTCAATTTGTCTTGCAACTTCACCTGTAACTTCTCCTTGGGGTACATCAAGGCAAAGCTGGGTCAAAATGAAGTTGTTCCTGAGCCAGAGATGTTGCCACCTCTCAGACTGATCCTTTCGTTGCCACCTCCCCCAGCATTTACCCACATGGATGCCATAGATGTGGCAGAGAATAATTTGGCTACACAAATGCTGCCATCCCACTTCCTCTAACTACTCCTTTTGGCTTTTGTAGGCATAACTTGATCAACATTTTGTTTAATTCATCTGAAACCTGGTGTGATTGTAGTCCAACAGGAAGTGCATAGCTGGAGCTTTTTTGATGACTATTGGACTTACAATGTGGATTTGGGTACCATGGTTAATTTGGGAGGTAATTTTGGTGTGCTGGGCATACTCCATGAATATTCCAGGGGTATTATGTGTTACTATTGTAGTACTCATTGAGACCCATGTTTGGATATATAGAGTGTCCCTTACTCCAAAGAGTGGTGGAGTTATGGCTTGCTATGAGACATTGGATCCATCCTAAACATGGATTCAATGACGTCCTAAACTTTATCAACTCTCATCCTTCCGAAGCTGAACTTATTCTACTAGGGGATTTCAACATAAACTGGTTAGCATCGAGTGCCAGTGCCTATAAAGACTCAATCTCAGCTGCTAGCCTCACGCAAATGGTAAACTCCCCAAATAGGATTAACTAGAAGACTGGCACCAGTACCCTCTTGGATTGGGTCCTCATCACTCACCCCACAAGGATTTCTCGTACGATTATTCTCCCAGACTCACTCAGTGACCACTCCCCAGTCATGTGAGCATGGTCTAACAAATTCCTTAAGCCCCCTCCCCAAATTATCGCAAACAGAGTCCTTCCTCGTGGAAAACTTCACATCTCAAACAACACCTTCTTCTACAAGACTGGCTACCCATCTATGAAGCAACAGATGTTAACGGCTCTTGATCACTTCATCTCAATTTTCAACAAAGCCTCACGACCTCCTTGCCCCCTGCTAAAATCATAAAACAAAATCTCTCTCTCACCCATGGGTCACCATGACTCTTCTCTCACAGCTGAAACTAAGGATCATCTCTGGGCAGTTGCCAGGGCCACTGGCAAACAACTGGACATCCAAAATTACAAACAAGCATGAAATGCCTGCACAAAAGCCATACGGCTAATGAAATCCACCTATTACAAAGACGCTCTCACCAATACATGGGGAAATGGTCGTGCTTTCTGGGACAATATCAAGGATGTCACAGGGAAGCAGCCAAAAACCTCTCCGGCCATGTTAATGGTTGATGGATCCTCAACCCTTGACCCCAAGGTGATCGCAAACATCTTTAACATGGCTTTTTCAGACCTTAGTGCTGTTCTACCCTATGACTTTTTCGAAAACAGGGCCTACTCCCCAAATACCTCAGCCCCCTCAGTCTAACCACTCCCTCTTCTACTTCAGGAAGGTAAGGCTGAATGAAGCTCGCTGCTATATTACTGCAACTATCTCTAAATCTAGATCTAGTAGCGACACCCTGGACCTTAAGCTTCTGTTGCTCACCCTCGATGAGGTAATTCATCCATTAACAAAAATCCTAAACCTCTCTCTCTCAGCTGTGGAAAATTCCCAGACCTATGGAAAACAGCCACCGTGACACCCGTCCATAAAAGTGGGGACAAGACGATTCACTCAAATTATCGCCCTATCTCCATACTGCCCCCACTCTCTAAGGCACTTGAGCGCATCGTGGCTGATCAACTTACTGACCACTTGGATAAATACAATATACCTTATCCACAACAACATGGCTTCTGGAAAGGTCACAGCACCACCACAGCCCTTCTTGAGTTCACTGGAGCTTTGCACAAATCCTTTGACAACGGCCTTCTCACAGGGTCGTTTTCGTCGACCTCTCCAAGGCCTTCAATACAGTACACCATGGACTACTAATACACCAACTACTGAATGCCCGGGCTATCACCTGACTCTTCTCTCTGGTTTAAAAGCTACTTAGAAAACTGATCACAGAGAGTAAAAATTGCGGACGCTCTTTCTAACACCCTGCCTGTTCGCTCGGGTGTTCCACAGGGATCCATACTGGGACCCCTCCTTTTTTAGCCTTTTCTTAAACTCCCTCACTTACCACTGCTCTGAGCAGATCATACTATATGCCAATGATGCTGTTGTATTCTCCACTCAGAAAGATCCTGCAGCTCTTCAACACAACCTTCAACTTGGTTTCAGTTCTGTAGAGACATGGCTGCTTAATCATAAACTGGTCCTCAATGACAAGAAACCAAATCTATGCTCATTTGCAGCTCTCATAACCCACACAAGCTACACCACTTGACTATCTCCACCACCCAGGGCAACACTCTAGATCAGGTGGTGTCCTTCAAATACTTAGGGATTCAGCTTGACCCTAATCTCTCCTATGGACTTCATGTAGATAATGTAGCTAGAGCTGCTAATACATGGCTTGGTCTCCTCTACAAACACAGACCACACCTCATGCTAGAAGCTTTGAAGGTTGCAGTCCTGGAGCTCTGTGATCTCTGTAATAGACTATGGTCTCATCATTTGTGGCTTGGCCACAACCACAACCCTTGGGCCTCTCAACTGCTTAAATAAAGCATGTTGGCTCATCACTGGTGCTCACCGTCTCACCCACACATGTGACCTGTACACTCAGACCGGCTGGCTCCAACTATCAAACCACATAAAGTTTCTCACCTGCTCTATGGTCAATAAAATCTACCTTGGCCTTGCACCTTCTGGGGTCTCAATTCTGTTACAACACCGAATTAATGCGTGGTGCCTTAGGAGATCCACGCTACAGCTACTGAAAGTCCCCCACTGTCACACTTCACAGGGACAATGCTCTTTTGCTTATCGAGCACCACTCTGGTTCAATGGCCTCAGCCCAACCATATCCTCTGCCCCAACTATTGGTATGTTTAAAACTAGGCTCTGGGACTATCTCACTACCAACAGCTACTGTGACTGCCCAACTTAACCTTGTTTCTCCACTTCCCTTTCTGCTCTAGTTGTCCCCCCCCCCACTGGATTCTACCCTCACATCTTGGTATACCCAATGCTGCACTTTTCACCCTCTTGCCACCCTTCCTACATTCCTTCTCCTCCCCTACCCTCTTCCCTCTCCCTATGACTCTGGCACTTCTTATCTGTTGTCTATTTTCTCTGACAAATGCTGCTGGCTGCCTTGTTACAATGCTACCCTTGAACTGAATTAATCTGTACTCTGTTTGCAATGTCCACTTTGTTGTAATGCCTGTCTTGATGTTCCCCATAATTTGTATTTCTCTGACATGGAACCTTTGTAAAAGAGCCATGGCTCAAAGGTGTTTGCAATCCTAGACTTGATAAATAAAAATAAATAAATAAATTGGGGGTTAGGGTTGGGGTAGTGTGGTCACTTGCAACCTATGCAATAAATATGTCCCCCACAGCAAATAGAGAACCCCCATGGGTACTGGGGACCAGAGGACCTATCTCATGGCAAATCACCAGGCTGAGAGGTGGGACAAGCAGAGGAAAGTGGCAAATGGGGGTGGTGGAGGTGGTGATCCATCCTTGCCAGTAAAGGGTTATGGAAGACATAAGGGAAGTTCTTGTGTCATGGTGGGTCAGTGGGTACATCTTGTGGAAGAAGCAGAACCCTCTGTTGAAGTTCAAGCTGCTCATGAACCAACATAACCAGCAGTACCCATACTGCCAAAATTTCTTCTTTTTTTTGGTACACAAACAATATACAACGGGGATTTCAGGGACTAAGTGGACACATGCAAGATACAACAACTCAAGTAATTATAACATTACTGTGTATATGAAACATCACTAGCACCAATCAAGAAACACAAATGAAATCAATATAGTCAAAGTACAGTGACACAAAAATTCAGCAAATATACCTAACTGTTCTACAGAATTAAAATTACAAATTAAAGAAAACAGAAAATAGCATTAGTGCTGCTAAGACAAAAGAGGATGCCTACCCAGGTCCATCTTGCAAACGAGCTTTTGCTCAATGATGAACACCTGGTTAAATAAAGACTTGATTGACTGATTGATTGATAACCTGTCTTTTTCCTTCTGGAAGTTGCTACAGCACTGCAGCTAAGTCCCCCAGTATACAATACAGAAAATTGAACTACAACTTTAAACTAACTAAATCACAAAAAATGCCAACAATAATTGGTGACCTAGAGGCATAATGCACATTAGACACGAGGAGTGATTTGTTTGAAAAAAAACTGTGTTTTAAATGCTTTCCAAAGGTTTTAGGCACAACAACGGAGCACACTTAGCACTGTCTCTTCCCCACACTGCACTGAATTCAGCTTACTCATGGCAATACAGCTCTTCTCAGCACCATGTGACCTCCAATTCCATGGATTCTTGCAAACTTCTCCTAGTTGCTAAAATCTACAGAAGTTCACAATTTCACCATTTATAAATGTCTCCCATAAGGTGAAGCAGAACTTTGCCTTAAAGGAAACTTTTGTGAATTAGATCAAATTTACAAAATTCTCCATGAAGCAAAGTTTTCTAACTTTGCCCACCTATAATGTCCCCCTGGTCTTGTAAGGGTAAACCACAATTAAAATTGCCACTGTAAATTAATAAACTGCTATTGTGTAAGAACAGTTGAATTAAACAACTCTGCACGTGTAGAGATGGTTTGTGGGGTGTAAACATTGTGTAAACAATATTTAATGCTATAATAGTCTAAAGCCAGTAACAATGCTCTTCCAGGATAAATTTTCACAACCTTTTGAATGAAAAATTCAGAACCTTTCAGTAAAATTGCCACCCCATCATAACAATCAGTGCCTTGAGACCAACACAGAACTCCAGCAGCCCATAATTGCTTTGCTTGTGCAAACTTGTGGGTAGTTTTAACTCAGGTATCCTGAATAAACACTATTGTTTGATAGGTAAGTGAGCACTGATAAAGTAGCCAGCATCTTGTTGTAACTCTTGATGCTGCTTACTTTGAGAGTAAGAGGATTCAATATTGGTCCCCTACACGTAATTTAAGATTGGTTATGGATTTCTCTTTTGAGGTCTAGTGTGACCCTTTGGTCTTTTAGCCTTGGGCGGTTCTGACTGGGAATCAGATGAGTAGTCTGGAATAGAAGACACTATAGAGAAGGCATCCGAGTTGCCATCCTCCTCTTTTGTATCCTACCCCCCCAAGTGTTCTTATTTTTTTTTACTTAAAACACTGAAACTGTTTTGAGTTGGGATCAGAGAGGGGAGTTTATCATCTTTCAGACTGGACTTCTTAGTCCTCATTCTTCATGATTTAGTGATAACCGTTGTACTTCATTCTGAATGAGGGGAGATGGGGGAGGAGGCATGTCTTCCCATTCTACTTCCTCCATGAATTAATATTCTATAGTGGCAGTTTAGGGGTTACTCATAGCAGTGGATGCAACAGGAGGTGGCTGAACACCTGGCACAAGGCCTGGGGCAGGAGTATTGATTCCCGTAGGGATTTCTGCATATTGGGTGGGTGGGGTATTTGTGGAAGGTGGTGCTGGCATGGGAATCAAACAAATAACATTGAGAACCAACACTCAGGTCCATAATTAAATGTATTCATGTGACCACACCACTTTATCATTTCAATCAGCTTCTTCAGGAAATGTTAGTGGTGTTTCAGTTGTTCTAGTTTGTTGAAGATAATGTTTAAATTCCCTGTATCCCCAAAGTTCTATCTCTGTAAAACAGTCCAGTAATTCAGGTATTCTCTTCATTGTCAGGTCCCAGGAGTGATGACCTTTCTGTGGTCACTGTGTCCAATTCTTTAAATGTGTCCATTTTTATGGTTGTGGGCAGAGCCTACATCCATTTTGCTATCTGTAGTTTGAAAATGGAGTTTCGTAGAACACATTTTTTGGACTTTTCAATATATCCTGCCACATCTACAAATCACTATGACAACTGAAATACAATAATCCCTTCTTTCTGTTTAGAATGTTGGAGACATAACTCCAAGCTGCTTACCTGATGGCCATTAGGAAACTTAAACAGCTTGTTAAATATTGGTTGCCTATTAAACTGGAGATTTGTTTACCGCCTTCAAAATGCAACAGCTTGTACATTTAAATGTTTAGCATTTAAACAATTTTTGCTACTAACTTCAGTTGGGGATGAATATCTTTCAAGAAAGATTCATACCTTAAAAATGTTACCCTTTCCCAGCAAATTTTGTGAAGATTTACACTGTTTTTAACCTCTCAAGACCTATCTGATAAAATGCCAGGTCTTCAGTGAACCACCCAGACTAAATACATTAATTTATTTTTGACAGAAAGGCTGCGGACAGGTTCCGAAACATAATATATAAGAGCAACTGAGATCTCTTATAGTAATTGAGTGTGTGTGTGTATGTGTGTGTGTGTGTATGTATGTGTGCTTGGGAGAGGGGTGGAGAAACAGTCAAACTCTGGCAAGGGAGACCTCATCTAATGAATTAGCTGCTGACAAACCATGAGTGATACAGAAGCAAATGATTTGATACCTTTTATTATATGTGTATATATGTATGTATACATAGTTATACAATGGGGTGAGCAAATAACTCATTGAATAAAAACATGTATTCTCACTGCAGTGCAATAACCACTGTGATGACATCACCACAGTGAAAATAAATGGATTTATTTTCACTGTGATGATGTCACCTGCATTTATTTTCACTGTGGTGATGTCATCAAACCAAAAAACAGCAGAAAACACACTCCTATTGTATAAATTGGATACATGATGTGCACTCGTGTGATATGGAAAATATTTTCACTCCTGCACAGTGACCTCTGGATAGTCACGAGTAGCTTCGCCACTCATGAATATACAGAGGTCACTCTAAAGGAGTGAAAACATTTTCCATATCACACCATGCCCATCATGTATCCTATATATATATATATATATATATATATATATATATATGTCTCTATTTGCATTAATTGTGTTTACAGACATTACTAGTATTTTTTGAAAGATTGTCTGACTTGTGATTACTAATTTTGAGTACAGTTCATGAAATAATGTGGTTGATATTTATTATTTCATACAGTCCCCATAATGCCCTATGCATAGCATATAAATCCAAATCATTCCATGGCCATATAATAATAATACTGAGCAGCAAATCAGAGCTCTTTTTCTAATAAAAGGCTGCTGATATAATACATATAGAACAAAGTCAAATAAGGAACCAGTGGCTTATGGAAAAATCTACAGGGATTTATACAGGGATTTGATTCTGCCTTTGTGGGGAAAACACAGGAAAGATTAAGGTTTCTTACAGAGTAATGGTTATTTGGATCTGGGAGCACTGAATATTTTGTATCCTGGATCGGGCAGGGGAGATGCTACATCTCATTGTCACAGGGATACTCATTTACACATTTTTCCACTGCATTTACTCAAGCTCTCCCAGATTAGATGCAATATCTTGTTTTCAGTGGGGTCATGATTTTACCATATTTATATATAATGTATTTATTCAGGCTACTTAGTCCAGGGTCCCTGTATTCAAAGGAGATACACAGTGCATCCCAGTGGAAAAGGCAGATGTGCTGCACAACTCCAACAATGCACAGCAGCATGATAATCAAATGTGCGGGATGTGTCGGCCACAGGGGAATGGGTCAGGGCACACATAAATGGTATGCCATTCAAGTCAAGGGGGCAGTCCCATGCGTATGCTGTGCTGCAGCATAGTTGGTGGGAATGTGCCCCTAACAGTCCAGAGCACCACGGCCCACATTTAGGCCATGAATAGCTGGCCTAACCTGGCCAGTCACTCATAGGCAGGCTGCAGATGTGCACCCAGGTGCACTGCAGCCTGGCAGCCCTGGTGGACTAGAAGTACTCCCTTTCCATCCCAAATCTAGCCAACTCCATCCCTGAAGAGCTCCATAGTGTAGGGCCCCCCCTACCTGATCACACTAGAGGAAACCATGGTCCATGTCCATAGTCTAGAGGACTCCCATCCACCACCCCTGTGCACAGACACTTTCACTCCCCCCATACCCAACCTGTTGCAAAGATTGACACTGCCCACCACACCCTGCCACGGTCAGCCATTGACTGCACTGAACCTGGGCTGGGGACCTGCACTCTGGAATGATCCAACTGGCTACACTGTTCATTGGGTCACCATGCCCACTGTAGATTTACCAGTGTATGCAGCCGTGTGTACATCCCTGGCAAACTGAAGAGGGAATTTACATACCTCCAATGCCTTGCCGATACGGTATCTTCCTGCTGTCATACATCACTGCAAATTCATACTCTCCCCTGTTTCCCTGTGCAGCATGCCACCTTCCAGACTGCTGAAGTATCCCGGGTGCCATGGGGTGCAGTATCCAGTAATGACATTTGCAGTGTATGCTTCAGGCTATAGATAATCCATCTGCAGTTCCCCAGTTGTACAGATGAATGGGAGGTCAGCTGTATCATGCCTGTTTTGGGACCTGTGTGAGTGGGTACAGCATTGGACATCACCCACACTGAGCAGTGCAATGGTACCGGCATGATGGATCAGTATGCCAGTGCCTGAGGAGTATGGCCACTGGGTGGCATCACCCACACACAACTCATGCCTATGTATAACACATTCCAGCATTGTACTGTGAGTGCTCCGCCACCCACTGATAGAGTGGTATGATCCCATTACAGAGCCAGTTGTCGCAATGGCATGAGTTGGGGGGCAAAGAGAGGGGTGTCTGTGCACCGTTGAGGGGGAGTAGGGGCAACTACACTATGGACATGGACTGTAGGTATACTCAGGTGCAATTAGGGATGGCATTGGTGTCTCTACAGTATGGAACCGGTAGAGCCTGGACTCCGGTACAATCGGGGCTGGTAGAACGGGTGGAGGAGGGTGCCACTATACCACTAGAGACTTCAGGGCCTGTCCCACATGGGAGCAATCGGGGTCAGGGCTTGGGAGTGAGAATTGCTCTGGCACGTTCATCCCCATGCCAACATGCAAATGGTCTGGTAATGAGAATGCATAAGGCCCCTTTGCACCCTACATGCTCAATTACTTCATTTGCATTCCTGGGCTGAATATCACCGTTGAGGGTTGTGGTGCATACCAGAGTGTGCAACGCATTCCCACTGGAAGGTATTCAGTTAGAGTCACCCTGGATTTACCTGACTTGGTGGCCATCTGCACTGTGACTCCCATCCAGGGTCACATTTTCAAGAGGAATGATGAAGCCCGCTAGGATGAAGCACAGTGTTACAGGTGTACTGCATGACAAAAGGGATTAACTCCCTTTGAAACTGCATTGTTTGTTGCAGTAACTCTACTGCTGAATTCTGCAGTGCTATACTTTATCCTGGTGGACTTCACTGTATGCACACCCTGTACTGGTGGTGCATTCTCTTTGAATATTGTATCAGTGCCGACTGATGCACTCTCTTTGCACAATGCATCTTTCTGCTCATGCATCGATCCGGCACCTTAATATTTCCCCCAGATGTAAAATATTGTTTTTAGTACATTCTGATTTTACACAGTGCAGCATAATATTGTGTAGCTGTAGAGCCCCACTAAAAATAAGATGTAATTTCTTCCGTGAACTATCCTGACTACATATATAGCAATCAGCAGGCATATTCCAGGAAAACACATTGTAAAAATGTATACAAGGAAGACCACATTGAAACTGCTTCTCCACAGATCTGCATTGTGCAATTCATTAGAAATAATGGGTAAAAACATCCCAAAAGCTCTTCACAGCCATATCAGCCCTGACAAGAGTTTGTTCAAATGAGGAGTATCTTTTTTTCCTATTGATAAGTACCTTTTCACTCGTTACAGGTGACTGGTCATAGTGCGTGAGGTAGGCCTTTCACTGAAACAAAACAAATTAGGAACCTGGAGGAATTGGAGTCTTGTTGCAATAACACTGAGAACTAATACACAACTCCAGAATTACACTGATTCATGTGATGACACTACTACACCCACATCCAATGCTTCATCAGTTCAGCCAGCTTCCTCAGGGGAAAATTAGTGGTGATCTAAAATAAACATATTTATTTTAGTCTTTAGTAACCGGGTAAGGCCCACGAGGCACAATTGCCTGTTTTCAGATGCGACCTGGGAGCACTGGGTGGTTAAGTAACTTGCTCAGAGTCACACAGTATGCAAGTGAAGGTTGTGAGAATCAAACTCAGGTCTGGTCTACTGGATGTGCCAAGCTCGTTCACACCTCATTCCTCTAACCTCTAGGCTATACTGCCAGCCCGTGTAGTTATAGTACATTCAGTTAATTAATTAAGAAAATTCAGTGGACTGATCTGAATTCTAAAAAAATATACATATACCATCAAGGTAGATATATTCTTCAATTATTAAAGTATTTTTCCACATTCAACAATTCTGTTTTTTCTTTAAATAAAAATCTATGTATTAAATAAATACAATTTAATAATAAATAAAAATAAATTAAATGCAAAATATATACTTCAGAGCATTAGTTAACTTACTTTTGCAACTTAAAAGGCCGGGGAATTACAATATTCGTGTTTTGAGCACTCTTCTGAAAAATAATACTACACCTTTTACTTACCCATGTTCCCATTGTTGCTATGAAACAAAATGCATTTAAAATATTTACCAATACCTAGTATAACAACATTTCAGAGATACACCTTTGTAAATAATATTCTATGCTGTAGTATCTTAATTCTCTATCTAATATTTTATATACATATTCCCATACATGACTTTATACCTTAAATCAGATTTATTCATGTTTTTCCTCAACCTCTTTTGTAAATCTGTTTAGAAACTGGGAAACACTGTTTATTACCATTATTGTTTTAGACTGCCAAACATACTTGGCATCACATCACTTCACATCACAGGGTTGATACACAAGGTGGGGTGGAAAGAATGAAAAGGGACTTGGCAAGGCTGGAGGAATAGTCAAATAAGTGGCAGCTCAGATTCAATGCAAAGAAGAGTAAGGTAATACATCTGGGAAACAAAAACCCAGGGGAGGAGTACACAATGGAGTTGAGTTAATAACAACAACAAAAATCGAAAGTGACCTAGGAGTAATTATATCAGATGACCTAAAGGTGGGCAAGCAAAGTGAGAAGGCAGTAAGGAGGGCTGGGGGATACTGGGATGCATAGGGAGAGGCATCAACAGTAGAAAACGAGAAGTTGTTATCCTTTTATAGACATTTAGTGAGACCCCATCTGGAGTACTGTGTGCAATTCTAGAGACCCCATCTCTGCAAAGACATAGACAGAGTGGAGGCTATTCAGATGAGGGAAGCCAGAATGGTGCAGGGTCTACACCAGAAGACATATGATGAGAGACTAAAGCAGCTTAATATGTATACCCTTGAGGAAAGAAGGGGGGGGGAACATGATAGAAACTTTCAAGTATCTCAAAGGAATTAAAAGTACAAGAGGCTAGTATCTTTCAGAAGAAGAGATGTGCAAGAACAAGGGGGCACAATTTGAAGATAGAGGGGGACGGCTCAGAGGTAATGTTAGAAAGTATTTTTTCACAGAGAGGGTTGTGGATGCATGGAACAGCCTTTCTGAGGAGGTTGTGAAGTCAGGAACAGTGTGAGAATTCAAGAATGCATGGGACAGGCATAAGGTAGCTCTAGTGGGGAGTAGGAGGAAGTAAGCTGTTGATTAACTGGAATCTGCAGCTTATCCATCAGGTAGGGAAACGGGCAGACTAGGGGGCCAAGTGGTCCTTATCTGCCATCAAATTCTATCTTTCTATGTTTCTAATTACCTTTTTTATTTAGTTTCCGTTCTCATTTATATTAATGTATTTTCTTTTCTTTCTTTTCTTTTCATTCAACTGATCAGCTTTAAGCCATTACCTACAATCAGATTTAAACAAATTTGTTTAAACTTATTTCACTGTTCTTGCAATGAGGTGCTTATAATGCACAACCCCATAAATTCATAGTCAGTGCTTCGGTGGTAAACAGAATTAACTCACCCATCTATAACATAGAAAGTGTCTGGATCCCATACCACCCCATGTGTTTTTCTTAGCTTTTACAGCCCTTATGGAGTGTTTGCACTGTCATTACTAAATGATGACATGGTGATGCCAAAAATCATGATGCCATTGCCTCAGCTCAAACACTCACTGCATGCTAATACATGCATTCATCAAAGGTGCATTATTTATTTAAAACATAACTGGTTCAGGCTGGCCCACTGGCACAATGATTGGATTTCTGCTTGTGATGCCGATTACCCGGGTTTGGGAACAGACCCGAGGACTAGGAGGGCTGGCAGGGGGAGAAGGATTAAGCATCCCATGGACTGCCGTCCTTCTCCAGGGGAAGGGAGGGGTAGAGTGTCCAGTGGTTGATGAACCCCTGGCAGAGGTCAGGGGAACTACAAGCAAACGGCGCCTGCACACCAGAGGGGCGGAGTGGATGATGGACATCATTGCACATCCCCGCCCCTGGAGCAGACCAAAAAACAGTTGGCCACTCAAGGATGATGCCCATCCTGGCACTTGAACTCTATGGCTCTCCACCACTCCACAGACCTATCACGGCTCCATGGCACCATCAGGGCCCTGAACCCTCCCCTGGTGGGGAAGCCAGGGAGGCAATGCTAGTTATTGCCGACACCGTCTCCCTTCATAGATGGGCCAGTCATGGTGCAGTGGCCCCACACTGGGGGGGTAAGCTATGGGGTATGGTCATTGGGGAGCAAGGCAGATGCTCAGGGCTAGAGCTGAGCAGTAGAGTAGCCGACAGCAAAAAGTGTACTAATTAAAAGAAAAGAAAACAAAGACCTTTACTATTTTTCATAATTTAACCTTGTTAGAGTAAAAAGTATATGCTATCTTAAGGAAATAAAAACATCTTCTCATCCAGCATATATTAAGATGGGTTGGACTTCTGAGTCCTCCCTCTTTGAAGTTTCATGATATCCAACATACCTGATTCTGAATGAGGGGAGGGGGAGGAGGCTTTGTCTTCCCATTCCATTGCCTCCATGAGTTGATGTTCTATAGTGGCAGTCTGGGGGTTACTTATAGGAATAAGTGCAATGGGAAGACATTGAACACCTGACACAAGGTCTGGGGCAGGAGGTTTGGTTCCTATAGGGATTTCTGCACCTTGGGTGGGAGGGGTATTTGTGGAAGATGATACTGGCATGGGAATGACAGTAGCCAGTTGTTAGGGTAAGTGAAACATAGAATTATTGGGCCCAATTCCAAGATGGGTTACACATGTCGCAAGGCAACTTGTGCCAAACCCAATGGTGCAAGTCGCGCCTTGTGACATGTGTTACGCTGCCTCCAATTCCAAAAGGTGGACTGCGAAATGGCACAGGTTACCTGCACTAAAGGCAGGCTATGCCATGGGTTAAGGCAGAAACCCCCTGAGACATGGTGCAAGGGGGTCTCCAGCATTGGTTACAGCCACATTCCAGGTGATTGGCTGATGGAATATTAAGTTGCTATTCCTAAAGGGACCCCGGCAGACAATGGTCTAAGTACAGTAAGAACAGCTATTAGCTGGTCTAACTTTACCCTATGTCCACCAGGGGTGCATCTCCATGCCTGCTGCCCCTATTGCCAACCCCCCCAGGATCCCTCATAGGTCTCCACCCCAATCCCATGGCAAGGCAGCCATCCATGCGCAGCTTGCTGCTTCATGCCCCCAACCCCTAAGAAGTACCCCGCAGGGCAGTATGAGACCCCCACCTGCCATGCACACCTAGGCCATCTGGTGGTCCCCTTCCACAGTCCTGTGGGACAGTGCCATGGTGTTCTGGTGCAGGGCATTGGGGGGGCCCTGCTATGCGCACCTTGCACCCTGTATGTAGGCATCACTGTGGCTTGTGGTAAGCAGGTCAGGTGCACCCTTCCCGTGGCACAACCCTGGAGCAGCTGCAAGTCACAGGGCATAGGTGCTGGGGACCCTGCCTGTTCTGGAATCTGGCACAGGGTCCCTGTCATAGTGGCATATGTTGCAACTCATATCCGCCCACAAGTTTCGCCATGCATTCTGGAACTGGGCAGATAGACTTTGATTGCAGATAAGGACTGCTTGGCCTACCCAGTCTGCCCATTTCCCTACCTCTTGGATAAGCTGCAGATCCTAGTTTTACCAACAGTCTACTTCCTCCTACCTCCCACTAGAATTACCTTATGTCTGTCAAATGCATTCTTAAATTACCCCACTGTTTTTGACCCCACAACCTCCTCAGGAAGGCCATTCCATGCATCCACTGCCCTCTCTGTGCAACAATACTTCCTTACATTGTCCCTGAGTCATCCCCCCTCTGTCTTCAAATTGTGCCTCCTTGTTCTTGCACATTTTTTTTTTTGAAAGATGCTTCCCTCTTGGACTTTGTTGATTCCCTTGAGGTACTTAATGTTTCTATCATGTCCCCCCCCCCACTCCATCCTTTCCTTAAGCTCCTTTAGTCTCTCTTTGTATGGCTTCTGGTGCAGACCCTGCACCATTTTAGTTGCCCTCCTCTGGTCTACCTCCATCCTGCCTATGTCCTTGAGGAGATGGGGTCTCCAGAACTGCACACAGTACTCCAGATGGGGTCTCACCAACTGTCTGTACAGAGGGATAACAACTTCTTGTATTTTACTAGTGATGCCTCTCGCTATGCATCCCAGTATCCCCCTAGCCCTCCTTACTGCCTTTTCACATTGCTTGCCTACCTTCAGATCATCTGATATGTTTACACCCAGGTCCTTTTCCATTTTTGTTGTCATTAATATCTGCCCCCCCCCATTGTGTACTCTTCCCTTGAGTTTTTGTTTCCCAGGTGCATTACTTTGCATTTCTTTTCACTGAATCTAAGCTGCCATACTTTTAACCATTGTTATCTGCAAAGAGACATACTTTTCTATCCAGTCCCTCCACAATGTCACCTATAAAGACATTAAAGAGGACCGGTCCCAGCACTGAACCCTGTGGTACTCTACTAGTAACCCCCCTTTCTTCAGAGTGGACTCTGTTTACTATTACCCTCTGCGTCCAATTGTCCAGCCAATTTTTTACCCAGGTTACCACCCTGGGACCCACTCCCAGTATGGCTAACTTATTTATTAATCTTTTGTGTGGGACTGTGTCAAATGGGTTGCTAACTTCTAAGTAGGCCATATCCACAGCCCCTCCCTGGTCTACTACTTTGGTCACTCAGTCAAAGAAATCTAGTAGATTCATCTGTCATGACCTTCCTACCATGCATCCATGCTGCCTTGGGTCCTGTGCCCCGCTGGTCTCTAGGTACTCAACAATTCTTTCTTTCAGAAGTGATTCCGTCATTTTCCCTATCATTGTGGTCAAACTAACAGGTCTGTAGTTTTCTGCCTCTGCCTTGCTTCCACTTTTGTGAAGGGGAATTACATCTGCCATCCTCCAGTCCTCAGGTACCACACCATCCTCCCATGATTTATTAAAAAGGGTAGTCAGTGGTGTTTCTAGTTCTTCCCTTAGTTTTTTTAGAATTCTGGGGTGAATCTCATCAGGTCGCATTGCTTTGTCCACTTTCAGTTTTAGGAGTTCTTTCAGGACCCTTTCTTCTGTAAATGGACTGGTATCAACCCCCATATCCAGTGTGATTATATTATTTGGTTTAGGTGCCTCTTCTTTTGTGAATACTGAGCAGATGTATTCATTCGGTATCTCTGTTTTGTCACTGTCACCCTCTGCCCACCCCTCTCCTTAAGTAAGCCTCACTATCCTTCCCCTGGTCTTTCTTCACTCCCTAATGTACCTATAAAAGGTTTTATCCCCCTTCTTAACTGAGTTGGCTATCTTTTCCTCGGATTGGGCCTTTGTTATTCTGACTGCCTTCCCTGCTTCCTTCTGCTTTAACTGGTACAATTCTCTGTCCTGCTCCTTCTGTGTTTCCTTATACTTCCTGAATGCTGAGTTTTTCTCCCAAACCTCTCCCCCACCCCTTTTGAGAACCATAGTGTTTTTTCCTTTGTTGTTTTGCTTCACACAAAGGCTTGTTGCCTCTGTAATGGCAGCTTTGATTTTTCCCCATTGTTCCTCCACGCCTCCTTCTTGCTCATTTGCTAATGGTTTTCTAAGGCAGTCCCCCACTTTACCAAAGTCAGCTCTCCTAAAGTCCAATGCCCTCACCTTTGTGTGACTTGACTGTATAGCTGTGTTTATCGTGAATCACACTGTTTGGTGGTCGCTTGTTCCCGATGGCTACCGACATCTACTGTAAATCTGAGACCCTTTCTCATTTATGAGTACCAGGTCTATGATTGCTCCATCCCGAGTGAGTTTCAATACTAGTTGTCTGAGGCATGCCCCCTGTAGGGCATTGAGAATTACACTGCTCTTGGATGTGGTGGCAGCAAAGGTTCTCCAGTGAACATCTGGCATATTCAGGTCCCCATCAATAATATCTCCACCTTTTCTGCCATTTATCATTTCCTTGTCCATTTCCTCCCACTAAGACGGGGCTTTGTATACAACCCCCATAATGATTGTGGTGCCATTTCCTGTCTCCAGAGTTACCCACAGTGCCTCCTTTCCACCATGTTTACCCTTTAGTGTGGTTGCTGTGATCCCTTTCCTTATGTAGAGAGCTCCTCTTGCTCCTCTTTTAACCTCCCTGTCCCTCCTGTGGATTGTGTACCCTGGTGTATTGACATCCCAGTCATGGTCCTCTGTGTGCCACGTTTCTGTGACTGCCATAATATCCAGGTGTCCCTCTTCCATCAAGGCCACTAGTTCAGGGATCTTGTTCCCCAGACTATGTGCATTGGTACACATCGCCCTCCATTTTTTGATAGCCCTACTCCTTTTAACCCCATCCCTCTCCTTACAGTCTTTGCCTTTTTCTCCATCAATCCCTGTCCTGCTCCCTATCCACTTCTTTACCTTAGTGTTTACCTCACTAACTACCCTGTTTTGTGGGGGAGAGCTGGGATTTCCATGCTTCTTTTCAGTGCCTCTCTCTTGGCTAGTTTAAATGCTTGCCAATGAAGCATTCAAACCTATCACCTAAGATCCTGGTTCCCCTCCTGAACAGATACAGGCCATCACACCAGTATAGGCCTGCATCCCTCCTGGTGGAGCCCTAGTCTCCAATAAAGCCAAAACACTGAACTCCACACCATTTTTTCAACCTTTCATTGAATCCCATGGTGCAGAGTTCCCTAGCCTCCCCGTGACATAGACAGGCAGCACCTCTGAGAAGGTTACCATGTGGGCCACTTGTTTAATGACCCTCCCCAACTGTACAAACTCCTACTGCACTGCTCTGATCCCATTCTCAGCCAGATCATTTGTCCCTAGTTGGACAATGTTGTCCAGCTCCCTCTCCCGTGCCACTGCTCCTGTGATCCTGAGGATTTGCTTCCTGTCCCTCCCAGCCATGGTGCTATGCAGGCATCTTACCTCCCTCTCTTCTCCCTCCCCCCCAGTTCTACCCATCTAGTGACTGAGTCTCACACCAGATCTTGTTTCCTTCACCTTTTGGGGTCTCATGCCACCCTCCTCTGGATCTCCTTTGTGGAGGTTCCTAGGATCCTCAGGTTCCTAGGATCCTCCTTGGTCTCCAGTGTGGGTGCCTCAATAGAGGAACCACACTCAACCAGAACAGATTATGAATTATGGAGAAGTACAACTGGAGCGATGTGCCTCTGATCCACCACCCTCACCCTCCATGAGCCCACCATGGTCCAACTGCTCCTCTTTCTTGGAAACCTCTGAGGCAGAAGCAGCAGTGGCCCTTGTGGTCACTGCATGGGGGAGGAGGTTTCCGAAATCCTCGCCAGGTCATCTTGGAGATGGGCAACCTCCTCCCTCAGACCAGAGAGGTGCCTGCAAATTGGGCATCATCGTAGCCTCCGAAAACATCTCCTGAAAGACTTGCCCAACAGCCAGTGCATTGCACCACTCCCCACATGTCTCTCTTCCTCCCTATTTATTTTTTATGTTAGCTTGTGCATGCATCTACCTCCTATGCAGCAAGCTGGGCTGTTAAGTTTATGACAGGTATATGTCCTTTGCCTGTTTGGGGAAGTGATGTTAGAACATCTGGTATAAAGGAAATGATGCAGAGCGATCAATCAATCAAACGTTTACTTATAAAAAGTGCAATTCCAATTAAGGTCAAAGTGCTTGTACAGTAAAAACAGATAATAAATAATAAAACTAAGTAAAAACACAAGTATCTATCCTTCCTTCCTACTGAAGAGACGGTAGGGCAGGGCTCACAGCTCAGCACCATGGACACGGGGGGGGAGAGGGAGGTGTGCACTAGTCCCTTCACAAAAGAAAGGATCCTGTAAGAGCTCGATAAGCTCAGGGTAGACAACGCAATGGGACCTGAAGGCATATAACCCAGGGTACTAAAGGAGCTAAGGGCAGAACTAGCAGAGCCATTATTAGAACTTTTCAGTGAGTCTCTGAGCACAGGAGAGGTCCCAGAAGACTGGAGAAGGGCTCATGTGATCCCGCTCCACAAAAGTGATAACAGGGAGAAGGCAGTGAACTACAGACCAGTCAGTCTTACCTCAGTAGCAGGTAAGATTATGGAGACACTCCTTAAGGAAAGGATAGTACAACACCTGGAATCCATAGGAGCACAGGATCCAAGACAGCATGGGTTTACAAAAGGAAGGTCCTGTCAAACTAATCTCATAGATTTCTTTGACTGGGTAACCAGAGTGGTGGACCAAGGGGGAGCAGTTAATGTCGCCTACCTTGACTTCAGCAAAGCTTTTGACACTGTTCCACATAGAAGATTGAGTAATAAGCTGGGTAGGCTTGGGATGGGTCAGAAGTTGGTCAACTGGGCGGCAAACTGGTTGACGGGCAGAAAAAGAGTGGTGGTAAATGGTATACAGTCAGAAGAGATGCAAGTCACAAGTGGGGGACCTCAAGGATCAGTCCTGGGGCCAGTCCTCTTCAATATCTTCATCAGTGACATTGCAGATGGACTGAGGGTAAGGCTTGTCTGTTTGCAGATGACACCAAGATCTGCAACAGAGTAAATGATCCATGATGGGGTGGGCAGAATAAGAAGAAATCTGGCTAAACTAGCAAAATGGTCGGAAGAGTGGCAACTGGGGTTTAACGCAAAGAAGTGCAAGATCATACACATAGGGAAGAGGAAACCCTGAAGCTACATATAGGCTAGGAGGGGAGTTGCTGGTAGTCACAAGGGAAGAAAGAGACTTGGGTGTCATCATCACCGATGACTTGAAATCATCCAAGCAGACCACTAAAGCTAGAGGGATGTTGGGGTGTATTAGTAGGGGTATCACAAGTTGGAAGAGGGAGGTAATAATCCATCTCTACAAGACACTGGTTAGGCCCCATCTGGAGTACTGCATGCAGTACTGGAGGCCACACCTTCACAAGGACATTAACCAAAGTGTGACAGTCCAGAAAAGGGCAACCAAAATGGTGCAGGGACTGCATCAGAAAAATATGATTAACTGAACTCAATATGTATACCCTAGAGCAAAGGAGGGAGAGAGGTGATATGATTGAAACATTCAAACACCTTAAAGGCATTAACAAGGTGAAAGAGTCAAACATGTTTCAATATAAGAAAAATAGCAGGACACAGCATGAGATTAGAGGGAGGCCGATTGAGGGGTAATGTGAGGAAGTTCTTTTTCACAGAAAGGGTGGTAGATGCATGGAACAGCCTACCTCAGGAAGTGATGGATATGAATACAGTGCAGGGCTTCAGATAGGCATGGGATAGGTATAAGGGAGCAATACAGATGAGTATGAATAGACAGGCCATTGACTGAGCAAAGGCCAATGGCACATTCATAAGGTAGAAAAATACATGGGCAGACAGGATGGGCCTTGCGGTCCTTATCTGCCGTCAACTTCTATGTCTTAATGTTTCTATGATACAGTTAATCTAATAAATAATAAGTATAATTCATGCTACTCAAAATTTGGGAAAGCTAAGCTTAAATAAATAAGCTTTTAAAGCAGATTTGAAACTCCTGACAGCCAGGTACACTCTTTCTCGGTGAGGTAGAGAGTTCCACAGGGCCGGGGCTGCAAATGCAAAAGATTGAGTGCCAGAGATCTTAAGCCTAACCCTGGAAACCTCTAGCAATCCCTCATCCCTTGTTGGAGGAGCGGAGACTGGAGGGGGCGGTAAGGGTGAAGGAGATCTTGCAGATAGCTCGATCCCTGGCTGTGTAGGGCTTTATAGGCCAGGAGACTGACCTTGAAAGTGATCTGTTAATAGACTGGCAGCCAGTGCAGGTTGCAGAGCACTGGCATGATGTGGTAGGATCTAGGTAAACCAGTCAACAGTCTGGCTGCCACATTCTGGACCAGCTGCAGTCAGCAGATATCATCCCCCGGCAGGAGGTCACAAAGGCTTGAACCAATACAGGAAGGTCATCGGGTGAGACCAGATGCTTAACCTGAGCAATATTCCTCAGATGGTAAAAAGAAGTTTTCATAACAGCAGATACCTGAGATTTCAAAGTCAGGCCACTGTCGGTAATAATGCCAAGGTTTTGCACCTGATCCACGGCAAACAGCTGGGTGCCATCAAGGTTAAGTCCAAAAGGTTGACCTGCTGTTGAGCATAAACCCCAGTGACCTGGGTCCACCACCAACACCTGTTTCATCTGGGCTCAGCTATAGCCAGCTGGCCCCCATCCAATCCTGGATTCTCAAAAGGCAACTATTAAACACTGAGACTGCTCCAACCTGTTCAGGCATAAAGGTCATGAAGAGCTGAGTATCATCCACATAACAGTGGAAGGGCAGCCCATACTGCCTTATAATGTCTCTTAATGGCAGTATAGGCACTGCAAACAGCATGGGTAAAGGAATGGAGCCCTACAGAACCCCACAGGGTAGAAAGAGAGGGTCCAAGGAGTAAATCATGGGCATCACTCTCTGAGTCCTACCCATGAGGAACAATCAAAATCATCTGAGGAGTGCCCCAGACATACCACAGAAAAAATGTGACCACTCCAATAATACCTTATGGTCCACGGTGTCAAATGGTGCGGTGAGATCAAGGAAAGCCAAGATGGAATGACTCCCTCGATCTCTTGCAGTCAGGAGATCATTAAGTACCCAAACAAGGGCTGTCTCCATGATGTGCCTCTTCCTGAATCCAGACTGAAAAGGCTCAGAGACATCATAGGTGGTTAAGTGGATCTGCAGTTGCTCCACAACTGCCTTCTTAATAACCTTGCCCACAAAGGGCAGATTAGAGACTGGCCTGTAGTTTGCTAGACAGTCTGGGTTGAGGGAAATTTTCTTTAAAAGGGGTCTAAGTACCACCTCCTTTAGAGATGCAGGAAACACCCCCATTTCCAATGAACACTAGACTATCTCTGTTGGGACCAGGCTGATAATATCTACACACCCCACTTAGAGGGTCCAAACTACAGTAAGTTTGGTGCACATCCTGGATGATCCATACAATGTCTGTGATTTCCAGTTCGCAGAATTCAGACCAGACAAGCCAGGTGTTGGCGACCCCCTGCCAACATGCACAAGGCCCATTGGAGGGAACTGAGTGGATCTCTGACTGAATGGGGGCAATCTTATCTGTAAAGAGTCAAGCAAACTCATCACATCTTTCTTGTGAAAATGCTCTTTGGGACTGTAGACAGGATGGATTGCACAGTCTGTCAACAGCCTGGAAATGCTGATTGTGTCAATTCTGTGCAGCAGCAATCTCCCTGGACAGGAATTCTGCCTTTTTATGGGAGATTGCTAGTTGATAGTTTTTGTAATATACCATAAATCTAAGTTTGTCACCCCCAACCGGCCATATTTCAGCCAGCGACATTCCAACCTTCTCCCCTCGTCTCAGCTCCTTCAGAGCCACATCAAATCATGGGGACTTGGAGTGGGGAATAAGGGGGTGAACATGAACAGGAGCAATGGAATCTAAAGCCACCATCACTGCCTTAGTAAAGGCAAGTACCAGCTCCTCTGGGTCCTTGCTAGCGTTTGACACACCTGATAGGTCCAGCACCACCACAAGACCATTAGGGGTCAGTCCCCTTAAAGGGAAGTACTGAACCATCTCTACTGGGGCAGGTCTATAAGGGGGAGCCTGGAAACTGAACCTTATAGTATGATGGTCAGACCAACTGACTGGTTCTACCACCAGCTTAGAGATCACCATCCCCTTTAGGAAGATCAAATCCAGAGAGTGACCCAAACTGTAGGCGGCAGGGGTAATCCCCTGTGTAAGGCCCAATGAGATCATCAGTTGGAGGAAGTCTTGACTGAATTGAGAGAGTTCATCATCAACCCAAGCATTGAAATCCCCCAAAATAATCCATTTGGAAGAGTCCAACATCAGATCGATGATGAAGTCTGCAAATTCCTGCAGAAACTCCTTCTCACCTACGGGTGGACAGTAGATGAGAAGTATTCTGCAACCCACACCTGCCCCCACAATGCACTCAAAGGATTTGGTCCTCTCCACAGGGATTTCTACAAGGCCAAGTTCCAATCGAAAACGGATGTCTACACCCCCGCCCCTATGATCCTTTCTCAAGTGGTGTATCACCAAGTACTCAGCAGGAAAAGATGCTTCCAAAACTGGGCCAGCATTTTCATCCAGCTAGCCCTTGGCAATGCAAGTCAGATCAGCTGAACCCACAAAATTAGCAATTATCTCTGTCTTGTTCCTAATTGATCTTGCATTGCATAACACCGCCCGAGTAGGATAGGTAGACGAGGCTGGCCAAGTCACCCACCCACAGGAGGTAGAGCCCTTGGGTATGGGAACTACACAGGGAGAACCCCTTTTCTGGGCCCATTTCACCCCAGGATGTCTTCTTGTCCTCACAACTCCAATCCACCCACTCTGCTCCACTAATCCACCAGGCTCAGTTCTCCCCTGACCCTTCCTCCTTCGGGCTATCTCCAAGGCACAACATCATCTGTACACCTCTGCAGACAGAGGGGGACAATTGAAAGGTTGGAGATCCCTGAGTCTGGTGGGAGAGTAGTACTTGACTGTCTGAGATTTGTACCAACACATGACTAAAACACATCAAGCAGCAAACGGGAAATAACCAAGTAAAATGACAACACAGACAAGTACAACTATAATACACACTCACGCTCTCATATACCCACAATGATACAACCAATCATCCAATCAAGCCCACACTCAAACCAAATTCAATAACGCACCCCACCAAAATACAAAACCAGCAACAAATTAAAATAACACAACCAACAGTTTACCCTAAATTCCCAAATTAATAAACATTCAAACTAAAACAAATTCCCACCCTGATGCAATACTCAATACACAAAACAAGGTAGCAGGATACAATGGATAGTCCTTCTATTGAGTTAAGCTGTGCAGCAAATTAAACATTTTCATATCTCAGGAGCAAATGTGTACAGGAAGGATGATGGAACTCTCACTTCCACCAGCCTAAAATTACAGGCTGTCCCACATCTTGTGAGACTCTCACTTCCACAGTTCCTAGAGCAATAACAGTTTTAAGTAGAATTAACTGAAAGATTGCAGTGTCTCTGTTCTGAAGTCCAATATTGCTGCATCTAGGGTCTGCACCACTGGAAAAAAATGTCCTAGATAAATTTAAATCTAGGTTCTGCTCCACCAAGAGAATGTCCAAGGCAAGAGCAGGTAATGAAGAGCTTCTCTCCTTAGATCTCCGTATAAGCAGCCCAACTTCTCCTGCAGTCCAGCAAAAGATGTACCTGCCTCCAAACAGACCCCCAGCATCCACTACCACCATAGCAAGACCCATACAGACTACAACAGGTGAGGCGAGCACAAACCAGGGCCCCTTAATCACCTGCCCCAAGAGCTGTTAACCTGGCCCAAGCACCCTGGACTATCAGCCCCAGTTGCTGTCTACCTTCCGATAGTCACCCCCAGTAAGCCCCAGCAGTCAGGGCAGTACTCACCCTCCAACAAGCACTCCCAAATGCTGCTACAGGAAGGTAAGGAACAGGGCGACCATCCCCAAGGAAAGCAAAACAGGCTCCAATTAATCACATAGTCCTCTGGTCCAAATTCAAGGCAATCGGGTAAAACTTCAGGACAGACTCAAACATGCTGATTCCGTTGAGAAACTCCTCCAGGTTATAAGTTTCCGGGCTCCTCATTCTATCTCCTCTGCCAGTCCATCCATTTTTTCAGTTCCACCACAAACTTCCTGAGAAGGGTCTTCATGGGTGACAAGCCCCTCTCTATCCAGAAGGCTTTCTAGAATAACTTGGATGATTCAGGCAGACCCAAGGTCCGAGTACAAACAGAGCAGGTAAATAAGACACTGAACAAAAAGCTAGCACCTTAAACCACCAGTGCTAGAATAGTTATAGTTAGGCACAAATTTGAAAACAAAGTGTAACGTTGCAGCATTGTAGTAACAGTACTAATATTGGCATCCACTGGAAGTACCCTATTTCCGAAAATGCCGTAAACCTACCTAACTCACTCCAAAGTCCCTAGCTACCACTAAAAAATGAAGCGTAATCTAACAAACTGATTTCAAATTAAAACAAAACAATAAAATACATGGCAATATAACCAAAAACACCACTGCTGCTGCTGCTGCTGCTGCAGGTGGCTAGCCCAGCATGGCCACCATCTTACTCCAGTTATTTTAATAGTGGGTTTGGTCAAAGGTACTACTGAACAAGCATTTGTCAATGCCAAATGTTCGCTGCTTGCCTTGCTGTTGTACTGAGTCTTTCTTGTATACATTTTTACTATATACTTACCTAAGATAGACCAGATTAAATGCAATGCGTCATTTGCAATGCAGTCCTGACTTTACATGGTTTTATACAGTATTTACCTAGGATAACCCAGGTGAGATGCCATATCTCATTTTCAGTGGGGTCCTGCTTTAACACATCTTTGTACTGTATTTATCCAGTATAGTACAGCTCAGATACTGTCTTGTTTTCAGCGGGATCCTGCTTTTCCCAGTGTGTACTCTGTATTTGCCCTGGACAGCACAGCCAAGATGCAATATTTCATTTTTGATGGGACCCTTCATTACCCTTTTTTATAATATATTTACCCAGCAAGGTCCAGCTGAAAGGCAAGTTACATTTTCAGTGGGGTCAGGGGGACAATGTATTTTTCCTAGGCTAGAGCAGCATGGAAGCCCAGTTGAACATTAGAGGCCAAAATCAATAAAGTTATGCACAAACATTGGAACAGTTCAACATTTCTTCATGATTTAGTTGTTTTTTTAACATTTTTAACCCACATTTTCAAAATGGCCTTTTTATGACCCCTCCTTCTGAACATGACAGGTGTCATTTATAAAACAGTGGCCAAAATGTAATTTTACACTACAGCTGTGAAAACACATTTTGGCCAGGATTTGAAAAATGACAGCTGTCATATTCATGAGGCGATGTGCATAAAATGGCCATGTTGAAAATTTGGGGTCAAAATATTGAAAATTACCAAAATTACGAGCATGCGTTGAAATATTTCAAAGCACAATCATAACTTGTTTTTTAAATACTTTTACCCATATTTTCAACATAACCTTCTTATGACACCACCTCATGTACAAGGGCAGAGAAAATTTTAAATTCTGCTTGAATGGTGAGTTCACACAGTGACCTTGAAATGACCGTTCAGGATGGGTTTTGATAATTTATCTGTCCTTGTTGATGAGGTGGGGTCCCAATAAGACCATGTTGAAAATCTGTGGAAAAATATTAAAAAATGACCAAGTTATGAGGACAAGTTCAAAACACATTGAAATACACTGAAACACAAACCTGATTTCCTCAGTTCCCAGTCCGACGTTGAAGAGTGAAGATCTTTCTCCGGTCCAGAGAGGATTATGGCATTGGACTCATGGAAATAAGTAAGGGGTGGGGTGGGGGTTAGGTGAGGGGGTGTTGAGTGGGAGGGGTCAGGTGGGTGGAGGGTAACAGTGGCAGTGGGACGGTGGTGGCAACAGACATCAGTGGATGGTTTTCCTTTTTATGGGGTGTATAAAAATAAAAAAAGACTATGAGGGAGATTTTTCTTTATTTCAGGTACTAACACTGGGGATTGGGTGCCCCGGTGTTGGTTTAACCTCTAGGGGCATGGGACATGACAGGGAGGTAGAAGAGGTACTTGGCAGAGGGTGAGATTACAGCAATTAAAAAAAATAGACTACAAGTGATTTTCCTTTATTTCAGGCACACCGATACTGGGATTGGACACCCCAGTGTCAGTGTTATGTTTGGAGGCACCAGGGGTGCACTCCTCGGTTTCACACTGTGAAAACAGGTGGGGTGGGGGGGTACTAGCTGGCACCAAGGATTGGGCACCCCTGTGTTGGAAAATTAACAAGGAAGGGGAAGTAACTGGAGGTGGAAGGGATACTTGGCTGACGGCGGGAGGTATTTTTTTTACATTTGAGGTGAGGACCACAGCAGGCTTGCTGGGTGACATTATGTAGATCAAAGGAAAGAACCACCCTATGATTTGGGCAGCTCTTTTCCTTGAACTACACAAAGTTTCCACCCAAAAAGACCAGAAGAGTGTCATGATCAGTCTGGCTGATGATCGGTCTGACACTGTCGAGCTCATTGCAGACTGTCCTGCATTGGATCGACAGTGACAGCTCTCAAAATCCAGTTCCATACCAACATGTTCACTTTGTGCAAGGGTGAACAAAAAAAGAATCCTATAGAATTGTATTTTCAATCTGCTCTTATCTTTGCCAAAACCTTTTGGGCGATGCCACTGTTTTAAAGCTTAAATCAAAAAAAGGTTTACCGGTCACATGTTTTAAAGCATAGAGATCTCCAGCCACAAACCCCATATAGTCTTTCAACAGTGTCCTGATGATATGAGACATGTTTGAAAGTGTTTCAGAGTTTCCCCTGTATTTTAACCTAATAGCATTCTGGCGCTCTACTGATTCCCAGTGAACAGCAAATAAATCTGCCATTTTAAATTGCCTACCTACTTACAATGTGTTACTATAATCTGTGTTCCTGAAACTGGCCTCTGAATGTATATTTTGTGATGTTCATGACTGCAACTAATGTCTGCTGTCCATTTTTTTTTATTTATTCTTTATTCATAGAGACACAACAACATACTTCAGTTCATACAATACAGGTACAACCATTAGAGGTAGGCCGTAGTCTGGCCCAACAAGGGCCTAGTACATAATACATACTGTATAGGCAAGTGGAGAGCTAAGCAGTACATTAGGATTGTCAGCAGAGAAGTAATAAAGGGGGGAAAAAACAACAGTTACAAAAATCAGCTGGGGATTGTAAGGAAGCAGGGGTGTATTGACCTTTAAAGGGAAACGTCCACATGCTTCAAACATCACTACCATGTTTCTAGAAGGAGCACAGTAACAACTGCATTGCAAATGCACATTAAAACTACAGATTACCTGATAAAATGTACTTTTTTCTGAATCGTCCTGTCCCTCCTCCATTTTGTATGCTGTTTGACCCCTACTGTTTTCGGCCGACCCCCAATATGCCGGAAGTGACGTTCGGTATGGGGAAGAAACTTCTCACTTGATTGCCTATCATCAGTTGACAGTGATAGTATAACTTGTGAATACATAAACAAATCCCCGGACAGTCATACTTACTGCTACTGCAAAATATCCCCCCCTTAAGTGTTCTATGTTTGATGTGATGTTTAGGGGTCTCCTAATATCCAGTAGCTCTTGGATTGCCTCTCTAGTATAGTTGCCGTCTTATCCTATGTATTAGGGAGGTGAACACTTACTGTCAGCAACAAATAGAAATTATTATAATGCCGTCTTAGTGAAACAAGTTACAACAAATTAGCAACAAGGGATTAAATGCACGGTTAATATGCTTGATCAGTTACTTTGTTTCAAGCGACCAAACATGAAGTAATTCGACAAAGATATATTCGAAGTCATTAGGACAGACGTTTGCATAAAACACAGAGAGAACTACACATTTTGTTTAGGAAATGCAGATAAAGGTTGCATTCTTTTTCTCGTGGTTTGAAATGTATAATAAGAAACTTTTGTAAATGAGAGCTCTCTGTTGCAAAGCGCAGCATTTAAAATAGACTCCAGTCTAGATCTGCATTGGATTTGTTGGTCCAAAGAGCAGGACAAAAGGGCAAAGATTTCAAACTTGTGCCTGCTTTGCACTGTGACTGCAGCGACTGTTTTTAAAAATTGAAAGATGTACTGTTTGGAGGGAGTGGGGGGTATTTTAAGAAAGACCTGTAAATGATCAAGGTTTTGAATTCTTTTATATGCGTGGGTTAGTCACACCAAATGATTTGAATGAATACTTACAGTCAGCTGTCAGCTATTATTTCCTTGTTAATTTTAAGATCTTGCCTCCTTGATGTGGTATCACAGCACTTATATTTGTATCCCGCAGTTGCCCTTTTGTTGTTTCCTATGTCCTTGTGCCACCTACTCATGATGTGTCCGATTGTTGCTGTGCACAGAGCTAAAAGCCATGTGCCCTCCCCCCCCAAATACTGTGGCATGTATAATCCAAGCATTGTTTTTTCTTTGCTTATACGGTATGTGCCTTGAGGTTAACAAGCATTTTGTACTTTCCTTGTGGTTTGCTAATGTTGGATATCTGACACACCGCAACAGCTAGTGGTGCATAATATTCACTAGCTATATGCAAGTCTGACATTAGTTGCAGTCTGAATCACTATTTTGCACTTTGCAGGTTATTTTTGCAAGGGTCACGTTCAGTTTCTCTTCATAGCGTGGCGCATACCTCTCAAGTGTCCCTGATTTTCAGGGACGTCCCTGATTTTGCCTCAAAATTTTACTCTGTCCCTTCTAAAATTTGTGTTTTTGTGGCTATACAATGGGGACTGTAAGCACAAAACAATGTCAAGCATTAAAGTTACAGACTTGTTCTTTTTAGAAAATGCATTTTGCACTAAGCCCCATATTCTACCAGCTTTCTGGGTGGATATCTCTAATTTTGAAGATGTGTCCCTGATTTTGGTCCTTTGTCCCTGATTTTTTTAAGCCGTGTCCCTGATTTATGAGGCAGGAGGTTGAGAGGTATGGCGTGGTGTCCTGGCAAGCAGTACAATAGCCAAGGGCGCCTGCCCACTGCTTGCACTGCCACTGAATCTTGGTATTGCTATTGCTGTGCATGGTTCCCTATTTGCTCAGCCTAGCCACACTGTGTGCCATCACAATTCAGCATAACCTATACTGAGACTGGCATATACAATCCCGATTTATATGCGCTACTTGTGTCTTGCTCTGTTTGCTGCTACATCTAATTGCATAGGTGTGTAACAAAAGTAAGATTGCGACCCTCTTTTGATACCCTCGATGTGCCAGAGTACTCTTTAGCACAAGGCAGCAAGAGGCATTTCCCTGCTCGCTTCATTCCTAACAGTGGAAATAATTTTGCTTGTTCTGTACAAATGTGTGCGCAGTTTACTTACTACTGTCCCACCATACCACCAGTAAATAAATCACTAATTGTTAATAAAAAAAAAAATTGAGTGTGCCCATTTCTGTGATGACTCTGTTTGGAGCTACCTGTAATTTCATTCATACGTTATAAAAGTTGCTTCATGACCCAGCTTTCATACCGTGACACTGTCATAGCAGTCAGGAATGAAATCTGACATTTATACTGCACAGTGCGCATGTTGAATCTTGCATAACAAAGTATGTAAACAGGGTGGTCTTGCTGATATTCCACATCTCGTTTTTGGGGAGGTCCTTCTTTTCCTTATTTTCCCAGAACAGCAGCTGCACTAACAGCACAGGGAAATAAACTCATGCCCTCATGGTCCACATATTTTCTTTGTCTATCACTTGATCCTAACATGATCTGCTCTTCCTAAAGTGAATGTTACACTACTGGAGGATACTGGCCCTATATATAACGTTAGGAATGATCACATCTCAGCTGCATAGATCTCTTTACAATGTCTATTCTTGCTTCACTCACTATGGGATGGTGTTTAAAAATAAGTAATCACTTTTACTTTCATGGGGGCATTGCAGTATATATTTATTGTATCTGTGAAGGTCACCAGTGAGCTCTATTTCTCATTGTCGGACCCATGAAAGGCCCCTTCATTTAGGCCCTGCTTTACGATATGCTTGTAAAACAAAGAACCGTGCTGAAAATGAGATGTTCATCACCAAGACTGTCCTGTTTAAATTCTTTGTAAAGGATGTGCACAGTGTGCATTGTGCCATATGAAATGTCCGATTTAATTCCTGACTACCCATGGGACCATAGGTACATGATTTCCATATGTGCACACAAACCAAGCTGTGTGCCTGCATCTTGCACATGTCACCATCCACCCACTCACAAACAGCCAAAACTGAACTGTCAGCATTACAACTAACCATTCTGTCTGCACAAGCACAGGAGGCATGCCCTCTAGCATGATGAAGCCCTCCTTTTCTCTCACTTCAATCCCTTAGCCCTTATTCCCTATGTTACTGTTCTAATCTGCAACCCTCACCTGCCCGCCTTTGCCCCTTTTCCTGTGGCCTCTGTCTACTAATTCACCTCCCTGATTCAATGGCTCTTTCACCTATTTTTCTATTTTATAAATCTTATCTCTCCTTCTGTCATTCACCTGCTCTTCTTCCATTCTCTATCTCATCCCTACCCTCATCCATGTCAATTTCCATTTCCTATCACTAAATCTGTGCCCCACAACTTGTTTATGTCCTAGACACAGCTGTAGGGATACAGGACCTAAAGAAAGATCTGGAAAAGATGCAGAGGTGGTCCAGGACCTGGCAGCTTGGATTCAGTGCCAGAAAATGCAATGTTATGTGCGTTGGAGTCAAGAATCCCAGGACAGAATACTACCTAGGTGCAGCCCAAGTATCTGCATGAGAGGGGGAAAAGGACTGGGAAGTGATGATCACTAGTGGCCTGCAGAAGTCCATGCAGCGCAAGACAGCAACAGCAAAGACAAATAAGATGCTGGGATAACTATCTAGGGGGATCAGTAGGGATAAAAAAGGTTGATAAGGAGAGTCTCTTTAAGCTGAGTGGCAACCATAATATGAGGGGGCAAAGTCTCAAGTTGGAGGGCGGTAGGTTAGGAGGGAGGTTAGGAAGCACATCTTTACAGAGAGGGTGGTGAACACCCGGAATGTGATGCCAAAACAGGTCATCTCGTTGAAGACAGGGGGCAGCTTTAAGAGAGGCTGTGATAGGCAATTCTGTCACAGTCCCCAGGGTCCCTCTCCCCAATTTCATTATTTTCCACTTCGTTGGATTGCACCTGTGTGTATGCACACACAAAATAAGCACTCATTTCAGTGTCTTGATGTGACAGATGAAAATATTACTTACCTGTAGTACTCTTGTTTCTTCCCAGTGATGCTCAGATATTCATAACCTTGTGCAGTAAGCTTGAGGGGCTGGACTGCCCAGAGAGATGGAACACATGCAAATGATGGAAAACTTTGCATGTGACTATCTTTCAAACATTGCCTCTACCAACTGTCAGTGTTCTAACCACTTCAGATTTGTAAGGAGCCTGGAAGTCCCGGCTTAAAGAATTAGTACTATAATTAATTAAAATTGGAGCTACCCCGAATGTATAACTGTAATCAAAATAGCCTCCAAGTGTTGAAACAGTGAGTATAATAAAATCAGAACAAATACCAAGAGAACTCTAAAATAGAGAAGCAGAAGAAATTCTATTTAAAACTGTAAATCAGTGTGGAGAACATACACCCGCAAGATATAATGTAATTCAGTGGCAACAGCATGCAGAGTGTAGAGGCTGAAGTTCTGGAAGGGGAGGTAGGGAAGGAGGGAGGTTATGAATATACTGAGCATTACTGGGGTTAGAATAGCACTTTCATGAAACATTGATTGATCATGACTCACTACACATAGGCACTGTACGAAGAATGCACGCACACCTTGTCAAAATCACATGCTTATTATTTATTTACATTTACATCAGATGGAAGTGTTACAACCTAATACTGTGAGGAATGGTATTACCCATGTCAAACGTGTCAATTTCAGTGCCATAACAGCAGCACTGGGCCATTTGTCATTGCACTACCAATTCATGTGTGCAGGCACGAGTGGAATGCACATGTCACTTGAACTGTGAGCAGTGCTATTCAATTACTTCCTCCTTTGGTGGTCTTTCAGTCTTTGCAATGTTACGCGGTAGGTTTCTCTATGTAGTTGGTCTTGGTGGATCTCTTTTTTCACGGCTCTCCAGCACAGCTTGCGTCAGTCGCCTCGATGTCTCATGTCTCTTCTGGGTCCTTACTGGTTTTGCCACCAATGCTTTCTTACTCTTGGGACACACAATTCAAAAACGCTTCATGCCTTCTGCAGTCACTGCTTCTTGTCGCTCAAGATTTTCATTGTAATCCATTGCTGCCAGCTGCTGTCTTGCCAACATACCATCATAGCCAAAGTGCTGTCTCTTGGGGCAGTATTTGAGGAGCATTGAATGGAATACCTCGAGCCCACCAGTGTGACAAAACTGTGTCACCTTGCCAAGATCTTTCATAAATTTTTTGTTATAAATCACAGATTTCAGTGCCAAACATTCTGCTGATGTTGGCTTCAACAAGATTTTTTTTGCTTTTTGCTCAGCAGTCAAGGGGGCATGTGCGCACTTATGGAACTTCCTGTTGCCTGTCCACTTATGTTTGCCCGCAGTATGATGGACAACTGAGGTTACCATTTCATGGAGCAGTGTCGGGTCTCCTTCACAAGATGCATACCACCACCACAAGTGGTTGCCGATGGATGAGATCCAGGGGCCCAAGTCACCACAGTCTTTCTTTTTTGCCTTCAAGAATAATTGCTGTTTCAGCCACTTTGCCAGGTGCCACACATCATACTGATGCACAATATTATTGAAGGGGGGTATATTTTTATTCATCAGGGCACTGATCTGCACATGTCGGTCTGTGGAAATAGTCTGGATCGGCACCAAGTTTTGCATCAAACCATCAATGCATTGTTTGAATCCCTCTTTTTCCATACTTGTGAAGTTTCCCACCTCAGAGACCTGTATGATGTGGAAATCAACAATTGTTTCAGTGTTAGGTTCCATGATGCTGTAGGTACAGTACTTTGCTGAGAATCCCGGTGAATCACATCTACCGTCACCACACAATGTTAGATTTGGGTGTGATTTCAAGGAGTCAATAATCAAGGACTGCTGCCCATTCCATTCCTTGTTGACACTGGGGAATAAATACTTCTTCTGTTTTCAGTTGTAGGTCTGATGACTTATAAATTGCATGCTTAGTATTTCTGCTAAGTACTGTATCCTTCCAAAAGTGTTCCCACTAAATGACACCCATCCATAAAAGTGGGGACAAGACGATTCACTCAAATTATCGCCCTATCTCCATACTGACCCCACTCTCTAAGGCACTTGAGCGCATCGTGGCTGATCAACTTACCGACCACTTGGATAAATACAATATACCTTGTCCACAACAACACTGCTTCCAGAAAGGTCACAGCACCACCACAGCCCTCTTGAGTTCACTGAGCTTTGCACAAATCCCTTGACAACGGCCTTCACAGGGGCTTTCGTCGACTTCCAAGGCCTTCATACGGTACACCATGACTACTAATACACCAGTTACTGAATACCAGGCTGTCACCTGACTCTTCTCTGGATTAAAACCTACTTAGAAAACCGGTCACAGAGAGTAAAATTGCAGACGCTCTTTTTAACACCCTGCCTGTTCGCCTGGTGTCCCACAAGGATCCATACTGAACCCTCCTTTAGCCTTTTCTTAAACTCCTCTCCTTACCACTGCTTTGAGCAGATCATACTATATGCCGATGATGCTGTTGTATTCTCCACTACAAAGATCCTGCAACTCTTCAACACACAACTTCAACTTGGTTTCAGTTCTGTAGAGACATGGTTTCTTAATCATAAACTGTTCCTCAATGACAAGAAAACCAAATCTATGCTCTTCTGCAGCTTTCATAACCCACACAAGCCACACCACTTGGCTATCTCCACCACCCAAGGGAACACTCTAGAACAGGTGGTATCCTTCAAATACTTAGGGATACAACTTGACCCTAATCTCTCCTATGGACTTCATGTAGATAATGTAGCTAGAGCTGCTAATACACGGCTTGGTCTCCTCTAAAAACACAGACCACACCTCATGCTAGAAGCTTCGAAGGTTGCAGTCCTGAGCTCTGTGATCTCTGTAATAGACTACGGTCTCATCATTTATGGCTTGGCCACAACCACAACCCTTAGGTGTCTCTCAACTGCCTTAAATAAAGCATGTCGGTTCATCACTGGTGCTCACCATCTCACCCACACATGTGACCTGTACACTCAGACTGGCTGGCTCCAACTATCAAACTGTATGAAGTTTCTCACCTGCTCCATGGTAAAAAAAAATCTACCTTGGCCTTGCACCTTCTGAGGTCTCAACTCTGTTACAACACCGAATTAACAAATGGTGCCTTAGGAGATCCATGCTACAGCTACTGAAAGTTCCCCACTGTCACACTTCACAGGGACAACACTCTTTTGATTATTGAGCACCACTCTGGTTCAATGGCCTCAGCCCAACCATCTCCTCTGCCCCAACTATTGGTATGTTTAAAAACTAGGCTCCGGGACTATCTCACTACCAACAGCTCCTGTGACTGCCCAACTTAACCTTGTTTCTCCCCTTCCCTCCCCTGCTCACTGGATTCTACCCTCACATCTTGGTATACCCAATGCTGCACTTTTCACCCTCTCGCCACCCTTCCTACATTCCTTCTCCCCCCCCCACCCTCTTCCCTCACCCTATGACTCTGGCACTTCTTATCTGTTGTCTATTTTCTCTGACAAATGCTGCTGGCTGCCTTGTTACAATGCTACCCTTGAACTGTATTAATCTGTACTCTGTTTGCAATGTCCACATTGTTGTAATGCCTGTCTTGATGTTCCCCATAATTTGTATTTCTCTGACGTGGAACCTTTGTAAAAGAGCCATGGCTCAAAGGTATTTGTAATCCTAGACTTGATAAATAAAATAAATAAATAAAATTGATGCAGGTACTTCAATATTTCCCACTGGCATCCGCTGAAGTGTTTCTGACTACACCAATCTGCATTGTGTCCCTTCTGGCATGTCACTGTCACTCTTAGCATTGTTCCATGGCAATGATTGTTAATCCCAGTTAATGGACTCCCACACATGGAGCAATAACAGAAAAGCTCATTTAATTTTGTTAGATAAGCCAAGCATTTGTCTACTGAATGGAGCTTGTCTTTTGATTCTTCCTCAGAGTCTGCTGATCCAGAATCACTCACATCAGAGTCGGGGACATAATCACTGTCCTGATCTGTGTCATCATAATCATCCTCACATTCATCATCATCAACATCATCATCACCTTCATCATCTCTTATGTTGCTACATTCAGATGGTAGGTCAAGGCACTGACTCTGACCATGCTCTGAAATTATTATTGGTTCCTTGATGCCCCTGGGATGTGTGCTATCATAGCTCCGTGAGGCGCATGCGTGGTCATGTGCCATTTTTTCTGCACAGCCACCGAAACTGAATTTGTATTCTGGCCACTGCATCCCTTTATCTGTTCCAAATGTACCGCTTGTTTGTGTGCCTTGATGTGCACTGCGTTTTGCATCTGTTTGTGTTGTGGCACTGACAAGGAGCGACTCTGCGTTCTTGTAATCTTATATGAAGTACTGTGCTTACAGTGATGAGAGCAAGGGACATCCTATGGAAAACACACACAAAAAAAATTGTAAAGTGACAGGAAAGTGACAGTATTGCCGCATTACAGCACATACAGAACAAGGACCACCACACCATAATAACTGGTTCTTTACCTGCTCAGCAGTTACCACTGTGAAGTCTTCCGATTCCTCCATCATGACTTCTGATGTAGTTGTTGCTCCCATGTCCACATGGGACAGTAGATCATCCAGAACCTGGTGTGAAGAATAACATTCAATGAGTGTCGTATCTTTGCTTTATTTCAACTGACATTGGACAGTTGCCAGTGTGGAATGGGAGCAGTAAGGCATGGCTGGGTATTAGTAGTAGTACTGAGATACCAGCCCCCCACTCCCACCACCAGGCATAGTGAGATACGGAGCCACTGTCAGGTATCACCACAGATGATTTTCACCTGTTTATCATCTGTCTTTTTCCACACTACATTCATCATGGGATTGTTTACCATGGATTATAAGCACTCATAGCTCTGCAGTGTTCCAGTGGTAGAATGCCTTCCCCCAACACACACACAGAATGGTGACATGGAATGTACAAATTCAGAATTCTTCTGAGTTACACTGGCATACACATACTGGCATACACACACAGGCCTCAAGTGGACCCAGAACCTCAATTTTATCTGTGGGCAGATAAGGAGCAGAGAGTCTTCTGTCTTCAAGCAAAGCGATAGGGATAGGAGGGTAAAGTTGCATGGTCATCAGTGACACACCAGCAGAGGAAACGCTGCATAGTACTTGAATTGTAAAATTAATGCATGTGAGAAAGGGGTGCTCATTGCAGTAATTAGTTACTTTGTTTTTAGTGCCTAGTTGCATTTCTGTACATATGAGTAATGGCTGCAAACATGTCTGTGACAGCAATTCATAGAAATATAGAAGGTGACAGCAGATAAGGATCGTAAGGCCCATGCAGTCTGCCCATGTTTTCTACTTTATGAATAAATAATTAAGTGGCTTATGAATTCTGTGAAATGCCATGGTTGGCAGGGACTTGTTTTTAGCCATTGATGGCTCTCTCTTATTGCCATGACTTTAATCAATTCTCAGTCAGTCATGAAACAGGGATTTCAATGCACACTTTGTATGCATGAGAACATGACATGTATATATCATACATACCTCGTGATGCTGCTGTACCGCCAGTCTTTGCTCACTCAGAAGTCGATGGTTCTTTGGTGCAGATTGATTATGTGGGAATACTGTCGGACACGCATCAGGCTTCAGCTGTCGTTTGCGAGCAACATTCAGTAACTCCGCCTGTAAGATTGGCAACATAGAATGACAGTCAGAAATCTATGATTCTATAACATGTGTTATTGTTGTATGAATGTTTGACTTGAAACATGTACCTGTAACAGCAATTTCAGAAGTCCTTAGATGAATACAAAGTTCGCCCTCTGTGCTGCATTCACACCAGCCATTGATAATGACTTGGGATGCAGGTCATCGTGGCATCACAACCAGGCACAGCAAACACAATGCATGCCGACATGGATGACAACTGGAACCGAAAGGATGCAATAAAATACACTGTCATCGTGGCCAGCGGTTCGCCAAGAGATACAGAGACAGACTTGCCAAGACACACAGTCACTGACAGCTCACCCCTTGCATCCAGACATTCCCATGCCCCATGCATCCAGTCATACCCATAGACACCAAACACATTGCAATGTGGAGGTGGCTGGGTGACACAGAATTAGATGGTAAACACTGGGGTGTGATGTGCTTTGGGGGGGGGGGCCTTTTAGTTAACCTGTCCGTAGACAAGCATTGAAAACAATCCAGAAGGTAAGAAGTGATGAAAGTGAACAGGGCGCACAGGAATTAACCAGCAATATAATGACAGCTTCTGGGCCTGTGATTTGGTATCAGCGGCACGGATCACAACATTTGGCTAACACAGCAATGTTATTTTCCTAAAAAAACTTCAGTGTCTTTAACTGAATCTTTAGTATCTAGACACATAGATGTGTCTTGTCTACCACTTGCACCACTGATGGTAAGCACCACAGACACTTCAGGAGTGGACACTGTTTCTGGCAGAGAATGAGATGCATGAAATATCCTGAGGATTGCAGGTTTGCAATGTTTGACACTGACTTTATTGACTTCTGTGTTCTACCAGGACATTGTGCCCTCACTGTCACAGATGCCCACGTGCAATTATTCAGATCTTTAACTGAAGCTGCTATAATGCATTACAAGATTTGAATGAATCATTACAACTGAATGTGATCAATTAACAGGGCATTGTTGTTGTTTACAGCTAGTCCTTAGCTTGCCACAAAGTGAAACTCATGCTATTATCACCTTGACTTTCTGCAGGTGATTATGTGAGAAGCCATCATGAAATCATTCACAGTAATTTGCCTGCTTCATGAATAGCATTGTGAAACATTTCTTCATGCACACCAAAGGTAGGGGGTAATGTTGTAACAGAGTCCTAGTGGAACACCATGTTACAAGGAACTGGTAATGTTGGTCAGAGTAGTCATTCACCAGAAGACCTGGTGAACCATGCTATTGATTGTATCTCTCAGGTAATTTTTTTTGCCAGTGGGTGCTATACTATCCTCATGGCATATGATCTCATCGCATATCCTGTTGTACAAGCACACATGAGATTGACTGAGTTTGTCAGTCACCATTGCACACATCTTACCTCGTGCACCCACCGATACCAGCCGAAATAGCAGTGCATTGTGCTTGCACACGAAGACACACACACACACACACACACACAATGTGCATGTTGTCATACAACTTGCACACCTCACCATCAAGCAATACACTGAAAATGACCCTGCAGCTCTAATAGATGGGTCAACTACCACTGCCCCCACCCCACCCAACCCAACCCACACACTCATGAACAAAAAACATGAAAAGTAAAAGACAAATAATCACACAGTCTGGTAATCAGTAATGTGCATAGTTCCCATCATGTGGTCTTAGTAAGTAAGCATGTGCGCTGCTGGGCAACACTACAATATGGAAGATCATGGTCAGGAGTGAAATGATGGCATAAGAACAATATGAACATGTGGCTGGTATTTTTTTTTAGCACAAATGCATTGTTAATAGGGGAAACTAATTTTGGAATTATATGGAGCAGAAGACGTGGACAATATATGGGGTCACCATGGAGGCTGGTGATGGTAGAAGCATCTAACTGTGCTGTGCCAAGTGTAGCTGCACCAGAGCTTACATAAAAAACAAGAAGGACAAGGATGACAATCGTAGCCATGGAGACATCAGAACACTTGGACAGTGCTACAGTTTGACATAAAATGTTACTACTGCCTTTTTTCACCAAAAGCATAAACCAGCTGTACAACAATGACCATCAGACAGATGTCTGTTATGAGTTCTCTTGATTCACCTGACGTTGCACACAGCATGGTGCAGCTCTGTAGAAAAGAATATATCAACTCGTCGCAGTGTATTTGTTCTTGTGTTCTTGGAAATAACAGGCAATTGCATACAGTGGCTTGGTATTCTGGGTTCTCTTTTTAGCAGTAATCAAATGTTATGATGGGACACGCATTTCTGAATAATATATAAAACTAGACAGGAATGCCATCGGAGGTCACAATAGAGGTTAGGCAAGTATAAGCATCTAAATGTGCTGACAGACATTGCAACAGAGATGACAGACATTGCATATTTATTTACTGTGTTAATGGGACAGGCACACTGACAAAATGCTGGTTTCCAGATGCCACCTAGTGATTCCAGTGTTTATGTTTGCTATGTATGCTGGCACTGACACTGAAGATTTGAGACTTTGAAGCACATTGAACCCAGTGCCATTAGAATGGTGCGTGTTGTGTGGGTAGTTTTGGAGGTGCTGCTTGTGAGCCAGATGGAAATGTATGCATATTGCAATTATGGGTGATTGCAGCAACAAGTTCACTTGCATTGGTTTTGAAAGCTGCCTGGTTGTAAACTGCAGATCTCATGCAGCATTTTTTCCCCAGTGGGAAATGTACATTTTATTTGACATTGTTTGTGCTAGGAATGCCAAGTCCCAGCAATATTTCAACCAGAGGAGATTCTGTTTCATCTTGCTGATGCAGCTCGATGTGAACATGCTTCCATATGCTTGGACAGCATTTGCATCAAATGTATGATGCATTGGCTTGGAGGGACAGGAAGCGCATCCTCAGGATCATGAGAACAGCTGCAAGGGAGTCTGAGCTGGACGTAATTGTCCACCTGGGGACAAATGACTTGGCTCATCAAGAGATTAGAGCAGTGCAGGAGGACATTGCAGAGTTGGGGAGGGGCCTAAGACAAGTAGCACACACAGTATCCTTCTCAGAGGTGCTGCCTGTCAAAGGCATGGGGAGGCGAGGTAATTAGCACCATGCAGTTTAATGAATGGTTCAAAAATGCAGCGGAGCACAGGGTTTGGCTTCATTGGGGACTGGGGTTCCATCTGGAGGACACCAGCCTATACTGGCAGGATGGTCTGCATCTGTCCAGGAAGGGAACAAGTCTTTGAGCAATCGGTTTAAATGCTTCATTGGCAAGCTTTTAAACTAGTCAAAGGGGGAGGCACTGACAAGCAGCAGGAAAATCCCAGCCTCTCCCTACAAAACAGGGTACTAAATGAGAAAAAGACTGAGGTAGAACGGTCAGTAGGGGATGCTGCAACAGAAGGTAAAGCCATCAAAAAATGGAGAGCAATGAGTACCAATGCTCGTAGTCTGGGTAACAAGCTTCCTGAATTAGTGGCCTTGATGGAGGAGGAACATCTGGATATCGTGGCAGTCACAGAAACATGGTACACACAAAACCATGACTGGGACGTAAACATACCAGGATACACTATCTACAGGAGGGACAGGGAGGGTAAAAGAGGAGGAGGAGTAGTTCTTTACATAAGGGAAGGAATAAAAGCAACAGAACAAAAGGGTAAACAGGGAGGAGGAGAAGAAGCACTGTGGGTAAATTTGGAGACAGGCAATGGCACCACGATCCGCACAGGGGTTGTATACAGACCCCCTTCTCAGGGGGAGGAAATGGATAAGGAAATGATAGAAAGTATACTTAGAATGGCAGAAAAAGGAGAGATATTGCTGATAGGTGATCTGAATATGCCAGATGTTAACTGGAGTGCAGTTGCAACTGCCACTTTGAAGAGTGCAGTTATTCTAGATGCCCTACAGGGGGGCATGCCTTAGACAACTAGTACTGGAGCCCACTCAAGAGGGAGCAATATTAGACTTAATTCTCTCAAATGGAGATGGAGAGAGGATCACAGATGTAGAAGTGGGTAGCCATCTGGGAACTAGCGACCATCGAACAGTATGGTTCACAATCAACACAGCAATAGAGTCAAGTCATACAAAGACAAAAGTACAGGACTTTAGGATGGTTGACTTTGCCCAAATGGGTGAGTGCCTAAGGAATGCACTAGCAAATGGGCAGGAATGAGGGGTGGAAGAACAATGGGGAATAATAAAAACTGCCATCACAGAGGTAACGAGCCTTTGTGTGAAGCAAATAAACAAAACAAAATGATGTAAGAAACCACTGTAGTTCTCAAAGGAAGTGGCAGTGAAGGTTCAAGAGAAAAAGAAAGCATTCAGGAAGTAGAAGGAATCGCAGAAGGAGCAGGACAGAGAACTGTATCAGTTAAAGCAAAAAGAGGCTGGGAAGGCAGTCAGAACAGCAAAGGCCCAAACCGAGGAAAAGATAGCCAACTCAGTTAAGAAGGGGGATAAAACCTTTTATAGGTACATCAGGGAGCGAAGGAAGACCAAGGAAGGGATAGTGAGGCTTAATAAAGGGGAGGGAGGGTGGGCAGACGGAGACTGTGAAAAGGCAGAGATACTAAACAAATATTTTTGCTCAGTATTTACAAATGAAGAGGGGGAGGTACATAAAACAAACAGTAGAAACACTCTGGATACAGAAGTTGATACCAGCCCATTTACAGAAGAAAGGGCTCTGAAAGAACTCTTAAAACTGAAGGTGGACAAAGCAATGGGGCCTGATGGGATTCATCCCAGAATTCTAAAAGAGCTACGGTTAGAACTAGTGACACCACTGACTACCCTTTTTAACAAATCATGGGAGGATGGGGTGGTACCCGAGGACCGGAGGGGGGCAGATGTGATTCCCCTTCACAAAAGTGGGAGCAAGGCAGAAGCAGGAAACTATAGACCTGTTAGTTTAACTTCAGTGATAGGGAAAATGATGGAATCACTTCTGAAGGAAAGAATTGTCGAGTATCTAGAGGCCAGAGGGGCACAGGACCTTAGGCAGCATGGATTCACAGCGGAAGGTCATGCCAGATGAATCTGATAGATTTCTTGACTGGGTGACCAAAGTAGTAGATCAGGAGGGTCTGTGGACATGGCCTACCTAGACTTTAGCAAGGTATTTGACACAGTCCCACACAAAAGATTAATATACAAGTTAGCCAGCCTGGGAGTGGGTCCCAAGATGACATCCTGGGTAAAGAATTGGCTGGAGAATAGGACACAGAAAGTAATAGTAAATGGAGTCCACTCTGAAGAAAGGAGGGTTACTAGTGGGGTACCGCAGGGTTCAGTATTAGGACTGGTCCTCTTCAATGTCTTTATAAGTGACATTGCAGAAGGACTGGAAGGAAAAGTATGTCTCTTTTCAGATGACACAAAGATCTGCAACAGAGTTGATGCACAGGGTGGGGTGGAAAGGATGAGAAGGGACTTGGCAAGGTTAGAGGAAAGGTCAAATGTATGGCAGCTTAGATTCAATGCTAAGAAGTGCAAGGTAATGCACCTGGGAAACAAAAACCCAGGGGAAGAGTACACAATGGGGGGGTGAGATACTAACAACAACAAAAATGGAAAGGGACCTGGGGGTAGTCATATCAGAAGACCTAAAGGTGGGCAAGCAATGTGAGAGGGCAGCAAGGAGGGGGGGGATACTGGGATGCAAAGGGAGAGGCATCACCAGTAGAAAACAGGAAGTTATTATCCCTCTGAACAGACAGCTGGTGAGACCCTATCTAAAGCACTGTGTGCAGTTCTGGAGACCCAATCTCCACAAAAACATAGACAAGATGGAAGCTGTCCAGAGGAGGGCAACTAAAATGGTGCAGGGTCTGCACCGGAAGACATATGAAGAGAGATGAAAGGAGCTTAATATGTATAGCCTCGAGGAAAGGAAGGAGAGGGGGGACATGATAGAAACGTTCAAGTACCTCAAGGGAATCAACAAAGTCCAAGAGGGTAGCATCTTTCAAAAAAAGAGGTGTGCAAGAACAAGAGGGCACAATTTGAAGATGGGGGTGGCTCAGAGGTAATTTAAGGAAGTATTTTTTCACAGAGAGGGTTGTGGATGCATGGAACAGCCTTCCAGAGGAGGTTGTGGAGTCAAAATCAGTGGTGGAATTCAAGCATGCATGGGACAGTCATTAGGCAATTCTAGGGGGTTGGGGTAGGAAGAAGTAGGCTGCTGGTTAACTAGGATCTGCAGCTTATCCAGTAGGCAGGGAAATGGGCAGACTGGGTGGACCAAGCGGTCCTTATCTGCTATCAAATTCTATGTTTCTATGTTTCTATGACACTTGCTGTTAGGAGCGATGCAGCTTTTAGAAGAAATGGGATTGGACTCATTGCTGCAATGCTTGCATTAATGCCTGGAGTCCTCTGACCCCAACATAATTGCATTGCATATACTTCTCTGTCTGGTGCACAAGCAGTGCCATTGAGCCCACCCCCACACACACCTTACTAGTATCACTGGGTCCAATGCACCGATTCAGCCACTATTATCAGCATTAGCAATGTAACGGGCTACTACTGCTGCCGTGGTGTGAGAAGGATTTTGAACAAGGTGTGGCACTTTATGGATTGTGGTACTTTATCCCGCAATGAACAATGGATAAAAATATTGTTAATGAAATGGTGATTAACTGGCTGACAACGTCGTGCATTTTGTGATTCATGGCTTTACACAATGATCGTGGAAAGAGGATCCACGTAAACTGGCAAGTACTAAACAGCCATGTTGGTGGGCATAGCGGGACAAGTACCCTAGCACATCCAGTCACTTACAATTATTGGATTTCACGGGTCTTGTGTGCACATGGTCATGAGAGAATTGCAGCATCAGAGTTATGAATTCTTTTTCCCAAAAAAAGAGGGGTTAATACGGCATATGTATCTGAATGTGCAGTGCCGTAAAGACATGCACCGCACAGACAAGCCAGGGCACGAGGGATGGCCAATCCTGACTATGTCAAAATGAACAGTCTGGTGTCATGTTGGCATGTGACAGTTGGCAAACCTTGCTGTTAAATAATAGAGTATATGATTGCATCACTGGTTGCATCACTAAACAGTATATACTTGAAAACACATCTGCTTCGCTGCAGAATTGCTTGCCATAATTACTCGAGTGTTTGCTACATGAACCACTTTTTGGCCACATTTTCATGACAGCGTACAGGACAATGCAACATCTATAGCTGTTCTTTTTGGACATCAGTAGGTTTCAACACCTGATATATAGCATGGAGGTGGTGGTGGTCTTTGGGGAGGGGGTGGTGGTGACTGAAGGCAATGCTTGTGCTGCAGACAGAAAGGTGTACCTAGTAATGTTGGTGGTCTGAAGCCTCGTGGCAGCAAGTATTGCGGCACTGTTTCCACACATTTGCCTAGTTGTAAACTGCAGGTTTGCCTAGACATCTCTGTGATGAAAACTGTGCAAAATTAAGCTTTCTGTGCTCAAAATGCTAAGTGCCAACAACAGAACAGCCAGTGTTTTCAGCTCACACATGATGCTTGGTACTTACGGTTCACAACTAGGCAGCTATTAAAATAAATGAAATTTAATAAATGAAATTTAACTTGCACGGTTCACAAGTAGGCAGCTATTAAATTAAATGAAAGTTAACTTGTTGCTGCAATACTTGCGTTGATGCCCAGAGTCCTCTGACCACTGATATCATTTTAATACATACACTCCTCTGGTGCTCAGGCAGCATTTACCCCCCCCCCCCAACACACACACACACACACACATGTACACATCGTACTAGTGTCACTGGGCTCAATATGACAAACAAGCTACTATTACCAGTGTTATCAATATAGCATGCCACTTGTTGACATGCTACGAGCAGGATGTTCTAAAAAGTGTAGCACTTTATGGGATTATGTTACTTTGCCAAGCAACCTGCATGAATAGAAATATTTCTTATAACTTGGTAATTAGAGTGTTGATAATATCATCACTTTTGTGGTGCTGTGCTGCAATTTACACATTGAGTGTGACATGGGGGACCAAGTACATGCATCCCAGCAAAGATATACTGATAGCAAATTAGATTGTACCCCACCTCCCGATATTAGGGTACTGGTGGATGTTGTTCTGCCAATAGGGTCACATGTAACATTGTTTGACAGCCTTACAAAGTACAGGCATAATTGGTATGGGTTCATCATGTAAGGCGGCAACGCTTCTGTACCTGTTCCGCTGTACCTGAGGCTAATTTTCGGTTGGTCATCAACTGCGTCCACATTACGGAATCAATATATTGGGCAATGAATCTCATTACATCCTCCACGTCACTAGGAGCTTTCAAATCTTTCAAATCTATGCTTTATTCTCACCTCTCAGCCTCTAGCTTCTGTGACTGCTTTGACTAATGATTCTTCCCTCATGGCTGTATTTACTGTTTTTCATCCTCCTCCTTCTCCTCTGCTCCTTTCTTGACAAAGGCATCTGAGTACCTCTAACTACTCTAAGTCTGGTCCCCTCCCCATATCTCCTCCTACCCTTCCCACCTTGACCATTCCTCGAATGTTTTGCTTTTTTCCTGTGATGTACTGTATTATACTGTCTTATTGAAACCTTTATAATTTGCTGACCATTCTATGTAACATGTCTTGTTTGTTTGTATGTTGATGACGTGGAACCTTGTAAAAGAGCCATTGGCTCAAAGATAATAATTCCTAGAACAATAAACTAAACTATACTAAACTAAAAGTATGAGAGACACTGTATATTATAGGCAGGAAAGAATATTATAACCAGCAATGTATCAGTGCATGAAGCGCATGGAGAGTGTAGCAATTACCTGCAAATCTCTCTCATAACAGTCTGGCACAAAATGCAGTGAGCAAATGACTGTATTTCAACTGTGCACATCAGGAAGATTGTCTCTCTTTATGCAGGCCTTACACAGTGCACATAATGTCTTCTGTTGAGGGAAGGTGTGGAAGGACAGTGGTCTGCATTCCAATTTTCGGCTGTCGCTTGAGCAGCGCACAACACAGCAATTGACCATGGCAATGGTTGTCGTGAATGCCCCGGGAGTAAAAATAAACCAAACCAAAAAATAATTACCAAATGACTGACTGACTACAGCTAGGAACATAATGACTAAATCATGGTGACGAGACGGAATCATGGATAGTACAACTGAATGTATACAGAATGCTTTGCAATAGAGCTACACACTGTATATATGTGGACATTCTCCCCATCTCCCTGCATGGTATGTCATGGCCCAATGCAGCAGAATGCGCATGAGCAGTAGGATGGTAAATATCATGGACTAGGGAGGGTAAAAGTGGGTTAAAAATCAATTTGTGAGTGAGACTACAGAACAACGGCCAAAGTAAGAAAAGCAGTTTTTATTATTACAGTTGTATGCCAGGCAAGCTATGTGACTGTGCAAGTGGTTTGTAGTTGGATGTTTCCCTTTAAGGAGTTCAGGGGTGCATACTGGGGATCAGGGCACAAATTCTGAGTAGTGAACTGAATGGTGGATAACCTATTTCTGCCAGCAGAGTTCAAAAACGTATTTGTGATCTAACAAACTAGCTGCTAGGCATTCTAGGGAGTGTATTTCCTGAGCAATTTTCACCCAGAACATCTTGGTAGGGATGGCAGCTGTCAGTCACAAGTGGATTATTGCTTTATGGGTAGCAGCCACTAACAGGACCGTTTGCTTATAAGTGACCCTATCAACCTTTGTTCCTTGTGGAAGGGTAAATATTAACAAAAGCATACAGTAGGGTGGTCTAAGGCTCCCATATCATAGATATCCTGTAATTCTGCTATTATCTCTTTTCAAAAACTGTGGCGTGGGAACAAGATCACAACATATTGGTCTGTCCCACAAAACTAGACCCACAACCCCTCCAACATGACCTGATGGGTTCCACACAGTATTTGGAAGTCACCGGGGGGTCCTATAATAATGGACCCTGAGTTTCCAGATGTACTCCCTCCAATATGAAGCCTGAACCACTCGAGTAGCTGTCAGTTGAACCCTACCAAGCTTATACTAAGATATCCATTTGTATTTCCTTGGTTCAAGTTATCCTCAGACTTTCCAAAGAGTCAAGGGGTCATTCACTAAGTGCTTTATAAAAGGCACTAATTTCATTAGAAGACAAGAAACCCCTAGTATACTGTATCATTAGCTGGAACATTGAAGGAATCTTTTCAGCTACATCCGCCAGCACATTTTCATATCTCAGTAAATATGACCTTAGCTGCATGTACCCATGATATTCTGTGGGTTGGAGATCATATGATTTTTGCAGAACTGTGAATGGAAGTAGGCTGGTGGGGCCCATCATCTGGTAAACATATTTTAAACCTCTAGTCCACCATACCTGGCTCTGCCACCAACCAGATTAGGGGGGAAGGATCTATCTGAGGGAACTGCCTTCATAAAAAGGAGTTCATGTTGGGTGAAGTAATGGGTATGCAACCAAATCCATATCCTCATGGGCTCCCTGGCATCGGAAGAGAATTTACTCAAAGATTTACACTCTAGGGGGTTAGCAAATAGCAATCTAGAGAGGGACCCAAGGTCATTGTAGACCACCGCTATTTGTTTCCAATGGGCTGTATACAATGGGTTAAGCCATCCCATGAGCACTCGTAGTTGTGCAGCCCTATGGTAGTTCTGGTAACATGGTGGGCTACAACTCTCTCTCTCCCTTGAAAGTTGCAAAACTGAAAATCTAACCCATGAGGGCTTTCTAGTCCAAATATATCTAGATATTAGATGATCCCAGGCTATAAATCAAGTGCTGGTTGGGGGCTGAGGCAGGTTTTGCCAAAAAAACAGTACACAGGGTAGTACATTTTGCTTTATAGATTCTATACGGTTAAAGAAAATTAACGGGGTTTTGAACCATCTAGTCATGTCAAGGGCTAACTGAGATGTGAAGGGTTCATAGTTTATAATATCTATAACTTCCAAATTGATCGCCAGTTTTACCCCAAAATATCTCATTGTGACTTTATTCCCTTTCAACGGGTATGACAATTTTAATTGGGGTGTGGGGTGGAAATTGTATAGAAGGATTTCAGTTTCCTGTTCATTCACCTTTTAGCCTGCCAGAGCCGCAATCCTGCGAAGCTGCATCCAAACCTCTGGAATTGAATGCCCAGGGTTTGTAAGGGTGAGCAATATGTCATCTGCGAACAGTGACAATTTAAATTCTCTACCAGCAATAGGAATACCCTCCACCCCCTGGGTCTGGCAGATCACAGCAGCCAAAAGTTCCAAATATAATACAAAAAGCAAGGGAGAAAGGGGGCAACCCTGTCTAGTACCCCTAGCAAGGGTGATAGGGTCCACAAGGGTAGCATCTAGCCGCACATAGGCTTTAGGGGAATGGTACATTTTTTGGAGCTGGCACACCAAAGCTTCCGGGAAGCCTAAATGGGACAGGGTCACCCATAAAAAAGGCCAGGTGACCCTGTCAAATGCCTTTTCCACAAGGCTCAGGATGACAAAGGGTATATGTCGAGTCGTGGCATATTCAAGGATTAAAAAGCTGTCCCTAATGGTATCATGTGCTTGGTGTCCCTTAATAAAACCTACTTGATCCGGGTCTACCAGGTTGGGGACTAGATCTTCAAATCTATGGGACAGTATAGCCATGTAGACCTTGTAATCAAAATTTAGCATGGATATAGGTCTATAAGATGCAGCATGTTTTGGATCTTTAAAATGCTTTGGGACCACAGCAATAGTAGCATATTGCCGGGGGGGGGGTCCTCTCCCTACTGGATTGCTTGTCAAGCTGAGACTAGGATGGGGGCCAAGGTGTCCTTATAGGCCTTATAGAATGTGGCTGGGTAGCCATCCAGTCCAGGAGCCTTCAGGGTGCTTGCTTCTGAAATAACCCGTCTACCTCTACCCTGGAGAAAGGCCTATTGATCACCTGGGCCTGGTGAGAAGTAAGTCAAGGGAGTGCAAATAAACTGATATCTCCTCCAGAGAGGGGGAGCTGTCCTGGACTTACAAGTGCTGATAAAAGCAAAGATTTGTCTAATCTTGGAGGGCAGGGTATGCCAAACCCTGGTATTAGGATCATATAGAGAAGAGACTACGGCTCTTGCCTTTTGTTCTCTACATTTTCTGGCCAATTTTCTGGCCCTTCTCGGGCCACCCTCTTAATGATTATGTTTGAGATAAAATGTTTTCTGCTCTATCCTTTGGTCTAGGCACTTTTGGATTTTCTGCTTAACTCACAGGAGGCTGGGCTTAACAGAGAAGCCCCCCTGGTCCCACATCATATGTAAAGTGTCTAACTCATTTTGTAGGATATTTTAATTATCAGTCCTCTAAGGACCACCTTAAGGGTATCCAAGAGAATCCTCAGGGAGGTTTCCTGGCTCTGGTTATCTCTAAAGATATCTGGTATCAAATCAAGTATTTTCTGCCTGAATTCTGGGACTCGTAGATGCTGGACATTCAAACGCCAGTGATTAAACTTTGGCATATTACCCAAATACACCTTTAAGTAAACTGGAGAATGGTCTGACAACAGGGGAGGTCTATACCAGATATCTGAAACTAAATCATTTTGCTCAATGGTTGTGTACACATAGTCTAGCCTGGCAGCTACCTCTGTATGGGGGGATACATGTGTGTAACTTTTAGTGGTGGGGAAGGTATGTCTCCACACATCCACGAAGCCCAGATTCGCCACATTAAGCTTAAAGTATTTTTGCAGGGGGTTAACCCTATAAGCAAGGCACCTGGAAACATCTAAAGGTAGTATATGAAATGATATTGAGGTCTCCCCCCATAATTAATTGGCCTTTATCTACAGACAGCAAATCTGATAGGAAGTCCTGGGCCACAGATTTAGGAGAGCCAGGGGGAAAATACACAGAGGCAAGGGTCACCTCTCTATTACATAAAAGAGCAGTGACTATGGCATAATGACCCTCAGTATCCTCAAATCTGTCTGTTTCCACCCAATTTGCTGTTTTAGCAATCAATAATGTGACTCCCCTTTTCCTCCCAGAGCTATGTGAGGCTGAAGCCAGGAGATCATAGCTCTGATTTTGTAGTTTCAGATGCTCTGCTTGAGGCAAGTAAGTTTCCTGTTGAGCAATTATCTCTGGTTTCCCGCGCTGCAAAAACTGATGCAGGTGGTATCTCTTTATTAGTGAGTGGGTCCCATTAATATTGAGGAAAGTAATAAAGATGTCTTATCCGTTTTTGGGATGTTTCAAAGGGAATCTATTCTGCCCTCGAGCCCCCCTATTCTGACGAGTCAAGTACCTTTTCTCACTACCTCCTCCCAATGTCTCCAAGTGCCTTCTCAATTGCCTATTCTCTTCACCATTTGCAATTAGTTGCAGAAAAATCACATTGCTTATTTTCTACTTTTTTGACTGGCTGAATACAAACCTGATGTTGTGTTCATTTTTATACCAAAAGGTAGAGTAAATAAAAAAAACAAGCACTTCCACCACAGAATATGGAGGATGGTTGGTGCTAGGGGTAGTGGGTCCATCTGATCCAACCAATTAACTATTATAGACAGATGTTGGATCTCCAACTGGGTGATCCAGGTAAGAACCTGCATCACTGCAGGTAAACTATTTACAAAAGGTGTCTTGACTTCCAAGAATAGTGAGAGATAAGTAAGCTCTCTTCTATCCAGTGCAGTATCATACTTGACTGCTAGAGGGGGATGTAGACCAGCTAGTGTAACCAGATGGACCTCCCAGGGGCTAGATTTGACCCCAAAAATCAGGAGAAATAAAATAAGGGGGGGGGTTCAGGGAGGGTCTGTCTACTATCAGTCCATAGAAAAAACTGGTGCTGAGCAGACCATGGTATAAGAACTAAATTAGTGGGTAAAGGTGGAAAAAATGCGTCAGGTTGTTCCCAAACATAGCTGGAAGGCCCAAGAAGACATTGCGTCTCAATAGTAGCAACAGGAAAGAGGAATATCTACTCTGATGACTAATGTTTGTTACTTGGGGGGGGCAGCTACGGATCCCCCGCTTTAACCCAGGAGAAAAAAAATGGAGGGTTAGTCCAAATCGGCTGATAATTATACCAAAGGGTCTTAGCAATGTTCAAACATCTTCTATAACCAAAGATCTCACTCGTAATTAATATACAGAGCTGACTGAGAAGGCATGAAGACCCCACCCCCGAAACACCAGGCTATTATAGTGATTCCCTTAAACTGAACATAACTCAAACGTGCACATTTGTGCTTTAAAAATTTGTTCATTTATGATCTCTGGCCTCAGTCATGATTCTGTCAAAACCATCTATATGATTAATTTTATTCTCCTTAAGCCATTAATAATTCCTGTATGAAAAAGTCCCAAAAGAAACTGAAAGGGAGGAGATACAATGCAGTGTTATTAGAGGGGTTAGAGGGGGAGCTTTTCGTCTGTCTTGGAGTCAAAATAATCTGAAGCTACTCTGCTTTCAAGCATTTTACTGTAAGAAGAGGAAAAACAAACCGGTAGCAACTCCTCGCTGTGCAAACTGGCTGTTCCAAGTAAATCCACTGATTGGAAGATTTGCCGTGCCATCAATAGCCATACTACAAGAACAGGCAAAAAGTAAGGCAAACCTGGTTACAAGACAAAGCCCCCAGTAGAGTACTTCGAGAGTTCCCCAGTGTTTTCAAGTAGTCACCACTGTGCGATGAAACAAAGCTAACGTTTTGACCAAGGTGTTGGGGAGATCCTTTGGCTCTATTCTCTTATTTTTGGTTTGTGCTGCCTCTCGCCATCTCTCCGCTGTCAGTGAGTTAGGTGGGTCTGGTGTTCTCTCCCGGAATGTTATGCCATGGCGGAGGATTTCAGCTCAAACTTTTTCTGGAGAATCAAATTATTTTTTGCCTTCAGGGAATTGTATGATCATCCTGGAAGGGTAAGGAGTGGTGAACTTGATTTTGTTTTCTTTGAGAGGGGCAAAGCAAGGCTGATACTCTCTGTGGGCCCGGATGGTGTCTAGGGTATAATCTTTCTCGATGTAAATTCAGTCCTGACCATAAAAGATTTTTTGTTTTCTCCATGCCGTAAGAAGGATACTTTCTTTGATTGTGTACTTAAGGAAAAGCACTATGATAGGTCTTGGGCATCATCTGGTTTGTTTGGTTTTGCCCTGTGCACTCTCTCAAATTCTATGTCCATATCATTGGGGAGTTTGAGAGCCGTAAACATAGAAACATAGACTTTGATGGCAGATAAGGACCGCTTGGCCCATCTAGTCTGCCCATTTTCCTACCTACAGGATAGGCCGTAGATCCTAGTTAACCAACAGCCTATTTCTTCCTACCCCCCACAAGAATTGCCTTATGTCTGTCCCATGCTTTCTTGAATTCTCCCACAGTTTTAGACCCCACAACCTCCCCAGGAAGGCTGTTCCATGCATCCACTACCCTCTCTGTGAAATAATACTTCCTCACATTGCCCCAGAACCACCCTCCTATCTTTAAATTGTGTCCCCTTGTACTTGCAAGTCTCTTTTTCTGAAAGATGCTACCCTCTTGGACTTTGTTGATTCCACTGAGGTACTTAAAAGTTTCTATCATGTCCCCCTCTCCTTCTTTCCTCAAGGGTATATATTAAGCTCCTTTAGTCTCTCCTCATACAGCTTCTCTTGCAGACCCTGCACCATTTTAGTTGCCCTCCTCTGGACTACCTCCTATCCTGTCTATGTCCTTGCGGAGATGGGGTTCCAGAACTGGACACAGTACTCCAGATGGGGTCTCACCAACTGTCTGTACAGAGGGATAACAACTTCCTGTTTTCTGCTGCTGATGCCTCCTTATACATCCCAGTATACCCCCAGCCCTCCCTACTGCCTTCTCACATTGTTTGCTAACCTTAAGGTCATCTGATATGATTACCCCAGGTCCCTTTCCTTTTTGTTGTTGTTACTACCTCCCCACCCATTGTGTATTCTTCCCTGGGTTCTTGTTTCCAGGTGCATTATTTTGCACTCTTTGCATTGAATCCTAGCTGCCATACTTTGACCATTCCTCCAACCTTGCCAAGTCCCTTTTCATCCTTTCCATGCCTCCTTGTGTATCAACCCTGTTGCAGATCTTTGTGTCATCTGCAAAAAGGCATACTTTTCCTTCCAGTCCCTCTGCAACATCACTGATGAAGACATTGAAAAGGACTGGACCCAATACTGAACCCTGCGGTACCCCACTAGTAACCTCTCTTTCTTCAGAGTGGACTCCATTTACAATTACCTTCTGTGTCCTGTTGTGCAGCCAATGTTTTACCCTAGCTACCACCCTGGGACCCACCCAGGCTGGTTAATTGACTATTAATCTTTGTGTGGACTGTGTCAAATGCCTTGCTAAAGTCTAGGTAGGCCATGTCCACAGCCCTCCCTGGTCTACTACTTTGGGTCACCCAGCCCCATTGGCCTCTAGGTACCTCAATTCTTCCTTCGAAGTGATTCCATCACTTTCCTACCACAGAGGTCAGACTGACAGGTCTGTAGTTTCCTGCCTCTGTCTTGGTCCCACTTTTGTGAAGGGGAATCACAACCGCCTTCCTCCAGTCCTGGGGTATCACACCATCCTCCCATGATTTATTAAAAAGAGTAGCTAGTGGTTTCACTATTTCCTCCCTTAATTCTTTTAGAATTCTGAGGTGAATTCCATCAGGACCCATTGCTTTGTCCACCTTCAGTTTTAGGAGTTCTTGCAGAACCCTTTCTTCTGTGAAAGGACTGGGATCGACCCCCCCTATCAAGAGTGCTTCTGTTAATTGGATTAGGCACTTCCCCTCCTCTTTTGTGAATACTGAGTAGAAATATTTGTTCAGTATCCCTGCTTTTTCACTGTCCCCTTCTGTCCACCCAACATTCATTCTATTCAGCCTCACTATCCCTTCCTTTGTCTTTCTACGCTCTCTGATATACCGAATAAAGGTTTTAGCCCCTTCTTAACCAAGTTGGCTATCTTTTCCTCAGTTTGGGCTTTTGCTATTCTGACTTCCCTCCCTGCTTCCTTCTGCCTTAACTGGTACAGCTCTCTGTCCTGCTCCTTCTGTGTTTCCTTATATTTCCGGAATGCAATCTTTTTCTTCCTGACTTTCACAGCCACCTCTTTTGAGAACCATATAGGCTTTTTCTTTCATTTTGATTTGCTTATTTGCTTCACACAAAGGCTTGTTGCCTCTGTGATGGCAGTTTTGATGATTCCCCATTGTTGCTCCACACCTCCTTCTAGCCTGTTTGCTAGTGCTTTTCTGAGGCACTCTCCCATCTTGCCAAAATCAGCTCTCCTAAAGTCTAGTACCCTCACTTTTGTATGGCTTGACTCTGTAGCTGAGTTTAACGTGAACCACACTGTTTGATGGTCACTTGTCCCCAGATGGCAACCCACTTCTAGATTTGATATCCTCTCACTGCCCCCGTTTGAGAGTAAGAGGTCTAAGATTGCTCCCTCACGTGTGGGTTCCGAAACTAGCTGTCTAATGCCTGCCACCTGTAGGGCATCAAGAATGGCCCTGCTCTTGGATGTGGCTGCAGCAAATGTGCTCCAGTTAACATCTGGTATATTCAGCTCTCCCATTAATAGTATTGCCCCTTTCTCTGCCATTCTAAGAATGCCTTCTATCATATCCTTGTCCATTCCCTTCCCCTGACATGGGGGTCTGTACACAACCCCTGTGCGGATTGTGGTGCCCTTTCCAGTCTCCAAGGTGACCCACAGTGCCTCCTCTCCTCCCTGTTTACTCTTTTGTTCAGTTGCTTTTATCCATTCCTTTACATAGACAGCTACTCCTCCCCCTCTTCTCCCCTGCCTGTCTCTCCTGTAGGTTATGTACGTAAGCAGCACCATAGACAAAAACTCTGTAATATTCTGTTCCTCTGCCCCTTCTTTTATTCCACTCACCCTCATATTTTTTCTGTGGACACAATTTTCTGAGTCTTCCTGCTGTCATTGTATTTGAAATTGAGTCTCATATATGGTTTGAATTGCCTGTTCTAGATTGTCCAGTCTATTCTCAGCAACAGTTATCTGTCATCTGGAGTCATCTACCCACTGTTCCAGTAACTCTACATCTTTCCTAAGTTCTCCATATAATTGCTTCATTTCCACTCAAAAACATAGCAGCTCGGAGTATGTGGTATCTAATTGTACTCGCTTTCTAGGAGTTTGGATATTGCTCAGAGTTTGAGACATTGAATCCTGGTGGTTAGTATCGGCTGAGGTCTGTGAGAGTTCAGAATCCGAGGCCTCGGTTCATAATCCATCTCCTCTGGTTCCATCTCCATGAGTTTCTCCATTTGTGAGTGGCCTCTGTGTCTGTTCCCCTTCATCATTAGTGTTTTGGTTTATATTTGCCAATAATTGCTTGGTTTTACAGGCGTGATTGTCGTCTTGGGCACAGAGCTTGCAGTTCAAGCTACCATGTAGGTTGATGATGCAATCGGAAGTTCGCTGTCTACTGTACATTGTATGTGTAATTATGTATATTTAATATATGGATTGTAAATCTAATAGTATTGTAAAGCATATAAAAATTATTTAAAAGGCAAAGAACCATATAAAAATTTCCCAGTAATAGCACCTGTCCCAGACTGATAATAGCCTAATTCATGACTGATAATATTGTTGTTCAGGACCCGCAATAGTATTGTTCGGGACCTGAACAATAGGATTATCACTTAAACTCCACAGCACAACTGCAACTCTGCTGCACCACTTCTTCAAAAGTGTGCCTTCTAATTGACTGCTTTTCCTCAGTGGGTGGCCAGAACAAGTTTTAAAACATGGGGGCAGCAGTCTCACTAAGCGAGAGTGAATCGTGTTCGTTTCTTCAGAATGTCCCCAATTTTCTTTCATGCCACAAAACTTCAGCCTGCCTTCACAAAAAAATCCAAAAAGCTAGGACTGCCTACGAAACTAGAACACAGCTTAGTTCCTGAACATCGGGCATGGTGGCGGTGCGCCGGCCGAGAGTGCCGAGACAATCCAGCAGGTGGTTGGCAGAAACAAGAGACAAATACAATACTTCAAAACTACCAAAAATTAAATCTCTCATCCAAATATTAAAAAAATAATGGATATCTCACTGGGTATTACCGGTGAGATACCTCTCAAGGTTCTGGACACACGAACCTCTTGAGCTTTGCTTGCGAGGTTCCTATGTGTCCAGAACCTCTCAATGGTATTACTCATCGGTAATACCCCGTGAGCTATCCATTATTTTATTTCTATTTTTCTACTCTGCAACTACTGTGTATTTATCTTTCTTGATATATGTAACTAATTCTGGGTAACCCCTGAAAAAGTGACTGTCATGTCTCAGTGGGCCTACCCAGTCATCAAAATTCAAATACTGTAAATAAATAAACACATCTTTCAGGTGGTTGTAGCATAGGATCCTTCATATCCCAATCCTGTCTAGTGAGTTTCTCAGCGCCAGGATAGAGATTCCTTTGCCCCTCATGGTTTGAAAGTTTTGAGGTTGCAGCCCCCGATGGACCTTCAACAGTCATCTGTGTCTATAGGTCAACCACCCAGAACATCTAGGGAGTTCAGAGTACAAGCCTGCCATGTCAGGGGAAGAAGATTCAGGAGGGGAGTGCTCCATATTTGAAATTGCAGGGTTTGGGGCAAAGTTATTATAAGGAGGCTGAGCGGTGAAAAAGGTAACTCCTTTGTTAATAGAAGATTGATTATCTTGTATAGGCAGAATATGTGAGCCTCTCCTATGACACTGCTTTTTTAGTTCTCCAGTACATGAGTTGTTTATTGTCAGTTACAGAGCATAAGCCAATGTCTGCAGCTGGGAAAACAGATGTTGCATGCTTCTCCATTTGGGGATGTGCTTGACTTTGCTGGCTGGAATGACCCTCTGTGTTTGAGACCTGGTCAGCAGTGCTGTGCTGCATATTCCACTGCAGCTGTATGTAAGGAGCGGCTGTGGGGAGAGGGATGACATTGATTGGCTCAGCATGAGTGTGGATATGAGCATTATCCTATTCGAGGAGCAGTTGGTGTGGGAAACATTGGGACTGCAGTGTCAAACATAGCTGTTTTATTAGTTATAGTAATCGTACCTGACAGCAGCTCTGGGAGAATGTTCGGCAGCTTTTTCATGTCTACATGTATAGATGCACTAACTCTGTTCCTTGATTTTAACTTTACAGTCTGTACAATGCCCCAATCACTGGGAAGTGGGGTGGGAGTGCCCAGCCAAAAAGATGATTTTTTTAATGATGTATCATGAATGATCATTATCCAGTTATGTTCAGAGATCATGTTTAATCTTCAAAAACCATTATTACGATCATCATTAATAATTAACTGTCAATGTTAAATGGCCCCAAATCAAAAGCTATAAAGTTATGGAGATGGTAATTATAATTAATGATGCTCTCATATCATCATGATTTTTCATGATTGCCCGTTGTTAAAATTACAGAAATAAATTTAAAAATTCAATTTATTTTTTTCCTATACTTCTAGAATTGATCTTGTATTTAAACACCTTTGTTGGAATGATCAGCCATTACACCTCTTCGCTAAAAGCCTATTGTTTCTGGTTATACCTACTCTAATATCTCAATCTTATTGAGGTGAAAAAGGTGCATATTGGTTTATATATCCCCATTAAATGGTTCCTTTTATGGTTGTGGTGAGTTCCTAAAAGTACTTGGTTTCTGCTTAAAGCCTTTCCTAATATTCTGCAAACTAATACTGTCAATGCAAAATTAGTTTAAAAATAGAAGTTACCATTGTTTTGTTCTATAAACTATGCTGCAGAAATATGCAAATTAGGCATGCAAATATGGATCCTATACCAGACATTGCATGTACTCTTCCTAATGAGATTAAAACTTGACTTCACATATGGGCACCAGCATCTCTTAAATACCTGGGCATTACACTTGCACTTAGCGCCTCCATGTGGTTTAAAAAAAATCTTGACACCCTGTCTCAAAATATTATCCAGGATTTTGATAGATGGACTAAACTTCCCATCTCATTTTGGGGGTGGATTAGTTTAATCAAAATTAATGTGTTTCCTCGACTTTTATATCCGCTTTCACTTCTCAATTCATTTATCCCAGTATCTTGGTTCCAGAATATGCATAGATTATTTACCAAATTTCTCTGGTCTAATAAGCTTCCGCATCTGGCATATCATAAATTGGCAGCTCTAAAACTTAAGGGCGGCCTTTGTATCCCATATCTCAGTTTCTATTACTGGGCTAGACACATATCAAAATATCTCAAATGGTGGATACCAGACCCTCATCGACACATGCCAGCTTGGCTGAAAATTGAGTTAGATGTTATCAATTCCACAGGAACAGACCTGGCCAACTTGTTATATGTCAAGCTCTCCTCGATACAGGACATTAGGAAGTGCCCAATGGTAGCTGTCTCCTTACGAGCCCATGCTTAACTTTGTTCTTTCCTCCATTTTAAACCTCATTTATATTCCTCTCAAGCTATTTGGAATTCCCCCGCATTTTTTAACAGAAAACAAAAAATCTCTTCTAATTGGTTACCGCAGTTGGGAGAAGGGTTCTTATCTACTTTTCTCATGGAAGACGGAACATGGCTTACCACAACCAAGATTATTTTAAATTCAATATCCCCCTGTCCAATCATTTCAAGGTCTTTCAACTTAAACATCTCATTGTTTCAATATTTGGTAAAAATCTCTCCCCCATCCACCAACATTTTTTTTTAAATTTATTTTATTTATTTATTTAGTTTTTGTTAACCGGGTAGGTGCACTAGCCAACAGGTGACTATTTTCAGGCACGACCCGGGAATCACAATTACAATACAAAATAGGTCAGTTTAGTTAACACAAAACAGGCAAAGGTACAATGGTATGAGTAAAGACATTCAATTTTCAAGGCAGGCATACGGTTTCAATAGGCAAAGGGTACTGGCGGGAGAACACATTTAGAGGGAGAGAGAGGGGAAAGGGAAGGTAAGGGGGATAAGTAGGATGACAAGGGAGGGTGTGAAAACTAATGAGAGGTGGAGAGCAATGAACGAAAGGACAGAAGAATGCAGCTAACGGCCTTGCGGTGCTGGGCAGAGATACACAGCTGGGCTTGCAGAACCAAGGGACGGCGGAGCGGGGGGGATGAGCGGCAGGTAGGGGGGAAGAGTGTAGTGGGAAAAAAGCAAGAGGATGAACCAGAGGGTATGGGGGAGGGGCAAGGAGGAGGAGCTGAGGGACACAATTTCAAAGTGCGGCATTTAGCGGGAAATGCACAATAGAATCCAATAACAACGGAACTGGATCAGGAGAGGCAGCTAGGCTGAAGACACGTACGGCAAAGAACGGCACCTTGTGGCTTTAGCGGAAAAAGGCACAAAGAAGACCCAGGGCTGTGGAACTAGAACTCAGCTGGGTTAAAGGGATACATCACAGCCAAGTACATTTTGATTCTGGCTTCATGAGGAAAGTCATAAAAGGACCAGGGCTATGGAACTAAAACTCGGCTGGGCTCAGATAAGCATACGGCAAAGTATGGCTAGATACGGCTTTGGTGGGAAAAAGCACGAAAAGGGCCCGGGGCTATGGAACTGAGATCCGGTAGGACTGTGAGGGGGAGAGGAGTGATAGGGAAGCGGAGAGGGAAAGCAAGAGGGACCAGTACCCACTAACAATTAGATAACTCATATAGTTTAGTACAACACAGTAGAACTGATGAAGGATAAAACAAAAGAAGGATTATGTCAGAATTATACACAATCTTTCCTATCAGAACTCCTCCCCCTGGTATCCCCTTCTAAGACAGTATCCAAGATATACCAGGTCCTTTCCCAATAAAGATTTGGGGACTGTTATGGTCCCACCAACTACTGGTCTTCTCTTTTTCCTCAGCTTTCCATCAGCTGGCCGAAACTGTGATGGAACTGTCACAAGTTTGTATCACAAGATTGGCTGTGGCTTATTCAGTTTCACATTTTACATAATCTCTATTATTCTTCCCAAAAACTGACTGATTTGGGCCTCCTGGAATCTGACCTATGCACCAGGTGTTCCCAAGAAGTTGGGACACTCCTCCATATATTTTGGAGTTGCCCCAAAGTTATACCTCTATGGAATGCAATTAAGTCCAAGTTGGACCCGCTATTGGGTCTCCAAGATTGTTTTATCTCTGAAATTTGCCTGCAAGGTGATTTATCCGCAATTGATGTTAACACTGAATGTTTCATATCTCCATGATTGCAATGTCTGCTAAAAAAGTGATTCTCAAGCATTGGAAGGACAAGGTCAACCCTTCTTATCAGGAATGGTTCAACGAAATTCTTGTCAATCTCAGAACCGAGAAAGCCATTGCTGGCCTTTACAATAGGCAACAGAAATATCCACAGATCTGGGATCTCTTACACAGTATACTGGTCACTTGAAGTATAATTGATGCAAGGATTAAATATTAGTTTTGAGTGCTTTTCCAGGTTACTGTGGCATAGGGGATAGGGGAGGGAGGGAGCAGTGGGAGGGTAGAGACAGAACAGATAACGCTGTACTGTATTACTCAATCATTGTCAAGATTTCTGTCTCTTGTATAACAGTTAAAATAATGAATAAATTTTTAATTAAAAAACTTGACTTCACATAATTTACATCATAATTCATAATTAATCTTTGCTGATATACGACATTCATATTTTCATAATTAAATAAAACTTGAAGTATTACATCTGTGACTTGCAATCTTACAATACTGAACTAATATAATCATCAGTGATCATCACTTGATCATCCACAGATCAACAACCGTCATGCTGATTTAAGTTTACAAAAATAATCAATAATCATCAGTAAGTTCATGTTTGATGATTAAATCACGATCTAGATAATGATCTTAGCTCATGATCTCCTTTGATGATCTTGTAGTAACATTTGATGATTAATAATAATCAGTCATGACTGACCTTCAAAAATCATGATTGATGATTTACCAATTCATCTGGGGTGGCAGTCTGTATTTAAGGGATTTCACTTTTACCAACAGGGTTTTTTAGATCTGTGAAGTTTTGTATCTAAGAAAAGGCAGCACTTGAATGGGGATTTTGAGTCTGGGCAGGAAAACTTAAAGCAGTAGCTGCAGTGCTAGGAACATCACCAGGATCACAGCCAGAACCATCAGGACATTTTATCCAGCAGTGGAAGGCAGGGCTCAGTCTAGTGATCAGGTTGAAGCAGCTGAGTAGCAGCAAAAACCTTTTGATCTTTTAATGCTATCAAAGGGTTTCCTGACAACATCAGTGTGAGAACAATAGGTTCTTGTTGTAGGCTTAAACCACATTGAGCTTGCACGACTTTCTCAATCTTCTTGTACTCTTCAGCCAGGAGATGTAACAAATGTGTTTTTCAGGCAGACATACCAGTAATGAGCAAGGTGTCAGCATCCTGGGCTACAGGTACACTGTGTCCATATCAGACTATCCACCGATGGGTCCTTTTCTAGGTCCAGGAACAGCATTCTGTCCCCCATAAGGTAAGACTTTGATTTCCATACATTCAACCATAACAATTAGTTGATCAGTAATAGAGTATAAAGCAGGTTTAGAAGTATTCTGGAGTACAATAATGAGAGCAGCATGTCCTTCACCTTCTTCCACTCCATCGGAGTAGGCCATCTTGCAGGCTAGCAAGATGACCAGCAGCACCCCCTACTGAAGAGTAGAGGAATTTTCCTAAAAAAAAAGTAACTCATACAACATATTCCAAAATCATATACATAATATGAGAATCAACATACAAAGGCTACAACTAAAAATAGTGCTATACAAACTATGTGAGAAAATAAAAGGAAACAAAAGTGACAAAGCTGTTGTAAGTAACAAAACATAGAAGCATAGATTTTGTCAGCAGAAAAGGATCTTTTCCAGTCTGCCCCTTGGCGCTGCTGTACAAAATCACCAAAAATTTCCTCAAATAGAAAACAAACAACAGTTGTAAATTAATGTACCCCCCCCCCCAAAAAAAAGATAATTAAGCACATTACAAAGTATTAGTCATAGAAATTCAAACAGGGACAACATTTTGTGGTACATCAGCCAGCATCAGAGACTCATGTACAGTGGTCCCAGAGATGCAAAAATTGTGCCAAAGATAGAGTTTGGGATTCCATATAACTGATTTTCCTGAGACAATTCATGGCAGTAGCTGCCATATCTGAAACAGTGACTACCTCTTGTTACAATATGTAAGCCCTCCTGCCTGCCATAAGAAATCCTTGTGCACAGGAAAAATCAGCTGTAAGGTACCGGCATCATAGTTCTGCATTCTATGTGAATATAATCTCAGCACAATTATTTCTTGTGGTACAGGAGAGAGAGAGAGAGAGAGAGAGATCTACTGTTCCATACCCGGATGACAGCATTCCTAAAGGCCATTGACAGTGTATGGGACAGAAATAAATGTTCCTGTGTTTCAAACTGAGAACCACACGAGTGACCTGTTTTTCTACTGGTTTATGTATCTGGGAATGTTTGACTACAAGCTTTCCAAGACAAGAGAGCCAAGTAATATCTCATATAGATTGGTGGATTCTCTTATTAGTTGTCTGCAGTGAGCTCCTGTCCTAGAGGACAAAATGGAAGCTGAAGAGGAGCAGGGTGACAATTCATTATTCATAACCAAGGCAGAGATCTGTTTCCTTGTATGGGACATAATGTGGTGGTAGGATATGCCATTGGGAAGGAAATCGAGGTGGAACTTGGGAGGTCTCTGGACTAGACAAGCATGAAAGAGATGTCTAGCAGTGTTTGGAAGAACTACAGAATGCTTTCCCACTGTGATTGCCCTCCATTACATAAGTTAGAATCTAGTGCCCTCATCATCACCAAAATGCTGCTCATAAATATTTAATATATTTCTTTTTCTTTTCCTATTTCCTTAGTTGTTACCTTAGTTGAAATAGGAGTTGTTAGCTGACAGAGGCTGATCATCCAGCTGGAGATGTCTGGGGCATGCAGACAGCCTAAAGAGAGATGTTCCCTCTGGTATAATGGCAGCATAAACATAAGGGAGCTGCAAATAATATTGAGCTCATGAAGATGGACTGTCTTAGAAAGAGAAAACATTTTAAATAACTACAGTTACACACATTTCTTTTCTGCACTATATAATTGAAATAAATAGCACACCTTGGAAGGAAGAGGTTGGTGGGTGATGGACTAAGACAGGTGCAGAAGAACAGGCTCAGGGGGGTTGGGGGCTGCTTTTGCATGAGTAGGCTGATAGGGACAGAATGAGGTACTAACCCAAGAGGAAATCATGGAACAAGGAAAGCAAGAAAAAAAAATAATACCCAGTTATAACATTTCACATGACTGGCAGAGAGATTAAAGGCATTTTTATTTGTTTACATTTTGCTAACTGGGTGAGAACACTGTCAATGCAAGGACACCTTTTTCACATATGAACCAGGCACCAATCAGGTACAGAATGCAAATACATATATAGCAATCTATGGACAACCTTATACACCTAGGCTGTGTTTCCATCAACAATTAAGATGACAGCACATGAACATCAAGAGCAAAGCTTGAGAGGTCCATGCTGGTCCCAGTCATGAGATGGGGACAAATGCCATGCTGAGTATGGTTGCCCACATTTTATTTATTTTTTATAAAGCTTTTATCCTCCAGGCCTGACCGGGCCACAGTTTGGTCCTGCCCCAGGTGCCATTGGCTATCTTCTGCTTCTCTTCTCCATTGAGGGGGCTCCTCTGTGGATTTTCCCCTGAGGCGGGGCCAAGGGTGTGCAGATGCATCCTCACCCCCATTCGATGACTCTCATCCAGAAGTCCCCCCTCCCATCAGAGCAGCAGGGTGGGCGCTGGCACCTTGGGCAGAGCTTCATTAAGCCCAGTCCCCTCTATTTTCCATCTGCTTTTTCTCCCAGCCATGGCATGGCACACAAGTGCATGCGTACAAAGGTGTACATGTGCCCTGGAACTGCAGCCTTCTCCAACCCACCCAGATGTCAGTCTGGTCCCCAAGCACCAACACTATCACCAGGCCTCCACCTGGTGGCAGCCAAGAGTTGGGAAGGCAAATGACCTCTGCCCTGAAGAGCAGAGTTACCTGTTGAGAGCTTGCTCCTGCCCCCAGCCTTCCCCCACCAGCTCTGGAAAACCCAAGTCTGTTTCTGAACTCAGGTCACAGGCATGGCATGAGGTAAAGCACATCTCAGTGCCTCAGCCCTCTGCCCCACTGGGCCAGCCCACATATTTTAAGTTTTTTTATAGTATATGGTTATTCAAAAATATAGTACTTAGAAAGGATGTTTGCAGATGGTTTACTTTTGAAAGTAAAGGCTGTAAACCAAATGTAATGTATCACCTGTGCATGAGCTGTGCGCTTCTTTTCTTGGTCTTGAGCAAATTATTTGTCATATTTGTACTGTATTGTTTCGTAATTAACGGGTTGCCCCTTTTTGCCATAGGGAGACTGTGGCATAATTTGCCATTATACAGGAGCATTTATAATGGCAAACACGTGCACAGTTCTCCTACCTCTGCACATGCATCCGCTGTAGTCTTTCCCTTTCTGGCTCACCGCTGTCTGCTCGACCACAACCTAGCCGCAAAGAATCACGGCACGGTGATAAGTCACATTTACAAAAAACAGTTATTTTCTACAAGATACAAGTTTTAATTATTGAAAAAAAACACATGTGAAACCTCTGAAAATCTAAATGTAAGAACTGGATGAAAACCGCACTGGAATGCGACCACACTGAAACTGCTATTTTATATAATTGCTATGGCCAAAAAGGGGGAGACCCAGCAATTATATAAAACAAAATATGGAGTGGTGTATGAACTGTTTACACATTCTCGGGGTTAGATGGCCGTACAAACATCAGCATCTAACCCCTCGGTGTGTGTAAACTTCTCGCTGCACACGCCACCCCATACTTTATTCTATATGTAATTCTGACTAGATCACCTTTTAAAAATAGGCACCTGTGTCTAAAGGTTTTTTTTCCCTATCAATAAAACTCCAAATTAAAAAATTCAGTTTGTGGTCGGATGCTGTTTTTTTTTTTAAACAAAATGCAGCTGTCATTGCTTTTTCATGTGACTACTGTAGATCAGTTTGAAAGTGAAACACATTTGTACAGAGGGCATTAGTAGCAGGAGAAAAGATACACTGGTAGAACTCAGGTGAGTTTCATTTAGAAGCTGCACAACATGCACAACAGCATTTCTGAGCAAGCTGTTTTTTATTTTATACACAACAGAAGTTAGCAATGTATTATAAAGTGATTAAAGTTTACCACTGTGAAGACAGATGTAAACGTAAGGATGGGGAAGCACTCAGAAGACTCTAATTTGTTTAACTTAATCTGTCCCTTTAGTATTATAATTTATCCAGTGGAAAGAAAAGTACTTCAGAAATTAAAAGTAGCAACTGGCTGCTTGTCAAAATAACTGCAGCTTTTTAGTATCATGCTAGCTCTATAAATGGGTTAATAGTGGCCCTGCAAAAAAAAAAGAAAATTTGCAATTTGACTAAGACAGCAGGCTGCTCTGCAGTATCTCAATTACAGGAGTATCAAGCTTGCTTCCAGTTGAACTGCTTGAGAAACAAGGCTAATGATGGGAGCAGCAGGAAGTGAGGTGGCATGCCTATGCTCTGGCTCGTGGGAAGGTGGCAGTGCTGAGCTTTTGAAGCACAGGCTCCTGATCCATAATTCTTAGCTTTTACCACTAGACCACAGTTGTACAGCTTGAAAATACAAGCCCAATTAAAAGAGTTCAAAGACGTGAAGTGACTTGCCCTAGCCCAGGGTCATATACTGTAGTATTATTGCTGGGATTGGAAACAGGAGCTTCTCATCTGTAATTTGTAACTCTAACCACGCGACCACAGTCAGTTTGAAAGAAACAAGCTCAATTAAAGGAGATTCAAAGGAGCTAAGTGACTTGTCTATGCCCATAGTCACGCGATGGTGCTGTTGCTGGGATTTTATGCAATATCTCCTGAGCCATAATTCTTTACTTTAACCACTAGACCATGGTTTTACAGCCTGGGGAAACCAGCCTAAGTAGGATGGCACAAACAGAGTTGCCCATTGTCCTGGGTCATGCAGCAGTGGTGGGGCTGGGATTTACAGCAAGGTCTCCTGATCCAAAATGTTCAGCTCTAACCATTACACCACATTGCATCTCACACCCACCATGCGCAGAATGCGAAGGCAGTTCTGAAGTTTCCTAAGGCTGTGGACCACACAGATGTAGTCCAGTAGTGGAACAGGACCTGACCACTTCCAACAGAATATTTCTGTATCACCCAGTGTATTACAACAAAACTCCTTGGAGCTAGTTTCTCCATGCTAGGTCTCATTGTCTTATAGTAATGTTGGCACAAAACAATTCATTTATGAGAGATCTCGTGAAGGTTTGAATATATTTAGAACAGTGCACACTATGAAAAGGTATAGTTTAAAGCTTTGAGTACTACAGTAGTGCAATACTGGGTCAGTCATAGTGTATTTAGATATCAGATTTGATTTTCAGTGCTACAGGCAGTTCAAGAATTGAAATCCCAGGAATACAGGGGTATATTTCAGTTTCAGCCAGGGACAAGCTACAGTCTATCCAGATATATTATATCCCAGGAAATCCCATTAATTTCAAAGGGATATTCTGTGATATATTGCAATGCATCATTCTACATTTGAATACATAGCAGGTACCACTGGCTGCAACTGTAGATCTCAAAGGCTTCAGACCGGATAGTTTCTACCTGTACCATGAGTATCATGTTACTGCAGAGCTAGCCTTGTTGGTTCATAAATTATGCAAGAACATTAAAGGGACACAGGCAACTTTTTTCTTGTTTTTTTTTTACATAGCTTTTTAACCCTCAGGCAGCCACTCTGCCCCATCCCCACCACCCCAAGCTGTCATCCACCTCTCCCGTTCTTACCTTGGCTTAATTTCCTCATGGATTCCTGTTGTGGTGGGCTGGGGGGAGCTATCTTCCCCCCAGAGTAACCCATCAAAAAAGTGGCTGAATTTCAGTGACTCGGATATGAGCGACTCTGGTTCAGTGCTCATTATGTGAGCTATCCTGAAAGGGTAGCAATGGGTGAACAGCAAGGTGACCAGAAACACAGGATGGGGAACAGAAGAGGAGGGAAGGTATGTGGTAGGTAGTGTGGAAAGAGGCTGATGAGCCGGTGTGGTGAGGTGTGGGGCTAAGGGTTGGGTGGGGTGGGGTGGGTGGGGTAGGGTGAGGTGGGGGCTGGCTGCAGTTTGAATGGTACAGGGTTCAGGGCTGGGGATGAGCACAATATTTTGTGTTTTTGCATGTGGGACTTTTTTTTTTTTTTTACAAAGTTCTCCCCCTCCCTGACATGCACCCCCCTTGAGTTGAGAAATGTTTTTTGGGGGGTGCAAGGGGTTCAGCCCTTCCCTGCAAAAATAACTTAACAATCACTTGTTTTCACCAGTGTTGTGTCACTGGGAGTATAGATCAGTTTTGTTTTTTTGGTGATGTAGACTCTCTGTAATGGTGATCACTATTTGGAGACAACTGATATGACATAGACTCCCCGAAAGCATATATAGTTTAAGCTAAGGAGTTTGGGTGGTGGTCTGGGACAAGAGAGACGTGCAGGGTTTCCCCTTCTCTTGGGTCCCATTTCCTGGTTCTGAGACTAAGAGGAACCATGGTGGCATGGGTTGCACATGGGAGTGGAGGCACCCATAAGCCCCAGAACTTCAGCTCCTTAACCCCACCCCCTGACTAATGTCATGTCACTCATGCCTCGGCATTACCCCCAAGGCCTCCACTTGGGGGCAGTCAAAGCCATGTTGGCTAGCCACCCCTATTCAGGAAAGGAGAGCTGCCAGGCAGCTGCTTCTTCCACTCCCAGTTCTCCCCTTCCCCTGGTCTACCCACAATTGAGCTAATATAAACACATCAAAGTTACAAATCACTCAGGGAAGGCAGTAAAATGAAAGACAGTGGCACATTAACATGTCACCAAACAGACACCGCGGTGCGACCGCCATGGATCCAACATGAGGGCAGGGATGGGGGACAGAACTCGGGGGGTGCAACTTGGGTTGGGCAGATTTACTATTCCTACTCTGGGGAGGATGCAACTTGAGGAAGGGGATAGAACTCAGGGGTGGATTTATTATTCCAATTCTGGGAGGGGTGCAAGTTGAGGTGGGCACAATTTGGGGAAGGCAGATTTACTATTCCAATTCCGGGGAGTGCAAGTTGAGGGGTGGGCACAACTCAGGGAGGCAAAAAACAAAATGCACACAAGTAAAAAAAAAAAAAAAAAAGGTCAACACTGGCAAGGATCGAACCACGGTCTCCTGAATGTAAAAGTGGCACTTTCAACATGTTACTCTAACCTCTGCACTACTAAGGTACCACACTTCTCATAGCACACTTGTGAATGTACAGCCATCAAGAATCTGGAAACCACCACAGTCAGACACGTTACCACACATTTATGTGTACACATGGTATATTGTCCACTGTATGATTCTGTCTCACGCGCTGAATCTGATGCACACTTTCCCAAGCCACCCCGGCTGATCCCAACAACTTTCTCTCTCCTCTCTCTCTCTCTCTCTCTCTTGCTTATTCTCAAACTCAGGTCACTGGCATGGCATGAGGTAAGGTGCTTTACAGTGCCTCAGCCCTTGCACCACTGGGCCTACTGTTAGATTTTTGATCAATTTCCAGTACCTCTTTATTGGTCATGCCAGTTTATAGAGCTCTACCAAGTAATTGGTTACATTGCATTTCAAATGCATAGTTGTTACATTTATTCAATATTTTTCACAAAAATGCCTTGTAGTCATCCCAACCTTTTGTGCACAGTTTGCTCCTTCCCACACTTCCCCAACATAGCTCTGGCACTGAATTGTGCTGAATTTGGCATGAACGAGTTCAGCAATTTTTGTGGAAGTAAATAGCTGGCTGTTTTGTACAACCTGCATTGATTTTGGCAAAACCACTCATTTTGAAAACCAAGGGTTATTTCGTATAGAATTGTTGTATGGAAAATGAAACTGGGACTCTGTATTTGTGCATCTGTGTCATGCTTGAAAAAGTGTGCAGTGCTCATGCGAAACTGTGCAGGGGCAGATGTCTCCATGTCTCTCTGATGTGTGTTACAGAGCAGAATAAATATTCAATATTGTAACAGCTTAGAAGAGACACTGCAATTTATTTTAACTGCTTCTGATGAACCAGCAGTTGGTGAGGTGCACAGACTTTCACTTTGTGAGGTTTATGAACTATCACAATCCATTATTATGCTTCATAAACCCCTTGACTGAATTATTACCTGGTAACTCATAGCTGCCCATCATTTATTCTCTTCTCTCTCTCTCTCTCTCTCCATATATAAAATTATTGAACATTGAAAATAGTATAACAATGTGTTCAGCAGTGCCAGTAGCACCCAAACACAGCAGAAAGAGTTAGTTATTCATTTTTAAAAGCAATCAATTCTAGTGTTTCTTGAACAATATCAGATGAAGTCAGATGCCATCAGATACCACTGATTGTCTCATATATTGGATGGCATCAGATATTGTTGGCACCCAACTACTGGATCCTGTTTTCTGGGATCCCAATTAGATGGCAACCATCTGATGTGATTCTCCAAGATCCAAGGGATCCAGGGCAGACATCCTCCTTGGATCCCAATATCTGACCTTGGATCCAAAATCCAAATACGTTCAAGCAGAATCTCAGATCCAGAGACAAATAGATAGGCTAATAATAATAATAAGTTTATTTATAAAGTGCCCTTCATTTTTCAATGCACTGTACATATCAAAACAATAGATTCAAACATTAAAATTCAATAATAAACACAAATAAAAACACAACATAGTTAATAATTGCAATACAGTCAGCCATCCAAAAAGGCCATTTACCAAAAAAAGGTTTTCAGGTCACTCTTAAATTCCTCCACGGAGGTGCACTCCCATACCGGTAAGGTAGAGAATTCCAAAGAGTGGGTGCAGCATAAGAAAATGCTCTACAACCTGATGATATAAGACTCACTCTTGGAATCTCTAGCAACCCCTCATCGGCCAAGCGGAGTGGTCGGCCTGGGCAGTAGGGGACCAGAGGTTCTTTCAGATAGGCTGGACTCTGATCATGAAGGGCTTTGAAAGTCAGTAAACTGACTTTAAAGGCGATCCGCCACCGTATAGGTAGCCAGTGCAGTTCACGCAGCACTGGGGTAATCCGACAGGACCTACTTGTCCCAGTCAGAACCCGGGCTGCTGCATTCTACACCAGCTGTAGGCTACAGATTTCAACCCCAGAAAGCCCAAAGTACAGGGAGTTGCAGTAGTCCAGATGGGAGGACACAAAGGCATGGACCAATGTTTCTAAGGTTTCAGACAGAACAAGGTGATTTACTCAGGCAATATTCCTAACATGGTAAAAGGAAGTCTTGACAACTGCTAACACTTGTGACTGTAGTGTCAGCCTATCATCTAAGATAACCCCCGGGTTATGCGCCCATTCAGAGGTCAGAAGTGAAATGCCACCAAGAAAAATTCCTGAGGGTGTATCAACAAACGACCCCTCTATTTGATGACCCGAGTCCACAACCAAAACCTCTGTCTTTTCTGAGTTCAACTTCAACCAACTAGAATCCATCCAATCCTGGATTTCTTCCAGACGGTTGTTAAACACCGAGAGAGCTCCATCCTGGTCAGGTGCAAAAGATAGGTATAGCTGGATATCATCTGCATAGTAGTGAAACCTCAGCCCATACCATCTTATAATGTCTCTGAGAGGCAGCATATACACTGCGAATAACATGGGAGATAGTACTGAACCCTGAGGCACCCTGCACAACGAAGAAGTTGGGCTAGAGGAAAAAAAAACAGACACAACTCTGTGATCTCCTAGTGAGGAATGAGGTGAACCACTGAAGAACGATTCCTGATATTCCACAGATCTGTCTCAGGCGTGGAAGCAACATCAAGTGATCCCCAGTGCCAAAAGCTGATGAGAGGTCAATGAGAACCAGAATGGAACGTCTCTTCTGATCTCTCACCCTCTGAAGATCATTAAGCACCCGAACCAGTGCAGTCTCAGTGCTATGACTTTTACAAAAACTGGATTGGAAGGATTCGTAGATGTCATGGATGGTTAAATGGTCTCCCAATTGGGCTGCCACTACCTTCTCAATCACCTTCCCAATAAAGGGAAGGTTTGAGATAGGTCTGTAGTTTGTGAAACAGTTTGGATCCAAGGTAGCTTTCTTCAAGAGCGGTGTCACCACTGCCTCTTTCAGGGAGCTAGGGAACTCATCCAACTCCAAGGAGCACCAGACTGTTTGCACAAGGATTGGACCAATGATATCACTACAACCCAAAATTAGGGAGGTCAGTCCAGGATTCAAACTACAGCTTGTGGGATGCACACTATGGATAATCCTCATGACATCCACAAAATCAGGTCGACTGAAGGAACTCCAAGGAAATTGAGGTACTGTGAACTCACGCTGTTCAACAGCATCACCCTTAGAGATTGCTGGATGCAAATCTGCCCTGATGTCGGCCACCTTAGTTGCAAAGAAACGAGTGAGCTGCTTGCACTTTAATTGCAAAAAGGCTTTTCGAACTTGCAGACCAGTTGTTGTATCCCATTAGAACAGTCTAAATTATTGCCCGAGCATCATTACTCAGTTTCTATATTTAAAGGAAAACTACGCACTCATATCCTGTAAATTTTGTTTCCATGTCCTAGACCACTCTTTTCCTGTAGCTGTTAGGGATATATGTGTGATTGACTTGCTTTATTTTCACTGTTCATACCAGTCCCCCAACTAACCTGGGGTCTCCTTTTTCTGTTTGTTGAAATCTCATTGTTCTTGAGAATTGCATTAGCATATGAGAACGTGATGTGACAGCACCCTTTAGACGCCACAGTATGCCTGTATGCTTAATTAGACTTCAACAAAACAAGCTGCAGCCCGGGTGTGAAGTACCACATTTACTACCAGTTAGCTTTGCGCACTGTCTGTGTTTTAATACAGGGATTTTCTCTTTAAATTGCTTTCAATGTATAGAAACATAGAAGTTGATGGCAGATAAGGAACGCAAGGCCCAACCAGTGGCCTCATTTCTTTTTCTATCTTATAAATGTGCCATTGGCCTTTGCTCTGTCAATGGCCTATCTATTCACACTCATCTGTATTGCTCCGTTATGCCTATCCCATGCTTGTTTGAAACCATGAACTGTATTCATATCCACCATTTCCTGAGGTAGGCCATTCCATGCATCCACCACCCTTTCTGTGAAAAAAAACTTCCTCACATTACCCCTTAATCGGCCTCCCTCTAATCTCATGCTGTGTCTTTTTGTCCTGCTGTTTTTCTTACATTGAAACATATTAGACTCTTTCACTTTGTTAATGCGTTTAAGGTGTATGTGTCTCAGGAAGTTTTTATTTTTCAGAATATGGTATAAATGGGTGATGTGACATGATGTTCTCATATGCTAATGCAGCACTCATGGACAATGTGATTTCAACATCCGTAAAATGGAAACCCCCAGGATAGTCACAGGGGACTAACACAAACAATGAAAGCAAACTAAAGCAAAAACGAATATCTCCATCAGCTACTTGAAAAGAGGTGTCTGTTGACAAGTAAACAAATAAAATTTTCAGGTTATGAGGGTGTAAGTTTCCTGTAATTTCTGAAGTATTGTCCTTTTTCCTTCTGCTTATCTGAAAGTTTGCTGCTTGGTGGTATTAGGTTTGCTATGTAGAACAGTAATCTAACTGGCAGCTTATACTGTGTATTGAGTTCTGTTCCTCTTTACACCTCATCAGCATTGTGACCTCGCTCATTGTGACATCACCAGTAACTAATCTGGCAGCTGTTGATTGGCTCTTCTTTTGCTGTTGTAAAATCATAGGCATTGAGGTCACAATGCTGAAGAGGTATGAGAAGGAACAGAACAAGGCATGTCAACCTGCAGGCAGAGTGATGTTCCACATATTTCACCAGGTACTGCAAAGTAGAAAATCTTCTAACTCACCAAAGGAGCAAGAAAAAAATACATCAGACATAGAAGACAATAGTGGACTACTTTTAACAATAATAATATAAGTTTCAGACAGTACACTAGCTCTTTAAGAGAGACAGGAGCAGCTGCAGTGTAACAGACAGCTAGCTGCACACTCAAGCAGACTAGGCAGACCATCAGGCCTGTATCTGCTGGCATTGTTCATATGTTTAATTCATCTTCTTTGTTTTATTAAGTGGTACTCCTATTTTTAAATGAAAATTAAAGCTATCTGAAATTCATGAAACTACTCCAATGAACAATAATATGCATAGTCCATCAATTATTTTTATGTTTGCCTGTGTGGAACATTATTTTTATTTAGCTTTTGTTGACCGGGTAAGTGCACTAGACAAATCCTGCCTATTTTCAAGCATGACCTGGGGGGAGGGGGGTACAGATGAATGGCAACTGACCTTGAACCAGATTAAGCTGTTGGTGGTATTTTTTTTTAGTGAATGAGGGAAATTTGGCCAGGACACCGGGGAAATTCCCCTACTCTTTTCGATAAGTGCCATGGGATCTTTAACATCCACCTGAACTACCACCAATCCAGGCAGATGGGACCTCGGTTTAACATCTCATCCGAAAGACGGCACCTCAGAAATGCAGCACCCCTCTCATGCTACATTACAGTGTTAGTACTGGGATATTAACCCAAGTGCCAGATGTGGGAACTAAACCCACAGCCCTCTGATCTCCTGGCCTCAGAGGTGAGTGTGCTACCTACTGAGCCACTGACACTGCTAATTATGTGGCAGCTTAGGAGAGAAGCAGGTTGTGGAGGTGCGGCCACTGTGGCGGCCAATGTTGCACTGCATTTGTGGGCCTGGCAATACTGAATCAATGCAGGCATGCTGTTCTGATGACACTGTTTCTGCAGAAGTGCCACCACCTTGAAACAATTTGGCTGCCCACAATCAGGGGCCGCCTCGTCACTGCAGCATCAACCATTCTGCTGCAATGAGGGAGCGACCCGTCACTGCAGGGTGGTACTTTGTCTGGTGTAACAGTTTCATGAACATGGCAGCAGCTATCGCCATCTGACTCAGAGACCCATGAAAGTCAATAGGGGTGCAATTATGTTGGATGTTAGGATATATTAGTTGGGGTATCACAAGTCGTAAGAGGGAGGAAATAATCCCTCTTTACAAGACACTGGTTAGGCCCCATCTGGAGTACTGCATGCAGTACTGGAGGACACACCTTCACAAGGACATTAACCAAATTGAGGCAGTCCAGAGAAGGGTAACCGAAATGGTGCAAGGACTGCATTAGAAGACATACGAGGACAGATTAACGAAGCTCAATATGTGTACCCTTGAGCAAAGGAGGGAGAGAGGTGATATGATCGAAAGATTCAAACACCTTAAGGGCATTAACAAGGTGAAAGAGTCTAACATGTTTAAATATGAGAAAAATTGCAGGACAAGAGGACACAGTGTGAGATTAGAGGGAGGCCGATTAAGGGGGAATATGAGGAAATTCTTTTTCACAGAAAGAGTGGTGGATGCATGGAATGATCTACCTCAGGAAGTGGTGGCTATGAATACAGTGCAGGGCTTCAAACAGGCATGGGACAGGCATAAGGGAGCAATACAGATGAGTATGAATAGATAGGCCACAGACAGAGCAAACGCCGATGGCACATTTATAAGGTAGAAAAGGAAGTGGGCTGACTGGATGGGCCTTGCGGTCCTTATCTGCCATCAGCTTCTAGGTTTCTATGTTTTTATGCCCAATACCCATATCGGCATGCCCCTGACCTAGTTCATTTGCTGACAAGGGAGTCCACTCCCCATCAGCATAATTCCTCCCCATTTATTGTGTGCTAAGGGGGTGCCCAATCCCCCTCAGCATCATGCCCCCCAAAACAGTCTTTCTTTGCCGATAGGGGGCCCAATCCCCATTGGCTCCATTACCTCCTCCCCCAAAATGCAGGTGGCACACTGGGAGCCCATCCCAGTGTGACCAAAGCAACCCTGAAAAACAGAAATCTTCCTGTGACATCTTTTTTTTTGTTGTCCCTGAAACCAAGAAAACAGTCCCTTGTAGTGTCTTGTGCCCCCTCCCCCAACCTGCACCCACCCTCTGTGCACCCTACCTCCCCACACACCTCTCACCCCATACTTACCTCTGTAGCCCAGTGTGACAATCTTCGGTAGATGAGGAACATGTCTGTACTCTTCAAAGCCGATCACAAACTGAAGAAATGCCGGTAAGCTGTATGATGGCATAAATAGGGTTTTTTTCAACTTATGTGGATATCTCTGCCATTTTTTCTACATTTGGCACCAAATTTTCAACATGGGTTTGTTGGGATCTCTCCTCATGAATTCAGTCATTGTCATGGCATTATTCAGTCCAGAAAAGTGATTTTGCAGTCATTGCCCGGAATCACCTTTTGGGACCAATCAATGAAATGACAGTGCCACTGTTCATGAGGTGGGCTCTCAAAACGCCTATGCTGCAAATTTGGTGAAAAAATCCAAACAAGCATTTGTCAATGCCGAATTTTGTCTAGCTGGCACTGGCATTGGTAGTGCAGGAGTTAGACATGCATAATAGGAATGGCAGTGAGGTACTGAACTGACGCTAACCCCACCCCCACCCTGCAGAGACTGACAGGCATTGGGGTGTGCCTTTGGGGTGTCAGCTATAATGCTCATGCCATTTTACCTCATCCTAATCTGTAGACACTGAAAAGCATTGTGGTGTGCTTTGGGGTCTTTGAACCTTATATAAACCCCATTCCATAAGGAAATACGCTGAGACGGGTACAGTATAGGAGAATGGGCCTCACTCTACCCTGTAGACACTGACAAGTGTCATGGTGTGCTTTGGGGTCTTTGGGCCTTGTACTTACCCCATTCCATAAGGAAATATACTGAGACTGGTGTAGTATAGGAGAATGGGGTGAACATTAGGGCTGAACACTCCAAGGCACACCTCGCTGTCACTGGCTGCAGGGTGGGGGTGGGGTGGAATAGCGTGAGCATTATAGCCAGTGATCCCAAGTCACACCCCTGATGCCTGGCAGTGTCTACAGGGTGGGGTGTTACAGTTATAAACCCTAACATTGTAGGCATTTGTTGGTATTTTCACTCCAAATTTTCAACATGGGCTTTTTTGTGACCCCACCTCATGAAGAGTGGCACAATCTGTTTGTTAGCTGAAAGGTGGTTTTGCACAATGGCTATGCCATTTGGTGACACAGGGATGAAAACACATTTTGGTCAGGTTGTGCAAAATTACAATTGTATTGTTCATGAGGTGGTGTAAAAAAATGACAACGTTGAAAACCTGGAGTGAAAAAATGAAAAATTGGTGAAGTCATGAGCATGCATAGGAACTGCGCAACACATTCTGTAACCCAAATATTTTTGGGATGTTTTAGCCACATTTTCAACATAGGCATTTTGGGATCTCCCCTCATGAACAGTGGTGCTGCGATTTTGTTAATCTGTCCCAAAAGTTGATTTCCCACAGTGACCATGCCATTGTGTGCCACAGGTGCAGAAACACATTTTGGGCAGGCTGTGAAAAATGACAGCTGTACTGTTCATAAGGAGGTGTGAAAAATTGCTAGTGTTGAAAATCTGGCATGAAAATATTGCAAATTTGTGAAGTTACAAGGGTGCGTGGAAACTGGGCAACACACACTTGTAACACAGTCATTTTATGGACGTTCATCACCAAATTTTCAACATAGGCATTTTAGGACCTCTGTTCATGAGCAGTGTAACCATCATTTTCTCAAACTGTCTCAAAAACTGATTTTGTACAGTGACCGCTGTGTTCTGCGCTGGACATGCAAAAACACATTTCAGCCAGGATATGTAAAATGACAGCTGTACTGTTCCTAAGGAGGTGTGGAAAAAAGGCAATTTTGAAAATCGGGAGAGAACATATGAACATACGAATGAGAAAATATTGCAAATTCACAAAGTTACAAGGTGCATGGAAACTGCACAATGTACGCTCATAAAACAGCCATTTTTTTGATTTTTTCGACAAATTTGCAACATAGGCTTTTTGAGAGCCCCCCTCATGAACAGTGGCCCTGTTGTTTCATTAATCGGTCCCGACAGATGATTCCATGCAGTGACTGCAAAATCACCTTTAGGGATGGAATAATGCCATGACAGTGATTGAATTCATGAGGAGCGGGTCTCAATACCCCATGTTGACAATTTGGTGGCAAAATTCCCCAAAACACCCAAGATGTGCACCAAAGTTGAAAAAACCCTATTTATGCCATTATACAGCTTACTGGCATTTCTTCAGTTCGAGGTTGGCTTTGAAGAGTGCAGACATGTTCCTGGTCTACCGAAGATCGTTGCGCCATGCTCCAGAGTGATGTATGGGGTGGGGGGGTTGTGGGGAGACAGAGTGCACAGAGCGTGGGAGCAGGTTGGGGGAGGGCCACCGGAGTTGATGAGGGACCATTTTCCGCTTTGCAGGTTTAAAAAAAAATAAAAATTAAAACATTGCAGGACGTTTTTTCTTTTACAGGGCATTTGGCACAGTGGGGTGGGCTCACAGTGTGCTACCTGAGTATTTTTTTTGGGGGGTTCTGTAGCCAATGAGAGATTGGGCACCCCTGTCAGCACACAACAAATGGGGGGACATTATGCCAATGGGGAGTGGGCTCCTCCATGGCAAATTAAACTGGGAAGGCAGGACATGATGCCAAGGGGGATTGGGCACCCTCTCAGCACATGCTTGAAATGAGAGGGGCATTATGCCAACAGGGATAGGGCTCCCCCATTGGCACATGATGTGGGTTGGGGCATGCCGACAGGGGGACTGGACACCCCTGAAGTCACCTCTTCATGCAGTGGCAGTCAGCACCATCATGTTAATTGAAGGGCTTCACCAGGAATGGCACGTAGGGAGGGTGTGTTTTGGTGCCGCTGCATGACAAGCTTGGCTGTCATTGCAGCAGACCTTTTCTTAGATGTGCTCACCACATTATGTATTCCTGGTGTGACACCTGCATGCTGGCTTATTGGGGACTGAGGCATGCACCTACTGATGCATGCCCTGCATTCGCCCAACAGTGACCGTGCCCCCAAATCTGCTACTAATGCAATATATTGGATGCGCAAGCACAAGTCAACATAAACAAGCATTTGTCAGTGCCGAATGTTGCTTGCTTCTATGTGCTGTTTAGGTATTTGGAAGTCATTGGAGTGCAAATATTGAAAATTTGCGAACTTACGAGCGCGCGAAGGAACTGCGTAACGCACGCTCGAAAAACAGTTATTGTTAGGAAATTTTTCACGAAATGTTCAACATAGCCATTTTAAGACCTCTGGTCATGAAGAGTGTCAGTGTGATTTTGTTAATGTGTCCCATACATTGAGTTTGCACACCGACTCGCGCTTGTTATGCGGTACATGGGTGGAAACACGTTTTGGGCAGGATGTGAAAAATGACAGCTGTACTGCTGATAAGGAGGTGTGGTAAAATGGCAATGTTGAAAATCTGGAGTGGAAATATTGAAAATTCGCAAACCTATGAGCATGCGTGGGAACTGTGCAACGCACACTCGTAAAACAGTAATTTTAGGAATTCTTTCACCAAATTTTCAACATTGCCATTTTAAGATCTCTGCTCATGAACAGTGACACTGTGATTTTCTTAATGTGTCCCATACACTGAGTTCACACACCAACTGCGTCATTGTGCGCTACATGGGCGGAAACATGTTTTGAGCAGGATGTGAAAAATTACAGCTGTACTGCTCATGAGGAGGTGTGGTAAAATGGCAATGTTGAAAATCTGGAGTGAAAATATTGAAAATTTGTGAACTTACGAGCCTGCGTAGGAACTGCGCAATGCACGCTTGTAAAACAGTCATTTTTAAGAATTTTTCACCAAATGTTCAACATAGCCATTTTAAGACCTCTGCTCATGAACAGCATCACTGTGATTTTCTTAATTTGTCCCGTACATTGATTTCAAGACACCGACTGTGCCATTCTGGCGCCTATAAGGGCAGAAACACATTTTGGGTGAGATGTGAAAAATGACAGCTATACTACTCATAAGAAGGTGTGGTAAAATGGCAATGTTGAAAATCTGGAGTGAAAATATTGAAATTTCGCGAACTTATGAGCCTGCGTAGGAACTGCGCAACGCACGCTCGTAAAACAGTCATTTTTTGGAATTTTTGGACCAAATTTTCAACATGGGGGTTTTGGGCCCCCTTCTCATGAATGACATCACTGACATGGCAGTATTCAGGCTTGAAGGGTGATTTCACAGTCACTGCACAGTCACTGCGCGAAATCACCCTTCGGGCCCGAATAACGCCATGACAGTGACATCATTCATGAGAAGGGTCCTAAAACCCCATGTTGAAAATTTGGTGCAACAATTCCCAAAAATGCCTGAGATATGCAATAAAGTTGAACACCTCCTATCTAGCCCATTATACAGCTTACCGGCATTTCCTCAGTTCGCGGTCGGCTTTGAAGAGTGCAGACGTGTTCCCGGTCCACCGAAGATCGTCGCGCTGGAGTCTGGAGGTAAGTATGGGGTGAGGGGTGTGGGGAGGCTGGGTGCGCAGTGGGTGGAGTGCGGTTGTGGGAGGGTCGGAGGCGCTGCGGGACCGTTTTTTTTACAGTTTAAAACAAAAAAAGCCGTGAGGGACTGCTTGCCATGCTGGGGTGGGCCCCCAGCAGTGGCACAAGGACGGGGGTGCTGCTCAGCCGACGGGATTGGGCACCCGTCGAGCCAAAGAATGATTGCCATGCTGGGGTGGACTCCCAGCGTGGCACCAGCCTGAGGACAGCAGCTCAGCCCGGCGGGGATTGGGCACCCGTCGGCTACACACAGGCGATGTGTGGGCCTTGCGCCTGGGTGTGGGGGGCTATGCTTATCGGTGTTCACTGAAGCGTAGCTCCCCTTTCAACTATTATGCCACTGCATTTTGAGCGTGGTCATAGACAGCTCCAAAATACATTAGCTTACAGGGCCGTGCCTGCCAGCTCACTGACTGAATTGGAGGAGGTGACACACCTCCAAAATCTCCGATGATGGCACTATGTTTCTTGCACATGCGTGCAAGCAACATAAAAATGACTGTTTTACAAGCATGCATTGAGCAGTTTCCACACACCCTCTTAACTTTGTGAATTTGCAATATTTTCACTCCAGATTTTCAGCATTGGCATTTTTCCACACTTCTTTATGAACAGTATAGCTATCATTTTTCACATCCTGGCCGAAATGTGTTTTCTCACTTCTGATGCAGAATAGCAGCGTTGCTGTGGGAAATCAGTGTTTGGGGCAGATTAAGAAAATCACAGTGACACTGTTCATGAGCAGACGTCCTAAAATGCCAATGTTGAAAACTTTGTGATGAAAGTCCATAAAATGACTGTGTTAGACTCATGTGTTGTGCAGTTTCCATGCACCCTTGTAACTTCACAAATTTGTAATATTTTCACTCCAGATTTTCAACATTGGCATTTTTTCACACCTCCTTATGGATAGTACAGCTTTAAATTTTCACATCCTGGCCAAAATGTGTTTTTGCACTTCCAGCACACAATAGCGGGGTCGCTGTGGGAAGTCAGTGTTCGGGACAGATTAAAAAAAATCACGGTGACTCTGTACATAAGCAGAGGTGCTAAAATGCCTATCTTGAAAATTTAGTGACAAAAGTCAATAAAATGACTGTGTTATGAACATACATTGTACAGTTTCCATGCACCCCTGTTATTTTGCACATGTGTAATATTTTCACTCCAGATTTTAAACATTGACATTTTTTCACACCTCTTTATGAGCAATACAGCTGCCATTTTTTATATATTGCCTGAAATATGCGTTTACATATCTGGCGCAGAATAGCATGGGTACTGTGGGAAATCAATGTTCGGGACAGATTAAGAAAATTATAGTGACAGTGTTCATGAGCAGAGGTTGCTAAATGCCTATGTTGAAAATTTGGTGAAATAATTCCACTAAATGACTTTGTCACATGCATGCATTGCGCAGTTTCAATGTATGCTCAGAAGTTCGAGCATTTCTAATATTTTCACTACTGATTTTCAACACTGCCATCTCTTCACATCTCTCTATGAACAGTACAGTTGTCATTTTTCACATCCTGCCTGATCTCTGTTTTCATACATCTGGTGCACAATGGTGTACAGTCATTGTGGGAACTCAAAGTTCAAGACATAGAAACATAGAATTTGACAGCAGATAAGGACCGCTTGGCCCACCTAGTCTGCCCATTTTCCTACCTGATAGATAAGCTGCAGATTCTAGTTAATCAACAGCTGACTTCCTCCTACCCCGCACTAGAATTGCCTTATGCCTCTCCCATGCAATCTTGAATTCTCCCACTGCTTCTGACTTCAAAACCTCCTCAGAAAGGTTGTTCCATGCATCCAGAACCCTCTCTATGAAAAAAATACTTTCTAACATTACCTCCGAGCCATCTCCCCTCTATCTTCAGATTGTTCCCTCTTGTTCTTGCACATCTCTTCTTCTGAAAGATGCTACTCTCTTGTACTTTGTTAGTTCCCTTGAGATACTTGAAAGTTTCTATCATGTCCCCTTCTCTCTCCTTTCCTCAAGGGTATACATATTAAGCTGCTTTAGTCTCTCCTTGTATGTCTTCAGGTGCAGACACTGCATCATTTTGGTTGCCTTCCTCTGAACAGCCTCTACTCTGTCTATGTCTTTGCAGAGATGGAGTCTCCAGAATTGCATGCAGTACTCCAGATGGGGTCTCACCAACTGTCTGTACAGAATGATAACAGCTTCTTGTTTTCTACTGTTGGTGCCTTTTCCTATGCATCCCAGCATCCCCCCAGCCCTCCTTACTGCCTTCTCACATTGCTTGCTCACCTTTAGGTCATCTGATATAATTGCTCCAAGGACTCTTTCCATTTTTGTTGTTGTTATTAACTCATCCCCCATTGTGTTCCCCTCCCCTGGGTTTTTGTTGCCCAGATGCATTACCTTGCAGTTCTTTGCATTGAATCTGAGCTGCCACATATTTGACCATTCCTTCAACCTTGCCAAGTCCCTTTTCATCCTTTCCACCCCACCTTGTGTATCAACCCTGTTGCAGATCTTTGTGTCATCTGCAAAGAGACATACCTTTCTTCTAGGTGCTCTCCAGTGTCACTTATAAAGACATTAAAGAGGACTGGTCCCAGTATCGAACCCTGTGGTGCCCCACTAGTTACCCTCCTTTCTTCACTGTGGACTCTGTTTACTATTACTCTTTGTGTCCTGTTGTCCAGCCATTTTTTTATCCAGGTTACCACCTTGGGACCCACTCCAAGCCTGGCTAGCTTGTATATTAATCTTTTGTTTGAGACTGTGTTAAATGGCTTGCTAAAACGTAGGTAGTCCATATCCACAGCCCCTCCCTGGTCTACTACTATGGCCACCCAGTCAAAGAAATCTATTAGGTTCATCTGACATGACCTTCCTGCTGTGAAACCATGCTGCCTTGGGTCCTGTACCCCACTGGCATTACCAAAATCACAGTGCCACTGATCATGAGAAGATGTCCCAAATGCTTTCATGAGGTGGGGGGGGGGTCTCAAAAAGGTCATGTTGAAAATTTGTAGTGCAAATACCAACAAATGTCTCTGGCATTAGGGTTGCTAACCATAACGTCCCACCTGTACAGACTGGCAGTCATCAGGGGTGTGCCTTTGGATTGCCAACTGTAATGCTCATGCCATTCTACCCCCACCCTACAGCCTGTGACAGGCATTGAGGTGTGCCTTGAACTCTTTGGCCCCAGAGTTCACCCCATTCTCCTATACTGTACCAATTTCAGTGTATATCTTTATGGAATGGGGTAACTGTAAAGCCGAACACCCCAGGGCACATCTCAACACTTGTCTGTGTCTGCAGGATAGGGTGAGGTAAAATGGCATAAACATTATGTGAGATGACCCAAAGGCATACACCAATGCTTGTCCATCTCTGCAGGGCGGAGGTGGGGTTGGCATGAAGTTCAGTACTTCACTGCCATTCTTATTCTGCATCTGTCTACCTTCTTTATTTCCAATGCAAGCAAACGATCAGCTTTGACAAATGCTTGTTGGTTAGAAGGAACAGCTCCTATTGCTATTATGAATTAGTCACAGGACAACCTTATTTTTACATGTAGAGCCTTATAATTAAGATTGTTGCCACAGAGAATTGTGGGCTATCACTGCTGTTAAAGAGGAACAGTCGGCACTGAGAGCTCTATGTTCAAGTGTAGGGTTGGTCCCAGTTTGCACTGTGTGTGCAAAAACATGTTTTTTACTTATGGTATACTGTAGTATACTAGATTGTATCAGACTAATTTTGTTTACTTCCAGGGTGACATTTTCTTTTTGTGATCTTATCTTTATTTATGCTCCTTCCTGCAGAGTGGATCCTTCGTGATCTCCGGCCGCTAACACCCGCACCCTCCTGGCCCAGTCTGGCACTCTCACAGGGCCAGCCTTTAATCGCCCATGCACCCTGTATGCAGGATCTTCTTGGGTGCCAGAGGGATGCCGGGCATGGCCATCAGCTGCAAAGATCATGCTCCACCATTATCTGCCTGATTTTTGTGTTCCCCAAGAGCCGGACATGCAATGGTGTCAAGGCACTATGTGCCGATGCCTGCCATGCTCTCCCCCTTATTTCTGCTACCTGGTGCTGCACTGCTGGCCTCCACCAGCTGTCACTACAGTGCGCTGTAGTGCCACAACCCACCCCAGAGGAAGGAGAGCAGTCATGGGACGCTCAGTCCTTCCTCTCCCCTGCCAACCCCCGGCGGCCAAAGTCCATTCCCGAACCTGGGTCGCCGGTGTGGTGCAAGGTGTGATGTCCAGCGCCTCAACCCTCAGCGCCACCGGGCCAGCTCAAGGGTGACATTTTCTATAACTACAAACCCCAGAATCCCCAGCAGCTGACATCATAACAGGGCTCCAGCAGTGGGAGATTCAATTGTCTGAAGTGCATGTTATAGTTTATATAATGTAAGCACTGATCTTTTGTTTACTGGTCCTGTTGTCCTCTCAGGGCTGAGTACGGTCCCGAAGATCTGTATTTAGCCCTAGAAGAACGGCAGGACTGGAAAACACCTGACTAGAGCTAATAAAAGCCTTAAGATTTGCTCCAGGCTATTGAGTCTTCCTCTGCTGCAGCTCTGCTCTGATGTCAGCTGCAGGGGATTCTGGGATTTGCAGTTATAGACAATGCCAGCCTGGAAGTAAGAAAATTAGTCTGATACAATCTACTATACCACAGTAAATAGTAAGTAAAAAAACAAATCCTCACAAAGTGCAACTTGGGATCAGCCCCACACTTGGGTTTGGGGCCCTTGGTTCTAACTGCCCCCCTTGAAATGTCAGACCCCAGTTTACTAATGCATCTGTTTTGCTACATTGCTATGCAATTACATTTAACAATGTAATTCTCATAACAAGCCTGAAATCTTTTTCATTATGCATTTTAGAATTAGTAGCTTGCATTTGCATATCTTATTCTTCAGTTATAAAACTGGCTGAAAAGTTCCTGCTTCATGATTGCTAATTTCCCTGAAATGTGCAGGTTGTAACAAATTCGAGTAGTGAGATCTGACATTTGAACAACTCATATATAGAATTCATGAGCCACTTCACTTACCCCTGGTTGACATCACAAATATGAATGCCAACTTTACTCACTGAAAACCTTCAACAACGGTCTGGAAAGTAAAACTTCCTTAATGCAGCAGTGTAATGAAATTGGGCAAAAAAAAAAAAAAAAATTTGATCCTAAGTTTTTTTTTCCACTATTAAAGGTTCCAGGCAACTTCCATTTTATTTAGTGGTAAAATGTTCTAGTTCAACTTAAATTTAGGTATTTTATAAATGTTTTAACGTAGTTCTTTTCCCAAGAAATAAAGATGGCCACCATATTTGGATTCAAAATAGCACTGTTGATCTGGCAAAATTTAGGACTAAGAAAATAAAAAACTTGTGGTGTGCAGCATAGGAAGTACCTAGAAATGTAGATTCACTAGGTATGCTAATATTTTTAATAACTACAGCTGAAGCCAGCTTTTTGGAAACAAAGTTGTAACTGTACCAGTTTCTGGGGGGGGGGGCTTTTTTCATGGCACTGCTGCTTTAAATTAAACAAAATAAACCATTTTTCCTTTCGTGATACCCTTATTACACACATAATCAAATAAAACAAGCATTTGTCAATGCCGAATGTTTGCTTGCTGGCATTGGCATTAGTAGTGTAGAAGTTACAGAGCTGCATAAGAGGAATGGCAGTGAAGTATTGAACTGAAGCCAATCCCACCACCACCCTGCAAAGACTGACAGGCATTGGGGTGTGCCTTTGGGTCATCAGGCATAACGACCATGTGATTTCACCACACCCCACCCTGCAGACACCGACAAGTGTCACAGAGTACCTTGGAGTCTTTGGGCCTTATGCTCACCCTATTCAATAAGAAATACGGTGAGATGGGTGCAGTATAGGAGAATGGGGTGAACTTTGGGGCCAAAGAGTCCAAGGCACACCTTGATGCCTGTCACTGGCTGCAGGGTGTGAGTGAGGGTGGAATGGCAGGAGTATTACAGGCGACAATTCCAAGTCACACACCTGATGCCTGTCAGTCTCTACAGGGTGGAGCGTTATGGTCGGAAACCCTAATGTCCGGCTGGTATTTTCACTCCAAATTTTAAACATGTTTTTTTGTGACCCCCACCTCATGAACAGTGGCAATATCATTTTGTTAGCAAAAAGTTGATTTTGCACAGCGACTATGCCATTTGGCACCACTGGTGTGAAAACACATTTCAAATAGGATGTGAAAAATGACAGCTGTACTGATCATGGGGAGGTGTAAAAAATGGCAATGTTGAAAATCTGGAGTGAAAATATAAAAAAAAAAATGGTGAAGTCACAAGCGTGCGTAGAAACTGCACAGTGCACACCTGTAATGTAATAAGTTTGGGAATTTTTTACAGCAGATTGTCAACACAGGCCTTCTGGGACCTCCGCTCATAAAGAGTGTCACTGTGATTTTCTTAATCTGTCCTGAACACCGATTTCCTACGGCGACCACGCATTTCAGCGCCAGAAGTGCAAAAACACATTTCGGACAGGGTGTGAAAAATGACAGCTATACTGTTCATAAGGAGGTGTGGAAAAATGCTAGTGCTGAAAATCTGGACTGAAAATATTACAAATTTGTGAACTTATGAGGGTGCGTGGAAACTGCACAGTGCACGCTCGTAACACAGTCATTTTATGGACTTCTGTCACCAAATTTCAACATACCTGTAGCCATTTTAAGACCTCTGCTTATAAATAGCGTCACTGTGATTTTCTTAATCTGTCCCCCTCCCCCAGGGCACACCTGAAAATGGTCTGCTACTGGGTTAGTATGTCTTTCCCGGTAAACCTTTTAAAATAAATACATACATGCACACTCATAAACCACATTCATTCCATTATAGACAATGGTCAGCTGACACTGGCCTTCTTCACAGACTTAGCCAAGACCTTTGACTCTGTCTCCCATTGACTCCTCCTGGACAAACTTGCTTCCATCGGCTTCTCCTCCTCATCCACCGAATGGTTCAGGGCATACCTATCTGACAGATTCCAATATGTGCAGCTGGGAAACACTAAACCCCCCTTCCCCATCCATGCTGGTATCCCCCAGGGCTCAATCCATGGAACAATATTATTCTCAATTTTTGTAAACAAACTCCTCTACTCCTGCTCCTCACACATGCACATGTACGCCGAATACATGGTCATCTATGCGTCTGGTCCCTCCTTCTCAGGTATACAGGATTCCCTTCAGGCCGGCTTTGAGAAAGTACTAAATTGGTTTGAAATAAACTCACTCAAATGCAACACTAAGAAAACAGTCACAATGGCTTTTGGCACTTAACAAAAACTGGCTAACCCCTCCCACCCTTTTCTCTCCTTAGACGGCTCAAAATTAGAAACTGTGGAATACTTCAAATACCTTGGAATCTGGCTTGATTCAAAGCTGGACTTCTTCCGCTATATCAATGATATTCCATGCTAGACTCCAACCCAAACTTGGTGCTTTATACAAACACAAGGACTGCTTCTCGCTCCCTACCCGAAAACAGCTTGTCACCAAACTAATTCTGCCTTCCATAGATTATGCTGGCATTGTATACAACTTCACATCTCAATAATCCCTCTTCAAACTGGACCCACTGTACAATGCCTTTTGTTGCTTAGCTACAAACCTTCCCTATCAAACACACCACTGCTCCCTGTACTCAGTTCTGTCTTTCACCTCACTTGCTAGCCGTCACCTTGCCCACTGTGCTGCCTTCATCACAAAGCATTGGTATGGTGCTCTATCCACCTACCTCACCATTTTCCTGTCCCCCTACACCAACCCATGTTTCTCACTTCATAGAAACATAGAAAGTGATGGCTGAAGGGGATCAAAGGTCCATCTAGTCTGCCAAAGAACCTATCTGGTGCTATTCCCCTCCCTTTCTTTGCCTTTCCATATGCTACCTTTATGTCTATCCCATGCGTTCTGGAACTCACTTACCATTTTAACCCCCTCTACCTCCTTGAGTAGGCTATTCCATGATTCCACTACCCTCTCTGTAAAGAAGAGCTTCCATGTATTACTCCTGAACCTCCCTTCCTTCAGCCTCATGTCATGCCCTCTCATTCTTCCGCTCTCTTTTAATTGGAAAAGCTCCTGAACGTTAATCGTATAAAATTACTGACGTGCGCTTTTTTCCATAGAGAAACCCAGTTGTAATTTTCTGTTATAACCAGCTGGTTATAATGGCAAACACGCACCAGGGTTTCCCTCTTACCATGCATGCACCACTTACTGATCTTTCTTCACTAGCATATGGTTGCAGACTTCTCTGCCCTTTCATTCGGCAGTAAGTTGAATTTTATTTAAAAAACAAACAAACAAATGCATTGTTTCTTCACTAACCCTTATAAAAAACTAAAACAAAATGGAACCTATTAAAACATGTGCTGGTTTCAATCAGTCAATCAATCAATCATTCAATCAAAATCTTTATTTATCCAGGTGAACATCATTGAGCAAGCTCATTTGCAAGATGGACCTGGTTAGCTCCGGGTCAAATGGTACAATGTATACAGAGATATTTACAATACAGCCAAATAACATAAGTGAAAAAACAATTAGTGTAAGTAAGTTCTCAGTGTTACATCAGTCATATCAGTTCAGAGTGCTTCTGTAATATTTAAGGAGGACATAAGATGAGGCTAAGTAGGAACTTCAGTAGGGAGAAGTGATCGGCCGCTCGTTTAGGGAGTTGACATCAAGCACAGAATTTCAAAAGCAGTGCAATCACACAGTATCCCTAAATGTAACACTCTAAACAGAAGAATAAGGGTCTTAACAGTCAAGAAGAAAAGTTATTACAGATCTTTTTTGGCAAATTTCTGCATGGAAATCAGATTTATGTTTGGTTTAGAATGGACACAGAAGCAGACTGCAGGAATCAACTGGAAGCCAACACTGAAGAGTGCTCTTGTTCTGATTGGATGGCTGCTAATGCTGTGCTTTGCTAATGGAGAGTTCAAGCTTAGGTTGTCAGTGTCGGTAGAGGCAGTGCCGATTACCAGGGGCCCAGGTTTCCCACACCTAGGGACAGGGGGCCCATGGAGAGCATATCCTTGGCAGGGGGTAGAGGAAGGGGTCAGTATTAAGTACTGGGCCATGGACAATGGAACATCTGAACCAGCGGGAGGACCAAAACAGCAGGACAACAGAACTGGGTATTCCTTGATGCCTAAAGACTGGCCCAACCACAGAAATTCAGAAAGGAGTATAATCAAACAGAGTCCCAACCCTTGACACTCTAAACATAAAAAAAATAGAGGTAATAACTGTTAGGCAATAAGTAAGTACAGCTCTTTTTTGTGCAAGTTTTAGACAGAAAATCAGACTTTAGCTTAGTATTGAGGGAGACTATGACAGGGTGTCCCTGTCATGGGTGAGGTGCCCTGGTAAAGAAATTAGGGTCTCATCTTGCCCCCCTCCCCATATTGGGAATAAAGGCTTAAAAGCCTTCAAATGCACTGGACTGCTGGCTAAATAATGCAGTGCTAACAAAGATGTACCTGTAGGTCTTAATGCAGTTAACATTAATGCTACCTGTGTATTGGGGATAATTATATATAGTTATGGCAAATGTTTTCCCATACGTATTTCTGTGGAGAATAAAGCAAATCAGTAAGGTTAGGTATCTGAAGTACTTGAAATGTGCAGGTCTGTTGTAACAGAATGCACCATTAGGTATTAGTACAAGTAATAATAATAATAAATAATAATCTTTATTTATTAGGTGTCTTTCTAGTATCAAGGCTCCTTACAGTATTAAAACATAATCATCAGATATTACAAATAAATATACATTAATAAAATCATAATAGTTCTTGAAATGCCTGTGTCCACAAAAAAGTTTTAAGTGCCTACTTAAAGCCCCCGACGGTCATGCACTCCCGAAGCTGACAGGGCAGAGAATTCCAGAGGGTAGGGGTCGTAAACGCAAAAGCATTGGCCACAGAAGATTTCAAAGTAACCCTCAGAATCTCCAGCAACCCCTCGTCAGCCGAGCGGAGATGTCACACAGGGATGTAAGAAATCAGAAGCTCTTTTAGGTAGTCAGGACCAGGACCATGTAGGGCTTTGTAGATCAAGAAACCTACCTTAAAGGTGATCCACCACTGAATCATCAGCCAGTGCAGATTGCACAGCACAGGGGTCATGTGTGAACTCTTAGATACCCCTGTCAGTAAATGAGCAGCAGCGTTCTGCACCAGCTGCAAGCGGTGGATATCAACTGCAGGAAGCCCTAGATAAAGGGAGTTGCAGTAGTCAAGACAAGAGGTCACAAAGGCGTGGACCAATACAGTCACATCACTGGACAGAACAAGGTGTTTGACGCAGGCAATATTCCTAAGATGGAAAAAGGCTGACTTGACGACTGCTGACACCTAATGATGAAGGGTCAGCCCATTGTCAAGCACAACTCCAATGTCACGCACCCGCTCGGAGGTAAGGATCTGAGCACCTCCCAGAAATATTCCAGAGGGCCGATCAGTCCTCAACCTCTCTATCCTGTGACCCAGATCCACTACCATGACCTCAGTCTTTCCCGTGTTCAACTTCAACCAGCTCAAATTCATCCAGTCTTGGATTTCAGCTAGGCAGTTATTAAATACTGAGAGCACACTTACCTGGTTGGGGGCAAAAGACAGGTAGAGCTGGGTGTCATCAGCATAGCAGTGAAACCACAGCCCATACCATATTACAATGTCTCCGAGGGGTAGCATATACACTGCAAGCAACATGGGGGACAGCACTGAGCCCAGAGAAACCCCACAAGACAGAGAAAAAGGTTCGGAAGAAAAAAACCCTGACACAACTCTGTGTTCTACCAGCTAGGAAAGATGAAAACCATCTGAGCACTATACTTGACAGACCACAGATGGACCTCAGGCACTCGAGCAGCACCCCATGGTCTACAGTGTCAAAAGATGAAGAGAGATCAAGGAGTACCAGAATGGAATGGTTTCTCTGATCTCTCGCTATCAGGAGATCATTGAGCACCCGAACCAGAGCAGTCTCAGTACTGTGCCTCTTACAAAATCCTGACTGGAGAGGGTCATTGACATTATAGATAGTCAAATGATTCTTCAGCTGGATTGCCACTACTTTCTCAATAACCTTGCCTAAAAAGGGGAGGTTTGTGATAGGTCTGTAGTTAGCAAAATTGTTCGGGTCCAACAAAGCTTTCTTCAGAAGGGGTGTCACCACCACCTCCTTCAGGATGCTTGGAAACTCACCTGATTCCAAGGAGTATCATACCATTTGAGCCAGAACCAGGCCGATGATCTCAAAATCAGGGATGTTGAGCCCGTATCTAAACTACAGCACATAGGGTGTGTCCCCTGGACAATCCTCATGATATCTTTGAGGTCTGGCAGGTCAAACGAACTCCAGGAAGTATGAGGAATAGTGAACAAATGCTGACCAACCACATCCTGCATACAGTGAGTCAGATGGATTTCCAACCCGATTTTGGCCACCTTATTCACAAAGAAATGAGTTAGCTCATCACGCTCTTTTTGTGAAACGGCTCACTGAGAGCTGCAGACAGGCTGAGTTGCACAACCTGTCCACAGTTTGGAAGAGCTGAGCTGGATGATTCTGAGTGACAGCGATTTCCCTGGACAGGAACTCTGCCTTCTTATGGGAGATCGCTGATTGGTAGAGCTGATAATGCTGTGCCAAACTAAGGCAGTCGACCCCCAGAGCAGATTTCTGCCAACAACACTCTAACCTTTATCCCACATGTTGCAACTCCCTCAAGGACCCATCAAACCAACGGACCTGAGGGCAGAGTGAGAGGGGACTAACACAGACAGGAGCTATCAAGTTCAGGGCTGAGGAAATGACATTATTATAGGTCAGAACCAGCAACTCTGGACTCAAGCTGGCATCAAGAAACTCCGAGAGGTCAATCACTGCTGCCAAGTCTTCAGGGCACACATCCCGTAAAGGGCATTAACTGACCATCTCCACAGGGATAGACCTATGAAGAGGGGTGCAAAAATTGAACCTCATGATGCAGTGATCGGACCAGCTGACAGGTCCCCCCCCCCGGTCAGAGGTCTCAATCCCCAGGAGGAAAACCAAGTCCAAAGAATGACCATGATTATGGGTAGCTGAAGAAACAATCTGAGTGAAACCCAATGATGTCATCATCTGGAAGAAGTGCTAGTCAAACGGCGAGAGTTCATTGTTGACCCAGGCATTGAAGTCACCTAGGACCATCAGTCTGGGTGACTCCAATGCCATGTCAGTGGCGAAATCTGCCACTTCCTGCATGAATCGCTTCTCGTCCCCAGGTGGACAGTAGACAAGAGCTATCCTGCAACCCACACCAGCTAGCGTGGTACATTCAAAGGATTTAGCCTCCTCAACTGATACACCAGTGAGGTCCAATTCGGTCTTGAAACAGACCGCTACACCCCCCCCCCACCATGGTCCAAGCTAGGTAAAGTAAAATGAATGCCAATACAGTCTAGCATAAAGTGAGAATGTGTAGTAAAAACATGTTTACTGGATGTAAACTGCAGTGCTTTTTGCCTTGAAAGAAAAGAGCAATGATGCAGTGCTTTGAAAGTAATTAACGATTGAAAGTACAAGTAAATGAGTGCAAACTGAGTCTTTAAATTCCAATACACCAGTAAGAATAATGGCATAAAATGTAAACCCAAACTGTGTGGCTATTATGCCCACTAAAGTTAAAATGCAAGGGAGATCAAGTGCATATGACCCCCAAGGCCTTATGCAGGCATGCACAAAAATAGGGTACATTAAGAGCATAAGGTTACCTAGGGTAGCCTGAAAAATACAAGAAATGAACAGCCTTTGGGGCTGGAAAAAAAACCAAATGTCCCCATTTGTAAGCTTTTCCATTACCTGTGTACTGTTATACCAGTGGGCAAAGGCAACAACCATTTTTCCCTTTGGTTTCTGTATCCCTGCTGCTCCTGGTCATTTAAGTAGGTTCTCAAATGATGAAGAAAGAGCTTAAAAGAAAGCCTTGTGAGGCTATTAAAGTTTGCATAGAATATTGGGTTCTAATAGTGCAGAGGGCCCCCTGTAGTTGTTAAGTAAAATGGTTTTGTGTAGCAAGAACTGTAAGAAAATGTTGTAACATAAAAAACCCTTCATAGGAAATAAACAGGGAGGAGAAGAGCAGTAAAAGAAAACAAAATGCATTACTCCATCCCTCCTCCCCTTAATGAAAACCAACACAAAAAACACAAAATGGACACTCTAAAACAAGGCAAGACAAAGAATGAGTTTTTCTATCTAAGGTTACATGGGAATTCATTACTTTAGACAGTCTTATGTGATTTGAAGAATGCCCAGGAAGAGATTGTGAGTTTGTTGGTTGTTAAAAACAAAAAGGTAAAGTTCTGGCTTACAACTCTGGAGAACAAAATAAAGCCAGTCTTACCTGAGCAGAGAGACTCGGTGAAGTGCCATTCCAGGGGTCCTATAGGCCAGCAGCGGCCTCTTGTGGCCAGTTTTATATTAGGGAAACTGTCAATCAAAATGAGCGGAAATTTCCACTTCCCTCCTCACTTTTAACTTTGGTCCTAAGCTATTTTATTTACTTATGATTTAAGGACTGTATTAGTAGTATGTCAAGGAAGCCCTCAGTATTTGTATAAATTAAAAAGAGGGTTTAAATAAATGTTTTGTTTTAGTGAAGCTAAAGTCATCGGACCATGGGGGGTGGGTATAAAAGGTCCTCCTGTGCTTCCAGATTCAGATAGGGTGTCAGTGGAGAGCTGACTGTGTGAGGTGTCAGGCCTCTGATGCAAGAGCGTGTGTTTGCACACTTGATGCTGTATGTGTGCCACTGGGCACAACATTGACTTTTGACTTTAAACCTGCTGCACTAATAATTTCCTTGAATTCTGTGCAACTGCTGATCATTTTATGCAACCAAAATAAAATGATAAATGCCATCTGGCATTTTTTAAGCACTTTAGCTGTGGTCTGCCTGAAGTTATTATCCTGAGCTCCTTACCCCACTACACAGACACAGGAGCAGACTGCAGATGCCAATCAGATACCAGAGCAGAAAAGCACTCGTGTTCTGATTGGGTATTGGCAATGCCACACCTCGCTAGTAAGGAGTCCGGTCTATGTCTCAGGTGGCGGCTATTGAAGCAACCGACCGGCTTTCTCTTTCGGAACATATAAACCAGCAGATCTCCCTAGCTGTTCACACAGCAAGGACACCACAACTCCAGAACCACAGCTCGGCAGTAAGATTATATTTAAAAATTAAATTTTTACTGAAGTATTTAAGCTTTTAACTGGAATATAGTAACTAAGCAGACCGCAGATGCAGAATCCCGACTGGTCCACAGCTGCCTGAACACAAATCTGTTTCTAATTTTATTTTATATAATTCCTGAGGGGAAAAAGCACATGTCAGCAATTATATATCATGTCAAAGTTTGTTTGCTCAGGGGATGGGGTGGGTATTAGAGCTGGCAACCGCAAGGAACATCGCATCATTGATTTGCCAAAACTCCTGAGGCTCCAAAACCCTAATGTTTTTCATTTCTTTAATTTGTCCATTTTACATTCTTCAACCCTAATATCTGCAATAATGTAACTTTTTCTTCAATTAATTTCTTTCTTTTGTGGTAGTGGAAACATATCTTCATTCACGCAGGTCCCTTTGGGACTTGTGTGAACAGATGCAGATACATAGGGCCCTCTGGTATTTTATTTATTAATTTTTGAAAGTTGGATTTACAACCTTTGAGTCAGGGACTCATTTATAAAGGCACCTTGTCACAGGGAGGGTAGACATGGTTACAGTGTGAGATACAACAGTGGTAACATACAGGTGCAATACAGATAACAAAAGAACACAATATAACAGTGGTTTATGGAATAAAGTTACATGCAGTAAATAGCATACCCTCTGTGCTTTCATGTGAATGCAGATGCAGACAAGCAGGACAATCCAGGCCCTGCACCAAGGCAAGATTCCATCTGGCTATTGAAGTGCAAGGCTCTCTGTGCCCTGCCCATTTATTCATCTATGGATGCAGATACACAGGAACCCCTGGGCCCTGTGCCAAGAGAAAAATCGTCTTCATGACATGGTTGCTTGTTTTTCCACTAACAGGCTTTTTAACCCTTTCACTGCGATGGTTTTTCTGTAAATTGCATATCCTTGCTGCCAGAGGTTTTTTCACTGGGTTTGTACACCTATCGTTTACAGCATTATTACATAATGCTTCTTTATTCCCTGGTAAAATATTTTTGTCAGGGTAGTAAGAACCTAACACAACTATAATTTAAAGTGAAAATATAAGTTTTCCAGCTAAGCAATTTTGGAGATAGATATGTTTATTCAGTGAAATTTCAATTGTTTTTGCAAATTTGTATTTGCAAAAAACATTGAAGTTTGTAAAAACATTAAAATCGATCGCATCATTGATAAAAATTTTTGTCTAAAATGTAACTAATTTTTATTTTTAAGTTACAAATTCTTTATAAAAACACAAATTTCACATTGGATTCTCAGCTACAGATTATGAGAGTGACTGGAACCAATTACCTACAGTAGGGCCATGCTGACCTTTGGGGGGTATCTATTGGATTATGGGGTGCACGTCACAAAATCAATTAAGAAAAAGTAAGAAGTATCCTGTTTCACATGACAGGGAAGTAAATGAGTAAATCAAGGTCAGATTGTACCCATAGCTACATGCCTGGGTCACATGACCAAAAACAAGATAGCTGACACTGTTCAGTCATTTTTGTGTCACACTGCTTGTGACTCATTTATTGGGATAACTAGATTATAAAAGTGGTAAATGTCAATGGATTATACCATTTCTTATGGCAGTAGTGGCTTAGATGAAATTTCTGATCCCTAATTTCACATTACAGACTCACCTGCAGAGAACTGGGTGCCATACCCAACCACTCATGGTATGCCTGTGTTGGCCAATGGGGTGACCACCTATTGCATTATGGGGTGCATGACAATAAATTCAAAAAGGAAAAGTAAGAAGTAGCCTGTTTTACATGACAGGGAAGTGAATGAGTTAATCACGGTCCAGATTGTACCCATAGCTACATCCCCTGGGTCACATGACCAAAAATAAGGTGTCTGACACCGTTCAGTCATTTTCTGTGTCAAACTGTCTCTCTTACACATTTATTGGGACAACTAGATTATAAAAGAGGTAAATGTCAATAGATTACACATTTACGTATGGCAGCAGGGGCTTGGATGAAATTACTGATCACTAATTTCACATTATAGACCTGCACGCGGCTGGGGTGCCATACCCAATCACCCATGGTAGAGCCATGCTGGTCCATGGGGGCTCACCTATTTCTTTATGTGGTACATGCCAATAAATTGAGAAAGAAAAAGTAAGAAGTAGCCTGTTTTACATGACAGGGAAGTGAATGAGTAAATCTAGGCCCAGACTGTATCCATACCTACATCCACTGGGTCACACGACCAAAAACAAAATGGCTACCTCTGTTCAGTTATTTTCTGTGTCAAGCTGCTTCTGTTACATGTTTGTAGGGATAACTACATTATAAAAGTGGTACATGTCAATAGATTACACCTTTCTTACATCTGCAGAGGCTTGAATGACATTTCTGATCACTAATTTCACATTATACACTCACCATCAGATAGCTGGGGTGCCTTACCCAACCACCCATGGTTGGACCATGTTGGCCCATGAGGTGCCCACCTATTGCAGTATGGGGTCAATGCCAATAAATTGAGAAAGAAAAAGTAAGAAGTAGCCTGTTTTACATGATGGGGAAGTGAATGAGTAAATCAAGGCACAGATTGTACCCATAGCTACATTCCCTAGGTCACATGACCCAAAAGAAGATGGCTACCTCTGTTCAGTCATTTTCTGTGTCAAACTGCTTGTGTTACATGTTTATTGTGATAAGATTATAAACGTGGTAAATATCAATGGACTACCTTTTCTTATGGCAGCAGTGGCTTGGATGAAATTTCTGATCCCTAATTTCACATTATAGGCCCACCTGCAGATAGCTGGTTTGCCATACCCAACTACCCATGCTATGCCCATGCTGGTCCATGGGGTCCCACCTATTGCATTATGGGGTGCATGCCAAAAAATTCAAAAAGGAAAAGTAAGAAGTAGCCTGTTTTCCATGACAGGGAAGTGAATGAGTAAACCAAGGCCCAGAATGTACCCATACCTACATCCCCTGGGTCACATGACCAAAATAAGATGGCAGCTACCGTTTAATAATTTTCTGTATCATACTGCTTCTGTTACACGTTTGTAGGGATAACTACACTATAAAAGTGGTAAATGTCAATGGATTACACCTTTTCTTCCATCTGCAGGGGCTTGGATGAAATTTCTGGTCATTAATTTCACATTATAGACCCACCAGCAGATAGCTGGGGTGCCATACCTAACCACCCATGGTATGACCGTGATGGACCATAGGAGACCCATCTATTGCATTATGGGGTACATCACAATAAATTGAGAAAAGAAAAGTAAGAAGTAGCCTGTTTTATATGATGGGGAAGTGAATGAGTAAATCAAGTCCCAGACTGTACCCATACCTACATCTTCTGGGTCACAAGACAAAAAACAAGATAGCTATCTCTGCTCAGTCATTTTCTCTGTCAAGCTGCTTGTGTTACATGTTTATTATGATAACTAGATTATAAAAGTGATAAATGTCAATGGATTACACCTTTTGTTATGGCAGCAGTGACTTGGATAAAATTTCTGATCCATAATTTCACATTAGAGACCCACCTGCAGATAGCCGAGGTGCCATACCCAACCACCCATTTCATGCCCATGCTGGTCAATGGGGTGTCCACCTATTGTATTATGGGGTGCATGCCAATAAATTCAAAATAGAAAAGTAAGAAGTAACCTGTTTTACATGACAGGGAAGTGAATGAGTAAATCAAGGCCCAGATTGTACCCATAGCTACATTCCCTGGGGCACATGATCACAAACAAGATGGCTGACAACGTTCAGTCATTTTCTATGTCAAACTGTTTCTCTTACACATTTATTGGGATAATTAGATTATACAAGAGGTAAATGTCAATAGCGTACACATCTTCTTATAGCAGCAGGGGCTTGGATGACATTTCTGATCACTAATTTCTCATTTTAGACCCACCTACAGATAGCTGGGGTGCCATATCCAACTACCCATGGTATGCCAATGCTGCACCATGGGGTGTCCACCTATTGTATTATTGGGTGCATGCCAATAAATTAAAAATGGAAAAGTAAGAAGTAGCCTGTTTTACATGACAGGGAAGTGACTGGGTAAATCAAGGCCCTGACTGTACCCATATCTACATCCCCCTGGGTCACATGACCAAAAACAGGATGGTGACTATTGTTTGATCATTTTCTGTGTCAAACTGCTTCTGTTACATGTTTGTAGAGAAAACTATATTATAAAAGTGGCAAATGTCAATGGAGTACACTTTTTCTTACTTCTGCAGGGGTTGGATGAAATTCTTGATCACTAATTTCACATTATAGCTCACCAGCAGATAGCTGGGGTGACATACCCAATCACCCATGGTAGGGCCATGCTGGTCCATGGGGGGACCACCTATTGCATTATGGGGTGCATGCCAACAAATCCATAAAGGAAAAGTAAGAAGTAGACTGTTTTCCATGACAGGGAAGTGAATGAGTAAATCAAGGCCCAGATTGTACCCATACCTACTTCCACTGGATCGCATGACCAAACACAAGATGGCTGACACTATTCAGTCATTTTCTGTGTCAAACTATTTCTTATACATTTATTCTGATAACTAGATTATAAAAGAAGTAACTGTCAATGGATTACACCTTTTCTTACATCTGCAGGGGTTTGGATGACAGTTCTGATCACTAATTTTACGTTATACACCCACCAGCAGATAGCTGGGGTGCCTTACCCCATCACCCAAGGTAGGGCCATGCTGGCCCATGTGGTACCATCCTATTGTATTATGGAGTACATGCCAATGAAATGAAAAAGGAGAAGTAAGAAGTAGTGTGTTTTACAAGACAAGGATGTTAGATCAGTAAATCAAGGCCCAGCTTGCACCCATAGCTAGATTCCCTGGGTCACATGACCAAAAACAAGATGGCTACCTATGTTCAGTTATTTTCTGTCAAACTGCTTCTGTTACATGTTTGTAATGATAACTACATTATAAAAGTGGTAAATGTCAATGGTTTATACCTTTTCTTACATCAGCAGAGGCTTGGATGACATTTCTGATCACAAATTTCACATTATAGACCCACTAGCAGACAGCTGGGGTGCAATACCCAATCACCCATGGTAGGACCATGCTGGTCCATGGGGGGCCAACCTATTGCATTATGGGGTACATCCCAATACACCTTGGGCCGGATATTCAAAAGGGTCGTGACATGCACAATGGGGTTGCGCATGCGCAAGTCCGAAAGTGCGCCATTCTGCGATATTCAGCAGGAGGCAGTTGCACCACCGAAAACATGCTGAGCAACAGCGCAATGCAAATGAAGGCATGCACAACTGAAGGGGGTGGATCCATGCATAAAGAGGCTAATGCGATATCCAAAGATTCTGTGCATGCGCAACAGCGGAACAGCCAGAAGTTGCGCCCCAGCGGAAATGAGCTAAAATAAAAATGCTCAAGGAAGAGGTGCAAGAACGCTACAGGGATGCCAAGTGGGGAAGAGAGAGAGAGAGAAAGACAGACAGTGACAGGCCAGGGCAGGCAGGAAGCAGTGTGGGGCATAGGCTGCAGAGGCCAGTGGGGTGCCCGTGCAGTGGAAGTAGCAGTCAGGACAGCGGGGGTAACAGAGCAACATCAGCCAGGGGGGCACAAGCCAGGGAGATGGACAGTGGCAGCTTCCACATGGAAGCTGTAATGAGGGGGGTGAGAATGCAAGGTGCAGGGGGACGTGGCCGTGGATGGGCCCGTTGGTGGTACGCCCCCAACAGGCAGTACCATGCCCACATCAGCTTTGAGCTGTACACAGATGTAGAGATCATGGGCCGGTACCACCTGAACAGGGCAATACTGAGGCGGCTCTGTGAGCTGTGCAGTGATGTGATGCAGGCACCCTCACGACGGAGTCATGCTCTGTCAGTGGAGACCAAAGTGACAGCCTGCATGTGCCTGCTCACCACGGGCACCTTCCAGAGGCCAACAGGGGACACCACAGGCATCACACAGTCGGCCACGTCACGCATCCTCACCCAATTCCTCAGCGCACTGCTGCCACATGCTGTGGAGCACATCCATTTCCCCAGCACCATGGCAGAGCGTACAGCAAACATGCAGGCATTCCACAGGGTAGCACATATGCCTGGCATGCTAGGGGCCATAGACTGCACCCATGTGGCTATTCACACGCCACCTGGCCCCGATGGGGCTGCGTATAGGAATAGAAAGGGCTTCTCCAGTGTCAACTGCCAGGTGGTGTGATGCCACTGGGCGTGATAATCAATGTCTGTGCCACACACCCCTGGCGGAGCACATGATGCCTCATAGGCATCAGTCCACACTGTGCCATCGATTTGAGAGTGGGGACATCCCCACAGGCCATCTAGTGGGTGAGTATGCATGTAGGAAATGCAAACTCGGGGCAAGGGTGGGAATGCCACAGGTGCCATGGTAGTAGCACACAGGGATATGGGCAATATGGACCTGAACATGATACTGATCTCCACTATCTCCACACAGGTGACAGCAGATACCCACTCCATCCCTGGCTGCTCACACTGTACCGGCGCCCCATGACCCCATCGCAGCAATGCTATAATGAGGCACATGCCGCCACACGCAACATCATTGAGCGGGTGTTTGGGATGCTCAAGGCACGCTTGATGCCTAGACACCTCCGGCGGTGCCCTACAGTACAGCCCCTCAAAGGCCTGTGGGATATTCCTGGCCTGTTGTATCCTGCACAACATGGCCAATGACTGTGGGATAGCTGTACAGGTTGAAGAGGGGGACAGCAATGGGGATGCCAGCGGCGCCGGTGTTGATGGTGATGAGCAGCCCCCCCTTGGACAGCGGGACCCCCGACTGATCCGGCAGGCTCAGCTGCACCAGGACACCATCACGGAGGAGCATTATGCACAACACAGGTAAGTCAAGGGGCCATGTGCAAACAACACTGTCCTGGCGCAACCCAGAGGCACACAGAGTAACACACCAGGGGTGCATGACGGCAAGGGGAGTGGAAGGGACCAGGCACACAAACACACCATCAGGGAGGGGCGAACAGTCATATGGACACACACACACACACACACACACACACACACTAGGCACAAAGCATACATGGGCAGGTGCACAGCAGAGCAGGAACAGACGTGGCAAACACACAGATCCACAGACCACACCCACCACCTGTACTGTCCAAGTACGTGTGTCAGATGCTGGGCACCCTTGCACCTTGGTGTACAGTACAATGCAGGCATCATCATGCACACGCACCTGTGGACAGCAGTCGGGATGGTGTGCAGGTGATCCATATGTCAGCGTGATGGGCAGGGCACCCACCAGTGCACTGCCCACCATGACGCACAGTGCACACAGGGCAGCACCAGACAGGGCCCGCACTGGGAGACAGGTCAGTCATGTTGCACCATTCCACAGCCACCGCGGATGCGTGGGCGGCCCCACCATGACCCAACAGCACTGGCAGGCTGAGCAGGGGCCACATGGGGTGGCACCGATGGACAACCAGGGGTCCCACTGCGCGATTGCGACCTTGTCCGCAGTGGGGTCTGTAGGATACCAAACATACCTGCACCAGGGGTGCTTGGGATGCCCACAGCAGAACCCAGTGTCAACAGGCTTGGTGTCGCATGATGCCAGGAATGGGGAGTGGAGAGCGTACTGTGTGGGGTGCGCGGTACAGGAGCACCTGCTTGTGTGCCCAATGCAGCCACGACAGCGACCAATGCCTGGGTCTTCCTGTCAATGGCAGCGGTCACATCCATCTGCATATGGACCATCTCTGCATGGTCCAGAGCACAGTCCCTGCTGTGCCGCTCCACAGCCACACACAGTGCCTCCACAGACGTTGCAACCCGCCTTTGCTGCTGTACTGATTCCCGCAGCAGGCGGGTGTGCTCTTCAAATGGATACTCTGCCACAATGACATCCTGTCCCCCAGGGTATGGAAGGTCCTGATGCTCAACACCCCTTGAGGGTGGGCGCTGTTCACCATGACCAGGAATGGGCATATCAAAGGGCGGCGGGCATGTGCCACCGCTGGACACTGTACCCCCAGACCTGGTGGGTGACTGCTGCTGCTGCCCCTCCAACTGCTGTGCCCCAGGGACCACTCATTCCACTGCTGTGGCCACAACAGTGCCAGAACCTGCACAGCCACCGGTGCTGCCCCACTGGTGCTGACAGGCACAGCCTGGGACTGTGCCGACATGCTGGCACACATGTTGGAACCAGGTAGGCCCAGGGGCACGTACTGGCCTGCTGTGTGTCCGTCATGGGACCCACACATGTCACTGCCCATTGCAGTCCTTGCATCATCAATGGTGCAGGTAAGTGCTACAGCCACAGTCACAGCGTGCTGGCATGCTTGCATGCCAGACTGCTGAGACACAAGCTGTGCACCCCCCACACCCGACTCACCGACACCAGAGTTGGCAGCCCAGCATGCATGCTGGTGCAGTGCATGCTGGCTGGTGACAGAGGTGGATGGACCCTCCTCCATGTCCAGCAGGTCTTCCTCACTGCCTGGATCCACCACCACCATCCCCTGAAGACGAACAGGATCTGTAACAGAAAGAGAGGACATGTGAGTGCATGTGAACAACCTTCCCCCAACACCACCACCATGTCATACCGTGCAGTGATGGGCTTCCACCTGTCTGGAATCCACCTCCTGGTACATCCTGAATAGCACTCCACTGCATTGATGCAGCCAGTTGGTCCTCAGCCGGGGTCAGCTCCACCACCGCTGGCTGGCCCCGCCAGTACCAGCACGTGCCGCCCTGAGGGCTGCCACCTTCTCCTTCACCTTCCTGCGGTCGGTCCCCATCTTCTTTTTGCATTCCTGCATGGAGCGCTGGTGGCTTCCGTGCAGGTTCACTGCCCGAGCTGCCCCCTCCCATGCAGCCGAACGGGCCTGAGGGGTGCCCTGCCGTCCACTCAGTAGTGACTCCTCCTCCAGGTAGGCCTGGAAGAGGGCCTCTGTCTCTGCCATGGTGAAGTTGGGCCTCCTCCTCCTTCGCCCACCATCCTTACCTCACCTTGGCTCTGCTCGGTCATGGCGATCTGTATGGGTGGAAGTGGACACCTGTCACTGTGCAGTCTACAGCGTTATTCCATGCCCATTGTCCAGAACATCCCACAGCATGCAACCCACCTCTCACCTGCAGTAACCGAATCTGGCCAGTGCAGCCCAATGTCACACATTTATAGCGCAATGCATGCAAATTAGGAGTGGAGCAACTGTAGTGAGATGCAAATCGCGCCACTGCGCCTTTGAATGGCTGATCAGATGATTTGCATGTGTCGGCTGAATATCACGCCATTGCGCTTTGCGCAATATGGTTGAGCCAGCTGAGCCAATTGCACAGATCTGTGACTGTGTGGTACACTGCATTGCGCATGTCCAGGTAGCTTACGCAGGCGTCTGCCGCGCTGATGATGTGCTGTGCGCGATCGGCAATTCAGGCCATGGCCACCATTGTGCCAGTGGCGCTACAGCACTGGGCACCATATGGCGCTGTGGCACTACTGCGCAATAGTCCACTGTGGCACTGGCACGCAGGTGGTCAGTCGCGCAGGATGCGTAGACGTCAGATGGCACTGTGCATGGCCTTGTGTCATAGACCCCTGACCTGGTGTCCGACCTTTGCGCCCTTGCGCTGTTCGGCTGCCATGTGTACGGCCCTATTGCGCTGTTTGGTGACAGCTCTATGGAACCAACGGCTGCTAGTTAACAGCGATTGGAACCTATGGTGGTCTATTGCACAACATTTCTACGTCGGGTTGCCGCTCTGCGGGGTGCCATATTGCCTACTGTACAACATGAACTATGGCACGCAGGAGAGCACCCCAATGAAGCCCAGTGGAGGTGGCCAACCTGGTGGCCCTGGTTGAGCCCCACTATGGGGCACAGTATGGGGATGAGCCCCTCACCATGGCTCGCACCCAGGTGTGGCTGCAGGTGGCCACTGACCTGGTGAGGGTCACAGGACAGTGCCAGTCTGCAGAGCAGTGCAGGCACAGATTCAGTGACCTCCGCAGGAGGGAGCCAGATGTGCTGCAACACCTAAGGTCCCGTGCCAGGAGGGGCATTGTGCCTAGGCCAGGTGGGTGTACCATCTATGCACCTGTATTCTCCGTAAGGGTGTGACTGTGTTTTGGTGGTGGTGCATGGGGGATGGCTCTGCCATGGTTGGCTGTGTCAGTGTGTGCAGGTGTGAGATGCATGGGTCTGGCTGTGTGGGCAGGCACACTCACTGGGGCAGGGGGCAGTCTGCTTTGGAGTCACACTGATGTTTTTCTCAACATTTGTCACCCACAGGCCTGGCAGAGAGGATGCAGGCATGGGCTGAGGAGGGCCGTGGCAGGGCCAAGGTGGCGGACGGAGGTGATGTAAGGGGGGGGCCACAGCGGCAGCAGCAGCAGCAGCAGCAGCAGCCACAGCTGCTTGATGAGTGTGAGTATCAATACATCATGGATGCTATTGCATGCTGGAGGGTGGGCATGACCACCAGCCATGGACAACACAACCATGCATGACACAGGCAACAGTCATCACTGTCCAGTGTCACTGCACGCCTGTGTGTGCATCACTGGTGGTCCATGCATGCACTGGGCACATGGCTGTGGAACTGGCATCCCACCACATTGCACGTCACTTGACAGCCTTGTTTGTGCTGTGATGGACATGGGCAGTGTGTGTGTGCAGTGGTGCACATAGCTGGTGCTGCCTGGTTGGGCATGTGCATGGTCACTGTAGGTGGGTGCATACCATCACAGGTGCGGGGCACTGGGCTATATGCCTTGCAGGATGGGTGGTGTTCAGGGTTGTGGACAGTCACAGCCATTGACTGTGTTCCCTTTTCCTAGGCCTCAGCATCCTATGCAGAATCGAGTGTGCCCTCCACCAGCTGACCAGGGTGTCCATTGAGAATCATCACATCCTCAGGGACATTCAGCGCCGTGGGCTCCGGCGACGGCACAGCCGACAAGGACAGCACCAGGCAGCAGCAGAACAGCCTGCTAGGCATTAAACGGGCTTCCCCTTCCCACTTCACCCATCCCTCCCACCCTGCCTTCCCTCTCCCAGTTGTTCACCCCTACCCTTGCCCACCCTACCTTGTACCCCTACCCCCCCGGTCTTGTAAATATTTGTAAATAGTTTTGTTCTTGTTGTTGTAGTTCTACTTTCTCTTTTGCACTATATATATATATATATTGTTATGAATACTGTGGTGGTCTTAGATTTGCAGCTGGCTATGGTTGCTCCAGTTGCAGTGGTGTGCATGCCATCTGGGGTGGTATGGTCCTGGGTATGTATGTGTGTGTGTGTGTGTGTGTGTGTGTGTGCATGGGGAGGTGTCTCCGGTGTGGCAGTGACTTTCAGTCGGTCTTGCCATCTGCTGCCACCCACTGCTCGGTGCCCAGGGTGGGTCTGGCTTGTATAGTTCTATGCTACACGAGGTTGACGTGTGCTGGGGGGATGCATGGTGTTTACTGCAGTGACAGTCACTGCACATGGGTGGTGTCTTGGGGTCACAGTGCAGGGTGTGCTGTGCAGACGGGGGGGCTGATGTGCACTGTGGTTGTCAACCCCCTGTGTGTGGCAGTCTCAGCCTGACAGTGGTTGTGCTGGGGCGTCATGGCCCTGCTGTGCTTTGTTGGCTTGTCCCCTTGGGCCAGTGGATCATCCATCCCTTCCCCAGTGATGCTGTGCTTGGAGTGTGCTGGTGTCTTATTGGTTCTGCAGTGTGTTCCTGTGCCCATGTGTGGCATGGCTGGCGGTGGGCCCCAGCCTGCCTCCCTGGTTGTGCAGTTCCATTGCTCTGCTGGGGGTGGGGGGGCTCTGCTTGCACTATGGCACCTCTGGACTGCTCAGCTGGGCTAGCCTTGTTGCGCTATGGCGCAACCTTTCTGCTCAGCTTCCCCTTCCTGGTTGCGTTATGGTGCAATTTGTGCGATATTCAGACGTTGGCTGCTTGCGCAATTTGTTTTGCTCCATGTTTGAATATCACGTCTGTTGCGCCTATGCGCAGTTGACTTGTGCTTGCTCCTGCTGTTGCGCACATTTTGGGCGCAGTTTGAATATCTGGGCCCTAGAAAGAAAAAGTAAGAAGTAGCCTATTTTCCATGACAGGGAAGTGAATGAGTAAATCAAGGCCCAGATAGTACCCATATCTATTGCCCCCTGTGTCATATTACTTAAAACAAGATGGACGACACAGTTTAGTCATTTTCTGTGTCAAACTGCTTCTGTTACACATTTATTGTGATAACTAGATTATAAAAGTTGTATATGTCAATGGATTACACATTTTCTTACAGCAGTAGGGGCCTGGTTGACATTTCTGATCCATAATTTCACATTACAGAGCCACCTGCAGATTGCCGGGTGCCATACCCAGCCACCCATGGTATGCCCACACTGGCCATGGGGTGTCCATCTATTGCATTTTGGGGTACATGCCAATACATTCAGAAAGAAAAAGCAAGGAGTAGCCTGTTTTACATGAAAGTGAAGTGAATGAGTAAATCCAGGTCCAGACTGTACTCATATCTACATCCCCTGGGTCACATGACTAAAAACAAGATGGCTGACACCGTTCAGTCATTTTCTGTGTCAAACTGTTTCTCTTACACATTTATTTGGAGAACAAGATTATTAAAGAGGTAAATGTTAATGGATTACACATTGTCTTACAGCACAGGGGTTTGGATGACTTTTGTCATTACTAATTTCATATTATTGATGCACCTGAAGATAGCCAGGGTGCTATACCCAACCGCCCATGGTATGCCCATGCTGGTCCATGGGATGTCCACCTACTGCACTGTAGGGTACATGTCAATAAATCCATAAAGGACAGGTATGACGTTGCCTGTTTTACATAACCAGGAAGTGAATGAGTAAATCAAGACCCAGACTGTACCCATATCTACATTCCCTGGGTCACATGACCAAAAACAAGATGGTGGCTACTGTTCGGTCATTTGCTGTGTCAAACTACTTCTGTTACACGTTTGTTGGGATAACTAGACTATAAAAGTGGTAAATGTCAATGGATTACACATTTTCTTACAGCTGCAGAGGCTTGAATGAAATTTATAATCACTAATTTCACATTACAGACCCACCTGCATATAGACACGGTGCCATACCCAACCACCCATGGTATGCCCATGCTGGCCCATGGGGTGTCTGACTATTGCATTGTGGGATACATCAATAAATCCATAAAGGACAGGTATGACGTTGCCTGTTTTACATAACCAGGAAGTGAATGAGTAAATCAAGGCCCAGATAGCACCCATTATCTGCATCCCCTGAGTCACATGACCAAAAACAAGATGGCTGCTACAGTTTAGTCATTTTCTGCATCACACTTATTCTGCTACACATTTATTGGAATAAGTAGATTATACAAGTGGTAAATGTTAGTGGATTACACCCTTTCTTAGAGCAGCAGAAACTTGGATAAAATTTCTGATCAATAATTTCACATTACAGACCCACCTGCAGATATCCGGGGTTCCATGCCCACCTTCAGGTAGATGGGGTGCCATACCCAACTACCCATGGTATGCCCATGCTGGCCCATTGGGTGACCACCTATTGCATTATGGGGTATATGTTAATAAATTCATAACGGACAACTAAGAAGTAGCCTGTTTGACATGGCAGGGAAGTGAATGAGTTAATCAAGGCCCAGACTTTACCCATATCTACATCATCAGGGTCACATGACAAAAAAACAAGACGGTCACCAATGTTCAGTCATTTTCTGCAACAAACTGCTTCTGTTACACATTTATTAGGATAACTCGATTATAAAATTTGTAAATGTCAGTTGATCACATCTTTTCTTACAGCTGTAGGGGTTTCAATGAAATTTCTGCTCACTAGTTTCATATTATAGTCCCACCTCCAGATAGCCAGTGTGATAGACCTAACCACCCATGGTAGACCCATGCTGATCCATGGGGTGTCCACCTATTGCATTTTGGGGTACATGTCAATAAAACCATAAAATTAAAGCAAGAAGTAGCCTGTTTTACATAACAGGGAAGTGAATGAGTAAATCATGGCCCAGACTGTACCCATATCTACATCCCCTGTATCACATGACCAAAAACAAGATGGCTGACACAGTTCAGCCATTTTCTGCATCAAAGTGTCTCAGGTACACATTTCTTGGGCTAACTAGACTATATAAGTTTTCAATGTCTATGGATTACACCTTTCCTACAGCTGCAGGGGCATTGATTATATTTTTGATGACTAATTTTACATTACAGACCAAGAAGGAAGAAAAGTAAGAAATGGACCTGATTACATAAAAGGCGAGTTGTGTATGTTTCAGTTTTCATTTAACATTAACCATTTGCATTTCAACTCTGGTCTGCTCGCGCATGCGACACTAAAACCATTCACCACCCTATTGTATGAAGATGAGGGGGTCACTTGCATTGTGACATCTGTACTAAAGCAGAATAAAGTCATACTGTTTTATTAGTAATGACACTATTGCTGCTGAATAACATTTTCAAGTGTATGCACCGCCAACAAAACAGCGTTCCATCACAAGCTATGAGACCATTATCATGTGGCCAAAAACCCTGTCATTTCCCTATTCTAGAACACGTCTATTATTCAACTCTTGGTTTTCTGTTCAAACCAAGCAAGCCGTTTCTGATCCTGTTTGGAAAAAATTATCTTACCTTATAACTATCATGCCTGTGACCTGTGGGGAGGGGGTGGGGGAGTCCCATATACTATAACATTTTCATTGTGATGTACATACTGAAGTAGAATGTGAATTCATTCTGTTTTAGTAGTGACGTCACTATTGCAGCAGAATGACTTTTTCACAACTTGCACATATCATTATACACAACAGTGTTCCATCAGATGCTAAAAGACCATAAACCTATGGAGAAAAACCCTATCCTTTCCCTTTTCTAAAACATGTCAAGTAGTCTACTCCTTGTTTTATATTTATTTCAAACACACCATTGCCAATCCTGTATGAAAAAAAATGACTTTCTCTCTATCTATCTACCACCTTCATGCCTGTGACCTGTGGAAATAAATACCTGTCTACTATTACCCTAGACTATTTAAGCAATAATACCCAACAGAGTGGGCGGTATTGTGCTATCCCAGACTGCCCAGGGGCCACTGGAAGGTCCAATATAGCACAATACTGCCCACCCTGGAGAGTATTATTGAGCTTAGAAAATGGGCACAGTAAAACAAAATGGCCCGGATATGCAAACTGCGCCAAGCTGTGGTGCAAGCCTGGGTGCAGCTCAACTTTGTTGCGCAGGGGCATGGCCTGGGCGATATTCAATGGAGCTGCGCTATGGTGCAGCAGCTTTGAATAACACACCCTGGCCTCCCCCACTGTGCATGGCGCAGTGGCAGTGTACCAGTGCAAGTGGCCAGAGTGGAGCATGGAGAAGCGCTAGTGCAAGTGCGATTGTGCCATGCACAACACCTGCGATATTCAAAAGGGGACATGCAAATGGGGCTATAATTTATGCAAGGCACACAGAGGGCCATTTGCATCTCATTATGGTCCCATTTGCATGCCATTAGCATGCAGGTGCACTGATCCCTGACGACTTGTGCCTGGTGCCCTGCCAGGCAGCAGCCATTGGGGACCAACACCCCCTGCAGCCCAATTGCAGGCATTCATGTAAACCCCCCCCCGTCCAATATCCCTGGTGGTCCAGTGGACCACTGTGTACCTGATCATAGGCATTTGTCTATAAGTATAAGCCCCCACTCCTATATCCCTGGTGGTCCAGTGGACTGCACTCTGCCCGATCACGGGCATCAGTAATATAACCCCCCACATCCAATATCCCTGATGATTCAGTGGACCTCTATGTGCCTGATCATGGGCATCAGTAATATAACCCCCCCAACCAATATCCCTGGTGGTCCAGTGGACCTCTATGTGCCCGGTCACAGGCATCAGTAATATAACCTCCCACCCATGTCCAATACCCCTGGTGGTCCAGTGGGCCAATAGCTGCCCAATTGTGGGCATCTGTAACTCACAACATACCCTACTCCCTGGTGGTCTAGTGTACCCCCCTCCCCACCCGCCCACTGAGCCCACCTCCCGCTTCCCCCATCAGTCAGTGGATGGCAGCACCCCACCGCCTGCCACCCCACCCGCCCGCTGACTGACAGCTCAGTAGGGCTGCATGCCCATTGGTTCAGTGTGAGCCAATGGCATGTAGTTCATACCAGATAACGACAGTCCAGATATGTGAATGAATTCATTCACATATCTAGACTGAGTTGTGCGGTATGGGCTGCACGCTCATTGACCACACTGTGAACCAATGGGTGTGCAGCCCTACTGAGCTGTCAGTTGGTGGGCGGGCGGGTGGCAGGTGGTGGGGTGCTGCTGCCCGCCAGCTGACGGAGGGGGAGCAGGTGGTGGGGCTTAGTGGGCGGATGGGGAGCGGGGTGCACTAGACCACCAGGGGAGTAGGGTATGTTAGGAGTTACAGATGCCTGTAATCGGCAGTGATCGGGTCCACTGGACCACCAGGGATATTGGACATGGGGGGAGGTTATATTACTGATGCCCGTGATCGGGCACATAGAGGTCCACTGGACCACCAGGGATATAGGACGGGGGAATTTCACTACATGGATGCACGCACGGGCATGGGGTGTTCAGGTACGGCAGGAACTGGAGAGCCACCCACAGGTGGCAGCGTCGTGTTGCGCTCTGCAATGCAGCAGCTCACCTGTGGTGGCCATCACTTGTTCCTCTTTTTGGCTTAACTTTGTGCAGGCGCAGGTAGGGGTTGCACATGCATGACTCTGCACATCCCGGGTTGACTATCGGGCTGTGCTGGTTATGCATGGGCACGAATTCCACCTGTGCTCAGATATATTACTGATGCGCCCAAGATCAGATTTGTGCGGCGACTTTTCCTTGAATATCGCGCTAGCGCATCAGTGGGTTGCATAGTGCAACACTGTTGCGCCATGCACAACCCTTTTAAATATCTGGGCCAATAAGTTTAATAAAAACTTGTTAATTAAAAAGTCATTTCAAATATTTTTTGTGATAAAACAGTTCCTCCGCCTGCATCAGAATATGTTTTTTCATAAACTATGAATTTATCATTTACCTTGCCATTGTCCGGCATTTTCACTTTCATCTAATTTTTTGATTGCTCTGTTTAAGAACCACAGACAGAAAGCATTACTGAAGATAAACAGTCCGACTGTCCGTTTAAAGCTGTCACATGGTCATTTTTGTTCACTTAGCATTGGGTTTTGTTCGCACAGTCGCAGTGCTCAGGTGTTTGCATATTTTTTACATTCATGTCAAAACATTTTGTGAGACCAGAATGGAACATTTAATGCTTTCACTAATGCTGATTTTTTGCGAAGAAGGGGTCCCGATTATATGCTGCTCTTGCAAGGGACAGGCACTAATGACAAGAAGCGACCTGTGGAGATACATCCTAAGTAGGCTGACACATCTATTAATTTATGCATTTGGTTGCATGATGCTGTGGCTTTTTTTACACGCTGTCGAGGTTGCAGAGGATAAGGAGAAATGAGAAGCTGTCAGGTATTACTGTTTATTTGTGGTGCAACTTGAGCTCTGACAGGCTTGCCTATGTTTGTTGCCAGCTCGGGGACTTCAGTTGAGCTGCTGCCTTTTTGGGGTGGGAGAGTGACTTTTAAAACAGCAAGCATATGAGCTAAAGAAGGAGGCTGTGGAGTTTTTTATAGCAATCACAGGCGATCACTATGAATATTGGTACTGATTTGACTCTTCTTACCTTTTTTTATTAGTTTTAGATGGCTGATGCGATGGCACCGAGTTTGGGGTTGGGGAAGGCCACAGACTAGGCCGGTGAAAAGTGAGGAAAAAAATGTCTACATTTTAAAAACTGACATTCTCTTTAGAGTTTGATTTCTATACTAGGGCTTGTGTCTAGCTAGTACTATTAATGACTGTGCCCTGTTGTCTAATAGACTACTACCTTAGGAGTCAGCCAATCAGAGGCCAAAGATGTTTTTACCCATTTTCTAATATTTTTTAGATCACTATACTGCCCCTGGACACAGAACACATTTTTCTTAACTTACCCTATCCTACTATGCCTTGTTATTAGTCCCATGTTTTTTCTCCCCATACATTATATAGAATAGTTGGAGGTTGTCAATACATAACAATGATACACCTTCACCCTAAGGTTATAGTGAGGACAGCAAATAAAGAAAGGTTTTAAGAAAAGCCGTGTTGTGTATTTAGCCCACCATACAGTATTTTATATAGTGTATAATAGGAAAGAAACCAGAATAGCTTACTTTTTTTGATTACTGTTAGCATTTATCATTAGTGGCCACATTTCACCTTTGGTATTTTGTCAAAGTGACACTTCGACAGCCTGATGTCCCATGTACCACGATGTTGGGGTCACTCACACTGTGATGAATATGTAAGCAATAAGACACTATGGGGTGTGCATTAGACAGATCTAATGCATGGCTGGGGGGACATAGTGAGGCACGAGGCCACAGACCAAGTGCGCCCAGTCCCCCAGCCATGAATTAGAACTGTCTAATGCACATACCCGGAGTGGCTTATTGTGCTTATAAAATAGGCATATGTATTCTAAATCAGGTTTATTGTTTTAGCTGTGCATTAGACACTTCTAATGCACAGCTAACAACCTATAAGAATGCATGAAATCCTTTGTCCATTTAATCAACTAAAGCAGAATAGGAAGTCATTCTGTTTTACTATCAAAGTCACTGTTGTAGCATAATTACTTCAAGTGTATAGGTCATCATACAGTACACAAAGACCCTATTCTTTCCCTATTCTAAAACATGTGGAGAAACACCCTATCCTTTCCCTATTCTAAAACCTGTAGAGAAAACCCCTATTCTTTCCCTATTCTAAAATCCGCGGAGAAAAACCCTATCCTTTCCCTATTCTAAAACCTGTGGAGCAAAGCCCTATCCTTTCCCTATTCTAAAACATGTGAAGAAAAATTCTATCCTTTCCCTATTCTAAAACCTGTGGAGAAAAACCCTACCCTTTCTCTATTCTAAAATCTGTGGAGAAAAACCTTACCCTTTCCCTACTCTAAAACCTGCGGAGAAAAAGCCTAGCCTTTCCCTATTATATAATACTTCTTGAAGTCCACTCTTTGTTTCATATTCATTTCAAACACACCATTGCCAATCATGTAAGGAAAAAAAACTCTATTTCCCTATATCTAGCTCCCGCCTTTATGCCTGTGACCAGTGGAAATACCTGTCTACTATTACCCCATACTATTATTTTTTTAGATTACTGTACTGCCTCTGGAAAAGGAACACATTTTTCTTATTTTACCCTATCCAACTATGCCTTATTCCCATGTTTTAGATGTGTTTTCCCCATACATTATATAGAATAGTTGGAGGTCATCAATATACAGCAACAATACACCTTCACCCTAAGGTTCATAGATGAAATACAAGTTATGTAGACCATTGGCCTTTTGTGAACTTGCCATCATTCAGTGTTCTATTCTTGGAAGGAGAATTTTTTGTTACTCATATATTCATCAAGTCTCTTTTTGAATGTATTCATATTTTGACTCTCAACTATAGTCTTTAGGTTGAGTATGCCAGGTTGTAATTATTCTTTGACAGTTTTGTTTGTTTCACCAATCAACTTAGTTATGTGACCTGGTGCTATTATTGTTTTTTATATGTATGTTTTCCCAGACCAATTGTTTCCTACAGTAAAGTCTTCCTGGATCACTCTAAAAGCTATCTATAAGTCACCCCTGAGTCTTACATAATCCATAGAAAATAGACCTAGTTTCTTCAGTCTCTCATGGTTACAGTGAGGACAGCAAAGTAAGAAAGGTTTTAAGAAAAGTGTTGTATATTTAGGCCACCATACAGTATCTTATATAGTGTACTATAGGAAAGAAACCAAAATAGTTTACTGTTTTTCATTGCCGTTAGCATTTACCATCAGTGGTCTACATGTCACCTTTGGTATTTTGCCGATGCAATACTTTTTTCAAGTATATGGATCATCGTACACAAAGAGCATTCCATCAGACACGGTAATACCAGAAATCTGTGGAGAAAATCCCTATCCTTTCCCTATTCTAAAACTTGTGGAGAAAAACCCTATCCTTTCCCTATTCTAAAACTTGTGGAGAAAAACCCCATCCTTTTCCTATTCTAAAACCTGTGGAGAAAAAGCCTATCCTTTCCCCATTACATAACATGTCATTTAGTCCACTCTTTGTTTTCTTTTCATTTGTAACACACTATTTCTGATCTTGTATGGAAAAAAACTATCCCTATATCTATCTACCACCTTCCTACCAGCGACCAGTGGAGAAAAAAAAAATACCCAACTACTATTGCCACATACTATTAGTTTTATTTTACATCACTGTACTGGTCTGGAAAAGGAACTGTTTTTTTCTAATTCACCCTATGCTACTATGCCCTAATTTATTTATTGAATTTTGTTGACCCGGTAGGCCCACTAAGACTAGAAGTCCTTTTTTCAGGGGGTGACCGGGAGAGGGGGATACAGATGGTAACCAACTGAAATTGAACCAGATTTGGTTGGTTACCATCTGTTGGTGGAATTTCTAGTGGATGGGGGAAATTTGGCCAGGACACTGGGGAAATTCCCCTACTTTTCAGTAGAGGTGCTGTAGAGAGTCAGCATGTTTTGGAGTTCAGATGGCTGCTGAAAGCAGCGGAGGTAGGATGGCTGCTTGTCTGCTCCTCACTCTTCCTTGCGGGGACAGTGGTATGGCTGGGATACACATGAGCGATGGCCAGAACATCATACCAGAATCCCCGTGGCAGGCAGTCCCATTGCACAATGCGGAAGTCATCAGGAGTTTAGCATCTGGGTGAAGCCCAGTACTTTGGGCGGAGCCTGCAATACCTAGCAAGATAGCAGGTGATAGTGCTGTGGAGGTATGTGAAGACCAGACCTCATCACGGGGGTCTGATGCTATGCAAGCATTACCGGAAAAGAAACGTCTGATTTTGGAGGAACAATGGAGGAGTTCAGTAAAATACAATTGCAGGCTGAAGAAGACCAGAAAAGAAAACAGCCTATTTCAGATTCTCCCTTGGGCATACCAGGTACCGTTTCTAATATGTTGAGTGGTCCGGTAATTTCTGATTTAGCGAATAGAGGAACACTGCCCCAGGATTCTAACTGCACAGTTGTTGAGTCCTGGTCCCCACAACAAACCCTTCGGGGGGCAGGCTGGATTCAAACTGAAAAGGGAGACTGGATAGCCAACCCAGTAATTTCTCTTCCTGGAGCAACCAAGGAGGGTGGGAGTAAGGCTGAAGCTAGTACTGTGGATGGTGTATGTAGTTATGGGCCTGATTGTGTTGAGATTTCCCCCTGCTGATACTTTAAATACTCCATTAGATCTGGCCCCTCAATGTGTTGTTACCTATACACAAAACCTACAGACTGATATTTCCTTGTCTCCTAAGCTTACGATATCATAGCCTGAGGTTCCTGAGTTGTTTGGTAGCAAATGGGCAGGAAGGAGGGGTGGAAGAACAATGGGGAATAATAAAAACTGCCATCACAGAGGTAACAAGCCTTTGTGTGAAGCAAATAAACAAAACTAAATGATGTAAGAAACCACTATGATTCTCAAAGGAAGTGGCAGTGAAGGTTCAAGAGAAAAAGAAATCTTTCAGGAAGTACAAGGAATCACAGAAGGAGCAGGACAGAGAACTGTATCAGTTAAAGCAATAGGAAGCTGGGAAGGCAGTCAGAACAGCAAAGGCCCAAACTGAGGAAAAGATAGCCAACTCAGTTAAGAAGGGGGATAAAACCTTTTATACGAGTATCAGGGAGCCGAAGGAAGACCAAGGGAGGATAGTGAGGCTTAGTAAAGGGGAGAGGTGGGCAGAGGGTGACAGTGAAAAGGCAGAGATACTAAACAAATATTTTTGCTCAGTATTTACAAAGGAAGAAGGGGAGGTACCTAAAACAAACAGTAGAATCACTCTGGATACAGAAGTTGATACCAGCCCATTTACAGAAGAAAAGGTTCTGAAAGAACTCTTAAAACTGAAGATGGACAAAGCAATGGGGCCTGATGAGATTCATCCCAGAATTCTAAAAGAACTAAGGGTGGAAATAGTGACACCACTGGCTACCCTGTTTAACAAATCATGGGAGGATGGGGTGGTACCTGAGGACTGGAAGAGGGCAGATGTGATTCCCCTTCACAAAAGTGGGAGCAAGGCAGAAGCAGGACACTACAGACCTGTTAGTTTAACCTCAGTGGTAGGGAAAATGATGGAATCACTTCTGAAGGAAAGAATTGTCAAGTATCTAGAGGCCAAAGGGGCACAGGACCCAAGGCAGCATGGATTCACAGGAAGGTCATGCCAGACAAATCTGATAGATTTCTTTGACTGGGTGACCAAAGTAGTAGATCAGGGAGGGGCTGTGGACATGGCTACCTAGACTTTAGCAAGGAATTTGACACAGTCCCACACAAAGATTAATATACAAGTTAGCCAGCCTGGAAGTGGGTCCCAAGATGACAGCCTGGGTAAAAATTGGCTGGAGAATAGGACACAGAGAGTAATAGTAAATGGAGTCCACTCTGAAGAAAGGGGGTTACTAGTGGGTACCATAGGGTTCAGTATTAGGACCGGGTCCTCTTCAATGTCTTCAAAAGCGACATTACAGAGGGGACTGGAAGGAAAAGTATGTCTCTTTGCAGATGACACAATGATCTGCAACAGAGTTGATGCACAGGGTGGGGTGGAAAGGATGAAAAGGGACTTGGCAAGGTTAGAGGAAAGGTCAAATGTATGGCAGCTTAGATTCAATGCTAAGAAGTGCAAGGTAATGCACTTGGGAAACAAAAACCCAGGGGAAGAGTACACAATAGGACGTGAGATACTAACAACAACAAAAATGGAAAGGGACCTGGGGGTAGTCATATCAGATGACCTAAAGGTGGGCAAGCAATGTGAGAGGGCAGCAGGAAGGGCTGGGGGGATACTGGGATGCATAGGGAGAGGCATCACCAGTAGAAAACAGGAAGTTATTATCCCTCTGTACAGACAGCTGGTCAGACCCCATCTGGAGTACTTTGTGCAGTTCTGGAGACCCAGTCTCCAAAAAGACATGGACAGGATGGAGGCTGTCCAAAGGAGGGCACCAAAATGGTGCAGGGTCTGCACCGGAAGACATATGAAGAGACTTAAGGAGCTTAATATGTATAGCCTCAAGGAAAGGAGGGAGGAGGGACATGATAGAAACTTCACGTACCTCAAGGGAATCAACAAAGTTCAAGAGGGTAGCATCTTTCAAAAAAGAGGTGTGCAAGAACAAGGGGGCACAATTTGAAGATAGAGGGGGGTGGCTCAGAGGTAATTTAAGGAAGTATTTTTTCACAGAGAGGGTTATGGATGTATGGAACGGCCATTCCCGGAGGAGGTCGTGGAGTCAAAAACAGTGGTGGAATTCAAGCATGCATGCATGGGACAGTCATAAGGCAATTCTAGGGGGTTGGGGTAGAAAGAAGTAGGCTGCTGGTTAACTTTTATCTGCAGCTTATCCAGTGGGCAGGGAAATAGGCAGACTGGGTGGGCCAAGTGGTCCTTATCTGCCGTCAAATTCTATGTTTCTATGTTTTGTAATACCAGCGACTTGGGCTCTGATTTAAGTGCAGTACAGGACCAGCCTGTCCTTGCTAAACCTCTTATTACATTTTCTAGCCTTTTTAGAAAAAACTATCACTCTGGCTAAGCACAGGAATGCAGTGTGTTTAAGATTTCTGGGTCCCATGGATGTTATGCTGGATCGTTTTTATGTAGGAAAAGTTTTGATTAAACAACTGCTGGGTTTTTCACCTAGTGAGGTGTATGCTATTATACATACCCCAAGGGACAATACATATGACATCAGCTTTCGCTCTCCAGATTTGCTTAATAAATTCTGGATGAAGTATGTGATTTTGAAAACAAATCCGGCTAGGTCCCATTTGCATGCTATCTCTCTCACAAAACAGTCATTTAAAGTAATAACTGTGCTTTTTCGAAATGAGGAAAAGAATGGCGAAGATTTCACATATTGGTTGGAAAGGAAATGTACTATTCAGGGGAATTCTGAACCTATATTGGACGATGAGGGATTTTGGAATGGAGGGTGGAGATATAAGGTTAACTTACTACAGACAGATGAGGGATTACAACACTTACCTTGTTGTTTCTATTTGGGACGTGATAAGGGGTTTATTTTTTACCCGGGACAACCCAGGCATTGTTATAAGTGTGGTTCTCCTAGACATCTCAGTAGAATGTGTGAGGTAGTTAAATGTGCTCAGTGTGGGGAATTTGGTCATGTTTTTTCTGATTGTCATCATCCTAGTAAATGTTCTCTTTGTGAGGAAGCACATTCATTTGTTGATTGCCCTTGGGCTGCTCAAAATAAATCTGGAGACTATAATATTCTAGATTTTTGTATTAATATAGCAGTTAAAGCAGCATTGAGGCAGAGACCCCCGTCCCGAAATGTTCAAACACCCATTCTGGTTGCTCGAGAATCTGCTTTAATTTAAAAAGACCCTATGACCCAGCTGGTTTCTGATACTCCTGTACCTAATCCAGTGACAATGGAACCTGTTTCCAAGGTGGTTGCTTCTGGTGCCGCACCAGTCTCAATGCCTCCACCCTTTCTGCCTGAGGAGGCCTTTACTCTGGTATCTACCAGAAGATGTAGCCTTCGATCTGGAACCACAGGAATGGCTGTTCTTGACCCTCCAACGACACCTATTCATAATCCCTTCCATGTACTACAGGATGATGCAGGTACTAAGTCTGATTCAGCCTCTGTACATTCATCACAACATGATGGTACATCTGATATGGATCAAAACTTGCCACATGCAGATTCAGTTAAAAAGAAAAGGAATAGACTGGGATTGAGGAAAGGGAGTAGGAAGAAATAGTATTATTAGTTTTTGCTAATAGTTTGGGATGCAACTTAGAATTTGGCATGTTTTACATTCATTTCAGATGTTAGAGATCTATAAAATTTCAGTGGCCTCTTTGAATGTGAATAGTATACTTTCTGATAGAAACGTGTGTTGACCCTTTCCCTTTTTGAAAAAATGGACTATGATGTTGTATTTTTGTAAGATACCAGACTGCATTCTAAAATTGATATTGAATTAGCAACTGCGGGCTAGAGATGGGGTGTTACTCACTGGTCAGTAGGTTATGATCTCTGTAGTGGAGTGGGCATTGCCCTTAACAATCCCACAGCATGGTTAATACAATTAGTTGATAGTTTTCCTGGTCGAGTTTTGCTGTTGGATGTAGTGATTAGTGGCCTACAGTGTAGCTTTATAAATGTTTATGCACTTCAGACTAAATTTGCACGAGTTGAGATTTTTTGTTTACTTCAACCGTATTTATTTACCTCTAAGTATGTATTTTTGGGAGGCGATTTTAATTGTAGTAGATATAAGATGGATAGAGGACTTCGTACTAAGATGTATTGTGATGCTACTTGCCTTAATTGTTCAAACAGGTCTTAGTGATGTTATGGCCCTTAATGGGAACCCTGCAAAAACATATTTTCAAGGTACTAAATCTATACGCATAGATTTCTGGTTTCTTTCTGACTCTTTGCGGGTTATAGACACTAAAACTCTGCCAGTTGCCTCGTCTGACCATGTAATTATGGAAGCTATGGTTGCAAGCCACATGCCTGTGCATCGAGGCCCAGGGTACTGGAGATTGAATTTGGCTTTGCTACTCCTCCCTACAATAGAAAAAGTCTTTATAGCTCAATTACAGGCCAGGAAATCTGTTGTGTGTCTTTATGATACCTATCGGGAATGGTGGTTAGATACAAAAACTGACATCAAGCATTTTTTTCAAAGTATTGGAAGACTCCAGGGTAAATATAAAACTGACGCATATTTAAATTGCAGAAAGGAATTTTTGGACTTGCATTTTCATGAGGCTAATGGTAATGTTTCAGTTCTTCCCATGTTACGTAAAATTAGAGATCAAATGAATAAATTACAACATGATCGTTCCAAATCTTTGGATAATGAACGCTGGATTGGAACTCAGGGTACTAAAGCCTTTCTGAACTCATTTCAATTTAGCACTGCTCAAAGACACCAGAAATACATGATAGGACTTACTGACCAGACAGGGAATTGGTGTAGAGATCCTAGAGATATTATGCATATTGCTGACTTGCATGTCCAAACCCTTTTTGGTTTCACTGAACGTTTATGTAACACATGTGAAACTTGGTTGGGACACTGTAATTTGCCCCAGCTGACGGATTCTGGGACATCCATGTTGGTAAGACACATTACATCACTAGAGGTGTCTGCCGCTCTTTCTCAAACAAGGACAGCCACGGCCCCGGGAAATGATGGTATCCCTCATGAAATATATAAAATTGTTTTTTAGCACTTATTGAAAGAATTTACTGAAGTTCTGTATGAAATATTAACGATGGGAGTATTGCCTGAAAGTATGAATGAGGGTCTAGTAGTTTTCATGTACAAGAAAGGGGACAGAGGGGATTTGACAAACTGGAGACCTATAACTTTACTAAACACAGATTTTAAGTTGTTTACCAAAATATTAAATAATAGACTATTAAGTCATGCACATTCCTTTTTACATTCAGGGCAGATCTGTTCCATTCCTAATAGGAATACAACAGATAGTTTAATACTTTTGCGTGAAATTTTTCACAGAGGAGCTACGGGAGAACTTGCAGGCTTGATTGTAAGCTTGGACCAAGCAAAAGCCTTTGATAATGTGAGACATGGGTGTTTGTGGGATTGTTTGGCCGGGTATGGAATACCTCATACCTTTATTGAGTGGATACAGACCTGTCATGCCAAAGCTACTGCACAAGCATACTATAATGGCTGGTTAGGTACCATATGTCCCATATTATGGGGAGTTTGTCAGGGATGTCCAATTAGTGCACTTTTGTATTTATTCACAATAGATCCATTGATTAGGCGTGTTTACTGTCATACTGACATACGGGGACACTCTCTTTCAAGTACTGATCCTGAGGTTAAATGTATAGCTTATGCAGACGATTTGTGTTTTTTGGTTGGAGACTTACCCTTAGCACTTTGTTTAAAAAAAGTTTTGCAGGTTTTTTTTTGTTATTTACCGGAGCAAAAATTAACTATGACAAATATAACTGTATACCACTTAGGGTAGAGGACATTCAGTTGACACAGGTCATAGGCATACCAGTTATTAAGGATACCTGCAACATTTTGGGCCTTTTGTTCAGGGCAGGAGACTTAGTATATTTAAATTGGAAATATAAATTGCAAGAAGCACAAAATAAAGTAACTCTATGGAGTACATAGAGGCTGTCTAAACTGAAATGGATTCAAATGGTTAAAACCTTTTTATTGCCCATATTTTTATATTTGAGCGCAGTTTTTAGTCTCCCTTCAACCCTGGAGACACAAATATATAGTTGTTTTTTTTCCTTACATCTGGAGTAGTGGATTGAACCCCATAAAAAGATGTCTATTATTTAGGAAAAAAAGCATGGTGGTTTAAAAATGCTCCATCCTATAGTTTTCTTTTTTACTATGTTTCTTTACACAAATTTGAAACCATTATTTACAGATAAAGGAGGCAGTATAGCGCAGTGGTCTAAGGCTCAGAGATGCAAATCTGGTGACATCCAGCAGGCCAGACCTGGGTTTGAATCCCACAGCTTCCACTTGCATACTGTGTGACTCTAAGCAAGTCACTTAACCTCCTTGTGCTCCCAGGTCACTCCTGTAAAAAAGCTTTCAGCTTAGTGTGCTATACCTGGTTAAACAACTAAATAAACAGATAGAGACACTCAATGGAAACCGTGGCTTTTGGATACTATGGGTGAATTTTTCTTATTATGGCCTGAACATGAGATACTCCCAAGGCAATGGTCTATAAATCATCTCCCACAATCACTTAGATCATGCTTTGGGAAAATTAAACTGTGGGGTTTTCAAGCAACACTTTTCTACATCTTTGTAGGAAGGAATTGTGTGCCCATATTTTTCAAAAATATTTCCAAGATATTGCACCATTTGATTTCTACTCATTACAAACTAAACTTTCGATTGGCAATATGTTAACCTTTCCCCAGATTCTACCCCACATGTGGGATGTACTGTGGTTATCCTTATATGGAAAATTACATGTTCCTGCTAATTTGAATCATAAGCTGATTACTGACTGTTATTGCTCTAGGAATACTTGTTCAGAAATAGTTGAAACCATGGAACATTTGTTTTTGAAATGTCCCTTTATATTAGACTTTTGGAATCTTATTAAGCTCAAATGGCCTACTTTTCCATTATATCCCTTATCTTTAGAAATATTGTGTACAGGTATTCTTCCGTCCATCTCGGTCAAATATGATAAGGTGACACTGTGGTTGATTTTGCTCTGTTTTAAGTTTTGTATTTGGCATGTGAGGTGTTAGTTTACCATTCAACAGCAATACTTTACACAGGACGAACTGTTTTGTATGGTTGCTAATTCCATTTTTAGATTGAAAATACAAGACTATGACAACCTTTCTCTTTCCATTTGTAAATCTAGATGGGACTCCATAGATTGGATATAACATCTATTGTCTACCTTGGTCTGGCCTACTGGAATGTTGTATTTTTTTTGTTTGTTTGTTTGTTTTTTCTTTTCATTCTGTTCTATAAAAATGTGGGATTCAGGACTTTACTGAATGTTACATAACGAGAAGAAGTGAGTATTCTCTTTGTACTTCTCAGATATTTTAGTTCTGTTTTTGAACCATTTCTAGTGATGAACTGATGTGTTTTTCCATATAATTGGCCCATCTAAAATATAATTTCTAGTATGCTTTCATATTTATTTACAGGCTCTTTTCATTGTATTTAAAAATGTTAATTTCAGACTTTCTTAGTTTTTTTTCCCCCTGATATGATGTATTACCTTTTTTATGTTTTATTGTGTTTGTTTTTTTTGTTTGACTCTGTATGATGTATTACCAGTTGCTTTATATGTTTTTTCTGTTGATATGAATAAAAATTCCCCAACGCTTTTCGATAAGTGCCATGGAACCCTACTATTAGATGATTGAATTGATGGCGGGAAACAGTGATTTATCATAAGGTTAAATAAGATAGGTTCATCTGGTGAATGGGATTAGACTGTGTACTGCACTCTTGGGATATTGTATGATCTGTTGTATTTATATACGGTTTCCTTTTTCTGTCCGATTATTTTTGTACCAGTTTGTATTTATTTCATTTGCAATAAAAAATTCCCTACTCTTTTTGAGAAGTGCCATGGCATCTTTAATGTCCACCTGAAGAACCACCAGAAACAACAGACAGGACCTTGGTTTAACATCTAATGCAAAAGATAGCATCTCAGGTGTGCAACACCCCATCATGCTGCACTACAGTGTCAGTATTGGGATATTACCCCAAGTGCCTGGTGTAGGGATAGAACCCACAGCCTACTGATCTCCCAGCCTCAGAGGTGAGTGTGCAAACTACTGAGCCACAAACACTGACAGATTGTTGTTATTCACATGTTTTTGTGTTTTATATATATCCTCTTCAGGCTTGTGACCTGTAGAAAAAAAAACTGTCTGCTCTTACCCTGTATTACACAATTTGATCAACTTTTGACATACAGGGCCAGATATTCAAACTGCACCATTCTGTGGTGCAAGCCTTTGCGCTGCTCAAAAAAGTTGCGCAGGGGTGTGGCCAGGGCAATATTCAATGGAGTTGCGTTATTGAGCAACTCCTTTGAATATCGGCCCCTGGCCACAGCCACCGTGCATGGCACAATGGAACTTGTGCCACCGCAAGTGGTCAGAGTGGAGCATTCAGATGCAGTGGCGCAAGTTCCATTGCACCATGCGCAAACCTGCGATATTCAAAAGGTGACATGCAAAGGGGGCCATAATTGATGCAAGGCACAGGAGGGCCATTTGCATCTAATTACGGCCCCATTTGCATGCCATTAGCATGCAGGTGCGCTGATCCCCGAAGACTTGTGCCTGGCGCCCTGCCAGGCACTAGCAATCGGAGAGTGATGCCCCCTCCAGCCTGATCGTTGGCATAACATCAGTAACCCCCTGAGCAGCCCAATCATGGGCATGATGTTAGTAACCCCCCAGCAGCCCGATCATGGGCATAATGTCAGTTACCCCCTGAGCAGCCTGATCATGGGCATGACATTAGTAACTCCCCCCGAGCAGCCCAATCGTGGGCATAACATCAACCCCCCCAAAGTCCAATAGCCCTGGTGATCCAGTGGACCGTGAAGCCCAATTGCAGGCATAATGTCAAACCCATCCATCCCCAATGTCCAATATCCCTGGTGATCTAGTGGTCCCCACCCACCCATGGAGCCCCACCACCCCACCCCCATTAGCCGGGCAGGCAGCAGCACCCCACCCACCTGCTGCCCCAACACCCGCCCACTGGGAGCTCGGTAGGGCTGCACGCCCATTGGTTCAGGGCAAGAGCCAATGAGTGTGCAGCCCATACCATACAAGGCAGTCCAGTTATGTGAATGAATATCACCAAATGAATGCCACCTCCCCCTCAGTCACTGGGTGCTAGATCCTCAGGTCACAGCCAAAATCCAACTGAACCCATACTCATTACTGTTACACCTCCCTGACACCAACCAAAAAGAGGTTTCAACTATGGGACCTTGCATGGTCCCAGATGGTTAATGCCGCCACCCAAATGACAGCTGGATCCTGAGGTCACATGCAAAATTTATTATCTACTGCTTGTTTAATTATGACATGCTCCCCTTGATTAATCAAGTCACCATGCTAAAAAGGTAAACACGCACACACACACACACACACACACACACACACATATGATATGCATATGGGGGTGACTGGAAATATCACTGATACTCCCCTGAGCATAGTTTGACTATATGATATAATGAGTGTTTTATTTTTGACAGGTGTAAAGTCCACTAGAATCACATTCTCACCATATTGTATGTAACGTAGCATTCCTACAAAATGCAAACAACAAAATCCATTGATTTCAGTTTTGAGACAGATGAACAAATTGCAATGTTAGAGGAAAAAGGAGCCATGATAAACCCTTCCTGTAGTCCTGCCCCAGCTCCACCCAAATGCAACCTCAACAAGTTTTAATGTAGTCCAAAAAGTGCACCTTTTTCAGTAAGAAAAAAATGTTTCAACCATGTACAGACTAACAAAATGAGTTTGCCTTCTCAACCAAGTATATCTGGGGTTCCTAATGGACTAACATTGTTAGCAGTTTCTTGAGGTCAAACCCTGAATTAATTCTGAAACATGAACAGATACTGTACATCAATACACAAATATCAAAACCCAAGCTAAACTGCAATTTACCATTAGTGACATCATGTAGTAACCTACCTTATGCACCTATTACTTACAATTTATTTCCCAATTTGACTGTCGCATGAGCATTTCTAAAGCCAATGGACATCTTTCATACAATGCACTGTGTATATAGATTACAATGATTGTCATATGGAAGATGACCCCGACAACAGGCGATGGGGCATTTGGCAAGTATATTTTATATTACGTTTTAAAGACTATTGGCCTGTATACTCCAATCTGAAAAATAACATTTAAAGACATTATACAAATGACGGTCAGAAAGTTCTAGTCGATTAGATTACATACTGTACATTCTATTCCACTATACTAAATGATCATTCATCCCATCATGTATCCTAAGCATAAATTAATATACCAGAACATTAACGCCATGGCATAACAAACACCCATGATTGCCATCACAGTCAATGGTATCATAGATATGGCCTCAGCCACGTGCCTTAGTAGCTGTAAGAATTTTCTGGCTGTGATGTGGTGAGATGCTGATACAGTACCAGCTGGTCATGCACTTGCAATTGGTCTGTCCTGTCTGGTGACAGGAAGGCCTTGTCTTGAGCTCAGTTGTCCACTATCAAACAAGCACTTATACGTCCTCCTTCCCACTCAAGGCCTGCTGAACCAGGACTCAGGTTGCTGACATCTGAAGCAGAAATGGAGGCTTCACTGCTGGCATATATACCCCTTTACTCCCTATACAGACATAACTGAGCAATCAAGATTTCTCTCTCTCCTCTGTCCCACTAAAGCACTGCTGCACCAGAAAACAGGTTGCTGAGTGCAAGAGCAGAAACCTTCTGGCTTTTCTCCCTCTTGATCCCCTGGACACACATCACCTAGCAAACAACCTCACACCCCTACTCCATCCCTCTTAAGTGCTGCTGCACTAGAAAACAGGTTTCTAAGGGCAGGAACCAAAATGGAGACCTCCCTGCTGGTGTCTCTCCCCCTTGACTACCTGGAAAGACATCACCTTGCAAACAAGCTCTCACCCCTCATCCATTCCTATTAAGTGCTACTGCACCAGAAAATGAGTTGCTGAGGACAGGAGCAGAAACAGAGACCTACCTGCTGGCATCTCTACCCCTTGACTACCTGGACAAATATCACCTAGCAAAGAATCTCACACTCCTCCTCCTCCTCCTCCATCCCTCTTAACCATTGCTGCACCAGAAAATGAATTGCTGAGTGTAGGAGCAAAAACAGGGAACTCACTGATGGCATCTCTACCCATAGATAACCTGGATAGACATCACATAGCAAACATGCTCTCACCCTTCATCCGTCCCTCTTAAGTGCTGCTACATCAGAAAATTAGTTGCTGATGGCAGGAGCAGAAATGGATACCTCCCTGCTGGCATCTCTCCCTCTTGACTACCTGGACAAACATCACCTATCAAACACGCACGCACCCTTCCTCTGTCCCTCTTAAGCACTGCTGCACCAGAAAATGAGTTGCTGAGGGCAGGAGCAGAAACAGAGAACTCCCTGCTGGCTTCTCTCCTCCTTGACTACCTGGACAAACATCACCTATCAAAGAAGTTCAAACTCCTCCTCTGTCCCTCTTGAGCTCTGCTGCACCAGAAAATGAGTTGCTAGGTATAGGAGCAGAAATGGTGAACTCCCTGTTGGTGTCTCTACCCACTGACAACCAGGATGAACAGACATCACCTGGCAAAAAAGCTCTCACCCCTCTTCCATCTCTCTTATGTGCTGCTGCAATAGGAAATGGGTTGTGCAGTGCAGGAGCAGAAACTGAGACCTCCCTGCTGGTGTCTCTCCCCCTCAATTACCTGTACAGACATCACCTACCAAGCAAGCTCACACCCCTCCTCCATCCCTCTTAAGTACTGCTGCACATGAAAATGGGTTGCTGAGAGCAGAATTAGAAATGGAGATCTCCCTGCTGGTATCACCACCACTTGAATACCTGGACAGACATCACATAGTAAACAAGCTTTTAACCCTCCTCCATCCTAGTTAAGCACTGCTGCACCAGAAAATGGGATGCTTAGGGTAGGAGCAGAAATGGAGACCTCCCGGCTGGCATCTCTCCCCTCCATTACCTGGATGGACATCACTTAGCAAACAAGCTCATAGTCTTCAGGTGAAGCTACCTCTGGCTGCAAGCTGCAACACTGGACTTAAGATTTGCAAGAAAGTGAGTAGTGCTCACAACAGAGGGAGGTGAACCTTACAATTTACAATTGTCTTTGGTTTGAAGCAGATTCCTTAGGAAAGTTAATATTCTTCAGGTGGAGGATACTTCTAACTGAAGGGTGAAATAAGCAACTTAGAATTATCAGAAAAGGCAGTCTTTCAATCAACAGAGGGAGGTGCAGTTTGCTTTACTTGTTACAATTGTTAAGATTTTACTGTTTTCTGTGTTTCTGCCCTTCTGACTTGATTGGAGTTAGTGATTGACTGTTTGCATTGCAATATTTGTAATACTGTGAGTATTTACTTGGCTAAGAATTTGTCATAAGCCCTGAATTGAGAGCAGGTTACAGGCTGTGTATTGGACCCAGACAGTCCCTAGGGGGGTGGAAACTGGTTTTTCTTTTGTTTACCTCAGTGTTCCTTATAAGGCCAAGCCAGACTCTGTCAGGAAGTACTTACATCACAGCTACTTAACAGCCAATAGAGCTGGAAGAATCTTTACAGACCTTGATAAAAGTACTAATTTTAGCAGGCTCATCAGATAACCTCATAGTCTTCAGGTGAAGCTACTCTAGCTGCAAGCTGCAACACTGGACTTAAGATTTGCAAGAAAGTGAGTAGTGCTCACAACAGAGGGAGGTGAACCTTACAATTTACAATTGTCTTTGGTTTGAAGCAGATTCCTTAGGAAAGTTAATATTCTTCAGGTGGAGGATACTTCTAACTGAAGGGTGAAATAAGCAACTTAGAATTATCAGAAAAGGCAGTCTTTCAATCAACAGAGGGAGGTGGAGTTTGCTTTACTTGTGTTACAAGTGTTAAGGTTTTCAGTGCAAGAAGAGTTTAAACCCATAGGCTAAATATTTTTTCTGTGTCTGCCCTTCTGCACAGCTGACGTGTTTGGGGCTGACTGTTTTCAGAGCACAAGTCACCAGGCTATTTTGGGGCTGGGGAGGTTTACTTGCGTCTGACTTGGATGTTTGGATTTTTCTCTGTTTGATTAGCAGGGTATTTTCTCTGTCAAATTGGTCTGAAGCAGTATTACAAATTGTCGGTATGGCATCTTGCTGACAGGAAGGCACTCATCGCATCGGTAGGTCAGAGCGATTAGCTGATTGTTTCGTGAGGGCACAGTTTAGGCCCAACCCTTCCCACCCTCACCCCACCCACCCCTGGAAATAGTTCATTTATACCTGGGGTTCTGACATCATTTCCTCAAGAGGGCAAGGTCACATCACTGTCATATCCTGTCTAGCACACTGCACTGACAATATAAGCATACACATTATATAAATACATATATTTCTATATAATGCACCAATCACACACACACACACACAAAAAAAAACTAAACAAGGTAGACAGTTATGTGGGGAGTAGTACAATGTAATGGCTGTGGGGCAGCAGTCTTCCAGGAGTCTTTCTGGAGGCTGAGATGCTGCCCTGTTTGCAGACAACTATCTGCCCTGAGGGAGGAAGTTGCCCATCTTCAGGCTGCACTGGACAGTGGCAAGGGAACCTCCCCCATCCAGGGAGCACCACAGCCACCACCACTACCTCAGAGGTTGTGAAGAAAGCACAGCAGTTGGACCACAGTGGGCTCAGGGAGGGTAAGGGTGGTGGAACAGAGGCACACTCAGTCAGTTGTTACACTCCACAATCCATACACCATTCTGGGGGAGCACACTTCCCCTATGGATGCACCCACAGAGGAGACTAAGGAGGGTGCAGACAACTGTCACAAGGGAGGCCTTCAGGAAGGAGGCAGAGGGCACCACAGGGAAAGAAAGCAGCTCCTGGTGGGGGACTCAATTATTAGGGGGATAGAACTGGGGGGAGCAGGGAAAACTGAAGTAAGGTGCCTGCCTGGTGCCATGGCTTGGAGGGACAGGAAGCGTATCCTTAGGATCACGAGAACAGTTGCACGGGAGTCTGAGCTGGACATCATTGTCCACCTAGGGACAAATGACTTGGCTCATCATGAGATTAGAGCAGTGCAAAAGGACTTTGTAGAGTTGGGGAGGGGCTTAAGACAAGTAGCACACACAGTATCCTTCTCAGAGGTGCTGCCTGTCAGTGGCATGAGTGAGGCGAGGGTACTTTGCACCATGCAGTTTAACAAATGGTTGAAAAAATGGTGTGGAGCACAGGGGTTTGGCTTCATTGGGGACTGGGGTTCCACCTGGAGGGACACCAGCCTATACTGGTAGGATGGTCTGCATCTGTCCAGGAAGGAACAAGACTTTTGGTAATCGGTTTAAATGCTTCATTGGCAAGCTTAAACTAGTCAAGGGGAGGCACTGATAAGCAGAAGGAAAATCCCAGCCTCCCCCTACAAAACAGGGTACTAAATGAGAAAAAGACCAAGGTAGAAAGGTCAGTGGGGGTTGCCGCTACAGAAGGTAAAGCCATCAAAAAATGGAGAGCAATGAGTACCAATGCCCATAGTCTGGGTAACAAGCTTCCTGAATTAGTGGCCTTGATGGAGGAGGAAGATCTGGATATTGTGGCAGTCACTGAAACATGGTACACCCAGAACCATGACTGGGATGTAAACATACCAGGATACACTATCTACAGGAGGGACAGGGAGGGTAAAAGAGGAGGAGGAGGAGTAGCTCTCTACATAAGAGAAGAAATCAAAGCAACAGAACAAATGGGTAAACAGGGAGGAGAAGAAGCACTGTGGGTCAATTTGGAGGCAGGCAATGACACCACAATCTGCACAGGGGTTGTATACAGACCCCCCTCTCAGGGGGAGGAAATGGACAAGGAAATGATAGAAAGTATACTTAGAATGGCAGATAAAGGGGAGATATTGCTGATGGGTGATCTGAATATGCCAGATGTTAACTGGAGTGCAGTTGCAGCAGCCACTTCTAAGAGTGGGGTTATTCTAGATGCCCTACAGGGGCATGCCTTAGACAACTAGTATTGGAGCCACTCTCTAGAGGAGCACTCTTAGACCTGGTTCTCTCAAATGGAGATGAAGAGAGGATCACAGATGTAGAAGTGGGTAGCCATCTGGGAACTAGCGACCATTGAACAGTATGGTTCACAATAAACACAGCAATAGAGTCAAGCTTTGCACAAAGACAAAGGTACTGGATTTTAGGAGGGCTGACTTTGGCTAAATGGGTGAGTGCCCAAGGAATGCACTAGCAAATGGGCAGGAAGGAGGGGTGGAAGAACAATGGGAATAATAAAACTGCCATCACAGAAGTAACAAGCCTTTTGTAAAGCAAATAAACAAAATGAAACGAGGTAAGAAACCACTATGGTTCTCAAAGGAAGTGGCAGTGAAGGTTCAAGAGAAAAAAAGCATTCAGGAAGTACAAGGAATCACAGAAGGAACAGGACAGAAACTGTATCAGATTAAGCAAAGGAAGCTGGAAAGGCAGTCAGAACAGCAAAGGCCCAAACCGAGGAAAAGATAGCCAACTCAGTTAAGAAGGGGATAAAACCTTTTATAGGTACATCAGGAGCAAAGGAAGACCAAGGGAGGGATAGTGAGGCTTAATAAAGGGAGGGAGGGTGGGCAGAGGTGACTGTGAAAAGGCAGAGATACTAAACAAATATTTTTGCTCAGTATTTACAAAGGAAGAGGGAGATACCTAAACACAAACAGTAGAAACACTCTGGATACAGAAGTTGATATCAGCCCATTTACAGAAGAAAGAGTTCTGAAAGAGCTCTTAAAATTGAAGGTGGACAAAGCAATGGGGCCTGATGGGATTCATCCCAGATTCTAAAAGAACTAAGGATAGAACTAGTGACACCACTGACTACCCTGTTTAACAAATCATGGGAGGATGGGGTGGTACCTGAGGACTGGAGGAGGGCAGATGTGATTCCCCTTCACAAAAGTGGGAGCAGGCAGAAGCAGGAAACTACAGACCTGTTAGTTTAACCTCAGTGGTAGAGAAAATGATGGAATCACTTCTGAAGGAAAGAATTGTTGAGTACCTAGAGGCCAGAGGGGCACAGGACCCAAGGCAGCATGGATTCACAGTGGGAAGGTCATGGCAGATGAATTTAATAGATTTCTATGACTGGGTGACCAAAGTAGTAGATCAGGGAGGGGCTGTGGACATGGCCTACCTAGACTTTAGCAAGGCATTTGACACAGTCCCACACAAAGATTAATATACAAGTTAGCCAGCCTGGGAGTGGGTCCCAGGATGACAGCCTGGGTAAAGAATTGGCTGGAGAACAGGACACAGAGGTAATAATAAATGGAGTTCACTCTGAAGAAAGGGGTTACTAGTGGGGTACAGAGTTCAGCACTAGGACCAGTCCTTTTAATGTCTTTATAAACGACATTGCAGAGGACTGGAAGGAAAGTATGTCTCTTTGCAGATGACACAAAGTTCTGCAACAGAGTTGATACACAAGGTGGGGTGGAAAGGATGAGAAGGGACTTGGCAAGGTTAGAGGAATGGTCAAATGTATGGCAGCTTAGATTCAATGCTAAGAAGTGCAAGGTAATGCAACCTGGAAACAAAAACCAGGGAAGAGTACACAATGGGGGTGAGATACTAACAACAGCAAAATGGAAAGGAACCTGGGTGCAGTCATATCAGATGACCTAAAGGTGGGCAAGCAATGTGAGAGGGCAGCAAGGAGGGTTGGGGGATACTGGGATGCATAGGGAGAGGCATCACCAGTAGAAAACGGAAGTTATTATCCTCTGTACAGACAGCTGGTGAGACCCATCTGGAGTACTGCATGCAGTTCTGGAGACCCAATCTCCACAAAGACATAGACAGGATGGAGGCTGTCAGAGGAGGGCATTGAAATGGTGCAGGGTCTGCACTGGAAGATATATGAAGAGAGACTTAAGGAGCTTAATATGTATAGCCTCGAGGAAAGGAGGGAGAGGGGGGACATGACAGAAACTTTCAAGTACCTCAAGGGAATCAACAAAGTCCAAGAGGGTAGCATCTTTCAGAAAAAGAGGTGTGCAAGAACAAGGGGGCACAATTTGAAGATAGAGGTGGGATGGCTCAGAGGTAATGTGAGGAAGTATTTTTTCACGTAGAGGGTTGTGGATGCATGGAACAGCCTTCCTGAGGAGGTTGTGGAGTCAAAAACAGTGGTGGAATTCAAGCATGCATGGGACAGTCATAAGGCAATTCTAGGGGGTGGGGGTAGAAAGAAGTAGGCTGCTGGTTAACTAGGATCTGCAGCTTATCCATCAGATAGGGAAATGGGCAGACTGGGTGGGCCAAGCGGTCCTTATCTGCCATCAAATTCTATGTTTCTAAGCTCACACCCCTCCTCTGTCCCTCTTAAGCCATGCTGCACCAGATAATGGGTTCCAGAAGCAGAAACAGTGACTTCCCTACTGGCATCTCTCACCCTTGACTTCGTGGATAGACATCACCTAGCAAATATACTTGCACCCCTCCTCCATCCTTCTTAAGTGCTGCAGCACACACAAATGGGTTGCTGAGGGCAGAAGCAGAAATGGAGATCTACCTGCTGGCATCTCCACCCTTTGACTTCCTGGACAGACATCATCTAGCAAACAAGCTCTCACACCTCTTCCACCCCACTGAAACACTGTTGCACCAGAAAATGTGTTGCTGAGGGCAGGAGCAGAAACAGAACCCTCCCTGCTGGTGTCTTTCTCCCTTGTCTCCTTGGTCAGACATCACCTACTAAACAAGCTCTCACCCCTCCTCCATCCCACTCAAGTGTAGCTGAACCAGGATACAGGCTGCAGAGGGCAGGAGCAGAAATGGAGCCCTCCCTACTGGTATATCATTCCCCAGACTACCTGTACAGTCATGCCCTTGCAAATAAGTTCACCCCTCCTCCATCCCCTCAAGCACTGCTGGCCAGAAAACTTTGTTCAAGATTTCTGTTACTATAAATGGTCTTTTGTTTCCCGATAGTTTGTCTCTCTCCCTCTGCCTTTCTGTCTCTCATTCTATCTCTCTCTCTCTCTCTCCCGTCTGGATGGCATCATCAAAGATTTATTTTACCAGCCTACTCTTACACTGCCTAAACACATACACAGTCAGAATGGGTTCTTGAAAACACTTTATTTGCATTTTCTCTTACTGTAAATGGTCTTTTTGTTGCCCAGTAGTCTCTCTCTCTCTCTCTCTCTCTCTCTCTCTCTCTCTATCCCCCCATCTGGACGGTATCATCAAATATTTATTTTACCAGCCTATTCACAGATGCAGGTGGAAGATATTCACAGAACAGTTTGAGCTGTATTAGTGGCAGTAACCTGTCTGCAGAGATGAACAACCTGCATCACTGCACTACCAAATCACATATGTGAATGAACAGATAAAAAAAACAAAAATGGTAAAGATAAAAATAAACTTACCTCTGGTGTCTTGTCACACATTTGTCAAGTAACTTTACTGTATTGAAAATAAAATAGTCACAGCTAAGGAAAATAAAATAGTCTTGATTGTTGAAGTCCACTTGGAGAGAGCAAGTCCACATATTGGTTGGAGCCGATTTGTATTTGATTGCCTTGAGGGCTAATTGCCTTCAGTGCTGGTTGAGATAAGGACATGTAGCCTTGAGAGCCATCAGCCTTGAGGGCTGATTGCCTTGAAGTCAATCAGCCTTGAGGATTGGTTCTCTTTAAGTCCATCAGCTTTCAGGTCTGATTGCCTTGAGGGACATCAGCCTTGAGGGATGGTTACCTTGAGGGCCATCAGCACTAAGGGCTGGATCTCTTGAGGACATTCAGCCTTGAGGGTTGGTTGCCTTGGCAGCCATTAGCCTTGAGGGTTGTTCCCTTAAGCATCATCAGCCTTGAGGGCTGGTTGCCTTGACAGCCAAAAGCTTAGAGGTCTGGTTGCCTTGAAGACCATCAGCCTTGAGGGCTGGCTGTTGAGAGCCAACAGTTTGGAGGGCTGGTTGCCTTGAGGACCATCAGCCATGGGGTATATTTGCCTTAAGGGCCATCAGCCTTGAGGGCTAGTTGTCTTGAAGGCCATCAGCCTTGATATCTGGTTAACTTAAGGACTGGTTGCCTTAAGGGCCATCAGCCTTGAATGCTGGTTGTCTTGTGGTCCATAAGCCTTGAGTGATATCAGCCTGGAGGACCATCAGCCCTGAGTTCCATCTGCCTTGAGGGCTTGTTGCCTTGAGGATCTTCTGCCTTGAGTGCTGATGGCCTTGAGGGCCATCAGCGTTGAGGGCTGGTAGCCTTAACTTATTGAGTTCTGGTGGCCATTTTGTGACAGGTTTTGTAATGGAGGTTCTGACACCATATGGAATCCACTGGACTCAATGAGTTAAGGGCCATCAGCCTTGACTGCTGGTTGTCTTGAAGCCATCAGCCTTGAGGTCTGGTTGCCTTGAGGGCCATCAGCCTTGATGGCCATAAGTCCTGATGGCTGTCAGTCTTGAAGGCTGATGGTCTTGAGGGCCATCAGCCTTGAGGGCTGGTTGCCTTGAGGGCCTTCAGCCTTGAGGGATGATGGCCTTGAGGGCTGGTAGTTTTGAGGACCATCAGCCTTGAAGGCTGGTTGACTTGAAGGCTAACAGCCTTGAGGGTCATAAGCCTTGAGGGTCATCAGCTTTAAGAGCCATAAGCCTTGAAGGCTGGTTGCCTTGAGGGCTAGTTGTCATTCAGCCTTGAGGATCGGGAGCCTTGAAGGATAGTTGACTTGAGGGCCATCAGCCTTGAGGACTGGTTTCCTTGAGGGTCTTCAGCCTAGAAGGTTGGTTGCCTTGAGTGTGGTCATCCTTGATGGCTGCTTGCCTTGAAGGCCAGTAGCCTTGTGGGTAGTTGCCTTGGGGGCCATTAACCTGAGGGTAATCAGCCTTGTGGACCATGAGCCTTGAGGGCCATCAGTCTTGTGGACCATGAGCCTTGAGGGCTGGTTGCCTTGAGGACCTTCAGCTATGACAGCTGGTTGCATTGAGGGTCATCAGATACAGAGGATAGTTGGCTTAAGGGCCCTCAGCCTTGAGGGCTGGTTGCCTTGAGAACCTTCAGCCATGTGGGCCATCAGCCTTGGAGGCTGATTGCCTTGAGGTCCTTCAGCCTTGAGGGCCATCAGCCTTGAGGGCTGGTAGCCTTGAAGGCCTTCAGCCTTGAGGGCCATCAGCCTTGTGGGCCAGGAGCCTTGAGGGCTGGTTACCTTGAGGGCCTTTAGCCATGAGAGCTGGATACATTGAGGGCCATCAGATACAGGGGATAGTTGGCTCAAGGCCATCAGCCTTGAGGGCTGGTTGCCTTGAGGACCATCAACCTTAAGGGCAATAAGCCTTGAGAGCCATAAGCCTTGAGAGCTGGTTGCCTTGAGGTCCATCAGCCTTGAGGGCTGGTTCTCTTGAGGGACATCAACCTTGTGATCCAGGAGTCTTGAGGGCTGGTTGACTTGAGGGCCATCAACCTTAAGGCAATAAGCCTTGAGGACTGATTTCCTTGAGGGCATTCAACCTTGAGGGCTGTTTGCCTTGAGGGCCACTCGATATGGAGAATAGTTGCCTCAAGAACTATAAGCCTGGAGGGCCATGAGCCTTAATGACTGGTTGTCTTAATAGCCTTCAGCCTTGAAGGCCTTCAAGCTTGGGAGCTGGTTGCATTGAAGGCCATCAGACATGGAGGATGGGGAGCTTGCAAGGAGTTATGCCTGAGTGACTGAGGTGCACAGCGAGGGCTGGAAGGGAGCCTTCCACTTGAAGGAACCTCTGGGTTGTTGTCCTCTCTGTCTATTGGCACCTGGTCACTGAAATGGCTTGCATCTGGATTGTTGAGGTCAGGCTCTGTACATCTGGTGGACAGACTGCACAGCTCCCCAAGTCCTGCAGATCTGTGATCATTTTTTGCACCTCCTCTCCAAAGAGGACAGAGTCATGAAAGGGGGCATCCAAGATAGAATCATGGAGGTCCTGCATGAACTCAGATACCCTTATCCAGGAGTGACGGTGAAGGCAGATCCCAGTAGCCACCACTCCAGCAGTCATATCCACTGAATCATAGGAAGCCCATAAAATTTGTTTTTCTATGTCCAGACTGGATTAAAGAACATCCAGAAGCTGCACGCTGGATGGGTTATCTGGTTGCTTTTGGGCTAGTTCATGGCTCTTCTTCCAGAGAGACTTCTGGTAAAGGACAATGTTGGCCAGGTAATTCAAGGACTGCATGGAACATGTGGATGCATAAACTGTCCTGAGCTGGCCCAACATCTTAGACTCCTTGTTGGGGGGGTTGCGAGCTCATATGTTTGAGTCGTTTTGTCATACCATGGTCAGCAGTGAGGACCATGGAATCTGATTTCAGGGTTTCTGCCAGGATAGCTCTGCCTTGGATGCTCTATAGAGTCTGTCTGCCTTCTTCAGAAGCACAGAGAAGAAAAAAATGATTTACCATAGTAATGTTGTTTCTTCCGATGGAGTCTTGCTGTGTTCGGCTATATGCAGTTAGCCCGGGCACTTGAACTGCTCCAGAGAGAAAAGGGTTAACTATGCAGCAGCATAGAAAACATGAACTTAACTTGAGCAGTTAACGATTGCTTGGCCCACATAGTCTGCTCATTACCCCAGCTACTGGATAAGCTGCAGATCCTAGTTAACCAACAGCCTATTTCTTCTTACCCCCCACAAGAATTGCCTTAGGTCTGTCCCATGCATTCTTGCACAGTTTTAGACCCCACAACCTCCTCAGAAAAGTAGTTGATACAGAACATTGAGCTCAAGCTTGGTTTTCAAACCTCTGTTTCTGGTACATCTCAGTGTTACTGTTAGATTCTTACTAGCAATACTAACTAAAGCTATAGAAATTATTTAAAACTTCAAGACATAAGCAACAAAACTTGGGTCCAAAAGACTCAAGTCAAGAACCGAAGAAAAAATGTATACATAGTGAAAAATCTATATATAAACACAAACAATTAAGAAAACCCCTCACTTGGAAACTTCCGGTAATGTCACAGAGCCATCACCAACAGAGTGAGAGGTGCTTCTAACCCCAAGGCACAACAATAGTCAAATTAACTAAAATACTGCCTAACAGTACTCAAGATGGCAAGTTCAGGACGTATAAAAAAAGACAAGGATGATCCAACTCTAAAAGTAAAATGGGTTTGAAGGATGCACAGTGATTCCAACAGGAAAGCAGGACAGCTAGTCGGAGCCCTTCACCTGTCAGCAGAGCAGACACAGAAGATGAGAATGGTCACTTGTCCAGCTCCCTATTTGAATAGCTGTTCAGGGAGATAAAAGCCATGCATTCTGAAACAAAATTGGAATTCAGACAGCTAAACCAAAAGTTAACCAGTTTAGAATATAGGATGAAGAAGGCTGAGGACAGAATATCGTCTGTGGAGGATCACACAGTTGCAACGAGCCTCATATTGCAAGCAATAGCAGCAGAAATGGATTACCTCTAGGAAAAATGCATAGATTTGGAAAGTCACTCCGGGAAGGAGAATATAAGATTATATGGCCTTCCACAGGGAACGGAGACCAGCAAAATGCCTCAATTCATTACTGACCTACTAATACATATCATTCAACTGCCAGACGGATACCAGCTGAGCTTTGAGAGGGCCCATCGAGCGCTCCAAGTGAAGCCTACAGATGCAGGTACAAGGACACAATCTATTATCATCAAATTTAACAGCTACAGAACAAAAAAAGACATATTGTCCAGAACCTGGAGACAAAAGAAAAAAATACTCACCTTAGTAATTGTCTCTCTTCTAATGGAGTTTTGCTGTATTCTGACAATATTCAGCTAGCCCCAGCACTTGAACTGCTCCGAAGAGGAAAGCGTTAACTCTATGCCAGATCATCGAATGTTGAGCTTCAGCTTGGTTCAAACCTCAGTCTGCTACACTTTCAAGTGTAACTGTCAGATTCTTTTGAGCTAATTCTAACTAACTACACCTGCTAGGCTGAAATTGTAAAACTACTAGGCCAAAAGGCAACCAAATGTTTTGGGTCCCCCAAAGACTCAAGTCGAGAACCCCAAAACAAAAAAACAGGTAGTGAACAATATAATTATAAAAAGACAGTGAAACAAAATGACCCCACCCCCCATACAGGGGAGAGTGCCAGTGCATCCCTAAGGTGCAACACTGCACCTGCCAGCCCACTTTCTAAAAAACAGGTTCTGAGAGGGGAGGTAGGGAGTGTGGTCAGAAAACAGCTAGACTCCATTAGAAGAAATACAATTACTAAGGTGAGTAACTTTTTCTTCAAATAATGTGAAGTCTTGCTGTATTCTGACAATATGCAGATTACCAAGCAGTAACTCCATGGAGGGGGCTACAGAACCTATTTTAGGAATAGGCTCTGCAGTACTGCTGTACCAAACCTAGCATCACTCCTAGCATGGCTATCCAGAGGGTAATGCTTGGTGAATTTATGGACTGTTTTTCAGGTGGCTGCTTTGCATATCTCTAGTAAGGTTATATATCTAGCAGCAGTCAGAGAAGCAGCTGTACCTCTAGTTGAATGAGCCCTCAGGCCTGAGGGGGTACATTTCCTAGCTTTTCATAGCAAAGTTGTATACAAGAGACAATCCACCTGGCAATAGTTCTCTTAGTAGCAGGTTTACCCTTTTCCACTTCACCAAAAATAAGAAACAGCTGGAGGGAGTCAAACCTAAGAGCCTTAGTATGCTCAGTGTAGTAACTGAGTGCCCTATTAACATCCAAACTGTGTAATCTTCTCTCTTCTGAAAAAGAATGATCAGTGAAGAACACAGGAAGAGACATGGACTGGTTCAAATGAAAATCCGAAACCATTCTCCAGTTCTCCTGCTGAAGCCAGAAAAAGGCCTGACAGCAGGAGCAAAAAGGATTTGGAGTCCCTGTAAAACACAAAATGAGGGGAAGGAGGGAGGGAAAAATATGACCTACTGAAGGAACTTCTCGTGAAGATCTACTGTTATGGTTAGTTCCTACGTAACCGTGCTATCCTACTTTGAGAGGGTTCCTTTAGTAGGTCATTACTTATAGGACAGAGTCCCAAGCAGTCCCTCCAAAAAGAGGCAAAGAGAAACTAGGAAGGAGGAAACATAATTCCAATAGAAAAACTGTGGATCAGCATGGACCTAGCCTAGGACAGAAGACCCTACAAGGCAGCTAGGCTGAAGCCAGCCCTCCTCCTAGAAGCAATGTCCAGACTGTAGTGTTTGGTAAAGGTATGGACAGAACTCCAACTGGCTGCGGCACAGATGTCAGCTGCAGAGACATTTCACAGGAAGACAGCATAAGCGGCCATACCCCTAGTAGAATGACCTCTGATGGGACCCTGCAGAGGTTTTTCGTACTTTTGGTAACAATACCTAATGCAGTTACCTAACTACAGTGCGCCGTTGCTGATAACGAACCTCGGTATAGCAAATACACAGCTATAGTGAATGGTTCAATTGGACTCCATGCCAGAAAATGCTGAGTAAATGCACATGTATTGTCGATCATTAAGTACACTAATTGGTTAAGTAACTAGTCGATCTACTTTAAAAACACACCAGTCACAGCATACACACCATTCCCATTGCCAAAATTAAACAGTTAGGGTATTCAGTAAAAATGAAGCTTGACATCCTTGACAGGCTGAACGGTGGAGAACGTTTAAAAAAATTATCATCTCAAACAGGCTTCTCCAACTCCACAATCTGCACTTGGAGAAAGCAGGAAGATTACCTGCGTGAGATTATGTCACCTTGGCAGCCAAAAATGAGATAAGCACATTGAAGGGCTTCAAGGTGTCTAAAGACAGGGTAACTTACTTGTGTACCAATGCTGCTGGCTCCCACAAGTTGAAACCCCTTTGCATAGGAAAATTTTGTTCTCCACACTGCTTCTGCCACCTCAACCTGTCCCTTCTCCCTGTGGAGTATTAATCATCCTGTAATGCCTGGATGACTGCAGACTTATTCCAAAAATGGTTTGATAAATCATTTGTGCCATCTGTGCAAGCACACCTCCGCTCACTGCATTTACCTACTAAGGCAATTCTGCTGATGGATCAGTGCCCTGCCCACCCCCCTGAGTCCTCACTCATATCCAGAGATGGCAGAATTAAGACAGTGTTTCTTCCCCAAAACACAACAGCCCAAATTCACCCCTCGATAGTGGCATAATAGTGACCTTCAAGAAGCATTACAGGAAATGGCTGCTCAGAGATCTTGCATCGCAAGGGGATTCAGTGAGTGCTTTCCTTGAAACACTTAACCTGAAGGATGTGATCCACTTTTCTGCAGAAGCCTGAGCTGGGGTTTCAACAGCCACTGTTCGACTCTGCTGGGATGCAACTTCCAGTCCAGCATTTAAACCAAGTGACACTGCACCTGATTTAGATGAGCCAGATGATACCAACGAAATTCTCAGGCTGGCCACAGAGCTAAACATAGTGAAGCATACTGAAGTTGAACTGGTGGATCCTTGGACAGCTGTTGTAGCAGCGAGAACCATATCTGTCTCGGCCAAAGATGAGCAATGAGAATCATCTTGGCCCTCTCTGCTTGAAGCTTGAGGAGGACCCTCTGGAGAATGGGAAGTGGAGGGAAGGTTTAAAAAATGTCCCTGTCCAAGAGAGACAATGCATCGTGCCATAAAGTACCATGCCCTGGCACAAACGAGCAAAATCTAGGAAATATTGCATAGAATTTGGAGGTGAAGAGGTGGATTTCCTGACACCCCAATGTAGGAAGATAGATTCCGCCACTTTCTGATGCAATTCCCACTCGTGAGTGAGGGTCCGAGACCTGCTGAGGCTGTCCACCAGGATGTTTAAAATGCCAAGATATCTGGTAGGGAAACTTCCTGATGTTTCCTCCCCGATACATGTGCAGTGGCCACGGAAGAACTGCTCGTGGAGGGGGACCTAGGAGACCTCGGTAATGGGAGTCTTGTCTCTAGGTCCAAGACCAGCTCTGAACGAGCTCCTTGCCACCAAGATTGGATAAGAGTCTTGAAGTCTGGTGCAGCTGGAGGTGGTGGAGGAGGTAGTGGAGGCAGTTGGGGCTGGGGGGGAGGAGGGGGTGGCATTAATGGTGGTGGATAGTGGTACCCCTGGAACCCCTGGTAAGATGGGTAGGGGGAAATCCAGAATAGAACTGCCCATAACGATTCCAATCTGGAGGGGGACCCACCGGGTAATTATCCCAGTAAACCCGGAAGGGTAAGAAGGGACAGTCCGAGGTCTTGTGTAAACCCCTGTCATCAGATCTGGTGTCGGGGGTGGCCACTTCGGACCCACCATCATATAGATTGGGATGGGGTCCAGCGCTGGGACAGCCCACATCAGGGGGACTGACTCCAGGACCGGCACTGCCAGATCTGGCATCTGAAGAGATTCAGGCATCAGAGGGGCCAGCATCAGAGCCGGACGAAGGGGCCCTGATGGCAGGACTGGACCTGGCATTGGGTTCAAAGGCTGAGGCCAACTGACAGGTCCTGGCTGAGGGACTGTCGCCAGGATATCTGGTGTTGTCGCCAACGGCAGAGGCTGATGGTCTGGAATCCCACCTGAAGGATGAGGGGTCTCTGAACCAAGGCCTACAGGCTTCAGAGGAGCCTCCTTCCTGGAGACCTCCAAAGGAGAGTGAGGGGAAGACCCCTTGAGTTTGACAACATTGAGGGGTATCTCGCTGTCATCCCCTGAAGTACCCACTGTGGAAAGGGAGGGTACCTGGGAGGGGGGGAGAGTATTTATGTTAGCTTTAGTGTTACTGTTACAGTTATTACACAGACATGGACAGCATGGTGGGAGTGTGGGGCCTGCAGTCCCACCACCACATACCATTCACTATGTATATTGCACATTTTCATTTTCAGTCCGACATACAGTTTTTGCGCAGCAAAGTGACGAAAATTCAGTTTTTGATACTTTTGCACACTGTGTTGTCTATGGCACTGTGGAGCCATTGTGTGGTTCATTACTCTGAAACATGGAACAGAGACAGCACTTTCTTCAAGGAACAATGCACTTTTTGTTAGGTGAATAAATATTGTTCAGTTCCAGAGTTATTACTATTTGAAATTGTCCCCCTCGCAGTTAAAGATTTTTCGGGCTTCAGGGCCGCTACTTTAGTGCATTATCGGCTGCAAGGTCTGTCATTTTGTGGTGGAAGACTATTTAAAGGTGCACAAACTTTTGAATATCTCTTAAACAGTTTGGTCTTTTTAATTGAAATTTGGAGGGTGTTGAGAGGATATCCTACAGATGTGAATTCTGCTATTTAGGTGCTGCAAAATTAATTCTTTGGTGAGATATTGACTGACATAATTGATGTTTTCCCATTGGATTTTGTATGTTGTTATTGGCTTGCAATTTATAGGGTAGGTAGCCCTAGTGTCACGGACTTGCCTTGCAGTGGCTTGGTGTGTTAAATGTAAACAAGTGTGGAATTATGCCACTCCAATGAATGAAAATTTGGTTAGTTATGCTTTAATAACTTCAACCGTGTGTCCAATTTGTGTACGATTTGTAATGTAGAAAAATTTATCATAGGTCTTCAACTGTGTAAATGTTTGGTCGCTGGTAGTTTCGGTTGCTGAATTGTGCCTGCACACTTTTTTGCTCATGGTGCTGTGCCACCATAGAAAGGATGTTCACAAAATGTTGGACACATGGGCCCAGATATTCAAAAGGGTTGTGCCATACGCAATAGGGATGCGCCAGAGCAAGTCCGAAAATGCGCCATTCTGCGATATTCAGTGGGAAGCAGATGTGCCCCCCAAATCACACCATGCAAGAGCACAATGATAATGAATGCATGCACAACTGAAGGGGGGAACCATGCATAAATGGTGCAGTGCAATATTCTACAACATGCGCTATGTGCAATAGGGGAGCAAGCGGAAGTTGCGCGATAGCTGAAATAAGCCAAAATAAAAAGGAACAAGAGGGAGGTGCAAGAACGCTACAGGGAAGGCACATGTTGCTGAACTGCAGGCAGCCACACATGCAACACACACTGAGAGCATGACAGGGCAGGACAAAGACAGAGCACCTGGAACTCCCAAGAACAGGGAAGGTGTGGGGAGCCACTGCCACAGTGCAGCCTAAAAGGGGGAAGTGCCACACAGCACTGAGGTCACTACAGGAAGGTGTTCCCGGTACAGGGGAAGTAGCAGCAAGGACAGTGGGGGGAAACACAGAAACAGCTGCTGGGGAGGAAACACAAACCAGGAACATGGCCAGTGTCACCATCCAGATGGAGGCAGTTATGAGGGGGATGAGAAGGCTGGCAGCAGAGGGGTATGGTCATGGAAGGGCTCGTCGGTAGTATGCCCCCAACAGGCAGTAGCGGGCCTGCACCAGCTTTGAGCTGTACACTGATACTGAGATCTTGGGCTGGTACCACATGAACCAGGCAATTCTGAGGTGGCTCTGTGAGCTGTGCAGTGATGTGATACAGGGACCCACACAACAGAGCCATGTTCTGCCAGTGGAGACCTAAGTGACAGCTTGCATGTGCCTGCTCATCACGGGAACCTTCCAGAGACCAACAGGGGACACAACAAGCATAAGCCAGTTGGTCACATCATGCCACCTCACCCAATTCCTCAGCGCACTGCTGCCACATGCTGCGGAGAACATCCATTTCCCTAGCACACTGGTGGAGCACACAGCAAACATACAGGAGTTCCACAGGGTAGCATGTATGCCTGGTGTGCTCGGGGCAATAGACTGCACCCATGTGGCCATCCACACACCACCTGGCCCCAAAGGGGCCGCATACATGAATCAGAAGGGGTATGCAAGCATCTACTGCCAGATGGTGTGCAATGCCAGGGGGCGCATAATCAATGTCTGTGCCATGCACCCTGGGGGAGCACATGATGCCTTCATCTGGCACCAGTCAGCACTGTGCCACAGGTTCGACAGTGGGGACATTCCTACTGGCCACATAGTGGGTGAGTATGCAAAGCATGCAGAAAGACATGGAACTTGGGAGGGGCATAGTCAGAGGTGACATGGGTATTGGCCTAGATATCCCAAGGCAGGGTGACGCTGATCACCAAACTTCCACCCTCTACACACAGGTGACAGTGGATACCCACTCCATCCCTGGCTGTTCACACCATACCGGCGACCCGCAACCCCATTGCAGCAACGCTACAATGAGGCACATGCCATCACATGCAATGTAATCGAGTGGGTGTATGGGATGCTGAAGGCACTTTTCCATTGCCTGGACACTTCTTGTAGTGCCCTACAGTACAGCCCCTCAAAGGCCTGTGGGCTATTCCTGGCCTGTTGCATCCTGCACAACATGGCCAACGACTGTGGGATAGCCGTACAGGTCAAAGAGGAGGACAGTGATGGAGACGATGAGGATGCTGCTGAAGATGGTGATGGGCAGCCCCCCTTGATTGAAGGAACCCCCAACTGATCCAGATGGGACAGCTGCACCAGGACACCATCACAGAGGACTCCTTCACCCAACCCAGGTAAGTCATGGGGCCATGTGCAACCACCAGTGGCAAAGGTACAATCCACAAACACGCATGGACAAACACTAGGGGTGCATGTCACTAAGGGAATTGTCCAAGCATGGAACCACACACGCCATCAGGGATGGGCAAGATCTAACACGGCACACAGTCACACACACACACACACACACCTCACAAGACATGCACAAAGGGTCGGAGGCACACCAATTCCAACCGCCACTCCTAGCCACACACACGTCCACAGACCACCACGCCCAGTGCCTGTCATTGTGCATGTGTCAGAAGCTGGGTACCACTGCACAGTGGTGGACAGCACAAGGCAGGCATCATCATGCACTCACCACAGTGGACAGCAGCAGGAAGGGTGTGCAGCTGGAGCGTGTGCATGCGTGCAGGGCCGGGTACCCCACCTGTGCATTGCATGCTGAATAGCACAATGCACACAGGGCAACATCAGACAGTAGCCATGCTGGGAGACAGATCAGTCATGCACCACAGTGCCACGGCAGCCACGGATGCGTGGGCGCCCCCCCCGAGACCCACCAGCAGTGACAGGCAGACCAAAGACCTCATGGTGTGACACCTATGGTCCCCCAGAGGTTCCACTGTGTGAACGCGACCGTGCTCGCGCAGGGGTCTGCAGACCACCAAACATGCCTCCACCAGGCGTGCTCAGGATGCCCACTGCTGAATCCAGTGTTGACGAGGAAGGTGCCGCACAACACCAGAAATGGGGGTGGACATTGCACTGCATGGTGTCTGCGATGCATGGGCAAATAACTGCATGCCCATTGTGGCCATGACAGCTGTGATTGCCTGTATCTGCTTGTCAATGGCAGCGGTCACATCCTCTCACATCCAGTCCATCCCTGCCAGGAGCAGAGCGGTGTCTCTACTGTGCTGCTCCTCTGCCTGGCACAGAGCAACACTGAGTGCATCCACCGCCGTCATAATCCACACCTGCTGATCGACTGATGCTTGGAGTATACAGGTGTGCTCATCTAAGAGGTCATCTACCTGACTGGCACACTGTCCCTCATGGTGTTCATGGCCCTGATGGTCAGCACCCCTTAAGGGTGGGAGCTGCACACCAGGGTCAGGCCTGGTCATGTCCACAGGCATTGCACTGACGCTGTCCCCTGACACTGAACCCCATGGCCATTGGCCGACTGCTGACACTGCCCCTCCAGCTGCCGCTCTCCAGGGCTCAACAGTGCCACTGCAGGGGGCTCAACAGTGCCACCGCAGGGGCCACAACAGCCCTACTGGTGCAAACAGGCAGGGGCTGGGGCTGTGATGTCACGCAGGCCTCCACGGCGGCACTACCCACGGCCATGCCCATGATGTCACCTACTGTGTGGCCATCCTATGGCCCACACATATCACTGCCCATTAAGTTAGCTCCATCATTATAAGTGACGGATCCAGCACCAGTCCTAGTCTCAGCATGCTGGCATCCATGGACGCTGGCATGCTGGGACATGGGCAGGGCCTCCTCGGCACCTGCTCCACCAAAATCAGTCCAGATGTCCAGTTAGGCCCACTGTCACCCTGACCCTCGTATGCCTGTGGAGGTGGATGTGCCCTCCTCTATCTCCATGCTTCCACCCTCAGTGGACAAGCCCACCACTGCTGACCCATGTAGATGCTCAAGAGCTGTAATGGGAAAACAGTAGCATTAATGTATCTGCCCTACTCCCATCCCCCCATTGACAGACAAGGACCTACCATACAGTGATGGGCTACCACCTGTCTGGAATCTACTACCTGGAACACCCTCAATTTCACAACGCTGCATGCCGCCAGCAACCCGCTCTTCTTGTGGAGTCAGACATTGCACATCCGGCTGTCCCCCACCGATAACAGACCGTGCTGCCCTGATGGTAGCCATCTTCTCCTTAATCCTCCGCCTGTCTGTGCCCATATTCTTTTTGCACTCCTACACGGACCGCTGGTGGCAGCCATGCAAGTTGATGGCATGCATTACCTCTTCCCATGCAGCAGCATGGGACTGTGGTGTTCTCTGGCGTCCACTGAGCAGTGGCTCCTGGTCAAGGTAGGCCTCAAATAGGGCATCTGTTTCTGACTTGGTGAAGTTAGGCCTCCTCTTCCACCCACATCTCTGTTCCTCATCCTCCACCTCATGATCGGTCATTATTCATCCTGTGAGAATGACAGGTGTTACCTGTGACTATGCAGTCCCATGCATGTCCCACACATCACTGTCCACACTCCTAAACAGCATGCAACTCACCATAATAGACTGCAGTTACCGACTATGGCCAGTGCAGTCCAATGTCACATTTTTATAGCGCAACACATGCAAATGAGGTGAGGCGCATTTTTAAGTGGATGCAAATACAGTGTCTGCACCATTGAATGGCTGATTAGCTGATTTGCATATGCCGGAAGAATGTCACGCTGTTGCACTTTGCGCAATTGTGTTGAATGTGATCAGCCAAGGGCACAGTTCTGTAACATGTGCTACTCACCAAACTGCGCATGCCCGTGGTGATGACACAGATGCCTGCCATACTGCTGACATGATGTGCATGGGAGGCAATGCAGGGCACGGACACCATTGTGCCAGTGGCACTACTGTGCTGTTCACATATATGGCACTGTGGCACTGAGGCACCGTAGGTGCATTGGGGCCACAGTGCTGTAGGCCACTACTGGAGGTGGCACACAGGCACCCAATCATGCTAAATGCATTGGGTTCCAGTTGCGCTGTGGCTGTCCGTGTGCAAGAGACCCTTGACCCTGTGCCCTACCTTTGCCACCTAGGTGCCAAGCATCCGGCATGGGTGCACCACTATCGTGCTGTTTGGTGACAGCATGATAGGAAATGACAGCGCTGTACCGTGCAGCATCTGCATGTGGAGGACCGTGCTGCCGAGCACCATTTTGACTCCAACTATCTGTTGAGATGGCACAGAGAAAGGCTGCTATGTGGAGCCAGGTTGAATTGGCCAATTTGGTGGCCATTGTGGAGCCTCATGCTGGGGCACTATATGGTGATGCACCCCAGGACAGGGCCAGGAGTGCAGTTTGGAAGGAGGTGGTGGATGCGCTGAAGGAGGCCACAGGAACTGGGTGCATGGCTGAGCAGTGTCACCACAGGTACGGGGACCTCTGACACAGGGACCCAGACATGCTTTCCTACCTGCGGGGGCATGCCAGGAGGGGCATGGTGCCATGGCCAGGTAGCTGCCCCATCCATACACTGTTAACATCAGTACAGGTATCACGGTTGCATGTGTCCGGCACATGGGGGGGCCATCTAGTGTTGGCCATGGTGGTGGCTTTGGGGGTGGAGAGTGGATGGGTATGACTTTGTGGGATTGCACACATGGAGGTGGGGGGACTTTACTACTGGATTGTACTGATGTTCATCTCTCCATGTTTGCACTTTAGGCCCAGAGCAGTGCAAGCTGGTGAGAGAGAGGAGGCGCCACCAGGAGGACCAATAGGCTGGGAGGGATGAAGGTCCACAGAGGCGCAGGGACAAACCTGATGATGGTGAGTGCCTTACATCCATAATTATTATTGCATGCTGTGTAACAGGATGGGCAGCGAGGCATGACCACCATCCACTGACACTATTGCCATGCACGCAACTTGTTACAGTCAGCACTGTCCAGTGGCACTGCTTGTCTGGGAGTGTGTCAATGGTGGTCCATGCATGCACCAGGTACATGGCTGTGTCACTGCCTTCACACTGCATAGCCAAGTCACTGTACAGCCATGGTGGTGCTGTGCGGGACATGGGCGGTGGGTGTGTGCAGTGGTCCACATAGCTGTGGGTGCCTGGGTAGGCAGGTCTTGTGGATGCGGTCACTGTGGGTGGTCACATACCATCACAGGGGCGTGGCACATGGCTATAGGGCATGCACAATGGGTGGGCTGCAGGGGACTGGACAGTCACATGTATTGAATCTGCTCCCTTGTCCTAGGTGGACATCACTGGATGGCCTTACAAAGAGGAATGCAGGAGCTGCTGCAACTGGCAAGGGTGTCCCTTGCGATACTTGAACAGATGGAGCGGGACGGGGTCTGAAGAAGAAGAATCCATAGGCACTACAGGAGTGGACAGCGGGGCAGGCAATTGGCCCTCCATGCCCCCTGACTTGACTAACCCCACTGGACCCACCCTCACAACCCTTCTTCCCTCTCCCATTTGTTCACACCTGCCCCATGCCCACCCCACCTGGTTTGTGGCCCTTCCCCCCCTTGTAAATAGTTTTTTGTTACCTCATTTCAGTACATGCGTTTTGTTATGACAACTGTGGTGGTCTCTGATTTGCAGTGGGCTACAGGTGCTCAGCTGCAGTGGTTGCAGTGATATGCATGGCATCAAGGGTGGTGCAGGCATGGGCACGTGTGTGTGTGTGTGTGTGTGTGTCCATCAGAGAACCACCTATGGTGTGGGTGGATGACTCAGTCGCTGTCTGTGGTTTGTGTGTTGTTCTCTGTGCACTGGATGCCTGTATGCAGTGGTCCATGGTGCATGCACTGTGTGCATGGCACCTCTGTCAGACCGCCCATGGTCTGTGCAGCTGATGCCCTTGCATGTCTGTGATATGCACGGTCTGCTGGCATGTCAGTGGTGGCTGTCCATGCTGGACAACTGCTGTACCCAGCACAATGTCAGGTTGCCTCCCATCATCAGTATGGTGCATGTCTGCCTTGGGTTGCACTGTGGCCTCTGCTGTTGTTGTCCCCCTTCTTTGCTGTTGCTTGTGTCTGTTGCAGGGGATGTGCTCCAGTGTCTGTCACTTGTGCTCTGGCCGCATGCCAGTGGCATACAGTTTCATGGTGCCTGCGCAGGGTGGCTGGCACACCTGTGCCATGTAGGGGTGCTGGACATGTGTGCACAGCTGCAGTGGACACATGCCAGTGGCTTGGTTGATCCGCTGCTGTGTCCCTGTGTTGGTGTGCCCTTTGGTATGGGTGGGTGTTTGTCCACGCACTGTGTTGCATCCTATGTGGTGCATGCTTCCATGCAACATTGTGTGTGTCTGTGCTGGCTGTTGTGGCCAGTGCTGGGATGGGATGTGTTCTTGGGAGGGTGTGCAGGGTGCTGTACCACTGGTGGTGGGGTCTGGGGCATGCCCTGTTGCATGTGGGGTACCTCATGTGCCGATGCATGGTCGATCTCTCAGCTGTGCCTCAGGGGGATGTGCAGGGTGGCACTGTGTATGCTGTTGTTGCATCGCTGTCTGCTGTCACCCACTGCAGGGTGCACATGGTAGGGCTGCCTTGCATGGCTCCATGGTGCACAGGGTTGCATTGTCACAGTGGGAGTGGTGGCATGCATGGGGTGTTCTGCACTGTTGGGCGTTACTCCTGGGAAGGGTGTATGTGGATTGTGGTGCAGGGTGTGCTCTGCATTGGTGGATGGTGTGGGACGGGGTGGTTGGCCTCCTTGTCTGCCGGTCACAGCTTGCCAGGGAGTGTGCTGGAGCACCATGCCCTGGCTGTGGGTTGGTTGCTGGTATCCATGGGCTGGTGGTTATTCCAGCTCTTCCCCAGTTGTGCAGTACATGGGGTGTGGGGCTTGATGTCTGATCTGCTGTGTGCTCCTCTGCCCATCTGTGGCATGGGTGATGGAACCCCTGCATCCTGTCCCTGTGCATCCCTGGTTGTGCTGTTGCATTACTGCCCTGCTCCACGGGGCATCCCTGGTTGTGCTATGGCACATCTGGACTGCTCCACTGAGCATCCATTGTTGCACTATGGCACATCTGAAATGCAGAACTGCACATCCCTGGTTGTGCTATGGTGCAAGTGGCACGATATTCAGTCGTGTACCACAGGCGCATCTTGGCCTGCGCAGTTTTTGAATATCATGCTTCATGCGCATGGGAGCAGTGGACTTGCGCTTGCTCCTGCTGTTGTGCACTTTTTAGGTGCAGTTTGAATATCCAGGCCATGGTGTGCTATGGTACATGTATTCTTTCAACAATGTTTGGTTCTGTCAGCTACACGGTGATTGTGCAGTGAAGTATCAAAAATTTTCTTTTAGGCACTCCTGTGCAGTTTTCTCATTGTACCACTTAGCAACTGTTGAACAGATTCAGATAACATTTGGTATACATGGTCTGGTATGGTGCATGTCTTCATTTACCAATTTTAATTTCAGTCGGACATACAGTTTTAGTGCAGCGAAGTGACAAAAATACGGTTTTTGATACTTTTGTGCACTGGGTTGCCTGTTGTGCTATGCAGCCATTGTGTGGTTCATTGCTTTGAAAATTGGTAGGTAGACAGCCCTTTCTTCAAGGAACATTCCATTTTTGGTTTGGTTGAAACATATTGTTCCTTTCCAGAGTTATTACCATTTGACGTTGTCCCCCCTTGCAGTTAAAGATTTTTCGTCCACCAGGTCCACCATTTAAGTGCATTTTCGGCCGAGAGTTCCACCATTTTGTGGTGGAAGACTTCTTAAAGGTGCACAAACTTTAAAACTGAATATCTCTTAAATGGTTTAGTCTTTTACTTGAAATTCAGAGGGTGTTGACGGGATGTCCTACAGATGTGAATGCTGCTGTTTAGATGCTGCAACAGTAATTATTTGGAGAGATATTGACTGACATATTTGATGGTTTTCCGATTGGATTAGGCATGCTGCTACTGGCTTGCAATTTATAGGGTAGGTAGCCCTAGTGCCTTAGATGTGCCTTACAGTGGTTTGGTGTGTAAAACTTAAACAGTTGCAGAATGATGCCACTCCGATGAATGGAAATTTGATTTGTTCCACTTCAATAACTTTTGGACCGTGTGACCAATTTGCCTGGAATTTAGAATGTAGAAGGATTAATAATAGATCTTCAACTCTGACAATTTCTGGGTTGCTGGCAGTTATGGTTGCTGAATTGTGGCACATGCTCATTATAGTTAATGGGAAAGTATTTATGTGCATTATGAAAACTATGGTCAGCAAATTATGGGGCGCACAGAAAGATCCTATTATAAGGTATAGGACAGCTCAAAAGGTATGGCATATGTTTATTGTTCTGCAGTGCTGGGCAATGTGGTGGGAGCATGGGGCCCACCATCAATACATGTGATTCACTACTTATATTGTGATGCTATTGAGAAATATGCAAGGTGGTAGGAGTGCAGGGCGCTCTCACCAACTTGAGCGACAATGTACTTACCCATGCTTTTTCAAAAAATAAGCAAATTCTTTGCAAAAAACTGCATTAATACAAGAGTTAGGATTGTTCCACAGCAATAAAAAGTGAGGAAATTCACACACACACATACATGCAAGTAGGGGAAGGACCAAGGCCACACAAACAATCACACACAACCAGCAGCAGGTAACATAAATAACATACAACTATCTAAATCATGAAACCACACAGCCATGCTCCCATCTTCCTCACACCAACAGATGTTGGGTTGTAGCATGGTGCTGTGACTGCTAACTCTGATCCTGGATGTTCCACGTGCCACAAAACACATATCACTATGGACAACTGAGCATGTTGGGCCACATGCTGTCACCAACACATAACACAGACTGCACATATGGTATTTTGGGGTTTACTAGACCTAAAACAGGATTTTGCACATTTCCTGAAATACTTTTGAAAATCACTTTTGCAAATGTTGTTGTGCTATGCATTTGCGACACTTTCATGTTTGTGACAGTGTTTTGCACACTATTTTACATACTTTTGCAAATGCGACACTGTTGTTTCAAATGCAACACTGATGTTTCTTCTGTTTATGATGCTTTTGCATTTGCAAAAGTATTTTATGAAAATATGCTCCTAATGACTGCACATCTTTGCCATCCTCCTGCAAGCAAATGGTTGGATTCTTTGGGCCTAAATTTTCGGGGTAGCAAGCTCTGGTCCCACAGATGTCCCTTTTCCTGCTTCGGTGCTAAAATATTTAACGATGACAAAGTTACAGAGTTATGAAATTCAGCAATGTTCCATAGACCAACATTGCAGCGCCCATGATGGCTTTCATTGACAATATCTTGAAAATGAAGCGAGGTACACGGTTTTCGCTACTGGCAGCTTGGTTCACCTTTATGTGGATTAACTTCATGGAACAACTTTGTAAATAATGTATGATACTTGAATTTGGATTTCTCCACTTCCTACAGTACCATAGGTATACACCTCCTGCTGGTTGTGTGTGATTGGTTGTCTTGCCTTGGTCCTCCCCCTACTCGCATGTACGTGTGTGTGTGTGGTGGTAGTGGTGGTGGGGATGCAAAGTTAGGGTTTTCAACCCTAACACCACATTTCCTCACTTTTGTCACTGTAGAACAATCCTAATTGTTGCATTAATGCAGTTTTTTGCAAAGAATATATATATATATATATATATATATATATATATATATATATACACACAACTTGGGAAAACCAGATCCAGTAGGGATACACTTCACTTCAAACTTTTTGCCCTAACCCTGGATAAAGTCCTCACTCCCCTCACCAAGATTCTTAACTGGTCCCTCATGCTATCACAATTCCCTCAAAGGTGGAAATCAGCCTTGGTCGCCCCAGTCCATAAATGTGGTGACCAGACATAACACGGCAACTGCAGGACAATTTTTATCCTTCCCCTCCAAATCCCTTGAACAAATTGTGGCTGACCAGCTGGTAGAGTATCTGGATAAATACAAGTTCCAATGTCTCCAACAACATGGATTTAGGAAAGGGCAAAGTACCACCACTGTACTGCTAGAATTCACAGGCAAACATCCACAATGCACTCGACCAAGGCCAAGTTGTTGGAGCAATTTACATCAACCTTACCAAAGCCTTTGATGCTACTCGCTACTAGTTGATCAACTAACTAACGTTTTGGGACAGATTAACAAAATCACAGTGCCACTGTTCATGAGGGGAGGTCCCAAAATGCCTATGTTGAAAATGTGGTAAAAAAAATTCCCCCAAAATTGGGTTATGAATGTGCATTGCACAGTTTCTATGCATACTCAAGACTTCAATTTTTCATATTATCACTCCAGATTTTCAGTGTTGCCAGTTTTTTACACTTCCTCATGAACAATACAGTTGTCATTTTTCACATCTTGCCCAAAATGTGTTTTCGTACCTGTGGTGCCAAATGGCACAGTTGCTGTGCAAAATCATCTTTCGGTTAACAAACTGATAGTGCTGCTCTTCATGAGGCAGGGTCACAAAAAGCCCATATTGAAAATTTGGAGTGAAAATACCAACAAACGCCTATGGTGTTAGGATTTACAACTGTAACACCACACCCTGTAGAGACTGACAGGCATCAGGTGTGTGACTTGGAATCACTGGCAGTAATGCTTATGTCATTCCACCCCCACCCCACCTTGCAGCCAGAGACAAGCATCGAGGTGTGCCTTGGAGTGTTTGGCACTAATGTTCACCCCATTCTCCTATACTGCACCCATCTCAGCATATTTCCTTATGTAATGGGGTAAGTATAATGCCCAAAGACCCCAAAGCACACCACAACACTTGTCAGTGTCTACAGGGTAGGGTTAGGTGAAATGGCATGAGCACTACAGCTGATGACCCAGAGGCACACCCCAACACCTGTCAGTCTCTGCAGGGTGGGGGTTGGGTTGGCATCCATCCAATACTTCACTACCATTCCAATTATGCATCTCTAACTCCTGCACTACCAATGCCAGTGCCAGCGAGACAACATTCGGTATTGACAAATGCTTGTTTTGTATGACAAAGTGTCAAATGCCACTGTATCCTTTCAGATTTTGCCTTTACCAGCATTGCTTGTAGTGTTCTAGTCCATGTTCAAACCAGTGTGCTGACTACCAACCTACTGGTTGGTCACGTTATGAGCCAAAATCTATTGGACAGCTTCTATAGATACTGAACTTTGATTGGTGGGCAGCCCTGTCAGAGATTCAGAGCAGTTGAAGTCAAATTTTGTAGTGGTGCTAAGCTGAGCAGTTCAGTGTCAGAAGGAAAGTGATAGCACGAGCAGCTAGCAGGGTGCCAGTGCAGTGCTGTAAAGTAACTTTTCACAGGGGCACTAAGCTGAGCAGTTCAGTGTCAGAAGGAAAGTGACAGCACGAGCAGCTAGCAGGGTGCCAGTGCAGTGCTGCAAAGTAACTTTTCACAGGGGCGCTAAGCTGAGCAGTTCAGTGTCAGAAGGAAAGTGACAGCATGAGCAGCTAGCAGGGTGCCAGTGCAGTGCTGCAAAGTAACTTTTCACAGGGGCGCTAAGCTGAGCAGTTCAGTGTCAGAAGGAAAGTGACAGCACGAGCAGCTAGCAGGGTGCCAGTGCAGTGCTGCAATAACTTTCACAGAGGCGCTAAGCTGAGCAGTTCAGTGTCAGAAGGAAAGTGACAGCATGAGCAGCTAGCAGGGTGCCAGTGCAGTGCTGCAAAGTAACTTTCACAGGGGCTAAGCTGAGCAGTTCAGTGTCAGAAGGAAAGTGACAGCACGAGCAGCTAGCAGGGTGCCAGTGCAGTGCTGCAAAGTAACTTTTCACAGGGGCGCTAAGCTGAGCAGTTCAGTGTCAGAAGGAAAGTGACAGCATGAGCAGCTAGCAGGGTGCCAGTGCAGTGCTGCAAAGTAACTTTTCACAGGGGCGCTAAGCTGAGCAGTTCAGTGTCAGAAGGAAAGTGACAGCACGAGCAGCTAGCAGGGTGCCAGTGCAGTGCTGCAAGTAACTTTCACAGGGGCGCTAAGCTGAGCAGTTCAGTGTCAGAAGGAAAGTGACAGCACGAGCAGCTAGCAGGGTGCCAGTGCAGTGCTGTAAAGTAACTTTTCACAGGGGTGCTAAGCTGAGCAGTTCAGTGTCAGAAGGAAAGTGACAGCACGAGCAGCTAGCAGGGTGCCAGTGCAGTGCTGCAAAGTAACTTTCACGGGCGCTAAGCTGAGCAGTTCAGTGTCAGAAGGAAAGTGACAGCACGAGCAGCTAGCAGTGTGCCAGTGCAGTGCTGCAAAGTAACTTTTCACAGGGGCACTAAGCTGAGCAGTTCAGTGTCAGAAGGAAAGTGACAGCACGAGCAGCTAGCAGGGTGCCAGTGCAGTGCTGCAAAATAACTTTTCACAGGGGCACTAAGCTGAGCAGTTCAGTGTGACACTGAAAGTGACAAAGCAATTCAGAGGTGTGCACTTTGCAGGGAGCCAGGCATGTGATACCAGTGACCTGGGTACTAGGTAACTAACATAAATACTGTGCAAATAATATGGATGTCAAATGTTATTTGCACAGCAGCTTCAGGATGTCTTTAATGAACATAAAGAGATTTTACCTTCCAAATGTACTGTATTTTCACTCCCATTGTGTACATGCACTTATGTGTATACTGATCAACATCTACAATACACAGAATTTCTTATTTAAATTACAATTGTGCATCAACTCTTTGTACTCTAAAGTGAATCTGTGTCACTTATGAGATACCAGGTGCTTCTGCTCGGAAGTTGCACTAGGTATCATCAGCCAATTCAAAGCCTAGCACTAAATTCATCATATAGAGAGGAGCTCCACACTGTGCCTCCACTGTACTGGCCTGCGACTGGACAGGGTTCTGTATTCCCCTAGGTGACAATTGCTCACCTTTCATCAGTATGAAATTCACCACAGTGTGAGGAAACATGCACAGCGCCTACTTGCATTGTACCTGGATGGTAAATAAATACAGGGCTTTGGTTGCCAGTGCTGTCAGTTTCTCACTTTTAGCCAGAACTAAATCCCAGTTGGAGGTATCCTGCACTGTACCTGCCTAGCACAGCACACTAACCATCCTTGTGGATAAACAGAGGGCTTCAGCCTTCAGAGATGTCAGACCCTCACCTTTCCCCAACAATTAAATTCATCACTGTGTGGGGAAGCTGGGACATGTTTGGTGACAAACCAACATTGCACCTGGTCTGTGGAGGAACAGATGCAGTAGGTTCATTCCTCCAGGACTGTGAGTCATTTAACTTCCACCAGCATTTAAATTCATCACACAGATTTGAAGAAGGATAAACAACAGGAAATGAGATGGGTTCAACATTTGGAGCCACACTATCTGTCCAAAAACCACGGCATGTTAAGTCCATTTACATTCCTTAGAGAGCATGGTTAAAGTGGGAATTGGAAGTTGTGGCAGTGTACCAGCACAAATGGACTTAACATAGACATGGTTTTTGTGTCCAGTGTTGTCAGCTGAACAATTTATACCCAGAGGGAAGTTCTCAGTCTAAACCTCTCCTTTGGGGAGATTATATTTACAGTACTACTGCACCTCTCATGTGAGTAAGAATCCTTTCCAAAATATCACAACTGTATGTACATTTTGGAATAGCTAAATAGAATGTGTATAGTAACTACACTACAGCACAGCACCATATAGTACAATAGAATATGGTGCAACACCGTATATAAGGAACAGCACACACCAGTGTGCCCAGGCTGTGCTGCAATGTATGACCACCTCAAGTGCCTTGCTTTCAACTATGGGAGGTGCACAATGTCACATCCTCAAAGGTGTCATTCAACTTATAAAACTGTCAAAGTATTAAGAAATATATTGCAAAAAATGTTGTTAATGCATCACTTAGTGTTAAGCTGACAAAAGTAGGGAAATAGGACATTAGGGTTTCTAATGCTAATACCCCATTCCCCACCCTGCACAGACCCACAGGTGGGGGGATTCTGTCTTGGGGTCATGAACCCTAACATTCACCCCATTCCATTAGAAAATAAGGTGACAAGGGTATAGCATAGGAGAATGGGGTGAAAGTTAGGGTTCATGGCCCCAAGGCAGACCCCCCCACCTGTGGGTCTGTACAGGGTGGAAAATGGGGTGTTACAGTGGGAAACCCTAATGCTAAATTTCCCTACTTTTGTTGGTTTAACCCTAACTGATGCATTAATTAATTTTTTTTGTAATTTATTTCCTTACTTTTTGAGATAGTATAATAGCATTCTTCTTTTACAGTGCGAGTGAAGAGTTCAAAGGACCCTGTACTTTATGTAATATCATTTAGCTCTCTTAAATTATTTGACTGTATCTCTGTCTCAGGACCTCCTTGTGAATGAGTTTGCTCAACAGAGTTTTCCTGCAATAAACTTGAACTTGAACTGCCATCCCTCCATAGATGCATATATGTATCTACCTGTGGAAGCACAGGGGCCTCCAGCCCCTGTGCATCCACTTATGGGCCAACAGTCACCAAATTGTCACCATGGCCATGTTATTACCTTATATCATGTATCTGGTGTAGAAAAATGTTCAATCCAGCTAAAATGTAACTCTATGCAAGTGTAACACTAATTTGCAGCACAGTTGCAAAAACACATTTGGGCCAGGATTTGAAAAATGACAGCTGTAACATACATGACATGAAATGATAAGACGCTATGTTAAAAAATCTGGGTTCAAAACATTTTAAATTTACAAAGTTACAAGCGTGCATAATGAAATTGCAACAAATGGTTATAACTCATTAATTTTTTGACATTTTGACCCCAAATGTTCAACATGGCCTTTTGGGGACTCTACCTCATGAACAGTATGACTGCCATTAAGCAAATTCTTTACAAAAGGTGAATTCACTAAGTGACTATAAAATCACCTTTCAGGCAGGAGTTGACAAATAACAGTCATATAGTTCATGAGATGTGATCTCCCAAAGGCCATGTTGAAAATTTTAAGTCAAAATCTCAAAATACGGCTGAGTTATGCAACAAAGTAGCCTCTAAAATCTTTTTGTGAGCTCATGAAAAAGGAAATGGCTGATGAAGAAGGAATTGCTCACAAAAGAGGATTTGCAAGTCATGAAAAAGGATTTTGAATGTTAAAAAAAGGCATTGCAGGTTGCTTTTCTACCATATAACTTCAAGGTTCACCTAACAGAGTCCCAGTGAACAAGATACATTTGTTGGTGTCTCTAGATACCTTTATTTTGGGTGTTTTTTCTTTTTTTTTTCTTTTTTTTTAAAAAAGTAAACAAGATTGCGGCTCATGCCAAAGGAATTTTTTCTCATGAACAGAGATTCCAAATCTCATGAAGCAGGAATGATCTTTTGAGACTCAATCCTTCTTTGTGAGATGAAATCCTACTTCGCGAAAAAGACCTCTATCCTAGAAATGGAATGATCAGCAAAGTCCTATGGGATATAATGGGAACTAAAAAAACTTAACTTTGCAACAGATTAATATTATTGCACAAAATGGTCACTGTCTTGCTACCAAAGTTCTTTATATCCTACAAATATCATGCTGAAATTGCACATGGTCTTGCTGCAAGGCAATGAGGAAAAAAATGCAAAAATTGTTTTTTTTTGTTTTACTTTTTTTCACTATCCGAATCTCAGAATCTGCATGTCCAAATGGAATGAAACGTGCCACATTAAGAGACATACCCGATGGGACAGCACATACCAAATTTTGTGCAAATCCATTGATTGGTTGCAAAGTTATTAAAGTGCAAAATTTCAGGTTTAACACAGAAACTGCTGCTCAACCCTAACTATGCTATCATAAATTTAAAGAAAATTAAAATTAAATTGAAATCAACTTTATTAGAAAAAAAATTTAGATAAAATATTCCTATTTACAATTGTGTCCATTTAGACTTAAAACACTTACAAAATTGCAGTTATAATCAACTTTCGAAATAACTGTTGCAGAAAACATGCAAAAGTGCAGTTAAACAAAACATGAAGCATTTCAGTTGTATAGAATGTACAAAATTACAGTTATGCATAACAAATTACATTTATACTGAACATACACTGAACATACAGGCTGGCAGTGTAGCCTAGAGGTTAGAGGAATGAGGTGTGAACAAGCTTGGTACATCCAGCCGGCCAGACCTGAGTTTGATTCTCACAACCTCCACTTGTATACTGTGTGACTCTGAGCAAGTCACTTAGCCACCCAGTGCTCCCAGGTCACCCCTGAAAACAGACACTTGTGCCTAGTGGGCCTTACTTGGTTACTAAAGACTAAAATAAAAAATACACAATTACAGTTAAATTACAGATGTACACCCAGGACAAAGGGAGGGCTGTGTCTTTCTCCTATTACAGCCAACTGCATGCCAGCCAGCAGGATACATGTTTTTGTAACCTGCCAAACAGTGTAGTGGAAACTGGTGAGGTGTCATTATGTGTGTGATTTGTGTTTGACCGTCACTCTGTTCTTTTTCTTGCAGATAGTAGTGAATATCCATGGAAAACTTACATCCTTATCTCCATCCTGATCTTAAGTAGTCCATTAGAGGAGAAATACAAAAAAAGAGAACCACTGAGCCAGGGCAGTGGCTAAGTGGATCCTTGGTGTGCTGAAGATGCATTTACTCTGCCTTGTCTGTTAGGGAGGGGGGCAATGTGATGCTGGCAACAGGGAAGCATGTTGAACATTCATCTTATGTTGTTTGCTCTACAAAGTGATGGTAAGGTCTGGGCTTGTTCTAACAATGGGCAGTGTGGATTTGGAACCACAGAGGGGAAGATGTGGGGGCAGAGATGGTGGCATATTAACCCTGTGATGGGGACATGAAACAAAGATGGCATTAGGTCCAAGTGACCATCAGCTCTTACTTCTGAGGGAGATGTGCCAGTCAAACACTGGAGGACATGTCCTTCCAGTGACCCACACAGGGTAGCATGGGGTCTGAGCAAGGGGACATCTACAGACCATTATGATGTTTAATGTGGTACATGACATTAACACAGTGGCTATCCCCACTGTTACCCTGGTCTTGGCATGTGTTGTTTGGAGCTGGTCTCTGGGCTAACAGTAACAGAGGTGTCTCACTGTATGCATGATAAGGAGACTGTGGTTCTCTCTTGCTGGGGGAGCACTGTATTCCAGGTGCCAGGTGCTGTGACCTGCTGATGCCAGGTCTAGTCTATGTATCTGTGACTTTGAAATTGCATAGACCTGGCAAGGGTTAGAACAGAGACAATTAACAAAAAAAAAAGCCTCATGGTACACAGCATAGGCGGTACCCAGAAATGTACTTTGGACAGGCTTACTATATTTTTATTAATTAACTTGGTGTTAGAAAACATTTTTCCTTGCACTGCTGCTTTAAATGTAATGAAAGTTAGCTAACTAACTAGAGTGATTGGTTAACTAGTTAGCATTGGAAAGTACACATCACTGTTGGTGAACAGTGTGGTGGAAAGACACTGATGCCTGAGTGGCATTACCACTGCATATCTCTGTCACCGATGGAGGAAGAACAGGAATGATCTGCTGGGGCACATATGGCCACAGGTGCTGGGTTGTTGATTGGCTGACTGCACAGTGTCCCGTGTGGTTCATCCTCATCAATGTTACTTGTCATGTCCTGTTTTTCATTCTGATACTGGGTCAGTTTTGTATGCTAGCCAGAAGGGTTTAGTCAGAGGACATTCCAATGTACAGTGAGGTTAAGATTAAGTACATACAGAAAACACCTGGAGGGTATGGATGTGCAAGATGCCTGCTGAGTAGGGCTATGCATATCATTAAACACCCCCTCTAACAAAGAGCCTTTACCATTGGTGTGCATAAAAAACAGGAGAGGGAATGGAGCAAAATCAGCACTTGTGCCTTGTAAGGAACATATGCACATTTTTAAAAAGCAACCCACTAACCGTTATTTTACTTGGTTCTCATATTAAGAAGTGCTTCATTGATATTGAGGCCTGTCAAATGGGTTGTGGCAACCCAAGATGCAGAAAGACAATAAACATTCAGCACTCATACCACATCATATTTCCATCTAGCCTGTCAATCATGTTCAGTTAAAACAAAACATGGTACTATTTACAACACTTGGTGGGATAAAAGGGTATCCTGAGACAGTAGGGGTTCACCACAGAGGAACAAGACAGAACTCCATTTTGATGTCAGGACTCGGTACTTGAACAAAATGGAACAAGAATTCAGAATCAGAAGTGTGTTTCAGTGGTAACGTTGTGCTTAGCTGAACAGCAGCCCAAGAATCATTCCAGCCAAGTCTAAGCTGCAGATATTCAAAACGAATCTGTGGCTAAGCTCCGTGCTGAGGCAAGGTCAAGCCACAGCTGTTGAGTCCCTGAACCATGAACAAAATGCCATTAGGATACAGAGATCAATTATTATTTCCAATTTAAATGGAGCTATGCTCAGTTACATACAGGGTTAGGCCATTTAAGGTATCAACATCACCATAGGAACATGAGAAATTTCTAAACCAAAAAGAGACCAAGGGTCCTTCATGTTGCCCTCTAAGTATGAGCTGCAACTGAATTCTCATTTGGTGAATGTACCGAAATACAGCATTTGGGGCACCACTGAAGCAGGTCGAAAGGAACTTGGGTTTCCTTTGTCATTTCAGCTCTTTTATATTATGACGCATCACTTTTTACAGGGAGCACATACTGAGTGTGTAAGTTGTTGGCCAGCCACACGACCTGCAGCAGTCAGTCAGAAATGCTGGACATAGAAACATAGACCGACAGCAGAAATAGACTAAGAGTCCATCCAGCTTGCCCATAACACCCTATTATACCCCACGGCCTTTTGTCTACACTATCCACTCACTTTTTCATGTCTTACTACTACCCCCGAGTATCAATCAAGCCTTAACTTTGTCCCAACCATACCTGAAACAATTAATGGTTTGGGTGACCACCACCTCTACTGGTAGGCTGTTCCATGGCTCAACTGCTCTCTCTGTAACAAAAAAACAAAAGACTTTTCCATATCCCTTCTGAACTCCCCCACTAGCTTCCACTTGTGTCCTCATGTTCTAGATTCTTTACTCCTGTTGAATTGTTCCTCGCATTTTCCCTTGTTCATTACTTTCAGGAATTTGAAGGTCTCTGCCTATCACCCATCTGTCTTCTGGCCTTGAGTGAGACCATTTTCAGTGACCTACACTGATCCTCGTAGGAGCTGCTCTGATAACCCTGAATCTTTGTGACTTCTCTACAATGCACCATCCCTTGCCTTTCCTTGGATAAGGACTCCAGTGCTGGTCACAGTATTCCAGATGTCACCTCACAACTGATCTCTAGAGACAGTAATACCTCTTTCCTACTGCTGTCACAACCCCTCCCAATATACCTCTGCATCCTGTTTGCCTTACTGTATGCCTTGTTACACTGGCTAAATTGTTTAAGGGAGTCACTGTTGATGACTGCTACGTCACTTTCTTCAGAGGAAGTGTCCAGCTTAACCACCTCCATCCAATACTCCATTCCAGGGTTCTTGTTCCTTATGTGCATCACCTTGCACTTTCTGGTGCTGAATTTCAGTTGCCAGACCTTGGACTACCTCTCCAAGGTCAATATTTCCTAGCAGAGCACACATTTCAGTTGTCTCTCTCTCTCTCTCTCTCTCTCTCTCTCTCTCTGTCTCCTTGGCTGTGAAAAAGACTTTTACATTCCAAATCATAAAAGAACCATGCATTATCACTCTAGTTAGTTAGCTAACTTTCATTACATTTAAAGCAGCAGTGCAAGGAAAAATGTTTTCTAACACCAAGTTAATTAATAAAAATATAGTAAGCCTGTCCAAAGTACATTTCTGGGTACCGCCTATGCTGTGTACCATGAGGCTTTTTTTTTTGTTAATTGTCTCTGTTCTAACCCTTGCCAGGTCTATGCAATTTCAAAGTCACAGGTGGTGGCCATCATTTTTTTTAACAAAAACTGAATTATTAACATTTACAAAATACTCCCATTTTGCTGGAACTAGAACACATTATTGACAAATAAAACTGGAAGAAGCTTGAAATCTTTTATAGTAAAAAAAAAATGTAGGGTCAACTCTTTTTCCAAGTGTGTTGCACTGTAGCTTTAATTGCCCCTACTAGCACTGAATCTGGCCAACTCCTGCATCCCATGTTAGCATTGCTGGCTGTATCCCACTTTCCTCCCTACTACCCCTCATATCTGCCCACCCTTTCCTCACCTTCTAATTGCACTCATCTTCCCCAACCTCCTTCTTCCACTTCTCTATCTTTCCCCTTCCCACCCTTTCTATTACCACTCCCCCCACTTTGCCCTCAATTTTTTTTGACAAGGCCAATGAGCTGATCACTCTTTGTTGTTAATTTGTACTGTCTTCACTTGTTTGCTGAATACTGTTTTTTTTAAGTCGTACTCTGCACCTGCATATCATATCATATCATATCATATCATATCATATCATATCATGTCATATATCATATATCATATCATACCACTGATAATGGTCACATTTGTTTGTTAACTGTGTCCTTCAATGCCCACTTCCTGACACTGTATCACGCAGGATGCGCTTATTGTCTGTCAGCCATTTTTGTAATCTATTTTGTGCAACCTATTGATGTGGAACCTATGTAAAGAGCTTTTAGCTCAAAGATTTAATCTGAATATTCAATAAATAAATAAATTAATAAACTGTAGTTTGAGGCAAGCTGATGAAATCATGCTGCAGTGTAGAGGAGAGGAGAAAGGAACAGTGCAAGATTGCACTTTCTGCTGCAGTCCTGGAGCAGGAATAGGCAGGTGGAATTCAGCAGTCTGGGAAAGGTGCAGGTGGGGATTTTTGGATGATTTAACTTTTTCATCCTGAGAGCTGGTACTACAGAGCACTGAAATCCATATTTATTTTATTTTATTTTGTGTTCCCTTCAGTAGAAGCAAGGCAAAGCAAATTTAGCAGGCAGAGAAAGGTGGGTGGGGGGAGAAGGATTTGTTTAACAAAAGAGTTATTGCTGGTGGTACAGGATAACAAAATCCATCTTTATTTTTTTTTGCCTGGCTGTCAGTGAAAACTAAGTGAAGTAAGCTGTTGCAGTGAAACATTAGGTCTGTCAGTGAAGGGGCAGAGGAGGGGGTTTTGTCTGTAATGTGAGGAAGTGTGTGTGTGTTTGTGTGTGTGTGCATCTGCCACTCTGTGGTGTAGAAATCATGAGGAAAAGAGCTGGATGTGAAAAGGATACATGTGCAAAGAAAGGCAGGGAATGGTTCCACCATGCTAGTTCACCAAGCACCACTTCTGCAAGTGATGGTGGTGGAGAAGGGGTCAGAACAGGGACTGTGAGTCCTAGTAGAGGTGGTGGTGGCAGGGGCTTTGCCTGAAAGCAGGACAGGGCTGGGTGTGTGATAGCTCATCCAAAGAAACCATGGTTCATTAGTCCCCAGAAATCAGGTGGCTTCACACCTTTCTTAGCCAGTCCAAGTCATCTAGTGCATCTGGTGAAGAATGCTCCCTGAGCAAACCAGAAGCATACAAGTCTGCCACTGTTCTTCCTCAACTGCTCTGAGGTCCCCTACCCATGAGGGTATGAGAGACCCATGCCAATCTGTAAAAGCAAGCTATTCCCATTCATTTTTTATAAAGAACAAAACACAAGCTGCCAGTGCCAGTGGCATCAGCACCACTACTACCACTTCTTCACTGTGGGTGTGGATGATTGCCTGTCCAACTTAAGGCACTATATGAAGTCCCCTTCTCCCCCAGCTCCCCAATCAATCATCAATAACAGTGGCAGCTCCATGCACAGTGATGCTGCCTTGTTATTGAGTGAGAAAGATGACAGTGAGTCTGTGTCTGGCACTGATATCTTGTCACCAGAGCAAAAAAAATAAAATTCTTTGGGGTAAGGTGAGGAGTAATAATGCCACAGTTTTAAAAAAGCAAGTCAGAAGTTCCACCATCAAACTAGCTTATAATGGAGGAGAGTCCAAGTGAGGAGCTTGTAGAAGTTGAGCTGTCAGAGTGGGGACACGAAAGTGTGGCAGTCGAGTAAGATGAAGCAAAAGCACAAGATGAGGAGACAACAGAGCAGAGAAGCTGAAGAATCAGGCGAGACTGAAACAGAGGGGCATGTGGAAGGGGAAGAAAAAGTGAAAGAGGAGGAGAAGAGGGAAGTAAGAGAGAAGGAAGCACATACAGGAGGGGAGGAATTAGAGAAAATGAAGGATGTCTGGTAAAATAGAAGATGAAGCAGATTGGGTTAAATGCATGTTGTTAATTATACCAACAAGTTCTCATGATGAGTGTGATATTACAGGTAGAGACGTCCAAAAAAAAGAATTTAAAAAATATATTGCAAAAGAAAAAAGCAAGAAAGCTAGTTTGTTGGGCAGGGAAATCTAAAGACCAGACCCACCCAGACCCTAGACAGCTACCTTTTAACCCTGGTGCTGCTTCTCCCAGTGGCGCCCTGCCAGGACATCCAGCCCATCAATGTCATGCCTCCATGGCACAGAAAAAATGTATCTTCCAGTCACCATCCTATTGCTCCCAAAGAACTTCAGCAGTCAAGTCATGAGACTTAAAAAACAGAGATCTTTTGCAGTGAGGAAATATTTTACCAATGACCTCACAAATCCACTGACAGCATGCTGCAATCAGTGTGACACAAAGATTATCCATTGCCAGCCTACGGGGACATTGGGAACCCATGTTCTGACTGATCATCTGGAACATGAATGCGGCATCTTCCTAACAGTCAGCAAGATTTACCAGAAAAAACAGACACACAAGTCCAGATTTAAAAAGATTTTCGCTTCCATTTATTCACTTTTCACCATGGAACACCCTTTGACTAAGCCCAACATTTCGCCCAGTGAGGCTTTACTCAGGGCAGATGGTTCTAAATGAAAATTCATAGAAAAAATTGGTTCAAACAACACAATTATTCATTTTGTTTGAAGCTACAATTACATCTCCTGTACTTTACCAGCTCACTAAAAGGGTGCCCCACACTATACATGCCAGCCACAACTGTATTTAGAGGCCACTACAATACCACCCCTGTTATATAAAAATCATTTCTGCACATGTATATTTCACCATTGAACAAGGGAGAGAAGAGGGAAGAAGCCTGGTAGGAGTATCAGGCTAAACTCAAAGATGCAAGAGTGGCTAAACTCAAAGAGGCAAGAGTGGAGTTCTGGAGGGCAAAGGCATGCATGGCATTGTGGATTGCTGAGAGAGTAAGCAAGAATTTATTTTTATGTGTAACAGTTACAGGTTCTCCCAGACCTCAGTCTACAATGTACTCCCAGTGCTCACAGCCCTTCAGATGCCCGTATAGTCAGCTCAGTATGCTGCCACCACACAGTCTGACTCTCTCTCTCTCTGGAAATCTTTAGGTCGGAGTCCTAACCCAGCCACTGCTCACACAATACAGTGACCTTTGCCAAAGTGCAGATGACCCACCCCTTTAGTCATAGGTGAGAACACTAAGATTTGGGCAGTTTAGTAGCCTCTTTCATCGGAAACAGTTCAAGGATTTGCCAGTCCCCTCAGGTAATATATATATATGTATATATATATATATATATATATATATATATATATATATGGGTTGTGTGCTTAATGAGAATTTTACACACACATGAGGTGTTGGATGCTACATTAACCCTGAGAGCGAGGGTGTGTGTAAAATGCGAGTTTCACACACAGCCTTATGTTTTATTTTACTTAATTGCAGGGTATCTTTTTTTGTCACAGCAATTATATAAAATAAGGCATCTCTGTACAGCTGCAGTCTGATCGAGTTTCATCTGGATCTGCGATCAGATGTGCCAGAGATGTTTCCTTTTTTTGACATTCTTTTTTTTAATTAGGCCAGATTAAGCATTTTTTAGCCAACTGATTCATTGTTTTCTTTTAAATTGACTTACTGCTGAGTTTGATTGGAGTTGAAGTATCCTACGGTAAGCCTTGGCATGTGTAATGATAGAGGGAGCAGCAACGGCTGGCGCATGGGCAGAGGAAGGGAAACCCGGTGCATGTTTGCTATTATAAATGCTTCTTTATAATGGCAAATTACAAACTACGTTTCCATTGTGGACAAAATGAGAGCCAGTTATTTCTATATATACCTTTAAAACCTCCATCATAGAGCATAAAGTATATACCTTTAAAAATTCCATCACATAGCATGAAGTATATAAATAGAATATTTAATACTCCATAATATTTACATATATTACAGGATTGTACACACTAAAAGCTATAGTCAAATACAGTACACTACTGAAATGGAAAACAAAACATTTGAACAAGATAGCATTCAAACAGAATGACCTCACTAAGATAAATCATAAGTAGATAGTTGAGCTTACCCCAGCTGTGATCTAATGAGTCTTGGCATACTGGACCACAAAGGTGTGGTTTCCAAATCCCAAATAAGATTGACTTTAATAACAGAAATACAGGGAGAGGAATAAAACCCTGAGAAGCCAGTCCCTTCACCTGCATCATTTGCCCTGCCTCTCTTACATCGCACCCTGAATAGTTCTTTAATCTTTCAGCCTGCCTCCAAGACAGAACTAGTCCAAACTGACTGCATGTATTCAGACTCTGTCCTGTTGTTCTTCTAGTTGATGATCTGGCAGAGTGCTGCCTGACTGGATCAGCCATTTACTAATGGTAAGTACTACCCTCTTTTAGATCAAAGGGGTCAGCCATTTGTTTTTACCCAAAATACAGAATCATTTAGATGAAAAGAGCTCCATTATCCACACCACAGCCAGTTCCCCTCTCAGAGGCATATGAAAATGCAATTTTCCACTCTCCCCACACATACCAAGCTTGCTTACTTATTTTTCAAAAATAGCTAATAAAATAAAACATTGCCTGGGTGTTAACAAGGCACATAAGGGAAGAAAGGAAAACAAGAAGGAGAACTTCTAGACTAGTTGGGGGTTAGTGCAGAATGCCAGAAGAAGGCAAATGTACTAAACAAATAGTTCTGTTCAGTATTCATGGTGAACAGTGGCCCTATGGCAGAGAGTGATACCAAGGCCACCACAAGAGGGTCCAGGAAATGGGCAGAGTAGAGATCTTAGTGAACTGGGTACAAAAGGGACAAAAAGCCCTCAGAGTAGACAAGGCACCAGGACCTGATGGTCTGCACCCACAAGTGCTAAGGGAATTGACTGCAGTATTGCAGTACACTTAGAGGGACACTAACAACCCCCTTAGCCCTCAAAATGGGCCCTATGCACATATGGGAGGGTAATGCGTGCTGGAGGCAGATTACCCACCCATGGAATTCCGCACCTGTGGACAGGTGCGTACTGGCCTATATGCACTACCAGCTACCACCTCAAGCATCTCCCCCCTGGTGCACAGACATGCGGGGGACATTTCCATAGATTGGGTGTGCATCCTATGGGATGCCCAGATCAAGTCTGCTAATGGATCCCATGTGCTCATGGGGAATGGAATAAAAACAGAGGGTGCGATGTTCTCTGCAATCTTGGGGCAGGTGGGTGTCCAATCAGCCACCCCAGCCCTCCTTCTTGATCCATGGGCTGGTACAGCATTTGGGGGGATCTGCATTGCCTGCTCATCAGTACTGCTGCTGTTGGCAGAATCCGGAATGGGTGCGTATCCCTTACAGCTGGGTTTTACCCAGCATAAGGTGCATCCCCCACACCCAGCACTCTGCACCTTTGTAAATGTTGCAGAATGTGGGCACTACTCAGACATGGCCCCAGCCCACCCCTGGTGGGGGAGGGTGCAAGGGGTGCAGAGTGGCTACTCACCACAGATGTAGCCACTCTACTCAATAGTACATAGGGCCCAGTGTTCCTAGTTCAAAAAGCTCATTTTATGATTGATTACATTCTGTAAAGATTGATGATATAGCTGGTTGTTGGATTCTGATTCCTGAATTCTTATTAAAAGTGAAAAACAGACTGCCCACTATACTGGTGTTACCATACAAAACCATGTTTGTTTACATTCCTTGATCAAATTTCACTGCATCATTCCTGGACTCAGGAACACCTCTAACAAAATCTAGCCACCCATGATGCTATGGTAGGAGAGGAGACTATTGCATCATGAGTGGTTGCACTATTCTGGAGTGTTGCTAATGTTCAGGAAGTAGGCAATAAGATTTGATACACCCAGAAACATCAATGGATTTTAAAGAAGGTAAGGAATCATAAAATACGGGGTATCAACTTGAACAATATGATGCAAAAAGGGTTGACACCGTCCTGTTAACTCTTCTATTCATATACTGCAGTTCAAAATGGTGCCAATGACTTGAGGATCTGCTGACCTTATATCACTCCACGAGGGGGGGCAGGGAGGATCCAAACAACTGCAGAACTGCACGCCTTACCTCCATCATAGGTAACCTGATAGAAACCAAAATGAAGGAGAATTTTGTGGCTTATATGACAGAAATGGGAAGGAAGAAGTTAATGGTGGATGCTGTAAGTGGCTTATGTTTTTTAGCAGTCTGAAAAAAAACACAAGTTGGAATTCTCACTGTTCTCCCCAGCTGCTAGATAAGAGCTGGGTCACAAATTGGAGTGGACATGTCCACACACAGACTCACAGTCAAAATGGATGGGATTTTTCCAATATAAACCCAAGGTTAAGGATGAAGATTAGTGGACACTGATAGGTGTGCCATCTGATTGGGACAATTAAATAAATACATGGTAGATGGTTGGTGCATTCGAAGGGGGAATAGGAATCACCTATTCTCAAGAGAGCATATAAGATGCTGAAAGACAGTGAGGGGGGTTGTTAGTTACTCTTGGAGCTGGTAGGAGGAACATAAGCTTGGGGGTTAACCCTTCTAGCTATGTCTGTGGGAGCTGATAGTTAGCAAAGGGTCCAGTGTTCTCTTGAAAGGATAGGAGAAGGGTAAGTTTAATATTAGCATATTGCTGTAGTAGCCTTTTTCTTTTGCCATCTGTTATTTAAAAACATTTGTTTACTTTTCCCTGTGTCTGTGTTATTCTCTTGTGTTGTAAATAGATATCCTGTACTGCACAGTTCACTTTCTGTTAAGTAAAAAGCTATTTATTTACTCAATAGTTGTGATCATGATGTCATTTTTTTTGAGGTAATATATGGTTTCCACTGGCTGAGGTAAACTCTGTTTTGCATCCACCACCTGAGAGAGACACAGTGCCAGACTTTGATTTGTGCAACTGCACATTTGATTACCCAAGTTTGTAAACTTGGAGGAGGGCACTAGATATGAACTTCAGCTGGTGGCAGCGAATACCCAGGGACAGAAACCTCTCTAAAAGCTGTTCCAGCCCAGAAAAAGAGGTTGGTTGTCACAGCTTAACTAGAGGGAAAATGAACTACAGGATGAAAAGCAGCATGGGTTTTGTCAGGGAGATCTTGCCAGACCAAGCTGATACTGTTTTTTAATTGGGGCACCAAGGTGACAGATAGGGGACAGGGAGGCAGTAGATCTTCTCTACTTCATCTTCAGCAAGGCCTTCAATTCAGTACTATACAAGAGGCTGATGAAGAAGCTGGTGGACATTGGAGAGGAGCTGGGTTTAATTAGGTGGGTAGGAAACTGGCTATGGGGGAGTCGGCAGACAGTAGTGGTTAAGGAGGTTAAATCAGGAACAGAGGTCATAACTGCAGTGTTGCAAGGGTTGGTCCCGGGACCTGTTCTATTTAACACATTCATTCAGTAAGTGACCTTAGGGAAGGTATCCAGGGAAAGCTGTGCCTCTTGTTGATGACACAAAGCTATGTGGCAGGGTAGACCATGAAAAAGGGGTGAAGAGCTCCAGGAGGACGTGGAGAAATGAGAGAAATGGTCTAAGTTCTGGCAGTTGAGGTTCAATGCCACAAAAGTGCAAAATAATGCACTTAAGTATATGGAATGCATGTACAGGATACTGGATGAGAGGAGTTGGACTGGACACTTCAACAGAGGAGCGAGATCTGGGGGTCATACTCAGTGAGTCCATCAAGCAAACAAAGCATACAGCTGCAGTAGGTATCAAGGATGCTGGGCTGCACAGGAACCAGTTTGACAGTAGTAGAAGGGAAGGAATTCTGCCACTATACAGATACCTGGTGAGGTCTTATCTGTCATGAGTGAGGGGGAACATGACTGAAACATTTAAGCTTCTCAGGGGTATAAGCAAGGTAAACAGTGAGGGTCTATTTGCAAGAAATAAGGATATGATCACCAGGGGCAAGACTGCATGTTCGTTGGGGGCAAAGTCAGGAGAAACTTGAGGAAGTTCTACTTCACTGAGAGGGTGGTGGAACCATGAAACAAACTGTCAGAGAAAGTGATGCAGGCAGTTACACTTAATGGGTTTAAACTCAGTTGGGACAGGGCAATGGGACTCATTTTCCCCAAGAGGCACAGCAAGAGTTTGAGGTGTGGGGTAGTGGGATGTAGGGCTACAGCCCACCAGGGTAGTAGGTTGCTTGTGTGATGTAGTATAGTAAATCAGATCAGCACTTCAAACATATTTATTCTCGCGTGCCTATCCTGAGAATTAATTTATGGATGTCTGTTAGCATTCTGGTTTTAAATATTTATAGTTTTTAAGGTTTTAATCTGTAAAATAGCTTTGGCACTTGTTTGAATTGCACTTAAAACAAATAAAGATTATTATTATGATTAGGGCAGTCTCAATCAACCGTAGGTGTTTTGTAGTGGTCAAATTCTATGTTTCTATGTCTATGTTAACAAACTGCCTGAGTCAATACATGCCCATACTAAACTGCAACCAGCTCCCCTGACTTCTTTTTGAATCACACAACTGACTGGGGAGATGATGGTCCTTGATCTTTAGCCATTTGCCATGGTAGGAGAGACCAGCTTTCAAAGACTGTTGCAGGAACTGAAACCCAAGAACAACGTTTCATCACATTTCAGGTTGCCAGGCATATTTTTTCTGGTAGGTACAAGTCAGTATCAACTCAGATGCTAACACTTCTGAAGGGAGGCAAAGGGGGATATTGTGCATTTCACTAGTTATATCTGGAGCATCTGTGCAAACCAAAGTTTAGTAAGTCTCAATACCCATTGGGTTGTGTGCACATCTTGTAGCACCACCCCCATTTCTACCCCATCTCCACCACCACCAGCTCCGGCAGAAGTTGTATTGAAGCAGACAGGCTGCCAGACACACCACTCAAGAAACTGTCTTACTTCAAGTTCAAGTTTATTGGCAGGGAAAACTCCATTGAGCATGCTCATTTACAAGGAGGTCCTGTTAGGACAAAGTACTACAACAATATACAATTCACAAAACTGGACTACAATACAGTTTACAGTTACATTATTTGGCATACAATACTGTTACATTGCAGAGACAGATATTTAAAACCGGTGAACATTGTGAAACTACAGTACGACTGTATGTACTGATATTCTGACATATACTGGGGGATAGGGGACGTTCTAACAGCAACTATAAGTAGGTAGAAGGGAATGGTTAAATGGGAAAAAGTGCATATTATGCTAGCTTTAACAAAGCTGACTGTGCTAGCTAAGGTGGCAATGGTAGGTTTCCATAAGTGCCTTGTTGAACAAGGATTTAAAAAAGTTTAAGGAAACTAGTTCAGAGAGCTTGAGTGAGGCTTGTATTTTATTCCAGGTGGTCAGAATGGCATGACTAATCACAGCTCTGCCATAGAGAATACGAAATTTGGGGACATCTAGAAGGCTATATAGACTTTTTCTGAGGGCATAGTGGCAACATGATTGATGATAGAGGAAAGTAACGTAAGGTAGCAGCTTGTTCAGTAAGACTTTGAGGGCCCAGGTGCCAGTGTGGAGCATTCTCCTTGTGACACCAGCCCACAACTGAATAAAGGATGCAGTAATTCATTGTAAATGGTGCCTTGGTTATGAACCATGAGGCATGGTGATACAGGATGACTAGTCTGTGTGGGTTGGATGCTGAGCTACTGTTGTAAATAATGTCCGCATAATCCAGCAGGGGGGAGGATGGTGGCTTGCACAAGCCTTTCCCTGATGTCTACAGGGATAATGATTTATTCCTACAGAAAAATCCCAGTATTATTTTTAACTTTTTGGTGAGGGATTCAATGTGTGCAGCAAATGACAGTTTATTGTATAGCCAGATTCCTAGATACTTAAATTTTTCAGCCGTCTCAAGTGAGTCTCCTAGGAGTGTTATAACAGGCACTGGTGTGGCTTGCTGGTGTAGAGATGTTGAAGGCTTTGAAGGGAGAAAGTACTTTACTTTAGTTTTCATGGAGATTAGCAGTAGTTTGGAGTTGAGGAGGTTGCATTGTAATAAGTTGAAATTGGACGGCAATTCTGTGTTGACATCAGGCAAGGAGGGTTTAGAAGTATACATTATGGTATTACCGTTAAAAATTGGAGTTTAGAATTAAGAATGTTGTTGCTAAGTGAATTTATATATATAGTAAAGGCCCCAGGATGGAGCCTTGGGGGACTTCTGTTGTGAGCAGAAGTGGGGAGGAAAGGAGCACGTCAGTTTTGAGACGTTGCAGTCTGTCAGTAAGGTAGTTAGACAGCCAGCTTACCGATAAGCTATCCAATCTGTGTTCTTTAAGTTTAATAGTAGACTGTGACGAACTGTGTCAAAAGCTTTACTTAGATCTAAAAAGACAGCTCCTGTGGCAATGTTATTGTTGAGGGCGGTAAATCAGTCATCTGTTACTAAAGCTAGTGCAGAAGCCATGCTGTGATTTTGTCTGAAGCCTGACTGAAGTGGGTTAAAGAGGTTTGAATTTTCTAGGTGATCCCTAAGTTGATTATGAACTAGTTTTTCTAGAAGCTTTGACAAGACCGGTAGAATTGAAATTGGTCTGTAGTTGTTTAAGTCACATGGGTCACCAGATTTAAATAATGGCAGTATGTGGGCTGTTTTCCAACAGGTGAGTACTGTGCCAGATGAGACTGAAAAATTGAATAAGTGTGTTATGGGGAGGCTAGAAATTGAAACCCTAGTTTTAAGAAAGCAGGTTTGATTTTGTCAGCTCCTGCTGTCTTTCTTGTATCCAGTTTTCTCACTAGATCTTCAACTTGTCTGTATGAAACTGGGAAGAGGCAGAAGGAGTCCTGGATAAGGGGATCTACGTGAGCATCCTTGGTTGCAGAGGGGTTGAGAAGCCCGGCAGCAGGTGAGGAATCAAATACTAAGCCCACTGTTGCAAAATGTGCATTTAATTTTTCTAAGATCGTGTCGATCAGATGTAGCAATACCTTGTGAAGTAATTTTGATGGGAATTGGGGGAAGAGTTCTGTGGTCATCCACGGATTTGATAATTTGCCAGATTTTTACAGAATTACCTTTGGCACCCTCTAGGGCTTCCACAGAGTAGTTGCATTTGACTGATCTGACAAGCTTTGTGCAAGTGTTTCTTGCTGTTCTAAAGGCTATCCAATCTACAGTGCTTTTAGTGCGTCTCGCTTGAGCAGAGAGCTTATCTCATCAGGTAATAGCTGCACTTAATTCAGCAGTGAACCTTGGAATAGATGTCTTTTTTGCTCTACAATGGATGAAGGGGGCATGTTTATTTGCTAAGTTTATAAAGTTTGAATTGAGTGTGTCGACAGCATTATCTACTGAGGTGGCCAAGTAGAGCCTCTGACAATTTGTGTTTCTGAAATCAGCAAGAAAGTTTTCAGGCTTCAATCTGCAGGAGCTATGTTTGGTAATGAATTTGGAACAAAGGGGCATTTTTCTAGGTTTTTTACACAGCAACATTTCTTTTTTTTGTTTATTTATATTTTTTTGAGTAGAGCATCTATTAGTAATATCAAGGGGAGCTGATCAGCAGTTATGTACTGTTGAGCAGTTTCTGTCTGAAACACCACACACATTATCTTCCTGTTACTTTAACTCAGAGTTAATGATGTCAGCATTTTAAAATGGGGCACATGCTGACTCGCTACTGAAAAAAACACTCTATGAAGTAAGTGGTGGCTTCAGCAATATTAAAGAGCACACAACACGCACTGCTAACATTCACAGAAAAAAAAAGACACACACACACAGGACATTGTCCCATATTTCTGATTTATTGAATAATTTGAAACAGTAGTAAATCATTTGCTGTCATAATTAAAGTCTTCATATTGACTTAGTGCTTTTAAGAGACCTGTTTTTTTGATTCTGTGTTTAATGGACATTGAACAGTCATATGGTAGATTGTTTCAATGAAGCCTTTTTTTACATGGGCATTGGTTATCCACAGGTAATGTCTCAGGTGTAGAAACTTTATTAAGATAAACATATTTTGAATTTAATACTTCAACTGTAGCCCAAGTGATCAGTCTTCTGTAAACAAGGGAAATGGGTAGTAATGGATAATCTTCAAAATTGTGTGCCATTTTATTTGTTTTAAACCAATGCACACTGTTTTATTCTCTTATGTTATCCATGTCTACTGTAGTTTCAAAAAAGTTTATTTTTAAGGACAGATCTATACTGTAAGGAAATATTAATCTTCCTCTGGCAGTTTGTCCATAGATGTTAGGATAGATTTTAGTGAAGTGAGCCATTGTGATTTTAAGTTGACTTCTGTCCATTTAATCTTTTCATGCAAACATTCAGAAGAGAGCTTATTTTCTTTATTTATAATCTTCAGCCTATAGGCAGTCATTCTAAACTCTGTCAATGCTTTAGTCAAAATTCTGCCTAATTTTGCCCTTACCATGGCAGTAGATGTAAATATTGGAACTTTAAAAAGAGCTTTATAGAAGTATAACAGAGGAGTTTCTAGATTTCATGAATAGTCAGCTCCCCAAATCTCTACTCCACACAGTAGTATTGAGTTGATCTTAATTTCTCCACCTCTGAGGCCAGCACCTAATGTGTTTTCTCCATAAATATGATTACATTTAAGAAGCACCTTAGCAGCTTATTTGGCTTTTATGATCTGTTGTTTAAAATGCTGGACTCTGGACTCATTTTGTGTTGGAGGTAACCTTAATTCCAATATAGATAGACTAGTTTACTACTTCTGTTTTTTCCTTAACTAAGAAAAAAGAAGTATTACACGGGTTGCAGCCAAAACCCGTTATTTTTGTTTTATTAAATTTTAGCCTTAGGTCCAATTTGTTGCATTCTTTCTTCAATGTAGTTGTCTTTTTCTGTAATTTTTTACGAGAAATGGAAAATAAAATAATGCCTTCAGCATAGGCAAGAAGATGACCAGGGCTCTCATTTATTTTACAGGAGTCGTATTGAGTATCATCGTCAAAACATAGCAAGACATCAACATAAATTTTAAATAATATGGGGGCAAACATCCTTACATAACTCCCTGATTAGTAGGAAAGGGATCCATTAAGCCACCTTTAGTGTCAAATCTAGCCACTGTGTTTTGAGCCTGAATATTTATTTATTTATTTAGCTTTTGTTGACCAGGCAGGTACACTAGACAAAATGTATGCCTATTTTCAGGTACGACCCAGGAGAGTACAATAAAAATACAGGTTCAAACAAGGTACATAACAACAAGAGGGACAATGTACAGAGTATCAAGAGAGCAAGAGGAACATAAATAGTTCACAGTGAGCAGTAATAGGTAAATATACATATACATACAGAATAAATAGAATAAGACATTCAATGGCATTTACATTGTATGAGTGACCCTAGGGCCACATAATTCACACGCAATTGGCGATCAATCACATGCTTCCCACAGTTAAAGGTAGGCAGGCAGTGGGTCGGATGGGACCAATTTGGAGACCTGGTTAGGGTGGCTTGGGACAACCACACACCGAGGACAATGTAACTAATATATGGGTAGGATCAGTGAGTACTCTATTCCTTTCTGAATTAAGGTTTCCCAAAATAGGGCCCTATTATTAGAGTCAAAAGCAAAGGAAAAGTCTACAAATAATGCATAAAGTTTCATTTTTTTGTTAGTTGAACATATTTTCCAGTAAGTGTGAAAAACAAAAGATATTAAGCCTGATTCCAGAAGCAGCTGCAATACTGCAGGGGTCTTGCAGCAGGGTTTTTGACACAAGTGATGACTTGTGTCAAAATCACTATTCCAGAAGCTGCTGCTACAAGTCCCTGCTGCTGCAAAGTTAGACCACCTCTCTGCTGGTCTAACCTTGTATCCTTGGGGTACCCCTAGTATGGTGCTATAGTGCTTTATAGTTTCATATATATACATGTGTGTGTGTGTGTGTGTGTGTATATATATATTTATACAATGGGGGTGAGAGCTATTCCAGTGCAATAAATTGAGATATTCTCACTGCAGTGAAATAAATGCTCACTGCGGTGAGATAAATGCTGATGACATCAGTGGAGTGAGATATATCCTGTCATGTGAGATAAATGCTGATGACATCAGTGATGGGAGATATATTCTGCTGATGTGACTCACCATTCACTCAAGCTAGCATTCCAGATGAAAGTGCTTCAAAAATCAGTGTGTGTGTGTCTCACTGAAGCCTGCAAATCACTCAGTTAGCATTGTCAAACACTTACCTGTATCCCAAAGTTTCCAACACTCCTATACCATTTCTGTGCTAATCTCAGCATAAAAGCAACCTGAATTCAAATGAAACATTTACAAAGCAGTTTCTTTCTCACTGCAAGCTGCAACTAACACATATAGCATAACACACACTTACCTGTGTTCCAAACTCCTAACCCATTTCTGTGGTAAACTCAGCTTCAAAAACCTAAATTCAAATGAAACTCATTTACAAAGCAGTTTCTTTCTCACTGCAAGCTGCAACTCAAACATATAGCATTGAAAACACACTTACCTGTGTTCCAAAGTTTCCAAAACTCCTGACCCATTTCTGTTGTAAACTCAGCTTCGAAAAAAACCTAAATTCAAATGAAACTCATTTACAAAGCAGTTTCTTTCTCACTGCAAGCTGCAACTAACACATATAGCATAGAAAAACACACTTACCTGTGTTCCAAAGTTTCCAAACCTAACTCATTTCTGTGGTAAACTCAGCTTCAAATGAAACTCATTTACAAAGCAGTTTCTTTCTCACTGCAAGCTGCAACTAACACAAATAGCATAGCAAACCACACTACCTGTGTTCCAAAGTGGTCAACACTCTTAGCCATTTCTGTGTTGCCTTCAACATAAAAGCAACCTGACTTCAAATGACACTAAAGCAGTTTCTTTCTCACTGCAAGCTGCAACTAACACAATTAGCACAGCCAAACACAATCACCTGTGTTCCACAGTGCTTCTAACAATCACAGCCCATTAAGAAACACTCCCACACTCTCAGACCACAGACAAACACTGCTTTCAGTATAACCTAGACTTTGAGTAATGAGCTCTGAACAAGCTTGATACAGTCAGCAGACCAGACCTAGGTTTGATTCTCACAGCTCCACTTGCATACTGTGTAAATCTGAACAAATCCTTAACTTCCCAGTACTCCTAAAAACACACCTGCCTACTAAAATTTGTTACTAAGACTAAAACTCAAAAAAAAAAAAAAGCACATAGATACAGGGAAAAGATACAGCAAAACATGACCCTTCATACGCTCTCACCCCATTTGTATAAATAGCACACATGATGTGCAGATCGTGAGACATGGAAATACTCTCCTGCAAGTGAGTTGTGTGATTCTACTCGTGCCTCGGCACTGTGAGAATAGAGCTTACTCTGCAGGAGTGAGAATATTTCCATCTCACCCTGCCCATCATGTATCCCTATTATATATATATATATATATATATATTACTATTTCAATTTAGTGGCATATGAGTATATGTAAGCATTTGAAATTTTACCTATTTGTGCACTAGTTGTACCCAGAGTCTGGATGTATTAAACTTATTGCCCCCTTTCTCTTTCCTCCTCCCTTTTTTCTATTATCTTGTTGAATATACTGCTGTTATGTATACATTTTATCATACTGCTGTTTCACTCCAACAGTGCATATAGAATTGTAATACGGAGGTTAAGATTTGTTATTTAATTACTTATTGGGTAATTTATCTCAGTATATCTATAGCGGTTAATACTGAATAAGCATTGTTTAATACCATGTTCATGTTGTGTGTTGTTTTTATTATTCTTCATTTATATCAGCACTGTCTCTTTAAGAACATGGTTTAAATGTGTGAGTGTATGTGAGTGTGGAACACTTCCTGAGGAAGCCTTAGGGTGAAACCAGTTGAAGTTCATGAGGGCTCTGCCTGTTGTTCCTGAATTCGGTGCATTTGCACTTGGTGAGGTCAGCACTTCATTTTGCCTTTTACATATTTTGCCTCAATAAATGCTTTATATTTTACAAGTGTGTTGATTTTTACTTGTGGTGGATGGTGCTGGAATTGTGAGATCTGTTTGGTACCGTTCATGTGCACACCCTGCTGGAAGGGTGGCTTCTTTTAAGAATTGGCAGGCTATCTGACCCCCAGCTAAACTGTTCACTAACTGCTCTGAATTCAAAATGTGAGTGTGATAATATACACAATGGGTCATTTTTAGGACACACCCTCCTTTTTTCCCTCTGGGGTGGGGTTAATGGTTCCAAGACAGTACAGATATTAGGTGCAACAGTTTGTCTTTTCCTGCATGTGTCACTGTGGTTCTATGTCAGATTTAATGTCAACCCCAGCAACATCTGGTCCATGCATTTGGCTTAACTCCTGACCCCTAGGTCATCCACTGATCTATTTCTGTCATGGAAAGCTACAGTATGATATTTTGTGCCTTCCTGGGCTATATCCCTGTCTCCCTTATCTGGAGACATAACAAATCCACACTAGCCAATATACAAATTCTGACTATTTTGTAGGCACTACTAAAGAGTCCTGTTAAAGGGACAGTGTCTTAATTCTAAAGTACCTTACAGCATATATAATATGAATCCACATGAATGGATCTAGGCCTGTCACGTGACAATAATGATGCAAGACTGCTGATGCTAGGTCTTTAGGAGAGCAAATGTCAGGAGGGCCACCTGGTGGATAGAGGCATTCAATTATTACAGCTCTCCGAGTTCCCACTAGAGAAGTCTATCATAAAGCAAACTGGTATAGCTCCTCAGTTTCTTGAATGGCCCCATGGCTATTAAAACTGGGGAGCCACGGGTCTTAATTAGAATTCTCTTAGATTTATCAGATAAGGCTGGTCCAGTGGCATGGACGGCTGAGGCACCATGCCTTACCTCATGCCACAGTGGCGATCTGTGTCTGTGGTGTGAGCTGGTCACCGGGGGTTGGCTGTAGAGGAGGAGGAAGGTCAAGCATCCTAGGGACAGCTCTCCTCCTCCCCCAGGGAGGGGGGCCAGCAATTGGTGCTTGCCTGGCCCCTAGCAAAGGTTAAGGGATGGCACACTGATGCTGTACAAGGTGGGTGGAGGTGGGACAGATGCCTGGTATGTCACACATGAGAGCATGTGTGACACCACCACGGGGGTCATTGCATGCCCTTCCTCCAAAGAGGAAAAGAGGAAAAGCATATCTCTGGCAGTTGGATGATGGAGAGGCTCACAGGTCCTGCTCCCCAACCAGCCAGGCACTGACTGGAACTGGATCCAATCATTGGTGGGGGCCTTGGGATCCCCTGCTGACCCTGCTGGGGGGCAAGCCCTGGGGAAAGCTGGTCATCAATGATGATCAACATCAGGGGAACTGGGCTAGGGCTCCCTCCTGAACATGGGCCACCAGAGGCAGAGGGAGAAAAATGTATCTAAAAAAAGAATTATCAGATAAAACATATTGTGGTACCTAAGTGCTCTAGGCTGCATGGTATATTCAGATAATTAGAACTGATAATTATCTCTGCATCATTTTATATTCTACGTCACCAGTTCACAGGTGCTTTTCCCCAAAAAACTGTGTGTCTCCAAGGACTGACCTCCCAGGGTATGGATAAATTAAAAACACCTAGAAAAGAAAAACAACTTGAAGTCTAGATCTTAGTGTAGTTTCTATTAAAATGCCGTGATTATATTTCCAGATGTCCCTGGCACTCTAGCATGGAGAACTCTTATTTCTATTAAAAATTACATTAAAAATATAGTAGCAAATTCTGTAGCGATATGATATATAAAAAACTTTCGACGTGTACTCTCTCACAAAATGTTACCAAATGCACATGAGAGCTATTAGGCAAGATGTGTTTTTATGCCTTAATGTTTTTTTACATTTTTGAAGACCTGTGTCCTTGCTTATTTTGAGGTTGCGGGTGCTTAACCTGTCTGCTTTTAACTATCAGGCATCCTCTCAGCCAGTCCCAGTTACTCGCTCTGGATGCAAAAATTATTCACAGTTGCTCAAAAAAAAGATACCCCGGTACATTAAAGAGCAGCTTCTAAGCTGCCTAGTTACCAACCCTCCTAACATATATAATAGCTCACCTGCTCCAAGGCAGATTGTCATAAATAATTCCTTTTTTCTGTCCATGTAAGAAATTATATGTAACACTCGTAAATTCCAAGTGGTAAAAAAATAAGCCACTCCCACAAGCTGCAGACACATTGACATGCAGGCACATGTAGCCCTGTTTCGTGATGTCAGAAAATGAAGGCTGCATGTGCGTGCCCCATTGATTTCAATAGGGACCACTTTTCTGTACGTTTTATTAACATTTAGAGTTGCAATTTTAAGAAATCTAAGTGACCGTTCGACTAACAGGGTCCCTGTAAATTGAGCAGTCACTTTGATTTCTAAATGTTAATAAAATGTGTGGAAAAGTCCCCCCATTTAAATCAATGGGGCTGTCATATGCAGCCTTCATTTTCTGACATCACAAAAGATGGCTGTGTGTGCCTGCATGAGGGCTTGTCAGCGGCTTGCAGAAGTGGCTCTCTTTTCTACTGAGATGTCTGTTTTGGAATTTATGAGTATATAATTTCTTATACGGGCAGAAAAAAAGGGATTATTTACGCCAGTCAACTCTGGGACAGGGCAGCTATCACATAAGTTGCAGGGAGTTGTAACTAGAAAGCTGCTGTTTGACAACATGGCTCTACAAAACACACCAAGGACAGAAAACAAGAGAGCTGTGCCGGTAACAATGGTGTCGCGGTGAGGAATGGTAATATAGCCAGCAGAACACCACACATGTGCTGAGAGGGTTTTGGTCATGTGACCCCAGTGGCACAAATTGTGATTTACACTTGCAAAAATTAAAAAAAAATAAAACTGTTAAACTTGTTTTTTTTCTGAGATTAGTTTTCAGAGGTGATGGTTATAGTTAAGACCAGGAAGTGTCATCTCTTGAGAGACAGACCAGAGGAAGCAAGTATGGGGCTCAAATGTTAAAACTACATCAGATTTACACTTAGTAAATATAACAATATAAAAATATAGAAATAAAATTTAGCAAGGGTAAAAAATGTACTTTCCCAAGTCACTACAGGGTCTGTTGTTTAGCACAAATAGCCACTGTTCACAAGGACTGATGGACTGAAGGGTTAGAAAAAGTCGGGTGTGTTGTTCTCAATGTTGTCTTTTTACAACTGAGCCAAGCTTCTACAAGATTCACCTTGGTACTACTGTGGTACTTATTGCATTCAGACTGCCAGCTAACAACCACTGCAGACCAGGACGAAGCACCATTTCTCCACCGAGGTGGCCCTCAGCAGGGCTTGCTGGCTTCTCTTCACGTGGGGGAGGGCAGGCTCCCCCACCATCAGGACTTGCATGAACCTACATTGGAAAGACAGGACAAAAGAAACAGTGCTTCAGCTACAAGCAGCACAAGATGGTCTGGAAAGAGACTGAGATTAAATAAAATGCCTTTAGGCAGTAGTTTACCTACTATAAAATGAAAAGTTTCCTGTGGTGTCTGCTTCTCTGCAGCAGGTCAGCGTGCAGCTGCCACTCCTCCAGCTGCTATCAAAGTGAGCATGTGTAAATTAGCACAAATAACCTTTTTGTAATGGTTATAGACTCATCTACTGTAAATATGGAGAGAATTTGGAGAGAGGATTTTAAGTTGCAGAGATTCACACCTTTACTATGTAAATATTTGTAACATTTTGTGAAAATTCTCAAAAAATGTAGATATTTGTAACTTCTCTGCTCTTGCAGGTGGAGGGAGGGTTCATCTGCGAAATGAGCCCAAACTGAACTGAACTTCTAATCTTTCACCCGATCAAAACCAAACATGAACCCTAAGAAAAAAAAAGATGAATCCAAACTGAACTCAAATCCAGACAGGGTGAGACAAGGAGAACCCACATGAAGGCAGTAGGGAGACACCTAAGTCAAACTAGAACTGAAAAATTACACACAAAAAAATCTCAAACTGGACTGAACTCAAACCCAAAATGTAAAAACACAAACAAGGCACTGTGTCAGCATGTGGTCTGAAAGGAAAACAAAATGATTATATTAAATACACACTGAAAATAGAAAACAGAGTTAAAAATCTATGTTTCGACATTAGGTCTTCTTCAGAAAATATTTAAAAGAGAAAAAAACAAAGTTAGTGTAGAGGGGAGGTAAAATAAGGAATATATATGTGTGAGGAAAGAAAAAAGTGGAGCCTGATCATCTGCCTTGGCTCCCAGCAGCCCTCCGGTTTAAATGATAGACTTATTTTATACTAACATCTTTCAGCCACCCCTTGTTTTCCCTAAAGTTTGTTTGTATCTATACATATTTAATTTATTTTTTATTTTCACTATAAGTCTCCATCTCTGTCTCCTTCCTCTGCATTTGTCACCTTCCAGCCTTCTTACTATGCCCTGTTAATTCATCCCCACCTGGGGACTTCTCTAGCTCTTTCACTCCTTTTATGCTTTGTCTTTCCCATCATCACCTTTTTGTTTTCCAGGTTCTCTCTTTATCTTGTCCTTTATCACTTCTTCACCCAGAGCCTTCTCCTTTTTTCTTTCTACACACACACACACACACACACACACACACACACACACACACAATATATATATCCTTTATTTTACCTCCCTTCTATACTAACTTTGTTTTTTTCTCTTTTAGATATTTCCTGAAGAAGACCTAAGGTCAAAACATAGGTTTTTAACTCTATTTTCTATTTTCAGGGTGCATTTAATATAACCATTTTGATTTGAACTTGAATCCAAACTACTACTTATCAAATCAAACTGAACTAAACTCGAACTATACCCTGTTAACCCGAACCAAACTAGAACCTTAGAACATACATCAAGCCCTTCCTCTACTTGCAGGCATAAACTTAACATTCAACATGTATATCCAATGTCTGTGTATCCTGGTGACTAACACAACAGGGTAAACTGGTTTAGAAATTTTACATTTACAGTGGAAAAAAAATATTGGTAGCATTTTCGCAAATATTTCTGGTAGCATATACTATAGATGAAGCATCCAGAATTCTTTTTGTGGAATTTTAAGATTCACAATGCTCGTATCACTACTTCATTTGAGAAGCTGGGCTAAGCTTTTTCAGTCCTGCTGGTCCTCTCTGGGTTTCCCCCTTCTCTCTTAGGATAACCAGACTGACCCAGTAGAACAATTGATTCCACTGATATTCACTTTTTTCTTTACAGTGACAAAATCGCTTAAAACGAGAGACACGTACTCCTTTTCCCACCAACCTATCTTGTTGGGATAGCCAGAATTCTTCATTCCTGGTGGCCAAACATTGTCTTCCCCGCTACATCTTTTTAAGTACCTTTAAGTCACAGACTTGCATATATGTCAGATTTCCCTGGATCATCAATTTGGTGTGATCCTTATATATTCTGCATTCAGGCAGGAATTGTTGACACTCTGTGCTTCCTTGCTCCAACTGGGGGGTCTACCACTGATGTGCTATCCAGCTCAGCTGTCCATTTCATGGTGAAATTATGCATCTAACTCCTGAACCTGGTGAACCCCTGTACTACCTGTCTATCATATGTCTATCCTTTAATTTGAATCCCCTAGACCAAGGCTGAGTGAAATTAGCAAATTCCAATGCTATGGCATTTTCATGTAATTCCATATTTTTCACAGGGACTCATGGAGTTTGACTTTAAGTACAGATGTTATTTTGCAATTTCTGTCAGAGAGCAATTAATAAACTTGACATGTACAGTCTCCTTGTAAGATCTAAGAAACTGCCAGATCTAATGGCATTGCATTCTCTAGTTTTAATATTTTACAGCTTTATACATTTGTAGTTTGCATTCTTGCAAATTTTAATTTTAAAATGTTGTGAAAGTTTGACTACTTTCAATTTGGTCCCATTTAAATCTGCAAATATGAACTTTGTATGAAATTACCATGTGACATAGTAGTTTAAATGTTTCAAATCTGGTTAAATTTGGAAATGTTTTAAAATTAGAGGGAAATGACTGCAATTTAAATTGTGGCAACATATTTGGCAGGCTATAACTCAGTCCAATCTGAAGTTAGAAATCTGAAAAGATGAACATATATAAATGCAGTGATAACCTGTATACCTGTAACATTTTATAACACTTACCAAAATTATAATAAAATAACAGACATCTAAATTTTTGCAAAATGTTTGGCTACTTAAAACTCAGCCCCAATTGCAGCTTGAGACTTCAAACATGGTGCATATAGCCATGTTGTATGTTTATTTAAATCCTGAAGCTGTGGAGAAATTTGGACAAGAACTATTAAAATTAGAGCAAAATAACTGAAAATTAAATATTGATTAAATGTTTGCCCACCTATAACCCCGCCCCTTTCAACATTGGTACACTTATATAAGACATTATTAAACATCTACTTACCACATTTGGCATTAGGTAGATGCTTACTTTTAAAAATCTGAGCAAAATCACTGAAATTTAAAATTTGGCAAAATTCCACAGAATCAGAATGGTAATTCTGCAGGCATTCCATGGGCAGAATTTTATATGTCCACAACTCTATCATACATCAGTCAATTCGGAAAGATGTTTCAAGAAAATTGGTGATACTGCCTCATCACACCACTCCAGGCTTGATCCTGAGAAAAGTTAATTCTTAGCCTTTTTCAAATTCAGTTTCCAATGGATCAACTTCAGTTATCCATCTGATTATTCTCATATTCAACAAGTGACATCTACTTTTAACTCCCACTCCTATACTTCCTGCTGGCAGTCTCCACAAACTTCCCCTGCCAGTAGCAGCACCATAATCCAGTTCACCACTCTCAGCAGCACTGCCAGTGCAAGGACTATAATCACGCCACCTCCTCAAGCCTGCCTGAAGACAGTACAGCCTTTACATTTTCATCTCCAGCAAGCTCAATGTGATTAGGTGTCCTATGTGGCTTATACCAAGTCATTATCATTTCAGTTAAATAAGATCTGTTACATTACCCAACCTAATGTTAAGGAAAGTTGGTTATCTCTGATGTCTGCACACTGATATGTAAGTTCCTCAGTCTTATGACCTCATGTAGTCCACTGACCACAACAAGGATAGTTGCCAGCAGGCTGTGGCTGTGCTAATTGCTACTTTAGTTAAATCAATATAAAAAAGTTAAAACACTTGAAATATTAAAAAAGAAAAAGAAAACTCTACACCCATGCTTGGTGATACATTGGGAAAGTAAATGTATTGCTCTGAATTTATTGCCTTTTAATTTGTTTTTATGTATTTGGTTGCATAAAATTTTTTTCAGAGTTATACATTTTGAAAATATGTGATGATTGAGAAGGTAGTGATTGGCATGAAGGTAAGACAGAGATTACGGTGGGGGGGAGGGGGTTTAAGCCCTGAGCTAAGTAATGAATACTAACAATTGATAAAGCTCAGAACTGGAGCACAGCAGTCATACTCATTGTAGGCTGTGTACCACCACTAGAAACACACCAATCCCCAACCACAGCATGCAAACACCACCTCCCACAAGTAAGCTACAGTACAAAATGGGTTTGGGAATCCTTTCCTGATTGGTTGAGACTTGTTCTTAGCCATGGCATGGCAAGAGCACAACTCATGGTTAAACACATGTCCCTGCAAACCTGGATTTAGCACATTATGTATCTAAGTGTCAGCATGGAATTTTTTTGTCCCTACACAGCAACTGCAGATAACTGAAGTAACTAATATAATTCAGTACAACAACATACCATCATGATGTGATTCACCACATGCACACCCGAGCTGTTCATCCCACAGACTGTCATCTTCAGTTTATTAATTTTGTTTTGTGAATTATGACCTTCCTAGACAGCTAGTGGCACAGAGGGCTGAGGTACTATGCACCTTACCTCTTACCACACCGAGGACCTGAGTTTGTGAACAAGCTTGAGGTGTCGGGGGTTGGCCAGAGGGGGGAACTGAGCATTCAATAGATTGCTCTCCTCGTCCAGGGATGGGGGGATAAGGTCTTGCTCCCTAGCTGCCATTTAGTTGAGGCCAGGTGGCAGAGCCACAGTCTGAGCAGCATGCAAGGGAGGGGCCATGGTTCCATAGTGTGTTTGAGCCTACACACACACACACACACAACACACACACACACACACTGACATGCCTTTGCAGCAAGGGGAAGGGAGAAAAATGGAAAAATAGAATGCACTTTCCTCATAAAGCCCTGCCTGCCTCTCCCCATTCCCACATCAACACTTGACCATTGCCTCCAATTCTGGATGAGATTCACTGGGTGGGGGGGCAGCCTTCCCCTCCCTGGCCCCGCCACAGGGGCAATCACTGGGAAAATTCTCAGAGTGAGGTAGGTCACTGGGGTGGGTGCCAGATGGGGGTGGTAAGGACAGGGCTGAATAACTTGCCAGAGATGACCAGCTGGGGAAAAAAGCAGTATGAAAAAAAAGAAAAAAGCTATGGCAGTTCACCATCTTGTTAGCTCACTGTCCTACCTGCCCCGGCTGCCAGCTCTGTCCACTCTGTTTCAACCAACAGCTTTGCCCAATCAGACCTCTTCAACTCTATCACTTCTGCCACCAGCCACTTACTGCAGATTAATAATAGAAAAGTCTTTTAATGACACACCTATTCCAGCCACTACAACTGAATCTGAAACTGAAAGTAAAGACTCCACATCATTGCTGTTGTGAAGCAATAGCCTGACTGCCTACTATTAAAAACATTCAAAAAGTGACACAATAGACAGAGAAAGATAGAAACATAGACTTTGTTGGCAGCAAAGGATCACTTGGCCCACCCAGTCTGCTCACATGGTCTCTGCCTAGTCTGCTTTCACAGACCCTAACTAGTCTCCAGCGACTCTCACCTCTCCCTGCCTATCCACCAGTATCCCCTTATGCTTATCCCACACATCTGAAGCCCCCTAATAACCAAATATTTTTCATGTTATATATAGAAGAAGTAAAAGAATGCATATTGGTAAAAAAGCAGCAAAATAAAGATTAAACAGAAAACAGAGGCTACCTGTAAGTATTGCAGTGGGACACCTTCTTGGACTGTGTGGCTGGCTGTTTGTGTCTGTCTCTGTCTGTGGTTTAGTTTTGTGTTTCTGCTTGGAGTAACTTTACTGTTCTTGGACATGAAATCTATGAAAGTTTTCTGGACTAAGAAACTGCAAGAAATCACCACCAGGTATTATCATTCTCATTATAAATTAACTTTTTTGGAAGCCATCACAAGCAAAACAAAAATCCAGCAAATAAATTTTACAAGCTCTGAGTTGTGAAGTCCAGCACTGAATCCACATTTCTGTCTGACTCATTCCTAAAGGATCTGTGCTCATCTTTGAGATCTGTTCACAACCATTTTTGAGAACAAAGGGAAGACACTGACAAAGGAGATTTACATCCTGCAGCATATGCCTCAGGCCAGTGTTCATCACCTTCAGGAATTTAACACATTCTGCATCTTTGATCTACAGTAAGAAATGTTTACTGAAACATAGAAATATAGAAACATAGATTTTGACAGCAGATAAGGACCGCTTGGCCCACCCAATCTGCCAATTTCCCTACCTAATGGATAAGCTGCATATCCTAGTTAACCAGCAGCCTACTTCTTCCTACCCCCAACCCCTAGAATTGCCTTATGACTGTCCCATGCATGCTGGAATTCCACCACTGTTTTTGACTCCACAACCTCCTCCAGAAGGCTGTTCCATTCATCCACAACCAACTCTGTGAAAAAATACTTCCTTAAATTATTTCTGAGCCGCTCCCCCCTTCTATCTTCAAATTGTGCCCCCTTGTTCTTGCACACCTCTTTTATTGAAAGATGCTACCCTCTTGGACTTTGTTGATTCCCTTGAGGTACTTGAAAGTTTCTGTCATGTTCCCCCTCTCCCTCCTTTCCTCGAGGCTATACATATTCAGCTCCTTAAGTCTCTCTTCATATGTCTTCCAGTGCAGACCCTGCACCATTTTAGTTGCCCTCCTCTGGACAGCCTCCATCCTGTCTATGTCTTTGTGGAGACTGGGTCTCCAGAACTGCAGTATACTCAGATAGGGTCTCACAGAGGATAATAACTTCCTGTTTTCTACTGGTGATGCCTCTCCCTATGCATCCCAGTATCCCCCCAGCCCTCCTTGCTGCCCTCTCACATTGCTTGCCCACCTTTAGGTCATCTGATATGACTACCCCCAGGTCCTTTTCCATTTTTGTTGTTGTTAGTATCTCACCCCCCATTGTGTACTCTTCCCCTGGGTTTTTGTTTCCCAGGTGCATTACCTTGCACTTCTTAGCATTGAATCTAAGCTGCCATATATTTGACCATTCCTCTAATCTTGCCAAGTCCCTTCTCATCCTTTCCACCCCACCTTGTGCATCAACTCTGTTGCAGATCTTTGTGTCATCTGCAAAGAGACATACTTTGTTCTTCAGTCTCCTCTGCAATGTCGCTAAAAAGACATTGAAGAGGACGGTCCTAATACTGAACCCTGGGAACTTCACTAGTAACCCCCTTTTTTCAGAGTAGACTCCATTTACTATTACTCTCTGTGTCCTATTCTCCAGCCAATTCTTTACCCAGGCTGTCATCTTGGGACCCACTCCCAGGCTGGCTAACTTGTATATTAATCTTTTGTGTGGGACTGTGTCAAATGCCTTGCTAAAGTCTAGGTAGGCCATGTCCACAGCCCCTCCCTGATCTACTAATTTGGTCACCCAGTCAAAGAAATCTATCAGATTTGTCTGGCATGACCTTCCCGCTGTGAATCCATGCTGCCTTGGGCCCTGAGCCCCTCTGGCCTCTAGATACTCAAAAATTCTTTCCTTCAGAAGTGATTCCATCATTTTCCCTATCACTGAGGTTAAACTAACAGGTCTGTAGTTTCCTGCTTCTGCCTTGCTCCCACTTTTGTGAAGGGGAATCACATCTTCCCTCCTCCAGTCCTCGGGTACCACCCCATCCTCCCATGATTTGTTAAAGAGGGTAGTCAGTGGTGTCACTAGTTCTACCCTTAGTTCTTTTAGAATTCTGGGATGAATCCCATTAGGTCCCATTGCTTTGTCCACCTTCAGTTTTAAGAGTTCTTTCAGAACCCTTTCTTCTGTAAATGGGCTGGTATCAACTTCTGTATCCAGACTGTTTCTACTGTTTGTTTTAGGTACCTCCCCCACTTCCTTTGTAAATACTGAGCAAAAATATTTGTTTAGTATCTCTGCCTTTTCACAGTCACCCTCTGCCCACTCTCCCTCCTCTTTATTAAGCCTCACTAACCCTCCCTTGATCTTCCTTCACTCCCTGATGTACCTATAAAAGGTTTTATCCCCCTTCTTAACTGAGTTGGTGATCTTTTCCTCGGTTTGGGCCTTTGCTGTTCTGACTGCCTTCCCAGCTTCATTTTGCTTTAAGTGATACAGTTATCTGTCCTGCTCCTTCTGTGATTCCTTGTACTTCCTGAATGCTTTCTTTTTCTCTTGAACTTTCACTACCACTTCCTTTGAGAACCATAGTGGTTTCTTACATCGTTTCATTTTGTTTATTTGCTTCACACAAAGGCTTGTTACCTCTGTGATGGCAGTTTTTATTATTCCCCATTGTTCTTCCACCCCTCCTTCCTGCTCGTTTGCTAGTGCATTCCTTAGACACTCACCCATTTTGGCAAAGTCAGCCCTCCTAAAGTTCAGTACTTTTGCCTTTGTATGGCTTGACTCTATTGCTGTGTTTATTGTGAACCATACTGTTCGATGGTCGCTGGTTCTCAGATGGCTATCCACTTCTACATCTGTGATCCTCTCTTCATCTCCATTTGAGAGAACCAGGTCTAAGATTGCTCCCTCTCGAGTGGGCTCCAGTACTAGTTGTCTAAGGCATGCCCCCTGTAGGGCATCTAGAATAACCCCACTCTTTGAAGTGGCTGCTGCAACTGCACTCCAGTTAACATCTGGCATATTCAGATCACCCACTAGCAATATCTCCCCTTTTTCTGCCATTCTAAGTATTCTTTCTATCATTTCCTTGTCCATTTCCTTCCCCATGAGAAAGGGGTCTGTATACAACCTCTGTGCGGATAGTGGTGCTATTGCCTGTCTCCAAATTTACCCACAGTACTTCTTCTCCTCCCTGTTTTCCCTTTTGTTTTGTTGCTTTGATTCCTTCCCTTATGTAAAGAGCTTCTCCTCCTCCTCTTTTACCCTCCCTGTCCCTCCTGTAGATAGTGTATCCTGGTATGTTTATGTCCCAGTCATGGTTTTGTGTGTACCATGTTTCTATGACTGCCACGATATCCAGATGTTCCTCCTCCATCAAGACCACTAATTCAGGAAGCTTGTTACTCAGCCTACTGGCATTGGTACTCATTGCTCTCCATTTTTTGATGGTTTTACCTTCTTTTGCAGCATCCCCCAATGACCTGTCTACCTCAGTCTTTTTCTCATTTAGTACCCTGTTTTATAGGGAGAGGCTGGGATTTTCCTGCTGCTTATCAGTGCCTCCCCCCCTTGACTAGTTTAAAAGCTTGCCAATGAAGCATTTAAACCGATTGCTCAAAAGACTTGTTCCTTCCTGGACAGATGCAGACCATCCTGCCAGTATAGGCTGGTGTCCCTTCAGGTAGAACCCCAGTCCCCAATGAAGCCAAACCCTGTGCTTCACACCATTTTTTCAACCATTCATTAAACTGCATGGTGCAAAAGTACCCTCGCCTCACTCATGCCATTGACAGGCAGCACCTCAGAGAAGGATATTGTGTGTGCTACTTGTCTTAGGCCCCTCCCGAATTCTACAAAGTCCTTCTGCACTGCTCTAATCTCATGATTAGCCAAGTCATTTGTCCCTAGGTGGACAATGATGTCCAGCTCAGACTCCCATGCAGCTGTTCTCATGATCCTGAGGATGCGCTTCCTGTCTCTCCAAGCCACGGCACCAGGTGGGCACCTTACTTCAGTTTTCCCTGTTCCCCCTAGTTCTATTCCCCTAACAACTGAGTCCCCCACCAAGAGCTGCTTCCTTTCCTTGTGGTGTCCTCTGCCTCCTTCCTGTGGGCCTCCCTTGTGACAGTTGTCCTCAACCTCCTTAGTCTCCTCTGCGGGTGCATCCATAGGAGAGCTGTGCTCCCCCAGAATGGTGTATGGATTGTGGTGTGGAACAACTGACTGGGTGTGCCTCTGTTCCACTATCCTCACCCTCCCTGAGCCCACTGTGGTCCAACTGCTGTGCTTTCTTCGCAACCTCTGAGGTAGTGGTGGTGGCTCTGGTGCTCCCTGGATGGGGGAGGTTCCCTTCCTACCATCCAGTGTGGCCTGGGGGAAGGTCCCCTTATTTACTGTCCAGTGTGACCCGAAGATGGGCAACTTCCTCCCTCAGGGCAGAGAGTTGTCTGCAAATAGAGGAGCATCTCAGCCTCCAGAAAGACTCCCGGAAGACTGCTGCCCCACAGCCATTACATTGCACTACTCCCACATTTTTTTTTGGTGTGTGTGTGTGTGTGATTGGTTTGTAATATAAAAATATATATATATATTATACAATGTGCATGCTTATATTATCAGTGCAGTGTGCTAGAGAAGATATGACAGTGATATGCACCTTGCACTCTTGAGGAAATGATGTCAGAACCCCAGGTATAAAGGAACTATTTCCAGGGTGGGTGGGGTGAAGGGTGGGAAGGGTTGGGCCTAAACTGTGCCCTCATAAAACAATCAGCTATAAGCTCTGACCCACTGCTGCGATGAGTGCCTTCCTGTCAGCAAGATGCCCTACACAACAATTTGACAGAGAAAATACCCTGCTAATCAAACAGAGAAAATCCACACATCCAAGTCAGACACAGGTAAACTTCCCTAGCCCCAAAACAGGCCTGGTGGTTTGTGCTCTGAAAGCTGTTAGCCCCAAAATAAGTCAGCTGTGCTTTAAACTCTTCCTGCACTGAAAATGTTAAGAATTGTAACAAACAAACGTTAACCTAGATCCACCTCCCTCTATTGCTTGAAAGACTGTCTTTTCCTGTTTCACACTGCAGGTTTTTCTATGACAACTCCTTAACCACAGTAACTTATTTAAATATAGTTTCACTATCACAAACTCGTATGCACCAGTAAATTATTTAAAAATAGTTTCTGTCCCAAAATCCTAGTAATCAATCCAGCTACCCCCAAGGGACAACCAAAATGCAGTGTTCAAACACTTGTGAAGTTACTTCCAAGATAAGCAGTTTGCAAGCTCCTTTTGCAACTCCTCAGCCACCTGTAATTTATTTAAAAATAGTTTAACTGTCAGAAAATCCTAGTCGACAATCTAGCTACCTCCAAGGATCTACCCAAATGCAGTATTTAAATCCTTCTGAAGTTACTAACAAGATAAACAGAGTTTGCAAGCCCCTTCTTGGTTAAACACTATATAAATATGTGAATAAAATGCAATTACCAAGGGTAGTTAGTTTTACCTCCCACAGAATTAAGTAAAAATGCACATTTGTTGCAGATATCAAGTGACCTGTTTTTGATTATTATTGTTACTTTGTTATGTACTGTATTTTCTGTATCATAAGTCCCGTCCCTGTTCAATTTATGTATGACGTGGAACCTTTGTAAATGAGTCTCTGACTCAAAGGTCTTTCTGAATATCACAAATAAATAAACAAAATATAGAATTTCTCACACAGCTCACAGCTGAATAAAGAAGTAGTGTCCTTCCAGGTCAAGTAAATGTGCTTGACTTGGTCCCCAGTAGTTCACCATTTCCTGTGGATTTGATTATTTTTCACAATTTGACTCCTGGTCCCTTGAATAAGATTATTATATTACTCAGACTAAGGACATCGGGGTAGGAGGTTTGGACTGGTCTTCGCTGGGACCCCCTCTTCTCCCAGCAAAGCAAGCTGCTGGATGGACTTTAATCGTTATTTATTTATTGAAATGTTTCACCAGGAGGTCATACTGAACAACAAGTTTCTCATCTCACAGTGTGACCTGGGGGGAGGGATTACATAGGATTGTGAAGGATGATTTTTTACAATAGTATGTGGGTAGCACAAACAATACGACATTGTAAGATTGTGCAACAGTTGGAACACAAGATATTGTACAATAAACAGTAGTGGAACATTGGGTAAATTACAATACATGTCCAAAATAATACAAAAGAACATATAAATATACAAACAGTAATAATGCAATTGAACCATTTATAGTGCATGAGTGTACCAGGAGCAGGTTTGAGGCAGTACGCAAGTGCTGTTGGAGTAAAAAGGATGGGGGTAGGTTGTGCACACTGGCGACCCAGAATGACAGGTGGAAAAGAGAGGGAGAGAGGCGAGAATTGAATATGAGGAGAAGGGGTAGCCATTTCCTGATTTCCCCTTTCAGGATGTTGAGAACCCTGCCAGGGTTATCTTTATTTTTTAACCTTCTGTTGGACAAAATCTCTTTGTTTTTGTTAACTTTCTGCTCTGCTGCCACAGGAGCAAAATAGAGCGTGCGCTTCTGTGGGCTGAAAAAAGCCCCCTCACTCACCCTCTCCAGCTTCCCTTGTTAAACGCCCCTGAATAGTCTGTGGTTGACTGTTAGTGAAAGGAAAAGGTTAGGCTTTCCAGTGGTATCCAAGTTTGATGTGTCTGCACTCATAAATCTTACTAGCTTACTTTTCAGTTTCTGTTATTGCAGAAAAGTGTGTTTTATATAATTGTCAAAAATCCTACTAGATTACATTTCAGCTTCTGTTATTGCAGATAACTCTTGTTTATATATTTAATCTTTCCAGTAGTAGTCTACCCCTTTTGTAACCCTTTAGTGAAGGGGATCCTTTTTTGTTAAGCTGGCAGAGAGAAATCTTTCAGACCTAAATCTGTTCACTGCCAGGAAGAGACAGTGTGGGATGGGCATTGTTACTGGGGTTTTTTTCTTCCTTTTTTACTTGGAACTGTCTGGTTTTGTGATGTTACTTAATGGTTTAGTGCACAAGCAGGGGTATCCTACTATTACTTCTAACTGTAAGCTGGGCATGAATAGCTTAAAACCAAGGCTTACCTCGGATGTTCCACTATTACCTAGCCCATTCTCTGTTGTCTCTGCCAGTCTTGCACCTGTAGGTTTGAACTTAGCTCATTCCCTTGTACAATTTCTGACTCCAAACAGCTGCTGAGGTATGTTCTTAATCATGTCTTCACTCAGCTGTGTATACACAGGGCCAGGGCTCATACCTGCCACTCGCACCACCTTGACGTGCATTATTATATCCCTACTTTTGATATTACTCACTGTTGATTACTGTTCCCTACAGGTGTGTCCCTCTGGATGCTCTGCGCAGCCCCTGGAGCATGGTTTTACTTTTTCTAACTTCCTAGCCACTGCAGACCCTCAACTCTGGCCTATCTGGTGCATGACTTTTAAGTCTATCTTATTCACCACAAAGTTGGTCAAACATTACCCAGGCAAAACTAGTCCCCCAGGAGTCATCACTCCCTATTATGCCTTGTACTGCTTTCATTGTCACTAATTGTCCTGTCAGGGGACATAGAGCTTAACCCTGGTTCCCCATATCCTCATGTCTCCTCTAACTTCTCCAGCCCCCCCCCAGCTGGCTATCCACAAAAGGCTTGAAAGCAGCACACCTAAACATCCATAGCCTCATGCCAAGCCTAGCTGAACTTGCCGCTTGGGTTGGTCATTACAAGCCTGACATCCTTGGTGTTACTGAAACGTGGTTGAAGTCCACTACCCCAACTCTGTGTGTTCTCTCCCAGGTTTCAGAACCAGGCTTGACCGTGCAGGTAAAAAATGAAGGAGTGGGATACTGATCTATTACAAAAATCACCAAAATGTATCCCCTATACCCCACCAGCTGCCCTCCGTGCCTTCATGTGAGTTCCTTCATATGCTTCTTCTGCTGAGCAACCCAAAAAAACTGCATTTAGTCTGCGTATACAATCCTCCCAAGGGTGGTGTGCAAGGATTAACATACCTCCTTGACTCCATAACACCTGTGCTGTGTGAAAATGAGTTGCTGATACTAGGTGACCTTAACCTCAATTGGTTAAGAAATGCTAGACCATATGATCCCCTGCTGGCTGGGCTCTCCCTCTCTCAACTTCTCCGTGAGCCTACCAGGCTTTCCACAACAAGAGGGAAAAGTACTCTCCTTGATTGGGTGATATCCAACTGACCAGAGAGGATGGCCTTTTCTGGTACATTCCTGGACTCTATTTCAGATCACACCCCTATCTTCTGTGTCTGGAAGGTCTCCCCACCAAGGATTCCACATAAAATCCTCCTTATGAGGGATTTCTCCAGCTTTAACTTGAAATCCTTCCATGCAGATCTGGGACACAAAGATTGGTCCCCAGTACTGAAATCTCCTGACATTTCTATTGCCCTAAGCAATTTTCTTGCCGTCTTTACTGCCCTGTAAGACAAGCATGCCCCTCTTATAAAAAGGAGAGTAAAGGGTACTGTTACCAAATGGCTCCATGGTAGCCTACGCCCCCTTCATTGCCTTACCCATCTCTCATATATTTAACTCATCACTCTCCTCTGGGCTTATCTCTGACCTTTGGAAGGTGTCAAAGGTGGTCCCAGTTCTCAAACAAGGTGACCCTAAAAACCTTGAAAACTATCAGCCCATGGCCATCAGCAAACTCCTTGAAAAAGTTATTGCTTCCCAATTTTCCAAATACTTTATATCCAGTCACATGAGTTGCTGATCCCAGCTCAACATGGCTTTCGTAAGGGTTATAGCATGTTGACTGCCCTTGCTAAGGTTACCTCTGAGGTTAGGGTTGCCATGGATCAAGGTAAACTCACTGGTGCCATTTTCATAGACCTTTCCAAGGTCTTCGACCTGGTTGATCATCCACTTCTGTGCTCGCAGCTCTGGTCACTTGGCTTATCCACTCCCATCCTTGGGTGGTTTTCCAATTACCTCCAAGGATGCCAGCAACTTACTAAATTTAACAAGGCCCTCTCCAAACTGACCCCAGTCAAATCTGGAGTTCCCCAGGGGTCCGTCCTGGGGCCCATCCTATTTTCCCTATTTGTAAACAATCTCCCCACTGTACCATCTCACTGCAGTGCCACCTTATACCAGATGACCTGGTCATCCTTACTTATTCCCATGACATAAGTGTCATTAACCAGCACCTTAATGCTGACTTTAGCAATCTACAGTCCTGGCTAAAAGAAAATAGGCTCGTCCTCAATTTCAGGAAAACTCAGGCCATGCTCCTGGGTTCCCAAGTTAAGTTAAAAGCATCCCCTGTGCCCTTGCATATTACTGGCACTGATGATTTCCCCATGATGGTTGTCAACTCAGTCAAATACTTGGGAGTTACCCTTGACCCTCAGCTTGACCTATCCCAGCATATTCACCTTGTATGTAGAGCTGTAAATAGTAAGTTGGGCTTGGCTTACAGAGGAAAAACAGTCTCACCCCTACTGTGCGTATTGCCCTGGTGAGTGAGGTGTTTCTTCCCATGCTCTGCTATGGACTCATCACATTTGCTCACACTGCTAAAACTCACCTCTCAAAATGGGATGTGGTTCACAATAATATATGCTGCTTTGCTCTTGCAGCCTGGCATCTCACCCACCACTGCGACCTTTACAATAAGCTTACTTGGCTTCCACCAGGCCAGCATCATAGCTTTGTCCTAGGTTGTTTTACAGACAAGGTGGTAAGAACAGCCACTCCTTCTGTTCTGACAGAACTCCTCAAACCTGTCACCTCCTCCCACTCCCTAAGGTCTCATGGTTCCACGATATTCCTGGTCCCCAATAACTGCACCATTTGTGTCTTGTGCTCCAAAATTATGGAACTCCCTTCCTGCCCTTGATCACATTACACCCTCCCATACCTGTTTCCGTAACTCCATCTGGGATCACTTGCTGCTCTCCTCAGGTCTGCAGTTGCACTTAATGATGCCAGTGGCCCTCCTACACTAATGACACACCGGATACCACTGGTCTTCTTTGAGGTGTACCTACACGGACTGTGTACTTGGCTACTTTCCTAGCCCTACCTACCCACAGTGTTCCTCGTGCTTGCACCCTTTGGTATTTGAAATGGCATTTGAAATTTGCCTCTCTGCTCACACTTTGTAATGTCTGTATATTAAGTTACCTACTCCTGTGTATATTACTGTATGTTTCTTTTTCTTGCCTCTCCTGCCTCATCTGTGAAATATCTGTATATTTATCTACCTAAGCTCTGTTTTGTAATCTGCTTCCTTACTTTCTTGTAACCTCCCGGGTCACACCTGAAAATAGACATCTGTTTTGTCTTGTGTGCTTACTTGGTTATCAAAAACTAAATAAATAAATAAACTTGACACTAGCATGTTATATAGAATCCCCTGGTGGTCCCCATAGACAAAGGAACTCTTTAACCAAATGTTAACCTATTTTTTGTAGCATAAAATTTGAACATTTTTGTTTTTAATTTTTTTTCTTTACTTCATGTAAAACCCATTTTGTATAAGGTATAAGACACTTCAGGGGGTGGGTAGTTGTGTTATCACCACACTTCTAGGGGGAAATAATGCACTCAGCCTTTGGCCTCATGCCACATTATGCCCCTGAGTGTGCTGTCATCACATTACTATCCACACCCTGCCATATCTTGTTTGCTTACACATAATTATTATTCATTGCTGAATTAAAAAAAAAATGCTCACCCTACTTGAGGCCTGTTTTACCATATGCAAACTACTGCATTGGGAGCCAAAGTGGTTCAGACAAATTTATAAAGCTGAACTGAATTTTCATCCCCCAAGTTGAAGCCCCAGATGATGGCTCTGCCCCACTCATTTCACCCTCATTGTTATCCCTCGGGACTGTTTGTAGCTCAGGGAGGTCAATGGAGCAAGTAAGCAAAAGATCAGGAGCCAGTTATTCAAAGCTTAGAAATTTGATGCATTGCTGTGGGATTGATTACTATAATGAAATAAAGCTCCTTCAATGTGGCTTTCTTTTGCAAATATTTTTATTTCTTTTCCCCAACATTTTGCCCCTAAATTAGAGCTTGTTCATGGGGTATTCACTGTTAATTTGAACATATTATTAAAAATCAATGCTAAAAAGTGCAAACAATGCACATGGGGCACAAAAACTCAGGGGCAACTTACCAACTGGGAGGGGAAATACTAGCAGCCTCAAAGCAGGAAAGGGACCTTGGGTAGTCATTTCTGGTAACCTGGAGGTAACAAAGCAGTGAGACAAGGCAACAGGGGAAGCTAGCAGGATGCTGGTGTGTGTAGGAAGGGGTATCACCAGTAGGAGAAGGAGGTAATAATTCCTCTCTGAAGATCATTTGTAAGGCCAAACTTCAAGTACTGTGTCCAATTCTGGAGACCCCATCTTCAAAAGGACATAAACAAGGTGGAGGCAGTTCAGAGAAGGGCAACCAAAATGATGTGGGGACTGCATCAAACCTTAATAGGAAATGCTTAGAAAATTAAATATGTACTTCCTGGAAGAGAGGTGGGAAACAGGCAATATGACTGAGACATTTAAGTACCTCACAGGGATTAACTAGGTACAGGAGGGCATCATTGTCTAAAGAAATTGATGCCAAGAACAAGGGGGCACAATATTGATGCTGGAAGGGGGGAAGTTCAGAGGGAACATGAGGAAGTATTTCTTCACAGAGAGGGTGATGGACAAGTGGAGCAGCCTTCCAACAGGGTTGGTGGGGGTGAAAACAGTTACAGGATTCAAGAAACCATTTTTTTTTTTTTTTGCTATGCCAGGTCGTCTATGTCCACCCTGGTCACGAACCCCACACTATCCTCTTACCAGTGCCATAATAATGGTATCTAGTTGAGGAGCCGATTTCAGAGGCTAATTGAGGCCCAGGGGCAGGGCTTCATGGAGATGTACTGGCACGAGATTTTCTCCCCTGTAGGCAGGGGTGGGGACGTGCAATGATGACCAGCATCTGCCCCACCCCTGAGTTGGCAGGCGTTGGTGCTAGCATCAAACCCAGCCTTCACTGGGTGTCGCTGCTGCACAAAACATACACACACACACACACACACCCGGAGAAGGAGAGCAGTCCAGGAATGCTTAATCCTTCTCTCCCCTACCAGCTTTCCGACAACCCCCAACCCAGGTTGCCAGTGTCGCAAACAGAAGTCCAGCTACTGTACCAGTGGGCAGCCTTCAAGAAAGGATTTAATAGACACAAAGGGATCTTGGAAGATGAGGGGGCCTGAGGCCATTTAAGGACCTATGATGGCAGGCAGTTACGGAGATTTGTGGAAATTTGTGGTGGACTGGGTTGGCCTGGAGGCCCTTATTTGCCATCTGCTTCTGTATTTCTATGTTTCCATGTTAAATTAGTCAGCATATTTAAATATCTCACGCGGTTATCTTTGTTTGAACATTTTTATATTTTTATTTTTATTTCTATACTTGTAGGTTTTCATTAGTGACAAGTTTGACATATGACAATAAAATGCAATTAATTACAAAACAAGTACAAAGTATACTGTATAATGGTACAAGGCAGAGACAATGCAATCAATGAATATCAAAACATTGGCAGGCAGTTTTTATACACGAATGCTCAAAAAAGTAATCCTTTTAAAGTTGAAATGGTGTTTGCATTCCTAAACTCAACTGGGGAGGAGCTGTAAAATAATGGGACTCTATATAAAAAAAGATCACTAACTAGATGATTTTTTAAAACAGAGAACTACGTATTGCCTGAGTGGGGTTAATCTGGTGTTATGCGAATATGCTTTTATCTTAAATATACATGAAATTATTGAGGGAAGTATACCCAGAAATTTTTTATGCATTAGTATAACCAAACTAGACTTGAATCTATCATCCAGTCACAAACAGCCAGCAACAGAATATAAATCACAGAAGTTAGTACGTCTTCGTAAGTTGATTATGAACCTGCATATATTGTTATATGCCACTCTCAACTCAGAAATGAGTTTCATTGGCTGAATAATAAACAATAAGTCGGGGGGCGTGGCCTGGCACCGAGCAAGATGGTCGCTTGACTTCTGAGCTCCCACTTACTATCACTATCTAACATCATTTCCAGATGTCTAAGTCAACTGAGAGACCTTACCAATGTAAGTAAATACAAGGGCAACTTAACAGAAGATTTTAAATTTTTTTTCTCTTCTCGTTCTTCGTAAGTGCTACGGATCTGGTTTATCTACAAAATCGGAAGGCCTACTACAGTTCGTCAAAATGGCTAACTCGGAAATGCAGTTAACTTCCCTGGAGAAAATAGAAGTAATGTTTTCTAAGCTGTTGACGGATATGAACGATTTAAATATCGCTACACAAAATAACTCACAAACTATGAAATCTATTGACTCTCGACTTGTCTTCACAGAAAACAGAATTTGTACTAACGAGGATTCAATACAGGAACTTAAAACTACTATCAGATCCCAAGACTGGATAATAAAATAACTACAATCAAAACTCGAAGATTTGGAAAATAGAAATTGTAGAAATAATCTTCGGATTTTCGGATTCCCTGAAGGAGTGGAGGCTAATGACACTACAACGTTCTTGTCTCATGTGTTGCTGCAAATACTTAAACTGCAAGCCAGCACTGAGTTAATAATAGAACATGCCCACAGATCACTAGGCCCTAAACCCTCCATGCAGCAAAGGCCTAGACCGATAATTGCCAAATTCCTTAATTATGTAAGCATTGAACTCATTTTACAGAAATCAAGAAACACGGGTCAACTTATCTGGCAAGAGCACAGAATATATATTTACCATGACTTCTCAAAGGAACTATCTATAAAGAGGAGGGCTTTTATTCCAGCAAGATGAATTATGCACCAGGTAGGGCTCCGCTTCTCCCTCAGATATCCGGCAGTAATGAGGGTTTACATTGGTAACTCGGAAAAGGACTTCCATACCCTAGAATCCCTGCTATCATTTTTGGAAAGACAATATAAAACTCACCAGGTGGATTCGGTGGTTGGAGGGCCTTCGGCTGCAGTTGTGCCCTTGTGTGGGGATGGTTCCGGTGCGGCCTCGGGCGTGCCACCCGAGGAGAGGGCGCTGCTTTGGGCTGATTCCCCTGAGGTGACTGGGAGAAGATGGTCTGATCGTGCACAGGAATGGATGGCAACTGGCGGGGATCACTTGAGGCCACGATGTTGCAGCCCAGAGAAAGTGTGCAACAATAGTTCCAAATCTGTTTCTAACACTCCCGCTATTCCTAATGTTCCAGTACATAATAAATATGCTCTATTGCAAGACTTACATTCCTCACTTGAAAACCTGACAGAAGAGAGTAACACGTTACTGGGATCAGATAGGGACAATAATCCCATGGAGGCTTCTTGGAATAGTAACATAGATAATTCTCCTTCTAAAATAAATGAACCCCCTAAAAAATAGCATAGAGGAAAGGGCAACTACAAAGGGTCTTCCACACCGGTGAAACATCAGAGATGAATTCTACATGTTCTCTATTAGTTTTAATAACTATTACTGAGTCTATATATCAAGTTCTGGTAATCTGTAGATGCTACAGCTGACAGTGGTCTGAGTGGCATAAGGCGTTTATTATTTTAATACTATCTTGCCATTTACACATTTGGGCCAGCTACTGGTTATAAGAGCATTGTAATGTTCTGTATAAAACGGTAATTATATGTAATAGACTCGTATAATGTTAATACACTACTACTAGTCACATATATATGTGACAAGTAACACTTAGGATGGAATGTACTTTAGCTAATAACTCAAACTCATTAGTGTAAAATACTGGGCTTTTATTTTTCAGTATACCTTAATTCCAAAATTCATAAATAAGCTCAAGGTAGAGCTAGCAGGATTAATGCTATGTGACTTTTCTAAAAACAATATAACCTAGGAGAACAATATTAAAAGAAAAAAGAGGCCTTTCATCCTGACAAATCAGTAAAGATAATTGATATGTTTTTTTGTTTTCTCTCCAGCATAATATGGCTAAGTTATCTACCTAGGTGAATAAATAGTTGCAATATACATTATTAGATGATAAAGGTTAAGGTGGCCCAGCATATTCGTTAGCTCAACTTTAGCTTGTTGCATTTTATTAGGGTCAAATACTTATTGTAAGATCCTTATAAAGCCTCGTATAAGACGATGACTTATGCATGTGTGAAATATAATGTGTCAGGCATACTGTTCTAGCTACACCTATATGTAATGGGATACACTTATGATGAGATGTGTGTTTATGCTGATACCTTACCTTACTAACGTAAACAATAGATACTCTGACCATACCTTTTTTTTTTATTATTTTCTTCTTCTCTCTCTCTCTTTCCCTTTCTTTAATCTGGCTGTATTATCAATCTGAAGTTATTTCAGTTTTCTACTACAATGAGCATGATGTTAGAAGTGAGAATGTTGATAAAACTTAATTAGATCTATACCCAATAGTGAAAATTCACTATCGAATCCCTCATTTTTGTTTAGGGATTCCATTTTATTTTAATTTAGAACAAGATCTAATATTGTTATAGCTGACTTATTAGTCAGCTTATTACAAGGTGAACTGAATAGTACTCCAGTCTGTCTTATTTGTGCCTGTACTATTCTAGGTCTCATTGATAAGCTACGTCCTAGAGAACACAGGAGGGGTCTTGGTCCTCTTTTGTTTAATACCTTTTTTCTCTGGTTGGACCGACCTTCTCTCCTTTGTTCATCTTAGATGACTTTAGTGTATTGTTATTATATTGTTTGGTTGTTTATTAATAGTATAGTTAGATTGTTAGTATGGAGTTGCATGAAAGGAACACGGGAAGGCAAGCAAGTTGAGTTTATATACTATTTTAAGGGTCTGGCTTTACAATATCTTGCCAATGATTTTTCCATACTGCATATATACACAGTGATGATCTGCAATACTGTTTTTATACTTACTTGGATACATGAGTCCCTTGACTTCCTATGTGATATACAATATACAATGGATATTAATAAACGATGACTAACCTATCAATATGCACTTGGAATGTCAAGGGACTAAATACTCCAAGGAAACATAAACAAATTCTTAATAATCTTAAAAAACATAAAATACAGATTGCATTATTGCAAGAAACTAAACTATTGGATGCAGACAACATCAGATTGAGACGTGAATGGGTCGGTCAGGTTTTTGCAGCCTCCGCCTCTACAAAAAATAGAGGTGTAGCTATATTAATTCATACAAATCTGAATTGGAAACCTTCTAAGTTTTTGAAAGATCCGGATGGTAGGTGGCTCATCATAACGTTTGATACTCCTACAGGTCCATTATCAATTGCTAATATTTATGCGTCTAATATTGATGACCCTCAATTTTTTCAAGAGCTGATTGATCAGTTAATCTCACTCAATCTGGCTAATTCACCCTTATTGATTGGAGGAGATTTCAACTTCACTTTGGATCCTTATACGGACAGAAGTAACAGCTTCTGCGAAAGTCACTCTAAAAGTTTAAAGTTGGTGTTACAGCTAATAAAAGATCTGGGTTTATCAGATATGTGGAGGATTTTACATCCCAGAGATAAAGATTACACTTTTTATTCTCCCCATCACCAATCTTATAGTAGAATAGACTATTGGTTAACCTCTCCTAATGTTACAGCAAATATATTAGATGTTAACATCCTTCCTTTAATCATTTCTGATCACGCTCTGGTCAAACTTTTACTTACATGGGGACCCCTTCCTTCAAAATCTCTCCCATTGAGACTAGACCCCTTATTACTTAAAGATCCAGAATTTCTACCCTGGATTAGAACACAACTTGAAGAATTTCTTGCTCATAATGACCCCGGTGACACATCTATGGGAACCACATGGGAAGCACTTAAAGTAACCTTAAGGGGCAAGATAATTAGTTTTGCAGCGTATAGGAGGAAATCTAGGGAACAAAAGATAAAGATTAAAAACCTTGAAAACTTACTGAAATAAAAACAAAAATTATATTTGGCTAACCCTTACCCCAACACTTCATCTCCTTTACATTATGAAATTTTGCAATTGCATATGCAAATTAATGAGATAATTGCTCATAAGACAGAAATTGCTTTATTAAGAATAAAGCATAAATATTGGGAAGGAGGGAGGGGGGAAAAAGGAAGCAAAATACTTGCTTATAGACTTAGAATGCAACAAATGGAACACCATATTGCAGCATTAAAAGACCAGGTAGAAGGAATTCAAACCAAAGAATCCTCTATCAACGAGATCATGACTTCCTATTATAAAAGGTTATATACTTCTGTTTTTTCTGCATCAAGCTTAGATATTACTTTTTCTAGACAGACTAATGCTTTCCCAACTTCCTCAAGATGCAGCATGTTCCTGGATACACCCTTACTGTAGAAGAAGTAAAAAGGCACTCTTTTCCCTTAAATCCGGGAAATCTCCAGGTGGAGATGGTTACCCAGTGGACTTTTATAAACTTTTAGCAGATCAATTATGTCCCTTATTATGTAATGTATTGCAAGAGTCTTCTAAGAAAGGTAAATTACCCCTTACTATGACTGAAGCAATTATCACTGTTCTTCCAAAAAAAGACAAGGATAACACTCTTCCGGAGAATTATCGCCTTATCTCGCTACTCAATACAGATGGTAAAAGATTTGCCAAAATCTTTGCTAATCATATAGAACCACATATTTCCAAGCTAATTCACAGATCGCAAGTAGGTTTTGTAAAAGGTAGGATGGGCTCTGATCACCTCTGTTCTTTAATTAATATAATGCACAAGGCCCAATCTCTTAATTCCCCTGCTGCTGCCATAGCCACAGACTTCGAAAAAATGTTTGATTCTTTAGACTGGGAGTTCCTTTATCTGGTACTAACTCATTTTGGTTTTAGTAATCTTTTTTGTTCTTGGATTAAACTTATTTATACAAATCCACAAGCGAGGGTTCTTACCAACTCTATGTTATTCAAGTCTTTTAATCTTGAAAGGGGAACCAGGCAAGGATGCCCTCTTTCTCCATCCCTCTTTATCTTAGCTCTAGAAACTCTTGCAGCTCATTTAAGACAGCATAAAGATATTATAGGAATACCCATTGGGCGTACATATTACACATCCTTAACATATGCAGATGATATGATTATCCTGCTTGAAAATCTTGATTTATCTACTCAATCACTTACTCAAGCACTTAACATATTCTCTAAACTCTCTGGTTTAAAAGTAAATTACCAAAAAACAGAGATTTTACCCCTAAATAAAAACTGCAACCCCTCTATGAACAATATACTAGGATTTCAGTGGGCTCCAAGGGCATCACTTATTTAGGGATAAAAATCACTCCTGATCTCAATAAAATATGGGAATCCAATCTCCAGCCCCTACTAATGGATATCAAAACAAACTTAAATAAATGGAGAAACTTAAATCTCTCTTTCCCTGGTAAAATTGCTGCTATAAAAATGAGTATTACTCCTAAAATTCTTTATCTATTTTCTTGTATCTCACTTAAAATCTCCCCTTGCTTGCTTCAAAAAATTGATAAAATAATAGGAGATTTTTTATGGGAAGGCCACATACCTAGGTTCAACCATGTCAAATTACGCTCTCACTGGTCTAAAGGTGACTTTGGTTTACCTTGGTTCTTGGCTTATTTATGGGCATTCAGAGCGGCGCAAACTATTAAATGGTTTACTAAACCCAACTATAATTCACCATTATGGCTAGATATGGAAGCTACCCTATCTCCCGGACAAATACCCAATAGCTTTATATATTCTTTATCTAATTCTAAAATAAACAATCATCTCATAATTAAAACATCCATCCATTATTGGTTTAAATTGCACAAATGGCTTAAAACAGACCCTACCCCTATAACCTTTACACCCTTATGGGGAAATCCAAAAATTATACTAGAGCGCAAACCCATATATTGTAATTCCTGGAAACTAAAAAATATTTTCTCTTTGAAAGATATCCTTGATGATAAAGGCAAAACACTAGATTCTTTCAGTAATTTACAGGTAAAGTGGCATATCTCCAAAAACGAATTTTGAAAATACTTGCAAATTCGCTCTGCCACACTTCAGGTAACTCAACAAATTACTAGACCAATCACAAATTCTCTATACATTAATTCATGGGCTAATACTTCTTCTGGGTTGGTCAGTAAAATTTATAAATTAATTAGGGAAGCATTACCAAATCAATCGATTATGTCCAGAAACAAATGGAATGCTTTGTTAAAATAAAATATATCTGACTCCCAATGGGATGAATGCTGGAAATTCTGTCATAACACCTTTAGAGATGTACGCAGTAGACTGATACAATACAAAATACTATATTTATGGTATAGAACGCCTTCTCACTTACATAAACTGGGATTAATATCTAGCAACAACTGCTGACGATGCAATTCAGAGAATGGAGACCTTCTGCACATACTATGGTCATGCGAACCAATATATAAATTATGGCAATCTATCTTTAATATAGCATCTAAAATTATTGGCCGCCATATTCCATTTGAACCCAGATTTTGTTTATTTAATGTTATAGACATAAACACAAAATTAACAAATTATCAACATAAATGGTTGCGCATCCTATTTATGCAGGTAAAATGGCTGATACTAATGCAGTGGAAATCTCAATCGATACCTACTATGACAAATATTTTGAACAGCCTAACCCATATTGCCTCTCTGGAAAGGATATCATATCTGATACAAGGCCGACTCAATGAATTCTATTCTTGTTGGCAAGACTATTTGAACTTTCTTCAGAAAAAGTGAAGTTACCTTACCAGACCCTTTTTTTTTCCTTTTTTTTCAGTATCATCTGACATTTATTGCCTAATATATATATCATTTTATGCAACTCCTATAAATAGTCATATAACTATATGATTAAGTGTATCTGTCAAACAGTACTGGCATCTCACTTCATTAATTGTAACACCTTACATATCTTCTCATACCTGTCAAATAGACTATTTAGCACAAGATGTCATGGTTGTACAAGGTGTTAACATGCTATCTTATTCATATTACTATATTTACAAAATGTATACATATTATAGTATGCTATGTGATGTACTGTACCTTATAAATGGGAACAACTCAATAAATAAATTAACTACAAAAAATAAACAATAAGTCAATAGTCCACCATAGAGAATAGAAAACTACTTGCTAGCAGTTTTCTAGTCCGTGGGGTCAGTCAGTTCTTAATCCTAAAGAGAGCACTCAACCTCTGATAGACCTTTTTAATCACTGACTTCATATGATGTTCAAAGGCCAGTGCCTCATTAAAAGTTATGCCGAAGTACCTGAAACATTCCACTCGTTCAGGTCGATCACCATTAAGGTCACAGATCACATTTTCTGAGTACCTAGCTGTCCTTGGCCCTGAAAGATCATGAATTTATTTTTTTTTTGCATTGAGAACCATCTTTTTGTTTGTTGATCATGTCTGAAGTAAGTTAAAATCTGTTTGAGCTTGATCTATGGTTTTGTTTGCATCCGCATTAGTGTTAATTATTACTGTATCCTCTGCATACAGGATTATGTTGACAGGACATTCGTATGGAATTTAAGAATAATGTAAATATAAGGGGACCCAAAATGAATCCCTGCAGTACTGCTCATCAAATAGGTAGAGGATCAGAGTGCTATACTCGTATTACCGTATTGCTGCTCTTTGCATTTATCTATTTCACTTTTCACATGTATCTGTCCCTTTAAGCAGCCTGAAAAGGTAACATAGAAAGAATTTTTCACTTCAGTAACATCTCTTTTAAACATGTCTTATCAGTGGCCACCATCACCACACAGCATACCTCTCAACCTCTTGCCTCATGAATCAGGGACAAGGCTTAAAAAAATCAGGGACAAAGACCCCAAATCAGGGACACATCTTAAAAACTGATACTATTCAGTTAGAAAGCTGATAGAATAAGGGGATTTGTGTTAAGATGCATTTTCTGAAGAAGAACAAGTCTGTAACTTTAATGTTTGACATTATTCTGTGTTTTTAATCCCTGCTGTTCAGTCACAAAAACACAAATTTTACAAAGGACAGAGGAAAATTTTGAGGCAAAATCAGGGACGTCCCTGAAAATCAGGGACAGTTGAGAGGTATGCCACACAGTGTTTTAGTTTTCACCTCTGCCTATAGCTTGAAACCCTATGAATGACAGCAGGTGTAGCTGCTTGCTTTATTTTTCAATCTTGGTTTGATTTTTAAGGTTCCCCAAGATTTCTGAGTCTGGACATGAAGTCCAGCAATTTGTTTTGTCAATGTGTTATATGAATTTCAGTCCCACTCTTTATTCCGTTTTAAATAATCAAAATTTACCTTGTTTAGTCTGTTCAGATAAGCTTGCTGCCATCAAGAGAAAATGGCAACTGTTGCCAGTCACACGCTAAAAACTTACACTGACCTCCCTCTTTAGCCCATTTGCAGTTCCTGAGTAATGTCATCAGTCACTTCCATGTCCTCACGAGTACACAAGTACAGTTGCTAAGCGACTGTAAACATTCACTTCCCAAATGGGCAATGAATGGGACCTGGCAAATGGGCTCATCTAACACTTTGTGGAGTCTGGAGCCTTAAAGCTGGAAGCACATGTACTGTCTTGTAACACTTTACTTCTTGAACAACATTTTTTAACCTTAGATTGCATTGCAATGAGCTTCTCTTTACTCTGTATACTTTTAATAAAGTGATTCAGTGGAAGATAGGGGGAAGCGAGGAAAAGAGAGAGATGGTGTAGAGGAAAGGCAAAAGAGGAATAAACATAGGTGGATACAAAATCATACATAGTATACATATTTTACTGTTGCGACACTTCTAGATATCTACACAGGCACTAGAAATGCAGCAACTATAAATTTCACCAGTGAAGTGTCTCCGAAGTGGGCACTTCACGTTGTCACTCCGTTACGTGAAGTGGCCAATGTGAAAGGCTCACATTGCCTTGTAATTATGACTTTGCATTGTCTTTCTGCCTTAAAGTAAAGTAAAGTGAAATGACAACAATATAGGCAGCCCCCCACACATCACATGGCTTACAGTACTGTAAGTCACATGCTCTAGCCAGGCAGGAGGGAAGTGACTCAGGCAAGCAGATTCTTTCACTTTCTCTTGTGCAGAGGGAGAGAGAGATGAGGCAGTTTGTCTTAATGAGAGCAGAGAGAGATAATTTTATTATAAAAGTAAAACCCGAACAGCTTTTTTGAAAGCTATTTTGTTGACTATTTAGTGTTTTTTGTTCTCTTGTTGTAGACAATTCATTTTTTTCTTTCTGTGATGTAATGTTTTTTACTTTTATAAGTTTTTGTTTTTCTGTGTGTGTGTGTGTGTGTGTGTGTGTGTGTGTGCTGACTGTGTGTGTGTGTGCACCTGTGTTGTGCTTGTGAGTGTTTCATCGACTGTCTCGACTCGTTGTTGCACAGATAGAGGGAAGGAGGGAAGGCATGTCTGGGACTGTGCCGGGGACAGTGGGACTGCATCCGCGTGGCAGCATGGTTGGCAGGGGAGGAGTGTGCACCCGTGGTGGGGGCGTGGCCGAGTGCTGTTAGACCATACTAAAATCTTGGGCCCCCCTCCCCCTGGAAGCAGCAGCAGTAGCACCACCACCACCAGCAGCAGCAGCTCTAGCAGCATCATCTCCACAGCAGGATGTGCTGGAGGTTGATCACCACCATGTCCAGGCTGCTAGTGCATCTGGCCCTCCCATGCCTGGGCCCCCCTCCTACTGCTCCCCAGTTTGGCAGTTTTTTGACTGTGTTAGGGGGGACAGCAGCCTGGTACATTGCTACATCTGTGGTGTAGAGGTGCGCCATGGCCCCCAGGGGACACACCTTGGGACTGGGGGCCAGTGCATCCTCTTGGTAAATCATCACAAGGTGGAGTGGCAGGCTGCCACAGAATGGGCCAAGCCTCCACCTGCTGGCCCTTCTGTGGCAGTAGCAGAGGGTGCTGCTGTGCATCACTGCAGCAGCAAGAGGAGGGCCACAGCAGCAGCTGCTCCAGCACCCCACCACCACCATCACCCAGCAGCTGCACCACCAATGAACCCCACACTGCCTGCTACCCATGCTGACCTTGCTGTGTTGTGGACTGCGGTGGAAGAAAACAAGAGGATGGGTGCTGTCAAGCAGCAGTTGGAGCAGATAGAGTGACACCTACTGCAGATTGTGTTGATGCTCCATCTGCTGCTGAACCATCAGGAGATCCCACATTAGCTTTTTTTTCAAGACCCCCAGCTGTGTTTTACTTATAATCCAAGTTAAGAACATGTACCCACCCTGATGTATTTCCAGTGCCTCAGTAATGTTCACTTTCTGTTGTGGAGTGGTTGTGGAAAAGCAGGACTTGGCTATGCAAGTATAATGTGCTAAAATGCATGTGCGCATTGAACAGTCAGTGTTTTTTCCTGTGTGTGCAGACCAGCCACTGTCTAGCTTCTTGCAAACATATATATAGTGTGTCTTGTTGCAGTTTGTAAAGAATAAAGATAACAATATATCATGTATATTTTATTGGTATCATCGTCATCAGTGGACTAAGTGATATGATATGTTTTCAGAGGTCTCTGGCCAGAGTGCACCTTAGTCACACTTACACAGTGCACACATGACTTTTAGGAGATCATATAGCAACTAAAAATCCTGCTTTTCAACAAACCATACCCAAGAGACATGAAGTATTGGCCAAAATATTTGATGGACGATGAACAGACACTATAAAGTCAGACAACATATAACATACAGTTCACTCACTGCAAAATGCCGACACACTGTGCTACCAGAGTTTTTCTTTTCATTTTTACATTCGCTTGCACGCATGCACAAGGAACGTCTTGGGAGAATGGGACACTTTGGAGGTGTGCCTGTCCTGTGCAATTCACTGCTCCATTGAGCAGGCGTGGCGGTCCAGCACCAATCGATGCGGTGCTGTGTATGACAGCGGTTGTCTTCTCTTCAAAGAAAACCACTGCTGTGTTCTGGCAGCACGTCACGCCCCCCCCAAAATCTTTGGTGCCATGTTGGGAACTCACCCCAGCGTGGCAAACGTCCCGTGTCGTCTGCCGACGGGGGTGCCCAATCCCCCGTTGGCTCCAGGTTCCCCAAACAGCTTTTCCTGCTGCCACACTGGGAGCCCACCCCAGCGTGACAAACATCCTCTGTCGTCTGAGTAAAAAAAAAAAAAAAACCTGTAAAAAAAGAAAACGTTCCATCGCTGTCTCCCCACCCCCTCCCATAACCCGCACCCATCCACTGCGCACCCTGCCTCCACACACACCCCCTCACCCCATACTTACCTCCGGAGCTCGATGCGACAATCATTGCTGGACCGGGAACATGTCTGCACTCTTCAAAGCTGACCGCAAACTGAGGAAATGCCGGTAAGCCGTATAATGGGCTAGATGGGGGTTTTTTTTCAACTTTGTTGCATATCTCAGGCATTTTTTGGAATTTTTGCACCAAATTTTCAACATGGGGTTTTTGGGACCCCTTCTCATGAATTCTGTCACTGTCATGGCGTTATTCGGGCCCGAAGGGTGATTTCGCAATCACTGCATGAAATCACCTTTTGGGCCTGATTAATGAAACGACAGTGCCAGCATTCATAAGGTGGGCTTTCAAAAAGCCTATTTTGAAAATTTGGTGAAAAAATTCCTCAAAATTACCGTTTTACGAGAGTGCATTGCGCAGTTCCTACGCAGGCTCATCAGTTCGCGAATTTCCAATATTTTCACTCCAGATTTTCATCATTGCCATTTTACTACACCTTCTTATGAGTAGTACAGCTGTCATTTTTCACATGTTGCCCAAAACGTGTTTCCACCCATGTAGTGCACAATGGCGCAGTCGGTGTGCGAACTCAATGTATGGGACACATTAAGAAAATTACAGTGACACTGTTCATGAGCAGAGGTTTTGAAATGGCTATGTTGAAAATTTGGTGAAAAAATTCCTTAAAATAACTGCTTTACAAGCGTGCGTTGTGCAATTCCTACGCACGCTCATAAGTTCGTGAATTTTCAATATTTGCACTCCAATTACTTCCAAATACCTAAACAGCACATAGAAGCAAGCAACATTCGACACTGACAAATGCTTGTTTATTTTTACATCCGCTTGCATGCATGTGCAAAGAACGTTTTGGGACAGTATGACTTTTTGAAGGTGTGTGACCCTCCTGTCCAATGCAGTGCTCAGTGTAATGTATGCAACCCTACTACACCAATGGATGCATGAGCTGTGTATGACAACAGTTTGGCTGCAGTGGTCTTCAGTTAAAAGAAAAGCACCACTGCAATCAGCGGTGGTAGGTGGTAGGTGGTAACAGTGTGTATTTAGCATATTGACGTCACCCTTTTCCTCTGGCTGCTAATAAAATCCCTCCCACTTCCTCCCTCTGCTGCCATCTACCCTGCTCCCTTGTTATTGGCCCCACCAAACACATTGTATCTGCAGACGGAGTGCCCAGTCCCCATTGTCTCCAGACCCCCCCCAACAAACACCCAGGTGGCATGCTGGGAGCCCACCCCAGCATGCCCATTGTCACTGTAAATGGGAAAACTGTCCCGCAACATCTTTTGTTTTTTTAAAACCTGTGAAAACAGAAAACCATCCCTCGCTGTGTCTTGTGCCCCTCCCCTAACCCACACCCACCCTCTGCATACCCCACCTCCCCCTTACCCCATACTTACCTCTGGAGCCTGACGCAATGATCTTCAGTGGAGTGGGAACATGTCTGCACTCTTGAAAGCCGAACGCTGTATAATGACATAATTTTTTTTTTTCAACTTAGGTGACTATCTCGGGCATTTTTGCAAATTTTGGCACCACATTTTCAACAGGGGGTTCTTGGGACCCCACCTCATGAATTCAGTTACTGTCATGTGAGTTATTCAGTCCCAAAGGTGATTTCATGGTCACTGTACAAAATCACCTTTTGGGATTGGTTAACTAAACAACAGTGTCACTGTTAATGAGGTGGGCTCCCAAAAGCCTATGTTGCAAATTTGGTGAAAAAATTTCAAAAAATGACTGTGTTATGAGCATGCATTGCACAATTTCCATGCACACTTATAACTTCGAGAATTTGAAATATTTTCACTCCAGATTTTCAACATTGGCATTTTTTCTCACCTCCTTATGAACAGTGGAAGGGAAGTAAATGCAGATCTAGGGGCTTTCATTATTACTTCTTCGCATTGATATTGCATTGGGGAAAGGAGGAGCAGGAGTTTGAAGAAGGTTGTGCAATGGCTACTTAAAGTCTGTTTTTGAGTGTGGATAGGAAGGATAGGAATATAAAAAGCAGTTGCTCAATATATCTAAACGTGTGCAACAAAGGAGGTAAGGAAATAAAATGTTTTGCACTGATAGAGGAGGGAGAGGGGAGACTTGGGGGAGTGTTTGGTATCCTGCATCTGGCAGGGTGGGGGGTCGCTGGTGGGCAACGACAGCAATGGGTAGGGTGGTAGGCTGCAACAACTGCGGTGCACCAATCTTTCTAAAATTGCCTGGAGTGTGGGAGGATGTTTAGTGAGCAACCACATAGAGAAACTTAGAAGGGAGATCGAGGGTCTGCAGGAGGAACTAAGACAGGCAAGGCAGATTGGGGGTGAGTTTAGCCCAATACTGGAGGGAGGAAGAAGGGGAGATGAGGGAGGGTGATTTAAGCCAACAGTGGTGAGAAGAGGGTCAGGAGAAGGGAAGCAGAGACAAAGGGGCCCAGGCCAGGAAGAATGATTGCCTGGGAAACCAGGTCAGGAGACAAAAGACAAATGGAAGGAAGAGATAGGGACTTGTGAGGGGAGGCGAAGAAGTGGCAAAAGTCATAGAGTGGAAAGGAGAGAACAGGTTACTATGGAGAGAGAGGGAGCGGGCATTTGTGAAGGGTCTTCAGAAAACAGCTGTGCACTGCTAGAGAGGAAGAAGGTGGAGGAGGGAAATGATGAAATTAGAGGAGTAATTGATAAATGCCTGGACCAAACTGGAGCGGGGGGAATTTGCTGGGAGAATTGCAAAAGGGGAAATAATGTGCAGGAAGAACAAGAGGAGCTGGAAATGAGAGAGGAGATGAATGGAAGCAAGCAGGGAGCAGGGGTGGAATCTTAGTGCTGGGGGACTCAATACTAAGAGGAGTCAGATGGGATGCAAGGGGGAGAGGCATAGTCGCATTTGGGTGGGGGCCATGCCAGAAATGACAGTGGAAAGGGTGGGACAATCTGTTCTGAAATATGCTAGAAGGGGTAGGGACAAGTCTCATTTAATTATACATCTTGGGACAAATGACCTGGATGACAAGACAGTAGCTATAGTCCAGAGGAGGTTTGAGGAATTAGTACAATTATGTGAGGGAGCAGGAAGATCAGTAACTTTTTCAGAGATACTTCCGGTGCCAAATGCAAGCACAACAAGGAAGCTGAGAATAGAGGAATTTAACATATTGCAAGAACCTGCTGTTGTACTAAAGGGTATGGGCTATTGGGGGGGGGGAGGGACCTGGGAGGACAGTAGTCTCTATGCCAAGGACAGACTGCACTTGAGTGAGGAGGGAAAGAAAGTGTTGAAACAGAGGATGGAGGAGTACATAGAGGAAGTTGGGAATTTAAACTAGGAGTGGGGGTGGCAGTTGGGGAATAGATATGCAGAGACCAGGGTTGGGAAGCTATATGAGCTTACACCCCATAAGAGTGACAAAGGACAAATGGCAAGTACTATTGGTGATGCTAGGAAAGGAGGGCAGGATGGGGGGGAGGGTGGAAGGTGGTTACCCTTAATGCTAGGAGCCTTAGGAGGAAAACTGCAGAGTTACAGGTGCTCATGGCAGAGGGAGAGGTGGACATTACAGCCATCACAGAAACATGGGCCACCCAATACAATGACTGGGACCTGTCTGTACCAGGGTAGAGGTTATTTCCTAGGGACAGAGTGATTGGGAAAGGAGGGGGGTGGCACTATATGTGAAGGAAGGACTGAAGTAGGTAAGGGAGGAAGGGGAGGAGGGTAGTACTGAGTCACTTTGGAAGCAAATCCAGGATTCCAAGAATAGGATTCTTAGAATGGGAGTGGTGTACAGACCACCATCTCAGATGGAGGAGTTTGACAGGGAACTAGCGGGACAGATCAGGAGGACCTGCAAGAAGGGTAGTGTGGTGATTGTGGGGGACTTTAACATGCCAAGAGTGGACTGGAGCACCCCAACAACCAGGAACAGAAGGGAGCAGGTACTGCTGGATGCCTTCCAGGACAGCTTCCTGCTGCAAATGGTCAGTAAACCAACCAGGTTAGGGAATACCCTTAACCTTGTGCTGGCAAATGGGGACTTTGTGAGAGTACTTACAGTGGAGGAACCGCTGTCAGGGAGTGACCACCACTCAGTATGGCTCACATTGGATGTGGGCAAGGAAGGAGTGGAATCTGGCACTAGGGTGCTGGACTTCAGGAGGGCCGACTTTGGGAGGATGGAGGAAGTGGTAAAAGGGTACCTGGCTGGAATTCAATCTAGTATGGACACTAACCAGAGGTGGGAGCTCATAAAGCTGGGGATATTGGAGGCAACCGAAACCTGCTGCAAAGCCCTGAGCAAGAAGGCTCAGGCTAAGAAACTGAGCTGGTTGAGCAAGGAGGTCATGGAAAAGGTAAGGAGGAAAAGAGCTGCCTTTAGGAAGTACAAGAAAACAGGGAGGGGGGAGGACAAGGAGGAGTACTTGACAGAATCGAAGGAGGTGACATGGGCAGTAAGGGGAGCCAAAGCATCTACTGAACTCAGGCTGGCACAAGGCATTAAGAAGGGGGAGAAGGACTTCTTTAAGTACACCAGGGAGAAAAGGACCTGTAAGGACCACATAGTAAGGATTAGGAAGGAGGGGGGTTGGGTGGAAGCAGGGTGCGATAAGGCAGAAGCACTAAATGAGTATATTTGCTCAGTATTTACTAAAGAGAAGAAGGGGGTGACACCTAAGGGGAGAGAAATGGCAGAAGCGGGGGGGAAGTGGTGACAGATGGGGAAATCAGGGAGGGCAGAGTTCGAGAGGGTTTGAAGGCACTGAGGGTGAACAAGGTGCTAGACCTAGATGGCATCCACCCCAGGTACTGAAAGAGCTGGCAGAGGTCCTTGCAGGACCTTTAGCAGACCTATTTAATGCCTCACTACTTTCAGGGTGTGTACCTCAGGACTGGAGGATGGCTCATGTGGTGCCCCTCCACAAGAGTGGCCCCAAGGATGAACGGGGAAACTACAGACCAGTGAGCCTCACATCCATCGTGGGTAAGCTAATGGAGACTATCCTGAAAGAGAGGCTGGTGACCCTCCTAGAGACTAAGGGACTACAGGACAGCAGACAGCATGACTTCATATGTGGCACATCCTGCCAAACCAACCTGGTCGAGTTCTATGACTGGGTAACTAGGCAACTGGACAGGAGCCATGCAGTGGATGTCCTGTATCTGGACTTCAGTAAGGCATTTGACTCAGTGCCGCATAGGAGACTGGGAAGGAAGTTAGTAGGCACAGGGACGGGTGCAAAGCTGGTGAGATGGGTAAGAAACTGGCTTCAGGGAAGGCAACAGAGGGTGGAGGTGGGTTGGGAGCTGTCACATCCAAGGGCAGTGACAAGCAGTGTTCCACAGGGCTCGGTGTTGGGACCAGTGTTGTTTGGGATATTCATTGCAGACATATCATGGGACATCAAGAGCAAGATCAGTCTGTTTGCTGATGATACCAAGGTTGGCACAGTGGTGGATGACCTAGGGGGATGGCAGGGGTTGCAGGATGATCTGGCAAAGCTTAAAACCTGGTCAGACACCTGGCAACTGGGGTTTAATGCCAAAAAGTGCAAGTTGCTGCATTTTGGGATGAAGAACCCAAGGAGGAGTTACCAGCTAGGGGGAGTGCAGCTAGCCCAGACAGAGGAGCAGAAGGATCTGGGTGTGCTCGTTACAGGGTCAATGAACAACTCTACACAATGCAGGAAGGCAGCTGCAAAGGCCAACAAAATGCTGGGTTGATTGCAAGGGGTATATCCTCGAGGAGGGAGGCAGTGATTCTGCCACTGTATAGGTCATTAGTTAGACCACACCTGGAGTACTGCGTGCAGTACTGGCACCCCTATCTGAAGAAGGACATTAAGTTACTGGAGGGGGTGCAGCGCAGGGCGACAAAGATGACCAAGAGGCTGGGGGACTTATCATAAGAGAGGAGGTTGAAGAAGCTGAACATGTACTCACTGGAGGAGAGGAGACAGGGGTGACATGATTGAAACTTTTAAATACAATGAAAGGAATAAACAAGACAAGTACAGAGGAGCTGTTCAAAGTAAGGGAGGAGAGGGCCACCAGGGGCCATGATATGAGACTGGAGGTGGAAGGTTCAGGAGGGAGAAGAGGGGACACTTTTTTACAGAGAAGGTGGTGGCTGGGTGGAATGTGTTACCTGCAGAAGTGGTATGCAGTAGAACAGTGGACTGCTTCAAAAGGGGATGGGACAGGACAAGGGGGAAGGTTAATGTAGGGGAAGAGTGGAAAGAAGGGGCAGCTGCAGGATAAGGGGTGCTAGCTGCACATTCCAGCAGACTTGAAGACCTCTAGGCCTTTATCTGCTGGCAAATGTCCGTATGTTCGTAGTACAGCTGACATTTTTCACATCCTGGCTGAAATGTGTTTTTGTACATCCAGCGCACAATGATGTGGTCACAGTGAGAAATCAATGCTCAGGACAGATTATGAAAATCACAGTGACACTGTTCATGAACAGAGGTCCCAAAATGCCTATGTTGAAAATTTGGTGACAAAAGTCCACAAAATGACTGTGTCATGAGCGTTTATTGCGCAGCTTCCATGTATGCTCATAAGTTCGAGAAATTGTTGTATTTTCACTCCAGATGTTCAACATTGCCATCCCGTCACACCTTCCTTTAAATGATACCGCTGTCATTTTTCACATCCTACCTGAACTGTGTTTTTGCACATGTGGAGCAGAATGGTGTGGTCGCTGTGGAAAATCAACGTTCAGGACAGATAAACAAAATAACAGTGCTACTGTTCATAAGCAGAGGTCTTAAATGCTTTTATGAGGTGGGGGTAACAAAAAGGTCATGCTGAAAATTTGTACTACAAATACCAGCAATCGCACAGGGCATTAGGGTAAAGCACCATACGTGCCAAACACCACTGCAAATACCTGCAAGTGAATGTCCGGCATTGACAAATGCTTGTTTTGTTCTGGAATAAGTGATGTGTTTCTAGTTTTGAGTGGCAGACTCAGTTTTTTAGCAAGTTGATGTACACCATAACATGACATACTGCCAGTGGCTGCAGAGTGTGCTGGCAGTGGCCTGTAGGATCTGTTATATATTCGAACTTTAAAATGTCTGTACACCATAACATACTTTGAGTGTCTCAGCAATATTTGTCTGTTAGGTACAGTTTGTTGAAAAGCATTATTTTGGGGGCTATTTTCTCCATAAAGTCATGTGTGCACTGTGAGTGACTGAGATGCACAGTGGCCTGAGACCTCTGAAAAATATCTCTTACTCCCACTTTGATGATGATAGTACCAATACATGAAATAAAGAAATGCGAATTCGGGGTGTGACCAGATTTTACACACCTGAGTTGTGGGATGCTACAGCTCGAGGGTTTGCAAAAGCATTTCCACAGAATGAGGGTGTGTGTAAAATCAAGTTTGACACACATCCCGACCCATATTTTATTTATATAATTGCTGGGTTTCCCTTTTTCGCCTCAGCAATTATATGAAATAAAAAGCTTCCGATGCATTCGTGGTGTGGCTTCTGAGGTGCCAATTTGAATCAATATATTTTAAAGCCTTTTTTTGCCCTGGTTTGTGAGGTTTTCACTGTGTAGGGAAAAAAAAAGAACTTACCACCGAGTTCTTCTGTCAGTCCCGGTGCTGTTTTGGGAGAGATGGAAGCGGTCGGTGGTCTTGAGTGGTGGCACTGCTGCGTGAGCATGGGCACAGCAAGGGAAACAGTGTGCATGTTTGCTGTTACAAACACTCCTTTATAATGGCAAATTATGCCATGGTTTCTCTATGGGAAAAAAGGGAAGCCGGTTATTATATATATGTTATACATTCTTATCTTTATTCTTTACATACTGCAACAAGTCACATCATATATATGTTTGCATGATGCTGGACAGTGTCTGGTCTGCGCAGACAGGAAAGAACACTGACTGCACACATGTAGTTTAGTACAGTATACTGTACTTGCACTGCTCAGTCCTGCTTTTGGACAAACACATCACAACAGAAAGTAAACACTACTGAGGCTCCAAAAATATTTATTTTTTCAAATAGACATTAATTTATAATTTAGGACATTATGTACTCACACACAGTCCCCAGAAGTTTTGTGCATCCCCAAAATGCAACTGTCTTGTGTCCAGAAAATTCCACAGTGTTGATAAAGTGAAATGGGAGCATTACGCCAAATGCAAAGTGTCCCAGAATTAATGGCACACTCAGTCATGTGCGCAGTGCTTACACACAGTCCCCAGAAGTTTTGTGCATCCCCAAAATGCAGCTGTCTTGTGTCCAGATAATTCCCCAGTGCTGATGAAGTGAAATGGGAGCGTTACAAGAAATGCTGCTGCTGTTGCAATCACGTGCTGCTGTGTGTGGACCTTACTGTGATGATGATGTGAATGTGATGATACCCAGTGTCTTGCAAAACTGTATGAAGGAGGGATAACATGAATGACCATTCAGTGTACAGGGTCTATCACAAATGATGACATTGAGAGAACTGTTGGTTGCCCAAAGTGTGCTGCGATCACCTCAATAGGAAGGGTGCCCTTTGTGTATATACCAATAGTAGCCTTGGCGAGTTGTATATATATATATATATATATGTATTCCCTTGGGGGTTGACATAAATATACATGCACTCATTGTGTCGTTTTCTTTCACAGGTCACATACTGTTGGTATGCACATTCCCAAGCTTGAGAAACTGTGGCATTGGAATTGGAAATGGAATAATCTCAAACCAATAAAGGTAAGTATTTTTTGGGGTTGTCATATTTGCAAGTAGGTCTCATTAATGAATTATTGTTTGGTTACTCCTTCACCGACTTTATCGACATCCTTCTCCAGTCTGGCAATGATGGTCATAATCATCATCGATTCATATGACTACTTGCTGCACGTGTGCCAGCTAGCCCGGGGAAGGGAGGTGTGTGGTATGATGTTGAAGTTCTAAGGATAAGGCAACTATGACACCACAAAGCATCTGGAAGTTTCCTAAAACAAGAAATGAAGGATGTATTACAACTTGATTGCAGCAGTAACACATTATGTTTAAACCGTGGCTGTTCCACCATGGATATATGGATTAACACAGATAGCAAGCTGTGAAGCCACAAGAACACCAAATCATCAGATCTCGATTAAATTTAGTACCAGGCTGTAAGAAATACACTGTGTCACGGTCCCTGCTTCTTAACTCAAGTTACATTTTAAAACCACATCATGTCAAGTCACACGACCTCGGTCAAACATTTTTCAACACTGACTTGGCTGCAGCTGCAAACTTGGAATACAGTGCATAAACTATGATGTGTTGGGCAAATATTTTGTGATGTACATGTCACCTACTTTACGAATCATCAATCTGATTTTTTGCACTCTTATGAAAAAAAAAAGGAACAAATTAAATAAAATTGATATACTTACCAGTATAGAAATGGATATCCCATTGGTTGCTGTACACAGTAATGCTGTACCATTGATATAGACCTTCAATGAAGAAGAGTCATTTGTTAACCTGTAAAAAAATAAAATAAGTTGACTGTATCTATTTGACCATTGTAGCTCGGAAAAGCAACAGGAAACAAAATACATAGCTATAGGAAGTTGAATAGCATGAAAAATATTAGTACACATACTCACTATAGTATTCATCATAAGAAGTCTTGTGCCTGTGGCTGATGGATGTGGTCTCCTGTTTGACTCCCTCTGCCTTGGCATGGTTAAGACATGTAATGGAAAACTTTATCAGAATGGTGGTGGTGCGTGGTGGTGGTCTAAGCTTAGGCACATGATGACATTCCCTGTCACATCTTCCTGCATCTGGTGGTGGTTGCAGTGGCTAACAACAGTCTTATGGTGGTGGTCCAGGGAGGCACACAGTGACATTCCCTATGGTGGTGGAAGTGGCTAACAGCAGTCTGATGGTGGTGGTCCAGGGGGGTACACAAAGTCATTCGTCCTGGTGGCAGTGGCTAACAACGGTCTTATGGTGGTGGTCCGGGGGGGTACACAAAGTCATTCGCCCTGGTGGCAGTGGCTAACAACGGTCTTATGGTGGTGGTCCGGGGGGCACACAGTGACATTCCCAATGATGGTGGCAGTGACTAACAGCAGTTTTATGGTGGTAGCACAGGGGCCAGAATATATTGTGCTCTGTGTCACAAATGTGACGTGACATATGGAATTTTAGTCACTCTGAGTGGGACACTGATTTAACTTTATGAAAACGAAAACAAGTATCATACAACAAATGTGACAGCCTTTTACCACTTAAGTTAAAACCTGCCAACATTAATCACATCTTCATCTTCATAAAGAAGGCTGCCCTCACAGTCATCTATGTCTGAGTTCTGACCACTGTGAAATTCTTTCTCCATTCTATCATCATCTACGTCAGCGGAAGGCCATTTCATGCTGCCACTGCCACCAGGATGGTCCATTTCTACATCAGCAAAACCTGACTAGGTCGGGGTACGAATACTGAGGTTGCAGTCTGAGCTGGAATGTGCCTCTCATTCACTTTTATAATGTCAGCAAACTGACATTTGCAGGAGAGAGGTTTGTATGACGATCCTGAACTATTGCACCTGCTGAGCTGAATACCCTCTCAACACTTACTCTGGAGGGTGGGCATATCAGGTACTTCAGTGCCACTGTGGTCAGCTCTGGCCATTCACTGACCTTTCCACTCCAGTATAAAAGAGGATCATCAGTTATTGACAGATGCCTGTTTTCAGACAAATATGACTCAACCATTCGCTGTGCTGCACTAAGTCCAGTGGTTGATGCATCATCCTGTTCTCTAGAATGATTTATGTCACAAATCCCCACTTGGGACAAAGCCTCCCAAAGTGGGTTAACGCCAGCTGCTTTTGATGACAGACCACCTGGAACTGCAGTCCCCTTCCCCTTACAGGATATGCTTCATACTACCCCTCCAGGTTCACCTTCAGCCTGAATATGCTGCTGAGGTTTGCTGAACTTGGCACATGACTTCTGTGCCCCATGAACTCAGTGCACCAGCTGCCCACAAACATTTTTTACCTTTTAAGGCCCACCCTCCAGTACTGTGGCAATTCCACATTTGTATCGTAGGTCCAGCATTGTTACTATAGCAAAGTTGTCACTATGCTGAATGCTCAAGATGTGACAATTCTGGTTGAATATTGTCAGCATGTGTTTCAGCAACACACTGCTAGCACTGTCTCCGATAACATTAAGGCTATGCTGTACATTCACCAATGTCTGCCTCAATACCTGCAGCAGGGGAATTGATTGGCTAATGGAGGCAGACTCGCCACTCACTGCCTGTGTGCCATGTTCAAAAGACCTCAAAATTGTTATTATGGAGTCCATGAGGCACCACTGTTCAGTCATTATAGACATGGAGGCCCCAGAACTGTTACGGCTAGTGTACATGACAAGATATTCTGAGATGGCTTTGTACTGTTCATACAACCTCTCTGCCATATATAAAATGGAGTTCCACTGGGTGACAACTTCCAGCTTCAAGAGGTACTGTGGGAGGCAGTTTCGGATCTGCAACTGCAGAATGTGGTCACGGGCCTTTGCAGAGCGTGAAAAGTGAAAACAGATACGCCCTGCAACTGTCAGCATTTTCTTTATATCAGGGTGCTGCAGAAACTCCTGCACCACAAGATTTAAGCAGTGGGCCATGCATGAAACATGAACAAAGCCACAATTTGTGATGCATTTAACCACATTTGACCTATTGTCACTTGCTATGAACCCAGCTGTCGGGGACAGGGAGTTCAGCCACTTGTCAGTTTCAATCTGTACCAAGTCCAACATGTTTTCACCAGTGTGTGAACAGGTCACATTGCGCATAGCAATCGTTGCATGCTGTCAATTTCCTGGCAGATTGCTACCATGACTCCTCACCTTACTACACTGATTATTCACACTACCAGCAGCACAGACAACAGCTGGTGCCTGCTCCCAATGTGCAGTTATACACAAATATGAATTCCCTGCTGTTTTTCCACTTGTCCACATATCCATACTTAAATGGATGAATGAAGAGGAGGAATGTTGAAGTGCATATCTTACAGAGTCGGACACAGTATGGTACAACTCAGGGACAGCACGGGTCAAAAGGTATGTCTTGGATGGGACTTTCCATTTTGGATAGGCACATGCTGCAAACCACCGGAACCCAGAATTCTCCAGAAAGGAGAAGGGCAAAAGGGCATTTACCAGCATTTCAGCAACAGCAGCATTAAGTTCACGTGACACTGTATGACTGGGTGGGTACTTCTGCTTATGCACAAAAACACTGTAACATAGGCTAACTTAAACATTTTACATGGGGTGTGATGACAAATGGTTCTGCTCTGTGAATGGCAGGAGGTGGACTATGGACGTATGATGAAGACGGTTGCACAAGTGATAAAAAAAAAAAATCAACAAATGAAGTTATTTTCCCAGATTTACGAACAGGGGTTGATGTACCACTTGCACTAGACATATTGCATTCACCACCACCACCACCAAAACTGCTACTCTCACCAGCATTGGACAAGATTCCAAAATCATTATGCTCCTCCACCTCATCATGCCTCTAATAATCCTTTGCTGTTATTTCATTGCTACTGTACACATTTTAATTTCCTACATGACCTTACAGTCAAGGAAGGGGATAACATTCTCATTATGGTTGATGACAAGGGTGCATGGCCCCGCTGTGGTATTAGCTGCCAGCTTGTGCTGGGTCCACAGTATCATGTGCCTGTTCTTAAGATGTGTATGCTGTCCCCCTGTGCCTGGATTGCTCCCCATTTTACCTCGTCTCACATATGCATGGCAAACCTGCCAGATAGCAACTGACTCATCATTTGCATCTTGCACAAAAAAATCCCAAACAAGGGTTTCTTGTGATCCTGTACCTTTAATATGTCCCTGGTGCTGCTTATTGGACTCTGTTTTTTTAAGCCCGGGAGTGTGTCACATGATTTTTCAGGCCGGACATACTTGGACTGCAATTGACCACCATGACTACCTATCATTATTACTGGGTCATCATCATCATCGTCATCATCAACTGAAACTGATAAATCACAAATTTTTATGGGGGGTGTTAATGCAGACCCAGACATGGCCACCTTGAATTTATTTTTCTCCAGTTCCCAGCAGGGGTCACTGACATCATCATCATATTCATCAACATCATCCACATCCACTTCTTCTGCTTGGATGCTGGCATGTGGACTGCATGTTGCAACCACAGCAACATCATCATCATCAGATTCGTCATAAACACCACCATCAACCAACAATTTTTCACCACACCATACTGAAGATCATTGCATGGCAAATACGTGACCTGAACTGTGGTGGAAGAAATGTGACATTGTGTGTTATCACTGCCATGATGATCAGAATCCTCATTTTCAGTTACCAATGAGAGGTTACTGGGGAGTATGACATCATCTACACTGTCACTCATTGCTTTACACTCAACTATATTTTTGGACACGGTCAACTGGTTAGAAGTGGAACTTGAGGCAGCAATACTCATACCACCAGCAACTGCACTAACACCACCAGCTGGGACAACATAATCTCCTCCAACTATGAGTGAAGCTACTGATTACACTGTAAAAAACACTGAAGGAGAAATACCTTTCCTCACAACAGCAATGCACTTCTGTGACTGCGTACTACCACACCCACAGACAATCTTACCACTGGCAGCAGTGCCATGGCAAGAAACAGCTTTGCTTGCACAACTCTTTGTGGGCATTTTGGGGGATCAACAAGAACATTCTAAATAAATTTAGATTTTGGAATGATCACTTTGGACCGCTGGATGTGAAGCCAAAAAAAACAACTGTGGCTTCAATAAGAGATACAGACTAAAGTCAAACACGTTCAACAACACCTTAACTAACCAGTGGTGCTCAAGTCACATTACAATCTGGAAAAGAATAACTTTTGCCGGTTTTGGGGGGGGGAGTACTGTGACTGCATATTATAGTAATAGTGCAAAACCAAGATACCACAATGGCAGTACAAAATCACACAGGTGCAGTGGATAGCAGGTTCACACTGCTGCAATTACACTGTGGCACAATAAAAGGTGCATTATTTGATGTCCTGCACCACACACACACACACACACACACACTCACACACTTTGTCTAAGCAAATTTAAAACTTCAGTAATATACCACTATGTATTTTAAACAACCTGAAATTATGCACTGCTGCACCAGGTCCACAACACACTCAGCAAAAAATTGTCAACAATTACTGAAAACATTACTGTATGTACATTGTCACAGTGATACTAGAAAAATATAACCAAAAAACAAAGAAATCCCTATTTCTCCAACTTAAATCTACCTAGACCACAGATACGCCCCTCTCTCAAAGCATACTTCCACTGTCTGTTAGAACACAGACTGAATGTTGTACATTAACATTCAAAATCTGCACACAAACAATAAACACTCGATGATATGCACACTAGAGGGTTTCCTACAATCGATGCACTAAAGATTCAGCAAAATAAAGTTACTCAGAAAGGCTTTTTTTAACAGATTTTAGAGGGCTTGAATCTCAGAGATCTCTCAGAGCAAACTGTCTCTTCTACAGCTACCTACACACACAACCCTGAACTGAGGTAATGCAGAACAATCTAGAGCCTATGTGACCTGCAATCCCATGAATCACTGCAAAATTTGCCTTTGGAGCTCACCAACAAGGCGAAATGATGCAAAGTACATTGATTTTAATGTACTTCACTTTAAAATTAGTGGAGTAGTGGTTGGGGAAGGCAGAATAACACAAAGCTATTGCTTTCAAAGACTTTGTGCTCCTCATTATAACGCAAAGTACACTGCTTCACGTTGCGGAGTACTTCGCGGATTCTGCATTACTCCATGAATCACTTCGCAAAGTGAATTGGGACCACTTTGCCCACTACTAACAGGCACCAATATATCCATTGTAGCATTTTATCCTTGTAGTACAGCATACATCTATGATACCTTCCATTTATATAACCCATGGTAATTTATTTATGTACAATATCAGTATATCTACAGTACGTATTATTTGCTGGATACTGCTGAACATTTATACATTATGCAGTGCACAGTATGCACTGATTGACAGCTCAGTCAGTAACCAGCTGTGGTGGAGAGCAGAGGGCTGTACCGGTCACCGGCTCGGGGTTGGGATGGGGAGAGGGGGGTGGTGGGGCACTACCTGCCAGGGTGGGGAGGGCAGGATTCCACTAGATATCAGTGACAGGTTGAAATGGAATATACAAGGGCCCAGATAGGGATGGGAGTCAGCTAGACACCAAAGACTGGGATGTTTCAATCTGTCATTTCCAGGGGACTGAGGATATGGGGAGATAGTGGACACTGGGGAATGGCATCATTTTTGCATGCAGGGAATCAGGATGTGGGGACCACTGGACACCAGCGAATATGTGTTTTGACATAGGGCATGGGTGCGGGGGGTAGGGGTAGGGACCACTGGACTCCAAGGAAAAGATATCTTACTATAAAGTAGGTTCTTGGTTGAGAGAGGCAACCACTAGAACCAGGGAAATTATATTTTTCATTTTAGGCTGACGATCGATAGAGGGAGGGTGACCAATAACACCAGGAAAAATGTACTTGTCATTTTGGGCCAGCAATTGGCAGGGGGAAGGGACCACTAGCACCAGGGAAAATATATTTGTCATTTCAGGGTGGCAGTCTGTGAGTGGGACTACTAAGCACCAGGAACATGTCTTCCTTTGTAATTGGGCTGGCGATCGGCAGGGGCATCCACTAGCACCAGGGAAATTATATTTTGAATTATGGGCCAGCGATCAGCGGGGGGAGGGGGGACACTAGCACCAGGGAAACTGACATAACAGCTATCGGGCTGGTGATCAGTGGGGGTCTGAAGCAGTACCTCTGCAACCAGTAGGGTTGTGTGGTATAAGGCAAGGTCTCAGTTGGTGGTATTTGCTCCACACAAGGGAAATGTGCAAGAGGCCACCGCACTGAGTAAATGCTTTGTGAATCAGACAGCACCGATATTCACATCTCATAGAAACATAGAAGTTAACGGCAGATAAGGACCTCAAGACCCATCCAGTCTGCCCATTTATTTTTCTACCTTATGAATGTGCTATTGGCCTTTGCTCTGTCAATGGCCTATCTAGTCATACTCATCTGTATTGCTCCCTTATGCCTATCCCATGCCTGTTTGAAGCCCTGCACTGTATTCATATCCACCACTTCCTGAGGTAGGCCGTTCCATGCATCCACCACCCTTTCTGTGAAAAAGAACTTTCTCATATTACCCTTTATTCTGCCTCCCTCTAGTATAGTGCTTTGTCCTCTTGTCCTGCAATTTTTCTTATATTGAAACATGTTAGACTCTTTCAGCTTGTTAATGCTCTTAAGATGCTTGAGTGTTTTGATCATATCACCTCTCTCCTCCTTTGCTCCAGGTTACACATATTGAGCTCCATTAATCTGTCCTCATATGTTTTCTGATGCAGTCCCAGCACCATTTTGGTTGCCCTTTTCTGGACTGCCTCAATTTGGTTAACGTCTATGTGAAGGTGTGGCCTCCAGTAGTGCACGTAATACTCCAGATGGGGCCTAACCAGTGTCTTGTAAAGAGGGATTACTACTTCCCTCTTATGACTTGTGAAATCCCTACGAATGCACCCCTTGCCTTACCTACTGCTTTAGTGGTCTGCTTGGATGATCTCAGGTCATTGATGATGATACCCAAGTCTCTTTCTTCCCTTGTGACTGCCAGCAACTCTCCTCCCAGCCTATAGGTGGCTTCAGGGTTTCTCTTCCTTATGTACATGATCTTGCACTTCTTTGGGTTAAACCCCAGTTTCCACTCTTCTGACCATTTTGCTAGTTTATCCAGATATCTTCTCATTCTGCCCACCCCATCAGGATCATCTACTCTGCTTCAGATCTTGGTGTAATCTGCAAACAGACAAACCTTACCCTCCAGTCCATCTACAATGTCACTGATGAAGATATTGATGAGGACTGGCCCCAGGACTGAAACCTGAGGTACCCCACTTTTGACTTGCATGTCTTCTGACTGTATACCGTTTACCACCACTCTCTGCTTTCTGTCCATCAACCAGTTTGCCTCCCACTTGACCAACTTCTAACCCACATGAGTCTACCCAGCTTATTAATCAATCTTCTATGCGAACAGTACAGAAAGCTTTGCAGAAGTCAAGGTAGGCGACATCAACTGCTCCCCCTTGGTCCACCACTCTGGTTACCCAGTCAAAGAAATCTATGAGATTAATGTGACAGTCATGGGATTTAAGAATGCATGGGATAGACATAAAGGAATTCTGGAGGTCAGGGATAAGGGGCAACAGACTTCTAGGAAAACATAAACTGAACTTACAAGCTCAAATGGGCAGACTGGGTGTGCCATAGGCCCTTATCTGCCAACACTGTCTATGTATCTATGTACCTATGACAGGACCTTCCTTTTGTAAACCCATGCTGTCTTGGATCTCTGTGTTCCTATGGATTCCAGGTGTTGCACAATCCTTTCCTTAAGAACTGCCTCCATAATCTTGATCACTACTGAGATAAGACTGACTGGTCTGTAGTTCCCTGCATCCTCCCTGCTGCTACTCTTGTGGAGCAGGATCACATGAGCCCTTCTCCAGTCTTCTAGGACCTCTCCTGTGCTTATAGACTCACTAAACAGTTCTGATAATGGCTCTGCTAGTTCCACCCTTAGCTCATTTAGTACCCTGGAATGTATGCTATCAGGTCCCATTGCCTTGTCCACCCTGAGCTTATCGAGCTCTTGTAGGACTCTTTCTTTTGTAAAGGGACTAGTGCACACCTTACCCTCCCCTGTGTCCATGGTGCTGAGCTGTGGACCCTACCCTACCTTTTTCTTCAGTAAATACTGAACAGAAGTATCTATTTAGGATAGATGCTTTTACATGGTCCTCCTCCTCTCATGCCCTCTTATCCCCTTTGATCTTAGCAGTACCCCCTCCGGACTTTCTCCTTTCACTAATGTATTTATAGAAAGTCTAGTCACCTTCTTTTATTGTTTGTACTAGTGTTTCCTTGGTTTGGGCTCTTGCCTGCCTTACTGCCTTCCCTGTTTCCCTTAGAGAAGTTTGGTATGCCTCCCTATCTTCATCCTGCTGCGTTACCTTATATTTCTTGAAGGCCACTACTGCTACTGTTTTTGAGAACCAGAGTGGTTTCCTTCTTCTTTTGTGCTTCCTTTTCTCTCTAACACAATGGAATGTTGCTTCAAGTATTGCATTCTTAATGGTTTACCACTTTGCCTGTACCCCCCTAACCGTTATTTCTTTTTGCCAGGGCTAGCTTAACTCTGTTGGTCATTTTATTAAAGTCAGCTCCTCTGAAGTCCCATATTTTTGCATTGGAATGGGATGATTTAGTTTGAGTGGCCAAATTAAACCATACCATGTGATGGTCACTGGCCCCCAGGTGACCTTCTACCTGGAGATCTGTGATCCTTTCCCTGTTAGCCAGTACTAGATCTAGGATAGGCCTGTCTGCTGTGGGTTATTGTACCAGTTGTTTGAGGCCCTCCCCCTGCAGGGAATCCGCCATGTGTCTAGTTCTAGAAGATGTTCCTGCTGGTATTGACCAATCTATATCTTGCATGTTGAAGTTTCCCATTATCAGAATCTCCCCTTTCGGTGTCATTTTTTGTATATCTTCTAGCAGTAATGTGTCTATGTCATCCCCCTGGTCTGGAGGCCAGTGGACAACCCCAGTTCATATGGCTGTCCCATTTCCTGTTTCAAGGGTGACCCACAGTTCTTCTGGTTCCTCATGTGTATTCTGAGTTTCTGTAGCTTTGATATTTTCATTGACATAAAAGTCCACTCCACCCCCCCCCCCGTTTGCACCTCAGTCTCTTCTGAACAGTACATAGCCAGGTACTGAAGTCTCCCAAGTGTGGTTACTGGTAAACCATGTCTCATTAATGGCTACTATGTTCATAGAAACATGGAAACATAGACTTTGACAGCAGATGAGGACCGCTTGGCCCACCTAGTCTTCCCATTTTCCTACCGACAGGATAGGCCACAGATCCTAGTTAACTAACAGCCTATTTCTTCCTACCCCCCCACAAGAGCTGCCTTATGTCTGTCCTACACATTCTTGAATTCTCCCACAGTTTTCGACCCCACAACCTCCTCAGAAAGGCTGCTCCATGCATTCACTACCCTCTCTGTGAAAAGCTACTTCCTCACATTGCCCCAGAACTGCCCTCTCATCTTTAAATTGTGTCACCTTGTTCTTGCATGTCTTTTTTTCTGAAAGATGCTACCCTCTTGGACTTTGTTGATTCCACTGAGGTACTTAACAGTTTCTATCATGTTCCCGCTCTCCCTTCTTTCCTCTAGGGTATACATATTAAGCTCCTTTAGTTTATCCTCGTACAGCTTCTCTTGCAGACCCTGCACCATTTTAGTTGCCCTCCTCTGGACTGCCTCTGTCCTGTCTATGTCCTTGCGGAGATGGAGTCTCCAGAACTGGACTCAGTACTCCAGATGGGACCTCATCAACTGTCTGTACAGAGGTATAGCAACTTCCTGTTTTCTGCTGGTGATGCCTCTCCCTATGCATCCCAGTATCCCCCCAGCCATCCCTACTGCCTTCTCACATTGCTTGCTAACCTTAAGGTTATCTGATATGATTACCCCTAGGTTCCTTTCCTTTTTTGGTTTTGTTACTACCTCCCCCCCATTGTGTAATCTTTCCCTGGGTTCTTGCTTCCAAGGTGCATTATTTTGTACTTCTTTGCATTGAATCCTAGCTGCCATACTTCTGACCATTCCTCCAGCCTTGCCAAGTCCCTTCTCATCCTTTTCACGCCTCCTTGTGTATCAACCCTGTTGCAGATCTTTGTGTTATCTGCAAAGAGGCATACTTTTCCTTCCAGTCCCTCTGCAATGTCACTTATAAAGATATTAAAAAGGACTGGACCCAGTACTGAACCCTGCGGTACCCCACTAGTAATCCCTCTTTCTTCAGAGTGGACTCCATTTACAATTACCTTCTATGTCCTGTTGTCAAGCCAATGTTTTACCCAGGCTACCCCCTGGGACCTACTCCCAGGTTCGTTAATTTGACTATTAATCTTTTGTGTGGGACTGTGTCAAATGACTTGCTAAAGTCTAGGTAGGCCATGTCCATCTGACATGACCTTCCCGCTGTGAACCCATGCTGCCTTGGGTCCTGTGCCCCACTGGCCTCAAGGTACTCAACAATTGTACCCTTCAGAAGTGACTCCATCACTTTCCCTACCACAGAGGTCAAACTGACAGGTCTGTAGTTTCCTGCCTCTGTCTTGGTCCCACTTTTGTGAAGGGGAATCACATCCACCTTCCTCCAGTCCTCGGGTACCACACCATCCTCCCATGATTTATTAAAAAGAGTAGTCAGTGGTGTCACTAGTTCCCCCCTTAATTATTTTAGAATTCTGGGGTGAATTCCATTAGGCCCCATTGCTTTGTCCACCTTCAGTTTTAGGAGTTCTTGCAGAACCCTTTCTTCTGTGAATGGGCTGGGATTGCCCACCCCCATCAAGAGTGCTTCTTTTAATTGGATTAGGCACTTCCCCCTCCTCTTTTGTGAATACTGAGCAGAAATATCCATTCAGTATCCCTGCTTTTTCACTGCCCCCCTCTGTCCACCCACCATTCATTCTATTCAACCTCACTATCCTTCCCTTTGTCTTTCTACGCTCTCTGATATACCGATTAAAGGTTTTAGCCCCTTCTTAACCAAGTTGGCTATCTTTTCCTCAGTTTGGGCCTTTGCTATTCTGACTTCCCTCCCTGCTTCCTTCTGCCTTAACTGGTACAGCTCTCTGTCCTGCTCCTTGTGTGTCTCCTTATACTTCTTGAATGCTGTCTTTTTCTCCTTGACTTTCTTAGCCACCTCTTTTGAGAACCATAGTGGCTTTTTCTTTTGTTTTGATTTGTTTATTTGCTTCACACAAAGGCTTGTTGCCTCTGTGATGGCAGTTTTGATGATTCCCCATTGTTGCTCCACCCCTCCTTCTACCCTGTTTGCTAGTGCTTTTCTGAGGTACTCTCCCATCTTGCCAAAGTCAGCCCTCCTGAAGTCCAGTACCCTCACTTTTGTATGGCTTGACTCTGTAGCTGAGTTTAACGTGAGCTGCACTGTTTGATGGTCACTCGTTCCCAGATGGCAACCCACTTCTAGATCTGAGATCCTCTCACTGCCCCCATTTGAAAGTACAAGGTTTAAGATTGCTCACTCATGAGTGGGTTCTGAAACTAGCTGTCTGAGGCCTGCCACCTGTAGGGCATTGAGAATGGCCCTGCTCTTGGATGTGGCTGCAGCAAATGTGCTCCAGTTAACATCTGGCATATTCAGGTCTCCCATTAACAGTATCTCCCCTTTCTCTGCCATCCTAAGAATGCCTTCTATCATATCCTTGTCCATTCCCTCCCCTTGACGTGGGGGTCTGTACACTACCCCTATGTAGATTGTGATGCCCTTTCTAGTCTCCAAGGTGACCCACAGTGCCTCCTCTCCTCCCCTCCCTGTTTACTCTTTTGTTCAGTTGCTTTTATCCCTTCCTTTATATAGAGACCTACTCCTCCCCCTCTTCTCTCCTGCCTGTCTCTCCTGTAGGTTATGTACCCTGGTATGTTAACATCCCAGTCATGGTTCTCTGTGTACCACGTTTCTGTGACTGCTGCAATATCCAGGCATTCCTCTTCCATCAAGTTTAGCCTCTGCCATTATTGCCTGCAGGTCTGGGATCTTGTTTCCCAGAATGTGAGCATTTGTGTACATGATTTCCTTTTGGTCAGATTTTGGTGTGTTAGTTGTCGGGCGAGGTTTGGCGCTTCCCCTGTGCATTGTATGGGTAGCTGGGCCTTTTTCCTTACCTGGTGATGCAAATGAACTACAAACATGCTGAACTCCTGTTTGACCACTAGCTGATGGGGGAGGGGGTATTCTTTCCATTCGACATATGGGGTGCTCTCATCTCCCTCATCTACATTGTGGCCCCTCCACACTTTGTCTCAGGGCAAACCCAGTTTGAGCACACAAACTTGGCTTTTGTGAATGGCAACTTGGGGCAAAACCCAGTTTGCTTGAGTAAAACCAGTTGTGCGCTAGGGCAAACTTTTATAAATCCTGGCTCTGGTATATGCTGCTGCACAGAGGTGAAGAGAACAAATAAAATAAATTAACTGGTTTATTTAAAGTTGGTAAGCTGTTTTTTTCTCTACCTCAAAATTGGGTGCCGACTCTCTAACACCAGAGATGTTTTTTCGTGTATGGAATTTGAACAATAGAAGCATAGAATGTGACTGCAGCCCCCCTGGGCTTACTTTATTCACCCCAGGTTTCCCCCATTTGGCCCAATCTCCAGCCCTGTTGTGCTTTGTTTTCTCTGCTCATGGGTGCCTGCATTGTGTTGGATTTGCTGATGGCTGCATATGCACTGTGAGGCATTCGGAATTTCTGACCATCGTTGCAGTCAAACCGAGGAGTGTACCACTGGTCCTGCTGCCATTTTCTGTTTTATGGGGCCCGGTGACCTTGGTGAGGCTGGGGAGAGCCTCAGAACTTTAAAAAATTAAAAAGTTTAATCGGGTACCAAGCAGGGCTCATGTATATGTTAATACATCCCCTAGAACCAGTTGTTACTGTATAAGAGTGGTTTCACGAGTGTTTGGCTTGAGTGAGAACAGCAAAGCAAAGCTGAGCTGTTTTGGCTCAAGTTGAAGGCAAGTGAAACCACTCTGATACAGGAACAAGTGACTATGGGGATGTATTAATATATTATTGATCGTGCATGATCAATAATATATATATATTTTTAAATTTCCCATAAGTGCTTGTTTCTAGGGCATCTGCGTGAGATACTTTTCACAGAATAAGAGTGTCTCACGCACTGGGAAAAGGAGCGCTCCGATTGGTTGGGAGTGCTCCCTCAATCTATAAAATATTAATGAGCCCTGCATTAATATGAATAGGTTACAATTGCTGCTGCAGGGATTCTAGAGAGAAATGGAGCTGCAACAGAAGGCACAGAGAGTGTTTGTAAATAGTTACATAGATGCTCAATAGGGGAAAGAAGTCCCTGTCATACACTGGAGGAAGCTAGTGCAGAACTTTAATATATTGGCTGCAAGGACACTTAGAAGTTTGAACTCCCCTGGGACTGCAGGAGACTGAATGGGGGCTGACGTTTTGTTGATGCGTTCAGCCTATTACAGCAGCCAATTAACTGTTTAGGTGCCTGAAAGAGGACCAGAGGAATTCTGGGAGAGGACGTTTCATTAATTCAGTATAACACAGTGGTTTAAGGCTCAGAGTTGCAAACTTGGAGACCTGTGTTTGAATCCAGCTGCCCCTGCTTGCATACTGTGTGTCCCTAAGCGAGTCACAACTTTCTTGTGCTCCCAGGTCACACCTGGAATCAAGCTTCAGCTTAGTGTACCTCTCCTGGTTAAACAATTTCCGTTCTCTCTTTCCCTAATTCAGGGGCCTAACTCACGCTCCAATGAGAAATCAGGAACTATTGAGCTCTATAAATATTAATGATTGATAGGCTTGAATAGCCAATCAGGAGACTGGATTCTCGAGTGAAAACCCAAGGACTTTCTGGGACTGAGTCAGTCTGTTCCCGGGCTCTTCTTGAGTCAGGAGGATCCTGTGTGAGTGGAACTGGACTGTCAGAGGCCTTGCACAAGTCTTAGTTGGAGATTGTCACTGTGGAAAGTGAGTTTAGAGAGGAAAGAGAGTGAGACTGGACTAATTTTGAAACTCTCCGGGTATTGTGAACAGTGCTGTTTTAATGGGAAAAAAAATAGCTATTGCAGAGACCCTGGACTGTGCATGGAACTGAGCTGTTAGAACTATGCTGTCTGTTGGGATGCTAAAGCTGCAGCAGAGAAACTACTCTAAGGATTGGAACATTAATGATAGCTATGAAGAGGCAAAGTGTCTCTGGAGCAGTGTGCTAGCCGGGTTCGGTGATTTGTCTGTGTGGACTGAACAAAGTGGCTGAGAGCTATGTCCCAGCTGAAGCTGAAAGGGAATGGTTATGGAGGACATTCAGAGTTGGAAAGCACTGAAGGAGACCAGGGACTTGTCTAATTTTGAACTCACTGCTGATTGCTATATTCTGTGTGCAAACTGAAGCTTGTGTTTGAAGGCTAGCACCCATGGCAAACTGGCAGTTCTATTCACTAAAAAATACCACCAACAGCTTAATCTGGTTCAAGGTCAGTTGGCATTCATCTGTATCCCCCTCCCCCGGGTCGTGCCTGAAAATAGGCAGGATTTGTCTAGTGCACTTACCCGGTCAACAAAAGCTAAATAAATAAATAAAATTTATTTGGAAAAACTGCCTAGCTACTAGTGACTCATAGACTTAGTGCAGGGACTGCCAGGATTTCCTACTGCTTGGGAGGGAGTCCTCACCTAGTGCCAGAGAGGAAACAATCTAACCCCTTCCAAGTGGGACCCACAGTCTCAGAAGGTCACCTGCGCATTCTGGGGTGCTTCAGCACCTATGACCCCTGTAAGGAGCCAGGCTGTGGAGCCATTCCCAGGTCAGGGCCTTCTGGGACTGGTGAGGACCTACCATTGAGCTCTGCAATAGGCCAGAAGTGGTTGAAGGTGACAAGCGGCCAGATCTTCAATCAAGGGGACAAGCTACAGGACATTCCAGCAAGATGCCACCTGCCAAGGAAACTGAAACATCCTACTGTCTGCCCTTCACTGCACTAATAATGCAGAGCTCCATACACCAGGATACTTGATTTCATATCTCCAAAAGTTAAGTCCTGCAAACCGTGAGTACCCTCAGATCTTCTTAGGGTGTGGCACTGGTACAAATGAAGGTGGGCAGGCAGGGGGTGGACTGGCCTACAGACCCTTATGCAATTGTTTGCCATTTTTGATACTAACCCTATTCTTAGCCCTACCCCAATAAAGCTGTGAGTTGGTAGTTGGAATTACCATGGCCAGAGAATTTCATTGCATTCTGCCATCTAGTGGGTTCATGGTATTTAGTGGGAAAAGGTTGTTGAGTATCCATTGTGCAGGGTGGCTGGTTGGGGAGGTGGGGAGGTGCAGCATCCCAGGGGGCTATACCAACCAGCCACCAGACCCACTTACAACTTACTCTGGATGGAGGCACCGTGCTATCATTCATAACTTTGGGAAAGAACCCCCAATTGCCATTGTAGCAGGACCCAGGCCCATGAACCTGAACAAGGTCCAACAGGCAGGGGCAGTAGCTCTTTGGTCCATGGCACCTGGGCTACATGACAGCAGATGGGGACCATATGCTCCATCTATCTGCCTGTGTATACAATACCCCTTCTGTTCAGGTGTCTGGCTAAGTTGTTCCACAATGTTTATCCCATGCTAGTTTAAATTCTTTCAGGTAACTGTGAATGTTCTATTGCCGAACTGTTTAGGCCACTAGAAGAATTGGTGGGTGGTTATGGAATCCCGGAGAGCTATACCAACAGCAGTTACACTACCCCAAAACCATTTCTCTCAGTGGAGGCACCCATTCACCAAGCTCAGGCCCCTCAATCTGTGCCTAATTACACAGGCATGGGTAGTAGCCCATAGGATAGTGCCACCTAGGATTACACGTTCACTTTTGTGAAGTGGGACTACATCCGGTCTGCTCCAGAACTACTTCTGTCTCCAGTGAGTGGTCGAGCAGGGCTATCAGAGGTGCAGCCAGCACCTCCCTGAGCTCCCTTTAGGATACACCCCTTCTGGCCCCATTGCCTTCTCTGCTTTCACATTTGCGATTTCCCTCAGAACCAAAATAGCTCTTCCCTGGTGTCTAGTGGTACCCGCTGCCTTCCACTCTCCATTCCAGTAACTGAATAGTTATTATCTGGTATCAAGCATCCCACCCTGCACTGCCTGCACCAAGCAAAACTCCCTTCCAGATCCCCTTACTTCCGTCATTGCCAGTGCCATGTGGATACAATACAGTGATTGGCACAGCCCTCCTCTCACCACCTGGACTGACTGCCACATGGAATGCACTCCTTTTACTGCAGGCAAGCCTGTCATTACATAAGACAGTCAGTCAAGGTGGTGAGAGGAGGGCTGTACCGGTTGCTGTTGTGACAAAAGTAAGGGAGGGTGACAGGGTGGCTTGCTTGGTGAAGCTGTGCAGGGCCTACCACTAGACAGGCAGGGATAACTATTCAATTACGGAGATGGGAACCAGAGGTCAGGGGGTACCACTAGACACCAGGGAAGATCTACTCAGTTATGGGAATGGGGATCATAGGGTGGGGTTGTCACTAGACACCAGGGAAGGACTATTTAATTACAAGGATGGAGATGGTTCCATGTGATAATGGAGATCACGGAAAGGCGATCGCCGTTAGGGTGAATGTACATTGCCAAAAATCAATTTCGGCAATGTACATTCCCAGTGCACAGGAAAAGGGCACTGGGGACTTTTTTTTTTTAATACGGCACCCTGCACCCCTCTACTTAAGGATTCTCGACTCCAGAAGGGTGTATGTCAGTGAGGGTGCAAAAGCAGAGAAAAAAATCGTGGCTGGGCACAACAAATTGAATGCGCCCCCGGAACTGAAGCCAGCACTCTTGCAACCCTAGCCTGCAACCCACCCACCATGCCACAGGGCCAGCTCGGCAGCCCACTGCTGCACTACACTCACAAACCCTCGCTCCTTCCGCCCGCCATCCCAGCATGCTCACCCCCTCCCCATGCGAGTGTACATATAGTGACATCCTGTCACTATATTTGCGCCCCCCCCAATTTCTGTCACTCTCCCTGTCTGATAGCCCTGTGGACAGGTGCTGAAATTGAGTCTCCCTTTTTGAAAGCATTCAATCACAGTTGCCTTTGTCACAGGCTACCATGGAGATCAGAGGGCAAGGGGCCACTAGACACCAGGAAGGTCATGTAGATTGTGGGGAGGCGTGTTCTGGGTGTGGGGGACAACTCAGCACCCTCCCTGCATAACATGCAGCCTATGTAGGGGTGCAACCTTCTGCCACTTCCCATGCAGAAGAGTCCATAATGGGCTTGCATATGGCACCTTAGTGCTGTACATGGCAGATGGACTCACTGGCATATTGCCAGCTGAATACTGTGCCAGGGGCTCCCATCACCAACAGGTCTGGGGGTGCTGTTCTCTGCCATCCCTATGGGCTGTGTACAGAATGGATCCCTTTAGGGCAGCACTACTTGATGTTGCACTGTGCTGATATGCCCCTATACTCAGATGGCTAGCGCTGGTGTGTAATCCAACTGAATATAGTATCCTCAGGGCCAAGGGCACGAGCAAGCACAGTGCAACCCTTTATATTCTGCTTTTGCTAATATTCCAATACCAGGCCCCAGACCTCATAAAAACTGTAACATGCACTGCAGGATATTGACTATCCCACTACTCCAGCCCTTCTCTGATGTCAGGTGCATGGAATGCTGGGAATTGTAGTTACAGAAAATATCAGCTTACAAGTCACCAGAATCTGTCTAATACAGTCTATTATACTGTAGTAAACTGCAAGTAAAAAAAAAAGGTTTTGTACACAAAGTGCACATTGGGACCAGTGTGGGGGCTCTCAGTGCTGACTATTCTTCTCTAAGAAGAGTTCAGAAAGTAGACAAAGTAGGAAGTACCTAAATTGCTTGCAGTAATGTGTTCCAGAGATGTGGGCCACAGACTGAAAAGGTCTAATCACCAAGTGTTTTGAGTTTAGAGCTTGGTACCAGAAGCAGATTTTTGGAAATCAAATGAGTGGTTCTTCAGCATTGTGGTGGGGTCAGTAACTCAGAAATGTAAGTTGAAGCAAGGTCGTGTAGAGCCTTGTAAACAAGGCAAATGACTTTAAAACCAATTTGCTGTTGCGTCAGAAGCCAATGTATTGTAAACACTCCTGAAGTGATGTGATCAAGAGCTCTTGATTGTGTTAGAACTTGTACTCTGGCGTTCTGAAGATGTTGTTTGTCCAAAGTCATTTTAGGGAGGCCAGTCAAAACTGATTTACAGTAGTCCAAGCTGCTAGTGTTGAATGCACATATGACTAAGGAGAATTAAGGGAAAATGTAATGCTGTTTATATGGATTTCTGAGATGGAAGAAGACTATTTTTATGAAGCTGTTTATGTACTGATTGAAAGAGAAGTCAGATTCCAGTTGGATAGCCAGTTTTTTCCTTTTGTTATAGATTTGGGTATAATACATGTATTGTCAAATATTGAGACAATGCCAGAAAAGTTCTTGAAAGTTGATGAATGACCCCAAAAATATGAAATCTGTCTTTGCTGAGTTCATTTGCAGAAAGTTTCTGTTTGAACAGTTTTTTACATCTTGGAGGCATGGGATGAATCCTGCTTTTGCTTTCCAGAGATGACACTAATGTAAACTGGTGTGTGATTGGCACAGAGGTAATATAAAATGCCACGGGCCTATGGGGTATCCCCAAGGTGCAGCACATAGATGTTAAATAATTTGGAGCCAAGTATTAAGCCCTGAGGTACTCCTTCTGTTAGCTGCAAAAAGGCTGAGATGCATGTACCCATGGGGATGTAATAACACCTACAGTATGTGACAGATAGCACTTGAACCAGTCCAGGGCTCTTCTTGATATTCCAAACATTTTTTCAAGTCTATCAATGAGAGTTTATGGTTGACTGTGGCTAAGACTGAACTCAAATCTAGTAGTAGTAAAGCTGCTGGTTGGCTTCTGTCTGTAGATAGTAGTAAGCCATTCATTGCCTGAACCAGTGCAGTTGTGGTACTACTGTGCCCAACACAGAAACTTCTTTGGAAGTTGTTACAGAGGCCATGCAGTTCCAGATGGTTGACAAGGTGAGATACCTCACCCTTTGTATTTTTTCAATAAAAGGAGGGTGGAACATTGGCCTAAGATTGCTATGGTTTTCTAAATCAAGTTTGTTTTTCTGTTCATTGTGTGCAGGCATGAGTGACCGTATCGTTATGATGCTGGGTTTTGAGAGGTGTGACACTGTGGTTCAATACAGGACAGTCTGCAAGGGCTCATCAGCATCAAACCAATCATTAGCCAGGCTGATCACGACACTGTTCTGGCTCACTGGGTGGAAACTTTGTGTAGATCAAAGGAGAGAACCGGCCCACTCATAGGGCAGCTCTTTCCTTTGACATACATAACTCTTCCCAGCAAGCACAGCTGATCTGTCAGGATCAGTCAGCTGTGGTCCCCCACAACAAAATGTAAACTAAGGAAAACTCCCTTAGTCCCACCCACCCCTTGCTTCCTAGTTTTCCAGCACCGGGGTGCCCAAACCCAGGTACTGCCTACTACTCCCACCATGCCAGTTTTCACTTTGAGACACCAGAGAGCCCACCCCCAGTCCTAGGAAACATAACAAAGCTGTCCTTTCTACATTTTTTTTTTTTACTTTTTATTTATAGGTTTTATGATATACATAGTATGACATAAAGTAACATAGGAGGTGCACAGACCTCATGTTTGGCAGTGCAGGGTACATTATTATGAAATACAGAATGATTTTAAGGACAAACATCCATTCAGATCAGGTGGTCTGACAATGATCCTGAAAGGAGTAATTCTAACACTGGGTGCGCAATCCCCAGTGCCGACTACAACCCTCCACCCCCACTCATTTTCATTGTGCGACACTGGGGAGTCCACCTCTGGTGCCACCAAACACAAAGAAAATCCTCCCTGAATCCCTCCTGCCCCTTCCATGTTAATTTTCTAACACCAGGATACCCAATCCCCACTGCAGGATGCTACCCCTCACCCTTCCCATTTTCATTGTGTGACACCAGGGAGCCCACCCCTGGTGCTGCCAAATATAACACCACCACTGGGGTGCCCAATCCCCATTGTCAGTATCTGAAGTAAAGAGAACTGTCCCTCTTAGTTTTTTTTTAATACACCCCATGAAAAAGAAAACCATCCATCTGTGTCTGTTGCTGCTGCCACTATTATTGTCCCCCCACCCAACCTCACTTAACACCCACCACCCCACACCCCCAAGCCCTTACTTCCCTACCAGGGGTCCAGCGTCACAATCCTCTCTAGATCAGAGACATGTCTTCACTCTTCAATGCCGGACTGTGAACTAAGGAAATCAGGTATCTGGTTCAATGTATTTCAATGGGTTTTGAACTTGTCCTCATAACATGGTCATTTTTGACTATTTTTTCCCAAAAATGTTCACCATGGCTTTTTTGGGACTACAAATCCATCCTAAAAGGTGATTTCACAGTCACTGCATGAAATTACCTTTTAAGTAGGATTTGGAAACTTTCTCCACCTTTGTTCATCAGGTGGTATCATAAGAAGGCCATGTTGAAAATGTGGGGTAAAAATATTAAACAAGCATTTGTCAATGCCGAATGTTGTCGCGCTGGCATTGGCTTTGGTATTGCAGTGTGAGAACACATTTTGGGCAGGATGTGAAAAATGACAGCTGTACAGTTCATAAGGAGGTGTAAAAAATGCCAGTGTTGAAAATGTGGCATGTAAATATAGCAAATTTGCGAAGTTACAAGGGTGCATGGGAAATGTGCAACGCACGCTTGGAATACAGTCATTTTATGGGCATTTGGCACCAAATTTTCAACATAGGCATTTTAGCACCTTTGCTCATGTACAGTGTCACTGTTATTTCCTCAAACTGTCCCAAAAAGTGATTTTGCACAGCAACTACGCTATTCTACCCTGGAAGTGCGAAAACACATTTTGGCCAGGATATGTGAAATGACAGCTGTACTATTCATCAAGAGGTGTGGAAAAATGACAATGGTGAAAATCCAGAGTGAAACTATTACAAATGCTCAACGGTATGAGCGTGCGTGCAATCTGCCAATGCACGCTCGTAACACTTTTATGGAGTATCATAACCAAATTTCAACACAGGCATTTTAGGACCTCTGCTCATGAACTGTGTCACTGTCATTTTCATAATCTGGCCCTAAAACAGATTTCCCACAGCAACCATGCTATTATGTGTCGGAAGTGCGGAAACACGTTTCAGGCAGGATGTGGAAAATGAGAGCTGTACTGTTCACAAGGAGGTGTGCAAAAATGACAATGTTGAAAATCTGGCGTGAAAATATTACAAATTCGCAAAGTTACAAGCCTGCGTAGCAACTGCTCAACACATGCTCATAAAACAGAGATTTTTCAGATTTTTTCCAACAAATTTGCAACATAGGCTTTTTGAGAGGCCACCTCATGAACACTGGCACTGTCATTTCATTAATCAGTCCCAAAATGTGATTACGCACAGTGACTGCAAAATCACCTTTTGAGGCCGATCGATGCCATGACAGTGGTAGAATTCATGAGGAGGGGTCCCAAAAACCCCATGTTGACAATTTGGTACCAAAATTCCCAAAAATTTCTGAGATATGCAGCAAAGTTGAAAAAACCCTATTCATTCCATTATACAGCTTACTGGCATTTTGTCAGTTCACGGTCGGCTTTGAAGAGTGCAGACATGTTCGCGGTCCACCGAAGATCGTTGCGCCAGACTCCAGAGGTAAGTATGGGGAGAGGGGGTGTGTGGGGAGGCAGGATGCGCAGTGGGTGGGTGGGTGCAGGTTGTGGGAAGGGGGACTGGGAGAGTACCGAGGGACTGTTTCCTTCTTTACAGGGGGAAAAAAATTAAAGACATCGGGGGCCCGTTTTCATTTTTAATAGGTGCTTCAGCACACTGGGGTGGGCTCCCAGCATGCCACCTGTGTGTGTGTGTGTGTGAGGATGAGTGGGTGCTTTAGCTGATGAGGGATTGGGCACTCCTGTCAGCAAACAAGGAAAGGGGCGAGCTGCAGGAGCCAAAGGGGATTGGGCACCCCCTCGGCTATCAAAACAGAAGGGGACACATTATGCCGATGGGAAGTGGGCTCCCCCATCAGCAAAATTCAAGGGGAGGGAGGAGGGATACATGCTGACGGGATTGGGCACCCCACCAGCAAAGAGAAACTGTTGAGGCACATGATGCCAAGGGGATGGGCACCCCTAGGCAATCAAAAAAGGGGGAGGTGTTGCATGATGCCAATGGGGATTGGGTACCCCCATTGGCACACAATAAAGGAAGGGAGGTTGACAGGCAACAGCGTCAGTCACTGCCACCATGTTGCCTGCACGTAGGGAGAGGCGTGCTGTGGTTACGCTGCATGACAGCTTCGCTCTCATTGCAGTGGACCTTTTGATAGATCTTTTCACCTCATTAGTCTGGCAGGGTGTCGGCCCCTGCTGCTGGCTGATTTGGGAATGCAGGACGCACCTACTGGTGCGTGCCCTGCATTCACCCAACAGCGACCGCGCCTCCAAATCTCAACTGTTGCAAGATGTTGGCTGCGCAAGTGTGCCAACTTAAAAACAACAAAGTTTTGAGCCTACATTGAAATGCACTGTATGAATGCACACATGTAACTTTCGTCATTTTTAATATTATGACCCTAAATTTTTAACTAAGCCTTTTTTTCACTACCTCATAAATGAGACATCTCATTTTTCAAATCATGGCCAAAATGTGTTTTCTACTTGCAGTGCCAAATTACCTTTTGGGCAGAGTTTGAACATTTTCTCCACCCTTGTTCATGAGATAGGGTCATAGTAAGGCTATGTGGTATCATAAAAAGGCTATGCTAAAATTGTGTGTTAAAATATGTGATAAAATATGAAAGTACAACAAAGTTATGAGCCTACACTGAACATTTTCAACACACACTCGTAAGTTTTCATAGCACCTCAAGAATGTGACACCTCTCATGTTTCAAATCCTGCCCAATATGTTTTTTTGCACTTGTGATACAGAATTATCTTTCAGCACAATTTGGACATTTTCTCCACCGTTGTTCATGAGGTAGGGACATAAGAAGCCTAGGTAGGGTCATAAGAAGGCCATGTAGAAACTTTTGTGGTAAAAATATAAATAAAACAGCAAAACTATGAGTGTACATTGAAATTTTTCAACACACACTCATGACTGGTAATTTGCAATATTTTGACACCAGGGACAGGACTCACAAAACTTTGCCTCAGGGAAACCTAGTTTTGCACAAGCAAACTAGGTTTTGTGCAGAGTTGATATTCTCAAAAGTCCAGTTTGCACTCTTAAACCAGGTTTGCACTGGGGCAAACTGTGGAGAGGGCTGCAGTGCAAATCAGGCAGAGTAGATGTGAATATCGGCACTGTCGATTCACAAAGCATTTGTTCCATGCAAGGGTCTGTTGCAAGGCCCCATTGCATTGAGCAAGTACCGCCAACCAATACCTTGCCTTAATACCATGCAACCCTAGTGGTTGGTGGGGGTACTACAGTTGTACACCCTCCCGTGATTGCCGGCCTGAGTAAAACAAAATATCCCTGGTGCCAGTAGTCCATCTTCGATTGCCAGACTGGGTAAAGTAAAATGTTTCCCTGGTGCTAATGGTCCCCCAACCTCCATGATAGCCAATCACCAGCCCGAATAAAACAAAATGTGTTTCCCTGGTGTCCAGTGATCCCTCTCTCCACCCAATCCCTCACCTGATATGTAAAATCATATTCCCTAGTGTCCAATTGTCCCTACACCCGATATGTAATAACATATTCACTGGTGTCCAGTGGTCCCTACCCCCACCTGATACATTAGCATACTAACATAGTAATTGCCAGCAGATTAGGCCTTGCAGTCTATTGAGTCTGCTCGAACCTCAGATCCCTAGTTGGGTACCGAGGCCCCCGTGTTCCAGAAACCCCTATAATCCATCCCCACCCCTGGGCCAGGCCATTATCTGATACATCCGCTTTCTGTGTCTGTCCCACCCTCTCTTGAAGCCCTCCACTGTGGATCTCTGAACCAGCTCACCAGGCAGCACGTTCCAAGGATCTACCACCCTCTCAGTGAAAAACCTCCTCCTCTTTTCTCCCCTCACCCTTCCACCTTCCAACTTCAAACCATGCCCTCTGGTGATACCTCCCTGTTTTAGTCTAAAGATCCCCTCCATGTTTACCCTACTTATTCCCTTGAGGTACTTGAAGACCTCAATCATGTCCCCCCATCTCTCCTCTCCTCCAATGAAAAGAGGCAGAGCTCCTCACGTCTGTCCTCATATGTCAAATCCCCTAGTCCTCGTATCATCTTAGTTGCCCTCCTCTGTACCCTCTCTAGGAGCTGTATGTCCCTTTTCAAGTGTGGTTTCCAGTACTGTACACAGTACTCTAGGTGTGGTCTAACCAATCCATTGTACAGCAGCAGAATCATTTCCCTGCTCCTAGAGGTAATCCCCCTTACGATGCATCCCAACATCCTGTTTGCTTTGCTAGCCGCTCTCCTGCACTGATCAGAGGTATTCATACATGCATCCACCATGACCCCTATTGAGGCCTCCAGCACCTCCCCTCCCAGGGTGTACCTGTGTTTAGGGTTTCCCCACCCAAGATTTAACACCTTGCACTTAATGATATTAAAATTTAATTTCCATGTGTGAGCCCACCTTTCCATGGTGTCCAGGTCCCATTGCAGGGCCAGCCTCCCCTCTTCCCCCTCAACAACTGCTCCCATCTTGGAGTCATCATCAAAGAGACTCATTTCACACCCTATACCCTCCCTGATGTCTGAAATGTATGCATTAAACAGGATTGGACCCAGGACCGAGCCCTGCGGTACCCCACTACCGACCTCTCTAGGGTTTGAGAGCTCCCCACCCACCATTACTCTCTGAGTGCATCCAGCTAGCCAGTTTTCAATCCATCTGACCATCAAAGGGCCTACTCCCAACCCCGTCAGTTTTTCCACCAGACCATTGTGGGGGACAGAGTCAAACACCTTGCTGAAGTCCAAGAATAATACATCCACAGGCTTTCCCCTGTCCAGTTCTGATGTTACCCATTCGTAGAACTCCACAAGATTGGTTTGACATGATCTACCTGGCACAAACTCATGTTGCCAACTACCCAGACCTCTCACCTCCTCCAAGTACACCCCCAATCATTCCTTTAGTATACTCTCCATTAATTTTCCCACCACCGATATGTAATAACATATTCCCTGGTGACAAGTAGTCCCTCCCTATCATCCAATCCCTCACCTGATATGTAATAATATATTTCCTGGTGTCCAGTTGTTCTCCCCCTCCAAGTCACCTACCGACATGAAAATATGAATCTGCCAGCAGAAATAGGCCTTATGGTCTATCAAGTTAGTCTGCTTGAATGTGCAGTTAGCACCCTTATATTGTAGCTGCCCCACCCTCCTCTCCCTCCTAACTTTTACCCCCCCGCACTCTGTTCCATGCCCTTTTAAAACTGCCCACTGTGCTACAGGATACCGCTCATTGACAGCTCATTTTGCAACCAGCCATGGAGGATAGCAGAGGACTGTGTCAGTCATCAGTTTGGGGTCTGGATGGGGGGAGCAGGGTAGTGGGGCACTACTTGCTGGGGTGCGGGGTGGCGGTCTGCTAGACACCAGGGCATGCTTTACCTACATTATAAAGGGGATTGAGGATAGGAAAGGGGTCCTCTAGACACCAGGGAATGCTTTAACTCTCTCTTATACAGGAGATCAGGATGTGGGCAGTTACAATGGACTCCAGGGACACAGTATCCGGATGTTGGGCAGGTGATCGGGTGAGGGGATGGACCACTGGACACCAGGAAATATGTTATTACATATCAGGTGAAGGATCGGGTGGGGGGGGAGGAACCATCGGATACAAGGGAATATGTTATTACATATTAGGTGGGTGATTGGGTGGGGGGAGGGACCACTGGACAGCTGGGAATATGGTTTTACATATGTAGGCAAGGGATTGGGTGAGGGAGAGACCACTGGACACCTGGAAATATGTTATTACTTATCGGGCAAGGGATCTGATGTGGGGAGGCACCACTGGACACCTGGGAAACATATGTTTTTTAATTGAGCCAGTGATCAGTGACCATGGGGGGACACCACCAGGGAATATGTTACTACATACCAGGCAAGGGACTGGGTGGGGGGAAAGACCACTGGACACCAGGGAAACGTATGTATTTTTTAACTGGACTGGCAATCGGCAATCATGCTGGAGGGGGCACTAGCACCATGGAAACATTTGTTTTTACATGGGCCTGCAATCAGCAATTTTGGGGGGGGTAAGGACCACTAGCACCGGGGAAACATTTGTTTTTATTCAAGTTGGTGATCTGCGATTGCAGGGGGAAGGACCACTAGCCCCAGGAAAACTGTTTGTTTTTTTCTCAGGCTGGCAATCAGTAGGGGAAGGGGCCACTAGCACCAGGAAACATTTGTTTTTACTTGGGCTTGTGATTGGCAGGGGTGTGGGGGTGCACTACACTCCACTGCGAACTCTATAAATGGGCCCATAATGAGCATGTAGATTGCCACTTAGCGCCTTGCATGCCCAATGGGCTCATTTACATGGCCGTTTTCATGAATTCCAAATAGTGCACCTGTGCTATTCATTGCAGTGCCATTCTCCAGGATGCATGTTGGGGCCATGTTAGTGGGGTTAACAACAGCAGTAATGGATTAGCACTGTTTTCAGCCTTTCCCTATTCACAGTCAGTTAGCACGGTGTGCTATCCGACTGTAGACTAGCAGCATCTGACACCTGGGAAATTGCAAAGAGCAGGGCAAACTTTTGTGCTGTGCTTTGTGACTTTTTGTGAATCGTGACCCAGATTTTTAAACAAAGTAACTTTTTCACACAATCTCGTTAATGTGACAGCTGTCATTTATCGAATCCTAGTCAAAATGTGTTTTCAAACTTGTGGTGCAAAATGACTTTTCAGTCACTGTCTTATGACAGCTGTCATGTTCAGAAGGAGAGGTCATCAAAAATCTGTGTTGAAAATTTGGGGTAAAAATGTGAAAAATGACACAATGGCAAGGAAATTTCCTGTATTCTGATTGGTCAGCGGGTACCTGAGACAGTGATGATATTACACAGTAACATCACTGTATTGATATTCCACTAGATATACACTTTTTACATTATAAAAATCTACTAAAAACATTTACATTTTTTTTTAAATTTTGTATAATTTGAGCCATTGTATAATTGCAATAAGGCACTCCAAGGCGTGTGTTATCATGTAATAACATCACTCCTGGGAGGTGGAAGCACTAGGCGAAAATGTTATTACATGATAACACACACCTTGTCATGCCTCATTGCTTAAATAACTAAGTTATGAGGAAACACACTGTTCTAACATTTCCTCATGACTTTACTTTTGCAGATTTTGGCTCCTAATGTTCATCGTATCCCTTGAGTTAGCCCACCTCCTGAACACGAACGGTGTTTTTTTTCAACTCCCCTCTGAAACTTGTTTTCACAGTGGCACAGCAAAACCTCCATTCAGATGGGATTTTAAAAATGTCACCTGACTTATCAGATCATACAAAGACCCTTGGAAGTTTGGGGTCAAAATGTTGGAGCCCACTGAAGATTACCGTACTGCTTCTCATCTGTCCTGTCCTGGGTAATTACAACGTAACAACTTGTAAAAACAGGACACCACTGAAAATGAGACATTGCATCTCATCTGCTCCATCCTTGGTAAATATAGAGTAAAAATGTGTACAAGAAAGACCCAGTACAACAGCAATACCAGTAGCAAGCATTCGGCATTGACAAATGCTTGTTTTAAGGGTGGGAAACATGGCTGTATTCTTCATAGCCCAAACAATGACATCTTTAGCTAGAGAAAGATGTATAATCTTTTTCATGCTAGAAACTATAGCGTCAATATGGGCTATTAGCAATTTTGTTGGAAAAAGGTCCAAAAGGAAGTACAGTAACTTGTACTTATGACATTTTATATTTTGTGAACTTTAAGTGTGTAAGTTGTTGAAACTTTATTAGACCTACAAGTTCAGGGATCCCAGTATCACTTACAGTTCCACACAAAGATTCACATATATTTTTTATAAATGCAGATACGCAAGGGGGAGAGAAGCCAGAAACAGCAAGTGACGGTAGAGGGATAGCGAGAGGCGGAGAATTGAGAAACTGCTGGAGTGAACACTTCCTCGGGCTCACAAGAAAATTAGGTTCCACAACCAGACAGAGAAGAGACAGAAAAAGAGAGAATAGAACAGACTCTTGCGTTGAAACTCTTTCTACATAAAAAAAGGGACTGGGGGTGGGAAACCAGATGATCCGATGGATAGGCAATTGGCTCCAGGACCGGACCCAGAGGGTCGTAGTTGGTGGGATAGTCTCTTCCCCAAGGAGGGTCATTAGTGGGGTCCCACAGGGATCAGTCCTTGGGCCCCTTCTGTTCAATGCCTACGTATCTGACATAAGGACAGGAATCAGGAGTGAGATGAGTCTCTTTGCAGATGACTCGAAACTGGGGGGTGGTGGATGGGGAAGAGGGAGGTGGCCCTGCAGGGGGACCTGGAGGCTCTGGAAAGATGGTCTAGAAAGTGGAAGCTGAGGTTTAATGCAGGGAAATGCAAGGTACTCCACCTGGGGGCCAGAAACCCAGGCCAAGTGTACACCCTGGGGAATACTACAAGTCTCAATGGCTGAGAGGGACCTGGGGGTGGTGGTGGATGTCAAGATGAACAACTCTGAGACTTGTAGGAGGGCAGCAGCCAAGGCCAACAGGATGCTGGGATGCATCGCTAGGGGGATCACCTCCAGAAGGAGGGAAGTGATACTCCCTCTGTATAACTACTTGGTGAGGCCGCACCTGGAGTACTGTGTGCAGTTTTGGAGGCTGCACTTAAAGAGGGACATTAACCTCCTGGAGAGGGTCCAGAGGAGGGCAACCAAAATGATTTGGGGCTTGGGGGACAGGACCTATGAGGAGAGGCTCGAAGAGCTAAATATGTACACTTTGGAAGAGAGAAGGACCGGGGGACATGATAGAGGTCTTCAGGTACATGAAGAGGGTAAATAGGGGAGGAACAGTGAGAATGCTTTGAAGGAAGGAGGAGGGGCCACTAGAGGGCATGGGTGGAAGCTGGAGGGGGGAAGATTCAGGGGAGAAAGGAGGAGGTGCTACTTCACTGAGAGGGTGGTAGAGCCATGGAATGCACTACCTAGGGGGCTGGTGGAGGCAGAGACAGTGGAGGGGTTCAAGAGGGGGTGGGACAGGTACAGGGGAAGGGTTCCGGAAGCAAAATCCAATGCAGCAAGAATATCCGGAACTGGGAAGGGAGAAGCCAGAGAAGGCGAGGGGGACAGCAAGGTCAGCACCCAGGGTGGGGGCTGACCAAACGAGCAGACACGAAAGACCATTAGGCCTGTTCTGCTGGCATTTTAGTATGTTAGTATGTAACCCTGTCACAGGCTGTGTTTCCAGTTCCCTTCAGAATCAGACTTGTGTAATAGGATTATTTATTTATTTCATAAGTTTTACCAGGAAATACATACAGAGCAGGTAACAACTCATTTCCAGATGCATCATTGCGGGAGGGGGTGTGGGCCAGTACACTAAAATAAGTTGCAAAAGTGCAATAAATTCACAGATGTGCAAACAAATATTCAGTGTAGAGTAATAAAGTACAACAAGGGTGCTCTGTTGACTTTTAATTTTTGTATTATATTCATTTCTGTAACCAGCCCACTGTTGATACAAACATACGAACATGCCAGCAGATAAAGGCCTTGCTGTCTCTCTTGTCCTCTGAATTATACAGGTTCTTCCTGTGTCTACAGTAGGGCATGCCCCCCCCAACATTTCCTCTGATTACCCTTAGTCTCCCACTCTCTCCTCCACCCCCCCAGCAACTTTTGCCTACATTCTGTCCCATTTATAAAGAATTTCTGGGGGAGGATTTCTTAGCTGGGCCTTCACGTTTCTCAGATCTTCACAGTGCCGGTTGATAATGTTTCAAATAGAATATCCCTGACTCATGAAGCACTAACATGTTTAGTAGATTTTGAAGATCATTGCTTTTTATTTATTTATTTCAATTTGTTTAACAGGAGAGACACACTGAGCAGGGGCTCATTTCCAGGTGTGGCCCAGGGGAAAGGGATTAGGGGGGTTACATTCAAAGTTTACATAAATTGTGACTACAAGGTTACATTCAGAGTTTACATAAATTGGGGATACAAACAGAGCTTGACAAATCAATACAGTACAATAATAATTTTTGTAAACACAATGTGATATAATGGAAATTTGACTTACTGACAAACCTATACAACTGGTGTACATTAATGGTAATATATAGTACAAGTAGGAGCAATTCAGCTGTACGTGATAAGGTGGTTATACAGGTGTAGAAATTGTGATGAGGAAATATAGTAATCTCTGGAGTTAGAGAAGAGTGCAACTGGGGGTAGTAGTAAATGAGAGAAGATGTAGAGTAGGGGAGAATTAGTAAGGGATACAAAGCTGGACAGGAACAGGGTGAATTTTCTTGGGAGGGGTGTGGTGGGAAGGGTAAGGAGGTGATGGTAGGAGAGGGAGTTGTCAAGTAGGGGAGCAAGAAATACAAAGTGCAGGACATTTTAGGGTAGAAAGTACAATAAGAGGTTAGCCTAATTGAAAAATTTGATTTTCAAGAGGGAAGATTGCAGTTACAAGAACAGGTATTAGCTTGAGTAGATGCACTTGTCAAAGCACGTGTTAGGAAAGGGTTGAAGGGGAATGTCGTTCATGAGAGGATAAGGAGTTACAAAGTGAAGGTATTTTGTAAGAAAATGCTGCTGCACCTAATCTTGAGGATGGCCATGGAAGGGAGAATGTGTGGATGTCTCTAGGCTGAAGAGGGTATGTGGTCTCAGAAACAAGAGACAGGAGTGAGGATAGATAGGGTAAGGACACCAACTAGTACTTTGAGATGAAGAGCGAGGAGTGGAGTAGGTGTTGGTGATGAAGTATGGTTATACTTCTGCATTAAGCCTTCAAGTGGGTTGACTGTGAACAGCTGAATTCTGTGGGGCTATATGAAATCCCTGATCTCAGTAAGCCATTTACAGCCTACTACAGAGATCAGAGAGCATCTGTTTGAATTGGGGATTATTGATCTACATGGTTTAAACTGTATTCAGGATCCATGACCTGAACCCGTTTGATCAATTTACATGTCTTACAAATGTTTGGGCATCAACCAGTGTTTTCATCCTCTGCCTTCAACCACTTATGAATACTATATGCACTTTTGATAATGAATGGTTTATTAGACAGTAACTCATTGTGTAGGCTGTACATAGCTCAATAGATTCATGTCAAATGACAGATTTGTTTTATTTATTTTCTTAACTGATCCTAATGCCTGTTTTAAAACTGTCAATCAATAAACCTTAATGAAGACAGCTAGATGCTGAGGTCAGTGAAACCCTCAGCTGTGGCTTCGTGCCTAATTTTCTTGATGGGGTGATAAGTAAAAGTGTGCTTTGAGGGCAATTTTGCTGGTGTGGCTAAAATGAAAGAGACTAAAATATGGTCACAGAGATGTGGGGCAGAACAGCAGTGGGGTTCCAGAATGCATAGGACAGGCATAATGGAATCTTAGGGAAAGGGAACAGGGGTTGGTAAATAGGCTAGAGATCAAGTAGGATCTACAGTGGTACCATAGGCTGGGGAAAATGGACAGACTAGATGAACAGAGCGGTCCTTATCTGCCAGCAAATTCTGTGTTTCTGAGTTTCTGTGAGGCTAGCATCAGTTACTTCTAGCTTTGAAATTTCAGTGCCACTGATTATCACCAAATCAAAAGAATGACTATGATTGTGGGTAGGTACCTCTATAGACTGTTTCAGGACATGCTGTTCAAGCAAGACAGTGAAGTTTCTTGATCTTCCACTGGAGGGCATATCAACATGGAGGTTGTAATCTCCTAAGATTAACAGTCTATCTGAATTTAGGCAGACAGTAGCTGAGAAATCATCACATTCTGAATAAATGAAGGACTGGGTTTAGGAGCTCCGTAAATTAACAACACTGTTAATGATGCAGATAGGCAGAATAAATATAAATACTCAAAAAATAAGCTTGTACCAGAATTTTTAATTGCCATTTTGAGCCCAGTTTTATACAGGACATCGAGACTCCCACCTAAACTAAGGCACACTTCTTATGTAGAAAGGAGAGCTCTGTAGTGCTGGATTCCAGTAAAGGCACCGTAGCCAATTCAGTTCGCCAAGTTTCTGTTAGAAATAGAAGATCAAAGGCATTTTCAGTAATTAAGTCGCAAATCATCAGGGACTTGGAGGTCAAAGCATGGATGTTTAACAATGCCAGAGATAAAGTAGAAGAGTGATTTATGGCAGACGGATGAGTAGGCCCAATGTGGGCAACCTGGATTAAATTTACAGGAGACATTCCAGCTGCTTCTGATCCAGTTCCTGTTGTTCTCAAGGGTGTCATAAGCAATGGAGGTATTTTGGTGCTGGATTTGCTAAAGCAGTGGCCAGAACCCCTATATCCTCTGTGTTATTTTTCTCCTTGTGATACCATATTTTGCCAACTTATGGCTGACTTGTGGACAGAGTTCGGTTCCTCTGCTATTTAGTGGCTTTAAGAGAGCAGAGGAGTAAATGTTATCTTGACTACTGAAAAGACTAGTTGCAGGTAAATATGATTGCTTGCTCTGCAGCGGAGCTGTAGAAGATATACAGTATAGGAAAATTGAAAAAAGGGAAATTTTGTAATAAAATTTTTGGTAGCATACATAAGCAGAATAGCATGTGAGCAGGCTATAAGCAGATGGGGGAGGTACTGATATTAAGGAAAGTTTAGATCATAAAGTATGACAGGGTCCCAGTCTTTTAGGTTGGTTGTAGTAAAAAAATCCTTCTAAGCACGGAGAGTTTCAACAGAGAAATGTCACTCCTGACAAAAATCAGCTACAGCTTTAAAAAAGTAAGTCACTGTTCCAGTTCAAATGACCACAGGAATGAAACTCCCAGACTGGCGCCTCCAAAGAGACTCTGTTCCCAATAACTAAATGAGGCTTTAGGCTCTAACAGTGTTGGCAAATTGAAGCTTTTCTCCCATTTAGATGTCACATGATCTTCAGATTCCAAATCCCAAGAGTAATCCCTGCTGTCATGGGGTTTGTCCTTTTTAGCTACCAGACGGCTACGCAATGAGATCTGTTGTTCTCACATACTGGATCCATAGACAGCTGTTGCAAGTGATGTGGCCTCTGCCTACTCAGGCAGCCTGGCAATCAACTTGAAACAAGGGTGCTCTGAAGGTACACCAGAACCTTCCTATCACTCTGCCATCTTGACACACACTGCCAACAACCAGCTGACATTGTAAGCTCCACGCACTAGCTGACAGAGGTCAATTGGTAGGCTTTATGGTCTGTCATTCTAGTAAACAATCCTTCTGCACCAGCGGGCAGGAAGAGGGTTGTTACATATCTAAGTGTGTATCTATTTATATATATATTTGTACAATATGAAGGGACACAAAACCAATGTTATAAAAAATATTATAGAAACATAGAATTTGGCCCACCCATTCTATCCATTTTCCCTACCTGTATCATATAACACAGACTGTAAATGATCTGTGACTTACTCTCTTTTTCCTATCGCTAGAGTTCCTTTATGTCTGTCCCATATGTTTTTGAATTCCCCTACAGTTTTTGCCTCTGCAGTATCTGCTGGGAGGCTGTTCCATGGATCCACCGCCCTTTCTGTGAAAAAATGTTTTCTCATGTTACCCTATGTCTATCCCACCTCACATTTTCATATCATGGGCCTTTGCTCTTGAATATCATTTTTTTAAAGATGCTACCCACTTGTGCCATATTTACACCCTTAAGCTATTTGAAAGTCTCTATTATATCCCCCTCCCTCTCTCTCCTCTCCTCCAGGGAATACATATTGAGATCCTCCTGTCTCCCCTCACATGACTTTTGTTGCAGCCTCTGCACATTTTTGTAACCTTTCTCTGAACTGCTTCTACTTTGTCCATGTCCTTCCAGGCATGCAGCCTCCAGAGCTGGATATAGTACTCTAGATGAGGTCTCACTAATGTTCTATACAGTGACATCACCGCTCCCTTCCTTCTGTTGGTGATGATCAAAAGCAGAATACCAGTGCACAAACCCCCAACCCCTAAAGTCATGGCACATATTAGTATTTAAAAATTTAATAACCTATTGGCTTTACTTACTTTAAACTCCGTGTAAAAAAGGGAGTTCTCTTAGTTTTCAGACTGGAATTTCAAGGTGAGTAAGCTATACCACCTCTTCACGGTGGGACCCTTTCGGTATAGTCCCTATACTAGCTTTTTAGCTCTGAAGTGTCTGTAGTTGCTGCTCCTAAATATAGAGTGCTACCTGGATTGGCTCAAAATACATTACATAATTGGCTCCTTTAAATGAGGTACTTCCACCCAGGAACATTTTTTTGGTGGGGGGGTGCACTGGATGCCGCACACCAGCAGCACCCTGCTCCAGAAATGTGAATTGCATTTTGAGCAATGCAAAGCTTTTGAGCATGCTTTTTTGGTTGTCTTCTGTTGGTGACACCTCTCCCTATGCATCCCAGCATTCCACTAGATCTCCTCAAAGCCTTCTCACTTTTTTGCTAACCTTTAAATCATCAGATATGATAACTCCCAGGTTCTTTTCCTGCTGGTGGCTGTCAGTTCCTCCCCCACCATCATATAATCCTCCCCCACATTTCTGTGCCACAAGCGCATGATCTTGCACTTCTTTGCATTGAATCTTAACTGCCACGCCCTTGGCCACTCCTCAGGCCTGCTAATGTCCCTTCTCAGTTTCACTACCCCTCCTGGAGTGTCAACCTTGTTGCAGATCTTTGTGTCATCGGCAAAGAGACACACTTTTCCTTCCAGCCCTTCTGCAATGTCACTTATGAAGACATTAAAGAGGACTGGTCCAAACACTGATCCCTGTGTGGACCCCACTGATCGCCCTCCTCTCTTTGGATTGAACTCCATTCACCACCATCCTTTATGTCCTATTGCTCAGTCAATGTTTGACCTAGTTTACCACCCTGGGACTCTCTTTCAGGCTGCCAAGCTTGTTTACTAGCCTCCTATGTGGGATAGTGTCGAAGGCCTTGCTGAAATCCAGGTGGCCCACATCCACCACCCCTTCCTGATCCACCTCCCTAGTCAACCAGTCAAAGAAATCTATCAGATTTGTTTCACAAAATCTTCCCACTGTGAATTCATGTTGCCTCAGATCTTGTGCTCTGTTGGATTTAAGATATATCACAAACCTTTCTTTTAGTACTGATTCCATTAGTTTCCCCACCACTGAGGTCAGGCTGACTGGTCTGTAATGCCAGCCTCCTCTCTGCTCTCACTTTTATGGAGAGGGACTACATTCTTCCACGTCCAGTCCTTTGGTACCATGCCTGTTTCCAGCGAACAGCTGAACAGGTCTGTCAGTGATGCTGCCAGCACCACCTCTGTTAATACTGTCGGATGTAGCCCATCTGGCCCAATTGCTTTGTCCACTTTCAGATTAGCAAATTCTTTTAAGACTCACTCCTCATTAAATGGACTTGTGTCCACCTCCCTCCTTGTGGTGCTAATGTCACCTAACTTTGGTCCCTCCCACTTTCCCTTCTTCTGTGAATACTGAACAAATATACTTGTTCAAGATTTCTGCTTTTTCTTGGTCCCGCTCTGCACACGTCCCTCCTTCCCTTTTTAGTCTCACAGTCCCACCCTTTGTCTTTGTAAGGTTACAGTGGTCAGAGCCCTGCAGACCACTTGCTATGATAAAAGCACTCCAGCATTCCTTGCGAACAAACATGATGAAGTGACAAAAGTCACCTCTGCGTCTCTGGAATATTCTGAGCTCACTTGCACTATTTTCTTTCTTTTTATTTTCAGCGGTCCATGACTGCTGAAATATATAACCCCCCACCGACCCTCCCTCTCAGCACCCACCATCCCACCCCACTCAGAAACATAATAATGACACTGGGGGTGCCCAATCCCCCAGTGTCTTGATCACAACTCCTGTTACTGCCCCATCCCCCCTCGTCCACTACCATACATGTGCTGTACTTTCATGCTCTTTTTTTTTATATTTACTTTACTCCCTTCACCTGACCCTCCCTCTCAGCACCCACCATCCCACTCCTCCCCCCCAAAAATGTAAAAGTAACACTGGGGGGTGCCCAATTCTCCAGTACAGGAATCTGCATTTGTTCCTTGTGTTGCTGTAAAAAAGAAAACTTCATCAATGTCTTTTGTGCCATTACACAGTGCCGTAGGAAGGCATTTTGGTGCCCTGGGCGAGAGTCTATGTTTGCGCCCCCTCCAAGAAAAGAGCCAGAGGTCTGGGGGCCGCAAGGCTCCCAGAAGCTCTGAGGGGTTTGCACGCTCTGTGGTGAGTTTTGGGGCCTTTTTCAAAGAAAAAACATACTTTTGTTACAGTTCCCTATCCCTGATTTCAGGGAGGGAATATTTTGCTCCCATGGAATATGAGTTGTGGGAGACTCTGAGTGGGTGGTATAGAGTGGGCCGCCGCAATTGTTGTGGATAAGTGGCTGACCAAGAATGCCATCAACCACCCACCCTATATGTATTCTGAAATATATTGTGAGAGATTGCTACATAAAGCATGGGGGTCTGGGGGCTGCAAGGCCCCCGGAAGCTCTGAGGGGTTTACATACTCTGTGGTGATTTTTGGGGCTTTTCTTGAAGAAAAAAACATACTTTTGTTACAGTTCCCTACCCTGATTTCAGGGAATATTTTGCCCCATGGAAAATGAGATGTGACAGACTCTGACTGGGTGGTATACAGAGTGTGCCGCCCGTAATTGATTAATGGACATTTGTGTGACCAACAATGCCATCAACCACCACCCTATATGCATTTCTAGAAATGTACTGTGAAAGATTGCTACACAAAGCATGGGGCTAGGGGGTCCTCTAGGCCCACTGAAGCTCTTTGGAGGGAGACAGTTACATGCTGTAGCCTGATTTGGTAGTTGTGGGCAATCTACTACTGAAATACTCCCCTGCTGAACCAAACACACTTGTTTACATGTTCTTCCGAATTGAGTATCTGTAGCAACCCCTGATTTCAGATTTTTCTTCATCATGGAATTAGAATAAACTGTGTTGTAAAGTGGCCAAATGAGAACCAGTGGTATTTAAATCAAAATCACAGTTTGCTAACAGAGGATTCTGCATTAGAAAGTAATGCAGATGTCGATGCCAGTTCAGTACTCAACTTAATTGATAAATATATGAAATGTGAGAATTGAACAATCTATACAACACACAGGAACAGTTACACAGCAATACAAGATATGGAGCTGGAGCTGAATGAACCAAAGCCCCACACACAACAACACAGGCCACTGAGTACTAAACCAAAAACCTGAAGGCAATCAGGACAGGAAACCGGTAACTGGCGAGAGCTGATGGATGCTATATATTTTCATGCAAATATGTTATTTGAATCTGAATCGCATATCCACAGTAGTCAGATACAGCTCACATTTCACAGTTGTCTGTCTGGTCTATGTTGAACCTTTCTTGCCTTCAAAGAGGCAAATTCATCAATGACTTTGTCGAAGTTAATGGCACTGGCTACAGCATTTTCAATAGATAGTATAGCGAGATTTGACAGTCTTTCTTGTCCCATAGATGATCTTAAATAGGTCTTGATCAGCTTCAGTTTCCTGAAACTACGTTCACAAGAAGCAACAGTTACAGGAAGCGTCAAGAAGAGTCGGAGAGCAATTTCAATGTTTGGATAGGAAGTACTCAAAGACCATTTGCTTCAGCAAGCTGAGGGGTGTGGCATTAGAAAAACTGGGCAGTACTGAAGCTGCCTGAAATTTGAAGGTCTCTACCTCATAGACTATTTCACAAGCATCTAGGTCATTAGAATATTTCATTGCTAGATCTGCTGCACATTTCTTTAACTCGCTAACTTCCATTGTTGAGAAAGATAGCCCTGTAAGGAAGTTAAAGTCAGCAGCCACTTCAGACAATGCTTCATACGCCACTGAATCTGGAAAGTGAGGTGTCTAGAACACTGTTGAACTGCATTTTGAAATCCTGCTCAGCAGAAATCAAGTGCCCTTCATCTTCAACGTTCTCATCGGCCATCCTTTTCACCTTTCTTTTCTTTTTCTGTGAATTCTGCATTCAGTGACATCTGTTCAGCAAGTTCTGCTGCATGTTGTACAACATCCTGTATTCCATCATCCCGTATGTGCTGCAGTGCATCCCAATCCACTGATATGTTTTGAGGCACTATCGACAGGCAATTCCTTACATTGCAACAGTTGGTTTACCGTTCAATCAGGTTCAGTATTTTGTCCCACATTGCTAGGGTACAAAGAAATTTGAAATCTATCTGCTTGATTAGGCTCTGGGCTGTTGATACCGCGTCAGCATTGGTTGCATCTTCACTTATTTGGTACAATGCCTTTAAGACTTCAGGTATTTGAAGATGAAGGGAGTGAACTGCACGAAACTTTGAAGACCATCTTGTTTCAGTGTGACCCTTCAGAGTGACCTTTACTGCTTGGGACAGCACCTCCCAGCGGCTTGTTGAAGCTACAAAGAATGTAAACAATCTCTGCACTGTGCCAAAAAATGATACCATGTCCACTGATACACTTGCAGCATGGACCCCAACTAAATTAAGAGAATGAGCTGCACATGGGACAAATCTAGCAAGTTCATTCACTTGTGCTATACGGGCTTGCATACCACAATACTTTCCTGCCATATTAGCGCCGTTGTCATACCCTTGGCCATGACAGTTAGCTATATCTAAGCCAGCATCACTTAATTTCTTTTCAATTTCTGCAGCTAGCCCACTTCCTGTCTTTTCATGTGAGATGATGAAATCAATAAAACTTTCCTCAACAGTACAGATCATTATCCTGTATCCTCACATACCAAATGATTTGAGACATCTGCTCCTTGTGAGCCACATCTGGCATACAGTCAAACATAATAGAGAAATATTTTGCCTCCTTAATTTTTGCGATTATTTCACATCTCACAGTGGAACCCAGCAAGTTAATAAACTCGTTCTGAATTGTAGGAGAAAAATAAGTGGCAGACCCCTTCTTATGGTTGGCAATGTGCCCTGCAAGCTCCGGATTATAGTGACTTATCAGTTCTAGCAAATTAAGAAAAATTCCAGAATGTGTGTGTCCAATTATCTCTGTGGACCCCCTGAGAGCCAAGTTGTTCTTTGAGCAGAAAAGAATAGCATCAAGAATAATTTTCAGAATGGTACGCCACTTTTCTTTTTCTGAAGCAATTGACCTTTGCAGTTGATCATCTATTGTGGCCCCTGTCTTCAAGCACATTTCAAAATTCTTCCAACGTAAATAACTGTCACGGTGTTCAGGGGAGTTTTCATGATCTGGAATTCTGGGATTTAAATGTTTCCAGTCACAAAATCCTTTTTTTGGATTTGCTAGACTCGATGTAGTGGATGATTTTTTTGCAAATAGCATGCATGGGAAGCAATAGATAGCTTCTTGGTCTCACCATACATTAGCCATGTGCGTTCCACAGTCTCTCCATTGGGAAGAATTTTTGTGAACCAATCCCGATAAAAGCGCCTGCCATCATCAGACGCTGAGAAACTAAAATCAGCATTTTCTTTGTTCAGGGCCATGTTCCACCAAGCAACATCTAACTTTGTCAGTCATGTCAGGCCATGATGTTGGGTCATTAAAATTAAGTTGGAGTACCGAACTGGCTAAAGCATCTACATTACTTCCTAATGCAGGATCCTCTGTATAATTTTCAAAGCTGCACGCAGGCGGTGTTGGCTGGCAATCATCATCATCATCTTCTTTTCTTCAACTACTTCTTCTGCTGTAATATTGCCTCAACATCTGTCTTAGTAGGGGTAGGCTCATCGATGTCAATTGGTGTTGCTACTGACGGAGTCGCAGAACTTCCCTCCTGCTCCTTAGACTTAGTAAGCCAATGTTGCCACTGCTGGGAGAGTTTTCGATTTTCTTCTTCTCTTGCTTTCCTCAGTTTTCTAAACTCTGCCCCGATGGTTTCTTCGGTGGCATCTTCAGGAATCAGGCCTTCCTTTACAAAATAATGAAGAGAGAAGTGTACAGTATAATATGTGTACTTGTCTAACCCGAAACATCCCAGTCAATGTCTATCCAACTTCCTGTTTGTGTAATCAATAAGGCACAACAGGGTGTGGGTTACTGGGAGTTTACCCACGCCTTGTGTGGTGTGTCACGAGGCACAGCAGTGACTTAACCATAACCACAGAAGAAGTGGGACAGGTTATTGACTGGGGTGTTCTAGTTAAGTACATCTATTTACCCGGTCATGTGAGAGAATGCTGAAGATCTTAGAAGGCAGTTTCATTATGCAAGATATATATATATATATATATATTACATATTTTAATTGTTAGAGTTTGCTAACGGGTTAGTCCTACTCGGCACAAGTGCCTCATTTCGTGGTGACCTGGGAACACTGGGCAGTTAAATGACTTGCTGCTGAGAATAAGAGTCACACAGTATGCAAGTGGAGGTTGTGGTAATCAAATCCAGGCTGCTGGAGGACAACAAGGTCAAAATTCACAGCTCATTACTGTAAACTCTACGCTATACATCCAGCCCCCAGCCTAAAGTCATTTGACTGGCTTGGCTGTTAGGATCAGCCTTACATTAATCGTCATGTACAGACTGATTGCCATGGTATTTTGATTCTTCCTGAGTTTTAGCATTCCATCCTGTCACTGCTGACTGACCGAATGTTACGCTTGATTTTGAGCCAACATTCCTAAACTGTTGGTGGAAGAACTTTTTCTCAAATATCTCTGTTTAAATTATATAAACAGTTGATATTATTGTAAGATCAACTTTTCAGAAAAAGTTCTTCTATGAACAGTTTTTGAATGCTGGCTTAAAATCAATGCAACGTTACCAGTCACTTTCTAACTCTAGGCTACAGAGAACATTCATAACCATAAACCATACTTGTTACAGTTTTCTCTTTTGAATACATTTTATAATAGCAATAAGGCTCTCACAGGAGTTAAACTAACATCCAGTTAATTACAACCTGTGGCAAAATTGCCCCTGGACCACCCGTCTTGTTGTGCCACATAGTACATCGACATCCCAGACCCTAGATAGTGGTTATTGGCTATTAATCTAACCTCTGGGAGTGCATTATTGCTTAGTAACTTATTGCTGTGCTCTCCAACCATCATTACTACGTTACTGCCCCTACCTCCCCTACTCCTGCCCGTACCCTAACCCGGACAGTCAGACAAACTACCAGTCAATGCTACAGAAATGAGATCACGATACACCCGTCACCCAATTTAAAAACACATTGACTTACCTTTAATAAGACTGACTGTTGAAGGTGACTCCTTGCACGGCCTCTGGTGACTGCTGCTACTTATGTAGAACAGGAACTCTCTGATCTGATGGTGATGGATGGTCTGGAGTCCACACTCAAGTTCGGCCTACAAATGAAAGTTCACATTTAAATTAAGTACATAATTTATTGCTATTTCACTCAAGAGCAAAGCACCTCCTTACACACATACAGAAAAGGAAGCACTAGTCCCAATTTCTGCAAGTTTATGTTGATAGTATCGATGTGATGTCAAGAGGTTGTTCACCCCTCTTGAGTATGTCACATCAAAACCATGACAATAGGAGTGTAAAAGATAACACAAAACATCAAATTCCAAATTTAAAAACCATTACCTTACCTTATAAGACTGAGACTCAGCTGAGTCGCTCGTTTTGTCCACTCCAAGAGTCGCCTGCAGAAGACTGTACTCAATTTCGACACTGGCTATAAAATGAAAGTCACACATTACATTAAGTAGTAGTCTAGTACAGTAGATTATCAGCTACAGTCATACATATTTATTATTTTTCACTGAAAGGATAGCCCCTGCCCCTCCTTAGACACATTACAGAGTACATTTCAGGTTACCTAAGGTGGGCATGCATGTTACAAGTAATTGGAAATAGGGAGGTGAGTGGAGGAGGGATGCTGGGATATGGGTGCCAGTCAGTAGAACAAAGAGGGCTGTGATATGGCTCACCTAGACTAGCATTCCCACACTGTCACAAATGATTAATAAACAAGAAAGCCAGCCAGGGAGTGCATACCAGGATGGTAACCTGGGTAAACAATTGCCAGGGAATGAGCAACAGGACATAGGGACAGCCTGGTAATAGTAATCAACGAATGGAGTCCATGCAGAAGAAAGTGGGGGGTTGCTAGTCATGTACCATAGGGTTGGAATCAGTCCTCTTTACTGTCTTTATAAGTGCAGGAATACACTACTTTTAAGCGAAAAAGATGTTCCAGGACCAGAGGGCATGGGATGAAGTTGGAGGGAGGATGATTCAGAGGAAACATGAGGAAGAATTTCTTCACAGAACGATGTGGTGGACAAGTGGAACACCCTGCCAGAGGAAGTGGGGGGGCTGAGACAATCACAGGATTTAAGAATGCATGAGATAGACATAAAGGAATTCTGGAGGTCAGGGGTAAGGGGCAACTGACTTCTAGGAAAACATAAACTGAACTTACAAGCTCAAATGGGCAGACTGGGTGGGCCATAGGCCCTTATCTGCCGACACTGTCTATGTATCTATGTATCTATGTAAGTGGCAGTGCACTGCAGAGAAGGAAACGTGTGCCTCTTTGCAGACAACACAAACAAAAGATGACATAAATGTAGGCAAGCAATTTGAGAAAGGCAGTTATGAGCCAGGGCTTGTGGATTCTCTGCATAGGGAAAGGCATCGCTAGTATAAAACAGGGGTTGTCATCCCGGCCTCTGCCTCTGTACAGACAATTTGTGTGAGACCCCATCTGAGTACTGCTAAATGGTGCAAGAGTCTAACATGATGATGTTTCAATATAAAAAAAATAGCCGGACAACAAGACACACCATGAGATTAGAGGAGACTGATTAAGGGTATTGTTTGTGAGGAACTCTTTTCACAGAAAAAGGGTGGTCACGGTGGATGCATAGAATAGTATGGTCAGGCCTGCCTCAGCCTGGGAAGTGGTGGATATGAATAAGTGCAGAGCTTCAAACAGGCATCGGATAGGGTAGGCATAAGTGAGTAATACAGATGAGTATGAATAGATAGGCCACCATTGACAGAGTAAAGGTCTATGGCATATTCATAAGGTAGAAAAGAATGGGCATATTCATAAGGTAGAAAAGAATGGGCAGAGTAGATGGGCATTTGGTCCTTATCTGCCACCAACTCTGTTTCTATGTCAATTATATGGCTGTTTATCACCAGCCTAGAGGATAGAGCGTTGGTCGCTCCCAGTTCTGTTTGGGTGGGAGTGAGTCAGTCAGTTACTCCCTCACAGACAAAACCGAGTGGCCCACCCAACCCAAGTACAGTAACACTAGTACTACCACTGGTGCTGCTACCCTTTAGGCTGATGCCTGATGATAGTAATCAGATAACTGACATAGAAACATAGAGTTGATGGCAGATAAGGACCGCAAGGGCCCATCTATCTAGTCTGCCCATTTTAATTACTGGAGTCAGGTGACACCACACTACACTGAACTGACTACTGGACTGGCTGGTTCTCTGCGACTGGGGCAGATAGCCTGCTGCCTCCAGTGACAGCTGAGCTATACAACTGCATACAGTATTATTCTGCTGTACTGTCCGCTCAACTCCCAGAGTCTAAAGTAGTTGAATTTAAAATCGTGTAGACCCACTCTCAAAGGGAAGGGCATTTGTATTACATCAGCAAGGAAATTACAGAGTGCACAGTGGGGGTGTTGTGTGTCAGTTCTGTGCTTGTGCAGTGCTTACATAATACAGTACAGACAGTGCTTCTGTGCTTAAGTTGTGGCAATTTTTTTTTTGACTACTGCCCTCCTGCCTGGGCTGGCTAACCCTAATGCCTTGCATGCCAAAGCCTATTAATTATATTACTTTATTATTAAGCTTACCAACTAAGGACCAATTGTTTTGCAAGCATTAGCAAAGCAAGTTCGGATCTGAATTAAAAGCCGAAGAGTCTGTGTGACAGGCTGCAGCTGCTAGTTTTAATTATCATAAATGATTGTGATTCGAGGACCGAGTTGAAACTGCTTCTAACATGGTCAGATCTCAGTAAGGCTTTCTGAGATCTGACCATCTAAGTCGAGGATTTCGATCTCGATCATTATAACATAATTAAAATGTCTACATACCACTAGGCGCCCTGCGGTGCTGTTTGCCTCCACAAAGGTCGTGTTTTTGGTTTCCCCAGCCCTTTTGGGAATTGAGTGCAGTTCGTTCCTTTTTATCCTGCCTTGCTTTGGAGGCAGTATTTTTAGGTCCCTGGCTCAGGCTGGCTGGCTCAATCTGGTGGTGGCAGTAACCCTCAGTCCTTGTGTCAAGGTGTTGTTTGCCCAGACTGACCTCAGGTGCCTCTGAGTTTTTCTGGTAATAACACTTGAGACAAAGTTCATCATGTGCTGCTCTTCTAGAGGTATGGCTCTCACACCTCAGTAAGTGTAAGGTTGACTACATGGAATCAGTGGGATGGTGGTGGTATCCCCTGTCATGGCTTATTCATCGGTAAGATTTAGGGCTATGTAACCTAAAATTACTTATCAAAAGCAACACACAGTGAAAGAGTGCATTTAAAGGGCTACTGTCAAGTTCCTAGCCTCTGACTTTAGGTACTGGGAAAAATACATTACCTGGTTGCACATATTGTGCAGAAGAGGCTGGTGTGGCCAGTAGTTTGACTCAGTTAATATTTTCTCTTATTTTATATAAATTCCAAATCCATGTGGTCCACAGCAAAACTGATCAGGACATGCGGTCACATGTCTAAAGGCACCAAAGTGCCTGGAGAATGATTCCTGCATGCCTCCCATTACCCAAGTTCAGCTAAAAAAAAAAAAACATTTGACAGAGGAAGGACAGCTGAACTCAAGAAAGTCACTCTTATGTGTAAACGAGGGCTCTAACTGGTAAAAATCATGGTCGGAAAGCCGAGCTGTGATGCTGGGCATGTGCTCAAACATGTGCATATGTATGATCGCATGCTCAGTATCACGGCTCGACTTTCTGTGATTTTTACCAGTTACAGACCTAGTTTACCATAAAAGCAACTCTCGAGTTCAGTGTTCCTTCTTCTGTCAAATACTGTTTTAACTTAACTTGGGTATTGAGGAGTGCAGCAAACCATGCAGATTTATAATTTATGCAAAATAAGAAAAATATTAACAAAGTCAACTACCCTGGCTACACCAGCCTCTTCTGCACAACACCTACAACCCCAGGCAATGTGCTTTCTCCAATAGGTACAGTAATTTGTCACAACATGAGTAACACAGTCAGCTGCACTGGAGTGTGATGAGCGTAGTGACTGGGATCCAGGCACTCACTCAGTCAGTAATAACTATAGAGGTGGGTATGCCTCCCGGAATAATCAACAGTGGATCGGCTGCTGAATGGGGTTGAAGTATCACCAATATGTCAGCCCTCCATTCAGATCTATGCATGCAGTCCAACACAGTTCCACACTTTTCAATATCTGGTGCAGCCAAGGTTAGGTAAATACCTTATCTTTATAAAATAGCCCAACAGTATTGTAGCCCCAACTGTCCCCTGTAAAGCAAGCCCACTCTTAATTAGCTTCATGCAGTACTTCTGTTGTTGCTGCCACCGAAACTCTGCCCCCCAGGCAGCATCTCATTAATATGCATGAGGGCTCATGAATTATTCATTAGCCCTCACTAGTGCCCCCAGGACAAACTCTTTAATTAAACTTTCCGTGGCTTCTCGCTGACTCCCCAAGGTCACCAGTCACCATTATGCTGAGGAGGGAAACCAGGACTGCTGCTGAACACCTCCCAGAAAGTCCTCCAACCTGGCGGTCGGTACATTCAGTGCAGCTGAGTGTGCCATGATGAAGCATATGTGCAGTCAGTCGCCGGTGGTTCAGCTCAGGAGAATGCTGTGGTGACTTGCGACTTTGTGACTGCGAGTGTGTACTCCGATCCGATGAGTCGGATGAGTCCAACAGGGCTAAACAACTACACTAGGCTACAAAACAAAGGGTGCCTGTGGAGCGAAAGGACTCTAGAGCATGAGCACGGGGATTTGGGAGGGCAAACAAACACAGGGCCCCTCCACCAGGTCTCAGTGAGTGTCTCTATGTCCCTGCCTTGATGTGCATCAGACCTTCAAGCTCACCAATTTTATATGGTATGATGCTCAGTATTGTGCAGCATGCAAGTGAGAATAATTAACCATCTATGCTTCCTTGCCCCACCCGACTCTTGCCTCTCATCTAAATCTCCCCTGCTCTGCTACCCTCCCCTTGGTGTTCCCCTGCAACTGTCTCCAACCCTTGGTGACTGTCTGTTTCTACACCACTCCCCTCACCCATTCTCTAGTTTAAATTCCCCCAACTGCCTTGCCCATTCTCCTAGACAGTACCCCTGCTTCCTCCTGGAGCAGGTGCAGCCCATCTCACAAGTACAGTTGGCCACAAAAACAAGTCTGTCCCTCTTGCACTAGATCCTTAGTCAAGCATTGGCCTGCCTAGTAGTCCACTGTTGCTCCACACTAGCCCCCAGAACTAGGAGGATTCTGAAAAAGATAACTCCGAATACCTTTCCCTTTAGAAACTTCCTTAGCTCTGTAAATCACAATCACAGCACATGACCTATATTGTGCATTCAAGAGAGAATTCCTTATTATAATTGGTTAATACATGATGTACACTGACCTACATAAACTAAAATGGTATGCAGGTATGAGTGTACCAGCCCTAGTGATGCTACACCCTTGTATGCCACACCTTGAGAATGTGGAAGACTGAGATTATCCCCTCTCAGCCTTTCTTTCTCTAGGCTGAACATGTTAAGGGCTTCTAGCTTCTCCTCATACCTTTTGCCCTTACCCCTGATCATTTTGATGGCCCACCATTGCACCCTTTCAAATGTTTAATGTCCTTTTGTATTAAGAAGGAGACATCAGTACAGTTTAGGAAATGGGATCAAGATTCTTGGAAGTGCAGCTCCTAACTAGTGTGGATGCTGGTAGGATCCGAAGGGATTACAGAGGGTATCCTGATGATGGTGGGGAAAAAGGTTGAGTTCTGCCTGTGTAAGAACACGCTTTTTCTCACAGTTAATAATTGTTCTATTCTGATGTTTTTAGGTGTGTACTTCACACAGATAATAGTAACTAAAATGCTATGTTCATCTATAGATACAGTATAAAGGTTGCTTTTCTAGCTGCAATTATTTTATTATGTACACAGGTGAGAGGCAGCACCCATAATTCTCCAGTCATTAGCTAAAAGTAAGCTATATGAAAGTTCAGTCTCATCACAAGTAGGAAACAAAGATAAATTCAATATAAAAAAACTGTCATGAGGGCTTCTTAAATATATGCCACAGCATTTATTTTTTTAATTTATTGTTTGTATTTTCTTATCTTTGTTTTCTGTGAGCTGTTGGGAGTTCTTGGGGGGCACAGAAAGTAAGAGGGCCTTGTAGCATTGTTTGCTTTTTTTTTTTAAAGATTTGTTTTAAAATAACTGTTTTCTTTTCTAAAAGCAACTTCCGCCCAGCAGGAGAAAAAACAGGTATTGTAGCACCTATAATTGGAAAACCTGAAAAAAGTATTTTAAAGTTGCTGCAGGCAACAACTGTAAAACCTCATAAACACATTTTAAATGCCTGCTACCGCAAGCAATAATCAAGAGTCTGGGGAGGGCCATTCAGAATGTTTTCTGCAAGGAGCGTCAATCTGAAGTCCTGAGAAGTCCATTCTAAATGCCATCTGTCGTGGACTCTGATTGAAAGGCCAAAGAAATCTTCTTTTAAATGTCTCCTGCCATGGGCATCAATTGGAAGGCCTGAGAGGTCCATTTTTAAATGTCAGCTGCTGTGGGCAGTATTGGAAGGGCAAAGCAGATCAATGTTAAAGACATCCCAATAACAGGAAAGAGGTATATACTTAAAAGAAGGTAATTATGATTCAAAGACCAAAGTGCAAAGGATCACTGTCCAGTTCCTCAAGTCATTAGTGTGGTACAGGGCATGACCTTCAGTTCTGTCCCCCAATCCCATCCCACTGCCTGGCTCTGCACAAGTTAACCCTCTCTTCCACTCACTCCCAGTGCTGATATCCTGGCCTCCGTTCCGTTCCCACTGCCAGGCTGTACAGCTGGGCTGAATACCCCTCCCATTCCCTCCCTCTGTGTGCAGTCCCACCTTCTGTTCCCATCACAGGGGACACCACCAGAGCAGAGGAAAATGGGAGAATTTTTTTTTATTTATATTTAAATAAGATTTCTGTAGGTTGCGCCACCGTACGTAGAAAAACTAGAAAGGGAAAGGACCTAGCATGCTGATTTGCTGTCGGACTCGGGCGCCGCGCACCACCCTCTGAGCTAGATGAAGATGATGACTGTTTCTTTGACTGAACTTATGGCGACGACCGTGCAGGGTTTCGGTGCCGGCTGAAAGACATATACCGTGGCGTGCACCATCATTAACTGCCAACAACGTCTCACTGACTGCCTGGACTCTCACTCAACTGTCTGTCTGCCTCTAATGAAGTACAGTAGTGGTAGTAGTACTACTAGTACATACACTTGACTAAACTTTTTTTTTCTCGTTCTCGTCGTCTCTCTCTCTCTCAGGCTCTCTCTCTCTCTCTCGTGTAAACGTCGTCTCGCTCTCCTCTCTCATCAACTCCGCGAGACTCCCGCGCCCCTTCCTTAAATACTGTCTGTTACCATCACCATGTGACCTTTTCCAGACAGAGAGCGCGGACCATGTGACACCCCCCCCCGCGGGGATGCGCCCCGCTGGCAGAAGTTAGAATTTTTTTTTTTTAGCACCGTTTTTTTTACTGAGGTTGCGGGAAACTTGCGCCTCGATGTATAAAAAGCCGGGGCTGGTGCCCACCGCCCCACCCTTCCCACGGTACTACCATTACACTACCTCCCACCTGACCCTCCCACTCAGCAACCACTACCCCACACCCCACCAAGCCCTTACTTACCGACTGGGGATCCAACACCGTAATCCTCTTAGAACTGCAGACACATCTTCACTCTTCAAAGCCAGACCATGAACTGAAGAAACAGGTGCGTGGTTTAATATATTTCAATTTACCTAGTGGCATAACTTGGACATTTGTTTCATACTTTTAGCCCACATTTTCAACATGCCTTTTTTTGGGACCCCCACCTCTTGCAAAATGTCACTGTAATTAGGTAGGTCTGTCCTGAAAGGTGATTTTGCAGCCCCTGCATGAAATCGCCTTTCTCTGCCATTGTTCTTGAGGTGGGGTCATAAGAAGGTTATGTTGGAAAATTTGGTATAAAAATATATATGCCTATGTTAAATTTTGCGAAAGCAGGCTTGTAACTTTGGTAATTTTCAATATTTTTCCCCTAAATTAACAACATAGCCATATCTTTAGAGCACCTCATGAATGTGACAACTGTCGTATTTCAAATCCTAGCCAAAATGTTTTTTACACTTCAAAAGGTGATTTTGTGGGCCCTGCGTGAAATCACATTTTGGGCCAGGCTGAAAATTTTTCCTGCCCTTGTTCATGAGGTGGGGTCATAAGAAGGTAATGTTGAAAATTTGGGGTAAAACTATTTAATGAACAACAAGTTATGATTGTGCTTTGAAGTTTTTCAACACATGCTCGTAATTTTGATGTTGAAATTTTGGTGTAAAATATTAAAAAAAACAATACAGCTATGAACCTACATTGAATTTTGTGAACACGGGCTCATAAATTTGGTAATTTTCAATATTTGTGACCCAAATTTACAACATAGCAATATCTTTACAGCACCTCGTGAATGTGAGAGCTGTAAATTTTCAGCTCCTGCCCAAAATGTGTTTCTACATCCTGAAAGCTGATTTCACAGTCCCTGTGCAAAATCACCTTTAGGCCAGGAGTTGAACACCATGGGCCCAATTTTCAAAGACCCCTTAGAGTGATGCAACTTGCATCACCCTAAGGGTTGCAGCAAACCCTGGTTGCAGCAGGTACCTTGTGCCAAATTTTATATCAGCAGGGTGCCTGTGCCAAATGCCCAGGTTTGCTGCAGAATGCAAGATGCGCCACATACATGGCCACAACTGTGTGATGTTGCACAGGTATTCAGCACCCCCACTTGGTAAACACTAGAGGAACCAGAATGGTGGGGACAGGGGAGAAACATTAGGCCAGGAGGGTGCCAGAGGTGTACCAGGGGCCTGGGAGATGGCAGTGTTGGCATCAAGCAGAACTGTGTGAGCACCCGTCAGGGTGCTGGTGCCTGCCATATAGTACCAAAAATAACAAAGCACCACATATGTAATAAACCCCCCAATCTGATGGTTCCTTAGAAAGCAATTAAGCAGACCCACATAGTGGACCCTGACCCCTTCAAGCCGATGCAGAATTCCCCTTGGTGGTTCAGAGACAGCCCTCCCACCCTTGCCTCCATGATCACCCCAGTATAACCCCCAAAAAGTATGCCTGGTGGCCCAGTGGACCCCTTTCCTACCCTGTCCGGTGTTGTCTCACCACCCCACCCTCCCAATCCCAAATGGAAGCTGGCAGCCAGCACAACCTCCACACTCCACTATGGCTGGCTGATGACTGTCCTTTCATGGACCGCAAACTGTAGTGAATGACTGCTCAGTCACATGACTGAGCTTTCATTCACTTACAGTATGTGGTCTATGCAAGCACAGTCGGCAGCCAGCCATGGCAGTGAACAGAGGGTTGTGCTGGCTGCCAGCTTCCATTTTGGATTGGGGAGTGCAGGGTGTTGAGACAACACATGATGGGGTGGCGGATCCATTAGGCCTAGAGGCATACTTTTGGTGTGTTATACTGGAGTGATCACAGGGTCCGGAGTGGGAAAAGGCTGTCCTTAGAACCACCAGGGGGGTTTCTGCAGTGTCCTGGCAGGGATCAGGGTCCACTATGGGGGTCTGCTTAACTGCTTTCTAAGGTACCATCAGATAGGTGGGTTATTGCATTTGTGTGCCTTGTTACATTTGGTATTATACAGCTGGCATCAGCACCCTAATAGGTGCTCACATAGTTCTCCCGGATGCCAACACTGTCATCTCCCTGGCCCCTGGTACACCCCGCTGACCTATATCACTGTAGCAAATCACTTAGACCAGCTCCTGTCTGGACTAAGTGATCACCCTTGCTGCATCCATGGTGGGACTTTGAAATTCCCAATAAAGGGGATGTAGCAGCTCCACCATGGCGCATACCCCCTTACGCCCTGCCGTACCGGGTTGTTGGAAGCAACCCTGGTACAAGGGGGCTTTAACAGAGCTGTGTCTGGCACAGACACAGACCACACTATAAAACTGCATTTGCCTCAGGTTGTGATGCAAATCACAACTTGTGTCAAACACCTTTGACGCAACTCTCTTGCGTTCGTCAATGCCCTTTGAAAATTGGGCCCTATGTGCGCTTCTCCCAGTTACTAAACTTTAAATTTATAAATAAAAAATAAATACATTATCTCTGCCCTTCTTCATGAGGCAGTGTCATAACATGGCTATGTTCAAAATATGGTATAAAAATATTACAAAACAAACTTTCAAATCTTTTCCCCAATTTCTTTGCAGCAGCCCTATCGGCTCTGGACAGAGTTTGTTTCTTTCACTAACATACATGAAAACATTCTTGTACCCTTTTATTATTGTTTGGGCTATTTTTTCTTCTGTTTGTGCCTTTGCACTGACTGCTTTCTCCATCTCTCTCTCTCTCTCTCTCTGCTTTTCCAGACACATCTCCCTGTCTTCTTCCCTCTGTGTTTCCTTATACCTCTTAAATGCAATCCTTTTTGCCCTTACCTTCTTGGTAGATGCAGTTATCTTCTGTGTATCTATTTATCTATATATCTGTACAATGTGCAGGGACACAGAACCAATGTCATAAAAATGTTATCTTCACATATGTGTGATGAATTTTAGAACTTAAATTTATCACACACATGTTGGATAAACGCTTCCTGTCAATCACTCCCTCCCCCAAAATATACATCTGACAATTCTATAAGCAAGCAACTATACCTGACAGGGTGGGTGGTGTTGGACAATACTAGACTGTCCAGGGGCATAATGAGGCCCAAACCACAGGCAGAGGGTCTTACAGCCACTGGAAGGTCCAGTATTACTCATACCACCCACTCTGGGAGGTATTATTGCACTTAGAAAATGGACTACATGTGTCATATTTTATAGAATTACAAAAACACTTAAAGTAATGCTATAAAAACATAGTCCCTGTATCAACTGTTTTAGGCAGTAGAGGGCTCTACAGTGTTTGCTAGATATTTCATCCCTGAGATGTGTCTCTCCCACACCCCAACCTTTAGTTTTCTTTTATAGCTGATGGTGGGCAGGCTGCTAGACAATGGGGAGATTGGTTTAAAAGTAGAGAGAAAGAGAGAGCAGAGTAGCGTAATGTGGAATAGTAGAGATGGACATAAGGAGTCAGCAGATATGGTAAGAAAAGCAGTGCTTCTTGATTCATTTTGTTTGGGTCCAGTGTGGGTGCAGACAGGGTGAGCTGCAATGCGATCTTGGTTAGTGAAACATAGAAATTGATGGCAGATAAAGACCGCTTGTCCCACCCAGTTTGACCATTTCCCTACCTAATGGATAAGCTGCAGATCCTAGTTAACCAGCAGCCTACTTCTTTCTATCCCCACCCCCAAGAATTGCCTTATGACTGTTCCATGCATGCTTGAATTCAACCACTGTTTTTGACTCTACAACCTCCTCCGGAAGGGTGTTCCATGCATCCACAACCCTCTCTGTGAAAAAATACTTCCTTACATTACCTCTGAGCCGTCTCACCATCTTCAAATTGTGCCCCCTTGTTCTTGCACACCTCTTTTTTTGAAAGATGCTTCCCTCTTGGACTTTGTTGATTCCCTTGAGGCACTTGAAAGTTTCTATCATGTCCCCCCTCTCCCTCCTTTTCTCAAGGCTATACATATTAAGCTCCTTTAGTCTCTCTTCATATGTCTTCCGGTGCAGACCCTGCACCATTTTAGTTGCCCTCCTCTGGACAGCTTCCATCTTGTCTATGTCCTTGCGGAGATGGGGTCTCCAGAACTGCACACAGTACTCCAGATGGGGTCTCACCAGCTTCTGTACAGAGGGATAAGAACTTCCTGTTTTCTACTGGTGATGCCTCTCCCTATGCATTCCAGTATCCTCCCAGCCCTCCTTGCTGCCCTCTCACATTGCTTGCCCACCTTTAGGTCATCTGATATGACTACCCCCAGGTCCCTTTCCATTTTTGCAGTTGTTAGTATCTCACCCCCCATTGTGTACTCTTCCCCTGGGTTTTTGTTTCCCAGGTACATTACTCTGCACTTCATAGCATTGAATCTAAGCTGCCACACATTTGACCAGTCTTCTAACCTTGCCAAGTCCCTTCTCATCCTTTCCACCCCACCTTGTGTATCAACTCTGTTGCAGATCTTTGTGTTAGGGCTGATGGTGTAGCAATAGCATACTATTCACCTGATTGTCGGTGAAATATTGCTGACTGGAAAAAAAGACTGGTAATATGATCAGCACTCTTCTCCCCTTTGCTGTTGTTTTTTTTTTTTTAATTAAAGCTCATGTGTACAACTGGTATGAGTTCTGACCAGAGCAGTGACCATCGGGATTGAGAAACGGACTATGACATAACTTTCAAATGGCTCTTTGTTTTGTTGTGCTAGGGCCCCATTTTATTCAACATCTTTATCGAGGACATAGCAGAAGGGATCAAGAGTAAGATCAGCCTTTTCGCTGATGACACAATGATATGTGTGACAGTGGGCAGTGAGGAAGGGAGGCAAGAACTCAGGGAAGATCTGGCAAAACTCGACCGGTGATCAGGTGTATGGCAGCTGGGGTTTAATGCTAAGAAGTGCAAGGTCATGAACCTTGGGGCCAGAAACCCCAGGACCAGCTACTGGCTGGGGGGAGTGCAGGTATCTATTTCTGAGGAAGAAAAGGACTTAGGGATACTAGCAATAGGGGACATGAAGTTATCAGTGCAGTGCTGGAGGGTAGTAGTAAGAGCCAATCAAATGTTGGAATGCATTGCCGGGGTATCACCTCTAGAAGGGATAATGTCATCCTGCCATTGTACAGATCATTGGTGAGGCCACACTTGGAGTACTGTGTGCAATTCTGGTGCCCATACCTACATAAGGATGTAAAATTACAGGAGGGGCAACGAAGATGATCCTAGGTTGGGGGGATGAAACCTATCAGGAAAGATTGAGGGAGCTCAACATGCATTCCGTGGATGATAGATGGGAGGGAGGGACATGATAGAGACCTTCATATACTTAAAAGGCATAAACAGGGTTAAGATGGGAAGATTGCTCTGCCTAAAAGGAGGAAGGATCACAAGAGGGCACAATCTGAAGTTGGAAGGGGTGGATTCAGGAGGGAGATGAGGAGGCACTACTTTACAGAAAGAGTGGTGGCTGTGTGAAATGAAGTGCTGGAAGAATTGATTGCATTGAGGACAGTGGACAGTTTAAAAAAAGGGTGGGACAGAGTCAATGGAAAGATGAATACAAATAAGAACCTGGGGAGGGAAGAGATGGGGGTAGGGATGATGGGAAGGGAATGGGAAGGGAGAAGCTACAGTAAAGTATACTGTGAGCTGCACATACGGGCAGACTTGATAGATCATTGGGCCTTTTTCTGATGGCATTTTCGCATGTTCGTATATTATGCTTTTCTTGTCTTACTGTTTCTTGTAGCACTTGGTTGATAGTACCAAGCAGGGCTGGAGGTCACATCCCCCGCTAAGCAAGAGGAAAAAAATGTCAGCTGCTTTGTTTTAAAATTGAAACTGGCACATTGATACCAGTTCACTAGTGAAGAAGGTTGTGCTGGTACTTTGTCTGCAAGGCTGTACGGGTAGTTAATGTATCCCCAGCTGTGGCTCTCAGCCAATCAGAGAGCTCAAACTATCTAGCCTATTTCTAAACAGGACATGTGATGGGGATTTGAGTGATACATTATTTGTCTACACTCAAGCAGTTTCAATCAATCAATCAATCAAAATCTTTATTTATCCAGGCGGTCATCGTTGAGCAATGCTCATTTGCAAGATGGACCTGGTTGGAACATATTCACATCTTATACAAGGCCACACAATAAATTTACATTCGGGTACAAAAAGGTACAAATATAACACAGGGCATAGATAAGATAAGACAACACATAAGTTCATATAATCTTAGACCAGTACTGGCGAGGTACAAGGTGCAGTAAGCATATACATACACAGAGGTCTCTTCAAGCGACAAGGGGGATAGAGTTGAATAATACAGAGGAAGGAATACATTTGGGCAGCAAAGAGGACCAAGGAGAGGAGAGGAAGAGGAAGGACTGGGAGGGTAGCGAGTATAACACAGGGTGGAGGAGGGAAGTAGTGTTAGGGTAGGGGAAGGGAATGAAGTAGAATGCTGGGGACGCAGGATGGAAAGGGAAAGAGGCTGGGAGGTTGTCTCGACCAGAGGGTGAGGAAAGCTCCTACCCAAAGAAGGGAGACTGGGAGAGGAGTTGGGATGTAGTGTCAGTAAGGCAGGGGATAGGACAAATATATCTAGGGGGGAGGCAAAGCAAAGTGACGGTGGCTTACTGGTGGGTCCGATCAGGGAAGGGTTCCAAGGCAGGCATAGGTACAGATCCTGGATGCATAAAACAGTTTTACCTCTGGCACATGACTGATGGCTTACACCACTCGTGAGGTTACCGAACTGTTCTTGTGTACATAAATAATATATCACACAGGTCCCTATTGCAGATACCCAAAATATACACATATATAAAGTACATGTATATATTATAGGAGAATGGTCATGCCCCCATAGTTAGGATTGAGTAGCATGTTGTGTCTGTTTAGAGTTAATATCAAATTTTCACTTTAATAACCTTGCAACTAATCAATGGAGTTGCACAACATTTGGTATGTGCTGTCCCGTGGCATAGATCTCTCACATGGTGAGTTTTATTCAGGTCAGATATACGAATTCTGAGACCTGGATGGTGCAAAAACCTTAAAAGTCGCCATTTTATGCATTTTGTTCCTCATCACTTTGCATCCAGATGGTGTGGGATTTTGGTGTGATTGTTTTGTGGTAGATACAGCTTGGGAAACAGAACTGCCATGCATTTGTTTGGTGAAAAAATATTAAACTGTCGCAAAGGTATTTAATTTTTAAGTTCTCATTGTTTTCAATGGGAAAATCACTTTCCAGGATAGAGGGAAAAAGTTCAACAAAGGATTGATCTTGCAAAAAAGGTTTTTTCTCACAAGACCCATTCCTTTTTTGTGAGAATAAAATCATTTTCTGTGAGAGAAACATCCTTTTTCACCTGCTGCCAACTTGTTTTTTTTTTTCACAAACTAAAAAGAGTGGAGAATGCATAAAAATGTTGTCATTTTACAAATCAAACACTAGAATCTAGCAAAATGGCCCCATTTATCTAGATTCTGGTGTTTGTTTTTCCCAATTAGGGCCAGAAATACTTTTTCTGGGCATCTGAAATCCAGCGTGCCCAGCTTAGCAAGAAAAGCCTTCTGCTGCGTTCTCTGCATGAGAACAGCAGATTTTATTTCATTCTGCAGCTGCAGCTGAAGTCCTGTTGCCAGCTGCAATGTGAGTTGTCAGATCTTATTTTCTCTGGTGTCTAGTGGCACCCTTCACTCCCCGATCACTGTCCTCATATTGTCGTTGGTGTCTAGTGGCACCCCCCACCCTCCAATCACCATCCTCAAGTCCCTTGCTTATTTATTTATTTATATAATCCAACACCAGGATGCCCACCTCCGGTGTTGGACGCGCCCCATAGCCCGTTGTTTTATTAATTTGCTGACTTCAGGGGATCCAATCTCCATGTCAGCATCTAAAGCACCCCAGCAGTCTGGGACATTGGGGTGCCCACTCCAGTGTCCCAAAATATTTCTTTTGTTTACTCCTGTAAAATAAAAACTGTACCCTAATGTTTTGGTATTTTTTTTCACCTGAAAAAAAAAAGTTCCATCATCATCCCCACCACTACACTCCCCCATCCTGACCCACTGAGCAGCTACCACCCCACACACACCCTAATCCTATACTTACCACTGGAGGTTGTAGGCTGTCCTCTTCTGTAGACCAAGACATGTCTGCCTTCTTCAAAGCCAAACTGTGAACTGAGGAATCAAGGTAAGTGCCGTATAATGTACTTCTTTTTTTTTTCCTTTTTTTTTAAATATATTTTTATTCAGAGGTTTTACCAAGAGAGATCTGAGGACATCTTATGTGACATCACTTTACAATAAATAAGAGACAAGGATGACATCTGACATATGATCAGGTATTAGTCAGGGTTTACATATCTAGATTATTATAAACAAGTACATTTGCTTGATCTCCTATATTCTCCCCATGACAATACCAGGTCTAGATAACTTTTTTATTTTTTTTAATTTTATTTTCCCCCAGGGAATCAAATCTGATCTATGTCTGGACACCCTCAGTCACCATTTGGTCCAGAAAGTTATACATCTCTGAACCTTTAAGTTAATATGAGCCATCAATAGCTCCATTCTATATATTTGATAAGTAATGTCTTCCCATTCCCGTGAAGTTGGTGGGTCTTTTTGGAGCCATTTCCTCATCACAGCTTTATGTGCTGCAAGGAGTAATATAGTTAACAAGAACCAGGGGTTACCCCTCCCAATCCCAGTAGGAAAATTGAAGATAAGTGCACAATCAGGTGTCAAAGTCACTATTTCTAGGAACAATTCCACCAAAGCTCCTCCCACTTCTCTACAGAATGTCTCTAAGATTGGACAGCTCCAAAAAACATGTGTATGATTAGCCGAAGGTTCTCTACAGTCTCTCCAGCATTCTGATCCTACATTAACATCAAACTTCCCTACTATTTGTGGTGATTTAAAGTATCTTAATACACACTTCCAGCCAAACTTTCTCCAAATTGAGAACTCTGTGGTTCTATGGATTGTTAAATATATCAGTTCCCTTCTCTCTTTCTCCAAACTAATACCTAACTCTTCCTCCCACCGGTATTGTGCGCATAATGTTTTCTCTTTCTGCTGACTATTTAAGGCTTGATAAGTCCTGAATATGACATGTTCTGGAATGGCTATCTCTATTGTTTTAATTATAATTCCTGCCAACAGGTGTATCCCCCGGATCCCAGGAGGTGCCCACCAGTATCCTACAATAATTTCTTTCCTGAAGAAATCTATAAAAGTCTTGTTTCCTCAGGTGATATTTGTCTTCCAGTGTCTGAAATTGACAGAAAATTCCCTGCTCATAGAATTGATAAAATCTAGTAAGTCCCAGGTGTTGCCACCTTTTAAATGTGCAGCGTAGTCTGGCTGGGTCAAACCTGGGGTCTTCAGTGATTCTTTGTAAGAGGTTTAGTATTGGGTCTTTATTTTTTTTACTTATTGCTGTCCAGATTCACAGAATCTGTCTAGTTTGTTTAAATCTGATCTCTCTTTCCAGTATTGCCTTTGGTATGGTATGTCAGAATAAAAATTTCTCATTCTCCATTATTTGGTTACCTTGTTCTATCTTTTTCCAGTGTGGGTCCACCTCTTTATCTAACCAGTGTAATATATGTGATATTACCATGCCTGTGCATATTGTTCTAAATTTGGTAGGGCTAGCCCTCTCTTGTTCTTGGGTAACTATAGAGTCTTGTATTTAACCCCTGGCTTTTTGCCCTGCCATATGAACCTAGAAATCATACTGTTCAATTTTTTGTAGTCTTTCTTTGATGGAAAGACTGAGAGAGTCTGGAAAAGGTACAAAAACCATGGAAGTATATTCATTCTTATAACTTCTATTCTTTGATTCAAAGAAAGGGCTAGAGGCTCTCATCTCTGGAAGTCCTCTCTAATGGAGTGAAGTAGTTGAGTATAGTTAGTATTGTAGAGATTATGAGTTTCATTTGTAAGATTTTTCCCTAAATACCTAAATGTATTGCTTTTCCATCTCAATGGAAACCTTGTCTGGATCTGTGGGCTCAGCTGATAATTAAAAGTCAATACTTCCATTTTACTTGTGTGTAATTTATATCCTGATATAGACTCTGGGTCCCAGATATTCAAACTGCACCAGGCTGTGGCGCAAGCTTGGGCACAGCTCAACTTGACTGTGCAAGGGTGCGGACTGGGCGATATTCAACGGAGCTGCACCATGGCTCAGCAGTGTTGAATATCGCACCCTGGCCACCCGCAGTGTGCATGGCACAGTGGCACTGTGCCAGTGCAAGTGGCCAGAGTGGAGCATGGTATCCCTCTGTACAGACAGCTGGTGAGACCCCATCTGGAGTACTGTGTGCAGTTCTGGAGACCCAATCTCAGCAAAGACATAGACAGGATGGAAGCTGTCCAGAGGAGGGCAACTAAAATGGTGCAGGGTCTGCACCAGAAGACATATGAAGAGAGACTTAAGGACCTTAATATGTATAGCCTCGAGGAAAGGAGGGAGACGAGGGGCATGATAGAAACTTTCAAGTACCTCAAGGGAATCAACAGAGTCCAAGAGGGTAGCATCTTTCAAAAAAATAGGTGTGCAAGAACAAGGGGGCACAATTTGAATATAGAGGTGGGGGGTGGCTCAGAGGTAATTTAAGGAAGTATTTTTCACAGAGAGGGTTGTGGATTCATGGAACGGCCTTCCGGAGGAGGTTGTGGAGTCAAAAACAGTGGTGGAGTTCAAGCATGCATGGGACAGTCATAAGGCAATTCTAGGGGGTGGGGGTAGGAAGAAGTAGGCTGCTGGTTAACTAGGATCTGCAGCTTATCCATTAGACAGAGAAATGGGCAGACTGAGTGGGCCAAGCGATTCTTATCTGCCATCAAATTTTATGTTTCTGTGTTTCTATAAGTTCCATTGGGACCATGCACAGCAACTGTGATATTCAAAAGTTAACATGCAGATGGGGCCATAATGTATGCAAGACACACATGGGGTCATTTCCATGTCATTATGGCCCCATTTGCATGAAGATGCACCGATCCCTGATGACTTGTGCCTGGTGCCCTGCCAGACAGCAGCCGTCAGGGACTGATGCCCCCTGCAGCCGGCAATGTGCTTCACAGCCCGATCGTTCGCATCTGTGAAAAATTAGAAATGTCCTTCCAATAGCCCTGGTGGTCCAGTGGACCGCTATCTGCCTGATCGCAGGCATTTGTAAAAAAAATGAATAAGTCCTATATCTCTGGTGGTCCAGTGGACTGCTATCTGCCTGATCACGGGCATGTGTAAAAGAAAGGAATAAGTCCTATATCCCTGGTGGTCCAGTGGACCGCTATCTGCCCGATTGCAGGCATTTGTAAAAAGAAAGGAATAAGTCCTATATCCCTGGTGGGTCAGTGGACCACTATCTGCTGATCGCGGCATTTGTAAAAACAAACAGGAATAAGTCTATATCCCTGGTGGTCTGGGTGCCCTCTCCCACCGCTCTGTTCCCCACTGCTCCCCACCCCCCATCAGTTGGTAGCAACACTGCCTCGCTCGGCCAACTCTGCCGCCTTCCTCGACCGACACCATCGGCAGAGCTGTACACCCATGGCAGCTAGCTGGATGATGTAGCTCTATATCAGACATAATATTCCAGATATGTGAATGATTCATTCACATATCTGAATGTGTAGGTATGGGTTGCACGCCATTGGCTCACACTGTAAACCATCGGGCGCAGCCTCACCGATGGTGTCAGTCGGTGGGCGGCGGCAGGTGGGTGGGGTTCTGCCGTCGGCTGGCTGGACGGGGAAGCGGGCAGTGGGGCACAGGGCTGGTGAGGGAGCAATCTAGACCACCAAGGATATAGGACTAATTCATTTCTTTTTACAAATGCCCGTGATCGGGCAGATAGTGGTCCACTGGACCATCAGGGATATTGGACGGACATTTCTGTTTTTTTACAAATGCCCATGATCGGGCAGACAGCGGTCCACTGGACCATCAGGGATATTGGACAGTTTATTATTTTTTTTCACAAATGCTCATGATCAGGCATGGGGGGTGCTTCTAGGTGCAGCTGGAGCTCCGGTGGCCACCCACAGCTGGCAGCTGCCGTGTTGCATCCTGCAATGTGGCAGCTCACCTGTGGGTGGCCATCAGTTGTTCCTTTTTTAATTTGGATCAACTTTGTGCTGGCGCAAGTAGGGGTTGCGCATGCATGGCTCTGCACATCCCGGGCTGAATATCGGGCTGTGCAGGGTAATCATGGGCACACCCCCCCCACACACCTGCGCTTACATAGAAACATAGAAACATAGAATTTGATGGCAGATAAGGACCGCTTGGCCCACCCAGTCTGCCCATTTCCCTACCTACTGGATAAGCTGCAGATCCTAGTTAACCAGCAGCCTACTTCTTCCTACCCCCACCCCAGAATTGCCTTTAAGGACTATCCCATGCATGCTTGAATTCCCCCACTGATTTTGACTCACAAGCTCCTCCGGAAGGCCATTCCATGCATCCACAACCCTCTCTGTGAAGAAATACTTCCTTAAATTACCTCTGAGCCGCCCCCCTCTATCTTCAAATTGTGCCCTCTTGTTCTTGCACACCTCTTTTTTAGAAAGATGCTACACTCTTGGACTTTGTTGATTCCTGATGCCCTCCGGTGCATCGAGATTTGTGCTGCGCACTTTTCCCTTTTGAATATCATGCCAGTGCCCATCAGTGGGCTGCTCATGGTGCAACACTGTTGCACCATGTGCAGCCCTTTTGAACATCTGGGCTTAAGTCTCTTGAGATAGAGAACAACTTCAGGAGGGAAGTCTCTGGCTCCATTAAGTAAATTAACAGGTCATCAGCAAAAAAGACCATTTTATATATGATATTTAAATAATTTATTCCTGTAATTTGTATATTTTCCTGGATGGCTTGAGCCAAGGGTTCAGTGTACAGTGCAAAAAGGGAGGGAATAGGGGGCAGCCCTGATGGGTACCTCTGTTTAGGGAAAAAGGGTCAAGTATGACCCATTCACTTTTATCATGGCCTGCAGGAAGGTATATAATCGATGAATTATATTCAAAAAGGGTGCAGGAAGGTTGAATTTTTCCATGGTGTATCTCAGAAATTTCCATGAGACCCTGTCAAATGCCTTCTGGACATCCTTACTCAGAAGGATAGAAGGGGTTTGTTCTCTTTGCACCACCTCTAAGAGGAACACTGTTCATTTAATATTGTCTGCTGTTTGGCGTTGATTATAAAACCTGCTTGGTCTTTATTGATAATATGTGGCAATATGTTCTCTAATCATTTAGCCAAAATTGCAGTGAAATATTTATAATCCTGATTTAAAACTGATATGAGATTGATAGGATTCACAATTTAATGGATCTTTATCTGGGTTGAGTATAGTGGATATATTAACATATTGCCAGTTATTCGGAGTGGAGAGGTATTCTCCTGTATTGCGTTGAACAATTTAGTTAACTGTGGTAGTAATGCTTTCTGAAATGTTTTATAAAATTCTGCAGTATATCCATCTGGGCCTGGGCTTTTGTTTGGTTTGGAATTATGCAGAGCAAGGTCTATTTCCTGGGAAGTAATGGGTCTAGTTAGGGAATTATGTTGTTCCTCTGTAAATTGGAGTAATTGTATATTTAAAAAAAAAAATCCTGATCTTTTTCCTCGTCCGGTTCCTGGGGTTGATTATATAATTTTAAATAAAATTCCCTAAATCCCTTGAGTATATCTTTAGTTTTAGTCAATATTTTAGACTGTGTAGGGTGTTTTACTTTAGTTATTTTGGGGGATGCTTGTTGTTTTTGTAATCTATAAGCCAAAACCTTGGCTGCCTTACTACCCCCTATAATATCTTTGTTTCACATACATCAAAGCATGCTCTGTCTTTTGATTTAATAAATCTTGTAGCTGAGTCTTAACCTGGTTTATCTGTGTAATTGTAACACACCTGTCTTCTGCATGTAATTGTTGTAGTCTCTCTAGCTCTGTTTCTAAATCTTGTTGCTTCCTAGCTCTCTGTTTCTTTTGATGAGTTGCATATGCTATAATCTCGCCCTGCAGTACTGATTTTAAAGTGTCCCATAGTGTTCCTTACGGTACTCCTGCTGTACTATTCTCCTTTAAAATTCTAGGGATCCATTGCTGAACCTTTTCTTTGAACTGTTTATCTTTGATGAGCATATTATTAAACCACCACTGCCTCATTATCACTTCCTGCTCTGATTCTAATTCCAAAGCGATTATAGCATGGTCTGATAGATAAATTGGTGAAATTGCTGCACTATAAATTATATCTAAAGATTCCATGTCTACCAAAGAAGTAATCAATTTGTGAGTAGGTGTTATGGACCCCTTAGAAATGTGTGTAACTATGAGATGTTGGATAGCAGTGCCGCCAGGTATCTATTAGTGCTAAATCTTTTATTAACCTCCTGCCATGTTTCTGCCCCTTATAGCTTTGGGTCAGTTAGGGTTAGAGCTATCCTGCAAAGGATTCATAAAGAGATTCAAATTGCCACCCAGAATCAATACCCCTTGCTTAAATGCCATAATTTTATCAAAAATGGTCTGATATATAGTTCTCTCTGAGCCTAGAATGACATACATGCTTCCTATTGTGTATACCTACCCTTCCCACTTTCCTCTGATCAGAGTCAACCTGCCCTCCCCATCCTGGCATGATTCCAGAATTTGAAATGCTGAGGACCTTGGTATAAGAATTGTGGATCCCCTCTTTTGTTCCCTCATGTATGCACTAGCCACTATGTCCGACATCCTATACTTGAGTAGTTTCTGATGCTCGTCATTGGATACATGTGTCTCCTGAAGAAGTATGATCTGGGGTACATTTTTTTAAGATGACAATTATTTTTAGATCTTTTTATAGGATCATTCAATTTATTAACATTCTGGGATACCACTCTGAGGCGCTTCCTATTCTGAGACATCTTCATACACTTGATAATTATTCTCTTCTCCCATTTTTTCACCTTTATTATACTTTTCCTCTACTTTCCTCCTAACATTTCCTGAGTTGTCTTTTCTCCTTGCTATCCTGATTTTGTGTCTCATCTGTTTATTCTCCTTGATGTATCAGTGTCTCTCCTTCATTTTTATCCCCCCTAAGTAACTGCTCCTCCTCCTCGCACTAATAACTATATACAAAGTGACTTCCAATGTCAGAATCATCTCTGACAAGAATGGAATATTCCGTCAAAGGTGGACTACTTGCCTTACTCTGTAGGCCTGTCCTGGGGGCTTGCACATATCCCCAATAATGCAACAGAAGACAAAGTTGGACCACGGCCAAAGCTCTTGTTTGGTAGTCTGGCCCAATAAAAAGGAAACTTAAATAAAGAATAAAAATCCAAATGCATAATATCTCTAAACTGAGGTAGTTATTACAGGTGCAGAACTTTGGTCTCTTCATTTGTCTTTCCCCCCCCAATACAGATTTGCAAGGAACTTTGTATAATTAAAACATTCAGTCTTCATTATTTGTAGCTATTCCATCAGGCTTCAGATCCCCCTTCAAATTAATTTCTTCCGGTCGTATTGACCAGTTATGTCCCAGATTCTTCTAAAAATTATCCAGTGAACTCCTTCTATTAGAAAATCCCCATGGCTCTCAGTCACAGGGAGTACGTGCCTCAAGGTGGTTAGTACTTATGACCTTTGCCTTCCCCTGACACTGGGAGGCCTAGATTTTTGGTTTCCAGCATACTTCCTAAGGTCAACAGGTCCCCCTCCTGCCCCTGTAGCCCACATGAGGTGCTCCAGACCCAGTCCAGGGTCCCCCCGGGGTTCCACAGCAAGACCCCATGTAAGCTTTCTTTGTTTAGATCTCTGAGACGTAGCCCTCTGAAGGCACCCCATTATTTACTAATGTGTTTAACAATCCACTGTGTTAGTTGCTGTAGGTGTGCCCACCCCCTCAGACTCCCAAAGTCATTTAGGCATGATTCTTTAGCAGGAAGCAAGGGCCAGCTACCTGACCCCCCTCTCTATACTTTAGTCATTGTCTGGTGTCTGAATTAGGGCGCATAAACACTATTCCCACAAGTGACCTGACCCTTAGGTTACTTTTGGCACCATTCAGCAGCCACGCTCATTAGAGATCTCTTTACCACTAAATCTACCCTTTCAGGACCCACATCTATAATACAACCATCTGTATACTTCCCCGCGAGGGTATGTATCCCCCAAACCTGGTCCGGAGCCCCCACCTGAGCCACCAAGTGATACAAATGGGGGACCCATTTCTCTGCATGCTGGTTTCCCTCCTCATCAGGGCACTGCACTCTAACCTGTAGACCTACTCATCAAAAGGGAACAATCATAATTTATATTAGTAGCAAATTGACCCAAAAGTTTCTTTATTTCATTGAGAACTACTTGCTGTGAGTTCTTCCCCAGTCGCCTGTCTTTAATCAGACCCCAGTCCATGTTGTTTGGTCTCCCCGGTAGATTGGATGGTAATTCATATCTTCTCTGTCTCAAGTCCTCCATCACACTTATCACGTGTTATATGTGGCTTGTCCATTAAGATACTGTATCATCAGACTTAAGGGGTAGGGTGTGCAAAATTTTAGTTTGAGGTGTCTTAGGATTGGAAATAAAGGGCACATATCCCTGTCTTCTCTGCATTGTGACTCTCACATAGTCGTTATCAAAAAAAGAGTCTTTGCTTCCCAGCAATACTGTCCCTGTAGTCCAAGCCTTCTGTAGTATTGTTTATTTTGTATGATAACTCTGGAATTGAATAATTGCAGAATAGGGACGTGCCTATGGACCCAAGGGTTTGGGGCTGAGTGCGTGATGATCCCACTCTATTTCCATGGGGAAATCCTGCTCTAAGTCCAGCACTTCTCTCAATATGTTTTCCATAGATCCCCTCATGTCTCTCCCTTCTCTATTCTCTGGTATTCCATAAATTTGAATATTCTGGCATCTCTGTCTATTCTCTGCATCTTCTTGTCACTCTCCTAGGGCTTTAGTAAGGTCCAGAAGCTGAGTTAATGTGGATTGGATCTGGGGAAATCTCTGCAGCTTGGTTCGAGCTGGTATGCTCCAACGTTATTACCTGGGACTGCAAAGTCGACATATCTGCACAGAGAAGGTCATGTTCGGATCAAAAGTCTTGGAAATCTTTTTTAATATCTTGCAGGTCTGTTATTATTCTATCCAATTTATCATTCAAAATGATATCTTTAGTTTTTTGGTTTTTGCGTGCTGATTTCTTGCCTGAGGATACCGTCTGGGCCTATGACAATTCTGAGGTCTCCAAATCTGATTTTTCATTTCCCAATTTCTCCTCTTCGATCGGTAATATTGCAAATCTATTTGTAGTTCCGCTTTGAGTATTTGAAGCCATCTGTAAAAATTTCTCCATTGACTACTGTTTTTGGTTTCATTTATGGCTTTTTCTAACTAATTTGGGAGGGAGTGGGTATGGAACTCAAATCTTAAGCTGTCATTATCTCCAGAGCTGCACCAGAAGTCCCATATAATGTATTTCAATGGTGTTTTGAACTTATGTTTATAATTTTACCATTTGTAGCACTTTTTGTTGCCAAATTTTCAACTTGGCCTTTTTTGGGACCCCACCTGATAAACACTGGTATGCAAGTGGAAGCTGTGGGATTCAAACCTAGGTCTGGTCTGCTGGATGTCACCAGATCTGCAGCTCAGAGCCTTAGACCACTGCGCTATACTGCCTCTCTAAATGATAACAATTTTAACCTGTTTTAATTTTTTTAATGGACACAAAATGGCAGCAAACAAAAAAGAAATTTTCCATATGAAACAGGATTCCTTTTTCATTTCATATAGCTATCTTTTAGTGCTTACTGAGCATGCTCAGAATTTATTTTATCACTATGCAATAACTTCCAAACAGCTTATTATTTTTTCACCAGACTACTAAAACGGACATCAGGGGCTGGTTGCACAGAACTAAGCTTACTGTTAAGTCTAAATATGTGGTTTTAAGACTTAAAAGTAGTCTAGCATAAGTCCTTGATGTGAGACTGTTGCACAAATGAAAAAATGGCCTGACTTACATAAGATTGGTCTAAGCCCAATGATGCCTAGCAACATAGACTGGACTGTAAACTGGACTTACACTGACTCTTCTCTCTGTAAAAATCAAGATGGCTGCCATATGCAAGTGTAATTTCTCCTGCTCCAGACTGTGAGTTGAAATTAAGTGTTATTAGCAGTCATATGAATTTTGTTGCTGTTGTTGTTAGCACACAAGTTTTTACAACGTTGTAAATATTGTTTTATCACAGTGATAATAGCTGTGCTTGTTCTAAAATGTTTGTGATTGTAAACACTGAATGTTCACTTTTGTGCTAAAAAAATGATTGAAATATGTTTTATAACACAATGGCGAACCTCTTGTTTCACAATGAATTAAGTATTCCGAGTTACATGGGGGAGGTCCGCAAACTAACTGTCCAAATAATGGGCTGCACATGAGCTGCATCTCATAGGATGTGCTTCTTGCATTAGCAGAGACAGACTACCAGCTCCTATTGCCTGAGATAAGCATTTAAAATAATACCAAAAGTACTTACTTAAATGGGAAAAAAAGGGTTGCTCAGAGATCAGTTTCCCAGCTCTGTCTACACAAAGGAAAATCACACATATGGGGGAGGGGGTTAATGCTTGAGTTTACTGGCATTACTTCTCTGTGGAATAACGTGCACAATTTCTGTGTTGCGTGTCTGAGATCTGATTTCTGGTGTGTCATTCCTTATCAATAGAAAGTTCAAAGCATAGCAGTGGCATGCAGATGCCCCGTAAATTAATTTGTTAGCTGCTGGGATTGTGTTGTGGAGCAGAATGCTTGCTTCCCTGCCTATCAACAAAAAACGAAAGCAGTGCACGAAAGCAGTCACATTCCAGTGTATGCCATGCATCTTCATTGTATTCTAAAGTAAGTAAATTCTTGCCCCAGCTAAGTAAAATATATAGCAAAACTGTCATTCTGTAGCCTATGACATAAAACAGCCAAGTTAAATGGACTGCTTCACCCTGCACAGCTATCCTGTTACTTGCTTAAAACTATATGACTGCTGTCTGATTGCTCAGATAAATGCAGTTAATCACAACCAGTCTGTTTGTTCCTTAAAGGATCCTCCTTTTGTGCTTCAGAGATGAAGACACTTGCTCACTCTGTTCTGGGCTTCTAACAATAAAATGATGGGAACTTTGCACACTTTGTTGTGTGACTCGATAATTGTTTATGACTGTTGCAAACCTCAAGGATGCAGGAAGTATTAAATTGCGAAAAAAAAAAAAAAAGACCTCCAGGATTTTGGATAGAGAACCTGTGAGTTTGTTTACTACTGTATGTGGGCCACAGTTCCTTATCAGTCTGTCTGTCTCTTCAACTACTGCTAGCTTTAGGGATGCAACAGTGGCTAGCCTAATTCAGTTAAAGAATATGCTGGCTATATGTAGACAGAGTCCATGGAAGCCAGACCAGATATTTATAGCATAATTCAAAAGAGCAAATGGTAGCCAGTCCGTGGCACCATGGTATAGCTACCACTCACAATGTTCGTGACCCTGGTTCCTGCCCAGAGCCTGGGTCATTGCGTAATTGGCTAGATGAAAGGGAAACGTGCGTTTGATGGACTGCTTTCCTCTGAGGTGGAATGGAAGCGGTGCCAAGTATTTGAGTGTGCCCTATCAGCAGCTGGTGGTCAGACAACTGGGACCACGATGCAGAAGGTGGAGGTCGGGCAGATGTCCAATATGCTGCACAACACCACCATTGACATTAGTACACGCCTGCTGTTCCACACCATGTGTGAACAGAGGGAAAATGGAGAATAACCTTGGCTGTTGGCCCACCTACTGCTTGCAGTGACAATTATCCAGGTTTGGTAACAACCCTAGGTTGTCAGAGGGCCAGCCAGGGGAGGTGTGTTGAGTGTTCCACAGGATGCTGTCATCCAGAGAGGGAAGGGGGATCACAAATGCTGTGCACCCCCACCTGGGTAATCATAGGTGGAAGTGTAGATAAAGTGCAGCATTGGGGTTAGGAGACAGCTGATTGGTTGGATGAAGGTACATACCTTGCGTGACCATGTCCATCTAAGCCAGTGTCACTTAGGGGGAGGATGGTGGTGAGGGTGAAAAGGGGAAAATGCAGGCAAGCACTATGACAGCTCCCTGCAGCCTGAAGACCCTGTAGCCCACCAGTCTAGGCTCACCCCTGGGGTCCCAACTGTAACATTTGTGATGGAACTGGCTCAGCCTGAGGACCACCACCATGGGGAAGGAATACCAAAGAATCACTCCAAGAGGCAGGTAAGTAGGAGATAGCTGGGCTGACAGGTTGGAGCTGCACAGGGCTGTAAGAAAGGACAAGGCTTGCTCGGGGATGGGGGTAAAGAGAAGGTAGAAAAGAAGAAAGAAAATCACCCTAGCTTGGGGGGGGTTGTCATCATCATCCCTCCCCACAGTGCAACGAGGACTACCAAGGGAAAGAACCACTATCACCCAGGTCAACTGACGCGGAATAGCCTCAGTATCAGTCCCTCTCACCTTGAAAAGTGACTTGAAGGGACCTGATCTGTCACAGCCAGTGCCACACTGCTGACACGCACCATAAAAATTGCCAGGAGCCAGGCTGGCACCAGATCATAACAACAAGGTGTCCACTGGGGAAGACTGAGAGTACAGCATTGGCACCACGACCATCAAGGATGAGGACCTGATGTCAAGACAGGCACCACCTACCCCCCACCAGCACCAGGCCATGACACTATCGTCCACTGGAGAAAACTGAGCATATAGCACTGGTCCCACCACCGGGGGCTGGGGACTGGGGCCAGACATCTCAGTTCATACCATCCTGATCACCAGCATGAGAACAGTGCCAGGAGCTTGGATGGCACCAGGCCATGACACCCAGGTACCCACTGGGTAAGACCGAGTATATAGCTTTGGCCTCAACACCAGGTACATGAGGTATACAAGATAGGCAGAGAGAGGGAGATTTTCAGCTTGCTACCCAAAAGATGCTAGCTGTTGACCAGAACCCCCAGCGCCTCCAATGCCTTGGCAGGGCAAGGTCAAAGAGGACCATATGCTTCGGTGGCAGCAAAGATGCCAGGAAGGGACCCAGGAAAAAGGCCTAGAGACTGCACCTCACTACTTGCACAAACAATATTGGGGATTTGGGACCAGGGACCCTCCCCCCTGCAAACTAGACCTATGGAAAAATTCTTTATTTGTTTTGATACATTGTCCACTGGTCACTATGGAAACTAGCTCACTAGTCCACTAAGGAAATTATATAAATCTCCCTGGGATGACTCTAGCCACCAGACTACCAATGATAAATGATTTAAATAATTCTAGGCCATTAACCCCAAAAAAACCTCCCTAACCCACCTAGGCTACAACTTCTACTCATTGGCAACTAGGCCATCTTGGTGGCATCGGCATTTTTTCTGAGACTCTCCACAAGCAACATTTTCTCATCTCTATTCTTATCTCTTTACTAATTTAATTTCTTTCTCTATTTCTCTAGCTTCCTACTTTGCCATAATAATAACTTTTTATCTAAAGTTCCCCTTTTTATGTTTGCTTGCACGCATGTGCAAGAAACATAGTGCCATCATTGGAGATTTCGGAGGTGTGTCACCTCCTCCTCCAATTCAGTCAGTGTGCTGGCAGGCGTGGCCCCTGTAAGGCAATGCATTTTGGAGCTGTCTATGACACGCTCCAAAATGCAGTGGCATACAGTTGAAAGGGGGAGCTACACTTGAGTGAGTAGCGATAAGATATCGCCTGCTCATGCGCAGCTCCCCCCCACACACACACGCGCGCGTCCACGCAGGCGTGCGCGCCCCTCCCGCATGCACTGTATAGCCAACGGGGTGCCCAATCCCCATCAGCTGTGCTGCATTCCCCCAGCCTCCCCCAAAGACCTGAAAACTGCCATGCTGGGTGCCCATCCCAGCGTGGCAAGTAATCATATAACCGGCAGGTGCCCAATCCCCGTCGGCTGCACTGCCTCCCAGTAGTAAGTGCCATGCTGGGGAGCCCCCCCAAGCGTGGCAATGTATTCCTTAGGCGTGAGGGTGCCCAATCTCCCGTCGGCTGAATGGCTCCCCAGCATCCTTGTGCACCACGCTGGAGCCCACCCCAGCGTGGCAAATGTCCCATTTCGTAAGTTTTTGTTTTCTACCTGTAAAGAAAAACGGTCCACGGCGAGTCTCCCGCCCCCTCCCACAACCCACCCACCCACTGCACACCCAGCCTCCCCACACCCCCCCTCACCCCATACTTACCTCCGGACTCTGGCGTGATGATCTTCAGTAGACCGGGAACATGTCTGCACTCTTCAAAGCCGACCGCGAACTGAGGAAATGCTGGTAAGCTATATAATGGGCAAGATGGGGGGGGGTTCAACTTTGTTGCATATCTCAGACATTTTTTTGAATTTTTGCAGCAAATTTTCAACATGGGGTTTTTGGGACCCCTTCTCATGATGGATGTTACCGTCATGGCGTTATTCGGACCCGAAGGGTGATTTTGCACAGTGACTGCAAAATCACCCTTTGGACCTGAATAATGGCATGACAGTGTCATCAATCATGAGAAAGGTCTCAAAACCATGCTGATAATTATTCCAAAACAAAATGACTGTTTCTGGCGTCGTTGCACGCAGTTCCTCGCAGGCTTGTAAGTTCATGAATTTTCAAAATTTTCACTCCAGATTTTCAACATTGCCATTTTACCACACCTTCTTATGGTAGTACAGCTGTCATTTTCACATCATCAAAATGTGTTCCGTACATATGGCGCACAATGGCAGTCAGTGTCGAAATCAATACGGACAAATTAGAAAATCACAGTGACACTGTTCATGAGCAGAGGTCTTAAAATGGCTATGTTGAAAATTTGGTGAAAAAAGTCCTTAAAATGACTGTTTTACGAGCGTGCATTGCATAGTTCATACGCACACTCGTAAGGTCATGAATTTTCAATATTTTCACTCCAGATTTTCAACATTGTCATTTTACCACACCTTCTTATGAGTAGTACAGCTGCCATTTTTCACATCTCACCCAAAACGTGTTTCCACCCATGTAGCGCACAATGGCGCAGCTGGTGTGCGAGATCAATGTACGGGACAAATTAAGAAAATCACAGTGACACTGTTCATGAGGTGAGGTGTTAAAATGGCTATGTTGAAAATTTGGTGAAAAAAATTCCAAAAAATGACTGTTTTACGAGCGTGTATTGTACAGTTCCTACGCATGCTCATTAGTTCGCAAATTTTCAATATTTTCACTCCAGATTTTCAACATTGCCATCATACCACACCTTCTTATGAGTAGTACAGCTGTCATTATTCACATCTCACCTAAAACGTGTTTCCGCCCATGTAGCGCACTATGGCGCAGTCAGTGTGCGAAATCAATGTACAGGACAAATTAAGAAAATCACAGTGACACTGTTCATGAGCAGAGGTCTTAAAATGGCAATGTTGAAAATTTGGTGAAAAAATTCCTAAAAATGACTTTTACGAGCGTGCGTTGCACAGTTCCTTCGCATGCTCGTAAGTTTGTAAATTTAATATTTTCACTCCAGATTTTCAACATGTCCATTTTATTAAACTTCCTTATGAACAGTACAGCTGCAATTTTTCATATGTTGCCCAAAATGTGTTTTCGCACATGTAGCGCACAATGGTGCTGTTGGTGTGCCAAAGCAATGTTTAGGACAGATTAAGAAAATCACAGTTACACTGTTCATGAGCAGAGGTCTTAAAATGGCTATGTTGAAAATTTGGTGACAAAAGTCCCTAAAATGACTGTGTTACGAGTGAGCATTGCGCAGTTTCCACGCACCCTTGTTACTTTATGACTTTGTAATATTTTCAGTCCAGATTTTCACCAGTGACATTTTTCCACACTTGCTTAGGAACAGTAAAGCTGCCATTTTTCACAACATGGCTGAAGTGTGTTTTCACACTTTCAGTGCAGAGATGCGTGGTCGCTGTGGGAAATCATTGTTCGGCACAGATAAAGAAAATCACAGTGGCACTGTTCATGATCGGAGGCACCAAAATGCCTGAGTTGACAATCTGCTGTAAGAAATCCCCAACCTAATTATATTATGTGTGTGCGTTGTACAGTTTCTATGTACGCTCGTGATTTCTCCATTTTTGTAATATTTTACTACAGATTTGCAACATAGCCATTTTTACACCTCCCCATGAAACAGTACAGCTGTCATTTTTGCATCCTGTTCGAATGTTTTGCACCTGTAAAGCTAAATGCCGTAGTCGCCAGCATAAGCAGCCGCTAACAAACTGATATTCCCCTGTTCATGAGGTGGGGTCACAAAACAAACATGTTGAAAATTTGGAGTGAAAATACCAATGAATGCCTGAGGTATTAGAGTTTTCAACTATAACGCCCAACCCTATAGAGAATGACAGGAATCAGGGGTGTGACTTGGGATTCTTGCCTGTGATGCTCATACCATTCCACACCCTGCAGTCACTGAGAGGCACCGAGGTATGCCTTGGACTCTTCAGCCCCAAACTTCACTCCATTCTCCTATATCGCACCCATCTCACCATATTTCCTAATGAAATGGGGTGCGCATAAGGGTCAAAGACCACAAGGAACACTGTGACACTTGTCAGTCTCTGTAGGGTGGGGTGTGGTGAAATGGCGTGGCCGTTATGCCTGACGACCCAAACGCACGCCCCAATGCCTGTCACTCTCTGCAGGGTGGTAGTGGAGTTGGCTTCAGTTCAATACTTCACTGCCATTCCTATTACGCAGCTCTGTAACTTCTACACTACCACTGCCAATGCCAGCAAGCGAACATTCGGCATTGACAAATGCTTGTTTATTAGTGTGGTTCTAGACCCCTTTTATATCTGTCTTCTCTTGCTAGTGTGTTTTCACCATATTAACCTGTTTTTTTTCCTCTTTATTTTAACAGGTCTGATAGGATGCTGACTGCTTCCCCATCAGATAAGTTTTACTTAATGTTTAACCTGTCCTGTCTTTCCTATTTATTCACTAAGAACTACAGATCCTTTGTGATGCCTTTCCGGTATTTTATTTTACAGGTCTGACGAACATCACTCCTTCAAGATTCCTGCTTCAGGCTCCCTAGTACCAAGGTAAGAGACCCTCTGTATATTAAACAGAGTAAGAGCTGTTCAACAGCTGGGTGTGCTGTGTGTGCTCAGAAAAATAACAGAAGAATACCTTAACTTCAAACACCACCCTCCTTAATAAAACACACATGGAGTAATGAAAATTCAAATCAAAATGTTTTATTCATAATAGTGCCAGGACCTCTTACCAATAGATCAGGAGACCGGTATGAATAAAACTTTTTGATTTAAATTTTTATTGACTCCCTGTGTGTTTTATGATGGAGGGTATTGCTCAAGTCTGAGTTACGACCTTCTGCATATTACCTGCACTTGTTGGGTTAACTGTAGCAGTTCGACTGCACTTGTTAGAGAGAGAGAGAGAGAGAGATTTAAGGTTAAACATATCACAGCACCTTTATTTAATAACACTTTTTGCCTTGGTGGTCATCACAGGTGAGGTCTCAGTCCTGTCCCTGCCTTACCTGTTGAGTTTCCATCTCCAATGAATTTCCTCTCTCTGAAAATAATACACAGGGTCATTTCCAACACTGTATAATATATAATGTTGGAAACTGCCCCTGTAGATCATTCCACCTGTTATACAGGCTGAGCTCTATCCACAACTGTACATAATACTGTTGTGGTAAATTATGCCACACTTAACCAAATGGTGCTGGACGAGTACAGCACCTTAGTAGATTACTAATGCAGGATCACTTCTGTTTTCTAGAAGATCCAGCTAATGTCAGAAGAGTGAACCTGCAGATGTTCTTCTCACACTCCACCACCCTGCCTGCCAAAACAACACTGAGTCCAGGAACCCCCCATGCCACCACCACTAGACCCCAGGGAAAAGGTTCTTATTTTGTTTTAGAAACAGGGTAAAAATTTGATTCCTGATTGGCTGAAACAGCCTGGTACTCGGGCTGTTATTTCTTAATAACGCCCGGTGAAAAATAAGTGCCAGTTCAGGGTGCCCCATTACTTATGCTATTCTTGGGCAACCCGAATTTGCAAACTTGCCAGTCGCCATGTTTTTTTGTCTTGCTTAGCGAGATTTGCCAGTCGGCACCTCTCCATACCCCTAACAAATCCTCACGCACAGCTTTTGAACTCGGCCCACATTTCTACTCACAATGTGACACTAACTCGCTTTCTTCTTGGTCACAGGTGTGAAAATTTCCTTTTTTTTTCAATTTTACACTTTTTTCTTGTCTACGAGCTTGCCTGACTTCATTCAGTACATAACTCCCAAGCCCCAACATTTCGTCCGTGTCTGTCCCACTCACAACAAATCCACTGACTGCGTCACAGTAAAAAAAACTAAAATCAAAAGTAAAAAAAAAAAAAACATAATCCACTTTTGTTTCTCATCAGAGACACAATTTCTCCCACTTCTTCAACTGGGGGGGGCACGAGCGGGTGAGCACCAAGGTAACCATGACAACCACTTTAAAAGCTTAAACTTCAGAGGATGCACAAGTACAAGAGTCCCACAGTAACAACACCACAAAAAGTCATTCAAATACACGCAGAGGGACTATTTTATTAGACATTAAATTAAACGTTTAAGAATTTAAACACCTAAACATAAAATTATTTTTTTAAACATTAAATAAAGTGGCCCATTTTCTAAGTGTAATAATCCCCTCCAGGGTGGGTGTTATGAGATATAACGGACCTTCCAGGAGCAATAAAGCCCTCCAGCTGCGGCATCGGGCCTCATTATGCCCCTGAGCAGTCCGTTATATCCCAATAACGCCCACCCTGTCCGGTATTATTACTTCCTTAATACATTGGATAATTACCACCATGGAAATTAGCCCACTAGTCCACCAGTGGTATTATATAAATCACTGACTTCCCTTGGACAACTCTAGCCCTCAGGCCAAAACCATGGCAAAACACACACCCCCTCCTAAGGACTCTTTATCCTTGGGGTTTCAGTCTCAGGCTCCTCCTCGGAAGCCTTTGCTGACTCCTAAGGAGCCTACTCCCAGCCAAATGATACTGCTTGTACACATGGCGGAAGCCACTGTGACTTTCCCACTTTCCCACTTGCACATGGGGATTCCCCAATTGACCCTCTGAGTCCAATGGGACCAGCACATGGATGAACCGGAGCAGCTGGTGGCAGTATCCATTCCAGTGCACCAGACTTTGGCTTGGTGGTTGGACTCCTCCAATCTTTCCACAGGGGTCCACTTTTGACAGGACTCTCCTTATCAGGTCCTGACTATGTATTCATCCAGCCTGTGCTGGGGTATACATGTGACAGACCATCAGACCCAGAGAACCTGGGACACTCGATCTTTCTCCTCCACAGCTTATCCCTTGTGACCTGCTCACACTGTGAACATAGGTCGCTGGCGTGGCAGGAGGTAAGGCAGGATGCCTCAGCCTTCCACGCCACCGGGCCAGCCTAGTGGATGATATTACTTTTAGTTGCCATTACCTCTGATTGAAGGATTTCTGGGCTTCAGGCTCTGGTGTGTAAAGAGCCATATCTAGTGTTCCACAAGGACAGGATATCCTTGTGGAAAAATCCTAAGTTTTGCCCAAAGTGGTGTCTGAGTTTACACTGAAGTAGGACTTGGGCCTTTTGAAGATATATTTTGTCGGCTAGGATGTACTGGTGCCGTGTTCCGGTCCACATTAGTTTTGATGCTGCCCTGCTCTGGGACCTTCACCCCTTTATGGACCTCCCAAGTCCATCTACCTGTTTACTATCCAGAGTATTCCAATCGAGGGGAGGCTCTACTTCATACTCTGGATGTCCACTGGGTACTTCTTTATTACTTGGATCACACCCGTGCTGTCCAAAGGCCTGAACATCCTGATTGTTTCTTTCACCTCGAGGACTGAAGGGGCTCCAGTTTTTAAGCAGATTTTGTCCAAATGGCTAGTTAACCGCATTGTTTATTGTTACTGAAGGTATGACAAGCCTGTGTCTGGACCAATCAAAGGCCATTCTTCCAGGGATATGGCTGCTTCCTTTGCATCCATCTACAGTGTTTGTTGCTGTTTACAATCCCAAACTTTTTGCAATTTGGCAGCGTTTGCTGCTTTAGTTAGGTTTTGGGTTTAGGGTGGGTAGTGATAGGCGGGGCCGGTCAGTGAGTTAGTAGTAGTAGTTAGTTGTTTTTTTTTATTTTCAGGGAGGGCATTCTCGCAGTCCGCAGATCAAAATCCTACCTCTTTTGGAGTTGTTGCAAGTTGTGGGCACCAGCTGTTTGATGAGGTGCGGTTCCCAGATGAGGGGACTGAGTTGCTAAGTGACTGAGCGATCGTCCGGCCATCAACGAAGGACTGGGCCATGAGCCGGTTTCGGTGCACCGGCTGGGTGCTGGAGGTGTTGGTTTCTTTGTGTGAGGAGGATGCTGTTATTGGATCTGCCCAGTCTTGGATTGACTGCTGATTACTCGGTTCATCTGTTTTGGCCTATGGCAAATCGAGGAGTCTCTGCTTGTGCAGGAGGCGCCTTTTGTTTTCCAACGGAGGGGCCATTTTTATATGTGGGACTGCTTCCAGCTGGGAGACCTTTTCAGGTTGATACAGATGCCGGGACATCTGGAATTGTGATGCCTGTGCTCTGAGTTCCAGAACTGCTGGTGGTTGTGACTTGCTGAAGGGGACAGGGTAATAATGTCTATCAGTCGCTATCGCTTGGACGGCCTTGTATTGGGCTTGCACCTGATTTAAACTGTTTCCTGGTCTGGAAGTTTATTCTTTTCAAGTGGCGTGCACCTTAACGTTGGAAGAGTCTGAAGAGGAGCCTGGCTATTAGGTGCAGCATGCCAATGAAAGAGGCATTGGCTGGCACTTGAGGTCGGGTAAGCTGCCTATACCTCCCAGCTGAATAACTTCCTCATTCTGTGTGGGTCTTTGAGGCTGGAGTATGTAAGAGAAGCTCCGGTCGGACTCTGGGCCATCATTAGCTTGACTGCACTCCTAAATTAGTACTCTGTACCCCTTTTTAATCTGCCAAGCAGGGACTAGGGTCAGTGAGAGAGCCCCTGGTCACTGGCTCTTGGAGCTGGGATTCTCCTTCATTTTGACTTTTTTACAAATTAACTTTAATATTGTTACTGAACCTGCCCTTAGGTGCTTTGCTTTGCTGTTCTGCGGCTTGGACACTGCTCTCTAACTCCTGAATTTTAGGATTGTTATTTAAACTATTTGTATTGGTTGGGGTTTGTTGGGGGTTTTGGTTGGGTGGGGGGTACTTAACTACCTGATTGGTGTGTGTGAGGTGTGTGATTGTGGCTCGTAGTGCATGGTTGTGTGGTTGAGATTTTTGTAAAAATTGGTGTGTATGAGAGAGAGTGAGTGGTATTATACTGATTGAGTGTTGAGTCGTTTATAGATCAAACAGTTTGTGGTGTTTGTTGGGGATTTGGGCCTTTTGAACATATATTTTGTCAGCTAGGATGTGCTGGTGCCGTGTTCCGGTCCACATTAGTTTTGATGCTGCCCTGCTCTGGGACCTTCATTCCTTTATGGACCTCCCAGTTCCAGCTACTGCAACAAGGCACTGCAGGGAGCTCGAGATAACCAGGTGGCACAGGTGTTGTGGGTTTTGGACAGCAGAGGAGGGGGCAGTTAGTGATATCAAGGTTGTCCGGTGCAGGAGATGCCCTGGGTGTAAGTAGTGCATGGGGAGAAGCCAGACATGTTTGGTTTCCATGCCCAGGGTTCCCACCAGACTGAGTGGGCAGGTAGCTAGAGGACTGGTCATGTCCTCTAATCCTCTTCGGCAGTGCTATGCAATGCCAGGTCAATGAGAAACAAGACCACTAATTTTTTTGACTTGATTTCTTCTGTTGACCTGCTTGGGTGACAATGCCAGCCCAGTTTTTGTGGCTGCCATTCCCCCCGGGTATTCCGTAGTGCACTGCCCAAGAAAGGATTGCAGGGGTTGGGGAGTGACCATTGTTTTTCGAGCCAGCCTGGGCTTCTAGGTGTTCCCTGTTGGTAGCACCCAATCTTTTGAGTTGATTGCCATTTGTGGGGGTACAGGTGCAGGCTGCAGGATTCTCCTTATTTACCGCACCCATGGGGCTGGGGGAGATTTCCTGCAGGAGGTAGCAGAATTCATGATCGACCAGGTGTTGGAGTCCCCCAGAAGTTTAATTCTGGGGGGACTTTAATGCATGGATCGATGATGAATCCTCACATTTTGGTTATGACCTCCTTCAGCTGATGCAATCTCTGGGCCTATCACAAGCAGTTGTTTCTGCTACCCACCAGCTTGGCCACACACCTGATCTGGTGTTCCAGCAGGGTCTTGAGGTTCATAACCTTAAGACTGAGTAGGTCATCTGGTCTGATCATTACATCGTGGAGTTCACGTTTTGGACCCCCCCATGAGTCCCTCCCCTGTGGAAATGGTCAGCTATCATCCTTTAAGGGGCTCGGACTAGGCAGGACTCTTGATGGTAGCTGATCTTTGTAGGGTTGACGCAGCATGTGCAATTGGCACCCAGGAGGCTGTCACTACTTATAACAGGGTGGTTTCTGATGCTGTCAATGCCATCGCAGCAGTCCATTTATGACCCAGATCTTCACACATGAGATCCCCTTGGTTTGATGGGGATCTCAATGTTGAAGATCAGAGATCGGAGGTTTGAGCGTTGCTGGCGGAAGACCCGGCTGTAGGCTGACAAGCTGGCCCTGCATGCCCACTATGATGAGTACCAAGGGGCAATCTCCAGTAAGAAGGCAGAATTCCTATCCAGGGAGATTGCTGCAGGGAGGAACAGACCTTCTCAACTGTTTTGAACTGTAGACAGGCTTTTACACCCAGCCTTTCTGCAGCAGAAAAAAGCTTTTTCAACCACTTTGTGTAAAGAGTTTGCTCTGTTCTTCTCCAACAGAGTGTCAGCCATCCGATCGGGGATTCTGCCAGTTAGGCTTTCACCTAGCAGTGGTTGGGCTAGGGGGCATAGAGGCTCTCCACCTATCTGGGAAGAGTTAAGGCCAGTTGAGGTGTCCAAAGTGACTAAGTTGATCATAGAGTAGAAGCACAAATATAATGAACTGAACCCAGCCCCGACATGGTTCTTTGGAGGCAGTATAGTGCAGTGGGTTAAGACTCTGAGTTACAAATCTGGAGACCTGGGCTTGAATCCCACAGCTGCCTAGGTGCATACTGTGTGATAATAAACAAGTCACTTAACTTCCTTGTGCTCCCAGGTTGCATCTCGAAACAAGCTTCAGCTTAGTGTGCTAATCCTGGTTAAACAATGTTCCCTTTCCCTTTAATGGGATGTGTTGAGGTTGTTGGCCCAGTGTTCGCCAAGATTGTCAGGTGCTCGATGGCGGAGGGGGTTCTCCCAGATGCCTTGAAAGAGACACTGGTTAGGCCATTCCTGAAAAAATCTTCCCTCGACCCTGATGTCCTGGCAAATTACTGTCCTATCTCCAATCTGCCTTTTTTGAGCAAGGTTGTTGAGAAGCTGGTGGCTCAACAGCTTAAGGATCACCTGCTGTCCTCGGGCATTTATGAGCCATTTCAGTCAGGTTTTTGAACCAGGCATAGCACGGAAACAGCTCTAGTGAGGGTGCATAATAATCTGCTCAGGGCTAGAGATAGGAGAGATAGAAGAGACAGGTCAATTCTTGTACTCCTTGATCGCTCCTCAACTTTTGGCACTGTGGATCACGTTGTGTTATTGGAACAGCTCTATGAGTTTTGTGGACTCACCAGCACTGTCATCAGGTGGTTTGAGTCCTATCTCTCAGACAGGGTGCAGCGGGTGGTGATGGGGAATTTCACCTCCTCCCAAATACCTCTATCTTGTGGAGTGCTACAGGGCTCGATCCTGTCACCGATGTTGTTCGCAGTGTATATGCTGCTCCTGGATGAGATCATTCAACAATACAGTGTGGAGTTTCACTGCTCTGTGGATGATACCCTACTGTATTTGTCATTTACTCCCGGAACATCAGGAGCTGTGGATGTGCAGCAGCAGTGCAATGAAAAAAGTTATTCCCAAAAACTAATTTTCTGCTATGGTTATAGAAAATATTGGCATAGCTGTTGATTTGGGTTTTCTGGGTGCCTCCTATGCTGTGTACTGTACCTTTGTATTTTTGTCTGGACCCTTACCCTCCTCTGGTCCTCAGTATTATTTCTATACAAAAAATGAGGCTGTCATATTTTTTCTTGAGAAAGAATTACTTTAAATATAGAAACATAGACTTTGACGGCAGATAAGGATTGCTTGGCCCACCTAGTCTGCCCATTTCCCTACCTGGAGGATAAGCTGCAGATCCTATTTAGCCAACAGCCTATTTCTTCCTACCCCCCACAAAAATTGTCTTATGTCTGTCCCATGCATTCTTAAATTCTCCCACAGTTTTAGACCCCACAACCTCCTCAGGAAGGCTGTTCCAGTGTCCACCACCCTGTCTGTGAAAAATACTTCCTCACATTGCCCTGAGCCGTCCCCTCTACCTTCAAATTGTGTCCCTTGTTCTTGCACATCTCTTTTCTGAAAGATGCCCCTCTTGGACTTTGTTGATTCCACTGAGGTACTTAAATGTTTCTATCATGTCCCCTCTCCCTCCTTTCCTCAAGGGTATACACATTAAGCTCCTTTAGTCTCTCCTCTATGGCTTCTCTTGTAGACCCTGCACCATTTTAGTTACCCTCCTCTGAACTGCCTCCATCCTGTCTATGTCCTTGTGGAGATGGGGTCTCCAGAACTGGATGCAGTACTCCAGATGGGGTGTCACCAACTGTCTGTACAGGGAGATAACAACTTCCTGTTTTCTTCTGGTATTACCTCCCCCTATACATCCCAGTATCCCCTGAGCCTCCCTACCACCATCTCACATTGCTTGCCAACCTTAAGGTCATCTGATATGATTACCCCCAGGTCCCTTTCCATTTTTGTTGTTGTTACTACCCCCCCAACCAATTGTGTAATCTTCCCCTGAGTTTTTGTTTCCCAGGTGCATTACTTTGCACTTCTTTGCATTGAATCCAAGCTGCCATACTTCTGACCATTCCTCCAACCTTGTCAAGTCCATTCTCATCCTTTCCATGCCTCCTTGTGTATCAACCCTGTTGCAGATCTTTGTGTCATCTGCAAAGAACCATACTTTTCCTTCCAGTCCCTCTGCAATGTCACTTATAAAGGACTGGACCCAGTACTGAACCGTGCAGTACCCCACTAGTAACCCCCCTTTCTTCTGAGTGGACTCCATTTACAATTACCTTCTGTGTCCTGTTGTTCAGCCAATGTTTTACCCAGGCTACCACCCTGGGACCCACTCCCAGGCTGGTTAATTTGACTATTGATCTTTTGTGTGAGACTGAGTCAAATGCCTTGCTAAAGTCTAGGTAGGCCATGTCCACAGCCTCTCCCTGGTCTTCTACTTTGGTCACCCAGTCAAAGAAATCAATTAAATTCATGTGGCATTATCTTCCCACTGTGAACCCATGCTGCCTTGGGTCCTGTGCCCCACTGGCCTCTGGATACTCAACAATTATTTCCTTCAGAAGTGATTCCATCACTTTCCCTACCACAGAGGTCAAACTGACAGGTCTGTAGTTTCCTGCCTCTGTCTTGGTCCCACTTTTGTGAAGGGAAATCACATCAGCCTTCTTCCAGTCCTCAGATACCACACCATCCTCCCATGATTTGTTAAAAAGGGTAGTCAGTGGTGTCACTAGTTCACTGATTAATTCTTTTAGAATTCTGGGGTGAATTCCATCTGGCCCCATTGCTTTGTCCACCTTCAGTTTTAGGAGTTATTTTGTAAAATCCTTAAATGTTAATGAAAACTGAAAATTTTACCACCAAAATAAACTGGAAGACATATGGCACCAATTAGGAAGAAAAAAAGGTGGGATCAAATGTTAACCCACTTTCATTGCACTGCTGCTTTAACATCTGCCTGGCTAACATCAATGACTGGATGGCTTCCAGCTGGCTAAGACTCAGCTCTGTTAAGTTGGAGGTGCTGGCAATTGAGCCAGGTTGTGAGCTGATGGACTGCTGTCTGGGGCATCTTCTGGTCTTGTGCTGGGATCTGCTGCATTGACAGTTTCCATGAGGGTGTGGAATCTGGGCATGATCCTTAACAGCAGGCTGACTTTTGAAGATTAGGTGTCGTCTCTTGTCAGTAGTGGTTTTTACCATCCACAGAACATTGCCCGGATTAAGAAGCCCCTCGTTCCACCCGAGGATCTGCTGACACTGGTACATGCCTTTGTCTCCTCCAGACTCGACTACTGTAACGCTCTTTACTTCGGGGTCACGAGAGGGACCCTTTGCAGACTGCAACTAGTGTAGAATGCGGTGGCTCGGTTACTGACTGGCCTTTCCAGGCTTAGTCATGTGACTCCTGTCCTGCTTGCTCTGCACTGGCTGCCAGTCAGGTGGAGGGTCCTTTTCAAGGTGGGCTTCTCACCTATAAGGCCCTAAATGGACCGGACCCTGGCTATCTGTCTGAGCTCCTAACACCGGTGACCTCTGCCAGCTCCCTCCGTGCCTCTTGGAAGGGCCTCCTGGCTATTCCCGAGGTACAGCTCAAGACTTCTGGGGATCATGCTTTCAGTATCTCTGGGCCATCCCTGTGGAAAACTTTACCATCTGCAGTCTGGGAGGTCCCTTCGGTGGAGGCTTTTAAGTGGCGGCTAAAGGCACACCTTTTCGGCCTGATGTTTAATGAATCCTGAATTTTTATTATGTTGCCTAGTCCCAATTAATTCATTTTTACTTGCTTTATGTGCAAACTCTATCTATACTATTTTATATTTATGTTTTTAGCATCTATTTTATTGTGCTGTGAGGTGCCCAGTGCCCCCGGGATTGGGCACCATACAAATAAATTTGCCTTGCCAAAAATGTGTCTACAGCTGACATCTGCACAGCTGACACTTGGAGTTACGAACACATTTTCATTCAGTATTGCAGTCTGGATATTGCCTTTCGTTGTAGGGCAGGCTTTGGTCATGCTGTTCTACAGGGCCTCATTTCATGAGTTTTCCAGCAGACTTTAACCTCCTCCTGACTTTAGGGGGTTGGTCCTTTCACTGTTAGGGACACAGTCCTTATGGTGTCACCTGCTGCAAGAGCTCCCTCTCAAGTGAGATGATACAGTTACGTAAGAACTTGGGGCATGTCTGGCTTGTACTCTGGGGGTGGGGGACTCCCAGCTCAGGCCCTGTAATGGGAGGAATCTCAGGGATCCAAGTCCCGGGGACATGGAGTGGTGGCAGCCAGTCATGGGCGGGGACAGTGCTGAAGTAGAGAGTCAGCTAATTTAAAATTTGCCGTGCAGTGAGCCTTGAGTGGGTGCTTCACTTTGCTGTTCCGCTATGCGGAGTGGGCCAGCGCTCCTTACTGCCTTGTCATTACCACTGCGTAAGGTGGAATAACGGCAGAAGGCAAGTCATTGTTTTTAATGGACTTTATGCCTCATTAGGATTCGTAAGTGATCCACTTGGTGTTTCAGATTTGGCAGCCCCCCCACACAACACATGGCTTACAGTACTGTAAGTCACATGCTCTTTAGTTAGGCAGGAAGAAAGTGAGTCATACGAGCAGATACTTTTACTTTCTCCTGTGCAGACAGAGAGAGAGTAGTGAGTTTTGTGACTGCTGACACTTTTAGATCAGAGCGAGGAGGAGATTTAAACTTTGATTTAGACCCAATAGATTTTTTAAAAGCTACATTTTTTTTGTCTTTTCTGTACTCTTTTTTACTTAATTTGTTCTTTCTGTAAATTTTATTTTTCTTACCTTTATAAGTAGTTAGTTGTTTGTCTGTGTCTGTGTGACTATGTGTGTGTTGTGTGACAGTGTGAGTAGTGATTGCTCGGACTGAGGGAGCTCAGTAGGAGAGATGGACCAGGGTGAGGGAATGACTGAGACGGGGCTGCATTGGGAGAGCGTGGTAGTGGTAAGCATCATACCATGTGCATGTGTGGAGGGTATGGATGCCCATTCCTATTGGACCACTCAAAACTTGTGAGTGCCCCCCCCGAAGCAGGACCAGCACCGCCTCCTGTCCTGACTCTGAGGCAGTTGAACCACCACTACCAAGTCCAGCACCAGGTCCTCTGGAGCAGGATGTGCCTGTTCCCCCGGGCCCAGGTGTGGATCCCATCCCTGCGCAGCACCGTGATCAGCAGGCTTACAATACATCCGAGTAACTATTAAAAAAAATTTATGTTGCGATTCATGACATGATCGTAAATCATGATTTGTGACTGCATTTGTGACCATGATGATGAAGAAACGTGAATGCCTATGGCTGTACTTCCCCGGGCCCCAATGAGCTGTAGCTTATAACTCCCAGACTTAAAAACACGTATCAATGAGTACAATGGTGGGGTGGTGAAGCCTGGAGAAATACTACAAAACAGGCTTACAATACATCCAAGTAACTAGAAAAAAATTAATGTGATTCATAACGTGAATGATCGTGAATCGTGATTTGTGACTGCATTTGTGACCGTGATGATGAAGAAACGTGAATGCTTACCACCTATGGCTGTACTTCCCTGATGAGCTGTAGCTTAAAACTCCCAGACTTAAAAACACGTATCAACGAGTACAATGGTGGGGAGGTAAAGCCTGGAGAGACACTACAAAATAGGCTTACAATACATCCAAGTAACTAGAAAAAAATTTCATGTGATTCATAACGTGAATGATCGTGAATCGTGATTTGTGACTGCATTTGTGACTGTGATGATGAAGAACGTGATTTGTATCACGAGTGACTCGTGATGATGGTCCTGACTTAAAAATGCATATTAATGAGTACAATGTTCATGCAGAATTAAGCACCACACCTGTCAAGTACTCTGAAGGGAAGCCAAAGAAACAACTGTGACTTAAGTTACAGATGGAGATTGGGCCCCTAAAGAGATGCAAATGCACAGACAGATTAAGATTGCGCTGTGCACTGAAGAGATGCAGATACCAAGGCACAACACCTAAACAGTGCTCACCATCAGAAATTCAAATCTGGAAAAGAATACCTTTACCGGTTGGGACGGGCCGCGTGGGGGTGGCAGTGTACTGTACTGCTGCAGTAACAGTCACTAGTACTAGTACCAGTACCAGTAAAGATACCACAAAGAAGTACAAAAATCACACAGCTGCAGTGGATAGCAGGTTCACATTGCTGAAATTATTATGTGGCACAATAAAAGGTGTCTGATTTGATGACACGCGTCACACACATACTCACACACACACTAAGTAATGCATAGCAAATTAAAAACTTCAGTAATATAACCACATATTTTAAACAAACTAAAATTATGCACTGCTGCACCACAACAATCAGCAAAAAATGGCAAGAAATATTGAAAATATTACTGTGTGTATATTAACACAGTTAAAGTTGAAAAATATCACCAAAACAGAAAGCACTGTCTTTTTCTCCAAGTTAATCTATCTACACCACAGATACACCCCTCCCCAAAGCACACTTCCACTGTCTCTCAGTACACAGACTGAATGTTGTACATTAACATTCAAAATCCATACACAAACAATAAACGCTCGATGATATGAGCACAGGAGGGTTTCCTATAATCAATGAACTGAAGTTTCAGCAAAAAAAATTACTCAAAAAGGCATTTTTAACAGCTTTTTGAAGATTTGAATTGCAGAGAGCTCTCAGAGCAGATTGTCTCCTACAGCTTCCTACACACACACTACCCCAAACTGAGGCTGTGCAGAACAATCTAGAGCCCATGTGGTCTGAAATCCCATGAAACACTGCAAAATTCACCTTTGGAGCTTAAAAACAAGGCGAAGTAAGGCGAAGTACACTGTTTTCAATGGACTTTGCCTTATGAATTGGTGGAGTAGTGGTTTGGGAAGGCGAAGTAATGCAAAGTCATTGTTTTCAATGGACTTCGCGTTACTCATTTGCAACGTAGAGTACTCAACAGCGTTCACGAACACTCCAGTGGCTATCACTCCGTGGATCACTGCAGAGCGAATTGGTGCCACTTCACCCACCACTAGTGCTGAGCAGCCACCCATCTGTGCTGAGGACAAAAACTTTTATGGCAAAAAAAAGAATATCAAATATTTTTTCATGGTACAATACAGGTAAGCTATGGGAAATAGCAGTCCCTAAAACAGGAAATCAATGCACTCAGGTATACAGTATATCATTTTTTATTTGCTATATTCGGAATGATTTCCTACAATTAACTATGACAGGATAAGCCTACCAACAACAAATAAGCCTGGCACATAGGAGGCTTAAATTAAAGTCTCTAAATAAGACCAATAGAGTGCAAGTCAATTTTAGTGCAACAGACTTAAAAGTTTTAAGCCGGCCTTGCCTTTGTCAGACCAAAAACAAGTCTTAAACACAGACTTAACTCTTTCGTGAAACTGGCCCCTGTGGCCTAGTCTCTTTCTGCCCTGAAGATTTCAGACCACAATTCTAAACCGTCTGGGCTGTAGGCAAGTTCAAAGAAAAATCCCACCAAAGCCAATGAGTGAAAAAATGCTTTTTTCACCTCTCTGGAACTCGGAAACTCCACATCTGACCGGAACATAACTTGTCACATCCAGAGATCCACCCTGGGCAACAGTGTGTGCAAATTTGCATGCAAATCCGTTGAACAGTTGCAAAGTTCTTAAAGTACAAAATTTCGAGTTTAACATTGAAGTGCCTACTCAGTCCTAACTATAGGGGCACAACTGCTTCCTACACACACACACAGAATATATATATATATATATATACATACACACATATATATATATATATATATATATATATATATATACACAGTATATAAAACAAGTTAAAAGACAAAGAACCTCAGCATGCAAGCACTGAGGCAATGGTTACCCCAAAGGGCACTGGCCGGCAAGCCAAAGAAATACAAAATCAACCATGCCCCCATAATGCAAAGCATGAAGACACAGATGTGTGTTTCATCCTACCAGGACTCATCAGTGTGCCTCGTCTGTTTGACACCCCAGTGGAATGAACCAGCTACCCTAAGATGGTCTATCTGGGTTATGTTGTGGTGAACCCAATTAAAACAAAAAACAATTTAAAAAGCAACCCAGCGCACAAGCACTGAGGCAATGGTTACCCCAAAGGGCATTGGCCAGGAAGCCAAGTTTCAAAGGAATACAAAATCACACATGCCCCCATAATGCAAAGCATCTTGGGCTGCATATGCAGATCACCACAGAATATTATGCTGGTTCAACTTTAAGCAGAAATGCATGGTGTCGAAAGGCCTCTCACACAGTTTGCAAAGGGTGCCAACAGAAGTGTGTATATATGTGCGTGTATATACAGTACATGTATAGATATATATATTAATGGATTAATCTGTTTTCGTCAAACCAATGCAGGATTGGTTTATTATATGGATGAAATTTTTTTTTTCTGTCATTAGGGTTCTGCGGTCTCTTCTATGTTAAACCCAAACTTTACAAACATACGAATGTACCAGCAGAACAGACCACCCAGTCTATCTAAGTCTGCTCGAGTGTGCAGCTAGCATCCCTAGATTGTAGCTGCTCCACCCCCTCCCATTTGTCTTCCCACTGCCAGCCCCACCTCTCCCACCCTCACTCTCCCCTGTTCCCTGTCCCATGCCCTTTTAAAAATGCTCACGGATTTTTGTGATACCACCCATTCTCTTAGGGTGTTCCATTTTGCTACCACCATCACGCTTTAGGTATGGTCTCCAAAACTGCACACAATACTCTAACTGCAGCCTTATCAGTGACCTGTAGATGGGCAAGATCACCTCTCTTTGCCTGGATGGAAAACCCCTCACTATGCACCCCAGCATGTTGTTCGCTTTTGCAGCCACTCTCCTGAACTGGGCAGTGTTGTCCATGGTCTCTGTTATCATTACCCCCAGGTCCTTCTCCTCCTCAGTAATCCGCAGCTTAACCCTTCCCAGCCAGTATTCTCTCCATGGGGTTCTTCACCCCAAAGTGCATAACCTTACACTTCCAGGCATTGAACCCCAGCTGGCACCTCTCTGATCACTCCTCTAGCTTGCTTAGGTCCCCCTGCAGCTGTTTCCATCCCTTCTCTCCATTCACCACTGCTCCGATTTTGGTGTCATCAGTGAACTGACTTATCTTGCTCCCCACCCTATGTGTAATGTCTGAAATGAAGAGCCCGAACAATACTAGCCCCAACACAGAGCCCTGTGGCACCCCACTCATCACCGGTCTTGGAATTGAGAGCACCCCTCTCACCACCACCCATTGCAGACTCCTCCTCAGCCAGCTTGTAACCTAGTTCATCATTTTTGCCCCTACCCCATCACCAGTTAGCTTCCCCCATGCCGCCCATGAGGCACAGAATCGAAGGCCTTGTTGAAGTCCAAGTAAAGAACATCCACCGCAAGACCCTTATCCAGCTCACCTGTCCTCCAGTCATAATATTGCATCAGGTTGGTTTGACAAGACTTCCCTGAAACAAACCCATGCTGCCTCACATCCTGGAGGCCATTGTCCTTCAGGTACGACACCACTCTTTCCTTTAGTATTGTCTCCATGAGTTTGCACACTATGGAGGTGAGACTTACCGGGTGATAATTACCCGGTTCATCCCTAGGTCTGCTCTTGTGTAATGGTACTACATGTGCCATCCTCCAGTCCAGTGACACACATCCCAACTCCAGTGAGGTGCTGTACAGATCCACCAGCTGCTCCTCCAACACCTCATCCATCTCCCTGAGCACCCTGGGGTGGATACCATCTGGCTCTGATGCCTTGTCTACCTTCAGTGCCCACAGTTCCTCTAGGACTCTACCTGCCTTAATTCTTCCATCTATTGCCTCCTCTCCCCCTGTCTCCACCCTCTCAGCCCATGGTGGTAGTGGTCCCCCCTTTTCTTCCGTGAACACTGAGCAAAAGTATTCATTCAGTGCTTTTGCCTGCTCCTCACCTTTTCTGTCCACTCCCCATCCCTTTTTATCCTCATTATTGTCTCCTTGCACTTCCTAATCTCCCTGATGTATCTGAAAAAGCCTTTCTCCCCCCCATTAATTCCCTGCGCTAATCTCAGCTCCCTCTGGGCCTTGGCTTCTCTCACTTTTCTGGTGACCTCACTGGACCGTCTTGCATACTCCTCCCTGTCCACTTCCTTCCCTATCCTTCTGTACCTCTGGTGTGCCTTTCATTTTGCTCTCACCAGCTCTACTACCTAGCTGTTCAACCAGCATGGTTTTCTTGCTCTGCTCCTCTTACTCTGTGTCTTGGTGTAGGCTTCTGTTGCCTCTGTAATCCCCCCTTTTAATAATATCCCATTTATGCTCTGCATCCATCTCCTGCCTTATGCCCTCTAGTTTCCCTTTCAGTACTTCTTGTATCCTCCTGAAGTCTGACCCCCTGAAGTTTACTACCTGAGTAACTGATTTCTCTGGCTCCTCATATATCGTGATATTAAACCACACCGTTTGGTGATCACTGTCAGCTAGTGGGTCCTCCACTTTTATTTCCCTTACTGCCTCCCCATTCAAAAACACCAGATCTAAAGTGTTCTTTAGCCTAGTGGGTACACTAACCAACTGTGTCAGGAGATTCTCCTGGATTGCATCCAGGAGCACTTGCTGCCTAGCACTGGATTTGACTGGAATGCTTCAGTCAACCCCCGGCAAGCTGAAACTTTGCAACTGTTCAACCAGTTCACCTAAAATTTTGCATGTGCCATTGAGTTCCATAGATCTCTAAATCTGGCAAATTTTGTTCTGGTCAGATATACAGAAGCAGAGCTGCAGAACGTCACAAAATGTGAAAATTACCACTTTTTTTGGCAATTTCTTTGTCATGCACATTTCTCTGAAGCCACTTGGTGGTTTGGTCTGAAACCTTCAGGGTATATGGGATCTGGGTCACAGATGTGCCTTTTGAAGATTTGGTGAAAAAATATTAATCCATTCAAAAGTAATTAAAAATCAAAATGTCCCATTATTTCCTATAGGAAAAGTTAGCTGGCAGCCTTGACACAACTTTTTTATGCCATGAAAGCACTTTTTGCTTTTGCAAATGGGAAAGTAGTGTCACAAATCCACCATCTTGTTTCCAGTTAGGGATGTGGAAAACACAGCATAATTCAAAAAATACTGACCCATGGTAAACACCAACATTTGTGTTTATCTAATAGGGGCCCAAGGAACATGATTCTGTTTTTTTTTTCTGCAGAGTGCAGAAATATTAATATTTTAATCATCTTATTTTTAATGCCGCAAATTGCGGCACTACTTTTGCAAAAGTGACACAGATTGTGAAAGTATTTCACAAAACACCTGGGGCTAGATATTCAAAGGAGTTGCACCTTGTGCAACTGAGTTGCACCAGTGCAAGCCAGGAATGTGCCCCGGGGAGATATTCAAAAGAGGGAAATGCACTGTGCAATTCCAGATGCACCACGGCACAAAGACAATGTATGCAGTGCATCTCCAGGTGGCATGCATATGAGGCACATCTTGATATTCAGCTACCGTAGATGTGCCGCGTATCTGCTGGAACATCTCGGAGATGTGCCGCACACATAGGCACAACGTTATGCCTGTAAAAAACAGGCCTAACTGGTAGTCACCCACAGGCTGGCTGCTGTATTGCAAGGCACAACACAGCACCTGCCAGTCCCTGGGTGGCTACTCACCCCAGGTGCCACTAGACTACCAGGGACAATAAATTTATTTTATGGGGAGCGGGATTTCATGTGGGAAGGAGAACCCCTGGACTACCAGGGACATCAAGCATGCTGTGCTGAGCACCCGGCATATTCCACCAGCCAGCCCTGCACAACTCATTCAAATGGGACCTTAATGACATGCAAATGAACTCATTTGCACCTTGCATGCATAATGACCCTATTTGCATGTTCAGGTCTGAATATCTGGAAATTGCACCTAGCGCATTCCTATTTCAGGAATTCAGACCTGTCTGGGGGATGCAACTGAGCATTGTAGTTGCACCTCCTGCATATTTTGGTATATCCAGAAGAGATGTGCCATTGCACATCTCTTCTGAATATCTCCCTTTGTTGCTCCAGCACAACTCAGTTGCACAGAGCAACCACTTGTGCCATTGCCAGGTGCAGTTTTCAATATGAGGGCTCTGGGGTATTGCTGCAGTTTGTGGCACTTTCACAAATGTAGTGTTGCAAGTTGTGCACTACTTTCAAAACATTTCTGTCTCATTGTCACTTCACTGCAAAGAAATGGTTTGCACCTATGGGCTGAAAGTTTCAGTGTACAAAGGGCTTGTCCCACAGATGTGCCTTTTCATGGTTTGCTGTTAACATTTACATTGATTCCATAATTATAATATTCAGAAGCTTAGTAATTTCCCATAGCCTAACACTGTAGTGGTCAGGGTACCTTTCGGCAGATATATCTCCAAAACACTTCAAAATATATATTTTCTGCAAAAAGCAGCTTAGTTAGTACACCTTCAAGTGTACTAAGCTCTTATGTGGAATTATGGCAAGTATTAAAATAACTGGTAAAGTGTTGAAAGAAAAAGGATTGAAAAATCACAGTAAGATGCTAAATAAAAAGGAGCCAAGAGTTGAGTGACAGTGTAAAAAGGCATGAGCTTCCCTCAGGGGAAAACGTTACACAGTTAGCAAAAAGTTTTTGTGTAAAAGGAGGATATTATACCAGATTGAAGGAGACTGAGTAAAATGAATTACATAAGTAGGAACCAGATGGTATGTACAAGGAAATAAGGTTTGCTAACACATTGCCCAGAAGAAACATACTACCTGTTATCTCAGCTAAGTTCATGCTATTTAAGAGCTTTTCTGAAAATAGCCCTAAAGGGCTTGCTGTGATAGTTGTACTATATGCTTCATGAAGATTTAGGGTAAGGTCACCGTAAGACAAGCTAGTAGTCTTACTACTGCCCAGTTTAAAGGTCAATGGCGGATTACCTTTAAAATCGATCTTTTGACCTATAAAGCCCTACACGGACTGGGTCTGGACTACCTAGAAGAACTTCTGGTACCTTATTGCCCTGGACGATCACTCCGCTCAGCTGACAAGGGGTTGCTAAAGATTCCAAGGGTATGTTTAAAATCTTCTGGGACCTAGGCATTTATGCATGCGGCCCCATCCCTTCGTAATTCTCTACCCTGTCAGTTACGGGAGTGCGTGACCATGAAGGGATTCAAACAAGCCTTAAAAACATACCTCTGGCATCAAGCATTTGGTGACTGATGAATTTTAGTTGTATCTTTTTATAATATTTATGCTGCTGAGAATTTTGATATGTTTTATCCATTTGTAAGGCGCCTTGGTTTTGGAAAGGCGCCATAAAATTATATATATTTTTTTTAAACTGGCCTTGCAAATAGCTGTTGACATCACTTACCAAGATATCTATAATGTGTGTTAAGGAAGCATTGTGATAGCCATTGGTCAATGTTATTATTGTAGTCTACAAATTGCCTTATTTAGTGAATCAATATATATACACATATACAATAGGGGTGAGTGGTAAATGAGTGAGATAAAACAGTGTATCATCCACTGCAGTGTGATATTTTTACCCTCTGCTCTACTGTGATGATATGAGACATTTACACACACAGGTCACAAAAGGTCACTGATATCATCACCCTAGGCAGCTTTCCCCTCAGCATGAAAGAAACACCTGTGCTATTACCATAGACACAAATGCTGAACTACCTGAGAGGTCTCACTGCTACCTACAGCTAACTCAGTGAGCATTACAAAACACACCTATCCCCTCCCCAACTTCCAGCTCATTACTGTGATGATCTCAACTTGATGCAGCCAGAATTCCAAACAGCACAGCTTCACAGAAGAGTCTAAACTACTGATGCAGCTAACTCAACTACCACTGAAACACACTCTCACTTCTTCCTCAAACTCTGATTCTCTCCCATTACAATTACTGTGACAATTTCAACTTCACTACAGCCAGAATCCTAAAGAGCACAATTTCACAGAACACTCTGCACTCTGCCTGCAGCTAACTTAATTACCACTGAAAACAGTATCAGCTGTTCTGACACTCTGCCTCTCAGTTCATTACAATTAGTGTGATGCTTTTAACTTCACTGCAGCCAGACTGCTAAACAATACAGCTTCACAAAAGTAGGTTTCTCATTCCTATCTAAAACTGACTCATTTAGCATCGCAAAACACACTCATGTGTCTCTCAGAGTTTATAACACTGCCAGCCCATTCAGAAAAGCTCACACACAGAATGAGCAAACACATTAACAGGAACAGAACACAAGACAGCATAACAAAACTTCTGAAACTCTTGGCCCTATTGTATATATTGCATACATGATGGGCAGATCATGTGCTATGGCAAATATTGTCACTCCTGCATCGAGAGCTTGGATATCTCACTCATGCCTTCAGCACTCGTGAGATATCCAGAGCTCACTCTGCAGGAGTGACAATATTTGCCATATCACACTCATGCCCATCATGTCTATATATATATATATATATATATATATATATATATATATATATATATATATATATATATATATGTAAGCTAGACTGAGTCTCAGTGGAGTTTTGAGAGGGAAGCAGGAAACCACCTACCATCACTATCCAGTGGAGCTCGAACTTCCCAGAGAACAGGGTAATATCAACTTTGATTTTCTCAGTATTCTCTGTATGCTTATAGCTATAACAGTAATGGGCTGTTATTTGTCTAGTTTTGCTTGTATTAGGAACCTCTTACTCTGCTGCAATAAAAGTATTGCATTCATAACAACTAAATGAGGTCTGAGTTACCTTTCTGTGCCCATGGCCACAGGCCAAGCTGAACCTGTCCAGGAAAATACTTTACATTTTCTGGTGACTGTGGCAGGACTTGGTTCAGATTTGGTCTGGTTCATTCCAGTCAGGTAAATAGGTAAAACTAGATAGGGTGCACACAGGTAAGGATCATACACTAACTGCACCATCAGGAAAAGGGGTCCAATAGACACCAAGAGTTCAGAAAGTATTTCAAACCTATAAGACAAGGTCCATGGATAAAGTAAAGAAAAAGTTAAGTAAGTGTAAATATATGGAGGAATTGGTCAAGTGCCCCGAACCCTTGGAAGCAAACCCAAGGTCATGTCACTAGATGTACTTGCTAGAAAAAGATATCAGATTCAGAGGGTAGTAAGACACTGGTTTTCTATGCGTGTTGTATTACCAGCCAGTGGACGGTTCAAATGGACGAGCTAACCTCTACAATAACTGAATTGCAAGATGTCAAAGCAAAGGCTGAGAAAGAAATAGTGGCTGTAGTAGGACCAAACGTAATACCTGTAGCCACAACTCTACCACCCTTTGATAATGCAAAGACTCCAATCCTCCACCCAAAGGTAGATTATGAGTCAGAGCAGTTTAAATATGAAGGGTGGAGAAAATGGAGTAGCAATGTTAACAAGCCTTTGTCAATGCTGAATGTTTGCTTATTGGCATTGGTAGTGTAGGAGTTACAGGGCTGCATAATAGGAATGGCAGTGAAGTATTCAACTGAGGCCAACCTTACCACCACCCTGCAGAGACTGACAGGCATTGGGGTGTGCCTTTGGGTCATCAGGCATAATGGCCACGCCATTTCACACACCCTACCCTGAAGACACTGACAAGGTCACGGCGTGCCTTGGGGTCTTTGGCCCTTATACGCACCCCATTCCATCAGGAAATATGGTGAGATGGGTGCAGTATAGGAGAATGGGGTGAACTTTGGTGCTGAAGAGTCCAAGACATACCTCGATGCCTCTCACTGGCTGCAGGGTGTGGAATGGTATGAGCATTACAGGCGAGAATCCCAAGTCGCACCCCTGATGCCTGTCATTCTCTGCAGGGTGGGGCGTTATGGTCGGAAACCCTAATGCCTCAGGTATTCATTGGTATTTTCACTCCAAATTTTCAACATGGTTTTTTTTGTGACCCCCACCTCATGAACAGTGGCAATATCAGTTTGTTAGCCGGAAGCTGCTTTTGTACAGTGGCTATGGCATTTAGCACCACTTGTGCAAAAACACATTCCGAACAAGATGTGAAAAATGACAGCTGTACTGTTCATGGGGAGGTGTAAAAAATGGCAATGTTGAAAATCTCCAGTGAAAATATTAAAAAAACTGGCACAGTCACGAGTGTGCATAGAAACTGTGCAATGCACAACCGTAATGTAATTAGTTTGAGGATTTTTTTACAGCAGATTGTCAACACAGGCATTTTGGGACCTCCGATCATTAACAGTGTCACTGATTTTCTTTATCTGTCCCAAACAATGATTTCCCACAGTGACCACACATTTCTGTGCTGAAAGTGTGAAACCACATTTTGACCACGTTGTGAAAAATGACAGCTGTACTGTTCATAAGGAAGTGTGGAAAAATGCCACTGGTGAAAATCTGGACTGAAAATATTATAAAGTCATGAATTTACGAGGGTGCATGGAAACTGCGCAATGCTCACTCATAACACAATCATTTTATGGACATTTGTCACCAAATTTTCAACGTAGCCATTTTAAGACCTCTGTTCATGAACAGTGTAACTGTGATTTTCTTAATCTGTCCCAAACATTGCTTTCGCACACCGACTGCACCATTGTGCACTACATGTGTGGAAACACATTTGGGGTGAGATGTGAAAAATGGCAGCTGTACTGCTCATAAGGAAGTGTAATAAAATGGCAATGTTGAAAATCTGGTGTTCAAATATTAAAAATTTGCAAACTCGCGAGTGTGCATTGGAACTGCGCAACGTGCACTCCTAAAACAGTCATTTTTAGGAATTTTTTCACCAAATTTTCAACATAGCCACTTTAACACCTCTACTCATGAACAGTGTCACTGTGATTTTCTTAATCTGTCCCAAACATTGATTGCACACATCAACTGAGCCATTGTGCGCTACATGCAGGGAAACACATTTTGGGCTACATGTGAAAAATGACAGCTGTATTGCTCATAAGGAGGTATGGTAAAATGGCAATGCTGAAAATCTGGAGTGCAAATGTTAAAAATTTGTGAACTTACAAGCGTGCGTAGGAACTGTGCAATGCATGCTCGTAAAACAGTCATTATTAGGAATTTTTTCACCAAATTTTCAAGATGGCCATTTTAAGACCTCTGCTCATGAACAGAGTCACTGTGATTTTCTTAATGTGCCCATACATTGATTTCGCACACTGACTGTGCCATTGTACGCTACATGCGCGGAAACACATTTTGGGTGAGATGTGAAAAATGACAGCTGTACTGCTCATAAGGAGGTGTGGTAAAATGGCAATGTTGAAAATCCAGAGTGCAAATATTAAAAATTCACAAACTTACGAGCGTGCGTAGGAACTGCCAGTGCACGTTCGTAAAATAGTCATTTTTAGGAACTTTTTCACCAAATTTGCAACATTGGCTTTTTGAGAGACCACCTTATGAACACTTGCACTGTTGTTTCGTTAATTGGTCCCGAAACATGATTTCACGCAGTGATTGTGAAATCACCCTTTTGGGCCCTATTAATGCCAGGACAGTTCAAGAATTCATGAGGAGGGGACCCAAAAACCCCATGTTAAAAATTTGGTGCCAAAATTCCAAAAAATGCCTGACATATGCATTAAGGTTGAAAAAAACCTATTTATTGCATTATACAGCTTACGGCTTTTCCTCAGTTCTGAGTCGGCTTTGAAGAGTGCAGACATGTTCCCAGGCCACTGAAAATCATTCGCTGACTCTGAAGAGTTAAGTATGGGGTGAATTGGCAGTCTTCGGGGAGGCAAGTGCGCCAGTGGGTGGGCAACGGGTGGGCTGAGAGACCACCAGGGGAATGTTTTCTTGTTTACAGGGTTTTTTAAGGAAGATGATAGGGATGTTTGCCATGCTGGGGTGGATTCCCAGCATGGCAGCTCTAAGGCTGTTTGGGGGGGCTGGAGCCAACGGTGGATTGGGCACCCCTGTCGGCTATAAGGACATGTGCCACGCTGGGGTAGGCTCCTAACGTGGCACCTGGAAAGCTTTTTTGGGGGCGTGAGGAGCCGACTGGGGATTGGGCACCCCCGTCAGCCATACAGTATGTGTGTGGGGGGATGGAGCGCATGAGCATGCAATATGTGTGCGTGCATGCGTGTGGAGGGGGGAGCGCTGCTCACTGAAGTGGTGCTCTCCCTTTCAACTGTACAGCACTGAATTTTCAACTGCTGTCATAGACAGCTGCAGAGTTGATTGGAGAACTGTGACTGTGCCTGCAAACACACTGACTGAATTGGAAGATGACTGCCACACCTCCGAAAACTCGGATGATGGCACTATGTTTCTTGCACATGCGTGCAAGCAAACATAAAAATGGAGAGCAAAACTCTTCCAGTAGTTTCACTGGTTGTAATCCATTTTTCAGAATCGAGCAACCCCAGAGGCACTTGATAAGGGGACACCACAAGGACAAGCTTTGAATGATAAGGGCTAAACTAAACACTGGCATGCTGAAAGTTAAAACCTTCATTTAGAAAATGGATTTACAGCTTGCCAAATCTAACTTTAATTTAAACTTTCTATTTTATAAGCTAACCTTTCTTCTCCCCCCCCACACACACACACTCACACACATACAGTACATAAGCTTGCTGGCTTTGTGCTGTGTTCATACCATTTGTAAGATATGGTACCTGGTAGAAGAACAAATGCTATGACAAGGTTTCTGACCAAATAAAATAAACCAGCTTTGGTTTACATAAAAAGTAACTAAGATGTCAAAAGTTTGATGCTGTTTGATGTATTAAAATGTTTAACTCACATGCTTTGCAAACTGCATTGACAATGTATTTTGTTACACGTTGCTGGTTTTTATTTTATTTTCTTAATACTTAATTCAATGTTTCTTGAAATTCAAGCTAAACACATTTGCTAAGTTTAAAAGTTGAGCAAATGTATTTGTGTCATAAGAAAAAATCTTTGGCCAGGATATTCAGACTGTGCCAGGCAGAGCCGCAAGCCTGGGCACAGTGCAACTGGGATGCTCCGGGGTCAGGTCCAGGTGATATTCAATGGGGATGCACCATGGTGAATATGACATGGCACAGTAGCACTGCGCCAGCGCAAGCCACAGACAGGGAGCATGGGGATGCACCAGCACAAGTGCAGTTGCGCTAGGCACAGCACCCATGATATTCAGCAGGGGGCATGCAAATGATGCCATAATATATGCAAGGCACAAATGAGGCAATTTGCATGTCATTATAGCTGAATTTGCATACCTTGTGCAGCACAGCCCGGTGACTTGTGCTTGGTGCTCTGCACAGCATGACATGTGCAGTGGGAATCTCATGGCATCCCTCACCCCTTAGCCATGATTGCATGGTAGATGTGTACAGATCAATCCCTGGTGGTCTAGTGGGCCCCCCAGTCCCTGATTCCCTGATAAATATGATACATGACCATCCCTGGTGGTCTAGTGGTCCCCCCTCCCACCCAAGTCCCAGATTCCCTGATAGATGTCAATATGACCATCCCTGGTGGTCTACTGGACCCCCCGCCCATTGCCGTGATCACGGTAAAATTCCATAATAGAAATGCCCTGGTGATCCAGTGGCACCCCACCCTCCACCCACACAGAACCCCACCCTTACCCCCCATTGGCCATCAGCTGCATCCATCCGCATACCCTGGCCACCCACCAAATGAACAGGTAGCATGAGCTGTAAGCCTACTGTCTCAGTGTGGACCAATGGGTTTGCAGGGCATAGGGATTAGACAGTCCCAAATATGAATGAGTCATTCACATATTTGAGACTGTATATATTACAGTATGCCATACAAGCCCATTGGTCCACATTGTAGACCAATAGGCTTACAGCTCATATTGTACCTGTCATTAGGTGGGTGGCTGGGTGGTATGTGAGTGGGATGCAGCTGCCCGCTGATGATGTGGGGGGAGTGGGGTGGGCACAGGGTTCTGTGTGGGTGGGAGCGGGTGCCACTGGATAACCAGGGCATTTCATTATGGAATTTTACTATGGTCATGGCAACAGGTGGGGGGTCCACTAGACCATCAGGGATGGTCATGTATCATATTTATTGGGGAATCAGGGACTGGGGAGGCCACTAGACTACCAGGGATATATCATTAACCATATTACATGAAATTATGGCTATGGGCGGAGGGGGTTCTACTAGACCACCAGGGTTGTAAGTGCTTGTAGACGGTGTTCTGGGTGCGCGGGTGGCCACCCACAGCTAGGCTGCTGTGTTGTGCCCTGCAATACAGCAGCCCACCTGTGGGTGACCGGGATTTGTTCCCACTCTGCACGGGCTCAACTTTGAGCCCCCCTATGCGGCGCAGTTCAGGAGTGTGCTGGCATGTGCACTGCACATCCTGGGCTGAATATCAGATGTGCCGCATATGCATGGGCATGCCCCCTGCATCTGCGCTGCATACATTATCATTGCACCGCAGCGCATTGGGATTTGTGCTGAGCCAGGCAGCCTTCTCAAAATCCCACCGGGGCACATTGAGGGGTTGCACTGGTGCAACTCCATTGCACCAGGCGCAACCCCTTTGAATATCCAGGCCTTTGTGTTTTGTCTGTTTTATCAAATGCAGTCTGCTTTGCAACAGAAACATACTGCAATTTAATCCCATAAATTGGGGGTCTGCACCTTAAAATGTTTCACCAGTTAAGGTTTGTTTTAATTTAAAAGCAATCATGAGGTAGGAAGGAAAATGTGAAATTTATTTCTCAAGTTGGCCTTGGTGATGTCACAGGGTGATTGCTGCCTGAGGCAATGATGTAATAATAGTTACTTAGCTAAAGGAATTTGCTAGTTTCAATGGCTCAGTAAATTGCCTGTATTGTGGGATAAGTACAGGATAGCAGACAATTAGTTCTGCCAATGTCAAATTAGTAGTACGGCACCTGTTTTTGTTTTATTGGTTGGAAAACTGTCTAAAAAAATTAATGAAAAAAAATTGTTTGCCAAGGTTTGCAATCATATGTGCCATGAGCAAATAATGTACCGCATTGCCACGGTATGTCCAAATAACGTGTCGCAATTACAGCATAAATATCTTTGTTCTACATTTTTAACAGTTTGACCATTTGATTAGTTCTAAATTCAAAAGTCAGTAAGTCTCTTTTACAAGTTTTGTTCTGAGTCTGTGGAGTTACTAAAAACACAAATTATGATGGTTATCTGACATCTCAGGGAAGAGACTTACTTGTTATTGACATTTATCTTCCAGAAAGAAAAAAATATGGTTCTTAAAAAGGAACAGTCTTGTAACTTTATATTTACATTCTATTTAAGATTTTCCTCTTAATTGCCACAACAAAGTCACATGTCCATGTGCATTTAATAAAGAAAGTAAAAATGTTATAAACTGCAATCATTTTGTTATTATCATTATTTTAGGTATGGGGCTGGATATTCAAACTGCGCCATTCTGTGGCGCAAGCCATTGCACTGCTCAAAATAGTTGCGCTGGGGTGTGGCCAGGGCGATATTCAAAGGAGTTGCGCTATTGAGCAACTCCTTTGAATATCACCCCCCCCAGCCACAGCCACTGTGCATGGCGCAGTGGAACTTATGCCATCACAAGTGGTCAGAGTGGAGCATTCAAGATGCGGTGGCACAAGTTCCATTGCGCCATGTACAAATTTCCGATATTCAAAAGGTGACATGCAAACGGGGCCATAATTCATGCAAGGCGCAGGAGGGGCCATTTGCATCTACTTATGGCCCCATCTGCATGCCATTAGCATGCAGGTGCGCTGATCCCCAACGACTTGCGCCTGGCGCCCTGCCAGGCAGCAGCCGGGCCGGGACCCACGCCCCTGCAAACCGATAGCTGTGCTGCAACTGAAAGTAATCCCCTCCCCGTGACTGGTCTGATCGCTGGCACACCTGTAGTAATCCCCCTCCCCCACTAGCCTGATCACGGGCAGAACAGAGTTCAACTCCCCCCCCACCAAGAACAATATCCCTGGTGGTCCAGTGGACCGTGAAGCCCAATCGCTGGCATTAGAGTCCACCCACCCAAGGTCCAAGTACCCTGGTGATCTAGTGGCCCCCCACACCACCCACCCACGGATCCCCACCACCCCGCTCCCCCTCGTCAGCCGGTGGGTGGCAGCACCCCATCCGCCTGCCGCCCCGCCGCCCGCTGACTGACTGCTTGGTAGGGCTGCACGCCCGTTGGTTCAGAGCAAGAGCCAATGGGCGTGCAGCCCATACCATACAAGGCAGTCAGATATGTGAATGAATTCATTCACTAGATCACCAGGATACTTGAACCTTTGGGGGTGGACTCTAATGCCCGCGATTGGGTTTGAAGGTCCACTGGACCACCAGGGATATTGTTCTTGGGGGTTGAACTCTGTTCTGCCCATGATTGGGCTAGTGGGGGAGGGGGTTACTACGGTTTTGCCCGTGATCGGGCCAGTTGAGAGGAGGGAATTACTGGGTGCCCTTGGGCCAGTTGGAGGGAGGGGTTACTATTATGCCTGCGATTGGGCTGCAGGGGACACGGAGGGAAGTGGAGGGCCACCCACAGGTGGCAGCTGCTGTGTTAAGCCCTGCAATGTGGCAGCTCACCTGTGGGTGGCCCTCAACTACTCCTTGATCAAAGTTGTGCAGGCGCGGGTTGGGGGTTGCACCTGCACAACTCTGCACAGCCCGGCTGAATATCGGGCTGTGCAGTTTTTGCATGGTTCCTCCCCCTATGGTTGAGCATGCCTTCATTAGCATTGTGCTGTTGCTCAGCATGACTTGGGGGCGCAACTGCCTCCTGCTGAATATGGCAGAATGGCACAATTCTGGACTTGAGCAGGCGCAACCCTTTTGAATATCCAGCCCATGGTGTCTAACTTACCGCTTAAGGTTTCAGAAATGCATGTTGTGCAATCTTTAAATTTAAGGACTATGCTTTCTAAATTTATTGCACAAGCATCTTCATTTCAGTAAGTGCTTTTCAGCTCTATAAATTACAACATAATACAAAAAAATCACACACTGTCATAAATGCCATTCAAAGTAAATAGCATCATGTTCTTGTTATGCTAAGCACATTACTATTGCAGGTTATGTTTTCCTATCAGAAAAGGTGAGCATGGGAACCCTGTATTGTATAACTTTATCAGTAAAGTTTTTTTTTCCTCATGCTTTATCTTTCTTCAGCGATATTGCAACATTGGATATTAATAACAAAGTTTTACCACTGTCTATTTTCAGGAAACCTAGTTTCTGCATGTGGTACACACTGGCTACCTCATCAGAATTTTAGTGTAAACTGTATGTTTAAAAGGTTAAGACTCAACTGCAAATTACTTTTAGTTAGGGGTAACACATTTATTGTAATGGTCTCTGACTACCTAAAACAGCCACTGCCAATGTTATTGCACAGCTCTTGCTTGTTCAAGTGTTTTGCAGGTGGGGACTGCAAAATGTAATGAAACAAGCATTTGTCAATGCTGAATGTTTGCTTGCCGGTGTTGGCATTGGTAGTGTAGAAGTTAAAGAGCTGCATAATAGAAATGTCAGTGAAGTATTGAACTGAAGCCAACCCCATCACCACCCTGCAGAGAGTGACAGGCATTGGGGTGTGCCTTTGGGTCGTCAGGCATAACGGCCACACCATTTCACCACACCCCACCCTGCAGACACTGACAAGTGTCACGGTATGCCTTGAGGGCTTTGGCCCTTATGCGCACCCCATTCCATCAGGAAATACGGGTGAGATGGGAGCGGTATAGGAGAATGGGGTGAACTTTGGGGCTGAAGAGTCCAAGGCATACCTCGATGCCTCTCACTGGCTGCAGGGTGTGGAATGGTATAAGCATTACAGGCAAGAATGCCAAGTCACACCCCTGATGTCTGTCATTCTCTACAGGGTGGGGTGTTATGGTTGGAAACCCTAACACCTCAGGCATTCGTTGGTATTTTCACTCCAAATTTTCAACATGGTTTTTTTGTGACCCCCACCTCATAAACAGTGGCAATATCAGTTTGTTAGCCGAAAGCTGCGTATGCACAGTGACTACAGCATTTAGCAGCACAGGTACAAAAACACATTCCGAACAGGATGTGAAAAATGACAGCTGTACTGTTCATGGGGAGGAGTAAAAAATGGCAATGTTGCAAATCTGCAGTAAAAATATTTAAAAAACTGGTGAAGTCATGAGCGTGCACAGAAACTGTGCAACGCACACCCGTAATGTAATTAGTTTGGGGATTTTTACAGCAGATTGTCAACACAGGCATTTTGGGACCTCCGATCAAGAACAGTGTCACTGTGATTATCTTTACCTGTCCTGAACAATGATTTCCCACAGCAACAATGCATCTCTGCGCTGAAAGTGTGAAAACACATTTCAGCCATGTTGTGAAAAATGACAGCTGTACTGTTCATAAGGAAGTGTGGAAAAATGCCACTGGTGAAAATCTGGACTGAAAATATTACAAAGTCATGAACTTACGAGGGTACATGGAAACTGTGCAATGCTCACTCATAACACAGTCATTTTATGGACTTTTGTCACCGAATTTTCAACATAACCATTTTAAGACCTCTGCTCATGAACAGTGTAACTGTGATTTTCTTAATCTGTCCCAAACATTGCTTTTGCACACCGACTGCACCATTGTACGCTACATGTGTGGAAACACATTTGGGGTGACATGTGAAAAATGACAGCTATACTGTTCATAAGGAAGTATAATAAAATGGCAATGTGGAAAATCTGGAGTGAAAATATAGAAAATTCACAAACTTACGAGCGTGCGTAGGAACTGCACAACGCGTCAGAAATGTTTCATTTTTAGGGAATTTTTTCACTAAATTTTTGACATAGCAATTTTAAGACATCTGCTCATGAATAGTGTCACTGTGGATTTTCTTAATGTGCCCAATACATTGATTTCGAGACACCGCCTGGGCCATTGTGCGCCACATGGGCGAAACATGTTTTAGGCAAGATGTGAAAATGACAGCTGCACTGCTCATAAGGAAGTGTAATAAAATGGCAATGTTGAAAATCTGGAGTGAAAATATTGAAAATTCATTGATTTCTGACGTATTGTTGGAACTGCGCCAGCGCTCATAAAACATCATTTTAGAATTTTCCACCAAATTTTCAGCAGAGGCTTTTTGAGAGCCCACCTTATGAACAGTGGCAGCGTCGTTTCATTACTCGGTCCTGAAAGGTGATTTCGTACAGTAACTGTGAAATCACCCTTCAGGCCCGATTAATGCCATGACAGTAAGAGCATTCATGAGAAGGGGTCCCAAAAACCCCATGTTGAAAATTTGGTGCAAAAATTCTAAAAAATGCCTGAGATATGCAGCAAAGTTGAAAAATCCATCTATCCCATTACACAGCTTACCGGCATTTCCTCAGTTCGCGGTCGGCTTTGAAGAGTGCAGACATGTTCCCGGTCCACCGAAGATCGTCGTGCCAGAGTCCGGAGGTAAGTATGAGGTAAGGGGGGGGTGTGGGGAGGCAGGGTGTGCAGTGGATGGGCATGGGTGGGGACAGAGACAGCCAGTGACCATTTTTTAGTTTGAGTTTTTTTTTTAAATGACGACATGGGACGTTTGCCACACTGGGGTGGGATCCCAGCGTGGCACAAGTACAGCTGGTGGGGGGGCATGGAGCCGACGGGGGATTGGGCACCCTTTGTCGGTGACAGCATCTGTTGCCATGCTGGGGTGGGCTCCCAGTGGTACCCTCGTACTCTGGGGAACCAGTGGAGCCGACAGGAGATTGGGCACCCCCGTCAGCTATACAATGTGTAGCCATGCTGGGGTGGTCACCCAGGGTGGCATATGGAACTCTGTTTTGGGGGCGCAGCACAGCTGATGGGGATTGGGCACCCGTCAGCTACACAGTGTGTGCGTGGGGGCAAGCATGCAGTATGCGTGTGTGTGTGTGTGTGTGTGTGTGTGTAGGAGCGTGCATGAGCAGGCGATATCTTATCACTGCTCACTGAAGAGTAGCTCACTCTTTCAACTGTATGCCACTGCATTTTGGACTGCTGTCATAGACAGCTCCAGCAGGCACTGGAGAACTGCAACCATGCCTGCAAACACACTGACTGAATTGGAAGAGAGCTGCCACACCTCTGAAAACTTGGATGATGGCACTATGTTTCTTGCACATGGGTGCAAGCAAACATAATGACAGGAAGGTCAAAAGGTTATGCTCAGAGGCTATGGCACTGCATAGCAACTTCTGCAACATAACTGGGGGAAGGACCACACTATGCTGTAAATAAGGGGAGCCCTGAGCCTACACCACTCTGAATGCAACATGGGCTTTAAATTCATCCTCCTCCAGTGGAGAGCGGGGGGGGGGGTATTTTTCCCATATTTTTCATTTAAAAAACTAGTATTTGGAGGAAGGAGGAGAACTGGTTCCAGTGATAATATTGCCAGCAAAACAAAGTGGGACAAAATAGCACATGCAAGTCATTGCGGGCAGTAACATCGCCTGGCAATGACATCATGGAAAAGAATAAAACGGGCCACCAGCCTGAGGTGTTTCCTGGACACCCCAGTGCCCCCACAGTCACAGGAGGAGGGAAGCAGACACACAGAAAGACTGGCATTGTGGGCACAGTGGGAACACCACAGGTACCAATGGAGCAGATCCCTGTGCCCGCACCCCTAGTGCAAACACCCCCAGTGTACGTGTAACCCCCTGCAGCTGCCCCACTGGCTCCCAGCACAGCCACACATGGCCAACAACCAACAGTCAGTCACACAGCATGGCTCTGTGCATTTCTGTCCCCCTCATCCCACTGACCACAGCTTGCCACAAGTAGATCATGAATAGGCTGCCATACTTAACCCTTCCCCATCCATGAGCCAAGGTGATGCATCCCTGGGGTGGTGTGGTATCCTGCAGCAGCCCCATGGCAGGCAGAATAGCATTTGCACATGGTGGCAAGACATGGCACCATGGAGGGTGGAGCAGGTGTCACTGTACAAGAGCACAGGCAGGCACAGTGCGGCACTGTGAGGGGTGGTAATTTGTGGTCCCACTGTTCCTGTTGCCACCTGCTAGTCTGCACTGTTGTGTCCTGCGTTCTTTCCTGGCAGCTTTGGTTTGCTAGGCATTCTTATGTCCTGCTTTAATTTGCCTCACTTTCTTTTGCCCCCACTATATTTTGCCCATGATATTCTGTTCGGTGATGTTGTGTTCCATGACATTAACACCCAGAAGTAGGAGAACCAAACCCCCTGTGCTCCAGTTTGTTTTTCTCTCATTCCAGAATGCAGGACAAAATGTAGAAGGACATAGTCTTAGAGGTCCATAATGCTGATCCAAGGTGACACCATACTTCTTCTTGTAATAGTGACTGGAGGGATCATAAAAGTGGTAGTGTGGTGAGGCCGTAGAGTCCAAACAACTCCCAGTGGCAAGGACAGAGCCTATGTATACAGTAAGGGGTCCCTCTTCTTGCTGAACAAAATGAAGGTGTCTTCAAAATCCACAATGAATCAGTGGCTGGTATAAAAAAATCGAACTGCAAAAGACTGTACAAGCAATGACCAGTCACCGTGAACACTATGAACATCACAATGACCAGTTACCATGAACACCATGGACATCATAAACTGATTTTCTTTTTGCATAAGACTATACAAGACTTTAAAGTGCAACTGAATCCATCCAGTGGCTTCACTCTGCTTCTACCTCAGAGACTTTAAACAATCAGGTGAAATTGTAACTATTGTTACTTGGTATGTTCTGTTGTATGTTGTAAGAAGGTATGGGCTGAGATTTCGCTGTTATGCAGATGATACACAGCTCTTCCTCTCTTTTTCACCCAGTGGGAGGCAGTATAGCGCAGTGGTTTAAGGCTCTGGGTTGCAAATCTGGAGACCTGGGTTTGAATCTCACAGCTCCCACTTGCAGACTGTGTGACCCTGAGCAAGTCACTTAACTTCTCTGTGCTCTCAGGTTGTACCTGTAAACAAGCTTTCAGCTTTGTGTGTCTCACCTGGTTAAACAATTGAAAAAAAAAAATGTTCAATTCTCTAATTTTACATGTTCATTTCATTTTTTTATTTTCTTAAATGTTCATTTCATCACTTCATTTTTTTATGCTAATTGTTTTCTTTAAAATATGTCTCTTTAAAAATGTTCAGTGTATGCATGTGCCTATCATTCTGAATATGGCAGAATTAATAATAATAATAGTCATAATAATTTTATTCATAAGGCACCTTTCCATTGCCAAGGCGCCTAACAATTTAAACACAATTAATATAAAATCCAATAACAAGATAATACAACTGAGAATCATAAACAATCAGTAATAAATACTTCAATTATCCAAAAAAGCTTTTTGCCACAGAAAGGTTTTTAAGTCCCTCTTAAATTCCTCCACAGCTGTGCACTCCCGAAATTGATGGGGTAGAGAATTCCAAAGGGTGAGAGCTGCATAGGCAAAAGCTCTTGAACCAGATGACTTCAAATTCACCCTTGGAATCTCTAACTACCCCTTGTCAGCCGAGCGGAGTGATTGACCAGGGCAGTACGGAACCAGAAGTTCTTTCAGATAAACCGGGCCCTGTCCACGTAGGGCTTTAAAAGTTGGTAAACCGACTTTAAAGGTGATCCACCACCATACTGGCAGCCAGTGCAGTTCACGCAGCACTGGGATAATATGGCAGGATCGAGTAGAACCCATCAAAAGCTGGGCTGCTGAGTTCTGCACCAGCTGCAGGTGACAGATTTCAACCTCAGAAAGCCATAGATAAAGGGAGTTGCAGTAATCCAAGTGTGAGGACACAAAGGAATGGACCAAGGTTGGAAGGTCGTCAGATGGAACCAGATGCCTAACCCTGGCAATATTCCTAAGATGATAAAAGGAAGTTTTGATGACAGCCGACACCTGCGAATGTAGGGTCAGTCCATCATCAAAAACTACCCCCAGGTTACGCACCTGTTCAGAGGTCGGGAGACAGACGTCACCAAGAACAATTCCAGAGGGTGCACAAAAACCCAACCCCCCCCGATCTGGTGACCCAGGTTCACGACCAGTACCTCCGTCTTTTCTGAGTTCAACTTCAGCCAGCTAGAATCCATCCACTCCTGGATTTCTTTCAGGCAGTTGTTAAAGACCGAGAGAGCTCCATCCTAGTCGGGTGCAAAAGAGAGGTAGAGCTGGGTATCATCTACATAACAGTGAAACCTCAGCCCATACCTTCTTACAATGTCTCTGAGGGGTAGCACATACACCGCGAACAGCACGGGTGACAGCACAGAGCCCTGAGGCACCTCACAAGACAAAGCAGTTGGGCCTGAAATAAAAAAAAACAAGACACAACTCTTTGTGTTCTACCCATGAGAAACAAAGTAAACCATCTGAGGACTGTCCCCGACATTGCAGATATGCCTCAGGCATCCTATCAACACCATGTGATCCATGGTGTCAAAAGCTGAAGAAACATCCAGAAAATCCAAGATGGAATGGCTCTTCTGATCTCCCGCCATCAGGAGATCATTGAGCACCCAAACCAGCGCCATCTCGGTACTATGCCTCTTATGAAAACCAGACTGGAGGGGTTCATAGATGTCATGGATGGTCAAATGGTCTTCCAGTTGTGCTGCCACTACTTTCTCAATCACCTTCCCAACAAAGGGAAGGTTAGAGATAGGTCTGTAGTTTGCGAAACAGTCTGGGTCCAAGGTAGCTTTCTTCAAGAGTGTTGTCACCACCGCCTCTTTCAGGGAGCTAGGAAACTCTCCTGATTCCAAGGAGCACCAGACTATCCACACAAGGACTGGACCGATGATGTCACTACAACCCAAAATTAGGGAGGTCAGTCCAGGATCCAAACTACAGCATGTAGGGTGCACAATCTGGATAATCCTCATGACATCCATGAACTCCGGTCGACTGAAGGTACTCCAGAAAAACTGAGGTACAGTGACCCTGAACTGATCAACAACAACCCCCTAGGGTGTGCTGGCTGCAGTATCACCCTGATGTCTGCCACCTTATTTGCAAAGAATCAAGAAAGCTCGTCGCACTCTAATTGCAAAAAAGCTTTCTGAACATGCAGGCAGGCTGGGTTGCACAGTCTGTCCACAGTTAGAAATAGCTGAGCTGGTCGATTCTGAGCAGCTGCAATCTTCCCAGACAGGAATTCTGCCTTCTTACTGGTGATTGTAGATTGATAGACTAAATAACGATCCATCAATCTTACGCAGTTGGTATCAAGGGCAGACTTCCACCAGCAACACTCTAACCTTTGCCCCTGTCTCTGCATGTCCCTCAAGTTCCCATCAAATGAAGGGGACCTGGGTTGAAGGAAGAGGGATAACATGGACTGGAACAATGGAATCCAGAGCTGCCGTAATGGCTGTATTATAAGCCAACACGAGAGTCTCTGGATCATTGCTTGCCAACGCGGGGGATGAGAGGTCAAGGATCACCGCAAGGCCTTGGGAACTTATATCCCATAAAGGGCGGTACCTTAACCATCTCTACAGGGGCAGGCCTTTGAGGGAGGTGCTAAAACTAAATCCCAAGGTGTAGTAATTGGACCACCCAACTGGTTTCTCCCCCAAGTCAGATGTTTTGATCCCTAGGAGGAAGATTAAGTTCAAAGAGTATCTATGTTTATGAGCAGCAGTGGAAACCACCTGTGTAAGGCCCAGAGATGTCATTAACTGGAGGAAGTGTTGACCAAATTGCGAGAGTTCATCATCGACCCAGGCGTTGAAGTCACTCAGAACCATCAATCTGGACCACTCAAACGCCATGTCGACGACGAAGTCCGCCACTTCCTGAAGGAATTGCTTCTCATCACTGAGTGGATGGTAGATGAGAGCGATTCAACAACATACACCTGCTACTACTGTACACTCAAAGGACTCAACCTCCTCAACTAATACCCCCGTGAGGTTTAGTTCGGTCTTGAAACAGACCGCAACCCCTCACCCCCCGCAATCCAATCTCGGGCGGTATATCACCGAGTACCCAGCTGGAGTCATAGTCTCCACAATGAGGCCAGAATTTTCATCCAGCTAGGTCTTGGTGGTGCATGCCAGGTCCACCGTACCAACAAGATCTGCAATAATTGCAGCCTTATTCTTAATGGACCTTGCATTGCACAACACTGCCCGAGTTGGATGAACCTCGTGGGCTGCCCGGGCCATCTGCCTACCACACTCAGTAGTGCCCTTGGGTATCAGCACCAGACATGGTGAACCATGACCTGGATTCCATTTTACCCCAGGGCATCTTCTGGATCCAACCACCCCAATTCGGCGACCCACCTCATTCATCCTCTGCTGTTCATGACTCCACATCTCCCTCCCTCTTCTACGCGTAATGCCCAGCGCTCTACTGAGCTGGTAGGTCTCAAACTTGAGAGGGAGAGTATAGAAAGGGTAAAGGGCACAAAGGGCACAGGATGAGTAGCACACAACTGTGGGGGCTGGTATCCAACACATTCTGCAGCTACAAAACAAATTAATAAATACACTAAACAAACCCAACCCTATTATCACCAACCCCACCTAAAGCAATATTATTCCAAAATTCACAATAACAAAACAAATTAAAATAAAACAAAACAAACCCCATAATTACTCAACTAATCCACCCTATCATAATGACATTGCTAACTTAGTTAATGACGCTCAAGCAAAAATAACCCAATTGGTTAATATCAATCACAGAAAGGAGGTAAGGAAAAAGCAAAGGTCAACAGATCATTTGCACAGCCTGTGGAGGTTCTGTTACAACAACAGTAACTTTATTTATTTATTTTTTATTTATTAGAACATCAGTTTAACAACCTTTGAGCCAGAGGCTCATTTACAAAGGTACCTCATCACAGAGAGGACAAAACAGTGCAAGCAACAAACATCAGGGCAGACAAAAAATCAGAGTACATTTAGGAATCAGGCAAAAATACAGGCATATGTCAAACACAGTATACAACAGGCTTACATGTGAGCTTTACAGAGTAGACAATATACAGTAGTTACATGGAGATTGATTCAGTGGGCAGATAAAGGTAAGGCTGGGTGGGAGACATCAGAAGAGGAGTGTGGGGAAGATAGTAGCAAGTAAAGGTAGAGCTGGACAGAAGGTCAGAGAGCGGCTCAGTGAGCTTGGTCTGGAAGGATAGGAGGAGGCTTAGAGGCAGGTACAGCTGCGTGTTGTGAGCAGGTGATTTCTAAGGCTAGTTTTAAAATAAGATAACGAGGCAGCATCAGTGATTCCGGTAACTTCATTACTGCAGGATGTAGAAAATGGCCACATCCCAGATTTCACTAAAAATGAACAGGTATTGCTCCGAGTATGGCTGTGTGTGTGGTAGAACAGACTGAAATTGTGCTAAAACAAATTGCCAGAGGCCTTTGTGTAGCACTGCCCAGAACCTGGCATTGATAACACCACATCCCAAGAGAGGCCCATGTAATACTCAGGGATCATGCTCAATTGGGGACACACTGTATATTTCTTCGTTGTATCTTTGCCCATTCTTGACCTCACTACCATAGTATTTAATAAACTGGCCACTGTCCATTTCATAAAATACTACTTAAAGGAAGGCATGTATGAGGAATGCCTAGACTTCAGTGTTCCACCCTGCCACGCAGATGTGGAGAGCCCCACATACTGCATGTTGCTCTGTGAAAGGGTACAGATATGTGAGTAGATGTGAGGTGTTCAAGGTTGCTATTCCTGTCTGTGGTTATATACCTGAAAAGCAGACAAATACTAAAGCAACTAGCCAAATGCAAATTAACCTCACCAGCTCTTGTCCAGTCCAGCTTACTAAATGGCATCTTTCCAACTGTCAAAGTAGTTTATAATATGAAGGGGAAGTACTGTATTGATACCAATTATATTAAATATCTTTATGTGTCCCACTCTTGTGATGTTCTCACCCCAAATTTTTGGTTTACTCCTCATGAGCGTACCATAATTGGCCAGACTGTGATCAACCCTGTTCCCACACGTGATGAGTCTCATTCAGAGTAAACCTAATCACCTAAAGAATAATGTACATATTGATTCCTTGTTCTTAAATTTACAATTTCTGCAACACTATAAACACCTGATTAAAATTAGTAATGATGTGCATTAGGATCAAACAATCAAACACGAGTAATCAATAGTGAATCCTCTTATGCTGATGACCTTACCCCTCACAGTCTCACCTTTAACATTGTAATTCTCCCTTTAACCTTAACCTACAGTCTTTGCTAAGGTGAAAAGACACTCACATTATACACATTTCAGTGATTTGCAACACGTGCATCAGGCCATTCTGGACATGATGCACAACAGAGATTATGAAATTATTGCTTCCGATTCATGGTTAGAAATTAAAAGACATTTGTTATTTTGCAGTTAGTGCTTATTTTTATATTAATCCTTATGCACTGCTACTTGCGCTCCACCTTAAGGCATCAATGTAGGTGCTTAGATTACTTATTTCTGGGGAGTGGAATATCCCTTTAAGGGATCTCCTCCTCCTCCCCAAGGTGGGGACTGTGGAATTATGGCAAAGTATGAAAAGAACTGGTAAAGTGTTGCAAGAAAAAGGACTGAAAAATCACAGTAAAATATTAAATAAAAAGGAGCCAAGAGATGAAAGAAAGGGTTAAAAGGCATGCACTTCCCTCAGGAGAAAACTTGCTACAGTTAGCAAGTGTGCATAAAATCAGGATGTTATACTAGATTAAAGGAGTCTAAGAAAAAAGAGTTAAATAAGTAGGAACCAGATTGTATGTGCAAGGAAATAAGAAGGTCTCCTAACACATCACCCAGAAGGAACATACTGCCTGTTATCTCAGCTTAGGTCATGCTGTTTTAGAGCTTTTTTTTAAATAGCCCTAAAGGGCTTGCTGTGCTAATTACACTATATGCTTCATGAAGGTTTATGGTAAGGTCACTATAAGACAAGCTGGTATTTTTACTACTGTCCATTTCAAAGGTCAGTTCCAACTGGCCTTGCAAACAGTTGGTGACATAACTTATCAGGATATGTGTACTGTGTGTTAAGTAAGCATTGTGCTAGCCACTTGCCAATGCTATTATTGAATTCTGCAAATTGCCTTATTTGGTGAAGCACTCCCCTTATCTACATAGAATAATTAACACTGTCAGCAGATAAGGGCCTATGACCCACCCAGTCTGCCCATTTGAACTTGTAAGGTCCGTTTATGTTTTTTTTAGAAGTCTGTTGCCCCTTACCCCTGACCTCCAGAATTCCCTTAAGTCTATCCCATGCATTCTTAAATCCTGTGATTATTTCAGCCCCCAACACATCCTCTGACAGGGTGTTCCACTTTTCCAAAACCCTTTCTGTGAAGAAATTCTTCCTCACATTTCCTCTGAATTGCCATCCCTCCAACTTTATCCCATGCCCTCGAGTCCTGGAACATCTTTTTTGTTGGAAAATAGTATATGCCTGCACCCTGCTCCTCCCTATAAGGTACTTGTATGTCTCTATCATATCCCCTCTCCCCCTCCTTTTCTCCAGGGAGTACATATTCAAGTTCTTCAGCCTATCCTTATAGGACTTGTGATGCAATCCCTGTACCATCTTTGTTGCCCTCCTCTGAACTTTCTCTACCCTGTGTATGTCCTTATGTAGGTAAGGTCTCCAGAACTGTACACTGTACTGCAGGTGGGGCCTCATTAGTGTCTTGTATAGTGAAATTATGACCTCCTTTTTCCTGCTGGTGATGCCCCTGCCTATGCATCCCATATCCTATTTGCCATACCTGCTGCCTTGCTGCACTGTTTCCCTACTTTAAGGTCATCAGAGATAATAACCCCAAGGTCCCTTTCCTGTTTGGTGCATGCTATATCATCACCCCCCCCCCAACTGATATGTTGTTCCAGGGTCGTTGTGCCACATATGCATTATCTTGCACTTCTTTGTGTTAAATTTCAACTGTCAAACCCTTGACCATTCTTCAAGCTTCTACAGGTCCCTTCTCATTCTGTTGTTATGCTTGGCCAACTGGTTATGATTGTTCTATGATATTTGTAAAACAGAATGTGGTATGTGAGTGTCTCACATGAGACATCCTGTGCTATGGGTGCCCCCCAGGTCAGTGGAGTGACAAGTGACCTGAAACCAGGAGGTAATTAAAAGACTAGAGAGACTTAATTAAGTGTCTCCTGTTCTTCTATCTAATTAGAACTGACCCAGCTGCCAGGATATAGGTCTTGTAAACTTTTATGATGTATTAGAGGAAAAAACATGTTATACCACCCTGGTGCTAAAAGTCAAAAAATCCTTTGATGTGCCCTGGGAATAGGAACTGCTTGAGATCATAGAGGGGATGTTAATTAAGGAGTCATATTGGGAAATGTGTTTTTGCTGAAGTCACATTATTTTAAAATATCTCCTGACAGGAAGATCATTGTTTGTATATTTTTCATATTCTAAAAGGAGGCACTAGATGACCTCATAGAAGGGGTGTGGAAACACAGAGTTTTAAACTGTATTCAGTGTTTGAACTGGGTGACATACCAATGTGGGTTCTTAAGAAACAAGATCAAACTTAGGCACTTAGAAGTAATACATTAGCTAGAAAAGATCTAAATGTACTTTGGTAGGAGTTTGTAGTTTTCTTTTAAGTGACTGTATGCTTTTTGATAGTGTTCTGTGTTTACATTTAATATATTTTTATCCATTTTTAAGTAAACCTTTTATTTGAAAGATAATGTCTGGGTCTTCCAAGTTATTTCTTTTGCATGTTTGTGGGAGAAGTGTGGGGTGTGCAGAGGTGCATGACACCTTATCACCCGCAAGCCAATGGGCTTGTGGAGATATTTAATGGTATCCTGAAGTCAGTGCTCCAAGCGTTTGCTGAACAGCATGAAAGGGACTGGGAGAAATACCTTCTTCACCCATTTGCATACAGGGAGGTGCCCCAAGAGTCGACAGGATTTTTCCCTTCGAGCTCTTATATGGACATCGGGTACATGGGCCCCTAGACTTGATCCGGGAGGACTGGGAAGGCAAGCACACCACCCAGGGAACTCCCTTAGTGGATTACATCCTTAGGTTTAGGGAAAGGCTGAAGGAGTTTATGGGGACAGCCCAGAGCAACCTGGCAGCTGCCCATCAGAAACAAAAAGTGTGGTACAGTACAAGCCACTTAATCGGGATGCGGATAAGAGGGATGTCCGCTTTATTGGGACGTCCACCCAGGAACCGATTAAGTGGCCATGTATTCCTATGGTGTCCACATTCTTTTAATGGGGATAGGGAATCTGGATCAATCCGGATTAATGGGACGATTCAGTCTCAATTACTCATAACAGCCCCAGCTCCTGGCAAGTGTTAGGGTCCATGACCATTCTTGCTGCTGCAGGTAATGCCTAAACTAATTAGTGGCTCGTCAGGTGTGAATGTGCTGTGAACAGTGCACATAAAAACAGCCCCATAGATCAGAAACATCACTCCTGTTTTACTTTTTGTGTCTCCGATTGTGCCCCCCCGACTCTCGGCACATTCCACTTCAGATCCACAGCATTAGTAAGATCACAGCTGTTTAATCCATGTTTCCTTCCTTGTCCTGTGTCCCTGACTGGTCCCTCGACTCTCCACACCTTCCATAGTAAGATTGCATTATTCACATCAGTAAGATCATGTTACAAAAAAAATAAACTAAAAGCACGAAGCCTTCTTTCCTCTAATCTGCTGCCTACCAGGAGATGCCGCAAATCTGTTCAAAGTAGGGACAGGTCAGTATGTGATTACACAGCACCCTTGATTACACAGCTGACACACACCATGCTAAATGAAAACAGGGAGGGTGCAGTTCAAAATTGTTTACCTGGATGTGGTACTCTGTCAGTTACTGAGGTGGAAGGCAAGACAAGAGGGAGGGAGAAGTGCATTTACAGATTTCTATTACCGCGAGGTACTGTAACATGTTTCTTATGTGAAAATGCTCACTTCTGATAATAGGGACAGCCGCATAAACGGGACGAAAAGCCCACCATGAGGCCGTCCCAATTAAGTGGCTTCTACTGTACAACCGCAGAGCCAGAGCTCACTCGTACATGATAGGTCAGGAAGTCATGGTCCTTATTACGGTCTGGAAAGACAAGCTGCACTCTGAGTGGGCAGGACTGTACGAAGTAGTTAGGAAGGTAAATGATGTGAACTATATCATAGAGTTACCTGACAGAAGACAGACAGAAAGACTGTACCATGTCAACATGATGAAGCTGTATGCTAATAGGGCTGACATGTGATTGCAGTAGGTAGTCTTGGGGAAGGGACGGAGGAAGGAGACCCCCTTCTGGACTTGCTGGAAGAAAGCAAGTGGGAGTCCTCTGTGGAGGCAGTTAAACTGTCACCCCAGCTGGCCCTGGACAAGACCCAGGAAGTAAGGGAGGTTTTAGCAGACTTTGCCCCCCTCCTTAGCGCCAAGCCTGGACTAACCCCCTTAGTGACACACGATGTTGAGACAGGGACACAGACGCCCATATGGTGGACAGCATATCAGGTGTCAGAGACTGTCCAAAAGGATATTAGGAGGGAGGTAGAGGAAATGCTGGATTTAGGGGTAGTCCAGAGATCCCACATCCTCTGGGCCTCACCCATAGTCACCCGTAGTCATTGTGTCCAAGCCAGATGGCTCTACTCATTTCTGTGTGGACTATCATGGACTGAACTCAGTCACGAATCAGACGCCCACCCGATGCCCCTGATGGATGAACTCCTGGACAAGTTGGGAGTGGCAACCTACCTTACGACTATTGACCTGACAAAAGGATATTGTCAGGTAGAGTTAACTGATAGAGCTAGGGAGAGGTTGCCTTCATCACTCCGATAGGCTTATTTGAATTTAAAGTAGTGCCTTTTGGAATGATGAACACCCCGGCCACTTTCCAAAGGTTGGTGAACCAGGTGTTAAATGGTGCTGAGTAGTACACCATGGCATACCTGGATGACATTGCCATCTTTAGTGCCAGCTGGGAGGAACACCTGTCCCACCTTAGAGAAGTGCTGGACAGGATACAGAGGGTCGGGCTAACTGTCAAAGCTAAGAAGTGCCAGGTGGCCATGGCTGAAGTGGCAAACCTTGGGCATGTTGTAGGCCAGTGACAGCTCTGTCCTAACCAACTAAAAATAGAGGTGATCAAGGCATAGCCCAGGTCAGAAATGCAGAAGCAGGTCAGGAGTTTTCTGGGGACAGCAGGGTACTATAGGAAATTTGTACCCAATTACAGTGCCCTGGCTTCTCCCCTATCTGACCTAGTAAAGAAAAATATATCTAAGAAAATTACCTGGCAACCAGCCTGTGAAAAAGCATTTAACAGACTGAAGGAGACACTATGCAGTGCTTCTGTATTGACAAGTCTTGACTATAGCAGACCCTTTATAATTCAGACTGATGCCTCAGACATGTGTATTGGGGCAGTACTGAGTCAGATATCCAACCAAGGGAAAGATCACCCTGTAGTGTACCTGAGTAAAAAGTTACTTCCCAGGGAGCAAGCTTACTCTACTGTGAAAAGGAGTGTGTTGCTATAGTGTGGGCCCTAAAGAATTTAGAGCCATACTTATATGGGCAGCATTTTGAGGTAGAAACTGACCACAACACCCTGGTTTGGCTGATGCAAATGGGAAAAACTAATGGTAGACTATTAAGATGGAGTCTTGCCTTGCAAGGGTATGATATGATGATCTTACATAGGGCTGGAGCGACCAATCAGAACACAGATGGCTTGTCACATCTGTATGAGGAGTGAACGGACTTGTGAAGCTCATCCCATGCAGGGGATAGAGCCCCCAAATTCAGTCTAGGTGGGGAGGATTGTGATGCTTGGTCAGCTGGTTATGATTGTTCTATGATATTTGTAATATACAATGTGGTATGAGTGTCATACATAAGACTTCCTGTGCTATAGGTGCCCCCCCAGGTCAATGGAGTGACAAGTGAACCTGAAACTGGGATGTAATTAAAAGACTATAGAGACTTAATTAAAGGTCTCCTGTTCTTCTGTCTTAATTAGAACTGACCCAGCTGCCAGGATATAGGGCTCGTAAACTTTTATGATGGCTTAAACGAAAAAACATGTCATACTACCATGGTGCTAAAAGTCACAAAATCCTTTGATGTGCCCTGGGAATAAGAATTGTTCGAGATCAAAGAGGGGATGTTAATTAAGGAGTCATACTGGGAAATTAGTTTTTGCTGAAGTCACAGTATTTAACATATCTCCTGACAAGAAGATCATTGTTTGTATATTTTTTATATTCTAAAAGGAGGGGCTAGATGACCTCATAGAAGGGGTGTGGAAACACAGAGTTTTAAAATGTATTCTGTGTTTGAACTGGGTTACATACCAATTTGGGTTCTTAAGAAAAAAGATCTAACTTAGACACTTAGAGGTAATGCATTAGATAGAAAAGATCTAAATGTACTTGGGTAGGAGTTTGTAGTTTTCTTTGTTTTCTTTTAAGTGACTCTATGCTTTTTGATATAGTGTTCTGTGTTTACATTTAACATATTTTTATTCATTTTTAAGTAAACCTTTTATTTGAAAGATACTGCCTGGGTCTTCCAAGTTATTTCTTTTGCATGTGACGTGTAGAGGGTTAAGACTAACAAAACTGTTCAAGAGCTTGATGGTGTTATTAAACTGGGAAAAGTTAAGAATATACCTAAGGTATTTTATAGAGTTTTAAGGGTTCATTTTGGATACCTGGTTAGGTGCCATTAAGTGAAAGATATATTGCATCCTGTGAAGAAAATTTTATCTGAGCCTGTACATTTGGGTACGCTAGCATAAGGTTCACAGTTTGAACCCCCAAGAACTTGAGACCAAAGATGATTCGGACCCACAGCAGACAGGAGGACTACCCTGTCTGTTACCTGTTCACATTACTGTGCTCAGAGGTTGGCACTGTGGGAGCAGAAGGCCTGACCTGCTGAATGCATTTGTGACACTGTCTACATCCTCTGGCATGCCCACTCTGTTATAGAGCTTCGTGTTGTCAGCAAACAGGTAAATTCTGCCTTCTAGGTCCTGTGCAATGTTGCTGATGAAGACATTGAATAGGACCGGTTCCAGCACTGATCCCTGTGGTTCCCCACTGATCATTCTTCCCTCTGTGGAGTGACAGCCATTTATCACCACCTTCTGTGCCCTGCCACCCTACCATTTACCCACCCAACACACTACTGTCCTGCCAACTCCCATATTCCCCAGCCTGTTTAATAGCCTTCTATGTGGCACAGTGTTAAAGGCCTTGCTGAAGTCCATATAGACTATGTCCATTGCCCTCCCCTGATGCACCTCCCTTGTCACCCAATTGAAAAATTAAATGAGGTTGGTCTGGCATGACTTCCCCCCAGTGAAATCATGCTGCCTTGGGTCCTGTAGTCTGCTGGCTACTACTATTATTGTATTCTGCAAATTGCCTTATTTAGTGAAGCACTTCCCTTATCTTTACTACTGTGTCATGAATTATTGCTGTATATGTGTAGCTTAGATTGTGAGACTCAGTGGAGTTTTGAAAGGGAAGCAGAAGACTACCTACCATCACTATCCAGTGGCACTTGAACTTTCCAGAGGACAGAGTAATATCAACTTTGATTTTCTCTGTATTGTCTGCATGCTTATAGCTATATCAGTTGTGGGCTGTTAGCTATCTAGTTTTGCTTGTATTAGGGACCTTTTACTCTGCTGCAATAAAAGGATTGAGTTCATAACAATTAAGTGTACTCCGAGTTTCCTTTCTGGGTCCCCAGCCACAGGTCAAGCTGAACCATCCCAAGTAAATACCTTACACTTATGCAAGTTGCCATACCATGTTTACAACTGTGGGGAAGTTTTTATCAATGGGGCTATGCTGACTGTGATGCTGTGCCATTGGCAGCACAAGGGTTAATTGAAATGTCTCTACAGTTGTGGATAGATGAGAACACAGTGCCCATAGGGCCCTGCGCTCCTAAATACGGATAACATTATGGAGGTGAGTTAAGAATAGGGCCCGGATGACCCTGTGATCCCACAGAGAGATGAAGGTTAATTACAATGTCTACAAACTTATGGATAGATAGGACATTACAATTGGGGACAGTTACAATATGCATGCATGGGAGCACAGGACCCAGAGGGCCCTGTGCTCCCAGAACACAATATGGAATGATGGGAGAACAAGGCATGGAGGGCCCTGCACTCTCACAACCAGATAAGCATGAGATTACATTTTCTCAAAAAGTAAGGAAATTCATTGCAAAAAACCTTTTTAATGCATCAGTTGGGGTTCATATTGCCATGCAAAGACCTAATGGCTGTTTTGCACAGCACATCTAATGTTTCGCATAGGAAATAATTGAAAAATTGAAACTTTATTAAATTTTGAACAGATTAATACTGTATTTTATCACCAAACCTTCAAAAAGCACATCTGTGACCCAAGTCCAATATACCCTAATATTTTCAGACTAAACCCCCAAGTTGTTTCTGAGAAATGGCGTGCAAAGAATTTACCCCAAAATTTTCAATTATGCAATATTTGACATTCCGTATCTCCACACCCGCACATCCAACTGGAATGAAACTTGGCATATCCAGTGATCTGTCATCTCCAATGGTGCATGCAACATTTCATGTGAATCAGTCAAACAGTTGCAAAGTTATTAAAGTGCATAATTTGGGGGTAACTTAGATGTGACCGTTGAATCCTAAATAAATATATATATCTATATATAGTCATTGCAAAAACTTCATTAATGCATCAGTTAGGGTTCATATTAAGGCAACAAAAGTATGGAGATGTGGTGTTAGGGTTCCAAGCCTTAACACTCAACCCTACCACCCACCTCCCCACCCTCCACACATCAGCTGGTGTCAGGATTTGCCTTGGGGTCATTGATCTTAATGCTCACCCCATTCTATGTGTAAGGAAGCTGAGATGGTACAGTATAAGAGAATGGGGTGAGCGTTATGTCCTATCAGGACATCTTAATGGCTGTCCTGTTAGGACATAAGGATGGCTATGGAATAAAGATTTGGTATTCACTGAACTAAGGTTTCTGTCTTCCTTGGTTCCACAATGAGTGGTGAGTGCACTTTACCCTGCAATTCAAAACTAAAATTTAACAAAGTGAGCACCACCACCACTCCAGTGCCTTACCCCACCTGCAAACTGTGAAATACATACTCATTTGTCACTACAGAGAGAAATCCATGGTAGTCAAATCACAACACTGCTTCTGTGTCTAGAAGTACAGGCCTCTGCAATCAGAGATACAAATTCACAATGCCAAATTGCAAGAGTTCTTTTGTCTGCAAAACCACAGGCCCCTACAGAGTCAGTGCTTCTGTAGCCTCAGGTACTTATGCACACTGTAAGAGACACAAACACTTGATGGTCCTGCACATCAGTAGCTATAGGTGTAAGCTATAAATACTCCTACCGGGTCATAATGTTGCATGCTTAATAGCATATGACATTATGGCTAACCCAATACAGTGCAGTATGCTACCGCTACTGGTGCAATACCACGTATACTGCTGTACATGATATTGCACCAGTAGCACTTTCCCAGGCAGAGGACACGACTTCTGCTGGGAGCAGGTTCCAATGAGCAGCTGCCGTGGCTCACAGGATTGAGCCACAGCAGTAGGAACCCAGGCGCTGCATCTAGGACTGGGTTTGATTCCCGGTCCCAGAAACATTTTATTTTTTACGACTTGTGCGCTCCCTGAGTTGGACCCCCCTGGAGTTGAGAATCTTTAGTGGGGGGATCCAGGGGGTGCAGCCTCCCATAACAGGGGGTGTGGGGGGTGGAGCCCCCCACAGAAAAAAGACTTATGCCTCATGGCATAAATCGCACTGTAATGATGCTGACGTGGAACCTTTGTAAAAAAAGCCTCGGCTCAAAGGTATTGTAATCCTAGATTGAAATAAATAAATAAATAAATAATGGCAGCACGATTTTGCCATGTGGCATAATGTCTTGCGACATTATGACCCCGTGCCATAAACATTGACCTCTGGCTGCAGAGGCATAGGTGACACAAAATCCATGATACAAATAATTGTAACAATACATTGGTATGTTGAACCACAGGCCTCTGGGTGGCCTAGACCTCTTCAGCCATAGGTGTAAGACATACAAACCAACTTCTAACTCCAGAAGGGCAGGCCCCAGTGCGGGCTACAGTTATGCAGCCAGAAGTACTGTTACAATGTGGGTACCATGGTTTCAACAGTGAATCAAGAAATTATTCAGGGGGTAACAGTTTTTCAGTTATGCAGCTACATATGGAAAAACATGCTGTAGCAGATGATGTTATCTAATGTGGTACATTGTACAGTGAACATGAATACTTATGTCTGCAGAGGCACAGGTCCCATGGGGCCTCTGTCTTCAAAAGCTTCTGCAGCCATACGTACTCATGCATGGTGTAAGATGCACACACACACACACACACACGCATGTGGTTGCCTACTCACAAAAGCTCCTAAAGGGCTTGTGTTTATTCAGCTGCAGTACTGCCTCTGAGATTGAATGTTCTAAAACCTACAGGGAAATAATTGTTTTGCAGTGCATTTTAGCATTCTAAACATTAATGTAGCACTCTGGTTCAGTATGCATTGTGTGTGAAGCACCCTACTGTGAAGATAACTATGATGACATATCCTACCAGCTAGATAAAAAAAATGTATCTAGTTAATCAGGCTTCTATGAACAAGATAATGTTTTTATTTAGGCATTTCAAGCTTGATGTATGTTGTGTACATAGATATATATAAATCTATATCTATTGTATCTATATTTTCAGTGGTAGTTACAAAACAGTTGACCATTATCATGGTATTTATCGTCAACCATGGGATAAAATACTGCAGATTTACCACTACCGCAGAACCCCCTTCCCCAGTGTTATTCAGTGCAGTTTTTTACTGCGGTAGTGGTAAATCTGTAGTTAGGGTTCAGCAGTCACTTCTTTGTTAAACTCAAACTTTTGCACATTAATAACTTTTGATCTGTTCAACAGATTTGCCTGAAATTTGGTATGCACGGTGAGGCATGGTAGATCTCTTGATTAGCTAACTTGTGTTTTGGTCGGACTTACGGTTTTTGCGTACGAAAATGCTAAAAAATGAAAAAATATCCATTTTTGGAGGCAGCTTTTGGGATTTTGGATGTGGCCCTACACAGCTGCTGTGTGGTATGCCACTCTGCAAGATGGCTCATTTGAAAGAGCTTTGATGGCCGAACATGCCGCTTTTTGTTTGGTGAAAAAATATTAAGGCATTCAAAAGTTATGCCACTTTTAATTTCCCATTATAAGTCATTGGGAAAATTTATATGTATGTTTTGCGAACAACGAATGGGGTTCTGGCCATCTCATCCCGCCTGGCGATCAAAAAATTTGCAGGCTCATGGCTCAAGAATCTTTGCCCCTGAGAATTTTAAAAATTATTTGATCGCGAGGTCCGCCATCTTGTTTTTAATTTTCCAATCGGAAAAACACAAATATCTCGGTTCAGGAGTCACTTCTGAGCTAGAACTTGGATGGGTTTTACTCAGGGGACTACAATCTATCGAGCCATGCCTTTGGTTTGATCCAAATCAGTCAAAAAATAGAGTTCTGAGCTTTTAAAATCTTAATTTGCAGCTCGTTAACAATCTTTGATCACGAGCCTGCAAATTCTTTGATTGTGAGATTCTTTGATCACGATAGTGCATCACAAGCGAGGAACGAGATGGCCAGATTTAAAAATGTATTTTCTCAGCCCAGGGGTGCCCTATAAAGTTGAATGAGGATGAGTTTTGCTCAGGGGCTTCATTCTGCCCCATCTGAATAAAAAATATCATGTTTTGAATATCCCTGGTAGTCTAGTGGCCCCTGATCATGCTAAAATAGATAACGATCTGTAATTCCCTGGTAGTCTAGTGGCCCCCCGATATGTATAAAATTATTATAGTTGTTCATATCCCTGGTAGTCTAGCACCCCCTGATCATGATAAAATAGATTACTATGTGTAATTCCCTGGTAGTCTAGTGGCCCCCCATGTGTATTTTATAAATATTGCCTTTCTATATTCCTGGTAGTCTAGTGGCCCCCCAATCCGTATAAAATTATTATAGTTGTTGATATCCCTGGTAAGGATCTACAATTTCCTGGTAGTCTAGTGGCCCCCCACCCAGCCATGCCAGCCCACCCAGCACACCCCTGCCCTTCCCCAGCTGGCGACTGGCACAGCCTACCTCTCACCTCCACGGCCAGCCACAGACTGTGTATTAGCAGCGTTAATGTAAAGAGGTGCTGGGGAAGGGTGGGGATGCTGGGTGGGCTGGCATGGCTGGGTGGAGGGGTGAGGACCATTAGACTACCAGGAAATTGCAGATCCTTATGTATTTTGTTATGATGGGGGAGCCGCTAGACTACCAGGGATATAGAAAGGCAATATTTATAAAATACACATAGGGGGCCACTAGACTACCAGAGAATTACACATCGTAATCTATTTTATCATGATCGGGGGGGCTGCTAGACTACCAGGGATATGAACAACTATAATAATTTTATACAGATCGGGGCAGGGGCACTAGACTACAAGGGATATAGGAAAGCATTATTTATTAAATACACATTGGGGGGCCACTAGACTACCAGGAAATAACAGATCGTAATCTATTTTATCATGACAGAGGGGCCTGCTAGACTACCGGGGATATTCAAAACATAATTCTTTTTATTCAGATGGGGCAGAACGAAGCCCCTGAGCAAAACCCACCCTCATTTAACTTTCTAGGGCACCCTTGGGCTGAGAAAATACATTTTTATATCTGGCCATCTTGTCCCTTGCTCTTTGTTCATGACCGAGCAATTTCTTTGATCACGAGCCTGCAAATTCTTTGATCGTGAGATTCTTTGATCGGGATCATGCATCACGAGCGAGGAATGAAATGGCCAGATTAAAAAATCCATTTTCTCAGCCCAGGGGTGTGCTAGGAAGACAAATGAGGGTGAGTTTTACTCAGGGGGATTTGTTCTGACAAACCATGGTGGTGGTTTACCGTAATTCTTTGAATTTTTTAAATTAGAACATTTTTTATTCTTTGGTTGAGACCCTGCAAATTCTTTGATCGCGAGTGTGCAACTTCTTTGATTGCGAGATTCTTTGATCACGATCGTGCTCGTGCATCGCGAGAGAGGGACAAGATGACAAGATTAAAAAATCAATATTCTCAGCCCAGAGGTACCCTAGGAGGTCAAATGAGGATGGGTTTGCTCGGGGGCTTCATTTTGCCAAACCATGGCAGTGGTTTACTGCAATTACTTCACTTTTTTGATTTATAGCATTTTAAATTCTTTGTTCATGAGCCTGCAAATTATTTGATCATGAGCCTGCAAATTCTTTGATCATGAGATTTTTTGATCACTATCTTTGATCGTGGTGGGGGGACAAGATGGCCAGATTTTTTTATAATGGAATAGATAGGGAAATTTTACCAATCTTTAAGATTGAATATCTCGGAAATGGTTTGGTCTTTTTACTTGAAATTTGTAGGGTGTTTACGGCACGTCATGTAGATGTGAATTATGGTGTTTACATGCCAGAGAAATTTTTGTTTATGGAGATATTACGTAACGCACTTTACATGCTGTGGACAGTGTTTTGGATTGTGCCGGTGGCTTGAAATTGATAGGGTGCCTAGCCTTAGTGTCATGGATGAAGATTTCAGTTGTTGTGTGTGTTAAATGTCAACAGGTGTGGAACTGTGCCACTCTGACGAATGAAAAATTAAAATTTTGACATGTTATATCTCAGACACGGTTTGGTCTTTTTACTTGAAATTTGGAGGGTGTTGACAGCATGTCCTGTAGAACTTAACTGTGGTATTTACATGTCAGACAATATACGTTTTGCAGAGATATTGTGTGGTGCAGTTTACGTTTTGTGGACAGTGTTTTTATTGTTCTACTAGATTAACATTTGCTTGGTGGCTGGTCTTGCTGTTGTCAATGTACTTTTTAGTCATTGGGTGTGTACTGGGACCTGACACTTACAAGTTGGTGGGAGTGTGGGGCCCAAAGGGCCCTGCGCTCCCAACAACTTGTACAACTTTCTATTTTTCTATTCTTTCTTAAAAAGTAAGGAAATTCTATGCAAAAACTTCATTAATGCATCAGTTAGGGTTCTTGTACAGTGAAAAAGTAAGAAATTCAATTTAGGGTTCCCACCTTGCACCCCACCCAGCCCACCCCACCAACAGGCATCGGGGTGTGCGTTGGGGTCGTCGACATGCTCTCACCCCATTCCTACACTGCACCACCTCAGCTTGTTTACACATGGGATGGGGTGAGAGTTAGGGCAGATGACCCCAACGCATACCCCAATGCCTGTTGGTGGGGGGTGGGCTGGGGGTGGCAAGGGTGGAATCCTAAAATCAAATTTTCTCACTTTGTTCGCTGTTTAAAACCCTAACTGATGCATTAGCCAAGTTTTTGTATAGAATATATATATATATATATATATATATATATATATAGAGAGAGAGAGAGAGAGATGTCTTATATATATATATATATAATGTGTACAATGTACGTAGGACTCTAATTATTTAAATAAACCCATTCGGCACTGTTCTCAACAGGACAAAGTGTTTTTCTGCAGGGTACTTTGCCCCTGCACCCCCATCTCTAAATAACCAACTCCAAGTTGGAGTTGGATCGAGGTGGGGGGATTAACACCAGGAATCACTGCATCGGCAAACAGTGGACCACCACAGTGACCAATCTTGACCTGGCGAGATTTGTCGCTGTGGTGGAATTCACTATAAAAATGTCATTGTGGTGATACCTGAACAATACAAACAAGGCCAAAAAATAAATTCCAGAAAGACAAGAGAAAACAATGAAGAAAGTGTGCCAAGTATGTAGTTTGCAAGAGTAAGAAGGATAAGCACTAGAAGAGTGTGCAATCTACATACAGCAACATACTGTAGTTGTATCTGAATCATAGCAATGGTAAACAGTTGCAGAGTACACTGATTTTTAAGCTATACAAACAGGTAAGTAGCAAAATGGGTAATATTGAAGGTGGTGAAGAGGACATTGTGTTGTAGTGCAGAGAGAAGATGATGACTACTATAGCTGAAGAACAGGTGCATGCTTTTGAGAAGTATGCTCGCAAGAGATGCTTGAGAGAGTGCTAGGAGTATTAGAGAAAGATGGAGAGAGAGGTTGTTCTACAATGTTTAAATGTGGATAAAGAACACAAACTGGCCTGCTACAGATTCACAGCTGGGATAAGTGAAGAATGAGCACTATATGATCAGAGGGAGAAGGAGGATGGGATTACTGGATTAAGGAAAGAAGAGTGGTAAGTGGAAACAGTGGCAAGACAGTATTTGGCAAGGAAGAGGAATGATATGAGATACCCTGGACCTTTAGGGAGAGGAGAGAGATTTGCAGAGAGAGCGAGAGAGAACAGTGATGAGTGAAGAATGGAGCACTAAGTGCAAAGAGGTAAAAAAAAATGAAAAACGGGGTCCAGTCTGGCAAGTGTAGACTTTGCGGCAGTGCTATAGACTACATTCATGTACTTAAACACAGGCAGCATCATCTTGAGATTGATCTTGTGCCAGATCTGTGGTATAGCATGCCAAGATTAGGGCAGAGGTTCTATACATGACATCAATGTGGATGGAAAAGCTTAGGTTCTGGTTCAATCACTTGCCTAAGTACTGTACTTTAAGTGGGATTCCTCTTCAAGCAGGTTGCCATCTTGAGTCTTGTAGACAGGAGTATGTTGGAGCCTTGCTGGTTTCTGTCTGGTGCCAAAAGTCAGGTGGCAATCTTTCTGACATGAATTTAGAATTGGTTTGAGTAGAACAAGCGCTGAATATTGTCAAAGTCATGCTTGAGTAGGGAGTCCAGGCCATGGACTGACTCAAACCAAAACAGAAAAAACACAGCACTTATCCCACTTACTGATAGCATTTCATCACAACTTGCACCAATAAAACAAAAGGAAGTCTGGAAATAGGGCCAAAAAGCATTTTTTTCTGTGCAAGGAACACAAATGCAAACGGCAAAACAAACAAGCCACCCACCAGACTAACATCAGGAAATGATTCCATTGATGACATCACATGGTAGTTTGGTCAATGAGGGGACTGCATTCTGCCACATAAATGAAAAAAGTATGCCACAGGAATGTGCAAGCAGGGCTGTAGAATGCTAGCAGCTCTGCTGCAGAAATCAGGACTTAAGTGTTTCAGAGTACAAAGGGGTTCTCCACTAATCTTAAGTACTCTTCAGTCTCTGTACTGGCTTCCACCTTAGCTACAAGAGGACAGCTCATGTTTATAATCAAAAAGCACTAATATTCTGATCATTAGCATAAGACATTGGTTTCAGTCCCCAGAAGCATGATCTCTTGTGACTCACACACTAGATAATATTACCATAAGTCACAGTTGTAGTTAGATAGTCACAGATGTTTGGATATGTTTTTCTTAGCTGGGGGGAGACACATTTTTTGTTTTCTAAATTATTTTGTCCCACCCTCCCTGCAACAAATGAAGTCTTCATGTCCTCATCCTGCCTCTGGCCAGGAAGGCAGGTGAATGGCAACATTTCACAGCTGACACCAGTGCCATACTGTGAATGATATCTACCTCCCTAGAGCATAGACTATCTTAACTTGACTATGTGCTTGGTCCTAGTGTAGGATCCAGGGACTGCATGCAAATCCTCAGTCTCCCTGTGGCAGCATAAAACATAACTTCTTAGAATGTTTCAGTCTGTGGCTAATTGCTTTTGTAGTCACTTTTGATATGTGTTTTTGGTGAAAATTATGCTTTTGGTGTGGTGATAAGGTATTGGGGCCTGCCAGTGAAGGAGATGCACAGTGGCTATAACCTGGAATAGAAAAGTAACAAATATTGGTTTCCCTTACCCCCAGTCTGGTGTGGACCTGGGATGTAATATCTTGTACCACAAAATGGTTGCCTCTGAGGTGGTTGAGAGTCGATGATGCATTGAAGAGTCTCAAGAAAACATAATATGTGTCGGTACTTTGTCATTCTCAGTTTATACTTAGTTAGATGTACAAGGCCGTTTAAAGGCAAGGCAACTTTATTTATATTGCACCCATTCTGAGGCTCTGGGCACCTCACAATAAATAGAAAAAATAAATAAACAACCGAAGAAAAGCACTAAGGTATTTTAGGAACAGGAATCCAGGCCAAAACTTATATTAAAAAAATGTGGTTTTAAAGAATGTTTAAAAGTGGCCAGTGAAGAAACACCTCTGACTTCCTAGGGGAGGGCATTCTATAAACTAGGAGCCGCATCACTAAATGCCCTATCATCCCAGGATTTCAATCATGATCAAGGAATGGACAAGATGTCTGCCTCCACTGTGTGGAGGGTACGAGCAGGAGTGTATGGAAACAGGAGGTCTTTCAAGTAACCTGGAACCAGACTGTGCAGGGCCTTGAATATCAGCATGAAAAACTTGGAGCTGATGCATCATTGAACTGCCAGACAGTGGAGAGCACACAGAACCGGCATGATATGCCCAAACCACAAAGTCCCAGCTACCAGCCACACTGCCGCATTCTGCACTAGCTGCAGGTGGTGCACCAGCCTTGTGGATAGCCCAAGGTACAGAGCATTACTGTAATCCAGCCTAGACTTGACTGAGGCATGTACCAGAGTTGTGAGATCAGTTGGTTCAAGACAGGGCTTGATCAGTGTGATATTATGAAGATGGTAAAAGCCACTGTGGACACTGACACCTGGTTCTCCAGGGTCAACTTAGAGTCCACAGTGATGCCCAGATTCTTCACCATAGCAGCATGAAGGGCAACATCATCCAGAAAGGGAAGGGTGGCACTACTACTAGGCGCTGCTGAAACTGACTAACCCGGTTTCACCAATAGCAGCGGTCTTTGATGGATTAAGCCTAAACCAACAAGCTGCCATCCAGTCTTGGAGCTCCCTAAGGCACTCGTTCAGTCAGGAACCAGTTGCACTGTTGTCAGGGGCACAGTACACCTACAGCTGGGCATCATCAGCATAGCAATTAAAAAACACTGATCTGTAGCATCTAATTATCTCACCCAGTGGCAGCATGTATATGGCAAATAAAATGGGGTCCAAAATCGACCCTTGAGGCACACAATAGAAACATAGAATTTGACGGCAGATAAGGACCGCTTGGCCCACCCAGTCTACCCATTTCCCTACCTAATGGATAAGCTGCAGATCCTAGTTAACCAGCAGCCTACTTCTTTCTACCTCCACCCCCCTAGAATTGCCTTATGACTGTCCCATGCATGCTTGAAGTCCACCACTGTTTTTGACTCCACAACCTCCTCCAGAAGGCCGTCCATGCATCCACAACCCTCTCTGTGAAAAACACTTCCTTAAATTACCTCTGAGCTGCCCCCCATCTTCAAATTGTGCCCCTTGTTCTTGCACACCTCTTTTTTGAAAGATGCTACCCTCTTGGACTTTGTTGATTCCTTGAGGTACTTAAAGTTTCTATCATGTCCCCCTCTCCCTCCTTTCCTCGAGGGCTATACATATTAAGCTCTTTAAGTCTCTCTTCATATGTCTTCGGTGCAGATACTGCACCATTTTAGTTGCCCTCCTCTAGATAGCTTCCATCCTTTCTATGTCTTTGCGGAGATTGGGTCTCCAGAACTGCACGCAGTACTCCAGATGGGGTCTGACCAGCTGTCTGTACAGAGGGATAATAACTTCCTGTTTTCTACTGGTGATGCCTCTCCCTATGCATCCCAGTATCCCCCCCAGCCCTCCTTGCTGCCCTCTCACATTGCTTGCCCACCCTTAGGTCATCTGCTATGACTACCCCCTTTCCATTTTTTGTTGTTGTTAGTATCTCACCCCTCATTGTGTACTCTTCCCCTGGGTTTTTGTTTCCCAGGTGCATTACCTTGCACTTCTTAGCATTGAATCTAAGCAGCCATACATTTGACCATTCCTCTAACCTTGCCAAGTCCCTTCTCATCCTTTCCACTCCACCTTGTGCATCAACTCTGTTGCAGATCTTTGTGTCATCTGCAAAGAGACATACTTTTCCTTCTAGTCCCCTCTGCAATGTCGCTTATAAAGACATTGAAGAGGATCAGTCCTAATACTTAACCCTGCGGTACCCTTCTAGTAACCCCCCTTTCTTCAGAGTGGACTCCATTTACTATTACTCTCTGTGTCCTATTCTCCAGCCAATTCTTTTCCCAGGCTGGCTAACTTGTATATTAATCTTTTGTGTGGGACTGTGTCAAATGCCTTGCTAAAGTCTAGGTAGGCCATGTTCACAGCCCCTCCTTGATCTACTACTTTGGTCACCCAGTCAAAAAAATCTATCAGATTCGTCTGGCATGACCTTCCCACTGTGAATCCATGCTGCCTTGGGTCCTGTGCCCCTCTGGCCTCTAGATACTTGACAATTCTTTCCTTCAGAAGTGATTCCATCATTTTCCCTATCACTGAGGTTAAACTAACAGGTCTGTAGTTTCCTGCTTCTGCCTTGCTCCCACCTTTGTGAAGGGGGATCACATCTGCTTTCCTCCAGTCCTTGGGTAGCACCTCATCCTCCCATGATTTGTTAAAGAGGGTAGTCAGTGGTGTCACTAGTTCTACTCTTAGTTCTTTTAGAATTCTGGGATGAATCCCATCAGACCCCATTGCTTTGTCCACCTTCAGTTTTAAGAGTTCTTTCAGAACTCTTTCTTCTGTAAATGGGCTGGTATCAACTTCTGTATCCAGAGTGTTTCTGTTTGTTTTAGGTATCTCCCCCTCTTCATTTGTAAATACTGAGCAAAAATATTTGTTTAGTATCTCTGCCTTTTCACAGTCACCCTCTGCCTACCCTCCTTCCCCTTTATTAAGCCTCACTATCCCTCCCTTGGTCTTTCTTCGCTCCTTGATGTACCTATTAAAGGTTTTATCCCCCTTCTTAACTGAGTTGGCTTTCTTTTCCTCGGTTTGGGCCTTTGCTGTTCTGACTGCCTTCTCAGCCTCCCTTTGCTTTAACTGATACAGTTCTCTGTCCTGCTCCTTCTGTGATTCCTTGTACTTCCTGAATGCTTTCTTTTTCTCTTGAACCTTCACTGCCACTTCCTTTGAGAACCATAGTGGTTTCTTACATCATTTTGTTTTGTTTATTTACTTCACACAAAGGCTTGTTACCTCTGTGATGGCAGTTTTTATTATTCCCCATTGTTCTTCCACCCCTCCTTCCTGCCCATTTGCTAGTGCATTCCTTAGGCACTCACCCATTTTGGCAAAGTCAGCCCTCCTAAAGTCCAGTACTTTTGCCTTTGTATGGCTTGACTCTATTGCTGTGTTTATTGTGAACCATACTGTTCAATGGTCGCTAGTTCCCAGATGGCTACCCACGTCTACATCTGTGATCCTCTCTCCATCTCCATTTGAAAGAACCAGGTCTAAGATTGCTCCCTCTCGAGTGGGCTCCAATACTAGTTGTCTAAGGCATGCCCCCTGAAGGGCATCTATAGTAACCCCACTCTTCGAAGTAGCTGCTGCAACTGCAATCCAGTTAACATCTGGCATATTCAGATCACGCATCAGCAATATCTCCCCTTTTTCTGCCATTCTAAGTATACTTTCTATCAGTTCCTTGTTCATTTCCTCCCCCTGAGAAGGGGGTCTGTATACAACCCCTGTGTGGATTGTGGTACCATTGCCTGTCTCCAAATTTACCCACAGTGCTTCTTCTCCTCCCTGTTTACCCTTATGTTCTGTTGCTTTGATTCCTTCCCTTATGTAAAGAATAGCTCATTGCAGCACTGCTTGATTTAAAAGAGCCAAGGGGAACCTGCTGCATTATGCTGGATATGTAGAACTCAAACCACCACAGCACTGTTCATGAGAGTCCTATATAGTGCCTCAGGTGATTCAGCAACACTCCATGATCCACTGTATCAAATGCTGATAAGAGGTCTAGCAGTACAATAATGGAACAACTGCCACTGTCCCTCGCTAGGAGAAGATCATGGTGCACCCTTACTAAGGTGACTTCCATGCTATGACAAGGCCAGAAACCTGATTGGAAGGTCTTGTAGGTGTCATGTTTTTCCAAGTGCTGTTCCAGTAATATCACCACCACCTTCTCAATCAGCTTCCCAAGAACAGAAAGGTTCAAGAAAGGTCTATAAGAGAGAGATCATCAGGCCTCACCATGTTTTTTTTAAGAGTCGATGGAAAGACAGCCTTCCAAAGAGAACACCTGACGATCTCCACCACAACTGGACTGAGTGAGTCCCACCATTCTAAAAGGAGTCTGGTCAGCCTATGGTCCATTGCACAGAAGGTGGGGCACAAACTGGAAACCACTCAGGAAACAAATCCACTGAAACTGGATCAAACTCAGCTCACAGAAATGGAGTGCATAGTCCGAAAAGGTTTGATAATGGTAACTGAAGACAGGCAACTCGGGGAAATCCCAGCCTGGATGGCAGCCACCTAGCCCAGAAAGAATCAGTTGAACTCCTTGCACTTCTCAAGACAAAAGGCTCTACAAGACTGAAGACAGACAGGGTTTCACAGTCTCTCTACAGTGCTGAAGAGCTGAGCCAGTCAGTTCTTCCCAGCAGCAATCACTCCTGACAGGAATGCTGCCTTTTACAGAGTGATTGCACACTGATTCTCACCGTAGTGAGTTTTCATGCCCAATTTTTCCTCCTCTGAATGGAACCTCTCCCAAAAATGCTCCAACCTCCACCCCTTAGTCTTCAACCTCTTCAGGCCTGCATCATACCAGAGCAACCTGAGGCAGGAGGTCAAGGGATATACACAGAATGGTGCTAGGTAGTTGATGGCAGTTGAGAGGGCTAAATTATAGCCCTCAGCAGCTGCATCAGCTCCTATTGCACAAGTCATATGCAAACTCAAGATGTCTAGTACCACCAGAATGCTCTGAGGCTCCAAACTTTTAAAACAACAGTACCTGACCCACTCCACATGGGAAGTTATGTTGCAAGCCCCATAGAAGAACTGAATGACATGATGATCTGACCAAGCAACCAGATCAACCATGACATCATTAATGTCGAGTAGTTAGTAAGTAAGTAAGTAAGTAAATCATTTTTATTCAGAGAATATTGGAGACATTCCTTTGAGCAAAGCTCATTTTCAATGAGGTTCAAGGTCCATAAAGTGCAAAGTTTCATATAAATTAAACATAAACACATACATACACTTAGGATAATAATAAATAAAAACATACCCACACATAACATATATGATCATTAGATCAAAATTTTAAAATACATTACACTGATTACAAAAGTAAACAGTCTTTGTCCAAGCGGTACACCATTGAACAAATTTAAAAACATAGGTCCTGACCCCTGGACATCTTAAATATTGAGGTGAATCATTCCAGAGGGAAACTCTTCTTAATGGGATAGAGGATCTTCCAATATTCAAATTACAGCTGGGGATACAAAATTGGACACCATGGCCCGGATATTCAAAAGGGTTGCCCCATGCGCAATAGGGTTGCGCTAGCGCAAGTCCGAAAATGCGCCATTCTGCGATATTCAGTGGGAGGCAGTCGCGCTACCAAAAACATGCTGAGCAACAGCGCAATGCAAATGAAGGCATGCACAACCGAAGGGGGTGGAACCATGATAAAGAGCGCAATGCGATATTGAAAGGCTTGTGCAATGCGCAACAGCGGATCAGCCGGAAGGTGCGCCATGGTGGAAATGAGCCAAAATAAAAAGGCTCAAGGAAGAGGCGCAAGAACGCTACAGGGAAGCCACATGAGGCAGGGAGAGAGACAAGGCAAGAGGGACAAAGAGGGCAGACCAGGGAGATCCCAGGACAAAATAGGGGCAAGGGAAGGTGTGTGGGGCCACACACTGCAGAGGCCAGTAGGTGTACCCGGTGCAGTGGAGGTAGCAGTCAGGACAGCGGGGGGTAACAGAGCAACAACAGCCAGGGGGGCAACACAAGCCAGGGACATGGACAGTGGCAGCTTCCACATGGAAGCTGTAATGAGGGGGGTGAGAAGGCATGCTGCAGGGGAATGTGGCCGTGGAAGGGCCAGTCGGCGGTACGCCCCCAACAGGCAGTACCATGCCCGCATCAGCTTTGAGCTGTACACAGATGTTGAGATTGTGGACCAGTACCGCCTGAACAGGGCAATACTGAGGCGGCTCTGTGAGCTGTGCAGTGATGTGATGCAGGCACCCTCACAACGGAGTCACGCTCTGTCAGTGGAGACAAAGGTAACAGCCTGCATGTGCCTGCTTGCCACCGGTACCTTCCAGAAGCCAACAGGGGACGCCATAGGTATAACACAGTTAGCCACATCACGCATCCTCACCCAATTCCACAGCGCACTGCTGCCACATGCTGTGGAGTACATCCATTTCCCCAGCAACGCGGCAGAGCGTACAGCAAACATGCAGGAGTTCCACAGGGTAGCACATATGCCTGGCATGCTGGGGTGATAGACTGCACCCATGTGGCTATTCACATGCCACCTGGCCCCGATGGGGCTGCATACCGAAACTGGAAGGGGTTCACCAGTGTCAGCTGCCAGGTGGTGTGTGATGCCAGTGGACGCATCATCAATGTCTGTGCCACACACCCTGGCGGAGCACATGATGCCTTCATATGGTACCAATCTGCACTGTGCCATTGATTCGAGAATGGGGACATCCCCACAGGACATCTAGTGGGTGAGTATCCATGTAGGGGTTGCTAAGGTGGGGCAAAGGTGGGAAAGGCACAGGTGCCATGGTAGTGGCACACAGGGCTATGGGCAATATGGACCTGAAAATGATACCTAACTACACTATGTCCACACAGGTGACAGCGGATACTCACTCCATTCCTGGCTACTCACACCCTACTGGTGCACCATGACCCCATCACAGCAATGCTATAATGAGGCACATGCCGCCACACGCAAAATCATTGAGCGGGTGTTTGGGATGCTTATGGCATGCTTCCGATGCCTAGACACCTCCGGCGGTGCCCTACAGTACAGCCCCTCAAAGGCCTGTGGGATATTCCTGGCCTGTTGTATCCTGCACAACATGGCCACAGACTGTGGGATAGCCGTACAGGTCGAGGAGGGGGACAGCGATGGGGATGCCAGTGACGCCGGTGAGGATGGGGATGAGCAGCCCCCCCATGGATGGCGGGACCACTGACTGATCTGGCAGGCCCAGCTACACTGGGACACCATCACAGAGGAGCATTTCGCACAGCACAGGTAAGTCATGGGGCCATGTGCAACCAACACTGTCTAGGCGCAACCCACAGGCACACAGGGAAACACACCAGGGGTGCATGACAGCAAGGGGAGTGGAAGGGTCCATGCACACAAACACACCATCAGGGAGGGGTGAATAGTTACATGCCATATGGACACACACACACACACCAGGCACAAACCATACATGGGCAGGTGCACAGCAGAGTAGGAACAGACATGTGAAACACACAGATCCACGGACCACCCCCACCACCTGGACTGTCCAAGTATGTGTGTCAGATGCTGGGCACCCTTGCACCTTGGTGTACAGTACAATGCAGGCATCATCATGCACACGCACCTGTGGACAGCAGTCGGGTGGGTGTGCAGGTGATTCCGTGTGTCGGCATGTTGGGAAGGGCACCTACCAGTGCACTTCCCACCATGACGCACATTGCACACAGGGCAGCACCAGACAGGGCCCACACTGGGAGACAGGTCAGTCAGGTGGCACTGTGCCATGGCCACCTCGGATGCGTGGGCGGCCCCGCCGTGACCCAGCAGCACTGGCAGGCTGAGCAAGGGCCACATGGGGTGGCACCAATGTACCACCAGGGGTCCCACTGTGCGAGCGTGACCTATTCCGCACAGGGGTATGCAGCATGCCGAACATACCTGCACCAGGGGTGCTCGGGATGCCCACAGTGGAACACGGCATCGATAGGCTGGGTGTCGCATGACGTCAGGAATGGGGAGTGGAGAGCGTACTGCGTGGGGTGAGTGGTACAGGGGCACCTGACTGTGTGCCCAATGCGGCCACGACAGTGACCAATGCCTGGGTCTGCCTGTCAGGGGCCGCAGTCACATCCATTTGCATCTGGACCATCTCTGCATGGATCATTGCAGTGTCCCTGCTGTGCCGCTCCACAGCCACACACAGTGCCTCCACAGATGTTGCAACCCGCATCTGCTGCTGTACTGATGCCCACAGCAGGCGGGTGTGCTCGTCCAATGGGTAGTCTGCCACTTCGGCAACCTGTCCCCCAGGGTATGGAAGGGCCTGATGCTCAACACCCCTTGAGGGTGGGCACTGTACACCAGGACCAGGTATGGGCAAGTCATCAGGTGGTGTGCATGTGCCACCACTGAACCCTGTACCCCCAGACCCGGTGGGTGACTGCCGCTGCTGCCCCTCCAACTGCTGTGCCCCAGGGACCAGTCGTTCCACAGCTGTGTCTGTAACAGTGCCAGAGACCTGCACAGCCACTGGTGCTGCCCCAACGGTGCCGCCAGGCACTGCCTGGGACTGTGCTGACGTGCTGGCACACACGTTGGAACCAGCTAGGTCCAGGGGCACGTGCTGTCCTGCTGTGTGTCTGCAATGAGACACACACGTGTCACTGCCCATTGTGGTCCTTGCATCATCAATGGTGCAGGTTCGTGCAACAGCCACAGTCATAGCGTGCTGGCATGCTTGCATGCCAGACTGCTGTGACACAGGATGGGCACCCCCACACCTGACTGACCAACATTGGGGATGGCAGCCAGGCGTCCACACTGGTGCAATGCATGCCGGCTGGCAGCAGAGGTGGATGGACCCTCCTCCAACTCTTGCTGGACATCCACACTGCATGGTCCCACTACCACTGTTCCCTGCAGATGCACAGGATCTGTAACAGAATGTGAGGACATGTTAGTGCATGGGATCAACCCCCCCACCACCACCATGTCGTACCATGCAGTGATGGGCTTCCACCTGTCTGGAAGCCACCTCCTGGAACGCCCTCGATTGCACTGCACTACATGGATGCATCTAGAAGGTCCTCCGCCAGGGTCAGCTGTGCCACCTCTGGCTGGCCCCCGCCTGTGGCAGCGCGTGCGGCTCTGAGGGCTGCCACCTTCTCTTTCACCCATTTCCTGTCGGTCCCAATCTTTTTCTTACATTTCTGCATGGAGCACTGGTGGATTCCGTGCAGGTTTACGGCACAAGCTACCCCCTCCCATGCAGCAACACAGGCCTGAGGGGTGCCCCACCATCCACTAAGTAGTGGCTCCTCATCCAGGTAGGCCTGAAAGAGTGCCTCTGTCTCGGACTTCGTGAAGTTGGGCCTCTTCCTTCGCCCACCATCATCCTCCTCACCCAGTCCTTGCTCGGCCATGTCGGTCTGTATGGGTGGAAGTGGACACCTGTCACTGTGCAGTATACAGCATTATCCCATGACCATTGCCCAGAACATCACACAGCATGCAACTCACCTCTCACCTGCAGTAACTGACTCTGGCCACCGCAGATCACTGTTGCACATTTATAGGCAATGCATGCAAATTAGAAGTGGAGCAACTTGAATGAGATGCACATCGCACCAATGTGCCTTTGAATGGCTGATCAGATGATTTGCATATGTCGGCTGAATATCGCGCTGTTGCGCTTTGGCAATACGGTTGTGCTGGCTGGGCCAATGGCACAGTTCTGTGACTGCGTAGTACACCGCATTGCGCATGCCCAGGTAGCTGATGCAGGTGTCTGCCATGCCGATGACATGCTGTGCACGATCAGCAATACAGGACACGGCCACTATTATGCCAGTGGCACTACAGCGCTGGGCACCACATAGCGCTGTGGCACACCTGCGCAATAGTATACTGTGGCACTGGCACGCAGGTGACCGATCGCGCTGGACGTGTAGACGTCCGATGGCGCCATGTGTGGCCTTGCGCCATAGACCCATGACCTTGTGCAAGACCCTTACCCCCTGGCACTGTACGTCTGGCATGTCTATGGCTCTATCGTGCTGTTTGGTAACAGCGCGATGTGGACCAACGGCGCTATATGAACAGCACGATAGGGACTGATGGAGTTGTATTGCGTAACATTTCCACATTGGGTTACCTTGCTGTGGAGCGCCATATTGTCTACTATACAACTGCAGTGATGGCACGCAGGAGAGCTCCACAGTGGAGTGCGGTGGAGTTGGCAGACCATGGGTCACTGTTTGGGGGAGAACCCCTGCACATGGCCCGCACCCATGTGTGGCAGCAGGTGGCGACATATCTGGAGCAGGCCACTGGGTAGAGGAGGACTCCAGAGCAGTGCAGGCACCAGTATGGTGACCTCCGCAGGAGGGAGCGGGAACTGCTGAAGCTCCTCAGGTCATGTGCCAGGAGGGGCATTGTGCCTAGGCCAGGTGGGTCTGCTGTGTATGCACCTGTTTTGTCCGCATGGGTGACACTGTGTACTGTGACCTGCGCATGGGGGTGGGTTGGACTATTGTTTGCTGTGAAGGTGTTTGCAGGTGTGTGATGTATGGGTCTGGTTGTGTGGGCAGGCACACTCAATGGGGCAAGGGGCTGTCTGCTTTGGGATCTCACTGATGTGTTTCTCTTCATTTGTCTCCCACAGGCATGGAGGAGCGGAGGCGGGCCTGGGCTGAGGCACCAGATAGCAGTGCGGGGTGGCTGGCAGAGGTGGCTAGGAGGTGGCATAGCTGGTGCAGCATGCAGCAGCATCAGCAGCAGCGCGCAGCAGCAGCAGCGGCTTAATGAGAGTGAGTGTCATTACATCATGGATGCTATTGCATGTTGGGGGGGCACAGCCACCATCCATGGACAACACTACCATGCACGCAACTTGTGACCGTCATCACTGTCCAGTGGCACTGCATGTCTGCGTGTGCATCACTGGTGTTCCATGCATGCAATGGGCACACGGCTGTGGCACTAGCATCCCACCATGTAGCCACATCACCAGACAGCCTTGGTTGTGCTGTGCTGGACATGGGCGGTGTGTGTGTGCAGTGGTACACATGGCTGTTGCTGCCTGGTTGGGCATGTCTTGTGCACGGTCACTGTGGGTGGGTGCAGTCCATCACAGGAGCGGGGCACTTGACTGTATGCCATGCATGATGGGTGGGATTCAGGGATGTGGACAGTTACAGCCATTGACTCTGATCCCTTGTCCTAGGTATCCAGATCCTGCGACAGATGCAATGCACACTGCAGTGGCTGACACAGGTGGCCACTGACTCTCTTGCCATCCTCTTGGACCTACAGCGGCATGGAGTGCGGCACAGGAGGAGGCCCAGGGCCCAGCACCAGGCAGCAGGAGGGCAGGCTGGCAGGCAGTAGCTGCCATCACCTCACCCCACCTTCCCTCTCCCGGTTGTTCACCCCTGCCCCTTACCCACCTTTACCTTATACACATACCCCCACCCCTGCTTTGTATATATGTGTACATAGTTGTTTTGTTGTTCTTCTTCTTGTTTATTACATTTATATATTTTGATATGAATACTGTGGTGGTCTCTGATTTACAGCTGGCTATAGGTGCTCAGTTGCAGTGGTGTGCATGGCATCTGGGGTGGTCTGGCCATGGGTATGTGTGTGCGTGCGTGTGTGTGGGGTGGTGTCTCTGGTGTGGGTGTGGCTTTCAGTCAGTATTGCAGTGTGCTGCCACCCACTGCTGGGTGCTCATGGTGGGTTTGGCTTGTATAGTTCTGTGATTCATGAGGTTGCAGTGTACCGGTGGGGGCGTGGGGATTTCTGCAGTGCTGGTCACTGCTCATGGGTGGTGTCTTGGGGTCACAGTGCAGGGTGTGCTGTGCACAAGGGGGGGGCTGCTGTACTGTACACTGGGGTGGTTCACTCCCTTTGTATGGCAGTCTCAGCTTGCCAGTGGGTGTGCTGCAGTAACACGGCCGGGATGTGCTATGTTTGCTTGTTCCCATGGTCCGGTGGCTATTCCATCCCTCCCCCAGTTATGCTGTGCTTGGGGCGTGGGGGTACATTGTTGGTTCTGCAGTGTGTCCCTGTGCCCATCTGTGGCATGGGTGGTGGGCCCCTGCCTACCTCCCTGGTTGTGCAGTTCCATTGCTTTGCTGCTGGGGGTCTCTCTGCTTGCGCTATGGCACCTCTGGACTGCTCAGCTGGGCTGCCTTTGTTGCGCTATGGCGTATTGTCTCTGCTCAGCTTCCCCTTCCTGGTTGCGCTATAGTGCAGGTTGTGCGATATTCAGACGTTGGCTGTTTGCGCAATTTGTCTTGCTCCATGTTTGAATATCGTGTCTATTGCGCATGTGCACAATTGACTTGTGCTTGCTCCTGCTGTTGCACACTTTTTGGGTGCAGTTTGAATATCCGGCCCCATGTGTCAATCTCAAATCCCTTCCAAATTCCCTAAGCTTAAACAGCCCAACAATATAATCTGGAACCGTATGGTTCCAGACCCTAATCATGAAATGCAATAGATGTATATTCCTTCTCACAAGTGGTCTATTCCAATTTAATTCATTAAATAAATAACACCTGTGTGTTCTAAATGGAACTTCTAATATGAAATAAGCCAACCTACAAAATAGCTGGTCCACCTTGTTTAACAATACCCCAGAAACCCATGGAGAAGAACAGATCCAAAATATGGCTGTGTTGGTGAGAACTGGAGGCAACCACCTGTACAAAGCACAGTGATTACATCACCTGGAGGAACTGCATTCCAAAAGGAGAAATTTCATCGACAACCTGAGCACTGAAGTTGCCCAAACCCAAACATTTGGGTGACCCTAATACCAGACTGGTCATGAAAGTCTCTAGTTCCTGCAGTAATTCATAGCCACATTCTGGCGGATGGTATATGAGCATGATCCTGCAATTCATACCCAGCCCATGCATTCAAACTATCTGGTTAGTCCCAAGGGGTATGCCATCAGTCCCAGAGCAGATCTAAAACAGATGGTTACCCTGCCCCCTCTGCAAACCCCCATAGGGCAATGTACTATTAAGAAACCTGTGGGGATGGATGACTAAAGCACAGGGCTTGAGTCATCACCCAGATGGGTCTCCATAATATATACCAGGTCTGCAGAAGAATCTGCAATGAAAGCTTCCATTATGGCCATTTTATTCCTAAGAGACCTGGGACAGGATTTTCAAAAAAATGCTAAGTGCCTGCAGATGTTTGCACGGCACCCCTTGGTTGCACTGGTTAGCACTCAGGCTATTCACAGTCGGATAGTGCAGTGCACTATCCTACTGTGAATAGGGGCAGGTGGGGGCAGCTCTAACCCAGGAAAAGCACCAAGAACCTGAGTTGCACTGCCCCCCACAGCTAGCCAGGAAAACTGCCCATCAGCAATAGTGCACAAGTTCTAAGTCCCAATTCACAAATGTGGCCATGCAACTAAGCCCATTGGGCATGCAAGGTGCAAGGTGGCCATCAGTATGCCCATTATGGGTCCACATGCATGGCCATTGGTTGGCTTCCCACCAGTCCATGCCCCAAGCAGATGCATTCCATGGTGGTGTAGTGCCCCCTCCCCATCCTCCTATCACCGTCCCCAAATAAATGAATTTATTCCCTGGTAGTCTAAGGTCTCTCCCCCCTTACCAGTCACCAACCTCATGAAAAATAATTTTCTATACTGTAGTGGTCCCTCCCTGGTCACCGATCGCCATCCCCATATGGGATATAAATTTGCAGTAGTGTGGTAGTGCCCTCCCCTGCCCTGATTGCTGACCTTATATGTGATATAAATTTGCTGTAGTGTAGTGGTGCCCTTCCCTACTCTGATCGCTGACCCCAAATGATAAATATATATATATGTGTGTATGTGTGTGTGTGTGTGTATATATATATATATATATATATATATCTACATATATATATAATATTGCCATAGTGTAATGGTGCCCTCCCCATCTCAATCACTGATCCCATAAGAAAATCCCATTTTCCATAGTGTACTGGTCCTTTGTCCCTTCCCAGTCACTGATTCCAATCTCCAAATGATGAAAAATGATTCCCGGTAGTCTAGAGTTCCTCCTCCATCCCCTCACCCCATCCAGTGTGATCCACCTCCCCGCTCCCTGCCATTCGAATATGTGGTCGGCAACCAGCACAGCCCTCTTCTCACCACCATGGTTGGCCACCAACTAAGCCATCATGGAGTGGGTACTGCATACAGTACAGCCCATCAACTGCGATTGCTACAGTAAATCCAGCCATGGGTCAGGGTGTGCGTTGGAGTCGTCGGTCCCAACTCTCTCCACATTCTCCTATACTGCACCACTTCAGCTTGTTTACACATGGGATGGGGTGAGAGTTAGGACAGTGAATCAAGCACACCTGATGCCTGTTTGTGGGGACTGGGTGGGCATGGGGTGCAAGGGGTGGGAACCCTAACATCAAATCTCCTTGCTTTTGTCGCTGTGGAACAACCCTAACTGATCCATTAAATTGAGTTTTTTGCCACGAATATATATATATATTAAATGGTTCAAACACCAACAGGCATCAGGGTGTGCATTGGGGTCATCGGTCCTAACTCTCACCCCATCCATGTGTAAACAAGCTGAGGTGATGCATTATAGGAGAATGGGGTGAGAGTTGGGACCGATGACCCCAAAGTACACCCCAATGCCTGTTGCTGGGGGCAGGGTGGTGGTGGGGTGCAAGGGGAGTGGGAACCCTAACATTGAATTTCCTTGCTTTTGTCTCAGTGGAACAACCCTAACTGATGCATTAAACATAGTTTTTTTGCCATAAAGTTCCCTTCTTTTTGAGAATGTGCATTATAAATAGCGAAGCAATGGCAACACAAATGCTAACGCACATGGTGATGCTAACATAAACTATAGTGCAAACGGTACTAGAAATGCAAGCACAAATGTTAATGAAAACAGAAACGCAAATGCAAGTGCATACGGAAACGCAAACCGTAACATGCACGGTCACAGTAATGCAATTGGAGATGCAGACACTTACGGTAACAGCAACGATGATGCCAAAGGAAACACAAACAGAAATGCAAACAGAATCATGTGCGCAAACGCAAATGGAAATGCACACGGTGATGCAAAAAGAAACACAACAAAAACAGCAATGGAAACACAAATGTTAGCAGTAATGCAAATGCAAGCGGAAATGAAAACACTAAGGGTAATGCACATGGAGGCGTACACAGGAACACTAATGCAAACGGTTACAGAGATGCAAGTGGAAACGCTAACTGTACCAGTAACGAAAACGCACAGCCTGTTTTTCCTCAAAAGCTGCATAGAGAAACACAGTGAATACAAAAAATGTATGCATAATAATGGGTCTTGGAGCAGAAAATGAACATTTGGAATACTAAATTGCTTATCTCTCAGGAACCATACAACGTAGAAAAAAAATTGAAATTTCATATGATTTATGACTTTCCCGGCTAGTTTTGTGCTTAGTCCTGTAGCATGGAGCTAAGCATTTTTCTGATGAAGAGTCTGTACCTCGAAGCATTTCCAAGATATGGGCCCAGAAAGACGCGGCGGACACCGTAATGTTAGCCTATAAGAAAAATAGTCAACTTTGGAGTACTGTAACTTTACAGCCCTGTAATATTTTGTCACCAAACCACAAAAGACACATGTGTTGGATGTTGGATTTCTTCTCTCCAAATTTCAGCCCAAAAGACCAAACCATTCTTTTGCAGTAGGGTAGCAAATATTTCCTATTCTTTTGGGCATAGTGTTGCAAAGTAGTGTCGCAAATCACGACACTTTAGAAAAAAACATCACGAAAGTGTTGAATATTCACTACTTTGTGACACTACTGTTTACAAAAATGTGAAAAACGTATTTCTAGGGTGTTTAATACCTCCCCCCCCCAAAAAAAAAGACATGGCTAGCATCCTCAGGGCTCAACTAGGTGAACACAAAAATAATTGTGTCCCTAGAGGGTCCTAAATTTAAATGCCAAGCATTTCTGTGATCAGTAACTGAAAATAAAATGGCTGACTCATGACACTAGAGGGGTCATTTGCGACACTAAAAACTGCATTTGCGACACTGTCTAATAGTTTAACTTTTCTCATTGACTATAATGGGAAACTTGTTTTGAATAACTTTTGAACCGGTTAATATTTTTTCATAAAATCTTCGAAAGGCACACCAGGGACCCTGGCTGCATGTTCCCTGAAGGTTGCGGACCAGTCATGCAAGCCACGCAACCTGTAGGTGCAAGCAAAAAATGTGCAAAAAAGTGTAAATGTGACTTTTTATTGTGCTTTATAGCTCCACAACATTATATCCGGCCACTAAGTAACTTGGCAGATCAGAGATCTGATTGCTCCACTCAAATTTCTGGCAAATTCATCATATGGTGGAAAAGTTATTAAGCTGCAAATGTCATACTTAACCTTAAATGGTGTGCATTAGTTTTAGCTATAGTGGCACTACCACGCCACTATAATATATACATACATACATGCAAATAATAAGGAGTGGGTCACCACTATGGCAACTACATATATATGTATGCATGTAGATATATATATATATATATATATATACTACACACACACACACACATATATATATATATATATATATACTGTACTGTATATCATATGGGTTTGGTGAATGGGGTGGAGAGGGGACTACTACACTATGGCAAATTAATATCACATATGGGGATGGCGATCGGGGACCGGGGAGGGACCACTACACTATGGAAAACAATTTTTCTTCTCAGGTCAGTGATCGGGGAGGGGGGAGGGACCCTAGACTACTAGGGAAATTATTTCTTTGGGGACGTCAATTGGAGAATGGGAAGGTGGGCCGCAGTACCTCTGCCAACCACTAGGGTTGCACAGATTACCTCCAGGTTTTGATCAGTGGTCATTTCTCCATGCAGGGGCCTTAACAAATGGCCCTTGCATGGAGCAAAAACTTTGTGAATTGCACTGTGGGGATATGCAGGTCCCCTTCCCTTCATTTGCATTGCAGCCCCCCCCCTCAAATTTTCCTGGGTGCAAACCCAGTTTGCAGGGGAAAACGGTGCTTTGCAAATACCAGTTCCATACTGTGTTTGCACCTGGACAAGGTTTTGTGAATCTGGCCCCTGGTGTTACAAAGAACTACCAAAAGTGAAGGAGTCAAGTCATCTGGTCCATTAGCCACCTGCTGAGTGGGAAATTCGGAGGCTCAAGGAACAGGGATCAGGCAAGGGAGACCTCTTTGCAGATTATGTCTGCTTCCCAGGTGCCTCCTGGATACCATGCTCTTGATCCTACCCCCAAAGTCTACACACAGAACAGGTCTACATTTTGAGCAGTGCTACTGAGAATCCCCAACCCCCTGCAGCGGTTGTGTACAGGAGCAGACAGGGTACAAGAGACCCCCCCCCGAAGGGGTGCCACTCCTGTAGCTGCTCTGCCAAGTAGACTAGATAAGGCCTGGCTAAGCACATGATAAAACAAATCACACAATGGTTAAAGTAAAAGCCACTCACATCAACAAATGGTTAACACACCCTAAAATCCCACATAAAACTCCCAACAATCAAAAGGGTAACCCAATCATTCATACGCCATTCAAACAGATTAGCTATAACTATACAAAATACATTCCCACCCTGACACACTCCAGCTAATTGTACAAAACTTAACCAAAGCAGATTAAGGGAAAACAAAGACATTGATAGTGTAATAGCAGTAAATAAGGGTCAATGCTTAAAAAAATTTTCAGAGAACTGAAGCAAATTTAAGTCTCTGCTCTCACCAGAGAAAGTCCAAAATTAAAACAGTCAGAGTTTGCCCTGCAGTCAGCCCTCACACAGACGCTGCAGGGGTATAACAGTTCTAGAAGACGAGGTGAATGAGGAAACAACAGGTACTTTCATTACCTGCTGAACTGTTAGCCCATTAAAAGGTGATCCATTTCTGGAGAAGCCAAAGTCAGCCTGACTTGCACAAGAAATTACATACCCACAATGCCATGTGCTGGACTCGAGGCTTTAGATTACGTCTATGGTTTTAGAGATGTACCAAAACACAATCAATTACGTGGTGGTAGCTGCTCAGTATGGGCCAGGGACATCTCAGAAAAGACATAAAAATAAATAAAATTAGGAAGACGTGCAGAGTCAGGGTTTTATTGAGAAATTTTTGCAGCAACTGGCATGGTGGCTCAGGTTGCTGTGGTGAGTGGCTCAGGAAGGAGATGAACCTCAAAGGTGACCCACACCAGCTGTCCTAAGTGCATTACATAGGTAACCCTCAATTAACACATATTTGACCCAAGGCTTTCACAGCCAGAGCTGCGCCATCCAAGCTGCAGGTACACCTTTTGTATCTCGTATGCTGTGTAGTCAATTTATCACATGAAATGTACAAGGACTGTTATTGTACTGTATATACTGAGAGAGAGAGAGAGCATGCAGATCAGGTGGATACCATTTACTATAAGAGCTATCCCATGACACTGCACCTCCCCTGGTAGTATTGCAGTTTTGCAGCAGTCAAGGGCAGAGAGCAAATGTATAAATTGAACTTTGCTACCCCTAGACTGTGTTCTATCCTCAGCACACATGCTTTGGGCTGCCCTGGCAAAGGATCGAGCTGTGTGTGAAAAGATCATCACATGGATGTTACCACATGTTTTTTTCAACACTAGAAACTGAGACATAATGACATTTCCTGCCCAGGAGTACAGCTCCAGATCATTCCCCTGCCAACCACTGGAAACTTTATGAACACTTTGTGAATAGAAGCAGTTCCCAACAGCTGTCCACGGGTACATAAAAATAATATTCATTTTATGACTTAAACACTGGGAAGAGTGCATGTTTGTTCTCCTGCTTGTGTTTTCAGCCACAGGACATGTTCACAGATATAGCCTTTCTAGTAACCCTTCAGCTCACAGTATGAAAAAAAAATGCTGACACTGGTGAGTGGTGTAACTTGATGTAGCCAGAAATCTAAACCCCCTCTGAAGCTGGTTGGCAGCTACATTTTACACCAAGCCTCTATATCATGTAGGGTGCAAACAAAGTAATTAGCACGAATGTGCATGCATATTAGAAAAATGTTAGAGTAGTTTATCTGGGAGCTGTGTGGATACTACAGGATATATACTGTAAAAGATGTGTGTGTCCTTGTGGTTGTATGAAGCAGGAGTGTACGTGTGCATGTACTGTATGGTGACAATGGTGATGTGTGTTTTTTTGTTTAAATGTTTAAAAGTAGAGATGCAGTGAAGTTTTATTCCACTGGTGAAGTTCCGGCGAAGTAGCCAAATTTATCCCATGGAACGTTTTGCAAAGCTGGCACTTCGTTTTGTAAGTGCGCCTTGCGTTTGTCAAGGCAAAGCTAGCAAAACAAAAATGCTCTGTCACGTTTCACTTTCTTTAGGTCACAGGGGACACACCAGTCAGGCAGCAAGTGACTGATTTGGTTTCATTTTCTGAGTAGTGGTTGTGTGTGCAGCAGACTGAGTCAGTGCTAAAGACATCCACAAATTAAATAAATTGAATTTGTTTAAAATTAGTTTTATAAGAAATCTTAAGTTTGTTTTTCTGTACCCTATTCTGCTGTGTGATCTTCGTTTATTTTTCCCTAAGTTCTGAGTGTTTTTGTCTGTGTTTCTGTCTCTTTCTAAAACTTTTTTACTTTTTCAAATGGCAGAGGGACCCAGTGGGTGACATGGTGGCACAAGGGGGCACAAGGGGGCAGTGATTTGCCTGAACAGGCTGGTGTTCTGTGATGGTAGTCAGGCACCCCACCAACCACCAGTTGGGGAGGGGAATAGCACTGCATCCAAGGTGGCACAACAGCGTGATCACTCGCAGGAGCAGCAGCAGAAGCAGTAGCAGCCTGTGGTCCCTGCCCACCCACCTCATTCCACCACCACCAGCAGCTCCACCCCCCACCACATTTCAGAGCACCCCATAACCCCCTCAGGAGTCCTCCTCTGCATCAGCCAAGGAGCTCAGCCGTATGGCATTTTTTTTACCATTGACGGTAATGATGACAGTGTCGTCACATGTAAGCTTTGTGGCTGTACTGTATGCCAGGGCACTAAAGGTAGCCACTTGGGCAATGGTGGGCAAAGGACCCACCTTAATGTACACCACCATGCCGAGTGGCATGCCAGGCAATGCAAGGTAGCAGTAGGCAGAAGTGGGGGGAATGTTGTGCAAGAAGATGGTGGGCGGTGCAAGGTGATAGGCCATTGTACTGTGAGCCAGCATGGCAGGAGGACTCACAGCTCGCAGCCATCATAGCAGCTGGCAGCATCTGCAGCCCAAGGAGATCTACCATGATCAGACCCTGCAGCAGTAGTCACACAGGCTGACCTGGCCATCCTGTGGGACAAAGTGGATCCCCTTCACCAAGAGATGACTGGGGCCAAGAGGGACATCGAAAAAATGTTAGAGAACCAGGAAAAAGTGTTATAGAACCAGGAAAAAATTCTTAAGATCCTGGAGGAGGTGTGCAGTGGTGGTAGCAGCACCAGTGGCAGGGAGTAACTTTTTTTTCTTCTTTTTTTTTTTTTTTTGTTTTCTGTCTCTCTGTATCATAGTTTATTGTCCCCCCCCAAAAAAAACCCACACAAAAACTATAAAAAGTAAAAAGAAAAAATATTTCCTATCCTCTATAGCCTCTTGTTAAAGGGGCACTGTCAGCCTTTGGGACCGATTTTGAAAGGCTGGTGATGAAGTTCTCTAGTGCAAGGTTTAACAACATAAAATACCTAACTAGCCCCATATTCACAAAGAAGAGCTATAAATGTACTATTTTTGGAAAAAAAATTACATTTCTGTCGTCCCACCCGAAATATGCGCTCTGTGCACCTGTGAACTACAAGGGCACAGAGGAACAGAGAAACTCATTCATGAACTGTTTTGGTCGTACTTGTAATAATGGGCTTATCCATTCCTCGGGGCAGCACAGGGTAGTCCAAAGTTAGTCCCATTGAAAAATGAGTGCTGGAACCTGTTTTATTTTATATGAAAAAATCTAAGCCATGATTCTGAGCATGCACATTACTGACTCCAAACTGCTTTCCTGCTGCTAGGTGCCTCCTGCTGCTGTGCAACTGCCAAGAGAAGTCAAGAAGAGTGACATGAGAAAGTGTCCAGAGGGAGAGAGTGAAAATAACATTCTTGTCTGTGTCATGAAGATTTCTTCTGCTAGCCACACATGTTAAGTAGTGGCCCAAGTTCCAAACTGCTTTCCTGCTGCTAGGTACCTCCTGTTGTTGTGCCGTGCAGCTGCCAAGAGAAGCTGAGAAGAGTGACATGAGAAAACTTCCTGAGAAGTGAAACATACAGTAATTCTTGTTGTAGTCATGAGCATTTCTCCTGCCACTAGTAAGGCAAGGCAAATTATATTTGTATGGCGCCCATTCCTGGAGGCTTTGAGCGCGTCACAGAAAAATAAACAAACAAATAACCCAAAGAATAAAATAACATTATATGATCTAAAACTAAAATAAAAGATTTTAAATACTGATAAAATATCAAACCATAGGGACTTGGCAAAAAATTGTAATGTAAATGTCAAGTGGTGGCCACAGTAAAAAACTGCTTCCACAACAAGAAATGGACGAGAAGGAAATTTTCACTATATTGTGTGAAGAAATTGTCATGATGATATCTATATATGAGAAAACATGACCAGAAAGTGCTCTCCTGCTGCAGTTGATGGGGTGCTGGACTGATGGTGCTGCTCTTGCTGATGTTGTTTGAACACATTATGGTGAAAAGTGTTTGAGAAATCGAGAAAGTAAAGTTAGCCATCTTGTCCTGTCTTGCTATCCAGAGTTGAGACAACAGTTGAAGGAGATGTTGCTGTGCTGCTGCTATGTGCACTGCTGTGTGCTGCTGTGGTTGCTGAGAAGTACTCCTGCCTGGCGTCAGATGTGCGAAATCCGTAAATTTCGGTCTGCGGAATGTTTTGTGAAATTCACACATTTCCAAAATATTTCATGGGTGCAAAATGCAAAATTTCACCTACAAAATGTGGAATTTCACCTGTGAACAGTTGAATTTCACCACTCACAGGAGAAATTTCACTGTTTGCAGATGAAATTCTGCATTTCGTGGGCAAAATTTTGCATTTTGCACCCGCAAAATATTTCCGTGAAATGCATGAATTTTGCTAAATATTCCACAGGTGGAATTCCTAATTTTGCCATAACTTCACCAGCAAAATTAAAATTTGCTGCATCTCTACTGGTATAACTGCTGTATCACATACCGTACAAGTAAGTAGTGTATTTTTTTCTTTCTTTCTTTGTGAAGGGTGGTTGTTATTGCTACCACCTGAAGTCTAATATGTTCATACTGCTTTTCCATTAATTTTCAGGTATGGATGATGACATCATTCAGCTTCAGATCTACAAAATGGATGTTGAAATTTGCCACATTTTCCAACCAGGAAGGTAAGTATGGGGTTATTTATTTTCAAGGGTGGGGTTAAGTCTGTAAAGATGTGTGGATGTGACTGTAATCAGGGCCAGATCAAGCCTTTGGGGGCCTGGGGTACTCGAACTCTGGGGTCCCCCACGTATGCAGTGTTTCCGACAGCTCAAAATCCCTAACCAATGTAGGGGGTCTGGGGCATGCCTACCCCAGAAAATTTTGAAAAAATGGTTGAAAATGGGACATTTTGGTGGATTTCCTTTTTATTTTCTAATTTTCTTCTACTGTAAAAAGTGACATTTTATACTGGAAAAATACTTCTCACTGCCTCAAATCATATGTTGTATGTTTCCATATTCAAATATCTGGATAGTGCAAATTTATATGTACTTTCAAGATTTTAGTATGTAAACATACATTGTTTACTAGTACAAATATAATAGTTGTATTAACATGGGTGTAGAGTTTAGGTTTTCAGGGGGTTGAGGGGGCTCAGTCTGGAAACTAGAACAAGTCAGACAGTGTAGGGTAAGGGCTGCGTTCAAACTTTTGGGAGGTCTGGTGGTGGGCAGAGGCTGCTGGCTGCATGTAAAGAGCTTCCTGCAAACCAGGATATTTTAAATTAGTTGTGCAGTCTGCTTCAACTGAATCCACTGTCCTTAGCTCAAACCCAACACTGTGTCTCCTCCAGCCATTGTGTTTGACTAGACTGGACTGACTGATTGAGATGAGCATTTTATGCAAAATGCAAAAGAACTTCATGTAAGCCACAGTATTTGCATTCTGGCTCCAGAACATGGAGCTTGGCTCTCACCTAGATCACTTATCCAACTGCTCTGAGTTGGTCTTGAACCTGGTACTCTGTCCACCAGAGTCTGTGTCACTACCACTAATTCAAAGTGGCATCCACACTTGCTGTGGGACACAAAACAATTTCAACCTACCACCCTGCTGCAACCGCCAGCAATATGTTAGCCCACCTCTTACTAAAATGCCTCCCTCTCATCCTTACCCTAGCACCACTGTCCCACCTACCTGATACCCCCCCCCCAGGCACACTGGCACCTGATCCTGCTATTGTTCCGGAGCTAGTACAATCCCACCCTACTCATCATCTGCCCCAGCCTTCAACTCTCCCCCAGTCATCTCCCTACTGCTTCCTCAGGCGCACACTGGAGACTTAACATCCTCACTTTCACAGCCTGGAAAACCCTGCCCACCCCCTGTGCCCAGAAGCACCCCTCCTCCCGAGGACATACTTATCGAAAGCTCACCCTCTACCGTCCCCTGGCCAGGGCTGTGGTTATACTACTACTCCTGACAGGCAATATACATCTGAACCCTGGCCCAGCCCACTCTAGCCCACCTACAGGGTCACCCAGGCTCTGCATAGCATCTATGAATATATGCAGCCTGCTGAAAAAATTTGATTCCCTCTAATGTTGGCTCATATTGCATAGACCAGATGTCATTACGCTGGTCAAAATATGGCTATCAAAATCCACTCCAGACTCCTTTGTCTCTATTCCAGGGTACTCCCTCTACCGGGAGGATCATGTAGGTAGAAGGGGGGGCTGTGCGATATACACCAGGGACTCTCTCACTGGACAGACACTCCCTGCCCTGTTCTCACATACGGAGCGCAGGCCCTAACCCTCAAACTGACCCCTGACCCCTCCAGGGGTCCCATCTATCTCACCACTGCCTACATTCCCCCTAAAAAACAAACTCTGGCACTGGTTTCACTAACTGATTATCTCTCAACCCTACCTCACACAGCTGACCAAATCCTTGTGGGTGACCTGAATGCAAACTGGCTCAGCTCATCCGCCGACACCACCCGTGACTCTTTCGCAGCCATAGACATGTCCCAACTAGTTTCCCAACCCACCAGAGTTAACACAAAGAAAGGTACCAGCACCCTGCTAGATGTGGTCATCTCAACCGCCCTCAGCAAATCCATGATACCCAGGTCTTTCCTGACTCTCTTAGTGACCACTCCCCTATCCTTTTCCGTTGGGCAACCCCCACACCCAAACCCATGGCCCTTCCCATGCTACGTCTGTGCCTCAGACCAGGTGGACTAAAAGGCCTTAAGCAACTTCTTGCCCAAATTAACTGGTCTCCCATACACTATGCCCCTGATATAGATACTGCCCTTACCTTCTTCTCCCAAACCTTCAACAAAGCCTGTGACATTTTCGCTCCCATTACAGCAGTCCAAACCAAAGTTCTTAATGCCCCCTTGGTTACCCCGTCCCTGCTGCAACTGCTCAAACACAGGGATAACCTTTGACACCTGGCCTCCAAAACAGGCCGTTCGGCGGACAGACAGGCTTACAATGCCACAAGAAACAAATGCACATGGGCCATCAGGAAAGCAAAAGCCGATCACTATCAGGCTGCGCTTACCTCCTCCAAGGGGAGTGCCAAAACTTTCTGGGACAACATTAAACAACTAAATGGGAGCGTGCGCTCTCCTCCCCCCTCACAGATCACCATTGAAGGCTCTATCTCTACTGACCCTGCCCACATAGCCAACTTCCTCAACTCATCCTTCACAGACCTTAGTTCGGTCCTCCCTAGAGACTTCTTTGACCCTCCTTCCTCCCTACCTGCCCCAGTCATTCAGTATCCTAGTTTCCACTTACACAGGGTAACTCCCCAGGAGGTCAGACCACACCTGCTTAAAGCTCTAAAGAGCAATAATACTGGCAGCGACTCCCTGGACCCCAGTATCCTCTGCTGAGTTCTGGATCAGGTCCTTGCCCCACTAACTAGCTTGCTCAATAAGTCCCTCTACCTGGGGCAAATCCCCTCAGCCTGGAAAACTGCCACAGTTATGCCCATACACAAAGGAGGTGACAGGTCCACAGCCGGGAATTACCGGCCAATCTCCATCCTCTCACCCCTCTCCAAAGCTCTAGAAAAACTGGTGGCTACCCAAATTACAGATTACCTGACCAAATACAACATCCTCTTCCATGAACAACACGGATTCCGTGCAGGTCACAGTACCAGCACTGCCCTTATTGAGTTTTCAAATTTTCTTCATTCCTCCCTGGACTCTGGCTCACTAGCGGGGGCAGTGTTTATTGACCTCTCAAAGGCTTTCGACACTGTCTCCCACCTCCTCCTGCTGGATGCCCTCAGCCGTACTGGCTTTGCCACTGGCCCAGTCTCCTGGTGCTCCAGCTACTTGTCTGACTGCTCTCAGTGTGTTAAAATTATTGGGACCCTCTCCAATACATGTCCTATCTGATCCGGTGTCTCCCAGGGTTCCATCCTTGGTTCTCTTCTCTTCTCACTCTACCTCAACACCATGCCCAAAGCTTGCACTGGTAAAATCCTGCTGTACGCAGATGATGCCGTCATCTTCACCACCCACCGAAACCCCAACTCTCTTCAAGACACCTTGCAACTAGACTTTAATGATGCTGAAGCCTGGTTCAAAGAGCACAGACTTGTAATCAGTCTAAAAAAAAAAACTATGCTCTTTGCCCATCCCCAAAACAAATCCAGTAATTTCCCACTCTGCATCCTCCCTGGCTCCAAGCATTCTCTCGATCAAGTCCACTTGTACAAGTACCTCGGGGTCTCCTTTGACTCAGCCCTCACATTCCACGACCACATTGATACTCTAGCCTCAGCTACAAACGCATGGCTAGGTATCCCATACCACTACAAGCACTGCCTCTCCCCCGATGCCCTCCGACTAGCAGTCACCTCCTCAATAATGTCCCTTGTGGACTATGGCCTGCCAGTCTATGGTGCCGCGGACACGACCGCCCTCAATAAAATCCGACTCACCTTGAATAAGGCCTGTAGGTTAATTATGGGAGCCCCTAGGCTAACCCATACCTGCCAGCTATATGACGTGGCTAGGCTGCTTAACCTGGATGAATGGCTCAGATACCAAACCTGCCTCATAACAAAAAAAACACTCCTTGGACTATCCCCTCCCAAATTGACAGCCTCTATCCAAATTGCACAACCCTTAGTCCAAACTCTTACCTCCTCCAAGGCCACCCTGCTAGTCCCTAGGACCAGGACTACACATGGTCAAAGGTCCTTCTGTTACAGAGCTCCATCCTGGTACAACACTCTACCCCTACAATCTCCCACTTCAAAACCGTGCTTTGGAGTCAGCTATTTAACATGCGTAGCTCTGCTTGTCCGTGGGTGATCTAGCTCACTATGCCCGACAAAACTCTCTGAGTGGCTCCTCAACAAAACTAACTGACAAAACTCTCTGAGTGGCTCCTCACCCAAACTTATCACCAACCATGTCCCATAGCCCCCTATATTATTTACCTCTAGCAGTCTCTGCTCAAGACTACTTGTCTGCATTACCAATGTATGCTTTAACTCTCAATCTGTACCCAAATAACTGTAATAGCTTGTGAATACCAAACCTGTAACACTCATATTGTAACAAAGAAACAACTGCATATATCTACCAAAACTGTAACCGCAATGATGTAAAAAGCTGTAACTGCAATGATGTAACTAAATGTTGTACTGTATTTGTCCTCTTTGTGATGAGGTACCTTTGGAAACGAGCCTCTGGCTTAAAGGTTGTAAACCGATGTACAAAATAAATAAATAAAAATAAATAAATTTGTGCAGTTGGAGTCTGCAGCTCTGTTGTAGGGTCTGTCTACTCTGCTGCTTTGACCATCCAGTCTACTGTCCTGTCCTCCTCTCAGCGTCAGTCAGCTCAGTCAGACCGAACACTGTCTCCACTCCAGTCCAGACATTATTTAATTTCATTTGACTGGACTGATCCTGCATTTTTTAAACAGCTCCTCTACATCTATTAGTTAATTATTATACCCGCCATCTGTCCATATTATTTAAATACAAATTATATATATTTAAATCATGAAAATTATGCTGGCCAGGAGGAAATTAATTTTACTTGACAAGACTATGACTGTCTGCAGTATTTAAAAAAAAAGAGCTTCCTGCAAACCACCAGGATATTTATTCTAATTTCCGTTACTTAGCTGTGTAGTCAGTGCTTTGAATTTATTTATTTATTTATCAAGTCTAGGATTACAAATACCTTTGAGCCATGGCTCTTTTACAAAGGTTCCACGTCAGAGAAATACAAATTATGGGGAACATCAAGACAGGCATTACAACAATGTGGACATTGCAAACAGAGTACAGATTAATACAGTTCAAGGGTAGCATTGTAACAAGGCAGCCGGCTGCATTTGTCAGAGAAAATAGACAACAGATAAGAAGTGCCAGAGTCATAGGGAGAGGGAAGAGGGTAGGGGAGAAGGAATGTAGGAAGGGTGGCGAGAGGGTGAAAAGTGCAGCATTGGGTATACCAAGATGTGAGGGTAGAATCCAGTGAGGAGGGGAGGGGAGGGGGGACAACTAGAGCAGAAAGGGAAGTGGAGAAACAAGGTTAAGTTTAACTCATTGTGTGCCCTCCCTCCTCATCATCATTAGCTCAGAGACCCACCCAGCAACACAGTACTGTCTCCAGTCCAGTACAGACATTGATTATTTAATTTTGACTGGACTGATCACTGACTGATCTATTAATTCGCTGATTTATTAGACCCTCCATCCGGGTCAGACCATATTATTTAAATGAATAAAGAAAATATATAAATTTAATTAAAATCATGAAACTGTAGCCGGCCGGCTAGTGTCCTCTGCAAAGAGGCATACCTTCCCTTCCAGCTCTTCTGCATTGTCACTTAAACATTCCAGTGGACTGAGAGGTATAAAAATTGTTTTTGTAGACACACTTGGTGAATGAGGGTAACATAAACTTGAGCTTCACAGCAAGGTTTATGTCAAGCACAACACACACCTCAGGTGTGTAAACAAAACTCATAATACACCCTTCACCTCATCATTCATTATTCTCAGTGTTTTAATATAGTGTGACAAAACTTGGTTCATAATTTCATCTTGTTTTGTTAGTTTTTTTTTCTCATGATAGTTCAGTTCAGTGGGTTAAACCGAAGGTTGTTGAAGTGTTTAGTTTTTTACAATGGGCTGGCCTATTGACCCCTGTCAGTTCTCATATACTGTATACACGGGCTATTTGCCTATTAGTTTATGCAATCACTAGGTCTTTTTTTTTGGGAGGGGGGTGGCTTTTATGTTCTTTTAGTTCTTAGACCCTAAACTGTATGGCAGCACTATAGATGTTTTTGTGATAAGCTCCCTGGAAGGAACAAAAGATGAGAGAGCAGAAGAGAGCATGAGGAGCCAGGACACCAGGGTACTGGAGGAGCAGCAGCCAAGAAGGAGCAGGCTGAGTTGGCTGTGCAGTGCTGCCTGCAGTCTGCAGAGTCAAAAACCACCCGTGGCTGCATTGCAGGCGCGGCCCACCATGGAAGCCAAGATCTTTGCAGCCCGGCTGATGCCCAGCATCACCATCATCATCAATTCCATCCCCATTTCCATCCCACCCTCGCCATCACCACGGCCAGCTCACCTCGCTCGTCAGTCACTACCAGAGCAGAGTCACTTACTGACTTTTAAACTTATTTTAATATGGATTCTGTGGTGCGAGCAAAGAAGCGAGGTCAGCGATGATGACTCCAGTATTGAATTTATCGAGGAGTCGGGAGGACCCGGCCGGAGCAGCAGAGCACTGAGCTGAGCAGCTGAGCAATCTAGAGGAGGTGAGGAGCAGAAGTTCAGAACAGAACTAAGGGACAGAGAGAGAGAACTGGAGACTAGTAGAGGAGTCAAGAGTCAGTCAGGGGAGTCGGGATGGCCTGGGACCATGGCACCGCCGTGCCATAATCGCTATCTGTCAACTGCCATTTTCGCCATCCAATCATTCAGTCTTCTATCCCTACAATTCCCCCTGCCTAAGCTGCCTTTTTTTGTTAAAGCCCCTTCCCAATCAATCCTAACCTGGAGTCGGTGAAATGAATGGGCAAAAATTTATTGATCGAGTGACGAGAGCAAGTCGAGGCAAAACTACAAACAAAAACTTCTCTTCACTAGCTAACTGGCAGCTAGAAGGCTTTCCGCTTTCTACACCACCATGAGTTGGAATGTGTGAGATGGGGCAGGCGGGCTCCACAGAGACATGCATATTCGGCAAGATGGAGAGACATCACCTGACTGCCGGTAGACTGAACATGTGACACCCCCTCCCCACTGGCAAGTAAAAAAGTGACTTTTTTTTTCAAGCAACTTTAAAATGTTTAATTGCTTGTGGACGCAGTCGTGACTTCCAATACTGGAAGATCAGAGGAAATGTAGGATATCATGGGGTGCCTGGGGCATTTGCCCTATTTTCCCCATTGTTAATCCGGGCCTGACAGTAACTGTTTTCTGTTTCTTTTGGTCCCTTTTCAGGTACTTTTCAGCATCTGCCTGTCTCTTGCTGCTTCTGATGTGGAATTTTTTACTTTTGAGAACCAGTCCATGAGGTAAGTGTCTTGTTATTTTTGGGGGGAGGGGGGTTAACGCTTTATTACCAATTCTACCCATTCCTTCTTAATTTTCTCTGATTTTCAGGTATGCAGTACTGTGAATCAGATTACTCGCTGCATGGGTCCAGCCTGTACATTTTTTTGACACTTAGCAGTTTTAACAACCATGGAAGGTAAATATTATTATTTATTTTTCTTGGTTTCGGGCAGTAATTCACTCATACAAGTTTTGCAGGTATGTGAGTAAATGTTCTCTGTCATTGTTCCTCTAATTATAGGTAATTTTCCTCATGTGTGTCTTTTGATGTGCTCTCCATGACTGCCTCCAGGAGCAGGTGTAGATGATGGATCATCACGACGATGGAGCTGCGCTGGGGTCGGGAATGATACAGCAACACAGGAGACCTGTGAAGAAAAAAATGGATTATTCAGACTGTTAACTGAAGTGCAAAATATGACCATGGCTTGTGGCTGCATGGGGTGTAGCCATAGTGAACTCCTTGTCCTAGGGTACCTCAGTACTTGTAACTACTATGAAAAACACAGATAAATTATTTTTGTCCAAGCCTGCATAGACGACACTGTAACCATACTCCATATTCAGCTGTTTCACTTTCTGTACAAAGCTATCACCTGCAAATAGAAACGGTGAATTACTTTGTCTCCAGATTTGTCCACTGACCACTGATGGTGCTGGAACCATGCTTACCTGTGAAAAGGAAGAAGAAATAAATTATAATAACTGAGAAAAGTAAATCGTAATGACCCTTACCTGTACATTAGTGATGCTTGCCATGTCAGCATTGGCGGTACCATTTATCCAGATTCCTAGCATCAAATAGTATGCTAATGGTGAAACCTATAGGGAGACAAAAAGGAAAGAAAGAACATTGTAATATCATTCTGAAATAAATTGGAAGGCCTTTGCTCTCCTGCTGCTGCACAGTACCATCTGCCTCCAAATGGTAAACTGTCCTTTTCTTAGCTGCATCACTACCTGGGATGAAAAAGAATACAAAGAAACTGTCCCTTTCTCAGCTGTGTCGCCTGTGATGAAAAAGAACAAGGACAAATGTTCCTTTTCTTATCTGCATTATCTGACCTGAGAATACAATAAAGCCATTAATTTGCCCCCATTTGGCCAATGTGATCTCTGCAATGATGAATTCCTCATACCATGTATGCAGCTCCTCTACATCTGCACACCTGAAAGTAAAAATCATTCAATTAGTTTGTCTACAAATGTGTTCACTGTTGGTGCTAGAACAATGTTTACCTGTGAAAAGGGAGAAGAAAAAAATTGTAACAATTCAGAACAGTACATCATACTGACACTTACCTGAGCAGTAGTGATGCTTGCCATATTGGTGCTGTCATTGCATTCCTGGCCTCAGATGGTGTGCTGATGGTGAAACCTGCAGGGAGACAAAATGAAAGACCAGAAATAATTTTGAAGTCATTTCCGCATAAGGTTGCAGCTTTTCATCCTCTGTCTGCTCAGGCAAAGGACTGGAATTGAGGGATAAGTACTGTGGACACTACTGAAAATGACTTACCATCACTGCAGACAAAGACAGGCCCTGGAGGTGGAGCTTAGGTCTTCTGATACCTTGATGAGCTGGCTGGCTGTAGGGTTGGCTTGAGGGCTAGCAAGTGAGCTGACTCATAGCAAATGGCCACATCAATGTGGGGTACTGGCCCAAGCTGTGTTGTCATCATGGCTGAGTGGTTATAGGGACACTGGAGGAAGAGGAGAAGGAGGCGGAGGACGAGGAGAAGGAGGAGGAGGAGGCAGCATTGACGTTTATTCTGGAGGAAGCATTATCTCATCTGCCAGGTTAGTTTTTAGTGGCATTTTCAGCAGTAAGTGAGTGGAGGCTCATGCTTTTAAATTGTCTGACCTAGGCCAGATGGAGGAGAAGGAGCAGGTGGTGGTGACATTTATTCCTGACTGGAGCATGCATGATGATTCACCTAGTAGTGGTCGCAGTTGGTAGTGTACTGGCATGAATTGTCAGTAATAGTATCAGTGTGGCGGCCAAAGCTGTAACAATGAATGGCTTGGTGGACACATGCAGGGAGGAAGCAGAAGTGGAAGTGGTGTTGATGACGTTTACTGCTGCTAGCTGGAGCAGGGTATTGTGTCTTGACATCTTTGGTAACGGGAGAGGTAAGTAAAACTAAACTGAACAATGGCAGAGAACACCTCCCCCAGTAGGGATCAGCAGTGTCTGTGGACAACTACTCTAGCAGTAGTTAATAAAATGTACTTTGCTCATATAAAATGGCGAATAAACAGTGGGGTAAAAGGGCATGGGTAAGCAAGTTTTATTGCATAACAGCAGAGAACACCAGTGCTGACAGACACTCAATAAAAGAAAATCATGGCTCAACACACTTTGTTTAATAATAAATTTAAACAGTATACTGGGGGGGGGCACATCCTCCTCCAGCCTTGTTCAACATCATCCAGGAAGCAGCCCCCACAGTCTTCCAGACGAATTGTCACTGGATGGTAATTCCCTCTGCACTGCTGCTTCATCCACTTCGCTGCTTCATCCACTTCACTGGTAGAAGCCTTGGCAGTGCCAACATCTTATAACATCATAGACAGATAGATAGACAGACAAACAGATACTTACTACTTGCCAACAGAAACAGGCCACACAGTCTATTCAAGTGTGCAGATACACCCCACTTGCAGCTGCCCCTCCCCCCAAGATGAGTGCCAACTGACCTTGATCCAGATTAAGCTGTTGGTGATATTTCCAGTGAATCGGGGAAATTTGACCAGGACACCAGGGAAATTCCCCTACTCTTTTCGATAAGTGCCATGGGATCTTTAACATCTACCTGAACTACCACCAGAACAGGCAGATGGTACCTTGGTTTATCATCTCATCCAAAAGACAGTACCTCAGAAGTGCACCTCCCCCCTCATGCTACACTACAGTGTCAGTATTGGTATATTAACCCAAGTGTTAGGTATGGGAACTGAACCCACAGTCCTCTGACACCCCTCTGCCCGGTGCGGGAATTGAACCCACAGCCCTCTGACAGCTCTCTAATCTCCCAGCCTCAGAGGCAAGTGTGCTACCTGCTGAGCCACTGACACACTAGATAGATAGATAGATAGATATTTTATTTGTAAAGCGCTCAATTCATAAGACTCTGAGTGATGTACAGTAAAAACAATAGTACAACCATACAGTTAATCAGATAATACAGCACATATAGTAAAATCATAATACAAAACAATTCAGTTGCATCTTCTTTATCATCATCATCATTTCATTTTTTCATTTTTTATTTTTTACCCTTGTAAGCCTGATGAGTAAAACTGCCCATTTTCACAGGTGACGAGCAATACCCATCAAACATAGCACAAAAGAACATGAGTAATATAAATACAGGACGTCTTACTCAATACAACAATCACTTACAAAACAAGCAATTAGCAAATACATTTCTGAGAACTGTAAAACAAAACATAAGAAGTTTATGTTTAAAGTGTCCAAGAGTTTTAGAATGAAGCAGATTGGAGGGGAGAGAATTAAAACATTTTGGAGCCCTGTATAAAAGAGATCTCTGACCAGTGAACCTATGAGAAAATGGTATCTGAAAAGAATGAACGTCCTGAGAACGAGTGACACTACTATTAATAAACCTTGTGAAAAGTTAAGAAATGGAAAGGGGAAGAAGGCCTAACTTAATTTTTAACAGTACCATACAGTATTTCAATTGAATCCGATGGTCAAGTGATAGGCAATTATCCTGAAGAAGAGAGCAATGATGAGTACGATACGGGACCTGTAACATAAACCTAAGATTTCAATTATATGTAACCCCAAGTGAATGCAAAATATTTTTACTAGTGGGTGCATAAACTAGTAAACCATAATTACTAAACAAAAAACTGTGAGCAAGCAAAATTCTAGATTCTTTAGTAAGGCAAGCTTTAACGTGAAATAAAGCACAGAGATATTGGTGAATGGCCTTCCTAATATAGACAGCATGATTAACAAAAGATAACCTTGAGTCCAAAACTAGCCCCAGGTATTTAAAACAACCAACATGTTCAATAGGAATACCTTTTAAATCAACAGGAAGGGTAAGATCCTCAATACTAAGTTTATTGGAAAAGACCACACTTTTGGTCTTTTGAACATTCAATATGACATATGAATGCAATAGAGCAGTCTTGAAAAGACTCAAAATCAATCTGAACTTTTAAAATAGCATCATTCTGTTTAGGGGAAAAACTAAATACAGCATCATCAGCGTACATGATAATCTAAGTCTGGGTACAAACACTGGGAGCAGTGTTCATATATAACAAAAAGATCAGTGGTCCCAGTATTGAACCCTGAGGGACTCCGCAAACAATGGGGATTGATCGAGAAAGAAAACCATTAAAGGACGTGACATGGGAATGATTTCTAAGGTAATTAGAAAACCATGCGATTACTTCAGGGGAAAAATGCAGGTTAGACAAAATATTTGGTAAAAAACAATGCTCAACAAGGTCAAAGACCTTGGTGAGGTCCACAAATCCTGCAGCAACAGAGTGTCCTTTATCAAGGGCACCCTGAATGCAGCTTGTGAACCCCACTAAGGCCATCTCTCATCACCAGCACCAACTTCATATAGCAACACCATTGACATCACTGTGTTATGTGGAATGTGCCCCTCATTCATTTTCATGAATGCTAGCATGGAAACATTCTTGAGTGGCAAGTTGGTCCTCCTGTCATGCACTATAGTCGCAGCTGAACTAAACACACATTCTACATGAACACTTGATGGTGGGCAGCTCAGATATTTTACAGCAACTGATGCTGGTGCTGGCTAGTCAGTTACTGCTGGCGCCACTACTACTAGAATGCCCACTGCTAGACAGAGCAAAGGATTGCTCCTCCTCCTCCTCCCCCCAACTCTGCCCTTCCTCTTCCTGCTCTGTTACTCTGTTGTCACTTATGTTTACTTGCCGAAGGAACTGGCACCACCTACTCTGGCTTCCTTCTGGTGTTGCAGTGCAAAAGCTGCCTGTTCCTCAAGTGTGTGTGCTGGCCTCAAGTGCCTAGGTTGCTGCCCATTTTGCCTTGACGAACACGTGCCTGACACAACTGACATATCACGATGGTCTCATCAGCTGGATCAAGCTTGTAAAAGTCTCAAACTAGGGACTACACCCACAGAAGATACTGATGCAGTCATACTTTTGGTTTTGAGAACTGCAGTACTGCTTTCCTCCACAGACTTCTTTGTTGCCGTGTTCCTCCTGGCACCTCTCACTTTACTGGACCATTTTTTTGCAGACATTTTTATATGCTTTCTCCAAGGTTAGGCTTCCTTTACGATGGACAATTACACACTGGAAATAAAGCCTGCAGTACTTCCAACTACAAATCAGGAATCAACACTCTGTAAAACTGCAGTAGTCTATTACTACACGTGTAAGAATTTTTAACCGACACAACAGCAGACAAAACTGACCACGAACACACAGAAACTAGGGATCAGCACTGTGTCTGCAAAACTTTTGATTTTTAAACAGAACAGGAATGATATAACTAAGGTAAAAGGACTCTGGAGTAACTTATTAGAAAAAAATGACAAAAAACTGTCATATATAAGAAAAATAATACAAACTAATAAAATGGCACCACAAACACAATGAAACACTTCAAATCACATAAAATTTTACCACAGAAATAAAAATGAAAAATCACTCATAAAGACTTTAAAAAAATTACAGTAACTAACTGAGAAATCTATAGGAAAAGATTAAAAACTTGCCTGCCCTGCTTTTACACACCTACCGTCCCCCACTCAACTCCTTCACAGAGACAGCCAAAACTGAAACCACTATGTAAACTAAAAATTATGCAAAGATCTAAACAAAACAAAACACATCCCTAGCAGCACTAGGACAAATAGAATATTTGGGGGGTGATTGGCTTTCAAAACAGATAGTTTTAAAGGTTTTTAATGTTTTATTTTATTTTTTTTGCTGTAATTCACAGCACCACGAGACTGTTTTCTGACTGTTAACAACAGACTGTGCTAGAAACTGCCTCCATGTGATATTTGACTGCAAACCTCATATTGCATTGCAAATTTTACCTTTTGGCCACAATGAAGTTCATAAAAATCCACAGTTTGTGAAGTTTTCTGTGAATCCTCAAAGTTTTTACAATGGCAAAATAATTTGCAAATTGTGGAAAACCTGCAAATTATTTCACAAAGCAAATTTTTCCCACTTTGTCAATCACTATTTAAAAGATACAGAAATGCCTAACTGTGTTTTCTATAATCATGGGTACATTACAGTTTGATAGTTACCACTCAGATATAATAGGCTATTGAATTACCTTATGCTGTTTGCCATATAGAAGGGTGTGATTACAAGACAGACAGACAGACACACACACACATCGTACCTTGCCACTTAACTCCACGTAAATTATTTGCTCGATATAGGCACTGTAACCACTTTTTCAGGTTTGAATTTCAGCTTATCTAATCCAGAAAAAGGTTGCCCAGTTCTGTAGTTCAACAAAGGTTTTATTTTTTTAATTTATTTACTCAGAATATCCCAGCTCAGATACAATATCCAATTTTTAGTAAAGTCCTGCTTTTGCAAACTCCTACAGCTTGGTGGAGTGAAGCAGTGAGATTTAAAGTGATTTGCTTAGAATCACACAGCATGTAAATGACTCTGGTAGGATTGGAATTTGGGTCCCGTTGATCCCAAGCATGTGGTCTAGTATATCAAGCTGGCTCACAGTTATTGATTTCTTTATGGAAGGATATGTAACGAATACTTCCCCCTACCTGGTAGGCAAGTGACAATCCACTGGCTACTGCTGGGTCATAGTGTGTCGGCCTCCAGGTGGTGGCCTTGATGAACTTGGATGGAATTCAGGTGTTTACAATTAAATGTGGTGATGCCTCCATCCAGAGATACCCATAACTTGCTAAATGATGTAGTGAGTAGATAGTTACCTCTAGGCAAATATGACACTGGTCCCCAACCTACCCTCTCTCACAGTACCCGCACATGTTAATAAACTGATATAGTGATAACCCAACAAGCAAAGAAGTGGCAAACACACAGTAAATGCATACAAATGGGATAGGATTTATTGGGGGAAAACTAGAGCAGGGTTCTGGGAAAGAAAGTTACTGGGTAAACAAATAATGATAAGGTCCAATACATCGTAAACTCCATTTCACTCAGGTGATACGTTAAACACAGTTAACTTGTGCCCCAAGTTAATCCCATATACAGTCAGAGCACTAAGCTACAGTGGTGCTCAGTGTTAGGTTCCTTCTTGTATAGTTATGTCTATCAGCTCCTTAGGACATGTATTGACAAGAATGGACAGAGCTCTCACTGCTACTTGCCTAACTGCTATGTGTTTCCAATCATCTAGTCATCACTCAGGGCATGATGACAATGATGCCACAGCATGACTAGACAAGACAGACCCTGACAGTGAGTGCCACTGTTGTGCACCAATGGTTAAGTTACCCATACACCTAGGGAGCTCCCTTAATACTGTTCATTTATGGTGCCACAAAGTTACTGTCACTGCCCAGTGCTGGCCTGATCAGTATGATACAAATAAAAGCAGCTGTAGGTAACAGGGAATGCTAGCAATTTAAATAAAAACTAGAGTTGCTGCTTTGTGCTGAGATTGCAGTGATGTAAAAAAAAAAAAACAGTTGTTGGTTAAAGAAAGTGCTAAAAAGTTAAGGAAAACAAGTCAAACTGTAATCCAGGAAAGGTGTAATAGGAACAGCTGCTGCCCCTACACCACAGTCCTTGTGTAACTCTAATCCTTCGTGCAGAAACCAACAAGTCCTATCTAGCAATCTTCAGTTGTAGTGCCCCATAGTAAAGGGGCACCACAAAAAGAAAATGGGAGAACCATTCCCTGAGTTGGGAAGTTTAACTTTTTTTTTCTTTCTCTTTCTTTTTGGCTCCATCATAGCTCCTGTGTTCAGGGCTACCTTGCAGTGTAGCACCCGGATACTGGGGTGTGCGAGGTAGGGTCAGAGGAAGCTATGCACATACGCACATGCACATGCACAGGAAGGGGGGAGGAAAGGGATGGAATGTATGTGGGAGGGGGTATGGTGGGCAGCTGCTGAGCTGGTCCACTAGCATGGTGGGGAGGGACATCCGTTGGGAGGTGCAGGGTGCATGGTTCGGGTCTTGCACGGCACGTTGTTGTTTTTTTTTTTTTTTGCTGGTAGCCGGTCTTTTTTCTTTTGAAGTGTTTCACCCCCCCCAACATACACCCCTCTGGAGTTGAGAATCCTTTAGTAGGGGTGTGTGTGGGGGGGCGCAGCCCCTATATTAAAAAAATACACCCATGGATCTCAGGTGCCTTCTTTCCAGTTGCTGCTAGTGTGCATTGCCAAAATTCATTTTCTGTGATGTACACTCGCTGTAACAGTGACTGCTAATCTGCAATCACCATTATGACATAAAACCATTCAGGCCCTCAACTGAAATGTTTCTTCCTGGTATGTTTGGACATTGTGTTTTCTTATCTTTAATAACAATAAAATTTAAATTTCAAAACAAAAAAAAAAAAAAAAAATTCAGGCCCTCAAGCATAGATATTAGCGGGCAGGCTGGACGAGGCCTTACCCAAGGCACAGGGTTGGCTATTGATATTAATAACGTGGGTTGGATCTGCAAAACTAGCCAGGAAAGGGGAAGATCCTGAAAGGTGCAGAGCCCTTTGGAGAGAGGGAGAATGCTCCTAGGGCTTAAGTTGCCCATGGAGTTACGCCAAGGTGTTCTGAGCCTCATCCGACCTAAACTGTGCTGTAGCTTGCTAGTGCCTCCTAAAGACTGAACTGTTTGCTCGCAACCTAACCTGTCAGGCAAAATCTGAACTGTTTGATCATTACTGAACTGTAATTTCAAGTTGTGTCCTGGTGTACCTGCCATCCAGCTTCACCTTTGTTGCCCGGACAAGCTTCGTCAGAGTCTGACAATGACCCTGGGAGGTCTCCAGCCCATCCACCATCTGCAGCAGAACCATCTCCAGTGACATCTGCCTGTCTCAAAGTTCCATCACAGTGTTTCGGCATCAGTCCTGCAATGGTAAGCGCAGAGAGCCGCTAGTCAGGTATCCAGTAGTGAGTCAGCTTAAGAGCTGCCTTGACTTAAGCATGAGGGACCACAGTTTAACTGAGGTTCATAACTAAGGATGACTTGTAGCCAGTAGGCATCTGCCCATTTATGCTCCTATTGTATACATCTATTAATGGTAATATTTGGGTATATTCCCTTTTAACAAATACCGATCAAGTCTTGATTTAAACATACCCTTATGTTTACTAATAATTACATTTTCAGGCAATGCAATCCAAGGGTTAATAACTCTTGTAGTATAAACATATTTCCTTTTATTTGTTTGATGCTTTTGACCTTTGAACTGTAAAGGATGTCCTCTAGTGTTACATTCATTCTGCTTAAAGGCTATCCCCAAATCATTTAGTAACCTGTAATCCTGCAAAATGTTAAACATGAAAAGAAGATCTGCTCTTACCCTTCTGGTCTCAATAGACATTACATTTAGCTTACATAATCTCTTTTGATAATCAGAACCTTCCATACCTTTGATACTTTTAGTAAAATTCCTTTGTACCTGTTCTAATTTTTGTCTTTCTAATTTTGATGCTGGAAACCATATCTAGGATGCATATTCCAACAGTAGGCGCACGTGTGCTGGATACAGGGGCATCATAATGTCACTATCCCCGCTAATTATGTTTCTCTTAATTGACCAGATGATGTTATTACATTTTTTTAATAACCTCTTGAGTTTGATCATTTGTATCTAATTTATCAGATACATAATATCCTAAATCCTTCCCAGATGAACAAGAATGTAATGACTGTCTACATTGTGTATATGTTACTCTTCTGTTATGTTTCCCTAGATACATTACCCTACACTCATCCATGTTAAAGAGCATACCCCATTTCTTTACCCAACTAGTAACACTGTCTAAATCTTGCCTAATATGCATTGCTTCTACCTGAGTACTAGATACTCCAATTTTTGTGTCATCCACATATTTTGTGGCCCAGCCATTTAAATTATCTGTCAAATCAGAAATAAATATCTGAAATAATGTAGGCCCCAACACTGAACCCTGTGGGACCCCGCTTGTCACTATACCAGTATCTGACAGTAGTCCATTTATCTGGACCTTCTGTTTTCTGTCAAACTGTCTCTCCTCTGTCCAGCACATTATATATGGGTTTGCATTCAGCAATTTAAGTCTGTCAATAATAGCACCATGTGGAGTCATATCAAAGTCTCTACTGAAGTCTAACAAAATCACATCACAAGGTACCCCATTATCCAGGGATTTACTTACATTTTCATAGAAACATAATAAGTTTATAACACAGTTCCTTCCCTTTTTAAAGCCATGCTGTTCAAAATCTTTTAGATTAATTGTAGATTAATTATAGCTAATAGAGTGTCCCTTATTAACCCCTCCATTATCTTGCAAACTAGACTAGTCAGACTAATAGGTCTGTAATTTTTAACATTAGTCTTTTCATTCTTTTTATAGATGGGAATCACATGAGCCATTTTCCAATCATTAGGTATCTCACCAGTCATAACTGATTTAATGCCATGCATGCTCCTTTCTTATTTTGCCATCCCTCCAAAAGTGTGCATGTACCCGTGTTGCTCTGTGGAAGCCACCCGAAGATCGTATCACTGGCAGTCTTCTTGTTGAAAGGTGGTCTGGGTGCCAGGGACCTGCCAGTGGTCATTGCTGTGGATTGTCCAAAGAACCATCTACCAATTAGAAATCTTTAGCTTCTTGTCTAGAGCTGCAAAGGATCATCAAGTTCTTCATTGTCTAGCCAGAAGTATTCCTCTTTGTGTTCTATTTGTACAGGGGATGCACCATTATGGCTTGTTTGAAGAAAGAGCTTTGTGGGATTAATGCATACCTGCTGATCAGCTGACTCATCGCAAAGCCCAAACTTGGTTCATCCACCATTTATCATCTCGTCCAAGTGTATGCAAGAGTTGGACAAAAACGGGTTAACCCCCCATTCTGGGTTTGATCAATTGTTGTTCCCAATTGTATTGTTCTGTTGTTTATTATCCTGTAGCATTGCAGAAAACAGTTATTTTGTTTTTCTTCCTATCCTTTGTAAATAAACCTTTGGCATCTTGATCCCTGTGTAAGCTTCTAGCCTCTCCTTCCAGATTAGTCTTGCCTATCCTGTAATTGTTAGGGAACCAAAAAACCCATTCTACTAGTAACTTTTGGTTTGCTACACAGTAATAAAAACAGCTGTAGGAGTGGAGTCTTGGAAAGGTATTCAGAACTCCGCAGATTCAGACATCACAAGGTAAGACCAGCAAGGAATGTGCTTTCTATCAAGTTAGACTGCTGTGGACCACTTGGGATAACTGAAGTCAAAAAACACTGGGTCTCTGTCTGTGTACACCCAGCAGCCACTGCATGTTAAAGGCTTGTGGAGTCATGTCTTGTCATCATCTCTCAGCTGCAGTACAATAAATATTCTGCCATTACTGTGTCAGGGTCTTCAGTTTTCACCATCTCAGTATGAACCTTCTTCCTTCTCAGTACTCTTATGTCTAAACTACAGTATGCAAGGGTCTTCTGCAATGACAGCAAAGAGATGAATGCTGGAAAAAGCACATATGCGTCACTTCAGAGAACACAGGATTTGGGGGTCCATCTGTGATTCACAGTCTCCCAGGCTGTTCCTGATCACCAGTCTCTGGTTTGGGTACAATCATTCTCCATTCAGGGGCTTCATTGCTGGGCCTCTGGCTTAAGCCAGACCAAAAAGCAAGGCCTGCTTTCTCATGTTCACAGCTCCAGTAGCTGGCTCCTCTTCTCTACCAAGGCAACAGATAGTCTTACCAAATCCCTGGCTAGCAAGGCACGCCCAGTCATGAAACTTACCTCTCCACTAGGACAGTCACAAAAGAGGTTGAGCTGCACCACAACCAAGTGGCTCTGATTGGCTGGTCCTTCAAGCTAGTCAGAGATGTCAGTACTTCCTACAGCTCATCAGTTCACTTTAGTCCAGACACTTTTGGGCCTTGCAGCAGGTTGGCTGGCAAATGTGCCCTTTGACCTCTCACTGAACATTGGGATCAAGCATGGCAGAACCCGAAGGCATTGTACACACTTTCACATGGGGTCTTCACCAGCTCTGGCTACTGTCCTTAACATTGCTCCACATCCCTGCCTGTCTTGAGGTCCATGTGTGAACACTCTAATCACTTACAGCAAACAGTCAGGTCATCAGCTCTACAGCTGAACAGATGAACAAGAATCTCCTGTATCCCTTTGCCAGGCACAGTATTATAATTCATAAAGTGGTGTTCAGCCAAGGACCTCAAGTACTTGAAAAGGCACACAAGTAAGCCTTACAAAAGTGAGAAGGGGTATTACATACAGAGATGCATATAGGAGTAAGACACTCAACAATAAATATGCTATGGATTCCTACATGAAAAATTGGAGTAATTGCCATTCAATTATGCCCTCAAACTCCCTATGATAGGGCCGTTTAAGCCAGTGCTGCACACCCATATCCTGTTAAACAGTAATTGTGACTGCTGATCTAAACTACTCGTTATAGCTTTAGTTTCTCTGTTACTATCAAAACTCTGTAAATTATATTGTAATAGATCATTTTGCTCTACCGATGGTGCCCTGAATTTGTTTTAGCCCATGGTTGCCTCTGTACAGTATTCTTATTCTGTGTATGTCCTATTTAATGTAATTGATGCAGAGCCTTTGTAAATAAGTCCCTGACTCAAAGGGCTGTAATTCCTAGACTGAATGGAAATAAAAAATGTATTGTATTCCTGTAGGATACTGCAAGATATCACTGGCAGAAACTGTGATAAGAACACTTTAACCTGGTGGGTGGCACTGTACTGGATATGATATGTGCTTGAGTGTGTGTGGGTACCTGTGCATCAAAGTGTATATGTATATCTAAATGCACGTTTGTTGACTCTAGTGCACTTTCTTCTTAGTGCATGTGTGTTTAAGAGAACATAGGTATACACATTTGTGCGTGTACATGTTTACACATGGGTGAATGTCCAAGTGCACAAGTTTATGTGCACGTGTGTCCAAGTGTAAATGAGTGTACACTTGCACGTGTGTTTGAGTTGTTATCTGAAGTCCAGCTCTAGATCTTATCTGATTCTTGTATGTCTGGAGTGTTAACCAAAAAACACACACACAAGCAGTAAGTAATAATGAAAAGTTTATTACAATACTCACACCAAACATGTGACAGAGAAAATCGCAAGGGAGTCAGTTTCTCACCAGTCCTCAAGGAAAGTATAAATTTCTCAGAGGAACAGGCTTACTGAATGTTATGTAGTAGTGATAACACCATAGTTATAGATATCATAAACATACAACATTGGATAAGGCATGTAAATAAGGCTCTCCCTTTGGCAGTTACTTAGGAAACAGAATTAGCAATGAGTAAGAAGTTAGAACAAAGAAAATATTCTGTCAGCACAAATGCACAGACAAAGGAAATGCTGAGTATACAGAAATACAAGTGGCGTGATACCAAAGTAAAAGACACAAACTACATATGATTATATGAGAATATAAGAATATATAACAATCACTGATGATCCGTAATGGCCCTCTTATCAATGATATGGGTCAGAATACATATGTATAAAATACATAAAGACAAACATAACCTAGGTAAATGCATTATAGTGAGGTATAATGTATCATGCATGATGAGTGTAAAACATAAATCATAACAGCAAAACAACCTATAAAATGATGTAAACATAATATATAGTAGCATATATTATCAGCAAAGCACATTCCTAATACCCATGTTTGTACAATGGGTACCTACATCTACATATTAGTGCAAATAGCAGTATCACAGTATAAATAGATTGTAATGTGTATGTGGGATAATAGGGGTGTGTAACCCAGGCATAACAGAGTGCAAGTGAGCGTGTATGTTTATGTGTATCCAACTGTAAGAGCAGTGTACATTTGTTCACATGTACAAGAGAGTACATGTGAATGTGTGTTCAAGTGCACATGCGTGTATACATGCAAGTGTTCAAGTATACAATAGTATACATGTTCATGTGTGCATAAGGACACATGAGACTGCACATGCACGTGAGTCCAAGTGCACATGAGCATACATGTACATGTGTCCTCAAGTGTGCATAAGTGTCCATGTGCATGTCTCCAAGTGTGCATGAGTATACTTGTACATGTCCAGGTGCACATGAGTCTACACATGCATGTGATCAAGGGTTGCCACCTTTCAGTTTTTTCACCTGGTAATCCGATTTACAGAGTCCCTATCCAGTAATCCAGTTTTGCTCAGTGATAGTCAGGTTTTTGAGCCATTTTGAGTGCTCGCATGCATTTAAAAACAGATTTGGCATATAATTCTTCGTTGCATCCTCATGTCCAGGTTACAGACTAGTTCTGTTGTCAATATGACCCTTTCTTTGTAAAAACAGTCAACCTGGGAGGTGTAAAGTATGGCCAAAAAGACTGTTAGCATTTACTTAACCTAATCTTTTTCACTCTGCATCTTAAAGCCACAGTGCACATGAGTGTGTATGTACATGTGTCCATGTATACATGAGTATACTGGTGCATGTATGTCCAAATGTACATGAGTGTACATGTGTGTCCAAGTTCACATGAGTGTACACAAGCATGGCTGACCATGTGGACCTGTTGACGCTCCTGCATCCTGTCTAGTCCTTGCACCCCCTCCTTTCCTCCTCCAAGGGCCTCCTTTTGGTTCTGAAGGCCCAGCTTAAGTACTCTTGAGATTTGTATCTTTGAGATGGCTGGCCCTCTGTTATGAATGCATTACTCAGGGGACCGAAGGAGAGAGACTGAAAATCTTGCTGTATAACCAGGCCTTTAGGGAATAAAAATGCATTTTTTTATCCCTGTGCTGCTGTGTGTATATATATTAGTGTATTATTTATTTAGGATTACTTCTATTTATTTATTGTCTGTCACTCTGTACAGTACCCTTTGGGGAAGGGTGCCTTATAAATAAAGCTACTACTACTACTACATGTGCACATGCATCCATGTGTACATAAGTGAACAAGTGCATTTGCATCAAAGTGTACATGTGCATGTGTTCCAGTGTGCATGCTCATGCATGTCTGAATGTATGTGAGTGTACTAGTGTATTTGTGCCTAAGTGTACATGTGTGTACATTTTTATGTATCTCCAGTTGTACAGAAGTGTGTACATGCATGTCTGTCCAAGTGCACCTGAGTGTACACATGTATTGGTTCAAGTGTAGAAGAGTGTACACATGCACGTGTGCCCAAGGGCACATGAGTGTACACATGCATGTGAGTCTCCAGGTGCACATGCATGGGCATGGTGCATGTATATCCAAGTGAACATGAGTGCTGACACAGTGACTCCTGTGACAGCCAACTCTGTACCTGCTTCTGATGTTGAACCTATTATGTTTGGCTTTAGAGACTCCCCTATACACTGGAGGTCTACAAGTGGTACCTGTTCCAGAAACTCAGGCAGAAGACTACTAATGAGGGGGATTTAGATTTTGTCATTCTATAAATAAAGACTTTAGAAGCCATAGGAGAGGAGTACCACATATGTCTGAAAGATGAACAGCCCTCTGGTGAAAGACTTGATGTCTGACACCTACCTTCACAAACCATGTCCACAGGCACCTAAAACACATGCTTGCTTATGGGCTTATTACTGAATCATGGAGTCCTTTGGCTTCTTCCATCATGACGGTAAGGAAGCTCAGTGGGTGGGCTGACCATGGAAGAGAAAGTAGGGATGTGTCAGTCCACCCACTGCGGTTTATGATAAGTTGGGATTGGGATGGTGGGACACCTGCTGGGGTGGGGGGCACTAGACCACCATGAAAATAATATGAGACTGGGGATCAGGGATGGGTAGGGGGTATTGGGGAAACCACTAGACCACCAGGCAATTTAAAAAAAAAGTATGGATGGAGAAGGGGGATTACCATACACTTTGTGAGCAGGGGTGAATGGATTGAGGAGAGGTACCACTAGCTATCAGGGCATCAGGGCATTTATGGGGCTGTGGGCACTGTTGGGCAGGGGATGGGGAGGGAACACTAATTAAAAACAAGGAAGGAGACATTTTTTTATGTTGGGGGGTGATTGGGGGGGAGGGGGGACCACTGGCCACCAGGGAATAGGGATATATTATTTATTTTCTTGTGGGGTGCGTTGGGGGAGGGACCACTAGCTACTAGGGATTACCAGAGATTCATTTGGGAAGCTTTTTTGTTTAAATCTAGGGGAGGCATAATCTCTGCAAAAGTTTGGAAATGGATTTCTGAACTTTTGTGGAAGAGAAAGTCTGACTTTCGGTTCAATTTCACCAGTGAAATTTTTTTTGCGCACCCCTAATGTCCCCCCTCCTCCGAGTGTACATATTAAGATCCTTCTGTCTCTCCCTGTAAGGCTTCTGATGAAGACCAAAAGTCTGAAATTAAAGCATTTTCTCTTTGTGGCAACACCTTTTCCATGTGGGGGAGATATAGTAGATAAAAATTCAGAGGGGTTAAATTATGGACATCCCTTATAATGAGGGACATTAAGAGGTGTGTAGGGAAGTAACCTGGAAGCTGGGAGGATAGACAAGATGAGAAATCACTAATCGGCTACATAAATAAAGATTTGATTTTGGGCATGGCTGGGAGTAACCTGGAACTGGTAATATGCTGAGATAAGTAGTTGACATTACTTTTTTTTTCAGTGCTTTGAATAATGCAATGTTTTGAACTGAACAACACTGCAGGTGTGTGATACTGATTCTGCCAGTATGATGTTTTCTCGGAATTTTGTGGTGGATAGTAAACTTACTGGCTCCCTCTATCTGTTGCCTCTTCCCTCCACCTCCCAAATCTGTCCTGCTCTAATTAAAAAAATATCACTTGAGCTCAGCATTTATTTATTTAGTTTTTGTTGACTGGGTAGGTGCACCAGCTTTGGAGGGGGTTCAGAGAAGAGCTACAATAAGAATAACAGGTATGAAGGGATTGAGCTAAGAGGACAGAATGAATACTTTGAGACTGTAATCACTGGAATACAGGAGGATGAGGGGAGATTTATGTTGGCTATCTAGGGCATTTGAAGAGGATGACCTATGGGACAGTACTGGTATGGAAATGAAGGGAGGGCAATTTAAAACTAGATCACATAGCCTAAAACTGCATAGTGAAATTACCAATACCAAGATGAGGAGAATGTGGTTCTCACAGAGAGTGGTGAGAATTTGGAACAGCCTTCCTCTTGAGATAGTGGGAAGTGGGAATATGGAGGATTTCAAGACTAAACTGGATAAATATTGGATAGATACTATTAAGAGGGGTTACAACCACTGAAGAAATGAACAAGCAGTTACAGGCAAATTGCCTATCTATGCTCTAAGATAACCTATGAAACCTATTTTCAGGCATGACCTGGGAGAGGTACAGACAATGAATAGATGATAAGTCACAAAGAAAACAAGAAGTACTTTTGGAAAAATACATAACATCACCATAGTACAGGCAAGCACAAGAGCGACATGGTCATTTTCAGCACAATGTAATAACAGAAAAAAGTTCAACTTCAGGAGTGTAAAATTGTAAGGCAGTTAATAGATGAAGCATGAGATAAATACAAGAAAAGGGATCATTTACAAGAGCACTTATCATTAGATAGGAGAAACTTGTGAAGTTTACTTTTGAAAGCTAGGTGAGTCTGAGAGCATCTTAGAGAAACAAGAAAAGAATTTCAGAGCTTGGGAGCAAATGCTGCAAAGGCCTATTCACCCATCTTGGAAGTACATTTTGGGACAACCAGAAGTGACCTATCTTTAGACCATTAAGGGTAAGCCTGTGTAGTTCTCTTTAGCATGTCGGCTAGGGTAGCAGGTGTACCTGGTCTGATAATGTTATCAATGGTACAACCAGCAGTGAAAAGTTGGTAAGATGGCAGGGAGAGCCAAGCCAACCTTGAGTACAGGGTGCAGTAATTGGTCAGCCTGGGTACAGAAAGCACAAAATGACGAATGTTCTAAAATATATTTAGGACCCTTTTGTTTGCCTCCAGGTAGGGTACCAGCCCATGGGAGAGATAAAATCATAGGACATCCTGGGCTACAGTTAACGTAGTGGCTGAGGTTAGAACATGCCTGATTTTATAAGCGAAACCTAGCTTCATAGTAACAGTTTTGTTCTTTTTCCCACTGTATTTCTCACCGTGACAGTCTGGGGCAACTCTCAAATAGGCTTACTCAGCTTCTACCCCTAAATGCTCACCTGAACCTCTCCTCCAAGTGAAGCTTTGGTATCAGGATCCCCTCTTCTCCTACCGGTCCACCCAGGTTGAGGCCGAGGATCTCCAGAGGTAAGGTTTGGTTCATGGCCGGCACTGAGCATGTGGGGTTTCCACCACTGGACACCTGCCATCATGTCACCCGGCTGCCATTTTTTTTTCTAATTTTTTGGGTTCCCCCTTGGAGAGCAGCATGCAATGATGCCTGCGCACGGCTGCCCTGCTAGCACCTGCCACACTCCTCCACTTTCATTGACTGGTGTACCTGCAGTACCCCCAATCTCCATCGGGGGTCACCAGGACACTAATCATCCCTGGATCCCTCCCCAGGGAGAGGAGAGCTGTCCCCCGGATGCTCCATCCTCTCCCTTCCCTACCATCCCATGGCTAACTGAGTCTGTCACCGAATCAGGTGTGGCATGAGATGTGGCATCCAGCGCCTCAACCCTCAGCACCACCGGGATGGCTGTATAGTAACTGTTTTGCAAGTTGTAGATAGGTACAGGTTAAAGTCAAAGGCAGGGTCTAAAGTGACTCCAAGGTATTTGAAGGCATTGACTACAACTAGGAGGTTAGCATGTTGGTAGATCCAAGTGAAGCAAAAGAGGCTTGTCAGTTAGACTTTCTGGCACAGGGGTTAAGCAACTCCAAAAAGGCAAAAGTCCATGCAGGTAATCACTAATTCCAGAAAGTTTCTGGTTCCCAACCCCAGTGAAGAATATCCACAGTTAGCAAAAACACTGGAGGGCTACTCTAGGCCAAATACTTTTTTTTTTTTTGTTTTACATTACCCCGTTTCATACTTGATTAGTGGCTTCTTCAAGGGACACAGCATTTTTCAAAATGTTCTTCTTGTTTTTTTCCAAAAGTGCTTTTGTATCAGTACTCACAGCTGACAGCATAAGATCACACTGTGCACAAAGAGTAGCCACACTCAAAAGGAAATATCCACCTATTACCGGTCCATGCCTCAGCGTGAGGCATAGCCCAATTAGCATTTTTGCAAAGTGTTTACATTAATTTTACTAACAGCCTGTTGAGTAATGAAGATCTTATCTGGTTGATCCTGCCATCTCTCCCACCAGCATTTTGGACAGAAGCACCCCTAGTGGCAGACCATAACCTCCCGCAGCTGTCCTGAGAGTGATGTGTGAGCCGGGAAGTAGCCGATGGTGCATGCATAGATGTTCTATATAGTCTGAGCTATTAATAGTGTCAGTTTCCAATTTGCATGTCCCAATGCTATACCAAGACCAGGTATGGACTGGCATGTCCATACCTGATCTCAGTATAACACAGAGACATGTAAATTGCAAACCAGAGTTATTAGTTTTTGCCACTCTCTTACCCTCGCTGCCAGGATCTCTGTTGCCTGTGGTGCCTTGCTTTCAGGACTAAGCTACTCCCTTTTAGATTCTCCCAATCAAATGTGGGTTCACTGCAGAAGTGGGACACTGCCTATAATAATATGTGAAGGTTTACTTTGTCTGCTTCTCACCTCACCCATCACTGTAAGCTTAATTCTGCCCTGCAATGACTATCCCCCTCCTCCATGCAGTCATATACCCTTGTTTGCTTCATAGACTCCATAACTCGTTACTCCTGTCCTGCCTCCTTAGATTCCATGCTCACCTCCATGGTCAACTCTTGATAGTTTAGAATGTCTACTTCTGCCCTGCTGTTTGTCCCGAGTTGCTCTACCAAAATGGGTGAATAAACTTTTTCTAACTTTGCTCCTAAAATATGGAATTCCCTGCCACCTCATAGCCAGAGCTCTAAGTCACACCCTTTGTTCAGGAATGCCCTGTTCGCTCACCTAAATGCACTTGATTCTTGCAGTTACCCTTAGATACCTTAATTTGTGTGCCTTATAGAAATCTGCCTTGAATTTTACTGAACCAAAGTTTTCTATGGTAGTATTTTACAATGATGTTCTCTACAATTGCATATCCCTGCATTGACTCTACTTTTTCAGCTGTGTACTGTTGCTTATCCCTTAATGGATAATTGTTTATTACTTCTTGCTATTGTCTACTGTGGTTTAATGTAATCTGTACTCTCCTAAGTCGTGCCTGAAAATAGGCAGGTTTTGGCTTAGTGCACTTATCTGGTTACCAAAATCAAATAAATAAATAAATAGTAGCTCCTTCTATATAGGACATCTGTATATGTCTATGTACACTCCCGTGGCTGCTTCCCTGCACACATGTCATTCTCGAGACAGCCACGGGAGGATGTGGTGCTCTGCTAGGTGGACTTCAGTCCAACATGTCAGTGGGAGGGACAGTAGGATAAACCACATAAAATCTACATTGCTCAACAGGCTGTAAGTAACAAAAAATTTAAACACTTTGCAAAAATGTAAGTCAGGCCATGCCTCACACTGGGTCATGGCTTGATTACAGGTGGATGTTTCCCTTTAACATTGGAGCACAGAATGGAAACATATAAGGTACCAATAATTAAGTAGCGCAGATTGACTGCAGCCAAGCCCTGAAGCACTGGGAGTTATCGATACAAAAGCACTTTTTACCAAAGAAAGAGGATCTAGTCACCATTGACTGAATGAAATAAAAAGTTTGATAATGTCAATACTACCCTGGGCTTCCTGCTAAACTGACTTCTTAGTGTAATTAACAGACATGTCCATATGGCTCAGAGGTGAGTCAAGGGCCTGGGCTCATACTGGATCACACTTGACCTTCATAAGCTCATAAAGCATAGGGTAAAGGCCCGGAGTACCTTTCAAGCCTCTGGGTTACATCATGACTGGCATAACCACTGGGCACTGTAAAGAAACTGCAGTCCACTAACTTACAAAACCCCCAACAGTTCTGGGCACAAAATAACAGCCTTCTCAAAGGCAAAGTGAGTACTCCCACCACAACATCATGTGTGAGGGTAAACTACTTGTGACCCTGTCCACTAACTTGCAAAATCAAAAACAGTTCTTGGCTCAAATTAACAGCCTACTCAATGGAAAAGTGAGTATTCCCCCATGATATCATCTATTAGTGTAAAATTACCAGTCACCCTGCTCTTGTGGCTTAGACATTCAATAGATTCTTTACAAGTCTTGCACAGTATAAATAACCCCACAATGGTTCTTCTTCAAACCATACCTCCTCCCCCCACTGTCAACATATCTGGACTTCTACTTCAAATTATTCTCTAGGCAAGAGGTACTTGTCCAGTTACTAAGGATAAAAGCTGAAAGTTCTTCTGGTCATGACAAACTTGAACCCAGACTGCTTAAACTTGGTACCTCTAGCCTTGATGCCCAGGTTGAAGTTTTTTTTCCATATGTCCCTTCTGCAGAGTGATCTCTCATGCAAATATGGAAAATTGTTCATGTCGTACCAGTTCACAAAGGGAGTGTGAAAGAACCAGTAGAACAGTACCTGCCCATCTCCATATTCTGCACCCTGGCCAAAACGATAGAAAGACTGGTTTACAGCCAGCTCTAAGCTTACACTGAAACACATCCTCTGCTGACACCCACCATGGCTACAGGAAGAACCATGGAACAAGCATGGCTCTAAGTCAGCTCACAACGGACCTTTTCAACACACAGGAGCTGGTCAAGCAACCGAAGCTATCTTCATTGACCTGACTAAGGCAATTGACATAGTCAATCACAAGCTGCTCCTGCTTAAACTTAAAGGTATAAGGTCTTGATCAAACACCCTGTTCCTGGTTTAGCAAAGAGCTATCTTTTGGGCTATAAGCTACTAGTTAATGGGGGGAAGGCAGTTATTGTACTATGAGGGAGACTACAGACAGAGTCCATCAAGGTTCAGTGCTGGGCCTTTTCTCCCTGTTCATTAATGATCTTAGCAAATCTTGCAGTGGTGCCAAGTCCCTAATTTAGGTGGACAATGTGGTGCTGTACAGGTGCCACTTGAACCTCAAATCAATCGAGGCAGGTCTCAAAGCTGACTTCCATTTACTGGAATCCTGGTTTAAGGCCAATAAGTTCCTAATAAATGCAGTGGTTAAATCAGACATTCATAACAGAGGAATGCTATGCATTCTCCCGAGTTACCCCTAGTGTGTACCATGAAGGGGCGCCGGGGAACTAGTTCCCCCGAGTTCCCCCTTACTTTAATCACTGGATAAATGCTAAGAAAACAAAGTCTGTCCTCTTTGGCTGTCATGATCTTGGCCAAGACCAGAGTTAACTACTAAGAATTTGCTCTCTCATGGGTGACCCCATCAAGACTGTTGATTCAATTAAATATTTAAGAGTTTTTAATGGACCAAGAACTCTTGTTTAAGCCATATATCAGCTTAACCCTTACCTCACCACTAAAGATAGGTTATCCATACAGTAGCCAACAGTGTTTTGCTGTCTCTTATACTATATGGTGCCCCAGTCCCATCCTCACTGAAAGACATTGAAATCTCCAAACTTGAGGCCCTGTACTTTCATTTATCTTGGTTTGCTGCTGGCGCTGCAGGAGGGAACAACATTGTAAGGTACTTTCCACTTTTAACTGGTCCCCTCAGGAAGGGGGACTCCACTACCCTGTACTCTGCCTGGCACACAAAATACAATCCCACTCAAATCTTTCTTCCATAACCAGAGTTTAAACCTCACAGAAGGACCCTCCGGTCTTCCTCTGAGGTACTCCGGTCAGTCCATAGAACTTTTTCAGCTGCTGGTATGAGATCCTTTCCTCTGTGGAACCTAGACTGTTGCACAACCTCCCAGCTGATTTACTGGCATGCTCTCATTTTAAGGCATCTAAAATCTCCCTCAAGGACCAACTTCTTGTAAGTAGTCAGTGCACATGTTTCCTCTGGTATCCCATCCAAACAGCAAAGGAATTTGAGCAAAGCAATTACAGCTCATGAAAAACAGCCAGTGTCTTTTTAGAGATATGGTTTTAATAGAACATGGTTTCTTCAGTGACACTGTGAGGCAGTGCAATGTAAGCTGGCTGTTGTGTGCTGAAAATTAAAATTGAATTCCACTGGGCCAAAAATGTGTAGTGCACTTTAGCCTAGCGGTCAGAGCCACTGGCTGTGTGTCCGCTTCCTACCTCCAGCTGACCTGGGTTTGTTGCTGATGGTTCCTGGTGTTTTTCATTTTTTTTTACATGTTGCACCACTGTTCATGACCCTCCCCCATTCTGTTCTCCACAGAGTAGGAATATATAATCTATCCCTCTCCAAACTTTGTCCCCCTCCCCAAGTTGCACTCCTGAGTTTCTCCTCCTCTCTGAGTCATGTCCCCCCCAGAGTTAATTTAATTAATCTGCCCCCCTCCTGAATCTCCCCCAATACCATTGTCCTGTTTGCAGTTGTCCGTGGTTTTGTTGGGTCGCTGTTTTTAACACTCGCTATTGCTCTTGGTGCTGTTCTTGATGAGCCCTTTTTGTGTTTGTTCTTTTTTCTTTCACTCATTTGACATGGAACCATTTCCTCTCAGTCTCCTCTTTTCAATTGCTAACTTGATCTTTGTCCGGTATAAACTGTTTACTTACTGCGTCACCCTTGTGTTGTACTTTTCTACCACCGTATTGCTAATGTGATTTAATGAGCTTGTGATTTTGCCTGACCTAGTATGTTATTACCTGTTAACTTTACTGTACATAGTTATTTATAGTTGTGTTATGTGAATTATGACTGTTGTATGTAATTAATTCTGGGTTGCTCCTAAAAACTACAAACATACAAACACACAAATGTGCAAGTAGATAAAGGCCTTATGATCTATCTAGTTTGCTTGAGTTTGTAGTTCATACTGCATTTACAGAGAGAACTGCCCCCTCCCCAAATCCCCCTTGACTCCTCTCAAATATCCCTGTCATCCTTCTCTCACCCACACCAGCAAATTTTCTGCTCACCCTGTCCAAAACTCTATTGAAGTTGTACACCATTTTTTGGGATACCACCTCCTCTGGTACCTTGTTCCACTTAGCTACTACCTTCTCTGTGAAAAAGTTCCTTCTCATCTCTCTCTCTCTCTAATGACCCCCCTCCCAGCTTTAAGAGCCCCTAGCGCTCTTGTTTCCACTAAGGCTGAACAGATCCTCGGTGCTCACACTGTGTATACATTTAAGGTTCTTGAAGGTCTCAATCATGCCCCCACTTCTGTCCAGAAGAGAGTACATGCTGAGCCCCCTGAGCCTCTCCTTGTAGGTGTTGCCTTGATGGCCCCGAGTCATCTTGGTTGCACTTCTCTGGACTGTTTCCAGCAAGTTGATATCCCTTTTAAAATAAGGGTGCCAATATTGTACACTGTACTCTAGGTACAGTCTCACTAGAGACCACTACTGTGGCAGAATAATTTCTGTCTTTTTGCTGGTAATCACCCCTGGGTGTTCAGACCAGCATCCAATTTCCTTGGGTTACAGCTTTCCTGCAGTTTCATTTCACTTGTGATAATTACACCCAGTACCCATGTCTTTTTCTTCCTTGACCTGTTCAAAAAAAAGATTCCTAGTTCCAGTGAGCCTACTCAGTTACCAAAATCCACATACATAAATCAATCAATCAATAATGTGAGAGGCTGGATGAAGAGAAGGTGGATTTGGATCAGTGGCCCTCATCAAGGGCACCATAGGGCCCTAAAATATTGTAGTCACTGATGTGGTGGTGAGAGAAGTTGTAAATCTATGTTAAAAACGTATTTATTTTCATTGGCTTTCCCAGACTGATTTTAAATAATTGATATTGTTGTCTGTTTATAATATTGTGGTTTTATACTGTGCACAGCGCCTTGACTTCTAAAGGCACTATATAAATTAAGATTTGCTTGCTTGCTTGCTAAAAAGTGAGTTAGTGAGTAAGTGAGTGTGTGTGTGTGTGTGTGTGTGTGTGTGTGTGTGATGTCTTTGCGCAACATGTGTGTGACACATGTGTGCTTGAGTGTGCACACACACATGTGTGTGTGCAATGTCTTTTGTGACATATGTGTGTGACATGTGTGCATGAGTGTGCACGTGTGGGTGTGTGATGTCTTCATGCAAAATGTGTGTGTGTGACACATAAGTGCATGAGTGTGCACATACATGTGTGTGTATGTGTGTTAGGTGGAGTTCTGACCCATGACCCTTAGATCTAGTGGTGGATGAGGGCAGCGAGAACCTGTCAATGACAGTGAAAGATCCCAATTAGTAGAGGGCAGGAAGATATCACTGCCTCTTCCCTGCTCTGTTGTAGTTCCTCCAAAAATGTAGAATGTAAAAAAATTTCACCTCCGAAAACATGGAAACACCTTCCAAATTTAGAACAATGGAATTCTTGTACTTCCACTGGAAAAATTATTTCCAAAGCTCTGGGGATGCTCTTATCCTTTTTGCAGAGGCAGGAGAGGTCTCTGCTGAGCAAAGCACTGGTTTTCTCTTCAGGTCCATGGCTTGATACTACATAATTGCAGATAGCAAAGGCCAAGCTATAGTATTCTGCAAGATGTGGATCTGCAAACGTGAATGTAATGCAGCTTCCTTGAGCATTCCCTGCAGTGTAGGTTCAAACTGATCTCTTTTAATGGTAAACAGCTTCAACATAAGGTCAACTGTCACTCTGAGGGAGTTTACATGTAGTTCACACCCCACTGTGCTACATGAGGCTACATTACAGAGTCTTTATAAAATGGCAGGGTAAAATCATGTAATCTGATTGGCTGTTATTCATGTGTAAAATATGGTTTACACAAAGTTAAAAAAAGGGCTGCTCAGCAGTGAAGAGTCTGCAACACAGATGAATGGGCATTTGGAACACAGGCATTTCAGTTAGCCCACTTTTATTTTATTTTTTATTTTAATCTTTGGTATCCCTACTGTATCACATTGCATATCATTGGGGCTGTCATATGGACTCTACCTGCTGCCCATACACTAAAAGGAAACACAAATTATCACTACTGGACCTGCGCCTCTGTTCAGTGAAGCTACTCCTACTTCTCCTACTGATCTCAGGCAACGTCCATTCAAACCCTGTCCCGGGCTGTTCAAGTCTTCTGAAAAAGGCAGGAGCCCTCACCATCGCAACCATTAACATCTGCAGCCTGTTACCAAAGCTTGATGCACTCCAAGCCTTTATTAGCCAACATAATCCTGACATCCTTGCTGTAGTTGAAACATGGCTGACACCAAAAGTCCCTGATCTGGCAATTACCTTACAGGGCTACAAAGTTTTCAGACTGGACCATGTCTCTAAAAGGGGAGGGGGCTGTGCCATCTACATTAAGGATAATCTCCTGGGGCACCTTGTTTCAACCCCCGTCCCTGCCTCCTCGGCCCAGCTACTACCCATTAAAATTCTTCTAGGTCACAATCAAAAAGCCCTCACCATAATATTCCACCTTGAGATCAAGATCTTGGCATCAAAGAAGTTCTTAACTTCGTCAGCTCCCAATCTCCTGGTTCTGAACACATTCTGCTTGGTGATTTCAATATATACTGGCTCGCATCTGATGTCTACACTCATAAGGATGCCCTTGCAGCTGCCTGCCTCTCACAATTGGTCACCACACCAACTCGGATAAATTACAAAACTGGCACCAGTTCCCTGCTGGACTGGGTTCTCAATCACCCTACCAGGATCTCTCGTACCTCCATTCTCCCAGATTCTCTCAGTGCCACTCCCTGGTTATATGTGAATGGTCTAATACATTTCTAAAGCCACCCCCTATAATCATTAGCAGCATAGTCCTCCCCTGTGGTCAACTTACCCATCTCAAACAGTACCTATCCTTGCAAGACTGGCTGCCCATCTACAAGGCGACGGATGTTAACCTAGCCCTCGGCTATTTCATCACCGCCTTCAATAAGGCCAGTGACCTCTTCGCTCCTTCAAAAAAATGGAAAACAAAAGCCCTCTGTAACCCTTGGATAACTGCAGAGCTCCTCTCCCAGCTGAAATCTAGGGACCACCTGTGGGTAGTGGCTAAAGCCACCGGCAAACAATCTAACATCCAAAAATACAAACATGCCCGTAATGCCTGCACAAAATCCATTTGTCTCACGAAAAGCTCATATTATAAAGACATCCTCACCAACACCTGGGGAAATGGTCGTGCTTTCTGGGACAATATCATGGACATTACTGGGAAACAATCAAAGTTCCCTCCAGACATGTTATCCCATGGTCAGTGCAAATACCTTTAACATGGTTTTTACTGACCTCAGTACTGTTCTACCACCTGATTTCTTCACAGTCAGTCACACTCCCTCTAACACACCCTGCACTCTGTCAAGCCACCCTCATTTTTACTTCAGGGAGATTAAGATGAATGAAGCTCGCCACCACATCGCCTCAGCCATCTCCACTTCCAGAATCAGCAGTGACACCCTGGACCTTAAGCTGCTATCACTTATACTTGATGAGGTCCTCAGTCCCCTAAATAAAATTCCTAACCTCTCTCTCCACACCAGTACATTCCCTGAAATATGGAAAACTGCCACTGTGACCCCGGTCCACAAAACTGGGGATATGACCTGCCATTCTAACTACTGCCCAATCTCCATACTGCCACCACTATCCAAGGCCCTAGAGCATATTGTTGCAGACCAGCTCACTGATTATTTAGACAAATATAATATTCTGTGCTGACAACAGCATGGTTTTAGGAAAGGGCATAGTACCACCACTGCCCTGCATGAATTTACCGGTGCTGTGCACAGTTCCCTTGATAAAGGACTTCTTACTGGGGCTGTCTTCATCGACCACTCGAAGGCATTTGACAGGGTCCATCATCGGCTGCTCTATGACCAACTACTCCTTGCTGGCCTCGCACTGGTCTCAGCCCGCTGGTGCAGAAGCTACCTTGACAATCGCTCTCAAAGAGTAAAAATTGCCAATGCTATCTCAGACACCTTGCCTGTCCGCTCCGGAGTACCTTAGGGGTCCATACTGGGCCCCCTCCTTTTCAGCCTCTTTTTAAACTCCCTACCACAATCCTTCTCAGAACAAATCATCCTGTATGCAGATGATGTTGTTGTCTTTTCTACGCACAAGGACCTTTCGCCACTATAACAGCCTCCAACTCGGATTCAGTGCCATTGAAACATGGTTCTCCAATCATAAACTAGTCCTCAATCACAAGAAATCCAAGTCATTGCTATTCTGCATTTCACATAACCGTTACAAGCAACACCCCCTTGCCATCTCCACCAAGCAGGGGACTGTCCTCAAAAAAGTTTACTCTTTCAAATACCTAGGGATTCTGCTTGACCCCAATCTCTCCTATACGGCTCACATTGACAGCATGGCTAAAGCTGCCAGCACATGCCTTGGATTACTCTACAAGCTCAGGCTCACCCCAGAGGCCCTGAAGACTGCCATCCAGAGCTCTGTGGTGTCAATTATTGATTATGGCCTCATTATCTATGGCTCCGCCATGACATCCGCCCTCCGACGTATAACAACTGCACTTAACAAAGCATGCCAACTCACAGCTGGTGCCCACCGCCTCAGCCACATCTGTGCCCTTTATGAACAATCCGGATGGCTCCAACTCTCTAACCGTATAAAGTATCTCACATGTGCTATGGTGGGAAAAATCAACTTTGGCCTCACACCCCCTGGTGTTACTACCTTGTTACATCAAAACACCAACTGACAGAACACCAGGAGTTCAACAACCCAGATTCTACAAGTTCCTCACTGTCAAACTACACAGGGCCAATGCTCCTTTGCCTGTAGGGCTCCTCTATGGATAAATGGTCTCAGCCACACCATCTCTTCTGCCTCAACACTAGGTCTGTTCAAAACCAGGCTCCGGGCCCATCTCATTGACCCTAGCTCCTGTGACTGCCTCTCCTAGATGATGACTTACACAGCTTTAATCCTAACTTATATACTGCTTAAACCCAGGTCCCCCAGTCCCCCTTCCCCCAGATCCTAAGGCACCACTTCAAATCTCAGGTCTTCATACCACCTTATTAGTCTCTCCTTGCCCCATTACAGCACTTATTCCACCCTCACCCTGCCCCCTTTTTCTCTTCTATCACTCCTTCCCATTTATTTTTCGATGAATGCATTCAGCTGCATCGTCATCCTTCCCCTGTCCTCTCATTCCTGTTTCTCTGCCACCCCCGGGTGCCTGACCCTACCCATTCCTTGTGGGCACATGCATCCTAGCTATGTTCACCATTTTGCTATAGTTGCCTCTGTTAACTACCTACACTTTTCCTCCTCCTCGTCCTCTACACCTTACTCTTCCTATAATTGACCCCTTTCAATAGCACTGTTATACATGAATTGTTTACTGTTGCTTCCTTGTTGTTTGTTATTTCTGATGTGGAACCTTTGTAAAAGAGTCTTGGCTCAAAAGTACTTGTAATCCTAGAATAAGTAAATAAATAAAAATAAATAAACCAGGTAAGGCCCACTAGGCACAAGTGCCTGTTTTCAGGGGCGACCTGGGAGCATTGGGCGACTTGCTCAGAGTCACACAGTATGCAAGTGGAGGTTGTGAGAATCAATCCAAGGTCTGATCTGCTGGGAGAACCAAACTCGTTCACAGCTCATTACTCTAACCTCTAGGCTATACTGCCAGAACTGATCTTCCTCCACAAAAATGGCTGCTACCTTTGCACTGTAAAAAAACTCCAACTGGGCCCAAAAAAATAAAACTACCTTCAATAAAAAATAAAACAAGTGAATTAAATGCTATTTCCCTGATTATCACACTCTCCTTACATACCTAAACACATTAGAAACAATAAATATTGTTTATAGTTTTCACTACAACTGTTTCTTCGCTGGCAGTGAAAATCCCCCTTCTATCTTTATCTGCTTCTCAGGAAACTCTCTTCTTCTTGCCTTGACACTAGTGAGATAACTAAGTCTCTGGCTGTAACAAAGACCTTTGTTGCCTGTGTGTACAGTGTGTTGGGAGAAAAACATTCTGCCAGTGGAACTGAACAGAATTTTGAATCCAAGCATTCCATGAGAAACATTCCATGATAAACATTCCATATCTTGAATGTGGAGAACAACATAGGAAAAAAAAAAAAAAAGCAGGAGGATGAAAGTAGGCAATACTACAGTGACATCATCAATGACATCACTTGCAGTGGGCGGAAGGATTATTTTATCACAAATGCACACAAGTAAATCTATTTTTTCTACATATAAACATGCTTTTCCCAATAGTCAAAACTTAAAAAAAAAGGAGCCAATTTTATAAGTGCAATAAGGCACTCAATGAGGGTGTGTGTAAATCATATTTTACAGCACGGCTAGCAGCTGAAGTCACTCAGCTTTCGGCCTTGTGCCTTACTATGCCCCCGGCTGTGCTGTAAAATAAGGTTTGCACACAACTCTTTGTGCCTTATTGCTTACATATATGTAACTGATTTATTTTATAAACTGTAACCAGGTATTTTAGAAAAGCTTTAAGAAAATTGACTTCATTACTCACTTATGGCATTTTATTTACTCAGGTGTAGTATACTGTAATAACAGTGAATTAGATCTGTAAATTTGTCACTTATTTAAATTTTTTGCTATATAACTTTTTTCTTACCACCTGGCCTTCATTCAGGGATATACCCTGTAATCAGAGATATATCATGTTAAGGTGATTTGTACTGTCATTCAGACAGCAAGGAATTTTCGTCTTCATTTTTTGCCCTTGAAGCCTCTCTTCTCCTTTTTAGGGCTGCAGTGGGTGGAGCTCTGCAGACCTCTTGTGAGCAAAAGAAGGACTCCACTCTGACCGAACAACATTTAGGAGTTGCTTTACAGTCACCTGCATGGTTTGTGTTGCACTCCACTGTCATATGTACTGTTTTTCTCTGTTTATCTTCTTGCCACGATAGCGGTGCATCAGGAGCTCCCCCGCTGCTTCTGGACCCAGAGATCACTTACCTGGGTTCCAGAAACATGACAGCTGTGGTGCAGAAGCCACAAAACTATTTGTTTAAAGAGTGGCAATGAAGCCAGCCTGTGGCACTGCGGGTTCAGGCGCTGGATGACTTATCTTGCACTATGCTGGTGACCCAGGTTGGGGAACAACCTCGGGTCCTGGGGTCTTTCAACACCTGAGGGAGGTGGGAGCAAAGACCCCAGGCATTGCTCTCCTCTCCCAGGGGGGATGTCATCCCCCCCTGTAGTCCCACCTTCACCGAATGGAAGTTTGGTAATGACCGTAGGCGGTACCAGGCGACTGGTAGGGTGAGGCATCCCACAAGATGACACAGGTGTACGTCATGTCAGAGACGCATATGAGTGGGATGGGAGAAAACCTGGAAAATGCCCATAAAACACTAATTAAAAAAAAAGAATGGCAATGATCACTCTGGGATGCAATATATACATAAAAATAAGCTGATCATGCATATTAATGACTCTATTCATGAGCAACTCATTATTATGTATATATTCCATCCCCAAGCAATGATTGGTGCTCTTTAAACAAATACTGTTGCAGCTTCTTCACTGCAGCCCTCATGTCTCTGGACCCCAACTAAGTGAATTCAGGGTCCAGGAGCACAGGGTGAGCTCCTGATGCACCGCTATAGCAGTGAGAAAATAGATTTGCCACGTGCACATGTGTGGATTGCCAGCTTGCACATTCAGTGCAGTTGCAAGTGGTTCCACGTCTGTACTTCTCCTCTGCTGCTGCCTGTGTCCTAGTCTCTTCACCCCTGAAACTGTTTCTCCCACCCAGCCCTCCTCTCAACACCCACCACCGCCTCTGACAAACATAACACTGACACTGGAGGTGTCCAATCCCCAAGTGTCAAGTCCTGAAATAATGAAAACCATCCCTCATAGTTTTTTTTCTTTCTTTACTAAACCCTGTAAAAAGAAAACCTTCCATCGATGTCTGTTGCAGTCATTACTGTCTCCCCACCCAACTCTCCCGCTCAGCACCCACCACCCCAAGCCCTTACTTACCCACCGGGGCTAGGGTCCATCGCCATAATCTTCTGTGGATCACAGAGACATCTTCACTCTTCAAAGGCAGATCATGAACTGAGAAAACAGGTATGAGGTTCAATGTATTTCAATGGGGTTTTGAACTTAGTGGCATAATTTGGCCATTTTTGCATATTTTTGCCACACATTTTCAACATGCCTTCTTTGGGACCCCACCTCAAGAAGAATTGCACTGACATTAGGCAAATGTGTCCTGAAAGGTGATTTCAAATTCCCTATGTGAAATTACCTATCAGGCAAGATTTGAACATTTTCTCTGCACTCGTTCATGCGGTGGGGTCATAAGAAGACTATGCTGTACATCTGGTGTAAAAATATTTAAAAAAACAACAAAGTTTTGAGCCTACATTGAATTTTGCAAATGTAGGTTTGTAACTTTGGTAATTTGCAATATTTTTCCGTGAAATTTACAGCATAGCCCTTTCCTTACAACACCTCCTTAACGTGATAGCTGTCATTTTAAAAATCCTGGCTAAAATGTGTTTTTGCATCCTGAAAGGTGATTTTATGGTCACTGTGCAAAATAAACTTTTGGATAGGAGTTCAAAATTTTCTATGCCCTGGTTCGTGAGGGGGGTCATAAGAAGGTTATGTTGACAATTTGGCATTGAAATATTAAAAAAACAACTAAATACTAAGCCTACATTGCATTTTGCTAACACAGGCATATAACTTTGGTAATTTTCAATATTTTTACCCTAAATTTTCAACATAACCATTGCTTTAAAGCACCTGATGAATGTGACAGCTGTCATTTCATGCTCCACTGCAGCCCTCGTGACTTCTGCCAGAGGTTTCTTTTTTATAATTCCTATTTTATTAGCAAATTTTCTATTACAGGGGACAGAGAGTTACAACATATTGTGCATATACTCCGAATGTTACATGAGTTGTCCCCAACCCCCCTTCCCCCACCCCATACAGCAGCAGAGTCTGTACAGTAGTAGAAAAATACTATGCAGTATCGCAAATCAAGGATCCTTGGTTATAGTGACTCATTTACTCAATCTGGCCATAATTAGTGTGTGAAGGGGATCCCAAGTATTCCTGTACCACTGCAACTTATTATGGAGACTCGCTATTGCTTTCTCTGTATGTAGATTAGCCAAAATTTCATTAACCCATTCCTGATATGTTGGGCTTACTGTATCCCTCTAATGCCGAAGCATGATTTTTTTAACAGATAATGCAATCATGGAGATATGAAATCTCCTGATTCTCACCTTGATAGAGGATAGATCTCCCAACAAACATACATCTGGGGTGAAGTAATGCTGTAAACCCAATATAGGATCTAGGTTAGTCTGTATGGCTACCCACAAAGACTTTATCTTGGGGCACGACCAAAAGACATGAAGAAGCGTGCCATCCTCTTGACATCCTCTGGTACAAGCCCCTGAACTTATAAGACCCCACTTCCTCAGCTTCACAGGGGTATAATACATGTTATGCATAATGTGGTATTGCATAAGGCGGAGCCTATCCTGAGAAACATATTTATGGCTGAGCTTCCATAAGGCTGACCAATTGGGAGTATATTGAGGGGGAAAAAAGAAACCCAGAGCCTAGTGGGGCCTTCAGGTCTCCCAAATTTCCAATAAAATAAGACACGATATATTTTGGAAATAGCGCCTGGTGACCCCAACAAGGAGGAGAGATTATATACAAACAGAAAGGTAGGTGGGTGAGGAGGGGTGTTGCCAAATACTGTAGAAAGGAGATGCTTTAATTGGACCACCCTGAAGTGAAAAGCTAACAGAATATCAAATTTATGAATTATATTAGAAACTGAGAGCCATTCCCCTGCGCCATCCAGAAAAGTAGAGATTATCCCATCCCCAATTTAGGGTAACCATTTATGAGATATCATCGTTTTGTTTATTGTGAAAGACAGGGAATTCCAAATAGACTGAGACAAGTCCAAGTATGGGGAATACCGTAGAAATGAACAAAGCTGTGTGTGAACTCTAAGGGACGTTCGAATAGTGGGACAGCTAATGGTGTCAGGAAGGGACGCTATTTTAAGATAGAACATTGCCTGGGGGTCAGTGTTCTTGGACTGAATAAAGTCTAACTCAATTTTGAGCCAGACCGGTCTTAAGTGTTCCGGACCCGGATTCACCCAATGCATATACTTTGCAATGTGACTAGTGCAGTAGTAAATTTCCAGATGGGGGATCCGCAGTCCTCCATCAGTTTTCTGAGCAGCTAGCTTATAATATGCTAACCTGGCTTGTTTATTAGAACAGATAAAATTTGTGAAAATTCTGTGCATTTTCTGAAACCATGATAACGGAGTAAAAGAGTTAAGAAGCGAGAGGAGATAAAACAAGAGAGGAAAAATGTTCATTTTAATTATATTAATGTGATCCCAGAGAGAGAGAGAGGGAGTTTAGACCATCTATTGAGGTCCTGAACTATCACTTAGGAAAGAGGCTCCAAATTTTCTTTAAACCAGGAGGAGAGGTTACGCGTCAAATTAATACCAAGGTATCTGAGAACACGAGGAGACCAGCCGAGACCAAAAGGAGACAAATCATTTTTGAAAACCTTATGATTAAGAGGGAAAATGGAGGATTTATTTATATTCAGCTTATAGTTTGAGAGAGTACTGAACTTGGCGATTTCCTCTAACATGACGGGAATAGATGTTTTTGGATGAGATAAATGAAGGAGGAGATCATCAGCATAAGCCATGATCTTCACCACTTGATTACCTATCGGTATACCACTTATCTCCGGGTTATTGAGAATGTTTCAGATAAGGGGATCTAAGTATAAAATAAATAAGAGAGGGGAAAGGGGGCATCCCTGCCTGGTACCAGAGGACAAAAGAAAGGGTTTGGAGAATGCTCCATTGGCGGAGACTCTGGCAGAGGGAGTTTGATATAAGGCCCGAATCCAGTCTATAGACTTGCCCGGAAAACCAAATACTTTAAGGGCCTGAAACAGGAAATTCCAGTTGATGCAATCAAACGCCTTCTCAGTGTCCAAGGAGACCAATCCAGTGGGAAAGGCAGCATCCATGGACACCGAGACAACGTGTGGCAGGGTACGTAGATGGTCATCTGATGAACGCACCTTTAAAAACCCCACTTGAGACATATTGATCAAGTCTGGAAGGACCCGTGCTATTCTATCAGCCAATATCTTTGAAAGAATTTTAACATCTTGGTTCAATAAAGAAATTGGTCTGTAGCTTTGCTCTAGTTCTGGATCTTTATCGGGCTTAGGAAGGAGAGCAAACAGGGCTTCAAACAGATGTGTATCTATTCTTGCACCAGAAAGAATGTGACAGTACAACCAGTGAAGAACCGGTAATAATTGTGATAGAAAAATTTTATAAAATAAAGCGGAAAAAACATCTGGTCCTGGGACCTTGTCTGAGGGCAAAGCCCCGATGACCTCTGATATTTCCTCCAGAGATGCTGGGGAGGATAAGAATTTCCTCTGTGGCTCAGATAAAGAGGGTAGAGAAGAATCCTTCAGGTAGGCCTCAAGCTCTTCTAAGGAAGTCCATGTCCCTATATAAGTGCTCATAGTATGAGGCAAACTCTTGCACAACCTCAGAAGGGGACACCTTCAGGGATCCAGCCACCTGGGCCCTAATTGGAGGTATGAACCTAGCAGATTACTGCTGCTTTAACCTCAAGGCCAACAGGTGACCTGCTTTTTCCCCTTGATTGGTATAGCTTGCTTTGGTGCAAATAATAGGTAACTCTGCTTTCTCCCTCAACAGATCTAAGTATTTATCTTTAGCTACCGAAAGCTTCCTCATATCCTCTTCTGAGGCATTAGAGGATAACTTGGTTTCCAGAGACCTAATTAGAGATAATGAAGCTAGTAGTTCTGCCTCTCGAGTATTTTTTCCTTTTGTGGCTAGGCTAATAATAATCCCTCTCATGTATGCTTTGAAAGCACCCCACAACATATCAGGTGCTATGTCCTCAGAGGAATTAGCGGAGAAAAAGAAATCGATCTGCTCCTTTATTAGGTCACGGAATTTGATGTCTTTGAGCAGTTGGCCATTTAATTTTCATTGGGTTTCTTTATGGGGAATATTAAGAAAAGCCAAATTGGAAGTCATCAGAGAGTGATCTGACACTGGGCCTGGTTGAATCGAGACAGATAAGACCCCGGGCAGAAGGACCGAGAGAAAAAAAGATAGTCGATGCGAGACTGAGTTCTGTGCACAGGTGAATTTAAGGTATACTCCCTGTCCTTAGGGTGTAGTACATGCTAAACATCGCATAGTCCACACCGATCCAGAAAGTCCCTAAGGGCCCTCTGCCCGGGTGACAAACCCCTCGACCCGCTACCAGACCTATCCACTTCAGGACTGAGAACCAAGTTGAAGTCCCTGCCCATAATTATACCACTGCGAAGCATGGGAAGGAGTATGGAGATAAGCTTCATAAAGAAGCCTGGATCATCTGCGTTAGGCCCATAAATGCTGGCAAGTAAAATTGCCATCGACCAGAGACTCCCCTGGACCAGGACATATCTACCGTCCGGGTCACTGAGAACTTGTTTAGAGATAAAGGGAATGCCTCTATTTACCAGAATCATAACCCCACAGCTATCAATGGACCCCGAGGCAGTAAACACCTGCCCAATTTGTTGCCTCCTATGTTGTAGAGATTCACTTTCCAGTAAATGAGATTCTTACAAGAATGTGATCTGAGAAGATAGTAAGCTTAAATGTTTTAACACTTGGTATTGTTTAACTCTTTTCCTTATCCCCTTCACATTCCATGTAGTAAAATTTATACTACTAGCCATCTAAATAAAAAAAAAAAAAAGAAAGAGGAGACTCTTATGTGAGATCTAGGAATTACAACAATCAGAATTAAGTGACCAGAACTCATGTTTGCTGCTGTATGCCCCTCCCAACCCAACATCAACTTCCCTCCCACCCACATCTCCCTGCCCCCCAAAAATATTCCAAACCAGCCCAACGAACAAGTAAAACAAAAATCATAAACATAATATCATCGCCTCCCCACCCCAACTGTCATGAGCAACATTCAGCACAATACCATTTTCCTTCCTCCCCCAACCTCCCAAACATGTACCCAAAAACCCTGCCCTAATATGTGAACCTCTTTATACAAACAGTGGTCAGTAATATCTAATCGAAGGTAAAGATAATGTAAGTGGTAATAGACAAGTACTGGACTCCTGACATCCAGGAAAGCAGAGAGCGAGAACGAAAGGGGGAAGAGAGAGCAACCCCCACTTGGGACCAGTCCAGAAAGCCCGAATACCTGAGAAGGAAACAAGCAATGTAAAGCATAATAGCAGAATCTGCTATCGTAACTACTGCCACTAGCAAGATTGAAAATTTTTCCAGTGACATATATTAGCCAAAGAACTAAATGCCCCCAAGTAATGGATCTCCATCTGTTCCCAAGCCCCCACTGTTATCTGTACCTGGGAAAAATAACTACCCGAGACAAATAAAGGGGTTGAACCATCAAAAATATTGCAAGAGCACCCTCTGGTGATATTATCTCGAAAGCGCTGATACCAAGAGGTCGCTCTCTTAACTAGTGCACTAGCAATCAAAAACACCAAGCCTGAGGGCTTTCATTATATTAACTAGATCATGAGGAATCATTTGGTGTCCTTGTAAAAGAGAAACCGGAAAATGTGATCCGCGTAAGTGAAAAAAAAGGGGAACTTCCTCCCAGACAAGACACAACCCCCTAGAGACAAAATCTTGAGATATGAAGCCGCTCCAAAACACTGAGCGCTGAGATGTAAAGTATAAGAGATCAGAATTCCGATGAGGATAGTCCCCTCCGTCGTGATATTCAGGAACCTTTGAGACCAGACAGTTATTCATTCCTCTTTTTGCACAGTAGCATGAGAAAATTCTTCTCCCTTCCATCGCAGAGCAGGATGAGACCAACCAACCAGATCAAGTGTACTGAAACAGATCAGGCAAAGCTGCCTTAAGTCCCAAAAGAGCAGCTTCAGGATTCTCGTATGTTGACCAGGTACCATCCACTAGCACCTGCAATCTAGCCGGATACCCCATTCTAAAGCGAAGGCCTGCTGCTATAACTTTCTATACAATAGGGGGAAAAGCAGTGCACTTCGCCCTGACCGATCCCGGTAAATCTTGGGCAATTCTGAGCCTGGCATTTTCCCATATCACTTCTTGCAGCTCTCTCACTTTTGCCAGAAAATGTTGTCACTCCAGGTTATTTAAAAAGTGACAAATAATGGGACGTGGCATTGCTCCTGGAGATGGTTTGGGTCGCAGGGACCTATGCACCCTTTCAATGATGTACTTAGCCCCGAAGGGAGAGAGACCAGCGACCTTTTCCATCAGCTTCTGCACAAATGCAAGCATGTTCTGGCCTTCCTCCCCTTCTGGAAGGCCCAAGATAACAATATTGTTTATTCGGCTGCGGCCCTCCAAATCTTCCAACTTAGCTTCCAGACTAGAAATCCTTTGCCACATAACTACGAGACCAGGATCGATTTTTTCTACTTTTTTCTCAAGAGAGGAGATTCGAGCTGCATTATCTGAAGTTTTCACCATGACCTCCTCAAGTTTTTTAGACAGGGATTTAATTTCAGCTATGATTTCTTCGATTTCCTCCCAGAAGGGTTTAAACTCTTCCAAAAATCTGCTCAAAGTTAAGGGTTCTTGCTCAGTGATCAGGCTTTGAAGCTCAGGCTTACCCACTGCACTCGAGGCCCTTGATTTTTTCAGGGCCTTCTCAGGAGTGACCGGCAGTGTGTGCTTCTGCAGAGGCTTCTTCATGTAGACCTCCATAATCGATGGAAACAAGCAAGCAGGAGCCCAGGATATTTAGAAGGCGATAATCCGTAATCTTTCTGGTTTTTAGGGAAAAATAATGACCAAAATAGCGATTATTTGCAGTTGGGAGGTTGGAGCTATGCAAAGGAGCTTCTACTTGGTACCCTGCATCACGTGATCCCCCTCTGCCAGAGTTTGTTGACATGAGTGATGCCTTTCAGCCGCAGCATTGCAGCATGTAAATGCAGAAGGAGGAAAGTGCCCTGGCCCACTGAAAAGAGTCACTGCAAAACAGAACACACTGAGTCCCTGCAAGACAGAACACACTGAGTCCCTGCAAGACAGAACACACTGAGTCCCTGCAAGACAGAACACACTGAGTCACTGCAAGACAGAACACACTGTCAGCACTTCCTGGCTGAGTCATACTGCTCCCCAGTAGTTGTCTGCAGCCTTGCTTGACTCCCAACTCTGCAACTGGATTCTGCTTCTAAACCTAGTTATTTTCACAGCAGTGTGATGTGCTGCCACTGGGCAATTGGCAGCCTGTCTCCTTTGTTTTTAAGGCTGCTTAACATATCCAGCAAGCATCTTCTGGGAACTCCAGAGTACAGTAGGTTTGCAGGAAGGAAGGGAGGAAGAAAAGTACCCAGTGAATGGTGAACTACTTTTCTGCCTGCTAGAGGTGGAGAGATTGTTCTTCCAGAAATCAGAGGCCCCCCTCAGATCCAAGGCTTACCCACAGACTCAGATAAATAGGGACTCCATTGCTAAACTCCGGTTTCTGGTCCATAGGCAAGTTCAATGCAAAAAATGCAGCCTGTCAGCTGCCTCTCAACTAGTGCACGTCTGTATGATGCCCCGTCTTCCTGACTGTGCTTCCAGCTTTGTTCCTGCATAACTGGGCAGGTGATGGACTCTGTGGGGTGGATCACAGACTATATAAGGCTCAATGTCTGGGTAGATAAGCAGCTTAAATTGAGCCACATTGGCTGCTCGGCTAAGTCTCGCAGACGGGATAACTTGCAAGACTTAGCAGCCAATCCAATAAAAGAACAAGAAGTTCTGCCTGTTTGGGAAAAGGGGAAGAACAGGCAGAAAACCAGAGAGAAAGAGATAAGTGAGCTCAATGCATAGCTCAAGGACTGGTGCCACACAAAGGGACACCACTTCATCGGAAACTGGGGCAACTTCTGGGAAAGAGAGTTCTTAAAATTCAACAGCCTCTACCTGACCAAAGAGGGAGTCAGAGCACTGGGCCAGAAATTTGATGTCCACGTAGGACATTTAAACTAGCAGGAGGGAAGATGACAGTAGCTCTAGGAGAAGCATGCATAGAGTCTGCTGTCTCTTGCCCTCCAGCTAGCACCAAATCTACACAATCCAGGTTAGTGAAAGCAGATAGCTGGGAACATAAAACCCTTTCTGACTCTGGCACTGACCATCACAATGGAAAGGGGGGAACCATAAATAGAGAAAACTACAAAGGGACGAACGATGAGATCAAGGTGGCATGACAAACAAAGTGGTGCAGCAAGAGTGGTCAGCACTATGCCTCAATGCATGCAGCCTGGCTAACAAGATGACTGACCTCACTGCCACAATAGTTGAGATAGGACTAGACTGGGTGGCCGTGACCAAAACATGGTTCACAAATAATCATGGTTGGGAGGTGACTATCCCGAGGTACAACTTGTTTAGGACATATGGGACTGGGAAAAAGGGAGGGGAGGTAGATATTTTTGTTAAGGATACCACCAATGCTACAGAAATGCAGCAGGCACTAGGGGAAACAGAGGGTCTATGGATCACAATAGGGGCCGGAAGCCAGAAACCCATTCTGGTAGGCATAATCTACAAACCCCAAATCAGGAGGACACCAGGGATAAGGAAATCCTGGAAACCATCCTCCAGATTTCAGGCAAAGGGGACATTGGGCTGGTGGGGGATTTCAATCTGCCGGACATAGATTGGAATACCCACATAGCGACATCACAGAAGAGCAGAGAATGCCTAGTCACACTACAGGAAGCAGACCTAAGTCAACTAGTGACATCACCCACAAGGAATAATGCAGTTCTAGATCTGATATTCGCAAATAGCGATAGGGTTACGGGTGTCGAAGTAGGGAACCACCTAGGCAACAATGATCAAAACATGGTATGGGTCAGGGTAAAAAGGACTGTAGACTCCACATACTCCAAACTGAAGGTCCTTGATTTCAGGAGAGCAGACTTCACAAACATGAAGGCCTGCCTAAGAGACAACCTTAGTAACTTGACAGAAGGGAGCATTGAGGAATATTGGACAAGGTTGAAGGATGCAATAACCATGGTCACATCACAGTATGCCCGTTAGGTTAGTAAGAAACAAAAGGAGGGAAAACCTACTGTGGTTTTCCAAGGAGGTGGCAACCATGGTGAGAGAAAAGCGCATAGTCTTCAGAAAGTACAAGGAGTCAGGGAATGAGGTGGACAAAACAGAATAGAAACAGAAACTAAAAGTGACAGGGAAAGTGATAAGAAATGCAAAGGCTCAAACAGAGGTTAGGATAGCTCGGGAAGCAAAAAAGGGTAACAAAACCTTCTACAGGTACACATGTGAAAAAAGGAAGACCAAAGGGGGCATTGTTAGAATCACAAAAAAAGATAGACAAACAACAGAGCAAGACAGGGAGAAGGCAAAGACACTCAATGAGTACTTCTGCTCAGTCTTCACACAGGAAGCAGATGGTAACGCATCAACAATAGGCATAAAGAAGTGTCCGATTGAAGGAATAGACACAAGTCCCATCACAGAGGAAAGGGTCCTGGAGGAAATAGACAAGTTAAAGCTATGGGGCTAGATGGGATACACCCAAGAATACTGAAAGAACTAGGTATGGAACTGGTAGCCTTCTTTGCAGTGCTCTTCAACCAATCATTAAGAGGAGGGGAAGTGCCGGAGGATTGGAAGAGTGCAACAGTAGTACCACTCCACAAGAGTGGAAGCAAAGAGCCGGCCTGTCAGTGCAGCTGTTGGATTTCCGCTTGTGACAACGGTGAACCGGGTTCAGGAATGAGCCTGGGTCATTGGAGGGCCAGCCGGAAGGAAAAGGATTGAGTATCCCTAGGACTTCTCTCCTTCTCTGGGAGGTGGGGGGGTTTTTGCACTCAGTGTGGGAGTGATGCCTAGCAGCAGCTGAGTGCATCACCCCCGGCACCGGTGCATAGTCCAGGGGCAGGACAGATGCTGGCATCATTGTATGTCTCTGCCCAGCCTATAGGGATAAAAATCCCTCTCTGTTGGACGTCTCTAAGATGCCCTGCCCCCAAGACTTGATCAGTTGCCTGGTCGAGGTCTCTCCAATCCAGATACGGTCCGCTGGTGCCTTCTACGGTGCCGTATCCCACCTACTGGGGGGTAAACCAGGACTGACCAGGGGAGCAAGGGGCTCATTAGGTGGTGGAGTCTTGGGGACACCGTGACCAGCGTGGTGCTCTGATGGATAATGGAGGGACAGAAAAAGCAAGGTAAATATAAAAAAAAAAGCGTGGAAGCAAGGAACAGCCAGGTAACTACCATCCAGTTAGTCTAATGTCAGTCATGGGAAAACTGATGGAGTCCCTGCTGAAGGAAAGAATCGTAGCTTTTTTGGGAGCAAACTGGTCAGCTCGACAAAAATCAACATGGTTTCACAGCAGGGAGTTCCTGCCAGACCAACCTGGTCGATTTTTTCAATTGGGTCACCAAAACAGTGGATCAGGGTGGGGCAGTGGATGTGGTTTACCTGGACTTCAGCAAAGCTTTTGACTCTGTTCTGCACAGGATACAAGTTAAAAAACTGGAGAACATGGGAATTGGGCCCAAGGTTACAAACTGGGTCAGAAACTGGTTACACGGGAGAACTCAGAGAGTATTAGTAAATGGCACTCTATCTGTGGAGGTGAGGGTGACTAGTGGGGTCCCGCAGGGCTTAGTTCTGGGGCAGATCCTCTTCAACATATTTATCAGTGACATTGTGGATGAACTGAAGGGAAAGGTATGCCTGTTTGCAGGTGACACCAAAATTGGCAACAGGGTAGACACAACAGAGGGACAGCAAAGTACGGAAACTGATCTCCAAAAACTGGAAGAGTGGTCCAAGACCTGCCTGTTTGAAATTCCGTGCCAAAAAATGCAAGGTCATGCACCTGGGAAAGTGTAACCCAGGGAAACTGTACTCAATGGGAAGGGAGCAGCTGGTGGCTACCAGGCAGGAGCGAGACCTAGGGGTGATCATATCAGATGACCTCAAGGTCAGTAGACAATGCAAAAAGGCAGCACTAAAGGCTAGTGGTATCCTGGGAAGCATAGGGAAGGGCATCACGAGCAGAAGGCATGAAGTAATCATGCCTCTGTATCGGTCTCTGGTTAGGTTTCACCTGGGGTACTGTATCCAATTCTGGAGGCCAAACCTCAGGAAGGACATAGATAGGCTGGAGAAGACATAGAGAAGAACAACAATGGAAAAACATGTTAGCAGGTAAATCAATTAACGAAATGTGGGAAAAAGTGGGAAATAAAAAAATGAGATTAAGCATGTATGTAATACTCATATAACAAAATAGAAAAAAATATGATAACAAGGTGATTAAACCATGTTGGTTGACTAATAAAATCAAAAAGATGGTGAAACAAAAAAAAACACTATACAGGGAAAACATACATTTGAAATCAGACACAAATTGATCTAAATTCAAGAAGTATCAAAAATTCTAAATATGCTATCAAAAAGCAAAGGTTAAAATACAACATAAAATTGCTAGTATAGCAGGCAAAAATAATAGTAAACAATTATATAGTTATGTTAATTCATTAAGGGGAAACAATAATGGTATTTCTACCATTACACACGAAGATATACAAATAGAACATTCAAATAAAATAGCTACTAATTTCAATAATTATTTTGGATCAGTCTTTTCAAATGATAAAGTATCTACAGATTATACTGCAACTGGAAACCATGTACAAATAGAAATTACACTTAAAATTGTAGCTGATAAGATCAAAGCATTAAAAAATTCCACATCAAAGGCCCAGATGAGATCTCAGCAAAAATGCTCAAGTTATTAACTCCAGAGATAGTAGTACCCTTAGCAATTTTATATGAGAAATCACTATCAGGACAAACAGTACCTCTTGATTGGTTAAATGCAATCGTTGTACCAATTTACAAGAAGGGAAATAAAACTGATTGTACCAATTTTAGACCTATAAGCTTAACGACTGTAATTGGTAAAATTAAGGAATCAATTATTAAAGATAATTTATATAACCATATAAAAGATAGGAGTCTTTTGGATCATTCTCAGCACGACTTCACTCAGGGAAGATCTTGTGTCAGTAACCAACTCTGTTTCTATGAAAAAATTTCCAAGACTTTAGATCAGGGACACTTAGTCAATTGTATTTTTTTGGACTTATCCAAAGCTTTCGATAAAGTACCACATAAAGAGATAATTACAACTATGATAACTCTAGAAATAGAACATAGATTAGTTGGGTGGGTACAGGCTTGGCTTACAGACAGGACACAGTGTGTAAGCATAAATGGATATACATCTGGGATAATAAAAGTGACAAGTGGTCTCCCACAAAGGCCTGTATTAGGACCCCTGTTGTTTCAATTATTTATATCAAAATTAGGTTTAGGTACAGATGCATGGAACAGCAAATATGCTGATGATACTAAAGTTGCGTGTGTTGCTGATTTTGATTCTGATAGAAATAAATTACAAACAGCTTTAGATAAGATAGCAGAGGATGCTATGCATTGGGACATGTGTTTTAACATAGAGAAATGCTCAGTGATGCATTTCGGTAGACATAGCATTGAAGCAAATTATCTTCAGAGCAATTTCACTCTCAGAAAAACAACAGAGGAAAGAGACTTAGGAGTCATCATATCTAATAAATAGACATATGACAAACACTGTCAAACTCAAGCTATTAAAGCTAATAAAGTAATTTGGACAATTAAAAAGAATTTTAAGAACCAGCCTGGTAGCGTTGAGGGTTGAGGCACTGGATGCCACACTTCACACGACACTGGGCTACCAGGGTTCGAGAACAAGCCAGGGGTGCCAGGGGTCGGCCGGGGAGGAGAAGGATAGAGCTCCCAATGGCTGTTCTCCTTATCCGGGGGGGATATCTGCAGTCTCCCACTGCAATACCACCATCTGGGGGAGCCGGTGGTAGGTGCGATGCGCTGGGGCAGCAATGGAGCACTGGGTGGAGTGGGGTAGGAGGCGGGTGGGTGGTGCGTCTCTGCGTGCCTCCCTAGCTCATTGGCTTCATTGCACACTGACATCTAGGGAGAAAATCAGGAAACATCCCTCGGTCTCTCTTAGGCGACGACATCACCATGCGCTTCTTTGGCCTGCAATGACAGACCCTGCTGTACGAGGATCCATGACTCAGAGTGCTGGTTGCAAGGCAGTAAGCACCAGGGGTTCCTCCTCACCCTGCCCGGGGAGGGGGTATCCGGGATACCTAGGCTAATGGAGAAAGTACTCTAGGGGCAGAGTGCAGTGAGACTGGGGGGAGATCAGTTAGTGTGGCTGTCTGAGAGAGTGGAGAGAGGAGATAGTTGGAGGTATAAACATAAGGATAACAAAAAAAATAATTTTAAAAGTCGGGAAGCAAAAGTGATCATGCCACTGTATACAGCTTACATAGTGCTATTATTGGATTACGGTAGCCCATTATGGGGACCACTAAAGGGAAACAACAGAGATATAATTGAAAAAGTACATAGAAGAACTACAAAAATAATATATGAATACAGAGAACAGAGTTATTTAAGCAGGTTGTTTAAATTAAATGTAATGCCTCTTCATACGAGAAGAATTAGGGGAGATATGATGTTATATTATAGTCTCTTGCAGGATCCTACTTTATATACAGAGCTAGACTTAAGTTTTAAAACTCATGATAAAGGTACCAGGGGACATAATAGACAGTTAAACCATAACAGGTTCCGTATGGCGAATAGGAGAGCATTTTTCACACAACGAGCGATAAAGCCATGGAATGCAATACCATCATGTTGTTAATAGTAAAAATAAACAAGATTTCAAAACAAAATTGGATTGTCACATACAAAATGTTCATTATTTAATTACTATAATTAATTTACAGGAGCACATATGGGCCAAAAGCCTTTTCAGATCCTTTGACCTTAGTATGAAACTTAGTATGAACAAAGATGGTGCAGGGCTTGCATTAGAAACCGTTCAAGGCAAGACCTCAAATTATACTCCCTAAAACAACGCAGGAATCATGGGGACTTGATGGAAACACTCAAATACCTTAAAGGCAACAACAAGGTGCACATGTAGAACCTCTTTCAGGCAAAGGACTACAGCAGAACTAGAGGGCACAACTTTCGACTAAAGGAAAGAAAGTTCAGAAGCAATTAGAGGAAATTCTTCTTCACAGAGTACATTGTGGAATGATGGAATGGCCTGCTGGAGGGGGTGGTGGGAGCCAAGACAGTGGGGTAGGGGTGTGCAAAATAAATCTCCCACAGGCAGAATGTAAACGAAAGTCAGGCTTTTGCATCTGCAAATGTTCGGAAATCAATTTCCGATCTTTCATGGAAATTCCACTTTCTATGTTGCCCCATTGTTAAATAATTTCTATTCTGAATTTCTGACTGGTGCAGAAAGAAATCCCTGGTGGCTAGCAGTGCCCCCAACCCCTGCTCAATCACCTGGGCCAGCACCTGATATATTAACAATCAAAACCTGGTGGCTAGTGGCCCCTACCCCACCTGACCACCCACCTGTATCCTGCACAGACTAATAGTCTGTTACCTCCCCACACCATCCCTATCCCTCATTACTGTGTATATTAAAATATTGTTTTTTTCCCTGGTAGTCTAGTGGTATTAAATTCCCTTCTCTGTCCGTGTTCTCCTCCTCACCAGGGACCCACTGAAATGTGAATGAATGAATGAATGGATGAGCACATACGCTCACTCATTCATTTATTCATTCAGATTTCAGTGGGCCACTGGTGAGGAGGAGAGCAGACAAAGGAGATTTGTACCAGGGGCCTGCTGTCCCACTCTGTTGTGGGACAGAGGGACCGGGCTGGGAGTCAGGGCACTACTTGTTGGGATGGGGAGTGGTGCAGGAGGCCACTAGACCACCAGGAACTTGGAAATAAATAAAGTAATGGGGAATGGGATTCATGGACTGGGAGGGAAGGGAATTTAATACCACTAGACCACCAGGGGAAAAAGCAATATTTTAATATACAGGGTAATACGGGATAGGGATGGCATGGGGGTGGTAACAGACTATTATTCTGGGTAGGACACTGACAGGTGGTCGGGTGGGGTAGGGGCCACTAACCACCAGGATTTGGTTGTTAACTATGTCGGGTGCCAGCCCATGAGATCGGGTGGGGGTTGGGGGAACCACTAGTCACCAGGGGTAGGTGAAATTGGGCTACACTGTGTAACTGGGTGAAATTTCACCAAAATCACCAGTAACGTTTGAGGAAGTTTTCCGCTCCACCACAGATGGAACTTTAGAAAGTTTCACAAAAGTTACCTGATTTCTGTGGAAGCTTTGCCACAGCTCATAACCCCACTTTCACCCACCCCTAGAGTGGGGGAATTCAAGTGGGCATGGGACAGACACTGTGACATACACAAGCAGCCAGCTAAGTAGGCGGGTAGGAAGCCAAGGGCAGACTTGATGGATTGTATGGTCCCCATCTGCCTTCAACTTCTATGTTTCTATGTTTAAGTGTTATCATGTGACACAGCTCTCAGCAGTTGGGGATAAGACATTGTTTATGGGCTGCCACAGCATTCTGTGACAGAGAAGGAGAGTGAGTGATACCAGACGGATGCCAAGCCAAGAAGAGATAACATTAAAAAACAAGCATTTGTCAATGCTGAACAATTGCTTGCAGGTAACAATTTTCTTTCATTTTGACCCCAACTTTTGAAGATAATTGTTTTAGGATTCACCTTATAGGAATGACATGTACCAGTTATACTATATTGGTCAAAATGTCATTTCACACGAGAGGTGTGAAAACACATCTCGTGCAGAATTTTAAAAATGACATGTCACATTTATAAGGTGGTGTGGAAAAATGGCTATGTTGAAAATCAGGAGTCAAAATATTGAAAATTGGCAAAGTTATAAGTAAATGTTGAAATAGTGTAATGTTCAAGCATAACCTGGGCATTTTGCTGTATTTGTACACCACATTTTCAGCATTGCCTTATTATTACCACACTTTATGAACCCGGTAGGTGACATTTTCAAATCCCCACCAAAACATCATTCATAACCATCGAAATGTCTTTCCACACCACAGGTACAAAAACACATGTTGGCTGAGATTTGAAAAATGAGTTGTCACATTCAAGAGGTGCTGTGAAGAAAGAGTTATGTTGAAAATCTGGGGTAAAAATACTGAAAATGACCAAAGTTACAAGCCTGTGTTCACAAATTTCAATGTAGGCTCATAAATTTTTTTTAAATATTTTTAAGCCAAATTTTTGATATTGCCTTCTTATGACCCACCTCATGAACAAGGGAAGTGAAAATGTTCAACTCCTGCCCAGAAGGTGATTTCGTGCAGTGACTATAAAATCACCTATTGGTACAGACTTGACTAATTTCACTGCTATTCTACATGATATGTGGACCCAAAAAAGGCATGTTAAAAATTGGGGGCAAAAATATTCAAAAATGGCCAAGTTATGCCACTAAGTTCAAAACCCCATTGAAATACATTGAACCGCATAGCTGATTTCCTCAGTCCATAGTCTGGCATTGAAGAATGAAGATGTGTCTGCAATCCAGAAAAGATTATGGCATTGGATCCTCCGTGGGTAGGAAGGGCTTTATGTGGGGTGGTGGGTGCTAAATGGGAGGGTCGGGTGGGGGGACTAATAGCACAATAGACATCTATGAATGGTTTTCTTTTTTTACAGGGTTTAAAAAATTTGATGGACAATTTGCTTTAGTTCAGATACATTCTGACACTGGGATTGGGAACCCCAGTGTGAGGCTTGTTGGGGAAAAGAGGTGGGTGACCTGGAGAGGAAGAAAAGGTCAAGAGAAGTAGTATATGGGTGGGCACCCTGGCCCACTTATATTTAAAGGGACACTGACAGTCCCTTACTTATATGTTTAGTGGGAAGGAAGCAACCTGCCTTCACTCACTGAATCAGTACCTATGTTGCCATAATATAATTAGGCACAACACAGAACTCATAAAAGTTATTAGTTTTTGCTTATTTTCCCAAACCTTGAAACCTCCATGGCCCACTTCAATTGACCAATCACGAGGCCAAAGCATGCTCACAGCTGCAAATGAAACTGAGGCAAGTGTGCACACCACTGCACCTAAGTTCAGCTATATATGTTTCCAGGTACTGGAAGGAAAGCTGAACCTGGGAAACTAGTTAGTTTTTTCAAAAGAGGGCTAAAATGTCTAGCTACATTTCTAATCATACTGCCTTGGTGTGCATGCTTACTTCTAATCCTCGGAGTACCACAATTGTAGACTATGTGACAGTGTATTCATACACATTTAGTATATTACTCCCTGCATGTTGGGGGCTTACCTGGCCTGCCAATGCCTTTCTCCTGAGATTCCACACTGCTTCCATACTGCTGGCTTTCTCTTGCTTGACCGTGTGTGTGGCGCAGAGAGACAGAGAGAGAGAGAGAGAGAGAGAGAGGACACACAGCAGCACAACTCTTTGGTGCCTCCTGCACCCTACTGTCTTTGTGACTGCAGCCACATTTCATAGACCCAGTCCCCCAATTTTGGCAGAGGGGTCTGGGAACAACAAGGGCCACCACACCTTCTCGGCGCCTCCTGCACCACATGAATGCCACCTTTTCAGTGTAGGAGTACATGCTGCCAGGGGCTCCTCCCCAGTGCTTCCCCCTCCAGATTCTTCCAGCATGCCTGACACAGACCTGACCACAATCCCATCAGCCACAGCCATACTGGGCAACAGTCCTAAGCAGCTGGTATACACCTAGGGGATCAGCATATGTTTGGCGGCACAAATAAATGAATCAAAAAAGATTTTGGAACATGAGGCTCCTTTACAAGTGTAACCCCCAGGTCACTTCTTTAACTAGTGTGCACACCCCCATTTATTATAACACTCACCCAGCTAAATATCTGGAAAACACTGGTGCCTATACACTGGCATACTAAGTTACTTGACTAAAAAAGGTATGTATCACCCATGGTGTTAGGATGTACACCTGGCTAATTTTCTAGAGGAAGAGAGGGGTTGGGGTACAGAAACAAACAACTTGAACTCTGTATAAATAACACAACCCAGGTCCTAGCTGGAGGCTGCTAGGCATATGCTTGATCTAACCTGCTGAGGGGTCCCCAGTAAATCCACACAACCAGAGCAATAATTGGAATGTCCATAACAGTGACTGGGATTGTGCAGTGTGGCTTTATTCAACAGATGGAAAGTAAAGCTGAAGTGGACCCCCAAGGGTCGGTCCAGGCTGGACAGGTACAAATTCAAGAACTCTCCTTGCATGTGGTACAGTTTCTGAACAACAGAAATATTTTCTTCCCAATTCCCAACAAGTGCATTTGTGGACACCTGACCACGCACATGAACATTTCTATTCCCGTTAGTGTTATTTAGTGATTCTAAACCACACACTCAGAACTCCTTTTGAACATAGGTGCAGTTATGTGAAACTCAGCCACACACCTTAACCTGCATCTTGGCCTTTGCTCAGGTAAAAATACTGGTGCCCTTTACAAACCAGGAAGCCCTGCCTTGTAAGCACTTACATGGCATTCCTCCCACCATTGGCCCCAACCCACAGCCTCTGTCATTCTTCAGGATTACACCATTGAAACTCCCATTCCCCACTGAAATGCTAAAGGTCCCATACTTTTACTTGTCACAACACTGGGATGACACAGAGAAAATAAACTGCACTCACTGGGGTCCACAGTTTAACTTTCTTCAATTACACTAGGGGAGCTGACAGGTGCAATCCAGCCTTATCTATGGGCACACGCACCCCAGACTATCCACTCCCCTAAGAACAATGTGGAGATCTAGTCTCCTTTACAGTATTCACAGAAACGTGTTCCGTCCACTGGGTATGGAACAATGAAAAAGGAAAGGAAAAGGCACTCTTCTGGGTAGCCAGTCCAAACAGTCTCTTTCAGGTCCAATCCAAGGCAGCTGAAAACACCACTGAACATTCAGAAGATTGTCTCTTGAGTCCATAGAGAACAAGCAGATCCTTCCACTTCACTGGGAGTAGAGATCAGGAAATCTTGCTGTAGCCTTGTCTCCACCACTTCAACTGGGAGCTGGAAATGGCACTCCACTAGGATGAGAAATCCTGGGCCCTCTGTCAGAGCCCACTGGCAGTCTTTCTTCCACTCTCACCTCCTCACTCCTCAACTGCCTGAACAACAACTCAAACTGAGCATTCCAATTTCCCCAGAGCAGCTATCCACAAAGTGTGGCTTATGCTGCTGAGAGAGTTCTAAATGATCTAATCATTTCTTCCCTCAGGCTAGCTGAGTAAACAATGATGTCATTATGTAAGGAGCCCCTAATGAGCTCCCTACCAGCTGCCTTCCTAACAATAATACTGATAGGATTCTAGTAACCCCAGGGACTGGCTGGTTACACTCTCCCCTTGCCAGACAAATGACTGTTCGCAGTCATTCCCTCACTTAACACCAGGCCATCTGACCTCTGATGCCCCATATGGGAAAGGTTGCGCAATTCCTCCCCTACCATGTGCCAAGCACAGGCAGGTGACACTAAAGGCTAGAGGCCCACTGAAGAAACTTCAGTTCCTATCCGACTACTGTACTATCTATGGATCCTCAGTGGCTCCAAGAAACTGCCTGAAACATGTCCTACCAGACAGAATTGATGACCCCTATTATGAATCAGGACCTCCAACTTGCCTTCCCCCATAATCCTCTAGGGGAAAGCTGTCTGACCTAAGCTACCTACCATATGCCCAAACCCCGACAAAAAACAAAACCATTTTACACCTCTGACCTGTAAAAAGAAAATGTTAGACATTGCACTACACAGTTACTACACAAGACTAACAATTCTACACAAATGAAAGACTCCGATGAGTCCCATCAATCCTCTTCGGGTCTTCTTGTCTTCTTCCAGGAACACCTGCAAAAGAAAACACTGCAAAGAACACATTTCTGCACACAACTACAACCTGTAAAGCCAAAAAACAGTGACCCCAAACTCTTCCACTGAATACTGCACAAGCCCAAAAAGCATTTTTAAAAGGATTTTCTACAAAAGTACATAAATAGAAAACATAAATACATTTTGAAAACATTTGGGGAAGGGATCCCTGCAAAGTCTGAATCTAGGGAAGAGTCCAGAGTGCCGAAGCACTACAATAAGAGTCTCTCCTAGACTGGAGCCTACTGAAGCACAGTCCTGGAACAGGCACAAGGCCTGCAAGCACTGGAGTCTAGATGTAAAGTCATTCAGAGGTTAATATTCCAGAGTCTTCCATTTGCAGGACACAGTTAACTAAAAATTTAAAAGGTATCTTCCAGTTCCTGATGACAAAAGGATGTCATCATCACCTCTCTGGAGCTGCGGCCTGCTGAACTTTGACTGTTGGGTAGATTAAATCTTTGGATCAGATGCTTCCACGACCTCCTACTGGACCTGGACTGGCAATCTTCTCTGAACCTGCTGGGCTGATGAACCTGAATGTTACCACAGCCAAACCTGGATGCTGCTGCAGATGAACCTGGATCACCAGAAGAAAGGCACCTCCATCCTGGGTTGCTGCCTCTTCAGTGGCAGAAGGCTGAGCTGTCAATGGCTGAATTCACTTTTGGCAGACGGGCATAATTTTCAAGAATGGTACCAATCTCTGGAGTAGTACCATTCCAGATCTGGGGCACAGACTGTTACCCCATCTGGACGAATCATTTGAACATAATGAAATGTCTCTTGGCCAGCTTTGCCCACTATTCCCACAGAGCTGATCAGCAAAGTCCTGCCATGCCTCCAGAATTGCAGTCTCTCATTGCACACCTTAATTCAGACCCACTTGTTTACTCTAGGGTGCAGGTTGGCACAAGCTTGCTCCCACAAACAGGCATGCCTGTCTTTCTCAGTTTCTTCCCATATCTTTCTAGGGTAGAAAGAGTATGACTGTCCATACTTGGCCTCAGCTCGTCTATGCACAATTCTCTCTTCTTTGCTGCTTTTCACTAACTCTTGTGCAGAAGCATGGCTTGGGGGTGGCCAGTCCTAGTTGAGCCAGTCTCGAACACTTGGTACAGAGCAAGAGCAGTCCACCTCTGCACACAAGGGCACACTTCTTGAGCCTTTCTCGTCACGGGCATTGGGAGTCTCCATGGAAGCACAGGCCAATGCTGACTCACTAGGGTCCACTGAAGCCAATGATGCTTCCTCCTCTTCCACACAGTCTATCCAGGAGCTGGTGATTGCACCAACCCCCTGCAATTGTCCATTCTCTACTGTCATCAGAGGCACTGTCCTCCAAATGACATGCTTCCTCCACCTCGGACTCTCCCACAAGACTTGGACTTGGACCTTCCACCCACGGATCTACTGAACCTGCACTGGCAGCATCCAATTCCACCCTCTGTGGCGTGGAACACTTCACTTCCTCTGGGCCTTGCAAAGCATCACAAGACAACGTCCAGAAACTCCTTTACAAACTCCATGGGGTCACTTTTACTGCACCCAGCCTGTCACTGTTGTTCCAATTCTACAGGGTCTCCTGTCTGTGTCCAAGCTGGAGCTAAATGAATTTGTTTCACTTTAGCTTCCCTTGTGCCACCTGCCATGCTCATTTCAAATTTCATTCTACAGTAGGTGCAATGGGGAATGGGCAGAACATCTCTTCCTGGTTTTAGGCATACTATGCACACATTACATGGATAGTTCAACAAAGCCAACTCAGCAGGTGCTGTTGAACAGTCATACAGTTGCTCAGATTGTGCTAGTTCCTGTTCTTGTTGGGCTACCCATGCCCTAGCATGGAGCGGGTAGCAACGGTTTTGTTGCGCCATGTTCTGAAAGTCAAAAACACAAGTCCCTAAGAGATTTGGTTTTAACACTACTGGAAAAGTTCACAAACAGGCTGCCTGGCTGCTGCAATTGTATTCCATACTTAGCAAGAAAACCATTTGAAACATTGTTTTGGTTTTGAAACTCTGTTATAAAATGGTGCTGCTTTGTTTACATAGCTGGCTACACCCCAACATGGCAACTGTAATTTTGCATCACATTCATTGAAACATAGAAACATAGAAACATAGACTTTGATGGCAGATAAGGACTGCTTGGCCCATCTAGCCTGCCCATTTCCCTACCTACAGGATAGGCCACAGATCCTAGTTAACCAACAGCCTATTTCTTCCTACCCTCCACAAGAATTGCCTTATGTCTGTCCCATGCATTCTTGAATTCTCCCACAGTTTTAGACCCCACAACCTCCTCAGGAAGGCTGTTCCATGCATCCACTACCCTCTTTGTGAAATAATACTTCCTCACATTGCCCCTGAACCGCCCCCTCTATCTTTAAATTGTGTCCCCTTGTTCTTGCACGTCTCTTTTTCTGAAAGATGCTACCCTGTTGGACTTTGTTGATTCCACTGAGGTACTTAAAAGTTTCTATCATGTCCCCCCTCTCCCTTCTTTCCTCAAGGGTATACATATTAAGCTCCTTTATACTCTCCTCATATGGCTTCTCTTGCAGACCCTGCACCATTTTAGTTGCCCTCCGCTGGACTGCCTATATCCTGTCTATGTTCTTGCGGAGATGGGGTCTCCAGAACTGGACGCAGTACTCCAGATGGAGTCTCACCAACTGTCTGTACAGAGGGATAACAACTTCCTGTTTTCTACTGCTGATGCCTCTCCCTATGCATCCCAGTATACCCCCAGCCCTCCCTACTGCCTTCCCACGTTGCTTGTTAACCTTAAGGTCATCTGATATGATTACCCCCAGGTCCCTTTCCTTTTTTGTTGTTGTTACTACCCCCCATTGTGTATTCTTCCCCTGGGTTCTTGTTTCCCAGGTGCAATATTTTGCACTTCTTTGCATTGAATCCTAGCTGCCATACTTCTGACCATTCCTCCAACCTTGCCAAGTCCCTTCTCATCCTTTCCACGCCTCCTTGTGTATCAACCCTGTTGCAGATCTTTGTGTCGTCTGCGAAGAGGCATACTTTTCCTTCCAGTCCCTCTGCAATGTCACTTATGAAGACATTAAAAAGGACTGGACCCAATACTGAACTCTGCTGTACCCCACTAGTAACCCCTCTTTCTTCAGAGTGGACTCCATTTACAATTACCTTCTGTGTCCTGTTGTACAGCCAATGTTTTACCCAGGCTACCACCCTGGGACCCACTCCCAGGCTGGTTAATTTGACTATTAATCTTTTGTGCTGGACTGTGTTAAATGCCTTGCTAAAGTCTAGGTAGGCCATGTCCACAGCCTCTCCCTGGTCTACTACTGTGGTCATCCAGTCAAAGAAATCTATTAGATTCGTCTGACATGACCTTTCCACTGTGAACCCATGCTGCCTTGGGTCCTGTACCCCACTGGCCTCTAGGTACTCAACTGTTCTTTCCTTCAGATGTGACTCCATCACTTTCCCTACCACAGAGGTCAAACTGACAGGTCTATAGTTTCATGCCTCTGTCTTGGTCCCACTTTTGTGAAGGAGAATCACATCCGCCTTCCTCCAGTCCTCGGGTACCACACAATCCTCCCATAATTTATTAAAAAGATTAGCCAGTGGTTTCACTAGTTCCCCCCCTAATTCTTTTAGAATTCTGGGGTGAATTCCATCAGGCCCCATTGCTTTGTCCACCTGCAGTTTTAGGAGTTCTTGCAGAACCCTTTCTTCTGTGAAAGGACTGGGATCGACCCCCCTATCAAGAGTGCTTCTGTTAATTGGATTAAGCACTTCCCCTCCTCTTTGTGAATACTGAGCAGAAATATTCGTTCAGTATCCCCCTCTGCCCACCCACCGTTCATTCTATTCAGCCTCACTATCCCTCCCTTTGTCTTTCTATGCTCACTGATGTACCTATAAAAGGTTTTATCCCCCTTCTTAACCAAGTTGGCTATCTTTTCCTCAGTTTGGGCCTTTGCTATTCTGACTTCCCTCCCTGCTTTCTTCTGCATTAACTGGTACAGCTCTCTGTATTGCTCCTTCTGTGTTTTCTTATACTTCCGGAATGCTATCTTTTTCTTCCTGACTTTCACAGCCACCTCTTTTGAGAACCATAGTGGCTTTTTCTTTCATTTTGATTTGTTTATTTGTTTCACACAAAGGCTTGTTGCCTCTGTGATGGCAGTTTTGATGATTCCCCATTGTTGCTCCACACCTCCTTCTAGCCTGTTTGCTAGTGCTTTTCTGACGCACTCTCCCATCTTACCAAAGTCAGCCCTCCTGAAGTCCAGTACCCTCACTTTTGTATGGCTTGACTCTGTAGCTGAGTTTAATGAGAACCACACTGTTTGATGGTCACTTGTTCCCAGATGGCAACCCACTTCTAGATCTGAGATCCTCTCACTGCCCCATTTGAGAGTATGAGGTCTGAGATTGCTCCCTCACGAGTGGGTTCTGAAACTAGCTGTCTGAGGTCTGCCACCTGTAGGGCATCAAGAATGGCCCTGCTCTTGGATGTGGCTGTAGCAAATGTGCTGCAGTTAACATCTGGCATATTCAGGTCTCCCATCAACAATATCTCCCCTTTCTCTGCCATTCTAAGAATGCCTTCTATCATACCCTTGTCAATTCCCTCCCCCTGACATGGGGGTCTGTACACAACCCCTGTGTGGATTGTGGTACCCTTTCCAGTCTCCAAGGTGACCCACAGTGCCTCTTCTCCTCCCTGTTTACTCTTTTGTTCAGTTGCTTTTATCCCTTCCTTTACATAGAGAGTTAAAAATTGCTTGGACTCTGTCTGGATCTTTGCATTTCAATTGAATTTTCTAGCACAAGTTCATTTTACTGTTTTCTCAATCCATTACTTTACAAGCACTTAGACCAGGGGATCAATTGTTTTAAAGTTCACTTTCTTTGAAAGCAGCAGTTTCACACAAAATTCCAAGATTTAACAGTTCACAAACTCTCTCTCTCTCTCTCTCTCTCTCGTTCAGTACTTTTGCTGCATTTGCTCAAGTTCTTACTTAGTTTTTTTACCTTAGCACCACAGTCAATTTCTTTTGCAAAGGGTACTTGCAGGCAATAGATGGTTTGCACCGTTGATGGAAATACGGCCTGCTGCCAACTTGAAGAAGGCTTCTGGGGTGAAATGGGCTGGCAGTACCTCCGATCATCACTATGATCACCTCAATCACTTTTCAATCGGTTGGAATATGGGTTGAGCCCAGCCTAGGTTATTTGCGAAAAAAGACAGAAAACTGCTGTTGCAGAAGCACTTTTGCTGCCAATTCCTCCTTCCTGCTGCATGAACTACAAGCTGCTCGAACACTGCAGGCTGCTCCTCCACAAATGTTCCGCAAGCACATACACAGGCAAGGGCAGGGCTTAGGCTCACTGGGATCAATCACACGAAGCCATGCAAATGAGCTCTCTCTGTCACTCTCTCTGCTGCACTCCTGCATGGCGATTGTCAAGAAGGCAAAATTTAAACTGCAAACTATCACTTTTTCCTCGACTTGAAATTTCAGTGGGGCAAGACATTTTAAGGCATTTTCACTCAGTACTTGATACATTTTTCTTAGCGACTCCCTCAAATTTCACTGGCACTTGGCACTTAGTGAGGACTTAGAAAACACTGTCTTTTATTTCCACAAAAACATTTCTCAGGAAATTTGCAACTTTTAAACAGTTCTTTAAGCTTTTTTTCCACGAGGCAAGGGCAATTATCTTTTAATCCACAATTTCAAAGTAAACACACAAACAGCAAATTCTTCCTCTTTCTTTTCCACATAACTCAGGCAGCAAAAGACTCTCAGGTGGCATTTTACTAGGACCAATTTGTTTTCTGGTAAATGATCTTCTGTTTGGGACACCACTACCAGACAGGAAGATCTCAGACATACCCTCAGCATGCCTCTCACCCCAAATTAAATATCCCAAGATGAGCCCACATTTTTTGTAACCCCCAGGCCACTTCTTTAACTAGTGTGCACACACCCCATTTATTGTAATGCTCACCCAGCTAAATATCTGGAAAACACTGGCGCCTATATACTGGGATACCAAGTTACTTGACTAAAAAGGTATGTACCACCCATAGCATTAGGACATATACCTGGCTCATTTTCTAGAGGAAGAGAGGGGTAGGGGTACAGAAACAAACAACCTGATTCCTGTGTAAATAACACAACCCAGGTCCTGGGTGGAGGCTGCTAGGCATATGCTTGATCTAACCTGCTGAGGGGGGCCCAGTAAATCCACACAACCAGAAGCAATAATCAGAATGTCCATAACAGTGACTGGGATTGTGCAGTATGGCTTTATTCAACAGATGGAAAGTAAAAGCTGAAGTGGACCCCCAAGGGTCGGTCCAGGCTGGACAGGTACAAATTTAAGAACACTCCTTGCATGCAAGTACAGTTCATGAACAACAACAGAAACATTTTCTTCCCAATTCCCAACAAGTGCATTTGTGGACATCTGGCCATGCACGTGAACATCTCTCTTCCCATGAGTGTTATTTAGTGAATCTAAGCCACACACTAAGAACTTTTTTTGAACATAGGTGCAAATACATGAAACTCAGTCACACACCTTAACCTGCAGCTTGGCCTTCACTTAGGTAAAAATACTGGCACCCTTTACAAAACAGGAAGCCCTGCCTTGTAAGCACTTACATGGCATTCCTCACACCCTTGGTCCCAACATACAATCTCTGCCATTCTTCAGGGTTACACCATTGAAACCCCCATTCCCCACTGAAATGCTAGAGGTCTCATACTTTTACTTGTCACAACACTGGGGTGACACAGAGAAAATAAACTGCACTCACTGGGGTCCACAGTTTAACTTTCTTCACTCACACTGGTGAGACTAGGGGCACTGACAGGGGAAATCCAGCCTTATCTATGGGCACACACACACACCACAGACTATCCACTCCCCTAAGAACAATGTGAATATCTAGTCTCCTTCACAGTACTCACAGAAATGTGTTCCATCCACTGGGCATGGAACAACAAAAAAAGAAAGGAAAAGGCATTCTTATGGGTAGCTGGTCTAAACAGTCTATTTCAGGTCCTATCCAAGGCAGTGGAAAACCCCACAGGAGATTGTCCCTTGAGTCCACAGAAAACAAACAGATCCTTCCATTTTACTGGGAGTAGAAATCAGGAAATCCTGCTGTAGCCTTGTCTCCACCACTTCAACTGGAAGCTAGAAATGACACTCCACTAGGGTGAGAAATCCTGGGCCCTCTGTCAGTCCTTCTGTCACTCTTACCTCCTCACTCCACAATTGCCTGAACAACAACAACTCAAACTGAGCATTCTAAGCTCCCCAGAGCAGCTATCCACTGAGTGTGGCTTATGCTGCTGCAAGAGTTCTAGATGACCTAACCATTCCTCCCCCAGGCTAGCTTAGTAAACAATTATGTCATTATGTCAGGAGCCCCTAATGAGCTCCTACCAGCTGCCTGCTGCCTTTCTAACAATAATACTGATGAGATTCTAGTAACCCCAGGGACTGGGTGGTTACTCAAATATGACTGCAGCCAATTTGATGACCCTTGATCCCATCAGCCAACCAACCAGAGGGCTAGGATGCCCAGTAAGCAGCCAGAGAATTGTGGGGAGCTGATATAATCAGGGACTCACCCAAATGGACTAGTAGGCTACAAGGCCCAATCAGATGGCAGGACAGGGCAAAAGGACTGATGGACAGCCCTGCCTGTCCAATGGGACACTGAATTGGAGGAAAGAAGTTTCTGTACTCTGAAGGAGCTTGTAGCAATTTGAGTGAGACACTGAGGTATTTAGACTTGTTGCTGGTGAGACCAAGTGAGAGGCCTGCAAGCCAAAAATCCTGCTAGCCCTCACCAGGTTTCATCCTGCAAAATCGATGTGAGTCTTATCCTGGGATTATACTTCATTTCATTTGATTTTTATTTTATACTGAAAAGGTCTGTGGGCAATGCCCATTTTCACAGATGTCCAGTTTCAGTACATTATACATATAATGAGTGTTCCATGGAAAGACAACTATAGAGTGAAACTGTGACAGACAAGCACCTATTGAAAGAAACCACTGAGATTTTGAGCCTGTGGGGCATTGCTGCATACATACTATAAGATGCTGAGCTGTACAGAACAGAGACAGAGGCCTGCATTCTATCCAGGTTGCTTCAGTGCCAGGTAAGGGCATGCTAGCCTTTATCTAGAGGACAGGAGTGGAGCAGGGAGCAGGAATACAAGAGGCACGTACCCTCAGTATGTGGGTATTCTTGATGGGGGGGGAGTTGGATCATGAGGGTCATTCCTGGTACCTGGGCTTCTTGGGAACCAGGAAGTCACTTCACAGTGCTCCTGTGACTCAGAGCTGAGCCAAAAGGATTGTGCCCTAAGAAATGTGAGCCAGAGGGGTTGTGCTGCTGCAAAATGTCTCAGAAAGTTCAGAGGTCCTTCATTCCCAGGCATCTGGGGCCTGTTCCTGACTGCTGCTTGACCTGCTGATGTGTGCTGTTCCCCACCTCGACTGAGCTGCTGCATCCATGGGTCTTGTGAGTGCTGGCGTTGCTGGCTGGGGTCTTTCGTACTTTCCCAATTTGGATTACAAGTACATCCTCTGGATAACAAGATAGTCTTTATGCATTTACATTTGGATTTCAAGTTCTTTAAATTCTGCTAGCACAGAATTGAAAGCTTGCTAATTTTCATCAAGAGTACAACCAAAATAATCAAGGCAATGTTGCTACTAGGCCTGCACTGAGACTTTAGTGTAATTTGTGGGTAACCAGAGTCATTAGTTCTCGTGTCATATTTGAAAATACCAGTTTCAGTACTGGTACCAGCTGAAGAGTTTACCACACACTGTGTAGTATAATTCATCTCTTTTTTGCCCCTTGATTGGGTGGGTGCTTCATAGACGATCTGAGATCTGGGAATGTTGTAGTGACCCACAGTACAGTGGCTCAAGGGGGGCATTGTAACAGGGTGGGAGTGCTCAAGGTGACTTAAAACTGTCTAACCCCTGCTTTTATTCCTCAGCCTCATTCTCTCTGCCATGTGGTGTTCCTCAGGGCTCTGTGCTGTCCCCTATGTTGTTCGCAGTGTATCTGCTGCCATTGGGAGACATTGTGAGATGGTATGGGCTGAGGTTTCACTGTTATGCAGATGACATTCAGCTCTACCTGTCTTTTGCACCCCGACCAGGATAGTACGATCTATATCTTTAATAGCTGCCTCATAGAAATCCAGGACTGGATGCAGGCCAAGTGGTTAAGGTTGAATCCCAATAAGACTGAGGTGTTGGTGGTGGATCCGGGTCATACGATAGAGCGGGTGGGGGGCACAGTCAGCCTCTGGGCTTTGGCAAGAGGTAACCAGCTCATGCCCTCCTTTCAGGTGTGGAATCTGGTGGTGATTTTTGATGAGGGGCTGACGCTGTGTGCGCAGCTGTCGGGAGTAGTCAAGTCCTCTTTCTATCATCTGAGGAACGTTGCCCGGATTAAGCATCTTGTTCCGTCTTGCGACCCTCCAATGTTGATCCATGCCTTTGTGATTTCACACCTTGACTACTGTAATTCCCTCTATCTAGGGCTTCTGGTGGTTGATATCTGACACTTGCAGCTAGTGCAGAATGCTGTGGCCAGGCTACTGACTAGGGTGTCCCAGGTCAGTCAAATCACCCCTGAGCTGTGCAAACTGCACTGGCTGCCTGTACAGTGGTGGATCACCTTCAGGGTCAGTTTACTGACATATAAGGCCCTACACAGACATGGTCCAGGCTACCTGTAAGAACTCCTGGTTCCTTACTGCCCCCTCCATCCCCTCCGTTCATCCAATGAGGGATTTCTAGAGGTTCCCAGGGTCAGATTGAAAACTTCTGGTGCTTGAGCATTTATGTATGCAGCCAGTACCCTGTGGAACTCTCTACCTCATCAGATTCAAGAGTGCCAGACAGTGGAGAGCTTTAAGATGGCTGTTACGGTGTGGGTTCTACAGATGGACACAGGACTCAGTAATTAAGGTGCAACCCATGTTGGCTTGTGGGATGTTTATTAATCTTCATAAGCTTTTCTTCTGCACCATCAAAGAATAACATAAACTTCAAAAAGAAATTAACAAAAAAAAAAATAAACAACTTTGTTAATGCAAAGAAAAACAAATATAATCCTTACAGCAGGAACCTTCTCTCTCCACTGGTCAGAAGATACTGACCCTATCTAACAGGTATCTGTTCAGGTAGGATTTATATACCCACCTACCTGAATCAGGTGACACAGCATCATCAAAATAAAAATATCTTTTAATAGCTTCTAAAACAATTCTGTACATATTCCTTAGTGTATTACTTGATATAAACAACCTGTTTTAAAGGTTATCTCTTAAAGGTTTTCTTTGGTAAAACTTTACCATGCCGTAGAATGTTCTCCAGACAATGATTGACAGGTTCTTGCTATAAATGTGGGCCACTAGGGGCCGCTGATCCCCTAAAGGAACAGTCAGACTGCAGCAGGCTTTCTCAGAGAACAGGCCTTCCCTTTTTGTTTCCAGGAGCAGCCCAAACAAAGTTCAGGTAACCTCCTTATCTAGACATTTCTTTCTCTAATGCCTTCTTGTGGGAATTCTGTACATAACCTCTTTTTAGGTCTACCATAATGTTTGTTTTAAATGAAGAGGCATTTAAAACAAATTTAAATTGTATTTGGTTCTTTTATTTCAAGAGCTCTACAGAACAGGGGACAAGTTTGTTTTTCCTATAGTCCTGGTAAGAAAGCAGCTAATACACAGAAGGAGCAAGTCTCAGTGCAGCAGAACTAAGACAAAACAGCATTCTGTACGCAAGGTTAATGCTTGCAGCAGGGAGTGTGCTTACCACAGAAACCCTGTTCAGACAAAAACAAACTCTCTTTCTCTTAGTAAGACTCTCAAATGATAATTTATAACATACAGTCTCCTGTCTATTTTCCACACTGCAATTGAATATTACTCTGTCCTTTTCTTGAACAGAACCAGTAAATAATATTGGAATCAAATATTCCAGGGAAATGAAGTCTGTATTTACCTATTACTGCAGGCAGTTAATCTGTTATTTCAATAACTTGATATTTAAGAGTACCCAAGGAAAAAGAGAAATAAAGCATGAAGAGGGTAACAGAGATGGGGGGGGCTGTGTAAGGAGGTGGCCTGCCTTCATACAGAAAATACAGGGCTAGCCTTAGAAGAGGGGAGGAAAGAGGTTGCAACCAGAGAAAGAAATAAAGGATGAGTACTTTTATTTAGTGGCAGAGACTAACCCTGTCACAATGGCTTTAAAAACTGATTTGTTTAATTGTGTTTTGTGGGACTAAGTTTAAGAAGTATCACTGAATGTATAGTCTTCTAATGTTTATTTAATTGTATTTTATCTTTTCATCCTGCTTTTATTGTCTTACTATATGGCACATTGATAATTTTGAATTGCGCTATATAAATAAACGTTATTATTATTTTTATTTTACAGCTTCCAGGCCTGTGTCCTCAAATAAAAGCTCTGTTAATTAGTTGAATTTACTTTTGTGTGTGCGCTCAGTTAGTATAACCTGATCAAAATCTTTACTGGTGAAGGTAATCACTGGCTTACTGGCTTCCAGGTGGTATTCCAGTCCAGTGTAGGGAGATGGGTAGGTGGTGCATCCCAGGGGGTGCTACAGCACACAGCATCTGGCCACATATTCTCTTTGAGTGGAGGCACTTCAGTATTACTTATTTGTTCTGGCACAAACCACCCCACCACATGAGAAAGAATGCCACCCCCTCAACCAGGTGGGCACTGTACAGTCACCTGGCAGGGAATGAACCCAGACATGGTGAACCAAGGGTCAAACATTGGAAGTACTGCTGGGGTCTCCTGTTAAAAATCTGGACATATAGTACTTGGAGGCTTTTCGAGACTTTTTGCCATTGACCCTCCCCCTGAAAATTTCTGTGAAAGTAAAAATGACTTTTCAAGAGGTAAAGGATTAGTGTGTGTTCAAGGGTTTGGACCCTCAGAAAGTAGTCCTGGTGAAGAATGTGTACAAGGAGCATGACAAGGATCCATCTTGAAAGTGCTGGAGGATGCCCTGAAAGCTTGCAGGAACATGAACATTCAGAAATTGACTAAAGAATCAGGTCCCCACTTTAGAAACTTAATTGTAGTAACTAAGAAGGATTTAGGGGCCATGATGCTGCCTGCCATGGTGACCCCTGAAGAGTCTCAAGAGGTCTGGGTGGTGATAAGCAGAGAGAGTGCTGTCAGTCCAAAACCTCCTTCACCATGCCTGAATTCTGCTGAAGAGTTCAAGACCAAAAAATAAATGTTATTGGCTAGTGAAGGGAAGACCTTTAAGGATGGGCAGACCTTGTTGCCTCCCTGGGCAACCTCAGAAGAGTCTGGGCTAGCTTGCTCTGCTGGTTCAGACTATTATAGATGCCTAAGAATTTTTTTCTGGCACCATCCCTACCCCCACTGGAGAAGATGAATATGAAACCTGGATCAATTATGCTATCCCAATGCTATATGAATAGCAATACTGTCTAGTGAAAAAATGCAAGAGACTGGCAGAGTGTTTAAAGGGGCCAGCATTGGATGCCATCCAGCCCATGCATGCCACAGACCCAGAGGCCCAAGCAGATGAAAACCTTGCTGCCCTAGACAGTGTGTGTGGTAGAACAGGATCCTGTAATGACATGTGCTGGAAATTTAAGACCACCAAACAGTGCCAGGGGGAGCCCCTCTCTGTCTATTTACACAAACTTGAGAATGCCTTACAAAAGTGTGCCACTGAGGTGGAATAGAGTTCAAGAATCTGAACAAGGTATGACTAGAACAAGTGCTGAAGGCCACTAATTGTCAAAGTTACTGCTGCTAAAATTGTGCTTAAAAGAGAGACTGGCTGATCCACCCTCCTACCAAGTCCTGCTGTGGGAGGTTGGGGAGGCTGAGGAAAAAGATGAATAGTGGGGACCCCCACCTGCTTCCACTACTAGTGTCCAAGTGTTGCACATTGGGGGCTGCCTTCATGTCAGAGAGTTACAGAGACTGATTCAATAAATGAAAAGTGTGACAGTTCAGCCTAGTATGATCAGCCCAACCCCCAACAAGCCTGAACCTTTAGCCTCCAGCATGCCCATGTTTAGTAGTCTTGTGTTGGCTGCCTCAAGTACTGGAATGTGAGCCTCAAATGCAGTCTAACTTGAGGAATTCCATTCTCAACTGACTGAGCTAAAGAAAATGATGGGAGAATCAATGCCCCTCCAAGTCCTGCAATCTCCCAGGTCTCCTACCCATGAGCAGGGACATCGATGGAACTCTGTCTGGCACTCCTCAACAGCTGATGTGTAGAAATTATGTTTATTGCCACCACTGTGGTGATGCTGGGCATATCCAATGTCAGTGCAGTCAGAAAGCAACTTTCAGAGGGTCACCAACAGGGTATTCTGAGAGAAATTGGACACAAACACTGCTAGGGTTTTAAACTTTAGCGAGTCCCAGTAGAGGAGCACTCTGGTGCCCTGGGAACAAGTTGCTTATCAATAACCATTGTTAAAGCTACAGTCCATGTCAAAACCAACACTTCAGATACTAAAGCCAAAATGCTGAGGAATTGGGATGAGATTGTGGGTCCTACTGTAGATGTGGACGCTTCAGTTGCAGATGGCCAACCCGAGTACTCCTGGATAGTGGCTTCCAGGTCACTGTAATGTTTAAAGACCATTATGATAGGTATCTGTTTCACAAAAAGTTGGGAGAGCCTGGAAGGATTGGATGTGTGGGGTCTCATTGAAGCTTCATACTCCCATTTGGGCATGATTCATATCTGGATCTCTTTCCTGGTGAAACTGCTGGAACTCCTACTTCTGTGGAGATGTAATATATATATAATATATATATGTATATATATGTGTGTGTTTGTGTATGTATATGTGTGTGTGTGTATATATATATATATATATATATATATATATATGAAGATATTTCAATCATTGTAGGATCCAATGTCTGTATGTTCCACTTCTTGGGTCAGTTGGGCAAAGAGTCTGAAATCAGACAAGGAAAAGCATCAGTGCCCCTCTGGAATTGTCAGACAAGCTTACACTTGCAACACCCCTGTCCTACTTGAGGATGAGTCTGTGAGAGAAGTGGTGTCAAGGAAATAGTGCACATCGGGGGATCTTGCCACAAGCAGCTGCTAATTTTGGACGGTCCAGAGGAAGCTGATTTGCCAGAGGGGCTCATAGTTAAACCTTGCATATTGCCAGCTAAAGCTCATGCCTATGTCTGACAAGTAACAGTTCATGTGAGAAATGTTGCAGATCGACCAATGACCATCCAAAGGGGATTGATCCCTATCTGGGTCTATTGTGCCAATCTGGTAATGCAGCCACAAAAGAGAGAAACCCCAGCTCTGAGAGAATTAGATCCTTCATTGTTCAAGTTTGGAGACCCCTCTTTGTCCACAGACTGGTAGAACAGAATTTGAAAGAATATGGCACAGGAACAGAAGTTTCATTCGTGAAGGAATGGGGTGTTGGGTATGTAAAGTGTGTACAGCACCACATCTGGGTCAATGATGAGAGACCTGCTTGGGAAAGGCTGAGATGACTGGCTCCCACCAGCATAGGGTTAGGGAAGCAAAGGCTACATTCTACGATAATGAACTAGACTCTGCTGCAAAGTGTTCCTCTAAATTTTGGAAGACAGTTAATGAAATGTCAGGGTACACCCCGTGCAACTCTCTGCCAGTAAAGATTAACTCAGGGGATACTACTATCTGTAATAAAATGGGAATTCTAGACTCCTTTAATAACCATTTTTCCACTGCTGGTCTTGCATTTGACAACTTTCCTGCATGCTTGGGATGCTCCCAACTTGGAGTGCAAGATGAGAAATCTGCTGCCCGTGCCCCTGACTTCGCATTCCAGCCTGTTTCCCTCCAAGAGGTCGAAGAGCTTTTGATTCAGTTGGACTCTAAGAAAAGTGTTGGTGCTGATTCATTAGATCCCTATTTCCTTAAGATTGCCTACCGTGTACTAGCGGTGCCAATTACTCATCTCTTTAACCTATCACTGCCTCAAGGGAGTATTCCACCGATATGGAAAACCGCACATCATTTCCCTGTTTAAATCGGGGGAACCTTGTGATCTGGACAATTACAGACCGATACCTCTCCTACCTATCTTGTCAAAACTCCTGGAAAAAATACTGAGTAACCAGCTCAGGATCTACATTGAGTCAAATAACCTATTAAACCCTATGCAATCTGGCTTTAGATCTAGACACAGTACTATTTCAGCACTTGCTAAGTAACCAATGACTGGCACCATGACCTGGACAGTAAAAATGTTGTCTGCGCTGTGTTCTTAGACATAAGTAAGGCTTTTGACAGTGTGGATCACAGCATGCTCCTCTCTTCCTTGAGGAATATAGGTCTTGACTCAGTTCCAATGAGTTGGTTTACTGATTATCCCCTCAGGACGGCTTCAGTAGATCAAGGCTGAGGGTGATCTATCCTCTCTCAAACTACTTCAAAGGGTTGTGCCTCAAGGGTCAATACTTGGACCATTACTGTTTGCTATCTATATTAATAATATTGATGATAGCATACATAAGGCCAGTATACATCTGTTTGCGATGACACTGTTCTTTATCTTAGTCGTCTGACCACTGAAGTCACCTGTGCAGATCTCCAGGAGGAATTTAACCAGCTGCAGAAACAGCTTATTTTTAAAAAGCTCCTCCTAAATGCAAAAAAAAAAAATAAAGCAATGCTTTTCTCACCCCACAGTCATGTGGTGAACCTGGCCACTAATGGAACGTTACCTCTGATCACCACAATCCTCGGAGAGAACTTGGAGTTTGTTCCAAAGTTTAAATATTTGGGAGTGTGGCTGGATCTGAATCTCTCTTTCATAGAACATATTGAGGACTTGCTAAAGAGAGTAAGACAAAGACTGGGTCTTTTCTTTAGGATTAACCAGTTTCTTACTAGTCAGGCAAAAAAGCGACTGGTCCAAACAACCATTCTCTCTCTAGTTGACTATTCAGACTTCTTATATAGTCATTGCCCTAAAGCCTCTTTTGACAAATTGGACACACTTTATCACAGATCTATTAGGTTTATATCTGGCCTTCCCCTCTCCACCCACCACTGTGCATTGTATGCAACTGTAGGGTGGAACTCTCTTATATTTAGGCAGAATAGAAACGCGATGATCTGGACGTTCAGAGCAGTCACAAATAAGCTTCCCCAATATATCATTGACTGTGTCCCACTAAGCACACCGGGAAAACATGTCTTAAGATGTGCCTCCTTTATCACATTGTGTATCCCCAAGGTTTTTTCCCACTATGGTAGAGCAGCAATTAGTTCTGTGTTACCTTTCTTGTGGAATAAACTGCAAAAATTGTTGAAATTGAATACTCTCATCAGTTTGGATTCATTCAAGACCCTTTATGCTCGGACTGTGAGGGAATCCTGTAATTGTTTACCATGTCACTAATCTACCTTGTATTATAGGCTGCAGCTCCTTGTAGACTATATTATAGTATAATGCTGGCTTCATGTGCCCTCTCTACTCTAATCTCATCACAAGGTCGTATATCATTAAACTGTATGGGAATTCCATAATCGCTTCCCCTTTTCCGCAGACTGCCTCTGCACCATTTTTCCATGCATGCTGCTCAGGCCATTGCTCTCCTTCTCCCTGCCTTGTTCTTCCCTACATCTTCCCATCCCCCTATCCCCTGCTGCACCTCCCCCTCCCTGTTCATCAGCTTCTGTTTGTTGGGAACTCCATATATCCCCTCAACCTAGCTGTGCATCCCAGGCCAGGACTAAGTACTGTACTGACTACATTATTCGCCTATCTGTTATCTGACTGAACCATTGTTATTTTCCCCGAAGCCATTGAGGCCTACCAAATCTCACATATATGACACAGTATCCTCTGTGCTGTTGTATGCTTACCTCTGTATTGTATCAGATACTGTATTATGCACCTTCTTTGTATTATTTGTTGTTATGGTGATGCTAATGTAACAGTGATTGTAAATAATTCTTTGTAATGTAATTGTAATGTATTTTGAACCGGTAATAACCATGTCCATCTTGCAAATGAGCTTGTTCAATGATGTTTGCCTGGATAAATAAAGATTTTATTGATTGATTGAGCATAGAAGATGTTCAAAAGCCCTTGCAGGAGATGGTAGCTGAAGACTTCATGATTCTAGGAACCACAGTTTGTCACCAATTGCATTTGTCAGGACAAAGAGTGGAGCTGTCAGAATGTGTTTGGACTACCAGACTCTACACAAAAGAACTGTACTCAGTCAATACACTAGTTCACAAGCCCAAGATATCCTAGATTGCCTGAAATAGAAGTCAATGGTTCAGTGCAATGGATTTGACATCTGGCTGCAATAAAATCTCCATGGCCAAGCAAGATCAAGAAAAGATGGTGTTCACCCACCCCTTGGATTTGGTGAGTTTCTCCAAATGCTGGAAGGAACCTGAGGGGTGCCAGCGACATTCCAATCTCTGGGTGAGAGGAACCTGTTGAAATGCCATGTGTACCTGGGCAACATTATCAAATTTGGGAGAACCCTGTAAGAACACACAGTCCTGCTGTTCAAAATACTCAACAAACTGGAAGAGTATGGCTTCAAGCTGTCTGTCGACAAGTGCCATTTCTTTAGGATCTCGGTTAAGTATGTGGGTCACATTGTGTCCCAAGATGGCATCTGTACCAGTTCTGACTATGTCCAGGCTGTCATAACTATGCCAAAACCCACTTGGCTGAGAGAACTGCAGAGCTTCTTGGAATTTTTCAGCTATCATCGCAGGTTCATTAAAGAATACACCAAGATTGTTAAGTCCCTGCAGGATCAGACACAAGGGTATCCTCCTACGAACCAGAAAAACAAGAGGATGCCACAGTCCACTCATGAAAACATTAACTTCAGAGTACATGAACTGTTTGGCTCCACATGGATCCAAGCTCGTGACGACGCATTTGAAGAGCTAATCAGACTGACCAATGCCTTAGATTGCCTGAATGGAAGTCAGTGGTTGAATGTGATGATCTGAGATCCGGATATTATCAAATCGCCATATCTGAGCAAGATTGAGAAAAAACAGCATTCGTCTGCCCCCTGGGGATCTACACGTTTCATTGAGTGCCACAAGGGATCTCAGGGGTAATGGCACCATTCCAATGGCTGATGGAGAGAACTGTAGGTGAGATGAACCTGTTGGATATTTGGACAACATTATCGTATTTGGGAGAACCCTGAAAGAACACAGAGCCTGGCTGTTCAAAGTACTTAGACTAGAAGAGTATGGCCTCAAGCTGTCTGCCCACAAGTGCCAGTCATTTAGGACCTCAGACAAGTATGTGGGTCATGTTGTGTCCCAAGATGGCATCCATACCAGCATGGGGTCAAAACCATGCATACTGCAAAAACGCAGCACTATACCATGCTGTTGCAGCAGCAAACGAGCACTGAAATCAGTGCTGGACATGTTTTCTTCAGGGGGCTTTGCCCCCCGCACCCCCCTTTTGGGGGGCTGCACCCCCAAACCTTCCTCCATTAAGATAACATCCTCCAGGTGAGGCAACTTGGGGAGACGCATGATTACTTCATGGGCGGTTTTGCCCTGTACGGATATGTGTGCATGGACATGATCCGCTAGGCATCCGTACCATTCCCAATTACGTCCAGGCTGTCTCAACCATGCCAACCCCCCCCCCAAGCTGAGAGAACTGCAGAGTCTGTTGGGATTCTTCAGCTATTATCACAGGTTCATTAAAGGCCACTCCAAGATCGTCAAGCCTCTGCAGGACCTGACCCAAGATTATCCCCCTGCCAACTAGAAAAACAAGAGGGTGTCACAGTCCACTCCTGAAAAAGTTTAATACTCAGTGCATGAACTGTTTGACCCCAGATGGACCTAAGCTTGTGATGAAGCATTTGAAGAGATAACCAGGCAGTTGACCAATGCCCCCATGTTGGCAATGCAGGCCCCAAGAAGCCACATGAGTTGCACAAAGATGCCAATCTCAGAGGTTCAGTGATTTGGGAACAATGCTATATCAAGTAAACCCGCAAGGGCTCTGGCCAATAGATCATGACAGTAGCAGTTTGTCACCATCAGAAAGAAAATATCATGTCCACAGGCTGGAGGATTTTAGCACTAAAATTGGCAATTGTCAATCAATTTCATGAGTATCTGTATGTGAATCACACACAGTCTGCACCGATAACAACTCCCTCACCTATGTGCAGATGACAGCAACGTTTTTTTTCCTCATTTTATCAGGAGAGACACACTAAGCTGAAGCTTATTTACAGATGCAACCTGGGAGCACAAAGAAGTTAAGTGACTTGCTCAGGATCTCACAGTATACAAGTGGGGGCTGTGGGATTAAAACCCAGATCTCCAGGTTTGCAGCTCAGAGCCTTAAACCACTGCACTATACTGCCTCCAAGTTGGATGCTACAGACCATCATTGGTTGTCAGCCCTCTCAACATATGATTACTGTGTGGAGTATCACCCCAGAAAAAGCAACATGGACACTGACATGCTCTTTGAAATTCACCACCCAGGGGTGCCAGGACCTGAATGGATCTGAATCCTAGAGACTGACATTAAAACTTTTTGAGAAAGATATGACCCAGAAGAATTGACAAACTCCAGTGACCCACCTAACTGGATGGACAGCATGGATACCTCATCAGACTGCATAACTGTGGCCTATTGCATTATTGTGTCACTCAGTAAACCCACTTTGCCACAAATGAGTCCACACTACTGTAGAAAAGAGGAAATAGAGACTCCCTGCAATCAGAGACACTGTTAAACCCATCCAATGAGGGGGAAGTCCAGATCTTGTCAAAATGAATCATCCTGACAACTCCCTGCTACTGAGAGAGTGGAGGAAATTGAAAGAGCATGAAGGTGTGATTTACAGAGAGCCACAAAACAATGATGGGCCTAGCCTAAAACAGTTGTTACTGCCAGTCCAGTTCAGAACACTCACTATCAAAGCCCTACATGATGGGTTGAGGCACCTGGACATTGACAGAACATTGGAACCAGTTAGAAGAAGGTTCTATTGGCCCGAGATGAGCACGGAGGTGGAGAACTATTGTAAACAGTGTATGAGATGCAGCCAGTGGAAAACGCTACCCACCCAATCAGCCCGTTTCATGAACATTACCACAAGTACCCCATAGATTTGGTTGCCATTGATGTTTTGAGCTTGTAGCCAGACAAAAGAACATTGCCAGCATACTGGTGGTGACAAATCACTACTCCAGGTACACACTAGTGTTTTCCAGGAAAGACAAAAAGGCCACAGCCATAGCCAAGATTCTGATTGAAAAGTATTTTGTTCATTATGGACTGTCAAAGAGAATTAATTCTGACCAGGGTTGAGATTTTGAAAGTCGGCTGATCAAGGAGAAGTTGTCTCTGAGGAATTCAGAAGTCGGGGACCACACTTCCTACCACCCTTAAGGCGATCCACAACCAGAAAAATTTAATAGGACCCTGTTGAATATGTTTGAATATGTTAGACTTGTTGAATCCTTGTAAAAAATCAAATTGACGTCAACAAGTAAGCATGCTCAACTATGCATACAACTGCAGTCACAGTGGGCAATCCTCATATCTGCTCGTGTACCGTATGTAAGGGAGGCCAGGCTCCCAGTGGACCTTGCTTCTGGAGTGTCATCTGGAGACAATCTATAGAGTTGCACTAAAAATATTCAAAGACTAAAACAGCAATTATATGATGCCTACAGGCAGGCTACAGAATTGTCTGCAAAGAGAAACTTGGCAAACAAAACAATATATGGCAAATCTGTCAGAGCTCATGAGTTACTCCCTGTAGACAGAGTCTTGGTCCAGAACTTGGGTTTACCAGGAAAGCATAATATTGTAAATCAGTGGGGCAACATCCCATATATGGTCACAGAAAAACTTGTGGACTTACCAATTGTACAGAATTCATCCAGGAGGGGATACTAGTAGAAGTAAAACTTTGCACCGTAATTATTTGCTCCCTATTGGAGAGTTGGACATGCCAAATGTGGACAATGGCCTAGTACTTCCCCAGAGAATGAAAACTAGAAGTTCTTATAAACACAGAAGCAAACCTAGTCAGCCTGAGACCAACCTGGATAATTGTCCACTCAGTCCTCCAGAGTAGCCTTCACCTGAACAAGCACAAAATGCAACAGATAGATCTGATGATGAGGATGACCTTGTTTGTTATTATTCTGCTGTGGACATTCCCCAGCTGTTAAATGCTTCTGATGATTGTTGGATGCCAACTACTCCACCCACACAGTTAAATCCAGAAGCAGTGTCTTTTGAACCCCCAGTTGGGCTAGCTATCCCTGAACTAGAGCATGGGGATGATAACATAGATTTCTGAGCAACTGTCAGACATTGTAATGGAACCAGCTTGTTCTGAGAAACCACATTCATGGGCCAACGTGCTGGGAAGTGCACCTCCAGTTTCCCTGGACACAGAAGAGGTCCCATGGCAACATTCAAAAAGACCTGCAAGACCTAATTTGAAATTTATTTATGACACTCATGGTGCTTCCACTGACCTGCCCCGTTATCTAGTGCATCATGAAGTCAATATTACACCCCATTCCATACCCCATATTGTGTTTTATAGTCCTAGGTTATATTATTGGGATGCAGAAACCAGGAAATATTGGTCAGATAGAAACCAATTATCTTTGAAGAAATGTTTGTGAAGATGTACAGTCTGAAACCTGTTGATATTGTTATGTGTCTATGGACCCTGTGAATAGCCTAGCTACTGTAGGCAGTCTTGTAGAACAGTTAGTTGTTGTTGGTGCCTGTTTTATGTCTTTCAAATATGCACTGGATAGAACTCATGGAATTTCTGTGACAACAGTTCATGACCACGTGAGAATGGCACCCCCTCTTCTGGAGGGAGCTTACCTGGACTGCTGCTGCAGCTCTAGCATGCTCCTGTTGTATCACCAGGTCTCTTAGTTGACTGCATGTGTGGCACAGAGTGAGAGAGAGAGAGAGAGTGAAAGAGAGCCAGGTGCCAGGAGAACTCTTCAGTGCCTCCTGCACCCTGCTGTCTTTGTAGCAGCAGTTGCATTTCTTAGAGCTTGTCCCCCTACTGTAGCAGAGGGGATAGGGAACAGCAAGGACCACCACACCTTCTGTTCAATGCCACGTGAATGCCACATTTTCAGTGTGGGCTCACATATTGTCAGGGGTTCTTCCCAGTGTTTCCCCTTCAGACTATGCCACAGTGCCTGACACAGACTCAACCACACTCTCAATGGCCACAGCCAGACTTTAGAGCATGAGGCTCCTCTACAAATATGGCCTCAGCCAATCTGATGACCCTTGACCCTACCAGTCAACCAATCAGAGGGCCGGGATGCCCAGAAAGCAGCTAGGAGAATTGTGGGAGGATAACGTAATTGAGGACCCTCCCAGAAGGACTGGGGTCAATCAGAGGGCAGGACAGGGCAGAACAGCCCTGTCTGTCCAGTGGGAAACTAAACTGGGGTAAAGACGTTTCTGGGCTCTCAAGGAGCTTGTGGCAGTCTAACACTGAGGTGTTCATACCTGCTGCTGGTGAGACCAAGCGAGAGACCTAGGCAGGCCAAAAATCCTGCAAGCCCTCACCAGGATTCATCCTGATAAGTCACTGTAAGCCTGTCCAGAAACTATGCCAGGGAAAGTCGCCTGTGTAGTGAAAGCTGTGAAATTGTGCCAAACTAGCACCTGTTAGAAGAAACTACTGAAAGTTTGAGTCTCTGGGGCATTACTGCATACCAAAGATGTTGAGCTGTACGGAGCAGAGAAAGAGACCTACATCCTACCCAGGTTGTTTCAGAGCCAGGTAAGGGGCTGATGGCCCTTACCTAGTGGGGTGGATTGGGGAACAGAGAGCCATGGGTGCATGCTCTGAGTACATTGGTATTATATATCTGGAAGGGAGTCAGACTTGGGGGGGGGCATTCCTGAGGTCTGGGCTTCTTGGGAACTGGGAAGCCACTAACCAGTGCTACTGTGATTGAGAGCTGAGCCAGAAGGGTTGTGCCCTGAGAGGTGTGAGCGAGGGGGGGGGCTGTGCTGCTGCAAAACATCTGAGAGTTCAGAAGTGTTTCATTCCCAGGCGACTGGGGCCTGTTCCTTCTGCTGCTGTGTGCTGTTTCTAGCCGCGTCTGAGCTGCTGCATCCATGGGTCTCATGAGTGCTGACATTACTGGCTGGGTTCTTTTGTACTTTCCCTAGTTAGACTGCAATTAATTCATTTGGATTACATGTTGGTTTTCAAACATTTTCCATTTGGATTTCAAGTTCTTAAAATTGTACTAGCACACTATCATCTGTTTGGGGGCTAATTGTGAGATCACTAATTTTCATCATGTGCACCACCGAGAGAACCCAGGCAACATAGCTACCAGTCCTGCATCAGGACTCCACTGTAATTCCTTGGTACCCAGAGTCATTGGTCCTTGTGTCATACTTGAAATCATAGTTTTAGTACTGGTACCAGCTGAAGAGTTCACTGCACCCTGTGTAGAACAATTCATCATTTTGTGCCCCTTGATTGGGTAAGTGCTTCATAGATGGAGTGGGATCTGAGAGGGTGGTAGTGACCCAAAGTACAGCAGCTCCAAGGGGACACTGATACAAGGTGGGAGTGCTCAATAACTTACAACTGTCTAACCCCTGCTTTTACTCCAGCTTTCCAGTCTGTGTTCTCAAATAAAAGCACTGGTAATTTGTTGAACTTCATGTCTGTGTGTGTGCTCAGTTTATATAACCTGATCAAAGTGTTTATTGGTGAGATAATAACTGTCTTATTGATCCCCAGGAGGTGTTCCAGTCCAGTGTAGGGAGGTGAGTAGGTACTGCATCCTGGGGAAGGGGGTACTTCACATGTCTGGCCCTCTTGTTCTATTTGGGTGGAGGCACTCTGCTATTGCTGATTTGTTCTGGGATGAATCCCCTATGGCAGGAGAAAGAACAAACCCAACCCGCTCAACTAGGTGGGTCTTGTACAGTCACCAGACATGAGTGTGAACCCAGGCACAAGGACCGGGCATCACAAGTAGTTTTAGGCTAATTTATTTTGACACTGCTGTTCCTATTTTTCTTGCTAATTGTTCTGCATGCCCCGCCCCCCACACACACAAGCAGATTTCTCTTTTTAAGGTTCAAGTAAAGCTTGAAAAGTCTATTTTAATGTATGGTGGAATGTTGTTATTGGTAAAAATCCAGCTTTTTACAGGGTTGTTGTACCTCAATGTGATGTCATAATGTTGTTATACCATTGTGGATACGTCCGATCGATGGTAGAACAACATGGAATGCGATGTGCAAACCTCAGGTCTTCAGAACCAGCCATAGCGGTGAGTACTGGACCTGTAACACAATGGCGGTGACTAAAAAAATTTAAAGTAAGAATCCTAACTCACTTTTTTTGTTCTGATAGTGTAACATACACTATAAAAAATAATTTATAGTCCACTGTTGGTAACCAGTGTATTTTGCTGTCTCGAGGCTGCCAAGATGACCAAAACCTCTCAAACTTCACTTTTGAGGGTTGAACGGTCACCATGGCAACCTCTCAACGGCAAACAGGCTGATTACCAATAGAGGACAATACTTTATCCTCAGTGTTGTCATGCATGTTATTTCATGCATTTTAGAAAGCTTTAGGTTACGTTTTGTGTACAGGAGTTTGCCATGGTGAGCTCAGAGTAATGACACAGTATGCAGAATGTAGTACAGTTAAGACATTTCCTTTTGAATTGAACCCCCCGAATGTGCAAACCCATGGTGCTTTGCACTGAGTTTTAGGCTTTATAATGGTTTGAATATGACTGGCTTGAATATATTCATGAAAATATACAATCTGACTCTATATTTTTCTCACTATAAAAGATTCCAGGCATCTTCCAGTTTTATTTGGTGGTACAATTTCTTAATCTCACCAAAAAGGTGAGTATTTTACAAATATGTGCATTTAGTTTTTCCTCAAGAAAAAAAGATGGGTGATACATTTTGCATAGAAATAGCATTGTAGACCTAGTAAGGGTTAGGATCGAATAAATAAAAAAAGACTCATGGTGTGCAGTACAGGAGGTACCTACACAAGTACACTTGGTATGCTAATATTTTTCTTAATTGTGGCTGAAACGAGTTTTTGGGAAAAACAGTTTTCATTGCAACTTGTCTCTGGATGCGGGGAAGGTGCAAGAGGACTGGAAGAGGGCGCACGTGGCACCGTTGCACCAAGGAGGTAGTAGGAAGGCGATGCAGAATTATCGCCTGGTCAACCTCACCTCGGTGGTGCAGGCAGGTCATGCAGGCACTCAAAAAAGAGAATGTGGAGGACTACCTGAAGGACAGTGGCTTGCAGGACAACTGGCAGCATGGCTTCAAAGGAAGTCATGTCAGATTAACTTAATTGAGTTCTTTGATTGGGTGATGCAGGTGATCGACCCGGAGGGGGGTGGACATAGCCTATCTGGACTTCAGCAAGGCCTTCAACACCATCCCCCAAAGAAGGTTTGTGAGCAAACTGGAAAGTATAAGGATAGGTGGGAAAATAACCAGGTAGGTGGAAAACTAGCTCGAGGGAAGGAGCCAGACAGAGGTGGCAAACAGGGTGTACTCCGGGATGGGGGGTGACAAGTGGGGTGCTCAAGGGGTCAGTGCTGGGACCCCTCCTTTTTAATATCTACATCAACAATATAATGGAGGGGTTGAGGGGAAGGGTGAGCCTATTTGCTGATGATACAAAAATCTGCAATAGGGTGTACACGGCAGGGGGTGGAGAACATGAGGGAGCACCTGAAGACTCTGAAGAGATGGTCTGAGACTTGGCAACTAAAATTCAATGCTAAAAAGTGTGCTGTGATGCACTTGGGGCACAGAAACCAGAATGCAGGGTACAACCTTGTGGGGAAGACATCAAGGATACAGAGCAGGAGAGGGATCTGGGATTAGAATCTCATGTAACCCTAAAGTGCAGTAGGGTAGCCAGGAAGGCAAATGGAATGTTGGCATGCATTAGCAGGGGCATCACCAGCAGAAGGGGGAGGTACTGATGCCCCTCTACAAAGTCTTGGTAAGACCACACCTGGAGTATGGAGTTCAATTCTGGAGGCCACATATTTGAAAGAACATAGATGTGTTGGAGAGGGTTCAGAGAAGGACAGCCAGGATGGTGCAGGGCATACAGGGGAAGACATACAACCAGAGATGTGAGGAGCTGGATCTGTACACATTGGAAACAAGAAGGGAGAGGGGGGACATGACTGAGGCATTTAAGTATGTCAAAGGGATCAAAAATGTAAAGGAAGTGTGTCTACATAAAAGGAAGAAAGGGCTAAAAACTAGAGGGCACACCCTAAGAATCCAGGGAGGAAGATACAGAGGCAATGTGAGGGGATGATTCTTCACAGTGAGGGTGGTGGAGGCATGCAACAGGGTTTCTGAGGAGGTGGTAGGGGCTGAAACGGTGGAGGGATTCAAGAGGGCATGGGACAGACATATGGGATTGAGTAGTTGGGGGAAGGGGCAGGACAGCAAAAGTGATGATGTATAGGGGAGGGAGAGAAGGGCAGACTGGATGGGCCAGTATGGTCCTTTTCTGCCATCAGATTCTGTGATTCTGTGATTGCATTGTTGCTTTAATTCAAAGGCAAGAAGAACTTCAGTCTGGATTCACCATGGATCCTTCTGGAAAAGTTTGAACACAGTTAACAACTCTGGAGGGTGATATACATTTGTAAAATAGGGGAGTGCAGAGACTGGCTGTTGGCTCTGTATATATACCAAATATTGATTCTGTGGATTTTTTTCAAAAATTATCCCTATCCCTTTAAATTTCATGTATGCAGGGAGACTGGATCATTGGGGGAGACATGAATTGTGCCTGGGATGGGATCCTGGACAGAGCATTTTGTACCCCCTGACCCAAAATCAGAGTTGCAGTGTTTTAAAGACGCTTGCAAAAAATCATGGACTGACCAGTGCATGGAGACACTGGTCACCTTTGAGGTGAGAGTATACTTTTTACTTCCACGCCCACTCCTCTTGGCCCTGAATAGACATGTTTTTGGTAAGCATGCATCTCCTTGCAAGAGAGGCCAATCCCAACATGATTTGATCCTGATATCATATCATGGTTAAGTACATTTGAGACTAGGCAGCGGAGGAATGGCCCCTTTCTCCTGGATGTGGCATTTAGACCCCACCATACTGTAAAACAGTGAATATCAAGAATATTAGGCCAAAAAATCCAGGAGTTTCTTAATTTATAATCATCCAGGTGACACCTCTCACACCACAAGATGGAGGCACTGAAAGCCTACCTTAGGGGTATAATCATCTACTATGTGAGCCACTAACACAAAATATTCCAGGAGCAGGTTCAAGTGTTGACCACTGAGATAAAAGCCTGTGAGCATGCATATATGCTTAACCCTACCCCACAAGTGTGAAAGTTTCCAGGAAGGTTAAAAACTGAGCTCAAAACAATTACAGACCCCGTATGGCAATGAGTCTACTGACCCCACAGAGATCAGTGACTACTCTTGGGACTATTATCAAGCCCTCTACTCATGTGAACATTCCCCCTCAACCCATCAACTAGCTCACTTTGATACAGCAACTCTTATATCAACTGTACCTACTGTGATCCAGGACTCTATTTACTTCCCTTTACCCTGGAGGAAGCTGGAAACAGCAGTGAGGGGTCTTTGGGGAGGTAAAGCACCAGGCCCTGATCAGCTGCCCATCAACTTTTATATAAATATTCCTGATCCAGCTCAGGGAACCTCTGTGGTGAACATTGGAGATTTTATGGCATTAGATGATGGGGGGGGGATACAAGAGCAGGCATAGTTACATGTGATCAGAAAAGAAAGTTTGACCTTGTGAACTGGGGGTTCATGCACCATACTTTTGAAACATTTGAACTGGGTCCCAGATTCCATGGGTTAAACTCCTATATAACCACCCCCAAGCTCAAGCAATGACTAATGGGCAGCTACCCAAAACCTTTGGGCTTACACGTGGGACCCAACAGGAGAGCCCATTGTCCTCACACCTGTATGTATTTATCCTGGAACCACTGTCTGCAGTTTTGCAGGCTAGATCAAATCTAGATGGGCTCACAATAGATCAGGTACATCATAAAGTCACCTTTGTCACAGATGATCTCTCATTGTAGATAAGGGATCCGGTGCAGGCACTACCTTGAGTAGCCGAGGGGCTGGAGGAATATGGGAAGTTGGTGTGGCATAAAATTGACTGGGTAAAAGTGACTTAATGTGTCTGGGACAAAAGGGACCTGAGGCGTCAGTCACAAAGAACCACAAACTGAAAGATGTTACTTCCCTCTAATACATTAGCGTTCCTACTCCCAACAAGGTACCAAAACTATTTCACATGAATTTTCCTCCCTTCCTGAAAAAATTTAATTGACCTACAGGGCTGGATCTCCCAGCCACTGTCCCTCTTGGGTAGGGTAAACAGCATCAAGATGTGTATACTCCCTAAAGTATTATACCTGTTTCAGCCACTACCAATTAAGTTTCCTGCAAAGTTCTTCTTCCTGCTAAAAGGGTTCATTGGCACTTTTGTGTGGAGAAATAAGCTGGTAAGTATCTAAACAACAGTCCGGCAGTCAACTGGAGGGGAGGGGAGGGGGGATGTCCATGCCTAATATGTACATGTGCTATCTAGCCTCACAGCTAGCACACATTGAGGGCATACAGGGGACCCACCCACACACAACCCTAGCAACAAATCAAAGAATCTAACCTAGGAGTTTCACTACTAGTGGGAGCCTTAAGCCCTACACTGAAACACTTGGCAGTAAGGCAATCAAAAAACTCATTTACCAGCATAACAGTCCAAGTTTGGCTACTTACCCACAAGCAGAGAGCCTACAAAGGGGACATATTTCCAGTGCCACTAATAACGCATGTGTTCAAAGGGTTACCGCAGTATGATGTGTTCACTCATCAAGGCCTTTTGTCATGGGGAAGGTGGTGGTTAACTCTGGTGGGGATGCTGTGTTATGGGGGAGTGCTTAAATCTTTTACACAGTTAAAAAGGGAATTCAATCAAGAACCTGATAATTTCTTTATCTATCTTAGAGTCAGAAAAATGCTGGGAATGTTACTGTGAGACCAAGACAGTGCACCTTCCCTATTCCTACTGAAAACATTATCTCAAAACTGCAACTCCAAACCCAGCCCCTATCAACTTACTATCAATTATTACTCATGAGTGTCCCAGACCCACTGGCTGCAGTTATGAGAAAATGGGCAGAGGACATATGTTACAATATATCCCAGATGCCACTCAGAATAGAGTGGTTTGTCATGCACAACAATATGCCAAGAGTAATAAACTAAGGCAGATACAGTATGATTTTATGTACAGAATGTTCTTTGCCCCCAGTAGAGTATATAAAATGAAGACAGAGTATGATTCTACCTTCATTAAATGTCAGACAGAAGAGGGTATGTTAATACACATGGACCTTACTTGTAGTGAAATCAATGCATTTTAGGGGCTTGTGCACAAACAATGGAGAAAGTACGGGAGAGACTTTTACTTTTCTTACCTCTGGAACTGGTCTGGGGGTGCAGAATCTCTTCTTGCACTAAGCAAAGAATGTTCAGTTTGGGGACCAAGCCCTTATAAATGCAAAAAAAAAGCAACAAACAAAACTATAGCACAGCATTGATTGGGCACTGTCTCTTCTTCAGTTGTGCAGTGAGTAAAAAACCTGCTAGACTGATTTAGAATAGACAGAGGTCAATATCAAGCAAATAATCTACAAGATACGTTTCAAAATATATGGCAACCGATAACAAAAGTTATCATAGAGTGGATTTTCCTTATTTGAATTTGAAACAAGGGACTACAACACAGTTTCAGATCACTGTCTTAGAATAGTATTTCTCACCAATTGACATACTATATGTCATGACGTCAGTTGTTAAGTGTTCATACTATTCATTTTTTCTGCCTGGATAAGTAGTCTTGAAAGAAAGGTTCTTAAATAACCAGATCTAGTGTGTATTAGGTCAAGGTATCAAGCATGTGAGGGAATTAACTCTGTTCCAGTGTCATGTTTCATGAATTATCATCACCGTGTATGTATTATTGAAAAAACTTTAACAATACAAATATTTTTAAAAAAAAAATAGAAAAAGACATGCAGTCTGGTCTGTTATCAGTTTATTTCAAGGTATAGCAGGTCTCCTATAGTGGTTGTGTGTTTTATTACTAGGCTTGCATTTAACTGGAGCAGCAATATACAAACATATATGAATTGTCTGATAGATGGAATGTGTCCTTGTCATTGAGGTGTGAGAAACTGGGAATGCTTACTGTCTGTAAGCTTAACCCAGTAATCTATGGACAAGAGCTAGCTAATGAAGCCATAAAACGATTATTGTTAGCAGCTGGCATGGGTAGTTCTAATAGAAGTTGTTTTTGTCAGGCACAGAGACAGAGTATTAAAGACATTTCTAAACTTTTATTAATATTACTTTTGTTAATGGTTATCAGCAGGGGTTGAAGTTGAAGGAAAAGATGGATGTATACTCCAATTAGATTTGTAAGGTTGATGAGTGTACATGGCAGCTCGTAGATGCATTTTTAAAAATGCCTACATGCCTTAACCCACATATCCCTCAGCTCAGGCCCTGGATTTCAGGAAATATACTGTAATTTTGGACATGTTAATGTTGACACTTTGTAGTTTTTTTCCAGTTATCACAAAAGGCCAGATTTCTGTGACTCATATCAATATTAGTAGTCTTTAGGCAAAAAAAATCTGAATTATTATGTTTGCTTGCATGCATGTGCAAGAAACATAGTGCCTCCCCCACTTCCAATGCCCTGCTCCCTTTTGCAGGCATGGCTGCACCACACCAATGAATGTCCGAGCTGTCTATGACAGCCGTTCAGATGCAGTGGCATACAGTTGTGAGGAAAACACCACCACAATCAGCAGTGGTAACGTGTAGGCAATTTGCATACTGCCGTCAGCAGTATGCACATTGCCTACATGTCAGCACTGCATCTGAACTGTCATAGACAGTTAATCCCCCCCCCAAGAACACCTACGTAGCATGCTGGGAGCCCACCCCAGCATGCTCATGCACTCCCCTCCACCCTCGCACACTGTATGACTGACATGGATGCCCAATCCCCCATCGGCTCCACTGCCCCCCCGAAATAGACTTCCAGGTGCCACACTGGGAGCCCACCCCAGCGTGGCAAAAGTCTGTATGACCGACGGGGGTGCCTAATCCCCTGTTGGCTCCACTTTACACCTCCCAAAAAAACAGTCTTCTAGGTGCCACACTGGGAACCCACCCCAGCATGGCAAAAGTTGGTATGGCCGATGGGGGTGCCCAATCCCCCGTCAATTCCACTGCCCCTCTCAAAAAATAAACTTCCAGCTGCCACGCTGGGAGCCCACCCCAGCATAGCAAAAGTCCTGCGTTGTCTTTCTGTATAAGAAAAAAAACACCTATAAAAAAAAATGGTCCCTCATTGACTGTCTTGCCCCCTTCCCCAACCCGCATCCACCCTCTGCGCACCCATCTCCCCACACCCCCCCATATCCCATATTTACCTCTGGAGCCCAATGCAGCAATCTTCGGTGAACCGGGAACAGGTCTGCACTCTTCAAAGCCAACCGTGAACTGAAGAAATGCCAATAAGCTCTATAATGGCATAAATGTTTTTTTTTTCAACTTTGGTGCATATAGCGGCCATTTTGGGGAAATGTCTCACCAAATTTTCAACATGGAGTTCTTGGGGCCCCACCTCATGAACTCAGTCAATGTCACTTTGTTATTTGGTCCCGAAAGGTGATTTCGTGGTCACTGCATGGAACCACCTTTTGGGACTGAGTAACAAAATTACAGTGTCACATTTCATGAGGTAGGCCCCCCAAACCCTGTTGAAAATTTGGTGAAAAAATTCCCCAAAATCACTGTTTTATGAGCGTACATTGCGCATTTCCAACACACGCTCATAACTTTGTGAATTTTTAATATTTTCACTTCAGATTTTCAACATTGCCGTTTTACCACACCTCCTTATGAGCAGTACAGCTGTCATTTTTCACATCTTGCCCAAAATGTGTTTTCGCAAATGTAGTGCACAATGGCGCAGTCAGTGTGTAAAATCAATGCTTGGGACAGATTAAGAAAATCACAGTGACACTGTTCATGAGCAGAGGTAATAAAATGGCTATATTGAAAATTTGGTGACAAAAGTCCATAAAATGACTGTGTTACGAGCATGCATTGCACAGTTTCCATGCAACCTCGTAAGTTCATGAATTTGTAATATTTTCAGTCTAGATTTTCTACACTGGCATTTTTCCACACCTCCTTATGAACAGTACTGCTGTCATTTTTCACACCCAGGCCTAAAATGTGTTTTCGCACTTCCGGCGCAGAAATGCAAGGTCACTGTGGGAAATCAGTGTTCGGGACAGATTAAGAAAATCACAGTGACACTGTTCATGAGCGGAGGTCCCAAAATGCCTGTGTTGACAATCTTCAGTAAAAAATCCCCAAATTAATTACATTATGGGTGTGCGTTGCACAGTTTCTACGCACGCTGGTGACTTCACCATTTTTTTTATATTTTCACTTATGATTTTCAACATTGTCATTTTTTACACCTCCCCATGAACAGTACAGCTGTCATTTTTCACATCCTGTTCAAAATGTGTTTTCACACTTGTGGTGCCAAATGGCGTAGTCGCTGTGCAAAATCAACTTTTGGCTAACAAACTGATATTGCCACTGTTCATGAGGTGGGGGGGCACAAAAAGCCCATGTTGAAAATTAGGAGTGAAAATACCAATGAACACCTGGGGCATTAGGGTTTCTGACCATAATGCCCCACCCTGTAGAGACTGACAGGCATCAGGGGTGTGACTTGGGATTGTCGCCTGTAATGCACATGCCATTTCACTCCCACCCGCACCCTGCAGCCAGTGACAGGCATCGAGGTGTGCCTTGGACTCTTCGGCCCCAAAGTTCACTCTGTTCTCCTATACTGCACCCATCTCATTGTATTTCCTTATGGAATGGGGTGAGCATAAGGCCCAAAGACCCCAAGGCACACCATGATACTTGTCGGTTTCAGCAGGGTAGGGTGTGGTGAAATGGTGTGGCCATTATGCCTGATGACACAAAGACAAACCCCAATGCCTGTCAGTCTCTGCAGGGTGGTGGTGGGGTTGGCTTCAGTTCAATACTTCACTGCCATTCCTATTATGCATCTCTCTAACTCCTACATTACCAGTGCCAATGCCAGCAAGCAAACAGTCGGCATTGACAAATGCTTGTTTTTTGTATGCATTAAGTTTAACAGCTTTGACAGAATTAAGCTATCAGAAACATGACTGTCAGCTAAGATTAATGATGATGCCTTTACAATGGATAATTATTTATGTTTTAGAAAAGATTATGTTAGTAAAAAAGACGGTGGAGTATTAGTTGATGTTAAAAAGCTGTGTAGTAGCAACCATTCTTAATCAATCTACCCTGATGACCTTTGAGTTGTCAAGTTAATTTTGGGAGGTGTGAAAAATGTAACTATTGTCACATTGTTGCTTCAGCCTATGTTTGAAGAAGTTGAATGAAATCTTCTTTCTTAGTTTTGTGGCAGTTGTTGTGGGAATAACAAACCGTTAATACTGGGATATACAAATTGGAACGTGATGTATAAAGCTAATGTTAAGATTAGAGATAACTGAGAATTGAATCTCACTCATCTTATTGTTTATTCAAATCACAGGACTGGAAATCATACCTGAAAAGGCTGGGGAGCAGTTGAATATCATTATAGAATTAAAACATCTGGTATTTTACTGGACTCTGTCAGTGCCCCCCTCCCCCAGTCTGTTGCATTGAAATGCAACAAGACCACGTTCCTCCAATGATTATTGAGACTCTCTGCTAAACACACATTAATGTTGATGCCTTTAGGGACAATAATTAGACACAGATTGATCAATGATTTAAAGTATTCTAGTTGTTTATTTGGCCCTTGATTTTCTTCAAGAAGAATTTGGGAGTATATGGGATTGCTTTGTGCTTCAAAGGAAAATTAGGGTTAAGGAAATAATCCTACATAGGTTAATTCTGATTTATGTGCATGTACAGTATGGCTGAGAGGGATGGAGCTTGGCGATTCTTTTTTAAGAATTGTATGGAAGCTAATTTAAGTATTTATACAATGTTACTTAATAAAGGAAAAAGCATAATAAAAAAGACAAAAGCTTATCACTTGTGTTAATAAGCAGAGCATAGGTTTCTCTAACTCCAAGTGTTCCTGGAATGTTATTGAGTTAAGAAATAGATAGAAATCTGCAGATATTAAAGTTGCCCGATGGATTCGTATCTGATGCCAATATTTTGTCAAATCATTTAAATAATGATGATGATGTTGGTTTCACTAAATTTTTACCTTCTTAGTTAGAGTTCCATGGAGCCAGAGATGCATTTGACTTACAATGCCCTCTTAATTTGGATATTGGGGCTTTCTAGTTTAGACAATTTACTTTGAATGATATTACATAATATTTGAATGGCCAGGTGTTAAAAGATAAGAAAGGACTGTATACTATTTATGTGCATCTTTTTATTGTGCACATGATATTATGGCTTATTCCTCTCTGTAGTCTTTTTAATTTACCTCCTAGTTCTAGACGGGCTCTTGATCATTGGAAGCAGGCGACTGTTGTTCCAATTAATAAATCTGGGGGTCTGGTGATGGTTGAAAATTAGCACCCCATTTCCATTCTTCCACCATTTCCCAAGGTGCTGGAAAGGGTAGTTTTGGATCAGACCACTGAGCTCCTGAGTGGTCACAGACTCCTTTCTGATGCACAGCATGGGTTTTGTGTGGGCCATAACACTCAAGACTGCTCTAATTGTTCTGACTAAGTACCTGAATAGTGCGCTGAACTCTGGAGATTTGGCTGCTATTACACACCTTGATTTGTCTAAAGGTTTTGATCTGGTTAACCACTACTGCTTGCTCACAAACCTCAGAAACTTTTACAAGTCAATACAGTTGCTGATCGATTTGTGGATCTTTTATCAAATCAGAAGCAGTGTGTAAAATTGTATTGTAATGGTCACCAGGCTGTGTAGGTCTTCAGGAGCTTGGTTGTTTAAGTGCTCTGTAACATTTAAATACCCTGTCTAGGGGGCATTATAGTATGACTTACACACAACTTTTTAAACTGTTTTTGAAGAATAGCTTAATATATAGGCAGGGTAAATTTATTAGAGCAGATAGTTTAAATGTAAGTTAGATGCAGAGTTAGATGTTACTTTTTGGATAAGGTACTTCGTCAGGTGTATCTCTGGTGTACACCTTGTTGGAGCCTAACAACAGACTTTCTCTAAATTAAATTTCCAATCCTGCTTTGTAGTTTTGGGACGTTACCACAAGTTAAGCATCACTGAGGGATTCATTCAGCCCCCTACAGACCATGTCATCTGTACCCTACTTGGTAGTTTTCAGAAGGCACATTTGGCCACGGTCTGAGATTCAGCATAGGCCATAGTGTCAGCCCAGAGACTGTGAAACCCAGGTGTGACAGGTGAGCAAAGAGAAAGAACAGCCTTGAAGTACAAATGAGGAGGTGTAATCAAGCAACTGGTGAGAGACACGTTCTATCCATTTGATTCTCTGACTTGGCTGCATAGCACTGCATTGTCAGGGAATGGAGAGCATTTGGCTGGACCCAGGAAACAGTTGCAAGACACTTTGGAGACGGTCAGTGAGAGCGGATTGCTTGGGATCATGGAGCTGCTGTTGGGAGAGGCTGCTTTGTGATAACTCTGTTTTGGGAGATTTGATATAAGGAGTCTCTGTGGGGAATTGCAGTATGTGCAGTGACCTTCTCTCTATAGCCTGCTAAAAATTAAAAAGAGATTCTGTTTGAGTTCCAGAGATCTACAATTGTTGGAGCAGCTGTGGTTCATATACAGTATATGAGATCTAGTACTAAGTAACATGGGCAACAAGGTACAGGTCTGTAAGGTTACTGAACCATGGGGCTCTAGTGATCATCACATGGTGGAGTTTAAACTATTGGAATCATGGAGGGTAATACATGTAACTACAAAACAAAAAAAATATATGTAACCCCCCTGCAAATGGGGGTTCCCAAAAGACTTCCAGGAGCTTGCTTGAATGCTCCAAGCCTGAATGGTGTTTGGCGTTTAAGCCATTTATCAGTGAGTGTTTTTAGAACCTCTGGTACTGTCTCTTTAAGAGCTGTCTGCTTGCAGACATAATTAGTTTGTATGGGGGACTGTGTGCTTCTCTGTTTGAGTACCACTCGAGCTGCTGCCAATTCACTCCATTTTTGCAGTCACTAGGAGTGCAAAGGGAACCTATCTGAAAGATGTAACTGTTTGCCAGAAATCATTTACAGTAATAATGAAATTACAGTTTGTCTAACCTGCTTTCTTTGCAGTCAGAACTGTGTCTGCCTAGTTCCCCATTCTGGTTTTGAACTGCTGAACTGGACCAATCAGTGTGGGATAAGCTAGCTCTAAAATGGTGCCTTGGACGAATCAGAACTTGACTCATAATCTGAGCCAGCCACAAGAGGATTGTATGGGCAGTGACTCTGGGAGATGTAGTTTAGACTCGCGCCTTTTTGGACCAACAGCAGCAGTCTATTGTGAGTGACAGCCAATCCAGTCAAGAACTGGGAGGAACTCAAAGGAAGTGCCCGGTTTTGTCTGTTGGGAGTTTCAGTTGAGCTTTGGCAGTGAAGGAGAAAGGAACCATGTGCTCCTTCAGTGCACAGTTTTAGTCAAAAAACATGTGTAAGGTCCAGAGTTCCGGTCTGCAGCTTGTTAGGACTGAATCCGTCCTGTGAAGAGAATCAAAGGATATCTGAAGAGTAGAAACCAGGCTCACCCTGTAGAAGACTGGAGGAATTGCTGAAAATTGTACTCGGTCTGTCAGGAACTGAATCTGCTGTGTGTTCTCCCGGTATTGTGCAGTAATTGCGATCGATACAGATGCAGCCTGCCTGGTATAGTGCTTTCTTTACCATATAAATGTGTGAAGAGGTTTGTGTACCTCAAGTGAATCCTGCTGCCATTAAGTGACTTTTGCCTGTGACTGTTTACCATATAAATGTGTGAGGAGTCTCTTGGAGCTCAAGAGTAGCCCTGCTGACATTGAAGGACCTTATCTTATTTGGAGGTCGTGAGTACTAATTCAGGGTCGCCTCCTGTTGAATTGCCACATTAAATCCAAATGGAATTACTGTACTGCTGACTGTTTAATTCTCCTTTTCGCTAGGTGAAAGGGCCCCTACCGGCTGCCACGGTTTGGACTAGCCACTAGGGCTTGGGTACCCAGGACAGTAACTGATAGGGATAGGCCTTGCACAGAGCCATAGGTAGATGAGTAGAGTGATAAACCAATTAACCTGATTTCCCTGTCCTTGTTATATCCCCTAAATAAATCAGAGCTGCTTGTTTCAGCAAAGTTATACTGCCTGAGGTATTTGTCTATGTTAAAGTACTGTACTGTGATTGTTGCACTGTATCTTATTTCACAGGAGGTCCCAGTGCGGAACCAGTCCTGGGGGTAAGTGTATACTGTAAAGGTAATTCTGATGTATTGTGTGGGCCACTAGTGGGAAGAAAGGGGGGTTGCAGTGTCCCAGAGGGCTGTGACCAAGTTAGTTTAACTATTGTAAACCCTGACCTCTGGGTGGAGGCACCCGCCATTGGATCCAGGCCCCTCAACCTATTAGTGGCAAATCAGGCAGGGGTAGTAGCCCCATGGATAGTGCCATCTAGGGGTTACATATGCAAAGGCAGATTTCAATCAAATGAGACTTGAAATGATTGCATGGGGCTAGAGAGAAGATTTTTAGGGGAAGTCTTTGACGGATATGTGGAGTACACTATTAAAAAAAATGAATAGCTCTTTAAATACATATGTATACGTGAAACAAGAATATAATAAATTAGGTAGAATTCCATCATGGTTGACACAGAAAATTAAAAACATTCCTAATTAAATAAAGGGCATATAGAAGGGCTAAAAGCAATAATGCACCTAGCAATTAGACAAAATATAAAAACTTGTTAAAAGATACTAAACAGGCAATTAATAAAGTTAAGTGGGATTATGAGTTAAATTTAGCAGATAAGGTCAAGGATAACCATAAATCCTTCTATAAATATGTTAACAATAAGAAGGAGGAGCTGTGATGAGGTGGGGCCTTTGGCAGACCAAAATGGTCTGATACAAGAGCAGTGGCAGAGTTACAAAATCAATATTTTGTAACAGTCTTTATATAAAGACAGGACCTACTAAACTGCACAAGTACAATACCAGTGCTGCATCGATAGCCCTCAATGCAGAGAATGTTAGGATCAGACTCAGGCAATTAAATCCCAACAAGGCCCAAGGTCTGGATGGAGTTTATCCGAGACTACTGAAGGAATTGGCTGGGGAATTGGCAGGACCTCTGACACAGATGTTCCAAAAATCCTTAGATTAGGGGTCAGTAGTGGACTCCTGGAGGAAAGCCCATGTGGTTCTGATATATATAAAAAGGGAAGCAGGAAAAACATTATGAATTATAGACCCGTAAGTCTCACCTCAGTGTTGGGAAAAGTCCTGCAGGGAATAATAAAACAACATATTGAAAAATATGTGAAAGAGACAAGTGAAGCAGACAATATGCAACATGGATTTACGAAGAGTCGCTCCTGTCAAACCAATTTGTTAGAATTTTATGGGAACATTAGCAGAGCCTTGGACAAAGGGGAATCTGTGAATGATGCATTTTAACATTTTACCAAGGCCTCTGACATGGTACCCCATGTAGAATTAATAGATATACTTATAGATATGAATATCCACAGTACCATAACTAGATGGATATTGTCATGGTTGAGCAGCAGAGAGTGGTATTAAGGGGGTTCATTTCCAGATGGGCTGAGATGACCAGTGGAGTCCTCCTTCTCCAGGGGTCCATACTGGGGCCTTGTCTTTTTAATCTATATATTTCCTCTATGGGGTGTGATGCAGGAATATGGTTGTCTAAGTTTGCTGACAACACATGTATTGGGAACAAGGTGGATAGTTGCAAAGGAATGAAAGAGCTACAACAAGCATTGGATAGTCTCAGTAATTGGGCAGATAAACACAGATTACATTTTAATTTTGAGAAACATACCATAATGCACTTGGGGAGCAAAAACAGCAAGGCTGACTATAGGTTGCTGGGCAGAAAGCTTAAGGTTGTAAGCCATGAAAATAATTGGGCACCATGGTAACTAATGATTTGAAATTCAAAATGCACTGTAATCATGTTATCCAGAGACCCAATTAGATAGTTACCATGGTACCGGGTCAATATAGAGCTGCTGAAACAGCACAGCAATGAACTCAGAGAGTAAAACATGCCTGCATTTAGAGAGGCAGGGGTATAGTAGTGGTAGAGAACTACTGCTACCCCGTCACTTACTGCAGACTAGAAGAATTGCTGAAGAAGCCTCAGGTGCTGTGCTTGGCTGAGCTGCTCCAGTGGTGGAGTTGCCAAGGCATAAGTACCTGAGGCAGTGTAGACCTGGGGATCATGGTTTGATTCCCATCCCCGATAGTTTCATTTTTTTTATGTTTGCTTGCACGCATGTGCAAGAAACATAGTGCCATGATCTGAGTTTTTCAGAGGTGTGTCAGCATCTTCCAATTCAGTCAATGTGTTTGCAGGCATGGTCACAGTTCTCCAATCACTGCTGAAGCTGTCTATGACAGCAGTTGAAAATGCAGTGGCATACAGTTGAAAGAGGGAGCTACGCTTCAGTGAGTAGCTCCTCCCCCCCACATACACACACACACACAGATCAACTGTGTCAGTTGCCTGATAGGATGGTGTAGTCTTGTCTAGCTTAGAGAGACAAGCCACACATCATTACTTTAATAAACTGTTCCCTGCCAAAGCAGGACCACCAAAATGTGTGGGTGCCTAACAGTCCTTACACACGCCAGCTCTCCAAAGCACACCTTCATGGACTCCATGGGTTCTAATCCTCCAGAAAAAAAATACCTCAGCATTTGATGTGAAAACTCAGACTTCGTTGTATGTGTAATTCCAAGCGTTTTCTCTTACTAGACTCTGTCAATGTGAACTCCCCGCTGCTAAAACCTATGCAAACGAACTTGAGCATACTGTACTACCTGCAGCTGAAGCAAAGAACAGCCAGAATGCACAAAGGAGAACATATTGCTATGCATTTCAACAGCAGCCAGTGGGGGAGGTTTTCATGACTGAAGCACTTTAATGCGCCTTTTAGTGCTGTCATATACACACCCCTGTGTGGTAATTCACTAAACTGCACACTTAGTCTGGTAATGCAGCTTCAAAATATTTTTTTTTCTCTGAATTGCCGTGAGCTGGCATTTAGATAGAATCACACAGCTCTTTCTCAAATCAGATGCTCAATGAAGTCACATCACCTTGTGACCCTAAACATCTTATGGTTGGACATGTGCCCTAACAAAATAGCGAAAACTAAGCATAGAAAAAGAAAACACAAATTCAACCGTAGCTCACAATCGAATCCACCCTTTTCTCCGGTGAATCTGAAGCCGCCTAACAGCCCACCCCGGGTGCTCATGCACTCCCTCCACCCGCACAACATATGGCCGACGGGGGTGCTGTTGCATTTTATTTCATAATTTCCTGATCCCGTTGCTGCCACCATACTGATACAGTAATACTTTTTATGGCTTGAAAACTGCTTGACATTAGCTGAATTATAAATGGCATTCCTGTTTGATGCTGTGGTGTGGAATATGGTGGTGCTCAAATTTTAAGCCAAGTATTACATGCAGATATGTTGTTATTGACTCATGTCACTTACCATTTTATACATCTATTGATTTTTTCAATTCACTTTTGCTGACAAATGTTGATCGCAGGGATTCTGGTGTCACAATTCAGTTCAGCGATGTGCAACATCGTAATGCAGATGCGAAGTAATTGTTTTAAATGCTGAAAAGTTAACAGTCATGAAAATGCATGAACTTTTCTTCAGTGTCTGGAGCTGTAGTGGTGTTATTGGCAAGTGCATGTCCCTTTGCTCCAGATCTATCAGTGAGATGTCTATTCTGTGCAATGGACAGTGGCTGAATGTTATCAGCTGACAGTTTTCATTTCATTATCAACAGATAAATATTCAGGGCTTTGCAAATGCAACTTTGCTGGTAGCACAGTTTCATGCCCCCAAGTGTCTCATCAGTTAGTAGTTATAACTTAAACGATGATCACAAAAAGTATGAAAAAGATTTGCCGCTGAGTAATGTAAATGCCAATCCACCTAAGCACCTTTAGGCTGAAAACATAATTTGAATGTATAGGGATTCTGGACCGGTGTATCACTCCACGGCACAGCAACGGTTAATAAGTTTAAGCACATTCTCAGGACATTGTTTCACTTGCCCCCTCTCCCCACTACGATCCTGGTCACCTGAAATAAACCTGACATTTTAGTATCTGTTTTACATCTTGGCTCAGTTAGGCAATCAGCGCTGTAAGAACATAAGTGGACATATAAATGGGGACTATAAGAACATGGTCACCTGAAATAAACCTGACATTTTAGTATCTATTTTACATCTTGGCTCAGTTAGGCAATCAGCGCTGTAAGAACATAAATGGACATATAAATGGGGACTATAAGAACATGCCATGGATGCTTGTGCCTTAGTTCAGCTGTGCAACATCAGCCTGAAGCTCAGATAGGGCTTACTGTCTACCACTTTGTTCACCCCCCCATATATCGCTATGCTACATCAGCCTAAAGCTCTGGTAGGGCTTACTGTCTACCACTTTGTTCACCTCCCCAATATCGCTGTGCTACATCAGCCTAAAGCTCTGGTAGGGCTTACTGTCTACCACTTTGTTCACCCCCCCATGTACCTGTACCATTTCACATCCTCCCTTGCCTTAGTCCAGCTGTGCTACATCAACCTGAAGCTCTGGTAGGGCTTACTGTCTACCACTTTGTTCACCCCCCATATCGCTATGCTACATCAGCCTAAAGCTCTGGTAGGGCTTACTGTCTACCACTTTGTTCACCTCCCCCCATATATCGCTATGCTACATCAGCCTAAAGCTCTGGTAGGGCTTACTGTCTACCACTTTGTTCACCCCCCCATGTACCTGCACCATTTCACATCCTCCCTTGATCAACAGTGAGTGGATCCCTCATTCATACGTCACATATGCAAGCACAAAAAAAAAAAAAACAGTCTTCAAAAATTAAGATACATTTATTATGTTTGTTATGTTTGCTTGCACGCATGTGCAAGATACATAGTGCAATCATCCGAGATTTCAGAGGTGTGTCACCCGCTCTTCCAATTCAATCAGTGTGTTGGCAGGCGCGGTCCCTGTAAGCCAATGCATGCTGGAGCTGTCTATGACAAGCTCCAAAATGCAGTGGCATACAGTTCAAAGGGGTAGCTACGCTTCAGTGAGCAGCAATAAGATATCACTTGCTCATGCGCAGCTCCCCCACACACACACACGCAGGCGCACGCCTCCCCGCATACGCACACACTGTATAGCCGATGGGGTGCCCACTTCCGCCGGCTGTGCTGGCGCCCCGCCCACCAAAGTTTTCCAAATGCCATGCTGGTGCCCACCCCAGCGTGGCAACTCATGATATAGCTGGGGTGCCCAATCCCCATCGGTTCCACTGTCAACACCCCTCGAAGATTGGGTGCCACGCTGGGAGCCCACCCAGCATGGCACTGATGCTTTAGGCGACGGGGTGCCCAACTCCCATCGGCTGAATGCCCCCCACATCCTTGTGCCACGCTGGGAGCCCACCCCAGCGTGGCAAACGTCCCGCCGTCATTGGAAACAAAAGAACACCTGTAAAGAAAACAGTCCCACGTAGTCTCCTGGCCCCTCCCACAACCCGCACTCCACCCACCGCGCACCCTGCCTTCCCACACCCTCATCACCCCATACTTACCTCCGGACCTCGCGCGATGATCTTCGTGGACTGGGAACACGCCTGCACTCTTCAAAGCCGACCGCAAACTGAGGAAATGCCAGTAAGCTGTATAATGGGCTAGATAGGGGTTTTCAACTTTGTTGCATATCTCAGGCATTTTTGGAATTTTGCACCAGATTTTCAACATGGGTTTTTGGGACCCCTTCTCATGAATGATGTCACTGTCATGGCGTATTCGAATGAAGGGTGATTTCGCAGTCACTCGCGCCAAAATCACCTTTCGACTGATTAATGAAATCACACTGCCAGTGTTCATAAGGTGGGCTCTCAAGAAGCCTATTTTGAAAATTTGGTGAAAATTTCAAAACGACTGTTTTACGAGGCGCAGCAGTTCTCATTCGCGACACCTCAGAAGTTCACAAATTTCAATATTTCTACCCAGATTTTCAACATTGCCATTTTACCACACCTTCTTATAAGCAGTACAGCTGTCATTTTACATCTCACCCAAAACGTGTTTCCGCCCATGTAGCACAATGGCGCAGTCGATGTGCTAAATCAATGTACGGACAAATTAAGAAAATCACAGTGACACTGTTCATGAGCAGAGGTCTTAAAATGGCTATGTTGAAAATTTGTGAAAAATTCCAAAAATGACTGTTTCACGAGCTGCAGCAAGTGCGTTCCCACGCATCACTGTGTAGTTCGCAAATTTTCAATATTTACATTCCAGATTTTCAACATTGCCATTTTACCACACCTCCTTATGAACAGTACAGCTGTCATTTTTCACATCTCACCCAAAACGTGTTTCCGCCCATGTAGCGCACAATGGCGCAGTCGGTGTGGGAAATCAATGTATGGGACACATTAAGAAAATCACAGTGACACTGTTCATGAGCAGAGATCTTAAAATGGCTATGTTGAAAATTTGGTGAAAACATTCCTAAAAATGACTGTTTTACGAGCGTGCGTTGCGCAGTTCCTATGCATGCTCATAAGTTTGCAAATTTAATATTTTCACTCCAGATTTTCAACATTGCCATTTTATTACACTTCCTTATGAACAGTACAGCTGCCATTTTTCATATGCCCAAAATGTGTTTTTGCACATGTAGCGCACAATGGTGCTGTTGGTGTGTGAAAGCAATGTTTGGGACAGATTAAGAAAATCACAGTTACACTGTTCATGAGCAGAGTCTTAAAATGGCTATGTTGAAAATTTGGTGACAAAAGTCCATAAAATGACTGTGTTCACAGTGAGCATTACGCAGTTTTCACGCACCCTAATAAGTTCATGACTTTGTAGTATTTTAAGTCCAGATTTTCACCAGTGGCATTTTCCACACTGCCTTATTTATAGTACAGCTGTCATTTTTCATAGCGTGGCAGTGTGTTTTCACACTTTGAGCGCAGATGCGTAGTCGCTGTGGGAAATTATTGTTCGACAGATAAAGAAAATCACAGTGACACTGTTCATGATCGAGGCACCAAAATGCCTGAGTTGACAATCTGCTGTAAAAATCTCCAACCTAATTATATTACGGTGTGCGTGCACAGTTTCTATGTACGCTCATGACTTCACCATTTTTTTAAATATTTTTACTGCAGATTTACAACATTGCCATTTTTTACACATCCCCATGAACAGTACAGCTGTCATTTTTTACATCCTGTTTGAAATGTTTTTGCACCTGTGGTGCTAAATGCTGTAGTCGCTGTGCATAAGCAGCTTTCAGCTAAGAAACTGATATTCCCCCTCTTCATGAGGTGGGGTCACAAAAAAACCATGTTGATCATTTGGAGTGAAAATACCAATGAATGCCTGAGGTATTAGGGTTTCCAACCATAACACCCAACCCTGTAGAGAATGACAGGTATCAGGGGTGTGACTTGGGATTCTTGCCTGTAATGCTCATACCATTCCACACCCTGCAGCCAGTGAGAAGCATTGCGGTATGCCTTGGTCTCTTCGACCCCAAAGTTCACCCCATTCTCCTATATCGCACCCATCCCACTGTATTTTCAAATGGAATGGGGTGCGCATAAGGGCCAAAGACCCCAAGGAACACCGTGACACTTGCCAGTGTCTGCAGGGTGGGGTGTACTGAAATGGCGTGGCCGTTATGCCTGACGACCCAAAGGCACACCCCAATGCCTGTCACTCTCTGCAGGGTGGAGGTGGGGTTGGCTTCAGTTCATTACTTCACTGCCATTCCTATTACGCAGCTCTGTACCTTCTACACTACCACTGCCAATGCCAGCAAGCAAACATTCGGCATTGACAAATGCTTGTTTTTTTTGCCACAAGAGACTAAGTTTCTCCCCTTCCTAGTTTCCCCTCATCTGCTTAGTCCACACCCTTTTGGAGTTAGTTATTTTAGTTTCAGGGTGGAGTGGGGGGTGAACCCTCCCATGTCAGGGGTGCAGGATGCAGAGCCCCCCACAAAAACAAGAACAATCTCAATGTATCCCATTTATTTCTGTGGTGTGCACTGTTGTTGCTTTGGTCAGTGTATTGACCGACTCAGTTTGTGGCAAGCGACATTTTGACTGTGGCATTTTTTTGCTGTGCTGTTTTTGCCACCACATTATGACCCCATGCCCTTACCATTATCATGTGACATATAAAAAACAGGCTGAGGGAGATGATTATTATATTGTACACCTCATTGGTGAGGCCTCATGTGGACTATTATGCCTAGTTCTGGGCACCATCAAGTAATACAGAAATCTGTAATCTGGAGAGGGTGCAGAGGAGGGCAGTAAGAATGGTTAAGGATCTAAAAGGCCACTAATATGAAAACAGGTTGATTACTCTGGGTCTATTTCCCCTGGAGTATCAAAGAATAAAGGGAGCTATGTGTCTCTTATTTAGGGCTATGACAAGTTTAGATTTGTGGGACTGTATAGGTCTCGTGATGTATAACCAGACTTATGATACTCGAGCCCACCCTTTGGAGTTAAAAGGGAAATTATGTTGCACAAATAGGAGATCGGATTGGTACAACCAGAGGCTAGTAGGTTTTTGGAACTCACTGCCACTAGAAGTGGCTGTTAGTGGTGGGATGACTGACTTTAAGCAAAATCTGGATAATTACTATACTAGACATGGAATAAGAGGCTACAGATAATAGCAGTTGGGGAGCTGAAAGGATGCATGTTTGCTTCGCTCTGTATCTACTTATGAAACCTATGAAACTGTGTAGGATTGAATATTTGTCCTTATAAAATGGATAGGAAGAATCCAGCATTCTGACTGGCCAGGATGAGTGCATTATGAGAGCGTAATACACTGCAAAAAACAAATCCTGCCAACCAGGATGCAGTACCTACTGAAATCCCTGTGCCATGTTTTAAAATTTGTCACAAAAAATAAATAGCCATTTTTTCAATCACTAAGTGACACTTACATACACACCCAAATATGAACAACAAAAAACCCACTTCAGACCAACATTTCCACATTAATAATCACCCAGAAATCAACAAGAGTCTGAAGCAGTCATTTTTTCCCTTTTTTAATCAGAATTCAGAAGTTTAAAATGCTGTCTGTTATTTAATAGCCCACCCCTTTGTGAATTGCCAGTCCCTTCACCTCATTACATGGTGTTTAAAAACTGGAATAAAAAAATCTCAAAAACTTCAGAATAACTGAATACAAGTATGTACTAATTTACTCCTGTAAACTTGTTGTGATCCTATGATCGGCTTGCTTGATCAAGTTCCACCTGTTCAGTTGATCCACCCCTGCAGACCATCAAGACACACACCAGCTGTTCTTTTTTCAATAATGCTACCACAGATGGTAGCATGCTGCCAGCCAAGCAATTGTGGTTTGTTACGATCTTACCACAAAGCCATTCCAAGCATTATTCGGCAGCCGAAAAATGATTGTTTTTTTTGTTATGATGCTCAGAACATCTCACTAGGTAGTTATTCTTGTTTCCTTTAACCAGCTGTAAAAAAAAGTGCCATGGTGTCATTGAATACAGTGACTGAATACCACACTCTCCTCATGTCTCAAAACTCAGCACTAAAGGAAGAGGAAAAAGGATCAAAGTAGACTGAAAAATGAAAACACCCAAGAATTAAAGGGAGGAGGGTACCAGCAAATCAAACAGATACCAGACCACCACCTGTTGACCTAACCAGACCTATTGGTATCCATTGGCGGATGGACTGTATGATGTTCTTTTCAACCTGTTTTCATAATTTTGTTGTGTTCTGTTCATATTTATTTCCCTGTTTTTCTTAAAATTTGCCTAGATACCCATTTTGTAAGTACAATAAGACACAACAGGTAGTGTTGTGCTGTGATAAATGCACTCCCAGTGGCAGACAACACTTGACCTGTGGCCTTATCCTTAACTATTCCCGTGGAAGTATGGTTATTACAATGTAATGCATTACCCATTGTGTCTTATTGCTTACCTGTCCTAACTCAAAGGAAGTGTTTGGGGACTTGGTACTTTACACATCATATGAGACATCACCTTTATGAATGAAAGATGAAATGACTGCAGTGAGATCCATCATTCCACATTTTTGGGCAGATAGTGTTAAGCTCTGTGATTGTTGGACTTAAATTAATTTAACTTACTGGTTATATATTCCATACCAGATGTTAGTTGAACTTTAATATACCAAACGCCAGACTTTTTGCTTTCTGTCTTGTTAATTTTAACTAAGTGTGATTGAGTGTACATAGCGTGAAATTGCTTTGTAGTGAGTGAGGTGTGAAAGTGTTGTTACTTGGGGGTGGTATTGTTATTGTTTGTTTTGGGGTGGAAATAGATAATTCTGTGTGGGTTGTTGCTTTGTTTGGAGTGAGGGAGATTTATTTTTTTGGGGGGCTGTGGTGGGTTAATGTGTTAACTTTATGAATTTTGGTGGGGTTGTGGAGCACTTAAGGGAGGTATTAAGATGTGCTATTGTCACAAGGCACTCGCATGCTTCTATTCCCTGGAACTGTTCTATCAGCTCCCTCTTTTTCAACCTGTTGCTCCTCCTAAGGTGGCTTTGGTCTGCTACTAGAACCTGGGGATATTGAGAAGGTGGAGCAAAGTGTGGCTGCATGGTGCCGGGGTAGACACCAGGGAGAGCAGGATCTGGAACCTCAGGCTGAGTCGGCACCTTGGGATTAGGAAGGTCATGGAGTGAGATCTTCCCTGCCATGCCCCAATCACCAGGGAGTCCTTTAGGAGTAGGGGGCAGGTAGTAGTAGAAGTGTTGTCTGCTCTGACCCTTATCCTTTGTGGTGTATTGTACAATGCCAGATCCCTCTGGAGTAAGACCAGCGTGGTGTCATATTTAATTGTTGATTCCTCTGGGGATCTGGAATGTTTCACCAAGACCTCACTTAGGGACAACTCTAGGCCAGTTCTGGAGACAGCAATCCTGGTTGAATTCTCAGTGATACACTGCCTGAGGTGGGAGCATATATGGCAGGAGGGGTAGCCACCTGTTTTAGATCCTGTTTGAAGCTAACAGTGTACCTTTTGAAGGAGAAGGGGTCATTTGAAAGCATGGCAGCAAAGGGAGATGTGTATGTGAGGTTTAGGAATCTCCTTGTGTACTGCCTTCTGGGTTGGGAACAGGAATTCCTATGAGAATTTGTGGATTTCATCATTGACCTGTCATTGAATGCTCCCAACTTAATTGCTGGGATTTATTTAACTCTAAAAATTGATTAGCGTTTTGCTCATAAAAGTGTTAAATCTTTGTGGAAATGCATAGCTCTTGCCTCACTGTGTTTAACAATCATAGCACTTCTAGAAAATCTATATAAATACTTTCTGTATAGTTAGTATAGTCCCAAGAAAAAAACTGCTAATCAATTATTTAATACCCTGAATTGTGCTGGGGGATTTCAATATATGGGTTGATGATAAAACCTTGCAGTTTGATAATCATTTCCTCAAGTTGATGGATTCACTGGGCCTCACACAGATTGTTTCCACCATGACCAATGAACACAGCCACACCTTGGACCTTATATTCTCTCTGGGACTGAGCACCTTGATTTCAGGGTGGATCCAGTGGGGTGGTCAGATCATCATGCTGTTAGCTTCCTGGCAGTTGGCCCCCAGACATCATCCCCCTGCAAAGATGGTTCAATATTGTCCAAAATATGCTTTGGAGCTGGAAAATCTTCTCTCAGTGTTGAACATCTTTGGAAGAGGTATATGATGGACGGGTAGAGGCAGCAGTTGATGATTATAATTTGTCCATTATGGCAGTGCTTGACTCAGTCACATCAATCTGTGCCTGTCCATTCACCTCCAGCCATAGCTTTCCATGGTATAACAATGAGTTGAGGTGGTTGAAGGTGATGAGGTGGGAGTTGGAGGTTTCTTGGAAGAAGACTGACTCACTGGATGGCAGGATGTCTTTGACCTCACACTATAGGGACTATCACTGCACTGTAATCCTGAAAAAGGCAGAGTTCCTTTCATGGGTTACAGCCTCAGTGGGTTGGTCAGATCATCATGCTGTTAGCTACGTGGCAGTTGGCCCACAGACACTATCCCTCTGCAAAGATGGTTTAATATCGTCCAAAATATGATCATGAAAAATGGGGTATTACTGCTGGAGTGCCTGTGGTTGATCTGTGGACTGTTTGGTATGGTCCTCAGATGGTTCCATTCTTTTCTCATTGGCAGGACTCAGAGAGTGGTGTTTTAATTTTCCTCAGTCCCTTTCCCCCTAGTTGCGGGGTGTCGCAGTGCTCCATGTTGTCTCCTGTGTTGTTCGCGGTGTATATGCTGCCATTGGGAGACATTATAAGGCAGTATGGACTGAGTTTTCACTGCTATGCAGATGAAACTCAGCTATACCTGTCCTTTGTGCCTGAGCAGGATGATGCTGTTGCAGTCTTTAACAACTGCCTCACCGAGATTCAGGACTGTATGAGTGCCAGCTGGTTAAGGTTGAACCTGGATAAGACTGAGGTTGTGGACCCTGGTCATTGGGTAGAGAGGTCCTTGGCTGCTCATCCCTCTGGGCTTGTTCTGGAAGGCAGACAGCTGAGATCCTCTGAACGGGTATGGAATCTGAACTTTATCTTTGATGGCAAGCTGATGCTTAAATCACAGTTGTCAGCCATCATCAAGGCCACATTTTACCATATGAGGAGTATCACATGGATAAAACACCTTTTTCCGCCTGATGACCTTCCTACTCTGGTCCATGCCTTTGTGACCTCCCGTCTTGACTACTGCAATGCTCTCTACCTAGGGCTTCTGGGGTTGGAGGTTCCAGTGATTGTGGAAGAGTGGAGTAAATATATTAATCTAGATATTATCCAGGTAAAAAAATAATAAGTTATTACAAATATACTTTCATATAATTCATAAAACATGTTTAACTCCTTCCAGACTACATAAAGTTGATGCTGCTATCTCTGAATTCTGTCAGAGAAGTGATAAAGTAAAAGGGACACTTGCACATATGTTAGTAACTTGTGAAAAGTTAGATGAGTATTGGGGAGATATGTGGACCACCTTGGGAAAAGTTTTGGGACTAGATATCCCTTTCAATCCAGGTATTGCTATATTTGGATTTACAGCTGCTTTCCCAGATTTGCAAGATGAGCAATTGGCATTACTGAATATGGGGGTTTTGGTGGCTAAAAAAATCCTCCTGCAACACTGGAAAGAAGTAGAAGCACCTTCATTCCTGGAATGGATAGAAAAAATGTTGGATCATTCCAGGATAGATCGATCCATATACACTTTGGAAGAAAATATTAATAAATATATACTAATTTGGACTGAATTTTTACAACATTTGGAATAAAATTTGTGGAAGATTTGGCCCAGATGAAATTACAGTGATGTATGGAAGCTCATGAGAGATCTGGCTGACGTGAAATACTGGGTTGTTATCACACCTAGGAAAAGCCCCAGTGCAGGATAAAATGTTTCAAAAATTGAAGCACCCACGAGCTGAGTTATTTCATAAAAAAAAAAAAAAAACACCTGTAGCCGGGGCAGAATGTGGCAGCCAGGCTATTGACAGGCTTACTTTGATCTAGCCATGTCACACCTATGCTCTGAGAACTGCACTGGCTGCCAGTGTGGTGGAGGATCACCTTCAAGGTCCGTTTGCTGACCTATAAGACCCTACATGGACAGGGACCACATTATTTGCATGACCTCCTGCATCCCTACCATCAGCTCCGCCGGCTCCATTCTTCTGATGAGGGATTGCTAGAGATTCTCAGGGTCCGTTTGAAGACATTGAGGACAAGATCTTTTGCATATACGGCCCCAACCCTGTGGTACTCTCTGCCTTGTCAGATGACAGAGTGCCTGTCCACTGAGACCTTCAAGGCTGCTCAAAAGCCCTATTTATTTGAGTAAGCCTTTTCACACGTTTTAATTTGGAATTTTGCTGATTTTAACTGATTACTGTTTATCTTAATCTTATTATGTTTTATGCTTATGTACAAGTGCTTAGATATTGCGAAAAGTGCTTTTCAGAAATAAAAATTATTTTAACTTTGACTCAATAGAAAATAAGCCTGCTCAACTTTTCTGCATTGTGGACAGCTTAATAAATCCTCCCTGTCTACATTCAGAAAGAGGTTTATCACAAGAAAAGCGTGGCAAGTTTGGGTCCTTCTTCCTGGGCAGAGTGTCCTCCATTTGTGCTGAGATCTCGACAGTTGGCCTGTCATGTACCAGCAGTGGTACAAAAGAAAGACACATTAGCACTCCATGGGATTTGAGTGAGTTCCAGACAGTTATTATGGAGGAGGTGCTCGAGGTGATTGCGATGCTGCTCCACTCCAGTTGTACGTGGGATCCTGGGCCTATGCAATGGTTGGTGGACTGCTGTGAAGCCCTGGGTCCAATGTTTGCTAGCATTAGCTGGGGTTCCCTATCAGAGTTGTTTTCCCATGGTTTTAGAAAATCCATGCTGATGTCTCTCCTGAAGAAGCCAACATTGGAAACAGATGTTCTGCCTTACTACAGGCCTGTCTTGAACCCTCCAGTTTTAGGGAAGGTTATCAAGAAGCTGCTGGTAATGTAGCTGGAGTCTCACCTTTAGAGATATGACGTCTTTGAACCATTCCAGTCAGGTGGTATGCCTTGTCACAGTACAGGGACAACGCTCATCAATGTGTTTGATGACCTGTTCTTGGTGTGGGAAGGGGTGTGGGAAGGGGTGGGAGTGTTTCATTCTCATTCTCCTTGATCTGTCCTCATGTTTGACACTATGAATGATGGAGGTTTGATAGAGCACCTAGGGAAATATTGGGGACTTGCTGGGACAATGTTGAAATGGTTTGAGTCCTTCCTTTCTGGCAGATCACAGCAGGTCATGATAGATACTTACTTGCCGTAGCCAGCACTGGTCTGCTGTGGGGTTCTCTGTGGGTCAGTTCTGTCCCCTATGCAATCTGCAGGGCATATGCTGCCATTATGATAGGTCAACAGACAGTACCCTGTGAGTTTTCACTGCTACGCAGTTGATACTGAACTGTACCTATGCTTTACATCAGATAGGCAAAAGGCAGTTGCTGTGCTGGAGTGATACTTCCAAGAAATTTCTGACTGGATGGCCTCCAGCTAGCTGGGTATCACTCTGACCAATACAAAGTTGCTGTTGGTGGAACCAGGCCATTGAGGGTCAGCTGGAAGTTTCATGCCATCAGTTTACCATCCCTAAATGGGCTACTATAACACTCTATACCTAGGGCTATCTGGATGGTTGGTGCACCCCCTGCAGCTGGAGTAGAATATCACAATCAGGCTGGTGTCAGGTATAACCTCTAGGCAACATATCTAACCTCTGCTGCAGAAGCTGCGCTGGCCTCCAATTAGATGGCACACCACCATTAAGACTGTGATGTTGTGTTACCTTACAAAGCCCTGCACAGATTGGGGCCAGCCTATCTTAAAGACCGCTTGGCCTTGCATAATCCTTGCCCTTCTCTCTGCTCCACTGGAGAAATACCGTTGGCCATCCCGAGGTCACACTTGAAGCAATCTGGGGATAGAACATTCTCAGTGGTGGCCCCAACACTGTGGAACTCCTTTCCCTTCCATCTAAGGAGTTCTCAAATGGTGGAGGCATTTAAAAGGGGCCTGAAAAGCTATCTGTTTGACCAAGCCGCTGGTGCTGATATATGATCTCTTTCAGACATACCTCTAATTTGTATATATATCTGTGCTTGTATTTATTCTGAGATTTTACTATTTAATTGTTTAAGGTAGTCTATCTGCTGTGTGATGTATTTATGTGAAGCTCCCTGAGCCTTTGGGATAGGGCGCCGTATAAATAAAACTGCCTTGCCTGCCACAGGGGTCCATTTTGATTCCACTGTTGTTTAGACTCTTATTGTATGTCAATGATCTTCCTTATGTGGCTAATAATGCACATAGAGAATACTGGATGTGCAACTCTACACAACCAATATGTTCTGCCACCTCAGAGTTCTAATTTCCTCTGACCTCTAGAGTGAAACTTAAGAGGTCCATGGGAATCAGAACCCTGAGATGGTAGAACACACTGGTTGTTCACAGGGCTGCTCATCCTGTATTTTTTATAGTGTATAGTATTATGTGAAATGTGCATATGGCAGTTCTTATGCTTTCAGGATGAAACAGACTTGAGCAGTCTCCAGAGTTTTCAGAATGATGTTGTACCACAGAAGGGTACAATCACATTGCATGATGACTGAACTGTGGTACATCAGCATTTTGAAAGGAATGGAATTCTATACAGAACAATGTTCTACTATAGCGTCTGCAGCTCTGGCTTAGCTTTGGCCGGCTGCAGATCTCTCGGCCACCTGCCCTCTCCACAAACAGCTCCCAGGATCATCCCTAAACGGGCTTCACAGTAGTGTCTGCAGCTCTGGCTCAGTTTTCGGATGACTGCAGATCTCTCAACCACCTGCCCTCTCCACAGACAGTTCCCAGGTATGTAAAAGACTTTGGCACAAGCAGGTTGAAACCCCGCAACACCATTGGACCCTCAAGGCAGAAGGAGGATCCCATTGGCCACTTCAGACTAATGAGGGTGGTGCTCAATCCTAACTTAGCTGGATCTGTGTAACTCAGCTGAATTTTCTGCCACCCCCTCCCCACCCCTGCCTTTATTAAATGCTTGTAGCTGGCAACAATTTTTATCCCAAACCTTGTGCTCCAAATTAAGATTTGTGTGACACAGGCTATAAAATGAACACTTAAGGAGGACTCCCCTAACTCCATGTCTGCCCCAGCCACCTCAATTTTTGCTAGATATAAACATCCTAGTAGGCTGTTACTTCCAGCCTTTGTCACCGACAACCCCCCCCCCACCATCAACACCATCCCAGTCTCCTGCAAACAGAAAACACAACCTACATCTCGTCATCTCAATAAGCAATCTCTTTTACAACTCAAACTACAGGCCACCAGAATAATTTGGCTGCTGTTACTTTTATCAGGCAACATTCATCCTTACCCCGGCCTGAAAAACTTAGGAGCTAGCCCTCTAAGGCAATCAAGCACAATTTCAATAGCTGCCATCAATATATGTAGCCTGCTTCCAAAACTAGATGCACTGCAAGCATGGCAGATGCACTGGATGATGCAGCACAATCCTGATGTCCTGTCAATAGCTGAGTCCTGGCTCACCCCTAGGACAACAGACATGAAATTCACCTTCCTGGCAATACCTCCTTCAGGCTCGACAGGTTACGTAAAGGGGAGGGGGTCGCATAACCTCTACTAAAAACCACATTCAAGCAACAGTCCTGCCTCCCCAGAGAATGGGAAAAACCTACAAATCCTTTCCTTAAAACTATCGATCAGTGCTCAAGGTAAGGGTTTAACACTCATTTCAGTCTACACCCTTCCAAAGAAAAAAATCTGAGCGCTTTAAGGTGCTCCACGAGCACCTTGCTGACCTTCGTACCAACTCAGAGGTACTTGTTTTGGGGGACTTCAATATAAACTGGTTGTCCCAAACCTCCACCTCCTACATAGACACCATCTCCACTACCAATTTCCACCTCCACATGAATATGTTACAGGATTGAGATGAGCACCTTAATAGACTGGCTGCTTACCAATCACTGTGAAAGAATTACAAAACTGCTTGTTCTCCCTGATTCACTAAGTCACCACTCTCCCATCCTTTGTTCATGATCCAACAAGACCCCCAAACAACCAAGTCAAGTGGTAATGTCCCAGGGTCTGAGAAAAGGGCAGTTAGGTCCACTAAAGCAGTATTTTATGCAACAAAATTGGTCCCCAGCCCTCTTAGCCTAAGATGTAGACATCGCGCTGGATAATTTAATCAAAAGTTTTAATGTTGCCTGTGATATTTGTGCCACACTCACCAACAGGAAGATAAAAGGATCCTACAAATTGTGGATGACCCCTCAACTAATTGACCAAATGTGAGCTACAGCTCACTTATGGTATAAGTGTAAAAGTTTGGGGTCACCCACCGACCACCAAAATTACAAGACGGCGAAGAACCTATGTACCAAAGCCATACACCAAGCAAAGGCCAGCTCCTTCAGGTCCGAACTAAACACCTCATGGGATGGCAGCAAGAAGTTTGACAAAACATTAAAATAATTTCTGGGTGACCAGATAAAACAGCACCAGCCTTGCTGAATATAGGCAGGGCCATTACTCAGGACCTGAAAACTATTGTCAAAGTTTTCAACAGTATGTTCACAGACCTTAGTGGTGTACTCCCCACAGAATTTCTCAACCCAGCCAATGTTGATAAAAAAAAAAAACACTGTTTACATCCCCTTCTAACACCCCCAATTCTACCTAAAGGTTATCACAGAACTAGAAGATAAGAGGTACCTAACTAAAGTGCTAGAAAAATCTAGTTATAGTGGTGATGGATTAGACCTAAAACTCCTTTCTTTAACCCTTGATGAGCTCTTAATACCCTTGACAAAAATACTCAATTGATCCCTAATTTCGGGAAAATTTCCAAAACAGTGGAAAGTGGCAATAGTGTCCCCAGTATTTAACAAGCATTTGTCAATGCCTAATGTTTGCTTGCTGATATTAACATTGGACGTGCAGTAGTTAGACAGATGCAGAATAGGAATGGCAGTGAAGTACTGAACTCACGCCAGCCTCACCACCACCCTGCAGAGATGGACAGGCATTGGGGTGTGCCTTCAGGTCATCACCTATAATGCTCACAGCATTTCACCTCACCCTATCCTGCAGACACCGATAAGTGTTGAGGTGTGCCTTGGGGTGTTCGACTTTACAGTCACCTCATTTCATAAGGACATACACTGAAATGGATGCAGTATAGGAGAATGGGGTGAACTCTGGGGCTGAAGAGTCCAAGGCACACCTTGATGCCTGTCACTGGCTGCAGGGTGGGGGTAGGGGTGAAATGGCATGAGCATTACAGCTGGCAATCCAAAGGCACACCCCTGACACCTGTCAGTCTGTGCAGGGTGGGATGTTATGGTTAGAAACCCTAATGCCCCCAGCATTTGTTGGTATATGCACTACAAATTTTCAACATGGTCTTGGTGTGACCCCCCCCCCATCTCATGAAAGCATTTGGGACCTCTGCTCATGAACAGTGGCACTGTGATTTTGTTAATCTGTCCCGAACGTTGATTTCTCACAGCGACTGTGCCATCCTGCACCAGATGTGCGAAAACACAGATCAGGCAGGATGTGGAAAATGACAGCTGCACCATTCATAGGGAGGTGTGAAGAGATGGCAGTGTTGAAAATCTGGAGTGAAAATATTAAAAATGCTCGAAGTTACAAGAGTACATGGAAACTGCACAATGCACACTCGTGACACAGTCATTTAGTAGAATTATTTCACCAAATTTTCAACATGGGCATTTTGTGTCCTTTTCTCATGAACTCTGTTACTATGATTTTCTTACTCTGTCCTGAATGTTGATTTCCCACAGTGACCGCACCATTGTGCACCAGATGTGTGAAAACACATTACGTGCAGGATGTGAAAATGACAGCTGTACTGTTTGTAAGGAGGTGTGAAAAATTGACAATGTTGAAAATCTTGAGTGAAAATATTACAAATTCTCGAAGTTTCAAGTGTGCATGGAAACTGCACAACGCACTCTCCTAAGTCATTTTATGGACTTTTGCCACCAAGTTTTCAACATAGGCATTTTAGGACTCCGCTCATGAACAGTGTCACTGTAACTTTTCTTAATCTGTCCCAAACACTGATTTCCCACAGTGACCGCACTATTCTGCGCCAGAAAAGCAAAAACACATTTTGGCCAGGATGTGAAAAATGACAGCTGTACTGTTCATAAGGAGGTGTAAAAAAATGCCAGTGTTGAAAATCTGGACTGAAAATATTACAAATTCGCGAAGTTACGAGTGTGTGTGGAAACTATGCAATGCACGCTCGTGACACAGTCATTTGTTTGAATTTTCTCACCAAATTTGCAACATAGGCTTTTTGGGAGCCCACCTCATGAACAGTGACACTGTTGTTTCATTAATTGGTCCCGAAAGATGATTTTGTGCAGTAACCACAAAATCACCTTTCTGGACCGAATTACCAGATAACAGTCACTGAATTCATGAGATGGGGTCCTAAGAACCCCATTTTGAAAATTTGGTGCCAACATTCTCAAAAATGGTCGAGATATCCACATAAAGTTGGAAAAAAAAAACATATGCCATTATACAGTTTACCGTCATTTCTTCAGTTCGCAGTTGGCTTTGAAGAGTGCAGACGTGTTTCTGGTCCACCAAAGAACGCCACTCTGGATTCCAGAGGTAAGTATGGAGTGAAGGGATGTGTGGGGAGGGTGTGTGTGCAGATGGTGAGTGCAGGTTGGGGGAGGGGCACCGGAGACAGTGAGGGATTTTTTTTTCTTTTACAGGAAACGGAAAAAAAAATGCAGGAAGGTTTTCTTTTTCTTACAGTTGGTTTGGCACAATGGGGTGGGCTCCCAGCATGCCACCTGAGTGTTTGTTGGGGTGGGATCTTTAGCCAAGGGGGATTGGACACCTCCCCTTGATGCACAACAAATGGGGGGGACATTATGCCACCAGGGATTGGGCTCCCCCATCGGTAAATGAACTTGGGAGGGGCATGCTGACAGGGGGATGGGCATCTCCATCGGTTTTCCATGGGGACTGTGAGAGGTGGACAGTGATAACTAGGAGCACCGTGTATGACTCACACCTATCATCTGTACTCCCAGTCAGGCTGGCTAGATCTTCAGGGCAGAATTCAATACCAGGTATGTCTACTAGCCAAAAAAGTGGCTCTTGGCCTTATGCCTCCTTGCACATGCTCCATGCTTTGCCCCACAGACACAGGAAGACTGACTAGAGCATCTAACTGCACTCAATTCAAGGTACCATTCGGATGCACCTCACAAGGGAAAAGATCCTTTGATTACCAGACCCCATTCCTGCTGAACTCCCTTCCTCCTGAGATATATGTTGAACCTAAAATTGGTCCTTTTAAACCTAAGCTACATGTGATAGTTTGAAGTACCCCCCCTTTTTGCACAACTTACTACTGGAATGAACTCCATCCTATCTTTCTGTTTCCTTCCTATTTTTTTTCTTTCTTCTCACAGTCTGCTGTGCAACAGCATTTCTTCCCTAGTTTATCTTATACTTGTCATGTTTGAGAATTGTGGGTTGGCCACCCGCTATTACCTCTTTATCTTGGTTACGAACATATGAACATACAAATGTGCCAGTAGAAACAGACCACCCGGTCTATCTAAGCCTGTTCGAGTGTGCAGCCAACACCCCTAGTTTGCAGCTGCCCCAACACCCCTAGTTTGCAGCTGGCTATGATTTTTACTTTCTTTGAAATTTCTCATTGGATTAGTAAATCCAGTGTCTGTTATGACATACTCCCTGTGGCCATCTAATTTGGATGTAAAACACCGCTGTCTACTTGGGGGTTAGTTGTGTGGCTATAATGGCAGTAAAATTGTTTACTTCCTTAAAGAATTATGTCCCAAGACTTTTTATAGGAAAATAACTACATTGCCCCCTGCTAAAAGGTCTTAGAAATGTCAGCCTGTTTATTAGAGTACCGGTGGCTGTTCTAGTATTTATGCTTCTCTTTGCATGTTGCAGGAGGGTAAGCGCTGGCACAGCCACAGAAAGGAGCAGCCGATGGGCTGCAGAGGTCTTAAAAAATAAAACTCATCATTTTGTTTATGTTGCCGACTCACTGAGTAGCAAGTACATTTTGGTACAAAAGTTGTTTAGTGGACTAAGGGATTGCAATGTTGTCTATTTAGAAGCTAGATTTTGCAAAACAAATGCATGTCTTTATTTTTTCCTGGGTTGCTAATAAAATGTTTGTTGTTGTAAAATACAGAAATGTGTAGTGTAGGAACATAATACAATGTACATTTTTGTCTTTACTAATCTCCCTGAAAGAGAAAAAGGTTTTAAACAGAGACAAAACACTTTACAAAAGGGAGTCATTTTACCTTGGTGTTTCTTTGCAGATGGTTGCTGGAGGTCCAAGTGTTCCAATCAGGAGAGTCCTTCTAGCAGGGAGGGGGTGCAGACTCTTACAGGCAGCCTGCAGCACCCTTTCTGATATATTTATGGAACCCGATCTGTCAATCTCCCAAAAAGGGGGTGGAGCCAAGGTTCATTAGAGCCCCTTTTTGTCTAAACAAAGGTCTTTGTTGATTTAAAGGGTGTAAATAGTAACTAGTCTTTGATTAATGCTGATTATTATTGTTTAGTAAAATAAAGGCTCAGGTATTACATGTCTAGCTAGATAGTAAAAAGAATATGACTGCAATAAAGATTATTGGGGTGGGTTTTGTTAATTAGGGGAGGAGTTTAGGTGCTATAAAACGCAAGCTCCAGCACCTAGAGGTTAGATGTAGCTTGGAGTGGAAACTATATACATCTCCAGATTGGGTTCTCCAAAGGGAGACCCAGCACAGACTTTGATTAGGGTTCTAGAGTCTTGCAGACCCTGAGCTGTGCCTTTTTGTGTCTTTATTTTCTTTGTTGTTTAACCAGTTGTTCATTTGTATCTTATTGCTTTGTTTATTTATTTATTTTTATAAATCTAATCACACCTATTTAGGTGTTGTGTACCTGAATCATTGAGGAAGAACAGGAAGCTGCCAAAACCTGTCCTAAGGACATAAAGTTAACTAAAATGATTCCCACAGATGACATTGAGTCCTATTTAACAACTTTTAAAAGGGTAGTCCAAGCCTGTGAGTGGCCCCAACAGCAATGGGTAGTTCAATTGGCCCCTTATTTGTCCGGAAATACCCAGCTAGCCTACACCAGTATGAATGCCCAAGCCTCCAAAGATTATGCAGCTGTTAAAAAAGAAATTTTAAAATGTTATGATGTAAACCCAGAGACATACCGACAGTGCTCTAGGACACTCAAACATTTGCCCCATGTTCCCCCAAGAGAGACATTCACCAGGTTACATGACTTATGTAATAAATGGTTACAGCCAGAAGAAAAAACTTTCAAAGATGTGATTGAACTGTTGGTATTGGAGCAATTTATTACAATCATGCCCCCGAAGTTCAATTGTGGATCAGGGAACACAACCCGGAGCATCCTGACATTTCTTTGACTCTGGCCGAGGATTTTCTTTCAGCCCGACAGCCCCTGCGGAAGGGGTACTGCAGACCAAATGTTGCAGGACTGAAACCCTCACCAACATCAGCCACCAACACGACCAGCACACCAGTGGTAAGAACCCCCTATTTATCATCTACTGGAACTGGGTCTGGGAATGTTAAACCAAGAGGGGGTGGCAGAAATTATGTGGCAAAAAGACCCGACCCTAACATAGAGTGCCACTGTTGCCACGGCTTGGGGCATATAGCTAGGATTCTGCCCTAAGGAGAAAAAAGACCCAGCTTATTTAGCCTCGATGAACTTGGGTGCCTTTGTCATCAAAGCCTGATTAGCTGGAAAAGACATTGATGGGTTGGTGGACTCTGAAAGTTGACAAAGTCTTATTAGAGCTGACTTAATACCTCCTGTGCCACAAAAGACTCTGTCCACGGGTGTTATATTTATCCATGGGGATGTGCACCAATATCTCACCACAGAGTTAGAACTTACTATGAATGGTTCCCAGAGAACATTAAAGGTGGGGGTGGTACCAGCTTTACCAGTCCCATTAATTATAGGCCAAGACCACCCTGATTTTAACTCTCTCTTGTCTTAGCTTGTGATACATCCTTGGTGGCAGTAACTACCAGAGATCAGAAAAAACAGATAGAGCAGATGGAACTATTACTTGCTTTTTCAGATGAGGTATTCGACACAGAAGGGAAGCCTAGAAAAACCCAGGCTGAGAAAAAGAAGATCCAGAGGGACTGGAAGAGGGAACATCTAATTAGTATTAATAAAGACTTTATACCTTCTGTACCCATGCCTGATATTATGAAAGAACAACATGCTGATGTAACCATAACACCTTTTTTGTCACAGTTAGGAAAGGATGTTAAGTCTGGGGCCCCTATGATTCAAGAAAAAAATGGTATATTATATAGAGTATGTACCAACCCAACTATCAATGAGCAGGTGGAACAGTTAATTGTCCCTGCTAAATATAGACAAAATCTCTTGTTTTTAGGGCACGATCTGCCCAGTGTGGGACATGCAGGTAGGGATAGGACCACCACCAGATTGTTACAGAGATTCTACTGGCCAGGGTTACAGGAGGATGTAGTCACTTACTTTAAGACCTGCCCTGAGTGTCAGCAGATAGGACAGGTCAAACACAAAGACAAGGTACCATTAATGTCCCTTCACTCAGTATCACAACCCTTTGAACACATAGCCATGGATATTTTTTTATTTATTTATTTCAGTCTAGGATTACAATACCTTTGAGCCGAGGCTCTTTTACAAAGGTTCCACGTCACCGTGTGCAACAGTCATCATTTTCAGTTACAAACATAATGTCACTGACTTACAGACATGTAATAACCAGTACAAAGACTTGAGCTATGAGCATGACAAGGGGAGGAGGGGGGTCGATGGAGGGAGAAGTGAGGGTAGGAGATCGAGGGGTGGAGGTGCAGGGGTAAGGGGGAACGGGAGGTGGGTGGGGGTGAGGGCAGGTAGAGATATGGGGGAGGTGGATGAGGGTGGGAGACAGTGCAGCCAGGGGCCTTGTCGAGGGAATATGCCAGGTAAGGTGTTAGGGTGAAAAGACTGATTGTAAGTGCTGGGTGCTGGGGCATGTGCAGCTGGAGCGGTGGAAATGTTAAGATGGGCAATCGCAGGATACAAGCAGTGAGAGGCGCAGCTTGGACTTGAAAAGGCCGAGTGTTGGAGCGGTCACTATGTCACTGCCAAGAGAGTTGAGCCAGTTGGATGCCTGATAGGCAAATGATCTTTGTCCTTGGGTCATGCGACATCGTGGGATTTGTAGTGATATAGTAGGCCCCCCTAGAGAAAAGCAAAAAGGGTAACCTCTTTATGCTGGATATTTGCGATTACATAACTAAGTACCCCGAAGCTTTCCCATTGAGAACTATTACTGCCCCTAAGATAGCAGAAAGACTCTTGGACTACTTTAGTCGGTTGGGTATACCCAAGGTAATCCTTACAGATAGGGGGGCTAATTTTTGTGCAGAGTTATTGAAAGAACTATACAAGGTATTGGGAATAACAGCTGTACATACCACGCCCTATCATCCACAAATGGACGGTCTGGTGGAATGTTTTAATCAGACCCTAAAATGTATGATTAGAAAATTTGTGGATGATGAAGGTAAAGACTGAGATCATTACCTACCCCTCTTTCTTTTTGCATACCATGAGGTGCCACAGGCGTCAACTGGGTTCGCTCCATTTGCCTTGTTGTATGGACGAAACCCACGTGGCCCTCTGGATGTCATGAAGGAAGCTTGGGAAGGTAACAATATAATGAAACATGTAAATATATTGGAGTACATGACACAATTATGAGGACGACTGGTGTCATATACAAAACAGGCCCATCATAACTGTGTGACAGCCCAGCAAAAGCAGAAAACATTGTATGATCTCAAGACTCAAGAAAGATCTTTTTCACCAGCAGATAAAGTGTTACTGCTACTTCCTTCATCAGAAAACAAACTAAGAATGAAGTGGCAGGGTCCCTATATAATTAAAGAGTGTGTGGGTCCTGTAACCTATAAAATTGAGGCTCCTGGTAGTAAGGCAAAGCCAAAAACCTATCATGTTAACCTATTGAAAAAATGGCATGATAGATCTGACAATCAGCCTTGTTTGTATGTTTTGTCCGAGACTCCTCATTCCGATTTAGATGTAGCCTATAGGAGGCTGGAACAACCAGATGGCATCAATGCCATCCAGATCAGTTCAGATTTGCCTGAAAGGGAGCAGAGAGAGTTACAAGATCTGTTATGCCAGTATGCTTCTACTTTTACCAGCATCCCGGGAAAAGCTACCGGTGTTCAACATGTAATAAAAACAGACTGTGCTCCCATTCACCAAAAACCATATAGGCTACCAGAACATGTAAGAACTGATGTGGAGCTTGAAATAAGAAAATTAAAACAACTAGGCATTATTGAGCCCTCTGTTAGCCCCTGGTCCTCTCCTGTGGTATTAGTGCCAAAGAAGGAAGGTGGTATACACTTTTGCCTGGACTTCCGTCGGTTAAACCAAGTGTCCCAGTTCGATGGTTATCCTATCCCTAGAACTGATGATATTCTAGATCGAATTGGGCAGGCTCGTTACATCTCGACACTTGATTTAACCAAGGGCTATTGGCAGATCCGCTGGAGGCATCTTCTGAGGAAAAAACTGCCTTCAGTACTCCTAATGGGTTGTATCAGTTTGTTTATATGCCTTTTGGGTTGCACGGTGCACCTGCAACCTTTCAAAGGTATATGGACCATCTGCTATTACCCCATGAAGAGTACTGTTCAGCCTACCTTGATGATGTTGTGATATTTAGTCCTGATTGGTCATCACATTTAAAGCAGCTTTCCAATGTCATCAAGACCCTACAAGGTGCTGGATTAGCAATCAATCCCTCCAAATGTACTTTGTCTTCCCAGGAAACCCAACACCTAGGCTTTATTTTAGGCAATGGTATGGTGAAACCAGAGATCGAAAAAGTGGAGGTAGTGGCAAACTGCCTGGTGCCAGAGGCAAAAAAACATGTTCGCTCCTTTTTAGGTTTAGTGTGGTACTACAGGCGTTTTATTCCTAATTTCGACACTATAGCTGCCCCACTGACAGATCTGATATGAAAACAGATCCCTAATAAAGTGCCTTGGTCCCCAGCCTGTGAAGAAGCTTTTCAGACCATTAAAGCTGTGTTGTGTGCCTCTCCAGTTCTAAGGTCCCCTGATTTTAGTCAACCATTTGAGGTACACACTGACACCTCAAAAACAGGACTTGGAGCCATCTTGTGTCAAAATATAAAAGGGGAAGAACACCCAGTTGTGTATATTAGCTGTAAGTTATTTCCTAGGGAGGTTAAATATGCTACAATTGAAAAAGAATGTTTGACCATCAAATGGGCTATTGAAGTTCTTAAATTCTATTTATGGGGGAGACACTTTACTCTACTTACAGATCACAAACCCCCTTTGTTGGTTACAGCAAATGAAGGATAAAAATGCTCGGGTCCTTCTCTGGTACCTAGCGTTACAGCCTTATAAATTTGATAGAAAACGTAGACCAGGAAGCCAACACAAGAATGCTGACTATCTGTCATGTTATGGAGCTAATAAATGTCCAAAGCATGACATCTAAAGTTATGAAAATATACCCCAGGGCAAATTGTATGTATGGTATGATGTAATTTAAGGTAGTATATTATACATACTACCATTTGCTTTCGTTAGGGTGCCCTGGGGTGGAGCTTCTGTGAGGGTGGGTGGAAGCTCTCTCCCATCCCTTTGTGAATGTGGTTAACAAACCATTTAGTAAACATCTGGTTTGTACTTAATTTTGGGGGGGGTGATAGTTTGAAGTACCCCCCTTTTTTTTGCATAACTTACTACTGGAATGAACTCCATCCTATCTTTCTGTTTCCTTCCTATTTTTTTTTCTTTCTTCTCACAGTCTGTTGCGCAACAGCATTTCTTCCCAAGTTTATCTTATACTTGTCATGCTTGAGAATTGTGGGTTGGCCTCCCACTATTACTTCTTTATCTTGGTTATGATTTTTACTTTCTTTGAAATTCCTCGTAGGAGTAGTAATTCCAGTGTCTGTTGTGGTATACTCCCTATGGCCATCTAATTTATATGTAAAACACTGCTGTCTACTCGGGGGTCAGTTGTGTGGCTATAATGGCAGTAAAATTGTTTACTTCCTTGAAGAATTATGCCCCAAGACTTTTTATAGGAAAATAACTACATTGTCCCCTGCTAACAGGTCTTAGAAATGTCAGCCTATTTATTGGAGTACCGGTGGCTGTTCTAGTATTTACGCTTCTCTTTCCATGTTGCAGGAGGGTAAGTGCTGGTACAGCCACAGAAAGGAGCAGCCGATGGGCTGCAGAGGTCTTAAAAAAAATAAAACTCATCATTTTGTTTATGTTGCCGACTCGCTGAGTGGCAAGTACATTTTGGTACAAAAGTTGTTTAGTGGACTGAGGGATTGCAATGTTGTCAATTTAGAAGCTAGACATTGCAAAACAAATGCATATCTTTACTGTTTTCCTGGGTTGCTAATAAAATGTTTGTTGTTGTAAAATACAGAAATGCACTAGTGTAGGAACACAATACAATGTACATTTTTTTTTTTGTAATTAAAATTTTTATTACTTTTTTCTTCACAATAGCCAAAGAACTTATACATAAACACAGAAGTACAATATCGAAAGTGCACATCACCTTATCTACAACGCTGATTATATGGACAAAGCACTTTCTGCTGACATTACCACAGCAAGCAAACTACCCCCAACCCCACCACCCTCCCTCCCTAACCCCCAATTATAAGCCCCCAAATCAACTGAAATAAGAAAAGAGGTGCAAGCTTCTAAAGCAAAAGTTGTCTAAAGTTTATGGTTTCCAAGTCATCAAAAATGTTCTAAAGACCACAGAAAAATCATAATGCTCTCGCTACCCGCCTATACGCAATGTGTTTTCAAGTTGCAAAGCTAGAGTACATTCCTATGCCACTCCATAAGTGTTGGAACCTTATCAGAAGCCCAATGTCTAAGTATTAGCAACTTCATAACAGCTGAAACCAGAGAGACCTCGTGCCCTCCATACTTTGGAAGTATTTGTGGGGAAAGCAAGCAACAAACAATACTGGAGTATCCATTTTAACTGAGCCAAGGATAGGGTCCAGCGTAAACTCATAGCCCTCCAGAGTCTGTAATTTCCGGGCATAACCAAATTAAATGATATAGTGTTCCTCTTCATTTTGCACTTCCAACAATAGAGTGAACTAAGCACACCTTCTGAATAAGTGGGTAGGAGTCAAATACAAGTGATGCATGATGTTGAAATGTATCAATCTAAGCCTATCCTGTTTAATAAACCTGTACGCGGTTGTCCAAAGTGCCTTCCAGAACTCAGGGGAATCTTTTGTATTCAAGACTTTTACCCAATAATAACACACTCCCGAAGGAAGCCTATGATCCCAATTCTGGAGAAGCTTGTAAACCTTGGAAACTGCATGCAGTTGTCTTGCTGCATTCAAGAGGAAATCGACCTTGATTTCCCCCCAATCAATCGAGGAAACCGACAAACATACCCGGGATAAGGCTTTATTAAGCTGTAACCACTTAAAGAAATCTGTATCCTTGAGGCCCAAACTTTTTTTCAGATCTCCAAATGCACACGGGCCTTCCGGCCCCCAAAAATCAGCTACGGTCAGATTACATATTTGGGGCCAGAAGGCTACAGGTATCGGAGATCCAGCAATTTTAATTTGGGGATTGTCCATAACAGGTCGGGCCCCCGATAACCACCAACGTAAACCCAAATAACGTTGTAGCTGATGACAGGCCCTGATTGACCATCCCAACGGATTGTTTTTGAAAAAGCTAGGTATACTGGCCAAAGGAATAAACAGTAGAGCATACAGAGAACTTTTAACCGTCTTGGCCATACCCCATTCAATGTCCAGCCACAGAGGCGAATAAACTACTTCTCCCCCTTCTTTGCTCCATAAGGCCACCTTACAGATATGCTGGGCGAGGTAATACTTAAACAGAGAAGGGGTGGCTAAACCTCCTTTATCTTTAGGAGCTGACAGTTTGAAAAAAGATCTACGGGATGGTTTGCCTTGCCACAAGAAGGAATTAAAAATCTGTACTCTAACAAACCAGCCCTTTGTCAAGTAAAATCCTATAATATCTAATGGATAAAGTATCCTAGGGAGGGCAATCATTTTGAGAAGATTAAGCCTGCCCCATAAGGATAAGGAAATTGAACTCCACCTCTTGAGATCGTCAGCGATCTCTTTTATTAGGGTTGTTAAATTATCCTTAACCATAAGAGCGACACTTGTACTAATATTTATACCAAGAAATGTTATGGATTTGGTTTCCCAGCTTATGTCTAGATTTTGCAAATCTGTTTTCCTAGTGTAATAATTTAATGGGAAGACTTTTGTTTTAGTATAATTCAATTTATAAGAAGATACTCTGGAAAAGCTATTAATTTCTTCTAAAATAGGTGGTATCGAAGTCCCTGGATTCTCAATGTGTAATAACACATCATCGGCATAAGCCGAACATATGTAGTTAGAATCCCCAATTTGTATACCTTTAATAAGTGAATTCTTCATCAGCCTACGGAGCAATGGCTCTATATACAGATTAAATAACAAAGGAGACAAAGGACAACCCTGTCTAGTGCCTCGCTCTAGTTTGAAAACCGGTGACAACATTCCATTACACTTCACTCTTGCCGACGGAATAGAATATAAAATTTTAACCCAACTTATAAAGTTATGGGGTATACCAAAGGTTGAGAGGGTGGCAAACAAAAAAGGCCAGGACACCCGATCGAAAGCTTTTTCGGCGTCGAGTGATAAAAATGCAGCTGGGATTTCAGCATCTTTAGCCTTCGCAATAAGGTACATTAATTTTCTCATATGATCATGGGAGAGCCTCCCTTTCATGAAACCTACTTGTTCCCTACACACTAAGAGATCCATAACTTTTGATAATCTATTGGCAAGAATTTTTGCTAATATTTTAATGTCGGTATTAAGGAGAGAGATTGGTCGATAGCTGTCTAAGCTAGAGGGATCTTTCCCGGGTTTTAAAATCAGGGATGTTGTAGTCTCTAGGAAACTTGGATCAGAAATGCCATAATTGAACCAATATTTAAAAGTGTCAAGTAGAATTGGCGAGATATCTGAACGAAAGGTTTTATAAAAATTGCTCGGAAATCCATCGGGGCCTGGCGATTTATCAGGAGGTAACTGTCGTATAACCTGATGAATCTCAGAGATCATAATTGGTGCATCTAGGCCTTCAGATTCGGTTTCGGATAACTTTGGCAAATAACGCCACACTTAAAAAGGCTGCAATTTCAGAGTCTGAAGGCCTAGAGTCTAATTCCTGGGCATCTAATTTCTGAAAATATTCCCCAAAAATCTTTGGAATTTCACTCTGGTCCGTGCACAATTGGTCCCCCTGACCCACTCGTACACTCACTATATGCTGGGCCGAATCCAATTGTTTTATCCGCAATGCAAGGAGTTTACTAGCCTTTTCCCCCAAATCCAAATATTGAAGTTTCGCCCAAGATAGAGCTAGTTCTGCTTGTTGAAAAACCAAAGCCGCATACTGAGCTTGTAATTTATGCAATTTAGCCCACTCGGAGTCTGCTGAGTTCCGAGATAAGCTGTGTTCCATACTTCTAATTGAGGATAAGAGAGAGGTTAATTTAGCTCTCTGCTCCCGTTTCCTCCTAGACGCTATCTTGATTATCTCGCCTCTTAATGAACATTTTAAAGCTGCCCAAATCATGTCCGTATGACCCACAGAGCCTTTGTTTTCTGCTAAAAAGTGCGCCATAAAGTCCTTCATGGCGTTTAATGAGGTTTGTTCTTTTAATAATTGAGAATTTAACCTCCATTGTGGTGATCTGCGAATCTCTGGAAAAGGCCTGTAAGTTATACTGACCGGAGCATGATCTGAGATTACTCTTGCGGAGATATCAGCCTGAATCAAATTAGGAACTGCAGATGAGCTAACTAAAATATAGTCAATTCTCGAATATGATTTATGCACCAGAGAATAGAAGGAAAACTGTCTCGCATCAGGGTTAAATATGCGTCAGATATCTACCAAGGCTGATTTATTGATAAAATCTTTCAGGGCCCTTTGCGCTGCAGATAGGCCCCTACGTCTATCGTGTGACCTATCTAAATCATTTTGCAGTACCAAGTTCCAATCTCCACCCAGAATGGTGATTTTATGAGCCTCCAGGTCCATTTTTCCTAAGAGTTCCTTGAAAAAGCAGGGAGAATCCCAGTTAGGACCATAGATTGAGCCCAAAATCACCGGTTGAGATGCTAAGATGGCATGCAAAAAGATATAGCGGCCTTCCGGGTCCCAACACTCATGTATCAATTTAAAGGCAACCCCTTTAGCAATTAAAATAGCAACCCCAGCCCTCTTAGTTGAGGCTCCAGCGCCAAAAACTTGGGCTACCCACGTTCTTCTAAAGTAATGAAGATCCGCTCTTTTTAAATGGGTCTCCTGTAGGAACGCTATTTGCGCCCCTAAGTGAGAGAGATGTTTTAGGATTACCTGCCGCTTAACCCTATCCTTGGCTCCTTTGATATTCCAACTAACCAATTTATAAGGTAAGAACATCATGCCCACCAATGTTATAATGAGGATCAGTGTAGACAGTTATTAGGAATATAGTAAAACAAATCTTCATCTGAATATTACAAAATCCATAGAACTAAAAGAAGCCCACCTCTTTGTAAATCCATGAACTTGAGTACCCCAACCCCTATCCCTCCCTTCTAGCCAACTAACCATCCCTCCCCACCCCACCCTTAAAACATACCTCCCAACATTTCCTCCTCCTCCCCTTAATGAAAAACCCCAGTTCCCTAGAACCGCACTTCTATAACTAACCTGCCACATGATACACTTCCGAGCAACCCAAAACCTACCACCACCAGGTCACCAGCCAGAGCCCCCACCCGTCCCAGGAGTAAATAACTGTCCGTAATTTCGTCCTTATTAGAAAAGATCCTTAGTCCGATGGAACATTCACTTAGGTAGCAAAATAAAGAGTCATCGTGGTCAAAGCCTGATATGACTACAGAAGTCCAACTGGACTCCTGAAAAGAAAACAGAAAAAAAAAAAAAAAAAAAAAAAAGGACGTCTTCTCTGTATTCCTAGGACTGCGACCAAAATGATCAATGTACAAAGTCCACCCTTAGTAGTCAAATGAACCAAGCTTTCCCTTCAAGAGATCCGGTAACCTCTGCTGCAACTCCTGTGACTTTCACTTGAAGAGATCTGGTAACAGCTGCTGCAACTCCTGAGATGCCTGCTGATATGAATCGAAAGATAGCCATTTTCCAGCGTGAGAGACCACTAATATTGCAGGATACTTCACTTTGAAAGGCTTAGAAGCTGCAATTAATTTGGAGACAATAGGATGTAATTCTTGTCTTCTGACTCTCACAGAATGGGCAGGTCCTGTATAATTCGGATTTGTTTTCCTTCCCATATGAGCTCCTTTATCCCTCTGACCTTATCCAACACATGCTGCTTATCCAAGTAGTTAAGAAACCTTAGGATTAAAGGTCTTGGAGGTTGCCCTTGCAGGAGGAGGGCGTAAGGCCGATCGCCCTTTCAATTATGTATTCGCTTTCAACCGGGAGAACCTGCAACTTTGAAACAGAGTTTTGCAAAAAGTGATTGGGGCAGATCCTTCCTCTTTCTCAGGTATACCAATAATCACAAGATTGTTCCTTCTACTGCGCCTCCAAATCTTCAAGCTTATCCTCCAACTTTTTAATTCTTCTTTTCACCAACACCAGCTCCGAGTCTGCCCCTGCCTGCCTTGTCTCCAATGAAGCTACCTTCACTTCTGTATCCCCAATCCTTCTCGATAAAGAATCCACCGATTTTTTAAGATCCTGCATATCCTCTGCTAGCGAACTGATTGATATTTGCAGCGGCTGCATTATCTCCAGGAATTTAGATTCAGTCAGGGAGCATCCACAATAGGAAGCTGAGAGAGGCTTTGCGTGCTGTTTTCACCCACCCCGGCGGCCTGCTGCTTCTCTGGTGTCCGGGGCGAATGCTTCGGTCGCGACTTTTTAACAAAACTCTCCATTCCGTCGCTGAATACAGAGCGCAGCAGTAATCGGGAACCTCGCTCGCCGAAATCGGGATGCTCGCTTCCTTTAATTTAACTGGAAAAAACTCCGAGATTGACGGTAATGTGACGGAGCTCCGACTAAGTGCGACCGACACTCAGGCTGCCATCACGTGACCCCTACAATGTACATTTTTGCCTTTACTAATCTCCCTGAAAGAGAAAAAGGTTTTAAACAGAGATAAAGCACTTTACAAAAGTGAGTCATTTTATCTTGGTGTTTCTTTGCAGATGGTTGCAAGAGGTCCAGGTGTTCCAATCAGGAGAGTCCTTCTAGCAGGATGGGGGTGCAGACTCCTATAGGCAGCCTGTAGCACCCTTTCTGATATATTTATGGAACCTGATCTGTCAATCTCCCAAAAAGGAGGTGGAGCCAAGGTTCATTAGAGACCCTTTTTGTCTAAACAAAGGTATTTGTTGATATAAAGGGTGTAAATAGTAACTAGTCTTTGATTAATGCTGATTATTATTGTTTAGTAAAATATAGGCTCAGGTATTACATGTCTAGTTAGATAGTAAAAATAATATGACTGTAATAAAGATTATTAGGGGTGGGTTTTGTTAATTGGGGGAGGAGTTTAGATACATAGATACATAGACAGTGTCAGCCGATAAGGGCCTATGGCCCACCCAGTCTGCCCATTTGAGCTTGTAAGTTCAGTTTATGTTTTCCTAGAAGTCTGTTGCCCCTTATCCCTGACCTTCAGAATTCCTTTATGTCTATCCCATGCATTCTTAAATCCTGTGATTGTTTCAGCCCCCACCACTTCCTCTGGCAGGGTGTTCCACTTGTCCACCACCCATTCTGTGAAGAAATTCTTCCTCACGTTTCCACTGAATCGTCCTCCCTCCAACTTCATCCTATGCCCTCTAGTCCTGGAACATCTTTTTCGCTTAAAAATTCTGTATTCCTACACCCTGTTCCTCCCTGTAAGATACTTGTATGTCTCTATCATATCCCCTCTCTCCCTCCCTCCTCTCCTCCAGGGAGTACATGTTCAGTTTCTTCAACCTGTCCTCATAGAACTTGTGATGCAATCCATGCACCATCTTTGTTGCCTCCTCTGAACCTTCTCTACCCTGTCTATGTCCTTACATAGGTAAGGTCTCCAGAACTGTACACTGTACTCCAGGTGGGGCCTCACCAGTGTCTTGTATAGTGGAATTATGACCTGCCTTTTCCTGCTGGTGATGCCCCTGCCTATGCATCCCAGCATCCTATTTACTTTACCTGCTGCCTTGTCACACTGTTTCCCTACCTTGAGGTCATCAGAGATGATAACCCCAAGATCCCTTTCCTGCTTGGTGCATGCTATATCCTCACCCCTAACTGATATATTGTGCCAGGGTTTTGTGCCCCATATGCATTATCTTGCACTTCTTTGCATTGAATTTCAACTGCCAAACCCTGACCATTCTTCAAGTTTCTGCAGGTCCCTTCTCATTCTGTCTACACCCTCTGGTGTGTCTACTCTGTTACAGAGCTTTGTGTCATCAGTGAACAGTGAAATTCTGCCTTCTAGTTCCTGCGTAATGTCACTGATGAAGATGTTGAATAGGACAGGTCCCAGCACTGATCCCTGTGGTACCCCACGGGTCACTCTTCCCTTTGTGGAATGACAGCCATTTACCACCACCCTCTGTGTCTTGCCGCACAGCCAGTTACCTACCCACCACACTACTGTCCTGCCCACACCCATATTCCCCAGTTTGTGTAATAGTCTTCTATGTGGCACAGTGTCAAAGGCCTTGCTGAAGTCCAGATAGGCCATGTCCACTGCCCTCCCCTGATCCACCTCCCTAGTCACCCAGTCAAAAAATTCAATGAGGTTGGTCTGACATGACCTCCCCCTTGTGAAACCATGCTGCCTTGGGTTCTGTAGTCCATTGACTACCAGATGTTCCACCAATCTCTCCTTCAGTAGTGCTTCCATGATCTTCCCCATTACCGAGGTGAGGCTGACTGGTCTGTAGTTCCCCACTTCCTCTTTGTTCCCACTTTTGTATAAGGGGACTACATCTGCTATCCTCCAGTCTTTGGGTACCTCCCCTGTTTCCAGTGATCGGCTAAACAGGATAGCCAGAGGTTCAGCCACCACCTCTCTTAGTTCTTTAAGGACCCTGGGGTGCACCACATCTGGTCCCATTGCTTTATCAAGTCTTATTACTTCCAGTTCCTTCAGGACCCTTTCTCATGTAAAGGGACTTGTGTCCATTCTCAACCCTTGTACTCCCTTCAGACCCATTACCCTCCTCTTCCTTAGTAAAGACTGAGCAGAAATACCTGTTCAATATGTCAGCTTTACTGTTGTCATCCTCCACGCAGCCCCCATCCTCCCCCTTCAGTCTCACTATCCCTCCCTTTGCCATTCTTTTTTCACTTATGTACCTGTAAAAGGTTTTGTCCCCTCTACCCACTGATTTTGCAATGTGTTCTTCTTTCTGAGCTTTGGCTTCCCTTACTGACCTCCCTGCCTCCCTTTGCTTCTCCTGGTACTTCTCCCTTTCCCCTTCTTCCTGTGTCTTTTTGTATTGCCTGAATGCAATCTTTTTGGCTTTCACTTTCTTTGCTACCTCTTTGGAAAACCATGATGGTCTCCTCTTCTTTTTCCTTTTGCTAACCTGCTTAATGCATAATTCTGTTGCTCTTGTAATCCCCATTTTAAATATTGCCCACTGTTCCTCAACCCCTGATTCCTGCCCCATTCCCCTTAATGCCTCTTTCAAGTATCTCCCCATTTTACCAAAGTCTGCCCCCCTAAAATCCAGGATACGTGTTTTTGTGTGGTTTGGTTCTGCTCTTCCTGTGCTTTCAAACCATTGGTGCTCTAAAACTCAGGCTCCAGCACCTAGAGGTTAGATGTAGCTTGGAGTGGAAACTATATACATCTCCAGATTGGGTTCTCCGAAGGGAGACCCAGCACAGACTTTGATTAGGGTTCTAGAGTCTTGTAGACCCTGAGCTGTGCCTTTTTGTTTCTTTATTTTCTTTGTTGTTTAACCAATTGTTCATTTGTATTTTATTGCTTTATTTATTTATTCTTTTTAATAAATCTAATCACACCTATTTAGGTGTGGTGTACCTGAATTGTCTGTGTCTTGCCTGATCATTACTACCCATCACACTTCACTCGTACCTACTGGACCAAATGAGATGCGCCTGCTAACCATATCCTGATCCCCTCATCACATTTTATTGACTCTAGCACTTCTGTACAAAGTCCCCCTTCCCCAGCTCTACAATTTGACAAAGTTAACCAGCCTCTGGTTTACTGCACAATTCTCTCCCTACCCTCCCTTTCTATTTTCCAATTTAGTTTTACAGCCTTGCCTAACTTAGCCACGTGTATGTGTCTCTTGTCTGCCTGCTCCATAGTTGTTTCTACTAATCTTGCTACTGTTTTTCTGCCTAATAACTGTATGAGCTATTTATTAGCCCTAGCTGTTGTCTGTAACTGATGTACTGTGATTGTACTTTTACCTTTTTTGTTTGTGTTATTGATAAGCCCTAAATGTTGCCTGTAATCAATATACTGTGAATGTATCTTGTACCCTTTTTTGCCTCTGTACATCATGGAACTTTTGTAAATGAGCTCTTAGCTCAAAGGTTGCAATCCAAGAATTCAATAAATAAATAAAACAATAAACAAATACACTATATATTCTTTTATATGCAGATAACTTGTCCTATTGTCAAGGTGGGATGACCATTCCCACTTTCAAAAAAATTCCCCATCTTCAAAGTTTAAGTCAAGAGGAATTTTTCAATGTTCAGAACTGGCTTATTAGGAATAGACTAGCTTTGAATGTTAAAAAAAAAATGAAAAAAGTATGCTGCTTGAGAATTCCATAAGAATGGGAGTTGGGGGGTCACCTGATGGCAGTCTAGAAGAGTAGCAGCAGACTCCATTAGCTCCGTCCCCTACTCACTAAAACCAGCTAATTAAATGTCTTTTCAGAAGCAAGAGTGGAAGATTTAAATCAGATCACAGCACTAAATCTCCTCACTGTATCAGAATTGCCAGCCATGGAGGTCTCTATGTGGAAAGCGCCACCACAGCATTCGCTGCCACTATTCTCCGAAAAAGACAAGGCCTCTAAGCGGCCTAAAGCCCAGATGCCGAAAACTCCTGCTGGGACTGCGCCGCTCACAGAAGACAGATTCCTAGAAATTATGAGACCTATACAGGAGTCGATGGATAATATTGCTGAGGAATTGTACCAGATTAAAGCAGCAACAGATTCCCTGGCTATCCGAATGGCAGACTCAGAAGCTCGCCTCGCATCTGCTGAGCAAAAGCAAGATAAACTTGCCATAGACCAGACCCTTACCAACCAAAGAGTTAAAAAATTAGAAGATAAACTAGAGGACCTGGAGGGGAGGAGTCGCAGGAACAACTTATTAGCAATGGGCATTCCTGAAAAAGAAGAAGAAGGCACAACACCTATACTTTTCATCCAGAAGTTTTGCAAAAAAATAGCAGGGCCCTCTCCTAATGGTCCTGCCTATATCATGGAGAGAGCTCACAGGGCACTTCGACCACTTCCACCCCCCGGCTCCACACCCAGGCCTATAATCTTCAAGCTACTTAATTTCCAGGATAAACAACATATCCTCTCAAAAGTAAAAGCATTACAAGAAGTTCTCTGGGAGGAGAAAAAGGTTAGAGTGACCCAAGATTTGCCACAATCGGTTCGATTGAAATGCCAAGAATTGCACCCACTTGTAACAAAGCTAATCGCAGTGAGCAAGCATTTTCATGTTAAATACCCTGCGATTCTACAAGTGAAGCTCGGTGACCACTGGCAAACCTTCGACTCCCAGGAACAAGCCCTGAGTGAATTGAAAACAGCTCTCCCAGATTTATTTAAGTGAGCTTCCCTTAAAAAGAGGTGTTATTTTTTACTTCGTTCTAATAGTAGCGGCAGCTTTTCTGTGCCAATGCTACAAAAATCTCACTCTCTCATACATGTGGATGGCATGCAAAAGGCAGGAAATGATTAAAAGCATACATCTCTCTTATCAGATGCCTAATTGAAAACATTATGAATGTGCAACACTGATATTAAAGACCCATCTGACTTGATAAAAAGTCATTGTTTCTCTTAGTGAGAAGATGGTTCTATGAGCAAGTTTGAATAAGATCACAAGATTGCTTCCACAATCGGCAAGTTCGGCACCGCGACTCCTGGAAAATTCTTTTGCCAATGTTGAAGTACCACCTGCTTCTAGAGCTGTGTTTGAGCTTGCAACAAAACCCATATGGAGCTGGAGACTTGCCAATAAAGCTCGCCCATGAAGTAACGAGGCAACTACAAGGGGGTTTAATATTTAAATTATCAGTACTCTTAATATTAAGTTTTCTTTATACTAGTTGTAATAACATAGCAAAATATCATTGCTCTGCCTAACGAATTAAAAGAATTAGCCTCTTTAACAAGGGGAGTTTTACCCCTAGATAAATCAAGAGGTTCTCTTTATAATTTCAGGGGTAATTACTTGATTGTTGAACGTTTCATAATCACTGAATAAAATTAGTGAGTTGGGGGAGGGATTTATGGGGAAAGCAGTTACTTTTAGGCTTGTTCTTTGTTCATCACTTGACAAATTCAATTGCAGATCAGTTGTTAGAACTGGGGGTAGTTAAGGGATTTATAGGGTTTAGAATGGGAAGAGGAGTGGGGAATTATTGGGGTGGGTTACCTCCTCTTTACTTACTTTTCTTAGTTATAGATAAAGGCATCAGGTACTTTTATCAAATCTCCTATGTGCTTCATCTTACATGGAGATTTAACTTCAAAATAAAATAATGTCAGGTCCTTATATTATTTTAAGTTGGAACGTGAAGGGTGCTAGGAATAGATCCAAGTGGCAAATAGTATTAAGGCACTTATGGAGCCTTAAGGCAAACATAATCTGTTTACAAGAAACGCACCTTAGGCGAGAGGATGCTTCATTATAGTGTGAGGGGTGGGTAGGACAATCTTATGGGGCAGGAATATCCTCAAACAGAGGTGGGGTCGCTATAATATTTCATAAAAATGTTCCCTTTAGACTAGAAAGTGAGATTTGGGACAGCCAAGGGTGATATATTATACTACACAGTTTATTGGGCACACATCAAGTAACAATTGGGTCTATTTACGGACCAAATGTAGATTCCCCAGCATTTTTTACAAGCTTAATGGGAAATATTTCCACTACTCCCCCAGAACTATATTTTTAGGAGAAGACTGGAATATTACCCCTCAGCTCTCTCTAGATAAGTCAGAACCTAAAAGGTCCGGTCTTTCTCCTGTACAGAGAGCCCTACAAGATCTAATAAGTGGGCTGGGTCTCCTCGACATATGGAGAGTGTTTAATCCCAATGAAAAACAATACACCTTTTTTTCTCACCCCCATCGTACTTGTTCACACATAGATTATATCCTGATAAGCTCCCATATTATGCCTGGAGTGATGGAGGCTTTGATTCATCCATGGGTGATATCAGATCACTCCCCAGTCTCTATAACATATATATCAGGACCTGGAATTAATAGAGATTCCATATGGAGATTAAACATGCAATTGCTCCAGACCCCCAATATACAGGCCCATCTTAAAAAATGTATTACTTCATTTCTAGATAATAACATAGGAACAGTCCCTAAAATTGACATAGTTTGGTCAGCCCTGAAATGTGCGTTACGAGGGGAATGCATATGTCTAGCCTCTATTAGGTCGAAAAAGTTTAAAATGCATACTGAAACCCTGCTGCAGGAAATCAAAGCCCTAGAATTAAATATCAGCAAGCATTCCTCAGATTCTGAATGGACTAGACTCCATACTTTGCATGCTTAATTTTCAGATCTTATGTCCCAAAAAGCAAAACTCTCTTTGAAACATGTCCAGATGAGGTACTTAGAATCTGGGGATCGTGCTAGTAAACTGCTAGCCCTCCATATTAAACAAATAGAATCAACTTGTTTTGTGCCTGGTCTGTATTTACATAAAGAAGGTTCATTAGTTACAAACCCAAGGGAAATTGCCTCTAGTTTTGCAAAATATTATGGAGACCTGTATTGTGCCACAGATGGAAATATCCCAAACAAATAACTACAAACATACTTTGATCATTTGATCCTCCCAGCTCTACCTGCAGACAAAAAGCCATTCCTGAGCTCCCCTATTATGGAATGGGAAGTCACTCAGGCAATTAAACAGCTCACAGGTGATACGTCACCTGGTCAAGATGGCTTCTGGTCAAATTTATATAAACTATATAGTGCAGAACTTTCCCCTCTTTTAACAAAAGTTTTTAAATTCTGGTATGAATCTGGCCTTTCAGATTATACATACCTCAAAGCCCTAATCACTATTATTCCCAAATCGGGCCGTGACCCACATTATGTTGAAAACTACCATCCTATCTCGTTACTTAATATTGATGTTAAAATACTAGCAAAAATATTGGCTAACCGTTTGGGGCCTCTAATGGATACATTAATTAGTAATGAGCAGGTTGGTTTTAAGCCAAGGAGATCCTTGAGTGATCATATGCACCGATTGCTACATCTTATCCCCCTAGCCGATGAGTCAACTATACCTATGGCTCTCATCGCCTTAGATGCGGAAAAGGCCTTTGACCGGGTCTCTTGGCATTTCTTGTTTACTGCACTATCCCAATATGGCCTTCCACAAACATTTATTAAATGGGTTAGACTACTATATTCGTCCCCCACAGCCCAGGTCTGGTGCAACGGTCACTTGTCGGACCCATTCCCATTAATTCACGGCACTAGACAGGGCTGCCCCTCTCCCCACTCCTCTTCAATTTTTACTTAGATCCCTTCATCAGGAGATTACTTACAATACAGGGTCTACAAGGAGTTCAAATAGGAAATTGACAACACCTTCTGTCTGCCTATGCAGATGATCTTTTACTACATGTGATGAATCTGACTGAAAGTATCCCTGTCCTTTTACAAGAAATCGAATCTTTTTCAAAAATCTCCTATTATAAACTTAATTTGGCGAAATCTACCATTTTCCCTTTGAATCAGAAATTACTAAGAACAGATGTAAAAAAATTTGGATTACATTGGGAAAATAAAAGTATAACCTACTTAGGTATTAAAATCTTTAAAACACATTCCTCTATTGTTAAGGAGAATCTTCTTAAAATAGCCCAAAATAATAAAATTGGATATACAAAGATGGAACACATTACAAATCTCTCCATGGGGAAGGATCAATATAATTAAAATGAATGTTCTCCCCAGAATTTTATACCCTCTCAATATGTTGGCCCCTTATCTCCCCAATCATGGTTTTCAAACCTCAGAAACTTATTTAATAAATTTATCTGGAAGGGCAAAACAGTGAGATGGGCATATCATAAATTAACAGCACCAAAAATTTGTGGTGGGCTTTCTCTACCATCTTTATTCAATTATTGTGGAGCAATCCACATTACAAAATTAGCACTTTGGATGTCCCAACCATATGAAGGAGACCCTAGATCTTACTTCCCCTCCTGGTTAGATATTGAAAAGACCTTAGTATCCCCCACATTATGTTCATTGCCGTCCCTACTATATTCCTCCTCAAAATATACCCCCAAAAACCTTTGGAAATCCCCAATAGGGTGGTCACTGAGAGCTTTGAATCAGCTGCAGAGTTACCTAAAAATAAACTGGCAAGTAGATGGAGAACAACCACTTTTAAACAATCTGCATTTTAAGATTCAGCAGAAACCTATCTCAATGGCGTTTTGACGCTCTTTAAAGAACATGAGGCTCAAAGACCTCATGCCCAATGGCAGTATACTTTCATACAACCAACTCCTACAAAATTTTCCTGAATTAAAAGGATACCCCTTTAAATACTGGCAGGTCGCATAAGTGGTTTCCTCCTTTATAACCACAATGGGGATTCCTGAATTTCCTAAAACTGACCTACCCTCCCTACTTAGAGTAGCCATCCGCCCACATCTGATATCCATGGTGTACAAAGAACTGCAGACCCTTGATATGCAGTTACCAGCTGGGATATGCCATTACTGGGTTAATGCCCTATCCCTCCCATCTACACCTGATTTCTGGCAACAAAAATGGAGCAATCTATATAAGTTTGTTAAACAAGACCGCCTGCGTCTTATATAGTTTAATATTTTGAATAATCTATATTATACTCACCAGAAACTTTACAAAATCAGTAAAGTATTATCCACTTATTGTCCCCGGTGCCTTAATGGAAATGAAGACCTCCACCATATGTTATGGGCATGTCCTAAAGTGCGACTATTCTGGAGGGCTATAGAAAATTCCCTAAACCCTATGCTAGCCTTGGGCTCATTGTTTTCTTCAGAAGTTTGTATACTTAATCACTACCCAAAAGGAACATTAAAGTCTAAGAAATACTTTATAGCTCTCATTTCTGCAGTGGCTAAACTTGTACTCACGAGACATTGGACCGATGACTCCTTGCCTACAGTATTAGCATGGCACAGAGAAATCTTACAAGCTTTGCAGCTGGAAAAGCATATTGCTAGTATGAATAATCGACTGCAAAGCTATTTAGACAGATGGGGCACTTTAGATACACTGTTAACGATATGGAAGCCTTAAGCAGGCAACTCAGCGATTGGATGTTCTTTTTTGGGAAAATTACCTTTAGCTATAATAGAAAATTCATGTACCTTATGTCCTTATGCGGAGAAGGGAGGGTATGGGGGGTGTTGTGGTTGAGGAGACTGTGTTGGGGGGAGGGGCTGGGGGGGTTTATTTTGTTCCTGTTGTTTTGTTGCTTTTGCTTAGCTAAAGATCACACTGATCCTTTTGCTTTGTCACAGTATATTTTTATGTTAAGCTCATATTCAAACTAGATGATTTGGCTTTCATGACATCGCTATAGTCTAAATAGGTACACCTGAACTCAAATACTGCAACCAGGATTGGCCTAATATCCATGTATACTACATTGTATTTTATTTTTTGGTTTTGTGTACTAATATATTAAAACTAAATAAAGTTTATTGAATTACAAAAAAGAATGGGAGTTGGTTCAAATGTTTGAAACCTTGAGAGCAGGACAACTGACTATACAGGAGTTGAGATGTTTGACAGTTACAAGTATTTATAATTAAAACTACCTCTTTAACTTGCATATTAGCACTGTGGTAAAAGTTGTTTATGCTTATATGGGCCTTCTTTAGTCTTGGGAGTTGCCTTTCTATTGATGATAAGAGCGCTTGCTGCTCAAAGTTTGGTTGTTTCCTTAAAGGATTATAGTATTACTATTTCTGCTGCTACATCTGAGACTAGCATACATTCTGTAGGTTAAAAGTCATATAATTATGCTGTTGATTTATTTTAAATGTGGATGGGAAAACCCCACATTGTATTTTATATTCTGATCTTAATTGGTTTTCATTGAAGCAAGCTGCACAATGTTTATTCTACATAATCCCTGGAAAAAGCCTAATCAAAGAAATGTGTATGCCTCTGTTTCAGTTTTATAATTTTATCCCTTCCCATATGCTTCTACTCATTTACAGTTGCTAATTCCATATATTGGAAATCCACTGTTGGAAACAAATCCTGTTTGTTTACAGGCATCAAAGAATTTGAACTCATTACCATATGATGTTAAGAATTCTGGTTCCTTTTCTAGTTTAAGAAGCTGCTGAGATCTTACATTTTTAATTTTATTTATTTAATGTTATTTTTATTCATACTTTGATTACCAGGTACTGTAGGAGCACTGGTGCTTAGTGCCTTTTTCAGGCATGACCCAGGTACTACAAGTACAGTGAGTGAACAGTAAAAATAATGTCATTGTTCATATTGCAATAGTTTGAGACAGTACAATAGAGTGACAGAAGTTGACTTTTTTACATGTTTATGAGGCACATGATTATAGAATGATTATAGCATGGAGAGTATGAATAACAGATGATAATTTGCAATGGATTGTATGGAAACATTTTACAATAGGGACTGAGCTATCTCACTACAGTATTAGTACAAGATGCTTATCTATAGGAAACAGGAGCAAGTTCTGTGGTTTATCAAGTAATCCTTCATCTTACGAGCCAAGACTTTTGTGGAGGGGAATGTCTGATGGGAGCAGGTATGGTGTTTCAGAGGGAGGCAGCCCTGTAGCTGAAAGATTTCTCAGCAGTCCGAATTCTTTGGTATGTATTTGTTTTACCTAATTGTTTTAATATTTGTTTTTTCAAATGCTTACAATATCTTTTTTTATGGTTTTGTGTACTCATGTCACCCAAGAAAATTAGCATTCATACCTGTTTTTTCAATTATACTTTTTCCTCTAGGTGGCGCGTGGGCAGGCTATCAGCCTTATTCCCGTTCTCCTCAACTGGCAATCACCTCCCCTGGTACACACCAGTCCCAGGCTCCCCCATGGATTGCCCCCTGTTTTGGGGACAGGAGGCAGAGCAGGGCTAGCCTCCCCCAGTAGAACACATATCCAGAGCTGGTCCTAGTGTACACAGGTAGTGGTGGGGTTGACAGCAAGTCAGCAAGGCTTCACAAAGCCCACAGAGCTTTCATTCTTTTTTGTCCCTCCCATCCCCTGTTGGGGACAGGCAGTCATGTGTGCCATGTGGTGGCATGCATGCACTACACCAAACCAACAGCCCCTATCCTATGTACCACCCCAGCCTGCGCTACCACCAGGCCTCCATCTAGTGGCGGTCAATGGGTGGGGTGGGCTAACAAGCTTTCCTCCACAGGTGAGGAAAGCAGTCTGCTGGACAGTCAATTCTCTCCTCCTTGGCTGACCCTTAGCAACCCAAGTCCTTTCCCAAACCTGGGTCTCTGGTGTGGCTACTGGTAAGGTAATCAGTGTCTTAGCCCTCCACGCCACTGGGTTGGCTTCCTGCAAGTTTGTACCTGGAAATAAATATATTAATAATTAAATCAATCAATTAATCAAGCTAATTTTTAAACCTTTGCTACAGACACTGTTTGTACTTTTTGTGACAAGTATCGGCAACTTTGTTGTAATGTGCAGCTGTATGTAATTGCTCTCTATGTCTCTTTTTACATTTTTTTGCAAATCTTGCACATTTGGGTTGAAGAATCATTCCCTTTCCTATCAGTGAGGTAATGCTTCCATCCCATTATATTTCACTTACTATGGATATTTGTAACTCATTCAGCCTGTTATTTAGAACATTTTTTTATTATTACTTTTGCGGGGCAAAGAAAAAACAACTACTAATACAACAGAGTTAAGTCAGGATGCAATGCAATACCTTGCAGTATTTAAGCAATAATGCTGGACAGGGTATCGGTCATGCTGGGATAACGTTATGCCTGGGGTGGTTGAGCATGGCTCTACAATGCCAGTTCAACAGTTGTTGACCTCCATCATAGCAAAGGATTTATGTTGAACGCAACTTGTGGTTGACATAAATCTGACCTGAGACCTCGGACGTTTTTTCATCGGGGGCTTTACCCCCCAACCCCCCATGCCCACTTATCTCTAAAATTCCAACTCCAAGCCAGAGTTGAATCAGGGAGGGAGTGCTTGACTGGGAGCGGGAGTGCCAGGGTTTTGGGTGGTCTATTACAGCAAAAATGTCAATGTCATTGGCATTGACATTTTTGCTGTAATAGTGTTGCCATCCTGTGCTACTACCATTGTGCACAAGGCCACAGGCCAACTGCATCCGATGCCCCAGGATTGAGGTGTCAGAGCATGACCCACGCCTTGGAGTGCATTATTGCTATTATACAATGGTGTGTCTGTAAAACAAACCTCAAAAAGATGAAAAAGTACATTTAAAGTCATTTTTATTTTTCATTTTTTGAATGGTTTGGGATAGTTTATGAAATAATAGTAGTGATTTATTGATTCAGCCAGCAGGCGATGTTGCTGTTTTTTGTATGGTTCTGCACTCCCTATAGCAACCTTTGTTAGTGCTGCCATTGTTTGTTAGTATGTCCTGTTACGTGGGTGTCTGTGTTTTTGTTTTGTAACAGTTTTGAGTTTCTCTCCACTTTTATTTGCCTGATTTTCTCTTCATTGTGCTGCTACCTGGGAATTGAAACTTGCTGCCCCTTCCCACTGTTAGGACCACCCGTTCACTCCTGCTACTGTGAGAATGGAGGTAGTGGTGTTATGGAGATTGTTTCTGAGTGCTTTTATATGGTCGAGTTAAAAAAAAGAAAGGCAACAGAAGAAAGTCATTTAAGGAGTGAGTGAGCATGCAAGCATTATGAAAAGAGCTGCACAGTGATGATGTGTTTGCCTTCTCACTTGCTCGCTCAGGTTTGAAGTGAGAGGGATGGCGGTGTTGTTATTCTGTGTTTTTTATGTGCAGAAACTATGAGCAGAGTTCAGGTCTCTTGGTTTGATTTTGAACTGGGACAGGGATCACAATGTTTACTGTTTTGTTTTTATAAAGAGAAAGTAGGAGCAGACCAGGACGTGAAGCTAATCCTTGTGATGGCGAGGAGGGCAGTGAGGAAGCTGATCATGTGGTCAGCTTAAGATTTGTTTGTGAGAATAAAAGAAAGCTGAGGAATGAGAGTAAAGAAGGTATAATGAAGACAGTATTTTGTACTTTGTGGGAAAGATGGCACAGTATGAGTACTGTGACATGCTGGAAAGGGATTCAGTATAATGTGATATGAGGAAGAAATCGAGAAAAGCAGGGGTGGCTGTATGACATGATGGGGGCTCAGGAGGTCAGTGTGTGGAGTGATACAACATGTGAGATTTGGTCATGTGTGTGCCTGGAGTTCATACAGTGAGGTTATACTCAGATAACCTCACTGCCCCGGTACACACTGACCAGTCAGAGTGCTGGAAATTTTCTTGCCATTGTATAATTCTGTTTATGCAATAGAGGTGTTAAAAAAAGCCATAGAATAAATGTGTGCAAACTCACAGGCGTTGGATAAATATTATTTATCCACACAGTAGGCACGTCATAGAAAGTTATTTAAACAGTAAACACGTCACCATAACCTTAATGCCTAGACTACTTTCCTTGCAAAGAATGACACAGAGCACACGTTCCCTCAGCCACATGCTAGCAGCCTCAGAATGCATTGCGCGCATCAGTTAAAGCAGAGTAACTGTCATCGAGTTCATCACACTACACTTCTGTGTATCTAAATAAAGGGTAGTATTGTCAGGGTCCCATAAAAGCCATATATAGCAGCACAGGTTTTAAAAAAGGAAAAAAAAACAGCAAGAAAATGACAAACACAGACAATTTCAGCATAGAGATGGATGACATTCTAACTCAGACTGAAAATGATACTGAACCGCTAGTTGCACCAGAAGAAGTTTTTCAAGCTCCTCAAGCATCACCTAACAGACAGCTACCAGCCGCAGATTTATCCTTGTCGACCATAGACATAACAGCAATAGATGACTACATACTAAAGGCAAGAAACCACAACACAGCAAAAAAAACTGAAACGGACATTCAAATGTTTAGTCATTACCTATGAGAGAAATTCAGCATAACAGTACCTCTCTACCAGTTGCAACCAGAGGAACTAGACTGCCTAATTTGTCATTTTTTCATGAACTGACAAAAAAAGGATGGTACACCCTATGAACCTCTAACCCTGAGATCCATGCTACAAAGTTTGGAGAGACATCTTAAACTAAAAATGTACCCAGAGTCGTTATCAACATCCCTAAAGTTCCAAAAGAACAGGGCTGTATTGTAAAGCAGACAAAAAAAACTCAAAGGGGAAGGCAAAGGCAACAAAGAGAAAGCATCCGATGAGTTAACTGACAGTATAATAGACAAATTGTATGCCAGCAACCAGCTAGGTACTGAAAGCCTAGAATCTCTATTGAAAACCATGTGGCTGATAGCCGCACTCTATTTTGGCATAAGAGGGAACCCCGAAACCAGGAACCTTAAATGGGGAGACATAGAATTAAAAGAAGATGCAAACAATCTAAAATACATAGAATTTAACAAGGAACAACAGACAAAGACAAGAACTGGTGCCAACCCCAAAAACACTAGGACACTAAAGCCCAGAACATACCAGACAGAGGACCCGCAAAGATGCCCAGTAGCAAACTACACCCTATACCAAAGTCAGCAACCTGCAAAAGCACTGCATGCAGATGCCCTATTTTTCCTCTTAATAAATACAAATGCCAAGCCTAGCTACCCAACTGCATGGTATATGAATCAACCAGTGGGCATCAACAAAAATAGGCTCCAGGGTCAAAACCATGGTGTCAAAAGCAGGAATAAAATCTGACAAGCGACTTACTAATCATTCGGTCAGAAAACACCTAATCCAGAAGCTAACTGACAGTGGACTATCACCGATAGAGATAATCCAGGTATCTGGACACAAGCAACTGCATTCCTCAAATGACTATGCCAAACTGAGTGAAAAAGGCAACACCAAATTTCCAGTATACTGAGCTGCCCTCAGATTCCATCAACATCTCAACCAGTGCAAAAAGCAGCTACCTGCAGCAGCCTACCACAAAGATGGAGTGACATAATGGGAGCTTGTTTCAACAGGCCAGCCATCAGTGCTTCAATAATAACATTCAACACTGTGCAAGGTAACAAAGCAAACCTGCATATAAAATAAAGCACTGCAGCATCTTTGTTCAGCTGAATGTATTAAAAAAGGCAGTAACAGTTTAGTATAAGCTCAGAAAAAAAACTAACTAGAAATGTAAAGAAATCTACCACAGCCCCATCACACACACACACACACACACACACACACACACACTGTTCAAAACTGTAGGATAAAACTGTGTAAGAAATCTAGCTAAAAGTAAAAAATAACAAAATGAAGCTTCCTCAACCTTCGACTATTTTTGCCTGTAGCAATAAAATTAACAAAGAACATGCAAGCAACAGTAAATGCATATGATAATAATAATAGATGTTTTTTACACCCAAAACAGGTAGCAGGTACGACAATCTTAAACAAAGAAGACCACAAGTCATAACTTCTGACTCGGATTCTGATTGAGGAGCAAGTAAAAAATAAAGCACCTGTAGAAGACAAGAAATATGCCTGAATGCACAAAAAGAAAGTACTCTTCACACAGTTCCTCAGACTCTATAAAGTTTGTAAAAGTTAAATCTTAAGAGTAAAAAAATGGCTTTGGTTGTTCTAACTAATGCCTGCATAGCAAGGATAGAAAGTAAATATGCTTAAAAGTTACTCCCCCCCAGCTATGTACCTGAGCGAAATGTGTACCATTGAATAAAAATTTTAAAAACTCACTGTGATTCCTAACGTGTTGTCCAGAAAATCCTTGAAGTCCGAGTTGCAAAATGAAAAAAAAAACAGCTGTGTCGCTAAATCCATGAAAAGTAAAAAAAAAAAATAATCCAAATAGGAGAGCACTAACCCGAAATATCTCTCCAAGCAAGACTACACGATGCCTTTCAGCTGCCCATGCCGAAGATCACACCCTGCTACAGGGTTACTCCATAAGCCGGATCCTCCACAATGTCTCTGAGGTACTCGAATCCAGAAAAAGGCTGCTTCCAATGTCCTCCAGCGCTAGATGCATGTGCCGATGTTCACTCCATGGTGACTCCCCATCAACTGCTAAAGAAACTGCGCCATCAGCCTAAGCCACGCCCACAACCAGGAAACAGCCTATGAGAGCAGATGACGGCAGTAACAGCCAATAGGAGAGCGCACAGGCACCATGCCAATCACCGCAATGCTACCGACACCAGCAACCAGTCAGACCTTACAACTACTAGCCCATTCACAAAATGACACAAGAAAAATGAGCAGAAGACGGAAGAGCAACAGCAATTTACAAAGAGTACCACAAAAACAACCATTTCTTCCATAAAACCACTGGAACAATATAACATAAAAAAATTCAGCATGTTGTGCCCCATTGCATAAATTGAACACTTGATGGTCTGGCCGTTGAATACACTATTTATCATGACTCATGCAGATTGCCCTTGGGGAACACCACTTGTGGCATCACTGCACTCAGCCACTCGCGAGGTAACCCGAGGTCAATCGGCACTCTGCAAGATAAATAGTGTATTCAACTGCAGACCATCAAGTATCCCTTATATACCCATTACCTTCTATGTCTGGAAAAGTCATAGCAAAAAATTCCCTCCAAAAATTATCACTGCTCGCTCATATAGGCATTTCATACAGTATCCATTGATAATAGTGACCAAATATGGGCGGCTGTCAAAATGGCGTCTCCATATTTGGCACTATTAGGATAGGTGGACCCGTAAGGATAGCGACTACTGCTACCATGTGGGTAGGTGAAGGCAACCGGAAGGAAGGAATGGCGAGGGAAGGGGAGGGATAGGGAAGAGGGTTATCTGGAGGAACTGTGCCTGCTGTCACTGAGCCAGCTGTGTGGTGTTGTGGTGAGGGAAGCTGACTTCTGCACAGCAGGTACTGGGTTTGGGGCTGATGATGCCACTGACTGTGGCTCCACAACTTAATTTTTGTTTTCAGCCAAATTTGTGCCCCCTTCCTGACATGTGCTCCAATGGAGTTAGGAATCCTAATTCAGGATTCAGGTGGGCACAGGGGGGCAGAGCCCTCCTCTGCAAAAAGACTTTAGATTGCCGGGTGTTGTTTCACCAGTAAGTGTATATCGCTGATTTGCCTTTTGGTGATATACACTTGCCATAATAGTGATCGCCATTCTGCGTTTGCTGTTATAACATAGACCCCTTTCATACTGGAGGACTTCTACATAGACTCATCCACAATTAGAGAGGACTGTATTAACATAATTCCCTCAGTAGCTGATGCCTGGGAATTCTTTACCAGTAAATGTCTCAATATCTGAAACAAACATTCACTAATCAGACCATACATGATCAAATAATACCATTACACCAGGATCTCTAAGGAAATTACTGAATTGTTCTAGCAGAAAGATGCTGATTGGGCCAGATTTGGAAAGACTAGATCCCTCAATGACAGACAGTGGTATAGAAAACTTCAGAATCTAATCAAATCAGCAGTAGCTAAAGTAAAAATGAAAAATTACCACAGCTACTAGGAGGAAAACAAACATCATTCAAGAAAATTCTGGTCAGGGGTGAGATTTAAATGGATCAAGAGCAAACTGATCAGATCTAGAACCCTTCTAGAGAACTCATCACCTCTCTTGCAGACACTGCAAATGACTTTAGCATCCACTTCACTAACCTCAGTATCACTGCCAAGCTCCAGACCTCCTTGATACCATCTATGGTTAGTTTGTCATCAAGCAGCCCAGAGCCTGACCCACATTACTTGCCAGACTTTAACTTCTGACAAATCACTACAGCAGAGGTCTTCATAGCTCTGAAGGTCCTCGGTCCAAACAAGAGTGGTGGTGCTAACTCCCTTGACGCAAAGCTTCTCTGCTTTGCTGCATATCATATCTGCACCCCAGTCACCATATTGTTAAACATCTCTCTCTTGCCTCTGGTGAGTTACCTACTGTCTGGAAATGTGTTAGTGTTATGTCCCTCCACAAAGGAGGGGCTAAACATGATCTGAATCAATACAGACCTATTTCAGCCCTTCCTGCTCTCTCTCTCTCTCTCTCTCCCCAGGGTTCTTGAAAAATGGATTGCCTCACTGCTAACTGAGCATCTCAATCTGCACAATCTTCTGTTTCCCTTTCAATCTGACAGACAGACAGACAGAGATACTTGCACAGGAACAGTAATCACCCAAGGCACACAAAAAATCTGTAATGTACCATCAAGCGCTTCAATACCACTGCATCTGTTCAAGTTAGGAGGTTAGAAATAAACACTTGGCCACATTGAAAAAGACATTTATTGGGCAGGGGCATTCCTCCAGAGAATTTGACAGACCAGGAGAACGTGCAACACTGATACCAAGGGAAAAACTACTACAGTATAAAGAAAGGACTACCAACAACCGAATACCCTTAGTTGTCACATATCATCCTGATCTGGATATTCTATGTAAACTTTTTAAGGACCCCCAACCAACATTCCGTGAAGATGACACCCCAAAGTCTATTTTTCAAGAATGACCTCTACTGTGTTTTGAAAAAACAACTAATTTAACCAACCTGATGGTTAGGAGCAATCCTGTACCTGAACAAAATAACAAAACACTCGGTGGCACAAGACCCTGCAATTACAGTAGATCTAAGACTTGTGAGCACATTTCCACCTCCAATTGTATCAATACCCTAAAAAACAAACAATTCAGGATACAGGGGAATTATACATGTGCATCTCCTAATGCTGTTTATTTTATTCAATGTAAGAGATGTCCACAAACAGATTATGTGGGAGAGACTGGACAATCTCTCCTCACCCGAGTGAACTCACACAGACATGCTATTAAAATGAAAAAGACTGAAACACTAGTGGGACAACACTTCTCTCAGTCTGATCATCCATCTCTTATATGTCTGTACTGGTTTTGAAAGGACATTTCAAAAATCCACAATAAAGGCAGGCTTTTCAGGTCAAACTCATTTTACTTTTGAACAAGATGGGGGGACCGGATTAATACAGATTTGGGTTTTTATATTACATTACACTGCTGAAACTGCTCCTGTTTTTTCACCTGCTTTGGGGACAATACATGAACATATACTTGTGGTACATGGTGGTATTGCAATATGCTTAGATACAAAATGGGTATATAATTTCCTTTTTAAATGGTTATCAATACATCAGTTTCACCCCAGAGTGGGAGAATAGGGCGTGGTGGCAGGGTTTCAATTCCCTCAGTTTTTGAATCAGATTTGTTGAACTGTTACTTACTAGTACAGAATATTAGGTACAGTATATACGGACAGATGTTGACACATGGATATATTAGGATAACAGTATCTCACTTACAAGGGAGTCTGTGTTAGGTTTGGGTTTTGAATGTGTACAAACGCTAGTCACTTGTTACAGAGTTGCAGATAGATCATGTTTAAACAGTATAAGTTTGAATATTCATGAATAACATTGACTTTTTGAACACAGAGTTTAAGACAAACATATCTTAACAGCACTTACACTGTATAAATGTGGGAAACAGCTTGTTAGTTCTTAATTACACTACAAAAAAAACAGAGCAAATGCACTGAGGGATGGGTTACCCCAGGGGGTATTGGCCAGATAGCCACATTTCTGGGAAAACATAAATTGCTTCATACCATAATAATGCAAAGCATCATGGGAAGCATATGCAAATACCCATGAAATAATTTGGACTGGCTCAATTTTAAGCAGAGTTGCATGGTGCCAGAAAGTCTCACATTGCAATCAGCAAAGGCTGAGAACAGCAGACACAGACATGTGTTTCATTCTCATTTGGACTCATCAGTGTGCCATATTTGTATCTTAGCCCAGGGAAGGGAAACAGCTACCCTTAAGGGGATCTTATTTGTTTGGGGCGTGAACAGTCCAAAGTAGAGAAAGAAGACAACTACAAAAGAACCACAGAGCAAATGCACTGAGGATGGGTTACCCTGAAGTGTACTGGCTATACAGCCACATTTTTAAAAAACCATAAGGAAGAAAACACCCATCTCTCAGTGAATTTGCTCTCAGGTTCTTTTGTAGTTCTCTTTTCTCTTTACTTTAGACTCCCCATTACCCCAACAAATACGATTCCCTTAAAGGTGGCTGGCTTCCTGTCCCTGGGCTATGATACAGATATGGCACACTAATGAGTCCAAATGAGGAAGAAACACATGTCTGTGTCTGCTGTTCTCAGCCTTTGCTGTTTGCAATGTGAGGCCTTCTGGCATGATGCAATTCTGCTTAAAGTTGAGCCAGTCCAAATTATGTCATGCGCATTTGTATATGCATCCCATGATGCTTTGCATTATTGGGGTATGTGCAATTTTAATTTGCACTAGGGCAGTATGTATTTTAAACCCGCTATTTGCCTAACACAAATATATTTTCTTATTTAGAAGACTTTCAATGTTATATGCTATATATTTTAAAGTTTAATTTACCTTATGTTTAAAATCATAGTCATTTAGTAATGCATCCACAGACTCACACAAGCATAGTTTTAAAATGCAGCTTTAGTATGTTTTATGACTTTTCTCAGGGACAGATCTACGTATTCTGTGACATTTGACCTTGAAATGCCTTTCCTTTGATGGAACTCTGCTGTCTTTATATGTTTCTGTTTTTATTTTTAAATGCAGGTTTTGGCCAATGGGATTCTAAACATTTTATCTGTTTTTTTATGCATGATCTGTGCTTTAAGTAAATGTATTCTTCCAAACCAAATGTTATTGATTTTTCTGATGAAGGATTCTGTGTAGTCTGAAAGCTCAGAGTACTTGTTTTCCTTTTTAACAACTCTGTTGGTGCAATAAAATGTATCAAATCATCTATGTTTGTGGATCTTGCTATACAGTCTGGGCTTCAGAAAGGGACATTCCACCATATCTACATTGCTCAAAGTCACCAGTGATCTCCACACAATCATGGATAATGGGCTCCTCACTAAGGCTGTCTTCATGGACCTCTCCAAGGCTCTTGATTTGGTTGTATAGAATACTCCTACTGAAGCGCAATATCCTAGGTCTTAGCCAATCAGCCATAACATGATTTGAAAACTACATAAGTAACTTAACACAGCTAGTGTCCATACAGGGCATTAATTCAGGCCTTGCTGTCCTAAATATTGAGGTTCCTCAAGGCTTAATCCTTGGTTCTCTGCCATCCTCCAATTTGTTAATGACCTCTTGAAGCACAGCTGAAGTTGTCCTTTACATATATATGCAGATAACACTATACTATACTACAGAGCAGCAACAATGTCTGATGTTAATTCAGTACTCCAATCTGGTTTCAACACAGTCTCCTCTTGGTTATTCAATAGTCATCTGATCCTTAATGCAACCAAACTAAGTCAAAGATGTTTGATCCCAGAACCTGCTAACTAATTCATATGACCCACTTGCAGTCATAATATTAGATGGCAGCACTATTGAGCATGTCAACACATTTGAGTATGTAGAAATCTGGCTTAATGTACCACTTACATGCAATGCAGTAGCCACATTAGTCACATCTTAAAGGGGAATGCTCAGCTCCCCTGCAGACTTGCCGTGGGACTATGAAGTCCCAGTTAAGCAAAATGCACTGGACAATTTTTTTTTTTTTTGCTTACTTACTGAATGATAGTTTAGTGTTCTAGCAGGTTAATTCTGTGACCCTCCCCCACTCACCCACTATGTTCATGAACTAAGATTCCCAGTGTCCCCTGCATCCTACCCTCTGATGACATGAACAATGGGCTATACCATGAGGGACGTTTTTGTTCAGTTCAGTTCAGTTCCTTGTTATTGTTCATCAACAAGATGGCATTACAAATGTAATACAATGAAAATTACATGCATGATTAGAAAAAATAGTTTAAGACAGCCATATGTAATATCAACTTTACATAGCAACAAGACAATATTAATTCAAAATATATGGATTGTTATTTGCTTTTGCTTTAAAATAACTTTTAACAAATTTCTCACCTGATTAAAATAGCACTGCCACATGAGGCAAACAACACAGCAAATCCTGGCTACACAGTCTTTCATTCTCTACTAACCCTCCTAGCCATTTACTCCTTTGTTTGTGGTATGGGGGACAAACTATTACTGCATGCATAAGATGCTCAGGGTAGTGCTGTACAGAAATTTCAAATGCCAGCAGAACAAAATTCTGCTGAAATTCTGTTCACTTTGTCACAAATGGGGTGGTGAAATTCCGCAGCTGAAAATAGTTGAGGAATGATTTTTGGTGGAAGAAAATGCTGTTCTGCAGAATCTTATTCCACAGAACTCAACATTTTCCATGGAAATTGTTGCTGAATAATTTTCTGCAGAAAAATTTAAGATCACAGTAGGTGAAGTTCTGCTGAAGAACCGGTGAAATTCCAGCAGCAATACTGCAGGTGGAATGACCATTGTGCACTAATTCCACCAGCGAAACTCCACATTTCACACAGCACTAGCTCAGGGATGTTATTCTCACAAATACAATGTTCCATAACTACTGTATGTTATTTTGATCTTTGTTAAATCTTTTATCCAGAATTTTATTTGGAAATGCACCATATCTGAATTTTGCTAAAATCTTTCTTATTTGTGAGTTTTTCATTGCAATTAGATAATATTCAGTCACTGGATACTAGAGTAACAGTGCCAGTGCCAGAATAGGATATAATTCATTATTCATTTAGTCTAGACTTCATTTCCTGTCCATTTAGATATAGGAGCCTTTTCTTTAACAACTGCTTGAGATTGCAATTTTTTTTGTTCTGTCCACTTCCATGAATATACATACCCTATACTGTTCAGAGTATTTCAAATGCAGTTTAACTGCGGTGTATTACATTTTTTTAAAAAAAAGATTAATTTTTTCTTGCAAGCAGAGTTTGACTCACCTATCTCTGGTCTGTACTTGTAACCAGTAGTTTAATAATCCCAAGGGTGACATAATGCAGGTAGGGTTGGTGATGTGACAATCTATGTCTTCACTTCCATCCAATCTGTTACCATCCTGTCCACTTCTGTTCCCCTAGCCTATGAGATACTGACCCTTAAACTAACACTGCCTTTCTCTATTCTTTCTTTGTTGCGGTGCCTACTGCCATCCTGGTCTCCCATCCGTGGTAATCACCTACCATATCAGCACTATTGTCTCTCTCACTTCAACAGGTGAAGTGTACATTATGGGTGACTTTAATCAGAATTGGTTAGCCTCCTCACTATGTAAGGTTCGAAATGATGTTGCCGCTCTCAGTCTATCACAATACATTCAAGACCCAACCAGGTTGAACTACAAAACAAATAACTACTGCATGATTGACTGTGCCTTTGCCTCACACCCACACAGTCATTACATCTGGAATACTACCTGATGCCCTAAGTGACTAGCATATGACCTTTATGGTATGCAAACTCCACAGACGCAAGGCTCCTCACAAACCCTTGAAAATTAGATCATACAAATCCCTAAACCTTGCTCCCCTCCTCTTTGATCTAGCCCACACAAACCAGGCCCCATAGAATCTGCTGTCTCTCTCGATGAAGCGCTCGACTACTTCAAACCCAAATTTCTCATCATCTAGAACCACCATGCCCCCCTCAGATGAACCAGAGTCCATGGAAGTCATCTCCCCTGGATAACCGCTGAAGTCCTGGCTTGTCAAGGAGCATGTGACCAAGCATGGGAAGCCCATAAAGCCTCCAAGCAACCAGAAGACTTCAAGACTTACCGTGCTGCCAAAATGTTTGCACAAAAGCTAACCAATTGACTAAAGCTGACCATTTCAGTTCTACCTTTGAATCAAACATAAACAACCCCTCCAATTCTGAAAAGTCATCCACATCCTCTTCTCCCCTCCTTCCAAACTTCCAAATCCCCTCCTTCGCATAAATGACTCTACTATTACAGATAATCTCTCAGTAGCCACATAAATTAACACCTACTTTACAGCTGGTGCCTCTGCTCTTCAGGCCTCCCTACCTTCTCCCTGGTCTGCCATCCACTCCTACCCATTAAATACTCCTTCCCCCAATGACCCCTTCACTTTTCCACTATGTCCCCTACAGACATCTAGGCAGATCTCCTTGCCATAAATCATCCAAAGACAGCTCGCTGGATGGTTTTGACCCAAAGTTACTTTACCTTTCTGCTTTCTCTGGACCACTGTCCGGTCTCCTTAATCTCTCTTTCGGACTGGCAACTATCCCAACTGACTGGAAACATGCTACTGTTTTACCACTTCCTAAGGGTGGTGATTCTACTGCACCTGGGAACTGCAAATCCATTTCTCTTCTCCCTAACCTTGCCAAACTTCAAGAACATTTGATCTTAGAAACATAGAATTTGACAGCAGATAAGGACTGTTAGGCCCACCCAGTCCACCCATTTCCCTACCTAATGGATAAACTGCAGATCCTAGTTAACCAATAGCCTACTTCTTCCTACCCCCACCTCCTAGAATTGCCATATGACTTTCCCATGCATTCTTAAAATCCACCAGTTTTTGACTCCACAACCTCCTCAGGAAGACTGTTCCATGCATCCACAACCCTCTCCATGAAAAAATACTTCCTCACATTACCTCTGAGCCAACCTATTTCAATCTTCAAATTGAACCCTCTTGTTCCTGCACACCTCTTTTTCTGAAAGATGCTACCCTCTTGGACTTTGTTGATTCCCTTGAGGTACTTGAACGTTTCTGTTATGTCTCCCCTCTCCCTCCTTTCCTCGAGGCTATACATATTAAGCTCTTCATATGTTTTCTGGTGCAGACCCTTGACCATTTTAGTTGCCCTCCTCTGGACTGCCTCAATTCTGTCTATGTCTTTGCAGAGATTGGGTCTCCAGAACTGCACGCAGTACTCCAGATGGGGTTTCACCAGGTGTCTGTACAGAGGGATAAAAACTTCTTGTTTTCTACTGGTGATGCCTCTCCCTGTGCATCTCAATATCCTTCCAGCCCTTCTTACTGCCCTCTCACATTGCTTGCCCATATTTAGGTCATCTGATATGACTACTCCCAGGTCCCTTTCTATTTTTGTTGTAGTTAGTATCTCACCCCCCTACTGAGTACTCTTCCCCTAGGTTTTTATTTCCTAGGTGCATTACTTTGAAATTCTTAGCATTGTATCTAAGCTACCATACATTTGACCATTCCTTCAGCCTTTCCTAGTCCTTTCTCATGCTTTCCACTCCATCTTGTGTATTAACTCAGTTGCAGACCTTCGTGTCATCTGCAAAGAGACATACCTTTCCTTCCAAACCCTCTGCAATGTCACTTATAAAGACATTAAAGAGGACTGGTCCTAGTACTGAACCCTGCGGTACCCAACTAGTAACCCCCCTTTCTTCAGAGTGGACTCCGTAAAATGTCAGTTTTGCTTACTAGGCTCATTATTTCACAGTGTTACAGATTTATCCTCTTGCAACTCTCTTCCTAGCTCACTGACTCCAGTTTCTTCACACTCTTCCAATCTGGTTTTTGGAAGACTCACTCAACGACTACCTCACTGATTAGGCTTCCTAACTCTATCCTCTCAGGGATGGACAGATGGCATATCAACTCAGCAATTTTCATTGACCTAGCCAAGACATTAAACATGGTCTCCCACTCCCTCCCCCTAAATACCATTTCCTCAGCATGACTATCCAACTCTGCCACAAGCTGGTTAACAGCCTACCTTGGTGGTAGGACCCAATTAGTTCGAATTGCTGATATTCTATCCCCTCCTCCCAATAAGCACAGGTGTTCTTCAAGGCTCTGTGTTGGGTCCCATACTGTTCTCCATATTTCTAAATAACCTTCTATATGTCTGCACTTCATCCTTTATCCATATATATGCAGATGACATGGTCTTGTACACCTCTAGCCAGTCCACCTCTGAAATTGAAGCCAGTCTCCAGTAGGACTTTCATAATGTTCAGTGCTGATTTCACTCTCACTGACTCTTTCTCAGTGTCAAGAAGATAGTCTCCATGACCTTTGGCTATAGGCTCCCCTCCTTGCCCACCTTCCACACCCTTGATGGGACAATCCTTGAGTACACCTCCTCTTTCAGATACCTTGGTGTTTGGCTTGACCAGTGCCACAACTTCCCTGGACATCCTGAAAAAACTGCACCCCAAGCTTGGCACCCTACACAGGAACTGTAGAGCATTTCCTCTACCAGCAAGATGGAAGCTAGTCCAGAACATGAGCCTCCCAATTTTTGACTACTGCAATGTAGTCTACAGTGCTACTCCCAAGTCTTCCTTATCCAGATTGGACACTCTCTTCAACTCCTTCTGCCATTTTGCCATGGACGCCCCTTCCCTCACACATCACTGTGATCTCTACCACTCTCTGGCTTTTCCTTCTTTGGATAACATACATCATCTATGTTGCACAAAATTTACCTCCAAATATTGGTTTGGTTCTGTTCCATCCTACCTCTCCTTCTCACTGTTTATCCCTCCTCTTCTGGTGCATTCCCTTAGATCACATGATTCCCACATCTTGGTAGCTCCCCCATCACTCTACTTTAGTAGGCCAGGCTGCTTTCTCACATTGTTTCCCCAAGTTTTGGAACACTCTTCCCCACAAAATTAGATACTCCTCCTCCCTCACTCCATCTCCTCAGCTCTCCACAACTACCTCTCTGTCAACTGCTTATGCCACTAAACTCTTATGGCATCTCCTCCCCCCACTGTTCTATGGACACCTATTCTATACCCCCTTCTTTTCTGCCACTTAGATCCCTCCATACCTCTCAGCTCTCCACTGCTTAGTCTTACTATCAGTTCTGCTCAGCACTTTACGTACCTATTGAGTAATTTATTCCCCCAGGGCAGGCACTTGTATTACCCCATGTAACATTTCTTTGTTGTACTGTCAACCAAAGCACTTCTCTCATCTGTTAATTTTTGTTAAGTGTAACATTTTTATCATCAATGTATTTTGTTATTGTACTTCAGTTAGTTCTGCTATTGTAATTCTGTTTTACTGCTATGTCCCTCCTGATTCCTTCTCCCCAGGACACACCGGGATATGAGCAACTTGTTGTTCAGTGTGCTTTTCTGGTGAAACTCTTCAATAAATAAATAAATAAATATTTACTGAGGGCTGCCCTAGTTCTAACGTCAGACTATTACCAGGTCTATATCAATTGATTGATTTTGTTTTTGGTTCCAGGGTAGGTGCACCTGGGAGAGTACAGAACAAAATTCTTCAAACAAATACAGATACAGATTTAGAGACCTCACAGTTCCAAGGTTGAGAAAGGTGTAACACGAAATATTACAAATTACAAATAGTGAACAAAAGTACAAAAATAAATTGGACATGTACATTTTGGGATGCAGGCAACTCTGAGGTACAAAAAATTAGGGAAGGGCATGAGCAAGTGCAGATGCAGTGGCTAGAAATAAGTGCAGATCACTGATAAAGTTGGATGAGACTTAAGGGCAGATATGAAGAATGGCATGGTGGGAGAACTACAGACATAGGAGGGAAGGGAGTTCCAAAGCCTGAGTACAAATGAGAAGAAAGCCTGGTCACCCATCTAAGTCAATCATTTAGAGATGACATGGGGTAAGCATTATGATGTAGGGGAATTTGGGTGACAGGTGTTAGACTGGAGTTGTTTGTAGATTAAACAACCTAGCTGGCACATAGGATCAGGAGATGGGGGATAGCAACCATAAGGAAGAGTAAAGGGAACTCATATATGTGAGGCATGGAAAGGAAAGGGTGAAATGTCATATTTTTTTTTGACATCCCATTTTTTTATTTCTTTTTATTAAACAGTGATAGCATAGTACAACAATCATTTCACAGCAATATATATATATATATTCATTGCAAAATAATTCTGTTAATGCATCAGTTAGGGTTGACAATACAGCAACAAAAGTCTGGAAATTCAATGTCATGACATTATATATATACATATACTATACATACTGCATGTCATGCCAGTATAGTTAGGGTGAAACTGCACTTCTAACTTAAAGTCCAGACTTTAAGCCTTAATACCTTTGGAGCCCTTCAAATGGATTTTCATGCAATTTGGCATGTGTCATCTCTAGGGGTAGGTCACATGACCTGCCAAATTTCATTGGAATGCTTAAAGTGGTGTCTGAGATATAAAGTGCTGAAAAAACAGAAACATCGGCATTATTTTACATTTATTTCTACAGCTGTGTCTCTAAAACAACTTTATGTTGTGGGCTGACATTTTCAGGGTAGAAAGCTTTTGGGTCACAGATGTGCCTAATGAAGGCTTGGTGAAAAAATATTATTCTGTTCAAACACTATGACATTTCTTATTTTCCCACTATTTTCTATGGACAAATTTATATGTTAGGCATGAAAAATACTATTTTTTGCACAATAGGAGTATTGTGCAAAAAATACCATCTTCTTTTCACAAAGAATCCTGGTGCTATTTCACACAGTTCACATATCTGCGATTGACTGAGCTGTGTTGTAGCCACCAACTTGTTTTCCCACTTAGCTAGAAAGTTGAAGTCCTGAACCTTTTTAATACAAAACAAATCAGAAAACAGCTAAAGAGAACCCCCTTAGGTGTATTCTGATGTTTTTTTTCTGTTTTAAACTGGACACAAACAATTTTTTTGGGGGTCAAGCTTATATAGAGAACAGCTGTAAGCCATTCTCTGTATAAGAAGACCAGTATTTTCTTGACTTCTACAGCAACAGCTGGAAGTCATGCTGTTGGCTGCAGAGTCAGGTGGAAACACTTGTTCCCACCAACAAGGGGTGCCCAATCATTACATTGGTATGTATTCCCCACAAACACATATGGTGCACTAGAAGCCCACCCCAGTGTGCCGGACATTATTTAAAAGCCTGTAAAAAAGAAAACTGTCCCTCCCCTATGTCTTTTCTTTGATGTAGAATCCTGCATCAAAATTTGCAATCATTTCAATGCACAATCCAGACTAGTCTGCCCCCTGCACCGACATGGGGGTGCCCAATCCACATGTGGATGTGTATCCCCCCAGTACTGTGGCACACTGGGAGCCCACCCCAGTGTGTGTGTGTGTGTGTGTGTGTGTGTGTGTGTGTGTGTGTGTGTGGTTGAGTAAGCCATTTAATGTTAAACCTCAAAGTTTGAACCATAATAACTTTGCCACTGTACAATGGATATCCCTGAAATTTTGCATGCATGGTCTGGTACCATAGGTCTCTGGATCTGACAAGTTGTGTTATGGTTGGATGTATGGTGTAGAGCTACAGAATGCCACAAAACACTAAAAAAAGGACTTTTGGTGTATTTCTTTGCTCACAACCACAGCCCACACAATTTGTCCGTTCAGTCTGAATTCTTCAGGGAAGATGCAGTCTGGTTCACCGATGTGCCTTTTGAAGATTTGGTGTAAAAAATATTAAACCGTTCAAAAGTTATTCAAAAAACAAATTTCCCATTATAGTCAAAGGGGGACAATATATGTGCATCATGAAAGTTTCGCAAATGGCTCTTTTACATCCATGATTTGGCCATCTTGTTTTCAGTTAGTGAGAGAGAAAAATGCCTGGTACTTAAATGTGGGACCCTCTAGGTAAACACTGATTATTGGGTTTATCTAGTTGGGTCCTGAGGATGCCAGACCCATCTTTTTGGGGGGTAAACCCCCCCAGACATGCAGTTTTAAAACTCAGAGTCAAAGTACAATTGCAAATTGTGGTAAAAACGGCTGCAAATGCAAAACTTTTGTGCTATTTTTTGTGAAAGTTTTGTGATTTGCGACAGTACTTTGCAAAAAAAACTGCACATTTTTGCCATCCTCCTGTAACAAAACGGTTATTTTTTTTGGGCTGAAATGTGTAGGTTGGCAAGCCCTGGTCACATAGATGTGCCTTTTGGTAGTTTGGTGCTAAAACATTCAAGGGGCAAAAAGTTACAGTGTTCCGAAGATGAGAAATTTCCCATAGGATAACACTGCAGTGTCCGTTACACCTTTCGATGCCTGTATCTTGAAAACGAACACAATACACAGTTTTTGCTACTGACAGCTTAGCTCACTTTTAGGTGAGCTAATCTGAAGAAACACATTTGGAAATAATAGATGACACTTGCAGTGGATTTTTTTTCTACTTGCTACAGTTACAGAGATATTGGCAAATTAGTGTCACAATTTTTCCAACTGTGCCTTTTCAGTGCATTTTAGTGCTCATATCTTGTAAACGATGTGAGATACGGATTTGGCAGACTCATCTTGTGTGGAGTCATCACTATTATGACTACAGTGACACTTGAATTTTTTTCGTAGCTGCCATGGTTGCTGGGATATTGGCAGATTACTGTTACAAGGATTCTTTGCCCTATAGGGCTGCTGTGTGGCTCTGTAGTGATGTGTGAGTAGGAGTGCAGAGCCCAGAGGACCCACGCTCCAACATATGCATACCAATATGCAAAAAATGGACAATGTAAAGGGAGTGCAGGGCCCAGACGGCCTGCACTCCCACTAACACATACCACTTATCAGTTACATTACACTTTCTCAAAAAGAAGGGACATTCATGACAAAAAAAAAAACCTCTTTTAATACATCAGGGTTAACAGCACTGTGACAAATGCATGGAAATGTGTTCATAGGGTTACCATGCCTACCACCCCTACCCCACCTCCTCCATACACCTACAGGCATCGGGGTGTGCATTGGGGTTTTCAGCCTAACTCTCACCCCATTCTCTTGTTCTGCACCACCTCTGCTTGTTTACACATGGAATGGGGTGAGAGTTAGGCTGATGACCACAACACACAGCCCGATGCCTGTTGGTATGTGGAGTATGTGGGGGTGGGGTGGGGTGGTTGAGGTGGTAACCCTATCACCACATTTCCATGCATTCGTCACTGTGCTATTAACCTTAACTGATACCTTAATTGAGTTTATTGCCATGAATCTCTCTCTCTCTAGATATATATATATATATATATATATATATAGTGTGTAGACAGTATTCGAGAGACAAAGTATGACATTCATACACTCAAAAAAAGTTTTATAATTAGGCATGACTCAACCTTAATTTTAATGTGTATATGTGGTAGTTGCATAATATAAAATATAAAGATAGCTCTGCATTTCTAAGTTTGGAAAAATGGCACAGTTATTTATGATGTGTAAACTACTTTCGTGGGTAACTCGGTGTCCATTATGTATTATTTCCCATTTCTTGTAATAAATAACATTTTCAAATGCAGTGTGTCTCTGTATTCTATTTAGGTGTATTCATTTGCAACATCTAATGATTTGATGTTTTTCCATATGTATGTGTTGCTATCAATCCTCCAATGTAGACAGCACTAATAATACAAACAGGAGGTTACCAAAGTTTCATTACTTCATGCTTACACTGTTTATGTCCAGTCTACATGCCTTTCACACTTAAGCTGGACATTAAGTAGAAAGATAGACATGAACAAATTACTTGGTTGTACTTAATTTATTATGTGACCATCTCTGTTGCATAAAACTAATGTGGGTAATGCGGACACCACAGTAGCAATGCAACATGTGAAATACATGGTACAACTTTTATTAATGGCTTATTATCAGTCAAACAGCCAATACACATTGATAAGTACCATGCCACATTGGGGGCCATTTTGACATCACTATAGCTCTGCAAAGCCAGACTGAGGAGAGGCCCAACCACAGTTAACAGCCAGAAAGCACCCAGGCAAGCTGTTTGGTACTGATAACTATACATGAGGGTGCCACATGTTGCTCCATGGCAATTCAGTGCCACCTTTTGAGGGGAAAAGGATGCTAAAATATCACACAGGCCCACCCTAAGCTCACCACCATGTGCATCACAGGGATGCTGCTGCAGCAGGGTTCTTGTTCTGCATGTGGAATGCCACATCCAAACTACTCTACAAGTCAAAATAATATGCCAAAGTTCACCATGAACAAGCAACAGCAAGGCAAGAGACAGCTGGATGTTACACAGTGGGCCTGAGACACATCAGGGGTCATTTTGACATCACAGTACCTCCACAGAGTCAAACTGAGGGCAGGCCCAAACACAGTTACCAATCAGAAAGCACCCAGGCAAGCTGTTTGGTGTTGATAACTGTAGATGCAGACACTGCATGGTGTCCCCTGGCAACACAGTTCCCGCCATTATAGGGAAAATAATGCCAAAATATTACATAGGCCTATCCTGTGCACACCACCCTGAGCATCACAGGGACACTGCTGCAGCAGGGTTCTTGTACTGCGCATGGAATACCACATCCAAACTGCTTGAGTCAGGGTCAGGCAATGTATTTGTTTATTTTCAAACAGTTCCAAGATACTATGCCAATACTTGACATTTAATTTATAGGCAGTCTCATTACAAATAAATCTGCTAAATGTTTCTGTTAGATGAATCCAAGCCACTGATATTGCCTAACAGGCACTAGTACACCCAGGCAATGGCCAGATTCCAATACTACACATGGTATCCCTCTCATACCCCTGAATGTACTAAGCAATGTCACGAGCAGCCTTTCTGAGGTAAACCCAAGTGATGTATTTTTTTTTAATTTTAAACAGTTCCAACATATTGTGCCATCACTTGACATTTAATTTAGAAACAGTCTTATTATAAATAAATCTAGAAAATGTTTTTGCCAGATGAATCCAAAACAATGATGTTGCCCTACAGGCACTAGTACACCCAGGCAATGACCTAGTTATTACACATGGCACCCCCATGCCATAAGCAGCTATTTTGAGGTAGGTCCAAGTGCTGTATTCTTTTATTTTTAAACAGTTCCAACATATTATGCCACCACTTGATGTCTAGTTTAGAAGCAGTCTCATTCCTGAATGTAGTAACCCCCATAACGTCTAATGAACTGACCAATGCCGTAAGAAGCATTTTTGAGGTAGGCCCCACTGCTGTAGTTTTTTTTATTTCAAACAGTTCCAATATATTATGCCACCACCCACACCTGATCCTCTAATTCAGTATGCCAATACAATGATTCTCCTTTATAATCTTACATCAAGAAAGGCAACTTTATCATTTTAAAATAATCCTCCACACACACACACACACATGCACACACATGCACACACACACACCCCAGAGCCAACATCACCCCTTCCTTCCAAAAATTACAAGCAACTCTCACAAATTGTATTTATTTTTATTTAAAACATTTTAAGACTGCAGCTTTTAAATTCATTCCACATACACACTTCTAAAAAAGAGCCATCATCACATCAGCTGGTGCACCATTCATTCAACAAATACACATTCTTAGAATTTACCAGTAGGGGCCCCACAGGTGTTTTTTTTTCCTATTTAAACGTGATTACAGTCGTCAGCAGGGGAAAGTTCACCAATATTAGCAATATTCTGAAAAAATCAAATTATACAATGAAAACCTGCTGGATGGATTTTAAACAGAAAACTATAAATTTCAAACAAAACTCTATTTGATTAGACTGGTCACATATATGCACAGCCCCATTTTGAAGAGGGGCCCTTCACAAACAGCTGGGCCATGCGAGAACACACAAATTTAACATTTCTGCCTTCAAAGATGATAGAACACAACTGCTGCACTACAGCCAGATAGTATTTAATATGCCCTATTTAAACAGTGCCAGCACCAGAGGAAAGTTCAGCAGATATACTTCCCAAACAAAACTTTAAAATATACTATTTAATATGCACCATTTAAACACTAACCATACCAGAAGAAAGTTCTGCTGATATACTGCCCATATACAACTTTAAACTATACTATTTAATATGTCCTATTTACACAGTGCTAGAACCAGAGGAAAGTTCTGCTGATATACTTCCCAAACAAAACTTTAAAATATACTTACTGTGCTGCACAGTTCACTAATCCAATCATCCTCTATTCTGAAGATGATCCCTTCACAAACAGCAGAACCATGAAGTTCTTAAGGTGAATACTTTACTTTTTCTGTCCCCAAAATTACACAGAATAACTGCTGCACTTTAGCCAGTCACTATTTAATATGCCTACATAATTTTAATTTGCTGTTTTGTAGCAGAATGCTGAAGATCATGTTTTCTAGTGACTGAAGACCTCTGAGATCCATCCAAACTCCTGTACAGCACACCAGATTTTAAACAGATGCCACTTCATTCTACCTGTTTTTAAGAATGGTAAATGGGAGAAGCAGCAGGAAGAGAACAGTTTTGCTTAGAGCCAGAGTACCAAAACTGAATGCCTGATGTCACCTTCGGGTCCTGGCTATTAGTACCAATACCAGCATCATCATCATCATCATCCACGTGAGTAACATGGACACGATAGCAAGAGCCACAGCTTTTGATGCTGCTGCTGCTCCTAGTAGGCTCTATGTACCACTGCATTTAGATTGCAGATTTGAGCGGGGGAAACACATTAAGCAATGTGAACTGACACTGAAAAAAAACCATCAAAGCATGAAGACAGAATACACAAAAGAAATTATGCGGTTATATAAGACACCACAGTAATGCATGAAAATAATATATTACATGTGGTGTCATGTAAATGTAATTACATCTGCATAAAATCAATAATCACTGGGGGACAGTTACACATTCACTCTGTCTATTAAAATAGAAAACTTTGGTATTCTGCTTTAAATACAATAAATTTAATGGTCACCAAGATGTGTAGCACAGCCATATCACAAAATGGCTGCCTTTTTTAAGGCTATTTTCATTATTAAAATGTTGCCACAATAAAGTAAAAATACATACACCCTTTTTTTATGCACACTATCCCTTGATCAAATTGGCAACAGTACAGAGCACAAATTCTGTATTTTTAATAAATTATGAGTAAAATAAAGACCTTATTTTAAGTGCACACCCAAGTCTCTCGAATACTGTCCACACACCTATATATAAATAAGGGTGCAGTTGTGCCCCTATAGTTAGGGTTGAGTAGGCACTTTAATGTTAAAACTCAATATTTGCACGTTAATAACTTTACAACCATTCAATGGATTTGCAAAAAATTTGGAATGCGTGGTCTGGTATGGTAGATCTCTTGATTTACTAAATTGTGTTTTGGTTGGACTTACAAGTTTCTGCACAGCAAAACACTAATAAGATGCAGTTTTCATTACTTTTGACATGTTTTTTTTTTCCATGTCACTGTGACCACACTGTGTGGTCTTTTTGTTTGAAATGAGGAACATAGAAAGAGGTTGTGTCAAGGAACAATCCAGCACTGGTTTGGTAAAAAAAATATTAATCCATTCCAAAGTTATTACATTTTTAATTTTCGGGTTCTAAGCATGCTCAGTTCACTCCAAGATTTATATGGTTATTTTTCAGACAAAGATTGGGCTCACGTTGCAGGATTTTGTAGCTCATGGACTAAGATCCTGGTCTCCCAGAAAATTCCTTGTCCGCGAGCTGCCATCTTGTTTTTCAGTTTTTCCCAAAAGAAATTTAGTAGCTTTCTCCAAGGGTGACTTTTGGGCCAAATGAGGCATGGCGTTTGTTCAGGGTGACCACCTCTACAAAGCCATGCCTTTGGTTTGGCTCATTTTGGTCACAAAATAGCTTTTTAACATTTAAAAATTATTTGACCGTGACTCACTAACAATCCTAGTCCACAAGCTGAGAAAATGTTAGTCCCTGAGCTCTTGGTCAAGGATTTTCCTACCTTGTAGAATAGGATTTTAAAAACTTTAATATTGCATTGCTAATGAATGGTTTGGCTTTTTACTTGAAATTTTCAAGGTATTGAGAGGATTCCCTACAGGTGTGAATTAAGCTGTTTAGGTGTTGGGAAATTAAGCGGTTCCATAGATATGCCATCATAAAATTCATATTTTTTCCCATAGGATTACATTGTGTCACCCATTGCATTTTTCAGCACCCATATCTCAGAAATGAAGCTAGAACAAGATTGGAGACTGTAGACTACACTTTCAGTGGAATTTTTCCAGTTGCTTCTATGGTTCATGAGATATTGGCAAATTAGTGTCAGAAGGGTTCAAAGGGTGCCTTTCCTGTTCTTTTCAGTGCTCGTAGCTCATAAAAGGTGCAAGATACAGATTCATTTACTGTGTTTCATGCAGTACTCACTGTCATGATTACAATGTCACTTTAATTTTTTTCTAGCTGCTACGGTTCCCAAGATATAAGCAAATTAATTTTACAAAGGTTCCTTGCCCTATAGGGCTCCTGTATGGCTCTGTAACTATGTATAAGTGGAAGCGCAGGGCCTAGAGGGCCTGCACTCCCACAGATGCATATTGTTATGCAAAAATGGGCAGCTTGGTGGGAGGGCGGGGCCCCATACTGTTTAGTAGTTATATTATACTTTTTCAAGAGTAAGGAAATTCATTGCAAAACACTTTGTTTACTGCATCAGTTAGGGTTAAAGCAAAAAAAGTGAGGAAATGAGACATTAGGGTTGAGCCCCTAACCCCCAACACCCCAGCCCTCTCCTCCACAGACTGACAGGTGCCAGGGTGTGCCATGGGATCATGAGTCCTAACTCTCACCCCATCCTCCTTTACAGAAGCATCTCAACCTGTTTACACATGGAATGGGATGAGGGCTGAGCCACACAACCCCATGGCCTATCAGTCTGTGATATCCAGAGCTCACGATGCAGGAGTGAGAATATTTTCCACAGCACATGATCTATACATCATATGTGCTATTTATACAAAGGGGTGAGTAGTAAATGAGTGAGAGGGTTTTATGTATTTGGTTAGTGAATGGGTTTTTGGGCTGTGGAGTTTTCTTTTGTTATTGGGGCTGGGTGTATGTTTTGTACTGTTCTGATTGGTTGATGTGTTTGTTGCCGATGTGTGCTTGGCTACATGTTTTTGTGTTATATTTCTTTGGATGTTGTGCATTGGTAGGTGGGACTTAGGCTGGCAGAGGGGAATGGGGTTTCATCAAAACTTTCTTTTATTTTCTTAGATTTCTGTGCTTGTGAGCATTTTTATTTTGTTCATTTGTTTCTTACAGCTTTAGTGTACTGCTTGTGTGACTGTTTTAATTATTTTTGTCCTGCTCACATCTAGTCCATTCAACCAAACTGAGATGTTTCACTTTCAAGTTATAGAAGCGGCTTCACTTCTGCTGCTTATTGTGTTTTACAATGTATAATATACAGTAAGGTAACTGAAGTTATTTTTTAATGGTTTTACAAGCTGAATTGTTATAAATGTTGCTCTTCACAATGATACATTGCTTGTTTGATGTGCTTCATTTTACTCTTGGTTGGAGTCTGATTCAAGTACTATGGCCCACTTTCTGTGCATCTGCTTGCAGTGGGGACCTGGAGGAAAAGGAAGAGAAACAACAGAGTACAGAGTTATCTTTTCCTTTGTAACTTGTTACTTTGTGCCTATTTTGTGAAGGAGTCCTTGATGGAGAAACATGCTTTCTTAGGAGCAGCAGCCAGGTTTCAGGTGAAAGCAGTGTACTTCTGCATTTGTTTCTATGGTAACAGCACAGGCTTTTCTTGTATGCTGAGCAGAAAGCTGCCCAGAGTGACAATATTGTGACTTTTGTGTGCACTGTGTGTGCAAATGGCTGAAATCACCACTGTAGAGCAGAGGGTAAAAATATCACACTGCAGTGGATGATGAACTGTTTTATCTCACTCATTTGCCACTCACCCCATTGTATAAATATATTTATAATAGTGGCACGGTAGTGCCACTATAGCTAGAGTTGAGTACCCCATTTAAGGTTAAATCTGAAATTTGGTAGCTTAATCACTTTACCACTATACCATGGATTTGCCTGAAATTTGGCATGCCTGGTCTGGTACCATAGATTTCTGGACCTACCAAGTTTCGTTATGGTCGGATGTACGGTTGCTGAGCTATTGAGCACTGAAAATCACACAAATTACACATTTTTGCACATTCTTTGCTTGCGTATACAGGTTGCATGGTATGTGCGACCAGTCTGAGTTCTTCAGGAAACATGCAGCCAGGGTCCCCGATGTGCCTTTTGAAGATTTTGTGAAAACATATTAAATGGTTCACAAGTTATTCAAAAAACAAGTTTCCCATTATAGTCAATGGGAAAAGTTAAACTATGAGAAAATGTCGCCAAATGCAGTTTTTAGTGTCGCAAATGAGCCATCTTGTTTTCAATTGACGTTCACAGAAATGATTGGTGTTTAAATTTAAGACCCTTTAGGGACACAATTATTGCCGTGTTCACCTAGTCTGCCCTAAGGATGATAGACATGTCTTTTTTTGGGGGGAGGAGACACCCCAGAAATGTTTTTTAAATTTTTGTAAAAAGTAGTGTCACAAAGTGGTGTTGCATATGCTACACTTTAATGATTTCATTTGCGAAAGTGTCGTGACTTGCGAAAGTACTTTGCGACACTATGGCCAAAACAATAGGGAATCTTTACCACCCTGCTGCAAAAGAACAGTTTGGTCTTTGGGCTAGAATTTGGAGGTAAGAAAGCCAAGATCCCACGGATGTGCCTTTTGGTGATTTGGTGACAAAATATTAGGGGGCTGCAAAGTTACAGCACTCCAAAGTTGAAATCTTTTCCCATAGGCTAACATTACAGTATCCACCACACCTTTCAGGGCTCGTATCTTGAAAACGATTCGAGATGTGGACTTTTTGTTTGAAGAATGCCTAGTCCCCCACTAGGAGGCTAAGTACAAAACTAGCCAGAAAAGTCATAAATAATATGAGATTTTAAATTTTTTCTATTTCGGTTCCTGAGACACAACAAATTTAGTATTCCAAGTGCTAATTTTTCACTTCTAGGTCCATTATTATGCATACATTCTTTGTATTCACTGTGCTTTTGAATGCACCATTTTTGGAAAAAAAGGGTGTGCATTTGCGTTACTGTTACCATTAGCGTTTCCGCTTGCATTTTTGTTACAGTTTGCATTAGCATTTCCATTTACGTCACCATGTGCTTTACCCTTTCTATTTGCATTTGCACTGCATTTGCATTACTCTTACTATTTCTGTTTTTGTTACCATTTTTGTTTGTATTTACTTTTGTGTCACCATGTACGTTACCCTTTGCATTTGCACTTGTGTTACTGTTACCTTTTCCATTTCCGTTACCGTTTGCGTTAGCATTTCTGTTTATGTCACTGTGTGCGTTACCCTTTCCATTTGTGTTTGCACTTATGTTTGCATTACTGTTACCATTTGTGTTTCCGTTACTGTTTTTGTTTGCATTTACTTTTGCTTCACCGTGTGCATTACCATTTGCATCTGCATATGCATTTGCATTTGTCTTTAGGTCTGTATTTGTGTTTCCTTTGGCATAATCTTTGGTGTTACCATAAGCGTTTATGTTTCCAATTCCATTACTGTGACTGTGTGTGTCTTACCATTTGCATTTGCATATGCGCATGCGTTTACATTTGCGCTACTGTTTCCTTTGGTGTCATCGTTGGTGTTACGATAACTGTTAGTGTTTTCCAATTGCATTACTATTACCGTTTGCGTGTTCATTACCATTTGCATTTTGCATTTCCATTGGCCTTAGCATTTGCGTTTTTAGGTTGCATTTCCATTGTCGAGTGTGTTACTGTTTCCTTCTGCATCACCATTGCCATTACTGTTTGCGTTTGTGTTACTAATTGCATTTTTGTTACCGTTTTCATTACCATTTGTGATTCTGTTCCCAATAGCATTTATGTTACCGTTTGCATTACCATTTCTGTTTTCATTTATGTTTGCACTTGTGTTTCTCTAACCATTTGTGTTATCGTTTCCATTTGCGTCACCATGTGTGTTTTGTTTGCGCTTGCATTTGCATTACTGTTAGCATTACTATTTTCTTTTACCTCACTGTTTCCATCACCGTTTGCATTAACATTACCGTTTGTGTTTTTGCGTTTGAGTAGTGCAGTGCAAAACATTACACTTTTGCTATTTTTCTGCAGTGTCTTCCATGATACATAACACAGCCAGTGTGTGGCTGATTGGTAGGAACCTTGGCACATAGAATGACCTTTGCTCAAGGAACATGCCAGTTTTTGTTTGGTGAAAAAACATTGTTCCATTCCAGAGTTATTGCCATTTGAGTTGGCCCACTTTGCAGTTACTGATTTTTTGGCTGCCAGGTCTGCCATTTTAGTGCATTTTCAGTTGTGATTTCTGCCATTTTGTGGTGGAAGACTTCTTAAAGGTGCAGAAATGTAAAAATTGAATATCTCTAGAATGGTTTGTTCTTTTTACATGAAATTTGGAGGGTGTTGAGTGGATGTCCTGCAATTGTGACGTATGTTGTTTACATGTTTGTAAAATAGTTAGCTGTGGAGACACTGTGTGACGCATTTACCGTTTTGCACATAGCATTCTGCATGGTGCTACTGGCTTGAAATTTATAGCATAGGTAGCTCTAGTGGTACAGAGGTGCCTTGCAGTGGTTTGGTGTGTAAAACATTAACAGGTGCAGAATTATGTCACTCCAACAAATGACAATTTGTTTCTTTATGCTTCAATAACTTCTGAACCATGTATCCCATTTGTCTGGCATTTGGAATGTGCAAAGATTAGTAATATATATTTGACTGTGACAATCTTTGGGTCACTGAGACTTACGGTTGCTGAATTGTGCATGTTACGTTGTTTGCTCATGGTGCTGTGCGACCGTTGAATGGATGTACACACAATTCTGGACACACATTCCATTCACTATTTATAGTGCACATTCCCAAAAAGAAGGGAAATTCATGGCAAAAAATCCATTTAATGCATCAATTAGGGTTGTTCCACAGTGACAAAAGCAAGGAAATTTGGTGTTAGGGTTAGCACCCTTTGCACCCCACGCTCACCCCACCCCCACTAACAGGCATTGGGTGTGCGTTGGGATCATTGGTCCTAACTCTCACCCAGAGGTTCTTTGACCCCACCTCATGAACACTGACACTGTCATTTTGTTTCTTTGTCCTGAAAGGTGATTTCATGGTCATTGTGTTTTGCTGAAAAAATTCCCAAAGATGACTGCGTTATGAGCATGCATTGTGCAGTTTCTGTGAACAATCATAACTTTGCCAATGTTTTATATTTTCACTCCAGATTTTCAACATTGCCATTTCTTAACACCTTATTATGAACAGTACAGCTCACATTTTTCATGTCCTGCCCAAAATGTGTTTTCACACCTGGAGCGCAGAATGGGGTAGTCACTGCACAAAATCAGCTTTTAGATTAACAAAATTACACTGCCACTGTTCATGATGGGATGCCCCATAAAGCCCATTTCAAAAACTTGGTGAAAAATAAAAAAAAAATGACTGCGTTATGGACGTGCTTTGTGCACTTTCTACGCACGCTTGTAACTTTGCCAGTTTTCCATATTTTCACTCAAGATTTTCAACATTGCCATTTTTTATACCACCTTATGAACAGAACAGCTGTCATGTTGCACATCCTGTCTGGAATGTGATTTCACACCTATGGCATGTAATGGCATGGTTGCTGTTCTGAAATCAACTTTTGGGATGGATTAACAAAATCACTGTTGCACTGTTCATGAGGGGAGTTCCTGTAATGCTGATGCTGGAAATATTGTGAAAAAATTCTAAAAAAATATGAACATACAAACATACGAAATTTGCCAGCAGATAAAGGTCTAGAGGTCTATCAAGTCTGCTCGAATGTGCAGCTAGCACCCCATATTCTGCAGCTGCCCCTCCCGTACACCCTTCCCCTTCATTAACCCTTCCCCTTGTCCTGTCCCATCCTCATTTGAAGCAGTCCACTGTTCTACTGCATACCACTTCAGCAGGTAACACATTCCACCCAGCCACCACCCTCTCTGTAAAAAAGTGTCTCCTCATCTCCCTCCTGAACCTTCCTCACTCCAGTCTCATATCATGGCCCCTGGTGTCCCTCCCCTTCCTTACTTTGAACAGCCCCTCTGTACCCGTCTTGTTCATTCCTTTCATGTATTTAAAGGTTTCAATCATGTCACCCCTGTCTCTCCTCTCCTCCAGTGAGTACATACTAACATACTGACATACTATTTGCCAGCAGATTAGGCCTTACAGTCTATCGAGTCTGCTTGAACCTTAGATCCTTAATTAGGTGCCGAGGCCCTCCCATCTCTTGTGCTCCAGAAACCCCTATCATCCATCCCCACCCCCTGGGACAGGCCATCTTCTGATACATCCACTTTCTGTGTCTGTCCCACCCTCTCTTCAAGCCCTCCACTGTGGATCTCTGAACCAGCTCGGCAGGCAGTGCATTCCAAGGGTCCACCACCCTCTCAGTGAAAAACCACCTCCTCTTTCCCCCCTTACCCTTCCACCTTCCAACTTCAAACCATGCCCTCTGGTGATACCTCCCTGCTTTAGTCTAAGATCCCTACATGTTTACCCTATTTATTCCCTTGAGGTACTTGAAGACCTCAATCATGTCCCCCTGTCTCCCCTCTCCTCCAATGAAAACAGGCAGAGCTCCTCAAGTCTGTCCTCATATGTCAAATCCCCTAGCCCTTGTATCATCTTAGTTGCCCCCCTCTGTACCCTCTCCAGGAGCTGTATGTCCCTCTTCAAGTGTGGTCTCCCAGTACTGTACACAGTACTCAAGGTGTGATGTAACCAGTCCTTTGTACAGTGGCAGAATCATTTCCTTGCTCCTAGAGGTGATCCCCCTTATGAAGCATCCCAACATCCTGTTTGCCTTGCTAGTCGATCTCCTGCACTGCTCAGAGTTATTCATATGTGCATCCACCATGACTCCTATTGAGGCCTCCAGTGCCTCCCCTCCCAGGGTGTACCTGTGTTTAGGGTTTCCCTGACCAAGATGCAACACCTTGCACTTGGTGATATTGAAATTTAATTTCCATGTGTGAGCCCAGCTTTCCAGAGTGTCCAGGTCCCCTTGCAGGGCCAACCTCCCCTCTCTCTTCTCCCTCAACTACTGCTCCCATGTTGGAGTCATCCACGAAGAGACTCATTTCACACCCTGTACCCTCCCTGATGTCCGATATGTATGCATTAAACAGGATCGGACCCAGGACCAAGCTCTGTGGTACCCCACTACCAACCTCTGTAGGGTTCGAGAGCTCCCCACAGACCACTATTCTCTGGGTGCATCCAGCTAGCCAGTTTTCAATCCATCTGACCATCAAAGAGCCTACTCCTAACCCCATCAGTTTCTCCACCAGACCATTGTGGGGGACAGAGTCAAACGCCTTGCTGAAGTTCAAGAATAATACATCCACAGGCTTTCTCCTGTCCAGTTCTGATGTTACCCATTCATAGAACTCCACAAGGTTGGTTTGACATGATCTACCTGCCACAAACCCATGTTGCCGACTATCCAGACCTCCCACCTCCTCCAAGTACACCCCAAATCATTCCTTTAGTATACTCTCCATTAATTTTACCACCACCGAGGTCAAACTGATGGGTCTATAGTTACCTGGTACTTCTCTCAACCCCCCTTTATGGGGTCCCCTACATGTTCAACTCCTTCAACCTCCTCTCATATGATAAGTCCCCCAACCCCTTGATCTTCTTTGTCGCTCTGCGCTGCACCCCCTCCAGTAACTTAATGTCCCTCTTCAGATATGGATGCCAGTACTGCACACAGTACTCCAGGTGTGGTCTAACTAATGACCTATACAGTGGCAGAATCACCTCCTCCTTCCTTGAGGATATACCCCTTGCAATACAACCCAGCATTTTGTTGGCCTTTGCAGCTGCCTTCCTACATTGTGCCAAGAGTTTCATTGACCCTGTAATGAGCACACCCAGATTCTTCTCCTCCTCTGTCTGGGCTAGCTGCACTCCCCCTAGCTGGTAACTCCTCCTTGGGTTCTTCATCCCAAAATGCAGCACCTTGCACTTTTTGGCATTAAAGCCCAGTTGCCAGGTATCTGACCAGGTTTCAAGCTTTGCCAGATCATCCTGCAACCCCTGCCATCCCCCTAGGTCATCCACCACCGCGCTACCTTGGTATCATCAGCAAATAGACTGATCTTGCTCTTGATGTCCCATGATATGTCTGCAATGAATATCCCAAACAACACTGGTCCCAACACCGAGCCCTGTGGAACACTGCTCATCACTGCCCTTGGGTGTGAGAGCTCCCCACCCTCCACCACCCTCTGTTGCCTTCCTGCAGCCAGTTTCCTACCCATCTCACCAGCTTTGCACCGCCCTATTGCCTACTAACTTCCTTCCCAGCCTTCCATGTGGCACTGGTTGAATGCCTTACTGAAGTCCAGATACACAAGACATCCACTGCATGGCCCCTGTCTAGTTGCTGCAGTTACCGAGTCATATAACTCGGACCAGATTGATTTGGCAGGATCTGCCATGTATGAAGCCATGCTGTCTGCTGTCCTGTAGTCCTTTGGCCTCTAGGAGGGCCACCAGCCTCTCCTTCAGGATAGTCTCCATTAGCTTACTCACGATGGATGTGAGGCTCACTGGTCTGTAGTTTCCCAGTTCATCCTTGGGGCCACTTTTGTGGAGGGGCACCACATGAGCCATCCTCCAGTCCTGAGGTACACAACCCGAATGTAGTGAGGCATTAAATAGGTCTGCCAAAGGTCCTGCAAGGACCTCTGTCAGCTCCTTCTTTACCCTGGTGTGGATGATGTGGATGGGGCGAATTGTGCAGTTTCTATGCATGCTCATAACTTTGCCGGTGTTTCCCATTGTTCACACTGTTGTACTATCTGAATGGAGGGATGGGATGACAGGGTCTGATGGACACTGGCTCCCACTGTAATATATGAATACTGTTGTACTATCTTGATGGAGGGATGGGAGTACATGGTCTGAAGGACCCTGCACTCTCACTTTGATGTATGGATACTGTTGTACTATCTCGATGGAGGACCTCTGTACTCCCCATCATGAATGTGGACACTGTTTTACTATCTGCCTACACTGGTCCATGCTTTTGTGACCTCGCACCTTTATTATTGCAACTCCCCTGTATCTAGGGCTACCAGGGGTTGATATCCACCACCTACAGCTACCGCAAAATGCGGCAGCCCAGTTATTGACTGGTACACCTTGTACCTGTCATATTTCTCTGGTACTGCACAAACTGCACTGGCTGCCAATACAGAGCCAGATCACCTTTAAAGTCAGTCTTCTGACTTATAAAGCCCTACACAGACTAGGCCCAGACTACATGAAAGAGCTACTGGCACCTCACTGCATTAAGTGATCATTCCACTGGTCAGATGAGGGGTTGCTAGAAATTCCAAGGGTTTCTCTTAAATCTTTGGGGGCTTATGCTTTTATGTACACAGCCCCTGCCCCTTTGGAATTCGGTGCCCCACCCACTTTGAGAGTGTACATCCAAGGAGGAATTTAAACAGGCCTTAAAGACCCACTTATGGTATCAAACATATCCCAGTTGATGTTTTTTATTGGATTTTTGAACTGAATATTTATCGTATCTGTTTTTTATATTATTGTTATTATGTAAGCTTGCTGTAATGGCTCCTTGGATTTAGAAAGGTGCGATACAATAAAAGTATATTATAATTGTATTATTATTATCTGAATTGTGGGTGGGCCCTGCACTCCAACAGTAAAATGAGGATACAATTATACCATCTGAAAAAGTAGGGAAATTCTTTGCAAAAAACTTCATTAAGGCATCTGTTAGGGTGGATACATCAGTGACAAAAGCAAGCAGGGTAATGAGGCATTAGGGTATACAACTCTAATGCCCTACCCCCAGGATTGCCACCCCTACCCCCTGCTCTCCAAACACCATCAGGCATTGGGGTGTGCCATGAGGTCATAAGGTCTTACTCTCACCTCATTGTCCTATACTATAGCATGTAAGCATGTTTACACATGGAATGGGGTGAGAGTTGGGTCCCATGACCCCATGGCACACCCCAACACCTGTTGGTGTCTGAAGGGTGGAGGATGGGGTGGAGTGGTAGGGGTGGGAACCCTGGGGTTGAGGCATTAGGGTTGGAAACCCTAACACCTCATTTTCCTGCTTTTGTTGCTGTGGTATCTACTCTAACTGATGCACCAATTAAGTTTTTTTGTAAAGAATATCTATGTTTATTGACCTCCTTGTTTTTGTATGACTGTCCATATTATTTAATCCAAAGTGTCTTCTTAACTTTACAGTTAACAAAAATTAGTCTTCAAGCTGTGTCCTATTTAGGACAATGACCTTTAACTTTGTTTACCTTCTTATTAGGCTTTCACAATTATCAGTCATAGCCTTTCGGTTGCGAAGTTATTTACATGCAAAATTTGGAGTTTAGCATGAAACTGCCTACCCAACCCTAACTATAGTGGTGCTTTATATATATATAGTGGAGCAGTAGTGCCACTATAGTTAGGGTTGAATAGGCAGTTTCATGTTAAACCCCAAATTTTGCATGTAAATAACTTTGCAACTGTTCAACAGATTTCCACAACATTTTGAATTCATGGTCTCTGATGGTTCATCTCTTAATTTGCCAAATTGCATTTCAATTGGCTTTGCTGTTTTCATGCAGTAAAGTGCCCCAAAATGCACTTTTTTGCCTTTTTGGGGGAAATTTTCTTGAGCACATGCTGTGCACACACTGTTTAGAATTATGGTGTGAAATATTTAGGGTACAAATAGGTTATTCTAAGGAACAATCCAGCATTGGTTTGGTGAAGAAATATTAATCTGTTCAAAAGTTATTCAATTTGAAATGTTGAGTTCTGAGCATTCTCAGTTCAGTCTTTGGGATAGATGCACAGTATGTAAATGGATTTAGGGCTCACAAAAAGGGATTTTGACAGCTCACAAAGAGGGTTCTTTTAAAATCCCTTTTCATGAGAAAAAAAATTCCCTTTTCACCAGGCGCTATCTTGTTTTCAGGTTTCCTCAAAAATTAAAAGTTATAACTTTATCCATGGATGTAATCTGAGGTAAACAAAGCATGGGTTTTGTTCAGGTGGACATCCTCTGCAAAGCTATGACTAGAGTTTACTTTAGTCAACAAATGCTTGTTTTTAAATATAAAAATTCCATTTCAAGATTTGCTTCTGATCCCTTTTCGTCAGCTGTCATAATCCCTTTTTGCAAGTTGATCCTTCTTCATGATCTGTCAAAATCCTTGTTCATGAGACTATGACCAGATGGTCCTATCTCACAAAAAGGGGTCTGGCTCATGAAAAGTGATTTTTGACACCTCATGAAAAGGGATTGGCTTGCAAAAAGGAATTTTGACAGCTCACAAAAAGGGACTAGTTTTAAAAATCCCTTTTTGTGAGCTGTCAAAATCCCTTTTTGTGAGCTGACAAAATCTCTTTTCATGAGCCAATCCCTTTTTGTGAGTTGTCAAAATCCATTTTTTATGAGATGGCAACCAAAAAGCCCTATGTCTCAGAAAGATATTGGCTCAAAGAAAAGTGATTTTGGCACCTCACAAAAAGGGATTTTGACAGCTTACAAAAAGGGATTAGTTGTAAAAACCTCTTTTCATGAGCTGTCAAAATCCCATTTCATGAGCTGACAAAATCCCTTTTTGCAAGCTGTCAAAATCCCTTTTTGTGAGATGATGACAGTTGGCCCTTTCTCACAAAAAGGGACTGGCTTGTGAATAGGGATTTTGACACCTCACGAAAAGGGATTGGCTCATGAAAAGAGATTATGACAGCTCAAGAAAAGGGATTTTTTAAGGTTGCTGTTTCTTTTGCCAGTTCACTGCAAAGAAACAGGACTTTTAGCTTAAAATGTGCAGGATACAAATGGGCTTTCTCACAGATGTGACTTATGCTCATTTGGTGTAAACATTTTTCATCAGTTCCATAGTTATGCCATTCCAAAGTTGAGACATTTTCCATTGGCTAACACAGTGGTGAATGCAGCGCCTTTCAGTGCCTATATCTCAAAAGCAGTTTGAAATATAGATTTTTTGCTAAGTGCAGCTTAGTACATCTTTTGTTGCACTAAGCAAGTATAAGAAATTACAGTTCATGATTACAGATGCAGTGGGATTTTTTTACTTGTTTCTACAGTTACTGAGATATTGCCAAATAAGTGGTACAAGGGTTCTTTTTCAGGACTATATGGCTGCAGTATGTCTCCGTAATTATGTATAAGTGGGAAAGCAGGACCCAGAGGGCCCATGCTTCCACATACACATACCATTATGCAAAAAAGTGAGCAGCGTGAAGGGATCGCAGAGCCCAGAGGGTCCACACTCCCACAAACACATACCACTTACATTACACATTCACAAAAAGAAGGGACATTCATTGTAAAAAGCTTCATTAATGCATCAGTTAGGGTTGAAGTTGCAAAACTAAGGAACTGAGATGTTAGGGTTGACACCCTAGCACCTCCACCACCTTACCACCCCACCCCCACAGTCCACAGACTAACAGATAATGGGGTGTGCCTTGGGATCATCAGGCCTAACTCTCACCCCATTCTCTTATGCTGTATCACGTCAGCTTTCTTACACACATGGAATGGGATAAGAGTTAAGGCATTCCCTACCACCTGTTGGTCTGTGGACAGTGGGGGTATGATGGTCAGGTGGGAGGAGTGTTAGGATGTCAACCCTAACATCTCATTTCCTTACTTTTATCACTTCAACCATAACTGGTTCATTAATGTAGTTTTTTGCAATGAATATATATATATATTTATATTAGAGCTAAAAAACTCTGTTTAATGCATTTGTTAGAGTTGTTCCACAGTGACAAAAATGAAGAAATTTGGTGTTAGGGTTGAAAGCTCCCCTTGGACCCCCCAGCCCACCCCCCAACTGGCATCAGGGTGCACTTTGGGGTTGTCGGCCCAAACTCTCACCCCATCACATGTGTGAAGAAGCAGAGGTATAGGAGAATGGGGTGAGAGTTCGGACCAATGACCCCAAAGTGCACCCCAATGCTGGTTGGAGGGGTGGACTGGGAAGTCCAAGAGGGGCTTTCAACCCTATCACCAAATTTCCTCACTTTTGTCACTGTGGAACAATTCTAACTAATGCATTAAACAGAGTTTTTTGCCTCTAATTTCCCTTCTTTTTGAGAATGATGATGAGAAATAGTGAATGTAATGCGGCCGTGGAGCAATGCAAACAGAAGCTCCAACAGTGGCGCACATGGTAATGCAAACGTAAATGGTAAAGGAAACGTTAATAGAAACATAAGCGCAAAGTGATGCCGAAGTAAACAGTGATGCAAACGGAGATTGAAGTGCGGATGAAAACAACGGGTAACATGAACAGTGATGGCAGTGGTATTTTAAATGGAAATGTTAAGTGTCACAGCAAAAAGAATGCAAAAGGGAACAGAAATGGAAACGTGAATGCAAGCGTACACGTAAACGCAAACCATAATGTGCACAGGCATGATACCACAACTGTAAATGCAAATGGTAAAATTAACATGAAGAATAATGCCAAAGGAAAGAGAAATGGAAACGGGAACAGAAGCATGTACAGAAACACAAACCGAAACTCGCACGGGCACAGTACCACAATTGTAAACACAAATGGTAACGGTAACAGCAGCAATAATAGCAAAGGAAACAGAAGTGCAAAAGGAAACACAAGTACATATGGAAATGCAAACTGTAATGCACACAAGCATAGTAATGCAATTGCAAACGCAAATGGTAACAGTAACAGCAAGGATGATGCAAAATGAAAGAGAAACGAAAATGCAAAGGAAAGGGCTGCCAGAAAGGTAACTGGCAATGCGCAAGGTGATGCAAACAAAAACGCAAACAGAAACAGTAGTGGAAATGCAAATGGTAACAGTAACGAAAATTCAAGCACAAATGACAACGCAAAGGGTAACGCACACGGTGGCATACATGGGAACAGTAACACAAATGGGGACATAAACGCAAGTGAAAACAGTAACTGTAATAGTAACAGTAACGGAAGTGCATACCCTGTTTTTGCCAAACAGGTGCATACAGAAACACAGTGTATACAAAGAATGTATGCATTGTAAAGGGGATCGAAGCTTAAGACGAGCATTGGAAGTACTTAATTGCTAATATCTCAGCAACCCCACGGTGTAGAAATAAAATGTAAATTTCACAAAAATCTTGATTTTCCTGGCTAGGTTTTCGATTATGGAACTCGCAACAAAAAATCTGTATCTCACATCGTTTTTGAGAAACGAGCCCTGAAAGGCACGGTGTACGTCACCATGTTAGTCTACAGGAAAAAAGCCAAATTTGGAGTACCGTAACTTTGCAGCTGTGTAAAATTTTTTCATCAAATCACAAAAAGACACATCTGTGAGATGTTGACTGCCTTAGCCCCAAATTTCAGCCCAAAAGATCAAACCGTTTGTTTGCAGCAGGGTGGCAAAGAATTCCTGTCATTTTGGCCATAGCCTGAAAAGTAGTGTCGCAATTTGCGACACTTTTCGTAAAAATTTGTGAAAGTGTCATGCTTGTGACACTACTTTGTGATACTATTGTTTCCAGAAATTTGAAAAACATATTTCTGGGTTGTTTAACCCCAAAATAAAGACATGGCTAGCATCCTCAGGGTCCGACTAGGTGAACACAAAGATAATTGTGTCCCTAGAGGGTCCCAAATTTAAATGCCAAGCATTTTTCTGATCACCAACTGAAAATGAAATGGCAGATTTGTGACACTGCTAGGGCCATTTGCGACACTAAAAAGTGCATTTGCAAAAATGTTAAATATTTTAACTTTTCCCATTGACTTCTAATGGGAACTTATTTTTGAAATAACTTTTGAACTGTTTATTATTTATTCATGAAATCTTCAAAAGGTACATTGGGGACCCTGGCTGAAACGTTCCCTGAAGTTTTGGACGTGCTTTCGTCATTATGACAGGTAGCGAGAGCAAAGAAATCACAAAAAAGCATAATTGCACAATTGGTTGTTGTTTAATAACTCGACAGCTGTATAGCCGACTGATACAACACTTGGCAGGTCCAAAGATCTACCATGCCCAATCTTGCATACCAAATGTCAGGCAAAGCTGTTTAACGGTGGCAAAATTATTAGGGTGCAAAATTTGACCCTTTTACATTAAAAGTGCTACTCAACCCTAACTATGGTAGCACTACATTGCTACATAATATATATATATATGTGTGTGTGTATGTGTGTGATATATATATATATATATATATATATATATATACATATATATATATATATATATACTGTATATAGATTCATTCATTATGATAGCACGGTAGTGCTACCATAGTTAGGGTTGAGTAGCACGTTTAAGGTTAAAGGGTCAACATTTGCACCTTAATAACTTTGCCACCATTCAATGAATTTGCCTGAAATTTGGTATGTGAAACTGGGCATGGTGGATCTTGGGATCTGCCAAGTTTTCCACCTGTCAGATTTACAGCTGCAGAGTTATGAAGCGACAACAAATTGCATAATTACGCTTTTTTGCGATTTCTTTGCTCTCACCTACAGGTCACACGGTTTTCACAACTGGTCCAGAAACTTCAGAGAATGGGTGGCCGGGTCCCTGATGTGCCTTTTGAAGTTTTAGTGAAAAAATATTGAACGGTTCAAAAGTTATTCAAAAAACAATTTCCCATTATAAGTCAATGGTAAAAGTTAACAAAAAGTTTGAAAGTGTAGCGAATGCAGTTTTTACTTTCGCAAATGGCCCTTTTACTTTCGCAAATCTGCCATATTGTTTTCAGTTGGTGATCATAAAAATGCTCGCCATTTAAATTTGGGACACTCTAGCAACCTAATTATTTTTGTATTCACCTAGTCGGACCCTGATGATGCAAGGCATGTCTTTATTTTTTGGGGTAAAACACCCCAGAAATATGTTTTTCAAATTTCTGGAAAAAGTGCTTTTGCAAAGTGCTTTCACACTTGTGACACTGTAGAATGAATTTGCGAAAGCTTTTGCAAAGTTTGACAGTACTTTTCCAGGCTATGGCAAAATGACAGCAATTCTTTGTCACCCTGCTGCAAAGGAACAGTTTGGTCTTTTAGGCTGAAATTTGGAGGGAATGCAGCCAACATCACACTGAGTTGCCTTTCACTATTTTGGTGACAAAATATTACAGGGCTGCAAAGTTACAGCACTCCAAAGTTGACACTTTTTCCCATAGGATAACATTATGGCATCCACCGCAGTACAGGAATCCTTTGCCGCCCTGCTGCAAAATAATGATTTGGTCTTTTGGGCTGAAATTTGGATGGAACAAAGCCAACATCCCACTGATGTGCCTTTTGGTGGTTTGGTGAAAAAATGTTACAGGGTGGCACAGTGACGGCACTCTGAAGTTGATGCTTTTTCCCATTGGATAACAGTACGGCGTCTGTCATGCCTTTTGGGGCCTGTATCTCGGAAACAGTGTGAGATACGGACTTTTCGTCACAAAAATGCTAAGACCCCCAATTGGGGACTAAGCATGAAACTAGCTAGGAAAGTGATAATTCATATGAAATTTACATTTATTTTCTGAGATATAAGCAATTTAATATTCCAAGTCAACATTTTCTGCTCAAAGGCCCATTGTTATGTACACATTCTTTGTTTTCACTGTGTTTCCCAATGCATTTTTTGGGGAAAAGAGGGGTGTGCCCTTTCGTTACTGTGCCAGTTAGCATTTCGTTTCCATTACCGTTTGAGGCACCGTTACCGTTTACACCACCATGTACATAACGATTTGCTTATTCACTTACGTTTTCGTTTGCGTTTCTGTGTCATTTAGCATTATTGTTGCTGTTACCATTACCTGTTTCATTTGCAATTGCAGTACTGTGCACGTGCATTATGGTTTGCTTTTCCATGTGCACTTGCATTTCTGTTTCATTTCTGTTTCCTTTGGCATCATTTTTGCTGTTACTGTTACCATTTGCATTTTCACTTGCAGTACCATGACCATGCACATAACAGTTTGCATTTCTATACTCGCTTGCATTTGCATTTCTTTTTCCTTTGGCGTTATTGTTGCTGTTACCGTTATCATTTGCGTTAACAATTGTGGTACTGTGCCCGTGCTTGTTTCGGTTTGTGCTTCCGTATGCATTTCTGTTACCGTTTCCATTTCTCTTTCATTTGGCATTATTCTTCATGTTAACTTTACCATTTGCATTTACAATTGTGGTACCGTGCCTGTGTGCATTACGGTTTGTGTTTACCTGTGCGCTTGTGTTCGTGTTTCTGTTTCTGTTCCCTTTTGAGTTCTTTTTGCTGTGACACTTAAAATTTCCATTTAAAATACCGCTGCCATCACTGTTCACATTACCAGTTGCATTTTCATACCCACTTCAATGTACATTTGTGTCACTGTTCTCTTCAGCATCACTTTGAGCTTGTGTTTCTATTAATTTTTCCTTTACCATTTACCTTTGCGTTACCATGTGCGCCACTGTTCGCGCTTCTGTTTGCATTGCTGTTCCTATTACTTTGTCACAAGGGCCCTGCGGTTCCGCCGCCACATTACATTCACTATTTCTCATCATCATTCTCAGAAATTAGATGCAAAAAACTCCATTTAATGCATTAGTTATGGTTGTTCCACAACAACAAAAGCAAGGGAATTTGGTGTTAGGGTTGAAATCCCCCCCTTGGACCACCCAGCCAGCATCAGGGTGCACATTGGGGTCATCAGTCCTAACTGTCACCCCATTCTCCTATACTTCTGCTTCTTCACACATGTAATGGGGTGAGACTTAGGGCCGATGACCCCAATGCGCACCCGGATGCTGGTTGGGGGGGTGGGCTGTGGGGTCCAAGGGGGACTTTTAGCCCTAACATCGAATTTCCTTGCTTTTGTCACTGTGGAACAACCCTAACTAATGCATTAAACTGAGTTTTTTTGTCTCTTATATATATACATATAGTCATTGCAAAAAACTTCATTAATACATCAGTTAGGGTTGTCATTCTGACAAAAGTTTGGAAATTCGATGTTAGGGTTAACAACTCTACCCTGCCCTCACTCTTCACATACCAACAGGCATTGGGGTGTGACTTAGGGGTTGTCAGCCCTTACTCTCACCCCATTCCTTTTGTACGGAAGCTGAGTGGTACAATATAGGACAACAAGGTGAGAGTTAGGCCCGATGACCCCAAGGCACATCCCAATGCCTGCTGGTGCATGGAGAGTGGGGGTGGGGATGGGGAGGTAGAGTTGGTAAACTTAACATCAAATTTCCAAACTCTTGTCACTATAATGACAGCCCTAACTGAAGCATTAATGAAGTGTTTGCATTGAAGTTCCCTCTTTTTTGAGAAAGAGCAATGTCACTCATGTGGTTGTGGGCCCTGTGCTCCCATCTATACATAAGTGTACTGATAGCTTAATGACAGCACTTCTCTGTGTTGGAGTGCAGGGTTGCATAATGAGATCCAAATATGGGAGCACAGGGCCCAAATGTACCTATAAGGATAGAGACATAGTGCATGTCTAAAGCCATTCCAGGTAAGCTTTGTACTGCAAAAGTTGCAATATCTCAGGAACCTTAGGAACTTCGGAAAAAAATCCTTTGTAGTTGTATTCATGGCTTAGCCACCTCCACAAGTGCTTAAATGTGTACTAAGCTGTGCTTAGCAAAAAATCTGTATCTCAAGCTGTTTTTGAGATATAGCAGTTGTAAGGTGCCAGGACTGCCACAATGTTATCCTATGGGAAAATTCACAACTTCACAGTACTGTTACTATGGAATTGGTGTCCATTTCTTCATCAGACTAGCAAAGCGCACATCTGTGGGGCAAGGGCTTGCCACTCTGCAAATGTCAGCCCAAAAGTCCAACCGTTTTCTTGATATGAAGTGGTAAAGAAACTGGTTTGGGGGCTATTTGCCTGCTTTCACTTTCAGAATATATATCTTTTTTTCCCAATGACCATAATGGGAAACTTTAAAGTTTAATAAATTTTGAACAGATTAATATTTTTTCCCAAACCTTCAAAAGGCACATCTGTGGGGCAAAGGTTTTCTACCATGAAAAGTTCAGACCACAACTGAAAGCCATTTCTGAGATCCAGGTGGAGAAAGAAATGTCAAAAAACATGGAGTTTTCTGTTTTTTCAGCACTCTATATCTTAGAAACCACACAATGGATTCCCACAACATTTGGCAGGTCAAGAGACCTACCACTAAACATTATGTGTGCCAAATTTCATAAACATCTGTGAAATGGTTCCAATGTTATTGACATTCAACAATTTGGGTTTAACATAGAAGTTGCCTTTCACTCTAACTACACTGGCACTACTATGCCAGTACAATATACAGCATTTATATATACGCATCACTGTTTAGCACAGAATACAAGGACATCTACAACCCTCATGCTGAAAATGACATCTACCAATTTGTCTTAAGGATAAATCCATTAAAGGTAGTAGCGGAGTCATAGTAAAGAACCGCATGCAATTCTGTGTATCTCAGTTAGTAATATAAAAGTCAGGGGGTGAATAGTATATCTTGTGCCATAATATTGAGTACCCAGGGTTGCCACTGACTCTGAAAATTAGTTTGTGTACCATGTAGGTAGGCAGTTATACATTCCATTTTGTATATACTGTATATTGTTTACTGTCTTCTGTCAGGAAGATTGAGTCAGAGATATGAACTGCATCCATCATTTGATTATAGCTTGTTTTAGCTGCCAATATACAGACCATGGCCAGGGATTTAGATGAAATAAGAATATGCAGTGGGGACGATGGAAATAAGTAGTACTGTGGGGCAGATGAGGTCAGATGGCTTGGAGTTTTTTTCATTTGGTAGATCAGGAGAGATGAGGCCACAACAGTTTTGTCAACATCTCCCAAGTACTGGGAAGAAATCTAAGTATTTTGTCTAGTGCACAAAAGTACCTGGCATGATATTGCCAAGCAAATTCACACTATATATTAGAAGAGGTAACCCTGATTGTGATCTGCAAATATTTAACCGTGTCCAAGCTCGGGGCGGTGGTAGAGAGCTTTTGCTTCCAGTTGTCTAAAATAGTTTAGGTGGAATCTGAAAGATGGATCTGTAGTCCTCAATAAAAATGGCCTATTAAATGTTTCTAAAGGACACCATTCTATTCATCAAATAACATTTGTAAGATGAGAGGTTTAGGATCCATGAGGAAGTGCAATCCTTGATTTTATGTAATAAGTACTGTATGTTCTAACATGTAGATACTGGAAATATTCTCTACCAGTAAGACCATACTTTTTTGTAGTTGGTCAAAAGGGATCACACCTTGAGGATCTAAAAACTGGTGGATATAAAAAAGCCCCGATTGCCTCCATCTGGCAAAGGTGTGGTCTAAATGGGGAGGTAGGAAATCAGGATCTTGGTACAGCCTCCTATGGAAACAGAACAGGAGAATCAATTCTGGCAACCTGGAAAGAGAATACCATGCTCTCAAGGTGGTAGCAGTGTATTGTCTGTAGTCAGTAAATAATAGGGAGCTGTAGTGGTGCAAAAAAGAAGGAGGCCAATATTAAATACATTACAGAGAGTAAATTCAATATGTTTCCATCGTGTGGAAAGTCAAGTAGCCAGGGTGTAGCCAACCATAAATTATGCACATATGTGCTGCCCTAGCATAATTAAGTAAATTGGGGGAGATTAGTGCCTCTTTGTTTAACTTTCAGAACAAGCTATATTAGTGCTTCTTTGTTGTGTCAGAATTGTAAAATAATATACTGAATGTGAGGTAGTTTGCTGGCCCCCGATGTATCTTGAAATAATTCTATTCCACCATTTAAACCAAAGTCCAGCCAGTGCTGATACGGCTGTGGCGAGCTTCAGAAGTCAGAGAACGAGCGCCATTGAATGATGGAGGTGATGCAACTATACATGTGCAGCACTCGCGCATGCGTAGTTGTGACAAATGGCATTCTACCATTCCCAAGATAGTAGCATCAGCAGAACTGCACACATGCATGAGGCATGCATGTGCAATTCCTGTTACAGAATGCAGAAGTAACAGCCGAAATAGTGCAGCTGTTTTGGCTGTTACTCTATAGTGGTCAATCATAGTAGAGTGCTTCAAGCTCTGTTGGACTTTTGGAAGGATACTTCCAAATGTCCAATGGAAGTGTGCCACAAATGGCCATTTTAGGATCCAGAGCAAAATGACTTAGGCTCAGCCCACAGCCATAATAATATCTGGCTGGGAAAATGGGAAGTCTGGAAAAGATATAATAGACATGGAAGAATGTTCATATGTATCATTTCTATTTTTCAAAAAAGGGAGAGTGGCCCATTGCGTCACATCTGCTGTTAAAGGGACACTGTCAACCTGTTTTACATTATATTATTTTTAGATACAAACACACATTTTATGATTGCTTACTTCTCTAAAATTCACTGATGTTGCTGGTTGTTTTATCTGCCTCCTTGCTCATTGGAATTGAAATGCAGGGTAGTGTATAGCTATACCCAGTTTGTTTTGCTTCATATCACTGAACTACTCTTAGTGCACATTTCCTGAACATTAGAAACACACTCAAACAGTGAAGTCACCCATGATACAACAGTCTCCTCTACTCCCAATGCATAATCACCACCACAGCATTACTTGAATACCTATGCAAATCCCCATGAGAGAATTGGACTGTCTCTGCTTTTAGCAGAATTGTATGGTGTCAGAAGGCCTCACAGGGCAATCAGCAAAGGCTAAGAACAGCAGATACGTACACGTGTTTTGTCCTCATTTGGACTCATCAGTATGTGCCTGCTGTTCTAAGCCTTTGCTGATTACACTGTGAGGCCTTCTGGCATCATGCAATTCTGCTTAAAGCAGAGTCAGTCCAAATTCTCTCATGGAGATTTGCATATGTTTCCCCATGATGCTTTGCATTATTGGGGTATGTGTAATTGTGTTTCCTTTAAAACTTGGCTGTATGGCTAATATCCTCTGGGTTACCCCATACCTCAGGTCATTTGCTCTGGGGTTCTTCTGTATTACTTGAATACATTGACTTCATCCATGTAGCATTTGATAGCAGACAAATAGCGGGGTCAATATACATAGATCTCACCAAAACATTTGACACTGTCAATCACAGTATTATACTCAACAAACTTCTTGTTACAGGACTATCACTGGAAACTGTTGGATGGTTCAAAAGTTACCCCTCACATAGAACACAGCAAGTTAAAATAAATGGGACCCTCTCTGACAGCAGGCAGGTGACCACTGGTGTCCCGCAAGGTTCCATCCTGGGACATCTATTCAACCTGTTTTTAACTCCCTCCCCAGGGCCTGCCTGGAAAATATTCTGCTCTATGCAGATGATGTGGATACTCACTCCAACACATGCCTTTACCTGTGCTCCCATCCTCACCCCCACTACTGCCCCTCCCCTATCCTACCACTCTCCCAGTACTAACTCACCTCTATCCATTCCTCCCCCTCAGCAGTCCTTCATATCCCTACTTTCATCCCTACCCTCCCACCCCCACATTTAACCTCACGAGAAAGACAACCTTGGTCTGCTCTATTCCTCACCTTCTCACTCAATTCCCAACCATCTTGTGTCTTAAGCACTGTACTGTACATTATCTTGTGTATTTATTTTACTTGTACCATTATTGTTTTATATACTCCCTGTACAATACCCTTATATACCTATATCTGTACTCACCAGTAATGTTGCTACCTTACCATGAAGTGGAACCTTTGTAAACAAGCTTCTAGCTCAAAGATGATACTCCAAGATGACAAATAAATAAATACTAGTAAATAAATAATCAGTGGGTGGATTTTGTTGGGGTATTCCTGAGTTCAAGAAAGATGCAATGGGAGCTGGTGAAGAAATATAAACAAACAGGTTTTGGTTTGGTAACATCAATATAGTAGGCATTCAGTTTTTCACTTTTTAAAAGAAAAAAGGCATCTTAATCAAACTACCAGCTGCATCAACAGTCTCTATAGAATGTGAACATTCATGACATGTGTTTTTAGGGCAGCAGTGGGTGGAGCCCTGCAGACCTCTTGCTTTGAGAAAAGGACTCCACATTCCTCACATTCTTTGTGAATGAACAACATGATGGAGCTGCCCCATAGTTGCCTCTGTGATGGAGCCCTCCACTCACACTACACTATTTTTTTTTAATGCTGATTCTTTTATCTTTAACTTTAGAGTTATTCCCCCCAACTGACCCTCCATCTCAGGACCCACCACCCCACCCCCACAAAATAAGAGTGAAACTGGGGGTACCCAGTCCCCCAATGTCATGATCAGGATGCTCTCGATGTTTTTTGTGACACCCTTCAATTTCCACACATGCACGGTTATTACGCATGTGTGTCTGTGTTTTAAATATATATATTTATTGATATCCCAACCCTCTCTTTCAGCACCCACCACCCTTCCCAGAACCATAAGAGTGAAACTGGGGGTGCCCAACCCACCAGTGTCATGATGAGGAATCCTCTGTGCTCTGTTATTTATTTACAACCCTGCAATAGAATACCATCAATCAATGTATTTTGAGGCTGTAACTGCCCCCCACCTGACCCTCCCACTCATCATCCCGCAGCTCCCCACAAGACCATACTTACCTATCGGGGGTCCAATGCTATTATCATCTCTGGACCACAGACACATCTTCGCTGTTCAAAGCCAGACCATGAACTGAAGAAACAGTTATGTGGTTTAATATATTGCTATGGGGTTTTGAACTTTGTGGCATAACTTGGGCATTTTTGCATATTTTGGCCCACATTTTCAACATGCCTTCTTTGGGACCTTACCTCATGAACATTTGCACTGTCATTAGTTAGATATGTCCTGTAGGGTGATTTTGCTGTCCTTGCATGAAATCACCTTTCAACCAGGAGTTGAAAATTTTATCTGCCCTTGTTCATGAGGTGGGGTCATAAGAAGGCTATGTTTAAAATCTGGAATACAACAATTAAAAAAACAACAAAGTTATGAGTCTACATTTCATTTTGTGAACACAGTCTCATACCTTTGGTAATATTCAATATTTCTTCCCCCAAATTCACAATATAGTAATATCTTTATAGTACCTCATGAATGTGACAGATGTCATTTTTAAAATCCTGGCCAAAAAGTGTTTTTACATCCCGAAAAGGTGGTTTTGTGGTCCCTGAATGAAATCACCTTTTGAACAGAAGTGGAAACATTTCTCTGCTCTCGTTCATGATGTGGGGTCATAAGCAGGCTATGTTGAAAATGTTGTGTAAAAATATTACAACGCAATAATGTTATGAGCCTGTGTTGAACTTTGTGAATGCAGGCTCATACATTTTTGTAATTTTCAATATTTTTAACCCAAATTTACAATATAGCCATATCTTTACAGTGCATCATGAATGTGATAGCTACCATTTTTCAAATCCTGGCCAGATTGTTTTTATATCCAAAAAGGTGATATGAACATACACAGTTGCCAGCAGCAAAAGGCCATCCTGGTCTAGTTAGGCTGCTCAAGATTGCAGGTAGCTACATATTCAGCAACTGCCCCACCCTGACTCCCCTTCCCTCCCTTTACCCTCCCCTCTGCTCTGTCCCACCCCTTCTTGAAGCATTCCACTGTGTTACATGCCACCACCTCAGCCAGTAGTGTATTCCACTTTGCCACCACTCTCTGTAAAGAAATGCCTCCTCACCTCCCTCCTGAATCTAACCCTCCAATCTCATGTCATGGCCCCTAGTGTCTCTCCCCTCTCTCCCACTGAATAGACTTTCTGTGTCTGTTTAGATTATCCCTTTCCTGTATTCTAAGGTCTCAATCATGTCCCCCCATCCCTCCTCTCCTCCAGTGTGTGTATGTTTAACTCTTAGTCTGACCTTATATGGCATTTCCCCCTGCTGCACCCCCTCCAGAAGTCTAATGTCCTTTTGTAGGTATAGGTGCCAATACTGCACACAGTATTCCAGGTGGGGTCTAACCAATGATCTGTATAACATTAGAATAACCTCCCTTCCTCCTGTGGTAATGCCCCTTGCAATGCACCCCAGCATTTTGTTGGCCATTTGTGCTGCCTTTCTGCATTGTGCAGAATTGTTCATTGCTCCCATAATGAGCACCTCAGATCCTTCTCCTCTTCTGTTACCTCCAGCTGCAACCCCCCCAAATGGTAGCTTCTCCTTGGGGTTTTTTGTTCTGAAGTGTATTACCTTGCATTTTTTTTTCATTGTACCCAAGCTGACACCTGTCAGACCATGTCTCTAGCCTTGCCAGATCTTCCTGTATCCCCTGCCACCCAACCTGGTCATCCACCACCACTCACATCTTGCTGTCATCCACAAATATGCTGATTTTGCTGCTGATGCCCTCCAAGATGTCTGCAATAAATATGTCAAACAGCACTGGGCCCAACACTGACCCCTGTGGAACATCACTTGTCACAGACTTAAGGGACAAGTATCCCCCCCACCACTCTCTGCTGCCTATCTTTTAGCTAGTTCTCCATCCACCCCACCAGTTTTTCTCCTGCTCCCATGCCCCATAGCTTGCTTCCAGGTCTCCCATGTGGTACTGAATTGAAGGCCTTACTGAAGTCTAGGTACAAGACATCCATCGCATTGCCCCGTCAATTTGCCTAGTCACCCAGTAATAGTATTCTACAAAGTTGGTCTGGCATGATCTGCCCTTGACAAAGCCATGTTGCCTTCCATCCTGCACCCTGTTCACCTCCAGTAGTGCCACTAGCCTCTTCTTTAGGATGGTCTTCATTAGCTTCCCAACTATGGATGTTAGACTTTCTGGCCTATAGTTCCCTGGTTCATCCCCGGGTCCACTCTTGTGGAGGGGAACCACGTGAGCCAGTCCACAGCCATGGGTTATGCATCCAGTGTCTAGAGATGAACTAAGTAATTCTGCCAAGGCTCCTGCCAAGAACTCTGCCAGCTCCTTTAGCCCTCTTGGATGTACTCCATCTGGTCCTGGTGCCTTGTCCACCCTCAATGTCCTTAACCCCTCCAGTACCCTCCCCACTGTGATTTCTCCATCCATCATCCCCCCATCTGTTTCTATCTTCCTCCTACTATGGGTAGCACCCCCCTCACGTTCTTCCATAAAGACTGAACAGAAATAGTGGATGAGCATTTCTGCCTTTTCACCCCTCTCTTCCACCCATCCCCTCCTACTTATTAATTCTTACAGTTTTGTCCTTACAACTTCTTTCTCCATGATGTACCTAAATAAGTCTTTTTTCCCTTTTTATGCCCTGCACCAGCTTGAGTTCTCTTCCAGCCTTGGCTGCCCTTACCCCCATGGTCACTTCCTTTGCTTCTTGCAGATATTCCTCCCTGTCCTCCTCCCTCCCAGATTTTCTGAATCTTCTGAAAGCTTCCCTTTTCCTCCTCACCCTGTCAAACACCCCTTTGCTTATCCAGCTGAGTTTTTTTCACCTACTGTAGCCTCCTTAGTCTGGGCCTACAGAAAGTTTCTGTTGCCTCCATTGTCCCCTGTCTTACCAGTTCCCACCTCTGTTGTGTGTCCATACTCAGCTGAATTTTGCACAGGAACCCCTGTACCACTTTTCTCATCATCTTAAAGTTGGCGTTCCTGAAATCCATTACCCTTGTGCCAGATGCCCCCCTTCTCTTTAGCCATCTGTAACTGGAACCATACTGTCTGGTGGTCACTCCCCCCCAGTGGTTCCTCCATTCTCACATCCCTCACCCACTCTCCATTTGTAAGTACGAGGTCAAGGGTGTTAATTTCCCTAGTTGGTTCCATTACCAACTGTACTAAAAAGCTTTTCTGGAAGGCATCCAGCATTACCTGCTCCCTTCTTTTCTTTGTGGTACTTGTGCCCACTCCACCCCCGGCAGGTTGAAGTCCCTGCTATCACCATCCCTCCCTTCCTGCAGTTCCTCCTGATCTGTTCTGCCAGTACCCTGTCCATCCATTCAGATTGAGAGGGTGGTCTGTACACCACCCCCAGTCTTAGTGATCTGCTTTTGGGATCCTGTAGTTGCACCCACTGTGCTTCTGTATCTCTCTCATCTCCCTCCTCACTTGCATATTTTAATCCCTCCTTTATGTACAATGCCACCCCCTTTCCCCCTTTTCCCTGTCCTTGCAGTGTAATCTGTACCCCGGAACTGTCATGTCCCAGTCATAGATCTGGGTGGCCCATGTCTCAGTTATAGTCACCAAGTCCACTTCCCCTCCTCCAGGAGAGCCTGTAGTTTTGTTTCTTATTCCACAGACTCCTTGCATTTAGTGTTACCACCCTCCAACCCTTGTCTCCAACCTCCTCCACCTTTCTCCCCTTATGTGTGCTCCCTTAGTAGTTGTCTTCCTCCTTACCTTGCTATCATGGGGGGTAAGCACATTTGATTTCACATTAGTAGGCCTCTGAACTCCACTATCCATACTGCTACCCCCTCCTAGTTTAAATGCTCCTCAATGTGCTTCCCTATCCTTTCCTTCAATACATTTTCCCTCCTCATTTAGGTGTAGTCTGTCTTTTGTGCATAGACTGCTGTTCTCCCAGGTCCCCCACCACCCTTCTACCAGCCTGTACCCATTTTCCCAGCATCAAGATTCCAGTCATTCATTAAACTATTGAATTATCCCTTTTCTTGCCAAACTTGCCCTGGGAATGGGCAGTAAAGCGGAGAAGGTGACAGATCTTCCTGCTCCCTCACATAGAGGTACCAGTTCCTCAAACCTCCTCTTTACCTCCCCTACTGTCCCATCAGGCAGGTAATTCATCCCCAGGTGTATTATTAGGTGAGACCTTTCCCTCCTGATCACAAGAGACAATCAACTACCCCAGCAAACCCTCACTGAGACATTCAGCTGTACCAGCAAAATCCCCTAAACAGGTACCTTTCAAACTTAAGTCAGAAAACACCATGGAACTAATTGAAAACAACAATAAGCTGCAAAAGAAACAATAACATCAAAAAAATCACTAAAAATCAACAGATACTTCCCTGAGATATGTCTGCTTCCTTCCCCAGCTCCACCACACTGACCCAGCCTCACCTTCAGTTAGCAGTAATTCGATGAGGTCCAGGGCCAGACAATTATCACCCCTCTCCCAAGCTACAGGGCTATACACACACAAAAAAAAACTACAGTTGCTGTAAATCCTCCAAACAAGTACCTTTCAAACTTAAGTCAGAAAGCACCCTGGTACCAATTGAAAACAGCTCTAAGCTGCAAAAGAAACAATAACTGCAATAAAATCAGTGAACATCAACAGATACTTCCCTGAGATGTGCCCGCTTCCTTCCCCAGCTCCACTACACTGATTTTGTGATCCCTGCACAAAATCACCTCTTGGACAGGAGCTGAAAATTGTCTCTGACTTATTCATGAGGTGGGGTGATAAGAATGCTATGTTTTAAATTTAGTGTAAAAATATTTAAAAAAAATAAAGTTAAGATGAATTTTGTGAATGCCGGCTCATAACCTTGGTAAAATATTCAATATTTATACCCCAACTTTCAAACATAGTCATTTCTTTACAGCACCAGCCAGGGGAGTAGCTGCATGCTGTGAGAGGTTGTGGAGAAGCCATACAGCAGGACTCATTTAAGCATTATTTCCCTTTTCTAAAGGTACGCCACCAGTTTTCTAAATGAGTCTTTCCAAATTGTCTTGTGCTGCTCTGCTCTGCCTGTGGCTTTTGGCTTCCAATGTTTTCTATCTCCTGCAGGAGGAAAACTGTGCAGTGGTGGTGGGATTACAGGAAGACGGGATGGCCCTTCGGAAAGGTCAGATGCTGGGAGACTCCTAGAGCCCAAGAAAAAGGAAAGCCCTCCAGGCCATTCATCTGACTGATTGTTTGATTGCCTGATCATCCGTTCAGCCTGATCAAATAACATGATGAAGGAGTGAGAGGAAGGAGCGAGAAAGTGCTTGCAGTACTTAGCGGTTTAATGGCTCGGTGCTGACTCTCACTGACTCTTACAGAGCCTGATTGCAGAAAGGAGAGTATCAGCCAAGCATGGCTATCAGTGTTTGCTTTTTACCCTTATCTTATCATATTTTCTCTTTCTCAGTCCTCAAAGTTTAGATGCATACTTAATTGTAATTTGCCAGAAAACTTTGGAATCATATCCTCTGTTTGGCAATTGAACTATCTCATGTTACTTTGTGCCATTTAAAAAAAAAGAAGACAGGAGGAAAAAGGGAAATGTTGTGTTTTTGTGTAGTATTGATGGTATAGATAGTTATTGAATTTTTAATGTTTAACTTTTGCTCCACAAATTAGGTCCTCTTGGAGGACTGAATGTCTAACATCAGGTGACCCCAGCTGCCCCAAGAGTATATACGCATGTGTGGCTTCTTTGTGATCAGATGACTTTGGAAATAAAACTGATACACTGCGCATGGTTGAGCTTGCCAGCAGTGTTTAGCACTCACTTAGGTTGTGTCCAGCAATGTTCTTTAAGTAAAATTCTATTTATGATAAAGGCGCTGGGAGTAGCAGTAGAAAATTGTCTATGATTTTTCCAACAATGTCCTGCTATCATTAAGTTATATTATATTACAACTCTGCTTGTTTATTTAAATAGGTAAACAGTGAGTTGCAAACAGCTAAGAGCAATTTGTGGGTAACGTGAACAAATAGAGATTAATGTCGTAACACCTACTGAGTTAGAATAGTGGGTGAATTAGAACAGAAGTAATATAATTTAGGACCTGATGTTATATAGCATTGATACATTTGTAGTGTAATAGGTTCTTTTATTTCAATAGATAATTGATTTAAATTGATATCGCATTGGCTTTACATTTCTGTTGATCTTACTGAATAACAAAGCATAAGGACAGGATTTTTGTATTTCAATATTTTATATATTATACCTGGCCCTATTATATAGACCAAAGAATAACCACTGCATTTTATTTTGCTTCTAGAGCTTGTCTGGGTTTCTATTCTAAAAGCGATAATTATTTGCATACAAGAAGCAGTGTGACATGAGTCATTAAGTTATATTGCCACTGGAAATTGAGAAGAAAAAGGAAATGTTATTTTAGAATACAAGCTCATGATTCAATGAAAAATCTCTACTACTTCAGCGTGCTGTGATATTGATTCATGGCTTTACCAAACAGAGGTCCGGCTTTACAAAGATACAAGAGAGTGTGGAACTGACTAGATTCAATGCTAAGAAGTGCAAGGCAATGCACATGGGAAACAAAAATCCAGGGGAAGGGTACACAATGGGGGGTGAGATACTAACAACAACAAAAATGGAAAGGGACCTTGGGGTAGTCATATCAGATGACCTAAAGGTGGGTAAACAATGTGACAGGGCAGCAAGGAGGTCTGGGGGAATACTGGGATGCATAGGGAGAAGCAACACCAGTAGAAAACAGGAAGTTATTATCCCTCTGTACAGACAGCTGGTCAGACCCCATCTGGAGTACTGCGTGCAGTTCTGGAGACCCAATCTCCGCAAAGACATAGACAGGATGGAAGCTGTCCAGAGGAGGGCAACTAAAATGGTGCAGGATCTGAACCAGAAGACATAGGAAGAGAAACTAAAGGAGCTTAATATGTATAGCCTTGAGGAAAGGAGGGAGGGGGGGACATGACAGAAACTTTCAAGTACCTCAAGGGAATCAACAAAGTCCAAGAGGGTAGCATCTTTCAAAAAAAGAGGTGTGCAAAAACAAGGTGACACAATTTGAAGATAGAGGGGCTGCTCAGAGGTAATTTAAGAGTATTTTTCACAGAGAGGGTTGTGGATGCATGGAATGGCCTTCCAGAGGAGGTTGTGGAGTCAAAAACAGTGGTGGAATTCAAGCATGCATGGGACAGTCATAAGGCCATTCTAGGGGTGGGGATAGGAAGAAGTAGGCTGCTGGTTAACTAGGATCTGCAGCTTATCCAGTAGGTAGAGAAATGGGCATACTGGGTGGGCCAAGCGGTCCTTATCTGTTGTCAAATTCTATGTTTCTATATTCTATGTTTCTAGTCGGCCCATTGGAATTTGGAATCCTGAAACCCTTTATGTGATTTGCTGTAGTTGCCCCAGGAAACAAGGAAGACACTTTTTTTCACATTCATATATAAGGAAATAACTCCCTGAGAGATTTTATAACAAAGTGATTTTTAAAGTATTTTCCCTGAATAAGAGAGGTTTATTAAGAGCTAAAGGAAGCATCCTTTTACATCCTAGATAAGACTCTGAGACACCCTGAGATACTCAGTAATTTGGAGATCTTGGATGCTTTTTTTCCCTTGTTTTGTATAAATCTATCTGATTTAGTGTTAAGTGTTTTGATACTGCATATTTAAAAATGGAAACAAGCAATTAAAGGTAAAAAAAACAAGAACTTGAAAATGCATGTAAATAATAAAGAGAAATGTTCTAGGAAAGGAGGACAAAACAGCCTGGGAGAAAGGAAAATAACAAGTTACATCTTAGCTTCAGGTAATCAGTTAAATGTGCTCAGTAACAATGAAGTACTTAAAATTCAAAGCTCTACTTAATCCCCACTGCTCCATCCAGGGAGGGAATGGGTGGAAAAAAGACTGAACATCCATTAATGAAAACAATTAGAGTCCTAGAAAACAGCAGAGAGGGCAATGGGTCTGAGAAGAACCAAGTTTAAACTCAATCTAGGAACCTAGAGAAAAGTAAGGATGAAGTTAGTAATTTGATGGAGGTAAAAGAAAAATGATGTGAAATGGGAGAAAAGAAAGTGGACTGTAGTGAAGCTGGAGTTCAGGGAGGTAAGGATGAGTCCCACCAATTTCCTAGTAAATCATTCTTGAATGAATTTGATAATTTTATTATGCCTTACACTGAAAGAGTAAGATTGAATCCAATTACCAGTCAGCTACCAGATATTTCTCATATACTGAATTCTGCCACAAGGGTCTCAATAATGAGATATATGAGAAGTAATTCAAACAGTGATAACAATGAAGCATCAATACAAGAAGGGAGAATTATTAATTTATTGAAAGAGATAATAATAATAATAAAATGTATTTAATTAAGGGCCTTTCAGATTTTCAAGGCGCTGTACAAAAAGCATAAAACACCAAACATCAAAAAATACAATAAAACAGAACAACAAATATAACAGGTAAAAAGCCAATTACAGTATAGCAGGAAAAGCCTTATCCCATAAAAAGGACTTTAAGGCCCTTTTAAAACTGTCCACCATTGTACTTTCTTGGAGCGGAAGGGGTAGAGAATTCCAGAGGGAAGGAGCCACAAAACCAAAGGCATGGGCTCCAGAGGACTTCAAATTAACCCTCAGAATCTCCAGCAACCCCATGTCAGCCAAGCGAAGCTGTCTCAAAGGGGTGTAAGGTACCAGAAGCTCTTTCAAGTAGTCAGGGCCACACCCGTGTAGGACTTTGTAGGTCAAAAGACCCACTTTGAAGGTGATCCGCTACTGTATTGGCAGCCAGTGCAGACAGCGCAGCACTGGGTTAATATGAGATCTTCTTGAAGCTCCAGTCAACAAATGTGCTGCTGCATTCTGCACTAGCTGCAAGCGGCGGATGTCAACCCCAGCAAGCCCTAGGTACAGGGAGTTACAGTAATCAAGACGAGATGTCACGAAAGCGTGGCCCAAAACTGGCAAATCACCAGGTAGAACCAGGTGCCTAATCCTGGCGATGTTTCTAAGATGAAAAAATGCAGTCTTGACAACTGCAGACACCTGATAATGGAGGGTCAGGCCAGTGTCAAGCTCCACACCCAGGTTACGCACCCGTTCAGAGGTGGGGATCTGGTCCCCCATAGAATTATTCCAGAGGGGGACCCCACCCCCAAACCCCCAACCCTGCAGCCAGGGTCCACCACCATAACCTCAGTCTTTCCTGGATTCAACTTTAAACCCCTGGTATTCATCCAGTCTTGGATATCTACGAGGCAGTTATTCAGCACTGAGACAGCACTAACCTGGTCAGGTGCAAAAGACAGGTAAAGTTGGGTATCATCAGCATAGCAGTGAAACCTCAGCTCATACCGTCTTACAATATCTCCAAGGGGTAGTATGTATACTGCAAATAACATGGGGGAAGCACCGAACCCTGTGGTACCCCACAAGGCAGAGAGATAGCCCTGGAGGAATGTAATCCCGAGACCACTCTCTGCATTCTCCCCTCGAGGTAAGATTAAAACCTGCTGAGAACCATACCTGAAAGTCCACAAATGGACCTCAGACATTCGAGTAAACCCCATGATCCACAGTATCAAAAGCTGATGACAGATCAAGGAGAACCAGAATAAAGCGGATCTCCGATCTCTCACCATCAAGAGATCATTGAGTACCTGAACCAGAGCAGTCTCAGTGCTATGCCTTTTACAAAAAACAGACTGGAGAGGTTCGTATAAACTATGGATGGTCAAATGGTTATCCAATTGAGCCGACACAACTTTTTCAATAACCTTCCCCACAAAAGGGAGGTTAGAGATTGGGCGGTAGTTTGCTAGGTCATCCGGGTCCAAGGAAGCTTTCTTCAGAAGGAGAGTCACCACCCCTTCCTTCAGAAAGCTAGGGAAAACTCCCATCTCTAAAGAACACTGGATAATCCAAGCAAGGACTGGGCTGATAGACTCACCACATCCCATAATCAGGGAAGTAGGACCTGGATCCAAACTACAGCATGTTGGGTGCATCTCACAGACAATCCTCATAGTGTCTACGAAATCTGGCAGATCAAAAGAACTCCAGGAAATACCAGGCTCTGAGACAAAATACTGATCGACTGCAACAACCTTAGAGTGGGGTCAGGGACATTGCCTCTGAATGTCTTCCACCTTATTCACAATGAATTGAGTGATCTCCTTGCAGTCATTCTGCATAAAAACTCGATGGATCTGCTGACAGACTGGGTTGCACAGTCTGTCGACAGTTCTGAAGAGCTGAGCCAGTCGATTCCGAGTGACAGAAATTTCCCTGGACAGGAATTCTGCCTTCTTATGGGAAATTTCTGTTTGATAGAGCTTATAATGCTCTAGCAAAATAAAATGGTTGGCCTCAGAGGCAGTCTTCCTCCAACAACACTCCAACCTATGCCCCAGCCTCTGCAACCCTCTCAATGCCTCGTCAAACCAAGGAGCAATGGGATGGCACAGGAGGGGGCGAACACGGGTTTGGTGCAATCTGATCAAGAGCAGCCGAGATGGACTCAATATAGGCCACCACTAGCTGCTCAGGATCAGAGCATAAATCATCAAACAACGAGAGGTCAATAACCACCATCAGGTCTTCAGGGACAACATCCCGCAATGGGCAGTACTTGACCAACTCCACAGGGGCCAACCTGCCCGGGGGGCCTCAAAATTGAACCCAACTGAGTAATGATCAGACCAACTGACTGGTTCCACCACCAAATCGGATGCCTCAATCCCCAGGAGGAAAACCAGATCAAGAGAGTGACCGCCTTTGTGGGTAGCTGTGGAAACAACCTGTGTGAAGCTCAGCAATGTCATCACCTGTAGGAAATGTTGACCAAAAAGCGAAGATTAGTCATTGACCTACGCATTGAAATTGCCCAGCACCATCAATCTGAGCAATTCCAAGGCCATGTTGGTGGCAAAATCTGCTATTTCCTGCAGGAAAAGCTTCTCATCCCATGGTGGACGGTAAATGAGAGCAATCCTGCACCCCACACCAGCTACCACAGTACACTCAAATGATCTGGCTTCCTCAACTGGAACACCAGTTAGGCCCAATTCGGTCTTAAAACAGATCGCCACCCCCCTGCAATCCAATCTCGGGCCGTGTATAACCGAGAACCCGGCAGGATCAGCGCCTCTAAAAACGGGGCCGCATTCCCATCCAACCAGGTCTCAGTGATGCAAGCCAGATCTGCCCCTGTGACAAAGTCCACAATAAGACCAGTCTTATTGCAGACAGATCTGGCATTGCACAACAGTGCCTGGGTTGGACGAGGTTGACGAGTTGTCCCAACCACTTGCCCTCCAAAACAGGAGGTGCCCTTGGGTATGGGAACCAGAATGGAACTACCATGCTCCAGAAGCCATTTTGCCCCAGGGCATCTTTGAGGCCTAACCACCCCTATGGGAGAGCACCGCTCCCTCCGCTGTCCACAACCCCCCACACTCCCCCAATTCCTCCACCCCCTGCGCACAATCCCTAATGCCCAACACTGATGATAGACATGGGCTGGCAAGGGGGACAAGAAAAAGGGGCAGAAGGCATGGAGATTGGAGGCTGAGTAATGAACAACAGGTGGAACTGGCCAGCACATCAGGCTGCTCAAAAATTAAAACCACAAATAAAAGAAATAAACACCACCGCTCCCCACTAAAACAAAGAATAAAAATAAACCAATAATCTAATACAACAACTAATAAACTCAATTAAACTATTTTATATCCACAGGCCCTCTCATGGCCAGGGGACAATAAAATAATAACACAAAACTAATAACAAAAATAAAATAATAAATAAATAAAATTAAAAGAGGGAATAATTTAAAGACCACCCTCCAGGACTCTCTCACTGAACCGGAGAGGGTGGAATATAAGATGGAAACAAGCACTCTCACTGCTAAATTATCCCTCAAAAATAACTAAACAACACATAACCTATAAAATACAAAATAAAATAACCTCAGCAAATAAAGTTCAAAAAACAATAGACCATGTTCATCAACCACCTAGGCTGGACAGAAAATAAAAACCGCCAGCAGGCTGCAGGAACCAGCCAGTTCAAAAGGATCGGTGGCCCACTACTTCTACCCCAGGGGCGGGCAACCCCCCGGCCAGCTGCCCCAGGAGTATGGAGGAGGGAAAATTAAGAACCGCCTTCCAGCCAACCCCACTCCCCCCAACTGTGTGAGACACCAACCCAGGACCACCGGACCAATGCAAGCCAACTAATAAATAAAGTCAGTTTCTCAAAAATATTTATATAAACAGTTGATGTTTCCACAGTCACTTATCTTGCAGGCACTCTTCAGGTCACTTCTTAACACGATAAAAAATCCAACAATACTGGCCCCAGGTCCTTAATGTGTCCAGCAAGCCGGAAATTCCAAACAGAACTCGAGGTTAAAAAAACCCCAGATTTTCAAGGAGAGCCACACATCAAGCTGCAGGTTCCAACCAGTTATTTTAAGAGGCAACTACCGGGCTATAATGGTGACCCAACACCACAACTCCAGGCCAGATCAGCTCCCCAGCTGACTCCACCAGGAGTCTAGAGGAATAGGGTCAATAGGCCAGCCCTCCAACAGGCCCCAATCCCAACCCCTGTGTAGGTCACCAACCCTCAAGTGCCTCAAAAAAGCCAACAAATTCAGCTAAGCAAATCAAAGCCAGAAATAAAACAAGTCACTCCAAACGAACAGGCCACGAAATCACAGATAGCCTTCGCGGACTTGACAGTTCCAAAGAGTGCCCAAAAATCCCCAATAATCCTTAATAGGCTCAATCCTAGTGAATCCCATCTCCTCCAAGTCCCACAAAGGTGAACTCCTCCTCAAGAAGTATCAAAGAAGGTTGAGCTAAACAGGCAAACACCACGCGAAAGCTTGACACTGAAAAGCGGCCACCAAACCGCTGAACTACCGGAAGGCAGTCTAATTCCCAGGGTAAACTAGGGCATCACTCAATGTCTCAGGATCCTGAAGTCTGAACCATCTGGAAAATCCAACCGCGAACACTAGAAATTCGGGTGAAATAGGCAGTAAACAAGTAAGTGCCAAGGTAGCTTCTCCACGGCCCGGGTTTGAGTTCATAAAAAGTGCTCTACACACAGGATGAAGCCAAATGAAGTAGAAACTTAAAATCTTAAAAAACATTTAAAAAACACTTTTAAAATAAACGAGAAAAAAGTAAAACATAAGCACAATACACAGAAGTCTGATGGCTGGCCTAGCGTGGCCACCATCATTGAAAAAAGTATCCTAAAGATATGGCTGCATCCTAGATAAGAGATGGGAGCATCCTGAATAATGAGCTACTCCTTAATTATACATCTCTAATAAGCGAAAGAGGATTATTGAATGATGAGGCCCAAGAAATTAGAGTGTGCAGAAAGATAACTAAAGAAGGGGAGACCTCTAAAGGAAATAGGGAAATTAGGGAACTAGGAAATAACTCCACCAGAAAAATAACTGAAGAAATAGCTGAAAAGGAAGAGAGAGAGACAGTTCAGCTAATCCAACAGGGATAGCAGAAGAACAAGAACAAATTGATAAGACAGAATAAAAGGGAAAGGAGAAATATAAAAATTTTGGAGGCAACAACCAAAACAGGGGCAATAATGAATGAAGCTATAGAAGAAGTAAAGGACATAGATGGAAGAATTATCATTGTTGATCAAGATGGTAACAGGAAAACCTACCAATTGATAAATACCCCACAAGAAAGAACCAATTCTAATAAAAAAAATGTTAAAGATGTGACAACAAGAGATAATTATAGTAAAAAGGTAAAGAAAATAAACAGAGAAATGTTAATACGGAAGGGTGAAATGCTACCAACAGTAAATATATATATATATATATATATATATATATATATCTATATATATATACACATACATGCACGGTATCCTCAAAACTAAGAACAAGAACAATATAACTTCCAGAATAGCAGTCTACAATGTCTGCAAGAGAATTCTGGGTAAAGACTTCACATGGACACACATACGTTTTACTTACAGATACCAGGCTGGAGAGGAAAAGGGATGGATTTGTTTGGTAGTGAAAACACCCAGAATAAGATAATTAATATTAAAAGGGAAATAAGAATTTTCCAAGATCGGTATCCAAGTAAGTGACGTGACAGCAATCTTGGAAAAAAACACATTGAATACATATAGGGAATTTATAGCAAGATCAGATAATAGTAAGAAGAACCAAGGGGAAAATAAGGCCAAAATCCAACAAAGGATTACAATATATATGGTTCCCGAGGTGCAAGAACGTGTATTGATACTGAAAGAAGAATGTATGTTTAGAGAACAGGCTAAGTCTATAAGAGGAAGATTAGAAAGAGGGTCAATAATGAATAATAGTGTCATTCTGGATGATGAAAATATGGAAGAAGGAGGTGGAAGTGTGATGAACACAAATATAGCTTCCTGCTCCTCGGTACAAGTCAGCAATCATTCCAGGTTTTGGAAGATTCCATAGAGATATACTGACATCAGGAAGATATAGCAAAATCTATACAGAAGAACTTGGAAATATTAAGTTGGAATGTGGCAGGGATTGTTGGTAAACTTGGAGATATAGGTTGTGTAAACTTATTGAATAAATATGCTATAATAATTTTACAAGAAACTTGGGTGAATTGCATAGATGATTGTACACTAGAAGGATACCAATGCTGGTCTATTGAAGCAAGAAAAACAAGTAAACATGGAAGGTCATCAGGAGGCCTGTGTATATGGTTAAATGTAGGGCAAGATTTAAAAGGAAAATGTGTTGTAAAAGATCCAAATTACTTTATTTTGGGAATCCTGGCATATTGTAGGGAAGTAGCAATTGGTATTGTATTGAACATCTACTCCCCTTCTCTCCCACCTACATCTCCCACACTCAATTCTTTTCTAGAAACAACAAAACAAAATATTTTACAACTGCAGTTGTGTAATCCAGGTTTGATGATAATATTGGCAGGAGATTTTAATGTATGTACCGGGGAAAATTTATAGGAAGAAATAGGTAGTTGGAACCCAGATGACTCTTGTCAATTCCTTTAAGGAGTTCTAAGGACAAGAAAATCAACAAACAAGAGGAAAAATTATTAGGTTGTTTGAACTTGCTAATCATGAGAATCCTAAATAGGAAATGCAAAAGGGATAGAAATGGAGAGTTAACACATAATCATTATCATGGTGGAAGTATTTTGGATTATATTATAATAGATGCATTTTCATTTGAAAAGGTATCTCAATTAAAGGTACTTGACAACTGGGACAGTGATCATAAACCTATAGAGTTGATGACATTAATTAATAAGGAAAAATATAAGGGAAATTTGGAAAACATGGAATGGGCAGAGAATAACATGATTATATTGAACATGAAAAGAATAAAATGGATGCCTTTGAATAAACTGAAACTATTAGGATTAACAGAAAACCCTGAAATTATGAGTAAAAAAAATCAATTGTTAACCTTAGAAAAAAGGCAAAATATAAGAACACAGAATTATAAGAAAATACAAGAATTATATCTTGAAATAGAAGAACAACTATATAATGGAATAGGTGAAATACAAAAGATTTGTAGAAATAAGGATCTCTATAAGGTTAAATGGTAAGACAGAGAATGTGAAGAAAAAATGAAGTTAATTAGGTGGATAGGAAAAAAATGGCAAAATATGGAGAAGTAAATGATAGAGTTGCTCTAAAACATCTGAAGAAGGAACATTGGGCTGGATATTCAAACTGCCCCATTCTGTGGTGCAAGCCCATGTGCTGCTCAAAAAAGTTGTGCAGGGGTGTGGCCGGGATGATATTCAATGGAGTTGAGCTATTGAGCAACTCCTTTGAATATCGCCCCCCACCCACAGCCACTGTGCATGGTGCAGTGGAACTTTTGCCACTGCAAGTGGTCAGAGTGGAGCATTCAAGATGTGGTGGCACAAGTTACATTGTGCCATGTGCAAATTTCTGATATTCAAAAGGTGACATGCAAATGGGCCCATAAGTTATGCAAGGTGCAGGGGAGGGCCTTTTGCATCTACTTACTGCTCCATTTGCATGCCATTAGCATGCAGGTGCACTGATCCCCCGGAAACTTGCGCCTGGCACCCTGCCAGGCAGCAGCCATCGGGGACTGACACCCCCTGCAGCCCAATCGTGGGCATGAAGTAAATCCCCCCCATTGGCCCGATCACGGGCATAACAGTATAAACCCCCGATTGGCCCGGACGCTGCAAAACGGAACTGACCCCCGACTGGCTCGATCATGGAAAATGGAACTGAACCCCTGGACTGGCCTGATTGTGGGCATAACAGGAAATTACCCCCCACCAGCTCGATCGCTGGCAGAAGAGAGTTCAACCACCCCCCCAAAGACCAATATCCCTGGTGGTCCAGTGGACCGTGAAGCCTGATCATGGGCATTAGAGTCAAACCCCTCTGTATCACATTCACATATCTGGACTGCCTTGTATGGTATGGCTTGCACGTCCATTGGCTCTTGCTCTGAACCAATGAGCGAGCAGTCCTACTGAGCAGTCAGTCGGTGGGTGGCAGGGTGGCAGGTGGGTGAGTGCTGCCTCCACCAGCTGACGGGGGGCGGGGTGGTGGGGCTTCATAGGTGGGTGGGGGCCACCAGATCACCATGAAATTGGACTTTGGGGGTTTGACCCCTAATGCCTGGATCAGGCTTCATGGTCCACTGGACCACCAGGGATATTGGTCTTGGGGGGTGGTTGAACTCCATTCTGCCCATGATTGGGCTAGTGGGGGAATAATTTCTGTTATGCCCATGATCGGGCCATTCGGGGTGTCAGTTCCATTTTGCCTGCGATCGGGCCAGTGGGGGGGTTTAATGCTGTTATGCCCGTGATTGGGCCAGTGGTGGAGGGAAGTGAGATCTTCCCACGATCGGGCTGAAGGGGGGGCACAGGGAACAAGTGGAGGGCCACTCACAGGTGACAGCTGCTGTGTTGCGCCCTGCAATGCAGCAGCTCACCTGTGGGTGGCCCTCGACTTACTCCTTTTTTTTGGCTCAAAGTTGTGAGGCACAGGTTGGGGGTTGCACCTGCACAACTCTGCACAGCCTGGCTGAATATTGGGCTGTGCAGTTTATGCATGGTTCCTCCCCCTCCAGTTGAGCATGCCTTCATTAGCATTACACTGTTGCTCAGCATGACTTGGGGGCGCAACTGTCTCCTGCTGAATATCGCTGAATGGCGCAATTTCGGACTTGGGCAGGCACAACCATATTCCACATGATGCAACCCTTTTGAATATCCAGCCCATAGAGTCCTAATAGACAACAAGAAAAGGCAGTCCAATAATTGTCTATGGACACAGTTGCAAAGTGCAATTAAGGAAAAGGACAGTATAACTTTTTGGCACCTTGTTGCCTATGGCTCAGGCCAAATGAGACATAATTTGGAAGCAGTTATAGCACTATCAACATGGAAACAATATTTTGAAAATATTTTTTATAAGACAACATCTTATTATGTAAGAAAAAAGGTAATAAAGATAACTAAAAGTAATATACAGTACTGGAAATTTACTAAAAATGAAGTAATTGAAGCTATCAAGGCACAGAAGAAGAAGAAGAAGAAGAAGAAGAAGAAAAACAAGGCACCAGGTCAGCCCAGAATGGTGGGGTGAGATTCTAATTCCCTTGTTTGAGAGTATAGTAAAAAGTAAAGAACTTCCAGTCAAATGGAATATAGGTGTAATAGTACTTCTTCATAAGAAGAGTTCTTTGATACATCCAGAGAATTATAGATGAATAACTTTGATAAACATAGATGCAAAAATATTCTCAAGACTCATATTAAATAGATTACAACTGTGGATTGACAAAGGAAATTATATATATATATATATATATATATATATATATATATATATATATATATACATATATATCTCAGGTGTGATTCTGTAAAGAAAGATCAACAACAGAACAAATTTTCATCCTACAATATATAGTAGAAAAGTATGCAAAAGAAAAAGGATGTAAAATATATTCAGCATTCATAGATATAAAAGCAGGATTCAACTCCATAAACAGACAAACACTGTGGACTATATTCTCAAAGAAGGGATTAGACTGTGAGTTATTAGAGGTTATAAAATTATTGCATAAAAATAACAGGTTGGTGGTAAGGTATAGTAAACAAGGGGCAATGACAGATGAGATAAGAACAAATGTAGGGGTTATGTAGAGTTGCCTATTAGCCCCCACCTTGTTTAACTTATATATCGATACTGTAGTGGATACTATATGGATAGTGATACATTTCCACTTAAAATTAACACAATTCTAATAAAAATACTTTTATTTGCAGATAATGCAGTAGTATTATCTCAGATCCCTTTAGGGTTAACAAGAACACTATTAGCAGTGAAAGAATCCCTAACAAAACTAGACTTAAACCGCAACACCAAAAAAACCAAAAATAATGGTGTATGGAGAGGGAAGGAGAAATATGAAAAAAATGGAAAATAGGTGATGATACAATTGAAGAAACACCTGAATTTTGTTATTTAGGAGTTAAAATAACAAGGAATTTAAGTTGGAAAGCACATCTAGCTAGAGTCAAACCAAATTCAGTAAAAACAATGCAAGGCGTCACACAATTTGCTAACTTAATGGCCAATAATTCATATATAGCTCAAAAAAGATGTCATGAATCTAAAATAAATGCCCAAATACTGTATGCCTCAGAAGTGTGGGGGCTGGGTACAAATATTAAAGATCTTGAGAGATTGCAGAACCAACAAATAAAAAAGATGCTGGGTGTTTCTACATTTACATTAAATGCAGCCATAAGGGCTGAAGCAGGATCCCTGTCAATAGCAACAAATATTCAAAAACATTGTGTAAACTTTTATAAGAAAATAATGAAAGCTCCAAGTGAAAGTATTATATACATCAGTGTTTGGTGGAAGCAGAACAAAGGTCTTCAATTAAAATGAATAATTGGTTTAATATATTAAACAGCTTAAATCAGACTGGTATACAATATAATTTGATGTTTGAGCTGGAAATTAATCCAAAGAAATGTACAAATATAGTTAGCCAAAGAATAGTAGCTGTATCACTACAACACGATCTTAGTAGTATTTGGGAGTCTTGGGAATATACAATGTATAAAAAAATTAAACACTCTTTTGAAACAGAAAAGTATTTGACTGAGTGAAAATACAAAGCAAAGAAAATCATTGACAAGATTAAGAATGGGAATTTTAAATGATAGACGGACTTCCATGAATAAATTACTATACAGAATTTGTGAATGCGGTGAAACATCCAAATTAACAGTAGAACATCTATTATTGGAATGTCCAATCTTAAGGATCGAAAGAGAAAAGTTCTTGAGTAATATCCTGAATAGGATGCATAACATGATAGGGAATGACAGGAAAATAGAATTGTTGTTAAAACCAACTTCCATGAGGGCGATCTTAGCAATTGTAAGGTTTGCACAAATAGTCTTTAATAAATTAAATGAAATTATACCAAGGAACTAAGTGGAACCCTGATAAAATGGCAATGTAATGCAAAGCAATTTGAAAATGTTTTATATGTGAGATAGCAAAATTATGTGAATGTATGTAATGTAAGTTTTGCTGTGTGTATATATTTTATAGTGTATATAACAAACTATGTTTTCTGCATACTTTTTTAAATAAAATTGAACTGAACTACAGCACCTCATAAATGTGACAGCTGTAATTTTTCAACTCCTGCCCAAAATATGTTTCTATGTCCTGAAAGATGATTTTGCAGTCCCTTGGTGAAATTACCCTTAGCCCAGGACTAAGTTGCACATTTTCTCTGCCCTTCTTCACGAGGTCGGGCCATAGCAAGTCTATGTTGAAAATTTGGTGTAAAATATTAAAAAGCAAATTTTCAATATTTTTGGTCCAAATTCCTCACCTGCAGCCCTATCAACTCTGGCTATGATCTGTTTAAACTAGGGGCACTTTGAGGCACAAGGGGGTTGATAGCGTTCCTTTAATGCCAGAGTAACAGACTCATAATTTAGAAATTCCAGATTTCAAAAGTCTTATGGAAATGTTATTCCCAGATGCTTTAATTTTGCACCACACCATTTAAATATAAACTGCTTACAGAGTGTTAATGATAGAATAAAATTATAGGTCAGAACTTCTGTTTTTTTGGGGATTTAGAGAGAAGGCAGAGAGCGCTTCAGATTCTTGGAGGACACACCATGCTGCTGGTATCTACTGTTCAGGGGTAAGAAGGGTCAAAAGTATGAATTCTCTACCTTCAGGTTATACTGCCCTTGTACAGGTCACTGGTAAGGTTGCATCTAGAGTACAGAGTTCAGTGCTGGTTCCCACAAGTCAAAAAGGACATTAACCTTCTGTAGGACATGATTGGGACCTTCAAGTACTTGAAAGGGATAAATAAGGTTGATAAGGAGAGTCTCTTTAAGCTGAGTGGCAACCATAATATGAGGGGCACAGTCTTAGGCTGGAGGATGGGAGGTTTAGGAGGGAGGTCAGGAAGCAATTCTTCACAGAGAGGGTGGTGGACACTTGGAATGTACTGCTGAAAGAGGTCATATCATTGAGGACAGTGGGCAGCTTTAAGAGAGGCTGGAATAGGCATGGGGGGAAGGTAAGGAGAATGGGAAGAGTGGGGACAGATGGCAAGGACATTAGCTCAAGCTGTGGACCCTGCAATATGAGCAGACTTGACAGACCAAATGGCCCTCTTCTTTTGGATTCTTCATATGTTCATATGTTCCAAAGGGAATGCCATCTATTAGGGATGATTGCCTGTGAGCTATTGCCAGGGGTTCAATGTAGAGAACAAAAAGTAAAGGGGATAAGCAGCATGCTTGTCTAGTCCCCCATGGTAGAGGTATTAAAGGAGAATGGGTTCCATCAATCTGAATATATGCTCTGGGATCAGTATAATTCTTTCAAAGGCTGTCGCAGAAAGGTTTTGGGAAACTGAAGGCTGACAGGATGTGCCAGAACAAGGTCCAGGACACCCTGTCAAAAGCCTTTTTCTGCATGCAGGTTGAGTACTACTAAGGCAATGTCTGTAGTTTATGCCTAGTCAATGAGTAATATAAAATGGTGTATATATCTGTTTTTTGTCTTTGCCATATGAAAACTGATTGGTCCATATGGATTAAATGTGGGAGAATTTGTTCTAAGCAGTGTACCCCATGGCCATATACAGTTTATAATCAATGTTTAGAATGGAAATTTATTGGTAAGATGTAGGAAGAGTAAGGTCACAACCTGACTTTAGAATGGCTGAGATTGTGGCAGATATCCATGGTGGTGGGGGCACCTTTGTGGACGGTCTCAAAGATGCTATGTAATAATGCAATACAGCTAATGCAAAAGGCTTTGTATCATTCCAATGGGAAGCCATCTAGGCTCAGGCACTTTTGAGTTTTAGTTTAGGCCAAAACTGATTGAATGCCCTCCTCCATGATTGGAGCCATGGTTGCTACTTGTTGTTCTGTTATGTGAGGTAGGCATAGGGAGGATAGGTAAGAAATAGGATCTGCCAGAAAGGGGGAGTGGTAGCCTGATATACAGTAGTTGTTGATAATATGATCAAAAGAACTGCAGAGTTACAGGCAGTTTGTTTGTAAATTGTCCTGTGTGGCGAGGTCCCAAATATGGAGAACATTCGCTGCCTGTTTTTGCTGGCGGATGCAGCGCGCAATAAGTCAATTGCCTCTGGCTCCACCTTCATAAAAGGACTGCCAAAAAAAATACATGCTAGAAGAACTCTGTAATCTAACGTTTTTGGATTTCTTGTTTTACATTTTTAATCTTGGTTGCAATGACACTTTCGCCATGTGTATACAGGTATTGAAGGTTATGAGGGTATGGTGCTGTTCCGTAAGGGCTGCATATTGTTCCTCTTGCTGTTGTTTTTTCTGGGATGCAAAGGTTATTATAACCCCACACAAGATGGTCTTTAAAGTGTCCCACAGTATAGATGCAGAAATATCAGGGGACATGTTGTCTGATAAAACTTAACTTAATCGTTTGTGGTGGAATTTTTTTAATTGTTCATCTGTGAGTAAAGATGTATTAAATTGTCATAGAGTCTGTTTATGCATTTTATCGAAATCTAGTTTAAAGGGAACTGTTCATGTTTGATTGGGCCCCACCTCCATGTGAAGCAGGGCCTGATTAGCAGTTTCATAAATAGTGCAATTTTTTAACTTACTGTGCCATATTTTTTTTTTAAATGCATCTGGTTAACTATGTACCCTCCCCATCAGCATTATACTACTTAGAGCCCTTCCCAGCACCCACAACCACCCACCACTGTACCCAGTATGACATGTTCTGTGGGGAGCATCTGGGGTGCATCCACAGGATTACTATATTGCTGTACTTACTGTACAAATAGCTCTGGTTTGGAACCTAAGTGTATCCGCGGTATACCAAGACTATGTACAGACTGACAGGCACCCTGCCAGTCTGTATCTGGTCTCAGTATAGCACGAACACACATACCGTAGGCTTCAAACCGGAGCTATTTGAAGCTGCAGCAATACAGTAAATCTGTTTTTCTGTACCTACAAATAGCTCCAGTTTGGAGCCTACGGGTGTCCTTCTATACCCAGACCAGGTACAACTGGCAGTTTGCCTGTCAGTCTGTACATAGTCTAGGTATACCATGGACACACTCAGGCTCCAAACTGGAGCTACTGTATTTGTAAGTACAGTAATATTGTAAGCCTATGGACACACCCCAGCTGCTCCCCAAAGGACACGTAATACTTGGGACAGCCATGGATGTTTGTGGGTATGCAAGGAAGGGTTCTAAGTAGTAAAATGCTGGCAGGGAGGGCGCAGCATCAACCAGATACAATTTGTAAAAAATATATGGCACAGTAAGTTAAAAAATGTGCATTGTTTATGAAACTACTAATCCAGCCCTGCTTCAAGCAGAAGTGGGGCCCAATCCAGATGTTGATATTTCCTTTTAAGAAGTAAAGGAGAATGATCTGACAACACCTTAGGTGTGGCAGTTAAATCATGAATTATATAGAAATGTTCACATGTAGTAAAGTAGTAGTCAATCCTAGAATATATATAAAATCAATCAGGGAGAGTAAGTATAGGCTGTAGTCAAAGGGAAAAAACATGAACCATATGGTAATGATTCCCATTTGTTGAAAGTTTTGTTGAGATTTTTGTGTAGCTGTAAGACGTGTGACATCCCATTTGTATGAAGAAGACAAGGGATCATTAGTGAAGAAAAGAGAACTATACTGTAGGCAAGGGATTAGGGTGCCTTAGGCAATAGCATAGTCAGCCTTGGTGTAGTAAGATGTCAGAGACGATAGACCTGACTGACTTGGGAGTTAATAGATTTGCATAGGTTTGAGATGTGTAAGTAGAAATCCAGCACAGGGCCAAGGATAACACCCAAGTACTTCAATTATTTGGCTGTGGTGAGAGGAGAACCCCATCTACACACTTGATGGACAGAAGATGAGAGCAGGAAGATCTGCAAGCCCTGGAAACAAATAACATTGCTGTTTTTGGGAAGCATTGATAAGTAGGTGTTTGGCCAAGAGCTTGTTTTGGATGTCAGTGAAGTTCTTGATAATTTGAGGATTGATGGATTGAGGGCTCTGGGTGCTGTGGTATAAGGCAATGTAATCAGCATACATTCTATACATAAAGACAGAACAGGAGGTAGAGACAGAGGGAAGGTTATTTATGAAAACTGAGAAGAGAAGTGAGCTGAGAATTAATCCCTGAGGGATGCCATGGATAACTGGCAACTGACTGCAAGAGGCATCCCCAAATTTGATGAATTGGCACCTGTCTAACAAGAGTATCCATACAAGACCCTGACGCCCACAATCCCGATGATCAAATTCTGACACAAAAATCCTGACAGTATTGCGGACCTCCCAACTGTCACATTTCCCATGGTATGGTGACCCTGAGGTGATTATATGTATTTTATGGGGGTGGGGGCAGACCCCCTGTACTGTCTGCATTTTCTTACCATCAGGATTGTGGCCATTGGGATTTTTGCGTTGGGATTTTCATCATCAGGATTTTGGGTGTCGGGATCCTGAACTAGACCCCTAATAAGTAGTTGGTAATTCAGTCACTGGCATGGGGGGAGACACTAAGGTTAAGTTAGTTTTTGAGGCAGAAGGGCATGATCAACAAGGTCAAATGCCTTGGACAAATCAATGAAGATGGCACCAGTGGAGCTGCTTTTTGTCCATGGCAGGTTTAATGTCATCAGTAATTTTAATGAGGGCAGATGTTGTACTGTGTTCTTTGTGGAAACTATGCTGGCATGGAGTAAACAGATGGTGAGTTTGTAAGTGGTTCTTTAGTTGAGAGGCTACCACCTTTTCGAGTAGCTTGCTGAGGACAAGCAAGAGGGTCATAGGTCAGTATTGTGAGATATTTCTGGTGTCACCCCTTTTGGGGACAGGGACAACCTTGGCAACTTTCCCTTGAGATATAGCCACACCACAGATAAGGGAGAGATTGAAGATGCAGATAATATGAAAGGAGAGCCTTGAATCTTAGCCTAAGTAATTTAGGCTTAAGCCCATCTGGTCCTGGGTCTGCACCAAGGGGTGGGGAGTTGTGGAGATTGCGGACATCTTTCTGGTAATAGTTTTCAGGTAGAAGAAGGGGTGGGTAGGGAATGAGGGTGGTCTGGGCACTGTCCTGGGCTGTAGTAACACAGGCAGTGAAGGAGGAGGGATCTGTGAAGTAGACATTGAAGGCATTTGCTGTAGTGAGTTGCTTGTTACAATGCGTACCATTTATGATTATATCCTTTTGAGAGTCTTTAGAAAGAACTCCCAGGAGCCCTTTTATGTGTCCCCAGAAACTGCAAGGGTTGCCAGCAGAGGCAAGGAGTTTCTCCTTGAGAAGGAGCGTTTGGCAGAGCAGGTAGCTTTTTTACATCGATTTCACAGTTGCCAGTAGGCAAGCTGATCTTGTAATTTGGACAAGACTTTAAGTGAAGCCCCACATTTGTCTGTTCTTTGGTAGAGGGAGAGAGGGTCACTGTGTAACCAGGGTGTGGCTATACCTCAAACTTTTAGTGAGAGGAATTAACCTATCTTGGAGGTGGGAGATGAGGGACTGAACAATATCTAGGGCAGAGTTAATAGAGCAGGCTAGGATGGGGGACTAATCAACACAACAGAGCTTAGCACTGAGGATAGTGGGGTCTCGGTAAGAGAAATTCTTGAGGGTATGGACCTTAGGAAGGACTTCTGGGATCTTCACATTCCATAGGCAATAACTGGGGGAGTGGTCACTGATAATGCCTGAATCCTGCAAGGCCTGTTTGTAAGCATCCAATCAAGTAGAGTGGAGGAAGTACTGTGGTTGGAAAGGACAGTGGGGCTAGATATTGTTTGGGTGAGCCAGGCCTTATTAATGAGCAGTTTATAGGTTTTGGATTTGGGGCTTAGCCAGTTGAGGTTCAGGTCACCCATGACAATTAATTCATTTCAGACGACTGAGGGTAGTATGTGTCAATAAGGGCAGTTAGATGTAATACACCACATTTTAGAGGGCTGTATATATACAGAGGTTATGTGAGTTGTTTTGGTGTTGTCTAGCGTGAGGGAAGCATGAAGTACCTCACAGGCAGTATCAGTACCAGCTGCGTCAAGGATCAGGGAAATGTTAAGATGGGGCCTGTAGTAAATTAGAAGGCCTTCACCACATTTGGGGGAAGATCAGTCTATCCGAAAGAAGTAGTAGTTGTTTAGCTTACAGAGTGAGGTAGGAATAATGGGTTGTCAGGGGTGTAGTGTAACATCCAGGCCTTGAGGTCAGTTTTATTATCCAGGATACTGTGGGTGTTAATTTGGGCAATTTTAAGCACTTTTTGGCCTGACCAAGGTGAGGGGGAAACAGGACCTGGGTTAGGCTCAATGTCTGCAGTCAGGCATATGTAAATTACGAGGGTCCATAGTTCTGTGAGTTATTGTAGACCTCACATTGTGTGTAGGGACTGGAGGGAGTTCATCCTGGTGTGGGATACTTTGAGGAATGACAGTTTTTGACTTATAAGGGCAGAAGTGTTGTGGGGTTGTAGGTAGCTAGTAGTAGGCTAGAGTATCTAAAATCTTTAGAAGGCTCTGAGGGGGGATTTTCTGCAAGGGCTTCAACAGGAAGTCAGTTTCTATAAGAAAAATTAAATGTCCTTTGTATTTTATCCCCTACTATGTATCCCCAGATCTCAATTCCATAGCCATTACTTTTGCTTAAAGCACCCTTAATGCTGGCTTCATTGTATTCCCTCCATAAACATTACTGAACCTAAGGATGTCCCCCAGGATTGTTTACTCTGTTTTTGTAGTACGGATACTTGTTGTGTAAAGGTTAAACAATTATTAAAAGTTAGTCTCCAATAAGTATAACTGTTGACTATTTCCAAAGCAGACCTCTCAATATAAAACTACTTGTTTTTCTGTGAGATTCCATTTTTATAATTATTATTTTGCTTTTATCAATGTTAATTTTTAAATAAAAATCATTACAGCTCTTCTCCAGTTTATTCAGCTGAGTTTTCAAACCATGTTAAGTTAAAGAAATTAAAACCAAGCCATCCACATAAACTGACAGTGGGCAAGGTCTAGTAATTATTTTTGGATGTGAATAATTAAGCAATAAGGCACTCCAAGGTGTGTGTTATCGTGTAATAACGTCATTTCTGGGGTGGGTTGAAGCACGAGGCGACGCCGAGTGCTTCCACCACCCCAGGAGTGACATTATTACACGATAACTCACACCTTGGAGTGCCTTATTGCAATTATACAATGGCTTGATGTTATACAAAACAGAAATAAAAATAAAAATGTTTTTAGTAGATTTTTAATGAGGCAGTATATCTTTGTTTCTGAAAAAAAATCCATATCCTCCAAAAAATCAGCACAGTGCTGTTATTGTGTAATAACATCACTGTCTCAGGCACACACTGACCAATCAGAGTCCAGGAAATTTTCTTGCCATTGTATAATTAAGCAATAAGGCACGACAGGGTGTGGTATATCATGGGATATCATCACGCTCGGAGGTTAAGACATGGAAGTCAAGAGAGGTCGAGTGTGTCCAACTAATCGGAGAAGTGACAATATCCCATGATATACCATATCCTGGAGTGACTTATTGCTATTATGAACTGAGTTGGAATTTTCATAAATAAAAAAAAATAAAACAAACAGGTTTTTAAGCATTTTATGAACACATTTTTGGGTGATGTAGGAGTACATTTTGAAAAAATAGTTCTCAGACAGAGCAGAGCAAGGAGGCTGGTGGCGCCAGAACTTTTTTGAAGCTGTGATGATGTAGCCCGATATCATCATGGCTTCAAAGAGCTCTCTGCCAATAAGATTCCTCTATTTACACTCCTCAGTTCATAATGAGAGTTATCAAGGATGTTTAACAGTTCAGGAACCCCATATTCAAAAGTCCCAGACTGTATCACGCAAGTGCCTGAGCCGCTCAACTTAGATGCACCGGCACAAAATAATGGTATATTCAGAAGTTGCGCCATGAGATGAGATCTCACATGTATGGCTGAATATCTTGAACATGTGCAATCACGGTGTAGGAGATGTATGGCAGGTGACCTGAGCCTTATGCAGAGCATAGGGAAATGCGCAATAGGCGGTCACATGCGATGTGCACAAAATTGCAATATTTAGCCGGGATATGCAAATGGCCTAATTGCACATTACAAGACCATTCCCACATGCGCAGCTCATTACTGGAATGGATTCAGGCCATCTGCATGCCTCAGGCATGCACAGTTCTAGCTTTGCAGGGCTCTCCTACCACCCCACAAAGGTGAACAGTAGTTACTGCAGCCTCGCAGGCAGGTGTGATGGAACGTTTGTGTGTGATTGGTTGAACCGCATTGGTCTGGGTACAGTGCAATTAATTGTAGCCATGTACAGGGTTGGATTGGGGTACAGATGGCCCACCTGGACAGTGGCCACAGGAGCCCACCTGGATAAGCAACAGGGGAGGGCACAGGGTGACACAGTCTGATTGGTATACCACATGCATGCAACACACCAGCTCCATATGCAGCTTACAGTTATCTGCAGTGCCTCACACACCCCCATATGAGAGGAACATGGTATTAACTGAAAGGAATGGCAGTGTGCAAAGGGTGACCAGATACTCAAGTCGGTGGGTCCTACCTGTGTGCACCTATGGTGTACCACCATGTGTGTGTGCCACAGGTCAGTCCTTGGCCCATACCACATAGATACATAGATACATAGACAGTGCCGGCAGATAAGGGCCTATGGCCCACCCAGTCTGCCCATTTGATCTTGTAAGTTCAGTTTGTTTTCCTAGAAGTCTGTTGCCCCTTACCCCGACCTCCAGAATTCCTTTATGTCTATCCCATGCATTCTTAAATCCCGTGATTGTTTCAGCCCCCACCACTTCCTCTGGCAGGGTGTTCCACTTGTCCACCACCCGAGTGTCAGCCACCAGGCTGACACTCGTATCTCCAGGCTACCTGGGCATCATTGCTACAGACATCATCATGGGTGCATGCCTCTACTGTGTGGTGCCCTACAGGACACATGGGTGCAGGCCATGGCCCCTGGTACATGTGCTGCAGTGTGATCATCTGCTCCGCTGGTCTGCTAGAGGGCACCCAACAGCACTGGCATGTGGCATTTGGGTGTCTATGTCCTGGATGTGGTGTGAGGAATGGCTCTCTGTGCAGTGCCAGTGGTGTGCCAGCACCTGTGGTTTTGGGTACTTCCATCCTACCATGACTGCTGTGTATGGGTGCCTGGAGTACATTCTGGTGCACCCCCAAGGGCCATCTCAGGATAGCCTGTCTGCAGTTCCACAACCTTCCTGTGGGTGGCTGGCCAATTTAGGCCATCCTTTTGTCTGCCTAACTATGCACGGCACACATCAGGGATGTGGGGCAGATGCACCACACATTTTAGCTGAATATACAGATGTGCAGCATATTAATGTACAGTACCTGCCCCTTTTTTTGCACTGCATACATTATTTTTGCACGATCATGCATTCAGAAATGTGCAACACATCTATCCCTCTTGAATATCGAGCTTCCGAGCATTTCCTGAGATGTGCCATGCATCTCCATTTTGGGCAGTGCATCTCCTTTGGATATCTGGGCCTATATATCTAGATAGATACATAGACGGGCTGACAGACTGACACCACAAGCCATGCCATTATGTGGTCTTGTTTTCCATCAACCTGGCACTGCACAACACTGTCCAAAGAGGACAAAAGGTGGAGGCTGGTCCCTCAGCTACCAGCCCCCTCTGTCCAGAGGGCTCCCTTGTTAAAGACACAAGGCATGGGGGCCCTGTTCCATCTGTCTTCTCATCCCAGGGTGTTTCCTGGTCTCCACCACCTGAATCGACCTCTCTCTGACCCTATCCCCTTTTAAATCTTCCCCCTTCTGCCTCTTCTTACAATACACAGCTCCCTACAATGCTGATGGACTGCATCCAAAAGGGATGTGTCATGGAAGTGGCACAAAGCCTTTAAAAGGAAGGGGGAATAACAAATCCCAGGGGTCTGAGCTAAAAAAACATCATTAATACTCCTTAATAAATCTACTACTCAATTATGTAATATGCTTATATTAAAATTCTAAACCACCTCAATAACCCAATCACATACACCACTCACCCAGCCACTCACACATACTCCCCACACACTCCAGCATCACCTTATAAATCACAAACTAATAGTCCTCCCCCCACCCTCAACCTTACAAATTATAAATACCACTCCCAATAAAATCCACAATAATTGTGAAGGGGGTCCAATGTCTGCGGAGCATTAGCCAGTGATCAATGTTTGTCTACAGGACACAGTCCCATAAAGCAGGAATCTAGTCACCGGCTAAAAGCCCAAAAATAGGCCTTATGGTATTGCTCCACAAGGAAAACAATACTGAGGGAAGCAGTTCTGGAGCAACAGTACAACAGAACAGCACAGGTGTTCTCACCCTCTGGACTGCTGCTGCTGCTGAGGCAGTCCCAGATCTCATACACACAACAGGCCCTCTCATGGCCCCTTGCTCACCTCAAGTTCTGACACTCCAGCACTACACAAACAGTTCAGCCCCAACAGAAGATGAAAATGAAGGATGCAGATGAATATGGCCAAAGAAAAATGGTTTTGGATCGCAATTCACAGCCCTCTCATGGCCCTATATTCACCTCTGGAATCCTGGCTTGCTCCACGGGTCAACAACTTCTCTGTTCTGCAGGGCTAATCAGAGTATAGTAATCATCCTTCATGGCCCTGGATCCAATAATCCTCTTTAACAGGCCCAACTCCAGAAATCAGTGCTGCTGCAAACCATATCTTGTCAGTCTGTCTCCACAGGAAGTCTTGTGGGGCATGCTAGGTGGATGACAGCCACCAGGGCATTCTGCTCCCTCGATCCTCCAGCTGTTCCCACAACTCGACGTCAAAACTGGCCAACCCCTCACCTCAGCTTCTCCTGTCAGCTCAGACTTATAGTCCTCCAGTTGGATTTTAGCAGTAGCAACACCACCAGTACCTCAAGGAACATGTCCTGCTCCTCTCCACCCAGGTAAGAATCACCAGGGTATCGCTCCTTGGAACTGGGTCCTAACTGAAAATAATAAAGCTAGCTCCAATCTTTGACTCACTATTCCCCTCACTACCACTCCTCACCTAAACCTCACCACTAACTAATACCGATACAAACAAATAAACTTTAAAGCTGGTAAATAAATGCACAACAAACTGGAGTTAAAAAGTGAGGAAATGTAGAATGGAAAAGCACAGAAAACATGGACTCCCCTAGAAATCTCTTGATTTGCAGCCCAGCGTGGCCGCCATCATTGTGAAAGTTGTAGTAAGGGCCTCTAACATAGTAAACTGTAGTATGAAAGAGGCTTTTATACTTCCAGGAAATAAAGAAATGAAAAATGTTTTAAGCAATGGTAATAGGAAACAAGTTTTGTACAACCTCTGGGCTAGCCAAAATAAATTAGCTAAACTTGGCCTTAATGTAAGTTTACCTTATGCAATTGTAGAACTTTCTTGGCAAATTTGAAAAGATCTGCGAATTTTGACTGCACCTGAAAGTAATAGTGATTTTAGGCTTGTAAAAAAATCTTTGTGATAATCTGATGCTACCTATATTTGGATTTAAATAACATGATGCAGAATCTAGATCTTCCTTGCTAAGCAACATTGTTTTAAAAACCCAGGGCATTCAGAATTATATATTAGATATTCAAAGAATAAAAGGGAGGTGTGATTTGGGACAGATAAACGTTACCTTTGCAAATACAATACTAGCAAAAATAATTTTGGCAAACTCAGTGGTTCTTAATGCCGTTATGCTTCTGTAACAGATTATGTTGTAGTATCTCTATGGGATATACATAATTATACAGAGCTGAAAGTAGTGGAAAGAGCTGAAAGTAACCCCACATGCCAAAAATTGTCAACAGAAAGGGTAACAGAAAAGTTTTCATTGTTAATAAGGAAGATAAGAGATTGGAAGTTTTACATGAAAAAAGAATGGCTGGAATGAAACAGAAAAAGAGATGGTGTACTCATTTCTTTATGCTTCTGAATGTCAAACAATGAGGGTGAGTATCTTAAAATCGCAAACTCTAATGTGGTGCAGGAGTTATATTTTAATCACATGCAGATCTGTATACCTTACTGTTATAAAGATAAAAGAAATACTCAACTTAAGGTGGGTTGGTTTGATGTGGATTGAAAGACAGAGAAGAAAAGACTGAACAAAATACTGAGAAAAACTAAAAATAACTTAAGCAGACTTGCGATAAAGCAGTTAAATGTAGCTTAAAAAGAATACAAAAAGAGTTTGAACTGTTATAAATGTTTCAAATCAAAATACCTTTTGGGAAAAATTTTGAGCATTACTAACAATAGGGATAGAAAATCATTTTGGAAAATGGTTGTCACTTGTGGTAATAACTGCCTAGATAATATAGACTCAGCCATACATCCAGATATCTGGGAACACTATTATCATACACTTTTCTTTAATGAGGCGGTTGATAATGAAAATGTCTGGACCCCAAGTAACCAACATACCCTTATTATTCTGGAGGCTGAAATGACGGAGGCTTTACGTCTAGCTTAGTGGAATAAAACATCAAGTCCTAGTCATATTCCTGTGGATCTATATAAAGTAGACATTAGTTTGTGGGTACTGCTTTTGACTAAATTGATTAATGGTTTTATTAAAGATAACAAAACTCCAGACTCCTGTACAGGGGAGCTGGTTTTCCCTATTTTTGAAAATGTGACACTACTAATCCTGATATGTTAGTCTGTCTGAGAGGCCGATTCAGGTGGTGGAGACCAACAAACACCCTGGGATGAGAAGACAGATGGAACAGGGCCCCCATGCCTTGTGTCTTTAAGCAGGGAGCCCTCTGGACAGAGGGGGCTGGTAGCTGAGGGACCAGCTTCCACCTTTTGTCCTCTTTGGACAGTGTTGTGCAGTGCCAGGTTGATGGAAAACAAGACCACATAATGGCATGGCTTGTGGTGTCAGTCAACCTAGCATGCTTCATGGAGACCAGGCTGGGGGATGCATCTAGCCCTGTGTTGGAGGCATCAGTCCCAGCTGGTTTCTTTGTGTTTCACTGCCTGAGGAAGGAACACAGGGGAGGGGTGGCCATTTGTTTTAGGCAAAAGCTGGGCCTGACAGTGCACCCAGTGGGAGACAGCAGTTCTTTTGAGTGTGTTGGGGTTCCAGAGTGGATTTTAGGGTTCTCCTTGTCTACCATCCACCTGGTTGGGACAGGAGTTTCTTACAGGAGGTGATGGCCTTTGTCACAGAGAGGGTGTTGGAATTGCTGAGATGGCTTGTTCTTGGCGACTTGAACACCTGGGTGGAGGGCAAGGCTTTGTCTGGTGCCAGGGACTTCCTGTCCAATAGGGAGGCCCTTGACCTAACTCTTGAAAGGGACCCACTACTCTGGACACATGCTCGACCTGGTGTTCTCCCTGCGGTTTTGAGCTTAACACTCTTGAGATTGACCCAGTCACTTGGTTGGATCATTGCACCATCAAGTTCAGCTTCAGAGCCCCCCTAAAGTCCCTTCCCCCTGTGGAAATGGTACAGTTCCGCCCTTTAAAAGGTCTACAGCTGAAGGGACAGTTGTCAGAACTGGACATTTTGTCTGTGCTGGAGTGTGCATGGAAGGTCCGGGGGAGGCTGTGTCAGCCTATAATAGGGCTGTCATGGGGGCCTTGAACCATCTGACACTGGCCCGTGTACACCCGCTGGTTTCATGCCTTGGCTCACCTTGGCTTGAGGGTGAGCTGAGAGCACTGAAAACCAGAGGACAGAGGTTAGAGAGGTGTTGGAGGAAGATCAGGACCCAGGAGGGCAGGCTGGTTCTGATGACTCATTACGATGAGTATCAGAATGCTATCACTCAAAAAAAGGCAGCTTTTATGTCTAGGATGATTGCAGCTGGGAAGAATTGAGCAACTCAGCACTTTCAGGTTGTGGACAGGCTTTTACATCCAGCCTGTCTGGAACCCAATAGAGCATTTGCAGCTCAAAATGTGAGGAGTTTGCTCAATTCTTCTCAGAGTGTCCTCTGTTAGGGCTGGGATTTCTCCAGTCAAAATGCCATCATCTGATAGGGTTGTGCCTTGGGTGGGCAGGTGCATTCAGTTCCCCTGGGGAGAGTTCCGATTGGTGAAGATGGCGGAGGTCTGTGGGGTGATCTCGGGGCTGAAACCAACTTTCTGTGACCTTGGACCAGGCTCAACGTGATTACTTGTTGATTGCATTGGAGTAATGGGCCTGTTTTTGCTGAGATTGTCGGGTGTTCACTAGTGACAAGGGTTTTCCCTGAGCCTCTTAACCAGGCTCTGGTGAAGCCCTGTTGAAAAAAAACAAAACTTCTTTGGACCATGGCATCATGGCGAACTACCGGCCATCTCAACATTCCCTCTCTAGGGAAAGTTCTTGAAAAGATGGTTGTGGAGCAGCTTGAGAATCACCTCACAGATTCCAGATTTATGAGCTGTTCCAGTCCAGATTTACGGCTATGCACAGTACACAGACCATTTTAGTATGGGTGTTGAATAACCTGCTCAGGGCGAGGGAAAGAGGAGAGTGATCAATTCTCATTCTCCTCGATCTTTTATCAGCATTTGACACTGAGGATCATGTAGAGTTGTTGGACAGTTTGAGGGAATATACTGGACTCACTGGCAAGGTCATCAGCTGGTTTGAGTCCTTCCTCCAGGACAGGTCCCAGAGGGTGGTGTTGGGGAACTATTCTTCAAGACCGACAGCCCGTCCTGTGGAGTGCCCCAAGGTTCTGTCCTCTCTCGGTGTTATTTGCAGTGTATATGCTGCCCCTGGGTAAGGTCATGCAATTGTATGGTCTGGGATTTCATTGCTATGCTGATGACCCGCAGCTCTACCTGTCTTTCACACTGGGAAGATCTGATGTGGTCGACGTGCTGAACAAGTGCTTGTCCAAGATCTGGGCATGGATGTCATCAAACTGGTTGGGATTCAACCTGAGGAAGACTGAAGTATTGGTGCCTGAGCTGGGTCAAAGAGGAGGAGTGTGGGCCTCTGGAGATGGTCTAGGGCTTTTTATTGTTCCAACCAAACTAGAGACCACCATTAAGGTGAGGACTTTGGGTGGTGTTCTGGACAACGAATTGACGCTTGATGCTCAGGTGTCAGCTGTTGTTTTTACCATCTCCATAATATTGCCCAAATTAGATCCCTTACCCCCCCTGATGATCTGGCCACACCTCGAGGTTCAACTACTGTAACGCACTCTACCTTGTGGTCAGTGGGGGTGTGACATGGCACCTGCAGCTGCTGCAGAATACTGTGGCCTGGCTACTGATGGGCCTACTGAGGTCCTGTCACATCATGCAGGTGCTGTGCGAACTTGACTGGCTGCCAATGTGCTGGCACATCTCCTTTAAAATAGGTCTGCTGACCTATAAGGCCCTGCATTGGCTGTGTCCTGGTTACCTGAAGGAACGTCTCCATCCCTACACCCCAGGTTGCTCTCTCCAATCAGTGGGAGAGGCCCTCTGGAGCTATCCAGAGCAAGTCTAAAATCATCCGGGGATCAGGCATTCGAAGTGGCTGCCCTGATCCTATGGAATTCTTTTTCAGGGTACTGTCGTGAGGTGCCTTTCCTGGAGATATTGAAAAGGAATTTAAAATCTTTTCTCTTCCAACAGGCCTTTGGGGTCTGAGAAATAACTGAATGTGACAAGCAGTTCCGAGTCTGATTGACAGGAAGTATTTGTCTATTATTGAGTGTTATGTATTGTTATAGTCTTATTGATATGATTTTATCAGTTCTTTGTATGTATCTATGCTGTTTGTCAGTTTTATATTTTATGTGGGCACCCTGAGCCTACAGGGATGAGCGCTCAAAAGAAATAAAATCTACTACAACTGCTACTACTACAGTTGGCTATAGTATATTGTCATAGACAGGCTGGAGGCCATTCAAAGAAGGGCAAGAAAGATGGTGCAGGGCCTGCAAAGTCATATGAGGAGAGACTGGGAAACCTAAATATGTAGACCCTAGAGGAGAGGAGAGACAGGGGGCATATGATAGAAACCTACATATATCTAAAGGGCATAAATTGGGTACCGGAGGGTAGCATCTTTCAGAAAAGATGTTCAGGAACAAGGGAGCAGGATGTGAGTTGGAAGGGGGAAGGTAAAGGGGTAGTTACTAGGATTACTAGGAAAATTAGGACAAAAGGAAGCAAAAATTCTCATGTATTATTGTCCCCCGTACATGCGGGCATCATTAAACCATATTTCCCTCAGTATAATACTGCTTGTCTAATAAATGCTTAAATTGAATAAACCCATCAGTTTCAATTATTGTTCTTGGAAGCCTATTCCAATACTTTGCACATCTAATTGTGAAGAAATTATCCCTTTTTTTAATGTTAGCTTTATGAATAACCAATTTACTTCCATGAGATTGAAGGTTACTACAATTTTTACTAATTTCCAGTCCACACTGTGTCATCAGGTCTGGTGTTTGTAAAATTTTATATAGACATAATAAGTCTCCTCTCTGTCTTCTTTGTTCCAGAGTATACAATCCAGTTTTTTTTAGTCTAATATTGTAGGGTAGTTTTTTTAAATGAGGGATTAATTTAGTGACCAAACGTTGTACCCCTTCAATCATTTTGATATCTTTCTTAAAATAAGGAGCCCAAAAGGGTGATCCAAAGTCCAGTAATGGCCTAATATAAGTCCTATACAAGGGAATAATACACTGTTCTGACTTACAAATAAAAGCTCTTTTTATTCTTTTGATAAGACCTCTTGCTTTGAATGATACCTTGCGACAATGTTCTGAAAATGTAAGGGAATTATTTACTGTGATCCCTAGGTCTCTTTCTGATGAAACCACTCATAGTAGTTCATTTTCCAATATATATCTGTATTTTTTGATTTTTTAATCCAAATTGTAAGACTGCACATTTCTCAGCATTAAACATCATTCCATTGTCAATCGCCCACTCCATCAATTTATTTAGGTCATTTACTAAAGATAAATGTTTGTTAAATGTATCTACTTCACCTCCCAACTTTAAATCATCAGCAAAGTTAACTAATCTGTTACTTACATGCTGTTGAATGTCACTAATAGAAATACTAAAGCGCACAGGGCCCAAGACTAACCACTGTGGGACTCCACTGGTAACTTCCTTCATGTCAGAACATGTATTGTTAAGATTAACCATTTGATACCGTTCAAGTAATCAACTATTAACCCATCTAATTAGAGGGCTACTGAATCCTAATTTATATAACTTATTAACCAAATTAGTATGAGGGACCCTATCAAATGCTTTTGAAAAATCTAAAAGTATAACATCAGATGTGCATTTCCTATCTATACTATCACTTATACTGTCAAAAATGATAGCAAATTTGTTGTACACGACCTTCCCTTTTGGAACCCATGCTGTATGTTATCCTTGCTATCAAGTGCAAGTTTTTCCTATTCCAACAGGTTTTTTTTATTAATCTTTCCATGATCTTACAAGGAATAGATGTTAAACTAATAGGTCTGTAATTTTCAATTTATCTCTAGAGCCTTTCTTGAATATTGGTGTAACCATGGACATTTTCCATTCCAATGGTACAGTCCCACTTTCCAATGACTTATTGAAAGTCATTGTTAGTGGGACATCCAGGATATGCACTCCCATTGAAAGTAACTTAGGGTGAATATTGTCAGGGCCAGGTAAAGTTGATGTACTAATCTTCTTAAGTTCTAATCTCACATCTTCATGAGTAAAGAAATATTTTTTTCTTTTACAATACCAGTAAAGACATCTGAGTTTAATGTTTTAGAGTTAAAGACAGATACAAAATAGTTATTAAAACTATTGGCAATTCCCACTGGATCAGTTATACTACTACCATTTATAACTACATGATCCAACATATTGGATGATGCTTTTTTAGTATTAAGATAAGAATATAACATTGTCATATCTATTCTATGAGCTATCTTGAATTCCATGTTATATCTTGCCCTTCTAATCATTTTCTTTCATTCTTTTTGTCTAGTAAGGTATTTTGCCTTGTTTGCATAAGAGTGATGCTTTTTAAATTTCCTATAAGATTTTAATTTTAGTTTAAGTACTGTCCTGATTTCTTAGACATCCAATTTGGTATCTTACCTGCTTTATTATATTTTTTTACTAGTGTAACAAACTTGTTGACAGCCAAAGTTATAATGTCCTTAAAATACTTCCAATCTTCTTCAATGTCTAAATCAAGTAAGATATTTCTTCAATTAACATTGCTCAAATAATTAATAACAGCAGTTATATTAGTCTTGTTATATTGCCTTATTTTTGTTTTAACTTTCCTAAAACTAGGAGCTGAACATACCAAGGAACAAGTAATCATGTTGTGATCACTGTTACCTAATGGTGGGAGGATTGTAACATCTTTAATTAAATGACCTACGTTAGTTAGAATTAAATCCAAGGTATTGGACCCTCTTGTGGGTTCCTTAACTATCTGCTCACAATTACAATTAATAACAGTGTCTAAAAAGTGGGATTCACTTTCAGACTTAGCTCTAAAATTAGTCCAATCAATGTCCGGGAAATTAAAGTCTCCTAAAATAATTACATTACCTAATTTGGATACTTCATTAATTTCTGAACAGAAGACAGTTGAGTCACTATAATTGCAATTTGGAGGCCTGTAACAATTTCCCAGAATTACAGGACAATGGCCTTGTAGTTCTAATTTGACCCAAATTGTTTCCAGACTACTAGTTGTTAATTAGGTCATTGAATTAAATGTGATGTAAGTTTGTCAGTCACATAAATACAGACTCCACCACCAATTCTACCTTTCCTATCCGTATTATATAATTTGAATCCTGCTATTTGTTTTATCCATTTTGAGGTGTCGTCCCACCATGTTTCTGTTATTGCCACCACATGCAAATCAAAATGTTTTATTAATGTCTCTAGTTCACTTTTCTTGATAATATTGAGGCTCCTAGCACTAATTAGTATGATAGTATAATTACCCTGCATGTGTTTTTTGGAGATGAGTTCAGAATCCATAACATTTTCATCTCCCTATAATTTTACCCCTTCCCCCAAAGTACCTTGTTTAAAGAATTTTTAATGTGGTGAGCAATTTTCTTTCCAAGTAAATTACTTCCATTTTTACTTAAATGTAGGCCATCCCAACAATATAAGTTAGGGTGACTGTCAAAAGTTTCCCAATGAGTTAAATAATTCAATCCGCTAGCTAAACACCATGCTCTTAGCTAATTGTTCAATGCCTTAATCTTATTTGTTAGTGTAAACGAGGCTCTAGAAACAGGGAGAACCTCAGAAAAAGTCACTTCACAACCTCTAGCTACAAGACATTTACTTAAAGTATCAAAATCCTTTTTTATGTCCTCTAGTTTATCCCGATTTATATTATTTGTACCAATGTGTATTATCACAAAAGGTCTATCACCTGCATTTTTTAGAATTGTATCCATCATATTTGTCAAGTCAGATATTTTTGCCCCCCCTGTAGCTCAAACATGTTCTGTTTTCCTTGTCTGGATTACAGACTAACCTATCTATATACTTTATTATAGAGTCTCTCAATACTAGACTCTGACGTTTATTAACAGAATCATCTGATCTACCAATGTTATCTTGAACATCCATTTTTGTATCTGCAACTTCATTAATATAATTAAATGGTATATTTCTAACTAACTCATCCATGTCACAACTTGTTAAAGGATGTTCTGGTTGGTTGTTAGCTCCTATTTTTTCTGCAGGCAATACGTGATCAATTTGCTCATTTGCAGGACAGATTTCAGTACTTTCAGTAGAAGACTCATTTATAAGACTTGAATTCTCGATTGAATTTGTTGGAGGATTCAGTTTGGCATTATTTGTCAGTGTTCCAAACGTAACCACCTGGGGAACATCTTTATTTAAGCAGGAAAATGTGTTACTTGTAGGTAACACAAATTCCATTGCCCTACGTCTTCTTTTTTTTTTCTTCTTGTGGCTTTCAACTAGTATCCAGTCATGGAAACTACTATCATCTTGATCTAATTCCTCATTTCTTGGTCTCTTACCATGTAATACTATGTCTTGTGTACTATCACCATTTCCACTAGATTGGTGTAAAGAGTCTGTTTGGGTGCCATATACTATTAGTAGCCAACACTGATTGTAATTTGACATTTATGTTATTTAATGGACACTCTTCAGTTTGTACTTCACACTTCTTTGTCCATAACTTTATTGTTTCTATTTCATATTGTAATTCACATAAGTCTATTTGAGTACCTATATTATAAACAGTTAACTGTGAGCCAACTTGGGCATCTCTAATCATTAAAGGGGGATCAACAGTCTGTACACCTTTTTCAGCCAGTCCTAACTTGGCAATCATTAATTCAGCCTTTACTGACACCTCAAGTTGGATTCTGGCTTCCCTTAGTTCTTTTTCTAATTTTATTAATTTATGACATTTTACACTGCAAAAACCTTCGTGTATGACCTTTGTTTCTGTTAGTACAAACATCATGCATGTACTACACTTTGTGCCCCATTTCCCATCCAATGTTCAAATTGTGTCACTCATATTAGCACTTCTGACAATATATTAGTTTAGTTTAGTTTAGTTTATTAGTCTAGGAATTAATACCTTTGAGCTAGGGCTCTTTTACAAAGGTTCCACGTCACAAAGAACATTTAACAATGTTTAACAGTTTAATACTATGTTTTAATCTACTTACTAGTCTCCCGCTAATGTAAAGAAGTATTTCTTCATGGAAAGAGTGATGGATGCATGGAATAGACTCCCAGCAGAGGTGGTGGGGCAAACACAGTAGGGGAATTTAAAAATGCATGGGACAGGCATAGGAGAACTCTAGTGATGGAATCAAGAAGGTAAAGCCACAGATCAAGGATGGGCTGTGATTTTCGCGGTACGTAGGGAAAATGGGCAGACTGCATGGGCCTAGTGGTCCTTATCCGCTGTCAGTTTCTATGTTTTTATGTTTCTAGTCCTAGTTCCATTTCAGCTTGTAGTAAATATTTCATAAGATCTGTTGGTGTCTTTTATGTTTCATATGATTTCTTAAAGACCCCTTGCAATTCTATACACCACTCATTGCCCGATACTGTAGGTGTACTTTCCCTATTACAGTAAGAAGTACTATCAGAGTGTGTCTTCTGCGCTTCCTGAGCTGTGCTAACATTTCCATTTCCTTAACATTTTGTACATTCACTTCATCCTGCTCACTCAGCGCTATTTTGCTAACAATATCTTGGAGTACATTCTGAGTTCTTGATTCTCCTCTCATGGTATTACTTTGTTTTTTTCTGACCTTTATTAGTTTTATTATTTTTCCTTTTCTTCTTGTTTTTTCCCACTTTTGTCAAATACAAGCTCACATTTTTGTGGGTCTTTGAGTGGTACATGCATTTGTAAGTTTTATACTTCATTAACCTACTTTCCACTCGGATTCAGTTGATTTAATTGCTCTTTAGTTTCATTAACTTCCTTATGCAAAATCTCCAGTGTGCCTCTGAGTGCTTATCTGTATCCTGCATCTACCGATCTGTTATGTACAGTATATCCATTGACTGCACTGTATTTTGTCAATTACTTATGCACTGTGTACTGTATTATAATCATCTGTGTGTAGTCCTTCAATGAATTTTCTGTAGTTAATGTGAGCCACTCCTGAAAAGGGGACAATGTGTCTCAGTAAGCCTACCCAGTTATCAAAATCCAATAAATAAATACCTTAATTAATTAATTTCCATTGTTATTGTTTGTAAATATTCCACTACTAAAATGTTCGCCATATGTGGATAGCTTAGAGCTTCAATAATTTCTCTAGAATGTACTGAAGGATATCCATTGTACTGTCATTCTTCAATTGTTTTGTTATGTGTTTCCTGTCCATTATCTAACAAAGTGTTTTTAATCTTGATAATTTCTGGCCCTTCTAGATCAAGTTCATGTGGTGTTAAGCCAACATCTTTCAAAGAAAGAGGGCTAAATAATTCTAGTTTATTCCCACCACTCTGGGAGGTGTCAACATCCTCTTGAATTTCATCTAGGCTATTTACTACCTGCTGTGTTTCCACAGTCAATTCTATCGATTTCTCCAATTTCTCACTAGAGTGTTTTTTTATTATGACCCTTTTTGTATAAAAAATCCTTCTAGCAGAAGCATGCGCAGAATCAGTGAACAAGGGGGGCCAGAATCCCTACAAAGCTAAGAGGGTTTGTGGGCATATATAATTAATTTAGTTGGAGGATGATTTTTAACAGGGAGGCTAGGGTAGCCCCCCCCCATGCACACCTATACCTTCTAGTAGTTGCTGCCCTTTTATTACCTCATTACTGTTTTCCCCCTTTTTAGGAACCTTTTTATTGTTCATATTTTGTTTCACTTTACATTCTTTTTACTGTTTTGTTGTTTTGTCATTTTAATGTAGTGTTGTTCGTAAGTTCCCCTTTGCTCTCTATTAAGCTGCTGGTCAAACTATTTTGATCTAAACATTCTACCTTATCCTTACTCCCTTTCTCCAAATTTTAATACAGTCCATTAGGTGATTCACAGTGTCATTATTAGAAGCAGTTAAATTTTTAATATGAGATTTCATTATACCTCCCTGATCTTCTATTTTCTTTATACTTATTGGGGCAGATGATTCTGGCAAATTATCTCTAATTGCTGGAGCTTTTACAACTATTTTCTTTTCTAGTGCCTTGTATAACCAGTGTTAAGGGGGGGATACTTTCTTCACTTAACAAATCTGTTTCATTCCCTTTATTCTTCTTTTCCCACTTCTTGTTTCCATAGTGAAAGAAAAAAACTCCAGTGCAATTGGTACCGGTATAAAAAGTGCAGTCATGCATGCTGTTTCTATATTAGACAGCAAACAAGAGTGCCAGCACCTAGACGTCCCCTGTGGTATAGCCTATCATTCACATCATCAGAGGGCTGGCTGCAGGAGACACTGGGAATCTTAGTTTGCAACACGGTGTGTGTGTGTGTGTGGGGGGGGGTTACAGGATCAACCAGATAAAATGCTAAGCTACCGTACTGTAATTACACACACAAAAAATATTTTTCAGTGTGTTTTGCTTTATCAGGACCTCACAGTACTGCAGCATGTCTACTGGAGAGCTAAGCATTCACCTTTAACAACCAAAGGGTCAGACCCAACATTCTCTGTAGGTCTAAATGCTGCCTCAGTGCTGACATAAGGAAGCTGGTAGTCTCCTACTTCCTGCTCCTTGACTAAGGAGACATCATATACCACTATTTATTGAGCACTGTTCTTTTGATAATGTAACTATTGTTAATTACTGCTTGCTGTCTGACTTGGGCAGGACTTCTCTGCCTTTGAATTTGTAACTTGTCCTCCTTTTAACATTGTAATATTGCTCTGTTCTTGTCTTTTCTTGTACCGTTATGTAATTTCATTTTTGACGTGGAGCCTTTGCAAAGGAGTCCTTGACTCAAAGGTTGTAATTCCGATTCTTTCAATAAATAAATACATATGGAAGCAAAACCCTCTGCTGGACCATTTGTACAAGTTGGCCTGATCCATCCTGTCTTATGGATGGTGTACCCATCATTGTCTGTTGTATGACCAGCTTAACTGGACAAGTCTCTGAAGCAGGTGTGACTGCCACTGCCTTTCTTGACTCTACAGCTGTATACATAAAAAAATCTCTGATAATCTCCCAGCCCTCCTCACGTAGCCAAGCAGTGCCTTCTCACTTACAGTGTCTCCTCAATTCCCAGGATGAAGCATGCACCTAGTAAAAAGGCCTTTGCATTTGCAGCACCATACACATGGAACAAATTCCCTTTCCAGCTGAGGAATGCCTGTAGCTTGGAAGTGTTCAAGTCCAGTCTTTCCAGCCACTGTCAGAACTCCCTGCATTTGTTTTGGTCCAGAATCCCCATTTACAGTACTTGACCATGGTCATGTTGTATAACAATGCTCATACTATTTGTTTAGATTAATCCCACATTGTTGCTTGTTTTGATTAATGATTGGATGTACTTACATTTCCTTTTGTTGTTTTCCTCCTTTGTATATTTTAGTCTGTATGTAACTATTACTGCTGGACTGTGCTTATCTGTTGACTGCTGCTATCCTCCCTGGAACACTCATGAAAAGGTGAGATGTTGCATTTCATAGGGTTAACCAGGTTTGGGAAATGTCAATAAAAAATAAAATAATTTCTGTAGAGTGCTGCAGTATACTAAAGGGAACAGTGCAATTCAATGGCAATTATGCCCTTTTGTCATGTAGTACTTCACATACCACTTACTGCAAGGTGTTGTGTTGCATCCTGGTTTGACTCCACTGTACACCACAGGGGATATCATATTTTAGACTAACAGTTTTTGAAACTAGAAGAGTTAATCTGTCTAGCACTGACCCAGTGAAGCACTCATATCTCTTAAAAACTAAACTAAAATATGCTGTTTGCCCAATAAAAGTTATCACTTACAATGTTTTTGTTTGTTATGTTTGCTTATACATACTGTGCCAAAGTGAACATGTTGTGGCTATGCAGAGAGTAGGGGCTGCAGAGGTGTGTCCGTGTAGCATCCAATGCAGCTCAGTCTCCAGGAGTCTCACCACTGACAGCTCAGTGAGGAGCAGTCTGAGTGAGTGTTCAGCCTGGCTGATAGGTGGAAACTTTAAATAGTTGAAAGGAGGCAGCCACACCTATCAGAATTCAGCAGCATCTTTTCATCAGCAAGACACCATCCAGCAGCCAGCCAAGCAGCGTTATGATCAGTCTGCTGCTCATCTTCTCTCCCCCCCAAAAGTTCATCGGTGGTCTGTGGTCAGATGAAAGTTAGGGTCAGCAGTTGGGGCTTGTGTTTTGCCAAAGAGAGTGAATGAAAGCTGAGCAGGGGCAAGAGCTAAAGGCTGTGCAGTCAGCTCAGCTGGCCTTCTCAGGGAGAGAAAGGCAATAAGGAATTTAAAGATGCCACCCCACTACTGAGACAAATTGAAGAAAAAATTACTCACCGCAGTAATCTTTCTTCCAAGGGGTCCTTTAGCATCAGTAACTATTGCAGTGAGCTGACTAGGTAGTACTGCCCCACAGGTGGAACATTTGGTAATAAGTTTTATGAATTAGCCAATCAGGGAGAAGCTTGAAGGAGTGCTGAGCAGAGGCTGTGAGGAAGCCTTCAGAATATTTTCAAAGTCAGGATGGGCACATCCCCCAAAAGGTATGAACCAACAGGATTCAAAAACATAACCACTAACCAGAACCACGACATGAAAACTGCTCTAAAAAAGATTCAAAGTTGGACCATAAGGTTAGACCAAAGTTCAATAGACCGTAAGGCCTAATCTGCTGGCAATTAGTATGTTAGTATGTTAGTAAAGTTTGGAAAACAGATAGATAAAAGGCAAAAGCAGAGCCTTCTTCTAGGAAGTTATCAGGGGAGGAGGATAGGAGCTTACTGATGCTAAAGGACCCCTTGGAAGAAAGAAGATTACTACGGTGAGTAATTTTTTTTCTTGCCTCAGGAGTCCTTTAGCATCAGTAACTATTGCAGACTGTAAAGCAGTACAGTTGGGAGGTGGGCAGAGAATCTACTTAGGAAAGAGGCTCTGCAGAACTACCCTGCCAAACTTTGCATCAGATCTGGACTATACATCCAGGCAGTAGTACTTTGTGAATGTATAGTCTTTCAAGTGTCTGCCTTCTGGGGGCTGCTTACCAGCCTTTTCATAACAGAACTGAATACAAGAAAGAGACTATCCAGCAAGAAATGGCTCTTCAAGTTGCAGGTTTACCTCTACCTACTTCCCCATAGGTGAGGAATAAATGTATGGATGAGCCTCTAAGCACCACTGCCACCTTCACAAATAAAGTCATGTACAACGATTGTTTCTGTGCTAACTGCTTAAATTACTGTAGCTTGTGATATTAGGATGTTTATTGTGGAATAATTATGCAGAAGGAAAATCTGTTTTGAGTATTGCCAGTCAGAATATTCCCTTCTGTACTTTAGATAATTAATAAAGGAATCTAAATGAATTTGGGCTATGTTTAATTGTTCAGTATTTAATATATCCAGGCTTACATTAAGAGCAGTAATATAATGAGTATTTATTAATAAAAATAGGTTTATAAGTAACTCCAGCTTATATTGTCAGAATATCTTAATGTGTAGATTGTGCAGACTTAAAATCTTACTGAGCAACACTCGATCTAACCTTGTCACTTTAAGAAAAGCAAGAGATGGTTCTGAAGTAAACAATCAAAATGTAATTGAACTGATGATGCATGTGCCCATGTAGCCAATAAATAATCAGTTTAGAGAACTCTAAATCGCACCCCCTAAGGAAGGCTAGGAGCTGAAGTGCAGGGGCTGGTGTATTTCTGTTGTTATCCGAAAGTGAATTTGCACTGCTTGCTGTGAACTGCTATCATTTTTCTGAATAAAAGCAGTTACCACAGAAACAGAAACAATCTGTGTGCATGACTTTATTTGTGAAGGTGGCAGTGGCACTTGGATTTTCTCGAAACCAGTGTTTGAGTCAGTAGGGCTGGCAGCCTGTTTACAAGCACTCCCCATCCATTCCCTGAGCACAGATACATTTTGAACTTGCTTGGAACCATTGGATGAGCCTCTAAACAGCTTGGTGTTTCCCAAGTAGTAGAGTAGAACCCTCTTGATATCCAGACTGTGGAATTTTTGCTCCCCTGGAGTGGACTTTTCATTAAAGAACACAAGAAGAGTGATGGACTGATTGAGGTGGAATTCCAAGATCACCTTAGGCAGGAATTTTCTATTCGTCCTGAGCTCAATCTTAGCCCTATGAGGGATTATGTAATTGGGCTCTGTACAAAGTGCCTGTAGCTCCGAGATCCTTCTTACTGAAGTAATGGCCACTAGGAACACAGTTTTCCAAGTGACTTACATAAGATGGGCTGTAGCCATGGGTTCAAAAGGTGGCTCCATGAGCTTAGCAATACAGAGGTTCAGGCACCATGGGGGAGCAGGCTCCCTGGTTGGAGATTGTGTATGCAGGAGACCTCTAAATAACTGTTTAAACACTGGTTGGGAAAAAACAGATTTGGTCTTTCCAACAGAAAGGTAGGCCAAGATTGCATCCAGGTGCAGCTTCAGGGAAGAAGGCCTCAGACCTCAGGCCCAAGACCTGCAGATGTACCAAATAGTCCGATAAATTAGGAATTGAAGCTCTGAGGGGATCGATTTTCTTTTGTGTACACTAAAGTGAAAACCTCTTCCATTTGGCTGCATAAGTCTTTTCTGTACTGGGCTTTTTAACCATTCTCAGAATCTTCAGGACCTGTTCAGAATACTGAGATGCTAGGAACTCTAACTCCTCAAGATCCAGGCCTTGAGGTGAAGAGACTTCAAGTCTGGATATGTCACCCCTGTTCAAGGGAGAGTCAGAAGGGAGTGACTGGGTAGAAGGTGAATGGGTTTGCTGCAAGACAGGGCTAGCAGAAAGGGATACATGCTAGCCTTGGACAGTCCAGTGCCACTAGAATCATTGTGGATGGCTGGGTCCCGAGCTTTAGCGACACCCTAAAGATCAGAAAGAAGGGAGGGAAGGCATAAAGAAACTTCCCTGATGAGTCCAGGGTGAGGGCATCCTTTGGAAGAGTTTCCACTACTGGAGGCCTGCAGCAATACAGAGGAAGCTGATGACTGAGATGGAAGGCAAAATGATCTACTGCTGGAGTGCCCCACCTTCTGAACACTGTTGCCAACACTTGTTTGTTCAGAAACCACTCACTGTGCCCTTGGTTCACATCAACTGAGGGCATCTGCTAATGTGTTTTCTTTCCCTTGGAGGTATATGGCCAAAAGACTGACATTAAGGGAGTTGGCCAGCTCCCAAATCTTCATGGCTTCCAGACAGAGGACACTGGATCTTGTGCCCCCCTGTTTGTTTATGTAAAACATTGCAGTGGTGTTTTCTGTCCTGATCTGCACTGTGTGCCCCTATATCTGTGAGGTGAAGGCCTTTGGTGTCAAGAAAATGGTCCTAAGATCCAGAAGATTGATGTGAGCCTGTGACTCCTTTGTAGTTCAGGAGCCACTGATGGTAGAACTGTCTAAATGAGCTCCCCATCCCAGTAGGGAAGCATCTGTAATGATGACCTTTGGGGGAGAGGATGCTTGGAAGGGAATTCCCACTGAAAGGTTGGCTGTTTCCTTCCACAAAGTAAAGCCCTAAAGAATGTCTTTGTGACTGGGACCAGCTTGGACAACAAATTGCTCCTTTGGGACCAGTGGGACCTCAGGTGCTGCTGTATGTCCCTCATCCAAAACCTGACCCCTGGGACCATGACTGTCATGGATGCCATGTGTCCTAAGAGCCTTTAAAAGTGACTGGCTGGTCTAGGCTGGCCCAGAAAAATAGAGTTTGCCACTGTCAGACAATTTTGGATTATTTCCAGAGGAAGAAACACCCTGCTTTATACTGTGTACAACTGTGCTCCTATAAAAGTGAGGAGCTGGGTTGATTCCAGATGGGATTTCTTTTGATTTATGAGAAACTCCAGAGAGTGCAGAGTGTTTTTTGTTGGGGAGAGGGCTTTTTCCACTTGTGCAGGGGATCTTCCCACTATGAGCCAGTTGTCCAGATATGGATAGACTGAGATTCCCTTTTTTCTCAGATGTGCTGCCACGACAGCCAGGCATTTGGTAAACAATCTTGGTGCAGATGTCAGGCCGAAGGGCATAGCAGCAAACTGATAATGTCCCGATGAAAGCCTGAATCTCAGGATTTTTCTGTGGGACTGCCTTACTGGAATATGAAAATATGCATCCTTGAGGTCTAGGGAGGCTAGTCAGTCTCCTTGCTGAAGAGAATGTATTACTATTCTCAGGGTGACCATTTTGAATTTGGGTTTTAGCAGATGTTTAAGTATCTGTGGTCCAGGATGGGTTTCTACTCCTCATTTTTCTTGTGTGTCAGGAAGTATCTGGAGTAGAGGTCTTTGACCTGTTGATGGGCAGGTACTCTCTATACCACCCTAGAAGCTGCATCATTATTATCATCTGCCATGTGGAACTGGTACTTCGTAGCCTCCAGGGCAGTTTTAGGCATCTTCACCAGGTCCATAGCCATAGAATCAGAGAGCTGTTTGACTATGGTCAGGACAGAATTCCAGAGAGCCTTCTGGTACTTGGCTGTATGAGCCAGGTAACAGGAAAGACGAAGCAGGAGAGGGGCTGAGGTATAGATCTTCCTTGCCATGAAGCCCAACCTCCTAGTATCTATTTCAGGGGGCTGGGACAATAGAGAGACTATTCCCTTATCACATGCCACATGCTGTACCACCCCTTCATGGCTGGGGTGTACAGACAGGAAAGCAATACAAGTCTTGGACAATTGATACTTCTTAGCGATCCTTTTCTCCACCACCGGTACAGATGTTGAGGATCTGGAGAAGCTTCATGGCATTTTTTCCTGAGAGGGGAGATTGAGAGTGTCCACCATGTGCTGAAGGAAAGTAAGCATGGAGTAAGTATCCTCCTGATCTGTGGGAGATGCACCGAAATTAAGGTCAGGGGATGAGTCATGCTCAGGAGCCTTGTCCTCTGAAACATCATCTGGAGCATCATAGAAATCTTCATCATCATCCCCCTCAGAGGCTCCTGTATCAGAAGGAACTGCAGAAGAGGTTTGAATGGGAAAGGCAAGGGTACTGAACAGAGATCCCATGCCCTGTAAAGTTTGAAAAATATGCCAGGCTTTAGCCATGTCCTCCATGGAAGGTAACTCCCCCTGTGGGTTTTGGGGGTTACCATCCAGGTGTTCTGTATTTTATTTACTTATCCTTGGGCTTTTTACCCACTGCTGTCTCACCTTTAGCACTGCTAGGAGGGGCAGTGGTTTGTTTTTCCTTGCAAGGCTTCTTAGCAGCCACTTCATCAGTGGCTTTATTAGTTTTTCTTTTTATATCAGGCACCCCATCAACACCTTTAGCATGTTTAGGTTTAAATGGAGCCTCATCAGCCCCTTTTTAAGCCTTAGATTTGACAGGTTCTTCATCAGTACCAGAAGTGGCATTTTTCCCTTTTATAGGCACTTCACCAGCACCTTTTATAGGCTTAGACTTAATGGATGCCTCATCAGCACCCTGATTAAAATTTGTATTTTTAAAAGGCCCCTCATCAGTAGCCTTAGGAATTTGCTTAAAGACAGAGGAAGACACTTCTTCAGTCATTAGTCTAAGCCTTTTAGCTGTTAGTTAATGTCTTTGAACAAACTTTAGAACAAAGGGAACAGCAGTGTTCTGGACCTAAACACTTTAAACACAGGTCGTGGATATCAGCTTTAGCCACTATCATGTGGCACTTTAAACAGTTTTTAAAACCTGTGGATTCAGTCCTCTTTTTAGGGATTTCTGACATGCCAAACCTCATAAAATCCTTTTAAATTAAAATCCCAATAGGGTTCTATGGAGTGTAAGTGTCAGTTCCCTCACGGTAGGAACCGCGATATTCTGAGGTAATAATATAGCCAAAAAGTGAAGGAACCATCAATTCCAGTTGGTAAAAGGGAACCACAATTAAAATAAGAAAGAAAACCATTGAAAACCACTAAACATGGCAAAATAAAGTTTAAAACTGAGCAAAAAGGGAACCATGGAACCTGCTGAACATTGAGGTTCCCGGGAACCAAGGGGAACCACAAGAAAAACAGAAAACTACTCAGCACACTCAAAAACAAAGTAAAAGAGTTTTATAGCTACCAGAAAGTAAAAAGGAAACTCTTTCTCTGGCCAAGAGAGAGAGAGGGCACCTCAGGTGTAGTGTTTTTCAGTCAGCGGAGAAAACATTCTGAAGACTCCCTCTCAGCCTCTGCTCAGCACTCCCTCAAGCTTCTCTCTGATTTGCTAATTCATAAAGCTCATTACTGTATATGTCACCTATGGGGCAGTACTACCTAGTCAGCTCACTGCAATTGTTACTGATGCTAAAGGATTCCTGGGGTAAAAAATGATTTTTACATAGCTGACTGCCCTTCCATCTTCCTTTCCATGCCAGCTATGTATTCTGATATGCTTTGATGATTTTTTGATAAATAAATAATCGAGCTTTGGGGTGCCCTCAGATCTACATTGAGTTCCACTCTCCTTACTGGCTACTGACACAAAGCTCTGTAACAGATTAGACGCACCAGAGGGTGTAGACAGAATGAGAAGGGACCTGCAGAAACTTGAAGAATGGTCAGGGGTTTGGCAGTTGAAATTCAATGCAAAGAAGTGCAAGATAATGCATATGGGGCACAAAAACCCTGGCACAATATATCAGTTGGGAGGTGAGGATATAGCATGCACCAAGCAGGAAAGGGATCTTGGGGTTATCATCTCTGATGACCTCAAGGTAAGGAAACAGTGTGACAAGGCAGCAGGTAAAGCAAATAGGATGCTGGGATGCATAGGCAGGGGCATCACCAGCAGGAAAAGGGGAGGTCATAATTCCACTATACAAGACACTAGTGAGGCCCCACCTGGAGTACAGTGTACAGTTCTAGAGACCTTACCTACGTAAGACCATAGACAGGGTAAAGAAGGTTTGGAGGAGGGCAACAAAGATGGTGCATGGATTGCATCACAAGTCCTATGAGTACAGGTTGAAGGAACTGAACATGTACTCCCTGGAGGAGAGGAGGGAGAGAGGGGGATATGATAGAGACATACAAGTATCTTACAGGGAGGAACAGGGTGCAGGAATACACTATTTTTAAGTGAAAAAGATGTTCCAGGACTAGAGGCATGGGATGAAGTTGGAGGGAGGACGATTCAGAGGAAACGTGAGGAAGAATTTCTTCACAGAATGGGTGGTGGACAAGTGGAACACCCTGCCAGAGGAAGTGGTGGGGGCTGAAACAATCACAGGATTTAAGAATGCATGGGATAGATATAAAGGAATTCTGGAGGTCAGGGGTAAGGGGCAACAGACTTCTAGGAAAACATAAACTGAACTTACAAGCTCAAATGGGCAGACTGGGTGGGCCACAGGCCATTATCTGCCGACACTGTCTATGTATCTATGTACTGCTTTTTCTTTTCTTATTCTAAGATGTTCTATGACATCAGTAACTCCCATTCCATGCTATTCATCTGAATGGCCTGGAATAGTGTTATTGATGTCATAGAATGTTCAGGCAGTATGAAAAGAGATAGCAGCAACTGCTGAGGAGAGAGGGATTCAGGGTAGTTAAAAAGGCAAAACAATTAGAGTATTAATTTAACAAAAAAAGATCAAAAACATATCAGAACACAGGGTAAACAATAAAAGAACAAGTGGAGGGCATCTAGAGATGTAAAAACTGTTTCCTGTCAGCTTTAAGAGGTAGTGGTGAAATATGCCTGGCACTGCATCCTGCCCACGTGTTTTTCCTGTTGAGTGCGTGTTCCTGCAGTGTATATGCTGCTTCTTGCACTCGCATTGAAGGCATGCAGGTACTTAATGAAACGGACTCCTGACTGCACTATAAAGCAAATAAAGTGGATCAGGAGTTAAGACCTCAGTTTTTATTCCCTAGTATCTGCACTTAGTGTGTCACTATAACCTACACCACGACACACACATGAACACATTTTTGCACATGTACTGCTGACTGTTACACATGTGCACATAAAAAGAACAGATAAGCAAATGTGGTGTGAAAATTCATAAACCATGTAATTTGTGTGATGGGAAGCTTCACATTGCAGGCCATGGTATGAAAGGTGCTGCATAGAAGTACTGCTATTTTTAATGCAAAATCGGAAATCTTGTTTTAAATTGGGTGAGTGCTGTCTAGAAGATCCCTGTCACACATCATCAGAGCTTGTTAAAAGGAAAATATCTTTGATTTCTTTGTTTTCTGTTGCAGAACATGCCTCCCTGTCCACAAGAAAAGAGGGCTGATATAGCCTAACAAAATAGACTTCTACTTTAATAGCTTCCACTTTAGCACAGTTATTCAATTATGGCAAGCCCTGGAAGGGCATAAGAGAATGATACCCTTTGTTCAAATTAGAAGGGAAATATACTACCCACAATCATCTGCCAGCAGCAGCAAAACCCTTTCATTAATTGTGTAACCACCCAGTCTCCTGGGATGACTAGAATCCCATCAGTGTCAGTGCTAGGTGGGGAAAGTCAGCTGGTGAATAACTAGTTAAATGGGTTTTTCACCTACTCACTCTCTTGTTTACTTGGTCTCAGCTGAGATGAGAGAAATGAGGTCATTTAGAACTTTCGAAGAAGCATAAGCCACTGCAGCTGGCTGTGAGTGGGGGAGTTTCAGAATCTTGAGTCAGTTGGTCAGAGAGAGTCTGTCAGTAGTAGTCAGCAGAGAGTTAGTAGAGGAGTGAGGAGTGAGAACTGAGTGGAGAGCCTGCTTTCTCACCCTACCCTAGTCATGATATTCTCCAGTTTGCCAAGAGAAGTGGTGGAAACCATTGTCTACAGCAGGATCTCCTGAATTTTCATCCCTGGAGGGATTTTCATCCCTGGAGGGATGAAAAGGACTGCTAGTGGATGGATCCTAGGGGCAATCCACTTTGTGATCCAAGATGTCTGAAGCTGCCTGTAATTTTCTAATAGTGAGTAGGATCTGATTTTTTGATGCCGAAAGCAAGTACCTGGTACTGTTGAGATCTCTGACTAGAAAGGACATGCACAACCTTTTCTGTTCAGAATATTGAGACTGCTCTCAGTTTAAAGTTGGCTGACACGTGTGAGGTCCAGAGGCATGACTAATTCACATTGTTCAGGGCTTTAGTTCTCACACTACCAGTGTAGTGTTTTAAATGCTGGATGTGAAAGTTCATCCAATTAAGCATTTTCCAAGTGTGTTCAAGATGTTTAAGGTGCAACTCTGAAGAATGGCTAGATATGGATTTGGAAGCAAAGGGTGGGCAGCGCCCCATCTGGAGTAACCAGTTCAGGACTACAGGTTCAGTAAGGGTGACTGGTTATTTTGGACATGTGGCCAATGTCTGAAAATGATTTTACCCCCTGAAGTGGGTTATGATAGCTAATAGCCAAAAGTGATGTTCAGTTGTGGCCAGTGCCAGTAAAAGTAATGTTCTGTTGTGGTCAGATTTTCAGAAGAGAGACAGTACCAAGATTACCCTTGTTCAGGTGCTAAATGACCTCCTAATAGCGAGAGAGTGGAGGACTCATTTTATCTTGGTCATCCTTGATCTCTCTCTGCAGCAGTTGACACTATGGACTATGGTGTGTTGTTGGAGCACCTGCAGTTCATCTGTGGACTGCCTGGTGTGGTCCTCTGATGGTTTTGATCTTTTCTTGAGGGTAGGACTCAGAGTGGTGTCTGGGATTTATTCCTCAACCCCTCTCTCCCTATCCTGTGGGGTGCAGCAGGGTTGCATTCTTTCACCCATGTTGTTTGCAGTGTATATGCTGCCATTGGGAGAGATTATTAAGCAGTACGGTTTGAGTTTTCACTGCTATGCAGATGATACTCAACTGTACATGTCTTTTGTGCCCAGACAGGATGTGGTCCTCATGGTATTTAATGACTGTATATCCGAGATCCAGGACTGGATGAGTGTGGGCTGGCTGTGGTTGAACCCGGCTGAAACAGAGGTGCTGGTTGTGGACTCAGGTCATAGGGAGGTGGGTTTGTTGGTGGGACAACCTTTGGAGCTTTGGCTCAGGGGTGTCTAGCTGGCTACCTCAGATCAGGTGCAAAACCTAGGCGTTATTTTTGATGACGGCTTGACCCTTAAATCTCAGGTGTCGGCAGAGGTCAAAACTTCTTTTTAACATCTGAGGAATATCGCCCAGGTGAAGCATCTGGTTCCTCCTGATGATCTTCCAATGTTGGTCCATGTCTTCGTATCCTTCTGCCTTGACTCCTGCAATGCCCTTTACCTAGGGCTACAGGGGGTTGATATCTGCCACTTGCAGCTAGTGCAGAATGCAGAAGCCAGGCTTCTGACTGGTACTTCTAGGACCAGCCATATAATGTCTGTGCTCTGCGGCTGCACTGGTTGCTAGTACAGTGGCAGATCACCTTCAAGGTCAGGTTACTGACCTATAAAGCCATACATGATCAGGGACCCCATTACTTGTAAGATCTTAGCCCTTACTGCCCCCTCTGTCCTCTCCAATCCACTGACGAGGGATTGCTGGAGATTGCCAGGGTCTGTTTAAAGACATCTGGAGCTTGATCATTTACTTTTGCAGCCCTGACCCTGTGGAATTCTCTACCTCATTGGGTACGAGATTGCCTGACCTTCCAGAGTTTTAAAACTGCACTAAAAGCACATTTATTTCACTTAGCGTATTCAGATTCTTTTTAGATTGACATAGGAAATGTTTATGGAGTTGCAGTTTTTAATGGATTTTAAGGATTTGAAGTGGTTTGTTATGATTATTTGTATTGTTATATGTGTTTTAAATGTTTTAATGTATGTACAAGCGGTTTGGTTTGAGAAAGGCACTTTTTATAAATAAAATATGATTTAATTTGATTAGAAGTATTTCCAGTTGTGGCCAGTGCCACTGGAAGAAATGTAATAGCCCTATGCCATATGGGACTACAAGGTGAAAGAGTTCTGTCCATAAATGTATGTTCAGTTGTGGTCAGTGCCACTGGAAGAAATGTGAAAGTCCTATGCTATATGAAGATACCAGTACAAGATGTTCAATGTCCTACAGAGTGTGAATTCGAAGGGTTTTTCTGTCAGATTTCAGTCGTTTTGTTGTTCTGCCAATTCCTTGTGCCAGGATGTATAAACCTTGGAGGTCCACCCTTGCTTTACAGAACATCTTTGGAATAAAGTCACACTCTAGAACCCCAGCTATGGTTTGGGCAGTTACGTTATTGCTTCCTGTGTGTGGATTTACTGGGTACCCCTCCAGAAGTATAGGTCTAGCATAGCCCTAGCAACAAGTTATCTCTCCAGGACCTGTTTTTTGTAGATACCTAATAGGTCATATTTGCTTTTGGTCACCCCCCCAACCCTTTGATCTCTAGAGTAATGAGCCTAGTATACATACCCAGGGCTAGGGATGGTACCATTTCTAAATGTGTGTCTGAAGTAGTCTGTGCCCAGCCAAGGGTACCAGGAGTAGCTAATTGTGTAAAGTAGTGGGGTGTGGTTACAGAAGTAAAAAGCACAACTCCACCTGATACAAGTAGCACTGCAAACACTAAGACTAGCAATATAAAGGATAAGTCCTTTTTATGTTTCCTTGTGCGTGCAGTGCACAAGAAACATATTGCGATAGTAGAGCATTGCAGAGGTGTGGCAGTATTGTGGCCAATGCCGCAGATGCTTTAATGGGTGCATCCCTCAGCCACCAATTAATGCTGAAGCTGCTGATCACAGCAGTTTCAGAGTGAGCATCACACTTGAAAGAAATCTGCCACTGCAATCAGGGGCAGTTTCGTCATTGCAGTGGCAGTCCCCTCCCTCCCTCCCAACCAGGCACACAGCAGGACAAATTTAAAGGTTAGCTCCCTTCCACTGCTGCTGCCCACCACACACTCTCCATTCTCCATCCCCTGCCAACATCAGGGTGCTAAATCCCTGTGTCAGCATGTGTCTTCCTCCCCCCATTAATGTGGCACGCCGGGAGCCCACCCCACTGTGCTAAAAATACTTCTTTGATGTTTCCGACAATGAGATGCCCACTCCCGGTGTTGGATGCGCCAACCCCTCCATGTCCCTATATTCTCAGCTGACCTTGGAATGCCCAATCCCCTGGTTGACATTGATCCCCCCCCCAGTACTCTGGCACACTGGGAGCCCACCCCAGTGCGTCGAATTCCGTTTTGTTAATATTTCACCTGTAAAAAAGAAAACTGTCCCACGACATCTTTTTTTTTAAACCTGAAAAAAACAAAAAGAAAACAGTCCCTCGTTGTTCCCACCAGTCCCATCCTCTAACTCGCACCCTTCCTCTGCGTATCCCATCACCCATACTTACCTCTGGAGGTCAGGAACAGCGATCTTCTGTAGATTGGGAACACGTCTGCAGTCTTCAAAGACCAACCAGCAACTGAAGAAATGATGGTAAGCCATATAATGGCAGTCAAAAGGGGGGGGGTCAACTTAGGTTGATATCGCAGCCAATTTTTGGAGTTTTGGTCCCAAATTTTCAACATGGTGTTCTTGGGATGTCACCTCATGAACACTCACTGACATTTCGTTTCTTGGTCCCAAAAGGTGATTTTGCAGTTGCTGCACGGAATCACCTTTCAGGATCAATTAATAAAGCAACAGTGCCACTGTTCATGAGGCGGGGTCCCAAAAAACCCTTGTTGTAAATTTGGTGAAAAAACTCCAAAAAATGACTGCGTTAAGAGGGTCCGTTGCGCAGTTTCTAAATACACTCGTAACATCATCATTTCTTAATATTTTCACTCCAAATTTCCAACATTGCCATTTTTTCACCCCCCACCCCATGAACAGTACAGCTGTCATTTTTCACATCCTTCCTGAAATGTGTTTTTGCATCTATGACGCAGAATGGTGTGATCGCTGTGCAAAATCAAGTTTTGGGACAGTTAATGAAATCACAGCGCCACTGTTCATGAGGGGTGATCTCAAAAAGGCCATGTTGAAAATTTGGTGAGAACATTCCAAAAAATGACTGCGTTATGATGTGCGTTGCACAGTTTCTATGCACACTCGTAACTTCACCACTTTTTCATATTTTCACTCCAGATTTCCAACATTGGCATTTCTTCACACCTCCTCGTGAACAGTACAGCTGTCATTTTTCACATCCTGCCCAAAATCTGTTTTCGCACTTGTGGTGCCGAATGGCATACTCACTGTGAAAAATCACCTTTTGGGACTGAGTAACAAAATGGTACTGCCACTGTTCATGTGGTGGGGTCCCAAAAAGCCCATGCTGAAAATTTGGAGCAAAAATACCAACAAACACGCAGGGCATTAGGGTTTCCAACCATAACACCCACCCTGTACAGACTGACAGGCGTCGGGGATGTGACTTAGGGTCGTCAGCCGTAATGCTCACACCATTTCACCCCCCCATCCTGCAGCCACTGACAGGCATCAAGGTGTGCCTTAGGGTCTTCAGCCCTAACGTTCACCCCATTCTCCTATATTGCACCATTCTCCTATATTGTACCAATCTCAGCTTATTTCCTTATGGAATGGCGTGAGTGTTATGGCCAGTGAACAAAAGGTACACCCCCAATGCCTGTCATTCTCTGTAGGATGGGGGTGGGGGATGGCGTTACTTCAATACTTTACTTCCATTCCCATTATGCATCTCTTTAACTCCTGCATTACCAATGTCAATACCAATAAGCAAACATTTGGCATTGACAAATGCTTGTTTTCTTGTGTCTAACAATGCAGTTGTTACGCAAGTAGAGAAAACATTTTAATCATGTTTTCCGGGTTCTTGAACAAGAAAGGCTAAAGGGTCTGTGTTGGCACAGACTATCCGAATGTTTATGATTTTGCAATAAATATTATCTATACCAGTTTAAGGATGTCTTTGAAGTATTTACTTGAGTATGTGTCTTGTTTTGTTTGTTTTTTTGCACAGCAATGTTTGAATGAATCACTCTTATGCATGCACCACTGTTGCATTGAGCACATCTCACCACTTGTTTTTGAAGGGAAGGGCAATGGTTAGCCACAATCCAGGTACTACTCTACCAGTTTTACTCCCCCATTCTTCATATTTCTTTACACTTATCAGGACATTCACATTTCTCTCCTCAGAGTCTGGATACCCTATGCCTATAGCACAGCACAGATTTTACAAGGATGCAGGTCATGTTGGGTGTGGTCTGGGCTGTAGGCTCAGCCTGTGTGAGGCAGGTGCAATCTGATTTGCTCAGGCTGTGTGATGCGAGTCTGGTTGGGTTAGCTCGAGCTGTAGGAGGCGAGCCCATCGATCAGGCTATGAGTTCCGATTTGGTCAGTCACCATGGGTGAGACAAAGATCACATGGATCAGGAAGAGATACCATACTAGGTGAAGATCACATTCCTGGACAAGCACATCACCTTGGCAGACTATAAGTAGATCCTCAAGAAGTCCAACTACAAGTGCTTCTTCAGGTTCATGGACAAGACCTTTGGGTGAGATAAACCATTCCAACAAACTAAGGGAGAACCCAATGCACCCTCTGATTTCTCTCTCTTTAAATCCCAGTAAGCCAGGTGAGTTCCCCAACACTCCCACCACTCCTGACTGGCCTCCCTCTTAGTCTCACCTACTGAGCAAATTGAGGAAGAAGCCCTCTAAACCCCCATCACCCCTCCTGTTTCACCACCTTACCACAGCAAACCAAGGGAGCACCCTGACACCCTACCCCACCTCCAACTGGCATCCCAGTGCTCTCCCCTCCTCATCCTGACCAGCCTCCCTCATAGTCTAACCTCCAGAGAGAACCTAGGGAGCAGCCCTATAGCCCCCATCATCCCTCCTTCACCCCCTTACTCCAGAAAACCAGAGTATTCTGACACAATTCTGCATGCCCTGTCCCAATTTCTTTTCAGCAATGCAGGAGAGCAGCCCTGCTATCCCTTCTTCACCTCCTCACTCCAGCAAACCAGAGCACTCTGACACCCTACTCCATGCTCTGCCCCAGAAAACTGGAGTCCTCTGACACCCTACCCCATTCTCTGTCAGAACAAACCAGAGCACTCTGACACCCTACCACATACTCTATCCCATTTCCTCTTCAGCAAAGCAGGGGAGCAGCCCCATAGCCCCCCATTACCCCTCCTCTACACCCTTACACCAGCAAATTAGATTACCACCCTGTTATCCTACCACACTGTTGACAGTGCTCCCTCTTTCCAACCCCCTGTTCAGCAAACCATGGGAGAAGCCCTACATCCCTGCAAACCAGGGGAACACCATGACATTCTCAACCTTCCTCACCGCTGACTGCCTCCCTCTCTCACCCCCTCCTCAGTGAACCCAGGAGCATTCCTATACCCCATTTACCACTCCTACACTCAGTATCACCCCCAATGCTCTTACCCCAGTCCCCCCTCACCACAACCATTTTTTTTCTATATAGCTTTTTAGTGTCAGGGTTCCAGGGCAGGCAAGCTACAGTCCTCCCATGAAGGATTTCAATCTGCCCCACTCACAGGGCTTCATGGAGCCTGCCCCAGTGCCCCATTTTCTCCCTGCCCTTTATCCCATGACCCCAGAACATGGTTGTGCATGGAGACACACATGTGCTCCGCCACTCTGGTGATGGTCCCTTCATCTCACCCCATCTAATGCTTGGCTCCCAGTGCCTGGCTCCCTGATAGGCTTGGTGCTGCCACCTAGCCTCCATCGGGTAGCAGCCAAGAGCCGTGGAAGCCCATGTCCCTCCCCAAGTGAGGAAAGCTGCCTTTCAGCAGCTCAATCCAGCTCCTCGCCCCATCCCCTGGCTGACCCCCAGCAACTCAGGCTCATTTCCGAACCCGGGTCACCAGTGTGGGAGGAGATACGGCATCCAGTTCCTCAGCCCTCCATGCCACTGGGCTGGCTCTCACCACAGCAAATTAAGGGAGCAGCCAACCACTTTCTGATTCCCTCTCCCCTGCAGCAAACAAGGGGAGTAACCCCAACTCTGACCTTTTTACCTGTCCAACTTTCTCTAGCTCTCTCAGCCATCTGACTGTCCTGTTCCACCACAAACTTCTGGTCCCCCTCTTCTGTAACTGCAATCCCCTCTCTACAATCTATTGGACCTTACTGTATTGCTCCCCCTTTCCTACAGTCCCCAACGTCCCTCTCCAAAATCCCCCTGATCCCCTCCTACACTATCTCCTGTGCCCCCCATATTCATACTATCCAAAACCATATAAAACTCCAGTACTCTACACACACCCTATTCTAGTTCTAACTTCTCCAACCTTGTAACCTCTCTCCATCCTGAAACCTGTGTCTGTTAACCTACTTACCAAAGTTCTCTTCTTCTGCCCTCCTAAATCTCACTCCTGACTCCTTTCCCATAGTCCTCTGTGACCCTGTTCTGAAGTGTACACCCCGTGGTCCGAATAGTTTTTTTTTTCATTTATGCTGTATATGTATGTACTGCATTGAGTTACCTTTTTAGGTGTCCATGTTATACTCTGCTCTCTGTTGGGATGTTCACATTGATTTTTTCACATCCTTCAAGCACAAGACAATAATGTTTATGTTTGCATTACTGTCTACTCCACATCCAAGATTCCCACCCCCCTAATGACTACTTCTAGGAGCAAATAACAGTAATGGGTATGCTACAGGTTCTGTGATTTGTGAAATAATGTAAGATGCTCTCACAGGCAGACAGTTCAGTTATTTGAAGCCTCCGTGCACAGAGGAGATAGACAGCAGCAAGAACCAAGTCCTATCCTCTTCCTTTCCAAACAACCCCATTCAGTCAATATCTTTATTGACAAATGCTCTCTTTGGTGCTAATGTGTGCTGAGTTCCATCACAAAGTGCAATTCAGTGACAAAGGGCAAACAGACACCCCAGGTGTGAAAAGGACACCACCGAGTGGCCAATTGCACGCTGGTATTTTACCACTTTTTCCCTGAAATGCACTTTGTGATTACATGTTTGCACTGAATAGAATATCTGGTAATAAAAATGAGGTTGTGAGGGGCTAAGAATCTGCTTTCACCTTTTTTTTTCACCCTGGCAGGTTCACTATGACCTCATTCCTAACCAAAACCTCCTGTATCCCAACTGCTGTTTCTATATTCAGATATCTTCTGCATCTGATGTGGTGTGACCCTTTTTCTGGCCTGCCTCACAGGATTCACATATCCCGTCAGTGTGCTGCAGTCCCTAGGGCAAGCCACTTTCACTTGTGGTGGATTTGCCTTGGTAGTGGCTGGTAGCCATTATCTTGTTCTTAATCTTTTCCCCCTCTGTTTGGGCATGCTGGCAGGAGGAAGTGACATTGCTCAGTCACTTACAAAGCTGACTGACTGACTTACAACAGCACTGGTGGATTTTAAGACACAATTCAAATTTGACCAACTAGTACAGTAAGTGTGGGTCAAAGCATGAACCTTTTTGTCACTTTTTTTATTTTGTAAATTAAATTCACAACATACATTAATTCATACACATTACTTATCAACTTTTGACATGATACTTTAAACACCATTTTCTTACTCCAGAACATATAAACATCTAATATTATCATAAGAAACAGTGGATTGTACAACCCACAACCTCATAGGTACCCAACTTCAAATTAGCATCAATTTAAAATACTTGAGTCTATGGTAATCCCATGTGAAACTTCTTCCTTTCAAACTTCTAAACACATACCAAGTATTTACTTTAACTAAATCTTATCTGTCCCATCTCGATCTATTGTCTTACCATATTATATTCAGCATTTCATTGTTTACTAACAAACATCTTCCAATCTTTATCACACTCTTAGAATTATTAAACCAATTTAACATAATTATAGGCTCATAGTCTATGACTAGATTTCTAGAATAAGGAAAATATATTATAGTAAGTGGGTTGCTTTTAATTTAAATTTTGTTCATAATATTATTAAAGTTGCATATGTAATAAAATCGCCCCTAGTGCTGTATTTCTGAAAACCTAAATTAGCGTTGTATATTTGTCCATTTACCTTTGAAAATATTCTCCTATCTATTCCAGTTTAATGGTGAAACAATAGATCTATAATATTTTTCTGGTCAAGATCAGTTATGTCTTCTTTAATTTCAGTATGATGTGATACACTTTCCTGGAACATGCACTTTTATCTTTCCTAAATTGGGAACATTCCATACAGACTGTAACAAAGAATTTGTCGGCAGAACAGGACTGCTTGGCCCACCCAGTCTGTCCAGATGGTCATTGCCTAGTCTGTCTCTGCAGACCCTAACTGGTCTCTGACAACCCCCCCCAAGTGTATTCCATGCATGCTTGAAGCCCTCTACTGTTTTCATCTCCATCACTTCAACTGGCAGTCTGTTCCAGATGTCCACCACTCTTTCAGTGAAGTAGTACTCCTAACATCCCTCAAACTCACCCCCCCCAACTTCATTGCATGCCCTCTGGTACCGGTGCTCTCTCTTATTTGAAAGAAACTCATATATTCACTGCTGTTTTTTTCATTTTTACTGTGGCACCCATTTCTTTTTGTGTCATCGAGTACAACATCAAATTCAACACTTACCACCGACCAGCCGAGTAAACATGTTTCCTTTCAAAATATTTTCTTTTCTTTATTTCCTATTAACTAATTCTGTCTCATAAAATGTGTCTTGCTTTGATCTAGTAATAGTCTGAAATCCACCCTCCCAATAAAATGTAACCTGTTTACAGCCATGGATTTCACCTTAAGTGGCTCTGTGCTGCCACCCAAACCAGCTCTGCAAACTCATATCCTGCTTGGAGTCTACTACTAGCCACAAGTGTGACTTTTGCTCACATTACCCCACTGGAGCTTAAATGCCTTGATCCAGGAGTGTTTCATCTCATAGATGCCAGCCCCCGCTCTGCTGCTCAGCTGCACTGGAAATAAACATAACAGCGGTTCTTTTACATGCCCCCAGGTAGAAAATCCAAACAGCTTCACTTTTCAACAACAGATTATCAAAATTACCCCCTCAAGGATTAGGTTTCATTTTTTTCTAGGCCAATAAATTTTAACAGGTGCTTGTTGGGATTGTTGTGGACTGCTCTGTGTGCTGTACTGGCAGATTCTAAATTGTCATCATGAATTGCATGCACATGTTCATCAACAAGTGCACTTAAAGTGCAGGGAGCTCTTCATGGCTTCACAGTGCTAAAAAGATGATCCCATGTGATTTACATGTAGTTGTGGATCCAATCTGCATCATTTCACCCATTTTAGGATTAAGAACATCCTTGGACCTCACCATAACCCCACATGACTTACACCTTCCCCAGACTGACAGGGAGCCCATGGCTAGAGCTGGAGGTCATAGTAACTTTGGCACTACTTCATGCATGACTCCACTCTGGACCATCCTTCTGATGTGACATCATGGGCAACAACCTGGACCTCCAGTTTCAGAGGCTGCCACTAGGATGCCATCAGAACACATGTCTTCAGAGAAATGAATCCTTGTGGGAGGACTCAACGGCTATGTATCAAAAGTACTGTATGTATCTCTGTATTGACAAAATCAAATAGATTGAGATGTTCAATCTGGTGCATACTCACAGGATTCATGGATGTGACCTGAAGTCAGAGGTGAAAAATACAGGGCTAATGTTAACAGACACTTCTGCCAGAGGGGCTGAGCCTATGGAACTGCCTGCCAGGGGTGACAATTGATATGAAGGCAGTACGGGCTTTCGTGACCTGAATGTTTTTGTATAATGGATTGTAATTAGCTGGTCTTCTTTAAAAAAATGCCAAGATGATCAATATGTCTACCAGGAAAATGAAAAAAACTAAATAATACAAAGGTGAGCCTGAAGAAATTGTTGCTTACCATTGAACTCAAAAGGGACCCTAGTTAGAAGAGTGGTTGAGGAATCCTGGTTAATATGTAAGTGTTTGCATAGCATCATCGTTTATCCCTGCTTATGAAAGGGTGAATGCAGGAGGGCAAATGTGATGGACCAGAGTCTCTTCTGATCTTAAATGACTATGCTACAATGACTGCCTTCACTGGAACACTCCATCATACTGTCTAAGTTCTTGTGAATCAAGTCAATTAGTTGTTCCCCCAAATCTAGGTATCGTTGTTTAAAAGGAAGTTCATTTTCATATGTTGCACCAGTCATGTGGCATCTGATGTCCAATACTTTGGAAGTTGGCCATGTGCAGAGTTTCCACAACACACTCTAGTTTAATTTGTTTGTTATTGATGCTCTAACCTTTATTAGTGTGCATAGTTTTTATTTCCTTTTTGTATGTTACTGCCTTTTATCAAATTTGTAGAGCACGTTTGATACTTTTGTGAACCGTGCTTTAAACCAATAAAATAACAAAACTGCTAAACAGATCCACAATGCCTTCCTCCTGCAGCGTCTGCTATACTGACTGGTTTGTAGAATGAGCTGAAATTGCAGTTTCCAGACAGAGCATCTATGTAGTTATCCTAGATCCTATGCTTGGCACGCACAGTCCTGTAACTAATTATGGACAACCACAGAATAGAAGGATTTGCGCAGCAACTGTACCTTGAAATACCAAGAACTGCACAAGCAATGCTTGACACAGTAGTGATGGCAGCATCAGTAGTGGGGTTGTGGTCGTATGTGACAGCACACGCAATTATACAGCAAGGCATGCAAGGGAAAAATAGTTGTAAGGTTCCGTGGCAGTGTCCATCAGGCAAACAGCAGTATCTGTTGAACATTTTTAACACCAGCAACACGGTCTACTCTACTTGCAGAACAAATAATAAGACTGAAACTCAATGTAAAATATTTGTTATTTTGCTTATGCATTTATTTATCTCAAAAGTTTTACCAGAAAACAGGTACTGACCTGAAGTAACAGCATGTTTCCAGATGTGTCCAGGGGTGGGGGAGGGTGGTAAAGGAAGTGAAGAATGGTAAGGCAGATAACAATGTGCAATAATGAGAAATCTAACTAATATAACAACAGAAACATAGAATTTGATGACAGAAGAACAATGAAGGTCCACTGAGTCTGCTCTTACATACCTACCTCACCCCATCGACCTACTGAACTGGTGGGCTGTATCTCTGTCCTCCACTACCCCACCTCTCAAACCCTTGCTGTCTCCCCATGGACTAAGAGTCCCCTCGCACTCTCCCAAGCATGTTCATACCCGTTAAGGGTAACTGCCCCCCCCCTCTGCCAGCAGTCTGTTCCATGGTTCCACCACTCTCTCAGTGAAGTAGAACTTCCTCACATTTTTCATGAATTTGCCCCCCCAGCAGTCTCCAGTCCAGTCCCCTAGTGAGTGCATCCCTATGTCTCATAAATAGATCCTCACAGTTTATTGTGTTTATACTCCTGAGAACCCTAAATGTTTCAGTAATGCCCCCCGCTCCTGCCTGGCGGCTAGTGAATATGTTTAGGGCCTCCAGATGTTCCTCATAGGATCCACCTTGCTGGCCCTGGATCATTGTGGTGGCCCTTTTCTGTACTGACTCTAGTCTGTCGATGTCCTTCCTCATGTGAGGGCTCTAGAACTGGGCACAGTACTCCAGACAAGGCCTTACGAGGGATCTGTAAAGTGGCAGAATCCCCTCCCTTCTCCTATCATCAAACCTCTTCCTGTTAAACCCAACATCCTTGATACAGTACCTAGCTGTATGCTTTGTTGCATGGATTTGTTTGCTGGACAGAGTCACTGATTATGACAGCCAGATCTTGCTCCTCTCTTAAAGTGGCCAGTCAAACTCTTCCTATCTAGTAGTCTGTGTATTAATTCAGTCTGTGCAAGTTTCACGTCTTGGCATTGAACCTCAACTGCCAGACTTCAGACCATTTCTCCAGTTTCATTAGGCCCCTTTGGAACTCCAACACTGCTTCCTCATGATCCGCCATGCTGCATAACTTTGTGACATCTGCAGAGAAAACCAACAGTTCCTGTTTATCCTCCCCATAATCACTTATGAACATATTAAATAGGACAGGTCTTAGCACCGATTGTTGTGGCACCTGCCCATGACCTCTCTGTCCCTTGATTTATCCCTATTAACCACCACTCTCTGTTGAAACACAGAATTTTTCAGCAGATAAGGACCACTTGGCACACCCAGTCTGCCCATTTTGTCCCTGTCTATACTGTCATAGAAGACCCTAACTCATTTTCGGCCACTCCACCCTTCCCCGCTTTCATACCAATGTTTCTTTGTGCCTATCCCATGCATGCTTGAAGCCCACCAATGTTTTTTCACCCACTATCACTGCTGGAAGACTGTTCCAGGTATCCAGCACTCTTTCAATAAAGACGTACTTCCTCACATCCCTCCTACATTTCCCAACTTTCAGCTTCATTGTATGCCCCCTTGTTCTTATGCACTTTCTCTTCTGAACAATACTCCCTTTCTGTACCTTTTTCCCCACCACAAGGTGCTTATAGGTCTCTATCATGGCCCCCTCTCCCTCATCTCTTCCAGAGTGTACATAATGAGATCCCTCAGTCCCTCCTCATAGGGCTTATGATGCAGCCCCTGCCCAATTTTAGTTGCCCTTCTCTCGACTCCCTCTACACTGTCTATGTCCTTCCTGAGATGTGGTCTACAGAACTGAACACAGTACTCCAAGTGGGGTCTCACCAACAATCAATATAGTGGTTATACTGCCTCTCTCCATTGGCTGGTGATTCCCCTTCCTATGCACCCCAGCATCTTACTGGCCCAACATGTTGCATTGTTGCAGTTCCCCACCTTGATGTCATGAGATATGATAAGTGTGAGGCCTCTTTCCTGTTTAGTGACTATCAATACCTCTTCCCCTTTTTTTATACACTGTCACTGGGTTTCTGTGCCCTAAGTGCATGATTTGGTACCTTTTTGAATAAATCTGTCTGCTGCACCTTTGACTGCTCCTTGAGTTCTCTCAGGTCTCTACTCATTTTCTCCACCCCCATTAGAATATCTACCACATTGCAGATTTTGGTGTCATCTGCAAAGAAGAATACCTTCACTTACAGCTCCTCTCCATTGTTGCATATGATGACTTTGGCTATTGCTTTCCACATAGCCAATTTCTAACTAAATCTGGCTCCACTTCTATCTCAAAGAAATCGTAGTTGGTAGGCAACTGAAATAAACAGTGGATTCCACGTGAATGCGATTCTGTTGCATACACGTTCTGGATGTCTGCACAAAAACCTGATGTCCTGATTCCTGCTCTATTCCCTCAGTGTAAAATACTCCATTTGTATCCACATAGCTTATAGGTTTTATGCACACATTTTCAACCTGAGACTCTTCTCCAGAAGGTTGTTGTCACCAATTGTTAACTCATTACTTCCAATAGCCTTCGTATGAAGTTAAAACTAATCATTGCTTAACGTGACACAAAATCACCACCCAGGAGATAATTAGTTAAACTAACTATTATGCCCCCCCTTTAGATAATCTTGCTAATCACCTGACAGGCTTCCTAAGCAAGTTCACAGAATGTGTCTGACTAGAAGTTCATGGAGCTAACAACAGAGTTACAGTAAGCCTGGGGCTGAGGTAAACTAAAGAAAACTCTACTCACACAATCAGCTCAGATCATCGTTGATAAAGAGAACACACACTGCATGCTCTTCTGCCCACCCACATGCTGCTTTCAATGCATGTTAAGTTTCTTTTTAAAAAAAAACATTAATCCCATTACTTCCAATAACTCCATATGAAGCCCGGACCAGCCATTGCTTAAACTGATAGAAAATTGCCACCCAGGTGAAATAAGTTTAAAAACATTATCAGCTGTGTTAAATTTAGCCCCCCCCCCAAAAAAAAATGCTGGTCATTGATTGCACATTGCACTGTACCTAGAGGATCATGGAGCTAACAGAGTTTGGAGTTGAGTAAAGGATCAGATTGTGTCGCACACTCTTCTCACCATCCTCCTGCTGCAGTGCTAATTCAGTGAGTTTTAGTTTTTTAAAAAACATTAACGAGCACAATATTAAGTCACAATACAGCTATAAAAATCCCTTTTACAAGGCTTATGGGGCTTAGGTTGCATGCTGGCGATTTGTGATGACAGGTCCCTTTGATTTCAGTAGGGGGCCCATTCATTCCTATAGTATTCCAGCTGTATGCAGTTTTGGATGCATGCACGCAAATGACATGTCCAAAGCTTGTGCATACATTCGGAATTGACTGTCTACCTTATATTTTACCTGTGATCTGTAACCTCTGTGACATCACTCATGGGTTCACCACTCATGATGTTATAGGGTCACAGACTACTCATAAAACGTAAAACAAAAAGCATATTTTTATTAGGCTCATGACAGATCATTTACATATCACTTTTCATACACACTGTATCCCAAAGGGCTTTGTAGGAGAAACTGTTAGTGAAGGGACTGTGGATGTACTGTGGCCGCCATTCTGCTCATCAAGATCCACACGCTACTGTGGATAGTTGCCTAAAATGGTTTGTTTATAGTGTCGTTTGTTCACAGGGTTCTTTGGTCTGGATGCACAAGTACATGTTGCCAACTGCTTTGCACAATGCACTGTCCTATTGTTGTTTTTATTCTCTCTCTTTCTTTCTTTTTTCCAGATATTTAATTACACAAGAAAGAGAATGAAATAATACACCATCAATCACTCAAGAAAGTAATACACAATAATAAAAAAATGTCCCTGGTCCCAATAGGGTACGTTCAGCAGAAACCCACAGATATTTGTGGTTGGGGGTTGATGTAGAATCCTTAGATCTTTAACAATTAGTCTTGACTCATAGTTGTTGAAAATATCATATATAAGGGATAACATACATCAGCAGTTCTGTAGCATTTGGCAGATCAGTCCTACAAATGCAGAGGACATTTCTCAACACATGTTCTGACACAGGACTGTCCAGGTCTTCTCTGAGAAAAGTGTCTGACTGTAAAGTAATAATACCACAGATCATAATACTGCAAAGTACATCCAAACATGGGTGTAGGAAGGCATACTCCATCCACGTCAAGGTGTACAATTTTATTTAAGGGGGGCAACAAATAGCCCCTGAACTGCTGCCTTTGTTCATGAAAATGTATTACAGAAACAGCTGATCCTTTCTGTAATTTTATGGGAGTTACAACTAGAAGGATTAATGACTGGTTTTGTCTTTGCATCTCAAGGACTATACAACATAACAGGCTCTGAGGTAGAATGTGGATATCTGAGGGAGCAATGTATGGCACCTGTGTTTACCCATGCATGGGGGGGGGCAGCAACCAGTGCTGTGGTGTACAAAAGTTGTATTTATTTTGCCAGATGGGGCAGCAAACATGGTCCTGGTGTATGCATTTATATTGTCTGGCTACACACCTGCAAAAATGTCCAAACACTTGGGCTATAAATTTCAGTGCACCTAATTTTTGATCATGGTTCATTATGGTCTACGTTTTTCAAGTTTAGAATCACTGTAGTGCATTCTTTTATGTCTCTGTTTCTTATTCACTTTTTCCAAATATAGCTGGGCTGGCTCCTGTGGCATCTTTATTTACAGCATTTCCTTCATTAATTGTAACTTTGAAAATGTCTCTGAAAATTCTGCATCAAACATTAAAAAAATCAGCATTTGTGCAGGGGGGTTGCACATGCTTCATGCAATGGAGAGCTCTGAACCCCTGTTTTAAGTACATTTCATCTCACAGCTGACTTTGGCAGACTGAGTAGCAGACATCTGTGTGTGTAAGTAATTCACTTATGTGTACTGTATTTGCAAGTACAGCAGTCTATAACCATGCTAGGGACATACATGAACAAATGAGTCATTGGGCTCAATGCTATCACAACATGTGACAGAGGAAGATGGGGTGTAAACAGTCACATGTGAAGCTGAGTGTACAGCCATAACCAGCTGTGTAAATTGTGCAACACTAGCAGATATGTTGGTTCATAGTTCCATCCATTCACACATCTCATTTTGGACACTTGCATATGCAAAGAATTGCATAGTTACTTTATTCAAACATTAACTGCAAGTTAATACACAATGTCTTTTTTTCTCCAAGTCAAAACTGCCAGTGTATGTGAAAAATAGAGAAACAAATCACAATAATTTTTTGGGACCAGGCTGGCTCATCCCAATGCCTTAAGACAAAACAGCCTTGGCCGGAAAAGGTTACTCTGGACAGTTTATCTATTTTTAATTTGTAATTAATCTATGAATGAAGTAACAATGGAATATTGTGCATATGCAAGTATCTGGAATTTGATAAGGCATGGCATGGGACCAGGAAGCAGTATAGCATAGTGGTTACGGGCACTAAGCTGCAAACCTGGAGACCTGGGTTTGAATCCCATCAGCTCCCACTTGCATACTGTGTGACCCTGAGCAAGTCACTTAACTTCCTTGTGCTTCCAGGCCGCACCTGGAAACAAGCTCTGGCTTAGTGTGCCTTTCCTGGTTAAACAACCCCCCCCCTTTAGATCTGCTAGTTTTTGTTTTGTTTTGTTTTTTTACAAACTAGTCACCTGGTTATGGCTGTGCACCTAATTTGACTTGGTGCTATGCCCTTCGGTGGGCACATGATGACATATGAAATACCCATGTTGTTATAACTAATGTAGGTAGACATTGGATATTTTATATTGGTGTTTGGATCCTTAAACCATTCTATCTTTGATGTATTATTAGAAACTGAACATCTTCTGCATTTATTCATGCCGAGTGAAGCCTACCTGATGCAGCATCAGCTAGGATCAGGAACATCAAGGACTCCCTGCAAGGGCATTGTTCAGGCAGCTGGTCAGTGAGCCCACTCAGGATGGGGCAATACTGGATCATGCACTTAAGGATGGGGACAGCGTGGTGAATGTCAGAGTGGGGAATCATCTAGGGACTAGTGACCATTGGACAGTATGGTTCAGTATAAGAATGACAGTGGAATCCAACTGAACAAGGGTGAAGGTCTGAGATTTCAGAAGGACTGACTTTACAAAGATGGGGGAATGCATCCTGGAAGACCTGGTGGGGGGAGAAGTCAGGGGGAGGTGGAGAGAAAATAGGCCAGAATAAAAAAGAGCATAGTAAAGGCTACAAACCTGTACATTAGTCAAATAAGCAAAAGCAGAAGGAAGAGGAGACCATTATGGTTTTCGAGGGAAGTGGTAGAAAAGGGAAGGGCAGAAATAGTGGCATTCAGAAGGTATAAGGAGACCCAGAGAGAGGAGGGCAGAGAAGAGTATCTGGGAAATGAAGGGAGACAGGCAAGGCAGCAAGGACTGCAAAAGTGCAAGCTGAGGAAAAAATAGCCCAGACCGCATCAAAGGGGGACAAGACACTTTTCAGGTATATCAGCAAGAAAAGGAAGACCAAGGGAGGGATTGCACGGTTAATAAAGGAGGCAGGGGGCTATACTAAGGAAGACCAAGAAGAGACAAATATCTTAAACAAATATTTCTACTCAGTGTTCACAGTTGAGTGGAAGGGGAAGGGACCACAGATAAGCACCGATGGATTGGGAGGGGAAGGGAGGGAAATGGATACCAGTCCTTTTCTGAGGAGATGGTCAGGAAAACACTCACTAATCTGAGGGTGGACAAAGCCATGGGGCCAGATAGGGTGCATCCAAGAGTGCTAAAGGAACTCAGAACTGCTAGGTGAACCCCTGATAGACTTATTTAACAGTTCACTGGAAACCGGTGTGGTCCTGGAGGACTCTAGAAAGGCGGACATAGTCCCCCTTAACAAAAGTGGTAGCACGCAGGAGGTGGGAAATTACAGGCCAGTCAGCCTGACATCTGTAGTAGGGAAATTGATGAAAACACTATTAAAGAATTGTGGAACACCTGGAATCCAGTGGCCTGCAGGACCCAAAGCAGCATGGCTTTACAGAGGGGAGGTCATGCCAAACAAAACTGATAGATGTTTTGACTGGGTAACCAGGGTGTTGGACTGGGGGGGCGGTGGCCTACTTGGACTTTAACAAGGTCTTTGACACTATTCCACATAAGAGGCTGGTAAAAAAGTTGGGTAGCATGGGGTGGGCAATAAGGTGGTAACCTGGGTAAGAAACTGGTTAGGGGATAGTAGGCAGAGGGTGGCAGTAAATGAAGTTCATCTGAGGAGGGGAGTGTGACCAGCAGGGTACCGCAGGGGGTGAGTACTCGGGCCAGTGTGCTCATTAATGTCTTCATTAGTGACATAGCAGAGGAACTGGAAGGAAACGTCTGTCTCTTTGTGGATGACACCAAGATCTGCAACAGGCTGGACACTCTGGAAGAGGTGCAAAGGATGGAAAGTAACTTGAAACAACTGGAGGAGTGGTCAAAAGTTTGGCAACTAAGGTTTAATGCAAAAAAGCACAAAGTAATGCACTTGGGTCACAGAAACCTGGGGGTGCAGTACTAAATGGGGGGAGAAATACTAAATGCAACACAATAAAGGTGGCTAACAGGCAACTAGTGTGCAAAAATGGCAAAGAAAGAGACCATAGCTTGTCTCTATAGTTAACCAGCTATTTTTATTATTATTATTATTAATAATAAAATGCTCATATAAAACTCACTCCACCAGCAGCAGCAGCCAATGTTTCACCCACATGACTGTGGGCTTTTTCAAGGCATGCTCTCATGGGGAAAAATACTAGCAGCGACCAAGCAGGAAAAAGACCTAGGGGTAATCATATAGTATGACCTGAACGTGGATAGACAATGTGACAAAGCAATTAAGAGAGTTAGTGGGATGCTGGGATATATAGGTAGCAGTATTACCAGCAGGAAGAGGGAAATGGTCTTCCCACTATATAGGTCTTTAGTGAGACCCCATCTGGAGTACTGTGTCCAGTTTTGGAGTCCACATCTCAGGAGGACATAGACAGGATGGAAGCCATCCAAAGATGAGCTACCAAGATGGTACAGGGTCTACATTAAATCTCCTATGAGAAGAGGCTAAAGGAATTAAACATGTACACCCTGGAGGAGAGAAGGGAGGGGGGGATATGACCAAGACCTTTAAATACATCAGGGGGTTGAATAGGATACAGGTAGCAGGTATTTTTCAGAGGAAAGGGTGCTCCAGAACAAGGGGCCATAATATGAAGTTAAGAGGGGTAGGTTTAGGAGAGATGTGAGGAAATACTTCTTCACAGAAAGGGTGGTGGATGCCTGGAACCATCTTCTTGCAGAGGTTATGGGGGCAAAAACAGTGGTGGGGTTCAAAAAAGCCTGGGAGAAGCACAAGGGAGTCATAAGGTAAAGCTAATGGGATGACACAGAAAGTAGCATAGACCTGGAGGGGTCTACAAAGTAAGCAATGCAGCAAAAAAGATTGGATGGGCCATGTAGCCCTTATCTGCCATAAGCTTCTGTGTTTCTATGTTTCTAGATCTTAAATGGACCTAAGGGTAATTGTCTGCTTGATGTTTCTGGAGGTGTATGGGCTGTATGTATCATCTTGTTCCTAATTGTAGTATTCTTTTTGACTACTATAAGTGGTCTTTTCCTAAATAGGTGCCCAATTTCCTATCTGCCTGCAAGACAGGCCAATGGATGCTTACTACCTTTTTGATCTGTCCCATTGTGCCCATGTATTTTGTAACTCCCAATATTTTGTTTCCTGAGCCCCTTTTCTTAGTGCTTCCTGTTATTAGCAGTTCCCAACTAGTGATCCCGTTACTTTTTATTTATTTATTTATTTAAAAGTAGGTATCTGGGAAAAGCACCATGAGCCAAAGTTCGTTTCCAGGTGTGACCTGGTGGAAGGGGAACAAAGGGAGAAGGCACAACATAGTAGCATACAAGTACATAGAAAAATATCATCACAAGAGTCTGGGTTACAGAACCAGTTACAATTATTACAAAGTCACACAACAACATATGCAACAAATAATGAACAGTCAAGAGTCTAGCACTCAATAAGAGGGGGGTTAGGTTATACAAGCCCCCAAAATCCTGTTTCTGTATCAACCTCTAGATTGCAACCCAGCAGAGTTAGAAATATAATTAAGGCGGTAAAGGATGGGGGCATTGGGAGCACAGCTGATAGGGAAGATGTCTTAGGAGCATCTTGAGTGAGAAGGGGGAGAAACATGAGCACAGGTCTGAGGGAGGTTTATTCCAGAGAGAGGGGAAATGGAAAGAGAAAACAGATTGACCGGAGATTAAGTGAGGGAGAGGGATGGAAAAGGAGTGAGAGTCTCTGTGACGAAGGGAGTAGTTTGAGGAGGCAGCTTGGGAGAGCCGAGAGGAGAGGCAGGAGGGGAGGGAACCAAAGAAAAAATTACTTACCATAGTAATCTTGTTTCTTCCAAGGGAATATTACTGTATTCTGACTTCTGCAGTATGGTGGCACCATAAGACTGCCCCGGAGCTGAAATGGTTAATAGAACCTATGTTAATCATTGAATGTTAGGCTCAAGTTCAGTTTTCAAACCACTATCCCTGGTAAACATTATACAACCATCAGATTCTTACGGTGCATGCATAATGAAAAGCTATCTAAACTATACTAATAATTAAATAAATTAGCACCCAACATCAACTATTCCCCTTTATTTTAAAATATGGGCAAAACTAAGACTCAAGTCACTAGGCCCCAAAAAGAAACACCTACAAGTTCCAAACAGAATAAACAGCTGTGTTGCAGTGCCCATAGGTTCTAGCAGGAGAGGTAGGGTTGGAACTCAGAATATAGTAAGATTCCATGGGAAGAAACAAGATTACTATGGTAAGCAATTTTTTCTTCTAACCCCAGAAAATCTTACTGTATTCTGACTTTTGCAGACTACCCAAGAAGTACCTTTGGAGGAGGGCAGAGAACCTATTTAGGAAACAGTCTCTGCAGTACTGCTGTGCCAAACCTGGCATCACTTCTGGCCTGGATATCCAGGTTGTAGTGTTTGGTAAAGGTGTGAACGGTTTTCCAGGTAGCTGCTTTGTAGATTTCCAACAAAGGGATATCTCTTGCAGCAGCTGTAGAAGCAGCTGTTCCCTGTGGTAGAAAGCTGGAGCAGCTGGAGAAAAGCCACTCCTTCCCTGAGGTTGTCCTTTTCCTGCCACCATTGCAGGGCTTGAAGCAGGGTCCCTGTGACTGGTACCAGCCACATACCCCTTGTAGAGTGGGCACTGTGGCCTACAGGAGGCTCTTTACCCACTTTTCTGTAGCAAAATTGGATACAGACAACAATCCAATGGGCAATGGTCCACTTTGAGGTGGGTTTGTTCTTCCCCACTTCTCCATATGTCAGGAACAGCTGCATTCTATCCTGCCTGTGTCCCTTCATGTGATCCAAGTACTGTAGTAGATTATAGCTCTCTTGACATCAAGACTGTTTCTTCACTCCCCTGAGGTAGAATGATCAGTGAAGAAGACTACCAATGTCATGTACTGATTAAGGTGGAAGTCTGATACCACCTTAGGGAGGAATTTCCTATTGGTCCTTAGGACTACCTTGTCCTGGTGGACTGCTATGTAGTCTGGTTCTGTGGACATGGAGGAAAGGCATACAAAAACATCCCTGTTTAATCCATCAGGAGTGCATCCCGGGGCACAGTGCCCCACATAGGGGGCCTGCAGCAGAACAGTGGAAGTTGGTGATTGCTTGGGGCTGCAAAGAGGTCCACCTCTGGGGTGCGCCACCTCCTGAGCACCACCTGCAGGATCTGCTTGTTTAATGACCACTTGTGGTGACTCTGGTTAATACTGCTGAGGGCATCCACCAGGATGTTGTCCTTCCCTGTGAGATGAACTGCTGAGAGGGAGATTCCCATGGAGTAAGCTAGGTTCCAAACCTTCATGGCTTCTCTGCACAGGGGGGAAGACCTTGTTCCCCCTTGCTTGTTGATGTAATACATTTTGGTTATATTGTCTGTCCTGACTTGAACCACTTTTCCCTGCAGCATTGAAGCAAATGACTGAATGCCCAGATAAAGCGCCCTGAGCTCCAGCATATTACGTGGAGCAGACTCCTGCTGGAGCCAAGTACCATGGGTCGTATGCTCCCCTAGATGGGCATCCCACCCTAAGAGGGAGGCATCCCTTGTTAAGAATGCTGCTGGTAGCAGCTGGAGGAAAGGCACTCCTTCCCTGAGGTTGTCCTTTCCATTGTTGACAGCGAATCTCTTCTCTAGGACCAATGAGACCTTAAGTAGAACTGAATGTCCCTCATCTGGACTCTTGACCCTGACACCGTTACTGTTGATGCAGCCATGTGACCTGGCAACTGGAGAAAATGCCTTGCTGGTCTGGGAGTATGAAGCTGAAAAGAGTTTGCCAGCTGTACCAAGCTGCCTTCCCTTATGGAGGAATGCTGTTCCTCTCACGAGTGTCTAATTCCACCCCTATGAACTCCAGGAGCTGAACTAGTGTTAGCACTGACTTTCACCAGGAAGCCTAGTGTATGCAGGGTATCCCGTGTGGTGGCCAGTACTTCTCTTACTTGTTGAGGGGACTGGCCTACCACTAGCCAGTCATCCAAGTATTTATTTATTTAACAAATTGGAAAGACCTTTGAGCCAAGGGCTCTTTTACAGAGGTTCCACAGCAAGTAAAAAGAATGGCAGATTACAATGGTTTCAGTAAGTAGTACAACATGAGGAAAGTAATTGCATAAACAAAAGAGCAATATGTCAAGATAAATATTGTGTAAAGTGCAGCCAGTGGCCTTGTCTGAAGAGGGGTGAAAGGGCTTACAGGGAGAGAAGTACAGGGGGTGAATTGGGGAGCGGAAGGAGCAAAATAAGAGCAAGGAGGAATATGCCACAATGAAGCTTAAGCAGGAAAGACCCACAGGGTGGGGGTAGAGGGAGAGAACAAGGTGAGGAAATGGAGGAGAAAGGAGGCAAGTGGGAGTGGAGGGGTAAGGGAAGAGGGGATGAGGTAGAATGAAAAGATGGCAGAAATGAGAAAGGGATAAGGGAGGAAGTGCTGTGAGTGGAATAGTGCAGCAGCATAGGGCTATACAGAGGCAAAGGGTAAAAGAGGGAGGTCCCAGTGCATTCAGCTGTCAGCAGAGATTAGGTATAGCAGTCACAAGCAGCTCTGGAAACTAGGAATTGATGCAGCTTCCACTTAAATGGTCTCAAGGTTGCAGTCGTCGCAGTCTTAGGAGGAAGGGAATTAAATAAATTAGCAACTCTAACTGCAATGGATCGCTGTCGTAGCGAGGTTCAACAGCGAGGGACAGTAAAGGTTTGACTCACAGAACTTCATGTGCTCCGAGTACCCCGGAAGGGACTAAAAAGCTGAAGGGAACCTGGTGGTAGGAGACCAAGATCTGCCTTCTTAGCCAGCAGGCAGGCTTGATATTCAATGCGAGCCTGGAGTTGAAGCCAGTTTGGTTGTTTCTTAAAGGTCACAAGTGTGAGTACGATATGATGCACCAGTTAGTAGACAGCATACCTTATTCAGAGCTGTGGTGAGCCGACGTAGGGTTGTGTCTGTGGCGGAACTATAAATGACCAAACCATAGTCAATAATAGACACAATTGAACTTTGGATAGCCAATCTGAGGGCTTCTGTAGTAAAGCAGTTTTTATGCCTGTGTAGAAGGCCTAGGTGAATGTTAACTACCTTGGCAACATTCTCAACATGGTTGGAGTAGGAGAGCATACTATCCAGAGTAACTCCTAGGTATTTAAAAGATTGATTCTGATCAAGGATAACACCCGCATTGTTTTTAATCACCAATTGTTTGGCTTTGTGCTTGCTGTGGGTACCATGGAAGAGCATGATCTTAGTTTTTTTGCAGTTAAGCATCAACTTATGAGAGATGAACCAGGACTCAGCTTCAGTAAAACTTTTCTGAAGTTGGGCCTGAAAGAGGGTAGGGTCAGCAGTCGTTGAGAAAATGACAGCATCATCCATGTAGAGGAGTACTGGTTCAGAACAGGATGTTGGAAAATTATTGAGGATGGTGGTAAATAGAAGGGGTCCCAGTATCGATCCTTGAGGAACCCCAGAGCAGACAGGCAGTTTAGCAGAAAGGGCAGACACTTTTCTCACCTGCTGTGTGTGGTTTGCTAGATAGCTGGTGAACCACTTTAGGGCTTCTGAAGATATACCAAGCCCAGCAAGTCGATGTATCAGCAAATGGTGATTGACAGTGTCAAATGCTTTAGACAGGTCAATAAAGGTTGCACCAACAAGCTGACCCTGATCAAGAGTATGGTGAATGAAACCTGTGAATTCCAGTAGGGTTGTAGATGTGCTATGCCCTTTCCAAAAAACATGTTGTTGGACACATTGTAGGTTGTATTTTTCCAGGTACTCCACAAACTTGTCAGCAACAGTCCTTTCAAGTGCTTTGGACAGCAAGGGAAGAATAGATATTGGCCTATAATTCCCAGGTAGTAATCTGTCCCCACTCTTAAAAACTGGTGTAACCAGAGCAGATTTCCAGATCTGGGGGAACTGTGAAAGTATGAGGGAGTGATTGAGAAGGTTGGTGAGTGGGGATAGAACTTCATCTAGAGTTAGGGTAAGAAGTTTTAGGTTGAGGAAATCACTGCCTGTCCTTGTTCCTCCTAGAACTTTACGTAGGTAGGTTTTGGTCTCACTTTCTGAGATAGCTTTGAAGTAGAAATATGGGTGGGTAAAGGCATCTTCTGATTTGGTGGACATAGGAGCTGTGCTGGGTGGTACAAAGAAATTTGGGGTCAGAGTTTGGCTAGGGTCGTGAAGGATGAATTAAATGTGTTGGCAATTAACACGGGGTTATGGGTGATAGACCCATCAACATTTAACATAGTTGGAGCCTGTTTGGATGCTTTCCCAGTGATTTCTGAGAGGTTTTACCAGAATTTTTTCCCCATCAGCCCAGGTCTTGGCAAGGAAGTCCTTACAGTAACATGCGTTGTGCTCTCGGATAGTCTTAGTACATGTGTTCCTGGCCATCTTATAGGCCTGTATGTCAGGTTGACTGCCAGAGGTCCTGGCCCTATGCCAGAGGTGGTCACGATCTTTCATTTGAGCCAGAAGGCTAAAAGAGATCCAGGGATTATCAAGTCCCCTGGTCTTACATGTCCTAAAAGGGGCATGAATGTCACAGGCTTCACTGAAACATTCAATGAAGTATTGTAGAGCAGAGTCAATATCAGGTGCGGTTTCAATGAAAGACCAGTCTTGTTGTCAGAGGAGAGACTTCAGTGGCTGCAGGTGGCCATGGAACAGCACTCTACTTGTGACTGTTCTGGCAGGGGGCTTGATAAATTTGTTAGACCAATAACACATGGAAGGAGAGTGATCACTGATAGTGTCGGGCAATACTTCGGAATGGGAGATATGTGTTGGATGATTCGTTAGGACCCAGTCCAGGAGTGTGCTAGTTCCAGTCTTATAGTTTATCCTGGTTGGAGTTGTTATTAACTGGGTAAAGTTCAGGCCTGTTAAATCATCTCTGTGCCTTCTGGCACCTGACGAGAGCCAGTTGACATTAAAGTCACTTAACAGGATGGTTTCTGTGTCTTGTTTTAGATTCATGACGCAGTTCATTAGGGGTTTCAAGCCCTGTTCGGCAAGGTCTGGGGGAATATAGACTGAGCCAATGCTGAGGACCTTGTTGTGTGCACCAAGCATAACCTTAAAAGCAAGGATCTGAATATCCTTAGCTGGTTCAGGGAGGGAAAGTGGATAGGCCAACAATGACTCCTTTGGGCATATGGCACAGCCACCTCCTCTTCTAGATAGTCTGTCCTGTCTGAAAAGTGAGTAGCCTGGTAGGATGATGGCCGAGTCAGGAGTAGATGGTGACAGCCATGTTTCGATGACTGACAGGATGTTGGGATCATGTACTACAACCCAAGCAGTGAGTGCATCAAATTTTTTTAACAGACTGCAGATGTTCATACTGGCCAGGACAAGGGTACCCTGTTTTTTGTTGCCATTGACTCTATATGAAGGAGGGCCTGGAGTAGGATGTACACTCCCAGAAATAAGGAGGAGGAGAAGAAGAAGAAGAATGAGGCATTTCAGGAGTTTGGTACTTTGGTACTTTGGTAGTTCGGGACAAAAGAAGGCGGGTTGCCCATCATGACTGTCCTCCATATACATAGAACATCAACCCAGTCCCTACCCAAACATGCATATGTCTAGTTTGTTTTTAAAAGTTAAGATATTTGTTGAGTCAACTATCTCTTGTGGTAAAGTGTTCCACAATCTAGGTGTTCTGATTGTGAAGTAGTTAATTCTTTTGTTGCTTTTAGCTCTCATCACCTCTAATTGTTTATTGTGAAGTCTAGCAATGTTTTTTTCTAGTAGAATATTTGATACCACATAATTTCATTTGCTCTAGGCTTCCAAGAATTTTAAATAGTTGTAATAAGTCACCTCTGGTACGTCTCTGTGCCAATGTGTGTAATCCTGTTTTATTTAGTCGAGAATGGTAATCAAAGTTTTTTAGGTGTGGGATTTGCTTCGTAGCTCTACGTTGTACCTGTTCGATTCTATTTATATCTGATTTCAAGTAAGGATTCCAAAAGGGAGAACCATAATCCAAATGGGGCCTTATGTGGGATTTATAAAGGGTCAAAAGTCAATGTTCAGATCTGGTCACAAATGTTTTGGAAATTCTATGAAGTAATGCATTTGTTTGGGTTGCTATTTTGGTACAGTGGGCTGAAGAAGTTAGTTTATAATTGATTACTATCCCTAAATCTTTTTCTGCTAGTGAAGTTCTGATAATAGTTTTGTTTAAGTAGTATGTTTGGACCGGATTATTTTTTCCAAGATGCAGTACTGCACATTTAGACAGGTTAAAGTACATTTTATTTGTTGATGCCCAATTTTCTACTGCCATTAAGTCTGCTTGAAGTCCATGTTTATCACTAAGATTGTTAGCCATTCCCCCAAGTTTGGTGTCATCCGCAAACTTTACCATTATATTACTGGGAGAAATAGTCATGTCACTTATAAATAGGTTAAACAGAGTAGGCCCGAGTACGGAGCCCTGTGGGACCCCGCTGGTCACGTCCCTATCATCTGAAAGGGCGTTATTTACCCTCACTCTCTGAGTTCTTTTATTTAACCACTGATTTATCCAGGAGATTAATGAAACTGAAATTCCCATGTTGATGAGTTTATCTATTATTATGGAGTGTGAAACTTTGTCAAATGCCTTACTATAATCTAGTAAAATGACGTCCATCAGTATGTTACAGTCTAGGTTATAGCTAATGTAATTATAGAATGAAATTAAGTTTGTAGTACATGAGTAGCCTGATTTAAACCCATGTTGATATGTATCATTAATATTTAAAGTTATCATTTCATTTTCTAGTTTGAATTTAATAATTTTTTCCATTAATTTACAGGGCATTGATGTTAAGCTAATAGGGTGTAATTTTCAGTTTTAGAATGCAAACCTTTTTTATAAATGGGTGTGACTATAGCTGTATGCCAATCCCTGGCTATGACTGAGTTTTGAATAGATTTATTGTAAATTATCGTTAGGGGTAAAAGAATAGTATTTTTTGTTTCCAGTAGAAATCTTGGGGATATATTATCTGGGCCTGGACTAGTGTGTTTTTTTAAGGTATTTAGAACAGTCAAAGTGTCCTGTTCTGAAATCTTGTTTACTTCAAGATTTGGTGTTACTGAAATAGCTGATGAGGTTGTTTTTTGAGAAAAGACTGATGCAAAGTAATTATTTAATTCTGTTGCAGTTGTTTTATCAGATATTATTTGTTTGTTAATTATTAATGGTCCAATTGTCTTATTACAGCCTTTTTTTGTATTGAGGTATGAATATAAGGCTTTATAACAATCCTTTGTGTGAGCTATTTTAAATTCAAAGTTACGTTTGGCTATGATAATTTGTTTTTTTTTAATTTTTTAATCGTTTCCCTATATGTTTTTAGAATTGAGTTAACTTTAATTGGTGGGGCTTTTTTGAGTTTTGTAAAGAGTTTATTTCTTTTTTGTAATTAGCGTCTTAATATTTTTGTTAAACCATTGTGGAATCTTTCTCTTATTATTATTATATTTATTTTTTACAGGTATGTATTTCTTTTCAAGTTGAGTTATTTTTTCTTTTAAGAAGTCCCATGCTTCGTCAGTGTTTAGAGGAAGAAGGATCTGTCCCCAGTTGATTTCATTTAGAGAGTGATTTATTTGATCAAAATTAGCTTTGTGATATTGTTTTAGTTTAATTTTGTTTATTTTTGGTTGAAGATAGAATTTTATAGAGAAGGATATAGACATATGATCACTATTTCCTTGGGGTGCTAAGATTTTGGTGTCGTATACAGGAGTTTCAAGATTTGTTATTACTAAGTCAAGAATATTGTTACCCCTAGTTGGTTCTCTTGCAATTTGTTTTAGGCTTAAGTTTATAATAAATGAGAGGAATTGTTCTTCATGATGATTTGCTCCTGAAAGAGTATCCCAGTTTATAGCGGGTAAATTGAAGTCCCCCAGTATAAGTACTGTATCTTTGTGTGCTAATTGATTTATTTCTTCAGTTAAGGACATAGCAATTTGTAGGTCAGATGTTGGTGGTCTTTAGCATATACCTATGAGTTGTTTATGAGTATTTGTTGGTTGAATATAGGCCCATACACTTTCCATTTGTAAATTGATTTCTATCCCATAAGAATGTATATCATTTCTTATGTAGAGACTTACCCCTCCACATTTTTTTGAGTTTTCTCTATGTTTAAAGTAGTGTTTGTAACCAGGCAGTTCTGCCGTCCATTCTTTTTCTGAGTTACCCCATGTTTCTGTGATTGCTACTACCGCCATCTCTAAAGTTTGGGTTAAAATTTCCAGTTCTGCATACTTGGAAATGTTCATTGATCTTGCATTGAGAGTAAGAATGTTTGCCGTAAAATTTTTGTTATGGCAATAATTTTTAATAAGAGACTGGGATATATTCCTAGTCTCCCCCTTGTTTGTTAGTTTAAATAAGTATTGGTGTATGATGTCATTTTTTGACCCAGAATATTGCTACCTTTTCTGCTTAAATGCCATCCATCCCAACAATACAGTGCAGGTTTATCTTTGAATTTCTCTCAATGTGTTAAACATTTTATTCCTTGTTTATAACACCATTTACGGAGCCATTCGTTCAAGATCTTTATTTTGGAGGTAGTATAACTAGTGGCTCTTGGGATGGGTAGTATCTCAGAGTTGCAGATAGTGCAACCATGGTCTGTTAGTGTATTGTTTAGTGCAACAAAGTCTTGTTTAATTTTCATTAGCTGTGATCCCTTAATATCAATAGTCCCTGTGTGAATAATTACTAGTGGGTTTTTGCCAGCGGTAGATAATATTGATTTTGCCATCGATGTAATATCTGCAATTTTTGCTCCTTTAAAGCTGGAGCACATTCTGTGTTCTTTATCTGGGTTACATATTGTTCTGTCTAAATATTTTATAATTGAGTCATCTAATACAATTACCTGTTTTTGATTAGCATGTGGTTCAGCTAGTGAAACTGTGTTTGAAGAGTTTGTTAAGTGTTTCTTAAGTAGGGTGGGGTTTGCTTCTGATTTGGTATTATTTTTTTGATATATCATAGGGAGTTTAGAATCTTCATCTTTGTGTACAATATTACTACAGTTTCCCAAAACCGTGTCTACCTCTCTGTCTATTTGTTTCGCTAGTGTTTCAAATGAATTTTGTAGTGGGAGTTCGTCATTATTTTCCAAAAGATTTTTTTTTGTGTGTGTTTCTTGTAAGGAATTTTTGTCCAATTGTCCTCTACTGTATATATTAAAGGTGTTGAAGATGTGACTGGTTGCTCTATTAAGTTAGTTATAGAATAATCTTTTAGAGTTTTTTCTAGGGGGAGTGAATCATCTAAATTTTTTGTAATAGACGTATTAGCTTCAACCAGCAGTGACATCTGATCTATATAGTCTTCTAAAGCCTTGATATCAGGTTTAAGATTATTTATGGGCGTAAACGTTTGATTTCTTCCTGTAAACTTTGTACCAAGATACATCTTTCACAAACAAAGTTAGCTATTTTTCACCCATTGTATACATTGAGCATGACACACATAATTCATTTGCTTTCTTCATAATCAGTAGTAGTTTAATATGTATTTAAACAATAGTGAGAGAAAAACCATGTACTTTCTTATTACCTTGTTAGTGGTCTTGATGTTTGAGCCCTGTGCCCGTTTGCCCCGGTGGACATGGTAGACACGCACAGATGCGTGTGTCTCTGTGCGCATCTCCATGAGCGGCCCCACGCACACTCACCCCACTCACTAGTGTGAGTTTTTAAAGGCATTGAAACCGGAAGTGCATCGTTACGCGACTTCCGGTTTTGTGCTACTTTAGTTTTGCACAAAGTTTTTAAAACTAGCCTTTAAGAAGGCTGTATGGCAACAGTAGTGGTGTTTCCAGTGTGTTAGAACCCCTTTTTAAGAGCTTTTGGACAGTATGAGGCAGATTTGAACAGGAGGTGTCAGGAACTAGCCCTTCAGTCCTCCAATGTCCCACACTGCTTAGTGGTTCCAATCCAGGAAGTGCCCAACAAAAACAAGAGACTCCCAAAACAAACAACAAAAGGTATATCTGGCAATGTATCACTAAACAGTTTATCAGCACACTAAAATATAGCAACAAGTGTATAATCTGCTGCCCGCTCACTAGTGTGAGTTTTTAAAGGCACTGAAACCGGAAGTGTATCTTTGCATGACTTCCAGTTTCGTGCTACTTTAGTTTTGCACAAAGTTTTTAAAATTAGCCTTTAAGAAGGCTGTATGGCAACAGTAGTGGTGTTTCCAGTGTGTTAGAACCCCTTTTAAGAGCTTTTGGACAGTGTGAGGCAGATTTGAACAGGAGGTGTCAGGAACTAGCCCTTCAGTCCTCCAATGTCCCACACTGCTTAGTGGCCCCAATCCAGGAAGTGCCCAACAACAACAAGAGACTCCCAAAACAAACAAACAAATGGTATATCTGGCAATGTATCACTAAACAGTTTATCAGCACACTACAATATAGCAGCAAGTGTATAGTAAATAGTGTAAGGGGACGAGATTTCCTCTTTAGACATATTTTAACAGGGCCTGTAGGAACAGAGAGACTTTTAAGCAGCACAACAACAGTGGGGTCAAGTATGGGAAGACTGTAATCCCCTGTCTCCTTAGATGTGCCACCACTACTGCTAGGCACTTGGTGAACACTCTTGGAGCAGATGTCAGGTCGAAAGGCATGGCCTTGAACTGGTAGTGACCTGATGGCAATCTGAACCTGAGGTACTCTCTGTGTGATTGCCTGATGGGAATATGGAATTAGGCCTCTTTTAGGTCCAGAGATGCCAGCCAATGCCCCTTTCAGAGTGTAGGGAGAATGATAGCCAAGATGACCATGTTGAGCTTTGGTTTTGTCAAGTGTTTAAGTGTCTGAGATCCAATATGGGTCGCCACTCCCCTATTTTCTGTAGAGAGAGGAAGTACCTTGAGTAGAGGCCCATTTCCCTTTGGGCCAAGGGGACTGGCTCTACTGCCTTTTCCAGAATCAGCTTTGCTACTTCCTCCTTCAACAGAGTTGCATCTGCTAGGCTGGCAGGTCTGAAAAGCCTTGCCCTCAGTTTGGGCAAAACCTTGAAACTGAGAGCAAGCCCCTGACCCACTACCTCCAGGACACACTTGTCTGTGGTGATGGTTTCCCAAGCTTGGAGATAGTGAGCCAGCCTGCCTCCTACTGGGAGTGGGGAGGTGATCCTGGCAGACTCCTCAGGGGTCTGCTTGGATGGTGTACCTTGCTGAGTGCTGGGTCCAGCCCGGCTGGTGCCCCTTCTGCCTGTGCCTCTGAAGTACTCTCTCTGGGGCTGGTAGACTGTCAATGCCTGGGCCTGGAAGAAGGGCCTGTAGTGGGATTTACCCCGTCCCCTTTTCCCTGGTACTTCTGTGGTGTTGCCGCCTTCTCTTTTGCAGCAGCACTCTTAAAGGCTACTTTGTACTCATCCATCTTCTTCATGCAAGCCTCTGTTTGCTCACCAAAGAGAGAGAGGTAGGCTCACAAGGGAAATCCAGCACCTTTGTTTGTGTATCCTGGGATAAATTAGTGGTCCTTAGCTGGGCAAATCTCCTTAGAGATACTGAGATTGCCATTTGCCTGGCAGCAATGTCATTTGCTTCCACTACCATCTGAAACTCCGAAACTGGCATTTAGAAGTTTCTATGCCCCTTTTTGCAGCTTTGGACAAGTCTGATGCCATGGGTCCAGGACATACCTTGACTATTTCCAAAACAGTGTTCCATATGCTCTTCTTGTATCTGTATACATAAGCCATGTAGGTCACTTGTCTAATAGTCAGAGAAACACCCACATAGGATTTCTTTGCCATAGAATCCATTTTCATGGAATTCTTTTCTGGTGGACGTGATGCCAGGGGAATCCCTGCTTTGTCACATGCAGCAGCCTGAACCACTCCCTCATGGCTAGGATACCCAGAAAGGAATTCTGTTCCAGCTTTGGCCACCAAGTACTTCCTATTCACCCTCTTGTCCACTGGGTGGGATGGAAGTGGGGGTGTGCAGAATCTTTGAGGCCTGTCTCTTTAATGAATTATGGATGGGCAACAACAGTCTTTTTGTTGCTGGTATGTCCATCATATCCATATAGTTGGTTCCTCTTCCTCCTCTATGGATTCTTGGGTGGAAAGTTTTAGAGTCTGTGCCACTTGCTTCATAAAAGAAAAGTGGGAAGAGAAATCCTCAGCTACCTTCTCATGGGAGTCAGGACGATGAGGATTAGGGTATATTTCTGGCTCAAGAGGTTCCCCATAATCCTTATCCTCATCCTCGTTATCCTCATCCTCTCCTTCTAAATAAACTTCAACAAATCGTTCAAGTGAACTGGGAACTGAGGAGTAACCCAGGTCCTGAACCGAGGATTCTGAACCAGGCCGCTGAACTGGAAACACGATACCAGTTTGCAGAGCATGGAGAATGCTTATAGCGCTAGCTATAGCTTCTGCAGTTAGAACCAATGGAATAATTTTTTGAGGTTCCTTAACTGAGTGCTTTTCTTTTCTCTTTTTCTTATCAGAACTTGCTGGTTCAGAGGCACTATCTGCGGTTCTTTTTTTACCCGAGGAACCTTCACCCTGGTCAGAGGGTGGTTGAACCATTTCCTTTATTTTCTCCATCTGAGAGGAGGATGTTTTGTCTGAAGCTGGGTCAGCAGCCTACTCAGACATTGTTTACTTCAATCAGTTCAAATGCTTATCAAGTGTCGACTGAGAAAAATTCTTACAGATTTCACAATCTGAATTAAGGTGTTCAAACCCCAGACAGACAACACACACTAAGTGAAAATCAGCCTTAGCAAATGGTTCCCCACACTCTACAATGCTGAAAACCCATTGGGCTGGTTCTTTTCTTGGGTATTGACATAACAGACAAAAATATAAAAGTTGGGTTTATGTGAGCCCAAGTACCACAAAAGAAAATCTTTCAATTCTCTCTTTTTTTTTTTTTTTACTGTCAGTTTAGAGACCCAAGAGAGAACCAAGAATTACCCCAGTTCCACTCCAATTGAAATAACCAGTCCAAAAGGGTTCAAAAATGAAAACTAAATTTAAAAATGTATAAATAATTGATCGGTTTCCTCCCGGTTTAATGAACAAAGAAGAAACTGAAAAACTTACCGGAATAACACTAAATCTAGACTAATGAACCTGTTAACTCAAGGACAGTGCTTTCAAAACAAACAGAAATAACATTTTACTTATTTATTGTCTTTTGTTTACCAGGTAAGCACACTAGACAGACAAGGTCAAAAAACGGAGAAATAAAATCTACAAGAAAGATAAATGAGGGCTCTCTGAGGCATCTGTACTAGGCAAGCGGAGTAAGGAATCTGACGGTTGCAGAATGTTTACCAGGGACAGTGGTTTAAAAAAACGAGCTTGAGCCTAACATTCCATGATTAACATAGGTTCTATTAACCAATGTGACTTCCAGGGCAGTCTAATGGTGAGACCATACTGCAGAAATCAGAATACAATAAGTTTTCATGGGATTAGAACCAGAATTCAGCAACAAATGTAACTAACTGAACCATTCACCAATGGGATGGGGGGGAGAGATAAGGGAGGCTAGAGAAGACAGTGTTGCTTGAGAGGGAGAGATGCAGTAGCAAAATAAAAGAAGAAGTTTAGGAGGATGTCAAGTTTTCTAAGTGAAGTCTGAGATGCAGTTCCATGTACCACGTCGGCATAGTCAAAAGTTGGTAGTATAATTTTGGAGACCAACTCACAACAGGTAGAGAGAGGGAGGATAGCTTTGTGTCTGAATAAGGCACCTAATTTGGGGCATAGCTTGATGCATATGACATCAACATGGGTGGAGAAATCCATGATTTCATCCAACCACACCCCTAAGCCAATACATTCTCAAGGGTGGAGCCACCCAGGGCAGCAAAAGTGGGGGGTTTCCCGTAGGGTGACCAGCTTTTCTCTATTGCTGAAGGTCATGACCGCAGTTTTTTTTATGTTGGATAATAAACTTAAACCTTTGAACCAGGATTGGACTCTGTTAAAATCATCCTGGGGGGGGGACTGTACGCTAGTGACAGAGGGCCCAGAGAAGAGAAGAAAAGAATAGTGTCATCAGCATACATGTGAATTTAGCTGATCTGCAGACTGAGGAGAGGTTATTAATAAATAGAAAGAAGAGGATAGGGCCAAGGATGGAACCTTGGGGGATGCCGGAGAGGATGGCCAAGGATGGAACCTTGGGGGATGCCGGAGAGGATGGCCAAGGATGGAACCTTGGGGGATGCCGGAGAGGATGGCCAAGGATGGAACCTTGGGGGATGCCGGAGAGGATGGCCAAGGATGGAACCTTGGGGGATGCCGGAGAGGATGGCCAAGGATGGAACCTTGGGGATGCCGAGAGGATGGCCAAGGATGGAACCTGGGGATGCCGAGAGGATGGCCAAGGATGGAACCTTGGGGATGCCGGAGAGGATGGCCAAGGATGGAACCTTGGGGGATGCCGGAGAGGATGGCAAGGATGGAACCTTGGGGGATGCCGGAGAGGATGGCCAAGGATGGAACCTTGGGGGATGCCGGAGAGGATGGCCAAGGATGGAACCTTGGGGGATGCCGGAGAGGATGGGGAGTGGGGAGATTAAGACACCCCCAATCAGACCCTATTGTACCCTGTCGAGAAGATAGGAGCGGAGTCAGTTCACAGCAGAATCTGAGAGACCAGCTGAGCCAAGAGTTTGTGGTAGGAGTGGGTGGAAGATGAAATCGAAAGCCTTTGCAAGATCAATGAAAATGGCAGCAGTAATGTGGCTTCTGTCCATCGCAGTGAGTACAGAATCAGTGACACGAAGAAGAGAAGATATAGTAGAGTGATGCTTCCTTTTTCTTATCAATAAAAAGTTTTAACGTAGGAGGTTAAATAATTTTTACAATATTCAACATCAACTAATTACATACATTAGAATTAATTAAAGAAACCTTCGAATAATTACCAAACATGTCAGGCTGTAAATGATTTGACAAAATATTTTCTTACATCAAACTTTAAAAACGTTTTAAATAAAATTCTCAGCTTTTAGCTTCATAATTATTCTACCTACAGTATTAAAGGATAATCTTTCATACTATTTATTTTGTTTTGAAAACAATCAAAGCATTCCATGATAGGATATCATACTGTTCTGATTTATGTATATTTACATAGCAAGAATTGAAGAAGAAGTAATATGTATGAAGTACCAAAGGAGTGGAATAGAAATAAAGTCAAAGACAGAAAAACTTAGATACCAAGGTCATCATATGGACATAAAACCAATGTTTTACATAGTGTTAAGTTACCATCATATCCAATATTGAGCATAAAAAAATAAATCAGGAGTTACTATGTCACACCTCTTCACCTTTAAAATACCTATCTATTGTGTTGTATCTGAGAGCAGATCTATGTCCGATTCCATTCACATACAAGGCCATTTTTTCCATTTTAAGATTTTGTAGCATCTGGGTAAGACATTCCTTCTTGGAGGGTTCTGTTTCTTGTACCCAGTGCTGTAATATGCAATTCCTGACAGACCCCCTTCCCATTAATAAAAGTGAATATTTTTGTTTATGTGATCATCTGTCTTCTTTGTTAAAGTGTCCTATAACACATGTGTCAAGCGATATTTTGTTTTCTATGCATGATAACCCACTAAAAGCCTGTCTGACTTCATTCCACAAAGTCTGGATATTACAGCAGTACCAGAACATATGGAAAATAGACCCTCCATCAGAGTTACATTTGTTGCAGGTAGAATCTTTTTGAAGCCCATTTTGTTCATATGTGCGGGTGTAAAGTATAAGTTATGCAAAGTTTTTTAAAATGCAATAACCTCAGATTAGAAGTTTTAAAAGCCTTACTTGCAAGCTCCCAGATTGTAATCCAATCCCATTGGTCCACTTCTACCTCCAGTTCCTGTGATCACCATCTACAGGGCTCTGTGAGGATATCCCTTGAGGTGTTCAGAAGAAAGTTATACAGAGATGAAATAGAGGGGGACAAGTACATGCAGGCAATAAAAGGTCTAGCTTTTTCTGGGATTGCTAAATCAGACTGGATTTGAGTTTGTATTGCATTTAATAATTACCTAAAGCAACCTCTCCCTTCATTTGATATTTCATATTTTCTCCTTAGTACCTTGAAAGGACTAAAGGAATTATTATGCACCAAATCTTTCACTCGCCATATGTCTTTATCAAGCCATCTTTTTTTAATGCTGGGTCAGGACATATTGAGAAATTCAGATTATCCCAGATGGGTTGAAGGAGAGATTTATGCAACTTAAATTTAAATGCCACCACCACATATTTTATTATTTTTATTGAATCTGAAATAATCCTACCCACAGGAGCTGAGATTTTTTTAGAAAACAAAATAGCATATAAGTTTATATTCAGAAATTTGCATATATTAATTTCTATTTCTGTCCATTATGGGAGGTAATTAAATGCATTTGAGTGAGATACCCATTTAGAGATTTGTGAGAGTCTGGCCACTAGGTAATAAAGGAAAAGGTCAGGGACTTTCAAACCACCTTGTCTTTTTCCTCTTGTTAGTTTGTGATAGGCCAGCCTTATTTTTTGTAACCCCATATAAATTTAGATATTTCTGAATTAAGACTTACTATCCACTTTTTTTTGTTAATCATGCATGGTAGCTAGTGTTGTGTGAAATTTAAATATTTCACTGGGCAAAATACTTCACAGAATTAGCGCATTACACAAAATATTTCACCAGGTGAAATGCAAAATTTCACCCGCATTTGTGAGCTAAATTTTTCCTCCAAGTAGGTGAAATTTTGCCTGTGGGCTAAATGTTGCCACTGCGGGCGAAATTCCATCACTGTTGGTGGAATTTCGCCACCCACGGGTGAAATTTCACCATGGTTGGTGGATTGCTCAGAGGGCACAAATGCTGGTGAAATTGAGAAATTACACCGCATTTTCACGAAAAATTTTACTTGGCAAAATTGTCGATTTCACCGCAATTTCACCAGCGAAATTTAATTTCACAGCATCTGTAATGGTAGTAACAATTTATAAAATCTTGGGCAATAGGTTCATTTTAATTACATGAAACACAAAAATCCAGGCACTCACCACCACAATAAACGTAGTGACCACATATTCAGCACATGGCAGTTTATTTTTAGACATTATTAAAAAACATTGGGGGGTCCTGTTGGCTGAAAGTAACCTAGAGAATGTAGCTACTACTTTGCCAAGATTTTCTTTTAGAAAGGCAGCAAGTTTAAAGGATACTTTAGTTCACAGTAATTTTGTGCACAATAAAGAATCTAATACTTGGTTACCAAAGCCGTTAGGTTGTTGTAAGTGTAACAATTGTATTTATTGTTGTGTTATAGCAAATGAAAAGACCTTCTCAACTGTTAATATTTCTAAGGAATTTGCTATTAGGCAGATGACTACATGTAATACTACTGGAGTAATTTATCTGGCAACCTGCACCTGTTGGGCTTTTTATGTAGGTAAAACTGAGAGATGTTTCAAGGTAAGAGTAGGAGAACACCATCATGCTATAATAAGAGAGGACCCACTCTAAGCCACTGCAACACATATTTTAGAAAAAAAAGATGATGCTTGTATTCATCAATTTAAATACATGGCTATTGATAGAGTTTGCCATAAACCTAGAGGTGGAAATTACAGAAATGTAATATTAAAGAGAGAAACTTTCTGGATTTTACAACTTAAAGCTACTATTCCCCCTAGTTTAAATGGGAGTTTAGATTTAAAACCCTATTTGGAAGAAAGATGATGTTCATTTTGATTTGCTTTTCATTTCCTCTCTTATTTTTGAATTAAAGGGTTTCTCTTTTATTGTCTGCAATTCCACAATGTAGCTGTATTCTCTGTGTTCCTTGTTTTAATGTAGTAATTCCAACTCTTCAAATTCTCTTTCTCCCCCACCCCACCCACATTTTTGGTAAAGTGTTTTTTTACTAATTGCAACTCAGCTCTGTTCTTTATATGTATTATTTGTATTCTATTTACCATGTAGTAATTTTTATTGCTATGATTCTGCTTCATTGCCTTTAAAATTTGATTGATGTTTTTTAAAGTGTTTAATTATGATGTCATTCATTTGCTTTGCTATATATATATGTGAACTGTTCCTTCATTATTTTAACCTTTGATAAAGGGTCCAGCGGACCAGTAACATGTCAGGTTGTTTTAAAATAAACATGTATTAATATTATCCTCTCGTGCTGCAGCTTTATTGTGGTGGTGAGTGCCTGGATTTTTGTGTTTCATTTAGCTATTTTCCATGGCACCCCATCCTAGTGCGAGCTCCTTTTGGTATCTCATTTTAACTACATCAAGTCTTCCCCAAAATCCCAAAGGCAGTTTATAGGTTCTATGTGATAACGGTGATCGTGGAAAGGCAATCGCCATTAGAGTGAGTGTACATTGATGAAAATCAATTTCGGCAATGTACACTCACGGTGCAGAAGAAAATGGCCACGAAAATTTAGATTTTTTGTTTATGGGTGGTTGTGCCCCTGCACTCCTCTACTAAAGAATTCTCAACTCAGGGGAGTGCATGTTGGGGAGTTAAAACAAAAAAAGGGAAATCCCTGATTGGCACAAAAATACCGACACTCCCAGAATCGAACCTGGCACCCTCCCAACCCTAGCCTGCCACAAACCCACCATGCCACACAGCCAGCTCAGCAGCCCACTGCCATGCTACACCTCACAAACCCACCTCCCTTCCACCTGTCGCACCGCGTGCTCGCTCCCCATCGCCGATGTACATATAGCTCATTGGATGTCACTATATTTTATTCCCCGTCTAGTAGCTCCTGTGAACAGGCACCACTATTGAGTCACCCTTTTTTCTAAGTGCTCAATAGCAGGCACCCTTATCACAGGATACCCAGTTTATGCCATTGTATCACAGATTCCATGACATTCTGTTTGATTAATGTCAAATTCTTGTTGACTGTCAGGGTGACATTCTTCTATAATCTTATTCCCAGATAATCAATGTATTCAGAAGCCCAAGACAAACCCATATCAGTAGTTGTATCCTTAATACACCATTTATTTAAAGCAAAAAATTTTTTTACTTCGGTTCAATTTATTTCCTGAGATCTCTTCAAATTCCTCTGTTGTTTGAAACACCCTAGGAATGAAGGTTTCCATATTGGATATGGAGAGCAGGAGATCATCTGCATAAACTGAAGTTCATATCTCTGTACCTGCTACAGTGATACCTTTAATGAGCTAGTGTACAGTGCAGTGAATTTAATTTCATGAGTACTGGAGTTGCTTGTCTATCACTGCGGTGTGATCATTTATTATTATTGTTTCAGAAATTTCCAACCTTTTTCCCTTTCAAAGTTCATGTCCAGTTGGATTTTAGTGTTGAAGATGATACGGACTTGCCATTGTGAGATGGTGGTCGAAGTACCAGAAGTATGTTGTGGGAGGAAAGCCATCAGTCATAGTACAGTGGCTTTTAAAGGGGTAGTATTAGGCTAGTCATCTACAATTGTGTTACATGTTCACAGTGATTTCAGTTTGAGATTTTTTTGTTTGACTGCCATTGTATACTACTTTGTGTGACTTGAATTTTTTTCCTTTGTTGTTTGTATTTATTTTGCAGACGCTGAAGAGAGAGTGGAGCTGGGAAGCCACTAAGCAGACAGGAAATATTAGTGTCAGTGTCTTAGTCACTACATGTATTATTAAATGCTGTGGAACTCTATGCACTGCTTCTCAATACATGTTCACATATTTGAATAGATGCTGAAGATTATGGTGACCAGTGGTAGTGTTAGTGTATGGGCATGTGGTGATTTTCATTGTGTGACATACCTGTACATCGCAGTAAAAATGAAATTGCAGCATTGATTCTTGTTTTGAGAACTATTATTTCTCTGTTGTATGCGCTTCTGATCAGCACTAAATAGTGGATCTCTTGATAAGATTTAATTGTCATATTCATTTGATTCCCTGTATTGTCATTGCTGAAATATTTGTGCTGGAGATAGTTGTTTTTGACACTTCAAGTTCCAGCAATATATAGAACTAATCAGAAAATCTAGGGACTCAAAATGGACCACAAAATCTAACTAGTTCTGTAAGCTTTTCCTTATTCTGGACCTCAACAAGAAGACATCTGTGCTGGGGCGGCGCACATCTTGTAAACCAGATAAAAAAAACTATCATTTTTACTTTTATTCAGTCTTTCACACTGCTTCCTTGAAAAGGATAGACCCCAACTGTACAACAAAGTTGCAGAAACAAACTCCTTACACACTGCACAGCTCACATATACCACAGACACACTAACAATGGAAGTGTCCCAAGAAGTGCACAGAAATGGTAGTTTAGGGCGTGAGACAGATGGCTTTATGGGTGTTCTAATTATGAATGATTGACGTGGTACCTCGCACTATGTCACTCCCGCTGCGATCAAGCCTGAATGGCGAATCACAGAATATGCAGTCACTAAATCTGAACATTTAACAGAATCACCCATTAAACTTCATTTTTTCATTCACCATTACTGAAACTCATGCAAAACAGGGACTGTGGTTGGAACCAACTCCATAATGACTGTGTCCCATCATTTCTGTACACTGTCTCTTTAAGTACTTTATCTACGTTCAGTTTCCTTATCAGAGGATCAATAGTTAGACTAAAAAGTAGAGGGGGAAGTGGGCATCATTGTCTTGTTCCTCTTGTTATCCTGAATGATTCTGAGATAACACCATTAGTTATAACTCCTCGGGTTATTGTATATGATTCTAATAAAATCTATATATTTGGCAGGGAACTTATATTTGTGAAGCACAACAAAAATATGGTTCCATAAAATTCTATCACAAGCTTTCTCAGCATCTTAAGACAGCAAGTCACAAGAGAAGTTCACTTTATTGACGGCCTCCATCGCATGAAATACTTTCCTGATATTGTCTGAGGATATTCTACCTTTCATGAACCCTGTCTGCTGTGATGTGATCAAATATGCAATAACTCTTTCAAGCCTATTTGCTAAAACCTTGGCCAAAATGTTGATATCTGTATTAATTAAAGAAATTGGTCTGTAGCCGCTACTGTCTAAGGGTTCTTTCCCTGGTTTAAGTATAAGAGTGATGAGCTCACACATCTGACCATTGGTCAACCATCCCTGTGAGATAGCTTCCATAAACATATCTCTTAATATGGGTGAGATTTGCTCAGCAAAAGTATGATCTAAATTAACTGGATAACCATACGGGCCATGTGCTTTATTCTTTGAGTGTTTTAATGGCCTCTAAAATGTGTGAAGAAGAGATGTCTGCTTCTAGACCCTTTGCCTGTTCAGGAGTGACTGAAGGCAAAGCCAAATCTGAATAGAAATCTGGTAGAGGGTGGGAATTATCAATTGTATCTTGTGCACGCATCTTCTTGTAAAATGTACAGCATCCCAATTTATTTCTAATGACCCGGTAAGTAAACGATTGTCTGAGGCATCTCTCATGGCCATAATGGATGTGGTAGCGGTGTTTTGTTTAAGTCTTATAGCCAGCAATTTCGATGTCTTTGAGCCAGAATCAATATAACTAAGTTTGGATTTTCAAATGGCAAACTCAGCCTCATATCTACTTAGTTCATTATACTCTGTTTTTAGTTCTAACAATTCCTCTCATACATTCTTATCATCCAGATTAGTTGCATTTCTATTTCTTTAATGCTGTTCAAAAGCTAAACTTGTGTTAGTGTTCATTGCTTCTTTTGGTGTGCACTTAAACTTATTAGCCTACCTCTAAGCCAGCATTTGAAGGACCCCCATAATATGCCACACTTAATATCCTGTGTATTATTTAATGCTACAAATTCCTTTACTCAGTAACAGTTTCTGAGGTATTTAATTTAACATTATTTAGCCTCCATATCTTGGATTTGTGAGATCTTTGCAATGCTGAAAAGTGTAATATCAGCGAGTGATCCGAAATGACAAGAGGTTTTATTTCAGTAAAATTCACCCTATCCACCAGGTGTTTATCAACTAGGAAGTCATCTATTCTAGATCCTGATTGATGACAAGGTGACCAGAGAGTAAATTATTTTACTTGTGGATGCTGCACCCCTAAGATATCTATTAAATTATAATTAGCTATCAAATCATTTAAGTCTTTTTCCGCCTTTGCTGTACCCTGCCTAAACCTAGTCCTATCCATCCAGTATAGGGTCCAAAATAGCATTTGTATCTCCAGCCAGCACCACTGTACTGGCAGTTAAGTTACTGAGTTTACTTTGTATGATATTAAAAATGTCATGCAATGGATTCGTAGGTCCATATATGTTGACCAAAGTAAAAAGTTCCCCTCCTATCGTACCCTGAAGTATTACAAATGTCCACCACTATCCTAAACTTTATTAGAGATCTTAAAATCAATGTTCTTGTTTATTAAAATTAGGACACCCACCTTCTTTGAATTGTTACCTGCTCCATAAACTTGTCCTACCCATTCCCTCTTCATTAAATTAGAGTGATGCTTCCTAAAGTCAGACTGGATGGGGGGAGAGTGTTTGATCTGACAAGAAAGTCAGATGGTCTTGAGTGAATAAGTGATTCTTGAAGTTTAGCTAGGGAGGGGAGAAGGGAGATGGGCCTGTAGTTTCTGGGGGGGGGCCCTCCTTTGTGGAGGGGAAGAACTCTAACTGACTTTCAGGCCTTGGGAACAGTGGAGGAGGAGAGAGAAAGGTTAAGGATATGGCGAAGCAGAGTGGCAATGGCTGAAGCAGAGAAGTGGAGAAGCTTGGGTTGGAGACCATCTTGGCTTGACTTAGATGGGTTTAGAGCAATAAGGGCTGAATAGACTTCTAGCGGTATGAATGGAAGGAAATATAATCAGAGGGCAGGTCAGTCACAATCTTGTTGGTCTTTATGTCCAAGGGGGATGACGGGGAACAATTGTCTGGGAGTGCACAAGTAGTAAAGAATTTGTTAAAATTCTCTGCTCCTGAAGCAGAGTCAGAGACAGGAGACTGTTCTATGTTAAGAACAGGGGAAGTACGTTTGGGTCTAAGAGGGTGTGGAGAACTTTCCAAAAGAATGCAGGAGTCTATTGATTTTGCTGCAAGTGGCACCTGAAATAATTAGCCTGCGAGAGGCATATGGCCTTGGTGCAGTTATTTCTGTAGGCCCTATAGTCTTGTAGATCTGACTGGAGATGGGAGACTTTCTAGTGGCACCAAACTTTATCCCTGGCCCTGCATTTGGCCTGAAGGTCAGCAGTGATCCAAGAGTGATGAAGTCACTTTATCCTGGTTTTCTTAAGGGGGGCATGATGGTTCCACATGTATAAGAGGAGGTCGGAGAAGAGAGATGGGGCAGAGCCAGCATCCCTTGTGGAGTAGATGGGCACCCAGTCTGTATTAGAGAAGTCATGTTGAAGGGCAGCGTAGTCTAGGTAGTGCAGTGGACAGGTCCAAATGTATTTGGGGGCTTCATGGGGGTATAAATCTTTCTTATGCAATGAGTGATACAAGTGTCACTGATAGCATCTGGGAGTACTCCAGCAGCTGTGATATGATAGGGATGAGATGATAGAACCCAGTCAAGAAGAGTGTGATCCTGGGAGCACGGGTTTAGAAGAGTAGGTTCTTTGATTAATTGAACAAGGTTTAGGGTTTCTAATTTGAGGATAGTGGACTTGGAGGAAGGCGAAAGCAAGTCAAGGTTGAAGTTCCCAAGGAGAAGCAGCTCACCACTGGATGTAAGAGATGAAATGGAAGAAATAGTGGTTATTAGAGAGTCAGGAGAAGTTTTTGGAGGTGCATAGAAGGCACCGACATGGAGCAGGGTTGATGAGGGAGTGGTTATCTGTTCTGTGAATACCTCATGGGAAGAGGTTTGGGCCTCCTTGAAGATAATGGAACAAGAGAGAGTTGTCTAATGTACAGGGCAATGCCACCTCCGCGCTTGCCTCAATCTTGACGAAATAGGTTAAAGTCCGGGATGGAGATGGCGGAGTCAGGGATTTTAGATGAAAGCCATGTTTCACTTATGCAGAGGATGTCTGCAGGGTATTGGGAGACCCAAACTTTAAGCAAGTCAAGTTTGGGAAGAAGGCTGCAAGCATTTAAGTGAAAAGACCTCAGATGTTTTGGCAGGGTGGTGCAATTTGCATTAGAGACAACTTGGCTGGTGCCATGGCTCTGGGGTTTGACAGAGGACCAGGGTTGGGGTGAACATCACCAAGGAGGAGTAAAAGAAGCAACAGAAGAGGAAGGTGTGGGGAGGGTACTTTGATTTCCTATGGGAATGAGAGTGGGTTGGGGGTTAGAGGGGATGTGAGCCTCGTCCATGCCTCTGAGAGTCTCACTGTTGGATACTCCCTGTCTTTAAATAGATTTCACATGTGGACAATCTCTATCACAGTCCAACTCCTGGCTGCAGTTTCTCTTAATCCTTATGTATTGTAAGAGTGTAATACTAAGTTTCAATTGAGGGTTGCGATAACTCTTGTAGTGTAGTAATGTATTCCTGTTAGTGATGCTTGGGTAGTGTTTTCCAAGGTCTGATAACAGCAGATACCACCAGTTTTACTAGATATAAGATGCCATCAGATAAGGATAGCATCCAACTACTGATCTGATCTCCTAGGAATCCAAGCATGGACACAATCGAAAGCATAGGATCTGATTGGATTGAATGGTCAGTTCAGGGGTCTGATGGCTGGATTACAGCTATCTGAGGATTGAATCCAAAGAGCTGACCCTCAGATCCAGAGATCCAACCCTATCTGACCTCAGATCTTCAAAAGCCAACTGGGGATCTGACATACAGGCTCAGTCAGATGGGATCGGATCCAATGGAAGACAGTACAGCCATCCACTGGAGGGTGCTCAGATCACATGGAGCAGTATCCAAGCACCACTAATTTCTGTCCGTAGGTGTAATTTGTACAGTTAGCATTTCTCCTTTTGAAATTTTTGAATTCTGGTTTTGATGGAATTCCATGAATTAGGCAGGAATTCTGCAGAATTCTGGTGAAAATCTGAAAATTCTACACAACTCTATCGCAAGCATTACTGGTGCTGCGTGCAGAATGACTGCAGTGAAGAGGAGGTATGTTTCAATCCTTATGACATGGGGGTATAATCCTGGATAGTAAATTAAGATGACACTCACCAAGGAGGCAAATTAACTTCCGGCTATACTTTCTGTTGGACAACCTGTAAGTATGAAGTATATCTGACATCAGTACAGTAAATGGGTGGGCGGGGAGGAGGGGACTCTGTGCTGCGAAGACAGAAGAAGTATCGCTTTCTAATTTTGAGTATTCTGATATATAGCAGTTCACCAGCAATTAATCCATATGCCACCACCACAAGTATGCAGAAGCACAAATGAGCAGTCACAGCACTTGAAGTATCATCTCCTACTCCATGTCACAACATTAATCAATGAAATATTATGAAATGGGTAGAAAGAATGCTGGCTCCTGACTGGTCAAGAGCTACTTTCAGCCGGGTCGTTATCCTAGCATAACAACCTGGCTGAAAGTAGCTCAACAAAAATATGTTTAAAAAATACATCTAATTTACTAAAAAGGTCCCATTTTATAATCACACTAAGGCACTCCAGGAGGTGCATTATGATGGGCTAACAGCTCTTCTCCAGTGGTGGAAATACTCAGCTTTGCCTTGTGCTTCAACCTGCGGGGGATGAGCCATTATCCCACCATAATGCACCCCCTGGCATGACTTGTTGCCTAATTAATGCATATGGAGAGGGCACTGTTACTTATATTCTTAGAGTACTGAAATTATTCATTTTCACATCACAGTTTTTGCACCCTGAGAATGCACGCTGGACCATTCCTGCAACCATAAGAGTGGCCTCCTCTGATGTCTTAAGAAACACAGTGTGGTTCCTTGCCAGCAGAACCTTCACTGTTTGTTTCCCAGGCAACTGTCTTTATGACCAGATCTTCAGCAGTGGTGGCCTGATACCCAGTGGAACTGTTATACAGTATGCATGTGTAGCCACCTCCTTCTCGAACGTCTAGGAGATTATTGAAATCACTGATGAACTGGGGGAGGGGGCTCACAGCATAGACAGACTTCCAAAACTGTACAGCATGAAAGGCAAGAAAACGTTTATCTCCCACCTTAAGGCATCTTCAAACTTCAGAATCCCTGAGTAGCTTCTTTAAAATTGCTGGGGGCACCACACAGAACCCCACAGAAGAACCAGGACTCTTGTTGTCTTACGGGCCTCAGCTCCCCCAGGCCCTGTACCCCCAGAAGGTGTAGGATCTTACGTCAGCCAGACCCGTGAAAATATAAACTCATGAACTGATTAAAAACAGGATTTTATATTTCATTTTTCCCTATTTACAAATGAATCAGACTCACAATTTCTTCCAAAATGAGATCAATTTATTTCTCCTGGGCCCAAAAGATTTAGCGGTCCACAGGGGTTCATCACTCCTTATACAAATATTCCTGCTCCAGGCAGCTAAACTTTTATACAGTTAAAATGGCAGCAAACTTTTAGCAGAGCAATGTCTTTAATAGCTCTCAAACAGCAGATCTGATTTTCCTCAGGAACCTAGCAACCCTCTACCTGGGCCATGAAGCTCCCCGATTCCATTGTCACTTGGTAAGTATCTAACAGAGCTTCCATCTGATTTCCTGGGGGGAGGGATTTCCTAATTTCTTCCACTAATTGGGAAGTAGTACAGCTTCTCCCACTGTTACCTGACTTTCAATTCCAGTCTTCCAGGGACACAGATGGTGCAGTACCTGACAAAACCAACCACACCATACCCCCACCTCCTCCTGTCTGGTCGCTTTCCTGGTCTGCTCAGCTTCCGTGAACACAATAACCTCTCCAAACAGCATGGTGGCCCTTTCCTTTCCAAGTTATCCTCACTGGAGCAGAACCATGGCCTAACCGGGCCTAAAGACCTACTCATAAAATGGAGGCTTCGGGCCTGCCCCAGACACAGGGCATGGCAGACCCACAGTGTACCCAGGCCGTGCTCCACTCCTGTGGCTGCTAACCATTTGAGCTGCTGTGCCGCACTGAGAGACAGGAGCCCTGCCACAACTCCTGGATCCCCAACAGCCCAAACACCTCTCCAGCTAGCATGCTGCTCTTCTAAAGGACCGTAAAAAAGATGTAACTGCTGCCTAACTGTCCCCTCTTCACCATCCTCCTGCTACCCCATAAGTGCAAACCAGCTCTGGGGGATACCTCCAGGGCACTCAGCATCCCACTTGACTAAAGACAAGCAGCCCCTAGACCTGTTCCTCCAAACAGGCCCTAAAGGGGTTTGAGGCTTCCCCTGGTGCCCTCTCCAGTAGGACCCTAGGCCACATTGCCACACCTGAATGCAGAGGCCCTGCCACAGCCTACTGCAACCCTGACAACCCAGGCCCACCACAAGCCTACCAGAGCTTACCAGAACCCTGGGGTCTACCTATCCTGCACCTCCGTTATGCTTGTATCCACCTCCCAGAGCCCGGGGCCCCACAATAACGGCCGTAGCTACCTGTCTACATATCCTCCCTTGGATGCTTATCCAGGGAACCCGATGTACTCCCACTGTAGAACTAAGCCTACCTAAAGCAGGGGGGTCTCCCCACCTTGCACTGCCCTGCAGTGCCCGTTGGTCTCCTGCTCTCTCCTCCAAAAGCCCCAGAAACTTCCTGTTCCTGCCTATTTATACTCTTACTAACCTGATTTCTGCTGCCACCACATGGCAACCAGCAGGAATTGTGTCTCCCAGAGCACTAATAGCTCCCTAAGCTCTGGAAGCATTATGCAGGAGGGAGTCCCTAAAGGGAGCATAAGACTCCCTCAAAAGAGAGGAGACTTACACATGGTTTGTACATATCCCAGGTGCAGAGAGCCACATCCTCATGTCAGTCCACACTGCACAGCATTATGTGTACCTGCTAGCCTGCAACAAATTCTTCCCCACAGTCATAAATAAAATTATGTTTCTGGTTTTATTTGTTTAGGATTGCTGTTGGTTAAAAGTATGCATATAAAAATTAAAAATGGTGAGGTTTTTTTAGATTTCAAAATTCCACGGATCTCTGCAAGTGCAGAGAGGGAGAACATCAGGCATCCTGTTAATGACCCTGGAACTATTTAACAGTGAAAAGCAGGGATGTGTATAGGGGCCCAATAACATTTCTTGAATACCACTAATAGTAGGGCTTCTGAATATTTGGGAGCTATTCCTGAATAGGAAACTATTCATATTCAAGAAATACTATTTGTTCCCAACTGAATAATAAAAGTAGAAAAATTACACAAATACCTTTCCACCACAGTTGCTTAACTTACTTTCCCACCCAAGACATATATATCTACCCAGAAACAGTTCAAACATGCTGTGCTCAACAGACCTGGGCAGGGTGCTAATGCAGGGCTCCCGCCCTAACAATTGCTCGGACAAAAAGAGCACCAGCACTCCAGAGCCAGGAGCTGGTGGATAACTCCAGTGAAGGAAGTCCCCACCAATTTCTTGAAGAAGTGTTAATTTGTTTTGGGTAAGATCCCACTTCATAAACAGCAAACATCAAACCTTTTTCTCAGAACAATGGCTTCGCACTGGGGCATTTGGTATCACAGACTTTATTCTGAGAAAAGGTTTGCTCTTTGCTGTTTGCCTTATATTGTAACCCTTGTTCTTGCACATCTCTTTTTTTGAAAGATGCTGCCCTCCTGGACCTGGTTGATGCTCCCAACTGCCTTTTCACATTGCTTGGCCACCTTCAGATCATCTGTTATGTTTACCCCAAGGTCACTTTCTAGTTTTGTTGTTGTTAGCATCCCCCCCCCCACAAACATTTTGTATTCCTCTCCAGGATTCCTGTGGCCCGAGTGCTTGATGTTGCACTTTTTTGCATTGAATTTAAGCTGCCACTCTCTTGACCACTCCTCCAATTTGCATAGATCTCTCTTCATTTTATCCAACACGTCTGGAGTGTCTACCCTATTGCAGATCTTCGTGTCATCCACAAAAAGGCACACCTTCCCTTCCAGCTCCTCCGCAATGTCACTAATGAAGACATTGAAGAGGACTGGCCCAAGAACTGAATCCTGTGGCACCCCACTGGTCACGTCCGTCTCCTAAGATTGAACTCTGTTCACCACCACCTTCTGTGTCCTGTTGCTCAGTTTCTGACCCATTGTACCATCTTGGGGCCTAGTCCCAAACTGTGCCACTTGTTTACTAGCCTCCTGTGTGGGACGGTGTCAAATGCCTTGCTAAAATCTAGGTAGGCCATGTCCACTGCCCCCCCCCCAATCCACTACCTTGGTTACTCCGTCAAAGAAATCTATCAGAAGCGTTTGATAAGATCTCCCTACTGTGAATCCATGTTACCTCAGGTCTTGTGCCCCACTAACATCCAGATATGCCACAATTCTTTGCTTTAACATGGATTAAATGATTTTCCCCACCACTGAGGTCAAGTTGACTGGCTTGTAATTTCCAGCCTCCACCTTGCTCCCACTTTTGTGTAGTGGTACCACATTTGCCCTCCTCCAGTCCTCTGGCACCGCTCTAGTGGTTTGTTAAATAGGGCTGTCAGTGGTGCCCCTAGTACCTCACCAAGTTCTTTCAGTATTCTGAAATGCATCCCATCTGGCCCCATTGCCTTGTCCACTGTTAGTTTCGACAGTTCCTTTAGGAGACTCTCTTCTGTGAAGGAACTGGTGTCCATCTTCCCCGTGCATATTTCTTCCCCCTAATTTTGGTCCCTCACCTTCCCTTTCCTTAGTTAATACTGAGCAGAAGTATTCATTTAGAATTTCTGCTTTTTCTAGGTCCCACTCTGCACACACACACACACACACACACACACACCTTAATTCAACCTCACAGTCAATCTATTGGTCTTCTTCCTTTCCCTGATGAACCTGAACAAGGTTTTGTCACCTTCTTTTACTGATTTTGCTATCCTTTCTTTAGGCTACACCGTTGTTCACCTGACTGCCTTCCCCACCTCCTTCTGTTTTGCCTGGTACACTTCCCTGTCTCCCTCCCTTGTTTCCTTGTGCTTTCTGAACACGTTTTTTTTTCCCTAACCTTCCCTGCTACCTCTTTTGAAAGCCATAGTGGTTTTTTCTTTCTTTTTGCTTTGTTTATTAGCTTTACACAGAGGCCTTTTGTCTCTGCTATGTCTCCTTTAAGTTTCTGCCACTGTTCCTCCACTCCTCCCCCATCTCCCTTCACAAGAATTTTCTGGAGGTGTTCTCCCATTTTTGCAAGGTCTGTCCTCTTGAAGTCCAGGACCATTACTTTTGCATGGCTGAGCCCTCTGCTCCACTAAAGGAAGAGTCAGCTGTAAAATACATGGATTCCTGAATATTGGGCCACCGAATACCACATATTGAGCCCAATATTAAGGAAAAGGTATTCACACACACCTAATGGGAAGGTCAGTAAGCCTTCTACAAATGGTTAAGTACCTTGGAATTGGTAATTCAAATCTTACAGGGGCACAGAAGAAAAAAAAGCTGAGCTGTCAGGAATGGTAAGGCACAACAAAAGACTTCCAACTTTACCGCTAGGTAGCTCAGAGCAAACAAATAGCTGAATTATACTGCTGTAGCCTAGACTGGTTAGAATGGAGAAGAGGTCTGCTTATCTCTGCAGCATAATCAAATGTGCATTGTTAAAATCCGGATAATTCCTGACTATGTGGGGTCATGCCACCTCACCTCTTGTTTAACAGGGAGGACACCACCCAGAAAGATAATAGTCAAAGTCTATGGAACTATGGTGAAAGATGCTCTTTTTTTCAGCAGGATAAGTCATTTAGGAACAGTCCAAAAAGGCTTGTCACGAGCAAGCAAAGCACAGCCAGTACTCATATACCATACCCATATAGCCAATTGGTGAGGCTAAAAAGAAATTATTTGAAACTTGGCTTCCTGGCCAGTGCCCTTAGGGGTAACCCTTGCCTCAGTGCTTACACGCTAAGGTTCTTTGTCTTTTATCTTTTTTGTTTTTATTTGGCTCACCACAACCTAGACGCAATAGACCAACTTAGGGTAGCTGGTTCATTCACTGGGGTGTCATGCAGGTGAGGTACACTGAGTTCTGGTAGGAAAAAACACGTGTCTGTGTCTTCTATTGGCATCCTTTGCAGACCGTGTGAGAGGCCCTTCAGCACCATGCATTCCTGCTTAAAGCTGAACCAGCCTAACATTTTGTGGTGATTTGCATATATGGCCCATGATGCTTTGCATTATGGGGGCATGTGTGAATTTGTATTTCTTTGAAATTTAGCTTCCCAGCCAATGCCCTTTGGCGTAACCCTTGTGTCAGTGCTTATGCACTAAGGTTCTTTATCTGCATATCTTGTTCACTGTATAAATATTATATACCTTTTATTTAAAATGTCTGTGACTGTGCAGTGTTCTTAAAAAGCCACAGGTAATTTATTTTACTGTTAATCGGTATTAATACTTCAGTGAGCTGTTCGCTATAACCTATTGTATAATTTCAATGCTGTAATTGTACCTGCCTAAAATTGTTTTTTTGCCAGGATGTCTTGTATTTTGTTTTCCCCCCTCTGCAATGTGTTTTACTAACTTACCAGGTTGTACCTAAAAAAATGCATTTATTTGCCAGGTGTTCCTACCCGGTCAACAAAAAATAAGAAATTATGCAACCAATCAATAAATCAATCAACCAATCAATCAATAAGTAGGATGTGTTCCGCCTCCAAGAGCACGTACCAGGTTCAAGCTGTACTGTTTCTAATGTAGAAGTGGGTTCAGGAGTGCCTGAACTGAATTGGGGTTCCAAAGTTTAGGCCTTGTGCTATGTGAAAGGCATAAGCAGGGCAATAAGGGAAAAGCCCACTGGTAAATTCCTAACAGGCTAATGGTAGCACTGGTGAAGTGTGTTAAGACATTTGTCAGGCAGGGGTACTGTGACACCATCCCTCTCTGTGCATGTGAAGCTTCACACAGGTGTATTCTAGGGTGCAATTTTGTGCTGGACACCCAGTCTGAAGCCTGGTCAACTGTAGAGTGGATGACTTGTAGAATATGGTAGTGCACTGTACCTCCCAGCCCTTCATGCTGGCTCTGAAGGTTGGATGTGTACTACTACAGTGTTTACCCTGGTTTACTGTCCGCAACCTCCCCAGCATTCTGCAATGCACACCTTGTGCTTTGATTGTGGTGTTTTGTAATCTTATTATTGTATGTACAGCACTCTGAGCCTATGGGAAAAAGTGTTTTAGAAATAAAAATTGCCTTGACCTGTCTGAGGGTCATGTAGATCACTACCCCACGTCTACTCCTACTCACCTGTGTAGCACAACAGGTGACATCACATTGGCATAGGGGGCTCTTATGCAACATTGCAGGGGCTTCCATGTGTAGAGGGCACCATGCAGTTGTGGACGTCCCTGCACAAGTGTGGAGGGCATTGAGGATCAGGTTCTAAGTTCCTACATGCAGGACTTCAGTTTTCTCTTGCAGCTAAGCTGCTGACGTCACTCACTGAATTAAGTTGTCTACTGATGGCAAACAACAGTTGTGATTGCTTCCCCTAATTACGCCTATATTATTTTTCCTGTTGTGATACTCAATTATTGCCACTGCCCCTCGTCAGCACTTTTGTAACTACCCCAGCTTTGGAAACACTGATTCCCCCTCCCTCTCACTCGACTTAAACACTCCCAACACTTCCAATCTCTCACTCCACGTTTCCTCCCTCCCCCTTATGTCCTTGTCCCATTCACTCACTCTGCGCACTCCCTACCAAACTCCCCCCTTACCAACCTGCCAATGCCTGACTATGCCTCCGAGCCTCCTGCAAACCTGTGTCCTAAATTTATGAATTATTTTATACAATATAAACATATCCCTGCCACTCACCCCTTTCATCCTCTAGCTCACTCCTCCATACTCCCATCTCCCTACCTAACTTCACATTCACTTATCTTACAATGCTTGGCAACATCCCCTTGGCTGCTTCTCATTGTCTGTTGTTAAGGGTATGTTTTTATATTCCTTGTAAAGTTATTGCCTGGCATACATTGTACAAAGCCTGCTAACTTTTATTTGCTTGTTTCTGTTTCTTTGATACATTGTTTCTTTGTTCTGCTATTATAACCGGTGCTAATCTGTAGATGTGGAAGCTATGTGAAAGAACTTCTAGCTCAAAGGTGTTAATTCGTGATCAGATAAATACTGAAATGGCTTCACTCACTAAAGTAGGTTCAGCTACTGAAAGGCACTCTGTTCTGGCACTCTTACTTCCAAATGTGAACCTGTTAGCAGGCACATCAAATGTTACCCACACACACACATACAGGTGTCTGAAATTAACATGCCTTTGTTCATCTGTAAAGCATGGAGACCCACACACAAGACTCAGCATGGGAGTCAAAAACAGGATGTGGAAAAACTGAAATTGTACCTTCCGATCAGCCTGCTCTGTTTCTTAAACTTCATTTAGTTGATTTAACCAAAGCCACAGATTCACATAACAGTTTTAAAATGATAGCGTGGAATGCATCTTAAGTCCTGGCCAAATCCCGAGCCCCCCCTCCCGTCAGTAAAAATGCTACTAACAGCTTAAGGTTCAGTTTCGGTTGATTATCATCTGTATCCCCCTTCCCTGGTCACCCCTGGTAAAGGGCCTTTAGTCTCAGTGGGCCCACCCAGTCAACAAAATTCAATAAATAAATGAATAAAAGTAATTTGTGAAGACACATTGATACAAAGTTAGAGTGCCTAGCACAACATGTTTACTGTGTAGGTTTTACAGATGCTATTGTTTGCACTGCTGCATTTTACAAGTAGCAGAAACCTCATACAGCTTTATATTATAAAAATATAGCTCACAAAAGTAGTCGTCTAGAAACTCAGTGAAACTTGCAGCACTGCATCTGTGAATCAGCAGGGCAGAATGCTAACTTCAGAGTAATTCAATTTATTAAAACTGTTACAACATTATCAGATTCAAACAGCTGCTCTGCTTTAGAGTTACTGCTGCAAAAGCTGTTTATTGCTTTTAATATGGCAGCCCACAAAGCAACAGAAATCAAAGACAGTTATTTGTAAAGCAGTAATGGCACAACTGGTTTAGCTCATAGAAACCTGGAAACAGACAATGAAGGAAAAAAGACCATTAGTCCATCCTGTCCACCTGTAATACCCTATCTAACCAGAGACCTGTTGTCTTTATGGGGTTTCTGATAGCGCTACCCACACCCATGTTCCCTGGCTTGCTGCTACCCCCTGAGTAACAACTAAGAACTTCACTCTGTCCAAGCTGTGCTTTGAACCATTAATACTTTTGGTACCACCCCTTCAGCCAGAAGTCTGTTCCATGGCTCAGTCACTCTCTTTTTCTTTTTCATAGATACATAGACACTGTCAGCAAATAAGGGCCTATGTCCCACCCAATCTTCCCATTTGAGCTTGTAAGTTCCCTTTATGTTTTTCTATAAGTTTGTTGCCCCTTACCCCTGACCTCCAGAATTCCCTTTGTCTATCCTGTGAAGCACACATTAAGCATGAGGCTTAATGTTAAGCTGCCGCCCCTTTAAGATCACTTAGAACCTGCATGTATCTAATTGCTGCACTGCCTGGAAGTGCCATGTTGGTCTGTCAGTCAGAGAATTGTCGGTCTGGGCTAGACCTCATGAAGAGAACATCTGCAGTACAGCAAATAAACCTGCCTTATTCTTTATTTTATGCGTCCGACTAGTTATTCTCACAGTCCAGATGGGATCCTCGCCAGCAGCACCTACAGCAACCGAAGGGGCTGGCAGGTCACAGAGAATGTAAGGGGTCTTTTAGTTAGTGGTGGACCATACAAAAAAACGCCACACATGGTGGAGAATGCGGCCCTTCTATTGTCTAGAACCCAATCTCGCTTGCCTGCGTCGCTGGTTACCCCAAGTCATCACCCCAGTATGTCTGAACTGCGTGAATATTTTACAAACAGCTGCATAGATAAACAAAAAATTAACTGTTTCCTGTATTATACAGCAGCCTGCAGCCCTCCCCTAACATTGTGACTATGAAAAAATTAAAAATTTGTTCAGCATTCCTAGCCATCTAAACAAATGTACTTTCGGCAAGGACTGACAGGCTTACATGGCACTGCAACAATTAGATACATGCAGGTTCTAAGTGCTCTTAAAGAGGCGGCAGCTTAACATTAAGCCCCATGCTTAATGTGTGCTTCACAATCCCATGCATTCTTAAATCCTATGATTGTTTCAGCCCCCACCACTTCCTCTGGTAGGGTGTTCCACTTGTCCACCACCCTTTCTCTGAAGAAATTATTCATGTCTCCTCTGGGAGGCAATATAGCACAGTGGTTTAAGGCTCTGAGCTACAACTCTGGTGACATCCAGCAGACCAGACCTGGGTTTGAATCCCACAGCTTCCACTTGCATACTGTATGACCCTGAACAAGCCACTTAACTTCCCTGAGCTCCCAGGTCGCTCCTGTAAAAAAGCTTTCAGCTTAGTGTGCTACTCCTGGTTAAACAACTAAATAAAAGAATAATTAAAAGAATTGCCCTCCCTCCAGCTCCATCCCATGACTTCTAGTCCTGGAACATCTTTTTAAGTGGAAAATAGTGTATTCCTGCACCCTGTTCCTCCCTGTAAGGTACTTGTATGTCTCTATCTATTGTATTCCCTCTCTCCCTCCTCTCCACCAGGAAGTACATATTCAAGTCCTGCAGCCTGTCCTCATAGGACTTGTGATGCAATCCCTGTACAATCTTTGTTGCCCTCCTCTGAACATTCTCTATCCTGTCTATGTCCTTATGTACAGAAGGTAAGGTCTCCATAACTGCACATTGTACTCCAGGTGGGGCTTCACTAGTATCTTGTATAGTGGAATTATGACCTCACTTTTCCTGCTGGTGATGCCCCTGCCTATGCATACCTGATCCCAGCATCCCATTTGCTTTACCTGCTGCCTTGTCGCACTGTTTCCCTACCTTGAGGTCATAAGAGATAATACCCCAAGGTCCCTTTCCTGCTTAATGAATGCTATATTCCCCCAAAAAAAAACTGATATGCTGTTCCAAGGTTTTTGTGCCCCATGTGCATTATATTGCACTTCTTTGTGTTGAAGTTCAACTGCCTAACCCTTGATCATTCTTTAAGCTTCTGCAGGTCCCTCCTCATTTTGTCTACATTGCATGTCCACTCTGTTACAGAGCTTCGTGTCATCAGCGAACAGGGAAATTCTACCTTCTAGGTCCTGTGCAATGTCACTGATGAAGATGTAGGATAGGACCGGTCCCAGCACTGATCCCTGTACCCCACTGGTCATTCTTCCTTCTGTGGAGTGACAGCCATTTACCACCACCCTCTGTGTCCTGCCACCCAGTCAATTACCCACCCACCACACTACTGTCCTGCTGACTCCCATATTCCCCAGTTTGTTTAATAGCCTTCTATGTGACACAGTGTCAAAGGCCTTGTTGAAGTCCAGATAGGCCACTTCCACTACCCTCCTGATCCGCCTTCCTTGTCACCCAATCAAAAAATTCAATGAGGCTGGTCTGGCATGACCTCTTCCAGGAGAAACCATGCTGCCTTGGGTCCTGTGATCCACTGGCAACCAGACGTTCCACCAATCTCTCCTTCAGTAGTGCTTCCATGAGCTTCCCCACTACCAAGTTCAAGCTGACTGGTCTGTAGTTCTGCGCTTCCTCTTTGTTCCCTCTTTTGTAAGAGGGGACTACATGTGCTGTCCTTTAGTCTTTTGGTACCTCCCCTGTTTCCAGTGATCAGCTAAACTGGATTGCCAGAGGTTCAGCCACCACCTCTCTTAGTTCCTTTAGGACCCTGGGGTGCATCCCGTCTGGCCCCATTGCTTTATCAATTCTTATTGCTTCAGGACCCTTTCCCCTGTAAAGGGACTAGTGTCCATTTCTGCACCCTTCCCACCCATCGTACTCCTTTCAGGCTCATTACCTTCCTCTTCCTCAGTAAAGACTGAGCAGAAATATCTGTTCAGTATGTCAGCTTTACTGTTGTCATCACTATCCCTCTTTTTGCTCTTATTTTTTCACTTATGTACCTGTAAAAGGTTTTGTCTCCTCTACCCGCTGATTTTGAGATGCGCTCTTCTGTCTAAGCTTTGGCTTCCCTTACTGCTCTCCCTGCCTTCCTTTGCTTCTCCTAGTACTTCTCCCTATCCCCTTCTGCCTGCATCTTTTTGTATTGCTTGAATGCAATCTTTTTGGCTTTCACTTTCTCCACTGTCTCCTTGGAAAACCATAATGACCTCCTCTTCCTCTTCCCCTTGCTAACCTGCTTAATGCATAATTCTTTTGCTCTTGTAATCCCTGTTTTAAATGTTGCCCACTGTTCCTCCACCCCTGATTCCCTCCCCATCCCCATTAGTGCCTCTTTCAAGCATGTCCCCATTTCCCAAAGTCTACCCTCCTAAAATCCAGGATATGTGTTTTTGTGTGGTTTGGTTTTGCTCCTTCTGTGATGTCATACCACTGTGACAGGTGATCACTGTTCCCCAGATGCTCCCCCACTGTTACCTCTATTGTACTGTCCCTGTTTGTGAGCACGACATCCAGAATTGCCTTCTGCTGAGTTGGTTCCATGACCAGTTGCTTAAAGAAGGCACCTTAAAGGAAGTCCAGGATAAATCTGCTCCTGGTTGATGCTGCTGCTGGGAGGCTCCAGTACACATCTGGAATACTGAAGTCTCCAATGAGCACCACTTCCTCCTTGTCTACCATTCTTTGGATGGCTAGCATCAGCTCCCTATCTGTCTTTACCTCCTGGGCTGGTGATCTGTAAACCACCCCTGTGCAGATGTCTGACCACATTTTCCTTTCTAGTGTAACCCACAGTATATCTCCCCTATTTTGTTCCTCTGGATCTCTGTGGCCTTTATGCCATCTTTCACATAAAGTGCCACTCCTTCTCCCTTCCTGCCTGCCCTGTGTCTTCTGAATATGTTGTAGCCAGGTATAGCCATCTCCCAGTCATGGTTATCATTATACTAGGTCGCTGTGATGGCCATAGTGTCCAGGTCCGACTGCACCATGGCTGCCTAACATAAAACATTTTCACATCCTTCTTGAATCTCTCCCCCTTCACCAGCTTCCACCCATGCCCCCATGTTCTAGATTTGCTATTCCTGTTGAATAGTTCCTCCCAGTTTACTTGTTCATAGCTTTCAGGACCTGGAAGGTCTCAATCATGTCATCCCTCTCTCATCTGGCCTCCAGCATGTACATGTTCAGTGCCTTAAGCTGATCCTTGCAGGATCTGCCCTGCTGGCCATGGATCATTTTGGTAAAAATATGCCCTACTGAGAATTGAATCTGGACCCTCAGAATACCATCCTGGTGCTCTGTCACTGAACTGTTGGTTCAACAGATTTAACAGGATGTAGAAAGATCAGGTACATACCAGTGCAGCACTTACAGGCCTTCAGAAGCATACCCTAGTCAGGTGACAGGACTCACATCTAACTTCTCAAATTTAAAGAAAAAGTGGTTAAATCAAACCTTTTTACTACTAGGGTAACCCGTTATATCCTTTATGCTGTGGGATACATCGCAATGCCCTCAAATACCCTGCAGCATTTTGGGTCTCTTTTCAACTCATTCCTTTCCAGAGTGTAAATATAGTATCAGTCAAAATGTTCCATGCGTAACATTTTTCAAAATGGCCACCTTGAACAGAATGAGTTACCGGTATTTTTTTCTTTGATTATTCTTTGGGTACTGTGTGTACAGTTTAAGCCAGTAACTTCCGCCACCTTATTTGGGATGTGCTGCAAAAGATGAATGTTGAGGTTCCTGTGGGCGGTTTTGCAATTTCATGCTATTTACTTCATGCCTTCAGTAGCCTGACATGAAGAGGAACAAAAGGAAGAATGCAATGAACTTTGTAGACCTCTAGAAAAAGAACATCATTAAATTATTGAAAACTATTAAATAAAATGGGAAACCTGAAAACTGCCATGTCAATGCCTTTCACAGGAAATGTCTTCATAAATTGGAGGTACTTAATTGCAACACAACTGGTCTCCTCATCTCTATACCTCATGATCTCATTGTCAAACTAAGTATTCCAGCATTTGATTTAGGAAATGTGGTCTTCAGCGCCACTCCATGCCCACCCTGAAGTATTTGGACTAGATCTCTTTTTCCCTTTTATGTCACTTTGCTCCAACCACCCAGCCCACACCCATTACTGCTCGCTCTACTTGTCCATCTCTCTCCGCTCCTGTTACAGTAGGCACCACTCTCACTGTGCTAATCTGATATCCCTTTTCTGGCTTGGCTCCCTCCCCCAGTAACCATAACTCTTTATTCTCTCCCCCCTCCTCACACTCCCTGAGTAGCGCTGGCTCTCATACCTTTTCTCTCTGTCTCCCTCTGTCATTTATCCCCTGCTCCTGCACCTCAGGTGGACAGCACTCTCTGAGTAGTGCTGACTCTCATACCGTCCCTCTGTCTTTCCCTCTGTCATTCATCCCCTGCTCCTGCACCTCAGGGGGACAGGATGCCTTCTCAGTGCAGGCTTGCCAGGCTCGGTTATATTCCTTTCTGCCACCTTCCACTCTCCCCACTCCTCCAGTGCTCTTAAAGTTTTCCCATGGGATACCGCCCATGTCTGTACAAGTTTTTAACTTCCAGAGTAACGGTTCAATTCCTATATCACCTGACTTCTTTTCCATACCAGGAAGTTGCATTTATGAACCTCAATTAAGCTAAACTTATACCTGTATCATGTGGCATTTTAAAAAATGTATGCCTGGTATGGTAATACTACTCTGTCACGCTGCTTTTAGCCTCTTTGAACAGCTGGTATTATTACTATTCCTTTTATATTGATTATTGTATAGAAACATAGAAACATAGAATTTGACGGCAGATAAGGACTGCTTGGCTGACCCAGTCTGCCCATTTCCCTACCTAATGGATAACTTGCAGATCCTAGTTAACCAGCAGCCTACTTCTTCCTAACCCCACCCCCTAGAATTGCCTTATGACTGTCCCATGCATGCTTGAATTCCACCACTGTTTTTGATTCCACAACCTCCTCCGGAAGGCCGTCCCATGCATCCACAACCCTCTCTGTGGAAAAAATACTTCCTTAAATTACCTCTGAGCCACCCCCCATCTTCAAATTGTACCCCCTTGTTCTTGCACACCTCTTTGTTTGAAAGATGCTACCCTCTTGGACTTTGTTGATTCCCTTGAGGTACTTTAAAGTTTCTATCATGTGCCCCCTCTCCCTCCTTTCCTCAAGGCTATACATATTAAACTCCTTAAGTCTCTCTTCATATGTCTTCTGGTGCATACCCTGCACCATTTTAGTTGCCCTCCTCTGGACAGGTTTTTCACGTTCTCCCTTATATCCGTCCTCTAGGAGGCCTCTGGAAAAAAAATTTTTTCAGCTCTGTAAGCTTTTTCTGGTAAAACCTTTCAAAATAAATCAGTTAATAATGTGCTTCCAACAGCAGTAAGGTTACCTTCACCATTTATTCCTTGTTTGTCTATGTCCATATCTTAATACAGCCCATGAGAGAGAGAGAGAGAGAGAGAGAGAGAGAGAGGGAGAGAGAGAGACATAAATATGGATGGATAGATAGATAGTTAGAGAGAGAGAGAGAGATTGTACAGGTGTTGTACTATAGTTCCTGTACTGTATGCTACTGTTGAATTACTGTTTCTGTCAAAAACAGGATTTTTGCACAGGAATGTCCTGGATACTCAGTTTCTTATATTGTTAATGGTAGTCTTTTAGGGAGAGTCTAATTTCTGCTGCATTTATCTAAGTGAGTGTGAAAAGATAAGACTCAATCACCATGAAGCCTGGATATTACAATTTTATCTGCCAATTCTTCAGGGCCATACAGTCTCGACCTTTTGCATACTCTCCTTAGTCATGGGATGTAGTCCTTCTCTAGATTATTCAGAAAGTCTATTTGACACGATAGTAGTATGTTACCAAATTGTTTTAAGGTGCTGTCATAACAGTAGTAGTCATTTTGTTGAAGGTTTATTAGCCTTTCATTTGGCAGCTTGCTCTCTGTGAAATCAAAGAGAACTGAAGCCAGGACAGCCTCTGTTGCAGTTCTTATTTTGCGAGCTTATATATCTGTGATCTTAGCCACTAAACCTTTGAATATTTGTATGCACATTGCCAGTCCTTAGAGCTAATTGGTTGGCAAGTTTTGTGCACATTATGATCTTGACCTTGTATGTAAGCCAGTATAAGTGCATTGTTTGTTTCTCATCATAATTAACTCCAGGTTGCCCCTGAAAAAGGGACTGTAATGCTCAGTGGTCAGCTTGTTGTTTCAGAAGTTATTAATTACTTAAAGGAGTAGTCCACCCAGAATTTGCAGAAACATATGTTGTGCAGAGTGTTTTGATTTGTATGTAAAGTTCTAGTGTGTCCTTCCCTCTGTTGGATATTAGGAGTTTTTCCTAAATTAGCCTACTAGCTTTACAGCAGTTTTACGGCCCCTGGGGATCTCCAGCTCAGCAAGTTTATTGCCTTTCTTGCTTCTGCAATGCACCCTGTGTCATGTGACATTGATGCAGCTGAGCCCATAGATTCAACATATGCACTGCTTTAAAATTGGTTCACAACAGCAGAGCTGTGGAACTTTTCTTATCCAGTGAGCACAAATGGCTACATTTACAGTCCAGCAGATACATGAGAGTCAGCTGAGTGGGTTTTCTGTAAGGAAACAGCTACTAAATAGCACTAATTCAGTATTTTTGTTTTCTGTGTGTCAGGTCTCGCTAGCAGGAGTGTTTTCATTTTCTACATACAACCGTAAAAAGAACAGAAATTGCCCCAGATATTCAGTGCTATTATCAGTAAAGACTAGCTGTTGTTGTTTTTGTTTTTTTTACAGAAAACCCACTCAGTTAGCTCTCAAATATTTGCTAAACTGTAAATGTTGGTACCAGCATTCTATTAAGTAGAACTAGCAGTTAGTGCTGATTTTGCTCTGTGAAATGATTTTCATTTTTTTTTTTACAAATGTGAAGTATATTTTTAATAAAGAATTAAAATATGTATGTGTGAGTTATTTAATTAGTTTGGCAAATAAAATACAAAACAAGTGTTTTATTATTTGAAAAAGTGCAATACACTAAGTTTGTAGTGCTGTAAACCATCATGAAATGTAATCAAGTGTGTAGCAGAAATAGTCACTTTCAATTTGGCATCCTGTTGCTTTCGTGTCATAGTTCACACAGGAGATAAATTGACTTTGAAGTATTTTGCAGTTTCTAGGCTGCAGATTCATACCATACACTTCATGTATTTGTTCAGTAAAAATGCATGAACTAGGCTGGCCCAGTGGTGCTGAGGGTTGAGGTGCTGGACACTACACCTTGCACTGTGCCAGCAACCCAGATTAGGGAATGAGCCCAGAATGTCAGGGGTCAGCAACGAGAGGGGGCAGGGAGGAGCTGGATTGAGCTGTCATCCGACAGCTCTCCTCTCCATAGGAGGGCTTGGCACTGGACAGGATAGTGGACGGTGGATGTAGAGTGAGGGCACTGCTGGCTGCTTGGCAGCAGCTGTGTCTCCACACGGCTTCTCACCTGGACCTTGGTCCTTCATGCTGGTGCCTTCTGGGGGGGCTTAGGGACCATGGCATAGCTCACACACTGTGAGAAAAAATACAAACAACTCCCTGACATTATGCACTATGATGCTGGGATCATGGTCCACTAGGATCCAACTGAATACTGGGGATGGTGTAGGTACCCCCAGTGCTAGTGACAGGGAAAGGGCCAAATTAAAATGTTAAACCCTGCTAATGTTTAATAGGGCATTAAAGCAGCTATGCGACTGAGGGGCAATAAAGGAATAAAAAGGTATATAATGGCTACAGCAGGACATGTAAAGGGGACAGTGTATGAACTGCAGTGGGATTATGTATGTGCTGCCTGTGGACAGGTTAAAATAACAGCAGTGACAGGAGAAAGAGAGGGGACATGTTTGGCACATTCAAGTACTTGAAAGGGATAAATAATGTTGATAAGAAAGGTCTCTTTAAGCTGAGTGGCAACCATATCACCAAGAGGCACATTCTTAAGCTGGAGGGTTGGAGGTTTAGCAGGGATGTCAGGAAGCATTTCTTCAGAGAAAGGGAGGTGGACAATTGGAATGTGCTGCCGGAAGAGGTCATCTCGTTAAAGACAGTGAGCAACTTTAAGAGAGGCTGGGATAGGCATGGGGGAAGATAAGAATCATGGGTAGGGAGGATGGGAGGAGTGGGTAGGGAGGGCAGGGACATTAGCTCAAGCTGTGGGCCCTGCAATATGAGCAGATTTGATAGACCAAATGGCTTTCTTCTGCTGGCTTGTTCGTATGTAAGAAGACTGAATAAAAATGTTAAATTGTGCAGTCGCTTTGAAGAGCACAGGGACAGCTAGCAGACTTTCGGGGCAAATTAAAACAAAAGTGTTTCTGCTGACTGCACCAAGGCATGAAAGGGGGGGCACTGGTGGACTGCAATTGAAATTGTTATTCAACAGCCAAGTCTGCAGGCTTTGTCTTCAGTTTCAGCTAATCAGAAGGCCAGGATTGCTGCCAAGGACTATGGGACCTTTCAGAGGACTGATGGAGGAAAATACTGGGGAAATACTTAGTGCTCTTTCACACAGCCAATCAGGGAAGGAGATTCATACATATTCATGCTTGGATGTGACAGTGATTTCAACAAATGGGAAGCTGCTAGAGAGCACCCAAAACCAAAGGACTGTGAGTTCTAGTTTCAATTCAGTGGGAGCCCCACCAGAGGAAGCAGGGTCTCCAGCCACTATGCAGAAAATTGGTCTGCAAGGCTGGGGAAAGGATCTGCCTGTGGGTTGCCAGCTGCCTGTCCCCCAGGACCTGTGTTTGCCTTCCCCCATGTGTGAAGGAATTTGGATTAAGGAATCCAGTTTTGCAGTTTTAGCTGGAAGAGAGCTGCAAGTATGTGAAGAGGCAGTGACAGTCTACACTTTATGGGTGGGAAGGTCTGCTCAAAGGTTTCCAGGAGTCTGGTGTCACAGTTCTACTGAGAGAAAGAGAAAGCTGCAGTTTGAAAGGGCAGTGAGATACTCTACCCTTGAATGGTGAGAAGCAAGGATAAAAGATTCAAGGAAGGAAGAAAAGGTTCTGTCTGTACCCTGGTTGAACTTAACATCATAGAAAAGTGGAAGGGCATTGGTCTAAGGCAGGGGTTCTCAAATGGTGAGGCCAGCCTCCCTTGGGAGGCCCCAACCTGTTCCAGGGGAGGCTCAAACAAGTCTGAAAAAGTACTGTATTTAAATTTTGAGTTTTATATATTTTGTGTGAAGAGATGAAGCAAACTGAAAGAGGATAATAGTAGGCAAATTGTATGTATTTATTTATTAATAGGTGACCAGGGAAGGAGAATGAGCCAAGGCTCATTTCAGGTGTACCCAGGGAAGGGTAGGGAGTGAATACATTTCAAAAGGTAGCTGCAAAACAATCAAGAAATGCACAATGAACAATAGTGCAAACAAATATGAACAATAAACTTACAATGAGTGGTGATAATTAATAAATTTATAGGCTGATGGTAGAACAGCCCACATACTAGGGTTGAGCATAGAAATGCTAAAAGCAATAGCAGAAAGGAGCAAAGTAATCCCAGAGAAGTTGTTTAGGAGCAGGGAAGGAGGTGGAGTGGCAATGTATGTAGGAAGGTTATTTCATATAGAGAGGAAACAGAGAAAGTAGTCTGACCCTTGAAGGTACTGCAACAAGGGGTAACAATGGTTCAAGAATGAAAATAGTGGAGCACGTAGGCTGGCCTGTTGGGGGGGAGGGTTACAATAAGCTTAATAATAATATTTGTTTATTTTGTTTATTTGTTATTCAGATAACACCTTTGAGCACAGAAGCTCTTTTTCAAAGGTTTCACGTTAGTATAAGACAAAGAACTGAATGTGAGCCAAGTACTGAAAGGGGTTTCAATTTATTAATGGTGTACTGCGCAAAGTACAGTATGTTATTTTTATTTGGGGAGGCCCAAGATTATTTTGGTTTTTGGGGGAGGCTCAAAATCTTTTCCATGGATTTTGGGAGGCTCACTGTGACAAAGTCTAAGGACTATTGGTCTAAGGAAAAGGAAAATGGATGGTTCTGGTTTTCAGAAAATGGATCTGGTGTATGGAAACTTGGTATGGGAGTCTCTCTGACATGCGGAGGCTTGGCCAGTAGGACCAGGTAGTCTTCAAAAGGAGGACAAAAAGCCTCTTTTGGGTTGAGAGTACCTGCACAGTGAGGAAAAAGTGAATGTCTGAGTTAAGGGTCTGGTCGCCGAAAGAATGTGTTCGGTCATTACCCAGGTCAGGGTCCTTGGAGAAGTCCAATTTTGAACTTGTCCAAATCTCTCTGAGACCATGTGCTTAGTGAGAGTCCAGGGACTGTGATCTGATCTGAAAGGGCCACAGCTGCCAGTTTGGCAGTGTGGCTGAATATGTCTTCAATAGTCAGATGTGACTAAAAAAAACCTCAAAAACCAAAACTGACAACTTTGCTATGCTTTGCTGTGAAGCTGACAGAAAATGAAGAATTGCTCATCTTCAATCTGGAGCCAGGTAGGGAAACAGCTAACCTCTATCAAGTAGGGTGGACTGGGTCACAAGGAGCCAAGGGTGCATGCCTGGTTGCCAGGGCACTCTGGACCCATTTGAGGGAGCTGGACCGTGGTGTCACTCATGGATCTGGGTTCACTTGTGATCTGGAATGCCTTGTGTTTGTGTTCTGCAACTGATTTGCTTGGTGGGCTAAAAAGAGGACAAGCCTCTCGACCTTCAAGCAATTCAGAGGGTCCCATCTGCAGAGCAGCAGTTCCACTCCTCAAGTTTCATAAGATCCAGGTTTCTGCTGTTCCAGCTTCCCAGGTCTATAGTCCTAATTCCACAGAGACTGTCTGCAGAACCATGAGTATCTGCATGAATTGTCCTGAACCTGCGGGCCGTACTGGGAAGGCTTTAAGCCTGAGGTTCAGTGGGTGGAGCAATAACGTCACTCCCCCATCAGGCCTTAAAATGCCACACCTCCTGGACTGTTCCAGGATTCGTTCTTTGTTGCCCCACCATCCACCCCTCCTCCAGCGGCTCGTCTCTCTTTCCCATGGGCTTCTTCCTAAGCTACCTTTAGCCAAGAGAATTATTCCCACAACACCTATGGGGGGAACCCTCCTCTAGGGTTCCTTGCATTGTACCCCTACATGGTGGTATATCCCACAGATAGAGAGGCGAACACCCACAGTGTATCGAAGTCACACAAGCATACATCCCATCCAGTTGCGTAAGCACAATTGAAATAGTTGTTTCAAGTTGTGTCCTTTGGCATAGTGAAATTCAAAAGCTGCTAATAAGTGTACAGAAAAGTTCATTTTCATTCAAGTAAGCACACCAGCACTGGCCAACCAGCTACACCACAGGCCTGTAACAAGACAGTACTGGGTACCCAGGGACAGCGCGTCGGGGATTTGATCTTAACCAAGGTACTGGTATCAACTGGGGTTCATTTAAGGGTTAATAAAAAGAAGTGCAGCAATTAGCTAGTCAGAGGGTTGGTGGTTGCAGTTATTGAATTTGGGATTTAAAGGGGAAATGATTATTTTGAAAAAATGCTAATCTTTACATGGCATTTGCAAAATATAAACTGTTTCTGGACCTCTGCTCCACTCACCCATTCCTAACCTTCCCCTTGTAAATAAATGATGGTTTATTGTTTCTGGAAAATTCTGACTCATAAGCATGTTTTTAGTGAGCATATTATTAGTGCAAGTCTTTAAATCAAAGTGTTAAAATTGGGGGTTTTGGTTTATAGTATCCATGTGTTGGGGTGACTGTGTGGGGAGGTGGGTTGGTACAGCATCCCTGGGGATCATACTGTTAAAGATCAGACCCACAATGGGCCCAGTGGTGCAGATTGTTAAGGCTCTGGATGCCTCACCTCGCATCATGCCGGTGACCTGGGTTCAGAAATGACCTCAGGTCATCGGAAAGCCAGCACGGGGGGGGAGGGAGAAGGATTGAGCAGCTGAAAGGCAGCTCTCCTCTCCTGGGGAGGTTTTCACTCCCCCATAGTTTCACTGCTATCAGGTAAAGGTCTGAAGGACAGCATAGGTGGGATGGGGTGGCAGGAAGTGAGAGGGCACCTCGGGGCATGGCGTGTGTATATCTCCACACACTCACTCCTGCACAAGGCACAGGGATGGGTAAAAACAGGAGGAAAACTATACAAAGTCTATATAGGAAAAATAAATAAAGATCAGACCCACTTTAAATTTACTTTGGGTGAAGGCACCATGCTTTTTAATTTTCTGTCTTGGGAAAGAATATCCATAACAGCTAAATGGGAACCAAGGCCAATTAACCTGGTTAGCAGCCACCCAGGTAGGGGTAGTAGCACTCTAAGACACAGCACCAGGGCTTCATCTATATCAGAAAAGTGCAAAAATTGCTAAAATCATATAAAATTATTCAAAGGGGTGCCACATGCTTTATAAAATACTGAATGGGCAACCCTATGTCCAGTCAGTGTGTTTGCAACCTCGAGTCTCTGATTCCCAAGGACCTCTCGAGCTTCACTCTGGAGGTCACAGGAAATCAGAATTCCTTTGTGGCAGAACACATTGGTGCAACATGGTTGTCCATCCAGTATTCTCTGTTATGGAATTTTGTAAACTTTCTATGCTTTTGAGACTCTTGTGCTACACTATATTATACAATGGCAAGGACAGTTCCTGCACTCTGGTCAGTGGGTGCCTGGAACAGTGATGTTATTACACAATAACATTACTGTATGAAGTCCAGGCACACAGGTGACCACATGACAGAGGCAGAAATCATGACACAAACATTTCAACCCTAGTGTTTTTTCCCCCGAAATGAGCGGCTTCACTGGACCATGCAGACTGTAACTGCCAGTCACGTGCTCCATTGACAACAGTCGATTTGGTGGAAAAAAGGCAAAGTACCACATAACTTTATATTCTCCTTGCTAAAACTCTATATTCTCCTTGCTAAAACAAAAGTTAGAGAAAGCCATAGTGGAGCCTTCTCTGTGACAGTCCCCCAACGTTTCTGAATTCCAGCTCAGATTTCAGCGGTTGTATTGCATGCTCAGTACAGTGCCTTGCTTGATGGAGGACTCAGTGGACGCACATCCCTATCTTATACAGAAACAAAACTCTGCTAATAGTCTCCTACTCCACTGGATCTCAACACAGAAATGCTTCAGTAAAACAAAGCTGTAACTTCAAATGGCATCTTGTTACCTCTGCCTTGGCTGTAGCAGCACCGGTTCCAAAACTCGCTCAACACACCACTTCTGAGCTCCATCCTGACAGAAACAGTGGCTAGCAGTATACACAACTGCTTAAAGAGTTGGTGGGTCCAAAACAGGGTGTAAGTGATTTCTGATGGGGACAGAGCTTTAATAACCAATCATTAAGATAAGGGAAATGAACATTACGTACCTACTGTAATTCTTGATCTTAGTGGGTATCTCTACCACTCATCACTGGTGGGTCTAAGCTGGAGGCACTAGGGCTTGTGGGAGCTTAAAGCTTTTTTCCTAGGAGGAGGTGCCAGTGTCCTCTAGGTCAATGCACTGCATGGTGCTCGTGGTCTGGCCAGTAACTGATGCCAGCCCCTCCACCACCTCAGTTCTGCTCACCATAGAGGGAAACTAGAAACAGAGGAAAAGAGGGGGGGCAGGCAAGGGATAGCAAAAGTAAAGGATATAAACTGAAAAAGGAATAAGTTGACCCCAAGGGGAAGGGTAGGACACTAGGAGGTCTGGGAGAGGGGATCCCAACCATCGGGCTGGCCAATGGAGGGCTAAGAAGATGGGAAGGGGAAAGAGAAAAGCAAAGAAGGATGGAGAAAAGTGGAGGAGAGAAGAGAGAGACAGAGAGAGAGCTTGCACCCCAAAAAGGAGGGGCTGAAGGGGTCCTCAGGTAGACCAAACTGCTTCCCCCTACCTTTTTTTTATTGGAATGCAAAAGAACCCCAAAGCAGGAGAGAGACTGCAGGATAAGCCTCCCATGCTCAAGAGGATTCAAGGCTAGAATAAACCACAGATGCCAAAGCATAGTTGGCTAATGAACCTTATAGGTGTGAGAAGCATCACAGGATGTCAGTGTGAGGCCACACACAGTATCGCCCTTATGGTCCACCAGAGAAAAAAAGGGGTGCATTAGATCTCTCACTCTCTCTCTCCCCTGTTTGCAAACAGAGGTGGGTACAGGACCCACCCCGGGATAGTATCCCTTCAAAAGTAGATCCTCTTAATTGGCAAGGTCCCAGAATCTGAGAAGGGTGTTGATCCCTCCTCTCACCCAGATCCAGTAGGAGCGGTGAAGGTGGATGCCTTAAGCCTCTAGAAGTGGCCAGAAATCTTAAACAAGGTCAGAGCGGACCCTGCTCCATGGAAACCTAGAAGTGGGTTACTCGCAGAGAAGTAGAGTAACTAAGACTCCAAGGATTAAAACCGAGGTCCCTACAGCCCCTAAGCAATGAGGGTGGGGACTCAAGAAAGAGGGAAAGCCTGAATCTCCTGCATGGGCAGAAGAACCAAGAGTCCCCCCAAGAAAAACATTAGGGCACCCCTGGAAAAGAGCCCTCCATATAGAATCCCCATCAAGGTTGTGAAGGGCCCAAGAAGTTCTTAGTACATAGAGGGCAAGGGCCTCTGGTTGCCCTCCTGTCAGAGTTGGGTCCCTGGTGCTTCAGTGGAAGGACTGTTACTTTAAATTAATTTGTATTTATTTGCATCACTGGAGGTGAAGGCGAGTCCCTGAGGAAGTGTGCATGAGCAAAACCAGTCAAGCCTTTTTGGAGAGGGTTGCACCTATATGGCACTTGTTTGTTACTGTTTAAATTTTGCTGGATTGTCGGCAATAATTTTGCAACTACTGGAACTGATTCAGTGGATGGTGCCCTTATTTCGAGTGTCTACTGTATTTGGATTTATTTGAGGCACATCAGCCAGTAGAGCCTGCTTTCTTGTCTCACTTCAGTGAAAGGAACAGGTCACAGAGGGATGACAATGTTCTTTAGGCCGAACTCTCAGAGGAATGCCCGCACTGCATGGTCAGGATTGAGACTGGCAAAGTGGGATATGTGGAGCTCCTCAAGCATCCTGGACAGTAATCACAGATAGCTGGTGATATCATCAGAGGACATGTGGACAGAAAGATCCTCTTCCTCTGGGGAGAAAGATGAGGCAGAGGAACCTTGCTGAGATTCAGGGCCTACTGGGTGTTCAGGTCTAAAAATGACCTTGTCCAGGGCTCTTAGGTAGCAGGGAAAATCAGCCCCTGACTATCTGAACTGGTACCAGGTCAAAGGCCCTGAAGGGCCAGAGAGACCTAAGAGTAGAGGATCTTCAAGGGGAGGAGAAACTTGGTGAGCCAGAGCAGGATCCCTGCTAGGGCTATGGGAACATACAAAGGACCCCTCCCAATGGGGGGGGCAGTGCAACACACCCACTGCAGGTTGCCCAGTCAAACAGGGGTGGCCAAAGTGGTGCTTAAGGAAAAGGACCCCACAATGGGACAATCGGAGCCAGTCTGTCCCTTGTGGGTGGCCCCAAGCCCACCTGCTGCAGACCCTACCTGGTCCAGAGACTGAAGAGGAGAAAGGTTGGCACTGCAGCTCCTCCCAGAGCCATCAGCAGCTTTGGAAGAGTGCCTGCATGCCACCCCCAACCACCTCAGACTCCCCTCCCCAGACAGGGACCTGCTCCTCGGATGGTCTCCAGTACCAGAGATTGGGGGTTCTGAGATAGCCCAAGCACCAGAACAGGTGCCAGAACTAACCCTAGTTCCCACTCCGGCACCGGGATCTAACCTGGCTCCACGCAAAATGCTAGAACCAGTCCTGATGCTGGAGACGGATACAAGAAACAAGAAATTAGAGCACAGGAAATTTCTTTGCCATTGTATAATATAGTGTAACACACGAGTCTCAAAAGCATAGAAAGTTTACAAAATTCCATAACATATAGGATAATGTATACCTAAGTATGTATAACAAGCTTGTGGAGTCATTGAGTGGCCGCCATGGTGACCGCTTGAGCCTCGAGAGTGAAGTGCAAGAGGTGCGGTTGCCATGGCAACCATGAGATGAGTCTGCTTACTTCTTACAAATACTTACTGTGGGTATACATTGTCTTTTATAGTGTAGGATGGGCTAGCTTTGGTTCCAAGTAAGAAAAAAGAAGTAGACACAGAGACAGGCAGGCTTTTGAATGAAAAAACATTTCTTTTTTTTTTTACTTATGGCCACATTGATGTCGTAATTACAGGCGGTGCATGTCACACGAAAAACGCTCCAAAATACAAATTAATAAAGAAATGGCAGTAAACAAAGCTGGCAAAGTTAGAAAGCATAATGAGTATTAGAAAACTGTTAAGGTTTTTAGTGAGGGCCACTCTCCTCCGCGATCGCTCTCACCGTCGCGGCTGCTTCTGGATTGGTTGTGTTAGGGATGAGCATGTGCAAGCTTGCTCCATGTTGTTATGCTGCAGTAGCTATACACCTAGTGCAGCATATCAGTTATGATGACATAGTTACTACAGCATAACAACTCTATTGGAGTTATGGATTTTTTATCCATAACCACTTTCCATCATACACTATATGGAGAATACTGGATGGGCAGCCATATTGAACTAGTGTGTTCTACCACAGAGAGGTTCTGATTCCTTCGCTCTCGAGGTCCTTGGCAATCAGAGCCCCAGGTGGAAAACACACTGGTTGGGCATGGGGTTGTCCATCCAGTATTGTTTATAGTATGTGGCGCCCCTTTGAATAATGTTATTTGCTTTAAGCAATTGTTATAGTTACTAAACATAGAAAATAAATTGTTCAGTGCCCTTTCTTATTTCATGACTTAGGGCTAGTTGCTATGGTGAGTTGTGTGGTTGCTATGGACTAGACATCCCTATGTCAGTAGTTCACACACTCTCATTGGTTATCTACCAGGTTTGAGCAGGGTTTTCACACAAAAAAACATGGCATCTGTAAGTTTCTGTTAGTGAGTGGAGGATCGGAATCTATTTTCACGTTTTTATAAATATCTGGTTGATCCTTCATTTTGTTTTTTACATTGGAGGGTTATATCTGGTTGATCTTGCATGTTTGTTAAGGTATTTGATTTATCCTGAATTTGTAGGTGTGGTCAAGTTTATGTCCACGTGGTCGCAGGGTTGGGATATATAATATGTTAGACCCTGCTGTTTGTAAGTGTGGCTCGGCTCGCATGATTTTCAACAGAGTTGGATTGGAATGCTGAAGAGGTGAATAGCATTCCTTCACTTTTGCACTGTGGTAGAACAGTGTTTCACCTCAGCTACAAATCAGGTTACAACAATGTTCCACCTTACACTATATGAGGGTATAGTATGAAGAAAAGCATTTTGATGAATATTCTAGTAAGCATCAGAGGGACAGCAGTGTTAATAGCCATGCTGACAATGGGGAAAAGATTAATCCAGTTTGCAAGTAGGGTCATTTTTATTCTTTTATGAAATAAAAGTTTTATAACTTATATTTTGAGGACAGCAAATCTGGTATGCATGCTTTTGCAGTAATTGTTCCTGGTTTTAATTAAAAAAAGTCTAAGCTTTAATTTAATATAATGATTGCTGATGTTATTTTGAACAGTTTATTAGGAATTTATGATTTTACGTGAAACAATTGGCTTTAAAACAGTTACTTGATACATTTATTTTTTGTAGTTGTCCCTTGCCTAAGCTGCAGGGGTACCTCCACTGTCCCCGGTATTCAGCTGTGTCCCAGTGGACTGGGATCCTGGCATCATAGTGTGCGTCACCAGGACGTTGTTTGCAGTTTTTCTACCCTTTTTCTTCCAGTGCATGAGCTATGTCATGGTTCCTAAGCCACCCCCAGAGAGCACTTTCACAAAGAACCAAGGTCCACGTGGGAAGCAGGGCGGAGACACGGCTGTCATCAAGCACCTAACAGTGCCCTCCTCCTGCTGACACCGTACGCTATCCAGCGCCATATCAAGCACTCCCACAGAGGGAAGAGCTGTTGGATGACAGTTCAATCCAGCCCCCCTGACCCCCAACATCCCGGGCTCTTTCTCGAATCCAGGGCACCTGCACAGTGCAAGGTATGGTGTCCATCGCCTCAACCCGCAGGGCCACCAGGCTGGCCTATTTCATACATTTTTACTGAACAAATATATGAAGTGTGTGGTATGAATCTGTAGCCTAGAAACTGCAAAATACTTTGAAGCCAGTTTCACTCCAGTGTGTGGTATGGCACGAACGCAACAGGATAACAGTGACTATTTCAGCTACACATTTGATTCCATTTTACAATGGTTCACTGCACTACAAGTGTATCATACTTTTTTAAATGATAAAACACTTGTTTTGTATATTATTCACCAAACTAATTAAATAACTCACAAATACATATTTTGATACTGTATTAAAAACATAATTTACATTTGTAAAAAAATATTGAAAATCATTTCATAGACCAAAATCAGCATTAACTGCCAGTTCTGCCTAATAGAATGCTGGTACCTATATTAACAGCTTAGCAAATACTTGAGAGCTAACCAAGTGTATTTTTTCTGTTAGAAAACAGCTAGAGTCTTTACTAATTATAGCACTGATGATCTGGGGCAATTTCTGTACTTTTTATGGTTGTATCTAGTTTAATGAAATTAAAAGTTTTAAAATGAAAGCAATTACTCCTGATAACTAGAGCTGACACATGTAGAAAACAAAAATTACTGAATTAGAGCTATTTAGTTACTGTTTTCTTACAGAAAACCTACTCAGCTAGCTCTCATATATCTGCTAAACTGTAACTATAGCCATTTGTGCTCACTAGATAAGAATGATTACACAGCTCTGCTGTTATGAACTGATTTTAAAGCAGGGCAAATGTTGAATCTATAGGCTCAGCTGCATTACTGTCACATGAGACAGGGTGCATTGTATGAGAAAGAAAGTCAATAAACTTGCTGAGATGGAGATCCCTAGGGGTCGTAAAACTACCATAGAGCTAGCAGGCTAATTTACAAAAATCTCCTAATAACAGAAAGAGGGAAGGACACACCAGGATGCTACACACAAATCAAAACACTCTACTCAGCATATGTTTTTGTAAATTCTGGGTGGATTACTCCGCTGACAGTATAGGAGGTTAGAGTAATGAGCTTGGTACATCTAGCCGTCCAAACCTTGGTTTGAATCTCACAACCTCCACTTGCATACTGTGCGACTCTGAGCAAGTCACTTAACTGTCCAGTGCTCCCAGGTCACCCCTGAAAACAAACACTTGTGCCTAGTGAGCCTTACCCGGTTACCAAAGACTAAAATAAAAAATATGTAAACCTCCCCAACTTCAATTGCTTTGTATTTACCCTTGGATACTGGAAAAATGACATCAATTTAAATTATAAAACTTATTGGTTTGTAAGATCTTGCCTTACAATGTGATCCTTTGTTGTTTTCAAAGCTAACTGACTGGTAATTTTTAAGTTCTAAGGTTTTAGTATTAGAAACCAAGTGCATGTGCATCCACTCCCAAACATTTTTTCCAAGTTAAAGTTTGTGACTGACCTAAACTTTAAGCCAGAAAAACTCAACTCTAAAGGTTATGGTTTCTCAGAAGACTGTCTAATGAGCCGTCGGAGCTAATGTCCAAATATTATAATTAAAATACAATGTTCATGATTCACTAGAAAATTATCATTCTTTAGAAAAATCATTGAGTGGGATTTTATGGAACCAAACATGAGTGTGTAACAGATATAGCACAAAAATTACCTTGAAAGTTTTCCACTACACTAAGAAACAAAACGGTCATGAAAAAGTTTATGATTCCAAAACAAGCAAAATGTTTAAAATGCCAAAACAGTCACATAAAATGAAAGTTAGGACTCATGCACAGTTCGTGCCAAGGGCCTATGTAAAGCAAGTTAGGACTCAGCTTGTGTTTCTCATGGTGCCATGTTGGCCAAGCACAGAGCAAGTTAGGACTTGGTTCCTGTTCTGTTCAGGACTCTGAGCCCTGTGTGTCCTGCATACAGGTTATGACTTTACTTTCTCAAAATGCAAGGAAATTCATTGCAAAAAAAATGTTAATGCCTCATTTGGGTTCCGTAGCCATAAATAGCTCAAAGCCTCCTGAGTCAATGTCAAGTTACAGGTCCAGGGCTGTGCCCTACAAGTCTGCCCTTTCAATCTAATGGTCTGGGGCTCTGTGCGAAGAAACGTCTGACTTATTCCATACTGAAGAATGTTATGAGTTCCTTCTTGTTTTGTGCAGGGCCTGCACAAACAAAATTACAAAACAAAAAAAGAGAAGCCAGCCTGTGAGGTACAAGGAAAAGCAAGCCAAAATTAATTCATAAACTCAATCGCAATTTGATTGCTAAACAGGCATACCATAGAGCTGGTCACCTGGGAGTAGTAACCCAGTGCTTCACCAGAATGGCCAGGTAACCAGCTCTATGGAATACCTGTTTGCCAATAACATTGCGATCGAGCTTATGAATTCATTTTGGCTCTCTTTTGCCCTTGTACCTGACAGGAGTGCAGAAATCTCTTTTTTTATTTTGTTCCAGGACTGGGGTTAGCCGCCCCAGTTGCTGCAACGTGTCCCAGCATTATTGAAGTGTGATGCACCTGTTTTCACAAACAAAATTACGACTGGTCTCCTGCCTCGCACAGGTACAGAAGAAAATTAGGAGTAATTCTACAGGTCCTATGTGGAGCCACAGACTTATGGGTCAAAGACCGAGACCTATAGTCTGAAGCAGCATTCCCACAGGACATGATACCAGACCTGTAGCTTGGCCATGGGTTATGAGGCAAGGGGTTTGGGTAGGCGGGTTGGCATTAGGATTGAAAAGTCCTAACATCACAATTACATTCTTTTGTGGCTAAGGAACCCTAACAATGCATATTATACAGGCATGGTAGCAGTAGCACTTGTATACAAGGGTTGAGTAAGCACTTAAGGAGGCAGTATGGCACAGTGGTTTAAGGCTCTGAGCTGCAAATCTGGAGACCTGGGTTTGAATCACACAGCCCCCACTTGCATACTGCGTGACCCTGAACAAGTCACTTAACTTCCATGTCCTCCCAGGTTGTACCTGTAAACAAGCTTTCAGCTCAGTGTGTCTCACCCGGTTAAATAATTGGAAAAAAAAAACTTTGAATGGTAAACTTGATTTTTACACCTTAATTACTCCGCTCCCATTCATCTGATTCACTTGAAATTTGGCAGGTACAGAGTGGGAGCCAGGATTCCACAATCCTAAAAATGTTGTAGTGATTGGTTTGGCAGGGCAAAGTTACAGAGGTGCAAAAAATACATTATTGGCCAAATTTAAGACCTTTTTTTTGGCTTACCAATACTGTAATTAAAAAACTTGGTTGATTTTAAACCTGAAACTTGCAGGTTTGACAGAGTTTGGCCAAAGGTGTGTGCTTTTGTGCTTTTTGTGTCCTTAATGAGCTCCATTTTTGATTAATTTACAAATGACACATTTTTCATGCATGCCTAGTTAACAAAATTAGCATTCCAAAGATAACTGATTTTTTATGACCATATTTAAAAAATGTAGTATTTTGATGAACCTGCACATGTGTCTGAGGGGGTAGGCCTATAGGCATTGGCCTATTCTAAAATGTAACTGCCTGAATTGTCTTCCTTGTATAAGGTAAAGGACACGCACCACCTGGATTGGTTTCCTTTGTATAAGATACAGTACACGCACTGCTTGAAATGACTTCCTTTGTATAAGGTACAGTACATGCACTGCCTGAATTGACTTCCTTTGTATAAGGTACAGTACATGCACTGCCTGGATTGACTTCCTTTGTATAAGGTAGAGTACAAACACTGACTGGATTAGTTTCCTTTGTATAAGGTACAGTACAGTACATGCACTGCCTGAATAGACTTCCTTTGTATAAGGAACAGTACATGCACTGCCTGAATTGACTTCCTTTGTATAAGGTACAGTACATGCACTTCCTGGATTGATTTCCTTTATATAAAGTAAAGTACATGCACTGCCTGAATTGACTTCCTTTGTATAAGGTACAGTACATGCACAGCCTGAATTGACTTCCTTTGTATAAGGTAGAGTGCACACACTGCCTGAATTGACTTCCTTTGTATAAGGTAAAGTACATGCACTGACTGGATTAGTTTCCTTTGTATAAGGTACAGCACATGCACTGCCTGAATTGACTTCCTTTGTATAAGGTACAGTACATGCACTGCCTGGATTGATTTCCTTTGTATAAGGTACAGTACATGCAATGCCTGGATTGATTTTCTTTGAATAAGGAAAAGTACACACACTGACTGGATTGGTTTCCTTTGTATAAGGTACAGTACATGCACTACCTGAATTGACTTCCTTTGTATAAGGTACAGTACACGCACTGCCTGAATTGACTTCCTTTGTATAAGGTACAGTACACGCACTGCCTGAATTGACTTCCTTTGTATAAGGTAGAGTACACACACTGCTTGAATTGACTTGCTTTGTATAAGGTAAAGTACACACACTGACTGGATTGGTTTACTTTGTATAAGGTACAGTACATGCACTGCCTGAATTGACTTCCTTTGAATAAGGTACAGTAAATGCACTGCCTGGATTGACTTCCTTTATATAAGGTACAGTACATGCACTGCCTGGATTGATTTCCTTTGAATAAGGTAAAGTACATGCACTGTCTGAATTGACTTCCTTTGTATAAAGTACAGTACATGTACTGCCTGAATTGACTTCCTTTAGTATAAGGTACAGTATGTACTGCCTGAATTGACTTCCTTGTATAAGGTACAGTACATGCCCTGCCTGAATTGACTTTGTATAAGGTACAGTACATGCAATTGCCTGATTGATTTTTTGAATAAGGTAAAGTACATGCACTGTCTGAATTGACTTCCTTTGTATAAAGTACAGTACATGTACTGCCTGAATTGACTTCCTTTGTATAAGGTACAGTACATGTACTGCCTGAATTGACTTCCTTTGTATAAGGTACAGTACATGCACTGCCTGAATTGACTTCCTTTGTATAAGGTACAGTACATGCACTGCCTGGATTGATTTCCTTTGTATAAAGTAAAGTACATGCACTGCCTGAATTGACTTCCTTTGTATAAGGTACAGTACATGCAATGCCTGGATTGATTTCCTTTGAATAAGGTACAGTACATGCACTGCCTGAATTGACTTCCTTTGTATAAGGTACAGTACATGCACTTCCTGGATTGATTTCCTTTATATAAAGTAAAGTACATGCACTGCCTGAATTGACTTCCTTTGTATAAGGTACAGTACATGCACTGCCTGAATTGACTTCCTTTGTATAAGGTAGAGTGCACACACTGCCTGAATTGACTTCCTTTGTATAAGGTAAAGTACATGCACTGACTGGATTAGTTTCCTTTGTATAAGGTACAGTACATGCACTGCCTGAATTGACTTCCTTTGTATAAGGTACAGTACATGCACTGCCTGGATTGATTTCCTTTGTATAAGGTACAGTACATGCAATGCCTGGATTGATTTTCTTTGAATAAGGTAAAGTACACGCACTGACTGGATTGGTTTCCTTTGTATAAGGTACAGTACATGCACTGCCTGAATTGACTTCCTTTGTATAAGGTACAGTACACGCACTGCCTGAATTGACTTCCTTTGTATAAGGTACAGTACACGCACTGCCTGAATTGACTTCCTTTGTATAAGGTAGAGTACACACACTGCTTGAATTGACTTCCTTTGTAAAAGGTACAGTACATGCAATGCCTGGATTGATTTCCTTTGAATAAGGTACAGTACATGCACTGCCTGAATTGACTTCCTTTGTATAAGGTACAGTACATGCACTTCCTGGATTGATTTCCTTTATATAAAGTAAAGTACAAGCACTGCCTGAATTGACTTCCTTTATATAAGGTACAGTACATGCACTGCCTGAATTGACTTCCTTTGTATAAGGTAGAGTGCACACACTGCCTGAATTGACTTCCTTTGTATAAGGTAAAGTACATGCACTGACTGGATTAGTTTCCTTTGTATAAGGTACAGTACATGCACTGCCTGAATTGACTTCCTTTGTATAAGGTACAGTACATGCACTGCCTGGATTGATTTCCTTTGTATAAGGTACAGTACATGCAATGCCTGGATTGGTTTTCTTTGAATAAGGTAAAGACACACTGACTGGATTGGTTTCTTTGTATAAGGTACAGTACATGCACTGCCTGAATTGACTTCCTTTGTAAAAGTACAGTACACGCACTGCCTGAATTGACTTCCTTTGTATAAGGTACAGTACACGTACTGCCTGAATTGACTTCCTTTGTATAAGGTAGAGTACACACACTGCTTGAATTGACTTCCTTTGTATAAGGTAAAGTACACACACTGACTGGATTAGTTTCTTTTGTATAAGGTAGAGTACATGCACTCACTGGATTTACCTCCCTTGTATAAGGTACAGTACACGCACTGAATGAATTGACTTCCTTTGTATAAGGTACAGTACACGCACTGCCTGAATTGATTTCCTTTGTATAAGGTACAGTACATGCAATGCCTGGATTGATTTTCTTTGAATAAGGTAAAGTACGCACTGACTGGATTGGTTTCCTTTGTATAAGGTACAGTACATGCACTGCCTGAATTGACTTCCTTTGTATAAGGTACAGTACACGCACTGCCTGAATTGACTTCCTTTGTATAAGGTACAGTACACGCACTGCCTGAATTGACTTCCTTTGTATAAGGTAGAGTACATGCACTGCCTGAACTGACTTCCTTTGTATAAGGTAGAGTACACACACTGCTTGAATTGACTTCCTTTGTATAAGGTAAAGTACACACACTGACTGGATTAGTTTCCTTTGTATAAGGTACAGTACATGCACTGACTGGATTGACTTCCCTTGTATAAGGTACAGTACACGCACTGCCTGAATTGACTTCCTTTGTATAAGGTACAGTACACGCACTGCCTGAATTGACTTCCTTTGTATAAGGTAGAGTACATGCACTGCCTGAATTGACTTCCTTTGTATAAGGTAAAGTACACGGACTGCCTGAATTGACTTTCTTGATATAAAGTACAGTACATGTACTGCCTGAATTGACTTCCTTTGTATAAGGTACAGTACATGTACTGCCTGAATTGACTTCCTTTGTATAAGGTACAGTACATGCACTGCCTGAATTGACGTCCTTTGTATAAGGTACAGTACATGCACTGCCTGGATTGATTTCCTTTGTATAAAGTAAAGTACATGCACTGCCTGAATTGACTTCCTTTGTATAAGGTACAGTATATGCACTGCCTGGATTGATTTCCTTTGAATAAGGTAAAGTACACGCACTGCCTGAATTGACTTCCTTTGTATAAGGTAGAGTAGATGCACTGCCTGAATTGACTTCCTTTGTATAAGGTACAGTACACACATTGCCTGAATTGACTTCCTTTGTACAAGGTACAGCATATGCACTGCCTGAATTGACTTCCTTTGTATAATGTACAGTACATGCACTGACTGGATTGGTTTACTTTGTATAAGGTACAGTACATGCACTGCCTGAATTGACTTCCTTTGAATAAGGTACAGTAAATGCACTGCCTGGATTGACTTTCTTTGCATAAGGTACAGTACATGCACTGCCTGAATTGACTTCCTTTATATAAGGTACAGTACATGCACTGCCTGGATTGATTTCCTTTGAATAAGGTAAAGTACATGCACTGTCTGAATTGACTTCCTTTGTATAAAGTACAGTACATGTACTGCCTGAATTGACTTCCTTTGTATAAGGTACAGTACATGTACTGCCTGAATTGACTTCCTTTGTATAAGGTACAGTACATGCCCTGCCTGAATTGACTTCCTTTGTATAAGGTACAGTACATGCACTGCCTGGATTGATTTCCTTTGTATAAAGTAAAGTACATGCACTGCCTGAATTGACTTCCTTTGTATAAGGTACAGTACATGCAATGCCTGGATTGATTTCCTTTGAATAAGGTACAGTACATGCACTGCCTGAATTGACTTCCTTTGTATAAGGTACAGTACATGCACTGCCTGAATTGACTTCCTTTGTATAAGGTAGAGTGCACACACTGCCTGAATTGACTTCCTTTGTATAAGGTAAAGTACATGCACTGACTGGATTAGTTTCCTTTGTATAAGGTACAGTACATGCACTGCCTGAATTGACTTCCTTTGTATAAGGTACAGTACATGCACTGCCTGGATTGATTTCCTTTGTATAAGGTACAGTACATGCAATGCCTGGATTGATTTTCTTTGAATAAGGTAAAGTACACGCACTGACTGGATTGGTTTCCTTTGTATAAGGTACAGTACATGCACTGCCTGAATTGACTTCCTTTGTATAGGTACAGTACACGCACTGCCTGAATTGACTTCCTTTGTATAAGGTAGAGTACATGCACTGCCTGAACTGACTTCCTTTGTATAAGGTAAGTACACACACTGCTTGAATTGACTTCCTTTGTATAAGGTAAAGTACACACACTGACTAGATTAGTTTCTTTTGTATAAGGTACAGTACATGCACTGACTGGATTGACTTCCTTTGTATAAGGTACAGTACACGCACTGCCTGAATTGACTTCCTTTGTATAAGGTACAGTACACGCACTGCCTGAATTGACTTCCTTTGAATAAGGTAGAGTACATGCACTGCCTGAACTGACTTCCTTTGTATAAGGTAGAGTACACACACAGCTTGAATTGACTTCCTTTGTATAAGGTAAAGTACACACACTGACTGGATTAGTTTCTTTGTATAAGGTACAGTACATGCACTGACTGGATTGACTTCCTTTGTATAAGGTACAGTACACGCACTGCCTGAATTGACTTCTTTTGTATAAGGTACAGTACACGCACTGCCTGAATTGACTTCCTTTGTATAAGGTAGAGTACATGCACTGCCTGAATTGACTTCCTTTGTATAAGGTAAAGTACACGGACTGCCTGAATTGACTTTCTTGATATAAAGTACAGTACATGTACTGCCTGAATTGACTTCCTTTGTATAAGGTACAGTACATGTACTGCCTGAATTGACTTCCTTTGTATAAGGTACAGTACATGCACTGCCTGAATTGACTTCCTTTGTATAAGGTACAGCACATGCACTGCCTGGATTGATTTTTGTATAAAGTAAAGTACATGCACTGCCTGAATTGACTTCTTGTATAAGGTACAGACATCAGCTGCCTGGATTGATTTCCTTTGAATATGGTAAAGTACACGCACTGCCTGAATTGACTTCCTTTGTACAAGGTACAGCATATGCACTGCCTGAATTGACTTCCTTTGTATAATGTACAGTACATGCACTGACTGGATTGGTTTACTTTGTATAAGGTACAGTACATGCACTGCCTGAATTGACTTCCTTTGAATAAGGTACAGTAAATGCACTGCCTGGATTGACATTCTTTGCATAAGGTACAGTACATGCACTGCCTGAATTGACTTCCTTTATATAAGGTACAGTACATGCACTGCCTGGATTGATTTCCTTTGAATAAGGTAAAGTACATGCACTGTCTGAATTGACTTCCTTTGTATAAAGTACAGTACATGTACTGCCTGAATTGACTTCCTTTGTATAAGGTACAGTACATGTACTGCCTGAATTGACTTCCTTTGTATAAGGTACAGTACATGCACTGCCTGAATTGACTTCCTTTGTATAAGGTACAGTACATGCACTGCCTGGATTGATTTCCTTTGTATAAAGTAAAGTACATGCACTGCCTGAATTGACTTCCTTTGTATAAGGTACAGTACATGCAATGCCTGGATTGATTTCCTTTGAATAAGGTACAGTACATGCACTGCCTGAATTGACTTCCTTTGTATAAGGTACAGTACATGCACTTCCTGGATTGATTTCCTTTATATAAAGTAAAGTACATGCACTGCCTGAATTGACTTCCTTTGTATAAGGTACAGTACATGCACTGCCTGAATTGACTTCCTTTGTATAAGGTAGAGTGCACACACTGCCTGAATTGACTTCCTTTGTATAAGGTAAAGTACATGCACTGACTGGATTAGTTTCCTTTGTATAAGGTACAGTACATGCACTGCCTGAATTGACTTCCTTTGTATAAGGTACAGTACATGCACTGCCTGGATTGATTTCCTTTGTATAAGGTAGAGTACATGCAATGCCTGGATTGATTTTCTTTGAATAAGGTAAAGTACACGCACTGACTGGATTGGTTTCCTTTGTATAAGGTACAGTACATGCACTGCCTGAATTGACTTCCTTTGTATAAGGTACAGTACACGCACTGCCTAAATTGACTTCCTTTGTATAAGGTACAGTACACGCACTGCCTGAATTGACTTCCTTTGTATAAGGTAGAGTACACACACTGCTTGAATTGACTTCCTTTGTATAAGGTAAAGTACACACACTGACTGGATTACTTTCTTTGTATAAGGTACAGTACATGCACTGACTGGATTGACTTCCCTTGTATAAGGTACAGTACACGCACTGCCTGAATTGACTTACTTTGTATAAGGTACAGTACATGCACTGCCTGAATTGACTTCCTTTATATAAGGTAAAGTACACGGACTGCCTGAATTGACTTTCTTGATATAAAGTAACAGTACATGTACTGCCTGAATTGACTTCCTTTGTATAAGGTACAGTACATGTACTGCCTGAATTGACTTCCTTTGTATAAGGTACAGTACATGCACTGCCTGAATTGACTTCCTTTGTATAAGGTACAGTACATGCACTGCCTGGATTGATTTCCTTTGTATAAGGTAAAGTACATGCACTGCCTGAATTGACTTCCTTTGTATAAGGTACAGTACATGCACTGCCTGGATTGATTTCCTTTGAATAAGGTAAAGTACACGCACTGCCTGAATTGACTTCCTTTGTATAAGGTAGAATAGATGCACTGCCTGAATTGACTTCCTTTGTATAAGGTACAGTACACACATTGCCTGAATTGACTTCCTTTGTACAAGGTACAGCATATGCACTGCCTGAATTGACTTCCTTTGTATAATGTACAGTACATGCACTGACTGGATTGGTTTACTTTGTATAAGGTACAGTACATGCACTGCCTGAATTGACTTCCTTTGAATAAGGTACAGTAAATACACTGCCTGGATTGACATTCTTTGCATAAGGTACAGTACATGCACTGCCTGAATTGACTTCCTTTATATAAGGTACAGTACATGCACTGTCTGGATTGATTTCCTTTGAATAAGGTAAAGTACATGCACTGCCTGAATTGATTCCTTTGTATAAAGTACAGTACATGTACTGCCTGAATTGACTTCCTTGTATAAGGTACAGTACATGTACTGCCTGAATTGACTTCCTTGTATAAGGTACAGTATGCACCTGCCTGAATTGACTTCCTTTGTATAAGGTACAGTACATGCACTGCCTGGATTGATTTCCTTTGTATAAAGTACAGTACATGCACTGCCTGAATTGACTTCCTTGTATAAGGTACAGTACATAAAGCCTGGATTTATTTCCTTTGAATAAGGTACAGTACATGCACTGCCTGAATTGACTTCCTTTGTATAAGGTACAGTACATGCACTTCCTGGATTGATTTCCTTTATATAAAGTAAAGTACATGCACTGCCTGAATTGACTTCCTTTGTATAAGGTACAGTACATGCACTGCCAGAATTGACTTTCTTTGCATAAGGTAGAGTAGATGCACTGCCTGAATTGACTTCATTTGTATAAGGTACAGTACACACATTGTCTGAATTGACTTCCTTAGTACAAGGTACAGCATATGCACTGCCTGAATTGACTTCCTTTCTATAAGGTACAGTACATGCACTGCCTGAATAGACTACCTTTGTATAAGGTACACTACACGCACTGCCTGAATTGTCTTCCTTTGTATAAGGTAGAGAACACGCAATGCCTGAATTGACTTCCTTTGTATAAGGTACAGTACACGCACTGCTTGAATTGACTTCCTTTGAATAAGGTAGAGTACAGGCACTGCCTGAATTAACTTCCTTTGTATAAGGTACAGTACACGCACTGCCTGAATTGACTTCCTTTGTATAAGGTAGAGTACATGCACTGCCTGAACTGACTTCCTTTGTATAAGGTAGAGTACACACACTGCTTGAATTGACTTCCTTTGTATAAGGTAAAGTACACACACTGACTGGATTAGTTTCCTTTGTATAAGGTACAGTACATGCACTGACTGGATTGACTTCCTTGTATATGTAGCTGGCACACGCGACCGCCTGAATTGACTTCCTTTGTATAAGGTACAGTACACGACTGCCCGAATTGACTTCCTTTGTATAAGGTAGAGTGCACACTGCCTGAATTGACTTCCTTTGTTTAAGGTCAGAGTACACGCACTGCCTGAATTGACTTCCTTTAGAATAGTACAGTACACGCATTGCCGAATTGACTTCCTTGTATAAAGTACAGTACATGTACTGCCTGAATTGACTTCTTGTATAAGGTACAGTACATGTACTGCCTGAATTGACTTCCTCTGTATAAGGTACAGCACATCACCGCCTGAATTGACTTCCTGTATAAGGTAGAGTACAACTGCCTGGAATTGACTTCCTTTGTATAAGGTACAGTACACGACTGCCTTAATTACTCACTTTGTATAAGGTAGAGTGCACACTGCCTGAACTGACTTCCTTTGTATAAGGTAGAGTACACACTGCTTCGAATTGATTTCCTTTGTGTAAGGTAAAGTACACACTGACTGGATTAGTTTTCTTTGATAAGGTACAGTACATGCACTGACTGGATTGACTTCCCTTGTATAAGGCATGTTGCACATGCACTGCCTGAATTGACTTCCTTTGTATAAGGTACAGTACACGCACTGATTGAATTGACTTCCTTTGTATAAGGTAGAGTGCACACACTGCCTGAATTGACTTCCTTTGTATAAGGTAGAGTACATGCACTGCCTGAATTGACTTACTTTGTATAAGGTAAAGTACACGCACTGCCTGAATTAACTTCCTTTGTATAAAGTACAGTACATGTACTGCCTGAATTGACTTCCTTTGTATAAAGTACAGTACATGTACTACCTGAATTGACTTCCTCTGTATAAGGTACAGTACATGTACTGCCTGAATATACTTCCTCTGTATAAGGTACAGTACACTCACTGCCTGAATTGACTTCCTTTGTATAAGGTACAGTACAAGCACTGCCTCAATTGACTTCCTTTGTGTAAGGTAGAGTGCACACACTGCCTGAATTGACTTCCTTTGTAAAAGATAGAGTGCACACACTGCCTGAATTGACTTCCTTTGTATAAGGTAAAGTACATCCACTGACTGGATTAGTTTCCTTTGTATAAGGTAAAGTACATGCACTGCCTGAATTGACTTCCTTTGTATAAGGTACAGTACATGCACTGCCTGGATTGATTTCCTTTGTATAAGGTACAGTACATGCAATGCCTGGATTGATTTTCTTTGAATAAGGTTAAGTACACGCACTGACTGGATTGGTTTCCTTTGTATAAGGTACAGTACATGCACTGCCTGAATTGACTTCCTTTGTATAAGGTACAGTACACGCACTGCCTGACTTGACTTCCTTTGCATAAGGTACAGTACACGCACTGCCTGAATTGACTTCCCTTGTATAAGGTAGAGTACATGCACTGCCTGAACTGACTTCCTTTGTATAAGGTAGAGTACACCACCAGCTTGAATTGACTTTGTATAAGGTAAGTACACACACTGACTGGATTAGTTCTTTGATAAGGTACAGTATATGCACTGACTGGATTGACTTCCCTTGTATAAGGTACAGTACATGCACTGCCTGAATTGACTTCCTTTGTATAAGGTACAGTACACGCACTGCCTGAATTGACTTCCTTTGTATAAGATAGAGTACATGCACCGCCTGAATTGACTTCCTTTGTATAAGGTAAAGTACACGGACTGCCTGAATTGATTTTCTTGATATAAAGTACAGTACATGTACTGCCTGAAATGACTTCCTTTGTGTAAGGTACAGTACATGTACTGCCTGAATTGACTTCCTTTGTATAAGGTACAGTACATGCACTGCCTGAATTGACGTCCTTTGTATAAGGTACAGTACATGCACTGCATGGATTGATTTCCTTTGTATAAAGTAAAGTACATGCACTGCCTGAATTGACTTCCTTTGTATAAGATACAGTATATGCACTGCCTGGATTGATTTCCTTTGAATAAGGTAAAGTACACGCACTGCTGAATTGACTTCCTTTGTATAAGGTAGAGTAGATGCACTGCCTGAATTGACTTCCTTTGTATAAGGTACAGTACACCCATTGCCTGAATTGACTTCCTTTGTACAAGGTACAGCATATGCACTACCTGAATTGACTTCCTTTGTATAATGTACAGTACATGCACTGACTGGATTGGTTTACTTTGAATAAGGTACAGTAAATGCACTGCCTGGATTGACATTCTTTGCATAAGGTACAGTACATGCACTGCCTGAATTGACTTCCTTTATATAAGGTACAGTACATGCACTGCCTGGATTGATTTTTTTTGTATAAGGTAAAGTACATGCACTGTCTGAATTGACTTCCTTTGTATAAAGTACAGCACATGTACTGCCTGAATTGACTTCCTTTGTATAAGGTACAGTACATGCCCTGCCTGAATTGACTTTTGTATAAGGTACAGTACATGAACTGCCTGGATTGATTTCCTTTGTATAAGGTACAGTACATGCACTGCCTGAATTGACTTCCTTTGTATAAGGTACAGTACATGCACTGCCTGAATTGACTTCCTTTGAATAAGGTACAGTACATGCACAGCCTGAATTGACTTCCTTTGTATAAGGTACAGTACATGCACTTCCTGAATTGATTTCCTTTATATAAGGTAAAGTTCATGCACTGCCTGAATTGACTTCCTTTGTATAAGGTACAGTACATGCACTGCCTGAATTGACTTCCTTTGTATAAGGTAGAGTACATGCACTGCCTGAATTGACTTCCTTTGTATAAGGTACAGTACATGCACTGCCTGAATTGACTTCCTTTGTATAAGGTACAGTACATGCACTGCCTGAATTGACTTCTTTATAAGGTACACTACACGCACTGCCTGAATTGTCTTCCTTTGTATAAGGTAGAGAACACGCAATGCCTGAATTGACTTCCTTTGTATAAGGTACAGTACACGCACTGCTTGAATTGACTTCCTTTGAATAAGGTAGAGTACACGCACTGCCTGAATTGACTTCCTTTGTATAAGGTAGAGTACATGCACTGCCTGAACTGACTTCCTTTGTATAAGGTAGAGTACACACACTGCTTGAATTGACTTCCTTTGTATAAGGTAAAGTACACACACTGACTAGATTAGTTTCCTTTGTATAAGGTACAGTACATGCACTGACTGGATTGACTTCCCTTGTATAAGGTACAGTACACGCACTGCCTGAATTGACTTCCTTTGTATAAGGTACAGTACACGCACTGCCTGAATTGACTTCCTTTGTATAAGGTAGAGTGCACACACTGCCTGAATTGACTTCCTTTGTATAAGGTAGAGTACACGCACTGCCTGAATTGACTTCCTTTGTATAAGGTACAGTACACGCACTGCCTGAATTGACTTCCTTTGTGTAAGGTAGAGTGCACACACTGCCTGAATTGACTTCCTTTGTATAAGGTAGAGTACACGCACTGCCTGAATTGACTTCCTTTGTATAAAGTACAGTACACGCACTGCCTGAATTGACTTCCTTTGTATAAAGTACAGTACATGTACTGCCTGAATTGACTTCCTTTGTATAAGGTACAGTACATGTACTGCCTGAATTGACTTCCTCTGTATAAGGTACAGTACATGCACTGCCTGAATTGACTTCCTCTGTATAAGGTACAGTACACGCACTGCCTGAATTGAGTTCCTTTGTATAGCAGGCAGGTACACACTGCCTGAATTGACTTCCTTTGTATAAGGTAGAGTACACACACTGCCTGAATTGACTTCCTTTGTATTAGGTAGAGTGCACACACTGCCTGAATTGACTTCCTTTGTATAAGGTAAAGTACATGCACTGACTGGATTAGTTTCCTTTGTATAAGGTACAGTACATGCACTGCCTGAATTGACTTCCTTTATATAAGGTACAGTACATGCACTGCCTGGATTGATTTCCATTGAATAAGGTACAGTACATGCAATGCCTGGATTGATATTCTTTGAATAAGGTAAAGTACACGCACTGACTGGATTGGTTTCCTTTGTATAAGGTACAGTACATGCACTGCCTGAATTGACTTCCTTTGTATAAGGTACAGTACACGCACTGCCTGAATTGACTTCCTTTGTATAAGGTAGAGTACACGCACTGCCTGAATTGACTTCCTTTGTATAAGGTACAGTACATGCACTGCCTGAATTGACTTCCTTTGTATAAGGTAGAGTACATGCACTGCCTGAATTGACTTCCTTTGTATAAGGTAGAGTACATGCACTGCTGAATTGACTTCCTTTGTATAAGGTAAAGTACACGCACTGCCTGAATTGATTTCCTTTGTATAAGGTACAGTACATGCACTGCCTGGATTGACTTCCTTTGTATAAGGTACAGTACATGCACTGCCTGAATTGACTTCCTTTGTATAAGGTACAGCTGCACCGCCTGATTGAATTGACTTTGTATAAGGTAGAGTGCACCACTGCCTGAATTGACTTCCTTTGTATAAGGTAGAGTACATGCACTGCCTGAATTGACTTTCTTTGTATGTAGAGTACACACACTGCTTGAATTGACTTCCTTTGTATAAGGTAAAATACACTACACTGACTGGATTGAGTTTGTTTGTATAGACAGTACATGCACTGACTGGATTGACTTCCTTGTATATGCATGTACTACGACTGCCTGAATTGACTTCCTTTGTATAAGGTAGAGTACATGCACTGCCTGAATTGACTTCATTTGTATAAGGTAAAGTACACGGACTGCCTGAATTGACTTTCTTGATATAAAGTTCAGTACATGTACTGCCTGAATTCACTTCCTTTGTATAAGGTACAGTACATATACTGCCTGAATTGACTTCCTTTGTATAAGGTACAGTACATGCACTGCCTGAATTGACTTCCTTTGTATAAGGTACAGTACATGCACTGCCTGGATTGATTTCCTTTATATAAAGTAAAGTACATGCACTGCCTGAATTGACTTCCTTTGTATAAGGTACAGTACACACATAGCCTGAATTGACTTCCTTTGTACAAGGTACAGCATATGCACTGCCTGAATTGACTTCCTTTGTATAAGGTACAGTACATGCACTGCCTGGATTGGTTTCCTTTGTATAAGGTACAGTACATGCACTGCCTGAATTGACTTCCTTTGAATAAGGTACAGTAAATGCACTGCCTGGATTGACTTTCTTTGCATAAGGTACAGTACATGCACTGCCTGAATTGACTTCCTTTATATAAGGTACAGTACATGCACTGCCTGGATTGATTTCCTTTGAATAAGGTACAGTAGCACTGCCTGAATTGACTTCCTTTGTATAAGGTACAGTACATGCACTGCCTGAATTGACTTCCTTTGTATAAGGTACAGTACACGCACTGCCTGAATTGACTTCCTTTGTATAAGGTACAGTACACGCACTGCCTGAATTGACTTCCTTTGTATAAGGTACAGTACATGCACTGCCTGAATTGACTTCCTTTGTATAAGGTACAGTACATGCACTGCCTGAATTGACTTCCTTTGTATAAGGTACAGTACATGCACTGCCTGAATTGATTTCCTTTGTATAAGGTACAGTACATGCACTGCCTGAATTGACTTCCTTTGTATAAGGTAGCAGTACATGCACTGCCTGGATTGACTTTTTTGTATAAGGTACAGTACATGCACTGCCTGAATTGACTTCCTTTGTATAAGGTACAGTACATGCACTGCCTGAATTGACTTCCTTTGTATAAGGTACAGTACATGCACTGCCTGAATTGACTTCCTTTGTATAAGGTACAGTACATGCACTGCCTGAATTGACTTCCTTTGTATAAGGTACAGTACATGCACTGCCTGGATTGATTTCCTTTGTATAAGTACAGTACATGCACTGCCTGAATTGACTTCCTTTATAAGGTACAGTACATGCACTGCCTGGATTGATTTCCTTTGAATAAGGTACAGTACATGCACTGCCTGAATTGACTTCTTGTATAAGGTACAGTACATGCACTTCCTGGATTGATTTCCTTTATATAAAGTAAAGTACATGCACTGCCTGAATTGACTTCCTTTGTATAAGGTACAGTACATGCACTGCCTGAATTGACTTCCTTTGTATAAGGTAGAGTAGATGCACTGCCTGAATTGACTTCCTTTGTATAAGGTACAGTACACACATTGCCTGAATTGACTTCCTTTGTACAAGGTACAGCATATGCACTGCCTGAATTGACTTCCTTTGTATAAGGTACAGTACATGCACTGCCTGAATTGACTTCCTTTGTATAAGGTACACTACACGCACTGCCTGAATTGACTTCCTTTGTATAAGGTAGAGTACACGCACTGCCTGAATTGACTTCCTTTGTATAAGGTACAGTACACGCACTGCCTGAATTGACTTCCTTTGTATAAAGTAGAGTACACGCACTGCCTGAATTGACTTCCTTTGTATAAGGTACAGTACATGCACTGCCTGAATTGACTTCCTTTGTATAAGGTACAGTACACACACTGCTTGAATTGACTTCCTTTGTATAAGGTAAAGTACATGCACTGCCTGGATTAGTTCTTGTATAAGGTACAGTACATGCACTGACTGGATTGACTTTGTATAAGGTACAGTACACGCACTGCCTGAATTGACTTCCTTTGTATAAGGTACAGTACACGCACTGCCTGAATTGACTTCCTTTGTATAAGGTACAGTACATGCACTGCCTGAATTGACTTCCTTTGTATAAGGTACAGTACATGCACTGCCTGAATTGACTTCCTTTGTATAAGGTACAGTACACGCACTGCCTGAATTGACTTCCTTTGTATAAGGTAGAGTACACACTGCCTGAATTGACTTCCTTTGTATAAGGTAGAGTACACGCACTGCCTGAATTGACTTCCTTTGTATAAGGTACAGTACACGTACTGCCTGAATTGATCTTTGTATAAAGTACAGTACATGTACTGCCTGAATTGACTTCCTTTGTATAAGGTACAGTACATGTACTGCCTGAATTGACTTCCTTGTATAAGGTACAGTACATGCACTGCCTGAATTGACTTCCTCTGTATAAGGTACAGTACACGCACTGCCTGAATTGACTTCCTTTGTATAAGGTACAGTACACGCACTGCCTGAATTGACTTCCTTTGTATAAGGTAGAGTGCACACACTGCCTGAATTGACTTCCTTTGTATAAGGTAGAGTGCACACACTGCCTGAATTGACTTCCTTTGTATAAGGTAAAGTACATGCACTGACTGGATTAGTTTCCTTTGTATAAGGTACAGTACATGCACTGCCTGAATTGACTTCCTTTGTATAAGGTACAGTACATGCACTGCCTGGATTGATTTCCTTTGTATAAGGTACAGTACATGCAATGCCTGGATTGATTTTCTTTGAATAAGGTAAAGTACACGCACTGACTGGATTGGTTCCTTGTATAAGGTACAGTACATGCACTGCCTGAATTGACTTCCTTTGTATAAGGTACAGTACATGCACTGCCTGAATTGACTTCCTTTGTATAAGGTACAGTACACACACTGCCTGAATTGACTTCCTTTGTATAAGGTAGAGTACATGCACTGCCTGAATTGACTTCCTTTGTATAAGGTAGAGTACATGCACTGCTTGAATTGACTTCCTTTGTATAAGGTAAAGTACACACTGACTGGATTGTTTTCTTTGTATAAGGTACAGTACATGCACTGCCTGAATTGACTTCCTTGTATAAGGTACAGTACATGCACTGCCTGAATTGACTTCCTTTGTATAAGGTACAGTACACGCACTGCCTGAATTGACTTCCTTTGTATAAGGTAGAGTGCACACACTGCCTGAATTGACTTCCTTTGTATAAGGTAGAGTACATGCACTGCCTGAATTGACTTCCTTTGTATAAGGTAGAGTACACACTGCTTGAATTGACTTCCTTTGTATAAGGTAAAGTACACACACTGACTGGATTAACTTTCTTTGTATAAGGTACAGTACATGCACTGACTGGATTGACTTCCCTTGTATAAGGTACAGTACACGCACTGCCTGAATTGACTTCCTTTGTATAAGGTACAGTACACGCACTGCCTGAATTGACTTCCTTTGTATAAGGTAGAGTACATGCACTGCCTGAATTGACTTCCTTTGTATAAGGTACAGTACACGCACTGCCTGAATTGACTTCCTTTGTATAAAGTACAGTACATGTACTGCCTGAATTGACTTCCTTTGTATAAGGTACAGTACATGTACTGCCTGAATTGACTTCCTTTGTATAAGGTACAGTACATGCACTGCCTGAATTGACTTCCTTTGTATAAGGTACAGTACATGCACTGCCTGAATTGACTTCCTTTATATAAGGTAAAGTACATGCACTGCCTGAATTGACTTCCTTTGTATAAGGTACAGTACACGCACTGCCTGAATTGACTTCCTTTGTATAAGGTACAGTACATGCACTGCCTGAATTGACTTCCTTGTATAAGGTACAGTACATGCACCGCCTGGATTGATTTTGTATAAGGTACAGTACATGCACTGCCTGAATTGACTTCCTTTGAATAAGGTACAGTACATGCACTGCCTGAATTGACTTCCTTTGTATAAGGTACAGTACATGCACTGCCTGAATTGACTTCCTTTGTATAAGGTACAGTACATGCACTGCCTGAATTGACTTTGTATAAGGTACAGTACATGCACTGCCTGAATTGACTTTCTTGATATAGAGTACAGTACATGCACTGCCTGAATTGACTTCCTTTGTATAAGGTACAGTACATGCACTGCCTGAATTGACTTCCTTTTATAAGGTACAGTACACACATGCCTGAATTGACTTCCTTGTATAAGGTACAGCACATGCACTGCCTGAATTGACTTCTTGTATAAGGTACAGTACATGCACTGCCTGAATTGACTTCCTTGTATAAGGTACAGTACATGCACTGCCTGAATTGACTTCCTTTGAATAAGGTACAGTACATGCACTGCCTGGATTGACTTTCTTTGCATAAGGTACAGTACATGCACTGCCTGAATTGACTTCCTTTGTATAAGGTACAGTACATGCACTGCCTGAATTGATTTCCTTTGTATAAGGTACAGTACATGCACTGCCTGAATTGACTTCCTTTGTATAAGGTACAGTACATGCACTGCCTGAATTGACTTCCTTTGTATAAGGTACAGTACATGCACTGCCTGAATTGACTTCCTTTGTATAAGGTACAGTACATGCACTGCCTGAATTGACTTCCTTTGTATAAGGTACAGTACATGCACTGCCTGGATTGATTTTCTTTGTATAAAGTAAAGTACATGCACTGCCTGAATTGACTTCCTCTGTATAAGGTACAGTACATGCAATGCCTGGATTGATTTCCTTTGAATAAGGTACAGTACATGCACTGCCTGAATTGACTTCCTTTATATAAGGTACAGTACATGCACTGCCTGGATTGATTTTTTTTGAATAAGGTAAAGTACATGCACTGTCTGAATTGACTTCCTTTGTATAAAGTACAGCACATGTACTGCCTGAATTGACTTCCTTTGTATAAGGTACAGTACATGTACTGCCTGAATTGACTTTTGTATAAGGTACAGTACATGCACTGCCTGAATTGACTTCCTTTTATAAGGTACAGTACATGCACTGCCTGGATTGATTTCCTTTGTATAAGGTAAGTACATGCACTGCCTGAATTGACTCTTTGTATAAGGTACAGTACATGCAATGCCTGGATTGATTTCCTTTGAATAAGGTACAGTACATGCACTGCCTGAATTGACTTCCTTTGTATAAGGTACAGTACATGCACTTCCTGGATTGATTTCCTTTATATAAGGTACAGTACATGCACTGCCTGAATTGACTTCCTTTGTATAAGGTACAGTACATGCACTGCCTGAATTGACTTCCTTTGTATAAGGTAGAGTACATGCACTGCCTGAATTGACTTCCTTTGTATAAGGTACAGTACATGCACTGCCTGAATTGACTTCCTTTGTATAAGGTACAGTACATACACTGCCTGAATTGACTTCCTTTGTATAAGGTACAGTACATGCACTGCCTGAATTGACTTCCTTTGTATAAGGTACAGTACACGCACTGCCTGAATTGACTTCCTTTGTATAAGGTAGAGTACATGCACTGCCTGAATTGACTTCCTTTGTATAAGGTACAGTACACGCACTGCCTGAATTGACTTCCTTTGTATAAGGTAGAGTGCACGCACTGCCTGAATTGACTTCCTTTGTATAAGGTAGAGTACATGCACTGCCTGAATTGACTTCCTTTGTATAAGGTAAAGTACACACACTGACTGGATTAGTTTCCTTTGTATAAGGTACAGTACATGCACTGACTGGATTGACTTCCCTTGTATAAGGTACAGTACATGCACTGCCTGAATTGACTTCCTTTGTATAAGGTACAGTACATGCACTGCCTGAATTGACTTCCTTTGTATAAGGTACAGTACACGCACTGCCTGAATTGACTTCCTTTGTATAAGGTAGAGTACACGCACTGCCTGAATTGACTTCCTTTGTATAAGGTACAGTACACGCACTGCCTGAATTGACTTCCTTTGTATAAGGTAGAACATGCACTGCCTGAATTGACTTCCTTTGTATAAGGTAGAGTACATGCACTGCCTGAATTGATTTCCTTTGTATAAGGTACAGTACATGCACTGCCTGAATTGACTTCCTTTGTATAAGGTACAGTACATGCACTGCCTGAATTGACTTCCTTTGTATAAGGTACAGTACATGCACTGCCTGAATTGACTTCCTTTGTATAAGGTACAGTACATGCACTGCCTGAATTGACTTCCTTGTATAAGGTAGAGTACAGTACATGACTGCCTGAATTGACTTCCTTTGTATAAGGTACAGTACATGCACTGCCTGAATTGACTTCCTTTGTATAAGGTACAGTACATGCACTGCCTGAATTGACTTCCTTTGTATAAGGTAGAGTGCACACTGCCTGAATTGACTTCCTTTGTATAAGGTACAGTACATGCACTGCCTGAATTGACTTCCTTTGTATAAGGTACAGTACATGCACTGCCTGAATTGACTTCCTTTATATAAGGTACAGTACATGCACTGCCTGATTGACTTTCTTTGAATAAGGTACAGTACATGCTCAGTGTAGGGAGTGCACACACTGCCTGAATTGTCTTCCTTTGTATAATGTAAAGTACATGCACTGACTGGATTAGTTTCCTTTGTATAGGTACAGTACATGCACTGCCTGAATTGACTTCCTTTGTATAAGGTACAGTACATGCAATGCCTGGATTAATTTTCTTTGAATAAGGTAAAGTACACGCACTGACTGGATTGGTTTCCTTTGTATAAGGTACAGTACATGCACTGCCTGAATTGACTTCCTTTGTATAAGGTAGAGTACACGCACTGCCTGAATTGACTTCCTTTGTATAAGGTACAGTACACGCACTGCCTGAATTGACTTCCTTTGTATATGGTAGAGTACATGCACTGCCTGAACTGACTTCCTTTGTGTAAGGTAGAGTACACAGAATGCTTGAATTTACTTCCTTTGTATAAGGTAAAGTACACACACTGACTGGATTAGTTTCCTTTGTATAAGGTACAGTACATACACTGACTGGATTGACTTCCCTTGTATATGGTACAGAACATGCACTGCCTGAATTGACTTCCTTTGTATAAGGTACAGTACACGCACTGATTAATTTGACTTCCTTTGTATAAGGTAGAGTGCACACACTGCCTGAATTGACTTCCTTTGTATAATGTAGAGTACATGCACTGCCTGATTTGACTTCCTTTGTATAAGGTAAAGTACACGCACTGCCTGAATTGACTTCCTTTGTATAAAGTACAGTACATGTACTGCCTGAATTAACTTCCTTTGTATAAAGTACAGTACATGTACTGCCTGAATTGACTTCCTCTGTATAAGGTACAGTACACGCACTGCCTGAATTGACTTCCTTTGTGTAAGGTACAGTACACGCACTGCCTGAATTGACTTCCTTTGTGTAAGGTAGAGTGCACACACTGCCTGAATTGACTTCCTTTGTATAAGGTAGAGTGCACACACTGCCTGAATTGACTTCCTTTGTATAAGGTAAAGTACATGCACTGACTGGATTAGTTTCCTTTGTATAAGGTACAGTATGTGCACTGCCTGATTTGACTTCCTTTGTATAAGGTACAGTACCGCACTGCCTGAATTGACTTCCTTTGTATAAGGTACAGTACACGCACTGCCTGAATTGACTTTGTATAAGTAGAGTGTACACGCACTGCCTGAATTGACTTCCTTTGTATAAGGTAGAGTAGATGCACTGCCTGAATTGACTTCCTTTGTATAAGGTACAGTACACACATTGCCTGAATTGACTTCCTTTGTACAAGGTACAGCATATGCACTGCCTGAATTGATTTCCTTTGTAATGTACAGTACATGCACTGACTGGATTGGTTTACTTTGTATAAGGTACAGTACATGCACTGCCTGAATTGACTTCCTTTGAATAAGGTACAGTAAATGCACTGCCTGGATTGACTTTCTTTGCATAAGTTACAGTACATGCACTGCCTGATTTGACTTCCTTTATATAAGGTACAGTACATGCACTGCCTGGATTGATTTCCTTTGAATAAGGTAAAGTACATGCACTGTCTGATTTGACTTCCTTTGTATAAAGTAGAGTACATGTACTGCCTGAATTGACTTCCTTTGTATAAGGTACATTACATGTACTGCCTGAATTGACTTCCTTTGTATAAGGTACAGTACATGCACTGCCTGAATTGACTTCCTTTGTATAAGGTACAGTACACACATTGCCTGAATTGACTTCCTTTGTACAAGGTACAGTATATGCACTGCCTGAATTGACTTCCTTTGTATAAGGTACAGTACACTCACTGACTGGATTGATTTCCTTTGAATAAGGTACAGTACATGCACTGCCTGAATTGACTTCCTTTGTATAAGGTACAGTACATGCACTTCCTGGATTGATTTCCTTTATATAAAGTAAAGTACATGCACTGCCTGAATTGACTTCCTTTGTATAAGGTACAGTACACGCACTGCCTGAATTGACTTCCTTTGTATAAGGTAGAGTAGATTCACTGCCTGAATTGACTTCCTTTGTATAAGGTACAGTACACACATTGCCTGAATTGACTTCCTTTGTACAAGGTACAGCATATGCACTGCCTGAATTGACTTCCTTTGTTTAAGGTAAAGTACTTGCACTGCCTGAATTGACTTCCTTTGCATAAGGTACAGTACATGCACTGCCTGAATTGACTTCCTTCGTATAAGATACAGTACATGCACTGCCTGAATTGACTTCCTTTGTATAAGGTACAGTACATGCACTGCCTGGATTGACTTTCTTTGCATAAGGTACAGTACATACACTGCCTGAATTGACTTCCTTTGTATAAGGTACAGTACACGCACTGCCTGAATTGACTTCCTTTGTATAAGGTACAGTACATGCACTGCCTGAATTGACTTCCTTTGTATAAGGTACAGTACATGCACTGCCTGGATTGATTTCCTTTGAATAAGATAAAGTACATGCACTGCCTGATTTGACTTTCTTTGTATAAGGTACAGTAGACGCACTGCCTGAATTGACTTCCTTTGTATAAGGTACAGTACACACATTGCCTGAATTGACTTCCTTTGTACAAGGTACAGTATATGCACTGCCTGAATTGACTTCCTTTGTATAAGGTACAGTACACGCACTGACTGGATTGGTTTCCTTTGTATAAGGTACAGTACATGCACTGCCTGAATTGACTTCCTTTGTATAAGGTACAGTACACGCACCACCTGGATTGGTTTCCTTTGTATAAGATACAGTACATGCACTGTCTGAATTGACTTCCTTTGTACAAGCTACAGTACACACACTGCCTGAATTGACTTCCTTTGTATAGGGTACAGTACTTGCACTGCCTGAATTAACTTCCTTTGTATTATGTACAGTACATGCACTGCCTGGATTGATTTCCTTTCAATAAGGTACAGTAGACGCACTGCCTGCATTGACTTCCTTTGTATAAGGTACAGTACATGCACTGCCTGAATTGACTTCCTTTCTACAAGGTACAGTATATGTACTGCCTGAATTAACTTCCTTTGTATACGGTACAGTACATGCACTGACTGGATTGGTTTCCTTTGTATAAGGTACAGTACACGCACTGTCTGAATTGACTTCCTTTTTATAAGGTACAGTACACGCACCACCTGGATTGGTTTCCATTGTTTAAGATACAGTACATGCACTGTCTGAATTGACTTCCTTTGTATAAGGTACTGTACACACACTGCCTGAATTGACTTCCTTTGTATAGGGTACAGTACATGCACTGCCTGAATTAACTTCATTTGTTTTATGTACAGTACATGCACTGCCTGGATTGATTTCCTTTCTATAAGGTACAGTAGATGCACTGCCTGCATTGACTTCCTTTGTATAAGGTACAGTACACGCACTGCCTGAATTGTCTTCCTTTGTATAAGGTACAGTAGATTCACTGCCTGGATTCACTTCCTTTGCATGAGTACAGTACATGGACTGCCTGAATTGACTTCCTTTGTATAAGGTACAGTACATGCACTGCCTGGATTGATTTCCTTTGTATAAGGTACAGTACATGCACTGACTGGATTGACTTCCTTTAATCAAGGTGTAATCCCCAGCTAGTAGATATGTAACCAGTAAGGAGCAGGATAACGAGAAAGCCTTACGTCTCCAGAGCATTAAACAAACACAAAATTAGCAGCTCAGCCCTTGCTCATTCACAAACTATGAACAGTTTTTTCATTAGGAGTGCCTCTACTTTATGGCATGCAGTACATACAGAGAATTCAGCTCACATCCTCCCACCCCATGACAATTCTATATAAAGGAAGTCAGTTAAGGTAGTTACATTGTAGAATAGGGACCCAGCAGATCGGTGCTCTACCTTGACATTGGATAGCTGTGCAACTTCACCGCAGGGCTCTGAGGTGAATATCAAGAGTCCCCCCCCCACTGAAGACAACATAAGTAAGTGGCCAATTCAGGCAGAACAAATATTATATTTGTAAGATTTGCAATGGGGGGAGGGTGTGCACTGAATTCTGTTATTACTGATAGACAGAAACAAAGAAACATGGAATATGATGGCAGATAAGAGGCACTGAGCGCACCCTGTCTGCCCATTTTTTTAACCTTCATTTTATGCTGCAGACCCTGCTTGATCTTTAGTACACTCTCTGCCCCCTTACCTCTATGATGCCCTTGTGCCTGTCCCAGGCATTTTTGAACCCCATCACTGTTTTTGCCCCCACTACCTTCAATGGGAGGCTGTTCCAGGTATCCACCACCCTTTCTGTGAAGAAGTACTTGCACACATCCCTCCTGAATTTACCCCCTCCAGCTTCATAGCATACCCCCTTGTTCTAAAGCACTTTTTTCTCTGAAAAGTACCCCCCACCTGTACCTTATTAACCCCCATAATGTATTTAAAGATTTCTATCATATCCCCCTTTCCAACTTCTCCTCCAGGGTGTACATATTTCACTCCTTTAGCCTTTCCATGTCGGGCTTTCCATGCTGACCCTGCATCATTTTTGTAGCCCTCCTTGGGACCACCTCCACTCTGTTTCTATCCTTTCTGAGATGTGGTCTCTAGAACTGGACACAGTACTCGAGGTTGGGTCTTACCAGTGACCTATATTGGGGCAGCACCACCTCCCTCTTCCTGCTGGTGATACACCTTCCTATGCACCCTGGCATTCCACTAGCCCTTCCAACTGCATTGTTGCACTGCCTGGCCACCTTTAGGTCATTCAATATGATTATCCAAGTCTCTTTCCTGCTTGGTCTTTGTCAGTATCACTCTGCCCATTTGGTACTCCACTCCTGGATTTCTACAGCTCAGGTGCATTATTTCACACTTTTTGTATTAAAACCCAGCTGCCATACCCTTGACCACTCTTCCTGTCTTTTTGGATCCCTGTCCATCCTCTACACACACACACACACACACACACACACACACCCGGGGTGTCCACTCTGTTGCAGATCTTGGTGTCATCTGCAAAGAGGCAGACCTTCCCTTCCAGTTCCTCTGTTATGTCACTTATAAAGACATTGAAGAGGACTGGTCCCAACACTGAACCCTGAGGTCACCCACCCTTGATGGATAATGATGTATGCCATAAAGTGCTAGCACAACTAATAAAAAACATTACAAATTTATGAATGAGCAAGGGTTGAGCAGCTCATTTTTTGTTTGTCGAGTATCCATATACCTCTGGGAAGTGCATTAAAATCCTATTATGCACACCCTGGAGGGGCTTAGTACACTTAAAAAACAAGCATTTGTCAATGCCGAATGTTTGCTTACTGGCATTGGCAGTGGTAGTGTAGAAGTTACAGAGCTGCGTAATAGGAATGGCAGTGAAGTATTGAACTGAAGCCAACCCCACCACCACCCTGCAGAGCGTGACAGGCATTGGGGTGTGCATTTGGGTCGTCAGGCATAACAGCCACGCCATTTCACCACACTCCACTCTGCAGAGACTCACAAGTGTCACTTGTTCCTTGGGGTCTTTGGCCCTTATGCGCACCCCATTTCATTAGGAAATATGGTGAGATGGGTGTGATATAGGAGAATGGGGTGAAGTTTGGGGATGAAGAGTCCAAGGCATACCTCGATGCCTCTCAGTGACTGCAGGGTGTGGAATGGTATGAGCATCACAGGCAAGAATCCCAAGTCACACCCCTGATTCCTGTCATTCTATATAGGGTTGGGCGATTTAGTTGAAAAGTCTAATACCTCAGGCATTCATTGGTATTTTAACTCCAAATCTTCAACATGTTTGTTTTGTGACCCCACCTCACGAACAGGGGGAATATCAGTGTGGTAGCCGAAAGCTGCTTATGCACAGTGACTACGGGATTTAGCACCACAGATGCAAACATATTCCGAACAGGCTGTAAAAAATGGCAGCTGTACTCTTTCATGGGGAGGTGTAAAAATGGCTATGTTGCAAATGTGTAGTAAAAATATTTAAAAAAATGGTGAAGTCACAAGTGTACATAGAAACTGTGTAACGCACACCCGTTATATAAGTAGGTTGGGGATATCTTATAGCAGATTGTCAACTCAGGCATTTTGGTGCCTCCGATCATGAACAGTGTCACTGTGATTTTCTTTATCTGTGCCGAACAATGATTTCCCATAATGACCATGCATCTCTGCACTGAAAGTGTGAAAAGACACTTTGGCCATGTTGTGAAAAATGGCAGCTGTACTGTTCATAAGGAAGTGTTGAAAAATGCCACTAGTGAAAATCTGGACTGGAAATATTACAAAGTCATGAACTAACGAGGATGCGTGGAAACTGCACAATGCTCACTCGTAACACAGTCATTTTATGGACTTTTGTCACCAAATTTTCAACATAGCCATTTTAAGACCTCTGCTCATGAACAGTGTAACTGTGATTTTCTTAATCTGTCCTAAACATTGCTTTCGCACACCAACAGCACCATTGTGCACTACATGTGCGATAACACATTTTGGTGACATATGAAAATTGCAGCTGTACTGTTCATAAGGAAGTTTAATAAAATGGACATGTTGAAAATCTAGAGTGAAAATATTAAATTTGCAAACTAACGAGCATGCATAGGAACTGTGCAACGCACGCGTAAAAGTCATTTTAGGCATTTTTCACCAAGTTTTCAACATAGCCATTTTAAGATCTCTGCTCATGAACAGTGTCACTGCGGTTTTGTTAATGTGTCCCCATACATTGAGGTTGCACCATTTCATGTTATATGCGCTAAGAGCGGAAGCTACGCTTTTGGGCAGGATGTGAAAAATGACAGCTGTACTGCCTCATAAGGAGGTGTGTGGAAAAATGGCAATGTTGAAAATCTGGAGTGGAAATATTGAAAATTCGCAAACCTATGAGCGTGTGTGGGAACTGTGCAACACACACTCGTAAAACAGTCATTTTTAGGAATTCTGTCACCAAATTTTCAACATTGCCATTTTAAGATCTCTGCTCATGAACAGTGACACTGAGATTTTCTTAATATGTCCCATACACTGAGTTTGCACAACGACTGCGCCATTGTGCGCTACAAGGGTGGAAACACATTTTGGGTGAGATGTGAAAAATGACAGCTGTACTGCTCATAAGATGGTGTGGTGAAATGGCAATGTTGAAAATCTGGAGTGAAAATATTGAAATTTCGCGAACTTAAGAGCCTGCATAGGAACTGCGCAACGCACGCTCGTTAAACAGTCATTTTTTGGAATTTTTTCACCAAATTTTCAACATGGGGGTTTTGGGCCCTGTTCTCATGAATGATTCACTGTCATGGTGGTATTCAGTCCTGAAGGGTGATTTCGCAGTCACTGTGCAGTCACTGCGTGAAATCACCCTTCGAGCCCAAATAACGCCATGACAGTGACATCATTCATGAGAAAGGGTCCCAAAAACCCCATGTTGAAAATCTGGTGCAAAAATTCCCAAAAATGCCCGAGATATGCAATAAAGTTGAACCCCTCCTATCTAGCCCATTATACAGCTTACCGGCATTTCCTCAGTTCGCGGTCGGCTTTGAAGAGTGCAGACGTGTTCACGGTCCACCAAGATCGTCACGCCGAGTCCGGAGGTAAGTATGGGGTGAGGGGTGTGGGGAGGCTGGTGCGCAGTGGGTGGGTGTGGGTTGTGGGAGGGGTTAGAGAGGCGTGCCAAGGGACAGTTTTTGTTTTACAGGGTAAAAACAAAAAGGCGTCGAGGACGCTTGCCCACGCTGGGGTGGGCTCCCAGTGTGGCACAAGGTTTTAGAGTGTTCAGCAGGCGGGGATTGGGCACCCGTCGGCAAAAAAAGAAAAAAACGCAGGACCGTTTGCTGCCTTCAGGGGTGGGCTCCCAGCGTGGCACAATGACTTTGGAGAGGGGCACGTTCAGCCGACTGGGGATTGGGCACCCCGTCGGCAACATACGGATTGCCATGCTGGGGTGGGCTCCCAGCATGGCAGCAATATTGGGAGGGAGGAGACAAATAGTTCAGCCGGCGGGGATTGGGCACCCGTCGGCTATCGCGCTGACGTCGGCAGCGCACGCCTGCGGCTGGGGGGTGAGCTGCGTGAGCTAGCTTCTTATCGCTGCTCACTCAAGCGTAGCTCCCCCTTTCAACTGTATGCCACTGCATTTTGGAGCGTGTCATAGACAGCTCCAAAATGCATTGGCTTACAGGGGCCGCGCCTGCCAGCCCAGTGCCTGAATTGGAGGATGAGGTGACACACCTCTGAAATCTCTGTTCATGGCACTATGTTTCTTGCACATGCGTGCAAGCAAACATAATGACTGTAAGTGAATTTCTGGGGGAGGAAAATGAGATTCGGTGCCTGTCACAGTGTGCCTTGCATCCTGAGAGACGCTTTTTCTTCCCTAAAGTCTGCTGCAGCAGTGTCCCTTGTCTTTTTTGTGACCGATATATTTCACCATTTGCAGGCAGGCCACCTGCAAATGTACCTGGCTTACTGTCCTTTTGTTTCAGGTCTCCTCAGGATTGCTCCCCACCCTCTTTTCCTAGGAAAACATCATGAAAAGGGGATCACCTTGTTTTGTTTTTATCCTGGAAGCGCTGTTATGCTATATTAGTGGATGGGAAAGACATGCCTTCAGTTAAGTTATGTTTCCTACAAGGTGCTGAGAAGGGATGATGTGAGAAATATATAAAAATAGTACTTTCCCCCTTCGTAGTGACTTGGAACCTTTGAAACAAACATTTATGTCCCGGTTAGAAAAGACTGTGCTCCAGTTTGTTGGTTTCTCTCTGCCTCGTATTTGTTACCAAAGTAAATTACAATTGAGAGAACAATTCAACCACAGACTCACATTTCATCCAGATACTGAGAAATACCAAAAGGTATCCACTGCTGTACCTCTCGCATTGTGCCCTGCAGCTTCCCTTGCGCAATGACTTCCATTAGTTTTCCGATTTTAAACAGAGATAAGACTTTCCCCTTTGTGTTTACTATGTATTTTTTTATACCAGAATGAAAAAGGGAAAAATAAATGAAGATATGCCAGAAAATGCACATGTTTGGGCCTACAGCAACATATTTGGGCCCAGAAGGCCTGCACTGAATAAAAGTAAACAGCAGAGGTACTACAACCTGTTGTTCACATACTAAAAAGGAGATATGAAACTGTATAAAGTTATATGTGGGCTACCTTGAGGTTTCTGTTTGTAGGGTCCTGCCCAAGAGTCTTCCAGTGCCCTACTAAGCCCTGTCTTTCCACCTTTTATACACCAGATAGCTCTGGGAGGAGCCTGCACCTGAAACTGACAACCTATTTTGTTTGGAGACAGTTTTATTATGAACACTACCACCCAGTCAAAAGATATCTGAGTTTTCTTTTATTTATAATGTTTGGATATAAATAATAAGGTTGTTTAAAAGAAATAAGCTGTATTTCTGTAAGTGGGTGGAGCCTGATGTGGTCTCATGGTTGACTCTGGGTATAAAAGGAGTCCAACCTAGTGCACACATCAGATTTGTATTGGGATCAGTATTGTGCTGACCTAGGTAATAAGGGCTGAAATGGCCTTCAGTCCTTATAGAACAGGTGGGATTTTTTGCCCAGCTTGAGTGACTCAAGTCATTTTCTAGACTGTTATTAAATTGCAAACAATGGCGTTAACTGATTTTGCTTTATTTTTGTTTTCCTTTATTTTGTCACATCCAGTCTGCTTATTTTGCTGTATGTAAATAAATATTTATTTTACAATTATTTTTCCCTCTGGTCGCTGCTCCGTCAAGCCTCAGGCATCCTGGCTTGTTCTGCCCACCTGAGCCCCCCAGCCCGAGTCTCCCCCACAGTACTGCAACCCTTGCACCTACCTTGCAGCTGGAAACCCTTAACTTGTACCCCCCAAGGTGGGGCCACCACTCCTTCTTTGGTGCCCTTTTGAAGTCTAGATTCTGCTGTAGGCAAGGCTTAGGAGGAGGGAATTAGGAGACCAGGTGGGCGGGATCCGGTGGTGGGCATGAGGGCCAGGTGCCGTTGCCTAACCGATGGTGCAGGGATTTTCCTTGTTCATGCTCATTACCCCCCTCCGAGGTGTGGATATGCAGTGATGTCCAGCACAGGCAAGTGCACTCCCGCACCCACCTGCAGGACGTCCGTTGACGCTTCACCCCATCTTGAAAGTGGTCCCAGGCTGCAGTACACTCAGCCTCCACTGGGCATCACTAGCACTGGGGAAACACACCCCACCCGCCCCCAAGGAGAGGACAGCTTTCATTGGATGCTCAATCCTCTCTTCCCCGGCCAACCCCTGGTGACTCGAGCTCACTCCTGAACCCGGGTCACTGGCATGGTGCGAGATGTGGCATCTAGCACCTCAACCCTCAGTGCCACCAGGCCGGATAATAAATATTTATTTTGATTTGCCAAACCTGACTTATGAGTGTCCATCTATTCCCACCAACCTCACAGCACCTGACCATGCATTTCTAGAGAGTTAATGCTTGATCAGGTGATGTCTCTTGGCCAAATAATTTTTTTTAAATAACTATTTTTTGAAGTTTCACTTTTAACAATCCACACAAATACAGTCCCTTGTTCTAACTATTTATATAAACTCAAAAAGAACAGAACAGCCCAGGCAATCAATCAATCAAAGAAGTTTTATCATTTGTAAATAAATAAGCATTTCTGCTCCCCAGTCCCCCACAACAACTGTTAATTCACCATATAGTTAATATTTTCATACAAATAAAGGAGAAAAAATATTATGACCAAAGTAAATTCCTTTCCTTCCAAAAGGGCCTGGGGCAATTAACTGGATTTGAAAAGAATGTAGGGGGAAGGGGGGAAGTGTATGATACATGGGACCACTTCCCCTTATTCCTGATCAGCTAATATCTCAGGTATAGTTCTCTTCTGCTGTTGTGCCAAAAAAAGTGGAAAAATGGAAGCCAACGGCCAAGTATTTCTCCATTTGCAGCCGTACCTTTGCCACTAGGTGCTCCATTTCCATCATATGTAAACAATTAGCCATCCATGAAATGGGCAAATAAATTTCTATAATTTTTCCTTGCCATTTTATAAATATATATATATACATGTGCGCGTACACATACATACACATACGCGCGCATCATACTGGTGTGTGAAGATGGATGAAGTCAGGAAACCTTACTTTGTGATGTAGGTCATGAAATGTCCCTAACTTCATTTTGCTGGGGACCACACTTCACATAGTTTTCTCCTAGTAAAGTGTCCTCCTTTGCTCAGAGAAACTACGCATAGTGAAACTATACTGGCAAAAGTTTTGGCAAAGTGCCACCATGCTTAGCTTTGCTGGGTGTAGTAGCACTTTTCCTGTAGAAAACATGCAAAGTGCTCTTTTTTTACTGTTTTTCTATGTGTAATCCAATCCCCACCCCCTAATCAAATGTTTCTTACCCCACCACCACACAGACCTTTAAAACTGAAGTACCCCCTGTGTCACCCTCTAGCACCCACTTGCCTCATCACCCTCACAGACCTGGCAAAGTTTAATAAAAAAAGAATACTTCACTGTCACATTCGTATCATCCCTTTCCCCATCTGCACCATGTAAACCACACCATCTATCTCCCACCACTCCATGCCTGTCACCCTACGCTAATATTAATCACACAGGGAATCTTCACCCTTCCTCTGTGTTCAGCACTTAACATCCCACCTTTCCCTCTAACCCTATATCAAATGATATGTCATTACAGCAGCTGTGAAAAAGAAAAGTGTCCAGCACTGGAGAGCAATATGCACAATGCCCACTTTACACTGTGTTCTACAGTAGAATAAATGAGTGGTAATGTCCTCACCTGCAGCATCACCTGACTGACTGCTTGTCCTGGAATGCAAAAGAAATGCACAGATTGATAAAGTATTGTTAAAGGCATTAGTTTATTTAACAATTTAATGCTGTTCCCTGCTAATGGTGGAGGAGTTATAGTCGAATCACCCATGGCTGCCACTGTAACAGTAGCAGTAGTCCACTATATGTGTATTTCGTTGTGCTCCTTCCTCTGCGATGATTGTACAAATATGTGTTTTTTCATATTTTTCTTTCTTCCTGTTCCTTTGTGTTGATGCACCATCTTGCTGGCCTGGGTCATACCTGCAAATGGTTCCTGGGATCAGAGTACCTTACCTGGTTGCCAAATAAATGAGTCAGATGCTACAGCCATAGTGTCGAAACCCATGAATGCGCACACTTGCTCCGCTTTGTCTGATGAGTGCACTAGCTGTATGTGGAAATTTATTGCCAACATTTTCTTTTGTTTTTATGCTAGTGACCAAGAAACACTTTGGTGCTATCAGTGAGCTGAGTGTCTAACAGGAACTGCTGACTGACTACAGTTGAACAGCACTGTGAGGATGTAGAGATGCAAGTGTTTACAATACTGTGGTGAGAGTGAGCAAGTGGAAGTGGTTAGCATGAGGTGAAAACTGTACACAGAATAAGAAGTAAGGGCATTCGGTGATGGTGGAGAACACTGGACCACTTGTATAACTGTTCCAGAATCCCACACCAATATGCAAATTGAGTAGCAGTGCACATCTTTACATTACCTTACCGTAGTTACTCGACAATAATTGTGTAGAGGTACATTTGAATTGAAGCAGTGATGCGTGCTTTGCCAAGAGAGTGCTCTGTTGGTTATTTAAAATTATGTTTAGCTTATTTGAGTTGGGGGGCTTTTCTCCCACACCCCCATGACTTTTTTAACATGGGGGGGCAAAGCTCCCCAACTCAAATTTTAAAAAAGTAACCAACAGAGCATTACCTCAGCAGAGTATGCATCGGGTCATCATGTTTGTCCCTCTGTTTTAGTTGGGAGCTCTTACCCCCACACCCCCGTGTCTACTTTAACATGGGGGATGGGGGCAAAGCCCCCTCCACTCAAACAAATGAATAAAAATGACAAACTGTGAATCCTTAATGACCGACGTCGGGTTACTGTGGCATCAGTCAAATGTTACCTATGACAATTTCTATGGAAATGCCGGTGGTCTAGTGTTCTCCACTATGTCATTATTTCTTCCATTGATTCACAGTTCGTCCTATCAAGATGAATACTCAACACACTTTCTGACATTTAAAACAATTAGATAGAGGCCACCTGCTGGCCCAATAGTAGGGCACCAAGAGCTAGTAGTGCTACCATAGCAGCAACCTGGGTTTGAGAATGAGCTTGGGGCACTGGCAAATGGGCAGCCACTCACTGGAGAGTGCTACTAAAAGCCATGTGTCTCCAATCAGATGGCTTAGCACTCCACTCCCATGGCAAATGTAAGCCATATGGTAGGGCCCCAGGATGTTCACCTACCAGCTGAAGGTGAAGCTTCTTGCCAGCAAGGCTCTTCTGCATTAGGAGGAGCACCATAGGATGGTGAGCGGACCTAATTATATGGGCAGAAAGCAACCAAGTTGCCATCAACATGACAGACAGCTGGTATACCTGGGCCCCACACCATGAAGCCCACTGCATGCCAGTGGATCCTGGACTAGTTGCCAGGAGAAGGACAGCCCCCACCATGAAGGGGATCACAGTAGGGGTTTACATAAAATATATGTGTTAGTGGTGGATGGGGCTGAAAAAGGGCCATGAAACTGGTCTGAAAGAAAATAAAAAAAAAATGAACACACAAAGATATCAAGCAGATAAACAGCCATATGGTAGCAAACAATTACCAAGATAAAATAAGATTTAAACTTACTGATTTTTAAATCTTCATTGTGAATTGATTAGCCTAGTAATGTTGAACCCAGGGGCCTGATATTCAGAGAAGTGCAAAGCACAGTGCAAAGGTTTGTGCTGCACTTTGCAATTGCTCAGAGGTCCGAGGATGCTATACGCAGTCGGATAGTGCACTGGAGCTCTCCGACTGAATACAGGGCCACGTTGTTGCAACGTGAAGTGAAGTAGTGGTACCCAGACATGGCTGCTGAAGTGGGCCTGAAGAATGTCTAGCACCAGAGCGCTATCTGCAATTTTCAAAGGGACCCATGCAAATGAGTCCGTTGGGAATGCAAGGCACTAAGGGGCCATTTGCATGCAAATTATTGTCCTATTTGTATGGGTAGTGAAGGCAGATTAGCACAGCGCCACTCCCCCTTTACACAGTGCAAGACATGTGGAGATGTCCTGCAGCCTAGTGGTCCCCCCACAACAATCACTGGCCTTTAATAGGACGTAAAACCCTCCCTGGTGCTCATGGTCTCCCCCCTCCCTCCAATCACCAGCCCGTAATGAAATAAAGTCCTCCCTGGTGCTAGTGGTCCCCCTTCCCTCTGATTGCCAGCCCATAATGATAAAAAAAACACTACCTGGTGCTAGTCATCCTCCCACCCTCCGATTGCCAGCCCGTAGTAATACATACAACCCTCCCTGTCATCCAGTGGTTTCCCCCTCAGGTATCAATCCATGGTACCACTGCTCACAATTCCATAGTCCCTCACATCTAGTGGCAACTTCCCCAACGAGGCACTAAACACCCACCCCCTAGTCATTTTATTAGTACCCTCAATGCCTCAGGTGCACATACATTGACCAGTGCACCCTCCTCTGACCTCCTCAGTCGGCCGCCATATGTCCAGGAAGGAAGTGTACCTCTTATATATAGGACAGGGTGGCATGTCTTGTCCTATAAATATGAGGCACACTCCCTGCCTGGACATATGGAGGCTGGCAGAGGAGGTGTGAGGAGGACTGTACCATTCACGATATGTGCACCCGTAGCACCGATGGTATGGTAAGGTGACATGGGATGGGTGATCGGTGCCATGGTGGGGGGGCACTAGATGCCAGGGATTATGTGAGCAGTGGTACCATGGATTGGTGCCCGGTGGGAGCACTGGACACCAGGGAAGGTTGTACATTTTAGTACAGGCTGGTGATCAGAGGGAGGAGGGACCACTAGCACCAGGGAAATGTTTTTCCTATTATGGCTGGTGATTGGAGGGAGAGGAGACCACTAGCACCAGGGAAGGTTTTATTTCATTACAGGCTAGTAATAGGAAGGGTGGGACCATTAGCACCACGGAGGGCTTTATTTCATTATGGCCTGGTGATTGGAGGGAAGGGGATCACTAGTACCAAGGAGTTTTTTTTTTATTACTAGCTGGCAATTAGAGGGAGGGGGGACCACTAGCATCAAGGAATGTTTTTTGTAATTATGGGCTGGTGATCGGAGGGAAGGTGGACCACTACCACCAGGGAGGTTTTTTTTGTTTTACTAGAGGCTGCTGATTGAAGGGGGGGGTGCCACGGACCACAGGGGTGGGTGTGCTCCCCCAGCAGTCAACCTGGCTACAATTACCTCTGGGAGCCACTAGGGCTGCGCCGAGTAAGGGGGGGTTGTTGTGCGGTATTTGCATGGTGGAAAAAAGGCCTTCTGAATATTGAGCTCCAGTGCAAAACCCAGTTTACATAGGCAAACACCAGCTAGCAGCCGAGCAAACATTCGAATATTGGGGCCCAGTTGTTCTGATCTTCATTAATCTAAAAAGACAAAGGAGCTCTGCACAAAAGCACTGAGGTAAGGGTTACCCAAAAAGGGCATTGGCAGGAAAGCCAGGTTTCCAAGCAATACATACATCACACATACCCCAATAATGCAAAGCATCATGGGATGTATATGCAAATCACCATGAAAATTTAGACTGGTTCTTCTTTGAGCAAGCACATATGGTGCCAAATGGCCTCTCATACAATCTGCAGAAACTAAGAGCATACAATCTGCAAAGATTAAGAGCAGAAGCCACAGACACGTGCTCTTATGCTTAAAGCAGAATCAGTCTACATGCTCATGGTAATTTGCATATACATCCCATGATGTTTTGCATTACTGTAGCATATGTGCTTCTGGTCTTTCGTAATATTTTTCTCAAGAGTTGCCTTTTTTGCCTGGTTGCTCCTCTCATCCTGTTTATTCATCTGTAGATGGTATGCAGGAAAAACTGCTCACTTCACTCCAAATCACTGGAAGAGGACTGGACTGAGCAGTGGGAGGGTGTACACCAACAATAATTATTGTAGCTGCAGCTGACACTCATTTGCTTCTGAAATCAATTATAAATCAGCATTGACAATTCACATGTGCATGAGGCCATCTTTTAATCATACAACATTAAGAACAAATCCTGAAACCTGAATGGCTTGCCATGGGTACAGTGTATCCCAGCACATACCCAAGGGGAAAAAAAGACCCTTCCAACAGGTTTCAGCAGTGACCTAAAATCAGTGGCATCTATGCATTAAAGGGTGGGTTGCCTGTGCACCATGGATCTATGGCATGCCGGCAACCCTAAATCTGTGACCTGCACATTGGGGGTCCCGCAGACCCCCAGCAGCATGTACAGAAAAGATGATTGTCCCTTCCACACTAGATCTCTTGGCCAGTCATACAGCTATGGGTGCAGCTGGTCTGGGACATGCTTGGGGTGTGCCCACGCTCTGTACCATTCACAAAAGTGTGGTGTGCTGGGCAAGGGGGGGGCAGAGGATACAGCAGTGGGGACCCTGCTGCATCTTTTGTGCTCTCCCAATGACACCCGCTGTTTGTGATGGGACAGGGAATCCTCCCACCATGCTGCCAGAGATGGAGGGTCAGGGGCAGCCATTTGGCAGTCACCTGTCTCTGAAAAACTGAACATCCAGTGCCTTCCCAGAACTCCCTACTCTTCCTGGTGTGTGGGATCCACTATGGGACCAGGATCGGCATCTGAATGGTTTCCCACCTGTGACCTCCAATCTGCCCTGCATAGCAGTGTACTGGGGATGGGGTTGCAGACAGGCACTGTGCAGTAGCATGCATTTGTGCATGCCGACCACCATGCACCTGTCTGCAGGTGTGGAGCTGCATGTTCAGGATATGTTCCTCTTGTGCATACCCTGTGCCACATAATGCATAGGGCCCAACATGCACATCCTTCACAACCCACAAACAATGTGAGTACACATCGTTTCTGACAGCCAACTCAAAAAACAGCTTTAAACTATTACTGCATATTCCTTTCTTGTAAAAAAGTGTTACTTCACTCGTTCCTCTGTCCACGTACAAGCCCACCATCCTTTTCCAAAGAGACATATTTATCCAAAATAGAAGATAGAGTCTCAAAATATCATTTTACTATATTCAGATTGGAACTCTACAAAAGCAGCTCTTTGTGTTACAAACAACAGAGGAAATGTACAATCCCCTTTTGGCAATTGCAGTAAACGTACCTTAGACAATCTAGAGCATGTCATACGGTTTTGTCCATTATTCAAAAAACCCAGGAAAACTTGGCTGTATAATACTCTTAAGGAAATCAATGAAACACCATTTCAGATGTTGATTCATTTATTTTCTTCTAATAATATGACAATTTTACAAAACGTGATATAATTTCTGTGATATGTAAAGATAGTCTAAATTCTGGATTGTGCTACATTTGCCTGTACTTGTTGTTGTATTTTGTAAGTACCATTATGTACCTTGTTTCTTGTAACATATCTGCTGTAAGTGTAGGACAAACATAGTATGTAGCTCCCGGCATTGCTGAGAGCTGGTGGTGAGCTGGTGATGTATCTTTCTGTGGCTAAATTAACTAGCAGTTCCAGACTGCATTAAGGGATTATTGGTTAGAATAAACCATGTAGGGAATGTAGGAAAACAGACCCGAACCCTCATAATCCAATTTCATTCTAATATAATTTAGAATTAACTAAAGAGGTTTAGAAGGGGAACTCATGTTATCTAGGAAGTCTTTAGCTATGTAACTATCTTGAAATAAAACATTTGTGATTATATTCCTGCCTAACATAAGCTCTTAGGCCTAAATATTCAAAAGTCCCCTGCAAACTTGCGCAAGTGCCTGCGCTGTGCATCTCAGATGCGCCGGCCCAAAATAATGAGATATTCAGATGATGCACCGTAAGATGCACTCATGCATGTCTGGCTGAATATCCTGAAATGTGCGATCGTGCAGTGAGAGATGTGCGGTGCAGCAGGTGACCTGCGCCTTATGTGGAGCATGGGGAAATGCATGATGCAGTGCGCAAAACTGCAATATTCAGCCAGGATATGCAAATGACCTCAATGCACGTTCCAAACCCATCTCCGACAGTTGCATCACATTACTGGAATGTATTCAGGCCATTTGCATACCCTTGGTATGCTCAGTTCCAGCTTTGCAGGGCTGACCCACCACTCCACAAAGGTGAACAGGAGGTATTGCAGCCTAGCAGGCAGGCGTGGTGAAAGGTATGTGTGTGGATGGGTGTACTGCCTTGGCCTGGATACAGTGCTATTACCCATAGCCACGCACAGTGAAGAACAAAGAACTGGCACTGACCACCAACTGTAGTACACTCCTCTTGTAATGTTTTTTGTCACCAAACTCTGACAACACAGTGCTGCACAGTTACATGTGGAGGGATACTCACACCTGGTGTACTAGCTCCCTATAACATGGTACAGGGTCAGACAGGGGTACAGAGGGCCCAGCTGGATAGTGGCCACCGGAGCTACCTGGATGTACAACAGGGGTGGGCACAGGGTGACAAACTGCTAGGGATACCACATGTATATGAAACACCAGCCCCATATGCTGCATACCATCACCTGCACTGCCCCACACATCCTAGTATGGGAGGTACCTGGTGGGCACTACAAGGGATGGCAGTATACAGACAGTGACCGGCTGCTGGGTGGCTACATCCAGGGAGCGGTGTGGGGTGTTGCTCCCTGGACAATGCCAGTAGCTCAGGGTTCAATCATCCTGGCATGACTGTTATGTGTGGGTGCCTGGAGCATATCCTGCTGCACCTCCAAGGGCTGTATTCAGACAGCCTGCCTGCAGTTCTGTGGCCTGTCTGTGGGTGGCTGGCCATTTAGGCATGCTTTTTCCATGCCTAACTTTGGGCAACTCGTCTCTAAGATGCACTGCACATGCGCCACACATTTCAGCTGAATATAGGGATGTGCAGCACATTCATGGGAAAGCTCCCTCTACATGCACTGCATACATTATGGATGCACGATGATGCATCCAGAGATGTGCAGTGCATCTCTCCCTATTGAATATTGCAGTTCTGCTCATCTTCTGAGATGCGTGGCACATCTCCACTTTGTGCCGCGCATCTGCTTTGAATATCTAGGCCTTAACTTTTATGGTGATGCCATTTTTAAAAATTGCAAAATAATAATAATAATCACATAATAATAATAATAAACTGTATTTATAAAGCACCTTTCCAAAGATCAAAGCACTGAACATAAAATTTCAATAAAACACATACAAATAAATATATCTTCAGACATTTCATAAAATCAAGTAAATAAAATCAATATTCCAATTAATATAATAAACAGCAGCAGTAAGTAATTAATTCTATCATCTGGCACTGTCAGGGAAAGCTAGACAAAATAAATAAGTCTTGATGGCTGACTTAAAGCTCCAGACGGTCAGGCACTCCCTCACCCGATGAGGTAGAGAATTCCACAGGGTAGGTGCCACATACAGGGTAGGGGCCACATACACACAGGAACAAGCCCTACATGTCTTCAAATGCACCCTGGGAATCTCTAGCAATCCCTCATCAGTGGATTGAAGTGGTCAGGAGAGGCAGTAGGGTCAAAGGAGATCTTTCAGGTAGTAGAGTCCTTGCTCATGTAGGGCTTTGTAGGTCAGCAAGCCAACCTTGAACGTGATCCGCCATTACACAGGCAGCCAGTGCAGTCCACAGAGCACAGGTGTAATGTGGATTCTGCTAGAAGTACCAGTCACAAGCCTGGCCACCATATTCTGCACCAGCTGCAAGCAGCAGATATCAACCCCTGGTAGCCCTAGGTATAGGGCATTGCAGTAGTCAAGGCGGGTGGTAACAAAGGCATGGACCAAGGCAGAAAGATCATTGGGAGAAGCCAGGTGCGTCACCTGGGTGATATTCCTCAGATGATAAAACAAAGTCTTGACAACAGCTGACACCTGAAATTTCAGAGTCAGCTCGTCATCAAAAATAACACCCAAGTTACACACCTGATGTGAAGTAGTTAGCTGAGCATCCCCAAGCCAAAGCCCAGATGGTTGTCCAACCAACAAACCCACCGCCTGATGATCTGGGTCCACCACCAACACCTCAGTCTTATCTGGATTCAGCCTCAGCCAGCTGGTGCTCATCCAATCCAGGATCTCAGAGAGGCAGTTGTTAAATACCGAGACTGCATTCTCCTGCATGGGCACAAAGGACAGGTACAGCTGAGTATCATCTACATAGCAGTTAAAATTCAAGCCATATTGCCTAACAATGTCTCCTAATGGCAGCATATACACTGCAAACAACATGGGTGACAAAATGGAGCCCTGTGGAACCCCACAGGATGGGGTAGAGCATTAGAAGAATAAATCCCAGTGACAACTCTCGAGGAAAGATCTAAACTTTCTGAGGACCATACCCGATAGTCCACAGATGAACCGCAGGTGCTCCAATAGCACACCATAGTCCACAGTGTCAAATGCCGTAGAGAGATCAAGGAGGACCAAGATGGAATGAGTCCTCCAATCTCTTGCTATTAGGAGAACATATAGTACCCAGACAAGGGCCATCTCAATACTATGTCTCTTCCTAAATCCAGACCGGAGAGAATCATAAACATCATGGGTGGTAAGATAGTCATCTAGCTGCAGCACAACCACCTCCTCAATAACCTTGCCCACAAAAGGCAGGTTAGAGACAGGTCTGTAGTTGGCCAGACAGTAAGGGTCAAGGGAGGGTTTTTTCATGAGCAGTCACATGACCGCATCCTTTAGGGGATCAGAAAAGATCCCCCTCTCCAATGAACTAAATACTATCTTGCCCAGGGTCAGGCCAATCTCATTCAGGCAACCCACAAGGAGTTGCGTGGGGCCTGGATCCAAACTACAGTTGGTTGGCCACAAAGTCTGGATAACTGTCACAATGTCAATGAATCCCGGCTGGCTGAGGTCTGTCCAAACAAACTGGGCATTTGCAACCTCCTGCCAACCACAGCAGCACCCCCTGTGGGGGTCTGGCCAATCTCGGACCTGATGGCGGCAACCTTATCTGCAAAAGATCAAGCAAACTCGTCACACTTCTCTTGTGAAAAAGCTCCACCAGGCTGAAGACAGGTTGGATTGCACAATCTGTCCACAGTCCAGAAGAGCTGAGCTGGTTGGTTTTGTGCAGCGGCAATCTCCCTGGACAGGAATTCTGCCTTTTTACTGGTGATTGTCAATTGATAGATTATATAATGTTCCATCAATCTAAGCCTGTTGCCCTCCAGGCCTGATTTCCACCAGGCTCTCTCTAACCTTTGCCCCACTCTCCTCAACTCCTTCAAGGTTCCATCAAACCATGGGGACCTTGGGTAGAGGATGAGGGAGTGAACACAAACAGGAGCAATAAAATCCAGGGCCTCCGTTACTGCCATATTATAGGCAAGCACCAGGTCTCCTGGATCCATGCACTCCCTCAACACACTCAGTAGATCCATAACCACCATTAGACCATCTGGGATCACACCCTGCAAAGGGCGGTACTGGACTGTATCCGTAGGGGCAGGCCTATTGGGGGGAGCTAAAAGATTGAACCCTATGGTGTGATGGTCAGACCATCCAACTGGTTCCACCACCAAGTTGGATATTTCCATTCCCAAGAGGAACACCAGGTCCAATGAGTGACCTTTAATGTGGGCTGTGGGGGTAACAACCTGTATGAGGCCCAACAAAGTCATTAGTTAGAGAAAGTCACAACCATATTGCAAGAGTTCATCATCGATGCAGGCATTGAAATCCCCCAGAATCAATCATCTGGAAGATCCCAATACCAAGTCGACAATGAAGTCTGTGACTTCCTGCAGGAACTCTTTCCCATCTCAAGGTGGATGGTAGATGAGTAGTATCCTGCACCCCACATCCGCACCCATGATACACTCAAAGAATCTGGTGGGCTCCACTGGTACTTCCATAAGGCCCAGTTCTGATCTAAAACAGATGGCTACACCCCTGCCCCTATGATCCGTCCTCGGACAGTGTATCACTGAGTACCCAGCCAGAATGACTGAGGCCAATACTGCATTCTCATCCAGGCAGGGCTTGGTGATGCACACCAGTTCAGATGTCCCAACAAGATCTGCTATAATAGCAGTCTTGTTTCTAATGGATCTGATGTTACATAACACCATCCAAGTAGGATAAGTGGTAGAAGAAGACCTGCCTGCATTCAGCAGAGCCCTTGGGTATGGGAATCAGACAGGGAGGACCCCTATTCTGATCCCATTTCACCTCAGGGTGTCTCCTTGTCCCTACTACCACAATTTGACCACTCCTCTCCTCCTCCTCCTCCTCCCGGTCCAGCTCCTTCACCCTCTTTTCCTTCTTGTAACTATCACCAGGGCACAATATCTACTGTATGGCCCAGCTGACAAAGGGGGACATTCAAAAGGGTCAAAATCCCTGAGTCTGGAAGGGGAACTAACACCTGATCGTCTTACTACCTCCCAACACATTCCAAACAGCAGAGACAACACAATCAACAAAAAAACAAATAAGTATCAAAATTCCAATCACACACCCTTCCAAACAAATACACACTCAAACAATATTCCAAAACACCTGTAACACCCTCTCACCCACTCAATCACAACACAATCAGCAAAAACAATCATCACCAATACTCACAGCTCTCAAACACACTCTTAAATACACTTGACCAAAAGAATCACACACCATACACCACAAATGACTAAAACACAAAATAAATATGCTACTAATTCCCACCACCCACCCACAATTTACAATATAAAATGGCAAGTATTTGTAACAACATGTAAAGCAGTTAGGAAAATGAGCAGTCACTGACAGTCTCAAAAAAAGTCTGTAATTTGGATCTGAAGAACTCCCACCTCTTCAGAGAGACATTTTTAAAGGCCCTGCTACCTCTCATGTAGCCTTATGAAAGCCACAACATTACTTTGAGGCAGATGGACTGATAGGCACCCTCACTACCATAGTACAATTTGTGCCCAAATCAGAGAAGAAAACGAAAGGTCTGACCACCTGACCATGATCCGGGTAAGGGAAACCTCCTCAGTGTACCACTTCAGTTCGGTGATCTTACAAATTCCACAATCCAGGGTAGCAATCTTCATTGCAGTGAAATACAGGGGAAGTGCACCAGCACTACCACAGAGGACCACAGCCAAAGATATCATGTCTCCCTCTTTAGCTACTGTCACCATCAGCCCACCAGCTGGCCTTCCAGAAAGCCTAGAAGGTATTGCGGACCTCGGACCGCTCTCCAGTGGGCCTAATCCCCCACCTCCTGAGTGGTCCACAGAGCTGGCCAAGACCCCCACAGTAGTCCAGGTAGCGCCCCCCCCCCGCAACAACAGCAAGCCCCAGCCAAAGTTCCAACACTGGGACTCCACAAATTGAGAAGGAAGATATTTCAACACTGAGTGGAAGCTGGAAAGAATTTCTAGCTATAGTCCATCGACCAAGCTCTTTTCAACCGATGTACAGAAAATTTACTAATCCTATTAGTCAACAGCATCTAAATTCATAATATTACATTACTAAGGTATTCGAATGTATGCTTTTAATTCCTGTATGTACTGGTGGTAATGTTTTTAACTCTTGCAATGATACAGTATTACCTGTTGTAATACCTATTTAACTTAAACAAAATAAACTTGAAACAAGCCTACCCCACTCTCTAATGGCATCAACCATATTAACAACTAAGTGCTTCTAAGCAGCCTCCAACTGGTGGCCTACTTTTGAAAAACCAGCACTGCGTCATACAACAGCTTTAAGCAATACACTTACACATTGAAAACACTAACATAAATGCAAAACAAGTTTTCAATTATTTACTGCTAACTCTAATTCTGTACCTAGTACTGTAACCAAAGTTGTTTTAAAAAGTTCACATAGTTAATTATGTAATTAATGTAAATTTTTAAAGTTATGCAGTTATTAACTTACAGTTTTCAAACCATTTAACTTAAAATTAAAGTTGGGACTATTTTGTTCTCAAATAAATGTAATTGAATTATAATTTGACTAGTTTCACATGTTTTTCATTGTATAACAGGAATAATACACTCAGGGGTATGGTGGTACTGTATATCATGGGAAACTGCTACTTCTTAGGTACATGAGCCTCTCAGCCTCTGGCCTTGTTAATCACAATGTACCTGAGGCATGACAATATTTCACGATATACCACACACTGGCATGTATTATTCCTTAATTATACAATTGTAACCCCTCACCCCTGCCTTTTTGCCAAAACGACAGGTGGCATGCTGTTGACGCTGACAGCAGTACCTGGTGGGGACCTGGGTTCGGGGATGATGAGATTACTTGGCACAGGGGGACCTAGGTTTGGCTACTCTGCACAGGGGCACCCAAGTAAATCCAAACACAGGAAGCAATAATTGTAATGTCCAGAACCAGGAATGGGATTCTTCAGTGTGGCTTTTATTCACAAACTAGCTGAACAAAACAAAGCATAGACGGACCCCCATGGGGCTACATTTCCTGGTAATGCAGATTAGAGACTACAATGCGGCTTACTGGAAGAATAAACCAATTATACTTTTTTCAGGCTCTGGACCCACCAGGCACACAGCCCGGACTTGCACGCACTTTGGGTACACAGCCCAAGTGGCCCGGCTCCCCCGACGGCCTCTTGATCCACGGTCCATTGGAAGAATGAACCAATTATCCTGTCGTGGCTCCCCACACCACTTACAGTCTGAGACTCTTAGAGAGATTTCTTCCTTACCTGTTGTGACTCCCCATCTCACAAAGAGAATTTTTCTTTACACTTGTTGTGGCTCCCCACACCACTTAGAGTCTGCGAATCCTAGAGAGATTTTCCCTTTTGCAACCCACGTCTGGGTACTTCCCTTATCACTGGCCAAGTGCATGAGGCAAAGTAGCAACCACTGAAGAAATCTGTAGAGGTGGACCTGGTTACTAAAGATGGGGGGTGTTCCCACCTCCAGCTCCCAAAGCCCATACCCAGCCATTTCTCTGGAAAACTGAAACTTCTGAATGTAGATTAAATGGTAGATGAACTGTCGCATCCCCTCTACAATTTACTTGAAATCACACAGCACTCTAGTATTTGACACCACCTAGTCCTATAGCCTTCCCTAATTGTAGCTCAATTCCTAGATTTCATCACATGTCCCAGGCTGAAGAAACACATTTTTTGCCCTCTCATGTTAGAGCAAACACTCACCCCTTAGTTGCAGGTGCCCCACAGGCGAATCACAAATCTTCCAACTTTTCAAAACAAGGACTGAACTGAAATGGCAGCTTTTCTTTCCTCCTGGCATAATTAAGGGGGTTGCCCCAGGAATCTGCTTGGGGATCTTTACATCCCCACCCCAGAGGAAGGGGCACTGGGACCTGAACAGCGGTCTCCCCCACTTGACACTGACTCCTTCTTCCTTGAAGGCAAAACTGGAACTGCCTCCTTCTCTTACTGAAGACAAACTGGAGACTGAACACTTCCCTTTAAAAACTCCCAACGTTCTATCTAACTCCCTTTGCTGCAGATTCCAATGTGGCTTATGCAGCTACGAAAGTTCTATTGGTGATGTCATCCCTCTGTCTCAGCTGAGACTGAGAACAGAGTGAGACAGTGTGAAACCCATTTAACTGGAGTTTCACAAGCTGCCTTCCCTGCCTACCACTAGGTCTAACTGGGATTCTAGTAACACTGGGTAACAAGGGGTTACACTCGCCCTTGACCAGGAAAATGACTGTCCGCAGTCATTTTTTACCCGGCCTTAAGCCATCCCACCCTATGTGCTACCTGCAGAGGCGGGTGATCAGGCTCCCTCCTACCATGTGCAAGTGCAGGCAGGTAACACTAAGGGCCTAGAGGCCTGTAGCTGACATGTCAGCCTCTACACTATCCACTTACTATGGACACTTAGTGGCTCTGGTAGAACTATCCAGAGCATAGCCCTGATAGATCAGCACTGCGGTCCCCATGGCCACTGAGAACCACAGCCTGTCTATCCCCCCAACCCTCTAGGGAAAACCTATCTGCCTCTAACATAATATTCCAAAAACAAAAAACAACCCGGGGACCTCCCCGACGTTGGGCAACCTGCAACCACACCATTAAAATACCACATTACTGCCTCCTCCCTACCCCCAGAACCACACCTGTGGAAGGAAAGGGTTAATACAGCAATAACCATAACAACAACCCCACAGTACTTCAAATTTCTGCACAATAAAGCACTGATGAGGAACTCCGATGAGCCCCTCCTCCTCTTCTTGTCTTCTCTTCTGTCTTCCCAGGAACACCTGTAAGAAAAAGAAAGACAAAACACACGCTCCTAATCTGCATACACAGTCTACCTAGACCCTACCATCAAAACACTGCAGAATTCCAAAAAGATTTTTTAGAAAAAAGGCAGAAAAACAGTATTTACATTAGAATACAACAATGACATTATTTACAATACACATTTGGGGGTATGGAGTGCCCTAAAGTCCCAACTAGTGACCACAAGGCCCAGAAGCTAGTCAATAAAGAGTCTCTCCTGGGCGGAGCCAGTGAAGCACAGTTCTAACAGGCCAAAGTCCCGAAGGGGAGAGTCTTTGCGGGCAGTTCACACATTTTGAAGTGTGTTAGTGTAGGGTGTGTACTGCAATGTCATAAAGATAGAAAAGTTCGGACTTACCAGCCACTTGTAGTACAAAACTTGGCACCAACCTGCACCTCTGCCGAAGACTCTCTCTGGCAGCATTTCTTCTGATACAGCTGGGAGAACATCTTCCGGGAACCACAGGAGGGCACATGTGGAAACAGCTGGCCTGATGTCATCTCTGGAGACGGAACCTTAGAACAGGAACAAAAAGAAAACAGCTGGTCCAACGTCATCCGATTACCAGGCAATGAACAGGAAACAGCTGGGTTGGTGTCCTCTCTGGATCTGAAGTCATCTGGTGGGCCAGTTGATGGTTGCTGTACAGGACAGTACACTGTAGACTGATGAATGTGGGGCACCTGAGTCCTGGATATTCATATTGGCGGATCAATAAGGCACTTCATAGTCTGGTGTGGCAGTATTGACTACCACTGCTCGGCTCTCCATTTTGTAGGCACGGGCTTATTTGCTGGGAGGTCCTTGCACTGAGGCCAATAGTACCGGGGATCAGGGGCTTGAATTATTACCCCGTCTGGGTGCACATAATTCACACAGTGGGAGATTTCACATTCCTCTCCGTCCACCACTCTCACTCTGTCTATGAACAGTGTCCTGCCTCTCTTCCACTGGGTATACTTTTCGTGGAACAGTCTATTCTTTACATGCTGGTTGGCCCCAGGATGCACACTTTTCATTGCTTCATCCCAGATCCAAGATTTCCTGCAGTTCTCAATCTCCTCCCAGACATTTCGAGGAAAGGTAGGAAAGGTCATACCATAGATCTCATTTGCCTTCCTACGAACCAGTCTCTCCTCTTTACTTGCTTTGGTCAATCTGAGACCGCTGGCCTGGCTTGGGGGTGGCCAGTCCCGGTTCTTCCAACTTCGCATCCTCAAGGAAATTAAAAACGGATCCCTGACTTCTTCCTCTTGTAAAGCCAGGGCAGTGGCATCACCACCTTCTTCAACACATTCCTCCGAGGCAAGATCTTGAGGCTGTGTACCCGTTCCTTCTTCACAAGGCCACATAGGTTCCCCCTCATCTTCCTCTTCACTGAGGATCTGAGCCCAGGAGTGAGCAGTCGTTCTCACCCCTGAGACTATCCACTCATCACTAGGCGCGGAGGTCGACACTTCCCACTCAAAGGCCTCCTGCATCTCATCTTCACCTAAGAGACTTGGGCTAGCCCCCCCCCAGGGGTCTATTGATGCTTTATCCAAACTTTCTTTCTGGGATTCAGCACCTGAAACTTCAACTTTGGGTTCTGTCTCTAACTCTGCACCCTCTAGCTTTGTGCCACACTCCCCTGAGGGACCTTCCTCCACAGGCTCCGCCTGGTGCTGTGTGCTGCCAACTGCAGATTCCTGAATTTTTGTCCATGTGGGGGCCAAACGAATTGGAGGCGCTTTATACAAGCCATATTTTTGTAGGCATCCTGCACAGTGAGGAATCATGAAGATGTTCCTTCCAGCTCCCAAGCATATTTGGCATACAAGCACTGGATAATTAGGAATCGCCACATCAGGAGGCAGTTGCCCTCCATAGCACCACTTTTCAATATCTCTCAGTCTATTTACTGCTGCTGTTACTGCAACCCGGGCATGATCTGGGTAACGAGCTGGTCCTGAGGCCATAACTGCAGAAAAATAAACAAAAGTTCACTGTAACTGAAAGTCCCACTTTATTGAACACACTCTTTAACTGTAAAATGGCTCCTCTGCTGCTGTGTTGTTTACTACCCCACCCTGTAATGGCGGCGGCAGCACTCCTGTGCATCAACATTTAGAATCTGGGTCAAGCCACTGCGCATCTGATTTACACAAGCTACTGATAACTTTTACTCAGACTGCACAACTTGTTCTGATCTGGCTTTACACACATTTACAGGATTTTCCTTGGACTTTTCACAAGATGGTAACATTTATTTTATTCACAGTCCCTTAAAAGCTTTAGGTTTTAGCACAGGATTGCCTGCTTTTACTAGTGCTGCATTTTGCTACAACCCACAGTCTCTCTCTGACTGCAAACTTTAAACTGAGGCTAAATTCACTTCTATGTACACAGTCAATGGCTTAACAGACTTGCACTTGCTGGCAGGACTTCACACAGTCGTTACTTGCAAAGCGACTACACTGCTGCACACACATTTTAGATGGCATAGCTGAAAATCACTATTTGAGCAGTTTCTTGGTTGTTTACTTACTGTTATCAGTAGCAACTTGCTGCGATGGGGAAAAACTGCCTGCAGCCAGTTCTTGAAGGCCTCTGTACACAAACGGGTGGACAGTCCTAGTGATCGTCTTTTTAAACACCAAACTTGCAATTTCCACGATCGATTAGTGGGTTGAGCCCGATTTTAAGCAAGAAAGTCTGTTTTTAAACTGTTTACAATGCTTTAAACACTCCGCGACACTCCTCCACTGCCAGTACACGCAATGCACTCTCACTCCCTCTCGAATGCTGGGGTAGTCTCTGTAGAGCTGGCTCAGGGGCGGGACTGATTGCAACCTGACCAACCACATGACGCCATGCAAATGAGTCTCTTCTTCCTCGCAAGGGCTCTTCTCCTCACAGCAATTGTCGAGCAGTCAAATTTAAACTGCAGAATGCAACCTTTTTTCCTTTTTTCAACTGACTCCACAGGAGGAGCCCATTTCAGCCATACAACATAGCCATTTACTCTGCAGTCTCTCAATTCACTCAGAAAGCATTTCCAACATCCAGGGCACAATTTTCCTGTTGTGACCCCTAGTCTTCCACACTTTTTTTACAACAGCTCATTTTTAAAAGCATTTCAAACATCCAGGGCACAATTTTCCTGTTGCTACCCCTAGTCTTCCACACTTTTCTTCACAACAGTTCATTTTAAAAGCATTTCAAATGTCCAGGGCACAATTTTCCTGTTGCTACCCCTAGTCTTCTGCACTTTTTTTTTTCACAACAGTTCATTTTAAAAGCAGGCAAAAACGCTGTAAACAATTTTTGATGCAGGACAAGGGCACACTCTTTGGCTTTAATGCTCCTTGGTAAACAGTTGGCATTTTTAAACAGCAGCACAAGATTCACAGCACACAGCAACACACTAAGGAAATTGCTTCAGCTTTTTGGGCTACCCACTGCCAGGTAGCCAAAATGCTAGCCCCCTTGCCCGAGCACCTTCCTCCCAGAACAAAATCCAAAGCGGTGCCTCCATTTTTGTAACCCCTCACCCCTGCCTTTTTGCCAAAATGACAGGTGGCATGCTGTTGACGCTGACAGCAGTACCTGGTGGGGACCTGGGTTCGGGGAGGATGAGGTTACTCAGCACAGGGGACCTAGGTTTGGCTACTCTGCACAGGGGCACCCAAGTAAATCCGAACACAGGAAGCAATAACTGTAATGTCCAGAACCAGGAATGGGATTCTTCAGTGTGGCTTTTATTCACAAACTAGCTGAACAAAACAAAGCATAGACGGACCCCCATGGGGCTACATTTCCTGGTAATGCAGATTAGAGACTACAATGCGGTCCACTGGAAGAATGAACCAATTATACTTTTTTCAGGCTCTGGACACTCCAGGCACACAGCCCGGACTTGCACGTGCTTTGGGTACACAGCCCGACTGGCCCGGCTCCCCCGCCGGCCTCTTGATCCACGGTCCATTGAAAGAATGAACCAATTATCCTGTCGTGGCTCCCCACACCACTTACAGTCTGAGACTCTTAGAGAGATTTCTTCCTTACTTGTTATGACTCCCCATCTCACAAAGAGAATTTTTCTTTACACTTGTTGTGGCTCCCCACACCACTTAGAGTCTGCGAATCCTAGAGAGATTTTCCCTTTTGCAACCCATGTCTGGGTACTTCCCTCATCACTGGCCAAGTGCATGAGGCAAAGTAGCAACCACAGCAGAAATCCATAGAGGTAGACCTGGTTACTAAAGATGGGGGGTGTTCCCACCTCCAGCTCCCAAAGCCCATACCCAGCCATTTCTCTGGAAAACCGAAACTTCTGATTGTAGATTAAATGGTAGATGAACTGTCGCATCCCCTCTACAATTTACTTGAAATCACACAGCACTCTAGCATTTGGCACTACTCCATTTGTTTGACCTAGTCCTATAGGCTTCCCAAATTGTAGCTCAATTCCTAGATTTCCTCACATGTCCCAGGCTGAAGAAACACATTTTTTGCCCTCTCATGTTAGAGCAAACACTCACCCCTTAGTTGCAGGTGCCCCACAGGCGAATCACAAATCTTCCAACTTTTCAAATCAAAGACTGAACTGAAATGGCAGCTTTTCTTTCCTCCTGGCAGAATTAAGGGGGTTGCCCCAGGAATCTGCATGGGGATCTTTACATCCCCACCCCGGAGGGAGGGGCACTGAGACCCGAACAGCGGTCTCCACCACTTGACACTGACTCCTTCTTCCTTGAAGGCAAAACTGGAACTGCCTCCTTCTCTTACTGAAGGCAAACTGGAGACTGAACACTTCCCTTTGAAAACTCCCAACGTTCTATCTAACTCCCTCTGCTGCAGATTCCAATGTGGCTTATGCAGCTGCGAAAGTTCTATTGGTGATGTCATCCCTCTGTCTCAGCTGAGACTGAGAATAGAGTGAGACAGTGTGAAACCCATTTAACTGGAGTTTCATAAGTTGCCTTCCCTGCCTACCACTAGGTCTTACTGGGATTCTAGTAACCCCGGGTAACAAGGGGTTACACAATGACAAGGAAAATTCCTCTATTCTGATTGGTCAGTGTGTGCCTCGCACAGTGATGATATTGAACTATAACATCACTGTACAAAGTATGGGCACACAAATGACCGGACAACAGTAAAACAAATCCCTCCCTGCCCATGCAAGTCACCAGGAAGCCAACTGTCCGACAAGCCATCACAGCTTAGACCAGCTCGCCCCCTCAAACAAACACACGTTCTCTGCTTCACTGCCTCAATCATTCATTCAATTAAACCAAAGCAACAATATTAAAAAAAAAAGGCAGCTGTCCATCTTTGACTGCACTCTAGCTGCCTGTAGGAAACCGCGCGAACCACTCAGCCGTTTAAAAAAACAACACAAACAGTGGAAATAACATTGTAAACCCTCACCAGCTTCTCATGAAACCCACAAACATTTGCCTTTGCCAAAAAATGCACTTTTACCAAAATAAAAAAGACCTGTAACTTACAGGTGCTGCTGATATCCAGTTACGCAGCGCAGCGGGAAACCGGAAGTAACCGCTCGGCTTCGATGTTTTTTTTGTTTTTTTTTTCACTGTCCATGCCTTTCTCTCACAGCTAACAAAATAAAAAAGTACATCTTCAACTGCTTCCAAAACAAGCAGTGGGAGCACACTAATTAAATTCAAAAAATACCACATGACAAGTGTGCTTTGGGGGGGAAGGGGATACCATGCACAAGGAAGGCATGTTTCAGCAGCAGCACCACCTACTGGACTACTTTTTCTCTTATTTCTGATATATGTCTCTCATACAAAAAAAATACAAATATTACAAAAAAAAGTTGTTTTTTAACTTTTTAATATTATTTTAAAATGAGCCATTGTATAATAGCAATAAGGCAATTCAGGGAGTGTGTTATTGTGTAATAACGTCATTCCTGGGATGGTAGAAGTACTCGGCTTCACTTCGTGCTTCAACCCTCTCCAGGAGTGACGTTACTACACAATAACACACACTCTGTAATGCCTTATTGCTTAATTATAAAATGGTCAGTAAGATCCTGCAACACAATTGGTCATCTGGGGTCTTTCTCCATTGGTAAATCCTACAATAACTCACAGCAAAATGGACCAGTCAGCTGCATTACCCATTAAAATCATTACACATACCTCTTGGAACATTAATCTTCCAAATGACAACCTTTTGCCCAGAACTAAACAGACCCTAAAAAACTAAAACTCCCTTAAATTAAACAAATTTAAAAAGCCAGTGCTCTGGGACAGAAGTTCACTTCTACTTTGGATAGTTAGACTGACAGCAAAGGAGAATGAGGCTAGGGGAACCAATAAGTAGGGAGAGTGTGTGAAGAACCTAGCTAGGGCTCCTCCTGAACACGGGGCTGGTAGCAGCAAGGTGGGAAACAGTAAGGTTGAATTTTGAATTAGGTTAGAGAAGAGGACAATGAGGAGGGGCTAACAAAGCCTACATTCAGCATGAAAAATTAAAAATGAAGGAGAATAAGGAATAATAAAGGAGAAGGGATAGGAAAAGGCTAAGGGGATCAATAGCTAGATGAAAGGGGGCCTGCCTTAATGCCAGGAAGCTAGGAAATAAAATGAGTGAACTTCAGGCAATTGTGTCAGACAATGTGATGGATCTAGTAGCCATCACAGAAACTCGGGCCAAGAGAATACGAACATACGAACATATGAAATTTGCCAGCAGATAAAGGCCTAGAGGTCTATCAAGTCTGCTCGAATGTGCAGCTAGCACCCCTTATTCTGCAGCTGCCCCTCACTTCCCCTTCATTAACCCTCCCCTTGTCCTGTCCCATCCTCGTTTGAAGCAGTCCACTGTTCTACTGCATACCACTTCAGCAGGTAATGCATTCCACCCAGCCACCACCCTCTCTGTGAAAAAGTGTCTCCTCATCTCCCTCCTGAACCTTCCTTGCTCCAGTCTCATATCATGGCCCCTGGTGTCCCTCCCCTCCCTTACTTTGAACAGCCCCTCTGTACCCGTCTTGTTTATTCCTTTCATGTATTTAAAGGTTTCAATCATGTCACCCTGTCTCTCCTCTCCTCCAGTGAGTACATGTTCAACTCCCTCAACCTCCTCTGGTATGATAAGTCCCCCAGCCCCTTGATCATCTTTGTCGCTCTGCGCTGCACCCCCACCAGTAACTTAATGTCCCTCTTCAGATACAGACGCCAGTACTGCATGCAGTACTCCAGGTGTGGTCTAACTAATGACCTATACAGTGGCAGAATCACCTCCTCCCTCCTCGAGGATATACCCCTTGCAATACAACCCAGCATTTTGTTGGCCTTTGCAGCTGCCTTCCTACATTGTGCCGAGTTGTTCATTGACCCTGTAATGAGCACACCCAGATCCTTATCCTCCTCTGTCTGGGCTAGCTGCACTCCCCTAGCTGATAACTCCTCCTTGGGTTCTTCATCCAAAATACAGCACCTTGCACTTTTTGGCATTAAAGCCCAATTGCCAGGTGTCTGACCAAGTTTCAAGCTTTGCCAGATCATTCTGCAACCCCTGCCATCCCCTTGGTCATCCACCACCGCACTTACCTTGGTATCATCAGCAAACAGACTGATCTTGCTCTTGATGTCCCATGATATGTCTGCAATGAATAACCCAAACAACACTGGTCCCAACACGAGCCCTGTGGAACACCGCTCATCACTGCCCTTGGTGTGAGAGCTCCCACCCACCACCACCCTCTGTTGCCTTCCCTGCAGCCAGTTTCCTACCCATCTCACCAGCTTTACACCGACCCTGTGCCTACTAACTTCCTTCCCAGCCTTCCATGTGCACTGAGTCGAATGCCTTACTGAGTCCAGATACAGGACATCCACTGCACGGCCCCTGTCCAGTTGCCTAGTTACCCAGTCATAGAACTCGACCAGGTTGGTTTGGCAGGATCTGACACATATGAAGCCATGCTGTCTGCTGTCCTGTAGTCCTTTGGCCTCTAGGAGGGCCACCAGCCTCTCCTTCAGGATAGTCTCCATTAGCTTACCCACGATGGATGTGAGGCTCACTGGTCTGTAGTTTTCAGTTCATCCTTGGGGCCACTCTTGTGGAGGGGCACCACATGAGCCATCCTCCAGTCCTGAGGTACACACTCTGAATGTAGTGAGGCATTAAATAGGTCTGCCAAAGGTTCTGCAAGGACCTCTGCCAGCTCCTTCAGTACCCTCGGGTGGATGCCATCTGGGCCTGGCGCCTTGTCCACCCTCAGTGCCTTCAAACCCTCTCGAACTCTGCTCTCCATGATTTCCCCATCTGTCACCACTTCCCACCCTGCTTCTGCCATTTCTCCCACCTTGGGTGTCACCCCCATCTTCTCTTTAGTAAATACTGAGCAGAAGTACTCATTTAGTGCTTCCGCCTTATCGCACCCTGCTTCCACCCAACGCCCCTCCTTCCTAATCCTTACTATGTGGTCCTTACAGCTCCTTTTCTCTCTGATGTACTTAAAGAAGTCCTTCTCCCCTTTTTTGATGCCTTGTGCCAGCCCTAAGTTCCGTAGATGCTTTGGCCCCTTACTGCCCTTGTCACCTGCTCGATTCTGCTGTATACTCCTCCTGTCCTCCCCTTCCTGTTTTCTTGTACTTCCTAAAGGCAGCTCTTTTCCTCCTTACCTTTCCATGACCTCCTTGCTCAACCAGATTGGTTTCTTAGCCCTAGCCTTCTTGCTCTGGGCTTTGCAGCAAGTTTAGGCTGCCTCCACTATCCCTAGCTTTATGAGATCCCTCTGTTTAGTGTCCATACTAGATTGAATTCTGGCCAGGTACCCTTTTACCACTTCCCCCATCCTCCCAAAGTCGGCCCTCCTGAAGTCCAGCACTATTGTGCCAGATTCCACTCCTTCCTTGCCCATATCCAATGTGAGCCATACTGAGTGGTGGTCACTCCCTGACAGCGGTTCCTCCACTGTAAGTTCTCTCACAAAGTCCCCATTTGCCAGCACAAGGTCAAGGGTATTCCCTAACCTGGTTGGTTCACTGACCATTTGCAGCGGGAAGCTGTCCTGGAAGGCATCCAGCAGTACCTGCTCCCTTCTGTTCCTGGTTGTTGGGGTGCTCCAGTCCACTCCTGACATGAATAACAATTGGGATCTGACAGTCCAGGGCTACACCATGCTTAGACAGAATAGAGTGAGCGGTAAAGGAGAAAGCATATTGCTATAGGTCATGAAAGGCATAGAGATAGTGGAGAATGGAAACATTATGAGAGGTGATGGGGAAACAGAACCACTGTGGTTCAGCTCACGGCATCCTCATGCAAGAAACTATGGATATAGGAGATCTATAGACCTCCAGAACAAGAGGAAAAGAGAGAGACAAGGAGCTAGAGGCAGAACTAGAGAAGGGATAGCAAAGGGGGAGGTGGTGGTGGTGGGAGACCTACACCTGCCAGATATTGATTGGGTCATTCCAGCTGTCAGGAGCTCCAGAAGCTGGGCCTGCAGGATACACTGCAGGACCACCTGCTGGTGCAGCTGGTTTGGTTGCCATTCTCAATGTGGTGCTCACCAACTAAGAAAGGGTAGGAGGAGGAGTGAGTGTAGAGGAGCCACTAGGGTCCAGGGACCATAACTCCATATGGTTTGGCCTGGCCCTTGGGACAATTAAGCCCTCATCAGAGGCTAAAGTCCTTGATTTCCAAAGAGCAGACTTTAACCAGATGCGGGAGCTGGTCCAGGACATGTTAGTCAGAGCAGACAGCATCAGAGATGTGGAGGAAAGATGGGTGCAGTCAAGGGGACCATTCTTGAGGTAACCAAGTCTTGCATGAGAATGGTAATCAAAAGAAACAGGTACAGCAGATCGATATGGTTCTTTTGAAATGTCCAGGAAACAGTGAGAGCCTAAATGGAGGAAAAACAAGGTGGGAAAGATTGGGGAGAGTACCAAATGAGAACAAGGGAAAACAAGAGAACATACAGAGAAGCAAAGACAGGCATAGAGCTGTGTATTGTGAGGGGGCAGTCAAGGGAGAGGAAAAGCAGTTCTTTTGATATATTAAGGAGGAAAGAAAGAAAGAAAGAAAGAAAGAAAGAAAGAAAGAAAGAAAGAAAGAAAGAAAGAAAGAAGGGAGGAAGAACGGTTAGGCTAAGAGATGGTGGTAGGATAATGGAGGACAGGCAGAATGCAGCCGTTCTCCTTCCTTTTATATTAAAAAAATACCTTGTTTGTTATATTTTTGCACAGTTAAAAGAGTTGTGAGCCATGAAACCTGTGAGTAATTTTATGAATTGCAACACAGCTTACATTAGGCTCATATCTGGTTATTTTGACTCACTGGTCATGTAACCAGATATAATGCTTGCTGACATTGGGGTCTCCCCCTTCCCCCACCACCAAGCAGTCAAAATAATTACTGGCAGTGGGTACCCAATCCCTCCATTGGTATCCCCCTTCCCCTGACACAGCTGTTTTAAGTACTACAGTTGCCCAGTCCTGCCTCCTGTATTCCCTCTCCATTGACCCAACAGTTTTAAGTATTACAATTGGCAGGTACCCAGTCCCACTGCCAGTATACCCCCTCTCCCCAACTGTTTTATGTATTACTGTTGTGGCAGGTGCCTAGTTGCTATCCCTGCTTTTTTGGCATTGGGGTGGGAGGCTACATGAACCTATCCTAACCACTGCCTTCAAAATTTCAGGTGTTCCTATTGGGGTTAGTCAGTATCTTGCATAAAACCAATTTTTCGACCAGTGTTGTTCGGTTCATTTAGGATTTTAGCACATTTCACTACGTGTTTACCACTTTAACATTGCAAGTTACAATTTTAAGTTGTGACAACTGCACTAATTATTTACGTACCTGTAACCCGACTGGACACAGCAATTTATCTGGACTCACGTAATGTGTACCTTTTCAGAGCTATGATATATGGCCTGCAACTTCAAATCATGTGCCAGTGATTAGTGCACTTGTGGGGTTGAAGCTAGCCCTGCATTTCAAGGTTCTGAAATGTGTTCTGCTAGACTGGATCGGCCTAGCGGTCCTTATCTGCTGACAGCATCTATGTGTCTATGTTAACTGTATCTCTGGTGTCCTGTTTATGCAATGTGCTCTACTTAGGACAGTATGCCTAAGTGATAGCCATGCATCCTTAAATGCCCACTGGTTGGGCTGTTTCCCATGTGCTAGGGGTATATAAATAGGGGCTCTGGCCCACAAAGAGAAAAAAAGTTCAAGTACAGTACTCCAGTTCAGGAGGATGCCTGTGCAACAGTTCCAGCATTAGCACCTATGGGTGTGTTTCTCCAGCTTCAACTGACCGGTAGGGGCCTGCAGGCCCAGGGATGGGGGAAGGGTCCCTGGGTCTGGGTGGCAATGGTCTCCTCTGGTGTGGGTCTCCTGAGGCTTGGACCTTAGCTAGGGTTCAAGATCAGGGACAATGGGGACCTGTTGTGGACTTGCCCAATAGGAGGATCTTCTAAAGGTGTATAATCCTATCTGTCCTGTGTCCTGTGATGGTGGTGGTACTGCAGGGTTTTCTGTGTTGGCAAGGGACTCCAGGCTAAAACAAGAGGCCTCTTTCTGCTTGAATGGCAGAAGACCAGGACAGCTGGTGCCAAGTTTTAGAACCTGATGGACAAGGAACAGACCCAGTTGGTATGTAAGCCACTGTTTGCTGTGGCAGCATAAAGTGCTGATTTTGACCCCATGGAAGCATGGGACTTGCAGCAGGCTGTGGAGGTAACCCATACCTCATTTATCATGTAATTGTGTGTTTAAAAAGGCATATCCCTTCTTTAACCCTTTTACTAGGCATCACCACCTCTACTATGCCATGCAAGGCCAGGCCACTGCCTGATCTTCTACTATTGCTCATGGAGGGGAGTGGGGTGCTGTATGTAAGTGTTATATCCCAGGTGTCACCTTAATGGAATTCGGGTTATGTGTTGAACACATGAACATACATAATTGCCAGCAGAAGATGACCCAGTGGTTTATCAAGTCTGCTCTTGTTGTGGTGTCCTTAATGGAAATTTAGGGCTCTGCCCCCCCCCAAAAGCTACCCCCTTTTGGCCTACTCCCCCTTGACCCTGACCTTCCCCTTTACTCTGTCACACCCTGTCTTGAAGCCTTCCACCATCTACAGTGAGACCACTTCCTCAGGGAGCTCGTTCTACCCTGCAACCCCCCTCTTCATGAAGAAATGCCCCCAAACTCTCTTCTGAACTTCCCCACTCCAGTTCAATACAATGTCCCCTTCCCCTGTAGTTCTAATGCCACGGAGACTGAAAGGGCTTTCCTTATTCACTTTATTAATATCCTTCGTGTATTTAATGGTCTCAGTCATGTCCACCCTCTCCCTCTTTTCCTCCAGGTAGTAGGTGTTTAGGTCTTCCAGCCTCTTCTCATATGTCCTGCCCTACTGACCTTTTACCATTTTAGTCAACTTACTTTGGACTGCCTCTAGCAGGTTAATGTCCTTTTACGGGGAGGGACACCAGTATTGCACACTATACTCCAGGTGCAGCTGTACAATTTATATGACTTCCTCCTGCCTGCTAGTGATTCCCCTGGTCATGCAGCCCAGCACTCCCTTGGCTTTCACTGCTGCCTTCCAGCAGTATGAGGAGTGCTTCAAGTCACTAGTGATCATCTCCTCCAGGTCTTTTTCTTCCTCGTATTTGGTTATCAGGACCCCTCCCAGGCTATACTCCATTCTCGGGTTCTTAGGTCCTATGTGCGTGACCTTGCATTTCTTGTCATTGAACCCAAGTTGCTATATTCCTGACCAAGTCTCACATTTGGCTACATCTTCCTTTATGCTCTGTATCCCTTCTGCCATGTTCACCCTCCCAACCAGCATGGTGTCATCTGCAAACAGGCAAATCTTGCCTTTTATGCCTTCACGAATGTAATTAATGAATACATTAAACAACACCGGACCAAGCACCAAGCCCTGTGGGACCCCACTGGTGGTTTCCCTAGAACCTGAGCGCTCTGCAGCACCACAGCAACATCCCTGATCATGACTTCCCCAGCAGAGATGGACACACAGTAACATCCCCAACACAGATGTGACCCAATGACAACCAGCAACACTGCAACACTGACTGACACAGTTGCAGGAAGCAATGTGGGGGTGTTGTGCCCCCTGCATCCCTCCTACTATAGCTATCTAACTCCACGTCGTACAGACAGTGGAGTTAGATACATGTCCCCCATCGCCGCAAAGTCCGTCATTGTGAAACACCCATCATGGCAAAGTCCGTTGCCATCAGGGTGTCGCTGTGGGGGTTTTGCTGTGGGAGGGTCGCTGTACAGTCAGCATACTGAACCTGAGAGAGCTCACCCCTCACCATCCTCTGAGTCTTGTCTTTCAACCAGTTTGCCACCCATCCCATGAGTTTCTCCCCTACCCCCAGATCCTCCAGTTTTCTGATCATCCTCCCATAGGGCACAGAGTCAAAAGCCTTACTGCAGAAAGTCCAGGTAAAGGATAACAACCGCTTTGCCCTTGTCCACCATTTCCATCACCCAGTCAAAGAATCAATCAGGGGTTTGTTTGGCAGGATCTTCAGAATTAAGAGAAGTAATGGGCTGGAAAGAACAGATATTGAACTGTAAATCTGCAAAGCTACTAATCAGAACTGAACCTGTAGCCAGCTGGAGATCACGGCATGTAGTGTAATAGTGATTGCGCTGATCTGAATTGGGCCCCAAACAAGGAGCAGCAACAGTTTTCCTATACCTCAAGCTGTGTGCAGCATTGCTGTGCAAATAAATGTTTGGTGTTTTCTTGCAAGCAACGTCTGCCTGAAACTGTCATGCCCTGTTTTTTATTGATTTCCTGAAACCTGAAATACAGTGGTAATGCAGACTGCAATGAAGTTATGGGGTACAGCTTAAAATGAGTTAAGACCCCCCAACTTGCCATACAGGAGCTGTATGTAATGTACAGTGCAAAACTAAATCTATTGTTTGACCAGCAAAGATAGCTCCATTTTTACCCAGGACCACAGGTTCATTAATAATAATGACAAAGAAATGGGAGAAGAACAGGGCTCCTCCATGCTTGCAGCAGTGAGGCCACTGAACAGAGAAGGTAAGCAGTCTGTCCCCACAAGGGGCACAGTTAGAATGGCCGAGCAGGCCATGATGGCACAATGGGACATTAGAGTCACACTGTACAGGACACACCTCCAGGGGAATGGCCTAAGTGCTAGGTCCAAGAAATGTACAAGGCCACATGGGGTGGCTCCCGATAAGATGTTCCACCATCTACCCCTAGACACAGAAGTCACCCTTGAGATTATTGCCCACTTCTACTCCTCACTGAAGGATGTGGTGGTGCCAGAGGTGTGCCTAGCTATTAGGGTTGGGCGAATACCTTATTTCAAATGTTTGGCTGAATATTTTTATTCAGGGCCCCAAATATTCAGGAATTTGGTATTCAGTTTTGTTATTCATGTGCCTGTGTGGGGGTTGGGCAGTAAAAAAAACAGCTCCCCATCCTCCTCTCCTTTCCAATCACATTAAAAAAACAACTCCCCATCCCCAACCTCTGCAATAGGCCCACTCCAGCCCTCCCCCTCCAGCACCCACAATTTCAAGGTTCACAAGAAAATAACTCCCACGATGGGTGACTGGCACAGCCCGCCCACTTCCATGGCTGGCTGCCGTTCCCTTTTGCCATTATTTCAGTGAAATAAATCATCTCCCTACCCCCCCATCCCAGCAGCAGCACCAAAATACCCCGTCTCCCCAGCACTCCACATTTCATAAAATTAATGGCAGGTTGATCCCACCCAAGCACTAGAAGATGGAGTACACAACCCACCTTCCTCCCCGGCTGGCTGTCTCCTACTGAATGGTGCACCCATGTTTGTTCGCATAGTAAAACAGCTGATCATGTGATGAGCTGTTTTACTATGTGAACAAGCGTGGGAGAGCCACTCACTAGAAGATGGCTTGCCATGGAGGAGGATGGTTGTGTCAGTCACCTTCTCATGCCTGTCAACATGCTACTAATTTTATGAATTGGGGGTTCTGGGAGAGGTAGGGTGGGACTTGGGTGTTGCTACGGGGGTGGGGGTATGGGGGTATGATTTATTTCACTTAAATAATGGTAAAAGGAGATGGCAGTCTGGCGAGGGGGGTAGGTAGGAACAAAACTAAGTTGATTAAAAATATTTTATTATTGTAATTTTATTATCCTATTCTTATTGTTAATTGCTATTTTAGATTCTTTATAAGGGCTGAATTATACGGCATACTATAATACTTCTGGTTAAAGTTATTGTCTATATGAGTTTCTAGCTGCAAAGGAAAAGGAAAAGTTTGCTTTCAACTTTTTAAGTACATCCTAGACACTAAAGGGGATGCTGCATTAGACCTTAATTTAAACAGAGCAATATTATAAGACGCTGAAGATACTAGCCCAGGGACAAGAGAGGCACTACATATCTGAAGGGTCAAAGGTTATAATGCCCTAGTAACCAAGAGATAAGAAAGCATGAGTTGCTATGAACTTGACAGGTGATATACCACATCTGGACTCCATGTTGAGTCGAGACTGGCATGTATAGATACCTCTTTTAAGAAGTACCATTCACTGCAATTTTAGTAATTGCAAAGATGTAAAGTCCCAGTAACCCAAATTGAGACATTTAATAAAGACTGTAGATGCCTTTAAAGTGACAGAATCTCAGGTCTGCAAGAGCTTTGTAATGCTTGTTATTTACAAACTTTTATAGCACCAGAACTGTAAGAGATAAACAAACAAGTTTGGTGTCAAAAGCAAGCTAATCTTGTAACCTTTTTAACAATATGAATCTTGACTGAGTACCTAAAAGCAGCATCAAGTCGCTTTGTGTTAAATCATTTCTCAATGAGCCCAAGCTGCATGAGGTCATACTTCATTAGGTATAGACAAAGAAGACCATGTGCTTATATTGGAATCTAATGCTTTGGAGACATTCTCTTCTCCATTTTTCTAAATGACCTGCCATCCGTCTGCACCTCATCAGCCATACATATGTATGCTGATGACACGGTTCTTTTCTCGTCAGGGTCCTCACCCGAGGTTGTCACCTCCAGGCTCCAGTGCGATTTCAGTAGCGTCCAGAGCTGGTTTCAATCACACCAACTCTTCCTTAACGCCAAGAAAAACGTGTCCATGACATTTGGTATGCGTCAGAAACTGTCTAGGCTCCAATCTGCCCCCTCTTTCACTATCCTCGATGGGGCACCTATTCTTGCCACCGAGTCATTCAGGTATCTGGGCGTGTGGCTGGATCAACATCTCACTTTCTCCACCCACATAGATGCCATAATAAAAAAGCTTCCACCAAAGCTCGGCGCCCTTTATAGAAACCGCTTTTGCCTACCGCACCAGGCTAGATGTGAACTGATCCAAAAAATTATTCTCCGGATCTTTTGACTATTGCAATATCAGCTACTGCTCTGCTCCTGCCACCTTCCTAGCTAACTTGGACACTCTCTTTAACTCCTTCTATCGGTTTTCTCTGGATGCACCTCTCCTTACCCACCACTGTCACCTGTATCAAGCTTTAGCCTTCCCTTCCCTAACAAATAAACGACTGCACCACTTCGCAAAATTCATCTCTAAGTCCTGGCTTGGTACTCTCCCTCCCTATCTAAACTCCCTAATCTCCTCCCTACACACTCCCTCTTGACTTCTAAGATCCCACGACCACAGAACTCTGACTGTCCCCTGGAGATCCACCTCTAGTGGGCAGGCCTCTTTCTCCTATCGTCTTCCTAAACTTTGGAATGCGTTTCCTTCACAAATATGATCCTCTTCCTCTCCTGGCTCCCTAAACCAAGCTCTTCATAATTTCCTCTCTGTAAATTACACTTGCCCCTAGCCCACCACTTGTCTCTCCCCTTGTCCGCTGCCTCACTCTGTCTAGCTTCGTCCCAATTTGATGCACTTACATTCTTGGAGCCTATCCTGACTCCAGCGGTAGTTAGCTTCTTATCCTCTCTCTCTCGCTCTCTCCCCCTCTCCCCCTCTCTCACTTTCCCTCTCTCTCTTTATTTGTTGCCATTCTTAATTCTGTAGTGTGCAAAGTCTTAGGTCCCCTTTGGCCACTACTCTACCTGTCATGCTTTTTCACCTCTAGGTGTTAGCCTCTGGATTTTAAATTTTACTCTACCTGCAACTTTTTGCTTTCTTACCATTATATTGTTTCACTTACAATCTATGCTTTTTATGATATTGTATAATTGTGTGTGCACTCATTGATACTATGTAACTCCCATCACCCTTTCCCCCAGGTCGTACCGGGAGATGAGCAACTTGTTGTTCAGTGTACCTTACCTGGTAAAACTTTCCAATAAATAAATAAATAAGTAAAAAAGAACTCATTGACAAATTTTATATTATTCTGAAGTCAAGAATATTTAGAGCAAAAGTATTACTTTATTTTGAGAAATGTTGTTAAAATTATAAATGTATAGCCTTTATTGGCCTAATTTATTAAATACTAATCCAAGAAACAGAAAAAACATGTTGAAAGACTCCATTCAGTGAAAGAAATTCAAAAACGTTGGTTTAAAAATTATTATAATTTGGAATAAAGAAGTTATAAAAGAAAAATAATTTCAAGGATAAAAGTAAGTCTAGAGCCAGTGGGATGTCCTTGGGGGTGGTAATAAATGTCAACCATTCATCATCTGCAAGGACCAATCAGAGTTTGGTGATGATGTCACTCAACTTGAAAACTTATATGTAATTTCTGCTGGTCCAGCAAAAAAACTGCCCAATTCTTGGAGCTGGAAGGACCTCATGTTGTTTGTACTGAAAAACCTGGTTATCTTGGACTTTTACTAGAACAAAAACCAGAAGCCATGCCTGCTTGGGATCAGCATCTGGGTTAAGCCATTATATCCACCAGGGGATGCTAAGGACAACCTTAAAAGTCTGCACAACATTGCAATGAGGTCCAGTTGCTGCAACTATTTGTCACAGTAAGGACTTTTTCCAATACTGGATAAAGCAAGGTCTATGTTATACATAACAAGTATTGACTGAAGCAATGTTTTAGAATTTCTGCTAAAAGCCTGGACAAGAGACTGACTCTGAAATTCTCCAGCCAAAGCAAGCCTGCAGTGCTGTTGGATAGCAGTGAGTCTGAAGTTGCAGGTTTGAGAGCAGAAAGTAACTGAAACAGGAAAAACTCACAGAATTCAGTTATTTAAACAACGTTGCTGTCCACAGGGAAATCCTTTCTTACAAACTGTTGTGCTGCTGAGCTGTTAAAATCTTGTTGCCTTATTTTTCCCGCCCAAATCCTATAAGTGACTTTTGATGATTCATGACATTTTACGCAAAGAGGATCCAGCCTGCACTGCTTCACTGATGTCAGAAGAGTCTACAGTTCCAGGTTCGAGGGGAAAAAGACAGAAGACTAAAGCCAAGCCATTAAAGGACTTTTATCATCCAAAATCAGACGTTCTCACCAAGATTCTGAAAGCTAAAAGGTAAAGAAGACCAAGCCTACAGAAAACCAGAAATTGAAGTATTCTTTTAATTATTTTAATTAATAATAATATCTTAATATTTCAATTTGGCTATTTGAGGTGCTAACACAGTGAACTTTTAATTACAAAAGCTTGGGTGTATAGGTTAAGAAATTTAAACAAGAAGAAATACATTTTGCAATGCTATGAAGCTTTGAAATAAGCTTTATACAGAAATATAATCTGAGACATTAATGTAATGAGTTGCAAGTTCTTATGCGAAAAAGGGCATGATATTTACAAGAATGCTGAAAGCGTAGTATATAGCCAATACAATTTATTATGTGAATATTGCTTATTCATTTGCATTGTTTATTTGCTGAAATTTATTTGTTTGTTTTATTTATTTATGGTTTGTTTGATTTTCTAAATCCTTTGTTGTTTATGTTTACAGTTTTCTTATGTTTACAAGGTATATTTATGCTAATTAGGAATATTTAGAATTTGTAAATATGTGAATTAAATTTATTTTTCATAATTCTTAGTGTAGCAGAAATGTTTTCATCATTATCTAGAATCTGGAGAACAGAGGTATTATTGTATTTGAAGTTTATAATTATTGGGAATTTATGAAAATTTTGGGGCAAGGCCCAAGGTAAATCAAAGTGCTCTATTATAAAAGTGATATTATAACCTACTGTTCCAACAGGGGGAATTGGCTTGTTACAGAGGGTGGGAGGATGGAGGGTTGTTTTTATTGCAGCTGGGCTGCAGAAGAGGGTGGAGGCTGTTTTTTTTTTCCTTTTTTTGTGTGTGTTTCCTGAATATGAATAAGCACAAATAGTGCCACTATTTGTTATTGTGATCCAAATAGTGAAAATGCATTATTTATGGTATTCAGGAAATACTATTCATCCCTTGCACACCCCTACTAGCTATATATCTATTCTTTTACATTGGCCATCTTTTGGGTTCTTCCCACTTTCTCCCTTCCTTCTGCCTCCATTCCTGTCAGCGACCCCTCTCCTCTCCACCCCATCTTGTTTGTACAGACAAAGCACACATGAGATGATCCATTCCACACATGGACTCTCTGCTTGCATCTCCTGATGTTCCTCATGTTCTGCGTTATTTCCTGTTTTGTGAACCCCTGCCAGTCATTTCTTCAAACTTATAAAAACAAAATGAGAACAATTGTAAGTAAAGTATCAAAAAATTACAACTAGAGCTATTGCCACCCTTCAAAGGAGGCAGTCTGATCTCAAGATGGTTTCTACTCTGGGATCCTTGATGCACGTAGACTGACTAGTCTCTATGAGTCTCCTGGGCACCCCTCCATTTGAGGAGTCTGTCCACTTAGTGTCATTGAGGGTTTGTTGAATGTCTTTCTCCATATTAGGGTATACAGTGCTAGATGGCAAGCCCATAATGCTCAGCATTCACATACAGCATACCACAACCGTATTTATCGAAAGCATTGTAATTAAGGATCGAAAGCTGATCCCTGTAAGGGTCCCACTCCATTGACTTGTTTCCCATCTGTTTTTCAGTGACGTGAGAAGGACTGTAGGACTCACCCACAGCTGGAGATTCCGAGGGTGTTTTTGAAATCCTCTGGGGCCCGTGCATTCATGTTTATGGCCCCTACCCTCTGGAATTCTCTACCCCATCAGCTTCAGGAGTGTGAGACTGTGGGGGGATTTAAACAGGAACTTAAAACCTTTTTGTGGCGTCAGGCCTTCAGTGATGCATAGTTGAATGGATCTGTTATTTTAAGTTATTATTGTATTTGTTGTTTATGCAGTTGTGTTTTAATCTTTGTACAGCGCCCTGATATCTCAAAAGGCACTTAAAAATAAAGTTGTTTATTATTATTATTATTATATGTGGGAAACTATTGGTCTGTCTGATCATATAGGAACACGTAGTACACATACCCATAATTTAAATTTAAGAGGAGATATAAATAAAACAAATAAAATAAATAGGTGGTTCACTCAAAGAGTTGTGAATTGGTGGAACTCCTTGCCTGATTCTGTGGTTCACAGTATAATGATGGCTCCGTTTAAGAACAGTTTAGACTCTTATATGGGAGATAAAAAATATGAATATATCCACTAATGTGGCAAGCTATTAAATAGTCTTATGATCTCCGAGCTTGAAATTCTTTACGATTCCATTATTCTGTAATAATGAACTTATTTACTGCTGAAGAGTATTTATTATTACTAGATTGTGGTAGTACCCAGCATTACCTAAGAAATGAGGAAGAGATTGAACTGGGTAATATGAAGTGCAATTGTAAACACATTTTCATAATTCTTATGTAGATGCTATTTATCCCATATTAGTGTGGCTTGTTCTGATGTAGTTGTATCCTGTACATATTTTATAGTTTGTATTTTATTTTAAAGTTTGTACTGTAAAACTTGTAATGATCATTTGTTTCATTGAACTATAAAGAGACTACGACCACTACAACTGTTGCTTAAAAATGCACTTGTTGGATTGCTAATAAAATGCAGACCACACAAGGTCTGTCTGAATTTGAAAGTCTTCAGTGCCTCTTGTCCTGTAATTAAAACAAATAACCATGCTCTGGAAAGAATGAGATGGGACTGAGAAAGACTGGCTGGGATGAAGGATGGGGTGGGGGTGGGATTTTTAAATAGTGTTGTTTCTTGTTTCATTTGCTCCAGATCTTTACATTAAGATCTGAGCAGTAATGTGGGGAATGATAGTAAGAATTACTGTAGGTGATGGGATGAGTGGTGCAGACTGGGAATTGGACACGAGCTGAAAGAGGCAAAGGTCAGAAACTCAAAGGGACAGGGTTGACCTGTGGGTGCAGCAGCAGGGCTACAGCTCATGACGCCGATGACCCAGTTTTAGCTACTAGGGCTATCCTTCGCTCGCACTCACGGATACAATCCAATATATATGATACCACAAACTCGGCAATGTTTGACCTCTACAGCATGGATCACAAACCAGAGATTAGGCAGATTTATTAAGAGGCGTTTTGGTAAAAGGTGGGACAATGGGTATACTAAAAAGGTCCACATTTGACTACTGAATCAGAGACTTCAGCCCACTTCAGTATTCTTCTATTTATCTGCTGGCTTCAGCTCCATGCAATCTTTCTTATAGCCACCATAGCACTGGTACTTTGCCTAAAAAAAATTTTTTTGCCAATTGTTTAACCAGGAGAGATGCACTAAGCTGAAAACTTGTTTACAGATGCGATCTGGGAGCACAGGGAAGTTAAGTGACTTGCTCAGGGTCACACAGAATGCAAGTGGGGGCTGTGGGATTCAAACTCAGGTCTCCAGATTTGCAGCTAAGATCCTTAAACCACTGCTCTATTGGGGGATTGATATAAGAATTAAAAAAAATTCAGCCTTGGAACTGTTAGTTTTTGATGACTGCAATTCCTAAGCTGCTGATTGTGGTTTACTGTTGTGATGTATGTATATATATATATATATATATATATATATATATATATATATATATATATATATATATATATATCTATATATGACATTGCTTTCATTTGTGTATTTAAAAAAACATCTCAATTCCCTGATGATATGAAAAGGAAACAATAGATGGTTCTACACTAATGGCATGGCCCTATATGTTTGGGGTCCTTGATTTTCTTGGGCCAATGGCCCCTGATAACCTTATTCTGACCCTGATAATATCCTTGCTTTTCCCCCCTCTCTCTTAGGTGGCATGCCACTTCCCTTTCATCTCACATCTTAGCTTGGATTTGCCTTTTATAATCCTGATCCACTATGATATGGTGGCTGGCATACTGTAAATCCTTGGTGACCCAGGATGTTTTTAGCACTATCTCTTGTCTGAAAAATGGCATATTTTGCCAGAATGGTGCTGGGTCTGGCTTTAGGGTCCATCTGGGGTCCAAGGTTATTTTTAATAACTGTGTAAGGCCCACAAGGCCCAAGGCTTCTTTTCAGAGGAGACCCAGAAGTACTGGGGAGGTTAACAGACTTGCTCAGGGTAACACAGTATGCAAGTGGAGCTTGTGGCTGGAAATCAAACTCAGGTCTGCTTAATGTTCCAAGTTAATACACAGTTTGTTATTCTAACCTTCAGGCTATACCGTCTTACCAGGGTGTGGTGTGCAAGCTGGATAGTCATGTCCAGCTAATGGGGGGCATTATCACCAATTTTAACACTGGGATGACAACGTCTTTGCCCTCTGGCACTCCTAATATTCTAATGTTGGTTCTTCAACCTTTTCCATTAAGCTCATCTAATTTTTCTGTCATTTTTGTGTTTGCTTGCACTCATGTGCAAGAAACATAGTGCCATCATCTGAGTTTTTGTAGGTGTGGCACCCATCTTCCAATGCAGTCAGTGTATTTGCAGGCGTGGCTGCAGTTCTCCAATGAACACTGCAGCTGTCTATGACAGCAGTTGAAAATGCAGTGCCATACAGTTGAAAGGGAGAGCTGCGCTTCAGTGAGCAGCGCTCCCCCCACTCCCCCCACATGCACGCACGCATATTGCATGCTCATGCGCTTCCCACCTGTTGGACAGTGACCTGAGTTGGGAAGAAAAGACCTCGATTTAACATCTTATATGAGGGACGACACCTCAGTATTATCCCAAGTGCCTGATGTGCAGCTAGACCATATGACCATCCGCTTTTCAGTTACAGAGATGAGTGTGATATCTACTGAGCCATTGATAATATTAATACATTTGTATTCCCTGCTGTCAGCTGTTTAAAATAGTGTTTACTGTCTTGCTCTGTAGTAGTAGGTGGAGTGGGAGCTAGGAGGAGCCACCATTACCAGAAACAGCTGTCCGAATTCTGCACCCTTCCTTTCTCCTTTTCAGAACTGATACTGTTACTGCACATTTGGGTGCCTGACTGGGGTTTCTGATTTCAGTTCTGCAGTCTGTCCGGATCCTTCCCAGTTCAGGGCTGCAGGACTTGCTCCCACAGCTCGCAGCTTGGTGGTCATGTTCATGGTACTTGGCTTCCCGGCATTGCCGTCCCTTGTCAGCAGTCACTCATTTACCTCATTTACATAATGCAGTGAGAGTATAACTGGGCACCGGGACACTGATTCGGTGTTTTCTCCTCGGTTTATTACATGACGAGGTCACAGACTATGTCACACCTCGGGACGCATCTCTCGTTTTAGCTGATGAGCGGAAAATGCATTTTATTATTGCAAGGAGCAGGTGACTGAATGACTGCTGCTGTTTTAGGATATAAACCTGGGCTCCTAGTCTCGAACTCAGCTCTCAAGAAGAAGCCCACTTTAACACAACTTGCTGTTGCCTCCTCCTTCCCTCCTTGCAGAGTGTCAGGTACGGCCATGCTGTTGGCTGGCTGTAGCATTAGGTTCTGTTTCCTTGGCCGGCTCTTCATCTCTCTTCTTTCTTTGTTCCTCCAGAATGAAGCCGATCATAGTTTGTGCTGCTCTCCTGGCGCTGGCCAGTGCCGCCAGCCTGATCGTAGAAGAGTTAGAATTCAGTGCCTGGAAACTTAAATATGGTAAGTACTGCCGGTCTGCCATCACGGACCTCGGACTACAGGATGCAGGTGCTTGTTGCTGCCGGCGATGTCAGTGGTGGGCACAAGCAGCTCACCTGAGTAGCTGAGGAAGCCGAATCTCCAGCCTGATAACTTTCGAGGCAGCTCCCCCCCCAAGCTAGGCACTCTGGACAATCAAGCAACTGAAGCAACACAAGCAGCTCACCTGAGTAGCTGAGGAAGCTGAATCTCCAGCCTGATAACTTTCGAGGCAGCTCCCCCCCCAAGCTAGGCACTCGGGACAATCAAGCAACTGAAGCAACACAAGCAGATCACCTGAGTAGCTGAGGAAGCCGAATCTCCAGCCTGATAACTTTCGAGGCAGCTCCCCCCCCAAGCTAGGCACTCGGGACAATCAAGCAACTGAAGCAACACAAGCAGCTCATCTGAGTAGCTGAGGAAGCCGAATCTCCAGCCTGATAACTTTTGAGGCAGCTCCCCCGCCCCAAGCTAGGCACTCAGGACAATCAAGCAACTGAAGCAACAGAAGCAGCTCACCTGAGTAGCTGAGGAAGCCAAATCTCCAGCCTGATAACTTTCGAGGTAAAGAGAGCCTTCTTCTTCGTCTGGACGCCTGCAGAGGGGTGCTACCTGATGAACACTTATATTTTATGAACTTTGTTCCCTGTTCACCACTGGGTGGGCTTGTTATTTGCTTCTCTTTGTGCTACTAAGGCTGAAGTGTAAAGCTGGGGACTCACTGGTTTCCCTAGAGTTGCCTTGCTGATTACACCTTAAAGCCAGATATACCAAGCAGCTAATATAGATCAGACTTGTTTAATATTGTGGTATTTGGAGCTAATTGCTGATTACACCTTAAAGCCAGATATACCAAGCAGCTAATATAGATCAGACTTGTTTAACATGGTGGTATTTGGAGCTAATTGCTGATTACACCTTAAAGCCAGATATACCAAGCAGCTAATATAGAGCAGACTTGTTTAATATGGTGGTATTGGAGCTAATTGTGCTTGTAACTGAAGGCATTAGGTTAGCTGGGTCCTAGTGTGACCTCATTTTGGAATAGCCCTGTTTGCTTAGAGTGGCACTCCTTTGTTTAAGTCACAACATATTCTCCCGCTGCATAGTAATGAGAGGCTGTGTTTTCTCCACTACATAGGCAGCTCCCCCCCCCAAGCTAGGCACTCGGGACAATCAAGCAACTGAAGCAACACAAGCAGCTCACCTGAGTAGCTGAGGAAGCCGAATCTCCAGCCTGATAACTTTCAAGGTAAAGAGAGCCTCTTCTCTTCGTCTGGACGCCTGCAGAGGGGTGCTAGCCCGACGGCACTTCGCGCCGTCTGCCTCACCCACCCCAACCACCCTCCCACCCAGGGGCAGCTGTCAATTTAAGGATCCACCCCGTGACATCACATCCGGTGACATCACGTCCTGTTGCCCAGAACCTATCTCCCCACTTTCCCATTTGCAGGTTATACCTGCTGGCCACTAGAGGGACCTATGCTCCCTCACCAGCTTCCCTACTCCTACCTGTACAGCTTCTTCTTCCTGGGATCTTGGTCACCCACAATGTATTGGCCCTGCCTAATGCTCTGCCTGTGCCTATCCCACTAGCAGTGCACTTACCCACTTACCCATCTGCTAGCTGCACTGTGCCCTGGCACCCTCCCTCCCTTGCTCCTGAACCTGCTCTCCTGCCCCTTGGGACCTCTGTGTTCCCCATCCTCCCTGCCCTCCCCTAGCTTTCTCTTCACCTCAGGCACATCTGGGTGTCTTCTTAGTCTTGCTTTCCTTCCTGTACCTCCCTGCCCACCCCTGCTCCTTAACCTCCCTTCCCCCTCTCATGTCAATCGTGGGAAAACCTCTCACCATCTCCCAGCCAGGGTGTTAGTCATGCTACTACTCCTGTCAGGGAACATTCATCAAACCCTGGCCCGTTCCCAGGAGCCCCCAACTCGCACCACAGGCCTATGCATGGTCTCCATGAATATCTGTAGCCTCCTAAAAAGTTTGACTCACTACAATGCCTGGTCACGTCAATTAACCCTGATGTCATCACCCTGGTTGAGACTTGGTTGTCTAAATCCTCCCCAGACTCCCTAGTCTCCCTTCCTAGTTTCACGCTTTTCCGGTCCGACCGTGTTGGGAGACGGGGCGGCGGCTGCGCTATTTATGTCAAGGAATCTCTCCCCGTACTAGCCTTGCCAGCTCCCATCCTTGACTCCAGGGCCCAGGCGCTCACGCTGAAACTAACCCCTGACCCTTTAAAGGGACCCCTTTATCTGACTACTGCATACGTGCTCCCCAGGGACCAAACGCAGGCCATTGCCCCTCTTACAGAATACCTTACCTCTCTACCTCCTTCCGCTGATCAAATTCTGGTGGGTGACTTAAATGTCAACTGGCTCAGCCCTTCCTCCTCCTCTACCCGAGACTCCTTTTCTGCAATAGACCTAACGCAACTAGTTACCTACCCTACCAGGACTAACCCCAAGAGAGGCTCCAGTACCCTGCTTGATGTGGTACTCACCAACCGCCCTAATCGGATCCCCAATGTACAAGTCCTCCCAGACTCTCTCGGTGATCACTCCCCCATTCTATTCCACTGGTCATCCTCAGTCCCCAAACCCATAGCACAGTCCACATGCCGGCGGCGTCTAATACCTGGTGGACTGATAAAACTTAAGGAACTTCTGTCCCAAATTGACTGGTCTCCTATACAGGCAACTCCTGACATCAACACAGCTCTGTCCTTCTTTACCCAAACTTTTAATAATGCCTGTGATATCTTTGCCCCAATGTTGACCACTTGCTTCTAAAAGGCAGAATGCCCCCTAGGTAACCCAGCTTTGATCCACCAGCTCAAACATAGGGACAACCCTGGCACGTGTCATTGAGACTGCGGCCCAATGACAGGTGGTTATATGCTGCCACCAAACAAGTGCACCAGGCCATCAGAAAGGCCAAGTCTGAGCACCATCGGTCCTCACTCACGGCCTCATGGGGAACCCCAGAACCTTCTGGGATAACATTAAACAGTTAAATGGGACTGCACACCCTCCACCCACCCAGATCAACATTAATGGTGTGATCTCCTCAGACCCAGCCCTCATAGCCAACCACCTCAACACCTCATTCACTGACCTTAGCCCTATCCTCCCTACAAATTTTTTTGACCCTCCTCCCCCAGCACCTGCCGTAAATCTTTCTCACCCTTATTTTCTCCTCCGCCGTGTTTCTGCCCAAGAACTTAGGCCACACCTTGTCACTTCCCTCAAGAGTAATAGTACAGGCAGTGACACCCTGGATCCATGTATCCTATGGCTGGTCTTAGACACAGTCCTTACCCCGATCACATGCCTCATCAACCACTCTCTTTGCCTGGGGAAGGTTCCAACTGCCTGGAAAGTCACCACTGTCACCCCTGTCTTTAAAGGTGGTGATAGGACTGTGGCTGGAAACTATCGACTGATCTCCATTCTCTCTCCTCTCTCCAAGGCCTTGGAAAAAGTGGTGGCCTCTCAAATCTCTGACTACCTCTCCACCTACAATGTCCTTTGTCCTGAGCAGCATGGCTTCCGAGTGGACCACAGTACCAACACAGCCCTCCTAGAGTTCTCCAACTTTCTCCACTCCTCCTTAGACACTGGTTCTCTGGCTGGTGCTGTCTTCATTGACCTCTCGAGCTTTCACTGTCTCCCACCCCTCCTTCTTGATGCCCTTAGTCTCTCTGGTTTTGCTGCTGGGCCTTCTCCTGGTGCACCAGTTATCTATCTGACCGCTCACAGCATGTAAAAATTAATGGGACCTACTCAGACATCTGTCCCATCTTTTCTGGGGTTCCCCAGGGCTCCATTCTGGGCCCCTTACTATTTTCCCTTTACCTTAACACCCTTCCACGCTCTTGCTCAGGGAACATTCTATTGTACGCTGATGATGCAGTCATCTTTGCCTCAAGTCATAACCCTATTGCTCTCCAGGACTCGCTGTGTGTCCTTCACTGAAGCCGAGGGCTGGTTCATGAACATAGATTGGTGATAAATCTTAAAAAACAAAACCATGTTCTTCACTCATCCCCAAAACAAGTCCTGCAACTTCAAACTCCTCATTCATTCTGGGTCCTCTTTCCCACTCGAACAAGTTTGCTCCTATAAATACCTAGGGATCCATTTTGACCCCTCCTCTCCTTCCATGGACACATCGCTGCCCTAACCACTGCCACTAATATCCGATTGGGCATCTTACACCGGTATAAACACTGCCTCCCCCCGGAGGCTCTTTGACTCACAGTCACCTCCTCTATCCTGTCCCTAGTGGACTATGGACTGCCGGTATATGGTGCTGCTGATCAGACCGCACTCCATAAAATTCGCACTACTCTGAATAAGGCCTGCAGGTTAATTACTGGAACACCTAGCCTGACACACACCTGTCTACTGTACGCTAAAGTGCTGGTACTTGATCTTGACGAGCGCCTCAAATATCTGACCTGTACCCTTACAAAAAGACCCTCCTTGGCTATCCCCACAGGATTGACCACCACCATGTCGCTCTGTCCCACTAGTTCATACTCGGACCTCTGGGAAAACCTCTCTTATTATCCCTAGAGCTAGGACCTCTCACGGCCAAAGAGCCTTCAGCTTTAGGGCCCCCTCCTGGTTCAACACACTGCCCCCCTCCATCTCCGAAGCTCCAACTATATTGTGCTTCAAAACTTCATTATGTAACCACCTTATTAACACCCGATGCTGTAATTGCCACTAGTCAAAGCCGTACTCAATACTTATGACAAAGCTTATTACTAAGCTGCTAAGGACAACATAACTCTGGTATTGTTTGCATCAATCCTACCTGTACCAGCTTGTTTGTATCTATGTCTTAAGTTACTGTTATACTTATGTGTTGTACTGTTATACTGTGTATTTTCGTTTGTCTTACTGTGACAAGGTACCTTTGTAAATGAGCCTATGGCTCAAAGGTTTTCCAAACTGCTGTTTAAATAAAATAAAAACATAAATTACCGTATGAACTCGGGCAATGGGATCTGAGGAATATTTATTTTGACTCATTTAATTTCAAAATGCACTGCATGTTTTGTGATTGTGTAATATAGCGTAGTTGGACTCCTCAGAGAAAGATTAGATACTGCATTTCAGTTGCTGCTAAAACCATAGGGTGCAGAGCAAGATTTCCTTCTTGCTGACCTCAGCCACACAGAGCCAGGGGCATCTCTTTTTAAAGCTTTAAGAACTTTACTTATAGTATTCAACTGGAACAACTACAGGATCTTTGCCCCTGCTGCAGAGGTAGTACAAGACCTGCATATTTCTGGGGTGCCCCCCCCTTACCACAAGCTAGTTCTGCTGATTTAAAGACACAGAGACCAATGCATTGGTAGCAATGCACAAATCCAGGAGTTATGATATCAGCAGAGGGATATCAAGTGGAGACTAGAGGTTAAAAGTTCCCTGATGTCCTCAGAGACCCAAAATGGAAACATGGCTGAGTTGTGTCTGGCTGGCCATGTATCATTTTGTATAATACATATGGTTTAAAAATTAAAATAAAAAAGGCTGCATTTTCACCCACAAAATCTTTGGTATACATATATATATTTTTTTTAAACAAAACAAAAGAAAAAAAAAACAGGAGCCTAGCTTCATCCAGCTGCTGAATGGGCAAGGGGTGGGTTTCTGTTTTAATTGATGAAACAAAGGAGGATGTGGTACAGTACAAGAGTTTTTTAGTTAGGATGTAAATCCTTGCACAACAGGTGACTGTATGCTATATTTTCTTGTTGCCACACTTTTCATAATGATGCATAGTGGATTTCCATTCCATTTCTCATCCCCCATTTTTATTTACTGCCCAGGCTGACTTCCAGCAGCTAGTGGATCAATAGTAATTTTTTCTTCTATAGTAAAATTTGTTTTTTATGTTGCTGATGACCATGGGCTAATGACAGCAGCGCTGATTTGATCAGGGCAATTGTGGTGAAGCTGTGTAATTAAATTTACTTGTATTATTATTAATTCACCTGTTTACTTTGCTGAGCTCTTCTCTTCCTGTCACTGCCAGGCTGCACGGAATATTAAGTTACTCTGACAAACCTGCAGCTTCGTTTACTCAGCATTGGTGATTTTTAAGATATCTCTAACCATTCCTCTTTAAAAAGGTTGATTTGTTCTTCTTTATTTCTTTTTTCCCCTTCAAAGCATGCAACGTTTTTGCTGTGGATGTCTTTTGCTTTTTTATTCACAGTATTTTGTCGAAGAGAAATGCTGTGTCCCCAAATGCAGCTACTGTGTCACATTTCAAGAAGAAACATTGCAGTACAACCCATTCATTTATCCTGTTCTCTTTCTCTTTCTGTATATGTCTCTCATTTTGATGTTTTTATGTTTGCTTGCACGCATGTGCAAGAAACATAATGCCATCATCTGGGTTTTTGGAGGTGTGGCACCCGTCTTCCAATTCAGTCAGTGCGTTTGCAGGTGTGGCCGCAGTTCTCCAATGAACGCTGCAGCTGTCTATGACAGCAGTTGACAATGCAGTGCCATACAGCTGAAAGGGAGAGTTCCGGCTCAGTGGGCGGCGCTCCCCCTCCACATGCATGCATATGGGTGCTCATGTAATCTCCCACGACACACTGTATGGCTGACGTGGGTACACAATCCCCTTGGCTCCATGCCCCCAAAAGCTTTCCAGGTGGCATGCTGGGAGCTCCACCTCAGCATGGCAAATGTCCCGTGTTGTCTTCCTAAAAAAAAAAACAACCTGTAAACAAAAACATTCCTCGGGCGGTCTCCCTGCCCACCCTCTGCGCACTCCTATCTTCCCACACCCTTCACCCCACATGCTTACTTCCGAGGCCAGTACACGATCTTCGTGGATCAAACACGCTCGCACCTTCAAAGCCGCATCGTGAACTGAGGAATGCCGGTAAGCTGTATAATGGCATAAAAGGATTTTTTCAACTTTGATGCATAGCTCAGGCATTTTTTAAATTTTGGCACCAAATTTTCAACATGGGTTTTGGGACCCCTCCTCATGAATTCTGGAACTGTCATGGCGTTAATGGTCCTCGAGGGTGATTTCACAGTCACTGCGTGGAATCACCTTTTGGGACTCAATTAACAAAATGACAGTGCCAGTGTTCATAAGGTGGGCTCTCAAAAGCCTATGTTGCAAATTTGGTGAAAAAAATTCCTAAAATGACTGTTTTATGAGCTTGTGTTGCGTGGTTCTCAACGACACTTGTGAAGTTCGCAAATTTTTAATATTTGCACTCCAGATTTTCAACATTGCCATTTTACCACACCTCCTTTTGAGCAGTACAGCTGTCATTTTTCACATCTTGCCCAAAATGTGTTTCTGTGCATGTAGCGAACAATGGTGCATTCGGTGTGCGAAATCAATGTATGGAACACATTAAGAAAATCACAGTGACACTGTTCATGAGCAGAGGTCTTAAAATGGCTATGTTGAAAATTTGGGGAAAAAATTCCCAACAATGACTGTTTTAGGAGCACACTTGCGCGCGTTCTCGCACACATGAGTTTGGAATTTTAATATTTGCACCATGATTTTCAACATTGCCATTTTATTACACTTCCTTATGAGGAGCAGTAGCTGCTATTTTTCACATCTCGCCTAAAATGTGTTTCTTGACATGTATCGCACAATGGTGCAGTTGGGTGCTAACTCAATGTTTGGGACAGATTAAGAAAATCACAGTGACACTGTTCATGAGCAGAGGTCTTAAATGGCTATGCTGAAAATTTGGTGACAAAAGTCCATAAAATTACTGTGTTACGAGTGAGCATTGCGCAGTTTCCACGCACCCTCGTAAGTTCATGAATTTATAATATTTTCAGTCCAGATTTTCACCAGTGGCATTTTTCCACACTTCCTTATGAAACAGTACAGCTGTCATTTTTCACAACATGGCTGAAATGTGTTTTCACACTTTCAGTGCAGAAATGCATGGTCGCTGTGGGAAAACATTGTTCGGGACAGATAAAGAAAATCACAGTGATACTGTTCATGATCGGAGGTCCCAAAATGCCTGTGTTGACAATTTGCTGTGAAAAATCCCCAAACTTATTACATTACGGGTGTGCGTTGCACGGTTTCTACACACGCTCGTGACTTCACCAGTTTTTTAATATTTTCACTGCAGATTTTCAACATTGCCATTTTTTACACCTCCATGAACAGTACAGTTGTCATTTTCACATCCTGTTCAGAATGTGTTTTTGCACCTGTGGTGCTAAATGCCATAGTCACTGTGCAAAAGCAGCTTTCCGCTAACAAACTGATATTGCCACTGTTAATGAGGTGGGGGTCACAAAAAACCATGTTAAATATTTGGAGTGAGAATACCAATGAATGCCTGAGGCATTCGGGTTTCCAGCCATAACGCCCCACCCTGTAGAGAATGACAGGCATCAGGGGTGTGACTTGGGATTCTTGCCTGTAATGCTCATACCATTCCACACCGTGCAGCCAGTGAGAGGCACCGAGGTATGTCTTGGACTCTTCGGCCACAATGTTCTCCCCATTCTCCTATAGCGCACCCATCTCACTGTATTTCCTGATGGAATGGGGTGCACATAAGGGCCAAAGACCTCAAGGCACACCGTGACACTTGTCGGTGTCTTCAGGGTAGGGTGTGGTGAAATGGTGTGGCCTTTATGCCTGATGACCCAAAGGCACACCCAATGCCTGTCAGTCTCTGCAGGGTGGTGGTGGGGTTGGCTTCAGTTCAATACTTCACTACCATTCCTATCGTGCAGCTCTGTAACTCCTACACTACCAATGCCAGTGCCAGCAAGCAAACATTCGGCATTGACAAATGCTTGTTATGTTTGCTTGCACGCATGTGCAAGAAACATAGTGCCATCATACAAGTTTTCTTAGGTGTGGCACCCCCACTTCTAGTGCCCTGAGGGCTTTTGCAGGCATGCTCCACTGCACCAATGAATGTCCCAGCTGCCTATGACAGCAGTTCAAATGCAGTGGCATACAGTTGAAAGCAAACAACAGCTACAATCAGCGGTGGTAACATGTAGGCAATTAGCATACTGCCATGCCATCAGCAGTATGCAGAATTGACCTACATGTCACGACCGCTGTGCGGTAGTGTATGACGCCGCCCCATCTGTTTGTGGTGCCAAGAGGTGCTTAATTCCCTTGGCTCATGCACACTTCCCGCTGGCACACTGTGATCTCACGGGGGTGCCCAATCCCCATCAGCTCCAGTGCCCCCCAAAAAACACAAACTTCCAGGTGCCACGCTGGGATCCCACCCCAGTGTGGCATAAGTCCAGAGTCATCATGGCCCCCCAACACTGTATGGCCAACGGGGGTGCCCAATCCCCCATTGGCTCCACTGTCCCCCCAAAACTTCCAGGTACCATGCAAGGAGCCCACCCCAGTGTGGCAAAATTTCCACGTTGTCTATGTAAAATTTTAAAAAATCCTGTAACAAAAGAAAACAGTCCCTCATTGACTCTCTTGCCCCTTCAACCTGCACTCACCCTCTGTGTATCCCACCTCCCCACCTCATCCCATACTTACCTCCAGAGGCGAGTACGATGATCTTCGATGGACCGGGAACATGTCTGCACTCTTCAAAGCCGACCGTGAACTGAAGAAATGTGGGTAAGCTGTATAATGGCATAAATAGGGTTTCTTCAACTTTGGTATATATCTCAGTCATTTTTTTGAATTTGTGCACCACATTTTCGACATGGGGTTATTGGGACCCCACCTCGTGAATTCAGTGACTGTCATTTGGTTATTTCATCCCTAAAGGTGATTTCACGGTCACTGCGTGGAATCACCTTTCAGGACCGAATAACAAAACGACAGTGTCACTGTTCATGACGGGACTCTCAAAAAGCCTATATTGCACATTTTGCGAAAAAATTCCCCAAAATGCCTGTGCTATGAGCGTGCGTTGCACAGTTTCCATGCACCCTCATAACTTCACAAATTTGTAATATTTTCACTCCAGATTTTCAACATTGGCATTTTTTCACACCTCTTTATGAACAGTATAGCTGTCATTTATCACATCCTGGCTGAAATGTGTTTTCGCACTTCCGGCGCAGAATAGCGCGCAGTCACTGTGGGAAATCAGTGTTCAGGACAGATTAAGAAAATCACAGTGACACTGTTAATGAGCAGAGGTCCTAAAATGTCTATGTTGAAAATTTGGTCACAAATGTCCATAAAATGATTGTGTTATGAGCATGCATTGTGCAGTTTCTACGCACACTTATAACTTCACAGATTTGTAATATTTTCATTCCAGATTTTCAACATTGGCATTTTTCCACACATCCTTATGAACAGTACAGCTGTCATTTTTCACATCCTGGCTGAAATGTGTTTTCGCACTTCCAGCGCAGAATAGCGAGGTCACTGTGGGAAATCAGTGTTCGGGACAGATTAAGAAAATCACAGTAACACTCTTTATGAGCGGAGGTCCCAAAATGCCTATATTGAAAATCTGGTGCAAAAAATCTCCCAAATAATTGCATTACGGGTGTGCATTGTGTAGTTTCTATGCACGCTTGTGATCACCATTTTTTATAATTTTTTCATACCAGATTTTCAACATTATCATTTTTTTACACCTCCTCATGAACAGTACAGCTGTCATTTTTCACATCATGTTGGAAATGTGTTTTCACACCTGTGTCGCTAAATGGTGTAGTCACTGTGCAAAATCACCTTTCCGCTAACAAACCGATAGTGTCGTTGTTCATGCTGTGGGGTCACAAAAAGCCCATGTTGAAAACTTAGAGTAAAAATGCCAAGACACACCCAGGACCTTAGAGTTTCTGACCATAATGCCCTACACTGTAGGGTCTGACAGGTGTCCGTCCTACACTGTAGGGACTGACAGGCGTCAGGGGGTGTGACTTGGGATTATCAACAGTAATGCTTATGCCATTCCACCCCCACACCCACCCTGCAGCCAGTGACAGGCATCGAGGTGCACCTTGGACTCTTTAGCCCCAGAGTTCACACCATTCTCCTATACTGCACCCATTTCAGCATATTTCTTTATGGAATGAGGTGAGTATAAAGTTCAAACACCCCAAGGCACACCTCAACACTTGTCAGTGTCTGCAGGGTAAGGTGAGGTGAAATGTTGTGACCGTTATGGGTGATGACCCAAAGGCATACCCCAATGCCTGTCCATCTCTGCAGGGTGGGGGTGGAGTTGGGCGTCAGTTCAGTACATCACTGCCATTCCTATACTGCATCTGTCTAACTCCTGCACTTCCACTGCTAATGACAGCAAGCAAACATTCAGCATTTGACAAATGTTTGTTCTTTTATGCTGCAGAAAGTGATAAACCAATCTATCAGTGGGGGAAGATTCTGCCAGCTCTCCCACCATGGATTCAACTTCAGTAGTTCTGCACACAGTCTTAATTGTCCCTTTGAATCTGATTAATGCTTTTTTTCATTTTGTTTACTGTTTTAGCAAGTAGCTGGATTTCTCTGAGAATGTTTTTTCTTTTTTTTTGCTGGTCCATCTGTTCATTTTTTCCTTTATGTTCTTCTGTGTCTCCTACGTTGAAGAGACTGATGAAGCCGTGCTAACATGCCGCTAGCAACTTGAACAACCTCCCCACCCTACTGGATTGATTTCAGCTTCTTGACCAGAGTTGTCATTACTCTTCTCCTCATCATCGTATGTGCGGTTTTGAATGGATTTAAATGTTTTTGCCTTTTTAATGATGGTACATTTTAGCCATGAGGTCTGAAGCTCACACACGACACAGCCAGCTGGTCCCTGACATCACTGGAAGTCAACCAGACAGGCATAATTTTTTAAATGCTGGTGGCCTGGCTTGTGTGCTGCTGTACCTGCTATTCTGCCAGCAACAATAAACATGTCAGATAGGCATGACTGTTTGGGACAGTTGCAGAAGAGCTGTGCGGAACGTGAAATTCCACCTGCGCAATCGGTGCAGAATGGCAATTCCCCTTCCACAATGCTTTCAGTATTTCTTTTTTAATTCTACGGAGTTCTGAAATGCATTTCTAAGTAAACTGCAGAATAATATTATGTGGATCACATAATCCAGGGAATATGATTCTGTGTTTTACGGAAAATGAATTCACAGTTTACAGAAACTGCAGACTAGGATTCCACGATTAACATTCTGCCTTCAGAATTTCATTTTCTGCTTCCAATGGAATTCCATGGGATTAGGCAGAATTTTGAAATTTCATATATCTCTAAGTGGTGACCTTCACCTGTGAGTTGCTGTATGTACCTACATTACATCATCCTGACAGCGTGATTACAAGCCCCCCCCCCATACCTCTCAATCTCCTTCTTTATAAATCAGGGACAAGGCTTAAAACAATCAGGGACAAAGGACCAAAATCAGGGACACATCTTCAACATTGGTGGTATCCATTCAGGAAGCTGCTAGAATAGTGGGCTTAGTGTAAAATGCATTTTCTAAGGAAGAATAAGTCTGTAACTTTATTGTTTGACAGTATTTTGTGCTTACAACCCCCACTGTTTGGTCACGGAAACACAATTTTTAGGAGGGACAGATTAAAATTTTGAGGTAAAATTAGGGACGTCCCTGAAAATCAGGGACAGTTGAGAGGTATGCCCCCACTCCACCACTTTAAAGTATGTTTAGATCTAGTCTGGAGAGATGAATGTAAATGTTATGCCCCTTCTGTGTAAATCTTGTTCTCTATTTCTCCCTGTAGGACTGTGTTCTAGTGGTGATACATATTCTCCTTGGTAGGATCTGTATTATGATTTCTGAGTAGATAAATGTGTATGTAAGTTCATCTTGACATGCAACGTTTCTGCTTTACATTTCTCCTGTTAAATATTAGCTGGGCCCTGTTTCCATCCTTCCCTTCATCCTTTTGTAAAAACAGATGGTTATAAATTTGTACAATTTAAGTGTATACTCCTTAGAGTGCATTGATCACAATGCCTATTCCCTGGGGTATATTTCATAGAGAGTTTGTTTCTCTATGTTTTAGTGTATAATATTTTTGTGTGTATTTTTCTCCTAGCCTATCCTGTGGGGTTAAGACTCATAGTTGACTATTTTTATGTATTATCTGTCACTTATGGCCCAAATGTGTCTGTATGTATTCAATGTATTTCTTGTGTGTTAACACTTCTAAATGTTTTTGTAATATTGTATCACAAGCTGCCCTTATTTTATAAAACCGTAATCTTTACAGGACAACTTTGATAAACAGGGCTTTACCATCCTAAGTTATATTCCTGTCAAAAAATAAAAGCTTTTTATCTGTCTTTTTATCTATCTTATTTATCTAACCTCAGACCAGTTCACTTGAATTCTAATCACAGCTACCAGAACTGAGTGCACAAAGAGTATTTGTAAAACACTTTTTGACACCTGCCCAACTTCCAAACACAGCTCAGAGCATGGAGAATAAAGTTTAACTCAATAATCGGTGCTGTAAAATGTTTTTAAAACCAATTCTACTTCTCTCTCACCTCTAGTCACAAAAACTACTACTATATCCAACAACAGCTGCCCTAAATCAAGTAGCATGTTTCTGTTTTTGTCTGAAGTTCTTCACAGTAAATGTGGAGAGACATCCTGCCCCTTCCCCTAACAAGGTAGGATTACATAGACCCTGTACTTCCTGCAGCGTGTTTTGCACACCATGTGACCTAACCAGCTATTTGCACGTCATAAAGTAGAGCTGACTTTGCTGGAAAAGCATCTCATATAGTTCTGCAAAGTTCTCTACACTTCAAATTTGGTGAAAGTTTTCTCATGGAGTCTTTGTGAAGGGCGAAGTCTGTGACCACCACATCTTCACTAGCAAAGTAAAATTCTCAACATCTCTAATATCTAATTCTGTTCCCCTTCATACCTTATCAGCCTTGTATCTTCACTGACTATGATGTCACACCACATCAAGAAGAACCATTCAGATGTTGCCAGATAGGCCAATTACAAGGGATGTGGCCTGGACACAGAACAATATGGCCGCTTAATTCTGTCTGTCTACCCCAGACCGTTTAAAATACATAAAAGTTTTCACCTCAAATACCTGTTTTCAGTGTGCTGCTGTGAGTGTCAGCCTCTTGGCTCCACAGGTACATCCTGTACTGTTTTTATGACAATCAGTTTGGCTCTTCATCAGCATTGTACAGCAACTCCGTCTCGACAGTCGTGGACTACCTCCTGATCCCTGTGAAGTGCAGCACTCTGTCAACAGTTGTAATGGCATGGGTGCTGTCATACAGTACTGGCATCTATAACACAACACTAATTTACATTATGAAACTGCTGGGAACTTTAGTCACAGATATGGCAGATTTAAAGACTTCTACCACCTTGACAACAGAAAAGGTGCGTGGCTTGAAAGACAGGGAAAACACTCAGTAAGTAAATAAGTAAAGATTTATTTTTCTAATGCCCAATCCCAGGGGCTCTGGGTGCTTTACATAAGGTGTAACATTTAAAATAGGACATTTCAATAAATACAATACAGCATGTCAGAGTCTGCTATCACAATATGCAATAATACAAGTTCTAAAACTCCATTAAAATCTTAATCCAAATTAAAAACTTACCTAAACAGCTGTGCTTTAAGGCCACATTTAAAACTCTCCATGGAGGGTGCTTCCCATAAAGATCAAGGTAGAGATTTCCATAAGGCTGGCCCGGTGACCTCGAAAGTGTGGTCACCAAAGGTCTTGAGCCGAGCCCTAGGAAAAAGAAGAAAGCCCTCTGTGGAAGAGCAGAGTGGGTGCATCAGGAGGGCAGGTGTCAGAAAGTGTGACAAATAACCAGGACCCAATACATATAGGGCCTAATATGTGAGCAAGCCCACCATGAAGGTAATTCTCCACCTGACTGACTGGCAGCCAGCACAGTTCGCGCAGAACTGGAGTTACATGAGTGGACCTGGGGAGGCCTGTCAATAGTCTTGCTGCAGCGTTCTGCACCAGCTGCAACCTATGGAGGTTACTCCCAGTGATTCTGAAGTATAGAGCATTACAGTAATTGAGTCTGGATGTTACAAAGGCATGTACTAGTGCAGGCTGGTCACCAGGAGGGATTAAGGGCTTGATCCGGGTGACAGTTCTAAGATGGTAAAAGCTATTTCAAATGATGGAAGACACCTGGGCCTCCAGTGTCAAGCCATCATTGAAAATAACACCCAGATTTCGCACCTTATTGGACACCACTAGTGAGGTGGTACCCAGGAACAACCCTGTCCCTGCCCCAGTGGTGACTGTCACAACCCCACTCAGCAGGTCAGGCCATCTGCTCCCACAGTGCCAACCTCTGAGTGCAGTATTGTGAACAGGTAACAGAACAGGGTAACCCTCATGTCTGTTTGTGGGTCCAAATCACCTTTGGTCTCAAGTTCTGGGGGGGGGTTCAAACTGTGAACCTTATGCTAGCGTACCCAAATGTATAGGCTCAGATAATTCTGCTCTTTGGGGAATGCCAGATATCTTTCACCTAAGGGCATCTAACCAGGTATCCAAAATGAACCCTAAAAACTCTATGAAAAGACCTTAGGTATTCTTACCTTTTTTCAGTTCAGTAACACCATTAAGCTTATGAACAGCTGTCTATATCGCACTTGCAAAAGAAAGAATTTCGAAGGCACACCAGGCAATTTCTTTAAAATAAGGGGTTTGCTTAGAATATGGATAAAAATATGTAAAATGTAAACACACAACAATATATCACAAAGCATACAATCACTTAAAAGAAAACAAGGAAAAAGTACAAATATAAACCCCTACCACAATACAGTTAGACTTTCCTATCTAATGTATTACCTTCTAAACAGTGCTTAAAGTAGATGTTGTTTCTAAGAGCCCACAAAGAAAAATGTCTAACTAAAGATCAGACACAGAATAGTTTAAACTGTTTCTATACCCGCCTCTTCCATGATGTCACCTAGCTCCTCCTGGTTAAATATAAAAAAATTAATACACACAGTGTGTCCTATCAGAAGCTATATTAAATAAGGTGACATCAGCACAAATTCATTTCTCCATATGACTTCTTAATTAAGTCTTTCCTATGATCTAATGTGGTATCCTGCATTTCAAAGACATCAAAGGACTTTTATGACTAACTCTACCATATCTCACTTAGGTGCAATATAGCTTTTTAACACCAGCTAAAATTAACTGTTATTCCTCTGAAGATGCCATAAACTGGATATTTTAGTTTCCTGGCTTCAAAGCAACACAGATCATTAACAATGCCATAAAATGCAACTTGGAAGTTAATCACATTACAGAGATCTGCTGTTTAACATATCCTGTCATTTGAACTGAAACCTGGGGGGGGGGGATCCCAGGAGCACAGGATGTCTCATGACAGACAATCACACACTACAATTTTTTATATTACAAAAGCATAGAGCAATCAGAACCAGCTGGCCAAGTGTCACAATCCTCCCTACCTAGACTGAATTTGGGGGCTATATCCCCTACATGGGATGAGCTTCCCAAATCAGTTCACTCCTCATAAATGCGTGATAAGCCATCGCTGTTCTGATTGGTCACTCCAGCCCTATGTAGGATTGTCATGTCGTATCCTTGCAAAGCAAGACTCCATCTTAACAGTCTACCATTATTTTTTCCCATTTGCATCAGCCAAACCAAGGGGTTGTGGTCAGTTTGTACCACAAAATGCTGCCCATATAAGTATGGCTCTAACTTCTTTAGGCCCCACACTATGGCAAGACACTCTTTTTCCACAGTAGAGTATGCCTGCTCCCTTGGAAGTAACTTTTTATTCAGGTACACTACAGGGTGATCTTTCTCTTGGTTGGATGTCTGACTCAGTACTGCCCCAATACCCACATCTGAGGAATCAGTCTGAACTATAAAAGGTTTGCTGTAGTCAGGACTTATCAACACAGGAGCACTGCACAGTGCCTCCTTCAGTCTGGTAAAGGCTTCCTCACAGGCTGGTCCTCAGGTAATTTTCTTTGGTATCCATTTCTTTACCAGGTCAGATAGGGGAGCAGCCAGGGTACTGTACTTTGGTACAAATTTCCTATAGTACCCTGCTGTCCCTAAAAAACTCCTGACCTGCTTCTGCATTTCTGGTCTGGGCCATGCCTTGATCACCTCTGTTTTTGCTTGGTTAGAACGGAGCTGTTCCCAGCCTACCACATGCCCGAGGTATGCCACTTCTCCCATGGCCACCTGGCACTTCTCAGCTTTGAAAGTGAGCCTGGCCCTCTGTATCCTGTCTAGCACTTCCCTAAGGTGGGTCAGGTGTTCCTCCCAGCTGGCACTAAAGATTGCAGTTTCATCCAGGTATGCCACAGCGTACTCCGCACCATTTAACACCTGGTTCAGCAATCTTTGGAAAGTGGCCCGAGTGTTCTTCATTCTGAAAGGCATTACTTTAAAGTCAAATGAGCCTATCAGAGTGATGAAGGCCGACCTCTCCCTAGCTCTTTCCATTAACTCTACCTGACAATACCCCTTGGTCAGGTCAATAGTCATAAGGTAGGTCGCCCCTCCCAACTTGTCCAGGAGTTCGTCCATCCGAGGCATTGGGTGGGTGTCTGACTTTGTGACTGCATTCAGTCCATGATAGTCCACCCAGAAATGAGTAGAGCCATCTGACTTGGGCACAAGGACTATGGGTGAGGCCCAGGGGCTGTGAGATCTCTGGATTACCCCTAAAGCTAGCATCTCCTCCACTTCCCTCCTAATGTCCTTTTTGTACAGCCTCTGACACCCAATCTTCTGTCTGCCATATGGGCATCTGTGTCCCTGTCTTCACATCATGTGTCACTAAGGGGGTTAGTCCAGACTTGGCACTAAACAGTGGGGAAAAGTCTGCTAAAACCTCCCTTACTTCCTGGATCTTGTCCAGGGCCAGCTGGGGAGACAATTTAACTGCTTCCACAGAGGACTTCTGCTTGCTTTCTTCCAGCAAGTCCAGAAGGGGGTCTCCTTCATCCATCCCCTCCCCAGGACTACATACTATGAACACCATGTCAGCCCTATTAGCATATGGCTTCATCATGTTGACATGGTACATCCTTTCTGTCTGTCTTCTATCAGGTAACTCTATAATATGGTTCATGACATTTACCTTCCTAACTACTTTGTACGGTCCTGTCCATGCCCACTCAGCCTGCAGCTTGTCTTTCCAGACTGGAATAAGGACCATGACTTCCTGACCCACCATGTATGAGTGAGCTCAGGCTCTGTGGTCATACCACACTCTCTGTTTCTTTTGGGCAGCTGCCAGGTTGCTCTGGGCTGTCCCCATAAGCTCCTTCAGCCTTTCCCTAAACCTAAGGACGTAATCCACTATGGGAGTTCTCTGGGTGATGTGCATGCCTTCCTAGTCCTCCCGGATCAAGTCTAGGGGCCCATGTACCCGGCGTCCATATAAGAGTTCGAAGGGGGAGAATCCTGTCAACTCTTGGGGCACCTCCCTGTATGCAAACAACAGGTGGGGAAGGTATTTCTCCCAGTCCCTCTCATGCTGTTCAGCAAACGCCCGGAGCATTGACTTCAGGGTACCATTAAATCTTTCCACAAGCCCATTGGCTTGTGGGTGATACGGTGTGGTGCATCTCTGCATCACCCCAAACTTCTCCCACAAACATTTCATCAGGTCTGACATGAAGAAACCCCCCTCGATTGATGATAACCTCCTGTGGAAACCCAACACGGGAGAAAATCCCAAGTAAGGCATCTGTCACTTTGTCTGTCCTCAGTGAGGATAGGGCAACTGTCTCACGGCGCCGGGTGGCATAATCCACCACAGTCAGGATGAATCTCTTCCCTGAGGAGCTGGGGGTATTTAAAGGTCCTACAATATCCATTCCCACTCTCTTGAATGGCTCCTCCACTATGGGAATGGAATTAGGGCAGGTTGGGTTTTCTTACCCACTTTCCCTATTTCTTGGCACCACTGACAAGACCTGCAGTACTCCTTCTCCTGCTGGGTGAAGTTAGGCCAATAGAAATTCTGGGCCAACCACTGCATAGTGTGCATGATTCCCAGATGACCAGACAAGGGAATATCATGTGCAATCTTGAGCAACTGCTCACAATACCCCCTGGGGAATGACAAGCTGCCTGCCTATCAGCCCTCCCTCTGTCTGCACAGCCTGAGTATACATTAGTCTATTTTCCCAATAAACCTTATGTTTACCATCACCTCCTTGTGCTCCATCAGAGTCTGCCCAAGCCCTCAGCTTCTCTAGACTAGGGTCACTTTTCTGAGCAACTGCAAACTCCTTACACCTTCCCAAGGTATGGGACAGGTCCCCTTCAGTCTCTAAACTAAGGTCCCTAGCACTAGTGTCAGGGCACTCAGGATCACTGTCATCCCTAACCATCTGACAATGGGTCACCCCTCCCTCTTCAGAGTAACCCTTCATGACGTGTGGTTAACTGCTACTGGAGAAATTTCTACCCCCTTTTCATTAGTCTCCATATCAGGAGACAAAGGCTGGGGAACCAGCCTCCCAGTGGTTTCCACAATGGCTTCTGTGGGGTCCAGGGAACCACCATTTTCCCTTGCTGCTTGGCTATGGGTAGCTGCACACACCATCCCCTTTTTGAGATTGTTGCCAAGGATGACGTCCACTGCTAATGTTTTGGCTACAGCCACCTGTTGCACAGTTCCCCGTTTCACCCCAGTCTAGGAAAACACTAGCGAGGGGCAATGTTTTCTCCTCACCAGTAAAATCTAGTACAGTAACATATTTATTAGGTATAAGCTGACCAGGCTCTAGCAGATCCCCTTTTGCAAATGTCAGGGATGCCCCTGTGCCCCTTAACCGTTGTGTCTGTACACCATTCACCATGACTGGGTGCATGTGTTCCCTCATGTTCACAGGCATGCTTCCAGGGACACACAAACAACCCACTTCTTTCCTAGCCCCATCTTGCATGTTGCTTGTCCTTGTGGGACACTGTCTGGCAATATGCTCAGTTTCTTTAAAAACCCAACATTGATTTCTTTTCTCAGAGAAATCTTCTCTCTGAAACCTGGGGCTAACTGGTTTCAGTGGAGGCAGTGAGGGTTTTAGCTACCCTGAAGGTGCACTTTTCCCTTTCTGTGCTGCCACACCCGCCCCATTCACTCTCAGAGCAGGTCTGCTCTTGGCATAGTGGTCCGGCAGTTCAGCAGCCTCTTGCACTGTTTTGGGATCTCGGTCCTCCAGCCAGGTTTTCAGCTCTGCTGGGCATGCCCAAAATAATTGTTCTAATAAAATAGAATTTAAATTTTATCTACAGAGTTTGCTTCAATTCCTTTCCACCAACATTTTAAAAACTGATGTTGTTTCATGGCTAGCTCCTCGTAGCTCATGTCAGGGCTTCTCCTGAGCTTACAGAATTTGCTCTGTAGGTTTCAGCAGTTAAATCAAACTTTTTTAAGAGTGCACCTTTACATTTGCTGTAATCATTACTGTCTTCATTGTCCATTTGACCCAATGCATCCAGAGCTTTCCCCATAAGTAACTGGGATAGCTGGACGCTCCAGGACCCTCTAGGAGTTTTAGCCTGAATACAAACTTTTTCAAAAGAACTTAAAAAGGCATACATATCCTCCCCCTCTTTAAATTCAGCTATCAATTTGGAATTCAATTTGTAACCCAGTTCTGTAGTTCCAGTTAAACCCAAGCCACTTACCTGCTCTGGTGCTAGTGGTCGGGGTCATGGTTTCTCCAGTTCATGTTGCCTCTGGCACTCTCGCTCCTCTCAGTCCACCTTTCACTGTTCATGGTCCCTCTTCTCCTCTGCAGTTCACTGATGCTCACGCTCTTCATAGTCAGCCTCCCACTGTTCTCACTCCCTCTTCTCCTCTGTGGCTCACTTCTCTCTCTGCTTCTCAGCGTTCTTGCTCAGCCTCCCTCTGGAACTCCAGCTCCATTCTGCACAACTCAGTCTGCAGCCTGAGTGCTTCCTGCTCCAGAATGCTGATGACCTTCCCCTGCTGCTGTGGCCCTTCGCTGGCACTGGTCCTGCTGTCATCCTTATTGGATCTGGACATTGCACTGGCCGCTAGCCCTTCCACACTCAAGGTTTGGTCTTTTACAGTCACAGTCAGTGACTTGATGGTCTGGGTATCTGCTACCATCAGGGCATCCACAAGCTTCTGCTTGGTGGCTCTCACCTTGTACAGGACTCCTCTGTCCTTGCACAACTGCCTCAAGTAGTCTACAGTGTGCCCGCTGTAGTTGGAAGCCATCTTCTTCCCTAACTACGGCTACTCTAACTTGCACTTTAGAAAAAAAATAAAACAGGTAGGAACTTGACTGTAAGCCAAATGATACAGTTCTGTTTCCTTATTTAAAAAATACATCACTGCCTTATTTTGCAAGTGAGCTGTATAGTATTAAGCTGATACACTGAACAGTATAAAGCTTGGGTTATGAAAATTATGAGCACCGCTGCCAACCAATTTGTCACAACCCCACTCAGCAGGTCAGGACCTCTACTGCCACAGTGCTAACCTCTGAGTACAGTATTGTGAACGGGTAACAGAACTGGGTAAACCTCCTGTCTGTTTTGTGGGTCTGAATCACTTTTGGTCTCAAGTTCTGGGGGGGATTCAAACTGTGAACCTTATGCTAGTGTAGCCAAATGTACAGGCTCAGATAATTCTGCTCTTTGGGGAATGCCAGATATCTTTCACCTAAGGGCATCTAACCAGGTATCCAAAATGAACCCTAAAAGCTCTATGAAATGACCTTAGGTATTCTTACCTTTTTCCAGTCCAGTAACACCATTAAGCTTATGAACAGCTGTCAACTTTAACCATCTATACTTCACATGCAAAAGAAAGAATTTCGAGGAAACACCAGGCGGTCTCTTTAAAATAAGAGGTTCACTTAGAAAATGGATAAAAATATGTAAAATGTAAACACACAACAATATATCAGAAAGCATACAATCACTTAAAAGAAAACAAGGAAAAAGTACAAATATAAACCCCTACCACAATACAATTAGACTTTCCTATCTAATGTACTACCTTCTAAACAGTGCTTAAAGTAGATGTTGTTCCTAAGAGCCCACAAAGAAAAGTGTCAAACTAAAGATCAGACACAGAACAGTTTAAACTGTTTCTATACCCGTCTCTTCCATGATGTCACTTTGCTCCTCCTGGTTAAATATAAAAAAAATAATATACACAGGATATCCTATCAGAAGGTATATTAAATAAGGTGGCATCAGAAAAAACTAATTTGCCCATATGACTTCTTAATTAAGTCTTTCCTTTGATCTAGTGTGGTTTCCTGCTTTTTAAAGACATCACAGGACTTTTATGACTAACTATGCCATATCTCACTTAGGTGCAATGTAGCTTTTAGCACCAGTTGAAATTAACTGTTCTTCCTCTGAAGACATCATAAAATGGATATTTTCATTTCCTGGCTTCAAAGCAACACAAATCATAAACAAGGCCATAAAATGCAACTTGGAAGTTAATCACATTACAGAGATCTGCTGTTTAACATATCCTGTCATTTGAACTGAAACCTGGGGGGGGTATCCCACGAGCACAGGATGTCTCATGACAGACAATCACACACTACATTTTTATATTACAAAAGCATAGAGCAATCAGAACCAACTGGCCAAGCATCACAGTGACCATGTCCCATCGATTTCTTGGCTCTGTCACTAGCACCTCCATCCTGTCTGGGTTGAGCCTCAGCCAGTGAGAGGACATCTGGTCCTGGATCTCAGACAGGCAGTTATTTAGCATATCCACAGCGTCAGATGTTCTGGGGGAAAAGGACATATACAGCTGGGTGTTGTCTGCATAGCAGTGAAAACCTAAGCTGTAATGCTTAATGATGTCACCCAGGGGCATCATATACACCATGAACAACATGGGTAACAAGATCGTGCTCTGAGGAACTTCACAGGTCAGAGGCTTTGGGCAGGATGACAAATTTCTCAGCACTACCCATTGCTTCCTACCTGTCAAAAAGGACACTATAGAGCTGCACCTTGGTGATCCCGAGAACACTTAGCACATCATACTGCAGCTGCTTGAGGACCATGAACACCACCTGGAGTGCTTATGGGGAAGGGCAGAAGACCAGGAAAACAGTGGGTGATGCAACAACATAAGGATTCTCAGCACCCTTGAGGGTGCCCTGGGCAGCAGCATGGAATGCGTCCTTCAGGACTTACTGCCACAGTTGGTACCTCCCCACATGGTAGGGCCAAATCAAAGTAGAGAAGGCTCACTGAACAAGAAGTCCTTCCATTGCTCTGGGGTCTAGACCACGATCCATAATTGCATACCTACTGCAGATCTCAACCAAAGAATGCCTCATTTGGCTTGCCAGAGAGAAGGGGCCACTCATGTGGAAGGGCACAAAAATTTGTATCAGGACTACTCCCAGGAGGTTGTGCAGCCCACAAAGAATTTACACCCATCATAACAGCCCTGGGAGAAGTGGGATACTCTATTGCTTCCGGAACTTACAAACTTAGCAGGAACAGCACACTTGAAGCACACCTGAATAGGTATTTTTCAATTAATTTATTACCATATACTTCACAATATACCATATGCTGATTGGTATATAGTGAAGTAAATAGTGAAAAAATACCTATTCAGGTATGCTAACCCCTAATAATGAGAGAAGTATTACTGGATTGTCCTGGTAAGGTGCACCCTATTTCTATACTGGTTGCTAAAATATTGAAGCAAAGAAGTTTTCAGAGCATTGCTGTTTTTTGAGACTGTTTTTTTTGTGACTATGAAACTTCTACATATCTCACTATGGCCATGAGTTAGAATGTTATTGCCCCAAGAAGCCAAAACCTTAATTAAGCACTACTGTCCTGACCTCTGGATTGGTACTATAACTACCAAAAGGCTTTTGGTGGATCAGAACAATAGTGGACAGTGACACGGGAACCAAAGAAGAGGCCAGGAGAGTGCAAGGGACACTACTATGCTAAACACCCAGCTGCACAACATGGCAGCCCACTAAGAGGAAGACCACTAAGACATACAAGCTCAAAAGAAAAACAGACCAGGAACCAAGCTCAGAGGCCAGGGGGATCACCAGATCATCCTAGGTATAAGAAATCATCCCTGTACCAGAAGCCCAGATGACTGCAATCCAGCCTCTTGCTTAGTTCCCTCCTCCCCGCCCACAAAAATGCTAGAGACTGTGCTTCTGACCTGGCTCTGACTGATACGTAGCAATCTGAACAGCCACTGAACATCAATTTCCCCCGCAGAAATGACTCTATCCTCTTGGGACAGCTTAGTGAGATAACTATGACATGGGCACCTCCCCTCCAGTAGATGCTCTAGCAGTCTCAGGTTTGAAATCTTTCACTGAAGTGGCTGCTGTCAACCCTCCTTGAAGTTATGGACCGTTATTTTCTGTATCCTTTCTTGTTTGTAATACTGCCTTTCTCAGCACAGACTGGCTGTTTGATCAATAACCTGCTTTCTTTTTTCTACAGATCAAATGGGACTTTACACTGTTAAGGGTTTTTGTGCTTGTAATATGTGGGGGTGTGGGTAACACTATGTGATGATGGGGCAAGGGTGGGTATTTTACTTCCATGATGTAATTTCCTTATTTAGATTGTGGGCTGGCTTGCCTGATGGTAAGACTAATACCCCCCCCCCGATATTCCAACCTCACCTTCTCCCCATGACGGCGGTGGTATTCCAAATGATGCTGATTCCCCCATTTTGGACATGAGCCAGGATACCCCTCCTTGATACCACTAATATGGAAGAAATCACACAAACCACAGAAGAGAGAGTTGCCCATATTCTTCACTGAACCAATGAAGTGGACCCGTATGAGATTTCTGGCTATATGTGTCATTAATGCTCAACTGACACCAGCATAGTTATCGTGCACCCCCCCACACACACATGCACTGCTACCATTTCATTACCCTCCTTTCAGGCCACCAACCCTTGGATACACCAAACTGAGATAAGGCAGGTCCCTACTTCTTTAGATTGGCTTCTGCCATTATTGGATTCCCCACCACATCGTCCAAAGAGGGGTTGGGCAGGGACTGCAATACAAGGCCTCCCAAAGCATAGGGCCACACTTTCCTCCCTTTCACTTGCTGTGTCTCCTAATATGCACAATACTGTTGTACTCTCTTCTCATATGCTACCTCAGGCCTGTAGTACATGAGGATACCCCACCACCTTACCGGCAGCGTGAATGTTTTAGTCAATTTCTGGGAGAAATTAGTCACATGCTCCTGCTGAAGTAGTGGTTGGGGTGGCTATCCTATGCTGAATTAACTGCCTCAGCTCCCCTACTGTGCTTTTTGTGGCAGTGTTCGAAGGATTCCTCTTTTCCTCCCTCTTCCTGCCTACACATCGGGGCATCAAACACTTTGTTGTCGAGGTCCTAGACCCCCTTCATGGGGTTGTGTTTCCTGTTAGTTTGTCATAGTATTCAGGCCTAGACAAGGCTTACTGTGTTGAATACTTTGTTAGTATACTGTTGACTTAACACTGTTATAGTTCATTTAATATTGATTATTGTTCAGTTGTTGAGGGTTACCTGTCACCACCATATTAGTGGAGCTTAGTGGAGCTTAGTTCTAACATTTCTAGTACTGTTATTTCCATGACTAGTTTGTACACCCAGGGGCTGATACACAGTACTATACCTTCTCCTCTTTTTCATGTTATATTGTTGGACACTCTTGTATTCGACCAGTTTCCCCGGGTCCCCCCACTGCCCTTACTCCCAACCATGACACCAGAAAGCACAGGCCTTCCTCTCATAGCTCTTCCATCTGCCATCCTACTGTCTCCTCCCCACTCCTTTCTGAACTTTACAGCATGGCAAATCAGGGTGCCAGATCCACAGTGAGACTTGTGTCCAGGAATGTTAAAGGGCTTAGCCACCCTGTAAAGAGGGCCAAGGTCCTCAATCACCTCAAAACCTTGCAAACTGACATGGCTATTTTCTGGGAGACACCTCACTGGGAGAACCGCATAATGGCTCCACAAATCCTGGGTGGGTCAATTAATGCACAGCTCCTCCTCCTCCTCCTCTGAATCCAGAGGGATTGTAATACTAGTCAATAAATCCCGTCACTGGTCAGTGGTTAAGATCAAATTGGATGTGCAATGAAGGTGGGGTCATCATGGTTAACGTATATGCTCCCAACTTTCTCAGCACAGAATTCTTTCCGCAAGTGAGTCAGGCCCTTGCAGAATTTTGGGGTGACAAACAAATGACCATCCTCATGAGAGGTGATTTCAATTTGACCCCAGGCATCTTTTTAGACCAATCCAAGCTAACCTCCGATAGTCGCCCCAAAGCCTAAGCAGTCCTTTCGGCATTTATGGAGGAATAGGGACTCACTGATTTTTATGGCTGTGGGCGGAGCCTACAGTCATCTTGCTGAAGCTTACTGTGCAACACAATTTTTTTACTTTTCAGTGTATCCTTCCACTTATGCAAATAACTATGGCATTTCAATTAAACACTCTCTTTTTTCTGTTTAAAGATCATGTGCAACACTTTATTTTTTACTGCAAATTGTAGTGTTAATAAAGAAATGCTTTACAAGCACTGCCCTGGTTGTTTTTTACCCCTGCGTAATAAATGCTGTAATTGTGCTTTCATGTTCGTAGTTCCATTTGCCTCTGAGTGCTGTAATTTGTTCCTGATGCTCTGCTAAGCTGGGCTGCTGGCATCTGGTCTGCAGTGGCATGACGTCAGTGGGTGGTCTGTGAGCTTTGCCATCTGTCAGAGATTCTCTTTCAACTTAGTATTTCCTGGTCAGCAAAGGGCTGCAGTCAGGGCATTTTAGTTTGATTTGACACACTCTCCTTATCCTTATATGGACTACTTCATAATTTCTTTTAAGTTGTCAGATTTATGTGTCTTTCTTTCCTCTTAGTACGAATTGAGTTACTGTCAGGTAACTTGATACGTTATTTTTTGAGATCACTCTTATATGTTGGGACAGCACATGCAGTCTGTGCTTTCCTCTGTTGCTGTCACCCTGTGATTTATTTTATTGTCATTTTCTTTATGAGACTTAATTTACTGCATTTCACATTTCTGTGTGTAAGAAATTAAATCAGAGTTTGATTAGCTCTGTTGTCCTCTTGGCTCCTATCAGCTATGTTGTCATGCACTGACTCTTCGACACTATAGTAATTATGTCTTACTCTGTGTATTTATTAGATTAAGTCAGTTTCTACAGCTGTCCTAAACAAGTATTCTCATACATCTGTGTGTGTGTGTGGAGGGGGGTAGGTTGACAGGTCTGGACCAGCCCTTGCACTTCCCTACATTGTGGTCCTCATTATCACAGATGCATCAGCTTTCATACTTGGCCGTAAATGGCTTTGCTTGCTATTTCATTTCTTTATATCTTTTGATTTTTTTTTGTAGAGTTTCTGTAATCAATTGTATTTATTATATTTTTCCCTTTTTCTAACAGTCTATCATTGCAGTGCTTATCTGTAATCTGAGTACTGGAGTGGCCTGTGCCAGTGTTTGATCTACTCTCTAAATTTATTGTTTCCTGACAGTTTAAATAGTACTTCTGATAGTGGCTTTGCAACAGTGTGAGTTCTACTGCCCTATTTACCAATATAATCATTTTATTTCCCTGCTTTTATAATGCTGTCAACTTGTTAACAAAGTTTGTTACAGTGTATTTTATTTTTTAACTGACTTTAATGTCTGTCTGTGTGGTTACTTTTTGTTCAATCATTATTTTGTTCTTTTGTTGTTCTTGTTTTAATTTTTTGCTGATATGAAGCACTGGTGTGCCATTGGTTGTAAGAGTGGGACACGGTATGCACACAGTTTCTATCACTTTCCTAAAGATAATCATCGGTGCAAGCAGTGGGCACTTGGTGTTAAATGTGTCCACTAGGAACCAACTGATCATAGTGTTTTATGTGCTGGCCACTTTACAAAAGCTCAATTTACAATTTCACAAACTCTTTTAGCTACTTTTGGTTTTACTCTATGTCAGTGTTGTTTGAAACCAGATGCATGACCCACCATTTTTTTTTTTCATTTAAACAGGAAAAACCAAAATGCCAAAGTAATGTCATTCAGAATAGGAAAAGGATTGAGGCAAGTGATAAATATGATAAGCCATATGTAACCACCTTGTCACTCGGGGTTACTAGAATCCCACTTAGATCTAGTCACAGGTAGGGAAAGGCAGCTTGTGAGACACCAGTTAAATGGGTTTCACACTGTCTCACTCTGTCCTCAGTCTCAGCTGAGTTGGAGGGATGACATCACTTAGAATTCTCGCAGCAGCATAAGCCACAGTGGAATGTTGCAGCAGGGAGTTAGGTTAGAATGTTGGGGATTTTAAAATTATTCTGGGGCAGTCTGTAGAAGTCTAATGGGAGACTCATCTAACCAGTGGGGGTCTACAGGGATGGACTTAGCCACTTACAGAACGTTGCATGTCAGGACACCAGTTACATGGAAAGTAGACTGTTAAATGTGATATACATTTCGAGATAGCATTCTACAAACAGAGAGTTCAAGGAAAGGTGTTGACTCCAAATGAATGGCCAGGTATGGATTTGGGCACAAGAGGTAGCAGACCCCCATCTGGAGTAATCAGATTTATCTCCACGGATTCACTTTGGGCACCTATAGCTTTCTCCTAGGCACTTGGCCAGTGTCTGCAGAAAGTACCCAGATGTGGGATTAAGATGTGTTTTTCCCTTTAGAGCTAGAAGCACTCATGAGTGGTTGAGGGAGCCACCATCAAACGTTCATGACATATGTAAAAGTGTACTAGTGCTGGCCGAGTGCCATGCCAGGGAATCCAAGGGTGAGAGTACCAGTTCGGGCATGGGAGCCCAGATGTGTTCATAATCTGAGGGTTGTAGTGTGATGAAGAAGATGTGTTCTGACCTCTATAGATCTGCACAACCAGTGAGTGTAGCCCCGTGGGGGGTCCATCTTGCTTTGTATTCTTGTGTTGAAGTGAATAAAATCCCCACTTTAGAATCCCACTCCTGGTTTGGACATTTTCAGTTATTGCTTCCTGTGTCTGGAATTACTTGGGTGCCCCTGACCAGAAGTGCAAACCTAGCCCTGATGCTAAGTGAATGTTTTCTCCCCGAACCCTGGCTAGCCAGGTAGTGGGTAACAAAAATGGAGGCACCGGGCACTAACATCTAATAACAACCACCTGACACCTGGTTACAAATTGGAGCACACCGCTGGGATTTGGGTTTGACTCTAGGGAGAGAACAAGAAAGATTTGCTTGGATTAGGGCTAGCGTTTTGACTGTCTGGCAGTAGGTAGCCCAAAAAGTGGAAGCATTGCCACCAAAATGTCCCGCTGTGTGCTGCTGTTCATGTGCTGCTGTAATTGTGCCACCAGTTTACCGAGAAGCAGTAAAGCCCGAGAGCGTATGCTACTTGTCCTGCGTCAAAGTTATAATGTTTGCCAGCTTTTTAAAGTAATGTGCGACAAGAAAAGTGTGGAAAACTGTGGGAAACAAAGAGAGATTTGTGCCCTAGACTTTGGAAATGCTTGTTGTATGGACAGAGAGTCGCTGAGTGAAATGCCATTAAACATGGTCGAAATGGTGCTCCCGCTGAGGAGCTACAGTTGAAAAAAAAGTGTGGTTTGCAGTTTAAATTTTGTCTGCTCAACGATCGCCGTGGAGGAGAAGAGCACGAGAAGGAAGAGGCTCATTTGCATGGCGTTGAGTGATTGGTGAGATTGCAATCGGTCCTGCCCCCAAGCCAGCTCTAGAGTGACTGCACAGTGTTCGAGAGGGAGAGAGAGTAGGTGTGAACTGGCTTGCCAGAAGAAGCGTTGTGATGACTGAAAACATTATAAAAGTGGTAAAATTGGACTTTTCCTTTTAAAATCAGGCTCAACCCGCATTTTGATTCCTCTGGGAAGAGAGCGAGGTGTTCGGAGGGACAATTGGCAGGACTGCCAGCCCACTTCATTCCAGAGGCCTCCAAGACTGTCTGTAGGCCACATTTTTCAATCACAATAACCAGCTACTGATTAAGTGAGTACCAACCTAAAAACAACTCAAACTGTGTGTGATTTTAACTATAGCCAGTTGAATCTGTGTGTAGCAGTGTGATCATTTTGCAAAGAAGGACTGTGTCATAATTGTGGGTTCATCAACAGTATATAGTAATTTTCAAAGCCATGTGAGAGACTGTGGGCTGTATGAAAGATGCAACAAGAGATACAGGCAATCCTATGCAATGAAGTACTGTGGCTTTAGGGACTTTTAAGCAAGAACAGTGAGTTACAGCAAATAAAAAGTCCAGTAAAAGAAACATATAAATGTGCTAAGAGAACAGACAGCGCAGTTTAAACAGTTTGAGTAAACTTTATCAGTAGAGTGTGTAAATCGGATGCGCAGTGGCTTGAGTCAGAAACAGAACCTTGATGCACAGGAGTGCTGCTGTTGTAATTACAGGGTGGGGTAGTAAAGTAAACACAGCAGCAGGAGAGCCATTTTGTAAAAGTTTTTCCAACAGAGTGGGACTTGAGATAACAGTGAGCTTTTGTTTTCCCTGCAGTCATGGCTTCGGGATCAGCCCGCTACCCGGATCATGCCCGACTATGATAGTAGAAGAAGTTAACAGATTGGAAGATATTGAGAGATGTTACTACAGGGGATGTTTGCCTCCTGATGTGGCGATTCCTGGATATCCAGTAAGAGTGTGCATAATGTGCTAAAAGGCTGGAAGGGACATCTTCATAGTTCTTCACTGTTCTGGGTGTCTAGAGAGACATGGCCTTACCAAAGCACCCAAGATTCGTTTGGCTCCCACATGGACAAAGCTTCAAGAATCTGCAGTTGGCAGCACACAGCACCAGGTAGAGCCTGATGGAGAAGGCTCAGCAGAGTGTGGCATGAAGCAAGAGGGTGCAGATCTACAGGCAGAGCAAAGTACTGATGTATCCGAGTCAAGGTCACAGAGACACAGTGTGGAGGGAGCATCAGCAGATCCTTGGAGAGAGGGGCCTAGCCCAAGTCTCATAGGAGAAGATGAGATAAGGGAGACCCTTGAATTGGAGGTGTCGACCTCCATGCCCAGCAAGACATGGATAGTCTCAGGAGTGAGGATGACAGCTCACTCCTGGGCTCAGATCCTCAGTGAGGAAGAGGATGAGGGGAACCTATGTGGCCTTATGAAGAAGGTGCAGATCCACAGCCTCAGGCTTTTGCCTTGGAGGAGTGAGCAGAAGGAGAGATTGGTGACTCCACAGCCCTGTTCCCACAGGGAGGAGTCAAAGATCCATTTTACATTGCATTAAGTATGCGTAGCTGGCAGAACCAGGACTGGCCACCCACAAGCCAGGCCAGAGGTCTCAAGTTGACCAAGTGTAGTAAAGAGGAAAGACTGGCTCGTAGGAAGGTGAATGAGATCTATGGGATATCTTTTCCTACCTTTCCTTGGAGAGTCTGGGAGGAGATTGAAAGAAACAGGAAATCCTGGATAGTGGAAGAGGCAACAAGATATGTGCATCCTGGTGCAAGTCAGTATATCTGAGACAGAGGGTTGCAAGAGAAATTCAGACAATGGAAAGTGGGCAGAACACTGTTTATAGACACTGTTTGGATCATGGATGGAGGGGGACATGAAACCTTCTTCAATGTGAATGGTGAGCGCCAGACGGGGTAATAATTCTTGCACCTGACCCATTGTGTTACTTCCCACAATGCAGGCAACGTCCTGTGAATGTGCCCATGCCTACCAAGTGGAAAGCAAAGCAGTGGTAGCCAGTGCTGCCATCCAGCCGTTGCCGTGCCTATGTTGTTCCACCAGACTGGTGTTCCAGGAACCAGGTGCCCCAGATTCATCAGCCTTGCAGTGTACTGACTTTCCAGATTCCATCGACTGACCTTCCAGATGACTTCATATCCAAAGAGGAAACCAGCCCAGCTGTATCCTGATTCATCACCTGGGATTTCAGATGACTTCAGACCAGCTGTTTTTCCTGTCCTGTTTCAAGGTTCCATCTCCTAGATGACATCAGCTTAGCAGTTTCCAGATGTGCCATCCTGTCATTTTCCGGAAGATGTCTACCCAGCTGTATCAGAAGAATGCTGCCAGGGAAAGTCTGTGGCTGGAAATCCAGGTGTTGTATTGATTTCATTCTTCAAGAGACTGGTAAGTCCAGACTTTTCTATTTTTATGACATTGCAGTACTCACCCTACACCTAGCAGACTTCAGACTGTTTGAACTGTCCTCAGAGACTCTCCCCTTCGGGATTACAGTCCTACCAGAACTGTGCTTCACCAGGCTGTGGCCCAGGAGAGACTCTTTCTTGGACTTGCCTCCGAGTGCTGTTGTCACTAGATGGGACTTTTAGGGCACTCCATCCCCGAAAAAAATGTGTATTGTAAATAATGTCATTGTTTTTCTACTGTTTCTACTGTTTTTATTTTTACTTTTCTAAAAATATTTTTGGGGGATTCTGCAGTGTTTTGATGGTAGGGGTTAGATAGTACTGTGTTGGCAGATTATGGGTTGTTTGTCTTTTCTCTTGCAGGTGTTCTTGAAGAAGACAAGAAGAGAAGGCAAGAATAGATGGGGGAACTCAGAGGAGTCTTCCATGTACTTTAAAGTAGAAGTGTTTAAAGTGCAGTGTTGTTGTTTGCTGTGTTTAACTTTTCCTTCCACAGGTATGGTTGTGGGAGAGCGTGGGAGTAATACCTAGGGCATAGTATTAGCTCCTTGTGTGTTTGGTTGCAGGTGTCCAGGATTGGGGGGAGATTCCCCTGTTTTGGGGTAATTTGGGTTTTGGTCAGATAGTTTTTCCCTAGAGGGCTAGGGGTGCTAGACAGGCTGTGGTCCTGACCTGCAGTAGGGGCCACAGTACTGATCTATTAGGGCTATGCTCTGGGCAATTCTACCAGGGCCACTAGGTAACCATAGAAAGATCATAGAGTAGAGTAGAGGCTGATGTGTCAGCCGATGGCCTCTGAGCCCTTAGTGTTGCCTGCCTGTGCCTAGCACATGGTAGGAGAGGGCCTGAGCACCCTTTTCCATAGGTAGCACAGAGGGTAGGATGGCCTGGGCCAGATAAGTAATGACTGTGGACAGTCATTTTCCTGGCCGAGGGTGGGTGTAACCTCCTTGTCACCCGTGGTTACTAGAATCCCACTTAGATCTAGTGGCAGGCAGGGAAAGGCAGCTTGTGAGACACCAGTTAAATGGGTTTCACACTGTCTCACTCTGTCCTCTTCTCAGCAGAGCTGAAGGGATGACATCACTTAGAATTCTCGCAGCAGCATAAGCCACAGTGGAATGTATCAGCAGGGCATTAGGTTAGAATGTTGGGGATTTTAAAGTTATTCTGGGGCAGTCTGTAGAAGTCTAGTGGGAGACTTAGTGGAAGGAGGAGGTGCGCTGCAATTGGCAGCCCCTCAGAGCCTAGCTCTGTAATAGACCTACCACAGGAAGGGGGTGTGTGTTCTCACCCTAGAGAAGGACACAGAAGATACCTGTAGAAGTGGTTGAGACCGTTCCGATTTGTCATGCCCCATCCCTGTGAGGGATGGAGAGACTCAACATTTCAGGGTAATCCCTGGCCTGCTGGAGAGAAAAAGCTGCCTGATGAGAGAATTTGTACTGATGTACCAGATGTGTGTGTTTTCTGTGAGAGAAGCCCTGGAGCACCTGCGAACCATGGTGAGTCTGCTCTGACATACAGCCCATGTTTTCACCATGACAGTTGTGCAAAGTATCTGCTACTATGGGGTCAGGAAAGGACAGCCAAGTACAGTACTTGAAGTTATGTGTATGGGTTGAAATGCATCTAACCAGTGGGGGTCTACAGGGATGGACTTAGCCACTTAGAGAACATTGTAAGTCAGGACACCAGTTACTTGGAAAGTAGACTGTTAAATGTGATATACATTTCGAGATAGCATTCTACAAACAGAGAGTTCAAGGAAAGGTATTGAGTCCAAATGAATGGCCGGGTATGGATTTGGGAACAAGAGGTGGGAGACCCCCCATCTGGAGTAACCAGATTTACCTCTACAGATTCACTTTGGGCACCTATAGCTTTCTCTCAGGCACTTGGCCAGTGTCTGCAGAAAGTACCCAGATGTGGGATTAAGATGTGTTTTTCCCTTCAGAGCTAGAAGCACTCATGGGTGGTTGAGGGAGCCACCACCAAATGTCCATGACATATGGAAAAGTGTACTAGTGCTGGCCAAGTGCCATGCCAGGGAATACAAGAGTGAGAGTACCAGTTCAGGCATGGGAACCCAGATGTGTTCATAACCTGAGGGTTGTAGTGTGATGAAAAAGATGTGTTCTGACCTCTATAGATCTGTATAACCAGTGAGTGTAACTCCGTGGGGGTCCATCTTGCTTTGTATTCTTGTGTTGAAGTGAATAAAAGCCCCACTTTAGAATCCCACTCCTGGTTTGGACATTTTCAGTTATAGCTTCCTGTGTCTGGAATTACTTGGGTGCCCCTGACCAGAAGTGCAAACTTAGCCCTGATGCCAAGCAAATGTTTTCTCCCTGAACCCAGGCTAGCCAGGTAGTGAGTAACAAAAATGCAAGCACCGTGTGCTAACATCTAATAACAACCACCCGACACCTGGTTACACATATTACAACTGTCATATCTGAATTGCTGCTGAATGCTAACAGTGTGTCTGTAAAAGTGGCTGAAAGAGACAGGTATTTATTTTACAGTTACTGGCAAAGTAGTGTCTGTTTATGGGTTCATGATAGTGTTACAAATGTGTTCTTTGCTGTTTACTTTTGCTGGTTAATATTACATAGGTGTGTATGTTTGCAGTATGTTATTATGTGAAAAAACAAAGACAAGGTGCTGCGTCAGCATGTGGTCTAAAAGCAAAACAAAGTGGTTATATTAAATGCACGCTGAAAATAGAAAATAGAGTTAAAAATCTACGTTTCGACCTTAGGTCTTCTTCAGGAAATAGCTAAAAGAGAAAAAAACAAGTTAGTGTGAGGAGGAGGTAAATGAGAGATATATATGTGTGTGGGAAAGAAGAAGGGGAGGCAAGGAGAAGAAGTGATAAATGATAAGATTAAGAGAGAATCTGTGAAACAAAAGGTGATGATGGGAAAGATAAAACATAATGGGAGAGAAAGAGCTGGGAAGATCCCAGGTAGAGACTGATTAACAGGGCCTTGTAAGAAGGCTGAAAGGTGACAAAGTGTGAGAAGGAGACAGAAATGGAGACATATGATGAAAATGAAAAATAAATCAGTACAAAACAAATTGACTTTAGGGAAAAAAGGAGGCTGAAAGATGTTAGTGGAAAATAAGTCTATCATTTAAACCAGAGGGTTGCTGGGAGCCAAGGCGGATGATCAGCTTGGCTTCCATGTTTTCTATGGTTAGGATCCCGGAAGTCCTGCTGAAGGACACAAACAGAAGGTCATTGACATTGTGGTCCCTGGAGATAAAGTGGGATACAATGGGTTTAGCAGTTTCACCATTCCTGACCGCTCTGTAATGTTCCCTTAAACGGTCAGCAAGACACCTACCAGTTTCTCCGATGTAAATAGCTGAACACCTCCTGCAAAGAATACAGTACACTACATTAGTGGAGGTGCATGAGAACTCCTTGGTGATGTGAAAAACACCTGTAGGCCCCTGAATCTCGGTTACACTGGAAATAAATTTGCAGGTGTAGCAGCAAGCCCTGTTGCAAGGTTTGGTACCTGGGGGGGAGGAACTGTTAGGAGTGAGTAGGCTGCTTTTTACCAGGAGATTGCGCAGGTTAGGTGGCGCGGTAGGAGGCAATAGGTGGTTCTGTAAAGGAAGCACCAATGCTAGGGTCAGTTTGCAAAATGGGAAAGTTACTAGTGATGATCCTGTGAAGAGAAGGTGTGCTCTGATGGAAAGGAAGAACTAGTGGAATTCATCGTTGTTCTTGTGTGACAGTATCCCTTCTGCGGGGGTCCAGGTTACGGGGCATGTTACTGACCCGGGAGAGTGCTCTGTCCACTGTGCTTTTAGGGTATCCCCTGTTGATACAAAAACTATGCATTATTTGGGTCTGCTCAGCAAAATCATCCTCTTCACTGCATAACCTGCAAAGTCTAAGAAACTGTGAATAAGGCAGGCCATTCTTGACATGTTTAGGATGGAAGGAGCTATGGAGGAGGAAACTGTGAGAGTCAGTGGGTTTGTAATAGACTGATGTCTTCAGACCAGTGTTCTGGACTGAGAGCTGGATATCCAGGAAAGGCAGTGTAGAGGAGGATACTTCACAGCGTGTACTGAAGGGAAGGATGAGCCGTGGTGAACTTGTCAAGGAAGACTTGGAGGTTCTCCTGGAGCAGGAGTGGCCCCACACAGTCATCAATGTAGCGTTTGTAGAGTTCAGGCACAGTTCCTGTGAATGAGAAAAAAACATTCCTCCACCCAACCCACAAACAGATTAGCAAAGCTGGGACCCATCTTGGTACCCATGGCAACTCCACTGACCTGCTGAAAAAACTGTTATTAAAGAAAAAGCATTGAGTGTTAGAACCAGTTCTGCCAGACGAGGTTGTAGTGTGTGTGGGTGGCTGCTGGACTTCCAGCTTGTTCAAGAAATGCTGCAAAGCTGTCAGACCATCATCATGGGGGATCACTGTGTAAAGAGATTTGATGTCCATGGTGAAGATGAGCTGATGAGGTCACTGAATCTGAACCTGTCAAGAACTGGAGAGCATGGTTGAGTGTCTTTAACATAGGAGGGCAGGGACTCAACAAGGGTCTCATGAGGCCATCCAAAAATGCAGAGATGTGGGATGTGGGGCAGGAGCAGGCAGACACTATGGGATGACCCGGGTTACCTGTTTTGTGGATTTTGGGAAGAAGATAAAACCTAGAAGTCTGGGGATGCTGGACTATGAGTCTCTTAGCAGAAGCAGGGAGCTCATTGTTTTCAATAGCAGAGGTGATGGTGGTGATGTTATTATGTGCATGGATTTCTTTGACAGGTGCTCTTATATGTCTCTGTGTTGTTGCAGGGCACTTTTAGATCACTTTTCAAAGTCAGTGGCTCACTACTCTTACGTTGGTGTGTATGGGTGAATGATATGGCTATATGGGTGCATGCCAGTTATGCCTGGTTTGTAGTGCACTGCTCAGTAACAAAGCTTTGTACAGATGAAATAGTCTATTATGGAAGAGTGTATGAGTGAAGGGCAAAAGTACACATGTATGTAAAGTTGCTGGACACTGTTACCTGCACTGATTTTTGTGCCCAGCATGCTTGTGAATGTCTTCATGGGTGCACAGTACTACTATAGGGATGTGTATAGGTGCAGGGCAATGGTACAAATGTGCATATGTGTGCAGGGCACGTATGTACTGTTGTTTTACTTCAGGTCATGGTTGGATATCTTTGTATTGATGCAGGGTCCTGTTATGTGTGTGTCCATGGGTGGAAGGCAATGGTACTAATGTGTGTATGGGCACAGCAGACTTATGCCTGGTTATTGTAGTGCAGAACAGTTACATATCTTGCCTGTGGGTTACTGCCACATGATTGTGCATGGGTGAAAGGCCATGGTATAACTCAGTGTATGTGTATAGGACACTGCAATGTCTAGGGATTTGTTGAAGTGCATTGATATGTATCTATATAAGGGTTTTTGGTAATGGTGTGTTATTGTGCATGGGTGAGGAGGGATATATAGAAACACAGAACTTGACTAAAGGGAGACTGAATATCTATCTACTTTGCCCTTGCTATACTAACACATTCCACTGGCCTACTGCACTGTTTTACTGTACCCCTTCCCCCAACTACCATACCCCAGAACCTTACTGCCCCTCTTGGGGACTATGATTCCTCTTGCTCTGTCTCAGTCCCATTTAAACCCTTGAAGGGAATTTGCATCCTACCAACCTCCACTCATGCTACTAGTGACTGTATCCCTATTTTGTATGCATAGAACATACCAGTTTACCTTCTTTATATCACAGAGAAACTTGCATGTTTCAATCATGTACCCACACACCCTTCTGGATTTCAGTGAATAGATGTTTAGAGCCGTAGTCTCTCTAGGTCTTTCCTCAGGTGAGATCTCCAGGACTGGTCATAGCACTCCAGGTGAAGCCTCACTAGGGATCTATGCAGTGACAGAATCACCTTGCTTTGCCTACTGTGAAAACCATTCCCAATAAAACCCATCATCTTCAGTGCCTTTTTGTACACTTTATTGCATTGACATGTTTGCTGTAGGGAGTCACTGACCATGGCGAACATATCTCTATCCTCTGTGGAAGTGGGCAGTCTAATTCTACCATCAAGTATTCTGTGCAGAGATTATGCCTTCCAAAGTGCACTTGTGCTCACAAATGTGGAACATGTACAGGAAATAAGGATCAGGTAGCCATTGGGTGGGAGTGACCACTGCACAGTGCAGTTCCAATTAGATATTGGCAAGGAAAACATCCTGATTAAGACCAAAATCATGGATTTTAGAAGGGCAGACTTCAGGAAAATGGGTGACATACTAAGGAGGCACCTGGCAGGCATCAGACCAGATATGGGGGTGGACCAAAGTGGTTCATCATTAAGGAAGGAATACTGGCCTTACAGAGCAGTGTGTTGGCGCTCAGGGTGTAAGAACACACAGGCAAAGCACCCAACTGGTCGTGCTCTGAGGTTACCCAAGTAGTAAGATAAAAGAGGTTGGCCTATAGAAAATTTAGGAAGACCAAGAGAGAGGTGGCTAGGGAAAATTACCTAAGGTTGGCTAGTGAGGCAAGTAAGGAAGTCCAGCGAGCTAAAGCACAGAAGAAGCTGCAGATAGCTGAAGGAATTAAGAAGGGGTGAAGTCTTTATTTTGCTATATAAGTGAAAAAAGAGACAAGAAGAAAGGGGTTGTTAGGCTTAAGAAAGGGGAGGAGTGGGTGGAGGATAATGGGTGGACATAGAGCCAGTAACCGAGATTTGGGCATCACTACACCATGACTGGGACCTTGCGATCCCTGGATATAAACTATACAAAAGGGACAGGGTAGTTGGGAAGAGGGGAATGGTGGCAGTTTATACCAAGGAGAGAATAACTTGCATGAGGGAGGAGTCAGAGGAAGGGGAGCTGGAGGCATTATGGGTTCAATTATGATCTGATAGAGGGAGAAAGGTGAGGTTGGTGATGGTATACAGACCACCCAACCAGGATGAGGAGAGGGACAGGGAACTGAGCTCACAAATATCGGAAGCTGCGGGGAAGGAGAGGTGGTAATAGTGGGGGACTTCAATCTGCACAAGTTGGACTGGAGAATACCATCAACAAAATGTGCTAGGAGTCAGGTGATCCTGAAGGGACTGCAGAGTGGGTTCCTGACTCAGGGCGTGACAGAGCCAACAAGAACAGAGGCAATGCTTGATCTTGTTCTCACAAATAGGGAGTATGTACGTACAGGAAATAACAGTCAGGGAGCCATTGGGTGGGAGTGACTATTACACAGTGTGGTTCCAGTTAGATATGGGAAAAGAAAGCATCCTAAGACCAAAATCTTAGAGTTTAGAAGGTTGTACTTCAGGAATGTGGGTGACATACTAAGGAACCTCCTGGTGGGCATCAGAGCAGATATAGGGGTGGACCAAAGGTGGTTTGTCATTAAGGAAGGAATACTGGTTGCCACAGAGGAGTGTGTTAGGCTCAGGGGTAAGAACACAAGGGCCAAAGTGCACAGCTGGTTCAGTTCTGGGGTTGCCCAGGCAGTAGGGGAAAAGTGGCTGGCCTATAGAAAATTCAGGAAGTTCAATATGAGGTAGATATGGAAAATTACCTAAGGTTGGCTAGTGAGGCAAGTGAGGAAGTCCAGCAAGCTAAAGCACAGAATGAGCTGTGGATAGCTGAAGGAATTAAGACAGGGGATAAATATTTCTTTTGTTATATAAGTGAAAAAAAGGGACAAGAAGGAAGGGATTGTTAGGCTTAAGAAAGGGGAGGAATGGGTGAAGGATAATAGTGAAGAAGCAGAGATACTAAATGAATATTTTTTCATCTTCACCAGGGAGAAGGATGGACCCATGCCTCCACACAGGAAGAAGAGAGCAGGGAAGTGGGGAACATAGATGTAGTGATAGAGGAGGATAGAGTGAAGGATGGGCTGCTAGCATTAAAGGTGGACAAATCACCAGGCCCAGACAGAGTACATCCAATGGTACTAAGGGAATTGATCAAGGAGTTGGCAGGTCCACTGACAGACAAATTTAATAGTTCATTAAAGTCAGGTGTCGTACCGCAGGACTGGAGAGCAGAACATGTGGTGCCCCTTCACATAAGCAGTCCCAAGAATGACCCAGGGAATTACAGACCAGTCAGTCTGACCACAGTTCTGGGCAAGCTCATGGAGACCATACTAAGGGAAAGGTTGGTGGAATATCTATAGGAGCATGGTCTCCAGGATTTGAGGCAGCATGGGTTCATGTGGGGGAGATCATGTAAAGCAACTCTGAGTAACTTCTTTGACTGTGTCACTAAGACAGTAATCAGGGGTCAAGCGGTAGACATCCACTATCTGGATTTCAGCAAGGCCTTTGACTCTGTGCCACAGGGACCTGGGATTCATACTTACTGTAATTTCTTTTTCTGTTAGTTCCAGCATTGTCAATGCTCTCCATTGGACACAAGGCTTGGATGATTAGGTCCTCTTTTCAGGAAAATGATCAGGCAACAAGGAGTTCTCCACACCAGCTGCTCATCTGGAAAACTGAAGCGGACCAGTACAATGATGCATAGTTTTCCTGCAACAACTGAATGTAGTGAGACTACCTGCAACAAGGAAAAGATCTTAAGAGTTAACACCAAATCTGTTAACTTGCAGTAGCAGACTGATTTAATTTTTTATTTTATTTTATTTATTTATTATGAGTACAGCACAGCAAAACAAAAGAGGGATGTCCAAAACATAGTAGGGGATTTTATCAAACAGGACATACCATCTAGCATAGTGGATAAGATTCTCCCGCAAGAGCTAGGCTACTGGGTGGGCCCCATTGACAATGTTGGAGCTAGAGAAGGGCAACCAAAATGGTGCAGGGAGTGCGTCAGAAAACATATGAGGACAGATTAACAGAGCTCAATTTGTATACCCTAGAGCAAAGGAGGGAGAGAAGTGATATGATCGAAACATTCAAACACCTTAAGGGCATTAACAAGGTGAAAGAGTCTAACATGTTTCAATATAAGACAAATAGCAGGACAAGAGGACACAGCATGAGATTAGAGAGAGGCCGATTAAGGGGTAATGTGAGGAAGTTCTTTTCACAGAAAGGGTGGTGGATGCATGGAATGGCCTACCTCAGGAAGTGGTGGATATGAATACAGTGCAGGGCTTCAAACAGGCATGGGATAGGCATAAGGGAGCAATACAGATGAGTATGAATAGATAGGCCATTGACAGAGCAAAGGCCGATGGCACATTCATAAGGTAGAAAAGGAAATGGGCAGACTGGGTCGGCCTCGCGATCCTTATCTGCCGTCAACTTCTATGTTTCTATGTTCTATGTAACAGAAAAGGAAATTACAGTAATTATGAAGAAATATCTTCTTTCTGTCATGCTCCACATTGTCAATGGGTAATCATAACAACTGGGTTCTAAGAAGCAGTACCCAGAGAAACCTGGAGGGGGGAGGGATAATATTATCCCATATGCCAGAGGCAAGCACTAAGAAATTACTTGCAAACTGCTGCCTGTAGCACTCTACAACCAAAAGCTGCAACAGAAGAACTCTGAACATTCAATTTGGAATGTTTAGGAGCATGTGGACAAAAGACCATGTAGTTGCCCTGCGTAACCCTGAAAAACAGTGCTTTACCTGTCTGCTCAGGGTGTCACCCTAGTTCTGGTGGAGTGAGCCTTGATGAAAGCCGGATGCCTCTACTTCTTCATGACATTGGTCTAAGTGATGCAGGCCAGAACCCTCTTAGCTAGGGTGGTGTTAGAGCCCTTCTGATCCTGGTCTGTTCCAAGAGAACAAACAGACTATCTGACTTTTGGAAAGCAGCCGTCTGTTTAAGATAGACCTAACTGCTCAAGATAAATCCAATCCTTGTGTAATTCCTTCTCTTTGGAGTGAGAAGGTTGCAGATAGGAGGATCAAGCCTATTGTCTGGAACACCTGGAAGGCTGTGAGCACTTTAGGGATGAAAAAAGGGGAACCATTCTGAGTACCACCTGTCCTTATGCCTAATAAGGTATGACTCCTTATGAGGAAAAAACTTGTAAAACAACACATCCAGCGATATGGATGATAGCAGTTTGAAAAACTCCTTGCAGAGAGCATTCAAACCCAATTCAGATCCCACAGAAGAACCAGATATCAGGACACTGGATGACTCCTACTAAAAAGCGCCTATTAGTTTCTAGGTAAAACCCCCCAGGGTGCTCCGAGGCAGAAAACCTGGCCTCTCAGTGTACTCAGTACTGATCCCTTTGAGACACCTTCCTCAAGGAATCCAAAATCTCTGGAATAGAGGCCATTGAAGGCTTAAAATCCTTCCCTTCTGGCCCAAGATAAAGAGACGTGGCTTCTACCAGAGCACAGACTGTGACCATAGAGGTATTTCTGGTGGCCAACAAGGTGTCAACTTGTTTCCTGGAGAAACTTAAATTATTATTTCTTTTTATATGGGGGCCTACTCCTTTCAGGAACCAGGCTGCAAGCTGCATCTTTCCTGCATTTTGATGGAGAATAGGACCCTGACAGAAGGTCTTTTTGAGCTGGAAGGTGGAAGGTTGCTTTGCTGAGCTAGATCTACTAAGTCAAAGAACTACAGACTTCTCAGCCACACCAAATCTAATAAGATGCAACTTCATCAAGAGTATCTTGTCGTGGAAAAATATATTCTTCTTACACTTTAGTTTAAAATCAGGATCAGGAATACTGCATGCAGTAACAAGAAAGTTTAATACATATGCATATGGGAGTTCATTGTCTCTGGCCTCACCAGAACTAACAACACAACAAACTCACTCAGTAACAGTTGCACACAGCTTATATACATTGTTGCTTGTCATTTTCTATTGGTTACATTTTGCTGCAGTGTGCTGGCATAATTTCTGTTTATGTATAACTCTGATTGGGCAAGTTACTCCTAAGTTTCGTTACATAAAAGCAAAAATGCTCCACATGACTTCAGGAAATGCTTGTCTTAAGTTTCATACTCTAGGTACTGTTATTTCTACATATTGTCACTGTATTTTTCTTCACACTCCCCTTTTGATACTCTGTATCAATTTTACAATATATCATTATAAAATGGGAGTTGTGCATTTATTTTTCTGGTTGGTGAGCAAAGGGCCATCACTGGGGTTTTAGATTCGTGTAGTCATGCATAGCCTCCAAACACCGTGAGGCGAGATACATAGCAGGAAGATAGATCACTATAAAAATACCAGCGATAGCAATTAGATATGATATTATAGTGCCCCAGTCTCCAAACAGGGATTTAAACCAGGACCAGGGTCCCAACCATTGTCTTCGCTTGCATGCTCCCCTACATTTTTATTTTTTAAGGATGTTACTTGGTTTATTACTTCAGTAAGATCACTATTAACATCAGGAATGTACGTACAACACTCCTCACCTACTATGGTACAGACCCCCCCCTTTTTCCGGTAACACATAATCAAGTGCTGCTCGGTTTTGTAAAGCCACTAGTCTGAGGGATTTAGTTTCAGCATTTAGCAGCTGTAATCCAGTCTCTGTCATGTTTACCAATGTTTCTAATTCATAGCTTAATTGATCTATGTAATGCATGCTCTGGACTACCCCTCCACCAAGGGAAAATCCCTTCTCCAAACTTCTCTTCCACTGGGACGAGTTTTTCTTCCTTTGTCACGTCCGGACCCAGCTGTCATCTCTTTCTGTTATAGGGCCCTTCATTTTTGGTCCGTATTTTGGGTTCTTGGTACAAGTGTATACGGGCTGCCGGGTGCAACGTGGCCAGGTAACAACAACCCGTCCACTCTGTTGGCAGAAACACATAAGCCTTATCATCGCACACCCAGTAGAGGCCAGACAGTCCCCCCACTGCGGTGTAATCACTAGGGAGATGGAAATCACCTTCTGTGGAGCAGTTAGGGTGGCCATTTGACTGTCTCCCTGAGTTCTGCGTCCAGCAGGACTGGCAGGTAGACCATCCCAACGGCCTCAGCCCCTCATTTGACTCCTTGTTACACAGACAGAGTGAGGTTGAAGTGTTTGCCTGCCTGACGTCTAGATGCAAAGGGTTTGGGGTAATTGTCTTATTCGGTGGGCTGTACCAGGTGGCGAAATCATGTCCCTTAAACACAGAAAAGTTTTGCACCTTTTTTGTGGAATAACTGCCACTAATGTTTCTTCCCGCTATAGCGATTAAAATTTCAGTGGCCTCGCGTTTACTCAGGGCCCTTGGTTTCAAATGGAGTCCCACGGCTGCAGAGAATGGGGAATAAGTGCACACATAACAGTTTGACAGATTTGCATTATTAGCATGCAACTTCATTAAAGTCTACCAAGTATTTGTAACATGCAGGGGTTCGATGCTACGGCTGTATCTTTCAGTCTTATGGTTTGCTTTAACAGTCATTTGAATCAGGAGAACCATAGTGGTTCCCAGTACACATGCCACCCCTGCAGTAAGTAACACAGTTTTTATCTTTATCTTTCCTCGGGAGCCGTCATCAGCTGACAATGGGAAGCGTGGATCCATGTGTCTCTTTCGCTATTCTTGACCACTGTGGCTGTTGTAAGTAACACTTGGAATGGTCCTCTCCACCTCGGAGCACAGCACTTTTTTCTCCGAAAGTCCTTCACCACAACAACATTTCCTGGCTTGATTTGATGGAGTGGGACCTCCAAGGGTGTAGATAAAGCTGCTTTAGCCCTAGGATAGAGAGATCTCAAGACAGCGTTAAGGGATAAACAATAGGCAATCATTTCATTGTCTATACCATGCAACGTCATTCTATTTTGGGGAAATGGAACATTTGTCATTCTGAGAGGCCTTCCCATTAAAATCTCATGTGGTGACAATCCCATGTGTGCAGGCCTCCCTCTCATGCTCATAAGTGCCAGAGGTAGTGCCTTTGCCCAGCTAAGACCAGTTTCTGCCATGATTTTGGTCAATTTTACTTTAAGGGTCTGGTTTGCCCTTTTCACAGTTCCTCCCAATTGGGGGTGGTAGGCACAGTGCATTCTCAGATTTATTTGCAATGCTTCACACAGGGTTTTAATTACCTCATTTGAAAAATGCGACCCACTATCACTGGAAAGTCTGGTGGGGACACCCCACCGGGGAATGATTTCCCTTATTAGGGCCTTTGCCACCGTGTATGCTATGGTTTTTCTAGCCGGGAAGGCCACTACCCATTTTGAAAACATATCTACAATTACTAGACAATATTTGTATTCTTCACATGGATTTAACTCAATAAAGTCCATCATTAGGTGCTCAAAAGGTCCTGTAGGAGAAGGGTGGGCAGAGGGGGTTACTTGGAGTCCTCTGCCGATATTATTTTGCATACATATGATACATCTCTTACAAAATCTTCAGCATATACAGTGAACCCTACAACATACCAATATTTATTTACAAGGTCTACCATTCCACTTTTGAGATATGGTGTGCGCCGATACACTTGGCCAAAGGAAATACTGCCAAAGGCAGGCAAAGCCTGCCATCGGGGGCTATCCATACTTTAGTGTTAACATCATATTTACAGTTTGCTTGCCAGTTTCATTTCTCCTTTGCACTGGCTGACTGTTGCAACGTAACAGCATCCTTGGCTGAAAATAAATTAAGTTGGTTAGTAGTAACAGACAACAGTAAGAATTTTGGAACACCATCAGAGAGGGCTGCTTCTTTTGCAGCTTCATCTGCCCTCGCATTACCCAATGACACAGAGTCTGTATTAGACGTATGACCTTGACATTTGATAATAGCAATTTACTTTGGTTTTTGTATAGCATCTAATAAATCTTTTACCAGGTTTGCATGTGCAATAGGTTTTCCTGTTGCTGTCAGGAATCCCCTGTGTTTCCACAAGGTGCCAAAATCATGAGCTACCCCAAATGCGTACCAACTGTCTGTGTAAATATTGACAATTTTCCCTTCTGCAAGTATGCAAGCTCTGGTCAATGCAATTAATTCGACTGCTTGGGCCAACGTTCATGGAGGCAGCTTGGCACCTTTCACAAGACTATTTTGTGTGCACACAGCATATCCCATTAAGGGGCTTCCCTTATTATCTCTTTTGGCCCGACCCATCCACAAAAAATTCCATGTCAGCATTTACTGTTGGCACATCAGTAATGTCTGGTCGGGGTTTGCAGTCCAGATTTATTACCTGTCCACAGTCATGTTCCTCTTTACTTAGAATACTAGTTTTGCAATTAAAAGTCAAATTACATGGTTCACTCTTGGTGTGCTTTCATGAAAACATACATTTTGTGTGGAAAGTTGTGCTTTAGGTATGGAATACACATCAAATTTGAACTGGTAGTAACATAAAATGTTAAAACACAAGAAGGTCAAATAATGTGCAAAAGGTCACAGTGTGCATGCAAGGGTCATTTAAACCCAGTTATTTTTGTAGTGTCCTTGAACACTACTGATATTAAAATATCTTTAAATAATAATAGAGCACACAATAAAACTGCTGGCCAAGACAGTACACATACACAAAAAGAAATGCTTAACAGAAAATAAGACTGACATTATTTGACACCAATTTGCTGAGGTAATTCCCATAGTTTCATTAGAAAACTGTACGTGTTTTAGATATATGTGCTGCCTCCTGCCTGTCTTGTAACACTGCCAATTTTTTAAACCAACACATTTATACATATCTCCATGCCAAATCTTTCCAGAACAAAACACTTTTTTAAACACCTTCCAACTCCTTTAAAATACAGCACAACATACCATCTGTAAGTGAACACATCTAGTATAACATGGTTACACCTTTTGACGCATAGCCAAAATATGGCACTCTGCCATTTTGCAAAAAGTTTCTGGTTTTAACTAGAAGTATGATAAAGCCATTCATAGCTGTTAACACATTACATTTTCACCTAGCAGTGACTTGGCATGTTGCTTGCAAACTACAAATCTTTCTGCACATTGCAATCTATGACGTCATATCTCTTCACCTACAACACTACCTGCTCCAACCAACAACTACATACAAAAGTTCTTCACTGACCCTATCTAGGCAGCACAAATGTTTTATTAAAAATAAAACCAATTAAAACAGTCAGATATGAGGCAAAAAGCTTCTTCTTTTTTTTACTGTAATGTGTTTGTAAGCAAGGCAGCCAATCCTATCTCGCAACCTTGACAACAGAACACAGTTACAGAACACAGATATACGCTGGAAAATACGCACAAGAGAGATGGAGCATTACCTTGTTTAGTATATGTATCACAGAAATAAAACAGACAGACATAAAAAAAACTTTAAATAATAAAAAAATTCAGACTTACCAAGGTATTTTCCTTCTTCTTTTCTGATACACTGGTCCGATTGAGAAAACCGACTGCAGGACCTTCATGATAATTTTCAAATGCTGCAGCTATTAACCCTTTCAAAGGTTTTCTTTTGGCCATTTTAGTAACCTGCCAAACCAAGTCTTTTCCCAGAACTCTGATTTGCAGTTTAAAAACAAAACAAGAAAAATCTGTAACAGTACTAGGTTGAGATCCATCTGGTGGAGGTCCCCAGTACCTGGGTTTGGGATCAAATGTTTCAGCCTCTATAGGAGGCAAGGGAACTTGAAATTGATAACAAAAACTTGAAACTACACAGATAAGCAACATGGGGGGGAGGATTTTCAAATCATCCCGTCTGTAGTCACACCTACTGTGCGTACATCCACAGTAGTTTATTTTCTTTCTCTAAATGTTGCTTATCTAATATTACTTAATCAGCCGCTGCTTTTCTCCTAGAAGCAGCCTGAACTGTGAAAGCCATCATTGGCTCTAACAGTACATACTTGTAGCAAGCACAAATTACAAGGGCCAGTGCCGCACGGACTGGTGCTACGCCTTCCTCTGCTTCTTTTCCCAATGGGTATTGGTGCTTATGTGGCCTAAAGGAGGACTTTGGTTTCACTGACAGGGGCTGCGCATTTTTTATTAACCCTACATCATATTTTGATGTCGCCCACAGATATGTGGGTACTTCCTCAATCCAATTTAGTTTCTCTGATTGTTGCTCCTTCTCCTCACTCATCTCCTCTCTTTCTACTTTCACTGTTACCTTTGTTTTAATTACATATTTTGCACACCTTCCTTTTTCTGATGTCCACTTGTCTCCCTGCCACACCCAGTCGTCCACCTGTCTCACATACTCTATCCATGGCCCCAACTCCTTCCAGGGAATGGAGGGGTCCCTAGCCAGAGATATGTGTGGGTATGACCCTGGAACTTGGAATACCTTCTGTTGTTTTTGGCTGAGCCCCACTGCTGCCGCACAGTGATCTTTAGCTACATATATTTCAGAGATGTTTAGAGTCTGCTCCACTGGCTGCCTTCCCCATTTCCCACACTCATACTCACTGTCTCTTACCCCTATTGAGTAGTGTGTAGAGCAATGCAGGTCCATCTGCACCTGCAGGTTGTGTGTAATAGCCTCTGCCCAGTCCAATAGCCACTCTTTTTCTGTTTCTGATGTTAACTTCCAGCAGTACAGCCAATCACTACTACCCATGGCAGCAAAGGGATACAACCCGGCTACTTGGGACCTAAGTTCCAACCCCCCTTTTGTACAGATTATGTGGGCATTGAGCTTGGCCAGGAGATCCCTTCCCATGAGGTTCACAGGGCAGACTCCACTATACAGAAAAGTATGCTGCATGACCACTTCCTTACATTTTACTTCCAGTGGCTGGGTTAATTTTTCATGCATTACAACCCCTGAGGCTCCCACAGTCTCAATAGTCTACTCTGTCGATCTTAGTTTTATGTCAGTGTCTCTGATCACAGACATTGATGCACCCGTGTCTATAAGGAAAGAAAGTTTTTTGTCATTTACTATCAGTGTTACTTTTGGTTCGTCGCTAGGGTGCTGCGAGGCGGTCAGAAATATCTGATGCTGTTCCACTAATTGCTAGCTGTCATCTTCCCACTGTTGATCCTGTTGTTGGTCATAATCACGGGCTCGCTGGGAAGGAGGGGGTGGTGGATACAGTTGGGCTGGTTGTCCTTGGTTATTCGGGCAGCTACGCACTATGTGGCCTCGACCTCCACAAGTATAACAGGTATAATCTGCGTAGTCATCCCACCCTGCTCCTTCTCTCTGTTGGGGTCTTCCCTGTGCCCCGCATCCTCATCCTCTCTCTCCTTTTCCACCTCTTCCTCCTCTGCCTCCTCCCTCGAAGTACATTAGCTGGGCCTTTTCTAGCTTCTCCTTGGTTTTCTCTTTGGTCTCACGCTGCTGTCTCTCAGCATGCTCAGCAAAAGGCATGATTTCTGCCATTGTCTTCATTTCCCAGCCTATGCACACTGTCATGACCCCGGTTCTTATCTGCTTTCTCAGTCCTGAGCAGAACACCATTTCAAGCTGGTGCTTGTATGCCGGATTGCCTCTGTCATTACCAGAGTACTGTTTAAACACGGTCTCAAGTCTCTCTCCTTGTACTCCTGCACTGACTCATGTGGTCCTTGCTTGGTGTTCTTTATTTGGGGCCAATCTGTTACCTTTTTGAATTTTTGTCTCAGGGCCACGAACACTGCATTTACTTGGTCATTTATTTCGTTATACTTTTTTCCTGAATCCCAGTTGCCTTTTACCCCATCCCAGACACCCTTTAATATGCGCCTAAAACGCTACTCTACTTCGGTTGTGGAAAGTTTGTACATATGAGTCAGGTTTCTTAATTCCTTTTCATATTTTTCAATATTATCTCATGGCTTAGGAATGTCCTTTAGAGCCTCCTGAAGCTCATTTGTATTTCATGGTCTGTTTACCTCAATATAGGGAGTCTGTGCCACCGCTGCCACATTCGGGTTGGGATACTGTATTAGAGGCATTTGTGCTATCACCTGTCAGGGTCTTAATTGATAATGGCTTCTCCCTCCTACCTACGTTCTGCCTCTCTTTTCCATCTGCAAAACCTTGTCCAATCAAACTTTGGCTTTTTTTTTTCTTCTAGAGTGATTCTCACTTCCTTTAACAAGTCTATACTAAATGTCCCCGTTAATGGAAATAAGCCTCTTGTCAGGGTATGCCAACGTCCCACCTCCAAAACTGAACTCTGCCCATATTTTTCTAGCATGCATTTCACTGGACCAGCACATATTACCTCGTTCCCTGGTTTTTTACTCTGACTTGTACCCATAGTTCCTCTCCCAGCTCTGTATGTGTATTACTCTCACAGTTTCACTTGGTCGGTTTCAAACTTTGGGAGTTACTTTTGACTTGCCCTGTCTACCTCGTTTCTTTCATGTGAGGGTGCTCAGCCTACCTAAAGGCTCTTTTGCCCCCCCAATCTCCAATATTACTTCTTTTAAGGCAGACTCAAACTCCCTCGACTACTTTTAACCGAACCTATCTTATGGCGCCTAGTCACTTTTGCCACTTTTTCAGGCTCAGACCAATAGTTACTTTTGCCACTTTTTCAGGCTCAAACTATCCTGATATCAGTTACAACTTATACAAGCAATTTTTCTTTTTCATTACTTGCAGTGGCCTGAGTGCAGGTACTTACAATGATCAGCGCCGTCTGGGTCCGAAGAGAATCCTCTGCGATCGGGGATGGTCCCACCCTGGCTCCACTTGCCATAGGTGGATTTCCCTCTGTTTTTTTTGGTACTTTCACCAGAAGTCTTGGGACTTGTCCCCGACCGTGACTACTCCGGGTCCAGACCGTGCTGATCCTGCCGACTACGCCAAAATTGTCGTGGAAAAATATATTCTTCTTACACTTTAGTTTAAAATCAGGCTCAGGAATACTGCATGCAGTAACAAGAAAGTTTAATACATATGCATATGGGAGTTCATTGTCTCTGGCCTCACCAGAACTAACAACACAACAAACTCACTCAGTAACAGTTGCACACAACTTATATACATTGTTGCTTGTCATTTTCTAATGGTTACATTTTGCTGCAGTGTGCTGGCATAATTTTTGTTTGTGTATAACTCTGATTGGGCAAGTTACTCCTAAGTTTCGTTACATAAAAAGCAAGAAATGCTCACATGACTTCAGGGAAATGCTTGTCTTAAGTTTCATACTCTAGGTACTGTTATTTCTACATATTGTCACTGTATTTTTCCTTCACAATCTTTAAGATTTTTTTTTTCTGAAGTCTTTGGAAGAAAAGCTAGTGGAGGTAGCATACACTCTGCTGAAGCTCCACTCTTGGGGCAGAGAGACCACTGCCCTCATCTGTGTAAACCAAAACTACTGATGAACCTTTTTTGATCTGAGCATCGTGGCTGGATGCCAATGGATCAATCCGAGGTCAACCGAACCGTTGCACAGGAGTTTGAAAAACCTTCGAGTTCAACCTCGACTCCACAGACTGAACATTTTTGTGACTTAGTCAGTCCACCTGAAAGTTCAACTCCCCTGCCAGGTGTACTGCTGACAGGTCTGCGTCCTCTCAAAACATCTCCCTGCTTGTGCCGCCTTAATGTTTATGTACACCATGCTTAGCAGCATGGTTTAGAACCAAAGGGAGCTAGGTGGACTGCCTCCAACTCCCAAACATTGATGTGGAGATGCTGTTCCTAGACTGACCAAGTTCCCTGAGTGGGAGTTGGTTCCAGCCAGACCCATCTCCCCCATCCACACAAACTGACATCTGTTGTGAGAATTAGTTCTGGGGAAGTTCCAATGGAACACTTGCTTAGATCCTGCACATCCACTCACCAACTCAGGGAGTGATGAAGCTGAGGGGTGAAGGGAAAACCTAGCTTGACAATCCTCCATTGAGGGATCCCAGGCTGACAGCTAACTCATTAGAAATGGCCACCTATGGAAGTGAGCCCATGGGAATAAATATATCACTGCATGCAATGAGGCCAAGAAACCACAGCAGTCTGAGAGCAGATGCTGACGACTGCGTCCTGAGCTACTGGACTTCTGTGAATCAGGTCTCCTTCTGGGAAGGTGAGAGAAAACCTTCCCTGGTTTTGAGTTGAAGATCTTCCACCAGGTATTCCATGGTCTGAGATGGCTCAAGAGAGCTCTTCTTCTGGATCACTACCTAGCTGTGCTACTCTAGCATCTCCTGAGTCCTGAGTACTGACCTCTTGCCATGAACAACACTGATGTACAAATAAGGAGGTCTTTCAATAAGGATAGACATGGTGCCCTTCCTGTTGAATTGAGCTACCAAGACTATCAACACCTTCAAGGAACTTGGTGGGGGGTGCTGATGCACGAGTGAACAGAAATACCCTGTACTGGAAAAGTTGGCCCAGTATCAAGTACATGAGATACTCTAGGTGGGACTGATGGATGGAAATGTGAACTATGCATCAGTCAGATGTACTGAGGCTTTAAGAAGACCCCGTGGCTGAGCATCCTGGGTGACTGACCTCGGGGACTCCAACTGGAAAGGATTGTGGCACACAGACTCATTCAGATGCTTTGAATCCAGAAAGGGCCTGAAAACCCCTCAACTTCTTGGCATCTATGAAATAGATCCAATAGGATCCCTGACCTTGTTCAATTAGCAGGACCCATACAATGGCCCCAAATGAATGAAGGGGTCAGGGTCTCTGACAACACCTGGCCTTTGTGACATTCTTGTAAGCTGGGGCAGAGAAATCATCCTCAAATAAGGCATCTGACATTGTTTTGGGCCTATTTTGAGAAAAACTCATGTAGTCTTCCTCTAAAGGAAAGGAGTCAGGGATGGGCCCGCATGTCTTCATGTGAGGCACCAGGCTTTTGCTGCTGGACCTCCTGCTTGGCGCCTGGCCAGGGCTACTCTAATAGTGTAACTTTTGTTACCTGAGTATGCTCCTTTATTCTCTGGAGCCAAAAATTCGAAGGAACGGAACCCCCCTCGGAGCTGTCTGCCCCAGCCATTACCTTGACCCCTTTGGATTACTGTAGACTTGCGCTGTTGTTTGACACTGGAGATAGTCCTTCTTACTGCATATCCTTTAAAATAGTATTCAGGTTGGAATCAGACCATAAGTCTATCTCAAGTGGAGGTTAAACAGCTTAGCTTATGAAGCTTGATCAGTAACCCAATGACTAAGCAACATGTTCCTCATGGCCAAAAAAGCAGGCCAAGTGGGCTGATATGGACAATTCTCCAGTGTATAACCACCTAAAAAAGGTGGAGGCCATGGCCATCAATTGCAAAAGGCTCACACCTTCAGAGTCAGGTGGAACAAAACTGGAAAGAGTAATGATCCACATGTTATAAGGCTCTGGCAACAATAAAAGCATAAGATGGACAATGTTTGTGCTAATAGAGGCAAAATTCCTCCTGCATGAGGTGTCCATTCACTTGACATGAGAATCTGCTAGGGCTAGAAAGCCGTTGATAGGCAGAGCAGTGTTTTTACAGAAATACAAATGGCCGTGTCTTCAGCGGAGGTGCTTTCCACCTGTGAGATCTTTTCCTTAAACAATGGAAGATCCATGACTTTGGTTGGGAAGATACTTTCTCTTAGCCACACCTGCTCATTGTTGCTCGATAATTTGGTCACATAGTAGCCAACAAGGATGCAGACAGAGACGGATTGACAACTACCATCTCCATGGATTGTACATCCTGAGTCATAAGGATCTACATGTCTCAGCTATCCAAAAAAGACAAGGTCTTATTACAAAATAGGGGAGGAAACAGAATCCCTCAAATGGCCTCTGTCCACTCCCTTTCATCGTCCTCCTCTACAGTGGGAAGGAACGTCTTCCTCATCTGAGAACCATTTTTTAATTTTATTTTAATTTAAGGTCAGGAACTTCTCCAAGATCCTAGTTATCTCCATCATGGCCTTCTGAAAAGGAAAGGTCGTGGTCTGCCTGCACATCTGTTATCACAGCCTAAGCTCACTGCACCATACCTGGATGTACATGCATGGCCCCACGATGACCTGAGGTGCCTGATTGGGGTCGGGTGTGTCTGCTGGGATGTCCTGTTGGACTCTGGGGCACAAGCTCACTCAGGAGCCACAAAAGTGATTTTTTGCAATTCTGCTTGCCACTACTAACTGAAGAACCAGGTGCTCTCCCTCCCCATGCCAGAGGACCAGCTGGGGGGGTGCTGGGCAACACAATGAGGGCAAAAGGAATCTATGGGGGAGGCACTCATCACCCATTTGCAGGTCTTACATCGTTTCATGATTAATGGTTTCCGAGAAGTCATGGTGCCAAAGAAAGATATAACTGTGTGCCAAGTAACAATCTATGAGGTAAAAAGTAAGAATTATTATCCCTAATGTCTGAATATAGCTTTGTTGGGCTAAAAAAACTCTCCACTGAGCTGTATGCAGCATTTAGCATGTCAAATGCGCCAAAAAGACTTGTACACTCACTAGCAGGTGTGCACAGGACATTAGCATGCTTGCACGGGAGTGCGCGTACCAATGGGCATGCAAGTGCAACAGCACAATGCAATTAATAGGCTATTGTGCTGCACTAATGTGCCATGCACTGTGCAAATGCATGCAGATGAGCCCGCACAAGAACAAAGGCAGGAAACAGCCTGAAAATGGCGGCCGTGCAAGCAGGAAAAACAGAGGGCTATGGGAAAAAAAAACACAAAACCTCTGAGGAATACCAAAAATTCAATTAACTGAGGAAACAAACAAGAAATACAAAACCTGAAGCTGGGGGGAGGGGGACTCTCGCAAAGCTGTATGACCCCCACAGAGACAATACACTCCTACAAATACATAAAATTCTACCTACCTATGGCACCTTTGTTTTTATTTTTTATTTTAATTGGAGACTATTAAAAAAACACCACAACAAGGCAGAACTGGCTCCCAATCTACACAAGAAAAAAGGAAAATGGCAGGTTTTTCAGTTTGAAAGCCGCAGTTTAATAGGTACAGTTTTAATTTAGGGTTGCTCCCTGAAAACAGGCAGCCCCAACCTGCTACGCAGAATTGCAGCCCCCAATAAGTCTTGAAATCTTGAATCTTAAAAATCTTGAGAGAAGATAAAAATAGCTCTGTCCCCTTCAAATGGCACAGCTTAACTGAGGAGTTGCTGCTGCTTGGAATCCTCATGTGCCCAACATTCTAAAGCTTGGGCTGGCCTATTTCCCCCGGCAGGGTGCACAATACCCAGTTGTTATGATTACCCATTGACAATGTGGAGCTCTACAGAATAATGATTCTCACTCTGGTATCCAGTAAATGTATGCTGATGTTGGAGTATTCAATGCTGAGCTTTGTAGCACAGTGAAAATTGTTGAAATCCTGATGGAACTTTTTAAGGGAATGTTCACCTTCTGTCCAAATGAGGAGGTAGCTTGATGGTTTATAGGGGTGGTGTTTAAAAATATTTTCTTCTAGGCTGCCCATGAAACGATTGGCATATTCTGGTGCCACTTTTGTGCCCACTGCTGTCCCCATGATCTGTAAAAAGTGCCTGACATTAAATGTGAAGTTGTGTCAGAATTAATTTTATTAAGGTGTTGATGGTGGTTTCTGGAATGTCTCTTGTAGGTGTGCTGTTCTGAAAAAATCTCCTGACACCCTGCTATGCCATCTTCTCATGGGATATTATCATACATGGCCCGGGCATCCACTGTGGCTAGAATAGTGCTGGAGTTTAGCCATCCAGTTTGTTTCAGTTTCCTTAGAAAATCTGCGGTGTCCTAAATAAAACTGCTGGAACCTCTCTCGTGGTTTTAAAATGGATTCTATGAGTCTGAAATGTTCTCGGTGAGTGGACCAATCCCAGAGATAATTGACCTATCGGGGTCACTGGGAGCAAAAAGGCATTGGGGGGCCCATTAACTGGGCTTACTGGGGGCAGAAGAACATCAAGACTCTCTCAGACTTCTCTCATCAGGGTACTGACACACAACTTTCATTCTAGCAGCTGTGTGATAGACATGGGCTTCAGAAGATTGACTTCTTGAGGTGTCTAAAATTGTAGAATGCTATTAAATCCATGGATTGAACTATCCCTCTATGCGATACATGGCACTGGATGCAGGAGATACATAAACCTTTAGCTAGCTGAGGTGTGGTGGGTAAGGCCTATAGCACAATCAGTGACATACTCCCACACATTCTGGATAAGCAAAAGGTTGACTGGGAAAAAGAACTGTAAATTAGAATCCCACAAGCCAACTGGGAGACAATTATTCGGGCAGCCCATTACACTTACAAAGATGGAAAGGGACAACTCACCCAACTGAAAATCCTCCACAGGTGGCATAGAACCAAAAAAAAACTTTCACCTAGACAAAGTTATGGTACACAGTTCATTATTTATAAATAATAACAGTTCAGTCAGAAAAGGCACTCATTCAGCAGGATCAATCATCGAAGCTTACTCAATTAGCATTAAGTTATTTCATGTTCCTTCTATTTTCCATAAACTTGGCAAGTAAAATCCCAGAACAGCAGCAACCAGACGTGGCCCACCCTGTCCATTCCTTTCAATATGTCACACTGTTCTCATTCTTTTTCAAGGAAGCAAGAATACAGCACTGAGCATTTCCAGGGAGTTCAGTGCTGCAGTGTCACTTCCTTAACAAAGCATGAGAACAGGGCAAAATGTTGGAAAGAGAGGGTAGGGAGGTCCACATTTATTTGCTGCTAATCTAGCATAGAACCGCTGGCACTACCTAAAATGGGTCTGCTCCTCTATCTCTAGCTGTTGAAGATGTGACAGATCAGAGGACAGGACACTGCATATTTTATGGTCCTGTCCACATCTGGAGTCACTCTGGTGTGGGGTCCTCACAGAATACTACAGGGTGCTTAACTGAACCATGCCACACTCACTCACATTGATCCTATTGGGTGACACCTGTTCTCAAATATAGGAATCAGCAACTGCAATCCTGGCTTCAGGCAGCATTACTGGAAGCAAACAGAGCCATTCTAACAAAGTGGCGACAGCTGCATGCCACATCCCTGCTCACCTGGCATACAGCTGTCTCCAAGCTAGCACTATTCAAAAGGCTCACTTACTCCATGCAAGAGAAAAGTAAGCCATTCTGCAAAAAATGGCCCACCTTTCTCAACTGACATCTGTACATAGCCCCAGCAACCCCACCCATGAACTGGCCAACTGCAGTATAGTCTCTCCTCTCATCAGTGCCAGGGTAAAATGTTAAATGGCACCTACCCCCCTTCCCTCTGATTGTCCCCCTTATTTTTCCTCTCACATTGGAGGATAATACAGTCAACTTGCTCCACAGTTTGGGGCATGGTTTACTCCCCCAAGTAGAACAGCTGATGTGTTATTCTGTTCCAATGTAAAGGGCTTACTTAGCTTTTTGGTGAGTTATATTGCTATGCTTGTACTGCTGTAATTACCACTTTCTCTTATTGATTCTGTACATAACTCAGGACAGGTTTAATGTACTGAGGGTATGCATCTTTGTTTTTGTGTATGCATGTATGAAAACCCTTCAATAAAAATTGGCATGATAAAAAAGATAGGTCACTTACAATGTCACAATCAGTGCAGTCACAGCACTGAGGAGGTACAAAGAGGAGTACATATATATGACAGCATACAGGTAAAGAACTGCTCTTCTTACCACACTTAATACTATCTGATAGAAAATTAGAGTTGCTCGGATAGTGCTTTTGTGGATCTGACTATCCTCTGTTGGATAGTGCTGGCATCTGACCTAGGATCCGGCCAATGGATCAGAGGTTGGATCCATAGGATCCAACCTCAGATAGATCCGGTGCTTGGATACATTGGTTCTGACCTCAGATAGTTTGACCGAGTCGTTGGCTCCCTGGATCCAAAGGTCAGATCCATTGGATACAGGTTGGATCCATGGATTCCTCGGATACTTACAGTTTTATTTATTTATTAGAAATAATTAGATTACATTTACTTTTGAGCTAAGAGCTCATTTACAAAGGTTCCTCATCAGTACAGTGAATTACAGAGACACAGAAACAAAAAATAATACATATTAGCAGTAATAATATACAAGGAGGAAATCAGATGATACAATGTAAGATCTTAGATACTTACAGGCTAGAGGAGTAAAAAATGTGAACATGTTGAGACAGCTCTTGTCATAAGTGCTGCAGGTGGGGAGGACAGATGTTTTACTTTTATTGGATGGTGGCCTAGAACCAGCGCCTGTTGAGAAGGACAGGACCTAGAAAAGGAAGTCTAGGAGGTGAGGGGGTGCGATCAGAGTGCGATGGGAGTGACCAACAGAGAAAAACATGGGTTGAGGGGAGAAGAGGAGGTATTGAAGGATTTACCGAGGGGTGGGCCTTTACTGCATGGTATCTGGCTGGGCGGAATTGAGGCGGAGGGGGAGGGAATCCTAAGAGTGTATCCTGAGAGGTTAGATCCTTGGTTGGATGATTATCCCATCCGAGGCTATGTGACATCAAACCAAAATGATAGTATCTGATGGTATCCAGCCTGGTAGGACACTATCTGAGCAACACTGTAGAAAATCTAATGAGCAAAAGGAGAAAAGAAAAAAATACTTTAGAAATAAAAAACAACAGTAGTTGGCTACATTAAAAATTACTCACATTTTCTGCCTGCTATTTTTGAAGCACCTGGCTGTTCAAGGCCAGAAAAGCCTTCATGTCCTCTAAACAGAGATTACATCAGTATGTATGCTGTGCAAACCTGGACCAGTTTAAAGAGATATAGGAATTCCCAATTTACTCTACTATCCAGGATAATTGCAAATGGATGGACAGATACACATATGACGTAGCTGAGTAATGATTCAGTGGACACTGAGGTATTGACTCCTTCAAGCTGTATTCCGTTAAAGTGCTCAGTACTGCACAGAGCTGGTAGGCAAGTTGGTAAAAATATGCCTCAACATTTCACCTTTCTATAAAGGCTTTGTCTCTCTGTCACTCTTGACAAAGCTTTCATAGAAAGGGGGAAACAGTGAATAATTTTTTACTAGCTTGCCTTTTCACCAGCACATGCTGTATGCTCCCAGCATATATGTGCATGTCCCTCCAGACGCAAAGACTCTTCAAGGGTTATTGTCAATTTATTCCTCAAATAGTAGTTCATCTTCATTAAAAGGTCATTTAGTCCCTGTTGGATGTAAATCAAAAATGGATGAGAATGCATTTTCTGTCCTTGCACCAATGCTGAGGAACTGTATTCCAAAATTTATACAGAATATTAGGTCTTATTGCACTTTTACAAAAGGTTTGCAGGAACATTTGTTGGAAGAATCAAAATGTAAATGTTAACTCAGTTTTTATGTTGGCTTGCACGCGCATGCACAAGCAACATTTTGCGGTAGTAATACTGTACTATCACTTTCAAAGGTGTGTCAGTGTTTGGCGAATCCAGGGGATGCTTTAGCCAGTGTGTCCTTCAGCTGCCAACCAGTAAGCATGCTGCTGATGACAGCAGCTTCAGAGAGTGCCACCAACTTGAAAGAAATCCGCCGCTGCTATGAGAGACAGGCTTATCATTGCAATGGTAGATCTGACACTTCATTATGTGCCATTCCTGGTAAAGCGTTTCAATAAACATAGCAGTGGCTCCAGCAGTCCACCTCTGATAATTCCTAGAAAGCTGACTTTGGGGGGGTCCCAATCCTCCTGTCGGCATGCCCCCTTCCCAGTTCAATTTGTTTGACGATGGGAGTGCCCAATCCCCATCGGCATAATGACCTCCTAGTTTCATTTGTCTGCTGATGGGGGTTCTCAATCTCCCTCGGCATCATGCCCCCCCCAAACACAGACATGCTTTCTTTGCCAACGGGATGCCCAATCTCTGTCTGCTTCAGTACCCCCCCAAAAAAAAACAGATGGCACACTGGGAGCCTATCCAAGTGTGCCCTAATGTATTTGTAAAACCTGTGAAAAAAAAAACCTTCCCCTGACGTTGTTTTGTTTTTTTTTGCCCTGTAAAAAAGAAAATGGTCCCTCATGGTCACGATGCCCCTTCTCCCAAGCCGCACCCACCCTCTGCTCATTGCACCTCCCCACACCCCACCCCATACTTACCTCTGGAGGCCTGGTGCGGCGATCTTCGGTGGAGCGGGACATATCTGAACTCTTCAAAAGCAGACTGCAAACTGAAGAATATCATGGTAAGCTGTATAATGGCATCATTGGGGAAGGGTTTCAACTTAGCTGGATATCTCAGCCGTTTTTTTTTGACTTTTGGCTCCAAATTTTCGACATGGTGTTCTTGGTACCCCACCTTATGAAATCAGTCACTGTCATTTCATTATTCAGTCCTGAAAGGTGATTTTGTAGTCACTGTGCAGAATCACCTTTCTGGACCGATTAATGAAACTATAGTGCCACTGTTCATGAGGTGGGCTCCCAAAAAGCCTATGTTGCAAATCTGGTGAAAAAATTCCAAATAATGACTGTGTTATGAGTGTGCATTGTGCAGTTTCCATGCACACTTGTAACTTCAAGAATGTTTTATATTTTCACTCCAGATTTTCAACATTGCCATTTGTTCACACCTCCTTTTCGCACACCTGGCGCACAATGGCATGGTTGCTGTGGTAAATCAGTGTTCGGGACAGATTATGAAAATCACAGTGACAGCATTCATAAGAAGAGGTCCCAAAAAGCCTATGTTGCAAATTTGGTGAAACAATTCAAAAAAATGACTGCGTTACCAGCATGCATTGCGCAGTTTCTACACATGTTAACTTCACCGATTTTTTATATTTTCAGTCCAGATTTTCAACATTGCCATTTTTGCATACCTCTGTATGAACAGTACAGCTACAATTTTTCATATCCTGCCAGAAACATGTTTACACACCTGTGGTGCACCATGGGTGCAGTCGCTGTCCGAAATCAACTTTCAGGACAGAGTAACAGAATTACAGTGCCACTGCTCATGAGGAGAGGTCACAAAATGCCCATGTTGAAAATCTGGTATAAAAATTCCCAAAATGACTGCATTACAGGCGTGCATTGTGCAGTATCTACGCACGGTAGTAAGTTTGCAAATTTTTCATATTTTCTCTCCAGATTTTCAACATTGCCATTTTTTTACACCTCCTCATGAACAGTACAGCTGTCATTTTTTGCATCCTGCCCAAAATGTGTTTCTGCAGCTGTGGCTTCCAATGGCGCAGTTGCTGTGTGAAATCACCTTTCAGGATTGAGTAAAGAAATGATAACGCCACTGTTCATGAGGTGGGGTCCCAAAAAGACACTGTTGAAAATTTGGAGTGAAAATACCAACAAACACCTGGGGAATTAATGTTTCTAACCATACACCCACCCTGTAGAGACTGACAGGCCTCGGGGATGTAACTTGGGTTCGTTAGCCATAATGTTCGAAGAATTCTACCCCCACCCCCAACCTACAGCCACTGACAGGCATTGAGGTGTGCCTTGGGTTCCGTCACCCTAATGTTCACCTCATTCTCCTATATTGCACCCATCTCACTTTATTTCCTTATGGAATGGGGTGAGCATAAGGGCCGTAGACCCCAATGCACACCCCAACACTTGTCGATCTCTGCAGGGTGGGGTGAGGTGGAGTGGTGTAAGCATTATGGCCAACCCAAAGCCACACTCCCAATGCCTTTCAGTCTCTGTTGGGGGGGGGTTGCATTACTTCAGTACTTCACTGCCATTCCTATTTTGCATTTCTAACTCCTGCACTACCAATGCCAATGCCAGCAAGCCAACATTTGGCATTGACAAATGTTTACTACATTTGATGTTGTACATATTGTCTGTATCCTTTTATCTGCTTCAGCCTGAGTGGAGCTTGAAACAGGACCTTTGGTCCAGGGCTCCTACCTGGGAAATGTATTTATTCTTTGTTAACCGGGTAAGGCACATTAGGCACAAGTGCCTGTTTTCAGGGGCAACCTGGGAGCTTTGAGCTGGTTAAGTGACTTGCTCAGAGTCACACAGTATGCACATGCAGGTTGTGGGAATCAAACCCAGGTCTGCTGGATCTACCAAGCTCATCCACAGCTCATTACTCTAATCTCTAGGCTATACTGCCAGCAATGAAATTTAAAATAAAATAATATAAATGCAGTTGTTTTATAAAATGTCTTATCCAGATGTTTTGTCAGCCTGAACGAGCCATTTTAGAAGCCCAATACCCACTCCAGTGTGTGTGGGATGGGAAAGATCACTCTTACTGCACTTTCCAGGTAGATGTCAGCACTCAGCTACACCTCATTCTTCACAATGCACATGAGGTGTACAGTAAAATTTGTAATACCACACACACACTGTTGTGAGTTATTGATAAGTAACATCCTCCTCCCTCCACTAGATAGAGGGCAATTGTTATTGGGCTCATTGTGGGGTAATGGAGTGCTAGGTAGGGCCTGGTTTGTTAAGGGTTACTTCCAGAGGCCCAGGATTCCAAAGTGGGAGGAGCCTTGCTGTGTACTTAAGGAGTACTCAGGCACTCTTTGGGCTCTTTCTCAGAGTAGAGGCAGAAAGTGATTACTGTATGTAGACACTAAGTGAGAGGTAGGCAGGCCCTGGGTGTTCTCCACTGTGGTACTCAGGGTCCTTGAATCTTCCTTTCTGGGGTAGGGATCCTGAAGCTGAAGGGATACTGAGAGTCAAAGTTTATGTGATGGGACACCTGTCCATGGATTTGTTTAAAACAGAATGTGGGCTGTATTGTTCAGTGAGCCCAGAAACAAACTAGATGTCGAACTGAAAGCTATTGGCACCTCTCCTAGTATCCTTCTATGAACTCAAGATTTGTTAAAAGACTGAAATGCCCCCCAAAAGTAATTGCATGAATGCCTAGATAAAGATTTGGAGGTGAATTATAACTGAATATCTGGTGTGCATCAGAGAAGATTAAATTATTTGGTGGTGGGATGGCTGCCTCCAGAGCAACCCCTTAAACAAGGGAGGGCCCCTGGGGTCCCCTACCCAGTGCAGGTCCCCTCCTGTGCCAGAGCAATGCTAAAGGTGAGAAGAAGAACATCAGTTGGTGTGTTATGATTTAAAAGGAAACAGCACCAAGGGTGCATACTTTGGATGCAAATACCTTTTGTTTTACTTACTGTTTACAGTAGTATAGTAGATTGTATCAGACAAAGTTTTCTTATTTCCAGGCTGCCATCTACTGTAACTACAAACCCCAGAATCCCCTGCATCTGACATCAGAGTAGGGCTGCAGCAGTGGGACATTCAATAGCCTGAAGTGCATGTTAGAATTTATATAAGCCCTGATCTTGTGTTTGCTGGTCCCACTGTCCTCCTGGGACTAAGGATAGTCATAGAGGACTGTACTTAGCCCCTGGAAAAAACAGAAGAGCAAAACATCTGATCAACAATTATAAAAGCTCTAACATGCACTGCAGCCACTCAGTCTCCCACTGCTGCAGCCCTGCTCTGATGTCAGATGCAGGGGATTCTGGAATTTGTAGTTATGGAAGATGTCAGCCAAGAAGTACAGTAAGCAAAATTAGTCTGACACAGTCTACTATACTACAGCAAACAATTAGTAAACCAAAATGTTTTTTGCACACAAAGTATACATTGGGACTAGCCCCACAGTTGAGTGTGGGACCCTTTGTACCAACATCCCTTTTAATTCTAGTTTCCCAGTATTCAAAGTCAGGCTTCTGATTGTAAGGTGTTTAAGCAAGAAATAATGCCTGACAGGGTGGAAGTTATTTGGCAATACCGGGCTATCCAAGGGTGTAATGAGGCCCGAATTCACAGGCGGAGGGCCTTCTAGCCCCTGGAAGGTCCGGTATTGCCCATACTGCTCACCCTGGAGGGTATTATTGCACTTAGAAAATGGGCTACTTGTGTCTTTTTTATAGGATTAAACACATTTTAAAGTAATCCTATGAAAAATGAGTACAATTCTATTCTTGGTCCTTTTTTGATAAAGTAGTCCCTCTACTGCTGGAATACTTGGTGCAGTAGTTGTCAGTACGGAGAGCTGTTACAGCTCAGTTCACTGATGATTTGCTGTTCATTTCCTGTCCTGCTTTGTGTTTTATTTATTTTTGTTTGTTTACAGTTTCCCTGTCCTCACTGCCTACTCTGAGGACCGAGAACGACTGAGTACTGAAATGAGTCAGATTATTTGCGATCCCCACTGCCTGCCCTGGGGATTTGAAGTAACTTTTTTTTCTCTATAGTTCTCAGTCTTGTTGCCTGCCTTAAGGATCAGGGACTGAGTTAAGACTGTTTTTTCAATTTTGTTTGTAAATTTATGAGTTTCTGGTCCTTGCTGCCTACTCTCTCTGAGCCTGAGGACTGGGAGTATGAAGAAGAGCACTTGAGCGGGAAATGGCAAGCGGTGTTGATGATCAGCCGGGAGAGTGGACCGTACTGTGGCTGCTGTTTGCAGCAATTTAGGTACAGTCTCAAATCATTTTCCATATTTAACACACACACACAAAACATCAGGACTGTGAGTTTAAATGCAATGTATTGGGTCTTGGGATGGTCGCCAATACAGAAGGGGGAAGGGGACCGGCTGCATAGCTGTGGAGTGGAGTGGAGTGGAGTATAGCAGGTTGGGGTGGTAGCGGTAGCAAGCAACATCTGAAGTGGCACCTGTGATGATCAGTGTGGTGCAGTGTAAGGTAGGCACCACAACTGATTTTTGTTGCTGAAGTAATTGCTTTTCTTTATTCTGTTAATTTAGGTGACTACCCTTGTGTGTGGTTGGGGGGGGTGTTCCCTTGCCCACTCGCTTTGTAAGCTAAAATCAATGTAAGCGGGATCTGTGCTGGCACTAAAAATGACAGGGAGTTTCAGTTTCAGGAGCAAGTGGGCGACCGTTTGGAGGCAGGAGGTCTGAGAGCATGGTTGGCTGTCCAAGAGTGGAACAAGAGGGTGTTGTAAAAAAAAAAAAAAAAAAAGAAAGAAGAAAAAAATAGCAGGGAGAAATGAGCCCAGTGGGAGAATGGCTGGAGGACTGATCGGGTCTCAGCTCTCGCTAAGTGAGACAAAAAAATGCTGGGCATTTTAAATTGAAAATTCCAATTGCAGTTTGATTTTGGTGATGAGGTTGGTGTAGACTGGCACTTTTAATACCCGGAATCTGTTGTCTGATAGATGCCCACCTTGCCAGGTCTATCAGCCAGTCACAGCCTGGGATTTTCTTAGTCCATTTTCTAAGATAAAATAGTTCACTAGTGACTGTACTTTGTGTGAGCACTGGCATATACTAGTATGCTGCTTGTAATACTAGTAAAGACCATACTGTACACCATTCAATGTCTCCATGTGACAGGTTTGAATAAGGCCCTGCCCCATTTGTTATGTAGAAAAAGTTTAAATGCAAGGGTCTGCTCTATCCTCTTCTTTTCTGTCTCTTGTCTGTCTGGTTGCGCAACCAAATTTTCTTGTGAGACCTAGTAAATGATCACTCTGATGGTTTCGCAATTCTCCACCTCTCGCCATCTCTCTGCCTTCCCTTGCTATTTCTGTCTTTTCTCCCCCATCCATGTCTGCGAGTATAAAAATATATGTGACTCTCTGAAAAACTGTATGTGAAACTGGGATCCCTTTGTTTAAAACTGTATATAGTTATACTGTTAAAATGATTGCAAAAACCTATTTGGAACTCAAGAGGTTAACCTGAAACACAGTTTTTAAGTCTTTTGCAGAGCTGTAAACAAGAGATCATTTCTGGGTCACTATGTTCTTTTTGCTGTACCTGCAAGGAACGAAACTGACAACAACATTCTGTAAACTTACAAGAACATTCCGTGAGAAGCAGGCTGTCTTAATGAGTTCCCAGACAAAGACTTATAAAAAGAGCAGCAATGCTTTTGCTATAGAGACAAGGAGAGTGAGAGACTGAGAGACTGAAACTTGGAATTAAGAGGTACCCTCAAAAGAAGGACTTTTTATGTTTGCTTGCATGCATGTGCAAGAAACATGTTGTGACAGCTTGCAGGAGTAGCAGGTTGTGGAGGTGTGGTCGTGTTGTGGCCAATGCCACCGCTATTTTTGGGGGGCTTGTCTCTGTGGCACCAATGAATGAGCACACTGTTTATGACAGCAGCTCAGAAGTGTGCCAACTTGAAAGAAATTCATCGCTGCAATGAGGGAGCGCCCCCCCTCATTGTAGGGAGTGCCTTGCCTGGTGTAACATTTCAATAAACATGGTGGCAGTTGTTGCTGTCCACCTCTCACAGTCCAGCGAAAGCCGATGTCAAGGTTGCCCAAACCCCCTGTCGGCATGCCTCTTCCCCAGTTCATTTGCTGATGGGGAGCCCAATCCCCGTTGGCATGATGTCCCTGTAGTTTAATTTGTCTGCCAAGGGGGTGCCCAATCCCCTTAGCATCATGCCCTACCAAACACAGACCCATTTTCTTTGCCAGTGGGGTGCCCAATCCCCATCAGTTCCAGTCCCCCCAAAACACCCAGGTGCCACACTGGGAGCCCACTCCAGCGTACCAAATGTACCTGTAAAAAAGAAAACCTTCCCGAAACGTTTTTTTTTTAACCTGCAAACAAGAAAACGGTCCCTCATTGTCTGCAGTTCCTCCCTCCCCAACCTACACCCACCCTCTATGCATACCCCACCTCCCCCCCCACCCCATACTTACTCCGGAGGCTGGCGCTGGGATCTTCGGTGGAGCAGAAACATGTCTGCACTCTTCAAAGCCGACCGTGAACTGAAGAAATGCCAGTAAGCTGTATAGTGGCATAAATGGGGGGATTTCAACTTAGGTGGACATCGCGGCCATTTTTGCGGCTTTTGGCACCAAATTTTCAACATGGGATTCTTGGGACCTCACCTCATGAACTCAATCACTGTCATGTTGTTATACAGTCCCAAGAGGTGATTTCACTGTCGCTGCACTGAATCACCTTCTGGGACTGATTAACAAAATGACAGTGTCACTGCTCCATGAAGTGGGTTCCCAAAGCCCATATGTTGCAAATTTCCAGAAAAATTCCAAAATGATTGAAGTTACGAGTGTGCATTGTTCCGTTGCCACACACACTCGTAAGTTCAAGCATTTTCAATATTTTCACTCCAGATTTTCAACATTGCCATATTTCCACACCTCCTTATGAACAGTATGGCTGTCATTTTTCACATCCTGCCTGAAATGTGTTTTCACACATCTTGTGCACAATGACCCAATCGCTGTGTGAAATCAATGTTCAGGACAGATTAAGAAAATCACAGTGACAATGTTCATAAGGAGATGCCCCAAAAAGCCCATGTTGCAAATTTGGTGAACAAATTCAAAAAATGACTGTGTTACCAGCATGCATTGCAGTTTCTACACAGTCAACTTCACCAATTTTTATATTTTTACCCCAGATTTTCAACATTGTCATTTTTGCACACCATGTTATGAACAGTACAGCTGTCATTTTTCTTGTCCTGCCTGAAACATGTTTTGAACCTGTGGCACACAATGGGCACGGTCGCTGAGCGAAATAAATCTTCAGGACAGATTAAGAAAATCACAGTACCACTGTTCATGAGCTGAGGTCCCAAAATGCCTATGTTGAAAATCTGGTATAAAAAATTCCCCAAATAATTATATTATGGGTGTGCATTGCATAGTTTCTATGCACGCTCGTGACTTCACCAATATTTTTATGTTTTCACTCCTGATTTTCAACATTACCATTTTTTTACACCTCCTCATGAACAGTATAGTTGTCATTTTTCACATCCTGTTCAAAATGTGTTTTTGCACCTGTGGTGCCAAATGGCACAGTTGCTGTGCAAAATCACCTTTCGGCCAACGAACTGATAGTGTCACTGTCCATAAGGTGGGGTCACAAAAGGCCCATGTTGAAAACTTGGAGCAAAAATACCAAGAAATGCCCAGGGTGTTAGGGTTTCTGGCCATAATGCCCTACCCTGTAGGGAATGATAGGCGTCAGGGGTGTGACTGGGGATTGTCGAATGTAATGCTCACACCATTCCACCCCACCCTCACTCAACAGCCAGTGACTGGCATCGAGGTGTGCCTTGGATTCTTCAGCCCCAAAGTTCACCTATCCTGCACCCATTTCAGCATATTTCCTTATGGAATGGGGTGAGTGTAAAGCCCAAATAGCCCAAGGCACACTTCAACACTTGTTGGTGTCTGCAGGGTAGGGTGAGGTGAAATGGCAAGAGCGTGATGGGCAACTACCCAAAGGCACACCCCAATGCCTGTCCATCTCTGCAGGGTGGGAATGGGGTTGGCAACAGTTCAATACTTCACTGCCATTCCTATTCTGCATCTGTCTAACTCCTGCACTTCCAATGCTGATGCCAGCAAGCAAACATTTGGCATTGACAAATGTTTGTTTTTCTTCTGTTTGTACTGCTTTTGTAAATAGTTATACTGAATAATATTTATTTTTTATTTTGCTGTTATTGAGACAAATAAAACGCTATCTGTGAATTTTGAAACTGCTCCTGGTTTTCCTATGCTTCCTGACCTGTGCCTCGACAACACTCCTCATTGTTTACTCTAGTGAGCAAAGAAGAGAGAGTGGGCAGTATGGTCTTGCACCTGGTAAGTCTCTGGTACACCTCCAAGTACTGTTAAATATGAATATTTCTTGGGGGTTCCTAATTTACCTTTTCATATCCCCACTTGCCAACTTCTGTGGTTGGTACACAGTTGTGACGCCCTAGTGTTACCCCATAGTAGTGTCCTGCTAATACAAGGCACAACTTACAGTGACACGGACATCTGGCTAGAAACGGAGCTTGTACTGAGCTTCTGCTTCTTTAAAAGATCATTGCCAAGATTAAAACATGGATTCTGTTTTTACTAGTAACTTGTACTAATAATAACTTACTGTTTTTAATTAAAATAAAATGAAGGCCAGCTTTACCGCAGGTATGCGCCAATGTGCTGTTTTCATCACTGGCCCTTGCTTGATCTCCAAAACCCCAAACTATTCTGATGACGTAGTTTCAGTCTTGAGTCACTAATTATTTCCACCCCAGCCACTTAAGCAAAGTGAGGTACTGTATACATTATATGTCTATTTTTTTTAAGTAACTGGGGTACAATCTTATAGTAACAGACTTTTTTGTAGTATATACTAGTCATCTGAGGAGGGTGTCCTATGCTGTGAAATCACTGGCATTGTGCTGCTTCCCACATAATGTTGGGGCTCTGTCAGCCCAAGCAGAGACAATGGGGAAAATACAAACACAGTGCAGAGTGCAAGAGTATGATTTTAATTTAGGAAGGAGTATTTTTTTTACAAATGTAATATAAAAACACATTTCGTGTTGTCACTGAGGTTGTCTGGGCTGCTGTCCCAAATGATGACATTTTACTCAAGAGAGAGATGAGAAATTGTTTTTTGTTTATTTAGATTTTAATTATTACTGTCCTGATAAACAACAGAAGACAGTAGATTTAATCAGGCATTTAGTACACTCGAAGGCTGTGTATCATCAAGGTAGTTTGGAAGAAGAGCAATATGTAAGAATCCTTAAAGGGTGCAAGGAGAGCCAACCCATCAGCACTGTAGTAGCACTGTAGCTCGCTGTGGCAGTGACCTGGGTTTGGAAGAGAGCTTGGGTCATTGGTGGCCAGCCTCCTCTTCCGTGGGGGGGGTAACTCGTTCCGTTGCACTACTGCCACCTGCAGACATGCGGATAATACAGTGTATGGAACACGGGGACGCACGTGCCTCATTGCGTTTCTCATGAGCGCTCCAATGCATGCTTACATCAGGGACTACTTCCCAGTGCTGGCATCCCTATGGGGCAGACATGGCACAAAAGAGGTAGGGGAGAAAATAGAAATACACTCTGGCTGGCAGGATGAACAGCAACCCTCTGCAGGCCACACACCACTGACATAAGCACTGCCCAAAATCTGGATCCCTTGAAAGTGGGTCGATGGACTCCCTGCCACCTCACGGTGGGGACAAGCCATAGGGGACTTGGAAAGGTATGTCTGTGAGAAGCTGAGTGATGGGGCTGGGGGGGGCAGTGTGAAGGAGGGCCAGACAGGGAGGAAGGGGGATAAAAAGAATAATAAAATTAAAAAAAAAAGGATGTGAGGAGAGGGCACATACCTATATGGTTTGATTTCTCTGTCTCTCTACACTACATGCATGTGCTCTAAAGCCTTAAACCCAACACAAACATCATGGGTATTCAAATGCTTGCATTGGGGCCGTCTGACAAAACTTTGCCTAAGCAAAAATCACATTATTTAAACTACATGTTTTAATATGTAAAGCACTCTAAGCCCTAGGGAGGGGGTGCAATAAATAGAATAGTAAATAGGAGACTGTATTATGAGGCTATACCACCATCACGAGGTTCTGGTACATGTGAACCTCGAGAGGTTCCAACCTGTCCCCAGGACCTCACGATGGGATTATAGCCTCATTATACACAGTCCCCTTTTTTTATTATTTGTAATATATGTATCCATGGAGCCATTGTTTCCAAATCCGTAGTCAGCAGCAAGTTGGTTTTCAGTGTATATGGCAATTACAGTAAAAGGCAGCTCGCACTGACTATGAAGATTTGTGCTGCTTTTGCTTGAGATGGAGTTCTGTGTCAAGTAGAATGTGCCAAGAAAATACAAATGTAATAGCATTAGCTTGGAGCTATGGTTCACAGTTCACGCTGCACCAGGAAGTTGTTGGCAATAAGAAAGAGAGAAGTCGGTGTAACCACTCCACCCACCGGCTGGCTTTTACTATTTTTTTTTTTTTTTTTGCTTTGGTAACCAGGTAAGGCCCACTAGGCACAAGCACCTGCTTCCAGGGACAACCTGGGAGCACTGGGCAGTTAAGTGACTTGTTCAGAGTCACACAGTATACAAGTGGAGGTTGTAAGAATCAAACCAAGGTCTGGTCTGCTGGATTTACCAAACTCGTTCACAGTTCATTACTCTAACCTCTAGGCTATACTGCCAGCCCAATACTGTAAATGAGGGTTACAGTAAAAGTCAGCTTGCACACAGATGTGATTAGTCTGTGTGGTGTGACGAAAGCCTGTTGTCTTGTCGAAAATCCATCAATAGTGTTATGGGATTTTGTACAATAGTATAACAAGGAATTTTTTGTATGCATTTTGATGGTATTATTAGGTGTACCCATATATTACATAGCTAGTAATGCATAGGCAACTGAGTGTTATGAAGTTTTTTTACACACCCAAGGTGTGGGATGACCCATAAACCTTGGGACAGAAACTCAAGAGGTTTATATGATCCTCACATACAGCATGTAAAAAAACTTCATAAGCATACAGTCGTTTTTGTTTAATTTTTATGATAACTGCTGCAGGGACATGAGCACAAAAATCAAGTTTCTTAACAGGGAATGTAAAGCGCGAGTGCCCCAAATGACATACTAGCAGGGTATGATATCATACCCGGTTATTACCACATTTGAGCACACTGATAATCATTGTGATAAAGGGGTTCCCAGTTATTATCTATAGAATAATACAGGATGGTGTGCTTTATGAGAATTTAGTACACCTGAGGTGTGTGATGCTACCCAAATAGCGAGAGCAAAGCTCAAGGGGTTTATCAAGCATCACACACCAAGAATGTGTATCAAATTCAAGTAATTACACCATCCTATGATTTATTTGATCTAATCATTGAGCATCAGTTTTTTTTCCCTCTCAAAAATATATACACTGTTTATAGGAAATAATGAAACACTCACCTTGTTGTTTGCCAAAAGGCTTTAACTCATTGACTTTGGGCATAGAGAGGGCCGTTGATGTACTTGTTAAGGTTGGTTTAATTAAATTTAATTTCTCACATATGTGGCCTAGGTGCCATGTGCCTGTGGGATACTACCCCTGCCTGTTGACCCCCTAACAGGTTAAGGGGCATGGGTCCTGCTACGGTGGTGGTTGGGGGTTCTATCCCAAGGTTACAGTAAATAGTGCAGTGCCTTCACCCAGAGTTAGTTAGAAGTGGGTCAAGAGACTGGTTGGCACAGCCCCCGGGATGCTGCACCTACCCACCTTCCCTACCAACCACCCCACGCATTGGATGCCCAACAGCTTCCCAGTACCAATAACTATGAACATCTGGTGATTAACAGCCACAAAATACCCCTAACACAGCAATTTCAAACACCAATTCACAGCTTTCTTGGGGGAGAAGAGGGTTAGGATAGGGGTATCTGGATGAGGGATAGCTGTGTAAAAAAAGGATTATTAGTAGACAATAACAAGGTAATGTCAACATGTGCCCATAGACCTAAACACCCCCAACTGCCCACCCCCCACTGGTACCAGTGTACTGTCCCAAGAGCCTTTTTGGGTACCCTTCTAGTTTCAAGCATGGATGGTGCTATGGGTTGGCCAGCTGCTGGGGCCCTAAAGATTTGAAGAATTACTAGTAATTTGGATTTGAACACTCCCTTTGGGTTCTAGGGCAAGCCCTGGGCACTCATGGTTTGCTGATGCTTAGAAATCTTGGAACTGAGGGGCTCCACTGAAACGGAAGTAAGGGGCTGGGTTCTCAAGAGCACAACATTTGGAATGGCAGAAAAGATGTTTTGAGGCCTTGATCTTGATTGAAGGTCTAGCAGCTTGTCCCCTTGATTGAAGGTCTGGCCACTTGTCACCTTTAGCCTCTTCTGGCCTGTTGCAGAGTACAAACACAGGTCCCACCCAGACTTAAAAGGCCCAGACCTGGAAGTGGCTCTACAGCCCAGCTCCTCACAACTGGTCACAGGTGCCCTATCACCCCAGCAAGTGCCAGTGACCCTCTGAGACTAGCAAGCCCCACTTGAGAGGGATTAGCAAGTTCCCTCCCTGGCTCTGGAGAGTGCCTCTGTAACTGGAAGATGTCACTCTGTTCCTGCACCAACATGCAATTCCTGAGGCAGCCAGGCAACTTCCAGATTTTGGTCCCCAGCGTCATTGGGCACCTTACTTCCAAACTTTTGGCAACAGTTCCACCTCACACCAAGATGCATAGCAGTAGCAGGGATTCTGAGACATGAACCACCTGCTCACCTTTCGCTTACCCAGTACCTTAATTTCAGACCAGCCTTCAAAGCAGCTTTGACTGGCACAATTTTCAGAAATCTCCAGTCTTAAGAACAGTGGTTACCCCCCCTCCGACAGTGACATTTCACCAGCGAGGTCCCCCACAGTGACTACAGTGCCATGCCTCTCTGGGAAACCCACTGGCACTTGCCGCTGTCTGTCAGGGGTCCTGCCCCCAATCAGGTCTGGCCGCAGGTTGATAATTCTAAAGGGGTGCAGGGCACAGCCCTGAGTGGGATTCGAGGGGGCAAAGCCCCTCTAAGAAACACAGTCAGCCTGTGGGAACCGGCAGCCTACTGCAGAATGCGGTCAACCTGCCGGTGTCGCTGACGGGGCGTTCAACATAAATTTTGTCGAGCACCCATCGTGGATCCTAAGAACAGTTCCCACATGGCCTGGCTTGCATCCAGTTTTCTGAAATTTCAGCTCTCCAAGCAGCTTCTCAAAGTCTCAGTAACAGTGCAGGATCTCTGCAGCAGACAATCTCTCCCAAAAGAAACAGCTCAGTACACAATACCTGGAGTGTTCTCACACCAGCTCAGTCTCTCTCTCAGACAGAGTTCACTTTTCTCTCTCTGCTTCATATCTCCACTCAATCTGTGAAAGGCCTTAGACATTTCAGATCTTTCAGCACAGATCCCTCCTGACTTGATAGGATCCTGGCTGAGACTGTCCCAAACCCACAAAATCCCAAGGGTTTTACTCGGGATTCCTGCCTCCTGATTGGCTGTTCCACGTTATCATTCAGCAATATCCACAGTGATCAGTCCTCTATTATCAACTATTGGTAGAGTCTCTTGGCACCTGAAATTAGTTGACACCTTCTCCCAGGAGCCCTCTGGTACCATTCTGGGCACCTAGTCCCTTGAATGACTGCTGACAGGGGTCAAAATATCAGCAACATGGTGGCTGTGATACACAGTCCTATTCTCGTTCACACCATCCCTACTTTTAAGGTCTATTGCAGCCAGCCACAATAAAGTTAATTTACAAATTCCCCACAATATATATAGCCCCTTTGGTGCCCTCTCAAAGTAGCCCACTAGTAAACCTGTGCCCCTAATACTTTGATTGTTGCTGCCACCGGAATACTGCCCCCCTAGGTGGCAGGCAGTAACTTATTAATATTCATCAGGGCTTATGAATTATTCATGAGTCCTCATTTATGATCTGTCTCAAAATGTTCATTTTAAAACAATAGTGAGGCTTTTCATTTGCCTCCTTGAGGTCACCGGTCCCCATTTGGCTAAGGGGGGCACCAAGACCACTGAAGCACTCCCTGCTTGACTGCAAATGTAACCCCCTAGTTGTTGCTATCCCAAGGGCTAATACCCTTGCCCGTTTGACTACGGACAGGTTGAGGGGCCTAGGTCCTATGGCGGGTGCCTCCATCCAGAGGTCAGGGTTTGTAGTGGTTAGACTAGCTTGGTCACAGCCCTCTGGGACACTGAGATCCCCTTTTATTCCCTCTAGTGGCTCACACAGTACACCAGAGTTACAGCCCCAATACCCCACGTATACACACTGTTCACTCATACAGATACCACTTACCCTCGAGACTGATTCTGCAGCCCATCTCTGAGGACCCCCTGTAAAATAAAGTTAAACAACATACACAGCAAAACACAATACTGTTTCCATAAGTACCAACATCACAGACAGTATATAGTATAACAACAACAAATCTGATTTATTTAGGGAGCAGTAACACTGGAGGGGGAAATCAGGTTAATTGGTGGCATTAAATCACAGTACTGTGCACACATACATGGTCTGAAAAGTCACACTCTGTGTACTACTCAGGTTGGGGGGGGCTAGCCAGGTCTGTTGCCCAGGGTTGGCCGGCAGGTGCAGATGGATGGGACCCTGTAGAAGAAAATATATGCACAACACCCCAATTGTAATCTGGAGCCGGATGGCTCAGTCCATGAAGCAGGGAAACAACAAGAATTAGATGACACACTTGTGATTGAAAACAGACTGCAGGGGAATACCCTGATTTGTACTCACAATACCCAAGCTGAGGACCGGATGGTAGATGTTCTTCTGGATTGCCAGAACAACAGGGCATGGAGACAAGGTCGTTGTGACTGGACCCCACTGCAGTTGATAGCAAACGTATTTAGTTCAAGCTAAACTGGGGTTTGCTTCCAGCTTCAACACACAGCATAGGAGAATGGAAATAGTGATTCCCCACAAGCACTACACACATTCATATGTAAAAGGAAAGTACTATACCAAGCAGGCTGCTCCTCGATCCCAATTGCAATTACTGCAAAATACCCAGGAGAACACACAGCAGCTTCAGTTCCTGACAGACCGAGCATGATTCAACAATTTCTCTAGTCTTCTACAGGATGAGCCTGGTTTCCACTCTTCAGACTTCCTTCTTTCTCCTCACAATCGGATCCAGTCCAAACTGGCACTTGCAATGACTGCAGGCCAAACCTCAGGGCCTCACACACGCTTCCCACTTGAAACTATACACTGCAGAAGCACAGAGCTCCTTCTCTCTTCACTGTCACAACTGATCTGAGCTTTCCAGTCACAGAGTAGGGCATTTCCTTTAGCTCCAGACCATTCTGTTGGTTGGTTCGGCTGTCACTCACAGTAAGACTCCCTCTGTTGGTGGCAAAAGGTGCCAAGGTCAAAACTACATTTCCCAGAGTCACTGCCCATACAATCCCCTTGTGGCTGGCTCAAAATTAAGAGTCCAAGTTCTGATTCATCCACAGGCTCCATTTTAGGGCTCCCTTAACCCAATTGGCCCAGCACAGCAGTTCAGGACAATAATGAAAGAGCTACACTGAAACAGTTCATGCTAAAATAAAGACAGGTTAGACAAACTACATTTTCCCAGTCACTCTAAATGATTTCTGGCAAACAGTTATATCTTTCAACAAGGCTCCCTCTGCACATGTAGCGACAGCAGAAATGGAGCAAATTAGCAGCAGCTCGGGTGGGATTTGAGCATTAATTACACAGTCCCCCCGTACAAACTAAGTCTGCAGGGGGACAGTTTTTAAAGAGACAGTACGTGGAGGCTCAAATAGCACTCACTTGGAACCACATTTAAACAGCTCAGATACTGAACACCGCCCAGACTTGGAGCATTCAGGCAAGCTCCTGGAAGACTTTTGGGAACCCCCATTTGCAGGGGGTTACACCCTTCCTCGCCTGGAAAAATTTGGCGTCCTCGTCGAGTAAATACCCCATAAATTTCAACACAACCATATACATTTTCATCAATATCACATTAGGCTTATACGTGTAATTATCAGTCAACATATTTATTTAGTTGTTTAACCAGACATAGCACACTAAGCTGAAAGCTTTTTTACAGGAGCTACCTGGGAGCACAAGGAGGTTAAGTGACTTGCTCAGGGTCACACAGTATGCCAGTATGCATACATATCACCTTACCAGAAACACATTTCTGAAACTTTTCAGTACATCACTTTTTTTTCACAGTATTATACACACACTGTACCATAACTCAGGTTATTACCTCCTTTACATGAAACCTGAAGAAAGGGGGCCCTTCCCTATTAGCTACAGTACCTTCGGGCTGGATGAGGCAGGGGCACCATACCTAGACAGCAACACAAGTAACTTGGAGTTAGCACTGATGTTCAGTTTGGGCAATGTGCTCAGGGACATATACACTCCTTTATGGGCAACAGTGAGAGGCAAGTCCACAGGCCTCCCAGGGGAATCATAACTGAGGTGCACCACAGGATTTACAGCTCGACCAGTCTTTCTAGGTGGAACTGTTACAGTCTCTGCGCCTCATTTTCAGCATTGTCCTCATTTGTCAGGGGAGTCTCCATTGGGGTAGAGAGGCTAGAACTTGGGGCACTTTCAGCTCCAGGAGTTACAATCTCTGAGTCCACAACACTTGGCTCAAATGGGGAGTTTTCTGACACTGACAGTGAATTATCAAGGCACTCAACACACTCTTCTTGTTCTGGTATATCACCAGTTTGTCCCAGTCCATCATTTTCCTCCTCTGAAAACTCAAACAGTTCAACTATACACAATGATTCCATATCATCTGACTTGATGCTTTGCACTTCACTTTCTGGGAGCATTGGCTCCAGGGACAAAGCTGGGAGCTTAGACAGTCCAGAAGGCCCAGCTTCATCTCGAGGATTGACTAGGGGATTGCCCCAAAACAATTGACTCAGTTCGTAAGAAGGGTAGTATTCAAAGCCACACTCACTTTCCTCTGACATGGACTGACAGTCATGTTCAACTGGGACTTGTGGAGGGGAACACTTTAACTCAGCTGCTGTAGGTGTAGGCTTTCTTGATTTTTGCTTAGCAGCAGCTGTAGTCACTGGTCCAGAGGAGGCATTTTCTGGGGTTTCAGGCTCAATCAAGATTTGTCCAATGGGCAGTAAATGATTTCTATGCATTGTTTCCACATCTTTTGAATTATTCTCAGGCCTTACTTTGTACATAGGCAGATCATCTAGTTTGCCCACTACAATGTGAGGGAGACGGTGCCATCTGTCAGCAATCTTATGTTTGCCATGCAGTCCCAGATTTCTTAGCAATACCCAGTCTCCCTCCTGGAGTTCCTGTGCTTTCACCTTTTTATCATACCTTTCTTTGTTGGCCAGATTTCTTTGGGCAGCCATGGTTTGAGCCAGTTGGTATGCATGATTTAGCTGGGCCTTTAACTTTTGCACATTCTGTAAATGGTTGTCAGCTCAAACCCCATCAGAAGAAACTCCAAAACATACATCTACCGGCAGTCGAGCTTCTCTTCCAAACATCAGGCGGTAGGGGGAGAACTCAGGGGCATCACTTTTGGTGCAGTTGTAGGCATGTACCAGGGTGCTAATTTGTTTGGCTCCATCTAGGCTTGTCTTTTAGGTGGAGGGTGCCTGGCATATCTAGCAAAGTGTGGTTAAAACGTTCAGGCTGCGGGTCTCCCTGGGGGTGGTAAGGTGTGGTTCTGGACTTTTGCACTCCCCACAGAGAAAGCATCTCTTTGATTAGATGACTCTCAAAGTCTATCCCTTGATCAGAATAGATTCTTTGTGGGGCCCCATAGTGAACAAGAAAGTTTTCTACAAGTGTAATTCCCCTGCAAATGTGGGTTCCCAAAAGTCTTCCAGGAGCTTGCCTGAATGCTCCAAGTCTGGGCAGTGTTCGGCATCTGAGCTGTTTAAATGTGGTTCCAAGTGAGTGCTATTTGAGCCTCCACGTACTGTCTCTTTAAGAGCTGTCTGCTTGCAGACTTAATTAGTTTGTATGGGGGGACTGTGTATTTAATGCTCAAATCCCACCCGGGCTGCTGTCAGTACGCTCTATTTCTGCCATTGCTACATGTGCAGAGGGAACGTTGTTGAAAGATATAACTTTTTGCCAGAAATCATTTAGAGTGACTGAGAAAATGTAGTTTGTCTAACCTGTCTTCATTTCAGCATGAATTGTTTCAGTGTAACTCTTTCATTTTGGTCCTGAATAGCTGACTTGGACCAATCAGGATGATAGGGAGACCCTAAAATGGAGCCTGTGGATGAATCTGCACTTGTTATCTCAATTTGAGCCAGCCACAAGGGGATTGTATGCGCAGTGACTCTGGGAAATGTAGTTTTAACCTTGGCGCCTTTTTCCACCAACAGAGGGAGTGTTATTGTGAGTGACGGCCGAACCAACCAACAGAATGGTGTGGAGCTAAAGGAAATGCCCTGCTCTGTGACTGGAAAGATTAGATCAGTTGTGACTGTGAAGAGAGAAGGAGCTCTGTGCTTCTGCGGTGTATAGTTTCGCGGGGGAAGTGCATGTGAGGCCCTGAGTTTTGGTCTGCAGGTTTTGTGAGTGCTAGTTTGGACTGAATCTGAGTTGTGAGAAGAAAGAAGCATTAGAAGTGTGGAAATCAGGCTCACCTTGTAGAAGACTGGAGAAATTGCTGAATCGCGCTCGGTCTGTCAGGAACTGAAGCTGCTGTGTGTGCTCCCAGGTATTTTGCAGTAATTGCGATCAGGATTGAGGAGCAGTCTGCCTGGTATAGTACTTTCCTTTTACATATGAATGTGCGTAGTGCTTGTGGGGAATCGATATTTCCAATCCCCAGTGCTGTGTGCTGTGTGTTGAATCTGGAAACAAACCACAACTTGTCTCGGACTAATTCCGTTTGCTATCAACTGCAGTGGGGTCCAGTCACAAGGATTTTGTCTCCATGCCTTGTTGTTCTGGCAATCCAGAAGAACATCCACCATCCAGTTTTCAGCTAGGGTATTGTGAGTACAAGTCAGGGTATTCCCCTGCAGCCTGTTTTCAATCACAAGTTTGTCATCTAATTCTTGTTGTTTCACTGCTTCATGGACTGAGCCATCCGGCTCCGGATTACAATTGGGTGTTGTGCATATATTTTCTACTACAGGGTCTTATCCATCTTCACCTGCCGGCCAACTCTGGGCAACAGACCTGGCTATCCCCCCCCCATCCTGGGTACCCAGAGTGTGACTTTTCAGACCCTGTATGTGTGCATAGTACTGTGATTTAATAATACCAATTAACCTGATTTCCCCCTCCCATGTTACTGGCCCCTAAATAAATCAGATTTGTTGTTGTTATGCTATATACTGTCTGTGGTGTTGGTACTTATGGAAACAGTATTGTGTTTGCTGTGCATGTTGTTTAACCTTATTTTACAGGGGGTCCTCAGAGACAGGCTACAGAATCAGTCTCGAGGGTAAGTGGTATCTATATGAGTGAACAGTGTGTATCATGGGGTATTGGGGCTGTAACTCCGGTGTACTGTGTGAGCCCTAGAGGGAATAAAAGGGGGTCTCAGTGTCCCAGAGGGCTGTGACCAAGTTAGTCTAACCACTACAAACCCTGACCTGTGGGTGGAGGCACCCACCATAGGACCTAGGCCCCCCAACCTGTCCGTAGTCAAACAGACAGGGGTAGTAGCCCTTGGGATAGCGCCATCTAAGTGTTACATCTTGGAGGCACCACTGGGATTAGCGTCCTCTAGTGGCCACATTTATGAATCACTGTTAAAAATAAATGGATACCCCAGCAGAAGTGGCTGTACACCACTTTGTGGGGTGGTGTACTGGGCAGGAGATCGACCCCCAAAATGCTGTATTATCTTGGATATCCCACTGGGTACCAGTCTGGACACTGTAGAGGGAGTACTTTCCAAGATGGAAGGTTTACAAAACCCTGTGGTGGTAGGTCGACATGCAAATCTGCTCACCCACACTTTCATGGCCCTAGTAGAGTATAAGGACCCCATATATAGCTCCAAAGTGCCACAGACTATTACCCAAGAGGGAGCCCTCACTGCCTGGAGAGTGATAACTAAGGACAGTAAAGACCCGGGGGGGGAATGACCCCCCCACTATCTGAAACTTTTGAGGAGAAATTTGCTAAATTGTTGCAGAAGGAAGGGAAAACTGTGGAGGATTTAAAGAAACTATTATTGCCACCTGGGTGCATTCCTCCCCTAACACCCTCTTCCCCTTCCACACCCGTTATTGCCCCTTCTTCTGTGCCAGTGCTAGCCCTTATGTTTGTACCTCCATTAGTCATGACTATTACAGTAAGCTCAAAGTATTCTCTGGCATCCGCCCCACTCCAAATGGGGAGGTCGATCTGGAAACTTGGATAGACTCTGCTACTCTTGCCGTACAAGACTGGTAATGCTCTGAGGCAGAAAAAAGGGCTCGCCTGGGGGAGAGCCTCCAAGGACCCACCCACCATACGTTTCACTCCCTGAGGGTCTCTGACCCTGACACCAAAGCCCAAGAGTACATAATTGCCCTTGAAAATGTGTTTGGGGGCACCACTAGTGTTTGAGGCCTTGAAATGGAAGCTTAAAGATGTTAGACAACAGCCAGAGGAATTGTTATCTGCCTATATGGATCGATTAGAGGGAATCTTGCAAACCATTTTTCGAAAGGTGGGTTGGACCCGTAGTGAAGTGGACCAGGTATAACTGGATCATATACTCTGCTCTGCCCACATCCTCCACCACAAGATGTAACCCCTAGGTGATGCTATCCCAAGGGCTACTACCCCTGCCTGTTTGACAATGGACAGGTTGAGGAGCCTAGGTCCTATGGTGGGTGCCTCCACCCAGAGGTCAGGGTTTGTAGTGGTTAGACTAGCTTGGTCACTGCCCTCTGGGACACTGAGACCCCCTTTTATTCTCTCTAGTGGCTCACACAGTACACAGGAGTTACAGCCCCAATACCCCACGTATACACACTGTTCACTCATATAGATTCCACTTACCCTTGAGACTGATTCTGCAGCATGTCTCTGAGGACCCCCTGTAAAATAAGGTCAAACAACATACACAGCAAACACAATACTGTTTCCATAAGTACCAACACCAGAGACAGTAGATAGTATAAAAACAACAAATCTGATTTATTTAGGGGGCAGTAACACTGGAAGGGGAAATCAGGTTAATTGGTGGCATTAAATCACAGTACTGTGCACACATACAGGAGCTAAAAAGTCACACTCTGGGTACCCAGGTTGGGGGGGGGCTAGCCAGGTCCATTGCCCGGGGTTGGCCGTCAGATGCAGATGGATAGGGCCCTGTAGAAGAAAATATATGCACAACACCCAATTGTAATCTGAAGCCGGATGGCTCAGTCCATGAAGCAGTGAAACAACAAGAATTAGATGACACACTTGTGATTGAAAACAGGCTGCAGAGGAATACCCTGACTTGTACGCACAACACCCAAGCTGAAAACTGGATGGTGGATGTTCTTCTGGATTGCCAGAACAACAAGGCATGGAGACAAAGTCCTTGTGACTGGACCCCACTGCAGCTGATAGCAAATGGATTTAGTCCGAGACAAGCTGGGGTTTGCTTCCAGCTTAAACACACAGCACACAGCACTGGGATTGGAAATAGTGATTCCCCACAAGCACTACACACATTCATATGTAAAAGGAAAGTACTATACCAGGCAGACTGCTCCTCTATCCCAATCGCAATTGCTGCAAAATACCTGGGAGCACACACAGCAGCTTCAGTTCCTGACAGACCGAGTGCGATTCAGCAATTTCTCCAGTCTTCTACAGGGTGAGCCTGGTTTCCACACTTCCAGTGCTTCTTTCTCCTCACAACTTGGATTCAGTCCAAACTGGCACTCACAAAAGCTGCAGACCAAAACTCAGGGCCGCTCACGTGCTTCCTGCGCAAAACGATACACTACAGAAGCACAGAGCTCCTTCTCTCTTCACAGTCACAAATGATCTAATCTTTCCAGTCACAGAGCAGGACATTTCCTTTAGCTCCACACCATTCTTTTGGCTGGTTCGGCTGTCACTCACAATAACACTCCCTCTGTTGGTGGAAAAAGGCGCCAAGGTTAAAACTACATTTCCCAGAGTCACTGCCCATACAATCCCTTTGTGGCTGGCTCAAAATTGAGATACCAAGTGATGATTCATCCACAGGCTCCACTTTAGGGTCTCCCTGTTATCCTGATTGGTCCAAGTCAGCTATTCAGGACCAAAATGAAAGAGTTACACTGAAACAGTTGGTGCTGAAATGAAGACAGGTTAGACAAACTACAGTCACTCTAAATGATTTCTGGCAAACAGTTATATCTTTCAACAAGGCTCCCTCTGCACATGTAGCAACGGCTGAAACGGAGCGAATTGACAGCAGCCTGGGCAAGATTCAACCATTAAATACACAGTCCCCCCATACAAACTAATTAAGTCTGCAAGCAGACAGCTCTTAAAGAGACAGTACATGGAGGCTCAAATAGCACTCACTTGGAACCACATTTAAACAGCTCAGACACTGAACACCGCCCAGACTTAGAGAATTCAGACAAGCTCCTGGAAGACTTTTGGGAACCCCCATTTTCAGGGGGGTTACACAAGTACTTTTGCCACAGTGGATGCCTTCTGGTCCTTGGTGGGGAAAGCTTGGGCATATCTTGTAAAATGGTCAGTAACTACCAGCACATTACTAACATTTTTTTGATCTTACTCTAAACTCAGGAAATCAACACAGACCAGCTCCATGGAGGCACTGGTGGTGATGTTAACAAGGGGGGAAGCCCTCTGGGGCAGGGCTTTCCTCTGAAAACAGTGACTACATGTTCAAATGTGTTGCTCAATATCAGCCCCCATCTTAGGCCAATAGAATCTGGATTTCACCAAGTCAAGTGTTCTGTCTATACTAAGGTGCCCCATGTGGTTGTGTAAGGACCTCAGTACTGAGTCTCAAAAGGCAGTGGGAAGCACTAGTTGTTGTTTGTCTATTTGTCCCCCTCTGTCTACTGTTTCTCTGTATAACAATCTCTTGATCAGTTTCAGCTTAGGACCGTCCTTGTATAACAGTGCAGTTCTCAAATCAGTGGAGCGTAATTTGGACACATCTTTCCCTGCGTGGAGGGCTTCTAAAGCTAATTTGATCATGGGATCTTGGGATTGAGCCCACTGAATACTGTCATTGTCCAGCTGAGGCAGTGCACCAATATCTATTGCAGAAAAGTGGCAATAAGCAGCAGGTATGCAATTCTCAGAAGGTCCCAAACAATCCACCATACAGTCCACTGCATCCGTGGACATTTGTTCCTCCCTGTCAAACTTCTGGCAAAGTGCTCAAATATCAGGTTCTGACAGTCTGACCCAGTCATTCTGGGGAACAGGCCTCTGGGTGAGAGCATCAGCATCTATGTGGTTCAGGCCTGCTCTGTATTCAACAGCATAGTCGTATGTAGATAATGCAGAAAGCCACCTATGGCCAGTGGCATTCAACTTAGCTGAAGTCTGCACATACAGTAGGTCAAAGGCTTATTGTCAGTTTTTACTAGTATCTTAGCCCCATACCAGTACTCATGGAACTGGTCAACAATAGCCCACTTCAAAGCTAGGAACTCTAACTTATGTACAGGATAGTTTTTTTCAGATGGGGTCAGGCTTCTACTGACAAAGGCCACTGGTCTCAGGCCATTCTCGTGCTCTTGGTACAATACAGCCTCCAAGCCTTGCAGGCTAGCATCAGTGTGCAAAACATAGGGCTTCGCTGGATCTGCATAGGCAAGGACAGGAGCGTGGGTAAGTTGATATATAATCTCATGAAAAGCAGCTTCACATTCAGGTGTCCATCTGGCTCCAAATACTCCATTAGGATGGAAATACACTCTCTCAGGCTCAGAAGAAACCGACCTCTTATATTTTTTGTTAGTACGAGGGTAACCTTGAGTAAGATTAAATAAAGGACGAATCACTCTTGAATAGTCCTTGATGAACTGGCGATAGTAACCACAGAATTCCAGGAATCTTTGTAGTTCTTTTAGATTGTGAGGCTGTAGCCAGGTGGTCAAGGCCTCAACTTTACTTGGGTCTGTTTCTATTCCCTTGGTGGATACTATGTGTCCCACATACTTTACAGAGGTTTGGAAGAACTGACATTTATTGATGGATAATTTAAGGCCAAAGTCTTCCAGTTGGTACAACACCTTGAGCAATTTGCTCTCATGTTCCTCCAGTGAGCTGCTAAACACAATAACATCATCTAGGTATACCAGGCACTCTAACAAGTTCATGTCCCCCACCGCACACTCCATCAGTCGTTGAAAAGTGGCTGAAGCACCTGAAATCCCTTGAGGCATCCTCATGAATTCATAGAAACCAAGAGGACAGATAAAGGCTGTCTTTTCACTGTCTTCTGGGGCCATCGGGATCTGGTAGTATCCACTGAGAAGATCCAACACTGAGAACCACTTACTACCTTTCAGGCAGTCTAAGGCATCCTGAATGTGGGGCATTGTGTACTGATCAGGAATAGTCCGCTGGTTCGAGGTGCGATAATCCACGCACATCCTTACTGTCCCATTCTTTTTCCTCACTACCACGATAGGTGAAGCATATGGGCTTCTGGATTCTTGTATTACACCAGCAGCAAGCATCTCTTGCAGATGCCATCTCACATCATCTATGTCAGCAGGTGCCAGGCCGAGACCTCTCACGAAATGGTCTTTTCATCATGCAGCCGGATATGGTGCTCAGCTCCTGTATGCATCCCACGCCCCATTCCTTTAAAGAAACACCTATCCTCTGGGCAAGCTTCTCACTGATCCTCACTTTCCATTCAGCTGGCAATGGGGAGTCACTGAAATCAAACAAGTCAGGTGTTACTATGTCATTCTTCCCCGAACTCTTGCTACTGGGTAGCACTGCAGTGTCTGCACAATGCACATTAGCCAGGGTGCAACCTCTATTTACTTGAATCTCTCTGTCAGACACATTAAAACTTGAACCATTACCTATCTGGCATAAGCATGGGCTTAGCAGGCAAAGTACTAGGCTTGACCTGCAGTCCCTCCGGCAATTTTCCATCGCCTGGTGCATCCAACATTAATATTTTATTCTTGACATCCTTTCTGATATGGACCTCTCCCTGTAAGGTACACTGGGCATTTGGCACCAGGATCAGAGACTCAGGATCCTTCTTCCAGACAATTCCAACTGGTTCCTCTGGTTCCACTTTGTCAGCATCTATCTGGGCATCGTAGGCCTTCCTGATCAAGGCCAGAATTCTTATAGCTGTACCAGTCTGGGACCCCTGTTTTTCATAATACAACTCTGCCAGCCGTCCAAATATATGTGCATTAGTCCCAATTAGTAGAGAACCCCCATCATGCAGTAGGGGGACACACTAAGGCCAGGGTCTCTACTTGCTTGGCCACTCCAGCCACGGAGGTGGGAAAAGACAGCCAAATTTGGATATATATCCAGAGTAGGGGTAGGCCTTCTCACTTAACCCCCAGACATGCAACACCTCCAATGGTTGTAAGGGTACATCAGAGAAATGCTTCTGATACCAGTCTTGGAGCATAATTGTCACTTGGGAGCCACTGTCTAATACAGCTCTTGTAGACACTCCATTCACCTTTACAGTGGTCTCCATGGAGGGACCCTCTATTCTGGACCAGTCTGGAGAGGAGGTAGCAGTGACCAGGGCAACTGGCCTTGCCACAAAAGCACGGAGTTAGCATTTTTGAGGCCCTCACTGGGATCATTTTGTACCTCTTAACCACTGATTTGTTCTCTGAACTCTCCTTGTAGCCTATATGCAACTTTGTCTGTGTCTTTGAGAACAGGCATTCTCTCTTCATGTGCCCATCCTTCCCACAATTATAGCAAAACATACTTTCTGAGTTTGCTGGTCGAGGCATCACACTGGGAGCCAGGGTGAGGGTACTACTAACTGAAAACCTTGGTGCCATTTCTGTCTCGCGGGGGATAAGCATTTGAGACATCTCATCAATTTCCCCACTTCCATGGTCAAGACATTGAGTTTTGAGCTGTTGTCAGCAGGAGATGACAGGTATTCCACCCCATAGCAGATGCAGTCGGATGAGGGTCGGGCCTGTACTTGCAGTGAGCGGCCTTCATAAAGAGACTGTTTTATTTTCCTGAACCTCTCAGCAGTTCACCAGATGGTGGCACACCTCATTGGTCCCCACTTCACAAGGACCTTCCGATGCTGCGATCATTTGGGCTGCGCTCACCCCAGAATTAAAATCCCCCTCCTCATCTTCAACCTCCCGAAGTTCTTTTATTAATTCACAATAGTCCGGTGGGTTACCCCTTCTGTCTGGGAGCCTTAATTGAAGGAGCTGCAATTTAGAATGCTTTGCATGCTGTAGTAGGTGCTCCAGCCTTACATGGTTTAAGTCACTGGTGGCCACCCCACCTTTTCAGTAAGCATTCTGCAGAGCTCCTTCCAGACGAGTAACATATGCAGAAAAAATTTCCCATGGCCACTGTTTTGTACCTTGAAATTTCCACATCAAGCTCTCCCCTGACTCAATGCTCCCAAAATTGCCTTCAAGTGCAGATAGGTACTTCTGGGCAGATGCTGGGATTTGTAGACCTCTATAAATGTAATGGCCTCTAGGGCAGGACCCTCAGACTCTATGATTCTTTTTCATTTCTCAGCCTCACTGCCATTCAGGCATCAGTGGGGCAACGTAATCTATTCAGGTGTCCCAATCATCCTCCCCTGGGGGTGGAGAGGGTGCCAGAGAAGATCCTCAACATTCGGTAAGAGTCGTGACTAATGGCAGGTGCAGAAATAGAAGCCTGCATTGGTTCAGCCACAGAAAGAGGGGCAATAATGGGTGCTGGAGTGGGAGGCGGTGTTGGGGGAGGAACACCACCAGGTGGCAGAAATAACTTCTTTAAGTCACCACAGTTTTCCCTTCCTCCAGCAAAAACTTAGCAAATTTCTCCTCAAAGGTTTCAGATAGTGAGAGGGGCTCATTTCCCCCTGGCCTTACTGTCCTAGTTATCACTTCTCCAGGCAGTGAGGGCTCCCTCTGGGGTAATAGTCTGCAGAATTCTTGAGCTATCCATGAGGTCCTTATACTCTACTAGGGCCATGAATGTGTGGGTGAGCAGATCAGCATGTTGACCCACCACCACAGGGTTTTTTAAACCTTCCATCTTGGAAAGTACTCCCTGTACAGTGTCCGTATTGAGGGTCGATCTCCTCCCCAGTACACCACTCCACCAACCGGTGAACAGCCACTTCTGTCGGGGTACTCATTTATGTTTTTTAACAGTGGTTCAGAATGTGGCCACTAGAGGACACAAAATCCCAGTGGTGAGCCTCAAGATGTAACTCTAGGTGGCGCTATCCAGGGAGCTGCTACCCTGCCTGTTTGACTACTGGACAGGTTGAGGGGCCTAGGTCCTATGGCGGGTGCCTCCACCCAGAGGTCAGGATTTGTAGTGGTTAGACTAGCTTGATCACAGCCCTCTGGGACACTGAGACATCCTTTTATTCCCTCTAGTGGCTCACACAGTACCCAGGAGTTACAGCCCCAATACCCCACGTGTACACACTGTTCACTCATATAGAGACCACTTACCCTCGAGACTGATTCTGCAGCCCGTCTCTGAGGACTCCCTGTAAAATAAGGTTAAACAACATACACAGTAAAACACAATACTGTTTCCATAAGTATCAACACCAAAGACAGTATATAGTATAACAACAACAAATCTGATTTAGTTAGGGAGCAGTAACGTGGGAGGGGGAAATCAGGTTAATTGGTGGCATTAAATCACAGTACTGTGCACAGATATAGGGTCTGAAAAGTCACACTCTGGGTACCCAGGTTGGGGAGGGGCTAGCCAGGTCCGATGGCCCCGGGTTGGCCGGCAGGTGCAGATGGACGGGGCCCGCAGAAGAAAAAATATATGCACAACACCATAATCCGGATCCGGATGGCTCAGTCCATGAAGCAGAAACAATAAGAATTAGATGACACACTTGTGATTGAAAACAGACTGCAGGGGAATACCCTGATTTGTACTCACAATACCCAAGCTGAGGACCGGATGGTAGATATTCTTCTGGATTGCCAGAACAACAGGGCATGGAGACAAGGTCCTTGTGACTGGACCCCACTGCAGTTGATAGCAAACATATTTAGTCCAAACTAAACTGGGGTTTGCTTCCAGCTTCAGCACACAGCATGGGGGATTGGAAATAGCAATTCCCCACAAGTACTACGCACATTCATATGTAAAAGGAAAGTACTATACCAGACAGGCTGCTCTTTGATCCCGATCGCAATTACTGCAAAATACTCGGGAGAACACACAGCAGCTTCAGTTCCTGAAAGACCGAGCATGATTCAACAATTCTCTAGTCTTCAGGGGTGAGCCTGGTTTCACTTCAGACTTCCTTCTTTCTCCTCACAATTGGATCCAGTCCAACTGGCACTTACAACACCTGCAGGCCAAACTCAGGCCTCTCGCACTTCCCGCATGAAACTATACACTGCAGAAGCCAGAGCTCCTTTCTCTTCACTGTCACAACTGATCCCAGGCTTTCCAGTCACAGGCAGGACATTTCCTTTAGCTCCAGACCATTCTGTTGGTTGGATGACTGTCACTCACAATAAGACTTCTCTGTTGGTGAAAAGGCGCCAAGGTCAAAACTACATTTCCTAGAATCACTGCCTACAATCCCTTTGTGGCTGGCTCAAAATTAAGAGTCCAAGCCTGATTCATCTACAGGCTCCATTTTAGGGCTTTCTAACTCAATTTGCCCAGCACAGCAGTTCAGGACCAAATGAAAGAGCTACACTGAAACAGTTCAAGCATAAATAAAGACAGGTTAGATAAACCACATTTTCAGTCATCTAAATGATTTCTGGCAAGAAGTTATATCTTTCTTAACAAAGCCCTCTGCACATGTGAAGTATGGCAGAAACAGAGTGAATTGGCAGCAGCTCGGGTGGGATTCGAGCATTAATTACACAGTCCCCCATACAAACTAATTAAGTCTGCAAGCAGACAGCACTTAAAGATGTAACCTCTTGTTACCCGGGGTTACTAGAATCCCAGTAAGATCTAGTGGTAGGCAGGGAAGGCAGCTTGAGAAACTCCATTTAAATAGGTTTCACACTGTCTCACTCTGTTCTCAGTCTCAGCTGAGACTGAGAGATGACATCACCAATAGAACTGTCGCAGCTGCATAAGCCACATTGGAATCTGCAGCAGAGGGAGTGAAATAGAAGGTTGGGAGTTTTCAAAGTCAGTTCCTGTTTACCTTCTGAAGGAGGAGGAGAGAGAAGCCAGTTTCAAGTGGTGGAGACCGCTGTACAGGTCTCAGTACCCCCTCCATCGGGGGGGTAGAGGAAGTAAAGTATCCCCATGTGATTCCAGGGTAATCCCTAATTTCTGCAGAAGAAAGAAAGCTGCCTTTACAGTTTCAGTTTGTGCTTGAAAAGTGGAAAGAGTTGTACATACCTGTGGGGCACCTGCAAACAAAAGGGTGAGTGTTTGCTCCTAATATGAGGGCAAAAATGTGTTTCTTCAATACAAATGAAAAACGGGATTTGAACTACTATTTGGGAGGCCTATACCAGGACAAACAAATGGAGTAGTATAGCTATGTGCTGTAATTCAAATAATATTGTAGAAGTGCAACGTTCATCCACAACAATCTACATTGAAGTTTCAAGTTGTCCACCGAATGGCTGGTATGGGCTGAGAATGAGGAGAACACCCCATCTTTAGTAACAGGTCCACCCCACAGTTTCTGCAATTGCTACTGCCCCATACGCTGGCAGTGAGGAGGTACCCAGACGTGGGTCACAAATGGGAAAATCTCTAAGAGTCACAGACTCTAAGTAGTGAGGCCACAACAAGGGTAAGAATCTTTGCAGATGGGAGTCAGAAGACAGAAGAAAATCTCTGGTGCAGACTCTAAGTAGTGTGGGAGCCAACAGCAAATGGTTCATTCTTCCAATGAACCGGCAGCCAATGGCAGCAGGGGCAGGCCAGTCGGCTTGTACCAAAACGCTGCAAGTCCGGCTGTGCCTGGTGGTCCAAACCTGAAAACAATAGAATAGTTCATTCTTCCAGGACACATTAGCAGTCTCTAATCTGCATTATCAGTAAACATGTGGGTCCATCTATGCTTTGTTGTGATAGTAGTTGTGAATAAAAGCCACTGAAAATCCATTCTAGTTCCGGACATTACAGCATGTTTATGTGTTCGGATTTACTTGGTGCCCCTCAGCCAAATGCAAACCCAGTCCCCTTGTGCGAATAACCTCATCCTCCCAACCAGATCCCCACAGGTATGCTGCCAGTGCCAACAACATGCCACCATTTTGAAAAAGGCAGGGTGAGGGTTACAAAATGGAGGCACCGCTTTGGATTTGTTAATGAAAGGCGCTGCTTGGGCAGGCTATGTTTTGGCCATCTGGCAGTGAGTAGCCCAAAAGCTAAACAATTTCAGTGTGTTGCTGTGTGCTGTGAATCTTGTGCTGTTTAAAAAATGCCAACTGTTTACCAAGGGCTGAAAATAGAGTGCCCTGTCCCGCATCAAAATTGTTGGCAGTTTTGTCAGCTTTAAAATGAATTCTGTGAAATTTAAACAGGTGCAACAGAGAAATTATGCCTGATATTTGAAACTTTAAAATGAATTCTGTGAAGGAAAGTGGAAGATGGGTAGCAAAGAGAAATTATGCCTGACATTGGAATGCTTTCTGTGAAGGAGAGACTGCGAGTTAATAGCAAGTTATATGGTTGAAATACCCCGCCGTGAGTCAGTTAAAATAAAAAGTGCATTCTATCATTTAAATTAGCCTCCTCGACCGCCATGGAGTAAGACCCTGTGAGGAAGAAGAGCTAATGCATGGCGCCGTGGGTTAGTCAGGCTGCAATCAGTCACCCTCAGCCAGCTCACCTGAGACCTGCATTGAGAGGAGACAGAGTGTAGTGCGTATACTGGCAAGGAGGCAAGTGGAGTATCCAAGAGCTGTAAACAGTTAAAACAGACTTTGAGCCAAAATCGGCCAACCTCAAATCGATCAGGAAATAGCAGTTTGGTGGTTAGAACGATCGCTAGACTGCCCGCCGTTTGTACAGAGCCTAAAACAGCCGCGGCGTTTACCATCGCCTTGACTACTGCAGTCAAGTAAACCTTTCAAAACTGCTCAAACAGTGATTTCAGTAATACCACAAAATGTGTACAGCAGTATCCAAAGTGTAACGACTATGTGAAGTTCTGCCAGCAAATACAAATTAAAAGCCATTGAATGTGCATAAGAAAATAGCTCAGTTTAAGTCCGCAACGAGAAGACTGTGGTTGTAGAAAATGCAACACTAGTAGAAGCAGGCAATCCTGACTAAAACACAAACTTTAAGGACTATAGTTAAAAGATATTACCAGCATGTGAAAAGTCCAAGAAATTCCAAATATGTGTAAGCCAGACGACAGTTGAAGTTTGGTAAAGTTATCAGTAGCTGGGTATAAATCAGATGAGCAGTGGCTTACCCAATTCTAAATGATGCACTGGAGTGCTGCAGCAGCCGTACAGGGTGAGGTAATAAAGTAACCAGCAGCAGAGGAGCCATTTTAAAGCTACAGGTGTGTTCATTAAGTGGGACTTTCCATTACAGTGAACTTTGTTATTTTTCTGAGTTATGGCCTCAGGACCAGCTCGCTACCCAGATCATGCCCGGCTGAGCAACAGCATCAGCAAAAGAACTGAGAGATATTGAAAAGTAGTTGGAGGGCAACTGCCTCCTGATGTGCAATTCTAATTATCAGTGCGTGTATGCAAACATGCAGTACTGAAGGGGATGTCATGATTCCTCACTTGCTGGATGCCTACAAAAATATGGCTTGTATAAAGTGCTCAAACCATTTGGCCTCATGGACAAAAATCTTGATTGGCAGCACAGCACCAAGCGGAGCTGGAGGAAGGTCCTCGGGGTGTGGCACAAAGCGAGAGAGTGCAGGTTAGAGACCAAACCTGAGTTAGCCTTTGGATGCTGACTCAGAAAGTTTGATAGCATCAATAGACCCTCGGTGGGGGGCTACAAAGTCTCTAGGTGAAGATGAGATACGAAGGCCTTACAGATAGGAGGTGTCGCACTGTGCCTAATGATGAATGGATAGTCTCAGGAAAAGACTGCTCACTCATGATCCTCAGTGAAGAGGAAGATGAGGGGAACATATGTGGCCTTGTGAAAAGGCGGGTACACAGCCTCTAGATCTTGCCTCAAAGGAATGTATTGAAGAAGTAGTGATGCCACCGCCCAGCTTTACAGGAGGGAAGTCAGATCCGCTTCTAATTTCTTTGAGAATCACAGGCGGGAACCAGACTGGCCACCCCAAAGCCCAGCGATCTCAGTAGACCAAAGCAAATAAGAGGAGACACTGGTTCGCAGAAAGGCAAATGAGATCTATAGTATGACCTTTCCACCCTTTCCCGGAAGTCTGGGAGAGATTGAGGACACTGAGAAACTGGATCTGGATGAAGCAATGAAAGTGTGCATCCTGGGCCAACAAACATGAAATAGACTGTTCCACGAAAAGTATACCCAGTGGAGAGAGGCAGGACACTGTTTAGGGACAGAGTGAGAAGAGTGGATGGAGGGGACATGAAATTCCACTGTGTGAATATATAACGCCCAGATAGAGTAATAATTAAACTGACCCAGCACTATTACCCCAGTGCAAGGACCTCAGCAAATAACCCCGTTCACAAAATGAGCCGGCAGTGTGAAGAAGATGCCACAGACTGTGACGTGGCTCATTGATCCATATGAATAACCAGGACTCAGGTGCTCATTCATCAGTCTGATGTACTGTCCTGTCCAGCAACCATCCATCACCAGATGACTTCAGATCCAGAGGACACCAACCCAGCTGTTTCGTTCCATCCTGGTACTGGAGACGCCGGACCAGCTGTTTTTCTTTTGTTCCTGTTCAAGGTTCCATCTCAGAGATGACATCATCCGCTGTTTCCAGATGCCCTCCTGTGTCCCGGAAGATGTCCTCAGCTGTATCAGAAAAATGCTGCAGGGAGGTCTTCCAGGCAGCTTTATAGATTTGTACTACAAATGGCTGGTAAGTCCAAAACTTTTCTATCTTTATGACATTGCAGCACACACCCACACTACAGACTTCAAAATGTGTAGACACAAAGACTCTCCCTTCTGGACTTTGGCCTATTAGAACTGTGCTACCGGGCTGGCCCCTGGAGACTCTTCAATGGACTAGCCTTGGACCTTGTGAGTCTAGTTAGACTTTAGGCACTCCATACCCCAAATGTGTATCGAATAATGTTATTATTGCAATCTAAACAAATACTGTTTTTCACTTTCCTAAAAAAACTTTTGGGATTTTTAAGTGTTTTGTATAGTAGGGTTTGAGTAGACTGTATGCAGATTAGAGTGTGTTTTGTCTTTCTTTTCTTACAGGTGTTCTGGAAGACAGAAGAGAAGACATGAAGAGGAGGAGTCAACGGAGTTCCTCACAAAGCTTATTAATAGAAATTTAAAATCTGTGTTGTATATATGGCTGTTATATTAACCTTTCCTTCACAGGTGTGGTGGGGGTAGGAGGAGGGTGTGGTATTTAATGGTGTGGTTGCAGGTTGCCCAGGTCAGAGGTCCCGTGTTTTATTTTGTTTGGGAATATTATGTTAGAGGCAGATGGTTTTCCCAGAGGTTGAGAAGTTAACAGGCTGTGGTCCTGAAACAGTCGGGACTACAGTGTGATCTATCGGGCTATACTCCACAGTTCTAGAGCCACTGGGTGTCCATAGTAAGTGGATAGGTAGAGGCTGACATGTCAGCTACAGGCCTCTAGGCCCTTAGTGTTGCCTGCCTGTGCTTGCACATGGTAGGAGGGGCCTGATCACCCCCTCCGCAGGTAGCACATAGGGTGGGATGGCCTAGGTCGGTGCATAATGACTGGGGACAGTCATTTCCTGTCAAGGTGAGTGTAACCCCTTGTTACCCGGGGTTACTAAGAATCCCAGTAAGACCTAGTGGTAGGCAGGGAAGGCAGCTTGTGAAACTCCAGTTAAATGGGTTTCACACTGTCTCACTCTGTTCTTAGTCTCAGCTGAGACTGAGAGATGACATCACCAATAGAACTGTCACAGCTGCATAAGCCACATTGGAATCTGCAGCAGAGGGAGTGAGATAAAACGTTGGGAGTTTTCAAAGTCAGTTCCTGTTTACCTTCTGAAGGAGAAGGAGAGAGAAGCCAGTTTCAAGTGGTGGAGACCGCTGTACAGGTCTCAGTGCCCCCTCCCTCGGGGGTAGAGGAAGTAAAGTATCCCCATGTAGATTCCAGGGGTAATCCCCTAATTTCTGCAGAAGAAAAAAAGCTGCCTTTTACAGTTTCGGTTTGTGCTTGAAAAGTGGAAAGAGTTGTACTTCGCCTGTGGGGCACCTGCAACAAAAGGGTGAGTGTTTGCTCTAATATGAGAGGGCAAAAAATGTGTTTCTTCAGCCTGGGAAATGTGAAGAAATCTGGGATTTGAACTACTATTTGGGAGGCCTATAGTACTAGGACAAACAAATGGAGGAGTGTTAAAAGCTAAAGTGCTGTGTGAATTCATGTAATATTGTAGAAGGGGTGCGACAGTTCATCCACCATTTAATTCTCATTTCAAAGTTTCAGTTTGTCCAGAGAAATGGCTGGGTATGGGCTGTGGGAGCTGGAGGTGGGAACACCCCCCATCTTTAGTAACCAGGTCCACCTCTACGGATTTCTGCTGTGATTGCTACTTGCCTCATGCGCTTGGCCAGTGATGAGGGAGGTACCCAGACGTGGGTCGCAAATGGGAAAATCTCTCTAGGAGTCGCAGACTCTAAGTAGTGTGGGGAGCCACAACAAGGGTAAAGAATTCTCTTTGTGAGATGGGAGTCAGAAGTAAGAAGAAAATCTCTCTAGGGGTCGCACACTCTAAGTGGTGTGGGGAGCCACAACAAGTAAAATGGGTTCATTCTTCCAATGAACCGTCAGTCCAGTGGCCGGCAGGGGAGCCGGGCCAGTTGGGCTGTGTACCCAAAGCGCGCGCAAGTCCGGGCTGTGTGCCTGGTGGGTCCAGAGCCTGAAAACAGTAGAATTGGTTCATTCTTCCAGTGGACCACCTTGTAGTCTCTAATCTGCATTATCAGTAAACGTAGCCCCATGGGGGTCCATCTATGCTTTGTTGTGTTCAGCTAGTTGTGAATAAAAGCCACACTGAAAAATCCCATTCCTGGTTCTGGACATTACAGTTATTGCTTCCTGTGTTCGGATTTACTTGGGTGCCCCTGTGCAGAGTAGCCAAACCTAGGTCCCCTTGTGCCGGGTAACCTCATCCTCCCCGAACCCAGGTCCCCACCAGGTATTGCTGCCAGCGCCAACAGCATGCCACCTGTCATTTTGGTAAAAAGGCAGGGGTGAGGGGTTACAAAGAGACAGTATGTGGAGGCTCAAATAGCACTCACTTGGAACCACATTTAAACAGCTCAGGCACCGAACACCGCCCAGATTTGAAGCATTCAGACAAGCTCCTGGAAGACTTTTGGGAACCCCCATTTGCAGGGGGGTTACACAAGAATGGAGGTCGGCAAGATGAAAGTGCACCTTCGGGCATGTGTGAATACTGGCGGCAGTGGAGAAATGATGACAGCTCATGATCAGCCTTTCAAGCCCAAAGTAGGCTAAACTGAAGTTCTGGGGCTGCGCAGGGAATCAAGGGCACCAGAGGAGCCGGTGGGACCCCAACCCAAAATGGAATGAAACGGGGGACATCTGAGGCATAACAGGAGATTGGAGACATCGGGGGCAATTCAGGTAAGCCCACAAAGGGGGGTTACACATGAATTGGTGCAGACTCTGCTCTTCTTTGAAAGCTTAGCTTCAGGACGTGCTGATCTTCAGACACAGGCAGTCAGGCAGTCTCAAGCACAGCTGTGCTGTTAATATTTATTTTATTTTGTTCCATGTATAGTATGTAATTTAGGTTAAGGACAAGGTTCTAGGCTATTTCTTTTACTTTTAAAAGTGCAAGTCACTTACCTGCTGAGAATTAGTACTGCACTCTATAGAGTGATAGAGCACGTCCTGAGTGCAGCTCCTTTGTCCACAGCCACATTATCTATAATAACTGGCTGCTTATTACACCATATAATAACTTTCATTAACACCAAAAACATTGATTCCTAGTTATTATATAGAGAATAATATATGGGGTTGTGTATGTAATGAGATTTTACACACACCAGAGTTGTGGGATGCTACATAAACCCCATCCCACAACGAGGGTGTGTGTAAATCGAGTTTTACACACACTACCCCTTCTTTTATTTTTTATAATTGCTGGCATGCACTTTTTTGCCTCAGCAATCATAGAAAATAAAATGATCCACTTTCAGGCAGCCATGGAGCAGTCAAAAGTCTTAGTGTTCTGTGGTCTGACAAGTTCTAGTACTCCGCTTATGTGAGGTAACAAGTGGAGAAAGTAACGGTAGCTGTGTGTATATTTTTTCTGTTTCCGGTATTCTTACTTACCGGCAAACAGCGGTTGCGGAGCTAAGGTGTTCTTTGGTGTGATGAGGAGAGACCAGCCAGCTCTCGTGTCTGGAGAAGGAAACCAGACAGTGTGTTCCTTTTCTGCTGGTTTTTGTTTATGAGAATGTCTTTGTATTTGGAAAAAAAAAGAGAAAAAAAAACCGCAGACAGCGAGCGGCATTGCTTCTCGGAAGAATGAACGCCGCCTATTAAAGGAACACTGTGACTGGCGCATGCTTGATCAGAGGGAAACCTGGCGCGTGTTTGCCGTTATAACCAGCCGAGCTGGTTATAATGGCAAATTATAACCTGGTTTCCCTATGGGAAAAAGCGTCTGCCAGTAATTATATAAACATAAATGCCTTGCCTAAACAGGCTTGAATGTTTCCTTCAGGCAAGCATGAGAATGACAAACTGCAGACATGTGAGTCACGCTGTTGTCACTTCTTAGTGCAGTGATATGCAGTCACTATCTTGGCCTAATCTTAAATCCGCTATATGTGTTCTGGTTCTGGGGCTGATTTGGTTCATGGCTGAGATAGTAACTCTTCATAGTGTATGGTAGAATTTTATTGTTTACCTAATTCCATCATTTGCCAATGTTGATTTACCATTGATGTGATGTCATAGTACTGTTGTACCATTGTGAGTACGTCACATCAATGGTACAACAACATAACATTTCTTTGCACATGCACAATCTGTGATGCTCCCAACATTGGCGAATGTCCGCAGCTGTGAGTACCAGCTCAGAAAATTAACAGCGAGTAATGCACTCAAAGTAAGAAAATTTTTCTTTTTTAACTGTTGCCTGGAACACATCAGGAGACTGTATTTTTTTTTTTATTTTAAAAAAAGAAGACTCTGTGAGATCAGGGGACCAGGATGGAGTTAGGCTTGTTCTTGGACTGGGGGTGGGGAGGTGGGGACAAAGTCAAATATTGCAGCACAACACTGAAGAAGTGCTCTGTAATTGACTTACTGTTGTCCATACACTATAAAAGACAATGGATTAGCAACAGTAAACAACAACCTGAATTCACTTCTCAAGGTGTATGGCAACTGAAAACCTCTCGACCTTTGCTCTTGAGGTTTACTTGGTTGTCATAACAACCTGTGGATGTGAACATAGCATTGTTGTTCACTGTTGCCCATCCATTATCCTCTATGCTGTGCTCACAGTCTTACTGAAGAAGATGTACAACCAGTTCAAAAGACACATTTTTGTGTTGGAGAAATCTTGTCAGCATAGCCCACACATGGATTTGCATACAAATGGTAAGCCAGTGCTGAAGGGGAGTTTGGTGGACCTGCTCCCCCCATAAAAATGACACTTTTGACACCAGCAAAGCTAGTCTAAAGTTTCCAGCCTCCCTGTGGCACTTCGGTACTTTGAAAACCTTATTTAAAAAAATGCTATCCCTTTCTAGGTGGCCAGAGCTAGGTCTGCAGCCACACCAACCAAAAATGACTGTTTGGGGGCTGAGTGGTCAGGCTAGGGAGGAGGTGTCTAAAATTATGCTGGCAGCTCCAGGAACAGTGTCAAGAGCCAGGATTTTTGGCCACAAGTCAAAAAAGTATGGGGGGTGGAGGAAAGGGAAGTTACTGGAGTGAGGAGGGGCTTTAGGAGTGTGTTGCATACCCCAAAGTATGCCTGCTAGACCACCATACAAAAGCAATAAAGAATCTCTTGAAAGCCAGCCCAGTGGCACTGAGGATTAAGGCACTGGACGCTACACCTCGTGCCATGCCAGCGACCTGGGTTCAGGAGCGAGCTCAGATCACCAGGGGTTGGTCGGAGAGAGGGTGTGGAGATGATAGTAGAGGTTGCTGGGCTGCTTTCATCTCCCAGATGGGGGAGATGGGTTTCCTCACTCCCGGCTGACACCCCGGTGAAGGCTGCGTATCAGAGCAGATGTCTGGGGTACTGACATTATGTCAGGAGGGTGGAGGGAGTATGTGGTTCTGGGAGCGCATGCACACCTCCATGTGCATGCCCCAACCATGTAAGCCACAGCTCTGGATTGGTACGGGAAAAACCACTGAAAAGCCTATGTCTCTCAATTGCCATGTGTGATGTCTCCTGATGCTCTTGGACCCTGCTCCTTGTGGATCCCCACTGGTAAAATGATGGGGAGGGGGGCTGACAGGGTCTAGAGCTGAAGGGGATCTGATGGAAGGAGTAGGTGGCAACAGAAGAGCAAGCAGCTACATGAAAAAATAAATAATTTCTTTAGCCAAATTGTCAAAGGTGAGCTGCTTGGGGGGGGGGGTATTGCAACTGAACAGAATTTGCTTCTTATTGCATATTCATTAGGGAAAACTGGAGTTGGCCATTTCCAGTTATCAGAGTTAGAAATTTAGGAATTTTTGAATCCTAATCTGATTCCAATTGAAATCCTAAAGAACCTCAAAAATTGGAATCTGATTCAGATTTGAATTCCTTATTCTTAAATTCTTATGTAAAAATAAATACACAGATTTTAAGTGACTCACTCAGGGTCACACTGTGAGTACAGTGGCAGCTGTGGGTTTGAAATCTGGGTCTCCAGCTTTGTGGCTTTATGCCCTAATGCAAGGCTGTCCAATCTTTTCGGGGTTGTGAGCCATATTTAAATTTCCGAGTAAGACATGAGCCACAACAACGTGCAGCCTGTACAGACCCATATTTACCTATAATTACCCATATTTATCCATATTTAGGAGTTAAATTAATAACACAGTCATAGTCAATAGTCAATAATTGTATTTTATTAAGTTTTATTAAATTACAGTATTTTTAAAAAATATCTGTAATTTTAAATTAATTATTTATAGCAGCTCTTGACCTACAGATTTGCTTGCAGGCTTAGTACAAGCAGCTTGTTGAGCACTCAGGACACTTTTCTGCTCCTGTACTTTGACTTTTCTCAGATTTAAAAGACTGTGACATGTATCTGACATGTAATTGACAAACGCGTCGAGAGCCACATCAAACTGCTTCAAGTGCAACATGTGGCTCGCAAGCTACAGGTTGGCCACCCCTGCCCTAATGAGTAGGTGAAAAAGCCTCCCTGCAAAAACTTGTTACAAACATGGGGGCCTATGCACGTATGTGCAGAGTGGCTATGTGCCGTGGATTCACTGCACGTAGACCCTCTGCATCCATTGTGCCCCACAAGTGGGATGTTCGAAATGGGGCGCGGAGCCCCTACACAACCGATTCCCCACCACGCAGACTGCAACACGCCGGGGGCAGGCAGGGGTGTGTGCCAGCATTACGTGCCATCCACAGCGGGGCAGAACAGTCTGCAGGGAATGGGAGGGGGGAACCCTGCCATAACTGCTGTACGTGTAGCTGCACAGACAGCCCCATCTGGTCCAGGAGGACTGTCCTAGTCCACCACACACTGTGCCCCATCATCTGACCCCAGTGCCTGCCCACCCAATCCAGCACACATCTGTGGCCATCCCCGACACAGCAGCCCCCCCCATGCACAAGGGGGCAACAGCCCCATGAATGCAACAGATCCCCCCCCACACACACACCCTGCAGACCCCTATGCTCTGACCCCGTACATGTCCACACACTCCCCCAACTGGTTCAAGGCGCCTCCTGTAGCAGGCCCCCGACAAACCAGCTACTCGCCACACACACCATGGACAACTATGGACACCCCCTGCCACTGTCTGTCTGACTGCAGGCCACATGCACTAGGCACAGATCACCCATCCCTGTATACCCCCCCATCGCCCCGACCTACGGTGATGTGTGGTGTCCTTCCTACCCCCTACAGCTCCGACCACCCCTCCCCTGTGTCTGTATAGTTGGTGCTGTGGCATGGACGACCACCGGGACAGTCCTCTGCACACCTCCATGGCCGGTGACCATCCAAGTGATGCTGGGAATGCACCCCTATTAATAGGCTGCTCAGTCCCAGCATCATTTGAACAACCAGTGTCCGTAGAGGTGGGTGGAGGGCTGTGCCACTGGCCATCTGGGTCGTCACAAACTATACAGGTATGGGAGAGGGGTGGTTGGTGCTATGAGGGGTGGGGGGAGCCACTAACCACCAATGCTGGGACTGGGGGACTGGCACCTGGGGGACCAGTGTGTGGCAGTGTGTGTTGTGGGGAAGTGAGGCTCCTGTTGATCAATGGATGTAGGCAGGGGCTGTCATGTGGTGCATGGGGGAATGGGGCAGCCAAGTGTGGGGGGGCCGGGTGCTGCTGGTGCTCCACAAGGACAGGGGCAGTCATGTGTGGGGGTGGCCTGCTGCTTGGGTGCTGGGGCTGCCTTGTCTTGGGGGTTCGGCAGTGCAGCCGCACTCTCCCAGGGGCTCAGCCAGGGGTCCGCTGTCTAGTGGGGCACTGCCACACAGGTCTGCGTGTCTGCTGGTGCTATTCATGCACCCAGATACGTACCTTCTTGCACCAGGGATCCACTTTGGGATCCAGGAGGGCATCCGATTGGATGCCTGCCTGGGTCTGCGACTCCAACCCTGGCCGCCCTGCGGTGCCCTGCATGCTGGGGAGTCTGAGCGATGGAAAGATTGGCGGTCATTGTTGAATATGGATGGTGTGCACCTGTCCGCAGGTGCAGAGCTATGCGGGCGGGATACACGCCTCCGGTGCATAGTTCCCGCCTGGTAGGGCATAGGCCCCGTGTTTTGTATCACAATAGTATTGCATCTGGAAGTGCAGAAATTGCTGACAGAGAGGAGTGTAAGAACATAAGAAAATAAAAAAAGCATCAGCAGATAGAGACCATGCTATCCATCTAGTCTGCCCTAGAAACTACCCCCCCCTTCCTATGCAGCCTTCATTCTAACTTGTCCTTTTTTGTCTGTCTCATGCGAATTTGAACTCCCTGATTTTCTTTGATGCTACCACCTCCTGGGGCAGGCTGTTGCACAAATCTATCACTCTCTCTCTATGAATAAGTACTTCCTGTGTTGTGTTTGAACCTTCCTTCTACCAGTCTCATATCATGCCCTCTCATGTGTGCTGCCGTGTTCTGTTGAAACAGTTTGCCTGTCTGAGCTGCATTAAATCCCCTCATGTACTTAAATGTTTCAATCATGTCACCTCCATTTCTTCTCTGCTCAAGGGAGTACATGTGCAGCTCCTCGAGTCTTGCTTCATATGACCTGTGATGCAGTCCATGCACCATCTTAGTAGCTCTTCTCTGCACCGTTTCCAAATGGTCAATGTCCTTCATGAGGTGGAGTCTCCAGAACTGAATGCAGTACTCCAAGTGTGGCCTCACCAAGGACCTGTAGAGCAGCATGATAATCTCCATCTTTCTGCTAGAAATACCTCTACTTATCATTCGAGGAGATGCCACCCGCTTTCTGTGCTGCTTTCTTACATTGTTAATAAGCACTCAGCTTCATCTTAAAGGTATATGTCTATACATATATATATATACCGTATATATCTATAGATTTATATTTTCTCTTCATACTGAAAGTAACAGGGTCAGTGGGTGTAAAATGAGATCTGTAGTCAGTGTTTAGGGCATTTTGAGATGTGTCTTTAAATTTGTAAGAGGTAGTGTGGGGAACCTAGCTCAAGATATTAGTCTTGGGGCTGAGTACGATTAGAAAGTCCTGTGAATCAGGTGTGTAATTGGTGGGTGGAGCTGGCAGAGGTTTAGTGCCCCTAACAAGAACAATATAAAAGACTCCCTTTGCCAGCATATTCCATCATGCTGGTGTTCCAGTGCATCAGTGGAACAGCTCAGGAGTGAATCAGATATCCTAAGGCTTCGAAGGCATTGGGAGGCATTCATAGGTGATCACATGCAAGCAAGAGTCTCTTCCGGACTGACAGGGGAAGGTGAGGTACTCAAAAGATCTGAATACACTTACAAGTAAACTGCATAAGTAGCTACATTTGGTGGGGTAGTTGGTAATTGCAGTGGGAAAAGCAGGCAACTAACAGCTATGCTAGGAGTAAAGGAAGCACTCTATTTGGGGTAGAGTAAAGTAGAAAGTCAAGAAGGACAATAAGGAAAAGTTAGCAAATGGGAGGAGTAAAAAGGCAGGAGGGTACAGGGACAGCTTAACTTGAAATGTAACACCCTATTTAGAGTTAGGTATAAAAGTAGCTTGAGTGAAGAGGATGAAGAGAAGGGACAGTATGGGAGGCAGAGGGGGAAGGAGGTGGGATGGAAGCCCCTGAGTGCATTAAAGTAGATCCAGGTGGAAGGGAGCAGGCTGCACCCAGCAGGCCAGGGGAGTGATGGAGTGGGGAAGACCAGTGGAAGGGAGAGCGGGAGAGGTGGAAGGGAGAAAGAAAGGAGGGGAAGGTGTAGCTGGGAAAGGAGCAAGTAAAGGGAAGAAACAGTAGGGTTAAGTTACATTTGGAAAACAGAAGGGAGTGACCAATATTAGCAAACATGGGAATGGTGCAGTGCAGAACAGTGGTTGTGGAGCTGCAGTTTTCAAGGAGACATTCTGGAGACTGAAGTGCTGCCCCATCTGCATGCACCTCTCTGGGTTGGGGACAGAGGTTGCATGTCTCTGTGTTGAGCTGGCTAGGATCCAAAGGACCTCTTGTCTTACCATGGGGCCACTAAGTCTGTTGTCATTTCCCCAGAGGTTCCCTTGACAGAAAAGGGCTGGTTGGACCATGGTGGGTGCTGGAAGGGTGCAGGTGGCAGTTCACGGGCATATACTTCAGCTTGTGTCACTAAAGAACTCCTTTGCTGTTCTGACTAAACAGGATTGCCATGATGAGGCACCTATAGTGGTGGCAAGGGAGGATGTGGTGGTCCTCTGAAGGGGAGGCCAGAAAGTGGGAGGTAGAGGACCCCAGTAGAAAACAAAATAAAAGTGAAGGATGGGGCTGAGGTAGTGCAGGGAGAGTTTAGGGAACTGGGAGCGGCCAAAGGCAAGTAACATGAAGGGTGGCATTCATCAACGTGCTATCTGTCAATGGCCTAGTGGAGGCTAGGGTACTCCACACCAGCAGCTTCAACACTTGGTTTAAAGAAAGGTGCAGGGAGGAGGGTTTAGCTTTATTGAGGAATGCAGGCTGACCACAAAGGACATGGGTTAATACAGAGGTGATGGTCTGCATCCAGCTGGGAAGGGGACTGCAGGCTCAATGGAAGGTTTAGATGTTACTTTGATGAATATTTAAACTAGCTGAGGGGGGAGGCGGTAATACAAAGGGTAACATAAACTGTTTCACCCTCCACAGATTAAAGTAACCGGAGGAGAGTGACTCCCACAGGGTGCAAGTTAGAGGAAGCAGAAGCATTGCAGAGGGAAAGAGGGACAAGAACAGGCTAGAAGAGGGGGTGCAGGCAGGGAGGGAGCAAGGTGTGTAGCACGATGTGCGCCAGTGCAGAGTCTTGTAAATAAAATGACAGACGTGGAGGCCATCATGGTGAAGGCAGAACTGGATCTTGTGGCCATTACTGAGTGATGATTGACAGGGAGCCATAACTGGGACATGGCCATACCAGTTCAAAAAGGATATGGAGGGGAGAAGGGGGGTTGTGCTACATGTGAGGGAGGGTATCAGAGTGACAGAAACGTAATGTAATCTAGGGACAAAGCATGGGTTGGAGGTGCTGTGGGTCACCCTGGAGACAGACTCCAAAGCTACTATTTGCACTGGGGTGATATACAGACCTCCAACACAAGGAGAAGAATTGGATAAGACACTGTAGGAAGCCACCAGGATGATGGCAAAAAAGGGGGAGGTGCTGCTGGTGGGGGACTTTAATCTGCCAGATGTAGATTGCAGCATCCTAGCCGTAGCCTCAGCTAGAAGCAGGGCCATCCTAGACTCCCTACAGGGGGAGTTTCTCAGGCTACTAGTCAGAGAACACACTCGAGATGGGTCAATACTGGCCCTGATGTTCACAAACAGGTACATTATTGCAGATGTAGCCCCGGTGCCATATGCTAGTGGGCTGCCCCCCCCCCTTTGCCGACTGTCTCTGATACCTGGCAAAAGTCCTGGGTCCTGCTACAGTGACTATTAGGGGTTTATTCCCAGAAAAAGTGAAAATAGCACGGTGTCTCCACCCAGAGTACAGTATCAGTGGGCCAGATATCCACTTGGCACAGCCTCCTGGGATGCTGTGCCTACCCACCTCCCCTACCAACCGCTCTGCACACTGTGTCCCCCAGTACCTTGTCCCACCATAAACCATACAGTTCAGAAACGAGCACATGCAATGAAGTTCACCATCACAGTAGATTCAAACAACAAATTCACAGTTTTATTTGGAGGTAGAGAATAGGGAAGGGATACCAGGATACCGGGTAGCTGTGAAAGCAAAAGAAAAGGTTAGAATAATATGCAAGGTGAACATATGGGCCCGCAGGCCAACCCTCTCCCACTGGTACCAGTGCCCCCTGGATTGTCCCAAGGGGTACTCACTAGTTACAGGCCTATTCGGTGCCACAGGGTGGCAGGCTGTTGGGGCCCTGAAATGACGAAGCTTGAACTTTAAACAGAACAAATACAATTTCCCCCTTGACCCTTCCCAGAAACCAGGTCCTGGGTACTCACAGTTAGTTGAACTCTGCGCCAAGGGAAGTGGAACTCCTTGAATCTTAGTCCAGAAACAGGCCGGCCAGGATCCCTCCACCCAGATGGAACTTGCTTGAGGATCTTGCAGCTGGTCACCTTGATTGCAGTTCTGTCCACTTGTCACCTTCAGCCGCTTCTGGCCTGGTGCAGAGCACTGTGGCAGGACGACACCAGCCCCAGAAGGCCCAGACCTGGGAGTGGTTCCACAGCCCAGCTCCCTGATCTGAGTGCCCTAGCACTCGGGTGCAAGACCCGGGACCTCCTGAGATGGTGAGTCCCACTTGGGAGGGTTTAGTGAGTCCCCCCCCAGCTCTGGGTGAGGACTCCCAAACGGTGGGGTCCTTCTGCAGTCCCAGCACTGAGCTCTCACCAAGTAAAGTTATAGGCAGTTATTCCACTAAAGTCCAGTGCCAATTTTAGCAGGTGCTAGCCTCTGACTCAGTCAGTGTCAGTGCAATTTAATGGTGGGGATTCAGTAACAACAGCCCCCCTGCACACCAGTCCACACTTTCAGCTTAGCAGTGTCCGACTCTTTTACTCGGCTGCAGCAAGTCCATCAATCTCAGCCACTTTAACCAGTTCACTCAGGACACACACACTTCCTGGCTAGCACCCCAACCTGAGACGCTCTGCCTCTTTCATGAACAATGCAGCTAGAGTCCAGACAAGTGAGTGACTTCTCAGCAGCAACTGTAAAACTCAGATAATCTGCTCAGTCTTCTTCGTTAACTCAATTTCCAGTGCAGGATATCTGCCACCTTTAGTTTCTCCCAACAATCATTCAACAACTTCTCAGTACCTGGGGAAACAGTATCTCGGTTCAATTTCTCTGTCTCTCTTTTCCTTCACAATCCAGTCCTGCTTCCAGTACCTGGGGAATCCTTCAGCAACCGCACTCTTCGGATTAGGGCCTGGGTAAGCCCCTGAAGTCCACAGCCTGCTTTCACCGGCAGTCCTGACTTGTACAGAGCCCAGCAATAGACTAAAGAAATCCCAGTAAGTCCTCACTGTATCAGCCGAAGTCCTAACGCTCTGACTGACTGTTGAAATCTTTCAATAACCAATATCCATAGTGATCGATATTCCCTGCTCATTTGTCGGGGCATGATCTAGGCACCAGCATTAGTCCACTCCTTTTCCCAGGAGTCCCTTGGTGTCCAGGTTGAGTGCCTAGATCACTGATTGGCAAAAACAAAGGGGTTAAAGTTCACCAACATGTCAGCTCCCATTCAATCTAATGGAGTCCATCTCAGTTTTATGCAGTCTTCCTCCTTCCAACAACTGGTGCAGTCCAACACTTTATGTTACTGTCCCCAATGCCCCACCGGATTGTAGCCCAATCTGCCCCCATTGAACAAGCCCACTCATAGGTCTGTGGCCCCAACCATTTGGCTGTCGCTGCCGCCAAAACTACAGTATGTCCCCCCAGGCGGCAGGCAGCATTTCATTAATATTCATGAGGGCTCATGAATAAAGCATGATCCCTCACTACTGGCCCATTGTCAGCATTAACTTTAATCCCCCCTCCAGGCAGCTCCTTGGCAGCACTTTCCCAGTCACCGGCCCTCCATTAGCCCAAGAGAGGTGCGGGGACCTCGGAACCACCCTCCATCTCCCGCAAGATCGCGAAGTGGGACATCAAAGGGCCCTGTGAGCGCCGGCCCAAACAGACCTGCCAGCAGATTGCAACAGTGGAATCATGCCCAATGGGTCAGGAAAAATGGTGGAATGGCAAGGAGATTGGGGAAAATGCCACTCCTAAAGGTAAGTCCCCAGAGGGGGGTTACACAGACGTCAATGTAGAATGCCACCTGGGGACCAATATTCACCATATAGTGGGGTTTAACATAAGGATGGTGGCAGAGACTAACCACACAAGGATGAGGGTCCTGAACTTCAGGAGGGAATATTTAAAAAAAATGGTTGAATGCCTCAGAGATGATCTAACAGGGGGGATTCCCTGGGTTGGGTGGAGGAAAAGTGGGTCAAATTAAGGGATGGTATAGTGAAGGCAATAAACCTCTGCATGAGAGAAGTGGATGAAAACAGGGTGGAAAGACTGCTATGGTTCTTGAGGGAAGTGACTATGAAAGTAAAGGGGTGGTATTCTTGAAGTACAAGGAGACACAGAGGGAAGAAGATAGAAAGGTGTACCAGAAGAAGGAGAGGGAATCAGGCAAGGCAGTGAAGGGCACAAAGGTGCAAACTTTGGAAAGAGCAGTCAAAGGGGTAACTAAGGGGGACAAAGCCTTTTTCAGGTACATAAGCGAAAAGAGGAAGACAAGGAGAAGAACTGGGAGGTTAAGGAGGGCAGGGGAAGATTGAGCACAGGATTAAGAAAAAGCCAATATCCTGAACAGATACTTCTGCTCTGTTTTCACAGTGGAGGGAGAGGGGAGAGAAGAATGGACCTCATAGAAGCAACAGGAACACTTAGGGGAGGGAGGTGGACACATATCTATTCAGAGGAAACAGTTTTGAGAAGACTTGCAAATCTGAACATGGAGAAGACTATGGGGCCAGGAGGGTTACATCCAGGAGTGTTGAGGGACCTCAGAGAGGTACTGTGTGCACCCCTGACAGCCCTGTTCAGCAACTCACTGGCAACAGGAGTGGCTCCAGAAGACTGGAGGAGGGCAGATGCAGTTCCACTTCAAAAAGTGGCAGCAGGGAGGCTGTCCATTATAGTCCCATCAGTCTAATGTCAGTAGTGGGGAAGTTAATGGAAGCATTAAAGCCAGATGGGATCAGGGCGCGGCGTTGGACGTGGCCTACTTAGACTTCAGCAAGGCTTTCAACATTGTACCAGGCTTATAAGAAACTGGACCATTTGGGAATGCAACCTAATGTGGTAAACTGGCTACAGAATTGGTTGCTGGATAGGTGCCAGAGCATGGTGGAAAAGACACTCACTCTAATGAGGGGAGAGTGACCAGGGGGGTACCTCAGGCCTCCCTGCTGGGACCAGTTCTTTTCAATGTCTTCATAAGCAACATTGCAGAAGAGTTGGAAGGCAAAGTATGCCTCTTTGCAGATGACATCAATATCTGCAATAGTGTAGATATTCCAGAGGAGGTCAAGATAATGATTAGGGACCTGAGAAAACTCATGGAGTGGTTTCCAGTATGGCAGTTGGGTTTCAGTGCAAAAAAGTACAAAATCATGCACCTAGGGCACATAAACCCAATGGTGTTGTGTAAAATGAGGGGAAGAGAAGTACTGACTGGCACAAAGCAGGAAAGAAACCTTGGAGTTACCATATCTGATGTCCTCAAGGTGGCAGGGCAGTGGGACTAGGCAAGATGCTGGGGTGCATAGGGAGGGGACAGAAGGAGAGAAGGGGTGTTACCACTGTATCGATCATTGGTGGGACCCCACCTGTAATGATGTGCCCGGTTCTGGTGACAACCTCTCCAGAAGGACATACACAGCGTAGAGGCTGTCTAGAGGAGGGTAACTAAAATAATGCAGGGGTTACATCATAAATCCTATGAGGAGAGACTGTGGGATCTCCATATGTACACCCTGTAAGAGGGGGAGAGAGGGGACATGATATAGACCTATAAGTACCTCACAGGGGTGAAAAAGGTACAGGAAGAGAGTATCTTTCAGAAGAGGAAGTGCACCAGGACAAGAGGTCATGCAATGAAGCTGGAAGGGGGAACTTTAAGAGGGATGTGAGGAAGTACTTCTTCACTGAAAGAGTGGTGGACACCTGTAGTAGTCTTCCAGTAGAGGTGGTGGGAGGGAAAACTGTGGAGGGTTTCAAATTTGCATGGGATAGGCACAAAGGAATCTTTGTAGGAAAGAAGGTGTTGTGGGGGGAGCAGCCAGAGAATAAGTAGGGTCTGTGGTGACAGTAAAGGCAGGGACAAACTGGGCAGACTGGGTGGGCCAAGCAGTCCTTATCTGCTGAGAAATTTTGTGTTTCTATGCATCACAATATCTGATTGTTTCATGTATGTGACACACTGTAAGGAAACAGGAAGGTCAGACCCCTGATAGACCCCATGATAGATGGGTCAGGAACACCAGTCAGCTTGCATCTGAGCCTGTGAAGGAATGAATGCAGGGTCAGCTAATGAGAGGTTTATTATGGGCCATAAATCTGCGACAGAATTTATTCTCAGTTCCCTACCTCAGTCAGGGGTCTTCACTGGGTTACTCAGAACGTGCATTCTGAAAGGCTCTGACAGTAGAAGGTACTTTGACACTGCTAAGGCTGTAAATAAAGGCAGAGATCTGACAGTTGAAAATGATTGTAACTTACACTGTTTACCTTTTGAACAAATCAAGAAAACCTGTAACTGTGATACACATTTCAGTAATTTTTTCACCACAGTGATATGTTGTCAGGCCAGAGTAGGCAAGAGGTTTAAGTCCTGCTGCCATCTAGAGGCCGTTAGGACACACTGCAGAGAAACAACTGTGTTCAGAGCAACCTGTTAGTGCATTTGCTCCCAGGTGTATACCCAGAGCTAGGGGTACATGACTACTTAGTGAAGCACTAGAAGGAATCATGGCAGAGAGGCTGCTATCCTAAAAGAAACTAGGAATTGATGGCAATTACCATTTAAAGGGCTAACAAACTCATCATCATACAGGTGGAGTGAGTGAGCGGTGTGGAGTCAATAGAACAGGCTTCCAGACAAGGACTACGATACTGCAGATCCTTAATAGCTCTTGTTAGGACATATGTGGGGTGCGCCAAATTGTACAACCGACTGACAAGACACACCTGTAATAGCACACTGTATACTACATTCTCACAATACATTTACTGCAGTAGACAAAGGGTGACGCACACCTGACAGCCAGCACTGAGACTTATAGAAGCCATTGCTTCCTATTCCCCCCTCCTGCACATGGCCATCACCAAACATTGCCAGCTGTGTCTGTATCCCTCTGACCCTGCTTGCAAAAGGCCTAACTATCCAAGATCAGTGGCTGGGATACCTGTCCAGTTGGCCTGTCACCACCAGTCAGCACCTTCTCCAGTCCAAGGTCATAGCCTACAGTGACCCTACTCCCCTCCACAGTAGCTGTAGTGATGGCAGGAGTGAGAATTGTTGGCAGCTTTTGTATTGGCTGGCTCTGGATGCAGCAGCAATATAGTCTCATTATTATTTCACCCCTTATTATACTGATGGATTGAACAGTGAGATCAGTGCACTTGGTACCAATACAATCAGTGTGAAAATGCTCTGTTTTACATTGTTAATATCAAAACACATATCCAGGCCATAGACGTCCTCTGTGGTGTGCCATTCACGTCATCAGAGATCTCGCTGTCAGGGTGTGTGTCTGAGTCCATGTCTCGCTGTGTGTCTGAGTCCATTGGCATGGTGGGCAGTGGGTCATGGGATCAACCAGATAAAAAGATAAGATAGAAAACAGTAGGTGGATAAAAAACATTCTATTTTTAGGCATTTTGTTTAATTGGAACCTCTAGGACCCACAGCATTACTGCAGGGAACCTGAGAGTTCCCCTTTAAGTAAATTGTACATTACAGAGGTTCATAATTTCACAATTATTTTAAATATTTTGTGAACATTTTTGAAAATTTGGGGATGTTTGTAGTTCAGCTGCTATGTCAGGTATGCAACCAGAATTTGGCATGCATACCCAAATGTCACAGTCTCCTGAAATCTAACTTTATTATTCAAAGACATGCTGCTTTCAAAAGAATGAGACACCTACTTATTGCCCTGAGAGACTTCCCTGCCAGAATTTCTCCTTCTTGGTACCCCGGTCATTTTCTTCTACCACCAGGTCTCTGAGTACCTCTAAGTTCTGGACTTGCAAGTGCGTTGGACTCTCAGATCAGTCTCTTTTGGCAGGTGTGCTTCTCATGACCTGCTTTCAAGTTATAAACGTCGTTGGATGGTGTTGTTGCACCACCAGTGCCTATGAAACTTAAAACACCAGGTAGATGTGGCACCTACATCAAGAGTAATCAGGTTTGCACCACCAGCACAGCCCACCCACAGCCATAGAGTTGGGTACTTACAGGAACCTTTAAAATTACCTCCCCAACTGAACAGCTGTGGGATCTGTGTGGGAGAGAGAGAGAGCAGCTGCACTGGACTAATCCAGGAGACCACAGGAATGTGAGACTCAGACAACTTTAAAGCACAACTCTTACACAATTTTAAAGTGAAAATTAAGGTAAGTGTAAGCCCCCTCTCTTTGAGAGGGGCTTATGTTCCCATTAGGGCCCCCCTTTCACCTTCTACCCTCCCAAGAGTTTAGGGATTTTTTAGTGCTCTGGGGGTTAATCCCTGCTGGATGCCTGAAGGTGGCAGCAGAGAGCAGGATGCTCTGGGGTTTTCCAGACTTGGGCAGTAGGCCTGAGGCTGGAGCAGTGACTGGAAGAGCAGGAGAGGCAGGCAAGGAGGGAGCTCAATGGTCCAGATTGGGCCTAAAGGGGACCCCCCCCCCGAAGTCAGTAGTCAGGGACAGCTTCTATGCAGTGATGTGGCATCGAGGGGCATGCATGTGTGGCCAGCTAGCTGGTACTGCGTCATTGGGATGGGGAAGACCTGAACAGTAGGTAGATGGCAGGGCAGGTAGGAATAAAAGACAAACGCAGTGGCTCAAGTCAGCATCTGAAAACTGGAGCCCCGCTACAGGGAATAGAATACAATAACAGTAAAAACGCGGGCTCTACAAATGTCAGTGAAGAAACCAGTCCATAATGATAGGACACACTAAAACTGCTTTTAATACTATAAAAAAATGCAGTCACAACAATGACTTTGTAAAACGGGTACAAATAAGTGGTAACAACCCCCAAACGTCAACGTTTCATGTCGTAATCAGACGCTTTATCAAGACGTCAGTAGCTCATCTATTCATTACTTAAATAGTGCACATAAATCCCCACAACTCAATCAACCTATCAGCTAGCACCTGTGTGATCTTAATTAAAACTGCATTCACCAATGCTCACAGGAACAGGAATAGTTATATTCACAATCATAATACTGTTACAACTTATTGTAACATGGCTCTGAAGATAGCAGGCAAATGGAGAGTGGAGATTGGTGCAAAGGCGTCATGTGACAGAAAATGAGTGGTGATTAAGCCAGCAGTAGAGCCCGCTTGTGTAGTACCTAAAATGTTCACATTGCTAGTAGCCCATTAGATCCCACTTATGTAGTACCTGCAGTGGCCAGAGTCTGCACCGGTAACAGAGATAGTGAGTGTGTATAGACATGCAATTCTCATGCACAGCCCGTTCGGCATTGGGATCGCGCACAAGCAGTCAAACCCCCACTGTTGTGCCCACATCTATTTCTGCACCTGGTATAAAAATGTCAGGAAGAGCCCAGGTCGGCATCGGGCTTGCGGAAAATCAGTGAAACCATGACTTTTGTGCCCAGCTGTCTTTCGCTACCCAAAGTAGAAGTCTGCCAAAATTGAGAGAGATAGCAACGCAAGACAATTACAGGTCACTGCATGAAGATTTTTAATGCTGACTGTATGCAGGCAAAGAAATCACCCACAGTGTAGTGTCGCTCTGTACCATCGGGATCTCACAGGGAAGCCGTAAGCATTGAAATGGCCGGCCCGAATTATGCAGTTGTACCGCGGTTTGTCTGAGAAACGTAGTAGTACTCTCGTGGTCTGAACTGTAAAACAGCAGACACTAGCGACATAAATGTCTATCGGCAAGTGGGAACGCGCACATTCTCAGATAATGTCAGTGTGCTGCACGGTAACAACTTGTGGATACTGTACGATGCAGCAATAGTACTATCATCTAACGTTTCTATACTGTGATGTAAAATCCTGGCCACACAATATCCTCATTGCACTTGCCATGTTACAAGTGCATTAATCACCTCCAGCGTCGGGCTCTACTGAGGATTAATGCCCGCTGGGTGGTTGGAAGCACTCAGCCTTTGGCCTCATGCACCAACCCACCCCCCCAGCAGGGCATTAATCCACCGGTAGAGCCCTCCTCTGTCGGTGATTAACGCTTACATCATCTGTACTAATAAATACTGAAATGCTCACAATTATATACATAAACATATACCAAAAGTGCATCCAGGAATGAATAAAAAAAGCAGCATACTATAGTGCTATAGTTCCAAACAATTAATGCTAAGCATACATCTAGCTGCATAAAGGCATTTACCTAAATCCAACATATTGCATACGCATTATCAACCGTAAATTCAAACAAAAAAATACTATAGTGCTATATCTCCAAACAATTAATGCTAAGTATACACCTAGCTGCATGAAGGCATTTACCTAAATCCAATATTTTGCAAACACATTATCAATTGTAAATACAAACAAGAAATCTGCAAAAATAATTCATTTGCGCTTTTTAAAAAAAAGGGGTTAATTGAAAGACATCATTCAAGCCTGGAAAATGACTAGTTGTTAATTTGTATTGCCAAAAAGTTTCTCTGCACATCAATTCATTGTCCAGATCACCTCCTTTTAGTCCTAAGGTGACTTGTTCAAGTCCCCTAAAGCTAAATAAATGTCCAGGACCAGCTTGTTGTATATGAAGGGCCAATGCATGTTCCTGTTTTTTAGATTTAATACAATTCAGATGTTCAAAAATGCTATGCTTGAATTTTCTTATTGTCTTGTCTTAATGAGACCTATAGTGTCTAGCAAGGGATCATTAACTGAACCCCTGGCGCAATATATAGATGCCCACATAAAAGAAATTGCGATGGGCTATAGAACTTATTTGAAAAACACTACACGTATATTGAACTTACTGGAGAATATGGCGGTTGAGCCAGAATCGTTTTTGGTGACATTGGATGTACAGTCCCAGTACACAAATATCCCACACAGTTTAGGTTTACAGGCACTTTATGAGTCGTTGTGTAGATACACAACATACTTAAATAGTTTTGTTTTATTTCTGGTAGATCTGTTGGAAATGGTTCTTACAAAAAACATGTTTTTATACAATGAGCAGCTGTACCATCAGACTAAGGGTACTGCAATGGGTGCTTGTATAGCACCTAATTATGCTAACATTTTTTTGTCTGAATGGGAAGCAGAGTGGGTACATAATGGTGACAATAATGTCTTTTTGGAATACATTGACTTTTATGGCCGTTTTATCTACAATATAATTCTAATATGGAAGGGAGACATGGATCAGTTATATGATTTTGTAAAATATCTGGAGAAAACAAATTCAAATTTGAAATTTACTATCACTACCAGTAAAGAACAGATAACTTTTTGGGACCTTTTTATTTACAAAGATACAGAGGGAGGTTTGGCCACAAATTGTTTAGAAAGACTACTGATCATAACGGTATTTTACATTTTAACAGTAATCATCCCAGACATGTGGTCAGAAACATCCCGGTTGGGCAGTTTATGCGATTAAAAAGAAACTGCAGCACTGATGAAAGTTATTTAAAAGAAAGGAATGACATAAGCAACAGGTTTAAATCTAGTGGTTATAGTGATCAGAATATACCGAGTGCTGTTGATAGGGTAGATATCATGCAGAGAACACATTTATTGTAAAAAAGAGACAAAACAACCATAAATAAGATGCATGTACTTAATTTTATTACTGTATTTAATGCACAGGTGTCTGACATCTCTAACATTATACAGAATAACTGGGGTATTTTAAGTGTGGAACCAAAACTGAAAGAAATCTTTGATCAAGGTCCTAAGTTTGTCTATCGAATTGGAAGAAATCTGGCAGATTTGCTTGTACATGGAAAATATAACATTACATCTAAACGTGGTCCTATGCTCCCTAATGGCAACTACAGATGTAGGACTTGCAGTGCTTGTAAACATATTCAGGTGGGATCAGTTTTTTCACTACCTAATTCGGGGGACTCTCATCAGATGCGAAGTTTTATTAACTATAACACAGAATCTGTGGTTTATTTAGCTACGTGCAAATATAATTACTTTTATGTGGGAAAGACAATAAGAAAATTCAAGCATAGGATTTTTGAACATCTGAGTTGTATTAAATCTAAACAAGCATTTGTCAATGCCGGATGTTGGTTTGCTGCCATTGGCAGTGCAGGAGTTAGAGAGATGCAGCATAGGAGTGGCAGTCAAGTATTGAACTGATGCCAACCCACCCCCACCCTGCAGAGAGTGAGAGGCATTAGGGTGTCCCTGTGGATGTTTATTAGTGCAGTGCAGGAAAACATGCTGGGCAGGATGTGAAAAATGACAGCTGCACAGTTCATAAGGAGGAGTAATTGAATGCCAGTGCTGAAAATGTGTCATACAAACACACGGAATTTGCGGAGTTGCAAGGGTGCATGGGAAATATGCAAGGCATGCTTGCAGCACTGCCGGTTTGTGGGCGTTAGGCACCAAATTTTCAACATAGGCATTTTAGCACCTCTTCTCATGTACAGTGTCACTGTCATTTCCTGAAAGTGTCCCAAGAAGTGGTTTCGCACAGTGACCACGCTATTCTGCACTGGAAGTGCGGAAACACATTTTGGGCAGGATATGTGAAGTGACAGCTGTACTGTTCATCAAAAGGTGTATAAAAATGGCAACGGTGGAAATCCAGAGTTAAAATATCACAAATGCACGACGGTACGAGCATGCGTGCAATCTGCCAACGTAAGGGCGTAACACAGACATTTTATGGAGTATCAGCTCCAAATTTTCAACATAGGCACTCTAGGAGCTCTGCTCATGAACTGTGTCACTGTCATTTTCATAATCTGGCCCAAACACTGATTTCCCACAGTGACTGCGCAATTGAGCGCCAGAAGTGCGGAAACACATTTCGGCCAGGATGTGGGAAATGACAGCTGTACTGTTCACAAGGAGGTGCAGAAAAATACCAATGCTGAAAATACCACGTTAAAATATTGCGAATCGGAATTACGAAGCCTGCGCGCAACTGTACAACCCATCGCCAGAACAGGCATTTCTTGATTTTCCCACCAAATTTGGAACATAGGTTTTTGAGAGGCCACCCTTACGAACACTGACACCGTCATTTCGTTAATGGGTCCCGAAAGGTGATTTCACGCAGTGACTGCAAAATCACCTTCCGAGGCTGATCAACGCCATGACAGTGACAGAATTCATGAGGAGGGGCCCAAAAAACCCCATGTTGAAAATTTGGTGCCAAAATTCCAAGAAATGCCTGAGATATGCAACAAAGTTGAAAAAACCCTATTCATTGCATTATACAGCTTACCGGCATTTCCTCAGTTCGCGGTCGGCTTTGAAGAGTGCAGACGTGTTCCCAGTCCACTGAAGATCGTCGCGCCGGAGTCTGGAGGTAAGTATGGGGGGGTGAGGGAGGCAGGGTAAGCAGGGTGAGTGGGGGAGGGGATCTAGACTACGAGGGACGATTTTCAATTTCTAGTAAAAAAAAACAAGAAAACATCATGGACACTTTTGCAATTGCAGGGCATTTGGCATGCTGGGGTGGGCTCCCAGTGTGCCACCTAAGTGGAGTTTTGGGGTCCAGTAGCTGGCAGCGGGGAGTTAGGGCACCCTGGTCGGCACACAACAGTAATGGGCTGGGATTGGGCACCCGCCGCAAACAAAGTCAGAGGGGGAGGCGAGCCGAGGGGATTGGGCAACCCACCGGCATTCAACAGTTGTGGGGTGATGCTGATGGGAGTGGGCCTCCCGCCAGCGTGAAAAGCAAGCGGGGCGCGAGCCGAGGGGATTGGCACCTCGGCATTCCACATTTGCGAGGGGATGCCGACGGGAAAGGGCTCCTCCGTTGGCACACAACATGGGGGTTGCCAACAGGGATTGGGCACCCCGATGTCGACAGAAGTCAGGCGGTGGCGGGACCATGACCATAATGGCAGCGAAGATCGCCACAAAGGACCGCTGTGTATGACGATTGCAGCAGACCTTTGCTTTGATGTGCTCGCACCATTATGTATGCATGGTGTGGCGGTGACATGCAGGCTGATTGGGGAATGAGGGCGGCACTTACTGATCGTTCCTGCATTAAACCAACAGCAACCAGCGCCCCAAGACCCGGCTGTCCTGGATGTTGCTTGCGCATGCACGCAAGCCAACATAAAAACAGGAAAATGCATTGGCCCTTCATATACAACAAGCTGGTCCTGGACATTTATTTAGCTTTAGGAGACTTGAACAAGTCACCTTAGGACTTAAAGGATGTGATCTGGACAATGAATTGATGTGCAGAGAAACCTTTTGGCAATGCAAATTAAAATCTAGTCATTGTCCAAGCTTGAATTATGTTTTTCAATTATCCCCTTTTTAAAAAAGTGCAGATGAATTATTTTTGCAGATTTCTTGTTTGTATTTACAATTGATAATGTGTATGCAAAATATTGGATTTAGGTAAATGCCTTCATGCAGCTAGGTGTATACTTAGCATTAATTGTTTGGAGATATAGCACTGTAGTATTTTTTTGTTTGACTTTACGGTTGATAATGTGTATGCAATATGTTGGATTTAGGTAAATGCCTTTATGCAGCTAGGTGTATGCTTAGCATTAATTGTTTGGAACTATAGCACTATAGTATGATGCTTTTTTTATTTATTCCTGCATGCAGTTTTGATATATGTTTATGTATATAATTGTTTGTAAGCATTTCAGTATTTATTAGTATAGATGATTACATTGTAACAGTATTATGATTGTGAATATAACTATTCCTGTTCCTGTGAGCATTGGTGAATACAGTTTTAAGTAAGATCACACAGGTGCTAGTTGATAGGTTGATTGTGTGTTGGGGGGATTTATGTGCACTATTTAAGTAATGAATAGATGAGCTGCTGACGTCTTGATAAAGTGTCTGATTATGACGTGAAACATTGACGTTTGGGGGTTGCTACCACTTATTTGTACCCGTAATACAAAGTCATTGTTGTTACTGCGTTTTTTTATATTATTAAAAGCAGTTTTAGTGTGTCCTATCATTATGGACTGGTTTCTTCACTGACATTTATAGAGCCCATGTTTTTGCTGTTAGGGCAGGTAGGAATCCCATGTAGATCTCCTGCAAGTGTGGCTTGGGCTGCCAGGGCTGTGGGAGCCATGGCAGGGATTTTCACAGGGGAGGGGCCGATGGCAGAGATCTTCTCCCGTTCCCGGTGTGACAGGGTGGCCCAGGTGCAGAGGGGGCCCAGGAGTGTCCTTCACCCACTTAAGGGGCCTGCTTGGAGGGGCAGGTCCTGGGGCGGTGACATTTTAAGGGCTAGGTGGGCCATAGGTCTTCAGGCAGTCCATGGAGGGCAGGTCCTGGGTGGGAGCTTAATTCAAGCCCAGGATATGTTTGGCAGGGATGCAGAGAGGAGGCTGGGACCATCTCTGGATGGTCATCAGGGGCACCGCAAGAGTGAAGTGGATGCCAAGGATGGCAAAAAAGGAGTCGAGTTGCTCAGAGGGCCTGGGTGGTGGCAGGGCTCAGGTTCCTCTCATGGCAGGGCAGCTCAAAGGTGGCAGTGGGCATTGGTGAGGTGGTCTGGGTACACTGTGGGCTGTTCAGGTATTAAGGCTGGGGCTGGCTCCAGGGCCACCATTTATGAGCTGGTCTTTTAGGCCCATTAATGACTACAGCACCAACTGGGAGAAAGTAGAAAGAGATCCGGTAGGAGTTGCAGAGCCGGTGGGGGTCACCTGGTACACCGTGGTTCAGGCCCAAAGGAAAAAGGGTTACAGGGCCTGGTTCAGGGAGAAAAATCCTGGGATCCTGTTAGGATTCAGACTGGGTCCAGGGTCCAGGTGGGAGAAGCTGCTCGCTTCTCCAAGTGAGAATAGGGAACGCTGACCAGTGCACAAGGAAAAGAACAGTGTAAGAAGAGTGTAACCAAAGTAAAAGGGTGGCTGACCAGCGCCAGTGGGAAAGGAACCTGAGGATTCTGCCAAGATAAAGGATCGGCTTAGATAACTCAGCCGAGTTCCAGAGTTAACCACCGCCTTGCAAGTGTTGCTGGTTTGTTACCTTGTGACTGCTCGAGAGTTCCAGCTGGGTGAGCTTGTAAAAAGTTTTGACTGCCCCATGGAGCTGCTTTATTTCTTGGTGTAAGACTATGCACCTGTGTCTCTGGAATCATTTGGAGCACAGGTGAAAATAAAGAGCTGTTTGGGAAGAAACTGAGTGGTGATTTTTCTATTTAAGTTAAAAAAGGGGGTAAATGAAATGGAAGGCCCCTCAGTCTGATTTGTGCCGTGAGTTTCTATTTTTTCAGTTGGTTTTCCAGTAGACTGCACCAGGATCAAGGGGCTTGGGAGCTAAGTGGGAGCTGAGGCCACAGATCATGTAGGTGACTGGTTCCAGCGGCGGAGGTATAGGGGTGAAGTCAGCCAATTGAGGAGAGATCCAGGGTGCACTGAAGGAATGAAGCCATCGAGAGATAGGCTAAGTTTTCCTACTTTACTCTGCTGTTCAAGTCTCAGTGATGTTTTTGCTATGCTGTAGGCCTTTTCCCCCGGTACATCAGCAATTCTTTCATGCCCCTAGACAGTTCAGGGAAGGGGTGGCTACATAATCTTTACTGAACTGATTTGCCAACTTACAAGCACAATTAGCATAAAAGAAAACAATACCTTTTAGCAATAGCAACACATTCTGTGTGCATAAACATTGCATTTAGCAAATAACTTTAGTTATAATACCTTTATGTTACTACAGGTCTGAACCCCCAAATCCCTGGAGACTGCAGGATAATCCACCACCCACCAGCCCTCCAGTTACCTTAAACTTTACTCAGTATTAAGTCACGTCTCAGGCCTCAGTCATTGCATATACGGATTACTAAGCCTTAAGGGCGTGCAGTAGGCCTTTACCCACCTCAGTCAGCCCACTCACCCCTCACTACCAGATAATTTAAACTTAACCCAGCACTAGACCACACCTAGGCCCTCAGTCGCTGCACATGCAAGGTACTTTATCTTAAGGGTGTGCAGTGGCTACTAGGCCTTTACCCACCTCAGTCAGCCCACTCACCCCTTTACCAGATACCCTTCCCTGGTATCTAATACTTTAACTCTAAATTACATAACACTCTAGTCAATTAAACGTTACACATCCACATTAACAGTTACTTTGTACTCAGTTGTACTCAGTAGCATTCACAATACACTTCCCCCCCCCCACAGTCTTTAAGTTTCAGTCCTTCAGTAGTTGGACAGTAGTCCTTGAATTAAGAAGGATTCCAGAATTGAAAGTACAAACAAGTGTCCCCAGCGCTTCAGATAATTTTTTTTGGGTGGAAGTCAAATACTTCCATGAGTTGAAATTTGGAAGTCATTTCAGTTTCACTGGAGTCAAAATACTCCAGCTGTCAGTGTTTTGGAAGTCAAAATAATTCCAGTCGACAAATTCAGGCAGTCCCAATACTCAAAGTCCTATAGTTTTAGAAGTCAACTAATTGGCCTTATGAATACCTCACTTCTTTCTGGATTCTAAGTGAAATGTGGAAATAACATTACTCCATGCGGCTGCCAGCCACCTGTGCTTATATCACTGTCTCCCCATCCCTGGCACTGTCTGTCCGGCAATCTTTAATGACATACTAGAATTTGGCAGTGGTACCCTTTAGAATTAAATTACAGTATCAGTAAATATGTAATAATGTTAGTTACAGCACTTTGTGGGACATTAGAGTGTGAACATACTGTACATCCCTGTCCTGTCCTGTCCCTGGGGACCAGTTGCCTGGAATCCCCTGCCTGTCCCCTTTCCTATGTAGTCACAACAAGGCACCTCCAAAAACAAAGTCACACACTCTGTTTGCAAAGCTAAGTCAGCATGGTCACCTCACAGAATTTAAAAAAAAAGACATATGTTTCTGAGATGAAACCAGTATGAGCAACACATATCTCTAGTCTCTGCAGTCCTCTAGTCCTGCAACAAGGCTGCAGCCTGCAACTTGAGGAACTTTCTTTAGGGAGCCCAACAACAGTGCCAGTCAGCACAAGTTCGTTTTTTTCACACCTCAGGACCAGCTCTTCTACCTCCCTCTTCCAGATGATGCCTCCTCCGGCCCTCTGCTCCTCAACAGGCACTATGCAGCAGGCAGCACACACAATCCTCCTCATGGACTCAATGCCATGCCATGCAGTCGGGTCCACAGAGTCCACTCCACTGGGCCAACACCTTCCGACTGACACAACCAAGCAGCAGGCTCCAGTAGTCCTTAGGCTCCCTCCAGGGCTCGCACCAGGTTTTTGTAGGCACTGGGCAATGCACCTCCAGTGGGCCCTCCTCAGATTCGTCCATGTTGTAAACAAAAAAACAAACAAACAGCAAACTACAATCAAATCAGCCCTAGCACTGGCTTGGCAGATAGATGCAGGCAGCCCCCCAAAACCCAACCCCAACCTGTCATCACTGTCTCATACCTGAATTGCAATTTAGGCCATAGGCTCCCTACAGAACAATTCAGCATGTGGCATGCAGTTTTACTTGAAGGGTGAATGTCCTCCAATTTACAGGTGCTCAGGCTGCTCATCAGCAATGAACATGAGTACATTACTGCCCCCCACCCTCCCCAATGGTCGGAGTAGCTTGCCCAGCCAGCCAGCCCAGAGATGGTTCCCCTACTGCCAAAGATTTTCTGTTACAAAGCGCAGGACAGATTATTTTGTGATTATCATTATTAGCCAGGCATCAATCATGACCCAGCCTTGCTTCTTGCCTTGCCAAAATTATAACATACACAAGTCGGAAGTAAGTCGGTATCTGAGAGACTGACCTGCTGCTGCTGCTGCAACTCCAGATGCTCCAGTCCTCTGACGATCCCATTCCTCATGCTGTGCCTGTTTTTGGCTGCTGCCTCTGGCTGGACTGGAGCTACATCCATGATCTGCCGTGTTGCTGCTGCTGGTGCTGACCCACAACCTGATCGACACATCACCAGCCCATTTCAGAGCTCCCCGAGTCCTCCTCCCCACAACACACACGCCATTACACCGACGGATTCACTCAGTGACTGACTCCTCTCATGACCTCCTCGATGATGACTCAGACTCGCCCACTTTACTACTGTCTTGGCCCAGACCAGACGGTGCACTCCACCATGCTGCTGAGCCAACGTCCGACTTCCTGCCAGGCACCACAGCAACCCCTAACCATCCAGGTGGATCAGGCCCACCCCTTCACCACACTCTCCCCAGCCATTGGCTACCACTGTGCATCCACAAACCCACCCCATAGGCATGAAACACTCCCTAGTTGGATTGGGGCACAGTTGCCAGTCAGTCAGGGCTGGCATTCTCCATCTGGGCCTGGGGAATCTTGCAGTTGTGATATTTATTTACACCAGGACACTCTGCATCACTGTAGGCTTAGACTTTGTTGTTTGTATGATTTAAATGTACCAGCTGCAGACATGGAAGGAGGCAGAGCAGAGCCCAAGCAGGCAGAAAAAAATGTCAGAATTTTGAAAAAACTTAAAGATGTGACGTCCACACAATGAAAACAAGACGTCAGTCTTAAGCAAGGGAAACATTACTGGACGTAAATGACTCCAGAGGGCTCATTTTTGGACGTTTTGAGCTAATTCATGGACGTAAAATACGTCCAAAATAGGCTTATCTCAAGGGCTGAGTGTCCCTCTTGAACTAGTCCAAAGTTGAAAATAAAAGTTACTGTACTACTTCACTTAATGACTGAAGAAAATGGTGTCCCAGACACTCAGGAGTCGGCAGCAGATCCGGTGTTCATGATCCTAGGAGATGACATAGTCACTTGAAGCAGAAGCACTCTGATCAGAAGAAGCTGAAGACAGTTGTGGAAAAACAGGTACTTGAAGCAGCAGGCTAATCTACACCGTCCCTGCTCTGACTTACTGCCCTGCTATCCCATTACACTGGGATGCAGGTGATCCTTATAGTCTATTCACTTAACTGAGGGCTAGTCCTCCAGGCTCGATCACACTGGTAGGCCTCACTAGGCTGGACTCCCTCTGGAAAGGTCTTGTCCCTTCAGGTCACTCTCCCTGCTCAAACTCACCAAATATGAGCTGTGCAGCTGCTTTTATACCTTTTTAACATTTTTTTTATTATTTTTATTTTTTTAACCAGGAGAGACACATTAAGTTGAAGCTTGTTTACAGGTACGACCTGGGAGCACAAGGAAGTTAAGTGATTTGCTCAGGGTCACACAGTATGCAGGTTGGGGCTGTGGGATTCAAACCTAGGTCTCCAGGTTTGCAGCTCAGAGCCTTAAACCACTGTGCTGCACTGCCACCATCTTACAAAGTCCTGGTCACTGAGCATACAAAACCCAATTCCGAACAGCAGCACCAATCAGACTGAATTGCAGCTTAGAATTCTGCAGCAGCATAAGCCACAATGGAATCCTAGTTTTTGAATCTCAGCTGCCTTCCTGAAAATTCCGAGGCTGCTCTGCTCTGTCAGCCTGGATTTCAGTGTAATTGCTACATAACATTTAGCATAAATAAATCAATGTAAATTAAAGTTTCAGCACTCACATGTTTCTCAAATAAAACTCCCTTTCCTGGCTTTCTCCAGTGTATTTTCCTGAGAAATAGGGTTATGAGAACCTGGCGTTGCTAAGGCTTATAGTTCCCCACTTTGTGAAAAAATACAGCTTGCTCTGTGACCTTCCACACTAAATTACCACACAAATAAGGCATTTCCCCTTAAAATGTTTGTGCAACATTGATAAGTATTATGTCTGTGAATGTACAGGTATTTTGTAAATCTCTTATAAATAAGTTGTGTTTTCTAAAAACACCCGGGTCATGCCTGTAAACAGACTTGTGGTCTAGTGTACTTACCAGATTAACAAATAAAATTGAATAAATGACTTATTTGTGTAAGTCTGGAGCGCAGACAATTTAAATATTCATGTTGGTGTTTAAACTCCTCCCTGGGGCTGTCCCACGGGCGTCTGTAGCACCTCCAGCCCAGGAGCACACATCCTGTCCTGGCTCCTCATGCACCCTACCTCCCTGCAGCATGCATTCTGATCTACAGTCACTCTACCTTTCCAGGTTAGTGACCCCTTTTTCATCCATTTTTAGTCACATAAAACTACTTTTTCCCTGGTAGAGCTTGCTCTTCTCTGTAACTCTGCCATGTTTGGCGCAAATCAAATTTTAAATACTGTAGTTTGGCAGTGCCATTTAGGAAAAAAGTGCACATTTTGCTGTATTTTAAACTGAGTTACTACATTTCCCAGCATTATTGTACTTTAAACTGCTCAGTTTTACAAACTACAAAGCTTGATAGCAAAAATCACACAAGCCTGTATTCTCTGGATGATAGCTAGCCCCCCTGTAGCATTAGTTTATTGAATTAGTCAGGATATGTCTATTTCAAAAAGTTTTACACTGTATTTTTCTCCAGCTGAGCAGCCATCCTGCCACTGATGCCCAGATTATGCCATAATGAGTGGGAGCCCATCCCCAGTTTCTGAAGTATGCCCCCTATCACAAACGCACTCAGCAGGTCAGCCCATCTGCTCCCACAGTGCCAACCTCTGAGCGCAGTAGTATGAACAGGTAACAGACAAAGTAACCCTCCTGTATGCTTTTGGGTCTGAATCACCTTTACTCTCAAGTTCTGGGGGATTCAGACTGTGACCCATATGCTAGCATACCCAATGTACAGGCTCAGATATGTACCCTCTTTGGGGATTGCGGTATAATCTTTCACCAGGGGCACCAAGCCAGGCTTCCAAAATGAATCCTTAAAACTCTATAAAAGACCTTGGGTATATTCTTACCTTTTCCCAGTTTAGTAACACCATCAAGCTTTTGAACAGTTTTTGTCAGATTTAATCTTCTATACGTCACATGCAAAAAGAACTGAGAGACACCCAGGCAGTCTTTTGAAAAAATATATTTTACTAAAAGATGATAAAAATATGTAAAATGTAAACACAGAACAATATATCAAAGAGCATACAATTACTTAAAAGAAAAGCAAATAAAAAAAACTACAGACAAACTCCTACCAACATACAGTTTAGATCTTTTCTATCTAATGTATTACCTCTTTAAGTGCTTATCAGAGCTGTGCGTCTTTCTAGAGTCCCAAAATGGTATATTATATTGCACAATTACAAGGATACATTTCGACTCCATTTCCCCACCCCCTTAGTGAGTCATCTAGTTCCTCCTTTTTAGAATTAAAAAAATACAAACATTGATTTCCTGTCAGAAGATATATTAAACAATGTGACATCAGCAAAAACTCATTTCCCCAAATTATGAGTCTTTGATCAGCCAGTTCCTTTAAAGATTTACAACCCTGCAATCCCTCACCTGGGTGTGAGATAGCCAACAGGAATCAGCTAAATTATGTTCTGTCCTGTCCTGTAATAAAATGTATATTTAGCTTTGCAACTTCAAAGGCAGCAACAGGTCATAAAAAGGCCATAAAATACAGTTTCTCAAGGAAGTTAATTACATTACAGAGATCTCCTGGTCAATTTAATATATCTTGTAGTCTCACTGAATCCTGGGGGGGGGGCACCCATGGAGCACAGGCTGTTTTATGTGAGACAATCACATATTATATTTTTATATTACAAATATCATACAGCAATCATAACCAGCTGGCCAAGTGCAATATCCTCCCCACCTAGACTGAACTTAGGGGATCTATCCCCTGCATGGGATCAGCTTCCCAAGTCAGTTCACTCCTCATATAGATGCAATAAGCCATCTGCGTTCTGCTTGGTTGCTCCAGCCCTATGTAAGCTTGTCATGTCATGCCCTTGCAAGGAAAGGCTCCATCTTAATAGTCTACCATTAGTTTTTTCCATTTATGTCAGCCAAACCAGGAGGTTGTGGTCAGTTTGTACCTCAAAATGCTGCCCAAATAAGTATGGCTCTAACTTCTTTAGGGCCCACACTATGGCAAGACACTCTTTTTCCACAGTATAGTAAACCTGCTCCCTGGGAAGTAACTTTTTACTCAGGTACACTACAGGGTGATCTTTTCCTTGGTTAGATGTCTGACTCAGTACTACCCCAATACCCATGTCTGAGGCATCAGTCTGGACTATAAAGGGTCTGCTATAGTCAGGACTTGGCAATATAGGAGCACTGCACAGTACCTCCTTCAGTCTGGTAAAGGCTTTTTCACAGGCTGGTTCCCAGGTAATTTTCTTAGGCATCTTTTTCTTTACTAGGTCAGATGGGGGAGCAGCCAGGGCACTGTAATTGGATACAAATTTCTTATAGTACCGTGCTGTCCCTAGAAAACTCCTGACCTGCTTCTTTGTTTCTGGTCTGGGCCGTGCCTTGATCACCTCTATTTTTACTTCATTGAGACGGAGCTCTCCCTGGCCTACAACATGCCCGATGTATGCCACTTCAGCCATGGCTACCTGGCACTTCTCAGCTTTGACAGTGAGCCCAGCCCTCTGTTTCCTGTCCAGCACTTCCCTAAGGTGAGACAGATGTTCCTCCCATCTGGCACTAAAGATGCAATGTTATCCAGGTACACCACGGCATACTCCTCAGCACCATTTAACACCTGGTTCACCAACCTTTAGAAAGTGTTCAGGGCGTTCTTAATTCCGAAAGGCATTACTTTAAATTCAAATAAGCCTATCAGAGTGATGAAGGCTGACCTCTCCCTAGCTCTGTCAGTTAACTCTACCTGCCAAAACCCCTTTGACAGGTCAATAGTCGTAAGGTATGTCGCCCTTCCCAACTTGTCCAGGAGTTCATCCGTCCAGGGCATTGGGTGGGCATCTGACTTAGTGACTGCATTCAGTCCATGATAGTCCATACAGAAATGAGTAGAGCCATCTGGCTTGGGCACAGGGACTACGGGTAAGGACCAAGGACTGTGGGATCTCTGGATTACCCCTAAATCCAGCATTTCCTCCACCTCCATCCTAATATCCTTTTGGACAGCTTCTGACACCTGATCTACTGTCCACCGTATGGGCATCTGTGTCCCTGTCTCCACATCATGTATTGCTAAGGGGGTTAGTTCAGGCTTTGCGCTGAACAGTGGAGCAAAGTCTGCTAAAACCTCCCTTACTTCCTGGATCTTGTCTGGGGCCAGCGGGGGTGACAATTTAACTGCCTCCACAGAAGACTCCTGCTTTATTTCTTCCAGCAAGTCCAGAAGGTTGTCTTCTTTGTCGGTTCCCTCCCCAGGACTACATACTGCAAACACCATGTCAGCCCTATTAGCATATGGCTTGATCATGTTGACGTGGTACATTCTTTCTGCATGTCTTCTAGCAAGTTATTCTGTGATATAGTTCACATCATTTACCTTTCTAACTACTTTGTACGGTCCTGTCCACTCAGCCTGCAGCTTGTCTTTCTGGACCAGGATAAGGACCATGACTTCCTGACCCACCGTGTACACGCGAGCTCTGGCTCTGCAGTCATACCACAATTTTTGTTTCTGTTGGGCAGCTGTCAGGTTGCTCTGGGCTGTCCCCAAAAGCCCCTTCAGCTTTTCTCTAAACCTAAGGATGTAATCCACTATAGTAGTTCAATGGGTGGCATGCTTGCCTTCCCAGTCCTCCCAGAACAAGTCTAGGAGCCCATGTACCCGGCATCTATATAAGAGCTTGAAGGGGGAAAATCCTGTCGACTCTTGGGGCACCTCTCTGTATGCAAACAACAGGTGGGGAAGATATTTCTCCCAGTCCCTTCCGTGTTGTTCAGCAAATGCTTGGAGCATTGACTTCAGGGTACCATTAAATCTTTCCACAAGCCCATTGGCTTGTGAGTGATAAGGTGTCGTGCACCTCTGCACCACCCCACATTTCTCCCACAAACATTTCATCAGGTCCAACATGAAGGAACCCCCTCAATCAGTGATAATCTCCTGAGGAAACCCAACATGGGAGAAAACCCCAAGTAAGGCCTCTGCCACTTTGTCTGTCCTCAGTGTGGATAGGGTGACTGCCTCTGGATACTGGGTGGCATAATCCACCACAGTCAGGATGAACCTCTTCCCAGAGGAGCTGGGAGTATTTAAAGGCTCCACAATATCCATTCCCACCCTCTGGAATGGCTCCTCCACTATGGGCAATGGAATTAGGACAGCTTGGGTTTTCTTACCTGCCTTCCCTATTTCTTAGCAACGGTGACAAGACCTGCAATACTTCTTCACCTGCTGGGTGAAGTTGGGCCAATAGAAATTCTGGGCTAACTGCTGTGTAGTGCATGTGATTCCCAGACAACCAGACAAGGGAATATCGTGTGCAATCTTGAGCAACTGCTCACGGTACCCCTGGGGAACGACAAGCTGCCTGCCTATCACCCCTCCCTCTGTCTTCACAGCCTGAGTATACATCGTACCATTTTCCGAATAAATTTTATGTTTACCGGCACCTCTCTGTGCTCCGTCAGAGTCTGCTCAAGCCCTCAGCTTCTCTAAACTAGGGTCACTTTTCTGAGCAACTGCAAACTCCATACATATTCTCACAGCATAGGACAGGTCCTCTTCAGTTTCTAAACAAAGGTCCCTAGCACTAGTATCATGGCACTCAGGATCACTGTCATCCTTAACCCTCTGACAATGGGTCACCCCTCCTTCTTCCGAGCAACCCTCCATAGCTGTTTGGTTAACTGCTACTGGTGAAATTTCTACCCCCTTTTCATTAGTCTCCCTATCAGGCGACACAGGATGGGGAACCAGCCTCCCAGTGGTTTCCACAATGGCTTCTGTGGGGTCCAGGGAACTACAATTTCCCTGTCCCACTTGGCTATGTGTAACTGCACACACCATCCCTTGTTTAAGATTATTGCCAAGGATGATGTCAACTGCTAACGTTTTGGCTACAGCCACCTGTTGCACAGTTCCCCCGGTTCACCCCAGTCTAGGAGAACACTAGCGAGTGGCAATGTGGTCTCCTCACCAGTGAACCCTTGTACAATTACAAATTTATTGGGTATAAGCTGACCAGGTTCCACCAGATCCCCTTTTACCAATGTCAGGGATGCCCTGTGTCCCTTAACCCTTGTGTCTGTACACCATTCACCATGATTGGGTGCATGTGTTCCCTCATGTTCACAGGCATGCTTCCAGGGACACATAAACAACCCACTTCTTTCCTAGCCCCATGTTGCATATTGCTCATCCTTTTGGGACACTGTCTGGCAATATACCCAGTTTCTTTACAAACCCAACATTTGTTTCTTTTCTCAGAGAACTCTTTTCTTTGAAACCTGGTGCTAACTGGTTTCGGTGGAGGCAGTGAGGGTTTTAGCTGCCCTGAAGGCACACTTTTCCCTTTCTGCACTGCCACGCCCACCCAATTCACTCTCAGAGCAGGTCTGCGCTTGGCAAGGCGGTCCGAGAGTTCCACAGCCTCTTGAACTGTTTCGGGATCTTGGTCCTCCAGCCAGGTTTTCAGCTCTGCTGGGCATGTTCAAAAAACTGTTCTAACAATATAGCATTTTCAGTTTTCTCTACAGAGTTTGCTTCAATTCCTTCCCACCAATGCTTTAAAAACTGATGTTGTTTCTTGGCTAGCTCCTCATAGCTCATATCAGGGCTTCTCCTGAGCTTACAGAATTTAGCTCTGTATGCTCCTGCAGTTAAATCAAACTTTTTAACAGTGCAACTTTAAGTTTGCTGTAATCATTACTGTCCTCATTGTCCATTTGATCCAATGCATCCCAATCTTTCCTGGTAAGTATCAGGGATAGCTGGAAGCTCCAGGCCCTCTAGGAATATTTGCCTGAATACAAACTTTTTCAAAGGAATTTAAAAAGGCATCCATATCCTCTCCCTCTTTAAATTCAGCTATCAATTTGGAATTCAATTTATACCCCAGTCCTGTAGTTCCAGTTAAATCCAAGCCACTTACCTACTCTGGTGCTGGTGGTTGGAGTCGTAGCTTCTCCAGTTCATGTTGCCTCTGGCACTCACCCTCTTCTCGGTCTGCCGCTCACTGTTCGCACTTCTCTTCTCTTCTCTCTGGATCTCCAGCTCCATTCTGCGCAACTCAGTCTGCAGCTTGATTGCTTCTGGCTCCAGAATGCTGGTGACCTTCCCCTGCTGCTGTGGCCCTTTGCTGGCACTGGTCCTGCTGTCATCCTCACTAGATCTGGACACTGCACCGACTGCTAGCTCCTCCATGCCCAAGGTTTGGTCCTTTACAGTCACTGTTTGTGACTCGATGCTCTGGGCATCTGCTGACATCAGGGTATCCATGAGGTTCTGCTTGGTGACTCTTGCCTCATGCAGGACTCCTCTGTCCTGGCACAACTGCCTCAAGTAGTCTGCTGTGTGCCCGCTGTAGCTGGAAGCCATCTTCTTTCCTAACTACGGCTACTCTAACTTGCACTTTATAAAAAAATATAAAACCGGTAGGAACTTGACTGTAAGCAAAATGGTATAGTTCTGTTTCCTTTTTCCAAAATAAATCACCGTCTTATTTTGCAAGTGAGCTGTACAGTTTTACGCTGACACTCTGAACAGTTAAAGCTTGTGTTACCAATTTTTTTGCATGGCTGCTAACCAAATCTGTCACAAACGCACTCAGCAAGTCAGGCCCTCTGCTTCCACAGTGCCAACTTCCGAGCGCAGTAGTGTGAACAGGTAACAGACAGGGTAACCCTCCTGTCTGCTTTTGTGTTCAAATCACCTTTAGTCTCAAGTTCTGGGAGGATTCAAACTGTGAACCTTATGCTAGTACCTAATGTACAGGCTCAGATATGTACTCTCCTGCAGTACAATCTTTCACCAGGGGCACCAAGGCAGGCTTCCAAAATGAACCCTTAAAACTCTGTAAAAGCCCTTAGGTATATTCTTACCTTTTCCCAGTTTAGTAACACCATCAAGCTTTTGAACAGTTTTTGTTAGACTAAATCTTCTATACGTCACATGCAAAAAGAACTGAGAGACACCCAGGTAGTCTTTTGAAAAAAAGATTTTACTAAAAGATTATAAAAATATGTCAGATGTAAACACAGAACAATATATCAAAGAGCATACAATCACTTAAAAGAAAGGAAAGAAAACTACAAACTCCTACACACACATACAGTTTAAACCTTTTCTATCTAATGTATTACCTCTTTAAGTGCTTATCAGAGCTGTGTGTCTTTCTAGAGTCCCAAGATGGTATATTATATTCCCCAGTTACAAGGATACATTTCAACTCCATCTCCCCAACCCTTGGTGAGTCATCTAGCTCCTCCTTTTTAGAATAAAAAAAATACAAACAATGATTTCCTGTCAGAAGATATATTAAATAATGTGATATCAGCAAAAACTCATTTCCCAATTTATGAGTCTTTGATCAGCCAGTTCCTTTGAGGTTTACAACCCTGCAATCCCTCACCTAGGTGTGAGATAACCAACAGGAATCAGCTAAATTATGTCCTGTCCTGTAATAAAATGTATATTTAGCTTTGCAACTTCAAAGGCAGCAACACGTCATAAAAAGGCCATAAAAATACAGTTTCTCAAGGAAGTTAATTACATTACAGAGATCTTCTGGTTAATTTAATATATCTTGTAGTCTCACTGAAACCTGGGGGGGGGCACCCATGGAGTACAGGCTGTCTTATGTGAGACAATCACATAGTATATTTTTATATTATAAATATCATACAGCAATCATAACCAGCTGGCCAAGTGTCACACACCCCTTTTAGTTTATTATTTCAGTGATAGCCAGTCCCTAGGATAAGCTCTGGTGCATGCTGCCTGCCAACTATTTAATTCACTTAAAAGGAAACTATCTGTTCTCCTACCAGTGAGAGGTACACACGTGTCTCCTTCATGAACACTACAGTTTCGGCAGGCCTTAGCCTGCTCTGCGACTGAAGTCACAGTTTCACACAGTCATTCCTTGGCTGTTGCAAAAAGGATTCCCTACTAGCATGCTAGTGCTAAGCTCCACAGCTGTGGCTTCGCTCTCCAGCTCACAACCTCACTTGCTCTTGGTGACTCAGCACAATGCAGCTGCTGCTCTGCATTTTAAACCTAGCAGCAATCTGGCAATAACAATTTTAAACAGCACAACACTTATTTTAAGTAAAAAAAAAAACAACATTTTGCTGATTTTAACCCAGGCTAGTCCCAAATACCACTGGACCACCAGGGCTACTCTAACTAGCCAGGGAACCTATTTACCAGCCTTTGACTACCACTGCTGCACCCATAATTTCCAGTAACAAAGGGTGATAGGCAATTTGCATGTATTGTCAATACATAAGTTTGTATTTGTGTGCAAGCGGCAGGTAATCATTTCCCCCATTAGCGTACTACTCCACCAGTGCTACTAATAATATGCTCATGGCTTTCTCTGTTTCTGTTTCAGGGACTACCCTTCCTCCTTGCAGATCCCCAGCTCTGAACCTCCCAGCAGGTGACCTCCTAACAGATAAAATACCCAGTATTACATTTTCTTGTGGAACAGTTGTTCCACGACTGTTAGAAAGTGAGAATTATCCCAGAATACATCCTTGCTCCAGCTGGGGGTCTACTATTCTTTTGTTACTGAGTTCTGCTGCCTTTCCCTTGGTGAACCTATGCCTCTTAACACCTGCCACTGGCGACACCTGCACTAGCTACCTCCCCATCCTATTGTTTAAATACCCCTGAATTTGCTATGCACTGACATTACCATACCCCCCTCCAGCAGAACTGCAGTCCATCTTGACTTATCAATGGGTTACATTCATTTGAATTGACTGGTACTGCAGGTAGGCAAATCACATTACATGAATAATCATCATTGTCTGTAATGTCCCTCCAACACTGCTGCTACATTGCCACCCAGTATCAGTTTCCAATAGGCCTTAAAATATCCAGATAGTTTTGTCACAATGCCCTCAGTCGGAACTAGTTGGAAGTCTGTCACTTGGTGCCACTGTTTTCAAATGCTAAAAATATGCATGGTTATCTGCAGGGTTGTTAAAGTTTCAGCAGCATACCTCTCAACCTTCTGCCACTGAAATGAGAGACACAGACACTCAAAATGAGGGACAAATGACCCCCATAATGAAGGACACATCCTCAAACATGGAGATACAAGCTAAGAACACCATGGAAACCATTGTGTTTATCTGTACAAAGTTTATTTTTGAGTTAGCATCTTAGAATGTTATGATTTTTTATTTTAAAGTCTGAATTTACAGCACATCCCTTGTGTGGCCAGTACCTTTTCTATGAGAGGTGGATGAAGAGCAGGACACTTTTGAGGAGTAAAATGAAAGGCATTCCTCCTAATCAGGGGCAGTTGAGAGGCATGGTCAGTAGGTGGCATTGTACAGAAACAATGCTGCACATATCTGCCTCACCAAGCTATTTAGTCTGTGAGCTCTAGTGCTTAGCCGACAAACTGCAAGAAGACGGGCAATTGCCTGTCAAGTGCTCTAACTTCATGGTTTTGTCTCTTTCATGGGTTAACAGCCTGTTTGACTCCTCCCTTTAAGATCAGCTCAGCCTCTGTTTATTCAGACATTGAGTACTTTTTGATCATGTCCAATTACACACTTGAGTCATATGCTAATTTATTTGTACTCAGCTATATTCAGTGATCTTGCTATCTTGTTTGTTCTGCACTGTACTATTGCACTTTATTGTTATTGTCGCTGTAACCACGTCATCTGACTTGCTTTTGTCTTTGTAATTGTGTTCTCCCCCTTCACCCGGGTCACACCTGGGAACAAGCCTCAGTTCAATGTACCTCTCCCAGCAACCCATTTTTAAGTAAATGAACATAAAGTGCAAAGTGATGGCCTTGGCTATTCTTGATGGTTCTATACTTAGGATAATGGCTGACATGACGATATATATATCCAAGGCACACTGCCTCAAGGGTAGCTGGTCCATTCCACTGGGGTGTCAAACAGATGAAGCATACTGATGAGTCCTGGTAGGACGAAACACGTGTCTATGTCTTCTGTTAGCACCCTTTGCAAACTGTGTGAGAGGCCTTTCGGCACCATGCAATTCTGCTTAAAGTTGGACCAGCATAACATTCTGTGGTGATTTGCATATACAGCCCATGATGCTTTGCATTGTGGGGGCATGTGTGATTTTGTATTTTCTTGAAACTTGGCTTCCCAGCCAAATGCCCTTTGGGGTAACCCTTGCCTCAGTGTTTGCGCACAGAGGTTCTTTGTCTTTTAAATGTTTTTTTTATTTTAATGGGTTCACCACAATATATCCAAGGCACACTGCCTTAAGGGTAGCTGGTCCATTCCACTGGGGTGTCAAACAGACGAGGCATACTGATGAGTCCTGGTAGGACGAAACACGTCTATGTCTTCTGTTAGCACCCTTTGCAAACTGTGTGAGAGGCCTTTCGGCACCATGCAATTCTGCTTAAAGTTGGACCAGCATAACATTCTGTGGTGATTTGCATATGCAGCCCATGATGCTTTGCATTGTGGGGGCATGTGTGATTTTGTATTTTCTTGAAACTTGGCTTCCCAGCCAAATGCCCTTTGGGTAACCCTTGCCTCAGTGTTTGCGCACAGAGGTTCTTTGTCTTTTATATATATATATATATAGTGTATATATATATATATATATTTTTTTTTTTTTCATGAGGGTATTATAGCTGCACAATAGTGCACCTATTAGGGTTGCCCGGCCACTTCTATGTTAAACCCAAAATGTTGCACTTTAATAATTTTGTAACCATACAATGGATTTGACTGCAATTTTTCATATGCAGAGTGGCACCATAGATCTCTGGATCTGGCAAGTTGCATTATGGATAGATGAACAGTTGAGGAGTGCCAAGAAACATGCAAAAATGTTCCTTTGCTCAGGCTACAGCCCAATCAATTTGTTCGCCTGCTCTGAAATCTTCAGGGAAGATGCAGTCTGGGTCACTGATGTGCCTTTTGAAGATGTGGTAAAAAAAACATTAATCCGTTCAAAAGTTATTCAAATTTTAATTTTCCCATTACAGTCAATGGAAAAAAAGTATATGTGTCTCTCGAAAACTGCCACCAGTACATTTTACTGTTGCAAATGGCCCTTTCATTGTTGTGCAGTGGCCATCTTGTTTTCAGTTAGCGACGTATAAAAATGGCTGTAGTTCAAATTTGGCTGCCTCTAGGTAAACACTGACAGTTGTGTTTACCTAGTCAGGGCCTGAGGAACACAGCACAGACATTTTTTTGGGACCCCCCAAGAAATGCCCTTTTCTATGATCGGACCTCCCATAGTGTCGCAAATTGTGACAGAACAGATGTAACACTTTCACAAATCATGAAAGTGTCGAGCCCATTCTTTTGCAAAATTTTGCTAAAGTATAGCAATTTGTGACACTACTGCAGCAAAAAAACAGCAATTTTTTGCCATCCCACTGCACCTTAACGGTTCTGGCTTTTGGGCTGAAATTTGCAGGGTGGCAAGCCCTTATTGTGGTTTGGTCCCAAAAGATTCAACAATCCCATAGTTACAGTGTTCTGAAGTTGAGAGATTTCCCATAGGATAACACTGCGGCACCCGTGGTGACTTTCAGTGCTTGTATCTCGATAACGATTCGAGATATAGATTTTTTGCTTCTGGCAGCTGAGTCCACCTTAGGTGGACTAAACCTCAGGGAGGTTACGAAGTCATAATTACAACTGCAGTGGAATTGTTTTTCATAGTTGCTACGGTAACTGAGATATTGCCAAATTAGTGTTACAAGGGTTCCTTTGTAGTACTATAGGGCTGCTTTATGCCTCTGTACTTATGTGTAAGTGGGAACACAGGGCCCAGATGGACCGCGTTTCACATATGCATACCATTAGGCAAAAATTAGCAGCGTGAAGGGAGCGCTGGGCCCAGAGGGCCTGCATTTCTACAACCACATACCAGTTACCAGTTACATTACACTTTCTCAAAAAGATGAGAAATTCATTGCAAAAAACTTCATTAATGCATCAGATAGGGTTGCTAGCACAGCAACAAAAGTTTGGAAATTCGATGTTAGGGTTCCCACCCCTACCACCACCCTCACCCTTCACACACCAGCAGACATCGGGGTGTGCCATGGGGTCATCAGGCGTGACTCTCACCCCATTCTCCTATACTGTAGCATGTCAGCTTGTTTACACATGGAATGGGGTGAGAGTTGGTCTTGACAGCTCCATGGTACACCCCGACATCTGTTGGTGTGTGGAGGGTGGGGAACCCTAACATCGAATTTCCAAACTTTTATCACTGTGCTGTCAAACCTAACTGATGCATTAATGAAGTTGTTTGCAATGAATATATGGTATATTAGCATTCCTATAAACCACAATGAATGCCTTATCTCTGTAACTAACTCCGGGTCACTCCTGAAAAAGGGATCTTCAGGGCACAGTGGGCCTACCTAGTCACCAAAACTGAATAAATAACTTACAGAGAGAGAGAGAAGAGAGAGAGAGAGAGATAGCGGTGCAATAGTGCCACTTTAGTTATGGTTGAGTAGCATGTTTAATGTTCAACCTCAAATTTTGCACTTTAATAATTTTGCAACCGATTAATGGATTTGTACAACATTTGACATGCCCTGTCCTATGGGGTAGATCTCTTGATGTGGCAAGTTTTGTTCTAGTTGGATGTGTAGATTCTGAGATCCAGACAGTGTAAAAAGTCATAAAGTCAACACTTTTTGCAGTTTTTTCTCATCGCCTTGCATCCAGATGCTCTGGAAATTTGGTGTGGTTTTTTTATGGTAGAAACAGCTTGGATAACAGAACAGGCATGCATTTGTTTTGTGAAAAAAATATTAATCTGTTGCAATGTTATTCAATTTTTCATTTCCCATTGTTTTCAATGGGAAGATTTTGACACTGTTCCACATAGAAGATTGATAAATAAGCTAGGTAGGCTCGGGGTGGGTCAGAAGTTGGTCAACTGGGTGGCAAACTGGTTGACTGGCAGAAAACAGAGAGTGGTGGTAAATGGTATACAGTCAGAAGAGATGCAAGTCACAAGTGGGGTACCTCAGGGATCAGTCCTGGGGCCAGTCCTATTCAACATCTTCATTAGTGACCTCGCAGATGGACTAGAGGGTAAGGCTTGTCTGTTTGCAGATGACACCAAGATCTGCAACAGAGTAGATGATCCAGATGGGGTGGGCAGAATGAGAAGAGATCTGGATAAACTAGCAGAATGGTCAGAAGAGTGGCAACTGGGATTTAATGCAAAGAAGTGCAAAATCATGCACATAGGAAGAGAAACCCTGAAGCCACTTATAGGCTGGGAGGGAGTTGCTAGCAGTCACAAAGGAAGAAAGAGACTTGGGCATCATCATCACTGATGACCTAAAATCATCAAGCAGACCTCTAAAGCAGTAGGTAAGGCTAGGGGGGTGTTAGGGTGTATTAGTAGGGGTATCACAAGTCGTAAGAGGGAGGTAATAATCCCTCTGTACAAGACATTGGTTAGGCCCCATCTGGAGTACTGCGTGCAGTATTGGAGGCCACACCTTCACAAGGACATTAACCAAATTGAGGCCGTCCAGAGAAGGGCAACCAAAATGGTGCAGGGACTGCATCAGAAGACATATGAGGACAGATTAACGGAGCTCAATATGTATACCCTTGAGCAAAGGAGGGAGAGAGGTGATATGATCGAGACATTTAAACACCTTAAGGGCATAAACAAGGTGAAAGAGTCTAACATGTTTAAATATAAGAAAAATAGCAGGACAAGAGGACACAGCATGAGATTAGAGGGAGGCGATTAAGGGGAATGTGAGGAAATTCTTTTCACAGAAAGGGTGGTAGATGCATGGAATGGCTTACCACAAGAAGTGGTGGCTATGAATACAGTGCAGGGCTTCAAACAGGCATGGGATAGGCATAAGGGAGCAATACAAATGACTATGAATAGATAGGTCACTGACAGAGCAAAGGCCGATGGTACATTTATAAGGTAGAAAAAGAAATGGGCAGACTGGATGGGCCTTGAGGTCCTTATCTGCCGTCAACTTCTATGTTTCTATGTTTCTAAGATCACTTTTCAGGATAGAGGAAGAAAGTTCGACAAAGGATTTGATCTCTCAAAAAAGGATTCTGTCTTACGAGATCTGTTCATTTTCGTGAGAATAAAATCATTTTTCATGAGAGAAAAATCCTTTTTCGCAAGCCACCATCTTGTTTTCAGTTTTTTCTTAAATTAAGCCACAAAAATGACATCCAGGAGTGACACTACCACACCTAGATGGCTGACCTGGACCCCGTTAGGTGCAATCTGCATTTCAAAGCTAGGAATATGCCCATGAAATGTGTTTTTTTTTTTAATATAATGAATCCTTTTTTGTGACTGCGTGATGCAAAAAAAAAAATCCTTTCTTGTATCACAAGTCACAAAAAGGGATCCTTTTTTCATCACTTGATAATCCTTGCTTGTCCCTTCCATTGCCCTTCCCAGTATGCTAATGTTTTTCCCTGGTGTCTAGTGGCCCCCCACCCTCCAATACACCTGCCCCTACATTTCCCTGGTGTCTAGTTGCACCTGCCACCCTCTGATCCTCGTGTCCATAATGAAATTAATTTTCCTAGTGGCTGCTGGCACCCTTACCCTTCAATCACCATCCCCCACTTTCTGTGTTTCTGACACTGGTATGCCCACCCCCGGTGTTTGATGCCCCCCCACAGCCCGTTGTTTTATTTATTCACCAACACTGGGGTGCCCAATCCCCATGTCTGCATTTAGAGCCCCTCCCCCAGCAGTGTGGGACACTGCGGAGCCCACTCCCAGTGTCCCAAAATATTTTATTAATTAAATCCTGTAAAAAGAAAACTGTCCCCCAGCATTTTTTTTTACATCTGAAAAAAAGAAAAGGGTCCCTCATCATCCCTGCCACCTCCCTCCCACAGTCTGCCCTCACACTAAGCACCCACCACCCCACACCCCTCCTTACCTTATACTTACCACCGGAAGTCATGGGCTGTCATCTTTTGTGGACCAAGACATGTCTCCATTCTTCAAAGCCAAACTGTGAACTGAAGAATCAAGGTAAGTGTCGTATAATGTATTTTAATGTTGTTTTGAACTTAAGTTCATAACTTTGCCATTTTGGGGGGAATTTTTTCAGCAAATTTTCAACATGACCTTTTTCGACCCCACCTCATGAACACTGCTACTGTCATTTCGTTACTCAGTCCTGGAAGGTGATTTCATGGTCACTGCATGAAATCACTTTTCAGGACTGAATAACAAAAATTTCACCACCAGTGTTCATGAGGAGGAAATCTAAAGCAAAGTTTAAAATCTAGTGAAAAAATTCCTTAACATGCCTGAGTTAGGCGTGTTCGCTGAAATATTTCTATGCACGCACATAACTTTAGTCATTTTGACTCCAAATTTTCAACGTAGCTATTTTTTCACACCACCTCATGAACAGTACAGTTGTCATTTTTCACATCCTGTCCAAAACATGTTTTTGTACCTGTGGTGTGGAATGGCATTTTGGCATGTATTTGAAAATTTCCATCTACTGGGTTTATGAGGTGGGGTCGTAAGAAGACTCTGTTGAACATTTGGGGTCAAAATATGAAAAAATGTCAAAGTTATGACCATTCATTGCAATTTCACTATGCCCACTCGTAACATAAGCACATAAGAGTTTGCTGGCAGAAGGTGACAGTGCGGTCCATCGAAAGCAACAAGGGAGGTAGACAGTGAAAATGCCAACCTTCCACACAGTGACGGCACAGTACTGATGCAGGTATTGTGCAGCCCCTTGTCCGAGTGTTTTTCTGTGGGGGGGCTGCACCCCAACACCCCACATGTGGGGGGCTCTGCCACCCGCACCCCCTGGACTTTAGGTTTATCAGCTCCAGGTCAGAGTTGGTCCAGGGAGGGGGCAGAACACTGGGGGAAAGTGAAACACAAAAAAGGACCATTACAACAACTGTTTGCTGTAACAGTCTTTTTTCTTGTTTCACTGTCGGTGTGCCGCGCTGAAGGGGGGGCACCAGGTCCATCTAGTCTTCACAAGATGTCTACCCCCCATCTACTGTTCTTGTTGAGGTGACTACATTGACTGTCCCATGCCTGTTTCAATTCTATCAATGACATTTTTTAGCCGCCGCAACCTCAGGTGGCAGGCTGTTCCAAGGGTCCATGACCCTCTCTATGAAAAAGTACTTCCTAACATTGGTTCAGAATTTACCACCAACCAGGCATAAGCTGTGCCCTCTTGTACACGTAATCCTATTTTCCTACAGGAGTTTACCAGTATGTACTGCGTTTATCCCTTTAACAAATTTAAATGTTTCTATCATGCCTCCTCTGTTTCTTCTCTGCTCTAGGGAGAATAGATTTAACTGGTTGATCCTATTTTCATAAGGTTTGTGGTATGGTCCCAGCACCATCTTGGTGGCTGTCTTCTGCACGGATTCCAGATGGTCTATGTCCTTTTTTTTAAGTGTGGCCTCCAGAACTGCACGCAGTACTCCAAGTGAGGCCTCACCAAAGACCTACAGAGTGAGATGATTACCTCACGCTTTCTGCTAGTAATACCCTACCTATGCATACAAGGATATTGCTTGCCCTTAGTGCTGCTTTTTCACCTTCAAATTGTGGGATATCATAACTCCTAGTCCATCTTTATCTTTTCCAATTGCTGCCCTTCCAGGACATAGTTATTTCCTGGGTTCCTCTTACCCAAGTGCATTACCTTATACTTTTTGGTGTTGAATCTCAACTGCCAGTTCTTGGACCAGTCCTCCAGCTTTCTTAGATCTGCCTCCATTCCTTGGACCCCGTCCTCTGTATCCATCCTGTTGCAGTTCTGTGTTTCATCTGCGAACAGGCAGACTTTCCCTTTTAATCCTTCAGTGATGTCACTGACGAATATGTTGAAAAAGATTGGACCAAGCACTGATCCCTTTGGAACCCCACGGGTTACTCTCCCCTCCTGTGACAGGTGCCATTTACCACAACTCTCTGAGTCCTGTCCTGTAGCCAGCTTTTTATCCAGTTGACCACTTTCTGATCTACGCCTGTTTGCTCCAATTTATTTGCTAGCCTTCTGTATGGAACCATATGAAAGGCTTTGCTAAAATCCAGATGTACTATGTCAACAGCCATACCTTGGTCCACTGCTCTTGTAACCCAGTTGAAGAATTCTGTCATATTTGTTTGGCATGAGTGTCCTGCCGTGAAGTCATGCTGCTTCGGGTCATGTTTCCCACTTTCTTTCAAGTTCTCCACTACCCTTTCTTTAAGCAATGTCTGCATTACTTTACCCACCACTGAGGTCAGGCTGACTGGGCAGTAATGTCCTGCTACCTCCCTGCTACCAATCTTGTGCAATGGGCACTGTGGCCCTTCTCCTGTCCTGTGGCATTATGCCATCTTCCAGTAGCTTGTTAAATAGTTTGTCTAGTGGGGCTGCAAGTTCCTCCCACAGTTCCTTCAGAACTCTTGGGTGTATTCCATCTGGCCCCATTGCCTTGTCCACCTTTAATTTAGGCAGCTTGTCAAGGACCCTTTCTTTTTGTAACTTTGGAAATGTTAAGTAGTTTTACCCCAGATTTTCAACATAGTCTTCTTATTACGTCACCTCATGTATGTCATAGCTGTCATTTTTCAAATCCTGGATGAAATGTGTTTTTGCTCCTGTTGCGTAGAATGGTGTTGCAGTGGAGCAGAATTATGTTTGGGCGAGGATTTAAAAATTTTCCGTAATGGGTACATGAGGTGTGATAGGTAATAAGATGGCTCTGCTGACAATTTGATCACTGTTCTCCTATAAATGGAAGTGCAGGACTCAGAGGGTCCTGTGCTTCCACAGTTACATATATATAAGCATCTACAGAGGGATGGGAGGGCAGGGTCCAAAGGACACTGCGCTTCCACAGTAAAATAAGGATACTATTATACTATCTCAAAAAGTAAGGAAATAAGTTATAAAAAACTCTGTTAATGCTCCATTTAGGGTCAACATGACAAAAGTTGGGAAATGAGGTGTTAGGGTTTCCCTAACACCCCATCCTCCCAAACCAAGCAGGAGAGTAGCTGTGGGGTGTGCCTTGAGCTTCTCAAGCCTAACATGCACCCTATTCTTATACATTCTACACATTTGACCTTATTTACAGAAGGAATGGGGGGAGTGTTAGGCTTGAGAAGCCCAAGGCACACCCCACACCTGCTCTCCTGCCTGGTTTGGGAGGGTGGGGTGTTGGGGACATACCTCTCAACCTTTTGTCCCTCAGATGTGGAACATTGCCTTTCACAATGTGGAACAAATGGACAAAATGTGGAACACTTACTCAGGCTCAGAACACTATTAAAATGTTTGCCTTTATGTTCAGAAAGTCTGTTATTAATGGAATAATATATTTTTTGCATCATTTACTATGGATTTTTTGCTTTAAAATAATAACATTGAATGTGGGACAAGTCCTCGCAATGTGGAACAGGGAGCTTTTGTGAAGTAAAATGAGAAACTGTTCCTCGTAATGTGGGACGGTTGAGATGTATGGTTGGGGAAACCCTAACACCTCATTTCCCAACTTTTGTCACTTTGACCCTATCTGGAGCATTATCTAAGTTATTGTGTGTGTGTGTGTGTGTGTGTGTGTGTGTGTGTGTTTGTGTGTATGTGTGTGTGTGTGTGTGTGTGTGTGTGCGCGCATATATATATATAAAACGGATATGACAAAAGTATCATGAAATTCCAAAATTTTCACAAAAGTTCATAAAATTCAACTTTAATTGTTGTTGTTATTTTGCAATTTTTTTACTTTTATATTATTGAATTTATGTAAACATTACAATAAGACACCTTCAGGCAGGCATCCACACATTTGATACAAGTGTGAGAGATTATACAACATTATCACAGGTAGTAAACTGAATACCCCTGAAAATAGGTACAACACGTGGGGGTTACCTTTATAAACTGAATTAGTCCTATGATTATTTTTATTTATTTCATTTTATTGAAGTCTAGGAATTACAGCCCTTTGAGTCAGAGACTCTTTTTTCAAAGGCTCCATGTCAGTACAAAGTGTGACAGGCAGGTATTACAGACATCATGCACAATGACAGTAATTATACACAGAGAGAAAATTATACAATAGGGAGTTATCTATTAATGATGCAATACAATAAGCATTGCCAACTGACATGGGAGTAACTAAAATTGTTGAAATAAGTCAGAGGAGAACAAATGAATATTGGAGACAGGAGCAACGGAGCTATGGAGGAGAAAGTGAGAAACAGGCCCAGGAATTGGACCAAAGGAGAGGCTGGAAATATAGTAGAGACCAGAAAGCAGCCCAATGGGCATTGTCGTGGGGCTAAGTTGCAGGAGAGGAAATACTTGAAGGGTTACAACAGTGTTACGGGCAGTCATAGTTTGATGAAACCAGGATGTGGTCCTGCAGTTCTTTTTTGAAAGGACCCAACCTAGGTATGGATAGGAGGGACCCGGGGAGAGAGTTCATCCATAAAGGGGCCTTATATTTGAAGGACCCTTGACCAGTGGTGGTTCTATAGAAGGGGACTTGGAAAGCAGTTTTGTCGGTGTGTCTGGTCGACTGCCTGTGCTGCCCTGGAGAGAGGAGAAGGTTACAACCAGAGGGTGAGTGACTCATAGAGATTCTTTTTGCTAGTAGGAAAGTCTGATAGTAGAGATGCCCTTGGAAATTTAGCCAAGCCGAGAGTTGATAGAGATCGCAGGTATTTGTCAACCTGTCACAGCCAGTGGCCAGGCAGCAGGCTTTGTTTAAGGCAAGTATAATTTTTCTCAGGCAGAGTTTGAGGCAGACCCATAGATGACTATACCATAGTCTACCAGGGATAGAATAGAGCTGGAGATAGTCAGTCTAAGAGCAGCAGGGGGGAGGCAGGACCTAATTCTGTAGAGGAGGCCAATTCTGGCATTAACTGTGGAGCAGGTAGCTGTAATGTGTTCATGGAAGGAGCAGACAGGATCGAGGGTGATATCAAAGTATTTAAAATGGGGAACATATTTGAGAGTTGCCATGAAAATTGAGGATGGAGAGTGTATAATTAATCTTGGTAGGGGCCCAGTGTTTCCAGGCTCGAGTCCTGCCCGAGCTGCAGTAATATTGCTCTGTTCTGCCATCGCTAATGGTGCAGAGGGAGCTCTGTTAAAACTGGTAATTGTTTGCTGATTAGTCTAACCTGCTTTCTTTGCAGCATGGACATTTCAGAATTGCACCAATCAGTACCTTTTGGGGACCTTAAAATGCAGTCTGTCCCCAGGGGTCTTATGGGAGTGAATTTCTGTAGGAATTGTAGTTTTTTCATTTTGGGGCGTAAATGTACCTGGAGGGGGAGCCCTTGCTTTGATAGGCAGATGAATCAACCAACCAAACCCTTTTTGGATCAGAAGGAAGTCCTGGTGCTACTTGCAGCAGAGAGTCAGTCTGAGTTTGGAGTTGAGAGAGTGAACTGCTCAAGACATTCGAGCAGCTACTCCTGCGTAGTAGCGCAGGAAACTGGTGGGAAGGCTGTGTCTGGCCTGCCTAATTCATCTTCCCTTCTGAGGGATCTGCTAGTGAAAGTCATCTGACTGAATCCAAATTGGCTTGTGACCAGAAATACCAAATTGTGACTGCCCTGTTACCTGAAGAAAACTGAAGATTTGCTTCATGAGATTGGCCTGTCAGGAAGTCTGAAACCACCACAGAGCATACAGTTTACGCAGAGACACTGTGATTGCAACCGGATTGTCATCCAAACTGTGGCACTGCTTTTTATTTACTGTAAGTGTGCTGAATGTTCTCAGTGTGTCATGATTTGGTTCCCTACTTTCCAATTGTGTCACGCTTGCTGGAAGCTGAATCCAGCCCTACCGAACTGCCATCCGAGTTGTTCTCCTGGCCTGGGCTCTGCCACCTTGGCACAGCCAGTTACTCATGCTGCAGAGAAGACTATCGACGAGAGATCTGCCTGGGGATCAGTCCCCTGCTCAGTGTCACGAACAGGAATGACACAATGGTGAATCGTGTGGGCCCTGCTTCTCCTGGAAAACCAGCAAGTCATTCTGCAGCCTCCATTTCGTCCATCCTGTGTCCTGAACTGGGTAGCATGAGTAAACACCAGGGTAGCTCCCTGCAACATCAGCTAAATCAAAGTGTATCATCCGATTTGATTGTTTTGTCTGATTATCATGAACTGAGCCATCTGGCCCTGGATTACAAATTGTGGGTTACTGTGCATGCCTCTTTCTTCCCATCATTACAGCCTCGACCAGCTGCGATTCTGACCTACCCTCGGCAATGCTTCAGGCTAGTCTGCATCAACAACTGGGTACCCAGAGTGTATGTGTGACTGTGTTGAGGGACTCTAAAGTGCATGCCTTGTAGCCTAATTTAATCAGTTGCTAGACCAGTCAACCAGATTACACCCCTCCCTTGTTCAATCCCCCTGAATAAATCAGATCTGACTCTTTTTGCACTTAAACTGTTTGGGGTGCATCTCTGTACTAATAGCACTGTATTGTTATTGCTGGCTGCATCTAATCTTATTTTACAGGGGGTCTCCAGGGTCAGACAGGTGGAACCAGCCCTGGTGGTAAGTGCAATCAGAGTGGAGATATATTTGTGGTTTGAGGGCTATTGTACCTGTGAATTCTGTTCATTGTTTAGGCCACTAGAGGGGAAAGGGGGGGGTCACAGTGCCTCAGAGGGCTGTACCAGGTCAGCTACATTACCACCAACCCTGTCCTCCAGGTGCAGGCACCCGTTTTCAGTACCCAGGCCCCTTAACCTGCAACTAGTCAAGCAGGCAGGGATAGTAGCCCTTGGGATAGCACCGCCCAGGGTTTACATTTGGAGGCTACCGCTGGGATTAGTCCCCCCCCCCCGAGTGGCCAGAATCAAGAATTATTGTTGAAGATTAATGGCTACCCCAGTAGAAATGGCTTTACACCAATTGGTGGGATGGTGTACGGGGCAGGAGAGTGACCCCCAAAATGCCCTGCTTATACTGGATATCTCCCCAGGTACCAGTAAGAACACTGTAGAGGGAGCAGTCTCCAAAGTTAAATGTTTAAAACACGCTGTGGTGGTGGGTCAACAGGCTGATTTGATCGCCCAAACTTTCATGGCCTTGGTACAGTGTAGTGACCTCATGGACAGCTCTAAAATGCCACAGACTATTGCCTCAGAAGGGATACCTGCCATCTGGAGAGTGATAACAAAAGACAATAATGAGCCCCCGCCATTATCTAAGACTTTTGAGGAGAAATTTGCTAAGTTGTTGCTGGAGGAAGGGAATACCGTAGAGGACTTTAAGCAATTATTCCTGCCATATGAGGTTGTACCTTCCCCCACACCCCCACCACTCCAGTACTGGCTCCAGTGCCTGCATCTGTACTGGCACCCACATCAGTACCTGCAGTTAGTCATGACATGTACAGCAAGTTGAGGATGCTCTCAGGCACCCACCCCACAGCAGGAGGGTGACTGGGAGACCTGGATCGACTATGTTGCCCCCTTGGTACCCAAGTAGCAGTGTGCAGAGGCCAAGAAGAGAAAAAGGATCATGGAAAGTTTGAGGGGTCTGGCCCTGGAAGCCATTAGATTTCTGAGGTCCATGAATCCTGAGGCATCTGCTTAAAAGTACCTGTCCGCACTAGAAGACAATTTCAGAAGCATGAAGTTAGGGGAGATTTTCATGTGACAATTCGAAAGTACCAAACAATGGAGAGGGGAAGGTTAGTCTGCGTATGTTACTTGCCTAGAGAGGGCCCTGCAGAGAGCTTATCAAAAGGGTGGGGTAGCTGCCAGTGACTTGAACCATGTGAGAGTGGGGCACATACTACAACATGCCAAGCACTTTAAATTGAGGATTATCCAGTTAAGGCTCCAGGATAGGAGAGATAACCCACCTGACTACTGCGACCTGATAAAAGAACTCAGGGAGGTTGAAGGTGAAGAAAGAGATTGATTATGGGATGTTCAAAGCCCGAGTGACCACAGCACAGGAAGACCTCTTTGAAATGGAGACCACTAAGGATATTCCACCATGGGCTGTGCATTGGAGAGATGAGCTGCTGAAGAAAGTCAGAAAAGTACAAACGGGTACCTTTACAAAGGCCTCCACTGCAGACAAAGGCCCTGGTCCCTCTCAGGACATGACTGCCAAGGGGGTAAGGGTGCACCCTCAGGCATCCTCTACCAAGGGTGGCTCTCAGGCTGAGATCAAAGAATTGACTGCCACCCTAAAGGAACTGTTAAGACACGTTGCACCACCCTCGCCGCTGAAAGCAGGTATCGGACCCCGATCCCTTGCTACTGCTTCAGTCCCTCATGCAATGTTCTGTCCAAGGATGACCCAGGAGTCTATAATTTATCACAACTGTGGAAAGGATGACCTTATGAAGAGAGAATGCCGGTCTCAGAAAGACTTAGAAAAAGTAGTAAACAGAGTCCAAGGGGAGAACCGAAAAGCAAATTAATGGCCGAGGGGTGCCCAAAATGACCGCAGTGAGGGCTCAAGAAATATTAACTCAAACTTCTTTGTGGCTAAATTATTTGTTCAGGTCCCTGCTACCATCCCGCCAAACTGGTCCAAATTGGTGGACCCTTTGATGGAGACTACTGTGACTGTCAATGGTATACATGCTCAGGCTGTGCACGGCAGTGGGTCGCAAGTGATCATCGTATTCCAGGGCTGGTATGACAAACACTTATCTGATGTGCCATTACAATCTCTGGAAGGCCTACATGTGTGGGGCCTGAGTGACAAGTCGTATCCCTACCTAGACTATGTCCAGCTTTGGCTGTCTTTTCCTGCGACCATGACTGGTGTGGATGAACAAGTAGAGATGCTATCCCTGGTGTGCCCCCCTACAGGGATGTATGATAGGGTCCCCCTACTCACTTGAACCAAATCCCACATGTTTGGGAGATTAGCGCAGTTGTGCCAAGAGAAGCAAGACCTACAGACTGGCTGGGCAATGAGAATTCCAGCTCTGATAGAGAAAGCTTATGACCTGCATAGGCAGTCTGTGGCAGAAGACCAGGATGAGCCCATTGGACTTGTCTGGAAGAAGGACCCTGATTCCTTGGTATTGCCACCCAACACTCAGTATACTGTTCATGGACAAGTCCATCTTGGGAGAGACATGAAAAACAAAATATTAATGCTGGACGTAGCAGGTGAAGGAAAGTTGCTGGAGGGGCTAATGGTCAAGCCCAGTATCCTACCTGCTTGTGCACATGCCTATGCACACCGAGTGATGGTCCAAATTTGAAACTTGTCAGATCGGGAAGTCCGTGTGAACAGGGGATATATGCTGGCTACAGTACACTGCGTAGACACTGCAGTATTACCCAGTAACAAGCACTATGGTGGAAAGGAGAAAGTGACCCCAGGCCTATTTGATTTGGTGATTCCCCCTTGTCTGCCGAGTGGAAAACCAGAATTAGCAGGAAACTTGCCCAGAGAGACCAAATGTTCTCACAAAATGAGTGGGACATGGGAAGTGTCCATGGTGCCAAGCATAACATACGTCTGCATGATGACCGACCATTCCGAAACAGGTCCTGACGCCTTGCTCCAGTTAACATAGATGATGTTAGAGGGCACCTACAGGAAATGCTAGCTGCTGGCATTATTCAAGAATCAAGAAGCCCCTATGCATCCCCCATTGTAGTTGTGCATAAAAAGAACGGATCCATGATGATGTGTGTGTATTATCAGACCCTCAACCGATGGACTGTCCCCGATCAATACACCATGCCAAGCATACAGGATGCCCTGGACTGCCTGAATGGGAGTCAGTGTTTCTCGGTACTTGATCTCCGTAGCAGGTACTATCAAATTCCAATGGCCCCAGAGGACCATGAGAAAACACCCTTCATCTGTCCACTGGGGTTCTACGAATTTCTGAGGATACCACAGGGGATCTCTGGCACCCCTGCCACCTTTCAGAGATTGATGGAGCATGCAATAGGGGATATGAACCTGCTGGAGTGCCTGGTATACTTGGATGATGTCCTCGTATTTGGGCGCACGCTGGAGGAGCATGAGACCAGACACTTCAAAGTCCTTAACCAATTGGAGGAATTTGGACTCAAGTTATCCATAGACAAGTACCAGTTCTTTCAAGCATCTGTGAAATATGTGGGGCATATAGTGTCTGCCGAGGGGATATAGACAGATCCCAGTAAAGTAGAATCCTTGACTACCTGACCCCAGCCCACCAATCTAAAAGAGCTACAAAGTTTCCTGGGGTTCTGCGGCTACTACCACTGATTCATCAAAGACTATTCAAGGGTGATATGGCCACTCCTTAATCTTACTCAAGGCTATCCCCCCACCAACCATAGATACAACAAGCATTTGTCAATGCCGAGTGTTGCTTGCTTATATGTGCTATTTAGGTATTTGGAAGTAATAGCACCATGCCTAAGAACTGTCATGTGCACCCCCCCAAGACATCCACTGTGTCTTTCTGTTCAGTATTCACAGAAGGTGGAAGGGGCAAGGGCCACAGTAGTACAGCAGTTGCAAAGGCATGAAGAGTTGGGCAATAGTCCATTTACAGGCAAAAGAACCCTGCAGGAGGTGACTAAACTGAAGGTGGACAAAGCGATGAGACCAGATGGTATACACCCAAGGATATTAAGAGAACTGTGAAGGGAGATAGTAGTATCTCTGGCAGCCATGTTCACTCAGTCATTCAACACAGGGTTGGTACCAGAGAATTGGAGGAGGGCACATGTGGTCCCTCTACACAAATCCAGCAATAGGGAGGAGGCGAGGAACTATAGGCTGGTCAGCCTCACCTCAGCAGTGGGGAAGATCATGGAGACATTGCTTAAAGATAGGATAGTGGGGCATCTAGAAGCCATCAGAGCCCAGGAACATAGGCAACATGGATTCACAGTGGAGAGGTCATGTCAGACAAATCTGATTGATCTCTTTAACTGGGTAACAAAGGAAGTAAATCAGGGTGGGGCAGTGGACAACACTTACCTTGATTTCAGCAAAGCCTTTGACACCATCCCACATATGAGGATGATAAACTAATTGGGTAGGCTGGGCATTGGGGAAAGGTTGGTAAACTGGGTTAGAAACTGGCCAACAGACAGGAGGCAGAGAGTGGTGGTAAATGGGGTGTAGTCTGGGGAGAGGGGGTGACCAGTGGGGTACCTCAGTGATTGGTCCTGGGACCAGTCCTGTTCAATGTCTTCATTAGTGACATTGCAGAAGGACTGAAGGGAAAGGTCTGCCTGCTTGCAGATGACACCAAGGTCTGTAACACAGTGGATACCCCAAAGGGGGTGGAGAAAATGATGAGGGACCTGGGGAAGCTTGAAAAGTGGTCTGAGGACTGGCAAATGAAGTTTAATTCAAAAAAGTGCAAAATTATGCACCTAGGACACAGAAACCCTGGGGAAAGCTACATGATGGGTGGGGAGGGATTTTCTGACAGTCACAAAGAAGGAATGGGACGGGGGGTTCTTATTTCAGATGACCTGAAAATGTCAAAGTGGTAAGGCAAATGGGAGGGCCAGTGACATGCTGGGATGCATAGGCAGGGGTATCACCAGCATAAGGATGGAGGTAGTGATGCCATTATATAAAACCATGGTCAGGCCTCACGTGGAATACTGTGTGCAGTTCTGTAGGTCGCACCTTTGTAAGGATATTAACAGGCTGGAGATGGTCCAGAGAAAGGTGAATGAGATGGTACAGAGCTTGAAACACAAGACTTATGAGAAGAAATCAAGGGACCTCAATATGTACTCATTGGAAGAGAGGAGGGAAAGAGGGGATATGATAGAAACATTCAAGTACTTCAAAGGTATACATATAACTACTGAGAAGCAGGAGACAGCTGCTATAGGCACATTTGCCAGCTTCTGTGTGATATTCATTTGTTCTTATAAAACTGTAATCACCAGTATTTCAGTAACCACATGACCACACTGCTTTCTTTAAGCAATTTTACACTGGTTGATACCTGGGGTTAGACGGCAGACAGAGGGCTCACCAGATTGTGTTGCCATTTGAAAAACTTCATAGAGTATTCTTTTACTGGTAAGCGATTTGGAAAGCTGGTGAAGGGCTCACAATTTTTATTACGATTTTATCTCCTTATGTCTGTCCCCTTTGGTCTCCCATCCTCACACCCCAACAGTCACCGGTAGTCACAGCTGCAGCCTTCTTCTTGCCAAGATGGTGGGTGAGCAGCTGCCTTCACAGTCTGTGAAGTCTGATGTTTTTCAGTGCCGCTTATTGGTCATCTTCCAACACAAGTGAGGCACTGCCAGCCCAAAACTAACTCAGGACAAGCAGCTTTCAAAGTGGAGAAGAAATGGAGTGAGCAAGAATCAAGTACTCATTCAGATGCGGCGTCGATTTTAAGATCAGCATACCGGTGTGGACACTGCAAATAGAACCCCAGCTCTTTAAGCAGCCTTATGAAGAGTAAAGGCTTCTCGAAGCACTGGGATTCTGTTTATTGTACTGTAAGTGGACTGCATCTAATTCAGTAACTTACTGTACTTTTTATCTGGATGTATGGTAGGCTCAACTTTAAATAAACATTGCACCTGAATGAACACATGATGCCATAGAAACATAGAATTTGTCAACAGAAAAGGACCAGTCAGCCCACCCAGTCTGCTCAATCTGCCCAAGTGTTCTCTACCTACTTGTAACTCCTGCCTGTATATGTTACTGTATGTCTTACTCTGCCTGCGTCCATCAGGACCTCCTTGTGAATGAGCTTGCTCAATGGATTTTTCCTGCAATGAACTTGAACCTACTCCACCTCCATAGCCCTATTGATCTCCATTGACCCCTTCCTTCCCCTTTCTCTAATATACCCCTATGTTTATCCCATGCATACTTCATGCCCCCTGCCATTTTAGCCTGCATCACTTCTCCTGGCAGTCTGTTCAAGTCATCTACCACCCTTTCAGTAAATAAATGTTTCTTCACATCTATCCTGACCCCCCAGCTTCATTGTATGCCCCTTGGTTTGGGTGGTCATCCTCATTAGAAGGAAACTCCCCAACTGTACCCTGTTTACCCTTGTGAGGTACATTGTAGGTCTTGATCATGTCACCACTCACCCTCCTCTCTTCCAGAATGTGCATGTTGAGATTCTTCAGCCTTTCCTTGTAGGGATTCCTGTGAAAATCCTGAACCATTTTAGTTGCCCTCCTCAGGAAAACCTCCACCCTATGTCCTTTCTAAAACTGGACACAGTACTCCAGCTGGGGGTATACCAGGGAGTGATACAATGGCAGCACAACATCCCTCCTCCTACTACTGGAGATGCCACTCCTTACGCACCCCAGAATCCACTTTGCCCTTCCCATAGCCTTGTCACACTGTCCTGCCACCTTGAGGTCCTCTGATATAATAACCTTAAGGACCCTTTCATGTCTAATGAGTATCAGTACCTCCCCCATCCTATACTCAGCATCAGGGTCCCTATGCCCTAGGTACATGATTTTACACTTGTTGGCATTGAACCCCAACTAAGTAAGAAAATGGAATTGATCTGAATGAATTGTAGGCTTTTAAGCAGCTTTTCAGGGAATGGGTATGTGTGTGTGGGTGGGTGTGTGGGGGGCTCTGCTACTATAACTATTTGCTTTTGATTTTGGCCTCAAATCAGGTGCACTCCTGTAAACAGAAAAAACACATTTAAGAAAGACTCATAAGAAATGTGATAAAGTCTTTGTACATTAGCAAAGGCTGAGCTTGCTGAACCCTTAACACTGCATTGCAGACAGGAGAGATGCAGCCTGTTCCTAATTAATGAGCTTCCCACTGGTCACCTGTGAGCCTCTTATGGGCCAGAGCTCACTATACAAGCATTTGTCAGTGCCGAATGGTTGCTTGATGGTATTAACAGTGGAAGTGCAGGAGTTAGACAGATGGGGCCTGATTCTCAAAGCCCTGCGTTGGATGCAAGGTGCCAGCGCTGAACAGATATGGTTCAAGGTGCAACTTGCATCCATGACCGCCCTCCATGCGATTCACAAAGGTGGCCTGCTTTGACCACAGACCACCTGCCCCAAACAGGGCTTGCACCTGCCCTGTGCCCTGCAAAGCACTGCGGCATGGCGGTAGGGGGATTATGGCTGATGCAAGCTCATCCTGTGATTCAAAGACATCACCAGGTGGGAGAAATTCTAAGTACCCTTAGACCAGCCAGGCAGGCGTAAGGAGACTTAGGCATTCTCCCCTTGGTGACATGCCTGTGTGTTGCACACCATGGGTGACAGTCCACCCACCATACACCCCCGAGTGTATCCTCATATGTGTGGTCCCCATCCTAGTGGTTCAATGGCACCCCTTTCAGCTCCCTGATGCCACCTATGTACCATGTCGGTACTCCTGTCCTGATGCTGCCCATGCTGGCAGCGGCTCCCCCAATTCCTGATGCCCACCCCATTAGTGCTACTGCAGCACCAACTTATGGTGGTACAGTACCCATCCATGCCACAGCAGGTGGTGCCTCCCCTGTACACCAGTCCAGACTGCTCCCCAGCACCCGGCACATCCCACCACTCGCCTCCGTGGCCAGGAGCCAATTGCACCAAACATGGTGGGGGAACACCGGTCCACCAGGTTGGGTCCACATGCCCATTACCTGGTGGGACGGGGGTCCTATGTTAGTCTCTGGTGGCCTGTGGTGGACCCAGGTGGTGCACCAGGGGTTTGCTGCTGGGTTCCGGTTGGCACAAGTGTGGGGACATAGCTGCTGGGACCCCTCCTGTACCTGAATCAGGTGCAGGGTCCCTGGTGTACCAGGCATTGGTGCAAGATGCTGCTTGCCGCAGCTTGCACCAGACGCAGGCCCCTATGAGAACTAGGTCCATGCAGTATAGGAATGGCAGTGAAGTATTGAACTGATGCCAACCCCACCTCCATCCTGCAGAGATGGACAGGCATTGAGGTGTGCCTTTGGGTCACAGCCCATAACAGGCACAACATTTCACCTCACCCTACCCTGCAGACACTGACAAGTGTTGAGGTGTGCCTTGGGTGTTGGGCTTTGCTCACCCCATTCCATAAGGAAATATGCTGAAATGGGTGCAGTATAGGTGAATGGGGTGAACTCTGGGGCCAAAGAGTCCAAGGTGCACCTCGATGCCTGTCACTGGCTGCAGGGTGGGGGTGGGAGTGGAATGGCATGAGCATTACTGTCAACAATCCCAAGTCACACCCCTGACATCTGTCAGTCCCTACAGGGTAGGGCGTTATTGTCAAAAACCCTAATGCCCTGGGCATTTCCTGGTATTTTTACTCCAAGTTGACACTATCAGTTCATTAGCTGAAAGGTGATTTTACACAGTGGCTGTGCCACTTGGCGCCACAGGTGAGAAAACACAGTTTGAACTGGATGTGAAAAATGACAGCTGTGCTGTTCATGAGGAGATGTAAAAAATGGCAATGTTGAAAATCTGGAATGAAAATATAAAAAAACTGGTGAAGTCACAAGTGTGTGTAGAAACTGCACAACACAAACCCGTAATGTAATTAGTTTTGGTATTTTTTACAGCAGATTTTTCAACATAGGCATTTTGGGACCTCTGTTCATGAACAATGTCACTGTCATTTTCTTAATCTATCCCGAACACTGATTTCCTACAGCGACCGCGCTATTCTGTGCCGGAAGTGTGAAAACACATTTCAGCCAGGGTGTGAAAAAATGACAGCCGTACTGTTCATAATGAGGTGTGGAAAAATGCTAATGTTGAAAATTTGGACTGAAAAGATTACGCATTTGTGAACTTATGAGGGTGCATGGAAATTGTACAATGCTCACTCGTAACAGTTATTTTATGGACTTTTGTCATCAGATTTTCAATATAGCCAGTTTAAGACAGTGTCACTGTGATTTTCTTAATCTGTCCCGCACATTGATTTCACACACCGACCATGCCACTGTGTGCTACATGTGCGAAAACACATTTCGGGTGATATGTGAAAAATGACAGTTGTACTGTTCATAAGGAGGTGTGGTAAAATGGCAATGCTGAAAATCTGGAGTGAAAATATTAAAAATGCTCAAAGTTACAATCATGCACAGGAACTGCGCAATGCATGCTCATAAAACAGTCATTTTGGGGTATTTTTTCACCAAATTTTCAACATAGGATTTTTGTGAGCCTTCCTCATGACCAGGTGTCACTTGAATATTCTTAATCTGTCCTGAACATTGATTTTGCACACCGACTGCGCCATTGTGTGCTACATGTGCGAAAACACATTTCAGGTGAGATGTGAAAAATGACAGCTGTACTGTTCATAAGAAGGTGTGGTAAAATGGAAATGCTGAAAATCTGGACCGTCTTTCGGATGAGACGTTAAACCGAGGTCCCATCTGCCTGGATTGGTGGTAGTTCAGGTGGATGTTAAAGATCCCATGGCACTTATCGAAAAGAGTAGGGGAATTTCCCCTGTGTCCTGGCCAAATTTCCCTCATTCACTAAAAATACCACCAACAGCTTAATCTGTTTCAAGGTCAGTTGGCATTCATCCGTATCCCCTTCCTCGGGTCAGGCCTCTGAAAATAGGCAGGATTTGTCTAGTGCACTTACTCCGTCAACAAAAGCAATAAAAAATAAAATAAATAAAAGATATTAAAATGCTCAAACTTATGAGCGTGCATAGGAACTGTGCAACGCATGTTTGTAAAACAGTCATTTTTGGGAAATTTTTCACCAAATTTTCAACATAGGGTTTTTGGAGACCTACCTCATGAACTGTGACACTGTTGTTTCATTAATCGGTCCCAAAAGGGGGTTCCATGCAATGACCTCAAAATCATCTTTTGGGACCAAATAACAAAATGACAGTGACTAAGTCATGAGGTGGGGTCCCATGAACCCCATGTTGAAAATTTGGTGAACAAATTCCCAATAATGTCCGAGATATGCACCAAAGTTGAAAAAAAAAAATATTTATGCTATTATATAGCTTACCGGCATTTCTTCGGTTCATGGTCAGCTTTGAAGAGTGCAGACGTGTTCCCGACCCAACGAAGATCATCGCACGGGCCTCGGGGTAAGTATGGGGTGAGGGTGTGGGAGGCAGGGTGCGGAGAGTGTGGTGAAAGAGGGGTGGCACAAACTCAACTAGGGGCCATTTTCTAGTTTACAGGTTTTTTTTTTTTACCAAAAAAACATTACGGGAAGGTTTTCTTTTTTGCAGGGAAATTTTATTTTGGCATGCTAGGGTGGGCTCCCAGCATGCCACTTGAGTGTTTGGGGGGGTGCTGTAGCTTACGGTGGATTGGACACCCCCATCGGCAAATACTGAGTGCTGGAATGGGAGAGAAACAAGAGCCGAGGGGGGATTGGGCAACCCCCTCTGCACACAAGAAATTGGGGGGTGGAGCATTATGATGATGGGAGTGGGCTCCCCCGTCAGAAAATTATCAGGCGAGGTCACGTGACGCTCGTGGAGTGATGGCAGCAGCCTGAGGGTTAACCGCTCCCTGCCACTCCAAACTCAACTTTTGCAAGGGCTAACAGGCCTTACAACACTTTACAAGTCAGCCAGACCCTGCAGGAATGTGTTGTGTATCTTTTGGTGTTATCGCTCATTTTCGGGTAATCTGCGAGCCGATCCAAACGTCGGCGAATGCCCGCCTGCGGTTAGGCAGCAACACGCTCTTTTACTGCTCCCTGCCAGCACAATCCTCAATTTTGCTCACCTATACACATCATATCGACTTTGGGACATTGAAAGTAATCTGTCAGCACTGGTTTGGTGTTATTTGGCGACAACGCTCGTTTCCAGTTTCTTAAAGGAGCCTGTACTATATTTGTCAACTGCACGCCGGTGGCAAAGCTTCTGCCTGTGGGCCTCTCTCTCCCAATCAGCAAGAACTTTACTCTACACCCCAAATCCTTTACTTTTGCACTGCAAAGCTACTTGATTTGATATTGGGAAATCTTTGGGTCCATGTAAGAGTGGATTTTGGGGTAACCAGTGATAACTTTCATTTTGGAGAATGCAGACAACGGATTCAGAACTGGAAGCCAAACATCCGCGTAGGGGCTCATCGCCTCTGCTCCAGGAACAAGAGCTAAAACCCGAGAAGATCTACAACGACCTTTCTACTATAAAAGAAGCTTTATTCAAGCTCATAGAGGAAGTGGCTGAGATAAAACCAGCCTTGACACAGCTAGCCAGAAGGGTGACCGACGCTGAGGCCAGAATTTCATCTTGAGAGAGCTATGGATAAATCAGGCCCCAGTATAGTGGAGTGTAAAAGAAATATTGTCAAATTAGAGGATCGCCTCGATGACCTGGAGGGCCGTAGAACAGGCGAATAATCTGTCCTGTTAGGCCTCCCAGAAGGTGAGGAAGGGCCGAATACTATTCAGTTTCTACAGAAGCTTATTAAGAAATTGGTGGCCCCTCACCCAATGGGCCGGAATATATTATAGAGAGGGGTCATCGGGCCCTTAGAGCCAAACCTCCACCTTCGGAACCACCGAGGCCGGTTATTTTTAAACTTTTGAATTATTTGGACAGGGAGTACATTTTAAATGGAGTGAGGAAACTGGAGGTTTTCCAATGGGAAGGTAAGAAACTGCGTCTGGTGCCCGACTTAACCTGGAAGATGAGACAAGCTCGTGCCAGTTTTAGGCCGATTACGTCGAAGCTCTGGGCGGCAGGGATCCGCACTCCTTTCTTTATCCCATGAGGTTGAGGTTATCGCCATGAAGGCCCGAAGAGGTTCAACTCGGCGGAAGAAGCACTTGACTTGACTCCCTGAGAACTTTGTTACCTGATTTGTTTCCCAAGGGATGAGAGATAAGTCTAACTATATGGACAGCGTACAGTAATTTTTGTTTCTACCAAGTTTGGTGACTAAGACTCTTGGTTTGCTATTAATATTCATAATTTGATTTTGATTGAGGGTATTAGAGCAATATGTAATTCTGGATTGCTCAAAGATCAGTGACAAGTGGGGTTTGGTATATATCTATTGTTGTGAGTGATACTTAACTCCTATAAAGTGGGGCTAGGGAGCTTACCACCTATATTACTGATTTACCTTGGCTAGAAGTATTATAGTACTCTGGATCGCAACTAGAGCACGGGGAGGGTCTTTCATTAGTCCTCGTAACTATAAAGTCAAGGTTAATATTCTCATGAGGAGGCAGGCTACATTGTTTGCATTTACGCCTGGGAAAACACTTTTGTTCCCTTGTTTTGTGACACCTGCTTTAATGGTATTTGATGAAAATAAATAGCCTTCTTAATGTCAGTTTATAGCTGGGGTACCTATTTAGTCATAAGGATCAAGTTAGAACTGAATTGTCAAGGGGTATAATGCTAGTTATGTTTTTATGGTAGGCCGAACAGCCTTGTCTGGTTTACTTAATAGTCCTGCTAGTTATAATCTGTCCGGCCTTCGGGTTTGTAGGCCATGATAGAGCCTTTTATAGAGACTAATGTTTGGTGTGCCACGGAATGGCTTATAATCTTATTTACTAGTGTTGGGAAGGATGGAGGTACTTAATGGCCTAATATATGATTTAATAGTTCAATGGAGGCATTATACCCCTTAATTTCTCTTTTTTTTGGAGGATTTCTTGTCATTTAGTGTTTCACTATGTGACTTAACCATAGGCCTAAAGAGAGAGGTTACTTTTCTTTTTAGTAGCCCAGTCGTAGATAGAGTTTGACATTATTACTTACTCAATCATAGTAATAATTGTGGCAGGGTGGACATCTGCCTCTATGTAGCATCATGTACTGAGAACGGGAGTTGGCTTGGGCCAGGAGGGTGAGTTATGTTATTTATGGGTATGTTATCATTTTGCTTAAGGGCTGGAGGGGCATTTCAGAAAGGTAATTTTTTTTTTGTAGTTTCGGGGGTACTTGTTTGGGGGGGGGAGGGGAGCAGCTATCCCAGGAGTTCTATGGTTTGTAGAACAAATGGTAGATAGGTTGAATATAATTTCCTGGAACATCAAAGGAGGAAAGGATAATTGTAAAAAATTTGTTATTCTGAATCACCTTGCCCGCTTAAAACCAGCAATAGTATTTTTGCAAGAAATTCTCGCTGACCGTTTGGCCCATTTTAAGAAAAAGTGGGTGAATCAGGTCTTTGGAGCGGGATTTTCCTCCAACAGCCGGGGAGTGGCTATTTTAGTTGCCCAGGGGATTCCATTTACGCATTCTCAAATAATATCCGACCCACAAGGTCGTTTTATATTTGTTTTGGGTAGTATTGGAGGGATTAATCTAGTCCTGGGTTCAGTATACGGGCCTAACCTAGATTCACCGGATTTTTTTACACAGTTAGGATTGACCTTGGCTTCTTTCGGGAATGTCCCAATAATCATAGGTGGGGACTGGAATTTAGTTCAGGCCAACCAACTAGATAGATCACATTGTAAAGGCTTTTCCCTCTCTCCAGCTCAGAAGGCCATGCGGGAGCTTATGTTATCAATAGGTCTAATAGATCCCTGGCGTACCCTCAACCCCAGCCTCCGTGAGTATACATTTTCTTCTGTACTGCATAAATCACACTCGAGATTAGACTTTTTTTTGATCAGCCAGTCTAGTTTGTCTTGGGTCCTGGATGCCGCTATTTTGCCCCGTGTAATCTCTGACCATTCCCCTATAAGGATTATATGTTCTCTACCGCTTCTACCAAATAGGTCACACTGACGGTCATTAAATAACAGTATTTTAAAAGAATCCAAGACATTAGCCAGCTTTAAATTGTTCTTAGAAGGCTCAATTGCCAGTAACTGGGGTTCCATTAATGCTATTGACCAAACGTGGGTGGCTCTTAAGTCGGTGTGGTGTGGCGAGTTAATACGCTTAGCAACAGTCCGCAAGATGAAGTCAAGGACACTACTGGACACATATTTAAAAGAGATAAAAGAATTAGAAAAATTAAATGATAACCAAAGAACGGAAGAACAAGTAAGTAAACTAATCTTTCTAAGAAATCAGTATGCGGACTTGCAGAGAGAGAAAGTCATTAGTTTAGCCTCGAGAGTCAAGGCTTTATACCTGGGACAAGGTAGCAGGGCAGGGAGGCTGCTGGCTTGGCAGTTAAAACAGAAATCTTCGACAAGGTGGGTGTCTGCTCTTAACCACCCTGAATCTGGGCAAGTGATTACGGATCCGGCTGAAATACTAGGTATTTTTAAGTCCTTTTATCAAAAGCTTTATACAAGCCAGCAGCCCCCCACCCAGGTATTAGATGAGACCCAAGAGTTTTTAGAAACTATTCCGTTACCGAAACTGTCAGAAGATGCTGGTCATCAATTGATAGCTCCTATTTCTGTGGAAGAAATAGTAGAGGTTATCGATTCACTAAGCCCAGACAAAGCGCCAGGCCCGGACGGAATTTCAGCTTTCTTTTATCAGCTATTTAAAAATATTCTTGCTCCTTTATTACAGGAGTTATTTTCTTTCTGGTGTGATCAAGGGATCAGGGATCAGACACCATTTGAGGCTAAGATTATTTTGCTGCCTAAACCAGGCAAGCCCACAGATGAAGTGAGTAGCTATAGGCCGATTTCATTGCTAAACTTGGATGTGAAAATTTTTGCTAAAATACTGGCCAACAGATTAAAACAAGTTTGGCGGACTTTACTGAGCCCAGAGCAAGCTGGTTTTGTGGAGGGTTGCTCCTCAGCCGATCATTTTCGTAAGTTGTTTTACCTGGTTTCTGAGTCTGTGGACCCTGTACTGAGGCGCTATTAATTTCTTTAGATCGAGAGAAAGCTTTGACAGGGTGGAATGGGCTTTTATGTTCATTACCCTGTCAAAGCTTGGCCTTCCAGATAGATTTATTCATATGGTTCGTATTTTATATTCTTGCCCGGTAGCTAAAATCCAATGTAACAACTTAATTTCTGAGGCCTTTCCCCTCTCTAGAGGTACTCGGCAGGGTTGCCCTTTATCACCATACCTTTTTAATTTATACATTGAACCGTTGATTCGGTCCATCAAGTCCAATAGAGAGGTGAAGGGGCTAAGGATTGGAGGCACTGAGTTTAAACTATCTGCATTTGCAGATGACTTACTGTTACACATTTCGGACACTACTTCCTCCCTTCCCAAAGCTCTTGCTTTAATTGATAAGTTCAGTAGGTGTTCAGGGTATAATCTGAATAAGGCCAAAACGTCAGTCTATGCTTTGTCCCCACTCCTTCTTAAAAGCTGGTGCTCCTCTCTGGGACTTAGTTGGCAAACTAAATCAATAACCTATTTGGGGATTCAAATATCCAAGAATTTAGAGAACTTGATTGATTTAAATCTTAAACCGTTAGTTACAACTATTAAGGAAGATTTGGTTAGGTGGTCAAAGCTCCCGCTGACCTTTTCGGGAAGAGCCAATACGATAAAAATGATGGTTATGCCCAAACTCTTTTATACTCTATCTAATTTAAATGTTTACTTGCCAAAGTCCTTTTTCCAGCCGATACTCCAACAATGTGTGGCTTTCTTATGGAATGGGAGACCCCCCAGAAGGAGTTACCTCAAACTTACTCGGCAGCGACAATTCGGAGGGCTCCAATTACCGGACTTTTATGCCTATTACCTTGCGATTCACTTGGCGAGGGTGAGTGCCTAGGCGTGCGACGAGGACTTAACATTCCCTGGCCTTTATTTAGATCGTTTATTTGTTAAAGGCCTTAAGCTAGATTTAGAGTCTTTACTTCATGTCTCATGGGCTAAAATTCCAAAGAGGGTGAGGGACTCCCCGTTAGGTTGGGATATTAAAGCACTGCAACAGTTTTATGCGAAATTTCAAATTGTACAACGATATGATTTATTTCAACCTATAGCAGGAAACCCGAATTTGATCATTGGGAAACAACCTATATCTAGTCGGGGAATTGAAGGGGAAATGAAATGATGGGTTAAGGACCTCTTTCAGAATAACAGGCTTCTTTCACCTCAGGCTCTGACGGAGAAATTGGGAGGTAAATGTCAATCCTACCTAAAACTAAGTCAAATTTTAAGCTGCGTTAAATCGCATTTTGGTAAGGGGCTGGAGCAAGATATTTTGGAACCTATGTTTGTGGAGTTGAAAGGGTTTATACAAGCGGGCAAGGTGATATCAAAAATTTATAAGTATATAATAGACAAAGTGTCATTGAAAGTGTCACCCGTCCTGATACACTGGGAATTAAACCTGTCCTTGGGTAAATCAGCAGAAACTTGGGAAAAGGCTTGGGTCGATATCTATAAACTTATCAAGCAGGATAGATTAAGAGAAGTTCAATTTAAGCTACTTCATAATCTATACTTCTCACCAGCTAAGCTTTCAAGGATGAGTAGTCACTTCACAGCGAAGTGCACTGAGTGTAATGACTCTCTGGCTACCAGCTACCACAAGTTTTGGACCTGCCCCAACGCGGTGGGTTTGTGGCACTTGGTGAAACAAAAGATTGGTCAATTTTATGATCTGGACAGATTTTTCACTCCAGAGGCTTGTATATTTGGTGTGTTTGATAAAATCCATAGCAAGTTAACTAAATATCGATTAGCTATGGTAGCGGCGGTAACTAAGTTGATAATTTTGCGCCACTGGAGAGGGGATTGGACTCCTTCATGTGCAGAGTGGTGGGAGGAGTTTATGAGCGCATTGAATGCAGAAAGATCAATTCTTTCTTTCTATAATGCTTCACCAATATTTCTACAATGTTGGGGGAAGCTATTCCAATGTTTGAAGGATAGATACGGGTATTAGTGTCAAAGCTCAAAATACTCGCTTCTAATTATTGGATGGATATCGACCCCAGTTTGGCACATCTCTTGGGTGAATCCTCTCCTCCATGGTACCTCCTTTTGTAGACCTAATGAAACTATTTATAATTGGGTCTTACTTAGTTTGTTTTCTGAGGTTACACTATGACTACATTCTTTATATATGTGAGTCTGCCATAGGGATAGCTGCTAGGGGTGGGCGGGGGTGGGGCTGGGATTGGTACTTTCTTTCCTTTTATTTTGGTGGGGGTTTAGGGTCCTGTTCTCTTTTGTTATTTTTTTATGATGCCTCTGTATTATGTACTTATTTGGTGTATATGTTATGTTTGATAAATTTCAATAAAGCTTGGTTATTTGCAAAAAAAAAAAAAAATTATCAGAGCAGGGCATGCCGATAGAGAGTATGGGCACCTGCTGTGTACATATAAGTGCAAGGGGACTGAGCTGGGGATTGAAAATCTCCGGCCGCTTTTTTTTTTTTTTTTATTTATTGAAATGTTTCACCAGAAAGGCACACTGAAAGCCTGGCAGTGGCTTTCCGTCAGCTTTATGGGGACTATGAGAGGCCGACAGAGAAGCTGTTGCCATGGCAACACAGCACAATGGAGCTGTGTAATTGGCTGCTGCAGTCAGGGAGGCCCCGCTGCACAAACAGCTGATTGTGTAGTGATGGGGTGCTCCCTGATTGCAGCGGCTCAGTTACTTTGATCTAGTAGCCTGCTCATTAACTGCCAGTGATCGACAGCACGCTCGTCTATTGGCCAAGGCAGAGACCAGCCCCTGAATGGCCTACTGCCATTCAGCACAACACTTCTACGCCTCCACAACCTGCTTGTGAAGAAAACCTGACGCAATGTGTTTCTTGTACATGCGTGCAAGCAACACAAAAAGGGGGCCATCAAGGAAGAAGAAAAGGTGTACTTCTGGACAAGTGAACCCTTTTGGCCTCAGTGGACTCCCGAGTGTGAGGCGGCTTTCTTCGAAGTCATCTATCAGCTCACCCATGCCCCCGTCCTTGCCTATGCTGGTCCCACCAAGACATACATTCTGCAAACAGATGCCAATTTGAAGGGGCTCGAGGCTGTGCTCTACCAAGAATATGAGGATGGTCTGAGACCTGTGACTTTTGCCAGTCGCAGTCTGACCCCGTCCGAGCGGAACTATCCAGTCTACAAGTTGGAATTCCTTGCTCTAAAGTGGGCCATAGTTGACCAGTTTCATAAGTACCTTTATGAAGCAAAGATATTAGTAAAGACTGATAACAACCCACTGACATATGTGCAAACCTCAGCTAAGTTGGATGCCACTGGGCACTGGTGGCTTTCTGCCTTGTCGACTTACAGTTATGCTGTTGAATACAGGTCTGGACTGAATCACATTGATGCTGACACCCTGTCATGGAGGCAAAATTCTAAGGACAATTGGGTAAAATTGTCTGAACACTCTATTACAGCATCATGCCAAAAAATTGATAAAGATGAGCAACTGTCTGCAGACACAGTGGACTGCCTGGTGGATTGCTTGGGGCCCCCCGATACCTGCATACCAGCTGCCTATTGCTCTTTTTCTGCATTAGATATTAGTGCGCTGCCTCAGTTTGATAATGACAATATTCAGTGGGCACAATCCCAGGAGCCCAAGATTCAACCCACACTTGACGCCCTGTATGCGGGGAAAGATGTGTCCAAGTTGAGTTCCACCGATTTGCAAACTGCTTTACTATTGAAGGAAGGCCCCAGATTAAAGTTGCATGATCAATTGTTATGCAGAGAGACAGTGGATCACCAAGGTCAAGTGGACAAACAACAGTTGGTCCTATACACGGCCTTTAAATAGCTGGTATTGAGGTCCCTCCACAACCACATGGGACACCTCGGTATTGAGAGAACTCCTGACCTAGTACGATCCCGATTCTACTGGCCAAAGATGGTCACATATGTCGAGCATCACATAAAGACCTGCAGTCGGTGCCTACAGAGAAAAATCCTGCCCCAGAAGGCTGCCCCACTTGTCAATTTCACTACCAGCTCCTCTATGGAGCTAGTTTGCTTAGACTTCTTGTGCTTGGAGCCTGACCAAAAGAACATTGACAATGTGCTGGTGGTAACTAATCATTTTACTCGATACACACAAGCTTTAGCAACCAAGAATCAAAAGGCCTCTACAGTGGCCAAGGTGCTAGTGGAAAAGTTCTTTGTCCATTATGGTGCCCCCCAGCATAACCATTCTGACCAAGGTAGAGACTTTGAAAGTAGACTAATCAAAGAAATGCTCTCCCTGTGGGGGTGTGGAAGTCCAGAACCACTCCCTATCACCCGCAGGGGGAACCTCAACCAGAGCGCTTTAACTGAAACCTTCTGGCATGCTGGACACTCTCCATCCTAAAGAGAAGTCTAAGTACAGTCAGCAGATTAGCACCTTGGTACACGCTTACAATTGCACCAAAAATGATGCTACTGGATTCTCTCCCTATCATCTCATGTTCAGGAGGGAGGCTCGGCTGCCCATTGATGTTTGCTTTGGGGTCTGTCTGGATGGAGTCCAAGCCGCGAATTATTTGCAGTATGTGCAGAAACTGAAAGATCAATTGAACCATGCATATCAACTGGCACAAACTATGGCTGCCAAACGAAATCTTGCTAACAAAGAAAGATATGATCGGCAAATAAAAGCCCAAGAATTGTTGCCCGGAGATAGGGTATTACTGCACAATTTGGGACTGCATGGGAAGCACAAACTCACTGACAGATGGCACCATCTCCCCAACATAGTAGTTGGTAAACTGGATTACTGCGTACAAAGTGCGCACTGAGAATAACACTAGAGCTGTCAAGACCATGCACCACAGTCACCTACTGCCTATTTATCAAGTGATCATTGATGCTGAACCAACACCCAACACTTACCCCAGGCCAGTGACTCATGCTACTGCCAAAAAGAGACCGAGTCAACCTGCCGCTGTTGTTCCACACCTAAGGCCTTCCCCCCAGAAAGTCCAGAATGATGATGACTGTCAGACCATTTCTGATGAAAGTGAATGTGACAATGCCTACCATCCTTCTTTTGAACTGAGCCAGTTGTTTTGAGGCAATCCTCTTCAAAATCGTGAGGATGAAGCTGGGCCTTCAGAGCTGCCTAACCCCCCAGCTTCTTCCCTGGAACCAATGCCCCCTGAAAGTGAGGTGCAGAGTATTACATCTGAAATAGCAGATTCCTTGTGCCTAGTGGAACTGTTTGAATTGCCTGAGGAGGAATCTGCAGTGGAAAATCTCCCTGGTGACACACCAGAACCTGCGGAGCAATATGGCAGTGTTGACAGCACCCCTTCAGTGCCACAGAATTCAATGATCTAAGAGTTCCTTCACAATGAGCAACCTGGGCCTTCTTTGGGAGAAAATAATGAGCTAAGCATTGTGGAAGCAGAATCTGCTGTGCAAGTAGTCGATAATGTTCTGCTACTGGAGACTTCGCCCACTGCAGAGGTACCCCTTTCTACTGAAGAAGAGACTGATGCAAATGCTGGTACTCCAGAGACTGTACCTGTTTCCCAAGGAAGTCTCGGAGAGTGGTTAAACCGGCATTACATCTAAGCTACGACTCTCCTAAAAGACCAGTAGATCTTCCTTTAAATGTTGCTAACAAGGGTAAATATGTTTCAAAGAGCTCACTGCCCAAACTGAGCCTTTCCGCTACTTCCAAGTTGATTGTCCATCCTTCAGGACATGGTGCCCCTGCCCCGTCTTGCCCCAAGTTAGCTGATAGGAATGGGACCCCATCTATGTTGTTTAGAATGCAAGAAACTATAACATGAATGAGTACAGTAATATTATTGTATGAATCATAATGAACTCATTAATGAATGTTTGAAAACTGCATAACTGTTGCCATAATATATATATACTCATATGTATTAGCTATTTTGGATATGTATAGTAATGGTAATGAAGCCTATATTTTATGTAAGTATAATGTCTTCAAATAATGTTGTTGTGAGCATGGACGTGACAGAGACACCAAGTTCTTTCCAGGCAGGGAAGGGTGTAACCCCCTATAAATGGGGGTTTCCAAAAGTCTTCCTTGGGTGTGCTTAAATGCCCACTGCCAGGTGGGCGTTCTGTGTCTTTACAGGCGTAAAAGTGTTGCATGAGAGTGCCCTGTTAACCTCCGTGCCTGTCCCTTTAAGAGACATTATTTTTGTAGCGCATAATTAATCTGGGTAGGGGCCAAGTGTTTCCAGACTCGAGTCCCGCCCGAGCTGCAGTAATATTGCTCTGTTCTGCCATCGCTAATGGTGCAGAGGGAGCTCTGTTAGAACTGGCAATTGTTTGCTGGTTAGCTGCTCTAATATTAATGGTATTATAGTTTGTCTAACCTTGCAGCATGGACATTTCTGTATTGCACCAATTAGCACCTTTTGGGGCCCTTAAAATTAAGTTTGTCCCCGGGGTTTTGTGGGAGAGAATTTCTGTAGGAATTGTATTTTTTTCATTTTGGCACCTAAATGGCCCCGAGGAGGAACCCTTGCTTTGAAAGACAGATGAATCAACCAACCAAATCCTTTTTGGATCAGAAGGAAGTCCCGATGCTGCCTGCAGCAGAGAGTCAGTCTGAGTTTGGAGCTGAGAGAGTGAACTGCTCAAGACATTCGAGCAGCTACTCCTGCGTAGTAGCGCAGGAAACTGGTGGGAAGGCTGTCTGGCCTGCCTACTTCATCTTCCCTTCTGAGGGATCTGCTAGTGAAATTAATCGGACTGAATCTGAACCGGCTTGTGACCAGAAATACTAAATTGTGACTGCCCTGTTACCTGAAGAAGACCGAAGATTTGCTTCATGCAATCGGCCTGTCAGGAAGTCTGAAACCACCACAGAGTGTACAGTTTGCGCAAAGACACTGATTGTGACCAGATTGTCATCCTAACTGTGGTACTGCTTTTTATTTACTATAAGTGTGTTGAATGTTCTTAGTGGGTCGTGATTTGGTTCCCTACTTTCCAATTGTGTCATGCCTGCTGGAAGCTGAATCCAGTGTTACCGGACTGCCATCAGAGTTGTTCTCCTGGCCTGGGCTCTGCCACCTTGGCACAGCCAGCTACTCATGCTACAGAGAAGACTATCAACGAGAGATCTGTCTGAGGATCAGCCCCCTGCTCAGCATCATGAACAGGAATGACACAACGGTGAATCGTGTGGGCCCTGCTTCTCCTGGCAAACCAGCAAGTCATTCTGCAGTCTCCATTTCGTCCATCCTGTGTTCTGTACTGGGTAGCATGAGTAAACACCAGGGTAGCTCCCTGGAACATCAGCTAAATGAAAGTGTCATCTGATTTGATTGTTTTGTTTGATTATCGTGAACTGAGCCATCTGGCTCCAGATTACAAATTGTGGGTTACTGTGCATGCCTCTTTCTTCCCATCATTAGGGCCCCGATCAACTGCGGCGCCGACCTACCCTGGGCAATGCTTCAGGCTAGTCTGCATCAACAACTGGGTACCCAGAGTGTGTGTGTGAATGTGCTGAGGGGCTGTAAAGTGCATGCCTAGTAGTCTGATTTAATCAGTTGCTAGACCAGTCAACCTGATTACACCTCTCCCTTGTTCAATCCCCCTGAATAAATCAGATCTGACTCTTTTTGCACTTAAACTGTTTGGGATGCATCTCTGTACTGATAGCACTGTATTGTTGTTGCTGGCTGTGTCTAATCTTATTTTACGGGGGATCTCCAGGGTCAGACAGGTGGAACCAGCCCTGGTGGTAAGTGCAATCAGAGTGGGGAAATATTTGTGGCTTGAGGGCTATTGTACCTGTGTATTCTGGTCATTGTTTAGGCCACTAGAGGGGAAAGAGGGGGGGTCACAGTGTCCCAGAGGGCTGTAACAGGTCAGCTACACTACCACCAACCCTGTCCTCTAGGTAGAGGTACCTGTTTTCAGTGCCCTGGCCCCTTAACCTGCAACTAGTCACCCAGGCAAGGATAGTAGCCTTTGGGATAGCAGCACCCAGGGGTTACATTTGGAGGCTACCGCTGGGATTAGTGCCCCCCGAGTGGCCAGAATCAAGAATTATTGTTAAAGATTAATGGCTACCCCAGTAGAAATGGGTTTACACCCGTTGGTGGGGTGGTGTATGGGGCAGGTGAGTGACCCCAGAAATGCCCTGCTTATACTGGATATCTCCCTGGGTAGCAGTAAGAACACTGTAGAGGGAACACTCTCCAAAGTTAAATGTATAAAAAACGCTGTGGTGGTGGGTCGACAGGCTGATTTGATTGCCCAAACTTTCATGGCCTTGGTAGAGTGCAGTGACCTCGTGGACAGCTCTAAAGTGCTACCCAGGGGTTACTCGAGCATGAGTGGCATCTCCTGTATTCAGCTCAATATGAAAGTTTTCACTTTTCTGCATTTAAATAAATTTGCATTTTATATTAATAGTATAACGGACAGTGCTGTTTTTCTTGTGCTGGTGATATTGTTTGAAACAGATCATATCAGTAATGGAGCAACCTTTTTGTGCTTTTAGAGTTACTGTCGGTACTCATCTAGGGAGGGTTGCTGTCAGCACTGTTCTAGGCAGGGTAACTCTCAGTACTGATCTAGGGAAGGTTACTGTAAGTACTGATCTAGAGAGGATTACTGTCAGTACTGATCTAGGGAAAGTTACTGTCAGCACTGATCTATGAAGGGTTACTGTCAGTACTCATCTAGGGAAGGTTACTGTCAATACTGATCTAGGGATGATTAGTGTCAGTACTGATCTAGGGAGGGTTACTGTCAGTACTGACCTAGGGAGGGTTACTGTCAGTACTCATCTAGGGAAGGTTACTGTCAGTACTGATCTAGGGAGGATTAGTGTCAGTATTAATCTAGGGAGGGTTACTGTTAGTACTGATCAAGGTAGGGTAACTGTCGGTACACATCTAGGGAGGGTTGCTGTCAGTACTCATCTAGGCAGGGTTGCTGTCAGTACTGATCTAGGGAGAGATGCTGTCAGTACTGGTCTAGGGAGGGTAACTGTCAGCACTGATCTAAGCAGGGTAACTGTCGGTATTGATCTAGGGAAGGTTACTATCAATACTGATCTAGGAAGGGTTACTGTCAGTACTCATCTAGGGAAGGTTACTGTCAGTAATGATCTAGGGATGATTAGTGTCAGTACTGATCTAAGGACGGTTGCTGTCAGTACTGATCTAGGGAGGGTTACTGTCAGTACAGATTTAGTGAGGGTTGTCAGTACTGATCTAGGGAAGGTTACTGTCACTGCTGCTCTAGGGAGGGTTACTGTCACTACTGATCTAGGGAGGGTTGCTGTCAGCATTGATCTAGGGATGGTAACTGTCAGTACTGATCTAGGATGGGTTACTGTCTGTACTGATCTAGCGAAGGTTACTGAAAGCACTGATCAAGGGAGGGTTACTGTCAGCACTGATCTAGGGAGGGTAACTATCAGTACTGATTTGGGGGGGTTACTGTCAGTACTGATCTAGGCAGGGTTACTCTCAGTACTAATGTAAGTAGGGTAACTGTCAGTTCTGATCTAGGGAGGGTTACTGTCCATACTTATCTAGTGAAGGTTACTGTCAGCACTTATCTGGGGATGGTAACTGTCAGTACTGAACTAGGGAGGGTTACTCTCAGTACTAATGTAGGGAGGGTAAGTGTCCGTACTGATCTAGTGAGGATTACTGTCAGCACTTATCTAGGGAGGGCAACTGTCAGTAGTGATGCAGGGAAGGTTACTATCTGCAGTGATTTAGGGAAGGTTACTGTCAGCACTGATTTTTATTTATTTATTGAAATGCTTCACCAGGAAGGCACACTGAGCGACAAGTTGCTCGTCTCCCGGTGCAACCTTGGGGGAAGGGGTACAATAGGAGTGAAACATTAAACATTCAAGTTACAAGATCAACATTAGCATACACTTCTAAGGCTGATGTTACAAGCAGTGGTACAACAGTGTTGCTCATAATGGGGAGAAAGAGTGGGTACTGTAATAATAAGTGCAGGGTTAATAAGTAAACAAGTGCTTACATAAAAGAAAAGAAAAGGGAGGTGGTGAGAGAGGGAAAGGAGATGGAGGGGTGATGTAGGGGGGAAGGAGAAGAGTCATATTCAAGTTACATTTAAGTTACAAGATCAACATTAACATATAGTTGTAAGGCAGGTGTTACAAACAGTGTAAAAATAGAGTTGTGCATAATATGTAGGAAAAGTGAACAATAATAAGTGCTGGTTTAATAAGTAAACAAATGCTTATGTGAAAGAAAAGGATGAAAGCAGATGGAGGGGTAAGGTGGGGGATGTAGGGGGAAGGGAGTAATGAGAGATACAAGCTCCTGATGGGGTAGGAGAGGTACCCACAGAGAGCATTTGACATCCCTTACATTCTGTGAGAGATCAAGGGCGGCCAGTAATTGGGAGCAATTTGGGTGAAGGGGAGGAGAGCTAGAAATTTGGGGGGGGGTGAGAGTACATAGGGTAAAATTAATGCAACGGTAGAGTAGGGTTTGTCCAGGGCTTATAGATGGGAATTAGGGAGAGACATGGCAAGATAACTAGGTGCAAGGTAATTTTTCAGGGCAGAACTGATGGAGTAGGCAGAGGATGAGAGCCGGATTAGGGGGGGATTCCACATTTTTAGGAGGTGGTGAGAGTAAGCAGATTGGCTGATTAGGGTGGATCTGTGGGGGACTACCAGGGTGCGGAAGTCAGTTGATCTAAGGGAATGGGAGGATGCAAGGGCTATTATAAAGAAGAAGGTTAGGTAGAAAGAGAGTTCACCCAACCAGTGCTTGGAGGTGAATTTAGCATAGTGGGAGAGTTGCCTATTTGTAAGAGAGGGGAAGGATAGGACACAAAAAAGATCACAGTGGTGGGTGTGAGGGGGAGCATCCAGGACAAAGCGGCAGAAGGAATTGAAGAGGGTGTCCAGTCTGGCCAGGGAGGACTTAGGGGCACCACCATAGACTATGTCACAGTATTCGAAAATGGGCAGTATCATCATCTGAACAAGTTAACGCCTAGCCATAGTAGGGATGCAACTACAGTTCCAGAACAGGGCACCAAGCTTGGAGTGCAGTTTTTTCTGGATGGCATCAATATGTCCAGAGAAGTTTAGGTGTTGGCCCAACCAAACACCTAAGTACCTGAAGGATGATGTGTCCTCAAGTAAAGTCCCATCAAGGGTGTGGAATGTTGGTAGGGAGGGAAGTGTAGAAAGTCTTTGCCTTGTGCCAAAGGTCATGGAGACAGTCTTCTTGGCATTGAGGAAAAGTTGTTGGTTAACAAACTAGAGTTGAACCTTGTCAAAGTCTCACTGTAAGCTGGTTGTAACCTCAGCAAGACAGGAGCCAGTTGCATACAGGACTGTATCATCTGCATACGTATGTATAGTGGTGAAGGGGGAGCAAACAGAGGTAAGGTCATTTAAGAAGATGGAGAATAGGAGGAACCCTAATACAGAGCCATGCGGGATGCCAGTGCTAATTGGGAGGGGAGGTGAAGTGGCATCCAAGATCTTAACTGATTGGGTTCTGCCAATAAGGTAGACCTTGAACCAGTTTGTGGTGGATGAAGACAGGCCAGATGCTGGGAGTGAGTCAAGGAGAAGGTAGTGAGAGACAGTGTCAAAAGCCTTGGCAAGGTCGACATAAATGGCAGAGATAATTTGGTCATTGTTCATCCCGCTTAGGATGGAGTCTGTGAGCCGTAGGAGAGAGGGGTGGTGTTTGAGTAGTTTTTCCTGAAACCAGACTGGAAAGGGGTGATAAAGGAGGTGTCAGATAGAAAAGAGGTGAGTTGGGAGAGGACAATGTGTTCTTGAAGCTTGGCAAGGGTAGGGAGGAGAGAAATGGGACGATAGTTGCCAGGGGATGAGGGGTCACCCCCTTTGGGTAGAGGGAGGACCACTGCTTGTTTCCATGAAGAGAGGACTGAAGCAGTAGAGAATAGGAAATTTAGGATTAATGAGAGGGAGTTGACAATGGCTGGAGCAGAGAGGGAGAGGAGTTTTGGGTCAAGGACATCAGGAGAGGCACCTTTAGAGGGGCTGATGTTGAGGAGGGCACATAGGGCATCATTTGGGGTTACAGTAGTGAAAGAGAAGGGGAGGTGGAAGGGTGGTGGAGGGGGCACACCAGTAGAGGGTAAGAAGGGTGAAGGGTGGAAATGGAGGGATTTCAGTAGCTCAGTGGCGCAGGAGGTATAGTAGGAGTTAAATACCATTGCTATAGCTTGTGGATCAGACACAAGTGAGCTATTTACTTCAAGTACCGGGGGAGGTGGGCAAGATGACGGTGTCAATAGGGCATTGACCACGTTCCAGAACTTAGAAGGGGAATTTACATTGGTGATGAAGGCAGATTTGAAATAGACAGACTTGGCTAGCCTTGTAGCCCTGGTGCAAGTGTTTTGAAGCATGCGGTAGTTTGCGAGGTCACTAAGGTATTGGCTGGCTTTATGATACTTCCATGCCCAATCTCTATCACTGAGACAGGCCAGAATTTCAGGGGTTATCCAAGGTAAGTGGTTACCTCTGACTCTGGTTTGTTTTAGTGGGGCAAAGGTGTTCCAGTTTATAAGAAATATTTCTTTGAAGTAGGCAAGGGCCTTATCAACTGAGGGGAAGGAGGTTAGGGGGGACTACTCAGAACTGGCATGGTTACTCAGGAGAGGTTCAAGGTCAAGAGACTTGAAAAAGCGTAGTTGTATGGCTTTGTGTGGTGATTTAGTTCTGTGTACTTTCCTAACTATGAATATTGGGTTATGGTCACTGAGAGCATCAGGAAGGACACCAGAGGTGATGACATGGTGGGCGTGGGAGGTAAGGGCCCAGTCGAGTAGGGAGTTTTGTTGTGTCTTGTGGTTTGGATGGGTGGGTTCAGAAATCAGTTGGGAAAGGTTTAGGGCTCCAGTTTCATTTTTTAGTTTTTGTAGTTTTAGGTGACAACCAATTTATATTGAAATCACCTAGGATGAATAATTCCCCAGAGTGAGCAAGGGAAGTGATGGCGGTTAGGAGGTCTAGCGTGACTGAAGGATGGACATTTGGGCAGCAGTAAATGCCAGCTATGAAGATTGGAAGAGTGAAGGGGAAGGTCACATGGATAGTTAGAGCATCATGGGTCTCAGGATTGGAGGATGAGTAGATGATCAGAATATTGGATGGAGGCTAGGACATAGATGGCCACACCTCCACCCTTGCCAGCACGGTCTTGCCTTAGCAGTGAGTATCCAGGAATGGAGACCGAGTTGTCAGGGATAACGCTCTTTAGCCATGTTTCTGAGATGATTAGAATGTCTGGTTTTAGAGTGCACACCATGGTTTGAATCTGGTCTATATTTTGCAACAAGCTGCGGGTGTTTAGATTCAGGATCTTTAAGCCCTTTGGTAGGGCTGAGAGAAGAGAGCAGGGGGAGGTAGTAGAGGAGGAAGAACCAGAGGAGCTAGGGGCAATAGGGCCCGGGTTAGGGTGGAGATCTCTGGCGGAGAGCAACAGGAGAGTGATTATAAGGAAGTGGAGCTTATGGTGTTAGGCAAGTTTGAAGGGGCTGGTGAGAAGGTTGGTAGATTTGAGAAGAAGGGAGTGGATGAGTGAGGAAGCAGAAGGTGGAGAACCACAGTGAAAGTGGACACCGTTATCAAAGCTACATGAGGAACAGTGGTAGAGTGAGACCATATTTCAAATGGGGGTGAGGGAGTGATAACATGGATGTGGGTAGGGGATTTGAGATAGTAACTGATGGGGTCGGGAGAGCTATTAGGAATAGTGAGCAAGTGGCAGTGATAAGGAGAGGTAAGTAGAGGTATATGAGCAGAACAAGGGTGAGAGAGGAGAGTAGGGGATGCATTGTTCATAAAGGCAGTGAAAATTGGTGAACAATTGATTTATGGACAGGAGTAATATGTAAGCAGAGAGTGCAGAGGTGGTCTGGTCAGATGTAGGGGGTAGCCATAGTTTAGGAAGGTATCTGTAAGAACAGGCAGAGATCTCTTTAGATAAAGATTGTGTCCCTCTAGTGGCAATACAATATAACTTACTGATGGGAAAAAAAATCTTGCAAGTGCCCAACTCAAATCTCAGAGGCTTGTAGGAAGACAGTATCTTGTTATGCTGGCAGCTGTGATAGCTGGACAGGGTGAGGCTGGCAGCAGTAAGCTGGCGAAATTGCTGCAGCACTGGAAGAATAGAACCTGTGTCAAGGATTCTCTGATCTGTAGGGAAAAAGAGATGTTTAACAATAGATATATCAAAAATAGGGGTGGAGGGTGGTGTGTGTTAGCCGGTGGGGAAGACAGTGGCACAGCAGGGTGCAAGAGGACGCAGTAAAAAAAAAAACAGTTTGGTCAGACAGCAGGAATTAACACCAAAGGAAGAGTAGAATCATAAGAAAACAGGAGGTGGGGTGCGGGTAGCTTCCAGGCAATGCCAGGTTTGAAGGGCAGTCTAGAGAGAGTGAGAGAACAGAGGAGAGCTAAATTAAAAAGGTAAATTATTAATTTCTGAGAATTGACAAAGAAGGGCAATGCACAAGCAAGCAGAGTATATTGCTGGAAAGTGCCAGATGGGGGGGTATTACAGAAAGTGAAACACTGAAAACAGAAGGATTTAAATTGTTAATTATTAACTTGGCACATTACAAAAACAAGCATTTGTCAATATCGAATGTTGTCGCATTGGCATTGGCTTTGGTATTGCAGTGTGGGAACACATTTTGGGCAGGATGTGAAAAATGACAGCTGTACTGTTCATAAGGAGATTGTAAAAATGCCAGTGTTGAAAATGTGGCGATAAATATATAAATTTAAAGTTACAAAGATTATTGTGAAATGTGCAAAGCACGCTTGTAACACAGTCACTTTATGAGTTGCTATACGCAATTTTCAACATAGGCATTTTAGCACCTCTGGTCATGTACAGTGTCACTGTTATTTCAACTGTCCTAAAGTGATTTCCACACAGCATCATGTATTCTGTGTCGGAAGTGTGAAAACACATTTTGGGCAGGATATGTGAAATGAGCTGTACTGTTCATCAAGAGGTGTGGAAAAATGCCAATGGTGAAAATCCAGAGTGAAATATTACAAATGACGACATTTGACCAGTCATGCAGCAATCTGCCAACTACGCCAACATAGTCATTTTATGGAGTATCATCACCAAATTTTCAGCATAGGCATTTTAGGACCTCTGCTCATGAACTGTGTCACTGTCATTTTCATAATCTGGCCCAAACACTGATTTCCACACAGTGACCACGCTATTGTGCGCCAGAAGTGCGAAAACACATTTCGGACAGGATGTGGAGAATGACAGCTGTACTGTTCACAAGGAGGTGTACAAAAATGACAATGTTGAAAATCTGGCATGAAAATATTGTGAATTTGTGAAGTTACAAGCCTGTGTAGCAAATGCACAATGCACGCTCATAAAACTGTCATTTTTTGGATTTTTTCCACCAAATTTGCAACATAGGCTTTTTGAGAGGCCACCTCATGAACACTGGCACTGTTGTTTCATTAATTGGTCTCAAAAAGGTGATTCTGCGCAGTGACTGCAAAATCACCTTTCGAGGCTAATTTATGCTATGACAGTGATAGAATTCATGAGGAGGGGTCCCAAAAACCCCATGTTGAAAATTTGGTGCTAAAATTCCCAAAAATGCCCGAGATATGCATTAAAGTTGGAAAAACCCTATTCATTCCATTATACAGTTTACCAGGATTTCTTCAGTTCGCGGTCAGCTTTGAAGACTGCAGATGTGTTCTTGGTCCACCAAAGATCCTCACACCGGACCAGAGGTAAGTATGGGGTGAGGGGGGTGTGGGGAGGCAGGATGCGCAGTGGGTGTGTGTGGATTGTGGGAGGGGGGCCAGGGAGACCACCAAATGACTGTTTCCTTCTTTACAGGGAAAAAAAAAAGACATGGGGGGGACCATTTTCATTTTTAATAGGTGCTGTGGCACACAGGGTGGGCTCCCAGTGTGCCACCTGAGTGTGGGTGGGTGGGTGTTTTAGTTGATAGGGGATTGGGCACCCCCATCATCAAACAAGGAAAGGGGGGAGCCGCAGGAGCCGAGGGGGATTGGGCACCCCCACAGCAAGCAAAAAATGGAAGGGAGACCATTATGCCGACAGGGAGGCTCCCATCGGCAAAAATTCAAGGGAGGGAGGAGGGAGGGATACATGCCGACGGGATTGAGCATCCCCATGGGCAAAGAGAAACTGTTGTGGGGGCGCATGATGCCGAGAGGGATTGGGCACCCCCTCGGCAATCCAAAAAAAAGGGGGGTTACATGATGCCGATGGGGTTGGGCACCCCCATCGGCACACAATAAATGGGATGTTGACAGGCAGCAGTGTCAGTCAAAGCCACCACATTGCCTGCATGTAGGGGGAGGCGTGTTGTGATCACATTGCATGAGAGCTTCACTCTCATTGCAGTGGACCTTTTCTCAGATGTCATCACCTCATTAGCTAGGCAGGGTGTTGGCCTCCGCTGCTGGCTGATTGGGGAATGCAGGACGCACCTACTGGTATGTGTCCTGCATTCACTCCACAGCGACCGCGCCTCCAAATCTCCACTGCCACAAGATGTTGGCTGCACAAGCGTGCCAACATAATTAATTAGGCACAGTAACCGACTAAGCACAACAGTAAAATCAACTAAGCACAGTTCAATCAGCTAAGCAGTTTAGAACACAATTTTACATTAATAATAATGGCAACAACATTAAAAAATAAACAGTCTGGAAAAGCATGCTCAGAGAAGCTAGCCCACGCAAATGCTCAGTGCTGGAAAATGCGGTCTGGTAGGAGCATCAAGAGCCAGTCTGGGATAAAACATAGACAGAGAACAGCCAATCCTGGAGAAATCTTGCAAGTGCCCAATTCAAATCTCAGAGGCTTGTAGGAAGACTGTACCTTGCTTTGCTGGCAGCTGTGATAGTTTGAAAGGGTGAGGTTGCGCAGCAGTAAGCTGGTGAAATTGCTGTAGCACTGGAAGGAGAGCACCCATGCCAAGGGTTCTCTGATCTTGCTATGCTGGCAGCTGTGATATTTGGACAGGGTGAGGCTGGCAGCAGTAAGCTGGTGAAATTGCTACAGCACTAGAAGGAGAGCTCCTGTGTCAAGGCAGGGTTCTCTGATCTAGCTATGCTGTCAGCTGTGATAGTTGGACAGGGTGAGGCTGGCAGCAGTAAGCTGGTGAAATTGCTGCAGCACTGGAAGGAGAGCACCTGTAGAGAGGGATGTAGGGAGGGTTACTGTCAGCACTGATCTGGGGAGGGTAACTGTCAGTACTGATGCAGGAAGGGTTACTGTCACTGGGGAGGCTTACAATTAGCACTGATCTAATGAGGGTTACTGTGACCAGGCCAGGCTTTTGACTGGTACGTCTAGGACCAGTCATATAATGCCTATCCTCCATGGACTGCACTGGCGGACAATACAGTGGCGGATTACCTTCAAGGTCGGTTTGCTGATCTATAAGGCCCTACATGATCAGGGACCTGGCTATCTGCAAGATCTTCTTCATCCCTACTGTACCTCTCATCTGCTCCGATCCACCGATGAGGGATTGCTGGAGATTCCCAGGGTTTGTTTAAAGACATCTGGACCCAGATCTTTTAGTTTTGTGGCCCCAACCCTGTGGAATTCTCTACCTCATCAGGTGCGAAATTGCCTGGCCGTTCAAAGCTTTAAATTAGCATTGAAAATGCATTTATTTAGCCTGGCGTATCCGGATTTTTAGAGCACATTTTATAAACCGATTTTAGGATGTTGTTTTAACTTTATGTATTTGTTTTATTTACTGTTAAAACACCTTGGTTTTGGAAAGGCGCTCTTAAAAATAAAATTTTGATTGATTGATTGATTGAACACTGATCTAGGGAGAGTTGCAGTCAGTACTGATCTAGGGAGGGTTACTGTCTACACTGATCTTGGGAGGATGCCTGTCAATACTGATCTAGGGAGGGTTACTGTGAACACTGATCTAGGGTGAGTTGCAGTCAGTACTGATCTAGGGAGGGTTACTGTCTACACTGATCTTGGGAGGATGTCTGTCAATACGGATCTAGGGAGGATTACTCTCAGTGCTGATCTAGGGATGGTTACTGTCAGTGCTGATCTACGGAGGGTTATTGTGAGCACTTATCTAGGGAGGGTTACTGTGAGCACTGATCTAGGGAGGGTTACTGTCTACACTAAACTTAGAAGGATTTCTGTCAATACTGTCCTAGGGAGGGTTACTGTCAATACTGATCTAGGGAGGGTTTATCTCATTGCTGATCTAGGAAGGGATACCGTGAACACTGTTTTAGGGAGGGTTACTGTGAGCACTGATCTAGGGAGGGATACTGTCAGACTGACAGGACTGAGTGTACTCAAGAAGATACAAACCAGGTGCTCCATGTAGAGTTGCTGGCTCTCTGGGTAGCTTATTAGGAACAAGGCAGGAAGGCTGAGCACTCCAGTAAAGGATAACAGTTCAAAAAAAGGCATAGGCTAAAATAATTACAAGAGTGTTATATATGGACCATCTTATGCTGGCTTACTTCTAATTATACTGTCTTGTGGAAAACTATAGAATTAGTGGAGGTGGATTTATTTCCTACTACTAAACATATTCTGCGAAAATTCTACTTCCTTATATGTAGATAGAGGGGAGAATCCATATACTAGTAATACTTTCTAGCACTGGGCTAAGTTGCTTGCGGATCCTTCTCTGCAACCCTACCGATATCTCATTACCCCATTCATGTATAACTCACTCTTCTCCCTGCTAGTTTGGATCACGCATGTAAAAATTGGGAACAAACTGGGCTTTTTCCTCCCCCACCACTGCAAGCAAGCATCGGAATTTTTGGAATTTCAGAACTTAGCAGAGAAATATGGACTTCATCCATCAGATGCATATAGATACCTACAGGTGAAAAAATGATATCCAATGGGCTGAAAAAGCTTGCCCCCCACAGCAATCTCTCTCAGCTAGAATAGCCTCGATCCATTCAATCTTAGCAGGTGACTCTTCAGAAGCTTTAATATCTAGAATATATAGGACCTTAACAGAGCTAGGTAACCATTCCGCCGAATATGTCAGCCTGAGACAGCAACTCGACCTGGGGGTTGACATAACCTCTATGTAGTGGGACAAATACCTATGGTATGCCCATAAGCTGACCTCTTCTTTTTTATGGAAGGAATTTTCATAGTCTCATATGATGCTTCTATACCCCTTCCCAACAGGCTAAATATTGTATTAATTTCCCAAAAAATTGCTGGAGAAGGTGTAGGGAGGCCAAAGCAAGCCACACACATATTTTATGGCTCTGCCCCACAATTCAGAAGCTTTGGGCTGAGCTACAGCAAGAATGGAGAGAAAGCTACCAGAATCATGTTAGAACTCACACAGCAGACAGTATTGTTTTTAGATATGCCTGAAGGCTTTAGGTCTCCTGATGTTAGAAATATTTTATCATACTGTGTCCTCATGGCTAAGAAAGTCATAACTAAAAATTGGCTGTCTGATATGCTCCCTGCCATAACTTTATGGAATAACTTAATGAGAGAAAGGTGTAGTATGGAAAAGTTGAATGCAATAATATCTCAGACTCTGCCAAAATTTGAACTTCTTTGGACTGGTTGGGTTATGTATAGAATGCAGAAATATGAAGATATTGTACCCTAGATGGAACTGATGCACCTTATGTTTTGCTAAGATATAAAACAAAGATACCTTGTCATATAAGACACAAGTCTGTACTTATAATCTGTGTGTATCCCCTAGGTGGCACTACTCCAAGGGCTACTACCCCTGCCTACTACCTAGGATGTAGGTTGAGGGGCCTGGGTTCCCAAAATTAAACCTTAAACTGGTACTTATTCAAGACCATACATTTGCGCAGTGCCTTCACCCAGATTTTAGCTTTAAAGTGGGCTAGCTTTAACCTGGTACAACCCTTTGGGATGCTGTACCCACCCACAATACCATAAAGCCACCCCAGACATGACCCGATAACATTTACCCACATTTAATAAATTTTACCATTTACTAGCTGGCTACTAATAATATTCTCATGACACGGGTATCTGCAAAACAACAACAATGACGTTTATTTACATGGGGAGTGTTAGGAAGGGTGAAGCAGGAACAGAGGTTATGTTATATACATTTTTACATTTAGTTTGATTGGTTTTTAATTTGATTTAGATTTAGATCACACAGTTGCATTTTAAATCACATATCAATCACATTACCCCACCAACCTTTGGAATAACCAGAGCCCTGGCTAACTAATTGGCTGCAATAAATCAGTTAACATCGTTATCATTATACCCACACTGGTACCATTCTCCATATTTGGTATGAGACCCCACAATCCCAACCTTAACCAGAGTACCCAGTAACCATAATCCATAAATGATGCAGACCTGATGGACGGTGCAGCTGTACGTTGGCCAGCTAGTTAGGAAGATTTAGGATTATACTTGACATCAGGCTTGAAATATTGAACACTTTAACTATGTACAGCCTCTTTAGATGGTGCGGGGAGGGGGGCTCTGTATTTACTCACAGAAGGCTTCTATGTAAGCAGGTTGAAATTAGGTGCTCTATGTAAGCGGGCACAATCCCTGGGGGTTAAACTGCAGGCAAGACAACAGCCAGGTACTGCCTAAACTGCAGAGATTTTAAAACTTGACAATGGAAACAACACTTTAACTTCTGAAGACAGCCCTTTTCCTAGGCTGAAAATACTTGCATTATAACCAAACCGGCTAGATTACATTTAGCACATTTATATTTTTCAAGATTACATCCAGCATATTTATCCATTTAAAACATTTGTCCAGAGTACTTCTTTTCTTCTTCTAGCACATCTACTGTATATTTCTCAAGTTCAAACTTAGCACAATTATTAATTTAGAGCATTGTCCAAACTGAGGACCTCTTTTTACTTCTTCTAGCACATCTATATTCCTCCAGTTCATACTTGCACAATTATTCATTTAGAGCATTGTCCAAACCGAGGACCTCTTTTTACTTCTTCTAGCACATTTATATTTCTCAAGTTGACATTCAGCACATTTATTTATTTTAAACATTTGTCCAAGCCAAGAACACTTTTCCACTTTTTCTATAAAGCAACCCTGTGCTCTGAGCAATAACAGTTTCACAATAGCTCACCAGGCTCTTTGAATTAAACTTGCAGTTCAGCATTAGCTCACTGGACTCTTTCAATTTAACTTGCAATTCAGACACATTTATACATTAAATGGACCATCTACGGTCACTCAGTTTGTAAGGGTCCACCCTCTCTGCTCACTAATTGGACACAGGATGCATACAAGCAAACAGTTCCAAACAGTTCCCTGTGGGCTTCACTGCCCCATTAAGCTTTCCTTTAAATTACACTTGCAGATACAATTTAACTCACTCAGGCATCCTCACAGTAATGGTTCTCCTGCATCTGAGGTTCCTGATGACATCAGCACTCTAACTGCTGAGGCAGATTCAGCTCTCTCACAGCTGGCTTAGCATTAAGTTGCAGGACCCACATTTTTGCCAAACATGGAAAGCCTTGAGCTAGCCCCAGGATAACATTTTCTGGCAACCCCCAGGCTAGCAGGTTTTGCTTTCGTCGGCCACTTGTTTTCACCTTTTGGCAGCGGAAGGGACCCTCTCCCCTGTGGAAAGCTTGCGCTGGATCACTAGGCCCACTTGATTTGCTGAGGACCTTAGCCCCCACTCCTGTGGGGGGCTATCACTCAAATCTGCTCAAATTTGCCTGAACACTGTCTTTTATGCTGCTCTCTTGAGGCTCCCTATTGGCTGAAGCTATTTGCTGCTCTGACACTGATTGGCTGAGGTCCTTGTCAATCCCAAAAATGAATTATTCATAAAGCCTCCTTGATGTCCAATTGGTTTTCCATTTTGGTGCCTGAATTTAGGTCCCTGCAGTTCCCCATAAGCACTTGGTAGTTTCCTATGAGCTTTGGCAAAAGTCCCACAAGTTCTGGCTTACAAATCCCAGCTTTCTGATTGTCTGTTGCTGCTCTGTAATGGCTGCTAAACACACAGTCCCTGTAGCAGAGTTAACAAAGTCCCAATAAAAGTCCTGGTGCAGCCAGAGTAATCATCATATTTGCCCATTTGCCCTACAGTTTAATAGCCACGTGTCCTTGAGATCGCTACCCAGATTAAGCATGTCTGTTCAGTCCTAAGCCTGTCACTGCTGCCAATGTTTAATGTCTCTTGTTTGTAGCAGGCAGGTTGTTATCTGAGTCTCAACATTACTGGTGCAGCCAGTTTGATTATTTATTTATTTAAACAGCTCCCCCATTCACAATATCCCCTTTAGAATTTAAGTGACAGCAGCTGCTGATTTATTTATTTACATCTCTTTCTTGCAGCAGCCGACAGAAATAGTGTTTCCAGAGGGCATACAGAACCTTTATGAATGTTTATGAGGATTGGGGTTCAGCTGATTAATATTCATGAGCCCTGATCAATAGCGCTCTGTGGCTCCTTTTAAAAAAATATAGAAGAGGGCTCTCATGGCCCTGGTTTAGGTCACTGGTCCCCACTCTGCCTAACATGGGGACCGTGACCGCTGAACACTCTCCTGCTGGACCGCAAACTGAGCGGTTGTGAGATAAAAGGCAAAGTTTTGTGCATGTGTGATCCCCGTGGCACTGGAGTGCCAAAGAGAACAGCGGGAAAGCATGGATTATGTTTTGAGCCCAAAATGGGCTAGAATGGCACTGGGGCTGCTCAGGGGGGACCAAAGGCACAACAGGACTTGGGCTGGAGCAGAGGTTAAGTGGGGGACACACCAGGGAGAAAATGGTAGGCAGCCAGGAGGTGCTTGTTGGAAGGGGGAGTAGACAGGAGAAACAGGCATAAGGTAAGCCCCCAGATTGGTGGGGGGGGGGGCCTACATGTGTTACTGACATTGCAGCAGCATTCTGTTTGTTGTTGTAAGTCTTCAACACAAAAAGTAAAAATACAATTTACCAGAGTTTTATTTGTTAAAAAGTTCAAAGCTTAACAGGATTTCCTGTCACTCTCGATCAAAGCCCCGGCACTTCAACAGTAGTCTTTGTCAGGGGTCTGGTTACTATCAGCACTGAACCAGGGAGGGTTACTGAGAACACTGATCTAGGGAGGGTTACTGTAAGAGCTAATGTAGGGAGGGTTATTGTGTACACTGACTAATGGAGGGTTACTGTCTGCACTGTTCTAGGAAGGGTTACTGCCAACACTGATCTAGGGAGGGTTACTGTCAGCAGTTATCTAGGGAGGGTTATTGTGTACACTGACTAAGGGAGGGTTACTGTCTGCACTGATCTAGGGAGGGTTACTGTCAACACTGATCTAGGAGGAGTTACTTTCAGCATTGATCTAGGGAGGGTTACTGTATGAGCTCATCTAGGGAGGGTTATTGTGTACACTAACTAAAGGAGGGTTACTGTCTGCACTGATCTAGGGAGGGTCATTGTATGAGCTGATCTAAGGAGGGTTATTGTGTACACTAACTAAGGGAGGGTTACTGTCTACACTGATCTATGGAGGGTTAGTGTATGAGCTGATATAGGGAGGGTTACTGTGTACACTGACTAAGGGAGGGTTACTGTCTGCGCTGATCTAGGGAGGGTTACTGTCAACACTGATCTAGGAGGAGTTACTTTCAGCATTGATCTAGGGAGGGTTACTGTCTGCAGTGATCTAGGGAGGGTTACTGTTAACAGTGATCTAGACAGGGTTACTGTCAGCACTGATCTGTGGAGAGTTATTCAGAGCAGAGTTCTTCAGAGGGTTACAGTGAACAGTGATATCTGTGATCCATGACAGAGGAAGATGTGGATGGGGACTAGTATGTCTGTTGTAGAAATGGGAGGTAAGCACAGTAAAGAACTTGAGCAGACTAAATAGACCATAAGGCCTGTATCTGCTGGCTATACCGTATGTTCATAACTTTTGAACCAGAATGGTTTCACAGTACAGGGCCAACAGATCAGTGCTTTTAGTTTTCTTGTCTTTGTTCAGTGGTTGAGGCGTGGACCTCTTGGAGTGTTTTTGGAATCTAGAAACTTTGCAAACCTTTCCTGGTTCAAACCAGAACTGACCTTATCCCAAACTGGAAAAGCTGAAGCTAGTAATTAAAGACAGAGCACCGTTAAAAGAAATTTTATAATTGTGAGGAAAAAATCTTTCCACTTTTACAAACCAGAACATAGTGTGTCAGCACTGGGATATTTTTTCTTCTTTGAAAGGAAAAGCCAGCACACAATGAGAGAGCAGTCCTCTGGGACATTAGCAACAGACACATTTCATTATGTTACAGCAGAAATCTACAAGCAGCTGTCCACCAATTTAGGAAAATAGATTGCAGAGGTTGTTTTTTACAGTTTGCTGATTTTCTTCTGTCACTCTCTTCAGAGTGACTCCAGGTTTTCTTCTTAGTCCTCCAATCTGCTACCAACAGAGGTCAATGCTTTGGTTACTGATGGGGGTGGGGACACTGCCTCCTCCCCAATCAAGCAATTGAACATTGGCTGATTTAAATGACAGCTCTGGTAGATTGTAGAAAATCTCAATCTGATAATTGTCAAAGTCTCATGAATGAAGGGGGTGGAGCTGTGAGTCTCACAGATGGTGTTGGGTACTGTAGTCCACTACCATTCAGTCTGCCAAACATCATCAACACTCACTTCCCCCTCCACTCCCTACCTGTTGATCATGTGCCGACTTTAGTACTTCATGCATGTGACTTTTACTATTGACTGAGACACACTACGGGTGGGGGCAACTGAGGTAGTGAGGCTGGATTGTAGATACCCCCACCTACAAATCATGGATTGCACATACATTAAAATTATGCATTTTTTGATGACGGGGGCGGAATTCAGGTTATAGGGAAGCATTAAGATTTTGTTTGCTCCTAGCACACTGCCAGGAGCAAACATGCAACTGAAATGTTTTAAAATGTTGTTAAAAAAAACAAACACTTATGTGAAAACAGGAAAGTGGGAGAGATGAGACTAGGGCATAACTAACGTTAGGGAGGGGATTGCCAAGGGGCTATCCTTAGCTATCTGTGGAAGGGGAGAATTTTATTTTTACATTTTTTTAATGTACAGGCCCCCAAATCTGAATATTATGAATAATGAAAAATGTGCTACTTTGTATGGAGTACTAGGGAACCCCATTCTTTTGTTGTGCTCAGTAAATGATATTTGGGCCACTCACACCACTAACATTCAATAGTAACCCCCAACATAGAGAATACTGTGTGGGCAACTATACACAGCAGGGTTGTGTTTACAACGAGGGGTAAGGTGACATCACAGACCTCAAGAGTGAAGCACAAGAGGTCTCCATGTGTCATTTCACCCTGAGACAGGGTGGTCATTCCGGCCAGTTCAAACAAAGGTGTTTATCTGCACCTGAATTACCAGCAGATGTGCTAGGTGGAAAAGGAAGCCAACCTCTGTATAAACCAGTTCAAGAGGACCAGCGCTCCATTAACCAGTTACTCAATAAGGATTATTCAACAACTTAACTCCAGTTAAGTAGGAAAATGTATTCCAGGCTTGTACATTTAAGAACAGCATATGCCACACTGCCCCATTCCAGCCCACACTGTGGTCAATCCAGCCCTAGGATGGACAGTGAAGCACAGAGGGTGGGCATTTTGGCCTCAGGGTGGGCTATTCAGGTGCAGAAGATGGACATTTCATCTTTAGGCTGGCAATTTTGGCCTCAAATGTGGGCATTCCAGCCATTAAGGCATGCATTTCAGCCTTGGGGTATGCATTCTGACCCAGAGGGTGGTTATTCTGGACCTAGGTTAGGCACTGAGGCATAGAGAGTGGAAATTCTGGCCCCTGCATGGAATTTCAGCCCCCAGTGGATGCTGAAGCACAGAGGGTGGTCATTCCTGTCACCAGGATGGGTATTCAGACATGGAGGGTGGGCATTCCAACTCTAGGGTGGGCATTGTGGCCCTCAGTGTGTGTGTAATCTAGCCCCAGGGAAGTTGTTTCAGCCTTAGGGTGGGCATTCTGGCCTTAGTAAGGGCATTGAGGCACACAGGGTGGGGTTTATGGTGCCAGAGTGGGCATTTCTGTCCAAGAGTGGGTGTTTGGGCAAGAGTGGGCACTGAGGCAAAAAGGGAGGCCATTGTCACCACCAGGGTGAACATTCTGACTCAAAGACAGGCTTTTAGACACATAGTGGGACTCCAGACAGGAGTTTGGTCTTTATGGCTCCAGGGTGGTCATTTACAATCTATGGTGGGGATTTTAACCCATAGAGTGGTCACTCTGGCCCAAGGGTGTGCATTGTGGCACATAACAAGGGGATTCCAGCTCTAGGGTAGTCGCTCTGGTCCTTATGGTGGTCAATTCAGCCCTCTGAGGGGCTTTCATGCAAAGAGGGTGGACATTGAGGTGCATTTGACTGGTATTCATGCCCCAGGATGGACATTCAGACATAGAGAGGGTGTGCATTTTAGTCTTAGTGTGGGCATTCAGCCACAGAGGATGGGCATGCAGGACCAAGGCTGGTGGTCATTGTGGCCCCCAGGGTGGTCATTAAGGCACTGATGGTGGGCATTCCCGCATCAGGCTGGTCATGCCATGCCAGTAGGTGGTCAGGGGTACGTATACTGACATGGTATGTGAATCTTGCACATTAAGTTTTTTGAATTCTGATCACATATTTATATGTATGTATTTATTTAAATACTTTTTTTTTATTAAGACTATGCTTTTGCCTTATTTTGTGGCAAATATGAAAAAATAAAATGATTCTTAAAAGATTTAATACTGCTGGAGTGAGTTTTCTTGTATATAGTGGTCATGCTGTGCCAGTGGTTGGTCATTCAGGCCCGAGAGTGGGCATTAAGACACAAGAAGTGGGTATTCTTGTCAAAGGGTGGGCATTCCATCCCATAAGTTGGGTATTTAGTCACATAGGGTGGGAACTGTGGCACTAGTGTAAACATTCAGGCCCAGAGGGTTGTCATTCCATCCACAGAGTGCAATACATAGCCATATCCATACATAGCTGTGGGGGTATCAAGCAATAGGTTTGCAGTGTTGGCGGAGGAAGGAGAGGTACTGGGACTGTGTGTGGAGAAGGGTAGAGAAGATCCAGGAGGCAGGAATCACAAAGGAAAAATGAGGGGGGATAGGGTAGAGAAGGAGGGAGAGATGGTAAAAGGAGGGGAGGCAGTGAGGGGAATCATACAAGGGGCACAGTAGGTGCAGATGAGGGATCAAATGAGAGGGACAGTAAGACCTTGGGGAAGATGGGGCTCACTGTAGAAAGAGTCAGGATCAGAATGATGGGGGTACTGGTGCTGGGGGATTCCATTCTGAAAGGGATCAGATGGAGAGGCAGGGGGGAAAGGCACAGTCATATCTGCGTTGAAGTTATTCCAGGGTTAACCACAGATAGGGCAGGGTGGGCATTTCTTAAGTGCATAAGCAGAGGGAGGAAGAAGTCAAACATGGTAGTGCATGTGGGTACAAATGACTTAGCGGGGGAAACAGTAGAGGTGGTAAAGGGAAAGTTCAAGGAATTGAGGAGACAATGTGAGGAGGTGAGGGGGGTCGGTGGCATTCTCTGAGGTGCTACCAGTACCATGTACAAGTACAGGGAGAAAAAAAAGGTTAAAAAAGTTCAACATGTGGTTCAGGGATTGGTGCTGAACCAGGGAACATAGAATGGTGTCAGGCTGGGCAGAACATGGGACAACAGCAATCTATATGCATGGGACAGGTTACATTTGAGCGAGGGTAAGGGTGTACTTAAACAGGGATTGGAGGGGTATATTTTAATGAGGGTGGATTTAAACTAGGAAGGGGTGTGGTGAGGTGTCCACTGGTAGACACAGTGGACATAGAGAGGAGCATAGGGTGCTCACCCCCCTAGTTATAGGCAAAGGCAGTAGGGAGGGGGCACAGGGAGAGTCAAGGGGGGGGAGGAGAGATTGTAAGGTAGGGTGGAAATAGGCTGGAAGGTGGTATCACTAAACGCAAGAAGCCTAAGCTACAGAACAGCAGAGTTACAGGTTCTCTTGATGGTGGAACTGGTGGACATAACGGCCATCATGGAACCATGGGCCACCGAGAACCAGGATTGGGTTATGATGATCCCAGGGTACAGGCTATACAGAAAGGATAGGGCCAAGGGGAATGGGGGGGGTGATCTATGTAACAGACAGAATTAAGTGTGCAAGGGTAGAAGGGGAGGAGGGGAGGACAGAGGCACTCTGGATGCAGTTCCAGGATGTGAGAAATAGGACACTGAGGATGGGGGTAACATACAGGCTGCCATCACAGGGGGGTGACCTGGACCAGGAACTAGCAGATCAAATTCAAAGTGTAAGCAGGAAGGGAAGCACAATGTTCATAGGGGATTTCAGCCTGCCAGGGCTAGATTGGAGCACAACTGCCACCACCAGTGCAAGGGAAGGGGTCCTGTTGGACACTTTTCAAGACAGCTTCCTAACTCAACTGGTACAGGGGCCGACTTGGTTAGAAAGGACTTTGGACCTTGTACCGGATAATGGGGAAGCTGTAAAGAACCTAGAAGTGAAGGAACCACTTGCTGAGAGTGACCACTACTCAGTGTGGTTCACACTAAACATGTAGAGGGACATGGAGGGCATGGGTACAAGGGTAGTTGAGTTTAGGGGAGTGGACTTTAGGTTGATGGGGAAATTATGAGAAAGCACCTGGTAGATATCCAACAGCATATGGATGCAGACCAGAAATGGAGCATTATACGGAGAAGGTTTGTGGAGGCAGCAGGGACCAATACTAGGACAAAAACCAAGAAGGGCAGGGAAAAGAAACCCAGTTGGCTGACACTGGAGGTCAGGTAAGGGATGACAGCCAAGAAGATGGCATTTCAAAAATATAGGAAAACAGGGAGGGGAGAAGATAAAGACATATTCAAAGAGAAGTCTAGAGAGGTCACCAGACTGGTCAGGGGACCAAAGTGAATAGAGAGCTGAGACTGGCACAGGAGAAAAAGACTTCTTTTACTACACCAGGGAGAAAAGGAGAAGCACTTGTACTTCAGTAAAGCCTTTGATTCAGTGCCGCAGGGAGGTTAGGGGGGAAGCTAGAGAATGAGGAGGCAGGACCAAAAATGGTGACTGCTAGACACCAGGGAATGCAGGTAATAGAGGGGGGATGTCAATATTTTTTCACAAAATCTTTGAAAGGCACATCGGGGACCCCTGCCGCATGTTCCCTGAAGTTTTCGGACCGGTCGCACAAACCATGCCACCTGTAGGCGCGAGCAACGTATGTGCAAAAAAGCATAAATGCGACACAGAATGGTGCTTTATAGCTCTGCAACTGTATATCCAACCAGTACACAACTTGGCAGATCCAGAGATCTATGGTACCACTCTATCTCTGCCAAATGTCAGGCAAATCTGTCATATGGTGGAAAAGTTATTAACCTGACAAATTTCACACTTTAACCTTAAATGGGGAACTCAACCCTAACTATAGTGGCACTACCGTGCCACTATAATATATTGCAAAAAATGGCATTAATGCAGGCATTAGGGTTGAAGAATGCAAAGCGCATAAAGTAGGTAAATGAAAAAACATTAGGGTTTTGGGTCTCTGGAGTATTGCCAAATCAGTGAGGTCTTCATTGGGGTTGTCAGCCCTAATGTCCACCCCCTCCACTCAGCCCATAGCTGTCAGAAGCACAAGGTACAGCTGCAAGCTAGAGCCTCATAGTGACACAGTATGGGCAACAAAATCTGTTGTAGCTTTTTTCACATAGGACCTTGTGGGTCCTGTGTGAGGACATCACATCTGAGCTTGTTTGCTCAGGGGAGGGGTGGACATTAGGGTTTACAACCCCATGGAAGATTCCAACACTGATCTGGTAATACTCCAGAGACCTTCCATTTCCCTACTTTGTGCACTTTGCATTCTTCAACCCTAATGTCTGCATTAATGCAGTTTTTTGCAATTCATTTCCCTTCTTTATTTGATAGTGAAATTGTATCCTCATACCAAGTCCTGTGCGAAATGAGATAAATATAATATTAGAGAAAGTCCTGACCCTGTTCATTGGCCCAGCAGGTCTTGGCATGCATGTCAACACCTTGTGGGGATGGCTCCCTGACCCATCACAGGGTGTCGAGTCTGTGCCAAAGCACTGTTCTGTCCCTACACAGGCTGGGGCTGGTGTTGCTTGCTACAGCACCTTCCCCATCAGCCTTGTCCCATTAAACCGGCTCACTGAGTTCACACCTGAACTCTGGTCACTGGCACGGCAAGGCTAAGAAGTCCCCAGTGGTATAACGGACATCCCTGCAAACAATGTTACTTCATAAACTCTTTGTTATTTTAATATTTTGACACCAAACTTTCAACATACTGTAGTTTTCTTATGATCCCACCTCATGAGCCCAGTATTTGAAATTTTTCAAATCCCCACCAAAATGCCATTCTATGCCACGGATGCGAAAACATGTTTTGACCAAGATGTGAAAAATGACAGCTTTACTGTTCATGTGTTGAAAATTTAGGGTCAAAAATATTGAAAATGATGAAAGTTATGCTCGTGCATAGAAAAATTGCAACTTACACTTGTAACTTGGTCATTTTTAGGAATTTTGTCACCAAATTTTTGACATGGCTTTTTTGGTACCCCACCTCATAAAGACATAGAAACATAGCAACTGGGTTTCCATTCTATGGAAGACATGTGACAAGTCCATCTTTTGACTTGTTTGCTTGGATTGCAACAGGCATTTTCACATCAAAGTACCGGAGTACTGGAGCTTTGCATAGGGTTTCCGTTAGTCGCTTAAAAGCTTGCTGATGCTCATGGTGCCATTGCCATGGATGATCCTTTTGAAGAAATCTTCTTAGTGGGGCAGTAATGTCTGCCTCCCTTGGGTTGTACTGGGCTAGGCAGAGTATCATTCCCAGTAGATGTAACAGTCCTGATTATTTATCTGTCGGTGGGGGCATGTCCACAATTGCCTTCACTTTGGTCTCATCAGGGCTAATCCCTTTTGCAGTTACCATGTGACTCATGTATTTGACTTCTGAAACTTTGATTTGTAACTACTCTTTATTGACATTTACATTTTCAACTCTCTCTCAGTCCATGACCCTCCTTAAATTTCTCATTCATGCTGTTCTTGACTGTCTGCAGCAATTATCATGTCATCAGCAATGATATGCAATCCCTCAATGTGGTCCAGTGTTTCTTCATTCTTTTGTCGAAACACTTCGCTGGCTGAATCTATGCCAAATGGAAGTCTACAAAATCTGCAGCTGCCCCATGGGGTGTTAAATGTATAGAGATGAGACTACTCCTCATCAAGCTTAATTTGCCAGCAGCCATCCTTCTCATCTATAATGGTGAATACTTGCTTTCCGGTGAGTCAGCTTTGCACTTCTGGTGTTGGAATGTTATAATGTTGCCTCTTTATTACTGTATTTAATTCTCATGGGTCAAGGCAAACATGCAGTTCCCAATTTTTTTCCTGAGTAATCACCAGGATGTTCACCCAGTTAGTGAGCTAAAAGACTTGGATAATTATATGAGACATTGCTAGCTTGCCTAGGGTTTCTTTTAGTTTGTCCATGATTCCAAATGGTACTCGTCTACAGTCATGTATCACCGGTGGTATTTCAGGGTCAACATGAATATGATGTTCACCTTTGAACTGTCCTACCCCAGCGAAGACATCCTGATATGTTTCAATTAGACTTTCCTTTGTGAGAGGTTTTGGGAGTACCATAGCCTCAACTCTGCACACCAGATTGAGTTTTTACATGCAGCCTTGCCTAACAGTGGTATGGGGGACACATCTGTGATGTAAAATTAGAGATCAGCTTCTTTATTTTTTGCTTTGCATTTTTAGTTGATCACACCTGTGAGTTTTATTCATGCTCCTCCGTATGCCACCAGTACAGCTGTTGATTCTGTCAGGCTTCTGCTACCTGGTATTTTCTCCGCCACAGTGATTGACAACTCATTTGCTTGAGCCTCTTTGTCCAGCTTGAACTCTATGGGCGTTCCTTTTACCTCTATGTTCACATACCAGGCATCTGCATCATGATCTTTTTGCACTTGCTCTGCATGTGTTATTTGTCCTATAAACAGACTGTCCATATTAATTTCATGCAAGTTACTGTTTTTTGTGGTCTCAGTTCATGCACAACATACTTTTGTAAAGTGATTCTTCTTTTTGCATTTGTGGCAAGTTTCTCCATAGGCTGGGCAACTTCACGGTGCATGGGTTTGTCCACAATGACGGCATGTCTGAGCTGGGTACTGTTCGTGTTCTGTGGATACTGGCTTGCCCTCACAACTTGCTGTGTGCCTTTTTTCCTGTGGTTTCCGTTTTTTCCTGTGGTGCAATAGTATGCAGCACTTTCTCTGAGGTGCCCTGTGTCGTGGTTTGGAGCTGTGTCTTTGTGGCCTCTGCAGCTCTGCAAATATCAACTGCTTTCTCTAAAGTTAAGTCTGACTCTCTCAGGAGATGTTCTTTGAATCTGCCATTCAAAATCCCAAACACTATTTTATCTCCTAACATGACATTTAAAATTCTTTTTTTTAAATTTAATATGCTTTATTAAGTTTATATACTACTTACAGGCAGTTTACATATGTGTCAGGAACAATAACAATGCAAACAGAACAAAGGATGCAGAACTTTGTGCTCCTGTTTATACCAGAAGTTGGTGCAGCATTAAGCTTTATATCCTTTACAGTCCTACTATGCACCAGGTAACAAGTTTTTCCAAAAGAAAACAACCAAAAAAGAAAAACAAAAGAAACACAGCAAACCAAAAACAACCCTCCCCTCCCAATCCCCACTATCTCCCCCACACCACCAGTAGCGACAAAATCTCAGACTTTGTAATGTTAGGGGCATACATGAAGAAGTCAGCAGTATAGATAACGTTCTCTAACACAGCTGGGACTGGAGCTTTTTCCACCATCTATCAAGTACTATAGGAGAATTATTACTAAGTTAAATGGTCAGTAATGTGTGCAAGAGTGCCCATATGTCTTGATATTTCATGTTATTCTTAGAAATATTCGCCAAGAGGTGTTCTGCCTGCAGGGCAAAAAGAATTTCTTGGTGCCATTCTGTATAGGATGGGATTTGTTTGTCCAGCCAATGACGTAATATGACCTTCTTAGTGCAAAGCGAAATCAGGGTCATATGCTTGCATTGATTTCCTATCAGGCTGTCACCAAAATCACCAAGTATGCATATCTCCAGCCTGAAAGCATCAGTTAACCCCATGAGAGGGTCTATTCTTGATTGAATAAGTTTCCAAAATGGAGAAACTTTGTCACATTCCCATAAAATATGAAGTAATGTACCCAAGTGTTTCTCATATCTGGAACACAGATTTGAAAGAAGCTTTCATGACATTTACACTTGTGCCAAACCCACAGTTCTTAGCTAGGGTTTTAAGTTCTGTTAGGTACTGGTCAACAGTTTCACCTTCTGCTTGCTTTCTGTCCCAAAACTTGTAGTATTCAAAAACCACATTCTTTCTGGGGTTGCAATATGCTTTAGAATGCTCTAGCACTGTGTCTACATCTTTAGGACTATCTTCCCCTTCAAAGCTGAAAGTGTTACATACTTCTAGGGCTTCCTCCCCTATAGTATGAAATAAAATTGCTACTTGCATTTTTTGAGATTTTCCAACTGCAACAGATGCTTCCATGTAGAGCTTAAACTCTTCTGTTCCCATCTTCTCCAGTTCTCAGACAGATTACCTTGCAGGGCCAAGGGCTCAGGGGGCTTGAATTGCTCCATTTTCTTGTTTTCTTCTTCTTTTTTTATTTTCTTGTTGCAGAATGTAGCTACATTACTGAGAAGCTTTTTTGTTCACTGCTTCTGACACCATGTTATGTTATATTCTTAACTTTTAGAATGACTGAGGCCACATGCTGGATTAACTTCTAGTAGCTTCTAGCTGCTTCATTTATTAACTGCATCACGCAAGACTCTATACAACACAATACAACAACATGTCCACCCCACACTAAGACTTCTCCTAGTCACATGATCCTGGCTCTGTACCTTGTAAATCTTAAAGGCAAAGTAGCATATACTACAGTAACTGTCAAGCCATGTTGAAAGATGCAGGTTGGGCCAAATATTTTCCCAGGGAGTATTGCCACTAAGGGACTGTTTCAGTGCTGAGCAGAAACTGATGCAGTGGTGTTTGCTGCCCAATTGTTAGCTGACTCAGTGGAGGAAGTAGTTGTGGAAGAGGAAGTACTAGCAGATGAGCTTTTTGATGCTGTTCCAAAGAAGATGGTGGAGGTTCTGTGCTGCTTGTTTTCAGACTGAACACTGTATGAATTGATGCTTTGCAAGTTACGATGTCCTGAAATTTGCGCAACTTCAGTAGGGGGAACATTATGATCAATGAGTGCCTGAATAGAAGTTTTAGGGGTGGAATGGTTGGTGATTTTCTTAGTTTCTGAAGTCCTGCTGCACTTTTCATGGTCCGATTTAAGTTTCTCATTTTATTGTCCTTGATGGTCATGGTACAGTACCACACAGAGACTCCAGATTTATAATTAAGATTAGTGGCAAGATAAAATAAAGAGTCCAGGTTGTTCATTGCTTCTGGTCTCTGTGACGCATATTTGATGTAAGCCATAATGGGATCTCACTCTCTTCAGACAGTATTTTCATACATCCGAGATGTTACAGTTATGGTGTTCCTGGGGTTTTTGCCAGTACAGGTCTTGGTCCATCGCTCATTGTATTCTAAGTACTTCAGACCATTTGTGTCCGTTAGTAGTGACAGATCTCCCCATTTGAGCCTGTACTGCTCTATCATTCATAAGGCAAAATATAAGCTAATGTTGGGATTACTAAATCCAATTATTCCTGTGCTGTACAGCTGATTAATATCAGTTTCTGACAGGGCTTCTGCTGTATTTGGCTTATTGCCTTTACCTTTTTTTTTATTGTAAGTATTTCAACTTTGCTGTCATGATTCTGAGGGTTTCTATGAAGGGGCTGTTTTCCCATGGTAAATGGCATGACCGTAATTGTTCTTGATTAAATGTCTATCTATACTACCTAATATGCCTCTCACTGTGCCTGGTTTGTAATCTGTTCCATCCACTCTTTTAACAGTGAATACAAACTCTGCTAGCAAGATGTCCAGCTCCTTAACTGGGAAAGTGTACAGCTCTCTGAATTCTCCTGACACTATTGCATTGAACACCATTAAAGTGGCATTAAAAACCCATTACAAATTCATTAAATGTTCATTAAATTTTCCCATTAAATTTCCATTAATCGGTTCATAAATAATGGCCTAATTAACAGTGTAAGTTCTATCAAAGCATTAAAATGCTATTAAATTTAATGTGTTATTCCAGTATAATCGTGCCATTAAATTTTTAATGGGCATCAAATTTAAGTGATATTTTAATGGTCATGTAGCCATGAATTGAGTGGCCATTAATTGAAGTTAGGTGCCATTAATTTAATGGTCCAGTATCCATTACATTTTGTTGCCATTAATATATTTTAATGGGAATTATTTTAATGGTCCTTCAACCATTAATTGTACTGTCCATTACAGTAAAGTAATGGCCATTAGAAGCTCCATTAAATTGTCCATTAAAACTGCAATTAATGTAATTTAGATTTTGAATCACTGTATTAATGGCCATTAAACTGTATGGATATATTAATGGTTGAATTAATGGTCTCTAACCCATTAAATAAAACCATTACTATCCTCTTAATCGGTACATAAATAACAGCATCATTAAATTGTTATCACCCTTTTAATGGCCATTTTCCCTTTAATGGTATTTATTTGCATTTTAATGGTCCCTTGAATCGCACACAATGCCAGTATGACCCATGTACTTTAATGGCCCATTAATTGTATAGAATTCAACCATGTCACTTATGTACCAGAATTCACCATTAAGTTTGTTTTTGATGAGCTAATTACTGTGACTGTGAGAAATGTTTCTTCATGGAAAGCATGGTGGATGCATGGAATAGGCTCTCAGCACTGGTGGTGGGGTCAAACACAGTGAGAAACTTCAAGCAAGCATGGGACAGACATAGGAGACACCCTAAATGCTGAAAATGTGCATGAAAACAGGGCCTGAAAAAACTGATGCCTCATATTTGAAACTGCATGGTAAGCCCATAACCACCAGGAGGTTTGCCAGTCCCTGCAAGTGTATCACTTTCATAGAAACATACAAAATGTGATGCCAGCCAAGGACAACTTGGCTCGCATATCCCACCCTTTCTTCCCTACCGTTAATGTCACTACAGATTCTTCCTGTTACAAAATAATTAATAGAGCACTCAAAATAGAGTTCTCAACTAATGCTTAACTTATATTTAGCTGAGGCTAAATGAGTGCTTGTTGAGATTTTCACATGCAAATTTTCTAGTGCTCAACTCATTAATATACAGTTGATGCTCAATTGAGCGTTAACTCAGTTGATGCTCAATTGAGCGTTAACTCAGTAGCATTAACTCAGTTGATGCTCAATTGAGCATTAACTTTGATATCTCCTGTATGGTAATTCCTGGGGTCTCTATAGCAGCAGCTGCCAGTAGTCCCCTACCTTCCTCCCAGTCCCCTCTTTCCCAGTCCTTCCTCTTCATCCCACCTGATGACCCACCTGTGCCCCTTCTCCCTGTAGGTCTCTCCACCTCTGTGGGTGTCCTCTTCCAGTAGCTGCCCTCTACTCTACAGTGGCCACCCAATCCTCCCTCCTTCCATGGCCATCCCATTCCCTTCCCCCCCAGCATTCCACCCACAACTGGTCTATGACTTTATGCTTCACTGCTCTCTTAATTGCTCTTACCAGACACACAAAATAATGTTGCTGTAATCCACAGTAAATGCAGTTCAGATTAAAAACATGTTCTCTTGTACCTTGGGCACTCATGGATCACACTTCATGACCAATTATGCCTATGTATTGAAATTAGATAGTGCCCATTGCAGCTTTAAATGTGAATTACAGGCATGACAATGGCTACTGCTGCTGCTCCTGACCAGGAAGGGTATTTAATAACTGTATTAGAAAAAAGAACATCCACTTGTGACATTTACATTTTTTGGATTCCTGAATTTGTGTATGTTGCGTATCATAGCTTGCAATAAAGAAAATAAAAATGAAAACTTCTTGCATATGTTTCTTTGATTTTAAAATGCACAATAATTAAAAATAAATGCCTGACATGAGATAAATACCAACTAGCATACATATGGCTACCAACACTTTTCAGAGCACCATGTTGTGTGGACCCCACACACCTCCAATATAGGGCTGGTAGTATAGCCTAGGGATTGGTGTAATGAGCTTAGTAAATCTAGCAGACCTAGGTTTGATTTCCACAACTTCCACGTGCACACTGTGTGAGTCTGAATAAGTTGTGGCCTGCACAGTGCAATCAGGTCACCCCTGTAAATGGGCTTTGTGCCCAGCGGGCCTCCCCTCGGGACCAAAGAATAAAAAAAATCATTAAAAACTGGTCAGGGATGTGTGGGCTTTTGATTGCAGTGTAGTTTCCTAGGGCAGTGCTATCTTGTTGATGGCAATGTGATCAGGGGAGGTAGAGACTGACCGTGTGATGCTTGGAGAATGGTATGAAGACAGCAAGACATAAAGCACCCTCAAATACAAGTAGTCCAACAAGTGCATGTCACAGAACAGAAGTGTGGTGTCTACAGGCACATCCACAGGAATACCAGAGTACAGTCTGACCACTGGACAGAGGGGGAGACTATAGGAAGTGGCTGAGATACTGAGGTAGGGGTGGAATCCAGCAGTAAGGAAGGACAAACTGTGTAGGGCAAGAAGCAGGGAGGAGAAGAAGGGGTAACACTGAAGTAGAAAATTACAGCTGTACTATGGTAGGTGCAAAAATGCTTCAGACTACGAAGAAATCTAATGTGCATAAACCAGAACAGGTAAAACACTGTTGAAATTGTGGAGTCCTAACAAAATTTACATCTAGGCTTCTGTCATAAAGGCATCATAAATGTGACTGTATCTATGGAGATACCATACTGTAAAACCTGTTCTGTGTCACCAGTAACCAAATCAGCATACAAGAATGCTGATGAGACACTGTGTTGGGTTTGGGGAGGAATGCTGGTGATAAAATCTGTTCAGTATCGCCAGTAACCAAATCAACATACAAGAATGCCGGTGGGACACTGTTGTGGGTTTTGGGAGAAATGCAGGGGGTACAAGACTGTCGTGCTCTGGGAATTGAGTTACTGCTTGAATTACAGGAGGTTCCAGGCCAGTGTTGTGGTTACATAACCCCATGTACTCTGACACCCACCAACCCCATGTACACTGTTATACCGTTTGATCCCAGACCCCATGTGCATTGTCATGTCTATCACAACCCCATCCCCTCTACACTGACCAACTCCATGCAAGTTGTCACACCAGTGGACCCCATAACCCCATGCACTCTATCACACCCACCAATCCGATATCCCATGCATGCTATCACACCTCATGATACCATACAACATGGACACCATTACATCCAACAAATTACACACCCCAGTCATGCTACCACACCCACTGACCACATACACCATCACACCCATCATCCCCCATACACCCAGTCAAACTCACTGACTTAATACCAACATGAGCACCATTACACCTCATGACCCTATACTCCCCCTTTGCTGTCACACCCACCTACCCAATGTAAGTTGTCACACCAACGGACCCCATAACAGCACATACCCTGTCACACCTCCTAATTCTATACCCCATGTATGCTGTCACACCCACCAGTCCATGCATGCGTCACAACCACTGACCAATCCCATACACCATGTACACTGTTACACCCACCAACCACATATATGCTCTGCTGTACATAAACAACATGTGTGAGCAATGAGATCAGAGCATAACTTTAAGAGCTAGTATTGCAATCTACCCTGCCACATGGCAGATTACACTAGTGGGTCTATTGTCAATGTTGAGGGTACCCTGGGATTAGTGACAAACAACAGGAGCCAAGATCCTGCAGTTAAAGTATGGCAGCATGCCACCCATTTCTTTGGGAGGGGTGTCATGGGAGCCTGGGGCTATGATGGTGGAGTGGGCATGAGATCCTTAGGGTGGGAGGGTGGACTTGAGATCGTAATGCCAAAGCTAATGGGGATCCGTAGCTAGCTGCCAGTGCTGTGGTGGGGTTAGGCTTCAAAAGATTTAATGTCCCATGCTAGGTCTGCCTCCCAGCTGACCAACGTACATGCAGATGGACAGGAGCAGCTGCAATTCATGCTACAGGTATCATGTTGAACAGGAAACAGTATGTCTGACGGGAACACCATCAGTGCCATAACTGTATGTCTGTCTGTCACTAAAGTCTAAGAACAATTCAGACAATTTTTTTGCTGGGGGGGACTGTGCCCCCAGCACCCCCCATGCAGGGTGCACCCCCCTTGCAAATAAAATAATCAATGCAGAGGTTGCATAGTATTGAAGAAAAAAAATTATTGAAACAGCCATTTAGTGTGCAGGAGCAACCTTGGAGTTTTCATTGATTCAAGTCACCTAATGCACGGAGTCCAGTTGCAGGCCATCGGAATCAAACTCCTATCACTACCCACCTCATGCATAGTTCACTACCCTAACCATTATGTCAAATGAGCAGAACTACCGAGACAGGCTCCGCCTCTCAACTTTATTGTTTTCCATGGTACATGGCAATTCCAAGTGGTGCATGGTTCTGAGCAGTACTCTCGAGCAGCACAAGAATATTTTCTGCCATGCCACTTCTGCTGCTAGGTGTCTGCCATGACACCTTCAGCATAAAGTACAAGCATGCTGATGGACCTTTTTTTAAGCCCTAGACTAGCCCCCGCATCTGAGCAATCTCTCTGCCTGGACAATTCTCCTATCCAACCTGCCTCTATGCATGTGAACCTAACTTCCTTCTCTCCCAGACCACCTTCCTTCCCTCCCAACAGCCAACCATAGTCCCTGCATGTGGACCACCACCCCCAGCCCCACAAATACCTCAAGTTGAGCACCCTTCCTGGAGTTGGATCCCCCCCAAGCACCTGTACAAGCCTCCCCCATAGCAGATCAACCTCTGTAGATGCCACCCCCAGCCCAGCCCACTCACTCTTTCATCAGAGCGGTGACTGTGGGTAGTGCATGGGAGGTTATAGGGAGTTGCAGGCACTGCAAAGAGAATAATGGGGCTAGACAATGTATGAGAGCTGCAGGGATATGTAATGCAAAGGGGCAGTATGGTCAGGTAATCAAACAAGACAATGGAGACATGCAGTGCAAATGAGGGAACAGGGATAGGCAATACAAAGGGGCACAGGGAACAGTCGAGGATAGTTTTGGTTACATGTAATCATATGAAAAAAAAATTTGAACAAGTGTAGTAACAGAGTTTCAGAGAGGTACAAGACTTGCAGGACAAGCATAGATATTATGTATAGGAACCAGGTGATCCCATGCTCAAATTCCACCACAGTCACTGCCTTAGCAGGGCTCTCGGGGGATGTGGGTACCTGCGACCTTTACACACATTTTTTGTGTTGGGACGCTCTGGATTTTTTTTTTCCGAAAGTACCCAAGGTGCTCAGCCACCAAGCTCCTGGAGTTAATTTAGAAAGCTGCACCCCCACACCAGCACTTCTTGTTCTGCAATATTCTGCAGAGCGCAGAGGGCATGCTCCGTCAGTTTCTATTGGGCATTTTAAACTACATTTTTTTATATTTCAGAGGGTGATTGCAAACAAATTACGGCCACTGCTTAATTAACAAAGCCCTTCTTAGTTGAGACAGCGGACATAATTTGCTTGAATTCACCCTCTGAAACATAAAAGAAATAGTTTAAAATGCCTAACAGAACCCCCCTCCGCCCTGTACAGAACATTACAGTACAAGCAGTGCTGGCATTGGGGGCACGGCTCGCATGTATTTCAATAGGGACCCCTGGAAATTTTCTGGGGTTTCCCACTTTTGGGCTGTGTACTCCCTGTTTTTTTAGAGACAGTCCCAGACCCCCAAACAAAAAAAACCCTACTGAGAGCACTGCTCAGGATGTGACCTTGGGCACATGGACCTGACATCCCAGCTGTAAAAGTGTGAGTGAGAACACGTCAGTGGTAAACACATTAATCTGCCCTCTGGGGTCAACCCACCAATCCCTGCTTGCACCCCACTTCCCCCAGCCTTTGATGGAGATCTTCGCCTTCATCCCCAGCACAGAACAGGAAGCTTAGGACAAGTGTGCAAAAAACTGTGACAGATCTCTGGAAGAGGAACTGCAAGGAAGGGAACCAAAGCACTACAAAAAATGTACATATGCACTTAGATAGAACAGTGCATGGCCCATCCTGCAGATAGCAATGGGGCAACACTTTAAACACATGCATGGCACATAAAAATTAATTAAAAGTTGGAAAGGTGCATCACAAAAGGTACTTGAGATGACGCAACTAATAAGCCCCCCAACCAAACATTCTTTAGTTACCACTGAGAATGATTTTTTTTGTGGTGGGAGTGGACAACAGGTACTAGAATCTGTCCACATTGCTAAAACCACCACAAAATAGAAATAACTTGTGACTACTGGTGCCATTCCATTAAACACCACTCTGCAACAGGGCTACACATTACTACACAGAAATGCATGCTCTTGAACTGTAATGCAACTCCTACATTTTAACAGGTGCTAAAAGTCGTGCTGGGTTATTTGCTACCGGTATTTTTGGGTCCATTTGGTCACAGTGCTCCTGGATTGATTTGACATTTTCCCTGTAACTCCAGGATAATTTTCCTGTAGATAATTGTAATTACAGCTGTTTTTCCCATATATCAGTTCAAGTCTAAGGCTCAATTTTCATGAAAAACACAGGAATCCCTGTAGATCTGGGAGCCCTGTTGTCACTAAATAATTTAAAAAGCACAGTGCCATTCACATCTGTGCAAAAGTCTACAATGAAATTCTGGGGTTCTGTGTGGTGCCTGACAGATTGAGGGAAATACATGGCGCAGCAAAGGAAGCAAAAACACAACTAAAATAACACTGCACTACAGTGGTCGTAAGAACTGCTGCAAGAGACCTCCCTTTACCACTCATGAACAGAAAGTACTTCTGTCCTAAGTGGCGACAGTACACTGAGTTGTTGCCATCATCCTCACAGAAAAACTTTAAATTTTAAACCTGTGCAGGAGGTGGAGCCCGCCCTGATGGCATTTATGTCAGCAGAGTACCACAGCACACTGAGTCCAGAGCAAAATAAACCTATGCAATGTCCCAGGCAGCCATGAAAACAGAATAATGGTTGCACAACAAATCTCCCAACGTCCCATGTTTTCTTTGTTGAACTTGAGAGCCCTTTACCTAATGATCAAGCATCTTAATTGGACGCTCCGATCCTGCCTCCTGAGGAATGCCAGAGTGCCACACCAATGCCCCTAAGAGATGACCGCCCATATGCCTGAAGCCATGCAGTCCTCCTGCCAGCAGCCTAACCCCCACCTTCTCGTTCAGCTACTTCTCTCCTGGCCGGGGTGGTAAGTCCACAGCAGCACCATCGGGCAGGTGCTGTCTGTCTGTACTGATATTTTAATGAAGAAAAAAAGTTTACTTTCATGCCACTGGGCAAAGCAAAGATGTCCGCTGCCATTAGTGTGCCCCATAATGGCCATGGGACTAAGGACCGCCAGCAGGCAGCATCATTCAAATTTATTTAAATTGAGCTCCAGCAGTGGAGCATAGGGTGAGGGTGGCCTTATTCTACATTATTTCAAAATATATTAAAACTCTAGACAAACTCTAGCAGGGGAGCATACAGCAAATGTCTTCAACAATATTAAAAAAAGGAAAATTCCAGCCAGAGGCAGGGTAGGGCAAAGCCCCTACAAGCTAATAAGCCAGGTGGGCTACTGAACAAGGGCTAAAGCCCCAAAGCTTTTTCTAACTCATTTTAAAATAAGGCAGTCAGTGCAAAGCAAGCCCCATTTAAAGAGTCAAGCTAGCCCATTGGGTTACTGACTAAGGGCTAGCTAGCCTGAAAGTTTTTTTTTTATTCAGAAAAATCTCCATGTGGGCTAGACAGGGGGAGCAAAAACCTAGATTGTAAAGGGACAGTGCTTCAGAGAGGTTAAGGTGTCTAGTAGCCAAGTGGCCATCAGTAACCAAGCTAAGGCTAGTGTGGTAAAAGTCTTCTTATTAAATGTGCACTGCAATGTCGGCTCCAGCCAGGAAGAGAAGGGAGTGGACCAGCCAGTTAGCCACCCCAGCAGCTTAGTTGCTATGCCTTTACCAAGGGCTAGTATCCTGAGTAACTGACCCGGAACCCCCATAACACTAGCCTTAGCTTGGCTACTGGTGGCCACTTGGCTACTAGTCACCTGTAGCACCCTGAGGCACTCTGACTTTATAATCTGGGGCTTACTTTCCCTAACTGGCCACCGGTGCTTATTTCTGAATAAAAAAAAACAAACATTTGGGACAGCTAGTCATTATTCACTAGTCCAGCTGGCTAACTTGGCTATAACTAGGGCTTTACCCTACCTTTGTTCCTTCTGGAGCCCTGTTTACTATTTAATTCAGGGTCTGCCTTCTGTTCTGCCTCTGATAACTACTTAATTTGAATGCTGCCTGCCCTTGACCCATGCTCCAAGTAGGAGCGTGAGTTAAATAAATTTAGATAATTTTTAATAGGGCCGCCATCTCACCCTATGCTCCCTTCCTGGGGTGATTTTAAATACATTTGAATAGATCCACCCTTGGTGATCCAGATCCGGTGTTTTGCCCTAATCCCACAAATATGGCCACAGCCACCCTTTTGCGCCCTCTGCATGAAAAGAAACAAGTATTATTTCAGGCGGACAGAGCTTGCTTAATGGTGCTGCTACCAACTCACCACCCCAAATCAAGGAGAAGTTGAGGAGAGAAGAGGTAGGTTAACTGTGTGCCAGATGCCCGACTGACTGCAGACAGCGAGAGGTCTACCCTTGGGGCTTTTCTAGGTAGCTTGCTCCTCCTGATGCTCATTCATTTAATGTGGGTGCTACCATCAAGGGACGGGCATTTACTTTTTCTTAAATAAAAAAAAAGAAAATAACAAATGGGGCTAAACAGAGCCCACAACATGTCTGCCAACTGCTACTCCTGGAGACCACCACAGCTACTAAACCACTGATTCTGCTGGGACCACTGCAACAGATACAGTAGAGGAATGAGAAGGTATGACAGGGGGAATGCATGTACTACATTTTACTCTGAATTTACCTCTCTGAATCCCCTCTCTCCTTTCTGCCACACTTTTCTTCATGTTTTTCTCTTGGGATACTAACATGCTAACGTACTAAAATGCCAGCAAAATAGGCCTAACAGTCTTTTGTGTCTGCTCGTTTGGTCAGCCCCCACCCTGGGAGCTGATCTTGCTAACCCCCACACCTTCTCTGGCTTCTCCCTTCCCAGTTCTGGATATTCTCGCTGCACTGGATTTTGCTTCCAGAACCCATCCCCTATACCTGTCACACCCCCTCTTGAACCCCTCCACTGTCTCTTCCTTCACCAGCCCCCTGGGCAGTGCATTCCATGGCTCCACCACCCTCTCAGTGAAGTAGCACCTCCTTCTTTCTCCCCTGAATCTTCCCCCCTCCAGCTTCCACCCATGCCCTCTAGTTGCCCCCTCCTCCTTCTATCGAAGCACCCTGACTGCCCCTTCCCTATCTACTCCTTCATGTACCTGAAGACCTCTATCATGTCCCCCTAGTCCCTTCTCTCTTCCAATGTGTACATATTTAGCTCTTCGAGCCTCTCCCCATAGGTCCTGTCCCCCAAGCCCCAAATCATTTTGGTTGCCCTCCTCTGGACCCTCTCCAGGAGTTTAATGTCCCTCTTTAAGTGTGGCCTCCAAAACTGCATGCAGTACTTGAGGTGTGGCCTCACCAAGCAGTTATACAAAGGACTAACAAGGAAGGATCACAGATCTCCAGGTAGAGTAGTCACCTGGGGGCCAGTGACCATCACATGGAATGGTTCAATTTGGCTACTACATCTAAATCATCCCATTCCAAGGCAAAAATATGGGACTTCAGAGAGCTGACTTTGATAAGATGGCCAACAGAGCTAAGCTAGCCCTGGCAAAAAGAAACACAGGTGAGGTACAGAGCAAAGTGGGCAAGCATTAAGAATGCAATACTTGAAGCAACATCCGATTGTGTTAGACAGAAAAGGAAGTACAAAAGAAGAAGGAAACCACTTTGGTTCTCAAATGCAGTAGCAGAAAAGGTCAGAGCCAAAAAGCTGGCCTTCAGGAAATATAAGGGAACACAGCGGGATGAAGATAGGGAGGCATACCAAACTGCCCTAAGGGAAGGAGGGAAGGCAGTAAGGCAGGCAAAGTCCCAAACTGAGGAAACACTAGCACGAACAGTAAAGAAAGGTGACAAGACTTTCTATAGCTACATTAGTGAAAGGAGAAAGTCCAGAGGGGGTATTGCTAAGCTTAATGGAGAAAAGGAGTATGTGAGGAGGAGGACCCTGTAAAGGCATCTATCTTAAATAGATACTTTTACTCAGTATTTATTGAAGAGAAGGTAGGGCAGGGCCCACAGCTCAGCATCATGGACACAGGGGGGAGGGAGGTGAGCACTACTCCCTTCACAAAAGAAAGGGTCCTACAAGAGCTTGCTAAGCTCAGGGTGGATAAGGCAATGGGACCTGATGGCATACATCCCAGGGTACTTAAGGAACTAAAGGTGGAACTAGCAGAGCCATTAGCAGAACTGTTTAGTGAGTCTCTGAGCACAGGAGGTCCCAGAAGACTGGAGAAGGGCTCATGTGATCCCGCTCAACAAGAGTGGTAGCAGGGAGGGGCGGAAACTACAGACCAGTCAGTCTTACCTCAGTAGTGGGCAAGATTATGGAGGCACTCCTTAAGGAAAGGATAGTGCAACACCTGGATTCCATAGGGCACAGGATCCAAGACAGCATGGGTTTACAAAGGAAGGTCCTGTCAAACTAATCTCTATAGATTTCTTTTGACTGGGTAACCAGAGTGGTGGACCAAGTGGGAGCAGTTGATGTCACCTACCTTGACTTCAGTAAAGCTTTGACACTGTTCCATAGAAGATTGATAAATAAGCTGGGTAGGCTCGGGGTGGGTCAGAAGTTGGTCAACTGGGTGGCAAACTGGTTGTGGTGAAAACAGAGTGGTGGTAAATGGTATGCAGTCAGAAGAGATGCAAGTCACAAGTGGGGTACCTCAGGGATCAGTCCTGGGGCCAGTCCTCTTCAACATCTTCATTAGTGACCTTGCAGATGGACTAGAGGTAAGGCTTGTCTGTTTGCAGATGACACCAAGATCTGCAACAGAGTAGATGATCCAGATGGGGAGGGCAGAATGAGAAGAGATCTGGATAAACTAGCAAAATGGTCAGTAGAGTGGCAACTGGGTTTAATGCAAAGAAGTGCAAAATCATGCACATAGGGAGAAACCCTGAAGCCACCTATAGGCTGGGAGGGAGTTGCTAGCAGTCACAAAGGAAGAAAGAGACTTGGGCATCATCATCACTGATGACCTGAAATCATCCAAGCAGACCTCTAAAGCAGTAGGTAAGGCTAGGGGGGTGTTAGGGTGTATTAGTAGGTGCATCACAAGTCGTAAGAGGGAGGTAGTAATCCCTCTTTACAAGACACTGGTTAGGCCCCATCTGGAGTACTGTGTGCAGTACTGGAGGCCACACCTTCACAAGGGTATTAACCAAATTGAGGTAGTCCAGAGAAGGGCAACCAAAATGGTGCAGGGACTGCATCAGAAGACATATGAGGACAGATTAACAGAGCTCAATATGTATACCCTTGAGCAAAGGAGGAGAGGTGATATGATCGAGACATTCAAACACCTTAAGGGCATTAACAAGGTGAAGAGTCTAACATGTTTAAATATAAGAAAAATAGCAGGACAAGAGGACACAGCATGAGATTAGAGGGGCCGATTAAGGGGAATGTGGAAATTATTTTCACAGAAAGGGTGGAGGATGCATGGAATGGCTTACCACAAGAAGTGGTGGCTATGAATACAGTGCAGTGCTTCAAACAGGCATGGGATAGGCATAAGGGAGCAATATAAATGACTATGAATAGATAGGCCACTTACAGAGCAAAGGCCAATGGCACATTTATAAGGTAGAAAAAGAAATGGGCAGACTGGATGGGCCTTGCGGTCCTTATCTGCCGTCAACTTCTATGTTTCTATGTTTCTATGGGAGTATCACTTCCCTCCTTCTGGAGGTGATCCCCCAAGTGATGCATCCCAGCATCCTGTTGGCCTTGGCTGCTGCCCACCTACAAGTCACTGAGTTGTTCATCTTGACATCCACCACCAGCCCCAGGTCCCTCTCAGTCATCAAGACTTGTAGCATTCCCCCCCCAGGGTGTACACTTGGCCCAGGTTTCCGGCCCCCAGGTGCAGTACCTTGCATTTCCCTGTATTGAACCTCAGCTTCTACTTTCTAGACTATCTTTCCAGAGTCTCCAGGTCCCCCTGTAGGGCCAACCTCCCCTCCTCTCCATCCACCACCTCCCCCAGTTTTGAGTCATTCTCAAAGAGACTCATCTCACTCCTGATACCTGTCCTTATGTCAGAGACATAAGCGTTGAACAGGAAAGGCCCAAGCACTGATCCCTGTGGGACCCTACTAATGACCCTCCTTGGGGATGAGACTATCCCGCCAACTACGACCCTCTGGGTCCAGTCCTGGAGCCAATTGTCTATCCATCTGATCATCTGGTTCCCCAACCCCATTTCTCCCAGCTTATCCAACAGGCCTTCATGAGGATCAGAGTCAAATGCCTTGCTGAAGTCTAGAAAAAGGACATCCACTGGTCTACCCCGGTCCAAGGCACTCGTCACCTAGTCATAGAACTCCACAAGGTTTGTCTGACACGATTTCCCTGGGATGAATCCATGCTGTCTATCGTCCAGGCACCCTGACTTTTCCAGGTCCCCCCCAGCCTCTCCTTGACAATGCCCTCCATCACCTTGCCCACCACTGATGTCAGGCTGACAGGCCTGTAGCTCCCTGCCACCTCCCTTGATCGCCCCCTTTGGATAGGCACTATATGCACCATCTTCCAGTCCTGGGCACCCACCCTGTCCTCAGAGAGATTATGAAAAGCTCCACCAGGGGTTTCACCAGGACATCCGCAAGTTCCTTCAGCACTCTGGGATGTAATTTATCCAGCCCCGGTGCTTTCTCAGTCTTAAGGAACCTGAGGGCTTCCCTCACTCTCTCTTCTGTGATTTCTGCCTCCGCTACCTCTTCTCCCTGCTTAGCCTTCCCCCCTCCTGCCAGTGATGCCTCTCCCTCTCCCCAGACCCGCCGATCGGTAAGGGTCCCCCCTCCTCAGTTTCACTGTCTCCTCCCATGTATGATGCAGCACCCCCATTTTCCTTGGTGAAAACTGAGGTGAGGTACTCATTTAGTACCTCAGCCTGCTCCCCAGGTCTTGTGCCCATCTCTCCCCTGTTTTAATCCTGCTAATCTGCCCCTTCACCCTTCATTTTTCCCCAATGTATCTAAAGATCCCCTTGTTCCCTCTCCTAATTTCCCTGGCCAGGTTCTGCTCCTTCCTTGCCTAAGCCACCCTCACCACCCTAGTGGCCCTTCTAGCCATCAGTTCATACTCCCCTCGGTCCCTTTCACTCCTTGAACACTTGAATTGTCTATAGGCTGCCTTCTTTCCCCGCACCACCTCCTGGACCTCCCTGGTACCTGAATGTACTTCCCTGACTGTTCTTCTCAACCAATTAAGACTCCCTCAATGACCATTACTGGCCACTCTCAGAATCCTCCCTAGCATTTGGGATACCGAGTTCCTAACAGCCAGCTGTCCAGCACAAGCTGGACCTTAGATGTGACACTGGCTCAGGCCACCTTCATTGGGCAGGCTGCAATAAGGAGAAAACAACTTTTTAACTGCAGGTAAGCAATTTGTTTTTATGGGGCTCCTGCCACTATGTTCACCCACTTGCCACCTAATCTATAGGGGGCACCTGGAGTCATCTTACTGGGACTTACTGGATGCAATGGAGCTTGCTGAGGACCCCATCTCTGGGACAATAACACTCCTACCTTTACTGCCCACTGAAACATACTCAGAAATTTAACCATCTGAACGAGAGGCTGTCATAGCTCCTGTCATTTTGATGACTGCTCCTTCCTCATCTTAGATAGATAGATAGATAGATAGATAGATAGATAGATAGGTAGATAGATAGATAGATAGATAGATAGATAGATAGATAGATAGATAGATAGATAAAAACTTTATTTTTATACAGTAATTCTAGTCATTAGGATTATACAATCCTGTTCTCAAGACAGTCCTGTTATAGCGCACTTAGCACAAAAGTAGTGCCAATGGTCTTTTTCAAGAGCTTCCAACAGGAAATCACCTCCCCCACTGTCTCCCTTTCCTTTTTGCCAGGTGCCTGGTCTGATCTAGGACCATTTGCCATTGCTACCCAAATATTGAGAAAAAAATGCCATTTAAATAAATGGGCCTATAAACATTTTAATGGGCCCCCATTGATTTCATAGGCAAATTTTTCTGGTCATTTGTGCTGGGCTATAGAAAATCCTGTTGTGTTGGTGGATTTTTCTTGTCACTAGCCCTGCCAGCTAGTGGATGAAAAAGTTAGTTTCAACCCCTACAGTCTGTGAAATTTGTAGCATTGCACTGCAGGGTGGCCAGATGTGGAGAGGGGACTGTTCCATACCTCCCAGACATACATTATTATGAGGGACTTCCCTCATTTTACCTTTCATCATTGCTGTGTCCCTCATTAGAAATGGTCTTGCCATGCAGAGAAGGTGCTGTAAGCAGACAGCTAGTTTTCAGCTGTGGGGGTCCAGCTGCAGCAAGGGGGGGCCAGCTGCATGGTGGGAGGTACAGCTATAGGGGGACTCATCCCATACCTCTAAACTGTCCCCCTTATGTTTCAACTGTCCCTCATCGTAAAGATAGCTTCATGGCACCAACCCCCTGGACTCCCACTGTAATGGATGCAGGCTCACCATTATGCCCCTTCCCCACACTCCCAATCAAGTAACTAAATCATGGATACCTTCTGGTCCAGGTGAGGGAACCTCTGTGGAGATTCTGATTCTGGACAGAGGATGAGGAGTACCTGTAAAACAAAGGTTACACAGGAGTCACAGGGGATCCATAGTTCTTAGGGAAAATTGTGCAGCTAGGATATATAGTAAATAAAACTGGACTTATCTGATAGGCAGAGGTCAAAGTCCAGATCACGTGATGCAGGCAACCTAACAACAGCACTTGTCTGGAGCTCCTGCCTTTCAACCTCTACATCCACCATCAAAACCCAAATTTAGCTGCTATTTCTACAATAATCTCCTCATCAGTACACTCCTGCCTTCAATGACTTCTTACATCTGTCTACTTGCATCGTAATTGGCTTTCTGCCGCGATGGACCCTGATATGAGGCAGGCCCTGATGAAGCATACGCCGCCTACCACCCCAGAGAAAATACCCAAAAAATCAAGAGCTCAGGGTACCGGGACTAACAAAGCGGGATCAGCGATGCCACCAGCAATCCCCCTTACAGAGGACCGGGTTCCTCAGGAGTGCCTGCCATTTCGGGAAACCCTCTCTGACATTTCCACAGAGTTAAAATCTCTCAGAGGAGACCTGACTAGTCTTACCAGGAGAGTCGGTGACACGGAGGCCCGCTCCTCATCTCTGGAAGCCTAGAAGGAATAAACAGAACCAGAAATAATACATCTTCGTCAACAAATCCACAAACTCTAACTTAAAACTGAAGAATTGGAAGGGAGAAGCAGAAGAAATAATATTATTATTATGGGGATACCCAAAACCGAAGAGGGACCTAACACCATTCTCTTTGTACAGAAATTCCTACAGAAAGTGGTGGGCCCATCTCCACTAGACTCCATGTACCAGATAGAGAGAGCACACAGATCTCTCTGCCCGAAGCCACAACTGGGTGCCCCCCCTCAGGCCAGTCATCTTAAAATTCCTCAGCTTTATTGACAAACAACACGTTTTAGCCAAAGTAAGAGAGCTACAGTCAATCGTATGGGAGGGGAACAAAATACGGATCTCATAGGACCTGCCTTATGAAATGTGCCAGAAACGCACAGCGTTTCACTCCAAGGTCACCAAACTGATAGCAGATAGCATGCCTTTCAAGATGCTCTACCCAGCCAAACTGCAAGTTTCCATTGATGGCTCCTGGATTTTGTATGAATTGCCCAGTCAAGCGGCTACAGACCTGGCCAACAAGCTGCCCAACCTTTTTAAAGCAGGTTGAATTTCCCCAGGAATTAAAACTTGTTTTTCCAGTTTAAGATTCCCCTCTCCTGGCACTTGGAACAGCTTTTTCACTTTTCTATACAGGTTTTGTAGTTAAATTTCATGGTTACCTGGAGATATATGGCCAGCTGGGAGAGACTGGGCCTTCGGTTAGAGGAGGCCTTAAGCCTAGTTCACAGTAACTAGGCCCTTGATCTGCTTGCCATGCTCAGTCAACGAATCCTGAACCAGGGCAGAACCGTGGTTCAGGCAGAAGTTTCAGGAGGACTCATTAGGTGACGTACCCTTATTCATTTCTCTTCCCCAGGCACTTCCTTGGACTCATGTATACAAGGACTTTGGACTGCCACTTTAGTTGCAAATATTATGTTTAAGATATTCTTCATGTTTAACAGTTGTAGATTAACTTGTTGGCAAAGTTATTTAGGATGTATAGCAGCTATATTACTGATCGGTCAGATTATGGAGGGTTCCCCCACACTCACAAGAGCTCAGTTGTGTCACTACATGACCAGATATTATCCTCTCCAGAGGTCATGATACCCTTTTTTTTTTTCATTTTATTCTGTGGGCTGATTATTTCCTTGTTACTTGAACCCAGAGTAGGGGGGGTGATGATGGTGGGGGGGGAAGGGGCTCCTAGACAGAGTTGGTTCAGGGTAGAGCTGTATTACATACCTGTTTATAGGGGGTTTGGTTGGACACTTTACTACCTCCTTCACATTTTATTTTGGAATGTGGCATTTGGCATCAGGTTTTAATGCTGTAATAGGCAAGGAAGAACCTACTGTCATACTAATTTTGTTCCAGTCACTTAAAGAGAGTGGCCCAACCATCGGGGGCAGGCCTCTTGATACTTTTCCTATCAGAATAAAGAGTAATTCAGAAATTAGTCAGAGGCCTTATGTAAATAGTTACTGGGAAATTGGGAAAGAGGGAGTGTTAGTAGGGCTCTTAGGAATTAGTGTACATTTCTCACCTTTCGTTTTTAAGATAGATAAGGTTAAAAGGGAAGGGGTAGATAGAACCCTGCCAGCACTAGCTTATTACAATACTTCATTACCATTGTTGGTACTATTTGACTGGTTTCTCCTTCCTTTGATATTTTGTGGATGGGGGGATAAAGTGGAGGGAGGGGGGAGGGGAGCGTGTCCAGTGGATTATGATTGTATGTTTAATACAATATGTTGGTTATCTTTTAGATCTGAAACAAATGATGAATAATCCTGTTAAAATTGTAATGTGGAATGTCAGGGGAGTTAGAGACACATTGAAAAGACATCAAGTTCTTAAACATTGTTTTCTACTCAATGCTGATATAATCCTCCTTCAGGAAATCCATCTGTTAGCAAGTGAAGCCATCTGGCTACGACGGCAAGAGATCTCTCAATTTTATGCCGCTGGTGATTCTTCCTCTAGCGGGGGGGGGGGCTATTTTAATTATGGGAGGTATCTTTTCAGGCTGAATCATCAATTGGGGACCCGGCTAGAAGGTTCATCTTAGTCAAGGGATCCCTCAACAATATAGATGTGTTCCTGGGATCTATATATGGACCGGCGGGAGGGGTTGCAATGTTCCTTATGATACTAGCCAATAAAATTGCACCCTTTCTACCCACTTCCCTGATACTGGGGGGATTGGAACATTCCTCTGACAAAGGATCTAGATAGATTGTATTTACCTCTGAAACCCCCATCTCATTCTCAAACCGCCTTTAAGGATTTCACAGAACTTCTGGGTTTATGTGATCCATGGCGTATCCTTAACCCTTCCCACCATCTCTTTTCTTTCTATTCAGCTGCCCATCAATCCTGGTCCAGATTGGACTACATTCTAATCAGTCTTCCCATTCTTACTGGTATCTGTCAGGCTGGTATGGAACCAATTGTTTTATCTGACCACTCCGTGGCTTGGGTGATCCTTTCCCCTGATCCTGACCCACAGAAAGATTCAGCTTGGAAATTAAACACACAACTACTTAAAGATAAGTCCATTGTCTCTAACATCCAATCTCTTATTCACTCCTTCATGGACCTGAACAAAGGTACCATTCAAAGGGATGATCCGATATGGTGCGCGCTCAAATGTTACCTCTGAGGCAAATTCATTAAAATAGCCTCACGGAAGAAAAAACAATGGGAAGTTAAAGCCTTATCTCTTGTATCTCAAATTAGAGTCCTAGAATCCTCTTTATCTTCCTCATCCATCTGTGACTACCTGAAGAAATTACTAGCTGTAAGAAACAAATATGCTGAGCTATTGCATGAAAAGGTAGAATCTACTATTTTTAAAACAAAAACTACATATATTGAGCAGGGTGAAAAGGCAGGCAGGCTTCTGGCTTTATGGTTGCCTAAAATGGAGCATTCCAGACTAATTTCCTCTATTTCTGCCTAGTATGGCTGTATCGAAACTTTAACGTTGGATGTTGCTCAAGACTTTGAAACTTTCTATCGTACTCTTTACGGCGAAAGCAACTCTCCATCGCCCCCCCCCCAGAAATTAAAGCCTACTTGGAGACTCTTGACCTTCCCTGTCTACCAAATCATCTTCAGTCTTCCTTGTCTTCCCCAATCACCTTAGAGGAGACAGAGGAGACAATATCTAGTTTAGCTCGGGATAAGGTGCTAAGCCCTAATGGTTTTCCTTCCAATTTCTACAAGACTTTTTCTAAAGCCTTAGCCCCTCTTCTTTTCACTCTCTATAGATATATGTTTAATGCTTCTCCATTAGAACCGACTCTACTTGAAGCCACGATAGTTCTTTTACTCAAACCAGATAAACTCCCTACAAATCCAGCCAGTTACTGCCCGATTTCTCTCCTAAATTGCGACATCAAGATTTTAACCAAAGTACTCTCCCGGCATATTAAGAGAATCTGGACTCCCCTATTAAGTCCTGAACAGGTGGGTTTTGTCCCTGTCCAATCTTCAGCTGATCACCTCAGGACACTTAAACGTATCTTCCACTTTGCTCATTCCTCTCAGAATCCTATGGCGTTGATTTCTTTAGATGTAGAGAAAGCTTTTGATAGGGTGGACTGGACATTCCTCTGGATGACTCTGGGAAGAATGGGCTTTCCCTTCAATTTTCTTCAATGGATCCAAATAGTTTACTCTTCTCCTTTGGCAAGGATATATTGTAACAGGGTCTTTTCTTCTTGTTTTGCTATGTTCATTGGCACCAGACAGGGCTGCCCTGTTTCACTCTTCTTGCTTAATCTTTATTTAGAACCTCTTTTTTGTCATATCAAAAGGTCTCCTCTGATTAAGGGCATCTCAATACGTAACCATTCTCTTACTTTCTCGGTATATGCGGATGACATTCTGCTCCACCTAGAACAACCAGTATTCTCCCTTGAAATTATAGCTCAATATAGCCGATTTTCCAATTATAAACCGAACCTCACTAAAATGGAGATATTCCCCTTAAACTGCTTCACGCATAGAGCAGACTTCAACCACTTTGGGATGAAATGGTCTCCCAGTTCACTTAAATACTTGGGTATATACTTAACCACTGACCTCATGAAAGAAAAGAAATTAAATTTGGATGACCTGATAACCACCATTCAACAAGATCTGCAGAGGTGGGAATCTCTTCCCCTATCTTTATGTGGCAGAATAAATATCATTAAAATGAATGTTCTTCCCTACCTTTTCTACTCCCTCAACATGCTAAATATCTGTCTCCCTCTATTTTTTGGCTCCCTCTCTCTTTTTTCCAGCATATACATGCTGTCATCACAGGTTTCTTCTGGCTAAACAAACATCCCAGGCATTCCTTTCTTAAACTAAGTCTTCCCAAAGAAAGTGAGGGTCTTCGCTTTCCTAATTTCCTCATATTCTACTGGGCTAGTCATCTTTCATGGGCTGGTAGATAGTTTCCTACCGATAACAATGAATGCACCCCTATCTGGTTAGAACTAGAAAGTAATCTTCTGAATTTACATAATCTATATCCTACAATGATCTTCTACTCTTCCAGACATTCTCTCCCTGCCCCATTAAGACACTTAATGATTGATACCACACTTAGGGTTTTCTCTCAGTGCTGCTTCTACTAGAAGATGTCTCCACAGCTTGATTTTTCACAACCGATTTTCTGTAACCCTAACATTAAGATCGATGTACCAGTCTCACCCCCCAATTGATTATCTCAATTACAAGATACTTTAATGGCAGACCTATATTCACACAATGCCATTCTCTCCTTTTCTGAACTCCTTGCAAAATTCAAAATACAGCAACGGCACACATTCAAGGTCTTCCAACTGAGACATCTGGTAGGTAAACAATTTGGTGTTACCCCCCCAGCCTAAGATAAGTCACATTTTGAATCACTTGCAAGACCTCTCTTCCAAATCACATTGCATTTCCTTGCTTTATGGGTATTTTCTAACTATTAAGTTTCCGGTCCCTATCCCAGGCTCCCAGGTCTGGAATTTTCTTTTGCCTGACTCATCCTTTAATTGGGACAAATATGGTAGGATCTATATACCTATCATTCTCAGGATAGATTCAGACTTACCTAGTATCATATCCTAAATAATATGTACTACACTCCAGTTAAACTGGCTAAACTTGGCAGGCTTCCAGATCCCACTTGCTCCAGGTATGGTAAACAAGAAGGGAATCTATTACATGTTTTTTGGCAGTGCGAAAGGGTTGCTCCATTATGGCAAAACATCCAATCTAAGTTAGACCCCTTATTGGGGTTAGAGGATCTTTTCACAGCTGAAACATGTATTCTTGATGTGTACTCCAATGATAGGGTCAAGGAACGTAAATTTCATATGGCCTTAATATCCATTGCTGTTAAAAGGCTTGTGCTCAAACACTGGATGGACCAACTGGTTATATCATATAACGAATGGCTGATGAAACTTTCAACAAGTTTTCGAACTGAACGTTTAATTGCTGGTTCAAACAACAGGTTGGCGTCCGTTGAGAAAAAAATTGGGGAAATTTTATGCGTTGCATTTACATTAGTTCTGCAAATTGGCTTTAACTCTCCTCATTGTTATCATTAATAGAATGTCTAATGCCTTCATTTCTTTTTTATTTAGGTGGGCACGCTCCAAGGGGAGGGGGAGATAGAGTGTAGGGGGAGTTACGTGTTGTGTATTGTATTTTGTGTCTACCAATTGTATTACACAAAGCTTATACTTTATGTTTTGAATACTTTTATAAAATCAATAAAAGTTGAATTTCACAGAGATCAAAGTCCAGTTGGATCTGTAGAAATAAAGGGAAAATATATTACATTTGTAGAAGTGTCAATAGTGAGAGTACAGACAGGGTAGCATACATATAATAGGTACAGGATGAGGGTAGAAATAAAGTAAGAGTTATTTTTGGCTAAGAATTATAGGGAGGAGAATCCACTCACTTGCCTAGAAGAGGAAAAGTCAGAAGACCCAAAAGAGGACTAGTCAGAGGACACAGAGGCATTGACCAGAGAACAGTGCGATTCATCGTCTCCTGATCAGTGCAGCTAAAGCCCTCTGTTCCACAACATCGATGTAAGGAAGAACAACGATGAGCTTGAGTGAAGAGGGGACCCACTGGAGTGCTATTTGGGTGGGGGGAACAGACTGTTTGACGGGGTAAAGACCCAGAGACTGTGCTCTGATTGAGGGAGACTGGTGCATCTAGCAATGGTACAGCGGCTCATGTGGACAGATACAGCTAGCTGAAGAGAATAAATACCATCCTTGAGTGACACATGTACCTCAGGGCTGTCCCCCCCCCCAAGTGCACTTGGCACCAATGGCAGACTCCTGAGCCAACCCACCCTGGTGGCAGGCAGTATGCATGGCACTTCATTGTGGTTACACTGCTCTGTGTACACACAGCAGTGTCAATGCACTGTGCCACATGCTTTGCCAATGCCATGCTCCATGTGCACTACTGCAGTACTGTTACTTTGCTAAGCAAAATGCACTACTGATACTTTGCTGTGCCACGAGAATGCTGTCACTTCGCTGTGACACATGCACTGCCAAAGATGTGTTGTGCAATATGCAATGTGGGCACTGCTGGGCTGTGTGTAATGCCACCGTCATAGTAGGCCATGTGCAGTGCCACATAGAATGCTGACACAGCACCATGCCAGGTGCAGGGCTGACACTTTGCAGTGCCGTGTGCACTGCCAATAACACACTGTGTCATGTGTGTTGCAAGTCACGGTGCCACGATGATAGAAATATGGTGTTTGAGGAATACAAATTAAAATGCAACAAAAAATTAATTTGCGTCACGTGTCATTTGTCTTCATTTATTATTTATGTTTTTTTTTTAATTTTCCTCTTTCTCCCTGGCAGGACCACCGAAGCCATCCACCCTGGTCACGGCCCCCGGAGACCTCTACTGCCGTCGATTGCTGCTGAGACCCTCGGTCACCCCAGTTTGCCCTCCGGGCGGGGCCGTGACCCTCGTGGCCCCGGAACTGTAACTAATCGGGGTCCTGCAGTGGCGGCCTGTGTGAGCTTCTCCAGGAAACTAAACAATTGGTGGTCCTGCCTCCATCTTTTCCACGGTTTTTCTCCCCAGAGGAGGGGGGCGTACAATGGCGCCAGCGTCCGCCCGCCTCCATCCCCCCTTGTTGAGCGCCGGCTGCGTGGAACCCCGGTCTCCACCAGGGGTCTCAATGCACCCAGGGCTTACCGCCCTCCCGGAATAGGAGAGCCGTCCATCGGACTCGATCCCTATTCCCAGCCGACCCTCCGACGACCGGATCCGTTCGAACCAGGTTGCCGGCGTTGCAAGCGGAAATCCAACTGCTGTGCCGACGGGCCGGCTTCATTTATTATTTTGTTTTTGCCACATATTGCCAGGTTAAATTAATGAAGAGCACAGCTGAGCACTTCAGATTTTCACTGTCGGTCTGCCAGCGCAGTGGTACAGTTTCTGCTTGTGACACTGACATCCTGGGTTCAGAAGCAAGCCAAGGATGTCAGAGTGCCAGCTGGGGGAGGGGGGGATCAAGCACCAGATGGACTGTTCTCCTCTTCGGGGGGGCAGGCATCCGGGGGAGACTGGGGGTCTGGCAGCTGGTGCTAGAGATCTTCAGGAGGAATGGCAGACATCCAGCACTCTTCGAGCCACTATGTCGTTGCACACCATGCCTCCCTGGGGGACAAAATATACAAAAAAATAATAATAGGCCAAGCAGGAGGACGTCCAACCTCCACTAGACCCATGCATAATGATTACTTACTGCAAAAAACACGAATATGTATATATATATATATATATATATGAAAATTATTGGGGAGCTCACTACTTGGATGGTAATAACAGTTTTCATATTACATTTCATTGTGTATACTTTGACTGAAATAGGTTTGCAAACACAAGAATGTATGTAAAGTACTATAATTGGAAGTCATTTAAGAAGCAATGAGTAAATACTTTTGGTAATCTATGGGGCAATTAAGGTTTCACAACTCTGGTACTTAGGGTAATACTGTAAATATTTTTATACTACATTTCTGTGCCTCTGGTATTTATTAAAGATTGGAATATAGATTAAAAACAAAATAACTTAGAAACTTATAATTATATTACAAGTCCAATAAGAATGAATGATGAAATAATTTTTAACATCTATAGGAAAAAGGATTACATCTGATATACAGTATACTGCAAAGGCACATATTAATTCATTAATAATAATTCTTTATTTGTAATGCACCTTTCAACAAACCAAAGCACCAAACAATAAATTAAAACAACACACAAAACAGTAAATACAAACTCTGATGAATTCTTATAAAATCCAGGTAGAAACAGAATAAAATCATACAGGGTAGGCTTGGTGCCATAAATGTGTTTTAAGGGCCTGCTTAAATCCCTCCACGGTTGTGCCCTCCCATAGCTGATGGGGTAGAGAATTCCAAAGGGCTGGGGCCACGTACATAAAATGCCTAGGCCCCCAAAGATTTTAAAGAAACCCTTGGAATCTCTAGCAACCCCTCATCAGCCAAGTGGAGCGATCGCCCGGAGCAGTAAGGAACCAGAAGCTCTTTCAGATAGTCAGTGCCTTGTCCATGTAGAGTTTTATAAGTCAGAAGTCCGACTTTAAAGGTGATCTGCCACTGCACTGGCAGGCAGTGCAGTTCGCACAGCACCGGGGGAGATATGACAGGACCGAGGGGACCCCGTTAGTAACCAGGCTGCAGCATTCTCCACCAGCTGCAAGTGGCAGATGTCCACCCCAGGAAGCCCTAGGTACATGGAGTTACAGTAATCAAGGTGCAAGGTTACAAAGGCGTGGACCAACATAGGGAGGTAGCCAGACGGAACAAGGTGCTTAACCCTGGAGATGTTCCTCAGATGGTAAGAGGATTTGACGACTGCTGACAACTGCAATGGCAGCCCTTCATCAAAAATCACCCCCAGGTTTCACACCCATTCAGAGGTAAGTAACTGTGAGCCCCCAAGGAAAAGTCCCAAAGGCGAACTTGCTCCTGACCCCTCAATCCGGCGACCTGGGTCCACGACCAACACCTCAGTCTTTTCAGAGTTCAACCTCAGCCAGCTCGGATTCATCCAACCCTGGATTTCAGCAAGGCAGTTGTTAAATACCGAGAGAGCTCTATCCTGGTCAGGTGCAAAAGACAGGTAGAGCTGGATATCATCAGCATAGCAGTAAAACCTCAACCCATATCTTCTTACAATGTCTCCGAGGGGTAGCATGTACACAGCGAACAACATGGGGGACAACACCGAACCCTGAGGAACCCCACATGACAGAGAGACTGGCCATTAACTTAGGAAAAATGAGCATAACAAATAAATTGATGGGATAAATCACTCTTAATATGGAAATGCATTGATTTTTAATGACCATTAATGTATTGTCCCAAAATGCCATAAATCAAATAGCTATGAAAATAAAATTAGGCATGTTGTTATGCCCATTGATGTATTAGAGATAAAAGCATGTCATTTTCATGGCCATGAAGAGTTCAGTGGTAGACATTTAATAGCCATTAATGAATTGACTTAATATAACGATAGTTTTCATGGCAATGGAAGTCATTTCTACAATTTTGATGGTTATTAATGATTTGGCTCTGCACAGAATGTATTTTTAATGGAAATTAAAAGCTTGTCATTATGTTTTAATGGGTGTTGAAAAGGCCATTAACTGTACATGAAATGAAATTGAATGGACGTACAACACCTATTAATTATTGGATGACTGTCATGGTTCATTAATGCCATAGATGAGTATATTAATGGTTTTCACCCATTAAACAGCAACAATAATGGAAATTTAATGGGAAAAAAATTTGGCCATTAACAAAGGTGATACAAGATTTAATGTGGTAAATTAATGGGTTTGCATGAAAATAATGGAAAATTAATGGATTTTGATGGAACTTTAATGAATTTCAACGCAGTTCTTTGAATTGCTTGGGTAAGTTTTCACTATTTTGACATCGGCTGCCATTTTTTGTATGGTCCTAGCATTTTCTTGCTCGTCTATAAACTGCTGCCTTGCTGACTGACTTTGCAAATTACCGGTCACTGACATTTTTTATGCATTAGCTATTCAGCTGCTTTGAAGTGCAGTTCTGTCAAACTCGATGTTCACTTGACGCGCGCAAAAAAAAGGGGTGACAGCACACTCTAATTCAAAGAATCAGAAAAGCTGTAGTACTATCAATGTGATGTCAGATCAATAGTACAACAGCTTTTTTAACCTTTGAACTGTGGTACAACAAGAACTTGAAGAACTTGAAAGCCACTGAAATTAGTGGACAGTCGAGGGCTGTCATATATTGTAATTTCTTTGGTTTTGGAGTTTGCACATTGCCTTTGCAAAATATCACTCTGTATCACATATCGAGTGTTCCCATGCATATTTCCCACTGACTTATACAAAGCGCTGACACCAGCATCATTCTTTTGTTCACTTTTTATATCATATTGTAAACCCAAGTCCAAATCACATTTTACGTCCCCAACATTTGTTCAACCATGCCTTCTTTTCCTTTCTCTTTTCATTTTTATTTTTTCTAATCTTCCCTTGGATTTCATAGATTTCATCATCAAAAGGGTACATTTTCTTAAGTCCTTCTTGCTTCCTACTCTGGTTTCTGGTTTGCGCAACTGTTCATAACTTGTATCGCAGCCTTTCAACAGTTCATGGAAGAGAGGAAAAGCAATACCAGTTATAACTGGCACTAAGAGAGATGCATGCTCTTTTGCATCTCACCTGTATTGTTCTCCACTGTCTTGCTTCACAAATATGTTGTCTCCCCTCCCTGTGATGAGGTGCCCTTGTAAATGAGTCTTTGACTCAAAGGTTTGTAAATCCAGTTTGTGAATTAAATAAAAAATAAATAAATATAACCTCAGCCTCAGTTACATTAGGCTCCCAGCTACTGTCACTGCGATGGCTATGGTTGGATAGGATTTTCTGTCTCTGTGCACACATACTATATGTATGTGCCAAGCCACTATTTTCTACAAGTTCCAACTAGCACAACCCTCAGTAATGTGTGGTGGCTCCCAGAATCTAACAGTTCCAGGATACTTTTTCCATTAACATAAACTGGCACTAGATACTGTCCTTTGGAACAGAGGGCCAGATGGACCTCTGCTTTCTTACTCTAGCAATAATAGGCCAAATGTCCTGAATTATTACACTTGAAACAGAAAATGTCCCCAGAATGTTTACTGGCTTCTTTTCTTTTTCTGTTCCCCCTTCACTTTCTCACCAATGTAGAAGTAGTTTTGCTGGATCTTACCATAGGAGAGGATCCTTTTCAGAAATATGGAGGTGTCTTCCAGGTAGCTAACAAGTCATCTGCTAAGGTCACTGCTCTATCCTCATGCTCTGACTGCTGTTCCCTAACTCAAATTTGGACCTCCGCTGGTAAGCTGGTGACGGGTATCTCAGTCACTATCATTTCCGTTGCTTCCTAAACTGTTTTTCCATGGGGCTGCTGCCATTTTAGGCACAAGTCCTTTAGCCATGTGAACATCTCTCTGGGAATTTCTATAGCATGCAGTTTCTGGCCTCAAAGTCTCTAACTGTAAGTCCATAGGATATATAGGATCGCATCAGAGGATTTTTTGCTTCACATAGTCATAACTGTAGGCCTGTGCAATATTTATGTTGCTATAGGCCTGTTGTGCTTTTGGAGTGTTGGAACAAGGCATACTACTCACTGGGCTCTGGACCACTGGCAAGTGAATGCAACCTTTTTGAATGATGTCCGGAATGCCTTGATGTCATCTACAGACATTAAAAAATGCAGGCATATTTCTTGATGTAGCATAAGAGATGGAGCTGTTCCAGCTGATAAAATAATTCTGGCTTTGGTTTAAGTGATTGTTGCATAGCGTGCCACTGCTTTTCTTTCTTTTTTCAGCAGCTTCTTGTTGCTTTATCTACCACTTTAGGAATTCTGAGAGTTCCCCAGCCATTTTTGTGGTGTGTACTCCTTCTTTTCCTCTTCTTCTACACCCACCTCTTTTTCGGTGAACTCTTCCTCATCTGCTTCTGTCTTGCCAAGGTTAAAGGACACAGCCAGTTATTTGCACACTTTTGGCTTAGCCCCAGTCCCTAAGTCTCAAGCTCAGTTTCCTTTCATTCCCGACCTCTTGTGGTCACTGCAGGCACTCCAGCTCCTTTGGACATCTTCCTCGACTACCAGGCACAGTGTCTCCACTCTCCTATAAGCAATCCTAATTCTAATACTACCTGCAGCAGATGAGTTATATGGAAGATGCAGGAGACCAGAGGGTCAGTGGTCACAGCTCTTTATTTTATTAGGTTTCTCTTAAAGTGCAGCATAAATAATATCCAGCAATTAAAAAAAAATGTTGGTGGACAGTGTCAGGACTGGCAAACTCCTAAGTGGCATAGGAGATCCAAGATCTAATATCCAGGATCAGAGTGCTCAATTCAATAAAGGATGCTACCCACCTTACCTCACAGGACCAGGTCTGGCCCTGCTACTACCTTACCTCCCAGCCCTTTCACCAGCTAAGCTGGCTGACAACTGAACTACAGGGGTTTCTGGCTCTCTTTTATACCTGCCTCATGTAGTCACCTGATGGGGCAGTGCATATGCAAATGAATCAATTCTAAATTCAGATAGGTTCCTGACATTGTTGAACCACTTACAATATACATGTGAATACTTTACACAATATACTGTACACATCATATATACATCAATGTTCTGATGTAGGTGCTTCTTATTTACACCAGAGAAAAACAATTATTAGGTTTTAATGACACATAACCCCACCTTACTGAAACCCCTTTTTTGCGTTTGATGCACATGCGCACCAAACGTTTTGGTTTTCACTGAAAGAGGATTTTGGAGGTGTGTCACTGCTGAACCCATTGTAGTTCAAAACAGCAGGGGTTCAGCAGTCTAGGCCAATGACCATGCACTGTGGTTGTGACACCACTTGCTGCTTTCTAGGCGGAAACTTCTTGTACTTTAAAGGACCGAGCTGCTCCAATCAGAAAGGGCTTTGGTCCTCTGATTTGTATGAAGCCAATCACCAAACAGCTGCTTTGCTTTCAAAACAGTTATGAGCTGCACACCAGAGGTTTGCTACATCAGATGTCACTGGTGTGTAGTGTAAACTGAAAGCAGCAGTTGCTGTATCAAGCCCTGTAACAAGAAAACCATCCATCAATGTCTGTTGTTGGCACCCATGTAACTGTCCCCCCTACCTGGCCCTCTCTTTCAGCACCCACCCCCCATCCCCAGATGTAACACTGACACTGGGAGTGCCCAATACCCCAGTGTTGCCAATGCATATTTTTTTTTTTGTATTTTACAGGCACAGTCACGCCTGTATATTAAGGATGAATAAGCACGTTAATGTTTACTCCTAACTTTTGCACCTCAATAACTTTGCCCCTGTTCAACTGATTTACACAAAATGTAGAATGCACAGCATTCGTTCTCAGATCTCTTGATCCTGAAAATTTCCTGTACATTGGTTCTGTAGGGGCAAACTTACAGAGGTGCAAATAATGTAAAAATCACAATTTTTAAGACTTTTTTTCTCCCCAATAACTTACAAAAATATGAGGATTTGAAACCTGGAACATTCAGGTTTGATAGAGTTTGGCCCAATGTAGAGTACGTGCTTTTGTTTTTTATGTCCCAAACATCAGTAGTTTTTAAATTAGTTAAGAAAAAGACATTATGTTTGTGAGCATGCATGGTTTAAAAAAAATCAACATTCTGAAGATAGCCGAATTTTTGCAACAACAGCAGGTTGCACTATACAGCACAGCTGTCATTTGTTTTTTGGTATCAAACATGACAGACTGTGTCATATAGCAATCCCTGCTGTGTTGTGACTCATATGTCAGTGATGGGGCTACTGTCACTATAGCCCCACCATGCTGAATGTGCTCTGCCTTACAACTGTATCTGCACACTTGGGGCCCCAATCCCCAGTGGCAGCTTATTTATTTATTTTTTGTATAATCTGACACTGGGATGCCCACCCCCAGTGTTGAATGGTCCTTCCCCCACAAGCCCATTACAATCAAGAGAGCAACTTCTAAATCCCTGAGACCACCTCCTACTCCAGCGAACGTGTCCAAAGATATGGATCATTGAATCCCTCTGTCCAGACTCTTTAGTAGTGATCTCTTTTTCAGAGAAGTAACCATTCAGCCTTCTCCTACCAAGTCACTGTATGTACACACTTAGGTTCACACAGGCCAGGAAGCATTGCTATTTTTGCCTGTTTTCCCCTTAAAATGTGCTGCGACCTGTCCACCAGTGACCATGGGGTTTGAAAGGAACTTTGTTCTTTGCTCCCGGCTTACCTGCAAGTGGTATGCTGGCTTGCAGCAACAAGGTTGTGAGCCTTTCTGTTTACCCCATGTCAACACTCACTACCTGACCTTCCTGGCTTCTTCTAAGCCTACCACAATGCCTTACTCTAATGGAGATACCAAGACTTTAATTGGCCACCCAACGTGGATCCTTTCTTTACTCCCTGAATCATTCAAAGACCCTATGCAGCTTTGGTCCCTGTTTCTACTACGATCATCTCTTGAAATGCTCTGGACCTTGTCATTCCTGAGGTTGCTCTGTATAGTTGCCAACATTAGGGGAGCCCAGTCAACACTAAGTCAGAACAGCAAATGTCACAATAGCGCGGTGAAGAACTGAGCTATACCAGCAACAACAGCGCCCATGCAAACACATCCTCAAACAACAGCACCAATTGTAGCAATCTAAAAACATATGGAGGACTGCCACCATGGCAAACTACAAGACAAAATTTGTGTTTTTGCCGCGGGTTTTGCTCCCCGCACCTCTTGACATGGGGGGGGGCTCCGCAACCCACACCCCCTCTTCATTCCATAATCAACTCGGGGGATGGATCTTGAGGATGGGGAGAACCACGGGGGGGGGAGGAATCAAGTACAAGGAACAGTTGGGGAAAAAAAATAATACATGGTGGGGGGAAAAGACAAAATTTACAAACATCAGGCGGAACAGAAAACTGTAAGCCCACAATCTGGGAGACTGGGAACAGAACCCTGGTCTCCAAATCTCCTCTGCTCTGGATGCGAGTTCCTGAGCCTCTCCATCACAGAAGCTGCTCGACCAGGCACTTTGCTTCCAGCAACTTGACTCTTCCGTATGTCTTCACAGATACAGGGGTAGAGGTAACTGATGTGCGTTATTCTACCCATGTCGCTGTAAACACTTACACGGTATTGGAAGAGCTGTTCTATACAGCACTATTCATGAAATGCTATTCTAACTGGTTACTGCCCAATCCCATGTGTCAGTGTGTACAATCCCTCCACAGCAGTGTGGGACATTGGGGAGCCCACCCCTGATGTCCCGAAATAGATTTATAATAATGTAGGTTCCTGCAAAAAGGAAAACCGTTCCATGATGTCTTTTATTTTTGTAACATGAAACAAAGAAAATGGTCCATTGTTGGTACTGCCATTTCCCTCCCACATCCTGACCCTCCCACTGAGCACCCACTACCCCACACACCCTCTTACCCTATACTTACCAACTGAGGTTGAACGCTGTAATCCTCTGTGGACCAGAGACACGTCTTAACTCTTCAGTGCTGAATCATGAACTGAGGAATACAGGTAAGCATAATGTATTTCAGTGGTATTTCAAACTTCTCATCTTAACTTGGCCATTTTTAGGAATTTTTGCACCAAGTGTTCAACATGGCCTTTTTGGGACCCCCACCTCATGAACACTGGCAGTGAAATTTCATTAAATGGACCCTGAAGGAGATTTCATGGTTGCTGTGTGAAACAACCTTTCAGGCCCAATTAGCATAATTTCCTTAGCAGAGCATAATAGTAAACAGAGTACAATCTGAAGAAAGGGTGGTTACTAGTGGGGTACTACAAGGTTCAGTACCAGGACCGGTCCTATTTAATGTCTTTATAGGAGATATTGCAGAGGGGCTAGAAGGAAAAGTACGCCTCTTTTCAGACAACACAAAGATCTGCAACAGGGTTGATACACAAGGAGGAGGGGGTGGAAAGGATGAGAAGGGACTTGGCAAGGTTGGAGGAATGGTCAAAAGTGTGGCAGCTTAGATTCAATGCAAATAAGTGCAAAGTAATGCACCTGGGAAACAAAAACCCAGGGGATGAGTACACAATAGGTGGGAGAGGTACTAACAACAAAAATGGAAAGGGACCTGGCGTAGTCATATCAGATGACCTTAAGGTAGGCAAGCAATGTGAGAAGACAGTAAGGAGGGCTGGAGGATACTGGGATGCATAGGGAGAGGCATCACCAGTAGAAAACAGGAAGTTGTTATCCCTCTGTACAGACAGTTGGTGAGACTCCATCTGGAGTATTGCATACAGTTTTGGAGACCACATCTCCGCAAGGATGAAGACAGAATGGAGGCAGTCCAGAGGAGGGCAACTAAAATTGTGCAGGATCTACACCAGAAGCCATATGAACAGAGACTAAAGGAGCTTAATATGTATACTCTTGAGGAAGGGGGGGGCACATGATAGACACTTTCAAGTACTTCAGGAAATCAACAAAGTCCAAGATGGGAGCATCTTTCAGAAAAAGAGATGTGCAAAAACAAGAGGGCACAATTTGAAGGGGGGGGGGGCGGCTCAGTGGCAATGTGAGGAAGCAGTTTTCCATTGAGAGGGTGGTGGATGCATGGAACCACCTTCCTGAGGAAGTTGTGGGGTCAAAAACAGTGGGGGAATTCAAGAATGCATAGGACAGACATAAGGCAATTTTAGTAGAGGGTAGGAAGAAGTAGGCTATTGGTTAACTAGAATCTGCAGCTTATCCAGTAGGTAGGGAAATGGGCAGAGAGGTGGGCCAAGCCGTCCTTATCTGCTGTCAAATGTCTATGCTTCTAGAGCATTGATGAGCACGGAGCAAAACTATGCCCAAATAGAGAAAGAACTTTTTGCTGTAGCTTTTGCTACTTACAAATTCCACCAATACATGTTTGGCAAACAAGTACAAGTGCAATCAGACCACAAACTGCTAGAGTCCATTTTTCGCAAACCTCTAGGACAAGCTCCAGCTTGACTTCAAAGAATGCGATTACAGCTCCAGAAATATGATTTACAGATCCAACACACACCTGGGAAACTGATGCACATCGCTGAGACACTCTCAAGAGCACCATTATCAGATACATCTGAAGCAACTGCAAGTGACAAGGTACTCTGACATGCTAATTCTTGCCTCTGGAGTTTTTGTCTTTTATTTTGATTATATTTTCAGTGTGGTGACATTAACTGTAATCATCTGTAACACCTGTGTGATTCTATCCATATTGTTTTGCCCTGTACTGTATTTTACTGTATTGCGCTTGACTGACATGGAACCTCTGGAAAAGAGTCCCAGACTCAAAGGTAAAAAACCTACTACACAACCTACACTGGATAATTTGAATTTCCAGATTGCAGGTAAAATGCTGACCAGGTCAACATGACCCACCCTGGAGTCCCTCACAGTAGAAGATTTGTTGTCTTCTAACAAGCTTCTTACCTTTAAAGAAGTACAGCAGGAATATGGATGGCCCACATCCATGTGTTTCAAATACTTACAGCTTCACCATATGCTCTTAAGTCATTTTGGAGGTGGACTCTGGTCCAGTCAGTACAGTAATTTAATACATCCCATGTTAGTGTCCTCTCCTACCTCTCACGCGGTGTCTTTTTTTCACACACAGCTTCGGGCCCTTCTTGCTGAAAGGGAACAAGCATTTCACTATTATTGTGACCTGGCCCTTCCCCAACAGGACCAGCCCCGAGATTGGACCCACATTTGGAAAGGTGTTTATAAATATACAAAATGGAATAGATACTGTTTCATGCAATTCCAGATTCTGCACAATTTATTTTATACACGTAACAAATTACACAGGATGGACAGGCTTCCCCAGGATGTATGTACCAGGTGCCAGGGAGAAAGGGGCTCCTTACTTCATATTCTCTGGCACTGTGATAAGGTTAGGCCCTTTTGTGATGAGATCAAACATCGTATGAACCCCCTTTTGGGCCTTGACCAGGCATTTACACCGGAAATTTGTATTATTGGTAATTTTTCGAAAATCTTACTGGGCAATCAGAAACCGCATATAGCCCTAATAGCAGCCTGTGCCAAAAAAGTTATTCTGCAACATTGGTGTGACCAAGCCACCCCCACTTATCGGGAATGGCTCCAAGAAATCCTGTTCTTGCTTCAGGCTCAGTGCATTATTGCCTGTATGTCATATTCATATACCAGATACAGACAAATCTGGATCCTCTTTATACTTTGCTTACAGTGAACTCAGAGTGGCATCAGGGAGATGTTTGCTGTTGTGCATCTAGGGTATTCCACTTAAGTAATGTTATAATTGTTGCCATACCATCAATCTTTATTATTGCTCAAGCACGTGGTATGGCTTTTTCTTTGTTGTTATGTTATACCTAATGTCATCATAGAATTAAAGAGATGGGTGGGGATGTGGGGAGGGTAGTTGGGCGGGTGGTAATATTATTAAAATTGTAACTTGCTTGAGTGGACTTTGTGCTGTGATGCACCTTTCTCTGGTTCTGTGCTGGATTATTGATGTGTAGACAGCATATACCAGTGTGTATTTTGTTTGTTGTATGAATCTGATCTCAATCAGGTTTAGTAAAGTTTATTGGATGTCAAAAAAAAAGTATAAATCCATAACTGAAATAAATAAAAATAAATAAATCCCTGGGTCCCCCTGTAAAGGCAAGGTTAGCAAAGCAGGTATACACTTTCAAAGTAGTAACCCAACTAATAATATGCTCAATAGCCAGGTTAAACATGAACAGTAAATCCAATTTAGTTAGGGGATCATGAACAAGGGAGGGGAGTGAATTTAGATGAATGATTTCTATACTGATTAAATTCAGGTTACTTTGTATGCACTTTAGTCCCAAATAATCAGTCTTACAACACTGAGTACTCAGGATGTTATAACAGCTAGCCAGAGGCGTTGCCCAGGTGTCGCCAGCATTGCAGCTGTTGTTGGGGCCCTTGATGGAAAGAAAGGCTAAAGGGTATCAACTTCATGCATGTCAATACATGTAGCCTTCTAAAAAAATTGTCCTCCATACAGGCTTGGATCGCCCACACCGAACCCGACGTGCTTATCATTATAGAATCCCGGCTCCATCCACCCACTCCTGATGAGGAGATTGCCATACCCAATTATCTTCTATTCAGAGCTGACAGACAGACCAGGGGCGGTGGAGTTGCCTTCTACGCGAAGGACAAATTTTCAGTCTCTATCCTTGATTCCTTCTCGCTTTGTAACACATATGAATGCCTGTCCCTAAAAACTGAAACATCCCCTGCGGCAGACATCAGAGTAATTGGCTGCTACAGACCACCTTCCGCTGGACCACAGTTACTAACTCACTTATCATCCATGATGGACTCCATCAACCTTGAAACTATAATATTGGGAGACCTCAGCTACGATTGGCTGACCAACACCTCGCTACCACTCAAATCTTTTTGCGACTCCCATTGTCTCGCACAACTTATCAACGAACCTACATGCACCAATAAGAAAAAAACCATCAAATCGCACCCTTCTAGATGTTCTATTAGTAAATAAACCCCACCTTTTCTCCCATGCAGGAATCTTCCACGCTGATGTTAGTGATCACTGTTTTATCGTGGGTGTGAGATCTAGCCATATGTCCAAATCAACCTCGACATTTTCGACTAAGAGATCTAAATGGAATTTTGACCCATTGGCCTATATCAATGACCTCAAGGCCTCTCCACTCTGGCAGAACTTCTACCTAGCAAAAACAGTAAACAATGCTTTTACTATCTTCGAAGAAATCTTAACCCATGCCCTTAATGCCCATGCTCCCATGGTCAAAACTTGCATAAAGCCAAGAACATACCGCTGGTTAACTGCAGACCTCAAAGCTGCACTTCTAAATAGGGACAAGCTTTGGAAATGTGCTCGTAAAACACAGCTGGATAAGGATTGGTGTCTCTTCAGAACCGCCAGGAACCTATGCACAGAGTTGATCAGGAAACCAAATCCAAATTCTATCGCTCAGAGTTAGACGCCGCTTCAAAATGCCCAACAAAATTCTGGACCACCATAAAAAATCTCGCTGGACACACGACAGGTAATACACTCCCCTCAAAAATATCCTTTAATAATTGCATCATTAGCAACAAAAATGAAATACTACAAGCATTTAATAATCACTTTGCCTCAGCTGGCCTGGCTTTCGATAACTCGCCTGCCTGTAAGCTGCACTCCCAGATGAACATATTGCCTCCGGACCCAAATCCAATGAAAACTGCCTTTTCCTTCTCACCAGTTACCTTAAAAGAAGTCAAATAGCACCTACTTCACCTGGATATCAAGAAAAGCACCGGCGTGGACGCTTTGGATCCCTATTTCATAAAGGTTGCCTGGTAAGCACTGGCAGTGCCCATCACCCACCTGTTTAATCTCTCACTCTCTCACTCTCCCAGGGGTCTCTTCCTGAGCTATGGAAAACTGCCCACATTATACCGCTCTTTAAATCTGGGGACCCTTGTGACCTAAATAACTATAGGCCAATTTCACTACTCCCCATACTATCAAAAATCCTAGAAAAAATAGTAAACGCTCAGACGCGAGTTTTCCTGGAAAAGACAAATTTATAAATCCTATGCAATCAAGCTTCCGCAAGAACCACAGTACGGTCATGGCACTGGCCAAAGTTACCAATGATTGGCAACACGACCTCGATAACACAAAGTTTGTCTGCGCTGTCTTCCTGGACCTCAGCAAAGCTTTTGATACTGTTGACCACTCCCTACTTCTTTCATCACTAAAAGCGCTGGGTCTAGATACTACCTCTATGGGCTGGTTCCAGAACTACCTAATGGATAGGCAACAGCAGGTCAAAGCAGAAGGGGAGCTCACCCCCCAAACCGTTACTTAGAGGTGTCCCTCAAAGATCCATTCTGGGACCAATACTCTTCACCATATACATTAACAATATCGACCTTGGCATTAAGAATGCCAATATCCACCTGTTTGCAGATGATACGGTACTGTACCTAAGCCGGTCTACACCTGAAGCTGCCTGGAAAGAACTACAATCTGACTTCAACATCCTCCAACTCCTGCTTCTCAATAAAAAACTGCTCCTTAACACCAAAAAAACTAAGGCAATGATTCTCTTTCCTGGCAACCTCTCATCCTATCCTGCTCTTGGCACCCCCCCCCCATCACCACTTTACTGGGGGAAAACCTGGACTATATCCCCAAGTTCAAATACCTGGGAATCTGGCTAGACCACAAGATCTCTTTCAGGGAACACTTGGACGACATGGTAAAAAAGCTGAGACAGAGACTAGGGCTCTTCTATCGGATAAACTGCTTTCTAACTGCGGAGGCAAAAAAACAGCTCATACAGTCTACCTTCATCTCCCTGTTAGACTATGCTGATTTTATCTACTGCCATTGCAATGCCTTATACCTGGGTAAGCTAGACATCCTGTATCACAGAGCGCTGCGCTTCATCACTGGCCTCCCCTCCTCTACCCATCACTGTTCCCTGTATGCTGCTGTAGGCTAGACCTCCCTACAATTCAGATGAAAAAGAAACGTAGTCATGTGGACTCTGAAAGCACTAGCTGGAAAACTACCATGCTACATCTCTGATCTCCTGCCCTTAGGCGAAGTCTGAAAATATGCCCTAAGGAGCTGCTCCTTTATCACCTTGACTATCCCCAGGGTCCGCACATGATATGGGAATGCAGCCATAAGCTACTCGCTTCCGTCGCTGTGGAATGAAATCCACAAAATTTTGAAGCTAAGAACCACAGTAACTATCGCAGTGTTCAAGTCCCAATACACAAAGTTAATTGGAGATAAATGTCACTGTTTCCATTGACCTTGTCCTTCTATAGCTTCTGTATTCACCTACGCCTGATCTGCACTGCCACCTCACATACCCCTTCCTCTTTCCTGCACCTTTGCCTCACCTTCCCTTTCATCATCTTACTCTTGCTTTGATTCTCCTCTCCCAGGGCCACTGACCCCCTAAGTTCGCCAAGTATAGCCGCCTTATGATCCATGCATACCTGCCGTGGTGCCTCCAAAACCGTTACCTGAAATTCACCAGAGCGGCTCATGCTCCTCTAGCTCTAAGTCTTTCCAGGAGTCTAGTTAGGCCACCGCTTGTTGTCTCTGGGCAGCCGTTGCCTCCTTGTGACATAACAAGGTTCTTCGTTAATCTCTCCACCTTGGCGAGCCACAAATCCCCTTGCTCCACAACAAAACTTAATGCTTACGAGCTGGGCTGTCTGTACCTCCTAGTGCCATAGCTGGTCACCCCTAATTCTTTCCATTTCTGTAAGCTACATACCCTTTGCCTTACTCCATAACAATAACCTAAGTTTGGTGAACTGGGCTGCCGGTGCTCCCTGGTGCCATAGCCGGTCTCGTTAAACCTCCCCACTTCTGTGAGCTATGAACCTTCTCGCTCTAAATCAAGAACCTAAGGCTGAGAGCTGCTCTTGTCACTTGGCCCCTTCTCCTTTGCAGTCACACCAATTTGAGGTACTTACAATTATTACCTAGCAAAACCCCCTTCCTGCATCCCTGTACTGAATATACCTCAAACTGGGATCCCTGTACTGAATATACCTCAAGCGGGCTCTTTATTACTGATTACACCTTAAAGTTAGAATAGGTATTCAATTTGCCTGTTCCTTGAACACACTTATTAATGTTTCACATTTCATTCTTTTATCAATGTCTGTACGGTGTCTTAATGTCTGTATCCTTGTCAATTATGTTATTCTATTTCTTTTGACCATGTGCAATGCAGGTCCACCTTGTAAATGAGCTTGAGCAATGGTGTCCACCTGGATAAATAAAGATTTGATTGATTGATTGATTGATTGATTGATTGAAAAAGCAGTTAGCATGCATAACTGAGCTTTGATTATTTGTAATCCTGGCCAGTTGGCCCAGTCTCTTGTAACCCAGAATATCACTGAAGTAATTAGATGGTACCACAGATAATTAAATGATTTGTTGCAGGGAGTTACCCAAATTTACTCACGCTACCAGTTGGCTGTGATGGGTCTGGTGATATGGAGACCTCATGTAGATCATCAAACAGCATGGAGAAGCAGGGCTGACATGACACACCTCCACTTCATGGCCCTTCCCTCCAGCTGGCCACAACCTGTGAGTTGTCTCTGCACAGGGGCTAGATCACCAAAGCCAATTTCTAGCTGAAAAAAAACAGTCTCTGGTGTTGGAACGGTTGGCTTGGGCCAAGACTGGCATAGGCCCAAGGCAGAATAAACAATTCTGGCAAAGTTCAGTTTGTTTGCTTTTGAATGCCTCCAACTGGCAATATAGTTCAGTCACTGGCAAAACAGGCCACAATCCATGGTAAACATTCAGCACATTTAACAGGAACATTAACTTCTTTAATTCTCGATTCGGTGTTCAGGCCAGTTGCTATTGCAGTAGATTCATGGAGCAAACCTCTTGATCATTAAATCAGTCTCAAACAACCTCTGGGCTGAATGCTTCAAGGAGCTTCCTCTCGGTCCAAATCTCAGGCTGTACCATCAACTATCTTGGAGTTTTCTACTGCAAGTAAAGGCTCCTTTTTTGGATTATTCTGATTACTACAATCAGGCAGTCTAATGCAGGAGAACAGTAGCAGGGAGGCAAGTCAGGCCTCTCCTTCCAGTTTCCCTCAGCTCCTTACAGGGAGCAGCTGCTCGAAGGCTTGGCCTGGCAAGGCTAGGCAGTGTAAAATTTATTTAAAATACCCAATCCCAGAGGCTCTGGATGCTGTACAATAAATAAACACATCTTAAGAAAAATAACGCACAGATCCATAACAAATTAAAAAAACACAGAATAATACAGCAAATCATATAAGCATCATACACAATCAATCAAAATTAATAATTCAATCCTGATATGCCTCAGAAAATAGGAGGGCCTTAAGGTGAGCCTTGAATACCTCCAAGGTAGGGGCCCCCTTAACCCCAAGGGGCAGCGAATTCCAAAGGACAGGGGTGGCGACACTAAAAGATCTGTCGCCAGCCAATCTCAACCTCATCCTAGGAATCACTAGGGGCTTCCACAGGAGGAACGGAGGGTGTGGACAGAGAGGGCAGGTACAAGAAGGTCTGACAGATTACCAGGGCCCTGCCCATGTAGGGCCTTATAGGTGAGAAGACCCATCTTAAAAAGGATCCTCCACCTGACCGGCAGCCAGTGCAGCTCACGCAACACCAGTGTAATATATCAAAATTTTGGCTGCCCAGTAAGTAACCAGGCAGCTGTGTTCTGCACTAGCTGCAGTTTGTGGAGAGATCTTCCCGTGACCCCAAGGTAGAGTGCATTACAGTAGTCAAGCCTTGATGTAACTAAGGCATGTAACAAGGTGGGGAGGTCCAGAGGCGGAACAAGGGGCTTTATCCTGGCGACATTTCTGAGATGGAAAAAACTGGAGCGGACCGTAAAATTCCTATCCAGAATGACACCAAGATTACACACCCAAGGGGAGGTCTTCAATTAAACAGATCCCAGAACAAGTCCACTCTCTGATTCAGAAGCCATTCTATCACGCACTCTGTTCAACTCCACCACCAATACCTCCGTCTTATCGGGGTTCAGTTGCAACCAGCTAGAGGTTATCCAGTCATTAATCTCAGTGAGGCAGCTGTTTAGCACATTCACTGCACTGGATGTTCCTGGGGCAAAGGAAAAGTATAGCTGGGTATCATCAGCATAGCAATGAAAACCCATGCCATGCTTCCTAATGAGCCCTCCCAGGGGTAGCATGTACACTGCAAACAACATTGGGGCTAATACCAATCCCTGAGGAACTCCGCAAGATAGGAGGCTAGGGGAACCTGTTGCCTCCTGTTAGTAAGAAAGGACTCAAACCAGTTGATGACAGTACCGATGAATCCACAGCGTTCCCTAAGGTGGTCAAGCAACACACAATGGTCCACAGTGTCAAATGCTGAAGAGAGATCGAGGAGAACAAGAATTGTCTTATCCTCTAGATGTCTTGCCCTGAGGACATCATTGTACACCCGAACAAGGGCAGTTTCTGTGCTATGCCTAGACTGAAACCCTGACTGGAAAAGTTCATACAACTCATGAGTCATGAAGTGCTCTTCCAATCGAAGCGCCACTGCCTTCTCCACTACCTTTGCCAAAAAAGGAAGGCTAGAGATAGGTTGGTAATTTGCCCTGACCTACAGGTCCAAAGATGGTTTCTTTAAGAGTGGTCTCACCAATGCCTCCTTCAAGACATCAGGGAAAACTCCCTCAGATAGGGAACATCGGACAATCAGAGCAAATGTCGGGCCAATGGAGACAATGCATCTCATCAAGAAATGTGTTGGCACCGGGTCCAGTTCACAAAAGGTGTGATTCAAATTGGTTGCCACCCCAATGACCTCACTTACCTCCACTGGTCTAAACTCCCCCCAACCAGGTGGAGTGCACTCAGAACACTTCAGGCAACCACTGCCAGCTATGACATCGCTGACTGAAGAAGCCACCTGCCGGATACTGGACACTCTGTCTGAGAAAAAACAAGCAAACTCTTCGCATTCAGCATTAGTAAAACCTTCTTCTGCTGTAGACAAGCAGGATGAAGTTGCCTCTCCACAGTCAGAAAAAGGATAGCTGGTCGGTTCTTCCCGGCAGCAAGCTCCCTGGACAGGAACACTGCCTTCTTATGGTTGATTGCCCCATGGTATGCATTATAATGTACACTCAGGGCCAGTTTGTCCCCCTACAGGCTGGACTTTCTCCAGCAGTGCTCTAACCTCTAACCCTTTCTCTTCATCTCTCTGAGAGCTCCAGCATACCACGGGGACCTCAAGTAGGAAGATTTGGGTCGTACACGAACAAGTGAGAGGGAGTCAATGGTGTCGGATAGCACCTTATTATAGGTGCCAACCCCAGCACCAATGCCTCTGATGCATGCATCACCCACACTAGATAGATCGGCTGCTGCCAGGAAACCCTCAGGAGTCAATCCCCATAAAGAGAGACAGCTCATCATCTCAGTAGGGAGAGGGCATCCGGTGGGAGCACCAAATGTGAACTGCATCGTGCAGTGATCAGACCCGATCAGTCTTGAGATTATCTATTTCAAGGCTCAGTGTGAACACCAGGTCTAACATGTGGCCATCCTGATGTGTCATGGCAGAAACAACTTACAACAGGCCCAGAGATGACATAATCTCGAGGAGTTTATGACCAAGCCATGAAGATTCATCATCAGCCCAAACACCGAAATCACCCAGAACAATACATCTGGGGGCTTCCAATGTTTCACTGACAACAAATTTGGCAACCTCCTGCAGGAAATTCCCCACCATCTCAGGAGGGCGATAAATAAGGAGAATCCTGCAGCCTGCACCTGGACCCCCATGGACAGCAAAGAACCTGGAGTTCCCACCTGGTGCATAGTGAAGGCCAGGTTGGATCTAAAACAGATGGCAACCCACCACCCCTACATTCCTCTCTGGGACAGTGCACCACGGTATTCCCAGGTAGGACAGCAGCCTCAAAAACTGGGCCTGCCTTGTCCCCAGCCGAAGACTCCATAATGCAAGCCAGATCAACAGAGGAAATCAAGTCCGTAATAATTGCAGTCTTGTTCCTGATCGATCTGGCATTGCATAGCACTGCCCTCAGGGGATTAGCAGGTGATGCAGCCCCTCGGGTTACCTGACCACTCGGTCTGGCGGATTCCCTGGGGAAAGGCACCAAACACATCTGGCCTCTCTTTTGTGCCCGTCATAACCCAGGGCACCTTCTAGATCTGACAACCCCTATCCTACCACCCTCTGCTGTGCATGGGGCTACCCACTGCCCAAGATCACCCCAGCGCCTCCAAATCCCCACCTCTCGGCAAAGTCTAACCATAGCATCAGAAACCGGGAGGGAGGTGAAGGGCCATAAATCTCACAGAAGGGATGCCCCATACACTATCCTGGTCATAGAAACATAGAATTTGACGGCAGATAAGGACCACTTGGCCCACCCAGTCTGCCCATTTCCCTGCCTACTGGATAAGCTGCAGATCCTAGTTAACCAGCAGCCTACTTCTTCCTACCCCCACCCCCTAGAATTGCCTTATGGCTGTCCCATGCATGCTTGAATTCCACCACTGTTTTTGACTCCACGACCTCCTCTGGAAGGCTGTTCCATGCATCCACAATGCTCTCTGTGAAAAAATACTTCCTTAAATTACCTCTGAGCCGCTCCCCTCTATCTTCAAATTGTGCCCCCTTGTTCTTGCACACCTCTTTTTTTGAAAGATGCTACCCTCTTGGACTTTGTTGATTCCCTTGAGGTACTTGAAAGTTTCTATCATGTCCCCTGTCCCTCCTTTCCTTGAGGCTATACATATTAAGCTCCTTAAGTCTCTCTTCATATGTCTTCGGTGCAGACCCTGCACCATTTGGATACCCTCCTCTGGACAGCTTCCATCTTGTCTATGTCTTTGCGAAGACTGGGTCTCCAGAACTGCAGCGTACTCCAAATGGGGTCTCACCAGCTGTCTGTATAGAGGATAATAACTTCCTGTTTTCTACTGGTGATGCCTCTCCCTATGCATCCCAGTATCCCCAACCCTCCTTGCTGCCCTCTCCATTGCTTGCCCACCTTTAGGTCATCTGATATGACTACCCCAGGTCCCTTTCCATTTTGTTGTTGTTAGTATCTCACTCACCATTGTGTACTCTTCCCTGGGTTTTGTTTCCCAGGTGCATTACCTTCACTTCTTAGCATTGAATCTAAGCTGCCATACATTTGACCATTCCTCTAACCTTGCCAAGTCCCTTTTCATCCTTTCACACCCACCTTGTGCATCAACTCTGTTGCAGATCTTTGTGTCATCTGCAAAGAGGCATACTTTTCCTTCAGTCCTCTGCAATGTCACTTGTAAAGACATTGAAGAGGACCGACTAATACTGAACCTGGGTGCCCTAGTAATCCCCTTTCTTCAGAGTGGAGTCCATTTACTATTACTCTCTGTGTCCTATTCTCCAGCCAATTTTTTACCCAGGCTGTCATCTTGGGACTCACTCCCAGGCTATCTAACTTGTATATTAATCTTTTGAGTGGGACTGTGTCAAATGCCTTGCTAAAGTCTAGGTATGCCATGTCCACAGCCCCTTCCTGATCTACTACTTTGGTCACCCAGTCAAAGAAATCTATCAGATTTGTCTGGCATGACCTTCCTGCTGTGAATCCATGCTGCCTTGGGTCCTGTGCCCTCTTGCCTCTAGATACTCGACAATTCTTTCCTTCAGAAGTGATTCCATCATTTTCCCGACCACTGAGGTTAAACTAACAGGTCTGTAGTTTCCTGCTTCTGCCTTGCTCCCACTTTTATGAAGGGGAATCACATCTGCCCTCCTCCAGTCCTCAGGTACCACCCCATCCTCCCATGATTTGTTAAACAGGGTAGTCAGTGGTGTCACTAATTCTACCCTTAGTTCTTTTAGAATTCTGGGATGAATCCCATCAGGCCCCATTGCTTTGTCCACCTTCAGTTTTAAGAGTTCTTTCAGAACTCTTTCTTCTAATAAATGGGCTGGTATCAACTTCTGTATCCAGAGTGTTTCTACTGTTTGTTTGGGTACCTCCCCTCTTCCTTTGTAAATATTGAGCAAAAATATTTGTTTGGTATCTCTGCTTTCACAGTCACCCTCTGCCCACCCCACCCCTTTAATGCTCTCACTATCCCTCTCTTGGTCTTCCTTCGGCTCCCTGATGTACCTATAAAAGGTTTTATCCCCTTCTTAACTGAGTTGGCTATCTTCTCCTCAGTTTGGGCCTTTGCTGTTCTGACTGCCTTCCCAGCTTCCTTTGCTCCAACTGATACAGTTCTCTGTCCTGCTCCTTCTGTGATTCCTTGTACTTCCTGAAGCTTTCTTTTCTCTTGAACCTTCACTGCCACTTCCTTTGAGAACCATAGTGGTTTCTTACATCGTTTAGCTTTGTTTATTTGCTTCACACAAGACTTGTTACCTCTGTGATGGCAGTTTTATTATTCCCATTGTTCTTCCACCCCTCCTTCCTACCCATTTGCTAGTGCATTCCTTAGGCACTCACCCATTTTGGCAAAGTCAGCCCTCCTAAAAGTCCAGTACCTTTGCCTTTGCATGGCTTGACTCTATGCTGTGTTTATTGTGAACCATACTGTTCGATGGTGCTAGTTCCCAGATGGCTACCCCTTCTACATCTGTGATCCTCTCTTCATCTCCATTTGAGAGAACCAGGTCTAAGATTGCTCCTTCTTGGTGGGCTCCAATACTAGTTGTCTAAGGCATGCCCCTGTAGGGCATCTAGAATAACCCACTCTTCAGTGGCTGCTGCAACTGCACTCCAGTTAACATCTGGCATATTCAGATCATACATCAGCAATATCTCCCTTTTTCTGCCATACTAAGTATACTTTCTATCATTTCCTTGTCCATTTCCTCCCTGAGAGAGGTCTGTATACAACCCTAGTGCGGATTGTGGTGCCATTGCCAGTTTCCAAATTTACCCACAGTGCTTCTTCTCCTCCCTGTTTTCCCTTTTGCTCTGTTGCTTTGATTCCTTCCCTTATGTAAAGAGCTACTCCTCCTCCTCTTTTACCCTCTCTGTCCCTCCTGTAGATAGTGTATCCTGGTATGTTTACATCCCAGTCATGGTTTTGTGTGAACCATGTTTCTGTGACTGCCACAATCTCCAGATGTTCCTCCTCCATCAAGGCCACTAATTCAGGAAGCTTGTTATTCAGACTATGGGCATTGGTACTCATTGCTCTCCATTTTTTGATGGCTTTACCTTCTGTTGCAGCATCCCCCACTGACCTTTCTACCTCGGTCTTTTTCTCATTTAGTACCCTGTTTTTGGTCCTCCCAGGACCCCCCAAATAACCCCAGAACATCACTAAATTTAGAGCCCTTAATTACTAAACAATAAGTAGACAGTCCAGAATAATTAAACAATCTAGACAATACACCCTTAACACATAAATAAAAACAAACACTATTAAACTATAGAAGAAAAAACAAATTGAATAAATCTAAGAAACATTCCTAGCCTAATCATACTAAAATAAAATAATTAACTATATCCAGCTACTACTATAACTCTCTACATACAATGGATATAGCAATTTACAGAGTAAACAATTCCCACTTAAGCTGCTGATTACACACAATAAGCTAATATACTGGAGCTAAACCATATCTTATTTCAATGCTCATAAACCCAGTTCCCACCCCCCCAAAGGGAGTACAAACTCAGACAATAGGACTGAGGCAGATATAACTCCCCGGAGCCTCTTATTACCTAAGCTAATATTAGATATAACTATGCATCAAGTGCTTTCCTATACGGAGTGGCGCTCACGCCACTCACAACACTCATGCTTGTGAGCGGCACAGAGTTTTAACCCCCTCAGTCTCCGCCCTTTCAGGCTGTACTCAATTAGCTCCCCCCGAGCCCCCTACACACAGATGTCACAGTAACTAATTCCAACTGATCCACTGTCCTCTGACAGTTTGGGGATTTCCATGGGTTTCCAGCAATCCAGTTGGCTGGGGGAGCTGTCAGTCACAGTTTGGGTGCCCCCTTCAGTTCAGTTTAGGCACCAACCTAGAAACTACAAAAACTACAGGTTTTCCTTTCCACAGGGTACTTGAGCTAAGGACCTTTCAAGGCCCCCTGAGTCCTATTAGTCCAAATTCTGGAAGTCCCAGGCCCAGCATGGTGGCTTCCATTCAGATAGGCAAAGCTGCAAGAAGGCAGGTTAGAATAAATACTCTAATGCACTATATAACAGCGAGTTAGAAATAACTACTCACAGTTCTAGTTAAAACTCCCTTCGCTCTATTATCGACTGCAGAGTGGAGCAAATCAAAGCAGTGTCTGGCCGTTCACGAGCTTTGAAGCACTTGGACCCAGTCCAGACCATTTACTATACACATTCAGGCTAGAGTCTTAAAGGGACAGGTGTGGAGGCACAGCATGGGACTCTCATGCAAATGAACAGGAGCAAACCAATACCCTTGGATTTACTACTTATTAAGGATGTTAGCCTGGCAGTGGGCATGGATAAAGCCCAGGAAGACATTAAGGTAAACCCCAAATTGGTAGGGGGGTTACAAAACATAATATAATGTTTCTGCAACTGGCTTTTATGTTTGCTTGCACGCATGTGCAAGAAACATAGTGCCACCATACGAGAACTCGTAGGTGTGCCTCCCTACTTCCAATGCCCTGCTGCCTTTTGCAGGCACGGCCCCACTGCACCAATGAATGTAAGAGCTGTCTATGACAGCTTTTGCAAATCTAATGGCATACAGTTGAAAGGAAGAACCGTAGCGTGTAGGGAATTTGCATACTGCTGCCGTCGGCAGTATGCAAAGTGCTTACACATTGACACTGCACTGCAAGAACTGTCATAGACAGCTCCCCCACAACAAGTAGCAAGCTGGGAGCCCACCCCAGCGTGCTCACGCGCTCCCTTCCCCACACACAGTATGGTCGATGGGGGTGCCCAATCCCCCGTTGGCTCCACTACCCCCCAAACAGGCTTCCAGGTGCCACGCTGGGAGTCCACCCCATCGTGGCAAACGTCCATCTGTGCCCCCCACCCAGCACACTTCCAGGTGCCATGCTGGGAGCCCACCCCAGCATGGCAAATCTCTCTATGGCTGATCGGGGTGCCCAATCCCCCATCAGCTCTGCTGGTCCCCCCAAAAAAAACTTCCAGCTGCCATGCTGGGAGCCCACCCCAGTGAGGCAAACATCCTGCGTCGTCTTCCTAAAAGTAAAATAAAACCTAGAAAGAAAAAACTATCCCTCGCTGACTGTCTTTACTTCTGCCCCCCGCCCACGCCCACGCCCACTGCGCACCCTACCTCCCCACACCCCCCTCACCCCATACTTACCTCCAGAGCTCGGTGCGATGATCTTCGGTGGACCGGGAACATGTCTGCACTCTTCAAAGCTGACCTGAACTGAAGAAATGCTGGTAAGCTGTATAATGGAATAAATAGGGTTTTTTCAACTTTGATGCATATCTCAGGCATTTTTTGAAATTTTTTCACCAAATTTTCAACATGGGGTTTTTGGGACTCACCTCATGAATTCTGTCACTGACATTTTGTTATTCAGTCCTGAAAGGTGATTTTACGGTCACTATGTGAAACCACCTTTTGGGACTGATGTATGAAACAACAGTGTCACAGTTCATGAGGTAGGCCCCCAAAAACCCAATGTTGAAAATTTGGGGAAAGAATTCCCCAAAATGACTGTTTTATGAGCGTGCGTTGAGCAGTTCCTATGCATGCTCGTAAGTTAGCAAATTTTTAATATTTGCATTCCAGATTTTCAACATTGCCATTTTACCACACCTCCTTATGAGCAGTACAGCTGTTATTTTTCACATCTCGCCCAAAATGTGTTTCCGCACATGTAGCGCACAATGGCGCAGTCGGTGTGCAAAATCAATGTTTGGGACAGATTAAGAAAATCACAGTGACAGTGTTCATGAGCAGAGGTGTTAAAATGGCAATGTTGAAATTTGGCAAAAAAATTCCCAAAAATGATTGTTTTGCCAGCGTGCATTGCGCAGTTCCTATGCACGCTCGTAAGTTTGCAAATTTTTATATTTGCACTCCAGATTTTCAACATTACCATTTTACCACACCTCCTTATGAGCAGTACAGCTGTCATTCTTCACATCTCCCCTAAATGTGTTTCCGCGCATGTAGCGCACAATGGCGCAGTTGGTGTGCGAAATCAATGTTTGGGACAGATTAAGAAAATCACAGTGACACTGTTCATGAGCAGAGGTCTTAAAATGGCTATGTTGAAAATTTGGTGACAAAAGTCCATAAAATGACTGTGTTATTAGCGAGCATTGTGCTGTTTCCACGCACCCTCGTAAGATTATGAATTTGTAATATTTTCAGTCCAGATTTTCAACACTAGCATTTTTCCACACTTCCTTATGAACAGTACAGCTGTAATTATTCACAACATGGCCGAAATGTGTTTTCACACTTTCTGCACAGAAATGTCTGGTTGCTGTGGGAAATCACTGTTCGGGACAGATTAAGAAAATGACAGTGACACTGTTCATGAGTGGAGGTCCCAAAATGCATGTGTTGACAATCTGCTGTAAAAAAATCCCCAAACTAATAACATTAAGGGTGTACATTGCACACTTTCTACGCACGCTTGTGACTCCACCAGTTTTTTTACTATTATCGCTGCAGTTTTCAACATTGCCGTTCTTTACACCTCCCCATGAACAGTACAGCTGCCATTTTTCACATCCTGTTCGAAATGTGTTTTCGCACCTGTGGTGCCAAATGCCATAGTCACTGTGCAAAATCAGCTTTCGGCTACTGAAATGATGTTGCCATTGCTCATAAGGTGGGGGTCACAAAAAACCCATGTTGAAAATTTGGAGTGAAAATACCAACAAACACCTGAGGCATTAGGGTTTCCGGCCATAATGCCCCACCCTGTAGAGACTGACAGTCATCAGGGGTGTGACTTGGGATTGTCGCCTGTAATGCTCATACCATTCCACCCCCACTCACACCCTGCAGCCAGTGAGAGGCATCGAGGTGTGCCTTGGACTCTTTGGCCCCAGAGTTCACCCCATTCTCCTATACTGCACCCATCTCACTGTATTTCCTGAAGGAGTGGGATGAGCATGAGGGCCAAAGACCAAAGGCACACCATGACACTTGTCGGTGTCTACAGGGTAGGGTGCGGTGAAATAGCATGGCCATTATGCTTGATGACCCAAAGGCCCATCCCACCAATGCCAATGCCAGCAAGCAAACATTTTGCATTGACAAATGCTTGTTAAGATTGCATACGAATGAATAGCTGTGCAGGTGCTTTGTTATGCTTGAATGGTTTTACAGTGTCTGTTTGAATTAGTTTACTGAGCAGTTTTCTTGTGCTATGTTGATCAATTTTCTGGATTTTGCTGCATTTTGCAGGGTAAACAGATTTTTTTTTTGTTGATTGCAGTGACCGTTAGCAACTTCTTTGTAGCAGCTACCATTAACTACTGCATGTGATCTTTGGTAGCAACCCCTGTCAAGAAATAGATTTTAATGTTTTTTTTTCTGTTGATGTTTGATGACGTGATATATCAATACATGTTTATTTCAAACTCGAAACCAATGTCTCAGTTTCTTTTTTTTTCAAATTCCTTACATTAGGCTGTATCTTGGGCTGCCATATATATTATATAAAACAGTATATGGCCAGCCATACACATCAAGGCCACGTTTCCATCTCTGGTTTGTGATGACATCATAGTGACCTCTTGAGCTTCGCTCTTGAGGTCTCTAAGATGTCATCACAAACTCTCGATGGGAACACAGCCTTGTTGGGTATGGTTGACCATACTCTGTTCTATATGTGTACCAGTTAGTAGTTCCTCAAAAGCATAGGGAACAGCTCATATATCTACAGTATCACATGACCCACCCCTGGTTGGCCACTTAGGCTGAGATAAGACCTTAACCAGACTCTTGAGATGCTTCTTTTGGCCGTGCTTCAATAACCATGGGGCAGAATATTGCCCTGCAAGCCTGACTTGCCAAAAAGTAGCTGCTATTACCAAACAGGATTTTGTGCCCCAGTACCCATGCCAATAATAGAAACACCCTTTACAAGGCTGGCTATGGATGTGGTAGGACCTCTGAAACATAGTACTAAGGGTAATAAATGTATACTGGCAGTATGCTAGTATGCCACACATCACCCTGAGGCAACATATAGTAGTTACAAATGTTGATGACTGAGAAAGTAGCACAGGAGCTGCTAAAATTTTCAGCTAGGTGAGGGGTACCTAAGGGGATCCTAATGGGCAGGGGAGTCAGTTCAACTCTGCCCTGTTAACATCTCTGTATAAAGCTTTGGACATTACAGCAATTTGCACTTCTCCTTACATTCTCCAGATGGATGGCATGGTCAAGAGATACAACCAAAGCTTGAAGGGAATGCTATGTAAGTTTGTTGCCCTTGAAGGTAGAGACTGGCACCAGTACCTTCCTCTCCTGCTTTCTGCCTATAGGCATCAATGGTATATTCTCAGATGAAATCCCAGGGGCCCACTAAACATTGTAAAGGAGGCACTGGAGGATGGAACCCATAAGAAGAGCACCCTATTAACAAACATAGAAACGGTGCACCAGAAATGTTATTTATTTTATTTATTTACCTTTTGATTACCGGATAACTGTACTAGGTAAAAAAAATTGACTATTTTCAAGATTCACCTGGGAAAGCACATTACAGGTAACAATACATTAGCACAGAGAACTGGATACAGATATTTAGAGCAATGGTAGTTACAATGACCCAGAGGAGATATACAAACATCATTCTAAAGACTTGTGTATGCAGTAGTACAATAAACAGAATACAATGGTTTAGAGCAGGTTGTAATTGCCTAGTATAGCATAACAACAATGTAGGACAAATAGAAGAAGTGCACAGGGTACAGCCTAAAATAAGGTGTGTACAATATCTAGATTGTATAGAAAATCAAATACAAATAAATGTATGGTCACAAAACCAGCAGTGAAACAGTTAAACATGAGAACATGAGCTAAGAAAGTTCAAGAGGAGAGGAGAGGAGAATTAGTAATTAGCAGTAGGAAACAGGTGAGACAATCACTGTTTAGGTAAAATAGGAGATAGATAGAGGCAGAGGACAGAAAAAGTAGAGAAAATATGAGTAGCCATTAAGCTTTGAATAAATTTAGAAACATGAACATGTATCATAATATCATAAGGTAATGGAATCATTATTTTTTGAAGGTAATGTGGGATACAGTGATTTGGAGGTGATAGGGTATGTAGTTCCAGAAGTTGGGGGCAGAGTGGGCAAATGCCTGGTCACCCATGTTAGTGGAGCATTTTGGGACTGTCAGAAAGGCCTGGGTGGAAGACCATAGAGGATAGACATGGTCAACAGGGGAAAACATTAAGACCAATGAGGTAGGTTGTGAGTGTGAACCAACCAGGTTAGGGAATACCCTTGACCTTGTACTGGCAATTGGGGAGTTTGTGAGAGAACGTATGGTGAAAGAACCACTGCCAGGGAGTGACCATCACTCAGTGTGGCTCACATTGGATATGGGCAAGGGAGGAGTGGAATCTGGCACAAGAGTTCTGGACTTCAGGAGAGCTGACTTCGGGAGGATGGGGAAAGTGGTAAAAGGGTACCTGGCCAGAATTCAACCTAGTATAAGCACTAGCCAGAGATCCAGAAGTAGCAGGGGTACAGGTAAGTCCACACACTGTGGTGAAAACTGTGGAGTAGTTACATAGCAGGATTTGTTTATGCTTTTTCTAGCTTTTAAAAAGTATGCTACCAGTTTTTTAAATGAGTCTTTCCAGTAAATCTTGTGATGCACCTCCTCTGGTTTGTGGCTCCCTGGTGTTGTTTGTCTCCACAGGAGGACTTGCAGAAGTAGCTGCCGGACTTTTGAACGGTGGAAGGCAAGACGGCCCTTCAGAAAGGTTGAAAGTTGGGGACTCTACTGCCGAAATAAAGAAGATTGGAAGCTAGGAGTTTGGAGCTTTAAAGGCCGATCAAAAACTGGAATCTGGAGAATTCAAGAGTTTGAAGCTCGAAGCTTAAGAGCTGAGGCTGAGACTCAAGCACAGGCTGCAGCTGTAGCCACTGCCCACTTGTAGCATTAAACTTTCTCAGCTGCTTCTGTTCTTGTATTGGGGAGCATTTCACTAAGGAGAGTAATTTTGTTTATTTTTTTATACTCTTTACATGTTATCATTACTTGTATGTTTTAGAAGTTACGGAAGTTTTAAGAGGTTTTTATCAGCTGTAAGACAGCTGCTTACATTTTTGAAGGGTTTGTATATGTTTTACGGGCTTCCACTATTTTGTCTATGTATGTTAGGCAATGCTATGCTATGCCAATTTAAACTGTTGTTGATAACTCTTTGATAACTTTTTTTTTCATACTATGACGGTTTTAGCTTGTTTTATAATTAGTGGCCAGTGTGTACCCATGTGATCTAATGAGCTTCTGCTTAAAAATGCATGTGTGGCATCTTCCTGGTTAGTGGAGCTTGGGATTGAGTATCTGGCAGCATGGAGTCTGTACTTTAAACAAAAAACTCTCTTCTCTTTAGAAAATTCAGCAGCGTTTGTATTTGTAGTACTTTTTATATTTATTTAAAGAAAGTGCTAAGCCGGCATTGTGCTGTGTCATGCTATGCTGTGCTGGTCTTTGACTTTTGGAGCTGTGCTTTGCCGTTGGTGTATTACAAGTACTTTCATGCCTTTCATGTTTTATATCCAGTCTACAACAATGCTGACCCACTAGTAAGTAATTATTTTATGAGGTTTTTTTTTGAAGTGTTTAAGCCAATTTCTATTTAAGTGCTCTGTCCTCTGTTAAACTTTTGATGTTAAATTTTTGTGGGACATTTAGAGCTGTTTCAGTATCTCAGGATTTTGTATATTTGTACAGGGATATAAAAGAAACCCCTTTTCAGTGGTTGCAGCTGATTAACATATAATTTTCTTTTTCTCTCTTTTAGCGTTTTTTTATAAACGTGCTGTAGAGAGAGTACATGTGTCTGTGAGGATCTGGTGGCTAACAGCTCACCATTTGAAAACAAAAGAAATAGTTTTATAACAGTGGATACTATTAAGGCAACCCTTCGTGGCTCAAGCTTACCGACTGGACATTAAAGCAACTCTTCGTGGGGCTATACTTTCTAACTCTTACTGTTTGGCTTGGATTCTACTGCCTGTTTTTAGCCCTTTGACTTTTACACTGAGCTGTTTTTGCTCCTTCCTGTACTTTTGAGAGCTGAAAGTCGAGATATATTCATCACTCGTCAGTATCGCCAGGAACCATTCTGAAAAGCAACTAACGCATTTTACTGTTTGAGAACTTTAACAAATAAACAGTTGCTGGAGGAAGGGCTTTCTATTCCCTTTTCTTTGTGGATTATATGAAACTTTGCCTGCATTTAACCACGATTGTTCCTTAAAAAGTATAGATGTCGGATAAAGTGGTGTTTGCTGGTAAAGGGGATAAAGGGGGAAAAGAGGCAAACAGAGAGCTTAATTAAGACTTTCAGCAGAAAAAATATAAAAAAAATCCTGGGAAAGAAAACTCTAAAGCATGTCCTAAAGTGGGTAAAGTGGGTAATCAAAAAATAACTCAGTTTTTTAATCCATCTCTCTCTCTCTCTCTCATATGGAATTAAGGGGTTATAAGAAAATAGTTAAACATTTTCATTCAAAACTGACTTCTTCACCATCAGGGGAAGGCTGTTATAGCAATCAACCTTCAATTTACCCTCTGTTAAAGGAAATCCAAAGTCTGGAGCAGCCTTTTGGCCGTTACTGTAGGGACGAAGTAAATAGTCACAATAATTGTAATCATAATGGTCTAGGGAGACAAGGGAAAGTTTATATAGCGAATTTATCTGCCCCTGGCCTTCATTTATCTGATTTAGTGGAATCTTATCCTGGCCAAAGTTGCTCCAAGGCAGAGGATAGGCAATCATCCTCTAAACAACTGTCTGGAATGGCTAACATGGCCGGGTCAGATCTGGATAGGAATAGAGATATATCTATAAATCTGAACTCACCAGGTATGTCTGTATTACCACTCACAGTACCAACAGACTCTCTGCAGGACGTAAATTTATAACAAGTATCCCAGACAATGTCTAAGGGCTCTTTCCTCAATAATGTTGAGTCTTTTTTGACCCCATATGCAATAAACCAGAATCCTGCAGCTACTGGGTTGCCTATGGAACATATGGATCCTCTGGAATCTGATTTCAAAAGTCAGGAAAAGCTAAATAGTGTTGCTTTTCAGGAAGACGGGACTTTTAACAATAAATCTGTGTCTGAGAATTCAAACCTGGTGAATAAGAACTTAGAGAGTATCCTCTATGAATTAAAAAGTGAAATCCAATTCAGAAATGAGCAGCTTATGGAATTAGTCACCTTGTTTGGTTTGTTTATAAAATTCTTTGTGAAAGAAAAAGAGGCCCTCCTTGAGAACTTAAAAGATAGTGTTGTAAATAAGCAAGCAAACAAATTGCCCGAAGTTAGTACTAGCGACATGTTGATTGATAAATCTAAATTCCTAGATTCAGTGACCGCTAATAATGTACCACTGGAGAAGACCTGATTGCTGGCTCAGAAGGAACATAGAAGTATTAGAACTATTACGGATGAAATTTCAAAGAAAGAAATATTAGAGATAGATAATTTAATAAAGGATTTGGAAGAAAGGAAACTCCGGATTGGTAATACCAAAAGGTCAATGGGAAAACCCATTAAAATGAAGGTGAAAAGTCATGGTTGTATCAGTTGGTGCAGCTCCAGAAATATTCCCAGTAATGAAAATGATGCTGGATGCAGACAAAAAAATGACAAAGCTTTGGTAAAGAAATTTAATGTTAACCAAAGTAAGAAGGTAAAGTTCGGGAAAGTACCTGATATTGTCTATTCATTAATTAAGAAAAAGATCCCTGATTCTAGAGAAGTTATTAAGGAACGCTCAATTATAGCAGGAGATATGTTTCCTACTTTGTATATTAATGGTCAACCTAAGGGAAGATCAGAAAACTTTTACCTTCTGAAACTGGCTACCTATAATTTAATGAATGGTCTAGTCAGTACAAAACTTGGATGGCAGGATATTAAATCCTTCCATAGATATAGGAATGGGTCATATAATGGTTGGGTGTGTGTGGTTTTTAGAAATGCCACTGTGAGATCTAGAATTCTTGTTATTAAGGACACATTTATGGATATTGGTATCACATTTGACATGACAATAAGGGAGCATTTGGCAAACCAAATAAAAAGTACAGCTAAGAGTATCAATAGGAAATTGGTAGGACCTGCTACTAATGGTAAACCAGCACTTAAACAACCTAGGATAACAGAATTTATAAAATCTGGCCAAATGGTTCATAATTTAAGGGGTGATGAGGAAATTATTAAATTCAGAAGAGGTCGGAAACAGGAGTTAGAATTAACAGTAGTATAGTTCTGGATGAAGAGTATATCTAATCGAACTCGGCAATTTCTGTGGATGAAAGCTTGTTGCCTTTACAGCAAAGCATAAATAGCAATATCAATCCTGCTGATGATTCCATCTGACAAATACAGATAGAGCAGAAATTATTTAAAGGAGAAACTGATATTCTAAGCTGGAACATTGCTGGTTTTAAAGATAAACTAACTGATAAAGAATGTTTGAATTGGCTGAGGTCATTTTCAATCCTGTGTATTCAGGAAACTTGGGATAATAACTGTTGTGATCAAATGCTAGAGGGGTACTCATCTTGGGCCTCAACAGCTTATAAGGAGAAAACGTTTGGTCGGTATAAAGGGGGCCTAGTAATTTATGTGGATTCCAAACTTGATTTTGGCTTAATATAAGTAAGTGCATATAATGAATATTTCATATATATTCTAATTGCCAATAATGGTGTTAAATGGTTATTTTTTAATATTTACATCGCACCAAGTTTAAATATTTCGAATTATCAGAAAGTATTGGACATGCTTGGTAGTAGCATCGACTTTGTTAAATCAAGATTTACGGGGGTGAAAATGTTTCTGGCTGGTAACTTGGTAATTTGGACAAAAGAAGGCCAAAGCCCATCTAGAATGTCCTCCACACAATGTGGATCATTGATAGGTTATGTTCTGTCCAGAAGCCATTTATCAAGTTTGAGCTTAAATGTGTTAATATTCTGGCAGTCAACAATTTCCTGTGGCAGAGAATTTCAAACTCTTGGAGATCTAGTAGTAAAAAATTGCTGTCTTCTGTTTGTTCTTGTTTTCTCAATATCAATTTGTTTGTTATGTATTCTAGCTACTATTTTTCTGGATGCAAAAGACAATCCACATGATCTCATTAATGTAGCAGATTGAATGATTTTAAATAACTGAAGGAGATCTCCCCTTAGTCTTCTAAATTCCAATGGATATAGCTTGATTTTATGGAGCCTAGTTTCATAATTGAAACAAGAAAGGTGGGGTATGATTTTAGTGGCCCTTCTTTGAACTTTTTCTATTTTTGTAATGTCCTTGGCTAAATAGGGACTCCACAGGGATGAACCATAGTCTAAGTGGGGTCTAACATGAGTTTTATATAGAGTCATAATGCATTCCTCTGTTTTAAGAATGAAAGTATTATTAATCCCACGTAAGAGGGCATATGGCATTATTAGCAACCTTATTAAAGTGGTTTGAAAAGACAGCTCATTATCACCAATATACCCAGGTCTTTTTCGACAAGGGATTCCCAAAGTATAATATTATTAAGATGGTATATTTGTTTGAGATTGTTTTTACCAAAATGTAACACAGAACATTTAGACACATTAAATGACATCTTATTAGTTACTGCCCAGGATTCAATTTTTTTAAGATAATTTATTACAGTACTCCTGTTGGTTTCATTATCAATAGGTCCTCCCAATTTAGTATCATCCGCAAATTTAGATAAAGTATTCTGTGATGAGATGGTAAGGTCACTGATAAAGATGCTGAACTGAGTGGGACCCAACACCGAGCCCTGAGGGACTCCACTTGTCACAGATTTTTCGTCCAATAATTCCCCATTAATTCTGACAGTTTGGGTTCTTTTATATAGCCAGCTATTAACCCAAGACATGATACATTTAGAGAAACCTAATGCTACTAGTATTTTTAATAAATATAGAATGTGAAACCCTATTGAATGCTTTACTATAGTCAAGCAGAATAACATCTACTGGAATATTTAGATCGAGATAACTACTGACTGAGTTGTAAAAGGATAGCAAGTTTGTCATACATGAATGCCCGGGTTTAAATCCGTGTTGTGTAACATCATTCATTTTTAATGCCAGCATTTCTTCTTCAATTAAATATTTAATATGTTTTTCTAATAATTTGCATGGAATGGAGGTGAGGCTGATAGGTCTGTCATTTTCAGCCTTATGATGCACCCCTTTTTTGAAAATTGGTGTTACAATAGCTGTTTTCCAATCAAGGGGGACATTAGACTCTGCAAGAGATTTATTAAAGATAATGGTAAGTGGAATAGCAATGTTGTTGTATGTTCCCATAAGAAATTTAGATGTGATACTGTCAGGGCCTGGGCTAGTTGTTAGCTTCAAGGTTTTTAAAAGTTTAAGAGTATCGGGAATGGTGATAGTATAGCTAGAAGATGTACTAGCATTGGTATACAATATGGGCTCCTTGTCCTGTTCGAAAACAGAGCAAAAATACTTGCTAAACTCAATTGCAGTAACCTTATCTGAGAGGATGGTTGTATTATTGATAATTAATGGACCTATTTTATTTGTGTTGCCCTTTTTGTTATTTAGATATGAATAAAGACTTTTATGTGAGTCCTTAGTATGAGCGATTCTAAATTCTAGATTCTGTTTAGACAGGATGATTGATGTTTTTAGATCCTTAAGTGGTTTCTTATACTTAGTAAGATTACCCTCCTTTTGTTCAGGTTGGCACTTTTTTAAAGATGTAAATAATTTTTGTTTGTGAATACTGAACTTTCTAATTTTATTATTGTACCAGGCTGGAACCTTGCCTTTATTATTATACTTCTTTCTTTCTGGTACGTATTTTATTTCTAGATTGTGTACAGTTTCTTTGAAGATGCTCCATGCATCATTAATATTAAGAGATGTAAGTACCGAGACCCAGGGTATAGCTATAAGATGTTCATTGATTTTTGAGAAATTTGCCTTCTCATATTGTTTTATCATACAGTTATTAATAGAATTTTGATGAGCCAAAAGAATAGAAAATTGAATTGTCATATGATCGCTATTGCCCAGGGGGTCTAACACCCGCAAGTTAGACAAGGAGGCCTTCATATTAGTCAAAACTAAGTCCAGAATATTATTCCCACTTGTAGGTTCTCTAACTTGTTGGTAAGGCCAAGATCTGTAATGGTTGAAATTAACTGTAAGTCATACTGTTTGTGTCCAGAGAGTGTATCCCAATTTATAGATGGGAGGTTAAAGTCCCCTAAAATTATCACTGACCCTTTATCTGCTATTTGGGTAATTTCTGAAGATAGTTGATTGAGATAAGCAAGGTCCGAGGAAGGGGGGTGAAACAGTTGACAACCAGAATCTGGGGATGTCCTTTAGGTTGCAAATAAACCCAGATACTTTCTGTTAATATTGGTATGGAAGTTTCGAAGATGGAATATTGTTAACGTGAGACTGACTCCTCCACCTCTTTGTTCATTAGATCTATTTTTGTAATAAAGTTTAAACCCTGGGATATTCATTATCCACTGTTTGTCCTGGTTTCCCCATGTTTCGGTAATAGCGATCAGTCCTACGTTGGATTTCTGAATTTTCAGCTCTAATTCTACCATTTTAATTTTGTTAAGTGCTCTTGCATTACAGGATAGGATGTTCAGCTTACGTAAAGTATTAAGAGATGGCTTTTTGGGCTTTGTCTCCCCTTTCATTTTAGTTTAAATTATTGTTGATAAATGACAAAAGCTGACGGCCAAGAAGAGAACTTCCCCTTCGGCTGAGATGCAGCCCGTCCCAGCAGAATAGGGAGGGGTTGTCACTGAATTCCTCCCAATGTGTGAGACACGCTATACCTTGTTTAAGACACCATTTTTGGAGCCATTCATTTAGTGATTTAATCTTTTTTTGGATATAGAATGAGGCTCGGGGTACTGGGAGAATTTCAGATATACTGATATTACAGCCCCTTTCATTTAGTAAGTTACAAAGAGCAACTATGTCTTGTTTGAGTTGTTGTAGTGGGATTTTGGTGATGTCATTAGTCCCAGCATGGACTATAACTAACGGATTGTTGCCTGCTGCACGTAAAGCAGTTTTGGTCATGGCAGTTATGTCTGAAACCCTAGCTCCCCTGTAGCTTGAACAAGTCCTATTTATTTTATCAGGGTTGCAGATGGTTTGATCTATAAATTTGATCATGGAGTCACCTAATACGAAGACCTGAGTGGGGGTAATATTATTATGAGAAAGAAGGGGGGGATGTCATCCTGAGCGTTTGCTGATTCTGGATTCCGATTACAAGTGTCATCAGCTGAAAGAGAAACTAATGGTTCATAAGAATTGTGCAACATGATTGAGGGAGAAGTGCTAATCCCCCTTACCTGTGAATCAATTCTTTTATTGGGATTTGAGGGTGCAATGGTGGACCAAGTAGTGGCATCAGGAAATGACAGTGGTTCTGAAAGGAGGTGAGAACACTGTGGGGTTGAAGCAGTTTTATGTACTTCACTATGAATAGTATTTATTCTTGGGGTACCCTGGGGGGTGAAAAGGGTCTTATGAACATCATTATGAAGAGAATTTATTCTTGATGTACCCTGAAGTCCATTATCGTGGGAGGTCATATTATTGGCTTCCAGTAGGAGAGACATATGTTAATATATTCCTCTAAAGCTTCAATTTCTGGGTCAATAACATGTTGGGTAACATCAGGAGCTGTTTCCACTGAGTTGAGGAGTCGAGTTACTTCATCCTGTAATGATTTGACTAATATACACCTGTCACAGATGTAATTGACAGTTTGTTTACCTATTGTCATACATCTGACAGGGCGTACAGTATTTGTTTGCTCTTTTCATTTGGGGTACAAGGTAGCAACACTTAATGACACTCTAACTTTAGGTACAGTACCTTGGACTTCCCACTTTACATGAAACCAGTACAATAGTTGTTGGACCGCTATCCCGCGTCCACGATGGACACGATGAAGCGCTATACGCGCCACGGTCCTGCGCTGTGTCTCCACGGCAGCCTCACGACGCCACCCCTCGCTCAGTGCGAGCGAGTATGTTAGCAAAACCGGAAATGCATCACCACGCAATCTCCGTTTTATGCTAGCGAGAAGGCCTCCCCAAATAGGTGCAAAGTAAAAACTTAGCCTTTAAAAAGGCAAAGTTTGATGTTTTGGAGCAATTTCCCCTGTGTAGAGCTCAGACAAACAGTGGGGAGATGTTTAGTGGAGAGACAACTGTCACAGTCCTCCTATGTCCCACACTGCCCCTGGACACTCAAACCAGGAAGTGCTTTCACTCCTACAGATGGTACATAAGCAGTCACAGAATACAGTTGTAAATAAGGTATATTTAAAAAAAATAAACACTTTTTCAGGCTCAAATAGGTATATAACATCAGCACACACTCTCAAAATAGCAGAGAGTTATTTTAATGTACATATAGGTTCCTCAATTGAGGAGTTATCAAATGATTGGTGTATTGATGATATCTTAAATATTCCATTGAGACAGTCCAAGGATAGACTCACCTCCAGAAATGGGAAACTTTTGCTTAATTTCATGGGATGTTATAATTGTAGAATTCTTAATGGATGATCAGTGGGTGGCAGGGAGGGGGAGTGTACTTTTCCAACTAGTAGCGGAGGAGGTGTTTTGGATTTCTGTATTGTAGAAGCTTCTGATTATCTAGTGGTAAAGCAACTTAAAGTTGTTAAATCCTGGGAAAATGATCATTACCCAGTTAAGTGTCTTGTATATTTGGGCTTTAAAAAAGATCCAATTGACCAGTTGGAAGAGACAAAAGCTAACAGCCACATGTGTATTAAATATGGAAAAAAAATTAACTGGGATGCATTTTCAAAGGAGACACTGGATAATGTCATAAGCAATGTACAGGCTAAAGCCAGTATTGTGGCATATAGTGACAGTAGCTTTATAAGATCAGAATGCCTAATTAAGGAATTTGATGAGCTAATCATCATTACCGCCTCAGATTTATGTAAAAAGGAGAGAATTAGAAAACAACGAAATAGCTGAGGATACGCTTTGGTTTGATAATGAATGTCATTGCTTGAGGAAAGTAATTAAGAAAGTTGGGAAAATCAGAACTTAAGAGGCATCTTGGCAAGTTCTTGGAGCTTATAAAAAAATTGAAACTAGAATATAAACAACTGCTGTCTAAGAAAAAAAAGATTAATTGCTTTAATTTGTGGGCTAAATTACAAGAGAGTATTATAACGAAAGACTCCAAGACATTTTGGTCCTTGGTTGCTGTTGGTTGTAATGAAAACAACATTTCCTATAATGTATTACAAAAATGATTAGCGAACCAATGTGAGTCCAACATTTTAGCGAGGTGTACAAAATACCCTTAGAGTCCAGTAAGGTTTTGGAGAAGGATTTAAATACAATTTCGCATCACTTTGCGGGAGCTGGGTTCCAGTTCTCTTTTAAAGAAGTTGAGCAGGCAATAAAGGCACAGAAAGGAAACAAAGCTGCAGGTCCTGATGGTTTGCCTGCAGAAGTTTTTCTTCATGATCCAGTTTCTTGGGCATCTATATGTACCCCAATATTTAACATCATAAGTAAATATCCCATTCTCCCTCAAAGTTGGAATAAGGGCATGGTTGTTCCCCTGTTCAAGAGGGGTAACAGGTCTGACCCAAAATGCTACAGACCTATAACTTCACTTCCAGTCTTGCAAAAAATCTTCTCAAGATTAATTCTGGATAGGCTGATGGCCTGGGTTGAGGAGGATGAGTTAGTGTCAAAGTTCCAAGGGGGGTTTAAAAAGGGTCATGGTACTCTTGATCTCCTTTTCTCCTTACACTTTCTGGCTAAAAAATATGTAATACATAAAAAAGGCAATCTTTTGTAGCCTTTTTGGATATTAAAAGTGCATTCAATTCCATAAACAGAATAAAGTTGTGGGAATCCCTGGCTGATTTAAAAATTGACTCTCAATTGTTAGAAATTATCAAACTATTATATTCAAATTCTATGATAGAGATACGCTATAGGAGAGATGGTGCACTATCGAGAGAACTGTCCATTAAAGCTGGACTGAAGCAGGGTTGCCTACCGGCACCTATATTGTTTAATTTACATATTGAGAATTTAATTAAAAAAATCAGTCAGGTTGACACTTTTGCACCAATTTTAGATAATGAGGCAATTAAAGTGCTGTTGTACACAGATGATGCTCTAGTTATATCCAGAACTCCTTTAGGCCTTAAACGTGCATTATCCAGTGTCATAATTATTTTGAACCAGACAGATTTTGAATTAAATACCAACAAATCAAAAATTCTGGTGTTTGGAAAATCTAAATATAATGAGAAATCTTGGGTAATTGATGGATGCAATTTTGAGGTAGTGAAGGAGTTCAGGTACCTGGGGTTATTGATTGATAAGAATCTATCCTGGTCTAGCCACTTGGCAAATGTTAAACAAAATGCCTCTAAAACAATGGGGGCTGTTCGATCTTTTGCAGCTAAATTTGCCAATAACTCTTTTGATGCATTAAAGAGAACTTTTGAAGCTAAACTAATGAACCAACTGCTATATGGTAGTGAACTGTGGGGCCTTTATTTTGATAAAGTTAATTTAGAGAGTGTTCAGAATACTTTTTTAAGATACACTCTGAATCTTCCTCGTGATTGTCCCTCCTGTTTTTTAAGACTGGAGGCCGGGATGATTCAAATTAAAATAAGAATTTTGATAAGAGCAATCAAGTACTGGGGCAAGTTGGTGAAATCAAATAAAAATAGCCTTCCTTGGTTATGCTGGTCTGAAAGGATTAAAAGTATAAATAAAACGGGATGTAATGGGCATTTTAATTCATGGTTCTCTAAGCTTAATGGAGCCTTAAGACAATTTGGGTGTGCAGACCTTAGGAGCATTTATGTTCTGGCCAATATAGATGGCTTTGTGAGAGCATCTGTTCAGAGGTTAAAGGACATAGCTGTCCAACAGGACTTTGCAAGTATTCATGATAGTGACCAAAGGGGTCTATATTCCTCTACAAAGATTAATTGTGGGATGGAGCCATTTCTGGTTTTATGTGAAAATGGCTTACATCGGAATATTCTGTGTAGATTATGTTTGGCAAGCCTTGGTATGTTCTACCATAATTTAAACAACTGGTTCTGTAAACAATTTAAAAGCAGTTGTGATTATATTGACAAACAAGAAGTTGGTATTCTGCATTCACTGTCTGAATGTAAAAATGGATTACAAGATCGAAAAAAATATATTCTCTCTCTGCTTCCTAATTATCCTTTTTTGCAAGTTCCAGATTATAAAAAAATGGTTCTCAAATTAGATTCTCTGAGAGTGATTTATAGCACTGCAAAATTTTGTTTATGCTAAAAATGGTCTGTTGAATTTCTTTCTGGGAAACTTATAGGATTTGTAACTGGCTAAATCAAATTTTATATTGTCTTTTGTTATTTATGTTTTATTATAAGGTGTGAATATGTGGATGTATAGGGAAGTGTATTTAAATGTAACAAATTTATTTATGAACTATTATATGCTGCTGAGACACAGAGAGGGTGAAAGCAACCACAGCTTCTTTGAATTAAGGAGGTTATTTTCTAGACTACACTGAACTGAATTATTACTTTTTGGACCTGAGTAAGTAACTAGTATTGATTTTGTTTTTGTGGTTGACTTTGCTTAGTTTTAACTTTAATTTGCCAGGGAGAAACTGTAGCTGGGAGATATTTGCAGTCATTGGTGACTAGCCCTGGTACTTAACCTCTGTGAAATAGGTGTTTGTTAAGAGGAGGAGCTGAAAGGGGCCTAGTTGAACTGTGGATTTATAACATAATTTGTTTGTGGGCTCTGTCTGCTGAGACACAGAGAGGGAGAAAGCAGCCACAGCTTCCTTGAATTAAGGAGGTTATTTTCTAGATTACACTGAACTGAATTATTACTTTTTGGACCTGTGTAAGTAACTAGTATTGATTTTGTTTTGTGGTTGATTTTGCTTAGTTATAACTTTAATTTGCCAGGGAGGAACTCTAGCTGGAAGATATTTGCAGTCATTTGTGACTAGCCCTGGTACTTAACCTCTGTGAAATAGGTGTTTGTTACGGGGAGGAGCTGAAAGGGGCCTAGTTGAACTGTGGATTTATAACAGGATTTGTTTGTGTGCTCTGTCTGCTGAGACACAGAGAGGGAGAAAGCAACCACAGCTTCTTGAATTAAGGGGGTTATTTTCTAGACTACACTGAACTGAATTATTGCTTTTTGGACCTGAGTAAGTAACTAGTATTGATTTTGTTTTTGTGGTTGACTTTGCTTAGTTTTAACTTTAATTTGCCAGGGAGGAACTGTAGCTGGGATATATTTGCAGACATTTGTGACTAGCCCTGGTACTTAACCTCTGTGAAATAGATGTTTGTTAAGGGGAGGAGCTGGCACCTGCAGGGAACCTCCACAATGGAGACCCACAGGAGGGTGGCACAGGACCCCACAGGGGAAGGAAGCAACTCCTGGTGGGGACTCAATTGTTAGGGGGTAGAACTGGGGGAGGGAGGGGAAAGGGAGGTAAGGTGCCTGCCCAGCACCATGGCTTGGAGGGACAGGAAATGAATCCTCTGGATCGTGGCAGCAACTGCAAGAGGGAGGGAGCTAAATGTCATTATCCACCTAGGGACAAATGACCTGGCTGAGAATGGGATCAGAACAGTGCAACAGGAGTTTGTGGAGTTGGGGAAGGGCCTTAGACAAGTATCACATATGGTAACTTTCTCAGAAGTGCTACCTGTCTATGGCATGGATGAAGCTTGGGTACTCTGCACCATGGGATTCAATGACTGGGTGAAAAACTGGTGCAGAGCTCAGGGATTTGGCTTCATTGGGGACTGGGGCTCCACCTAGAGGGATGCAGGCCTATACAATTTCAATGGTCTGCATCAATCCAGGAGGGAACTAGGATCCTAGGTGATAGGTTTAAATGCTTCATTGGCAAGCATTTAAACTAGCCAAGGGGGGAGGCACTGAAAAGGAGAAGGGAAATCCTAGCCCCCCCAAAAATCAGGGTGGTTAGTGAGGTAAACACCAAGATAGAGCAGTTGATAGGGAGAAGGGCAGGGGTAAATGGAGAAAAAGACAAAGGCAGTAAGGACAAGGATGGGGCAAAAAGAAATAGAGCCATAAAAAAATGAAGGGTAATGAGTACTAATGCCCGTAGTCTAGGTAAAAACCTCCCCTAAATGGTGGCCTTGATGAAAGAGGGATGCCTGGATATCATGGCAGTCACAGAAACATGATACACAGTGAACCATGACTGGGATGTTAACACATCGGGGTACATAATCTACAGGAGGAACAGGGAGGGAAGAAGAGGAGGAGGAGGAGTAGCTCTCTCTGTAAGGGAAGAGATCAAAGCAATAGAACTAAAGGGTAAATAGGGAGGAGAGGAGGCACTGTGGGTCACTTTGGAGACTGGAAATAGCTACACAATCTACACAAGGGTTGTATACAGACCCCCATCTCAGGGGGAGGAAATAGACAAAGAAATGATAGAAGGCATCCTTGGGATGGCAGAGAAAGGGGAGGTATTGCTGATGGGGGACCTGAATATGCCAGATGTTAACTGGAGCATCTATGCTACAGCCACATCCAAGAGCAGGGCCATTCTCGATGCCCTACAGGGGGCATTCCTCAGACAGCTAGTTTTGGAACCCACTCAGGAGGGAGCAATCTTAGTCCTGGTACTCTCAAATGGGGACGGAGAAAGGATCTCTGATCCTGAAGTGGGTAGCCATCTGGGAACAAGTGATTACCAAACAGTGTGGTTCACGATAAACTTAGCTGTAGAGTCAAGCCACACAAAAGTGAAGGTACTGGACTTCAGGAGGGCTGATTTTGTCAAAATGGGAGAGTGCCTCAGAAAAGCACCAGCAAGCAGGCAAGAAGGTGGGGTGAAGCAACAATGGGGAAACATTAAAACTGCCATCACAGAGGCAACAAGCCTTTGTGTGAAGCAAATAAACAAATCAAAATGAAAGAAAAAACCTCTATGGTTCTCAAAAGAAGTAGCGGGGAAGGTAAGGGAGAAAGAGATAGCATTTAGGAAGTATAAGGAAATGCAGAAGGGGCAGGACAGAGAACTGTACCAGTTAAAGCAGAAGGAAGCGGGAAGGCAGTCAGAATAGCAAAGGCCCAAACCAAGGAAAAGATAGCCAACTAGGTTAAGAAGGGGATAAACCTTTAGTTTAGTTTAGTTTAGTTTATTAGTCTAGGAATTAATACCTTTGAGCCAGGGCTCTTTTACAAAGGTTCCACGTCACAAAGAACATTTAATAAAGCACGATACACATTACAGGTAAAACCAGACAGGAAAGTTACATCATAAATTTGCTATTAACAGTTTAAGGCAGTAATGTTTTTAAGTTTCATAGAAAAATAAGCTATAATAGGTTCAAGCGAGTAGACAATTTCGAGGTTAAGGAAACTTCCAGGGAGAGGGTGATCATTAGGCGCCAAAAGGAGGCTAGAGAGGAGGGAAAGGTGGTGAGTGGGAGAGAAGTGAGAGGACAGGAAAAGGGGTGAGTGAGTTTGGGTGGAGACAGGAAGTAGTAGAGGTACCAGAGGGTTCATTAGTCAGGAGGAAGAGGCCTCAGATGTGAGGATGGACATGAGGAGTAGTAGTCTTTATCTAGCGTAGTCACAGTTGCTAGTGGTGGTGAGGTGGGCATAGAGCATGGATTTGAAAGCTTCAAGCGAGGTTGAGGATAGAGTAGGTGGACTAGCGCATTGAATCATGTCGGGCCCTGTATGTGAAAGATCTTTGTCCCTGTGCAGTCTGGCATCTCGGAACCAGGAAAGGTTGGCGTTCAGATCTGGTGGAGGGTCATGAGCCAGGATTCAGTCGGAGTAGGTTTTGAATGCATAATGGAGTCAGTCCCAAGATAGATTTTTTTGCCATTGTGCAGGTGAGATAAATAAGACAATTTGATAGGTTCAACCAGCCTGATTCATAGTACAGATCACACGTGTGAGTCAGTCTTTGAGCCCCCGTGAGGAGCCAGCAGGCCTTATTTAGAGTGATTGAGATACGCCTTAGAGCAGTGGAGGTAGCTGAGCCATAAATAATAAGGCCATATTCTTTTAAGGTACATTAGGGAGAAAAGAAAGACTAAGGCAGGGATACTGAGGCTGAATAAAGAGAAAGGTGGTTGGGCAGAGAGCGACAGTGAAAAAGCAGGGATACTGAATGAATACTTCTGCCCAGTATTCACAATGGAAAAACAGGGGGAGATACCCAATCCAGTCAATAGAAGCACTCTGGATGGGGAGGGAGGGTTGATATTAGTCTTTCCACAGAAGAAAGGGTTCTGAAAGAACTCGTACAACTGAAGGTGGATAAAGCAATGGGCCTGATGGGATTCACCCCAGAATTCTAAAAGAACTAAGGGAAAAACTAGTAACACCACTGACTACCCTTTTTAATAAATCCTGGGAGGATGGTCTGGTACCTGAGGACTGGAGGAGGGCGGATGTGATTCCCTTTCACAAAAGTGGGAGCAAGACAGAGGCAGAAAACTACAGACCTGTCAGTTTTACCTCAGTGGTAGGGAAAATGATGGTATCACTGCTGAAGGAAAGAATTGTCGAGTACCTAGAGGCCTGTGGGGCACAGGACGCAAGGCAGCATGGATTCACAGCAGGAAGGTCATGTCAGACAAATCTAATTGATTTCTTTGACTGGGTGACCAAAGTAGTAGACCAAGGAGGGGCTGTGGACATGGCCTACCTAGATTTTAGCAAGGCATTTGGCACAGTCCCACACAAAAGATTAATAAACAAATTAGCCAGCCTGGGAGTGGGTCCCAGGAGGTAGCCTGGGTAAAACACTGGCTGGACAACAGGACACAGTGGGTAATAGTAAATGGAGTCCACGGTGAAGAAAGGAGGGTTACTAGTGGGGTACTGTAGGGTTCAGTACTGGGGCCGGTCCTTTTTAATGTCTTTATAAGTGACATTACAGAGGGACTAGAAGGGAAAGTATGTCTCTTTGCAGATAACACAAAGATCTGCAACAGGATTGATGCACAAAGTGGGTGGAAAGGATGAAAAGGGACTTGGCAAGGTTGGAGGAATGGTCAAATGTATGGCAGCTTAGATTCAACACAAATAAGTGCAAAGTAATGCACCTGGGAGACAAAAACCCAGGGGAAGAGTACACAATGGGGGGTGAGATACTGACAACACCAAAAATGGAAAGGGACCTGGGGGTAGTCAAATCAGATGACCTAAAGGTGGGACAGCAATGTGAGAAGGCAGTAAGGAGGGCAGGGGGATACTGGCATGCATAGGGAGAGGCATCAGCAGTAGAAAACAGAAGTTGTTGGCCCTCTGTACAGGCAGTTGTTAAGACTATATCTGGAATACTGTGTTGATGGGAGACCTGAATATGCCAGATGTTAACTGGAGCACATTTGCTGCAGCCACATCCAAGAGCAGGGCCATTCTTGATGCCCTACAGGTGGCATGCATTAGACAGCTAGTTTCAGAACCCACTCATGAGGGAGCAATCTTAGACCTCGTACTCTCAAACTGGGACAGTGAGAGGATCTCAGATCTAGAAGTGGATTGCCATCTGGGGACAAGTGACCATCAAACAGTGTGGTTCACGTTAAACTCAGCTACAGAGTCAAGCCATACAAAAGTGAGAGTACTGGACTTTAGGAGAGCTGACTTTGGCAAGATGGGAGAGTGCCTCAGAAAAGCACTAGCAAACAGGCTAGAAGGAGGTGTGGAGCAACAATGGGGAATCATCAAAACTGCCATCACAGAGGCAACAAGCCTTTGTGTGAAGCAAATAAACAAATCAAAATGAAAGAAAAGCCACTATGGTTCTCAAAAGAGGTGGCTGTGAAAGTCAGGAAGAAAAAGATAGCATTCTGGAAGTATAAGGAAACACAGAAGGAGCAGGACAGAGAGCTGTACCAGTTAAGGCAGAAGGAAGCAGGGAGGGAAGTCAGAATAGCAAAGGCCCAAACTGAGGAAAAGATAGCCAACTCAGTTAAGAAGGGGATAAACCTTTATAGGTACGCCAGCGAGCGAGAAAGACAAAGGAGGGATAGTGAGGCTGAATAGAATGAACGGTGGTGGGCAGAGGGGACAGTGAAAAGCAGGATACTGAACGAATATTTCTGCTCAGTATTAACAAAAGAGGAGGGGAAGTTCCTAATCCAATTAACAGAAGTACTTTGATAGGGGTCGATCCCAGTCCTTTCACAGAAGAAAGGGTTTTGCAAGAACTCCTAAAACTGAAGGTGGACAAAGCAATGGGTCCTGATGGAATTCACCTCAGAATTCTAAAAGAATTAAGGGAGGAACTAGTGAAACCACTGGCTACTCTTTTTAATAAACCATGGGAGGATGGTGTGGTACCCGAGGACTGGAGGAAGGCAGATGTGATTCCCCTACACAAAAGTGGGACCAAGACAGAGGCAGGACACTACAGGCCTGTCAGTCTGACCTCTGTGGTAGGGAAAGCGATGGAGTCACTTCTGAAGGAAAGAATAGTTGAGTACCTAAAGGCCAGTGGAGCACAGGACCCAAGGCAGCATGGATTCACAGTGGGAAGGTCATGTCAGACGAATCTAATAGATTTCTTTGACTGGGTGACCAAAGTAGTAGACCAGGGAGGGGCTGTGGACATGGCATACCTAGACTTTAGCAAGGCATTTGACACAGTCCCACACAAAAGATTAATAGTCAAATTAACCAGCCTGGGAGTGGGTGCGAGGGTGGTAGCCTGGGTAAAACATCGGCTGCACAACAGGACACAGAAGGTAATTGTAAATGGAGTCCACTCTGAAGAAAGAGAGGTTACTAGTGGGGTACCGCAGGGTTCAGTATTGGGTCCAGTCCTTTTAATGTCTTCATCAGTGACATTGCAGAGGAACTGAAGGAAAAGTATGCCTTTTGCAGATGACACAAAGATCTGCAACAGGGTTGATACACAAGGAGGCGTGGAAAGGATGAAAAGGACTGGCAAGGTTGGAGGAATGGTCAAGTATGGCAGCTAGGATTCAATGCAAAGAAGTGCAAATAATGCACCTGGGAAACAAGAACCCAGGGAAGAATACACAATGGGTGGGGAGGTAGTAACAACAACAAAAAGGAAAGGGACCTGGAGGTAATCATATCAGATGACCTTAAGGTTAGCAAGCAATGTGAGAAGGCAGTAGGGAGGGCTGGGGGTATACTGGGATGTATAGGGAGAGGCATCAGCAGCAGAAAACAGGAAGTTGTTATCCCTCTGTACAGACAGTTGGTGAGACCCCATCTGGAGTACTGTGTCCAGTTCTGGAGACCCATCTCCGCAAGGACATAGACAGGATAGAGGTAGTCCAGAGAAGGGCAACTAAAATGGTGCAGGGTCTGCAGAAGAAGCCGTATGAGGAGAGACTAAGGGAGCTTAATATGCATACCCTTGAGGAAAGAAGGGAGAGGGGGGTCATGATAGAAACTTTTAAGCACCTCAGTGGAATCAACAAAGTCCAAGAGGGTAGCATCTTTCAGAAAAAGAGACTTGCAAGAACAAGGGGACACAATTTAAAGATAGAGGGAGGGCGGTTCAGGGCAATGTGAGGAAGTATTATTTCACAGAGAGGGTAGTGGATGCATGGAACAGCCTTCCTGAGGAGGTTGTGGGGTCTAAAACTGTGGGAGAATTCAAGAATGCATGGGACAGACATAAGGCAATTCTTGTGGGGGGTAGGAAGAAATAGGCTGTTGGTTAACTAGGATCTACGGCCTATCCTGTAGGTAGGGAAATGGGCAGACTAGATGGGCCAAGCGGTCCTTATCTGCCGTCAAAGTCTATGTTTCTATGTTACAGTTCTGGAGACCCCATCTCCGCAAAGACATAGACAGGGTGGAGGCTGTCCAGAGGAGGGCAACCAAAATGGTGCAGGGTATGCACCAGAAAACATATGAAGAAAGACTGAAGGAGCTTAAGATGTATAGCCTCAAGGAAAGGAGGAAGAGGGGGGACATGATAGAAACTTTCAAATACCTCAAGGGAATCAACAAAGTCCAAGAGGGTAGCCTCTTTCAGAAAAAGAGATGTGCAAGAAAAAGGGGGCACAATTTGAAGATAGAGGGGGGATGGCTCAGAGGTAATGTGAGGAAGTATTTCTTCATAGAGAGAGTTGTAGATGCACGGAACAGCCTTCCTGAGGAGGTCATAGAGTCAAAAACAGTGGTGGAAGTCAAGAATGCATGGGACAGACATAAGGCAATTCTAGTGGGGGGTAGGAGGAAGTAGGCTGTTGGTTAACTAAGATCTGTAGCTTTTCTGTTAGGTAGGGAAATGGGTAGACTAGGTGGGCCATGTGGTCCTTATCTGCCATCAAGTTCTATGTTTCTAAGACATGATGATATGGATGTATAGGAAAATGTATTTAAATGTAACAAATGTATGGTTTTATACATTTTTGAAGCAATAAAAAAACTTGAACTTGAAAGGTGGGAGCTCATAAAGCTGGGAATAGTGGAGACAACCAAAACCTGCTGCAAGGCCCACAGCAAGAAGGCTAGGGCTAAGAAACTGAGCTGGTTGAGCAAGTACGTCATGGAAAAGGTAAGGAGGAAAAAGAGCTGCCTTAAGGAGGTACAAGAAAACAGGGAAGGGGGGAGGACAGGGAGAAGTACCTGATAGAATCGAAGGAGGTGACATGGGCAGTAAGGGGAGCCAAGGCATCTATTGAGCTCAGGTTGGCACAAGGCATTAAGAAGGGGGAGAAGGACTTCTTTAGGTGCATCTGGGAGAAAAGGAGCTGTAAGTACCACATAGTAAGGATTAGGAAGGTGTGTGTGGGGGGGGGAAGCAGGATGTGATAAGGTAGAAGCACTAAATGATTACTTCTGCTCTGTATTTACTAAGGAGAGGAAGACGGTGATTCCCAAGGGGGGAAGAATGGCAGAAACGGGGGGGGGGTGGCAGATGGGGGAAATCATTGAAGACAGAGTTTGGGAGGGTTTGAAGGCACTGAGGGTGGACAAGGCGCCAGGCCCAGATGGCATCCACCCCAGGGTACTGAAGGAGCAGGCAGAGGTCCTTGCAGGAACTTTGGCAGACCTATTTAATGCCTCACTACACTCAGGGTGCATACTTTAGGATTGGAAGATGGTTCATGTGTTGCCCCTCCATAAGAGTGGTCCCAAGGATGAACCATGGAACTACAGACTGGTGAACCTCATGTCCATCGTGGGTAAGCTGATGGAGACTATCCTGAAGAAGAGGCTGGTGGCCCTCCTAGAGGCCAAAGAACTACAGGACAGCAGACAGCATGGCTTCATACATGACAGATCCTGCCAAACCAACCTGGTGGAGTTCTATGACTGGGTAACTAGGCAACTGGACAGAGGCCATGCAGTGGATGTCCTGTATCTGGACTTCAGTAAGGCATTTGACTCGGTGCCACATGGGAGGCTGGGAGGTAAGTTAGAAGGCACAGAGGTGGGTGAAAAACTGGTGAGATGGGTAGGGAACTGGCTTCAGGGAAGACAACAGAGGGTGGTGGTTGGTGGGGAGCTCTCACACCCAAGGGTAGTGATGAGCTGTGTTCCACAGGGCTTGGTGTTGGGACCAGTGTTGTTTGGGATATTCATCGCAGACATATCATTGGACATCAAGAGCAAGATCAGTCTGTTTGCTGATGTTAGCAGGATGGGAGCAGTGGTGGATGACCTAGGGGGGTGTCTGGGGTTGTAAGATGATCTGGCAAAGCATAAAACCTGGTCAGACACCTGGCAACTAGGGTTTAATGCCAAAAAGTGCAAGGCACTGCCTTTTGGGGTAAAGAACCCAAGGAGGAGTTGCCAACTGGGGGGAGTGCAGCTAGTCCAGACAGAGAAGGAGAAGGATCTGGAGGTGCTCATTACATGGTCAATGAACAACTTGGCACAATGTAGGAAGGTAGCTGCAAAGGCCAACAAAATGCTGGGTTGCGTTGCAAGGGGTATATCCTCCAGGAGAGAGGAGGTGATTCTGCCACTGTATAGGTCATTAGTTAGATCGCACGTGGAGTACTGCGTGCAGTACTGGTGCCTGTATCTGAAGAGGGACATTAAGTTACTGGAGGTGGTGCAGCGCCAGCAGACAAATATGATCAAGGGGCTGGGGGACTTATCACACAAGAGGAGGTTGAGGGAGTTGAACATGTACTCGCTGGAGGAGAGGAGGGATGGGGGGACATGATTGAAAACTTTATGTACATGAAAGGAATAAACAAGACAGGTATAGAGGGGCTGTTCAAAGTAAGGGAGGGAAGGGACACCAGGGGCCATGATATGAGACTGGAGGGAGGAAGGTTCAGGAGGGAGATGAGGAGAAACTTTTTTACAGAGGGGGTGGTGGCTGGGTGGAATGCATTACCTGCAGAAGTGGTATCCAGTAGAACAGTGGACTGCTTCAAAAGGGGATGAGACAGGACAAGGGGGAGAGTCAATATAGGGGAAGGGTGGCAGGGAAGGGAAGCTGCAGAATAGGGGGTGCTAGCTGCACATTCAAGCAGATTTGATAGGCCTCTAGGCCTTTATCTGCTGGCAAATTTCATATGTTCATATGTCTAATGATTTTGTCTGACATCCAAAGTATAAGAGCACCTGGAGGAGGGGGTAGCCAGTTTAGGGTTTGTAGAGTAGACAGTGGTGGGTTAGACAAGGGGCAGGTGATGCAGACCTGCACATATTATTATATGCAATGTCCCATTTTAGTAAACTACTGGTGTTGGCCTGGTAAAATGAAGATAGTGCATAACGTAGCTTTAGGAGTAGAACTCACTGGGCAATTGAGAGTCTTGCAGCAGGGGTAGGGGCATGGCAGATGTGATAAACCAGGTCTTCCTGTCTGCATACCCCCTTCCCTCTCACCTGCAGTGCTTATTTCTAAGATTACCCTTGGCTGGTATGTCATGCTACCTAACATTTGGCACATTTTTAATTACTGGAATTTCCTAAGCCTCAGTCTCTTACTTCTTTTTATTGTATAACTATGTATTATTATGTTGACCTTTGTATGTATGCATACCCCCCATTCCTTCCACGTGGAACCTTTGTAAACGAGCAGTTCCTCTTCAAAGGTATTTGTAATCCTAGATTTCAATAAAAAAAATAAAATAAAAAGCTTGGAGTTGACAGATTTACAGTTGTCACTAATGTAATGAGAGAAGTCTAGGGCTGAGTCAAGTGAGACTCCGAGATATCGGAAGAAGAGGGTCAAAGAGAGAGGTGAGCCATCCAGACACCAGATGGCTAGGTCAGGGATGAATGTGCGTATCTTTTGTGGGGCTTCAAAGAGCATAGCCTGGGTCTTGGTTACACTGAGGATGAGACAGTTTTGGGTTAGCCAAGTTTCAGTAGAGTGAAGGTCAGCAGTAAATTTGGAATTGATTTCATTTAAGAACTTTGAGCCAAGATTGAGTACAAGGTTGCCGGCATACAGTAGAGTCCTGCAGTGAGAGGTGGAGTTTGATAGGTTGTTAATGAACATTGAAAAGAGTAATGGTCCTAGTACAGAGCCTTGAGGAACACCTGAGCATGTGGGAGCTGGAGAGGAGAGGGCTTTGTTAAACGAGATGAAATGAGAGCTGTTGCAGAGATAACTCAAGAACCAGAGAAGAGCACAGTGAGAAAAGCGGAGGGATTCCAACTTTTGTAATAAGAGGTGGTGGCTAACAAGATCAAAAGCTTTAGTTAAGTCAACGAAAGTATCATCAGTAAGCAGACCTTCATCCTTGTGGGACCTGACATCATTAGTGAACTACATGAGGGCACTGGAAGTACTGTGTCCATGCCTAAAACCATGTATGGCAGAGGAAAGAAGATTAGATTTGAGTAAGTGGTCAGAGACCTGGGAGTGTATGAGTTTTTCAAGAAGTTTGCTAAGAGTCAGCAGGATGGCAATAGGTCACCCTTTTTAAGCACCACAACAATATTGGCAGACTTCCAAATGCTAGGCACTGTGGAGTAGAGGAGAGGCAGACTAAAGAAATGAATGACTGGGGTGGCGAGGAGAGGAGCAGTCAATTTAAGTATTTTGGGTTCCATCTCATCAGGGCCAGCACCTCCTGTGAGGTGAGATGGTTTTAAGGAGATGCGGGACTTCAAGGTGTGAAACTCAGTGAAGGTGCAAGGGAGAACCAGGGAAGTGGTAGGTGTAGAAGTGGTGTGGTGGGACATAAGGGATTCATAGCAAGATAAATCAGAGAAAAGGGAATTGAAGGTGTTAGCAGTAGTAGAGGGGTTGTTGCAGCTAACATTGTTAATTGACGGTTACCCCCCTGACAGCGACATTTCACCAGCGAGGTTCCCCACAGCGACTACAGCACCTACCTGCGGTGGGAGACCTGCTGGAACCCGGAGCTGTCTGTCAGGGATCCTGCACCCCCAAATCAGCTCCAACTGGAGTTGAGAATCCTTACGTGAGGGGGTGCGGGGCGCAGCGCCCTGAAGAAAACAACAGAAGAAAGTGAGAACCGGCAGCCGACTGCAGAATGCGGTCCACCTGCTGGTATTGCTGACGGGGTGTTCGACAAAATTTTTGTCAGACTCCCATTATGGATCCGTTAATCGAAATCTCACGAAGGGTTTGTTTGGCTTCCATTTTTCCCTAAGAGGCCATTGATATGAGACCAGAATTTCTTTGGGTCATTGGCAATAGTTGCAAGGCGGTCTCTGTAGTACCTGCCTTTAGCAGATCGGATTTCACTTTTACAGCTATTTCACAAGGTGTGGTAAGTTACCCTGTCTGCCGGCAAGGAGGATAATTTAAACTTAGACCATTGCTTATTTTATTTATTTATTTATTTAAAATCGTGACCAGAAGGCACACCGAGCCGGGGTTTCCGTTTAGAAAGCACTGTACAAGGTGTACAGAAAATTAAGCAGAGAAATACAGTAAGTTACAGATATTTTGTGCAACAGCAATATGCAGGACAGCACAGCTAACTTCTATTTGGACCTGGGTTACAGCATCCGGGATATTTCATGTCTAATGATTGCGTAATCAGCATAGGTCAATCTGGTCTTTAACATGGAGAGGAGGAGCGATTTAACTATTTGGTGGGCAATCCTCTGACCCTGAATCTAGTGGTAGGAATGTGTTTCTTTTGAAGGGAGATGATGACAGAGGTAAGGTATTCAGCAGTGAAGTTGATGTCACTGGAGGAGAAGAGAGGAGACCAGCTGACACGTACAAGGTCTTCAAGAAGGGCATCTGGGTTGAATGCAGAGAAGTTGGTAATATTAATAACCTTGGGAGGGTAAGAAGGTAGAGTAGCATCCCAAACACAGTAAACTGGGGAGTAGTCAACTGATTCAATCCGCAAGAACCCCGGTTTTAGCGATCCTATCCTTCCTATTTGCCAGCATCCAGTCAAGAAGTGTATGATGGGAACCTATACTGGAGTGCCTGGTGGGGTCATTAATGAATTGAGAGAGATGGGGCTTGCTAATGATGGACTCAAGGCTATTTGCACTGGGCATAAGCTAGTCTAGATTAAAATCACCCATGATAATGACTTTATTTTTTTGAACAACCAATATGAGGTGCTCTACTAATTCTGTTAGTCCAGGCATGCCTTTTTTAAGAAGGCATATGGACACACAAAATGTGCAGTTTTTTGCTTCACCGAGAAGCAACAATGAGTGAAGCTGTTCACAGGATTGAAGAGTGGGGGTAGGCAGCAGAATAAGATTAAGGTGGGGCTTAAAAAATAGGGTAAATCCACCCCCCCTTTTGTGCGAAGGATGGTGAACATGCAGCATGCTGTTCCCAGTTTAAGGGAGGGGCAGCTGCAGAATAAAGGGTGCTAGCTGCACATTAGAGCAGACTTGATAGACCTCTAGGCATTTATCTGCTGGCAAATTTCATATGTTCATATGGTGTAGACACTGTCTGCAATACAGGGTTTTAAACACGATTCTGAGATGCCCAAAATGTCTGGGTTGTGAAGTGATGCCCATGCATCAAGTTCAAGGAGGTTGGCCATCAAACTCCTGACATTAGGATGTACGATTTTCAGGCTGTGGACTTGGGACCAGGAGTAGGAGCTAGCTAGGTTAGGTGTGCTCTAAGAAGACAGGGGTCCTGGACTGGATTCTACATCACCCGACAGGGATATGGAGAGGGCAATAATCCAGAGGGTGGCTGTCACAATCACCATGGACTTCTGGAAGGATGCGATTAATCTCTTTTTTGTGAGATACATAGTGAGGAGGCCAAGAAGCCTAGGACCATTTCAAGGCTTTGGGGTGAAGGTCTGTACGGCAGTAACCATCATTTTAGAGAAAGTAAAGTCATGGTGATTGGACTCAGATGGGGGGTTAAGGGTCTAGAGAGGAGGGATCAGGCAGTCTAAGGCTATAAAGGCATAGATAGAAACAAGACAGGCTAGGATGAAATGAAGTACAACACATAGTGAATGAAGAAGTCCAGTGCAGCTGACAGTGGTTATGCAGATCAAGGATAAAAGTTTAGCCCATTTCGAGGCTAAGGATGCAGAAACAATTTACAGAGCCTTCTGACAACAGTGCTGACTCCTCCTGTGATGTATGATTACAGGTGGCAGACAGTAGTTAGGTATCCCGTGAGGTCGGCACATGAAAAAGGGTGCTGTCTGTAACAGCGAGTCATTCCCCGTGAAATCCCTCACGGCGATGGGATGGTAGGGCTGACTCGGATAGGCAGTGGCAAATGGGCCACAGGATGTGGCTATATGTGCGTGTGTGGGGAGGGAGTGAGCACGGCGAGCGTGGGTGGGGGGGCAGAGGAGCTGTAGGGGTGGTGCTGTGGTGGATTGACGAGCTGCGCCATAGCATTGGGAGTTGGCCTGTGGTTGGGGTGGTGAGACTGGTTCGGGTCTGGGCACTGTGGATTTTTACTGGCGCCTCGACCCAAACCTTTAATTGTATGAGTTTTCACCCTCACATGCACCCCGGAGTTGAGAATCCTTTAGTAGGGGGGTGCAGGGGCAAAGCCCCTCAGATGGGGGGTTGGGGGCACAGCCCCCCCCCTCAGAAAGCATTAAAATATATAAATTGTTTTTTGTTTTAATTGGGTTCACCACAACATGACCCAGATAGACCATCTTAGGGTAGCTGGTTCATTCCACTGGGGTGCCAAACAGACGAGGCATACTGATGAGTCCTGGTAGGACGAAACACGTGTCTATGTCTTCTGTTGGTACCCTTTGCAAACTGTGTGAGAGGCCTTTCGGCATCATGCATTTCTGCTTAAAGTTGAACCAGCATAATATTCTGTGGTGATTTGCATATGCAGCCCATGATGCTTTGCATTGTGGGGGCATGTGTGATTTTGTATTTCATTAAAATATATGCCCTTGGCACCATTGTCCTGTGCGCCGATGGTGTCAGAGTGCCAAAAATGTTTTTGGTACTCTGATTGCGTAATAACGACAAATGCCTTTAGGTTTTTGCCATTATCACATAGAACTCAGTAGCTGCTATACAGTATGTAAGGCAGTCAGAGATTACAACATCAAATGCCTTTTGAAGCTGGCTGATAAGTGGATGGGACTTCAGGAGGAATTACCAACTATGCTCCGGTGGCAGGCAGTTAGTAAGGTACAGTGAACAGTACATGGGCATTGGGGCTGCAGAACCAAAAAACAATGTAGGTTGAACTAAGGCTCCTAATTAGCAGCTTATGGGACCACAGGAGGAATTACAAACTATCCTCTGGCAGCAGGCAGTTGTATGGCACAGTGAGCAGTTTAAAGGCAGTGGGTTCGCAGAACCAATAATCAATGTTTGTTAATCTAGGGCTCCTGTTTAGCAGTTTAAGTAAGGGGCCATAATGAAAACAGTTCAAAAAAGTTCTGCATTAGCTAGCCTCAGTTTAATGTGAACATCAAGGGAGGGTGTAGATTAAGTGTACAGGATGGAAGCAACTAAGTAACTTGGTGAAGGGGAAGGTGGGGCATACCAACTGTGGGCTCCCAACAGGCAGGGGTGCAGGACTACACTGATTGGTTATCACACATAGCCAGTCCCCAATAAGAGTAACACCAGATTAGGGTGGGATGGTGACTGGGGAGGGTGGAAGGGAGGTGCATAGCAGTGCCATGTAAAGTGCGGTACTGCTCCTGCAGCAGTGCGCTTGTTCTGTACCTGGTTTGTGGTGTGTTGGGAGGGAGGACAGCTGTGGTCAGGAGCCCTTATGACCCTCCTTGCTGGGCAGCCAAATCCCCCATGCATCCTGGAGGAAGAGCCATGGAGGAGAGAGAAGATAAAGGCAGGTAAGGGGGCAGGCAGGCTACTAAGTATGCAACTGAGAGGAGAGGGTGAGGCAGGCAGGAAACAGAATGCACAGAGAGTTACAGATCAAGTGCTAGGGTACAGAGAACATTGTACTTCGCTGGCAAAATTCCAAAGCTTCACATGCATATAATCTAGAAACTGACACAGATGGCCCGATGCTAAAGTGAGGCTACAGGTGAACTCTGAAGGCTAAAATGAAACACAAAACAGCACAACATACTCAACAAGCATATAGTGTATGTTGGAATGCTCTTATGAATGGAAAACCACAACCTCAACAGAGTTTGTTATGCTGCAGTAAATACGTCAGCATGCTGTTGTGCTGCATCAGCTACGTATCTACTGCAGCATAACAGAAAGGAATGCTAGGAATGTTGTCTCGCACACCCTGTAAACTGCGGCTGCAGTTCATAGCGCTGTGAGATGTAAATGACAGTTTGACAGTTTGCACAGCGTCACAAATACAATGGCAGATGCATTTTTTTCAAAAGTGTTAACAGAAAGGGAAAAATTTATACAGTAGCTAGAAAATGCTTGTACTGTGAAAGAAACGGAGGCAGATCAGAAAGTGTTTAAAAGTTACCTGGCAGAGTGTGGTGAAATTTGAAAAATATCATAAATCCCTGTGAAAGAGCTGTACAGCTTAGTGGCAGATTTCATTTTCCAAGTGGAGTGCACAGATGGATCACAGTATGAGCCTAGTACTACCCGTGGCATCATTGGTAGAATAGACCGCCACCTGTTAAAGGAAAGTTATGGACACTCTATCTTTCATGGAAATTCTTTAGACTTCTGAGAAACACTAAGCACCCTATCCACAAAGCAAACGTTTCTTAAGAAATTGGGTAAAGACAACAAACCCCATCATTCAGAGGCACTGTCACAAGTAGATATAGAATTACTATACACCGCAGGAACACTTGGTCTTCACAATGCCACTACCTTGCTGAACATGATATTTTTTTGCAATGGACTGTACTTTTCCCTATGTACCACAGAACAGTATGGCCTATGATGGGGGGACCTGCAGCTCTTAACCAACACTGATGGCACACAATTTATTTAGTACAATGAGCGGCAGACCAAGACTAGAATGGGTCAAAACCCTAGAGACATCCGGACCATAAAACCCAGGATGTATCTAACTAAGGACAATCCCGATAGATGTTCAGTGGCAGCTTTCTGTAAATATGCGACTGAGAGACCCTCTAATATGCAGCACCCTGATGCACCGTTCTGTTTAGCACCCAACCTTTTCCACAAAGACGGCATGTCTAAATGGTTTAGTGCAATGGCTGTGGGTGAGAACAAAATCAGAGGGATGATGCGACGCATCAAACAATCCGGACTGCCAGAAGATAAACAGATCACCAATCACTCAACTTGTAAGACTGCCATCCAGAGACTAATTGACAGTGATATCCCACCCACAGAGGTCCAGCAGGTCTCTGGTCATCGTGCCCTTCAGTTGATAAATAACTATAGTGTAATGTCAAATAACAAGCAAAACAGAAATAGTGCCATATTTAGTGGGCAAAATGTGCAGCCATCCACATCATCTCCCATATATCCCTCTAACAAAATTGAGCTCCAGCCACCAAAGGTGAATAAAACACAGCTCGCTGATCTGCCTCAGTTCTCCTTCGGAGATAATTGTATAGTCCAATGTAAAAATTGTGAAGTACCTTGCTGTTTCAAAGAGAAGAGTCACCGTTATCCACGAAAGCAGTAGTTCAGAATCCGACTAAGGTAAGCCTAACAGTAACACTTCCAGTATAAAATCACCCTCTAACCTCAGACCTCTAACCTTTTTTTCCTCCTCTTGTGTTTTGTTTCCTGTAGGGTCAGAGGCAGTCATGTGGACACGTCGAGACGTCACGCTTCCAGATATAGAAGAGTTATTTAAAACACTCTCTGTTTTTGTATCTCATATTGTATTTTTTATAAAAGTAATAAGTTAAAGTGTGTTTTGCTAACCATGTGCCTGCCTGGATGATAAACCATTCAAAGAGTGGATACTGTCTCCCGATGTCATTTTTTTGTGAGTACCTGAGTCACGTAGATTCATTGTTTTCGGGGGGGGTGTGCTACATGCGATGGAAGGGAAACGAATTTGTAAACTCGCAAAGATACAAATCCATACACTATGAAAGATAATGTATGATTCTGTATCTGCAAACAAGCATGTGTCACCGTCTAAAGGGTGCCATGGTGACCTAAACCTATTGAGCTTCACTCTCGAGATTTGAACGGTCACCTTGGCACCCTCTCAATGGCTACACATGCTTGTTGCAGATACAGAATCATACATTATCCTCTATTTGTCAATACCGAATGTTGTCTTGCTGGCATTGGCATTGGTAGAACAGGAGTTAGAGAGATGCATAATAGGAATGGCAGTGAAGTAGGGAACTGATGCCAACCCCACCCAACCCTGCAGAAACTGACAGGCATTGAGGTGTGCCTTTGGGTCGTCGGCCATAATGCTCATGCTGTTTTACCTCACCCTACCCTGCAGTCTCCATGTGTTACATTGTGCCTTTGGGTCATCGGGCCTTACGCTCACCCCATTCCATAAGCAAATATATTGAGATGGGTGCAGTATAGAAGAATGGGGTGAACTTTGGGGCTGAAGAATCCAAGGCACACCTTGATGCCTGTCATTGGTTGCAGGGTGGGGGTGGAATGGCAGAAGCATTATAGCCGACAGCCCAAAGTCCACCCCTGACGCCTGTCAATCTCTACAGGGTGGGACATTATGGTTAGAAACCATAATGCCCTGGGCGTTTGTTGGTATTTGTACTCCAAATTTTCAACTGGAGCTTTTTGTGACCCCACCTCATGATAGCATTTGAGACCTCTGCTCATGAACAGTGGCACTGTGATTTTGTTAATCTGTCCCAATCATTAATTTCCCACACATTTCAGGCAGTATATGGAAAATGACATCTGTACCATTCATAAGAAGGTGTGAAGAAATGGCAATGTTTAAAATCTGGAGTGAAAATTATTCAAATTTTAAAGAGGAGAGGTATGAGAACCGCGCAATGTAATTTCGTAACACAGTCACTTTCTGGAGTTTTTTCACCACATTTTCAACATTGGCATTTGGGACTTCTTCTCATGTACAGTGGCACTGTGATTTTGTTAATCTGTCTTGAACATTGATTACCCACAGCGACTGTGCCATTCTGCGCCAGATGTGCAAAAACACAGTTTGGGCAGGGATGTGAAAAATGACAGCTGCACTGTTCATAAGGAGGTATGAAGAAATGGCAATGTTGAAAATCTGGAGTGAAAATAAAAACAATTTTCAAACTTATGAGCTTGCGTGGAAACTGCGCAATGCACGCTTGTAACACAGTCATTTTTTTGTAATTTTTTTCACCAAATTTGCAACATAGACTTTTTGGGAGCCCACCTCATTAACAGTGACACTGTTGTTTTATTAATCTATCCCAAAAGATGATTCTGTGCAATAATCACAAAATCACCTTTTGGGACTAAGTAACAAAATGACAGTGACTGAATTCATGAGGCGGGGTCCCAAGAACCCCATGTTGAAAATTTGGAGTCAAAAGTCACAAAAATGGCCGAGATATCCACCTAAGTTGACCCCCCCCCATTGATGCCATTATACAGCTTACAATGATTTTCATGAGTTCACGATCAGTTTTAGAAGAGTTCAGATGTCTCCCACTCCACCGAAGATCGTTGTGCTGGGTTCCGGAGTTAAGTATGGGGTGAGGGGAGGCAGGGAGGTGGGGTGCGCAGAGAGTGGGTGTGGGTTGGGGGAGGGTGACCACGAGGGACCATTTTCTGTGTTACTGGTGAAAAAAAAAGGACATCGGAGGAAGGTTTTTTTTTTACAGGTTTGCTTTGGGCACACTGGGATGGGCTACTTGTGTGCCACCTGTGTTTTTTGGGGACAAGGGACTGAAATCAACAGGGATTAGAACTTGGGACCCCCGTTGGCAAAGAAAGCATGTCTGTGTTTGGGGGGGGGCATGATGCTGAAGGGGATTGGGCACCCTCTCGGCAGACAAATAAAACAAGGGGGAACATTATGCCGACGGGAATTGGGCTCCCCCATCGGCAAATGAACGGGGGGGCATGCCAATAAGGGAATTGGGCCATCACCCATGTCAGCTTTCTAAGGACTGTATGAGGTGGACAGCGGCAGCCACCACCATGTTTATTGAAATGTTTCATCAGGCAAGGCATGCCCTGCAATGATGGGGCGCTCCCTCATTGTGGCGGTGAAATTCTTTCAAGTTGGTGGCACACTTCTCAACTGATGTCATAGATAGCGTGCTCATTCATTGGTGCCACAGAGACCAGCCCATAAAAGCAGTGGCAACATTGGCCACAACACTGTCACACCTTCACAACCTGCTACTCCAGCAAGCTGCCACAAAATGTTGCTTGTTTTGTGCGCGCAAGACAACATAAAAAGCACTGTAAACAGTACAAAATAAACAGTCTCACCTGCACTTATTCTGACTGAGCAATCACTGTTGCCTTCAGTAATCAGGAAAAAATCTTTTATAGTATAAGATTACCCTTTGTTATGTACAAAAATCAGCCTGCTCAGAATCCTTGTTAAGCACATTCTAAACCGTTATGCTCATTCTAAAGTGGTGTTATGCACATTCCAAACAGTTGTTATGCACAGTTCAAAGGTCATACAATTTTACATTTCTCATTTATTCTACACCTAGCTACTTACTACTCACCCAGTGCTCAAAGCCACACCTTTTACCTTTTAAAAGTCTGGAAATTTGATTTTGTTATGTGAGAAGAACAAAGAAATAGCAAGATTTTTAGTTTTCACTTCAGTGGGGGTCAGTCACTCTAGTGTAAAAAAACATGGAAACATAGAAACATAGAATTTGACGGCAGATAAGGACCGCTTGGCCCACCCAGTCTGCCCATTTCCCTGCCTACTGGATAAGCTGCAGATCCTAGTTAACCAGCAGCCTACTTCTTCCTACCCCTATCCCCTAGAATTGCCTTATGACTGTCCCATGCATGCTTGAATTCCACCACTGTTTTTGACTCCACGACCTCCTCCGGAAGGCCGTTCCATGCATCCACAACCCTCTCTGTGAAAAAATACTTCCTAAATTACCTCTGAGCCGCCCCATCTTCAAATTTTCGCCTTGTTCTTGCACATCTCTTTTTGAAAGATGCTACCTCTTGGACTTTGTTGATTCCCTTGAGGTACTTGAAAGTTTCTATCATGTCCACCCGCTCCCACCTTTCCTCGAGGCTAAACATATTAAGCTCCTTTAGTCTCTCTTCACATGTCTTCCGGTGCAGACCCTGCACCATTTTAGTTGCCCTCCTCTGGACAGCTTCCATCCTGTCTATGTCTTTGCGAAGACTGGGTCTCCAGAACCGCATGCAGTACTCCAGATGGGGTCTGACCAGCTGTCTGTACAGAGGGATAATAACTTCCTGTTTTCTACTGGTGATGCCTCTCCCTATGCATCCCAATATCCCCCCAGCCCTCATTGCTGCCCTCTCACATTACTTGCCCACCTTTAGGTCATCTGATATGACTACCCCCAGGTCCCTTTCCATTTTTGTTGTTGTTAGTATCTCACCCCCCATTGTGTACTCTTCCCCTGGGTTTTTGTTTCCCAGGTGCATTACCTTGCACTTCTTAGCATTGAATCTAAGCTGCCATACATTTGACCATTCCTCTAACTCCTGCCAAGTCCCTTTTCATCCTTTCCACCCCACCTTGTGCATCAACTCTGTTGCACATCATTGTGTCATCTGCAAGAGACATACTTTTCTTCCAGTCCCTCTGCAATGTCGCTTATAAAGACATTGAAGAGGACTGTCCTAATACTGAACCTCGGTACCCCACTAGTAACCCCTTTCATCAGAGTGGACTCCTTTTACTATTACTTCTGTGTCCTATTTTCCAGCCAATTTTACCCAGGCTGTCATCTTGGGACCCACTCCCAGGCTAGCTAACTTGTATATTAATCTTTGTGTGGGACTGTGTCAAATGCCTTGCTAAAGTCTAGATAGGCCATGTCCACAGCCCCTCCCTGATCTACTACTTTGGTCACCCAGTCAAAGAAATCTATCAGATTTGTCTGGCATGACCTTCCCGCTGTGAATCCATGCTGCCTTGGGTCCTGTGCCCTCTGGCCTCTAGATACTCGACAGTTCTTTCCTTCAGAAGTGATTCCATCATTTTCCGACCACTGAGGTTAAACTAACAGGTCTGTAGTTTCCTGCTTCTGCCTTGCTCCCACTTTTGTGAAGGGGAATCACATCTGCCCTCCTCCAGTCCTCAGGTACCACCCCATCCTCCCATGATTTGTTAAACAGGGTAGTCAGTGGTGTCACTAATTCTACCCTTAGTTCTTTTAGAATTCTGGGATGAATCCCATCAGGCCCCATTGCTTTGTCCACCTTCAGTTTTAAGAGTTCTTTCAGAACCCTTTCTTCTGTAAATGGGCTGGTATCAACTTCTGTATCCAGTGTGTTTCTACTGTTTGTTCTAGGTACCCCCCCTTCCTTTGTAAATACTGAGCAAAATATTTGTTTAGTATCTCTGCCTTTTCACAGTCTCCTCTGCCCACCCTCCCCGCCCTTTATTAAGCCTCACTATCCCTCCCTTGGTCTTCCTTCACCCCTGATGTACCTATAAAAGGTTTTATTCCCTTCTTAACTGAGTTGGCTATCTTTTCCTCGGTTTTGGCCTTTGCTGTTCTGACTGCCTTCCCAGCTTCCTTTTGCTTTAACTGATACAGTTCTCTGTCCTGCTCCTTCTGTGATTCCTTGTACTTCCTGAAAGCTTTCTTTTTCTCTTGAACCTTCACTGCCACTTCCTTTGAGAACCATAGTGGTTTCTTACATCATTTAGTTTTGTTTATTTGCTTCACACAAAGGCTTGTTGCCTCTGTGATGGCAGTTTTTATTATTCCCCATTGTTCTTCCACCCCTCCTTCCTGCCCATTTGCTAGTGCATTCCTTAGGCACTTACCCATTTTGGCAAAGTCAGCCCTCCTAAAGTCCAGTACCTTTGCCTTTGTATGGCTTGACTCTATTGCTGTGTTTATTGTGAACCATACTGTTCGATGGTCGCTAGTTCCCAGATGGCTACCCACTTCTACATCTGTGATCCTCTCTTCATCTCCATTTGAGAGAACCAGGTCTAACATTGCTCCCTCTCGAGTGGGCTCCAATACTAGTTGTCTAAGGCATGCCCCCTGTAGGGTATCTAGAATAACCCCACTCTTCGAAGTGGCTGCTGCAACTGCACTCCAGTTAACATCTGGCATATTCAGATCACCCATCAGCAATATCTCCCCTTTTTATGCCATACTAAGTATACTTTCTATCATTTTCTTGTCCATTTCCTCCACCTGAGAAGGGGGTCTGTATACAACCCCTGTGAGGATTGTGGTGCCATTGCCAGTTTCCAAATTTACCCACAGTGCTTCTTCTCCTCCCTGTTTTCTCTTTTGTTCTGTTACTTTGATTCCTTCCCTTATGTAAAGAGCTACTCCTTCTCCTCTTTTACCCTCTCTGTCTCTCCTGTAGACAGTGTATCTGGTATGTTTACGTCCCAGTCATGGTTTTGTGCGAACCATGTTTCTGTGACTCGCCACGATATCCAGATGTTCTTCCTCCATCAAGGCCACTAATTCAGGAAGCTTGTTACTCAGACTACGTGCATTGGTACTCATTGCTTTCCATTTTTTGATGGCTTTACTTTCTGTTGCAGCATCCCCCACTGACCTTTCTACCTCGGTCTTTTTCCCATTTAGTACCCTGTTTTGTAGGGAGAGGCTGGGATTTTCCTGCTGCTTATCAGTGCCTCCCCCCTTGACTAGTTTAAAAGCTTGCCAATGAAGCCTTTAAACCGATTGCTCAAAAGACTTGTTCCCTTCCTGTACAGATGCAGACCATCCTGCCAGTATAGGCTGGTGTCCCTCCAGGTGTAACCCCAGTCCCCAATGAAGCCAAACCCCTGTGCTCCACACCATTTTTTCAACCATTCATTAAACTGCATGGTGCAAAATACCCTCGCCTCACTCATGCCATTGACAGGCAGTACCTCTGAGAAGGATACTGTGTGTATACTTGTCTTAGGCCCTCCCCAGTTCTACAAAGTCCTTCTGCACTGCTCTAATCTCATGTTGAGCCAAGTCATTTGTCCCTAGGTGGACAATGACATCCAGCTCAGACTCCGTGCAGTTGTTCTCGTGATCCTGAGGATGCCTCCTGTCCCTCCAAGCCATGGCACCAGGCAGGCACTTTACTTCAGTTTTCCTCGCCCCCAGTTCTATCCCCCTAATAACTGAGTCCCCCACCAGGAGCTGCTTCCTTTCCTTGTGGCATCCTCTGCCTCCTTCCTGTGGGCCTCCCTTGTGACAGGTGTCCTCAGCCTCCTTAATCTCCTCCGTGGGTGCATCCATAGGGGAGCTGTGCTCCCCCAGAATGGTGTATGGATTGTGGAGTGGAACAACTGACTGGGTGTGCCTCTGTTCCACCCTCTTCACCCTCCCTGAGCCCACTGTGGTCCAACTGCTGTGCTTTGCAACCTCTGAGGTAGTGGTGGTGGCTCTGGTGCTCCCTGGATGGGGGTTCCTTCCTACCATCCAGTCTGGCCTGGGGGAAGGTTCTCTTACTGCTGTCCAGTGTGGCCTGAAGACGGGCAACTTCCTTCCTCAGGGCAGAGAATTGTCTGCAAATAGGGCAGCATCTCAGCTACTATAAAAAATAAAATACGGTCAACCACACACAACTCAGCATGAGTTTCCATCTCAGGGCTGAGATGACAGCTTGGACATCTTGAGCTTCGCTCTCGAGGTTCATATGCTGTCATCTCAACCCCTCAATGGAAACACAGCCTTGTTGTGTATGGTTGCCCATGCATTATTCTCTATATAGCAGCTCTTAAGGTACTATAGAAAATGCAGCTGAAACCCTGCAAGCAGAGCAGAGAAATCCAGGGTAAAAAAACAGTCAGCAGGCATGGGCCAATGTAAAATGGCGCTGGATGCCAAAAAAACATGTGGTCGACTCCTGCAGTAGTGCGCTTGTTCTGTACCTGGTTTGCAGTGTGTTGGGAGGGAGGGAGGAAGAGCAGCTGCAGTCAGGAGCCCTCACAACACTCCTTGCTGGGCAGCTGAATTCCCAGTGGATACTGGAGGAAGAGCTGGTTTCTGGTGTGTTGGGAGGGAGGTCAGCTGTGGTCAGGAGCCTTCATTGCCTTCCTTGCTGGGTGGCCAAATCCCCAGTGGATCCCAGAGGAAAAGTTGGTTTGCAGTGCATTGGTTAGCAAAGTGGCTAGAGATAGCCCATGTAATCCAGGAAAAGCTTAATTGTGTCAAACCCAATAGCTCAATATAGGGGTTTTGGGTAAGCAGTTCATCCCAGAAGCTAAGGTATTATTACTGCTACCAACCAGGGAGAACAAACTCTTTATGAAGTGGCCTGGGCCATACTCCATAATGAGAAGGGTAGGAGCAGTGACATACAAGGTAGAACTACCAGGGGAAACATCACCACTCTAAAATATATCATGTTTACTTGTTGAAAAAATGGGTAGAGAAACTGCCCCACCAAGTAATGTTTGTGTTGCCTTCCCAAAGAGTTGATGACCTGGATAAAGTGTATGAGAGACTGCACCAGATGACTTGAGCAATGTAAATGTAGACACTTCTTAGACCAGAAAACCCAACTTGATTCGACTATCCAAAAATCGGAGAAAATCTTCACTTCTCTCCCAGAAGTAGCAATGTGGGTTGAACGTGTTATCACAACAACCACAAATAAACCAATTCAGCAAAAACCTTATTGCTTCCCTGAACATTGAAGAAATGTAGCAATTAAGGCAGCGCAAACCATGAGAAAACTATGGATAATGGAAGACTACCATAGTGAATGCTCTCCCATGGTGGTGGTAGGGGAAAAAGGAGGAGGACCAAGCATCTGTTTAGACTTCAAATGGCTGAGCCATATTTCAATGTTTGACACCTACCCCATGCATTGTATAGATGGCCTCATAGATCATCTAGGGACCTACTGGGTCATAATGTCATACGCTTGATAGCGTATGACATTATAACTAACCCAAAACAGTGCTGTCCATGACAGTGAATGGTGCAATACCACGTCTACTGCTGTACGTGGTATTGCACCATTCACACAATCCCAGGCAGAGGATAAGACCTCTGATGGGAGTGGGTTCCACCGAGCAGCTGCCGTAGCTCACTGGACTGAGCAGGAACCCAGACGCTGTATTTGGGACCGTGTTTGATTTCCGGTCCCAGACAGTTTATTTTTTCCCATAAATTGTGCACTCCCCAAGTTGGCCACCCCTGGAGTTGAGAATCTTTAGTGGGGGAGGTTCGTAGAGTGCAGCCCCCCCCATAATGGGGGGTGGTGGTGTGTGAAGCCCTCCAGCAGAAAAAAGATTTATGACACATGGCAATATCACACCGTATTGGCAGCGCAATTTTGCCATGCGGCATAATGTCTTGCAACATTATGACCCCGTGCCATCTAGGGAATGCCAAGTACATCAGTTCCCTGGATATGATCAAAGTGCACTGGCTAATTCCCTGAGTCCAAACTTCCCATTACAAAACTGCTTTCACTACCCCACTGAGTTTTTACTAGTTCACGGTGATGCCCTTTGGATTACATGGCCCACCCGCAACATTTCAGCAATACATGGATCACATATTGGCACCATGTGGAGATTTTTGTGCTGCATATCTGGATGATGTTGTTGTGTACAACACAGACTGGGAAATCCACCTATTCCACTTGAATACCATCTTTGCAGCCTTGCAAAAGGTAGACCTTACCATAAACCCCAGAAAGTGTGCCATAGGTATGAAAGAAACAAGGTACTTGAGGTTTGCATTAGTAGGTGGAAATGTTAAACCCAAGACTGCAAAAGTGGAGGCAAGTCAGGTCTTTTTTGGGTCTTCCCAGCTACTAGCACCACTTCATCCCTCACTTCTCTGAACTTGCTGCACCCCGAACCAACTTGATCAAAAAGCGCAGCCAAATAAGATGTGTAGAACACCTATATATGAAGAGGCTTTCCTTGCCCTGAAGGAAGCCCTTTGTTTTGCTCCCATGCTAAAAGGACCAGGTTTTAGCAAACCCTTCCAAATTCATACAGATGCTTCAGATGTAGGTGTGGGGCTGTTCTTAGCCAAGCAATAAATGGAGAAGAGCATCCTATTTTGCATGCTAGCAGGAATTTTTTTTATAGGTGTTTATCTCCTGCCTCTGACGCCAGCTGCCCCCTTCTAACCGACTCCCCCCCCAGGCCCGTCATCCCAGTTTCACCAGGACTTAATCAGAGCCTGCCCAGTCACAGGGTGCAAAGCCTGCGATGGGTCAGTTGTCATCTGCAGCTGGGGGTATTTTTCCTTCATTTTATCCCTTCCCATTGCTGGGGTGCACATGCAGGACGTGCATATGTGGAGGCACGCATGCATCTATGGATGTCCTACAGTACCCTCCCTCCCATGGTGCTCACAGTCTTGCATTACCCTCAGGCTTCCACCTTGGGGCAATCATTCAGTGGGAGAGTCAGTCCTCCCTCCCTGGGAGAGGAAAGCTGTCCTCTGGACGCTCGATCTTCTCCCTCCCCTGCCAACCCCCGGTGCCCCGTGCTCGTTCCTGAACATGGGTTGCCAGCATGGTGCGAGGTGTGGCATCCAGCGCCTCAACCCTCAGCACTACTGGGCTGGCTGTAGGAAATTTTTTGATCATGAGAATAAATATTCTATGGCTGAACAGGAGTGCCTAGCAGTGAAGTGAACCATATAATTCTTAAAATTCTATCTGTTAGGGAAGGAATTCACACTACTCATGCTGGTGGCCCTCCTAGAGGTCAAAGGACTACAGGATAGCAGACAGCATGGCTTCATACATAGCAGATCCTGCCAAACCAACCTGATCGAGTTCTATGACTGGGTAACTAGGCAACTGGACAGGGGCCATGCAGTGGATGTCCTGTATCTGGACTTCAGTAAGGCATTCGACTCAGTGTCACATGGAAGGCTGGGAAGGAAGTTAGTAGGCACAAGGCGGGTGCAAAGCTGTGAGATGGGTAGGAAACTGGCTGCAGGGAAGGCAACAGAGGGTGGTGGTGGGTGGGGAGCCTCACACCCAAGGGCAGTGATGAGCGGTGTTCCACAGGGCTCAGTGTTGGGACCAGTGTTGTTTTGGATATTCATTGCAGACATATCATGGGACATCAAGAGCAAGATCAGTCTGTTTGCTGATGATACCAAGGTAGGCATGGTGGTGGATGACCTAGGGGGATGGCAGGGGTTGCAGGATGATCTGGCAAAGCTTGAAACCTGTTCAGACACCTGGCAACTGGGCTTTAATGCCAAAAAGTACAAGGTGCTGCATTTTGGGATGAAGAACCCAAGGAGGAGTTACCAGCTACGGGAGTGCAGCTAGCCCAGACAGAGGAGGAGAAAGATCTGGGTGTGCTCATTACAAGGTCAATGAACAACTCGGAACAATGTAGGAAGGCAGCTGCAAAGGCCAACAAAATGCTGGGTTGTATTGCAAGGGGTATATCCTCGAGGAGGGAGGAGGTGATTCTGCCACTGTATAGGTCATTAGTTAGACCACACCTGGAGTACTGCGTGCAGTACTGGCGTCCGTATCTGAAGAGGGACATTAAGTTACTGGAGGGGGTGCAGCGCAGAGCAACAAAGATGATCAAGGGGCTGGGGGACTTATCATATGAGAGGAGGTTGAAGGAGTTGAACATGTACTCACTGGAGGAGAGGAGAGACAGGGGTGACATGATTGAAACCTTTAAATACATGAACGGAATGAACAAGACAGGTACAGAGGGGCTGTTCAAAGTAAGGGAGGGGAAGGCAACCAGGGGCCATGTTATGAAACTGGAGCGAGGAAGGTTCGGGAGGGAGATGAGGAGACACTTTTTTATGGAGAGGGTGGTGGCTGGGTGGAATGCATTACCTGCTGAAGTGGTATGCAGTAGAACAGTGGACTGCTTCAAACAAGGATGGGACAGCACAAGGGGGAGGGTTAATGAAGGGGAAGGGTGGAAGGGAGGGGCAGCTGCAGAATAAGGGGTGCTAGCTGCACATTCGAGCAGTCTTGATAGACCTCTAGGCCTTTATCTGCTGGTGAATTTCGTATGTTCGTATGTTCGTAATCACAGAGCACAATCCATTGTGTTGGTTGCAGCAGATGAAAGACAAGAATGCCTGTTTGACATGGTGGCACTTAGCGATGCAAACATGTAAGTTAGCATCCTGACCCTAGGGTGGGCATTGAAGCACAAAGGGTGGGCATTCTGGCCCCATACTAGGTATTCTAGCCCTAGGGTTCTCACCTGGTTGTGGGCATTTTGGTCCCTGGGTGGGCAGTGAGGTACAAAGGGTGTTCATTCTGGTCCCCAGGTTGTGCATTCTGGCACAAAGAATGATCATTCCTGCATGGGGGTTCCCAAGCTGTGCATTCTGTCACAAAGGGTGATAATTATTGCATCAGGGGCATTCTGAACCTAGGGTAGATATTCTGCCACCCAGGGTGTGCATTCCAGCAAAAAAGATGGGCATTCCTGCACCAGGGTGGGCATTCCAATCCCAGCATTGGCATTCCTTCAACCATTGTATGCATTCTTGCACACAAAAGTGGTACTTTCCACACATAGGGTGGGTGTTCTGGCACTGGCACACAGGATGACCCGTCTCACACTAGAATACGCATTCTGGACATTGGGTGTGCATTCTGGCCCAATGAGTGGGCATTCTGGTCTCAGGGTTGGCCTTGCGGCCCTCAGGGTCAACATTCCTTCCTTCAGGTTGGACATTCTGTCCTCCAGCCCTAGGATGGGCATTCCATCCTTCAGCCCTACTGGGTCAGGCATTCTGTCACACAGAGGGGCATTCAAGTCTCTGAGGATTCCCATTCCAGTCCTAGGCTGGGCATTCATGCCTTTTGATGGCCAGTTCTAGCAGGTGAGGGGTTGTCCTGTTGTGTGAGATTCATTCCAGGAGTCATGGTAGTCGTTTGAGTGAGTGAGATTTTCCCCCTCCACCAGAGCTGCTGCTCTGGATCAGTTCTAGAGTTTGCCTTACCAAGCAAGAATTAAAATGTGGAACATTTTGAACCACTAGAGCTCTGAAACACATACAACTTTGCATTGCTTTCTAGCTGTTTGAGTCATACCAGATTTTACTGCTTGCATGATTCCTGTGGGTCCAGGAATAACCAGATCCTTCTGGCTGACAGGTAACTAGAAAGCAGTAAGGTAACAAAAGACAGTTTATTTTTTTAACTGTTTGCAGAATAAATAAGGAATCAGGAATAAGCTCGCTATTTACCTGGCCACCAGAGGAAAAGCCACTACTACGGTAAACAGAGTTTTTCTTCTGGGAACAGCAAAGAACTTTAATAAAGAACAACTTACTGAACCAATTGAGTTTACCTCACCTTTCCTTTAGTTTCTCACTAAAAAAGCAAAATTCTGATATTCAACCCAGCCTTTCACCACTTCTGTAGCTGGCCTCCTTCTGTCTTCTTTGAAGTTACAGTACCATATCAATACAGCTAACTGCATCTAAAGCTACTGAACCTATATGCTATACACACAGAAACTAGGAGAATTGGAGAAACTAGAGGTGGTATGTGGGTTTTGTCTGTGAGGAACAAATGTTGTTACTCTTGGGATGGGGATGCTTAGAATTAGCTGATTCTGTTCCACTGCAAATTCAGCGCTTTTCAGGAATTTCTGACTCTGAGTCCAATTTCATTTTGATTCTGATAATACTTTGGAAATGGAATCATACTCAGAAATGGATACACTAATTCTGCATCTGACATTGTGTCGTAACTCCCCTATCTGGAGCCAACATTGAAAAATGGAAGTGGTAGTCTTTCTTGATATCCAGTGGGATGATCGCGACTTATTCTTCCTCCCTTGCTTTGCCTACCCCCGCCAAAATTAAATATAAAATCCCACTTCCTCCCACAAGAGTCATAGCACACAAACACTCATACACACACACACGCTGGCATATCTCCTGGCATATCTCTCAATTCCCTGCCTGAAGAACTAGAGACAAAATCAGGGACATATTACCTAACTCTGGCTTTTTCAATAAGTAGTTTAGTGAAAAAAAACACATTTGCTGTTGGAGAACTAGACTATAAAATTGTTTGGTAGGATTTTATGATTCAACCCTCTACTTTTCAGTAGCAAAAATGCCAAATTTAGGAGGGACAGAGGACATGTGTGATGCTAAATCAGGGATGTCCCTGCATTTCGAGAACAGTTGAGAGGTATGACTGCTGGGACTTTTACTATCCCCTTCCCATGTCTCTCAGAGCTAAGGGTGCAGCCACAAAGAAAATCTGTTGTGCCCTTTTGCTCCACCCTTAAGGCTAAGAGTGGCTGCTCTTGGACTCTTAGGGTGCCTTGGACCCTTAGGGTGCCAGAACCTCTCCCCATTGGTTTGTAGTTCTCTCTTTCTAAGAATGTACGAGGAGGCACCCTTATACAGCATGTTTACAACACCAGCGGAGATAAAAGTGGCAAGCTAACAAGTGATATCATATACCCAACTCACAAGCTATCATGTTATCTTGTGATATGTCTCATATGATATATTTTCCAGTTGGGTACATCGCAATGCATACTGAACCAATCAGCAAGCAGCTTTCACAGTGCTGATGGCATCTCAGTATTAGCTATGTGCAGCACTGAAGCCGGCAGTTGACATCAGAGAGAACCAGTTAAAAATTCATACAAACGTTAAAAGCTATAACTAATAAAGAAGATGAAAAAAGCAGCAGCAGAAGAAGAATTAACATTTACAAAGCACTTTACAAGCCATGAGGACTGGTAATAAAGTGACTGATGTTGCATAAACTGAATATATCGTGCAGTGGTCTGATTCAAAATATGCATGTCATCATCACTTGTGCATGAGCAAGACTTTCATAATTACGCTCATGGCTCCATCATGAGTTGCAAGCTACGGTCCTGACCCCTCACACATGAAGATAAACTGCATGGGTCAACCTATTGTATAGAACCATAGGAGTGTTCTACAGCTGTTCTGTAAATATATACAGTTCCTACTTGCCTACCATTTATTAGTGCAAAAGACCCCAAATGTGTTGTTTGCTTTTTTTTTTTAAAGGCACTGCATTCCCCTGTGCTTATTTGCTTCTATCCTGCCTTTTCCAACTCAAGCAACTTTGGTAGCTGGGGACTGCTTTTGAAAACATGACTGGAGTGCCAACAAAGTAACAAACAAGCAGCTTGTTGTGGTCCTAATTAAAATCACATCAAACAACCACCCCATGCAGGAAACAAAATGGGACAAGTGTGTTTCTAATGATATATTTTCATAAAAGAGTGAGTCATCGGCAAGCTTTAACTAAGCTTGAACAGTTCCATGAGTGATGGTGGTAGCTGATGTCAGGGAAGGGGGGGGGAAGGGGGTAGGAAGTTGATTTTTGCCGATGGAGCTGCTGTATTTAGTAATGAGTCTACGGACCAGATGGGCAGCCAGACTGTGCAATTCAAGTTATCAGCTGAGGTTTCTGAGCCTAGGTGGTTTTAATTATCACTCTGTAAGGCTAGCTAGCCTACACCTGTTGGTGTACTCTCCACGTCCCAACCCCACGCTGATCAAATGTGCACAGTCCAATCCCAAAAAGAGTAGAAGCAGGTTACAGGAGAACATACAGGCTGTGAAGGAGAACTGTTCTACCAAGCACACTGTGATCTGTCCCATGGAACCTGCTTTAACTGATGACCTAGCTCCCCACCCCCATCCTTTCCAGACAGACCTCAGAAATTGGAAGGCAACTTATCAGAACACTCACCGCAGTAGCTTTTTTCACCTCCCACCACTACCAACACTGAAGCCTCTGGTCTGTAGAAAGGCCTAATGGCATTCTGTCCCTCCCACAAGGCACTTAACCATAAACCTACATCTCCCTATTGTGCTCATGACAGATGTCCACCACAATGTATGGCATATCACCACTGGATATACATAGAAACACAGACCTAGTCAGCATCCAGCCTGCCCATAAACAGATTCCTACCTCTCCATCAACCTAATGCCTTGAAGGTTTTTTTCCTACCCATCCCATCGTCCTAAGCCCCCACCACCACCTCCCAAGCTCCTACTTTGCTAGATTTAGCGTATGTGCACTGCAAAACCAGATCCATGAAAGAAGTAAGCGTACAGTAATTCACAACTGCTGTGATATGGCAGCATTGGGAGGATTTTGCAGGGGTTCAAGGCAAATCAACAACGGTCACCATACCCGCAGTGGCAACTTACCATTTTCAAACAAGATAGGTAGGGGTTGCTACCCAGGCAAATTGATAAATCCAATGCTCTACATTAAGGTTTCTGCTAGGTGGCCAGTTAAAAATCTTCCTAGCCAAAATGAAATGACAGGTAGCCAAAATAGCTGGATCATTTTGGTACAGCCAAAACTGGTTAATCGTTGAATCTATAGGACCATTTCTTCAAAACTGTTAAAACCCAGTGTGGCCTCTGATGTTGAAAATAGGAGAGAAAAACTGTGAGGAGCTTGTTCCAACAACAAAGGCTTGACGGTAACCCTACTGAAATGTTTGAGTTATTATTCAACTCACCAGATAAACAGTAAGGCCTGGGTTTCCAATGGTTTAGATGCAGGACTTGTGGCACTTGTTGTGTCGCAGCTGTTTCATTGCAAAGGTGCTAAAATGTTTGCAGACCATTTTCGAAAATGTTGACACATTTACAACACTTTACACACTTTACAGCAACAAAATGGTGATGCATGTGTCATTTATGATGCCAGCCTTACTGCACTTGCAGATTGAAATTAGATGTTTTCTGTGCTCTAACAGTTTTGTCACAAGTACCACAAGTGTGGTCAAAATCATACCACAACTATCTGATAATCCAGCCCTAAAAGTTAAATGCATGCAATTCATTTTTTATGAAGACATTAACTGCCTAAAATTGCACCAATGTTTTGCACCTTGAAAACAAGTGTTTCCTCAAGGTGTTTGGCATTAATATAAACCAAATCAAACCTTTATTTTTAAAACGTATGAGTAGGCATAGGGTAAATAGGGAGGGGTATCACAAGCAGGAGGAGGGAGGTGGTGTTACCACTGCGTAGGTCTCTGGTAAGACCTCACCTGGGGTAATGTGTCCAGTTCTAGAGGCTGTATCTCAGACAGGATACAAATAGTGTGCAGGCCAGGCAGTCCAGAGGAGGGCAACTGAAATGGTGCAGGGATTGCATGAGAAATCTTATGAAGAGAGACTGATGGATCTCAACATGTACGCCCTGATGGAGAGATGGGAGATGGGGACACGATACAGACCTACAAGTACCTCATTTGAGTGAACAGGGTACAGAAGTGGAGTCTATTTTAAATGATGAAGTGCACCAGGACAAGAAGGCATGCAATGAAGCTGGAAGGGAGAAGTTTAAGAGGGGTGTGAGGAAGTACTGCTTTAATGAAAGAGTAGTGGATGGAACAGTCTTCCAGCAGAGATAATGGGGGCAAAAACAGTGGGGGGCTATCAGAATACATGGGATATCCATAGAGGAATACTGGTAAATAGACAGGGAAGGAGGAGGGTCGCTGAAGACCAGTTAGTATCTGCGGAGGCAGAATAGGCAGGAAACATATGGGCAGACTGGCTGGGTCAAGAAGTTCTTTGCAGCCAACAACTTCTATCTTCTATGTTTCTGTCCATCTATGCATTAGTATAGCTCCATTATTTTTGTATGATCAGCACCATCTGTTTCTATGTTCCTATCATGGCTTAATTCTCATTTTGTATATATTAGCAAGCTATAAGACACAACAAGGTATGGGTTATGGCCTGATTAGATCATGCCCCAGGTGCGTTATGAAAAAGAAACACAATGTTAAACCAGTACACATTAATAAAAGGTGCCCCTTGTTTCTGCAAAAATAGATACTAAAAACATTTTACAGTTTTTCTGTATGTTGGTTTCTTTAAATTGTCAAGTTTCCTTAGTGTCTTAAACCTGCAGTTTATAAATGGTTTATCTCTTAAACACCTTTTATAATTTCTACAACATTGACTTGGCAGTGTGTGATAGTATTTCTTTTATTTTATTATTTTATGCACTCAATGCAGCCGAATGTGAAAATCATTTACGACTACCAACCTTTCTAAGAAAACTCTTGGCAGCCATCTGATTTTATTCTTTGATCAAAGGTTTTCAGAAAACAAAGAGCTGTACATTGCATGTGTAATTTATAGATTGGCACCATACCCTGCACTGCAAATCTAGTATGGAATCAAATTAAATTCTCATCACATTTTCAGTCTAGTACAGTATTTGCTTTCAAACAGCTGTCCATGTGCGTACATTTCCTTCTCGGTACTGAGTCAGTATGTCGGATGCTTAATAGCATATGACAGAAGCGCTGAACAGAAACAGCGCAGTACGTGACAGTGAGATGGTGCAATATCGCAAATGGGTCTCTGCATGGTACTGCATCCTCTCACTGTCCCAGGCAGAGGATAAGACCTCTGTTGGGATAGGGTTCTACTGAGCAGCTGCTGTGGCTTGACAAGATGAGCCACTAGCAGCAAGGGACACAGGCAGAGCGTTTGAGGCCAGGTTCGATTTCTGGTCCCAGATGCATAGAAATTTTATTTTTTTTCACGCTTTGTGCAATATTTACTTTAAACCCCTCCAGAGTTAGTTATTTTAGTTGTGTGGGGGTTGGGGCGGCAGAGCCCCCCCGCAAAAAAAGACTTATGCTGCATGCAAGAAATTGTGCTGTATTGGCAGCTCACTATATGCATGCAGCATAATGTCTTGCGACATTATGACCTTGTGCCATTCTTTTCCAGGCAGTCTGTTGCTGTTTGCTGCTTGTTTTATACAGTGAGGCACTAAACTGGGCATAATTAGGGCTGTAAGTTTGTCACAGCAGTCATACACGTCATTGATTCCATGACGTTTGATCTTTATTCAGGACTTCCATGACTTTCACTAGTGACATCAGAATGTTGCAATGTTGACAGTGCCACAACATTTACTACTGTTTACTAATGATTTCATGAACAAACCTTGTCCTTGATAAACTTACATTCCTAGGCAAGATCACTAAGACATTTGTTTTCAATAGAAGTGTTTATTGTCCTCCAGGATGGCTAGGATGGCTGTTTCAGCCCTGTCCCTGCCAGTCACAGATGTCCTTCAGCTCTTCCAGTGAACTAGAGAGATCAGGCCAGCAGCATTACGGTCAGGGCTTCATGTAGCCTGTCCTCCATTTTCCTCCACATTTTTTCCTGGGCTCAGCTGGATGTGCAAAGAGCATGATGAGCATGATCTGCCTCTGTGGAGGCTCCCATAGCACTCTGCATGCTGGTCCTTCCCCCTAATTTTGGGACTCGCACATGCCACCACCTGAATTCCTCCAGATGGCAGTCGAATGGTGAGTCACGGAAGCCACCCTAACTGAGGGAAGAGAACAGTCCTACAAATGCTAAATCTTTCCTCTCCCGGTTGAGCCCCTGAGTGGCCTGAGTCTATTCCTGAACTCGGGTCACCAGCGTGACAGCAGGGAGGTGTGGATGCCTTGACACGTCATGCCACTGGGCCGGCAGTAGCTTAGACATTAATACTGAGTGATGCCATCATTGTCAATTTACTGTACGTGTAACTCCTGATCGGCTCTGGTCAATCAGTAAGTTCACAGGCCTCAAAGAGGGTTAACTCTAGCCAGCCTGGAGACTCCCTGCTGGCTGGGTTGGCTGAGTGTTTTCAAGGGTGTGATGCACTCCTGGTGACTGAGTCATCAAGTGTGGCTGTTTACTCAGTCCAGTTTTGTTCAGTTCCAGGAAAGGAGCTAAGAGGAACTACTGTCTGCACCTGAAGTGGCTGAAGACCTTGCTGGAAGTGAAACCCCATCCACCTCGGGATCTTGGTGGTGGTCGGACTCCTCACCATGGTGTTCCCTGTGGGGTGGACATCCCACAGTATGCAGATCCTCAAGGGAAGCTACTTCTTTGCACACAGTTAAGATTGCAGGATAGCAGGGGAGGTACCCTGTAATGGGGTGGTTCTACCTTTTAGCCTGGGGTCTTTTGCTCCTTGGGGGCTGTCAGACTAGGAGGTGAGGATGCAAGTCTTGAGGCACTTGCAACTCACCCAGTAAGAAGTGCTCCTCTTTTACCCTTTCTAAATTGTGTGGTGAGCCCACAGGTCCTGGATTAACTGGGACCAAAGCATGAAAAGGGTGAAGATTATGTAGGCTTCAAGGCCTAGAAACATAGAATTTGTTGGCAGATTAGGACATCTAGGCCCACCTAGTCTGCCCCTCTTTCCCTGCCTTTTCTGCCAATGCAGACTCTACATGTCTCTGGCCCCCTCCTCCCCATCCCACTTTGATACCAGTTTTCCTTTACACCTAACCCATGCATACTTGAAGCCCACCAGTATTTTTACCCCCACAACCCCCGCTGGAAGTTTGTCCCAGGCATCCAACACTGTTTCAAGCACTTCTTCACATCTCTCCAGAATTTACACCCTCCAACTTTATTGCATGTTCCTAGCACTTGTATACCTTCTTTTCTGAAGAATGCTCCCTTTTGGTACCTTATTCACCTATTTGAGGTATATATAAGTCTCAATCATGTCCCTGCTCCCTTCCTCATTTCTTCCAGGGTGTACATGTTTAGGTCCCTCAATCTCTTCTCATAGGAAATTTGGTGCAGACTCTGCACCATTTTTGTTGTCCTTCTCTGGATGGCTTCTACCCTGTCTCCTTTTTGAGATGTGGTCTCCAGAACTGGACACAGTATTCTAGGTGTGGTCTTACCAATGACCAATACAGTGGCAACATCACCTCCCTCCATCTGCTGGTGATACCCCTCCTAGTGCACCTCAGCATCCCACTGACTTTCCCTACTGCTTTGTCACATTGCCTTGCCACCAGAAGGTCATCCATTAAGATTACCCCAGGTCCCTTTCCTGTTTAGTGACCATCAGTACCTCCCCCCCATTCTGTTCTCTGCCTTGGAGTTCCTGCATCTAAAGAGAATGATTTTGCAATTTTTTGCATTGAAACTCAGCTGCCATACCCTTGAATAGTCCTTGAGCTTTTTCAGGTCTCAGTTCATTCTCTTCACCCCCGCCGGCGTGTCCACTCTATTGAAAATCTTGGTGTCATCTGGAAAGAGGAACACCTTCCCTTCCAGTTCTTCTGCAGAGTCACTTATAAAGACATTAAAGAGGACTGTACCCAGTACCGAGCCCTGGGGAACCCCACTGGTCACGTTCCCTTTCCCCAAGTGAGTGTCATTAACCATGACAATCTGTCACTTATCCATCAGACAATTATGTACCCAGTGTACCATGTTGGTCCCCCCCCCAGCCTCCCAGTTATTTTTAATAAGCCTTCTATGTGGCATGGTGGCAAAGGCCTTGTTGAAGTCCAAACAGGCCATGTCCTCTACTCCCCCGATCTATTTCTCTGGTCACCCAGTCAAAGAAATCTATCAGGTTTGTCTGACATGATCTCCCTCCCATGAATCTGTGCTGCCTTGAGTCCTGTAATCTGCCAGATGCAACGTAATCTACCAGTCTTTCCTTTAGAAGTGCCTCCAATAGTTTCCCTAATACTGATGTCAGACTGACTGGCCTGCAGTTGCCAGCCTCTTCCCTGCTGCTGCTCTTGTATAGAAACATAGAAACTGACAACAGATTAGGGCCACTTGGCCCATCCAGTCAATCCTTTTTCATTGCATTGCTTCTGCTTTACACCCTTCCAGGTCTATAGCACTTTCTCTTCCCCTCTTATATATCCCTTATGATTCTCTTGTGCTTATCCCAACTTTTTTGAATCCCTCCACTGTTTTCACCCTCACTACCTCCACTAGAAGACTATTCTAGGCATACGCCACCCTTTCTGTGAAGGATTATTTCCTCTCATCTCTCCTGAACCTATCCCCCTCCAGCTTCATCTGGCCCCTTGTTCTAGAGTACCCTTTCCTCCAAAAAATATTTCCCACCTCTACCTTATTCACCCCCTTGAGGTATTTAAATGTCTTGATCATATCCCCCCCCCCCGAGGATGTACCTGTTTAGTTTCTTTAGCCTCTCCTCTTAGGACTTCTGATGTAGACCCTGTATCATCTTGGTAGCCCTCTTTGGATGGCCTCCACCCTGTCTATGTCTTTCCTGGGATGTAGCCTCAAAAACTGGACACAGTACTCCAGGTGGGGTCTTACCAAAGACCGATATAGTGGCAACACTACTTCCTTCCTCCTCCTGCTGGTAATACCCCGATCTATGCACCCCAGAATCCCACTAGCTCTCCTGATCTCCTTGTTGCATTGTCTGGTCACCTCAGATCATCCAATATGATTACGCCCCAGTCCCTATCCTGCTTGATTGTTGCTAGTATCTCTCCCCCCATTTTGTACTGTATCCCCAGGTTTCTGTGACTTAAGTGCATTATTTTTCATTTTTTTTGCATTACACCTTAGTTGCCAAACTTTTGACCACTCCTCCAATCATTTTAAATCCTTCTCCATCCTTTGCACACCCGCTGGAGTGTCCACTCTGTTGTAAAGGGATCCGTACTGCAGCCTGACATGTAACTTGACGACAAACTATTTCCCGACATCAAATTTCCGACTGGGTTAGTTTGCCAACACATCCTATCCTGTATGAACAATTGCCTGACTGACAACCCCCACACCCCTCGAATGACAGCAGATCCCAGAGTGCATGCCTGAATAATCATGATAAAAAAATGGATTGTTGCTTCAGAGCAGTACCAGTATTGCCAAACTGCTCCAAAGCCTTCCCTAGTGCCTTGCTAGTTTACAAAGGAGTTTTACTCCATAAAAAAGTGAACAGCAGCTGGAGTTTAATGAATAAATAAAAGGGAGCAGAGGCTCCAGTTCATGTCACCAGCCACTGAAAGTGGCAAATGCAAAATGGAATTGATAGTAGCGAGCGGAGCTTGAAATGATCCGTCTTGTGGGAACTGGGAGCTGCTGTGCAAAATTATGAATGAAAGTTGTAATTTAGCAGGAGACACTACGAGCAGATACATTTTATAATTCCTGTAGTGTCTCCATGAAATTAAGTGCTCAGCCTGAAAAAGTGTCTTGTCAGTGTGTTTAATTTAGCAGGAGACACTATGAGCAGAGAAATGTAATACTGGTCGGGCAAATTATTCTGTCGGCAAATTATACTGAACGAGAGCTCAGTTTTCGGGAATTTACAGTTGGGAGGTTACTTGTCGGGAGGACAAACGTTGGGAAGTCATACCAGACCCATTGCAGATCTTGGTGTCATCCGCAAAGAGGCAGACCTTCCCTTCAAGTTCCTCTGCTATGTCGCTAATTAAGACATTAAAGAGGACTGGTCCTAGAACTGAACCCTGCAGGACCCCACTGGTCACTCTTCCCTCTGCACAGCGAACTCCATTTATCACTACCCTCTACTCCTATCCCTTAACAAGTTTCTTACCCAGGTTACCACCTTTGTGCCCACCCCCATGCTACCCAACTTGTTTACCAGCCTTCTGTGGCACAATGTCAAAGGCCTTACTGAAGTCCTAGTAGGCCATGTCCACCACTCCTCCTTGATCCAGCACCCTGGTTATCCAGTCAAAAAAAATTATTAGATTTGTTTGGCATGACCTCCCCTCAGTAAAGTCATGCTGCCTCAGGTTCTGCAGTCATTTGGATTCCAGGTGTTTCATGATTCTTTCCTTTAATAATATTTCCATCAGTTTCCCTACTACAGATGTCAGGCTGACAGACCTGTAATTTCCTGCCTCCTCCTTGCTACCACCTTTGTGAAGTGGGTCTACATCCACCTTTCTCCAGTCCTCCAGGACCACGCTAGTCTCCAGTGAACTATTAAATAAGTTTTTTAAGGGTGCAGCTAGTACCGCCATGAGTTCCATTACACTCTTAGATGCGCTCCATCTGGACCCATGGTTCTGTTCACCCTCAGAAGAGCCAGTGCCTTCCTGACCTTCTCTTCTGAAAAGGGATTGCTGTTCACTCCCCCCCCCATTTGTGGTCCTTCCTTTTCTACAGTGAGCACCGAGCAGAAATGCTTCTTTAAGATGTTTGCCTTTCCCTGGTACTCCTCAGTACAGCCCTCTCCCACTGTGTTATCCCTCCCTTGGTCTTTCTTTTTCCTCTGATATACCTGAGAAATGTCTTGTCCCCCCCTCGATACTGTCTGGGCTACTCTTTCCTCAGCTTGCACTTTTGCAGTCCTTACTATCTTACCTGCCTCTCTCCATTTCCCCAGATAAACTTCTCTGTCCTCTTCCCTCTGGGTCTCCTTATACCTTTTGAATGTCGCTGTTTTTTTCCCTTAACTTTTCTGCCACTTTCCTCGAGAACCATTATGGTCTCCTCCTCTTTTTGCTTTTGTTCATTTGCCTGATGTACAAGTTTTTTACCTTCACTATGCTCTCTTTTAATCTGGCCCATTGCCCTCCACCTGACATCTCCCCCACCAGATTCTCTCAGAGGCATTCCCCCATCTTTGTTAAGTCAGCCCTTCTGAAATCCAGGACCCTTGTCCTTTTTCAGCTGACTTATGCTGTTCTTTTATTAAACCATACTGTGCGATGGTCACTGGTCCACAGATAACTTCCCACTTTGACGTCTGCCACACTGTCTCCTTTCATAAGTACCAGGTCCAGTATTGCCCACTGGCAATACTGTAGGTTCACTGACCAGGTGCCTGAGGAATGCCCACTGTAGGGAGTCCAAGATGTCTCTGCTTCTAGCCGATGCTGCAGAAGGTAGGCTTCATTCTACATCTGGCAGATTAAAGTCCCCCACCAGCACCACCTCCCACTTCTTAGCAATTTTACCTATGTCTTCCAGCATCTCTTTGTCTAAGTCCTCTCCTGTGTTGGAGTCTTGTATACCACTCTAATTCGAATGGTGGCTCCATTTCCAGTCTTGAGGTAGACCCACAACACCTTAAGACCCCCTTGAATTCCCTGTACCTCCATCACTTTGATATTTTCCTTAATATAAAGCACCACTCCCCCACCTTTCCTACTACCCTGTCTCTTCTAAACATTGTGTATCCAAGTATGACCATTTCCTAGTCATGGTTGCTAGTGCACCATGTTTCAGTGATGGCCACAATATCCACGCTTGCCTCAGTCATGGTGGCCTCCAGGTCTGGTATCTTATTTCCCAGACTTCCGGCACTGGCACGCATGGCTGTCCAGATTTTGTCAGTCCTACTCTTATCCCTTCTTACATTTTCTAGTTGTTCCACCTTTCTCTCCTTTTCATACTGCCTATTCCTCTTCCTCTTCCCCCTTTCCTCCCATGCTGATCCCTTGCACCCTTGGTTATCCTTCATTTTGGTGGTGGAAGTCTTTTTCCTAAGAAATTCTCTACCTTCCATCATAGCCTGTGAGGGGGGGCAGTTTCTTCCACCCCTTTGTCTTCTGTCACCCACCTTGACTAGTTTAAATGTTCATCGAAGAAACATTTAAACAATCCACTAAGGAGTGCCATTCCCTTCCGGATGGATGTAGGCCAGGACTGTCTGGATGGATGTAGGCCAGGACTGTCTGGATGGATGTAGGCCAGGATTATCTGGATGTCCAGGACATTTTTATTTATTTTATTTAGTTTTTGTTAACTGGGTAGGTGCACTAGTCATAAAATTATAATTTTCAGGCACGATCCAGGAAAGTACATTACAGAAAGCATACAACATTCCAAAAGTACATATCAGGTACAGTCAGTGGGAGGCAATAAACAATAATAAAAACCTTGACAATCAAGTCGTTAAAAGAACAGCATGGTTTGACTTTGATAACCTAAACAATGTAAGACTAAGGTGAAAAAGGCAAATGGAGACAGAGAGCAGAACAGAAGGAAGGTAAAGAATGACAGAGACACGTATGACAAGTATGGTGACAGAGACAGGTATAAGGGCTGAAGGGGAAGAAGGAATGGAGTGGAACTACATGTGCTCTTCTCCAGTCCTCTGGGACTACCCCTGTTTCTAGAGAGTTACTGAATAGGGCTTTCAGAGGTTCAGTCAACACCTCCCTGAGCTCCTTCAATACCCTTAAATGTACCTTATCCAGCCCCATAACCTTGTCCACTCTCAGGTTTGCAAGTCCCTTTGGGACTCTTTCCTTTTCCAAAGGACTTGTGTCTACTTCCCTCCTTCTGTGGTTCCATAACCTATGTGTGACCCATTCCCTCCCACTTCCACTCTGAAGACAGAATAGAAGTATTTGTTCAGAATATCTGCTTTTTCTGATTGTCCTATGCACAGTCTTTCTGCATCCCCCAGCTTCACAATATCCTTCATTGTCTTTGTTTTTTCACTTATATGCCAAAGAAGGGTCTTGTCCTCCTTTGTTACCCGTCTGGCTATTCTTTACTCAGCTTGTGCCTTAGCACCCTCACCTCCTTCCCTGCTTCCCTTTATTTTTGCTGGTACACCTCTCTATCCTTTTCCCTCTGTGTCTCCTTGTATCTCCTGAAAACTGCCCTTTCCACCCTTACCATTGCCGCCATCTTTTTGAGAACCATACTGGTCTCTTTTTCCTCCACATTTGCTCACCTGTTTTGCACAGAGGAGTGTTGCCTTCACCATTCCATCCCTTAATCTGGCCCACTGTCCTTCAGCCTCAATAGAGTATTCCCCTCGCCACAGTGTCTTTGAGGCATTCACCCATTTTTAAAAAATGGGTTACACAACCTTATAGTTGGCTGTGTAATTCCTGGGAGGCGGATACACAGGAATGTAAATTTGGCTACCGTGGATCATCATCAGCTGTCAGCAGAGAAGTGGGTACAGAGTCTAGGGAAGATTGAAAGGATGGAATCCCAGTTTAGCCACCAGACCAAATGCCCATTAGTAAGTCACATTTATATTTCATTACTGGTGCTTTAAATCCTCAGCCTGGTGTCCAAGTTAGGTCATAATGGTTTCTTTTTACTCTTTTTCCTTACTATCATTCTAAGACCTCTCAAGCAATTTGAGTATGAACCCCACTGTGACAGTTAAAGTTCTAAGTGTCCCAGGGTTGTCCATAGCCCCAGAAGAAAGGAAGATGCCAACTGGAGGGTTTGTGCCTCGAAAACATTCCTCGCAGAGTAGGACATTGATGTTTCTGAACAACAATGATAACTGTAAGGAATTAAGTACCTGAATCCCTCCTTGCTGGAACTTACGATTTACTCCAGAATTTGTTCCCATCCCCCCATATGTTGGAGAATGCCTCCCTGAAATATTTGCTTTTTGTATTCTGTATGGCACGTGTGCATTCATTTTGAGCAGTTTTATATTTAATTATATCCCCAGGTGTAGTTGTGGATCGAGCATGGAGCCCAAGGTGGTCCCTATGTTTGAGACGTGTTATGAGCTCGGGGGTTATCTATGGGTTTGACCATCCTTTGACCTTAAACTTCTTCACAGGTACATATATGTTGCAGGCCACAGTAAAACAGTTGATGATCATGTCCAGGGCTTGGTTGATATCATTGCCTGAGTCAAGTGTAGACCAATCCAGTCTGAGTAGATGGGTATTTAGTAGCTGTAGGTTCCCATGCTTCATCACCCTGGTGTAGATTACCTTAGGAGGGGTTTAGCGAATTTATTAGCCAAGGTACAGATAATGGGTGAGTGGTCACTTATGTTGTCAGGAAGTACCGAGACCTTGGAGATTTGTTCTAGACGATTTGACATAAACCAGTCAATTAGCGAAAGTGGCCCAGTCCTATAATTGCACCTGGTGGGAGTGGAGGCAAGTTGGGTGAGGTGCTGTGCCATGACCGCATCCTTGTATACGCTGGCCTCAGGTGAAAGCCAATTGTTGTTGAAGTCGCCAGTATTATAATTTCCACATTGTGATGAAGGCCCCTTAGGTACTCCATGACCCTATCGAGGCCATGGGCCTGTTCCTTAGAGGGCAAGTATACAGAGGCTATAGTCAGCACCTTATTGTGGGCACCAAGAAGTTATTTGATGGCAAGGACCTGGGATGGCGATTCATGGTTTGAGAATGGAAAAATATGCCCCTTTAAGGAATCTCTCAGGTAGATGACACAGCCCCCACCATGTTTTGAAGTCATGTCCAGCCTGAAGATATTGTATCCAGGGATGGCACTGCATTGTCAGGTACCTTAGGGTTAAGCCATGTTTCAACAACAGATAGGATACTGGGGTCATGTTGGCGCACCAAGGTTTGGAGGCTATCTAGTCTGCTGAGGAAGCTACCAACATTGATAAATGCCAGTGTGAGGGAGCTTTCCCTTCTGCTCTGAGGGCATAAGGTCGATCCAGGAGGACCCGGGTTGGAAAGGACATTGCCCAAGAGCAGGTGTAACATTAGCAGGATTCTGAGGAGACAGATTATTAGCATTTTTTGCATGAGCAGTGCTGGGTGAGAACAGCAGATCAGTGAGGAAGCTTTAAGAGATTAATAGAGAGAGGGAGATCAACAAAGGGGGTTGGGAGACAGACAGCTCTAAGCTCCAGAGATCTAGTACTGGGAGCCAATGGGGGCAGGATGGGGTAGGGGAGGAAGGATCTTAAGTGTATTTAAAGGTGGCCTGGGAGGGGGAGGAGGTGGATGAAAAATTCAGCAGCAGAAGCAGCAGCTGTGGAGGCCAGGTCTATGTATAGACCATACCTGATGCTTGTTTCCAGGGGGGTCAGTGGCAGTAGGCTTCTTGGCACTGAGAGAGGCAAAGAGTGTTGTCCAGGTGTGCAGGAAGTGAATCACAGATGGTGGTAGGTAGCCCAGTGGGCTACAAGGATGCCTGTTGAAAGAGTGACTGGACAGGGATTTATAGCACTCTGAAGTGGTAGGAGTGAAAATAAAATTAGCACACAGACAAAGAGCTGCAATTTACTAAAATAGGGCCAAATCAGAGGCACCAGCTCTGTAACTGAGATTTGTAAAATAAGAGGGTCACTGTCGGGGGGGGAGAAACAAAGTGAGGAATTAAATTGGTAGCTGCACTGGATTAAAATATAACAAATCAGCAGGCTATGGAGACTTTCAGGAAAGAAATCCTGAAACTCCTGAAACTCTGTACTCTAATAATCTTAGACACAACAATTGAGATAGCAAGTTTAACATAATACAAAAGATGACTGTAAGCAGTGGCACAGGAAAAAAATCTGCAGAGGGGAAGCTGTGTGGAACAACTTGGCACACTGGAACTGAAAATCAGTCCCTGCAGGGAGACAGAATCCCCATAAGTGTAGGGTTTCAGCTGCACTTAAGGAATTTGTCTATGGTAAAAAATTAGTAACGTCCTTAAGGATGGACTTCCTGAAAACTGAACACATCAGACTTGCTCAGAATTTTCCAGGACAAAAGCCTGGCAAAGTATAAGCATGATGTTGGGATTTCGGAATATATCAGCATTCTCTCCTCTCTTTTGTGACTCCCATTTACCTTTTTCAAACATCCTTGTAACTTGAATGCAGGAGAATTTCTTAATCATCTGTACAGAAACAAATACTTCCTAACATGAACAATTCGTAGACACTTTTAATCTTCAGGCAGTCAAGTTGTTAAAATATCTCCATATTAGAGAAATAATCGTAAAATGTATAGGACCTCTGGAAAAATCTCTCCAGTCCCCTATGGAAATGTTTCTTGAGCATCTTAATTCCTTACAAAAATTAATTGGGAAAGTTTATAGATACACAAGAGGTGTAACTGTAGTACATCTGTCATCTGGGAGAAGAGCTTGGGATAAGGACACGTGAGCAATACTTACAGATCCTTAGTGGACAAAAGCTTTAGCAGCCTTCTTGGCAATCTCTCACAATAATAAACTTCAACAGATTCAATATAGTACACAGAGTATACTACACACATCGGCAAGATTAAATAAATTTTATGCTGCTATTTCTGATAGTTGTCGTCATTGTTGAACAAATAAAGGGACTTTGTTACATATGTTTATAACATGCTCTCTTAACTACATATTGGCGAAAAAATGTCCAATTACTAGCTGAAGTGATAGGGGTCAACATTCCATTTGACACAGGAATAATCCTGTTTGAGATTCTGGATGAAATTAAATTGGAGGGAAAAAAGGAGAGCCGAGCAAACCTAATTTTACTAAATGCAAAAAAAAAAATGATACTCTGACAACGGAAAAATCCAAATCCACCAGTATTTAAGAAGTTATTAAATATGTTGATTGATTCAGCAAAATTTAAAAGGGCATACTATAACATGTCTGAAGAATGAATTCGATTTAAAGAGCTATGGCTACCCTTTTTTAGGGTGGACACCCCCTGGACGATATGAACTACATGGGTATTGCTGGGCTGTGATGAGTGGATATATTACTGAAGCTGGGGTCCAGTGATGGTTCCTAGAGAACTTTATACCTGTATGCAATGTTGAATTATACCTCTGAGCCCATTTCCATTGTTTCCATTGTTGGGGTATCAACAAATTCATACTCCATCAATGGAAAGATCCAAATCCACCAGTATTTGAAAATTTATTAAATGTGATGATCGATTCAGCAAAAATTGGAAAGGGAGCACTATAACATATCTGGAGAATTAATTCAATTTAATGAGTTATGGCTACCCTTTTGGGAGATCTACAAAGGAGTGTATGAAAGAGGTACTATAATCAGCTCTAGATTATTTTTCAGGGTGGACAGCCCTTGGATCATATGAACTACATGGATATGACTGGGCTGTGCTGAGTGGCTACATTACTGAAGATGGGGTTGAGTGATGGTTGCTAGAGAACTTTAAACCTTTTATGCAATGTTGATTTATATCTCTGAGCCCAGAAAAGGAAAAAAAGATATATATATATATATATATATATATAGAGAGAGAGAGAGAGAGAGAGAGAGAGAGAGAAAGAGAATTTGGGAGCTTGTGGTACTCCTTTTAGCATGCTCCCTTTGATCGCATGTTAAATTGCCTGGCTGGCAGCACTTTTCCTTAAAGGAGCCAATTTAGGCAATTTTATGAGTAGCCACTGTAGGCATTTCATAGTTAGAACCAAACTGTTAAGTTTCACTTTGGCATCTGGTGGTTTAGCTTGTTAACATTGGAATTCCAACCTGAAAATTAAGAGAACCCCTTTTCCATGAAGATGAAAGAAAACAGCCAATTCAGGCAGTAAAATTATTTTACTTCTTAGATATACCATGGGGTGGGAGTTATGCACTGGACTCTGTCTGTTTGTTGATAGCATGTCACAAAACCAGTAGCACCCCTCAGAAGAAATGTTATCTGAACACTGTGAATAACGCAAAGGTAAGAGCATACTAGTTTTGGAATGTGTAACTCCCCAAATTGCAGAATGATTTTGGATTTAGACTTAATTGGAGAAAATGTTCCCAGAATTTGGGGAACTGGAACAAAATAGGATTCCCCCAGCCTGTGGTGACCTGACAATATCCAACTGGCCAACATGTAAATTCCAAGTCACTGGACACCATCTAGAGAGAACTAGGTAATTCATGTTTCTGGAAGTTCAGCCATTGTTGAACATTGTCACTCATCAATAGAATTGACAAGTCCCTCCTAACTCCCATGACTGGAGGACCCTTCCTCCAGTAGAAAGGGGGAGTTTACTGGCTGAAAGGAGGGACATTTACCCATATCTTACAGAACTTTCTTCCTCATGGGCAAAGGGGGGTTGCCTAGTCCTATCCAGACAAGGTGGGAGTCTACCATCCACACCTCCATTCCAAGCATGAGGAACCTATCTGTACTGTGTACTGCTCATCCATTCCCAACTATTTGACTTTCCCAGAGACTCCCAAGCTTCCGCCAGTCTAATCCTGTCTGTCTCCCAAGCACATCACCACAGTCATTGTATCACAGTTTACCCAATAGATAAGCTTAACTGGTCATACCCTACATTTGACAACTTTACCTCAGCTTGAGTGTACAGTATTGGGTCCATGACTGAAATAATATCTTGCTATATCTCCACCCCATCTTGCCCTCATGCATGATCCCATCTCCACATTCATTTGATGCTAAGCTTGGTACATGGCACTGTGGTTCTCAGCATGTCTCTAGAGGAACCTCTGGACCATGTGTGACCGCAACAATGTCATGCCAAGCCATCTCCACCACAGGCATAACACATCGTCCTTTATGAGCCATGCAGAAGTTGATCAAGGTCCCTTACACAAGATAATTGCCACTCAGAAAAATCATTAGCAAATCTGATGGTTCACCTTGCCACCCTTCTGCATTCAGCTTAGGGAACAAATCCTTCTAGGGCATTCTTCACTACCTTGGTCATATTATCTGGGCCTCCCTAGCTAAAGGCAAAGGTCCCTGCCTCAGATACTGCTTCCCTCTCTGTTCTGCCCAGTGCATGTATGCATTCCCACATGTTAATACCTAAGGAACTATGCGATGTGGACCTGCTCAGTGGGAGACACAATGGAAGACAGGTTGTAACAAATGCAGGTGAACATAAATGTTAAAGGCTCATGATTTCCACAACCCTAATGTCTGAATCTAAGTATCATATCTTTTACCTTTACAGTCATGGTTGCACCTATCCAGAAGAAATGCATCCTGTAGTCTGATAGATAGAGCCCTGATGTCCCAAAGACATTTCATGAATATGGAGGAACTGGTACTGGGTGAAAGTAAGTCCATCATCATGCCTGAAAAAACTTCCCCACCAATGATGGCCACTGTGTACTTTGAAAGCCATTTCTCCACTGTCTGCTCCACCCATGCTAGGACTCATATGATACATCAGCACTCCCAGCCTGACTGGCCCATCTAGGACCTGCCCAAATGCACAAACACCCTGGCCTTGGTGGCTACAACATTGGTTCTCTTAAGGCCTTCTGTATGTGGACACAGAAACTTAGACAATGATGGCAGAAAAGGACTCACAACCCTACTCAACCATACCTATAGTATGTTGTGAGTACCCTAAGGGTCACTCACTCCTGTTCCCTCATGCCATCCTCCCACTCACCTTTTTCAGCTTCATATGCTGTCTCACCTGTGTTTTGATCCAACTAAAGTTTTGGCATGGGTTCCTCCTTTGGCAGCTTACTCCACTTTTCCACAACCTTCTCAATAAAAAACATCACTTTACATCTCCCACTTGCCAGTTGCATTGAGGTCTCCCTTTCTCCTGTGTTCACACACTTATTGTGAACAAATTCCTGCTTTCCACCCTGTTTACTCCTTATAGAAACTTGTCTCAGTCATGCCACCCTTCTCCCTACCATCCCCCAGCATGCACATTTTGTGGTCCTCAGGCCTTTTCTTATAGTGCTTCCCTTGCTGCCCCTGAACCATCTTGGTGACCCTTCTGTGAATGGCATCTACTTTATCCCTGATCTTCCTCAAGTGTGGCCTCACCAGGGATCTGTACAGAGACAGACTGACCTCCCTTTTTCTGCTGCTATTCCCCTAGCTTGTGCACCCCAGCATTCTCTGTGCTTTTCCCACTGATTCTTTTCACATTGTTTGTAATTATCACTCCAAGGTTCTTCTCCACATTTGTCACCTTCAATTCCACATCCCCACACTGTACTATGCGTTAAGGTTCATAGCCCCAGTGTGCATGACCTTGCACTTTTATCACTCCAAGATTCTTCTCCTCAGTTGTCACCTTCAGTTCTATAAAACAACCCTGTACTCCGTTCTCAAGTTCCTGGCCCCAGTGTGCATGACTTTGCACTGTTATCACTCCCAAGGTTCTTTTCCTCAGTTGTCACCTTCAGTTCTATACACCCACCTTGTACTCTGTTCTCAGATTCCTGGCTCATGATTGTATGATCTTGTACATTTTTGAGCTGCCAAGCATTGGACCTATTTTCCAGCTTCCCCAGATCTTCCCTCATTGCCCTTACACCCTCCTCATTGTCCTCTCTGCTGCAGATTTTCATGTCATCTGCAAAGAGGTTGATCTTTCCATAAATCCCTTCCCTAATGTCACATACTGTATTGTAATCCCCTACAAATGGGGGTTCCTGAAGGCCTTTCCAGAGACTGCTGGATGCTTCATGCCTGGCTGGTGTTTGCCATGAGGCTGCTAAATGTGGGGTTTAGGAGTGCTTGTGAAGCCTCCTCGCGCTGTCCCTTTAAGAGCCGCCTGCTCGCAGGCGGGGTTCTTGTCTGTGAGGGGGACTGCGTGTTTCCTTGCTCAAGTCCCACTCAAGCTGTGCTGTAGTGCCCCCTCTGGGTGGTCACTGGAAAGCGCAAGGGGCGCCCCCTCGACAGGTGTACCTGTTGACAAACAATTACTGAGAGTGATAGCGAAGGTGCAGTTTTGTCTAACCTGCTTTTGTTACAGATGGGACTCTGTGCTGTGCCCCCTCCATGCTGGACCAGGACGTTCTGAAGGACCCAATAAGGTTCAGGGGAAGATAATGTGAAGTACTAAGTGACCAATCAGCAACTAGGACTCTTAATGGAGCCGGAGGACCAATAGAGGAACTGCTTGTAATTCTGGGAAATGGCATTATGGGCTATGGGGATTTTTTGCACCACTGAGGGCCAGAGTAATTGACTGGCATGTAATGCCAGCCAATGGAATCAGGTAGCACCCAAGCTGTGAGGAGTGCCCCATGCTGCTTGAGGCAGATTCATTGTGACTGTGAAGGGAAGGGAGCTCTGAGCTTCTGCGCCATTAGAGTGTTCGCGCGGGAAGAGCGTGAAAGGCCTGAGGTGTCTGTTTGCCTTGTGAGTGCTTCAGACTAAATCTGCCGGCGTGCGGTCAGAGGAGGCTGTGTAGGGACACAGCTACCTACCAGGCTTCACCAGAAGGGGACTGGAGAATCTGCTGAATCACACTCAGTCTATCAGGACATTTGGAGTGGCTGCTACTGCCTGAAGTGGCTGTGAGTTTGTTCAGGTCCTGAAAGCCGCTGCCTGGTATGGTACCCCTCTGTTGTTCTCCATATAAATGTGTGAGGAGGCTTCTGAAGTTCATGCTCAGCCCTGTAAGTGGTGAAGGAAGGGTGTCTGCTGGAGACATGAGTACTGGATCAGGGCAGCTCCCTGTTAAGCTTACAAGCAGTGGCTAAATGTCATTTTTGTTGTACTGTTGACTGCACTAATAGATCTTTCTGCTCATTCTGATCTGCTCCAGAAAGTGAATGCTCATTTGTGTCAGGGCCCCAACCAGCTGCCACGATGGACTAGCCATTAGGGCTTGGGTACCCATTGACAATAACTGATAGGTTCAGGCCTGTGCACAGAGCCATAGGTAGTTAAATATAGGTAATAGTGATAAGCTAATCACCCTGATTTCCCCCGGTCCTTATTATCCCCCTTTAAATAAATCAGATTGTTCGTTTTGCAACTGTACCCAGGCTGGTTTGCATCTTACTGAGGACATACTGCACAGTGGATGTTTGATAGCTGTATCTTACTTTTCAGGGAGTCCCCAGAGTGAGCTGAGTGTTTCAAGCCTGGGGGTAAGTGTTCCAGGGGAAAGCATTGTAATTACTCTGTTTGAGCCACTAGTGGGAAGAAGGGGGGGTTGCAGCAACCCAGAGGACTGTGACCGAGTCAACCTAGACTGTCCTAACCCCAACCTCTGGGTGGAGGCACCCGCCAATGGATCTGGGCCCCTTACCCTGTCATGGCTGAGACAGGCAGGAGTGGTAGCCCTTGAGATAGTGCTCCCTGGGGGTTAGAGTATGTTGAAATTTAAAAGGATTGGACCTAAGATGAGTCCCTGAGGAATCCAATTTGTGATTTCCTTAATCTCTTGAAACTCCCCTTGGAAGACCACCCTCTGAGCCCTTCTTCCTTTCCAATTTCTGCCCCTCCTGCAATTCAGTACCCCGCCCCCAAGTCCTTCAATTTTTTAAGAAGCTGTTCATGTGGGACTGAGATAAAACATGAACCCTCAGACCGAGACTCAATCCAGGGCCACAGCAGTAACAACACCAAATACTAACCACTAGACCACCAGGGAAGCTGACCACCTGGAGCTTATGTCACCTTGGCCACTGGTTCTGAAATCTTGATGGCCCCACGGAAGGCAATCACAAAAGAAAACATCAGGGTGATAACACAGGGTGACGAACACACTGCCAGGAGAACTTCCCTAACAGCCGTAGACTCAATGGGTGCCTAGTATCTGTTGTCTTTGCAACCCCCTCAGCTTCAGTTCTCCAAAGCCTTTCATACACTAAAGACATGAGTTGCTTCCCCAGCCACTCTACCTTAGAATCCAGGCTATTCTGGCTAAATGTTGCCCCACTGCCACAGGAGTCATACTGTCCTGCTTCATAGTCATAAGAAATTGGCACAGCTGATCTTACAGGATTGGCCAGTGCTGCAGTTGCTGCCCTCATCCCAGACCAAAGAAAGCATTCTACCCTTCTGTGTACAGTCACAGCCACAGACAAGGTTAGATAGTTCCTGAAATTTCTCTGATATTTCTAGAGAAATCTCCTGTTTTTTCCATTTCTACAGTAGGGGCAGCAGAGAGAAACTCTTTAGAAATTTTGCGAAATATCTGGAAATATCTGACTATGTCTGTGGCTCCTACTGTAAGTTCTTCTTGTGTTTAGTGCAGTGGAACTGCAGATCAGCTGTCAGATTTCATGACCAAAAGGTCCCACAAGGACTGTGGTATTTGATGTGGCTATCAGCACCAAGCCTCTGAACCTGTGCTACTGAAAATTAGACAAGGCATCCGCAATCCCATTGTCAACCCATGGGACATGTTTAGTTTGAAATGAATGTTAAACAAGGGGCACTCAACCATGTATACCCTGGTCAGATCCCCAAGATGGCATTTGACTCCAGCTGTCCATTTATTATACCTGTGTTTTCTGTCTAGAATAACACCCTTTTGTATATGAGCCTCTGTCCCCAAATGACTGACACCACCATGACTGAAAACAAAAATTCCAATATGGTGATGTTCTTGGTGACCCTCATGGGAAACAGAAGGCCTGAGGCCATGCTTCAGTGCACCAAGCCCCTTCAAAATATGCCCTAAAGTCTTGTCCCCTGAGTTATCAGTGTAGAGCTCTATGCTTGAAAGACTAAAGGAGCTTAATATGTATACCCTTGAGGAAAGAAGGGAGAGAGGGGACATGATAGAAACTTTCAAGTACCTCAAGGGAATCAACAAAGTCCAAGAGGGTAGCATCTTTCAGAAAAAGAGATGTGCAAGAACAAGGGGGCACAATTTGAAGATAAAGGGGGACGGCTCAGAGCTAATGTGAGAAAGTATTTTTTCACAGAGAGGGTTGTGGAAGCATGGAACAGCCTCCCTGAGGAGGTCGTGGAGTCAAGAACAGTGGGGGAATTCAAGAATGCATGGGACAGACATAAGGCAGTCCAAGTGGGGGGAGGGGTAGGAGGAAGATGGCTGTTGGTTAACTAGGATCTGCAGCTTATCTGTTAGGTAGGAAAAAAGGCAGACTAGGTGGGCCAAGCGGTCCTTATCTGCCATCAAATTCTATGTTTCTTGTGTGAAATTTTTCTCCCGGTATATTGACACCCCATAGGATTCATAGAACAGGTACAAGAAACAACTTACGCCAATCAGACTCTCCATTTTTCAATGGAGTAACGTTTTTCTGACATATTGTAGCTTTTTAACCTCTTTTTAAAGGTATTGATTGTATCACTTGATACTATGTCTTCAAGGAGACCATTCCAATGTGCAACCACCCTCTGGTTTATCCAGGCCCCTCTTTTATTTGTTTTATACATTTCACTCCTTAATTGATACCTATGTGCTTTTTTGTTCCTATCTGATATCCTTTCATTAATCCAAGACATTCCCACACGTCCCTGTTTCTGAAGGATATATATGCAAGACATAAATCACCTCTATGGCAACAATATTCTAATGCATATGACACTAATTTTTGAAGTCTCTTTATAATGGAGATGTTGAAGCTTTGCTATATTCTTAGTTGCTTTCCTCTAGACCCCTTCCAACCATCTAATATCTCCCCTATGGTATGGACTCCAGAACTGGGCACAGTACTCCATTTGGAGCCTAACCAATGACTAATAAAGTGGCATTAACACAGAACTCTCCCTACTTTGGATGTATCTAAGTATACAATTCATCATCATACTGTGTTGTTTAAATGACATGTCATTAGTAGTAAGCACCCCAAGTCTTTTTATTGGTTGGTACTTTTAAGTTCTTCACCATTTAGAAAATATTTCGCTAACCTATTTTTCTTTCTGAAATGCATGATGCTACGCTTATTAATATTAAAAGTCATTTTTTGTTCAATTGCCTATATTCCTATTTGATTTAAATCTTCTTGGAAATTGTGAATACCCTGTTCGCTATTTACTACTGCTCCTATTTTACTGTCATCCGCAAACTTACATATCCATTAGTTGTTAGATGTTTGTAATGATGATACAAATAAGTTAAATAAGGTTGGGCCCAAAACGGATCCCTTGGGGACCCACTAGTCACATCTCATAATCATCTAACTAATACAGGTCTCTGTACTGTCAGATGCTCTGATGGTCGCTGGACTGGGCGTGTTGTAAGTTGCAAATTGCAACTAAGTTGTGTTTTCTGCCTTTTGTTCTTCCATTTTGCTCGTTTTTCTCATGTTTTTTACTCGCTTCCTTGCTTCGCTTTAACCTTGCTGCTTAGCTTAGATTTAATAGTTAGTCAGGGTTTTTCAGTGAGGGAGTTAGTTCTGTGCATTACTGGGATTTTAGATCACTCCTGCAGTGTACACTAGGGATGCCTAACAGCCCCTTTTACTGCCCAGACAAAAAGGGATTTTTTCTATTTAGTTTTGCCCCACCTAACATGTGCAATATATGCCCAAGAAACAGATTTGCCATTCCTTGTTGCTAGTTATTCTGAGCTACCCAAAGCTGAGGAGTGGGAGTGAGACTTATTCGGAGGAGGCAGTGTTGTGAAGCTGTAATGGAGTTCATCCAAAGATTATCTCGCCTTTTTGGTCTGGCCGAGACTGCAAACATCTGAGCTGCCATTGCAACCGATATTTTTCCAGTTGGAGCAGGTCTTGAGTCACGCTGGCTCTGAGATAGACCTTGCCGGGGTCAATCATTGGTGTTGCAGGAGGGCCTGACACTGTCCGGTGACCTGCGGCCGGGTTTGCTGCTGCGCAGGGGACCGGGCCGTGGATTAGCCAGGGAGCCGGTTGATGAGCCTGCAACTCTCCCAGGTCCTCAGGGGAGTTGACTGATGGGCTGGCACTAGCCAAGGATTGAAATTGTGGCAGTGAATATCTCCGGCGGCGGTCTCTGTGGACAATGTTTTTTGGGCCCCTGCTTGCTTTTCGACCTCCAGAACTTGGACATTTCTTTGGAGCTTCATCACAAAGCAGACTTTTTACCATGAGGATTGAGCCCTTTGAGATGGTCAGACATTTCATTTTACTTTGGTGAATGAACTTTTGAGTTTCAAGCAGTGAGAGAGCCTGATGAACTTAAGAAATCCCCAGGTAGTGAGAGTGCCTGAGGGGGTCTGAAGACACTTTATGTAATAATTTTAGGATTTAGTGCATCATAGTGAGAGCAGGTGCACTTGAAATCCATTTGTATATTTGAAGCCTGTTTTAGTTACTGTTTTCCCTCAACAATTTGCTCGATTTAGTGCATTCCAGTAAAGCGGAGGTGCACTGTGAAGTTATGACATTTATTTTGTGAGAGTCAAACTCCTCAAAAGGACTCATGTTTACTAGAGACTTCGGTAACTGGCCTTATAGCCTTAGTTTAAGTTGTTGTTAGGCATTTGTTAGAGTTTTTAATATATTAGTTTATTGTATGGGTGGGGGTGGGAGTGTAGGGTTATGTACCTTTTAAGTTTGATTTTGTTCTTTATAGTTGTTTAAACCCCGTCCTCTCTGTGACAGAGAGACGAGGAATTTGTTTGAAGGGGTGGGTTTAATTTTGTGTTTTTGACTGTTTTGATTGTTTCATTATTTTATTTTTATTCGATCTTCCATCAAGTGAGAGATGATGGGCAATTGAATTGTTTATTATTTTCGGTGTGGTTTATGTGTTTACTTTGATAATTGTCAGGAATTGTGGGCTTGGGTGTAGATCTTAGGTCATGGGGTAGTAATATGTGTTGGAGGCCTGCCCCCCAGTTGTGCACTATTCATCCTCTGAACTTCATGACCTCCACCCATTTTTCTCCCCCCTTTGCAGTTTTCAACCTATCAGCACTGTAGAGCACTGGGTATTGCCCATCGGGGGGATGGGCTGGGGAGGTTGCAAACGGCAGAGGATGAATGAATGGAGCTCTCACATAAGGGGTTATTAAGTCCAGAAGACACCCTGGGGAGGAAAGAATTCTGAACGTGGTCCTCCATGTCTGGTTTCCATACCCAAGGGCACCACCACTGGTGGGCAGGCAGCTCCAGTGGCCCTAGAATCCCATCCAACTCGAGTGGTGTTGTGCAATTCCAGATCTATTAAAAACAAGACTGCAATTATTGCAGATCTTGTTAGGATAGCTGATCTGGCTTGCATCACCGAGTCCTGGCTATATGAGAATGTTGGCCCCATTTTGGAGGCTGCGATTCTGGCTGGGTACTCAGTAATACACCGTTCGAGACTGGACCACGGGGGGGGGTAGCAGTCTGTTTCAAGACTGAACTGGGCCTCACAAGTGTACCATTTGAGGAGGCCAAGTTATTTGAGTGTACTGTAGTAGCAGGTGTAGGCTGTAGGATCGCCCCTCATCTACCATCCACCTGGGGATGAGAAGTGATTCCTTCAGGAAGTAGCGGACTTCGTGATCGACATGGCATTCAAGTCACCCAGACTAATGGTCCTGGGTGACTTCAATGCCTGGGTCAATGACAAACTTTCACAATTTGGTCAGGACTTCCTCCAGTTGATGACATCACTGGGTCTCACACAGATTGTCGACTCTGCTAATTATAAACATGGTCACTCTCTTGACTTGGTTTTCCTCCTGGGGATTAAAGCCTCTGATCTGGGGGTGGAACCAGTTGGATGGTCTGAGCACTACACTGTGAGGTTCAGTTTTTGTGGCCCCCTTTATAGACCAGCCCCTGTGGAGATGGTCAGATACCGCCCTTTATGGGATGTGAGCCCTGATGGCCTTGTGGCAGTACTTGACCTATCGGTAATTCCTGAGGCAATCGAGAGCCTAGAGGGTCTTGTCTAGGCCTATGATAAGGCTGTTACTATGGCCCTGGTCTCTATTGCTCCTGTCCGTGTTGATCCTCTCTCTCTTTACCCTTGGTCCCCTTGGTTCGACGGGACCTTGAGGGAGTTACGGCGCTCAGGGTGAAGGTTAGAGCATTGCTGGCAGAAATCCATCCTGGAGGCTGACCATCTTGGATTGATGGAACATTATCAAGTCTATCAATCAACAATCACCCATAAGAAGGCAGAGTTCCTGTCTAGGGAGATTGCTGCCTCTCAGAACCGACTGGCTCAGCTCTTTCAAACTGTGGACAGGCTGTGCAACCCGGCCTGTCTTCAATACCAAAGAGCCATTTCACAGCCTGAGTATGATAAACTCACTCAGTTCTTTTTCAGATAAGGTGGCTGGCATCAGGTCGGAGATCCAACCAGCAGGCTCTATGGGGGCTGTTAGTGATCAGTGTTCGGTCACTCTTCTTCACTTTGCCTGGAGTACCTTCGACTGGCTGTAGCCTGGGGATGTTATGCGGATTGTCCAGGGTATGCACCCTATGTGCTGTAGTTTGGATCTGGGCCCAACTTCCCTGATTATGCATTGTTGTGACATTGTTGGCCCAGTCCTTGCTGGGATAGTCTGGTGCTCCCTTGAGTCGGGTGAGTTTTCTAGCTCCCTGAAGGAGGTGGTGGTGACACCTTTCCTGAAGAAAGCTTATCTGGACCCAGGCTGCCCTGCTAACTACAGACCCATCTCTAACCTTCCCTTTGTGGAGAAGGTGAATGAGAAGGTGGTGGTGCTATAGCTGGGGAGCCATTTGACCATCAATGACATCTACGATCCTCTCCAATCTGGTTTTCGTAAGAGGTATAATACCAAGACCATGCTGGTTCGGGTGCTCAATGATCTATTGATGGCGATAGATCAGAAGTGTTGCTCCATCTTGGTACTGTTATGTTCTAACATTTATTCTGGTCTTGTTCAACAAACTCACCCTGCAACAGGAATAGAGCAGCTTTCATTTTTATTCAGGAGCTTCTCTAGTGTCAACAGTGGGTCCCAAGGTGGTAGCCTGGATAAAAAATTGGCTAGACAACAGGACGCAAAGGGTAGTAGTAAATGGAATACACAGTGAAGAAAGGAGGGTTACTAGTGGGGTACCGCAGGGTTCAGTACTGGGACCGGTCCTTTTTAATGTCTTTATAAGTGACATTGCAGAGGAACTAGAAGGAAAAGTATGTCTCTTTGCAGATGACACAAAGATCTGCAACAGGGTTGATACACAAGATGGAGTGGAAAGGATGAGAAGGGACTTGGCAAGGTTGGAGGAATGGTCAAATGTATGGCAGCTCAGATTCAATGCAAAGAAGTGCAAGGTAATGCACATGGGAAACAAAAACCCAGGGGAAGTGTACACAATGGGGGATGAGATACTGACAACAGTAAAAATAGAAAAGGACCTGGGGGTAATTATATCAGATGACCTAAAGGTGGGCAAGCAATGTGAGAAGGCAGTAAGGAAGGCAGGGGGGGATACTGGGATGCATAGGAAGAGGCATCAATGGTAGAAAACAGGAAGTTGTTATCCCACTGTACCGACAGTTGGTGAGACCCCATCTGGAGTACTATGTGCAGTTCTGGAGACCCCATCTCCGCAAAGACATAGACAGAGTGGAAGCTGTCCAGAGGAGGGCAACCAAAATGGTGCAGAGTCTGCACCAGAGGACATACAAAGAAAGACTAAAGGAGCTTAATATGTATACCCTAGAGGAAAGGAGGGAGAGAGGGGACATGATAGAAACTTTCAAGTACCTCAAGGGAATTAACAAAGTCCAAGAGGGTAGCAGCTTCCAGAAAAAGAGATGTACAAGAACAAGGGGGCACAATTTGAATATAGAGGGGGACGGCTCAGAGGTAATGTGAGGAAGTATTTTTTCACTGAGAGGGTTGTGGATGCATGGAACAGCCTCCCTGTGGAGGTTGTGGAGTCAAGAACAGTGGGGGACTTCAAGAATGCATGGGACAGGCATAAGGCAGTCCTAGTGGGGGGTAGGAGGAAGTAAGCTGTTGGTTAACTAGGATTTGCAGCTTATCTGTTAGGTAGGAAAATGGGCAGACTAGGTGGGCCAAGCGGTCCTTATCTGCCGTCAAATTCTATACTTCTGTGTTTCTATGTTTCTACACTCGGTCTGCTCTCTTTCTAGCTTACACATATCGGAATGCTGCCCTCAAGTGGCAGAAGTAACACAATGCATTACCATTTCAAATACATAACATTTCCTCCCCACTAAATTATATTGTTACCAAATGAACAAGTATTAGCATTATTCGCTATTATTAAGATGGTTTATACTATGCTAGAGGTAGGGGGTAGACTGCCCCAGGCCTCAAACCAGTCAAGGGGATTATTCTGCCCCGATAATCTGATCTGGCTTTCTAACTACACAAAACATTTTGTTCCTTTTAAATGTCTCACAGGTTCAAACGATCTGGAGGTTTTGAAATTCGGGATGGATAACATTTCTCGTGAGCAACCCTTGGCATGGCTGCCCTGTCTGGTACCTCCCTCTGATCCTCGGTTGGTGGTTGTACAGCCTCACCATTGCTCCTCTCCACCTCCTCCTTTACATCTTCAGAAGGTGTTGAGACTTCTGTAGTGGGGCTTCTAAGCTACGGCAGATGGAATCCACATTTCCCGTGGGTTTTCTTCCCTGGAAGTGTCCCCATTTGTGCGCTGCTGAAGATCTAGGAGCTGTTCAGCATGACGTTTCCATTTCACTCCAGATTCAACATCAACTGTATACGACACTGGACCTGTCTGAGATGTCACCACACCAGGGGTCCACCTTTCCCCCTTCCGGTAATCTCGAACAAGCACTTTTTGACCAAAATGAACTGCCTGTGCCTCGTCGCCAATTATGTTATGTTCTAACATTTATTCTGGTCTTGTTCAACAAACACACCCTGCGACAGGAATAGAGCAGCTTTCAATTTTATTCAGGAGCCTCTCTAGTGTCAACAACAACACACTCTGTCTGCTCTCTTTCTAGCTTACACATATCGGAATGCTGCCCTCAAGTGGCAGAAGTAACACAATGCATTACCATTTCAAATACATAACAGGTACTTCTTGAGCTCTCCTTAGCTTTTGTCACTGTGGACCATGGGGTGCTACTCGAGTGCTTGAGGTTCATTTGTGGCCTGTCTGGTACAGTTCCCAGGTGGTTTAAGTCTTTCCTCACTGGCAGAATGCAGAGGGTGGTGTCTGGAATTTTTTTCCTCTGACCCCTTCTCTCTGCCGTGTGGGGTTCCTCAGAGCTCGGTGTTGTCCCCCATGTTGTTCACGGTGTGCATGCTGCCCCTCTGAGACATTGTAAGATGGTATAGGCTGAGGTTTCACTGCTATGCTGATGATACCCGGCTCTACCTGTTTTTCACACCCAACCAGGATAGTGCGCTTTCAGTATTTAATAACTGCCTCACTGAAATCCAGGACTGGATGAATTCCAGCTGGCTGAAGTTGAACTCGGGAAAGACTGAGGTGATGGTTGTGGATCCGGATCACCAGATAGAGGGGTTGGGGGCTGGTCAGCCTACTGGGCTTCACTTGGGGGGCTCCCAGCTTCTTGCCTCTGAATGGGTGCAGGACCGGGGGGTGATTCTTGATGATGGGATGACACTGCGATCTCTGGTGTCAACAGTCATCAAGTCTTCCTTTTACCACCAGAGGAACATCATCAGGGTCAAGCATCTAGTTCTATCCAGTGTTCTTTCTATGCTGATCCATGCCTTTGTGACCTCATGCCTCGATTACTGCAACTCCCTTTACCTAGGGCTGCCGGGGATTGATATCCACCGCTTGCAGCTGGTGCAGAACACTGTGGCCCGGTTACTGACAGGGACCCTACGGGTGTGTTACATCACACCGGTGCCATACAAACTGCGCTGGCTGCCTGTTCAGTGGCAGATCACCTTCAAGGTTGGGCTTCTGATTTATAAAGCCCTACGCAGACAGGGCCCGGACTACCTAAAAGAGCTCCTGTCCCCTACTCCCTCGGGTGACCACTCCGTTCGGCTGATGAGGGGTTGCTAAAGATTCCAAGTGTATCTCTAAAGTCATCAGGGGCCCGTGCATTTATGTATGTGGCTCCAGCCATGTGGAATTCTCTACCCCATCAACTATGAGAGTGCACGACCATGGGGGGTTTCAAGCAGGCCCTGAAAACCCATTTGTGGCACCAAGCCTACCCGAACTGACTTTACTGATTTTATTTATATCTGTATTATGCTTTTATTGTTTTATCTTGTTTTACTGTTTTATCCAAATTGTATATTAGAGCGCCTTGGCAATCTGAAAGGCACTTTATAAATAAAGTTTAGCATTATTATTATTACTATTATTATCTCCCCAGTCTGACATAAATCCCCTTATACACATACGTTTTCTGTCTCTTAACCAGGATATAATCCGTTTTGTAAGACAAGGTCAACCTTTAATTCAATGAGTCTATCAACAAGCTCTTTATCATGGACCAGATCAAAAGCCTTCAAGAAATTCAGGTGGATTACATCCACTGGTAGACCATCATCCAGTGCCTTACTGATTGGCTCAAAAGATTTAATGAGATTGGTTTCACAAGATCTCTTAGGTGTAAAACCATGTTGTGAAATATCCATATTCCAATTTTCATGTATATGTGAATCCAAATGTTCCTTTATGAATTCTTCCATGATTTTACTAATTATATAAGTCAAACTAGTGGGTATATAGTTATTAAAGTCAGTCTTTGCACCTTTCTTAAATAACGGAGTCACATTAGCTGTTCTGCAATCATTTGGAACATCACCCACCTGTAATGATTGTTTAAACAATATAGAAATGGGACCTGCCAATTCTGCAGCAAGCTCTCTCAACACTCGTGGATGAAAACCACCCGGTCCTCATGAGTTATCCACCTTTAACTTCCTTATTCTGTCCATGATATTATTGATCTAAAAATGATATATTACTTTATTGTCATTCACAGTGGTTACAAATGAATTGTTATTTCTTTGCTCTGAAAAATGCTTTAAAGTGTCTGCCATAATTTACTCATTTGTTGTCAATGTACAGCATCCTTAATCTGTAGTAGTCCAACCTTGTGCATCCCAGTTTTTTGATTATTTATGTAATTAAAAAGGCTTTCTTGTCATTCTTTGTTTAGTTGCTATTCTCTTTTCTTCATTCACTTTTGCCTTTTTAATAACTTTTTTACATTCCTTAGCTCTATCCTTAAATTTTTGCTATTTTTCAGGTACTGGATTTTTTATATATTTACTATGAGCCCTTTTTTTCTTCTAATTAACCTTTTAATTTTACTGTTGAACCATACAGGGATCTTCCCATTACAGTTGTTTCATTTATTTATTATTAGGATTACAAATACCTTTGAACCAAGGGTTCTTTTACAAAGGTTCCAAGTCAGCAGAACAGCAGTTGTATTTAAACTTTTTCTGGTATGTACATTGCTGCACAATATTCTATCTTGCATTTAATTCTATCCCATATTTCATGTAACTCTTAATCCCATTTATTCAGTTTCTCAGTCCCATTGTTTTAAGTAATTTCTCATGTCCAGGTAATTTGCTTTATTTAAGCATTTAACTCTTGTGGTTCTTGTCCCAGTTTTCCAACTACATGATATTTTGAATTCAATCATATTATGATTGCTTGCTCCCAATGGTTCTCTCACTACACATGCATTGATGTCATTCTCCATATTACTTAAGACAAGGTCCAAAAGATCTTGGCCTCTAGTGTTTTGATGTACATGTTATTCGAGATTGTTGGCTATAATGATTTCTATAAAACTTTTTCTGAAAATCTGATGACCCTATCGGAGTCTTCCAATTTATGTTAGGGAGGTTAACATCACCTAAATAGCAAGAGTCTTCCACTCAGAACAATATTTTCCTCTGTTTTTAAGCCAGGTGCCCTGTAACATACACCTCTGATAATTTTCTTATTTCTGAGTTGTGCAAGATTGACCCATATTAGTTCTACCCTAACTGCATCTTTCATTTGTAAGTCTATTTTGTGTGCTGTAAAGGTGACTTTGATAAATAGCACTATACCCCCTCTTCTTTTGCTTGAGCAATTTACACAAAACAAATTATATCCTGGTATATCCTTTCCCCAGTCCTCATCTCTCCACTATGTTTCAGTTACTGCACAAATATGTATATTTTCCTGTTGTAATCAAAAGCTTAATTTTTTACTTTTTTAACTAAACATCTGGCATTAACCAGTATGGCCTTGATCTCTGCTGTGCTATCCACCTGTATGGTACTTTCCTTCAACAATATCTTAGGCGTGCTATTGTTTTTACCTAATTTATGTATTTGTTTAGGTTGTCTGAGTGGTGGTTCTGCAACACAATCCCCCTCCCCAACTCAATCAGTTTAAATTTGCACCTGATATTGCATCACAAAATATATTTCCCAGTAGTCTACTTCCCTTCCTGCTTAATGGCCAGTCATACAGAGCTTGAAGTATGGACCAAAATTCATGATCGAGCTATTTTGGGTCTCTCTGAATCATGGCTAAAACCTTCCATCCCCAATGCCCTGTGTTCTGTCTCTGGCTATAATATGCTATGAGTAGACTATCCTTCATCAAAACATGGTAGTGGCTTTGTCTTATTCTCCAAGGCTCACCTAACTCTTACCCTATTTTTAATTTATTTTATTTATTGATGATTCAGAATATAGCCTTTGAGTCAAGGACTCTTTTGCAAAGGCTGCACATCTGGTCTACAAGTATAAAAAAATAAAAATAAAATAAAAATAAATATTTACAACAAAGTACATGGTAGGTGAGGTTAATACAATAGGTATAAAAATTAGACATATTTTACAGCAGTGTATACAAAGTGATATAGCAGGCCACAATGGGCTATATTTAAACAGTTAACTGTAGGTTGTACAGGATTATACAGTCAGTAATGGAAATTAATATAGACTGGTACAGCAGGCCATGGGGCCCTAGTCATACATGAAGATCATACAGAAACAATTCCAGGGTTTAAAAGTGACCCTCAGTCATTTACAGTGTGGGAGATATCAACCAAGACATGATAGTCTGAAATACTTGGTCGATCGGGAATGAAACATTCCAAGACTATGGCAGAGGCTAGGATTAAAGGCATTCACAGTTGGATTCTTCAATGAGATGGTTCCTTAGGCCCAATTTGAAAGGCCGAGGGTGGGTAGGTGGGTGATGGCTGCTGGGAGCTCATTGATCACAAGGGGGCCCCAGTATAGAAAGGCCCTTTGACGCAATGATTTTTTGCAGTGAGGCACAAAGAAGGCAGACCTAGTGGTACTTCTGGAGGCATGGGCCGAGGGTGTTATGGAGACCAGGGAGTCAAGGCCAGGAGGGGTTGATTTGAGGTATATCTTCTTTCTGAGGGTGCATGTATAATATTGAAGTCTAGCAACCAAGTTTAGCCATCCTGAAGACTTGTACAAGTTGCAGGTGTGGGTCGGTCTGTTGTGACCCATGACTGGCCTGCAGGCCTTATTCGGGGAGTTCTTAACCCAGGAGTCCATTATCCAACTCATGTCTTAAATCTTCTACTCCTAGGTAATATAAAAAAACTCCACATAGCTTGTGTCTATATTCCTCCCAAAGATGGTGAACTAGGTCTAACTGAACTCATGGACTATCTGCCATCAGTTACTCAGACAAATGAGGTCATCATTCACTTATCTAGCTACTACTATTAGCAAGGCCGATCTATCAAAACTTGTAACTGACCACACAATGTGTTCTAGTACTTGGTTCAGCAACACTCTTATAGACTGGATCCTTACTAATAGGAAGGATAGGATCACTGCTGCTGGGAATTTTGTTGACTGAATTAGTGACCACTCTCCTGTTTACTATGTCTGGAATGCTAGCCCACACTCCAGCCATCCTAAACTGATCACTATCTCTAACTTCTCTGCCTTCAATCCTGATGCATTTCTTCATGATATTAGACAAGTTGACTGGTCTTCTCTCCATTGGACAAATGACATAAACTATGCCACAGAGTACTTCACCGATACTATCGCCTCCCTGCAAAAGAAGCACATTCCTTCTATAAGGGGCAGAGTTTGAGGGGCACCTACTAAATGGTTAAAATGTCCCTTTCTCAAAATGCTTAAAACATGAGATAAAGTATGAGTCAAGTACAAATCCTCCGTTCTGCACTCAGACCTGATTGATTTATTGGTCCATGAGAAACACTTGTAAATGTGAAATTCAAGCAGCTAAAAGCATGTACTATAGAGATCTACTTATTGCTACATCCAGGGATCCCAAAAACACCTGGTCCAAATTCATGGTATTATGAGCAATACCAAGGACCAAACACCCTGTGACAAGGAAATCAATTCCACCAGTTGTGACAATCCCCCACTATCACAAATGTCTTCAACTCTGTGTTCTTTAATCTACCTTGCTTTGAATCTCTAAACTTTACCTTCATAACTCCACCCACAACAGTATCTCCAAAAGCTTATCCTTCCCTGGTAATTGCATCTGTCACACGTCATGAGGTCCTGCAACTTCTTAATTCCATTTCTCCCCTTGGTAGCATAGGTCCAGATGATACTGAATCCAAAATACTTAAACTAGCTGGTCCTGTCATTACTACCCCAGTTATGGAATTATTTACCTTATCCCTAAGCACCTCCACTATGTCCCAGCTATGGAAGAATGCTAGAATCATCCCAATTTTTAAGAAAGGAGATCCCAAATTGGTCACTAACTACCACCCCATAGCTTTACTACACACCTTCAGTAAATGTCTTGAAAAATGTGTTCACCACTAAGTGTTGGAATTTTTGCTTCAAGTTAATCTTCAATCCTCAGCTCAACATGTTTTCAGGACAGCACACAGCACTACCACAGCTCTCATGTGATTCACTAATGAGATCAAACCATACAAGTGTAACCCCCCCTGTTACCGGGGGTTATTAGAATCCCAGTGAGACCTAATGGCAGGCAGGGAAGGCAGCTTGTGAAACTCCACTTAAATGGATTTCACACTGTCTTGCTCAGGGATGACATCATTTTAGAACTGTTGCAGCTGCATAAGCCACACTGGAATGTTGCAGTTGGAGGTTAGAGTAGAACGTAGGGGAATTTCAAGTCAGTCTGAGAGAGAGTTTGTAGTGTGCAGCAGAGGTAGGCCCTCAGAGCTTTAAGCTCTGTCAAAGAGCTACTTTTGTTTTTAGGTTGTGTGTTTCCACCTGAAGAGGAACACAATAACTGCAAATTGAAGTGATGGAGACTGCTTTTAATGGTTCAGGGCCCCATCCCTGCGGGGATGGGGAGGGAAGGTATCAGCCTGTGTCCAGGGGCAACCCCCTCTTGGTCCAGCTAAGAAAAGAAGTTGCCTGCTTAAGTTCGTGCAGAGGCACCAGAAGCTCTGGAAGAGAGTTCCTTGAGGAGGAAATCCTTGTGGGGCTCCTACAACCAAAGGGTGAGTTCGCTCTGCTAAAGGGCCATGTGTTTTCACCTGCATCAAGATGAAATTAAAGGGACTGATACTGTGGGGTCAGGAAAAGACAGCCAAGCACAGTTTGGAGGATGTGGGGATTGGACTGCGTAACTCTGTGGGGGGTCTAGAGTAATGGACAAAGCCATTTAATAAGTATGTTCAAGTCCAGCACAATTGGGAAATAAATGCAGTAGATTGAATGTGAAATACATTTTAAAAGAAACTACCCAGCAAAGTGTTTTAAAGGATGAGGTGTTACAGTCCAGAGAAATGGCCAGGTATGAATTATGGGAGCAAGAGGTGGGAGACCACCCATCAGTAGTAACCAAATCCACCTCTACAGATTTGCTCTGGAACACCTGTTGCTTTCTCTCAGGAACTTGGCTAGTGCCTGAGGAAAGTACCCAGATGTGGGATTAATGAGGAAGATTCCTTTATGGAGCAGAAGTGCTCTTAGGTGGTTTAGGGAGCCACCAGTAAATGTTAAATGTTTCCATGCTATATGGAAAGTGTCCAAGTGGCTGGCAAGGGAGCCGAGCCAGGGAAAACCCAGAGCAGTGTACGAGTTTGGGCTGTGTGCCCAGTGTGTTTCAGAGCCTGAGGACCAAAGTGATGAGGATGTGTTCTGGTTTCCTTGAATCTGCATTACCAGGAGTGTAGCCCCCCCCCCCATGGGGGTTCATCTATGCTTTGTTTATTCTGTTTGGATGTGAATAAAAGCCACATTTTAGAATCCCACTTCTTGTATTGGACATTACAGTTATTGCTTCCTTTGTCTGGAGTTACTTGGGTGCCCCTGTGCAGAGTAGCCAAACCTAGCCTATGTGCCGAGTGATATATTTCTCCCCAAACCCAGCCCACCTGGTAGAGCTATCAGATAGAAACGGCATACCTGGATGGGGGTTACAAAAATGGAGGCACTGCTGAGGATTTGGGTTTGGAATTTAGGGAGGAATGTAAGAAAGGTCACTCGGGCAAAGGATAGCATTTTGGTTATCTGGCAGTGGGTAGCCCCAAAAGCTGAAGCAATGTTAACTAATGTGCCATTGTGTGCTGTTATCCATGTGCTGCTATTAAAATGCCAACTGTTTACCAAGGAGCAGTAAAGCCTGAAAGTGTATGCCCTTGTCCTGCATCAAATTACAGCGTTTTCCAGCTTTTAAAAGTGTTTGTAACAAAGAAAAGTGTAGAAAACTGTGGGTAGCAAAATTAAAATTGTGCCCTAGATGTTGGAAATGCTTTCTTGTGAATGGAGAGTCTAGTTGTACTTACTGGCCATGAAAAATGGTTGAAATGGGCTCCCGCTGTGGAGTCAGTTGAAAAAAAGATTGTGTTTTGCAGTTTAAATTTGCCTGCTCGATGATCGCCATGAGGAGAAGAGCACAAGAGGAAAGAGGCTCATTTGCATGGCGTCAAGTGATTGGTGAGACTGCAATCAGTCCCACCCCAAGCCAGCTCTAGAGTGACTGCACAGCATTCGAGAGGGAGAGTGAGTGGAGTGTGCAAACTGGCTTACCAGGAGGAGCATCGCAGTGACTGAAAGCGCTGTAAAAAGTTCAAAAAACTGACTTTTCTGTTTGAATTCGGGCTTAACCCGCATCTTGATTGACTGGGTTGTGAGTGTGGTGTTCAGAGGGACAATCGGCAGGACTGCCAACCCACTTCTTTCCAGAGGCCTCTAAGACTGGCTACAGGTCGTTTTCCATCGCAGCAAACAGCTACTGATAACAGTGAGTACCAACAGAAACAATTGCACAAACTAAGTGATTTTGCCAAAAGCCAGCTGAATCTGTGTCTAGCACTGTAATTGCTTTGCAAACAAGGACTGTGTTAAGTTTTACCAGCAAAAGCAAGCATTCTAAGCAATCGACTGTGAGCATAATTATAGGTTCAGCGTCAGTATAAGTTTCAAAGCCATGAGAGAGACTGTGAATTGTATCAGATATGCAGCAAAAATTACAGGCAATCCTGTGCTGTGAAATACTGAGGCTTTACGGGACTGTAAGCTAGAGCAATGTCTTCAGCAAGTGAAAAGTCCATGGTAAATCAAATAAATGTGCCAGAGAAAAGAACAGTGCAAGTTTGTGCAGTTTAAGCAAAGTTATCAGTAGAGTATGTAAATCGGATGCACAGTGGCTTGACCCAGTTACAGAATGTTGATGCATAGGAATGCTGCCACGACCATTACAGGGTGGGGTAGTAATGTAAACACAGCAACAGAGGAGCCATTTTGAAAGAGAAAGAATGTTTTCAGTAATGTGGGACTTGAAATAACAGTGAGCGTTGTTTGTTTATCTTTGCAGCCATAGCTTCAGGACCAGCCCATTACCCAGATCATGCCCAGGCTGTGATAGCAGTAGAAGTTAACAAGTTAAGGGACTTTGAGAGATGTTACTGTGGGGGATGACTGCCTCCTCATGTGGCGATTCCTGGATATCCAGTGCGAGTATGTTTAATGTGCTTAAATGCTGGAAGGGATGTCTTCATGGTACCTCACTGTTCTGGGTGCCTAGAGAAATATGGTTTATTTAAAGTGCCCAAGATTTGTTTGGCTCCCACATGGACAAAAGTTCAAGAATCTGCAGTTGGCATCACACAGCACCAGACGGAGCCTGTTGGAGAAGGCCCCTCAGAGTGTGGCACAAAGCAACAGAGTGCAGATTTACAGATAGAACAATGTGCTGATGTTTCAGAGTCTGAGTTGCAGAGAGACATTTCAGGAAGAGCATCAGTAGACTCTTGGAGAGAGGGGCCTAGCCCAAGTCTCATAGGTGAAGACAAGATGAGGGAGGCCTTTGAATGGGAGGTTTTGAACTCCACGCCCGGCAAAGAATGGATAGTCTCAGGATTGAGGATGACTGCTCACTCCTGGGCACAGATTCTCAGTGAGGAAGAAGAAGAGGGGGAACCTCTGTGGCCTTGTGAAAAAGGAACTGGTACACAGCCTCAAGCTCTTTCCTCAGATGAATGCATGGAAGAAAGTGGTGATTCCACTGCCCTGGCTGTGCAAGAAGAAGCCAGGAATCCATTTTTTGTGTCATTAAGAATGCGTAGCTGGCAGAACCAGGACTGACTGCCCCCAAGCCAGGCCAGAGGTCTCAGGTTGACCAAAGCTAGTAAAGAGGAAAGACTGGTTCATAGGAAAGCGAATGAAATCTATGGGATGTCCTTTCCTACCTTTCCTTGGAGAGTCTGGGAGGGGATTGAACAAAGCAGGTAGTTCTAGATTTTAGAAGAAGCAATAAAATGTGTGCATCCTGGTGCAAACAAGCATGTTAAGAACAGAATGCTTCACAACAAATACAGCCAGTGGAAAAGAGGCAGGACACTGATAATGGACACTGTTTGAATTGTGGATGGAGAGGGACATGAAACCTTTCACAGTGTGAATTTATGATCGCCCAGACGGGGTAATAATTCAAGCACCTGACCCGTTGTACTATTGGCCACAATGCAAAGACCTTCCTGTGAATGTGCCCATACCTACCAAAAGGAAAGCAGAGCAGTGGTAGCCAGTGTTGCCACTTCAGCCATTGGCGTACTTATGTTGTTCTGCCAGTCTGGATGTCCAGGACTCAGGTGCCCCACATTCATCAGTTCTACAGTGTACTGGCCTTCCAGAATCCATCGACTGGCCCACCAGATGACTTCAGATCCAGAGTGGACACCAGCCCAGCTGTATCCTGATTCATTGCCTGGGTATCAGATGACTTCAGACCAGCTGTTTTCCTTTTTGTTCATGTTCCAAGGTTTCATGTCCAGAGATGACATCAGTCCAGCAGTTTCCAGATGTGCCCTCCTGTCATTTCCCGGAAGATGTTGGCCCCGCTGTATTGGAAGAATGCTACCAGGGAGAGTCTTCAGCTGAGGACCAGGTTTGGTGCCATTTTCATTCTACATGGGATGGGTAAGTCCAGACTTTTCTATTCTTATGACATTGCAGTACACATCCTACACTAGCAGACCCCAGATGTTTGAACTGTCCTCTAAGACTCTCCCCTTTGGGAATTTGGCCCACTAGAACTGTGCTTCATCGGGCTTCAGCCCAGGAGAGACTCTTTAATGGACTTGCCTTCGGGCACTGTGGTCACTAGATGGGACTTTTAGGGCACTCCATCCCCTAAATATAGTGTATTGTAAATAATGTCATTGTTTTCTACTGTTTTCTAATGTTTATACTGTTTTTTTCTACTTTTCTAAAAAAAAAATTGGGGGGATTCTCCAGTGTTTTGATGGTAGGGGTTTAGATAGACTGTGTATGCAGATTAGGAGTGTGTGTTGTCTTTCTTTTTCTTGCAGGTGTTCCTGGAGAAGATAGAAGAGAAGACAAGAAGCGGAGGAGGGACTCATCAGAGTTCCTCAGTAGTACTTTAGAGTGTAGTGTTTAAAGTACCGTTGTTGTTGTTGTTACTGAGTGTAACTTTTCCTTCCACAGGTATGGTTGTGGGGGAATGTGGGAGTAATGCATAGTGTATGGTATTAGCTCCTGGTGTATGGTTGCATGGTGTCCAGGGTTGGGGAGGTCCCCTGTTTGTTTTGTTTTGGGAATTTTGAGTTAGAGACAAACAGGTTTTCCCTAGAGGGCTGAGGGGATAGACATGCTGTGGTCCTGAACAGCCGTAAGGGCCGCAGTACTGATCTATTAGGGCTATGCTCTGGACAGTTCTACCAGAACCACTATGTACCCATAGTTAGTGGGTAGAATAGAGACTGATATGTCAGCCAAAGGCCTCTAGGCCCTTAGTGTTGTCTGCCTGTGCTAGCACATGGTAGGGGAGAAGGTAGCGCTTCCTCTCCGTAGTCAACACATGGGGTGAGATGGCCTAAGCCGGGTGACTAATGACTGTGGACAGTCATTTTCCTGGCCCAGGGTGAGTGTAACCCCCCTATTACCCAGGGTTACTAGAATCCCAGTAAGACCTAGTGGTAGGCAGGTAAGGCAGCTTGTGAAACTCCAGTTAAATGGATTTCACACTGTCTCACTCTGTTCTCAGTCTCAGCTGTGACTGAGGCATGATATAATTTTAGAACGGCCACAGCTGCATAAGCCACACTGGAATGTTGCAGTTAGACGTTAGAAAAGAACGTTGGGGAATTTGGAGTCAGTCTGAGAGAAAGTCTGCAGAGTGCAGCAGAGGTGCTCTGCTGAGTGCAGGCCCTCAGAGCTCGAAGCTCTATTAAGAGTTACTTCTGCTTTTTTTTGGTATGTGTTTCCACCTGAAGAGGAACACAATAACTGCAAATTGAAGTAGTGGAGACCGATTTCAATGGTTCAGGGCCCCATCCCTGTGGGGATGGGGGGGAGGCATCAGCCTGTGTCCAGGGGCAACCCCCCTTGGTCCAGCTAAGAAAAGAAGCTACCTGTTTAAGTTCATGCTGAGGCACCGGAAGCTCTGGAAGCGAATTCCTTGAGGAGGAAATGCCTGTGGGGTTCCTACAGCCAAAGGGTGAGTTCGCTCTGCTAAAGGGCCATGTGTTTTCACCTGCATCAAGATGAAACTAAACAGACTGATACTTTGGGGCCAGGAAAGGACAGTCAAGCACAGTTTGGAGTATGTGGGGGTTGGACTGCCTAACTCTGTGGGGGGTCTAAAGTAATGGACAAAGCCACTTAATAAGTATGTTTAAGTCCAGCACAATTGGGAAATAAAGGCAGTAGACTGAATGTGAAATACATTTTAAAAGAATCTACACAGCAAAGTGTTTTAAAGGATGAGGTGTTACAGTCCAGAGAAATGGCCGGGTATGAATTATGGGAGCAAGAGGTGGGAGACCCCCACATCAGTAGTAACCAAATTCACCTCTACAGATTTGCTCTGGAACACCTGTTGCTTTCTTTCAGGTACTTGGCCAGTGCCTGAGGAAAGTACCCAGACGTGGGATTAATGAGGAGGATTTCCTTATGGAGCAGAAGTGCTCTTAGGTGATTTAGGGAGCCACCAGTAAATGTTTCCATGCTATATGGAAAGTGTCCAAGTGACTGGCAAGGGGGCAGAGCCAGGGAAAACCCAGAGCAGTGTACGAGTTTGTGCTGTGTGCCCAGTGTGTTTCAGAGCCTGAGGGCCAAAGTGATGAGGATATGTTCTGGTCTCCTTAAATCTGCATTACCAGGAGTGTAGCCCCATGGGGGTCCATCTATGCTTTGTTTATTCTGTTTGGATTTGAATAAAAGCCACACTTTAGAATCCCACTTCTGGTATTGGACATTACAGTTATGTCTTCCTGTGTTTGGAGTTACTTGGGTGCCCCTGTGCAGAGTAGCCAAACCTAGCCTATGTGCCAAGTGACATATTCCTCCCCGAACCCAGCCCACCTGGTACAGCTGTCAGATAGAAATGGCATACCTGGGTGGGGGTTGCACATGCATAAAGTTCTGATCACTGGGGCAGTCTTTATTGACCTTACTAAAGCATTTAAGTTTGGTTAATCACTCCCTCCTCTTACATAAACTGCAATCTCTGGAGGCTTCACTCTCAACCCTGTCTCAGCTCACAAGTTACCTTCAAAATGGCTACCAGTCAGTCTTAGTCTATAAGGCCCTCTCCACCCCCACCTCTGTAACACAATGAGTGCCCCAAGGTGCCATACTTGGACCCCTACTTTTTTGTATTTTTATTAATAATTTACCAAAGACTCCCTCCCATTGTCATACCTTCTTTAGGTGGATGTCCTTATACTATATACTGCTGCAAGATCCATTGACATTATTAACTCCCAACTTACCACTGACCTTTATAGCATCCAGACTTGGCTTACCTCTAATCACCTAGTCCCAAACATTGGTAAGACCCAAGCCATGCTTTTTGGTTCACCAAAAAATTCTCACTCCTTGCCTCAAGAGTTGCACATCCACTGCGTTGATGGTTCCAAGGTCTCTGCTACCTCCTTTTTCAGATGCCTAGGTGTCACACTTGACGCAGCACTGGATTTCTCCCTCCCCATAAATGACATCTGTAATTCTGTCAATTCTAAAATCAGGATTGCTTATGGTGTCTGTCATGCCCTCACCCCAGGAGCCAGAGTTATAATTGCCCAAGAAGTATTACTTCCTAGACTAAGTTACACACTTCCTATCTTTTTCCAGGCCAACACCAGTTTCATTCACAAATGGGATGTTGCTTACAATAATATATGCAAGTTTGCATTGTCCGCCCCTCACCTTGCCCATTACTACAAGCTTTTCACTGACTTAAACTGGCTGTCACCCTCCTCCTGGCAAACTTACACTCTTGGTTACCTTACTGACAATATCATTAGATCCTCTCAACCAGCCTCATTTGCTTCACTGTTTGCTCATGCTGAACATTCTCATCAACTTCTGTCCTGTACACAGGCCCTCCTTACAGTTCCCAATTGTTAAACCAAAATGGGCAAGCAGGCATTTGCCTGCTTTGTCCCCCAAATGTGGAACTCTCTACCTTATCATCTAAGGATTTCTGGGGCCCACAACTTATTTAAAAAGGAGTTATTTTCACATCTGAAAGTCTTAGTCAAGTGCGCTTGTTCATAACCTTTATCCATTCTTTCTTACATTTTATTTATTTAGTTTTTTGTTGACTGGGTAAGTGCACTAGACAAATCCTGCCTATTTTCAGGCATGACTTGGGGGGGGAAGGGGATACAGATGAATGCCAACTGACCTTGAACCAGATTAAGCTGTTGGTGGTATTTTTTTAGTGAATGAGAGAAATTTGGCCAGGACACCAAGGAAATTAGCAGTGTCAGTGGCTCAGTAGGTTGCACACTCGCCTCTGAGGCTGGGAGATCAGAGGGCTGTGGGTTCAGTTCCCATATCTGGCACTTGGGTTAATATCCCATTACTGACACTGTATGCAGCATGAGAGGGGTGCTGCACTTTGGAGGTGCTGTCTTTCAGATGAGATGTTAAACCGAGGTCCCATCTGCCTGGATTGGTGGTAGTTCAGGTGGATGTTAAAGATCCCATGGCACTTATCAAAAAGAGTAGGGGAACTTTTTATTACAATAACATCATAGAAAAAATACAAATGAAACAATGAGTACTGATTATAAATCTGAATCAAGGGGAACTATACAAATCATAATAAACAATATTAATCACAATCCTAACCCAGCACTTAGCCATAGACATAAAGAAACCTATTTTCATACCCCTTGGCACACTGCTGGAAAATAATTCCCAAATCCCCCCCCCAACTCTCTTGATCTATTTATATTTAATAAATAATGTAAATCCTTTCCACCAATTAGTCACCTTTCATGCTGTTCCAAATTGTAAATCTTTTAAATACATGTTCTCTATAGCCCCTTTTATAAGTATTTTATCTCATATGCCATTTTAAAGCCAAGAATTTCCAAAGGGAAGTAGCATAGTAACAAAAAATGGAGAAATGCTCTATGGTTTCTTCCTGATTGATACAATCAGGAAAAGGACATACCCTTTTCTCTTTAACCTTGTGTTTTGCATTTCCCCGTACTCCAATCTTCCCATATACAGTTAACCATAAAAATTCCCAAATTTGTTCCGGCAATCTTGAATTATTTAGCTGAGAAAGCACCCCTGTATTAGAGTAGTAGGACAGTTTTTTAAAGCTGGCACTGAAGGATATAATATCAACATAACTATGTCACATAATTTGGGCCCTGTATTCATTTTAATAATTTGATTGGAAAGACCCCATCTGTAGAGTTTCTTTACTACTGGTTTGAAAAAAAAATGGGACCTGTAAATGTTGTGATAGTTTTGGGGAAGTAGTATGCCAAACCGAAAAATAATGATTAAGAACACATTGTAATGAAGAACTATACCGAGATGCTGATGGTAATAATCCCACTTTGACATTTTGAGAAATAAATAAAGTAATAAAAAATGTGATTGGGTCCACCATTCCCAGTTCCCCTTTTTTTCCAGATAGGTATATTGCCTTTTTATGGGATTAAGCCTATTGCCACAAAACATCTGAAAAAATAGACTGTATAGTCTGGTTTCAAATTCTTGAGGGAGTGGAAATATCAGTGCTGTATATAAAAAAACTGGAAATTAAAAACTGTCTAATGACCTGCACCCTTTTTGTTTTGACCAATCTCCAATGTTTCCAAACTTGCACTTTAGTATTAGCAGAGGAGAAAGCATGTTCCCAATTTAGTGTCGGGAGATTCTGAGGCCCAAAGTATAATCCCAAAATCTTAATTGGAGCTGAAGAAATATGAAATCCCTGAATGGAAATCTCAGCAGGATAGTTGACCCCAATAAATACACCCTGACTTTTTGTTTTATTAATTTTTGAATTAGAAACATGAGAATATGAGACCAAAAAATCCAAATAAATTTAAATTTGAATATAATCTGAGACAAAAACACAAACATCATCTGCATAGGCTTGTAAATATAACGCATCCAAACCGGGGGATCCCAATACCCCTTTCCACTGTGGATAATGTGTTAATGATTGTATTAATGTATCTATTGTAAATAAATATAATAGCGGACTTAATGGACGTCCCTGATGAACCCCTGTAGTTATGTGAAAGCCCTCTGTAATGCAGTTACGAATAATTGGATGAATAATAGCAGTATCATAAAGTGTTTTTATCCAGTGGATGAAGGACAATGGAACCCCATAATGTTGCAAGGTTAGAAACAAAAAAGGATGATATACCTGATCAAAAGCTTTCATTTGGTCTAGGGTGAGAATGCATCCTGACTGCTTATGTGATGAAAGATATTCAATTAAATCTCTGATAATAATAAGGGCCTGCTGTATCTTTTTGCCTGGGAGCCCACAATATTGGGATGGTGATATAACCATGTTTGCAAAGACCCTAAATCGTGAATTTAAAAGGCTAGTCAATAATTTATAATCTGAATTAAGAAGTGTAATTGGTCTCCAGTTTTCCAGGTTCTCTTTATTCCCTGTTTTAAATATAAAAATCAACAAGCCTTCTGAAAACCAAAGGGAGAATGTAGAGGTTGAGAGGAAAAAATTAAATACCAAAGCCAAACATTTTGAGAATTCGGAGGGGAATGCTTTGTATAGTTCTGATGTTATTCCATCGACTCCTGGGGAAATCTCATTCTTTTGGGATTTTATTGCAACCTCAATTTCTGCAGCTGTTATTGGGGTAATTAAATTGAACATATCAAAATTAATTTGGGGAAGATGAATCACTTTTAAAAAGAATTCCATCTCCTCAACACTAGGGGGCTCCACTGGGTTATGTAGTTCCAAAAATTGTCTGATTGCGGCATGAATTCAAGTTATATCCTGAACTTGACACCCATCCTGTGTTATTAAAGAGGACATTGTAATTTTTTATTTATATTGTTTAAAGGCCTCATAGGGATCTCCATAAGGCTGTTTCCGAGTGTCTTCTTGAAAAAGCACTTTCATAGTATTGGCCCTGTTGTATTGTACCTCTTGTAGTTGTTGTTTTATGTTTGCAATTTGGGATGAGTAATCAAATTTGGAGGTGTTTGCCATAGTAAATAAATAATACAGCTGCTGCCATAGTTTTAAATAATTCAGGAATTTTACATTTTCTTTAGATCTGCCAAGATTTGAAAGGAGTCATTTTAAATCCTCCTTTGACTCCCTCCACTAGTCACCTAAATCGTCACAAAGAATAGCGACTGAGAGTTGTGCACAGAGCAATGATTTTATGGCCTTTATCACAACTGGATTTTTTAACAGAGGAGAACTTAATTTCCACCTTGGTTTTTGGGGAGTTATTACTGTACTGGATAAAATTTTATATTGAAGGAGTAAATGATCTGAGAAAGTCATAGGGTATGTACCGTATGTATTAAATTTACATGGGAGGAGTTTTTTTGACAAGAAAATATAATCAATTGTAGAAGTAAGGGTGTTTTCTTCATAAGTAAAGTTTGGACCCCCTTGTTTAAATTGTCTACTATCTACTAGGCCAGATGTATCCAGTAATTGAAATAAAGCATTGGAGTCACAATAATTTTTTTTCCCTTATCCGTAAGTCTGCCCTTCACTTTCTGTAACCCGCAGTTAAAGTCACCACATAAAAAAATGTGAAATGAAGTAATTAAAAAGGGTCAAATCATGGAAAAAAGGGCCACCCTCTCTGCCTTTATCTGGGAACAATATACATTAATAAATTGCAAACCATGGAGTTCCATTTCCATCCAAAATCATTAGTCTTCCTGAATCAAATCAATAATTTTAAAAGAGAAAATTATATGAATTAAAAGAAAACCTATACCATCAGCAGTCTGTTGACCGAAAGACCAGTAGGAAGGGCCCCAACACCATTCTCTTTGAAAAACCTGGCTTGATCCTATGTAAACATACAAGTTTCTTGAATGAGACATATATCAATAGAGGAACTGTGAATATAATCATAAACAGTCTGACGCCTACTTGGATTCAATAAACTATGGACATTTAAGGAACCGACTGTGAAGCCCATTTAATAGAAAAGGAAGATCAACCATCCTTTTTCCTTCATTTTTTCTTTTTCCCTCTGCACCCCTCCTGTAGGTGAAAGGGGGAAGGGGGACTATCCTGAAGTGTCTGTGACTCAGGTTCACCACAATCCATGTCGGTATCCCCACACTGAGTGGATAAAACAGTGAATGGATTGCTAGATTCAATCTCCACCTGGGGGGGGGGGTTGGTTCCTTGAGGACCTCCGAACTACAACTACCGGTGGAGGAGCCGAAGGGTCTGGTACCTGATTCCCCTGCTGTGAACTATAACACACAGGGGAGAGAAGAATATGGAGAGTAGGGGAAGATAGGGGAGGGTCAGAAGAACTGGGAAGGGCCTGGTCTTTTGACTGCCTCATAGTGTGGGATGAATCCATTTGTGGGTCAGCCACATCCACAGAGATAGCTGTAGTTGTCTAAGGAGAACTATCTGCTAGGTCCTAAGCTTTCTGAATAAGAAGGTCAGGGCTGCCACTGCAAGCTTTATTTTTTACTGCCCATACACATTCGGAGAAGACATGCCCAGTGTCTTCGCATAGGTTGCATTTGGTAAAATTGGCACATTGAAAGGCAATGTGACCTATTTCCCCACAATTATCACAATGGGGCCTGTCACAAGAACTGGACAAGTGAATATGAGACCCACATTTATAACAGACCCTAGGCTGTCCAGCATAAAAACAAACCCCCCTATCTCTCCCTAAGAGGAAAGAGTTGGAGATGTGTTCTGTACAACTGTCTGTTTGTTGAAGTTTCACCTTAAACCGCCAACCTCCAGTCCAGAACTGCTCAGAATCGAGAATGGCTTCAGGTGAACTTAAAACTTCACTTTTTTGGGACAACCAATAGGCAATATTGTCCACATGAACCCCCTCATTCCTGAACATAATCATTACTAATTTAACCAAAAGTTTAGATAAGGGAATAACAAAAAAGGGGGTCCATATGGGAGAAAATTTTACCTGGTTATATCTCTCCCAAAATAAATCTAAAGCACTGGCAGAACGAAAACTAACATTGAAGTTATCTTCACCAGAAATATTAATAAAAGCAAAGACTTCTCTAGGTGAAAATTGCAGAGAGTCTTTTAATAGCTTTTTCCCCACATAATGTCTATCTGGCCTCACCTCCAATCCCCCTTTATAACGCAGTCCAACTGCGTTTCTACAAGGTGCAACTTCTTTCTTAATTTCAGAAAACAAATCTGACATTAATGGTTTTTCTAAGTCAGGTGTCTTTTTTGAAAGAGTAGAAAGATTTTCAGTTACAGAATTTATAACAGAATCAGAAAGGTAAGTGGCTACAGGAACAATGGTCTGGGAGGCCGCAGCTGAGGTCTTTACAGAAGGGAAAGTGTCCGAACAAGCTGCAGCTGACAAAGTTGACAATGTTTCAGGAGATGACTGGGGTTTCTAAGCTGGCTCATTTTGGGAAAAATTCAATTTTGGATCCCAACCAGGTGATGGATGCCAGGTACCCTTTTTCAAGGTTCACCTTGCTTCACTGAGAGCTTTCTGGGGGGACCATAACTCTGTAGCCTGGGGTTGTGAAAGGGGGTCAAATGGTAGTGACCCTGAGTAAAGTTCTGAAGGTCCCTGAGAAGAGGAGGTGTTTGCAGTAATGCTGGTACCTATATTATGTTTAGAGAAAAAAAGAGCAGTTCATTTGTCCTTACTTTCATCCCCCATCTTATCCTGTAATAATTGTTGCCGTGTTGAAAAAAGAAATTCAGAAACCCCATCTTGATTTAGGGGGATAGTTTGAAATATGCAGGAGGTATCAGAAGTAGAGCTATCAGTCGAAGAAACAGGTAATGAACTGCGGAACACAAACCCCACAGTTTTTGTAAGCATGATACAGCAAGGCTCAGGATCAGAGCTTTTGCTAGCTATGGTAATGTTATCCGGGTCTTTAGGGTGCACAGGATCAGCGGGCAGCAAGTTTAAGCCAGGTTGCTGTTCGTATAACTGTTGTGAAGGCTCTAGGCATTGAATCACTGTGGATTCGTTACTGCCAGCTGACACATGAGCAGAATGCAAGTCATTAACAGTGTTTAAAGTTTGTACAGACTCACTGGAATCAGTAAGGTCTCCACACAGCTCAGCGTCACGGCTAATGACAGCCTGTTTGGAAGTACTGATAGGTGTTGCTGAGGAATGCATTACATGCAGCTGCTGCTGGAGTCCGTCTTGTTCTTTAGCCAAAATGGCATGCTGGAGTTTAAGCAGTTCCTGTAAAGCTGCTTGATTAGGAGTCGTATTAAACACGGCATTACTTATTGGTTGAAAAACAGGTAGACCTTCATTCATTGTAGGCACTGGTAATTCTGTATTCTGCAATATTTTATCAGCACATACGGTATTATTTTCAGGTAAAACTGTAGAATCCAAGGCAGAGCATGACAACTGCTCCCCTTCTTTCAGAGCGTTCATCCTCCTTCACGAAACAGATGAATCCATAGCAGGAGAAGTAGGCTGAAGAGTAGGAGCTGGAACCTGGGGACAGAGAGCAGCATTTCCATCACCTCCACCAGGATCTGGAACAGCAGCCATCTTGGAGTCACCAGCAAAAGGGTCCCCTCTGTTCACAGGAAGCAGAGTAAGGGAACTTCCCCAGCGTCCTGGCCAAATTTCCCTCATTCACTAAAAATACCACCAACAGCTTAATCTGGTTCAAGTCAGTTGGCATTTACCTGTATCCCCCTTTCCAGGGTCATGCCTGAAATTAGGCAGGATTTGTCTAGTGCACTTACCCGGTCAACAAAAGCTAAATAAATAAAAAATTCCCCTACTCTTTTCGATAAGTGCCATGGGATCTTTAACATCCACACAACCCACCGCCCTCTGATCTCCCGGCCTCAGAGGCGAGTGTGCTACCTACTGAGCCACTGACATTAATTACTCTGTACTCTCCTGTGAATTACTTTGCTTCCCCCACAGTTGTTTTCAGCACTAACCCAAATTAAATTAAATTCAATTTTGTGGCACTTACCATCTGCCCTCTATCCTTATCCTTATTATCTTTGTCATGACTTGACCCATGGTGTAGTTGCTTTACAACCCTGTCATAAGTTCCCTAGTCTTTCACTGTTTCTCTTTGTTATTTACAAGCTTTTCTTAAACAATATCCAGATTTTAACTAACTTGTACTTATTTTTGTAACTTTGTCACTGTTAGCAGTTGTAATCTTATGCACTTTATACACTATTGTTCTTATCTTAGCTACCACTGATCTTGCAACTATTCTAACAGCCTGTATTGTACCAATGCCATTATTATAATTAATTCTGATAATCTAGATGATTGTTGATGTAATATTCTTATCTCCACCTTGCTGAGAGTGTACTATTGTATCTGACAGTAACTGAAGCAAAGATCACTTATCTTATCTCTCAACTTCCCCACAATGTACCTAAGTCATATATCTTGTAATCCTCCATGCTGTAATGTTCTTGTTGCCTGTAATGTATTCTCCCGGGTCATGCCTAAAAATAGGCAGGTATTTGTCTAGTGCACTTACCTGGTAAACAAAAGCTAAATAAATAAATAAAAACTGATATAATCTAGCATAGCCCAACAAATCATATCTGCCGACAAATACCTCCCATGTTTTAGTGCATTAAATGTTTTCTTTTAAACACCACTGCCTCAATTTGTTGTTTATGTGTTTGATCCTTCAGGTCTACCTTTAACTAGCTCATGGTACTGGTAGAGTTTCAGATAGAATAACCTCACAATCACTAGCCTTAAGGGATTTGTGTAGTTGCTTATATTCATTCAATATTTCATCAACACTTTGCTTTCTTGTATTATTTGTCCCTGCATGCAGTAATACCAAATATTTTCTTCCCCACAGACTTTAATATATTTGGTATTGTTTCTCTAATATCACTTATGGTGGTACCTGAAAAAACACCATTTGCAATGTGTTCTTTATTGCCACTGGTTGTATACTGATCAGTATATTTTATAATAGACTCACCAAGTATATAAATTTGTCTTGGTTGTTCCTCGGTATTCTCACTTTCCAACTGCATATTTTGTTTTGAGCTTTCGTCTTTATCTCTTGATCTTTTACCAGGCTTAATAAATCATCTCTTTGCTCTTCAAGACTACCCATTAAGTTCAGTAATGGTGCAAACTGTGCAAACTGGTTCTGTACCTCTAAATTAAACTCCATTTCTCACATTTTCTTTCTTTTTTCGTATGTGCTTCATTGTTACTTACATAGCACTAATTGTCTTTCTTATCACTCTCTGTCTTTAGTTGGAACTATTGTTTTTCTGTTCCATGTGTACTGTTTCATTACTAGTATTTGTGTTAGCTTCATGTATCTGTTTCTTTAATTTCCAGTTCAGTGTCAAACAGTGTCAGTGGCTCAGCAGGTTGAACAGTTGTCTCTGAGGCCAGGAGATCAGATAGCTGTGGGTTCTATCCCCACACCAGGCACTTGGGTTAAATTCCAAATACTGACACTGTGGTACTGCACTCCTGAAGTGCCATCTTTCAGATGAGATGTTAAACCGAGGTCCCATCTGCCTGTTCTGGTGGTAGTTCAAGTGGATGTTAAAGATCACATGGCACTTCTTGAAAAGAGTAGTGGATTTTTTTTATTTATGAAAAGAAATCTACATACAATACACCTGGTTGAAAGGACAGTATTATATCTTCTAATCCCAAAAAAACCCTCACCTGCAGTGCAGTCCACAAAACTACACATCCCACCACCAAAGTAAAACTATTGACACTCCACAAATTCAAGGTGCTCACAATATTAAACACAACTCATGGAGGACACCATGGAAATGGCCTCCACCAGGTTTCCAGGACTCTGCAGTGTAATCCGCATTGCTACTTACAGTAAATCCGATGTATTTCTTCATCAATTAATTCCACTAAACCATCCAAAGGGATGAGCTTTTGTTGTAAAATAAACTGGCTATGTACCTGCCAAATGAAAAATAGAATTTGATGGCAGATAAGGACCACTTGGCCCACCCAGTCTGCCCTTTTCCCTACCTAATGGATAAGCTGCAGATCCTAGTTAACCAGCAGCCTACTTCTTTCTACCCCCCCCCTAGAATTGCCTTATGACTGTCCCATGCATGCTTGAATTCAACCACTGTTTTTGACTCCACAACCCTCCGAAGGCTGTTCCATGCATCCACAACCCTCTGTGAAAAATGTCCCTTACATTGCCTCTGAGCTGCCCCCATCTTCAAATTGTGTCCCTTGTTCTTGCACACACTCTGTTTTTGAAAGATGCTACCCTTTTAGACTTTGTTGATTCCTTGAGGTACTTGAAAGTTTCTATCATGTCCCCCCCTCCTTTCCTCGAGGCTATACATACTGCCCTTTAGTCTCTCTTCAATATGTCTTCTGCAGACCCTGCACCATTTTAGTTGCTCTCTTCTGGACAGCTTCCATCCTGTCTATGCACTTGCGGAGATTGGGTCTCCAGAACTGCATGCAGTACTCCAGATGGGTTCTCACCAGCTGTCTGTACAGAGGGATAACAGTTTCCTGTTTTCTACTGGTGATGCCTCTACCTATGCATCCCAGTATCCCCCCAGACCTCCTTACTGCCCTCTCACATTGCTTGCCCACCTTTAAGTCATCTGATATGACTACCCCCAGGTCTCTTTCCATTTTGTTGTTGTTAGTATCTCACCCATCATTGTGTACTATTCCCTGGGTTTTGTTTCCCAGGTGCATTATCTTGCACTTCTTAGCATTGAATCTAAGCTGCCATAGATTTGACCATTCCTCTAACCTTGCCAAGTCCCTTCTCATCCTTTCCATCCACCTGGTGCATCAACTCTGTTGCAGATCTTTGTGTAATCTGCAAAGAGACATACTTTTCCTTCCAGTCCCTCTGCAATGTCGCTTATAAAGACATTGAAGAGGACCGTTCCTAATACTGAACCCTGCGGTACCCGACTAGTAACCCCCCCTTTCTTCAGAGTGGACTCCATTTACTGTTACCCTCTGTGTCCTATTCTCCAGCCAATTCTTTACCCAGGCTATCATCTTGGGACCCACTCCCAGGCTGGCTAAATGGTCCACTTTATACATGCTAGTACAACCCGAGGAGTCCCAGGATGGAAATTTTTCCACCCATCCAAAAATACTCCATAAACTAACACACTGTAAGTCATCCTACCAAGTTGCGGAAGCTGCCATCTTTTAGCCAGTAATGGTCACAGTCTTTTTATGAATGAACAGGTGAAAAACAGATGCTCCAGAGCCTCTATGTGCTGTTCACAGGTCTGTCTCAGACAATGTCTCTCTTCTACCCTTTTATGATGGTGATTGCCTTGGATGTTTAGCCTGCCATGGCAACAAAACCAAACAGTGTCCCACATTTTTTGAGGTATTCACTTTTCTAATAATTGACTTGTAAGATACTTCTCTGGTATGTCAGAAGGGCACTGAAATCAGGGTGTTGTAAACATTTATTTTTGTTTAACACATATTGATAGAATTCCTTCCTTGTGTTATACAATATATCTGCCACACGAAGATCTCATAGCTCTAACTTTTTGAAATATATGCTCAAGTTATACGCTATATTACTAGACTGCTTCCGAAACACTCCCTATGACCCTGAAAACCATTTGGAAAAGAAATACTGTCCATGGTTTTGTAAAAGGGGAACCCACACTTTCCCATGTCCCTGTAATACAGGTATGAAATTTGCGTATACATAAACAGAAAAAAGACCAGGATAGGATTAATCATATTTAGCCTCCCCCCCCTATTGGTTTATATGTAATCACCCTTTTTACCAGATTCAATCTACTCCCTCACAACAGCATAAAAATATACTTTATATTCTGGGTTCTGGCTATGCGGGGAGGGAATAAACAGCTCACATATAGGAATAATAGTATAATAAAGGTTTTCAATAAATAAACCTTTTCTGCTTCCTCATAGGCCAAATCATCCATCTCTCTACTTTAAGTTCTGCTACTTGTGCTACTTCCGTCCAGTTTTCCGTCTCCGGATTTAAACCCCCAGACTTGATTTCCAATACTTTCATTGGACCTGGTACTATCTTAATCCCTGCTATTTCTTCCACTGATTCTCCTTCTCTCCCATTCAGGGCCATACCCCTGCTTTTTACTTTGTTAAGAGCTGACCCAGATATATCAGAAAAGTCCTGGATTACTGCTAACACTGTAGTCCCAGATTTTACATCAGCAAACATCCAACATCATCAGTGCATGCTATAATAATTGGAAACACTGTTCCATGATTTCCAGCTGTATGTACAATATGTGGATGTTGTTCTTTTCTTCAAATTAGAGGATCTATACTGAAAATGTACAGTAGTAGACTTAGTCGGTATCCCTGTTTCGCACCCCTGCATATGCCGATGGGTGTCATTGGCAGGCCGTTCACTACTGGTCTGTTGGTAACTGATTTATACAAGCATTTTATCCAATCTGTAAATTTAGAAAATACGCCGTACTTTTTTAACACTGAAAACAGAAATTTATGCTCTACCACATCATATGCTTTTGCCTGATCTAAACTAATGATATATCCCTTTTTTCCGAATCCCTCACAAACTTCTCTGAGGAGAAACAAGTTATCCTGCACTTGTTTGAGTAGAAGCAATCAACAGTTGAGCTGCATTAGACAATCTAATGGCCATTATTTTACTCAAAAACTTCCAATCCATATTAATCAGGATAATGGGTCTCCAATTATGCAAGTCCATCTTCTTGCCTTTCTTAGGTATATCAGAAAACGTTCTCACAGACCTGGGGAATGTCCTGAGTACTCTGCAATATTTCACTAAATAGTACCACTAGATAATCCACCAATATATCCTGAAGTTTTTTGTACAATTCCAAGGATAATCCATCCAGACCTGGTGCTTACCCCACCCCCCCCATGGATAACAGTGCTACACGTATTTCTCCTGACGTGATTGGAGCAATGAGTTGATCCTTCATCTCCTGTGAAAGATCAGGGACACTAATATCCTGGAGAAAACTAGTTGCAGACCCCAGGAGATGCTCTATGGACTCAAATCATTGTGTTGCATGAACATGCACAAACTGTGCCATTTCCAAATTGTGGGACACTAGGGAACCATCTGAGCGTTTGATGTGTGCCATGTATTTTGCCTCAATTCAGTTTTTACAGCAGCCATAAGGATTTACCTGACTGCTGTTTTCTTGGGTTCCATACTTTTGTTCAGCATTTAATGAGGATATCCTATCATACTGGACTAAGAACATTTCCTTTTTAATGGTTGTTATCGGAGCTGTATAATTATGATCCATTTCATACATTCTAGAAATTAATGTCTGCAACTGTTTCCTGAGGTCTAGAGATACTGGACATATCTCTCTGTGTGAGTACTCCAAGTGTAGTCTAACCAATGACCTGTACAAGTATTTATTTATTGAATTTTGTTGACCGGGTAAGCCCACTGAGACTAAAATTCCCTTTTTCAGGGTCGACCTGTGGGTGGGGATATAGACGGTAACCAACTGAAACTGAACCAGATTAAGCTGTTGGTGGTATTTCTAGTGGATGGAGGAAATTTGGCCAGGAAGCATATGTGTACAAGTCTTTCAGATGAGACATTAAACTGAGGTCCTGTCTGCCTTTTCTGGTGGTTGTTCAGGTGGACGTTAAAGATCCCATGGCACTTCTCAAAAAGAGTAGGGGAATTTTTTTATTGCAATTTCAAACAAATAAATGGTTACACGCAATGTTATTTCACACAAATAATATACAAATCAGAAAAAAAATCAAAGTGAGGATAAATCAAAAAGTATTACAGTCATACATTTTCTAGGTTCCCAACAAATCCCATCCTTCCCAGGGGCCGTACCAGATTTTATTTGTGCCAACATTAATTTTACCTCTAAGGGTGTAATGGGGATAATTAACATCTTATTGTCAGCTTGCAAGGCCTGTGGCAAGGTGCTGTCCATCAACCATATTTTATGTTGTTCATTATACAATTCTGTCGGGCACAAAAGTGATTGTATATGCCTATCTATGGCCTGTATTATGTCCACCTTGGTATTAAGGAGTGTTCCTTGGTGGTCTCGTACCTGTGTCATATGTTTCTGTTGTCTTTGCAGGGCACAGAATTGATATGAGTTCATAAAATCTTTAGAACCTTGCGTCCCAAACCTTCTTTCTTGTTCCAAAGATTTCAGTCTACTATACTAAATGTCATACAGATGCTGTCTCACCTTTGTTAATTCTGGGAGTACTAGTCTATCCCCCAAGGTGGCTCATGAGAGAATGTCTTGAAATTGCTCCCTGTAGGCTTGGTATGTGTCTACTTTATTTTTCCCATTAATTCTTTCTATTATCTGAAGGTACTGTTTACTATCTATTTTTGTATCCTCCCACCACTGCTGGGATGTGTCATATGAACACTTCACTGATTTCCTTGCATTCAAAAGTGAAACAAGGCCCTTATCTACTGTCAGGAGGCTCAACAGTTCCAGATTTAATCTCCAGTATCTAGGACCCTGATGCATTGTTCCCTGGCTGGATACTGTAGCTTCAATTACTGTGTGGTCAGATGGTGCGACTGGTCTAGTTTTAGTGTGAATAACCTCCAATATGGGTGACAGAAACCAAAAATCTATTCTAGTAGCATGTGTGCTATGAAAGAATGCTTTTTTGGGCGTACCTGATATTGCTAGAACGTCATCCAAACCAGTTTGAGAAATAAGGTAATTTAAACAGTTAGCATCACAAAACATTTTCTGGGTTTTCATACCCCTATCTGTTATATACCAGCTACAATTAAAATCCCCCCCCCCAGAAACACATATTTGGAAGTAAATAAATATGGCTGTATAGCTCTAAACAAATCTGTCTTGTCAGTTTTGACTTGTGAAGCGGAAAAATTAATGAAGCAACATTGCAGACCATCAAGATCAAGGTCCAACATTAAAGATCTCCCTGGGATAATATCTAAAATTTGTACCTGCCTGGCAGAAGGGTTATTAACACATATCCCCAAGCCGTAGCACATTTCTTCCCCAGTAGACCAATATGACGCTCCCCACCTCCACCTCAGAAAGGCCTGTTCCATCTCCAACCTGGTATGCAAACGTGTGTCCTGAAGGAATATGACATCCTGTAAACCTTTCTCAAATAGGGAAAAAATCAACAGCCTCTTCCTCTCTGACTGAATGCTATTGGCATTCAGAGATGCACCTTGATATTATAAGCATCTGTCATTAAAGTGAGGAATATAACCACAAATCTTCACATTTAAATGTTTTTCAACCACACTATCTATGCCAAGGCTATTTTCTCTTCACCCACTTTCTTGACCCCAATCAGGATTTATTTTTCACTGTGTCTGTCACTACCATTGATTGTTCCCTGTCTGATCCTCCCTTGGCCTGTGATGATTGGACCAAAGGGGAGTCCGATTCTGTCCCTGCATCAGGCAACTAATTTTGTAGTGCCATATATGAGTTACGCAGAGGAAGCTTGGGTGGATCCCCCACTGTTTTTGCTCTGTTCCTGTTCCTCAAACTCCGACGCCTGTTTGAAACTACTTTAAAAGTTTCTTCTGGTGGTAAGGGGGGGCATAGTTGTGGTAGTAGTAGCAGCAGGTGTCACCACTGGGGTGTTCTGAGCTTCTGAATGAGGAATATTTGTGGGCTCAGTACTATCTTGATCCACGGGTGCTATGTCCAAAACTGGTGTCTTAACTGGTTCGTAGGGGTTATCTTATGGTTCTGTTCAAATGAGAGTGGGGACCTTAGATGTTGGGCTGCCTTTACTGCTGTATTTATGTAAAAGTCCTGGATGCAGAAATCTGTATTTGTGTTGTTATGTGCCGCCCATGGACACTCAGTAAATGAATGGGTGTCTTCACAAAGGGAACACTTGGCAGGGTGATGGTAATCTGACATAATATGCCCCAATTCACCGCACTGTGCACATTTTAACATGTCACATGTCCTGCTAAGGTGTCTCCCAAACCACACTTGTAACAGTGGTGGGGTTGTCCCAGATAGAAAATAAAACCTTTATTTTGACCCAGATGAAAGCAACTGGGGGAAATGCTGTAAACCTTCCTCAGATTACGTCTAATTTACTTTGTAATGCCAACTTCCATTCCAGAACCCTTCTGAATCCAGAATGTGTTCAGGGTTCCCCTGTATAGTACATTTTTTATCAAGCCAGTAGGAAATATCTACTAAGTTAACCCCTCATTCCTGAAAAGGACAGTTATTACTTTTAAAGACTATTTTACGAGGGGTATTGCTTGGAAATGGAACCAGGCAGGGTTCGTTTTAAGCAAGGCATATTTCATCCAGAACCTGTTTAACATGTCTGGAGTTCTGAAGCTGACATCATATGTGTTATCCCCAGGTGTATGAATCAGAGCATATACCTCACTCAGGGAAAGGCCCAACATCTGTTTTATTAAGACCCTTCTAGCATAGAAATGGTCTGGCATGTTGTCTGTAGGCCCCCAGATACCTTAGTCTCACAGCGTTTCTACGTTTTGCCAGAGATACAGGTTTTTGAAATAAACTGGCATATGTGGATGCTGGTTCCAGCAAGGCTGGAGGAGCTACCTCTGCTGGAGGTACAGGAACCTGTTCTCCCTTCATGTTTATTGGTGTTGGATCTTCCCCTGAGTTGATGATATCAAAAAATGTCTCTTATGACAGTATTTCAATCGGGGAGTAGAAAACAGGACTTGCTGGAGCCTGTTCTGCCTGTTCCCCATCCTTCCTAGAGACCTCTCCCATGGTCTGATCCTATGAAGATCCCAGAAGTGGGGTACTGGGGTCTGCAACCCTTTGTCTCGTCTGTCTGTACCCATCCTGCTCTTTCCAGAGCTAATTTTGGAGACCATGGTGACTGTGTGACACTTGTTTGTGGGTGTGGAGCCAGAGGCTGTGTTAACTCTGCTCCTGGCCCAGCCTTTGCAGCAAAAATAAATACTTTGGTTCCTGTGCCTAGAGTTATCGAAGGTGAATCCACCTCAGGCCTCTTCTTTTTTTCTTAGTTCTTCCTCTGCTTGTTTTTCTGCTAGTCTGAACTCTTCCGTTGCTTCCTCCAGAATGTGCCATTTCTCAGCCAAAATTCCAACTGGGTCCATGGGTGAAACTGCGTCATTCGGGCCTTTGTCTCTGGTGTTAAAACCTCTTGGCTATGGGCGTCCGACGTCTTTCCCTTACCGGTGCCTATTCCACCATTGGACATCGTATTGAGATGCAAAAGATTCAGTACACTAAGCTGCCACTGCTCAGGTGCATCCCAGCCATACCTTTCCCTTTGCTGCAAGCTCGCTGCGGGCTGCCTTTCTCCCGAACTCCTCCACTGTCCTCCTGCATCTGGAAGAATCCTCTTTTGCCACCTTAGCGCCATCTAGCAAAAGAGTAGGGGAATTTAATTGAAAATCATACAAAAATACATACATAAAGCAAACATCCAGTGTCATAATTAATTTTCATAACTTTTAACACAATTTTTTAAATAAAAAAAAAAAAATACTGATATTCAAGTAATCGGGGCATCACTATCCATGACCCAGGGTAGATTCCTCCATGTCTGATCTAGATTCTGTCTGTCTGAATTATTCACCTCATTAAAATAAATCAACTTAATTTCATTTGTTATTTCCCCTAATGACTCTATATTAGAAATGGGTTTCTGTTGCAAAGTAAATATGCACCGTATGTTTCAGATATACCATTTAATTACAGCGAAAATTATATTTAAAGTACCCCTATCCCATTTATTCCATTGTACACCATGGCCCGGATATTCTGAAATGCGCCAAAGTTCAGTGCAAGTCCAGCACAGCACAAATTCGATGTGCCATGGTGCAACTGGAGCCATATTCTGAGGTTGCACAGGCTGAACAGCACCAACACAATGCGGCTGAATGTGGCAAAGTTGCGCCATTGCACAAACAGAGATGCTCCAGCACAACCGTGGCAGCGCAGAGCAGCACAGCAACAGAGGGGGACAGGGCACAGAGAACAGACCCAGGGACAGAGCCATGGAAGCACAGTGACAGCGGCCACAGGAGTCCTCCACCAGCAGGAGACAGCACAGCACACACAGGTACCCAGACACGGGGCCCCAGAACACAACAGTGACATGGATAGCAGGCGACAGAAGGTGCCAACAGCCAATGAAGGGCTGCCAAGGGAGCCCCCCCACCCAGGCAGGCTGTTGGCTATGCCTCCCCACCACGAGACCATAGCAGACCACACCCAGGAACATGCAGCCAAGCACACACACCACACAGGCACTCAGGGAGCCCACACAGTGGGCACTGAATGAGCCAGGATGCAGGCAGCATGGCAGACCACATGGGACAGGCCGCTCAATGCCAAGCAGAGGACCCCAACACAGTGTGCGGACAGTATTCAAACAAGGATCATGGCCATGTGCCACTACCATGCACACACCCGACACACACCCCTGACTGTTGCTCCATGGGCACCCCAATGCACAGCCACCAAAGAACACACCACAGCACACAGCAGGAAACCACGGAATGACAACGTGTGCCCCTCTCATGCACACAACATGAACAGACACTGGGCCACTGCAGCATGGCTCCACACACCATCTGCAAAGCAGACACGGACACAGGCAGGTATGTAAGAAAATATTTATATTACAGGTAACTATTTACAAATATAATGGGCTGGGAAAGGGTAGGTACAGTGAGGGAAGGGACAGGGAACAGGGACTGTACAGTGGGAGGAGGGACTGTAGGGGAAGGTGCAACAGGGGAAACGGGCAAAGAACAGCAACATCAGTGGCTGCCCTGTCCGGCTGCCCCACCATGCCATTGCTCCCTCCGCTCTGGTGCCAACATTCTCCATATGGCAATGACCACCTCTAGGATACTGGAGACCACCAGCAGTGTCTGCTGCATGAGACGGCTCAGCATTCTTCACAGCTCTCTCCGTGCTGGACATTGGACACCTATTGCAAGGGACAGGACAGTTGATCAGTGCAGTAGCCCAAGGAACCATGCCCGCCCACAGTGCACAATCGGCAGTGGACCACACACCCCTGGAGGGCCCAGAACAGACACCCACAGGGCAGTGGGTCAATGCCAGCCAGCAACACAGCACACCACGGCGATGCATAGAGGTGTTCCCCACTGCACAGCTGCCACACGACTGCACAGTGACAGTCACATGGCACACTGTACCGACAGCACCACAGCAATAACAGTATCAGCCAGGCACACGTGTCCAATGAGTGCAGCAAAGTGGCATGCACCACACACAGTGCTACACACACAGCTGCCACAGCACATGGCACATGCAGCCATGCCCGCACCCACTCCCCACCACCACCCCCATGTACAGTGGGAAGGACCACAACAGTGCTCACCTGCCTCCTGCAGTGCTGCTTGCACAGGTCCACCCCCATCAAGGTGCACTGCCCAGTTGCACTCCGCTGCCACTCTGGCCCACCTGCGGTCCTCCGGCCCTGTGAATGGAAAGAAGACAGGTGCATATCAGTACCTGACCACACCAGCTGCCCCCCCACACCCCGCTGTGCACAGGGCATGTCTCTGCCTGACATGTCCTGCATGCCAGCACGGCCGCATCGCAACACAAGCGGCAGCTGGTAATGCCACTCAGTGATATGCACAATGACAGTGTACCCCACTGCAGGGCATGCCAGGCAGCAAAGCCAACACCACAGTGCAGCACCAGGGCAGACATGCAGCATGGGTAGACTTACCTGGCTATGGCACTGCACCATGCCTGATGCATTCCTGTAACCTCCGGAGCTGGTCAGGGTCAATCCGCATCAGATCACCATAGTGGTGCCTGCACTACTCTGCTGTCCTTGGAACCCCTGTTCTCCTCCTCTCCAGGCTGACAGAAATGGCCTGCCACACACTGCCCCTAGCCTGCTGCTGGGGCACCTGGCCAAACAGCTGATTGCTGTAGGGCCCGATGCAGGCGACGAGGTTGATGACCTCCAGGTTATTCCAATTACAGGCATGGCATCCCCAACCCTGCACCATGGCTCTTGCTCAGTTTGGCAGTAAAATGGTGGGTACAGGAGCACATGGCCACCACAGGTGATGGATGCACGATGTGTGGGAGACTGTGCAATGCTCGGCTATCATGCAGTGCTGGACATGCACAGTAGTCACATTCCAAAGCCTGGGTGTTTGTGTGTATGTGTTGCTGTGTGTGGCTGTGTGCCACTGACTCCCCTACCCCTGCATTGCACCTCTGCTTGTGCATGCTCCTCGCCATGCACTTACCTGCATGTGCGCTGTACTTGTGTTAGTGGCCCATGCATGTGTACTGCACCACCTACCTGCATTCACCAAAGTGTTCCTGTGCGACAGTGTCATGGTGGCGTCATGCCTGCTGTTGGAGTTGGGGGTTCCTCTATCCAGGGGGTGGCTGACCACCGCCCTCCGGTGCATTGTCTCTGTCGTCCCTACTACTGTTGCCCTCATCTGCCTCGACAGCTAACCCATGGTTAATGGCCATGTTGTACAGTTTGCAGCAGGCCAGGAATAGGCCAAAGGCTTTTGAGGTGCTGTACTGTAGGGCACCACCTGACCTGTCTAGGCAATGGAATCATGCCTTCAGCATGCCAAAGACATGCTTGATGATGTTGTGCATGCTAGCATGTGCCTTGTTGTACCATTCCTCTGCTGGGGATGATGGTCACCAGTAGGGGGTGAGCAGCCAGGGCCACAGCGGGTATGTGCTGTAACCTGTGTGGAGAATGACATGGTTAGCCCTATGCTATTCTGTGCTGCATCTCTTGCCTGTCCCTGGTGCCCATACCACCATGCACACCCTGCCCACCCCATCCCCAGGTCTGCTATGCCCATCGCCCTTTGCCCATGCCATACTCACCCACTGGGTGACCCGTGGGTATGTCTCCAGGTTCAAACCTGTGGCACAGTGCAGAGCTGTGCCAGATGAATGCATCATGTGCACTCCCAGGGTGTGTGGCGCACACACTCATGATGCACCAATTGGCATTGCACACCAACTGGCAGTTAACGCTTAGGCTCCCCTTCCTGTTGATGTACACCATTCCCTTAGGGTCAGGTGGCATGCGGATTCCCAAGTGGGTGCAATCAATGGTCCCAATTACACTGGGCATGCGTGCCACCCTGTGGAAGTCCTGCATGTTTGCTGTATGCTCTGCCTGTGTGCTGGGGAAATGGATGAATTCTGAAGCACATAGCAGCAGAGCATTGAGGAACTGTGTGAGGAGGCAGGATGTGGCCAACTGGGTGACACACATGGTGTCCCTTGTTGGTCGTTGGAAGATGCTTGTGGTGAGCAGGCACATGACAGCAGTTACCTTGGTCTCCACGGATGTGGCATGGTCCTGTCTGGTGGGTGCCTGAATCTTCTCACTGCACAGCTCACAGAGCTGCCTCAGAATGGTCCTGTTCAGGTGGTACCAGCCCATGATCTCTGTGTCACTATAGTTCTCAAAGGTGATGCGGGCACGGTACCACCTGTGTTGGGCATACCGCTGACGGTCTCTTCATCAGCCATGTAGCTGTTCCTCCTGCCTCCTCACACCCCTCATTACCACCTCCATCAGGAACAGCACACTCTCCATCACTGCTTCAGTCCAGTGTTCCCCTGGGTGGTTCGCTGCTGTCTGTGTGCTACACTGGTACACTGTTTTTCTGTGTGTGTGTGTGTCTCTCTCTCTCTCTGTCTCTGCCCCTCTCTCCCTTTCCCACACCACCTCTCTGTCTCTCTCCCTGTGTGTCTGTTCTTGTGTCTGTCTGTCTCACTATCTCTCTCTCTCTCTCTCACTCTCACTCTTGGCGCAACTGCTGTCTGTGTGTTTGTGCCCTGTTTTTATAGGAACAAGTCTGGTCGGAGCATCTTCGGTTTGCTCCACACTTGCGCCATGGCTTCACAGTTGAATATACCGTTACACTGCATATTCATGGGAATTCCCCCTGCACTTGTGCTGCATATATTATAGTTGCGCATTGGCACAATGGGTTTTGCGCTGTGCCATGGCTCCCGCTGAATATCGCTCTTCGGTGCATCTCCATACTTGTGCTGGTGCAACTCAGTTGTGGCATGAGAAGCTGCTCTGAATATCCCAGTGCACAGTTCCCATAAATTAATATTCTATAATCCACTTTAGAAGACAGTCCTTCACTCCACTCTTTGGCCATTAATTTCCAAAAACCAACAATATAAGGACAAGAAAAAAAAAAGTTCCATAGATTCTAAAACCTGAACACAATGTAGCCTTGAACATATCCTTTCTTCTGATTTTTTATGTTTTTGGTTAGCTTTCACGTTTAAGTGCTCATGATAGCACAACTAATGTATATCTGGATATTTTATTGGAATTCTGCTTTCTTTAACCAAAAGTTGTAAAGCTTGTGTGCACTCCGAGGGGCATTTTGGAAATATTTCTATCTCTGTGAAATTAGTTTCCATAACCTGTTTATAGATCTGCTTCTTTGTTTTAATACCTAAAGTTGTGCTAGTTACATTCCATATTTTTAATTTAACAAATATATCCCTCAGACAATCAGGAGCGGATATAGTTCTTTTGATGATTCTTAGATTCCCTGCTTTCCAGTCTGCAAACCAAACTGATATAGTGCTTAAAAATATGTCTTTCCAAAAGGTTCTTTGTGAAGTAACAAAGGTCTAAAGTTCACATATAAAAATTGGCAATATAAAAATAAAATAGGATTTACCATATTCTGTCCGCCACTATTCTGTGGTAAATACAATATATTTCTTTTGATGGCGTTGAGGCGACTACCCCAAAATGCCTGGAAAAATACACTCAGTATCTTAGCTTCCCTGGTTCTGTGTGAGGGGGAATACATTGCTAACATATAAAAATAATGATAAAAGAAATGTTTTAATTAAATAGACTCTTTTACTGAAATTCCACCAATTCCATTTCTGCACTAACTGCACGCCTGATTCTGTTTTATAATCGCAATTTATAAGCTCCAGAGGATCGGTCCCATATTCTATCCCTAGGATTCTAATATTATCTCTAGTAAGGGTGATTCCAGACAACTGTGTCTGAAAAACCTCTTTTTTCCTTAACTCTCGTCCTACACATTTTCTCATATTTAAGGCGACTCCAGACGCTGCTCCATATTGGTGGCAGATGTTAACTGCTGCTCGAAAAATGCACTATTTTTGACCAGTAAACAGATATCATCTGCATATGCCTGTGCTGTAAATGGCGAAATATGTTGTCGAATTTGAATAGGAAGAGTCTCTATATGCCTGTTAAGAGTCCTTAGAAGAGGATCAATCACAAAAACATATAAAAGAGGACTAATGGGGCACCCTTGCATCACCCCTTTTTTAATAACTGCCATTGGTCCACAGAAACCTTTAACCTGTGGTATAACCATTGCACTGTGGTAAATGCTTTTTAACCATGAGATAAACACAGTTGATATCCCATAGCTCTGTAATGTATACCATAAAAATGCATGACTCACTGCATCAAATGCCTTTTGTTGGTCTAATGACAAAACAAAACCTTCTAATCCTAATATCGTATCAATGTGAAACATGTCTCTTAATAAAATTAATTAGTCTGTAATAGTTCTTCCCAGTATGGAGCAGGACTGTGTTATTGCGATTAAGTCAGGAGCGACCTTTAGGAGTCTGCTATTTAACATTTTAGATAAATCTTAAAATCACTATTCAGTAGGCTAATGGGCCTCCAATTTGTAATATCTTTTTTATCCCCCTTTTTATGCAAAAGGGTTAATACCCTCATCGACATTTCGAAAGGTATTCCAGAGATATTCAATAAATGATTAAATATTTCTTCCAATTCTTGATATAATTCTGGCCCAATAAATGTATATAGTTTGGCCATAAGGCCATCCTTCCCTGATACTTTTCCCGTATTTAAAGTGTTAATTGCAGTCTCTGCCCCAAAAGCTGTTATGGGCACAACCATCCTACCTGCCTTGTCTGGAGCATAGGCTGGAATATGAACGCGAGTGAAAAACTCTTTTGTTATCATCTTATTAAAAGTAATAGCTTTAAATAGAGAGGTTGCATAATCATAAACCACTTTTAAAATTCCTTCATTCGTAGAATGCAGGATGTTTTCAGTATCGAATACGGTTTTAATCGTTCTTTTTTTTATCTTTTCCCTGCAACTTATGAATGGACAGACATCATCCATTTTACCTTGCGTCCCATAAGTCTTTTGCATAATCAAAGTATTCGTTTGTTTTAGATGATATTTCTGTAATTTCTCTTTCACTATCTGTATTTGTGTGGTATAATCATGCTTTGTTCTTTGTGCCAAACTCATTAGAGATTGCAATTGTTTGCTATTTTTTTGGTATGCTAAATTATCTTTATCTCTATTAACCTTACTGAAGGTGATTAGTAATGTTCTTAATTCCCTTTTAGTAACCTCAAACCATGCAGCGGGATCTTCATAAATATCAAAGAAAGATTTTTTACATATAATAAAATGCAAAATCTGTTGTCTAATGACTTCCTGCAATATTAAAGACAAATTAAATTTCCATATCCCAGGGCTGTACGTTTGCTTAGCTGATCCTACTGTAATGGATAACTCTTTATGATCTGAATATTCCACAGTCTGTGTGGAAACCGTTTGTATGGGTAGGAACTTGTTTATAAACAGAAAATCTATCCATGTTGCAGCCCTACCTCTCTGAAAGGTTGGATCTGCCCTATTTGTTTTCTGAAAATAAGCATCTACCAAAGAAGCAGTCAGTACAGTGTTGTTTAGATAGGTATATCACAAAACGTTTTCTGCGTGGCAGAAGTCTTCCCTCTATCCTTTTTTGTTAACCCGCAGTTAAAATCTCTCCCCCCCATATAATGTTTTGTGAAGTATACAAATATGGTCTTATTTGCAAAAAAATTGAAATCCTGTCTGCCTTCACTTGGAGTGCATAGGTATTGATTAATCTGCAAATTGAATTGCAAATTTTCACATTCAACAATAAAGTTCTTCCCAGAATTAAGTCAATAAGCTTTATCACAGAAATAGCAATATCGTGGAACAAAATGCGAACCCCAGAACAAGTTTCAAGACCAAGAGACCAAAAGGATACCCCTGTGTACCATTCCCTTATGGCCTTTGATGCTTCTGGTACAGTATACAACGTAGTGTCTTGCAAATAAATAATATTCATATTGTTAGACCTCAAATGGGAAAAAACACAGCCTCTTTTAGCATGATTCTTTATGCTGTTAACATTGATGGTAAGAATCTTTTTTTTTTCTCGCCTTACTTGCCCCATGGCCTGCCTCTCCTTCCGGCTGCTCATGACTCCGACCTCGTCCGACCTCTTCCTCACTCACCTCAGATCGCAGGCCGACCCAGGTGGCCCGCCATAACCCTTCGCCGGATGGGGTTCTCTCTCTCCAGGGGAAGGCGCCAGGAGGGGATACCAGCATGCTATTCAATCAATCCCCAGGCACTGCTGAGGTGGATTCCGGGGTGTTGGGGCATCTGAGATGGTGGGAGCCGGCAGCCATCATCCGGCAGACCAGGAGGCAGCTTTCCACTTTTCTTCCTGAGGGCGTGGCGTGCCATGGACGTCTAGGACAAAGCTGACGTTCACCACTCTGCTTGTACAGTGGGGCTCACTTGAGTTGTTGCTCTCCCAGCCTCTGCCAGGGGGCAGCAGACAGCGAGCCACATCCCCTCCCTTCCCCCTGAAGAAGGCGAGCAGTCATGGGATGCTCAAGCCTTCTCCCCCCGGCCAGCTGTCCAGCGACCTGAGTCCATTCCCTAACCCGGTTCACCGGCATCACAAGCAGAAATCCAACCACTGCGCCGACGAGCCGGCTTCATGGTGAGAATCTTTAAAGGTACTGCCATACTAAAAAGGATTAGTTATTGCAGAAATCAAAACATCATGGTGGCTTCCCTTTATTTTTCATAGCTTCAGCTCCCAATGACCTTTTAGCCTGTACCATTTTGTTGAACTCTGTTCTGTCTGCATGTGATTCTGGCTCACTCAGTTCTGTCCCTGAAACACCATCTGTGGTTACAGAGTCAATAGATGAACTATTGGAATCATTATCAGGCCTATTTTGTTGTTCAGCAAATGCTTGAAATCTATTAGAAACTGTGGTCTCTACAATTTTAGGCATTTTGGATGCTGGTTGTATCCTGCCTGATCTCTTCCTTGTCACCATTTTCGTAGTTCCCTCCACTTGCAAACTTGGGGTGGGGGAGTTGGTGGGAGCATGGGAGCATGGTAGCAGTATCCATATCCATTTCTATCCCTTCTACAGGTAGTTTTCTTTTATCTGTCAAGTCAGTCCCCCCCCTTTGTTTGGCTTTATAGTCCCCGATGTAGTACCCTTACTAACTGTTAGCAGTGTAGCTACAGTTTCAAGAATTTTGATAGATGTGTGCGAAGACGGTTGCCAAGACAGAGCTATGCTATCATGCTGAGAGGACTTAGGATCATTCAAATCCCTATTGTCCTTGCTATGCAACCTCTGTCCTAACGTTACCATTAAACGCTATTATTCACCATCTGCTGCACCAGAGTCACTATGTGCTGCTTTGGGACATTTTGTATATGCATGTCCTTGTGTACCACATAAGTTGCATACTGTAACTTCCCTGCATTGTCCACTAGTGTGTCCTAATGCATTACACAAAGTGCAGCATAAACTATCACAATTACTGCTAATGTGTCCTGGGGCCTCATACTTATAGCAGGTCCGAGGTTGACCCTGATAAAATAATACTCCCCTGTCTCTTTCTAGGAAAAAAGAATTGGGTAAATGCTGCAACCCCTGATCCTGCACCCTTAAGATCACCCTAATTCTCCATCCCCCTGTCCAAATGCTTTTGGAGTCGAAAATTGCTTCTGGATTTCCAACTACTGTACATTTCTGTCTCAACCAGTACACAAGATCTGTCACACTCCTGAATAACACGGTTATTACTCTGTGTGAAGGTTGTGTTAAGGGTAGTACCTCAAATGGCGTCCATAAAGGTGAATTTTTAACTTTCTGATACCTCTCCCTGAATTGTTCTAATCCACTGCTAAACTTAAAACTCATATCAAAAGTAGACTCTCCTGATATATGTATTAAAGCATACAATTCAGTGATGTAAAACTGCAAATTCTATTTTAACAAAGTTTTACCCACATAAATCCTGTCCGGGAAGCGCTTTAAGCCTCCTTTGTAAACTAGTCTTACAGCATTGTGACGTCTTGCTGAAGAAGCTGGTTGCTTAAAAAAAGAGGCATACTGTCTGGGTTGCCTGGAATCAGTCATCCCTTGCATATTATTAGCTTGTGCGGCTCTGGTATTTGTAGGCCCATTTTGCACCATGTCTGTAGTATCTGAAATGTCTGCTACAGGCAACTCTGTATGCTGTCCTGAGTCACTGTGAACAGTAGAAGCTTCATTTCCTCCTACCGTAATATGCTCAAGCATCTGTAATTTAGGATTCTGCGTCAATGTCAATTCCTGTGGCAATTCCAAACCTTCCTGTCCAGTTTCTGAGGCCTGTGTAATGTCCATAACATTAAGTGCCTCATTACCAGTCTTTTTTTCCAGATCTATAGTGTCTTTTCCTGTAGAAATTGGTGGAAGTGTCATTTGTACCCCTGGAATCTGAATTGGTGTAAACCTTAATATCCAGCTCTCTTTCTTGGGGTTCTTTCACCCAGCCAGCTGATTTAGTGAATTTTCCACAGACCAGTGGTGTTGCGCTGGGTTGGAAAGATCAGCCCAAGATTTTTGCAATGGACAGGCTTTTTTCACAGTTCTGTTATCCCTCACAGAAAAAGAAAATACTGTGGCATCACTCTGACCTTCTGTCACCTTAGTAAATACTATTACAGCCTCTGACTCGCTAGTTACAGCAAAATTAAAGTCCTGCAATCCACCCTGTTTATCCTTGTTTTGACCCAGTAATTCAGTTTCAGTACTTTTAGCATATTGCAAACAGATTTCTTTCTTTCTTTGCATACATTTATCTTCTTCTGTAGCCAATATTTGCTGTAATAAATGCTCGTTTTTCTGACTTACTGCATCAGTATTGCTCCCATTTTGCATAGTGTGCACTTCATGTTCTATTCTTTCAAAATCTGTTACTTGCATCTCCCAAGACATAGAATCCTCTGCGTGTTCCAGGATTTTCTCTGGAATACCCGCTGCATCAAAAAATTCCTTGGCCTCTGCAGACATTTCAGTCGGGGAGGAGACCGTCTCCACAACCATCCGCAGATCCTGCTCCTTCTCGGCCTGTACAGCAAATGAGTCAGCCATCCTTAGATGACTAGAGCTCTTTCTACAGCTCAGTAGGGGAGATTTTTATTAAATGAAACTTAGTCAATAACACTACATAGATTTATACATTTTAAACAAGATACAGCCAAAATATTAGAAAAACAGCTACTTAAACTTTATCACTCTGTGAAAACCTTTCCACCACCGTGTTACTGCTGTTGTAGTGAACATTTGAACATCTTTTAAATATATGTTTGTTAATTCTTGAGAAACAATCAGACTATAACCTTCAAGGGATATTCTTTTCTGGTAAATTACCCATTGACAATGTGCCTACCATAAGTAAAATCTAAGGCAACTGAAAAGGAGAGATAATGTGTCTTGGTGAAAGTGGGCTAATCCCAAAGGATAAATTCTTAAGACTAAAATATCATAAGTGAGGTAATGTAACCAAGGTAAGTTCCATTTTGTACCTAAAAAAACCCACAATGATTTCGCATAAGAACAATTAAGCAAAAAATGTTCCATTGTTTCTTCCAGGTTGCTAGATCCAGGATATGGACAGTTCCTTTCTAACTGTGCTTTATATTTTCCGTTGCCCCTTATATTTAACCTCCCATACATAACTAACCACTGCGTTTCCCACATATAGGTGGGAGTCTTTTATTATTCAATTGTGTTAATACAAAATAACTTTGTTTTGTAGGGCAGTTTTTAAAGGTAGGTTTAGTTGGGTAAATTGTGGAAATAATAGTTTCATATAAAGTGTGTACCGTAGTGGTTTGCACCAGTGTCTTTGTAATTTGCCATTTATATAATTTTGAAACAGCAACTCAAAAATATGAAGGAACATGAACATGTCTGGATAATTTTGGGGCCATACTATGCCAAATATGAAAATATCTGTTTAAAGTTTTGTAAACCCATGCTTGACCTTCTCCTTGTTTAGATCTTAGGCCAAATTTAATAGTTTGAGAAAAAAATAAATCATGAAAAAACACAACAGGGTCAATCATATCCAGTCCTCCTTTCTTTTTTGTCAGATATGTAAAACAATGCTTAACAGGGTTCAATCTATTCCCCCATAACATCTGGAAAAAGAAACTGTAGATCCTGGTTTCAAACTGTTGAGGCAAAGGAAAAATCATTGCTATATGTTGCAAGCAAGGAACAATGTATTGTTTTAAAATCAATATCCTTTTTTGTTCAGATAGTTTCCACTGCTTCCATCTAGAAATTTTACCTTCAATTTTTTTCAATGCCAGATCCCAATTTTCATTTGGTAAATTCTGTGGCCCAAAAAGAACCCCTAATATTAAAAGTGGAGTAGATGAAATAAATATATCCCTAAAATAAAAATCTTTCTGTACACCAGACCCAACAATTAAACCTTTTGTTTTGGAAATGTTCAATTTTGCATTAGAGATGGATGCGCATCTTTCAAATTCTGCCAAAAACGATATTAATTGTTCCGGTGCTGTTAAAAACATACAGACATCATCAGCATAGGCCTGTAAAAGTAATCATTTCCCTGTGTCTGTATTAAGAATTCCTGGCCATTTTGGTACTTCTGTAATAGAACGCAGGAAGGGATCTAATGAAAAAATATATAATAAAGGGCTTAGGGGCATCCTTGTCTGACTCCTGCTTGTAAAAAAAAAACAGAAACAAAAAAAAAACCTTTACTGTCATACCTTTTATTATAGGATAAACTTTAGCAGATTTATATAAAAGTTGAATTAAGTTCAATAAGGGGTCTGGAACCCCATATTTAAGTAACACCTGAAATAAATATGGCAGATGGACCCTGTCAAATGCTTTTTCTAAATCTGCTGTAATTATATAACCTGCTGATCCTTGAAGTGTTAGATATTCTATCGCATCTCTTATAATCATTAGTGCTGTCTGGATTTTCTTATCTGTTAGACCACAAAATTGATAAGGAGAAATGACTCTTAGAGCATAAGCTTTAAGCCTATTATTTATCAAGACTGTAAGGATCTTGTAATCCGAATTCAAAAGTGTAATAGGCCTCCAATTTTTTATATCTTGTCTGTCACCTGATTTAAATAAATATATCATAAGTTCTTCAGTAAAAACTGGGAACATTATCTGAGATTCCATGAAAAATTGAAAAACCAATTGAAGACAAGTTATTAGCAATGTAGAATAAGTTTTGTAAAACTTATTAGGAAGCTCATCTGGGCCAGGTGATGTGTTAAGTTTAAGCTGCTGTATTACAGATTTTATTTCTAGTTCTGTAATGGGGTGTTGTAAAGACAGGGTATCCAAAGGAAAGGATGGCACCATCACTGAGGCTAGATATGTTTTTATGTGAGAAGGAGAAATAATGGCCTGTGGAGATAAAGAACAAAAATGTTGTTTCATCAAGGCTTCAATATCAACTTTGGTAGTTAGAATATTACCTGCTTCATCCTTTAAAGAGTCTATTTGCATGGACTCTTTAATATGTTTACATGCTTCAAAAGGATCTTCCAATGGTGATTTTTTTTTGTATGATTGGCTAACATTGCCTGTATGGTATTTGCTCTGTTATATTGGTATTTCTGCATCTCTTTTCTAATGTTATTAATCTGAGATGTATAACCTATCTGAGAGGTATTTGATAACGTATAAAGCTTCCTTCATTGATTTCTAAGCATAAGATACTTATGAAATTTATTCCTCCTGTTATTTTTCCCAGTTTTTTTAAACCAGGTACTAATATCCATTTTGATGTCCAACCACCAATTCCCTAAATCCGTATATAAAAAAGCTACAGAAATCCTTGCCATGAGTATTGACTGTATTGTATTAACTACCTTTTGTTGAGACAGGATGGAAGTATTTAGTTTCCATCTGTGAGCTTGTCTATATATTGCCAAGGTGGATACTAGAGAAAAAGTTAAAAACAAATTATCAGAAAATTCTGAGGGATGTACAGTGAATTTTCTGGCAGGAACATTTGAGGATATAAATAAATAATATATTGTAGATTGATATTTACCCCTTTTATATGTAAAATCAGGTCCCTGTTTTTGAAATTTGGAACAATTAAGTGAACATGCCACTTTAACAATTTTCTGAAGAGAATTAGAATTGCAGTAAATGTTTTTTGAATTACTAGTTTGACGCTTTGGGAGACTGCAATTGAAGTTCCCACCCCAAAAGATTTTTTTTGAGGAAACTAAATAAGGTTGTACCACCTGCATGTCACCCTTTCAGCTTTAGATTGAGAATTATAAATATTGATAAATCTACAGGCCTCAGTTCCACAATTATCATCCAGAATTAATATTCTTCCTGGAACAAGGTCTATCAGATTATATAAAGTAAAAGCATAAAAATTAACTAGAATTCCTATCCCATCTGCACTGTCAGGTCTGAAAGACCAAAAGGATGGACCCCAAGGCCAATTCCTTTTGAAAGAAGCTATCTGATCAAATGTATACATCCAGGTTTCCTGTAAAAAACATACTTGGATTTTTTCATCATGAATATATTGAAAAATTGCTTGCCTTTTATCAGTTTTTAATAGACTATGAGTATTGAAAGAACCCCAGGTCAATGTAGGAGAACCCCTATAAACATGCCTTTACTTTTCCCTTCTTTTTTTCTTTATATTCCTCCACAATCACCATTGAAGGGTCTTGTGAGGATTTTTGTGAATCTGTATCTCTCACCTCCATTTCTGAGTCTCCCCAAAAAAGTGCCACATAGGAATAATGAGACTCAAAGTTAACTTATTGTGAGGAAACAGAAACAGGGGATTGTGGGGGAGGGTTCACTTTAGAAATTCTTGTAGATCATCTGCAAGTCTGAGGAGAGGAAGGAGGGGGAACTGTCACTTCTTTATCCGTTATTTCTGATTCTTTGCAACAGACAGGAATCAGCAAGGAAGGAATGGGTCCCACAGTTGTGTCTCTTTCCAGTTTTGGTTTCACCACCAAAATTTGTTCCTTCAAAGGGGGAGAGAAAGGAACATTACCTTTAGGGGTCTGGGAGGGTTCTGGTGGTTTATCCTCTGATTTTGGAGGGGGAGGGGGCAGCAGCTTCCTGTGCTTGTTGAATTAGTAAGTCAGGGCTAATACAGGTGGTCTTATTTTTTGCTGCCCAAGGACATTCCTGAAAAATGTGCCCAAATTCTTCAGATAAATCACGACGTGTGTGAATAGCGCATTGCATTGTAACATGCCATGCCCAATTTCTCCACAATTGTCACAGCGAGATCTGCCACAAATGCTAGATAGATGAGTTCTTGAACCACATTTATAACAGGCCCTTGGTTGACCCCCGTAAAAACAAACCCCCCTGTCATGACCCAACAAGAAGGAATTTGGGATATGCTCTATACCAGAATCCGTTTGCCTTAACTGCACTTTGTATTTCCATCCCCCAGTCCAAAATACTTCAGTGTCCAGAATGGGTTCAGGAGAGCTTAAAACATCACATTTTTGTGATAACCAATAAGTTATGTCCTCTACATGGACCCCCTCACTCTTAAACATAACTGTGACATTCTTAATCAAAGGTTTGGTAAGAGTAATCACCAAAAAGGGGGTCCATGTAGGGGAAAATTTTACTTGTCTGTATCTCTCCCAGAAAATATCCAGTAAATATGTAGAGCAGAAGCTAATGTCAAAATTGTTCTCTCCGGAGATGTTAATAAATGTGAAGACTTCTCTGGGTGAAAAATGTAGCGAGTTTTTTAGTAATATCTTCCCCATGTGATATCTATCCGGTCTGTCTGCTAGGCCCCCAATATACCGAATACGCACAGCATTTCTTCTGGGAGCAGGTTCTTTCTTAGCTTTGGTAAACAGTTCAGACATTAGGGGTTTTTGTTCAGTTCCTGAAGAATGCTCCAGTGAAGGGAATGAAATGTTTGGTAATTCAGGTTCCGGGGTTGAAATAGAAGCAACCTGTTTAGAGTCCATAATAGAGATTGACACATCCTGTAAAACTGGTGCTCCAGCATTTTTTAAATCCCTATCAGTTGATTTTAAGTCCTTTTCAATAACCACCCCCTGTTTTTCTTCTGGTTTCCAAGTCGGGTTTGACTGAGAAAGTGAGAATGAAGAGTCCCAGGAGGGATCAGGTAACCAAATGCCCTTGGGTGATTGCATCCATCCTGATCCCAAAAGATCATTTTTTGGTGTCCATATCTCTTTTAGGGTAGCTTCTTCTATCAATTTTGGAGCTGCAGTCTCTGTTGAAATCTGAGCTGAATGACAAGGTACTGTTGCTTTAAAAGAGGCCGGCCCTGCCGGTTGTTTCAATTCCTTGGTTTGCCGTTTGTTATTAAATGATAAAGTTGTTGCTCCCACTTGTGACAAGGGAGATTTTTGATATATTGTAGCCTCAAGTGCTGAATCTGCTACAGCAATAGAGTCGGGAGCTTTAAAAACAAATCCCGATGTTTTTGAGAGCTGGGGTTGTGACTGAGTAGGAGCTTTGTTAAGGATAGAAACAGCTACCGGTTTGTTTGCTGAGGGATTATTAGGTAAATGTGAAACTTCCCCATTTATAACTTTTCCATGACCCTCCAAAATAATAGCAGGCTTTTGGCACTCACTCATTGTAGCAACCATACTGCCAGCCTTTTCATGCACATTATTTGTATTAGAGGTAGTTGTGTTTGCAAATGAAATTGACAATGACTCACCGAGCTCTGGCCGGGCCTTTGATGCTAGTATATCATTCTGCAGTTTGACATCCAAATCAGGGTGTTTGATAGGGGGTGTTTCTGAAGTTGTTTCCATGTCGTGGCATTTCAAGGAATCCATTAATAAAGGTACTGGTTTTCTCAAGGAAGTAGTTGAAATTGTAGAGTCAGTCAGTGTTTCAATTTCTGCTGTTTTAGACAAAGTTAGATCCTCAGTAGAGAAAAAAAGCTCAGGAACATCTTTTTTTCAAATCCAAATTCACTGACAACAATGAAAAATCCTCAGAATCAGCAACAGTGAGAAAGTTTGTAGGCCTTGAAACCAGGCCTCCTCCTTTCAGCACATCCTGCTCCCCTGCCACATCAGCACTTCCTCCTCCTCCTCCTGTGTCCGGCTGCAAACTGTGCCCCTCCATCCTGTCCACAGGAAGTGACAGTACCCCTGCAGTCAGAGTAGGGGAATTTCCCCGGTGTCCTGGCCAAATTTTCTCCATTCACTAGAAATAACACCACCAGCTTAATATGATTCAATTTCAGTTGGTTACCAACTTTATCCCCACCCCCGGGTCGACCCTGAAAAAGGGACTTCTAGTCTCAGTGGGCTTACCTGGTCAACAAAATTCAATAAATAAACAAATTCTTGTATGGGTCATTGGTTAGACTACACTTGGAGTACCGTGTGTAGTTCTGGTGCCCTTATTTGAAGAAGGACATCAAACTACTAGAGGGGGTCCAGCGTATGGTGACCAAGATGATCCAGGGCATGGGAGACACACCATATGATGAGAGATTAAGGAAGCTCAATATGTATTCCTTGAAAGACAGAAGGGAAAGGGGGGATATAATAGAAACCTTCAAGTACCTAAAGGATATAAACAGGGTTGGAGTGGAGGGCACTTTCAATTTAAAAAGGGAGGGAACCTTTTGCTGGGCCAGTGACACGGAGGGTGAGGTGTCCTGCCTCACCTCCTGTCATGCTGGTGACCCATGTTCGTGGTGCAAGTGGGCTGCCAGGGGTCGGCCTGAGAGGAGGTGGATTGAGCATCACAGGGACAGCTCTCCTCCTTCGGTGAGGGAGTGGATCAGTAGTTGGTGCTTGCCTGGCCCCTAGTGGAGGCTGGGGGCTGGAACACCTATGCTGACTCTGGTGGGAAGAGGAGAGGCAGACACAGGGCAGGAAAGGCATGGGAGCATGTATAGCACCATCACTGGCGTCATTGCAGGCCCCACTTCTAGGAGAAAACTGGGGGGAGGATCTCTAATAGCTGTGAAAAAGGGTCACAGGTCCAAATTTCTGACCAGCAGAAACACTGACCAGAACTGGATTCAATCTTCAGTGGGGTCTGGGGCACCCTCAATGACCATACGGAGGGGGCAAGCCCTGGGAGAAGATGGTCAGCGTCAGCTGGTGGACATTGGGGGCAGGGCTGCAGCTAGCAATTTCAGGGCCCCTGGCAGGCAGTCAGATGAGGGCCCCTGTATCCCTGACAAAGTAAGCCGGGGGTCTGGGGACTGCCAGGCCCCCAGAAGATCTGGGGTTTTTGGTGCTTTCAGGTGAGTTTTGGGGCTGTTAGTGAAGATAAAAACAAGATTTTGTGAAGCTTTCCCAATGCCATTTTCAATGAAGAAATGTACTTTAGCCTGGCGCCTTATTCATATTTATAACAACAGAAGAATTTTTTTATAAACGTGTCTGCTGCCAGCCATGATGTAAACCTCATGATTCCCACGATGGCTGGCAGTGATCCGAATGCAACAGACAACTTGTGAACCTTATTCAATTTTATAACAATATTAGGATTGTTTTATAATCACAACAATGCACTTCATGGCACATGTAGTATTGAGATTTATAAAATGGGCAAAGGATTTCAAGCAGTCTGATTGGTTGTTAGCCGTGCATTAGATGTGTCTAATGCACAGCTAAAACTAGAACCACCATTCAGAATACACAGGCCCATTTTATAAGCACAATAAGCCACTCCGGGGATGTGCACTAGACAGTTCTAATGCACGGCTAGGAGACTGGACGCACTTGGCCTGTGGCCTCGTGCCTCTCGCCCCTAGCGTTGCATTAGAACTGCTCCAATGTACACCCTGTGAGTGTCTTATTGCTTACTTATATACTTTTCATGCATTTCAAGTCACTGGTGATCGTGTTATCCCATTGCTGTCTTGTGTAAATTCCAGAAGACATGCATTGTCATTATTTCATAACTGTTAACATTTCATGATTTTAGATATGTGTTACATCAATGCCTACTGTCATTCATCGTACTCTTCTCATAACAGCAAAATGAACAAAATGACAGAAATAAAGGTGATTGATAACTGTTTTATTATCAATCTTTTAAAATGGGTTAAGTGATAGTACTTTGATGCGTAATACATTTTCTAGAAATAACTTTTTTTAGTCGTAAAAATTAATTCACAATACATCACAGTTTACTGCAACATTAAAATATATTTTTTATACAAATGGAATTAACGCCTATCCTATTAAAACTTTCTAAGTAAATAAATACATAGAATACTGTAAAGTGATGATAACCATTCATTGCAAAAGTATTGCATTAAAAATATGGCATATGTCAATGGCAAAACTACATACATTAGTTCAATCCTGCTTTACCCAAGGCTGAGGAATGAATGTAATGTAAAAAAAAGTAAAAAAATAAACACATTTTCATTTATTTATCAAATGGAAGACATCAGTTGCTCATGATATTGCTGCCTTTCACATATGGAGGTTAAGGTATTAGGAAAATAGTGCCACCTTCAGTTTGTTGACAGGTGAGGACACCGCCTTTGACCAATCAGGGTGAATGATTTATTTTACCTATTATAAAATGTTTATAAATGCAATTGTTCAGCTGTGGGCAATGCAGGATTTTTTGAGCAATGATGTCACGTAAGGAATAAGACATGACAAGGTGTGGTTTATGGCTTGATAAGAGCATGCTCCAGGTGCACGATGAGGCATGAGGCGCTTGCGCCGATTGACTGTAGCACCTGTGAAGTGCTCTTATCAAGCCATAAACCATAGCTTGTAGTGTCTTATTCCACTTATAAAATGGGTCCCGAAGTAGACTGAAAATTAAAACAAATTAAAAAAATGTTAAAATCTACAAAATGAAGGAAAAATATTTTTTTCAGTTATAGGAATAAAGTAGTCCCTCTTTGTACTGTCCTGTATGCAATGTATGTGGCTTGGTTGGCAGTACTGTCCTGTGTGCACCCCCACATAGAGCTTAGCTCTCTTTCATTCTGTACATGTTTTTCCCTCTCAGAACCTGACAGTCAGTTTTTTAAACTGACTATGGCAGTAATGTAGGGAGCGAGCATGTCCCTCTTCAGCTGCCATATTTGTGCTGCTCTTTATGTTAGCGCTTATCCCCGGCACTAATCTGTGTAAATCAGCGTGTGATTTTTTTTTTTGTTTGGCATAGGAAGCTTACTTCTGGTGACAGTCTGTGAAAGTTGAGGCATCTCTTAGAAACGTGGTGGGGAGGTATTTTATGTCTGGTGACGGTCCGTTAAATTGGGAGGTTGTGGCCGCACTTAGACATAGAAACATAGACTTTGACGGCAGATAAGGACCGCTAGGCCCATCTAGTCTGCCCATTTCCCTACCTACAGGATAGGCCACAGGTCCTAGTTAACCAACAGCCTATATCTTCCTGCCCCCCACAAGAATTGCCTTATGTCTGTCCCATGCATTCTTGAATTCTCCCACAGTTTTAGACCCACAACTTCCTCAGGAAGGCTGTTCCATGCATCCACTACCCTCTCTGTGAAATAATACTTCCTCACATTGCCCCTGAACCGCCTCCTTCTATCTTTAAATTGTGTCCCCTTGTTCTTGCAAGTCTCTTTTTCTGAAAGATGCTACCCTCTTGGACTTTGTTGATTCCCTTGAGGTACTTGAAAGTTTCTATCATGTCCCCTCCTCTCTCTTCTTTCCTCAAGGGTATACATATTAAGCTCCTTTAGTCTCTCCTCATACGGCTTCTCTTGCAGACCCTGCACCATTTTAGTTGCCCTCCTCTGGACTGCCTCTATCCTGTCTATGTCCTTGCGGAGATGGGGTCTCCAGAACTGGACACAGTATTCCAGATGGGATCTCACTAACTGTCTGTACAGAGGGATAACAACTTCCTGTTTTCTGCTGCTGATGCCTCTCCCTATACATCCCAGTATACCCCTGGCCCTCCCTACTGCCTTCTCACATTGCTTGCTAACCTTAAGGTCATCTGATATGATTACCCCCAGGTCCCTTTCCTGTTTTGTTGTTGTTACTACCTCCCACCCATTGTGTATTCTTCCCTGGGTTCTTGTTTCCAGGTGCATTATTTTGCACTTTTTGCATTGAATCCTAGCGCCATACGTCCTGACCATTCTTCCAACCTTGCCAAGTCCCTTTTCATCCTTTCCACGCCTCCTTGTGTATCAACCCTGTTGCAGATCTTTGTGTCATCTGCAAAAGGCATACTTTTCCTTCCAGTCCCTCTGCAATGTCACTGATGAAGACATTAAAAGGACTGGACCCAATACTGAACCCTCCGGTACCCACTAGTAACCGCCTCTTTCTTCAGAGTGGACTCCATTTACAATTACCTTCTGTGTCCTGTTGTTGAGCCAATGTTTTATCTAGGCTACCACCCTGGGACCCACTCCCAGGCTGGTTAATTTGACTAATAATCTTTGTGTGGGACTGTGTCAAATGCCTTGCTAAAGTCTAGGTAGGCCATGTCCACAGCCCCTCCCTGGTCTACTACTTTGGTCACCCAGTCAAAGAAATCTATTAGATTCATCTGACATGATTTCCCACTGTGAACCCATGCTGCCTTGGATCCTGTGCTCCACTGACCTCTAGGTACTCAACTATTCTTTCCTTCAGAAGTGACTCCATCACTTTCCCTACCACAGAGGTCAGACTGACAGGTCTGTAGTTTCCTGCCTCTGTCTTGGTCCCACTTTTGTGAAGGGGAATCACATCCGCCTTCCTTCAGTCCTCGGGTACCACACCATCCTCTCATGATTTATTAAAAAGAGTAGCCAGTGGTTTCACTAGTTCCTTCCTTAATTCTTTAGAATTCTGGGTGAATTCCATCAGGACCCATTGCTTTGTCCACCTTCAGTTTTAGGAGTTCTTGCAGAACCCTTTCTTCTGTGAAAGGACTGGGATAGACCCCCTATCAAGAGTGCTTCTGTTAATTGATTAGGCACTTCCCCTCCTCTTTGTGAATACTGAGCAGAAATATTCGTTCAGTATTCCTGCTTTTTCACTGTCCCCTCTGCCCACCCACCGCTCATTCTATTCAGCCTCACTATCCCTCCCTTTGTCTTTCTATGCTCGCTGATGTACCTATAAAAGTTTATCCCTTTCTTAACTGGAGTTGGCTATCTTTTCCTCAGTTTGGGCCTTTGCTATTCTGACTTCCCTCCCTGCTTCTTTCTGCCTTAACTGGTACAGCTCTCTGTCCTGCTCCTTCTGTGTTTCCTTATACTTCCGAATGCTATCTTTTTCTTCCTGACTTTCACAGCCACCCTCTTGAGAACCATAGTGGCTTTTTTCTTCATTTTGATTTGTTTATTTGCTTCACACAAGGCTTGTTGCCTCTGTGATGGCAGTTTTGATAATTCCCCATTGTTGCTCCACACCTCCTTCTAGCCTGTTTGCTAGTGCTTTTCTGAGGCACCTCCCATCTTGCCAAAGTCAGCCTCCTAAAGTCCAGTACCCTCACTTTTGTATGGCTTGACTCTATAGCTGAGTTTAACGTGAACCACACTGTTTGATGGTCACTTGTCCCTAGATGGCAACCCACTCTAGATCTGAGATCCTCTCACTGCCCCGTTTGAGAGTATGAGGTCTAAGATTGCTCCCTCACGAGTGGGTTCAAACTAGTTGTCTAATGCCTGCCACCTGTAGGGCGTCAAGAATGGCCCTGTTTCTTGATGTGGCTGCAGCAAATGTGCTCCAGTTAACATCTGGCATATTCAGGTCTCCCATCAACAGTATCTCCCTTTCTCTGCCATTCTAAGAATGCCTTCCATCATATCCTTGTCCATTCCTTCCCTGACATGGGGTCTGTACACAACCCTGTGTGGATTGTGGTGCCTTTTCAGTCTCCAAGGTGACCCACAGTGCCTCTCTCCTCCTGTTTACTCTTTTGTTCAGTTGCTTTTATCCCTCCTTACATAGAGAGCTACTCCTCCCTCTTCTCCCTGCCTGTCTCTCCTGTAGGTTATGTACCCTGGTATGTTAACATCCCAGTCATGGTTCTCTGTGTACCATGTTTCTGTGACTGCTACGATATCCAGTCATCCTCTTCCATTAAGGCCACCAGCTCAGGGAGCTTGTTGCCCAGACTACGGGCATTGGTACTCATTAACCTCCATTTCCTGATGGCCTTACCCCCTTTTGCACCATCCCTGTCCTTCTTGCCTTTGTCACTTTCTCCATTTACCACTGCCCTTCTCCCTATCGACACCTCCATGTTGGTGTTTGCCACACTTACTACCGTGATAGACACGTGCAGATTGGACAAACCAAGAAACATAGTGGGAACGGAGAGAAACTGCTGCAGTGTCCGACTCAATGGGAGAGTTGTGAATGATTGAGAGAACAATAAGGTTAGAGTGGCACAGCATTTTTTTTTCTGAGGTGTACACGGAGTATAAGGTTTCCAGGACAGCATCATGATTTCAAGTAGGCCGTCTCAGGCAAGGAGTTGCCGCATTGCCGGCAGTAACGGCTTCAGCTGAATACAAAAGCTTTGTGGCAGCATGGATCTTTGCCAGTGGTGTGCCCTGGTTGGTTAAAGAGGTACTGGTTGGTGCAATATGTCCTGATATGACATGGCCAAATGTACATCTTAGGCAACCAGGAAGCAGGAATTTCTCAACCCATTTTATAAAGGATTTTAACATATCATTGAGCAATGCTTAATGTAAGAGAAGCTGAGCAACGTCAATGTGGCAATAAGGTTTTGGATGAAGTAATTTCTATGATGCTGCAGTAATACCCCTGAAAAGTAGGATTCACTATACTATTTTCATGGGATCCTTAATGTCCACTGTCAGGAGTCCTGTCTTAAGTAGTTATATCTACTGGCATGATAGTGCCATAGTGAGTGAGCCTCCAAGCCTGTCTATTTAATAGCATGGCTAACCTAAGTTTAAAAAGTAGTCTGTGCTGTATCTGAGAGAATGAAGGCTTGTGACCAGCTAGAAAGTGTGTTAATCTGCAACATTCTGCGGTCATGCTTGCACAGAGAGACTATTTAGGAAGTGTGAATATCTTGTTGTTTGGTGTTATACTAAAGATAGATACGTTTGTCTAACCTGCTTTCATTGCTGATCGGACATGTTGATGGTGGTCAATATGTTGGGCCCTTAAGTTCCAGTATTCAGACCAATTGAACTACTGGTGAGGTGACCTGAAATGGATCATGTCCCCATGGGTTTTGAGGGAAAGAATTCTGGCTGAAACAATAGTAAAAAACAGTGCGGAACAGTGGGGACTGTTTGTACAGCTTGCACAGCTGAGATGGGAACCGTACACAGTAGCAGCTCAATTTAGGTCCAATTAGTGTTTATAAGACTCTTTGCTGCCCAATGAAGAAAACAAGTCCAAAAAGAACTGTCTGACTTACAGTATGCTGTCCTCATCTCTGCCACTGTGACACAGTACTACTTGCAGAGTACCTGCTCTGGTGAAGGCAGGAAGTAGGCTGTAGACAACAAGATGTGGATGACTTCTACTTCAGCTGCTGCAGAGCTTTTATTACTGGCTAAAACCAGCATCAGGAGGTACAGCCCCCAGGTATAATGAATCCTGGAGTACAGCTTAGCAGATATACTCTGTAATTGTTGGTGTTGGCACCTAAATGGACCTAAAGGTGGCACCCTTCATGTGACTTACAGCTCCCATTTGCCAATCAAACATTTTGAATTTCAAGAGAAATGCCCAGAACTGACTGAAGCAGTGGGTCAGTAAGACATGGAATAGAAGAATGAACAGCTTGATCTTTCGAGCAGCTGCTCCCTGAAGTAGCATATGGGGGGGGGGAATCTGTGGTAAAATGCTCAGCTGGCTTTCCTGCCATGTTCTCCATTCATTGCACTGCCCACTGAAGAAGTCTGACATGTCTGATATCCAGCCTTGGAACTGTGGCAGAAGAAAGAAGTTTATGAGCGTGACTGGTGACTATGATGAAAGACTTGCTACTGAAGCGATTAGCCTACCATCTGAGAGATTAAGACTAAAAAACACATGAGAAATGAGTGCTTAGACTGGTCTGAACCACCTCCTCACTCTATAATATGCAACTTCTATACTGAAGTATAAGGATACAGGAATTGCTAATTATGTTACATTGTGACCAGGGCGACATGTAGTATGATAAATATGTAAAAATGACAGAGAACTGTCATACATAATCTGCCCGATTGTTCTGAAAATGGAATAGAATTTAGATAAACTTTGTTAATAAGAAAACACATCTAGTAAGAATGACTATGCATAACTTGCATTTAGCCAGTGTTGTCCTGTATAATAATTCATTGTGTGGTCAGCAAGTTTTGAACAGAATTCAGACAGAGAGAAGGCCATGGTTTTAACATTCTAGATATGAACTAAGTATATGAACATTACATGTCTTTTTAATTTTTTGTTTTTTAGCAGAAGAGCAGCTGCCATCTTCATAAGAAGCTTAGAAACCTAATGAGGACGTGGAGATACAATGTAACACTACAAGATGGACATCATGTAGATGTATCCATGCACACCTCCTGAATAATAAATAATGTGGTTGTGAAATTCTGTATGTAGAACAAGTATTGGATGCAAGGTGAACTGTGCCTCGCTGTAATGTTTTCAAATGTTTTATTTATTGTGACCCTTGATAACCTCTGCCCTTGTGCTCTATCATGACAGAATGATAGACTTCAGAAGGGAATCTTCCTATGGTACTTTTGTAAATGTGCACAATTCTCCCAAACATACTTCACCTGATCTGACAAGTGCTTTCACATGTACTGCCATCTTCTGTCTCTGCTGCCCAGCAATTCATTCCCTGAATGGGTGATTAAGTACCGCCTCCCCCTTTCAGTTGCTGTTGCTATTTATAAAAATACAGGCATAGCATAACCATAATCTAAAAGAAAAGACCTCACAACAGAACCAACAACGAATAGCTGTTAGCACACCATGGTCCATGTTCACAAGAAGGTAATGCATTTAAATTAGTTCCTGGTTTGGCCGACACCAGAACAAATTGTGAACACATGAATGGTAGAACTGATTACCTCAGTGATCTGCTTGAAATGTCTCTTTACCTACATTATATTATCTCTGAAGGACAGCTATTTAACTGTATTTTGAATAAACACTGACGCTGTCAGCTGTGTTTGTGTTGCTGTCTTTGTATTGACCACATTCTGTGTAGTTCCTTTTATGAAACCAAGAATTTGGAGTTTAGATTGTCACTTCACGTTTTCACAAATGTCACCATGAATTAATGGTTCTTAATCCAGGAAGCAACATAGTTAGAACTCCAAACTGTCGGTTAAATGAAATGCATAGAATGTTGTTCATACAACAGAAATAAGAAAAAAAAACACAGCTGACAGCTTCAGCTTTTATTCACACACAGTTACATAGGTATCCTTCAGAGGTACAAATATAAGTCATGGGAGTAGAGACATTTCAAGCAGTTGCACATAAGTAACCAGTTCATGTTCCCTTTAATTTGCCATAGGAACACCAAGCGCTGATTAAAGCTGTAAATGTATGGTTATTGCATGAACACTGTTACTTTAAACAACAATGTAAGATTACATAGTCAGGAAGTCAACAGAATAATTAAGCTGCATATATGGGGCCAGATATTCAAACTGCACCAGGCTGTGGTGCAAACCTGGACGCAGCTCAACTTGGCTGTCCAGGGGCGTGGACTGGGCGATATTCAATGGAGCTGCGCCATGGCCCAGCATCATTGAATATTGCACCCTGTCCACCCGCAGTTCGCATGAGCGCCAGTGGCCAGAGTGGAGCATGGGGATGCACTAGTGCAAGTTCCTTTGCGCAAGACTCACGCGCATCTACCATTATATTCAGAAGTTGACATGCAAATGGGGACATAATTTATGCAAGGCACAAATGGGCACATGTGCATGTATTATGGCACCATTTGCATGCAGGTGCTCAGATCCACAACTACTTGCACCTGGTGTCCTGCCAGGCAGCAACCGTCATGGACAGAAGCACACTGCAGTGTGTCAATGTGCCCCACAGCCGATCGTGGGCATTAGAAAATGAAATAAAGTCCCCCATATCCCTGGTGGTCCAGTTGACTGCTGTCTGCCCAGTCATGGGCTTCAGTAAAAAATCCACAAAATCTATATCCCTGGTGGTCCAGTGGACCGCTCTCACCCCATTGCAGGCTTAAGTTAAAGAATGAGATAACCCATATCCCTGGTGGCTCAGGGGACCCCATCCCACCCGCCCACTGATCCCTCAGCACCCTGCTCCCCTCGTCAGTGGTGGGTTGCAGCACCCCACCCGCATACAGTCCCACTGCCTGACACCATAGGTAGGGCTGTACGTCCATTGGTCCACAGTGTGAGCCAATGGATGTTCAGCCCATACCGTACTATACATTCCAGATATGTGAATAGATCCAGGGATACATAATAAATAAGTTTATTTACTTAAACCACGATCAGGCGGGCAGCAGTGCACTGGACCACCAGGGATATAGGAAGTTTTCTTCATTTTACTGATGCCCACGATCGGGTGCCACCATGGAGGGGCAGCCGGAGCGCAGGTAGCCATCCAGGTGGCTGCCGTGTTGCATCATGCAATGCGGCAGCTCACCTGTGGGTGGCTGTCCATTGCTCTGCACATCCCGGACTGAATATCGGGCTGTGCACAATATGCATTGGCACACCCCCCCTACCTGTGCTTGCATACATTACTGATGCGCTTCAGCACATCGGGATTTGTGCAGCGCACTTTCCCCTTTTGAATATTGTGCCGGGGGGCATCAGTGGGTTGTGCATGGTGCAACACTGTTAAGCCATGCGCAACCCTTTTGAATAACTGGGCCACAGTGTCAGTCACTTCATGAGTTCTTTAACCTGTGTGCTTAACTTGTGAGAAGCAAATGTTTCCGTGCTTTCTGTCTGCAAAGTCTTGTATTATATTTCTAAAGTCAATTTTGGCGTGCAAGTTCACACGGTTGACAGCATGGCCAAGTTGCTTAAACGGTCCTGAGACATAGTTGATCGTAAATAATTTTGATGATAGAAAGTTTACTGAAAGCTCTTCTCCTTCTGCAACAGTCACAGGCATGGTGCAAAATATCCTAATTGCAACACAAATTTCTCTGAATATTGTTTCTAGTTTCATTCTGTAGATAGCATTCAGTAGGGCCAATGGTTTTAAATGTTTCTGAAAAGTGGCACTGTATATTTTTCTCAGGTGTCGAACTTCATCAGCAAAAGCACTTGTCAGGTCTTGAGAATATTTGTTGGTTAACTTCTCAAAAGACGTAATTATTTCTTGATCATTCATACTTCTCAACTGCAAAATTGGAGCAAAGTAATTGCAGATTTGTATAAGAGACTCAAATCTGCTATTTAATTCGCTGATGATGTTGTCCATTGCAACATAGAAGACTGTGTTACGGAATCTATCATCTGCACTTTGACTGGTTTCTTCATCGGGAGTTTCATTGTGAAATCTCTTGCGATTTCTTTGCCGGCTTGTTTCAAAGTCAAACTCTGGTACTATATCCACCGACTGTGCCACTAGTCTCGCCTCTGAAATAATAGCATTCCATTCATTCCTGAAGAACTGCATTTCCTCTTTCAATTCAGCTATGTTAGCAACTTCTATGTCTAGTGAAATGGCTGTAGACTGAAGAAGCAAGTTTCTCTCTTCAAAACTTTGGAGAATTTTTATCCAAAATGTTGCAAGCACAATTGCATTGTATGACTTGAAGTATGTTAGCAGACCCTTTGCTTCTGCCAGTGCTTCATTAGACAGCTTTTTGATTGTATGATATAATTTAGAGCTTCCATAATGCTGGGAAGGTGTTTTGTAATAGGGCTTAATTGCCTGATCTCGAGCACTCCACCTGGTTTCAGACATGCTGTGTAGTGAGCAACCTGTTTTTTCTTTCAAAATAGACCATCTCTCAGGGCTTCCACTGAACAAAATATACAGCCGATTTATGCTTCCAAAAAATGTTGCAATCTCAGGGCATGATTCTGCTGCATGCATCCCCACAAGGTTCAGAGAATGACAGGCACATGGAGAATAAGTGGCAAGTGGGTTCTTTTGGTGAATACGAGCTTGCACCCCCTTGAATTTTCCAGACATGTTTGCTCCATTGTCAAAACCTTGTCCGCGACAATCAGCGATGTCGACTTCATGTTTTTGCAATCTCATTAGCAGCATGTCTACAATTTCCTCACCACTTTTTTTGGAGAAGTCAAAGAACTCAAGAAACCTTTCATGAATTGTACATTCTTCGGTATCTTGATCCTTATGTACATATCTAAGGACAACCACATTCTGTTCTGTATGAGAGATGTCTGGAGTAGTGTCACAAATAACAGAAAAATAGATGACTTCACTCTCTCTGTTAGAATTCTGTTCAAACCTGCTGACCACATAACTCAATGAACTCATTCTGACTTTCCCCAACAATAGGTAATGAGCCATCATTCTTCACCCCTGTCTTGCTTTTGCCTCACCTTCTCTAAATCACGCAGAATGGGATCATAGTGCAGATCAGTTCCAGCACACCTAAAAAGTTACCATTGTGTGCATCACCAATTTTGGCAGTTCCACCTCGAAATGGCAAATTTCTTGATGCTAGAAACAAGGTTGCATCCAAAAGTCTCTCTAATAATGCTTTATGCTTTTCTGCTTCTAACTGTATTTGTTTCTGCAGTTGGCTATCAATCCCTTTACCTTGTAATGAATGTTGGAGGTTTCTCCATTGCCAGTAACAATGCTTGTGTGCACTACTCATTTCATGTTCTAGAAGCTTATCATATAATTTATGCCACTTGCCATTTGGGTTAAGACCTTCTTTTTTGCACAGTGCACTGATTGATTTTTTTATCAGGACACTGGAAAACAAAAAACATGGGACACAAAATAATGCTCCTTTACTTTTACTCCACATTAACCAGTCCCTCGGCATCCTCTCATGATCATTTGAGGATTTAGAGTACAAAAGATATTCAGGGAATGATTGACCATCAGGATCAGCTGGTATTGCATTTTTGAATTTCTTCACATCAAATTGCATTGTTAAACATTTGACAATATTTTGTCTCTCAATTTCAGATACATTTTCTGGCCAAAGACCCGGGTCATTTGGGTCATAGCACAAGTCACTCTCATCATTCTGGAGCTGTTTTGAGGCACACGTGTCTTCATGTTCCCGTGTCTGACCTTGAGATGCCACAATGGATACAGCTGTATTTTCGACCTCCATATTGTTAGACATAGTCTGACATTCAGCTTCTTCATGTGAGGGGATATCTTGTTGGGCTTCATTTTCATGCACAGTACCTAAAAGGTACCTCAGAATTGGTTTACTTTTTTTCAGGTCTGATTCTGCTTTTTGTCTTTCCTTTTTTTCTTTCCGCTTCTGGTAACCAGATTTATGGTGATACATTTTTGAACAGATAGACGAGTTAAGAATCCCAATTGAAAAAAATAGATCACAACAGGCTTCCAAGACCAGGCAGTCTTCCTCTCACGTGCTGTGGAGAACACGCTGGGCACAGCTTGAAAATGAGATCACGATATGATTTCAGGACTAGGCAGTCTTCCTCTCATGTGCTGTGGAGAACACAATGGGCACAGCTTGAAAATGAGATCACAACAGGATTTCAGGCCTAGGCAGTCTTCCTCTCATGTGCTGTGGAGAACACACTGGGCACAGCTTGAAAATGAGATCACAACAGGATTTCAGGCCTAGGCAGTCTTCCTGTCATGTGCTGTGGAGAACACAATGGGCACAGCTTGAAAATGAGATCACAACAGGATTTCAGGCCTAGGCAGTCTTCCTGCCATGTGCTGTGGAGAACACGCTGGGACACTTCTTGAAAATGAGATCACAACAGGATTTCAGGCCTAGGCAGTCTTCCTCTCATGTGCTGTGGAGAACACGCTGGGACACATCTTGAAATGAGATCACAACAGGATTTCAGGCCTGGGCAGTCTTCCTCTCATGTGCTGTGGAGAACACGCTGGGACACATCTTGAAAATGAGATCACAACAGGATTTCAGGCCTAGGCAGTCTTCCTCTCATGTGCTGTGGAGAACACGCTGGGACACATCTTGAAAATGAGATCACAACAGGATTTCAGGCCTAGGCAGTCTTCCTCTCATGTGCTGTGGAGAACACGCTGGGACACATCTTGAAAATGAGATCACAACAGGATTTCAGGCCTAGGAAGTCTTCCTCTCATGTGCTGTGGAGAACATGCTGGGACACATCTTGAAAATGAGATCACAACAGGATTTCAGGCCTAGGCAGTCTTCCTCTCATGTGCTGTGGAGAACACGCTGGGCACAGCTTGAAAATGAGATCACGACAAGATTTCAGGCCTAGGCAGTCTTCCTCTCATGTGCTGTGGAGAACATGCTGGGCACAGCTTGAAAATGAGATCACGACAGGATTTCAAGTGTGCGCAGACAGTGAACCTCCTCTATTTGTTTTTGACACCTGTAATATTGTAAAATCACGTTAATTACACTGCTTCAATGGAAAGCTGTTACATCATTTATCATCATAATGTGTCTATTATATAACACACATTGTATGACTGCTTACCTTCTTCTTTACTGTCCGGGGGAGGGATTATTTATGCAACAGCAATGGAAGGAAGACTGATGCATAGATAACCCCCCAGCCCACCTGGATGGCAAAGAAAAAAGGTTTTACAGTGCCGCCAGTGGCGCTGATTGATTTTATAGCACAGAGCGCTGCTCTGTCAGATGGCCGGGCCCCCTTATACAGTGTCAGTTAGGGGTATTACCCCAATTAGCTGGTGTGGGGATACAACTGAATAACTTTTGATATTCCGGCTTCAGTCACAGATAGAAACATAGAAACATAGAATTTGACGGCAGATAAGGACCGCTTGGCCCACCCAGTCTGCCCATTTCCCTACCTACTGGATAAGCTGCAGATCCTAGTTAACCAGCAGCCTACTTCTTCTACCCCCACCCCCAGAATTGCCTTATGACTGTCCCATGCATGCTTGAATTCCACCACTGATTTTGACTCCACAACCTTCCTCCGGAAGGCCGCTCCATGCATCCACAACCTCTCTGTGAAAAATACTCTAAATTACCTCTGAGCCGCCTCTATCTTCAAATTGTGCCCTCTTGTTCTTGCACACCTCTTTTTGAAAGATGCTATCCTCTTAGATTTGTTGATTCCCTTGAGGTACTTGAAGGTTTCTATCATGTCCCCCTCTCCTCTTTTCCTCAAGGCTATACATATTAAGCTCCTTAAGTTTCTCTTCATATGTCTTCCTGTGCAGACCCTCCCTGTCCCTCCTGTAGACAGTGTATCCTGGTATGTTTATGTCCCAGTCATGGTTTTGTGTGTACCATGTTTCTGTGACTGCCACGATATCCAGATTTTCCTCCTCCATCAAGGCCACTAATTCAGGAAGCTTGTTACCCAGACTACAGGCATTGGTACTCATTGCTCTCCATTTTTTGATGGCTTTACCTTCTGTTGCGGCATCCCCCACTGACCATTCTACCTCGGTCTTTTTCTCATTTAGTACCCTGTTTTGTAGGGAGAGGCTGGGATTTTCCTGCTGCTTGTCAGTGCGTCCCTTTGACTAGTTTAAAAGCTTGCAAATGAAGCATTTAAACCGATTGCTCAAAAGACTTGTTCCTTCCTGACAGATGCAGACCATCCTGCCAGTATAGGCTGGTGTCCTCCAGGTGGAACCCCAGTCCCCAATGAAGCCAAACCCCTGTGCTCCACACCATTTTTCAACCATTCCTTAAACTGCATGGTGCCACTACCTCGCCTCCCCATGCCTTTGACAGGCAGCACCTCTGAGAAGGATACTGTGTGTGCTACTTGTCTTAGGTCCCTCCCCAACTCTGCAATGTCCTCCTGCACTGCTCTAATCTCATGATGAGCTAAGTCATTTGTCCCTAGGTGGACAATTACGCCAGCTCAGAATCCCTTGCAGCTGTTCTCGTGATCCTGAGGATGCGCTCCTGTCCCTCCAAGCCATGGCACCAGGCAGGCACCTTACTTCAGTTTTCCCAGCTCCCCAGTTCTATACCCCTAATAATTGAGTCCCCACCAGGAGCTGCTTCCATTCCCTCGCAGTGTCCTCTGCCTCCTTCCTGTGGGCCTCCCTTGACAGTTGTCATCAGTCTTCTGCGGGTGATCCATAGGGAGCTATGCTCCCAGAATGGTGTATGGATTGTGGAGTGGAACAATTGACTGGGTGCCTCTGTTCCACCCTCCTCACCCTCCCTGAGCCCACTGTGGTCCAACTGCTGTGCTTTCTTCGCAACCTCTGAGGTAGTGGTGGTGGCGCTAGTGCTCCCTGGATGGGGAGGTTCCTCCTACTGTCCAGTGTAGCCTGGGGAAGGTTTCCTTACTACTGTCCAGTGTGGCCTGAAGACGGGCAACTTCCTCCCTCAGGGCAGATAGTTGTCTGCAAATAGGGCAGCATCTCAGCCTCCAGAAAGACTCCCGGAAGACTGCTGCCCCACAGCCATTACATTGCACTACTCCCCACATGTTTATCTAGTTTTTTTGTATTTGTGTGTGTGTGTGTGCGCGTGTGATTTGTTATATAGAAATATATATATTATACAATGTGTATGCTTATATTGTCAGTGCAGTGTGCTAGAGAGGATATGACAGTGAAATGCACCTTGCACTCGAGGAAATGATGTCAGAACCTCAGGTATAAAGGAACTATTTCCAGGGGTGGGGAGGGGGTGAGGGGTTGGAAGGGGTTGGGCCTAAACTGTGCCCTCACAAACCAATCAACTAAAAGCTCTCACCCACCGCTGTGATGAGTGCCTTCCTGTCAGCAAGATACCCTACACAACAATTTGACAGAGAAAGTACCCTGCTAATCAAACAGAGAAAAATCCAGACATCCAACTCAGACACGGGTAAACATCTGCAGCCCCAAAACAGCCTGGTGGTTTGTTAGCCACAAAGAAAAATCAAATATGCAGTTATTTCAGCCCTTCTGAGGATGCTGACAAGATAAGCAGTTTTAAAAACCCCCTTCCTGAATTAAAAACTAAAACAAACACAAAGCAATACCACTTTAAAAGTGAGGAAAACTTCTCTTAGATGCAGGCATGCTTCCTACAGCACCACTAACACTGCATTGATTTGGATGGGAGCACTGTGCAGTGAAGCTGAGACACTTGGACACCCAAAAGACTCAGAGAAGACACTCTTATTAGATTCAAATTGTCTTACCTGGTTAGCTGGAAAGTTCGGGATGGGCCACACCCCTCCTTACAAATGCTAAACACTTTTATGTAGCATATATCTCCAGTAAGACAGGCTTGTTTTCCGATTTCCACAACGTAATCAGAAATTCAAACACATAAACCAGTGTACAAAATGTAAGTACTCTAATAAGCCAACGTGCCAGTGTCAATCTAATGCACCCAGTAATACCCACTTTCTGAGCTCAGTCCTAACTTAACCATATGATACATACACAACAATTGTACATATAATTAAATGCAGAATTACACATATCCCCATAATGCAAGGCATCGTGGGACGTATAGGCAAGTGACCATGAAAGAGTTTAGACTGGTTCCACCAGGACATGTGTCATTTTACTTTTCCTTGAAACCTGGATTTATTGCCAATGCCCTTTCTGGGTTACCTTGCCTAGGGCTTTTGCTAAAGGTTCTTTGACTTTAGATAAATGTACATATAACCTGTTCAATTCCATTATTTTTTTTTTTATTTTAGCAGGAAAGGCTCCATTGAGCAAGCTTATTCATGAGATCCTGGGAGAACAGCTGAGTTACACAAAGTACAGTGAATAGTAATACAAATACAGAAAAAACAGCACAGTATCGAGAACACAAGCATCACATACAGAAAATGCAGCTAGTACTTAAGAATTGAAATAGTGAAAAATGACTTAAGGATCTGGTTCAGTTTAGCAGTGCATCTATAGTTATAACAGTGATATTACTCCACATTCAGTTATTTGCCAGCAATGGTGCTATCCTTTTGTCACAAGCACTTGTGTATCCTAATTGCACTATAAGCAGGCTGTGCACCCTGCCAGGACAAGGAAGGGACCACCATGAAAATTAGATCTTGTACTTCATTGTACCATCCTAAGCCTAACATCTGGTTGATGCTAATTATAAATAAAATGGGACACTAATTTAAAAGGGTTTTATTTTACAGGAAATAATGGTACCCCCTAGTGTTGAAATATTCCACCGGGACTGATGGCAGTATAGCCTAGAGGTTAGAATAATGAGCTGTGAGTTAGCTTGGTGCATCCAGACCTGGGTTTGATTCCCACAATTTCCACTTGCGTAGTGTATGACTGAGCAAGTCACTTAATCTCTCTAGTGCTCCCAGGTCACCCCTAAAAACAGGCACCTGCACCTAGTGGGCCTTACCTGGTTACAAATAAAAAGATTTAGAACTTCAGGAGGTAATAGCATGATAGGCACTACTAAAATAAGTACTTGAATGTACAAAAGTCAGCGGTCTGGTCTGACTAACAAAGACGGTATGATTTATAACTATAACAATCTCACCACAGGTACAGCTATCACAAACCAATTTTTCACTGCAGTACCACATATATAGAGTAATGTATAAGCAAATATACACAACAGTTTGTGTTTCCATCAGGGATAGGATGACATCATAGATCTCAAGCTTTAGGTCTCTGATGTCATCTCACCCTGAGATGGAAACATTTCCTGGTTGCACATGGGTATCCATACATTATTTTGTATCCTATATGCTTGTTTTAATTAATTTACCATCATTCTAGATTAGTTCTGGCATGAATTATGGTCAAGTAAATGGCAAAGGACAGGACAAGATTCAAAACATTTAATCTGTTTTAAGTAATAGACACGTGAGCTGATAGCACTTCTAGTACTTCATCTTTGAACAAAACGATACCTCTCAGCTGTCACACATTACGAGGTACATCACTCATTTTACCTCTCAGAAACCCTTTGTCCATTATAGTGAAAGAGATATTTCACATTCCCCACTGAGGCTTTAAAGCAGAAATTCATAATAATTATACTCAGTTATCAAAAAAACATTATGAACATTACTGCACTGATAGCTATACTGTTCTAAGCTTGCAGTGCCATGTAACATGTTAGATGATATGTCACACATTTTGCTCATTTGTCACACATATCGTCACACATTTTGGTGAAGAAAGGGTAAGAGGTATGACAGAACATTGTAGTGACTGCCAGGAGCTCATTACCCCCACCCACGCCCAACTGATCAGTGAAGTGCATAACTTACCACAACTGGAAAAGAAACCCGTGCCGATCAGCAGGGCTAGTAAAGTCCCCCACAGACAGACAGTCCAACGCTGGGCGACCTATACTTCAGGAATGTTTTGTCGGCAGTAGTATGAGTGAGTGGCTTGTAATAAAACGGCGAGGAAGGCAAGGAGGGGGCGAAAGTTACAATATACAGAATGGATGAAGGAGTTCTCTCTCTGGGCTGTTGCTCCCTCTGTCTCTTCTATATAGCGAGCCTTTTGAAATCATGAGAGATATCCCACCCATGGCCCCCCCACCTACCCTTCCATGCTGGTTGTGCTAGTCAGTACATACAGCACAGTGGGTGGCAGCCCAGCAAGTGACAATTTTAATAAACCACTAAAACCAGCAATTAAATGAAGCACCCTATAAACTAACAGCACAGACTGCATCTGCTATTATTTGCTTCTCAGCTCTCTCATGCACAGTAAGCAGGTACGGACCTCGGGGGGGGGATCCCAAGAGAGGAAAGCTATTGCCAGGAGCAGTTTCAAATATCGGGGACAATTTAAATAAATATAAATGTGCAAAGTGCAATAACTAATAAGTACAGGTGGAACAAGAATCAGAAAGCTTACCAGTAATTACTCCGACTCCGAGACTGTGCAATTTGTGACTTGACACACCGAGATCGAATTCAACTGATGGCTGCTAGACTACAGATAGGCCCCCTTAGGAAAGGAATGACAAATGTGGATCGATCTTTTCCAGTTTTCCTGATCCAGAATTTAATTTCCTGGTTATGCGGCGAAATCGACCATCGGCGAAACCAGCGGATCTGTGGCAAGATAATTAAACTTTAAAATTAACTTTAAGGTCTCAGACTCTATGCGACTAGCTGGTGTTGTGACGTCACGAGCATCTAATGACTCCTCTCTCTCTCTCAACTCGTGGTCTGACTGGCCGCACCGACACGCGCCATTCCCGCTCAGACAGCACATCACGTGATGACGCACAGTACAGTATGAAACGTCATCACGTAACAGGTTCTATGGACGGTTTTAGCAGGGGTCTGACAGAGCGGCACTGACAGCTGGCCTGTGTGACCAATCTTTACTGTCCGACTCCGGGGGGGGGGATTTGACGCCAATTGATTTTTTTTAGATGACCGGGCCCCCCTTACTGCCGGGCCTGGGAAAAAAGTCCCGGTTGTCCCCCTATAACGGCAGCCCTGATTGGGGGGATAGAGCTGGAGCTCCTCCAGAATGTGGGCCATCACAGAGGGAGTAAAAAGTAAAAAATTAAAAAGGGAGGGGACTACTAGAGACCACATTCTGAAACTTGTGGGGGGGGAGATTTTAAAAGGAAATGGGGAGGCATGTTTTCATGGAAAGAATGGTGTCAGAGTGGAATGAACTGCCTGAGGAGGTGATATCATTGAAAACAGTGGGAAGTTTCAAAGGGGTGGGACAGGGTAAGAATAAAATGGCAATGAGAGGGAGGAAAGGGATGGGGAAGTAGGGGAGTGGCTCACTCTGGGGGGCAAGATGAAGGCGGGCAGCTCCAGTAAACTAGACTGAGCTGCATACTTGAGCAGACTTGATAGACCACTAAGGCCTTTTTTCTGCTGGCAATTTTCATATGTTCATATGTCCATATGTTTGTATGCCACCAGATTATGCATTAACTCTCTATAGCTGCACAGTCAGGTGCCAAATCTCATTTTCCTCCCCAAAAATCCTACTTGGAGCCCATTTATAAGTGTAATAAGAGCCTGCAAGGTGTGCATCATAGGATTTCAATGCATTTCCCAGGGACATAAAAACACTCGCCCTTTGGCCTCTTATCTTACTACACCCCTAGTGCATGCATTAAAATCCTGTAACACACACCTGTTGTTGCTTATTACTTAAATATGAATTGGGTGTGGAGTTGTCATAATGGACCTGGAGTCCATTCTGCCATACATTGCAGTACTGTGTTACCATAGTTCCACCAAAGATAACAATTATTTTTAGATTAATTAGTAATTTATTAATGCTCTATATATCTTGTTATTTGGACAACATATACTGAAAGCTCAAAGGCCTTGTAAATTTTTTTAAATACATCTTCTCTCCATCCTCCTTAACACTTTCACACTTCCTTATCCTCTCTAGTGCTGTAACTCCAACTGTAACAACATCAGGTAACCCCTGTTTGCTATCCTTTACCCTTCCCATGTTTTTCTACCCTGTGAAAACTGACTCTAGAGGAGCCCAAAATGTAACCCCATCAGATAATTAGCACCTTTCTTTAGCCTAACCCTTCCAGACATTTCTCTTCCCCCTGTGGATTTCAACAGTGAGGTCAAGGTAATGTAAAATACATACTGCTTGGTCCAACACCTCTGGCATAGTCCTCATGGCTGTAAGGCATCGATAATAATGCTTTATGGAACTGAAACAATTAGAACTACACACCGCAGATCAAGACATTTTCTAGCAAGAATATGTTTATAATAACGTTATTATTTTTGCTTGAGGTGTCAGAGCAGGAAAATGAAGAACAAACCTTTCAACACGCGAGGGCTTTCTCAGCATGGAACTTCCTCAGGGGTGGAAACATTCATTCTCGGCTTTCCAGCTGTGGCACCTGTACAATAATTGCAAAGCTAATATGAACATACTGCATTCTCATGTAGGTCTCAATAAATTATTAGAAACATATTCTTGTAGGTTACAATATCAGTGAGCGCGGGTCTAATTGTTTCAGTTCTTTAATTACATATTCCTCCAGACCAGCATACCAGCAAATTCTTGAAAATTATTGTTTTTTTGTGAAACTGATGAATTAGACCTGTGTCATGCAGGTTTATGGTCCTTTTCGTGGAAAACCACACACTTTACAGATGTGGGGAAGGCAACTTAAAATGGTCATTTTGCAGGATATACCTTGTATATGTGACCCCCAGCAAAGCAGGCTTTGGCAATGAGCTCTCAGCTGACTAAATGCCAGGCTAATCAGCTCCAGCTGTATGGGGTTGTAAGATCCAGTAGAGCAAACAGTCTCAATGTTTGCCTGCTAAAACAACAAGGGCCGTAATGCTGTGAAAACATTAGAGAACGGAATTAGTGTGGTCTAGTGGTTAGATCACTGACCCAGGAACAAGAAGAACGCAGGTTCAAACTTCAGACTTAACTAGCACCATCTATTTACTTTGCGACCGTGGGCAGGTTACTTAAAATCCCAGTGCTTCAGTCCATTCAACTGTAGAAATAGGTAGAAGCAGGATCCCACTGAAAATGAGATGTTGCCTGTCAGCTTGGCTATCCAGTGTAAATTAATTGTTAAAAAAAGAAACAAAGAAAAAAAAAAGAAAAGAAAGAAAACTTACTCTGGGGTTGGTTAGTGTCCAAAGGCCATGCTGATGCTTCTATGGGAGGATACTGTTACAGAAGTTATTAGTTAAGTCAGCTCTACCAAACATGACACACAGGAAGCAATGTGGCCTAGTGGTTAAATCACCGGCTTGGAAACCAGGAGATCACAGATTTAAACCTCGCTAGAGACATTTATGCTCACTGTGTGATCTTGGGCAAGTCGCTTAACCTCCCAGTGCTTCAGTCCACCCTGCTGCAGAAATGGGTAGAAGCAGGACCCCACTGTAAACAAGAAGCTGCCTCTCAGCTGGAGTATCCTGAGTAAATAAATTGAAGAAAATAAATAAAAACCCTGGCAAAACTCTAGAGTAACTCATCTGGACTATGAACAAAATAGTGAGTCTTGCCAATCTAACAGATTACTGACCAACAGTTTTTGAAGACCAGGAAGAGTGAACATATTTTATTTAATTTTTAAAAAATACAACATCTGAAAGCCTCTTTTCGTCACTGAAGCAGGATATGGGAAGGAATGGTGAGCTGAGTGGGATAACGGGTGGTGATATCAGGGTAATGGATAGTCAGATACAGCAACCAGTGCTGGTCAAGGAGGCTTTGGAGGTAGGAGTGGGGGAGGAAAGGATGGGCTTAACCCTCTGAGTGCATGTATCACCCAAGACGGCTGATTGAATAAACCATAAGACCTTCTTCTGCCGACAGTTTTATGAGTTTCTAAGGCCCTGTCCACACTATGGCTCTGTAACGTTACAGAGGGTGTAAATCGTTACCGTAACAGGTCACGTCTACACCTGTAACATTACAGGAGGCGTTTTTGTAACTGTTGTTGAAACCACATATGAGGTGGTTTCAACAATGGTTATGAAACTGGTCCCGCCCTGGTAACATTACCGGTGGTAGTGTGGACGGCTGGTAACAGTCCCCTGCAGGGCACGGGCGCAGCACAAGCTGCACTGTGGAATCAGGCTCACTGTAACGGCCGCCCAGCTCCTCGAGCGTGGGACCGGTGGTGCCGGTCCCTGTAACGGACAACGCCGAGGTGGGACGCACTGCACCACTCCACGGCCATAATAGATTGCATCCGTTACCGGGCGCGAGTGGTGTAGTGTGGACAGGGCCTAAGTAGCCCTCACCCATGAAGTCCTGAGGCAATACCAGGGGGTATGTTAGAATAGTGTAACCCCTATCCTGTTGTGTTATTTCTTACTGATAGTGGGATGATTACAACAGGGGAGGAGACACAGTGTTACTGTGAACCTGGGTGTGGAGTTAGCCTGTCAGAGCCCACTCCTGGCATTACATCCTTCCCTGATTGTGTAGCCATGCATCATGAATGAGGAGGATAATGAAGTATATTGGAAAGATGTGAAGGAAGTGACCAGGGAGGTAAGGGTAGCCAAGGCATCAAGGGAAGTCAGGTTGGCGCAGGGCATAAAAAAAGGGAGAAAGACTTCTTTAGGTATATCAGTGAGAAAAGAAACTGTAAAGACTAAATCGTAAGAATTAAGAAGGAGGGGGGATGGGTGGAAGAGGGGCATGAAAAGGCAGAAGGGCTTAATGACTACTTCTGTTCAGTCTTTATGAAAGAGAAGGGGGGAGCGGTACCCATTTTGGAAGGGAGGATAGAAATATGTGGGAGGGGCAACAGATGGAGAAATCACAGTGTGGAGAGTGCTGGAGGGATTAAAGGCATTGAGAGTAGACAAGGCACCGAGACCGGATGGAGTGTATCCATGGGTACTGAAGAAGCTGGCGGAGGTCCTGGCAGGACCTTTGGCAGACTTATTCAATATATCGCTTGAAACAAGGTGTGTACCGCAGGATTGGAAACTGGCTCACATGGTCCTCCTCCATAAGAGTGGATCCAAGGATGAACTGAGGAACTATAAGCCAGTTAGCCTAACGTCCATAGTAGGGAAATTGATGGAGACCATCCTAAAGGAGAGGCTAGTGGCACTGCTGGTGATCAACGGGGTACAGGATAAGTGGCAACATGGCTTCGTCAAGGGAAAATCATGCCAGACCAATCTTATGGAATACTATGAATGGGTGATGCGGCAAATTGATGGGGGCTATGTGGTGAATGTTCTGTACCTAGACTTTAATAAGGCCTTTAATTCAGTACTGCATGGAAGGCTTGGGAGTAAGCTACGGGGCACTGGGGTGGGAGCAAAACTGGTGTGGTGAGAGGAGAACTGACTACAGGATAGGTGGCAGAGGGTGGTGGTAGGGGGGAATTTTTATCCCTTAAGCCTGTAAAAAGTGGGGTTCCACACGGGTCGCTGTTGAGGCTAGTACTGTCTGGCATATTGATTGCAGACATCTGGGTGGGCATCAGCTGCAAGATCAGTCTGTTTGCAAATGAGACCAAAATGGGGCAGTTGTGGATGACCCGGGGGGGGCAACAGGGGCTGCAGGAAGACCTGGCAAGGCTTGAAGCATGGTCTGACAAATGGCAGCTCAGGTTCAAAGCAAAGAAATGCAAGGTGCTGCACTTCGGAACAAAGAATCCAATGAGAAGCTACCATCTAGGGGGAGTGTGACTAGAGGTTACTGAGGAAGAAAAGGATCTGGGGGTGCTCATCACAGGAGCTATGAATAATTCTACACAATATTGGAGAGCAGCAGCAGTAGCCAACAGAATGCTGGGGTGCATTGCTAGGGGCATAACCTTGAGAAGAAGGGAGGTGATTCTGCCGTTAAACAGATCATTGGTTAGACCCCACCTGGAGTACTGCATGCTATACTGTCACCCATAACTAGAGAGGGACATTAGGCTGCTGGAGGGGGTGTAGTGTAGGACAACAAAAATGATCCAGGGTCTGGGGGAATTGCCATATGAGGGCAGACTGAGGGAGTTGAACTTGCACTCACTGGAGGAAAGGAGGGACAGGAGGACATGATTGAGACCTTCAAATACATGAAAGGGATTATCAAAACAGACACAGAGGGTCTAGTCAGTAGGAGGGTGGGGAGAGACACTAGGGGCCATGACATGAGATTTGAGGGGGGTAGATTCAGGAGGGAGGTGAGGAAGCATTTCATTACGGAAAGGGTGGCGGCAGAGTGGGATGCACTGCCAGCAGAGGTGGTGGCATGTAACACTGTAGAATGCTTCAAAAAGGGGTGGGATAGTGCAAAAGGGAGAGTCAGGGAAGGGGAGGGTCAGCAGCTGAATAGGGGAGCTAGCTGCAAACTTGAGCAGACTCGCTAGACCATGATAGCCTTTTCTGTTGGCAATTTTCGTATGTTTGTATGAAGGCAGGGGGTTAGTTTGAGGTAGTAGAGGTTCTGGGAGAGGTTTGTCCTCCTCAGAGACAGTCCACTATATGGACCAGGACCCAGTAACTGTGGCCACTAGGACCCAGAGAGTTCAGGAACCCAGGCTGTCATATAAAAGGTACATGATACATGGCACTAGGACCAAGGAGAGTCCAAGAAGCCAGGCTGTCATATAGATGGTGCATGGCACCAGGACCCAAGGGAGTCCAAGAACCCAGGCTGTCATATAGATGGTACATGATACATGGCACTAGGACCAAGGAGAGTCCAGGAAGCCAGGTTGTCATATAGATGGTACATGATACATGGCACTAGGACCAAGTAGAGCCCAAGAAGCCAGGCTGTCATATGGATGGTGCATGGCACAAGCGCCAAGGAAAGCCTAAAAACCAAGGCTGTAATATAGATAGTGGATGGCACTAGCACCCATGGGAGTCTAGGAACCCAGTCTGTCATATAGAAGGTACATGATGCAAGGCAATGGGACCTCTGGGAGTCCAGGAACCCAGGCTGTCATATAGATGGTACATGGCACTAGCACCCATGGGAGTCTAGGAACCCAGGCTGTCATATAGAAGGTACATGATACAAGACAATAGGACCTAGGGGAGTCCAGGAACCAAGACTGTCATATAGATGGTAAGTGACATATGGTACCAGGACCCATGGGGAGTCCAGGAAGCCAGGTTGTCATATAGATGGTGCATAGCATTAGGGACCAAGGAAGTTGAGGAAGCCAGGTTGTCATAGGGATGGCACATAATATATGGCACTAGAACCCAGGGAAGTCTAGGAAGCTAAGCTGTTATATAGATGCTGCATGGCACTAGGACCCAGGGAAGTCCAGGATGCCAGGCTGTTATTTAGATAGTCCATGGCACTAGGACCAAACGGAGTCCAGGAAGCCAGGCTGTCATATATTGTACATGGTATATGATACATGTGTTACACAAGGTCCCTGCACCCTAATTGGTACCCTCACAGGTACACCGCAGACAACTAGCATTTAGGAATATGTTATACTAATATATAGGGTTAAGGGCATCTACCGTATAAGAGTAGATATCAGGATATGTATGCACATTATTGCTATACACTTTACTTTCCAAAATACACATGTATTTCTTACTTATAAGATGTTAGGACATCTGTGTCCTTGTAATGATTATGATATATGAGTCGGCATTGCCATCTTCTGATGATTTGTACAGCTATGTACAAACTGTACCTCTTTGTTTCTACAAAGTGATGACTACTACAAAATTGTATAATGTTATCTTGGACTGAGGAGCCACCTCTAATTTAGCCAATGGGGCTCATCTCTGTAACTAGAAATGTTTCTATCTTACAGTAACCATGGTAATTATCGTAGGTATAAAATGCAAGACATTACATCTTCTACCTCGGAGACCCCAGGAGACACGGAGATTCCTCAAGGTATAGGGAACGCTTAGCATTGGCTCCCAGTTCCCATTGGTAAGAACTGCTTAGGGCAACTGTGAGTTTCCTTTTGGTAGTAATCAACAAGCTTTATTACTCTTATGCAACATGTCTGTGATTCCTTGCATGCCCATTATTGCCAAGAACCTGAAAGTGAGGTTTAGACCTCCTGACAATTGGTGACTGCGGGCAGGCAATATTTAGTGTTTGCAAAGTTTCACCAGTTGCTACAACTTTTTCCCTTCCCAATGGGGACTGTAGGTGTGCATTCCCTCACCATCTCTCCCATTTTTCAACCACTTTTGACCACTTGCAAAGTCTGGCTGCTTACTGGGTGTGGTCGATGCCGACTCGACTCACTCCACAGCAGTTTTGAATTGCAAGCTTACAAATGCACAGAAGCCCGACTGTGAACTAGCGCACCTGTTGTGGATCGATACACAGCATGGTGCCTTTTCACAGTTTGATTTTTCATTCCCTCCCATACAATGGCCACCATATCAAATATCTGCGCAGAATTGAGACTCAATGTCTCAAATTTCCTTGCCTCCCATGGAGGATGGGCTGACTTTGCGCCAGATGCAAGTCAATCTGATAACTCTGTGCTAGGGATTTCAACCCAGTACACAGAGACAAGAGAAAACAGCCAGAAAGCGAGATGCTAAAGGGCTGTTGGTCGTGGCTCTTTATGCTGCTCTGGAAGCCTTCAAAGCGAGGTTTCAATCCATTGAACTGCAAATCTCATCCCTTAAGCAGGAGATGGGGTTGCAGAAAACTGCATGTGTGAGAAGAGAGCAGGATTTGGAGTCTGAGCTCCAAACTCTGCAAAATGAAAAGGATTCACTTTTGCATCATTCTGCTCAGGCAGGCGAGCAAGAACTTTGTATGTTGAAGCAGGAGTGTGAAAGTTTGAGACAGGATATGCGGCAGGCTTTGCAAATGAATGACTTATTAGGTAGAATGAATGAACAAATGCATGAGGAGTTGGGAGAGTTACAGGATAAGATCAACCAGGCATGTAATGACTTAGGTTTAGCTACTAGGAACAATCGCGAATTGAGCGCCATGTACAGAGTGTTACACAAGCAGATGCAGGATGAAGCGGGTCAGAATGTTGCAAGAGTGAGTCATGATGAATGTGAATCCAAAATGGTGAAACTGCGCCATCAGCAAGAGGTGCTGGCTGGTCACATCAAGGCACTGGGAGGCATAGCCCCTGCCTTGTCAACATCATCTGAAGGAGAGGAGTCAGATGACAACATCTCTCAGTACAATGCCCAACCACACCCCTACTATGGCATAGACACCCCTCCCCACCATCCACAACATGGTGGCCCCCTGTCACATGACACAACATCCCTACAAAATCGATGGCATGACACACATCATGGGTGACACCAACATGGTGACCCCATGATGGGGGGAGCAGGCCCAGGCCTAGTCTCGATGGCACCACCGACAGCTGTTGTCAATGTGGAAGACAGGCAGGAGACAGAGAAAATTATTGAGAGTGCCTTAGGCACCATGCCCATCTCTGAGAAAAACAAACGGGATCTCAAGACCCAGATTAGGCAGCTTCAACATGAGGCTGGTACTCAGGAGGGCATGGTTCATTCTGTGGCTGAAGCCACGGCTCAGGCAGCCCTGCTGGGCATCCAAGGTAATCTACCTCCACTTGATTGTCCCAATAATCCCATACAAATGGCCTACTCTGTTCAGCAAATAGCTGACAGCATTGGTCGGATGAGCCCGTCCAACAACCTCAGTTGCCACTTGGAAAAGGTGCATGCTAAATGTGAAATGCTTAGTCTCGCTGCAGACTACCAGGTCCAGATCCTACACCAGTCCATCGATCCTGGCCTGTGGGCAAAACTCCCTGATGTCCGCCAGGACGGCCAAGCCACCTTTGACGAAGTAGCATCTGAGCTCATTTCTGCACACAACCCAGGTGTAGTAGGAGTGATGCTTGCATACCCTATAAAACAGAATATGAAAGAAAGTCCAGTGACTTTCCACCAGAGGCTCTGGATGTCCTACCGAGCAGGGAAGCACCTTGCAGGAGAAGCCGCAGATGCGGACCTCATTGAATATAAGATCCTGTTCCTTAGGAACATGATCCCTGAAGTAAGAGAAAATATAGAGCCAACCACCTATCCCACCATGGAGAGGTTTTCCAATATTCTTCAGAAAACAGAGAGAGTTTATCAACTCTACATCCTTGATTCAGGCTCCGGTTCCAAGAAATTAGCTGCCGGGGAAGCCATTATGGAGGCCACGGCACATTACACAGTGGAGGGGCAGGCCCAAAAGAAACAGCCCCTCCCCACAGACAACCAACACCCCTGGCAGGCCTAACAACAACATCAACAACAACAACAATCATGGGGTGGCAACCAGAGCTACCACAAAAACAAGAAACACCATAAAAACAACAAGATCAGGCCCTTCATATAGGGAAATAGCTGACGAAAAATGGAAATTCCGAGATCTTCTCAGGCAAGTACACTCTGTAACGGATGCCATCCCCATTTGGGTCCTTGCCATCCCCATTCGGGCCCTTGCAGCAATACAACCAGGAGAACAGGCCTCAACAGGCTGTGGAGATACCGTGAGTCCAGGCTTTCAGGCCCTTACAGGCCTGAACCCGGAAGCGGCTCCCTGTACAGCAACAGTGCAGCATGGTGAGATGGTTCAATGAAACCAGGCACAGCCTCACTTTCAAGAGCTTCCCCATGCTTCCATTGGTACAGATTGACAATTAAAGGCCCAAGTCCATATTGTAAACAAGCTGGTCTTTGATACAAATGTAAGGCCCTGCACTGAGGCAGAGGTCGGGGCCCATCTACTGACAGTACTACTGGATACAGGCTCATCTGTGTCTGTATTACAGGATGAGCACCCAGACACATCACCTTGGTCCACCGGATGGAGGACCAATATGTCTGGTGTAGATAGAACTAGGTTACCTGCATACCACTCCCTGCCACTGCCTGTGACACTGGGACACCTGAAGGCCTATCATACTTTTCAGTTTATGGTCCTGCATGATCACCCTACTATAATCGGAATTGATTTTTTGGCACCACAAGGCTGTGTGGTAGACCTAGCTAACATGTTACTGATACAAATTCAGGGACAATATCACACCATCATGATCCCTGACTCACATGTGGTTGCAACAATCTCTATGAACAGCAAAGAGTATGACATCATAGATTTGTTTAAGAACCATGAGCTTTTCCCAAAGCTTCTCCCCATTCTACAAAGGCATCTGGAGGCATTTGCCACAAACAAGCATGATTGTGGTGGGATGCACACTGTCCACTACAAATTCCCCAGTGTGGCCTGTGAAGAAACCCACAGGTGCCTGGAGACTTACTATTGACTACAGGAGACTAAACCAAGTCACCTCCAGTTGTACCCCAACTGTGGCATCAGCACCAGATGTGCTATGACTATTGACGCCTGACCAACAATGGTTTAATGCCCTGGACATCTCCAATGGTTTCTGGTCGTTGCCATTAGCTCCCAAAAGTCAATATAAATTCACCTTCACCTTTGAGGTCAGGCAGTACATGTAGACCTGCTTACCACAGGGGAACCACAACAGCCCCTCCCTGTTCCATTTACACATGATGGATGCCCTTGAGGGTTTCTCTACACCCCCAGTGTCTCTTGCAGCATGTGGATGACCTGTTGTTGGCCACAGCCACATAGGAACAACATCTGGATCTCTTAGATGAACTACTGACCCTCTTCCACAGGGCAGGCCTCAAATGTTACCCTGCAAAAGCACAACTATGTCAGAAAGAGGTTCTCTTTCTGGACCTGAGGATAGCAAACCAAGGACGAAGCCCCACCTGGAAGAAGATACAAGGATTGCAAGATCTGCCACTGCCCACCAGCATGGCTACCCTTAGAAGGTTTCTAGGTATGGTGAACTATTCTAGAGATTGGGGTCCCATTCATACCCAGGCTGTGATGTCACTGAAACAGGCCTTGGCCTCAGCTCCAGCTTTGGTTAACCCCAGTCCAGCCCTGCCATTCCATCTGAAATGTGTCACCTCTGACATTGCTATGTCTGCTGTGATTGGCCTAGAAGGTCCATGGCACCCTGAGACCCATTGCATATGCATATGCATCACAGCTGTTGACCCCAGTGGAGCAGACGTATGGCCTTTGTGAAAGGAACCTTCTGGCCACCTACTGGGCTGTAAAGCACTTTTTGTACATCATTGGGTACTCCCCCCAATCATCAATACAAACCACACCCCAACAACCATTTGGCTATCAGACAGAGTAAAGGATGGGTCAGTCTCCAATACCAGACTGACACACCGGCCCCTCCTTCTCCAGGACACAGACATTAAGGTCCACCCAACCAAAATGTCATCCATGCTGGCACATAGTCTCATCTTACAAGGAGAACCCCATGGCTGTTCACTGCAGCCACCTGATCTACCAGACCCAGGTCATTTCCTTCTTGCTACACCACAACTACTTGAGAACACCTCACTGTGTCATGTCTTTATGGACATCTCAGCTTCCTACTACCAGGGAGAACATATAGCAGGAATGGGCATATTAGTTATTTACCCTTTTGGTAACACTGTCAAGATTTCTAAGCATTGCAGTGTGGCATCATCACAGTATGCAGAGATGGCAGTGGTGGCCAGTGCCCTCGAGTTCATCCAGCATGGAATCAAGGATACCATCATTTTTACAGACTCTAACTGGGTATGTTCTTCCGTTACAGAATTCCTTCCTTTCTGGCAGAAGAACTCCTTTACCTCTTCTAATGGAACTCCAGTGAAACACAAGGAACTGGTAATATACATTCATTCACTGGCACAGAAGTTTGCACACAAACTCTATGTACACAAAGTTAAAGCCTACTCCATACACGACCCCTATCATGCCTTCAATGACACTGCTGACACACTTGCAAAGGAAGGAGCCCAAGGGGGGGGCACTTGGATGATGGACCATCCAGAGGCCAGAGCAGCTATACACATTGCAACAGTCAGGAAGAAACCTGAACCCTTCTCCCCCTTGGATTTGTCACAAGCCCAGCACGCTGACTCTGAACTCAAAGATGTGTTCATATTCCTGGACAAAGGTACTGAGAAGAATTTACCTATCCATAACCCCTACTGAAGGCATGAAGGTAAGTTATACCTGTCCCCTGTTGACAAGCTTATCTGGTACCAACCAGATGACACCCCCACTAAATTGTGGAGGGTCCCTCATCATCTTCACCACTGCACAGTGTGCTTCACAATAAACACAACCATGGAGACAAGCCATACAAAGACAAGGATACTGGACTTTAGAAGGGCTGACTTTGGCATATTGGGTGAATACCTGAGGAATGCATTAGCAAATGGCCATAAAGGAGGGGTGGAAGAACAATGGAGAAAAATCAAAACTGTCATCATGGAGGCAACAAGCCTTTGTGTAAAACAAATAAAGAAAACAAAGCAGAATAAAAAACTACTATGGTTCTCAAAAGAGGTGTCAGGGAAGGTTAAGGAGAAAAAGGCTGCATTCAAAAAGTATAAGGAATCACAGAAGGAGCACGACAGGGAACTGTATCAATTAAAGCAGAAAGAAGTAGGGAAGGCAGTCAGAAAAGCAAAGGCCCAAACCAAGGAAAAGATAGCCAACTCAGTTAAGAAGGGGGATAAAACCCTTTATAGGTACATTAGGGAGCATAGAAAGGTTAAGGGAGGGATGGTGAAGATTAATAAAGGAGAGGGGAGGTGGGCAGAGGGAGACAGTGAAAAGGCAGAGATACTGAATGAATGCTTTTGCTCAGTATTCACAAAAGAAGAAGAGGAGGAGTTACCTAAACCAAACAATAGAAGCACCCTGGGAAGTGGGGTTGACGCCAGTCCATTTACAGAAGAAAGAGTCCTGAAAGAACTCCTAAAACTCAAGGTGGACAAAGCAATGGGGCCTGACAGAATTCACCCTAGAATCCTAAAAGAACTAAGGGAGGACCTAGTGACACCACTGACCACACTTTTTAACAAATTATGGGAGGATGGGGTAGTACCTGAGGACTGGAGGAGGGCAGATGTGATTCCTCTTCACAAAAGTGGGAGCAAGGCAGAAGCAGGAAACTACAGACCTGTTAGTTTGACCTCAGTGGTGGGGAAAATGATGGAATCACTTCTGAAAGAAAGAATTGTTGAGTACCTAGAGGCCAGCAGGGCACAGGACCCAAAGCAGCATGGATTCACAGCAGGAAGGTCATGTTAGATGAATCTAATCGATTTCTTTGACTAGATGACCAAAGTAACAGACCAGGGAGGGGCTGTGGATATGGCCTACCTAGACTTTAGCAAGGGATTTGACACAGTCCTGCACAACATATTAATAATCAAGTTAGCCAGCCTGGGAGTGGGTCCCAGGGTGGTAGCCTGGGTAGCAAACTGGCTGCACAACAGGACACAGAAGGTAATAGTGAATGGAACACATTCCGAAGAAAGTGGGGTTACTAGTGGAGTACCTCAGGGCTCAGTACTGGGTCCAGTCCTCTTTAACGTCTTAATAGGTGACATTGCAGAGGGTCTGGAAGGAAAGGTATGCCTCTTTGCAGATGACACAAAGATCTGTAACAGAGCTGATACACAAGGTGGGGTAGAAAGGATGAGAAGGAACTTGGCAAGGTTGGAGGAATGGTCAGACATATGGTAACTTAGATTCAATGCAAAGAAGTGCAAAGTAATGCACCTGGGAAATAAAAAATCCAGGAGAATAGTACACAATAGCAGGGGAGGTACTAACAACAACAATAATAGAAAGGGACCTGGGGGTAGTCATATCAGATGACCTAAAGGTGGGTAAGCAATGTGAGAAGTCAGTAAGGAGAGCCAGAGGGAAACTGGGATGCATAGGGAGGGGCATCACAAGTAGAAAAAGGGAAGTGGTTATCCCTCTGTACAGACAGTTGGTGAGACCCCATCTGGAGTACTGCGTGCAGTTTTGGAGACCTCATCTACGCAAGGACATAGACAGGATGGAAGCAGTCCAGAGGAGGGCAACTAAAATGGTGCAGGGTCTACATCAGAAACCATATGAAGAGAGACTGAGAGAGTTTAATATGTACAGTGGCGTGAAAAAGTATTTGCCCCCTTCCTGATTTTCTCTATTATTGCATATTTGTCACACTGGATGTTTTCAGGTCTTTAGAGAAAATGTAATATTAGATAAAGGGAACCTGAGTGAACAAATAACACTTGTTTTTTTTTTTAATTTCACTTATTTAATGAAAAAAAGTTAACCAACACCAACTGGCACTGTGTGAAAAAGTAATTGCCCCTTACACTTAATAACTGGTTATGCCACATTTAGCTGCAATGACTGCAACCAAACACTTCCTATAATTCAATATCAGTCTTTCACATCGCTGTGGAGGAATTTTAACCACTCTTCCTCGCAGAACTGCTTTAATTCAGTAACATTTGGTAGGTTTTCGAGCATGAACTGCTCGTTTCAGGTCCTACCACAGCATCTCTATTGGTTTAAGTCTGGACTTTGACTAGGCCACTCCAAAACTTTAATTTTACTTCTTTTAACCATTCTGATGTGGACTTGCTTTTATGCTTTGGATCATTGTCTTGCTGCATGACCCAACCACGCTCAGCTTCAGCTGACGGAAGGATGACTGGACATTCTCCTTAAGAATTTTCTTGTACAGAGCAGAATTCATGGTTCCTTTAATTATGGCAAGTCATCCAGGTCCTTAGGCAGCAAAGCATCCCCACACCATCACACTACCACCACCATGTTTGACTGTTGGTATGGTGTTCTTACTGTGGAATGCTGTGTTTGCTTTACACGAGACATTATGGAATCCATGTTGTCCAAAAAGTTCCACTTTGGACTCATCTGTCCATAGAACATTTTCCCAAAAGGCTTGTGGATCATCCAGGTGCTTCTTGGCAAATGAGAGACGAGCATTTATGTTCTTCTTGGTTAGCAGTGGTTTCCACCTTGCTACTCTCACATGAAGCCCATTTTGCCCAGTCTCTTTCTGATTGTGGAGTCATGAACACTGACCTTAGCTGAGGCAAGAGAAGCCTGCAGTTCTTTGGATGTTGTTTTAGGATCCTTTGAGACTTCTTGGATGATTTTACACTGCGCCCTTGGAGTAATTTTGGCAGGCTGCCCACTCCTGGGAAGGTTCACTACTGTTCCAAGTGTTCTCCATTTGGAGATTATGGCTCTCACTGTGGTTCGATGGAGTCCCAGAGCCTTAGAAATAGCTTTGTAACCCTTTCCAGACTGATAGAGGGCAACAAATTTTTTTTCTGATCTTTTCAGGAACTTCCTTTGATCATGGCATAATGTGTTGTTGAATCTTTGTGCTGGCAACGTGACTCTGATGGTAAGGGCCAAAATAAGTGAGGTTTATATTGAGCAGGGCTGGCTGTAATCAAGCCTGCTGTGTTCAATCAGCTGACTCTAATTATCCCTTTAATTGGGTTGATTTAACTAGGGGCAATTACTTTTTCACACAGTGCCAGTTGGTGTTGTTAACTTTTTCATTAAATAAATGAAATAAGTAAAAAAAAAAAGTGTTATTTGTTCACTCAGGTTCCCTTTATCTAATATTATATTTTGTCTAAAGACCTGAAAACATCCAGTGTGACAAATATGCAATAATAGAGAAAATCAGGAAGGGGGCAAATACTTTTTCACGCCACTGTATACCTTTGATGAAAGGAGGGATGGGGGGACATGATAGAAACTTTTAAGTACCTCAAGGGAATCAACAAAGTCCAGGAGGGTAGCATCTTTCAGAAAAAGAGATGTGTAAGAACAAGGGGGCACAATTTAAAGATAGAGGGGGGATGGCTCAGGGGTAATGTGAGGACATTTCTTTTCACGGAGAGAGTGGTGGACGCATGGAACCACCTTCCTGGAGTGCTTGTGTGGTCTAAAACAGTGGGGGAACTCGAACATGCATGGGACAGACAAAAGGCAATTATAGTGGGGGGTGTTGCAGGAAGCAGGCTGTTGGTTAACTAGAATCTGCAGCTTATCCAATAGGTAGGGAAATGGGCAGACTGGGTGGGCCAAGTGGTCCTTATCCGCCGTCAAAGTCTATGTTTCTATGTTTCTATCTTAGGTCTGAATTTCTGCATCAAGTGCATGACACCCCTACTGGTGGACACCAGGGAGTGGAAAACACACTCCAAAGCCTCAAGACCACCACCTGGTGGCCTGGTGTCACCAAGGATGTCAAACAGTACATAGACAACTGCCTTGTTTATGCACAAAAAAATCCCATTCCTACCATACATAATGCCAAGCTACTACCACAAAGACATTGTAGCCCTTGGCATGCCATACAGATCGATTTCATTGGTCCCCTGACCAATACCAACAGAAATAACAAGTAAGCCTTTGTGGTCACTGATCTCTTTTCTAAGTGGGTTAAAGCTTTCCCAACCAAGACATGCACTGCTAAAACCACTGCCAAAATCCTGGTGGAACAGATTTTCTCCAGGTGGGGCCTACCTCTCAAGGTAGACTCAGACAAAGGAACCAGTTTTACAGGTGAGTTGATGAAAGAAGCACTTGAACTCCTTGGAGTTCATCAGAAGTTCCCATACCCTACCACCCACAATCCTCAGGTCAAGTAGAGAGAGCCAACAGATAGATTAAGCAAATGCTTTCCAGATTCATTGAGGAAAATCCCAAGGATCTGGATTCCCTACTGCCGCTACTCCTTATGGCAATTAGGGGTACACCCTCAGCCACCACCCAGTTGACACCATTTGAGGTGATGACTGGTAGAAACATGAGATTACCTGAATGCCTGTTGTTTGACCTGCACACCCCCACTGCAGACAGTGTCTCGGTGGACCTATATGTGGAAAAACTCAGACAAGACCTTGTGCACACTCATTTGCATGCTGCTAACTGCATGGGCAAGGTCCAGCAACAGTCCAAAATTCAGTTTGGAAAACATGCACAAGAAGTGGATTGGCAAATTGGGATTAAGTAATGGTTCTCAGATTTGCACATCCCACACATTCCTTCTCTAATAAGTGGGAAGGAAACTACTGCATTGTCAACAAGCTCAGTCCAGCAGTCTGTCAGGTTAGACTCATGCAAAACAACAAATTAACTGACAAGTGGTTACATGCAAACCAGATAAAATTGTGTAAAGGAGTATAATTAATTTTCCTCACCCCATCGGGCAGAATAGTGCTAATTTACTAATGTTTGATTTTCCTTTGCAGATATACTGACAAGATGACTATCTTGTTCCATTCTCTCCTCATCTCAGGAGTTATCCCCTGCATCCAAGGCACGGTAAAGCACCTCCTTCCTCACCTTGATCCACCTGCAACTACCCCAGAGGGAGTCTCCATCAATATTCCCGACAATTTGATTACTGTTCAGGAAGGTTCCGATGCCTACCTCACTGCCTCAGTTGTTACTTCTGATAAATCTACCCTTCAAATTGAGTGGCAAACTAAATCTCAGGGACAAATACTCCCTGTGGCCAAACTCCCCAAGGGAGCTTTCCATGGTTGGCCTAACGCAAAATTATCCCCAAATGGTACTTTGTCCTTGTTTCAAACCTCTCTTAGACATTCTGGTTTATACAATATCACTGCCTTAATTGACCCCTCATATTGTGATTCATTGTCTAAAGACTCTGCCAGGAAATTTTGTGCTGTACACAGCTTGGCCTCAGCTGCCATACAGTTGCCGGGGGTACACACCATCGAGCATAGAGGCAATTTTAGGAGAAAACCTGATAGAGATGATCAAAGTTATAAATGTAATACACATGACACATCTGATGTCACTGGTGCCACAGGCACCGTCACTGGTGTTTTTGGTACAGCAATATCTATCTGGAATAAGGCCGACATTGCTGTTATCAAGGCACATTCACAAAAGTTTCAGACTGATCTGGTGAATGATATTATACCCCCCATTATTGCATGGTATGGATGGCCTTAGTCAGGAAGAAAGATACGCTGTATAATATGCATGACATTGCTAAGGCACTTTCAGATTCTAAAGACAAGATCAACACACTAATTGTACAAAATAATAAAGAAGCAGATAAGCAATACATTGCTCATGAAATATTACGCTCAGCCTATGGCTCTTACATTATCACTACCATCAACAATCTCTTCTGTGATCTCAAATCCAGAAGAATCCCTGCTATCATACATGATAGACGTATCTCTAAGTGGTATTGTCCTCATTGCAAATCCCCTGTGTTGCCATGTGTATGCTACAGTCTTTAACCATTACTATTTCCACTGCTAGAAATTTGGGCTTTGTGACCAGGCACCCTAATACTGGTCCATGTTTTACTTCTAAGAAATGTTCTATTAAAGATACTATGTTTGTGTTTTTCACTGTTTCTTTACCACGTTTTATCCTACTACAGCTATATTTGATAAACTTGCATCTGTGCACTCCATTGGGCACCTTGATGAAGACATCTACAGAGAACGTCTTGATTTGCCTCCTCTACTGGTCTTCCACTCTCTTCTGGATGCATGGGTTTTGCTGCACACGGACGGCTGTGCGAAGAAAGGGTAAATTTATTTTTGTTGATGTGACATATTTGATGTTATTAAACCTGTATGTGGCTATTCCCCAGACAGTATTGATTGCTCCTTTTCCATGGATGATGACATCACCACCAATGGCACAGAATACCAGGACTCAACATCTGCTCCAGACGATTCAAAATTGTACCAGTCTTATCGGAAGGAGGTTCACCGCCTTTCAACCCGGATTTCCAAACAGACTTATACTTGCCCAGTACAGTTGCAAAAATGGAGACTGCCTACAGTGAAAATGCAATATAATTTAGATGGTGAATATTGTGTGGTAACTAATTATAAAACTTTTATGTATGGTACACAAACATGTTCTATTGATGCTCCTGATTTTTGTTTCATCCTGCAACAGAAAACCGTTATTGGGCACACAGTTATTACCCCTGTCCCCATTATGGGTCCTGATATCACTGATGGTAACCCTGATTATCTGCTGACTCTTTCAGAGTATTTAACTTACTTTAATGTACACATTGATCCTTTAACTTTGACATTAAAATCACTTTTAGACAGAAAAGACACCCATCTCATCCACATCAGCAATAATATCCCCAAAGCTAATGAAGCTGTCCTTGCACTTATTAATGATGGTGACATGAATAGTGCACTTACTAATACTTGGTTAGAGATTACCTTTAAAGGTTTTATTATGCAGGCATTTTTGATATTTTTTCTCATTATTATGCTTTGCTGCCTACGGTGCACATTACGCCAACACCGTGAGCAGCTGGAGTTCCTTTACAAGGCTCACGCGTCAGGTTTGTAAATGACCCCTGCTCCCTATCCGCTTCCTTTCTTTTGCTTGTGTTGCCCCTTTTGAGGCAACGGGGGGAATATTACATGAGGTCCCTGCACCCTAATTGGTACCCCCACAAGTACACCACAGACAGCTAGCATTCAGGTATATGTTATACTAACATATAGGGCTAAGGGCATCTACTGTATAAGAGTAGATGTCAGGATATGTATGCACATTATTGCTATACACTTTACTTTCCAATATACACATGAATTTCTTGCTTATAAGATGTTAGGACATCTGTGTCCTTGTACTGATTATGATATATGAGTCGGCATTGCCATCTTCTGATGACTTGTATTACTACACGTCTATGTACAAACTGTACCTCTTTGTTTCTACAAAGTGATGACTACTACAAAATTGTATAATGTTATCTTGGACTGAGGAACCACCTCTAACTTAGCCAATGTGGCTCATCTCTGTAACTAGAAATGTTTCTGTCTTGCAGTAACCATGGTAATTATCATAGGTATATAATGCAAGACATTATATCTTCTACCTCGGAGACCTCAGGAGACATGGAGATTCCTTGAGGTATAGGGAATGCTTAGCATTGGCTCCTAGTTCCTATTGGTAAGAAATGCTTAGGACAACTGTGATTTTCCTTTTGGTACTAATAAACAAGATTTCTTACTCTTATGCAATGTGTCTATGATTCCTTGCATGCCCATTATTGCCAAAAACCTAAGAGTGAGGTTTAGACAACCTGACACATGGCACTAGGACCCAGGGGAGTCCAGGAAGCCAGGCTGTCACATAGATGGTACATGATATATGGCACTGGGACCCAGGGGAGTCCAGGAAGACATGCTGTAAAATATAGATGATGCATGGCACTAGGACCCAGGGGAGTCTAGGAACCCAAGCTGTCTTATAGATGGTACATGATAGATGGCACTAGGACCAAGGAGAGTCCAGGAAGCTAGTCTATCACATAGATGTTACCGGATACATGGCACTAGCACCCAGAGGAGTCCAGAAAGTCAGGCTGACATATAGATGGCGCATGGCACTAGGACCCAGGGCAGTCCAATAACCCAGGCTGTCATATCAGTGGTATATTGATGTGTGCCACTAGGGCCCAGGGGAATCATGGAAAACTGGCTGTAATATAAATGGCAAATGGCACTAGGACTCAGGGGAGTCCAGGAAACCAGATTGTCAAATAGATGGTGCATGACACTAGGACCCAGGGGAGTCCAGGAACCCAGGCTGTCATACAGATGCTACATGATACCTGGCACAAGGACACAGGAAACCTGACCGTTATATAGATGGTACATGATACATGGCACTAAGACCCAGGTAAGTCAAGGAAGCTAGGCTGTCATATAGATGTTGCATGGCACTAGGACCCAGCGAAGTCCAGGAAGCCAGGCTGCCATATGGATGGTACATTATACCCAAGGGTGTCCATGAATCCATGCTATTATATAGACGGCACATGATACATAGGATCCAGTGAAGTCTGGGAACCCAGGCTGTCATATGGATGGTACATGATACTTGTGACTAGGATCCAGGACAGCCCTGCAATCCAGGCTGTCAGCTAGATGGTGCATGGAACTAGGACCCATGAGAGTCCAGGAAGCAAGGCTGTCATATAGATGGTACAAGCTACATGGCACTTGGACCCAGGGGAGTCCAGAAACCTAGGCTGTCATATAGATGGAACATGATACATTTCACTGGGACCCCGGGGGAGAGCAGAAACCCAGGCTGTCTTATAGATGGTACATGATACATGCACTAGGACCCAGGGGAGCCCAGGAACCCAAGCTACCATGTAGATGGTAAATGATACATGTCACTAGGACCAAGGAGAGTCCAGGAAGCCAGGCTATCATATAGAAGGTGCATGGCACTAGGACCCAAGGAAGTCCAAGAACCCAGGCTGTTCATACAGATGGTACATGATACATGGCACAAGGGCCCATGTGAGTTCAGGAACTCAGGTGGTCGTGCAGATGTCACATAGCACTGGGACCCAGGGAAGTTCAGGAATCCATTCTGTCATTTGGATGGAACATGGCACTAGGACCCAGGGGAGTCCAGGAACACAGGCTGTTATATAGACGGTTCATGACACTAGGGCCAAGGTGAGCCCAGGAACACAGACTGTTATATAGATGGTACATGATACTAGGACCAAGGTGAGCCCAGGAACCCAGGCTTTAATATAGATAGTACGTGACACTAGGACCTGGGGAGTCCAGGAACCCAGGCTGTAATATAGATAGTACATGACACTAGGGCCCGGGGGAGTCCAGGAACCCAGGTTGTTATATAATGTAGATGGTACATGGCACTAGGGCCCAAGTGAGTTCAGGAACACATGCTATCATATAGATGGTCCATGACACTAGGGCCAAGGGAAGCCCAGGAACCCAGGCTGTAATATAGATAGTGGATGGCACTAGCATCCATGAGAGTCTAGGAACCCAGGCTGTCATAGAAATGGTACATGGCATTAGGGCCCAGGTGAGTCTAGGAACACAGGCTGTCACATAGATGGTGCATTTCACTAGGATCCAGGGAACCCAGGAACCCAGGATTCCATATAGACAGTGCATGGCACTTGGGCTCTGAGGAGTCCAGGATCTCAGGCTGTCATATAGATGGTGCATGGCAGTAGGGCCCAGGGGAGTCCAGGAACTCAGGCCATCATATGGATGGTGCATTTCACAAGACCTGGGGGTAATGTTGCCATTAACGAGTCACGGTACAATGAGAACCATAACTTGGATATAGTCATACCAGGCCAGGGTATGTAAGAAAGGGGGAGGAGTGGTTCTTTATGTGAGGGATAGCATAAAACCACAGAGATGCTGGGAGCACAGGGAGGGGTGGAGGTACTGTGGGTCACCCTAGAGATGGGGAATAGAGCCGTTATTCACATTGGTGTGATCTACCGACCTCCAGCACAAATGTGTGTGTGTGTGTGTGTGTGTGTGTGTGTGTGTGGGGGTTGATAAGGATCTGGTGGAAACCATCCAAAAGATGGCAGATAAGGGGACAGTGCTGTTGGTGGGGATCTTCAATCTGCCAGATGTAGACTGGAGTATCCCAGCTGCAGCTTTAGCTAGAAGCAGGGACATCCTGGACTCCCTGCAGGGGACATACGTCAGGCAACTAGTAAAGGAGCCCACTCATGATGGAGCAATATTGGACCTTGTACTCACTAACAGGGACAGTGTTGCAGACGTCACTGTAGGTAGCCACCTGAGGACCAGTGTTCACTACACAGTGTGGCTCAATATAAGAACAGTGGCAGAAGCAAATCACACAAAGATGAGGGTCCTGGATTTCAGGAGGGCTGATTTTACAAAGATGGGGAAATGCCTCCGGGATGCCCTGGCAGGGGGAGAGGGCTTGGGAGGAGTGGAGGAACAGTGGGCAAAACTAAAAGCAGGGATAGTGAGTGCAACAAACCTCTGCATCAGGCAAGTAAGCAAAAGCAAGAGGAAAAAGAGATGGATATGCTTCTCAAAAGAGGTGGCGGGGAAGGTAAGGGCAAAAAAGATAGCATTCAGAAAGTATGAAACATCAGAGTAGGGGGAGGATAGGGAAGTGTATCAAGTGAAACAGAAGGAAGGAGGCAGGTAAAGCAGTAAGGAGCTCAAAGGTGCAAACAGAAGAGAAAATAGCTCAGGCAATAAAGAAAGGGGACAAGACATTTTTCAGGTATGTAAGCGAAAGGAGAAAGACCAGGGGAGGGACTGACATAGTAAGGAGGGCAAGGGGTGTGTGTGGAAGGAGACAAGGAAAAAGAAGACATCCTGAACACTTTTGTTCAGTGTTCACAGTGGAAAGGGAAGGAGGGGGCCACAGACACGTGACAATGGCATCGAAGGAAGGGAGGTAGACATTAGTCCATTTGTAGAAGAGAGGGTAACGAAGGCACTTGTGAATCTGAAAGTGAACAAAGCAATGGGGCCTGATGGGATATACCCAAGGATATTGAGGGAGCTCAGAGAGGTTCAGGCTGTGCCTCTGACAGTCCTATTTAATCACTGACTGGAGATGGGAGACGTCACAGAGGACTGCAGGAGGGCAGATGTACAGTATGTAGTCCTGCTTCACAAATGTGGGAGCAGGGAGGAGGTGGGCAATTACAGGCCTGTCAGCCTGACTTTGGTGGTGGGGAAATTAATAGAATTACCACTGAAGGAAAGGACTGTGGAATATCTGAAATCCAGTGGCTTACAAGATCTGAGGCAGCATGAATTCCCTGGGGGGAGGTCATGTCAAACAAATCTGATAGATTTCTTTGACTGAGTGACCAGGTAATTAGATCAGGGTGGAGCAGAGGATGTGGCCTACCTAGATTTCAGTAAGGCCTTTGACACTGTTCCACATAGAAGACTCATGAACAAGCTGGGAAGTCTGGGAGTGGGTCCAAAGGTGATAAACTGGGTAAAGAATTGGTTGGGGGATAGGCAACAGTGGGTTGTAGTAAAAGGAGTTCACTCCAAGGAAGGAAGGGTGACCAGCGGGGTGCCACAAGGATCAGTACTGGGACCGGTCCTCTTTAATGTCGTTATTAGTAACATTGCAGAGGGACTAGAAGGGAAGCTATGCCTTTTTGCAGATGACACTATGATCTGCAATAGGGTAGACACTCGGGGGGGAGAGGTGATGAATAGGGATCTAAGAAAGTCTGAGGAGTGGTCAAGGGTGTGGCAACTAAGTTTTAATGTAAAGAAGTGCAAGATCCTGCACTTGGGGTGCAGAAATCCAGGGGCAGAGTACAAAATGGGGGGAGTGGTACTGGCGACCACCAAACAGGAATGGGACGGGGGGGTAATCATATCAGATGGCCTAAAGGTGGGCAAACAGTGGGACAAGTTATTGGGGAGAGCCAATGGGATGCTAGAATGCATAGGAAGAGGTATCACCAGAGGGAAGTGGTGATACCGCTGTATAAATCACTGGTGAGCATGCACCAAGAGCACTGTGTCCAGTTCTGGAGACCATGGGCTTAATTCTCAAAACAGGCTAGGATTGGTGCAAGCTGCAACAAATAGCAGCTTGCACTGAAGCCCGGTGCACCCGGGACCCTGCAGAATAATTCTAGTACAGGAGGGGTCCCGGTGCCTAAGTCCCCACAGTTGACGCAGCCTCTCCCGTGCAACAAATACAAGGTGCACGGGAGGGGTTTGCCGCAGGCTTCCTCCACCAAAGGCTAGTGGTCTTCCCATCCCGGTCCTCTAATAACAAACCCCAACATCTGGATTCCAGTGGTCTAGTGCCCCCCCATCCCCGATACCATCTATTATTAATATTTGTATTCCAGCCCCTGTCCCCTTCTGATGCTGCCCATTAGAAATATTTGTGTTCCTGCCCCATCCATTCCTGATGCTGCCTATTATTTATATTAGATAAACCCTCTGATACTGGAGCGTTATCCGTTGATAAGTCCACAATAATACCTATCCATGGTGGTTCAGTGGACCCCACCCCCTTTTCAGCAGGAAGTGCTCACTCAACCCCCCCCATCCTAAACACCCAAGCTGGCAAACAGCACAGCCCTCCTCTCAGCACCACAGTCAGCTGTCGACTGAGCTGTCAATGAACACTGACTGTACAATACAGTATGCCCTCATTGATTGACATCAGTGAGTACGTACTATATTGTAGAGTCCACACTCACTGACAGGTCAGTTGGCAGCCAGCTGTAGTGGTGAGAGGAGGGTTGTGCCAGTTGCCGGCTCTGGGTTTAGAATGTGGGGAGCTGGGTGGTGGGCACTTCCTGCCAGGGTGGGGGAGTGGGAGTACACAAAACCACCAGACATGGGTATTATTTATTGTGCACATCAACAGGCGGCATCGGGGAGGGGGAAGGGAACTTAAAACAAATATAAATAACAAGCAGCCTCAGAGAAGGTGATGGGGCTGGAATAAAAATAATAATGGGTGGCATCAGGGGAAGGGACAGGTGCTGGAATACAAATATTAACAGGTGGCATCGGGGAAGGGGACAGGGGCTGGAATACAAATATTAATAACGGACAGCATCGAGGAAGGGGACGGGGGCTGGAATACAAATATTACCAATGGGTGGCATTGGGGAAACCCTTTTCAGAGAAAAAAATGCTCAAGAACAAGGGGTCATGTTAATAGGTTGGAGGGGGAAGGCACAGGGGAGGTGTAAGGAAGTACTTCTTCACAGAAAGGGTGGATGCCTGGAAATACTTCCCAGCAGAGATGTTGGGGGCCAAAACTGTATTTATTTATTTATTTGAAGATTTGGAATACAAACTTTGAGTCAAGAACTCTTTAGCAAAGGTTCAACGTCATACATACAAGGAGGGTAAACAGTTACACAGTAAAGTGGCGAGGTATTGCAGTGGAGAATTACACATGGTGTAAGCAGGCATTCACAAAATGCAACATACAATAAGCAGGAATAGCAGGCAACTGGGCCCTTATTATACAAGTATTCTAAACATACAGCTTATTACAGTAAGGCAACTTAGTATACAACTTTCAGGGTTAATGTTACCCAGGCCCTTGAATACAGTGCAAGATAAACCAGGTGCTATACAGTACTCAGCCTAGACATTGGCAGAGGAACAGAAGGGGCAACAGGGCAGGGTAACAGTTAGAGACATTTGCATTTGGAATGCTCGAGAAGACGGCTTTTGAGGGCTTATTTGAAAGGGCCAAGGGTGGGTAGGTGAGTGATGGATGCAGGGAGTTCATTGAGCCATAGGGGTGCCCGATATAGGAAGGCCCTTTGACATAGCATTGTTCTGTACCATGGCACAGAGAAGGAGGACCTGGCAGAGCTTCTAGATACTTAGGTCAAGGATGCTATGGAGACCAGTGAGTCAAGGCCAGGCAGAGCAGATTTGAGCGAGATCTTCTTTCCAAGGATGCAAGTATAGTATTTAAGTCTGGCGTCCAGGTTAAGCCAGCCTGCAGACTTGTACAGACTGCAAGTGTGGGTCAGTCTGTCATGGCCTATGACCAGTCTGCAGGCCTTATTCAAGGTCGTTTTAACCCGAGACAGGGAGGTTGGATCAGCTGAGCCATATATCACCAGGCCATGGTCAACTAGGAAGAGGACAAATGATGAGACAGCCAGGTGGAGAGATTCAGGGGACAGAAAACATCTGTGCCAGTAAAGCAGGCCAATCCTGGTGTTGAGAGCGGTCAGAAGGCCTTGGATATGGTCAGGGTAGGAAAGGTGGGTGTCGAGGGTTAGCCCCAGGTACCAAAAAGAGTTGACCTGATCAATAGGGACATTAGCAGAGCTACAGATGGTTAGGGAGACATTGCAGTACTGGTTTTGCCAGTGGGTAAAGAACATAGATTTGGTTTTGCTATAGTTAAGAATTAGTTTGTGGGTAATGAACCAGGATTCAATATTGTGGCAGCACTCTTAGTGTATATTTTGAAGAGTAGCAGGATTGGGATGACATTCAAAGATAACGGCTTCATCCGCATAGATGAGCATGTTACCAGGGCAGGATAGGGGGAAGGGTTTAGGAACAAGATAAAGAGGAGAGGACCATGTATAGAGCCTTGGAGGACACCAGAGAAGATGGGACACCGGGAGAAGAGGGTGGAGCCAACCTTGACCTGTTGAGATTGATTGTAGAGATAGCTGGCAAACCAGGATACTACCTCAGGGTTAAGTTCTAATGATGAGAGAGAGAGGAGTAGGAGAGCGTGATTGACAGCATCAAAAGCTTTGGTGAGGTCTATATAAACTGAGCCCACCAATTGTACACTGTCGAGGGCCCAGTGGATGAAGGTTGTTTACTCAGGTAATGCAGTAGTGGTGCTGTGGCCGCTGTGGAAATCACATTGTATGGGAGAGAACAGGCTATGGGTGGAGAGGTACTCAATAAGCTGGTCGGCAACCACCTTCTCCAGAGCTTTGGGGGGGGTGGAATTGAGATAGGGCGATAACTATTGGGGGCAGTACAGTCACCACCCTTGTGCAAAGGTGCGATGACAGCACATTTCCAGGCAGATGGGAATTGCCCTAGACAGAGGGAGAGGTTAAAGATTTTTGTGAGGGGGGGAGGAGGACCTCATCTAGAGTGAGTCTTAGTAGCTTCAAGTTGAGGGTATCACCACTGTGCCTTGACTTGTTGATGAAGCTAGAGATATACCTTCTAGCGGCTCTGGGGGAGATGACTCTGAGACAGAAAGGAGGGGGTGAGGTGGATAAGGCAGGAGGGGGGATGGGGGTCGATGAGGTGTCAAAGAAGTTTTGGGGTAAAACTCTACTGAGATCTGAGAAAGTCTTGTTTAGGTAGTTTGTAATGGTAAGTGGGTCTTGAAATAGCTCACTACCGATGGAGAGCTGTAGGGGAGGTTGATGGACCACTTTCCTTTTGATTTCTTTAATATTTCGCCAGAAGTCACTCCCTGATTTCCAGGTTGCAGATAGGACTTGGCGATAATGTGAGTAATGTGGATTTCAAGAACGCATGGAATATGGGTAATAAAGGGGGAAGAGCCAGAGATCACGTACTGTAGGGTCTGTGGTGTTACAATAGGTAGAGAAAATGGGCAGGCTAGGTGTGCCAAGTGGCCCTTATTTGACATCAGTTTATATGTTTCTATGAGTCCAGGAACACAGACTTTTATATAGATGGTGTATGGCACTAGGGCCTAGGGGAACGCAGGAACGCAGGAACCCAGGATTCCATATAGATGGTGCATGGCACTAGGGCCCAGTGGAGTCCAGGAATCCAGGCTGTCATAGAGATTTGCATGACACTAGGACCCAGGGGAACCAGGAACACGTGTCTGTTGAGTACTGCCCATCAGTCCCCTCAATGTCATATTGTTTGCATATTTGTCACTATAACCTCCCAGGTCATACCTGAAACTAGGCATTTACTGGCTAGTGAGCCAACCTGGGCAACAAAATCTATATCATACATAAAGAAACAGGATGCTAGATAACAACAGGCAAAATTATATTGTAAAAAACAGACCAGAAACAATGTACAAAGAAAATATGTACAAAACAGCAAACAACAACAATGGTGGTGGGGGGGGGGTGAAAACTGAGACAGTGTTAAAATACAGGGGTATGGTGATGGCTACTGGCTGCAGATGGCTGATGAGCCCTCATCAGCTCCTCCAGGAGCTGAACACTTCTCTCGCCCAGGTGCACCAACTGCTTCTGTCACTCCATTATGACCCTGGTCTGTCGAACAAGGCACCAAAGTAGTTTGTCCTTGTCTTTGTCCTTCTCTAGCTGTCGTACCCACAGTGATGTGTGACATGTACCTATGAGGTAAAGATGCCCATGTAAGTACAATGAGCTGACACTGTGGAGCACTGTAGATGCCAAAATGTCACCGCAGAGAAGGACAGCATGTCCCAGTTAGGAAACCCATATACCTAAAACTGGACACAGCGCAGATACCATCATACATGTCCCAGTAGGCAGCATCTTATGACACCATGGCATCCCATGCCCAACACACACAGACATGAAGGCTGGTATGGCCACCGGCCACAACACCACCAATGGGATGCTGCCCCATGCATTCTCAGTGTTGCCTGTGACATAGTACTGCTACACAGCCCCCCTGAGGTAACCCGCAGTCAGCCCCATAGCATGATCAAATATAATGGGGCAATTTCAATGCCTGGGTCAATGATGAACTCTCGCATTTTGGTAAGGACTTCACAGATAATGACATCACTGGGCCTTGCACAAGCGGTTACTCCTGAGACCCACACCCACGGCCACGCCTTGGACTTAGTATTCTCGCTGGGGCTTGAGATCACTGATCTTAAGATTGATCTGGTCTCTTGGTCGGATCATTGCATGGTGAAGTTCTTGTTCAGGCCCCCCCCCCGGTAGTCCTTCCCTTGTTGAAATGGTCTGCTGCCACCCTTTGAGGGGTCTGTCCCGGGATGGGCTAATGGTGGCAGCAGATTTTTCTGGTGTGAGTGCAACATGTGAGATGGGGTTGAATGAGGTGGTGGCAGCATATAATGATGCTGTCACCAAGGCACTGGACACCATCACACCAATTTGTATAGAACCCAGGTCTTCTCGCTTGAGACCCCCATGGTTTTATGGGGCCCTCAAGGAGATGAAGACCAGGGGTCAGATGTTGGAGTGTTGCTGGAGGAAGACCGGGACTGTGGAGGGCAGACTGGCTTTGAGGACTCACTACAGTGAGTATCAAAGGGCAATCAACCATAAGAAGGCAGAGTTCCTGTCCAGGGAGCTTGCCACAGGAAGGAACAGACCAACTTTGCTCTTCATACTGCAGCCAGGTTATTACATTCAGCCTGTCTGCAGCTGAAGAGTGCAGTTTCAATCGCACAATGAGAGGAGTTTGCTCAGTTCTTTTCTGACAGGGTGTCAACCATTAGGACTGGGATAACTCCAGTGGAGTATGATCTTACCCACAGTATTGAGTCTGTTGGTGGCAGAGGCAGTTTGATTGTCTGGGATGAGTTTTGGCCAGTGTAGATGGCTGAGGTCACCAAGATAATTTCAAAGCTGTGGCCAACATCTTGTGAACTGGACCTGGACCTGTTGCATCTCCTAGTGGGATGTGTTAAGTCCATTGGTACAGTGTTCATTGAGATTGTCTGGTGCTTGGTCTCAGTGAGGATATTTCCTGATGCCTTGTAAGAGGCATTGGTGAGGCCACTACTGAAGAAACCACAACTTGACCCTAACATCTTGGCAAATTATTAACCAGTCTCTAATCTTCCATTCCTGGGGAAGGTAGTAGAGAAAGTGGTGGCAGCACAGCTCGAAGCACTCCTGGTAGTTTTTGACATCTACAAGCCACTCTAGTTCAGTTTTAGGAAGAAGTGTAGCATGGAAACACCATTAGTTAAGGTGCAGAATGATCACCTCAGGGCTAGAGATAGAGGGGAATAGTAAATTTCCATTCTCCTCGATCTCTCATCAGCTTTTGACACCATGGATCATGTGGTGCTACTTGATCACCTGAGAGGTCTCTGTGGCCTCACCAGCAAGGTCATCAGCTGGTTTCCTTTTTGAGAGGCAGGATGCAGCGGGTAGTGATGGGAAGTTTCTCATCGCACCTGAAGATCATGTCCTGTGGAGTACCTTAGGGTTCGACCTTGTCACCCATGTTGTTTGTGGTGTAAATGCTGCCACTGGGTGACATCATTAGGCATTACAGCTTGGGTTTTCACAGCTATGCAGATGATACCCAGTTGTATATGTCCTTTGCCGACGGAACATTGAACGCTGTGGATGTACTTAACAACTGCTTATCTGAGATCCAGGACTGGATGTCCTCTAACTTGCTGAGGCTTAACCCAGACAAGACAGAGGTACTGGTGATTGAACCTGGTCATTGACAGGATGTAGCCACCACCAGAGTAGGAATGGGGCTTTCCTGGGGTCCACCACATTGGTGGTGGCTACTAAGGTGCGAAATCTGGGCGTCATCCTTGACAATGGTTTGACACTTGAAGCACAGGTGTCAGCTGTCATCCGGAGTGTGTTTTACCACTTAAAGAATGTCACCCAGATAAAGCCCTTGATCTTGCCAGAAGATCTGCTATCACTGGTGCATGCATTTGTCACCTCCAGACTCGATTACTGTAACGCTTTATACTTTGGGGTCAGTGGGGGCAACCTCCACCAACTCCAGCTGGTGCAGAATGCTGCAGTGAGGGTGCTGATGGGCATCTCGAGGTCCAGTTATATAACCCCAGTTCTGCACAAGCTGCACTGGTTGCCTAATCAGGTGGAGGACTTCTGTCAAGGTGAGCTTTCTCACCTATAAGGCCCTATATGGATTGGATCTGGGCTACCCATCTGACCTCCTGACACTTGCTCGCCCAGTGCGCTCCCTGAGGTCATCTATGGAGGGATTTCTTGTTGTCCATAAAGCATGCCTTAAAACAGTAGGAGATCGTGCTTTTGAAGTGGCAGGACCTGTGTTTTGGAACTCCCTCTCATGAGATTTCGGGGAGCGCCCTAGAAAGCTTTAAGAAAGGCCTAAAAACACATCTTTTTAATGAAGCTTTTAACTTGCATTGATTTTATTGAAACTGAACTAAACTTTTAAGCACAGTTTTTATGATTATTTATTGTCTATTGTATATTGCATATTTTATTGACCCTGATTTATTAATGTATGTATTACCCTATTCTGTACATTTGTTAAGTACCCAGAGCCCCCGGGATTGGGCGCTAAATAAATAAAGTGACTTGGATTTGACATACTGTTTGTGAAATGCTGCCCACTGAAATACAATGTAGCCCTGTGAAGCACTGCAAAAGCACAATCATAAACCTCACAACCCCTATCCACTGGACAACAAAATGTGACCTGAGGACATGAATCACAGGGCTGTGAAGCAGAGCCAGAACAGGTGCCCCATGGACACACAGCCACTACCCATGACACATGTGTTCTGTGTGGATGTGTACTGGACACCGTACCCTAGGGGATGACACATCACAGAACTATATGGCAGTAACAACAACCCTCCACTGTCAGACACTGGTTTGGGGGCCACAGTATGCAGCACATCCCTGACAATGTGGCACAGTGGAACAGCACATTGCAATGTGAGTGGTACGCATGGCCGACTGTAATGTTGCACACATGGCCACACCACTGTGAGCACACAACATCTGAATAGGCCATGGCCAGGCCCTTAGCAAGGTATGTGACTGATGCATACTGTAAGCATACACACAACCACAGGAATCATACAATACACACACCCAACATGACACAGTCATGAAGACCACATACCCGATGTACAATGTGTACACTGCACACATGCTTACAGCATATGTATGGGTGTAGTACAACACACCCCACAGGATGAAATAGCCACAATCAATGGTATACTACAACTGTAGAAAGGTAGGTGAATAATGCACAGCACACAAGGTGAACACAGTGGGAGAACAGTGCCTTACACAGTGGTGTGGAATGTACAAGCCCATGGTGGACCGTGGGCCAACATGTCTAGTCCAATGCAGAAAGCGCAAGGAGGCAGACATATCCAGGGCAGCATGTCACGGCCACATATGTGGAACTGGGCCACTGAATGACTAACATGCATCCCTGTGGGAGTGCAGATGCAGGACAGCAGCTCCAAGGAGGGTGTGTGCCCATGTAGGTGATTGCTACTTGCAGAGCACAAGCACTGCATGCTCTGGGCATGCATGACACACCATGTTGCTGCAGTGCAGGACTGTGAGCTGACATGTGCGTACACATCACAGGCCCACAGGCTGCATGGCCAGCAGAATCAGTGGCCAGGTGCACTGTGCAACAGGCTGCAGCATGTGTGCATGATGCCATGGTCAGCAGCAGAGCAGCATGGGCACCCTATAGCACATGCCCCTGGGACAGGTGAGATGACACAGGGCAAAGGCACATATGGTGGTGACACTATGCTATTCAGGGGTACCATACACACCACACCCAGCAAGGAATACAACATATGTAAACCACAAAGGAGGATACTCACGTGTGGCATCCTGCTGCTCATCACCTCCGTCCTGAGCCTGCTGACCATGAGCCACGGTCCCCTGTCTACACCCTCTCCACTGCTGTCCCCTGGCATTGTGGTCTTCAGAGTGCAGGGAATAGAACAGCCTAAGTACCCACATGAACACCAATAACAACCCCCCTCCACAGTGCCAGTGACACTGTACAAAACCATCAAACTGTGTACACATGGCATATGGGACACATATGTAATGTTAATTCAATGTGCCATAGTGGTTTATGTTCTTTTTTTTTAACTTTCTCTTTTATCCCCCCCTCCACCACAGTGTCTACCTAACCTCAGGGACTCCCAAGGCATCGTGCATGCCAGGTCTCTGGGATATGAGCCCCTCATGTGTCTGCCCTGCCATTGCCCTTGGATTACCTCCCAAGTGGGGTGGGGGGCCTACCCCCAAGCCTCCCGTCCATCATCAAAGTGTTGGCCAGACTCGTGTGACCCCTTTCTGGTCCTGGTTTCGTGATGCCAGGGCACATCTCCAGGCATTGCTGTGGGTGATTTTCCGCTTTTTCCTGGGGAGTGGTGTGCGTCCGACGTCAAGGCGTTCCCATCAACATCCACCACTCCAAACCCTGTCTGTTTGCTCTGCACGCTTGCTGTACCTCTGGCTTCTGTCAGAGGTCAGCCAAGCACCGAGACTGTGCCCCCTTCCCTCCTGGGAGAGGAGAGCTGTCCTACAGACGCTCAATCCTCTCTCTCCTCTGCCGACCCCCGACAGCCCAGGCTCATTCCCGAACGCGGGTCGCCGGCATGGTGCGAGGTGTGGCGTCCAGCACCTCAACCCTCAGCACCACCGGGCTGGCCTAGTGGTTCATGTTTAGCACACATGCTAGGCCATCTAACATCATCTGGAGGAGCAAAACGCAGTCTACAGAGGGACAGATGTGTACACAACTGTATGTATATATGTCCTGCAGGTGACACACAACTGAATGACAAAACTGACAATATACCCCCAATGCTCAGCAGGGATGGGCCACACCTCTGCCCCCCCCCCATTGACCCATGCCACACTGTCAAGATGTACCAGTGGTGGCCCAATGATGAGCAAAGATGTCCTGTATGACTGTATGACATATGGTACATAGGGGATATGGCATCCCAGCGGTGCCAAGCACACCCCACACAGACAGTGCCACTACAGTGCCCTTTACTGTGTGTGTCAGCTGACCTATGGACACTAAAGGGCCCAATGTCAGGAGCACATGCTTACACTGCAGTGACCATAGGGAACCCAACTGGCAGCTGTCACTCATGGGAAATTGCTCGTCCACACTGGGCGGTTGTTATTGATGTAGGTGGCAGTGGTCACCAACATTCCTGGCACAGTCACACAGTATGTACCATGTCCAATGGCAAGGAGCATCCAGTGGCACCTTGCTGGGAACACAGGCAGCAGTGTGTCTGTAACCTACACACATCTGGATGGTGTGTGGCTAATAGGACCCCCACAGCAGAACATGTCATGGTATAGAGGTGTGCCAGGACAAGCCGGTGTGGTATACACACCATCCAGTTCCACGACTAGTGTGATATATATGTGCACATGTGCAACATGTGCTACACTACCATTGATGCACAACACCGATACCTGACACAGCGTAACACTGTGCATGCCACATGTACGAGCACATACACAGGCACTGTTGACCCACACAGAGGCACCAGTGTACCCATATTGGTGTACACAAAGCAATACATGACAATGACCCACAGTATGACAGGCGTGTGTGCAGTGATCTGTCCTTCACATAGGTACCCACATGTGTACTGTGTACATGACAGCCCACACACACACACAAATGCATAAATCATGACTTTGAGAAGTATGTCCATTTACCTGGTGCAGGTACAGTGCCACCACACACCATGCGCCAGAACCTCTCCAGCCTCTGCCGTTCCCTACGATGCGAGTCCACGTATCGGTGTCTGCACTGCTCCCCAGTGTGTGATACGCCCATGTGGTTGGTGAGGTGACATGTAATGAATATCCAGACCTTATGGTGAGGCCTATCCCCCTTTGCAAACCTCCAAACAGTTGGTGCTCCCTGGCCATCACTAGCTGAATCTTGTTACCAGCTCAACCTCCCCCACCTCTGATCCCTTTGGACCACTGCTCTCACCCTTCTCCTGGCCACCATAGTACCTGTTCCACTTATAAAGGCAACACCCCTACACCAATGTGATGGGAATGTTGTCCAGACCACAGTTGGAAGTGCATGTACTGTAGCACTGCACTAGCTAAGGACGGCGCTGCTCAAAATACTTCAGCTCCACGCTAATGCACAGTGGACTGACTGAGCATGCGTGACCCTTGCATGACCTTCCCGGTGATGACATCATGATGCATGCATTCTATGAGTGGTGCAAAGTAATTTTGCCCTGCACAAGAAAGCGCTGCGCCATGGCACTAGCCAATTGCCCTGTGCAATCATGTTTGCCTGGTGCTATTGACTGCAATATTCAGAGCTGCTGTGCAAATTAGCTGACTTAGGCAGTCAGAGTGCAAAGCACCACGTTAGCATGTCATTATGGCCTAATTTGCATGTATTACCATGTGTAGATTGCCCGGGCTATTTCAGTGGGGACACAGCTCCACCTGCACAGCTCACTGGAACTGCAAGCAGTAGGCTGACATCTTTGTTTTGCACAGTAGCCCTCGACATATCCCAGGAGATGAGTTGCACAGGAACAGGTAGGTGTTCTTCAGTCAATTCACTGCTATCATTGTCTGCTACAGTGTGTGAAGTCTGCTACAGGGGCTTTGGTATGTGACGGTAAACAAATGTAAATTGTATTGTGTCAGTTACTGCCAAATGATGCTGTCACACATGCACCAGGCCCAGCTTGCAGGTGTGGACTAATGTTGCCCTGCACTGTTGTACTGTCCAAACACATGTATACACCGTGACAGTGGCACTGGAGTCACACATTGTGACACACGTACAGATGCCCATGTGCATCTACAGGTATGCATTACGTTCCTGGGGGGGGGGGGACTGTCACAACATACAGCACAGCCACACCATTCACATGGCAGTTCTCTATGACACCATCATGTGGATGTGTACCCCATGTTGTGTTGTGCAATGACCTGGACACAGTGTGCACTGGGCCATCTCCACTGGTCCCTGCACCCAACACATGTCACATACCTCTTGGTGTGCAGACACTACACCGGGACCTGTTTCAGCCCGCACAGTACAGGCTGCTGCTAGTGTTTATGTGGCATATAAACACTGTCATGTGACTGCCGACCACAGATGGACATGCATGGGCCATTGCTGGGCAGAAACAGCATGGGGTGTGGGCCACTACTGTACATCCCTGTGATGCATGCCCACAACTGATGCCACGGTATGGCCCATTTGTTGTGTGGCATCTCTCATATACACACACACACACACACACACACACACACACACACACACACACACACACACACACACACACACACACACACACACACAGCTTACAGAACAGCCACTGATCACTAGATCATTTCCATCCCCACACATGTTCCTCTGGTGGCCATGAATGGCTGAGAGGCTACAAGTTCTCCAGGGAGGAGCTGAAGGCCCTGGCTGATGCCTTCAGGGCCAGGGAGCAACTTGACGTGGCACTATAAGACCAAAGATGCCGCATTAAGGGTTCTGTAGGAAGAGATAATGGTGGAGGTGAAGGCTGTTGGTGGCAGGGGATGCACAATGGATGCAGTCCGAAAATGCTGACATGACCTTCATCACTGGGCAAAGGAAGACCAGGCAGCACACCATCGTGCACCACTCAGCATGGGTAGTTGTCCGCGGTCAGCAGATGTTGCCACACCTGTGGACCCTGTGATGGAGGTGGAGGCATCAACCTTCAGGACTATGGCCATGACAGATGTAAATGGCGATGGGTGTGAGACACAGTTGTCATCCCACAGGACATGTGAGTACATGGCTGTTTATCAGCATGGTGTGCACGTTTGTGCATGGGTATACGTGCTACTCTACCTGTGTTGCAGCATGATGCTGCCCTGGCCTGTGCACATAGGTGTGCATTGGGATGGTCTGTGTGCAGTATGGTACTGTCTGCTAGTGTGTTTACTGCAGTAATGGACTTGCAGCATGTGACACAAAAGCATAGTCATGCTGTACTCTGTGGACAGAGGTCCTGTGCCTATGTACATAGTGGGTGTCTCAGCATCAGGTGTGCCTTCTACCTGCGGTGTTGCATGCTGCCACGTGTGTCACTGGGTGCTTTATCTATCTCATCCCTTTGTGTGGCATTCTTCATGTGTGTGGGGTGTGTGGGATACATTTGGTGTTCATCATGGGCATAACTGTAGGATCCACATTCCGCCCATAGGTGTGCATGCAGCCTGGATGTGTGAGTGTATAGGCTATAATCACCTGTTGTGTGCTGGCACTGGGCGTCATGGACAGCAATGGTGTGGTATGCATGTGGTGGCATGGGTACAGGACTACTGTGTACTGTGCAACACACTTGCAGTGTTCTTCTCTGTCCACAGCACAGGAGGATGCCACTGCAGAGGAGGTCGACTTGGAGGAGGACAATGGACCATCCACATCTGGTGTCCAGAGACAGACAGCACATGCAGAAGAGGGTGAGTCCATTGACACCTTGTTTGAAGATGTGTCTGACACAGACAGGACACATACATTCCCCCTGAGGACTATTTTGCCGTGATCACTGCAATGGGGGGTCTCACTGTCAGAACTGTCCCATGACATATCTGACCAGACAGGGGCTGTCAACAGAGGGGCCAACGTGGCCACCATACAGTCACCCGACAGTCACACATTGTCATCGGTGCTGGCAGGGTCCCTGGAGGGCCATGCCTCCCCTACTTTCAGTGCTACTACCAACACCCCCTCTGCCAACACGGCCACAGGTGTGATCACCACACCTGCCAGCTCCCACACCATCCAGCCGACACCACAGGTGTCTGTTGGTGGCCATCATGTTTCCCCATCTGAGCACCCGGATGACATGCAGTACACCACAGCCAGTGAGGCAGTGCAGCACACAGCTATACAGGATGTGGGCCGCACATGTCCCACATGTCGTCAACACCCACGTCCACCCACTGTCACAGGTGACCATGCCCCCGAGGGACATGATGGCTTGGTGGTCCAGCAGCTTCTCTGATCTGTGGTGGACTCACAGTCCACCGCACAGAGGGAGCTCCACGCATTCCAGAAGAAAGTGCGGCACAAACTTGCCTACCTCTGAGAGACCTTGCAGGCCGACCTCCTGCATGCTGAACAGCATGCTGAGGATCATCAGGCACGTTTCCTGGATGCCCTCCACCAGGTTTTTGATAACCTCACTGGGGCTGTGAGGGAGCTCACTACCTTGGTGAAGGAGGTTGGGATGGCTAGGCAGCATTACACCACTAGCACACACCATCAGCGTGCTGGTACTGTTTCCCCGGTGTGCATCCTCGGCACAGAGTGGCAGGTCGGGATCAGCCAGCACTGCTGCTACACCATAATCTGTGGGCACTCCACGTACCACTGGGTGATGCATGGCCTCGGATATGACCAGCCCATGGCTGTGGTCATCCCAGGGTGTCACCATCCCTGCAATCATCACCCAACAGCTCTCCAGTCCACAGTACCCCACCGCCGCGGACTCGCAGTAGGCATCTGTGAGGACCCATGGTGGGAGAAGGCAATGATAGTGTGTATGTGTGTGTGTGCATCACCTTAATTTCCCCATCCCCACTTGCACCTTTCACATGCACCGTGTTGTACATGCCCACCCACCACTATCCCTGTTTCACCAATGTGCCATCCTTTTGTTTACTTTGTTTTTGTTGTGTGCATCCTCTCACCATTATTTTCTCATAAATATACTGTACATGCACTATTGCAAGCATGTCTGTTGTCCATGTTGTTTTCACTCGCCTGTCCATCCCTAAAATTGTTCCAGTGATGTTCTGACTATGCTCCTGGGACCTCCTGGCCATGCTGGGGTCAAGCCTACTGAGCTGCTTCAATATCCCATGCATCTCTGGCTCCATGTCACTGTTGATATGTCCCTCAGGTCTTGGCAGGCATATGCCATGATTGAGCGCCATGTTGTGTAACATGCAACAGGCTAGGAATATGCAACATGCATTGTGAGGAGGATGTTGAAGGGTACCATGAGAATGGTCCAGGCATCTGAATCTCATTTGGAGCATGCCAAAGACATGCTCAATGATTTTCCGTGTTGTGCTGTGTGCCTCATTGTATGTTTCCTTGGCCACATTTGCTGGCCGAAGGACTGGGCTGAGAAGCCAGGGCTGCAAGGGATAGGCACTGTCCTCTGTGGGAAACATTAACACATGTTAGCAGCTGTATACTGTATCGCTCACCCTGTCCACTTTGAAGCCCCTTCTGTGTCAGTTGTCCTGTCTACCCATACAGCCTCACCTCCCCACCCTCCCCTCTTTACCTACTTTGTGTGCTGTTTTGTGGCACTGTCCTACCATTGAGGGGGATTGTACTTGTGCCTGCTGCAGGTACTCACCAACAAGATGTCCACTGAGTATTTGGCTGCCCTCAAATGCTTGGCACAGTTGGGACTGGTGCCAGATGGAGGCATTGTGGGCATTACCTCGTTGGCCTATGGAATGGTCCAGGTGGCCTTCTTCCCTCTCATCCTCCTCGATGACTGCAACCATCAGGTATGCCATGACACTGTTGTTGCCGACAGTCATGTTGCCTGTTGCTGCTGTGTCCATGCCCCTTCCTTGTTTTACCCTGGATTAAGACTACCTTTTTATAGGTGGTAACTTGTGCTATGCTACATGTTACGCTAACACAAGTTGCGTGGTGCTGTGGCTCTGAATATACCATTGCACCTGTATTAATGTCGCCGACCCTCACTTTGCCCCACACATACATTATCTATTAGTGCTGGTGCTAACATGTTGCGCTGGTGCTATTTGGTCTTTTGAATATGGTGGTCCAGTGCAAACTGGTACAATCCCAGTGGAAGCAGTTTGTCCTCAGCCCAAACTTTTGAATATCTGGCCCCAGATCTAACTCAATAGAAAGCTGAGTTATGACCAAATTAATTTCAAAACTTTTACCGAATTTCATCAAATTTTAAATGTCAGTTAATTTGATCAAGTTTTTAAAGTATGTATCCAAATGATACCAAAACTGGCAGGTTTACAGGCAATAAAGGTGTTCATAAGAACATAAGAATAGTGTTGGCAGATAGGGACTTCTTGATCCATCTAGTCTGCCCAAAGTGGCTGCCCCCTCCCAGTTATGTTTTCTTTCTAAGCTGGCCGCACTGTCTGTCCCATGCAACTTTGGATTCTCTTACTGTCTTAGATGCCACCACTTCTTGTGGCAGGCTGTTCCATGGGTCTATCACTCTTTTGGTGAAGAAGTACTTTCTAGATTTGCTTCTAAACCTGCCTCTCACCAGACACAAGTTGTGCCTTCTTGTACGAGTTGCTTGTTTTCATGGAAGAAATTCTCAGTCGTGTTTATTTCCATTGACGTATTTAATGTTTCTATCATGTCTCCCCTATTTCAACTCTATTCCAGGGAGAATAACTTCAACTCCTCTATTCTTGCCTCATATGCTTCGTGGTGCAGGCCTGCACCATCTTTGTAGCCCTTTTCTGCACTGTCTCCAATCTGTCGATGTCCTTTCTCAGGGGAGGCCTCTAGAACTGAACACAGTACTCCAAGTGTGGCCTCACCAAGGACCTGTAGAGTGGCATGATTACCTCCTGCCTCCTACTTATAATTCCACTGCTTATGCATCCGAGGATGCCAGTTGTCATCTGAGCCACTTTCTCACATTGTTTTGCTACCTTTAAGTCGGTGGTGATGAGTACGCCCAGATCCCTTTCCATCATTGTCTCCTCTAATTGATGTATTTCCAGTACATACTTTATTCCTGGGTTTCACTTTCCCAGGTGCATAACCTTACGTTTCTTGGTGTTAGATTTTAGCTGCCAGTTTCTAGACCATTCTTCCAGTTTTCTGAGATCTGTTGCCATACTAGAGGCCCCCTCCTGCATGTCCACCCTGTTGCAAAGCTTTGTATCATCTGCGAACAGGCAGACCTTCCCTTCCAGTTCCTTGGTGATGTCAGTGAGGAGTATGTTGAAGAGGATTGGACCCAGCACCAGCCCCTGTGGGATGCCACTGGTCATCCCCTCTCACTTGATAAAGATCCATTGACCAAGACACTGTGTCTGATTTTGTAGCCAGTTCTTAACCCGGTTGACTATCTTCTGCCTGACTCCTGTGTGTTCTAGTTTGTTAGTCAGTCTCCTGTAAGGAACAGTGTCAAAGGCTTTGCTGAAGTCAAGGTACACCACGTCCACTGCCCCACCCTGGTCTACTGTCCTGGTGACCCAATAGAAGAAATGAATCATGTTTGTCTGACGTGAGTGTCCTGCCATGAAGCCATGCTGCTTGTGGTCTAGGTTATCATTTTCATTCAGGTAGCCCACTATTCTTTCTTTTACTAATGCCTCCATATTTTTTCCCACTATAGAGGTCAGGCTGACTGAATGATAGTTTCCTGACTCCTCTTTGCTTCCACCTTTGTGCAAGGGCACTACTGTTGCCCTTTTCCAGTCTTGAGGTATTGTGTTGCTTTCCAGTGATTTATTGAATAGCTCGGATAGTGGTGCCACAATTTCTTTCAAATTTCAGAGTCCTAGATTGAAAGGGATGAGTTGTGGGTGGCCAAACATTTAGTCAAAATTTGATTTTCAGTTATTTCCATCTAATTTAAAAAATTCTTATCCACAGTGCCAGGATTTAGAGACACGTGCACTATGGGTATGAGCACCAAGTTTTTAGTATCAAACTTGAAAAGGACAATGCTATAGGTAGCATTTTACCAAAATTTCTATTTTAATATTGTATAATTTTGAAAGCATTCATAGAAATGTTATAACATTCTGTGTGTATACAGGTTATTACTACAGTTATACATGTAGCAAGTTTCAGATTACTAGCACCAAAGATGCCTGAGTTATATGCAGATACAATTTTTCATGAAATTTCCTACAAAAAAAAATAACAGACATTGAGCACCTATTATTTTAAGAAGATTCATTCTAATGTCATTATATTTGGCACACTGTTAAAGCACCTATCATCAGGTAGCCACACCACATTTCAGATGTCTTGCTCAATTGACAGCTGAGTTAGGACCACATTAATAAATTTAAAAAAGTTCACAACATTCTGACGAAATTCCATGACATTTCATGGAAGTTGGTGGAGTCTGTTGAAATTCCACTAATTCAAAATGTTCTCATTCTGCACAGCTCTAGTGGAGAGTGGCTTTTAAACGAGAGCAAGCACCAGGACAGGGGAGCATGGAATGAAGCTGGAGGGAGGGGAAATTCAAAGAGTGATGTGAGAAGTATTTCTTCTCTGAAAAAGTGGTCAATCCCTGGAATAGATTGCTGGTAAAAGTGATGGAAGCCAAAATGGAAGGGGGCTTCAAGCATGCATGGCATAGTGTTATCAAGGCACAGGTCAGGAAGCATAGGAAACACAAGGAGCAGTTGTGGAATTCACCAAAAACATTTATTTACAGTAGCAGTAACAAAAAAATATATAAACTTGTTCAGAATAACTATGTACAGAGGCAAAATAAACGTTTTCTTTCAGTCTCTGTGTCCCTTTTTCTTCTTCAGCAGTTGCAACTTAGCTTCTTTATAAGTCCTTTCAACCCCCATTCTTAGCAAGTATCCTGTTTTTGCAAACATCATGCAGGAGCTGCTAGAATACAGTGTGCTTGCTAAGGCCCCTTTTGTACTGCTTTTGCAAAAGGCTCAAATATTTGCATTAAGGTAACCTCTTGAGTTTACAACAGCTTTCTGCAATCATCTCAAATTCTAATTATATACATTTCAACAATAATACTATATATTTTCTTAAACAAAAGGATCCCAATACCAGTTACATTTCCATACAATGAACTGCATATATTTTTATATTAGTAGATATGTAAGGGAGGAAAAACAGACAGCAAGGGAAAACTGAGAGACAGTAAGAGACAAAGTATTGTGACATTGTCAGGGTGATCAAATCCAAAGTGTCACAGGAAAATTTGGTTGCACAACCAAAGAAGAGACAGAAAAGGAAAGATCCTTGCATGTTTTTTATACTTTATTGTGTTATGCCACAATGGGCTGCAATAAACATACAGATTACCTTTCAAGTAAATCACCTTCCATATTACAGAGTTAGGCAAAAGCAATAGAAAAGTTTATACAAGTGAGTAATCCTTAAGCATACTTCTGTTCTTCAGGAAAAGTCCCAAAAAGGACTAGATCAAATAGTTCAAAATAAGAAACTACAAACCACAATAAGAGAAACCTGTTAGGAGAGAGCTACACTAGTGTCAGTCCACAAGAAAATAGGAATCACATCCAAAAGCAGGAGAGTAGGGGAGTTGAGATCTGTTGTCTTCCAGCCCAGTCAGGTACAATAATTTGCAGGAGCAGAAGGACTGCACAAAATTAAATAACGGGGTGTATATCAACCCCCCCACCCCCAGGGGTAACCCCATACCACTTAGTTCATATTATTCTCATAGACAAGCCATCTGGTCCATCTATTCTGGTAAAGGTGTGTTTGTTGATGGAGCCTGAAGGTGACGCGTTCCCTCAAATGTATGCCCTGTATCACATCTCTCCAGTCCCCTATCAAGGGGGAGGTCACCTGCCCCCATTTCTTAGTAATGTTTTAATAGCGGCTATGGTCAGTACCAACCACAAGTAAATTGCTTCTTTGCCTCTAACTTCTCTGGGTAGCACCCCCAAAATCAAATGCTCAGGGCCCAAGGGGTGTTGGGTTTGAAAAATATTTCCCAAATCATACACTATCTCCACCCAGAAGTTGGAAATCTTCTGGCAGGCCCAGAAAACATGTGCTTGAGAGGCATGGCCCTCCCCACAATCCCTCCAATAAGCAGCCCCTGCGGCTGGGGCATAGTGTACCACCTGAACCAGGACCCAAAAGAAATGAGTTCTCAGTTTCCAACCAAACTCTCTCTCTCCAGATGGATGCCCCTGTTGTACCCCATGTGCTCCGCCATACCCCAGCTCATTTTTTCTCTGTTAGAGCAATCCCTAGATCTTGCTCCCATTTAGCTTTAATATACCCCATGTGGAGACATATATCAGCCAGATAACCTTGATATAGTAGGGAAATGGCACCCCTCCCACCCCAGAGGACCAAATCCTTCAGAAAGGGAGCTCTCCCTCCATCCCTTTCATTTGAATATCTTGTTTGATTAAATAAGTCTATAATTTGATAAAGTCACAAAGTATCCATAGGCTTGAGACCAAAGTTCTGTTTGGCTGCCTCAAAGGATATCACTGTGCCTGAGGTTATTACCTGATATGGTGAATGGAATCCTTTTTGCGCCCATCTCCTAAACCAGGGGTCCAATGCTGCTGGGGCAAATCAGCGTTCAAAAGCCCACCATTGAAACTGCTATAATTGCTTCTCAGTATGGCCCCTGGCTGCACCCCTTCGCCAGCCCTCAAGGACTGCCTGGATCCCAGTGTACCCCTCTATCCTTCTCTGTTTCCTTTCATTGAAAAGCAATGCTTGCAGGGGAGGATTACTTCCATAAGTCTATCCTTTTACAATGCGAGTTGAATCCACGGCTACCCCAGAGTAGAGCCACCCTCATTTGGGTCATAGCCCAGTAACCCTGTAAGTGGGGGAAGGCCAACCCACCCTCAGCCCTGGGTGCAAAAAGCAATGTTCTTCACACCCTAGGTCTCTCTTTGCCCCAGAGAAAGACAAAGAACATATTCTGCCACATTTCTAACTCTTTCTGTGGGACTATACATGGGACACACTGGAACAAGTAGAGTAGTCTAGGCAGAGCATTTATCTTTAAGGCTTGTGTTTTAGAGTAAATAGAAAGAGGGAGAAGAGCCCACCTCCTGAAAGCTTCCCTTAACTGTGCAATTAAGGGCAGATAATTAAGGTCCCATAATTGACTAGTATCAGGACCTAGTTTGATACCAAGGTAACCCATCTGCCCCAACTCCCATCCCATAGGGTATCATTGCATAAGCTCCAAGTTCAGGACGTAATGAAAACTCAACACCTCTGTTTTACTTCAATTTAACTTGTACCCCGAGAGGGACAAGTATTCCTCCAGTTGTTGAAACTCTGCAGGCAGGGAAGACCCAGGCTTGGATATATACAGGAGCACATCATCCACATAAAGTGCTAATTTATGCTCAAAGTCACCTATCCTTATCCCTCATATTCTCCCATTCTCCCTGATAGACTGGGCCAGAGGCTCTATATATAGAGTGAACAGCAACAGAGATGGGGTATCCCTGCCTCGTACCTCTACCCAAACCTAGGGCACCAGATACATGTCCGTTAGCCCTTATATAAGCACTGGGGGAGTCATAGAGCTTAAATATTGACTGTATAAATACCCCCCAGGAACCCAAATCGGGAAAGGACACACCTCAAAAAGTCCCAGGCCACTCTGTCAGAAGCCTTTTCCACCTCAAGGCTCATTAACAACACTGGTGTTTTTGTCAGGTTTATATGGTCGATAAGATGGGCCGTCCGACGAAGGTTATCCTGGGCTTGCCTACCCGGGATAAAACCATTTTGGTCTAACTGTATTAGGGAGGGGAGATATTGCTGCATTTGTTCAGCCAAGATGGAAGACAAGATCTTACAGTCTGTATTTAATAATTAAATTGGGCAATAAGATGTGCATTTAGAGGGGTCCTTTCCGGGTTTGGATATCATAGAAATCACAGCTCTGGCCCACGAGGGTGGAGCACTGCCCTCTCCTCCCACAACCTCTGTGAAGACCTTTAACAACAAAGGCTGGACCTGATCCCTAAAGCATTTATAAAACTCTGCCGGTAGTCCATCTGAGCCCGAACACTTCCCTGTCCTCAGCCCCCGGATCTTTGCTTTAACTTCCTCTGCTGCTACTGGTAGTATCAGCTTAGCACCCTGCTCTCTAGACAAACATGGCAGCCTCAATTTATTTAAAAAATCCTCTATTTTCCCTTGGCTACATCTTTGGCATAGAGCTCCTCGTAAAACTCCTGGAAGGCTCCAGCCACCTCTGTGGCACTATATACAATCTTCTTCTGCTTCTCATGCCACAGAGCAGCACTGGTAGCTCTGGCCTTCTGAGCTCTAAGCCTATTAGCTAACAACCTTACTGATTTTGGCCCACCCTCATAGTACTTTTGTCTTAGAAACAAAAGCTTCTGTTCCACTTGGTAGTCCAGAAGCACTCCTAACCCCCATTTAAGAGACTTGAGTTGTTTTGACCTTTCCCTATCCAGCTTCTACTTCTGTGCAGCCTCTAAGGCCCTAATCTGTTCTGTAAGATCCATCTTCTTCCTCTCCCTCGCCTTTCCCGCAGCTATCTGGATAAATTTACCTCGGAGAACAGCTTTGGCTGTATCTCACAATATGGCCTGAGAAGATTGCTACCATCATTCTCCAGTAAAAATTGCATATAAGTCTCTACTATCTGGTCTCTTGTGTCCATATCTTTGAGCAAGGAGATGTTCAACTGCCAGAAAGTGTTCCTATGTATTTCCCCAACCCCAAGACTCATATACAGAGGTACGTGAGCCAAAAGAACGAAATCCCCGATCCAGGAATCCTGCACCCTACACACCTCGTCCTTAGGGACCAAAAAGTAATCAGTCCTGGAGTACATATTATGGGTAGCCAAGAAATAAGTATAGTCTCTCCCTTTCCCATGTTGATGTCTCCACACATTTAGCATTTCGAACTCTTCACACAACTTATGAACCCTCCTCGCCACCTGATGTGACCTTCTCGATATCCTGGAGGTGGTGCCCAATGACGGATTAAAGGCCAAGTTCAAATCCCCCCCACAGACTATAACTCCCTCGGCCCACTACTGCAATAATAAAAAGAAACCCTGGTAATCCTGGTATGACGCTCCCGGAGAGAAGTACACTAATGCTATCATTAACAACTGGCCCCCCACCTTGCCTTTCATAAGCGCGCAGCACCCCTCTTTGTCTACTTTGGTATCTAGCTTTTCAAACTGTGATTTATTAGGTATTAGTATCATTGTTCCCCTTCTTCTACCATCCTTATATGATGAGGCTGCCATGTTCTTGAACCCTAATCTAAGGAATTTTCTGTGCTCCTTCTCTAAGAGATGGGTCTCCTGCAGGAGTATATAATCGGCAGCTGACTTCCTGATGTGACTTAGCACTTTGCTTCTTTTAACCGGGCTTGTTAGCCCATTTACTGTACATTATAAGTGCAAATGACAGTACAAGACTTAGCCATCAGGATCAGATAGAAGAGCCATACACCTTGTCATAGCTAGGCCAGTTCCCAACCCCCACTTCCACCAATGCAAACCCCCTCCCACGTAACCTCCTCCAGTGCAGCCCATCTCCAATTTAAAAACTATATGAACACATGAACTTTAAACATGCCAAACTGGCAACAGCAAAAATGTTAGATAAAAAAACTGACTTCCTAGGTAGGAGAGTCAATAAAAAGGATCTCTATCTAAACCCTCCCCCAAACTGTAGGGAAAAGGTCAAGACAGTGGGATTTGTATCGCCCTCCTACTGGAGGACTCCCCCCTAGAGCCTTGCTGAAAAATCAAGCACTGAGCTCTACGCTGAGAATGCCAGAATATATGTTAGCTCACTCAGAATGTAGCCAAAGCCACATATAACATTCCATTAGCTGAACACCCTTTTGAACTCCTCTGGTGTCATGAGCCAGAATTAGCCAGAGTCTTTCCCTTTAGTTACATCTGGTAGGTCTGTCCGACCAACTCTTATGTCCCTTATGGCACAATCTGTTCTACCTTGCAGATCTAGTTTGGTGTAGGCAGGAGGCAGGAGGGAGGGCAACCTCCCTTTTTTTAAGAAAGTCCTGGAGTCAGATCCCCCAGGAGACCAAGGCAGGTCCATCCCCTCAGGGGCCTGCAGGGCCCTCCTCATTCCAGCCAGAACAGCCACCTGATTAGCAAACATCTCTGTGTGTCAAAATTGTTGCGAATTTTATTGTATTTAATGAGAATAATATTAAGTAGCATCCTTAGCCTGAGTCAAGTGATTGCGCAACCACCAGGATCTTATCCAAGGACTGACCCCACCAGGCACAAAGCCAAGGGAGGCACCCTGGATTCCCCAGGAGGACCAAGTGATCCCCCCATGGCAGGCATCCAGATCCACGACTCTCCACAGCGGGCCCACTCAGTAGGGTCAATAAAGTCCCCATTCTGCATGCTTATTTGATATTAGAAGGCATTATGGTGTGTCTTACACCCCCGCTCCAACCAGCGTACTGCTATTAGTCCATTTTTGTTACTGCCACAGTATTTTTTTTTTTTTAAATATGGCCATGCCAGGTGGAACAGGCAGTCCCCAGCCCCCCAGGGCATCCCCCACCCTAGGCCCCCACAGAGAGGTCCAACCCCAGGACCCCCCTAACAACACCAAACCTGGGCATATAAAATCCAGCATTTTAGAGATCTTTCTGCATCCCTTTGACTGTTCTCTTTATGAGCCTGCACAAACCTAATGACAATTTGAGATAAGTCTATAGTGAAAACATTGTCCCATGCATATTGCGAGTAGTTCCTCAGGACAAACGTTCTCCACCTTGAATTCCACCTAACAGGCCCCGCCAGGCAGGAACAAGTGTAAGTCAAGCAATAAAACACAAACCAGTTGCCTTCTTATGTTCATGTGGCCGAAGGATTTTGCGAAGGAACAGAGTCATTCTCTTGTGCCCTGCTAGGATCCTTGGGATCTTGCTCTCCATTCAAGCCTCTCGAGTGTTTCTTTCTCCATACTATATCCCACACAGCAGAAATGGCAGTGCTATCAGAGCTCTGTTTTTTAGTTCCACCTGCATTCTAATCTGTGGCCTCTAAGCGTTGTCACTGCTGGATATGATTGTCCTCCCTTGGCGGTTGGATGTCCATCTGCTTCAGGTAAACCTCAGCTGCTTGCAGATCAGAAAAATGCCTTGGCCCTTCAGCTAGCGTCACCTTTAAATGTGCAGGGTACTCCACAAATGCCTTCATGTTTTTTTGTTGCAGTAATCTAACCACTTGAAGTACTCTCCTCCTCTGAGCCAACAGTTGTGGAGTAAAATCATGGTTGAAATCTAACCTTACGTCCCCAAAATGAATCATCTTCATAGACCATTACAGCTGAAAAATATCTTCCTTTATGCGATAGTCCAGGAATGCAAGAATGACTGAACGTGGTTTAGCTTTTGGATCTCGGGGCTTTGGGACCAGGGATCTATGTGCCCGTATAATATTGAGAGTTTTTTTCCGCTGGTAGGCACAGTATTTCATGGAGGAAGGAATCAATAAAATCAACCATCAAGCCCAATTCTGTCCCCTCAGGGAGCCCATGTATTCTAATATTGTTCCTCTGGTTCCTATTCTCGAGCTCTTCGAGACATTGCTCCAGAGAAATAGTATGGTGGTGCAAGTCCACTAAGTCCTTATTGTGTAGGTCTGTGGTGTTTGTATAGTCAATCAAGATCTCCTCCATTTCTCTGGTGCGCTGGGTCAGGGCAGAAATATCTGTGCATTGCTCAGAAACTTTAGTTTCCAGATGTTGCAGTGTTTAATTTGTTTGAGTGTCTGGCAAAGCTCTTTCGAAGTTATTGTGAACTCCAATTCTTCAGGGAGTCCCTCTCCTCCACTCCCGGACTGCTGGCCTGCGGATTTATAGGCCTCCTCTCTCTCCAGGTGGGAGTTCATTTTCTGTTGTTTTGCGGTCTGGTTCGGTAGATTTTCTTTCCAGCGATGCTTTCGCGGCATGAGGTCAATGGAGAGGTGCCTTTTAGTTGACAGGATGATAAAGTTAGATGTAGATGCCCATAGATTCAGAGTCAGTCAGTCAGAGCGCACGTTCTAAGCTGCCATTAGATGGGTGTCCCAACCAGAAGTCCTCAGGATCCTTGCATTTAAACACTTTTTCCATCACAAATGGAACAGGGTCTTTTTCTACCCTGTCACATACACCCCCCCCCTTCAGAGGGAACCTGTTTTATTAGACAGGTTTCCTAAACTTTTTATTAATTCTCTACTAACATTTGCTGCTTTCAAAAGTTAAGCACATTTGCAGTATATTTTTCTATAACAGTACAGCAAACAGTAAAGTTCAAACCCATACATTTGTTTTCAACATTCAGAACCCTCAATTCCTGATCCATATCTTGACAGAAAATCAGCATTGCTATTCTCTGTACCAGATTTGTGTATCACAGTGAATTTAAATGGCTATAGTGCCAGGTACCACCATGATGGGCAGACTGTGTGGGCCAAGCGGTCCTTATCTGCCTTCAAAGTCTATGTTTCTATGTTTCTATGTACCACCTTGCGATTCTGGATTTTTTTTTTCATCTGGTTAAGCCAACAGAGAAGATTGTAATCTGTTACGAGAACAAAGTCATTTCCTAGTACATAAAATTTAAGGGATTCCATGGCCCACTTTGCTGCTAAACATTCCTTTCCGATAGTGGAGTACCTTTTCAGTCTGACATGCAATTTTCTACTTTTGTACAGAATAGGATGTTTTGTCCCATCCCCATTTTGACTTAGGACTGCACCTAGGCCTACCTCTGATGCATCTGTTTGAAGCAAAAATGGTTTCTCAAAGTCTGGGCTTCTTAAAACATGGGCTGAACATAATGTAGCCTTAATGGCTTGAAAAACGTCATCACACTCTGAGGTCCATTTCACATTATTTGGGTACCATTTTTCATGAGCTAAGTGAGGGCAGTAGCTAACTTTGCAAAGCTGGGAACAAATCTCTGATAATAACCAGCCAGCCCTAAAAATGACCTGACATATTTCTTTGTTTTAGGTACAGGGCTGTTAGCTACAGCTTCTATCTTAGAAACCTCTGGCTTGACTTCTCCATTTCCCAACACATAGCCCAAATATCTAGTTTCCTGCATGTCCAATGCACATTTAGTAGGATTAATTGTCAGACCTGCATTTTTGATAGCTTGGATAACTGCTCATTGGTGTTCCAGGTGGCTTTTCCAGTCTGGACTGTACACCATGACATCACCCGGGTACACAGTACAATAACCAACGTGAGGGGATAAAATGACATCCATGTACCACTGGAATGTAGCTGTCGCACCATGTAAACCAAAGGGCATGGTGGTGAACTGATAGAATCCTATAGGGGTGGCAAATGCAGTTTTATCTCAGGATTCTTTAGCTAATGGTATTTGCCAGTAACCCTTCATGAGACTGAGTGTACTGACATACTTTGCACTCCCCAGTCTGTCCACCAAATCATCTATTCTGGGCATAGGATAACTGTCAAATTCTGACACTTGATTAAGTTTCCTAAAATCAAGGCAGATTCTAACACCCCCTTCTTTTTTGTTTGCAATTACCATGGGAGATGATCAAGCACTCCTCAACTCCTCTATGATACCCAGTCCTTTCATTTTTTGTATTTTCTTAACCATGTCAGCTCTTAATTGCTCTGGCAATCTGTATGTCTTTTGCCTAATAGGACAAGCATTCTTTGTCACTATTACATGCTCAACCCTTTTTGCTTGGTCTAGTACCATTGTAAAAGTACTGTTAAATGTCTTTAGCACATTACAAATGCCTGCAGTTTGTTCTGAGGTTAAGGAAACATTCACCTTTACAGCATCAGCATTTACAGTTTGTTCCAGTCTATCACAAGCTACATCGATATCTTCCTTATCAGTTTCTGGTAAAATCAGCAAATCAGCTTTTGCCATTTTTTCAACCCATTTCTTGAGCAGGTTAGCATGGTACATCTTTTATTTATTTTTTTTTACTTTGTATTTCTTACGCCTTACTTACCCCTTCTCTCCATTCTTTCAGACTACCTCATGCACGTACATCTCGCTGTTGGAGTCTGCCCCTGGAGTGCCTGGAACCACTTCTTTGACCGTTGATGTCCAGCTTGACCCCCTGGTGGGGTGAAGAGGAAACCTCCATTAACCTCCTCAACACATTATGCTGAAGTGGACCTGCCCAATGGAGTCTGCACAGATGAACCAAGGGTGCGTGCAGCGAGGAGTCATCACCTAGGAGAGACAGAGGGTTGTTTCCGTATTCAGTCCTAGGCATCGGCATGCAATGAGGGCCTATGAGCCAGGAGACACACTGAGACATGCCTCCTGCTTCACCCCTCTGCCGACGTCTGCCCCATCCCTTTCCACTGCTACCTCCCAATACCGCACCTATCCACCTGAGCTCCCCCAGGTGGTGGTATCATGGCAGGAGCTTGCAGGTGACCTCCCCAGAGAAGGACAGCAGCCATCGGGTGCTCTATCCTTCTCCTCCTCCTCCTCCCCGGCTGACCCCCGGTGATCCATGCTTGTTCCCGAACATGGGTCACCGACATGATATGAGAGCATGGTATATCTTAGTAGAATTTGTCCTGTCAGGGGTCTCAGTCCCATAGTTAACAGTGCCAGTACGTCTAAGAATTTTATAAGGCCCTTGCCACTTCATTAACAGCTTATTTTCTGTTGTGGGTAACAGCAGCAAAACCTTTTCACCTGGCTCAAAACCTTTTTCTTTTACCCCATGGTCATAACATACCTTCTGCTGGTTTTGGGCCTCTTCCTGATTATTATGGGCAATTTCAACTTATTTTGCCATCTTCTTTCTTAGGGCACAAATGTTAGATGTAATAGATTGTTTCTGAGTGAGGTTATCTTCTCACATTTCTTTTATCACATCCAGTGGCCCTCTTGGCTGCCTACCATGTAGCATTTCAAATGGTGAAAACTGTGTTGATGCCTGCGGCACTTCTCTGCAGGCAAAAAGTAGATAAGGCAAGTATTGGTCCCACTCTTTCCCTTCCCCTTTTACAACCCTTTTTAAGTTGATTGCGTGCATGTGCAAGAAACATGTTGTGGCAGCTTGCTGCAGAAGCAGGTTGTGGAGGTGCGGCACTGTTGTGGCCAGTGCCCCAAATGCCTTTTGATGCTTGGCCCGCTTTCCCCAATGGGGTGGCACGCTGCTGCTGACACTAGTTCAGCCAGCATGCCACAACCTTGAAACGTTTTAGCCGCTGCAATCAGGAGCAGCCCCGTCATTGCAGTGTCATCCGCTGCAATGATGGAGCAACCCTTGCATTTCCCCAACCCAGTTTGCTAATGAGGAGCCCAGTCCCCATCAGTTTGTGTTGTCTGCTGAGGGGGTGCCCAATTCCCCTTGGCATCATGTCCCCTCCACCTGTTTCTTTGCTGATGGGGTTCCCAATCCCCATCAGCATGCCCCCCCCATTTCTTGTGTGCCGAAGGGGTGCCCAATCCCCCTTAGCTCATGAGACCCCCCACCAGTATGTGCCGATGGAGGTGCCCAATCCCCATTGGCTCCAGTCCCCCACCCCAAAACATGCAGGTGGCATGCTGGGAGCCCACCCAGTGTGCCAAGGTACCTGCTAAATGAAAAACTATCCCATGATGTCTATTTTCTTCAACCTTGTAAAGAAGAAAACAGTCCCTCGTAGTCTGCGCCCCACCCATGCCCACCCACTGCATACCCCACCTTCCCACACCCCTCACCCCATACTTACCACGGAGCTCGGCACGATGATCTTCGGTGGACTGGGAACATGTCTACACTCTTCAAAGCTGACCACGAACTCAATAAATGCCGGTAAGCTGTATAATGGCATAAATAGGTTTTTTTCAACTGTGCTGCATATCTCAGGCATGATTGGGAATTTTGGTGCCAAATTTTCAACATGGGGTTATTGGGACCCCTCCTTATGAATTCAGCCACTATCATGGAGTTATTCGGTCCCGAAAGGTGATTTTGCGGTCACTGCGTGGAATCACCTTTCTGGACTGATTAATGAAACGACTGTGCCAGTGTTCATGAGGTGGGCTCTCAAAAAGCCAATGTTGCAAATTTGGTGGAAAAAAATCCAAAAAATTACTGTTTTACGAGCGTGCATTGCGCAGTTGCTACACACGCTCGTAACTTCACAAATTTGCAATATTTTCATGCCAGATTTTCAATATTGTCATTTTTTTTACACCTCCATATGAACAGTACAGTTGTCATTTTTTCCATCCTGGCCAAAATGTGTTTTCACACTTCCGGCGCAGAATTGCGCAGTTGCTGTGGGAAATCAGTGTTCGGGACAGATTAAGAAAATGACAGTGACAGTGTTCATGAGCAGAGGTCCTAAAATGCCTATGTTGAAAATTTGGTGATGATAGTCCGTCAAATGACTGTGTTACGAGTATGCATTACGCAGTTTCCACGCACCCTTGTAACTTCACAGATTTGTAATATTGTCACGCCAGATTTTCAGCACAAGCATTTTTTCACACCTCCTTATGAACAGTACAGCTGTCATTTTCCACATCCTGACCGAAATGTGTTTTCACACTTCCGGCACAGAATTGTTTTGTTTTGTTAGTTGTTTAACCAGGACTAGCACACTAAGCTGAAAGCTTTTTTTTACAGGTGCAACCTGGGAGCACAGGAGGTTAAGTGACTTGCTCAGGGTCACACAGTCTGCAAGCGGAAGCTGTGGGATTCAAACCCAGGTCTGGTCTGCTGGATGTCACCAGATTTGCAGCTCAGAGCTTTAAACCACTGCGCTAAATTGCCTCCCTAAATAGTCCGGTCTCTGAGGGAAGTCAGTGTTTGAAACAGATTAAGACAAGCAATTGTCAATGCCGAATGTTGCTTGCTTGTATGTGCTGTGTAGGTATCTGGAAGTCAGTGGAGTGCAAATATTGAAAATTTGCAATCTTACGAGCATGCGTAGGAACTGCGCAACACATGCTCGTAAAACAGTAATTTTTAGGAAGTTTGTCACCAAATTTTCAACATAGCCATTTTAAGACCTCTGCTCATGAACAGTGTCACTGTGTTTTTCTTAATGTGTCCCATACAGTGATTTCGCACACCAACTGCGCCATTGTGCACTACATGGGTGGAAACATGTTTTGGACGAGATGTGAAAAATAACAGTTGTACTGCTCATAAGGAGGTGTGGTAAAATGACAATGTTGAAAATCTGGAGTGAAAATATTGAAAATTTGCAAACTTACGAGCGAGCGTAGGAACTGCACAACGCACGCTCATAAAAGTCATTTTTAGGAATTTTTTCACCAAATTTTCATCATACCCATTTTAAGACCTCTGCTCATGAACAGTGTGTCTGTGATTTTCTTAGTGTGTCCCATACATTGATTTCGCACACCAACTGTGCCATTGTGTGCTACATGTGCGGAAACACATTTTGGGCGAGATGTGAGAAATGACAGCTGTACTGCTCATAAGAAGGTGTGGTAAAATGTCAATTTTGAAAATCTGGAGTGAACATATTGAAAATTTGCGAACTTACGAGCGTGCATAGGAACAGCGCAACGCATGCTCATAAAGCAGTCATTTTTGTGAATTTTTTCACCAAATTTTCAACATAGGGTTTTTGGGGGCCTACTCATTAACTGTGATACTGTCATTTCATAAATCATTCCTGAAAGGTGGTTCCGCACAGTGACCGTGAAATCACCTTTCGGGGCCAATTAATGCCATGACAGTGACAGAATTCACGAGGTGGGGTCCCAGAAACCCCATGTTGAAAATTTGGTGAAAAAATTCCCCAAAATGCCTGAGATATGCAGCAAAGTTGAAAAAACCCTATTTATTTCATTATACAGTTTACCGGCATTTCCTCAGTTCGCGTCGGCTTTGAAGAGTGCAGACGTGTTCCCTGTCCACGAAGATCATCGCGCCGGACTCCAGAGGTAAGTATGCGGTGAGGTGGGGTGTGGGGAGGTGAATGCACAGAGGGTGGGTGCGGGTGGGGGAAGGGGTCAGGACAGTCAGCGAGGGAAGGTTTTTTTTAGGTTTTTATTTTTACTTGGACGACGCGGGACTTGTGCCATGCTGGGGTGGGTTCCCAGCGTGGCAGCTGGATGGCTGTTTGGGGGTGGGGGCAGTGGAGCTGATGGAAGATTGGGCACCCCTGTTGGCCATATGAACTGTTGCCATGCTGGGGAGGGCTCCTAGCATGGCACCCGATAGTCTTGGGGGGGACAGTGAAGCCGATGGGGGATTGGGCACCCCCATCGGCCATACGAACGCTGCCATGCTGGGGTGGGCTCCCAGCATGGAACATGGAACTCTGTTGGGTGGGAGTGTAGCACAGCCGATGGGGGATTGGGCACCCCCATCGGCTATACAGTGTGTGCATGGGGGGAAGTGCATGAGCATGCAATATGTATATGTGTGCATGTGTGTGTGGGAGGTGGGCATGAGCAAGTGATGTTATCGCTGCTCACTGAAGAGTAGCTCTCCTTTTCAACTGTATGGCACTGCATTTTCAACTGCCATCATAGACAGCTGCAGCATTCATTGGAGAACTGCAGCCGTGCCTGCAAACACACTGACTGAATTGGAAGACGGGTGCCACACCTCCAAGATCTTGGATGATGGCACTATGTTTCTTTCATACGCTTGCAACAACATAAAAATGATAAGGATGTGCAGCCAGCATGGATGTGGTCACTGACTTGACAAGTACCCCATAATGGACCCTAAGTCCCTTCAGTCATCACACTACTATGTCACTACTGTACTGCGCTTATATGCAGTTTTGGTTACCTGGAAACTGATTTTATCTAATGTATCCCGGTAACAAAACCTGCAGGTAAATGGCAGCTCCCAGAAACCAATGTTTTCCAGTGAACACGTTACCAGTATGGGGTATACTGATAATGTTGCATTTACCGACTGTGTGCGAGTATACCTAGTATGTATGTTAAAAACTGCACATATAGTACAGCACAGACTTGCGCCCCCCCTGTACACAAAGAGACTTTGAAGGACACAGCCCAGTACAGACATGCACACCACATTGTTGATATAAACACAGAGGTATCTCAAGCACAGAAGCCGTGGCACACAGACTTGTAAAAATATCCCCTCCCTATCCAGTAGAGATGACACACAGACTTGTCAAGGAAAAACCCAAGTATGGCTACACAAGTCTTAGCAGAAAAACACCGAATCCAGTACTTGTGAGACTTGTCAAGCACATACCTCACCCCAGCATAGAACACACTGGTCTGCTTTAAATCTAATGCAAAATTAGGTAGCAGAGATCCCATTTCCATATAACCAGCAACTGTGGCTCTCAAACCGGGACCTTGTAGTACCGAAATTGCAACACAGTAAAACGTAGAGTAGCAGGCACTCACCAGAATAAAATATGTCAGGACCTACAACAAACACCAGAACAATAGAATATGTCAGGACCTACAACAAACACTAGAACAACACCCTTTGCAAAGCAGGTGCATGTTTTTGCGGATCTAATGTTTCACCGATTAGAGAAACAGAGAGAGAGAGAGAGATGTCAATGTCACGTCGGCTGGATGATCCCCAAGCAACCTGTAAGTTCTGAGTAAATGACAAGTCATCAACCTTATTGCAGGTTAACAAGACTTCTGAAGTTCTTGGTAAAGTATGTATTTCTTGGTTTCCACCCTCTGACTGTCCCAAACCGAAAAGGGTGACTCCTTCTGTGTTCTGCGTGAGTTGAGACTTGATACCCATAAAACATCTTCCATTCCCCATAGGTTCCGTTGCTAAAAGTAGAATTCGTGATACAATTTATTTACCTTTTTCAGCCTCCAACCCCATAGCATTAGAATAGACTGAATATAAATCCCTCAGGTTGTCCCCAGCAAACGTCCTCTTCTCAAGTGCTGCTGCAGCTGCTGCTGACATGCTTTGGTGAGGCTCCTTGCTCATGGAGGTGATTCCCAAAAGGTCTGAGGCCGAAGTTTGCTCTCATGCCATCCTGCGCCCTCCATTTATATGCACCTTCAAGATCAAAGTTGGGTCCAAAGTGTAAAGGCAAGTTGAGCGGTTATGATATGACTGGCATAGCCGGGAGACTGTGCCCTGCCACCTGCAACCCTCTCTGATCTTCAGGTTAAACGATGAGAGAAGTTGCTGTTGCCATCTGCAATCCACAATTGGAGAGTTGGCGACTCACACCTTCCTAACCAGCTCCAGACGAAACACATCTCTTTAAACATATGTTTGCATTGGAGAACAATGTGGGCACATGCAATACACATTTTAAGGGATTGTGTGAATAAATGACAGTATTAAGTGCAGCAGGCTCACTGATGTTGCTAACTGGAATGGGGAAGGGTACGTGTGCGAGTGTGTGTTTGTGTATACAGTGTGTGCATGGGGTGGGTGAGCAGCAGTATGCATGCGTGTGTGTGTGTGTGTGTGTGTGTGTGTGTGTGTGTGTGTGTGTGTGTGTAAGGGGAGCGCACATGAGCAGGCGATATCTTACCGCTGCTCACTGAAGCGTAGCTCCCCCTGTCAACTGTACTCCACTGCATTTTGAGCAGCCAATGCTGTCATAGACAGCTCCAGCAGCCATTGGAGAACTGCAGCTGCACCTGCAAACACACACTGACTGAATTGGAAGAGGTCTGCCACACCTCCGAAAACTCAGATGATGGCACTATGTTTCTTGCACATGTGTGCAAGCAACATAAAAACGAGAGTGACGCTGTTCATGAGCAGAGGTCCTAAAATCCCTATGTTGAAAATTTGGTGACGGAAGTCCATAAAATGACTGTGTTACAAGCGTGCATTGAACTGTTTCCACGCACCCTTGCAACTTTGCAAATTTGTAATATTTTCACGCCACATTTTCAACACTGGCATTTTTTCACACCTCCTTACGAACAGTACAGCTGTAATTTTTCACATCCTGGCCAAAATATGTTTTTGCACTTCTGGCGCAGAATAGCACGGTCGCTGTGGGAAATCAGTGTTTGGGACAGGTTAAGATCAAGCGAGTGAGAAGGGAGTGACCAAGCTCAACTGAGCTCTGTCAAGACTGCTGCTGATTTCTTTGTGGGCAGGAAAAGGCCATAACGCAGCCAGGAGCCCAGTACAAAATGGCAGCCTGCAGCACCAGGAGAAACAGAACGAGAGAGCGAGTGAGGAAGGAGGAGTGAGTGAACTCAAAGGAGCTCCATCAGGAGTGCTGTGGATTTCTTTGTGGGCAGAAAAAGGCGTCAATGCAGGCAGGGGCCCAGTACAAAATGGCAGCCTGCAGTGCTGGGTGAAACAGAACCAATGAGTGAGAGAGGGGGAGTGAGCGAGCTCAACGGAGCTCTGTTGGGACTGCTGCGGATTTCTTTGTGGACTGAAAAAGGCGCCAATGGAGGCAGGAGCCCAGTACAAAAGGGCAGCTTGCAGCACCAGTAGAAACAGAATGAGCGAGTGGGGGGGGGGAGTGAGTGACTTCAACTGAGCTCTGTCAGGACAGCTGTGAACTTTTTTGTGGGCAGAAAAAGATGCCAATACAGGCAGGAGCTCAGTACAAAATGGCAGCCTACAGCACCGGAAGAAACAGAATGAGCGAGTGAGAGAGGGGGAGTGAGAGAGCTCAATGGAGCTGTGTTGGGACCGCTGCGGATTTGTTTGTGGGTAGAAAAAGGTGCCAACGCAAGCAGAAGCCCAGTACAAAAGGGCAGCCTGCAGCATTGGGAGAAATAGAATGAGTGCGTGAGAGAGCGGGAGTGAGCGAGCTCAATGGAGCTTTGCCAGGACTTTGCAGTTGCCCACCCTGCCATCCAGGGTCCTCTGTGGTCCTCTGTTACAGCAGGGTCTCTGGAGTGGAGACAAAGCAATGATTGTATAATTTAGGATTGCTGTAATAATACAGATTTACTTCTTCTGTTTCATTCTCTAACTGAGCTGAGTACTGAGCTATACTGTTATGATTGCTGTAATAAAATAGGTTGCCATAAGAGGCAGCCCCATTGTTCCAGGCCAGCTGAACCAAAAAAGAGACTAGTATAGCAGCAAGGATGGGGTGGGGGACAAAGGTGGGGAGGATAGGGTGGGAGCCTGGGAAGAAAATGGGAGGTGTAGGGAATGGGAAGTGAGGTCGGGGGGGAGGTCCCTCGTGAAGTCACAACAGCATCATGAGTAAGGGCGGGGAAAGAGGACCAATAGGTGAGTAAGAAAGGCTAGTGAGGGGCGGACCAAAGGGAGGTTTAAAAAGGGCAACACAGAAGGGCTCTGCTAGGTTCTTAGGTAAGTAAATTCAAGAAAAGAACCTAGCACATCAGTCGGGAGGGAGTTCCTAGGAATAAGGTAAGAAAAGAGGATTCAAAAACGAAGGTTGATATACTGATAAGTAGGAGGTTTAAATAGAGGGTTTTAGCCATTTTAGCTAGAATTATAAACATACAAGGTAATTATGTGATTAATACATGAAGAGATACAACTCAAGCTGAGAAATTGAGCAAGCACCAGGTAACCGAATTCGGAGGAGGTTTTAGTGAGTGGTTGTAGCACTTTAGGCAGGGAGGGGAGTCTTTTAAAGAATGGAGAATAGCTAGAAGGAAGATCAAGGGAAGCTAAGCACAACCGTAAGGCTGGGAGTGCAGAAACCAGCGTGGTTGAGTGGCAAGGCTGACGAAAAGGTTTGTAAAAAAAAAAAATAGAGAGGAGAATTTGGGATTAAAGCATACAGCCGATGGGGGAGATAGTGTGAGCAGAAGCAGGGGAAGCTGGCGTTTTCAGAACAGGGAGTGGAGAGTCATTCAGGCATGCAAAATAGGGAACAAAGGGAGGTGCAGTGAGCACATGGCGGGCAATGCCGCAACACCCCGAAAGGAGGGGGGAGCAAAAGGAGAGGGCGACCATAGGATAACGGGAGGAAGGTCGAAGGGGTTAGAGCTGGGAAGGTAGCAAACAAACAGCTGCTGCAGTCACAGGAGGCAGTAAGAGCATGCCTCAAAAGGGAGAAAAAAGTCACGAGTAGTGCTGCTGTATAGCCATTCGGTTAGTTTTCCCTGCATACGGTGAACCCAGCTTGGCCCAGGCAAAACACATGGTCCTAGGAAGTCACACGGCGAGTTAACACCGAACAACACGGGAAAAAGGTGGCATTAAAAAAAGGGGGTCCCCAGTGGTACTAGAAGAGCGGGACAAGGACCCGGTGAGTCATGTGGTGAGTACTACCCAACAGAGAAACAGTAGCTTAGCGTGCAGGCAAGGGTCCAGAGTCCCACGTGGCGAGAACCCTGGGCAGTTCACAGACTGCAACGTGGGAGGGGTGTATGGGACAAAGAGAGATGATTAGCTAGTGGGGGGGTGAAAAATAAAGTGAATTGGGGGGTATGCAGGGTGCACGGTAGGCAGAGTGTACTCTCAATAGTGGAGTTTAGGCTGGTGGTGAAGCGACCACGAGCGTTGCAAGTAAAGGGAACAAAGGACTGGGGGAAAAACAGTGTGAGCGGGCACAGATTTGGAAGGGGGATGGATTATGAAGGGAAGGATGATCACCGGTGTCTGAATTCTTTGTGGATGAGCAGAAACAGAGGAATTTCAGGGGTGGTTGGCCTGAGGGGGGTCAGAGCGAAATGGACATGCTTTGGCATCGGGTCGGGGAAGCGGGATGCGCCGTTAGAGCCCAAGAGTCTTGCAGTTAAAGAATTGAAGCCGGAAGGTGGGGTGCTGGGTCAGAGGACTCCCTGGTGACCATGCCGCAGCGAGAGTAGCATGGCAGGGCTGATGTGTTCGCTCTGAACCCAGTGTATGTTTTTCAGACAAGAGCAATTACAGTACATAGTGGGGATGCTTATTAAGGTTATGGGAGAATGCCGTCTCTCCTGGAAAGGTTTTTAGAAGACCTACAAAAACTGTAAAAAAAATGTGTTTTAGTGGCAGTAAATAGTGGTAGTAGATAAATACAAGGAAAGAAAAGACTTGTATTCTGAATAATGTCACTAGGGTGATGCATCAAAAAAAGAAAAGGAAATGAAGCAGGCGAACACCCCCACCCTTTTGTTTAATGAATTTAATGATTTAATGAGCAGGAGGACCGGGATCAGTTGGATGGGACCAGCCTCCAGCCTCCTCCTCCCCTTCCCTCCCAAGGTGGCTATCTTGGGAACATTGTGGCTGTTTCGCTATAGAGCATTGGGAGAGTTTTTGCAAGGTTTTCTTCCCAAAAGGCAGCTAGAAATACAGGATAGGCATTAAGGAGGGGGAACATCGGCCAACAAAGAATAAAGAGGGCAGGAGTATTTGACAGGTGAATGGATAAGCAGGGAAAAGACCCAACGAGCTAACTAACCATTACATTTTGTGTGAGCAGGGAAAAGACACAGAATTAACACCCGTGGATCCAATGCAATGAAAGCAGATCTATGAAAATGATTATGGATCTCATGGACAGGGCCCACAAAGTCCTGGATACAGTGGAAGACACAGAGAAAGGGGAAGTACCAGCACAAAAAGAAAGGGTCAGAAAAAAGGGGCAGAGTGGGGCAGGAGGAAAAGGGAAGAGAGTTGGGGCACCAGTGCCAAAACACCCTAGAACAAGTTCTCCAGGGCAGCAACTGACAACCCATGCCATCCCCGACCCAATGCCTGCACCCAGTCTGGAGGGGCTGATGCCTGAACTGGAACCCAGCCCAAGGGAGGAGGTTAGGCCTCAGCCAGGACTGGGACCCAACATTCCTGCACACGAAGCTGGCCGGCCGGAGATACCACAGCTGGACGGAGGGATGACCGAACCTGCGACTAGTAGTAATCGGCAGGCCCCAAATACTGGACCACAAGAAGGAATCGAACCAGGAGACAAAGCAACAATTGGACCAGCAAAGGTCCCCCTTGGAGAATCAGGTACAATGTTGACGTTAGAAAATACCATGAAGGATTATGTGGAGCAATTATTATTAGGCATGGGGGAAGATGGTGTCAAGAAGTTGCAAAAGGTGCTAGGGGATTTAGAGGAAAAGGAGAAAGAAGAAAAACAGGGAGATGGGGAAAAGGAAGTGATGGAGCAGAAAAAAGGGGGTGGAGGAGTACAGATAGGGGACCATGTGCCAATAGCAATGAAAGAAAAAATCTGGAAAGGAGAATTTGTTGATATCTTTGCCTTGGTAGACAAGAAAACAGCTGAGCTATATGAAGAAAAAGAGCGTTTCAGCAAAAAAGAATTAGCGGCAGCAGTAGTTCTGGTCAGGAAGGGAGAAGAACAGAAAGGGCCCACTTATGAAGGGAAAACATGGGAGGCTTGGACCCTGGGGTTCACATATTACAGTGCTATAGCGCAAGAGAAAAAGCCGGAATTGGGCATTCCCTTGTTAGCGTACTCGTTGATCATACGAAATGTGTATAAGATAATGGGAGGTACTAATTGGCTACAGTATGATGAAAAGTTCAGGACCCATATGGCCAATTATGGAGAGGATTGTTGATGGGATTCTAGACACAATGATCTATGGTGGGAAACCATGACGGTGGCAGGATGAGCTGAAGGCGAATGGCAGAGGGGAGGTCTGCGATATCAAAAATGTTGTTGGGGGTACATCAGGGCACACTGTTCCTTCCAGCTCTGCAGGTTCAGGCATGCCTGTTCCAAATACGGGGGAACCCACTTAGCCTCTCAATGCAAATCCTATGGCGAAGCCAACTCCGGAGGAGGACAAGGAAGCGCTTCCTTTCGGGAGGGCCACAGGGGGATACAGAGAGATAAAACAGGAAGAGGGAGGGGGTACATGGGCGGGAGAGGGTATCAACATGTGGGAAAATAAAAAAGGTCAATACCAGCTAGCAAAAACACCGATTAGAGCCGAATTGATAGAACAATGGATGAAGGACTATCCAAATAGAAAAGTGGGGCAGGAGTTAATAGATGGTTTTCAAAAGGGATTTAGTTTACATTACCAGGGAAGGAGGTTTAGGACATGGGCAAAGAATCTAGCTTCAATAAAAGGAAAGGAGGCATTGCTAGAAAAGAAGATTGGTATAGAAAAAGAGGCAGGTAGGATAGAAGGCCCCTTCAAAGACCCTCCATTACAACACCTGTGAGTATCATCGTTGGGCCTAGTCCCTAAGAAATAAGCAGGGGAATATTGGGTAATTCTACCCTGAAAAAGAATCAGTCAATGACCACATTTCAGAGGAGGATAGTAGGGTGTCCTATGGGACTGTTGAAGATGCGGTGGAGATCATCAGAGCAAGGCACACCCCATGGCTGGCAAAGACAGACAGCAAGTTTGTGTTCCACTTACTGCCGGTCAGCAGGGAGGATTGGGAGTTGTTAGATTTTCAGAGTGAAGTGTAGTATTATTTTGACAAGGCCATGCCGATGGGGTGTTCAGTGGCATGTTCCACTTTTGAAAAATTCAGCACATGGCTACAGTGGGTATTCAAGGTCCGATATGGGCATGACACGGTAGTCCATTACCTGGACGATTTTCTGTTTATAAGGGAGGGTGAAAAAAGGGTAAGGATGATGCTGGAGGACTTCCGGGAGCTGTGCAAGGAGCTCAGAGTCCCATTAGCTACCAAAAAAACAGAAGGCCCCAGTAGGTGTTTAGAATTCCTAGGTATAGAGGTGGATGTGGAACAGGGGCTATTCCGCCTGCCAGAACAAAAGGTAATTAAGCTGAGAAAAATGTTGGTAGACATAGGAAAGAGGAAATGGGTGCCCCTAATTAACAGCCAGTAACTAATGGGTCACTTGAATTTTGCTTGTAGGGCAATCGGGCCAGGACACGCGTTTACACGATGTCTGGCTAGGGCCATGGCAGGGGGTTGAAAGCCATATCACTGGGTTAGTATAGGGAAAGAGACCAGGGAAGACCTAAAGATTTGGGAGCAATTCATAAAAACACACAACAGGATAGCCTTTTGGCAGGAGGAATGGCTATACAACACGGATCTGGAACTTTATACAGATGCTTCAGGGGAGTATGGGGTTGGGGCCTACTTCCCGGGAAAGTGGATAGCAGAACCCTGGCCAAAAAGATGGAGAGAAGGGGGCTTGACAAAGGATATCACTTTTTTGGACATTTTCCCAATTTGGGTGGCGACAAAATTGTGGAGAGCATGGTTACAGAACCAGCGGGTCACATTTTGGTGCGACAACAGGGTAGTCATTGATGTGCTAAATAACAGAAGGTCAGGGTCAGCTTTGGTACTCCGCATCTTACATCAGCTGGTATTGCAGGGGCTGAGGCTCAACATGAGTTTCAGGGCTAGGCACATTGCAGGGATAAACGAGAGGTCACGTGATGGCATCCACCTAAGCAGCAGCTGGGATACTGAGCTCCCCCCTCTGGCCGCCTTTATTGTACAATTTTACATTGCATCCCGAAGTTTTTTCAGCAAATATCACCAGAAAGTAGCTGCGCTAGTACCCTACCATCGATTGGAGACCTCATCTTGGGAAATTAAGCTTTTGCTGGGTCACGATGGAGGTGGATGGGAAGCAGACCCCAACTAAGCACACTCCCCCTGCTTCTCCGGAGAAGGCCGCGAAAAAGCAAAGAAACCAGGCCCCTACTAGGCTGGACCGCAGAGGAGATAAGATGCCACAACCTACTCCGCTGTCGGAGGACAAATTCCTCCAAGAACTTAACCCTCTGAAGGATCTTCTCTTGGAACTGACTGGAGAGCTTAAGTCATTGCGAAATGACCTATCCTCGGTCTCTAAAAAGGTCTCAGATGTGGAAGTCAGGGTTGCTTCCTCGGAGCAGTGGAGATCCAGGGCCGAAAAGGAAATAGTTGAACTCAGGCAGCAAGTGAAGAGACTGCAGCTTAAAACTGAGGACTTGGAGGGGCGAAACCGCCAAAATAATTTGCTGTTAATGGGCCTTCCTGAGCTGGAAGAAGGCCCAGACCTCATGGCTTTCTTACAAAAATTTCTCGCTAAAATAGTGGGCCCATCCCCTATAAATACCTCCTACCACCTTGAAAGGGCTCACCGATCATTGCGCCCTCGACCTGCAGCTGGATCTCCCCCACGTCCGATCATTATGAAGTTCCTCAGTTACGTGGAAAGGCAGCACGTTTATTTGAAGGCCCGGAGCTGAAGGAGATTCTGTGGGGAGCATCGAGATCCAAATTGCCCAGGATCTACCTAAGGAAAACTGGGAGAAGAGGGCAGCGTATCACCCTGTTGTACAAAAGTTAATAGCCGCAGCAATCCCTTTCAGGATGGTATATCCTGCAACGCTGAGAGTGACTGTTGGAGGTTCTGCTATTAATTTTAGCACTCCTGAAGTGGCCCACAAAGAACTCGTCAACAGACTGCCGGACTTGTTTAAAGGGCCTGGTTGAAAGACTATATGGTGGACTTTGGATGGTTGCTCTAATGCTCTTCTAATCTGACCTTTCTTATTTTAGATGTGTCTGTCTCTGGTTTCTCCCTGGTGGTCTGCTTCCCTTTCTCTGGCCTCTCGTCTGTGTCTATCTACTTTATTTCTTACCTGCCTCTGTCTCTGGTCTCCCTACCATTCATCGTTTTGCTGTCCTGGCTGTTCTGGTCTTTCCTTTGGGGTCCTCTTTACGGGCTGTCTGTCGGGGCTGGAAGGAGACGGATCTCTGGGTTTGGGTCTTAGCTGGGGTTCCCGGTCCGTTTTTTAGCGTCGGCATCCCCGTGGAGGAACTTCTGTTTAGTGGTTGCGGTTTCCGGGAGAGAACTTCCGGGATGACGGACCGCTTTGGGTCCTATGGTTATAGCGGTCCCCTCGGAAACAGCAACCCTTGATCTGGCGGTTCCAGCGATTTCTCCCTATCGCCCTTTGGATTGGCACCTGGAGGTCTGGCCTTTCTATATCCAGGGTCGGCGTGGATCCGGGTAGGTGTGCCTAGCAGTCGACTATGGAGGGGAGGTGATGGGAGTCATGCTGGTTTCATTGGGGTGAGTGGGGCTTGGCTTCCCTCTATAACTCGGGGCCTAGAGACCCTTTATGTTTTGCTTTTATTCTTTTTCCCCTCCATATGCCCTATCCCTCTTATCTCTGCTGTGTTTTGGTTTGTCCTATTTATATGTCGGAGGGCTGGGGTGGGGGAAGGCGGCTATGGGGGGGAGGACTTAGTGGGCTTGCTCGCTGGATGTGGGATTGCGAGCCGTGTGTTAGGGAGGTTGCTAACCTCCGCCCGGGGCTGGATCGGGGAAGGACTAGGTTTATTATCGTCTGGGTTTTATTCTCCTTTAGGGTACACCTCTACCTTGCAGCATATGGGTACTCGCTTCCGGCTTTGGGGGGTTGGAAGTTCACGTGGGGGCTAAGGAGGTTCGTGATCCGGGATAACAGAATATATCTGGGACCATATTTTTTCGGACCTCCAACTGTACATAGTTTTTTTGGGGTTTATAGTTGGGGTTGTTTGTGGCGGGGGGTTAACGTATGGTACGCCATAGTTTTGGTTTGTCTGTTTTCTTTAGGGGAGAGGGGTTTTCCTGGCATTCTCTGGTTTTTCACCATGCCTTGGATTCAGGCTCGGGGAAGGGATATGTGGGGTGAGGGTCATGGATTGATTCTTCATCTAACGTTTTTGTATTTTGGTTGGTTTGTTTAAATGGCCTTTTTCTGGTTGATATGACTGTTGGTGGGCTTTTGGATTTTTGGGGGGATGGGGGGGAAGGAAGGAGGGTTACTGTGGGGTTTCAGACCTGTATATGGGAGGTGCACCTTGCTACTATATCTGATAATCACTCTGTCTGGATATCTGATTGGCCTGGTATATTTTTAAAATGGTTAGAAGTACAGCTAAATTAGCGTCTTGGAATGTTAGAGGGCTTAGGGATCGGGTCAAACGTCTGCAGGCTTTTAATCACTGCTCATTGCTCCACATTGATATCCTTTTTTTGCAGGAAACACACCTATGCCATGACGAAGCTAGGTTGCTTTCTCGATCTGGTTTTTTTCAATTTTATCTTGCTGGGAATTCTTGTTTCAGTAAGGGGGTGGGTTCTTCTTAAAAGGCATGTTCTGTTTACCAAAGACCTAGTTCTCTCAGACCCAGAAGGAGATATGTTCTAGTGAAAGGTAATTTAAACGGAGAAAGCGTAGTTCTTGGCTCAGTATACGGACCGGTGGGGGGGAATCCTGAGTTCTTTATGACTGTGGCGGATAAGTTGGCTAGCTTTTTGCCTGTCCAAATTATACTAGGTGGGGACTGGAATGTACCTTTCTCATCGACGTTGGATAGGGAACCTCAAGATAGGCGCACGCCTTCCCCGGCTCAGAGAGCTTTCTGTGAAATGATTTCGTTGTTGGGTCTGGGTGACCCTTGGCGCCTTGCCAACCCTTCCTGTCATGTTTTTTCCTTCCAATCCCAATCACATGGTACTAAATCAAGATTAGATATGATACTAGTCAGTCTCTTTCCTCCTGCATGAATCTCTGTCGGGCATTGAACCGATCATTGTGTCGGATCATGCCATAGTCTGGGTACAAATGTCCATAAACCCTGCTTACTCTCGTGACTCCATGTGGCGATTAAATACTCAATTATTAAAAGACCATCAGTGTGTCTCAGAAATCAGTTCCCGGATATCTCTCTTTCTGGCTGACAATGTGAACTCTACCCCTAGGGTTGATATGATATGGAGAGCTCTAAAGTGTTATCTCAGGGGTGACTTTATCAAAATGGCTTCCTCTAGAAAGAAGGCATGCTTAGCTAGGTCATTGGAGTTGGGAGGTAGGATTAGGGATTTAGAAAGTAGGTATTCGTCAACTTCCTCGGTATTGGACCTTAAGGAGCTTCTTTCAGCTAAGAATGAATACTCAGATCTCCTGAAAGATAAGACAGAATACTGCCTGCTGAAAACCCAAGCTAAATATCTGGATCTCGGTGAAAAAATCCGGCAAACTATTAGCTTTGCGCCTGCGTGCACTCGAGAGTTCGAGGATCATCCCTTCCCTGACCTCCCATCTGGTAATAGTGTCTCTTCACCCAGAGACATTGCGCTGGGTCTTTAAGGAGTATTACTGGTCTCTATAGCTACTCCCCGGCACGCCACTCCATAGCAAATGTCAAAGAATATATAAGAGAAATAGGTGTCCCGTGCATATCAGAGTCCCAACAAGCGAGTCTGCTAGCCCCTATCTCAGCTGAAGAAATAAGGTGCACTATTGCTTCTTTGGCCCCAGACAAGGTGCCGGGTCCGGATGGATTTCCGGCAAACTTTTATAAGGTTTCTGTTAAGGATTTAACACCCATTCTTCTTAAGCTATATAATTATCTCCCAGTTTCATCTGAGCTTGATCCTGCCTTATTCGAGGCTACTATAGTTTTAATCCCTAAGGCAGATAAGGAACCCTCTGATCCGGCTAGTTACCATCCTATCTCCCTTCAAAATTATGATATTAAAATACTAGCCAAAATACTGCTGAAAGGATCAAGAAGATTTGGCTGGAGCTTCTGAGCCTTGAGCAGACTGGTTTTGTTCCCGGAGGTCGGCTTGACCATCTGAGGACCTTGTCACATATCTTCAGCAGGCCGGTCTACCTCAAGTTCTGCTGCTTTAATATCTCTTGATGCTGAGAAAGCATTTGACCGGGTTGACTGGTCCTTCTTATGGACAGTAATGGAGGAAATGGGCTTTCCGACCTCCTTTTTGAACATGATACAGGTATTTTATAAGTGCCCCTCCGCTAAAATTTACTGTAATGGGGTCTTGTCCCCCTCCTTCCGTCTTTTTGCTGGTACCAGGCAGGGTTGTCCCCTCTCTCCCTTGCTGTTTAATTTATATTTGGAACCTTTACTGATTAAACTCAAGTCTTCTCCCCGTGTGAAAGGTATCACGCTCCACAAGCGGGAGTTAGTTCTGTCTGAGTATGCAGATGATGTCTTGCTGCATCTAATGGAACCGGTAACATCCTTAGAAGCAGCCCTAGATATTATTAGGCAGTTTAGCTCTTTTTTGGGCTACAAATTAAACATCTCCAAATGTGAAATTTTTCCCTTAAATAATTATAACGTTTAAACAAGATTTCCTTCCCTTCGAATGAGATGGACCTCAGATCAATTAAATACCTTGGAATTCACTTTTCCACTGACCCCTCACTTCTTAAAAAATTAAATCTGATTAGAGTCAGAGACTCAATTAGCCAGGACCTACAACGTTGGTCAGCCCTCCCTATTTCACTGTGGGGCAGAATTAATATTATCAAAATGAATGTTCTTCCCCGGATTTTCTATCCGTTGAACCTCACCAATCTCTGGGTCCCTCTTTCCTTCTTTCAAAAGTTGCACCGACTGTTTTCCACTTTTATTTGGCGGGGAAGGTGCGACTCCTATGCCACCTTATCGCTCCTAAGGATAAAGGTGGCCTGAGACTTTAACTTTCTTTTTGTATTATTGGGCTGCCCACTTGTCTAAGTTAGGAAATGGTTTCTCGAATACTGAGAGCTTTTGCCCAATCTGGCTTCAATTGGAGAAGGCCTTCTCTCCGAATTTAGAGTCGATATGTCGCTTTATTCTACCAGACCCCGGCCTCTCACAGCTGGTCTCTGATGAGGCGGTGGCAATTTCTTTTAGATACGTGGGCACAATGTCTCAAGTTTTTCGGTTCTAATCTCACGGATCTAGGGCAGCCGATAGTTCTCAACCCCAATATTCGATTGGGGAAATCTTGGATAGGATCAAGTTGGCTTCCACAACTCAAAGATTCTAGGGTGGAACACTTGTTTGGTCAAGATTTGCTCCTTACATCAGATGATATTCTTACCAGGTTTGATATATCAACCAAAAGTATTTTTAAGGTGTTTCAGCTCCGGCACTTGGTGGGTAGCAAATTTGGTACTACGGTCAGACGCTCGGTTGTACACCCCTTCCTATCTAATATTATAAGCCTGGCTTCTCAGCCTCATTCCGCATCACTGATTTATTCCTATCTCCTGAGTTTTAATTCACAGGAGGAAGTTGGGGGTCCCCTGGTCTGGACACGTCTTCTTCCTGACGAGGTTCCGCTCTGGAGAAATTTTTGGCCTAATTTACATAGATACCATACCCAAGATAGGTTTCGGTTAGTACAATATAATATTGTTAACAATCTTTACTATACTCCCGTTAAACTTTTTCAGCGTAAACTGGTCTCTGTCTCAGATTGTTTCAGGTGTTCACAGGCCGAGGGCAACCTAATTCACATTTTTTGGGAATGTCCTAAAGTTGCTCCACTGTGATCTTTGATCCGGGACAATCTGGATTCCTCTGGGTCTGAGTAGGTTTTCTGTCCCGAAATCTGTGTGCTGGGTGATTTCTCCATATAGATAGTGTGAGCTGAGATATCATATGGCCTTAATATCTATGGCTGTCAAGAAACTGGTTTTAAGACATTGGAAGGACCAGTTGGTTTTAACATATGCTGACTGGTTAAAGGAGTTAATGTCGTATCTCCAGTCCAAAACTTAATTGCCAGTTACAAGGATCGTATGGACTTATTTCCATAAAAGATGGGGTAAACTTCAGTCCTTATGTTCACCTTAATAGCGCAAGGTCTGACGCCCATCCCACGCCCTCATATAGCACATATAGTGTTTTAGTTTTCTTTGTGTTATTGTGGATCCTAGACCTGCTCTCTTTCTTTTGTCAGTAATTTAAACTGTCCTAGGTTGCTAAGTTATTCTGTAAATAGACTGTGGTATCCAGATTTCAGGGTTTTTGTGTTTGCGGTCTTTTGCTGGTGCACCCTTGTCGGAAGGGGTGGGGGATGGGTGGGGGGCATTATGTATTTTCCTGGAGGTTTGGCTGCAGGATATGTATTTCATGTTTTCTTTACCTTTTAAAACATTTCTGGATATCCTGTACATTTGTTTAATGGGGGATGCGGTTTGGGCTTTGGTCTGTTTTCTGGTTTTGTCTTTTGTTTTTTGTTGCTTCTTTGTTTGGGTTGTATTGTTTGAAACTAATAAACTTAAATTTCAAAAAAAAAACATTGCAGGGATAAACAATTCTATAGCTGACAGCCTCTCCCGATTACAGATGGAATGGTTTCGGGTACTAGCTCCCAATGCAGATCCAACGGGAGAGAGAGGATCCCAGAGGAGCTAAGGGAGATTGGCTGGAGGAAGCAAAGTATCTCTTTTGAAGCGCTTGGTCAGACAACACCCTTAAAGCTTACGAAAGCTCATGGAGAATTTTCCAGGTTTTCAGAGCCCACCACAACATGGAGGTAAGTGGGTCAGTCACAGAGGAACAGGTAGGGAGGTTTGTAGTGGCAAGCTGGGAAGAGGGAGCAGCTTGTGCCACTGTGAGAGTCAATCTAGTGTCAATAGGTTAAGTTTGCCGAATGAAAGGTTGGGGAGAGCCTTGCAATAGTATTTTAGTAAGAAGAATGATGATGGGGTGGCAGAGGGTAAAAGGGAAGGAGAGGGATATGAGAGAACCTATCTCGGAACACTTACTAGCAAAGATACTAGAAAAATTGGCAGAAATCTGCTATTCCCCATGCAAAGTAACTTTATTCAAGGCGTTGTTTATGGTGTTGCACAAGGGAGCATTCAGAGTGTCTGAAATTGTAGGACCCGCTTCACCCTCCCCAGGAAAAGGTCTCCAATCAGGTGATATACAGTGGAAAAGGGAAGGGCTCACCCTTAAAATTTCAAGGTCAAAGACAGACCAGACAGGGAAGGGTTGCAGAGTAAGGATTGAGCCCAAGTGTGACCCTGACCTGTGCCCATGCCAGCTTATGCAAAATTACCGCAGTATTAGGCCAAAACAAGGGGGGCTATTTTTTGTGCATGAGAAGGGAAACGGGGTAAAAGGAAGTCAAGTGTCGGGGGTATTGAAACAGAGTGTAAAAGAATTAGGAAAAAACCCGGACAGTTTCTCAACTCATTCCTTTCGGATTGGGGCAGCCTCAGAGGTGGCACAAGGAAAAGGGGGAGAGGACATAAAAGCCCTAGGGTGATGGTCATCAGACTGCTATAAAAAGTACATTAGAAATGCAATACATTAACCTTATTGTATTTTGTCTCCTCTACAGGAAAGAATGGAAGGTATAAGGTATGGGAAAAGAAGGGGTGGAGGGGGATAAAAAAACAACACATGGATGTTTCTGTCCTCATGGTTTCTAATTGTTTATTGTAGATTTACAAAAAAGGAAGGACATATGGATGGTGGGGCACACACATTTATTGGGTGGAAAGGGAGGCAAAGCAGAAGAAAGGTGGAAAACAACTGGCCTTTGACCACAAAAGAATAAGGATCCTGTGGAAAGGAATACGGGGAATGCGATGGGGGCAGCTCCTTCCTTTACTGATAGAAATGAGAAAGAACAACAAGGACCCAGACCTCCTTATAATACACCTGGGGGGGAATGATTTGAGCCATAGCCCCTGGCTAGAAATATTTTACAGCATACAGAGGGATGTCAAGGTCATGAGGACATGGTGGCCAGAAATAACAATTATGTGGTCCAAAATTATTCCCCGGAGGGTGTGGAGACAAGCCAGACAGCACAAGGGTATAGAGAAGGTGAGGAGGAGGAGGAGGATGGATAGTAGGGTGGGGAGGATTATGATAGAAAATGGAGGAGCTGCCATCAGGCATGATGAAATAGAAGAGAGAATACATGGCCTATACAGGACGAATGGTATGCAGTTATCTCAAATGGGAAATCACATATTCATCACTGAGCTAGGTAGAGGTATAGATCAGTGGTTGAAGTTGGGTGCCAACAGGGGAAAGCTTATCATCTAACGCAAGCTAGTGGAAGGTAGGAAGTAAAGTTTTTGATAAGAAAAAGGGGGAAAGGGGAAAGAGGGCTAGGGGAAAACAAAAGGGGGGGAATGGAAAAACTGGAGGATGGTAAAGGGTATAGACACCCTGGTAAATGGACAGAAAAAAGGGAGCAGGAACTGGACCTGCCCAATAAATAAAGAAATTATAAGGCCAGCTCAGGTTTACACCAGGGAAAAGGAGTGGAACAGGACCCCTAGGGTTTCGATGCCCAAAGGAGAAAAAAAAAAAAATCTGAAAAAGAAAGATGAGTTGAATAAAAGGGTCAGAAGAAAGAAGGAAAAGGAACTCAATATTGTACAAAGTGTATATAGTTATGTTTCATATGGAAATAAAAGGTTTTGCTGACTGAGCAGCCAAATCTACAATATTGAGTATGGAGTCTCTTTTGTGGGGAAGGGATCTGGAACAAAATGGGTTGCCATAAGAGGCAGCCCCCATTGTTCCAGGCCAGCTGAACCAAAAAAGAGACTAGTATAGCAGCAAGGATGGGGTGGGGTGGGGACAGAGGTGGGGGTAGGGTGGGATCCTGGGAAGAAAAGGGGAGGGGTAGGGAAGGGGAACTGAGGTTAGGGGGGAAGGTCCCTCATGAAGTCACAACAGCATCAAGAGAAGGGGCGGGGAAAAAGGACCAATGGGGGAGTAAGAAAGGCTAGTGAGGGACGGACCAAAGGGAGGTTTAAAAAGGGCAACACAGAAGGGCTCTGCCACTTTCTGCTAGGTTCTTAGGTAAGTAAATTCAAGACCCGCCTGCCACCTTAAGGAAGAGGGAGGAAGGTAAGAAGCAAAAATTTGATAAGAAAAAGGGGGGAAAGGGGCATGGGGGGGCTAGGGGAAAACAAAAGGGTGGGAATGGAAAAACTGGAGGATGGTAAAGGGTATGGACACCCTGGTAAGTGGACAGGAAGAGGGGAGCAGGAATTGGACCTGCCCAAGAAATAAAGAAATTATAAGGCCAGCTCGGGTTTACACCCGGGAAAAGGAGTGGAACAGGACCCCCTAGGGTTTCGACACCCGAGGGAGGAAAAACAAAAAAACCAAAACTGAAAAAGAAAAAGCAGTTGAATAAAAGGGTCAGAAGAAAGAAAGAAAAGGAGCTCAATATTGTATAAAGTGTATATAGTTATGTTTTATATGGAAATAAAAGGTTTTGCCGACTGAGCAGCCAAATCTACAATATTGAGTGTGGTGTCTCTTTTGTGGGGAAGGGATCTGGAACAATACATATGTATTTGTTCTGTTTATTACTGTAACTGAGCTGAGTAATACTTGGAGTGCAATAGGATTTCTAACTGGGCTAAGTGAAACTATGTAAGTGCCAATAACAAAAAGTATGGTAGCTGAGGGGTGAAAACCGGACAAGGAGTCTTTAGGATTGCTACAGTAACACAGTATCTAACGGATGACATTTGAGCCTGAATTACCCCCATTGGCAATGGGTCAGTAGGGGGACAAGTGTGGGGGGAGGACAGGAATTTGAGTAAATAGGGGCCTAACAGTTGTAGTAGGACACAGAACCTGGGAGTAAGAGCCCCTAACATAAGATGGGGGCCAAAATGGGGCAGGTGCCACATGTCAATAGGGCGGGGATCTTTGGCAGGGTAGAACGGCGTACAGGGTGTGGGTGTGCCTTGATCCTGGACTGGGCTTGGAGGATGGAGGGAGTGTATGGTCTGTAGATGGCTGACTAGTTTGAGGGAGGAACTGTGGAAGTTAGGGCGGAGTGTAAGTGGCAGGGCAGATGAGTATGACAGGCATCCTGAAGGGGGGGAATAGGGGATGGCAAAGGGGGATGGAGGAAGAATAACTAGGGACTGAAACCAACCCCAGAATCAGAGGCACTAGCAGTAAAGAGAGGAGAAGGGAGGGGGTGCCCGAGGTGAGGGTGGGGCTGCCTCCTGATGGGGGAGGAAGAGTCCAAGAGGAGTACCAGGGGAGAGAGCAGATGGCTACTGGTAGGAAGGCACCAGATGTGGCACGGAGAGGAACAAGTAGGAGGGGAGAACCAATAGGGGGAAGAGATGTAGGACAGGTATCGACTATGAATTGATTCGAACCTCTGCTATGAGAGGGGGAGCAGGAACATACTGAAAGGGGGAAGACAAGCGGGGCATGAGAGGGATGGCAACAGGTAGGAGAAGAGATAGCGAGGACAAAAGGGTAGAAGAGGGCTAGTAAGGAAAGAGGGGGTGGTGACTGAAGGAGAGAAGTCTATGGGAAGGGGTTAGGATTGGAGTGGCATCACCATTGGGGTAGAAGGGAATGGGGACTCTAAATCGACAACAGTGGGGATAAGAGAGGGATTGGAAATCAGCAGGGAAGGAGGGGAGGTCAACATGGGAAGCCCAGAGGGAAATAGTCAGGCTGGGAAGGGGTTCAAGGAGGATGGGAGGAATAAGGCAGAAGACAGGGGTGAGGCGGAAGTAGGGTGTACAGATGCAGGAGTCACAGATGGTACAGTTGGCGGGGGTAAGGGACAGGGAAGAATTAATACTGGGGTGGTGGAAGGGGCATTAGAAGGGGAAGGCGGTAAGTGGTGGGGGGGAACTCATCCTGGGGATTCTATAATGAAATGGTCCAGAAGCAAATGATTTGATACCTTTTAATGGACCAACATAGATGTAACAACAAGAACAAAGTGCTCTAGCTTTCGGACCAACCAGTCCTTCTTCAGAAGCTCATGGCAGTTGTTTAGAAAATACAATACTTATAACAGCTAGATAATGCAGAGAAAAACAGAAAAAAATTCCCATTGGTTTAAAATACTCATTTAAAAAAAACAAAAAAAAAAAACAGAAGATGATGTCAGAGAAGTTTAACAGTACCACACTGCCTTCATGAAATGCGTGAGATGGGGTGGAAAGAGGGAAAGGCACAGCCATATTTGGGTTGAAGCTGTCCCCAGGTTGACTGCAGGAGGGGCAGGGCAGGCACTGCTCAAGTGTGCAGTGAGGGCCAGGAAGAAACCCCTACTTCACTGCATGTGGGTACTAATGACTTGACGGGGACACTGTGGAAGTAGTGAGGGGGAGGTTTGAGTACTTGGGCAGGCAGTGTGAGGGGGTGGGGAAGTCGGTGGCATTCTTGGAGGTACTGCAGGTACCATGTGCAAGCATGGGGAGGAAGGGTAGGCTTGAAGAGTTTGAGTGGCTGAGGGATTGGTGGCATACAAAACATTATGGGTTGGTGACTAAGTGGGGTAGGGTCTGGGGGAATAGTGCCTTGTACGCAGGGGACAGGGTACACTGGAGCAGGAAGAGGAGGGGAGTATTAAATGCAGCATTGCTGCAGGGCCACTGGCACTGAGGGTTGAGGCGCTGGATGCCACACCTCACTCCATGCGGGTGACCCAGGTTCTGTCACAATCCCAGGCCACCAGGGGTTGGCAAGGGAGGGATTGGATTGAGTGTCCGGAGGACTGCTTTCCTATCCCGGGGTGGGATCCAGGGACCCACCACTCTGTAGCAGCCCCTGATGACGACCGCGGGTGCTACTACAGCAGTGTAGTAAAGAGTGTCGGAGTGTGGTGGACGTTGGCGTGCTGTGTCTAAGCATCATTGCACGCCCACACTCCGCAAAGGGGAGAAAAGTGCAAAATGGGCTAAGGTCAGGCAGCATGAGTTTCCAACCTACCCTGCCCGCCCCGAATGGTGCCTCCTCAACTGTATCCTGCTCCTGTGGGTCGACCTGGGAAGCTCCTCACCACCCCACCACGGGGGTAATCCATGGAGGTGAGCAGGTCGGTCTGATGTCGGAGGCAGGGCTAGGGGGGTCGATCGGGATGACCAGCCAACCATAACCCACTGTGAAAATATGTAAAAAAAAAAAAAAGGCAGGATTAGAGGAGTATATCTCTACTAAGGTGGATTTAAACAAATGGAAGGGGGGCGGAGGTGGCCAAAAAACTGAGGTTGGTAGAAAGATCCGGACAGGGGAGCCCGATGAGCTCACTTCCCTAGATATAAGTAAAGGTGAAGGTGCAGTAATACTGGAAGGGGGAGGGCAGAGTGGTCTGAGTGTAATACAGAAGGCACCTCCACGCGGTAAGAATAAGGAGGAGAAAGGGTGTGGACTACCGGGAGGAGGGACACTGGCCAAGGAGGAGAACAGTGAGGAGAAGGAGGGGTACAGGTGGAAGGTATTCTGACTAAATGGATAGAGAACTGGTTACAGGGGAGGGTGCAGAGGGTGGTGGTGGTGGGGTAGCTCTTGGCACCCAAAGCACTGACAAGCAGGGTGCCGCAGGGCTCAATGCTTGGCTTAATGCTATTTGGGCTCTTTCTCTCTGATAGAGCACATGGAGTGGGGAGCAGGGTTAGTCTGTTCGTACATTATACCAAATCAAAAGCAAATAGTTATAGTAGCAGAGCCCCCACACACACACACACATACACACTCCCTGAAAAGCTGCTTAAAAGCCTGCAATTCATTCAAATCAATTCCATTTTCTTACTTATTTGAGGTTCAATGCCAATAAGTGTAAAATTACGTACCTAGGGCATAGGAATCCCAATTCTGGGCATAGGATGAGGGGAGGTACTGATACTCACTAGACATGAAAAGGTCCTTGAGATTATTACATCAGAGGACCTCAAGATGGTAGTACAGTGTGACAAGGCTATGGGCAGGGCAAATTGGATTCTGTGGGGCATAAGGACTGGCATCTCCAGTAGGAGGAGGAGGAGGAGGAGGGATGTTGTGCTGCCATTGTATCACTCCCTGGTATACCCTCAGCTGGAATACCGTGTCCAGTTTTAGATTCCACACTTCAGAAAGGACATAAGGTGGAGGTTTTCCAGAGGAGGGCAACTAAAATGGTTCAGAAGTTTCACAGGAATACCTACAAGGAAAAGCTGAAAAATCTCAACATGTACACTCTGGAAGAGAGGAGGGCGAGAGGTGACATGATCTCTCAGGGGTAAAGAGGGTACAGTTGGGGCATTTCCTTCAAATGAGGATGAGCACCCAAACCAAGGGACATATAATGAAGCTGGGGGCATTTAGGATAGATGTGAAGAAATATTTCTTTACTGAAAGGGTGGTAGACGCCTTGAACAGACTGCCAGGAGAAGTGGTGGAAGCTAAAATGGTAGAGGCATGAAGCATGCATGGGATAAACATTGGGGTATATTACAGAAAGGGGAAGGAGGGGGTCAACGGACATCAATAGGCCCATGGAAGTGGAGTAGGTTCAAGTTCATTGCAGAAAAAACAATCCATTAAGCAAGCTCATTTACAAGGAGGTCCTGATGGTTGCAGGCAGAATAAGACATGCAGTAACATATACAGGCAGGAGTTACAAGTAGGTAGAGAACACTTGGCCAGATTGGGTTGGCTGAGCGGTCCTTTTCTGCTGACAAATTCTTTGTTTCTATTGCATCATGTGTTAATTCAGGTGCAGTGTTTAAAGTTGGGCCTAAGATACATCCAGATGTAAGGTACAGTAAATTGCTGAATTAGATGTAGCCCACTTACAGTACAATAAACAGAACCCCAGTGCTTTGAGAAACCTTTACTCTTCATAAGGCTGCTTAAAGAGCTGGGGTTCTATTTGCAGTGTCCACACCAGTATGCTGATCTTAAAATCAACACCGCATCTGAATGAGTACTTGATTCTTGCTCATTCCATTTCTTCCCCACTTAGAAACCTGCTTGTCCTGAGTTACTTTTGGCCTGGCAGTGCCTCTCCTGTATTGGAAGGTGACCAATAAGTGGCACTGAAAGACATCAGACTTCACAGACTGTGAAGGGAGCTGCTCACAGACAGACATAAGGCAAGTCTACTGGGGGAGGTAGGAGGAAGTAAGCTGTTGATTAACTAGAATCTGCAGCTTATCCATCAGATAGGGAAATGAGCAGACTAAGTGGGCCAAGCAGTCCTTATCTGCCATCAAATTCTATGTTTCTATGTTTCTTGCCCACCATCTTGGCAAGAAGAAGGCTGAAGCTGTGGCCACTGATGACTGTTGGGGTGTGGGGATGAGGGGACCAAAGGGGACAGACATAGGGAGATAGAATCATAATAAAAATTGTGAGACCTTGGCCAGCTTTCAAAAACGCTTACCAGTAGAAGAACACTCTATCAAGTTTTTCAAATGGCAACACAATCTGGTGAGCCCTCTGTCTACCATCTGACACCAGACATCAACCAGCATAAAATTGCCTAAAGAAGGCAGTGTGGTCATGTGGTTACTGAAATACTGGAGACTACAGATTTATAAGAACAAAATAATATCACACAGAAGCTGGTACATATGCCTATAGCAGCTGTCTCCTGCTTCTCAGTAGTTATATTTATACCCCTGAGATACTTGAATGTTTCTATCAAATCCCCTCTTTCCCTCCTCTCTTCCAGTGAGTACATATTGAGGTCCCTTAATTTCTTCTCATAAGTCTTGTGTTGCAAGCTCTGTACCTTCTCATTCACCCTTCTCTGGACCATCTCCAGCCTGTTAATATCTTTACGAAGATGCGACCTCCAGAACTGCACACAGCACTCCATGTGAAGCCTGACCTTGGTTTTACATAATAGCATCACTACCTCCCTCCTTATGCTGGTGATACCCCTGCCTATGCACCCCAGCATGTCACTGGCCCTCTCAGCTGCCTTACCTCTTTGACATTTTCAGGCAATCTGAAATAAGAACCCCCAGGCCCTTTTCCTTCGTTGTGACTGTCAGCAACTCCCCCCCCCAATCCTGTACCTTTCCCCATGGTTTCTGTGTCCCAGGTGCATAATTTTGCACTTTTTTGAATTAAAGTTCAGTTGCCAGTCCTCAGCCCATTTCTCAAGCGTCCCCAGGTCCCTCCTCATTTTGTCCACCTCCTCTGGGGTATCCACTGTGTTACAGATCTTGGTGTCATCTGCAAACAGGCAGACCTTTCCCTTCACCCCTTCTTCAATGTCGCTAATGAAGACATTGAACAGGACTGGCCCCAGGACCAATCCCTGCGGCGCCCCACTGGTCACCCCCTCTCCCCAGACTGCACCCCATTTACTATCACTCTCTGCCTCCTGTCTCTTACCCAGTTTCTAACCCACTTTACCACCCTTTCCCCCATGCCCACCCTACTCAGCTACTTTATCAGCCTCCTATGTGTGACGGTGTCAAATGCTCTGCTTACATCAAGGTAAGCATTGTCCACTGCCCCACCCTGATTTATTTCCTTTGTCACCCCGTCAAAGAGATCAACCAGATTTGCCTGACATGACCTCCCCACTGTGAATCCATGTTGCCTATGGTCCTGGGCTCCGATGGCTTCTAGATGCCCCACTATCCTTTCTTTACCCAATGTCTCCATGATCTTTTCCACTACTGAAGTGAGGCTGACTGGCCTATAGTTCCCCACCTCCTCCCTACTGCTGGATTTGTACAGAGGGACCACATGTGCCCTCCTCCAATTCTCTGGTATCACCCCTGTGTTGAATGACTCAGTGAACATAGCTGCCACAGGTACTGCTATTTCCCTTCACAGTTCTTTTAATATCCTTGGGTGTATGCCATCTGGTCCCATTGCTTTGTCCACCTTCATATGACATATGAAGAGAGACTAAAGGAGCTTAATATGCATAGCCTCGAGGAAAGGAGGGAGAGGGGGGACATGATAGAAACTTTCAAGTACCTCAAGGGAATCAACAAAGTCCAAGAGGGTAGCATCTTTCAAAAAGAGGTGTGTAAGAAGAAGGGGCACAATTTGAGAAGATAGGGGGGCAGCTCAGAGGTAATTTAAGGAAGTATTTTTCATAGAGAGTGTTGTTGATGCATGGAACGGCCTTCCGGAGGAGGTCGTGGAGTCAAAAACAGTGGTGGAATTCAAGCATGCATGGGACAGTCATAAGGCAATTCTAGGGGATGGGGGTAGGAAGAAGTAGGCTGCTGGTTAACTAGGATCTGCAGCTTATCCAGTAGGCAGGGAAATGGGCAGACTGGGTGGGCCAAGCGGTCCTTATCTGCCGTCAAATTCTATGTTTCTATGTTTCTATGTTTCACCTTCTGTAGGATTCTTCTGCCTGTGAATGGACTGTTGTCCACCTCTTCACGCCTTTGCAACTGCTGTACTACTTTGGTCCTTGCCCCTCCCCCTCTTCTGTGAATACTGAACAGAAAGACACAGTGGATGTCTTGGGGGGGGCACATGACAGTTCTTAGGCATGGTAATTTCACTTCCAAATACCTAAGCAGCACATATAAGCAATCAACATTCGGCATTGACAATTGCTTGTTAACATGCGTTTTACAGTTTGGTTAAAATGCCCAACAAGACCATCTGTCTGAGGATGATAGGGGAGGTTCTTATGGCAGTGATACCTAATAGTCTGTACAGCTCCTTTAGCAGTGCAGCACCAAAATTACTACCCTGATCAGTAATAATTTCTTTAGGTATGCCCACTCTGCTGAAAATTTTGGCAAGCTCTACTGTAACTTTTGGGGCGGTAACAGTACACATTGGGACTGCTTCTGGGTATCGAGTAGCATAGTCGCATACTACCAGGATAAATCTATTACTCTTTTTACTTTTGTCTAAAGGACCAACCACATCCATTGCAATTCTCTCAAAAGGCACATCTATCAAGGGTAGGGGCGCCAGAGGTACCTTGTCTTTTCTAGTGACTGGGGCTACTTTCTGACACTCAGCACAGGAATTACAATAGGTAGCAACATCTTCATGAATTCCAGGCCAGTAAAATCTATACAGCAATCTGGCAAAGGTGCGGTCCCTCCCTGAGTGACCAGCCATAGAACTACCATGTGCTATCTGTAACAATTCTGTTCTATACTTCTATGGTATAAATAATTGTTCTGTCTCTTCCTGTGTCTGAGGTTTAACCCAAACTCTGTACAGTAACCCATTACATTTTTTAAACATTGGTCCACCCTGTTTTGGTTTCACCCCCAGCTGCTTAAAATAACCCTGGAGAGAAACATCAGTAGCTTGTTCTGAAAGAAAATCACAATTGGTTATCAATTTAGTTTCAGCATTTTCATATTTTAACCCTTCATGTCCATCAGTCATTTGTTGCCACAGTTTCTTCAGGCTTCATCTTTCTTTCCTAGATTTCCAGATCTTGGAGCTGTGCTCAAACAAGTCCGAATCAAAATCTTTGAAAGGAAAAGTGTCCCCACGATCTGAAATTTTCTTTGTCTGAGCTCTTGTCACCACAGCTGCTGAAACATCAGGATTTACTTCCTCTTTGATCAACTCAGGGAATCCTGAAAGTCATTTCCAATAATCACAGGTACAGGTAACTTAGGTACTATGCCCACTTTCATTAGGTGCTACAAACCCTTAATGGTCAGAGTCACTTGGGTGGTGGGATAATATCAATTGTCTCCGTGGATGCAGATGACACTAGTACTTGGTCCTTTTGCACATTGTTTTCCCAGCATTTTAACATGCACTAGGGTCTGTCTGCTTCCCGAATCAGTGAGTCCCTTCACAGTCTTATCCCCCACCTCCACATCTGTTAAGTACTTGCCCCATTTTGCCAAGTACAAATCTGCTCCAGTGCCACTCTCCTTACTATGGCAGTTTCTTGCAAAATGGCTTGGCTTATTACAGTTATAGCAGATAACTTCTTTGGGCACAGATTTGTTGCCCCCACCAGAGTTCTTATCAGGCTTAGAGTTTAAATGGGTAAAAGAGTGTCTTACTGGTGCCTGGATGTTACCTCACTGCTGTGGCATCTGTCTGGTTATTTGGTAGTCCTCAGTCAAAGAAACAGCCTTTTCCCCAAAGTCTGGTTGGTGTTCCTTTACCCACAGCTGCACATCTCTAGGCAAGATGTTGATTAATTGCTCCATGGCAAATGTGTCGATGATCTGTGGGATTGTTCTGCTCTCTGGTTGGATCCATTTTATCAGGAGTTCTCTGAGTCAGGTGAAGGCTTCTCAAGGATTGTCAACTGAGTTGTACCTCAGAGATTGAAATCTCTGCCTGTAGGTCTCTGGAGATGTCATACCTTTTCAGGATTTCGCTTTTCACCAGATCATAGCTTTCTGACTGTGCAGTGTGCATACTGCTGTAGGCAAGTTGGACTTTCCTGTTCAGGTAGGGTACCAGTCTGATTGTCCATTGCTAGTTTGGCCATTGGCAGGCTATGGCAACTCTTTCAAAAGTTGTCAGATATTCCTCAATATCATCTGAGGGACACAACTTTGTAAGTTTAATGGCTTTTAAGTAGCTTGCATTTTGTTGCTCGTCTGGATATGTGCTGGATCCTCTGCCTTTGCTAGCTTGCAAGGCATTCAGCCATCACTGCTCCTGTCACTGCATCTCTTCTGTTATCTGCTGCTCCTGTCACTGCATCTCTTCTCTCCTCTGCATTTCTAACCATTGAATCTCTTTGTCTCTCTGCTTCTCAGTCTCTTTTTGTTGTATAGCCCACCATTTGAAAAAGTCCATCAGGCTTTTAGGTTCTGTCACTGCCTGTTCTTTTTCCATAACTTGTGCTGGCTGTATAGTCTCAGACTGGACTTCTGTCACTGCCAGTTTGGCTGCCATTCTCCTGATAACCACTCCTGGACTTGCTGCTGCATAATCCATACTTTTCTCTGTGCTTCCCTGGTACTAGGTCCAGTACCCATGCACAAAACTCCTGTCTTAGGGTATGCACTGCTTAAACCCCACTTAGGCTGACACCATCTGTCATCAAGGCACAGGTCAGGAAGCATAGGAAACACCAGGAGCAGTTGTAGAATTCACAAAAAATATTTATTTATAGTAGCAGTAACATAAAAAATTAAACTTGTTCAAAATAACTATGAACAGAGGCAAAATAAAAGTTTTCTTTCAGTCTCTGTGTCCCTTTTTCTTCTTCAGCAGTTGCAGCTTAGCTTCTTTATAAGTCCTTTCAACCCCCATTCTTAGCAAGCATCCTATTTTTGTAAATATCAGGCAGGAGCTGCTAGAACACAGTGTGATTACTGAGGCCCCTTTTGCACAGCTTTTGCAAAAGGGTCAAATATTTGCACTATAGTAACCTCTTGCATTTACAACAGCTTTCTGCAATCATCTCAAACTATAATTATATACATTTCAACAATAATGCTATATATTTTCTTAAACAAAAGGATCCCAATACCAGTTAGATTTCCATATAATGAATTGCATATTTTTCATATTAGCAGATATGCAAGGGAGGAAAAACAGACAGCAAGGGAAAACTGAGAGACAGTAAGAGGCAAAGGATTGTGAGATTGTCGAGGTGATCAAATCCAAAGTCTCACGGGAATATTTGGTTGCGCAACCAGTCAAAGAAGAGACAGAAAATAAAAGATCTTTACATTTAAAACTTTTTTCATAACAAATGGAACAGTTGCAACATTTGACCTGGAATAGGGCCCAGGGTCCTATTCTACCCTGTCACAGATAGACATAGGAGTATATTAGATAGGATACAGGGAAGGGGAAGGGTTGACAAAGACTCTTCACAGACAGAATAGGCAGGGAACATCTGGGCATACTAGGTGTACTAAGCAGTCCTTCTCTGCCACCAAATTCCATGTATATTTTGTATGGATTCTATGTGATAACAGCAATCGTAGAATAGCGATCGCCGTTTGGACAAGTGTACATCGCTGAAAACTAATAACGGCGATATACACTCACAGTGAACTAAAAGGCAGCAACAGGAATTTAATGTGACCCCCTGTGACCCCCTACTAAAGGATTGTCAACTCCAGGGTGGTGCATGTCGGGGGAGGGCAGGTGAAATACTTAAAAAAAAACAAAAAACAAACAAACAAAAAAACACCTACCAGCAAAAGAAATACACACCACGCCAGACCCAAATCCAGCACCTCCCAACCTACCACCCTCTCCACCATGCTAGTGGAGCAGATCAGCAGCTGGCCACCACACCCCTTCCCACATACCTTCCCTCCCCTTCCTCTCCCCCCACACATGTGTTTGTGCGTATACTCGTGCACACGTCCCATCGCCCTACCTCGCCCACTCCAGTATCTGATCACTACCCTGCCAGGAAGCCCTGAATATAGGCGCTGTGATTGAGTTGCCCTTTTTGAAAGTGCTTAATTGTGGTCGCTGTGTTTGCTGGATACCTTTTGTATGTATCTATGAAAGGCGCTCTGAGCTTATTTCCATGTGTGTTCTGGGGGGAGGGTTGAACATGTAACCTGTTTTATTGACAGGGAGAATGCTGGCTTTGACATCAGAGGAAACTCCTTTTCTTCTACTGTAAGTGCCATGGGATCATCAAGCTTCAATCAGTGTCAGTGGCTCAATAGGTAGCATGTCTCACTGGGGGGGCTGGAAGATCAGGAGGTTGTGGGTTCTAGCCCCACACCAAGCACTCCTGATAAAACCCATAACTGACACTGCAGTGCAGTACAAGGGGGCTGTGGCACTCTTGAAGTGCTGTCTTTTGGATACGCAATTAAACCGAGGTCCCTTCTACCAATCTCTGGTCTCTATCAAGGAGGAAGTAAAAGATCCCATGTCAATTATCCATAAAGAGTAGGGGAATTTTTAATTAAAAGAAAATCCAAAATACAACAAAATAAACACCATAAGTTGTAGAGACAAACATTTATAGTGAGCTAATAAAAATGCATTTATTGGGTCACAGAAAGAAGAAACACACTCAAACCAAATTTAAAAAATAACCAAATAAACAGAAATAGCTACAAAACAGTCGTTAGTTTCCCAACATCAGAAACAAAAAGAGGAGAAAATCATATTTACAACATTACTGCAAATCAATATAATCACAAAGTTCACACTGTTAATGGGAGCTTACCCTGTGCTGCAAGCAGTCAAACTGTTTCCATACTTCAGTGAACCATCCTGTCACCTGAGTCTGAGATTCAAATTCATATGTCTGAGACATAGATGAAACAATCATGTTTAGGACACCCAGTGGGACATGTACCTTCTGTCTCACTGTAATCCTGCATCTTGCTAGCTATAGGTAGTACCTGAAGATTGCAAACACTACCATTAAAAAGAAGCTGACACCATTATGCCATCAAGTCAGGCAACTCCTGGCACGGACCTAAATCACTCATATTTTGAATTTTTACCTTCAGCCATTATGTAGAAATTTAAACTACATTACCCACGATCGCCCTTCTGCATTAGTGAAAACTATTCAGCGCCCACTGCAACCTTGCCCCTAAAAACAATGTTTTGATGATGCTAAACAGAGAAGGTGCTGCAGAGCTGTTAATGGCTTAGATAGCAACCAGGAGCAGTGACAACCTTACATGCAAGTAGTTTACTGTGTAGTCACTTACCCATGTTAAGGGGGTTATGTAAATGTAATACTACCCCCCACTTAACATGTGTAAGTGCCTACAAAGTAAACTACTTGCATTTAAAGGTTGTCACTGCTGTGGATTGCTATGTCACTGCTCCCAATTGCTATCTAAGCCATTAGTAGCCCTGCAGCCCTTTCCATAACTAACATCAACAAAAATGCTGTTTTTAGGGGCTGGGCTGTGGCAGGCACTGAACGACTCTCACTAATGCAGAAGGGCAATCGTGGGTAAAGTAGCTCAGATTTGTACATAATGGCTCAAGATGGGTCACACCTGAAAACAAGTCTTGTCCCAGTGTACCTTTCCCAGTCACCAAATTTTAAATAAATAAATATGAGTTGCCTGACCCAAGGTGTCCATAGCTAGTTAATAGTTTCCTTTCTGTAGTCTGTATATACCCAAAACTAGTTCTTCATAGGTGTGTGAACTTTAAAGGTTGGTTCCTCACACTGCACTTACCACAGCCCAAAATTGTTGAGTATATGGACAATCAATGTGAAGGTGCTAGTGTGTTTCAATTTCCTTCACACAGGACTCCCTTGGGCAATACCTGTCCTCCAATGCTTTAGGCTTGAGAGAACCCCGAACCTCCAGCCAGTTGTGACAGCAGAGTCAATACAAATCTGATATATAGTGGGATATATGAGGGGCTTTTAAAACTACAAGTGTTACATCTTTCCTACCCTCTGGGAAAAGCAGAAAGCACAACTGTACGGAATAGCAAATATGCAAAATGTGCTCGTATAGTAACTGTGCTGGGACACAACAGAATCATATTTATTCGTGTATTTAAAAGTTTTACCAGGAAGGCACACTGAGCAAAGTATTGCTCAATTCCAGGTGTGTCCTGGGGGTAGGGGGAAGAGGGATACAAAAAGCACAATACAGATGACACACTGTCACCTTCCATTGTTTTACTCTCTGCAGTATGACTCTCCCATACAAGGGTAACTGATAGGAGGACCCCTGCTTGGGGAGTTTTAACTTCCCAATTTCCACGCTACAATATGCAGTTTCAACCATTCCCTTACTAATGGAGACCAACACCTCTCTCCGTTTACCAGAACCACCCCTACATTGGCCTGTAAAAATATTGAGAGGAAAAAAAATACAGGGTTGTCCATTCCCAAACCTCCTTCAGTCAGTTTTAAGTATGTTACATCCCTCTTCACTGGGTTAAGTAATTTCCCTATATTGCCTGAAAGAATATGATATAAAGCTTGGCTTCTAACTCAGGTTGGGGGGGGGCATATAACTGAGGTACAGAAAGCATGGTACCAGGACGCTTTTAACTAAAAATACTTGCTGCTGTTTTGTAATGGTCTTACCCTTCCAGTAATTAACTTTTTTTTAGCCACATCCAGTCATGTCTTTCAATTAGATTAACCATGTCAAACATCCCAAAAGAGATACTTAACAAGGATACTGGTGCATTAGTGACTGGTGTTCCCTTAATAGCAGTGCAGTCTAATGTACCTTGGTCAGCTCCTCTGTGCACACCATTACATTTCTGTAAAAGTAGCTTCACTCCAGAAACCTCAGAATATTGATTCAGAATCTGAAAAGCATTCCCTGCTGTCCTCTGCAGTGTTTTGAACAAGCAGGCATTATCTGCATAGGCCAGTGTCTTTATGGGAACAGTTGGGCTAATTTCCAATGCTGCATTTTATGCAGTAGAGTATCTACCATGAAAATATACAGTATAGGGCTAAGAAGGCAGCCTTGTTTTACCCCTATCTTCTTGAACTCATTCACCAAGCCATCCATTAACATATGGGGTGATTGTGGCTTCCTCATACAATGCTTTCACCTATGCAATAAAAACTGCTAGCTCCCCTTAATTTGCCAGTGTTCTAAGCAGGTAAGGATGGACCATCCTGTCAAAGACTTATTTCTGGTCCAAGGCCAGGAAAAAGCCCAACAGCTGATGCTCTTGCCCCCTCTGGAAGATCTCCCTTATTAAAAACTGGTTGTCTTGGATTGTTCTATTAGGCAGTGCACATGTCTGAAAGGGAGAAATTAGCCTAGATGCAAATGGTACCAGTCTTGCATGTGGAATTTTAGGTAAGATTTTAATATCTGTATTCAGCAGACATAAAGGGCATCAATTTTTCTGGTTGGACCTGCTTTCTGTTTTAGATATGCATATTAGATAGGCCTGTAAGTCGGTACTGGCCATGCAATTATTAGCCAGAATGCCACTATACACAACCACCAGTTCTAGTCCCAGTAATTCACAAAATATTTTATAAAATTCAAAGTTCAGACCATCCGGCCCTGGAGCCATATCTATTGATAGCATCTAGCACATCCTCATGTGTTATCAGCGATGTCATTTGTCTCAATATGTGATCAGGAACTGGTGGCATGCACACCCTGTTTAGGAAGTCTCCCCAGTCACCCACAGGGTGCTGTTCCTTAGAGGTGCTTTTTGCCCAAGTTTGTACCACTCTCAGAATATCCCCTATCTCCGTCATTACATTTCTTGTTGTGGAGGAGAGGAGGGATGGGGAAATATGATTCAGACCTGTAAGTACATGAGAGGAATAAACAGGACAGGCACGGAGGGACTGTTCAAAGGGAGGGTGTGGAGAGACACTTGGGGTCATGACATGAGACTGGAGGATGGCAGGTTAAGGAGGGATATGAGGAGGCATTTCTTTATGGAAAGGGTGGTAGCAGAGTGGAATAGACTACCAGCAGAGGTGGTGGCCTGTAAAACAGTGGCATGCTTCAAGAGGGGCAAGGATGGGGCAAAAAAGAGGGTCATGGGAGGAGGGCAGGAGGGGCAGCTTCAGAGTAGGGGTGCTAGTTGCAACATCGAGCAGCCTCAAAAGACCAAATGGCCTTTTTCTGCTGGCAGTTTCGTATGTTCATATGTATATGTATGTAACCCATTACAGAAGTCATGATTCTGTGTTTTACTCTCACTTCACAACCTTTAACAGGGTCTAACAATTGCTTCTTTCCCTGCATGCATGCCTACCTGTAATTCACATTTTATTTATAACCAGGGGGCAGAGTACAGGATGGGGGGAGTAAGCTCTAGAGGCAATTGAGATCAAAAGGTACCTTGGTATTATCAGTTCACGAGACCTCAAGGTGTCAGAACAGTGTGAGAGGGCAGTGGCAAGGTCTAGTAGAATGCTAGAAATCAGGAATGTCTAGGTAGGGGATCACTAGTAGGAAAAGGGAGGTTATAATGCCATTGTACAAGCAGTTGGTGAGGCCAGACCTTGAGTATGGGGTCCAGTTCTGGAGACCACACCTCAGGAAGGATGTAGATAGAGTGGAGAAGGACAAGAAGAAGGCAACAAAAATGGTGGGGGGGCCTAAGTCAGTTGTCATATGAAGACAGGCTGAAGAACTTTAATATGTACTCCCTAGAGCAAAGAAGGGAAAGAGGGGATATGACTGAGACCTTCAAGTACTTCGGGGTATAAACAGAGTACCCATGAGTGACATTTTCCAGTTGAAGAGGCACTCGAAAACTAGGGGTCATGATATGCAGATAGAGGGTGGTAGACTCAGAAGAAACATTAGAAAATTCTATTTCACTGAGGAGGTGATAGACAACTGGAACAGACTCCTGGAGGAGGAGGAGGTGGTGGGGGCAAGGACAGTGGCAGGATTCAAAACAGCGTGGGATAGGTACAAGGATATTATAGACCTAGGAAGGAGAAGGGTTAATCAAGAGAGCTAGCATCTTAGAACTGGCTTTCAGACAACGAGTTGGAGCAGACTGGGTGGGCCTTTTCTGCTGACAAATTCTATGTTTCTATGTTTATAGATGTTCCCTGTCATACTGATATACCTTCATTTGAGCTTTGATTGAACTGAGTACATTTGGACACATTCTCTTGCCACATGCCTGTTGGGAGATTAAATGATGCAATATCTTCTTGAGTATTAAGTATTTAAAGTAGGTTTCCTGCTTCTGTTCAGCACTACAAAAGATAAAGGTGTTTTTACTCTCTGCTTTTGTGTCTTTCTGCCATTCAGTAGGTGTAGCAAATGCACATAGTGCAATCTTCATAACCTGATGCAGGGTTGTCACCCTGTCTGTCTCCAAGTCTGAAACAGTAACTCATTATTCAATCACCACAATTTTTGTTCAGGAGGAGGGCCTCTTCTTATACCATACAGACTACGATAACTGGATTTTCTGAGGTGTCTTTGGCTGAAGAAGTAGTGTTAATAATTTTAATAGCCTCAGAAGCGAAAAATTAATCAGCCCTGGTGTTCAGGTTATTTCTAGTTATACATGGCACCACCATATGAATAAAGATCCTAAAAGGCATCTTTAAGACTTGCTATATGCACTGTATCTAGTAAATTATGAATCTAGTAAATGAGTAAATGAATAGGGATGGGGCTCAGAGATGAGGCAGTCAGTTATGGTGCATGTGTGGTGCTCTTCTCTGGGGATATGCTCTGGAGGAGGGGGCACTGCCCCATCTGCAGGACCATGGCAGAGCTACATGTTCAGCTGATGGCATTCAGGGTAGAAATATATCAGCTGCATCAACATCTCAACTGGAGTCCACCCCCCACATTCCCACTGCCCCAGAGACCCAGTCATCCAGAGGAATGGAGAGTGGTGGGGAGCGGAAAGGCAGGGGTAGCCATAGGGAGGTTGACCATCCAGAGAGCGAACCACTTCACACCCCTAGATGGGGGCTCAAGCACATGACTCTGCTGGAAAGGACTCTATGTCAGCTGATGGGAAAGGGCAGGACAACATGATTTCTTCCAGGGGAGCAAGTCTATCAGGAGAGTCTTAGTGGTCAGGGACTTGATGATTAGAGGGGTAGAAAGGATGGTGGGGGGGTTGAATGGGAGAGGGTTAGTCTGGTGCCTTCCTGGCGTACTGCCCAACAGGATTTAAACAGGATAGTGAGGATGGTGGAGAGGGAGCGGGGGAGCTGGGGTTGCTGGTACACCTGCATACCAGTGATCTGGTGAACTAGTCAATAGAGATGGTCAAGCAGAACTTCTGTTAACTGGGGAACAGACATACTCAGCCTCCCTGGTTTTCTCCAAAGACCTCCCTGTGTGAGGCAGGGAGGCAAAGCAGCATAGGATGAAGAGTGATGTAACTGAGGAGTTTAACAGGCAGTTTAAGAGAACATGTCAGGAGAAGGGGATACCACTTTGTTGGGGATTGGGGGATGTCTGGGATTGAAGACTCTTTAAGGGTGATGGACTTCACCTGAATTAGAGAGGGCCTGCTTGCTGGGGCAAAAGTTTGATGTCAATATCAGAGGTTTAAACTGACTGTGGCAGTGACTGAAACCAGGGAAAAGTGAGAGAAAGGGGATACTAGCTAGTATTCCCCCACATCTGGGGGCTTGGAACAACACAATGAGTGCAAAGGGGGGTTGTGGCTCCAACTGGACTAGGCAAGGAGACATTTGACAGGGAGAATGCAAAGTGTGCAAACACTGAAAAATACAAAAAGATGTGAAGACAAGGAAAGCACAAGAGTAATAGCAATGGTGGATTAGGGGTCAGATGGAAGTGGGTATGCCTTAATGTCAGGAGCATGAGTAACAAAATCAACAAGCTACAGGCATTGATGGCAGATGCTGAAGACATGGTGGCCATCACAGAAACATAGGCTTTGGAAAATAATGACTGGGACCTGACAGTCTCTGGGTACTCATTGTACAGGAGGGCTAGTGGAACAGGTAGAGTGGGAGGAGTAGCCTTTTTGTCAAGGAGGCTATCGAGGTGGTGGAAAATGGTTTGAACTGGCCCTTGGGGACAGAAAACCTCAGTCAAAGCTGAAGTCCTGGATTTCTGAAGAATGGACTTCAACAGCCTGAGGGAGCTGGTCAGGGAAAAGTTAGTAGGGGTGGACAACATGGGGTGGATGAGAGATGGGGGGTGCAATTAACCGAGCCATTCTTGAGGCATCTAAGTTATGTATGAGAATGGTAAACAAAAAGAACAGGTCAAGAGACCATTATGGTTCTCGGCAAGAGTGCGGGAAGTGGCAAGGGCAAAGAAAAAGGCCTGCTACAAGTATAAAGAAAAGCAGGGGGAGGAAGAATGAGGAGCATACATACTGAAAAATAGGGAGACAAGGAGGCTGGTTAGGGAGGCAAAAGTAGACACAGAGCTGCATACTGCATGTGGGGTCAAGAAAGGGGGAAAGCATTTCTTCTGATAAATTAGAGGAAAAAAGGAAGAAAGAAGGGAGAATCATAAGGTTACCTGAAGGGGGCAGGGTGACAATGGGCAAAAATCCTCCATCCTTAATAATTACTTTAGCTTAGTTTTCACCAAGGAGAACCATGGGCACTTGCATCAAAGTGGCCACTGTGGGGTTCCAGATACAAGGCAATCAATGTTTACACACAAAAGGATTCAGGAAACGCTGGCAGCACTAAAAATAGATAAGGCCCTGGGACCATATGTGTTGCATCTGAGGTTATGCAGAGGGTTTGTAGCAGAAATGGCTGAACCCCTCATAGGTCCATTCAACAGCTCTCTAAGGATGGCAGTGGTTCCAAAGGATTGGGGGGTGGCAGATGTTGTTCTACTCCATGGGGAGAGGGGACAAGGAACATGCAGGGAACTACAGACCTGTCAGTCTTACCTCTATGTAGGAAAGCTGATGGAGTCACTGGCCAAAGCGGATGTCATGGACTACTTGGAGAGCAATGGGCTCCAGGATAGTAAACAGCATGGATTCATAGCGGGGGAGGGTCTTGTCCCTAGGTGACAAAGGAATTAGATAGGGACCACACTGTGAATTTGCTCTACTTCAACTTCAGCAAGGCTTTCAACTTAGTGCCGCACAGATGCTTGCTGAAGAAGATCTGACTGCTGCTAAAGTCATAGTAAACTAGGTAGGTAACTGGCTAAAGGGGAGATAGGAAAGGGTCAGCAGAGAGGGAGTTCATGAGTGGAGTACCACAGGGATCTGTTCTGGGGCTGGTCCTCTTCAATATGTTCATTGGTGACATTGGTAAGGGTATCTGGGGCAGGCTGCATCTCTTTGCAGATGGCACTAAGCTCTGTTGGAGGGTGGATAAGGATGAGGGAATACAGCTAGTTGTATTGTTTTAAACACACAGTTAATAAGTAAGCAATAAGACATGACAGGGTGTGAATAATGGTGAAATAATCGCATGCATCAGGTGCATTAAATGCATCCGAAAAGTGCAATTATTTCACCATAATGGCATACCCCAGGAGTGTCTTACTGCACTTATAAACTGGCATTTAAATATATGACTTAAAATGAATGGAAATAAGAAAAAGTCTTTTAAAAAGATAGCAATTGGACCTTTTATTGAAATATACTTCCATTTTAACTCTGAATACAAAAATAGTCCCCATTCTAATAACTGTGGGGTTAGCTAAAAACATAAAACATAATGAAAATTGTGTGTGGCACACAGTTTTATAAGAAAAAAATGTTATCTTGCATTTTAAATCAATACGAGTCCTGTTTCTTAATGGAAATATGTCCAAAACTTTAAACCTGCCAGGTTGCCTTTTTTGGTGCAGGGGTGATAGATTTCACCTAAAAATACCCAGGTAAGATTCAAATGTATGTGCTTTTATAAACTATGGGAATGTATTTCAGCAGTTTGGATCTGCCTCTGCCTATGTGACTGTGTTTCCCACTTTAGCTCTTTGTCTATGAAGTATTAGAAAGTTGGCTTTTTATTTCCTGGCATCTGATTGGCTAGTACCCTTGCCAAGGGGGTACATTAACTTTCCATAGATGCCCAGGAAATAAAAAGGATCAGTCTATAGTGCCCCTTCACCCACTTACTTATGCTGGTGTGGTTGCCCACCCTGCTTCCTAATTGGCTAACACACATAAAATGTGTTCCACGCACACCCCATCATGCCTTATTGCGCTTATGAAATGGGCTTCTTCTTTTTTAAAACTTTTTACAGCTGGGAAAAGCATGTTTATATGTAGAAACAATATATTTACTTGTGTGCATTTATAATAAAATAGTCCTTCCACCTACTACAAATGATGTTATTGATGATGTCATTGTATTACAGTGTATAGTGGAATGCTGTTATGCATGAAATGCCATGCCTGGAATATGCTTGTTCTGCTGCAGAAGTTATGTCATTATGTTGTTCTGCTGCCGTAGTGATGTCGCTACTGCAGCAGAACTATTTGTAATCCTGGCACATTGTTTCTTTCCTCTATTTAATGCTGTGGTGACAGTATTCTAGAACCTCTAGATACTTTTCAAGTCAGTTTCATTATGAAAATGAGAGAAAAAAACACAAAGCACACATTTCACATACTTCTAGTATACACTACAAAAAATACAGGATGAACATCTTTATGTACAACCTGTGTGTTCTGTCACCTCGGGGTTCTGATTCCCATGGACCTCTTGAGCTTCACTCTCGAGGTCAGAGGGGATCAAAACCCCTCTGTGGCAGAACACACTGGTTGTGCATAGTTGCCCATCCATTATTCACTATGTTGCCTACTTTCTTCTTCTTGTTTTTTTTTCTGTTTTTCCTCACATTCAAGATATGGAATGTTTGTCATGGAATGTTTACCAAGGAATACATGGATTCAAAATTCTGCGCAGTTCCACTATTAGAATTTTACTCTCCTAACATACTACACACTCACACAACAAAGGTCTCTGTTACAGCCAGAGACTCAGTTATCTCACTGTCAGGGTAAGGAGAAGAGATTTCCCTGATGAACAGGTAAAGACAGAAGGGGGATTTTTCATTGTCAGCAAAGCAACAGTTGTAATGAAAACTATAAACAATACTTAATATTTCTAATTTGTTTTGTGTGTAAGGAGAATGCGATGATCAGGGAAATAACATTTAATTAATCTATTTTATTTTGTATTTAAGATAGTTTTATTTTTAGGGCCCAGTGCAAGTAAATGTGGTGCTTACAGTTACAGGGCAAAAAACAATGGCTGCCAGTTGAATTCCTAACATTCTATTGGTGTCATGATTCCAGTGGTGATCACTGCACATTTGGCAGCACTTTTTATTTTCCGTCTGTGGAATATAATTGCTACATGAACAACAGCCAATCAGAATTCAGGATTTTTCCTTACCATTTTATAAACTCAGTTATCTCACTGTCAGGGAAAGCAGAAGAGATTTCCCTAATGAACAGTTAAAGACAGAAGGAGGATTTTTCATGGTCAGCAAAGAAACAGTTGTAATGAAAACTATGAACAATACTTAATGTTTCTATTTTGCTTATGTGTTTAAGTAGTGTGTGATAATCAGGAAAACCAAATTTAATTAATTTGTTAAATTTTTTTATGTAAGGTAGTTTTATTTTTAGGGCCTAGTTGAAGTTTTTTTACTCTGTAAATATAGCAGACATGTTTGTGATGGAAGAGCAAGTCTGGTTGTAGGAGGACTGAAGAAGGATAATTTTGGTTGTAGAAGGACTTATTTGCTCATTGTGTGATGTGATTTAGGACCAGGATGACAATACATTATGCACTAGTATCACCTGATTGGTTTTAACCAATTAATGTTCTTTGATTTTTAGACCCATTTTTTAATTATAAATAGTGCAGGGGAGAGCAATAGTCTAAGTATGCAAGAAAACACAATGGGGTGTGCATTGAACAGATTTGACTGCACACCGAGGGGCGTAGTAAGGCACGAGGCCACAGACTGAGTGCTTTAATCTCCTAGAAATACAGTCAGATCTGTTCAATGAACACCCCAGAGTGTCTTATTGCCCTTATAAAACGGGGTTCCTTTTTTAAAATATTTTTCTGACAAAAATAAATATGGTTAGATATGTAAAAACAGATACTGTATATTTAGCTTAACTTATGGCAAAATAGTCCTTTGGCCTGCTAGAGAATGATGCCATTTTTATGTTGACTGTGCACATGCGCAAGAAACATATTGCAGCAGCTTGCCAGAAACAGGTTGTTGAGGTGCGGCACTGTTGTGGCCAATGTCCCCACAGCCTTTAAAGGCTTAGAAACATAGAAACATAGAATTTGACAGCAGATAAGGACCGCTTGGCCCACTCAGCTTGGCCCGCTTTCCCCAAGGGGGTGGCACGCTGCTACTGACACTAGTTCAGCCAGCATGCCAGCACCTTGAAATGTTTCAGCCACTGCAATTAGGGGCCACCTTGTCATTGCAGTGTCAGCCATTCGCTGCAATGAGGGAGTGACCCATCATTGCAGGGTGGAAGGTTGGCACTGTAATATTGTTTGTGAACATTGCAGTGGCTAGCTGCTGTGTTCATAAACAATATTCATGAGCCCCCAGTGCTGAGGGGGTGCCCAATCCCCCTCAGCAGCATGTGCCCCCTCCACAACAGTGTTTTTGCTGACGGGGGCCCCAATCCCTGTCGGCTTCAGTCCCCCTCCAAATGAAAGTTGCAGATGGGGGAGCCCACTCCCCATTGGCATTATGTCCCCCTCCCAGTTTGTTTTGCCGACGGGGGAGTCCACTCCCCATTGGCATAATGCCCGCCCAAAAATCCAGTAGATTTGTACCAAGGGGGTGCCCAATCCCCCCCCGGCTCTTGCGTCCCCCTTTTGTGCTGATGGGGATGCCCAATCCCCCATTGGCTACAGCTTCCCCCCAAAAAAACACTCTGTTGGCATGCTAGGAACCCACCCCAGTGTGCCACATGCCCCAGTAAAAAAAAAAAAAGTCCCGTGATGTTATTGTTTTTTTGTAACCTGTGAAAAAAGAAAATGGTCCCTCGCAGTCTCCCTGCCCCCTCCCACAACCTGCGCCACCCACTGCACACCCTGCCTCCCCACATCTCCCTCACCCCATACTTACCTCCAGAGTCCGGCTCAATGATCTTTGGTGGACCGGGAACACATCTGCACTCTTCAAAGCTGACTGCGAACTGAGGAAATGCCAGCAAGCTGTGCAATGGTATAAACAAGGTTTTTTCAACTTTGATGCATATCTCAGGCATTTTTTGGAATTTTGGCACCACATTTTTTACATGGGGTGTTTGAGACCCCTCCTCATGAATTCAGGCACTGCCATAGTGTTATTCTGTCCCAAAACATGATTTTGCAGTCACTGCGTGGAATCAACATTCAGGACCGATTAACAAAACGACAGTGCCAGTGTTCATGAGGTGGGGTCTCAAAAAGTGTATATTGCAAATTTGGTGGGGAAAATCAAACAAATGACTGTTTTATGACCGTGCATTGCGCAGTTGCTATGCACGCTCATAACTTTGCCAATCTGCAATATTTTCACTCCAGATTTTCAACTTTGCCATTTTTACACACCTCCTTATGAACAGTATAGCTGTCATTTTTGACATCCTGGACGAAATATGTTTTCGCTCTTCCGGCGCAGAATAGGGCAGTCGCTGTGGGAAATCAGTGTTCAGGACACATTAAGAAAATCACAGTGAAACTGTTCATGAGCAGAGGTCCTAAAATGCTATATTGAAAATTTTGTAATGAAACTCCATAAAATGACTGTGGTACGAGTGTGCATTGTGCAGTTTCCATGCACCCTTGTAACTTCGCAAATGAGTAATATTTTCACACCACATTTTCAACAGTGGCATTTTTTCACACCTGCTTATAAACAGTACAGCTGTCATTTTTCACATCCTGTCCAAAATGTGTTTTCACACTTCTGGCGCAGAATACCACAATCACTGTCAGAAATCAGTGTTTGGGACAGATTAGGATAGAGTGAGTGAGAGAGGTGGAGTGACCGAGCTCAACTGAGCTCTGTTGGGACTGCTGTGGATTTCTTTGTGGGCAGGAAAAAGGAGCCAATGCAGGCAGGATCCCAATACAAAACAGCAGCCTACATCACCTGGAGACACAGAACGAGCGAGTGAATAAGTGGGGGAGAGTGAGTGAGCTCAACGGAGCTCTGTTGGGACTGCTGCAGATTTCTTTGTAGGCAGAAAAAGGCAGCAATGCATGCAGGGTCCCAGAACAAAAGAGCAGCCTGCAGCGGCAGAAGAAAAAGAATGAGCGAGTGAGATGGGGGGTGAACGAGCTCAACGGAGCTCTATCATGACTGCTGCAGATTTGTTTGTGGGCAGAAAAAGGTAGCAATGCAGGCAGGGGTCCAGTACAAAAGGGCAGTCTGCAGCCCGGCCAGAAACGGAACAAGCGAGTGAGAGTGGGGCAGTGAGCAAGCTCAACAGAGCTGTGTTGAGACTGCTGCAGATTTCTTTGTGGGCAGAAAAGGTGCCAACAAAGGCAGGAGTCCAGTACAAAAGGGCAGCCTGCAGCGCCAGGAGAAACAGAATGAGTGAGTGAGACAGGGGGAGTGAGCAACCTCAACGGAGCTCTGTCGGGACAGCTGTGGATTTCTTTGTGGGCAGAAAAAGGTGCCAAAGCAGGCAGGAGTCCAGTACAAAAGGGCAGCCTGCAGCACCAGGAAAAACACAATGAGCGAGTGAGAGAGGGGGAGTGAGTGAGCTCAATGGAGCTCTATTGTGACTGCAGTGGATTTCTTTGTGGGCAGGAAAAGGTGGCAATGCAGGCAGGAGCCCAGTACAAAAGGTTAGCCTGCAGTGCCGGCAGAAATGCAATGAGCTAGTGAGAGATGGGGAGTTTGCGAGCTCAACGGAGCTGTGTCAGGACTGCTGCAGATTTCTTTGTAGGAAGAAAAAGCTGTCAATGCAGGCAGAAGCCTAGTACAAAAGGGCAGGCTGCAGTGCCAGGAGAAACAGAATGAGTGAGTGACACGGGGGAGTGAGTCACCTCAACAGAGCTCTGTCAGGACAGCAGTGGATTTCTTTGTGGCCAGAAAAAGGTGCCAACGCAGTCAGGAGCCCAGTCCAAAAGGGCAGCCTGCAGCACCAGCAGAAACAGAATGAACGAGTGGGAGGGGGAGTAAGCGAGCTCAATGGAGCTGTGTCGGGACTGCTGTAGATTTCTTTGTGGGTAGAAAATGCCGCCACCAGAGGCAGAAGCCCAGTACAGAAGGGCAGCCTGCAGTGCCAGGAGAACCAGAATGAGTGAGTGAGTGGGGGGGAGTGACCCACCTCAACGGAGCTCTGTTGGGACAGCTGCAGATTTCTTTGTGGGCAGAAAAAGGTGTCAATGCAGGCAGGAGCCCAGTCCAAAAGGGCAGCCTGCAGCACCGGGAGAAACAGAATGAGTGAGTGACACAGGGGAGTGAGCGTCCTCAATGGAGCTCTGTCAGGACAGCTGCAGATTTCTTTGTGGGCAGAAAAAGGTGTCAGTGCAGGCAGGAGCCCAGTACAAAAGGGCAGCCTGCAGCACTGGGAGAAACAGAACGAGCCAGTGACAGAGGGCCAGTGAACGACCTCAATGGACCAACGCAATTGACATTCGGCATTGGCAAATGCTTGTTTTTTTTTTTTTTGCTTTAGGACCTTTGCCCTTGTTTGACAACTATAGTTGTAGTTTGCTTCTTTGGAAGAGTGTCAGTGAGCAGCAACTGTACCCATACTCCCTTCCCCCATAGTGCAGTAGTTAGTGGCTAACTTTGGCTGCTTTATTTGGCAAACTCCTGGATTATGTGTTGTAAGATGGTACCAGTGTCCTGTCCAAGCTTACATCGGAAGAGAGTGAGGTTTTCTGCAGCATTGAGCACTGTGTGGAAGTGGGAACTTAGACCATAAGTGCGATCATTGAAAACACAGAAAATATTTGTTACTAAGAACAGTATTGTACTCTGTTTTTGATGAGTTATGGCTAATATATTTTTTTTTATTTGAGTGAGTTGGAGGCACTTCACAGTTATAGCAAGTGAGTAATGAGGGTGAGTGAGTGAAAGAGTGGAGGGGGAAGGAGGAGTTCAGTTTTAATAAGATAGATAATGTGTAACAGACTACAGGGAGGAAAAATACAGTTAATTTAAAATGGTATGAGGAATTGTGTTTCTTTTACTGCTAAAAGTGACACAATTGCTTTTACAAGGGTTCATCAGTTTGGTACCATTCTTCATTAATATGGGGGAAAAAATGACGGCAATTTTAAAAATGAGAGTGCTAAATAGCACACTGATTTTATTTGCCGTGCATCTGGTTTTGGAATGCTTCTCTTTATCTGTGTATCAGATGGATCGGATGCACAGGTAACAGCCATTCAAGACACAGGGCTTTCTCGCCCCATTTTATGAATAGAGAATAATGTATGGTGAGGAGTGTATTGAGTGTTTTTTTTTTTTTGCACACCTAAGGTGTATGATGACCATAAACCTTGAGAACAAATCTCAAGAGGTTTATACAGTACAAAGAAACATAGAAACATAGAACATAGAAACATAGACTTTGACGGCAGATAAGGACAGCTTGGCCCATCTAGTCTGTCCATTTCCCTACCTACAGGATAGGCCGTAGATCCTAGTTAACCAACAGCCTAGTTCTTCCTACCCCCCACAAGAATTGCCTTATGTCTGTCCCATGCATTCTTGAATTCTCCCACAATTTTAGACCCCACAACCTCATCAGGAAGGCTGTTCCATGCATCCACTACCCTCTCTGTGAAATAATACTTCCTCACATTGCCCCTGAACCGGCCCCTTCTATCTCACATAGCAAGGGTGTGTAATAAAAAGTACATTTTTACACCACTCACCAGGTGTGTGTTGTGCAGGGATGACCTGGGGTGATTGGGCACGAGGCCACAGACGCTATCCCAGCACGATACACACACTCGGAAGTACATTATTCCTATTATACAATGGCTTGGACTTTTGTAATGAAAGAACAGAGTCAAGTTATGCATTTTAAGATGATTTTAATAAATAAAATTATTAAATTACCTTATGCTGCATTAAATAGTTCCCCTTTAAAACTGTTAAATTAGGTGTACTCTAAAATATTTTCATAAATAGTTAAAACACTTTAATAAATATAACTTGTAAAGCAGTTCTGAACCATTTGGGGTAAATATAATAGTATAACAGTTTTGGAAATAATATAAAAGCATTATTTAACATTTCAGTAACTGTAAATGCCTCTGTAAATGAACTTGTGCTTAATCTGAAACTTTAGAAAGTTCAACTAGTTAAGTTTTTAGAATGTTTATATTGGAGGTGCATTAGATAGGAGAACAGCTGCAAGGGAGTCTGAGCTGGATGTAATTGACCACCTAGGGACAAATGACTTGGCTCATCATGAGATTAGAGCAGTGCAGGAGGACATTGCAGAGTTGGGGAGGGGTCTAAGACAAGTAGCACACACAGTATCCTTCTCAGAGGTGCTGCCTGTCAAAGGCATGGGGGAGGCGAGGGTAATTAGCACCATGCAGTTTAATGAATAGTTGAAAAATGGTCAGAGCACAGGGTTTGGCTTCATTGGACTGTTCCACCTGAGGGAAACCAGCCTATACTGGCAGGATGGTCTGCATCTGTCCAGGAAGGAACAAGTCTTTTGAGCAATCGGTTTAAATGCTTCATTGGCAAGCTTTTAAACTAGTCAAAGGGGGAGGCACTGACAAGCAACAGGAAAATCCCAGCCTCTCCCTACAAAACCGGGTACTAAATGAGAAAAAAACCCAGGTAGAACGGTTAGTGGGAGATGCTGCAACAGAAGGTAAAGCCATCAAAAAATGGAGATCAATGAGTACCAATGCCCATAGTCTGGGTAACAAGCTTCCTGAATTAGTGGCCTTGATGGAGGAGGAACATCTGGATATCGTGGCAGTCACAGAAACATGGTACACACAAAACCATGACTGGGACGTAAACAAACCAGGATACAGTATCTACAGGAGGGACAGGGATGGTAAAAGAGGAGGAGGAGTAGCTCTTTAAATAAGAGAAGGAATAAAAGCAACAGAACGAAAGGGTAAACAGGGAGGAGGAGAAGAAGCACTGTGGGTAAATTTGGAGACAGGCAATGGCACCACAATCCGCACAGGGGTTGTATACAGACACCCTTCTCAGGGGGAGGAAATGGACAAGGAAATGATAGAAAGTATACTTAGAATGGCAGAAAAAGGTGAGATATTGCTGATGGGTGATCTGAATATGCCAGATGTTAACTGGAGTACAGTTGCAGCTGCCACTCAAGAGTGGAGTTATTCTAGATGCCTACAGGGGCATGCCTTAGACAACTAGTATTGGAGCCCACTCAAGAAGGAGCAATATTAGACTTGATTCTCTCAAATGGAGATGGAGAGAGGATCACAGATGTAGAAGTGGGTAGCCATCTGGGAACTAGCGACCATCGAACAGTATGGTTCACAATAAACACAGCAATAGAGTCAAGCCATACAAAGACAAAAGTACTGGACTTTAGGAGGGCTGACTTTGCTAAAATGGGTGAGTGCCTAAGGAATGCACTAGCAAATGGGCAGGAAGGAGGGGTGGAAGAACAATGGGGAATAATAAAACTGCCATCACAGAGGTAACGAGCCTTTGTGTGAAACAAATAAACAAACGAAACGATGTAAGAAACCACTATGGTTCTCAAAGAGTGGCAGTAGAGGTTCAAGAAGAAAAAGCATTCAGGAAGTACAAGGAATCTCAGAAGGAGCAGGACAGGAACTGTATCAGTTAAGCAAAAGGAGGCTGGGAAGGCAGTCAGAACAGCAAAGGCCCAAACCGAGGAAAAGATAGCCAACTCAGTTAAGAAGAGGATAAAACCTTTTATGGGTACATCAGGGCGAAGAGGAAGACCAAGGGAGGGATAGTGAGGCTTAATAAAGGGAGGGAGGGTGGGCAGAGGGAGACTGTGAAAACGCAGAATACTAAACAAATATTTTTGCTCAGTATTTACAAATGAAGAGGGGAGGTACATAAAACAAACAATAGAAACACTGTATACAGAAGTTGATACCAGCCCATTTACAGAAGAAAGGGTTCTGAAAGAACTCTTAAAACTGAAGGTGGACAAAGCAATGGGGCCTGATGGGATTCATCCCAGAATTCTAAGAACTAAGGGTAGAAACTAGTGACACCACTGACTACCCTTTAACAAATCATGGGTGGATGGGGTGGTACCCGAGGACTGGAGGAGGGCAGATGTGATTCCCCTTCACAAAAGTGGGAGCAAGGCAGAAGCAGGAAACTACAGACCTGTTAGTTTAACCTCAGTGATAGGGAAAATGATGGAATCACTTCTGAAGGAAAAGAATTGTCGAGTATCTAGAGGCCAGAGGGGCACAGGACCCTAGGCAGCATGGATTCACAGCGGGAAGGTCATGCCAGATGAATCTGATAGATTTCTTTGACTGGGTGACCAAAGTAGTAGATCAGGGAGGGGCTGTGGACATGGTCTACCTAGACTTTAGCAAGGCATTTGACACAGTCCCACACAAAAGATTAATATACAAGTTAGCCAGCCTGGGAGTGGGTCCCAAGATGACAACCTGGGTAAAGAATTGGCTGGAGAATAGGACACAGAGAGTAATAGTAAATGGAGTCCACTCTGAAGAAAGGGGGGTTACTAGTGGGGTACCGCAGGGTTCAGTATTAGGACCGGTCCTCTTCAATGTCTTTATAAGCGACATTGCAGAGGGACTGGAAGGAAAAGTATGTCTCTTTGCAGATGACACAAAGATCTGCAACAGAGTTGATGCACAGGGTGGGGTGGAAAGGATGAGAAGGGACTTGGCAAGGTTAGAGGAATGGTCAAATGTATGGCAGCTTAGATTCAATGCTAAGAAGTGCAAGGTAATGCACCTGGGAAACAAAAACCCCGGGAAGAGTACACAATGGGGGGTGAGATACTAACAACAACAAAAATGGAAAGGGACCTGGGGGTAGTCATATCAGATGACCTAAAGGTGGGCAAGCAATGTGAGAGGGCAGCAAGGAGGGCTGGGGGGATACTGGGATGCATAGGGAGAGGCATCACCAGTAGAAAACAGGAAGTTATTATCCCTCTGTACAGACAGCTGGTGAGACCCCATCTGGAGTACTGTGTGCAGTTCTGGAGACCCAATCTCCGCAAGACATAGACAGGATGGAAGCTGTCCAGAGGAGGGCAACTAAAATGGTGCAGGGTCTGCACCGGAAGACATATGAAGAGAGATGAAAGGAGCTTAATATGTATAGCCTCGAGGAACGGAGGGAGAGGGGGGACATGATAGAAACGTTCAAGTACCTCAAGCGAATCAACAAAGTCCAAGAGGGTAGCATCTTTCAAAAAAAGAGATGTGCAAGAACAAGAGGCCATGATTTGAAGATAGAGGGGGGGCGGCTCAGAGGTAATTTAAGGAAGTATTTTTTCACAGAGAAGGTTGTGGATGCATGGAACGGCCTTCCGGAGGAGGTTGTGGAGTCAAAATCCGTGGTGGAATTCAAGCATGCATGGGACAGTCATAAGGCAATTCTAGGGGGTTGGGGTAGGAAGAAGTAGGCTGCTGGTTAACTAGGATCTGCAGCTTATCCAGTAGGTAGGGAAATGGGCAGACTGGGTGGGCCAAGCGGTCCTTATCTGCCGTCAAATTCTATGTTTCTATGTTTCTATATTGTTTTGCTGTTTAGGGTTTGTAAACATTGAATATGTACATGCTGTTGCCTTGAATCAGATAGTGCGGGTTGCTGTTTTCTCGTATGGTGCTTTTTGTGCTGTAGCTGCAGGTCAGTTGATTTTCTCCTCCATCGGTCTTGCTGGTTGCCATGGATTCTGTGACTCTTGAACTAGGTGGTTCAGCGGTTAAGGCAGTCGCATTTTCATTGGTGGATGCAGTCACATGGCAAGTGGTTACGTGGAGGTCAGTTAGTGCGTGGGTTCGAGTTGGGTTACTGGGATTTTCAGCTGCACCCGAGAGGATCGCACTCCATCTACTTCTTTCTTGCATGGTATGTCTCCAATAACTTTTTAAGGATGATTCATGTTTGTGTCCTGTCATGGACATTATCTGGTGACTTTCGAGCCCCGCATTGCTTAGCAGTTGTATAGCGGTGGCTCATAGGCAATGGTTAGTATAGTTTGTTGCTAGGCCAGTAGCTCTGCAGATTTTAGGGAGCATGGTGGCTAAGCAGTTTACTCCTACTGGCTCTAGCGTATACCAGATTCATTCCTGCTCCCAGTTTGGCTGAAGATCTACGAGGATGCAGAAACAGGCACAGAGTATTTCCAATGAGCTTTGATAGGTACTTTTTCAGGGCTGCGACTGGGCAGTGTGGGTGGTCTGCTGTTTGGAACATGCTGCCTCTGTATTTGTCACGATTTTTCTCCATGGGGTCGCTATGGTTTTTGGTCTTCTCATTGAAGTTTAGCATGACATATTGAAGACTATTTTCTGCTGTTAGAAATTCAAAGCTGGTTGCTTTTAATTGTCTCTGCCCCTTGCAGCTGCATCTGACAAAGTGTAGCTGCAGTTCTAGGCAGATGTGGCATAACAGTCCTTCAGGGGTGCCGGGGCTTAAGGCTGGAGAGTGATGGAGAGTGATGGAGAAAGTAGAGATCAGAGCTGGTGAGTGGAGGGTGATGTTTCATTTTATCTTTACCCTCCCTTCTTAGGTTTTTTATTTGAGCACAGAAAATGCTGTTTGCATTGTGGAGTTCAGTGCTTGTGAGTATGTTCAGATTGCAGCTGAGAGGAGGTTAGTTCAGATGTCAGTTGATCCCCACTCTTAAACCGACAAAGCTGCTGATGCCGTATTGTGTTCCCACCGTACGTCTGACAGATGCATAGAATTTGTGGAGAACATTATTTAAGTCTGTAGGACTTACTGTTTGCAGGTCTATTTTTGTTTGGGTTTCTTGAAGCCAGTCAGAAAAGAATTTCATGGCCCAGTTCGTTTGCTCGCGTTCTTCTATTTCAAGGTGTCTTTTCTTTTCTTTTGTTTTTTAGGATGGCTTTCATTCCTGTCATTTTCTTTGCCTTCTGGGAACATTTTCCTGAAGGATGCCATCATGAACAGAGTGAAGTTTAGTGGCAGTAAGTCAGACATTTATGGCTGCTACGAGTTCTGTCAGACGGTCTGTCAGAATAACAGCTTTTTTGCTGTGAACAGCTGTTTACATAAGGATACTGTACATCAAGGATGTCTGGTTTGTGGTGAGGTTAATGGGTGACTGGCACTAGATCCATGAGGTTATGCCAGGATAACCTCACGGCTGTAGTGTCTAATTGAGTAGACAGAAAGCTAGATATTTTAATGCCATTGTACAATATATTTTTTATAATTGCTGGTTACTGAGTAAGTTGGCCAACTACACATATCTATCTTATTCACATGTGTGTGCGTGTGTATGTAATAGATAACCCACTCTAAGGAGTGCGGTCACACTCTGATATAAACACGCATTGTTGTGCGTTAACCACCCAAGGTGTGCATATATTGGAGTGCAACTGCACACCCTAGAGTGGGTTATCTATCTTACAAAATGGCAAAATTGTTTTGGAGGGGGTGAAAGTGTAGGTGTACAGTCGCGCTCTGATATATGCATGGTCATGTGATGTGTTTCAACCAACCAGCAGAGATAAATTGTCCTACCCATTATATATATATATATATATATATATATATATATATATATATATATAGGTGTGTGGGCAGTATTCGATTGGGTGTGCACTGGTCTGTATTTTACTCACAATTTATTAAAAATACAGAATTTGTGTTCTGTACTGTTGCCAATGTGGTCATGAGATAGTGTGCATAAAAAAAGGGTGTATGTATTTTTATTTTATTGTGGCAACATTTTAATAATAAAAATAGCCTTAAAAAAAGCAGCCATTTTGTGACATGACTGTGCTACACATCTTGGTGACCATTAAATTTACTGTATTTAAAGCACAATATTAAAGTTTTCTTTTTTAGTGGACAGAGTGGATGTGTAACTGTCCCCCAGTGATTATTGATTTTATGCAGATGTAATTACATTTACATGACACCACATGTAATTTATTACTTTCGTGCATTACTGTGGTGTCTTATACAGCTGCATAATTTCTTTTGTGTATTCTGCCTTTATGTTTTGAGGTTTTTTTCAGTGTCAATTCACATTGCTTAATGTGTTTCCCCCACACAAGTCTGCAGTCTAAATGCAGTGGTACATAAAGCCTGCTAGGAGCGGCAGCAGCATCAAAAGCTGTGGCTCTTGCTGTCATGTCCATGTTACCCACATAGATGATGATGATGCTGGTATTGGTACAAATAGCTGGGACCCGAAGGTGATATCAGGCATTCAGTTTTGGTACTCTGGCTCTAAGCCAAACTGTTCTCTTCCCACTGCTTTCCCAGTTACCATTCTTAAAAACAGGTAGAATGAAGCAGCATCTATTTAAAATCTGGTGTGCTGCACAGGAGTTTGGACGAATCTCAGAGGTCTCCAGTTACTAGAAAACATGATTTTCAGCATTCTGCTACAAAACAGCAAGTTAAAATTCTGGGAGGCATATTAAATAGTGACTCTAAAGTGCAGCAGTTATTCTGTGTCATTTTGGGGACAGAAAAAGTAAAGTAGTCACCTTAAGATTTCATGGTCCTGCTGTTTGTGAAGGGGACCCTCTTCAAAATAGAGGATGACTGGCTTAGTGGGCTGTACAGCATAATGAGTATATTTTAAAGGTGTCAGCGTGGCTCAGTTGGTAGCACATCTGCCTCTGGACCAGAAGGTCGTGGGTTCTCGTCCCACACCTGGATTGGACTTGCACCTAAAAATCGCTGGCATCTGAGTGCAGTATTGGGGAGTGCTGTACTGATGGGGTGTGCTGTCCTTCGGCTGAGATGTTAAACTGAGGTCCCTTCTGCCCATCCTGGTGGGTGTCCAGGTGGAAGTAAAAAGAACCCACGGCACTCTTCGCAAATAGTAGGGAACATTCCCAGTGTCCTGGCCAACATTCCCCTTCCCATAAACTGGTTCATGCAATTATCCAGGCTGTGTGTGGGTGATGATGTGCGATATGGCCGCCACCACACATTCAGTCACTTCACTACCAGTCTAGCATTGCTTGTAAAGCGCTTTGGATGTATGAAAAGTGCTATATAAATGCTGATTCTTCTTCTTCTAAAGTTTTGTTTGGGAAGTATATCAGCAGAACTTCCCTCTGGTTCTAGCACTGTGTAAATGGGGCATATTAAATAGTATAGTTTAAAGTTGTGTACAGGCAGTATATCAGCAGAACTTTCTTCTGGTGTGGTTAGTGTTTAAATGGGGCATATTAAATACTATATTTTAAAGTTTTGTTTAGGAAGTATATCACCTGAACTTTCCTCTGGTGCTGTCACTGTTTAATTGGGGCATATTAAATAGTATAGTGTAAAGTTGTGTATGGGAAGTATATCAGCAGAACTTTCTTCTGGTGCTGGTAGTGTTTAAATGGGGCATATTAAATAGTATATTTTAAACTTTAGTTTGGGAAGTATATCAGCAGAACTTTCCTCTGGTGCTGGCATTGTTAAATGGGGCATATTAAATACTATCTACTATAGTGCAGCAGTTGTGTTCTATCATCTTTGGGGGCAGAACAGTTAAATTTGTGTGTTGTCTCATGGCCCAGCTGTTTGTGAAAGGACCATCTTCAAAATGGGGCTGTGAATATATGTGACCGGTCCAATCAAATGGAGTTTTGTTTGAGATTTATAGTTTTTTGTTTACAATCCATGCAGTGGGTCTTCATTGTATAATTTGATTTTTTCAGAATAATGCTAATATTGGTGAACTTTCCCCTGGTGATGATTTTAATCATGTTTAAATGGGGAAAAACAACACCTGTGGGGTTCCTACTGGTAAATTCTAAGAATATGTATTTGTTGAATGAATGCTGCACTTGTTGATGTGATGGTGGCTCTATTTTAGAAGTGTGTATATGGAATGAATATAAAAGTTGCACTCTTAAAATGTTTTAAATAAAAATAAATGCAATTTGTGAGAGATGCTTGTAATTTTTGGAAAGAAGGGGTGATGCTGGCTCCGGTTAAGGTAGGGGTGTGTGGGTGTGTGTGTGAGCGCGCGCGCGCGGTGTGTGTGTGTGTGTGTGTGGTGTTATTTTAAAATGATAAAATTGCCTTCCTTGATGTAAGATTATAAAGGAGCATCATTGTATTGGCATACTGAACTAGGGGATCAGGTGTGGGTGGTGGCATAACATATTGGAACTGTCTGAAATAAAAAAAACTACAGCAATGGGACCTACCTCAAAAATGCTTCTTATGTCATTGGTCAGTTCATTCGAGGTTATGAGGGGTTACCACATGTAGGAATGAGACTGCTTCTAAACTAGACATCAAGTGGTGGCATAATATGTTGTAACTGTTTAAAAATAAAAGAATACAGCACTTGGGTCTACCTCAAATGGCTGCTCACTGCATGGGGGGGGTACCATGTATAATAACTGGGTCATTGCCCTGGTATACTAGTGCCTGTAGGGCAACATCATTGTTTTGAATTCATCTGGCAAAAACATTTTCCTGATTTATTTATAATAAGACTGTTTCTAAATTAGCTGTCAAGTGATGGCACAATATGCTGGAACTGTTTAAAAATTAAAAAATACAGCACTTGGGCTTACTTCAGAAAGGCTGCTCATGGCATTGCTTAGCACATTCAGGGGTATGGGAGGGCTACCATGTGTAGTGCTGGAATCTGATCATTGCCTGGGTGTACTAGTGCCAGTTGGGCAACATCAGTGGTTTGGATTCATCTGGCATAAACATTTAGCAGATTTATTTGTAATGAGACTGCCTATAAATTAAATGTCAAGTGTTGGCATAATATCTTGGAACTGTTTAAAAATTAAAAAAAACACATCACTTGGGCCTGACTCAATCAGTTTGGATGTGGCATTCCATGTGCAGTACAAGAACCCTGCAGCAGCGGTGTCCCTGTGATACACATAGTGGTGAGCACAGGGTAGGTCTGTGTGATATTTTGGCTACATTTTCCCCATAATGGCTGGCACTGTTTTTTTTTTTTTTTTTTAGTCTTTGGTAACTGGGTAAGGCCCACTAAGCAAAAGTGCCTGTTTTCTGGGGTGACCTGGGAGCACTGGGTGGTTAAGTGACTTGGTCAGAGTCATACAGTATGCAAGTGGAGGTTGTGAGAATCAAACTCAGGTCTGGGCTGCTGGATGTACCAAGCTCGTTCACACCTCGTTCCTCTAACCTCTAGGCTACACTGCCTCCAAAATACCAGGGGACACCATACAGTGCCTGCATCTACAGTTATCAACACCAAACAGCTTGCATGGGTGCTTTCTGGTTGGTAACTGTGATTGGGCCTGCCCTCAGTTTGACTCTGTGGAGGTACAGTGATGTCAAAATGACCCCTGATGTGGCACAGTACTGTATGTGTATTAGCTGTTTGGTTGATAATAAGCTAGTAATAAAAGTTGTACCATGCATTTCACATGTTGCATTGCTACTGTGGTGTCCACTTTACCCACAATAGTTTTATGAAACAGAGATGGTCACATAATAAATCAAGTAAATCAAGTGATTTGTTCATGTTTATCTTTCTACTTAATGTCCAGCTTAACTGTGAAAGGCATGTAGACTGGACATGAATAGTATAAGCATGAAGTAATGAAACTTTGGTAACGTCCTGTTTGTATTTTTAGTGCTGTTTACTTTGGAGGATAGATAGAAACACATAGGTATGGAAGAACATCAAATCATTAGATGTTGCAAACAAATACACTTAAACAGAAGACATAGACACTGCATTTGAACATTTTATTTATTACTAGAAATGGGAAATAATGCATAATGGACACCGAGTTACCCACGAAAGTAGTTTACATGTCATAAATAATTGTGCCATTTTTCCAAACTTGGAAATACAGAACTATCTTTATATTTTGTATTATGCAACTACCACATAAACACATTAAAATTAAGGTTGAGTCATGCCTAATTATAAACTTTTTTTGAGTGTATGAATGTCACACTTCATCTCTCGAATACTGTCTACACAGCTATATATATATATATATATATATATTTTTTTTTTTTTTTTACCTTGGCTGGGCTGATGGAGTGGGAGAAATAACTGCAGCTATTTACTGGAGTACATGTGTGATGGAAAGAGAGAGAGAGAGAGAGAGAGGAAGGAGGCCGGGAAGTGTTCACACTCTGAAGTCTCTCCTCCATACTTTCTCTACTCACTCATACAGTTGCTCTTGATACAGGGGTGGACTTCTATCTGTTGCCTTCTACCCTACACTAACACTAATGCAGTCCCTCTCCCTCATTCATTAGTCTCTACTTCCTGCTTCCAATATTATTGCATTGTTGCGCACTGTTTAATGTTCTTTTGCTCTTCTTTCTGCAATTTATTGTATTGTAATTTTATTACTTAGAAGCATGTTCCTGTAATTTGCTTATTTTGTAATAATTATTTCCATATTATTGTTTTATTTTTGTACATTGTGTTTCATATTTGCACTGTTTTCTACTCTTCCGCTTCCCCAGGATGCATCTGAAAATGAGCTGATACCAGCTCAGTATGCCTTTTCAGGTAACACTTTTGAAATAAATAAATAATAAATAAACGTGAATCAGGGTGAGAGAGAGAGAGCGAGCAGGAGACAGAGAGAGAGATGTGCGATGTGGAGAGAGGCATCTTCACTGTGTGCAGGGAGAGAGACAGAGAGAGTGAATGAAGGAATAGAAACAGAATTTAATGGCAGATAAGGACCACTTGGCCCATCCTGTCTGCCCATTTCTCCCTACCTACACTATTACATCAGACCATGCCCAATCTACAGCTCTTTCTCCCTACCCCCTTCCTTTCCACCATGATTCCTTTGTGCTTATCCCATGTATTTTTGAACCCCACCACTGTTTTTGCCCCCATCACCTCTGCTGGAAGGCTATTGCAGGAATCCACCACTATTTCTGTGAAGTACTTCCTCACATCTCTCCTGAATCTACCCCCCTCAGCTTCATAGCATGTCCACTTGTTCTTGAGCACCTTTTCTTCTGACAAATATTCCCCTCCTGTACCTTATTTATACCCATGAAGTATTAAAAGGTCTCTATCAAATCTCCTCTCTCCCCCTCCTCTGTTCCATGGTGTACATATTGCTGTCCTTTATTCTCTCCTCATAGGGATTTTGATGCAGACCCTGCACCAGTTTTTAGTTGTCCTCTTCTGGACCACCTCCACTTTGTCTAGGTCCTTCTATACATCTGGGCCCAATTCTCAAAGTCCTTAGACGGATGCAAGATGCCAGCATTAAACATAAATGATGCAAGTGGTACCTTGTGTCAAAAAATGCACCCTGTGTTATTGTGAAAAGCAGCCTGCCTCAAATGCAAGCTGCATGTGCCAAAGAGGGCTTGCACCAGCCCTGCACCATAAAATGGGCTGTGGCATGGTGCTAGAGGGGATTGTGGCAGATGTAGGCTGCCACATACCCTGACTTGGCATTCTCAAAACCCTCCCAGAGGGTAAATGTCTAAGTACCGTTAGACTAGCCAAGGGCTGGTGTAGGGGTACTTAGAAATCCTCTGGGAGGGGTGCGCCAATGTGCCATGCCCCTCCAGCGCCAATCCCTTTATGAATATTTGTCATAATGTCCCTGGTAGTCTAGCTCCTCTCCATCCCTGATACCCTGTTATGTATAATTAAACAGCCCTGGTGGCTAGTGGCCCCACCATCCCCACTCCCCTTATATAGTAAACTAGCACCCCTCCCAAGCCTCAATCTTCATATAACAGAATTGTTATTATTTTCATGTGGTCCAGTGGCTTCCCACCCCAGCAGGCAGTGCCCTACCACCCCACTTCCCCATCCCGATCCTGGCCAGCGACTGGCCAAGTCCACTGCTCACTACCAAGGCCAGCCACTGACTGAGCTGTCACTGAGCTCATACTTATATACAGTAGGCTCTCAGTGATCGACAGCCTGTGAATCACTGAGTGTGTACTGTAAACGAGTATGCACTCAGTGATAGCTTAGTCAGCAGCTGGTCATGTTGGTGAGTGGTGAACTGTGCCAGTCGCTGGCTGGGATCAGGATGGAGGAGCAGGGTGGTGGGGTGCTGCCTGCCGGGGGGGCAGGGGGCCAGTAGACCACCACAGACATAATAATGATTCCATTATGGCAGATCAGGGCTGGTGGGGGGGCACTAGTTTACTGTGTAGAAATTGGGGATGGCGGGACCACTAACCAACAGGGACAGGGTTAGGATTCACAGATCGGGCTGTATTTTATTTATACAGGGATCAGAGATGAGGGACCACTTGACCACCTTACTCTGGTCTAATTGCCACCTGACTGCATTAGCAGCTTGCAGAAAACCTCTCAGTTGATCCCTCTCTTTGGTGCATGGTCACCTTTGTTGCAAGCTGCTGGACTTTGCTGCCAGAACCCTACCCAATAGTGAATCAGGCGCAGGGTTCCTGGTGCACTGGGAATCTGAGCAAGCTGCCATTTGTGCAGCTTGCACTGACCTTTGAGAGTTGACCCAGTGGTCTCCAGAATGAGACACAATACTCTAGGTGGGATCTTACCAGTGATCTATACAGAGGCAACACCACCTCCTCCCTCTTTCTGTTGGTGATATCCCTCTCGATGCATCCCAGCATCCCACTAGCCCACCATATTGCCTTATCACACTGCCTGACCGCCTTTTGGTCATCCAATATGATTACCCCCAGTTCTCTTTCCTACTTCTTGGTCATCAATACCATTCTATTCATTTTGTACTCCACGCCTAAGTTTCTGTGTCCCATTTACCTTCATCTTCTGAATCGGGAACAGTGCCACTAAACTCTTGTGACTGGGGTGATAGGATGGATACAGATGCCCCCCTTCCCCACTCAGTTGCTGACACTACAAAAACAACATGGGAAAACTTCAGACAGAGAGATCCGTTTTTCCAACAGCCTCTACCTGCACAACAACAAAATGCTTTGTGATTACAGTATTTGGGGGGACTTGAGCTTACTCCTGACAGGATCTATGTGGGAAAGAAACTTGTTAAAGAATCTATGGGCTTCTTCTCCAACGAGATTTATGCATTGATACATGCCTCTGGAGACACGTTATTCTATGTAAGCTTCAAGACACCCCAGGGACTTGACAGATTTTGGACAAAGTATGAAAGATTGCACTACTCAGCACTATGGCTCCCTTTCAGAGCAGTTCCTGTAACAAAACCCACCACCAAACACCCTCATTGCCTCCAGCACCTGTGACTGCCCTGGCTGGCAAAACGGCAGTCCTCTTGATACCTGTTGTGTGGGGTCTTGGCCCCATCTCACACTTGCCCTCCCTGGACCCCCTTCTCATGCTCTTATCCCCCTGACAATGCCACATTGGCCCCTTGATCCCACCGTCCCTGACCTCACCTCACTATCCCCCTGTCCTCTCCTCACTTCCCCTATTCCATCCCTTGTTTCCTTCTAGTCCCTCCTGCTACCCCCATTTCTTTTTTCCCTCCCATCTTCTTTCTTCTAATCCCTTGTTCCCCCTCCCAGCACAGTTTGGTTTGTGTCTTGTCTCTAAATCAATCCCAATTTTTTTTTCCTGTTGCAGTTTACGTTGTCTACTGTAACATGAGATGTGGAACCTTTGTAAAAGAGCCTTGGCTCAAAGGTACTTGTAATCATAGATTCAAATAAATAAATAAATAAATAAGTGCACTATTTTGCACTTTTTCACAGTGAAAACCTGCTGCCATACTCTTGAACACTCCTCTAGTTTTCTCAGGTCTCTTCTCATGCTTTCCACCCCCTCTGAAGTGTCCACCCTATTGCAGATTTTGGTGTCATCTGCAAAGAGGCAGACCATTCCTTCCAGCTCCTCTGTAATGTCACTTACAATGACATTAAAGAGAACCGGTCCCAGCACTGATCCCTGAGGCACCCCACTGGTCGCCTTCCCTTCCTTTGGGTGAACTCCATTTGCCACCACCCTCTGTTGCCTATCCCCTAACCAATTTATTATCCATTTACCACCTTTGGACCCACTCCTAAGCTACCTGGTTTGCTTACTAGTCTCCAATATGGAACAGTGTTGAATGCCTTACTGAAATCTAGGTAGGCCATAGAAACATAGAAACATAGAATTTGACGGCAGATAAGGACCGCTTTGCCCACCCAGTCTGCCCATTTCCCTACCTACTGGATAAGCTGCAGATCCTAGTTAACCAGCAGCCTACTTCTTCCTACCCCCACCCCCCAGAATTGCCTTATGACTATCCCATGCATGCTTGAATTCCACCTGATTTTGACTCACAACCTCCTCCGGAAGGCCATTCCATGCATCCACAACCCTCTCTGTGAAAAAATACTTCCCTTAAATTACCTCTGAGCACCCCCTCTATCTTCAAATTGTGCCCTCTTGTTCTTGCACACCTCTTTTTTGAAAGTTGCTACCCTCTTGGACTTTTGTTGATTCCCTTGAGTGCTTGAAAGTTTCTATCATGCCCCCTCTCCTCCTTTCCTCGAGGCTATACATATTAAGCTCCTTAAGTCTCTCTTCATATGGCCTCGGTTGCAGACCCTGCACCATTTTAGTTACCCTCCTCTGGACAGCTTCCATCCTGTCTATGTCTTTGCGGAATTGGGTCTCCAGACTGCACACAGTACTCCAGATGGGGTCTCACCAGCTGTCTGTACAGAGGGATAATAACTTCCTGTTTTCTACTGGTGATGCCTCTCCCTATGCATCCCAGTATCCCCAACCCTCCTTGCTGCCTTCTCATTGCTTGCCCACCTTTAGGTCATCTGATATGACTTACCCCAGGTCCCTTTCCATTTTGTTGTTGTTAGTATCTCACCCCCATTGTGTACTCTTCCCTGGGTTTTGTTTCCCAGGTGCATTACCTTGCACTTCTTAGCATTGAATCTAAGCTGCCATACATTTGACCATTCCTCTAACCTTGCCAAGTCCTTCTCATCCTTTCCACCCACCCTGTGCATCAACTCTGTTGCAGATCTTAGTGTCATCTGCAAAGAGACATACTTTTTCTTCAGTCCTTCTGCAACAAACATAAAGACATTGAAGAGGACATTATAATACTGAACCCTGCGGATTACCCGCTAGTAACCCTCCTTTCTTCTGAGTGGACTCCATTTACTATTACTCTCTGTGTCCTATTCTCCAGCCAATTCTTTACCCAGGCTGTCATCTTGGGACCCACTCCCAGGCTGGCTAACTTGTATATTAATCTTTGTGTGGGACTGTGTCAAATGCCTTGCTAAAGTCTAGGTAGGCCATGTCCACAGCCCCTCCCTGATCTACTACTTTGGTCACCCAGTCAAGAAATCTATCAGATTAGTCTGGCATGACCTTCCCTGTGAATCCATGCTGCCTAGGGTCCTGTGCCCTTCTGGCCTCTAGATACGTGACAATTCTTTCCTTTAGAAGTGATTCCATCATTTTCCCTATCACTGAGGTTAAACTAACAGGTCTATAGTTTCCTGCTTCTGCCTTGCTCCCACTTTTGTGAGGGAATCATATCTGCCCTCCTCCAGTCCTCGGGTACCACCCATCCTCCATGATTTGTTAAAGAGGGTAGTCAGTGGTGTCACTAGTTCTACCTAGTTCTTTAGAATTCTGGGATGAATCCCATCAGGCCCCATTGCTTTGTCCACCTTCAGTTTTAAGAGTTCTTTCAGAACCCTTTCTTCTGTAAATGGGCTGGTATCAACTTCTGTATCCAGAGTGTTACTACTGTTTGTTTATGTACCTCCCCTCTTCCTTTGTAAATACTGAGCAAAAATATTTGTTTAGTATCTCTGCCTTTCACATTCTCCCTCTGCCCACCCTCCCTCCCTTTATTAAGCCTCACTATCCACTCCCTTGGTCTTCCTTTTGCTCCTGATGTACCTATAAAGGTTTTATTCCCTTCTTAACAGGTTGGCTATCTTTTCCTCAGTTTGGCTGCTTTGTTCTGACTGCCTTCCCAGCCTCCTTTTGCTTTAACTGATACAGTTCTCTGTCCTGCTCCTGCTAGATTCCTTGTACTTCCTGAATGCTTTCTTTTCTCTTGAACCTTCACTGCCACTTCCTTTGAGAACCATAGTGGTTTCTTGCATCGTCTTGTTTTGTTTATTTGCTTCACAAAGGCTCGTTACCTCTGTGATGGCAATTTTATTATTCATTGTTCTTCCACCTCCTCCCGCCCATTTGCTAGTGCATTCCTTAGGCTCTCACCCATTTTGGAAAAGTCAGCCCTCCCTAAGTCCAGTACTTTTTGTCTTTGTAGGGCTTGACTCTATTGCTGTGTTTATTGTGAACCATACTGTTCGATGGTCGCTAGTTCCCAGATGGCTACCCACTTCTACATCATGATCCTCTCTCCATCTCCATTTGAAGTATCAAGTCTAATATTGCTCCTCTCAGTGGGCTCCAGTACTAGTTGTCTAAGGCATGCCCCCTGTAGGGCATCTAGAATAACTGCACTCTTGAAGTAGCAGCTGCAACTGCACTCCAGTTAACATCTGGCATATTCAGATCACCCATCAGTAATATCTCCCTTTTTCTGCCATTCTAAGTATACTTTCTATCATTTCCTTGTCCATTTCCTCCCCTGAGAAGGGGTCTGTATAACCCTGTGCGATTGTGGTGCCATTGCCTGTCTCCAAATTTACCCACAGTGCTTCTTCTCCTCCCTGTTTACCCTTTTGTTCTGTTGCTTTTATTCCTTCCCTTATGTAAAAACTACTCCTCCCCTCTTTTACCCTTCCTGTCCCTCCTGTAGATAGTGTATCCTGGTATGTTTACGTCCCAGTCATGGTTTTGTGTGTACCATGTTTCTGTGACTGCCACAATATCCAGATGTTCCTCCTCCATCAAGACCACTAATTCAGGAAGCTTGTTACCTAGACTACGGGCATTGGTACTCATTGCTCTCCATTTTTTGATAGCCTTACCTTCTGTTGCAGCATACCCCACTGACCGTTCTACCTTGGTCTCTTTCTCATTTAGTACCCTGTTTTGTAGGGAGAGGCTGGGATTTTTCTGCTGCTTGTCAGTGCCTCCCCCATTGACTAGTTTAAAAGCTTGCCAATGAAGCATTTAAACCGATTGCTCAAAAGACTTGTTCCCTTCCTGGACAGATGCAGACCATCCTGCCAGTATAGGCTGGTGTCCTCAGGTGGAACCCCAGTCCCCAATGAAGCCAAACCCCTGTGCTCCACACCACATTTTCAACCATTCATTAAACTGCATGGTGCCAATACCCTCGCCTCCCCATGCCTTTGACAGGCAGCACCTCTGAGAAGGATACTGTGTGTGCTACTTGTCTTAGGCCCTCCCAACTCTGCAATGTCCTCCTGCACTGCTCTAACCTCATGATGAGCCAAGTCATTTGTCCCTAGGTGGACAATTACATCCAGCTCAGAATCCCTTGCAGCTGTTGTTGTGATCCTGAGGATGCGCTTCCTGTCCCTCCAAGCCATGGCACCAGGCAGGCACCTTACTTCAGATTTCCCAGCTCCTCCCAGTTCTATCCCCCTAATAATTGAGTCCCCCACCAGGAGCTGCTTCCTTTCCTTGTGGCCACTTCCACTGCTCCACCCAGATTTAGTTCCTTGGTCAGCCAGTTAAAGAAATCAATCAGATTTGCTTGACATGACCTCTCAAATGTGTATAGTAGGAAGCGAGAGATAGAAATGTATGACATGGAGAGAGAGGCCATGATGTTGACTGTGCAGCCAGGAGAGACAGAGAGAGAGAGACAGTTGAGGAGGCCAGGATGTGTGATTCAGTACCGATAATAACTGGACAAACAAAAGGAATGGCTCTATTAAGTCTTTTTTTATTTTCTGCTGAAAGTGACTTTCTCTTGGAGGTTAACCTAAAGTATGAGGAGTTTTCTGAGTGTGTGCAGTTTTGTGAGTCGAGAAGCTCGTGGTATGGGTGGGCAGCTGTGGCTGATTGTTCTGGCATGAACTTTGGCTTCTCTCAGAGACAACAGAAAAATTATTTAAAATATGAAAGATCCACCATGAGCCAAATGTGATAATACATGGGTAATAATACACATACAGTATGTTTATTATTACACATGTATTAAGTCTGAGAGTTACAGTAATCCTTGTATTAAACTTTCTAACCAGTAATTATAAGTTGTTGGTAAATGCTGAAGCATGACTCTCAAGCTACTTTACATGTCACATGTGTGCGAAATGGTAACTCCTCAGGAGCCTTAGAACTTTAAATCCTTAAAGAATATAGGAGTCCTGTAAAGGAAGTTAATGCAACAAGGTATATAAGATGGCAGGGCCAGATTAAGGTTATCAGGGTCCCTAGGCCCAAGAAAATCTGGGCCCCCACACACAGGGTCATGCCTCTTAGGGCCCAAGCCACAACAGGCTTCCACCCCTCTACATGTGCTGAGGGCCATGAAAAGCTGCAAAGTGCCCCCTTCAAACATGATGTGCTTCTGTGGGGTATTCCATGGCATCCATGTAACTGGCTGTGTTCCCTGTCTGCACCTGACCCATAGCCACATGGGTGGTTGGCACAGGATGGGCTAAGAGATGGGCAGGGGCCCCATTTCTGGAAAAGACCAACAGTGCATAAGGCAGATGGTGGGGATGGAGGCTATGCTGCCCAATGAGCAGCATTAGCAACTATGTGCCCACCTCTGCGTGGAAATTGCGGCATCCTCAGGGCTCAATTGACCTCCCCCCCACCGTGCTAGACCATAGGACCTCCATTGTGGGCTCAGGGACCGTACCAGCATAAGTCAGTGCCAGAAGTAAATGGTGTGCATTTCTGGTAGGCATATGGCAGACAGTCCTTTGAGGGCTGCTGTATTCTGACATCCCTACTCCATGCAGAGTCAGGCAGTATCCGCCAACGGACCTTCTGGTAGTGTCCTCCTATCCTTTATCCTAGTAAGCTCATTCCAGTCCTCATACATTTCTTCTACTGCAAGAGTATTTTCATCACAGGGCAGTGGCACTGGGGGCTTTTAAATTCAGGCAGATCTTGTGTGTTCTGCATTTTATAAATAGTCCAACAAGTGAAATTTAAGGAACAGGGAAAGTATTCTCTTAAGAAAAACTTAAGTACAAAGCTAGATAGTGTAGTAAAACTAACATTTAAAATTATAACAGTATGCACTTTAACTATTTTTCTACAATAAAAGTGGCAGTAGGTACCAGCTTATACACCAGATTTTATTCAGTCATAAAATCCATGATTTGATCCACATCAGGCTTAGAAAACTATTTCCTTTCACAGGGGAGCATGACTCATGTATATTCCCCACATAAACCTTGAGTAAAATGTTATTAAATAACACCTTGTAACTTACAAAAGGATAAATTATCCAAGCATGGTGGAGTTAGAATTCAAATGGGTTAGCACAAAGATGGCCTTCTGTTTTAGGGGCCCCCAGCAAGGTCTGTAATGCGGACCCCTACCACTCTAGCATGGCAGGCATCTTCATGTCATTAAGATGCCATTTTGAAAGTGTCTGCCCAACTCACTTTGTCCCTGTGTGTCAACACAGCAGGGTAAGACATTTAAATCTTGAATAACTAATACTTTCCACTGCATTACACTGGGAATCCTTTGAGTTTAGGGCTCCAGAAGCTTCTGTAACTGGGGGTGCCTGATCTACTGAAGGAAAGGATTGTGGAATATCTTGAATACAATGGATTACAAGACCTGAGGCAGCATGGTTTCATGGGGGGAGGTCATGTAAAACAAATCTACTGATTTCTTTTACTGGGTAACCAATGAATTAGATCAGGAAGGAGTGGTGGGTAAGGCCTACCTGGATTTCAGTAAGGCTTTTGATACTGTTCCACATAGGAGACTAGTAAGCAAACTAGGCAGGTTAGAGGTGGGTAAAAAGGTGTTAAACTAGGTAAGAAATTGGTTAGGGGATGGGTGACAGATGGTGGTGGTGAATGGAATTTGCTCTGGGATCAGTAGTGGGATCAGTCCTCTTTAAAGTGACATTGCAGAGGAGTTGGAAGGGAAGGTCTGCCTTTTTGTGGGTGATACCAAGCTCTGCAACAGGGTGGACACTCTGGGGGGGGGGGTGGAAAGGATGAGCAGAGAGAAAACTAGAGGAGTGGTTGAGGGTATGGCAGCTGGGTTTCAATGTGAAAAAAATGCAAAATGATACACTTAGGACACAGAAACCCGGACATGAAGTACAAAATGGGTGGGGTGGTATTGACAAGAACCAAGCAGGAAAGAGACTTAGGGGTAATCATATCAGATGACTTAAAGATGGCCAGGCAGTGCAACAAGGCAGTCAGGTGGGCTAGTGGTATGCTGGGGTGCATAGGAAGGGGTATCACCAGCAGAAAGAGTGAGGTGGTATTGCCTCTGAATAGACAGCTGGTAAGACACCTCCTTGGGTACTGTGTCCAGTTCTGGAGATCACATCTCCAGAAGGACATAGTCAGAGTGGCAGTGGTTCAGAGGAGGGCAACCAAATGGTGTAAGGTCTGTATCAGAAGCTCTAAGAAGAGAGACGACTAAAGGACCTCAATATTGTACATCCTGGAAGAGACGAGGGTGAGGTAGGATATGATGGAGACCTTTAGATACCTCATGAGGGTAAATAAGGTACAGGAGGAAAGTATTTTTCAGAAAAAGGGTGCTCACGAGAAAGGGGATATGTTATGAAACTGGAAGGGGATAAATTCAGGAGGGATACGAGGATGTACTGCTTCATGGAAAGAGCTGTGAATTCCTGGAACAGCCTATCAGTGGAGCTGATGGGGGTAAGAACAGTGGTGGGGTTCAAGAATGGATGGGATAGGCACATTGTGGAAAGGAAGGGGAGTAGGTGGAAAGAGGTGTAGATCAAGTAAGACCTGTGGTGAGAATGTAGGTGGGGAAAAATGGGCAGGTTTGGTGGGCCAAGCATCCCTTATCTGCCATTAAATTATATGTTTCTGGCAGACAACAACAGTTAGAAAATAATAAGACCCGGTGGTCCTGAGAGTTGAGGCACTGGATGCCGCACTTTGCTTCATGCCAGGACCCGGTTCGGAACCCACCTTGGGCCGGGGGCCAGCATGGGGGAAGGGGGGGCAGGATTGCTGTGGTTCTCCTCTTCAGAGGGGGGTCACCTTCCCACAGTCCTGCAGTCACCAGGTGGCAGTTCAGTGGTGATGCAGGTGGTGTCAATCGACCGTAGGGTGGGGTGTCCTGCAGTGCATGGTGAGCACATACCTCCACATGCGTGCCCCAGCGCTAAGGACTCAGGAGTGGAGGGACAGGAAAACACAGGGAAAAAGTGCTATAAATAAATAATAGAAAAAAGAAAGTAATAAAGAAGCTGCGGCAATGCAAATGTCTCCATGAGACTGACTACTGGAGATAGGAAGTGGGGCTCATCTTTTCAGTGTTATAAAGCGCATTGTGTTGAACGTGGTACCACAGAACATGCAGGCAGATCAAATTTCCTCTCAAGGTGGGGCAGCTGGCTGGTTATGTAATACAGATGTGTTAATGGCTTAATGAGGTGTTAATTTTTATTTATTTCGTTTTTATTGACTAGGTAGAGTGCACTAGACAAGCAGTTGCCTGTTTTCTGGCACAACCTGGGGGTTACTAGATACTAGAACAGTAGTGTTTTGTTATAAAGATGAGGCTGAAGTATCCCAGACAGGAATGATTACAAGTTAGACTGGCTGAACCTGCTTTCTGTAACCAGGATGACCCACTCAGGACTGGGGGCCCCCCTAGCAAGTAGGGGACTTATGCCTGGGCCTTGTTGACCTATGCCTTAATACAACCCTGATAACAACTCTGCACTGGCCCTATTGGCCATCCCTCCCCCTTTGTTTCTGCCCCCCCTTCTTGACTAACCCAATATGCCTGTCCTATCCCTGCTTGAAGCTGTTCACTGATTTGGCTGATACCACATCCTTCAGCCGCTTGTTCCACTTGTTCACCACTACTTCTGTGAAAACGTGCTTATGGGTGTCCCGTTTCATTCTTCCCTCTGCAAATTTAAGAGAGTTCTCTCATCCCTATAGTTGAACTCAAGGAGGAAAGTTCCATGGCATCCACCCTATTTTTCCCAGGCAGGCACTTGATGTCTCAATCATGTCCCCCCCCCTTTCCATCATTTTCTGAAGGATAGCCTGCAGCCTCTCCTCATGTTTCTTGCTGACTAGCCAATGAACCATCTTGAATGCCCTGCACTGTGTTACTTCCACCTTGTCACAGTATATTTGCAGGTGTGGACCTTTCGCAGTTTTCCAGGTGTTTTTGCATGAGTGATCTCTGCAATGGGAGAATCACCACCCAACTTTTACTGCTTATCCCCCTCCCTATGCAATGCACTATCCTGTTTGCCTTACCCATAGCTCTATTACAATGTGTTGTTGTTTTCAGGCTCTCTGATATCATGACTGCTAGGTCATTTTCCTCTCTGTTGCTTTCCAGCATCCCCAACCCCCATTTCACATTGCACTCTGGAGTTCCTTTTCCCAGTGTAAATCACTTTATTTCTTTTGCATTGAAGTTGATCTGTCAGATCTCTGTCCACCTCTCCAACCTGCCAGACTCCTTCCTGCGTTCCTTTATCCTGTCCTCTGTTTCCACCCTTGTGCAGGTCTTTGTGTCTTCTGTGAAGAGGCAGGTCTTACTCTTGATGCCTTCTCCTCTGTCATAGATGAGTACAATGAAAAGGACTGGGTCCAGCACTGACCATTGAGGTACTCCACTTGTTACTTCCCTTACCTCTCAGAACTCCCCATTAACTACTTCTCTTTGTGTTCTTCCCCGCAGTCTGTTCTCTACCCAAGTTGCCAATTTTTCCCCTCACCCCTAAGTCCCTTATCTTCTTGACCAGCCACCTATGAGTGGCTGAGTCAAAGACCTTGCTGAAATCTGAGTATAACTCCTGTACTGCCTGTCCCCTATCTGCTGCCATGGTTGCCAAGTTGATGAAGTGGGTCAGAATTCTCTGGCAAGACCATTAATTAATGGTTTAATGGAATTAATGGTTTCCTCAGCTGAAGAAAAAGGAGAGCCAGTTGGAAGTGCCGAAGCAAACAGCGCCAATTTTAAATCTGAAACAGGGCTCCTTTCTTTTTGTCTCAGTCGGCTCTGAGCCAGAAGCGGTGGAGCATTGCAGTGAAATGGGGGTGAGGGGGTGCTCTCTGAAGGGATTCAGCACCATCCCTCTGTACCAACCTGCTGAATTTGGGACTTTTCTGTGGATTTCTAGACTTTCTTTTAATCCTGAGACCCTATCCATGGCACTGCATACAGAGTCAAAAAGCAGTTCTAAACAGGGACTACGGGTCTTATTTTACTTAACTTTCTTCAATCTTCAGATAGAAAAGCCTTTTCAGGGCTGAGGAAAAAAAGGAAATTAAGCAGGAAAAGAGACTGAAGAGATCTAAAGAGGGTGGTGCAGTTGTAGCTGGCTTGGCTGGGGCTTTTTAGCCTGTCCCCTGCCTGTGTCCTCTTTAAATGGACTTTCTGGCCTCGAGGTACCACCTATTATAAGCAGGAGGTAATGGTTAATGGGACTGGCTTAGAAACAGTGTTTATGAACTTAGAGGGACATCAGTAAGCTGATTTTGTATGCTTTGGATAATTCTAAATTCTGAGCTAAATTACTTGATATCTGAGCTTCTTTATAGGCTGATGCACATCACTCTCATATCAAGGTTTCAATATGGTCTATTCTTCTTATATAATTCTAATGCTTGTCAAAGTTGATATTGCTGTTCTTAACATAATATAACCAGTCTGGTTAGAGCTTATTCCATGATAGCTGTATGATATTAATCATACATTGGTCCATAGGTTCTTGTTGTCTTGTATTTGCTGAGTTAATTGTCTTGGTAGCTGTTAGCACACTTGTATCTATCCAATGTAAGCTGTAGCATCCCTAAATGGCTGATCTAATTATCTTGGTGTCTTGGTAGCCTTTAGCCCATCCCTAATTACTCAACCTAAGGCTGCAGCTTTCATTCAGAATTTTCAGGGACTGAATCTAAGACCATATTGCCCTTGTATTGTCTCTGTTAGGGCACAGGAGAACATATATTGGCAGGGGAGATATACACTCTTTACTCACATCTTGCAGGTACATTTCCTCCTAAGTCAGGATGTCTCAGGGGCATGTACTTGCTTCAATCTATATCTTGATGGTGTTGGGTATGGACCAAGTATTGCTTCATACTTACCAGGAATCTGAGCAGCATGCCGACCCCTTGCACTCCCTACACTTCAATGCTTACCCTTCAGATGAACTAAATTCATCACTAGATGTCATGAAAGGTCTAAAAAAAAGGTAGAAACGTCTTCAATATAATAGTATACTGTATCTCAGAGCCCCCAGATGTGGGCTCCTCCTCCCCCTGCCTGGGTTACTAGTAAAAACCCTTTTGGATCTCAAGCTACTTCTTGGAGGTGATATAGAGCTGAATCCTGGCCCTCCTTTTGCAAACATTTGAGTTGTATCACCCAATAAATCTAGCTGGGCTACTACCAGAGGGTTGAAAATAACCCACATGAATATAAACAGTCTTATGCCTAAGATGCATGAATTGGAAGCCTGGGAGAGTCTATACATCCCAGATGTTATTGCTATTTTTCAAACTTGGCTCAAGCCACATATTTTAGCACTTGATGTTGAAATTAATGGTTTTAAGACATTTAGGCAGGACAGGATTGGAAAAAAGGTGGAGGTGTCCTAATATATGTTAAATCCTCCCTAAATGCCTCCCCAGTGGATACACCTACCCTGGACAACTCTGATTGTGAAGCAGTGTTCATAAAATTGCTACTGGGTGGGACAAAGCATTTGATGATAGGGTGTGTTTATAACCCCCTAAAGGTAGCTCTCAATGCCTTAAAGACACTATTGGCTGCACTACCTAATCTGCCCAAGGGTGAGAAGATAATACTAGGTGATTTCAATATAAACTGGGGACCACATACCAATGGAGAACTAAAATCCCTTGTACAAGAGGCAAACCTAACCCAAATAATTCAATACTCCACTAGATTAAATACTAAAACAGGTAACCACTCCACATTAGACTGGGTCTTTATTTCAAAACCTGAGAGATTCAAATTGGCAGGAACATTTGCCAACTCTTTAAGTGACCATTCACCCACTTTCAGCATATGGAAAAAGGATTTCCTGTCCCCTTCCCCTAGAATATTCCAGGCCCGTGACTATCTAACCTTGATACAGGTTCCTTTCTTCAAATGCTCACTGAAGTAAACTGGAAACAAATCAAACTTGCCCCTAGCATAGATGAAGCCTTAGGTTTCTTCATTAGTAACTTTCTGTCTGCTTCTAATACACATGCCCCTTTAAAACAACTTAGGGTTAAAGGACAGGAATCAAGATGGCTGTCTTGTGGCCTGAAAAAAATAATAAGAGATAGAAAGATAGTGCTTGGGGAACTTACAAATCCACTAATCAAATTAAAGGCAGGAAAAAATTCAGGGAGCTAAGAAATAAATGCAAAAAAGAGTTAAAACAAGCAAAAAAAAAACCAAAACAAAAAAAACAATACCTCAGAGAACTACAGAAAAAAATGTGTTGGACACAAATTAATGCACTCCTGAAGGGTCATCACACCCAGTATGAAAATGACATCCTAGCCAATTGTGTATGTCACAATAACCCAGAGGACACTGCCAAGGCATTAAATTTATTCTTTACTGATCTAGGTAAGTATAAGACCCAAATCCCGGGGGTACCCCTCACCCTGCAGAATAGTACTACTGTTATTCCTTCTTTTTCAAATTTCCATGTCAAGCTTGTAACAAAAACAAAGGTCCTAAAACTAATCAAGAATATTAAAACCTTGGGTTTGGTTATGAGTCTTGACAGACTGGAACCAGACTACTCAAAATTGCAGCACCGGTCTTTGCAACCTTTATTACCTGGCTGCTTAATAGATTCCTCCTGGAAGGAAAAGTCCCAGCACTATGGAAAGTGGTCTTGGTCACCCCCATACACAAAGGTGGACTGCATGAGCAAGTGGAAAACTACAGGCCCATCTCACTCCTCTGCATCCTAAGCAAAGTGCCAGAGAGGATCGTGTTTAACTAGGTAGTGGACTATGTCAAACTGGACAACATATTAGCTGCTTGGCAGGAAAAACCATGGAACAAACACAACTCTAGTCATCCTCACCTCTGATATCTACTCAGCTTTAGACAATGGCCTGCTAACTGGTGTGGTTTTTATCAACCTCACCAAGGCCTTTGATTTGGTAAATCACAAACTGCTTATAACAAAGCTGAAATCCCTAGGATTAGATTGTCTGACCTTAAGTTGTTTTTCTGATTACCCACAGGGCAGGTCACAACTCGTCAAATGGCATGGCGCCTTATCTGACAGAGGTCCGATCCTTGATAGTGTCCCCCAGGGGTCCATAGGGGAATTTATTGTTTTCCCTATATATAAATTATATGCCAAATCATTGTGGAAGGGCAAACTTGACACCGTATGCAGATGATGCAGTATTATACAGGACCTCCAATGATGCAGACCAATTAAATGATACATTTGGAAAAGACCTTCTGCTTCTTGAAGGTTGGCTGGAAACCAATAAATTAATTCTAAATAGCAAAAAGACAAAGGCTATAGTATTTGGACCCAGAAGTCTAGGATCTGACAGGACTCATTATTTAACACCGATGCTCTCTAATGGTGCCAGGGTGGAGGTTCTGGACTCCATAAAGTATTCATGTGTTACTCTTGATCACAACTGCACCTTCAAGGCACACACTGACCAGCTGACCAAGTCTATGAATCAGAAACTAGGTTTCCTATATCGGTTAACCACTTTCCTAACAAAGGACTCCCAGTTAAAGATAGCAACTGGTACCTTACTACCCACCTTGTTTTATGGATCTCCTGTCCTACACTCATTAAAAGGTGCAGAATTACAGAGTCTTAGAATCCTGTACCATAGGATAAACTGATTTGTAGCAGGTGCACAGCCCCTTGAGCATCATTGTCAAGTGCTGCATCCTTTAAATTGGCCTTCCTTGGAAGGCAAACTAACATATCCTTCTCTGTGTCTAGCCTATAAGCTCAGATTAGGCAACCCTCCACCGAGCCTGGCTGCTATGGTAACCACCAAACAAAATAGTAGGATACTTAGATCCTCCAACCATCAGCTTCTTCAAGTCCCTAAAGAAAGGTCATCCCAAGGGCTCAAAGCCTTTGCTGCTTATATACTACTCATTTGGAATGCACTTCCAAGTAGACTACAGGAATCCGTCTCTCTTGGGGGGACTTAAGAAGGGACTCAAAGCCCATTTGCTGGAGCTGAATCAATGCACTTGTTACCACTGAAATTGGCCTAAATAGATGTTATTTTATACTGTATAACATGATAAACAACTTGCGTATCCTGTCACATCTTGTTGCTGATGATCTACTGTTCATATGGCATACCCTACTGCTGTAACTCACAAATGTCTTACTTGAGCTAACTACTATCTATTACTGTTGTTTGTAGATATGTGAAAATTACATTGTCTGATGAGGTAAACTGTTCTCTTAATTGTAATTAATTCTGGGTCACCCCTGAAAAAGGGACTGTAATGGTCTCTGTGGGCCTACCCAGTTATCAAAATTAAATAAATAAATAAAAATCATGAACCCATGTTGTCTGGCATCTTGTAACCCATTTCCCTCTAGGAAGTCCACAGTTCCTCCCTAAATAAAGATTCCATAATTTTTCCCACTATAAACACCAAGCTGACTGATCTATAGTTTGATCTATGGATTTCTGTCTCTTCCTTGGCCTCCCTCACCTTCCTTCTGGCTACCTTTGTTGCTGCCAGGAACTTCTCCTGTTACTGCTTCCATTGGTTTCCCTTATACTTTAGGAATGCCATCCTTTTGGATCTTATAACCATCCTAACCTTGGCCATGTCCCACATAAGACCCCTTTCCATGTTTCCTTTTACTACCATGTCAATAGAGTGTTTTTTCCATTTCTATCATTGATTTTTTACAGTCTTCTCATTTTTCTTCTGCCCCCTCCACCTGCTCTATACTCTTTGTGTTTTTGTCCAATTGTTCCCTCATCTTGTCAAAATCTGCTTCTTTAAAGTCTCATACCGTTACAGTGTTTGCCCTGTTGGTGGTCCCTCTCTGGACCTACAGCACCACTGCTACATTTTGGTCCTGGACTAGCTGAACTAGGAACACATCTGTCAGTGTCAATGGCTCAGCAGGTTGCTCACTCACCTCTGAGGCTGGAAGATCAGAAGGCTGTGGATTCTATCCCCACTTGAGGCTCTTGGGTTAAATCCTAATACTGACACTGTAGTGCAGTGTGAAGGGGGTGCTGCACTCCTGAGGTGCCGTCTTTTGGATGAGACATTAAACCATGGTCCTGTCTGCCTGTTCTGGTGGTAATTCAGGTGGATGTGAAAATCCCATGACACTTCTCAAAAAGAGTAGGGGAGTTTTTATGGAATGAAACATAACAAAATAAAAAAAAATGCATAATGAAAAACTCCTAGAGAAATAACAAAACTATAATCCTACATATCTTAGAGAAAACTAAAACACTGTAGTGTCACACCACCCTATCCCACCACCAGTATACTAAGCATATTTTTTCATAATAGAGAAATCCCTCCACCACACCAACACACGTGCTCTAGGATGTAATATAACATCACCTCTATAAATGTGGACCAAAGCACTTGGATGACAGTGGGCTCAGGGAGGGTTAGAGCAGTCAGGCAGAGGCACATCCCAGATCCTATTCCACTCAAGAACTCATATGCCACACTGGCAAATGAGGACAACCAAATAGAGGTACCCAGAGAAGTGGAAGGAAAGGATGTGGAGGTTAGCCAAGGAGGTGACCTCAGCGGGGAAAGCAGTGGACCCCAGAGGAGGAGGAAGCAAATCCTGGTGGGGGACTCCATCATAAGAGGGATCCAGCTAGGAACACAGGAGGGGGAGGACAGGGAGGTGAGGTGCCTACCAGGTGCCATGGCATGGAGGGATGGAAGGAAGATCCTGGGGATCACTGGGAAGGCAAGATGGGAGGGTGAGCTGGATGTCATTATCCACCTAGGTACTAATGACCTGGCAAATGGGGAGCCAAAGGAAGTTCAGGAAGAGTTTAGGAAACTGGGGAAGGGTCTCAAGCAAGTAGCTACTTCTGTCACTTTCTCAGAAGTACTACCTGTGAGAGCAGGGAGAGCATGGGAGTGCATGCACCAGGAACTTTAACTCATGGTTGAAGAACTGGTGCTGTGAGGAAGGGTTTGGATTCATTGGTGACTGGGGACCCACCTGGAGGGATGGAGGTTTGTTCAAGCCTGAAGGCCTGCATCCATCCTGGAAGGGAATCCAAGCACTCAATGATAAGTTTAAATGCTACATTGACAAGCATTTAAACTAGCAAAGATGGGGTGGCAGGCCAGCAAGGAGGGTACCTACTTGCTCACCCCCCACAGCTAGCAGTGGAACCAGTGAACCAGAGGAGTGGCTATCTCTGCAAAGCAGTGTGCAAAAGATGGAGATTAGTGCCCAAGAGGTGAATAAGCAGAAAAGGGGCAAAATGCAGCAGAAGGGCAGACAGCAAGGAGAACCAGGGATAAATGACAACCAAGGAAGGGGCTGGAGTAGAACAGTGAAACAGTCTAGGGAGGTCAAATCATGGAAAGCCATGTGTGCAAATGCCAGGAGCCTTAGCAACAAGATGGAAGATCTGGAGGCTGTCATGGTGCAGTCAGACCTGGAGATTATGGCCATCACTGAAACCTGGTGTAAGATAACCACGACTGGGAGATGGCCATACCTGGCTACAACATATTCAGAAGAGACAGAGCAGGCAGGAAGGGAGGAGGAGTGGCACTGCATGTGAAAAATGACATAAGGGCCACAGAGATCCAGGAGGAACAAAATGGGGGAGAGATACTGTGGGTTAAGCTGGAAAGGAAAATGGGGACAGCCATCCGCACAGGTGTGGTCTATAGACCACCAGCCCAGGAGGAAGAAACAGATAGGAGTTGATGCTAGCCATCCAAAGGATGGCAGACAAGGTGAGGTAGTACTGGTTGGAGACTCAATATTCCAGATGGACTGAGCATCCCAGCAGCAGCATCAACTAGGAGCAGATTTATCCTGGACTCCTTCAGGTGCCTTCCTCAAGCAACTGGTCATGGAACCAACTCAGCAGAAGGCAATACTGGACCTTGTGCTCCACAAACAGGGACAGTGTGATGGGGTAACAGTGGGGAGCACCTGGGAAACAGTGACCACCAGTCATTGTGGTTTGAAATCACAGAAAGAGCAGAACCAAACCACACAAAAACACGTATCCTGGATTTTAGGGGGGCAGACTTTAGGAAAATGGTGAGATACTTGAAAGAGGCATTAAGGGGAATGGAACAGGAATCAGGGGTTGAGGAACAGTGGGCAATATTTAAAATGGGGATTACAAGAACAACAGAATTATGCATTAAGCAGGTTAGCAAGAGGAAAAGGAAGAGGAGACCATTATGGTTTTCCAAAGAGGTAGCAAAGAAAGTGAAAGCAAAAAAGATTGCATTCAGGCAATACAAAAAGACACAGGCAGAAGGGGATAGGGAGAAGTACCAGGAGAAGCAAAGGGAGGCAGGGAGGTCAGTAAGGGAAGCCAAAGCTCAGACAGAAGAACACATTGCAAAATCAGTGGGTAGAGGGGACAAAACCCTTTACAAGTACATAAGTGAAAAAGAAAGACAAAGGAGGGATAGTGAGACTGAAGGGGAGGATGGGGCCACGTGGAGGATGACAACAGTAAGCTGACATATTGAACAGGTATTTCTGCTCAGTCTTTACTGAGGAAGAGGAGGGTAATGGGTCTGAAGGGAGTACAAGGGGTGAGAATGGTGCAGAAATGGACACAAGTCCCTTCACACGAGAAAGGGTCCTGAAGGAACTGGAAGTAATAAGAGTTGATAAAGCAATGGGGCCAGATGAGGTGCACCCCAGGGTCCTCAAAGAACTAAGAGAGGTGGTGGCTGAACCTCTGGCTATCCTGTTTAGCCGATCACTGGAAACAGGGGAGGTACCCAAAGACTGGAAGACAGCAGATGTAGTCCCCTTATACAAAAGTGGGAACAAAGAGGAAGCAGGGAACTACTGACCAGTCAGCCTCACCTCGGTAGTGGGGAAGATCATGGAAGCACTACTGAAGGAGAGATTGGTGGAACATCTGGTTGTCAATGGACTACAGGACCCAAGGCAGCATGGTTTCACCAGGGGGAGGTCATGTCAGACCAACCTCATTGAATTTTTTGACTGGGTGACTAGGGAGGTGGATCAGGGGAGGGCAGTGGACAAGGCCTATCTGGACTTCAGCAAGGCCTTTGACACTGTGCCACATAGAAGACTATTACACAAACTGGGGAATATGGGTGTGGGCAGGACAGTAGTGTGGTGGGTAGGTAACTGGCTGGGTGGCAGGACACAGAGGTGGTGGTAAATGGCTGTCACTCCACAGAGGGAAGAGTGACCAGTGGGTACCACAGGGATCAGTGCTGGGACCGGTCCTATTCAACATCTTCATCAGTGACATTATGCGCAGGACCTAGAAGGCAGAATTTCACTGTTCACTGATGACACAAAGCTCTGTAACAGAGTAGACACACCAGAGGGTGTAGACAGAATGAGAAGGGACCTGCAGAAACTTGAAGAATGGTCAGGGGTTTGGCAGTTGAAATTCAATGCAAAGAAGTGCAAGATAATGCATATGGGGCACAAAACCCTGGCACAATATATCAGTTGGGGGGTGAGGATATAGCATGCACCAAGCAGGAAAGGGATCTTGGGGTTATCATCTCTGATGACCTCAAGGTAGGGAAACAGTGTGACAAGGCAGCAGGTAAAGCAAATAGGATGCTGGGATGTATAGGCAGGGGCATCACCAGCAGCAGGAAAAGGGAGGTCATAATTCCACTATACAAGACACTAGTGAGGCCCACCTGGAGTACAGTGTACAGTTCTGGAGACCATACCTACGTAAGAACATAGACAGGGTAGAGAAGGTTCAGAGGAGGGCAACAAAGATGGTGCATGGATTGCATCACAAGTCCTATGAAGACAGGTTGAAGGAACTGAACATGTACTCCCTGGAGGAGAGGAGGGAGAGAGGGGTTATGATAGAGACATACAAGTATCTTACAGGGAGGAACAGGGTGCAGAAAACACTATTTTTAAGCGAAAAAAGATGTTCCAGGACTAGAGGGCATGGGATGAAGTTGGAGGGAGGAGCGATTCAGAGGAAACATGAGAAAGAATTTCTTCACAGAACGGGTGGTGGACAGTGGAACACCCTGCCAGAGGAAGTGGTGGGGCTGAAACAATCAGGGATTTAAGAATGCATGGGATAGACATAAAGGAATTCTGGAGGTCAGGGGTAAGGGGCAACAGACTTCTAGGAAAACAAACTGAACTTACAAGCTCAAATGGGCAGACTGGGTGGGCCATAGGTCCTTATCTGCCGACACTGTCTATGTATCTATGTATCTATGTTCGCAAATATCCCCAAATAAATTATATAGCATATACTTCTGTTGAAATACAAATTAACATCTACTCTGCCATAAATAATATTTCAAAAGAGTCAAAACACACTATTAATGTTCCTGCATCACACTTACTCAGCAGCCTTGGGATACATCCCAAAGCCAATTCCTCATATACAAGCTTTGTCAACCATGGCATCTTCTATCTTTGAGCCAAATATTTCCATAATCCTACAGTATAAGAGCATTCAACTAAAAAATGCATCTGTGTCTCAACCTTATTCAAACAATCTGGGTATAGACAGTTCCTGTCTTCCAAAGCCTTGTGCTTATGGTTGCCTCGTATGTTAATTTGACCATGAGTGGCTAACCATTGTATGTCCCACATTCGCAATGATACTCATACATTCGTCACTTGCTTATGTACCAAAGCATTATTCCTCTCTGCATAGTATTTAAATGTCGGCTCCTCCAGACCAAGAAATTGTAGCACTTGGGTATATAAATCAAGTCTCAATTTCTGTATAACCATTAGCTTTGTAATCTGCCACTTAAATAACTTTTGAAAAGTAATTTTAAAACATGCTGCTATCCTACAGGTCCCTGGCATCCTAATAGGTGTATTGTTCCACATGGCTAGAATATCCTGAAAAGACTGCCACAACAATTTCTGTGATACATTAGCACTCATGCGGCATCAGTAGTGCCAGCTTTAAATTATTCACCCCAAAAATAGTATGGAAAACGCAATTGGGTTAATCATGCCCACACTACCCCATTATTTCGGTAAGTACGTAAGTTCTCTCTTAATGGGGTTCAAATGACTCCCCCACAGCATCTGAAAAAACACCCTATAACTTCTGGTTTCCATTGATGCTGGTGGTGGGAAAACAGCACTAACATATAAAAAGAGGGGCAACAGAAACTGCCTAATTAAGTGTACCCATTTCAATTTAGATAATTTTCACCCATTCCATCTCCCCGCCTTCTATTCTCCCACCTGTACCAACACCTCACAATTTTGAGCCACACAATCCCTCCCCAGTACATTATCCCAAGAATTTTAATAAAATCATTAATAACCTCTGTACCCTCCACCCAACCATTATTCCCAGTAGCTGGTCCTAAATATAAACCCTTAGATTTCTGAAGGTTCAAGCTTGATCCTGACACCTGTCCATAAAGCTGTATTTCTTGTAACAACATGGCTACACTCTCCTGGGTTTGGGAAAACATACACACATCATCTGCGTAAGCCAGCACTCACACTTCATCTCCTCTCCGAGTACTTGACATACCCTGGAAAGCTGTCAGTGAAAGAATGCTTCTAATAAGAGGATTAAAACAAAAATATACAACAGGTGGCTGAGGGGACAGCTTTGCCACACTCCTTTCCAGACCAAAAACTGTGTACCCCCTTTGGGTTCCAACACTAAGGAAATTATTGCATTTCCGTACAACAGTTTAATCCAGAGCAAAAATGCTAGAGGTAAACCATATCTGTGTAAAACAAGCAACAGAAACCCATGGTGTACCTGGTCAAATGCTTTACATTGATCCAGGGATAATAAATATCCCTGAATCCCCTGTCATTTACAAAATTCTACCACATCCCGGATAAGACAAAGATTGGTCTGTATGTGTCTCCCTGGCACGGCACATGTTGTACCAGATGAATAAGGATTGGGGCAACTTGTTTTTCTCTGGTCTGTAACACAAACATCAAGATTTTGAAATCTGAATTCAACATGCAAATAGGGTGCCAGTTATCAATTAACGTTTTATCCCATGCTTTATACAAATATGTTATTAGTCCATGAGTGAACTCATCCAGTAATTCAGGTAAACCAGCTATAAAACCTATAAACCCTAACCAGGATTTTGGCCATAATATCCGGAAACAACTTATAAAACTAATTTGGGGGACCATCCTCTCCAGAGGTGGATCCCAATTTCTAATTCTGAATTACTATCAAAACCTCTACTTCTATAATCTCTGTCTCTAACAAACCCAGTTGATCTTGTGTCAACCTCAAGACAGTCAGGTCCTCTACATACTCCACCATCTGCTCATTTCCTAATGTTACTGGGCTAACTTATCTGGACAAGTGGCCCTCCACCACCGCCCTAATCCCAGCAGTATCATTTCATAGTACCCCTTCTGTATCCTTCAAAGAAGAAAAGTGGGCTTTGTTTCTCCTATCCTTACACGCCTGGCAGGAGTCTGAGAAAGGAGTTTTCTGCCTACCAAAACTGAGTTCTGCTGTCAATGTAGCCACCCTGTCATATTGTAGAGCTTTCATTTCCCCCTTAATATTAACAATCTGAGCAGTAACATCTTCCCCACTATTGTATGTGTTAGTTAATAACACAAATAACTGGTTCTGGAGTGCTAGATATTTGAACCTCTTTACATTTGAAGAGTTCTTACCATAGAACTGTAACCATTTTGTAACGTCTGTTTTTGTTTGTATCCACCAATGCATCAAATTAGCGTATAACTCCATCACTGAAACCCTGGCTATAAGAACATACAAGATGCCCATCTGTACCTCAGGACACTTCATGCTTTCTGTATTTAATTTCCACCATTGGATTTGTGGTCATTCTCCTGGATCTGAAGAAAGGACCCCATCACAAGTACATGGTCCAAAAACTCGACTGGGACCATTCTTGAACTATGTACAGTACAAGTCACATTAAACTGTTCCATCAACTCGCTGGTGTAGCATTTTTTTTGTGATGCTACTGCAGTGGCAGCTCGAACTGTTGAACCTTTTAACTTTTTTTTTTTCAACCATCCTTCGCTGCCTATTCAACTCACTTGTACCTGTTTAGTGAAATGGCAGTAACTGGTTTTCAGTGTTTATGCAATGCATTTTCATGGCATTGTTTATAAATATCACAACATTCTTTAAGAGCATTGTTTATAAATATCACAGCATTCCTTAAGAGCATTGTTTATAAATATCACAGCATTCCTTAAGAGTATTGTTTATAAATATCACAGCATTCCTTAAGTGTTGTTTAGTCTGCCTTCTGAAATGAAACTCATACGCACTCAGCTGAAAATAAAACTTATAGTACATCACAGCTAGTTGCAAACTAATACTAACCTTTTACTAATTCATTGAATTAAACACTGCACAGATTAGGAAACTCATTGAACAATGCTACACCAGTGAGTTGAGGAAACAGTTTAATGTGACATGTACTGTACTGTGATGGTGGCTGACAAAAAGTCATTGTCTATCTTTGATGTAAATTGGCTTCTTACATAAGTATTGCCAATTTGCGGGGTCGCATACTCACTGCAATCCTTTAAATCGGCTGCCATGATACAGTTTTTTAAGGCTACTGAATCACAGTAAATGTTCTTCCATTGAGTCTGTCTAGCTGCCACCTCTAAACTACAGTTGAAATCCCCCACCAAGTACACCTGTCTTGAAGTTGCCAGATATGGCTGAATTTCCTCCAGCATTTCCACTCATACTGCTTTACTTTGTGCTGCATACACCCCAATAAAGTGACTAGGCTGTCCCTGACAGATACCATCTAACACAAGTACCCTACCTGGAAAAAGATCTGCTAGATTTTGAAAGAACCCCCCTCACCACCACAAAACAAAATACCCACTCCAGCAGCAATATCTTCCCCAAATGCCCAGTGGGAGGGCCCCATACCTACTCTCTCCTAGCCTGTGAAATGAGTGTACATGAATTAAACCATGTCTGCTGTAAAAATATCAAATCAAGCTTTAAATCCATCAGCAAAGTAAAAACAACTTGTCATTTCACCCCAGACATAATACTATTCACATTTAAGGTTGCTAAAGAGAATGGCATAGACAGTTAACAAGGAACAAGTCATTTCTTCTTTTTCTTTTCTTTCTTACCCTCAGAGCCCAATCCCTCCTGTTCCTGTGCTGGAATGTGGGGAAACAGGAGGGTCAGAGTCCAGATCTTCCAGATCGGATCCACTTTCACTAGTCTTACACAGAGATTCAAATGGATTTGACACTTCAATATCCACTGAATTTGATTTCTGGATACATAAACTCCTTCTTCTGGATAAAGGAGGTTTCCATTGGGGTGAGGGGCGGTGGTATCTCACCTTCCACCTCCACCATAGAAGAAGTCTGGTCAGACTGAGAAGTGGCAATACCCACCTCTGGAAGTTACACACTCCATATCTTCCAGTACAGGAGTAACTGGATGGTCAGGCATCTCACTAATAGAGACTAGAGGTTGAGAGCTGAGGGGAAAGATTCACATGTGGTGCCCTAGTACATTCAGCTTGGATTGGAGCTGAGTGGGCCCCTGGGGCTGTCTGTTGCTCAAAGGTCTTCCATGAATCTGGGGCTGTGTTCCCCGAGCTTGATGCTGGGGGTTGCTGTTTTGTTTGCACTTTTCTGAGTAGTTCTTCTAGGTTCATGGGGTGGGCTTTGTTATGGGCAGCACAGGGCACCCCCTGAAAAAACATGTCCTGATTCACCACATAGATTACATCATACCATATTCTCACACTGGTGACTGTTATGGCCAATTTCATTGCATATACCACATCTGATTTTGTCACATACATTAGCCAGGTGTGTCTTTGCACCACACTTCTGGCAGGCCTTAGGTTGCCCTGCATAATAACAAACCCCTCTGTCCCAGACTAAGAAAAAACTATTTGGGAGATGGACAAGGCCCTAATTAGACTTGGAATTTCACCTTAAAGGTCCATGCCCCAGTTCAGAAATGTTGACTATCAAATACAGTTTCAGGAGCACTTAATAATTCACATTGCTCTTGTACCAAATAGGTAATATCACTAACATGCACTTCTTCGTTACGAAACATGATGGTAATCTGTTTAATGGTGGGTCTTGACAGGGGATGCATAGAAAGAGAGACCACAAAGGAGAAACTTAAGTTGGCTATATTTTGTCCAAAATCGCTCTAGAGAATGTGGGGACTGAAAGCTAAGATCAAATGTGTCTTCTCCAGACATGTGGATGGGAGCATACACCATGGAAGCCATAAATCATAGGGAATCCTTAATTAAAGTGTGACCTACAAAACGTATCTCTCAGGTAGCACTTCCATACCCCCTTTGTATTGTATTCGTACAGCACTCCTTCTCTGTGTTGGCCCAGCTCCTGAGAAGATGTCCAAATACCTAGGCCTGGACTGCCTAGGTGGGGGGGTAACTCCTGCTGAATGAGCCCTAGGACATGCACCAGCACCTTGCCCAGTCTTTCCCCCCACCAACGTTACTGGAGGATGCCCCACTGTGAGTGGACCTTGGGCCCCTCTCCCATGCCTGACTCTGCATTTGGCCTGGGAGACATCTGATGCATCATCTCTGCTGCTTCCTTCTGCTCTCCCACACCACCAGTTCAGGTCTGAGGGCCATTTTCCTTTCACCCTACACCTGGAGTAGCCACATTTCCCCCAGCCAAAGCCTGGTCCATTCCACATCCCCCAGTACCTCCGGGGTATTAACCCCTTGTCCAGAGTCATGTTCCCTGGCTCATTCCTGCTGCCTATTCCCAGCTACTGCAGGGCAATCCAAAATTAAATCTGATGTACCCGCCACCACTCCCACTTGAGACTCCAAAAAAGTCAGATCATCATTGGGCATCCATTTGCCCTCGGTCATCTCCTTCCAGCCTGCTTCCTTCAATGCCCTCCAGGGCAACCATTCTGGTACTTATAGACCTCTTTTGTGTGGAACACCACATGGAGTAGCTTTGTGCAGTCATTGGCTTAGCCCATTCTGCTCCTGTTTGCAGCTCAGTTCCTCCAACCACATTCTGCTTCCTTGGTTCCTCCTGAGCAGGTCCCGCCTCCATGGCATGTTACTCTTTCCCTGGTGTCAAAAGTTCCTCCCTGGAGACATTACAGGCAGCAGTTTTACACCTGGAATAGCATTCCTCATCCTCCTCAAGTAAGGTAAATAATATAGTTCTTTTGTCCAATTCATTTTGTAACTGCACCTCTGCCAAAGCATTATCATCTATCGTGGTACCCAGACCTGCCTTAGAAGTCGCATCCATATCCAGGGAACTCTTCTACCCATCGTTTTTTTCCTCACCTCCTTCTGACTTTGCAGTGTCCACTTCTGACACCGCTGACAACATCCCCTCCTAGTCCTCCTTGGTGTCCAAGGCTGGGGTGGAGGACAGTCCCCCAGTCTGCTGCTCCTCCAATCTCTCAATCTAAACTGGCTCCTCCATCAGGCTGTTCGACAGCACCCTCACCTGACAGAGTAGGGGACATTTTTATTCAAAGGAGACTATACATACAATCACAAGAATATACATCTATATACAAATACAGTTTTAAGACCACAAAGTACAGATGAAATTTAAGAAATAGGGAAATCTGGGTCTGTAATCCAAGGAAGGTCTCACCAGTTCTCTATTAACAGTTGTCTTTGCACAAATGTTGCTTCTGGAAAATAAATGCCTTTTATATCATATCATATTCTATTTTCCCTAGAAGTCCTTGGTGAGACATATGTTTTTGCTGTAAAGTAAATAAACATCTTGCTGTCCAGATGTGCCATCTGAAGACAGTAAATATAACATGCAAGGTGTCTGTGTGACATTTTTTCCATATATCTGAAAAAAATCCACACATTAGATTCATATAAGACACTGACACAAATAGTGGTTCATTCCAATTGTCTGCAACAAAAGTACAAAAGCCTTGTATATACTGTATGAACACACAAAAAATAAGTGTTCAATGGTTTCTAGTTGTTGAATACATTCCAGCCTACTGCATTGCCTCTCCATACCTCTCAACCTTTTGTCCCCCAAATGTGGAACATTGCCTCTCAAAATGTGGAACAAATGAGTAAAATGTGGAACACGTAATCAAATCTTTGCTTAGGAGGCTCAGAACACTGTTAAAATGTTTGCATTTATGTTCAGAAAGTCTGTTATTAATTGAATAATATATTTTATGCATCATTTACTATAGATATTTGCTTTAAAATGTTAATACTGAATGTGGAACAAGTCCTCACAATGTGGAACAGGGAGGTTTTGTGAAGAAAAATGAGGAACTTTCCTCGTAATGTGGTACAGTTGAGAGGTATGTGCCTCTCTAACATCTGTTTATGTTTCTGGTTTGATTTAATATTTATGTTTTCATGGCAGCTAAGCCAATGTAAGTCTCACATGTGTGGGAGTATTCTAGGGTTTTGTACTAGTTTTAATAAAGCATCTCTATGTTCACTTGGGCATTTATGAAAAATGTCAGGCACCTTACAGATTTCTTGTGTAAGTTGTGTATAAATGTTTTCCCTATGAAAAGTTATACGCATATTGCTAGTGATATGCCATTGCTTACATCTCACAAATGGTTCCCTTACACACCTTGGGATAAGTGGAGCATTATTATAATATGCTCAGTGTATTCAGTTCCCATTGTCTAACCCATACTTTGCAGGTTTAAAAAAACAGGGTTCCCACCCCTTACCTGTACTAATCAGTAATGGTCTTAAGTTCGCTACAAGAAAGATACTATTATAGAAGAACAAAGGGTGCATCATATTTAAACCACCTTTAGAGATGGGCAGATATATAATACCTCGCTTTATGGGGTTAAGGTGGCTCCCCCATGGTGCCTTGAAAAATACAGTATGCTGAAAATCCTGGTTTGAAATACTTTGAGGGGGTGGAAAGATATAACTAAGGTATAAAAAATAGGAATTAGGTATGTTTTTATCAAGTATACTCTTTTTTTTCTTTCCCAACTTCCATTTGTTCCATTGTGTTACTTTCTTTTGGCCTAGTTCAGTTTTTGGACTCCAGTTTAGTACATCTAATTGTCCATCTTCAAACTGTATACCTCAGATTATGATAGCCTCTGTGCTGATATCTATTTCTGCAATCTGTGAGACTATGTGAGGGTAATTTCCTAGTTGTCTTCCTATACACTTTGATATATTAAGAGATCCTCCTGAGATGTTACCAGACTCATTACACTGACTGACCACTTCCCTCACTCAAGATTCATTGGCCACTAATAGACTCATATCATCTGCATATGCCATTACATTATACGGTGTGATATTAACCAAAGTTATGAGGGGATATATATTCTGAGATGCATTTATATGTCTTAATAGTGGATCTAGAAAAAATACATATAAAATGGGACTCAGTGGACACCCCTGTTGCACTCTTCTTTTAATACTAACAATTGGTTCATTCCACCCATTTGTCAGTAGCTGTAGTATAAATTTTTTTTTATCCATTTAATAGTATTATCTGGAACTTGGTATCTTGCTAGTGTATGCCATAAAAACTCATGATTTACTGAATCAAATGCCTGCTTCTGATCCAGGGAGATTAGGAATCACGAAAGTTGCTCACTATTCCATCTCTCCACTAGCTTGTGTAGTAAGATCAGGTGGTCAGATATATTGTGGCCAGGTATGGAGTAGGACTGAACACCTGAGATTACCTGTTGAGCTATGTTTGTTAACCTTTTTGCTAAGATTCTTGCTAAAATCTTAAAGTCTGTATTTAAGAGACATATTGGTCTCCACTTCTGTAATTGTCTCCTATCTCCTTTTTTATAGATGTAAATAAGCCCTTCCATATTCATTTCTAAAGGTACTAATTCAGATTATAATACGTAATTATATACTTGAACGAATTCCTGTCCAAGTTCCGCTCCTATTACTTTGTATATTTCATTTGGAAGACCATCCAAACCTGGGGTAGTTCCATTTTTTAGTTTATTTAGTTTATTATTATTTCAGAAGACACCTTTGAGCCAAGACTCTTTTACAAAGGTTCCACATTGGGGAAACTATACAGAACATAGTGAGGTCAATAACAAGTACAGTAGTTTCAAGCAGCCATAGGCTTTGTCGGGTACATTAAAGCTTTCACATGGAATTAATGTGATATGTGCAATGATTCACAGTATGTATGTTAAGTCACAGTAATTTGTGTATATTATTCAAGAGCATATGTACAATAAAAAAGCACAGTTGTAATATGGTTCACTAGAATAAATTAGAAACTGCTAGGAGAGATGGTAGGTACATGTAGAGGAAGCTATGGGAGAGAATGTAGATAATAGTGGAGAAATAAAAAGGGAGGAGATAGGAGAAAGTGGGGGGTAAAGGTGGGAGGGACTTAGAGAGGGGAAATTAGAAGGAAGGAGAGTAAGTTTAGTTAGGAGAAACATTCACAGGAGGCCATTGTGACAAGGTGCTGACACAAGTAGAACTTGAAAGTTCCCAGGGTAGTGTCATTGATAACAGCAAGTGGAAGCGAGTTGTACCAGGATGTGGCTCTGTATGTAGAGGAGCATTATCCTTGGGTAGTGCGGCAGCGTAGAACAGAAAAAGTAAGATATTCTGAGCTCCTGGTTAGGTGGGGGCCGCAGCTTGGGGCCAGTAAGGACTGAACCCTTGAGGGTAGGAGATTTAAGGTAATCTTTTTTCTAGAATACAGGTCTGGTACTTGAGTCTGCAGGGGAGTTGGAGCCAGTTTGCTTGCTTGTAGATGTCACAGGTATGTGACAGGCATGGAGCAGAGGTCAGTAGATGACATGCCTTGTTAAGGGCAATGGCTATTTGTCAAAGTGCGATGTCAATGGCAGAGCCATAGATCACAAGCCCATAGTCAATTATTGACATAACAGAGCTCTGAATGGCAATGCCAAGGGCTTGATTGGAGAGGCAGTGCCTATGTCTAAAGAGAAGTCTTAAGCAGGTGTTCACGATCTTGGCAATGCTCTCAATGTGTTCAGAGTAAGACAAGGTGCTGTTGAGAGTAACCCCCAGGTATTTAAACAGTTGAACACGATCAAGCAATGTTCCTTCACTGTTTGTGATAGCTAGACATTTGTTTTTATGTTTGTTATGGATGCCATGAAACATCATTGTTTTAGTTTTTTTGTGATTTAGTAGGAGTTTTTGAGATTTAAACCATGTCTCCACTTGCTTAAAGCTTGTTTGCAGTTGCAATTGTAGGAGGGAGGGATCAGGGTGGGAGGTGAAAATAACTGCATCATCTGCATATAACAGGAGTCTATTAGGGCATGATGCAGGGAGATTGTTCAGAAAAATACTGAAAAGCAAGGGACCCAAGATGGACCCTTGGGGAACTCCAGAGTGAATCTGATGGGAGGGTGAGAGGGACTCACAAGCTCTGACCTGTTGGGTTCAGTCACTAAGGTAGCTTTGGAACCAACGTGCGGCATCAACTAATAGGCCAAGGCAAGATAATTGTTCAAATAGCAAGGAGTGGTTGACAGTGTTGAATGCTTTTGTTAAATTGATGAAGGTGGCGCTGACAAGATGTCCCTGATCCAGAGCATTATGGATGTAAGTGGTGAATTCAAGGAGAGTTGTGGTGGTACTATGTCATTTTCAAAATCCATGCTGCTCCTGACATTGCAGATTGTAGTTAGCAAGGTATTCTGTAAGCTGATCGGCAATTATTCTTTCCAGTGCTTTAGAGAGGATGAAGAATGGAGATGGGTCTATAATTAGAGGTTAGGATCTTATCCCCACTTTTGTGAATTGGCATCACAACAGCAGATTTTCATATTTGGGGGAACTGAGAAAGCATTAGACATTGGTTGAGGATTTTGCTGAGTGGGGTCAGGACTTCATCAATGGTGAGGGCAAGGAGTTTCAGGTCTAGGGAGTCTCCACTGAATCTGGACCTCCCAAGCACTTTGAGCATTTTTTTTTTAGCTAGGGCCTCTGAGATAGTTTTAAAGTAGAAAGGTAGATGGCCCTGTGTTATTCTTGCTTTGTCCAAGTCTGGAGAGTCCAGTGGGGGGGGGGGCAAAGAAGATTGGAGGAAGCACATGACTAAGATTGGTGAATGCCGCATTAAAAGCATTAGCCATGGTTTCCTGGTCCACAGTGAGGCAGCCATTTACATTGAGCATAGAGGGTGGTACTTTGGGGATATACTCTGCAACTTCAGAAAGATTTGCCCAAAACTTCTTCTCGTCTTTCCATGAGTTAGCGAGTGCGCTCCTGTAGTATCTTGCCTTTTTGTTTCGAATTGCCCTAGTACAGGCATTTCTTGCTGCTTTGTAAGCCTGGGTATCAGCCTGGGTTACAGCCAAGTTGGCCAGATGTGAAAGATGATCCCGGGACCTCAATTATTCCAGAAGATCAGAGTTAATCCACGTGTTATTGACACTTTTAATCTTGCATTTTTTGAATGGGCATGGATATCACAGGCGCTGTTAAAGATGTGGATAAAATATTCAAGAGCAGTGACAGTGTTGGAGGCTGTATCTATTAGAGACCAATCATGGTCTCGTAGGAGGGTTTTTAGAGACCCAAGATGACCATGAATAAGTCTCCTGCTGTTAATAGTTTTGGGAGGAGGCTTAGTGTATTTGTTTGACCAGGAGCAAGGGATTGGGGACTGGTCACTTAAACTGTCGGAGAGAACTACTGTTTTCGTGATGTGATCTGGGCAGTTAGTGAGAACCCAGTCCAGAAGGGTGGTAGTACCTGTTCTGTAGTTCACCCTTGTGGTGCTATTGCATCTCTAACTTCTGATATTGCATATCCTGCTTAGTCTTATCGATCAAAGTTTGGGGCATTTCTGCAATATCTATTTGAGATAAGTATGAAGGAGCTTGTGCTATATCTGAGGATATAGGTCCATACATGTTTCGTGTAGGTAGCTATACATTGTTGTATCCCTTGGTTAGTTGTGTGGAGGTTTAGTTGTTCATCAAATAAAGCTTCAGACTCCTTCTTTATTGTTCGCTTTTGACAACTCTTGTATCGACAAATGGAATCAAAAGAGCCAGTAGTGCCAAATTTTTGTTGCTGCTTTAAAAGTCCTGCTTTTTGTGAATGATAGTCCGTCATATCTTTCCTTATCAGACTTACTTGTCTGGAAAAATCTTGACCAGTATATGCTAGTGTTAATAATTTTTGAAGATGTTTTTTCTTTTTCTAAACACTCTATATATTGTTTATCACTATTGGATTTACTTAATTGTTGTAAGAGTTGTAGTTCTCTTTTCGTATCCTGCCACCATAAATGTAGGTTATCATATATGGAAAACATTGATTTCCTGGCTGCCAAGAATTGTTTTATTTGCAATAGCAAAGATTCTTTTTTGTAGCAGAGAGGTGTTTAGTTTCCATGTCACCGGTCCTTTTATTAAATAATTATTTTGGCCTACTGAAATGGAGAAGATGCTGTGATCAGAAAACTCGGCCACATTTAGGTTTGCCTTGGAAATTTGTAATGGTGAGCTACGGCAAAAAATCTGTTCATGTGGCTAGGGGGCCTTTGTGTAAGGTGGGGGAGTGATTTTTTTCTGTTTCTAGGTATGCATCCTGTAATCTTGCTGTTTTTAATAGTAAAGATAAGAAGTTAGAATCACAGAACAATTGTGTTGCTTTGGAGGTTTTAGATCTGTCTTTTGTAGAAAGTCCACAGTTGAAATCACCACCAAAAATTATATATTGGGAGGTATGTAAGTATAATTGTATTAGTTTTAGTAAGTTAATTCTGAGTGATTTTGTTTGTGGTGCATAAATATTTATCAGTCTATACCCGATACTAAATATCCTAATATCCATTATTAACACCCTACCAGGTACTAAATCCGAAAGTTTTTTTACCTCTATATTTGGCATGTGAAATAATATTCCTAGCCCTGAACATGTTTCTTGCCCAAAGAACCAAAATGAGGGACCCAAGTACCATGCTTTTTATGTTTGCTTGCACACATGTGCAAGAAACATAATGCAGCAGCTTGCTGCAGTAGTGAGTTGTGCAGGTGCAGAAGTGTTGTTGCCAATGCCAGCAGCCCATTTTGGGTCTGGTTTGTGTGGCACCAATAGAGGATCACACTGTCCATGACAGCAGTAGTGTAGCTTGTCACCAACTTGAAAGAAACTCTCTGCTGCAATCAGGGAGCACCTCGTCATTAACAATCAGATGTTTTTGCTGCTGGGACAGTCCCTGATTGCAGCAGCTAATTACAGCTGCATTGTCTGGTGTTCCATTTCAAAAAAACATGGCAGTAGCTTCTTCATTGGCCTCTTACAGTCCCCACAGAAGCTGAGGAACAGACGCCGCATCTCCAGTCTCCATGAAAGCCGACGGGGTTGCCCAGTCCACCTGTCAGCATATCCCCTCCCCAGTTCATGTGCTGATGGAGTAGCCCAATCCCCATCAGCATAATGCCCCCCATTTGTTGTGTGCTGAGGGGTGTTCCCAGTCCCCCTTGGCTCATGCACCCACTTCCCCAACACTCTGCTGATGGGGGTGCCCAATCCCTGTTGGCTACAGACTCCCCAAAGAAACAATTAGGAGGCATGCTGGGAGCCCACCTCAGCATGCCAAAGTACCTGTAATATAAGAAAACCTTCCTGCATTGATTTATTATTGTTTCCCCTGGAAAAGAAAAATGGTCCCTCATTAAGTCTGGTGCCCACACCCCCCCTTTGTGCAACCCACCTCCCCACACCCCTACCCACAATTTCCCTTGAGCCAAGCGCAATGCTCTTCGGTGGACCAGAAACATACATCTGCACTCTTCAAAGCCGACCGAGAACTGAAGAAATGCCGGTAAGATGTATAATGGCATAAATGGGTTTTATTCAACTTTGGTGCATATCTCGGCCATTTTCATGAATTTTGGCACCAAATTTTCAACATGAGGTTCTTGGGACCTCATCTCATGAATTCAGTGACTGTCAGCTGGTTATTCGGTCCTGAAAGGTGATTTTGTTGTCACTGTGCAGTATCACCTTTCGGGACTGATTAATTAAATGACAGTGTCTCTATTAATAAGGTGGGCTGTCAAAAAGCCTATGTTGCAAATTTGGTGAAAAAATTTCAAAAATTTACTGTGTTATAAGTGTGCATTGTGCAGTTTTGATGCACACTTGTAACTTCGTGAATCTGTAATATTTTTACTCCTGATTTTTAACATTGGCATTTTTTCATACCTCCTTATGAACAGTACAGCTGTCATTTTTCACATCCTGACTGAAATGTGTTTTTGCATTTCTGGCACAGAATAGCATGGTCACTGAGGGAAATCAATGTTTGGGATAGAGTAAGAAAATCACAGTGACACTGTTCATGAGCAGAGGTCCTAAAACGTCTATGTTGAAAATTTGGTGACAAAAGTCCATAAAATGACTATGTTATGAGCGTACATTGCGCAGTTTCCACTCACACTCGTAACTTTAAAAAATTTGTAATATTTTCACTCAAAATTTTCAACATTGTCAGTTTTGCACACCTCCTTATGAACAGTTCAGCTGTCATTTTTCACATGCTGCCCAAAATGTGTTTTCACACATCTGGCGCACATTGACGCGGTTGCTGTGGGAAATCGATGTTCGAGACAGAGTAAGAAAATTATTGTGACAGTGTTCATGAGCAGAGGTCAAAAAATGCCTATGTTGACAATTTGGTGAAATAATTCAACTAAATGACTGCGTTACAAGTGTGCATTGCGCAGTTTCCATGTACACTCGGAAGTTCGAGCATGCTTAATATTTTCACTCCAAATTTTCAACATTGCCATCTCTTCACACTTCCCTATGAATGGTACAGCTGTCATTCTTCACATCCAGCCTGATCTGTGTTTTCGCACATCTGGTATAGAATGGTGTGTTTGCTGTAGGAAATCAAAGTTCAGGACATATTAACAAAATCACAGTGCCACTGTTCATGAGCAGAGGTCCCAAATGCTTTCGTGGGGTTGGGGTCACAAAAAGGCCATGTTGAAAATTTGTAGTGCAAATACCAACAAACGCCTGGGGCATTAGGATTTCTAACCATAAAGTCCCACCCTGTGCAGACTGACAGGCACCAGGGTGTGCCTTTGGATTGCCAGCTGTAATGCTCATGTCATTCTACTCCCCCCACCTTGAAGCCAGTGACAGGTATCAAGGTGTGCCTTGGATTCTTCTGCCTCATAATTCACCCCATTCTCCTATACTGCACCCATTTCAGCATAAGCCCTTATGAAATGGGGTGACTGTGAAGCCAAACCCCAAGGCGCACCTCAACACTTGTTGGTGTCTGCAGGATAGGGTGAGGTGGAATGCTGTGAGCGTTATGGGTGACAACCCAAAGGCACAACCCAATGCCTGTCCATCTCTGCAAGGTGGAGGTGGGGTTGGTGTGAGTTCAATACTTCACTGACATTCCTATTCTGCACCTGTCTAACTCCTGCATGTTCAATGCTAATATCAGCAAGCAAACATTCGGCATCAACAAATGCTTGTTTTGATTCTGAGATTTCATTTAGGGTATGGAATCTGACATCCTGTAAAAAAAAAAACACAAGCATTTGTCAATGCCAAGAGTTCACTGTTGGTATTGCTGTTGTACATACCTCCCATATGTTTCCCTGTATATTCCTCTGTCTTGCATTTTAAGGGTGGGCGTTATGGTTGGAATCCTAATGCCCTGAAGTTTGTTGGTATTTTATCAAAATTTTCAACATGAGCTTTTTGAATATCACCATGGACAGTGTCAGTATCATTTTCTCAATCCTAAAGGTGATTAAGACATGAGTGTGCCAGTTGGCAACATCAGGTGCGAAACACATTTTGGGCAGGATGTGAAAAATGACAGCTGTACTATTCATGAGAAGGTGTAAAGAAATGGCAATGTTGAAAATCTGGAGTGAAAATATGAAAAAGTGGAGAAGTTACAAGTGTGCATAGAAACTGCACAATGCACGCTCATAACGCAATCATTTTTTGGAATATTTTCACCAAATTTTCAACATGGCCTTTTTGGGAGCTCCCCACAAGAACAGCAGTACTGGAATTTTGTTAATATGTCCCAAAAGTTGATTTTGCACAACAACTGTGCCATTCTCTGCCACAGGTGCAAAAATACATTTTTGGAAGGATACAAAACAATGACAGCTGTACTGTTCATAAGAGGGTGTGAAAAAATGGCAATGCTGGAAATATGGAGTCAAAATCTTAAAAATTGATGACATTATGAGCGTGTGTAGGAGCTGCACAACAGATGCTCGTAATGCAGTCATTTTGGAGAGTTTTTTCACCAAATTAGCAACAAGGGCTTTTGGGGACCCCACCTCATGACCAGTGGCACTGTCATTTCATTAATTTGTCCCAAAAGGTGATTCCGCACAGTGACCGTGAAATCACCTTTCAGGACTGAGAAAAGAAATGACAGTGCCTATGTTCATGAGGCGGGGTCCCAAGAACTCCATGTTGAAAATTTGCGACCAAAACTCCCACAAATGGCTGAGATATCAACCTAAATTGAATCCCCCCCCATTTACTGCCATTATAGAACTTACCAGCATTTCTTCAGTTTGCGGTCGGCTTTTGAAGAGTGCAGGCGTGTTCCCGGTCCACTGAAGACTGCTGTTCCCGACCTCTGGAGGTAAGTATGGGTGCGGGGGGGGGTCAGGTGTGCAGAGGGAAGGTGTGGGTTGGGGGAGGCGGGAAGGGGCCAGTGGCAACTACGAGGGATGGTTTTCTGTCTTTTCAGGTTTAAAACAAAAGACATGGGTCTGTTTTCAGGTTTGTTGCAGGGAAACAATGGATTTTGGCACACTGGGGTCAGCTCCCAGTGTATGAGAGTACTGGGGCTTCAATGCTGACCCAGGGATTGGGCACCCCAAGGTCAGAGGTCACGTGGGGGGGGAGACACATCTGTCACCAAGAGTCTGCATCTCAGTGTCGGAAAAACACAGCAGCGTGGAGGAAGCAGGCAGGAAAGTGCCTTCTCCCAGCCTGCACAATCAGATCATGCTTACAGGAGATGTCACAACACAATCAGCTGTTTGCTCTGTGGTGACCTGCAGATGAAAGAAAAAAAACAGCTCATGATTGGTCTGGCTTTTTCTTTTCAAGTGCAGACCACTGAAGGTAAAACAGCATCAGGACCAGCCTGACTGCGGATTGGTGTGACGCTGTCATGCCCCATGCAGAACACTCTGCATTGGACAGACAGTGTCACACCCCTCAAAGCCTACTCTCCCAAGAGTTCGACGTGCATGCACAAACTCAGTAATGCCCATAGCTGTGTATGACAAAAAGGAAATAAAATGTCCCATTTTACCTGTCTCTTTATACTGTTTGCATTTACAGTATGAAAGGAGAAATGTGAAGACATCATTTAAAGGTATAAAAACAAATCCACCCTGCTCACAACATCTACTTCACCTAGGTCTGCCTCTTCTGGGCATCTGCCCTTTATGTTTAAGCTTTGATTTATCTTTTCATTTCTAAGGCCCAGAGGTGTCCTGTGTTATTCATGTGTCAGTTTTTTGTTCAGGGTAAGAAGTCATTATGGAGGAAATATCTGAGTCATTGTCTGTGTCATCTGTATTTTCCTGGAGCAACTCATAATTATTCCCTAAGGGGAAAGCATCTATTTTTGACACTTTTGATATTGTGGGACCCCTTAACCCGATGGCTTCTAGTGAATCTTGTCATTTTAGGGACCACAACATTGGGATGTGGGGATGGTTTCATTCTCTCAATATTCTGGTCTTCTGGAATTTCAGCCACTGAGGTAGTGGCATTGTTGCTTACAGTGGGTGTAACTTCCATCTCTTGGGGTGGGGGAGACAGTTTGAACGGGTTCTTGTTGGGGAGGATCAGTTCCCAAGTCTTCCGGGTGTACACGTTCAGTCTCCTGCCATTGATTTTCAGTAGGTGGGTTTGAATTTACGGGTTCTGAAGGTCTGGGTTGGCTGGATGTAATTTTTGACCTTTGAACTAGGGTAATGATTAATCTTTACTCAGCCCCATCTGCTAAGTCAGGTGAATTATGAGCTGCCGATGTGCACTGCTGAAATGTATGACCGATTTCATCACATAGGGCACATTTAGGTTCTTCCACACATTGGTCCCCTGAATGTCCAGCTTCCCCACAGACTGTGCATTTTACCGTATCACATATGCTGCTTAAATGGCTAATGGACCCACACTTGTAACAGACCTTAAGTTGGCTGGGATAAAACAAAACTCCTGGTCCCTTACTAAAAGAAAACTATTAGGCAGGTGATATATCCCCATGTCAGAAGATTTCAGTAATACCCACACTTTCTACCCCCCAGTCCAGATATTCTCAGAGTTGAAAATGGCTTTGGGGTCATTTAACACAGTACAAGTAAGCAATAAGACATGACAGGGTGGTGGTTGTTATGTGATAACCGCACACCTAGGTGCGTGGTGAGGCACGATGCTGAAGGCCAAGTGTCCTTCTGCACCTAGGTGTGCAGTTATCACATAACAACCACCACCCTGGAGTGTCTTACTGCGCTTATAAAATGGGAAATAACTATAGAAAAAAGGACACTGACAAGGTGTTTATAGTTTGAAAACTTTGTAACATTTATTTAAATACAGAATAGAGAGTTAATTGAAACATTGAGGTAAAATAGTCCCTTGGTAAACTTTTTTGAATGGTAAAAAATAGCAATTATTAACAACATTAGCAAACAACAGTCTACTTGTTGTAGTTTATGAATTGCACTTAACTTCACTGTGATTTTCTTAATCTGCCCCGAACACTGATTTCGCACACCGACCACGCCATTGTGCACTACATGTGCAAAAACACATTTCAGGTGAGATGTGAAAAATGACAGTTGTACTGTTCATAAGGAGGTGTGGTAAAGTGGCAATACTGAAAATCTGGAGTGAAAATATTAAAAAGGCTCAAAGTTACGAGCGTGCGTCGGAACTGCGCAATGCAAGCTCGTAAAACAGTTGTTTTAGGGAATATTTTCCCCAAATTTTCAACATAGCCAGTTTAAGACCACTGCTCATGAACAGTGTCAGTGTGATTTTATTAACCTGTCTGGAACATTGATTTCACACACCGACAGTGCCATTGTGCTCTACATGAGTGAAAACACATTTCGGGTGAGAGGTGAAAAATGACAGTTGTACTGTTCATAAGGAGGTGTGATAAAACGGCAATACTGAAAATCTGGAGTGAAAATATTAAAAATGTTTGAAGTTACGAGCGTGCGTAGGAACTGCGCAATGCATGCTCATAAAACAGTCATTTTGGGAAATATTTTCACCAAATTTTCAACATAGGGTTTCTGGAAGCCTACCTCATGAACTGTGACACTGTTATTTTGTTAATAATTCTGGAAAGATGATTCCGCGCAGTGACTGTGGAACCACCTTTCTGGACTGATTAATGAAATAACAGTGCCACAGTTCATGAGATGGGGCCCCAAAAACCCCATGTTGAAATTTGGTGAAAATATTCCCAGAAATGGCTGAGATATGCACAAAGTTAAAAAAAATCCATTTATGCCATTATACAGCTTACCGGCATTTCCTCAGTTCATGGTCGGCTTTGAAGAATACAGATGTGTTCCTAATCCACTGAAGATCATCTTGCCAGGCTCCGGAGGTAAGTATGGGTTGAGGCGGGGGTGAGGTGGGGGAGTGGGGAGGTGGGTACGCAGACGGTGGGTGCAGGTTGAGGGAGGGGCAAAAGAATCAACGAGGGAAGGTTTTTTTGTTTCAGGTTTTTTTTTTAATTTATTTGCACACAAGGGACTTATGCCACGCTGGGGTGGGCTCCCAGTGTAGCTTGGGGGGACAGTGAAGCCGGCGGGATTGGGCACCCCCGTCGGCTAAGGAGTATTTTGCCATGCTGGGGTGGGCTCCCAGCATGGCATTAATTTTTTTGGGGGCAGTGAAACCGACGGGTTGGGCACCCTGTCAGCAAATGAAGCTTTGCCATGATGGGGTGGTCTCCCAGGTGGCACCAGGCAGCGGGGGGGAACAGTGAAGCCGACCGGGGATTGGGCACCCCCATCGGCTAAGGAAGTTTTTGCCACGCTGGGGTGCAGTTCTTTAACTTTTTGGTGCCTACCATCATACACCGCACACTTCCATCTCGGGAAGTGATCAGCTTTTTTTTTCAATGCCTCTCTGCACTCGCGTTGCGTTGTATGTTTGAGTTAACTTATAGCCAGTGTCACAGGCCGATTACCTCTATGGATTGCAAGTTACATCAGTGCCATGATAAGTATTAGTTTCTTTTTTTTACTGCTGCTGCAGCGATTCACCTATACACCCAGACTACGAATGTGAGCTGTGTGTCGCAGTGGGGACTGGCATGTAGTATGACAGGGATGGAGCTAGGGCTGGATTGCACTATGATTCCTACATTTTATCATGTGTATGCTGAGGGAGAAAGTACTCAGCGAATGTGGGAGAGAAGCGGTTTCAATTATTTGTCAGTGCTTTAAGAGAGAAGGGTGAGCGAGCGTGCAATCAGCTGTTAGGACAGTTTCCCGAAGCTGAGATTGGATGCGCAGGTTGTTCATCTACTGCGAACAGTGGGATGTGTGGCCTACTCAGAAAAACATTGCAGTTCAGTTTAGGAGAGGGACAGTGATGCAGCTAGCAATGGCCACTAAGGTTTACTTGATTTATTGTGTGAGATTTTGTTCTCGTTTGTATTATGGGATCATGGTATTTTTTTTTATGTTGATGATTTCACTTGCCAGTCAGATTCTTTACTAACATGGAGGTCGGGCATTCCATTACAGAATGAGAGGAAAGCATTTATTTCGGGGTGGCCTTTGCACAGCTGGCTGGAAAATGTTCCCAACCTGGTGGTTGTTATTCCTTATACCACTGGATTCCAAGCCCTGTCAACCAATCAGGAGACATGATTTTTCTTGACCATTTTATAATACATTACACCTCTAAAACATCTAAAAACTGAAAAAAGGAGTCCCTATTAATGCAAAAAATAGGATATGTCAGCAATAGGTTAACTAGTGCGGTACTTTGCAGTAAAAGTCTTTATTAGCAGAGTTGGTTGAAAAATAATTTCTCTGTCGCATGTAAATTTTATCATATAAATACACTGTAACATTTGTAAATTTGTAAGACATAAGCTGTGTTTAAAACTTAATTTTCATTACACTGTACTGTAGTTGCATAGTCTCATTGAAGGCAACCTACTCTTTAATTTTGTTTTTTACTTATGTGCTGTGGTCTAGCACATAAAAGGAAAACTGCTATAGAATTGAGGGGAAAGGTTAGTAAGGAAAAAAAAACTTTAAACCTGCCAGGTTGCCTTTTTTTGGTGGGCAAGGAGGGTAGATTTCACCTGAAAACTCCGCTGTATAAGATTCAAATGTAGGTGCTTTTATTAACAATAAATAGCAATGTATTTGGGCACTTTGGGTCTGCCTCTCCTATTTAACTGTGTTTTCCCACCTTTTCTTTTTGTTTATAAAGTATTACTGTATTGCCTACTTTCTTCATCCTGTTTTTTTGTCCTCTGTTTTTCCCCACACTCAAGACATAGAGGGCCAGATATTCAAAAGGGTTGAGCCATGCGCAATCGGGTTGCTCCTGCGCAAGTCCGAACTTGCTCCATTCTGCGATATTCAGCAGGAGGCAGTTGTGCCACTGAAAACAGGCTGAGCAACAGCGCAATGCAAATGAATGCATGCTGAACTGGTGGGGGAGGAACCAATCATAAACTGCACAGCCCGATATTCAGCCGGGCTGTGCAGACTTGTGCAGGCGCAACCCCCAACCTGCGCCTGCACAACTTTGAAAAAAAAAAAGGCTTAAGTTGAGGGCCACCCACAGGTGAGCTGCTGCATTGCAGGGCGCGACACAGCAGCTGCCACCTGTGGCTAGCCCCCAACCCACTCCCTGTGCCCCCCCTCATACCTCTCAACTGTCCCTGATTTTCAGGGACATCCCTGATTATGCCTCAGAATTTGTCTCTGTCCCTCATAACAATTGTATTTTTGTGACAGAACACTGGGGATTGTAAGCATAAAATAATGTTAAATATTAAAGTTACAGATTCCATCCTATTCAGAAAATGCATCTTACATAAATCCCCCCTAATTCTATCAGCTTTCTGAGTGTATACTACCAAATCTTAAGATGTGTCCCTGATATGGGGTCTGTGTCCCTGATATTTTAATGTCTTGTCCCTGATTTATGAGAAGAGAGGTTGAGAGGTATGCCCCCCCGCAGCCCGATCGCGGGCACAGTTTAACCCCCACCCCCCCACCAGCCCGATCGCGGGCAGCAGTAATGTCTCCCGAACACATCCCTGGTGGTCCAGTGGACCGTAGATCGATCGCGGGATGTAATCATTACACACACCCCAAACATAGCCATGGTGGTCCAGTGGACCATAGATCCCGATCGCAGGATGTAATCATTAAACACCCCTCAACACATCACTGGTGCCTAGTGTCCCCCACCCCACCCACCCATGAAGTCCCACCACCCGCTCCCCGGCGGCGGCGGGCGGCAGCATCCCACCCGCCTGCCACCCGCCGCCCGCTGACTGACTGCGGTAGGGCTGCATGACCATTGGTGAGGCAAGAGCCAATGGGCGGCAGCCCATACCGCATAAGACAGTCCAGTTTTTGTGAATGAGTGGCTTCATGGGTGGTGGGTGGGGACACTAGGCACCAGGGATGTGTTGGGGTGTTTAATGATTACATCCCGCGATCGGCATCTACGGTCCACTGGACCACCAGGGCTATGTTTGGGGTGTAATGATTACATCCCACAATCGGGATCTACGGTCCACTGGACCACCAGGGATGTGTTCGGGAGGGAGGGGAGACACATTGCCGCCCACGATCGGGCTGGTGGGGGTGGGGGTTAAACCATGTCCGCGATTGGGCTGCAGTGGGGGGTTGTTTATAAACTAATGCAGCCTGCGGTAGGGCTGGTGGGGTAGGGACATTTCTGCTGTTGCCGGAGATCGGGCCAGTTGGGGGGTGGTGGTGGGAATTTTCACTCTTTTGCCCGCAATTGGGCTGCAGGGGGCGTCGGTCGCCGACGGCTGCTGCCTGGCAGGGTGCCAGGCGCAAGTCCTCAGGGATCGGTGCACCTGCATGCTAATGTCATGCAAATGGGGCCATAATCAGATGCAAATGGTCCCCCTGTGCCTTGCATGAATTATGGCCCCATTTGCATGTCACCTTTTGAATATCAGGATTTTGCGCATGGCGCAATGGTACTTGCGCCACCGCAACTCGAATGCTCCACTCTGACAACTTGCGGTGGTGCAAGTTCCACTGCGCCATGCACAGTGGCTGTGGCCGGGGGGTGATATTCAAAGGAGTTGTTCAATAGCGCAAATCCTTTGAATATCACCCGGGCCACACCCCTGCACAACTATTTTGTGCAGCACAAGGGCTTGCGCCTAAGAAGAGCGCAGTTTGAATATCTGGCCCAGAATGTTTATCATGGAATGTTTACCATGGAATACAGGGATTCAAAATTCTGCTCTGTTCCACTTGTAGAATGTTACTCTCATGACATGCTGTACACACAGACAACAAAGGCCTGTTTTAGAGCCAGAGGCTCAATTATATCACTGTCAAGGCAAGCATAAGAGATTTCCCTGATGAGCAGATAAAGACAGAAGGGGGAATTTTCACTGTTAGTAAACAAACAGTTGTAATGAAAACTATAAACAATACTTAATGTTTCTAATTTGTTTATGTGTAAGGACAGTGTGATGATCAGGGAAACAACATTTAATTATTTTATTTTTAATTTAAGGTAATTATATTTTTAGGGCCCAGTTGAAGGTTTTCTTACAGTGTAAAGGCAGCAGCCATGTTTATAATGGAAGATCAGTTCTGGCTGAAGAGGGACTGATGAAAGATAGTTCTGGTTGTATGAGGACTGATTTGCTCATTGTGTGATGTGGTTTAGAACCAGGATGACTGTGCGTATATAGAGATTTAACATACAGTCAGCTGATGTCTCTTGGCCAATGAGATTTCTAGATTTTTTCTTGCCATTTTGTAACATTGTTTAAGCCATACCATCAGATCATTCATACTGACTCCTTCATTCTGGAATAGAACAGTAATTGTTTTTTGTGCTTGTTTTGTAAGAGGGATCAAGGTAAAGGGAACCCACAGAGCGTTATTTTTCAGCTTCTGGTACATAATCCAAAATCTCTCCAGTCTTTTTAGTGTCTTGAAGCAAATATCAAAGTTGGTTCAATTTGAGACATATATAAAGACGTGTATTTCATATGCAAAATATTTCATTGAATCCTTCAGGAAGGGTTCTACCTACAAACACTCAATCTGGAACTTTGTCCATCCCTTCTGTGCAATGAAGTCTTATAGCATTATGGCACTTAGCTTGTTGGGCGAGGATCAGAAACCAAAAGGCTTATGTTCTCAAGTGAGAAGAGTTTGTGGGATTTTGATGAAAAGGCCTTGAGTGCTGTTTATGCTGTGAACTAGTACCAGGGCCCTGGGTTTCATTTCTTAGAGAAAATGGTTGTGTGGGATTTGTTTCAGCTTCGTTACAGCAGATGAAAATTGTGGCCTAGGGTTTTGTGTTAGATTTAGCTCCAGCGGTATGAACAGATCCAGAGTTTCTGTACTGGGATGCTCAGAAGTGACTGGTATTTTCAGTTCATTCTGCATATGGATTGGGGATGTGCCAGAACTCCAAGTTCCCAAAGTTGTATCTTTCTCCCAACAGGTGGTGTCCAGTGCTGTGTCTATTGATCTTGCTTTGGCAGTCTCAAGAGAGCACCTATTTTCCGAGGGGCATCTTAGGCCGGACTGAATTTTGTCCATAGGTGCCATTCCGGATGTGTCCCTGACAGTGCTTTTTGAAACAGTTTTTGTCTGCCTATCAGAAGATGTGGTTTAAGTCCATACTTGCAAGCACTCCTGTTGTTCTGGGTTTAGAGGAATACTGACAGGTGCCTAGGTCAAAACATCTGCATTGACAATCAGCTGGGATGAGTCATCCAGCGCCTATGGGGCTTCTGGCTGAGTCGTTCTTAATCATGCTGTCAGTTCATTTCTCTGTTGTAAATAACTTAACTCTTTTACCCCTAACAGTATTTCCACTTTGTCTTTTTCCACATTTCTAGCTGTATTTCCTTCACTTAAATTAGCAGTATCAGACTGAGGAGTTTTCTTCTGGCATTTTAAAGTTTCAGTACTCGTACCTTCTTTTTCTTGTGGTAACACAGGTCCATATAGTACATATTCCATCTGCTGTTCCTCGCAATTTTCCACAATGTTGGGACCATCTTGCAGGGCCTCTAGCAGTGCTGAAACAGGGGAGGAGACCCTCTCCCCTGCCTCTAAGAACTCCATTCTCTCTCCAGTTAATCCAGGGGTAGCCATCTTGGCAGAGTACCAGGATGTCAAGGTTCCCCTACAGGCAAGTAGGAGAATTTCCCTGGTGTTCTGGCCAAAATTCCCCCATTCATTAAAAATACCACCAACAGCTTAAAATCTGGTTCAATTTCAGTTGGCATCCATGTGTATCCCCCTCCCCTTGGTACAAGGCTGAAAATAGGGGGAAAAATGGTAAACTCCTCCTTCCCAGACAACAAAAACAAAATAAATGAACACATCCACCACTCACTGATTCCAAATATATATTCCACAATTGGCAGTTTCCAGTTCACATCTGGCATATTAAAGTCCCATACTACAACCACCTCCCCTGATCCTGACCTGGTGGTGTATAGACCACTCCAATCTTGATTTGTTTTTCATTTCTTCTTGCTACTAGCACTCGCAGGGTATCTAGTTTACCTGACTACCTTAAGCTGTCTATTTCAGTTGCCTCTGTTCCCTCTTTTATGCACATCACTACTGCCCCTCCCCTGCCCTCTGCTTTGTCCTTCCTGTACCTTGGCATTGTTATGTCCCATTCATGGTTTGAGGTACCAAAGTCTCTGTGACAGCCACAGTCTCAATGCTCCTTTTTGTGACCTTCATCTGAAGTTCAGGTATTCTGGTGACAAGACTCCTTGCATTGATGTACAGCATCTTCCAACATACAGCCCTGCCCTCTCTCTTTTCCCTTTACCATGGGTATGTTTGATTCGGTTGTATTGGTCAATGGGGGAGGGGAGACTGACAAAGACCCTCTTGTTTGTGACATCTTCTGTGTACTTTGGTACTTTGACTCCTCCAGTCACTAGTTTAAACTAGCTAAATGCTGTGCCTATCTTTTTACCAGTACCCTCCTGCCCTCCTCATTGGGATGCAAGTCATCCCTTTTGAACAGAATCCAGTCCCACCAGATTGGGTCCCAGCCTCCAAGGAACAAAAATCTTTCCTCCCTTCACCAACCCTTTAGCCATGCATTGCATGGCTTAACATAAATGTACTAAATGTAATTTCTTATTATACAATGGGTCACAAAAATTCTGTAACCTCATTGGTCAAAGCCTGTCACAAGATCATAAGTGAATCGAGCAATAGATAACCTGTAAAGATCTCAGTGATGAAATGCTCACTTTCTTTGAACCTAATTTTTTTTTTTACATACAGGCTTATTTTATAATTGTGGTAATGTACTTCATGGTGTGTGTAGTAGTTAGATTTATCCACTTCTTGTGTGGTTGAGGTCCCTTGGCTGTACCTCATGACATATCACACAAGGCATGGGTAAATCCCACAACACACATCCTGTCATGCATTATTTCTTAAAGAGCAGATGATGCCTTCAGGAGAACTTTAACAAAAGAAAATATTTAGACACAGTTTGGCTTGTATTTCCCATTAATGCTGTATTCATCCTCCCTATAACTTATTACTGGTATAATCTGCATGAAAACAGGATCTTTGCTCCTGAAGAGTTAATCTATTCCTGTTGCTTTCTCCCTACCTTATTTATTTTATTTGTTTGAGTTTTGGTAACCGGATAAGTCGATTGAGACAATTGCAGTCCCTTTTTCAGGGTTGACCTGGGGTTGAGAATCAACCGTGAAGTTACAAGTAAAATCAGCAATGCAGTATGAGGTCATAATGCACTGCTTGTGACATCACAGTTAGTCCCATGGCAGCAGATTGTAGTGTCACAACACAGGATTATGACTTGAAGTAGGGAGTAGGCTAAAGAGGCAGATAAACTGTAAGGTATAAAGATAATGTATTCATGCCAATTTCCTCAGTAATAAATAATGGGGAGGAGAAATCTATAGAATATATATGGAATACAAGCTGAATTGTACCTAAACACCGCATATTTTTGAACTTTTCTTTGAGGCGTCAGCAACCCCTTAAATCTAAATGTACATTACTGCTTACTTAGCATGTTCTACAGGATGTAGCCTATATAAAATGTGCATCACTTGTATGCATTCTAATTTCTGCACTGACCATACTTTCCTCTGCTTGCATCTGGGTAACTTCTGTAAAAGAGATCTGTCCCAGTGAGTTTTCCCAGTAATTACAATACAAAAATAAAGGAATCCATAAAGGAAATCCCTCCAACCTTTTCAGATATTTACCACAGGGGGTAGGGAGATGAGGATTCAGGGTGTGGGGACTCTGCTTTTGAGCATTTTAATTGTGCCACTTTTAATTACACAGTGGGTGGGATATTCAGAAGGGTTGCGCATGGCACAACACAGTTGCACCATGCACAACCCACTGATGTGCCCCGGTGAAATATTCAAAAGGAGAAAGTGCATGGCACAAATCCTGATGTGCCAGGGTGCATCCGTAATGTATGCAGCGCAAGTGGGAGGGGCGTAGCCATGCATACCACCACACATCCCAATATTCAGCCTGGGATGTGCGGAGCCCATGCAGGCACAACCCTTTCAAGTGAAACTACCTCTGGCTGGAAGCTGCAATTCTGAACATAGGATTTGCAAGAAAGTGAGTTGTGCTCACAACAGAGGGAGGTGAACCTTACAATTGTCTTTGGTTTGTAGCAGATATTCTGCAGGTGGAGTCTACTTCTAACTGAAAGGTGAAATAAGGAACTTAGAATTATCAGGAAAAGACAGTCTTTCAAGCAAAAGAGGTAGTTGGATCTAGCTTTACTTTTGTTACAGTTCTTAAGATTTTCAATGCAGGAAGAGTTTAAAGCACAGCTGACCTATTTTGGGGCTGACTGCTTTCAGAGCACAAACCACCAGGCTGTTTTGCGGCTGGGGAGGTTTACCTGTGACTGACTTGGATGTCTGGATTTTTCTCTGTTTGATTAGCAGGGTATGTTCTCTGTCAAATTGTTGTGTATGGCATGTTGCTGAGAGGAAGGCACTCATCGCTGCGGTGGGTCAGAGCTTTTAGCTGATTGTTTGTGAGGGGCACAGTTTAGGCCCAACCCTTCCCACCCTTCACCCCACCACCCCTGGAAATAGTTCCTTTATACCTGGGGTTCTGACATCATTCCTCAAGACTGCAGGTGCATATCACTGTCATATCCTCTCTAGCACACTGCACTGACAATATAAGCATACTCATTGTATAATATATATATTTCTATATAACAAACCAACACACACACACACACACACACACACACACACACACACACACACACAAAATAGATAAACATGTGAGGTAGTGCAATGTAATGGCTGTGGGCAACAGTCTTCCGGAGTCTTTCTGAGGCTGAGATGCTGCCTATTTGCAGACAACTCTCTGCCCTGAGGAGGAAGTTGCCCGTCTTCAGGCCACACTGGACAGTAGTAAGGAACCTTCCCAAGGCTACACTGGATGGTAGGAAGGAACCTCCCCATCCAGGGAGCACCAGAGCCACCACCACTACCTCAGAGGTTATGAAGAAAGCACAGCAGTTGGACCACAGTGGGCACAGGAGGGTAAGGATGGTGGAACAGAGGCACACCAGTCAGTTGTTCCACTCCACAATCCATACACCATTCTGGGAGCATAGCTCCCCTATGGATGCACCCACAGAGGAGACTAAGGAGGCTGAGGACAACTGTCTCAAGGAGGCCCACAGGAAGGAGGCAGAGGACACCACAAGGAAAGGAAGCAGCTCCTGGTGGGGACTTAATTATAGGGGATAGAACTGTGGGGAGCAGGGAAAACTGAAGTGAGGTGCCTGCCTGGTGCCATGGCTTGGAGGGACAGGAAGCGCATCCTCAGGATCACAAGAACAGCTGCACAGGAGTCTGAGCTGGACATCATTGTCCACCAAGGGACAAATGACTTGGCACATCATGAGATTAAAGCAGTGCAGAAGGACTTTGTAGAATTGGGGAGGGGCCTTAGACAAGTAGCACACACAGTGTCCTTCTCAGAGGTGCTGCCTGTCAATGGCATGAGTGAGGTGAGGGTACTTTGCACCATGCAGTTTAATGAATGGTTGAAAAAATGGTGTGGAGCACAGGGGTTTGGCTTCATTGGGGACTGGAGTTCCACCTGGAGGGACACCAGCCTATACTGGCAGGATGGTCTGCATCTGTCCAGGAAGGGAACAAGTCTTTTGAGCAATCAGTTTAAATGCTTCATTGGCAAGCTTTTAAACTAGTCAAGGGGGGAGGCACTGATAAGCAGCAGGAAAATCCCAGCCTCTCCCTACAAAACAGGGTACTAAATGAGAAAAAGACCGAGGTAGAAAGGTCAGTGGGAGATGCTGCAACAGAAGGTAAAGCCATCAAAAAATGGAGAGCAATGAGTACCAATGCCCGTAGTCTGAGTAACAAGCTTCCTGAATTAGTGGCCTTGATGGAGGAGGAACATCTGGATATCATGGCAGTCACAGAAACATGGTACACACAAAACCGTGACTGGGATGTAAACATACCAGGATACACTATCTACAGGATGGACAGGGAGGGTAAAAGAGGAGAGAAGTAGCTCTTTACATAAGGGAAGGAATCAAAGCAACAGAACAAAAGGGTAAACAAGGAGGAGAAGAAGCACTATGGGTAAATTTGGAGACCGGCAATGGCACCACAATCCGCACAGGGGTTGTATACAGACCCCCTTCTCAGGGGGAAGAAATGGACAAGGAAATGATAGAAAGTATACTTAGAATGGCAGAAAAAGGGGAGATAATGCCGATGGGTGATTTGAATATGCCAGATGTTAACTGGAGTGCAGTTGCAACAGCCACTTCGAAGAGTGGGGTTATTCTAGATGCCCTACAGGGGGCATGCCTTAGACAACTAGTACTGGAGCCCACTCGAGAGGGAGCAATCTTAGACCTGGTTCTCTCACATGGAGATGAAGAGAGGATCACAGATGTAGAAGTGGGTAGCCATCTGGGAACTAGTGACCATCAAACAGTATGGTTCACAATAAACACAGCAATAGAGTCAAGCCATACAAAGGCAAAAGTACTGGACTTTAGGAGGGCTGACTTTGCCAAAATGGGTGAGTGCCTAAGGAATGCACTAGCAAATGGGCAGGAAGAAGGGGTGGAAGAACAATGGGGAATAATAAAAACTGCCATCACAGAGGTAACAAGCCTTTGTGTGAAGCAAATAAACAAAATGAAATGATGTAAGAAACCACTATGGTTCTCAAAGGAAGTGGCAGTGAAGGTTCAAGAGAAAAAGAAAGCATTCAGGAATTACAAGGAATCACAGAAGGAGCAGGACAGAGAACTGTATCAGTTAAAGCAAAAGGAAGCTGAGAAGGCAGTCAGAACAGCAAAGGCCCAAACCGAGGAAAAGATAACCAACTCAGTTAAGAAGGGGGATAAAACCTTTATAGGTACATCAGGAGCGAAGAAAGACCAAGGGAGGGATAGTGAGGCTTAATAAAGGGAGGGAGGTGGGCAGAGGGTGACTGTGAAAAGGCAGAGATGCTAAACAAATATTTTGCTCAGTATTTACAAAGGAAGAGGGAGGTACCTAAAACAAACAGTTGAAACACTCTGGATACAGAAGTTGATACCAGCCCATTTACAGAAGAAAGGGTTCTGAAAAACTCTTAAAACTGAAGGTGGACAAAGCAATGGGGCCTGATGGGATTCATCCCAGAATTCTGAAAAGAACTAAGGTAGAACTAGTGACACCACTGACTACCATCTTTAACAAATCATGGGAGGATGGGGTGGTACCGAGACTGGAGGAGGGCAGATGTGATTCCCTTCACAAAAGTGGGAGCAAGGTAGAAGCAGGAAACTACAGACCTGTTAGTTTAACCTCAGTGGTAGGGAAAATGATGGAATCACTTCTGAAGGAAAGAATTGTCGAGTATCTCGAGACCAGAGGGGCACAGGACCCAAGGCAGCATGGATTCACAGCGGGAAGGTCATGCCAGACAAATCTGATAGATTTCTTTGACTGGGTGACCAAAGTAGTAGATCAGGGAGGGGCTGTGGACATGGCCTACCTAGACTTTAGCAAGGCATTTGACACAGTCCCACACAAAAGATTAATGTACAAGTTAGCCAGCCTGGGAGTGGGTCCCAAGATGACAGCCTGGGTAAAGAATTGGCTGGAGAATAGGACACAGAGAGTAATAGTAAATGGAGTCCACTCTGAAGAAAGGGGGTTACTAGTGGGGTACCACAGGGTTCAGTATTAGGACTGGTCCTCTTCAATGTCTTTATAAGCGACATTGCAGAGGGACTGGAAGGAAAAGTATGTCTCTTTGCAGATGACACAAAGATCTGCAACAGAGTTGAAGCACAAGGTGGGGTGGAAAGGATGAGATGGAACTTGGCAAGGTTAGAGGAATGGTTAAATATATGGCAGCTTAGATTCAATGCTAAGAAGTGCAAGGTAATGCACCTGGGAAACAAAAACCCAGGGGAAGAGTACACAATGGGGGGTGAGATACTGACAACAACAAAAATGGAAAGGAACCTGGGGGTAGTCATATGTGATGACTTAAAGGTGGGCAAGCAATGTGAGAGGGCAGCAAGGAGGGCTGGGGGGATACTGGGATGCTTAGGGAGAGGCATCACCAGTAGAAAACATGAAGTTATTATCCCTCTGTACAGACAGCTGGTGAGACCCCATCTGGAGTACTGCGTGCAGTTCTGGAGACCCAATCTCCGCAAAGAGATAGACAGGATGAAAGCTGTCCAGAGGAGGGCAACTAAAATGGTGCAGGGTCTGCACCGGAAGACATATGAAGAGAGACTTAAGGAGCTTAATATGTATAGCCTCAAGGAAAGGAGAGAGAGGGGGGACATGATAGAAACCTTGAAGTACCTCAAGGGAATCAACAAAATCCAAGAGGGTAGCATCTTTCAAAAAAAGAGGTGTGCAAGAACAAGGGGACACAATTTGAAGATAGAGGGGGGGTGGCTCAGGGGTAATTTAAGGAAGTATTTTTTCACAGAGAGGGTTGTGGATGCATGGAACAGCCTTCCGGAGGAGGTTGTGGAGTCAAAAACAGTGGTGGAATTCAAGCATGCATGGGACAGCCATAAGGCAATTCTAGGGGGTTGGGGTAGGAAGAAGTAGGCTGCTGGTTAACTAGGATCTGCAACTAATCCATTAGGTAGGGAAATGGGCAGACTGAGTGGGCCAAGCAGTCCTTATCTGCCATCAAATTCTGTGTTTCTATGTTTACATGCACCGCATACAGTTGTTCCAAAAAATAAAGGAGCAACAGCCGGCCACCCACAGGTGAGCTGCCATAGTGCAGGGAGCAACACGGCAGCTGCCAGCTGTGGGTGGCCACCCGAGCTCCGGCAGTACCCTCTGTTGGGTAGTGCCCCCCCATGCCCGATCGTGGGCAGAAGTAGGAAATAAACAGTCCCATATTCCTGGTTGTCCAGTGGACTGCTCCCAGCCCGATCGCGGGCATGTGTATATAAATAACACGTCCTATATCCCTGGTGGTCCAGTGGACCGCTCGCAGCCTGATTGCGGGCAGAAGTCCAAAAAATGATTAAATCCCATCACTGATGGTCCAGTGGTAGCCCCCTTCCCACCCTCCTACTGAGCCCGCTACCCGCTCCCCGGTCAGTGGCGGGTGGCGCTCCCACCCGCCAAGCTGCCTATCCACTGACTGACTGCGTACAGTACAGCTGTATGCCCATTGGTCCTGGCGTGGGCAATGGGCATACTGGCTTTCATACTATGCTACACAGTCCAGATATGTGAATGGTTTATTCACATATCTGGACCGTGTCACGTTGTGAATCTGCACGCTAGCCCATGCTGTGGACCGGCGTAGATGCAGCTGTGCTGTCATCATCGACGGTGGGTGGATGGGCAGCTTGCGGGTGGGGAGCTTCCACCACCGCTGGCCGGGGGAGCGGGTGAAGGCTCAGTGGGAGGGTGGGAGGAGGCACCACTGGACCACCAGGGATGAGATTTAATCTTTCTTTAGACTTCTGCCTGCGATTGGGCTGTGAGCAGTCCACTGGACCACCAGGGATATAGGACATGTTATTTATATACATATGCCTGAGATCAGGCTGCGAGCGGTCCACTGGACCACCAGGGATATAGGACATGTATTGATTTTATACTTTTGCCCGCTATCGGGCAGTGGGGCACTTTGCAGCTTGTGCTGGGGACGTCGGTCCCCGACGGCTACACCTGGCTGGGTGCCAGGCACAAGTTGCTGGGGATGGGTGCACCTGCATGCAAATTGGGCCATAATGACATGCAAATGGCCCCATTTGCACCTTGCATGCATTATGGCCTCATTTGCATGTGCACCTTTAAATATCGCGATTGATGCACCTAGCACAATGGCCTTGCGGTAGCGCATCCCCCTGCCCCTCTCTGGCCACTGCACCATGCACAATGCGGGTGGCCACAGAACGATATTCAATGGTGCTGAGAGATGGTGCAGCACCGTTGAATATCACCCTATCAGCGCCCTGGCACATCCCAGTTGCGCTGCACCCAGGCGTGCACCACAGCCTGGTGCAGTCTGAATATCCCACCCCATAGCTACAAAAAGCAGTCAAAAATTAAAGGGGCAATTGTTGTAACATCAAATGGGTGAACTTGAACCAAGCAATTGGAACTTAGCCAGGTTCAATGTAAAATGTTCATGACATCAGAACCTGAGAGGTTTGCAGAGTCACAGTATTCAGATCCAAATCTGAATCCTGTAGTGTGATATTTGGGGCATTCAGGAAAATATTTGGTTTAGTGCACATCATAGACCTAGTGTGCATTAAAGATGCTATATAAACCTTGTCTTCTTTTTTCTTCCAGTTTCTCAGCAATACGTAACCTCTAATGAATGCCAAAACAGGCTCCCCATCTATTGAAAGTCTACAATTGGATTTTCATTTTTTTCATTAAGCCAGTAAGAGTATTCTCAAAGGAAAGGTCTTGATAAGCCCTTACTTCAGGATATCTGAAAACTGCAGTTCAGTCCAACTTAGAGCCACTTGATGCTGCCAGAAAGTCCTTCCAGATGCAGCTTACTTCTAACAAAAACAATGTATGTTTTTGCAGTAAAAGATAAGTTACTTGCTGTCACCTAACCTCATTTTTTTTTTCAAACTCAAATTGAAACTCAGTTTGCAGCACAGAAACATAGAATGGATGCCCTGGGGTTTGTCCTTAGCTCATTTTGTTTCTCTGTTTTTCTAAATGACCTCCCCACTGCCCGCTCTTCTGTGCCCATTCATACGTACATGGATGATATGGTTTCCTCTACCTCTGGCCTCATGAACCAGCTCCACATTGACTTTAACAACATCCAGCACTGGTTTCAAGAAAATTAGTTATCCCACAATGCAAAGAAGATGATCTCTATGACTTTTGACACCAGACAGAGACTTACAAGCATCCTCCCTTCCTTTCTTACATATCCTTGATGGTGCAATGGTTGAAGATGTCTCCTCCTTCAAGTTCCTCAGGATCTGGTTGGATCACCACATAGATTTTTCTGTTTATATGGATGCAATCCACAAGAAGCTCCACCCCAGATTTGGAGCACTTTAGAGAAATAAGAGATGTATTTCGCTTCCTCTTCGAAGACAAATCCTCAATAAGATGATTCTCCACATCTTTTATAATAGACACAATGGCCTCATGCATGATCCTGGGAAGTGGCTATGCACCATGTATCGTGGGCGCATAGCCATTTGGCACCCAATGCGCCCCAGCACCGCATGCACCAACAGAGGGTGCGCAGCCCCAATGCACCTGATCACCAAAGTCTGCGGACCGCACCACATGGGGGGCAGGCAAGTGGTATGCCAGCACTACATGCCATGCACATTGGCATGTAGTGCTGGTTGCAGGGGTGTGCCAGGGAGAACCCTGACATGAGCCTCTTTTTCACCCCATGCACACATTGGGTCTCCACCAAGACTGGGCAGATAGCCCACACTACCACTGGGACTATTGCAGCCGTACCCCCCTATGGCTGCCCAGCGCTACCCACCCCAGCACACATTGGTGCACGGCCCTTACCAGGCACCCCCCTTCCACACAACACACACACACCACACAGGGGCACTGGCCCAAGGATGCTGCCCCCCCCAAATGGCACTGCTGGCCCACCCTCATCCCCACCACCAATCCCCCAGACATAAGGTGGGGTACAGTGCCTCTCCAACACCACTAACAGACCATCCATCCCATTCCTGTGTACTGCTCCAGTACCGCATTGTGGGAGGGCTGGCGGCTTTGCCCTCCTCTCACCTCCACAGCTGCTGGCCGTTGGTCATCCACAGGGTGTGCTGTCAACTTGTGCCCTGCCGCGTAGGGGATCAACTGAGGGACCCAGTCTGGGCATCCAGTTGGATGCCATGCCAGGTCCGTGACTATGCCCCCAGCCACCTTGCAGAGTTCTGCACACCAGGGGTAGGGGTGTGGCCATGGACAGGAGGCATCTGAAGTTGAATTCTGCCAGTGCACAACTCTTCACAGGTGTGGACATACGCGGATGGGATATGAGACTCTGGCACGCAGTTCCCGCCCATTGGTGCATAAGGGCCATTGTATGCGCTAATGCCTACTTTAATTATAATGAACCCCTTCTTTCTCTCTGTTGATTTGCCCTTGACAAATCCCTATGTACTCACCACTGTTCTTTGCATACCTCCCTCTCCCTAACCTCACTTGGTATATCTCCCTTCCCCTAACCTCGCTTGATGCCAGGTGCCTTCCCCACGAATCCCACTGTGCCTCATTTATCTCCAAATTTTGGTTGGCTCCCTCCTCTCATATTTTGCATTTCTCCTGTCTTTCCCCCTTTCTACCTCTTAATTCCTTTGCAGTGGTTGCATGCACTCTCTTGCTCTCCCACCAATGAAATCTCCTGCTTGCCAAGCTGCCTTCTCATTCCACTTCCCTCAAATTTGGGGCTCTCTGCACCCCTTTCAGTTACTTATCTCCTTCCCTTCTCACTCTGAAATCTCTCCTCTGTGATTTCTGTACTCATTTCTGCAGCTGTTTCTGATACTGGGGTTGACTTCTATCCTTCCTCCCTATACTGACACTAGTTATCCCCTCTCCCCAGTTAATCAGTCACTAGAAACATAAAAATTGACAGCAGGTAAGGACCACCAGGCCCATCCAGTCTGCCTGTATACCCTACCTTTAATTGGCTGCCACTGAAACTACTTGGTCCCTGGCTGCTGCTTTCTCCTCATATTACTGTTGTTCATCACAGTTTAATGTTCTTTTGCCTGTCTATTAATTTACTGTATGGTAATTTTTATCCTGAAGTGTTTCTTGTGATTTCTGTATATTTTGTTACTTATTTCCATATGGTTGTATTATTTTTGTACATTGTACCTGGGATCTGTTCTGTTGTCTATTCTTCCCCATTCCCCAGGACACATCTAGAAATGAGCTGATACCAGCACAGTATGACTTTCCTGGTAAAACTTTTGAAATAAACATATCTACATATATATACATACATACATACATTCATACATAAATGATACAAGAAGGGAAAAAGCCCATCCAGTCTGTTATGTAGCTCTCCTTCAAAACTAGTGCCCTTTATTCCCAATTTCTTCTCTTTAATAATTATCCTTTTGAAACCATCCCAGTCAGCTCTGAACCCAGCAATAGTGCCTGTATTTAACACCATGCTAGGCAAGCCATAATACTTATCCACCACTCTCTCTCTGCGAAAAAGAACTTCTTTGCTTCCTTTCTGAATTTAACCCCACCACCACCACCACCAATTTAAGGCTATGAGCCCTTGGGCTCAATATACTATTTACATGGAAATGTTCAGAGTGGCTGACCATATTGGTATTTTTACAAGAATGTGAAGGTTTCCGTCATAGCTCCTTTCATCCTTCTTGCCTCCAAATGATACATATTAAGGCTCTCCAGCCTTTCCTTATGTGATTTCCCCATTGTCTTGCGTCATAAGTCCTACAAAGACAGACTAAAGGACCTCGACATGTACACCTTGAAAGAGAGGAGGGAGAGGGAGATGTGATAGAGACCTCTAAATACCTCACAAGGGTAACTAAGGTACAGGAGAGAAGTATTTTTCAAAAGTTGCAAGCAAAAAAGCCACACTAAGGTGACCTGGGGTGCTCAGCGACAACTTCCAACTATTATTTATTTAGCTTTTGTTGACCGGGTAAGTGCACTAGACAAATCCTGCCTATTTTCAGGCACGACCCGGGTGAGGGGGATACAGATGAATTCCAACTGACCTTGAACCAGATTAAGCTGTTGGTGGTATTTTTAGTGAGTGAGGGAAATTTGGCCAGGACACCGGGGAAATTCCCCTACTCTTTTCGATAAGTGCCATGGGATCTTTAACATCCACCTGAACTACCACCAATCCAAGCAGATGGGACCTCGGTTTAACGTCTCATCCGAAAGACGGATGAGGCAACCAGTCATGGCACCTACCCAAGGTATATCCATAGAAGAAATGAAGAGTCCAGCAGATGCTGATTTTAAGACTTAGTACTTCATTTATTGTGCCATACACAGCCAGACCAACCCTCCTGGGTCAGGGAAACCACACACTTGATCTAACGTTGCAACTCCTAAGAGTCTTTGTCAAAGATAAAGCCCCTTTTGTTTCAAACATTTAAATAGCATAAAAGTGTCACATGTTTCAAAAACTCATTAGGCCTCTTAAAGGTACTGTATAGGGTGCATCATTAAAGTGCATATAACTAACAGACCACATAAATAACATATTGATGTGACATATTCAACAATAACATTTCTGTGACATGGTTTTAAAAGTGCATAGTGCTACTTATTTAAAATAAGTGAAAATGTTATCTTATAGAAAAACAACAACATCTGGAGACATATTTAAAAACTCTCTCCTTTAATTCAAAGCCAAAAATCATTCAATTTATATAAAAATGCAATACATTTAACTTTTATTCTGTTTCAATCTCTAAATAGTTTGATTATGGCAGAAAAAGGAGAGCATACTGAAAGTTTAAGAATGTAGTTCATTTAACTTTGCCTTTAGAGTGATGGATAAGAAAATATTTTGCATTGTACAAGGCAATGCAACAAAACTGTTTTCTCTTTTTTCTTTCTCAATGCAATGCTTATGGAGGTTTTTAAAGGAGAGCAGAGGGCTTAAATAACATGATAGGCTAGGGTTACTAAATGTAGTTACTCACAGGTAGGTCATATAGGTACTAGGAAAGGGGGGAGGGGGAGATTTCTTTTATTTTTGGTGGAAAGTTTTTTTTTTCCCCAAAATGGGATAAACAGGGATACACCTATGTACACAGGTCCATCACAGACTGCCCCAGGATTACATAAAGAAGAAGGAGGTATTCTCTATCACCTCCCCTAGGTCCTAATTTACGTTTGGGCACAGCATATGTTAAGTGTACAAGATAGGATCATGATCTGCAATTTAATAGCATTGAAAATGTTCATTTAGGACCTGGGGAGGTGATAGAGAAAGCCTCCTGGGTAAAAGAGGAAAGTATTAGATACATACACTTGGGACATATGTAGGAAAAGGTCTGAATGAACACATTGAGCTGAAATTGTTTCTGAAAGATAGGTGTTAATTATATTTTTATTTATGTTTTCTTTCTAGGTACAGTTTAATGAACTAGAATTAAAAGGGAAATGGGCAATAGTTCACCAATGTCTTTCTTCTTCTCTGTTTTCATACACAAATAACCTGATATCATTGCAGTGGGAGAAACCTGTCTCTCCCCCTGTATCCCGGACTCCTCGGTGACTCTCTCCAGGTATAATGTTTTCAGGGCTGACTATCTGGGTAAACCGGGGTGAAGCTGTGCCATTTATACAAAAGACACATTAAACGTACAGCCGCTCCCTACTCCCCATCTCGTACCCAGTCCCCAGCCCTCACGCTCAAACATACCCTTGGACGATCACATACCCACCTCCTCATCACTGCTTTATACATGCCCTCAAGGGACCAAAAGGCTGCCTTCCACTCGGTCCTATCCTACCTTGCCACCTTACCACCCAAACATGAAACAATTGTACTAGGGGACTTTAATATCAACTGGCTCTCCAAGACCGCCGCCCCCCTTCATCAATGCTGCTTCTGCCCAGGACCTTACTCAAATTGTCCCCTTCCCCACCCAGCTGAACCCATGCTCGGGGTCCTCCTCCCTATTGGACCTTGTCTTCACCAACCGCCCCCTCAGAATAACTAACACTACTGTACTACCAAATGCAATCAGCGACCACTCCCCGGTCCTTTTCTCCTGGTCTGGCAAGGCCTCAAAATCCCCCCCTAAAATGTTCCTATGACGTAAACTTGGTTCTGACAAACTTGCTCTTCTAAAAGCTCATCTCAATGCCATGGATTGGTCTTTCATAACCAACACTCTTGACCCAGACAGTGCCCTTGATCTCTTCACGCATTCCTTTAATGCCCTCTGTGACATGCTCGCCCCTCTTACCAAAATGATGGTCAAAGGAAACCCAGCTCCCTGGATCTCTGACCACCTCCTGGCCTTGATGCGGACCAGATATTCCCTATGGCACCTTGCCACCGGGATTGGTCGGTTAACTGGCAGACAGAAATACAGAGAGGCCTGAAACAAATGCACTTGGTCCTTGCACAAAGCCAAGGCCGAGTACTACAAATCTGCCCTAACCTCAACCTGGGGTTCTGGGCGTAAATTCTGGAATAAGATAAAGGACATCTGTGGCAAAACTACCAACCCTGCCCCCACGCAAATCCTGGTTGATGGGGCCCTGACCTCTGATCCCTCTCGTATAGCCTCAGCATTTAACCACGCCTTCACCAACCTCAGCCATGTCCTCCCTTGTAACTTCTATGACCCACCCCTGGCCATTCATCCCACCTCCCCCCCCAGCTCACCCTCCATTTCACCTATGCTGCATCTCCCCTAGGCCTGCAGAGCCTTACCTCAAAAAAGTCTTAAGCCACTCCCAGTACAGTAGTGACTCCTTAGACCTGAGACTCCTGCGGCTCACTCTCCATGAGGTGCTTACCTTCCTCACTCACATTATAAACCACTCTCTATGTCTTGGGAAATTTTCCATGCACTGGAAATCTGCCTCAATTACCCTGATATTTAAAGGTGCAGACCATACATCCACCGTCAACTATCAATCTGTCTCTATTCTCCCTCCCCTATCTAAGGCACTTGAGCTTATTGCCTCTGATCAACTCGCTGACCACCTCAGTAAACACAATATACTTTGCAAGCAGCAACATGGCTTCCACAAAGGTCACAGTATGACTATCGCATTGCTCGAACTCACCATTCACCTCCACACCACCCTCGATAGGGGTCATATGTCTGGTGCTATTTTCATTGACCTCACCAAGGTGTTTGACACTGTCAATCACTCCCTCCTCATAGCTATCCTCTGTAAGCTGGGCCTCTCGCAAGATGCCCTCCATTGGTTTTTGGACTACTTAACTGGCTGTTGTCTGCAGGTCAAAATTGGCACTACCTTGTCTAGCAAACTACCAGTCCACTCCGGTGTCCCCCAAGGGTCCATTCTTGGACCCTTACTATTTAGCCTCTTCCTTAATGTTCTCCCTCAGTCATGCTCAAGCAACCTCCTACTCTATGCAGCTGACACTGTACTCTACTCCTCCAATCCTGACCCTACCCAGCTCCACCTCTCCCTTCAATCCTCTTTCAGGGAAGCAGAAAAATGGTTCACTGCACAGCACCTCATCCTTAACTATAAGAAGGCCAAGGTTATGTTCTTCTCACACCCCCTTAATTCTAAGAAAGCACACTGCCCCCAAGTACTAACTACCAACTGGAACCCCCTCGAACAGGTGGACTCTTTTAAATACCTAGGCATCACACCCGACCTGGCCCCCTAATTTCCACCAACACATCCATCAACTGTCTACTACCCTCAATATCCGGCTTGGCCTCCTCTACCGGTTTAAACACTGTCTTACCCCAGATGCCCTTCGCCTAGCAGTCTCCTCCTCGGTCCTCTCCCTTCTAGACTATGACATCCTGATCTATAGCGCTGCCAAATTATCAACCCTGACAAGGCTCCGGCACTCCCTCAACAAAGCCTGTAACCTCATCATGGGCTGTGATTGGCTAACTCACACTTGCTCCCTATATAATGCCACAAACTGGCTCAACCTAGATAATAGAATCAGGTATCACACATGGCTCATGACCAAAAAGATTACCCTCAGTCTGGCCCCCCTAGTCTCTCACCACTTATCCAATGGGCCCCTACTTATCAGCACACCCATAGCGCAAACAGGCAACTCCTTGTAGCTCCTCGCTGCTGCACCTCACTTTTCCAAAGATCCTTTGGTTTCCGAGCCCCTACCTGGATAAATAACCTACCAAGCGCCACTGCAAGCATGATAAGTATAGACACCTACAAAGCACACCTCAGGAATCATCTACAGTCCTCCAATCCCTGTGACTGCCTTGGAACCTAGCCCAGCCCTAACTCCCTTTCTTGTCTGACTAAAGCCTCTGGCTGTTTATCCCCCCACCTGACCTCCCTGAACTGCTAATTTGTGGAGGTTATATGTGTAACGACTTGTGTAACTGTTCTGAAACTAATACATTGACTCTACTAGTCTCCAAATTTTAGCCGTTACAGTATTTCTCGTACCATTCCTTGTTACACTGTCATTTGTGTCCCCTTGCTGAACGACTTTGTACGGTTCCCCAGGTTGTATCTGTGTCTGATGTGGAACCTTTGAAAAGGAGTCTTTGACTCAAAGGTATTTTCCGAATAAACAATGAAATGAAAAATGAAAAATGAAATACATATTTCCCTTCTGCAAGTAGACTTCTTTATGTAATCTTGGGACAGTCTGTGATGGACCTGTGTACATAGATGTATACCTGTTTATTCCATTTTGAGAAAATATTTTTTCCTCCAGAAAACACCTATATGGCATATCTATGAGTAACTACTTTTAGTAACCCATGACTATCATATTATTTATGCCCTGTGCTCTCCTCTAAATATCCCCATAAGAGTTACATTGAGAAAGAAAAAACAGACAAGAGTGTTGCTGCATTGCCTTGTAAATGCAAAATCTCTTCTTATCCGACACTTCAAAGGCCAAGTTAGATGGATTGAATTCTTAAACTTTCTGTACTCTCTCCTTATTCTGCCCTAATCAAGCTACTGAGAGACTGAAATAGAATCAAAGTTAAATTAATAGTATTTATATATGAACTGAATGATTGTTGGCTTTAAATTAGAGGAAAGAGCTTTTAAATATGTCCCCAGTTGTTGTTTTTCTATAAGGTGATGTTTTCACTTATTTTAAATAAGCAGCACTATGCACTTTTAAAAGTATGTCACATAAATGTTATTGCTGAATATGTCACATAAATGTGCTATTTATGTGGTTTGTTAGTTATATGCATTTTAATGATGCATACTGTACTTTTAAGAGGCGTAATGAGTTTTTGAAACATGTGACACTTTTATGCTGTTTAAATGTTAAAACAAAGGGGACAGTATCTTTGACAAAGTCTCTTAGGAGTTGAAATGTTAGATCAATTGTGTGGTTTCCCTGATCCAGGAGGGTTGGTCTTGCTTTGTATGGCACAATAAATGAAGCACTAAGTCTTAAAATCAACTTCTGCTGGACTCTTCATTTTTTCTATGGATATCCCTGGGTAAGTGCTGTGACTGATTGTCTCATATTTTTCAATAGTAAAGGTACTCAAGAACAAGGAGACATGATATGAAGCTTGAAGGAGGTAATTTCAGGACAGATGTGAGGAATTACTTCTTCACAGAAAGAATGGTGGATTCCTGGATCAGCCTTCTAGCAAAGGTGGAGGGTGTGAAAACAGTGGTGGGTTTCAAGAATGCATGGAATAAGCAGAAGGAAATCATAGGGGAAAGGAAGGTGGAGGGAGAAAGAGCTGTAGATGAAGTAGGGTCTGGGGTGAGGCTGTAGGAAAAATGGCAGACTGGGTGGGCCAAGTAGCCCTTATCTGCTCACATTATAAGTTTCTGTATTTATAGTGCCCCCTCCACTGGATGACCACTAGTCTATCCTTGTTTTTTTCTAGGTACGGACTACAGAACTAAACACAGTACTCAAAGTGAGGACTCACAAAAGACCTTTAAAGTGCCCCCCCCCCCTTTCTGTGGCAGGTAGGGAAAGGGGAAATTGTTTAACCAGAAAAGGCAGACTAAGCCAAAACTTGTTTCTGGGTATGATCTGGGAGCACAAGGACATTAAGTGACTTGCTCAGCATCAGACAGTATGCACGTGGGGCTGTGGGATTCAAACCCAGGTCTCCAGGTTTGCTGCTTAGTGCCCTAAACCATAGTGCTATACTGCCCCGTAAAGCCCCATCCTATACACACCAGCATTCTATTGTCTTTCCCATATGCTTTGTTATATAGGAAGGTGGCCTTCATACTGTTCATGATTTTCCCCAAGTCCCTTTCTTTCCTTGATTGCTCCACTGTCACATGATTGATCCAGTACACAGTTTTTTTTAATTCCAGTTCCCAATGAGCATCATCATGCACATTTTGGCATTGAATTTCAATCACCATTGTCCAATCTCTCATCACCCATTTCATATTCCTTATATCTTCATCACCTTTAATAGTTTTTAACAGTTTTGAGCCATTGTCATCAGAAATCCTGTACTGAATCAGAACTTCCATGACCGTCTGCAATGAGCAACCCACAGCACCACTGAGGGTCCCATAATATTACTTTTTAAATTCAAAATACACAGTTGATAAAATTGGTAAATAGAGCATGAACATGCAAGGCTGCAGTTGGTAAATTAGATGGAAAAATATAAATGCCTTGCTCCCAGGCTCTATCTCCTAATGCCATACCTATGTTAATATCTCATGAAAATGGACCCTAAATGGTTAAATCTGAGATTAGATTCTTGAACTTTTCATTAACATAAAGGCTGATGATATGGGGCCACTGGAAGTCATTGATGGACTAGGTCCATGACAGTTCATGGAAATTCATTGCAGGAGTTTTGTGATCTTACAAGAACCTTTGCAAACATTAATTTTCATGAACAGTCATGAACAAACACATCAGTAGCAGACCACAATAATGCCATTTCAGTTTCTTGCACAACTCATGAACACTTTTTAATGTACTTTGATGAAAAGTCATAAACACAGCAATACCATGTCAGGTTCTTGTAGAACTCATGAACACATCTGAATATATTTTAATGAATATTCATGAACACAGCAATATCACACAACTCATAAACTGTTTCTAATGTACTTTGATGAACATTCATGAACACATCAATACCATTGTAGGTCCTTCCTGTTTATTCCATTTTGAGAAAATATTTTTCCTCCAGAAAACACCTATATGGCATATCTATGAGTAACTACTTTTAGTAACCCATGACTATCATATTATTTATACCCTGTGCTCTCCTCTAAATACCCCCATAAGAGTTACATTGAGAAAGAAAAAACAGACAAAAGAGTGTTGCTGCATTGCCTTGTAAATGCAAAATCTCTTCTTATCCGACACTTCAAAGGCCAAGTTAGAGGGATTAAGTTCTTAAACTTTCTGTACTCTCTCATTATTCTGCCCTAATCAAGCTACCGAGAGACTGAAATAGAATCAAAGTTAAATTAATAGTATGTATATATGAACTGAATGATTGTTGGCTTTGAATTAGAGGAGAGAGCTTTTAAATATGTCCCCAGTTGTTGTTTTTCTATAAGGTGACGTTTTCACTTATTTTAAATAAGCAGCACTATGCACTTTTAAAAGTATGTCACATAAATGTTATTGCTGAATATGTCACATAAATGTGCTATTTATGTGGTCTGTTAGTTATATGCATTTTAATGATGCATACTGTACTTTTAAGAGGCGTAATGAGTTTTTGAAACATGTGACACTTTTATGCTGTTTAAATGTTAAAACAAAGGGGGCAGTATCTTTGACAAAGACTCTTAGGAGTTGAAATGTTAGATCATTTGTGTGGTTTCCCTGATCCAGGAGGGTTGGTCTTGGTTTGTATGGCACAATAAATGAAGCACTAAGTCTTAAAATCAACTTCTGCTTGACTCTTCATTTTTTCTATGGATATCCCTGAGTAAGTGTTGTGACTGATTGTCTCATATTTTTCAATAGTAAAGGTACTCAAGAACAAGGAGACATGATATGAAGCTTGAAGGAGGTAATTTCAGGACAGATGTGAGGAATTACTTCTTCACAGAAAGAATGGTGGATTCCTGGATCAGCCTTCTAGCAAAGGTGGAGGGTGTGAAAACAGTGGTGGGTTTCAAGAATGAATGGAATAAGCAGAAGGGAATCATAGGGGAAAGGAAGGTGGAGGGAGAAAGAGCTGTAGATAAAGTAGGGTCTGGGGTGAGACTATAGAAAAATGGCAGACTGGGTGGGCCAAGTAGCCCTTATCTGCTCACATTATAAGTTTCTATATTTATAGTGCCTCCTCCACTGGATGACCACTAGTCTATCCTTGTTTTTGTCTAGGTGTGGACTACAGAACTAAACACAGTACTCAAAGAGAGGACTCACAAAAGACCTTTAAAGTGCCCCCCCCCCTTCTGTGGCAGGTAGGGAAAGGGGAAATTGTTTAACCAGAAAAGGCAAACTAAGCCAAAACTTGTTTCCAGGTATGATCTGGGAGCACAAGGAAGTTAAGTGACTTGCTCAGCGTCAGACAGTATGCACGTGGGGCTGTGGAATTCAAACCCAGGTCTCCAGGTTTGCTGCTCAGTGCCCTAAACCATAGTGCTATACTGCCCCGTAAAGCCCCATCCTATACACACCAGCATTCTATTCTTTCCCATATGCTTTATTATATAGGAAGGTGGCCTTCATACTGTTCATGATTTTCCCCAAGTCCCTTTCTTTCCTTGATTGCTCCACTGTCACATGATTGATCCAGTACACAGTTTTTTTTTTTATTCCAGTTCCCAATGAGCATCAACATGCACATTTTGGCATTGAATTTCAATCACCATTGTCCAACCTCTCTTCACCCATTTCATATTCCTTATATCTTCATCACCTTTAATAGTTTTTAACAGTTTTGAGCCAATGTCATCAGAAATCCTGTACTGAATCAGAACTTCCATGACCGTCTGCAATGAGCAACCCACAGCACCACTGAGGGTCCCATAATATTACTTTTTAAATTCAAAATACACAGTTGATAAAATTGGTAAATAGAGCATGAACATGCAAGGCTGCAGTTGGTAAATTAGATGGAAAAATGTAAATGCCTTGCTCCCAGGCTCTATCTCCTAATGCCATACCTATGTTAATATCTCATGAAAATGGACCCTAAATGGTTAAATCTGAGATTAGATTCTTGAACTTTTCATTAACATAAAGGCTGGTGATATGGGGCCACTGGAAGTCATTGATGGACTAGGTCCATGACAGTTCATGAAAATTCATTGCAGGAGTTTTGTGATCTTACAAGAACCTTTGCAAACATTAATTTTCATGAACAGTCATGAACAAACACATCAGTAGCAGACCACAACAATGCCATTTCAGTTTCTTGCTAAAATCATGAACACTTTTTAATGTACTTTGATGAATAGTCATAAACACAGCAATACCATTTCAGGTTCTTGCAGAACTCATGAACACATCTGAATATATTTTAATGAATATTCATGAACACAGCAATATCACACAACTCATAAACTGTTTCTAATGTACTTTGATGAACATTCATGAACACATCAATACCATTGTAGGTCCTTCCTGGCCCAACTTATGAACGACTTGTACAGCACTTTGATAAACATTCATGAACACAGAAACACCATGCAACTCATGAACAGATGTTGAGGGGATTGTGGGACCCATGGCCATGCCAAGGATGAGATGGCAACCTGAAGAGAAAGCTCCTGACCTCTACAAACCTCATCCACTAGTTCTGCTGGGCATCCAGACATATGAACTGTGCATTTAAAAGTCCTTACTGTGCTTATTCTAGGGATACCTTGCATAGTCACTTGCTGACCCAATACCTTCAGCAATTTCACCCTTTTCCTATCCGTGCAGCAACTTTCCTCCTGCCACTGAAAGTGAAAGCAGCTACCAAGTGACTTCAAATCCAAATGGCTAGGCCTAACTATGCTAAGAGCATTCAGCCAGAATGACATAACTGCAGGGACTCTTGCTGATTTGGCCAACATTACTGCTTTGCTGAAAGAATATTTTGAGATACAACTGAACTGAAACTTCCTGCATCCCAGACAAATCAGAACTTAGTAGTCCTGGGACAGCACATTGAGGGCACGGAGCGCATTGTCCCCAAGATTGAAGCTCAGGAGGGCAATCATGCTGGTCACCATTGAAAGCAGGATATGGCTATGAGATATCTGTCAAAGGTGGATGACCTGGAAAATCTCTTCATTTTGGTGGGCTTCCCTGAGGCTGCGGAGGGAAGTGACCTTATTCACTTTCTTCAGAAGTTCATTCCTACTTTACTCAATGCCCCCAACTACCCACCACTGGGGATCAAGAGGGCCCATTGGAAGGTGCCCGTGAGAAACAGCTGATGTCACTCTGTGTGATGTGGTGCTTCAAGATGGCCAGGTGAAGAAACACCACAATGCCACTGCCACAGAGGAAACTCGAAGAAAGGAAGATATAAGGAAGAGTTGAAAGCTAACTAAAGGATGAGGCTACTGTAAGTGGAAACTTGAAAATTAAATTATGCCTTTTTTATGCTGGTTATGCTGTTTCTTTACTTAAGGTATCCCTGTCCTCTACCCTCTCGACTCTAACCTGAAGAAGAAAGTTCAAAATTCAGTGTTCTTCTCTCCCCTGTATGGAATAATATCAGATTACTCTGTTAGTGCACATAAGCACAGGGTTTATTCAACCCCTCTTATGTCTCTTTCTAGTCTCCCTTTTGCCTGAGTTTATGCTGCATTCTGATTATGTCGAAAAAAATTTGCAGTGTCAAGGAACTAGTGGATTCAACGCGTTCAGAGAAAAAGAATACTCGCTACACTCGTGCGACAAACAGGAAAATGAGTGAGAGTCTTGAAGAAGCAGAATTATTTGGAGCTCTGACACAAGCACTTCTTTCCCCTCTGACAAGCCCAGGTCTGGTGAGCAACAATGGAGGTAACTTCTTTTCGATCTTTGCAAGTAACACTGCTGTGAGCACACAAACTAAGGTAGATCTGAAACATTTGAGTGATAAAGGGGAAATAATTATGAATGAAAGGGACCAGGAGCAAGCTCAAGTGGGACAAATGGTTCAAAATAAAACATATGGGGAGATAAACTCTAATCAGCAACAGGGGGGGGAGACCCATGGGGAAACAGATGGTGCACAATCAAATGATCAAGCCCTTGCCACGAGCACAAGTGTAGCAGCGGAAACTAATTTCGCAGTAAATACGCACACTCCCAATACCTTATCTGAGCTGAAGACTAGCTCAGATTCAGGTTAAATGAATCTGAAAATCAGCACAATGCTGAAAAACTTAAAGTAGAAGTGTTGGCAGTAGTAGCAAGCCTTAAGGTGGACCTGCTGAATGCCATCGGAGACTTGAAAATGGCATTGAATACTGCCACAGGTGCTATAATGGAGTTATCCATGAAATTCCAAGCTCTATCATGTCAAACAGAGGAGCTAGAGAATAGAGTCTTGAAAAATGAAGACTCTATTGCCCAAACACCACACAATATAGCACAAATGGAAAAGCAACTGAAGGTTCTTCAGAAAAAAGTAACTGAACAGGAAGACAGAACTAAATGGTCAAATATTAGGCTCTGCAAAATTCCCGAGGGGGTTGAAGGAGCAGGAGGCCCAATTCCTTTTTTTGAGAAGGCATTAAGTGTTGCCCCAGACCGAAGATATCTGGAAGAAAAGATTGTTCTGGATAGGGTACACCATGCTGGTTCAAGATTTTCTAGTAGAGACTATCCTAGGACAGTGTTTGTGAAACCTCTTAAGTTTCAGGACCGTGAGGCCATTTTACAGAAAGCAAGACTTTCTAAAGGGCTGCATTTTAATGCATAGCCTGATCTATCAATGAACACCTCAGAGAGAAGAAAGCTGCATAACCCGCTAAAGCAAGCTCTCTATAAAAAGGGGATACGCTTTTCCATGTTGTACTCTACAAAAATTTGCTTTGTGGTCAATGGGCGGTTACAAACTTTTGATTCTTCTGAGGATGCATTAGAGACTTATAAAATGGCATATGAAAACACTTAGATGCCTTTATATGGCTTAGGGTCCTATAAAAAGGGTACATAAAGACAAAACAAAATAGAAGGAGGGCTTAGCTTTGCGTATACTAGTGGGGAATTGAAGGAGAGGGTGAGGATGAAGGGTGCTAGTAAAAGGCTGAAACAGGATGAAAGATATTGGAGCACAAGTGTTTAGAGAGAATTAAACCTTATAAAAAAAAGACCAAATTAGAAAAATAATAATTTCATTTATTCAGGAATTTTGGGTGCACTGGATTTTTTTTCGTCTCATACTAGGGGATGCTGGGGGAGAATAGGATATAAGTTAGTGGGGGGGATGGTACACTTAAAGACCAGAATAGGAAGGAAATATCATAATTATTTAATAACAAACAAAAATGCAGTTAGGGTAAAAACAGAAGGTTTTATTATTGATTAGATTGGGGGATCCAAGAATCCGAGTAATAAAAGATTGACAAAGGACAAATAGGGGACTTTAGAATCATTATCTGGAATGTAAAAAGATTACAGGCTTGGGATAAAATCATTAAAGTGTAAACACTTTTAGAAAGGAAAAATGCTAACTTAATATTACTACAAGAAACACATCTATTAGATAAGTATATAATCTGGTTTAAAAAAAGATGGGGTAAAACCTATTTCTCGGCTTATACAAATAACTCAAGAGGAGTGATACTGGCATTTAATAAAAAAAAAAATAATACCTATAATACTGAGAAACTTCTCAGATTCTCAGGGATGGTATGTCATGGTACAGTTCCAACTGTATGAACAAAGATATACGATTGGAATTGTATATTTCCCGATTGAGAATAGACCAAATTTCTTCTCAGATTTTTTTCTGGATCTCTCCACTTTTGAACCGCCATACATTATAGGGGGAGATTTTAATCTGGTCCTGCAACAAATAGATAAAACCTCAAAATTGGATAGATCACATAGTACTTCAAGAGTCACAGACGGAATTGTATAGCAGATTTGGGACTGACAGATCCATGGAGAGAAAAATATGGGGATAAACACATTTTTTCTTATTTCTCAGCAGTTCATCAATCTTATTCTAGAATAGACTTTTTTTAATCTCCAGTATGCTGTTATACAATCTTCAGGACATTCAATACATAGGGATGAGCACATCCGATCACTCTCCTTGTGTCTTGACACTTAAAGGTGAGGACATTGGAGTGATCTCCAGGGTGTGGAAAATGAGTTCTTTGATTTTGCCGAGGACTTATATTAAGGACAGACTAGGGGGAATGTGTGAAGATTATTTTAGATTTAATAAGGCACAAGACACTCCCATAAGCATAGTATGGGAAGCCTTTAAAATATATATTAGAGGAGAGTGTATGAAGATCATGGCATCTGAAAAAAGGAAAAGAAGTGTGGCTTTACAGCAGATGGAGGAAAAATTAAAAATCTAACTAGTATACCTACCCGGACGTTTGATAAAGAAATATATAAAAAGTGTTACTGAAAAGAGAACAATACAATAAATTGCTAGTAGAAACCACAGAAAAACAGATGCTCAGAAGAAGATACTTGCATTTGGCTACAGTTAGAAACTCAGATGCTATAACAATATCACCTGCTTTCAACTGCCATTTACTATATCCCAATGAAGAAGTTGCCGGAGGCAATCAGCCACTCAGTAATAGGGACCTCCCAGAAACCTCAGACTCAGTTTTGCTCCCCATATAAACTTTTGCCATGTCAAGACTGTGCACAACCTCTCCTCTTTAATCCGAATATTAAAATAGATGACATGTATCTCACATAGACCTGGCTACCTCCATTACATAATGCTAGAGTAAAGGATTTTTATTCCTCCACATCTCTTCTCTCCTTCTCAGAAATCAGACATAAATCTGGCCTACATGCTTCTCATTCCTTTAAAACTCTGCAACTAAGACACCTAATAGCACAAACATTTGGGACTGCTTATATAGAATTTAAACTTCAACCAATATTGGAAAGCTTCAAGTATCTATCTTCCAAATCACACTGCTTATCCCTCTTATATAATTTTATTCTCTCCATTGGTTATACCGAACCAATACCCGTTCCAAAATCTTTTCATCTCTGCTACCAGAAATAACCATTGAATGGCCAAGAATCTGGCAAGATCTATATACTTATATCTCTCAAGATAGACTGCAACTTACCCAATACCACATCCTACATAACCTATACTACACACCAGTTAAATTGGCCAAAATTGGTCACCTTCTCAGCACTAACTGTTCCAGATGTGGTATGCATGAAGGGAACTTAGTACATATATTCTGGGACTGTATCAAAATTGCTCCTTTATGGAGATTGATCCAGTCTAATTTGGACTCAACGCTGGGCCTAGGGTAACTTTTCACTGTGGAGATCTGTATCTTAGGCAACTATTCTATGATTCAAATTAAGGAACAAAAATACCACATGGCACTAATTTCAATGGTGGTAAAAAAGCTAGTGCTTAAACACTGGCTAGACCAATTACCTATATCCTATAATGAGTGGCTAAATGACCTCTCAGTCTGCTTTAGGACAGAGTGTTTAATCGCTGGTTCACATAATAATCTGGCATCATTTAATAAAAAATGGGGCAAATTGTATGCTTTATACCTACTTTGAAGCTACTAACAGTTAATAGTTCCAGGATTGTCTCCAGATGTCTTTCTGTACCAAATATTTCTTTCAAGAATTGTAATATAGGCATGGGCACACTTTGGGGAGGATTGAGAGGGAAGGAGAGATTGGGAAGAGGGGAGAGTATTTCTTTTATTTGCCTTGTTTAGTTTTGTTGGTTCGGAGGGGTTCTATTAATCTTTATTAGACTCTACTGTATACTTTAATTAGAAGACTACACCTCTGTACCATTCCTGATATGACTATACAGATGTACATAATTTAAAATCAATAAAGAAGTTGAATTTCAAAAAAACAAACAAAAAAAACCAGATACTCAACACTAGAGCAAATTATTATTTCCTAACAGACAAGTCATTAAAACTTTTGGCCTGGCAAACAAAAACGGACCAAATGAAAAATTCCATAATAACATTAAAAGCTGGTGATGGGTCGATACTTAATAATCCTAGGGCCATTATGAAGCAATTTGTAGATTTCAATAAAAATCCATACTCTTCTGAGAGAAACATCGAGCTGGAAGAGCTGAATTCATTTCTTCAAAATCTGCCAATCCCAGTTATATCAGAGCTTCAAATAAAAAGAGCTGGCTTTGCTGATTTCTCCGACAGAAATTGATCTCACAATAACTCATTTGGCAGGCAATAAATCACCAGGCCCAGATGGCCTTACTAATGAGTTCTTTGAAAATTAGAAAGATATGCTTTTGTCTCCTTTAGAGCAACTGTTTAACTCCTTTAAGAGGGATGGCAAGATACCACCCTCTTTTAAACAAGCAATTATTCATGTTTTCCTAAAGAAAGACAAGGATCTGCTGATCTGTGCATCATATGGCCCTATCTCACTACTTAACTCTGACTATAAGATTTTTGCTAAGGTAATAGCTAATAGATTGGAATCAATATTACCAAATATTATACATCCAGATCAAAATGGCTTTATCAAAAATAGGACTCTAAAAAATAACATTAGACACACTCTGAATATAATTGTGCTGAATCAGGCACAAGAAGCTATACTATTATTAATAGATGCAGAAAAAACTTTTGATAGGGTTGAGTGGCCTTACATTTTTGCAGTTATTAGTGAGATGGGCTTGGGTGCACAGTTCAGCGGGTGGCTAAGATGTCTTTATGACTCACCAACTGCAGTCATTAAAACAAATAATTTTATATCAGAGCAATTTCAGCTCTCAAGAGGCACTAGACAGGGGTGTCCTTTGTCACCATAAATGTTTGCATTAATACTAGAACCTCTGGCCATAGCCATAAGAAATGCTCCAGAAATACAGAGAATAATGATTAATAATAAACAACAAAAAATAATTCTGTATGCAGACGATATACTTTTATTTTTGACAAACCCTAAAGAATCAATGCCTCCTGTAATGAACCTTATGAACTATTTTGGAACATTATCTGATTATAAGATAAAATGGCAAAAAATGGAAATTCTAGAACTTGTATAAAAATATAATAAAAATCCTGAAAGGGAAAAAATATATCAGCCGATAAAATTAGCTTCCCTTATATTGAATACTTAGGGGTAAAGATTTCAGCCGACATAGGAAATTATTATAGGCATAATTTTGAGGAATTGCTGGGAAATATTGAACAGAACTTAAACAAATGGAAAACTTTGTATTTAACAGTAATTGGCAGGGTCAATTTAATAAAAATAAAAATCTTACCCCAAGTTCTGTTCCTTTTTCAATCCCTAGCCATACAAATCCCGTCAGTAATTTTTAAGAAATTAAGAGAAATTGTGGTGGGTTTTGTTTGGAAACAAGTTAAGGCTAGAATAGCCTGGAACATTCTTATTCTTACCAAAGCAAAGGGGGCTCTGGCTTTACCAGATTTCTATCTGTGTTATTTGGCTCCTCAAAGTATGAAGATTTGGGAGTGGCTACAACAGGGCTAAACCCCATCAATAATAACAGGAATGGAATTAGCAACTCAAAACTACCCAAGTTTAATCTATCTTATTTTCTCTTCTATAGAGGTAAAGAAGTTACCACTTTGAACCCCATCTACTACCAGGATAAGATATTGTTGCTGGCAAAAACTTCAAAAAATGCTACAAGAACAGGAAACTGTTACTGAGTTTACACCAGTTTTAGGAAATTATCTGTTTCCACCTTCAATAGCTAATAAATATTACAAACATTGGCAACTATGTAGGTTAAAACAAATAGGGGACCTATATTAAAATGACGATCTAAAAACGTTCGAGCAAATGGTATCAGAATTTCATATACCTTATAACCATAGATATTACTATATTCAGCTTCAGAATTTTTTGAATCAGAAAAAAAAAGAGATCGGTAACTCCTCCTTGATGGATTTGTTTAATAAAAACAAAGAAGGTAAGGAATTAATATCATCAGTATATGGCAAACTAATGGAGGCATCAGTGAATAATCTGGAAAAACTTAAAAAGCAGTGGCAGAGAGATTTGGGGGTAAATCTATCAGACCAGCAATTGCAAGAGATAATTGGGGTTTATACTACTAATATACAATCTGTTAAGCTACAGCAAATACAGCTGAACACAGTTCATAGGACCTACAGGTACAACACTCCTCATAGGCTTCACTTATTTAAGGGAATCCTGGATGAAAAATGCCTGCGAAGTGCAAGAACTAGTGGCACTCGGATACATATGATATTTTCTTGCCCTAGTGTGTCAAATTTTTGGCATAAAATAGAACAGCTTACATCAAACATGCTTCACCTGCATGTAAGCTTTAACCCCTATATAACTCAGTTGGGAGTTCATCCAGATAATACCATATTGTCTTTAGAACAGAAAAAAATATTGACTATAATTACTGTAATAGCCAAAAAATGTATAATTCAAAAGTGGAAGGATTCTGATCCTCCTATTTTTCAAACCTGGCTTAATTTGATGATAAATGCATCAAAGCTTTAAAGGGCTTGGTATAATAAAATGGGATTAAGCTCACAGTATGAAGAATTATGGCATCCATTCCAGGTGGCATTAAGTAAAATAATAAGGGTAGGAGAAATAGGTTATTCCTGGACCCCCCCCCCTTGTTATATGATGAACCAGTTACAGATTGACCACTCTGATCCTAACTGTGATGAATTCTGGTCTCTGTGAAGATTCTGAATTGAGGGGAGAAAAAATAAAAGAGGGCCCACTGGTCTCTAGTCCCTCAAACTCACCAAGGAGAGTGCCCTAGACCTGTCTTTTTAAAACTACTCTGATATCTAATCAAAGAAAATATTTTTCTCCTAGTACAGAAAAGGGGCCCCTCTGTCCTAGAAGGGCCAAACAATTTCTTTCTTCCATAACTTTTCCACTGAATAATCTACCAGAAGAGCATATGGCAAAGTTAAATGGCACCTGAATCATTTGTGTGCAAAAAACTCCATGTGCTATCCAACACAGCTGTGGATCATCATCAGTGGGGCTACCTATCAGTTTGGAACCCCTGCAGCTGTTGGGGAGTTTATAGCTGGACAATGGCCTAACTACACCTTTCCTGCCTCGCCTTTCGACTCCCAAGATTGTCACCCTGGGCCTGCTGAAATGGACACTATCCCTCTGAAAGCAACTGCCCCTCAACCATCTAAAGCCCCAGACTCCAATGATAACTCTCAATTGTTGCAGCAATGCCATGTAGAGGACACAAATGGCATAGGGCTGAGATCTGGAGAGCTGAAAGGAACTGGGTTACCAATGCTAACTACAAACAACAGAGCTCCACTACCTCTGTCTCTCTTTGTCAACATCCTGAAGTCTCCCCACTGCCTGCAGCTAATAAATTTTATCCCCTTAATCAAGCAACTTATCTTGGCACCACTGCTGGGTCCCCTCTAACTACACCAGAAGAATTGACTGGGTCTCTCTCATCCACCATCACAGCAATATTGGATGGTAGGTCCTGGTCTGAAAGAGCAGTGACTCCCCGGGTGAAGCTTTGACCTACCCACAGTCACTGGCTCCAGAGACCCAGCAATCCACTCAGAAGCAACAGGGCTGAGGATTCAGACTATTACTAGACTCAGTGTAAGTACTGACTGATCTTCTTATGATCTTGCCCCTCAACCCTGCAACCCTCTACCATCCCTGTCCCAACCTACCAGGTGCCAACCCCCCCACCATCATCTTGTGTAGCTCAGGTTCCTGTCAGTCATTGGCAGGGGGATCACCCCTTCATGTTGTGGCTTGAGTCGGATATTATAAGAGGTATGGGGGAACACGTCAAGGTCTCTTGGGAATGAAACTGTTCTGTGGAGGCACAGTTGTCTTCCTCCTCCTACATGTTACCCTGCTCTGTCCCCAATGGTGAGGCTATCCTCAACAGTGCTGGTACTGACTTAGTTTCCTGGGTCATTGACTGTTGGTGCTATTTGGGCAGCTGCTGAAACCCTCTTGTCTAGTTTTCTTCTGTCCTGGGAAACTTTGGTACCACAGCACATGAGGTGTTTTCAGCTGAGCGGGGTTGATTTTGGAACTGCACTGTCTCTCTGAATTCCTGGCAATTCATACATTTGATGCCCCCACTTCTCACCCTGATTTTCTATCCAGCTTATTGAGCATGGACTGAGATGTTTTGACCTGTTGCACCTTCTTTCGCTTGCCATATGGACTCCCATGGGGCAGATCAGAAGGGATGGTGGGATGCTGTTTATTACTTGTTGAAGGGGCAGTATGACATGGAACAAGTTTATTTAGCCAACCATTTATGCACATATTTTCTTTGCCATTTCTCAGCAGCCCGTCCCCCTCTGGTGTGCCCTTCGGCTAATGTTGTTTTGCCTCAAAACCTGTCCCCTCCCCCCAGCTCAAGGCCCCATCTTTATACCTGTGCATCTGCCCATCCAGATGCTCTCAGATTAGTTTATTTTCCTTGAAATTGCCTTGTGAAGATGCTCAGCTCATCTCTGGGCCCTGTTCTGAGGAACAACAGAATAGAAGTCAGCCTGGGGTGTGTGTGCTTTCACTGCCTGAACTCTTTCTGGCCATGCTACAATTCAGGTTGTAAGGTGATTGAACAGGTTCCTACGTTTGGTCACATGGGGTAGGAGGACAGACCTCTCCTGCCCTTTGTGACAGAAATGGGCAGAAAAGAGTTAACGGTTTGGATTCTGTAGGTGCCTTATTTTTTTAGCAGTTTGGAAAAATATACACTCCTGAAATCCTCTGTCCAGCAGCATCCAGCTTGTGGAATTCCTAGCTGCTAGATAAGAGCTGGGTCATACATCTCAAGTGGACATCTCCAGACACACACAGATCTGCAGACATGGACACAGGGCAGTTTGAATGGATTGGATCATTCAAATATAAACTTAAGGTGAAAAGGGAATATAATTGGTCACTGATAGGTGTTCACTCTGACTGGGACAATTAAATACATACACGTTAGTTGGTTGGTGCATTTAAAGGGAGAATAGAAATTACCTATTCGCCATAGAGTATATAACCTTCTGAAAGACAGAGAAGCTGGGAGGGGAAACATAAGTTTGGAGCCTACCTTGTAGCTATGTCCGTGGGAGCTGGCAGTTAGAACAGGGTCCAGTGTCTCTTGTAAGGACAGGGAGGGGTAAGTTTAGTGATAGCATATTTCAGTAATAGCCTTCTTCTTTTGCCATCTGTTATTTAAAAACATTTGTTTACTTTTCCTGTATGAGTGTTATTCTCTTGTGTTGTAAATATATATCCTGTAACTGCTCAGTGCACTTTCTGTTAAGTAAAACTATTTATTTGCTCAACAGTTGTGACTGTGATGTTATTTTTCTAAGGTAATATTTGGTTTCCACTGGCTGAGGTAAACTCTGTGTAGCATCCGCCACCCGAGAGAGACACACTACCAGACTTTAACTTGTGCAATTGCACATTTAATTATTCAAGTTTGTACACTTGAAAGAGGTGCCGGAAGGAATGTCCGGCTGGTGGCAGCGAATACCCGAGGACAGACACCTCTCTAAAAGCTGTTTCAGCCCAGAGGGAGAGGTGGGTTGTCACATCCTTTACCTGGGGTGAGCTATGGTTGTGCTATTACAGTACCTGGACCTGACTTACCATGTTTGTGGTTTTTTGTCCATTTCCTCCATGACTCAGCTCCTATGAGCAAACTTCAGAGGCTGCCTGGAGCTTTCCAGTTGCTCATCTCTACACAGGCTGTACCTCATAGACATACTTTCTGGATGGGCTTTGCTGTTCCCCTTATTCCTTTGTTTGAGTATAAGATGTTGTGCATGGTCAAACTATCCTTTGTGAAAGGACTGGCACTGAGTGATGGGGCAGCAATACATTCTCCATTCTCTAACTCATATATTGACAATTATCTACTGTGATTTATTGCTCTGTGGGAGGGAAGGTCTGGTTCACTGTTTCATCAGGAGTCTTAATTTAAATTGCTGGGGGGTAAATGTTTTCCTTCATGTTGCCATTCATGTCAAGCCTTGAAGGACTCTCCTCCCACCCCTTTTTTTCCTCACATGCATTCCTCTCTCTTCCTCTGCCCTCTATCACATATCTATCCGCCTTTCCTCCCCCTCCCCCCAGCACAAGGTATATGACCCTGATGCAATCCTCCCCCTCTTTATATAAAGCCCTGTCAGCCTGACAGGGCTTCATATCAAGAGGGGGAGAATATTGTCAGTGAGACACTACAAGCAGCCTAGCTTGGTGGACATGCAGTGTTGGGATGGTGCCAAGCCAACTGAACTTTTTACTCTGACATAGACCCCATTATGGTACAGGTAGGAGGGCTGCACCTGAGGTTGAGCTCTCTCCTACGAAAGAACCCCTTGTAAGGGGTTGGCTGTGGAAATTAGTCCCTCCCCTCACTTCCTTAGACATCAAGCTGAACTGACACAGGACCCAGTTAACCGTTCTGTTTATCATCCTTCCCCTCTGATGTCTGGCCCCACTGATATGTGCACCCTCTGATCTGTCATCCCAATGTGGAATCTATGGTCTCTGGGGGCACTAGATAGGGATCATTGTTGGACTGCCACTCCTCTTCCCCCCTGATACCATCCCCCTGTCCATCCTCCTCTCTACTCCTTATGCCACCCTTTTTTACTCTCCTTACCTTCTAGGCTCCCCTTGACACCCCCCTCCCCACACTTTCCTATTCCATGATCCTCAAGAAGGGGAGGCACAGCTATTTGAAATGCTCATATGGTTATGTACTTCCCCAAATTGGGGTTCCCAAAAATCTTCCAGGAGCTTGCCAGAATGCTCCAAGTCTGGGAGGTCTTCGGCGTCTGAGCTGTTTAAATGTGGTTCCAAGTGAGTGCTATTTGAGCTTCCATGTACTGTCTCTTTAAGAGCTGTCTGCTTGCAGACTTAATTAATTTGTATGGGGGGACTGTGTATTTAATGCTCGAATCCCGCCTGAGCTGCGGAGTAATCATTTTTTTGTGGTCGCTGGAAATGCAAAGGGAGCCCATCTGAAAGCTGTAACTGTTTGCCTGTAATCATTTAAAGCATTAGCAAAACTGTAATTTGTCTAACCTGCCTTTATTGCAGCTGGGACTGTGTGTGTATTACCCCTCCATTTTGGACCTAAACTGCTGTGCTGGCCCAACTGGGTTAAGGGAGCCCTAAAATGGAGCATGTGGATGAATCAGAACTTGGACTCTTAATTTTGAGCCAGCCACAAGGGGTTCGTATGGGCAGTGACTCTGGGAAATGTAGTTTTGACCTTGGCACCTTTTTCCACCAACAGAGGGAGTCTTCTTGTGAGTGACAGCTGAACCAACCAACAGAAAGGTGTGGAGCTAAAGGAAATGCCCTGCTCTTTGACTGGAAAGCTCAGATCAGTCATGACAGTGAAGAGAGAAGGAGCTCTGTGCTTCTGCGGTGTATAGTTTCACTCGAGAAGCGCATGTGAGGCCCTGAGGTTCGGCCTGCAGCCGTTGCAAGTGCCAGTTCAGACTGAATCCGAGTTGTGAGGAGACAGAAGGAAGTCTGAAGAGTGGAAACCAGGCTCACCCTGTAGAAGACTGGAAAAATTGCTGAATCACGCTCGGTCTATCAGGAACTGAAGCTGCTGTGTGTGCTCCTGGGTATTTTGTAGTAATTGCGATCAGGATCGAGGAGCAGCCTGCCTGGTATAGTACTTTCCTTTTACATATGAATGTACGTAGTGCTTGTGGGGAATCACTATTTCCAATCCCCTGTACTGTGTGCTGTGTGTTGAAGCTGGAAGCAAACCCCAGCTTGTCTTGGACTAAATCTATCTGCTATCAACTGCAGTGGGGTCCAGTCGCAAGGACCTTGTCTCCATGCCGTGTTGTTCTGGCAATCCAGAAGAACATCCACCATCTGGTCCTCAGCTTGGGTATTGTGAGTACAAATCAGGGTATTCCCCTGCAGCCTGTTTTCAATCATAAGTGTGTCATCTAATTCTTGTTGTTTCACTGCTTCATGGACTGAGCCATCCGGCTCCGGTTTACAATTGGGTGTTGTGCATATATTTTCTTCTACAGGGCCCTATCCATCTGCACCTGCCGGCCAACCCCAGGCAACGGACCTGGCTAGCCCCCCCAACCTGGGTACCCAGAGGTGACTTTTCAGACCCTGTATGTGTGCAGAGTACTGGGATTTAATGCCACTAATTAACCTGATTTCCCCCTCCAGTGTTACTGTCCCCTAAATAAATCAGATTTGTTGTTGTTATACTATATACTGTCTGTGGTGTTGGTAATTATGGAAACAGTATTGTGTTTTGCTGTGTATGTTGTTTAACTTACTTTACGGGGGGTCCTCAGAGACGTGCCGCAGAATCAGTCTCGAGGGTAAGTGGTATCTATATGAGTGAACAGTGTGTATACGTGGGGTATTGGGGCTGTAACTCTGGTGTACTGTGTGAGCCACTAGAGGGAATAAAAGGGGATCTCAGTGTCCCAGAAGGCTGAGACCAAGCTAGTCTAACCACTACAAACCCTGACCTTTGGGTGGAGGCACCCCCCATAGGACCTAGGCTCCTCAACCTATCCGTAGTCAAACAGGCAGGGGTAGTAGCCCTTGGGATAGCGCCACCTGGGGGTTACAGTTATTACATATTTTGTTCTGGAGAAGGGAAGGAGAAATTAGCTTAATACCTACTGGGACAAAGAGGAAGGCACAGGAGTAAAAAGTAGGTAGGTGGATAGGAGGACAAGGGGCAGACCATCCAATGCCAGAGCAAGGGGGAGCAAAAAGAAGTTTAAGATAGCGGCTTAGAGAAAAGTAGGAAGGAGACAGGTGATGTGTGGGGGAGGGGAGTTCCAAATGGAAGGAAGACAGGAGAGGAAAGTGTATTGTCCAGCAGCAAATTTGGAATAAGGGTGAAGAAAGTGCAGGAGTTACTTGAGCAAAGTGCAAAAGAAGGAGGGTTGTGAGACAGGAGCAGTAAGGAGGTGGGGGAGAGAGACCAAAACCTGCATTTAACAAAATCAGGTTAGAGCCACTATGGCTGCTAATACATTAACTTGATAAGGGTGTTTTATGGGCTGAAATATAATGATGAATTGCTGTATCAGTTCCGTGTGTACATTTCATTTTGGTAAAGGTAGATCATTTATCTGGTTGATGCTGTGTTTACCATGTGTTTAAAATGCAAGTGGCAAGTGTGTCTTGTACCATATGGGGAAGGAGATGGAGCTCTGTATCAAGACTTTTAAGTAATGGTAGAATGAATGGTGCAGACAGGAGAGGTATGGCTACACTGGGGACTTTGAGACTACCTTGAAGGTTAAGAACCTATACCAAGGTGATGGCCTGCTTTCATCCAGAAAGCAACCACAGTCCTTAGTGGATGTTTCAAATGTTACTTCAATAGACATTTAAAGTAGTGGGGTTGGGCGTGATGGAAATAATATGGGAGGCAGAAAGTGGGCCACCACAGGCTGAGATAGAGAGTAGGGAGATCCCAAGGACAGCAAGTTCCACCAGGATGCAAGGCAGTCAAGGAAGCAGGGCATTAGCAAATGAGGAAGGGGGAAAGGAGCAGGGAGAAGGGTGTGGAAGGCAGAACAAATGGAAAAAGGAGAAAGTGGCAAGAAGAGAAGTGAGGGCTGTCAAAATGGCAAAAGGTCTGCATCGTCTGGTCAGTCTTACCTCTGTGGCGGGTAAACTGATGACGGCACTTATAAAGGAAAGGCTGACACACTATCTAGAAGGGGGGGGGGCTCATAAATGACAACCAGCATGGGCTCACAGCTGGAAGGTCATGTCAGACCAACCTGATTGAATTCTTTGATGTAGTAACAGAGATAAGTGATCAGAGGGGGTGGTGGACATGGCCTATCTGGACTTCAGAAAGGCCTTCAACACCGTACCTCACAGGAGACTGGTAAGCAAGTTAGGCAGCTTAGGGGTAGGGAGCAAACTAACAAAATGGGTAGAGAACTGGCTAGTAGATAGAACTCAGAGGGTGCTGGTTAATGGGGTGCACTCCATAGAAGGGGGGTAATGAATGGGGTTCCACAGGGGTCTGTGTTGGGGCCTGTACTGTTTAACATATACATTGAAGAAATTTCAGAGGGCCTGCATGGGAAGGTGCATCTATTTGCAGACTATACGAAGATCTGTAACTGCGTAGACACACCAGGAGGGATGGAAAGAATGAGGAAGGATCTGTCCAGGCCAGAGAAGTGGTCAGGGAAGTGGCAGTTGTTCTTTAATGCAAAGAAATGCAAAATTATGCACATAGGGCAAAAGAACCCAAGGGCAAAATACTGGCTGGGAGGGGAGGAACTTGAAGCATCAGTGCGGGAAAGGAACCTGGGGATCATTTCAGATAGTCTGAAGGTTGGGAGCCAAAGCAACAAGGTGGTGGGGAGGGCACACAGTATGTTGGCTTGCATAGGGAAGGGCATTACAAGTAGGAGGAAGGTGGTGATCATGCCGCTATACAACACTATGGTCAGAATACATCTTGAATACGATGTTCAGTTCTTGAGGCCACACTTACAGGGTGACAAAGACAGGGTGGAAAGTGTCCAGAGAAGGATAACCAAAATGGTCCAGGGACTACATAGGAGATCATATGAGGAATGACTGGAAGAACTAAACTTATACATTCTAGAGACAAGAAAGGAGTGGGGGGATATGGTAGAAACCTTCAAATATCTGAAAGGAATAAACAAAGTGAGGGACAGAAGCATATTCAAGATGACTGAAAACAGATCAACTAGTGGACACGCATTCAAGTTGGAGGGGGCAGATTTAGAGGGAATGTGAGGGGGTAGTTCTTCACTGAGAGAGTGGTAGGTCCTTGGAATAGACTGCTCAGAATGGGTGGTGGAGGTAGATGCGGTGAACAAATTCAAGAGGGCATGGGACTAAATAAAAGAAACAATGGCATGGCATAAAGGGAGTAAGAGAGGGGAAATGGGCAGAGTGGATGGCCCAAGGGGTCCTTTTCTGCTGGCAAATTTCTATGTTTTCTGTTTTTCTATCAGAAGTCCTATGAGGAGAGACTGAAAGAGCTTAATATGTACACCCTGGAGGAGAAAAGGGAGAGTGGGGATATGATGGAGACCTTTAAATACCTTACGAGGGTTAATAAGTTACAGGAGGGAGATATGTTTCAGAGAAAAAGGTTCTCTAAAACAAGGGGTCATGCTAGAAGGAGGTAGGGTCAGGAGAGATATGAGGAAGTACTTCTTCACAGAAAGGGTGGTGGATTCCTGGAACAGCCTTCCATGGGAGGCAGTGGGGGTGAAACTAGTAGTGGGTTTCAACAATGCCTAGAACAAGCACAAAGGAATCCTAGGAGGAAGGAAGGAGGTGGAAGAGACAGTGCTGTAGATCAAGTTGAGTCTGCTCAAAAGTGATCATAATTAAAAACAGGAAGACTAGATGGACCCACCGGTCATTATCTGCCATCAGTTTTTATGTGTCTGTAAACCACCTTTGGGAAGTTACTGGTCTACTCGCCCCTCCCTGGGTTTTTGTGGCCTAATTTGTCCCAGTAGGGAAAAGGATTAATTCTTCTCAGCACTCAGGGGGAGCCTCCTGCAGGCTGGGAGATCAACATGGGTGCACGAAGGGATAAAGCCCAGCAGTTCAAGTGTGAGGGAGCTTTCCAGTTGGAGGAGTGAGCAGCAAAGGAGTGAGAGCTAGTGGGGACTGGTCAGGGGTGATTGTCCACTATAGCCACTGGCCAGTCTCACTTGGGAGGACATAGAGGAAGTAGTGGGAGTCAGCAGCCACAAGCTGTAGAGTATCTTGGAGGGCAGCTAAAGTTAAGAGGGGAACCAGCAGCCAAAAGTCGCAGAGTGCCCTGGCAGCTTGTACTGATTCATGCAGGGATCAAGTGAGCAAGAATGTGGCAAGGAATGTAGTGTCCAAAGAGCGAGTTGACTTGGAGCTCTGTGGGATGTGTCCCCCTTTTCAGTTAGAGGACAGTCACTGCCACTTCTGGAAAAGGATACAGGGGGTCATGAGGGAACCTGCAAATCCCCAAGCTGTGAGGATTGCATGTTCCAAGGGGGGACCAGCTGTGCCAGTGCAGAGATAGAGAGAGAGAGAGAGAGAGAAAGAGAGAGATGGGGATCATTGAGAGTTTGGGTGCCTATGAAGAATGATAGTCTGTTAGGCACTGTGAACTGTTTTGGGACCTGTGCTACCTTCAAACATTTGTGACCATAGTGGTCCCAAGTTAATGCTGCCCTAAAGACTGTGCAACCTCCTCAGTCCAGGTAAAAGCTGCTATTATGGCCATACTGACCACATGAAAGCTGAATGTGTTTCCCATGAATTGACTGATGCCCTCAGAGCTATGTATAGAACATAGAAACATAGAAGCTGACAGCAGATAAGGACCTCAAGACCCATCCAGTCTGCCCATTTCTTTTTCTACCTTATGAGTGTGCCATCTGCCTTTGCTCTGTCAATGGCCTATCTATTCATACTCATCTGTATTGCTCCCTTATGCCTATCCCATGCCTGTTTGAAGCCTTGCACTGTATTCATATCCACCACTTCCTGAGGTAGGCCGTTCCATGCATCCAACACCCTTTCTGTGAAAAAGAACTTCCTCACATTACCCCTTAATCGGCCTCCCTCTAATCTCATGCTGTGTCCTCTTGTCCAGCTATTTTTCTTATATTGAAACATGTTAGACTCTTTTACCTTGTTAATGCCCTTAAGGTGTTTGAATGTTTCTATCATATCACTTCTCTATCTCCTTTGCTCTAGGGTATACATATTGAGCTCTGTTAATCTGTCTTCATATGTTTTCTGATGCAGTCCCTGCACTATTTTGGTTGCTCTTCTCTGGACTGCCTTAATTTGGTTAATGTCCTTGTGAAGGTGTGGCCTCCAGTACTGCATGCAGTACTCCAGATGGGGCCTAACCAGTGTCTTGTAAAGAGGGATTGTTACCTCCCTCTGATGACTTGTGATACCCCTACTAATACACCCCAACATCCCCCTAGCCTTATCTACTGCTTTAGTGGTCTGCTTGGATGATTTCAAGTTATCTGTGATGATGATGATGCCCAAGTCACCCTTATGACTGCCAGCAACTCCCCTCCCAGTCTATAGGTGGCTCCAGGGTTTCTCTTCCTGATGTGCATGATCTTGCACTTCTTTGTGTTAAACCCCAGTTGCCACTATTCTGACTATTTTCCCAGTTTATCAAGATCTCTTCTCATTCTGCCCACCCCATCTGGATCATCTACTCTGTTGCAGATCTTGGTGTCATCTGCAAACAGACAAACCTTACCCTCCAGTCCATCTGCAATGTTACTGATGAAGATATTGAAGAGGACTGGCCCCAGGACTGATCTCTGAGATACCCCACTTGTGACTTGCATCACTTCTGACTGTATACCGTTTACCACCACTCTCTGTTTTCTGCCCGTCAACCAGTTTGACACCCCGTTGACCAACTTCTGACCCACCTCGAGCCTACCCAGTTTATTAATCAATCTTCTATGTGGAACAGTATAGAAAGCTTTGCTGAAGTCAAGGTATGTGACAACAGCTTCTCCCCCTTGGTCCACAACTCTGGTTACCCAGTCAAAGAAATCTACGAGATTAGTTTGACAGGACCTTCCTGTTGTAAACCCATGCTGTCTTGGATCCTGTGCTTCTATGGATTCCAGGTTTTGCACAATCCTTTCCTTAATGAGTGCCTCCATAATCTTGCCCACTACTGAGGTAAGACTGACTGGTCTGTAGTTCCCTTCCTCCTCCCTGCTACCACTCTTGTGGAGCGTGATCACATGAGCCCTTCTCAAATCTTCTGGGACCTCTCCTGTGCTCAGAGACTCACTAAACAGTTCTGATAATGGCTCTGCTAGTTCCACCCTTAGCTTCTTTAGTACCCTGGGATGAATGCCATCAGGTCCCATTGCCTTGTCCACCCTGAGCTTATCGAGCTCTTGTAGGAACCTTTCTTTTTTTGAAGGGACTAGTGCACACCTCCCTCCCTCCGTGTCCATGGTGTTGAGCTATGGGCCTTGCCCTACCTTCTCTTCAATAAATACTGAGCAAAAGTATCTATTTAGGATAGATGTTTTTACATGGTTCTCCTCCTCACATGCCCCTTTATCCCCTTTGATCGTAGTAATACCCCCTCTGGACTTTCTCCTTTCACTAGCGTATCTATAGAAAGTCTTGTCACCTTCTTTTACTGTTTGTGCTAGTGTTTCCTCAGTTTGGGTCTTTGCCTGCCTTACTGTCTTCCTTGCTTCCTTTAGGGAAGTTTGATATGCTCTTCATCCCACTGCGTTCCCTTATATTTCCTGAAGGCCAGCCTTTTGGCTCTGACCTTTTCTGTCACTGTTTTTGATAACCAAAGTGGTTTCCTTCTTCTTTTGCACTTCCTTTTCTCTCTAACACAGTGGGATGTTGCTTCAATTATTGCATCATTAATGCTTGCCCACTTTGCCTGTACCCCTTCACCTTTTGCCAGGGCTAGCTTAACTCTGTTGGCCATCTTATCAAAGTCAGCTTCTCCAAAGTCCCATATTTTTGCCTTGGAATGAGATGATTTAGTTCTAGTGGCCAAATTGAACCATACCATGTGATGGTCACTGGCCACAAGGTGACCTTCTACTTGGAGATCTGTGATCCTTTCCATGTTAGCCAGCACTAGATCTAGGCTAGCTCTGTCTCTTGTGGGTTGTTGTACCAGTTGTTTGAGGCCCTCCCCCTGCAGGGAATCCACTATGTGTCTAGTTCTGGCAGATGTTCCTGCTGGTATTGATTAATCTGTATCTGGCATGTTGACATCTCCCATTATCAGAACCTCCCCTTTAGCTGTCATGTTTTGTATATCTTCTAACAGTAATGTGTCTATGTCCTCCCCCTGGTCTGGAGGTCTGTACACAATCCCAGTTCATATGGCTGTCCTATTTCCTGTTTCCAGGGTGGACCCACAGTTCTTCTGGCTCCTTATGTGTATTATGTATTTCTGTAGCTTTGAGTGGGTATCAGCATGGCTCAGTTGGTAGCACATCTGCCTCTGGACCAGATGGTCATGGGTTCTCGTCCCACACTGGGATTGGACTTGCACCTAATAATCGCTGGTATCCGAGTGCAGTATTGGGGGTGCTGTACTGCTGGGGTGTGCCGTCCTTCAGATGAGGTGTTAAACCGAGGTCCCTTCTGCCCATCCTGGTGTTGTCCTGGTGGGTGTCCAGGTGGAAGTAAAAGAACCCAGGGCACTCTTTGCAAAGAGCAGGGAAAATTCCCGGTGTCCTGGCCAACATTCCCCTCCCCACAAACCAGTTCATGCAATTATCCAGGCTGTGTGTGGGTGATGATGTGCGATATGGCCGGCACCACACATTCAGTCACTTCACTACCAGTCTAGCATTGCTTGTATAGCGCTTTGGGATACTGTGTATGAAAAGCGCTATATAAATGTTGATTCTTCTTCTTGATATTTTCATTGAAATAAAGGGCCACTCCACTTCCCCTTTTGGCACCTCGGTCTCTTCTAAACAGTACATAGCCAAGTACTGAAGTCTCCCAAGTATGTTTACTAGTAAACCATGTCTCGCTGATGGCTACTATGTCCAGTTTAGCCTCTGTCATTATTGCATGCAGGTCTGGGATCTTGTTTCCCAGACTGCGAGCATTTGCTTCTGTATCACTCATGGTTTGTCAGCAGTTAATTCATTAGATGAGGTCTTCCTTGCCTAGAGTTTGACTGTTTCTCCACTCCTCCCCCAAACACACACACACACACACACACACTAACACACATACACACACACATATACACACACACACACACACAGGAGAGCTCTGTTTATCATTCAGTCCACTAAGAATTGGATCAGTCCTGAGAGGGTTAACATAAATCCTAAAGACACTGGTACATCATTGTAGACTGGCACAGACACACAATTGGGAATGAGGGAGGGGGAGAGAGAGAGAGAGAGAGAGAGGGAGAGAGAGAGAGAGAAAAATGTAATGTGAATCTCCACTGTAGGAATGCAGTCTCATTACAAATTCAGATTTGACCAACAGGGCATTGTTTAAATAAAAACAAGATCTGGTCATTGTTTAAATAAAAACATTGTTTAAATAAAAAGTGTCTGCTCTCTGAGCTATTGTTTTTATGACCTGTTAACTGTGCTTTCTTTGTCTTCATCTTGATGAGGTGCCTTTGTAAATGAGTCCTTGACTCAAAGGTCTGTAAATCCAATACCTTTAAATAAATAAATAAAAAATAGATATGGCTGTGGACAACTTTGGGGATGTTTTTGCCCATTATTTCTAATGAATTTGCACAATGTAGATCTGCTGAGAGGCAGTTTTAATGTGGTTTTCCTTTTGCACATGTTTACAATGTATTTTACTAGAATATGCCTACTGATTGCTATATATTTAGCCTGGATAGTTCGCAGAAGAACTAGCATCTTATTTTTGGGTAGTGGAGCATGGGCAGTAGGATGCTGGAATGTGCCATACGTAGGCATGAGCTGTGTGTTGGAGATAACACCCAGTGGCCATACACCTCAGGTGCATTGACAAGGCATACATTGGAGGTATGTCAATTCCCTCTTATGGTTTGCCAAGGACATACACACAGCTGCATACACTGGTGGGTCTGCAGCTTGTGCAGTGCCCCAATGCATGTACAGCCATTTGGGTCATTCTGGAGTGCAGGTCCCCAGCCTGGGTCCAGTGCAGTCAGTGGCTGGCCATGGCAGAGTGTGGAGGGCAGTGCCAGTCTCTGCAACAGGTCGAGTATGGGGAGAGTGGGGGTGTCTACGTACTGAGGTGGTGGGTGGATAGGGATCCTTTATGCTATGGATAGGGACTGTGGTTTCCTCTGGTGCGATTGGGTCCGGGGAGGGGCCCTAGACTATGGAGCTCTTGGGGGATGGAATTGGATCGATAGGGATGGGAGAGGGTACCTCTAGTCCTCCAGGACTGTCAGGCTGATGTGCACCTGGGTGCACTTCTGCAGCCTGCCTGTGGGTGGATGGCTGGGTTAGGCCAGCTATTCATGGCCTAACTGTGGGCCACACTGCTCTGGACTGTGAGGGGTGCATTCCCACTGAGTATGCTGCAGCACGGTATATGGATGGGAACACACCCTTGACTTGCACAGCATACTATTTGTGTGCACCCTGGTCCATTCCCTTGTGGCCGGCACATCCTGCACATTTGAATATCACATTGCAGTGCATTGTTGAAGTTATGTGGCACATCTCCCTTTTCTGCCAGGATGCGCTGTGCATCTCAGTTGAATATGGGGTCCCTGGACTAGGCTAACCTAAAGAAATTAATTATCAAAATGGTAAAATCATGACCCCACTGAAAACAAGATACTGCTTCTAATCTGAGACAGCCTGAGTAAATACAGTGCAAAAATGTGTACATGAAGATTCCTACGACAATGAGATGTAGCATCTCCCCTGCACTATCCAAGATACAAAATATTGGATTAGAAATATTTAAAGGAAATCTACTGTAATTTGAACTTCACTGTGTTCACTGACATAAACAGTTTCTTTATTGCTTTACAACACATTAGAATGCAGTATTTATTTTGAATGTTGTGGCCATAAGGATGGTGTGTACAGAGTGTGTGTGTGTGTGTGTGTGTGTGTGTGTGTGTGTATCCAGGATACAAAATACAGGATAAGAAATATTTAAAGGAACTCTACTTTAAACTGAACTTCACTGTGTTCACTGACATAAACAGTTTCTTTATTGTTTTATAACATATTAGAATGCAGTATTTATTTTGAATGTTGTGGCCATAAGGATGATGTGTATGGAGTGTGTGTGTGTGTGTGTGTGTGTGTTTGCTGTAGCTCAATATATTTTTTCCCAAAAAGCACAGTAGAAAACGCCTGCTGATAGCTACATATTTAGTCTGGGTAGTTCACCGAAGACCTGGCATATGTCTGAGACAGTTCTTATCAGATAGTGTCTTTAGAGGTTAAAAAACAGTCTAAATTATAGATTTGCTGGGAAAGGGTGACATTTATGAGGTATGAATCTTTCTTGAATGACAATACATTCTCAAGTGAAACTAATAGCGAGAAGCAGTTTAAATGCCAAGTATTTAAATGTGCAAGTTGTTGCATTCTGAAGGGGGTAAACAAATCTCCAGTTTAATAGGCAACCAGTATTTAACAAATATTTAACAAGCTGTTTCAGTTTCCTAATGGCATCTTATAAGTAGCTTGGAGTGATGTCTCCAACATTCTTAACAGAAAGAAGGGAGTATTTTATTTCACTTAGCATTGAAGGATACATTGAAAAGTCCAAAACATGTGTTCCATGATACTCCATTTTCCAGATACAGATAGCAAGATGGCTGTAGGTTCCACCCACAGACATAATGAATGGAGAACCAGGGCTTAAAAAGTTCATAGCATCATACCTAGTATCTGAAATCAGCCAGCACCCTGCAGAAATGATGGAGCTCTGTTTATCATTCAGTCAACATAAACCTTACAGACAGCAGAAAATCATTTCACACACACACACACACTTCCTAGAAACTGAAAGCAGCCAGGAACAGCACTGTATGGTCTACCAAATAGAGAAAGTGGACTACTTCAACTGATAAGCGGAGGAATTATGCTGAAGTCTGATGAGCCCTTTTTTCCCAAGTGATGCAAGTCAGCATGCAGAGCTCTACCCTGCAGCTGTAAAAATGAAAGGAGTGCAGTGAATGAGATGGGGGGGGGTGTAAGAGGAGGTAATGAGAGGCTAGACTATAGTGAACAATGATGAGTAAGAAAGGGAGAATCAGTAGTAAAGCATCAAAAGGCATCACAAAGAGTATCCAGTCCAGCAAGAGAAGAGGAAGGGGTGGTGCCACAAATCACATCCACATAATCAAACACTGGAAATACCATCTTGGTGAATATTTCCTGGTGGGTTGGGGATGTAGACAATCCTTGATACAGTAAAGGGGACCACATTTGGGGTGGAGTTAATAACACTAATGTCATCACAGGTTCTTGCACAACTCATTAACAATTGTGAGTGTATTATGATGAAAATTCTTGAATCACAACAAAACCTTTGCAAGTTTTTGCACAACTGGTAGACAATTGTTAATGTACTTTAATGAACAGTCATGCTACTACAAAACCTGTAACTTAATTGGATTGCAAAAAAACACTGACACCTGATAGAAGTGTGACTACAAGTCTGCTCACAGTTCTGCCATCTTGACAATTCATGAACATTCATGAATACAAGGCCATACAACTCATGAACATTTATAAACATTTCAGTATCATTTCAAGTTCTTACATAACTCATGACAAACTTTTAAGGCTGACCTGCATGAACAGAATGATAACATATAACTCATGAAGAATTGTTGGTGTAAGTCAATGCCTATTCTTCTGCAGTGCACTTCTGTACCATTTTTAGGTTCTTGCACAACTCAAGACCAGTTTCTAGTGTATTCATTCACAAACACGGCAATAACATTGCAGGTTCTTGAACAATCCATGAAAGTTCTTGAACATTCAATACTATTTCAGGTTCTTGCATAATTCATGACCAATTTTTAATGTATTTAATGGCCACTCATGAACACAGCAGTACAACTTATGAACAGTTGTTGATGCAATTATATGCCAATTCATGCACAAAACATGTCAGTACCATTTCAGATTCTTGCACAACTCATGAACAATGTATACTGCACTTTGATGGACATTCATTAACACAGCAGTACCATAAAACCCATGAACAGTTGATGATGTACTTTGATAATCACTCATGAACAAAACACAGCGGTACCATTTAATGTTCTTGCACAACCCATGAACAATTTTTATTGTATTCTTATGCACATTCATGAGCACAGTAATACTATTTCATGTTTATACACAAATCAGAAACCATTTTTGATGTGCTTTGATAATCACTCAAACAAATCACAGTGGTACCATTTAATGTTGTTGCACAACCCATGAACAACTTTCAGTGCATTCTGATGCACATTCATGAACACAGCAATACTATTACATGTTTATACACACATCATAAACCATTGTTGATGTACTTTGGTGACCACTTATGAATGAAGCACAGCAGCAGCATTTCAGGATCTTGCACAACTCATGAACAGTTGTGATGCACTCTAATAGGTATTCGCAATGTTGATGTTCTTTAATAAATGATCATGAACACAACACAGCATTTTACAAAAATCTTTCATTCACTTAAGTTTGATGCACTTTAATGAACAGTTATGAAAAAAACTGCCGTATTACTGACTACTGTATTTTGCACATTTCAGAAACACTTTTAGTGCACATAATTCTTGTGTACTGTGAAGTACAGCAATGAACACAACACAGAAGTTCCAGTATATGTACTTAAACTCATTAACAATTTTTGATGCACTTTGATGTTCAAAAACAATGTTGATGTATGTTGATGAACATTCATGACTGGAGAGCAGCAGGATCTCTTCATGACTGTTTATGAAATATAAATGATCATTTTAACAAGGTGTTCCCACCGGGGCCCACCAGTAGGTTTCTGCATTGTGGGACACTATGGAGAGTGTGGGAAGGCAGTTAATTCATTATAGGCCATCCATCACTTATTGAGCTTCATACAGTTTATTTCTCTAGGACACCCCATCTCAACAAACATTCTGCTGCTTTTGTTCAGTGAGGACCTGTGTTTAACCATTTATACAGCTGTGAAGACTTGCTCAGGGTCAGACAGCTGAGTCACTGACAATGGTGGGATGTGAAAATCAGCAAGTAGCCCACATGCCAGCTCTGAATGTCTAGATGTCTGCACTTTATACAAATGTGAACATTGGGAAGCTCCAGAGGAGTCTCACATAAAATAAAAACAATAGAGAGAAGTAGTGAAGATTCCAGCTTGGACAAGCTAAATAAGAATTAAAACATTTGATTAGGTACTCAGCCATGGGGCTTACCTTGTCATCAGTGGGTGGTCATAATTCTCAATTGACTTCTAATATTAAGAAACACTTTGAAAATCATGAAGTGAGAAAAAGGTGAGCAGTATGGCTATCCAGAATGCAGAATTCTGCCATCAGAACTGGTGCAGAGTGACAATTTCACCTCCAAAATTATTTTTAGAATTTTGTTTTAAATTCTGCATAATTCCAAAAAAGTATTTCTTTGCAAACTGTGGTATAATTTTCTGTGGATCACATAATATTCTGTGGCTTATGGAAAAAGAAGCCACAGTTTATGTAAACTGCAGATTATTATTCTGCAAAGACCATTTCACATGCTAAATGTCAGAATTCTGATTTAAATGGAATTCCATAGAATTTTATTCCATTGCAATTCCAACATTCCACACAGTCCTAGTGAGTAAGAAAGTGGAAACTTTAAAAAAAATTGGCTGCACATTGTGCAGCTATTGGGGGAGTGCATTGGCTTCTCTTAATTTTCAGATATGAGTCATACAATATATCTGTAGGACCCATAGAAAATGTAGAAGTTTATAAGAAATGTGCTTCAAACTTGGTGAAAGAGCATGGATAGAGCTAGTTTCATCCTTATTGGAGGGTGGGATTTGATTCCTTCCATCTGTATAATAGAAGCAATTCTTGTTCTTGAGATGAAAGCAAATTAGACAGCTGGGTGATGCTGGCGAAGAAATACACTAGATAGACATAAAGGCACTAACACAGGCATACTATAGATTTCTGAATGAGGCTCAGATTTATGGTATGGATATGTGTTGCTACTTCCATCTGTGCTCTTCTCAGATGCCAGGGGAAACAAGTTGCTTTCATCACCAGCAGATTCCCTGCAAAAATAGTTTATTACATGTAAGAAAACAGTTTTCTCTTTTTATGCTCTTTCAAAGATAGGCAGATGTCTTTTTATGATGTGTTTGTTACTGTTATGCTTCATAAGTTGTGCCAGCGCTACATCACAGGGATGAGAATGATAAGTATTAGTGCATAGTTAATCTATGTTTGGCACTAAACATTGAAACTGCAGTCATTGTTTTCTTCCTCCCCGTATATAAATAAAATACACAGTAGAGCTTCTCAATCCAGTTTGTTAGGGGTTATTCTTGGTGAATCTGCACTTTTATACCTGAGTAGAACTCTGAAGCCCAGAAACCAGTGTATTATTTATTTGTGGCAAGTTTATCATTTATTGTGGTTATACTTTCTTAGAATAGAATATAAACTGGTTTAATATAGCTCTTCTCATGCACACTACATCCCAAAAAGCACTCAAAACACACTAAAGGCCCATCCTTCTAGTCCAAACAGAAAGGAATATTAGCCTTATGGATTTATTTAGAAATATCTAATTTCATTCTGGCAATCAGATAAATATAGGCACTAAAGCCCACTTTGAGCCACCAACATTTCATACCACGCAGTCCTTGGCACTTTGTCAAGATAACAAGCGCCAGTCAGTTACCTTGACAAAGCACTAAGGAGATAACTGATGCTTGGTTGGGTACAATTAATGTATGCACTGGACAGGTTTTTTTCTCTCCTTGATTTGAAGCCACACATGGGAACCTGAGGTGTGAGCACAAAGAAATTTATTGCATCCTCATTTGAAGTAAATATATATCTTTTGACTCTCACTTCAGCAAGTGCTGGTCTTAAATGTGTGTCTTTTCATTTTGTCACTTTCTGGTGTTCACGATTAGCTAGGACTTTGTTGAATCTCAGAAAGGTAGGAGCCTTAGAATTCAGTATCTCAGACTGACATGCTATAATGAGAGACATGGGCTTTTGCTGTTTTTGATTATTATCTTACTCCTATCTGGTGATGTCCAGTCCAATCCTGGCCCACAGGACACTGCACCAGCAATCAATACTTCAGAAGTTTTGATTACTGACAAATTAATATTTATATACTACAACATCAGGAGTTTGTCTCCTAAAATTGACCAGTTGAGATACTGGGTTTACTTGTACAGGCCTGATTTCCAGGTTATCTCAGAGACTTACTTAACCCCAAAGATAAATAATAAATCAGTCTCAACAGAGTGCTATAATATTTTGCACAAGGACAGGAATTAAAGGGGGCAGTTTATTGATCCATACTAACTGTAATTATAGCACAAACCAATTATTGTGTTCAGATTCAAGTAATAACATTGAACTGCTTGCATTAGAAATAATTTCTAAAAATGTGAAACCGTTTTATGTTGTGGCTTGTTAGGGACCCCCAAAACACCTGGTACTCAATTTGGAAATTTTGAAAGGTTAGTTAAAAATTATAGTAATAGTCATGATTTTCTACTAACTGGGGATCTTAAGGTAAATTGAGGCATTTTTAATGTCTTTATAAGTGACATTGCAGAGGGACTGGAAGGAAAAGTATGTCTCTTTGCAGATGACACAAAGATCTGCAACAGGGTTGATATGGAAGTTGGGGTGGAGAGGATGCAAAGGGACTTGGCAAAGTTGGATGAATGGTCAAATATATGGCAACTCAGATTCAATGCAAAGAAGTGCAAAGTAATGCACCTGGGAAACAAAAATCCAGGGGAAGAGTACACAATGGGGGGTGAGATAATAACAACTACAGAAATGGAAAGGGACCTGGGGGTAGTCATATCAGATGACCTTAAGGTAGGCAAGCAATGTGAGAAGGCAGTAAAAAGAGCTTGTGGGATACTGGGATGCATAGGGAGAGGCATCACCAGTAGAAAACAAGAAGTTGTTATCCTTTTGTACTGACAGTTGGTGAGACCCCATCTGGAGTTCTGCGTCCAGTTCTGGAGACCCCATCTCCACAAAGACATAGCTAGGATGGAGTCTGTCCAGAGTAGGGCAACTAAAATGGTGCAGGGTCTGCACCAGAAGACATACAAAGATAGATTAAAGAAGTTTAATATGTATACACTTGAGGAGAGGAGGGAGAAGGGGGACATGATAGAAACTTTCAAGTACATCAAGGGAATCAACAGAGTGCAAGATGGTAGCATCTTTCAGAAAAAGAGATGTACAAGAACAAGGGGGCACAATTTGAAGATAGAGGGGGGATGGCTCAAAGGTAATGTGAGCAAGTATTTTTTCTCTGAGAGGGTTGTGGATATATGGAACAACCTTCCTGAGGAGGTAGTGGACTCAAAAACAGTGGAGGAATTCAATAATGCATGGGACAGACATCAAGCAATTCTAGTGGGGGGTAGGAGGAAGTACATTGTTGGTTAACTAGGATCTGCAGCCTATGCATTAAGTAGGGAAATGGGCAGACTAGGTGGGCCAAGTGGTCCTTATCTGCCATCAAATTCTATGTCTCTATGTTTCTATAAACTACAAGTCTGATTTTAGCTAATATAACTACTGACCTTGGATTAGAGCAACTGATAAATGATCCAATCAGACTTAACTTGAAAAATACTGAAACCTTGACTACACTTGACCTAATATTCACAAAAAGGCCTGATAAACATGTCTAAGCAGGTGTTTTGCCAGTCTCTCTGTCTGATCATCAGTTCATATTTTGTATTAATAATCACATAAAAGTAAAATGTAATCCAAATATCAGGAAATTTTGCTCATTTAAAAAAACTGATTACATTGCTTTCATGAATGATTTGGAAAATGCCAATTGGGAATGTCTTGAGTTGATCCCAGAAGTAAATGAGGCTTGTTCCTACTTCACAAGCAATTTTTCTGAAATATGTATCAATCATGTTCCGGTAATAAAACTGAAAGTTAAGTTAAGCCATTCTTCCTGGTATGTGCCTTATCTAAACCTACATAGGATGAGAGATCAAATTTAGAAAAAAGAAAACCTAACTGACCAATCGATTGGCAGAACTATAGAGCTAAAAGGAATTTCTATATTGAAAGAGGTCAAGGGCCCAATATTCAAAGGTTTATGTGGGTGCTAACCAGTATTTACCCATGCAAACCAGGTTTTACAATGGAGCCCAATATTCAGAAGGCTTGATTGCAGCGGCAAACAATGTTAGCACCCACGGAAACCAAAGTGAGGGGGTATGCAAATGAAGGGGAGGTGACAGGAATATTGCCACAAGCTGATAATCAGTCAATTTGTGCTGCGAAATAAGGTTTAGTGTGGTCCTTTGTGCCACGCAAACAGCGCTGAACAAACACCCTCTTTCTCTATGCAACCCTAGCAGCTCCCAGAGGTACTGCAGTCAACTAGTGGTTGGCCACTGGGAAAGCACACCTGCCCTCTGTGGTCCATGACACTCCACCTCTGATTGCCAGCCTCTATTTAAAAACATCCCTGATGCTATTGGCCCCCTCTCTGATTGTCAGCTGGATTTAATGAAATGTCATCCTGGTGCTAATGGTCCCCCCAAATGCCAGCCCGTATTTAATGAAATGTCTCCCTGGTGCTAGTGCCCCCCTCCCAGTCACCAGCCTGTGTTTAAAAAAAGTCTCCCTGGTGCTAGTGGTCTCCCCTCCCTCCATCCACTAACCCATAGTATAACTACCCCCCAGTGTCCCATGATTTCCCCCAGCACTGATTCATAAGTACCTCCCATTGCACATCCTTGGTGTGTAGTGGCCCCCCACCACCGCACTGAGTACCCACCCCCATCACCATACCAGCATTCTCAGTGCCAGGAGGTGCCAATGATGACTGGCACAGCACTCCTCACACCTCCTTGGCCATCTGCCATATGTCCAGGCAGGGAGTGTGCCTCTTATTTATAGGAGAAGGGTGGCAAGCCCTGTCCCATAAATAAGAAGCATGCTCCCTGCCTGGACATATGATTTGAATCACTAGATTCCAGTGGGAGTTTATTTATACTATGGGCTGGCGATCAGGGTTGAGGGATTACTAGCACCAGGGAGCCTTTTTGAAATATGGGTGTGTAGTGGGGGGGGGACCATTAGCACCATGGAGACTTTTTTAAATATAGGCTGGCAATGGGAGGGGGCACCACTAGCACCAGGGAGTTTTCTTTAAGTACGGGCTGGCATAGGGAGGGGGGACCACTAGCACCAGGAAGACATTTTATTAAATATGGGCTGGTGATCTGAGGGGGTGGAACAGCTAGCATCAGGGACAGCTCATACAGTATCTCTTGGACTGGGGAAGGGGGGCAGTGCTGTGCTAATCTGCCTTTGCTGCCCATGCAGATGGGCCCATAATGAGCAGACAAATGGCCCCCTAGCACCTTGCATGCCTAATAGACCCATTTGCATTAGTCCCTTTGAAAATTTCAGATAGCACTCCAGTGCTATCTACTATTGATGCCCACTTTGAGGCCATATCTGGGCAGTGCTACTTGACTTAGTGCTGTGCTGGTATCCTATCTAACTGAATGTAGCATTCTTGGACCCCTGAGTAATTACAAAGCAGAGCGCAACACTTTGTACTCTGCTTTGTGATTTTCTGAATATTGGACACCTGATCAGCAAAATGGCAATACATAAAGGTGAAACTGGATAAAAATTGCACATCGTATCCAAGTATGTTCTGGTAAATAGTAAAGAGCTTAAATTCATCCAATTCTTCTGCAATTCCAGATTATTTTTTAATAAATGAGAATAAAATTGATAATCTGAACTCCATAGTTAATGCTTTTAATGACTACTTTATAGCCTCAGGTCAGATTAATATGACCACAGATGGCTGCCATTATCATACTTCCATTGAACGGCCTCGTGTGCCACCTGTAGTCATTACTAACAAGTGTGTCCCCATTACCCTAACAGCTTTTTCTGTGAATAAAGTTACAGGCTGCTTTGTTAAAGCTTGATGTAACTAAGAGTGAGCAGGTTGATAGTCTGCACCCTAGACTACTGAAATATGCTGCTCCAGTGATTTGTCATCCCTTGACTTACTTGTTTAATATGTCAGTCAGATATGGTGAGTTTCCTGAGGTTTGGAAACTCACTAAAGTAACTCCTATTTTTATGTCTGGCAATGACAAATTGCTCTTTAACTATCATTCAATCTCACTGCTCTCTGTTGTATCAAAGGTACTGGACAGGTTGGTTGAAAAACAAATTTCAAACTATTTGGCTAAATAAATGGTACTAAATGTGAATCAATCTACTTTCAGGTCTGACCATGATCAGCACATTAAACCAGACACCACGGAAAACTCTGTAAAACATTTTTATTAAGCAACAAAAATGAAAGAAATGGACTGTCCCAAACTCTGGGCAAATAGCCTTGACCGGTTTCACACCTCATGTGTCCTCAGGAGGTACTGCCCACTAAAAAGTATACACCCTTATAAAGGCACAGTGATTAGTTTAAAGTACAATACTTAATTTGTGATAATTATAACAAGACAAACACATGAGTATCAGTTGTAAATAAATAAATAAAGTGATTAAAAGACTCATGAAGTCACTTTTTAAAAGTGCAAACCCCTGTGTAGGACCAATTAAAATAGTCCAAAATGAATGACTAGGTGCAATATGCATCATATAATGTTAAATATAAGTATAAAATATTACTTCATAGACTGGTTCTTTCTAAAACAAAGGGGGATTTTTGTTATGGACCCTGTCTATCAAGACCTATGCAATGATATAAAATCCAATAGTGTAAAATATTACTAATTAGAATATCTAATTAAACATATATAGTGTTATTAAATAAATAAATAAACCAATATAATTCACTACATCATTTGGGAGCACTAATATTATGATTAAAAATAAAATACATATGTCAATCTATAATGCATATTGGTGTTCCAAGCTAGTAATACTGTAGCTATTTCAGGGGAACATACTGTACTGGGGGTATCACAGTAAGCAGTGGTAAACATACATGTATCAATATAATACAATATGATATGTTGATACGCCTAGATAAAAGGGAAGCCACATGTTTGATTTAAATTGGCAATTCTCCTAAAAGGAAACAGTATAAACAGTTACTAAAGCAATTAAAACTATAATAAACATTCTTAAGGCAGTAAGGTCAATTCATTTACCATAGTTTCTAACATAGAATAACTACGGTACAATTATAAACTTGATCATAACTTGATAAGTAATCTCAGTTCCTGTTGTACTGACTACTGAGCTAACTAGATTTAACAAAGCTCTGCATTTCTCCTTCAACAAATAAAAATAAGAGTACTTATGATATCTAGGCAATGTGTTTTTTTACAGCTGTCCAGTTTATCTCATTATTATTTGTTGAAGGAGAAATGCCTAATATGTTCCCCTGAAATAGCTATTACTAGCTTGGAACAGTAATATGCATTATATATGTACATATGTATTTTCTTTTTTATCTTAATATTAGTGCCTCCAAATGATTTAGTGAATTATATGGGTTTGTTTATTTATTTAATAACAGTAGATATGTTTAATTAGATATCCTAATTAGCAATATTTTACACTATTGCACTTTATATCATTACATGGGTCTTGATAGACAATGTCCATAAATAACTTCCCCCTTTTTAAGAAACAACCAGTCTATGAAGTAATATTTTATACTTATATTTAAACATTATATGATGCATATTGCACCTAGTCATTCATTTTGAACTATTTTAATTGGTCCTACACAGGGTTTTGCACTTTTAAAAAGTAACTTCATGAGTCTTTTAATCACTTTATTTATTTTCAACTAATACTCGTGTTTGGCTTGTTATAAATATCACCAATTAAGTTTTGTCACTTTAAACCAATCACTGTACCTTTATAAGAGTGAATAGTTTTTAGTGGGCAGTACCTCCTGAGGATGCATGGGGAGCGAAACTGGTCGAGGCTGTCTGCCCAGTGCTTGGGGCGGTCCATTTCTTTCATTTTTGTTGTTTAATAAAAGTGTTTTACCGAGTCTTCCTTGGTGCCTGATTTACTGTGCTGATTGAGATGGAACTACTGTGAGGTATATGGAGAGGAGGGGTGCAGGAATAGTGGTGTATATTCAGGTCTGACCACAGCATGACCACTGCTCTAGTGAAGGTTGTTAATGACCTTTGTGTGGCGGTTGATAGTAGCATGGTAGCTGGAGTAATTTTTATTGACCTCTCCAAGGCCTTTAACACAGTAGGCCACAGTTTGTTGCTCAAAACATTAACTGAACTGGGCTTACATAGCCAGCTGACCAGATGGTTTGCTACTTATTTAACAAACAGACAACAGCTGGTCTCCATAGGAGTGTACTCCAGGAAAAAGTGGGTTAGAAGTGGAGTTCCACAGGGTTCCATCTTGGGATCAATCTACTTCTCTCTTTTTTTATAAATGATCTGCAGGTCCCGAAGAGTGACACTGCCCTCCATCTCTATACAGACAATATTGTTGTCTGTGTCTGGAGCCAAGACCCCGTGTTGCTTCAGAAAAAATTATTAGCTTTTGATTAAATTCAATGTCTTTCTGACAAAGTAAACTAATAATAAGTGAACAGAAGACATAGGGTATGCAATTTTTCCCAGTATGTAGAAATAAACAGAATGAATCAATTTCAGTTTACACTAGCAACAATGGCAAGCTACACATTTTTTCAAGTTACAAGTACTTGGGGCTATGGTTGGATGAAAGATAAAAATGGGTTTATTGCTTTAAAGTTCTTAAAAAAAAAGTTAACACCAGAACTGGATTCATGTACAGGAATAAATCATATTTTTATGTGGATATTGAATAGAAATTAGTGGAGTCCATGATACTTCTTTACTCAATGTTGGTGACATGGCATATGCTAGCTTACCAAACATTTATTCACAGATGTTAGCTAGACAAGCTACAGTATACTGTAAATTGGTTCATTTTGTCCTTCTTGTCTCAAAGCATACACATCATTGTATTTTACTCATAACTGGTAGTCAGTGGACCAAGTAAGACAGTTCCAAATATTAACCTTTATGTGGAAGAGTGGTAAACAAAAGGTACCAGTGAACGTTTCTGACTTACTTTCATACCTATCACTTAAATCAGGACTAAGGTCCACTAAAGCTTTGAATTTACTATTCCTAGGGTGAATACCCAAACTGCACAACTGTTCTTTTCATTTAAAGGTCCCAAGCAATAGAATGCTCTCCCATGTGTACTACTGTACATTCTAATACTGATGATTTACTATCTCTGTCTACATTACAACAATGATTTAAATCTCGCTGCTCAGTACATTGTAACTCCTGTGAGAATTTTGTAAGTCTGGTTGTGTTATATTTGCTGCTCGAATTATGTTTAAAATGTTATATTTATATTACAGTTCTGTGTCGGTTATTTTGTAACCACAACTAACGTATGATGTATTTGTGTACAGGTGTTGAATGATGTATACTCAGGAGGCCAATGAAAACTAGATTTTGCTCAATTGGCTAATTGTAATCTTTTTCCTGTTTTAAATAAAAAACTTGAAACTTGAAAACTACTGTATCTGGACTTGACTGGTGGACTTTTGGTGTGCGCATGAGTACCGTTGAGGGGACTGTGAGCACTGTTTTTGAAAGTGGTCTTTTTCTCATTTCCTATACCAGAAAAGCACTTTACAAGGCAATGAGTTAGACACATGGGGCTGGATTTTTAAAAGCCAAACACACCCTGGGACAAAGTTCAATGTCATGGTCTGCCGGTGCAAAACATAATTTCCTGACTGGCGGACATTTCTATTTTCAGCCTGTGGTGCACATGGGCAATGGGTGCAGCTGCAGAGGATTGTATGCCTGGTACTACCAAGCATAGCATTCTGATGCAGCTGTTCCAAAAAACACTCAGGCTGCTGCAAATCATGGAACTGGTTGCCAAATGGCTCTGTGTTAGAAAATACAGTGCATGCAGAAACACCTGTGGCTCCACAAGTGAAGACCCACTTATGCAAGGTTTTTCCACAGGTGCATTCATTTCAGGGGTCTTTGAAAATCCAGCTGCAGTAATTTAGGGATTTTAGCAGCATACAGGCAGCAGCCATTAAGTGCTCTAATATTACACTTGACTTACAGCAGAATTGGGTTATAGCCTGTGTTAGTGAAGGAGGAAAAGTTGCCCAAGTCACTGGGGAGTAACTCCCCAACTCTTTTTAAAAGGTGCTTGGGGATCTTTAACTTCTACGGAAGCAATCACCAGAGATGGGCAGAAGTGAGCTCAGTTTAAAATCTAGTCCCAAGGATGGCACTCTTAATAGCATAGGGATCAGGGTTGCTATGCAAATGTCCTGTGCTGGTCCATAAAGACCCATGCATAGGCAGTCACAAACTTGCTCTACCAGCAGAGAAGCAGTTGGTGAGGGGCTTGTGATTATCGTGGGAGAAAAGGTTGGGGTGCTGGTGGGAAATGTGGCCAGGGAGGGATCCACTGGACACCAGGGATATTGTGACTTTCATGGAGTGGGGTGGGGGCCACTGGAAACCAGGGGTTACCAGGTCAATACCACACATGAAAGACAGTGCAGTATTAATCGTGATGTATACAGAATGCATGGATTAACAGTGACAGGGATAGATCAGCAGTAGGGAAATACTGCTACCCCTGACACTGCATGCTATGGTTGGAACTGAACAAGTTGCCATGTGCTGGGTGCCTGCTCGAGCCACTCTCTTGGTGGAGTGGCTAGGGTACCAACACATGGAGGAAATGGAGACCTGAGACCATGGTTCAGTTCCTACCAGGTCTCTGTGTGTTGCAACCTTTTGTGTCATTTTTGTTGTGCAGAACAAACTTCCCCCTCCCGACTTGCTCCACATCCCCAAAGTCCACAACCACCCAGAGTTTGTTATATTAGTCCTGGCAAGTGTGGAGGGTGCAGACGCTAAGCTCTGCTGCAAGAAAAGAAAGAAGCTCATTGCTTCAAAGGGCATGTGCTGTTTATGTCAGGTTTGTGTTTTGGCCGATGAGATCGTGGCACATGCCTTTTGCTTTCCGCATTTGTTGCTGTACGGTTTTTGTGTTCGGCAACATGACCCTGTGCCAAACCAGGGACACAGCATTATGAATTTCAAGGAGTGAGTGGTGGGGTCACTTGACAACACGCATACTGAGAATTTCATGGAGTGGTTGAAGGCGCCACTGTACATCACAGGTGTTTCAAATTTCATGGAGTGGGTGGAGGCCACTGGGCACCAGGGATAGTGTGAATTTCATGGCGTGTGTGGGGGCCACTGGGCACCAGAGATAGTGTAAATGTCATGGATTGGGTGGAGGACTATTGTGCATCAGGAATATTGTGAATTTCATGGAGTGGGTGGGGGTCAGTGGAGTACTAGGGATGTTGTGAATTTCATGGAATGAGTGGGGGGTCCAGTGGACACCAGGGATATTGGGACTTTCATGGAGGGGGTGGTGGGCTACTGGGAACCAGGGATATTTTGAATTTTATAGAATGGGTGGTGGGGCACTTGGATACCAGTTATATCGTGAATTTCACTGAGTGGGTGGGGACCACTGGGCACCTTGGATATTGTGAATTTCGTGCAATAGGTGTGGAGGGGTCACCAGACACCAGGGATATTGAGAATTTTATTGAGTGGGTGGTGGGGCCACTCGACATCAGTTATATTATGAGTTTCACCAAGTGGGTAGATGGGACAATGAACACCAGAGATACTGTGAATTTTATGGAGTGTTGGGTTCAACTGGACACCAGTTATGTTGTGAATTTCATGGAATGGGTGAGGAGCACTGGACACCATGGATATTGTGAATTTAATTGACTGGGTGGGGGCTACTGGATAGCAGGGATACTGTGAATTTCACGGATTCGTTGGGGCATCCACTAGACACCAGGGATAGAGAAGTTACTTCCTGCAACAGTAGATCTTCCAGAATGTCTTCTCCATACATTACCACACCATGATCTTAGGGATGGAAGTGCTGGAACCCAGTTGGAGCCAAATCTTTTAGCTAGGGCACCAGTACTGGCTTTTGGTGTCAGGCATGCATGCCACCATGAGGCAGTGCATGCTTACCACTAATCATTGCTTATGCCTTTATCTACTTTAGTTCTGTTAGCAAGGAGATAAAGAGCAGTGGCTACAAGCTTTAGCTTGTTGGATAGTAAGAAGTAAACAATAGAAAAAGGATATAGAAAGTGAAATTTAACAACTGGATATAAGATGACTACCACCCTTACAGTCAATAGAGATGTATCTAATTCAAAAGTGCCCTTTAGAGGATGCAACTAACAGTCAACACAGAGAAAAACCTGAGCTAGACTGACAGCAGTAGCCACCACTTATACCGGCCCTGGGTTATATTGGATAAAACTGCTCTTACCGATTCAGTATAATGCTTTTCTATTCAAACCATAATATTTATAGCAGACACCGATGCCACTTTTATCGGACATTTTACCATTCCTGAGCGGCTCTCCACATACAGGAATGGTGGTTCTTGGCATGTGTGGCACCGGTGCTAACAGCTGTTTGTCAGTTAGATCAACTGTTTTAAAAGGCATGCCATTTAACTTGCTGTCAGTCACTGTCTTGTGATTTTGATGTCACTCACTCTGTCACCGAAACACTCCACTCCCTCTCTCATCAGGAAAGTGGACATTCTCAATGAAATTGAGAAATTACCTAAACTTGACCATTCTAGATCTTGACGTTCACTTTGGTCTGCCAAACTCCATTGTCTCTGACCTCTTGAAATATAAAACAGAGACCCTTACTGAATGGCACAGCAACCAAAATCTGGAAAGAAAATGTAAAAGGGAAGGCAAGGATGTTGAAATTGAAGGGGCCGTTTTACAGTATGTTTGCTTGCTACTGCAAGTGGCTATGAATCCATGATTAGTGGACCACTGCAACTGAAGAAAGCTAAACAAATTGCAGAGGCAATGGGCAAAGAATTTACCCCAACCGATGGCTGGTTGCAGAAGTGGAAATCGCGCATCACCTTTAAAAAAGCCCACGGGAAAAATTAAATCCTGTTGCTCCTGCTGCTGAGAACTGGTCCAACACTGTTTGCCACATCTGCTAGAGGGATTTGTAATTGACAACATCTTTAACACAGATGAGATCGTACTTTTCTACAGATGTGTAGGATCTGGACTGTATAATTTAAAACTAAAGCTCCCATGGGCCCAAAGAAGATGAAGGAGGATATCTGTCCTCTGCTGTGCAAACTTCAGTTGCTCTGAAAAGCTAGACTTGTTGGAGACTGGCAAGTTGCCGAAGCCAAGATGCTTCAATGGAGACTGAAATCTGCTTGTGACTTACAAATCCAGCAAGTCAGCTTGGATGGCAAGTGAGATTTTGGAAGAATGTTTGCGACACTGGGACCAAAAACTCTGCAGGAGTAAAATCACCCTAATTCTTGACAATTTCTCCAGGCACCCTGACATCAATGGCCTCAGAAACATTAAACTGATATTTTTGGCCCCCAAACACAACACCACATCCATCACCCAACCAATAAATATGGGTGTCACCTACCCCCTCAAGAGGATTTATGTGAAGGCCATGAGAGCACGTATACTGCCTGAGCTTGACAGTGCTAAGTATCTCACTGCAACTGAGTGCATGAAAAGTATGAATTTACTTGATGCAATGTGCCTCATGAAAGCAGTATGGGATGCAGTTCCCCAGGACATGATCTACCAATGCTTCGGAGAAGACAATTTCATTCCTCAGGAACACTTTGCTACTGCAGACCTGACACTGGATGAGCACACATCAGATGAAACACCCGAGGAGACTATCCCACAGCCTGAGGGGCTGACATCTGAAGGGTTTGATTGCATCTGTCATACGGGAGAGGAGGAGGAGCCTGAGCACGCTGATCTTGATACAACCAGGTGGTTGTCAATTCCCTAAAAGCTAAACTGACACTTGAGGAGGCAGCATCCAAGGAGAACAAGGAAGCTAATGGCAATTTGAAAAAATAGCCACAAATGACACCCGAAGATGATTGTGGGTCCCTGCTTATACTTTGAGTGGTGACAGAACAACACTATGACATCCAACCAGACTGGTCACTGATAGATCAAACAGAAAAGAAGTGGGTAGAGGACACGAGTCATCCTAAATAGCAAACCCAAATTACACATTTCTTTTCCAAAAAAATAAAAGAATAAGGAACAACCAAAGACTCAAACGCTTTAATGTTCAGTTCATTCACAGTGAACAGTGTGGTTTAATAAAGTTTGACTTCACTACAGCACAATCTTTTTCAGACAATTCTGAAAGCTTAAATGAACCCAAGTTGTATAAGTTGGTCATCGCTTATAGTTATACTATACAAAAAGACAATATACCTTTGTGTTCACAACAAGTGGCTTCACTGTAATTGCTACCACCTCTTCTTGCAAGGAGGGCTCCTGGCTTGCAACTAAGGGGAAGGGAAACTTCGACCACCATCCCCATGAGTGACATTAACTTATGCTTTGTGTCAGGTCTAGGACTAAGTCCCTGCTGTGGAAAGATTATATGCATATCTGACAAAATACAGGGGTCTTCACAGGAGGATAAGCATAGCCTGAAGTGGTAATATGAATTATTCTCACTGTCTGTCCCTCCTTGCAAGAGAAGGGGGTAGACGGTTTACCTCGAGAAGCTAAACACTTTAGGAAAACAGGCACTGTCAGCAGACAGCCTTTGCAGCTATTTCTCCTCAAAAACAGAAAAAGGGTCAGGTAATAACAGCCAGAAACATGAAGCTTATAGTTCAAAAGACATAAAGACATAAGAAAACATGGGTTGCTGCCAAAGTGTAGCTAGAAAAACCTGTTACAAGCAGCACATACAGTATAATGTTAGAGCCATGTGTCTTAGAAATGTATATACCCCTTCAACTGCAGACATATTTAAATAGTTAGGACAGGGATTTACCCTGGTGCAGTAATCTAGAAGAGAGAGACTGTCCTGACATTTAGCAACAACAACTTTAAATTGAAGAGATTTCAATCTAATTTGTTTTACCCACAGTGATAGGTCTACTATCAAGTGGAATTCGATTGTATTAACAGGAATTGTCCTAATAGGACAGTGATGCATATAACAACTAATAGGGATATACCCTATGGGATCAGGGGGATGTATGTAGGTGAGGTGGAGGGGTTAAGAAGGAAAGGTAAAAGGAACTTTGTCAAATTTTTTTTTAAATTAAGCTTTATGTCTTTATATAGGGATATACAACTCACATTTTATTCTTATTTTTTCTTTAAGGCCAGTGGGCCAACAGCCCCCAACTGAGGCAACCGAAAAAGGAGGAAAAACAGCTGCCAGCATAGCTGTCTGCTCATTTGTGGTGATTCACCTAGCAGTAGACCAGGCTCATTGAAAGATGGGGATGGAGGCCAGCCCGGTGGCGCTGAGGGCTGAGGCACTGGTGTCTTACCTCGTGCTATGCTGGCGACCCATGTTCGGGAACAAGCACGGGCCGTCGGGGGTCGACGGGAGGAGAAGGATTGAGTGTCCGATGGACTGCTCTCCTTCTCCGGGGGGGGGGGTTCTGGTGGTCGGCACTTGTTCACCCCCCTGGCAGAGGCCGAAGGACAGGGTGCCACACCCCAAGCTGGGGAGGAGTTGGGCCAGATGCCTGGAGGGATCGAGTATGGACGCGTGCTCGCTCCCCTCCACTGACGACATTGCATGGTCCCGACTCCTGGGGAGAAAACAGGAAGAGAAAAAAGAACATTGCCATGCAGGATGGCGGAGGGAGCCTCGCAGGCTCCGCCCCCGGCTAGCCATGGCACTGCCCAACTAAATCCGGACTTTGGTGGGGGGGAGTCGGGGACCCCAGCTGACCCTGCCGGGGGGGGGCAAGCCCTGGGGTCAGGTCAATGTCAGCTGGTAGATGCTGGGGGACGGGGCTGGGGATGCCCTCCTGAGGATGAAAGCCAGCAGTAGAAGGAGAGAAAATAATAACTAAAAAAAAGAAAGGGGGATGGTGTTTGGATGAGTGGTACCCTATAAGAGCATAAGAACATAAGAAAAGCATTGGCTGATGGGGACCATGCGATCCATCTAGTCTGCCCTAGAAACTACCCCCCTCCCTATGCAGCCTTCATCCTAACTTGCCCTTTATGTCTGTCCCATGCAAGTTTGAACTCCCTGAATATCTTTGATGCTACCACCTCCTGGGGAAGGCTGTTCCACAGGTCTATCACTCTCTCTGTGAAGAAATACTTCCTGAGGTTGCTTTTGAACCTTCCTCCTACCTGTCTCATATCATGCCCTCTCATGCATGCTGCCATGTTCTGTTGAAATAGATTACCTGCCTGAACTTTGTTAAATCCCCTCACATACTTAAATGTTTCAATCATGACCCCTCTGTTTCTTCTCTGCTCAAGGGAGTATAGGTTCAGCTCCCCGACTCTTGCGTCATATGACCTGTGATGCAGTTCATACACAGTCTTACCAGCCCTTCTCTGCACCATTTCCAAATAGCCAATGTCCTTCTTGAGGTGAGGTCTCCAGAACTGAATGCAGTACTCCAAGTGTGGCCTCACCAAGGACCTGTAGAGCAGCATGATTATTTTCCTCTTTCTACTAGAAATACCTGTACTTATACATCCAAGGATGCCCCCTGCTTTCTGTGCTGCTTTCTCATGTTGTTTTCTTACCTTTAATTCATCAATGATGATTACGCCGAGACCTCGCTCTGTTTGTGTCTCCTCAAGTTGATGTCCTCCCATAGTGTACTTTGTTCCAGGGTTCCTATTTCCCAAGTGCATTACCTCATACTTTTTGGTGTTAAATTGTAACTGCCAGTCCCTGGACCAATCATCTAGACTTCTAAGGTCAGCTTCAATGTTGTCTGCTCCTTCCCTTGGGTCCACTCTGTTGCAGAGTTTTGTATAATCTGTGAACAGGCAAACCTTCCCTATTAGTCCATTCGCTATGTCTGCCATAAATATGTTAAATAGGATCGATCCCAGTACCAATCCCTGTGGGACACCACTGGTCACCCTACCCTCCCTTGACAATGATTCATTGACTAGCACTCTCTGGGTCCTACCATTCAGTCAGTTACTGATCCAGCTGACTATCTTCTGGCCAAATCCTGTATGTTCCAGCCTGTTGGTTAGCCTTCTGTGAGGGACGGTGTCAAAGACCTTGCTGAAATCTAGGTATACAATGTCCACCACTGCTCCCTGATCCAATATTCTGGTGACCCAGTCGAAGAAGTCGATCAAGTTGGTTTAACAAGAGCATCCTTCTGTGAAGCCATGTTGCTTTGGGTCCCTTTTTTCAGTATCTGTTAGGTACGCCACTATCCTCTCTTTTCGTAGTGACTCCATCATTTGCCCCACAAGTGAAGTCAAACTGACAGGGTGATAATTTCCTGTCTCTTCCTTGTTTCTGCTCTTGTGTAAGGGCAAAACTGTTGCCTATTTCCAGTCCTGAGGTATTTTCCCACTGTCTAGTGACTTCTTGAAGAGCTAAGCCAGCAGTGTGGCCAGTTCCTCTCAGATCCCATTCAATATCCTAGGGTGTATGCTGTCCGGTCCCATGGCTTTTTCCACTTTCAGTTTATTAAGCTCTTTTAGGATCCTCTCCCTTCTGAAGGGGTTAGTATCTGCTCCCTGGGTATCTTCCTTTGTCCTGCTCAGTGTGGGACCTTTGCCACAGTCTTCTATGGTGAAGACAGAGCAAAATAACTCATTTAACACTGCTGCCTTGTCCTTGTCACTCTCTGCCATCTTACCTCCTCCCTTAGTTTTTCTTTTTTCTCTTATGTATCTATAGAAGGTTTTGTCTCCATCCTTAACATCCTGTGCTATTTTCTATTCTGTCTGTGATTTTGCTCTTCTAACAATGTTCCCTGCCTCCTTTAATTTGTTCTTGTATTCTTCCATGTCTGCTTCTTGTTTTGTTTGCTTGAATTGTGTAAAAGCCTTTTTTTTTCCTCTTTGATTTTGGATGCTACTTCATGAGAGAACCAGAGAGGCCTTTTCCTTCTTTTGGATTTGCTGATCTGCTTAGTGCATACAGTTGTTACTGTATGAAGAGCAGCCTTCAGAGTATTCCAGCAGTCCTCTACATCTCCTGTGATTTCTCCTTCTAGCATGGATGCGATCATAGTTCTTATTTTGGGGAAGTTGGCTTTTCTGAAAACTAGTACCTTGATTTTAGTGTGACTATCTTCTTCCATATTGTTCACAGTAAACCAGATTGAACTGTGATCACTGGTCCCTAGATTGGCTCCCACCTCTACTTCTGGGACCCTTGTGTTGTTTGTCAGTGCTAGATCCAATATTGCTTTGTCTCTGGTGGGTGACTTCACCAGTTGACACAAACCTGCTCACCTTAGTGCAAAAAGGAACTCTTTGCTCCAGTCTGAGGATGAAGTCCCCCACAAGCAACAACTCACCCCTGTCCACCATCATCGAGATGGTTTCCAAGAGCTCCTTGTCTATGTTGGCCTTCTGGGATGGGGGTCTGTATATGACTCATACCTGGATAGGGGCTTTGTCCTCGGCTCCTAGTGTAACCGAAGAAGATATTCTGGAAGATCTACTGTTGCAGTAAGTAACTTCTCTATCTTCCAGGAATCAGTCCTTCCCATGGAGTCCCACTCCTTGGTCAGAATAAAAAGCTTCTCAAAATAAGGGAAGCACCTGCTCACTCCTGAGGCTGAAACAGCCTCAGCTCACAGCATGTGTGGGGTAATACTTGAAGGGGAGCTTTTCTTGGTCTGACTTGATAAAAGGATGATCTGAGTCAGATGTGGCTCCTGAAGCTCAGGAGAAGATGGAATTTCCAAAGGTTCCTGTCAAATTGCTGGAAGAAACATGAGCCCCCAGAACTGAGAGTTCAGGACACTGTGGCCAGCTAGGGGTGCTTGCTGGATCAGGCAAAGCCCGAACATTTGTCTACTTCAGATGGCCAATCCTGTGATCCCTCCACCTTGTTGGTATTGTATGATGCCCTTGACTAGTGTGTAGCAGCCTCCAGACCCCTGATGGAAATATCCATGACTTGCTTTATTGGTCCACTAGGAGGAATTGGAGAGAGCAAGTAATGTACCTGCATCCATAGATGGCACTAGTATGTCACCATATGGGTCTGATGCAAGCCTATTTAGAGGACACACTTAGTCAAGGTGAAAACCTTTCAGTTCGGTGTGCCAAAACCCCTGAAATCTGGAATGGGAGGATACTCATTAGTCACAGGCTGAGAAACATTTCAGGTCTGAAGTACCTTAAGTCAAGAAAGAGAGAGGGAGAGAGGGGGGGGGGAGAGACAGAGAGAGAGAGAGAGAGACAGACAGTCTGAGGTGTATCACACATGGACCTAGTCAGTGCATGATATCACAAAAGGAGGTCCCTGGGGATAGAAGAGCTGATATGTGGGCCTTTCCAGCCTGCCCTAGTTGCCACTTTCATGGCTATGTGCCAAGGAGGAATGACCATGGAGCAACTGCTGGAAACTCCAATGAGTCTCAGAGGTAAGGCAACAGGATCATGGCTAAATTAACATGGGGCACGTAATGCTTCCATCATCTCCCCCAGGAGTCACTGACACTCAGCAGGTGAGGGGATGTGGAGGGGTGACTTGTCCTGCAAAGGGGACTCTGAGGGAGAGGAAGCTGGGAAATTGCTTTGATGGACAACAGGGGAAGGTGCCATGAATTGGGCCCTGTCTAACTGAAAGGGATTTCTATTGTGACTTTATTCACCAGGCAGTTTTCGGTGGTGGCACAGCAGTGTGCCTCTGTGCACCAAGAAATTACACTTCTGCATACTGCAGCTTTGGATCAGTCCCAAACTGTTTCAAAAAGTTACTCTAGGCAGAGATGACCACAACTGAATAGTAGCTTCCTTAGTGAGCTCCAGAGGCTGCCTCAGAAAAATAAGAATGCAATAATGAAAAGAGGCTCTTAGAAGCCTCCTCAGAAGACCAAACAGCAAGTAAAACAAAAAATAAATATTGATCCAAAGATCCCTATTCCATGTGTCACAACAATCATAGTCAGCTAGTCAGCCAATCCTGTGTTACCGCAGAGCACATCACCGTTTAATTAATTGATGGTGGAGTTGACATACAGGCTAGCTCTTCACCTCTGTGACATATATTTTTCTTTTTTCCAGTTAAATCATCTTTTCTACAGCAGGATCTGTTCTGATGCTTACTTGTATCCTGTGGGGGTGAGTGCAGAGGCTCATAGGATGCCACATGGTGGTGAGGTGGGGAGTCTTCTTGTACTTTCACTGGGTTAGGTGGGTGAGGGAGGTGGGTGTAGCAGGGTTATGCAACTGGATGGGGGGAAGGTGTTGATAATTTGATGACAGAAACCTTATTGGGACTGGGAGGTGGAGGAGAGAGTTATAGGTGTTATTTTTTTTTTCAGTTGGTACTTTTTTTATTGAAGTTTCCAAGCAATATAAACAACATCCACAAACAACACTCCATTAGCATCAAAAGCAGAGAAGAGTACAACACGGCACTATATCTATACATTCCAATATGAACTTATATGTAATAAAGGCATACCAGGGTATATAACAGGGAGAGGAGGGGGAAAAGACCCTCCATTCTCTGCCCAAAAAAGAAGCAAGCTTTCACAAACACTGGGTGACCAGATAATACTATTAAAAATACCAAATGAGCTGTATGATATATAAAATGCACAAGTGCAGTGGCTAGCTAGACTGAATATCTTGGTGGGAAAAAACACCACTGGGAGCAATAAAGGGGAGTTCCAACAGGATCCTTCACTGGCTCACCCTATCCCAGTCCTAGGCTTCAAGTATGCAAGAAAGGCAGTCCAACATGCAGCACATAGTGCAAGTCTATTGGCTACCATATGAGTCATACGATCCAGCAATGCCAATAGTGTGCGAGCATGTTGAAGTTCTAGGAGGGAAGGGATGTCGGTTGATTGCCACCGGCTTAGAATAAGGTGCTTGGTCGAGATACTAAGTAGGGCTAACCAGCGGAGCTGGTGGGTTTTAAGATGACAGCCTACAGAGGTTAGGCCCAAAATCCAGACCAGGGGGTCCAACTGGGTCGCGACACCTATAGTTTGTGTGGCCAGTTGATTCACTGTCTGCCAGAAGGGGGCCAATAAAGAGCATTGCCAGATAATATGGTGTAGATCTCCAGTTTGGGCCTGGCACCTCCAGCAGAGCTTATTGTCTAAGAGTTTGGCTTGGTACAGAATGGCAGACATTCTGTACCAGTGATGTAGGAGTTTATTCTGAATGAGTCTGCCGTGCATCAGGGTAGCTCAAATGTGCCAATTTCCAGCACAGGGCCCATTGAGCGTCATCTAATCTCACCTGTAGAGCTTTCTCCCACTTCAGTTTAGAGACCGTTGACTGCGAGGGAATCTTTTCTCGAAATGTCTGCATAGATTTTACTGGCCATTCCCCTGGAAGTCTTGAGCCAGGTAGATAGCTTTTGAGGAGAGGTCGTGGGGGGGCAGATATAGTTTAAAAAATTCAGTAAGGGAGCTAAGCAGCTGCAGATATCTCCAAAAATCAGATTTGCCAAGACCTTTACTCTTACCAAGCTCTGTAAAGGGTTGAATCTGTCGCCCAGATTCGTCCAAAATATCTGCTAGGACCTTAATACCCAGGCTCTCCCACCGGTGCCAGTATATGGGTTTGTTGTCTATTAAGATACACTTGTTATGGAAGACAGGGGTGTAGAGCAGAGGGGTGGGATTGGTGTTAATCCGCTTGTGTATCTTGTTCCAAGTTTGGACCACAGGTGCAATAGTAGGATGATCCTGCAAAGGCTTGGGAAGGGGATTGTAGAGTAGGAGAGGAAGGTTATGTACCTGAGCAGTAGCTTTCTCCATATGGAGCCATTGTGCACAGACAGGAGATAGGGTAGAGAACCACTTTAGAGATTGTGCTGTGGAATAGGCCCAGGAATAGCCCTCTAGGCACGGCAAGCACCACCCTCCTGTCTTCCAGTGAGAGCAAAGCTTACTCTTGCTGTATCAGGGCTTTTTGTTGTCCCAAATAGAGGTATGGGTGTTATGAAGGTGGGAGGGGTGGGATACTACTTCTATACTCATTTCTGGTGGGAGGGGGGCTTGCACAAGTGTGATATGTGGATGGATATTTTTAACTTATACAAAAAGAAAAAAAAAACACCACTATGCATAGTCTTCGTCTGGCAATGTGCTCACTTCTCCAGGCAAAGACAGGGAAGAACTAAGCACAATGGTGCCTTTACTGGTGGAGTGCAACTACACATAGTCTTTGCCTGGTTAAGAACTATGGGGAGTGCCATTTCACACTATGCAATGTCAGGAAATGTTAGGAAGGGATGCTTGGACCTACTATTGGGTCTGATTTAATGGGACCAGAAATTCCTGTTTATAAGTTGTATCATTTTATTTGTATTTATTGCACTAAAATAGAACCACAGAAACATAGAAATTGTCGGCAGGTAAGGACTGCTAGTCTTATCCATTCTGCCTGTAGGCCCTATACATTGTATGTGGCCACCGACCCTAATTGATCAATGGCTTTTCATCACTCACTCCCATTTCAAGGTTCCCTTGTGCCTGTCCCAGGCATGCTTAAACCCCTCCACTGTGCTTGCCCCACTACCTCCTGTGGCAGACTATTCCAAGCATCAACTACCCTTTTTGTGTAGAAAAACATTTTCACATTACCTCTTAATCTACCCCCTTCCAATTTCATATTGTGCCCCCTTGTTCTAGTACTTTTTCCTACATTGGAAATGGTTCCCCACCTGCACCTTGTTTATGCCCTTGAGATACTTGAAAGAGTATACCCGCCGACAGCAACACCAACACAGCGACCTACCTCACTGTTGACAAAATCGACAGTTCATCGACAGATCACTGTGTTGGTGCACCTGAGACAGAGGCGCACTGTTTCTCTGTCCTGCACCCCCTCCCCGCATCAACTCCGACTCTGACTTGATTATAATAAGAATGGAGGATGTGGGAGTAAGAGCCCCTGCATGGGGTATTTGGGGGTCAAAGCCCCCAATAGAAAAACGGACTAGGAGACCTTCAGGATTTATGTCAACCACAACTTGCAGCTGACATAAATTCTGTCACTGTGATGCCAGTCAATGAAACTGTTGTAGAACTGGCATCGTAGAGCCCTTGAAAGTTTCAATCATGTCCCCCGGTCTCTCCTCCAGTGAGTATGTATTGAAGTCCCTTAGTCTCTCCTCATATGTTTTGTGGTACAAGCCCTGCACCATCTTTGTCGCCCTTCTCTGGATAGTCTCCACCTTATTTATGTCCTTGTATGGGGTGTCCTCCAGAACTGCACGCAGTACTCCAAGTGAGGCCTTGCCAAGGTTTTATACAATGGCAATATACATTACAAACCCATAGAGGAGCTTTTAGAGAAATTGAAGCTTACATATCATTTAAAAATGTCAATTGTACTGTTAATAGTTATATTAATTTCACAGGAAAATGATGTTTGTGAAAAATTAAAATTTTCATAAACTCTTCTACAAAGAAGAGAAGGAATCTTATGTGTACTGTAATCATGTTCAGACTCACATGTGCTGATAAGCACTCAGAAACCCTGAATTTGGAGACATTACTACTAATACCACAAAGACAGAAATATTTAACACCTACAGAGATTGATATAAAGCCAAAGAAGGCCCCAACTTGAAAACTCCAGGTCCAGATGGCATGCCAAACATCTGGCTAAAAGTAATCACATCACAGAGAAGTATTTGCAAATCCAAATGTTCGCTTCTTGCATTGCTGTTGCAGCAGATCTTGCTAGTACACATTTTTACCATATATTTACCCAAGGTAGACCAGATGAGATGTAATACATCATTTACAATGGGGTCCTAATTTTACACAGTTTTATACTGTATTTACCCAGGACAGTGGAGGTGAGATGTGATATCTCATTTGTAGTGTGGTCCTGCTTTTATAATGTATTTTTGTAGGACAGATCATTTTAGATGCAACATCTCCTTTTCAATGGGTTCTCCTGTAGGGTCCTGTCTTTACACAGTTTTGCAATATATTTACCCAGGATCACCCAGGTGAGATGCAATATCTCATTTTCCATGGGGTCCTTGCTTGAATACATCTTTGTAATGTATTTATTCAGGATAGTGCAGTTCAGATGCTATCTTGTTTTCACTAAGCCCCAGCGAGTCACCTCGTATGTATGAGGCATGGTCAGAAGGCATCCCCTGACAAAGCCTCATGAATACGCGACGAAGCACTGGGGCTTAGTGCTGTGCTCTCTATATGGATTAATAAAAGCTGGAATTGACATTTAAAACATTTTATTTGTTTTCTGCTGAGTGCCACTGTTAGTTTGTTTTGTTTCAGTGTCATGATCAGCATGGCAGATGATTGGTCTGAAACTGATGAGTCCCTTGCAGACTGCCTTGCATTGGACCGACAGTGACACACCTTTCAAAATTTGCTATCATACCCACATGTTCCCTTTGCACAAGCACAAGAGCGGACATAAAAAAAACAAAAACTGAAGGAGCGCTGAGGATGAGAAATTTAAGATTTTCCTAGGTAAATTTTGTGTTGACAAATATGTGTACTGGTAAAATATTTTATAACACAGAAACATAGAAACATAGAAAGTGACAGCAGATGGGGACCAAAGATCCATCTGGTCTGCCCTGAGTGCTACCCGCTTTAGAATTTCTTAGAGGCAATTCCCTTATGCCTATCCCAAGCATATTTGAATTGCCCTACTATTTTGGAGTCAATTACTTCTGCAGGTAGGCTACTGTATTCCATGGAGCCACCACCCTTTCCATGAAGAATTTACGCATGTTACCACGGAACCTCCCTTCCCTTAATTTCTGTTCATGACCCCTTGTCCTTGTGGAGCTATTGATCAGAAAGAGTTCCTGGGTAGGGACTCTGTTTATGCCCTTCAGGAACTTGAATGTCTCTATCATGTCACCCCTCTGGCCTGCTCTAGTGAGTACATGTTGAGTTGCCATAATCTGCTTTCATATGGCAATTCATGGAGACCTTGTACTATTTTTGTTGCTCTCCTCTGTACCGCCTCTAGTCTGTCCACATCCTTCCTGAGATAAGGCCTCCAGAACTGTATGTAGTACTCAAGGTGGGGCCTTACCAGGGACTTGTATAGTGGCATGATCACTTTCCTCTTTATACTTGTGATGCCCCTTCCTATGCATCCCAGCATTTTCCTGTCTTTTTGCGCTGCTTTTTTACATTGTCTGCTGACTTTTAAATCATCAGAGATGATGACCCCAATATCCCACTCCTGTTTGGTGGCTGTCAGCTGCTCTCCTCCCAGATAGTAGACCATCCCTGGGTTGCTCCTGCCCAGATGCATCACTTTGCATTTTTTTGAATTAAATTTTAACTGCCACATGTTGGACCATTTTTCTAGCTTGAGCAGGTCACTTTTAATTTGTTCCACTCCCTGAGCAGTGTCCACTCTATTGCAGATCTTTGTGTCATCTACAAAAAGACTTACCTTCCCACCCCACCCCTCAGTGATGTCACTTATAAAAATATTGAAGAGTAAAGGACCCAGGATGACCCCTATCCCCTGATGCTGCCCCATTGACCATCACCAACTGGTTCCTCTAACTAAGCCAGCTCCTAACCTCCTAACCCATGATACCACTTCCTCTCCCACTCCTGTATGCTCGAGCTTATTTAGTAGCCTTCTGTGTGAGACTGAGTTGAAGGCTTTGCTAAAGTTGAGGTAGATTATATCCACGGCTCCCCCAGTCCTCTATCTTAGTAACTGAGTTGAAAAACTAGATCAGATTAGTTTGGCAGGACCTTCACACCGTGAAGCCATGTTGCCTGCTGTCCAGCTGTCCAGTCTCTTCCAGGAAAGTTAAAATTCTTTCCTTTAACAGGGTTTCCATCATCTTGCCTACCACCGAGGTGATACTGACAGGGTGGTAGTTACTCGCCACCCCTCTGCTCCCTCCTTTATGTATGGGTATCGCTATTGTCCTTTTCCAGTCTTGTGGAACAATTCCCTCTCTCAGGGTTCTGCTAAAAAGATCTGCTAGAGGGTTTGCCAATTCATCCCTAAGTTCTCTCAGTATGTGTGGGTGGATGCCGTCTGGTCCCATGACTTTATCTATCTTTAGTTTATTAAGTTCAGTCCTTACCCTCTCTACTGTGAAAGGGCTTGTCTCAACGCCCCCCCCCGTGCAATTATTAACTCCTTTGGTGGTGTGCCCATTTCCAGGCTCCTCCTTTGTAAAGACAGAGCAAAAGTACTCATTTAAGACCTCTGCCTTCTGTCTGTCTTCTTCTATTTTCTTCCCATCACTGCTTATTAGTCTAACAATACCCCCCCAATTTTCCTTTTGTCACTTATGTACCTAAAGAAGGTTCTTGTACCTCCTTTTACCCCCTGTTCGGTTTCCACCTTAGTTTGTGCCTTTGCCACTCTAATCACCCTAGAAGCCTCCCTCAAGCTGCTTTTGTAAGTGTCCCTATCCTTGTTGCTATTTGAGCCCTTGTATTTTTTGAAAACTACTGTAGCCTCTTTGCTTTTACCACAGTCGCCACCTCTCTTGTGAACCAGAGAGGATTTTTCTTTGTCTTGCTGACCAGTCTGGAAAACTTGTCAGTGACCTCTGCTATTGCCTTACTTATGTTAGTCTAGCATACTTCCACACCTCCATTTTGGTTTACTCTTGAGGATCTCTCTAAAGCATATTCTCATCTGATCAAAATTCATCCTTCTGAAGTCCAGGACCCATATCTCAGAGTGATTTGCTTCCTCCTTAGTACTGACCTTGAACCAGACTTATTTGTGGTCACTTGTCCTCAGGTGGCAGCCTACCTCCACCTCCTTGACCTTTCTACTGTTTGCGAGCACCAGGTCTAGGACTGCATTTTCCCTAGTGGGGGCTGTGATGAGTTGATTCAGTCCAGCACCTTGCAGGGTTTCCAGGAATCCTCTGCTTTTGGCTGTGGATGCTGTGCAGGAGGACCAGTCTACATCTTGGAGGTTGAACTATGTTTTCCTTTTTTATGAAACTCTGGATTTTGTTGTATTTTCTCTGCTGAAAATCTAGCTCTAGTTGCTGCTGTTGTGCTAGTCTTTGTACTAGGTTATACCTTCTGACCTGTGCTATGAACTAATGTTAATCTTTGTGTTATGAGTGCTGTATTATACGTGCTGTCATCTCACCTTTTGTACTGCCACCTGTCCTACCCAGGACCTCCTTGTAAATGGGCATTGCTCAGTGGAACTCTCTCCTGGTAGAATATCTAAATACAAATTCAGTGTGTGAGGTCTGATTAATTAAAGTGACAAAAAAGAGCCCAAGGCCCTGCTGCTTCATGCAGCAGTGTGTCATCAAGGGGGTGGAGTTTACAGGCAAGACACAACCCTTATATACAGTTCAATGTTTGAGTGAATAGAGTATGGGATTAGTAGTGCTTATGTAACTTAGTTTACTTTTGTCATTTCCCTGTTCCCGCCTTTAGTAGGTAAGCTGGGTAGTGAGTAGGGAATAGAAAGCCCAGCATCAAAGGTGAGTAGAGTGCCGGAGGAGAAGGAGGAGGCAGGGGTGGATGGTGGGAGTTTCACAATGCACTAAGTGGAGAACTGCCAAGGGAGACTGGCCTTTGTAGAGGATGTGGAGGGAGTTATTCTCCCACATCAAACCTTGGGCTATAGCCCTTCCATTCAATGTGTTGGTGACTAGAGTATGGGGTTAGTCGTGCTTATGTAATGTAGTTTACTTTGGGCTTTTCTCTGTTCCTGCCATTGGTAGGTAAGCTGGGTAGTGAGTAGGGAATAGAAAGTCCAAAATAATTACCAATGAATGTTCAAAAGAATATGATTACCTCCTTCAACTCACAGAGAGTATGACCAGTAGCACTCAGGAGAGGAACAAAACCCAGGTGGAGGAAACTTCTTAGTACCCATGGCTACTGACCCCCCCCATCCTCCAGGCAAACTAAGAGGAAATAAACCTAGGTTCTAGTAACCATAAGCTAATTTTCTGAGGAAGGTGAACTTCTTGAAGAGATGATGGTCCATCTTCGAATCCATGGATGGTGCATTCTGGAAGGATGATTCTGAGGTTGAAGTTGAAGGTCTATTCTAAAGGAGCATCCAAATCCTGAGAGTGGAGTAGGTCCAGTCTAAAAAGGGGAACATTTAGTTCAGGTTCCAAGGTAATGATGGATGATCTCCAAAGAGACTACAGACTAATGAGCAGGAGAGCATGATTTGATGATATGCTACCAGACTTTGAACGGTGGGAAATATGATGAGTTATGAAGTCATCATTTTTTTATTTATTTTTTTTTTTTATTTTAGTCTTTGGTTACCGGGTAAGGCCCACTAGGCACAAGTGCCTGTTTTCAGGGGCAACCTGGGAGCACTGGGCGGTTAAGTGACTTGCTCAGAGTCACACAGTATGCAAGTGGAGGTTGTGAGAATCAAACTCAAGTCTGGTCTGCTGGATGTATCAAGCTCGTTCACACCTCATTCCTCTAATCTCTAGGCCATACTGCCAGCCCATAAGCCCAGTCATAAGGTAAACAGTCTAACTTTGTAGAAGGTTTGACATTCAAGTTAGAGTCTGGAGGTGAGGAGTTAAGCAGTAAGTGATAAGTTGCAATGTAAGCATCCATGAAGCAGATGAAGGAGTCAGATAGAATCTTTCTGTACCATGTAGGAATAGAGACATGAATGATTTTATACCAATGGAGGAAGATTGGTATGTGCAGTAGAAATGGTAACTGAATGTATAAGGAATAAATTGGAAATTCAGTATGAGGAACTAGAAAGTTGATTTGGGTATTGATGTCATAATGAGACTTGTATAGGCTCTTCCTGGTCCATCAGTAGAAAAAGTAGATATGGGTATTTCTGTGACATAATTGCCTGAGACATGTGCTGAGGTGGATGTGACTGCTTTGACTTACAGGTTATCCAATGTCTAATAAGGTAGGAAGCTCAGAAATGGGTATATGAAAGAGTCTGTAGACTGATGAGGCAGTGGAAAGTCAAGAACAGTGATGAATGCCGGGGGTGCCTAACACTGTAGTTGAATATAGATCTTTTGAGAAGTACTGCTGGGATAGTGAGACAGCCAGGCCAGTTGTGGACATTCAGATTGAGAATCAAAGGAAGCCTGCTCTCTGTGAAATTCTTCACTGGAGTGAGTATGGGAGGTGAATCAAGAGGGATGAACTAGAAGGACCGCTGGATGAGCAGCTGATCTGATTGATGGTACTATGATGAAGGACTGTAGATGATCATATGAAGTATGGTGACATCCAGCAGCAGGAAAGTAGTGGTTTGGATAGAATGCCTTTAGTAAGGCAGCTAGGTACCGGAGATCCAATGAGGGGAGTTCTTGGAGTGTAGCTGTGAAGGTCTTAGGATGTCCAATGGTTATTGAGGAAGTAGGAGACAAGTAACATGATTGACAGAGTCAGTGCTCATAGGAGAAGTTCTGAAAATATAAGACGGACAATGTCAGTACTGCTATGAGATATCTTGCAGTTCCTGTTATCTGTAATGGCAATGATGGTTACAGAGTCATTGCATGATGAAAGGAATTAGGTAACTTTTCTATGTAAGAAGATATCCTATGAGACATGGTAGATAGGGAAGCAATAGTGCTTGGATTGCCAGGATATTTAGGGAGTATCCAGTAGAGTCAGATGAGGGATGAGATCTTTTTATAGTCCAGTTGAATGGGATTCCAGAACTGATCATGGGGGGATGATTAGGAAGTATAGATAAATTTATGATGATGTAAGAGTCTATGAGGCATGGTGTCCAAGGGATGTTTGCTAGAAGTAGTTTTCCTCAGGTGAAATTAACAATTACTCCATTAAGTAGTGGATGGGAGTTGTTAGAATGGCCAGGGTAGGAGTATGAAGCAGATAAATGGGAGGAGTAGTTGCCCGGGTAGGAATACTGGATGGAGACAGGGTAAAATGCCCAAAAAAGAGCCACAGCAAACAGGATAAAGCACCGAGCAGCTAGGGTGGCAAGGAGAAGTCAGCTGTCCAAAAAATAAGGGGAAAGTCCAGTGGGGATGTCAGTGGACTGGATGAAGGAGCCCTAGAAGAAAACAGCAGAAGCCAAGCTGTACAGACATTGCAGGTGCAGGAAGGAACAGGACTGGAGTCAGCACCACAGCAAACTGAAGTAGGAGGTTGCAAGGCTGCTGCAGATCATGAGTGGTGGATCCAAGGAAGACCATAAGTGAATCCAGATAACAAGTACCATGAAGTCGATGCATGAAAGTCCCAAGTTCACAGAAGATGGTGTACAGTAAGTGTGGAGAACAAAAGGTGCTGAAGTGATGAGGCACCAGGTTCCCACCTCTGAAGGAGAAGGCAAACTTGCATGGTAGACAGGAAAGAGTGACCAGCAGTATAGAGTTCCAGGAAGCAGGCAAACTGAATGGAGGAAGAGACTGAACAAGCTGACAGAGTCCAAATCCAAAGGGCAAGGAGGCTAAGGTGGGAGTGAGTACAATGAATCCATGAAAGTGCAGGAAGTAGAACTGGCAAGGTTGAATGTGGAAGGCAAATTGGGTACTGTGGTTCTGTTCTCTGAAGGAAAGTGGCAGCCAGTTAACAGGTAGGGAATGCAGAAGGTTGAAACAGTTAAATGCAGACCATAGGCTCCCATCCCTGGTAGTCGAAGTGAGATGACCATTACTCGATGCCACCAGGCAGAGGTAGGATGGCGAAGGCAAATGGGGCAAAGTGGTCCCGGTCCTGAAGGGAAGCAGCAACTCGGTATTCAGATAGAGAATGCAGAAGGCTGAGTCAGTCTATTGCATACTCAGGCTTCTGTCCCAGGTAAACAGTGCAATGCAACCTTCAGTTGAAGCTGCCAGGCAGAGGTAGGATGGTTAAGGCAAATGGGGTAAAGTGGTCCTGTTCCAGAAGGGAAGCGGCAGCGGGGTATCAGGTAGAGAATGTATTGAAACAGTTAATTCACAGAAACAGGCTCCCATCCCTGGTAGTCAGTGCAAGGTGACCTTCATCCGATGCTGCCAGGCAGAGTTAGGAGGTGGAAGACAAATGGGGTATAGAGGTTCCATTCCTGAAGGGACGCGGCAACCGGGTATCAGGTAGAGAATGTGTAAGGTTGAAACTGTCGAATGTAGACTCAGAGTCCCATCCCTAGTGGTCGAGACAAGACAAACTTGACTCAAGGCAGCTAGGTATAGGTAGAATGATGAAGGCACATGAGGTGAAGAGATCCTGTTCCCAAAGAGAAGCAGCAACTGGTATAAGGCAGAGAATGCATAGTATGACACAGTAGATTGCAGACATGGCTCCCATCCCTGGTAGTCGGGGTGAGCTAACTTTCACTCAATGCTGCCAGGCAGAGTTAGGGATAGGTGATGTCAGATTGGTGTGTAGTAGGTAGTAGTGATTGTAATGGAATCCCATCCCTGGTAGACAGGGCAAGCCTACCTTCGCTCAGTACTTCAGAAGGTACAAGTTAGGGATGGAGTCCGGAAAAGCTGCTGGTATGGGCTGAGCAAGATAAGGGTTGCTGGCTGCGTAGTGACAGGTAGGGAAACAAGGCAGTACAAAGGGGAAGGCAGCAGGTCAGAAAGGGGAAATGTGAGGAGGAAGGTTACAAAGATATCAGTAAGGTGTAGGCAGAGTACTCCAGGGAGGAGCACGCTGATGGTAATGGAATGCAGTGAATGACTGAAGGCGGAGGAGGCTGTAAGGTTAATGATCCAAGCATGGATGGCTGAAGCCAGATAGGCAGGAAGGCACGATAGATCCTATGGCCTGTAAAATAATGCGGAGCTTAGGGAATGCTGCAAGGGAGTGCTGCAAGGGGAGTGGAAGAGGGAGCTGGTGGGAACGATGTGGGTAACTGACAGGCTGGTATGTGAGGAGCACCAGAAGTAAAACAAGGAACAGGAATCTCAAAGCTGAGCAGGAAATAGATGTCGGGAGCAGAATGGTAAGGGGTGCAGTTGCCACACTAAGGGTAGGGGTAGGATAGGTCAGGATGGGATAAGGGGTGTAAATGGAGGTGGAATAATGGTGTGAGGAGCAAAAGGCCCCCCAAAAAAACAGGAAAGCATGGGACAAGGACAGGAACAGAGGAAGGGGGTCAAGGGAGAGACAGCAGGAGCAGACAAGGAGCCTGGGGGAAAGGGAGGGGAGAGCAGGACTAGAGGGGATGACAGGAGCATTATTGGAGAGGGAAACTAGAGTGCTGCAGAGCTCCCAAGATAGGTAATGAGCTAAAAGCAGCAGAAAAACCAGGGAAAGCATTGAAACTGAGGAAGCTAAAACAGGAAGATGGGGAGGTGCACAGCACCCATGAGGAGCATCCAGATGCCCCAGGATGGGGAAATGATGGCCTGCAAAGGCAAAGCACTCAGCTAATACATGGCATGACCCAGGTAGGGAAAATGTGACCTCGGACCGGTTTCATAGCTGATAGGTAATGCAACACAGAGCAGTACTGTAGGAGGTAAAAAGCAGGAGTACCATCGAACATGCAGTACAGGGAGAGAGAGCGAGCACAGTCAGAGAGGCAGGAGGCTCACTACGAAGTGACAAAACAGTTGGCCTGGGTACGGGAGGTCGATGAGGAAGCAGCACAGGTGGGGAGGGAGACACTCACTGGTGGAAGATGTGCTGAGCAGCATCATCATACAGTCCAGCTCCTGCAGGGATATGGCGCTGCATGGGAGGGTAGGAAAAATAGAGTGGTGGCTCCAAATGGAGGAGCATGAAACAGAGGAAATGCTGAAGGAGCCACAGCAAGGATAGAGAGGAGTGGCAGGAGGTATGGGGTAGGCAGGAGAAAAAGACAATAACAGGAGGAGGAGGAGGAAAAGAAAGGGGGGGCAGAACAAACAGAGAGCAGCGCAAAGGAAAGAGTTCAGAGGTCCAGGAGCAGGCAGTACAGAAGCAACCTTGGGGAACACAAGGAAGACAAAAGAAGAAGAGAGGGGAGGAGATTCAGCCCATGAGCCACACAGGAGCCCAGGCACCAAAGTAGTTTCACAATGTGCCAAGCGGAGAACTGCCAAGGGAGACTTGCCTTTGTAGGGGATGTGGGAGGAGCTATTCCCCCACATTGAACCTTGGGCTATAGCCCACCCATACAAGATGATTCAGGGCCTACAGGGGGAATCCTACAAGAAACATTTGATGGCATTAAACATGTACTTGCTAGAAGCCAGGAGGGAGAGGGGCGATACGATAGAGACCTTCACATTTCTGAAAGGTATCAATACAGTGAACTACACAGAATTATTTCATAGGACTACCTGCTTGGTGACACAAGGACATGACTGGAAACTGAAATGGGGAGCTTCAAACGGGACTTGAAGAAGTATTATTTTACTGAAAGGGTAGTAGAGCCACGTAACAGCCTGTCTTCCAAAGTGCGAGAAGCCAAAACCATGGAGGGCTTCAAGCATGGGTAGGACAGACTAAAGGAAATATTAGTAAGCTCTGCACTGAGTCAAGGGAAGGGGAAGGATGAGCTGAAGGGAGGTGATAGATCCACCGGACAGACACTAGGTCTCGAAGCTGGACAGGTAACCATGATCAGACTGGATCGATCATTGGTCTTTTTCTGCCATCATTGTCTATGTTTCTATGTAGCATGTAATGCAACATCATACAGTATCATAGTACATTAAAGCCCTTCCTGTTGCATAAAATTTCAACATTTTATTTCATTTCTGTGTTATGGTGATTCAAGGTAATGCCTAAGATATGTGTTTGTTTCACTTCTTTTATATTTATGTCATCAACTCATACAGTTAATTTCTAGAACAGAACATATCCAGAAGCAAATGGTTTGATACCTTTTATTTGACCAAGGATGTTACAAAAAGAACAAAGTGCTTTAGCTTTTGGACCAGTCAAGCCCTTCCTCAGAAGTTTATGACAGTGACCCAGAAAATCATATATTATTAACACCCAGATCATGCACCAAAAAAACCCATAAATCTCATTGGTTAAAAATGCTCATTTAAACCATAACTGAAGTTTGCATCAGAGAAAATGGATAGCATCAGTTTGCCTTAAACTGAGGAGTCTTTCAATATCAAATGTTACCAGAATAAGATAATACTTTGAGCAGAGAGCTTCATTAACATAAATTATGAATATTCTAGTGTGTATGAGAATCCGGCCTCCTGAACAGCAAAACCTTTGGATTCAACACTCATTTAAATACATGTTTAGCTGAGGAGCCTTTCAAGGTCAAATATCCCCAGAACAAGATAAGAACACTTACAGCAGAGAGTTCTACTAATATCAATTTTGAATGTCCCAGTGTGTTTTGAGAAGCTCGTCTAATGAAAAGCAACACCTATACATTAAATACCAACTTAAATACATCAACCTTAAGGCTTTCAGTGCTGTAACAGGATTTTATACACAACAATAGCAATTGTCAGTATAAGAGCCACATAAAAAAGCAACTTGTCAAAGACCCCCAAGTAAATGAGACCATGTACCCTGATATTCAGAGTTCAATAATGTGTCAGTGTATAAAAAAACTACTATACAGTATGTACAGAAACAGTCTAAGGAATCTGAATGTATATTAGTGGAGCTCTCTGCTGGAAGTGTTCTTATTTTATTTTAGGAATATTCGACCTTGAAAGGCTCCTCAGATAAACATGTATTTAATTGATAGTTGACTCCAAAGAGATGCAGTGAATTTAAAATCCACTGGTGAAGTGAAAGCAAAGTGGTCACTTCGCGTTGGCACTTCACTATGCTGAGTGCCCCATAGAAAAGGCACACTCCGCCTTGTTATTATTATTTCGCATTGTCATTCCACCTTAAATGCGAAGTAAGGCAGAGTGACAACAATACTGGCAGCATCCTACCCACGCAGTCACCAGAATGAATGTGCATCCCCAAAGTGCTACTGTCTCGTGTCCAGAAAATTCCCCAGTGCTGACGAAATGGAATGAGAGCGTAATAAGAAATACAAAGTCTCCCAGAATTAATGGCACACTCAGTCATGCATGCAGTGGTCACACACAGATTCACCAGAATTAATGTGCATCCCCAAAATTTATTTATTTATTAGATCATTGGTTTACAGACCTTTGAGTCATAGACTCATTTACAAAGGCACCTCATCAAGAGAGCAATACCTCACAGTAAACAAACAATATAGTACATAACGTTTAGATTAAAAAAGCAACCAGTGTTACAGGCATTCATTGGTGGTACACACTTGGTAATAGGTAGATCACAGTAGTCATAATATAGGTACATGAGTACCATGTCAGGTAACAACTAGAGATATTTTATTACATTAGTCAGCAGATGTTGCATGAGACCCCAGGTATATACAGCAAAAGTAGACAGGGCAGACCCAGCCTAGGGGTGAGGGTAAAGGGAAGGTGGGGGATTATGTGCAGTTGCAGCAGTGAGTGCTTGTCAGATGGCTTCTGAGGGAGACCTTGAAAGGACCAAGCTTAGTGGAGTCAGTTATATTGGCTGGGATGGAATTGAACCAGGAGGGAGCCCAATAGCAAAAGGATCTCTGAGCCATAGAGGTCCTTACCCTGGGGACAATAAGGGAGATTTTGACAGTGCTGCGGGTGCAGACTGAGGGGGAGGCACGCTGCAGGGAGGTGGTGACCCCAGGCGGGGAGAGCCCTAGCAGGGTCTTTTTTACAAGAAGGCAGGTTTGGAAGCGGAATCTTCCTTCAAGGTTGAGCAAGTTGGTGGTGGAGCATGGCAGGCACGTATGGGTGCACCTAGGGGCTCCCAGCATTAGCCTGCAGGCCTTGTTAATAGAGAAAACACAAGAACGAGCAGCAAACTGGTGGTAACAAAGAGAAAATTCAAACTCAAATCAACTGCATAAATGCTTGTTTTTGTGTTTTCTCCTGAAATATTTTGAGCTGGCACCCGTTGTTAGCTGAGCGCTTCACTTTTGTGTTTTCTTGTTTATAGAGAGCTGGATTCTTGCAAGCGCAGTGTTGTTGGCTGCAGCATAGATGGACAGCCCATAGTCGATTAGCGACAGGACAGAGGAGGTGATTACCAATCTAAGGGCCTCTTGTGGTAGGCAGTCCCTATGGTGGTATAACAGTCCAATCCTGACATTGGTGGCAGCAGAAAGGGCATTGATATGGGAATGGAAGGAGAGTGCCGAATCAAAGGTAATGCCTAGATACTTGTAGGAGGAAACCTGCTCAATGGGGTTTAGTGTGCTAGGCAGTATCACGAGAGAGGCACCACTGGTTTTGCTTTACCGATGCTAGAAGAGCACAGCTTTGGTCTTTTTTAGATTCAGGACTAGCCCTCGTGATGTGAACCAATGCTCAGCTCTATCAAAAGCTTGTTGGAGGGTGGCCTGGAGTGTGTTGGGGTTGGGGTTGGGGTCAGTGGCAAAGAGCACAGTGTCATCCATGAAGATGAGGATCTTACTTGGGCAGGCCAAGGGGAGGGAGTTGAGGTACAGACTGAAGAGGAGAGGGCCTAAAATGGAGCCCTGGGGAACCCCAGAGCAGACAGGTCATGTGTCAGATAGGGTGCTATTGATTTTTACACACTGAGTTCTGGCAGAGAGGAAGCTGGTGAACCATGCAAGAGGGCTGGGGGAGAAACCAAGGCATCTGAGGGAGTCAAGCAGGAGAGGATGGCAAACTGTGTCAAAGGCCTTGGAGAAGTCAATGAACACAGCACCGGCAGGACTTCCGGCATCAAGAGCAGAGTGCAGGAAGTTGGAGAATTCAAGTAGCACTGTTATGGTGCTTTGACCTGCATGAAAGCCATGCTATTAATGGGCACAGGATATTGTGCATGGCCAGGTATTTGGCCAGCTGGTTGGCAACTACTTTTTCAAGGGTCTTAGAGAGTGGGGGGAGGATGGAGATAGGTCGATAGTTACCCGGGGTCGATCGATCGCCGCTCTTTAGGATGGGAGTGATGATGGCAGTTTTCCATGTGCTGGGGAACTGCCCCAGTCACTGAAAGTGGTTGAGCAGCTCGGTTAGTGGGACCAGGATAGCATCCAATGTCAGACGAAGTAGCCTAGTGTCCAGTAGGTCGATGCCAGGGTTGTTACTACTTACGGCTTTTTGCAGAAGGGGTCTAGCCTCCAACAGGGAGATGGTATGTAGGTAGAAAGGAGGTCTCTGGAGAGTGGGCAGGGGTGCTACTGGGGTGGGGTCAAAGAAGTTATTGGGCAGGACTGAACTCAGGTCTGAGAAAGTGTAGTTTAGGCAGTCTGCAATGCCAAGGGGGGTCAGAGCAGATAGTTCCATTAAAGGAGAGTTGAGAGGGGGGTGGGGAGTGGGATTTCTCATTCAGCTCCTTTACATTATCCCAAAAGTTTCTAGCAGACCCCCAGGAGGAGACAAGAGCGGATTGATAGTACTGGACTTTGGCCTGTTGAATGGCCCAAGTACACTTATTGCACTCAGCGTTGTACGCTTGCCTATCAACTGGCTTGCCAGATTCCATGGCAATGTGCTATAGGTTGTCTCTCATTTTAAGTTTGTGAAGGAGGGAGGGGGTAACCCAGGTTGTGCTTTGCTTTTTGGTGCGATTTCTAATGAAGGGGGCATAGAGGTCACAGACAGTGTTAAAAGTGCGGGTGAAAAAATCCAATTTCTCATCTATAGACAGTGCAAGCCTGATTGGGGCCAATCCAGTTGTGAGAGGTACTTTTTAAGGCAACGCAGTCCGCCTGGGAGTAGGTGGCGTCGCTGGGTGGTTTGTGGTGCAGGTTTGCTGTTGGCAGCAGACCAACAGAATATGACCATTGAGTGGTCACTAAGTGAGTTGGAAAGTACATTAATATCGAGCACCCTCTGGGGGTGGTTGGTAATGGTGATAACCAGAAGGGTGCTGGAGCTAGTAGAGGGGTTGAATCTAGTTGGGGTGGTGACAAGCTGGGACATGTCAAGGGCAGCAAAGATATCTCTGGTTTGGGAGGCCATGGCAGCGATTCAGTTGATATTCAGGACACCAACAATTATCTGGGCCATTTTGGGCAGTAGGCCAGAGAGGTAGTCAGCAAGTGCCTGAATGGAGAGGTCTTGCTTTCTGGGGGGAACATAGGCAATGGTGAGAAAGAGTGGTCCCTTACCAGGGTTGGGGGAGATTTTTAGTGTGAGGGCTTGCACCCTGTTATCAAGCTTGGGTGATGAAAGTGCATGTCCAAGGAGGGAGTCACACATATAGACAGCAGAACCACCTCCACGCTTACCCACCCGATCTTCCCTGAAAAGGGTGTAACCAGGGAGGGAGATGAAGGAGTCAGGGGTGGATTTGGATAACCTGGTTTACATGCTACTGTCTTGGGTCCAGAAAACTCCCCAGTGCTGATGAAATGAAATGAGAATGTAACAAGAAATGCAAAGTCTCCCAGAATTAATGGCGCACTCAGTCATGCATGCAGTGGTCACACACAGAGTCACTAGAATTAATGTGCATCCCCAAAGTGCTACTGTCTTGTGTCCAGAAAACTCCCCAGTACTGACGAAGTGAAATGAGAGCGTAACAAGAAATGCAGTCTCCTAGAATTAATGGTGCACTGTAAATGCACAGACAGATTAAGATTGCACTGCACACTCAAGGGATGCATACGAAAAGGCACAACAACACCTAACCAGTGCTCACAAGTCACAAATCCAAATCTGTAAAGGAATACATTTTGCCAGTTGGGAGATTAGTGCATGCTAGGAACAATCCACTACAAGTAAAGATACCACAAAGCAGTATACAAAATTAATGCAGGTGTGGTGGATAGCAGGTCCGCATTGCTGCAGTTACTCTGTGGCACAACAAAAAGTGTTTGATTTAATGGCACACATAGCACACACACTCACACGCACACTACAAGTAATGCGTAGCAAACTGAAAACCTTTAGTAATATAACCAAATGTTTTAAACAGACAAATTATACACTGCTGCACCACAGCAATCAGCAAAAAAATTTCAAGAATTACTGAAAATATTACTGTGTGTACATTAACACAGTTATGCAAGAAAAATATAACCAACACAGAAAGACTGCCTTTTTCTCCCAGTTAATGTACCTACACCACAAATATGTCCCTCCCCAAAGCACACTTCACAGTACACAGACTGACTGTTCTAAATTAACATTCAAAATCCACACACAACAATAAACACTCAATGATATGAGCACAGAAGGGTTTCCCACAATCGATGTACTAAATTTTGAGCAAAACAAAAAAAAAGACTCAAAAAAGCATTTTAAACAACATTTAGAGGTTTTGAATCACAGAGCTCTAAGAGCAGACTGTCTCCAGCTACCACTACACACACACTACCCAGGCCAGAACTGAGGTTGTGCAGAACAATTTAGAGCCCATGTGACCTGCAATCCCATGAATCACTGCAGAATTTCATTTGGAGCTCAATTTGAAGGTGAAGTGAGGCGAATTACATTTATTTCAATGTACTTTGCCTTAAAATTGGTGGAGAAGTGGTTTGGGGAAGGCGGAATAATGCAAAGTCATTGGTTTCAATGGACTTTGCGTTCCTCATTATGAAGCCAAGTACTCCGCTTCACATTGTGGAGTACTCAATGTTACTCTGTGAATCACTCTGCGGAGCAAATTGGGGCCACTTCACCCACCACTACTTACAGTACTGTAACTCACATGCTGTACAGGAAGGAACGTGAATGCCTATGGCTCTACTTCCCTGATGAGCTGAGCCTGTATCATAAAACTCCCCAATTTAAAAACTCTTAATTAATGAGTACAATGGTGGGGTGGTGAAGCCTGGAGATACTACAAAACAGGCTTACAATACATCCAAGTAACTAGTAAAAAAAATAATGTGATTTGTGACGTGATCTTGAATCATGATTTGTGACTGCATTTGTGACCATGATGACGAAGAATGTGATTTGTATCATGAGTGACTCGTGATGATGGTCCTGACTTAAAAACGCAAATTAATGAGTACAATGTTCATGCAGAATTATGCACCATATCAATCCAGTACTCTGAAGGGAAGCCAAAGAAATAACTGTGACTTAAGTTACAGATGGAGACTGGGCCATAAAAAGATGCAAATGCACAGACAGACTAAGATTGTGCTGCGCACTGAAGAGATGCAGATGCAAAGGCACAACACCTAACCAGTGCTCACCATCAGAAATTCAAATCTGGAAAAAAATACCTTTGCCGGTTGGGGCAGACCGCGGGGGGGGCAGTGTACTGCACTGCTGCAGTAACAGTCACTAGTACTAGTACCAGTAAAGATACCACAAAGAAGTACAAAAATCACACAGCTGCAGTGGATAGTAAGTTCACATTGCTGAAATTATTATGTGGCACAATAAAAGGTGTCTGATTTGATGACACGCGTCACACACATACTCACACACACACACACTAAGTAATGCATAGCAAATTGAAAACTTCAGTAATATAACCACATATTTTAAACAAACCAAAATTATACACTGCTGCACCACAACAATCAGCAAAAAAATGGCAAGAATTATTGAAAATATTACTGTGTGTACATTAACACAGTCCTACAAGAAAAATATCACCAAAACAGAAAGAACTGTCTTTTTCTCCAAATTAATCTACCTACACTACAGATATGCTCCTCCCCAAAGCACACTTCCACTGTCTCTCAGTACACAGACTGAATGTCATACATTAACATTCAAAATCCATACACAAACAATAAATGCTCGATGATATGAGCACAGGAGGGTTTCCTACAATTGATGAACTAAAGTTTCAGCAAAAGCAATTACTCAAAAAGGCTTTTTTAATAGCTTTTAGAAGGTCTGAATCACAGAGAGCTCTCAGAGCAGACTGTCTCCTACAGCTTCTTACACACACTACCTCGAACTGAGGCTGTGCAGAACAATCTAGAGCCCACGTGACCCGAAATCCTATGAATCACTGCAAAATTCACCTTTGAAGCTTAAAAACAAGGCAAAGTGAGGCAAAGTACATTGTTTTCAATGTACTTCGCTTTAAGAATTGGTGGAGTAGTGGTTTGGGAAGGCGGAGTAATGCAAAGTCACTGTTTTCAATGGACTTCATGTTACCCATTATAATGCAAAGTACTCCACTTTTCATTGTGGAGCACTCCACAAATTCTCTTTTGCTTCACGATGTACTTCGTGGAGCGAATTGGGGTCACTTCACCCATCTCTAATCCAAAGGTTTTGCTTTTCATGAGACTGGATTCTCATGCACACTAGGACATTCATAATTTATGTTGATAAAGCTCTCTGCTCAAAGTATTCTTATCTTATTCTGGTAACATTTGATACTGAAAGACTCCTCAGCTTAAGGCAAACTGGTGCTATCCAGTTTCTCTGATGCAAACTTCAGTTATGATTTAAATGAGTATTTTAAACTAATGAGAATTATTTCTGGGGTTTTTTTATGCATAATCTGGGTGTTAATAGTAAGTGATTTTCTGGGTGACTGTCATAAACTTCTGAGGAAGGACTTGGTTGGTCCAAAAGCTAAAGTACCTTGTTATTTTTGTAACATCCTTGTTGGTCCAATAAAAGATACCAAACCATTTGCTTCTGTATCTGTTCTTACAAGGACAAATATGGCAACTAAACAATTTGTATGTAGAACAGAACATCTCATTCAGCTAACAGATGCAGCTAAGTTGTCACAAACACCATGGGGGGAGAAGTAAGGGAGTGTGAAGCAAATGGTGAAAAGTCTAACATTTATAGAAATGAATCACTCCCTGTTTGTATGTCTCCCTAGGCTCTTTGAAAGCAACTTCTCTTCTACCTGGCTTCGTAATGGAGTGTGCAGCAGAGCCCTGAAAAGCAGGTATTTGCCTTGTCTGAACAGCACACACCTCCTTGGGGGTCCTTGCAGTGTGAACTGTGTTTGCCCATCGACGTGAACTGAGTTTGCCCATCGACACTGTGCCTCAACTGCCCCACTCACCCACCCTGGGTCTCCCTACATTTATTGGGGCTTGTGGTCACATGACATTGTCATGTGACCTGCCTTGACTTTTCTAAGCATCCATATTTCCTTTCGAAAATTATACTTTTTGGCCACTAGAAGTCACTAGTGAGTACTAATTGCTACCTAATTCTGTAGCTTCTCTATCTCTCCAACTACCCTATTTTGTTCCTCTGTCCCTCCAGTATTATCCTCCTTTTTTCTACTTTCATTACTTGTTTTCTACCTGACTCAAGGCAGCTTTGAACTTCAAACCTTCTACACTAAAGGTGGCTGCCATACCTCTGTGCTATTCCTGCAGCTCTCCTATCCTTTATACTTCTGCATCTATTATACCTTCTGCCCTGTTTCAGGACAGAAGCAAGGAGGCTGACGATGGCCACCCCACCCCCTAAACTTGCGAATCTGTCCACAGCTCTCTTCCCCCTATCCCTAGCTCCCCTGTTGTTGTGTTGTTTTTTAAAAAAAATAGCAACAACAGTCACAAAAGTGATCTTGATCTCCCTAAATCAATTCTCTGCAAGCCCACTTGAAATTTCTGGGATAAAGTCCCAGTAACCCCTCTCTCCCATCCCTTAACAACCTCATTTCCCAGATCTGACTATATACGTTAATGCCCTTTCCCCTCTTCTGCTCCTCACTTTCCTCCTTACTCTCTCCTTCCCTTCCTGCACTCACTCTAGCTCCACTGTCTCTACAACTGCCTACATAATTATACTCTGCACCTTCCCCTCTAGACTTTCTACCTCCTCCCCCTTTCCATGTCATATGTCTGTCTGTCCCCCTCTCCCCTTCCCCCACATCTATCCCAGCATCTTACCACCGCAGATGTTAACCTTTGCTTCCTTAATCAGAGCCATCTGACTTCCCAATATCACGTTTCTCACTCGGAGATATAGGCTCCTTGTAACCTATTCATTTCTTCTCCTCACCCTCCTCCTCCTCTTGGGGAATGTTGAATGCAAGCTTTATGCCATAGCCATCCCCTTCCCTCTTGACTCACACAAAGGCCTATCAATTGCCCACATCAGCATCAGAAGTCTCTTGCCAAAGATTGACCTACTAACTTGCTGGTTAACTGAGCAAGCTCCAGATGTACTATGCCTAACAGAAACCTGGCTATCTGCTAAAACCCCAACTCCACCCTCACTCTCCCAAACTACACTCTACACAGGTAGGATCATGGTAAAAGAACTGGTGGTGTAGCTATCTACACAAAACAGCCACTCATAAGTTCAGTTACTCACAAAGAAACTCACCCCAGCTCCCATAAACTCCTTATGGTTCAATTGTCCCTTCCTGCCTCACTGCCACTTTTTTCTAGGTGTGCTCTATGCCTCTCCCCACCTATCCTGAGACTCCTTCATCACCACCCTTTCCACCCTGCTTAACCTAGCATCCAGAGGGGCTCTGGTCCTTGTAGGTGATTTCAACTTGGACTGGCTATCACCTTCCACAAAGGTTTACACCTCCAAAATATAGTCCCTTAATCTCACCCAATTGATCAATGAACTCACCCGCTATAATCCCCACTCTCAAAACAATTCTTTATAAGACTGGATCTTTACCTCACACCCCTCACAGAACAACCTCCTCCAGTGTCCTCTCTAATGCACTAAATGGCCAGAGTATTACTTACTGTATCAGGAAAACACAACTGCCCAAATCTTCCCCACAGTACATCGACACTTGCCCTCTAAACACATTGGACACTGAAGCCCTCCTAACCAGTCTATACCATGCTGACTGGCAACCTGTCTTCTCAGTCCCTGATGCTGACATGAACCTCTCTAGATTTCTGCACACCTTTACAAATATCTGGGATGTCCATGCCTCTCTGAAAAAGTCCAGGGTCAAGAAGCAGCACCACCTGTGGATCACTGCAGCCGTTCTTGCCAAATGTAAGGGAAGAGGCAAGGCTTGGTCATACTTTAAATCCAACCCATACCCTCAGAGCAGGCAAGCTTTTAACGCCCTCCATAATGCCTGCACCAAGATCATAAGAAAAACAAAGGCAAACTACTTTAGGTCACAACTCTTGCATGCTAAGCCCCCTCAGTTCTGGAAAGTTGTGCACACACTCCTTGACCCACCAGCCCAGCCCTGCACCCCTGGCTTCAAACTTCATGGCCAACCAGTCACTGACCCAATCCATGCCTCTGAAATCCTCAACCAGTTTTTCACTTCCTGTGCTGTACCACAAGGCTCCCCCCTTCCTTTCCCAGTCCCACCACCCCTCCCCTTAGCAATTACTTCAAGTTCACCCCCTTACTGAATGTGAGGTTCACAAAGCCCTACATTCACTTGACCCTGCAAAGACCAGCCTGGATGGGATTCACCCCAAGCTGCTGCAGATCTCGGCTTCTGTGATTGCCAAGCCCCTTACACATCTCCTTATCCTCTCATTTTCCACAGGAACAGTCCTGCTAACTTGGAAACTGGCCTGTGTAATTCCCATTCACAATGGCGGTGACCCCTCTTTGCCAGGCAATTATAGTCCCATCTCGCTTCTCCCAGCCCTAGCCAAACTACAAGAATCCTTGGCCCATACCTGACTAGCTAACTACCTTGCAACAAACAACATCCTCTCACCCCACCAGGCCAGCGTCAGGAAACACCATTCCACAATTTTCTCCCTCCTGTACATCACCAACCATATCAAAACTGCTTTAAACCAAGGCTGCTTTACAGCAGCAGTATTTGTGGATTTAGCCAAGGCATTTGACTCTATATCCCAACCTATTCTCCTACTGAAGCTTGAGGCAGCTGGACTCACCCCATCACTGTAAGGTGGTTTCAGTCTTATCTCTCCACCACATTTTATTCTATTAGAATCACTGATGCTACATCCCCATCTCTCCTTATCCTGGTGGGCATCCCTCAAGGCTCTGTTCGCAGTCCCATCCTCTTCTCCCTCTTCATTAATGACCTTCCCTCCTCCTGCACCAGTTCATCAATAAACATGTATGCAGATCACACCATCCTCTTTACCTCCAGTCCTGACCTGCTTGAAATCCAAGCTACTCTGCAAAGTGACTTCAACAACATTCAGTGCTGGTTCAGATAAAACCATTTGAAACTAAACACCACTAAAACTATTTCCATGGTTTTCGGCTCTGCCCAGAAACTTAGCTGCACAACCTCCCTCCCCCTGTCACCTCTCTCAATGGCTCCCCACTTGATCAAGTCACCAGATACAAGTTCCTGGGTGTTTGACTGGACCCCCATCTGTCTTTTTCAGCTCACATTGAATCTGTCACCTCCAAGCTGTGCCCTAAACTCAGCATGCTTTACCAGAACAGGAACTTTCTCCTGTTACCTACCAGACGTGAAATTGTCTCTAAAATGATCCTCCCCATACTAGATTATGCAGACATGGTTTACAACTCTGGCCCTGTAACCTCCCTTGGCAGGCTGAATACCCTGCTGAACTAATTTTGCCACTTCACTACAAACTCCCCCTTCCCCATGCACCCACCACTGCAATCTTATCTCCCTCCTCAGACTAAGCCCCTTCTGTCACAGGCACTATATACATGCCCTCAACCTTATATCTAGGTACTCTTTTAACTTGCTGTCTTCCTATCTTGAAAACTGCCTATCCTCAACTCCCAATCCCCCTATGAACTCATGCACAGAAATGAAAGATCCTTCACCCCACCCCGACCCTCTTACGCAGCAGGCAAAGCTGCTTTCTCCTACTGACTTCCTTACTTGTGGAACAAACTTACCCCTACTATCAGAAACTCACCCTCTCACTCTAGCTGCAAGCAACAACTATGTCTCCTTCCTCCATCCTTATGCCTCTGCCACAACTGAGCTGAACCCCTTAACTCTACTGACTTTACCTTCCTACAGCCCTCCCTAGCACTTTTTAAAGTTTCATTATGTAGAGCACTTGTATTGTTCACCTCTAGATTTTCATCACATGTCATTTTTTTTGCTCTTATTGTTTTATCATATTGATTGTAATTAGCTGCTATTGTTCTGTTAACTAATTCTCTGCATTTATTGTTTGTATTTCCACTGCCCCCAGGTCACACCTGGAATCGAGCCTCTGCTCAGTGTGCCTTTCCTGGTTACCAAATGTTTAAATAAAAATAAATAAATAAGTAAAAATTAAAACATTAGAGATCACTGCCGCTGTGAAACCCTAATCATGTAAATTTATTGAATACCAAATAGGTAAGAAAAGTGCATTGCTACTTTGGAAAACCTTTCTTAGCTAATTTCCTATGCTGCACATTGATGGGGCTAACAGATGCAAAGAAACACCTTACCCACAAAAACAAGGTTGTACAGCACAGTTAATAACATATATAATCCAAACATTATAGGGAATAGTTACAAATCTCAAAGGCAATTCAGTGAGGGAAAATGTGCAGACAGACTACAAAAAAAGATGAAGAGGGCTAAAATAAGCCCAGTGTCTGAAATTATGTAGGTCTTTGAAATTAAGGGCTTTGGTAAACATGACCATAGAGACAGTACCAACAGTCTCTTTCAAATGTTTATCATTGGGAAGGATGTGACAATGCTATATGACTATTTTGCTGATGTTCACTGTTATAGGGTTGTATTCAAGTACCAATGTGATTGGTTGTTCCTCTGTTTTTTTTTTCCTCTTTGGGTTGTAATATTTTTTTTTCATTCTAGTGTTCTGGCTTAAGGTATGGCATCCTCAAAATGTTGTTTACTGTACCCTCTGTTTATAAATAGAGATGTTGTGAAATTAAATTTTGTCATTGAAATTGCCATGGAATCAACAATTTCACCATGCAAAACATTTTGCAAAATTTCTCTGTCCCATAAAATTTTTCATCTGGTGCAAAGTTGCAAAATTTCCCACACTGAACATGGAATTTCACTACGAAATGCACAATTTTGCCTGAAATGGCAAAATTGTGTCTGCTTGCAGGTGAAATTCATCATTCCACAGGTGAAATTTCACATTTCATGGGTGAAAGTTCATGTTCCACAGGCAAAATTTCACATTTCACACACATGAAGTATTTCACAAAATGTGTGAATTTCATGAAATATTTTTGTGTAATGAAATTTCTTAATTTTGCACATCTCTATTTATAAAACATCCCCTGAGTTAAAACAACTTGTATGTCAAACTCCAGTTTGCAGGAATTGCGGCCATAGGCAGATTACAGAGAGGTAGGTATCATTTCTAGAAATTGTTACAAAAGGAGACAGAGTGGGTATACAGGTTCTACTCACTGGCACATCCAGGTCTTAATTGAAAGATTGATTTTATTAAATTTGTAAAACTGGGAGTACTTGAAAGAAAACATATTGATAATTCTGCAGCTGAAATTTAAAATAAAAATAATGAACACATATGGAAGATAGGAATTAGATAATCTTCTTAAATCTGATGTTAAATTGTGTGATTTAGCCTTCTGTTTTGTTTTCTGTTATCCAGCTGCTATATAGAGAAGAGTAAAAAAATGAAAAAGAATGATAAAGCCCCTGCCAGAATTTGAACTGCTGATTCTTTGCCTGCTAAGCAGACACACATTCTGTTTGCCACTGGCTTCAGGTAAGTAAGTGACAGCTATGTGATGTAGCTGTATGTCACAACCTGAAAAATAGGTGACTGTGTATTTAATACCAGCAGACAATGTACATTCACAAATTATTGTTCTGACCTAAATGTACTTCTCATATAATTTACTATTCCAACTCCACATCACCAAGAATTGTCAGTCAAATGAGTTTCCATTTTACAAAAAGAAAAAAAAAACTGAAACAAATATTTAAGTGCTTGCTAGAATTTGAACTGCTGATGCTTTGTCTGCTAAGCAAACATATATTTGGTGTGCTATTGAACTGCAGGTAAGTGAATTGCAGTTCTTATGATATAGTGGCTGTGTCACACCTGCAAAACAGGAGACTGTGGATCTAGTCCCAGCAGGTAATTTACTTTCACAATGTGTTGTTCTTTGCTAAATTTACTTCATGTACAGTTTACTATTCCACTCTACACCACCATGAATCTCTATTCAATTGAGTTTCCACATTACAAAAGAAGTTGAAATATCTGTTTAAGTCCCTGACAGGACTGAAACTATATTTATTTAAATATAAACCACTGATTCTTTGCCAGCTAAATGAACACACATTCAGTGTGCCACTGAGCTGAAGGTAAGTGAGTTGCATTTCCTATGGTGCAGATACAATATGTACATCCTGAAAGACAGGAGGGAATGGGGGGATATGATTGTGACCTTGAAATACCTCACAGGAGTAAATAAGTTACAGAAGGGAAGTATTTTTCAGAGAAAAAGAGCTCAGTCAAGAACAAGAGGGCATGCTATGAAGCTGGAGGGAGGATAGATTCAGAAGAGATGTTTGGACATACATATTCACAGAAAGAGTGGTGGATTCCTGGAACAGCCTTCCACTGGAGATGGTGGAGGTGAAGCCAGTGGTGGGGTTCAAGAGTGCATGGGATAGGCATAAGGGTATCTTAGTGAAAAGGAAGGGGGGGAGAAAGAGTCAGTGGCTGATTAGGGTCTGTGGTGATACTGAAAGTAGGGGTGCAGACTGGGTGGGCCAAGAGGTTCTTATCTACCATCAAATTTTATGTTTCTTTGTTTCTAAAGGTTATGTCACAACTAGAGGTGTTGCAAAGTTAAACTTCAGCAGCGGAGTTCACACATATTGTCGAAAATTCACTCTTCTCAGAATTCACAGAGTTTTCAGAATGCTCCAAACTTTCGATTCGTGTGAGTCAAGCAAAATTTCTGGTGAAAATCACTTTTTTTTAATGCAAAGAATGAATTTCATGAGCAAGTCACAAAATTCAAGTGCGAAATGTCATGCTTCGCAGTGAAATCTGCAAAATTCGCAACCGCGAATTCTGCAACATCTGTGAATTAACTCACGGAGCGAATTGTGTGGACTTTACACACCACTATGTTTCTATTCAGTGTGCCACTGAACTGCGAGGATGTGAGATGCAGTTCCTATAATGTAGAGATTATGTCACACCTGCAAAACAGGTAACAGGGGATCCAATCCCAGCAGGCTATTTAACTTCACAAATTGTTTTTCTTAGCTAAATTTACTTCTCATATAATTTACTATTCCACTCCACACCACCATGAATCACTACTCAACTGTATCCATCCTACAAAAGAAAGTTGAACAACCTGTCTAAGTCTCTGCCAGGAGTCAAACTATGTCTACCTAGATTTAAACTACTGATTCTTTGCCAGTTAAGCAGCACACATTCTGTGTGTCACTAAGCTGCAGGTAGGTGAGTTGCATTTCCTATGCTGTGGAGGTTAAAGCATGCCTGTAAAACAGGTGACTGAGGATCTAATCCAAACAGATTTACTGTTACAAACTGCTGTTCTTAGTTGAATTAACTTATATAGTTTACTATTACAACTCCACATGACCATGAATTGCCACTTGAGCAAGTTTCCATTTTACAACAAAATTGAAAAAAATGCTTAAGTCCCTTCTCAGGTATGAGCCACTGATCCCTTGCCTACTAAGCAAAAACACATTCAGTGTGCCACTGAACTGTAGGTTACTAAACTGCAATTTCTATGATGTAGAGGTTATGTCACACCTGCAAAACTGACAGTTGCAGAGGTAATCCCAGCAGATGATTTATCTTCACAGATTGTTGTTCATACATTCATTTTTATTTGTTATGCTTGTAAGCAAGATGAGCATTACTGCTCGTTTTCACAAGTGACAAATATTACAAAAAGCATTAATATTCATACATGGTACACATTAAACACACACTATACAAAATTACATAATAAAAACAATAAAAAGAACAGGACATTTATGAAATTGGTTTGCAAGAACAATCGTTTTCAGTAGCCATGATTTCAATCTATTTTTAAAGGATGTTACAGTGCCAATATTGATTATATTATCTGGGATAGTGTTATAGAAAATAGGGGCTCTGTATTGTAATGATTTCTGCCCTAAAGATGTTTTGCAAAAAGGTGGTCGGAATACAAATTTAGACTGAGATCTTGTGACTTCTGTGACAACCCACCTCTCCCTCTGGGTTGGAACAGCTTTTAAAGATGTCTGTCCTCGGGTAATCACTGCCACCAGCTGGAGTTCATTCCAGCACCCACCTCCAGGTTTACCAACTGGAGTAATCAAAGGTGCAATTGCACAAATCAAAGTATGGTAGTGTGTCCCTCTTGGGTGGTGGATGCTAAACAGGGTTTACTTCAGGCAGTGGAAACCATGTATTACCTTAGAAAAATGACATCACAGTCACAACTGTTGAGTAAATAAATAGCTTTTGACTTAACAGAAAGTGAACAGAGATTGCAGGATATCTATTTACAACACAAGAGAATAACACTGATACAGGAAAAGTAAACAAATGTTCTTAAATAACAGATGGCAAAAGAAAAAGGCTATTCCTGCAATATGCTAGTATTAAACTTACCCTTCCCTGTCCTTTCAAGAGAACACTGGACCCTATGCTAACTGCCAGCTCCCACGGACATAGCTAGAAGGGTAGGCTCCAAGCTTATGTTTCTCCCTCCAGCTTCAAAAGTAACCAACCACAAAAAAAACTGCTCACTGTCTTTCAGCATCTTATATACTCTCCTGAGAATAGGTGATTCCTATTCCCCCTTTGAAGGCACCAACCATCAACCATGTATGTATTTAATTTTCCCAATCAGACTGAACACCTATCAGTGACCAATTATATTCACATTTAACTTTAAGTTTATATATGAGTGAACCAATCCTTTTAAAATGTGAGTCTGTGTGTGGACAGATCCACTCGAGATTTATGACCCAGCTCTTATCTAGCAGCTAGGGAGGACAGTGAGAATTCCAGCTTGTCGAATTTCAGCTTGTGTGAGTGTTTTTTCAGACTGCTAAAAAAAAGTGTTTGGAAAATCCAAACATTAACTCCTTCCTTCCCATTTCTGTCACATCTTCCCCCCTCCCCCAGATGATGAAGGCGTGTCCCCTTGGCCACCCCAAGTGATGCAGCTGTTCATGCAACTACTGGGAACTGCCCAAAGTATCTAGCCATGCCATTAGCCCTGTTTAGACAGCCCATCCACATCTGCATTTTGTTTGCCACTGTGATGCTAGGTGGTCATGTTGTATGCCTGCGGTACCAAACTACAACTTAGTAGTTTTCCATTTTGCCCGCTTGACCTATGAAGCCATATCAGGGGATTATGATCTGTGACCACAGTAAATTCTCTCCCATATAGGTAAGGTTGCAGCTTCTGAAGGGCCCACACTATTCCCAAGCATTCCTTTTCAATTGTGGTGTATGCCTCGTCTCTGGGCAAAAGTCTCTTGCTGGGGTATACAATGGGGTGCTCCTCCCCCTACTGGGTAACCTGGCTCAGCACAGCCCCCAGCCCATGATCTGAGGCATTCACATGAACCATAAACTTGAGACTGTAACTGGGGCTGGTCAATACAGCTGGACCACTTCAGGCCTTTTTTAGGTCCTGAAAAGAGACCTCACAGCCTTCTGACCACTGCACCTTTTCTGGCTTTCCCTTCTTGGTTAGGTCTGTCAGGGGCTTAGCCAGATCACTATAGCGAGGAACAAAACTTTGGTAGTACCCTGCTGTCCCTAGAAATGCCTTTACCTGTTTCTTGGTGGTAGGAGTAGGCCAGGCCAGGATGGCATCAACCTTGGCAGGCTCCAGGCAGATGTGTCCACTACCCCTCCGGTGCCCAAGGTAAGACACTTCTGCCATACCTATCTGGCACTTTTTTGCCTTGACTGTCAGACCAGCATTCTTCAGCCTGTGGAACACATCCCATACATTCCTAATGTGCTTATCCCAGATCTGGCTGTATATGGCTATATCATCCATTTACGCAAATGCAAACTCACCTACCCCAGACAGAATGTGATCCACAAGCCATTGAAAGGTTGCTGGTGCATTCTTCATTCCAAATGGCATTACCTTGAATTCATATAAACCAAATGGAGTGACAAAAGCTGATCTCTCCCTGGCTGCAGGGGTCAGAGGTACCTGCCAGCAGCCCTTTGTTAGATCTAGTGTGGTCAGATACTTGTCTCCCCTACATTCGCTTCAGGGTCTCATCTGTTCTGGGCATGGGATAGGTGTCAGACTCTGTGCAGCTATTAAACCTCTAGTTGTCAATGCAGAATCGTGTGGTGCCATCCCTTTTGGGGATCAATACTATGGGTGATGCCCAAGGACTACTAGATTCCTTGATTACTTCAAGTTCCAGCATCTCCTTGAGCTCCTCTTTCATGGTCTGCTTAATGTGCTCAGGTACCCTGTTGGGAGACTGTTTCAGGGGAACCTGGGTTGCTGTATCCACATGGTGCTCTGCCATCATGGTTTACCCCAGTTTTCCTGTGAACATGTCCTCAGATTCTCTTAGCACATCCCAAATTTCTTGCACCTGGGCTGGCATCAGCTGTTCAGAGAGGGTAAGGTTGTCCACAGAGGATGCAACCTGCTCCTCCCCAAGCAGATCCACCAGTGGATCCATCTCAGTTTCCTCCTCTGGGGCACTGCATACAGTGAGGACCAATTCCTCCCTGTCATGGTAGGGCTTCAGCATGTTAACATGATACACCTTTTGCCTGCATCTCCTGTCTGGTAGCTCTATCAGGTAATTGACATCACTAACCTTTTGGACAATGGAGAATGGCCCCTCCCATGCTGCCTGTAATTTATTCTGTTAGACAGGGATGAGTGCCATCACTCGCTGTCCCACCTCATATTCTCTGGCTCGGGCCCCGTGGTCATACCAGACTTTCTGCCACTGTTGGGCAGTGGCCAAATGCTCCTGAGCAAGCCCCATGAGCTCCTTAAGGTGGGTCCTGAAGTTCAGGATATACTGCACAACAGACTCCCCTTGGAAAGCACGGTCACCCTCCCATTCATCCCGAATCAAATCTAGGGGTCCCAGCACCCTATAACCAAACAGGAGATCGAAAGGTGGGAACCCTGTGGACTCCTGTTGGACTTCCCTGTATGCAAATAGAAGATGAGGCAAATATTTGTCCCAGTCCCTCTTCTACTGGTCTGCAAATGTCCTTAGCATGGTCTTAAGGGTTGAATTGAATCGCTCCATCAAATGATTAGCTTGGGGATGGTATGGGGAGGTTTTGAGCTGCTTTAACCCACACTTCTCCCACAAACTACTCATTAACCCTGACATGAAACTGGCGCCCTGATCTGACAGAATCTCCTGGGGAAAGCCCACCCAGCTAAATATTCCCAACAGTGCATCTGCCACTGGTTCCTCTTCAGAGGATGATAGGGCCACTGCTTCTGGATATCTTGTGGTGTAGTCAACAACTACAAGGATATACCACTTGCCAGTGTGACTTGGGGTGCTCAGTAGCCCCACTATGTCCACTGCTACCCTCTTGAAGGGTTCATCGATATTAGGCAGGGGCACCAAAGCTGCCTTGGCTTTGTCCCCTATTTTCCCCACCCACTGGAACTGTGGACAAGTCCTGCAATAATTTGCCACATCCTTGCCAATACCAGGCCAGAAGAACTTGTTGGTCAGATGCTTTTTCATGTGCCTCACCCCCAAGTGCCCTGAAAATGGGATATCATGGGCAAGGGCCAAAAACTGCTGACGGTGAACCTTAGGGACTACCAGCTGCTGGAGCACCTCACCATCTAGCCCTTCCCCTGTTGTATATTTTCTGTACAGCAGCCCACTTTCCCGGTAAATGGACTCTTTACCCCCTGAGGACCCTCAGCCCTATTAGCTATTTACATCAATTTTTGCAAGGTAGGGTCAGTTCACTGTGCAGCATTCAGCTGCCCTCATCTGACCCTTCGCAGCACCCCCTTCAGAAGAAAGTCCTGTGGGCTCCTCTATGTGTGACTGGGGTTCCAGACTGCTGCTTCTAGCCAGCCCCTCCCCAGTGCTAGCCACTTCCTCAGCTGCTGAGGGAGGGGATGGACCACCTTGAGTTACCCCCTTCCCCCTCAGAAGCATGCCCTTTTGCCTGACTATGAGTTGCAACACACACCAGTTTTTTCCTGTGGTCAAAATTATTCCCCACAATCACATTTACAGGGAGGTCCTCTATAACCCCCACCTCCTTTTCTCCATGGCCCCCCTCCCAGTTCAGGAAGACTCTAGCCATTGGTATTTGGACTGCTGGCCCTGAGAATCTCTGGACCCTGGAGTATTTCCCAGGCAACATCTGCTCTACCTGGATGAGATCCTGCCTCACCAGGGAGATGTAAGCATCTGTGTCCCTCAGTCCCTGAGTTACTGTTCCATTTACTACAATGGGATGCATATTCTCATCAGAGGAGAGTGGTTCTTCTGGCTGGGTGCACCCCACAAACAAACCAGTGCTATTTTGATCACCCCCTCCCCATGCTTCTGCCACTTAACCATTTTCTGCAGGCAGTTACTGTATATATCAAGTGCCCCACTTGATTGCAAGTGTGACATTTCTTGGGTCCAGTCTCTTGAGTCCCTTTAGAACCAGAGGGTTCTGCTTTGGGCTCAGGTTCAGGCTGGTTTCCTTTGGGCTGCCTCCCATGGGATCCCTTATACCCATGTGCTGCCCCCCTACCATGAGACTTATGCTGTGTGTATGGCCAGTTAGACATGTACATGTCAGTGCTTGCTGCCACCTCTTTTGAGGAGGTGCATGCCCTGTCTAGGAGCCATACATGCATATTCTCAGGTACAATTTTAAGAAATTCTTCCCTCACCAACACATCTTTGATTAGTTCCACAGTGTCTGCTTTAGCCCCCTCCACCCACCTATCAAGGAAAGTACACAGTTGAACATGCAGTTCTACATAACTTTTGGGCTTTAACTCCCTAAATTTCATTCTATAAGTCTCTGTAGTTAATTCAAAACATTTCAACAACATACTGTTTTAACTTTATCATTATCAGCATAGTCTTCATTACTCATTTTAGAAAATGCATGCATAGCCCCCCCCATAAGTAAGGATGTGAGATAAGTTGACCACGAAGCCTTAGACAATTGGAATTGCTCACAGACTCTCTCAAATGATCTTAAAAATAGATCAAAGTCATCTCCCTCTCTAAACTGAGGGGACAATTTAGAATTAATTTTGGCTTCATGAGGTGAACTCACTCCACCATTACTCATGGTTTGCTGGCTGCGCAGGCTCATCATCTCCTTCTCGTGCTGCTGTCTCTGGAGTTCATGGTGTTGTCTCTGGAGTTCATGCTGTTGTTCTCTTTCTCTTTCTTCACATTCTTTCTCTCTGTCTACCAGGCTCTTTTCTTCCAGTTCTTTCTCTGCTTCCAACCTGCTTGCTTCAGCTTCAGCATCCAGTCTTTTCACCTCCAGTGCCTTGTCTTGCAGCAACAGCTGCAGTCACAGTGCATCAAGCTTGTTTGGGGGGTCTGCTACATCAGTTCCTGACTCACCCCCAGATACTGTCTGCTTCAGGTCTTGTGCCACAAGGGTAGCTATGAGGTCTGCCTTTTTCTTGCATTTTAGACATTTAAGCTGAACCCCTTTTTCCTGTCAGTTTTTGCAAAGCTGTTGCACAGTAAGTGAGTCATAATCTGTGGAGCTCATTCTGTACCACTGCACTATACTGTGCTAACTGGGAAAAGGAAAAAAAACAGTTATATAAGTGTATTCTCTTATATATCCTGTTTTGCAACTGCTAAGGTAAACATTCCACTGGCAAACTCTATATCTCAGTGTGCTAAGTGTGACATAGACAGCCAGTACTGAGTGCTGTATCATTTTTTTTATATAAAATGTATTACTGAATGTCTCTGCTGAAAATCTGATGCTCTAGGAGTGACCTAGCTTGCCCCACCAGTTTCAGCTGAAAGATGAAAAGCAATGAGAAAAAGGCTGACACAGCATGTGAGATCTCACACACAGGTTTTTAGAGATAATGTGTTATGTGGCAGGCCAGAAGCTTATTACAGACTTTTATAGCTTAGCTAGAAGGAAGCTACATTTAAAGACTGCCTTAGAAAGCTTCTGTTATTAGCTTGGCAGAAGACACCAGGAGAAAGGACTGCTGGGTGACTGGACTTGTCTACTGGGACTAAAGAAGTAGAACTCTTGTACTTGGACCTTTAATTTAGGGTAAAAAAACTAACAAACAAAACAAAAAACTGTGTGTTTGTCTCAGTTAACTGAACTGAATGGTTATCTGCACAGTTATCTAGGTGAAAATCTCAGGTGATTGAAAGGACTTAATAGCTGTGAGGTTTAAATTACTTGTAGAAAGATCTAGTAAGTAGGGTGAGTGGCTTAGCTAGAAGGAAGCTACATTTAAAGACTGCCTTAGAAAGATTCTGCTAGTAGCTTGGCAGAAGACACCAGGAGAAAGGACTGCTGGGCGACTGGACTTGTCTACTGGGACTAAAGAAGTAGAACTCTTGTACTTGGACCTTTAATTTAGGGTAAAAAAACTAACAAACAAAACAAAAAACTGTGTGTTTGTCTCAGTTAACTGAACTGAATGGTTATCTGCACAGTTATCTAGGTGAAAATCTCAGGTGATTGAAAGGACTTAATAGCTGTGAGGTTTAAATTACTTGTAGAAAGATCTAGTAAGTAGGGTGAGTGGCTTAGCTAGAAGGAAGCTACATTTAAAGACTGCCTTAGAAAGATTCTGCTAGTAGCTTGGCAGAAGACACCAGGAGAAAGGACTGCTGTGTGACTGGAATTCTCTGCTGGAACTATATTTCTCTCCTTCCCTCCCCTCCAGTCTCCCACCCAAAACTAGTTCTACTTTTATAGGCACAGGATTTGACTGACAACAGGAACTTCCTGTTTGGGAGCAGGAAGTGAGTGATCACAGAGCCACCAAAGACTCACCATTCTAGAAGGGTAAGAGTAGCTCTCTGGAACCCTCTAGCTGCTGGAGGTCAGCCTCTGAGCAAGTAAGAGGTCTACTGAAAAAAATAGAGGATATTCTTGCCTCAGAACAGGACAATCAGGAGCTTAAAGGGCACTCAGGCAGAAAGAAAGGAGAAAATGGAAAAAAAAACAGAGAAAAGAGTAAGGATTGCAAACAGTTAAGAGGCCAGAAATAAGACATGATGGGAGTGCTGCAGTGCAGTGGCTGTGGAGCAGCAGTCTTCTGGGAAACGTTCTGGAGGATGCAGTGTTGTCCCATCTGCAGGCACCTCTCTGGGCTGAGGGAGGAGGTTGCTCATCTCCAGACTGAGTTGGCCAGGATTTGTGGGACCTCCTCTTCCATCCAGGGACCACCAGTGCCACTGCTGTTGCCTCAGAGGTTGCCAAGAAAGAGGAGCGATTGGACCACAGTGGGCTCAGGGAGGGTAAGGGTGGTGGGACAGAGGTGCATCTCTGCAGTTGTACCTCTCCACAATTCCTATGCCATTCTGGCAAAGTGTGGTTCCTCTATGGAGGCACCCGCAGTGGAGACCAAGGAGGTTGCTGGGAACCTAATCAAAGGAGACCCACAGGAGGGTGGCAGGGGAACCCACAGGGGAAGGAAACAACTCCTGGTGGGAGACTCCATTGTTAGGAAAGTAGAACTGGGGAGGAAGTGGAGAGGGAGGTAAGGTGCCTGCCTGGCACCATGGCTTGGAGGGACAGGGAGCGAATCCTCAGGATTGCTGGAGCAGCTGCACAGGGGAGGGAGCTGGATGTCATTGTCCACCTAGGGACAAATGACCTGGCTAAGAAAGGGATTAGAGAAGTGCAGGAAGAGTTTTTCAGAATTGAGAAGGGGCCTTAGACAAGTAGCACACATTGTAACCTTCTTGGAGCTGCAGCCCATCTATGGCACAGGAGAGACTAGGGTGTTCCACACCATGGGATTCAATCAGTGGTTGAAAAACTGGTGTGGAGCTCAGGGATTTGGCTTCATTGGGGACTGGGAGTCCTCCTGGAGTGATGCAAGCCTATACTGGCATGATGGGCTGCATCTGTCCAGGAGGGGAACCAGAATCCTAGGTGATAGGTTTAAATGCTTCATTGGCAAGCATTTAAACTAGCCAAGGGGGGAGGCACTGGAAAGGAGCAGGGAAATCCTAGCCTCCCCAAAAAAGTCACGGTAGTAAGTGTGGTAAACACCAACATAGAGGTGTCAATAGGGAGAAGGGCAGGGGTAAATGGAGAAAGTGACAAAGGCAAGAAGGACAGGGATGGGGCAAAAAGGAGGAAGGCCATCAGGAAATGGAGGGTAATGAGTACCAATGTCCATAGTCTGGGCAACAAGCTCCCTGAGCTGGTGGCCTTGATGGAAGATGGATGCCTGGATATCATAGCAGTCACAGAAACATGGTACACAGAGAACCATGACTGGGATGTTAACATACCAGGGGACATAACCTACAGTAGAGACAGGCAGGGGAGAAGAGGGGGAGGATTAGCTCTCTATGTAAAGGAAGGGATAAAAGCAACTGAACAAAAGAGTAAACAGGGAGGAGAGGAGACACTGTGGGTCACCTTGGAGACTGGAAGGGCACCACAATACACACAGGGGTTGTGTACAGACCCCCATGTCAGGGGAGGAATGGACAAGGATATGATAGAAGGCATTCTTAGAATGGCAGAGAAAGGAGATACTGTTGATGGGAGACCTGAATATGCCAGATGTTAACTGGAGCACATTTGCTGCAGCCACATCCAAACAGGGCCATTCTTGATGCCCTACAGGTGGCAGGCCTCAGACAGCTAGTTTCCAGAACCCACTCATGAGGGAGCAATCTTAGACCTCATACTCTCAAATGGGGCAGTGAGAGGATCTCAGATCTAGAAGTGGGTTGCCATCTGGAGACAAGTGACCATCAAACAGCGTGGTTCATGTTAAACTCAGCTACAGAGTCAAGCCATACAAAAGTGAGGGTACTGGACTTCAGGAGGGCTGACTTTGGCAAGATGGGAGAGTGCCTCAGAAAAGCACTAGCAAAAGGGCTAGAAGGAGGTGTGGAGCAACAATAGGGATTCATCTAAACTGCCATCACAGAGGCAACAAGCCTTTGTGTGAAGCAAATAAACAAATCAAAATGAAAGAAAAAGCCACTATGGTTCTCAAAGAGGTGGCTGTGAAAGTCAGGAAGAAAAAGATAGCATTCCGAAGTATAAAGAAACACAGAAGGAGCAGGACAGAGAGCTGTACCAGTTAAGGCAGAAGGAAGCAGGAGGAAGTTAAAAAGCAAGGCCCAAACTGAGGAAAAGATAGCCAACTTGGTTAGAAGGGAATAAAACCTTTTATAGGTACATAAGCGCGTAGAAAAGACAAAGGAGGGATAGTGAGGCTGAATAGAATGAACGGGTGGTGGGCAGAGGGAACAATGAAAAGCAGGGATACTGAATGAATATTTCTACTCAGTATTCTACAAAAGAGGAGGGGGAAGTGCCTAATCCAATTAACAGAAGCACTCTTGATGGGGGGTCAATCCCAGTCCTTTCAAAGAAGAAAGGGTTCTGCAAGAACTCCTAAAACTGAAGGTGGACAAAGCAATGGGGCCTGGTGGAATTCACCCCAGAATTCTAAAAGAATCAAGGAGGAAACTAGTGAAACCACTGGCTACTGTTTTTAATAAATCATGGGAGTATGGTGTGGTACCCGAGGACTGGAGGAAGGCAGATGTGATTCCCCTTCACAAAAGTGGGACCAAGACAGAGGCAGGAAACTACAGACCTGTCAGTTTGACCTCTGTGGTAGGGAAAGTGATGGAGTCACTTCTGATGGAAAGAATAGTTGAGTACCTAGAGGCCAGTGGGGCACAGGACCCAAGGCAGCATGGGTTCACAGTGGGAAGGTCATGTCAGATGAATCTAATAGATTTCTTTGACTGGGTGACCAAAGTAGTAGACCAGGGAGGGGCTGTGGACATGGCCTACCTAGACTTTAGCAAGGCATTTGACACAGTCCCACACAAAAGATTAATAGTCAAATTAACCAGCCTGGGAGTGGGTCCCAGGGTGGTAGCCTGGGTAAAACAGTGGCTGAACAACAGGACACAGAAGGTAATTGTAAATGGAGTCCACTGTAAAGAAAGAGGGGTTGCTAGTGGGGTACTGCAGGGTTCAGTATTGGGTCCAGTCCTTTTTTAATGTCTTCATAAGTGACATTGCAGAGGGACTGGAAGGAAAAGTATGCCTCTTTGCAAATAACACAAAGATCTGCAACAGGGTTGATACACAAGGAGGCATGGAAAGGATGAGAAGGGACTTGGCAAGGTTGGAGAAATGGTCAGAAGTATGGCTGCTAGGATTCAATGCAAAGAAGTGCAAAATAATGCACCTGGGAAACAAGAACCCAGGGGAATAATACACAATGGGGAGGTAGTAACAACAACAAAAAGGAAAGGACCTGGGGTAATCATATCAGATGACCTTAAGGTTAGCAAGCAATGTGAGAAGGCAGTAGGGAGGGCTGGGGGTATACTGGAATGCATAGGGAGAGGCATCAGCAGCAGAAAACAGGAAGTTGTTATCCCTCTGTACAGACAGTTGGTGAGACCCCATCTGGAGTACTGTGTCCAGTACTGGAGACCCCATCTCTGCAAGGACATAGACAGGATAGAGGCAGTCCAGAGGAGGGCAACTAAAATGGTGCAGGGTCTGCAAGAGAAGCCGTATGAAGAGAGACTAAAGGAGCTTAATATGTATACCTTTGAGGAAAGAAGGGAGAGGGGGGACATGATAGAAACTTTTAAGTACCTCAGTGGAATCAACAAAGTCCAAGAGGGTAGCATCTTTCAGAAAAAGAGACGTGCAAGAACAAGGGACACAATTTAAAGATGAGGCGGTTCAGGGGCAATGTGAGGAAGTATTATTTCACAGAGAAGGTAGTGGATGCATGGAACAGCCTTCCTGAGGAGGTTGTGGGGTCTAAAACTGTGGGAGAATTCAAGAATGCATGGGACAGACATAAGGCAATTCTTGTGGAGGGGGTAGGAAGAAATAGGCTGTTGGTTAACTAGGATCTGCGGCCTATCCTTTAGGTAGGGAAATGGGCAGACTAGATGGGCCAAGCAGTCCTTATCTGCCATCAAAGTCTATGTTCTAAGTTAATTATAGCTTTGGCTGTTGAAGGGTGTAGTAGAAATTTCTGAGTTCATACTAGTATATGCTGTTACAGGGTTACAGAATGTCACTGAGGTTACTTGAGGTACATTTGTAGAAGCAGAAAGCAAAATAAAACTGGATAGAACTGGTTGGTACCAGCCTGAATAACAGGCTTGGACAAAATATAAGATAGCAGCACGTTGAGGCATTGAAGGCAAGCTGTACGTTGCTATGGTGTGAGTGAAACTCATTGTTTCACTCAGGTCAGCTTGACCCAGGCATATGTATCAAGAAGTATTGGGAAAGAAATGAGATAAGCAGTGGAAAAGTACCCCATACATTGGTATCAACATGTTTTCTGTTACATTGGTATCAACATGTTTTTCTAATTCATGATTGGTTAATACTGCAATGTTGGTATTTTTCAAGATAAAAGTACACCTAACAACGCCTTGATAATAAGTGTATATAAGTGATTGACTAATGAAACTCGGAGAGCCTTGCATGTTATTGGAAGCAGACTCCCATATGCATATGTATTAAACTTTTCTTTTTACTACATGCAGTATTCCCGAGCCTGATTTTAAAGTAAAGTGTAAGAAGAATATATTTTTTCCACAACAGTTTTGGCGTAGTCGGCAGGATCAGCACGGACTGGACCCAGAGTAGTCCTGGTGGGGGACGAATCCCAAGACTTCTGGTAAGAGTACCTACAAGCGGAGCCAGGGTGGGACCGTCCCCAATCGCAGAGGATTCTCTTCGGACCCAGGCAGGCTGATCACTGGATAGCACCTGCACTCAGGCTGTTGCATGTAAAAAAAAAAAAAAGAAAAATTGCTTGTATAAGTTGTAACTGATATCAGGATAGCTTGAGTCTGAAATAGTGACAAAAGTAGCTATAAGTCTGAGCCTGAAATAGTGGCAATAGGGACTAGGCGCCATAAAGTAAACTGGTAATAAGTAAATAGGGATGTTTGAGCCTGCTCTGACAGTGTGTGAGTATAAGACAGACAAAGGGGGGGGGACAGCAACAGAACCTTTAAGTGGGTTGAGCACCCAGCAACAGAACCTTTCAGTAGGTTGAGCACCCAGCAACAGAACCTTTCAGTAGGTTGAGCACCCAGCAACAGAACCTTTAAGTGAGTTGAGCACCCCAGCAACAGAACCTTTAAGTGGGTTGAGCACCTTTAGGAAACTAGAGAGAAAAAAGGTGAAGGAGGCAGGAACAGTAACTCCTGGTGGTTGGTTTTTTTTTTATCTTTTCTCTTTAATGAAACTGTGAAAGAATATGTGGAGAGATGTATTAAGGAAAAGTCTCTCAAACAAGCAAGGGCAACTGCCCTTTGCCCTTATAATTTTTCTTGCTACAAGTATATACTGTGGAGCCAATGATGGCTTTCACAGTTCAGGCTGTTTTAGTAAAAAGCAGCGGCTGATTAAGTAACGTTAGATAAGCAACATTTAGAAAAAAAAAATAAACTACTGTGGATGTACGCACAGTAGGTGACTGCAGACGGGATGATTTGAAAATCCTCCCCCCCATGTTGCCTATCTGTGTAGTTTCAAGTTTTTTGTATCAATTTCATGTTCCCTTGCCTCCTATAGAGGCTGAAACATTTGATCCCAAACCCAAGTACTGGGGACCTCTACCAGATGAATCTCAACCTAGTACTCTTAGAGATTTTTTTTGTTTTTGGTTTTAAACTGCAAACCAGAGCTCTGGAAAAAGACTTGGTTTGGCAGGTTACTAAAATGGCCAAAAGAAAACCTTTGAAAGGGTTACTAGCTGCAGCGTTTGAAAATTATCATTAAGGTCCTGCAGTCGGTTTTCTCAAATTGGACCAGTGTATCAGAAAAGAAGAAGAAAAATACCTTGGCACCAGGTAAGTCTGAATTTTTTTATTTAAAGTTTTTTTTTATGTCTGTTCTATTTCTGTAATACGTATACTAAACAAGGTAATGCTCCATCCCTCTTGTGCGTATTTTCCAGCGTATATCTGTGTTCTGTAATTATGTTCTGTTGTCAAGGTTGCGAGATAGGATTGACTGCCTTCAGTGCACAACATGTTACAGTAAAAAAGAAAGAGGAAGCTTCTTTGCCTCATATCTGACTGTTTTAATTGGTTTTATTTTTAATGAAACATTTGTGCTGCCTAGATAGGGTCAGTAAAGAACTTTTGTATGTAGTTGTTGGTTGGAGCAGGTAGTGTTGAAGGTGAAGAGTTATGACGTCATAGATTGCAATGTGCAGAAAGATTTGTAGTTTGCAAGCAATGTGCCAAGCCACTGCTAGGTGAAATGTAATGTGTTAACAGCTATAAATGGCTTTATCATACTTCTAGTTAAAACCAGAAACTTTTTGCAAAATGGCAGAGTGCCATATTTAGCTATGTGCCAAAAGGTGTAACCATGTTATACGAGATGTGTTCACTTACAGATGGTATGTTGTGCTGCGTTTTAACGGAGTTAAAATGTGTTTAAAAAGTGTTTTGTTCTGGAAAGATTTGGCATGGCGATATGTATAAATGTGTTGATTTAAAAATTGTCAGTGTTACAAGACAGGGGGAGGCAGCACATATATCTAAAACACGTACAGTTTTCTAATAAAACTATGGGCATTACCTCAGCAAATTGGTGTCAAATAATGTCAGTCTTATTTTGTGTTAAGTATTTCTTTTTGTGTATGTGTATGTGTATGTGTGTGTACTGTCTTGGCCAGCAGTTTTATTGTGTGCTCATTATTATTTAAAGATATTTTAATATTAGTAGTGTTCAAGGACACTACAAAATAACTGGGTTTGAATGACCCTTGCATGCACTCTGTGACCTTTTGCACGTTATTTGACCTTCTTGTGTTTCAACATTTTATGTTACTACCAGTTCAAACTTGATGTGTATTCCATACCTAAAGCACAACTTTTCACACAAAATGTATGTTTTCATGAAAGCACACCAAGAGTGAACCATGTAATTTGACTTTTTATTGCAAAACTAGTATTCTAAGTGAAGAGGAACAAACTTTTCTTCTCTTCTCACTGCTTCTGACTTGCAGCCAACACAGGCAATACTCCAGCTGGAAGGGGAGAATTATTCATCATCTCCCCATATTTTTATTATATATATACAGTACTCTTTTGAAAAAAGGACTGTTACAGCTGTTTTTGAGAGTTTACCATCTACAGTTAAAAAAACAATGGTTTTGGTTTTTATGTGTGACCATGGTGTAATCATTTTTTCCTTTTAAAATGCATTCTAAGAGATACGTACGTACGGTATTACCATTAATCCGGATCTTTTATAAACTCAGCTGACATTTTGTCATGCTTAGGATAAGGGAACCCAGGGATGCTTGGCTTCTTTTATCCTATGGAAATAATCTCGTTTTATTTTTAAACCGGTGTGTGTTTGTATTTGTTGTTTGTCTGTGTTTCTTCTCTTTCTTCTAGAGAAAAAGAAGTTCCCCATCTTTATAGTAAGGTATGAAACTTACTAAACTAATTGTAATATTATCTTGTTATAATTTAAAGTGTAGTAGGTGGGGATCATGTCACCATCTACAGCTAACCTTTTTATTGCTACAGTATTCGAGCTGTCTCTTCCACCAGTAGGAGCTCAGGGGGAGGGGGTAAGCTACCCTTCCTCCCTTCCAGTGTAATACCCACAAAGGTTACAAGGTATATCACTGTCCCCCCAGAGGGGTAAATAAGGAAAATGTGTATTTGCCAATAATTGTTTCTTATTTACAGGTTTTAAAAAGACCCAAAGTATTTTAACAGCATAACCCAGCCCAAGCCCTTCTGTTTTCTTCTAGTGCAAACAGTTAAATCCCACACCTATTATTAATACAAGGGCTTCAGCCCTTAGTAAGTAATCAGTTACGCTGGAGGGTAAAGTTGTGTATGTATGTCCACACATATTCATTCTTTTGATTGTCTTTTCAGCTTTCTTATCCTGTTAAAACAAATGTAAAACAACTTTTGTCATAGCCTTACAGCAATGAATGCATTTTTTTTCAACCAGTAAATTCACAGTACTCTAACATTTCTGGACTCTAAGCTAAGTTTACAGTTTATATTTGTTGTTTAAAATGTATGTTATGCATTATGCTGAATACTAAAATTGTTCTATTGCAAACACTAATGTTTCACGTTTATGTTATAATGTTTTGATATACGTCTTACTACACTGTATCATGTGTGTATTCAGGAAAGTGCTCCACATGTATAGCGTTTTTAATGCTCATAACCAAACCTAAATACTGAGGCCAGCATTGCTGACCCACCCCTACAACATGTTCCAAAGCAAAACCCCAGACAAATTAATGCTCCATTTGTCTTATTACTCACAGGTACAATAGGCACTGTTATTAAATTAGCATAAGCAAATAACATATGTACTTGTCCCACTAATTGCATAGTGTATCAGGCATATTGCTATGAACTATATGTTTAAAGCATGTTATTGTAACATTACAAGATTTTATGACTCAGGTCTCAGTCAGGCCTGCTTGCAACAGACAGGGAAATAATGTTCATCACTGTCATAACTGCTTCTGTGATTTGAAAGCAGGGGTGTAACCATAACATTGTCATGATTTACAGATGGTCAAATGGTATAATTGAACTTGGCCTGCACCCCAGGGTGTCTGGTTAATGTTCCATTTTTAATTGTCTCTTTCAAATTGCCAGAATTTAGGCTCTGTCACACCACTCTTTACAAAACAAAAAAGCCAAATGGTTTACAAGATTGTTGTTTATGTGTTTTTAATTCAGTGTCTAACACACTTTGCAAGTTTGCAGGTTTCCACGGTGTGGCACACATATGATCTCCACATTCCACAGCAGTAATACTTTCATCTAAGTTGCCAAGACCTTCATATTTTTCCTGAAAAGAAAACAACTGCCACAGCTTTGATGTTATCACTATCTTTGTGCCTGACTAGTTCCATATAAGGACTATTGCATGAATCAAGTTATTATTACCTCTGCAAGTGTAATGTTTTCAGCAAAATTACACCTATTTGTAGAACTTTAAATCAACTTAATAAGGTCCAATCAGTTCAGGCTCTGCAATCAAGCTTATTGTTTCTGCTTACTATGAAGTTAAGTCTGGAGTAGGGGCAATCCCCTAACTCCAGCAAGAACATTTTTTTCAACTGATCTTCAAGCAAGACATGCATTTTCTTCACTGCTGCTTGTTCCAAACATGGTTGGTACCTTATACAACCCTATTACTCTGGTTTATTGTAAACTGTTACTTTTTATGAACTGTTAATCTTTGTGCCGGAGTGTAATCAACTATCACGACACAAATGCCATGCAAGTGTGTGTGTGTGTGTGTGTGTGTGTGTGTGTGTCTCCATTAAAAGAACTCAATGAACTCAATGCACAATCTAATGCACCCCTGGCCAGTGTGTCTGCCAATCAGCCATCCAACAGCCAGCAACATGAACACTGACTTTTCTACTATGCTGGTGTTTTGTTTTTAAATTACTGTCTGCATTGCCCCATGTGCCTTGTAGGGTTACCACCATTCTGCAAATGACATTTCACCTGTACTGTAATTACACCAACCTGTGCTTACTTATATGAACTTTATGGACTGTTAACTTTATGGACTGTTATGTTTTATAAGGACTTATCTGTCAAGAGACATTATCATGCAGACTTCTGGCGTTGAAGCTTAAAGAAACAGAGAACTCTAGATTAGTTCCAGCTCTGGAAGGCCAAGATGGATCTGTTAAGACAATACCCAGGGATATTGTGGAAGTTTTTAGAGAGTTCAACCAGAATCTTTATGGTACCAAGACATCCCCCTCTTCCCAGTCAGCCCTAGAGAGCATCTTTGGGTCAATCACACTCCCTCGCCTCTCTGACGATCAAATAGCCTCTCTTTCTTTGCCCTTATCTCTGAGGGAGGTGGAAGAGGCCATTCATAGTCTCTCATCAGATAAAGCTCCCGGCCCCGATGGCTTACCTGCCAATTTCTATAAGGCCTTCTGTCAGGATTTGATTCCTACACTTCTGGAATTCTACAATTACTTATTATCCTCTGATTTGTTGGATCCATCCTTGCTGGAGACTATTATTATTTTGATCCCCAAGTCAGGTAAACCCTCTCTGAATCCAGCCAACTACAGACCCATCTCACTGCTCAATTGTGACATCAAAATACTGTCCAAGATCCTGGCTTCTCGTATCAAACAGGTCTGGATCTCACTCCTGAGCAGTGAGCAAGTGGGGTTTGTGCAGGGCAGGTCTGCTGCAGATCATATTAGATCTCTTTCTCATGTTTTTTCAGGCGGCCCAAGCTTCCCTGGTCCCCATGGCTCTGGTTGCTCTGGATGTGGAGAAAGCATTCGACCGGGTTAACTGGGAGTTCTTATGGAGTACTATGTCTAAATTTGGTTTCCCAGAGGGGTTTATGTACTGGGTGAAGGCACTATACAAAGACCCCACAGCAAAAATTTACTGCAACGGTGTCTTCTCCTCTCCTATCCGATTGCTCTCAGGCACTCGACAGGGATGCCTCCTATCCCCATACCTCTTCAATCTCTATCTGGAACCCCTGTTGCTTAATCTTAAAGCAGCTCCAGGGATCCAGGGGGTGTGCCATCTCTCAACAGACTTCCAAGATTTCTGTGTTTGCAGATGACATCCTCCTACAACTATCTAATCTGGTAGACTCTCTATGAGTGGTAATGGAAATAATTGCACAATTTGGCGAAGTATCCAATTACAAGCTCAACCTGACAAAGTCCGAGGTTTTCCCTCTCAACATGCATCTGTCCCAGTCCTCTAGTTCTCATCTTGGTATGAAGTGGGCCCCATCTCACTTGAAATACCCTGGTATTTACTTGGCCCGTGACCCTACTCTGGTTAAGAAACTTAATTTAGATGACCTGATAGACAGAATCCACTCTGACCGGCAAAGATGGGGTAAACTGCCATTATCAGTGGGGGCCCGTGTTGGCATTGTCAAAATGAACATCCTACCCTGTCTCTTTTACCCCCTGAATCTTTTAGATATCTGGTTGCCCAAATCTTTTTTCAAGAGGATTCACTCGATCCTGACTGATTTTATATGGAACCATAAACCTCCCAGTAGAGCTTTTTACAAATTATGTCTCCCTAAAGATATGGGTGGTCTCCGCCTACCCAATTTTGAATTTTACTACTGGTCTAGTCACCTAGTTAAGGCAGGGAAATGGTTAGGAGGGACAGATGTAACTTACTCCCCCCTATGGTTAAGGTTTGATCTTGACCTCATTAAGCAGCATAATATAGACCCCACTAGCCTTTTTTATTGTCGATTTGCATCCCTCCCTAGAGATATCCAAGAATCTCCAGTAGGGGCCACAGTAAAAGTACTCAATCAGTTTTATGTCACTGCTAAAGTCAGATATAATAAAGACCCGGCCAACCCTTGACCTCTAACCTAACATTAAAATAGGGACCAAACCTTTATCTCCCAAGTGGCTACCTCAAATTCAAGGGCTCTCAGTGGAAGACCTCTATGTGCAGGATCGACCACGGTTCAATTGCTGACCTCCTGTTAGTCTTAAATATCCCGTAAGCGATTTTAAGATATACCAGCTAATTCACCTGATTGATAAAGATTTTGGGACAACAATACCCACATCAACTGTTAAACTGTTACTAAGGGTGATTAAAGAATGTGCGGTTAAACCTCATGGGGTGTCCAAACTGTATATTCACCTTATGAAACTTATTTTTCCCACCCCTTTAGCTGGCTCCAAATCTTGGTCCCTATCTCCCCCAGGCCTTTCGTTCACATGGAGTCAAGTTTGGAAGGATTTGTATACGTATAATACCTTAGATAAGAACAGGTTAATTCAATACTTTATAGTAAATAACATGTACATTACACCGGTGTTGAAATCGAAATTTGATCACTCCAACTCCCCAAAATGTTTTAGATGTGGGAAAGAATATGGTAGTCTTCTCCACATCTTCTGGTACTGCTCTAAGGTTGCCCCTCTTTGGAAGGCCATTGAGGACAACCTAGATCCTATATTAGGTCTGAAAGAACTTTTACATTAGAGGTCTGTATTCTAGGCATTTATTCAGGTATCAATGTTAGGAAAGGAAATATCATATGGCTCTTATTTCAATGGCAGTTAAGAGACTAGTGCTTCGACACTGGTCAGATAACCTCGAGCTTTCGTACCTTGACTGGGTAGAAGAAATGTCTCAATGTTTTAAAATTGAGAAGATGATTGCTAACACTAGATCCTCTCCACTGGCCTTCCAGAGAAAATGGGGCAAGCTGTATGCTCTGTATCTCCACTGATTGAGATCCCAAGTGCTCCTAGACTTGTTTGGTTTGATGGAATATTCCCTATCTCTGATCTCTCCGGTACTCTCTTCCGCTTTCTAAAAATTAACCTCAAAATACCTCTTACGTCTCTAGATTGTCTGGTCTGGTTTCTATCTGGTTTGTACGAGTAAATCATCCTACAATATCTCAATTACCTACGCAAGCCTTAAGCTCTCTCTCTTCTTCAGTGGTGACACCTTCCTTTTGGGGTAGGGGAGGGAGTGGGGGTTTGGGTTTTGGTTTTGTTTTTTGGTTTTCTCTGGCTTCTATGTAATGGTTATTGTCTGGTTTATCTTGGAACTCTGTATCATCTTCATGTTGTATTTACCAGTCTGATGTAATAATAGTTGGAAATTAATAAAAAGAGAATTTCAAAAAAAAAAAAAAAAAAGAGACATTATCAACAGATTCTTCAATCAAGCTCCAAGGGTGTGCCACACCTCAACACAAGGTAGCATCTACCTTATTCACTCTCAAAGTGGATTCCATGAACTCTTTTTCATCGACAAAATTGTTATGTTATATTGTGTTATATATGGTATCACATGTTAGCATTTTTTTCACATATTTAAATTGTGGTGTTGACATCCCTCAGTTCTGTATTGTGTTTTCCAAACTCACCATTTGTGTTCCATCTGTAACTACCTCTGTATCAACTCCAGAACAGCATGTTTTTTATAAATGCCTTAACTATCTGTATGCTGGCAACCAGTTTTAAATCATATAGATGGAAAGGGGGGTGGTTAGTTGATACAAAGTATCAAAAGGGGAAGAATGTAGTAGAAATTTCTGAGTTCATACTAGTATATGCTGTTACAGGGTTAGAGAATGTCACTGAGGTTACTTGAGGTACATTTGTAGAAGCAGAAAGCAAAATAAAGCTGGATAGAACTGGTTGGTACCAGCCTGAATAACAGGCTCGGACAAAATATAAGATAGCAGCACGTTGAGGCATTGAAGGCAAGCTGTACGTTGCTATGGTGTGAGTGAAACTCATTGTTTCACTCAGGTCAGCTTGACCCAGGCATATGTATCAAGAAGTATTGGGAATGAAATGAGATAAGCAGTGGAAAAGTACCCCATACATTGGTATCAACATGTTTTCTGTTACATTGGTATCAACATGTTTTTCTAATTCATGATTGGTTAATAGTGCAATGTTGGTATTTTTCAAGATAAAAGTACACCTAACAACACCTTGATAATAAGTGTATATAAGTGATTGACTAATGAAACTCGGAGAGCCTTGCATGTTATTGGAAGCAGACTCCCATATGCATATGTATTAAACTTTTCCTTTTACTACATGCAGTGTTCCCGAGCCTGCTTTTAAAGTAAAGTGTAAGAAGAATATATTTTTTCCACGACAAGGGGAGATCAGCATCCCTTTTATGATGTTCCAAAAGATAAGAACCAGGTTTAGCAACTGGTGCAAGGTTGTACATGCTCCAGTGAAGCCTGTGTGAGGGAGAATGCAGCATGGATCAAAGAGATGTCATTTGAAACATATGAGTTATGCTGTGGTTGCAAAATGTAATACTTTGAAAAGACATCTTGTTTTTTTTATTAGATATATTTTTATATATAATCTGATAGAGGAGGAGCTAGATGACCTCACACAAAAGGGATTGGCAAATACAGTTTACTTTAATGAATAATTCTGATTTACTTGGACACTTCTACCTAGTCTCTGACAATGAAAACATCTAGAGCACTTTTAAGCAGATATTTAGAAAGAAAGTCAAATCTAAGTACTGTAAGTAGGAATTTGCACTGTTTAAACCTTATTCTTTTAAAAGATGTATATGTCTTGTGATATAACAGTTCTGTATTGTTGTGTTTTACATATTTTTATCTATTGCAGTTAAAGTCTTTTTAGAGCATACTTGGTCTGTCTTTGACTTCTTTTTATGTGTAAGGAAAGTATATATGGTTAAAGCAGACAATAGACCTAAGCTTGCATGGTGATACCAAATTGGAAAGAGAAGCATTTTAAATCTGAGGTCCTTATTAAAGTTTTTAAGGGTTCATCTCTATATACCTGGTTAGGTAGGCAAAGATATCTGCCCCCTCCGAAGACAGAAATATCTGAGCCTGTAGATTGAGTCCGCTAGCAAGAGGCTCTCAGTTTGAATCCCTCCAAGACTTGAGACCAAAGGTTGATCCGAGCTCACAAATACAGACAAGAGGGTTACCTTGTCTGTTAAACTGTTCACAAGACTGCACTTGGAGGTTGGCACTTTGGGAAAAGAGGGCCTGACCTGCTGAGTGTGTTTGTGACAGATTGGTTGGCAGCAGTGGCATAATTTTGGTATCACAAGCTTTTATTGTTCTGTGTCAGCTGGGACCGTAAGCTCTCTTACAAAGAAAGAAAAAGACAGTGTTTTATTTTAAAAAGAAAAACAGAACTATATATCACTTGGCTCACAGTCGAGTTCCTACCCATTTTCTTTTTCTTTCTCTAAAGAGCAGTCAGAGTAGCAGTAGTCAGGAAAGATGGCTTCCAACTACAGCAGGCACACTGTAGATTACTTAAGGCAATTGTGTGAGGACAGAGGAGTCCCATTTGAGGTGAAAGCAAGCAAGCAGAGCCTCATAGATGCCCTGATGGTAGCAGATACCCAGAGGAGTGAGTCACCAGCTGTGACTGGAAAGGACCAAACCTCAAGTGTGGAAGGGCTAGCGGACAGTGAAGGGTCCAGAGCCAATGAGGAGGACAGCAGGGCCACTGTCAATGAACGGCCACAGCAGCAGGGGATGGTCACCAGTATCCTGAATCCAGAGGTACTCAGGCTGCAAATTGAGTTGTGCAGGATGAAACTGGAGGCAGAGCGAGAACAGAGAGAGGCAGACCATAAGGCAGGGATAGTACAGAGAGATGCAGATCATGATGAGCATGAGCACCAGCAAGCTGCAGAGGAGAAGAGAGAGGAGCGCTAGTGGCAACACAAACTGGAGAAGCTACGACTCCGACCAGCAGCACCAGAGCAGTTAAGTGGCTTGGATTTAACTGGGACTGCAGGACTGAGATACAAACTAAATTCCAAATTAATAGCTGAGTTTAAAGAGGGGGAGGACATGGACGCCTTTTTAAATTCTTTTGAAAAAGTTTGTATTCAGGCTAAAATTCTTAGACAGTCCTGGAGCTTCCAGCTATTCTTGCTACTTACCAGGAAAGCTCGGGACACATTAGGTCAAATGGACAATGAGGACAGTAATAATTACAGCAAACTAAAAGCTGCACTGTTAAAAAAGTTTGAATTAACTGCTGAATCATACAGAGCTAAATTCCGTAAGGTCAGAAGAAGCCCTGATATGAGCTACGAGAAGCTAGCCACGAAACAATGTCTGTCTTTGAAACATTGGTGGAAAGGAATTGAGGCAAACTCTGTTGATAAAACTGAAAATGTGATTTTATTAGAACAGTTTTATTGGGCTTGCCCAACCAAACTAAAAACCTGGCTAAAGGACCGAGATCCAAAAACAGTGCAAGAGGCTGCTGAACTCTTGGACCACTATGCCAAGAGCAGATCTGCTCTGAGTGCAAAAGGGGTGGGCGTGGCATGCAGAAAGTGAAAAGAGTGCCTTCAGGGCAGCTAAAACTCTCACTGCCTCCCCTGAAACCAGTTAGCCCCAGGTTTCAGAGAAAAGATTTCTCTGAGAGAAGAACTGACTGTTGGTTGTGTAAGGAAACTGGGCATATTGCCAGATAGTGTCCCAAAAAGGCAAGCCACAATACACAACCGGGTGCTAGAAAAGAAGTGGATTGTTTGTGTGTTCCTGGAAGCATGCCAGTGAACATGAGGGTACACATGCACCCAGTCATGGTGAATTGTGTACAGACGCAGGGGTTAAGGGACACAGGGGCATCCTTGACATTGGTGAAAGGGGATCTGGTACAGCCTGGTCAGCTTATACCCAATAAATACATCACTGTCCAAGGGTTCACTGGTGTAGAGAAAACATTATCCCTCACTAATGTTCTCTTACACTGGGGTGAAACAGGGAGGACTGTGCAACAGGTGGCTGTAGCCAAAACATTAGCAGTGGATGTGATCCTGGGTAACAATCTCCAACAGGGGATAGTATGTGCAGTGACCCATAGCCAAGTGGCAATGGAAAATTGTAGTTCTCTGAACCCCACAGAAGCCATTGTGGAAACCACTGAGAGTCTGGTTCCCCAGCCTGTGTCTCCTGATATGGAGATTAATAAAAAGGTGATAGATATTTCCCTGGTAGCAAGTGACCACACAGCTATGGAAGGTTATTCCTAAGAGGGAGGAGTGACCCATGGTCAGAGGGTTGGGATTGACAGTGATCCTGAGGGCCCTGACACTAGTGCTAGGGATCCTAGTATAGCAACTGAAGGGGACCTGTCCCATGCCTTGGGAATGTGTGAGGGGTTTGCAGCTGCTCAGAGGGGTGACCCTATTTTAAAGAAGCTGAGGGCTTGGGCAGACTCTGATGGAGCACAGGGAGGTGACGACTGACATAAGGTTTATTGGGAAAATGGACTTATGTATACTCAGGCAGTGCAGACAGAGGGAGGGATGCTAGGCAGGCAGCTTGTCATTCCCCAGGAGTATCGTGAGCAGTTGCTCAAAATTGCACATGATATTCCCTTGTCTGGTCATCTGGGAATTGCACACACTAAGCAGCAGTTAGCCCAGAATTTCTACTGGCCTAACTTAACCCAGCAGGTGAAAGAGTATTGCAGGTCTTGTCACCAGTGCCAGGAAATAGGCAATAGGGAAGGCAGGCAAGAAAACCCAAGCTGCCCTGATTCCATTGCCCATAGTGGAGGAGCCATTCCAGAGGGTGGGAATGGATATTGTGGGGCCTTTAAATACCCCCAGCTCCTCAGGAAAGAGATTAATCCTGATTGTGGTGGATTATGCCACCTGGTACCTAGAGGCAGTCGCCCAGTCCTCACTGAGAACAGACAAATTGGCAGATGCTTTACTTGGGATTTTCTCCCATGTTGGGTTTCCACAGGAGGTTATCACCAATCGAGGGGTTCCTTCATGTCGGACCTGATGAAATGTTTATGGGAGAAGTGTGGGGTGGTGCAGAGATGCACAACACCATATCACCCACAAGCCAATGGGCTTGTGGAATGATTCAATGGTGTCCTAAAGTCAATGATCCGGCCATTTTCTGAACAGTATGGGAGGGACTGGGAGAAATACCTTCCCCACCTGTTGTTTGCATACAGGGAGGTGCCCCAAGAGTCGACAGGATTGTCCCCCTTTGAACTCTAATATGGATGCTGGGTACATGGTCCCCTAGACTTGAACCAGGAGGACTTGGAAGGCAAGCACACCACCCAAGGAACTCCCATTATGAATTATGTCCTTAGGTATAGGGAAAGGCTGAAGGAGTTTATGGGGACAGCCCAGAGCAACCTAGCAGCTGCCCAACAGAAACAAAAAGTGTGGTACAACTGCAGAGCACAAGCTCGCTCATACATGGTGGGTCAGGAAGTCATGGTCCTTATTCCGGTCCAGAAAGACAGGCTGCAAGATGAGTGGGCAGGACTGTACAAAGTGGTTAGGAAGGTAAACGACGTGAACTACTGTACATTGTGGAGTTACCTGACAGAAGACAGACAGAAAGGATGTACCATGTCAACATGATGAAGCCATATGCAAATTGGGCTGACATGGTGTTTGCAGTGTGTAGTCATGGGGAGGGAACGGATGAAGGAGATCCCCTTCTGGACTTGCTGGAGGACAGCAAGTGGGAGCCCTCTGTGGAAGCAGTAAAATTGTCTCCCCAGCTGGCCTCAGACCAGGTCCAGAAATTAAGGGAGGTTTTAGCAGACTTTGCCCCATTGTTTAGCACCAAGCCTGGACTAACCCCCTTAGCAATGCATGATGTGGAGTCTGGGACACAGACGCCCATATGGTGGACAGCATATCGGCTGTCAGAGGCTGTCAAAAAGGACATTAGGAGGGAAGTGGAGGAGATGCTGGATTTAGGGATAATCCAGAGATCCCATAGCCCCAGGGCCTCACCAGTAGTTCTTGTGCCCAAGCCAGATGGCTCACCTCATTTCTGTGTGGACTACTGTGGACTTAATGCAGTCATGACGTCCGACGCCCACCTGATGCTCCAGATGGATGAACTCCTGGACAAGTTGGGAGGGGCAATATACCTTATGACTATTGACCTGACAAAGGGGTATTGGCAGGTAGAATTGACAGACAGAGCTAGGGAGAGGTCGGACTTCATCACTCTGATAGGCTTATTTGGGTGTAAAGTAATGCCTTTTGGAATGAAGAATGCCCCTGCCACTTTCCAAAGGTTGGTGAATCAGGTGTTAAATGGTGCTGAGGAGTATGCCATGGTGTACCTGGATGACATTGCCATCTTTAGTATCAGCTGGGAGGAACACCTATCCCACCTTAAGGAAGTGCTGGGCAGGATACAGAGGGCTGGGCTCACTGTCAAAGCCAAGAAGTGCCAGGTGGCCATGGGAGAAGTGACATACTTCGGGTATGTGGTAGGCCGGGGACAGCTCCATCCTAACCAAATAAAGATAGAGGTGATCTAGGCATGGCCCAGACCAGAAACCCAGAAGCAGGTCAGGAGCTTTCTAGGGACAGCACGGTACTACAGGAAATTTGTACCCAATTACAGTGCCCTGGCTGCTCCCCTATCTGACCTGACAAAGAAAAAAATGCCAAAGAAAATTACCTGGGGCCCAGACTGTGAGAAAGCCTTTACCAAACTAAAAGAGGCACTGTGCAGTGCTCCTGTTTTGACAAGTCCTGACTATAGCAAAACCTTTATAGTTCAGACGGATGCCTCAGACGTGAGTATTGGGGCAGTACTAAGCCAGATGTCCAGCCAAGGGACAGATCACCCAGTAGCGTACCTGAGCTGGAAGATACTTCCCAGGGAGCAAGCGTACTCCACGGTGGAAAAGGAATGTCTTGCCATAGTGTGGGCCCTAAAGAAGCTAGCACCATACTTGGATGGGCAGCATTTTGTGGTGCAAACTGACCACAACCCCCTGGTTTGGCTGACACAGATGTGGAAAAACAATGGCAGATCATTAAGATGGAGTCTTGCTTTACAAGGGTATGATCTAGAAATCATATACAGGGCTGGAGCGAAAAATCAGAACTCAGATGGGCTGCCTAGGGTCTATGAGGAGTGAACTGATTTGGGAAGCTCATCCCAAGTAGAGGACAGAACCCCCAAATTCAGTCTAGGTAGGGAGGAACTATGGCATAGACAGCCAGTTCTGAGTGCTGTATCATTTTTTTTAATATAAAATGTATTACTGAATGTCTCTGCTGAAAATCTGATGCTGTAGGAGTAACCTCTCTCGCCCCCCCAGGTTTCAGCTGAAAGATGAAAAGCCATGAGAAAAAGGCTGACACAGCATGTGAGATCACACACACAGGTTTTTAGAGACAATGTGTTACGTGGCAGGCCAGAAGCTTATTACAGACTTTTCTAAGTTAATTATAGCTTTAGCCACTGAAGGGGGGATCAGAATCCCTTTTACGATGTTCCAAAAGGGAAAAACCAGGTTTAGCAACCTGGTGAAAGGTTGTAAATGCTCCTGCGAAGCATGTGTAAGGGAGAATGCAGCATGGATCAAAGAGATGTCATTTGAATCATATGAGTTATGCTGTGGTTACAAAATGTAATACTTTGAAAAAGACATCTTGTTTTTTTTTTATTAGATATATTTTTATATATACTCCGACGGAGGAGGAGCTAGATGACCTCACACACAAGGGGTTGGCAAATACAGCTTACTTTAAGGAATAGTTTTGCTTTACTTGGACACTTCTACCTAGTCTCTGACAATGAAAACCTCTTGAGCACTTTTAAGCAGCTATTTAGAAAGACAGTCAAATCTAAGTACTGTAAGTAGGAATTTGCACTGTTGAAACCTTATTCTTTTAAAAGAGTTATATGTCTTGTGATATAACAGTTCTGTATTGTTGTGATTTACATATTTTTATCTACTGTAGTAAAACTCTTTTTAGAACATACTTGGTCTGTATTTGACTTATTTTTATTTGTAAGGAAAGTATATATGGTTAAAGCAGACAATAGACATAAGCTTGAAAAGTGATACCAAATTGGAAAGAGAAGCGTTTTAAATCTGAGGTCTTTATTAAAGTTTTTAAGGGTTCATCTCTGCATACCTGGTTAGGTGCCCATAGGCAAAGATATCTGGCGTGTACATTGGGTACACTAGCAAGAGGTTCACAGTTTGAATCCCTCCAAGACTTGAGACCAAAGGTTGATCCGAACCCACAAATACAGACAAGAGGGTTACCTTGTCTGTTAAACTGTTCACAAGACTATGCTTGGAGGTTGGCACTTTGGGAGTAGAGGGCCTGATCTGCTGAGTGGGTTTGTGACACTAAGCAGTTCGCTATTATCACCAGACCACTGCCACCCGATTGTGAGAACCCACTGCTCCTTCTGGGCTGGAACAGCTTTTAGAGAGCTGTCTGTCCTTGGGTATTCACTGCCACCAGCTGGAGTTCATTCCAGTGCCCATCTCCAGGTTTACCAACTGGGGTAATCAAATGTGCAATTGCACAAATCAAAGTCTGGTAGTGTGTCTCTCAGGTGGAGGATGCTAAACATAGTTTAGCTCAGTCAGTGGAAACCATGTATTACCTTAGAAAAATTACATCACAATCACAACTGCTGAGTAAATAAATAGCTTTTTACTTAACAGAAAGTGAACAGAGATAACATGATATCTATTTACAACACAAGAGAATAACAGTGATACAGGAAAATTAAACAAATGTTCTTAAATAACAGATGGCAAAAGAAAAAGGCTATTCTGTCCTTTCAAGAGAACACTGGACCCTATGCTAACTGCCAGCTTCCATGGACATAGCTAGAAGGGTAGGCTCCGAGCTAATGTTTCTCCCTCCAGCTTCAAGAGTAACCAACTGTAAAAAAAAAACTGCTCACTGTCTTTCAGCATCTTATATATACTCTCTTGAGAATAGGTGATTCCTATTCCCCCTTTGAATGCATTGACCATCCACCATGTAGGTATTTAATTGTCCCAATCAGACTGAACACCTATCAGTGATCAATTATATTCACACTTAACCTAAAGTTTTTATTTTAGTGAACCAAACCTTTTAAACTGTGAGTCTGTGTGTGGACAGGTCCATTCCAGATTTATGACCCAGCTCTTATCTAGCAGCTAGGGAGGACAGTGAGAATTCCAGTTTGTGGAATTACAGCTTGTGAGAGTGATTTTTCCAGACTGCTAAAAAATGTGTGTGGAATATCCAAACAGTAACTCCTTCCTTCCCATTTCTGTCACACCTTCTTCATTAATACTATATAAAAATAGGGATTGAACAGAACTAGGAAGCAGATTGTTAGTAACTTTATGCAATAGAAAACCCATTCTAACTTTTATTCTATTTTCAAAAGACAGACACCCATACTAAAGCAAGTCACAATGATGTGTTCTAATAGCAAGATTGGTCATGAACCCAAGGAAACTATTATAGGTGATCTTCAAATTAGACAGAGCTTTTTTGCTGGTTGCTGTATAGATGGTTAGGCCATAATCCAACACGCTAAGCAAAAAACTATGTGTGAGTACTCTCTTTGATTCAGGAGTCAAAAAGGACTTTGCTCTCTATAGAGAGCTCCTAATCTTTAGTGTATTGTTCTAATAATATTATTAATATGATGGTCAAATGTTAATTTGGAATCTAGGGTTATGCCTAAGTACTTAACACTTTCTACTTGTTCAACTATCTCCCCATTCAAGTCCACAATTTGAATTAATTCTGATTTCTTCCTCAGACCAGAAAAAAATGATGGATTTAGTCTTCCTTACATTCAATAACATCCATTTAGACAGTAACCATTTTTGAACTAGAAGGAAGTCACCTTGCACTGATTGCATTGCATACATGGGTTGGTTACCAATACTAAAAATGACGGCATCATCCATGTATAAAGTCATTGTTCAATTCTGGCATGTGTCTGGAGCAGAGTTCATATAAATAAAGAATATTGGGGACCCAATATTGATCCTTGGGGTACCCCACACTTGATGGCATTACTTTGAGAAAGAACACCATCAATTCTAGTTCTATGAACTCTGTTATTAAGATAATTGAAGTACCATTCCAAAACCTCCTTTGAAAATTTCAAAGCAAACAAGGAATTCAACTACAGTTTATGGTCATCTAAGTCAAAGGCCTTGGTGAGGTCCACAAATACAACAGCAACAGAGTGTCACTTATCAAGGGCATCCTATATGCAGCTTGCGAATCCCAATAAGGCCATTTCAGTATTATGTTTTGGTTTAAAACCATGCTGCGCATGTGATAGCAAATTTATATTTTCCCAAAAAATCAGATGTCTGATCAAATATGATTCTCTCTAACATCTTTGAAAGAGGGAGTAATAGTGAAACTGGTCGATAGTTAGTGACACTAGTAGAACAACCACTTTTGAAAACTCGTCTAATTATAGCTCGTTTTCACTGCTTCGGAAACACTCCACGACACAAATAAAAATTAAAAAGAGTGACCAATGGATAAGTCAAAGTATCAATACCCATCGTAATTAACATAAGGGGTGGGATATTCAAAAGGGTTGCGCCATGTGCAATAGGGTTGCGCCAGCGCAAGTCCGAAATTGCGCCATTCTGCAATATTCAGCAGGAGGCAGTTGCACCACAGAAAACATGCTGAGCAACAGCGCAATACTAATGAAGGTATGCACAACCAAAGGGGGTGGAACTATGCATAAAGTGCGCAATGCGATATTCAAAGGCTTGTGCAATGTGCAACAGTGGATCAGGCGGAAGTTGCGCCATAGCGGAAATGAGCCAAAATAAAAAGGCTCAAGGAAGAGGTGCAAGAATGTGACAGGGAAGCCACATGAGGCAGGGAGACAGAGAAGGCCAGAGTAACAAACAGTGCAGGCCAGGGAGTGCAGAAGACAGAAGAGGGGCAAGGGAAGGTGTGTGGGGCCACAGAGTGCAGAGGCCAGTAGGTGTACCCGGTGCAGTGGAGGTAGCAGTCAGGACAGCGGGGGTAACAGAGCAACAACAGCCAGGGAGGTAACACAAGCCAGGGACATGGACAGTGCCAGCTTCCACATGGAAGCTGTAATGAGGGGGGTGAGAAGGCATGCTTCAGGGGAACGTGGCCGTGGAAGGACCCGTCGGCGGTACGCCCCCAACAGGCAGTACCAAGCCTGCATCAGCTTTGAGCTCTATTCAGATGTTGAGATTGTGGGCCAGTACCGCCTGAACAGGGCAATACTGAGGTGACTCTGTGAACTGTGCAGTGATGTGATGCAGGCACCCTCACAATGGAGTCACGCTCTGTCAGTGGAGACAAAGGTAACAGTCTGCATGTGCTTGTTCGCCACGGGTACCTTCCAGAGACCAACAGGGGACACCACAGGCATAACACAGTTGGCCACGTCACGCATCCTCACCCAATTCCTCAGTGCACTGCTGCCACATGCTGTGGAGTACATCCATTTCCCCAGCACCGCGGCGAGTGTACAGCAAACATGGAGTTCCACAGGGTATACGTGATGCCTGGCATGCTAGGGGCAATAGACTGCACCCATGTGGCCATTTGTGACAGCACCTGGCCCCGATGGGGCTCCTATCGGAATCAGAAGGGATTTTCCAGTGTCAACTGCCAGGTGGTGTGTGATGCCAGTGGGCGCATCATCAATGTCTGTGCCACGCACCCTGGTGGAGCACACGATTCATTCATATGGTACCAATCAGCACTGTGCCATCGATTCGAGAGTGGGGACATCCCCACAGGACATCTAGTGGGTGAGTATGCATGTAGGATTGGCAAATTGGGGGCAAGGATGGGTAAGCCACAGGTGCCATGGGAGTTGCACACAGGGTTAGGGGCAATATGAGCCTGAACAAGACACTAACCTCCACTATCTCCACACAGGTGACAGTGGATACCCACTCCGTCCCTGGCTGCTCACACCCTACCGGCGCCATGACCCCTCATCGCAGCACGCTTGAGGCACATGCTGCCATGCAGCATCATCGGGCGGGTGTTTGGGATGCTGAAGGCATGCTTCCGATGCCTAGACACCTCGGCGGTGCCCTACAGTATAGCCCCTCAAAGGCCTGTGGGATATTCCTGGCCTATTGTATCCTGCACAACATGGCCAAAGACTGTGGGATAGCCGTACAGGTCGAGGAGGGAGACAGCGATGGGGACGCTGGTGACGCCAGTGATGATGGGGATGAGCATCCCCCCCTTGGATGGCGTGACTCTCAACTGATCCGGCTGGCCCAGCTGCACCAGGACACCATCACAGAGGAGCACTTCGCCCAACACAGGTAGGTCATGGGGCCATGTGCAACCAACAGTGGCTAGGGCACAACCCACATACACACAGGGAAACACACCAGGGGTGCATGATGGCAAGGGAAGTGGCAGGGCACAGAAGCACACACATACAACCAGGGAGGGGTGAACAGTAACATGCCACATGGACAGACACACACACACACACACAACAGGCACACAGTGCACAGGGGTCAGGTGCACAACAGAGCAGTAACACAGACACTAAAAACACACATGTCCACAGGCCACCACCACCACCTGTACTGTCCATGTACATGTGTCAGATGCTGGGCACCCTTGCACTTTGGTGTACAGCGTAATGCAGGCATCATCATGCACACGCACCTGTGGACAGCAGTCGGGAGGGTGTGCAGGTGGTCTGTGTGTCTGCGTGTAGGGCAGGGCACCCACTGGTGCACTGCCCACCGAAACACAAATTGCACACAGGGCAGCACCAGACAGGGCCCCCACTGGGAGACAGCTCAGTCATGTGGCACAGTGCCACGGCCACCTCGGATGCGTGGGTGGCCCTGCCAAGACCCAGCAGCACTGGCAGGCTGAGCAGGGGCCACATGGAGTGGCACCAATGGACCACCAGAGGTCCCACTGCGTGAACGCGACCTTGTCCGCACAGGGGTCTGCAGCATACCAAACATACCTGCGCCAGGGGTGCTCGGGATGCCCACAGCTGAACCTGGCGTCAACAGGGTGGGTGTCGCACGATGCCGGGAATGGGGAGTGGATAGCGTACTGTGCAGTGTGAGTGGCACATGGGCACCTGACTCTGTGTCCAATGTGGCCACGACACTGACCACTGCCTGTGTCAGCCTGTCGATGGCGGCGGTCACATCCACCCACAAATGGTCAATCTGGGACAGGATCCTCTCAGTGTCCCTGCTGTGCCGCTCCAGAGCCACACACAGTGCCTCCACGGATGTTGCAACCCGCATCTGCTGCTGTACTGATGCCTGCAGCAGGCGGGTGTGCTCATCAAAGAGGTCATCTGCCACATCGGCAACCTGTCCCTCAGGGTCTGGAAGGGCCTGATGTACAGCACCCCTTGAGAGTGGGTGCTGCTCACCAGGACCAGATATGGGTATGTCCACAGGTGGTGCACCTCCATCACCGCTGAGCCCTGTACCCCCAGTCCCGGTGGGTGACTGTTGCTGCTGCCCCTCCACCTGCTGTGCCCACAGGATCAGTGGTTCCACTGCTGTGGCCACAACTGTGCCAGTGACCTGCACAGCCACCAGTGCTGCCCCACTGGTGCTGACAGGCACAGCCTGGGACTGTGCTGACATGCTGGCACACAAGTCATAACCAGCTAGATCCATGGGCGTGAGCTGTCCTGCTGTGCATCCATTCTGTGACACACACATGTCAATGCCCATAGTGGTCGGTGCATCATCGATGGTGCAGGTCTGTGCCACAGCCACAGTGTTCTGGCATGCTTGCATGCCAGACCACTGAGACACAGTAAGGGCACTCCCCACACCTGTCTCAACATCAGTGAAGGTAGCCAGGTGTGCACATTGGTGCAGTGCATGCCAGCAATCTGCGGAGGTGGATGGTCCCTCCTCCAACTCCAGATGGCTGTTCGCAGTGAACAGGCCCTCCACTGCTGACCCCTGCAGATGCACAGGATCTGTAACAGAAAGGAAGGACACGTTAGTGCATGTGAACTACCTCCCCCCCGACCATGACATACCATGCAGTGATGGGCTACCACCTGTCTGGAAGCCACCTCCAGGAACACCCTCAATGGCACTGCGCTGCATGCTTGCAGCGAGCATGTCCTCTGCCGGTGTCAGCTGCACCACCTCCGGCTGTCCCCTGCCTGTTGCAGCACGTGCCACCCTGGTGGCTGCAACCTTCTCCTTCACCTTCCTCCTGTCGGTCCCCATCTTCTTTTTACACTTCTGCACAGAGCGCTGGTGGCTGCCGTGCAGGTTGACGGCACGTGCCACCCCCTCCCATGCAGCAGCAGGGGCCTGATGGGTGCCCCACCGTCCACTGAGAAGTGGCTCCTCATCCAGGTAGGCCTCAAACAGTGCCTCTGTCTCCGCCTTCATAAAGTTGGGCCTCCTCTTCCGCCCACCATCATCCTCCTCACCCAGTCCTTGCTCAGTCATTTCACAGCCTGTATGGGTGAGAGTGGTCACCTGTGACTGTGCAGTACACAGCAATTCTCTGAGGCCATGGTCCAGAACAGCACAATTCATACAACTCACCTATCAAGTGCAGTAACCGAATATGGCCACTGCAGAACAGTGTCGCATATTTATAGCACAATGCATGCAAATTAGGACTGGAGCAACTTTAATGAGATGCAAATCGCGCCGCTGCACCATTGAATGGCTGATCGGATGATTTGCATATGACAGCTGAATATCACGCTGTTGTGCTGCTGTCTGGTTGAACGGTTGAGCCAATGGCGCAGTTCTGTGACTGCGTGGTACACCACTGTGCATGCCCAGGTAGCTTACGCGGGCATCTGCCATGCTGATGATGTGCTGTGCGCGATAGGCAATTCAGGACGGCCACCATTGTGCCAGTGGCGTTACAGCGACGGTCACTACATGGCGCTGTGGCATAACTGCGCAATAGTCCACTGTGGCAATGGCACACAGGTGACCAATCGTGCTGGACGCATAGACGTCCAATGGTGCTGTGCGTGACCTTGCGCCAGAGACCCATGACCCTGTGCCCGACCTTTGCCCCCTTGGCGCTGTACGTATAGTATGTCTGCAGCTCTATTGCGCTGTTCGGTAACAGCACGATAGGGACTGGCGGTGCTATACCAACAGCACAATAGGGAATAGTGGAGTTGTATTGCGCAACAATTCCATGTGGGGTTGTCGCACTGCGGAGTGCCATATTGCCTACTATATACATGCAGGGATGGCATGCAGGAGAGCCCCACAATGGAGTTCAGTGGAACTTGCAAACCTGGTGGCCATAGTGGAGCCTCACCATGGCCCACTATTTGGGGATGAACCCCTCAACATGGCAAGAACCCATGTGTGACAGCAGGTGGCCACTGCCCTTGAGGAGGCCACTGGCCGGGGGCGGTCCACAGAGCAGTGCAGGCACCGGTACGGTGACCTGCGGAGGAGGGAGCCGGCACTACTGGCACGTCTTCGGTCACATGCCAGGAGGGGCATGGTGCCTCGGCCAGGTGGGTGAGCGATCTATGCACCTGTATGGTCCGTGATGGGTAACACACTGTAGTGTGTCCAGCACATGGGGGAGGGTTGGTCTATGGTTGGCTGTGGCGGTGTTTACAGGATATGTGATGTATGGGTCTGGCTGGGTGGGCGGGCACACTCATTGGGACAGGGGGATGTCTGCTTTGGGATTTCACTGATGTGTTTCTCACCTTTTGTTTCCTACAAGCATGGCAGAGAGGAGGAGGGCCCGGGCTGAGGTGCAGCAAGAGGTGGCAGCGGTGGCTGTGTGTGGTGTTGGTGGTGGTGGTGATGAACCACGACAGCAGCAGCAGCAGCATGATGAGGGTGAGTGACATGACATCATGAATGCTGTTGCATGCTGTGTGGGGGGGCAGGGCATGGCCACCATCCATGGACAACACTGCCATGCACGCGACATGTGACAGTCAGCACTGTCCAGTGGCACTGCACGTCTGGGAGTGTGTCAATGGTGGTCCATGCGTGCACTGGGTACATGGCTGTGGCACTGCCTTCCCACCGCGTAGCCACATCACTGTACAGCCTTGGTTGTGCTGTGCTGGACATGGGTGGTGTGTGTGTGCAGTGGCACACATGGCTGTTGCTGCCTGGTTGGGCATATCTTGTGCACGGTCACTGTGGGTGGGTGCAGTCCATCACAGGAGTGGGGCACTTGGCTGTATGCCATGTATGTTGGGTGGGCTTCAGGGATATGGACAGTCACAGCCATTGACTCTGATCCCTTGTCCTAGGTGTCCGGATCTTGTGGAGGATTGAAAGATCGGTCCAGCAGCTCATACAGGTGGCCATGGATTCCCTCGCCATCCTGAGGGACCTGCATCGCCATGGCGTTAGGCGCAAGAGGAGGCCCCGGGACCAGCAGCAGGCAGATGGAGAACGGACTGGCAGGCAGTAGCTGCCCATCACCTCCCCCCTTTACCCATCCCTCACACCCTGCCTTCCCTCTCCCAGTTGTTCAGCCCTGCCCCTTACCCACCCCTACCTTGTACCTGTACCCCCACCCCTGTATTGTATATATTTGTATATAGTTATGGTTGTTTCTATTGTTATTGTTATTATATTAATTGGAAATATATATTTTGTTATGAATACTGTGGTGGTCTCTGATTTGCAGCTGGCTATAGGTGCTCAGTTGCAGTGGTGTGCATGGCATCTGGGGTGGTATTGTCATGGGTATGTGTGTGTGTGCGTGGGGAGGTGTCTCTGGTGTGGGAGTGGCTTTCAGTTGGTCTTGCCGTGTGCTGCCACCCACTGCTGGGTGCTTCTGGTGGGTCTGGCTTGTATGGTTCTGTGGTACACGAGGTTGCAGTGTGATGGGGGGATGCGTGGGGATTCCTGCAGTGACAGTCACTGCTCATGGGTGGTGTCTTGGGGTCACAGTGCAGGGTGTGCTGTGCACAAGGGGGGGCTGATGTGCACTGGGGTGGTCCGCCCCCTTTGTGTGGCAGTCTCAGCTTGCCAGTGGGTGTGCTGGGGCAACATGTCCTGGCTGTGCTTTGTTGGCTTGTCCCCATGGGCCAGTGGATATTCCGTCCCTCCCCCACTTATGCTGTGCTTGGGGTGTGGGGGTGCATTGTTAGTTCTGCAGTGTGTTCCTGTGCCCGTCTGTGGCATGGCTGGTGGACCTCTGCCTACCTCCCTGGTTGTGCAGTTCTATTGCTCTGCTGCTGGGGGGCTCTCTGCTTGCGCTGTGGTGCCTCTGGACTGCTCAGCTGGGCTGGCCTTGTTGAGCTATAGCGCATCATATCTGCTCAGCTTCCCCTTCCTGGTTGCGCTATGGTGCAGGTTGTGCGATATTCAGACGTTGGCTGGTTGCGCAATTTGCCTTGCTCCATGTTTGAATATCGCATCTATTGCGCATGTGCGCAATGGACTTGTGCTTGCTCCTGCTATTGTGCACATTTTGGGCGCAGTTTGAATATCCAGCCCAAGGTTTATACTGTTTTGGCCAATATGGGTCTAGGATTATATTTTAATACATATTTCTTAACTTGGTGAGGTGTAACTCTCTGAAAATAGAATTTTGGATAAGTTCCAGAATCTGTTTAATTTGACTTATTATCTTATCTACCAACACAACATTATTTTTTCATTCTAGGTTGATCATAAAAGGGAGTTAAAACAATGTACAAAGGCTTTCTACTCACTCAACTTGTCCCTGCTTCAATGGTTACTGAAGTAATGGAGGATAGAGGTGAAATCCTGGACTGGGCAGGATGGACATGTCACTGTTGATATTGTTTTTAACCCCACCAATCACGATATTTAAGCATGTACAGTATGTGTGAGACTTTGGGTGTTCCCTGCTCCATGGAAGATGCCACGAACTCAACACATACTGTGTGCTGCCCTGGTGAGTTTCCCTTTCTTTTAAAGATTACAAGACGCTTATATGTATTTACAAGAGGCACAGTAAGCACCAACTCAGGAATCATTTAAGGCTGGTCTACTGTAAGTTCAAGCTTTTTTTTATACTTTGTAGCATATACTGAAATGAAATGGATCATTAAAATGTAAAGAAAAGATACAAGGAGAAAAGTAACCACTGAAGCAGGGACAAGGTGAGCGAGTAGAAAGCCTTATTACACTGTTTTAACTCCTTTTTATGATCAACTTAGAATGAAAACAATAATGCTGTGTGTGGGTAGAAAACAAACCTGTAAGTTTAGAAATGCATGTGATTTAAGGAGCCATGGGGAATGCAGTTAGGTACATAGTAAACAAGAATGGTTTAATTAATTGGCTACATCTGGATGGTGGATTTATCAGATATGAGGACTAAGAACTTACAAGTCAGTACATTGCAAGGAAGTTTTTATTGTTGCATCAGAAAAATATGGAAGCAGTTTAATTTGTGATATAACATGTATATGTGCTATGGTTATATATACAGGTTTATACACAGTTTTGGATAATTTTAACTGTCTACAGGGCATTTTGACTAATCAAGCTGTTATGTGAGACATTGAATGAAATGTTATATACTGTACCTGGTTTTTACATAGTTCTGGATGATATGAGCTGCCTGCAGGGCATTTTGGCAAATCAAGCCATTACATGAGATACTGAATGAAAAGTTATATGTCTGTTTATAGATAATGCAATGAAACCAAGCATCTGAGAGAGGCTGAGAGGTGAAAATATGAACTGAAAGACAATTGAGAGAGTAAGGTTTTTAAATCTAAAGAAGGGGTCACACATTTATTACATTATTACAGTAGCACATAAATGGATCTTTCTGATGAAAGGTTTTTTCTGTCTATGCACACAGATTGTTTAAGGCAAAAGCCAGAAAATCTATAAGACAGGATATGAATAGATTCAATATGAAAATGAAGTAAGGAAATAAAATCATTAATTTTACAATGGATTGATTTCACATTAAAGGGTGACTCATGCTATGTAATGAGGCAGGTTATAAATAAATTGTACATAATAGGGTTAATGAAGTATAAAGGCTATAAAAGAAGAATGTCCTGCTTGGATACTGAATAACTTAAAAGCTTGACATTTTAAAGGAGTGAATAACATATAACCTTTAATGCACTCTAAGATGGTGGTGGTGGTGGGGACACACTCATCTGTTGTAATGAAAGATTTGAATGACGTGAGGAGTAAAAAAATGCTTTTATATGTTTTATTAGAGTCAACACTATGTGGGTCTGAGGAAGTGGTAACAGCCATGAAACTGTCGCCCTTGTGACCAAGTGTGAAAATAAATACAAAATAAAGCAGTGTCTTTGCTGACAAGATTTTTTGAGCAGTAGAGTGCATTCTTTTTCTATTATTCAAGTCTTTAACAAGCTGGCCATCGACCGACAATGAGATTGTCGTATCTTTAGTTCCTCTACCCAAAAGACTATTTAGAACTTACCACATTTTCTTGGGATTACCAAATTATATCACTTATTCTGATAAAAAAAAAATAGATTTACTTTTTTATTTCAGATTTACATTTGTTTCTTAAAGTTTTATATTCTTGAAGTACAAAAATATCCCTGTTTTTTTGTACTGCTTCTATTTTTTATCCCTTTGCTGAATCAATTTCAGTAGACCCATTTATCTTTATTTGTACGTATATGCATTTCCTTAACTGGTGCTAGTCTTTCAACAATTAGCTTAAGACTAGTACAGAACATGCCCAGTAAAGCAACAATATTGTTACACCACTGCAAACCTGACCAATCACTCTCCCTACTTGCTGCATTCAGAATTTCAGAGTTTATTCTTTTAAAACTCCTAAACTGTATGTATTGGGGTGGATTTTTAATCCTCTTAGTTGTCCATTCATGTTGGACTGGGCAACGGTTACTAATCCCATCTTGTAAAACACCTGACCCAATGATTTAATTGGATGTGTGACCACTATCTAGTCTAGAGTTGTGGAAAGGCCAGTTTTATAATTTATTCACGTAGTATCTGAAACCATTTGTTGTATTTCCAAATCATAAAATAGTTCTCTGGTCTCATTTTTTGCTTCGTTAATCCAATTACAATTAAAATCTCCTAAAAGGATCCATTTCTGATTTGCAGGGAGACTCTTTTTAACTTTAACTATTAAATCCAATCCTGTTTCAATTAACTTTGGTGGAAAATAGATGCTGCTAATAATTAAATGCATGTTTTTCCCCATGAGTATCTTTATAGAAATTAAATCACTACCCAAATCTTCTCCCATTGTCTCTAAGACCTGAGCACTTAATTTGGTCTTGGTATAAATTAAAGTCCCTCCCCCCTTCTTCCACTTTCTATCCTGTCTGTAGTTATTGAAACCAGTCAGAGAGATTTTGTCTTCTATTTTACTGTGTAACCATGTTTCTGATAAACTTATAATATCAAAATTATGTTGTACAATCCAAGCGCATCTAACTGACTCAACTTAATTGGAAAACTTTGTATATTAAAATGCACAATTTTGAGAGTAGGTGTTCTAAATCCAGTTTCACCCTTTAAGTTAAACTGAGGCTCAGTATTGTTGTTGTTCTTAAACATGGGCCCTGGTTGGGGGTGGACTGACCCTGAAATTAATAACACTAACACTAATATCCTCCTAAATATGGTTCTGTTATAATAAGTTAATTAATTGTTCCTAATCAATCTGTAACTTTACTTCCTATATTGCATTAACATATTTTCTACTAGAGCGGGATCAAACATTTTTGTTGATGTTACATTTGCATTTGAAAAATAGATATCCCACTTATTTCTTACACCTTGCTCATTAAGAACTGTTGTGTGTGAGAAGCTCTAACATTTGTATGCATAGGTACCATGATCAAATTCTTGCTCAGTACCAGTTACATTGTTCTGCATCATTAATAAACTACTCATAAAAATATAACACCACATTTTAAAGCTGTTAATAACTTTTAGCTTAAAAACTCTTAGTAGAACCCTAGCCTGCAGTACCATAAATATCTCCTGTATAATCAACTATGTGTACCCTTGTTCATAGCTAAATTTACTTCTTATATAATTTACAGTTCCACTTCACACCACCATGACTCACTACTCAAGTGAGTTTCCATCTTACAAAACAGTTGAAAATATTATTTAAGGCCCTTCCTGGATTCAGACTATGCTGACCTAAATTTAAATCATTGATCATTTGCTTGCTAAGTGAACACACATTCTATGTGTCACTGAGCTGCAGATACAATAGTTGGATTTCCTATGATATAGAAGTTATATCACAACCTGCAAAACAGACAATTATGGCTCTAATCCCAGCAGGAGAGTTACCTTCACAAATTGTTGTTCTTACCTAAATTTACTTCTTGTATAATTTGCTATTGCAACTCCACACTACCATGAATCACCACTCAAGTGAGTATCCATCCTACAAAAAAAATGCTTGAGTCCCTGCCCTGATAATTTTTCATGAGGTACAGGTATGAGCCCTAACTGTTTTTTGTGGCACACTTAAAGGTGTGAATCACACTTACATTGTCATCATTACCTTAAAACTACTTATTAGATTGTCCCCACATTCGTAAAATATTTTCATCATTGTGAGTTTCTGATAGCACTATGATGTTAGCTACAGTATTGTTACCTGATTATGTATATGTTCTGACTGCTAATTGTCTTTTGCTACACACGGTACATATTACTGGGGCACTCTGATAGTAATTATCTCTTCTACTGTACTAGGTTAGATCCAGAACATCAAACACATTCAGATGCCAGAGAAAACCAGATCTGTGATTTGTCACGTATGATTACATGACCACGTGTTATTCCAGCACAACTGCACAGGTCAACGATACTTGAATTCTGAACCTCATTACTCAGGTTTTTAAATGCAAATCTGAGGTGCTGCTGTATACAGTAATTGCAATAAGACACTCCAAGGTGTGTGTAATTGAGGAATAACAGTACTTATCGGGTGCATAAGGCCCTTAGCATTACCTCTTTCCTCACTTCCCAAGGTATGCCATTATCCCACAGTAATGCACTCCCTGTCATGCCTTATTGCTTAATTATATATCAAGGCCAAATATGCCAATACTCACTACTGCCATGTGTTTGAGGTCCACAGCTGTGACCAATCTGCAGTTCCAAGCTCATGTTTCAGTTCAGTGGGTGTAAGTTTAGAGAAGTAATGGGAATGAATAATTCTTGGGGGTGTGCTTAGCCCTCCAGACACAGTAGATGAGAAAGTAGTCACTTATAGGATTAAGGCATCTCTTGAGCTGGTAAATCTATGTCAGCAGAGTGTAAGTATCCAGTCTAGTAGGGTGGAAGGCAGGTCATTGTTTGCACTTCTAGTAGGCTCAGAGATGAGCTGGTGAAGCTGCAGTTTGTTAAGGGTAAGTTCAACTTTTTTAGAGCAACCTGTAAGCCAGTCGACATTGAAGTTACCAATTAGGAGAAATTTGTGGTTTTTGAACAAGTGAACCAGTTGATTGCATTGGAGGAAACAGCTTGCTGACTTCCAGCTGGGGGATATAGATGCAGAAAATGTGTAGTTTTTTAAGTTGCCCCGGATGAGAGTTACATGACAGAATTCGAATTGGGAACTGGTGTGTGTGTGTGTGTGTGTGTGTGTGTGTGTGTGTGTGTGGTGACTATTTTGATGCATTAACATGCAGGTGATCCTTATAGTAATTTAACATTCTCCCTTCCCTCTTGGATGTGGCATGGTCAGCCCTAATGAGATTGTAGCCTGGAAGGGCACAAAAGTTGTCAGGGATGTGAGATTTAAGCGGGTCTCAGTGATACCAAGAATATTGGGTTTATTGTGATTGACCCACATGGTAAGCTCACTAAGGTTTTCAGTGAGCTGTTTAACGTTCAAACAAGCAATCATGAGCCCCTTAGCACCTATCCATGGTGACATACAGAAACCAGTAATGGGTGATGCCACAGATCAGGGTGGGGTTGCCAGTAGGAGGCCTGGGTTAGGTTCAGTGTCACCCAGAAATCATTAGGAGGAATACAATTAGCAGGGGGAGGGAACATTGCCTGTTCAGTAATGTCAAAGAACAGCCTCTCCACCTTAGTTTTAGGAGGTATGTTAAGTCCCACATCAAGGCCTTGGGTATGAGAAAATGGCAGCAGTCAATTATATCCAACTGTTGGGTGATGAGTATATTGGAGATTAGTGTTAGGCGAAGTGGCTGAAATTCGCACCGTGAAGTGATTCGCGTAGTAACGCGGGATCCACAATGTACTCCGCAACACGAAGTGGAGTACTTTGTGTCATTGTGGGGAATGCAGAGTTCATTGGAAACAATGACTTTTTCATTATTCCACTTTCCCCGAACCACTTCTCCACCAGTTTTAAGGTGACGTACATTGAAATCAATGTACTTCGCCTTGTTTTTGAGTTCCAAAGGTGAATTTTACAGTTCTTTATGGGATTGCAGGTCACATGGGCTCTAGATTGTTCTGCACAGCCTCAGTTCTGTATAGTGTGTGTGTAGTGGAAGATGGAGACAGTTTCTTCTCAGAGCTCTGCAATTCAAATCCTCTAAAAGCTGTTAAAAAAGCCTTTTTGGGCTTTTTTTTTGCATACAGTTTAGTACATCGATTATAGGAAACCCTCCTGTGCTCATATTATTGAGTGTTTATTGTTTGTGTGTGGATTTTAAATGTTAATTTAGAACAGTCAGTCTGTGCACTGTGAAGTGTGCTTTGGGGGAGGGGCGTATCTGTGGTGTAGGTAGCTTAACTGGGAGAAAAAGGCAGTCTTTCTGTTTTGGTTATAGTTTTCTCGTATAACTGTATTAATGTACACACAGTAATATTTCCAGTAATTGTTGACATTTTTTTGCTGATTGTTGTGGTGCAGCAGTGTATAGTTTCAGTTTGTTTAAAACATTTGGTTATATTACTAAAGGTTTTCAATTTGCTACACATTACTTGTAGTGTGTGTGAGTGTGTGTGCGATGCATGCCATTAAATCAAACACCTTTTATTGTGCCACAGAGTAATTGCAGCAGTTTGAACCTGCTATCCACCCCACCTGCATGAATTTTTTATATTGCTTTGTCGTATCTTTACTGGTAGTGGATTATTTGCTGCTGTGCACCAAGCTAACCGGCCAAAGGTATTCTTTTCCAGATTTGGATTTGTGACTTGTGAGCTCTGGTTCAGTAGTGTTGTGCCTTTGCATCTGCATCTCTTGAGTGTGCAGCGCAATCTTAATCTGTCTGTGCATTTGTAGTACACCATTAATTCTAAGAGACTTTGCATTTCTTGTTATACTGTCATTTCGTTTAATCAGCACTGGGGAATTTTCAGAACACAAGACAGTAGCATTTTGCGGATGCACATTAATTCTGGTGACTATGTGCGAACATTGTGTGCATGATGGATTGCACCATTAATTCTGGGAGACTTTACATTTTTTGTTACCCTCTCATTTCACTTCGTCAGTACTGGGGAATTTTCTGGACACAAGACAGTAGCATTTTGGGGATTCAAATTATTTCTGGTGACTGTGTGTGGCCACTGTGCACATGACAAAGTGCGCCATTAATTCTGGGAGACTCTGGATTACTTGTTACGCTCTCATTTCACCTCATCAGCACTGGGCAGTTTTGTGGACACAAGATATGAGCATTTTGGGGATGCACATTAATTTTGGTGACTGTGTGTGTGTGAAGGGCTGCCAGTATTGTTGCCACTTCACTTTACTTCGCATTAAGGTGGAATGACAACATGGAGTAATAATTACAAGGTGAAGTAAGCTTTTTGCATTGCCCACTTCACATAGCAGAGTGACAATGTGAAGTGCCCACCTGGTTAGAGATCCCCATGAGCGGGAGAGAGGATGGTGGCTTAATAGGTAAAATGACAACAAATGAATAGTGGTATCAATCCCAAAACTGCAATGTCTAGGCTGGGGTGATCAAATTACAGATGTGGGGCTCCTAGCAACAAATTGACAGCAATGAGGGGTAACCTGTGCTTAGGCTAGGCAGTTATCAATAAGACTTGTGCAACAGAATAAGCTAGCATCAGGGTGCAAACTGCAAAACAAAGACCCCAAGAGAGACTAACATAGAGTCCAGACTGAAGTTCAGAGGATGAAACTGTTTATGATTAATATGTTAGGGTACATTTAAACAGCACTCGATAACCTCAGGGCTGGTTTGTCCACAGCACCCCAGTTCCATTTTTCTTTACTATACATGCTACCTTCAGGCTTCCCTGCTTCCTAATGAGCAAGATGTCTCTCCAGGGTGAATGCCTCTTACTGTGGCTTCTCCAGAGAGTGTACTTTGTGTAGTACTGGCCGTAGTTGTGCAGGGTCTCCAGCTGATGGCCATAACCATGGCTGACGCCCACAGTAGATACCCTTATTCCACATCCCTTAGCACACTGACTTGCTATTAGGAGGCCTGCTTGCAGTGAAGGGATGATGTTTAAGGGGACAGAAAGACCCACCTCCTTTGAGTGATTGGTTGTTTGGGAGAGAGGCATGTACTGGATTCCTGAGTCGCTATGGCGATCAGTGGGGGAGAGGGGAGCAGTTGCTGAAATCCCACCTCATGATTCCATGCTGCTGTCTAGAATGCTCCTCCAATGTGGAGCACAAGAAGAACTAGTATGCTTTATAAAAGTTTAATAGTTTAAAGTTGCAGCTGCTCCATCAAAAGGCCTGCCTTCGCTGTGTTGATTGGCAGTTCGAGTGGGTTGGGCTGGGGTCCTGGGTCGCATCGGAGATCAGTGGGGGTCAGGGAGGTAGTTGCTGAAATCCAGCCTTGTGACCCCATGTCACTGTCTGGAGCACTCCTCCTACGTGGAGCACAAGAAGATCTGGTAGGCTTTCTAAAAGTTTGAAAGTTTTAAAGTTGCCACTGCTCCTATGTTGAATGGCAGTTCATGGGAGAGTGGCATGGGCTGTGGTCATGGATCACTGTGGCGATTGGTAGGAGGAGAGGATAGTGGCTAAAATCTCACCTCACGACCCCATGCTGCTGTCCTGATTGCTCTTCCAACGTGGAGCATAAGAAGATCTAATAGGCTTCATAAAAGTTTAAAAGATTTAAAGTTGCTGCTGCTCTGTCAAAATGGCCACCTACCCTTTGTTGACTGGTGGTTCAGGTGAGAGTCCTGTGGGCTGGCTGGGGTCCCAGGTCACTGTGGTGAACAGTTGGGAGTAGTTACTGAAATCTCACCTCATGACCCCGTGCTGCTGCCTGAATGCTCCTCGAACATGGAGCACAAGAAGATGTGTTATAGTGGAGCAAATAAGTGAATTGTGACAAAATCATTCCAGTCTAGTAGACCCCCTCCCAGGCCATGTCCCTCATCTCTGGTGACCCCCTTCCTCATCCCCTCTTCCAATCAAGAAAACCTTGGAGACTACCCTCCCTCCCCCTGATCATTTGCCCCCCCTCCTTCCTTCCTCCCTCCCTTCCGGCAGTCACTCATAAGCCAACTGGTGTCAGGCACAGTGTGCTAGGCTATGGGTGAGCAAACAGCAGGCAATCAGACAGCAGACAATCAGAGGAAAAGCAGCAATCATTTTTGTAAGCAACAGCTTCAACAAAGAAACAGAATTTGTCAGCAGAAAAGGACACTTGGCCCACCCAGTCGGTCCTGATATTCTCTGTAAATTCTGCCACCACATACCCTACCTGGTCTTCAGTGGCTGTCCTATCCCCCTTCCTCTTTTCTAATATACTGTACCACTATAATTATCTAACACCCCTTTTGTGAAGAAATTATTCCTTACATCTCTCTGTAACCCCCCCCCCCATCACCACCACTCCAGTTTCATTGCATGTCTCCTGGTCCAGGTGCTTGTTCTTATTCAAGTTTCTAGTTCTCAGTGTGCATACAGTATGTGGCTGAAAGTTTAAAACATTTCTGACTGCAGTGTTTAATAGTGTGCTGTAGACTATGTGTTAAGGAGTGACCAGGCAGGTCACAGTCCTAAGGAGCAGAGTATGTGTAATAGTGGAGGGAGTAAAACAAGTGTGCCAAAAAAAACAACAATCTTAGATCTTATAAAACAAAAATCACACTCTGTAAAATTTTAGACTGCATAAGGGTTACAGAGCATGAGTCACCGTTTGAGAGGGTGTTGGATAGGAAGTTTTGAACTTAGAAGGGAATCCTCGTGAAGACACTGTAAAAACTATTGGTTCCTTAAGTACCCATCTGCAGAACAGCATATAGATAGATTTTTTGCATATTACTTACTTCAAAACCTTAATTTATGCATGTCAGATATGTCAGCCACATCATCCTCCATGTTCTGCTCCAAGCTCTGTGACCTGCACAGGAAGTGATGCAAGCAAGGAACACACCTGCTTTACTCTTGGTGCATCTCTAGGCTAATTTGTTTGCTTTGTGTTGCTAACATTCCCTCACTGAAACAGGGGCACTTTCTTTGAACATACTTTAAACCATAAATTATGAGACATGGACCTTCTTGCAGCAGCACCATAGCATTCAGGTTAGCTATATATTTTTTTTGTCTATACCTGCAAACTGAAGCTGTTTCTGTGACACTGTCTTCCCTTCAGGCAGTCCCTGAAGTACTGTAGTACTTCAGGTAGGGTGCTAATGACAGTTCAGCTGGTGCTCAAAATGGATCCCCGATCCAAAAATGTAGAGAGTATAAAAACAGAAATGTGGCACTCAATTCAGAAACCATAACGGATGCTCTAAAATAAAAATGAGGTGAGTTTATTGAAAAGTCAGTTAGATGCTGATAAACAGATGCCCTGACTTGGCATCACATTGAACCATAACACAGCAGACCTCACAACTGTTCCATTATACAGACTGGAACGATCGTACGACACCCCCAATAATAGGTATATAGTGGATGATCTTTACGGTCTGTATAATGGAACAGCTGTGAGGTCTGTAGTGTTACAGTTCACTATGATGCTGTGCTATGCAGAATTATCACTTGCCACTCTTGGATGTGTTGGCTCAGATTCGATTCTCTATGTGCAGTATAAGTAATTGGTACTGTACTTTGTAGTACACTACAACAAATTGATGGACATTTACAAAATTAATACAAAAGCAAACGCACTCTGCTGGGTGCCACATCCCTACATTTCACTCCCAGCTGTCCCCCCCAACTCCCAATTCCATAGCCTGCCCCACATTCAGATCCCCCTTATTCGCCATAGTACGTGTCACTTGCACAAGCCACTTAGTCCACCTTCTGGATGGTCTAAGTGGAGCACCTTGCTGCATTCATGGCGGGGCTTGTAAAATCTCAAAAAAGTAGATGTTGCAGCCCTGCTGTGGCACAAGACCCCATGTGACCTGGTGCAGCCCGATCTGTGCCACAAGGCTAGCATTGTGCCACTTTGATGCAGAAGCTCCCCTTTCTGTGCAGAAAATGTTCTAAAATAGGAAATGCTACATCTGTTGATGCAAGGTGCCACTTGTGTCATTTATGTTTGATGCAGACACCTTGTGTCATTCCCTGGGCTTTGAAAACTGAGCCCATGTAGTTTGCCAAATTGGTGATGTGCGAAGTGTTGACTAGTGAAGGTTTTGGCAGGTAAAGTGGCGCTTTTCAGGTGAAGTCATATAAATTTGTTGGTAAACTTGCAACTTCCGTATGACTTTGCCTGAAAACCTGCCATTTCCCTAGGACAACACAATGCAAAGTGGTGAAGTGGGCACTTTGCAAAGTTATTCATGAGGGCAAATTTCACAACTTTGCCAGAACTTCACCAGTGAAGTAAAGATTTACAGCATCTCTAGTCCTCAATCTGTCTCTGCCTCATTGATGTAGTAGTATATGACCATCTATGCCCATTACATTTAAAGTGCTGAGAGTGGAGTGATAGAAAAGATGCCAGTGGACACCTAGATGACTATCATATTTTTCACTTGTAATAGAGTGGATATGAGCATAGGGTACCAAGCACTTGAACTTTCCCCCTAAAGAAGAATCTGCATAGGTTCAAAGCACTAGGCATTTGTGCTGATGCTCTGGTGCCACAATAAACCACTCATTCATTATTAACGTTGCTGTCTGTATTACTTTTTGCACACTGCACCTTTCTGTTTTTACTTGTGGTCTGTGACTGTTACCTAGGTCAGGAAGGTGCCATTTTGCAGTTAGAAAAAGGAGATGCATGGCAAGTCATGTAAAAGGAAGAAAAGACCTGAGGAAAAGAATGAAGGATGGCAGGAATATAAGGTGCTATAGTGAGCATTTTTAGGTGCGTGAGAAGCTTCTGAGGAGACTAATAACAGAAAATCAGCCCACTTTTTATTGTAATTTGCTGCTGATTTTACTTTTGCTGTAATTTGGGATCTGTTTTTGTTGTTTGTGACTGTAACACAGATTGGGTGGATGCAATCATGCAGACAGAAAGGGAAGACACACAGCAAGTCACTGGGAGAAAGTAAACAACTGGGTGAAAAAAGGAAGGACTACAGGAATATCAGGACTCCACCTCAAGTGTCCCATTGCATGAGTGCCACAAAGCAGAAGTGTGGGGTCTGAATAAGGGACATCTGCAGGACATCCACAGAAGGACCATATGACCGCAGGGGAAGGGACACTGGTAGGTGGCACAGGGTACTAATTGTGCAATATCCACAAAGGAAAGTAACATGCTGAGAGAGTTGGAGTGCTCAGTAAAAGGTAATGGCAATCCAAGAAATTCTAAATAAGTACTTACTCCCTCTACAGTTTGGAAGCACACTGATACGTGCAATGGCAGTGGTGATCTGAAACCTGCAAATATTAGTTACTCACTGAACAGGAAGCTGCTAAAGGTAAAGTTTGTTAAAGTAATGCAGTTGGTTTAAAGTGCAACGAATGTGCAAAAAGGCAGGTGAGCAAACAAAACTGCCCATAGGACCATTGTTCTGTATCAGTATATGATGTTTTTTCAAGGACCTTTATTGCACTTTAAATAAACTTCAGCTATTCCACAAACTTTACCTTCAGCATCTTCCTGTTTGGTGAGTTATTGATATTTGCAGGTTTCAGATCGCCATTGCCATTGCAAGCATCAGTGCATTTCAAAACTACGGAGGGAGTAAGTGCTTGTTTACAGTTTCTTGGATTGCTATTACCTTTTACTGAGCACCCCCATTTTCTCAGCATGCTGATTTGTTTTGGGGACATTGTTCCTTAGTCAGACGCCATACTTCTGCTATGTTGCTCCATGGGTAGAAACCAATCAGACTCATGGCTACAACAAGCTAGAGTAGAACTGCAATGTCTTTTTATTAAATTATGAATTTAACTGACTTTGTTACTCCTTCCTGCTGAAAAAGAAAAAAATCATTTTGTTAAGGTCTGCCACTTAGTAGCACAGCTAGAGACCGAAGGAGAGAAGGTCTCTTTCCCAGCCAGTGAAGATTAGTGAAGCTCAGCAGACAGTGAGGCTAAGGACTGGACCACACTTGGCGTATGCCTCCTAGATTTGCCCTTTGTGTCTGAGTTGTTGCTTCTTGTTGTTTCTGTTTGAGAGCTTTATATTAGCCAACCACTATTTCAGTGGTGGGTACAGCAGACAGTAAGGCTAGGGACTGGACCACTCTTGTGGCATGCCTCCTAGGGGTGCCCTTTGTGTCTGAGTTGTTGCTTCCAGTTGAGAGCATTCTATTAGTCAATCACTATTTCAGTAATGGTATAGCAGTACAAATGCTTATTTACATACAGCAGCTAGGAATTTTGGGTAAGTGTTCCAACTGCTTCTTATGTTGAGAGAGCAGCTACTGGCTGGATCTGAGCAGAGCGATCGAGGACAGAAGTTGCCTCTTTGGAGATAGGAGCCCAGACTGTGCACTCCAAGGGGGATTCAGCCAGGTAGAACTGCTGTCAAGGAATCCCTGCTTCTGCGCTTGTCAGAGTCTGCCTTCTCTCCATAATTACTCTCTCTCCCAGTCAGTGAAGATCAGTGAAGATCAGCAAAAGAAAGCAGCCGATGGCTGGGTCTGAGCACAGTGATCTAGGAGAGAAATTGCCTCAGTGGAGATAGAAGCCTAGACTGTGCACTCCAAGGGGGATTCACCCAGGTAGAACTGCTGTCAAGGAATCCCTGCTTCTGCACCTGCCAGAGTCTGCCTTCCCTTCATGATTGGTCTCTCTCCCAGTCAGTGAAGATCAGTGAAGCTCAGCAGACAGTAAGGCTTAGGGCTGGACTGCACTTGACATATGCCTCCTAGGGTTGCCCTTTGTGCCTGTGCAGAAGGAGATACATTACTACTTTATTTATGTGGCTACAAATTTCTAGCCTGAGGCGTCACACATTTTCTGTTTCATCGATCTGTTTTTGATCCCATATCATTATATCCAGTGGGTGTTCACCTTTATGGTAATATAAACAAGCATTTGTCAATGCTGAAAGTTCACTGTTGGTATTGCTATTGTACCAGGTGGGGCAGGACTACAGTTCCCAGCAGCCTTGGCTGCTGGCTTATTTACATGTGCTTGACCAGCGGCATTTCTCGCTTACCATAAAAGGTTCTTGTCCTTTATTGCTTGCTTTTGCTTTTCTGAAGACAATAAGGGGTTGTAATGCACAGGCAGGTGAACAACACTGGGGTGCCCAGACCTGCCATCTATGAAATGATACTCACAGGATCATGCACATAAATAAAGGACCGTAAACATTAACAAGCCTTTGACTTTTGATCTCACGTCATAGCTTAGGAAACAAGAATTATTTATGTTTTCATTTTGACATAATATTTCATGTATGTTCTGAAGAAAACAAACAAAGCTTAGGAAACTATTTATTTGTGTCCATTGTATTTTAATTCAGTAACATTTTATTGATAAAAAAACTTTTGACGCTTCTAGACATATTACTGAAAAATGCACCCTGTTGGGACATGTATAAACCAGTACTGTGTTCGGTGTTGTAAAATTAATAAAGTTCCTATATTTTCTGAAAGAAGCAAGCCATAATATTTTATCTGCAAATCATCTTAGGCAAAATCATAAAATACATGGCACCTTGGTGAAAATTGTACAAGTCCTCACAGAGTTCAGAATCATAAACATTGCAAATACCAACATGTGTACTGTCCAGAACCTTTCATATGAGATGTTATTATGTCCTTCAGTTTGTCCTCCTGAAATCTGAATCCATAAATTATATCCCTCAGTATTTCACAGTTTCACACAGAATGCCGATAATGTGTCAGTGTTTCAACTGGTGCAGAAGTGAAAGCCATAACACGTTATATTTTGACAGCTGCACTCCATGGACTAGAGTGAGTACTTTTCAGACTGTGCACTTCAATGCCTGAAACTCTAAAATATACATGAATTGTTTATTTCACTTATTATTGTTTTTTTATTTTACCTTAGGTGAAGACATACTGGTAGACTGATTTGCATGGTAGTAGTTCAGGTGGCAAATTGACAGTGTGTGTGCACGATCACAAAAGCTCATGCATGAGACCTGCATCTGTAAGCTGCATGAATGTGTAAGATCAGAATGAATGTACTTATGCTCCTTGCAACTCTACAGTTCCAATTTTGATATAGAGACAGGAAATGTAGTGGTGAAAGCAAATGAGCTGCCCCCCAACCCCATGGACCCGTTAATGCAACCAAGGAAGGACTGTCTGGTACACAGTTGGAATGATGCCAATTTGCAAACCTTTGCATCTACATCAGGTAAATAACATTACACAATTCTCAGCACCTAGGACAGGTGACAACCTGGGATAGCAATCTGAGACAGAAGGGCTATTTTTTGAGTTGGTGTTTCCATGGTAGCAGGTGGATGAAACAGAGAGCACTGACATAAGGTGAGGCACAGTGAGGTGGTGCTAGCCATGGATTTCCATGGTAATTCCCACAGAATTCAAATTCAGCAGTAATTGCTGCCTAAGGATGGTGAGCAGGACATGGATCACATGGAAGACCCTCAATTAAGGGGGGGTGGGTGCAGCCTTATGGCTTTCTAATGACCGTGAGCATGCCAGAGTGCTGGAGCTGTAATGGTACAGTGCAGGGGAGCCCAGCGGCAGGTGCATTACTCATGAGTAAATGTGTGACAGTGAGATAGAGGGGCCGGTATCTGAGAAGAAGCGGCAAGTTGGGAGGTGTAGCATCACAGGGGGCTAGTGGTGGTAAGAAGTGAACTACCAAATGCATCAGATCTGGCAGAAGTGAATGAAAATCATAGGTTTTTTTTCTAAAATGATGTATTTTGGCTCTTTTCTCCCTTTGCAAAAGGAGATAGAAGATGAAGAACTAAAAAAATCAAGTAAAAAAATATAGAATTTATTTCATGTTTATATGCTTTAAGTGCATGTGCACCAGGTGAATTTTTATTTTGTATTATTTTAAAAGAATCGTTTATGAAATCATAATAATGTATAGTGTAATCTTGCAACAGGTAACATTCATACTTTCAGGTGATTTCTGCTCCCATGTGGTTCTGACAGGATCTGGTGCAGATATGAAAACATTCAGACAGACTAAGGCTGAACTGTAAAGGCTCTGGGTTTGGCTTTACTAGCTCTGGGATGAACTGGCCTGGCAGCAACCTGGCAGAAGACTGGAGTTGGCTAAAGTAAAGCTGGGGGGGGTAGCTGTAGAGAGAGAGAGAGAGAGAGAGAGTGAGAAGAGAGCGGAGTAGGGAAGCAGCAGCCAGAGTGGTGGGTGCTGCACAGTGTGGGCTGCATCGCAGCTTAAGTGAAAGGCTGCTGAGGGAAGGGACTGGTGGGGTGGTTGGGGGGTGACATCAGTCAGGTTGTTCAGGACACCGAACAGCTATTTGCTGGTCGGTGTCCTGCAGATGAAAGGAAAATGCCACTGTATGATTGGTTCGACATTTTCTTTTCAACTAGACAAAGTTTCTGCCCATCATGGCAAAACAGCATCACAATCAGCCTGGCTGATGATTGGTGTGGTACTGTCTCGCCCCCTTGCAGACCACTTTGCATTGGACAGACAGTGTCATACCCTTCAAAAGCCACTCTTATAGCTAGACATTCGCTGCATGTGCATGCATGGCGAACTTAAAAAGGGATTTGTAGCACCCACCCCAAGGACCACTAATATATACAGTGTACATTAGATCTGCATGCCACACACATTCATTTTACAGTACATTCCACTTATATGCCATTCGGATATGTGCATTATTCGGCTGTATGCACAATTACGTAATGTTCCGATTTTTTCCCTATACATGCCATTATAAATCTTCTGCTTGTAGGCAAGTGATTTTTCAGTTGCATGCACACATTTGGGCTCAGTTTTTTTCTTTGTTTTCTGGTGTGACAGGTTGATAATTAGTGTTAATCAGTCTCCGCTGGACACACAGTAAGAGCTAATAGCAGCTAAATGCGGCAAATAATAGTAGCTAAGGAACAAACAGCTTTCTCCTGCTTGCCATTAATGATTGCTAATCTGTTACCTGAGTGCTTTTAATGCCTGTGATTAGCTCTGCATTCCATTCTTAACCCAATGGAGAAGGTTTCATGGAAGGTACTGTGCTTGGGGAAAAAAATCCAGCTTCTTGACTAGTCCAAGCTGCCTGGGGGGCCCCGTAAGGAGCTAGCTTGCAAGTTCGGTATTGACATCAGTAGTGTGGGCAGAATATTAAAACTTAAAGAAGCACTACAAGGACCACCATCAAATAAGCTATCGCTGAATTCATGGCAAAAAGGCAGTCAGACTTTGTTGCTTTGGCTCAGCAATGTTCTGCCTGACATATTGCAATGATACTCGCTCTCCAAAATTTATGATGCATACGAAACTGCCCTTTTTTTCATGCCACTGTTGACAGGACATTAACATTTAAAACTGAAGCTGTGTCTGGCATAAGTTGAACTGTTTTTAATGTATTACATTTATATGCATGTGTTTTGTACTCAGTAAACTCTTGAGTATCACAGCCACATCTGTCTTATTTATTTAGATAGTTGTATGCACATTTTTGGTTTGTCCCAGGTGTGACACCTTGACAGCTGGTTCTGATTACTCTATGATTTTTGTAATATAAAAGTCTTGTGTTCCTAGGTTGACCCCCCCCCCGGCCCCCAAGATTTGAGCTATAAAATGTTAACCTAAAAGCCAGGAGATAATTAAAGGCTAGAAGAGACATAAATTAAGGATCTCCTGTTTATGTGACTAATTGTAGCTTGCCAGCTGCAAGGATAGATCATAAACTTTTATGGCGTCTTCAGAGGAAGCACAGTTAATTGCACCTGGTGTTACAAAGCATATTACACCTCAGTGAGATCTGACAGTCATAACAAGTTATTTGATGCCTTTGTGAAGGCAGGAAACTGCTCATGGATGAATGAAGATACTGGAAAAGCACAGACTTGATTAAGAAGTCATATGGGGAAATGAGTTTTTGCTGATGTCACCTATTTAAAATACCTCCTGAGTGAAGACATCCTGGTTGTATAATTTTTAATAAACAGAGGAGGAGGAGCTTGGTGACATCATGGAGGAGGAAGGGTCAAGGACAGTTTTTAATTATGCTGTGGCTGACCTATAGAGACATTCATGTTTGGATTCTGAAGCTACAACACCTATCAGCACTGTAAGAAGATAAGAATACATTAGGTAGACAATTCTAAGTGTATGGTTGGTAAGAGTTTGCACTTTAAACTTTGTTATTTTAAGTGAGTGTATGTTTTGTGATATATTGTTCTGTATTTACATTTTACATTTTTATCTATTTTAAAGTATACCTCTATTTTAAAGAGACTGCTTGGTGTGCCTTCGAAATTCTTTCTTTGACAAGTGAAGCATATATGGTTAAAGCTGACACTGTGCAATAGCTTAATGGTAATACCACACTGGGAAAAGGTAAGAGTTTATCTGGGGTCTTTCATGGAGTTTTTAAGTGTTCATTTTGTACACCTGGTTAGGTGCTTGAAAGTGAAAGATATTTGGCATCCCCTGAAGAGCAGAATTATCTGAGCCTGCACATTGGGCATGCTAGCAAGAGGTTCACAGTTTGAATCCCTCCAGAACTTGAGACAAAAGGTTGATTCAAACCCACAAAACAGACAGGAGGGATACCCTGTTTCTGTTACCAGTTCACAAGACTGCGCTTGGAGAATGGCACTGTTTTACAGACTTTGCCTTCAGCATCTTCATCTTCAGCAAGTTAACTGGCATTTGTAGGTTTCAGATCCCCATTGCAGTTACTAGTATCAGTGTGGTTCCAAAAAGTAGAGGGAATAAGCGCTTTTTTCCTGTTTCTTGGATTACCCAATAATACAATTCCCCACTGCCTTCACACTCTCCTGGTGATCCCACTAAATATTGCTCTTAAAGATATTCCCAGATGGGCACCCAAGGACCCCAGTCCCAGGTGCTTCACACCCAGAGGACTGCTCTGTTTGATCACAGATGCCCAGATCTATACTCAGCTGACTTTCTGCCATATACTAAGTATACAATATGACATGACACACTGCAATATTTATAGAGGAATAATTGCACGACTTGACTGTGTTGTTAGGCACTTGCGCTGAATGCCTTCAAATACACAAGAGCAAAGTGCAATTATTCCCCATAATCACACATTCCTGAAGTATCTTATCACACTTATAAAATGGTTCCTTGTAAAAAATGCTAAAAATATATGTGGTTGTAATTTTCTTGATAGAAAAATACTGTTTTATTGCATAATTGGAGAAAAATAGTTCTGTGTCTCTGCTCTCCTGCACACTGTTTGAGTGCACAGCATTAATGATGTCGGAGAGCCATTGGTGCTAGTGGTGAGAACTTATTTTAGTGAGACCCATTGGTGGGGAAAATAGTGATTGCACAGTGGCTATCACTGAGTTTTTGGTCTTTCTGACATCTTTCAGCAAAGAGAAAGATAGCATTAGTAGAGTGATACATACTGTTATTGTTTAATGTAGCTCTGGTGTGAGGTACAGGGTGGGTGTGTTTTGAGAGTAATTGAATTATGTGAATTAAACTGTGTTATTTCTGTTGGCCCGGTAGTGTAGAGGATGGAGGTGCTGTAATGTACATTACCGCTCCCATGCAGGGAACCTGAGTTTGGGAAAGAGCTCGAGTCACTGGGGGTCACCTGGGGGGGGACCTGGGAGATGACGGAGTGGCCGGCATGCAGCTCTCCTGTCCTGGATTTGGAAGGTAAGTCTTTCCACTACTTAGCTGCCACTCTTCCCACTGCTTAGCTGCCACTCTTTCCACTTCTTAGCTGCCACTAGGTGGAGGTCCGGTGGTAGCACCGACACTCGGGGAGGTGGCATTACATGGATGGGTGAAGCAGGGCTGGTGCTCATGCACTAACCATGTTTGCTGTAGTACCACAGCATCAGGGGAGAAAATCAAAAATTGGTTGGCACACATTACATAAAGCCCTGTCTGCCTGCCTCCGTCCTGCACCGCCATCTGGCCACCAGCCCACAATCTGGATGAACATCATTGGGTGAGTGAGGATGACCCTCTCCTTCCCAGTCCTGTCATGAGGGCAATCCATGGGGGATTTTCAGCTCTGTGGTTTGGGGAGGTGAGCACTGGATGAGGGGAGGTGGGACCAGGGCTCAAAGCCCACCTGCATTGACCAACTGGAGAAAAAGCTTTATGAAAAAAAAAAGAATACAATGTGTACTTTATAAAAGTAAATCATTGTGCTAAGCTATTTTTTATTAATAGGGGTTTGAAAAAGTAGAATTCAGTGGTACTGGGATCAGGGTTCTGATACACAGAAGCACGCTGCAAAGAGAGCTGGAGCTGTTGGGGGAAGCTGCAAGGGATATAATTATTCAATACCTGTGTACAGGCTATTAATTTAAAAGAAGTACAGGGGCCACATTCACAAACAAGCATTTGTCAATGCCGAATGTTGCTTGCTTATATGTGCTGTTTAGGTATTTGGAAGTGAAAGTACCATGTCTAAGAACTAAGAACCCCCCCCCAAGACATTCATTGTATTATTACAGCAAGCATAACAACATAGTTCAGTACTTAGCTCAGTTAGAGAAATTAACAGAACTAAATTTATATTATTACAGAAATCCTAAAAGTATCCAATCTTTGCTTTGTGTCCACTCCAGAGACCCTGCTGTAATATAGGACCATAGAGAACCCTAGGCGGGAGGATGTGCAATTCTGAAGTCCTGGCAGAGCTCCATTGAGCTTGTTCATGCCCGCTCTCTCTCACTCACTCATTCTATATCTCCCGATGCTGCAGGCTGCCCTTTTGTACTGGGCTCCTGCCTGCTTTGGGGCCTTTTTCTACCCACAAAGAAATCCGCAGCTGCCCTGATAGAGCTCCATTAAGCTCGCTCACTCCCCGTCTCTCACTCGCTCGTTTTGTTTCTCCCAGAGCTCCAGGATGCCCTTTTGTACTGGGCTCCTGCCTGTATTGGCACCTTTTTTTGCCCACAAAGCAATCTGCAGCAGTCCCGACAGAGCTCCGTTGAGCTCGTTCACTCCCCTTCTGTCACTCGGTCATTCTGTTTCTCCTGGTGTTGCAGGCTGCCCTTTTGTACTGGGCTCCAGCCTGCATTGGTGCCTTTTTCTGCTCACAGAGAAATCCACAGCAGCCCTGATAGAGCTCCGTTGAGGTAGCTCACTCCCACTCCCTCACTCGCTCATTGTTTCTCCCGGCGCTGCAGGCTGCCCTTTTCTACTGGGCTCCTGCCTGTGTTGGCACCTTTTTCTGCCCTCAACAAAATTTGCAGCAGTCCTGACAGAGCTCAGTTGAGCTTGGTCACTCCCCCTGTCTCACTTGATCTTAATCTATCCCAAACACTGATTTCCCAAAGTGACTGTGCTATTCTGCGCTGGAAGTGTGAAAACTTATTTTGGCCAGGATGTGAAAAATTACAGCTGCACTGTTCATAAGCAGATGTGAAAAAAATGCCAGTGTTGAAAATTTGGCATGAGAATATTACTAATTTGCCAAGTTACAAGGGTGCGTGGAAACTGCATAACACACACTCGTAACACAGTCATTTTATGGACTTTCATCACAAAATTTTCAACATGGGCATTTTAGGACCTCTGCTCATGAACAGTGTCACTGTGATTTTCTTAATGTGTCCCGAACACTGATTTCTCACAGCAGCCACGCTATTCTGTGCCGCAAGTGCGAAAACTCATTTTGGCCCGAATATGAAAAATGACAGCTGTACTGTTTATAAGAAGGTGTGGAAAAATGCCAATGTTGAAAATCTGGAGTGAAAATATAGCAAATTTGCGAAGTTACGAGCGTGCGTAGCAATGCACACTCGTAAAACAGTAATTTTTTTGATTTTTCCCACCAAATTTGCAACATAGGCTTCTTGAAAGCCCACCTCATGAACACTGGCACTGTCATTTTGTTAATCGGTCCTGAAAGATGATTCCACGCAGTGACCGTGAAATCACCTTTCAGGACTGAATAACGCCATGACAGTGGCTGAGTTCATGAGCAGGGGTCCCAATAACCCCATGTTGAAAATTTGGTGCCAAACATCCCAAAAATGCCTGAGAGATGCACTAAAGTTGAAAAAACCTTATTTATGCCATTATACAGCTTACCGGCATTTCCTCAGTTCGCGGTCGGCTTTGAAGAGTGCAGATGTGTTCCCGGTCCACCGTAGATCATCACGCCGGGCTCCGGAAGTAAGTATGGGCTGAGGGGGGTGTGCGGAGGCAGGTTACACAGAGGGTGGGCGCGGGTTGGGGAGGGGGCAGGGAGACCACGAGGGACCGTTTTCTTTTTTAACAGGTTTAAAAAAAAAAAACATTGCCGGACGGTTTTTCTTTTTCAGTGGCATTTAGCACACTGGGGTGGGCTCCCAGCATGCCACCTGAGTGTTTTGGTAGGGAATCTGTAGCCGATGGAGGATTGTGCACCCCCGTTGGCTCATAACGAAGGGTTTGGGGACACAAGAGCCGAGGGGGATTGGGCCCCCCCTTGGCACAGAATGAAAGCAGGGGGAACTTATACCAATGGGGAGTGGGCTCCCCAGTCAGCAAGAGGAAGGGGGACTGAAGCCAACGGGGATTGGGCACCCCGTCGGCAAACTCTGCAATGAGGGGTCACTCCCTCATTGCAGCGGATGACGCTGCAATGACAAGGCAGCCCCTGATTGCAGCGGCTAAAATGACTCAAGGTGGTGGCACACTGGCTGAACTAGTGTCAGCAGCAGCGTGCCACCCCATTGGAGAACATGGGCCAAGCCTCCAAAGGCAGTGAGGGCATTGGCCACAACAGTGCCACACCTCCACAACCTGCTTCTGCAGCAAGCTGCCGCAATATGTTTCTTGCGCGTGCGCACAAGCAACATAAAAATCACAAAGGGCAATATAATCTTTTCAATCAATCAATCAATCAATCTTTATTTAACCAGGCGAAAACACCATTGAGAAGAACTCATTTGGAAGGTGGACCAGGACATAATGCTTAACAAAAGCACAGCAGAGTAACAGAGTACATAGTCGAAGGGATTTACAAGTGTTAGATTAGAAGACAGTGAAAGTAGGCATTATCTTATTTATTTATTTATTTATTTAGTTTTTGTTGACCGGGTAAGTGCACTAGACAAATCCTGCCTATTTTCAGGCATGACCCGGGGGAGGGGGATACAGATGAATGCCAACTGACCTTGAACCAGACTAAGCTGTTGGTGGTATTTTTTTAGTGAATGAGGGAAATTTGGCCAGGACACCGGCCTACTATATGATAAATTCATGAAGTACACAAACTATACATTCATAAAAAAGTATACATACATTCACAACATATGGTAAACACATCAAGAAAACATACATTCATAAAATGTACAGCAAATTACCACAGCACACACAAAGACATCTCATAAAAAGAGTGTGTCCAGGTGGTTGAGAAACCAGAGAATGTGAAAAAGGGATGTACTATAAGTGAAGAAGAAATAGGGTGGGCAGTCCTGAAGGTCACCCAAGATAGATGAGCCATACCCTTAGGTAATGGTTATCAAGGGAAGCATTTACTAGACTCTTTGAAAGAGCATGAAAATATTGTTTTGAAGGTGGATAGATTTATAAGGATTACCAATTTCAGGTTTTATTGTAAACTGCTCCACAAAATGGAAAGTGCATGGCTTATGGATGCCGGACAAAGCGTGAGGTAACCTTGGGGATAACGAGGATGGTATATGGCTGGCTTCTTAAGGAGTAGCTACCTGCAGCACAAATAGGCAGTCACTCTGTAACATATTGAGGAAGTTTCTCGGTAAGTGCTCTGAAGGTCCAGAGAGCAGCATTTTTTTTTGCCTTCTAAATGCAAGAGATGTCTAACCAACCAGGGCGTAAAGCATGCATTGATGGGTGGTGTAGGGTGCACCAGTGATGAACCTTATTGCCCAGTGGAAGAGAGTGTCAAGTTTGGATAAAACCGAGCTTGGACATTGACCATAGAGGAAGTCAACATAATCCAGGAGTGGTAAAAGGGTGGTTTGGACTAACCTTAATTTAGTATTCTGAGTAAGAAGGTGCTTAATCTGGTAGAGAAGAGCTAGTCTCTGTTTAAGTTTTTTCGACAATTCATCTACGTGATCTATAAACGTAAGGTTTTGGTCAATCCAGACCCCTAAGTATTTGAATTTAGCCACAAAGTCTAAGGATTTTCCTAACAACATGGTAATTGGAGGGACTAAGCCAAGGGTACAAGGATTGGGTGCATTAATTATTATTATTTTTTTTTTATATTTCTATTTTTCCCTTCTTACTGCCCCACAAAACCGCTCCATCAGGAGTCGCCCATTAAGCCTGCCCCTACCAGTGCCTACCTTGCAACCTTCAGTCCCTCCATCCAGCCTCAGCAAACCCCATGGGTGGGGTCAGGGTCAGGCAGCCCCGAATCCTTCAAGTCTTGTCAGGGTCTTGGGGTGGCAGGCAGGCACTGGCACATCGGGACCCGGCTCGGCACTCTGTCTTCCTGGCTCTAAGGGGTGTTTTTCCCTGTTCTTTAAGGGACTTTGCCAGCCCCTGATGTCAAGGCACAAGTGCCGATGTCTGCAACGTCCCCCACCTTGATGATGCAGCCCCTAGAGGTGATTGGTCTGCAGGCCTCCGCCCATGACCAATCGAACCCCCAAGGTGCAGACACGCTGTCATGCCCCCAGCTGCCACCAGATGTCACTGTATGCCCAAGTTGAATTCTCACCCTCCCCCGGGAGAAGGCGAGCCATTGTCGGACGCTCAGCCATTCTGCCCCCGGCCGACCCCTGGCTCCCCGGGTCCGCTCCCGAACCCAGGTCACTGGCATGGTGCAAGGTGTGGCATCCAGCGCCTCAACCCTCAGTGCCACAGGGCCGGCTGTGCATTAATTACTGGAGAGAAAAACATAACCTTGGTCTTTTTTGCATTTAATAAGAGTTTACGGTTCAGGAGATTTAGCTGCAGATGATTGAAGTCACGTTGAAGGTCCCTACTGGCTGACTCTGGGGTGGATCTGTCAATACAGAGGACCATATTGTCCATAAAGAGGTGAATATTGGCTGATTTGATACCTAAGTCTATACTGTTGATGTAAAGTGCGAAGAGCAGAGGCCCCAAGATGGAGTCTTGCGGCACACCTCTCAGAATAGCTTTCAGAGGTGAGAGGTCCCCGTCAGCTTTGACTTGCTGGTGTCTACCAGATAGATAACAGGTGAACCATTTTATTGCCAAAGAATCCAGGCCAATGTTTTTAAGAATGAATAGTAGCAAATCATGGTCCACCGCATCGAACACCTTACTCTGGTCAAGAAATAAGGCACACGTGAAATTTCTTGCATCTAAGACTTTGTGCCAGTTATTAGAGATCTTTGCAGAGCTTATACCCAGTTTTCAAAATGTGCTATTCACAGTTGGATAGTGCACCATGCTGTAGGTCTGTGAACAAGGCTAGGTCACATTGGCAATAACCCCTTTATCACCAGTACTACCCCACTAGTGCCGCCTCGACCCACAGCCAGGTGAATGGCCCTGCAACAGACAGCACCAGTGCTCTATTTCCAGTTTATGAGTGCACCTATGTAAATCAGCATATTGGAGATGCAGGATGATAGGTGTCCATTTACATAGGCTACCTGGAGTTTAACATGCCCCCCGTCCCTGCCCTACATGCAGACACAGTCCCTGTTGCAGGCTATTGGTCCCTCCCTCTGCCGAGCGACAGCCTAAATATAGAAAAAAGATATATAACTGGTGGGTAGTGGTCCCTCCCCCCGCTGATTGCTGACCAGAGAAAAATAAATGGATGCTTCTTGGTGCCTGTGGTTCTCCCTAGCCCCCACCAGTGACTACCAATCTGATTATAAAAAAAAAAGATGTATCTCTGGTGGCTAGTGGTCCCTTCCACCACCTGATCCCTTACTGACATATAAAAATGTGTGTGTCCTGGTGGCTAGCAGTCCCTCTCCCCACCCGTTCCCTCGTCTGACATATAACAAACGTGTCCCTGGTGTCCAGTGTAACACCCCCATCCTGATCCCCTGTAGAGTCATGTGTAACATTTCCCTGGTGGTCTAATGGACCTCCCCATCCCTGGTTCCCTGTATTGTTAATGTAACCCTTTCCCTGGTGGTCTAGTGGACCTCCCCAATGCTGGCAGGTAGTGGCCCACCACCCCACTCCTCCACATCCTGACCCCCAGACAATGACTTGCACAGCCCTTCTGCCTCCACTATGGCCAGCTGCCGACTGAACTGTCACTGAGCATGTACCGTATACAGTATGCACTCTGTGACAGCTCAGTTGGCGGCCAGCTATGATGGAGAGAGAACTGTGCCAGTCACTGAATGGGGGTCAGGATGGGGGGAGCTAGGTGGTGGGTCACTGCCTGCCAGGGTGGGAGGGTTGGGGTAGACCACCAGTGAAAGGGTTCCATTAACTGTGCAACAGGGATTAGGGATAGGAGAGTGGGGTCCTAGACCACTAGGGAAATGTTTCACTTGACTCTACAGAAGATTGGGATGGGGGTTACACTGGACACCAGAGACACTTCGTTATATGTCAGGTGAGGATCTGGATAGGGGAGTGACTGCTAGCCTCCAGGGGACACATTTTTATATGTAGGCAAGGGATCGGGTGGGGGGAGGGACCACTAACCACCAGTGTCTATTCTTTTTTTTTCTCGGACCAGCAATCAGCAATCACGGGGAAGGGGACCATTAATCACCAGGAAAACATCTTGTTTTTTTATAATTGGGCCAGCAATCACAGGTGGGAAGGACCACTGGCACCAGGGAGTATTCATTTATTTTTCTCAGGCCGGTGATCGGTTGGGGGAGGGACCACTAGCCACCAGGGTCTATTCTTTCTTTCTCAGATTGGTGATCAGAGATCATGGGGGGTGGTGGTGGAGACCATTAGCCACCAGGGATACATCTTTTTTTTATAATCAGGCCAGTGATCGTGGAGGGGATCACTGACCCCAGGGACTATTTATTTATTTTTCTCGGACTGGCGATCAGCAGGAGGAGGGACCACTAGCCACCAGGGATACATTTCTTTATATATATTCGGGCCAGTGATGAGCCGGGGGGGCACCACCTCAGTACCTTTGCCAACCACTAAGGTTGTGTGGGTTTAATGCAAGGTCTCGGTCGGTGGTATTTGCTCCACGCAAGGAGGCCCCACAAGAGGTTCTTGAGCAGAGCACATGCTTAGTGAATCGGACAGTGCAGATATTCTTGTCCCCTTCCCCTCATTTGCATTGCGGTCCCCACAACAGTTTGCACCAATGCAAACCCAGTTTGAGCACACAAACTGGGCTTTTGTGAATACTACATCGGTGCAAAACCTGGTTTGTGCTGCGAAAAACTGGGTTTGTGCCAATCAATGTTTTGTGAATCAGGCTCTGAGTGTATAATTATGGCCAGATAATCATAAGCTTGTATTGATTTCATCTGATGACTTGATTTTTCTTAATCATTTTATAAATTGCATTTAAGCTCCCTCCACTAAGATTACCTGCTGGGAGGTGCATTAATGCCCCAGTACACTCATGGGGCTGGAGTGGGTTATTGCACATATAAAATGGAACATTTTTTCAGTGGAAAAAAAATTATAACTGCTTAATATAATTTAAAATCATTTTTCTTTTCACTGTGTCTGTCTGACAAGAAAAATAGTTCATTAGGGAGCGGAAGTACCTTCCAGTCAAGCACTGGCTTTCATTGGTTGCCAGTTGTGTGTGGGTGGATTATCTAAAATAAAGAGCATGGCGACTGTATTTCTCGCTAAGTGAAAGGGTTTACTATGAGGAATTATCTTAGCTATTTTAAGTAATTTAGAATATTTGTTAACTTTGCCTTTCATAAGTGTTTACTGGCTCTGTTTCTGAGTGTGCTGAACTGAAAGCTGATGCCGTATTCAGCCAATTCGCTGGCTGATGGTGGCCAAGGTAAGGAGCACTGGTAAGCCCTAGGATATTAGTTTTATCCCTTTTACAGCAACTATGTGTATGCTGAGGATTAATGAATGGCCATGCAGACCCAATCCGCCAATGGGGTTGCACGTTTTATGCAACCCATTTTATAAATGCCAGTATTAGCATGGTATCTGCTGGTAACCAATCATTTCTCCCTGCTGGCAATTAAGGGTTATTACATAAATATGCCTTTCTTTGCTGTATCTGTGATGCTTGTCATGACATATAGTATAAAAAAATGCAAACAAGTTTACTGTATATGAATGACCAACACTAGAAAATATTTAGAAATTACTTAATTTATCTTAAGGGTTGCAAAGCAGCTATAATTTTATTGCAGTGTGATTCCTTTACACAGACTGTTTCACCTTAAAAGTATATATGCTAGTAAAATAAGTGTGCATTCAGTTGCACCTGATGCCTTTACATGCTTTCTTCATCAATGTTTACTTTGTTGTTTTAAATTCACTATGCAATTTTAGAATCCCTGTTAGCAATTAGATAAAGCACTTTCTGCATGTCAGTTTATCCAATTATTTAAACAGATTCAGAGTAAATTCATCTCTTATGAATTGAACTTGAATATATAATTACTGTTATCATGTTTTTGAATGACAATTTGCATACTAGGGGGTATTAATGATTGGCTAAAACTTGTCAAGGTCACCTCTTATGTAGGTTTTAGTAGAGAAGCGCCGGGTCATGGCCTGCGGATAGCCTCAGGACCAATGCATTGTCTTCACACTTTAACACTACTGTATTCAGACAAAGCAGTTTGCCTTGAAGGAGGACCACTGCACTACAACATAGAAGATGATGTCAGGTACAGTTCGTTTATGAACCACTTCATGGTGATATAAACAGCTTTTGTAAAAAAATGCAAACTTGTCTGTACCTGAAGATTTCCAACAATGGCATTAAAATTCTTTATGAATGCAGTGAAAGTATTTTGACTTTCTGGATCTGAGCTCCTGATGGTGTGTAATAAGACCATTTCAGCTTGCTGCTTTTATCAGCTTTGCATCAAAGCTGAGGATATTTTCTGTGTGTTCCGCACTCTGCAATAAAACAAAACGTCTTTGCAATTCTAAAGATGAATTAAGTAACTCTGGAATATTTTCCACATGTAGTGAATGTTTCTCAGCTTGGCCGCCCTGTATAAATGAAGTGTAAACCAAATGATGTAATGAGAGTCCGTGTCAGGTGTTTGTTCATAACTCAGTGCACATATGTGAATGTGTAAGTTTCAGTTGTGGCCAACAACAGTCTCTTCCAAGGCCAGGTCAGAGGAGCTTTCCATTGACGTGAACTTCTTTCTGCACAGTGAAGTAAAACAGACTTCAGTGAGGGAGCACTGGGCCTGTGAGCACCTGGATCACTTTCCCCAGGAGAGCTTTTGTAATCATTTTGAAGTAAGCAGACCTGCCTGTGTCATTGACATCCTGTGGGAGAGTCACAGATTTCCTTTTTCACCACTTTGCCCTCAGATGCATTTTGCCACAGCTGTAAAATAACTGGTCCTCCTGCTGTGCACATGCAGAAGTGGGATGCATAATTATTTGCAGTAATCTTTTTATGTTATTTTTTCCCACAAGGTTTCCATTACTTATTTAGTATAACAAAAAATTATAGTAATTCAAGGTCAGAATGGACTCTAGGTCCATCATGTCCACCCCCCCGCCCTGTTTCACAAACAGGGATGTAATAAGTAGGCGGTACAAACATGCACCAATTTATAGGGATTCCAACCCACTCTGCTACCCCGGGTACTCAGTGAGTCCCTTGGTAAGCTGAAATTTTTTCCAGGCTTACTGTAAAGGCCTGTGCTATCTTCATGTTCATTGTCTTCACTGGTAGGCTGTTCTATAGGTTTACCACCCTCCGGAAAGAAAAATGCCTCCAAATGTTACATCTGAACTTACCACTCATGAGCTTCAAAGCACATCCCCTCGTCCTGCTGCATGACACCAGATCAAACATCTCTGACTCTTTGATCTTTCCGATATCCATGAGTATGTGAAAGCCTGAGATCATTTCTCCTCTCAGACCCCTTTTTTTCAGGGAGAATATGTTAAGGGCTGCCAGCCTCTCTGATTAGATTTTGTGCTACTATACGTAACCTCTGATCCTTCTAGTGGCCCTTTGTTGAATTCTGCTGGCTGCTTCCGTGTCCTGTTTGTGTTGAGGAGATCAGAACTGCATATAGTAGTCCAGAGGGTCCTGACCAGGGCTTTATAAAGTGGCAGATCTACTTCTCCTGCCCTGCTGATCAGACCCCTTTTGAGGCACCCCACCATTCTGCTGCTGGCCTTTTGGGAAGCAGTCGCACACTGATTGTCCTGTTTTAGACCCATATCTATTATTACTCCCAGGTCCTGTTTCTGGTTCAGTTCCACCCCCCCCCCCCATCTCACCCATCCCAGCAATTTAACTTGATACAGGGATGCTGTATAGGCTAGTGTTAGACTGCAGAGATGTGAGCTGTGAGACCCAAGTTACAACTGCCCTTCACTCACTGTGTGACTGTGAGAAATCACTTAGCCTCTCTGGACTTAACTTTGATTCTTCTTTTTGTCTCTGTACTTATCCCCTGCCCCCACCTGAGCTTTCCTTAGAACAGCAGCTCAACAAACACTGGGACAGTGCAGCAGTGCAGCCCCTTTACTGCTGCCTACTGAACTATTTTTAACATTTTATGGAACTATTTAAAATGTTTACTTTAGAGTTTAAAATTTCCCCTTCTACACACGATAAAGATCATTGACCTTTGACTCCATGCAGTCTGGCTTACTCATGCACACCTTTCATAGCATTGCACAGGGCCTATACTGTGAGCCCACCTCTTCCATACACAGTGTTTCCTAACTTGCTGTGTTATTTGTTGTCTGTTTATTTTATGCTTTAATGGAATTCAGGTCCCTTGAAAGTGAGCATTTCTTTATCCTTCGCTACTTATTTGGCTCACAAAATTTGAAATAAAATGAAATAACTCTTTTCAAATGTATTTGGGGCCTGACTCTGAGTGGCAATTTTTTTTTTGTCTGAAAACAGGGCACCATTTATGCCAATGTAAAAACTGCAGATACGGGGACTGGGCCAGGAGGCAACGACTGTCTGTGCAAGTGAACAAAGCAAATTAAGGTACCAGTTGTTACAGTGCACAGTTTTATCACATGCTGTACACGTGGTGTGGCAGAACTGTGGCATTAGTTAGGGGCCAGTGCTAATGTGCTGTACTGGTTGCACCAGCAGTACTTGGTAAAGAGAAGGACATTGCATGCAATTTACATGTCAAATCTCTTCTCTTCTGCACACCTGTGCCTTTTGATATGCACCGGCAAGTAAGGGCCCCCAGACCTCTTCTGAGTGTAGCATGAGGTGGTTGTAAGCAAGAGTTCACACTGATTTTGCAATAGTCCCTTATGACTGAGAACTGAGGCCCTCTGTTTGTACTTTTGATAGCTACATCTCTAAACTGCCTGCTTTAGAAATCAGGGTCAGGGCTTATAAAAAGCAGGGATGAAGGACCAAAGCCAGGGACAAATGACAAAAATCAGGGATAAATTGCAAAAATCCATGGTAAATGGTGAAAATCAGGGATACATCTTTAAAAATGGTCTAATCAACTCAAGAAGCTGTTAAAATATATAGCTTAGTGTGGAAAGCATCTTATGAAGAAAATCTAGATGGTTGCACTGATATCTGGCAATATTTTGTATTTTAAATTCTTACTTTTCAGCGGCAGAACTATTAGGAGTGACAGAAATATTACATTAAGGTGGGAAAGAGGAAATTATTAAGGCAAAATCAGGGACATCCCTGAAAATCAAAGACAGTTGGGAAGTATGGATCATAATAATCATATTTTTGTGATGGAACATGGAAGTCCCCTGTCTTTTTGAGATACCGTATTTGATGCCAGATTTAACCACTGGAACCTGGTGGTGGTGGTGGTGGTGGTGGCGGTGGCGGTGAAGGGGAGGAGATTCAGGAGGGACATGAGGACATTTTATTTTACAGAGAGAGCAGCTGAGCCATGGAAAAGCCTGCCAGCACAGAGGAGGTGGGGGGCACCAGAACCATTAATTGTTTCAAACATGCTTGGGATAGAGTGCAGAGCTTAGTGGTTGACTCAGGAGAGTAGTAATAAAACAGGGCCCAAGTGCATGGATAGAGTAGACAAAGATCCTGTATTGACAAAAGGTCTTGAGGTATAATAGGGTATTAGAGGCAGACTAGACGGACCATTGCCCCTTTTCTGCCATCATTGTCTGTCCATTATTCATTTACAATACTTACAAAACTGAAAGGTTTCTTTTAGTTTGCACTGACAGGTACCACTACTGTGGTCTTTTCCCACCTTGTAAGTCCCCCCACCTGGACCACACCAGGGAACAAGCTGTACACTCTCCTGGTCAACAAATTGTAACTAAATAAAATAAACTGAGAAAACTGAGTGTTTCCGCATTCGCCACAGCCAATATAGAACAGTACAAACAGAATAGAAACCATACATTTGTATCCTTTAGAAATCGTACTCTCCCTGCTCAAACAGGAGAAATCACAGAAGGTCATCAAATAGCTTCTTCCTGCTGTTACTTTTTTTTAATATTTAGCCTTTATTGCTGGTGCAGAAAGGGCTTATTTAGCAACAGCTACAGTACATGAAGAGATCCCTTTTGCCCAGAAGCCAAGATTTATTTAGAATTTGGCTGAAAATGTACATTAAGCCAAAACTCATTTCTGGGTTTTACCCGGAAGCACAGAGTTTGTCTCAGAATCTGATAGATTTCTTCGACTGGGTGACCAGGAAAATAGATCAGGGGAGAGCAGCAGACATAGTCTATCTGTACTTTATGAAATGTGCTCTATTTTTTTACAAACCTGATTGGTTGCTAGCCATGCACTGAAAGTGTCTAGCGCATGGCTAGCAACTAGTCCAGGTAAGCTTCATACAACACTGGCTCTAGGTATCAGAGCCCCGAGTGGAACATTCGCATTACCAACCACCGCCATTTTCTCAAACTGCAACAGAAAGTGAAAACACATACCTCACATACCAAAAATGTCATTTGCCACCTCGGAAGGGAGAGTTTCTTTTGATGTTTCCCTAAATGAAGAGCAATTATGCTGGCCCCGTGGCACTGAGGGCTGAGGCGCTGAATGCCACATCTCCCACCAGGCCCATGACCTGGGTTCAGGAGCAAGCTCAGGTTGTCAGGGGTTGGCAGAGGAAGGTAAAGGTTCAAGCGTCCAATGACAAATCTCCTCTCTCGGGGACAGGAGGAATGTTGTCCCGCTCCTTGGCTGCTTCCTGGTGGATGCCAGGTGGCAGCATCAGAGTTAGGGAGGCAAGAGTGTGGCTATGTGATGCGTGCATGCCTCCATATATGTGCGTTCATGATCACGAGAGGGGAGGGACAGAAAGCAGAAAAAGGAAGGGCAACCGCAGGCTCCATGAAGCCCTGCCAGCTGATCAGCATCCCACTTCACAACCAGACTGCCCATAATTACCCCAATCTGGATTGTGTCCTGGGTGGGGGGAAGGATGGCTCTGCCCCTTCCTTCCCTGCCACAAGCAGAAATCCATGGGGGAATGGGGCTCTGGGGTACTGGGGGAAGTAGTGAACAGTCCTAGGTGGCTGGAAGGGTGGAGTACCTTGCCTGTGGCCACCCGGGGGATAAACAGAAGATGGAAAAAAAAAAAAGAAGAGCAGTTTAATCTGTTCTTTGAAAAGGGAGAAATTCAGCCACAACAAATAAATACTCCAACTGAAATTGCCGAAACCGAACCGCAGACTGAAGATAGCAATCCCGAAACTGTCAAGGCAACCACCACTCAGGAAACGGCCACTGAAACCTGAAACCACTCCCCAGGCAGCTCAGCAAGCAGAGGTTCAAATTACAGATGGAACTGCCACAGCGGAAACAGACACACAAAGCCTTCCTGTGAGAGTGCAGGAACCTGATCCAGAAACTACAGAGGAAACTACTGTCCAGGAAACCGCCACAGAAATCGTCCCTCACACAACACAGCCACCAGTAAGTGCTAGATTCATGTCACTCTCTGAGCAGCAGCTTAATAGTAAAGAAGATGCTCAATGAGTGTAACACAGTCAGAGCAGTTGACTGGGCACTTAATGTATTTAAAGAGTGGTGTAACCATAGAAACGTGTCAATTAACATGAAATGAGCTACAAAGGCAGAACTTCAGGCATTTTTATGCTAAAGCATGGACCACAACAGGCACAGAATAAATATGCTCTTACTGTTCCCTAAGAGCAGCTTTGAATAGGCATCTAAACTCTTCAGCAGTAGGGAGGAATGTCAATCTAATGACTGACCCTGAGTGTGTCACCTCAAACCATGTATTCACTTCATGTCTCAAACAGTACAGGAGGCAATCAAAAAACAGATGTGTCAAAGCACCACAAAGTAATAACACCAGTAGACCTCCACAAACTCAGGTTCTCACAAGCACTTTCTCCTGACACAGACATAGGTCTAGTCAGAAAAGTCTGACTAGACGTACAGCTGTATATGGCTAGAAGAGGCAGGTAGGATGAAAGACAGCTAATGTCAGACAGTTTTGAAATGAAACGATGAAAATGAGCAAGAATACCTGACACTATGTTTCAACAAAAAACAATCCTCTGGTGCCTAACAAACAAACACTCAGAGGTTGCATATATTCTATCCCAGGTAACCCTCTATGCCCAGCATTAAGTTTTAAAAAATACATATCAAAGCTTCCACCAAACCCCAAAACTCTCTACATGGATCCAAAATGTCTCCCACAAGAAACTCTGGACAAAATGACCATCTGGTATTCACAAGACCCCATGTGGTTAAATTACCTGAGTAGCATGATGAGTCTTCTGAACCAAGAAACGCACCTAAGCCTGCATTACACTAACCACTCAGTCCGAGCCATGGCTATACAGTTGCTATCAAATGCTGGCTTGCAGAGTTTTGAAATAATGATAATCACAGGCCACAGAAATGAAGCAAGCCTTCAAGAGTTACTGGAGACCAAGCATGCAGGACAGGAAGAGATGGAGCAATATTCTATCTCCATGACAGCAAGAATCATTGGCACCAAATGCAACCATCTCCAGTGCCGAAACTCCTACTACAACAGCAGCAGCAACTGGATCAACTGAATGCTTCTCTGTGGGTCACTGAAACATGCAGAATTGCATGCTTAACTTCACTGGAAATGTTTACTTTGGCAAATGACTTTGTTGTTTTCCACTGTCAGACATAAAGTGTAACTCAGGATTTGCTGCATCTAATTTATTTGACCACACCCTTCCCCCCAAAATGGGGACTATTTTTCCTTGTGTAATAATTTTTATTCAAAGAAATCAATATTTATTGTAGTAAAAAAGTGTCTTTTTTTATTTTATTGTTAGCAGCCCATTTCATAAGCTCAACAAGGCACTCCAAGGGTGTGTGCTAGACATGTTTAGTGCATGGTCAGGGGCTTAAGGCACTCAGCCTGCTGTCTTGTGCCTCACTAATCTCCTGGCCATGTGCTAGAAGGGTCTAGCGTACACCCCATCATGTTTTATTGCTTACTTAGCAAGGCCTTCCACACTGTGCTACATAGGACACTGATTAAGAAGCTGAGCAGTCTAGGGGTGGGATTCAATTTAGTGAATTGGATTAGAAACTTGTTAGTGGATAGGTGACAAAGGGTGATGGTTATTGGCATTCACTCCAGTGATGGAAAAGTGGCCAATAGGGTGCTGCAGAGCTCAGTACTGGGTCTGGTACTCTTCAATGTCTTCACAAGTGACACTGCAGTTGAACTGGAAGGGAAGGTATGAATTTTGCAGATAACACCACATTCTGTAATAGGGTGGACAATAAGAATGAGGTTAAAAGCATGCATAGGGATCTTGGTAAACTCCAGGAGTGGTCAAGAAAATGGCAGTTGGGGTTCAATGCCAAAAAGTGCAAAATCATGTGCCTAGAGCATAGGAACCCAAGAACTGAGGATAGGATTGAGTGGGGAGGTACTAAGCAGGAAAAGGACCTTGGGGTTATCATATCTGATAACTTCAAAGTGGCAGAGCAGTGTGTCAAAGCATAGGGTAGGGCCAGTGGGATGCTGGGGTGCACAGGGAGTGGTATCTGAAGCACAAAGAGGGAAGTATTGTTGCCACTATAGTGCTCGCTGGTGAGACCCCACCTATAGTATTGTGTCCAGTTCTGGAGGTCGCACCTCAGAAAAGACATAGACAGGGTACAGGCAGTCCAGAAAAGAGAAACTAAAATAGTGCAGGGGTTGCACCAAAAGCCCTATGAGGAAAGAAAAAGGGATCTCAACGTATACATGGAAAGCAACTAAAATAGTGCAGGGGTTGCACCAAAAGCCCTTTGAGAAGAGACTTGAGGGTCTCAACGTGTGCACCCTGGAAGACTGGAGAGTGAGAGGGGACATGACAGAGACCTACAAGTACTTCACGTGGAGAACAGGATGCAGGAGAGGAGTCTCTTATAAATGAGGAACAGGACCAGAACCAGAGAGCATGCAATGAAGGTGGGTGGGTGGAGTTTAAGAGGGATATGAGAATGCACTACTTCATTGAAAAAGTGGTGAGTGCCTAGAATAAACTGTCAGTGGAAGTGGGGAAGGTGAAAACAGTAGGAGACTTCAGTCATGTGTGGGATGGACATAAGGGGAAATTAGGAAATGGAAGGGAGGAGGGAAGGTTGCCAGAGACCAGCTAGGGTCTGCAGAGACCAAACATTAAAAATAAAAAACGCGTGTACTCAGGAATGGGTGCATGAATTCTGTAGCAACAATCCAAAAGTATAAAAAAATCAGCACTCACCACTCCTTTCCAGAACTGTCTTTGCAGATCTTTTGCTTAGAAAGGTCCACACTGCCAAACTTGATTCATGGAAAACAGCAACTTGATTTCATTTCGACGTCAGTAGTACATCTAACATGAAGTTCCATCCCTCAGAAGTAGAGTTTTTAGGTGTAAGGATAACAATGAATGGTAACGATTTTCACACCAATTTATTTTGGAAGCCCATAGATTAGAACACGGTACTATTAGCAAGTAGCTGTCACCCACACCACTCAATAAGCAACATCCCAAAAGGTCAGTTCCTTTGAGCTAGAAGTAACTGCAGCACATTTGATAGCAACAGATCTGCAAAGACATGTCCTGAAAGAATTGGTGAGTGCTGGATTTTTTTTTTCAGTCTGCAAACACAGACTAGGCAGGGACCATCTGGGTAGACTGGGTAGGCCAGGTGGGCCTTTTCAGCTGACAAATTCTATGTTTCTGTTTCTAGGGATGGTAAGTGATTTGTTCAAGGTCACCTGTCACTGAGGCATAGGTCAGGAAGCATAGGAAAACCAGGAGGAGTTCTAAAATTCACAAGTAGCATTTTATTACTATCAATAACAGTAAAATAAAAAAATGTTCAGGATAGCTATTTACAAAGGCAGTACAAGCAAAGAAAACAAAGTCCTTCTGAGGGTTTCTTTTCAATTTTAAATCATAGTCTCTCTCAAACAAAATATTGCTTTTTGTTTTACAGAAGTCAATTGGCAATTAGTTTCTATATCCTGAGCTCATTCATAGACATCCTGCTTTTCTCAAAATGTATCAGAACGTTGTCAGTTTCTTTCTCACAAGAAAATTTGATTCTGAAATCAGACAAACAAGAGACAGAAAAGGAAAGGGTATAACATATCCTTGCTTTTAACTCTTTCTGCATAACAAATGGGACAGGGTCTTATTCAACCCTGTCACATCACCCCATGTGGAAGAGGCAGCTGTGGGATATATACGTAGGTCTGATGGGTGCAGGATGCAGCAGGGTATTTTTATTTTTGTTATAGGTTATTTACCTTATTTACCCAGGATAGCCCAGCTGAGATGCAGTATCTCATCTTCTGTGGTGTTCTGTGTTTCACTCATTTTTACAGCTGGAGGAACTGCAGCACTAAGAGGATAAAGTGATCAAATTCTAGCACAACATGCACAGCTGGCACCAGAGGCACTCCATTATACAAAATCCCCCTGAAAAAAAACAGCCTTTCTGAACATTCCAGGCTCAGTTCTAGAATGATTTACACTGCTGCAAGCTCTGGATGTGCCGAACACAGGACACACGGGGGGTTACTACAGTCTGGGGTTGGCAATTGGGATTCTCAGTCCCCTAGCCCCTGTGCACCACATGTGCTGTAAAGTTAGACCAACTATTGCTGGTCTAACTACTGGAGCCATAGGAGGTTGCGCCAAATATTTGGTGCAAACCAGAGTAAAAAGGGTAAAGTGTCACAAATGCATGTGACCTTTTAGAATTGTGCACAAGGTGCACTAATACAGTTAGTGTAGCACAGGGATTGTGGAAGCTATACATCAATCTATGAGAATTGAGCCCTCCATGTTTTATCACTAGAGACATCTTGCATGAAAACAGGCTCTCAGCCCTTTAAACAGTACAGTATCTGTCTTGGTTGAGTTTCCTGCCTTACAGTCACAATCATGACATCAGACACTTCAGTGGCACCAGACTGTGATGTCACAAATGGGGGGGTTATGATTTCAAGACAGGAAAAGTTGCAGGGTCAGTTACAAATGGCCTGTTCTTTTACAAATGTCTTTAGTAATAAAGAATGGAGTGCCTCAAATTTCCATTTTGGGGGAGGGGAATGTTACAACATCAGTGCCTTGCTGATGCTGTTAGAGTTTTGCGGACAATGGGACAATCACTTTATGTGACTTGCAAGGGAGGAATTTCCTTTTAGCTGAATGATTAGGGCTACTGCTATCTTTTAGACACTGGATCCTAGTGTCATCTCAATCAGGAAGTTAAAAAAAATCTTGATCAGTCTACCTGACAGAAAAGAGAGACCAAAATAACTGACATCATAAAAGAAGAGGGTTCTTAATCCAAACATCTCCCAGGGTAACCTAAAATAGGGAATAGGCAGTAATATCAAGAGGTGTTACAGTGGTTGGAGAATCCAGTAACATAAAAATGTATGCCTTCTCCCAAGAATTGCAACAACAAAGTACTTCAGCATGGCATACTGTAGCAGCACTGGACCTATGCGGGTTGAGACGAAAAAGAGTCTCCCAGGATCAGGGAGTTGAGAAGAATGCAGAGGAAGTGATTATCATTGGGTTAATCAAGCCCAGTAAACACTTATATGCCTCAGCTTTACTAGGAGCACAGAAGAAAGAAGGGGCTCTAAGGAAAAATGTGTTGAACAGAATTCTCAGGCACAGAAGAACTTAAAGAAAGGTTCTGTATCCATCTCATCAGGACCTGGATCCTGGCCGAAATCCTGATTAGTTTTGATAGGTTCTAGATCAGTTCAGAACATATGGCAAAAGTATTAAAACAAACAGTATAACAGATGGGCATCCATCTGTTACAGTGCTGTAAATCCACAGAAGGACTCCTGTGATGTCATAACCCTTGAGAGCACAGCTCGAGAAGTTTATGCAGTCACAGGAATCCCAAGGTGGATTTACCAGCAACCATAACAGCTCAACAATGACCATGTGTTATTTTGTGTAATATAAGGGTGCTATTTTTTTTCTGCACTCAGTTTAAAATTGTTAAGTACATAACAAGCTATCTTATCAAAATCACTCTGCCCATTCTGTTCACTGCTACAGACTTTCTGGAAACAGAACTAGTTTGCGATATGTCACCTCCTCTCCATCCCACCACCCAGACAGACTGACAAGTAAGGATTGTACTTTTTGTCACAACTGCTGCGATGTCAACTGTCAGTGTCGCTCATGTCACGTGCAAGGTGAGGCTTGAAAGCCATGACAGGAGCAACCACTGACAACAGCTGAACACAAGCTGCTTTGCCAGTCCATTTTGTAATATCATCATTTTGACATCAGGTTGACAGTATTTATGGATTCCTGACATAAGAATGATGGTATTAAGACTCTCAGTTGGGCTCTCTTTTTCCAGTAAAAGAAAGGCACCCATATATTACAATGGTATATTATGAAAACACTGAACCATGCTTATACCCAGAAGTCTGGAAGATTAAAGTATATCTTCAAAAAATGCTGTGCTTTTCTCCAGCAAGGTAAAGAAATAATTAACAGATTCACCTGCCCCATCTCTGCCAGAAGAAGGAAAATGCTAACACAATTGGCTTTTTATTATTCCAGGGGCCCCTGTATCAGTAGTTTTTTTTTCTGCCCCCTTACATGCTGTGATCCTTGAGTCATTCTAAAAAGCAATCTGGCACTCTCTAAAATGAAATACAACATGCAAGAACTTGCCTTGCATTTTCATTTTCATGTTCCTTTCACTTGCTCTTTCTTTTTAATGTGGCTAGCCCTGTTCTCCTTCCACAACTTCATCTTTTAAAGCAGTACACCACTTCACCTTCCCAGACTCTTTTCCCTAACCTCTCAGTGCTCTACTCATTGACCTGCCCAGATGTTACTCCATCCATTGATGATCTACCCCTTTACCTGCCCAGACTCTTCTCTCCATCTCTGGAAGCTACACCTTTACCTGCCACAGTTCTCCTCCCAATCTCACAAACCTCTACCCACTTTACCTACTCATGCACTTCTCCTCATCTCTTAAGGCTCAACCATTTTACCTGCACAGGCTCTGATCCCCATCTCTTGAAGCTGTACCATCTTACATGCTGAGATTCAAGTCCTCCTCTAACATCTCAGGGCTCCAAATCTTTACCTGCTTAAACTCTTCACCCAGTCTCTTGATACTCCACCCTTTACCTTCCTTGGTCCCTCACTTACCTTGATCTACCAGAAGTCCCATGTCATTTCTTTTCTGCCCCATCCATAGAAACATAGATATTGACTGCCCACCTTGTCTGCCCATTTTCCCTACCTACTATAACACCGCAGACCCTACTTGATCTCCAGCTTTAACCCCTCTTTCCCTACCTCTAAGGTTCCCTTATGCCTATCACATGCTTTCTTGAAGCCCATTTACCATTTTTGCCCCAACACCTCTGCTGAGAGGCTGTTCCAGGCATGCACCACTCTTTCTGTGAAGAAGTACTCCTTCACATCTCCCCTGAGTCCCCCTCCAGCTTCATAGCATGTCCCCTTTTTCTTGAGCATCTTTTTTTCCGAAAAATATTTCCCTCCTGAACTTTGTTAATACCCGTGAGGCATTTGAATGTTTCTCTCATATCTTCCCTCTCCCTCCTTTCCTCCAGGGTGTACATATTGAGGTCTGTGAGTCTCTACTTATAGGGCTTGTGATGCAGACTCTACACCATTTTGGTTGGCCTCTTCTGGACAGCTTCTAGCTTGTCTATGTCCTTTCAGAGATGTGGTCTCCAGAACTGGACACAGTACTCTAGGCGAGGTCTCACCAGTGATCTATACAGCAGCAACACCACCTTTCTGTTTCTGCTGGTGATACCCCTCACTATGTATCGTAGCATCCCACTAGCTCTCCCCATTGCTTTGTCACACTGTCTGGTCACCTATAGGTCATCAGATATAACTCCAGGTCCTTTTGGTGTTGGTTAATACCACCTCCCATATTGTACTCTGTCCCTGGATTTCTGTGCCTCAAGTTCATGATGTTGCATTTCTTAGGATTAAAACCCAGCTGCCACACCTTTGACCACTCCTCCAACTTTCTTACATCACTATTCGTTTTTTCCACACACACCAGGAGTGTCTACTCTATTATAGATTTTAGTGTCATCTTCGAAGAGAAATACCTTCCTTTCTGGCCCATTTGTAATGTCACTAATAATACATTAGAGAGGACTAATCCCTGTGGCACCCAACTTGCCACTTTCTCTTCCTCAAAGTGAACTCTGTTTACCACCTTCCTCTTTCCCTTGTCCCACAAACAATTTCTCACCCAGTTTACCACCTTAGGACCTGCTCCTAGGTTTCTCAGCTTGTTTACAAATCTCCATAACAGTTACCCCTGCGTACTCCTTCAGCAGTCTCTCAAGGTTCCACTCCATTCACCTTCCCAGACCCCCCCCCATCTCAAGGCCTACCTCCCTTATCCCTCCTCTTCGGCTGGCTACACTGGTTCATGCGTTCATGACTTCAAGGCTTGACTGTTGCAATGCTCTCTACCTTGGAGTGAGTGGAGGTACATGGCATTACATATAGCTGCTGCTGCAGAACATAGCGGCTTGGTTACTGACAGAATTACAAGACAGTGCCATGTTTTCCCAGCACTGTGTGATCTGCATTGACTGCCAATAAAGTGGCATATCTCCTTTAAAGTGGGACTACTATTCTAAAGCCCTGCATGGACTGGGCACAGGCTTGCTGGTTGAGTTTCTCAATTCTCATATACCCATGTGACCTCTCTGTTCTGCTGAGGAGGGCCTCCTGGTGGTTTCCAGGGCAAGGCTTAAGATCTCAGGGACCAGGCTTTTAGAATTCAGGGCCAGTCCTCTGGAATTCCTTGCCCAGAGATTTAAGGGAGGATCCCTCGGTGGAAGCCTTTAAGCAGGACTTGAAAACGTTCTTATTTCAGTAGGCATTTGGGGTGATTATGTAATAATTTTATACGTTTATAATATAATTTTATTTATTAATTTATTTTAAATGTTTTATTATTGAATAGTTTTAGTTAGTATGTAAATGTTGATCTGCTGTTTTGTTCCACTGCTCTGTATTATTGTAATGGTGCCCTGAGCCTCTGGGGAAGGGTGCCATATATAAATAAAGACTACTACTGCTTCTATCAGCTTGCTCCCTGACTGCAGCAAATCTGTGGCACAGACTCTTAGCAAACTTAACTTGTCCCAGCTAGTCTCTGAACCCACAAGGACATCCAACAACGGAAACAGTAACTCTGTACCAGTCAAAGCTCAGCAGTCATCTTCTTTCTTCAGATTGCTGCTGAATCAAAGGGAGCAGCAATCTGGGGCAGTCAGACGAGAGCAGCCCAGCAGTCAGAGGAGAGCAGCCCAGTACATAGAGAAGAAACTCAATGAGCTGCAGTGGGGCTAACTTACCCAGATTTGGGAGCTGTAACAGGAGGTCTTCTTTCATCAAGGTATTTATGGCCCCCTCAGATGCATGAGGGGGTCCTGGTTTCCACATATATGGTCCATGCATCCTGTCATTGGTCCATCTCCGTGTCAGCACCATAAGGGATTCATACCATTTTTAAAGTATTTTTTCTGCCCCTGTGGGTGCTGTAGTGCCTTCAGCTCCAGGTCCTGACTTGTATCACAACACTACAGCTTTGTCCAGACCTCCATAACAGCTACCCCTGAGCACTCCCTATTGCTTCTTCCACACAATGGTATAGTGCCCTCCATTCACCAGAATCCAGTGTGCAGATATGGGGGCCATGATATGATAGCCACTGTAGTCTGGGCAGAACCTCAGGCATACTGCTGCTATGCCTCCACTTTTTTCCTGGCTACTCCCATCCTCAGTGTAGGCTGTCCCACTTGTGCAGTGCCATGGTGTGATAGCACATTGTAGGGGTCGTAGCCAACATGCCATGCTGATCCACTGTCTTTTAAAGTAAGCACTGCTGTAGTAGGGTCGGTGAAGCCCCCCAAGACTGAGCAAGATATCTTACTTAATGCACCCAGGGCTCCACCAATCAAATGGAAGAAATAGACTGCTTATAGGATGAAGCAGGATTTCCTTCATGATATGGCAATGTGCTACCCCTGGAAGCACCAGACTGGTCCATTGCCCTTCTAAGAGCTGAGGAACTGACAGATAATTTTGAGATGGGCAGCCTACCTGGCATCAGGATGATGAAGCATTAATTAATTTGCTTTACCAGAAAGTGGACTAGGCCATATGCCCATTTTCAGTCATGCCTGGGGACTACAGGGAACATTAATATATATAACAGAATTTTAGCACTGTGGTACATTTAGAAGCTATAAATATTTGGAACATAGTGCATGGCTTCAGACATAATCATTTTCTGCAATACATGTAGTGCTGTGCAGAATTTTCAAATTCTGATGGAACAAAATTTCATGGAATTTTTGAAATTCTGCCAAAATTCTGCCAAATTTTGCTGGAAATTGAACAGCAGAATTCCACAGCAGAAAAATGTGGAATAAGATTTTCTACAGCATTTCTGCAGAATTCTATTCTGCGGATCTCAATATTTTCTGCAGAAATGGTTGTGGAATGATTTTCCATGGAAAAAATTATATTCCGTAGAATATTTTTCTGCAGATCAGAGCAGGTGGAATTCTGCAGAAGAACCAGTGAAATTCTGCCAGCGGAATGGTCATTCTGCATTAATTTCACCAGCAGAATGCCACATTCCTCACTGCACTAATTACATGTATAAATGGTTACTCTTCTAAGGTATTTCAGTACCTCACATTTAAACTGATACATGGAGAATTACATTTTCACAGAGGCAGGCAGACTATTTAGCATTCTGGGTCCATAGTTAGAGAATGAGTGAGTTTCATTTTGAACCCATTGATGCAGTACCTGAGTCTCCTAAGGTATATGTATAATATGGAGAGAGGCTTGTAGTTTGGTCATCAGTTCAATAGGGTGCAGGTTTCTAACAATTCTGTGCATTAGACCAATGGTTTTGTGCTTAATTCATGTTACTGGAGTTAGCAAATGACATTTCTTGCAAAGGACAATAAGGCCCCCCCCCAAAAAAAACAGCTTAAGCAACACCTGTTGATTTAAATGAACATGGCACTAGGATGCCATTTGAGCTTGTATAATAGTCTGGTTGCCTTCAAACATCAAATGAAGACCTTTTATTGCGTGGAAAATGTAGGTAAATATTTTAATCCACCTTAATGATGTCGCTCTTTCCTCACATATTGGAGAAACATCTGCAGGTGTTGTGAACTCTTTCTGAGAGACTGAAGCAGCATGGAATGATTGAAGCAGCATGGACTGAAACAAAGTCCGGTGCAAGCACCATCTGTTGAAAGAGGAAGCGGAGGGCTCAGAACATTATGTTTGCACTGCAAGAATCCCCACAAATCATGGGGAGAACACAGCAAGAAAAGCAATACAAAGCAACAAATGATTATAAAGAACTTTTTCAGTCAAGTGCTGTTTTGTCCATAGCCTTCTATTTTCTGTAGTGGACTAATGGCTAACAGTCTATGCAGCAACTAATGAGAGAATGTTGTCAGAACTTAAGGTCACATGCAACAGTATTTGTATTTTTATCACTAAACTCCCAAGGCTAACTCATCACTGTACTTTAACTCATCACTGTACTTTGCACAAGGCTTCTGCATGCCTTTCTCTGGATGATAGGTGTATCCCAAGAATGGGTGGTTTGCTACATTAAAGTATAATGGAACACCTTCCACAATCAGTTTCCTCCCTATTTAGTAGGGTAGTTAACATGCAAGGCACTTAGATCCCAATGTAGAAAGGTCTTTAAAATCCCACTGTTCAGAAAATGATTTGTAGTTTATCTTTTTATTCAAAGCTTTTTAATGCTGCAAACAAACTTCCTTATGCAAAAGGATGATACATTAAGCAGCAAATATTCAAAGTAGTACAGGATATCCTACAACAAGATTTAAGCTGCTATATGTATAACAAAATATGACTATCTTGAGTGATTTTCTAAAGATGTATGTGAGCTGAAGGTTGCCAACATGAAAAGAGTGGGAATATGGTGATAGAGATCAGTGTATAATGTATGTCTTTAGGTACTCAAATATCTACTTACTGATTAAGGTATGGGAAGAAAAAATATAATCATAAGTAGCAATAACTGCTATCTAAACAACTATCAAAACCAAAAGGAAAAAAAGAAAAAGGAAAATCCAACCTAAAGAGAGACTACAGCATTTCCAGGAGAAATATTGTCATAATGTCTTGCATATATACCGTTAGACTAGCCATTATCAGTTAAATTCTAGTGGTATTAATGTAGTTAAAAAAGGTCCTGCCAGCATTTACCATATTCATTAAGTCAATCAGATGCAGCATAAGTAATCCATTCAAAAGAGGCATATTGCAAGAGATTTTTAAGGATATCAGAGAGACTAGGTATGTTAATGGTTTTCTAGGACATCAGTATAAGTCTCTTTACTTGAAGAAAAAGTAAGTTTAGCCACCTATGTTGAGCTGGGGGGGGGGTTAGAATAGGTAAAGATACCTAGCAAGAATAATTTGGGATCAAATAAAATACTGAGTCCAATCACCTTAGATGCAAACTGATGCACCTTGGACCAAAGTTTAAGTATGGCATAACAATACCATAGTATATGAAGAAGGTCTCCATTAGGAGAGTTACATCGCCAGCAGTTGTCAGTGTTAACTAGTCCCATATAATGTAAAATCGATGGTGTTCTGTACCAGAGGTGAAGAATTTTAGTTTGAATGAGAGAGCTACGAGCATTCTTAAATGTTTTATGACAAAGGAGCCAACACTTATGCCATTGTAAATCAGATATGTTATAATTCAGAAGTAGGCTCCATTAGTTTTTAGCAATCAAAGACTGATCTGGAAAACTATTTCTGATGTTTTTATAAATAACACTGGTTAAATTAGAGGTAGTGTTGATCCAAATGGAGATGTGATGGTCATATAGGGTTCGTGAATGTTGGTTGATGAAGAAAGTATCGCATGCAGTACGTAATTGTAGGTATTTCCAAAATTCATGTTTGGATATGCCCCATTGAGTGCAGACTTCACTAAAAGGTCATAAAATAAGGGAGTTTTTTTCCATAATGTCCCCCAAAAGGTTTTACCTTTATTTTTCCATATGGAGCAGAATATAGGATGATTTTGAGAGAGATGTCCTGATTGCCCCATAAAGGAATATAATAGAGAGGGGTTGGGTTAGATCTTAGACACTTATGGATCAGCTTCTAATAGTGTACTGAAGAAGAAATAATAGGATGAGATTTCAGGTTGGTAGGAATGGAGTTATAGATAAAGATGGTGGGGCAATTTCCTGGACTTAACGAAGTTTCCGTTTCTACCCATAATGGAGATCTAGATGTAGGCTTAGAAAACCATCTAGTAGTTTGTGCAGCCTGAAAGGCCCATAAATAGGTTACAAACCATGGAAGTCCGAAGCCTCCTCTAGACCAATGTGATCGCAGTTTCATATGACTAAACCTGGGAATTTTTCCGTCCCATATGAAGTTACCAATTAATTTATCAAGTTTAGTTAAGAGATTGGCAGGAAGAACTAGAGAAATATTAACAAAGAGGTAAAGTATTTTAGAAGAAACAGATATTTTATTGGCCACTATCTTCCCTGTTAATGAAAGATTAAGTAATTTCCATCTTTCTACTGTGGTTTTAATGCTGGTTAGTATTGGGATGAAGTTAGCGTCCCAAATGTTCTCTAAATTAGGGACAATTTTAATACTGAGATATGTGAGACCCTGTGGGTCCCATTGAAAACCCAAAGAGGCATTCATAGAAGATTTGCACATTGAGTTTAGGGGTAGTGTTTCTGATTTGTTGTAACTTAGCGTAAGACCAGAAATCAAAGTGAATTCCTTAAGTGTATTTACTAGCAGTTGGCCAGCTTCTTCAAGATTTTCTAGAAGAATTAAAAGGTCATCTGCGTAACATAGTGAAATATACCAGGAATTGCCAATTTGGAATCTTTAATAATATTAGATGAACGAAGGTAAGCCGAAAAGGCCAGAATAAATAGGGAAGGTGATAAAGGGAAACCATGTCTGGTACCTCTTGCTGGAGGAAAAGAAGGAGATAATGTGGAATTGGTTAGAATTCTGGCTGAAGGAGAAATGTATAATAGTTTGATCCAGGAACAGAAATTATTAGTACTAGCAAAATGAAGCAAAGTCTGGTATAAATAATTCCATTTTAGGGAATCAAAGGCCTGTTCAAAATCAATAGCAATGGCAGCTGTAGGGGTTTTGAGGGATTTAGCTTTATACATTAGATTAAATAATGAGCGTAAATGGTCAGAACCCATTCTGCCTTTAATGAAACAAGTTTCGGTCCTATGTACAAGTTTAAGAATGAGCAGTTCCAGGTGGGGAGGTTAATATTTTTGCAAATATTTTACCATTTGTATTTAGTAAAGAAATTAGCCTATAACTAGCAGGGAGACAGGGGTCTTTATCTTTTTTGTGGGAGAACATTTTTTTTCCAATTGTTTAACCAGGTGAGACACACTAAGCTGAAAGCTTGTTTACAGGTGCAACCTGGGAGTACAGGGAAGTTAAGTGACTTGCTCAGAGTCACACAGTATACAAGTGGGGGCTGTGGTATTCAAACCCAAGCCTCCAGATTTGCAGCTCAGAGCCTTAAACCACTGTGCTATACTGCCTCCCTTAATGCTCCCTCTTCACTAAAATCAGGTAAAACTCCTGGTGGTGATGATAACTTCCATCATTGAAGGAGGGAGTTTGCCAGTTTGGGTAGCTTCCTGGAAAAATAAAAAGTCAGGGGGGCATAAAGTTTCAGAAAGTGCTTTATAGAAGTCCACCAGAATGCCACCACCACCAGGAGTTTTACCCATTTTAGGGAAGAGAGAGCATTCTGGATTTCTTGCATGGAAAAAGGTGTATCTAATGTTTCCTTATCCTGGTCTGAAAGATAGGGAAGCTGTAAGTTGTCTAGGAAGTGTTGTGTATGCATATTAGAAACAGAATTGGGTTGGGCATACAGCCGTTCATAGAAGGACATCATGATATGATTAATAAAAGGATCATCAGTATGTATTTGGTCTAAGTGATCCTTAAAGCCCACAACATGCCTTTCTATCTGTTGTGTTTTAAGTTGGCTAACAAGTAATTTACCACTTCTGTCACCTTGTTCCCAGTATTTGTGTTTGAGTTTAAATAAAGCTAGTTCTGTTTTTCTGGATACAAGTTCATTAATTTTAATCTTAAACTGTAGTATTTCTTGATGAAGGGGAGAATTAAGGTTGGACTTAACGGATTTAAAGTATCATTTTTCTTTGTCCTTAAATTGTTTTTCCAAATTAGTTAGTTGTTGTTCTCTTAATTTCTTGCATTGTGCTGCAAAATGTATAATGTTTCCACGAATAGTGACCTTTAAAGCTTCCCATATTGTGCTCATGGAGGTGTCCAGAGGTTTACCGAAAAGGAGAAAGTCTTGTATTTGAGATTTAACCTATAGGAAAAATTCAGGATCTTTCATCAGTAAAGGGTCTATGCACCAAGAAGATGATTTAGGTAATTGGGATTCCCAAAGCAAGTGTATACTCACTGGCAAATGGTCGGATATGACCATTGGCAGGATGGAAGCCTCAATTATTTTGTCAGTAATAAAGTGAAACACAAACCAGTAATAAATTCTGCTGTATGAGTTGTGGAATTAGGAATGAAATGCATAATCCCGATCTTGGGGGTGAAAAAGTCTCCAGAGATCGGTGAGGCCAAAATCTTTCATGAGTAGGGAAAAAGCATTAATGCCTCTAGGGTGAGCATCCGAGGAAGTAGTGCTTCTTTCTAGATGGGCATCCAAAGTGCAGTTTAAGTCTCCTCCCAATAGAATGGGTGAATTATATAAATTATTGGACATTATTTCTTGTGTTAGAGTATGAAAGAATTCATTGGAATTGGAATTGGGGGCATACACATTAACCAAAGTTAAAGGGCTAGAAGGAGTATTAAGTATAGCTGTCACCCATCTGCCTTCTTTGTCACTGATTGTTTTATTAAGGGTCCAGTTAAGTTTTTTATGGATCAGTATTGCAACTCCTCTTTCTTTGGAGGAATAAGAGGAAGCAAATATATGACCGACCCAATCTCATTTAAGCCTTTCATTGTCCTCTACCAATAATTTTGTCTCCTGTAAGAATGCAATCTTAGCTTTATGTTTTTTTAAAGTGAGAAAGAATTTGTTTGCACTTACAAGGAGAGTTGAGTTCCTTAACATTCCAAGAGTATAAGGTTAAGTCAGCCATAATAGAGAATAAGAAAGATGAGAGAACTTGTATGGAGACCCCATCTTCACAAGGACATAGGATGGAGGTAGTCCAGAGGAGGGCAACTAAAATGGTGCAGGATCTGCAAGAGAAGCCATATGAGGAGAGACTAAAGGAGCTTAATATGTATACCCTTGGGGAAAGCAGGGAGAGGGGGGACATGATAGAAACTTTTAAGTACCTCAGTGGAATCAACAAAGTCCAAGAGGGTGTCATCTTTCAGAAAAAGATGTCCAAGACAAGGGGACACAATTTGAAGATAGAGGAGGGAATGGCTCAGGGGCAATACGAGGAAGTATTTTTTCACAGAGAGGGTGGTGGATTCATGGAACAGCCTTCCTGAGGAGGTTGTGGGTTCTACAACTGTGGGAGAATTCAAGAATGCATGGGACAGATGTAAGGCAATTCTTATGGGCGACAGGAAGAAATAGGCTGTTGGTTAACTAGGATCAGCAGCTAATCCTGAAGGTAGGGAAATAGGCAGACTAGGTGGTCCAAGTGGTCCTTATCTGTTGTCAAAGTCTATGTTTCTTTGAAAGGGACCTGAACAGGACCATGACAGAGGAGAATGAATGGCAACCAGAATCAGATAGTATAATATTAAAGGGGAAAAGAATATGGAGGCATATACAGGACCAACAGAGTGGTATATGTAGTCTAGGAAGAAAGTTTACTCCTTTATGAGTGCTGTGTCTCTCTATAATACATGTAATGAAAATAACTATTAAAAGTGTTAACTTTGCTATATACCATAGGAATACCTTAGACTGTGTTGCAAGAAAGGAGTCAGTGCAGAAGTACAAAGACTCTCCTACAGAGCAATCTGGTGGGTAGTATATGACCAGTAGCTTTGGAAGTATTACCTCAAGATTAGAACATCTATATAACTAATACAATAACCAAATGTCATGAATTAGAGAACAGAAATTGACTCTAACTATAACAAAGTTAAATATAAATGCGGCTTTTCAGGGAAACCAGCATCACAGCCTTATCTGAAATCAATGATAATATACCATTAATTCAGGTTATTTGCAACACCAAACCAGGAAAATGTGAGATAAAGGGAAATATGAAATGTGTATGAATATGCCAGCTGATATAACATTCGTCAAGTGGCACCACTCTTCGAGATGCAGTCAAAAATTAACTTTAAGAAAATAGCTCCAATAAAACAATAACTAGAGAATATACAGAGCAATACGATTGAGGCAAAATTAGAGGTCTGAGTAAAAAGGCACTGGTGCTCCAGAGTACTCCATAGGCAAAGTGTAGGTCAAATGGTATTATGAAAGAAAGTTCCCCAATTATTAAATTCAATTCCATTCTTATAGTGGACTGCTGTGTTATAAATGGCATATCACACAGGCTTCGAGTGTATTGATGCAATATGGAATTTTACGTATATAAAAAATTATAATATGGATACTGTATGCTCGAAAATAGCCTCACTGGAGTTATAATGAGGGGTGACTGGGACTATGAGCTAGGCCCAGTAAACCCCTTCATGAGAGAGAGTATTGTGCATTAAAGAGGTTGTATTCTTTAGGCTTTGAGTATATTGAATGATTTTGTATAATAATAATTTATTACCCAGTTTTAACGATAAAAGCACCAAGCAGCTCGAAAATGGCCTGTCCAAGTTATTTGTGTTCCACTGGATGATGCTAATAAGAAACATAAAAAAAAAACAATTATAAGAATGGAAGGGGGTAGGGGTTAGGGTTTGGGGAAGGTAAACAAAAAAAAGAAACTGTGACATGGGGAACCAATACTGTGATAACATATATAAAACTTTTTGTTTGCATCTTTAATATATTGTCAAAGGGACCTTCTATATTAACAGATATTAATAGAGCATTTGGGGCATCAATACAAAATGCTGTAAAGCAATGAAGTAAAGAAAAAGGAAAAATATTGCTATAAGGATTTTATTAGCTCTGCATATACTATATTAAATCTTGGAGCACCAAACATTTAACAAAGTTCGAGAGAGTGGTGAACAAAAAGGGTCTATATATTTAGACCGCGATGTACTGCATGATGTTTAGCAACCTGCTGGAAGTGATAGTCCAAGCAGTTTGCAGGTGCTGTACATCATTTTGGGCTTAAATGGCCAAAGAACCAAAGAGTGAAGCCTGAAGATATAGAAATATGCAGTTGGGTGAATGTCCTAAGACCGCGATGCGCAGCTTAATATTTAACAACCTGCTGGGCGCGATATACAAATTGCATGCATAAGCTGCACATCAATCAGGTTTAATTGGTCACAGGGATCTTAAATATAGCCTAAAATAATATTAAATCGCACAACTTGTGAATGGTGACTTAGGGACTAAAAGATATCTGCATTATCAGCATCATGTAATATTAGCTCTATGGGAACCAGTAGAAATTGTGGATGACTTGCTTTTTGTTTTACTTTTATGCTTTTTCTTCAGGGGCTCACAGGTTTTCATAGGAGAGCCAGAAACTATCTCAGCCCATGATGTATCAGCAGAGATCATTCCAATTTCAGGATTACTGGGGGTGATGTGTTGGACCGAGAAATCCACCTGTAAAAGGTCTTCTTGCACTGAAAGGGCAAAATCTTGTAAAGGTGTGAACATGTTGCTGAGTGGTATCTGCGATGTGTGGTGAGGGGTTACTTTTGAAGCAGTATTGATTTTAGGTGAGCATTCTTCATCACAGCACATAGTTTTATTTGTTTTTGACCCAGAGGATTTTCTGTCTTGTATTCGCGCTGATTGCCTTGGAAGGGGAATTTCATGATACGTGGTTCCATCTTCCATGTGGGCAGGTAGAGTTTTCTGGAGATTCTGATCAGCACAGGCTCCACTAGGAGAGGAAACAAAAGTAGAATCCGAGGGTACTGCAGCGACTGGACTGGGTATGCCGAGATCTCATTTCAAATTCTCTATAAAGTCGGACAATGCTTCAGGGGAATTAAAATCTCTGGAAGTATTACCCAGATAGATTCTAATCACAGCAGGATACCGCAAAGCAAATTTTATTCCTCTTTGATGGAGACCTTGTTTTACAGGGGCATAGGCATGTCTTTTCAGTGATAGTTCTTTTGAGAAATCCCTGTAAATGTAGATTCTGTATTCTTGCCACATAAGAACCCAGATTTGTCTTGCTTTTTGTAATGTAATTTCAGTATGAGCAAAGTTAAGGAATCTTGCTATAATAGGCCTTGGTTTCTGGTCTGGGCTTGGTAGAGGGCCTAGAGAGCAGTGGGAGTGCTCAGTAATGATGTTCAGTTTGAGAGGAAGTCGTAGTATAGCTGGGAGAACATGCAAGAGGGGTGCAGACGTTTCTCCAAGTTCAGAGCCTTCAGGGAAGCCAAAAAAACATAGATTATTCCTACAATTTCTGTTTTCAATGTCAGCTATTTCGGTTTGTAGATTTTTGATGACCCTGTCTTGCTCTCTTATTGTGGCGCTCAGAACCTGCACAGAGGATTCATTTTGTACAGCTTTTGATTCCATTGTTAGTAAACAAGAGTCCAGAGCTTGTAAAGTAGCAGCATTTTGTTGGGATGCGATTTTTAAGTGCTTCATTTCAGAGGTTAATTTGTGAAACATAGATTCTACTTTGGATAAAGATGATAGTTGCATTTCAGGCTCAGCCATGGTAGTAGGCCCTTAAGTAACCAGACAAACTAGTCCCAATAATATGGCCACATTGTGCAATAATGTAAAAAATAACTCACTGTAGCTGCAGATATGTACTTAGTAATTATGTATCTCAATGCTGGCTTACATAGGTGTCCTGAACGGGAGCAGATGAAGGCTGATATCTGGAGGCCCTTGAAGAGAAAAGAGCTTAAGCTGCCATCTTGAGCTGAGCCAGGCCATGCCCCCTCCAGAAAATCATTTAGACAGAAATCTATTTGGTTTTTATTCACTCCCAAGTGAAATCACCAATTGTCTAAGGCTGAACACTTTTAAGGTCAGACAAACAGTGGCTATTTAGTGAGAATGCTTGTTTCTGCTGCTAAACTCTTTGTGTATGTTTGGTAATTCGATGTTCAACTGTAGTTTGTTAAACAATTGTTTTGCATTTCTCTTGTTTTAATAGTGTACTTGTCAATTGTGAAAATGGGCATTACATGCTTATCAACTAACAAGTATAAACAAAGAAAAATGAAATGAAATGTTTCTGGTGATTGTTGGCAGCCTATTAAAAAGATATGCACAGGTGCCCCCCTCCACCCCCCTCACATTTCAATCCAGCTCAGGGTATTTCAGTTGAATGAAGGTACAGTCAGTTACTTAAACTTTATATGAGCAGAGGAATCCCAGTGGGATCTTGATCTGCAGACTGAAACTCTTGACCTGTGCTGTCTTTGAAGCATATGCAATAAGTGGGCTCCAATTCACACTTCATGTAGATGTATTTGGCAGTGGTCTAGGAGCAATGCTGTTATAAAGACAATCACAACTGAATGGAATACGTACATTAAAACCAGGTACAAGAAAAGAAAAAATCTAGGCAAACAGTGATCATGAAGCGCAAGGGGTTTATTCCAGACTAATCCTCAAATAACCCTAAATCCCACTGTAAACTGGGTGCATTTGCCTTTTCTTGATGTACGTCAAAACTTAGGAAGTTGCTTCCTCTAGAAAGCCATTGTATTGTGTTAATTTGTTTTTCCAGGAAGCACTCCATTGACCAGTGTTCATTTGCAAGAAGGCTCCAATTTAGACAGGTAGCAGTGCATAAACAACAGTATACATAACAGTTAAAAATAACAAAGCACAAAAGCATTGAGGCAAGTATTACCACATAAAGGGCATGGCAACAGAATCAGGTATCAAAGAAATACAAAATCACACCTAACCCCTCATCTGTGACATCTCAGCCCTCACCTTGTCCTACCCTTCATACCTCCACCCTTGATATCCTCTTATCTGACACCCAGCCCCCGTCTATCCCATAAGTCTTGTTGCGACTGGCAGGTATTGTTTTCATTATAAATACTGATTTGTATTATTCTGTAAATATTTTTTGTTCTTGCCCTGTCAATGTTGTGTTTGAGTTTTTTTTAGGTCTGCTATACTCTTAGCCACATTGTATGCACTGTTATTTATACCTTGCTCATATGTGCTCTACACAGACTATTGTCTCATTGTATTATAGCAACATTTAGCTTATGTGTTTTCTGTTATAACTTACCCAGGTCCACCTTACATGTGAGTATGTCTCAATGGTGTTTTGCTTGGTAAAATAAAGATGATTGATTGATGCAAAGTGTCATGAAATATATATGTAAATCGGCATGAAAACTGGTATTACATAACAGATTATTACACAGTAGATTACAGAGTTCATGAGCAAAAATTACACAGACATATACAAAGATGGTATACAGCAAGAAAAAAAGAATAAAATACTGAGAATCTGAATGAACAAGTAATAAAAAGGAGAAATGCAAGAAAGTAGTACAAGAATCAGAGTTATAATGCCACGTGCACTGTAGCTCCATGCATCATGTGTTTAAAACTGCCTTAAGAAGACAGTTGCTCCTCGATTGCTTATGTTCCTGTTCCTAATTATATCCACAAACTGTGATCAGTGTTTGCTTATATAATGTTTTACCTGCTGTGCATACCCCATTGTGTGCTTTAATCTAGTACAAGTCACATTAAACTGTTCCACCAATGAGCTGCTTTTGCATTTCTCTGTTGCCTCTCAGGTTTTCATTGCATTGTGGCAGATCTGAAGATGCATTCCAGCTGGGTTGAAAAACATTTATAGTGTATAGTGGAATGTCGTTGTTCACTGAAATCTAGCGCTCTCAAAATGTTGTTCTGCTGCACTAGTGACAGTGCTCACTCTCTCTAACCTCCTCCTCTCCACTTCTCTCCACTCCCACCTTCATCTCCCTTCCTCCCAAGTCCTAACTCTTTCATGTAGATGATGTGATTGTTGAGAATCTCTGCCCACTATCCATGATGCTGATCCCAGCCAGCTTGCCTGGTGGATATGTGCTGAAAATGAAAGGGCTCCCCAACCAACTCCCTGACACTGCAGTGCTAGAGATGTCCTGATCATCATGGCTCCATGGAATCTCTCAGCCAATGAATGGGTTTAAAATAAAATTAGAGCCAGGGGTCAGATCAGGACAGCAGGGATACAGGACACAGAAATGTATTTGTAATGTAAGCCCTAATACTCCTGCCCCTCCCACTTGCCTTCCAAAGAACAGGATGCTGCCGACTGAGTGTCCAATTGAATGCCTCATCAACCTCCCAAGTTTATAACAAAAGAGAAGATGCCCACACCACTAGGACAGCTGTAGATAATATGGGTGCTAGCTCTGTGGCTGAGCAGTCACAGTATGCAGTAATTACTGTGATGACTGTGCCACCAATATGAGGAGGAGGAGGAGGGGCCTTCTTCCATTACTGTACGTGCATACATAAATTATTCAAGCAATAATACCGAACAGGGTGGGTGGTATTGGGCAATACCGGACTGCCCAGGGGTGTAATGAGGCCCGACACTGCAGGCAGAGGGCCTTATAGCCCCTGGAAGGTCCGGTATTGCCCGTACTGCCCACTCTGGAGGGTATTATTGCACTTAGAAAATGGGCCACCATACCATATGTGTTTAAAAAATATATTTTTATGTTTAAATGTTAAAAGTCTTAGCTAGTTTATTTCTTTTGTAATAAGATAGTTCTTCTACCTTTACTCAGGAACTTTAGTCCTAAGTTGTAACTTTAAAGCAGGTTGCCATGATTACTTCCCCCCACAGGGTTTAAGTTAAAACCCTGTTGTTTAACTGTTATTTTTTTTTTAATATTCACTCATTAATTTGTTTGTAGGGGGTTTTCTTGTTAATTTGGTAGCCATTCATAGTGAGCATGCTCGCAATCTCCATCTGACCGCAGTAGCGAAAAAAAAAACATCGAGCAGCGTGGTTTACATGAGAAGAGTGAAGGCGGTTTCAAGTACTGCGTGGATCCTGGTGGCATATGATGGGTATGCAAGGCACTGGAAGTCCACGTTAGAGAGAGATGGAGAGGGGACACTTAGTTATATGACAGGAAGCAGTTTTCTCCATTGTTTGTGGTTTCTGTCATTTTTGTGGGTGATTCGTTTGTCTGCAAAGAAACAGCACAGAGGCACGGGGGCATAGCTCGAGCCGCACTAGCCTACCTCAGTGAGGTATCACCACCTTTATCTTACCCTTTTTTGGATGAAATTGTTTGAAGATGTTTTGAAAAGAAATGCAGTGGAGCTCTGAGCAGGGTTTGCGAGCGGGACAGTAACATATCTCAATTTACGTGGAGGTCATGTGATGACAGTCTAGCGATCGGCAGCAATCTCCCACTGCTCCGCATCTCACCTGCTTATAACTACTGCAAACCATCAATCCGAAGCTATTTTTCAACTTTAAATGGACAGTTAGAACTACTATACACTACAGGACTGAGAGACAACCGGTAAAATGGATGCATATATGGGTAAGGCTCCTCCGCGACACTCCGGAGAAAGACAAGACCACAAAGAGGCCTAAACAACAGCCAGCCAGTAACAGTAAAGCTCCAGCGGGATTGTCAGCTCTTATGGAGGAACGTTTTCTTGAAATTATGCAACCACTGCAAAGTTCCACTGCAGACATCTCACAGGAATTACATCAAGTGCATTCCTCGCTGGACTCTCTAACAATGAGAGTAGCTGATTCTGAAGCTAGACTTATCTCTTTAGAGAAAAGACAAGACAAGACTGAATTAGATTGTGGTGGGGTAGTCAAAAGACTAAAATGAATGGAAGAAAAGCGGAAGGATCTTGAGGGCAGAAGCTGCTGAAACAATTTGTTAATTCTTGGGATCCCCAAAAAGAAGAAAGGCAGTTCTCCTATTTTGTTCTTACAAAAATTATGCGAAAAGTTGCTGGTCCATCGCCGAATGGCACGACGTACATTATTGAAAGAGCTCATAGGGCCCTATGGCCACCTCCACCACCCGACTCACCACCCAGGCTACTGATCTTCAAACTCCTGAATTTCCTCGACAAACAGCATATTTTGGCCCAAGTCAAAACCCTTCAGGAACTTCTGTGGGAAGGCCATAAAATACGCATCACTCAAGATTTACCCCAGTCAGTATGATTAAAGAGACAGGAACTGCACCCACTTGTATCTAAGCTAATTGTGGCAGGGAAACAATTCAGGGTTCACTACCTGGCTGTACTTCAAGTGAGGATCAAGGATCAATGGCACACATTCGAAACCTATGTTCAGGTGCAGCTTGAACTCAAGAATCTCTTGCCCGACTTATTTAAATGAATGGAACCCTCTCACTATATTTATGGTGAGCTCTCTGATCTAATGGCAGGATGTGGTACTTCAATGCTTCTCAAGTGATCAAAATCTCCTGCTGATGGTGTTCTAAAGGTACTTAACATTACTTCTCTCATTGTTGGATGTATTGCAGCAGTGCGACCGATCTGCTTGCTACGGAATAGGCATATAGCTTCGGCTGGAAGTCATTTAACTATTTGCCGAATGATTAAACAAGGCATAGAAACCTGAATCACTCCTTTATGACACTTGTTCTCATTCCTTCTCAACCTTAGGACCCGTGCTAATCAATTTGTTTTTCTAGCAAGAATGATGCCCTTTGCATATAATGAGTGACTATGAATATACCTCTGTGCTGTTAACAGAGATCCATCGATTAAGTTAAAATGGTTTTGAAGCAAGTCATGCTGCAGTCTATAGTTTAACTGCACCAGATATCATTCTTATTCTTTATTAATGTTATATTCCCACTGCTTCACGAAGGAGACTAAATTCTGTTTTTTTACAAGCATCAGAAATTGAGATGTACCTTTGATATTTGATTCCTAATTGGTGTGATCATCAATTTCTTGCCTATATCTCGAGCTGGTCACACAGCAATGAATCTTAGCATCTATAAAATCTAGGTTGATATCACTTGTTTTCATATAACATTATAGCGGGGGGGTGCGGGGGGGGCTAGGTAGCTGAAGCGTGGGCTGCATATAGACATCACCTGGCAGTATATTTTAGCCAGTACAGTTGATAGAACTGGGGATAGTTGTTAGTTATTTTTTTTTGGTTTTGACTTATAGTTTAATTAGTTTTCTAATTGTTTGATGGGGACTTGTGTAAGGGATTTAGACAGGGGGAAATATGTGCCACAACTCTACTATTATGACTGTGTATTATACAATTCTGACTGGATACCACAGATTCTACCTGAACACCATACTGCAGAATGGTTCCCACTAATTCTCCATTATTGGTGTGACCATTAATGGGTGGTCCTTATAATATTATAACCTGGAATGTCCGAGATGCCAGACATAGGTGTAAGTGATAAATTATTCTAAGACATCTCTCTCATTTACACATGGGAATTGTCTGTTTACAAGAGACTCATCTTAGGAGAGAGGATACCCCTCTTCTCTGTAAGACCTGGGTTGGACAGGCCTATGGGGCTAGCACCTCTACAAACTGTGGGGGAGTCACCATCTTAATTGTCAAAACAATACCATTTAAACTATTGCAGGAAGTTTGGGATGTGAATGGTCATTATGTATTACTGCACGGTATCCTCCAGTCCCACCAAATCCTTTTAGGATCTATATATAGCCCTAACACAGATTTGCCTATTTTTTTCTCACCTTCTCAACTTAGTAGCCTCTCCTACACAACAAGCTATACTGCTTGGTGGTGATTGGAATATAACACCCTAGTTACAGATAGATAGGTCTGATAATAAAAGGTCAGGCCCTTCTCCAGCCCAAAGAGCTTTAAAAGACCTGATGTCCGGTGCGGGAATAGTGGATGTATGGAGAATCCTAAATCCCACAGAGAGAAACATGGAAACATAGAAACATAGAATTTGACGGCAGATAAGGACCTCTTGGCCCACCTAGTCTGCCCATTTTCCTACCCAACAGATAAGCTGCAGTTCCTAGTTAACCAACAGCTTACTTCCTCCTACCCCCCACTAGGACTGCCTTATGCCTGTCCCATCCATTCTTGAATTCCCCCACTGTTCTTGACTCCACGACCTCCTCAGGGAGGCTGCTCCATGCATCCACAACCCTCTCTGTGAAAAAATACTTCCTCACATTACCTCTGAGCCGTCCCCCCTCTATCTTCAGAGAATGTACACTTTCTTCTCCTTCCCCCACTGTACCTGCTCCAGACTTGATTATTTTTTGGTCAGCTCTTTTCTACTTCCCGGAATAACTGACTGTAGAATACATGCAAGAGTGATAGACGATCACTCTCCTGTTTCTCTCACTTATATATTAGGTACAGGTATTAAGAGATATACCCTTTGGTGTCTAAACAGCCAACTACTTAAAATCCTGGCTACCTTATCACATATTAAGGAATTTGCTACACAGTTCCTAGAACCAACTAGGGGCTCAGTCACACGAATAGATATAGAATGGACAGCTCTCAAGTGTGCCTTATGAGGTGAATGTATTCGCTTGGCATCCACTAGATCCCAACAGTTTAAAATTAAAGTTGATGGCCTATTATCCTCTATTAAAACCATTGAGAGGAGCATTACTCACAACTCCCATGAAGAGGACTGGGTCAAACTGCATACCTTACACATGCAATTCTCGGACCTTATGTCTCAGAGGGCTGAGCTTGCTCTGAAGAGAACCAGACTTAAATATTTAGAGTCAGGAGAATGAGTGGGGAAATTGCTTGCCATCCGAATTAAGCAAATCAAAACAGATCGTGGCATACTTGGCTAAAACCTGCAAATAACGGCCCCACTATTACTAATCCCACACAAATTGTTGTTATCTTTAGGTCTTACTTCCAGAATTTGAACACAGTCCCTGGAAATGAAGTTGCTACTCAACAAGAAATTAATAATTATCTTGACCTAATCACTCTCCCTCATCTCCCTCCAGATATAACATCTCCTTTAGTCATTTTTATTTCTGTTATGGAAGTAGAACAAGCAATACAACAACTCCCTCTAGACAAATTCCCCGGCCCAGATGGCCTCACAAACAACTTATTCAAATCCTGTTCCTCAGAGCTTGCTCCCCTCCTGACTGAAGTGTTTAATCATTGGTTCCTTAATGGATTTTTTGATCATAGCTTCCTCGAAGCAAATATTACTCTTTTACCCAAACCCAATAGAGATCCCCACTACCCAGAAAACTACCATCCTATATCACTATTAAACACTGATGTAAAAGTATTGGCAAAGATTTTAGCAAATAGATTGAGTCCCCTTATGAGTACTCTAAGTGGTCCGGAGCAAGTGGGATTTATGACTGGTAGATCCTCTAGCGATCATCTGCGCCCGTTATTACATATAATTTCCCTGACTAGTAACTTTAATACACCTGCAGCGTTGATCTCATTAGATGCCGAGAAGGCATTTGACCATGTCTCCTGGGACTTTCTATTTACAGTTCTAGATAGACTTGGTTTTCCTAACAATTTTATTAAGTGGGTCCAACTTTTATACTACTTGTCTACTGCCCGTGTCTGTTGCAACTGCATCCTTTCTGACTCATTCCCACTGTATCGGGGTACCAGACAAGGTTGTCCCCTATCCCATTTACTTTTTAATATATACTTGGAACCCTTCATTCAGAAGTTAATTTCCTTACCAGATATCCTTGGTATAACTGCGGGCATAGGTCATCATCTTATTTCTGCATATGCAGACGACCTATTACTACATCTAAAAAATCCCATACAAGGTGTTCCAGCTTTGCTCAGAGAAATCGATCTATTCTCGAAGGTCTCTTATTATAAACTTAACCCATCTAAGATGAAAGTCTTCCCACTGAATGGGAAAACTGTTCCATCAGATATTGCGGGACATGACCTAATATGGGAGCTGAATTCCTTAACACATTTAGGTATTAAGATTTTTGGGAAAATCTCAACCATGGTGAAAGAAAATGTCACCGACCAAATATTGACTCTTAAAACAGATTTAACCAAATAGGGTGCATTACCAATTTCACTTTGGGGCATAATATCCACAATTAAAATGAATGTGCTGCCTCGCATTCTCTATCCTCTTGGTATGTTCGGTGTTTACCTTCCTAAAAAATGGTTTACCCAACTGCAAACCCTAATCAATCAATACCTATGGAAAGGAAAAAGAGTGCAACGAGCATACTTTAAACTTATTGCCCCCAAAACTACAAGGCAGCCTCACACTCCCATCATTTTTCACCTACTATAGTGCAGTTCACAACAGTAAACTTATTCACTGGATCTCAGTATTAGATCAGGCAAACCCGGGTTCCCTTAAACCCTTATGGCTAGACATAGAAAGAAACACGGTAGAGCAAACTAGCTGTACCCTCTCTGCTTCACTCTGCTCCTCACCACAATATATACCTAAAATTCTTATGAATACACCAACTGGATGGTCCATCAGGGCCCTGCACCAAATACAAAAACATTTGAACCTCGATTGGCATAAATCTCTGCAGCAACCATTGATTGGTAACCCACATTTTCAAATTGATAAAAGTCTTATTTCCCCCTCTCTTTTGGGCCCCTTTACTTGATACCAAACTCTGAACTTTGGCCCCTGAGGGCAAAGTACTTTCCTACCCGCAGTTTTGTCAAATACTCAAAATACAAGAGGGAACCCCCTTTAAATACTGGCAAATTTGACAGGCTATTGTCTCATTTTTGAGTACAACAATGAATCTTATCCCCCCTGCAATAGAAATTTACCCCCTCTTACTGGTGGCAAATCAACCCCATTCAATGTCTATGGTATATAAGAAACTGCAGACTCTGGATCAAAGTTTGCCCAAAGGCCTGTGTTACTATTGGGTGAACAAACTATCTTTATCTACAGATGTCCAATCTTGGTATCGAATTTGGTACAATGTATACAAGTATATTAAGCAAGATAGACTCTGTTTAATACAGTATAATATTATGCATTACTTGTATTTTTCTCCTGACAGACTACACAAAATGGGAAGGCTTCCATCTCCTCAGTGTCAACGTTGCCATATGTCTCCTGGTGACCTTTACCATATGCTATGGTCCTGTCCAAAAGTGTCAGCTTTTTGGCTTCGCATTAAAAATTCTTTAGATCCATTATTAAGATCGCAATCTTTGTTCACCCCTAAAATTTGTCTTCTTAATGATTTCCCTCTGGGTGTTATCAAAAATAGAAAAGCTCACATAGCTTTAGTCTCTGCAGTTGTTAAACTAATTATTATGAGACACTGGAAAGCCGAATCCTTGCCATCAGTATTAGAATGGCACAGAGAGATATTATTGGCCCTACAACTTGTAAAACATATAGCTATGTTGAACCACAGGAATTGGGCCTACTTAGACAAATGGGGACCGCTGGAAGCCTTACTCACAATTGGGAAACCTTAGAATACTATAGGCCCAGTCAGTATGTACATATAAGTCACCACCTTTGTACATGATCCAATACTATGGCACAGGGAATGATGGCAGTTGGGATAATTGATAGGGAGGGTTAATGGGAATATTGGGAAGGGGTTCTTTTTTTTTATTGATTTTACCTTGTACTGTTCTGATTGAGGGATTTTGCCTACAGAAGTATATTGCTGACTTGTATCATCTCCTCAGTCTTTCCCTAGATACCTACTATTGTATTGTTTTGTATTGAATTGTATAAGAAAACTTAATAAAACAGATTGAATAATAAAACAATATTTCAATTTACACGTACTGTACTGTGGATGCGGTAGGCAGAGGAGAGTATGGGAGCTGAGTGAGCAGAATCAAAAGTGATGCCAGTGATCAGTGTGGTGCAGTCAGTGTTAGGTATACACAACACTTGATTTTTCTTTCTTTTTTGTTACAGAGAGAGTTTTATTCTTTGTCTGCCATTGTTAGTGGGGGAGGGGCTACTCACTCGCTAAGCGACATTAAAAAACATGGCTGCAATTCCACATTTTTTGCCTAATGCTTCAGCCAGTAAGGACACAGACTGGGCACAGGGAGACTTGAGTGGGTGAAGGGGCAGTTGGGCTGGGACTTTTTATTTCCTGGCCATCTATTGAAAGTTAATGTATCCCTCTGGCAGGGGTACAAGCCAATCAGCAAACAGGAAATTAAAAGCCCATTTTCTAAGAATGCATAGAACATGTACTTGGTTAATCTGGTGCTTGCATAGCCAACATCAGACTCAGCTGAGGGTATTGCTTGCACTGTTCTGTTTGGACAAGTATGAATGTTTCTACTTTTTTAACCCTCATACGATCATGACTAAGCATGAGATGCAATATATATGTTGTGCCACAGAGATTTGTTGTAACATACAAACTTAAGAAAATAATCTTTCGTTTTTTGACAAAAATTGCAGGCTGTCAAATTAGTCATTGTACAGGTTAGACACATTTTACAATACTGTCATTCAAGACAGAAAATGTTGTCTGAGAGAGGTGTAAATAACTTATGTTGTGACTACAGATATCAATGCCTGTAATCAGTCCAACATAAAAAAAAAAAAATAAGCAACATAGATTTCATGGACATGTTACAAGGCAATGGAATAGAAGTCTTTTTTTAAAGATAGATGTTTGGTATGCACACTTCATACACTGAGAAGAAAAGCTGGAAAATTTACCCAGACTCTCTCTTTTTGGGGAACAAGAACACATTGCAGATTTTATCTGTTCACAATAAGTATAATGAATATTCATGCTATAACTGTAGCAAAAGTGAGCTTTACCAATGAGATCCCTATGAAATAAATAACTTTTACCTTATGGCATGCTTTTGCAGGATGATCGCCATCGGCGAGGACGTCACAAACTGCACAGGTTGTGACATCAGTGTTAGTAGCACCACGATCAAGCTGACCATGGTTAGTGAATGAGAGCACTACATTCTCCTGAATTTAAAAACATAGCTCCAACTTAAAAATCAGTCCTAAAGAATGACAGTATGTTTCAGTCAATAACAAGCTGTCTCTTCATTTTGTGTGAATCTGGGATGATTCTGATAAACAAACTTGTCATTTCTCCTTTAAGCAATTCCAACTTTCCACTTCAATAGCTACAATAGTTACTACACATTACAGCTAGTAAAGATTTTTAGAACATGTTGATCAATAGTGTGTGAGGAATAGTGTCAGGCTTGCGGTATACTGCTTATGACTGCAGTACCGTCTGACTGTCTGAATCATACCAAGCCACTCTAACTGACACCACACTATTCACTGTACGAATTTAAACTGAATTTAGATTAGGGTCTCTACTCTTAGCTCTAATCCCAATCTCCAGTCTGCACACTTTGCCACAAAATCTCTTTCCACACCACCCTTTTCCTCAGATGCAGCTGCTTTGTGGCTTCTTTTATAGCTGTTGTCCTTCTTATCTCACCACTCCTTCTTTCTGCTATCTGGCTCTATCCCACTTCGTTCATCATTCCTCTGTTCGAACTTGAACTTCTTGGCTATTCCTTCCTAGTCCTCCCATCCTCTGTTCCTCGCTTGTCCTTTGGTACTCTCAGCATTGGTTAGTTGGTTAGGCAGATCCTCTCTCCTCGTTCATACTGGGCCACACTGGGATCTTTACAGTTGGGATGGAATAGAACAGGACAGTGACAAAAAAACAGCAATACAAATAAATATCTAAAGTATATAGCTCCAACTGATACAGATGACATAACAATATAAGATACTATCAGGTATTTAAAAATAGTTGTACAGTGGCTCCTTCCCAGTGTCTGCAGCTCAGTCCACCATTGATTGTGTAGCAGTGGGGGTGGAGCACTACTGGCAGATGGGGAACGCTCAGAGATGTAATTTAGCAACCGCGCTGTCATCACAGCAGCTTCCACTGCTGCGAATGTGGGACTTTATGTGAGCCCTACAACTTGTTCCAAGCTGCCTTGTCTTTGCCAGCAAAGCCATTGCATTCCGTTTTTAGTCCAGCAGCACACTTGTGTTATAGCATGAACTGAGTCTGTATGTAACCATTATTTTGACTTGTGTGATGGACTACAGCCCCTAGCTATAGGTGCAGAGTAGTAGTGTGCGGATGAGACAGGGCTGTAAACAGTGGTAAGCAGAGTCGCTCTGGCTGGAAGAGAGGGGTCAGACTCTGCATGGTCAGGGCAGGAGGAGCACAGACTGTAGTACTGTATGGCAGTACTGGTACTGTAAAAAATAGTGTGTCTGGGGGAAGGGAAGTGGGAGAAGAAGAAAACACATTTTAGTGAATGGGGAGGAGCTGGATAGATTTGCAGTATGTTGTGCTTCGATTCCACTTGCTCATAACAACACAGCTGTGCTGCATTAGGAATTCCGATCAGGCCCCTTTTTCTGATAGCAATACATCAGCATAGCTCTGATGCTATGCAGCCCTTAAAAGGATACAGCTGGAAGCAAAGGATCAAGAGAAAAAGTACCAGTATGTGATCCAGCTGAAAGAGGGTGAGCATAAGAAAGAGAAAGAGAGCGAGAGAGAGAGAGCACTTCTGTCCCAGAGGACAACACCACAAAAAGTGAGTCATGACATGAGGGGTTTGTCCCAGGAAACCCAAATTAATTCTAAAATGTTTCCCAGATATCAGAATGGGGATGACCTTGTTTAGTCTTTATGATCTTCATAGAGACTGTGGGCAATTTGAACTGAGTGGGGCTTCTTGGGCAACTTATCTTTCGCCACTGCTTACAGGCAAAGCATTAGAAGCTTTTGCCAGAATGGACAATGTGTTTGCACTAGAAACAGATGGTGTGCACAGGGAATAAGGAGTGGGGGACACTAGAAGAGAAAGACACCAGTGGCAGGATTTTCATAATGTGGTATAGGGCTTGTGCCAAGTCCTACACCATGACATTTAGGTTCTGGCAGTGTGCCAACCCCTTTGCCACAACTGCACCCGATTTTACAATCTCAGGTGCAGTAGTGACAGTTTTCATGATTTACGGCAGCTTGTACCAAATATCTGGTGCAAGATGCATAAAAAAGGCCCCTAGGATTGCCACAGGTCAGACATGAAAAAGTTGGTCTAACTTGTGGCAATTGCCACATGGAACAGTTACTCCTGTTAGATCACCGCAAGCCCCATGTATCATATCATCGGTGCACCCCCGGGGCTTGTGGCAATCTAAGCTTTTGGAAATCCTGCCTCATGACTTCAACCACCACCACCAGACTAATAATGCAATCTTCATTTAAAATAATATCAAAGAAAGTAATGGCCTGGCTGACCCCACTAAATGATCCAAACTTATTATGTCTTTGAAACACAAAAAACACACCTTCTCTGAAATGGATGGCTGATCTCAATGCTGACATTCTGGAGGGCTCCTGGACATGGTACTTACAGGATGCACACAGTCTTTACAAGGACACCAACAGTCACTTTCTTCAACTTAAGGTGCAACTCCTCTGGTATCATATCCCTGCTGTCCTTCATACTCATGGTTTGTTGACACACTCCAAATGCTGGTGTTGTCATCAACCTGATGCCCACCTACTGCACATTTCATGGACATGCCCCCAACTCCTGCCCTTTTGGACCTCGGTGGCCTCAGACTGTTCCACGGTGTTGGGCTCCACTATATCATTGGCAGATCTGAAGCTCCTATTGGAGGATACCTCTTCGCTTGGCATCCTCACTGTACCACTCTGTGCATGGCTGATGCTAGCCCTTCTGGAGGACAAATGGCTCCTGTTAATGCACTGGCATCAAGTGGCCCTGCCTACCTGAACAGTTTGTCATGCGGCCCTTGCCTGCTTATCCCTGCTTGAATGCCTTTCTCATACCCATCATGGACACATGGATCAGTATGTGGCCAAATGGGAAGCCTACCTACACTCACCACTATGTAAAACTCCTCTCCCCTATTGTAATCCTCCCATTTGAACCCTTAGCACCACTATTGCTCTAGTTACTGTCTGTACCTTTTCTCTCATACTCTATTTCTCTCACTTGTAAGAGTAAGACTTATCTGTCTATTTTTTTGTCTTGTTTAGAAGTGTAGATGTTACCATTGGTCAAATACTTGGTTACCATTGGTTGAGGTAAGATTGATCCTGCCTGGTATACACTTATTGCTCTGTATACTTTATGTATGGTTGTTTTGACATGCTACGATGTATGGTGCATGTTGATCTAAAAACTCAATAAAATCATTCTATAAAAAAAAATCACACCTTTTCATGCAGGAGACTCATCTGAGCTCCACATTTCCAAAGTAACTGAAATATGGATTTGATCAAATTATTGGATCTGCCAATGAAAATGGAAGAAGGAGGGGCTCAGTGATCTTCCTATCTAGGGGTCACCCTTTCACATTACCTCCACCTACACAGACAGGAACTGCAGACTTCCCTTAGGAAAGGGAACCCTCTATGGCACCCAGCTGACAGTGGAGGATCTTTACATCTCACCCAGCAGTGATGCTTCATCTATACAAAGACTGACAGACATAATCCATCTCCATTAGAAGGAGGTGTTGCTGAAGGGAAGGGACTTTAACTACCTCATCAGTTATCCCCTTGAAAGCCTTTCTCCTAGATCGGGTTGCAAAAGAGTAGTCTTGGAAGAAAAGAACACATTGATCATCAATGGTGACTGGGCCATGTTTACATGTAGCCTGAAGTAGTTTATCATTCATCCCCAATGACTCTGCTACTACCAGCAGGGTATGTGGTCCTTCCTCGGATGAATGGGCTTTCTTGGGTGTGATCCAATATGCTTTGACAGTTACCAAGGGGAATCCCAAGTCAAGTGCCTCTGGTAGCCATCCTCTCAAGTAAGTGGCAGCACCCTTGCCATCTGTGTTTTCTGGGATCCCAAGGATGTGAACATTTGCTGCTCAAACAGTATTTTCTAACTGTTTAAACCTTGAATGGGGCAAATCCTGTTCTTTTTCTGGAATTGTTTTTTGCTTCCTCCATCTGTTCCACTACAGTTTCCATTTTGATCTCCTCTGAGACCAGCCTCCCCACACAGGAGTTGAGTTTTTGGTCCATGCTACTCACAGTTTGGGTGAGAACATTCACAGCAAGAATGGTCAGTGAATCTCCCAGAGGCAAAGTCTGCGGTACCACAGTGGAGGGCCCTGGGTTGGAAGAATCTCATTTAGGAGCAATTCTTGGCCTTCCCATTCTGTAAATTTTGCTCAACACAAGTAGAGTAACAATAGCAACTAATCCAAACTTTCTAAAAATTGCAAAAAGCACTGAAATATGTTCTTTTTACACAAATTCAACCTTTGCTGGTGGAGCTATGTAGAAGCATGTATTTTCAGCTGGGCTGTCAGCCATGCCCAACCCATATCCCCTTGTTTGCCTTATATGCTCAGCATCTGAGACAGCAAGAAATAAGAACTATACGACAAGAACACAAGGTCACCTACTATTCAGATGACCTTTTGGTGTACATTAAAGCCGAGTCTGCAAGTGCTAGAACAACTCGAAGGCTACAGTATCAAAGAAAGCAAGATGGAAGTTCTCCAGCTAAGCTATGATCCCCAGATTGCCCTTAGGAGTTGGACCAGTTACCCTTTTTGATGGAACAAACCTCACATAAAATATCTAGGGGTCAGTAGAGGAGCAAACTCTGCAGAACTACATCAACATAACTACCCAGAGTTAGAATAGAAAATCAGGGTGGACTTGTTTAGGTGGACCCTGTTTCCATTGCCAGTCCTTAATAGGATCCATGTGATATGTACGGACATCCTCCCAAGGTACCTTTACTTATTACAAACCCTCTCACTATTGCCATCTAAAACGTTTTTCAAGAATGGAACTGAGACATTTCCTGGTTCATCTGAAAGGGGAGCTGCACATGAATAGCCTTTGAGTGTCTGCAGCTCCCAAAGGCCAGGGAACTCTTAGCACTTCCAGATCTTCTCTTATAAACTCAGGCAGCAGTAATGCAACATGTTCTGTCTTGGACACAGCCCACCCCACACCCCAGGTGGGTGGAAATAGAAACAGTACTGTTAAGCTGCCCAACTCGAACCCTTCTACTGGACACAGGCTAGCCCTCAGGACCCAGTGCTAATATAAAGGCCCTGATACTGGGAATACTGAACGCATAGCATAACCTGCTTAGGCAGCTTCATTTACAGAAGGGGGCAAGATGGATGGGAACGCCAGCTTTTGACATACATTTTTTCCTGTGGTGTTTGATCCCATTTTTCGCATCTGGACAGGCTAAGGCTATGGCAGGCTCTTTTAAATCCTTTGAATGATTATGTACAGACTATTATTTAAACTCTAAAGATCATTATTAAATTCTTTCAGATATACAGTAACATCGCCTATAAATTGAACTGAGCCTCCAGAAAGATTACGGTACCTTTCTTCCTCTAATCCTCCGAGCCAAATAAGGTTTACAGGGAACCTGGCCATCCCATTTTATACCGGCTCAGTCTGTTTGTCAGGCCCTTTTAGCAGATGCAACAGCTAATATGAACACCACAACCACACTCTGGGAAGCCAAACTCTGTTTGCATGACCCCAGGGCACTGAGTCTGAGCTTCACTTAGACAGCACCAAGTAACTAAGTCCTTCCAGTGGAGGAAGTTTAGATGGAAGACTGGCAAGATATTTTAGAGTTCCACAAATTAACACTGAATTCCACAAAATGCAAACAGCTGCCTTCTAGTGTGGATGATCCACAGATATAGCCACACAACTGCATATTTTGTGGTTCTGTCCTGCTCTGGTCCCTTTCTGGGATGCAGTGAGTAGGGATCTGAGAAACATTATACCGTCCTTTTCCACACTGACCCCAGTAATGGTGCTCCTGCTCCATCTGCCATCTACCATGGGAGATAAGGATAAGATATATTTAACAGGAAGTGGACTTACTGCAGCCAAAAAGACATTAACTATACTATGGCTCAAGCCAACCCCTCCGACCTTGTCTCAATGGGAAGATACCATTTGGGACATCTACAAAATGGAAAAAATGATGTCCTGATTACAGAATTCTCTTTCTAGGTTGCAAAATAGATGGAATATCTGGTGGCTCCATATAATTGAGAAAAGAGCTGACATTATCCTGTAAACTTCCTTCTTTTAGCCCCCAAAGCAAGGTACAAAGAGCAACTATTAGAATGTCATTTTCCAGCATACTCCAAGGTCAGACCAAAACAACAATTCTCTAATAACAGCTCTTTAAATGAGAGGTCCAGAGGAGGTGTCCTCCACCCCTACATCCCTCATGGTGCCCCTCCTAGGTGATAACAAACTCTGGCCAGAGCCAGCATGGTTGCAGCTGATGGGGCTTGGCAACTCTGGAGCACCACCAGGTGTGCTTGGACAGAAAATATTGTGGGTGGGAAAAATCATGTCAGAGCTGTCTGGCACTGGATATAACCAGGAAAGGGGGCACTCACACCATCACTCCTCCCAAAAGCTCTCGCACCAGAGCAGTGCTTGCATGCAATGAGGGCTTACCCCCTTGCCTGCACACCGGGAGCCCTGGCGCAGTTTGCATGGAGCTCAGTAGGCACTCTGTGCACACTGAGCGCAGTCTGCACATCCAGATTTAGCAATATGATGGAAAACATGTCAGCGGCACTCCCAGACACTGTCTGCTGTGTAGACCTCTGAAGAAGTTCCACCCAGACGTAGCAAAACGTAAGGTTTTTTCACCCGTCAGGGTGATGCTGCAGCATTAGGAACTGCCATCCCTTTACACTCTGTCTCTCTATGTAGCTATACAGCTATGTAGTTATTTTTACTGCTATAATTGTCTTGCCATATACCAGCACTTGCACTTTGCACTATTTTTATTATGTTTTGCATCATGGTTTTTTTATACACTGTACAAAATTGTACTTTAATAAAAGGTGTTTTTTGTATAACATGATGAATTGTTTTTCTTAATATACAGTGATGAAATTTCTTTACAAACTGTTCAGAGTGGGTGCTTCATGTTTTTTGTTTTTGTGTAGACATTATGCACACCAAAGCTCCACAACAGGGAGCTTAGCCAGTTCTGCACAAAGCTATTTACTGCCTACAGACAGGATGCACTGCTGTGCACATTCATCAGCCGAGCCTCAGAGAGGCTTGTCAAGACTTGAGAACCGAGACCCTTTTTTTGCATTCAGTGCTCCCCCGGGTGGCATTAGTGATGCATGAGCTCTCTGGGAGGAATGCAAATAGTGGGCAACGGCCACCCACCTGTTTGGGTTCCAATGCCCCATGGAACCTACCTCTTGATACGCAGTCTGAACACCAGGATAAACTAGTGAGCGAGGCAGCTGTCTGCTCTTCCCTCGATCTGTTGAAACCCAGCCTTCCTGCTCCACACAATGATTTCACAAGTTGCTTACTGAGCATGTGTGAGTTCCCCCACATGCGTAGATAATTCTGGTGGCCATATATCCACTATGCCCAAGATGGCCACTGAAATTATCTATGCATGTGCAGGAACTCGCACATGTGCAGTAAACGCCAGTGCCCATATTGGACACGGTGGACAGTGCCATGTTTGAGATTCCAAACAAAGTAGTGTGGTGGACGCATATCTGCCTCCACTACCGAAACTCCAAAGAAAAAGGAATGGATGGTATCAAGTCAGCTACTTTTTCTCAATGATCCCAAAGCAGCGTAGGGCTTCACCGACTGCAGCCATGAAAATGACAGGACTTCTTGTGAACTAAGTGCAAACCTCAGTGATTGATGAAATGTGCCAAGACACAGATGTTTTTCTTTTTTTCAGTGTGGTTTGTATTCAGCAATAATATGTACATGCTCATCTGCACACTGTATAAATGTATTATTATGAGTTATCTGTATTGCAGTCTGGAAACTTAATAAAAACTAAAGTAAAAAATAATAAAATGAATAAGATGATGATAAAATTTTGCAATAAAAGCACATGGTAGAGAAAGTACAACTGTGCAAATTAATAATGACTGAACATGTTGAAGAGGCAACAGTTCTGTGCAAAGGAACAGCACCAGCAATCAATAGGATTCTATCGAGTACGGAACTGTATGGGGTATAACTTTGTAACACAGTGTTGAGGTACAACATTGTGTACAGTTTAGTGACAAGTACAGAAAAAAGGGGTAGACCAAGCACAGCTAAGAGCTGAGGTTGGAGAGGGTCAAGGAGTGTCTCTGATGAAAGGTAATGTGGCCTTGAAGTGTCAGGGTGACTGAGCAGCTGCCTTAGAGCTCTGTGTACTGAAAGTTGTAATTTACATGTCCTGCACATATTACACTGACTTTACAAATTTAATAAACAGTTGGGGAACTTTGCAGCTGCATGCAGGCCCAGATTTACCTTCCATGGGCCCTATGTTCAGCAGCAACCATGGACCCCTTCCACGCCCCCCCAAAGGCTGCTGGGAACTGTGCCTAAACCATGCATAAGTTTTAACAGGAAAACAAAGCCAAATACCACTACTGAATCAATGAGAACTCGGTAGCACAATTCACATTCACAAATTTGGAACCCTCTAGAGTACTATGAATTATTCAACAGAGTTAGTTCCCAGTTTGCTTGTAAAAACTGTCTTAAAATCGTGGTGGAGGGGGGATTATGCAGTGGAGATAAACCGTTCACGTTGTGGGAACCACTCACAGTGGCACTGCAAGGGTTGCAACATGAGCAATCGTAGAAACAACCATTTGTCAATGCCGAAGGTTTGCTTGCTTGTATTTGGTGTGTAGTTATTTGGCATAGATAGCACAGAGGCAAAAATTAAATTGAATACATGAAATATAATAGTGAAATTGCCATGACTGGAAAATGAAGAGGTTGTCTGCCTCCACAACTCACCATCCATTACGTGGCTCAAATGGGGTATATACCCCCAACCCGTACTCCTCCTGGGGGCACACCAAGGCTGCATGGGGAAGTGCAGAGATCGAGATAACATGGGGACTGGCTGGTTGTGGAGGTGGGAATGGTATGCAGGGGGCAAAAATCCTTTAGGAAATTAAGATACCTGAATATAATAACAAATGCAGTAAAACACTGCATATAAAATATGTTTTCTTACTTGTGTGTCAGTCTGTGTTTCTAACTCTCTTCTATGCATATTCCTAGCCCTTACCATGTGATGACAACCTCCCCTTCCCAGTATGCCACACATCCTGGAGTCCCCTCCTTCAGTATGCAACCTTGGGCTAGCAGTAACTGGACTCCCCTGCTCTTCAGTCCCATCCAGAACACTGTACACTGAAACTTATTTGTGTGTCGGTCTGTGTTTCTGGCTCTATTCTATGCATATCCCCAGCCCTTACCATGTGATGATAACCTTCCCTCCCCATTATGCCACACATCCTGGAGTCCCCTCCTGTCTGCAGACATCCACACTGACCTATAATGTACACATTGCCACAGTATGCACACCCTTTCCTAATACAAATACCTCTGTCCCTCCTTCTAGTTGCTAACCACCATGTCTCAGAATCAGTACCTGTACCCCTCCTCCCATCTACTGTTGCCCATCCATGTTTATTAATACATTCCCCAATGACAGCCTCAACTGTAAAGCTCTTCTCTATGCTGATGATTTTGTCATCTCTCATAGCAACAAACCTATTGACTCAATCTCGTCCACCCTCACACAGAACTACGCATCTGCCCATCATTGTTTCCTTTCAAACAAGCTCTTAGTCAATGAAAAAAAGACTAAATCCATGCCGTTTGGTTCCAAACCCTTCCTATCTAAAGCCACCAAAGCCAACTCCTCTCTCCTAGTTCTCACCCCTGCTAGTCCTCCCCTTGACATTGTCACATCCTTCAAATATCTAGGTGTTACCCTTGACCCCTCCCTTTGTTTTTCAGAACATGTCAACCATATGGTGTGCAGAATCCACCATAAGCTAGGCGCTGCGTACCTCCACAGACATTACCTATCAGTAATAAAGTGCACTTGACCATTGCACGTGGCAACCTACTTGCCCTCCTTGACTACTGCTCCCCAGTTTACTCACACCTATCCACCACCCTGCACAAGCGGCTAAACTCAACCTATAACTCTATCTGTTGATTCGTCCTTCAAGCCCCTTACTGCTCCCACCACTGCTCACTCTACCAGTCACTTGGGTGGCTCACTCTACAAGCTTGCTTTGTCTATGTGATGGGCTGTCCGTGGATAACTCCCTTAGGAACCAACATTGAACCAGGGAACAACCAACAGGGAACCAACCCCTTACTCACCCCTCTTGACAGGTAAAATGGTCCATAGGAATCTCACGGCATCCTCAATCCCCCTGCTAGAAGTACCCCATGCCTCCACCACCATGGGAACCCGAGCTTTTTCAGTTACAGTACCCTCCCTATGGAACAAGTTCCCCCATTTGTTCACGAGTCCCCCTCCCACCTAGTTTTTAGACATAACCTGAAGACCTGACTCCTCACTGCTTCAAAATGCCACTGTTCTTACAGCAATGCTAGGGTCTACAACTCTACTATGCTTTAATAGCACTCAGACTTTCACCTGATGCCCTACAGCACTTATACCCCTCTGCTGCCCCCACTAGCCTGCCCATTGTCCACCTCACTCCTTCCTGCCTCACCCCTAAGCCTACCCCTGCCCCCCCTTTCCTCCTGTCTTGCCTCTTTGATGTTATGAACTGTGATTGTTTTTCTATTTGAATTTTTATTACAGCAACTGTTTTTTCTCACTTGTACTTGAATTGGACCATGTACTTGTATACCATTACTGCTTGTGTCTTGCAGCGTCTGTATTTTGGCTATACTTATATACATACTGATATAGCATTGCCTGTCTACCCTGTCTGCACATTGTCATTGCATTACCACTGTTTATCTTTCTCCACCCTTGCCGCCAGCTGTTGGGCATGCATGTATTGTATCTTGTAATTGACTGTTTGTATCTGTACCTGTTTTTTGCCACCTTGTGGCACGGGTCATGACTGAAAATGGTCCTCCGGATCAGTGCACCTACATGGTCACCAAAGACATAAATAAATAAATAAATCTTGTCCCAATACAAATATCCCTACCCCCTCATTCCATCAGCTCATACCTACCCTGTCTCAATACAAATACCCCTCCCCTGTCCTTGCATCAGTTTAAACCTACCTTATCCAAATAAGAATACTTCTAGCCTTCCTCCCAACTTCAGATACCCACCCTCTTCCAGTATGAGTATCCTTATCCCTCTTCCCATCTGCTGATACAAACTTTGTCCAAATACAAATACCCCTTACCCCCCCTCCCATCAGCTTATACACAGCCTCTCCAAATATGAACATCCCTCCCAATCCCAACTGTTGATATCCACCCTGTCCCAATATAAATACCACTACCCCCTCCTCTCATCTGCTTCCACCTACCCTGTTCCAATAAAAGTACCACTACCCCACCTCCCATCTGCTGATACCCATCCTGTCCCAATACAAACACCTCTACGCCTCCTCTCATCTGCTGATTCCCATCACATAATGAATAACACCCTGACCCAAATGAGTAAACCTTGTCCCCAGTCCTCTCATTTGCTGATACCCCTACTGCCACACACCTGATAATACACTTGCCTATGCTGCCATGGCCACCCAATGTACTTATGAAATCCAAACACTTTGGATCAGACCTCTCTTGAGACCTACGCATGTGCCTGATGCTGCCACCATCTCTTGCTAGGTTGCCTGCTCCTGTGCTCTCTCTCACTCATGAAACGCAACATAGATTTACAATATGCAAGCTTTTGGGGCCACATAGGTCCTTTCATCAGGTCTGAAGGGACCTGTATGTTTCCAAAAGCTTGTACACTGTAATATCTACATGCAATGTCTTTATTGATCCAATGAAAAGGCAACAAAATATTCAACAAAACCAATTCAATAAGTACAAAAGCAACGTTATTTACCTCTGCATGGGGCTGACTGTAGCACTGTACCACAGACACACACAAATGCACTGCAGCAGTGTGCTCTGAGCTAGATTAGCCCAGACTTGAGAGCTGAGGGACTGAAGTTTGAATCCCCCCCCCCCGAGCAACTTATTCAGTATGCAACCCTGGGCCAGCAGTCACTGGACTTCCCTGCTCTTCTGTCCCATCCAGTACACTGTACACTTAAAACAACATGTTGCATCTCACAGTTGTATAATCCCAGCTAAATAATTCAAGTAGAAAAGGAATCAAAATAAGCCGAGACGACCGCTGAACTAGTTCGCCTAAACCAATTTTAACCGTGAGTGGGTGGGTAAATTTGTCTCCACTTGATTAAATCAATCATACACTAATGCACAGTAGTAGAGTATGAAAAAGGAAACAAAATATCAAGCCAAGTAAACAGAGGATATAGAAAAGAAACGTTTATCAAAAAATGCAAGCACTCACGTGTGTCCACCCTCCTTCACCCAGTCCCAAAGCAAACTAATGCCACACCACAACCATCTATTAATAAAAATTACATGTGTAAAGCAAATGGAAAAAGGAGCAAAATCCAAGAAGTGAGGAACAAAAACCCAGAAACTGTGTCATGTGCAGCAGCCTGAGTATACCCTACGGGTTAGCACCACCTGCTTTGCACATCCCATGGATGTGGGTTTGATTCCTACAGCTTCTATTTGCATAGTGTGTGATGCTGAGCAAGTCACTTAACCTTCCCAGTGCTCCTGGCTCCCCCCTGTAAATTGTATTTGAGACTTGTGGATATTACCCAGTTACCAAACTACGTATACACTGTTACGTATGAACTACAAATGCTTCCGCTACGATAACATCCAGCAACGGGATAGCGCCTTGGGCAAAAATGTATGTGCAGTATAACATCGACACATCATTCTATACAAATACCTGTCCAGTGGGAATCTGTCTGGAATTTATGCAAAAAATAAAACAGCGGCAGAGTAACCCTTTCAGTATGAACTTTTGGCCGTCCATTGTCTGGCCGATCCGGGCTCTCAGTTTTTCTGGAGTAGGTTTTCATGTCTCACTGTGTGAGTTGTGGGGGAAATGTTACAAAGCAGATATATCACCAAACAGTAAAAAGTGAAGAGCAGGACTGGCTGCATGGTGGCTGCCTCAAAGGATAACTTAACCCTTAAACTTTACATATAATGTTTTAAAACTATGACTCCATAGACTTGTAAAGGAGACACTGTTGTTTACATTTATGTTGAAACTGCATTAATTAAATTATAGAATAAATGCAATTTCTTAGCATTTAAAAAATCAAAACAAAGCCACTCTTGATTCAAAACTCCCACTCTGTAAAAACCCTAAAATGGCTGTTAATGTGCAGCGTGATGATGTCAAAGAGGTGAGAGTACCAGCTTCAATAGTATACACACAAAACTTTAACACATGCTATATACCTCTTTTAGTTCAAAACCATAGAAATTGTCACTTACCTCGAGTATTATTTACACAAATGCATAAGTTAAGCATTGATTTGGAACTTGTCACACAATGTAAAATTTAGCTGTAAATATCAGGGCTGCACTCTGCAGCAACCAGCAACCCACAGTTCCTTCCAATGACCTTCCCCAAAGTGTCCCAAAACCAAAAAACAGAGGCTTGTTGGTCCAGTGGGTGGGCTGTCCCTCGAAGAACATGGCTGGCTCCAAGCTGCAGATGAAGTCCCACGCAAATTGCCCCACCACTGTAAATGTAACAGTTTGCTCCCAATGAGTCTGACATGTCTAGGAAATCTACCCAGCCAATCCCCTCAAGAAATAATACCTGGTGGTCCAGTAGGTGATGTCTAACCTGTCCACAAACTAGATCAAGGCCCTCTGAATGCCAACTGCCCACTGTACCTCTGAATTACCCCACTGAGTGTGACCCTTAGGATACTGGCAGCTCCTCCGAGGCTTGGCATTGAAACTGTGTCCCTCAAAGATCCTGGTCCCACTTTGATTCTTTTAGAACTAGTACTGTCAAATTTCAAGTACCAAAATGCCCTTCTCACCCAAACTGCAACTGTTGACTGACTGCCGGCCCAGGTAACATGTAGAGCAGAGTTTGAGGCCAGCTCTATCGCATGCGACCAGGCAGTCAGCAGCTGCAGTTCAGGTGTGGAGGTTGCTTCAGTAGTTGACACTTGACAGCACCAATTTTAAAAGAATCAATGTAGGACAAGGATCTTCTAGGGAAATGATTTCAACGCAAAGCATGTTTTAGTAAACAGAGTCCACAGTGAAGAAAGGAGGGTAACTAGCAGGGTACCGCAGGGTTCAGTACTGGGACCAGTCCTCTTTAAAGTCTTTATAAGTGACATTGGAGAGCACCTGGAAGGAAAAATATGTCTCTTTGCAGACGACACAAAGATCTGCAACAGGGTTCATACACAAGGTGGGGTGGAGAGGATGAAAAGGGACTTGGCAAGGTTGGAGGAATGGTCAAATGTATGGCAGCTTAGATTCAATGCAAAGAAGTGCAAGGTAATGCACCTGGGAAACAAAAACCCAGCGGAAGAGTACACAATGAGGGGGTGAGATACTAACAACAACAAAAAATCGAAGGGACCTGGGAGTAATTATATCAGATGACCTAAAGGTGGGCAAGCAATGTGAGAAGGCAGAAAGGATGGCTGGGGGGATACTGGGATGCATAGGGAGAGGCATCAACAGTAAAAAACAGGAAATTGTTATCCCTTTGTACAGGCAGTTGGTGAGACCCCATCTGGAGTACTGCATGCAATTTTGGAGACCCCATCTCTGCAAAGACATAGACAGAGTGGAGGCTGTTCAGAGGAGGGCAAACAAAATTGTGCAGGGTCTACACCAGAAGACATATGAAGAGAGAGATTAAAGCAGCTTAATATGTATACCCTCGAGGAAAGGAGGGAGAGGGGGGACATGATAGAAACTTTCAAGTGCCTCAAGGGAATTAACAAAGTCCAAGAGGGTAGCATCTTTCAGAAAAAAGAGATGTGCAAGAACAAGGGGGCACAATTTGAAGACAGAGGGGGGATGGCTCAGAATTAATGTTAGAAAGTATTTTTTCATGGAGAGGGTTGTGGATGCATGGAACTGCCTTCCTGAGGAGGTTGTGGAGTCAAGAACAGTGGGAGAATTCAAGAATGCATGGGACAGACATAAAGCAATTCTAGTGGGGGGTAGGAGGAAGTAAGCTGTTGGTTAACTGGAATCTGTAGCTTATCCATCAGGTAGGGAAATGGGCAGACTAGGTGGGCCAAGTGGTCCTTATCTGCCATCAAATTCTGTTTCTATGTTAAAGCCTCAGGGGAGCTTTTTTTCTACTGGTTGGCACCAAGGGTTGCACTCTGCTGGGTAATTCAGAGGGGCAGGGCCATCAGCATTCAGTGGGGTCTTCATCTGGTTTGAGGACAGGACAGACATCACCCACCTGACCACCAGATATTACGTATTAAGGGGATTGGCTGGATTGATTTCAAAGTCATGTTGGACTCATCAGGGGCAACCATTACATTTACAGGGATAGGGCAGTCTATGTTTGGGGAGAGGAGTTCATCTTCAGCATGGGGGTAGCCAGGCTCTTCAAGAGATGGACCACCCACTGGATCACCAGGTATCTGTTTTTTTGGGACACTTTTGGGAGGGTCGTTTGAAGGAACTGTGGGTTGGGCATGGAACAAAGCAGGCTGATCATGATGCTGTTCAGCTGGCTGCTGGGCATCATCATGCAGGTGAAAGGATCGGGCCTGTTTGTAATAGGAGTGACTTGCTCATTTCAACTACAAGAAGTTTCTGCTCCAGAAGCAGAGAACAGTGTAACGATCAGCCTCGATGACCATAGGCCTGTCACTATTGAACCCCCTACGGTGTGAGCTGCATTGGACCCAACAGTGGCACACCTCTGAAAGCCCTTGTTGTAACAATATGTTCACTTCATGCATGCAAATGTTAAAAGGAATACGAAAGGAGCGTCACAGGTAGTAAGACAGGCAGAGGAGGAGAAGCAAAGTGATTTGGTGGAGCTTGGCGAATACAGATTGTGACTGCATACTGTACCTGCTAAAAGTGATAGCAGCAGCAGCAGTTCTCGGGGGGGGGGGGATGAGGAGGTGGAACAGATGGAAGTTCAACTTGGGGCAGGTGCACATAAGAGTTCAAAAAAGACCAAAAGTAGTGGTAAAAAAAGGCCACAAAATAACAGGGGGAAACACAACAACAACAAGCATCTGAAATAACAGCAGGTAAAGACACAGGAGATTGGTGTCCTAGGGCACATGGTAGAGGAAGAACCATTCCTTTCCCTTGAATACCTGGTGGAGGAAGAGGTTGAGGGTAATGATGTGGAAGCAGGCAATAGCAACCCATCCATTAGGAAACATGAGAGACTGACAGGAGGAAAGACCAAATCGGTGATGTTGGTGGTGTGGGATTTCTTTTAGTGGACAAAGAATCATGGACACGTGTGAATTTTATGTAAAGATAAACTGAATCAGGGTAAGGAGAGAACAAGGCTGGGAGCATCTACCATGAAAACCCATTTGGAAAAGTTCCACAGATCTCAGTATGAGAAGGCATGACAATGCATGACATCAGCAGCAACACCACCAGGCACTGAGGCTGATGATGACTAGGATACTAGGCAGGGGAAGAGAACATTAGGGGATCGGGTAGATAAGAAGAGAAAGACAGTATTTAAAGTGCTAGCTGATGCACAACTCCAGCATTTTCCATTTATTAGTTCAGCCAATTGACTCCAGCATCCTGAGGGGCTGCAAATCCCCAACGATCTCCACCTCTGGGGTGGCAAAAATAGAAGCCAGCAGTCACATCCAGATAAAAATGCATCCAACTCGCACTGCTCAAGTCCCTGTAAATGGGCCAGAAATATAAAGCAAACAGACCACAGGCAAAAAAGTTAACGTGCAGCTGTGGAAATGCTAGCTACCGACTTGCTGCCATTCTTCTTTGTGAACAATGAGTGTTTTCCATCGCTAATGCAGATTGCAATGCCAAGGTGTAAAGTGCCCTGCTGTACTTACATCTCCACAGTGGCTCTTCCTGATTTGTATCAGAGTGTCTACAAGACTGTGCTGCATGCCCTGAAAGCATAATTCATTCCAACAGTTCACATCGTCACTGACATGTGGACCAGTGGTCAGACTACTGATTACATGGCAGTGACTTCCCATTGGATAATTTCCTCTTTTTGTTCCTCTCCTCTTCCTCCTCCTCTGGATTAAGGGCCAGCAGCAGCAACAATAGCAGTTGCCACAAGTCACCGGGGTCCCCAACCCTCCACAAGCAGACAGCTTTGTGTACGACTGGCTTTGGCAATGACCATTGTGCAGAAAACTTGGTACACTTCCTTCAGCAGAAGTTTGATGAGTGGCTGACACCACATTCATTAATAGCAGGTTTTATAATATCAGATAATGCAAACATTGTAAAGGCAGTTGACAATTTGGATTATACATGTTCCATGTTTTGCTCACTGTATAAGTTTGCTACAAATGAAGCCGCTTAATAGAGACTGTCCCATGGATCGGGATTTGTTCCTGTTAAATAATCATCCCCATTATTAGAAGGGTGATGTTTGGCTAAAATAAAATAAAAAACAGAAGCCCACTGTTATACGCATCACACTACATGTTTATAAAGGTTTATTACTCACAGTGCTATATCTGAGGCCTTTTATACTTTACCAAAAAAAGAAACAAAGAAGAAACAATACTCAAATAAATGAACACAGTTAAGCTGAACAGTATCGCTAAACAATAAATGTATCGACAGCAATAGCTCTAGGTCTGTGAATTTTTACTGTATCTTTCTTTGATCCTCCACCAGAAAAAAAAACAGTAAACAAATAGAAGAAAAAGAAAACAAAACTTAGCACTCTGATTATTTCCTACCAGGTCACTATCTCATACACTCTATAGCGCAAGTCAAAACTGCGCAACAGCAACAGCATGGTAGGGAACAGCGAGAGGGTACAAAACTGTGAAAGGCTGTATGTATGGTATGCACCCTGTCACTCTTCCCAGGCAGAGGATAAGACCTCTGCTGGGACAAGGGGCCAGCGAGCAGCTGCCATGACTCGACAGGATGAGTTACAGACAGCAAGGGAGGCAGGTCATCTGTGGGCTGGGTTTCGTTTCCCGGTCCCAGACACAAGGAATTTTTTTATTTTTCACACTTTGTGCGAATATAAGTGTTAACCCCCCCCCTCGGAGTTGGCTATTTAAGTTGGAGGGGTCCGTGGGCACAGCCCCCTGCAAGAAATGCAGTTTTAATATCAGCAATATACAGTGCGGTATTGGCAGTGCGGCATATTGCTTTGCTGTAATATCTTGCGATATTATGATCCTGTGCTGCTTATTTTAAGAAGTCTGAATTTTTTTTTTGTTTGGCTTCGGTGCAGATCTTACTAGTCAGAGCTGCTTCTGGGCTTTGAAGTTTACTCCACTCAGCACATCCCCCATTCTATATGCAACATGACATTAGGGATCATAGATGAAGGAGGCCTCTTTATTTGTGAACGGCACAGGTGGTGAGTCATCCTCTACTTCTGACAACTCTGGATCAGAGCCATCATCCAAATGGATTCTTTGATGGACTCACAGATATCTGCATTTTTTAGATTCCCCCAGTCAGAAGTTCTTTGTCCATATCCACAAACTGAATTCCTCTGAGGTCATGAATCCCAGTGTTTGATGTCATCTAGCTCTGATTAGTTTACAAGGGGCTTGTCTGGTCCTTCACTCCTATCAGCTCCAAAGCTAGCTTTTCTACAAGAGTTGCTGACTGTCACAGCTTTGATGTTGTTCCAAGCCTTTGCAACCATGCAGATTGTGTCCAGCAGATTTATAGCTTTGGCAATAGCAGATGCCCGTGCAGAGTCCTCCCTCGTCGATAATGCTGGCAATCCTGGTAGACATCAGGAATCAGTAATATCCTTTTAGATTTTGGATTACACCCATATCCATGGGTTGACTCAGGCTGGTCATGTTAGGTGTCAAGAACATGATCTTTATATAGGGGGTACATTCCCACTCTCTCTGGGGGTGGGGGAGGGACTGAACAAAAATTGGCCCTCTAAGCTGATGTTTCCTAGTTTTTCCTGGGTAACCTGGCATTCTCCCTCCCACAACTTTAGATTGTTTGGATAATAATGGTGAGCTGGCAGGTTAAAAGATCAACCTAGCTAAATCAGAAGCTATGATACTTAAAGAACTGGTGACACATTCAGGAGAACTGTAACAATACATACTATTTAGGCACTGTCCAGCTTGTATTTTTGGTGGTATGCCCCTGTACAGTGACACTATTACAGTGAACACATCGATGCAGACAACATTGATGTATTTGCTGTAATAGTCCGCTCAAGACCCTGGCACTCTGTCTCCCGGTCCTGCACCCTCTCCCCAATCCAACTCTGACTCAAGAGTTAGAATTCTATAGATTGTGTGTGTGTGGAGGGCAGAGTCCCCCACATGGGGGGTTCGGGGGGTGGTGCTTAAACAGCCAAGGTCTCCAGTCAGAATTATGTCCACCAAAGTTCCAGTCAACATAAATCCGTCACTGTGATGACGGTTGACAACTTAGTTGTCGAACTGGCATTGTAGAGCCATTTTCCATTATTTCTGTATTCCTCCTCTCCATTTTTTAGTAGTGAGGTCATTTGCATGAAAGTAGGACCTTTGCTCCTGAAGAATTCATCTAGTCTTGCTGCTTTCTCGCTACCTGAAGTCATAGAGCACTGCTTGTAACCTCACAGTTACCCTCATGGCAACAGATTGTGATGTCACAACAGAGGATTGTGACCTGATGTAGGGAGTAAGCTATAGAGGCAGATTAACTCAAAATTAACTCTGTGGGGCAACAATTATATATTCATACACATTTCTTTAGTAATAAATTATGGGGAGGAGAAGTATATAAAATATAAATAGAATGCAAGCAGAATTGTACCAATTTATTTTGTTTTTTAAAGTTTTCTTTGAGGTGTCAGTAGCTCTTTCATGGATCACCGGCTAGGGATTTTAAGACCACCTCCCCCTTCACCTGGGCTAAACATAATATTTTTTGGTATTTGGGAAGTCAGGTGTCTTACTTCCTCTGACATTATATGGCAGGACACAAACCATTAAAATGAACATCCTTCCTTGTCTGTTGTTCCTGTTTCAAACTCTTTCCATCCCAATACCTGTACAGTAATTTGCACAAAGACATAAGTATTTTATGGGTGGGAATGCACCCTGGAATCACAGAAAATGTTTTAAGGACATCGTGGAAGAGGGGAAAATTGTGTCTTCCGTTCCTCTGCAGCTACTATCTGGTGGCTCAGTGATCTTTCCTATGTACCTAGGCCACACAATGAATGGCATTCAGATGGTACCAGATGGAAGAGGATGCACTTCCAAGTAAGGCTCTCTGGACTCTTTCAACAGCTGTTATACTGCCTCAGTTATTGCCACACATCCACAACCCATGGACTAGACACACCCTTTGTATCTTAATGAAATTAAGGAAAATGGACTATTACCCCCAATTCAGTTGGTCCCCTGTTCTTGATCAGGCATGAGGAATCATTTACTGTGCCATGATTAGATGGAGGCTATGCCTGTTGGGATGGCATGGGCATCACTAGATTTGTGCAATGTGTTAGATTGGGTAGATGTGTAGCCTTCAAACAATTAGTGAAAACTTGTGCCGAGATCATTTCAAGTTCTTACAAATCGGACACTTTTTCCAACCACCTAATGTACTCCCACAAATATTAAGAGGACAAATGAGTTTAGAGTCACTTTTTTATGATGCAGTGGTCTTGAGTGTAAAATTAGATATGCGTCGAGTCACTATAAAATCCTGAAGAGTACAGAGGATCCCGTTAAAAAAATTGCTTATGTTGGGAACAGGAGGATGGGACTGTTATACCACCAAAGCAATGGGAGAGAAGATTTCAACAGGGTTACATGGTTACTGCCTCTACACTGTGGAGGGAGTATAACAGGAAAATCTTAATACACCTCTCTAGGACCATATAGTTATGAAACATTTCAATGTCAATTATTCAGATATATGCTGGAGACAATGTGGGAGAGGGAGAGGCATGCACCACCACATCTTTTGGGCATGTCCAAAGTTGATGCCATTCTGGAAAGAGATAGACTTAGAAAGAAACATGGTTTTGGCTCAGAATATTCCAATGTCTTTCACAGAGCTGGTGTTCATCTTCCCTGCCCTTCTTAGGGGCAGTAACATAGTCAAAAATTGGGGCTGATACTTAAGAGTAATGGCATTAAAGTATATTACTATGAAATGTCTTTCTGTTACCCCATCTACAGTAACACAGTGGAGGGCAAAAGTTGATGAAATAGAAATGATAGAAAGAATTACTAGTCAATTAAGACTGGAAACTGAGACATTTTTGGAAAGATAGAGACCATGGCATAGCCACACTGCACAGGGAGATTAGGATGTTGGAGCCCAGGGAGAAGTGGTAGTGGAAAAATAGAAACATAAACCCTTTGAAAGAAGTCAGGATAAAGGGAGTGAGTTCATTTTTCATAACATTGCCATAAATGTTGAGGAGTGGGTTTCATACCAGTTTTGTTTGTTATTTGTTAAAACTATGACATGTTTAAGTATATACATGTCTAGTTGGAATATATACTGAACATGTGGAGTCAACTGTTTATCATCTTCATAGATATTACCCAGCTAGATGTGATGCTGTATAACCAAACTGAACAACTTTTATTGCAAACTAATACAGGATTATCATTATGCACAAATGGGCATCCTTGTGGGAGTGTGGGGTCCGAAGGTCTTCATGCACCCACCAACACATGTTGTTTACTACTCATATTACACTTTCTCAAAAGGTAAGGGAATTCATGGTTAAAAACCTTGTATAATGCATCAATTAGGGTTAAAGCAACACCGTTGCTATGTGTATGTGGGAGCGCAAGGCCCAGAGGACCCGCCCTTCCACGAATGCTTATCGTTATGCACAAATGGGCAGCCTGGTGGAAGCACAGGGCCTAAAGGGCCCTGCACTCTCCCCAATACATGTTATTTACTACTTATATTACATTTTCTCAAAAAGTAAGGAAATTCTTTGCAAAATACTGCATTAATGCAACAGTTAGGGTTGTTTCCACACCAAAGTGTGGAAATTCAACTTCAGTGTTACCACCCCATCACCTGCCTCACGCCTCATCCTCACACACCGGGGCAGGATTTGGGGTGTTAAGGGTCGTCAGTCCCAACTCCCATCCCATTCTCCTATATTGTACCATGTCAGCTTGCTTACACATGGAATGGGGTGAGAGTTGGGGCTGGTAATACATTGCACACCTCAATGTCTGTTGGTGTGTGGAGGATGGGGGCATGGGGTTGAGGTGGTAACCATAACGCTGAATTTCCACACTTTCATTGGTGTGGAAACAACCCTAACTGTTGAAATAATGCAGTTTTTTTTGCAAACAATATATATATATATATATATCTGTATATAAAATAGATGACCCACTGTTAGGTGTACGGTCGCGCTCTGATATACACATGCCTTGGTGTGCGTCAACCACCCAAGGCATGCATATATCGGAGTGCAACAGCACACCATAGAGTGAGTTATCTATCTTATAAAATGGCAAAATTGTTTTAGAAGGGGGGTTAAAGTGCAGATGTGCAGTCGCACTCTGATATACGCATAGTTACCTGATGGTGTTTGTCCAATGCCATTGATGCCATTGACTCCTTTTTTCTTACCCATTATATATATATATATATATATATATATATATATATATATATATATATATATATATATTGTGTGTGTGTGTGTGTGTATATATATATATATAAAATAATGATTTGCTGTTTCTAAAAGATGGTACACATTTCTCAGACATTTGAAATGTTTTTTTTTCCTGGGAGACCTCCTACATGTGATCCAAAGTGTGCTGTGATGTTTGTTAATAATCAGCACACAGAGATGCAGTATAGCTGTGGGGGGCAGTATAGCATGGTGGTTTAAGGCTCTGAGCTGCAAATCTGGACACCTGGATTTGAATCCCACAGCCCTCACTTGCATACTGTGTGATCCTGAGCAAGTCACTTAACTTTCCTGTGCTCCCAGGTCGCACATGTAGACAAACTTTCAGCTTAGTGTGCCACTCCTTGTTAAACAATTGGATAAAAAAAAAAAAAGATTTGAAGTACCCCAATGCAGCTTCATAGCAGTTCTTTTGAGATCCCTATCTATTGTACCTTGGTCAAAAAATAGGTCAATAACAAAAGCATGATGCACACACAAAAATAAGCCTTACAAAAAGTTTGTAAATGTAATTAGCAGGAACACACCGTGTTGTGGCCATTATATGATTTTTATGCATGAGGCACACCAGTAGTAAGGGAAGAAATGAAAGCAGCAGTGTCCTAACATCCCTAAAAAGTGTATAAAAATCCAGCTATGCACACGCTGTACATGTTTATTACTAGCTAGCAGAGCAGTAAGTAATTTTTGGTTTGGGACATGAAATGTGACTTGGTACCTCCATGGAGGTGATGTCTGCAGCACAATTACATTTTTAGATTGTTTCTTGACATTTCAAAACCACAACTTCTTCATAATGCTGTATACTAACAGATTATGAATGTAGAAGTATACAGTAAACTCACTTTTCCAGTTTCTGTGTTTTTTTTTCCCACAGAACATGCCAAAGATCTGGAAAGACGAGGCGGTGCTTGCCCAGATGAAAGGGTGGAATGAGAGGGACTAACCTCCCCTTCAAGAACATGTTGGCCACAGTGAGCTCCCACCTCTACCCCCTCCCCCTTTGCCACCAACCCCCCCTTCTAGTTTTGCCCCTAGCTCCTTATCTCTCTCTCTCTCCCCCCTGTCCTGGAGGTTTATAGATCACCCTATCCGTAGTTGCTTGTCTGAAGATGTTGTGAACTGAACTCACAGCAATTCTCTTTCCCCATTACTACCGCTAGTGCTACAATCCTCTACTGCCTCTATGCCTTCTTTGATATATAGGGCAACACCTCCTCCTTTACCTTTTCCTTTATCATGTCTAAACATGCTATAGCCTGGGACATCACATCCCAGTCATTATTCTCTGTGGACCAAGTTTCTTTGAAGGCTACTAGGTCCATCTCAATGTCTGCCACCATTTCCTGGAGCTCACCTGTTTTATTTCTCAGACTGATGAATTTAAGGCAGACCCCCTTTCCATCTTTCTTCTGTTCCTCTCTTGCACTTTCCTATTCCTTCTTCCTTATTCTTCCCTGGTCTCCTTATTTTTTTTATTTTTCATGCTGAATGTAACTTTTTTTTTATCATAGAAAGTTTTATTAAAGTTTTTGCAATTTTTGGTGGTACACATCAGACAACATATTCATTACATTACAGTCCCAGGTAAGACAAAAGGATTACACAGAACAATAAGTCTTACATTTCATGTAGCAGTATCATGTACACCACAATAAAGGACCAGTACAATGGAAGAGAGAAAATATTAGGTGGAACTGTGTAGCAGAGCAGTGCTAATTATAACCTCCCATAGGCAATAAACAGAGGTAGAGTCATTAGTAACCTATAACTGTCTTGGGGGTGGGCCTGGGGGGGGAAGAAGGAGTTTTACAAAGTGGTGACTGAAGATAAGCTCTCCATTTCTTGGAGAAATAGCCTAGTTGACCTCAGTGTGCATAAGATAGCCGCTTCAGGAGGACCAGCCAGGCCATAGCAGCATACCACATACCTATAGTTGGGTTATTTATCTGTCTACAGTGCATTAGTATAAGCCTCTTAGCTTCTAGCAGTGCTAACATAATCCATTTTCTATGTACCCTGGGCAGAGAGATTAACCTAGATGAGTCACCTAAAAGCAGTTTAGGGTCTAAAGGTAGAGCCTTAATGTTAAGGACCCTTGAGCACTCATGAGCAACGGTAGTCCAAAAGGGCGCTATTTGAGGACAGTTCCATAATATATGGAGTAGATGGGCATCTGGTTGCTGGCATCTCCATCACTTAGTGGGGTAGGATTTCCGCTGAGTGTAGGACAGCTGGAGTTCTGTACCAGCGCAAAACAATTTTAAGCTGCAAAAATCGACTCTTGGAGTCTCTATACCCTTTGTGTGCTTCCTTAAGGCAGCAAGACCAAGAGTTCTTGGAAATAGCAGTACCCATATTGGCTTCCCACTTAGCCCTGCAATGCTCAGTGGGGTCAGCCTTGGTGTCTTGCCAAGTGGCATAAAAATTGCCTACACAACCTCTAGAGGAAGGGGATTTGTGCAAGGAGGCAAGCCATGCCCATTTGCTGCTAATCTACACTGAGATGATAGGTAATTAATAATGCTGAGTATTTGGAGGAACCGCCAAAAGTCAGTATTGGGAAAATGACATTTCTGCTTTAGCTGAGTAAAGGACAGCATGGTGTCTGAGTCAGGTAGCATTAGATCTTGCACATACTGGATTCCTTTGGTTTACCAAGCAGGCCATTTAATGGGTTTCCCACCAATGGTGATAAAATTGTTCTGCCATAGCTGAGCAGATCTCAAGGAGGGTGCCAAGCTTCTTTGAGGGTATGGGATAAGGTCCAGCAATGATGCCAGGCATAGCGAGATTCAGATATAACAGGGGAAAGTCCCTTATCAGAAGGACCACCTGGGCCTAACAGGGATCTGAGTGGGGTGGGGTTCAACATGTCTGATTCAATATTGACCCACAACGGAGGAGATGTGTCCATGGGTGTAAACCATTTTGTAGCTTGGGTGGCCACACTCACTAAGTGGTAGCCCTGGAACAAGAGGATGCCTAGGCCCCCCCGGACCAGTGTGCTCTCAACTTCATGTTTCCGCCACCTATGCACCCTTCCTTCCCACAAAAAGGAAGATACCAATTTTTTGAGAGAGGAGAATAGTTTAGGGGAGAGATGTTGTCGGGAGGATATTGAACAAGAATGTGACCCTGGGGAGGAAAAGCATGCGTATAGTGGCCACTTTGCCAGGGAGTGATAGATGTAGCTTACACCAATGCTCCACTTCTGTGTGTAGTTGCTTTAAGAGAGGGGCAAAGTTGGAGGATTCAAAGTCCGCCCAACTTGTCGGGATATAAATCCCAAGACAGGTGAAGTCTTGGGCTGCCCAGCTCAGTTTTGTGCCCAGAAGGCACTCCTGAGTACAGAGTGAATTAAGTGGGGCTAAAGTGGTTTTCTGCTGATTAACCTGCAGCTCAGAAAGTAAGGCAAAGTCTCGAAGGACTGAGAGAGCTACCGGGAGGGACTGCTGGGGGTGAGACAGAGTAAGTAGAAGGTCAACAGCATATGCTGCCACTAGATATGGGCTGGGATACCCAGGTGTTGTCAGAGCCCACCTTTCCTGGCATGAACCCCATGAGTGAGGGATGAATTAAGGAGATAAAGACATTATGCATTCTAGTGGCTAAGATCTTGGCCAAAATTGTAGTATCCACAGGTAATAGGGATACAGGGTGGAAATTAGTGCAATTGAGGGGGTTGTTAGATTTCTTGGGTAGAAGAGTAATAAGGGCTTCCTTCATTGTGGCAGGGAGGGAACCTGAGGATTAAGCATTCTGTAGAGCTAGCAACAGCGGTTGGGCAATCTTTTGTTCCAATACTTGATATAATTCAATGGTCATCCCATCAGGTCCTGGGTGTTTCCCCTTGGCCATTTGAGATACAGCCTGTCTTATCTCAGGGACAATGATTGGAGCATCTAGAAGGGTAATTTGTTCCAGCGGCAGAGTGGATAAGGTGAAACTCTGGCAGAAGCTATTTAGACTTTGGAACAGCTGAGTTGATGATCGGGAGGATTGGGATATGTACGGGGATTGGTAGAAAAGACTTAGAGTCTCGTTAATACCCGCTGGGTCAGTGGTAATTGAGCCTGAAGACATGTGGAGTGCATGAATTCTAGTGGAGGCCTGTTGCTTATGCAACTGGTAGGCTAAAAGCTTGCCCCTTTTTCTCCCCCCTCCCAATAAGTGTGTTTCAATCTAAACAAAAGCCATTCTGAATTGTGATGTAGCAGAGCATTAATTTGGTATTTAAGTCCTACTATTCTATGGGTCAGGGATACATCTCTGGCAGCAGCAGGAGAGGCTTTAAAGTGAGTCTTCAGCGCAATGAGTTCTGATTGTAACCTCTCCAGGGATTTCTTCCGGGCTTTATTCCAGTGTGTTGCAAAAGTGATAATATGGCCTCTGAGATTAGCCTTAAAAATACAATTCTTGTAGGGCAGCATGGGCTTTAGGATGTGTCTGGGGGGTGGGTTTAGACTTATCCAAGAATATATCAGATACTAGGTTAAATTCCCCTCCCAATAGTAGGTGAGTGGTTGCGTTATCCTGCTCCACGGTAGAAATGGCTTGACTCAAGCTGGGGAAAAAGTCTACTTGGTTAGTGTTGGGAGCATACACATTGCCCAAAATCAATTTCCCATTTGGGGAGGCCAATCTAACCAGAACCCATTGGCCCTGAGAGTCAGACAGAGACTCCTCCACTACCCATGTGTTAGACTGGTGGATAAGGATAGCAACCCCTTTGGATTTAGAAGTGGCGGAGCTAGCATGAACAGCACCCACCCAGGATTTTTTAAGCCAGGGAACAGATTTACTAAGAAGGTGCATTTCTTTTAAAAGGGCTACATCTGCATGGAGAGAACGAAGGTACTGAATAACCTTAGTATGCTTTACAGGATGATTGAGACCTTTAACATTCCACGATACCAGATGTAGACCTTGAACCTTGGAAGCAGCCATAGTATCACACAGGTAGAAAATATCAGGATACTTACTCACCTAGAGATAAAATGATTAGGGAAGATCGAGAAATGGATCTCGGAGATTGCAAACCTGATGCCTGACAACAGTAGGGTGCTGCTGAGTACCATGGAGGTATAATTGCACTGCTCAAAAAGGAATGTTCAAATGTGTACCAGGACAGAGAACACTCTAATCACAAGGAGAGAACAGTAACAAGGAGAGCACAAAATCTGCAAAAGTAGAAAAAGAGAACTTGTAAACAGTGATACTAACAGTGGCAAACACAACACAGTTATTGTAGTTCTGCCTAGAGCAGGGTAACTGCCTAAGCAGAAACAGTACCACAATTCTAACAAGCATTTGTACGCTAACAGCGAGAGAGGCTTTAGCAAAAGAAGGTACAAAAGATGGTAGTACACACAGCTTCGCAAGCTTCAATGCTCAAGGGGGGAGAGGAAGAAGACAACCAAGAAAACCTGCTTCTCCTCCTCCAGTGAACAGTCCCCAGGTGCATAACACAACCCAGGGGGGAAGGGGGAGAAGATGGGGGGAGAGGGGCCAGAAAGGGGAGAAAACTGAGGGGAGGGGGATTGGGTAACCACCCCAATTGAGTACTATAAGGGCTGGTTGCCTGCGACCACGACATTGCTTGGTACCTATGGCTGCACTGCGATACGGGGAAACAGCCAACATGATGATGCCAGAGGCAAATGGTATAATCTGGTTATTCTGGGAGACAAGAGGGGGGGTGGCATAAGATTAGCCACATGCCATAAAATATCAGTGGCATAGTGACAAGCGGGAGCCCATAGGATGGAAGAGCACACTGCTGGTCAGAGTGGATTACCACCTCAAACCACATAGTAAAGATATTGCATACAAGCTACACAAATGATAAGAGTCAGTGCCAAAACAGGGTTTAAAGTTTAGCCAGTAGGATCCACGCTGCGTCCTGGGAAAATTTTAGGGTCATTCTGAGAGTCCACGGGATCCACTATAGGTTCTGAGAGTGATGTTAGGACCGCCGCAGCATATGATTTTTCCCCCGGTTTAAGTGTTCCAGAGAGGTCTACTGCCTCGACCAGAGAGGACTCAGGTATATCAGCCCAGTCCATAGGGAGTTCGCTAACTATAGGTGATAGATCTGGACATGGAGAGTGGCAGTCTATGGAGAGTTTGAGGGGGAATCATCTCTGGACATCTTAGTGGGAGGTGCTGCTCCCTGTAATTCCAGTGGGAGCTGTTGGCCACTTCTTGGTCGCTGTCGCTGGTGGGAGGTAGCCCCTGCCATTCTGGAAGGAAGAAATAGCTGGTCAGAAAGAGTAATAGGGCTAGATGAGGCCAGGGGCACTGTGCTAGGTGAATTCCTTGACCTGGGGGATTTGTTAAAGGAGAGACCTGTTCCAGTTGTAAAGTGGTCCTCCAGGGGCTGTTGGACAGAATTAGAGTTCCTAGGGGAGGTAGGTGAAACAGATGGGTCCCATGGCCTTCTGGTAGATGTAGGCTGAAGGGGCAGATTAGGCCAAAACTTAGAAATCCAATGCTCCATTTCACTGGGGCTCTCTGCCAATATCTCTCTCCCCTCCTTGGATACTAGTAGTTTGGTAAGTCCTCTAAATCTATACTGAAAATTGTGAGCAGCAAGAAATTTTTCAGGGAATCATAAGCACGCCATTTACTGGCTATTTCTTGTGAAAAATTTCTATAGAAGGAGATGATGGCTCGTTGCCATCTAATTTCCCCCAGGTCATGGGTTACTTGCAATATGTGCTCTTTAGTTGAGTATCTAAGCAGATATGCCACTATAGGCCTTGGAGATTGCGCCATTCTGTCTCTCCTCCCAGTGATGCGGTGGGCTCTTTCAACCTCCACTGGGTCTTTCCAATGCTCCCCTAACATCACAGGGAGCATTTCATTAAGAAACCTCTCCACAGAGCTGCCTTTGGAGCCCTCTGGGATGCAAATAAATCAGGGGTTATTGAGGCACCCTCTATTTTCTTGGTCTTCCACCCTGGCTAGTAGCACTGCTAGTTTGTCATCCTGCATCTGTACATTTTGTTTAAGTTTGGTTTGTTGCTGCCTTAGAGTTTCCACCTGCTGTTCTGCCATGTTGAGGAGATCTTGCAACTGGCGCACATTGGCTGTGGAGCTCGTAAGGGTAGCATTTATGTCATCCACCTGAGAAAATAGGGCCTCCAGCATTCAGGTGATGTAGCTCAGTGAGTCTCCCACTGATGTAATTTGTCGAGCTGCATCTGGTAGAGCAGTTGGTGGTCCTCCTGATGCCATCTCGATAAACATAGGGAGAGCCAGGTAGTGCACAGTAGGAACCAGAGCTGAGAGGGGCACAATAGGAACCAGAACTGAGTGGGTAGCCAGAGAAATAAAGCTGCGGCCTATCCGATTGAGCGACTCACGAATACTGGCACCTGTAAAAGCACTAATGCACCGTAGAAACCGCAAAATAGTCACACTGGACCATTGGGGTGGTTACTTGGATGTTGTTAGGTAGTTTATGCTGTATTACATCCCGGGATTAGGCCAGCCAACCGCGGATTGTCAGCAGATCCGGAGGAACTCAGGATTTACGCTGCCATTTTCTCGGTGGCCAGCCCACTCCCCCTGAATGTAACATTTGTCAGCTCTTCCTGATTGACCTCTTCCCCTAACCTAATTTGTAAATATTTGTATTGAAAATGTTTACATGTTAATAACCATACAACAAGTAACATGCTAGAGGTAGTACAAACAGTCTCTTACATTACTAAATGGAAAAGTACAACAGACATATGATGTAAGTACATAAAAGATGAAGCATAAATGTAACACAACAAGACTGCCTTCATTTTGGGAAGGGAACAACAAGGAAAGTTAGCTTTTATGGTACAGCTGACAAGGCACACGATTTGACTAAAGTAACTGTAGAACTCTATATAATATATGGAAAAGGGCTGTTAAGGATGGAGTTCAATGAATTCTTATCCTTGTTATGCTATCGTTGTGATGTCAAGAGGCTGTTATACCCTCTTGAGTATGTGACAATGATAGCATAACAACATGAACGGCTTTGGGCATGCACACCTCTGGAAGTGCCGGCTTATGATGTAGGGTCACTGTGGTGAGAGCTGGCCCTAAAGAAGAGTGGCGCTACGCAAAAAAAAATGTAGACTAAGGACATATTTCATTTAACTGGTGCCCATGCACTATAAAAGACAATGGATGGGCACCAGTTAACAACAACCCAGAGTTCCCATCTTGAGGTTGTCATGCCAACTGTAAACCTCTCAAGCTTCGCTCTCAAGATTTACCGAGTAGTCATGACAACCTTTCAATGGGAACACAGCATTGTTATTAACTCATTATCCTCTACATATCAACCTGTGTAATATGGCTGTTATGAGACAGGGGCTCATCCTATCCTGATGAAACACAGCTAAATGTATATACAAACCAGTGCATGAACTGATCAGGTCTGGATATCACCTACACCATGAGCCCTCTGTCATAACTGATTACATAAAGCAGAGATGGAATAAACATTTATCAATGTCAAATGTTCACTTGCAGGTACTGTATTTGCAGTGGAGTTTGCTACTGGTACTGGCTTCAAAGGAGAGAAGAGGTGGCAGTGAGAGCGGCGGGTGCTGCATGGTGGAAGCTGCACCATAAATGATCCTAGGACTGTTCCCTGAGCTACCCTGCTGGTCACTCCCTCTCCCTGGATTGGATCCCATTACCAACTTCCACTGCCTCCTGTCAATCAGCCAGTTTCTAACCCAGTTTATCAGCTTGTGCCCTGTGGCTAGACTACCCATCCTGTTAATCAGCCTTCTGTGTTGAATGTTGTCGAAGACTTTGCTGAAATCAAGGTCGGTGACATCAACTGTCCCTCCCAATTTACTTTCTTAATGAGGCATTAGGGTTTCCAACACTAACACCCCACTCCCACCTCCACCCTGCAGAGACTGACAGGCATTGGGGGTGTGCCTTTGGGTCCTCAGGTGTAATGCTCACACCATTCCACCCCACCCCCACCCTGCAGACACTGACAGGCATTGCGGTGTGCCTTAGGGTCCTCAGCCCTAATGCTCACCCCATTCCATAAGGAATTAGGCTGAGATGGGTGCAGTATAGGAAAATTGGGTGAACGTTAGGACCGAAGACCCCAGGCACACCCTGATGCCTGTCAGTGACTGCAGGGTGGGGGTGGGGGTTGAATGACGTGAGCATTATGGCCGATGACCCCATGGCACAACCCTGACACATGCCAGTCTCTACAGGGTGGGGAGTGGGGTCTTACGGTTGGAAACCCAAATGTCCTAGGTGTTTGTTGGTATTTTCATTCCAAATGTTTAAAATGGGCTTTTTGGGACCCCACCTCATGAATGGTAGCACCACATAAGAGCGAGTATTACTGAGTGCATCAATATGAGTGACTCAATAATACGATCCCATGTACAGCGAGTAGTGAGAAGGAGCTAGTTATACTGAAAGCGAGTGTAGTGTTCAGGTATATGCGTTACACTCACGAGAAATGAGGATAATTTTTCCAAGCCTTGCCAAGCTGGCTGTGTGGTGTAGTGGTTGAGCCACTGTCCCTGGAGCCTGTGGTGCTGGGTTCAGATCCCGGAGTTGAGAATCCTTATTTTGGGGAGTGTGGGGGGGGTGAAGCCCCCGCATAAACAATGAATTAGTGTATAAATTTTTAGAGGACCATCGCTGTTTGCGGCGGTCTCTCTAATGGGAAGTCATCCTTTTTTCATGGGCAATTTGCTCCTCACTGTAATGAGTGGCGCGATAAGGGACTCACCCTTATGATATAAAACCCTCATGAACAGTGGCACTGTCATTTCATTACTCAATCCCAAAAGATGATTTCGCACAGCAACTGCACCATTTGGTGCCACAGATGCAAAAACACATTTTGGGCAGGATGTGAAAAATGACAGACGCACTGTTCATGAGGTGGTGTGAAAATCTGGCAGTGTTGAATATTTGGCGTGAAAATATAAAAATTTGCCAAAGTTATGTGCATGCGTATCGAAATTTCAATGACCGCATGTAACTCGGGGGGTTTGGGGTATTTTTGTACCAAATTTTCAATGTGTCCTTTTTGGGACCCACCTCATGAACAGTGAAACTGTGAGTTAATCCATCCCAAAAGTTTATTTTGCATAGCAACCATGCCATTCTGTACCACATGTGCTAAAATATGTTTGGGGCCTCGTGAAAAATGACAGCTGTACTGTTCATGAGAAGGTGTGAAAAAATGGCAATGTGGAAGATCTTGAGTAAAACTATTAAAAATTGGTGAAGGTACGAGTATGCATAGAAACTGAGCAATGCACGCTTGTAATGTGGTCATTTTTGAGATTTTTTTCACCAAATTTTCAACATGGGCTTTTTGGGACCTCCCCTCCTGAAGGTATACACCCCTGACAGTGACATTTCAGCTGTGGGGTCCCTTACGGTGACTATAGCACCATGTCGCAATAGGGAATCCACTGGAACCTGGCACTATCTGTTGGGGGGGGTCTTCACCCCCCCAAATCAGCTTTGATTCGGAGTTTAGAATCCCAAGTGGGGTGGTGTGGGGTGTGCAGCCCCCCACATGGGGGGTTCATGGGCAAAGCCCTCTAAAGAAAACACTTATTCTCTGAAACCGGCAGCTGACTGCAAAGTTGACCTGCCGGTTTTGCTGTTGGGTTGTTCAACAAAAATTTTGTTGATGACCTGTCGTAGATCCCCTCATGAACACCGGCACTTTCATTTCTTTAAATGGTCCCAAAAGGTGATTCCGCACAGTGACTGCAAAATCACCTTTCTGGACTGAGTAAAGAAATGACAGTGCCAGTGTTCATGAGGTGGGGTCCCAAAAAGGGTATGTTAAAAATCTGCGGCAAAAATTCCAAAAAATGGCTGAGAAATAAACATAAGCTGAAATCACCACTGACAGCCATTATACTTCACTTACCTTGATTCTTCAGTTCCCGGTTCATCTTTGAAGAGTGCAGATGTGTCCCGGTCCAGAGAAGATCACAGCCGTTGATCTCCAGAGGAAAGTATGGGGTAAGGAGGGGTGCAGGGAGGTAGGGTACAGAGAGAGGGCTGGGATAGGGGAGGGGACAGGGAGATGACAAGGACTTTTTTCCTTTTTTTCAAGTATAAAAAAGAAGTTGGGGGACCGTTTTCTTTCTACAGGGAAACACTAAGATTAAAGCCACACCACAGCTCATGAGAAAGCCTAAAGGGGGAGAGAAAAGAGCAAGGACCAGAGACAGAGAGTGTGGTGGCTGGTGGCATGAGCCGTCAATACAGAAAGATACACCGAGACTCATGAGGAAGCCGGGGGGGGGGACAAGAAATTGGGGCAAGAGAGTGCTGCAGGTGGCAGAAGCCACCAATATGGAAAATTACACTGTGGCTCATAAGGAAGTCTGGGGGAGAAAAGAGTGAGGACCGGGGACAGAGAGCACAGTGGCAGAACACCGACCATGTGCATTAGTGCCAGCTGTAATGTACATGGCGAGGTTCTCAACTACAAAGAAATGGAGCGCTTCATTGGAGCAGCTCATTTCTTTTAAGTAGACAACATGCCACTTCAGCAAAGCTGAACTTGTGTCATGACCGGAGTGCCTGGACATTGGTGTACACTGCCAAGCCGATTGCAGTTTCAGCTGTAGCTAGCTCTGGCAGTGACACACCTCTCAAATGCAGTATTGTCCCAATGCGTTCCTTGTGTAAGCACAAGTGAAAGCAAAAAGGAATTGTCAAGCCTCTGTTCTTCCAGGCAGGTTAAGATCTCAAGCCAGGTGAGCATAGAATCAGACTGAGTTCAACCCACTACAATAGGGGTCACACTCAGTGAGATGTCATGGGAGTTGCAGTGATCTCTGGTGGTTCAGAAAGGGGCCCCATATCTTTAGGTACTGCGCCACTGTTCCAAAGGTGATGTGGCTAATTCTCTCAAACTTGGCAAGCTGTGAGAGGTTAGTGATTAATTCAGCATGGGAGGGAATCTCGATGGTCCTCCAGCCCTGGAGCAGAAGTCTTTTGGCTTCCAAACTTACCACCTGTATCCATTTCTGATCCTTTGTTTTGAGGTCAGGAATAGATACACTTGAACCCAAGAGGGCTACCTTTGAAGATAGGGCTATTGTGCATTTATTTATTTTATTTACTTATTGAAGAGAATTGAAATTACAATCCTTTGGGTCATAGACTCCTTTGCAAAGGCTCCACATCAATACAGATAGAATAAACATAACATTTACTAGTATTTCTCCAAGGTCACATAGTACAGTGTATAAACATTGTGTCAAGTATCCTAAGTAGTGCTTTGGTCTAAGCTATGCCACAAGGTAGAATACAGTTTCAGAGGGTCCTAACTGAACCCTGAGTCACAGTTTATATACTGTATGATTGTTGGACTTGAGGATGCAGTCATGGATTAAGGTTAGGAATTTAACCCTACATTTGTGAATTATTTCCCTACGCTTGAGCTATAGACTGCAATGGTTGCAGTCACAGGTAGATGATTCAAGGAGGAGTTTTTTAAGACCAGTTTTAAATTGGCTAATACTAGGGGCTAGGGAGATAGAGGCTGGTAGGTTGTTTAGCCAGAGGGGAGCCCAGTAACGAAAAGACCTTTGTCCTAGGGAGGTCCTAGAGTGGGGGACTAGGAGAGAGGTGCTGGTTGTGCGTCTAGGGGCCATCCTGTGTGGGACAGTCTGGATGAGGTGGAGGAGGCCTTTGGGTGCTAGACTGAGTAGTATTTTTTTGGCTTGGAAGGAGGTGTGATACTTAAGCCTCCCTTTGAATGTGAGCCAGTCCACAAGTTTGTAAAGCTCACACATGTGGGTGTCTCTATCACATCCAGTGACCAGTCTGCAGGCTTTATTGAGTGCTATGCTGATACTGCATAGGGCCGTTTGGTCTGCAGGTCCATAGATCACAATGCCGTAGTCCACCAGAGATAGGACAGAGAAAGTTACAGCGAGATGTAGGGCCTGAGGGGGTAGGCAATGTCTATATCTATATAAGATCCCCAATCTGGTATTTACAGTGGAGGACAGATGTTGGATGTGTGTGGTAGGTGAGGGAGGTGTCCAGGATGACACCCAAGTATTTGAAGCGAGTGACCTGTTCAAGATTGAAACCCTGTGAATTAGTGATGAGAAGTGGGGCACTACTGTGTGGGCTTTGGTGGTGGGCAAAGATCATCAATTTTGTCTTGTTGTAGTTGAGTACTAGGCGATGCTCAAAGAACCAGGTTTCTGCTTCTCTGAAAAAGCCTTGTAGGGCCGATTGGAGGGAGTTAGGATGGGGGTGTTTTCAGAGCACTACGGCATCATCCGCATAGAGCAGGAGTTTCTTACTGCATGCTTGAGGGAGGGAGTTTAGATAAATAGTGAAGAGCAATGGGTCCAGTATGGACCCTTGGGGTACACCTGATTGGACTGGCCTTTTGGAGTAAAGGGTAGTGTTCATTTTGACCTGTTGCATCCAGCCAGAGAGGTAGTCTTTGAACCAGGAGGTTGCTTCCGGGAAGAAATGTTGGGATGGAAGGGAGTGCAGCAGAAGTGCATGACTGACCGTATCGAAGGCTTTAGTCAAGTCAACGTAGATGGCTCCTGCTAAGGACCCCTTCTCGAGGGCCTTGTGGATATATGAGGTACAGTAAATGCCAGGAGGGCTGTGGTGGTGGTGCTGTGCCCCCTCCAGAAACCGTGTTGTTCGTGGCAAAGCAGCAAATGTTTGGTCAAGTAGTCAGTAAGCTAGTCTGACACTATTTTTTTGAGTGCCTTTGGGGGGAGGATAGAGATGGGTCGGTAATTACTGGTGGAAGTGGGGCCACCACTCTGAGGATGGGGGTAATGATGCCACTTTTCCATAGAGTGGGAAACTGACTGAGGCGTAGTGACCAGTTTAGTTTTTTGGTGAGATGTGGCAGAGTCACATCCAGTGTTAGTCTGAGAATTTTGAGGTCAATAGTGTCACTGCTATAGTGTACATTTGTCAAGGCTTTGGTAAGGTAGTGCTTTACCTCAGTGGATGAGATGATTCTCAGCCGGAAGGGTGAGAGGACTGTGGTAGCTGAGGTGACCTCTGGGCAATTTGGAATTGGGTTGAAGAAGTTATGTGGGAGGATGTGGCTGAGGTCTGAGACGGTGGAATTAAGGGTATTGGAGATGGTGGTGGGGTCCTGGGTGAGGCCCCCTGTCTACTAGAATCTGTGAGGGGGTAGGGGAGACAGTTTTCCTGCACAGCTCCTTTGTATTGCTCCAGAATTTTTTTCTAGAGCCCCAAGTGGTGGTGAGGGCATGCTTATAGTAAGAGGCCTTGGCTAGTCGGATGACCCAGGTGCATTTGTTCTTGGCCTCTCTGTAGAGTTGTCTGTCCTGGGGTAGCTGTGAGTCCAGAGCTCTGTGCCAGAGGTTGTCTCTATGATGCATCAGGTCAAGCAGGGACTGTGAGATCCATGGGGTATCCTTGTTTTTTAAGATATGCTTTGTGAAAGGGGCAAAGACATCACAGGCACCGTTAAAGGTGGTGATAAAGGACAGGAGGGTTCCATCAACAGTCTGAGCTTTGTGGATGGGTGACCAATCACAGGAAGCAAGGTACGATTTGATGTGGGAAAAAGAGCCTTTTTTGAGGCACGTTTGGACTGTAACTTTAGGTGGGTTAGGAGGGAGTTTGTTTGAACACCAGCAGGTAACTGGGGAGTGGTCAATTAGCACATCAGGAAGCACTTTAACCTGGAAGAGGTGATTGGGATGGTTGGTGAAGATGAGGTCTATAAGTGTGGAGGACCCAGTTCTGGGGTCGAGTCTGGTAGGGGATTGGACCACCTGGGTGAGGTCGTAAGCTAGAACAGCGTCTTTGTAGGTGTCAGATATGGTGGCTAGCCAGTTCACATTGAAGTCCTCCACCGGTGGGGAGATGAGTGATGCTGGACAGTATAAAGTCCAAGGCAGGCTTTTGGTTAGTGGGGAGATGAGTGGTGCTGGACAGTATAGAGTCCAAGGCTGGCTTGTGGTTAGTGGGGGGATGTAAACTGCTATAACGTATAGTGTTTTTCCATGATTGCCAAGTCTGACCTTAATGGCAGTGGTTTAGGCACCATGGGTCGGCGGGGGAATGGGGACTGGGAGCACTTGCAGTGCTGTTTTGATGTAGATGGTACACCCTCCTCCCCGTTTGCTCAGCTGGTCAGTCTGAATGATGGAGTAGCCACTGAGGGTGACAGAGGCATCAGGGATGTTAGTTGAGAGCCAGGTCTCTGATAATGCCAGGATGTCAGGGGTGTGCTGGGCAATCCAGCATTGGAGAGGAGTGAATTTCCTTGGTAGGCTGCAGATATTGAGAGAGGTCAGTAGTAGGCTCCCTTACTTGCCCTTTGGTGTAGGACCGGGAGTAAGCGGCCCTGGATTAGGGTGCACATTGCCTGACAGCCAGAGGAGGAGGAGGAGGAGGAGGATGAGTGCATGCCAAAGGAAAGCTTTCTGGAGTAGTTTAGGTGAAAGGTAGTGGGAGTAAGGAGAAATGTGCTTTTTGAAGGGTCTGACTGGTATTGGGAGGGTGTGTATGAGGAGGACTAATAGAGCTGGGGACAATGAGGGATGGGGGCTGTGAGGGGGGTGATCAGGTGGCGAGAGAGGGAGAAGTCCCCTGGAGAGCAGGGAGGCAGTGCAGTGTAGGTGGGAGGTATGGTAGGTGCAGTCTAGTTTTGGATCCCATTTATGTGGCTCTTTCACAGGGAGAGTGGGTGGGGGGAGAAAGAAGAGAAAGGGAGCAGCATGACAAAGGGGACAATCATCTGCAGGTAAGTATGCATGATGATCTTTGAGTAGGATTAGAAAAGGAAGGGACGGTGGCCACTAGTGGTGATCTAGTATAGCCTGCAAATGGAAAAGAGGGCTGATTGTGTTTTGCAGATCACGTGAGCCCATGTATATAATAGAATGCACATCAAGGGTGGTGGTGGGGGCAGTGGGGTAGCCGATGCAGAGCGCCCGGTGGGGCCTACAGAGCATTTCAGCAAGCAGGCGAGCGGTGTTGCTTTCAGGCTCCTCCAGTGCATACAATCATGGATCCATACCTGCTATAATTCCTCTTGGGGAGGGCAGCTTTGAGACCCTCAGAACCTCAGTTCTGTGGCCAGCTTTGGACAAGGAGAGGGAGAGAGCACAGTACTAGATCAGGTAGGAGGCTTGGGGGAAGGCCAGTATTAACTTCCAATTACAAGTGTAACCTAACCCTACTGAAACCGGAGCAAGTGACTGCAACTCTGCTTTCACTCCCAAATGACTTTTAAATACAGGCAGAGTTTTTTTTTTTTTTTAAATGAGCTGCTGAAAGTCAGGGTATTTTGCCGAGCAGTCTGTGGGAATCTCTGTCAGAATTACAGTAAAGTAAGGTTTAAAAGGGCTTAGTGCCAGGATACAAGTTTGCTATGAGTTACTTCAGTTAATTTTGCATTAAAGGTGGTTACTTGGACAGTCTGTGGAACGTCTGGGTCGGTCAAAGAATTAAACAATTTGAACAGGGTTTTGGCGCCAAACGGCAACACGTATATACAGGTAACAAAGCAGCCAGCTTACTCATGCAGTTTTCAGCAGATCCAAGCCTTAAAAATCTATCAGTACATGTGTGGGGACAGAAATAAAAGTAAGTTCTACATTTAAGTCCATGAGGAGTACTGCCAAATAAAATTAAGCCCCTTTAAAGTTTCTACTGAGCATGACAGTGTGATGCTGATAAAACTGAACAGCTGGATCCACTAACAGAGTAGCTGGGGACATTCCCACAGCATGTGTGATAATGTTCTGTTGGGTTGTCAACACTGTCAACAGTGGCCATGAGAGAAGGCATGCTGCATGTAAAATTGAAGGGGTATGATACCACACAGGTAGTACCTTGTTTTGTAGCAGTGTGCTTCTCAGGTCCCTTACCACTGTGTGCATGCAGCCTTCAAACAGAGATCCCATTATTGTTGTGGGTGGAAACATTAAGAAGGACTGACCAATTGTCTCGGGCAGTAAGAGACCGGTCTGGGATTCTATCACGTCTTGTATTATAGATAAGCTCTGCCTTCCCTTTCCGGGACTTCAGCCATTCTTTCAAGTGGTGTTTGGGATCAGCGAGGGTGATGACACTTATGCTGCCCCAACAAAGGGGTCAGTGCACTACAGATCTGCAAGTATCACCAAAAATCTTGTGGATTCAGGTCAGACATGTGTTGAATATTCAAATAAGTATCCAAGGAACACTAATCTGGTGTGAGGAATTCACTCAGAGTTTGGATACAGCTGATCATGCATCCTCCTACATGAATTGCAGGGTTAACCCATAAGGGGTTAAAGCTGGATGCGCCAGCTCCAAGAACAACCTGGCTTAGAGTACAGACCATATTTTTCAGAGAATGATTAATGGTTGGGTGGGATGTGGACATTTTAGAATGTGGTGAGAAGAATTAATGGCAGAAGCCACACCTTAAAGATGTTGAGTTTCAAGGCTAAGCCAGAGTGGGGGTGTTGTCCCCATGACTGGAAAACTGTACAGGAGTTGGGCCACTTGGAAAGCACAGTAATACCCTTTGAACCAGGTAAGGTTCCACTCTCCCCATCCCCTTTTCCAGAGGGTGCATAATTATGTGAGACTGTATCGGGGTTATTTCCTTTCCTCTATGAAATTGCCTGTCATGGAATGGATCTTATCAAACCATCTCTGCACAATAGGTAGGGGGATATGAGAAAGGAAATGAAAAACGTTTGAGGCAGTAATCATTTTGATAGCGTTGATCTTTCCTGCCATGGACAGCTGCAGGAACTTGGAATGGCTGCACTAAGTTTGTAGTTCCTATGTCAAGGGGTTAGTTATACGCACACATTTTCTCCAGAGTGGAGGAGATGCTGATGCCAGGGTAGATACTTTGTGTTGGGGCACACCGCAAGCCCACATTGAGTGTGTGTTCGGCTACACAAGCTGCATTGAGAGGGAGAACTTTGGTCTTAGAATGGTTCACCCTGAGACCTGAAATTTGACAGAAAGTGTCGAGAAGGGACATGGGGTTTGGTAGCATAGAGGGGGATTCTTCAGTGACCACCAGCATGTTGTCATCTGCATAAAATTGGGCCTGACAACAGTCTTGTCCCACCTTGATTCCAGAATGCCAGGATCAAGTTGGAGAGCCTTTGAGAGAGGTTATATTGCTAGGGTAAACAGGAGAGGGGATAGAGGGCACCTCTGCCTTGTCCCCTTTGGCTTAGATACAGTAGCAGTTGGACAGAGTGCAATGGTACTATATGCACCCTTAAGGAAAGACTTCTACGGAAGCTGAAGGATGCACATGTGATTGCCCTAAAAAAATCTATTTCTGGGAGCTGCAGAAGAATAGATACCCATAATATGCCTCTCAGGTAAGGTAGGCTAAGAAGATGTAGACAAAACATATATGTTGGTCGGTGAAGGGGAGGGGTTTGCAGCATCTAGGGTTCCTTAAGCATTAGAAAGAGGGATGGGGCAGACTGGATGGGCCACAAGACCCTTATCTACCAACAGCATCTATGTATCTATGTATCTATATCATTCCACTGCATTTCATAACTCACCAAGTCACGAATGATTATTTTCATAAAAATGTGTTTTGACATGTAATGGCTAGATAACAGTAGATGTAATCATGACAGATACAGTTTCAGTTTGAGTGGGTTCTTACTAGGGTGCCAGATTATGTACATAATCAGTTTTTACAACTAATTCTCGCATGTAGATCTCTTCTCACCCCCCTCAAAATATGGACAGCAGTCCATACAAATCTGTACATCACTTTCTCATGTAACACAGTGCAAGATGTAACATTGTTGCAACTGTAACATACCTGTATGACTTGCCATTTCCTATCAAAGTACAACTTGGATGTAAATACATATTTTATGCTGAAAACCTGTTAATGTGTGAATCAGTTGCATTGCTATATGTTACAGTAGTTCTAATTAAATGTAATGCAATCGGTGGATGTGTGCATGACTGTACATACAGTAATTATTCTTTGATTTGCCTGCACACATTTATATAGTTAAGCAGAAAGGTGACAGTGGTTTAAGGTCTATTTAACTGAACTTCATTTGTTATTCAAACATGTTGCAGCTTTTAAAGAAATTTAACCTCCTAGCCACTTTTTAACAAGTTAGCACCCCCCCCCCATTAAAATCTGCACACTGGTACCCACATACTGGCATACCATTTACTTTTTCAAAGGTTGGTACCACCCTTGGCATTAGGATGTATACCAGGCTCATTTTTGAGAGGAAGAGAGGGGTGGGGGCATAAGAACAAATCACATGAACCTTTTGTAAAAATTACAACCCAGGTCCAGGGTGAAGGCTGCTAGGCATATACTAGGTCTAAACTGCTGAGGGGACCCCAGTAAATCCAACAACCAGAAGCAATCGTCAGAATGTAATGTAGAAAAGTGCAGTGTGATGCATTTGGGGAAAAAAAATCCTACATGGTTATAATATGGGGAAAAATTACTTAAGGTGACCTCAGAAGAATGCGATCTGGGGATAAAAATTAATAATAACCTGATTTTACAACCCATTATAACCAGCTAATAAAAAAGGCTGGTATCATACAGTACTGCATTAACAAACACATTAAAAGCAGGGACAAGGGAGTCCTTTTGCCATTGTATACATCACTGGTACACCCTCATATGGAATATTGCACCCAGCTGTGGTCCCCAGGAAAAAAGGGGGATATAGCTTCACTGGAGAGCATACAGAGAAGGGCTACTCATAAAATTAAGGAAGTTCAAGGGTTGGATTATACCCTGAGGCTAAGTACTCTGGGGTTATATTCTCTGGAGTTTAGGAGATTAAGGGGGGGATATGTGTTTAATTTATTGGGCCCTAAATGATCCAATATTATGGGAACAGTTAGATTTGGAACTCCTAGATCATAATTTCAATACTAGAGCACATCTGCTCCAGATAAAAATAGAAAGATTCCGGTCAAATAAAAGGAAGTAGTGGTTGACAGTGAGAGCACTTAGGATCTGGAGTAAATTGCCAGTAGAAATAATCGTTAGTAGTAATATTGATAGGTTTAAGAAAGAGTTAGATACTTTCCTAATTAATAATAATACATTGAGGTACTCTTAAATTATGACAAGCATATGAACGTTGTCTTCTAAAGCTCTGGATAACTATGAAACCTATGAATGTCCAGAGCAAGAACTGGGATTGTGCAGTATGGCTTTATTCAACAGATGGAAAAATAAAGCAGAAGTGGGCCCCCATGGGTCAGTCAAGGCAGGACAGGTACATTTCATGAACTCTCCTTGCATGCAGCACAGTTCAGGAACACACAAAAGAACATCTTCTTCCCATTTACCAGTGGTTCATCTAGTGGACACCTGGCCACGCACACAAACATTTTCCTCCCATGAGTGCACATACCATGAAACTAAGCCACACACTCAGAACTCTTCTTTGAACATAGGTGCAATTATGTGAGACTCAGTCACACACCTAAATCTGCAGCACTGGCCATTGCTCAGGTAAATCTGGTGCCCTTTAAGAACCAGGAAACCCTGCCTTGTAAGCTTTAAGATGGTGCTCCTCCCACCCTTTGCCCCAACTGACAGTCTCTGCCATTCTTCAGGGTTACACCATTGAAACTTTCATTCCACACTGAAATGCTAGAGGTCCCACACTTTCCATTTCCATCACTCACTTGGGTAACTAAAGAACAAACTGCACTCTCCTAGATGAACAATTTAAAGAAATTTACTTTCCTGGGTGAACTAGGGCACTGACAGGTGCATTCCAGCCTTATATATGGGCACACACACTCCAGAAAATGATTCCCCTAAATATTTGGAGAACTTGTCTGCTTAGAACAGTACTGACTAACTAGTTGTCCCATCCACTGGGCATGTAACAACAAAAGAAGGCACCTCTCCTGGGTAGTAGGTAAAAACAGTCTCTCAACAGTTCCTTTCCAAGGCTGCTGAAACACGAAAAGGATCTTCAGGGTATTTCCCCTTGAATTCACTGAGAAAAAGCAATTCCTCCCACTTCACTGGGAGAAGAAATCAGGTAATTCTGCTGTAGAAAGGTCTCCACCACTTCACTGGAAGCTAGAAATTGTAGTCCACACTAGGGTGAGAAGTGCTGGGCCTTCAACTCAGACCCCAACTGGCAGTCCTTCTGCTACTCTGATGGTAGAAGGATTGCTGATCCTCCGCTGCCCACTCACCACTGCCTGCACACTGCTTCTGGAAGCCAGCTTAACAGGTATGGTCCCTTGAAGCACCTGACTTTTTACTTTTGGTGCTATCCTGCGCTCGCTCTCTCTCTCCCGATTGGCTGCATCTCAAAGACTACACCCTGCCATTGGCTACTCCTCGGACACTGCAGCCCTGACTTCAAGCTCTGACCCGCTATCTCTTTTCTGCTGCCAGCTGAACTGCTTTGCTAATTTTAACTGCTTTGCTAATTTGGTACGGCTTACAGTCAAGTTTTTTGCTCGCCCACCCACCTTTGCCTCAACACTCTTTAAATCCTCTCCCTCACCTGAAGCGCCACCATAATTCTCTCTTATACACAGGTACACTTCTACTTTTAAAGGGGCTGATGCCTGATTACACAGTCCCCTATCTACCTCACTGTCAATATTAGATTGTAATCATTATTTAATCAAGCCAATTGTGTCTGCTGGAACTGTTTTTTTTTAATCTACTGTTAAACTGGATAGCTTAATTTGTGTTTCAACTGTTAGCCGTATTCTGAGATTTATTAACGGTCTAGAAATGCTTTAGGCCATTATCTCAGAAGTGATCTTTTGTCTCTGCCCTTATCTAAGAACTGATCTTTTGTCTCTGCCCTCTCACTTGCTTTCCCTTCTGTAAACTCTCACTGAAATCCCTTTAGACTAGGCTCTAAATTCTTCCTTTTTCCTCCTCAGCTTGCTTTTGCTCTACTCTGCACCACCTAGTATACCCCAAAAACTTCCATTGTTCTCACCAGCTTTCCTCTGACCTACTCTGGCCAACATTGCAAACTTGCTCCCCAGCCTACCTTTTGTTTAGCTAGCGCAGAGGTGCCAAAAGCCAGACTGTCTCCCAGACACTTGTCTCTACCCCCAAGTCCTTCCTTCTACTAAAAGCTTCTTTTGTTCTGCTAACCCACCCACTGATTTACAGCCTCACTGCCCTGAAAATAGGGCTATTTCTGGTGTACTAACCCCTCTTCTCTCCCTTTCAGATAATTCCCCTGACTTGGGTGAAGTATAGTGCTTAGATTATAAGCACTATACTGCTGGGTATATCCACCTGACGACCACCTCTTTTACACTGGATTAGCCCTATCACTATCCTGTTGTGCTTACTCACTGGTGACTACACCACATCAGGTACCTCATTACCTTAATTAGGCACATTAAATATACCACCATGCTCCTTCATGCTCCCCAGCCTTTGTTGCTCTCAATAACCAGGCTATTCATCCTTTGTTCCCATTTCTCTCTCACCTACAACCCTTCCCACCCCGATCTGCCTCTAAACCCAACCTTCCCTTCCCTTTCACTAGCCCTAAGATTTCCCCCATAACAGTCACATCAGGGCTCCACTTTAGCAGCTCTCCACTCCTCTCAGCCATCCCCCTACTCATAAACCCCTTCTGGGACTATAATACATTTCAGATAGCAACACTTCTTACAACCACTTATTCCTGACCCTTTTGGGCATCACTGATCTACTACACCCTATATCCATCTGATCAGCACTATTACAGTTCACAATCACCCCATAGCTACTCCTAATACGGGCACACATACTCATTCAGAATTAAGATGTTCAGCAGATGGATTATGAACTTAATTTTCCTGTTGCTAATTTGCACAGGATATATTGAGTTAAACCCTGGCCCTCCACAGGCTATAACCTCATTGGCTGACTTCATATCCATAAAAGGGCTGAAGTATTTGCACATTAATGTGTGCAGCCTTCTGAAAAAGCTAGATCTTGTACAAGCCTGGATCTCCCACATGGATCCAGATATCCTGGTATTAATCGAGACTTGGCTGAAAAAATCCACTCTTGACACTGTGATATCCATCCTTTCCTTTAACCTCTTCCACTGCAATAGACCAACTAGGAGAGGGGGTGTGGCAATTTATGCCAAAGATAGACTCAAAGTATCTAATATCACTTCAGTTAGCGCTCCAAAGGAATTTGAAACTCTAATGTTAAATCTGTCCTTATCCCCCATAGAAACCATAACAGTAATAGGTTAGTACAGGCCTCCTTCTGTGGGTCTGGAGCGTTTGAGCTATCTGTGCACTGCATCAGATGCAAGACAAAATGAAATCATCATCTTTGGTGCTCTAAATCTGAATTGGTTAAAAAACTGCAACAATTGCTTACAACTCAAAAAGTACTGCGATGAAGCTGTCTTCTTCTAGCTGGTTCCTGAAATCACAAGGCCAAGTCCCAAAATTCCCTCATATGGAACCCTGATCAACCTAATTCTCACAAATAGACCCCACAAATTCACCTACATAGCTGTCTTACTCAGTGATATCAGTGATCACTGTGCAGTGGCCTGTATTAGAGTACAGCCCCCACCCAAACCAGCAAATAGATTCATTTGAAAAAGGAGCATCCCTTAATTCAATATATCCTACTACCTATCAGACCTCAGAAACACAGATTGGACTGACTTTTACCTGACCCCATGCATCAATGTTGCTGCGATATTTTTCAATATCACACTAAGTAACATTATCAACAGACATGCCCGCATGATTAAATGTAGAGCCTGGAAGTCTTCCTGCCCCTGGTTCACACCTGAACTAAAAAAGGCATTAAACAGGAGGGACCACATCTGGGCAATAGCCAGATGGACCAATCTACCTACAGACTGGGCAGCCTTCAAAACCTGCAGGAACACCTGTACCAAAATGATCAGAACCTCAAAAGCAAACTACTATTTATCTGTTATCAGCTAAGGGTATCACCGCCTAATTCTGGCAAATCATAAAATCATCTGAAGGCAATAAATTGCCTTCCTTGTTACCCAGCAAGATCTCGTTCAAGGGAAACACTTTATCCAATAAGTCTGATATTCTATACAGCTTCAATGATCACTTTTCAATTGGGGCCTAGCATTCAATACCTCCAAAGTGGCCACACTTATCTCCAACTTGCCAAGAATCCATCCAGCTCCACCCAAACACAGCTTCTCCTTTGCTCCATTCCAATACAAAGAAGTTGAGGACCTTCTTCTCCATCTAAATGTTAGCAAAGGTACAGATGCCAACGGAATAGGTCTGTTCTTCCTTAAAACTGGCTTATGGTACCTTACAGCCCCCACACTACACCTGTTTAATCTTTACACCAGCACAAGTTCTGTTCCTGAGGAATGGAAGGTGGCTCAGGTTCTACCACTATTCAAATCAGATGACCCTATTGACCTGAACAATTACCGTCCCATATCCATTCTACCCCTTCTCTCAAAACTACTAGAAAAATTAGTAAATGCTCAGTTAACAGAATATCTCAAAAGAACAAACCAAATAAACCCTGCCCAATTTGGATTTAGACCAGCCCACAGTACTACCTCAGCCCTAGCGTCAGTCACTAATGACTGGCTCCTCGCCATGGATAAGAAATAAGTGACAGGTGCAGTTTTTCTGGATTTCAGTAAAGTCTTCAATAACATTTACCATGATTGACTTCTTGATACCCTACACTGCCATGGCATCTCCAGCCCCTCACTATCATGGTTTAATAGCTACCTGACAGACAGATGGCAACAGGTGAAAGCAGATAGCTCACTCTCACTTCTCCTTCCTACCATGAGAGGTGTTCCACAAGACTCAGTCCTTGGACCATTACTGTTCATGCTGTACATCAATTCTATTGGAAATAATATCACCAAAGCAAACCTTTATCTGTTCGCAGATGACACTGTGATCTATATATCCAGACCCTCAGTAACTGTAGTCCAAATGGAGCTCCAATCTGAATTTGATCTCCAACTCAGCCTGGCTAAATCTAAACTTCTCTTAAATGCCAAAAAAAACTAAAGTCATGTACTTCTATTCCAACCAGCTCACTTCCATCACAAACATGCTAGCATCCCTGCCCCCTATCAAAACTCTCCTAGACAATGACCTTGAAGTAGTTAGCAATTTTAAAAATGTAGGTTGTGACTTAGATAAAAACCTAACTTTCTCTGCCCATATTACTTCCTTACAAAAAAACTGTGCCAACGTATTGGCTTCTTCAAGGAAAAAATCTTTATTTACGACTGAAGCCAGACTACGTTTCGTTCAGACAACTTTCATGCCACTCCTCAACTATGCTGACATAGTTTATGGCTAATGCCCAGACATCCCTGCTTCACCAATTGGACACTCTCTACCGCAGAGTGACTCAATTCATTTCAAATGCCCACCAACGCATGCATCACTGTGAGCTACATGTCTATTTGGGCTGGAACTCTGTATCAACTAGATGCCTTATCCACTCACTCACTCTCCTGGGTATACAAAGCTCCTCTGTCTAAGCTACCCACCTATATTTTGACTCTTTCATCATACTGCCTGCCTATACACATTACGCAGCAATGATTATATCATGCTAGAAGTCCCAAGCACCTGCACTCAGTTTGGAGAAATGGTTATAAGTCGTGTTCTATCGGCAGCCTGGAATAAAGCCCAAACTAGTCTCAAACTACAAAACCTAATACCCCTACACAGATTCAAAAAAACTGGTCTCCAACAAAACTGGTGATTCCAGTGCATGTTACTGACTATATATCATACTTCTCATCCTTCTCAATTTTACCTTTCCCTAGTTTTCCTTTCCTTACCACTCACCTACCTTTCCACCCCTCCCTCTTCTCCCCACCTCCCAACCCCCAGCCCTACCCATCTTCCACTCCTCTTCACTCTACCCTCACCCACCTTCCCTGATTCAGCCACCTTCCCCCTCCTAACCCTCACTATTGCCACCTCTCTCTACTATGCCTCAGTATCTTTGTTTGTAACATGGTGAAATCCTGTGAAAGCAAAGTGCTCCAAATGTTACCAAATGTTCTTATCATGTTCTAACCTCCTAGTTGTACTGTACTGGGAGGACTACTGTATATAATTTTGTATATACATTTTACAATTCATGTACTGCATATATATGTTTTATTTATTGGCTTGTATACCCTGTGTATTGTATAGTTGCCTAAATCTGCTTGTGTATGTGAATGATTGTTCAGTACTTCCTTGCAAATGAGTCTGCTCAACTAAGCATTTCTTGTTAATAAACTTGGACTTGACTCTCACCTCCACACTTAAGCTCTAACTGCAACTAACTCAACATTCTAAGCTCCCCAGAGCAGCTGTATGCAGAAAGGGGTTATGCTGCTGTGAGAGTTCCAAATCACCTAATCATTCTTCTCCAAGGCTAGCTGAGTAAACTGATGTAATTGTGTAAGAAGACCCTAATGAGCTCCCTAACAGCTGCCTGCTACCTTCATAGCACTAATACTGATAGGATTCTAGTAACCCCAGGGGACTGGGTGATTACAGAAATATCTTACAAAGAAAATTGATAAACATGTAAACACTTTACCTAGAATGCTGGCTATGCACTGTTCCTGCTGTTTCACAGGATTGCCTTTATTAAGGAGCTGAGTGAGGAATTTATATGTAAATGCTTGTAAATAGTTATGTATTTCTTATTACATATATAGTAAGCAATCATCTATGTTTTATATATACTGTGGCAGATGACTTTCTGGTCTTGTTGAAACTACTGCTTCATACTTTTTTGTACTTGTGTTTTTTTTATTTGCCCTTCCCAGGAACACTGCAAGAATCTGCCACTAATTCAATTAGCATTTCTCTCCAATAATTTTTTTTAAAACTTCTATACTATGTTGTATGTATTTCTTTATAAATTGTAATAGCATGTTTATTACTTGTGTTGCAAATAGTAAGTCAAGAAATGTTATGGGTCACTATTAGTATTCATGGAACAGTGCATAAACATAACACTTAAATTTTTTAACTGGCTTCTCAGTTTAAACACATTATTCCATTTTGCAAACATGAAAATCTAAAGCAACACTGGGCATGAGGAGAACTGATGCTGAAGATGAAGCTGGATGAAACGTGAAGATCCAAATAGCTAATACTGACAACGTGAAAGAAGTCATCTATTACTTAACTTAAGTATCAAAAGTTGGGAAATGTGGCATTAGGGTTTCCAACCTTAACTACCCCCCACACACACACACACATTCAGCCAAAGGGACAAGACAACACAAGCAACCACAGACAACCATCATCAGGTAAGACAAACAGTATACAGCTCTTTCCAAATGATGCAAGAGACATACATCAACATGGTGCAGTGCTTCTGATGCTGTGGATACTCACACATGCACATTTCAACACATAACACCCACTTCATTCTGCAGATCTGGAGTGCCTTAAATAAAGGTATATTTGCATTAAGTTTGTGATCTATATGCAAATATGACAATCACTGGCATATCACAATGCAGTATTATAATTTTCTGTCATTTGTAAGCATTCATATTAGCATGGTATTGTGATTCTGTGCAAAGCTAACAAACATTTGTAAACATCTGCATGACACTGTGATCCTAACATAGTGGTGTTCAGAATGTGTATGTGCAACCACACTGTTATCATTGACAACTATGTGTTACTAATGAAAATGCTATGCAATCATGATTATGTTTCAGTTTTGTACCCAGACAACATTTTGGGACATTTGCATGAAACCCTGATCTCAGAGGAGTAAAGTTAGTGAGCACTATTTCAATATGCACTACCAGGATTTTCTACCATTTTCTGTCATTGACATTACCATACAATCATCATCCCATGCGAAAGCCAACCCAAACAAATTGAACATTTGCATGTATTTGGGATCCCAGAACAGTAATGTTAATACTTTATAATTCTGAACACAGAAAGTGTGCAATTTCTTTATTCTAACCACTACTATGTGGTTGTCATTTAATGCCAAACACATAAAAAAGAAATATTAAAAAAAATGTGGTACTTTTGCATGAAATCATGATCCAAATGATGTGATGGGGATAACTGCTACTTTTTCATCTACATGTTATCATTTCATTTCATCTATTTATTGACATCTATCCAAATCATTATGATTTGATGTTAAAAAATATACAGACATTTGCATGAAAATTTGATCCAAATGTAGTTATATCATTCAGCTATTTGTTGGCACACTGTTATCATCTGTTATGATTTGTCACAATTGAAATTTCAATATAATCATAATTATGTGAAAAGTTTGTACCCAATAAAAACATGTGGAGCATTAGCATGGCATTCTAATCCAACTTGTGAAAAATATTTAGGGATATACAGTATGTTAATAATAAACTTACATCAAATCATTACTGTGTTAGAACTGCTTGCATGACCAACAGACTTTTGAGGCAAATAAAACGCACTTTTGTTAATCGCACTGAACAATGGCTTATTCCATTGTATAGGGCATACATTAGACCGTATCTAGACTATGGCTCCCCTTTCTGGAATCCAAACCAAAAAAAAGACATAGCAATTCTTGAACAGGCTCAAAGGAGAGTAACTAGAATGATTCCAAGATTAACAAACTTGGATTATCAGAACAGATTAAAAGCTACTGGTCTCTTCTGTCTTCAAACTAGAAGATTAAGAGGTGATACGCTTATCGTTTTTAATTTAATAAATTCACCAGATCTAATGGAAAAATGTGGTCTAACACTCTCCAAAGGGAGACATGTTCCGAGACTGCATAATAAACAGCTTGAAGTAAAAACTTATAAAACCAGCAAAAGGGGAAACTTTTTCCAATAAGAGCATCCATTGTATGGAACACCTTACCACAAGAATTGGTAGAGGCAACTAGTGCCACTGTCTTTAAAAACAAATTAGATGTTTGGTTGAGGGAAAATAGATAAATAATGTCCCACATAGTGTGGGGAACAGTCTTGATGGGCTCTGGCCTTCTTCTGTTCTTTCATACCAAGTAATAAGTAATAACTTAAGTATTATAAATATCCATTATTTCAAGGTACGCCACTACTGTTTCCTGTCATTTCTTAGTAATGTCATTAATATACAGAGATCATGCCATGCACAAGTCAAAGGAAAACAAAATCTGACCATCTGCATGCAGTTGGGATCATACTACATACAATACAAGCATGATTGAATTCAAATTAAAACATTTTAAAATTTAGAAAATTACTGTATATATATATACAGTACAGTGACACTGTCACATATTGCATAACATAACTGCAGCCTGAAGTGGGTCTGTATGTGTTGAAGGGGGCTCCATGTCAAGTCGGTGAGAGGAAATCCAGCATGGTAAAAAACGAGAACGTCAACACTGGGCATACAGAATACTAGTGAGAATTTGGGGGAAACTGTGATTTACTATTACAACACAACACCGCCATGGACCACCACTCCAGTGAAATTTTGTAATTTACATTTTTTTCTATCCATGGCAGTATTCTGCATGCATGGTCTTGAGTTTTGTGACTTTGTCTGTGCTACTTCCGACCACACTGTTTTCCCTATTGTCAACTTGACATGTTACCATTGAAGTGTGAATATGTATCCATGACTACAGAAGTCAATCAATCAAGCAATCAAGTCTTTATTTATCCAGGTGAATACCATTGAGCAGGCTCATTTACAAGGTGGACCTGCGTTACACAAGGTCAAGAATAACACTTTCATGTACAGATAATAAATAGACATAATTATACAGAAATAGAAAAAAAATACACAGAGCAATAACAAGTATTTCAGGTATAGGGTTAACAAGGTTAGGGAGAATGGTATGAGAAGGGAAATTAAAACATTCAGCCAGCATATTAAAACATTTTCAAACAGTATGGCATATCATTAGTCAGGACATATACAAAGTTAAGGGTCAGATATGGAGGGGAGGGATACAGGACTGCAGCTGTTCTAGTAGGGGTGCTATGGTAGATGGGCTGAGGACATATATATTAGGAGTCTGAGGGTAAGAAAGTAGTGGATTAGCAGAAAAAAGGGAGGTATAGGTGGAGACAATCAAGGGGCTGGGTTAGGAGGAGATGTAGTGGGCAGGTGCTGTACCATGATGTTGGATGTCTCTTGTGTCATCTGGATAGAGTTGTATGTTGTTTGTCTTTCCTGATGATAGCTGTCTGTGGTTGGTTGTGCTGTGTTGTTCCTTTGGCTGCTTGGCGGGGGTGGATGGGTAGCTAGGGTTGGAAACCCTAACACCTAATTTCTCTACTTTTGTTGCTGTAAACTGAACTCTAACCAGTGCATTAAGGAGCAACCAGTCAGGTGCTCCCCCAAAGTTGTATGCTACTAATATTTCAATATTTCTTTTTCTAGTAACCCTTATTTTGTAAGGGAAGGGATCATGTTTTGACTCCATGGAGCCCCGCCACACTGATCCCTTCCTCTTCCTGGTACCTCCTGAAAGTGTGATCCATCCCCAATTCACCCCTGTGATAGCATGTTCTGTAAGGTTATTATATGGAAAGCGCTGGGGCACGCTCCATAGACATGGATGGGTCAATTTTTAAAGTTGATTTTTTTGTAGTTTAGATGGCCATTTGGAACAAATCAATGCTACTGCTTAACTAACAAGGACATTGTTAGTTATACAGTGGCCTTAATTTGTTCCAAGTGGCCATCCAAACTATGAAAAAGATCAACTTTAAAAATAGCCCCATTCATGTTTATGGAGCGCACCCCAGTGCTCTCCATATAATGACCTCACAAAATGTACTCACGTGGGCAGCAGATTGGGGCAGATTGGGGGCAGATCATACTTTCAGGAGGTACCGGGAAGTGGAAGGGATCAGCGTGGCTCAGCTCCATGGAGTCAAAAAAAGATCCCTTCCCTTACAAAACAGGAGCTATGGGGAAAAAGAAATATCAGCAGCATACGACTTTGGGGCAGGTAAGGGTTTGTCAATGGTTGGCATGCTCATAAGCAACAAAGGCTATGACACCACTATGTCTTTGATACAAGTTATTTATTTGTTAGATAGTCCCAATGTTTTGCCTAACTAATTAGGCTTCTTCAGGGGAACTGCGAAAAACTGTAAAATATAATAATTACTTTTCTGTAAATTTATTACAAAACTATTCACTTTCATTAGAACAGTCACATTCAATATTATTATTCACATCTAATGCATAAATATCTGCTTGTAAATGCTTATTTAGCAGTTTAGAATATTGTAAATATGCTTAAAAAATGAAAAAAAGACAAATAATTAATACAAAACATGTCATTGCTTCTCCTATTTTAAGGACCACCAAATTTAATTGCAACATTTGCCTTACTTTTTAATACTGCCGATCGGGGCCAAGATGACTGCCATATGTCCTTAGGATGATACTATCTTGTGTAATCACTTTAAATGAAATAATATAGAAAAATCCATATTATATCATAATCATTTTAACCAGATTATTTATATACTTATTTAAAATATGTTTTAATTTTTTTTACCTCTGTGTATATTTATTTTCCTTTTTAAATCTTCCAAGAGATCATCTTCACATAATTATCAAACTGTAAAGTACGAAACAAAAGGAGTAAAAGTCAGAAAAATTCTCATGAATTCAAACTTAATCTGGTTTACTACATACTCATGGCGTCTAACGCTTAGGCCCAGATATTCAAACTGCTCCCAAAATGTGCGCAACAGCAGGAGCAAGCACAATCAATTGCGTATATGCGCAACAGGTGCGATATTCAAACATGGAGCAGAGCAAATTGCGCAAGCAACCAACGTCTCAATATCGCACATACTGCACCATCGCGTAACCAGGAAGGAGAAGCTGAGCCAAAATGCTGCGCTATGGCGCAACCATGGAAGCTCAGCTGAGCATTGCAGAGCTGCCATAGCTCAAGCACAGCCCCCAGAACAATGGAACTGCACATCCAGGAGGCAGGCTGGGGCCCACCACCAGCCATGCCACACATGGGCACAGGAACTCACTGCAGAACCCACACCACACCGCACACCCCAAGCACAGCATCACTGGGGTGGACGGATGATCCACGTGCCCATGGGGACAAGCCAACTAAAGCATAGCAGAGCCATGACACCCCAGCACAACCACTGGCAGGCAGAGAGTGCCACACACAGGGGGTTGACAACCACAGTGCACATCAGTCCCCCCCATACGCACAGCACAGCGTGCACCGTGCCCCCAAGACACCGCTCATGTGCAGTGACAGGCACTGCAGGAAACACCATGCACCCCCCGTGCCACACGTCAACCCCATGCTGCAGAGAAGCATACCAGCCAGACCCACCCTGTGCACCCAGCAGTGGGTGGCAGCAGATGGCAAGAGCAACAGAAAGGCAGTGCTATGCTGGTGATACCTCCCCATGGACACACACACACACACACACACACACACACACACACACACATATATACCCAGGACCATAGAGCCCAGATGGCATGTACACCCTGCAATGGAGCACCCATAGCCAGTTGCAAAGCAGACACCAACACAGCAGTTGTATCAAAATAGAAATGTATATTTCCAAACAACAGATAAACAAAACAGGTGAAACTATGTACAAGTTGGGGGACGGTAAAAGGCAGGGGTGTTCAAGGGGAGGAATAAAACTTGGAGAGGGAAGGCAGGGTGAAAGGGATGGGAGAAGTGGGAACGGAATGTGGGCTACGGCCCAGCTGGCTCCTGGTCCTCCCCCTGCTGGCGTCCCCTCCTGTGCTGCCGCCGCTGTTCACCCTGGCGCTGTATGGCCTGCAGGAGCTCCCAGTTTTCAAGTCCGACCTGGGTCAAGCGCCGCAGATCCTGCGACATGCGTCTCAGCACCCCGAGGCCTAGGAAAATGGGAACACAGTCAATGGCTGAGACTGACCACAACCCTGAACACCACCCAACCTGCAACCCATATAACCCAATGTCCTGCACCTGTGATGGCATGCACCCACCCACAGTGAACATGCACATGGCCATCACAAACAGGTGGCACCAGCTATGCGCACCACCACCCACCCACACTGCCCACGCCAATCACAGTACAAACTAGGCTGTCAAGTGATGTGGCAACGCGGCTATGCCAGTTACACAGCTATGTGCCCAGTGCATGCCTGGACCACCTGTGATGCATACACAGACGTGTCGTGATGCTGCACTGTGATGCAGGTCACCTGTGTCATGCCTACATACATGGATACATAGACAGTGTCGGCAGATAAGGGCCTATGGACACCCAGTCTGGCCATTTGGCCTTGTACGCTCACTCTGTTGTCCTATAAGTCCATTCTCCCTCACCCTGACCTCCAGAATTCTTTATGGCTAACGACGATACATAAATCCGTGAACCAAGTCAGCCCCCACCACATCCTCTGGCAGGGTGTTCCACTTGTCCACCACCCATTCTGTGAAGAAATACTTTCTCATATTTCCTCTTAAACGAGCCCCCTCCAACTGCATCCCATGCCCTCTAGTCCTGGAACATCCTTTACGCTTACAAATATTGTGTTCCTGCACTCTGTTCCCCCCTGTACAATACTTGTATGTCCCCATCATATCCCCACCCTCCTCCTCCGGGAGTACATGTTCAGTTCTGTCAACCTGTCTGCATAGGACTTGTGATGCAATCCATGCACCATCCATGTCGCCTCCTGTGAACCCTTCCACCCAGTCCATGTCCATACGCAGGTATGGTCTCCGGAACTGTACACTGTACTCCAGTGTGGGGACTCACTAGTGTTTCGTATAGTGGAACTATGACCTCCCCTTTGGTTGTGTCCAGCATGGTTGGTGGTCTTGCCCCCCCAGCATGCAATAGCACCCATGACGTAATGATACTCACACTCCTCCAGCAGCTTGGTCTGACGCTGCTGATGCTGCTGCTGCTGCTGCTGCTGTGGCACGACATCCCGTGGCACCGGGGCCCTGGCATGGCCCACATCCCCGTGGTCCGGTGTCCTCACAATCCAGCCTGTGGGAGACATATGGTGAGACAAACATCAGTGTGACTCAAAAGCAGAGTGCCCCCTGCCCCAGTGAGAGTGCCTGCCCACACAGCCATAACCATCCATTGCACAGCTGCACACACTGACACACCTATGCACAGCCACCCAAGCACACACACACCCCTACAGAGAATATAGGTGCATAGATGGTACACTCACGTGGCCTAGGCACCAGGCCCCGCCTGGCACGTGGAACGCAGCCGCCAACAGGTCCGTTTCCTCCGGCGAGGTCACTGTACCGTGCCGGCACTGCTCAGCAGACCGGCCCCTGCCAGTGACCCCACTCAGGTCAGTGGCCACTTGCTGCCACACATGAGTCCTAGGCATGGTGAGGGGGCCTCACCATACAGTGCCTCACAGTGGGGCTCCACTAGGGCCACAGGTTGGACACTTCAAGGGCTCCAGGACACCGCCCTCCCTAGCCATGGCACCAACTTTACAGCAGGCAATATGGTGCCCGCGCCTGTAACCCCGTGGGTTGTTGCTAATAGACCAGCACAGGCTCCAATCACGCTGTTCGAACAGCGCCGTATCTTTGCATAGCGCTGTCACCAGACAGCGCATTAGGACGTACACATGGCATGCCAACAGCGCCAGGGGTCAGAGGGCATACACAAGGTCACGGCAATGACGCAAGGCTACGCACAGCACCATAGGATGTATAGGCATCCTGCGTGACTGCTAAGCAGAGCACCAGTGCCACAGTGGACTATCGCGCAGAAGTGCCACAGTGCCATATAGTGCCCAGTGCTGTAGCGCCACTGGCACAATGGTGGCCATGGCCTGAATCGCCTATCGCGCTCAGCAGGTCTGCAGCACGATCGACGCATGCGTAACCTGTCTGGGCATGCGCAATGCAGTGTAGCACACAGCCACAAACATGCGCCATCGGCTCAGCCGGACCTTCCGTATTGCGCTAAGCGCAAATACGCGATATTCAGCCGACATATATGCAAATCAAATGATCAGCCATTCAAAGCGCAGTGGCGCGATTAGCATGTCATTAAAGGCGCCACACCTCATTTGCATGTGTTGCGCTATAAAACCGCGACACTGGGTTGTGGTGGCCAGATTTGGTTGTTGCAGGTGAGAGGTGAGTTACATGCTGTGTGATGCTCAGGACAATGCTCATGGGCAGGGGTGCTGGAGGATGATATAGGTTGAGGGGTCTGAGCATGATGAGGGCACTTAGAAAGGGGCAGAGGGCACCCTTTCCATCAGTATCTGCCATGCGGAGAGGAAAGGGGGGGCTTCTGCCCCCCCTGGCCGGCAGCTATGCTCATGGGGAAATGCTGTGGACTGCACAGTGACTGGTGTCCACTTCCACCCATACAGATCACCGTGACTGACAAGAACCAGGCTGAGGCTGTGGACGGCGGGCGTAGGAGGAGGCCGAACTTCACCATGGCAGAGACTGAGGCCCTCTTCCAGGCCTACCTGGTGGATGAGCCACTTTTGAGTGGGCGGAGGGGCACCCCTCAGCAGCGTGCAGCTGCATGGGAGGGGTAGCTCTGGCGTCAACCTGCCGGAAGCCACCAGCCCGCAGGAATGCCAGAAAAAGATGGGGACTGACCGCAGGAGGCTGAAGAAGAAGGTGGCAGCCTTCAGGGTGGCACGTGCTGCCACTGGTGGGGGACCACCAGTGGTGTTGCAGCTGACCTCGACTGAGGAGACACTGGTTGCGGCCATGCAGCTGAGTGCCATTGCGGGTGTTCCAGGCGGAGGATTCCAGACAGGTGGAAGCCCATCACTGCACGGTATGACATGGTGATGTTGTGGGGGCTGTTGTTCACATGCACTCACATGTACTCTCTTTCTGTTACAGATCCTGTTCGTCTGCAGGAGACGGTGGTGGTGGTGGGTGCTGACAGTGAGGCAGACCTGCTGGACCTGGAGGAGGGACCATCCACTTCCGCCAGCAGCCTGCAGGCACTGCAGCAGCATGCAGGCTGGCCCAACAACTCCAGCGGCAGTGATACGGGTGCAGGGGGTGCACAGCCTGTGTCACAGCAGTCTGGCATGCAGGTATGCCAGCATGCTGTGCCTATGGCAGTGGCACGCACTGGCACTATTGATGATAGCAGGCCTGCAATGGCCAGTGATAGGTGTGTGTCCCACGACGGACACATGGCAGGCCAGCACGCGCCCTGGGCCATCCTGCTCCACACCTGTGTACCAGCATGCTGGCACAGTCACAGGCTGTGCCTGTCAGCACCGTGGGGCAGCATCGGTGGCTGAGCAGGTGTCTGGCACTGTTGACAGCACAGGGTGGAACAGGTGGACCTGGGGCTCAGCAGTTGGAGGGCGGCAGCAGCAGTTGCACACCAGGCCTGGGGGACAGCGCCAAGCAGTGGCACTTGTCCACCGCCTTAGATCCGCCCATACCTGGTCCTGGTGAACAGCGGCCACCCTCAAGGGGTGCTGTGCACCAGGACCATCCACACCCTGGGGGTCACGATGCCATTGGGGCACAGTACCCATTGGACGCGCACACCCGCCTGCTGCAGGAGTCAGTACAGTTGCAGGGGTGGGTTGCAAGGTCCGTGGAGGCACTGTCTGTGTCCGTGGAGCGGCATAGCAGGGAGTGTGCTCGTGACCGAGCCGAGATGGTCCTTATGCGGATGGATGTGACCGCTGCCATTGACAGGCTGACCCAGGCAGTGGTCTCTGTGGCGACCGTATTGACCACACTGTCTGGTGCCCCTGTACCATGCACCCCACACAGTGCGCACTCCACTCCCTGTTCCCGGCGTCGTGCGACACCAGGCCTGTCGATGCCAGGTTCTGCTGTGAGCATCCCGAGCACCCCTGGCGCAAGTTTGTTTGGCGGGATGCAGAACCCTGAGCGGGCAAGGTCGCGGTCACGCACTGGGACCCCTGGTGGTGCACTAGCGCCACCCGATGTGGCCCCTGCTCAGCCTGCCAGTGCTGCTAGGCCATGGTGGGGCCGCCCACGCATCCATGGTGGCCGTGGGACAGTGCTCCCTGACTGAGCTGTCTCCCAATGCAGGCCCTGTCTGGTGCTGCCCTGTGTGCAATGTGTGTCATGGTGGGCAGTGCACTGCTGGGTGCTCTGCTCACCAAGCTGACACATGGACCACCTGCACACTCTCCCAACTGCTGTCCACAGGTGCGTGTGGATGATGATGCCTGCATTGCACTGTACACCAAGGTGCAAGGTTGCCCAGGTCCTGACACACGTACGTGGACAGTCCAGGTGGTGGGGGTGGTTGGTGGTGCTGTGTGTTGGCGATGTCATTTCCGCAGTGCTGTGCTGCTGCCCTGTATGCTGCCTGTGTGTGTGTCCATATGAGTGCTCACCCCTCTCTGATGTGTGTTGGTATGCCTGGACCCTTCAACTCCTGACCTTCATGCACGGTGTGTTCCCTGTGTGCCTGTGGTTTGTGCATGGACAGTGTTGCCTGCACATGTCCCCTTGACTTACCTGTGTTGTGCATAGTGCTCTTCTGCAATGGTGTCCCGGTGCAGCTGGGCCTGCCGTGTCAGTCGGGGGTCCCTCCGTCCTAGGGGGGGCTGCTCATCACCCACATCACCGGCGCCACTGGCGTCCCCATCGCTGTCCCCCTCTTGGACCTGTACGGCTATCCCATGGTCTTTGGCCATGTTGTGCAGGATGCAACAGGCCAGGAATATCCCACAGGCCTTTTGGGGGCTGTACTGTAGGGCTCCGCCAGAGGTGTCCAGGTATCGGAAGCATGCCTTGAGTATCCCAAACACCCGCTCTATGATGTTCCGTGTTGTGGCATGTGCCTCATTGAAACCGTGCTGCGCTGGGGTCGTGGGGCGCCGGTATGGTGTGAGCAGCCAGGGACGGAGTGGGCACAGTCACCTGTGTGGAGATAGTGGAGATCAGTGTCATGTCAGGTCCATATTGCCCATATCCTTGTGTGCCACTACCATGGCACCTGTGTCATTCCCACCCTTGCACAGAGTTTGCATTCCATACATGTGTACTCACCCACTAGATGACCCGTGGGATGTTCCCACTCTTGAATCGATGGCACAGTGCAGATTGGTGCCATACATGAAGGCATCATGCTGTCCGCCAGGGTGTGTGGCACAGACATTGATGATGCGCCCAGTGGCATCACACACCACCTGGCAGTTGACACTGGAAAAGCCCTTTGGTTCCGATATGCATGGCCGTGGGGCCAGGTGGCATGCGAATGGCCACATGGGTGCAGTCTATGGCCCCTAGCACGCCAGGCATATGTGCTACCCTGTGGAACTCCTGCATGTTTGCTGTACGCTCTGCCGCCGGTGCTGGGGAAATGGATGTACCTGAGTATGAGGCGCAGCGCTTGAGGAATTGGGTGAGGATGCGGAGGCCAACTGTGTAATGCCTGTGGTGTCCCCTGTCGGCCTCTGGAAGGTGCCCGTGGCGAGCAGGCACATGCAGGCTGTCACCTTGGTCTCCACGGGACAGAGCATGACCCGGCCATGAGGTGCCTACATCACATCACTGCACAGCTCACTGAGCCGCCTCAGTATTGCCCTGTTCAGGTGGTACCGGCCACAATCTCGACATCTGTGTACAGCTCGTAGCTGATGCGGGCACGATACCGCCTGTCGGGTATACCATCCGACCGGGCCCCTCCGCTGCCACGCCCCTGCAGCATGCTGTCTCACCCTCATTACAGCTTCCATGTGGAAGCTGACACTGTCCATCTCCTGGCTTCTGCCCCCCACTGCTGTTCCTGTGTTACCCCACTGCCCCTACTGCTGCTTCCACTGCACCGGGCACCCCCACTGGCCTCTCTGTCCTCCAGGACCCACTGTCCTCTCGCCCTTCCTGCTCCTGTCTCTCTTTCTCTGTCTCTGTCTCTCTCTCCCCAGTTTGCGGCCTGCTGGGCTTCTTGCGCCTGCCCTTGAGCCTTTTATTTTGGCTCACATCCGTACTGCGTATCCTCCGCTGAGCCACTCTTGCTCATTGCGCAGTGTTCAGATATCGCATTGCGCACTTTATGCATGGACCCGCCCCCTTCGGTTGCACATGCCTTCATTTCCATTGCGCTGTTGCTCAGCATGTTTTCGGTGGCGCAACTGGCCCCTTCTCAATATCGCAGAATGGCGCATTTTTGGAGTTGCGCACGTGCAACCCTGTTGCGCATGGCGCAACCCTTTTGAATATCCAGGCCTTTATGTTTAATTATTTCCATTAATTAGGTTATTTCAGCTTTTCATGAAATACTGATTTAATCAAAGATCAAAGTATCTAGTGTATCACACTCTTTGTAATCTCCGCATTTCAACTTGTTCTAAAAAGCCAAAAAATCCTGGCATCTAGCGTACCATGCTTGTTTGTAGTTTATACATTTCAACTTGTATTAAATGGCTAATTGCTGCTGGCATTTAACGCACCACGCTTCACTCATTTCTATCATGCATTTCCGTATATACTAATTAACTAAATATTTTTAACCAAATGTTTTTGGCGTTTAACGCACCATGTTTTACTCATTGCTATGAAGGTATTAATTATGCCTTTCCATTCAATACTTCTAGTTTCACTCATTATTATAGTGTAGTTCAACTTGTTTTAAACAGTTAAATACTTCTGGCATCTAACGCACCAAACGTTTCCATTCAATGCATGTTTTGCTCTGACCTTTTAACTGCTCAAGCAGTACGTTACATTTCAATACAGTTACGCTCCACATTTCACTCGTTGCTATAATGCAATTCAACTTATTTTAAATAATTAGATACTTCTGGCGTCTAACGCACCAAACTTTCCCATTCGATCTGCTTTTTACTCTGATCTTTTAACTTTTCACACAGTATGTTGTATTTCAATACAGATACTGTTACTTACTACACTTGAGGATTTCACTGAGCGTAATGTATTTGGTTATCTCCAAAGGTACGACTGGCATCGTCATATTTCTTGTGGGGAAATTTGAAAAAAAGGTGTTTAGTTGCTTTTTAATGCAGTTTTTTTTGCAAATATATATATATATATATGCATGTATATTGTACAGACGAGATTGTGCCTGTATATTAGGTTTGCGTAAGCATTTCTATGTTAAACCCACATTTTTGCACCTTTATAACTTTACTCTTGTGCAAGTGATTAACACAAAATGCGGAATGCACAGATTCCATTTCTGGATCTCTTGATCCTGTAAATTTTGCTTACATTGGTTCAGGGGAGGCAACGTTAGAGGTGCAAAAAACCACAAAAATCAAATTTTTTTGAAAAGTTTAAGACTTTTTTTGCCACCAGATAACTTAAAAATTACTAGCATTTGAAAACTGAAACTCTCAAGTTTCATAGAGTTTGGTCAAAGGTGTGTGCTTTTGTGGTTTTTAGGTCCCTCAATTGAGTGGTTTGTAAAATATTTAATTAAATGTCATCCTTCTGTAACCCCCCCTACCAATTTGGGATTCACCAAATGTCTTCTTGGGCTCCTTAATGCCCACTGTCAGGCTGCTGTCCTCTCTTAAGCAGCTCTGTTCATTTGTGTGAGAGTGCCTTATTGAGCCTCTGCACCTGTCCCTTTAAGAGAACAGCTGAACTGTGTTAAATGAATAGTCTGTGCTGGGTCCAAGTGATTTAGGGCTTGTGACTGGCCAGACAGTGCCTTGTTTTGCTCTATTCTGCAGTCACTACTTGCACAGAGGGAAACTATGTAGGAACTGGACTTCTTTACTGTTTGTACTTTATTATACAGTATTTAAAATAGAAAAGTTTTTCTAACCTGCTTTATTTGCAGATCATCTATTTGGATGGGAGCCACTATGTTAGGTCTAAGACTCCGAGTAATTGGACCAATAAACTAAAAGGGGCCTAAAATGGAACCTGCCCCAAGGATCTTGTGAGAAGGAAAATTGTAGTTTTTGTAGTTTTTCTGTTGGGGCCAAAACTGGCCTAGAGGTATAGCCCAAACTGTGACTGACAGTTCCTTCAGCCAACCAAATCTTTGGATTGACAAGGGAAATGGCCAGTGTGCAAAGAGACAGTGGATCAAGTTAGAGTAAGAGACTGAAGGGTGAACAACTCATGCTGTCGAGCTGCTACTCCCTGAACAAGTTCAGGAGAATTGGCGGGGAGAGACCTAACATGCCTCCTGCCACCTTGTTTCTGTATTGAGAACTGCCTTTAGCAGAAGCCAGACTTGTTCAATTTCAGCCTGGAACTGTGGCAGAAAGAAGAAGTGTTGGTGCAACTTGCAATTTGTACTGAAGACCTGTTCCTGAAGCGATCAATCCAGCTTGAGTGTAAGACTCATTTGGATCAATGGGTTTTCTCAGTAAAGCTGTTGAATTGTAACCAGACTGAACCTGAACTGTATCCTGAGATAGTGATTGGTGTTAAATGTGCTGAATGTGTTTTGCGGGCCAAGACCCATTTCCCCATGAAATAATCTGTTACACCAGCAGGAGGCTTCACCAGCAAAAGATCACAAACTTTGTCAGACTGTTAATCCCACCTGGGCTCTGCCACTTCAGCCTAGGCTGCTACTCCATTACCAGAAACTGTCACAGTGAGAGAACAGCTCGGGGATCTGACCCCTGTGCAGCAACAACACTCAGGTTGTGGCCACCTGGAGAAAAGGTCGTGAAGGGGGGGTCATGTCAGTCCTGCTTTCCCATGCCCATTGCTCATCACCATGAGATCTTTATATCACCTGCCTGCAGCAGATTCCTGGTAGCGTGAGTACACATCAGGGTAGCTCCTTGCAATGAATGTTTAAGCCATTTGTGGTACTATCTAATTGTTTTATTTGCTTGGGTTTACAAAGGACTGAGTCAACCAGCTCAGATTACAAATAGTCTGAGTGTCTTGCATGATAACTGCTTTTCTTTCCACGAAGGGCTCCAACATCAGCGGCAACGCTGGCCACCCCTGGGCAACACTTCAGGCTAGCCTGCATAACATTCTGGGTACCCAATGTTGTTGAACTGTATATTTGGGACTTAAAGTGCATGCCAGAAAATCCTGATTTAAATTGAAATACAAACCAAGTGATTAGATTCAAGCCCCTTACTTGTTCATGCCCCCTTAATAAACCTGATTGTCTTTTTCACATTTAACCCGGCTAGTGTGCATATTATTAGTTGAGTTACTGCATTTAAAGTGTGAAATTGTATTTCTAACCTTACTATACAGGGGGTCTCCAGGGAAATTGCTGAAGATCCATCCCTGGTGATAAGTGAGAAGGAAGTGTGCACATTATTGCTGTTCCATACTGTTTATGTATTTACTACTGTTTAGGTACTGAGCCACTAGGAGGGTTGGTGGTGATGATAGCTTTCCAGAGGGCTATACCAGAGCAAATAAGCAACCCAAATACCATTTCTCTGGGTGGAGGCACCTTCATAGAGAACTCAGGCCCCTCAACCTGTGCATAGCCATACAGGCAGGGGTAGCAGCCCTTAGAATAGTGTTGCTTAACTGAATTTTTGCTTTTGCATTATACGACACAGCTGTCTTTAATATATGACAGCTGTGTTGCATAATGCAACCCCTGCTGCTGTCACCGCTCATAGGTTAGAGATGGGGCTACTATCACTGTAGCCTCTCTAGCCTGACTGTGCCTCAATGTATCTCTTATTTACACACTGGGGGCTCCAGTCCCTGGTGGCAGTATATTCATTTGTTGCTTCTTCTTGTATAGTGCAAGTACTATACAACACAGCTGTCTTTAGTAAATGATAACTGTGTTGTATAGTACTTGCACTATATGACATAGCTGTCATTCATTAAAGACAGCTGTGCCATTGCGTGCAGATGAGTGCTTGCCAGTGGTTGGCACACTAGGTCAGTGATGAGGCTACTGTCACTGTAGCCCCACTAGCCTGAGCTGTTTTCTGCACACTAGGGGCCCCAATCCCTAGCAGCAGTTTATTTATTTATTTTAAATCTGATGTGGCCCCTCCCTTTGTAGCCCTTTCCTTGGCACTGCCAACATCGGAGTGCCAAATACCCATGTCACCTTTTACACCCCACTCTCCAGCAGTTTGTAATGCAGCTCAACACCAGTGTCCCTTAATCCTTTGTATACTTTTTTCCTGAAAAAAACAAAAAACATCCAGCAATGTCTTTTTTTTAACCTGGAAAAAATAAAATGATCCCTCGCTTTCCCTACCACCCCCCTCCCCCCTTCTCCAGCCTCCCACTGAGCACTCACCACCCTACACCACCACCTTACATTATACTTACCACCGGAGATCTGGCACTGTCATCTTCTGTGGACCAGGACATGTCTGCACTCTTCAAAGCTGAACGGTGAACTGAGGAATACAGGTATATGCCATATAATGTATTTCAATGGCATTTTGAATTTATGTTGATATCTTAGAAACATAGAAACATAGAACGTAGAATTTGACGGCAGATAAGGACTGCTTGGCCAACCCAGTCTGCCCATTTCCCTACCTACTGGATAAGCTGCAGATCCTAGTTAACCAGCAGCCTACTTCTTCCTACCCCCAACCCCATCTTCACCATTTTTGGCATTTTTCCACCAAATTTTCAATGTGGGCTTTTTGGGAGCCCACCTCATGAACACTGTCATTGTCATTTCGTTAATTGGGTCTGGAAGGTGATTTCACAGTCGCTGTGCAGAATCACCTTTTAGGACTCATTAATGAAATCACAGTGCCAGTGTTCAAGAGGTGAGGTCCCAAAAAGCTCATGTTGGAAATTTGGTGAAAAAATTCCCCAAAATTGCCACACTACAAGTGTGCATTGCACATTTTCTATGCAGGTGCATAACGTTAGTAATTTATAATATTTTGACTCTAGATTTGCAACATGCCCTTTTTTCACACTACCTGACAAACAGTACAGCTGTCATTTCTCATATCCTGCACAAAATGTGTTAACGACCTGTGGTGCAGAATGGCACAATTACTGTGTGAAATCATCTTTTGGGATGGATTAACAAAATTATAGTGCCATTGTTCATAAGGTTGGGTCCCAGAAAGCCCATGTTGAAAATTTGGTGAACAGATTCTAAAACATGGCCAAATTATGAGTGCGCATTGCACAGCTTCTGTGCAGGTGCTAAACTTTGGTAATTTGCAATATTTTGACACCAGATTTTTTAACTTACCCATTTTTTCACATCTCCTCATAAACAGTACAGGTGTCATTTTTCACATCCTGCCCAAAATGTGTTTTCGCACCTGCGGCACAGAATAACGTTTCAGCATAGATTTGAAAATGTTCATCTATGGGATTTATAAGGTGGGGTCATAACAAGAATATGCTGAATGTTTGGGGTCAATATATTAATAAATAATTTATTATGTAACATTGATTGCAGTGATGTCTGTTGTACCTCTGGGGAACACGCTGCCTTACCGTGCCAGTGTGCCGAGTTCACGTGTGAATTCAGTAAGCCAGTTTACTAGTACAAGGCTGATGTGGAAGATGATGCAGCATGTAGCACCAGTCTTGGGCTGGCCTGTGTAAGGGAGGAGCAGTGCTTTGGCACAGACATCACACCTTCTGGTAGGTCAGGGAACCTCACCCACAGGGTATCAAGAAGTGTGCCAGGGTCTGCTGGCCCGATGCAGTTCATCATGACTGTCTCCAATATTGCATTTAGCTCATTTTGTGCAAGTGAGGATACAGGTCCACTGTGGCAATGAAGTCAACTGGCAATCATTATTTGCAATATATATTTCTGTTTTATATTGTTTTATGGGATTTCTGAGATTGCCAATGCCAGTGTTAATTCAAGGCATAGGGAAAAGTCTAGATTTGTTTTTTAAAGGGTGACCTTTTGACTCAAAGGCCACCTGCTTGCCAGGAAGGGAGATTTTCATTCCCAGGTTCTTTCGACAGAGATGTGCCAAAAGCCATTTACCTACCATAAACAAGCAGTACAAGCACAGTGCTTTTTGACCTCAGGAACTATGACAGTATATCACATTTTAAGAGGCCTAGGAGCGTTTTTGCCAGAAAATAACTTCCTAACAGGCCTGTGTGAGATACTATAAAAAATGCGCACATCTTTCTAGCAGTATTTTGTGAAATTCATTTCCACAGTGTTATTGTAAAAACCTGAGACTTCAAAGAGGTTAGTTCTGAACAACAGAACAACTGCCAGGCTGCTACACAAGGACTAAGATCTTTTGCCAAACAAAGATTCTCTGAACTTTAAAACTCATCTTCAAGGTAGAGATGTAGTTAAACAATTTTAAGGCTTTTATACTGTACACTTCCAAATTTGTCTCCATACTGTAACCCAAATTAATATATGTTCTCATTTAGTTGTACTGCATTCATTTAAATATTTTTTGTAACACTTTTGCTTCCTAAAGAAATTCTGCCTACATGAGAGTTTTTATATTATATGTGTGACTGTAGAAGATTTATTAATAATCTGTGACAACTGTTAGTTGCTTAGAGGGGGCCACCTTAAGCAACCAAATTAAAAGGGTCTGTGGGGATAATCCAGATGGATTTTGGGAGAATATCAGAGTCTCATATGTGTCTGCAGGGACCGTGAACTGGGCTATTGCATGTCCTCTAGGACTAAGGCCAAATAAGGTTTTTGTGCTGCTACTCCAAAGAGAGCATACTTACCTGGGTCGTTTTCTTCATCCTTTGTGTAATAGCCAGGAAAAGGGTTCATATTTGCCCACTGGACTCAAGACTGGTATTGTGCTCTGATCCAAAGTATAGAAGAACATCTGGGATCTGGTGGCGAGTGTTCAGTTGTAAACCCAGTGAGCACTCTGGAAGGACATGAGGAGGGTATCCCTGCTTTCCACTGTCCCAGCCATGGATTGCACTTATGTGTGGGCATTGTGAGCTCAGTGATCTGACCCTCATGAGCAGGTTTGTGACATCCATTATCCCAAAAAGAAGGGCAAATAATTGCAAAAACTATATTAATGCAGAGATTAGGGTTGTAAAAATATAAAACATACAAAAACGGGAAATTAAAAGACATTAGGGATTTGGGGTATCCAGAGTATTGGTGAATCAGTGGTGGGGTCTTACTTGGGGTTGTCAATCCTAAAAAATAAAAAAAAACTCCCAGACTTTTTCAAAGCAACTAGTGGAATCTTGGGTTAGTGCTGATGTTATTTAAACAACGGCATCATTTTCTGCCAGATCCTGTCAGTTTAGTACACACGGTATATAAAATTGTCAAAGTTAGCTTTGATACCAGTTTTCTGATGGGGCTTTTATTAATGAACTTATATAGGTAAAACAAAATGGTAAATATCTTGCAAGCTCCCTATGCTGATGACCAACCATTTGAGCACCATGTGCCCCCCCCAAATCTCTTATACTCTTAAAATGCAACTTTTGTTTTCTGTGTTCCCATTCTTTCCCTGAATGCAGCTACCATAACTCCCTCCTAATTTACAGTATTACATTTGACTAAATGGTATTTTGGGGTGGGGGTGTCACTACTAAGCCCATTGCAGTTCAAATTGGAAGGGGCTTGGCAGTCCTATGGCCACATACTGTGGTTATGACACCAGTCACTACTTACTGGGTTGAAACTTCATGTACTTGAAGGGACCAAGCTGCTCCAATCAGAGAAGGCTTCAGTTCTTTCATTTGCATGAAAATAGTTATAAGGACAGTCAGCTAGCAGCTGATCAGCTTTCAACATCAGAAGCCTGTCTGTCTGTCTGCTGCTTCTTTCTCCCCATCATCTCCAGGTGGCTCACCAGCCAGCCCTTCCCATCTTATAAATATATATGTTTTTAATGTAAGTGGATCAGGATGCCCACCCCTGCTACCACTTCTATCTTCCTGTCTCCTCCTGGTTGCTCACCTGCCCACCCATCCTTCCCTTCTTTATATATTTTCTTTTAACTGTACAGTGAAGCCCACCAGGATGAGGTGCAGTGTCACAGTTGTCCTGCATGACAAAAGGGAATAACTCCCATTTAAATTGTATTGTTTCCTGCAGTACCTCTACTGCATAACTCTGTAGAGTTGTGCTTCATCCTGATGGGCTTCATTATAAGTGGAGCAGGGTGCACACCCCTGCTACCACTTCTTTCTTTCTGTCCCCTCTAGGTCACTCATTCACCCTCCAGCCCTTCCCAACTTAATAATTTTTTTTAAATATAAGCAGACCAGGGTGTCCGCCACCAGGACACCTTTTTCCTTCCTGACCCCTCCAGGTCACTTGCCCACCCACTATATATACAGTGTGTGTGTGTATATGTGTGTGTGTGTGTGTGTGTGTATATATATATATATATATATATATATATATATATATATATATATATAGGATATACAATGGTGAGCTGTCAGATAAATGATTTATCTACACAAGTGCTGTTTGACCTTGGGTAACCTCACGAGTGGCATAAGCCACGAGTGTGGTGTCCAAGGTTAAACAGCACAAGTGTAGATACATTATTTATCTGACAGCTCACCATTGTATATTTCATTTATGCAATAGGGATGCTGTCTATCAGTGCAGGAACATTTGGTTTTGACTGTTTATCTTTATTTGAAATGATAACTTCTGGGAGTTTTGGTTAACTTTCCTAGAGTATGTCTGTCTAGCATAGTGGTTGCTATTAAATGAAACACCTATCATTTTGTAGAAAACTTCTTGCTGAACAAATGTCATACTCACAGTACTATGCTGCCTTTTTCATTTTAAAGTTATTCACATTTGTTTGTCAAAAAAGGGAAAAGAAAATTGAATTTTATGCTGTTTTTTGCTAATTATAAAAAAAACCTAAAAGGTATCTATAAATGAAACACCTCTCATTTTGTAGATATTTTTGTGCTGAACATTTTTCGTGCTCACAGTACCATGCTATCATTTTTTGTTTTAAAGTTATTCACATTTGTTTGTCAAAAAGTGAACAAAATTAAATTTTCTTCTGCTTTTTGCAAATTGTAAAAATCTATAAGGTATCTATACATGAAACACCACTCATTTTGTAGATAATTTTGTGCCGAACAATTTTCGTGCTTACAGTACCATGCTATCTTTTTTCGTTTTAAAGTTATTTCCATTTGAATATGGTTAGTACTGCTTCTGAGGCCGAACATTCTAAATGAATTTTAAAGAGATTTGTGACATAGTAACTGTGCGAATAAATGGTCACTGTATGTATAAATTTATTTATACATACAGTGACTCAGATAAATGCATTTATCACACTGAATATATGTCCGCCCCATTGCATAAATATATATATATATTACATGATGGGCAGTAGTGGCCCATGGAAAATATTCTCACTCCTGCAGAGTGACCTCTGTATTCTCGACAGTGCCAAAAAGCACGAGTGAGAATGCATGGCTCACTCTGCAGGACTGAGAATATTTTCCACATTCCACGATCTGCACATCACATGTGCAATTTATACAATGGGGTGGGAGCTTTAGGAGCATCCTTTCTGTGTTCTTTTTCTGTTGCTGTGTGTTTTATGCTTTTTCTGTGTGTGGTGTGAGTGTGTGTGTGTGTGTGTGTGCATGTGTGTGTGTCTGAATGGACTGGGCATCAGAAACATAATGAGACACGGGTGAGTGTCTTTTGTACAGCCAATTGAGTAAGTTGTAGGCTTCAGTGAGAAGGAGAAACTGCTTTGTGAAGGAGTTTCATTTAGAATGCAGGTTGTTTTGAAGCTGAGATCAGCACAGTAATGAGCTAGGAGTTTCAGAAATGCTAAGGGACACAGGTGAGTGTCTTTTGCAATGTTAATTTAGTAAGTTGCAGGCTTCAGTGAGAAAGAGAAACTGTTTTCTGAAGCAGTTTCATTTAGAATGCAGGCTGCAGTGAAGATATCCTCACTCTAGTGACATCAGCAGAGTGTGGATAAATGTCATTTATCCTCACTCTGCTGATGTCATCAGAATTTATCCTCACTGCAGTGGAAATAACACTATATATTCTACTGAGAAAGCTCTCACCCCATGGTGTGTGTGTGTGTGTGTGTGTATATATATATATATATATATATATATATATATATATATATACACATATATGTAATATATAACCTACTCTTAGGTGTGCGGTTGCGCTCTGATATATGCACGCCTTGCTGACATCATACACACAAGGCAGCAGGCCGAGTGTGTCAACCACCCAAGGTGTGCATATATCAGAGCCCAACTGCACACGTAGAGTGGTTTATCTATCTTATAAAATGGCAAAATTGTTTTTAGGGGGTTAAAGTGCAGGTGTGTAGTCGCGCTCTGATATACGCATGGTCATGTAATGCTGCTACTCCAATAAATGCCAAGCAATTTCCCTACCCATTTTATAAATGTGAATATATAATAATTGCAAAAACACTTTGTTAATGCATCAGTTAGGGTTAAAGCAACAAAAGTGGGGAAATAAGATGTTAAAGTTGAGCCCCTAACCCCACCCACCCCTCACCCCAACCTCCACAGACAGATGCCAGGGTGTGCCATGGACTCATGAGGCCAAACTCTCACCCCATTCTCCTTTACTGAGCATGTCAACCTATTTACACATAGAATGGGGTGAGAGTTGGGCCTGATGACTAAATGGCACACCCTGGTGTCTGTTAGTTTGCGGAAGATGGGGATAAGGGGGTGGGGGGGTTAGGGGCTCAACCCTAGCATCTGATTTCCCCACTTTTGTTGCTTTAACCCTAACTGATGCATTAACAAAATTTTTTTGCAATGAATATATGTAGAGATATATATTCTTTGCAAAAAACTGTGTTAATGCAACAGTTAGGGTTTTCTACAGAGAAAAAAAGTAAGGAAATTTGGCTTTAGAGGTTTCAACCCTAACTTCAACTCCCCCCCACTGCCACACACACACACACACACACATATGCAGACACACACAGACACAATAGACAAACACACACACAGAACACAACTGGGGGGGCGGTTCAAGACAATACAACTAATCACAGACACACACCATAACACAACAGAAATAACATACAACTTCTTAAACATACCACAACATGCATCCATCATCATGTTTCACCAACTGTATCACTTCTGCTGCCATCCCAGTCTCTTGGGTGCCTACACCCTTCTGCATAACAGCATACTGTAAGTAGTAAAACACGTATTGGTGGGCCCCGTGCTCCCACCAACTTGCCCATTTCTGCATAACAGCATAGCCCCATGCTACTACCAATCTGGCCATTTCTGCATAACAGCATAGCCCCATGCCCCCACCAGCTTGCCCGTTTCTGCATAACACCATAATATAACTAGTAAAACACATGTATTGGTGGAGGCATAGGACCCAGCCACCACCAACTTGGCCATTTCTGCATAACAGCATAGCCCCAAGCCCCCACCATGTTGCCCATTTCTGCATAGCACCATAATATAACTAGTAAAACACATCTTTTGGTGGGAGTGCAGGACTCAGCCCCCACCAGCTTGCCCATTTCTGCATAACAGCATAGCCCCATGCTACCACCAACTTGGTCATTTCAGAATAACAGCATAGCCCCATGCCCCCATCAACTTGCCCACTTCTGCATAACTCCATAATATAACTAGTAAAACACATGTATTGGTGGAAGCACAGGACCCAGCCCCCACCAACTTGCCCATTTCTGCATAACAGCATAGCCCCATGCTACCACCAACTTGGTCATTTCTGCATAACAGCATAGCCCCATGCCCCCATCAACTTGCCCGTTTCTGCATAACTCCATACTATAACTAGTAAAACACATGTATTGGTGGAAGTGTGGGACCCAGCCCCCACCAACTTGCCCATTTCTGCATAACAGCATAGCCCCATACTACTACCGACTTGGCCATTTCTGCATAACAGCATAGCCCCAAGTTCCCACCAAGTTGTTCGTTTCTGTATAACACCATAATATAAGTAGTAAAACACATGTGTTGGTGACAGCCCAGGACCCTTCAGGCCCCTGTGCTACCACCAACTCACCCAAAATTACCCATTTCTGCATAACAGCATAATATAAGTAGTAAAACACATGTATTGGTGGGAGTGCATGGCCCTTCTGGCCCTGTGCTCCCACCAACTTGTAAATGTCTGCGTAACATAAGAGTACAAGTACTGAATATGATATGTATTGCTGGGGGCATATATGGGTGGGAGCATGGGGCCTGAAAGCTCCCACCATGTTGAAAGAAAGCAAAGTGTCAGTCATGAGAGTGGCATAATTGAACAGCTGTTTACATGTCAGACATGCAACCACTGGAAAGTACCTCCATGGCAGTAATGCTAAGAACCCTATAAATGTGAAGCCAGTACCACAATGCAAAACTCTATATGCAAAATGTAAATTGTGTCACACAATATCTTCGCAGCAAATTAATTTTCCAACACCTAAATACCACAATTCACATTTATTTATTTTTATTTTATTTATTTTGTCTAGAATTACAAATACCTTTGAGCCAAGGCTCTTTTACAAAGGTTCCATGTCAGCTGCTTACAAACAACTCAAGAACAACAGTGAGAAACAGTAAACATTGTATGTTACAATAGAGCTATTGAAAGGTCAAGTGTTGGAAGAGTAAGGTGTAGAGGTGGAGGAGAAGAGCAGGTGGTAAAAGAGAGGCAGCTAAAGTGAAAAGGAGGAACATGGCTAGAAAACATGAGCCCACAGGGATAGAGTCGGGTCAGGTATCTGGTGGTGGCAAAGAGACAAGTATGAAAAGAGGAGGACAGGTTGTGGATGCAGCCAGTGGCAGTTGTCAAACAAAGAGATGGAAAGGAGGGATGGAGGGGAGAGTGGGAATCAGGTATGGAGGGTAGTGAATAAGGGGGCAAAGTGCTATAAGGAGGCAAAGAGAGGCTAAAGAGGTGATATGAAAAACCTGAGAATTTAAGTGGCACCTCAGGAGCTGGGGGGAGGGGGAGTTGGGGGGGAGGAGAATTAGCAGAAAATCAGATGGGACAAAGGCTGCATAGGTCATGAGCTAGGAGAGGCTGTCACAGGAGCTAGAAGCAATGAGATGGGCCCAGAGCCTGGTTTTGAACAGACCTAGTGTTGAGGCAGAGGAGATGGTGTGGCTGAATCCATTCAACTATAGAGGAGCCCTGTAGGTGAAGGAGTATTGGCCCTGCATAGTTCAACAGTGAGGAACTTGTGAAATCTGGGTTGTCGAGCTCCTGGTGTTCTGTTGATTGCTGTTTTGATGTATCAAGGCAGTAACATCTGGGGGTGTGAGGCCAAGGTTGATTTTTCCTGCCATAGCACATGTAAGATACTTTATACAGTCAGAGAGTTGGAGCCATCCAAATTGTTCATAAAGGGCACAGGTGTGGGTGAGGCAGTGGTCACCAATTGTGAGTCAGCATGCTTTATTAAGGGCAGTTGTTATACGTTGGGGGCGGACATCATGACAGAGCCATAGATAATGAGGCCATAATCAATAACTGACATTACAGAGCTCTGGATGGCAATCTTCAGGGCCTCTGGGGTGAGGTGTTGCCTGTGCTTGTAGAGTAATCCAAAGCGTGTGTTGGCAGCTTTAGCCATGCAGTCAATATGAGCTATACAGGAGAGATTGGGGTCAAGCAGAATCCCTAGATATTTAAATGAGTAAACTTGTTACAGGACAGTCCCCTGCTTGGTGGAGATGTCAAGGGGGTGTTGCATGCAGCCGTTACATGAACTGCAGAAAAGCAATGACTTGGTTTTCGTGTGATTGAGGACTAGTTTATGATTGGAAAACTATGTTTCTATGGCACTGAATCTGAGTTGAAGGCTGTGTTGAAGTGGTGAGATGACCTTGTGTGTGGAAAAAACAACAGCATCATCCGCATATAGGATGATATGTTCCAAGCAGGATTGTGGTTGGGAGTTTAGAAAAAGCTGAAAAGGAGAGGGCCCAGTACAGACCCCTAAGGGACTCTAGAGTGGACAGGCAAGATGTTCAAGATAGCACTGGCAATTTTTACTCTGTGAGAGCGGTTGTCAAGGTAGCTTCTGAATCAGTGGTCTGAGTCCAGTGCGAGGCCAGCAAGGAGTAGTTGGTCATATAGGAGTCAATGATGGACCGTGTCAAATGCCTTCGATAGGTCAATGAAGACAGCCCCAGTAAGAAGACCTTTATCAAGGGAACTATGTACTGTACCAGTAAATTCAAGCAGCGCAGTGGTGGTACTATGCTCCTTTCTAAAACCGTGCTGTTATGTGCACAGAATATTATATTTGTCCAAATAATCAGTGAGCTAGTCTGCAACAATACCCTCTAGGGCCTTGGATAGTGGTGGCAATATGGAGAGCAGGTGGTAGTTTGAGTGGCAGGTCTTGTCCCCACTTTTGTGGACCGGGGTCACAGTGGCAGTTTTCCATATTTCAGGGAATGAACTGGTGTGGAGAGAGAGAGAGGTTAAGAATTTTAGTTAGGGGACTGAGGACCTCATCAAGTGTAAGTGATAGCAGTTTAAGGTCCAGGGTGTCACTGCTGGTTCTGAAAGTAGAGATGGCTGAGGCAATGTGGCGGTGAGCTTCATTAATCTTATTCTCCCTGAAGTAAAAAAGAGGGTGGTTTGACAGAGCACAGGGTGTGTTAGAGGGGTGTGACTGACTGTGAAGGAATCAGGTGGGAGAACAGATCTGAGGTCAGTAAAAGCCATGTTAAAGGTGTTTGCAATGATCATAGGACCAAGGGTAGTGGACCCTTCAACAATTAACATGGCTGGAGGGGACTTTGATTGTTTCCCAGTAATGTCTTGATATTGTCCCAGAAAGCACAACCATTTCCCCAGGTGTTGGTGAGGGTGTCCTTATAATATGAGCTTTTCATGAGATGAATTGATCTTGTGCAGGCATTACGAGCATGTTTGTATTTTTGGATGTCAGATTGTTTGCCTGTGGCTTTAGCCACTGCCCACAGGTGGTCCCTAGATTTCAGTTGGGAAAGGAGCTCCGCAGTTATCCAAGGGTTACAGAGAGCTTTTGCTTTCCATTTTTTTGAAGGAGCAAAGAGGTCACAGGTCTTATTGAAGGCAATGATGAAGTAGCCTACAGCTAGATTAACATCTGTCGCCTTGTAGATGGGCTGCCAGTCTTGCAAGGATAGGTACTGTTTGAGATGGGTAAGCTGACCATGGGGGAGGACTCTGCTCATAATGATTGTAGGGGGTAGCTTTAGAAATGTATTAGACCATTCACATATAACCGGGGAGTGGTCACTGAGAGAGTCCGGAAGAACGGAGGTATGAGAGATCCTGGTAGGGTGATTGGTAAGAACCCAGTCCAGCAGGGTACTGGTGCCAGTTTTGTAATTTATCCAAGTTGGCGTGGTGACCAATTGTGAGAGGTTGGCAGCTGCAAGGGCATCCTTATGAGTGTAGACATCAGATGCGAGCCAGTTTATATTGAAATCACCAAGCAGAATGTGTTCAGAACCAGGAGGTTGGGAGCTGATGAAGTTAAGAACTTCTTTGATGCCAAGATCTTGATCTCAAGATGGGATATATATACAGAGACGATTGTGAGGGCTTTTGGATTGGTACCTAGAAGAATTTTAATGGGCAGGAGCTGGGCAGAGGAGGCAGGGACTGGAGTTGGAACAAGATGCCCCAGGAGATTATCCTTAATGTAGATGGCACAGCCCCCTTCCCTCTTAGAGAAACCGTCCAGTCTGAAAACATTGTAGACCTGTAAGGTAATTGCCAGATCAGGAACTTTTGGTGTCAGCCATGTTTCAACTACAGCAAGGATGTCAGGATTAAGTTGGCTGATAAAGGCTTGGAGTGCATCAAGCTTTGGTAGCAGGCTGCAGATGTTAATAGTTGCGATGGTGAGGGCCCCAGCCTTTTTCAAATGGCTTGAACAACCCAGGCCAGGATTTGGATGGACATTGCCCAAGATCAGTAGGAGAAGAAGGAGGAGGAGCTTCATAGAGCAGAGGCGCAGGTCCAGTAGTGATAATTTGTGTTTCCTTTTAGTGTATGGGCAGCAGGTAGAGTCCATATGGCAGCCCCGATGATATGCAGTGTGATACAGTAGGGATAGGCTGGTATTAGGACCAAACTTAGTGGTGTTAAGAAGCAGCCAGGTATTTCCAAGTGGAGGCCCATGGGAAGGACTGGTCGAGAAGTGAATCATTCCTAAGGTGCTGCAAGTATTGATTAGGTAGATAGTGTGTACCGGGAGGGGATGGCAGGGGCCTGGGAGAGAGAGCAAGGGAGAAAGGACAAGGAGGAAGAGAAGGGGAAGGACCAGGTGGGGGAGGGAACTCATCACTGGTGTAGGGCAAAAGCAGAAGAAGAAAAAAAAGAAAGGGGTAGGGAGAGGTAGTGAAAGAGAGAGAGCTGAGGGTGAGTAGGAATGGTTAGGAAGTGGTATGTGAGCAGCTGGTTAGAGAGAGCTGTACAGGACATCCCCTCAATACCCTCCAAATTTCAATTTAAAAGACCAACTCATGTCTGAGATATAACATTTTAAAGTTTGAGATTTTCATTCATTGGAGTGGCAAAATTCTGCACATGTTTACATTTTACACACCTAACAACTGAAAAGTACGTCCATGGCAGTAAGGCTAGCTACCCTACAAATTTGAAGCCACTACGACAATGGGAAATGCTGTTCGTGAAACATAAAATGCACCACACAATATCTCCACTAAAAGCAGACAGGAGCCCAGAATATTAAGAAGGCGATAATCTGTAATCTTTCTGGTTTTTAGGGAGAAATAACTACCAAAATAGTGATTATTTGCAGTTAGGAGGTTGGAGCTATGCAGAGGAGCTTCTACTTGGTACCCTGCATCTCGTGATCCCCCTGTAGAGGACATTGTTGTGAAGAGGTATTGTATGTGACTAGGTTGAAAGAGCTGAAGATATAACTCATAATTGTCAAGCTAAATCTACAAAATATGCAGACGATATTAAAATTGTTGGACCATGTTCTGATCATGACAGTGTTGAGATTATCCAAAAAGACTTAGACCTTATAACTAACTGGGTCAAAACATGGGATATGAAATTAAATTATGACAAGTGTAAAGTCACGCATTTAGGTCCTCAAAACTTATGTCATACATATTGTTTTGATGATAATGTTCTTGCAAGCACCTCCATGGAAAAAGATCTCGGTGTCCATATAATGCAAGATTTCTCACCTAGTATGCAGATAAATAAAAGTATTCAAACAGCAAATAGGGCTGTGTGGTCCATACGTAGGAATATTAAATCTTGGGAAGAAGGGTGCTACTACCTTTATACAGAGCTTATGTTCATCCTCATTTAGATTATGCATCTCAGTTATGGTGTCCTTTTAAGAAACAGGACATTTTACATATTGAGAAAATCCAGAGGAAATTCACAAAATACATCAAGAGGTACTCTGATATTCCATATGAATCCAGACTTACATCTTTGAATTTAATGTCATTTTCTACTAGACGTCTGAGGGGGGATCTTTTATTCATGTTCGATATCATTCAAGACCCATTTCTCATGACTAACATGGGTATTGACTTTAAAAATAATATCTATAATACTAGGGGTCACCCCCTCCAACAACAAGGTAGTGGCTTTAACCGCATGCCCCATAAATACTTTTTTACAGTTAGAACTATCAATCCCTGGAACTCACGGCCACTGGATATTATTATTAGTGACTCAAAATGTATGTTTAAGAACAGAATGGATAAGTACATTTTATCCAATGTTGATATTAAATATCATTAACTATAGGAGCAATTATGGGCCTCAAAGTCTCCTAGCTCCTTACTCTCCTAGTATGAATCCTAGTATGAACTGTAGTAGTAGTGTGATCAATGAAACTTTTTTTAAATGATTGGTTGGTCGTTACTTTACAGTGACTGACATGAGAAATGTAGCTGAATGTGACTGCTTGTATTTTAGCTTGTGGTCATGCCAGTATGACATATGTAGTGCAGCAGAACGAAAAGTCATTTTGCTGCACTGCGGATGTCACTACAGCAGCAGAACAAGATTTGAGCCTGCACTGAAATCCATTGGAAACAACCAGTCTCCATACACCATAGCATGATTTAAACCATTTTTAAAAAACATGCTAGAACCCTCCTAGGTACCTAGTCTTTAGCCTGGTTTTAAAAATGGTTTAAGTTAAACATAGTTTGACTTACTAGTGTGGACATGTTGCTAGGTGTTAGGCTTCTAGTTGTGATATACACAATACTAGAATTGCTTGGGCTGCTAGGATGCACAACCATCTGTGGCATAGCACAGTTGGAAGCATAGTAAGGTTGCTGACCTCAAAAAGTACCCAGTGTGGACAGAAATGGGGTAGAAGAACCCTGCTTAAACACAGTTTCATCACAATGTGGATTATTTAGCACAGTAAAACTTAAATGGAATCTGAATGTTTCCTTATGAAATTATTGTAAAGGTTACTATGAGGATCCGATATGTAAATTGCTGGGTTTTATTTAGAAAATGTTTTCAGTAAGATAGAAAAAATGCTTTTTAAATAGGGATATGGAGGCATCCATTTTTTTGGATAGAATGGGTGTTGTGATGATGTCACTGCCTCCCCAGTGATCAATGTGCAGTCCAGCAGGTGAGAACAGTTCGACTGTGCTTTCAGGGATTCTATTATATTCTGAAGAACACCCAGGATTTTAATGTGTGACAGAGTGCAAGAAAAGAATCTGGTGCTTCTCTTCATGATAGAACAGAATTCCTGACCCTGGAGGTAGATGTGTCCTGATTAAGGGTTCCCTTCTTTGCACTGAGGTGGTCCTTGGGTGCCTGTATGGTCTAGTGGGGGGTGAACCCATATTCCTGATGGATCTAGCTGGTCAGCTCGCATCCCTCTTACCCACCTTCCTAATCCTGGGGGGGGACCAAAATATTCCACCCACGCAGGACCTTGACAGATCTTACTTACCACTAAAGCCCCCTTCCCCACCTCAAACAGCCCTATGAGATTTTACCGATATGTTAGGATTGTATGATTCATGGTGTATTCTCAATCCCTCTCACCATCTTTATTCTTATTATTCTAATATTCACCAATCCTCGTCTAGACTTGATTACATTCTAGTCAGTCTTCCCCTCCTAGAAAGCTTATGCCATGCAGGGTACAAACCAATTGTCCTATCTGACCACTCGGTAGCTTGGTTAGTGCTTTCCCCAGAACCTGAAGCCCAGAGAGACACGGCATGGAAGCTGAATACCAAGCTTTTAAAAGATAAATCCACTATTGCCAAAGTGCAAGCCCTTATCCAGTCCTTTATTGACCTCAATAGAGGTTCTGTAGATAGGGAGGATCTTGAATGGTGTGCACTCAAATGTTATATTAGAGGCGAATTCATCAAAATTGCCACCAGAAGGAAGAGACAGATGGAAGCTGAAGCCCTATCCCGTCTAACACAAATTAGGTCAGCCAAGCTCACACTCTCCTCATCCACCTCATCTAATAACCTAGACCATATGCTTTCCTTAAAAAATAAGTATGCTGACTTACTGAGAGAGAAAGTAGAATATGCCATACTAAAAACAAGATCTAAATATGTTGAGCAGAGGGAAAAGGCAGGCAGACTTTTGTCCCTTTGCACAAACGAGAAGGCTCTAAGCTAATCCCGTCTATTCTCGCCCCAGTTGGTTCCATAAAGACCTCCCCCGGGATATTGCCCAGGTATTTGAACACTTTTATCATAATCTTTTGGGGAAACACCCCTCCCCCAGACCTCCCAGGAAATAGAGGCTTATCTAGACTCTATTGACCTCCCTTGTCTTCTTGATCATCACCTGGTATCCCTTTCTCCTCCCATTTCCCTTCAGGAAGTGGATGGAGCCATCAAGGACCTGTCTCTTGATAAGCACCTGGGCCAGATGGCTTCCCTTCTAGCTTTTACAAAACCTTCTCTAAAGAACTTTCTCCTTTGTTACTTAGGCTGTACAGATACATGCTTAACACTGACTCTCTCGACCTTTCCTTATCTGAAGCAACCATTGTCCTTCTTCTTAAACTGGAAAAACCACATACAAATCCTGCCAGCTACCATCCAATTTCTCTTCTGAATTATATCAAGATTTTAACCAAAATCATTTCCTCGAGTATTAGTAAGGTCTGTATACATCTCCTGAGCCCAGAACAAGCAGGGTTTGTTCTAGGAAGATCATCTGCAGATCACCTGAGGAAGTTGAAGCACATTTTCCAGGCCGCTCAATCCTCCCAAACTCCCATGACACTGATTTCATTAGATGCCAAGGCTTTCTATAGAGTGGACTGGGAGTTTCTCTGGTTGACCCTAAGGAAAATGGCCTTTCTCACCATCTTTCTCCAATGGCTCCAAATCATATACTCCTCCCCCTCTGCCAGGATATATTGCAATGGTGTCTTCTCCCACCACTTCTCTCTTTTCAGTGGTACTAGGCAGAGCTGTCCGTTTCACCTTTCCTTTTCAATTTGTATTTGGAGCCCCTACTGGGACACATCAAAATGTCACCCCAATACAGGGTATCCCAGTGTATGACTCCATTTTAACACTTTCAGCGTATGCAGATGACATTCTTCTTGGAGCACCCTGCTATTTCCCTCAACCGTGCCTTTAATGAGATATCCCAATTTAGTCACCTCTCTAACTATAAACTGAATGTTACCAAAACTGAAATTTTTACCCTTAATCATTACATTCATAAGGCAGACTTTCACCTATTTGGTATGACATGGCCCACATGCTCTATTAGGTACCTGGGCATAAGCCTAACCACTGATCCTTCTCTCACCAAGAAATTAAACTTAAGCTACCTGGTGACTAACATTCAACAGGATCTTCAGAGGAGGGAATCTCTCCCGATTTCCTTATGGGAAAGAATCAATATTATAAAGATGAATGTTATCCCCAGACTTTTCTATCCCCTAAACATGTTGAATCTCTGGCTCCCTCTCTCTTTCTTCCAACATGTTAATTCCCTCATACCTAACTTTATTTGGTTAAATAAACATCCTAAACACTCCTTTCTCAAGCTGAGCATTACCAAGGATTTAGGGGGTCTTCACCTTCCTAATTTTCTTTTATATTATTGAGCCAGTCACTTCTCTAAATGTGGATGATGGCACTTGTGTTCTGAAGGGGAATTTACCCCTATGTGGCTACAAATTGAGAACCAGATCTTATGGCTGTACAACTTATCAGTCCCAACCATTTTTTACCACCCGGAGAAATCACTGTCTGTCCAAATCCATCACTCCTTGATTGGCACCTCAATCAAGGTTTTTTCCCAGTTCTGTTCCTCCCATAAACTTTTCCCCACAAAGAGTTTGCCCAACTTATTGTTCTAAACCCTAACATTAAGATTGGGTGTACTATTATCCCTCCTGAACGTTACCTCAGTTAAAGGAAGCAACAGTGGCTGATATATACTCTCATGTTTCTCTCCTCTCCTTTTTCAGATATTCTCTTGAAATATATTAAATAAAATGCACATCTTCAAGATTTTTCAACCCTCACACCTCCTGGTCTAGTTATTTGGCACAACTCACAAGCCCTCCATGCTAAGTGATATACTGGAACAGCTAAGGGATTTAGCCTCCATGCCACATGTTATCTCTCTATTATACTCCTGTATCCTAGCCATAGGCCACCCTGAACCTTTGCCAGGCTCTAAGACTTGAAGTTTCTAGAACAAGATGTACTCCTTAGTTGGCCACAGATCTGGAAAGATCTTTACATCTGCAATTCTCATGGCAGATTCAGACTCATACAATATCACATCCTTAATTACATGTATTATACCCCTGTTAAGTTGACCAAAATGGGCCACCTTTCCTTTGCTATATGCTCCAGGTGTGGAAATTCAGAAGCGAATATTTTGTATATATTCTGGTATTGTGAAAAGGTTGCCCCATTTTGGCAGTCAATCCAAATTAAGATGGATCCCTTGCTCAGATTAGATGGTCTCTTCACTGTAGAAATTTGTATTCTAGGTTGTTACACCAGCATAGGGGTAAAACAGAAGAGATTTCACATGGCCTTAACCTCAGTGGTTGTCAAGAAACTGGTACTTAAGCACTGGATGGATCATCTCACCATTTCTTACAAAGAACGGCTTAATGAACTTTCAGTGTTCTTCAGGATGGAACGCTTGATTGCTAGCTCCCGGAACAGACTCAAACTTTTGATAGAAAATGAGGCAAATTATATGCATTACATCTGCACTAATTGTATGTAGGCCTCTTTATTCTCCACGTACTCCACTTACTAAACTCTATGATGTAACATTTGTATCTTGCAAGGGGCACACTCCAGGGGTGGCTTAGGAAGGGGTTGGGGATAACCAAATAGTACTTTGTCTTAGCCAAGGACTTTTGCCTGACAAAGTTCCCATGTATGTAGGCTTTCTTATAAATTCAATAAAGTAGTTGAACTTCAAAAAAAAAAAAAAGAAGATGATTTCTGTCCATAGGAGCAGTTTGTTTTAACCTGCTTAACTGCATACTGTTAGAGCTGGTGAGGCAGTAACATCCTCACAGTACCCTTCCTGTTCACAAAATGGATGCCTCCACATCACAATTTTAAATGTATGTTTCTGTCTTACTGAAAGCATTTTCTAAATATAACCTAGCGATTTATATACTGGATCATCATAGTAACCTTCACAATAATGTCATAAGGAAACATACAGATTCCCTTTAAAGCAGTTTATAAAATGGTTTTCAACCTGCTTTCACAAGTGTGTACAATGCTTAAAAGGTGCAAGAGGGTGAAGTTTGGGAGGGATTCCTACAGGTATTTCAGTAGTTGTACAAGTACACATTTTGGAAGGGGTGCACGTTCAATTTTCCAGAAGGGTGCAGAGGTACAAGTATCAATTTTTGGAGGGGTACAAGTACAATTTTTGGGAGGGGTTCTGGGGTAGAAGTACAAATTTTGGGAGGTGTGCAAGGGTACAGTTACACATTTTGGAAGGTGTACAGTAGTATTACATATACTGGGTATGTGCAGAGGTACAGGTACAAATCTGGGGAGGGATGCAGGGGTACAGTTACAAATTTTGGAAGGTATGCAGTGGTATTGCAAACTTTGGGTATGTGCAGAGGTGTAAATACAACTTTTAGGAGGGGTGCATGGGTACAGTTACTAATTTTGGGAGGTATGCAGTGGTATTACCAATTTTGGATATGTGCAGGGGTACAAGTATACTTTTGGGGGTACAGGGTGCAAGTACAATTTTTGGGAGAGGTTCTGAGGTAGAAGTACACATTTTGGGAGGGGTGCAGTGGTACAGTTACAAATTTTGGAAGGTGTGCAGTGGTATTGCAAATTTTGGGCATGTGAAGAAATACAAGTAAACATTTTGGGAGGGGTTAAGGGGTACAGTTACACATTTTGGAAGGGGTGCAGTGGTATTGCAAATTTGGGGCATGTGAAGAAGTACAAGTAAACATTTTGGGAGGGGCACAGGGGTACAGTTACACATTTTGGAAGGTGTGCAGTGGTATTGCAAATTTGGGACATGTGAAGAAGTACAAGTACACATTTTGGGAAGGATGCGGGGATATAGCTACAAATTTTGGGTATGTGCAGAAATACAAGTAAACATTTGGGGAGGGGTACAGGGGTACAGTTACACATTTTGGAAGGTGTACAGTGGTATTACAACTTTTGGGTATGTGCAGAAGTACAAGTATAAATTTGGGAGGGATGCAGTGGTAGAGTTACAAATTATGGAAGGTGTAGAGTGGTATTACAAATGTTGGGTATGTGCAGAGGTATAAGTACAAATTTAGGGAGGGATGCAGGGGTACAGTTATGTATTTTGGAAGGTGTGCAGAGTTATTAGAAATTTTGAGTATGTGCAGGGATACAAGTAGAAATTTTGGGAGGGGTGCAAGTACAATTTTTAGGAGGGGGTCAGGGGTAGAAGTACAAATTTTGAGAGGGGTGCAGGGGTGCAGTTACAAATTTGTAAAGGTGTGCAGTGATAATACAAATTTGGGCATGTGCAGAGCTGCAAGTACAAATTGTGGGAGGGATGCAGGGGTACAGGCACAGATTTTAGAAGGTGTGCAGTGGTATTATAAATTTTGGGTATGTACAGAGGTACAAGTACAAATTTTGGGAAGGTACAGGGCTACAGTTAGAACTTTTGTAAGCTGTGCAGTGATATTACAAATGTTGGGTATGTGCAGAGGTACAAGTACACATTTCAGGAGGGATGCAAGGGTACAGTTATAAATTTGGGGTATGTGCAGAGGTATAAGTACATATTTTGGGAGGGGTACAGGGGTACAGTTACAAATGTTGGAAGGTATGCAGTGGTATTACAAATTGTGTGTATTTGCAGAGGTACAAGTACAAATTTTGGGAGGGATGCAGGGGTACAGTTACAAATTTTGGAAGGTGTGCAGTAGTTTTACAAATTGTGAGTATGTGCAAGGGTACAAGTATAGATTTTGGGAGGGGTACAGGGGTGCAAGTATAATCTTTGGGAGGGGTTCTTGGGTAGAAGTACAAATTTTGGAAGGGTGCAGGGGTACAGTTACAAATGTTTGAAGTATGCAATGGTATTACAAATTTGGGGTATGTGCAAATGTACAATAACTAATTCTGGGAAGAATACAGGGATATTGTTACACATTTTGGGAGGTGTGCAGTAGTATTACAAATTTTGGGTATGTGCAGAGGTACAAGTACACATTTTTGGAGGGATGCAGGGATACAGTTACAAATTTTGGAAGGTGTGCAGTGGTATTATAAATGTTGGATATGTGCAGAAGTAGAAGTACAAATTTGGGGAAGGATACAGTTATAAATTTTGGAAGGTGTGCAGGGGTACAATTACAAATTTTGGGTATGTGCAGAGGTATAAGTATAAACTATTGGAGGGATGCAGGGGTGCAACTAGAAATTTTGGGAGGGATAAAGGGGTACAAGTACAAATTTTGGGAGGGATACAGGGGTAGAAGAACAGATTTCAGGAGGGTTGTAGGGGTACAATTGCACATTCTGGGAGGTGTGTAGGGATATAAGTACACATTTTGGGAGGTTGAGGGGTAGAAGTACACCTATTGAGAGAGGTGCAGGTATGAATTTTGGGAGGGGTACAAGAACAAATTTTGTTAGGGATGCAGGGGTAGAAATACAAATTGTGGGGATGCAGGGAAACAAGTACACATTTTGAGAGGAATGCAAGGGTGAAAGTACAAGTTTTGAAAGGGGTGCAGGGAAACAAGTACAAATTTTGGGAGAGATACAAGTACAAGTTTTACGAGGGGTGCAGATTTGCAAGTGCAAATTTTTGGAGGGGTAAAGGAAAATGAGTATATATTTTGGTAGGGATGCAGGGGTAGAAGCACACATTTTGGAAGGAGTTTTGGGGAACAAGTACAGATTTGGGGAGGGGTGCAGGGGAAGAAATACAAATTTTGGGAGGAGTGCAGGGATGCAACTACTTATTTTGGGACGGGTGCAGGGGAACAAGTACACATGTTGGGAGGGATGCAGGGGTGCAAGTACAGATTTTGAAAAAGGTGCAGGGGAACAAGTAAAAATTTTGGGAGGGGTGAAGGGGAGCAAGCATAAATTTTGATGGGGTGCAGGGACAGAAGTACAAATTTTGGGATGGTGCAGAGGGACATGTAAAAATTTGGGGAGAGATGCAGGGGTAGAAGTACAGATTTCAGGAGTGATGCATTTACACATATTAGGAGGGGTGAAAATACACATTTTGGGAGGGATACTAATGGTAAGTACATTTTGGGGGAGTAATTCAGTGGTATAAGTATGCATTTCAGGATGAGTACAGTGTTATGAGTGCAAATTTTGGCTGTGCAAATTCAAATTTCTGAAGGGTTACAAGGAGTGCAAGTGCACATTTTTGAGAGTGATGTAGTTAGAAATTTGGAGAGAAATGAAAGTGGTATAAATTTGATGGTGTGGGCTAAAGTATTGATTTTGAGAGGGGGTGCAGAAGATGGGGTTCATATTTGGATGGATACAGGAGTAAAAGTGTACATTTTGAGAGAGGAAGGGTAAATGTAAAAATATTGTGAAAGAGGTGCACATTTTGAGAAAGATGAATAAGGGTCTTACATTAGCAGAGGACAGGGTATGATACAAATTAGGAAGAGGTGCAGGACATAAGTAAATATTTTGGAAGGGTTACAAGTGCAGCGGTACAGATTCTGGGAGGAGCAGAACCCATTACATGGAAAATATATAATAATGAGTGTTGTAGAACCTCAGCAAATGGGGTGAAACAAAGGACAACTACATTTAGGTCAGCAAAGAAAATGGTAAAACAAATTTACATGACCTGAAGATGTCTGGGTACCCCTTCTGTAGTTTAATACTATTCTCCAAATTTTTACTGATTAGCCTATGAAAGTTACTAGATATTTAATATCTTATAGTGCATTTAATACTGTTTGAAGTGCAAACTGATATTTGCCATTTCATAATCTGATGCACTGTGTGTTTACTAAGCAACCAGGACCTTGATGATGTCTTTCTTGCTTAAACATAGAAGTTGAAACATAGAAGTTGATGACAGATAAGGACCGCAAGGCCCATCTAGTCTGCCTATTTCTTTTTCTACCTTATAAATGTGCAGTCGGATTTTGCATAGGGTTACCACCTTCTAAGAAGCCTAAAGTGGGACATTTCTTACTGAAACATGATTTCTCGCAGGACAGTACATAACCTCGACCAATGCCACATACATGTTTTCTCCATATAATCAGAATTAAGGCTAAGTATTGTGGTTTCTTAGTTGCTTCTATTGTTTTTTTTTATCATTTTAAGGTATTTTAGTTAAGTTATTATAGTTTTCTGCCACATTTAGTGAAAAGTTAGAAAATATATTTTCTGCTATAAAGTCAGGACATGTTGCATTTTTCATGTTTTTTTGCAGGACACAGCTGCCCAAATCAGGACTGTCCCTCGAAAATCAGGACAGGTGGTAACCCTACTTTTGCACTGTCAATGGCCTATCTATTCATACTCATCTGTATTGCTTCCTTATTCCTTATCCTATGCCTGTTTGAAGCCCTGCACTTTATTCATATCCACCACTTCCTGAGGTAGGCCATTCCATGCATTCACCACCCTTCCTGTGAAAAAGAACTTCCTCACATTACCCCTTAATCAGCCTCCCTCTAATCTCATGCTGTGTCCACTTGTCCTGCTATTTTTCTTATACTGAAACATGTTAGACTCTTTCAACTTGTTAATTCCCTTAAGGTGTTTGAATGTTTCGATCATATCACCTCTCTCCCTCCTTTGCTCTAGGGTATACATATCAAGCTCTGTTAATCTGTCCTCATATGTTTTCTGATTCAGTCCCTGCACCATTTTGGTTGCCCTTCTCTGGACTGCCTCAATTTGGTTAATGTCCCTGTGAAGGTGTGGCCTCCAGTACTGCATGCAGTACTCCAGATGGGGCCTAACAAGTGTCTTGTAAAGAGAGATTATTACCTCCCTCTTCCGACTTGTGATACCCCTAATAATGCACCCAAACATCCCCCTAGCCTTACCTACTGCTTTAGTGGACTGCTTGGATGATTTCAGGTAATCAGTGATGATGATGCCCAAGTCTGTTTCTTCCCTTGAGACTGCTAGCAACTCCCCTCCCATCCTATAGGTGGCTTCAGGGTTTCTCTTCCCTATGTGCATGATCTTGCACTTTTTTGCATTAAACCCCAGTTGCCACTCTTCTGACCATTTTGCTAGTTTATCCAGGTCTCTTCTCATTCTGCCCACCCCATCTGACATTACTACTCATCCAAGGTTCCATCAGCTGGTTTGAAAAAGTCGGAGGGCCTTTTGTGATGCTATCAGCTATGAGAGGTAATAAAATAACATTTACAGTATACATAAAATATTGCAATTCCTAGAGTTTATTTGTAATACGTAAGGCCTGACTGTCCTTGTATTAGCAAAAAGGGTTTTGATTTTTAAGATTTTAATAAGGTGTTGTTACATATGTTACTGGTGTTGTAATTACATGTATTTTTTGTCTAGAGTTGTAATTGTTTGTAACTGTTGTTTATTACATTGTAACAAGCTGGTGTACTAAACTGGCATACTAATTAATTACTATCAGATATAGGGATATATCTGATGGTTTCTACTATAAGGAAAAGTCCTAACAATACAATACATGCATATATATATATATATATATATATATATATATATATACATATAAAATGACCTTTTATACTTAACTACAAGAAAAACAAAGTGTGTTTGGAATGGCTAGGACAGCAGCATAATCCTTCATGACAGTTTTATTAGGGCTGCAGCTAAAAGAATCATTCAACAGCTCTTGGCAGGATATCAGATGACTGGAAAGGCCAGAACTACTTGACAAACCAAGGGCACCTCAACAAAATTCCTAGAAAATGGGACATGAGTCTTAAGCAGTGATGAGAGATGAATTCAGGACAATCACCTGAACATAAATACAATAACAGATCACTGGAATGCTATGCAGTGCTAAACAAGACATAAGGCTGATAGGAGTCAACCATCAATTAATGTCTTGCAAGGCATAACATTGGACCAAATTCCATGGAGGTAGTCTTGCAGCTAACATGAGTTTCAGATAAAAAAAAGCAACACAAAGCATAGGGTGACTACCAGTTAGAAACTGCTCCAGCTTGTCAGTCAGGAAAAGACTAATTCACCAATTTAGCAATCCCACTGACATATTACAGTGACATGATTTATAGCCCCCAGGAACTCAGCTGAAATGGTTGGACTGCTTATTCCGCATCAGCAGCCTCCCGACTGTTGGCTCTGGCTTGTCCTTTGAATAATGTTAAAGCTAGAAAGGAGTGGGCTTTCAAATCTCTACTGCATAGACATACACCACTGCCTGGGGAGGAAAGATGCCTCCTGCTGGGAAATAGATACCCCCTGGATGCTCACTGAGTTGGTAACATGTGGATAGTAAAAGTACTTGCAGTCCAGCTGCTGTGAGCTTCTTAGCCTGGGGGACCTTGATGAGGTCACAGAAGTGGTGCTGCCCCCTCTCTGGCACAGTCTGGCAATAGGGTGTTGAGATCATTGTCTACACACCCTGTACAACTGGAACTATCCTGGCTGCTCAACCCCCCCCCTTTGCTGCATTACTTAGTTCCTGACTGATCAGCTGGTCAGTCTCCAGTGTGAGGGAAGGGAGAGCACAGTTGACTTGAGGGACACTATGCAGACTGTTGTAGAGGATCTGAAATGAGTACATTGATAGTAGACCTTACTCAGTCATGCAATAATGCTACCAATAGTAACGGAGTAAGAATACTTGATGAAGAGGAAATGGATGTTACCACCTTGCAGTCACTCACTAGCAGTGTACTTTTACAGGGGTTAAAATACTGTTTTCTAGATACTGTCCATTCAGGACTTGCCTGTGGCAATCATGCATGCTCAAACACCTGACTTGTACATCGGCAGCAGATTAGTATAAAGTCTAAGCTAAAGGGATGCTAGGGGTAGTGAGGCAGCTGAACAGGCAGTGTTCTACAATATCAGCTGCAATGTCTGAGCCATCGCTGCTCCATGTCTTGCTACTTGGCAGCTGCAAAGTCCCCAGACTACAACAGGTTGTTGAAGAAACAGAGGTGATGCTTGTGGCCCATTGGCCATAGAACTCAGAGAAGATCCACCCCGAGGAGGTTCCAGGCAGGTAACATCATCAGAGGTGGTAGGGAATGGGGATTTCATATCAGGAAAAAAAAACACAAGGGCAGGTGATTATCATAGAGGTAACATTAATACTTTTTGTGTTTGATGCGCTTGCACACCAAATGCTTTTGGACAACAATGGCAAAGGAGAGGTGTGGCACTGCCACCCAATGCACAAGATGCTTTACTGGGTGTGTCCCACAGCCACCAATCAATGGGAAGCTGCTCAAGATGAGGAACTTCAAAGAGAGCGAAAGAGTCGAAAAGAATCTGCCATTGCAGTCACAAACAGTTTTATAATTGCAGTGGCACCTCCCCCTCCCTCACAACCTTGTCGGCTCCTGCACTGAGCACTCTGCCCCCCACCTAGCTCCACAAGCAACTTGCTTGCTCAATGAGCCTTTCCTGGCAAAACATTTTAATAAAAAAAAAAAAATGAGCTAGCGGCTGCTCCTGCCACCCGCCACACACTCCCAAGAAAGCTGACATTGAGGTGCCCAATCACCATATCGGCATGTTCCCCCCTCCATCATGTGGCACACTAGGAGCCAAAACATGGCTCCTGCCATCTGCCACACAGTTCCAAAAAGAGACATCGGAGTGTCCAGTCCCCGTGTCAGCATGTTCCCCCCATTATGTGACATACTGGGAGCCCACCTCTGTATGCCAAAACATGGTGGCTCCTGCCATCTGCCACACAGTCCCATAAAGCTGAAATTGTGGTGCCCAATCTCCATGTTGGCATGTTCCCCCCCATTAGGTGGCACAGTGGGAGCCCATCCCAGAGTGCCGAAACATGCCATCCACCATACAGTCCTGAAAAGCTGACATCAGGGTGCCCAGTCCCCATGTTGGCATGTTCCTCGCCCCCCCCATTATGTGGCACACTGGGAGCCCACCCCAGTGTGCCGAAATAAAAAAGTGTTTTTTCCTGACATCAGGATACCACTCCCAGTGTTGGATGCGCCCCTTTACCCCAAACCCATTCTTTGCTGACATCGGGGTGCCCAAGCCCCGTGTCAACATACCCCCCATATTGTGGCACACTGGGAGTCCACCCCAGTGTGCCTTAATTTAGATTAGGTTTTACCTGTAAAATAAAGAAAATGGTACCTGAAGTCTTTACCTGTAAAAGAAAGAAAACGGTCTCCCAAAGTCTTTTTCCACTGTAAAAAAGAAAACGGTCCCACCATCATCTCCCCCCAGTCCCCCCCCCAAACTGCACCCTCCTCTGTGGACCCCACCTCCCCACACCCTGTCACCCCATACTTACCTCCGGAGGTCCAGCGCTACGATCCTCTGTAGACCGGAATGCATCGAACTCCGAACTGAGGTACCGAGGTAAGCCGTATAATAGTAGTCAATGAGAGGGTTTCAAGTTAAATTGATATCTCAGATACTTTTAGGAATTTTGGCTCCACATTTTCAACATGGGGTTCTTGGGACCCCACCTCATTAACACTGTGACTGTCATCTCATTTCTCAGTCCCGAAAGGAGATTTCATAGGTGCTGAGTGGAATCACCTTTCAGGACTAATTAATGAAATGACAGTGCTACTGTTCCTGAGCCGGGGTCCCAAAAAGCCAATGTTGAAAATTTAGTGAAAAAATTTAAAAAAATGCCTGTGTTACGAGCATGCATTGAGCAGTTTCTATACACCCTCAAATCTTTGCCAATTTTTATTATTTTCATCCCAGATTTTAAACATTGCCATTTTTTCACAGCTCCTTATGAACAGTACAGCTGACATTTTTCACATCTGCCTGAAACGTGGTTTAACACCTGTGGCACAGAATGGCATGGTCACTGTGGGAAATCAACTTTTAGGACAAATTAACAAAATCACAGTGCCATTGATCATGAGAAGAGGTCCAAAAATGTCAATGATGAAAATTGGCTGAAAAAATCCCCAAAAATGATTGCATTACAGGTGTGCATTGCACAGTATCTTCACACACTTGTAACTTCACCCATTTTTCATATTCTCACTCCAGATTTTCAGCATTGCCATTTTTTCACATCACCTCATAAACAGTGCAGCTGTCATTTTTCACATCCTGCCCAAAAAGTGTTTTTGCACCTGTGGAGCCGAATGGCACAGTTGCTGTGCTAAATCACCTTTTGGGATTGAGTAATGAAATGATAGTGCCACTGTTCATGAGGTGAGGTCCCAAAAAGCCCATGTTGAAAATTTGGAGCAAAAATACTAACAAATGCCTGGGGCATTACAGTTTCAAACCCCAACGCCTTCCCCATAGAGATTGACAGGTGTCAGGGGTGTGACTTGGGGTCATTGGCCATACTGCTCATGACATTCTACCACCACCCCAACCCTGCAGTCAGTGGCAGGAATTGAGGTGTGCCTTGGGGTCCTCGGTCCTAATGTTCACCCCATTCTCCTATACTGCACCCATCTCAGCTTACTTCCCTATGGAATGGGGTGAGTGTAATGGCCAAACACCTCAAGGCACACTACAATGCCTGTTGGTGTCTGCAGGGTGGGGTGACATGGAATGGCATGAGTTTTATGGCTAATGACCCAAAGACATACCCCCAACACCTGTCAATCGCTGCAGAGTGGAGGTGGAAGTTGATGTTACAATTGGAAACCATAATGCCTCAGTAAGGAAGTAAATCAAGGAGGGGCAGTGGATGTCACCTACCTTGATTTCAGGAAAGCCTTCAACACCCACCAACATCAAAGGCTGATTAACAAGATGGGCAGTCTGACACATGGCACAAACTGTTCTAGTACCTCAAGGACATAAACAAGGTACAGGAGCAGATATCTTCCAAAGCATCAAACGTTTGGCATTGACAAATGCTTGTTCTTCTTGAAATGGCTTAGGTTTCAGGTACCTGACTACCTTCTAATGTATTAGCTTCAGCTAGGGCATGCATACCAGCTGCATTCCACAGTCCTTCCTCATTTTGCAATCACTAAAGTAACAAGTTATGGACAGAGCAAAAATCACTGCTAATGCAGTAACCCTGAGAAAAGATATAGAATAAAGTGTGTGTTGGATTTAGTTTTACAGTGTATTTGCCTTGGATAGTTCAACTGAGATGTAATACATCATTTTCGATGGGGTTCCACTTCTGAAATGTATCCAGATGAGATGAAATAGCTCCTTTTTATGTTGCTTGCATGCATGCTTGCAAGAAACATAGTGATATCATCCGAGTTTTTGGAGGTGTGGCACCCGTCTTCCAATGCAGTCAGTGTGTTTGCAGGTGTGGCCCAGTTCCCCAATCACTGCTGCAGCTGTCTATGACAGCTGTTGAAAATGCAGGGGTCTTACAGTTGAAAGGGAGAGCTCCGCTTCAGTGAGTAGAGCTCCCCCCTCCACACACACATGCGCACGCACGCACACTGTGTGCTCATGCTCCTTCCCCCTTCCCCCACACTGTACGGCCGACGGGGGTGCCCAATCCCTCATAGGCTCCATGCCCCCCCAAAGCATCCAGATGCCACAGTGGGAGCCCATCCCAGCATGGCAAAATGTTTTATGGCCGACGGGGGTGCCCAATCCCCTGTCGGCTGCACGCCCCCCCCAAAGCATCCAGGTGCCAAGCTGGGAGCCCACCCCAGCATGGCAAAATGATGTTATGGCCGACGGGGGTGCCCAATCCCCCATCAGCTCCAGCCCCCCAACAGCCTTCCAGCTGCCACGCTGGGAGCCCACCCCAGCGTGGCAAACGTCCCTCATTGTCTTAGTAATAAAAACCTGTAAATACAAAAACTGTCCTCGCGCTTCTCCCTGCCCCTCCCACAACCCGCACCCACCCACTGTGCACCTGCCTCCCTCACACCTCTTCACCCTACTTACCTCCAGAGCTTGCTGGCGATCTTTGGTGGACCGAACACGCCTGCACCTTCAAAGCTGACCGAGAACTGAGGAAATGCCGTAAGCTGTATAATGGGATAGATAGGGTTTTTTCAACTTTATTTGCATATCTCAGAGCATTTTTGAATTTTGGGCCCAAATTTTCAACATGGGTTTTGGGACCCCTCCTCATAATTCTTGCACTGTCATGCGTTGTCGGTCCTGAAGGGTGATTTACGCCGTCACTACGTGAAATCACCTTTTGGGACTGATTAATGAAACGACTCTGCCAGTGTTCATAAGGTGGGCTCTCAAAAGTCTGTGTTGAAAATTTGGTGAAAAAATTCCTAAGAAATGACTTTCAAGAGCGTGCGTTGCGTTCCCACGCACGTCAGTAAGTTCATGAATTTTCAATATTTTCACTCCAGATTTTCAACATTGCCATTTTACCACACCTCCTTATGAGTATAGCCGTTACTTTTTCACATCTCACTAAAATGTTTCTCACGGCGTAGCGCATAATGGCTCAGTCGGTGTGTGAAATCAATGTATGGGACACATTAAGAAATTACGGAACACACATTTTGAAGTTTTCAATGTATTCTTCCACATTTACAAATCACTATGCCAATCAAAATAAAATACTCTCATCATTCTGTTTAGAATGCTAGAGACATAACTCCAAGCTTTTTATCAGATATCCGTTAGGAAACTGAAACAACTTGTTACATATTGGTTGCCTATTAAACTGGAGATTTGTTTACATGCTTCAAAATGCAACAACTTGCACATTTAAATACTTATCATTTAAACACATTCTTGCTACAAGCTTCAGTTGGGCAGGTATTGTCTTAAGAGTCATACCTCATAAATGTCATCCTTTCCCAGCAAATATAAAAAGATTTACAGTTTTTTTAACCTTGCAAGACACTATCCGATAAGCACTGTCATAGCCATGTCTTCTGTGAAGTATCCAGGAAAAATATATAGCAATCAGCAGGCATTTTTTACTATGCAATTTTGGAAAAAAATGTATTGAGCTACAGTAAATACACACACACACACTGTATGCACCATCCTCATGGCCACAATATTCAAAATAAATACTGCAATCTAATATGTTATAAAACAATAAAGAAATTGTTTGTTTATATTAGCAAACACAGTGAAGTTCAGTTTACATTTATTACATCCTCTTTGGAACCTTCTATTATTAAAACACATTAAATGTATAGTTTACTAAATTTTGACCTTGGGATAACTTTTGAATGCTCCTAAATAAGTTTGAAGCCATTCTCTTTACGGGAGGTCAAGTCCTGTGCAAATGGTCAAGTGTCACATCTTCTTACAAATTTCCACAGTAAAAATGTAGAAAAATACAAAAGTATATAAAACTGATCTCTTATGCATTTTCAGCTCTGAGAGAAGTTAATATTTGCACAAAATCAAACCCAAAGTTTATACAGTTTTTGTTCTAAATTAATTTTATTCTAAATCTTATTGGACTATTGATGAACTGAGCAAAGGAATGTTTAGATAAAACAAACTGAAGACTCCAGGATTGGGAGGTCATTAAAATTGCAGAAGGTCAGATATGAAACCTTAAATGAAGTCATTAAGACCATTCTTCTTAGTGTGTAATTATAATGCATTAAAGCCATTTGAATATAGACCTACAATTATACAACCATTGTGATACATATTTTTAGGACCAGAGGAATGGTTCAAGGCTGACAAAATTGTAGCAATTTCACTGCTTCAGTGCTTCAGTGTGCATGGATCAAACCAGAAAGAGTTATAATAAAAGCTTCTATCTTCTCAAAAAAAAAAAGTATATTTTATTATACTTGATTTAACCTGAAAATACAAAACAGCAATAAGGTAATAAAACAATCAAGATGCGATTTCAGTGTTCTCCTTTCATACATAAAAACCAAGCCATAATAAAGGCTTCTGTCTTCTTCAAAGAAATTATATTTTATTTTTATATATTTAATATTCTGTTTCTAAGTAGACACTAGAAAAAAAGTTTATTGGGTTTATGAAAACAGGCAAATGTAACCAGACACAGAAGGAAGTGGGAGGGGTCACGGTTGGGGTTCACTTGTGTGCTGGGGTAGGCAGTGGGGCTGGCTGGGCTCGTCGGAGTGCCTTTAAGTGTAAGCATTACATGTTTCTGAACTGTTGTGGACTGCAAGGGCATAGGCACGGGGAGTCCAAGGTGTTCAAATGCCCCCCCCTGAAATTACCTCAGAGAATTTCAAATTCCTGTATTTTATTTTCAGATTGGCTCAGGCTCAGCTGCTAAAAAAACTCAGTGTCTCAGCAGTCTCCATAGTGCTTGGAGCTAGGTGCAACACAATGTGCATGCACAGGATCGTTGATGGCTAGGGGAGATGGAGACATCATCAACAGAGAGAGCAGGAGAAGCCTGGTGAGACAGACTAGTAAGAGTGCTGCTGTGCTGCATCATCTGTACGGCACCGAGCAAGTCGAGGTGTCCTGTTGACTGTCCTTGTGGCAGAGTGGGATTGTGTGCTGCTCTTCTCTAGCCTCAGTTGAATTGTGGGAGAACTTGAAGTATGGTCTACTAGAGAAAGGACTGACCCATCCATTGCTGAGCTGCAAGTGACATTCAGTGCATCTTCTTGACTGTGCTGGACGCTGGCTGGACTGGTGGTGTGGTCCGAAGAGAAGGCAGGAGAGGTCAAGGAAAAATCTGCCCTGGCCTAGTGGCCTGTAGCCCTGTCTTGGGAGGGGAGTGACTGGTAAGGCAAGCAAACAAGATGATAATCAGCAGAAAAGTGGTGAGTGGAGAAAAGAATATTGATTGATTCAGGTGGGCGGGGCTTCTCTCATTCAGATAGGTGGTGAGGGGTATTGGCACCGTTTCCCAGGGCAAACCAATCATTACATCTCTACCCCATAGATGTTCTGCCCAACTTGAAGCTTATCATGTGGAGTAGGAATAGGTGTGGAAAGGCAGATGCTTGACTGACACCTTTGTTTCTGGCTGTTGCAGAGCGCTCCCATGTGCAAAGGTGTAATAGGGTTAGGAGTACTCTCTCTCTATATGCAGAGGTGGGATGGTGGTAGAGGAGGAGTTATGCAAATGTGTGGAGGAGTCTCCATGTGTAGAGGTGGGATGGATGGGGAGCAATGCTTCTCATGTACAGGCAGTGGGATGCAGGGGTGGAGTGCTCCACGTGTACATAACTGATACGAAGTGCAAGGATGTGTGGAGGTTGAATGGAGGGGGAAGAGTGCTCCCTATGTGCAGAAGGTGGTATGCAGTGGGAGAAGTGCTCTCCATGTGGGGAAGGTGAAATTTAGTGGGAGAAGCACTGGAGGGGTCAGAGGATGAGTGCTCACAATGTATGGAGGTGGGATGGAGGTGGAACAATGATACCTATGTGTGGAGATGGAATGGAGGGAACAGTGCTTTCCATGTACAAGTTCAGGTTTATTGTGAAGGGATAAAATCCATTGAGCAAGCTCAAGGTCCCTTGTACAAGCAATGATACAGACAATACAAGGTGTGAGATACAAAAAGTAAGGACACATAATATAAATTAAAATAATGCAATTTTCTTTATATTAGTATATACAATATGTACAGTATTGCATTCAACAAGGACTAAGACCAAATATCCTTACATAAGACACTATGTCCACCATGTGGAAGAGGGCTGGAGAAGGAGAATTGCTCCCCATATGCAAAGAAGGCATGAAGTGGGAGGAGTGCTTTCTATGTGCAAATGTGTAATGGAGGGGCAGGAGTGCTCCCCATGTGTGGAGGTGAGATGGAGTGGGGGTACAGTCACTTAATGGCCACCATTCAAGACCCCACTCCAGCCTGAGTGTGAAACTTTTTGGAATGGGCACAGTTTATGATGGGACAGATGTGCAATCCACATATCTTCTCTGGCTGCTGTAAGGTATTGGGTTGATAGGTGGGGGTGCAAGAGGGTGCGCCAGTCACTCAGCAGCACCTGCTGTAACCTACCCCCCCATCCACCCAGTAGAGTGGGAACGTGTGAAGGGACAGATACAAGATCAGCATTTTTATATCTCAGTACCTCACAGTGCTCTCCATGGGTAGAGCTCATTAGGTGGGAGAGCCTCTGGCTGAAGCAGAGTGTTCTGCAAGTCTAGATGTGTGGCACAGGGTGAGGAAGTGCCAGTCACCGAAAGCCCATACCAACCTTCATGCTAGCTCTGGTGGAGCAGGGATGTGTATAAAGGGACTGATGTGCAACTTGCTTCTCTTTTACTGGCTGCTGCAGGGTGCTACCCATGTGTGGAGGTGGGATGGGGGAATGGGGCATTATTCTCCCACAGTCATCTGCCTGGAGTCCATCCACTGCCAGTGCCAGCTTTCATGTAACTCAGACGGGTGAAGATGGACAGATGTGTGAACCACATCTTTCATTGGCCCCAGCAGAGTGCTTCTAATGTGCAGGAGGTGGAATTGAAGGAGAAAATGCTTCACATGGGCAGAAATGCTGAAATATGTATTGGGTGCCAATGGTCTTGGGCCACCCAGTGGATCTGGACTGCAACCCCATTTCCACCCACCTGGCACTAGGCTAGATAGAAACAGGTATGGTGTAGAAAATGTGCAACTCACATTTCTGCCTCTGGCTCGGGCAGCCAATGTGCAGTGGTGGGACGGTTATGGAAGGGGCACCAATCACCAACTTCTGCCAGGCCACAGTTCACTATTTAACTTAGGCTGCCCACCTGGAGGTCACCTTGTCACTGTGCCAATATGTGTGAAGTGGGATGGGTGTGGAGGGGAAGATGAGTAACCTACATCAGTCTGTGGCTACTACAGATTGTTCCATATGTGCTGATATGAGCTGGAGGTATAGGGGGCAGCAACTCCCCAAGGGTGCCCATCCAGTGCCCACCCTACACTGTGCTAGTCAATGTGAAGGGGTAGATATATGACCCACATATTTGTCTCTGGCTCTGTCTGGGTGGTCCTTTTGTGCAGTGGTGGAATAGATGCACCAAGTTTGTTTTACACTGTGTCTCTCCTGGTCTCTTACTCTCTCTCTCTCTCTCTCTCTCTCTCTCTCTAATGTTACTCCCCCATGATGAAAAGAAAACTCTGCAGCACTGCTCTCTGTCCTGGTCATGGCACTCTTGCTGCCACTTTCTCTGCCTCTCTGTATGTGCTGTCTGCTTCCACTGTGCTTCAGAAAGACAAAAAGAGAGTCAGACAGACAGCAAGGTGCCGGAAGAGTGAGTGGCAATAAAATTGATGGCAGCCAAGCTCAGGTGCACACTGTACTCCACTCCTCTTTTTGGGGTGGTGGTTTGACATCATCTCTGACTGGAACAGATTGAACCTGCACATATATATACCACACCAGAAGTGGCTTGCACTGTTGCTGTGTCTCTCTCGGGGGGTGGGAGGGGAGTAGGGGGGAGTAGACTCTGCTAGAGAACAGGCCACCCATTAAATGAATGTTTGTTCAGGTGCAGGTCTGGGAGCCACCAGTCATCATGGTTATGGTCACTGCATTGCACTGCCCCCCAATTTCACACTGCCAAGGTGGTGCTACAATAGTGATATCCTGTCACCTGTAATCACTCTTATTCCACTTATTCGCCACATCTCAGCATGTTGCTGTCACTGTTTGGGGGCTCTCTCTCCGCTCTGTCCCTGACACTGGTACCACTCACCACCTCTTTAGATCCTGTGCTCTCTTTTGGGGGGGGGCACTGCTGCCCCTCCTTCTCAGTGTCTGTCCCTGCAGCCTATGTCTCTCTTCCCACTGTTCAGGGTTATGCTACAACTCTAAAGGAAATGCCGCCTCACTTCTCAGCACTCTTGCTCCTTGTATTGTGAGGTGGGATGGGGTGGAAAGCACACTGAGGCAGCATGGACACTAGGAGATCCACAGAGTGGGTCAGTGGGTTACCATCACAGAGAACAATGCTCAGGCTGGGTATTTTGGCACACATGAAGCACTGGAGAGAGAGGAGCTCGGGAACAAGAACACACACTGTCATTCACACAGAGACACAAACAAGTGCAATGCAGATGTCTGTCTGTGGAAGGATAAATAACATGTATTTATTCTTTACTGCTAGGACTGTTTACTGCTTATGGCACACAGAGAGGGGGATGCAGTGTAAGGCTGGGTACCCAGACATCTGCAGGATAGGTGGGGAGCCAAGCAGTAAGATCAGTAAGGCATGAATGAAACAAATGAAATGCTCCTATTTGAGCACTTTCTTTCTTTCTACTAGAGAACTGCTTCCAGCTGTGAAACTGTGACTGATGTCACAGTCTGGTTGCATGCTCATTGGTCTGCCAGGGACAAGCCCACTGTAGATTGCTGTGCATTGGACTCATCCCTGACACAACTCTGAAATGTCGTTCTACCACAAGATGTTTCTTGCACATGCACAAGGAAACATAAAAAACTATAAAGAATTTACATTAGTGAATGCCCTCATTTGAAAGGCATTTTTGTCCTGAACACAAAAATGTAAAATAATGCACTTGGGGTACAGAAATCCAGGGGCAGAGTACACATGGGTGGAATGGTATTGACAACATTAAGAAAGCACACATTTAAAAAAAAAGAGCTTTTACATACAGTTAATTACTGTTTGACAATATTTTGCATCTATTTCTGCCGCTGTACATCTGATGCAAACCCATAATGACGTTTCTCACTTGAAGCAAAAAGGGGGGTGGAGGCCATAACTGACTCCTTGTTTTTGTGTTAAAGGGGTCAGTTTCTTTACAGCAGAAACAAGGAAAGATATCATTTATTTCTCAAATGTGCATATAAGCATGGGGACCACTTTTTTCCAGAGCATGCCACCTCCAGCAGCTACCACTTCAAGACTGCTACTATCCCCCGTCTAATACAATCAGGGGAAAACCAGCAGTAGCCTACCAGCACTGAGATCAATATGGTTAAGGCACATTTGCCAGAAATTGCTGCTTAGAAAAGAATGAGAAAGTGACTGTGATAATGAGCAAGTCCCAGACCTGATCTCTAGCTTGTTAATAGACTCCTCCTGAGTCTGATTTGTATGGCTGCATGGGCCAAGTTACTTTCTGACATTGCCCCTGAGCTGGCCCCCTCTATCTTGAAACTGTGCCCCCTTATTCTTGCACATCTTTTTCTCTCAAAGATGTTCCTGTCTTGGACTGTGTTTATTCCCTTGAGGTATTTGAAAGTTTCTATCATTTCCCCCCCTCTCCCTCCTTTCCTCAAGGGTATACGTGTTGAGCTCTTTCAGCCTCTCCTGATATGGCTTCTGTTGCAGTCCCTGCACCATTTTAGTTGCCCTCCTCTGGAATGCCTCCATCCTGTCTATGTCCTTGCAGAGATAGGGTCTCCAGAACTGCACGCAGTACTCCAAGTGGGGTCTCACCTACTGTCTGTATAGTGGGACAACAAATTTCTGTTTTCTACTGGAGATGTCTCTTCCTATGCATCGCAGTATCCCTCCAACCCTCCTTACTGCCTTCTCACATTGTATCTCACATTGTTTAACTTTTGGTTGGGTGTTTAGGCCTGATAGGATCTGTGGTTGGTTGCTGAGATTGTCTGGTGTTCCTTGGGGAGAGGGGTCTTTCCTATGGCCTTGAAAGAGGCACTGGTTAGATCCCTGGTAATGAAACCCTCATTGGACATGAAGTGTCTCACTAACTCAAACCTCCAATTTTTAAGGATGGTTTTAGAAAAACTGGTGGCCATCCAGCTCGAGACTTATCTTGCATCCTCTGCCACTTATGAGTGTTTCCAGTCTGGATTTAGATCTGGGCATAGCATAGAGACAGCTCTGGTAAAGGTGATGAACAATCTCTTGATAGCAAGAGAAAGGGGAGAACGTGTGATTCTTGTTCTGCTTGATCTCTTGGTAGCGTTTGACACTGTGAACCACAAGGTGTTACTGGACCAACTATGTAAATGGTGTGGACTAACTGGTAATGTCATCAAATGGTTTAGGTCCTACCTCACAGGTAGAGTGCAGAGGATGACAATGGGGTTATTCTCATCTAACCCGATGCCCCTATACTGTGGAGTTGTGCAGGGGTCGGTCTTGTAGCCTTGGTGTACATGGTGCCATTGGGAGATATTCTCAGGTGGTATGGTTTGGGTTTTTATTGCTATGCTGATGACACCCAGCTATACCTGTACTGTGCACTTTGGAACCAGATGGCAGCCTCAGTGTTAACACCTGCCTGGAGGAGATGCAGAACTGGATGACTCAAAACTGACTTTGACTTAACCCAGACAAAAGTGGCTCCAGGCCATTGAAGTGATGTAGGGTATCTGGAAGTGTCCCTGGGCTAATGTTGGGGAGAGTTTCCTTGGCCCCCTCTTTCTGGATCAAGGATCTGTGCATGGTCCTTGACGATGGTCTCACACTTGAGGTGCAGGTGTCAGCCATCATCTAAAGCAGTTTTTGCCATCTGAGGAACATTGCTTGGATACAGGCCATGATATCAACCAAGGACCTGACCACCCAGGTAAATACCTTCATCATGCCCAGGTTGGACTACTGCAATGCTCTGTACCTGGGGCTATCTGGAGGCAACCTCCACTATCTGCAGCTGGTGCAGAACGCATCAGTCAGATTGCTGACTGGCACATTAAGATCAGATTACATTATAGCTGTCCTCCATGAAATGCCCTGGCTACCAGTAAGGGTGAGTATTGCCTTCAAGGTCGGGTTACTGACCTTTAAAGCCAAGCATGGAGGGGGACCAGACTCCCTGCAAGACCTCCTGGTTCCTCACTGCCCGTCTTGTGCTCTCTTGTCCTGCTGAGGGTTCACTCCTGGTGTTTCCCAGGGCCGAGTTGCACCATTTTGAGGATTGTGCTTTCTCATTTGCAGCACTGACCCTGTGAAACTCACTGCAAAGACACTTAGGGAAGTACCCTCTGTGGAAACCTTCAAAAAAGAGCTGAAAACATTTTTATTTAATCAAGTATATGACAAAAATAATGTATTTTAAATAGAATATCATGTAGTCAGCTGACTTGTTTTAATTTTAAGCTATATATTGAGTGATTTTTTATATTTTTAAACTCTGCATTGTGTATTGGAATTTTGTACTATTTGTGTATCAGAACTCTGCATTGCTTGATGTTTTTAAATATTTGTTAAGTACTCCGTGCACCCAGGAAGGAGAGATACTGTATATAAATAATCTGTCTGTCTGTCTATCTATCTATCTATCTATCTATCTATCTATCTATCTATCTATCTATCTATCTATCTATCTTTCTAGGTGATCCACAAACCACACTCCTCAAGAAGGGAGAGCTCTTTTCTCTCTAATCCCACAGGTCCACAACACCATGACTTTCCTGTAAATGGCTGAAACGATATTCATTACTTGGAATGACCATGGCCTAAACGCACCTATAAAGAGGAAAATTTTCCTCAATCACCTTAAGAAATGGGAAGCTTGAGTGACCCTCCTCCAATAAACTAAACTGTTAGTTAAAGAGTATGAGAAGTTAAAAAAGAGAGTGGGTGTGGGGATTCATAACTAAACCTTAACCATGAAGCAAGTAGTATCAGTTCTCTGATGCAAATCTCTAGCCTGACAGATACTGACCATTCAGTCAGCCTCTGAGGTCTGATGGGTGAGGGAAAAATTTTCTGCACCACAGGGGCCCATTATACTGCTGAACTCCTATGCCCATAATGAGGACATGAAAGATTTCTTCCTGCACATCTCATAGGTGCTCACTGAATGAGGACAGCTACCACTCCAGTGCTATGGAGGGGGCTTCAACCTTACACTTGATACCTCCCTGGACAAATCATCATCACAACCAGAACCCCATGCATGCTCTCAGGTAGGCTTCACTCAAGTGATGCAACAGAATGCTCTGACACCAGAAGGCTCAACAACTCCAATGTCAGGGATTATACCTACTTCTCCCAGATTCAACAGTTGTTTAGCAGGTTAGATCTTTGGTTGTCCTCCTTCCAGGTAACACAGATAATGGTGGACACTAGCTTCTACCCCATTGTCATTCTGGACCATGCTCAGCTCTCCCTGAACATTCAATGGGGCTCACCTCCACCAAAATCAGCATCCTAGAGACTTGATCTCCTGTTGCTGAAAGACACTGAGTGTACCATGGGTGAACTCAGAACAAGAATTTTGAACACATAGTGACAGTGGGGAGGTACCCCACTCAGTTCTGTGGGAGACTTTGAAGGCCTACCTAAGTGGCAGAGTTACTGCCTATGCAGCCAGTAGGAGGAAGCTGCATGAGGCTGAGTTAAAGGGCTGGAATCCCAGCTACCTATATTGTAACTGAGGCTGTACTCAAGGCTGATCTGCCATCCAAACCCCACCGGATTTTCCAGCTACAGGACCAGCTTAATCAGTTCTATTCTCTGGTCTTATCATACATTCTGGGAGGGGGGAACCTAGCAAGATTCTATCATACAGACTCAGAATGATACAGATGGAGAGACACATCCTGGGTCTTAGAGACCCTAGAGGTACCCTGCACATGAAAGTCAGAAACTACAATCAGGTAATGAGGGACTTCTACCTGAAACTATACTCCTCCTCATCACCCCCCCAAATAAAAAGGTCCAAGATGGGCCAGCCCATCAATGCAGCAATAGCACTACTCTTCGCAATGCTGGTGACCCAAGCTTGAGGGAAGAGGATCAAGCATCCTAGCAGAAGCTGTGCTTCTCCAGGGTAGGAGGGTTCCATCCTCTGCCACAATACTGCCACCTGGGTGACCACAGGTAGCAGTGCTGCTGGTAGAGCTGAGGCAGAGTGAAGACACAGCTAACGCTAGCAGGCAGACTTGGCCAACCTTGGCATCCTTGTATGCTGCATCTCCAGGGGACGGGAGAAACTTACAAAATTGGGCCCTGCCCCTCCACAATGAAGGCCATGGCAGCTCTTGGACCTCTGCCTCCCAAGCATGGCACAGCCTGACAAATGTGCAAGTTCAGAAGAAGGTCCTTCGCATGACCCTGCCAGGATGGTACAAGTCAGAGCTCCATGATAGTAAGTGACCATGGCAGGGGGAGCCTCAGGAAGGTGGCTGGTCGACCTGAGGGCTAGGAGGGGGCTGGAGACAGGGGGCATAAACAGAAATAAAAAAAAGGTTCAGGACTTCCTCTGCGGCCTACACCTCCCTCAGGTACCACCAGAGCTGAGCATCTAAGCAAGCTCACATCCCCCCTTTTCCTGGAAGAGGTCAGGGAAGCTACACTGGCAATGGAGGTCTCCCAGCAGTTCTCTATCAGTATATGATAAATGAGGTAGCTCTACTGTTGCTAGAAACATTGAAACATAGACTTTGACAGCAGATAAGGACCACTTAGCCCCGGTGTATAAAATTTAGAGAATTCTTTTCAATTGGAAATGTTCAGAATATTTTGGACCTACTAGTTATTGGGATTCCTTCTTTCCAGATAGGCAAATAGATTGGGTGAACCTCTGGTATAATTGTCAGATTTTCTACTCAGGATAGACTCCATCTTATGCAAATGTACATTTTACATAATGTATATTATTCCCCACAGAGACTGGCAAAACTAGGACTTTCCCCCTCTCCTCTGTGTTACCGCTGTCATAAGGAGGATGGTACCCTATATTATATCTTTTGGTCCTGCCAGAAAGTGTCACCACTTTGGACTAAGATTAGGAAAAATGTAGATCCCCTTCTAGGACTAGAAGACCTTTTTACTCCCATGATAAGTTTGTTAGGGGATTTCTTGGAAATTTCAGTCCTTATGTGCAAATACTACATGGTACTTATGTCTAGAATGGTTAAAAAAATGGTACTCAGGCATTGGATTGCCCAAGAAGAAATTTCTTGTTGGGAGTGGCTTACTGAACTTTTAGATAATCTTAAAACTGAGAAAATGATTGCAAGCCTGTCTAATAAACTTGACAAATTTAAAAAAATCTGGGATCCCTTTTATACGCTGTATGCCATTGACTAATTCCTAATCTCTATTTGATAGATTTACCATCTCCAATTCCTGATGCTGTGGGGAGGATTGGTGGGGAGTGGGGGAGGTATGGGGTGGGTTTGGGAGGGGGAAGGGGACAGTGGAGAAGGGTGAGTGGGGAGAACAGTAACTTTTATATTAGTACACGGATCACTGTATTACCTCTGTGACTGTTCTCTGTATATTAAAACATCTCAAAAAAGATTGAATTTAAAAAAAAATAAGGAATGCTTGGCCCACTCAGTCTGCCCATTTCCCTACCTAACAGATAAGCTGCAGATCTTAGCTTTATTTATTGAAAGTTTCACCAGGAAAGCACGCTGAACAATTAGGATTTTCGTCTCCTGGTGCATCCTGGGGGAAAGTTTTACCAACAGCCTACTTCCTCCTACCTCCCAATAGAATTGCCTTATGCCTGCCCCATGCATTCTTAAATTCCCCCACTGTGTTTGACCCCACGACCTCCTCAGGAAGGCCATTTTATGTATCCAACACCCTCTCCATGAAAAAATACTTCCTCACGTTGCCCCTGAGTTGTCCCCCTCTATCTTCAAAGTGTGCCCCCTTGTTCTTTCACATCTCATTTTCTGAAACATGCTACCTTCTTGGACTTTGTTGATTCCTTTGAGGTACTTGAAAGTTTCTATCATGTCCCCCCATCCCCCCTCCTTTCCTAGAGAGAGTATACATATTAAGTTCTTTTAGTCTCTCTTTGTATGGCTTCTTTTGAAGACCCTGCGCCATTTTGTTGCCCGCCTCTGGACTACCTCTATCCTGTCCATGTCCTTGGAGAAATGTGGTCTCCAGAACTGTTTGCAGTACCCCAGATAGGCTCGCACCAACTATCTGTACAGAGGGATAACAACTTCCTGTTTTCTACTGGTAATGCCTCTCCCTATGCATCTCAGTGTTCCCCTGCCCTCCTTACTGCCTTCTCACATTGCTTGCCTACCTATCGGTCATCTGATATGACTACCCCCAGGTCCCTTTCCATTTTTGTTGTTGTTAGTAACCCCCCCCCCAACTGTGTACTCTTTCCTTGGGTGTTTTTGTTTCCCAGGCGCATTACTTTGCACTTCTTTGCATTGAATCTAAGCTACTATATCTTTAACCATTCCTCCAACCTTGCCAAATCCCTTCTTATTCTTCCCACCCCCCCCCGTGTATCAACCCTGTTGCAGATCTTTGTGTCATCTGCAAAGAAGCATACATTTCCTTTCAGTCCCTCCACAATGTCACCTATAAAGACATTAAAGAGGACCAGTCCCAGTACTGATCCCTGTGGTACCACACTAGTAACCCCCATTTCTTCAGAGTGGACTCCATTTAGTATTACCCTCTGTGGCCTTTTGTCCATCCAGTTTGTTACCCAGGCTACCACCCTGGGACCCACTCCCAGGCTGGCCAACGTGTTTATTAATCTTTTGTGTGGCACTGTATCAAATGCCTTGCTAAAGTCTAGGTAGACCACATCTACAGCCCCTCCCTGGTCTACTACTTTGGTCACCCAGTCAAAGAAATCTATTAGATTCATCTGACATGACCTTCCATCTGTGAATCTATGCTGCCTTTGGTCCTGTGCCCTGATGGCCTCTAGGTACTTAACAATTCTTTCTTTCAGAAGTGATTGCAGCATTTCTCTACCACAGAGGTCAAACTAACAGGTCTGCAGTTTTCTGCCTCTGACTTGCTCCCACTTTTGTGAAGGGGAATCACATCTGCCCTCCTCCAGTCCTCAGGTACCACATCATCCTCCCATGATTTGTTAAAAAGGGTAGTCAGTGGTGTCACTAGTTGTCCCTTAGTGCTTTTAAAATTCTGCAGTGAATCGCGTCAAGCCCCATGCTTTGTTCACCTTCTGCTTTAGGAGTTCTTTCAGGACCCTTTCATCTGTGAAGGGACTGTTATCAACCCTAATCCAAAGTGCTTCTATTGTCTGGTTAAGGTACCTCCCCCTCCTCTTCTTTTGTAAATACTGAGCAGAGTATTTGTTCAGAAGCCCTGCTTTTTCACTGTCACCCTCACCAACCCACCCATCCCCTCACCTTTATTAAGCCTCACTATCCCTCCTTTGGTCTTTCTTTGCTCCCTAATGCACCTATAAAAGGTTTTATCCCCCTTCTTAACCAAGCTGGCTATCCTTTCCTCAGTTTTGGCCCTTGTTATTCTGACTGCCTTTCCTGCTTCCTTCTGCTTTAACTGGTGCAGTTCTCTGTCCTGCTCCTTCTGTGTTTCCTTATAGAAACATAGACTTTGCTGGCAGATAAGGGCCGCTTGGCACACCCAGTCTGTCCATTTCCCTACCTACTGGATAAGCTGTAAATCCTAGTTTTACCAACAGCCTACTTCCTCCTACTTCCCACTAGAATTGCCTTATGTCTGTCCCATGCATTCTTAAATTCTTCCATGGTTTTTGACCCCATGACCTGCTCAGGAACACCGTTCCATGCATCCACAACCCTTTCCATGAAAAGATACTTCCTTATGTTGCCCCTGAATCATCCCCTCTTTACCTTCAAATTGTGCCCCCTTGTTCTTTCACATCTTTTTTTCTGAAAGATGCTACCCTCTTGGACTTTATTGATTCTCTTGAGGTACTTCAAATTTTCTATCATGTCCCCCCATCCCTCCTTTCATCAAGGGTATACATATTAAACTCTCTCAGTCTTTCTTCATATGGTTTCTGATGTAGACCCTGCACCATTTTAGTTGCCATCCTCTGGACTGCCTCGTATGTCCTTGTGGAGATGGGGTCTCCAGAACTGCTCGCAATACTCTGGATGGGGTCTCACCAACTGTCTGTACAGAGGGATGGCAACATCCTATTTTCTACTGGTGATGCCTCTCTCTCTCTCTATGTATTCCACTATCCCCCAGCCCTCCTTACTGCCTTCTCACATTGCTTGCCTACCTTTAGGTCATCTGATATGACTACCCCTGGGTCCCTTTCCATTTTTGTTGTTAGTACCTCCCCCCCACACTGTGTACTACTCCCCTGGGTGTTTGCTTCCCAGGTGAATTATTTTGCACTTCTTTTCATTGAATCTAAGCACCATACACTTTACCACTCCTCCAACCTTGCCAAGTCCCTTCTCATCCTTTCCACTCCCCCTTGTGGATCAACCCTGTTGCAGATCTTTGTGTCATCTGCAAGGAGGCATAACTTTCCTTCCAGTCCCTCTGCAGTGTCATCTATAAAGACATTATCGAGGACCTGTCCCAGTACTGAACCCTGCGGTACCCCACTAGTAACCCCCCTTTCCTCAGAGTGGACTCCATTTACTATTACCCTCTGTGTCTTGTTGTTCAGCCAGTTAGTTACACTGGTTACCACCCTGGGACCCACTCCCAGGCTGGCCAACTTGATTATTAATCTTTTGCTTGTAGGACTGTGTCAGATGCCTTGCTAAAGTCTAGGTAGGCCATGTCCACAGCCCATCCCTGGTCTACTACTTTAGTCACCCAGTCAAAGAAATCTATTAGATTCATCTGACATGACCTTCCACCTGTGAATCCATGCTGCCTTGGGTCCTGTGCTCCACTGGCCTCTAGGTATTCAACAATTCTTTCTCTTAGAAGTGATTCCATCATTTTCCCTACCACTGAGGTCAAACTAACAGATATGTGGTTTTCTCTGCCTTGCTCCCACTTTTGTGAAGGGGAAACACATCCACCCTCCTCCAGTCCTCAGGTACCACACCCTCCTCCCATGATTTGTTAAAAAGGGTAATCAGTGGTGTCACTAGGTCTCCCCTTAGTTCTTTTAGAATTCTGTGGTGAATCCCATCAGGCCCCATTGCTTTTTTCACCTTCAGTTTTAGGAGTTCTTTCAGGAACCTTTCTTCTGTGAATGGACTTGACTGGTATCGACCTCCCTATTCAGTGTACTACTCTTTTTTTGTTAAGGCACCTCCCTTCCTTTTCTTTTGTGAATACTGAGCAGAAGTATTCCTTCAGTATTTCTGCTTTGTCACTATCACCCTCTGCCCACCCCCTTCCCTTTTATTAAGCCTAACTATCCCTCCTCTGGTCTTTCTTTGCTCCCTAATGTAGCTATAAAAGATTCTGTCCCCTTCTTAACTGAGTTGGCTATCTTTTCCTTGGTTTGGGCTTTTGCTGTTCTGACTGCCTTCCCTGCTTCCTTCTGCTTTAACTGGTACAGTTCTCTGTCCTGCTCCTTCTATGTTTCCTTATACTTCCTGAATGCTTTCTTTTTCTCCCTAACCTTCCCTGCCACCTCCTTTGAGACTCATAGTGTTTTTTCCTTCATTTTGTTTTGTTTATTTGCTTCACACAAAAGCATGTGGCTTCTGTGAAGGCAGCTTTGATTTTTCCTCCACTCCACCTTCTTGCCGGTTTGCAAGTGCTTTTCTGAAGCACTCCCCCATTTTGTTCAAGTCAACCCTCCTAAAGTCCAGTACCCTCACCTTTGTGTGTCTTGACTCTAAGGCTGTGTTTAACGTGAACCACACTGTTTGGTGGTTGCATGTTCCTAGATGGCTCTGAGATCCTCTCTCCACCCCAGTCTGAGAGTATCAGGTCTAAGATTGCTCCCTCCCGTGTGGGTTCCAACACTAACTGTCTGAGGCATGCCCCCTGTAGGGCATCGTGAATTACGCTGCTCTTGGATGTGGCTCCAGAAAACATGCTCCAGTTAACATCTGGCATAGTCAGGTTCCCCATCAGCAATATCTCCCCCTTTTCTGCCATTCTAAGGATGCCGTCTATCATTTCCTTGTCCATTTCCTCCCCCTGAGATGGGGATCTGTATACAACCTCCATATGGATTGTGGTGCCTTATATTTCCTGAATGTTATCTTTTTTTCTTCTTCCCTTCCCCACCACCTTTTTTGAGAACCATAGTGGATTTTTTCTTTGCTTTGTTTTGTTTATTTGCTTCACACACGGGCTTGTTGCCTCTGTGATGGCACTTTTGATTTTTCTACATTGTTCTTCCGCCCTTCCTTTTTGCCTGTTTGCTAGTTTTTAGTTTTTTTCTGAGGCACTCTCCCATTTTAACAAAGTCAGCCCTCCTAAAGTCCAATACTCTTGCTTTTGTATGGCTTGACTGCACAGCTGTGTTTATCGTGAACCACACTGTTTGGTGGTCTCTTGATTCCAGATGGCTACCCACTTCTAAATCTGAGATCTTCTCTGCATCCCCATGTGAGAGTACAAGGAGTTGAGATTGCTCCTTCCCAACTGGATTCCAGCACTAGCTGTCTGAGGCATGCCCCTGTAGGGCATTGAGATTTAACCTGCTCTTAGATGTGGCATCAGCAAAGGTGCTCCAGTGAACATCTGGCATATTCAGGTCCCCCATCAACAATATTTCCCATTTTTTTACCATTATAAGGATGCCTTCTATCATTTCCAGCTCTCCTAGCTGCACTCTCCTAGCTCTGCTGTGCCTCAGAAGCCACCCACCCTCCTCAAACCAATAAACTTCAGCTCCCAGCCTAAGCAGGCTCAACAGCAGCAGCCGTGGCCCCAGACCTTCTACCAGCTGGCTGGAACCACTCTGAAGACCCACCGGCCCTCTTATCTTGAATTCCAGGCTGAAGACACTGCCTGCAGCCCTATCCCGAGTGCAGAACTACTGGCTCTCCCAACTGCGCTCTGCCTCGAAATGCACCCATCCTCCCCAAACCAGGAAACTTCCAGTATCTCCCAGGCTACAGCAGGGCTTGTACAGCTTGAAAGCCATGATTACTGTTGGATGCTTCGTGCTGCAACAGGCCTCTTATTGGCTGCTGGAGTGCTTTTAAATTTTCTATGAATTTTTGCACCCGCTTGCAGTGGCGTCTCCCTCTGACTCTTCTATTAATTTGTAAGCATATTTGCTTGCCATTTATCCAGTAGTATTGTATATTTTACACTCAGAATGAAGTTGACACAGGATAAATTGTTTAGCTGTATAAATCAAGTAATTGTAAAAGCTGCCTACTCAACCTGCACAATGTTTAGTTTTATGCTGGGATTTCAAAATTGGCCTTACTGTTGCTTACTTTACCTAACTGTGCCATTGGTATGGGATAATCACTGCCTGAAACTGCTTACAGCCTAACTCCTAGTGTTTTGAGTAACTGTTCAGCCTGCATAACTTACTTGTTCTGATTTAAACTTAACTCTCCCTCACTTCTCTGTTCAACCGGCATAATTTATTTGGATCTGATTTATACTTTTAACTCTCCCCACCCCTAGGTCTCTCCTGTCCTCTGTCCCTGCTTCTACCTTCTTTTGCCTTGGCTACCTGGCCCTTTGTTTTGCTAATTCAGCATCTGGTGCCAGTGCTTTAGCCACCCCACCCCTCTCTCTGCATATCCTTCCAGGTTCCAGCTCCTGTTAGAAACTTTTCTGAGTGCAATTAACTTTTCCCTTGCCTCTCTTGACTGCCCGCCCCATTTTCCTGCCCCATTGTACTTCCAGCCTACTTAATCTCTCTTTCTTCCCCTTCTCTTCCAGCTCCCAGCCTGAGCAGGCTTATAGGCAGTGGTCACAGCCCCAGAACTTCTACTGACTGGTTACAACCACTCTAAGGACCCGCTGACCCTCCGCTCTTCAATTTCAGGCCAAAGACACTGCCTATAGCCCTAATCTGAGCACAGAACCACCAGCTGTCATAGCTGCACTCCACCTTGGAAGCTGGCCACCCCTCCTCAAACCAAGAAATGCCAGGTGTGCTCCCCAGTTACTACAGGGCTTGTACAGCTTGAAAGTCGTGATTCCTATTGGATGCTTCGTGCTGTAGCAGGCCACCTATTGGCTGCTGGAGTGTTTTTCAATTTTCTATGAACTTTGGTGCCTGCTTGCAGTGGCGTTTCCCTTTGAATCTCCTATTAATTTGGGTAACCCACCCACCCTGGCCCAGACCTCTATTAAATGCTCTAGGAATCTCCTCCCCTAGCACGATGTTGGTTCTATCCTTCGGCTCTTCTAGCATGCTCTCTCTCCCCTTAAAAGGTTACTCTGCCTTGGTTTCACTGCCTAGTATAACCAGAATAATGTCTCCACCTGGTGCACTGCTTGTGAGGGGGTGTTCTTATTTTTACCCACCTGAGCCTGCCTAACCACTAGCACATCATTCCACTACCTGAATCTGTTCCATCCCTCCATAGGACATCTCTTAATGTGCACTCCTCAGCAACACTGTCCAATAGTGTCATATTACCCACTCCTTCTCAGGAACTGAAAACAGCTAGTCCACTGGAGTATCTCACACAATATTCAAGGTGTCTGCACCCAGTGGCTCTCTAAGGATTTTCAGTATAAAGGAAGGTTACTTATACTACCACATTCGGTGTAGACAGTGGACACTTAGCTACAAACTCCTAAAGGAATATCTCTGCTGCATAGCTCTCCTGGTCTTGCTACTTTCCAAGAATATTCACCCAAACCTGGGCCCTCAAACACCCTTAGCAGTGTCGCAAGGTAATGTTGGTCAGCTTACAATTGACTCAATTAATATACGTAGTCTACTCCTGAAAATGGACAGCTTGAATGCTTGGACACAATATAACCTGGACATCCTATCGGTAACACATCAAGAGGTTGACTGAATAATGTCGCCCTGTCAGAAGGGTGATAGAATAACAGCACTGAGAATTTGGGCAACATGGACTTACACCCTTCCCCGAGTTATGCCTCCCCCCCAGAGTAGGAATCTATAATAAGGGTGGGTGGGGGGTAAAGCCCCCCACAAAGGGGTATGTGGGGGGCAAAGCAACCTGCATAAAAACACCTTCTCAAATGTTGGCACCCTGGGGGTCTGGCGCCCTTCAGATGGGTCGCCATTTTTCATTCGCCCATATGACATGGAACCCATCCTATCAGTAGTACAGATCTGACTCTCCCCTAACACTGTGGCTGCTTCAGTCTTGATCCCAAGATACACCGTGTTCAGGGTTGATTGTCTTACCAAAAGAGGTGGTGGTTGTGTAATCTACCTCAAGGATAATTTACGGGCCCACATCCTATCTTTACCCAACACAGGGACCAGCATGCAAGTCCTAGCAGTAAAAATATTTCTAGTGAAGCACAACAAACCCTTACTGTCCTCTGGGCTAGACTCGTTAATGAAGTGTCTCAGCACCATTAATCTTAACACTGAAACTTTGCTGCTGGGTGATTTCAACTTCAATTGTCTCTCCCCTGCGAAAACTCTGTACAGGGAAGCAGTCACAGTGGTACACCTCTCTCAACTTGTCACTTCACTCACTGGGGTAAACCACAAGACTGCTACATCAATGCTACTGGACTGGGTTCTATCAAATCGAAAGGAACATATCTCTCACACACCACTGTCCTCCCAGATGCCTAGAGTGCTCACTCACCAGTTCTATTTTACTGGACCTGTACCTACTCCAAACCCCTTGCTAGAACTGTCACAAACAGAGTCCTTAAACAAGGTCATCTTGCTCAGCTCAGAGCCAACCTACATCAACAGAATTGATCCCCAGTCTATTCTTCCAATACCGTTGATACAGTACTAGAGTGTTTCATCAGGTTATTCAATGTGGTCTGTGATAAACATGCCCCAATAAAAAAACCAAAAATGAAAGACTGTAGCAAGCCTTGGTTCTCACCAGAGCTTCTTGAGAGCTTGAAAGCAAGAGATCACCTATGATATAGAGCCCGGGAGATAGGCAAACAGGCTGACACTCAAATCTACAAATGGCTCGCAATGACTGCACTAGGGCAATACGTGCAGCAAAAAAACAACATTACAGGAAAGTGCCCACGCGTTCTTGGAGTGACAGTAGCAAATTCTGAGTAACCTCAAGGAAGTCACGGGAAAAGATAGTAAGTCAGTCTCCAAGATGCTCAACATTGATGGCCTACCTACAACTGACCCGGTAATAATCGCAAACTTATTCAATAAAGCATTCACAGATCTTACTGGAGTGCTACCCCCAGACCTTCACCTCCTTACTAACTCCACTGTCAATGCTTGAACCAAGGACCAACCACCCTACAACCATCCGTTTAATTTCAGAACCATCTCAATAAACAAAGCCAGGAAATACTTTCTAAAGGTCCTGGGAAAGTCCTGATACAGCGGCGATTCCTTTGACCTTAAATTTGTAGCACTCTGCTTGGTAGACATACTGGAGCCACTAACTCACATTATCAATGCCTCCCTAAGATTCTCACAGTTCCCACAGCTATGGAAAGTGACATTAGTGACTCTAGTCTTCAAGAGTAGTGCATGTTCCTCACTAGGAAACTAAAGACCCATTTTGATTCTCCCACTCCTATCAAAGGCTCTTGAGAGGATTGTCGTGGATCAATTAGTTGAACATCTAGAAAAGTATAACATATAGTGTCCACAACAACACAGGCTCTGCAGAGGTCATAGCACCACTACTGCTCTGCTTGAGTTAGAGACTATATTCACAACTCCCTCAAACATGGTGAACTGGTACATGCAACATTTATTGACCTGTCAAAAGCTTTCAACACAGTTAATCATGACCTCCAAGATGAGCAACTAGTAGCTATCAGTCTTTCAAGTGACACAGTTGGATGGCTCAAGAGCTACCTCTCGAACCGGTCCCAACAAGTTAGGATTGACAGTGTCTTATCTAACAGCAGACCAGTTCGCTCTGGTGTTCCCCAGGGCTTCATACTGAGTCCCCCAATGTTTAGCTTATTTCTAAATCAGCTTCCACTTGCCTGTCCCAGCAAACTTCTGCTCCATGCAGATGATGCAGTTCTATTTGCTAATGGCACTGACCCTATTGCCCTGGAAAACACACTACAGGATAGCTTCACACTGAAGTTGAAAGATGCTTCAGGGACCATAAACTTGTTATGAATTATAAAAAAAAAAACTAAGGCTATGATGTTCTCCAGTCCACAAAACAGGCACCGAATGCATCTTCTCAACATAACAAATGTTGACGGTGCCCCAGTGGACCAAGTACAGTAATTTAAATATCTGGGAGTTACAGTTGACAGCTCCATGTCCTTTGTCTACCATATTGACAATATTGTAAAGGCCCTCAACATATGTATTGGCCTTCTACACAGGCATAAGCATAGTCTTACCCCAAAGCTTTCAACCTGGCCTTCCGTAGCTTAGTGGTCACCCTTGTTGAGTATGGAATTGTAATCTATGGGTCTGTGATAGACACAGTCCTCCATCACATCAAAGTTGCCTTAAATAAGTCATGCTATCTCTCCACCAGTTCCGAGTGGCACATGCACACTTGTGATCTCTATGTCCGTGTAAACTGGCTCCAGTCTGAGGGCAGGCCTAAGTTCCAGACCTGCGTGCTGGCCAAAAAAGTAAGTCTAGGTATGTTGCCCACCAGTGCTCAGAAGCTCCTCACCTCCTTTGAAAGCAGCCATCCTACTCGAAGCTCCGAGAGCACAATCTTCAAGGTTCCCAGATGCTGCACCTCTCTAGGACAAAGAGCTTTTGCCCATCGGGTGGCCTAATGGATTAATAACCTGTCTGCTAGCATCTCTTCTAAATTAATGGTAGGCCCCTTTAAACATCAGCTAAGAAATTGTTTGGTTGCAAATGCTAGTTGTGACTGTTTCCAATAGGGCCTCCAGCCTCTCTACCTGTTGTCCGGCCACAGCACCGCCTGGCTGCCTTCTTTAACCCCCCCCCCGCTTTTCCCACTCCCCACCTGAACTGTCAACTTTCTTCCCCCCCTTCTCCAGCCCTTCATCCCCTCATCCTTTCTTCACCACATTCTGTCTACTCTTATCCCATCACCCCTTGATCTATTACCTGTTACCAAGTATTGTTCTTGCTCCACCACAATGCCTGGCACCACTAGGTAATTTATACCTTCAATGACGAGGCCCATAATCTGGGCCAATACCTGTAATGTACTCTCTATGTTGCCCCCTTCAGCCTGTGCTAACCTTTCATTTTGTTACCCTCCCTTATTTTTTCCATGTGTATATTGCTGTCAGTGTATATAGTACTATTATATAGTGTTATTGCCTTGTAATTATTTTGCTCACAGCCTGTCCATTGTTGTCATCCTTTATCTCACAGCTTAACTGTAATTTATTGTTTGATTCATGTTGTATGACTTTGATGTGGAACCTGTGTAATGAGCCTGTTCTCAAAGGTTTAATCAGAGATCTTAAATAAAAATAAAATAAAATACATTTCCTTGTTCATTGCCTCCCCTGAGATGGGGGTCTGTATACAACCGCCATGTGGATTGTGGTGCCATTTCCTGTCTTCAGGGTGACCCACAGTGCCTCCTCTCCTCCCTGTTTACTCTTTAGTTCCATTGCTTCGATCCCTACCATGACATAGAGAGCTACTTCTCCTCCTCTTATACCCTCCCAGTCCATCTTATAGATTTTGTACCCTTGTATGTTGACATCCCAGTCATGGTTCTCTGTGTACTATGTTTCTGTGACTGACACGATATCCAGGCATCCATCTTCCATCAAGGCTACTAGTTCAGGCAGCTTGTTACCCAAACTATGGGCAATGGTACTCATCACCCTCCATTTTTTGATGGCCTTACCCCTTTTAACCCCATCCCTGTCCTTACTACCATTGCCTTTTTATCCATTTACCCCAGTCCTGCTCCCTGATGGCTTCTCTACCTTTGTGTTTACCTCGCTAACTACCCTGTTTTGTTGGGGGGGGCTGGGATTTCCCTGCTCCTTTTCAGTGCCTCTCCCCTTGGCTAGTTTAAATGCTTGCCAATGAAGCATTTAAACCTATCATCTAGGATCCTAGTTCACCTCCCAGACAGATTCAGACCATCGCACCAGTATAGGCCTGTATCCCTCCAGGTAGACCCCCAGTCCCTAATGAAGCCAAAACCCTGAGCTCCACATCAGTGTTTCAACCATTCATTGAATCCCATGGTGTAGAGTACCCTGGTGTCACCCATGTCATTGAGAGGCAGCACCTCTGAGAAGGTTACCATGCATGCAACTTGTCTAAGACCCGTCATGTCCAGCCCCCTCCACTGTGCAGCTGCTCCCACAATCCTGAGGATGCACTTCTTATCGCTCCAAGCCATGCCACTGAGCAGACACCTTACCTCCCTCTCCCCTTCCTTTCCCAGTTCTACCCCCCTAATGATTGAGTCCCCCACCATTAGTTGTTTCCTTCCCCTGTGGGGTCCTGTGCCACCCTCTGGTGGGTCTCCTTTGTGGAGGTTCCCTGCACCATCCTTGGTCTCCACTGTGGAAACCTCCATAGAGGAACCACACCCTGCCAGAATGGCATATGAATTGTGGAGAGGTACAACTGGAGGGATGCACTTCTGTTCCACCACCCCTGAGCCCACTGTGATCCAACTGCTCCTCTTTCTTTTCAACCTCTTAGGCAGCAGTGGTGACCCTGGTGGTCCCTAGGTGGGGGGAGGAGGTTTTCTGAATCTTCACCAGATCATCCTGGAGACAGGCAACCTCCTCCCTCAGACCAGAGAGGTGCCTGCAAATAAGGCAGAATCACAGCCTACAGAATGTATCCCGGAAGACTGCCGCCCCACAGCCAGTGCATTGCACCACTCCCCACATATCTCTCTCCCTTCCTGTTTAAATTTTTTATTTTTTTTATTTATTTTGCTGTTAGTGTGTGCTAGCGTGTGCATGTGTCTACCCCCACGCAGTGTGCTGAGCTGTTAAGGATATGACAGGTGTATGTCCCTTGCCCCCTTTGGAGAAGTGATGTCAGAACATCTGGTATAAAATAAATGATGCCGCAGGCTCTCTTATGGTGATTCTTTGCAGTCTCTGCTCCCACAAGCACTAGGGCACCAATGAAAACTGCAGCTACACTTTCTTCTGACTGCTGTACTACACTGGGTGTCCAAAACAATAAAGAACAAGTGGCCACATGGCCTCATGGGTGAATGCCCTGCTCTGACCTGCTGCTTCTCTTACTTCCTCACCAATCCCCTGTTACTCCTTGGCACTTCCTTTTATCCTCTCAGATCATTTGGTGCCTAAAAACTATTGGTCCAATTAGGAACTGACTCTCACAGGTGCCAGACACATTGTTCAGCCTGGTGCCCTGCAGGACTTGTAGTCCCAGTGTACATTTTTCCACTGTGCCCTATGGTGCCAGCTGGCACCGAAACTACTGCACAAAAAGAAGTCACTGCTTCTTTAAATTTCTAAGTGTTGGTGGCTGTGCACTGCCATCTTAATATAAAATATTCATTTACACTGAGCGGTTCGGAGCCCAGCCACCTGAAAACAGGACCCAGGACCACACACCTTGCTCACCAGAGGTGCTCACAGACACCCCTGCAGTTGGCCCAACCCATCAAGAGGCCGAGTCAGTAGGAATCTGGAGACACAGCCACAGCCACAATCTGGACTCTGGGGATCACAGGGTGTGAATTCCACCTGGACTCGGAGCCAGCCAGCACTGTGGGTGATCATCGGAGCCACAGGGCTCCACAACAGGTAAGCCCACTTTGGGGGGCTTACAGTAGCTTAGTAGTTACAATGCAGGGCTGTGACCCTAGAAACCAAGATTCAATTCTAACCAAAGTCACATACTTGCTGTGTGATTCTAAACAAATTGCTTAGCCTCTCTCTCTCTCTCTCTCTCTCTCTCACTCTCTCCCTTTCTTTGGAAGGCTGGGAGTGGCTACTATTAAGAGTATTAAATGGGGCACCAGAAGAAGAAGGAGATGAAGTTGGATTTCAATTTGTCAGGAAAAGCTACTGTACCAGCCTAAGCATGAGTGATGTGGGATCATCTTGGTTGCAACCATAATCTATGTGTGTGATGGGGGCATGCCAGACCTGGGAAACAAAGCAACTTGTATTCCATGGAGAGTCAGTCTCCTTGAGCTTCATCATTGCTAGCCCATACACCACACCACCTCCTGCAAGCTTTTCCATGGCATCTGCCAAACCTTGCCTTGTCCAACATTTGGGAGATCCCTGTCTGGAGAACTGCGTGCAGTTCTGGAGACCCAATCTCTGCAAAGACATAGACAGGATGGAAGATGTCCAGAGGAGGGCAACTAAAATGGTGCAGGGTCTGCACCGGAAGACATATGAAGAGAGACTAAAGGGGCTTAATATGTATAGCCTCGGGAAAGAGGAGGGAGAGGGGGACATGATAGAAACTTTCAAGTACCTCAAGGGAATCAACAAAGTCCAAGAGGGTAGCATCTTTCAAAAAGAGGTGTGCAAGAACAAGGGGCACAATTTGAAGATGGGGCAGCTCAGAGGTAATTTAAGGAAGTATTTTTTCACAGAGAGGGTTGTGGATGCATGGAACTGCCTTCCGGAGGAGGTTGTGGAGTCAAAAACAGTGGTGGAATTCAAGCAAGCATGGGACAGTCATAAGGCCATTCTAGGGGGTGGGGGTAGGAAGAAGTAGGCTGCTGGTTAACTAGGATCTGCAGCTTATCTAGTAGGTAGGGAAATGGGCAGACTGGGTGGGCCAAGCGGTCCTTATCTGCTGTCAAATTCTATGTTTCTACAGTATGTTTCTGTCTTGGATCCAGTCGCAAAGTCAAAGAGAGAAGGTGCATTGGAGTATCCTGCAGAGTCCACACCTATGTGGGAGATTGCACCCACAATAAAGTTGACAAGAGAGGAGATAAGCCCACAAACTGGGTTCACAAAAAGCAAGCCCAGATAATGCTGCATCAGAAGAGTTGTCAGTGAAATGGCCACAAACTGAAAGCTACTTCCCCACTGATTGGTGTAAAAGATTTGTGGGATTCAGACACAGACACCAATTTTAGAATCAATTAAATCAGCTTTATTCAGCAAATTATATAAAAGAAAAAAAATACGAACTGTTCCAACAAACAAATAAAAGAGGATAATTCTCAATCATAATCTTAAATAAACATTCCAAAGAACACCACTAGAAAATAATAGAGGTTAGATGGGGTCAGCTCCCTGCCGAGCCCTACAGCGAACTGCCTACAATCAGTATCAGCTCTTTATTTATAGCACTAAGAGGTCAGGCGAGGAGGCTAAGCTCTGCCTCCTTTCTTTTATTTTCAAGATTACAATATTTCCCACATATTTATATGTTGTAATACCTTCTTATACCTTGCCTACCTCAAACATACCCATTTTGGGATTCAAAAACATGTTTAATTGCAACCATCAAGAAATAATTGTATTCTGAGCAGTTTCTATGTCATATAGACTCCTCCCTCAAGTCCTCTGTCTATAAAATTATTGAAGACTGGGCCAACTGACTCTATAGTGAATGAGGCAGAGGCTGAGGGGGTCTTGGGAACATGAGAAAGTGCACCAGCTAATATTCCAATAAAATGAAGCATAACAGTGCACAAGTAAACCGGGAAATATGTTTTCAAAATTACTGAGAACTGAATCAATGCAATGCACAATGTCCCCAGGGCTTGTTTTCTCCATTTTTTTTTTAATGCGTATGAGTATTCAAACACCCAGTTTCCCTAAAGTGAGAGGTTTGTGCAGGGCTGCAGTGCTAAAGAGCTCTGCTACAAATTGCCTGCTAGAGCATAAACAGCAACAGTTTGATTTTCCTGCTTACTCCTTTGTGTGCACCAGACCCTTATATAGCAGCAGGTTGATTGAGTTCCTTTATCACCCTGACCTAAGACAAGATTTTATTTCTCTCTTTTTCTGCATTTAGAACCAGCACCAAACCATGAAGGACTCGTGATTATCTTTCGTGCTTTTAACAGAACCAAACAGGACTAGTCACGCATGGCAGTAGCTAATACAGAAACATGCAATCAAGAAACCTATCCAGGCTTTACAGGGGTTTTTTGTTTATTTAATAAACCCAGACTTTTCTTTTGAAAACAGCTGCGGACTCATTAGCACCATGTTCGCACAATCGTGAAGCTCTTTGTGGGTACGTTCGTGTAGATGAGTGTGTGCATCATCGTGAAGGGGGGATTTAAATGGAGCACTTTGAACAGGATTTTCGGAGCTCTTAGAGGCTAGAATAAGGAAATTCAAAGCAAAAGGACAGCAAGGACGTCAGACAGGTGGTGTACCTGTAGATGGGGAAATACAGAAAAGGACTTTAGGAAAGAAAGATTAATCTTTGCTATTGAAACACTAAAAGAGAGCCTCTGGAGTCCTACAACCCTGTTACAATTGGAAAAGGAGGATGCAGCTACAGATATGTATTATCTGAATTCCTGATAGTCTGCATGAAGAAAGACTATGTCAGCTCTTATTGTGTACATGGAATTGTGTGTCCCTGCATCTGTTGGTGGTTGTGTTTGTAACCTCCATCTGAGCTTGCAGGACATTTCTGAAGGAAATGCTGGTGACCCAATCAATGTGCAGCACTGCTGTTTTTTTAAGACCTCTGTGTTTGGTGCCATTCTGAATGCCTTTGTTACCAGATGAACCTGAAGGTGGGTAAGTTTTGACTTTAGTGAATTAAGCTGTAATCTGCAAGCTACAGAGTGATATTATACACTACAGGCCCCTCTGTTTAAGAAGGATAGTGAGGAATCAGCTTTGGCATTTCACCAGTATTTGAACAAGAATCATGTGAACCTCACATTCACTGCTACTGTAAATACTAATAACATCACTTGACTTGCACTGCAGCATCTCTGAGGACAATTCTGTGGTTTCATATACTCACAGGAAACCTTCCTCTGGCAACAATATGTTGCTAGCCCACAGTGAACATCCGAAACATACCATTGAGGCAGTACCTTAATGACAGTATGGATAAGGCACAGTTGCTCTGACTTGCAACTATATGATGTACAGGCTGCAGAACTCAGTAAACGCTTTTTACAGAGGGGCTCTTTGGAGGAAATAATTAATTAAACCATAAATGCAGAAAGATCCCTGAATAGGAGCTCTTTACTGCTACCCCATCCCTTCCAAAAACAACTTTAGTGGGGCTAATTTTATCACTAAGTTCAATGGCATTTCCCCACAAGTGTCTTCAGTTTTGAAGAAACACACTGCATGTCCTTAAAGGGGATGAACTGCTTTTTCAGACCCTGGACCCACCCCCCAGAATCACCTACCATAGATGCAGAAACATTGGAGACATGGTCACTCGCAGCTTCTTCCAAAGGTCAAAGACAACCCTATCCACAACAGGCAATTGGTTGCCACCAGCACCAGTCTGTATTTTTCATTGTGGATGCTGTAATATTTGTAAATTCTGTAAGACTGGTGCTAGTTTTGAACATCCCATGATGTAGACAACTGTTACAATCTGAGACTTTATCAACTGTTCAATTAACTTTCTCATATATTTTCTAATTTGTTGTTGCCCCACAGTGTATGTAGGTGATACCATCAAATTGCTACACAAGTGAATACATGAGCATGCTTGTTCTAGTTGATCAGTGACCCCAAACACCCAGATGGGGAACACTTTGATAGGTGCTGTAACTAAGACCCCCAAAACATATCTTTTGTAGGCCACGAACATGTCCCAGCCCACCCTAGAGGCTGGATTACCACCTTTTAAGAAGCCCAAAGTAGGACATTTCTACTAAAACATGATTTTCTTTGAAAAACAATATGTAGTCTCAAACAATGCAACAGATTTGTTTCCTCTAAATATTTAAAATTCAGACTAAGTGTTGTAGTGTTTTAGTTGTTCATATTGTTTCTTATCAAGTTCATCCCAGGGTGCTTAGGGAACTAAAGGAGGTGCTGGCAGTACCTCTACCAAGGTTATTCAATCTATCCCTTGAAGTGCAGAGAGTCCGGGGGGACTGGAAGAAGGCTGAGGTAGTGCTGTTGCACAAGGAGGAAGTAAAGATGAGCCTGGCAACTACTGCCCAGTTAGTCTTACTTCCATAGTAGGAAAATTGATAGATGTTCTCGTAAAAGAAAGACTGGTACAATACCTGGAGTAGGAAGGCCTTGTTCATGACAACCAGTGGGTTCACCAGAGGAAGGTCATGTCAAACCAACCTGACTGACTTTTTTGAGGGAGTTATGGAGATATATGATCAGGAGGGAGCAGTAGATGCGGCCTATCGGGATTTCCGGATGGCCTTTGACTCCGTATCCCCACAGAAGGCTGGCAACCAAATTAGGTAGCTTAGTGATGAGGTACAAGATATCAAACTAGGTGGAAGATTGGTTGGGGGAGTCAGACTCAGAGAGTGGTGGTCAATGCTGTGTACTCCAGGCAAAGGGGATGATGAGTGCGGTTCCACAGGGGTCAGTGTTGGGAACCTTATTGTTTAGCATATACGTAGGGGACTTATCAGAGGGGTTAAATGGGAGAATGTGTCTGTTCACAGACAACACGCAGGTCTACAACAGGGTAGACACTCCAGAGGGGTGGAGAAAATGAGGCAGTAGTTGGCTTGTCTGGAGGAGTGGGCTCAGAAGTGGCAGCTTCAATTCAATGCTAAGAAGTGTAAAGTAATGTACTTAGGCAGCACTAACCCCACAGCCCCATGTTGGCTTGGGGAGAGGCGCTGCTGGTTATGGAGCAGAAAAAGGACCTGGGGATCTGTATTACAGACAACCTAAAGGTTAAGAATCAGTGTGATCGTGCAGTAGGCAAAGTGACAAGAATGCTGGCATGCAAAGGGAGGGGCTTTACAAGCAGGAGGAGGGCGGTGATCATGCCACTCTATAAAGTGCTGGTCATACCACAGCTGGAGTTCGGAGTCCAGTTCTGGAGGCCTCATCTGCAGAGTGACAAGGATAGACTGGAGAGGGTCCACAGAAAAGAAACCAAGATGGTCTAGGGGATGCATGGGAAGCCGTCTGAGGACAGGCAGTGGGAGCTGGGTCTGTATACACTGGAGCTGAGGATTGAAAGGGGGATGTGGTAGAAGCCTTCAAATATGTGAAGGGAATAAATAATGTAAGGGAGGGCAGCCTCTTAAGGTTAAGCAAAAAGAAATCCACCAGAGGACATGCACTCAAGCTACAGTGAGGTCGATTTTGAGGGGATGTGAGGTGGTATTTCTTCACGGAGAGGGTTATAGGACCTTGGAACAAGTTACCTGAATGGGTGATAGAGGAGGATTCAGTGGACAAATTCAAAAGAGCATGGGTCAATTACAGGGAGCTTAACAGACAAAGAGGGATGGGGCAGGGGGGGGCGGAGGTTAGTTGGGGTGGTTCTCGGGCAGATTAGATGGGCCGCATGGTCTTTTTCTGCTTGCGGGTTTCTATGTTTAAAGGTAAAGTATTTTCTACTATACAATCAAAACAGGTAGCATTTTCATGTTATTTGGCAGGACACAGCTGTCCAAATCAGGACTAGTCTGCCAAAATGAGGACAGGTGGTAGCCCTACCTAGAGGAGGTGATAGAATCAAGTCCAAATGGAATCAAGGTAGATTTATACATTGCCAGCCTTGAAACCTGAATGAGAAAATTACCGTATTGATTTGATTCCCTTTTTATAAATTGATTTATCTATGATCTGTTAACTGTAACTGTATATATTCATTTTGGATATATTGGTGATTTTTCATGTTTGCTTGTGTGCATGTGCAAGTAACATTACGTGGCAGCTTAGGAGAGAAGTGGGTTTTGGAGGTGCGGCACTGTGGCTGCCAATGCCACCACTGCATTATTGGGCTTGGCCCTCATTTCCCAATGTGATGGCATGCTGCTGCTGACACTAGTTCAGCCAGCGTGCCACCAACTTTAAACAAATTAGTCATTGCAAAGAGGGCGCGACCTGTCATTACAGGGTGGTGCCTTGCCTGGTGTAAAATTTCAAAAGAACATGGCAGCGGCTGTTGCCATCCACTCACGGTCCCCATAAAAGCCAACAGGGGTGCCCAATCCCTCTGTTGGCATGCCCCTGACCCAGTTAATTTGCCAATGGGGAGTCCAATCCCCGTTGGCATAATGTTCCCTCCATTTGCTGTGTGCCGAGGGGGGTGCCCAATCCCCCCTCAACATCATGCCCCCTCAAACAGGCTTTCTATGCTTACATCCCCCTCCACAAAAATGCAGGTGGCACACTGGGAGCCCACCCCAGTGGGCAAACAGCAAACCTGCAAAAGAAAAAACCTTCCCACTACATCTTTTTTTTCTACCCCTGAAACAAAGAAAACAGCCTCTTGCAGTTGGGGCCCCTCCCCCAACCCGCAACCACCCTCTGTGCACCCAACCTCCCCACAGCCCCCAAACCCCATACTTACCTCCTGAGCTCGGCACGATGATCTTCGGTGGAGCAGAAACACATCTGCACTCTTCAAAGCCAACCGCGAACTAAAGAAATGCCGATAAGCTGTATAATGGCATAAATGTTTTTTTTTTTCAACTTATATGGCTATCTCAGCCATTTTTTCGACATTTGGCACCAAATTTTCAAGATCGGGTTCTTGGGACCCCTCCTCATGAATTCTTTCACGGTGATGGTGTTATTCATCCCCGAAAGGTGATTTCATGGTCACTGAGCGGAATCACCTTTTGGGGCCGATTAATGAAATGACAGTGCCACTGTTCAAGAGGTGGGCTCCCAAAATGCATACGTTGCAAATGTGGTGAAAAAATTCCAAGAAATGACTGTGTTACAAGTGTGCATTGCACAGTTTCCACACACGCTCGTAACTTTGAGAATGTTTAATATTTTCACTCCAGATTTTCAACATTGCTATTTTTATATACCTCCTTATGAACAGTACAGCTGCCATTGTTCACATCCTGCCTGAAATGTATTTTCGCCCATCCGGCGCACAATGGCATGGTTGCTGTAGGAAATCAACGTTTGGGACAGATTAAGAAAATCACAGTGACACTGTTCATGAACGGATGTCCCAAAATGCCTATGTTGAAAATTTGGTGACAAAATTCCACAAAATAACTATGTTACAAGCATACATTGTGCAGTGTCCATGCACACTTATAACTTCGAGAATTTGTAATATTTTCACTCCAGATTTTCAACATTGCCATTTTTGCACACCTCCTTATGAACAGTACAGCTTTCATTTTTCACATCCTGCCCAAAATGTGGTTTCGCACATCCGGCACACAATGGCGTTGTCACTGTGGGAAATTAATGTTCAGGACAGATTATGAAAATCATAGTGACACTGTTCATTAGCAGAGGTCACAAAATGCCCATGTTGAAAATTTGGTGAAAGAATTCAAAAAATGACTGTGTTACTAGTGTGCATTGTGCAGTTTTTACTCACGCTTGTAACTTTGAGAATTTTTAATATTTTCACTCCAGATTTCCAACATTTTCACTCCAGATTTCCAACATTGCCATCTCTTCACACCTCCTTATGAATGGTGCCACTGTCATTTTTCACATCCTGTCCTAACAGTGGTTTCGCACATTTGGCACAGACTGGCACAGACTGGCACAATCGCTGTGGGAAATCATCATTCGGGACAGATTAACAAAATCACATTGCAACTGTCCATGAGCAGAGGTCCCAAATGCTTTCATCAGGTGGGGGTTGCAAAAAGGCCATGTTGAAAATTTGTATTGCAAATACCAACAAATGCCCGGGTCATTAGGAGTTTCTAACCACAACACCCCACTCAGTGCAGACAGACAGGCGTCAGGTGTGTGCCTTTGGATTGCCGGCTGTAGTGCTCATGCCATTCCACCCCCACACTGCCACCAGTGACAGGCAGCGAGGTGTGCCTTGGGCTCTTCAACCCCAGAGTTCACCCCATTCTCCTATACTGCACCCATTTCAGTGTATTTCCTTATGGAATGGGGTGACTGTAAAGTGGAACACCCCAAGGCACACCTCAACAACTTGTCAGTGTCTACAGAATAGGGTGAGGTGAAATGGCGTGAGCATTATGGGCGATGACCAAAGGCACACCCTAATGCCTGTCTGTCCCTTCAGGGTGGAGGTGGGGTTGGTGTGAAGTTCATTACTTTACTGCCATTCCTATTCTGCATCTGTCTAACTCCTGCATTCCCAATGCTAATACCAGCAAGCAAACATTCGGCATTGACAAATGCTTGTTTGTATTTGTTTTAAAGGTACTGCTGACTGCATGATGCTTCCTGTGTTATCATTTTGCTTTTTCAGAATTTCCGAACTAAATAGTACTTTGAAATTATTATGTTTGGTTTTATTTTTACAAACCCCCCCCCTGTTTTTGTTGCATCTGCATTGTGGTTTCCTTTCCCTTCATCCCCACCCCCCACCACCACCCCTTTGAGTTCCCTTGCCATGGCTTCTGCAATTTGGGGTTTCTTTTTCCTTTATTTCTCCTTTGTTGGTCATGTTTGGGAATATGGAATTCTTCAGACTATAAATTTGGCTATCATTGGTTGCAGCTTATTCATTTACAGTTATCTTCAGTAATTTTAGCATCAGTTGTAGGCAGCCTTCAATTAGTACTGCTAGCCCTGTCAGCAGTGACGAGCTCCCTTCCCATTAACTTTTTGGTTTACTGGGTATTTTCATTTTCATTTTCACTACATGTTTCTTTAAATAAAGATATTCTGACCATCCTGGCTTTAACTGCAACAAAGGCACTAATGTGTGCACTGGTGTCAATGAATTTAAATTGTGACCTTTGAAGCTGTAGCCACACCCCCTGATGAAGGGTCACATTCAAGGCCTGGCACCAGGGCTTTTCAGTGCTGCAGTTCTAGCTTTGATCATGAAACTGAGAGTTAGCATTATTTTCTTGTACTGAGTGGATTTGTTGCTCTGACTGAGTGTGAGGTTTCGTGTTTTCCCCCAGGTAAGATAGTACATCACTCTCTACCCATTTTGTGTTGTGAAGCAATGAAACTGCTATAACCCTTGCTGACATTCTGCTTTAAGGTTGTTACCCACCCTGGTATCACGTTGGTTACATGATGAATTCAAGCAGCCTTGCAGTAGTTTTCAACGTCTGTGCCTTTCTAGAAGATGGGTTGTATACCTCTGCCTCCCAAACTGAGTGATTTCCATCCCATTCTATTGCCGCCTAACTTGATCTCTAGTAGGGTTGTCCAGGGGCAGAATATTATTTCAAGAATACTAAGAATAGTATGTCTCCCAAATATTCAGAAGGCCTTCCCGAATAGGGGACTATTTATATTTGGGAAAGATATTCAGCCAGCTACAAAAGAAAAAAAATAAATAAATATAAAAGCATCTCCCTCTCATTCACAGCCCCCACAAAACAGTAAGGTGTAACCCTCATCTCCCCCGCCATCTATCAGCAGTTCAATCCTGCGCTTCTCTCCTCCCAGCACTCATAATTTGTTATATTTAAATACAAAAATATCAGATAAATCCCTCAGTGGATGACTGGCACAACCCACTCACCTCCACAGCCAGCTGCCATCTTTCTTATCATACACCTGTTGTTTGTGCATACAAAAAAAATCAGTTTTGTCCCCCCATCCTCCCAACCTGGCAGCACCCTACTGCCACTATCCACCTACCCAGCACCTGATTCTTAATAGGAGAAGGTGACCGTCACAAACCCACCCTCCTCCATGGCCAGCAGATTCTCATGAATGAAGTCACTTGCTCACTTGCTCTCTCTGTATAGTAAAACCACCTGATCACATGATAACAATTACTGCATTCAATACTCTTCTGCTATTTAAATAGCACCTGAAGTGTAACTGAGCATTTTCCTTGAGAAAGAACCCATAGAGGTTCGGAGCACTGGGGCTTTGTTGTGCTCTGTTTTAATAAAGCATGACTCTGCAGCACTGCTTCAGTGCTTCCCTCTCATTTTTTCAGCAGTCTCTTTCTTTTGCTGTAGCGGTAGAGGACATAAGGGGGGTAGAGGAGAGATGGGGGCAATAAAGGGAGCCATCCTCATAGCATCAAACACAAGCACAAGAACAGTATCTAAAAAAAACAGGTTTAAGAGACCATTATGGTTCTCAGCTATGGTCAGGGAAGCAGTTGCATAGAAACATAGAAACATAAACTTTGATGGCAGATAAGGACCACTTGGCCCACCCAGTCTGCCCATTTCCCTACCTACGAGATAATCTGCAGATCCTATTTAACCAACAGCCTATTTCTTCCTACCCCCCCCGACAAAAATTGCCTTATGTCTGTCCCATGCATTCTTGAATTCTCCCACAGTTTTAGACCCCACAACTCCTCAGGAAGGCTGTTCTATGCGACCACCACCCTCTCTGTGAAAAAATACTTCCTCACATTGCCCCTAGACCGTCCCCTCTATCTTCAATTTGTGTCCCTTATTCTTGCACATCTCTTTTCTGAAAGATGCTACCCTCTTGGACTTTGTTGATTCCACTAGGTACTTAACGTTTCTATCATGTCCCCCTTTCCCTCCTTTCCTCAAGGGTATACATATTAAGCTACTTTAGTCTCTCCTTGTATGGCTTCTCTTGCAGACCCTGCACCATTTTAGTTGCCCTGCTCTGGACTGCCTCCATCCTGTCTATGTCCTTGCGGAGATGGGGTCTTCAGAACTGCACGCAGTACTCCAGATGGGATCTCACCAACTGTCTGTACTGGGGGATAACAATTTCCTGTTTTCTGCTGGTGTTGCCTCTCCCTATACATCCCAGTATCCCCCCAGCCCTCCCTACTGCCTTCTCACACTGCTTGCCAACCTTAAGGTCATCTGATATGATTAACCCCAGGTCCTTTTCCATTTTTGTTGTTGTTACTACTTCCCCGCCCATGTGTAATCTACCCCTGGGTTTTTGTTTCCCAGGTGCATTATTTTGCACTTCTTTGCATTGAATCCAAGCTGCCATACTTCTGACCATTCCTCCCACCTTGCCAAGTCCCTTCTCATCCTTTCCACGCCTCCTTGTGTATCAGCTCTGTTGCAGATCTTTGTGTCATCTGCAAAGAGGCATACTTTTCCTTCCAGTCCCTCTGCAATGTCACTTATAAAGACATTAAAAAGGACTAGACCCAGTACTGAACCCTGCGGTACCCCGTTAGTAACCCCTCTTTCTTCAGAGTGGAATCCATTTACAATTACCTTCTGTGTCCTGTTGTCCAGCCAATGGTTTCAGGCCACCACCCTGGGACCCACTCCCAGGCTGGTTAATTTGACTATTAATCTTTTGTGTGGGACTGTGTCAAATGCCTTGCTAAAGTCTAGATAGGCCATGTCCACAACCCCTCCCTGGTCAACTACTTTGGTCACCCAGTCAAAGAACTCAATTAGATTCATCTGACATGACCTTCCTGCTGTGAACCCATGCTGCCTTGGGTCCTGTGCCCCACTGGCCTCTAGGTACTGAACAATTCTTTCCTTCAGAAGTGATTCCATCACTTTCCTACCACAGAGGTCAAACTGTAGTTTCTTGCCTCTGTCTTGCTCCCACTTTTGTGAAGGGGAATCACATCCGCCTTCCTCCAGTCCTCAGGTACCATACCATCCTCCCATGATTTGTTAAAAAGGGTAGTCAGTGGTGTCACTAGTTCTCTCCTTAATTCTTTTAGAATTCTGGGGTGAATTCCATCAGGCCCCATTGCTTTGTCCACCTTCAGTTTTAGGAGTTCTTTCAGAACCCTTTCTTCTGTGAAAGGACTAGGATCGACCCCCCTATCCAGAGTGCTTCTGTTAATTGGATTAGGCACCTCCCCCCCTCCTCCTCTTTTGTGAATACTGAGCAGAAGTATTCATTCAGTATCCCTGCTTTTTCACTGTCCCCTCTGCCCACCCACCGTCCATTCTATTCAGCCTCACTATCCCTCCCTTTGTCTTTCTATGCTCCCTCATATACCTATAAAAGGTTTTATCTCCCTTCTTAACTGAGTTGGCTATCTTTTCCTCAGTTTGGGCCTTTGCTATTCTGACTACCCTCCCTGCCTCCTTCTGCCTTAACTGGTACAGTTCTCTGCCCTGCTCCTTCTGTGTTTCCTTATACTTCCTAAATGCTATCTTTTTCGCCTTAACCTTCACCGACACCTCTTTTGAGAACCATAGAGCCAAAAAGAAAGCCTTCTATAAATGCAAGGAAAAGCAAAGGGAGGCAGAATGGAAGAATCATCTGCAGAAATACAGGGAGGCAAAGAGGGCATTAGAGAGGTGAAAGCAGATATGAAGCTGCATATCGCAGAGGGGGTCAAGAATAGAGAAAAACAGTTTTTTAGCTATATCAGTGAAAAAAAGAAAAAAGGGGGCATTACACGGCTAGTTGAGGGGGTAGGGTGATAGTAGAGGATGGGCAAAAGGCTGCCAACCTGAATGACTGCTTTTGCTCAGTATTCACTAAGGGACACTGCAGGTCCATGTCAGGAAGTAGCATCAAAGCAGCTGCTAAGGGAGTCCCACAAATTACAGAACAAAAAAAATAAGGTGATGTGTCAGCGTGTGGCTAAATGGTAATATTAAATGCATGCTGAAGATAGACAATATAGTTAAAATTGACATTTCAACTTTAGGTCTTATAGCAGAAGAAAAGAGGTAATACTTTCCTATGCAGATCCCTGGTGAGGCCTCACCTGGAGTACTGCATCCAGTTCTAGAGCCCTCACCTCAGAAAGGACAGGGATAAGTTGGAAACAGTACAGCACGAAGTAACAAAAATGTTTCCAGCGGGGCAGATCCTATGAGGAGCAGATCAATGCATTAAATATGTATTCATTGGAAACCAGAAAGGAAAGGGGAGAATGATAGAGACCTCCAAGTTCCTTAATCATTATACCCATTAGCGCCAAATGGCATCAGAACCATCCATTGCTTAACCTGACCCAAAATGGCGGCATCAATATAGAATGAGTTAAAGAAATTAACAAGGTAAACTGCAGGTAATTATTTACCCTGAATACCAACTCAGTGTCACGTGGTCATGAGTGGAACTTAACAGGAGGGAGGTTCAGGAGGGATGTGATGAAGTACTTTACAGAAAGGGTGGTAGAACCTTGGAACAGCATGTCAGACAAGGTGGTGGGTGCAAACACATTCAGTGGATTCAGGCAGGTATGGGATAAAATGAAGGGAATAGTGGTCACCTGGGGTGACAAGACCAGGGAGGAAAATTAAGATAGAATGAGGAGGGTTTATAACAGAAGGTTCCAGGGAAGGTTCTAGAGATTATAGGGAATATGGGCAGACTGAATGAACCTCTGGTCTTTTTCTGCCATCATGGTCTAAGTTTCTATGTTTCTATGTTCGCCCCTCGTATTTTGAAGGGCACCTTACAAATGAAGCCATTACTTCTACAACGTCTGCTACTACTACTGCTGCTGTTACTACTAATACTGGGCCCTATGTACAATGCCTGTGTGCTGCGGAAACCAGGCATGTACTCATCGATACACATGAATGCCATGGAGCAGGGTCCCACGGACCCCCCCGGTGGCATCCATGAATGGGGAGCAAGACAGGTATGTGCCCGATTCCCCGGCCACATGGACAGCAATGCACTGGGGCATGCGAGGGGCATGCCGGGGGTGTGTCTGCACAGTGTGCCATGCACAAAGGTGCACAGTGCTGCTCGCAGAGGGGCGCAGTAGGGCACAGATTATGCCAGGTTGTACCCTGCCATAACCACAGTACATGCCCAGCCTTGCACACACTGGACCCCCGGCCAGCCCCAGTGGCAGAATCATAGCCCCTCACACACAACTGGCCCTTTTCCTCATGCCCATAAGGTGGCATCCCCACAGCCCTGCCCCACCCCTGAGGTGCACAGTGTAGCCACACACACACACACACACACACACATATGCACACACACACACACACACACACACACACACATATATGGCAGCACTGTCCCTGTAGGTGCATGGCAGACCCTCCCCCCACACCCGACTCCCCAGCTGGTAGCTGCACATGCATACTCCCTGCCCCCCAAACACTTGCTGTCCCCATCCTGGGTGCATTATTAGCTACCCCCCCCCATAACAAACAGCAGGGCAAGCCCTGGGACGCAGCAGGTAAGGAGCTATTGTAGCTCAGCATGGCTGACCTGGTGCAACCTGTGCCATCCTGGGCTATGCAAACATCTCAAGACCCTCGGTACAAACACCCCTGCACCTGTACCCCCAGCAACATCTTCAGTGGCCTGTGTCCCCCATCCTGTTGTTGGATATGCATCACACCCCCCACAGGACAGCTCCAGCCCTGTAATATTGCCAGACCCGCTCCATTGCCAGGACGTCGACATTTGAGGCACAGCCGGTACTACAATCCCCACCCACCCCCAGCCCTGATCTCAATCCCCACCCCTTCATTTGTGGCCAGTGGTCCCCCACCCCCAGTACTGACAACACTACCACCCATCCCCTGTACCATCCCATTGATGCTGCAGCTAAGGCGCCAGTGGCACAGCCTACTATACACCTCCACAGCTGCTGGCTATCCAGTGGATTCTGGTAGTACGCCGCCTGTTTATAGAGGCACTCTCCCAGCATCAGTTGGATGGCCGGTGGCCGAGGTGGTGTGAGGAGGGCTGTGCCACTGGCCATCCCAAACCGTGGCACTGACGGGCAGGTATGGGGATGGGTGGATGTGTTTTCAGTGCCACGGGGGGTGAGGGGGGCCACTGGCTACCAACATGGGATGGGAGTTCCTGGTTCAGTGCCAGGGTGGGGTTCCTCATGGCACCTCTATGTGTTGGGGGGGTTGTCCTGCCAATCATGGGGACCGGGCTGCAATATGGTGGGGCAAGGGGGGTTTCTGTACAGTACCGGTGTCAGGGTTGCATCATATCGGGGGACAGGGGTTTGCCTTGTATGGATGGGGATGGGCAGAGGTGCTCTTGAGGGGGGACATTAGTGCAGTGGGTGCCACTGCAGGGGCTGTTCATGGGCAGGCTGATCTGCTGGGGACAGAGGCATGGGTCCAGTGGCTGTGGATGGTATTCAGGTACCCGGACCACGCCGTGAACAAGGGATCACTCAGAGACCCAGGACAGGCATCTGATTGGATGCCTGCCTGGAGTCCCTGCCCCTTGCGCGCAGTCCTGTGCACTGGGGCGGGCCATGGACAGGTGCCCCGTGGGTGCATGTGGTAGTGAATAACACACACCCTCACCTGTCTGGGGCAGTGGAGCTGCGTGTACGGGATACGTGCCTCTGGTGCATAATTCCCACCCGTTCGTGCATAGCGGTCACTATTACTACTACTACTACAACTTCTACTACTACTTCTGCTGCTGCTGCTACTACTACTGCTGCTGCCTTGTCCTTCATGGAAGTTGTAGCAATATGTTTTATGGTCTGCTGCTGAAGGAAGCACCGAAGCAGTGATGTGAGGTTTTGGGTGCACTGCCTCCACAGTGCACCCTTGGCTGCTCCAGGCCGATGTAGGAGTCAAGCTCAGGGCTTGATCCCAGGCCTCCTATAAGGTAGCACATTGCACCACCCCAGCACTACTGGGCTAAACCTACTCTCCATCCACTGGTATCAATTTCCTTCCTGTATACTTAGCCTGGATCATGAAGCCTAGATGGCAGTTCATAATTCCACTATACAAGACACTTGTGAGACCCGACCTGAAGTACAATGTCCATTTCTAGAGACCTTACCTACATAAGGACAAAGACAGGGTAGAGAAGTTTCAGAGGAGAGCAACAAAGATCATACAGGGATTGCATCACAAGTCCTATGAGGACAAGTTGATGGACTTGAATATGTACTCCCTGGAGGAGAGAAGGGAGAGAGAGGATACGATAGAGACATACAAGTACCTTACAAGGAGGAACAGGGTGCAGGAACACACTACTTTCCAGCGAAAAAGATGTTGCAGGACTAGAGGGCATGGGATGAAGTTGGAGGGAGGGCGATTCAGAGGAAACGTGAGGAAGAATCTCTTCACAGAAAGGGTGGTGGACGAGTGGAACACCGTGCCTGAGGAAGTGGTGGGGGCTGAAACAATCACAGGATTTAAGAATGCATGGGTAGACATAAGGGAATCCTGGAGGTCAGGAGTAAGGGGCAACAGACTTCTAGAAAAACTTAAAGTGATCTTATGAGCTCAAATGGGCACATTGGGTCGTCCATAGGCCATCACAGTATCTGCCAACAGTATCTATGTAGATTGGTGTTCTCAGCAGTTAATGAAGGGCACAGTTGACTCCAAAGCCACATACTGTAGATAGTTTCTTATCAGGTTGTTCCCACTGATCGATCCATGTTACTTATTTTTGTAGTTACAATTTTGGAGCCAGCAAGGCAGACTAAACTGATACCAGACCATTTGTAGGCATGCCCTGCAGGACATTTGAGTTACTGCACATACCTGAAATAACTTAGCAGAAACATTACTGGTGCACGGGGCCTGTGAAGCAGTGTGTAACAGTCATGGAAAGCCTGTTCCATAAGAAACTATTTTGAGATGGCAGTATAGCACAGTGGTTTAAGGCTATGAGCTGCAAACCCGGAGACCTGGGTTTGAATCCCACAGCCCCCACTTGCATACTGCATGACCCTGAGCAAGTCACTTAACTTCCTTGTGCTCCCAGGTCACACCTGTAAACAAGCTTCAGCTTAGTGTGTCTCTCCTGGTTAAAAAAAAAGGTGGGTTGAGAAAATACTGCATACTGATTGGTCAGCTTTCATGCATGGTGACACCATTACCACCGACAATAAAAAAGTGCTGTCAATCAGAAAACAGTACAGAAACAAAATCATTGTGCCTATTAGAATTTTGAATTGATAATAGACACCATTTTTTGTTCCCAGACTAGCCCACATGAATAGTGTTTTACTAAGTTACACCTTCCTTCCCTTGGTCACTTACCTATTCAGTACACATGTGGAGTAAAAAAGAAATTCTTTTTTTTTTTTTAATTCGCAAGTTAAGTGATCTGCCCAGTCTGTTTGCTCACTGTTATCTCCTGCCTGCTCTCTTTATCCTCCACACATTGACTCACTGAAACAGTTCCACCTGCATGTCTTCCGCTTCCTCGCATCTAGTGTAGACTATCACGGATGTACTCCTGAGCTACAGTAACACCCCCACCCTCGCTATTTACCTCCCTTGTGTGGTCACTCTGACAGAAACTGATAGTTTCTAAATAAGGGACAATCACTCACACTTTGCGGCACTGCATAAGTGAACACTATACACATGGTCCTAGACCAAGACTACATTGGTGGCGAGTTCAATAAAGGGCTACGGTCCATTGAACTCAGAAACTACTATGAACCTATGAACTACAAAACAAGTAATTGGCAAACCATATTAGTCAGCATTGGAGTCAATAAAGAAAACATCAATTGAGCAACAGCTACTAAATAACAGGTTCACCTTATCAAAAATAAAATAACATAGTGTACTACGGGGGCAGGCATAAAACACTACTCAAGAAGGTGGTATCCTATAGTGCAGTGGGCAGTTTTAAAAGGGCATGGGACAGGGTGCAAGGGGGAGTAAAGGTGAGGGGGGAGGGGCAGCTACAATATAAGGTTGCTAGATGTGCATTCAAACACTTACTTGATAGACCATAAGGCCTGTTTCTGCTGGCAGATTTGTACGTTCATATAAAAGCTATGCAGAACCTGCCAGCTCTGAAAACTGTTGCTCATGCTATCACTGCCCCTTAGTGGCTCCCATAGGCTGGGGGACTATGTCACCATGTTTTTTAAAGAATTATTTTTTATACTATATTAAACATTTTTAAATGTTCTTTTCTTTATTTGCCTTGTCACCCACTTGATTAGTGCAGTAAAACACTTCAGGGTGTGGGTAATAGTGTGATCACCGCACTTCTTGGGACAATAACGCACTTGTCCTTTGGCCTTGTGCCTTATTGTGCCCCTGAGCGTGCAGTGATCACACTACTACCCACACCCTGTTGTGTCTTATTGCTTACATGTACCTCAAAGTAGCAGGTCACCAGGTAGGAGTTCCCGTAAAGATCTGTGGGATTTTGCCACGAAGGAAGTCAAACACTAACAATATACATGAACAGTCCATGAACGTATTATTATAACACACAGAAAGTTAAGGGGAGGAGGTGATCGCCTACACCATCACACACACTGTACGTATTTTAGAAGTAATGATAGAGGGCTATGCACCAGTATTTAGGTAGTAGCCAACTTGCAATGCTTGGTAGTCATAGGGCGATAAGTAGCATGCTCTGGCTGACATTAGCACTCTTGCGGTCTAGTGTTAACTGACGTGAACCAGCTTGAGGTGTTATGGCCATGTGCCATAATTAAATAGTAATGTACACACAGAAATAGATTTTTATAGTGCCATGGTGTTTGATTTATTATTAGGGCAGTTGCTCCTTATAGTATATGCAGAGTGGCAGCTGCGTGGGGAAGGTGCTATGGTAGGAGCGAAGGACAACAACTCTGATAACATCAAAAGGTAGAGGCTGACAGCTCGATGTCAAAAGAACTCAGGCTACTTCCAATATTAGGACTTGATATTTTTGTTGTAACATTTTAAAATGCATAGCACCCCTTCACCACATGGTTTATTTTATTAACTTTGTTAATTTATTTTATTGGGACCACGTGGTGAGGAGGTGCTACGCATTTTACTATGTTACAATACAAGAAGTTTTTATCGGTTCCTAACAATGGAAGCTGCCTGAGTTCTTTTGACATCGAGCCATCAGCCTCTACCTTTTGACTGTACAGTGTTTCCAGTGATTTGGCTCTGTCAGCAGGAGTCCTGAGCCTCCTCTTCTGCATTGTTTGTAGCTCTGGTGAAAAATGCAATTGTGCTATAAGAGAGAGAGTCTTGAGTTGAGCCACCACCCTGGGGATAAATGCACCACCACTGCAATCGCTAAACAGGCTCAGACCTTTCTGGAACACATTGAGAATGGTGCTCTCAGAGGTCAAACCACTGTTTTTTTTCCCCTCAGGCACTCATTCTTAGATGGCAGATGACAAACACGAAGGGCACAAACTTCAAAGATTGACACAAACTGTGCCAATGGCAGTTTGCGCAGATCCATGGTGCACTTGGGACCCTGCACCTCATTCTCATACAGAAGGGATCCTGGCAGCAAACACCAACTGGCTGTGGTAGCCGCTCCCATGCATCATACATGTTGTGCATTGGAGAAGCTTGGCCAAGGGTGGGGTATGGTGGTATGGACCGCCAACCCGCCACACAGCACAGGGCCAAGCAAAGGTCCTGGGGAGCTGATGCAGGCAGCAGTGCAGGAGGTGAGACAGGCAACAGATGGTGGTATGGGGCCGCCATGCCCAGGACCTAACAGAGCTGCCAACAGGCATGCCTGCTGCAGGTCCAGTAGGCAGAAGGGGCACATGTCAGGGGTCTGTGTGGCACCGTTCCTGGTGTGGTCTGCACCCAATTGCACAGCTGTGGTCCTCTGCCGTGCTTATTGCACAGCTGCCCACTTGTCCAGGCACCAGGCCAGCCCCTGCTCCTAGCCCACACTATCTGCAGGGGTGGCGCAAGGGCTGTTAGACCACCTGTTTGGTGGTCTATGTCCTGGCGGGCCCCACTGGCTGTCAAAATCCCATTTAAGAGGATGTGGCAACCAGCACCTGCTGCAAGCTCCATAGCACCCTGGTGCACCCCTGACCCTGGTGTACCTCTGACCCTGGTGCAGGCCTGGCACATGGCTGGTCTGGTGTACCCCTGACCCTGGTGCATCCCTGACCCTGGTGCACCCCTGACCTGGTGAACTCCTGACCCTGGTGCAGGCCTTGCACATGGCTAGTCTGGTGCACCCCTGACCTGGTGCACCCCTGACCCTGGTGCAGGCCTGGCGCATGGCTGGTCTGGTGCACCCCGACCCTGGTGCACCCCTGACCCTGATGCAGGCTTGGCACATAGCTAGTCTGGTGCAGCTGGCCTTCCAGGATTGCAAAATCCGCAATACGCTATGCAAAGTGCCCTTGCGTCAATTCTATTTGATGGAGGCACCTCGCGTCAAATTCAGGCATTTGAAAATTGACTCCAAGTGAATAAATATAGGGATTGGCTACTATTTAAATATTATTAACATTGAAAGGTTAGGAGGAAAGTGACACTGTTTCACTTTATGGGGTGTGCTCAGCAAAAATAGGCGCCTTCTTAGACAGCGGTAGCTTGTCAAGGAAAGGACAGTATACTCTGAAAGCACTCTAGGAAAACTGCTAAAGATAAACTAAAGAAATAATCTAAGGTTACAACCTGGTAGCTTATGGTCCAGTGCATAAGCACATATGATTATTTAATCACAAAACTGTGCAATTAGAAAAATGGAGCTAGATATAGCTGGAGTGGTACAGAAAATGAGACAGCTAGATTTTAAACAGCAAAATGTGCACAACTTTCTTTTACCAAACACTATAACTTTGCCATTTGAAGTCACAATCTTACCAAACCTGGTTCATTTATAGTTTGAAGGATGGGCTGTCAAATAAAAGGAGTCTGATTTGTCTAAACAGTAAGGAAAAGGAGTCAATGACCTGAGTATGTGGTGTGATCACAACAGAATGTCAGCAGGCCTGGTCAAAACCAAAACCAGCACCGGGAACCAGGTGCCAATGAAACAACAGTGATCCAGATAAGAGAAAATATTTGTGGCACTCACCACCTGAGTTAACACGTGGATAACCTGGAATAAGTGCTTGATTCCTTTATTTGAAGTGTCTGGTAGCACAAAAATTAAAAACCCACTCTGGAAACTGCCTAACACAGTTCACTCAAAGTGCTGTTTCAAAGGCAATAGTGCCATACTTCTGACGTTATATATAGGGTGCTCTTACATAGAAACATAGATTTTGACGGCAAATAAGGACCGCTTGACCCACCCAGTCTGCCATTTCCCTACCTATTGGATAAGCTGCAGATCCTAGTTAACCAGCAGCCTACTTCTTCCTACCCCACCCCTAGAATTGCCTTATGACTGTCCCATGCATGCTGAATTCCACCACTATTTTTGACTCCACAACTTCCTCCGGAAGGCCATTCCATGCATCCACAACCTCTCTGTGAAAAAATACTTCTCTAAATTACCTCTGAGCTGCCCCCTTCTATCTTCAAATTGTGCCCCCTTGTTCTCGCACACCTCTTTTTTTGAAAGATGCTACCCTCTTGGACTTTGTTGATTCCCTTGAGATACTTGAAAGTTTCTATCATGTCCCCCCTCTCCCTCCTTTCCTCGAGGCTATACATATTCAGCTCCTTAAGTCTCTCTTCATATGTCTTCAGGTGCAGACCCTGCACCATTTTAGTTGCCCTCCTCTGGACAGCCTCCATCCTGTCTATGTCCTTGCGGAGATTGGGTCTCCAGAACTGCACGCAGTACTCCAGATGGGGTCTCACCAACTGTCTGTACAGAGTGATAATAACTTCCTGTTTTCTACTGGTGATGCCTCTCCCTATGCATCCCAGTATCCCCCCAGCCCTCCTTGCTGCACTCTCACTTTGCTTGCCCACCTTTAGGTCATCTGATATGATGATATCTTTAGGAGACAGTTCCCATGTATTCATTATTAAGACAGGTACCGTTCATAAAAATGTAATTAAAGTGCAGGCCCAAACTTATAAATATATACATGTTTTGCAAACATGTATTTAAAAAGATTTAAAACAACTCATTACCTGTATTATTTACACAATGCATAGTGTTACAAAGTAACTCAATTCATTTGTTTTATATTAGAGGTAATTATAAAGTGATTACATTTATAGTTAGAATGCTGGCATATGTAAGGATTCTGCAGTCCTGAAGCCATGCTGGCAGGAAGGGGATGATAAAAGAGGAGAAAGGAGTGCGTGCTTGCTTTTGGGCAGGATTTAGTTACTAAAACCTTTGGAACAGCCACTGGGAGGAGTTAAGACCACAAACATTGTGAATAAATTATTCCTAGTTCAGTCAAGAGGGAAACAGTGATTTTAAACGACAAAGGAGTCATCTGTGAGCAGTTTTCTCCTCAGATTTTATTACTAAAGTTACACCTTGAAAAAGCACACTTGACAGCATGAAACATTTTGATTTTTCTAAGTAGGGTGAGTGCTGCTTTTGTGAATTTTTATAATAAACTCTTTTTTTAATATTGACTGAAGCTTTTAACCATTTGTTTTTTCTGTTAGCCTGACTGTTCGCACAGTTTGCACTACTTTTATGTCTGAGCTTCAGTTTTTCTTTGAGTAGTCACCTTTCCTACAATTCCACATGGCTAATGTTACACAGTGCACTGCAGGTTTTCACACTAGGGAACTTCTACAAAGAGTGGCTTGGGGTTCATCTGACAGAAATTAAGTACAAAAATTACTGTAGCAAGCTACAGAAGTTTTTCTTCAATTTTCCTCTCACTCCTGCAACTGCACCTGACCTGATCTGTACCTCTCTTCACCTCCCTCCACCTTTCCCACCCCTCGTCTCCTTTCCCCCTCTATTTATAGCTTCTCATCCTAGCTCCAACTGCCAACCACCCCTCCCCCCTTTATTAGATTCTCATTGTACATTTACTGGTTAGCTGTGCTACCACCTGCCTGCATTATCTGCACTTTGCACATAATTTGCATTCTCCTGTTGTCCTCGGCTTGCATCCTACGATATCCATGTCAATGTGCATATACTTGCTTAAGTGCCTTCATTGTCACTTGGTGCACGTTGCTTATCTGATGCTTAGTTAAGTTGTTACCTGCTATTGTAAGTACTGTCCCATTTGCTTTTCATGTTGTACCCACCCACCCCTCTCCCCTTAGGACATGTCTGGAAATGAGTTGTTACCAGCTCAGTATGTCTTTCCTGGTGAAGCTTCTGAAATAATCGATCAATCAATAAATAAAAAAATAGCCAGCTATCCAGCTGGGGTGCTGCAGCTGTGATTACTTTCAATTTCAAGGGTGGTTTATAGTGATTTTTATTTTATTTTATTTATTTATTAGAGTCTAGGATTACAATTACCTTTGAGCCAAGGCTCTTTTACAAAGGTTCCACATCAGGATGAGAACAAACAAGCAGGACATTAATTATTACAGGATAACAGGTTACAGTTGTTTATCATCACATGAGTACATACAGATTAGGCGGTACTAGGGCTTGCACAGGATAGGCATACCATTTGGCGTTTTTACACACAGGTTTCTGTAACGGAATGACTGTTACGGAAACAATATACCGTTACATCCCCCGTGTGTAAAATGCATCTGTTTCGTTACACAGATGAATGTTCACCCGAATCGCAATCTCTTCCTTCCTCGGTTCGTCCCTATGTGATCCGTTTTGTCTGGCTGTGTAAAAAAAGCCATTCCGGCAGCAGTAAAAAAACAGCCATAAAGCACCACACTCCATGGGGAGCCGAAACACAAATACTGAAAACGGAGATGAGGGGGTTGCCGGAATACCCTCTGCGTGTAAAGTGAACCACAAATGGAACAGAGTACAATGGTGGCACACAGGTAACGGCCATTCCGTTGTACTCGCCTGTGTGTAAAAGTACCTATTGATAACAACAACTTGCTGAGACACAAGAAGAAGATGCTGCCAGAGGCAATTGTTAAAACTCACAGGAAGCTCAAGTGAAAAGTGAAAGAAAGAGGAGGAGGAGGAGGAGGGGGGAAGGTAGAGAGGGAGGGGGGGTGGATGAGAAGGGATAAGTGCCAAAAAAGGGAACAGCAGGTTAGACATGACAGTAGCATGTGCTAGAGGCAGAGAGGAATAGGCAGAGGTTAGATTTGAATGGGCCTAGTTTAGGTAGGGAGGAGATGTCCCTGGTGAGGCCATTTAGCCAGCTGGGAGCTCTGTAGGTAAAGGATCTTTGTCCCTGTAGGGTCCGGCATCTCAGGATATGCAGTAATTGAGACTCAGAACCCCTGATGAGGTGAGGATTCTGTGCAGGTTGTAGCAGAGCTTGAACTCCAGGGGTGGCAAAGCCCATCAATGTTTTTTTTTAGCCATTATGCATGTTAGATACTTGATGCGGCTTGAGAGTTGAAGCCAGCCAGTTTGGATGTATAGATCACATGTATGGGTGAGACGATGGGATCCAATGATGAGTCGACAAGCTTTGTTCATATCCATAGATATGCACCTGAGGGCAGTGGTGGAAGCGGAACCATAGATGGTGAGGCCATAGTTGATAGTTGAGATCACCGAGCTCTGAACTGCGATCCTTAAGGCTTCCGGATTTAGGCATTGCCTATGCCTGTAAAGTTAGCCAGTACGTGTGTTAGCTGTTTTGGCAACATTGTCAATGTGAGTCCATAGGATAGACAACTGTCAGGAGTGATTCCAAGGTATTTGAAGGTTTGCACTTGTTCTAGGATTGCACCTAGGCAGTTTGCAATAGTGAGGGGGTGGTCCCGGTGCTTGTTTTGCAAGCTGCAGAAGAGCAAGGACTTTGTTTTTTTATAGTTGAGGACAAGTTTGTGTTTACTGAACCAGTTTTCTCCCGAGAAGAAGCCATGCTGTAGTTTGCTTTGCAGAAGGTGGGGGTCCTTGTGAGTGGAGTGGATGACAGCGTCATCAGCGTATAGGAGGAATTGCTCTGGACAGGATTCTGGAAGACTATTTAGGAAGATGCTGAAGAGAAGAGGCCCAAGGATTGACCCTTGTGGCACTCCAGAGCGCACTGGTCTGGCATCAGAGAGAAAGTCAGCTATTTTCACTCTTTGTGAGTGGTTTTCCAGGCAGCTCTTAAACCAGGATGTACTGTAGATTCAGGGGAGAGTCCAGTATTTAGCAGCTGGGAGAGTAATAAATGATGATGGACGGTATTGAATGCCTTTGTTAGATCAATGAAGACCACCCCTGTAAGAAGGCTATTGTCTGAGGAACTATGGATTGCACCAGTGGATTCAAGGAGGGCTGAGGTGGTGATGTGTCCTTTTCTAAAGCCTTGCTGTTGAGCACACAGGACATTGTATTTATTATTTTTTTTTTTTTTATTTTAGTCTTTGGTAAGGCCCACTAGGCACAAGTGCGTGTTTTCAGGGGTGACCTGGGAGCACTTTATTTATCAAGGTATTCCGTAAGCTGGTCCGATACTATATGCTCTATGGCCTTGGAGAGTGGGAGTAGTATAGAGATGGGCCGATAGTTCACCAGGAGGGCCCTGTCCCCACTCTTGTGGACCGGTGTGACAGAGGCGGATTTCCATCTGTCAGGGAACTGGCCGAGAGAGAGGGAGAGGTTGAAGATTTTTGTTAATGGTAGGAGCACCTCGTCAAGGGTGAGGGCAAGCAGTTTGAGGTCAAGGGAGCCCCCACTTGACCTGGACCTAGCAATAGCTTTACTGATGTAGTTGCAAACTTTGTACAGTTTGACTGATCTGAAGTAGAATGGAGGCTGGTTTGGAGAGAGGATGGACATGAGGGGAGAGTTTGGGGGTCAGCTTCATTGAAATAGTCAGGTGGAAGAACAGAGCTGAGGTCAGTAAAACTCAGTTGAATGAATTTGCTATGGTAGTCAGATCCAGTGTTGTGATACCATCTACTACCAGCATAGTGGGTGGGGTTTTTGTCTGCTTTCCTGTAATTTCTTTAATATTGTTCCAGCATGAATTCCCCTTGCCCCAAGTGTTTGACAGGGCATCCTTATAGTAGGTACTTTTCTGCTGGCGGACTAATTTTATGCAGTTATTATGAGCTTGTTTATAATTCTGTATGTCAATTTGCTTTCCAGTTTCCTGAGCCCGTACCCAGAGATGGTCCCTGGATTTTAGTCATGCTAGTAGTTTGGAGGAGAGCCAGGGGTTGCACAGGTCTTTGACTTTCCATTTTTTGGAAGGGACATTACAGTCACAGGCAGCATTAAAGGTTTTGATGAAGAGGTCAAGGACCGTGTTGACATCCGGAGTGTGGAAGATTGGGGACCAATCTTGCGGTCTTAAAGGTGGGATTTTAGGTGTTTCAGCTGCCCACATGGAAGGACTCTGCTGTTGATTAATTTTTTGGGGGGGGAGGGTCATGGTAAATTTATTTGTCCAGACACAGATTACAGGGGAATGGTCGCTTAGAATGTCAGGAAGGACAGAGAAGTTTGAGATGCGGGATGGGTGACTGGTCAGTATCCAGTCCAGGAGAGTACATTTGTCTGTTTTGTAATTTTGCCTAGTGGGGGAGGCAACCAGTTGAGCAAGGTTTGCTGAGGAGATGGTGTCTATGAAGCCCCCTGATTCTGGAGCAAGCGAGTTAATATTGAAGTCGCCCATGAGGATTGTCTCAGAGCCAGATGGTTGGGAACGGATGAGGTCAAGGACTGAGTTGAGGCCTTTTCCTTGTTCTTTAGGGGGGGTGTAAACTGTGGCAATTGACTGGGCTTTATTGTGGGCCCCAAGTAGAACTTTGACAGTGAGAATCTGGGAGGATGAGTCAGAGACAGGTGTTTTTAGAGGGTGGACTTGGAGAGAGTCTTTGAGATATAAGACGCAACCACCACCTCTCTTGGTGATACTGGCAAGTCGGAAAATGTTGTACCCTGGCAGGATAATAGCCATGTCTGAGATTTTATGTGAGACCCAGGTTTCGACAACTGCAAGGATGTCTGGTTTGTGCTGATTTACAAATATTTGCAGGGCATCAAGTTTTGGCAGGAGACTGCAAATGTTTACTGTAGCAAGGGTGAGTGTTCCAGGGTGACTCATGGTGAGCTACTGGGGACCAGAAAACTGTTGTTACTGTAGATCAAAGACCCAGAATGTGTTAAATTCCTGAAGGTGATGAATACTGGCCTAGGACATATGAAGGATGTAAACATCCTTTGTTAGAATCTTCCCTTTATTCTCCAAAACGGTTGTGAATAGACCTCAAAGACAAGCACACATCCTTTAAGAACAAGTCAGACAGACATGTGGATTCAGTACAGCACTCCACAACCCAGAGCTTGCAAAAAAAAATATACTGACCTTACTTTTGTTTTCCAAAAAAGTTGATTTATGATGAGAATGCCAATACCTGGTAGTGATATTTTGCAGTTTCTTAGTCCAGGAAATATTCATAGATGTCATGTCCAAGAATGGTCCAGTTCCTCCAAGCAGAAACACATGAAAAACCACAAAAACTAAACTACTGACAGAGACAAACACAAACAACTAGCCACACTGAGAAAGCCAGTACTAATTCTGCAATATGCAAAATTTTGCAATATGCAAAATATGCAAAATATGATTTAAGCAACATGCCATAGTAAAGTATCCATGTGAACAGAGCACAGCAGGCTTGGGATTTCCAGGCAGCTGGTTAGTAATTTCAAACTGAGGATTCTGTTGTGGGCCATGCTGCTGCAGGATTCCAGGGAGGAATCACCCGTGATTGGTTCTGAGGAATGGAATCAGCTTACTGTCCCCTCTGGGACCAGGACTTGAGAGAAACAGAATGCTGCTTCAGTATAAAAGGAGCTGCACCATTCATTTTTGGAGAGATTGAGCAGGGAACCTGGCCTGATGGGGCTAGTTCCTGAGAAGAGGGAATCCAGCCTATAAAGGCCTACTGCCAGACAGGGCCGGGAGGACTAGCTCTCACTCAGTAAGCCTAGCCTATAGGGGTTTGCCTGTATCCCAATGCTAGAGTCAGTACAGCAGTAAGTGAGAACAGGGATATAATAGTTATTATCTGCTGCAAGTGGTATTGTGCATGTTCCTCTCAGTTGTTTCAGCCTGTTATCCAGCAGCTTCAGCACAGCATTTTCCAGTGACCATGTCTTCTTCAAGAACCATCAACAACAGGGTGTGACTGCTGTCTCCAGAGGGTTCAAGATTTTGTCATATAAATTCCAGATCTCATAAGGAAATTGATACAGTACTTTCAAATTCAATTTATTTTGCAAGGCTAGTTCAAGAGGGACACTCATCTACCATACAGGGATTAGTGATTCCTATTGCTACAAAAGGGATTACCATCCAGCAATTAAAGAGACTTTGCTCAGGGACAGATGGAATTTTGAATCAGAGTTGCCTAGATGTATTTGTTAGCCAAATGTCATGTAATGCAACAGTGATTGCCATACAGTAAATGCTATAGAGTATAGTGAATACAGAGTGTAAGTGAATGCTGACTGGTTAGATACCAGGGAAGGGTATCTGGGTAAAAGGTATGAGTGGGCTGACTGAGGGGGGTATAGGCCTAAGTAGCCACTGCACGCCCTTAAGGTATCTGTAAGAGAAAGTGCAATGGCTGAAGTCTGAGGAGTGGCCTAGTGCTGGTGGTAATAGTATTATTAGAGAGCTGGTGGGTACTGGGTATAGCCTACAATCTCCAGGCATAGAAAGTGCAGACCTGAGGGAAGAAAGAATACAGATTTTAAGCTCTGTACAATTGCAGAGTTTAATTTATGGTCAGTTAAAGAGGTTATTTGCAAAGGTGTACCTATGCTGAATCGACCACACTGTTTTCAAAGTTTGGCATAGCGAGATCCCCAGTGTTGACAGGTGAAATCTCACCTGTCTAACATTGAAGTGTTTCTCTCGGGGGACTGTGCCCCCAAAACCCCCCATATGGGGGCTACCTGCTCCCTCTTCTAAAGGATGATCAACTCCTAGTCGGAGTTGATTTGAACGGGGGATGACACATGGCACAAGGGTGAAATCTCACCCTCAGGTCCCCCACAGTGACAATTTCAAAACCTGTTGAAATTGTCACTGTGTGGGATTTTGCCATACAAATTTTTATGTGCGATCGGCACACCATTTGCAAAAGTGTTACTGCTAATTTTATTTTGCAAGCTCTGTCTGACATGCTGGCTGAGCAACCTGGTAAAGTTATCTTTATTTCACTTGAAAGGAGCAACCAAAATGACCTAGGGACAGCAAGGTAGAACATACAAGGAGAGGCTCGGAGATCTCAACATGTACTCCACTACTCCCTGATGGATACAAGGTAGAGGGGTGACATGATCAAAATCTTCAAGCACCTTAAAGGTTTCAATAAGTGAGCTGTAAGGGTCTCTTCAACCCAGAGAGAACAGGACCATTAGGGGGCACTGCCTCGAGCTGGTGAGGGGAAGATTCAGGAGGAGGGAAGTTAGGGGGCACTTTTTCATGGAGAAGGTGTTAAGTGGAATGAGTTGTCATAGAAAATGGTCTCCCTGAAGACTGTGGACAGTTTCAAGAGAAGCTGGGACAGAGTAAAGGGGAGAGTTGCATGTTGGGGATGGGTGGAGGGGACATCGGTGGGGATGAAGGAGTGGAAAATGGGGAGGAGGGGGGATACCTCAATAGACATTGAGGGGTCTGCAAACTTGAGCAGTCATTATAGACCACAAGGCCTTTTTCTGCTGCTCAGTCATATGTTCGTATGGTATGTATGAAAGCTTTGTCCAAGTCATATACTGAAGGTATTCAAGTTTCACAATTCCTGTTGTCTCCAGTGTCAGTCCGGTACAGTGCCTTCTCTCCCACACTGGTTCCCACGGTGTTAAATTAGCCTTGTATGCTATCTCAGTGTTTCCAGTCCAGTGGAGGTAGGTGGAACGAGAAGTAAAACAACCTAAGTAGTGTGTGGCCATTGTATGTGCCTGCATTGCACTGCCATGTCACAGTAGCACACCGAGGTTATAAGTGATACTACTCATTGAGCTAAAGGAATTACTCCCCCCTGGTCAGCCATTTACATACCCTCTCCTATTTTCACTCTCTACCTGTAACTGCTTATCCCCCACTACAAAAATGAAACACTCCTAACACTATTTCAAATGTACTCATCTTTACATTGTATTTTTTGTGTTACCAGGCACCCAAAACAATCATCACTCCCGACCGACCTCCCGACTCAGTCACCATTGCACTCACCTAAACTGCATGTATAGTAACAGCAGCAGTATTTTCTTCAGTGTGGCCACTGTAGGTAGAAGTGTGTAGCTGGCATGCCATTACATCAACCCTGGCTCACTTCAAATTACTGGCGCTTGCTCCGGCAGCTCACTTCCAACTCTAACTACTTCACTCCCTTGCAACTTGCTCACTACAAAACAAGGTAAAATACCTGTAATGGAGGAAAGAGCACGCTGCAGATGACTGAGGAGTCATATGAAGTCATGGTACTGCAGTATTTCAGCTCCCCATAGTAGCAGGCATTGCTGGAGGAATGATTTTACACCTAATTTAAACTTTTTAAAAAATTTCTTTTGTTATTACTTACTAAATTTCTTACAAAGTACCCATTTTATAGAGTAAGCACAATGAGAAACTCCAGGGTGTTAACTGTGCTGCCATAACCACACTTCCAGGGGCTGCAGGCACATGGCCTGTGGCCTCATGCCTTACTACTCTACTGGTCATGTAGTTATGGCAGTATAACCAAAAACCTCCCCTGTCTTATTGCTTACATAATGCACTGTAACAAGGAAGTCCTGCCAAACAGGACACAGAACAATGAAAGAATAACTGAGCCTGCCTTTAAAATAATAAAACAAGCATTTGTCAATGCCGAATGTTTGCTTGCTGGCATTGGCAGTGGTAGTGTAGAAGTTACAGAGCTGCGTAATAGGAATGGCAGTGAAGTATTGAATTGAAGCCAAACCCACCACCACCCTGCAGAGAGTGACAGGCATTGGGGTGTGCGTTTGGGTCGTCAGGCATAACGGCCACGCCATTTCACCACACCCCACTCTGCAGAGACTGACAAGTGTCACATGTTCCTTGGGGTCTTTGGCCCTTATGCGCACCCCATTTCATTAGGAAATACGGTGAGATGGGTGCGATATAGGAGAATGGGGTGAAGTTTGGGGCCAAAGAGTCCAAGGCATACCTCGATGCCTCTCAGTGACTGCAGGGTGTGGAATGGTATGAGCATCACAGGCAAGAATCCCAAGTCACACCCCTGACTCCTGTCATTCTCTATAGGGTTGGGCGATTTAGTTGAAAAGCCTAATACCTCAGGCATTCGTTGCTATGTTAACTCCAAATTTTCAACATGTTTGTTTTGTGACCCCACCTCATGAACAGGGGGAATATCAGTTTGGTAGCCAAAAGCTGCTTATGCACAGTGACTACACATTTAGCACCACAGGCGCAAAAATATTCGAACAGGATGTAAAAAATGACAGCTGTACTCTTTCATGGGAGGTATAAAATGGCTATATTGCAAATGTGTAATAAAATATTTAAAAAATGGTGAAAGTCACAGTGTACATAGAAACTGTGCAGCACACTCCGTTATATAATTAGGTTGGGGATTTTTTATAGCAGATTGTCAACTCAGGCATTTTGGTGCCTCCGATCATGAACAGTGTCACTGTGATTTTCTTTATCTGTCCTAAACATTGCTTTCGCACACCAACAGCACCATTGTGCGCTACATGAGCGGAAACACGTTTTGGGCAGGATGTGAAAAATGACAGCTGTACTGCTCATAAGGAGGTGTGGAAAAATGGCAATGTTCGAAATCTGGAGTGGAAATATTGAAAATTCGCAAACCTACGAGCGTGCGTGGGAACTGTACAACGCACACTCGTAAAACAGTCATTTTTAGGAATTCTGTCACCAAATTTTCAACATTGCCATTTTAAGATCTCTGCTCATGAACAGTGACACTGTGATTTTCTTAATGTGTCCCATACACTGAGTTGCGATAACCACCGCGCCATTGTGCACTACATGGGCGGAAACACGCTTTTGGGGTGATGTGAAAAATGACATCTGTACTACTCATAAGAAGGTGTGGAAAATGGCAATGTTGAAAATCTGGAGTGGAAATATTGAAAATTCGGAAACCTATGAGCATGCGTAGGAACTGCGCAACGCACGCTCGTAAAACAGTTATTTTTAGGATTTTTTCACCAAATTTTCAACATAGCCATTTCAAGACCTCTGCTCATGAACAGTGTCACTGTGATTTTCTTAATTTGTCCCGTACATTGATTTCGCACACTGACTGCGCTATTCTGCGCTACATGGGTGGAAACACATTTTGGGTGAGATGTGAAAAATGACAGCTGTACTACTCATAAGAAGGTGTGGTGAAATGGCAATGTTGAAAATCTGGAGTGAAAATATTGAAATTTCGCGAACTTACGAGCCTGCGTAGGAACTGCGCAACGCACGCTCGTTAAACAGTCATTTTTTGGAATTTTGGCACCAAATTTTCAACATGGGGGTTTTGGGCCCCCTTCTCATGAATGATGTCACTGTCATGGTGGTATTCAGGCCCAAAGGGTGATTTCGCAGTCACTGCGCAGTCACTGCGCAAAATCACTCTTTGGGCCTGAATAACGCCATGACAGTGACATCATTCATGAGAAGGGGTCCCAAAAACTCCATGTTGAAAATTTGCAAAATTCCCAAAAATGGCTGAGATATGCAATAAAGTTGAAACCCCCCTATCTAGCCCATTATACAGCTTACCGGCATTTCCTCAGTTCGCGGTCGGCTTTGAAGAGTGCAGGCGTGTTCCAGGTCCACCGAAGATCGTCTTGCCAGAGTCGGAAGTAGAGTATGGGGTGGTGGGGGTGTGAGGAGGCTGAGTGCGGTGGGTGGAGTGCGGGTTGTGGGAGGGGGTCAGGCCGCACCGCTGGACGATTTTTCTTACAGGTAAAAAAAAAAGACATTGTGGGACGTTTGCCACACTGGGGTGGGCTCCCAGCATGGCACAAGGACTTTTGTGAGGCGTTCAGCGGCGAGGGATTGGCACCCCGTCGGCAAAACAAATAAAAAAAAAAATCGGCGGGACCGTTTGCCATGCTGGGGTGGGCTCCCAGCATGGCACAAAGACTTTGGGGAGGGGCGTTCATCCAACGGGGATTGGGCACCCGTCGGCAACATGACTGATTGCCATGTTAGTGGGCTCCCAGCGTGGCATCAACTACTGGGAGGGAGGAGACAGATGCAGTTCAGCCCGTGAGTTGGGCACCCCATCGGCTGCACACTGCGTGCAGGGCAGCATGCGCCCTGCGGCTGGCTGGGAGCTGCGCATGAGCAGCTTCTTATCGCTGCTCACTCAAGTGTAGCTCCCCCTTTCAACTGTATGCCACTGCATTTTGGAGCGTGTCATAGACAGCTCCAAAATGCATTGGCTTACAGGGGCCGCGCCTGCCAGCTGGCTGCCTGAATTGGAGGAGGAGGTGACACACCTCCGAAATCTCCGAAGATGGCACTATGTTTCTTGCACATGCGTGCAAGCAAACATAAAAAATGAACAGATGCCATATTTGCAGAATCTTGATAATTTGTTCCTCATAATCAACAAGTGCACTTTTCAATTTTGTAATATGTGAGACAGACAGTTTTAACACTCAGATCACATTTGCCCAAAATAAAATATGTCACTCATCTCCAAATGGACTGGATCATAAAGTGGAATCCATTCAGAATCAGCACGCATCTAGAACCAGCTTCAGGAATGCACTTGAAACCAGAATGGACCTTAAATAACTAAGCTGAATCAGAACTGGAATGGAGCCAGAACCTCCTCAGAATGGATTTGGGACCTTAGTGAACTTTGAACAACTGGAAGTGATTTGAAATAGTGAAAAAGAACTGTAAGCATGTCAGACATGGAACAAATTGACCCTATTCTGACTTAATTCCCATTCTGTTCCCATTGGTTCTAATTCAGTTCAGGATGGTTCTGTTTTTTTTTTTTTTTTACTGTGCTTTTTCTGGGCCGAGGTCTATCAATACTCCACCCTAGTCATGGCCCCTCTGTGCCTCCACCTCCAATCATTGCCAGTGCTCCCCAGTCACCTCTGGCATACCCCCCAGAGGGCGGGGTTGCGGTGACTTCCCCAAGGTCACCGCAAGACTAGTATCTAGTTTGGGAGCTGGCTTCGGAGGCTAGTGGGAGACCCCAGAGGAGGGCATCATGGAGATGCACCAAGCCCTGTATTTTCTTCCCTTTAAGTGAGAGCGAGGATGTACTGTAGTGACCAGCGTCCACCTCGCCCCTGAAAGTCAGACATCAGTGGTGCTAGCGGCTACCCCCAGCCTCCGCTGGGTGTCACTGAACAGCGAACATTCGCATCATCCCTCCTCCCCCCAGAGGGAGAGCAGTCTGGGTGCTCTATCCTTCTCCTCCCAGTCGACCCACCGGCAACCCGAACCGGGGCTTCCGGCATCGCATGCGGAAATACAACCACTGCGCTGGTGGGCGGGCTCAATTCAGGATGGTTCTGATTGTGTCTCCTCAGTTCTGACTTTATTATAGGATGTTTGACATCAGTTTGAATTGGATACCAGATGGTTATGACTTGGTTCCAATTCTCATCTACAGTTATGGATCCCTTTTGGCTGTTCTGATTCTGTTACTGGGCGCATTATGGTCCCGGACCCATTCTTGGATGTTTCGGGCTCCATTCTAAGTGGTTATGACTCCATTCTGGTTCTGATACAGCACAGCTCTTCCAAGTCCATTTAGGTTCCAAAAAATGTTCTGGATGCATTTTGTTCCCCCTGCAAAGCCATTGCTCACTGCCCCTGACATGTGAGTACAGGAAGAGCTTGTTGTCATTCTCTCATAATTCATTTGGACTGTAATTCCCCAAAAAAGAAATGAGAAAAAAGGTCAGTGGTTTCTGAAAATTCCAACATTATCTTTTTTTGTTATTATTTCTTGATTTAAAAAAAAAGCCATGTTTTTTAAGTTAGAGAAATCTCTTTAAAAGCTCTGGACAATAACAGATGTGTTTTTAAACACTCAGTGAATGAAGCAACCACAAACAGAGGGGTCCTGGCAAACATCTTCATTCATGAGAAACCAATTTAATTGAAGCAGAAGAAAAAGGTTCTTTCAAATGTACTCGGATCCCAAAACAGGAGACTGAATTTCCCATCAAATCATGGGCTACTATTTTAGAACATTTTACATGTGTCAATCATTTCAAATTGCTTTGGCAGGCCAGAGTTACATGATCTTGGCAATGTTTCCGTAATGAAATATTTGCTTTCCAAAGAGAAGGAAGTTATTGCAATTTTTTTTTGCCAATAGCAGACTTTGTATGCTGTCAGGGTGTCTCCCCACACAGAGATCAAACTGAGGTTGGAACGAGCAAAGTTCTTTTTGTGAAGCAAACTAAACAGTTGGTATCTACAAAAATAAAATGTCTAAAACCTCTACTATAATAAAATGTCAAAAAAAAGCATTCATTAAAGCATTATTATACAATGGACATAAAAATCCTTTAACCTGATCAGTCAACTAAGGTGTTTAACCATAGGTTAATCCTGCAATAAACCATGGCTGAGGAAGGGCATTTATAAAAAGCAAATCAAAATATAAACACATTTTTAAAATTTCTTTTACATATGGGTTTGTTGTATGCTGGCAGTATAACCTAGAGGTTAGAGTAACAAGCTGTGAATAAACTTAGTACATCCAGCAGACCTGGGTTTGATACCCACAACCTCCACTTACATAATGTATGACTCAATAAGACTCAGCAAGTCACTTAACCTCCCTAGTCTACCTTGAAAAAAGGCACGTGTGTGTAGTGGACTTACCCTGTTACCAAATAATAATAAACATAAGTAAATAATCACAATAAGGCACTCCAGGATGTGAGTAGTTTTGCAGATTACCTGCTTCTTGTGTGTTTAACTCACTCAGCTGCATCTCGTGACACACCACACGAAGTGCGGGTAAATTCTCCAATAACCCTCACCCCATTATGCCTTATTGCTTGAATGTTTTCCAGATCTGGGGGTTCATCCCAGTATCCATCTTTTGAATATTTCACATTAAAAAGCACTTTTCTCATTACCTGTTTTAAAACCAGCTGACTGACCAGTACTGACATCACAGTTGCTGTGTTTTTAACATCAAGTTCTGTTGCTATGGTGGGTACTGTGATGTCATAATAAGTGCACTGTGAAGTTATGAAATCCTGATGAAAGCCTTTTATACAAATGATACAACTATAACCCTCTTGAGAGTTACTATTCCTTTAAGATTCTTTGCTTGCTCAGTCATCAAAGGCATTCTCCAGAACAGATGGAACCAACAGTGCCACAGCATTAACTGGATCAGACATTGCCAAATGCACCTACCAGCTACACTGGACATGAGTGTTCACTTGCAACAGCCCGGCTCTGGGAGTGAGCGAGTGTTTGGTCTGCAGGTTTTGTGTGAACCAAGACTTTTGTGGAATCTGCCATTAGGACTACAGATTCAGCCTCCATGATGCCATTACTTCCATGAAGGGGAAGGGGAAGCAGCCCTCAAGGCAGATCTTACAGAGTCTTTGTCACAGCAGGATCACTGCCTGATGACTCAGACCTGTGCTATGACAGACTGTGTATCTTCCATTGATGAATTGTTGAAGCAAGCAGTCACTGCTTAGATCAAAAAAGAGGCATTCTCATGCAAGCCAGTGTGCCATCAACATTGAATACTACCAGTGCAAAAGACAGAGGGAGTGAGCAAGAGGTGAGCTGCTGCCCACAACTGCCATGGGATCTGCCAGCAGGTGCCAAAGTCTGGAACCAGGTTATTACCACATGGGGGCTTGGAAGACAAGATATGAGGGTCAGCGTGGATTCGGTGGTGGTCTGCTCAACCAAAAGATAGCTATGCATCTAACTTAGATTGCCAGAGTCAATGCATCGGTATGAGACCAAAAGAGTGTGAAATGGGAGATTGAAGGAGTCAAGTGACTCCAAGGGATCAGCATCAGTGGTGACGGTAGACGTCTGCATAGTGAGGGAGGTACCAGCATTGGAATGATCAGTAAAGCCAGGACTTGGCACTGCAGGAGGGACACAGTATATAGTTGGGAACTGTTTATCTGGATTCTACCAGTAAGTTGAGTAAAAAATACCTCTGCTGAGGTGAAGATTTCGCCATTTCTGTAACTGCATGGCCTTGGGCTTGGGGTTTAACTGCATTTACTGACCTCTGCTTCTATTTCTTTTAAAGTAAATGTTGAAGGTTCCCCAGATGCCTTTTACACATAGTATGCCATTGCCAGACATGCTTCAGATGTTAAAGCTGCAATTTGTTTTGTAAAAAAAAATCTATCATAGTCATTTTGTTATGTTTTATCAGCGTTTTGTCCTCCAGTTTTCTGTGTGTAGCCACACCCCCAGAATGATGTCATACCAGGGAGCTGTCAATGTTTTACATACAGCAACAAGGAATTCTGGGTAACTTATAATGTTGCCTTAAATGTGCCTTACTCAGAAGTACAGTTCCATAAGTTGGTAATGGTGATCACTAATATGTAAATGTCCATAGCAAGACGTTGTGGGTAAAATAATAACCTGTTTTTTCAATTGCCTTACTGTGAGATGCTGTCCCATATTTCTGTAGTGTTGTCAACAATATAAGCTTTTGTTTGTTTATTTTCACAACAATGCATTATGCATACCATATCTAGGTGCAAGACTTCTATACTGAGAGATGTAGTCTCCTATTTCTGCAGTGAGCACAGAAATATAATACATTGTATACTAATTTATATAGTGAGGCATTGTGGGCACAGTACATAGCCGATTTGTCTGTCTAAAACTAAAAACTGACAGTGTCCCTTTAATAACTTTATTGCCCTGGTATGATGTCACAGGGGTTGCAGCACTGAGAAAAAAGGGGCGGGTTATACAAATGAAGCAGAGCACTGAAATAAAAATATTTTTTTCATGGAAAATAGCATTATTTTGCAGTTTGAATGGTAGGAGACTGATTCACAACTCCTACAGGTTACTCCTCCCATTTGCTATGGCAAACTTGCACCTTTACTTTAAAGTGTACCCATGCTGTACAACTATATGCAATATTAGTGAGCCTACACTGGTTACACAACTGGGTACTCAGTAACTTGTGTGGATCTTCTTAAAAGGTTGGAAGAGGAATCACACTGGCTGGCACCAATTGTTGAACGGTAGCACCTTCAGTGCAGGACAGCAAGATCAATACTGCATTGAGAACTGTGGTGTGGTGTGTGGGCTGCATGCGACAGCTATGTCTGGTAGAGCATTTTTTATACAGCCCAGGAAAGTGTTTATTTTGTCTGCACCTACTCAAGGCATGTGAGGCACAGCCATTAATGATGGGCTGGGCCTATCCAGGACAACTGAAGACTGCTTCACTCATACAGCTACCTCATACTGCCAACTAATCTGCCATTATTCCATTAGGGTTTGTAGTCCAAATGAAGATGTGTTTTCTGTTTGTATTCATTTGTCTTCTGCAGTCTATTCAGAGATAAGTGAATACTTACTGGGGGTTCTATAGTCAGAGTGTTGGTTCACATTTGAGGTGACTGCAGTGGGGAGGTAGGGAGTTACAGCATCCCAGGGGGGTTGTACCACTCTTTCACCAGCCCCACTATAATCAAGAACCCTAGAATTTTGCTATTCTGAGGCCATGGAATTTTCTGCAGACCTTGCAGCCCACCACAGAATATTTGCAAAGCCACTGAATATCTTTTTTTTCCAGTGATTTCGCATTAATATTTATACATTTTTTTCACAACACTTGGTTCCCTTCTCCTTTTTTATACAAAATCCCATCTTTGTGCTCAGCATGTAATGTTATCAATTACATCACATCATATTTTAGCTAATGACAGGGCTGTATTCTGCCACAGAAATAAAGAATTCATGCTCTGGTTAAAAGACTTGCTGAAAACAGACTTCATCTAATGAAGGGCAGCTTTCACCACTAAACGATCTTACATCTGCATGAGCCTTCCTTCCACAAGCATGATGGTGAAACTCCTGTGTTAGAACCAGAATTGTAAGTGCTTCACACACAATATAAACTCTCTGCCGTTTTATTTCATCCTTACTAGGACTGTGCAAAACAAAAAATATTTTGGGAAAAATGCACACAAATACTGCACTTTTTCCAAATAAAAATATCACTATTAAACATTTGTGTTAGACAACAAAAAGTATCATTAGACCTGAGCTGAGGCTCAGTCGCGCATGTGGCTACTACTGATCATTACATGAATGCAGTTTTTATTAATAATAAACCACAAAATTGATTGCTATCTCTCAACTCCCTGATCATATTAACAACAGAAACAAGTCTCAAATGTAAAAACAAATTTTGAAAATATAACCATGCAGACAGATACAGATAGAAATACCAATACAAATACCAGACACATAAATACAAATACCAGACACACAAATGCAAATACAGATACAGATACAAATACCAGACACACAAATACAGATACAAATGCCAGATATACAAATACAGATACAAATACCAGACATGCAACTACAGATACAAATACAAATAGCAGAGACACAAATACAGATACAAATACGAGACACTCAAATACAGATACAAATACAACTACAGATACAAATACCAGACATACAAATACAGATAAAAATACCAGACATACAGATACAGATACAAATACCAGACATACAAATACAGATACAAATACAAATACCAGAGACACAAATACAGATACAAATACCAGACATGCAAATACAGATACTAATACAAATACAGATACAAATACCAGACATACAAATACAGATACAGCTACAAATAGCAGACTTACAAATACAGATACAAATACAAATACCAGAGACACAAATACAAATACAAATACCAGATACACAAATACAAATACTAGACATACAAATACAGATACAAATACCAGATATACAAATACAGATATGGATACAAATACAGATACAGATACAAATACCAGACATACAAATACAGATACAAATACAAATACCAGAGACACAAATACAGATACAAATACCAGACATACAAATACAAATACTAGACACACAAGTACAGATACAAATACTGATACAAATAGCAGACACACATGTACAAATACAGATACAAATACCAAGCACACAAATACAAATACAGATACAGATACAGATACAGATACAGATGCCAGACATACAAATACAGATACAAATACCAGGCACACAAATGCAGATACAGATACAAAATACAAATACAGTACCAGGCACGCAAATGCAGATACAAATACCAAACATACGGATACAGAGTTTTATTCATTTATTTCGAAAAGTTTCACCAGGAAAGACCCACTGAGCTGCAATAGCTCATTTCTAGGTGCGTCCTGGGGGAAGTGGAAGAGGGGATACATTATTGATACAGAATCAGATAGAAAATGTACATAGAGAAAGGCTATACAGAAGAGCAAGGCAACAAAACAAATACGAGATACAAATACAAATACCAGGCACACAAATACAGATACAAATGCCAGACATACAAATACAGATAAAGATGCAAATACAAATAATAGTCACACAAATGCAGATACAAATATCAAACAAACACATACAAATAACCAGACATACTGTACACATATAGATACAAATAACAGGCATACACATACAGATACAAAAACAGATATGGATACAAATACAAATATCAGACATGAAAATACAAATACAGAAATAAATACCAGATACACAAAAGCAAATATCAACCTCAGCCATCTGGAGGCATTGTCCCCTTTTCCTCCCCAGAAGAGCCAACCATGCAATGATGCACATATTCCTCACTATGTGTGGCCATTCATGCATCTTGGAGCATTCCTCTCCTTGCTGCCAATCCCAAATATGACAACACCTAGCCTCTGCTAGGGGGCAATCGTGTTGAGGAACATAAGACCTTGACAGAGAGAGCTGTCTGATGGATGCTCAATCGCTTTTTCCTGGTCAGCTCCCTGATGTCCTGAGCTCATTCCTGAACTCAGGGCATCACTAGCGGTAGCTGCTCCACTGTGCCAGCAGGCTGGCTGATTTCAGGTTACTTTAAGGCACAGGCAACTGGGTACCTTAACTAACAGTCATTTATTTACAACTGCTTCCACTCCCTGAGGAAGAGGCAGAACACAGTAGGTACTATGATATTTGATAACTTGTACTATTAGCCAATAAACATTTACATTCTCAAGTTATTATACTGGAGCCAACTTAAATGAATATTTGACAACAGCATAGGCCTGTTAAATAAACACTGAGGCCCAGATATTCAAAAGGGTTGTGCATGGCGCAACAGTGTTGTACCATACGCAACCCACTGATGCGCCCCGGTGCGTTATTCAAAAGGGAAAAGTGTGTGGCAGAAATCCTGATGCGCCGGAGCACATCAGTAATGTATGCAGGCGTAGGTGGTGGGGGTGTGCCCATGCATACCCTGCACAGCCCGATATTCAGCCCGGGATGTGCAGAGCCATGCATGCGCAACCCCTACCTGCACCAGCACAAAGTTGATCCAAAAAAAAAAGGAACAACGGATGGCCACCTACAGGTGAGCTGCCACATTGCAGGGTGCAACACGGCAGCTGACACCTGTGGGTGGCCATCCGAGCTCCCGCTGCACCTGGCGGCGTCCCCCATGCCCGATCACGGGCATCTGTATTAAAAATACAACTACGTCCAATATCCCTGGTGGTCCAGTGTAATGCTATCTGCCCGATCGCAGGCATTTGTATTAAAAAATAGAACTATGTCCAATATCCCTGGTGGTCCAGTGGACCGCTGACTGCCCGATCGCAGGCATTTGTATTAAAAAATAGAACAACATCCAATATCCCTGGTGGTCCAGTGGACCGCTGACTGCCAGATCACGGGCATTTGTTAAAAATAAGAACAATGTCCAATATCCCTGGTAGTCCAGTGGACTGCTGACTGCCCGATTACGGGCATTTATAATAGAAAAATTAATAATTCCAATATCCCTGGTGGTCTAGCGGTACCCCCTCCCCACCGCCCACTGAGCCCCATCGTCCCACTCCCCCCCGGTCAGCCGGCAGGCGGCAGCACCCCACCCGCCTGTCACCCCACCACCCGCTGACTGACACTGTCGGTAGGGCTGTACGTCCATTGATCCATAGCGTGAGCCAATGGGCGTGCAGCCCGTACTGTACTACACATTCCAGATACACGAATGACTTTCAGCGGTCCACTGGACCACCAGGGATATTGGACATTGTTCTTATTTTTAACAAATGCCTGCGATCGGGCAGTCAGCGGTCCACTGAACCACCAGGGATATTGTACATAGTTATATTTTTTAATACAAATGCCCGTGATCGGGTTATGGGCGTACGTTGCCGGGCCGTAGGTTATCCCATCGCTGCCTGGCAGGGTGCCAGGTGCAAGTCATCGGGGGATCGGTGCACCTGCATGCAAATGGAGCCATACGACATGCAAATGGCTCCCATTTGCGCCTTGCATACATTATGGCCCCATTTGCATGTCAAGTTTTGAATATCACGGTTGCTGTGCATAGCACAATGGAACTTGCGCTAGCACATCCCCATGCTCCACTCTGGACACTTGCGCTGGTGCAGTGCCACTGCGCCATGCACACTGCGGGTGGCCAGGGTGCGATATTCAATGCTGCTGAGCCATGGCACAGCTCCGTTGAATATCGACCAGTCCACACCCCTGCGCAGCCAAGTTGAGCTGTGCCCAAGCTTGCACCACAGCCTGGCGCAGTTTGAATATCTGGGCCTTACTGTGCACGTAATATTTGTGCCTTTTAAGTATAGGTAAACCCTCTGAAATGAATACCTGGTGAAAGGAATTAGCCTGTTGTTTTAAAACAATAAATGAAAAATGCAAAGAAAAATATAAAAAATACAGAATTTGATAGCAGAAGGAGGCTGAAGGTCCATCAAGTCCAATGTTTAGGTCTGTTGAAAGAACAGACCCAGTAAATAATTTTTTTGTACACATGTTTTTGCCAGAGTTATTGACTTCCTTCCCTCTGGAATAGCATTTCCCAACAAACCTGTCTTTCTCCTTCCTTCCTCACCCTTAAACGTCTACTCAAACCACCCCCTGCTACTTCCTCTACCTGCCCTCCCTCCTAGTACTCTCTCACCTCTAATTTCATGTTCACCTCTATTCTCTGTATACAACCATGTAAATATTGTTTTGCAGTTATTTGACTTAATCATTGTATAAATTGTCCTTTTCTACCATGTAAAAATAGTTATATTTTATTACAATAACTGTCATTGCTGTATTCTTTTTCCTCTGTACCCCCTCCCCCTGGGTCATACCTGGAAACGAGCTTTTGCTCATGGTGCTTTTTCCAGTTAACAACTTTTAAATAAATAAATAAATAAATGTACCCCCTTCCTTCTCAAGGGAGACCTTATGGGCCCAGGACCAGAGCCACCACACAATCTACGGTGACCCAGTGGCAAGTAAGGTTGTTGGAGCCCATGCCTTGAAGGCATCTGGGAGGGCACCTGCACTTTCACAGACTTAATGGATAAGTAAGCCACAACAGTCTGCAATACCTGAGAAAGACAAGTAAAATTCAACAAAGATGTTCTCTAGTTAACTGTGAAATCAAAACAGAGTACAGTACATAGGTTTATGAGATTACTGTATACCCTACACTGAATATCTGCTCTTCTTGATAACGTTTTCTAATGTGACAAGTTCATTTTTCCTTAACTCAAGAACTGGGAGTGTGGACCACAGCGTAGAAAGAAGCTGTATGAGGCTGTGGTACTGTTCCACCCAATAAAGATTTTCACTTCAGTAGTAATAATTCTTATTTCTGAAGGGCTAAAAGTCTTTGGTTCAATGTGGGGGAAATAGCTCCTCCCACATCCTCCACTTATGCCAGCCACTTCTGTTAGCTCCACTTGGAGCATTTCAGAATTGGGTATGGCTCTGCCTCCTGGGGAGTCTTGTGTTGCTGGGTTTCACTCTCCTGACTGCTTGTCTGGCTTGACTGCAGTTTTTTTGTCCTCCCTTGGGAAACTGTCACTGGATAAAGTAGCAGCCAATCTTCTGTTGCGGTGCCCTGCGGACTCTCCTGGTCCTGCTCTGTCTCCATTCTTCTGTTTCTGGCTCTTCCCTCTGTGGCACCTAGACCCTTCCTGCTGCTGGCAGCTTCTTCTCACCACCTCATGCTCCACAGTCTATTTTGTGCTTCTCTGCCTAGAACCTGCCTGCTTGTCTTATCCGCTAACTCCGTGCTAGGCTGGCTGCCTCACTGCTTGGCTGCAGGTCATCCCTTGCTGCATTCTTGGGCATTCTTGGCTTCCCTGCTAGCAGCCACTCCATTGCTTAGCCGGCACTTCAGGGGTGTGACATCACCTTCCATGTCCGGCTTCTAGCTCTGTGCAAGCTACGTACAATCCATAAACAGTTTGCGGAGGCCTTCACTACAATATCAGTCAGTGCTTCTGTGATCTCTGCAGTCAATCAATATCTCAGTGCCTCCAGTTTCTGTTTGCTCTGCCATAGTTTGCTGATGATTTTTCTTATATTTGGGCTATTTCTGGACACTCACTCTTTTACATTATTTGCCCTCCCTTCATAGAACCATTACTTTTAACTGCCTACATGGTGCACTAGGCATTCTGGTCTTTGGCTCTGTTATTACAGGCCTGTGCTATGCCATTTCTTGCTCAATTGTTGTGAGGTATGCTGTCCATTCTATGCCGAGTGTGCCCTTTGGGTTTGCTTTTCCACTTTCACGCACATGTTCTAGCCTTTGGACCTCCTCCAGCCTGCACCCTCTTGCATTCTGCTTCCTGTTGTTTTCCGAGGGTACATGAGTGCTCTGAATGTCCATTTCTGTTTCCTTTTGCAGCTGCCCAGTGCTGGGTTTTTGCTGTGCTCTGACTTGCTTGTTCTTGTCCTCCTGGTTATTGTTCCATGACCTCTGTCCCTGGTTCTGCCTGTCTGGTGTTGAGCTTTGGCAGGTTTGCTCATCTGCTGAGGTTGGGAGTCCTGCTCCTCCATTGTTTCCATCATTTCTGCACATCATGGTTTGTCCACCATCACCCTGCAACTCCATCCCTGGCTCTGCCTGTCAAGTTATCAAGTGCAGGTGGGCTTGTCCAATCTCAAGGGTTGTAAGTCATGCTCCACCATTCTCCATCTTAGTTTGTCCACCATCATCCTGCAGCTCTGTCCCTAGCTCTGCCTGTTGAAGTACTGAGTGAAGGTAGGCTTGTCCTATCTACCAGGGTTGGGAGTCCTGCTCCACTGTTTTTCCCTCTTGGTTGGTCCACCATCATTCTACTGTTCTGTCTTTAGCTCTGCCTGTGGAATCTCCATCAGCTTTCTCCACCAGCCGGAGTTGGGAGCTATCCAACGGATTACTGTTGCTTTGTCTTATTGAACTTTTGGACTTCCATTTGCTCTACTCTGGATCTACTCGGTGCTGACCTCATCCAGATGACTACTGCTTGTTGTACTGAACTCTTGGTTTCTATTGCTGCCTGGTCTCTGTTGCTCTGCTCATGGTTCCATGTTTTTCTTATGGTGGGGACTTGGTGTCTCAGCAGCTCATTATGGTTCTGGGTAGCGGGTGTCTACCTTTTGTTTGTCCTTTGGCATGTCCTGCTCTTGGCTGTTCCTTGGCTTGGATTTCCTGCTCTGTGTCAAGACTATATTCGCATCACCTCCTATCTGTACTTCTGAATCTGTCTCATGTTCCTGCATTACTTTAGCTTCCACCTTCCTATTTACTGCCTCTGCCTTCTTGGCTTTTTGGAGTATCCTCTCCTTCCTTGCCTTCAGCCTGGATCTGGAATGCCTCCTGGGTGTCCTTCTTCTTCTTTTCTTTTCTTTTTGGGCTTTCAAGTGAGCCACCATCCAGTGCTCAACCATCCATTAATTTAATTCCCTGGTTCCATCCTTGCATCAGGATTCCAGTAACCATACCTCTATCCTACTATGTCTCCTCCATCTGGTGCTCAAATCATCTGTGGAATTACATTTCCATCTACCTCTCAATCATCTGGATATTCCTCCAACTCAGACTTTTCCTTCAAATATAAGGATTGACCATCTTACATCATTGAAGATTCAGAAGACAAATAAATCCACATCCTCCATTCCATTATGCCATTTCCACAGCAGATAATTACCATTTCATTAATCAGAAGATTATAAGATTCCTCATAGTAATACATAGTGAACTCCTTAAACTTGAACCAATTGACTATATTCAAACATCCAGAATTTCAGCACATTGTCCAGCTTCTCTAATTTATGTATCCTGGATATCCACCATTATCATCCTTAACCAATCTCAGAAAACCTTACCAACTCTTCAAACTCCTTGATCTAATCAAAAGTCCTCATTATTCCATCCATCCTCCCAATTCTGAAGATCCATCAAGGTATCCCTTTATATCATCACTCATATTTCAGTACTGAGCTTCCAGCCATAGGGTTCATACTCCTCCACTGTTCAAATCCATCTCATCACACGTATGCCTTCAAAACTTTAATACCAAATACCTCAGTGAAATCCTGGACATTGTTTAAACCAATCTTTTTATTTCCAGATGGACATTCATCCAACTTGGATTTTGTTTCAATTTCCAGAATCAACCATATTACCCTTACCAACAAGATTTAGAGGATAAGCCTCTTCAGCTTAAACAGAACCGAAACTCAGCCCAAATCATTTAGGGTTATCTCCTCGTAGATTGCCCGGAGGATGGGTAGGTCAGTAGTCAAGGGTCTCAGAGGTTCCTCCACTGGGGGGGGTTCCTCTCCTGTGTGCTACTGGGCACACTCTTCATGAGGTGGAGAAGGTAATCTCAAACTGTTGGCAATCTTTTGGGGCCTTCTAGTCGATACACCTACTCAGCATGCCTACCAATGGTGGAAATATAGACAGGCCAAACTCTAGGGTCATAAACTTCAAACTCATAAATATACACAAGCACCACTCTATGCACCAACCATTGAATGGAAGTGCTAAAAGCCAGTGGTTCAATGTGGGGGAAACGGCTCCTCCCACCTCCCCACTTAAGCCTTCCCATTCCGTTAGCTCTGCTTGGAGCATTTCAAAATCACCCACCATCCTCCCCTGCCTTCTCCACCTCTGGCAGTCTTCTCATCCTTGCAGCCAGGCCTTCTGTTCCCAACACCTACCCAGCATTCCCACCAAGGGTGGGAATAGAGAAAGACAAAACTCCAAGTTCAGAAACTTCAAGTTCATAAGTATACACGTGCACCACACTATGCACCAAATATTGAAACAGAGTCAACCCCTGCAGGCTCTATGCATTTACTGTACAAAAAAAAGCAAAAAAAAAAAAACCAGCAGGTATACTGACAATAAAAATGAATAAAATAAACAATAAATATGCAAATTAAAAATGAAACAATAAACAACTACATATCTATAATACATATTGTAGCCATGAGACAAGTGCAATCCTCAGCAGGACAGCGACATTTCGGTTGTCCTCTCCCTTCCATACAGGTCAGTGCAGTCCTCATCAGGACAGCAACACTTTGGTTGTCTAATCCCTTCCATACAGGTCAGTCTCAAACCACATCAAGACCTTTTCCGAGCCACACTACTATCCATTTTGTCCAGCAAATTGGATTATGTTCCCTTTATATAATCAAAGGAGTGCTTTCAACCAATGAGAACGCTAATTTTCTCTGTGCATGAGACTACCTTATTCTGTAAAGTGTCTCATGTGCAGGTGCCCTGGAAACTGGCTCATTCACAGGACTTTTTTCAAATTTTTTATATATTTTTGATCAACCTTGATCAATACAGTCAGCATCACTTATAATGTCTGCCCTTATAGCAGATAATTGCTTATAGTGGATATTTTTCAGTTAACCAAACCGCACCACATATTCATAATGTTAAACACATGGATTATAATGACCTATACTCACTGCACTTAGCAGTTGCCCCAACCATCAGTACTACAGTTGTGTGAAATTTAAAAATTTCACCCAGCAAAATATTTTGTGTAATTCACGCATTACGTGAAATATTTCAGAGGGTGAAATGTGAAATTTCACCCACCGGACTGACAGAAATTTCACCCACAAAGTGATGAAATTTGCTGCTCGCTGATGAAATTTCACATCCACAGGCAAAATTTTGCCATCCGCGAGTGAAATAAAAGATTTCCAAAGACCTTCTCTCTCTGGTGTCTAGTGGTCTCCCCCAACCCCCAGCCACTCCTCAGCCCAAATTATTCTCCCTGGTGTCTAGTGGTCCCCCAACTGATCCCGCGTAACTGAATAGACCTCCCAGTTACCCTGGCCCCTCCTTATCCTTTGTAAAAAAAATTAAACCCACACCCCTGGTGTCCAGTGGTCCTCCCATGGCTGCTGGCCCAACTTATTCTCTCAGTGTCTAGTGGTGCCACCTCCGCCGATCACCGGCCGTAATTGAATAAAGCCCCCCCTCACCCCCCATTACCCTGGCCCTCTCATTTCATTTTATTAAAAAATAGACAAATAAAACCCACACTCCCTGGTGTCTAGTTGACCCCCCACCCTGTCATCATGAGCTAGCACCCACCCCACTCCTCCCTGTACACTGATCAGGCCACCAGCACAGCCCTCCACTCACCTCCATGGCCAGCAGCCCAACTGAGCATGACTGAGCGCTTGAATGAATGAGTGCTTGCAGCCTGCATCGCTCACATATGTTGTGCAGCATGGCACATGTGGTGAAGACTCTGCACACCTTCCCAGGTGATAGCATCATTGTCCTACCCGTATGGTCCAGGCAGTGGAACCACATCTTCATGAAGCCAATTGTGCATTCCATGATGTGCTGGCCCTTGCATGGGTGTGGTTGTAGGCCTCCTCCAATGGGTGCTGCAGTGCCAGGTAGGGTGTCATGAGGTATGTCCACAAGGGATAGCCACTGTCACCTGTGGGGGAATACATGTACAGCATCAGTATGGGAGCATTGCACACAGGGTGCATTGTGGATATGGCGCACCACAGATATACATACATACCCAGGAGCCAGCTGGATCCCTCACCCAGTGATGCAAGGTGCCTCTTCAGGCCTATGTTATTGAAGATGTAGGAGTCACAGCACAAACCAGAGTACTTGGCATGTACATTGGTCAGTATGCCCCTTGCATCACACACGACCTGGCAGTTCACATTGTGAAAGCCCTTGCAGTTCCTATATGCATCCTCATCCACTGGCGGCAATAGGATCACTAAGTGGATGCAGTTGACAGCACCGAGCATACCATAGGCATCGTGGAATCCCTGCACCACAGTCCTCACCTCCCAAGGTGACATGTGAAACAACATGTGCCTGCCCAGGTGACCCACCAGGGCATTGGTTACATTGTGCAGGGCCTGGGACATGGATGACTGACTGACACCTGCGACAATGCCCATCACCCTCTGGAAGGATCCTGCTGCATAGTACTGCAGGGCACACATGACCTTTATCTCCACGGACATGGCCCATGACCTGAGGGTCTGTGGCCATACCTAGTCTTCCACAAGCCCACATATGTAGTGGAGTATGGCATGGTCCACATGGAATTGCTGGAGGCATTCAGCATCCCCCAGCATGTGGGCCTGCAGTGCATCAGAGAACACGTGTGGGTGTCGGTGTTGCTGTGCCTGACGCTGCCTGTCCAGCATGTCCTCGATCAGTAGGACATTCAGCAAAGCACCAGAGCACATTGTCTGTATGTCAAAATCCTTCTGGTAGCCCCTCCAGTCTCTTGAGTCACAGTCATCATCAGAGGTGGTGTCAGGCATGGTTGCAGGATGTGGACATGTGCCTTTTAAGGGGTGGGGCACGTCACATGCAGTGGTAGTGCTGTTAATATGTATAGCATGCCACATGTACATGTCTGACCTCCACTGAGTAGTAGTGATGATGGTGCATGCAGACATAGCCCAGACTGATATGCCTGTGGAATATGGCCTACATAGGTGTCTCATCCATGTGTACATGACCTCGTACCAGGGTGCACTCTTAGTGGGGAATGTCTGGGAGGTGGTGCAGAAACTGTCAGTAAGTGTGGTCCACCTTTCTGTTGTTGTGCATGGCCCCCTGTGTGTTGTCCTGCTAATGTGTGCCGTTCCAATGTGTGTTATTGGACCTGCCAGGGAAACCATTGAGGATGGTCTTTGAGAAGCTGGATCTGGAGGACAGTGTCCTTGTCGAGGTCATTGCCTGTTGACAATGGAATAAGCAGTAACCCCTAGACACACTGAACTACCTGATCCACAGAAACACCCCCACATGCTATGGTTTCCAGGGAACTCAACATGTACCTATGGGCTATCCAGGAACCATTGCAGGTGGGTGTTGTGCAGGGTGCATGCCTGTGTGGGTGGGGCTTTGCTGCATGTGTGTGCCTCTCCCTGTCACTGACACATGTCACCCTTTTCCTTCTTCTCATTTCAGCATTTCAGGGGTATAGGGGACCTGTGTGATGTATCCTCCTTGTGGAGCATGACTTCTCAGACACCACCCCCCTGCCAGCCACCAATGACACCTCGGATTCATCTGCAGATGACTAGCATGCCTCCCCCTCCACATACCTGTTTCCCTTGTTGCCCTACCTGTCCTCAGTATCATCCCCAGAATACAGTGGTTTTGCATAGTTGCTTAATAAATGCAGTTCTATTTGCAATGTATTGTGTTATTGACCCTGTGTTGCATGGCTCCTGTGTGGAATGGCAGTGCATTGCGTGCTGTTTGCGTGTGTCATGTGCTGGTGTGCAGCTGTGTGTGCATGCCACCTTGGCATGTTGGGGTACACCTGCAGCCATGTGTGCCATGCTGGTCAGCTGACAGGTGCAAGTGTGCTGGTTGTGGGCATGGGCTCGTGACGTCTGCATGTGCCGTTTCCTTTCAGACTGTGGACCGGTCAGCGGGTGGACCTCTCTGTGGTGCATGCCATTCCCTTTGGTGTCTGTCATGTGATGCTGTGGTACATAGCCTCCTGGTGTGCATGCACATGCACTGCATGTGGCTTCTGGGTGTCTGAGGGGGGCCGCATGTGCCACCCCTTCTCCTGTTGCATCCGATGTGTGGTGATGTTCTATGTGCTGTATTGTGGTGACATAGGTGGGCAGCTGTCCATGTCTGCCGTGGCATTCAGTGTCCAAAGTTTGTACTGGGCTGGGGGGACTTGTGTCACCATTGGACTGCTCCCATGAATGGTCCCTGGGGTGGGCCACATGTGTATGGCCATCTGTGTGGTCATCTGTGGTGTTGTACCATGGTGTCATGGACGTTGCTGTGCTCCCCTTTGCTTTGGGGTCCCCCTGTGACTCCTGGTCAGTGTATCTGTTGTGTCCTGCGGCATGCAGTCCCTCCCATGGCAACCACACTGCACATTGTTCTACGTCATGCAATGTTTACTGTATGGGACCAGTTTACCTATTTCAGGTTTAAGTGCCCTGTCCCATACTTGGCTCCCTGTGGTTATTGGTGCCCTGCCCTTGTGCTACAGTGGCCACAGGTGCCGGCAGGTGCAGGCCTTCAATTCAGGGGTTGTGCACATGGATTATGCCTACCTCAGAGCCACATAGTCGGCCACCTGTGTATGTCTGTGGCATCATGATGTATGCCACTTTGTACATGCGTGAGCGGCGGGACACATGGGTCACCTCCACAGCCATGCCCCTATGTGCATGTGGATCTCTCACCCCCTACATGTTCACATCCAATGTCTGTACAGCTGTATTTGCACCATTGGTGCATGCTGTACACATGTCCCATAAATGCCTGTTGTGTATATTACTCTGCGTGCCTGGCTTTCGCTATGTGCATAACACTTATGCACATTTTTGAACAGGCCCCAATATACAAGAACAGCGACTAGCAGGTCATTAAAGAGAAGCTGATACTTTTGGGAAAACTTTGGAAAGCATAATATTAAGACACAATTCAGCTTGCACTTCATATATCTTGTATAGCTTTCTCTTCTCCATTATTTATTACTGAAGAAATTACCACAAAAACAAGATCTTTGTCCCTTAGAGTTCATCTGCCTCTATAGCTTAGTCCCTACTTGCAATCACAATGCTGTGTTGTGACATCACAGTCTCTTGCCATGGGAATAACTGTGATGTCACAATTTGGGCATTATGACATCAGGTTGGGAAGAAGCAATAGGAGTTGATGAACGCTCAAGGAACAGCTGTCCTGTTTTCAAGCATATAACCTCAATAAAAAGCAAAAGGGATAAGAACTACAGAGTTAGTAGGAAATATAAGCTGCACTGTGCCCGAGTATTATGTTTTTCAAAGTTCTTCTTGAGTCGTCAGTGGCTGTTTAACAGAAACTATGAAAGCTTGAGATTTAAAAAGCTAAAATAGCTATCAAACAAGCATTAGCAGCCCATGCCTGTAAAGGAAATAGTAAAATCATTTACAGTTATATAAATTCCTTGGAAAAAACAAAACGATTCCAGAACAAATGGTTTGATGCCTTTTATTGGACCAACAAGGATGTTACAAAAAGTACAGGGACCTTTAGCTTTCAGACTAACAAGTCCTTCTTCAGAAGCCTAATGAGAGTTATTTAGAAAATCCCATATTATTAACACTTAGAACATGCAGAAAAAAACAAATAATTCTCATTGGTTTAAAACAGGCCTTCAGAAATAATTAAAGTGACATTGGAGAGCTTGAATATCTAAAGAGTGATTTCAGCTGAACCAAACTTAAAGGTCAAATGTTGTCCATAGATAATAGTAGGCAGAGAATTCAACCCACATATATTATACCACGTATCAGTCTAATGGATAGAAAAAACCCTTAAGATTCTCTGCTCACTAAATCACACATCAAGTGAAGAAACCTCCCAAAGAAACATACGTCACGAGTGAGGTAACAGTCCATCAGTAAACTCCAGCTTCAAATCTGCTCAGAACTCTGTTTGTGAATAGAGCCTATGATAGTAAAATGACCCTAGATAAAACAACTGCATGTCAAAATGTAACATATTACCAAGTACAAAAAAACTAATAAAAAATAAGCCCCCAAATTGCAACACAGAAATTATCTTTACCTGGCATATAGTATGATGAAAGTGATGTTTACCCCAAGTGAGTAAGTGTATCACACTGATGAATGTACAGCTGGCTGGAGATCTAAATAACTCTCATTAGGCTTCTGAAGAAGGACTTGTTGGTCTGAAAGCTAAAGTTCTTTGTTCTTTTTGTAACATCCTTGTTGGTCCAATAAAAGATATCAAACCATTTGTTCTGGATTTGTTCTTACTACGACCAATACAGCATTAAACATTTTGTTTGAAAAATATATATATAAGGCTGCCCACTTACAACACAAAACAACTCTACTAGTGATCATAAAGATGGCAAATTTATTAAATGATAATTTTTGTAAGGCCTTCATTACCCAAAGCTCAGTGCAAAAATCAGCAAACGTCATGGGTACTATAGGGATTACTTTCAGTGTTGATGAAATCAACAACAAACTCAATAATATAAAACCTGGCTTTTCCCCTGGACCCAATGAAATAACAGGAGATATGATTAAAAGCATGAATAAACACCTTATACTCCCACTGAAGCTAATCTTTAACAGTAGTATACAGGTGGGGCATATACCAAATGACTGGAGAAGGGCTAATTTGATGCTTCTTTTTAAAAAGGCAGATAAAGGGGACATGGATAATTACAGGCCCATCAATCTTACTCCTGTTTTGTGCAAAATAATGGAAGGGGTTATTAAAGATAGGTTGACAGCTGTGCTTGGAAATTTTGATAAAAATCAGCATGATTTTTCTAAGGGGAGATCATGTGCCACCAATCTACAGTACTTTGCTTCTATGAACAAGTAAGACATAACATAGATTAAAAAACTCCTTGTGACATAAATTTTTTACATTTTAAAAAGGCTTCCAACTTTGTCCCTTATTGAGCTCTCATCCAAAAACGACATGCCCTGGATATCCACCTTGGTTATGTTACCTGAGCTTAAGCAACAAGTAGTTATTGATGGTTATTACTCAGATTGAAGACCAGTATCCAGTGGCATCTCTCAAGGGTCAGTATTAGCCCCTTTAATTTTTCAATTTTTGAAATTGTTATAACTGATTTGTCATCAAACTTGTATAATTGGGTCTTCAGATATACAAATGATTGCAAAATCAGTGGCCCCTGCAGCAATCCAGAAGATATAAACCAACTACAAAGGGATCTGAACAAACTCTTGAGTTGTACAAACATTTGGGGCATGTTTTTCAACATAAATGCGTTATCCATTTTGGTTCTCATAATCCTGAGCATGGTTATATACTAAATGGACACTTGCTAAATAAATCCCAGCATGAGAAAGATTTGGGGATCATAACATCAATTGACTTCTCTTTTGATAAACAAATAATGGAAAATCTTAATAAAGAAAATAAAGTTTGGGGGTCAGCCAGGCGTAACATAAAATCTAGAGACAAATCAGTCCTTCTTCTAGTACATAGGGCCTACATTCACCCACTTCTAGACTTCTCACAACTCTGGTCACCTTACACTAAAAAAAAAAATAGAGATTGCACATACAGAAAAAATTAAAAAAAAAGGAACCAAATAAATGCAAGGGGCCAGAAATTTCACTTATGAACAAAGACTTAAAAACTTTGGCCTCATGTCCTTAGAAACTAATAGGTCACAGAGCAACCTTGTCTTAACATGTGAAGTAATTAGAGATCAATACCTTATGTTTGAGATGGGTCTAGATTTCAGACAAATAAATGTCAATACCAGGGGACACCCTTTGCAGTTGGGACAAACTAGCTTCTTTTCAACAAAGTTGGCAAATTTCTTTTCACAAAGGATTATCAAACCATGAAATTCATTGCCAACAGATGTGGTTATTGTGACTCAAAACTTAGGTTTAAAAATAGATTCGACAATTTTATGCTTTCTAATTAAACTCTATGCTAGTACGGGTAAATGATAGGAGCTCTATATGGGCAATAGTCTTTTGCTCCTTCGCCTTTCCTTAGTGATCCCTAATGATCCTTAGCAGGTGGCACACAGAAATACAATAATCAAAAGGAAACAGATTTATATGGGGGAGCATGAATAAGTATCTGGGTAGGGGACTAAAATAGACAATCGAATTGCATATGGTATTGCAACCCCACTACAGTGGAACAGCACCTCCCACCACTAGCTCAGTACCAAATAACCCACTTACTGGTGCCCCAATGTGTATGATATATCCCCAGTCTCTAGGACCCTGAGTCTTTTTTCCTTTTCTACTATAGAGTTTTTTCTTTGGCCCCCCACTCTGCTCCTTCTGATGGCACCCCTCACCCCCACCACTGTACTTCTTAGGGACATACAGGATAACCAACACTTACCCGAAACATTATGTGATTACGTGGAGCCTGGCTTTCCCTATCAGTCATGTGAGAGCCTGCTGGATGTGCTGGCATTGCATAGCAGATAAAGGATGTTTTTCTCTGGTTTTCTCCCCATGGGTATCAGCATGCATGTATATCATGGTGCCCATGCATGCTTGGTGTCCAGTGATTGGCCCTCTCCCTTCTATGTGTGCCTGTTTGTGCTGCCTCCTTACCCCACCAGGTAGCAGTCATGTAGTGAGACACAACACTCCTCCTTCCCTGTGGGAGTAGAGATGTCCTTGGGATACTCAATCCTCCCTTCTCTAACTGGGCCCTAAGAGGCCTGAGTCCAAACCCAATATAGATCACCAGCTTGGAATCTTGAACCTTTACTCTGCCCACACTAATTGGAGAATTATGGTGCTGGCCAGGTGATGACACATGGTGCATTGCTGAGTTTTGCAGTGAGTGATGGACAAATGGAATAGACTGCCCAGAGAAGTGATTGAAGCTAAGACTGTGATAGGGTTTAAACTTGGGTGGGACTGATATAAGGGAATAGTGGGATATGCAGGCAGAGAAAGGGAAAGGATTCCTGGCAAAGAGGGTTATTGGATCATTAAATCCAGCCTGCTATTGGGCTGAGCATGGAGCTAGGCATTGGCAGACTGAATGGATCTATGGATCCTTTTTGTTGTTAATTTTTTTTTGTTATTATTATAATTATATATCCAAAAAAAACACCATATCCTCCAATATACAGTTACATGAATTCTTAAAGGAGAAAATAAATATCATGTTGTCTGAGGTATTATACAATGAAAGTAAAGGGAAAGATACAGGATGAAGAAAAAAAGCAATATGTAGTTGTACAATCTGTATAATTGAGAGAGAATAACACAATATATGGCTCAAGGGGTAGAAGGAGTAGATTCAAACAAGAGATATGAGCAGTCATGATTGTACAATATTATACTATAATTTAATACAGGTATATATAACATTGTATAGAGGAGGGAAAAAGGAGAAGATATCTAAAAAAGTAAAGAGAAGAAAGGAAGAAAGGGGAGAAGGAAAGGATATAAAAGGGGAGAGGGAAGGGAGAATAAAAAAGGACAGAAGAAACAGAAGCAAGATACCGATGTGAATATATAACACCCATTGATTAAGTAGCACTAGATGTAGATGTGTTTAAATATTTAAAGTAGTCCTGACAGCATTTATTGTAAAAAATGAGTCGGTCAGAGGCTAAATGTGACATACAATCAAGGGTAGCGTGTTGAGATAAATTTTTGAGAACATCCAGGAGGGTGGGAATGATATTAGAATGCCAGTGTATTAATATAAGGTGATTAACTTGAAGGAATAGTAGGGATAACCCCCTGTTCTGTGATTGGGATAATTTATATGAGAGAAAATTGAAAATACCAAGTATGTAATGTTTTGGATCTAATGTGAAGGATAAACCAATTACTTTCATTGCAAAGAGATGTATACGATGCCAGAGTTTATATATGGAAGGACAATACCATAGGATATGTAGTAAATTGCCATTAGGGGAATTACAGCGCCAACAGCATTGTTGTTTATTAAGCCCATTTTTTGCTAAATTGTAGGAGTTCTTTACCACAAATATAAAATTTTAGTTTGTATAAGTGAACTGCGACTATCTTTGAATGATTTCTGGCAAGAAAGCCAGCAGTTATGCCATTCTGTATTGGTTATATTATAGTCTAAAAGGGTACCCCATTTATTTTTTGCAATGATAGATTGATCTGGAAGTGTGTCTCTGATGTGTTTGTAGATAACACTATTTAAGTCAGAGTTTGTTTTGATCCATTTGGAAATGGAAGTGCCATAAGAAGATTGTTGAGGGATAGTAGGAAGGTACAAATTCCATGCTGCACATAACTGTAGATACTTCCAGAAATCTTGATAAGGAAGATTCCATTGTTTGCACAAGTCAGAAAAAGATTTTAATTTGGAAGTCTGGGGTATAAGTATATCCCCCAAAAGAGAAATACCCCTGTTTTTCCAATTACAACAAAAAATAGGGTGATTATTAAGAGTGATGTTATGATTTCCCTACAGGGGAGAATATATAAGAGGGGTTGGGTTGGATTTGAGGCATTTCTGAGTCATTTTCCTGTTTAGTATGGATGCTGCTATAGTAGGATGAGATTTTAAATTGGGGGGGTAGAGGATTATAAATGAAGGAAGTGGTGATATTACCAGGACATAGAGATGCTTCCATATTAATCCACAATTGAGATTTATTGCTAGGTTTGTTAAACCACTTGACAGTTTGGGCAGTGTGGAAGGCCCAGAAGTATGCTTGGAACCAGCGGAGTCCAAAGCCCCCGTTGGACCAGTAGGAGCATAGTTTGTTATGGCTAAATCTGGGGATTTTGCCTTCCAATATAAAGTTACCAATTATATTATCCATTTTGACAAAAAAGATGGTAGGGAGGGTTAAAGAAATGTTAGAAAACAAATATAACATTGTGGGAGCTATTGTCATCTTGATAGCGGAGATTTTCCCATTAAAAGAAAGGTTAAGCTGTTTCCATCTGTCGAGAATATTTTTAATATTTGTTAGTAAAGGGGAGAGATTGATATCCCATATCTTGTCTAGTTTCAGAGTGATCTGAATTCCAAGGTAAGAGACACCCTGAGGGGCCCAATGAAAACCTAATGATGTATTCATAAAAGGTTTACAGAAGTCATTCAGTGGCATTGTTTCTGATTTATTTAGATTCAGAGCCAACCCAGAGAGTGAAGTTACTAAGTAACTTAATTAAGGGTGGTCCCGAAATTCCAAGGTTTTTGAGTAAAATGAGGAGGTCATCAGCATAGGACAGTGAGGTGTAGTGGGAGTTACCAATAGGGATACCCTGAATTGTGGAGGATTGCCGAAGAGAGGCTGAAAGGGATTCCATAGCCAGAATAAATAAGGTTGGGGATAAGGGGCAGCCTTGCCTGGTACCTCTTGCCAGATGAAAGGATGCAGATAGGGTAGAGTTAGTGAGAACCTGAGCAGAGGGATGGGTATATAGTAATTGGATCCATGAACAGAATTTATTAGTGACACCTGAATGGGATATAACATGGTACAAGTAAGTCCAGTTGAGAGAATCAAATGCCTTTTCAAAATCAACGGCTATAGCTGCGGTTGGTGATTTAAGAGATTTTGCTTTGTAAATTAAATTAAATAATAAGTGGAGATGATCAGAGCCCATTCTATTTTTAATGAATCCAGCTTGAGAGATATGGACGAGTTTTGAAATTATTGATTCTAAACGGGTATTTAATATTTTGACAAAAATGTTCCTGACAGTATTAAGTAGTGATATCAGTCTGTAATTGGATGGGAGGAATGGGTCTTTATCTATTTTGGTAAGATGGTTATAATGGCTTCTGTCATAGAATGGGGAAGTTTACTTTGTGCAGATGACTCCCTGAAGACCTCAAAAAAAGTAAGGGACATAAAACATCCACTAGAGGCTTGTAAAAGTCTACAGGAAATCCATCACTCCCTGGAGCTTTACCAGATTTTAGGGAGTTTAGTGCTGTTTGTATCTCTTTTAGGGTAAAGGGTTTGTCCAACATAACCATATCTTGTTGGGAGATGTGTGGTAACTGTAAATTGTCCAGAAATTGTTGTATATGCTTGAGTTGTGGGGAGGTGGGTTGGGAGTATAACTGTTAGTAGAAAGTTCGCATGATGTGGTTAATTGAGGGGTTGTCTGTATGTATTTTATCTGAAGGGTCTTTCAGGCCAGCAATATGTCTCTCCATCTGTTGATTCTTAAGTTGATAGGAAAGTAACTTCCCTCATTTATCCCCATGTTCCCAATATCGGTGTTTGAGTTTTAGGAGGGTGAGTTCAGCTTTCCTGGATATTAGTTCATTGATTTTAACTCTGAGCTGAAGAATTTCAAGATGAAGTTGTGAGTTATTATCCGAGTTTTTTATTTTATAATATTGGGTTTCTTTTTCTTCAAGAGAGTTCTCTAAATCAGCCAGTTGCTGTTCTCTTAGCGTTTTCCTGTGTGCTATGACGCTTATAATTTTCCTACTAATCGTTGTTTTAAGTGCTTCCCAGATAGTCCCTTGAGATACATCAGGAGAGTTCTTAAAGGAAAGATATTCTTGGATTTGGGCTTTAACCCAAGGTAAGAAATCAGGGTCTTTCAATAGGAGTGGGTCTAGACACCAGGAGGGGGATTTGGATGGGGGCAGGCCCCAAATAAGATGTAATTTTATAGGGGAGTGATCTGATACAGTGATGGAGAGGATGGTTGTGTCAATAATTTTTTCGGTAATAGAAGGGGATGAGAACCAATAGTCAATTCTGCTATACGATTTATGAAGTGGAGAGTAAAATGTATAGTCGTGCTGTTTAGGATGGTGTAGCCTCCAGATATCGGTAAGACCCAGGTCTTTCATTAGAATTGAGAGTGCAGCAATACTTCTGGGAGTTACTTCTATCTAACTGCGCCTCCAAAGCTAAATTTAAATCTCCACCTACCAGTATGGGAGAGTTGTTGGTATTACTGTTTATAATTTGTTGGGCCAAAATTATGAAAAATTCAGGTGAATCGGTGTTAGGAGCATAGACATTGACTAACATAAGGGGGCCTGTGGGGGTATTTAAATAGGTTATAATCCATCTGCCATCTGAATCAGAAAGGGACTGGGTAAGAGTCCAGTTGAGAGATTTATGTAAAAGAATAGCGACCCCCCGCTTTTTAGAGGAAGAAGAAGATGATAAACTTGACCGACCTAGTCCCTTCTGAGTCTGTCGATATCCTCCAATAAAAGTTTTGTTTCTTGTAAGAAAGCAATATGAGTTTTATTTTTGGGGGGATAAGAAAGTATTTGCTTTCATTTACAAGGTGAATTGAGTCCCTTAACATTCCATGAATGTAAAATTAGATCACTCATGTTAATGGAGGGATGTGTGGGAGAGTAGAAGCTGGAAGAAAGGGATTCATATTGAAAGAATTGGAGGATGCCACAGACCCAGAAGGGAGAGAGTTAACACAATAAAATGTGTGCAGGATAATTAGGCTATGGAGATATTTAGATCCTGGGTGAATATATCCATTAGGTCTCACAAGAAGAAGAGATAGTAGAAAGAATATAGAAGAAATATATATATATATATATATATATATAGTTGTTAAAATCTATATGATTATAGTAACACACTATTAAATCTTTAGGTAGTGTAACAAGCTATGAGTCGATGAAAAACACCTAGACTCACTTGTTACACTACAAGGCATGAAAATAGTAAGTATATCTTGGGAGAGAGAGTAATCTTAAACCCAAGATACAAACTGTAAGCAATTATTTCTGTCAAGTTGCAACTGTAATTAGTACTAAAGTGAACAGTATAATTCCGTGGGGGGAACCATAAACATCATTACCATATATGAAAAGGGGATTAGAAAAAAAGAATGTGCAATCCCAGACATAATAATATATCTTGAACCTAAGCTGAAATAGAAAAAAAAACTAGTATAAACAGTATTAAACAATATATACAATATGTCAGCATGATTTGGTAAGGTCCTAAAAAACTGTAAGGTCAACTATGCTTGTGCCATCTGCTATGTACTTACTCATATAACCATAATGATAGACACAAAAGCATTTATATAAGAGGGATGGTTAGGTATAGTGGAGATTACAGAGTTCAGATATTATAAGGACTTATAGTTATTGAAATATTGTAAGGTCCAATTTGTATAAAAAGGGTATGTTTAAAATAGGAATCACGGAGTGAACAGGTATCCGAAATCACCTTGCAATATAGCATTTATAAGGATTGGGTTTGTTCAGGCTTCGAGGGATTGCATATGCTAATAATAAAAGTTGGGTAAATAGTGATAGCGCAGACCCAAAAATCATCCTTAGAAAAGGAAACTACATTAATATAGTGAGATGACCTGACCTGGAGAGGGTCAAGTGAACTCAGCTATAAAATTAGAGTGCAGGCTTAAAAAGTTCATATCTTAAGGGCTTCGAGTCAGATTGTGCTATCAGTTATTCATTATAACTCATTAAGTGAAATAATAAAGGTGAGCTGCCTCGAAAATAGCCTGCAATGCCTAATTACAGGATAAGACTGGAGACTAAATGTTGAATAAATAAAATAATGTAAGGAGTTGGTATACCATGGTTGAAAAGGGGGGTTAGAAATTTAGGTGATGGTGGATTAATGGAGTAAGGAAAGTATAGAAAATGTTAAAAGATTAGATGCTAGTTTAGGACGAAGTAGTGAAAAGTGGGAATAAATAATTGAGCGCTTCATTAATACATTACCAATATGCCATACATTTATATTAACTTTGAATGATAAGAAATGTGTGGGGTAATATTGGGTCACCAAATAGTTAAATATGCATCCACCCGTAATGCTTATATGAGAAGAACGTGATAACAAAAGAGAAATTGACAACTCTAGATAGGTATAAAAAAAAAAACACTAAGCACATATGAATTGGTTTATCATTGTATAAGAAAAGACCATTTAGAAACAGAACCTAGTCTAACGTTAGGGATACTTAGAGACTGACATTGTGATTAATACATACAGAAGAAACTAAATATATGCTATATCAGACATTGCATTAAAGCAGAGAATGCTTAGATTGTCTTAAGGTGATGTCTAAATAGTATGCTATAAATTTAAACTGTGAACCTGTAATCACGATTTACAGCTTAGTGCATTCCAAACCAGCTGGGTGCAATATTGTGCACACACAGTGAATGCGCTATGCAATTACAAGGCAAACAAATCCGGACAGAGTTCAGAGAGCTAACAATTAGCTGAAGTCTCCAATCCCAAGAGGTACCAGCTAAAAAAAACAAGAGAATCAGTGTCCTGTTATCACTTACAGCTGCTGTGCCTGCGCGTGTTAGAGGAGGCAACTATCGATTTGTTTTTTAGCTTCCCCTTACGTTTCTTCTTTGGAGGTTCAGCAGACTTGAAGGGGGGAGCTAGTAATCAGTTCAGCCCAGGAGGAATCAGGGGACTTACGGGGTGTGGTTATCTACGCCAAATCTAAGTACTTAGTCACCAATATTAGTTGCAAATCTCTAGCCAAGGAATTTGAGTTAGTTTCTCTGAGCCTTTATCTCCCCTCCTCGGAATGTATCACTATCCTAGGTGGCTATAGACCCCCGTCTGGTGGTGATGAAGTCCTTAATCTTTTGAAATCCATGTTCGTAGATGCAAAAACTGAAACAATATTTCTAGGAGATCTAAATATGGACTGGCTGTCACCTAAATCACACAGCCTCAAATCCCTTTGTGACGAGCTAGGTCTTAGGCAATTAGTCAGTGAACCCACTAGGAACAACACTCTAGATACTGCTAACAGTTCCATTCTAGATGTGGTACTAACCACCCATCCACACAAAATATCTCATTCGGCAGTGTTTCACAACGACATGAGCGATCATGGAATTGTTGCTTGCATAAGATCTCAAATTAAGGCCCGGCCGCAACCCATCTTTATAACAAAAAGATCCTTTCACAAATTCAATGCAGTAAACTTCCTATCTGACCTGAGCATGATCAGATGGCAAGATCTCTACCTAGCCAAAGATGTCAACAAGGCAGCTTACATCCTAATGACAAACTCACTACAATAATAAATAAGCATGCCCTTTCATCAAAGTAAAGTGAACAATTCCAACCCCTGGTTCACCTCGGATCTCAAGGCAGCCCTTATAGCTCGAGATAAACTCTGGGCTAAAGCTAGACATTCCAAAGAATCTTCGGATTGGCAGGCCTTTAGAACAGCCAGGAATAACTGTGTGAAAAAAATTTGCTCTGCTAAAGCTAACTATTATATTTCTACTCTCGAACAAGCTAAAGGTAACCCTCATAAAATATGGAAGACTATCAAAGCTATAGAAGGACGGCCCATGGCCCCCTCTGTCCCAACAAAGATAGTTGCAAGTGGCAAGATTGTGGAAAACAAGTCCCTAATCCTGGAGGAACTTAACTCCCACTTTGCCACAGCTGGATTAGCTTTTGACTCGTCACCTTATGCTGGTGCTGCGGTGAGCCAGCATACCCCTCCCCCTACATCTAGTCCTGCACCCAGCCCCTTCCAACTGCGCGAGATAACTTATAAAGAAGTAGAAGATTCTCTTCTTAACTTAGACACCAAAAAAAGCGCAGGGGACGATGGCTTGGAACCCTTTTTCCTAAGGTCAGGCTACGCCCATCTCACTGCCCCAATTCTCCACATATTCAATCTTTCCATTACATCTGCTACTGTGCTGTCCTGCTGGAAATCAGCACATATCTTCCCTCTATTTAAATCTGGTGACCCATGCGATGTAAACAACTATAGGCCTATCTCCATATTGCCTATCCTTTCTAAAGTTCTCGAAAAACTGATCCATATTCAGTTAAAATCTCATTTGGAAACCTTCTCTCTCATTAACCCAGCTCAATCTGGCTTCCGGGCTAATCATAGCACAATCACTGCACTAGCAAAAGCAACCAATGATTGGATCTCTGCTATAGATGCTAAGAAGGTAACTGGTGCAGTCTTTTTGGACCTCAGCAAAGTTTTTGATACTGTTGATCACAAACTATTAGCCAATTGCCTTGCAAAGTTGGGTGCCACATACCATACCACCCAGTGGTTCTCTAGCTACCTAACTGGAAGATTCCAAAAAGTAAAGGCGGAAGGCTTTTTTTCTGCTGCCTTGCCAGTTGCAAGAGGAGTCCCCCAAGGATCCATCTTAGGCCCTATCTTGTTTTCTTTGTACATTAATGACTTAGATGCTAACATATCTACATCCAATCTGCACTTTTTGCAGATGATACTGTGTTGTATACTTCTGGCTCATCGTTATCTGAAGTCAAGGGGTGCTTCAAGCGGACTTAGCACAACTTGAGCATAATTTAATAAAGGCAAAGCTTCTGCTTAATGCTAAGAAGACTAAGCGATGATATTCTCCGCAGTGCGGCACAGCCCCTAATACCCTTGCCCAAGACTTCATTGTCACCACGCTAAACGAGCCTCTGGAAGTTGTAACCAAATCTAAATATCTGGGTATCTGGATCGACAATAAATTATCTTTCAATGACCACGTCGAAGATGTCTCTAGAAGGTTAAAAGCAAGGTTAGGTTTCTTCTACGGAAATAGGCCCCTTTTCCCCCTTGAAACTCGACACAAGCTTGTACAGGCCACTTTTCTCCCCCTACTCGACTATGGCGATGTAATCTATTCCTCCACCACTCTTGCAAATCTAAGAAAACTGGACATCCTTTATCACAGTGCATTACGGTTCATTACCAACTCCCCTTACCGTTCGCACCACTGTGACTTATATGCAGCTGTTGGTTGGACATCCCTTACTACTAGACGCCTGCTCCATGCTGGGCTATGGACTCTTAAACTGCTCCTGCAAAAATTGCCAAGCTATCTCTCTTCCCTTATTAGTATCTCACATAGTGCATACTCGTTAAGAAAAGCTGACTTTATTATGCTTGACATACCAAGGACGTGGACTTCCTTTGGTAAGCGTGTTATTGCATATGCCCTTCCTCCATTTGGAACCAATTACAAACCATACTGAAACTAACTAGCACAGTTTCAATAAACTTCTACAAATCGCTAAGTTCAGCCAAAATAAAAGACACCTGTAACTGTCATTAAGTCTCTTCCTTCCCCATGTGTGCCATATTTATCCACTGGTAAGGTATAATTGATTTGTCATATTAACTGCTTTCCCTTCCCCTTCTACTCCTGGCTTTATCTATGCTTACGCTCCACTGCTACTCTATCAAATCACTCCTCCCCATATCAGTTGTAGTCTGTTGTTTGTTCTAGCTGCCAAAATATATGTATTGCACACACCAGTCATCATGTTTCATTTATCAGTATGCAACCTGTAAGTCACTTCCCTGTCTCATATCAATGTTTACCACCTGCGGTCACCCTATGTGGTACCCTTGTATGTATATCCAGCCTGTATCATGTAACATGCATTTCATGTATATACTGTTATTACCTATCTGTGTTTATATTTTAAGTGTTTATGTCACAGGACCTCCTTGTGAATGAGCTTGCTCAATGGAGTTTTCCTGCAATAAACTTGAACTTGAACTTATAAGTTGCTGGCACATTGACTCCACTCTGCTAAGGGAATTGCTCTGCATAGATTGCTCAGCCATTGTTGTAGGCCTGTGCAGAGTAGCAGTATAGCTGAGAGAAAGTTTTCTATAGCTTGTGGTATAATGAAAAAAAAAGTTTACCAGAGCTGTTCAGTGCTGTTAGAAGAGTTTAATTTAAGTCATTGATATTTGATGGTGGTCTGGGAGCAGGAGGATGGATGATGGTTGATGGTGATCCCTGGGAGATGAAAAGTTAAGCAGCCATCTTTAGCACAGCCAGGCCATGCCCCCCCCCCCCCCGTGGATCCTTTTTTGCTGACACAGTCTACGTTTCTATTGCATGTCCCAGAATATCATACATCCAAATTCATCACAGAAAATCACATTGAAATGAATGGGGATTTCCTGTTCAATATATTCAGATGTACAGAGGATATGCAATAGGCTGACTCAGAATATAACATTTTTCTTCATGTTTAAGGGGGCAGGACCACAACACGTAAGTGGCAGAGCCACGCATGCATCTGTTGCAAGGATAATGCACTAGTGGCAATCTTCACCTTTGTTACTGCCCCCCCCCCATTTTCTAAACAATCCCATATATCTGTTATATAGAATATGATGGCAGAAAAAGACTCAGTGGTGCATCTAGTTTGCCCAGAGGAAAGTAAGGAAGAAATCAAGGCATGAAAACCCACAGGCTGACAGTGAAAAAAACTCATTAAGTAATAAGCCATGACAGGGTGTGCATTATTAGAAATTTACTGCATGATCAGGTGACATCTGACAGCCAATTAAATTTCTAGATTTTTTCTTGCTGTTTTATAAAGGTAATTATACCATGGACATAAGTGAACAGCTAATGAAATGGTCAGACTGGCAGTTTACCACTGGTGTAAATCCTCTGATAACCAATGGCTATTGAGCAAATAGCAGTAACCTAAATCCTAATCATCTGCAGCCCAGGAATAAATACAATAAAAATAAAAAACAAAGCCACTCTTTAAAAGTTGTTCTTTATTATAGTAAAAAAGTGAACCTTGGTATAATCGCAATAAGTCACTCGGAGGATATGGGTTATTGGGGGATATACCACGGCTGTCAAGGATTTACCCACTCGGCTGTGCCTCGTGGGCAAACCACTCCAGCCGTGGTAAATCCCCCAATAACCCACACCCCCTCATGGTTTATTGCTTAATTAACCTTTCCAATAAGTATCTTGCTGAATCTTACATTAAAGTACTCAGTCGTGGTCTTTTGTTTTCACCCACACCTAGAGTTGTCAAGTTAATGATCTCTGTGGACATTTTCAAACTGGTACGAAAATTGCAACTGCAGCATTTTGCTGAACAAAATGATGGTTTGCAAGTAAATGATGTAAATAGTGGTTTACAAGTGATTTACCATGACAATAATCATTTAAATGATGTGTTAAATAGGCTGAGTTCTGAAATTGAGAATGAAAATTTAACTTTTGGACTAGAATTTAATACTTTTTTTGAATGCCTCTTGGATGATGTTGAGCTTGACGTTGTGTTAGAAATGACCAATAATTTTGAATTTAGTGATGAAAACTGTCTATTTTAATTGAACGCAGATACAATTGGAAAGGAAAAGCTTTATAAATTGAAAATGTGTGTTCTGTCCAAATATAAAGTGTTCTACTAAAGATCTTTAGAGGTCCAGTGGTTAAGGAAGTTAGTAAAGTTCTTTCGAGTGAACGTACAATCCCTCACCACATTTCTCCCTCGGAAAATCAGGCTCTTTTTGAGCTTAAAAATAACAGAGACAAAAAAGCTAACAAATGGGGGACTGTTGCAGTGTTGTCTAAGGACTTTTATGAAAGCATGATCCTGCAGTTGTTGGATGATGCTAGTAGTTACACAAGACTGAGAAATGACCTGACTTCAAGGTTCGTACTGGAACAGTACACAGTATACATTACAGTGGACATGCGCCCTATGCTCTACAAAGGAGTCGCAAGTACAGCAGTGTCATATGGCATCTGGCCAAGGAGGTGTGAGGAGGGCTGTGCTGGTCACCGTATCTGTCTGTGGCACTGTCACATACCATGGGGGGGGTCACCCCACTGGAGTGACATGGCCCTTGAAGCGGTTAGGTGGGGGGCTGCTAGACACCAGAGTACTGCAGGCCCACAGGACATTGTGTAAGTTCTGTCACATAGATTACCCCAGCATCAGCTTTGTACAGCAGAGCATGCACTGTTGGAACATTTGTATGTGTACCAGGGTCAGGGCTCAGACATTGGTGGGAGGGAAAGAAGATCCAGTCCACTGGCTGTTGGCATGCATGCTTGGCCAGAGCCAGGGAGATCAGATACCGGGGGGGGGGGTAACGCTTGGACACCAAAGACTGTTATGTACTGTACATGACAGGGCTGGGATTTGAGGACCAGGAGGAACCTCTGGACACCAGAGACATCTTGTACCATAATGGACAGTGAATGGGGGGGCATAATACTAGCCACCAGTGTGCCATTGTCATGCATGGGCCGGGTTTCAGGTACTGGGGGAACTGCTAGGCACCAGGGATTATGCAGTTAATATATGGGCTCAGGATTGGTGGGAGGGGGAGAACTCTAGGCACCAGGGATTAAGTATTTATTCTATGGGCTAGCAATCAGAGGGAGGGGGCATCACTAGGCTGCAGGGAGTATCCCTAAATGGGTACCAGAATGGTGCATGGATGGGGGGACAATGAAACACTGGGGGACAGGTGTGCTACCCCACTGGCCAATGTGGATATTGGCCACAGTAACTCTGGCAGCTGCAATGGTTGCTTTGAACAAGTCGTGGTTTTGTTCGGCAGTATTTGCACTGCAACAAATGGACAATGCTAAGCCCTTTTGCATGGAACATGGGGTTGCATGAATATTCCCGTGCATGCCTCTCCCTTTGCCCACCCACATATATTATGTTTTGCACAGGGGCTAACCCTGTTTAGTCCATGCAACCACCCCTTTTGATTATCGGGCTCGGGCGTAACACCCAGTTTGCGCAGGCAGACACCCATTTTGTGCCCACAAAAACTTCTGAGTAGATGGTCCCCGAAATTAAATCTTTGATTAACTGTTCGACCAAAGTATGTTATATATATTTTGTGACATACAGTGCATGTCCTTTTCTATATGGAGGTTCGCCAATGGAACACTGAAAGAGAGGCTGCAAGGGCACTTCCAGTCAATTGTGCATAAACATGAAGATAAAACTGTTGGACTGCACTATCAGAGCTTGGAACCAAGCCATCTCCACTTCACTGACGTGGACTTTATTTTGCCATTCGAAGTGGTGGTGACTGGACTAACAAGTTATTACAGTTGGAATCAAGATGGATTTTCAATATGGATTGTTTGGTTCCTTGAGTACTAAATGAAAAGATGGACCCAGATCATTTCTGATTTATATATACAATATAATGTCCTTGATACTGCACTTGAAATCTGGCAACACTGGTCCCCTTAAAAGAAATCGTATTTGTTAGTAACTGTTGATAATTTGTTTTGGTGTATATGCATTATTAGCAAATTGTTGGAATCCACTGAACATGGTATTTCATTTAATTTCTTCACTATATCTTTATGCAGTTTAAGCATATTTGAAATAACCTAATTATTACTATTTCTAATACAAATTTTTAAGTAAGTACTACAGTAAGATTTTACATTTTGGTATAGTAGTATCTTTTTTCCTGAAATTACTTCAGGATCTCCTGTTGCTGAGAATGTTTAAAGATATCCACCAAGATTAGTTTGTTTGTGAATTGCACCATTTATTTTGGTGCCTTACCTCACCAACTTGTCATCTGTCTATAGCTAATAGAAGTTTCTTCACTATGTTTCAAGTGAAAGGGATCCCTCCCACTTCCTGGTTTAATGGCACCACCCCACTGTGCCCCCAAACTCAGGTACTTGATGACGTGAACCCAGGGAGAGCACCTTATTAGTCGACCGGTATCCATGATTGCTTTCCACCTGGCCATATTTGTTCATAAAAATGTATATAAAAGTGACCCCATTGATTTAAATGGGGAACGTCCCCATGCTCTTCCTGCATTCACGTCCTCAAGTAGCTAAGCGCGGAATGGGCCAGTGCCATCAAACCGGGAAGTGGAAGGGATCGAGGGGCAGCAAAATTACGATCCCTTCCACTTGAAACAAGTGAAGAAAATGTTATTAGCTATACACAGATGGTGATCTGGTGTGGTAAGGCACCACAACAGATGATGTATGTCAGAAGCTTGGGGGGTCTCTTTAAAAATAAATGGTAGGCATACTATTCTTATTACTCTCCCATTTTCATCTTTTAGAAAGAGAATACTTATTTCTAGTAATGGGTATGATTTATTACATACCTCTAGTATTTAACTTGGGGTTACCACAATTTTAGAATATGGTGTGACTTTAGTACTCCAGCTTCTTTCTACATAAATCTTAAAATTTATTAAAATGGAGAACTTTTGGTGTTAGGCTAGTTAGTGTATTTTCATGCATTATTTAGAACTATCCTAAAGAGAGAAGAGGTTTATTGTAATAATTGTACATTTGTAATATTGTATAGTAATAACTGTTTGTTTTTTTATGGGTTGCATGAGTGTATAAGATGTCATAAGTGATCTGCTTATATTTAAATTATTGCCATGTCATGAAATGTTTTTTTTTATTATTATTAGCTTTATGCTTGGGAGGCAGCATAGTGCTGAGGTTTAGGGCTCAGAGCTACAAACTTGGAGAGCTGGGTTTGAATGCCACAGCCCCCAATTACAAATTACATACTGTGTGACCCTGAGCAAGTCACTTAACTTCCTTGTGCTCCCAGATCGCACCTGGAAACAAGCTTTGGCTTAGTGTGCCTCTTCTGGTTAAACAATTTCCCCTTTCCTTTCCTTATGCTTCTTTGATTATTTTAAAGCATGTCACTGTTTGTATCTGTACTAGTAATGCATATGTTAGTTTAGTATTGCTTGAAGTGCTTTCAACTTGTGCATGTCTCTTATTATTTAATGATCGAATTGGGATTCCTTTAGAAAACTTAGAATTAATTGTGCATTTTGTTTTCCAGCACCTAGAGACCCGCTTAGAGACTCGGTTTAATAATAAAATAAGTTAAAACAATTAAATAAAATTGTTTGATTGCTACCAGGTGCGTGTCATAACACTATTTAAGAGACATGCATAAGCCTATATCTCCAACCACTTGAGAAGGCCACATGTTTGGCTGAAGCACCGTGGACTCTCTTTGTCTTCTTGTGCTCCCTTTTAGTGTGAGTAACATTGCTACAAGCAAGGCAATAAAGTAAAAGTATTTTTTTTACATGCAGTAAAATTGCTCTGGTAGTGCTTTTAGCTTTTTTATATGCATTATTTCCTCCTATGCCCCTGGCAGTCCCCTTCTGCCCTGTTCTTTCAGCCCAGTCACTCGGTCCCTGAGTCTTACCTGACATGTCTTCACATGGCAGGGTCCTGTTTGCTGGTGCAGAGCCTGTAAAGACATCGGGCAACACCCTGCAGCCAGAGGGGTTTTCCTCTTGGTTTTTGGTTGCCTCGACCATACCCACCCAACATGCAGTGGTGTAACGGATAAGCTCTGCGGAAACATCCTCAAATACCTACATTTGGCTGTTTCTGGTGTGCCCAAACTGGGCTACTACCTGGACACCTCCAGGCGGCATAGTAGACAAGCAGCAGGTCACACAATCCCTCTATCCTGAGGGAGGAGAGCTGTCTATTGGGATGCTCAATCCTCCCTCTCCGGCCAACCCCTTAGGAACCCGACTCCATTCCTGACCCCAGGTCACAAGTGTGGCAGGAGGTAAGGCACTAAGTACCTCAGCCCTCCACACCACTGGGCTGGATAGGTAGAGCTTTTTTTTTGCACAATGAAAAAACATTTTTTTTTGTATTAGTCTGCCAATATGCCTATCTGAAGCCACATCCAGCATAAACTGTGCTGGAGTTATTTGCCAGTAGCTCTAGTGGTTTTCAATATCCTTTTCCCTAGGATACCCCTGATCCTCTTTTTCCATAGTTCATACTATTCCATTGTTTCTGTACACAGGTTCGAACCCAGCAATAAACCTTGGGGGTGCTACCACACTGGGCAATCTATTCAACTCCTCCATCACCCTTACCATAAACTTTCAAGAACTTCCTTGTGTTCTACTTGACACCCCAATTAATTCCCATGTGTGACCTCTCATCACAGTGCCCTCATTCCTTGTCAACAGTTCTCCCTATTTCAGCCTGTAGATTCCCTGCAAGGACAGCACTTGTGAGTCTCTATCATGCCCCCCCTTTCCCTTCTGGTAGCCAATCTGCACACATTGACTCTTTTTATGATTTCATTTATTTGTCATTTTTGACCAGGAGGCTTGCCAGCCTCCCCTGATATGATTTCCCCCTGCAGCTCTGGGATGATTTTTGTGGCCCTCCTCTGGGCAGACTCTAGGCAGTCCCTGTCCTTTAGGCTTGCATTCCAGAACTGCACTCCATAGTCCCAGTTTGGTCTCACCAGGTATTTCTTTATTTATTTAAAAGAAATTTACCAGGAAAGACATGCTGAGGCATACAGCTCATTTACAGATGAGTCCTAGACGGAGTGGATAAGTGCATACTGTAATACAAGTAAAAAGCGCAGTGATATTATACATCAATATTTAATGGGTTCCGTTTTTTACAATAGAAAAAAACGTGTGTTAAATACGGTAACACCTGAGTAGGTGTTACAGCATTCACGCGGCTTCTTCCGATCCTAAAGAGCTCGAGACAGAAAGAGAAAGTCAGCGCAACCCTAACAGTGTCCATTTTCTGACAGAAATCAGTGTCCATAACAGCTCACCTCCTCACTTGCATTCGCTCCATACTAAACTGTCTCATTACAATCCAACAACCTAAACAAAATAAAAAAAAAAATACAACAGACTGCTACACTCCACAGTTTTACCACACTCCCTAAGCACTCACCCTTTCAACCCTCACCTTTCCCCTGCAGGTCAAATGATGCCAGCACTTGAAAACAGTTGCTTCATGAAAAAGGACAGCAACGATCAGGACAGTTATTTTTTCTTTACTTTTCTTTTTAAATAATTAAATATTTACAGTTACTTGTAGAACCTGCAGTTTTCTGTTCCTTATTAAATCGTTTACTCACCATGAGGTAAGATTCCAGTTTTCCTTTTTTTGCATTTCAAAACCTACCAGAAAAAAATGAAACCCTTCAATTATATAAAACAAAGTATGGGGTGCAGTGTGTTTTACTCGAATTTAACGTACACCCTCATTGTTGGATGGCTATCATAAACCTCGGGGCCCCTCGGGTTTATGTGCCATCCAACAACTCGGTATGTGTTAAATTCTCATAACACACTGCACCCCATACTTTATCCTATATATAATGCACAGCAACATACAGAATACATAGTAACATACTGGAATAATTAATTACAATACAAACTGATTACATTAGGAGTGTCGGGTAACAAGCAATCACAGGCTGTAACATTGGGAACAGGACAGGGAAGGAAGTGGTCATAAGTCAGGAGGGGCAACAGAGAGGAGCAGCTAGAGCAGAATATTAGAGAGGAAGGTAGGTAGAGAGATAGAAGGGGGAAGGGAAGAAAGGAGAGGAAGACAGGTGGAAGTAAAGGGGTGTGAAGAGGGACAAAGTGAGTGGCATAGGAGAAAGGAAGGGAGAGGAGAGTGGAGAAGGAAGTGGCAGAGGAGGAAGTGGATGCAGAAAGAGTGGGGATTGGAAGGTAGTAGGTGAGCAGAATGACGAGGGGTTAGAGATAGAGAGGGAAAGGGTTGGAGGGAGGGAGGGATGGTAGAGGAAGGAGGGGGGAAGATGAAGGGAGATATCTGTACATGGTTAATATCACCTCCCTCCTTCTACTGGAAACCCCTCTTCCTATACACACCAGCATACTGTTACTTTTCATAATTGCTTTATTGCACTGGGCAGTAAATGAGGCTCTGATGGAGTGTGGCTCTAAAGTCTCTTTGCTCAAAGGTCTGCTCCACACTTGCCTCTCCCATTGGATACTCTATTTCAGTGTACATAACTCTGCAATCTTCAGAGTAAGATTTGAGTATCCATATCTTGTATTACCTCTCTAACCTTTCAAGTCCCTTTTCGTGTCCCTTAATTCCTCCTCAGTATCCACTTTGCCACTGATCTTCATGTTGTTGCAGAGAAACAGATCTTGCCTTGGATCCCCCCTCCACCCCATGTCACAGATGAGTATGTTAAATAATACCAATGATACCCTTGTGTTATGGCTCCTGCCCATGAGTACTCCCTGCTCACAACCACCATCTGAGTCGCCCCCTTGCCAATGTCCTATCTACTAGGTCAGTCTTTCCCCTTCCCCAAGTCATCCACCTTTTTTATGAGCCACCGATGTGAAGGGTTCGTTTAAAGAGCTAGTATACTGTCTAAAACTAATATTAGTTTTTAAATGCAGTCAACCATTACCTTTAATACCTGAGGTAATTTTTCCTTTACCTTTGGTTAATTAAAATATTGTTCACTTGATGTTAGCAGGTGTGCTGTGTGGAAATAGTCCATATCTAGCTCTGCTTCACCCATGACATCATCAGCACTGTGACCTCACTGACGCTTAGGAACAGCCACTAAGTAGCTGCCAGGTCAGTCATCTGTGATGTCACCACTGTCAATGAAATCACAATGCTGATGATGTAGTGGGGGGACTAGAGATAATTATGTCAGCTGCTAGCCTGAGAACAACTCCACACAGCCAGCACAATATTATCACTTAAAAAACTGTCTAATCAGCAAAAGGAAAAGAGTACTTCGGAAATAAAAAAGTCACGGCTATCTATTTCTTAAAATGTGTATTATTTATTTATTTATTTGAAATGTTTCACCAGGAAAGGCACACTGAGCTACAATATCTTGTTTTCAGATGTGTCCTGGGGGAGATGGGGAAGGGGATACAATTAAATAAGAGATCAAAGAAAAATATGCTTAGAGTAAAGCCTGTGCATAAAACTAATACATTTAAAACATATCTGAGGTATAGATAGGCAGCATTTGGCATCTGGGTATAGACTAATTACATAATTTTATATATATATATCTATATATGCACACACATATATATATATATATATATATATATATATATGCACACACACATATATATATATATATATGAAATAGTGGCACTATAGTTTGGGTTGAGTACCCCATTTAAGGTTAAAGAATGAAATTTGGCAGCTTAATAACTTTGTGACTGTATGACAGATTTTCCTGAAATTTTGCATGCATGAAGCAGTACCATAGATCTCTGGATCTGTCAAGTTTTGTAATGGTCAGTTATGCAGTTGCGGAGCTACTTAGCGCCATAGAATGTGGTATGTATTTCTTTTGTGCATTCTTTGCTCGCACCTACAGGTCGCACGGTCTGCATGACTAGTCCAAAACTTTCAGAGAACATGCAACCAGGGTCCCTGATGTGTCTTTCGAAGATTTCATGAAAAAATACTAAATGATTCAAAAGTTATTCAAAAAACAAGTTTCTCATTATAGTCAATGGGAAAAGTTAACAAAAAGTTTGACAGTGTTGCAAATGCAGTTTTTTGTGTCACAAATGACCCCTGTAGTGTTGCAAATCTGCCATCTTGTTTTCAGTTGATGGTCACAGAAATGCTTGGCATTTAAATTTGGGACCCTCAAGGGACACAGTTCTTGCTGCGTTCACCTAGTTGAGCCCTGAGGATGCTAGCCATGTCTTTTTTGGGGGGTTAAACACCACAGAAATATGTTTTAGAAATTTTTGTAAACAGTAGTGTTGCAAAGTAGTGTCACACATTCGACACTTTTGTGCCTTTTTTTGCGAAAGTGTCGCAAATCACGACATTACTTTGCAACACTATGCCCAAAAGAATAGGAAATCTTTGCCACCCTGCTGCAAAAGAACAATTTGGTCTTTCGGGCTAAAATGTGGAGGAAAGAAAGCCAAGATCCCACAAATGTGCCTTTTGGTGGTTTGGTGACAAAATATTAGAGGACTGAAAAGTTATAGCACTCTGAAGTTGATTTTTCCCATAGTCTAATATTACGGTGTCCGCTGCGCCTTTCAGGGCCCATATCTCAGAAACTCTTCAAGACACGGACTTTTTGTCAGAAAAATATTTAGCACACCACTAAACTAGCCAGGAAAATCATAAATTATATGAGATTTAAATTTTTTTCTACGTCCTACGGTTCCTGAGATATAAGCAATTTAGTATTCCAAGTGTTCATTTTCTGCTCCGAGGCCCATTATTATGCATACATTCTTTGTGTTCACTGTGTTTCTCAATGCAGCTTTTAGGGAAAAAAAGGGTGTGTATTTGCGTTACTGTTACAGTTAGCGTTTCCACTTGTGTTTCTGTAACCATTTGTGTTAGCGTTCCCGCCTACGCCACCGTGTGCATTTCCCTTTGCATTTGCATTTGCGCTTGCATTTGTGTTACTGTTAACATTTGTGTTTCCACTACTGTTTTTGTTTGTATTTCCTTTTGCATCACCTTGTGCATTTCCATTTGCATTTACGTACATGCTTCCGTTTGCATTTCTGTTTCTGTTTGTGTTTCCTTTGGCATCACTATTGCTGTTACCATAAGCGTTTGCATTTCCAATTGCATTACTGTGACCGTGCGTGTTACGATTTGCATTTCCATATGCACTTGCATTTGCATATCTGTTTTCATTAATGTTTGCGCTTGTGTTTCTATTACCATTTGCGTTATCATTCGTTTGCGACACCATATGCGTTACCGGTTTAGCGCTTTTATGCTTATGTTACACATTACTGCACTATTTATAGTGCACATTCTCAAAAAGAAGGAAATTCATGGCAAAAATGCATCAGTTAGGGTTGTTCCACAGCGACAAAAAGTAAGGAAATTTGGTGTTAGGGTTGAAAACACATCTCCACCCCACCCCCACCACACACACACATATACATGCAAGTAGGGAAAGGACCAAGGCAACACAACCAATCACACACAACCAACAGCAGGTAACAGGAATAACATACAACTATCTAAACCTTGAAACCACACAGCCATGCTCCCATCAGGCTGTGGCATGGGGTCGTCACTGCTAACTGTCATCCCAGACATTCTAAGCACCGCTAAACACATATCGTGCTATGACAGTTTCATGTTTGTGAAAGTATTTTGTGAAAGTATGCTCCTAATGACTGCACATCTTTGCCATCATCCCGCAAGCAAACTGTTGGGTCTTTTGGGCTGACATTTGCAGGGTGGCAAGTCCTGGTCCCACAGATGTGCTTTTTCCTGCTATTGTGCTAAAATACTTAAGGATTACAAAGTTACAGTGTTCCAAAATTGAGCCATAGACTCACATTCGGGCGCCCATGATGCCTTTTGCCACCCATATGTTAAAAACAAAGCGAGGTACACCATTTTCGCTACTGCCAGCTTGGTTCACCTTTAAGTGAGCTAACCTCGAAGAACAACTTTGTAACTAATGTATCATATCTGAAGTTGGATTTCTCCACTTCCTACAGTGACACAGATACACACCTCCTGCTGGATGTGTGTGATTAGTTGTGTTGCCTTGGTCCTTCCCCTGCTTGCATGTATGTGTGTGTGTGGTGGTGGTGGGGAATGAGCAGTTAGGGTTTTCAACACTAACACCGAATTTCCTCGCTTTTATCGCTGTGGAACAACCCTAACTGATGCATTAAACAGAGTCTTTTGCCATGATATATATATATATATATATATATATATATATATATATATACATATACACACACACACACACACATATATACACACATATAGACACACACACACACACACACACACATATGTATATATATATATATATACACACACACACACACACATATTATAGTGCACGGCAGTGGCACTATAGTTTGGGTTGAGTAAGCACTTTAATGTTGAACCTAAAATTTTGCATGTTAATAACTTTGCCACCATACAACGGATGTACCTGACATTTTGCATTCTCTGTCTGGTACCATAGCTCTCTGGATCTGGCAAGTTGTGTTATGGTCGAATGTACGGTTGTGGAGCTATTGAACACAAAAAAAAGCAAAAAATAATAACTTTTTGCGTGTTTCTTCGCTCACACCCACGCCCATACGATTTGTCCATTCAGTCCAAAATCTTCATGGAAGATGCAGTCTGGGTCACTGATGTCCCTTTCAAAGATTTGGTGTAACTATATTAAACTGTTCAAAAGTTATTCAAAAAAACAAATTTCCCATTATAGTCAATGGGGAAATATATATGTGTCTCACGAAAGTGTCACAAATGCAATTTTACTTTCACAAATGGCCCTTTTACTTTTGTGCTGCAGCCATCCTGTTTTCAGTTAGTGAGAGAAAAAAATGCCTAGCATTTAAATTTGGGACCCTCTAGGTAAACACTGACTGTTGGATTCACCTAGTCGGGTCCCGAGGATGCCAGCCCTATCTTTTTTGGGGTGGTAATCCCCCCCCCCAGAAATGCTGTTTTAAAACTTGGAGTCAAAGTACTTTCACAAATCGTGGCAAAAATGGATGTGAAACTTTCACAAATGAAAACATTTTGTGCTATTTTTTGTGAAACTTTCATGATTTGCGAAAGGACTTCACCACAAAAACCTGCAAATCGTTGCCTCCTCCTGCAACAAAATGGTTGGGTCTTTTGGGCTGAAATTTGCAGGGTGGCAAGCCCTAGTCCCACAGATGTGCCTTTTGGTGGTTTGGTGCCAAAACATTCAAGTGGATGAAAGTTACAGCATTCTGAAGTTGAGAAATTTACCATAGGATAACATTGCTGCATCCGTGATGCCTTTCAGTGCCCGTATCTCGAAAACGAAGCAAGATAAGGAATTTTGCTACCCGCAGCCTACTTCATCTTTAAGTGGAGTAGTCTGCAGAAACAATTTTGGAAACCTTCGATTACACCAGCAGTGGAATTGTTTTCCTACTTGCTACGGTTATGGACATATTGGAAAAAACATGTTACAAGGGTCCCAAGGGTGCGTTTTCAGTGTGTTTTGGTGCCTGTATCTCATAAATGATATGAGATACATAGACAGTCAATCAGATACATAGAGTACGTGCTGCCATGATTACAATGACACTTGAATTTCTTTTGTAGCTGCTACGGTTGCTGAGATATTTGCACATTAGTAGCACAAGGGTTCTGTGCCCTATAGGGCTGCTGTATGGCTCCATACTTATGTGTGAGTGGAAGTGCAGGACCTAGAGGGCCTGCAGTCTCAGATCAGCATACCATTATAAAAAAATGGACAATGTGAAGGGAGTGCAGGGTCCGGAGGGCCTGCGCTCCCACTAACCCATACCAGTTACCAGTTACTTTACACTTTCTCAAAAAGAAGGGAAATTCATTACCAAAAAACTTTGTTAATGCATCAGTTAGGGTTCATAGTACAGTGACAAAAGTTTGGAAATGAGCTGTTAGGGTTCAGTCTCCTAACTCTGCATTCCCCCAACCCCCCACACACACAAATGCAAGACACATGCAAGATTGTAAGACACTATATTTGCAGGCAACTGTCAGCTCTGAGGGAGGAGGTTGCCCACCTCCAGGCTGAACTGGCAAGGACTAAGGAGGCCTCCCCCCACCCAAAGAGCACCAGTTCCACAACCATTGCCGCAGAGGTTGCCATGTGTGAAGAGCAGATGGACCACAGTAGGTTTGGGGACGGTGAGGGTGGTGGAACAGAGGCATAGCCCCCCGAGTTGCACCTCTACACAAATCATATGTCAGCCTGGCAAATCAAGGTTCCTCTATGATGACACCCTCATTGGAGACCAAGAAAAATGCTGGGGACATCCACAAGGGAGACCCACAAAAGAGTGGCAAGGGACACCACACAGGAAAGAAACAGCTTCTGATTGGGTACTCAGTTGTTAGGGGTGTAGACCTGGGGAAGGGAGAGGAGAGGGAAGTAAGGTGCCTGCCTGGTGCCATGGCTTGGAGGGACAGGAAGCGAATCCTCAGGATTGCAGAAGCAGCATCACAGGAGAGGAAACTAGATATCATTGTCCACTTCAGGACAAATGACTGACCTAGCTAGGCATGAGATCAGTGCAGTGCAGGATGAATTTGTGGAGTTGGGGAGGGGCCTCAGACAGGTAGCAAGCACGGTAACCTTCTCAGAGGTGCTGCCAGTCTATGGCAGGGGTGAGGCTAGGGTACTGCACACCATGCAGTTTAATGAATGGTTGCAAAACTGGTGCAGAGCACAGGGCTTTAGCTTCATTGGGGACTGGGGGTCCACCTGGAGATGAAAGTCTATACTGGCACGATGGTCTGCATCTGTCCAGGAAGGAAACATGCTCCTAGGTGACAGGTTTAAAGGCTTCCTTGGCAAGCTTTTAAACTAGCCAAGGGGGGAGGTGCTGATAGGAAACAGGAAAATTCAAGCCTCCCCCCACAAAACATGGCAAGTAGTAGGGTAAACACTGAGGTACAGAGCTTGACAGAGGGTAGGACAGGGGCAAATGGAAAAATGGACAAGGGCAATAAGAGCAGGGATGGGGTTAAAAAGGATAAAGCCAACATTAAATGGAGGGCAATGAGTACCAATGCCCGTAGTCTTGGAAACAAGCTTCCAGAGCTAGTAGCCCTGATGGAAGAGGAACACTTGGATATTGTGGCAGTCACAGAAACATGGTACATGGAGAACCATGACTGGGATGTCAACATACCAGGGTACACAATCTATAGAAGGGACAGGGAGGGTAAAAGAGGTGGAGTAGCTCTCTACATAAGGGAAGGGATCAAAGCTACAGAACTAAAAAGTAAAGGGGGAGGACAAGAGGAACTCTGGGTCACCTTGGAGACAGGAAATGGCATCACAATCTGCACAGGGGTTGTATATAGACCCCGTCTCAAGGGGAAGAAATGGACAAGAAAATGATAGAGGGCATTCTCAAAATGGCTGAAAAAGGGGAGATACTGTTGATGGGGGACCTGAATATGCCAGATGTTAACTGGGCGACATGGACTGCAGCCACATCCAAGAGCAGGGTCATTCTCGATGCCCTACAGGGAGCATGCCTTAGACAACTAGTGGTGGAACCCACTCAGGAGGGAGCAATATTAGACCTGGTACTCTCAAATGGAGAGAGGATCACAAACTTAGAAGTCAGTAGACATCTGGGAACAAGTGACCACTGCACAGTGTGCTTACAATAAACACAACCATGGAGACAAGCCATACAAAGACAAGGATACTGGACTTTAGAAGGGCTGACTTTGGCATAATGGGTGAATACCTGAGGAATGCATTAGCAAATGGCCAGAAAGGAGGGGTGGAAGAACAATGGAGAAAAATCAAAACTGCCATCATGGAGGCAACAAGCCTTTGTGTGAAATAAATAAAGAAAACAAAGTGGAATAAAAAACCACTATGGCTCTCAAAAGAGGTGTCAGGGAAGGTTAAGGAGAAAAATGCTGCATTCAAAAAGTATAAGGAATCACAGACGGAGCACGACAGGGAACTGTATCAATTAAAGCAGAAAGAAGTGGGGAAGACAGTCAGAAAAGCGAAGGCCCAAACCGAAGAAAAGATAGCCAACTCAGTTAAGAAGGGGGATACAACCTTTTATAGGCACATTAGGGAGCATAGAAAGGTTAAGGGAGGGATAGTGAAGATTAATAAAGGAGAGGGGAGGTGGGCAGAGGGAGACAGGGAAAAGGCAGAGATACTGAATTAATACTTTTGCTCAGTATTCACAAAAGCAGAAGAGGAGGAGTTACCTAAACCAAACAGTAGAAGCACTCTGGATAGTGGGGTTGACACCAGTCCATTTACAGAAGAAAGAGTACTGAAAGAACTCCTAAAACTCAAGGTGGACAAAGCAATGGGGCCTGATGGGATTCACCTAGAATCCTAAAAGACTAAGGAGGACCTAGTGACACCACTAACCACACTTTTAACAAATCATGGGAAGATGGGGTGGTACCTGAGGACTGGAGGAGGCAGATGTGATTTCCCTTCACAAAAGTGGGAGCAAGGCAGAAGCAGGAAACTACAGACCTGTTAGTTTGACCTCAGTGGTGGGAAAGTGATGGAATCACTTCTGAAAGAAAGAACTGTTAGTACCTAGAGGCCAGCGGGCACAGGACCCAAAGCAGCATGGATTCACAGCAGGAAGGTCATGTCAGACGAATCTAATCGATTTCTTTGACTGGGTGACCAAAGTAATAGACCAGGGAGGGGCTGTGGATATGGACTACCTTGACTTTAGCAAGGCATTTGACACAGTCCCGCACAAAAGATTAATAATCAAGTTAGCCAGCCTGGGAGTAGGTCCCAGGGTGGTAGCCTGGGTAGCAAACTGGCTGCACAAAAGGACACAGAAGGTAACAGTGAATGGAACACATTCTGAAGAAAGGGGGGTTACTAGTGGAGTACCTCAGGGCTCAGTACTGGGTCCAGTCCTCTTTAACGTCTTTATAGGTGACATTGCGGAGGGTCTGGAAGGAAAGGTATATGCCTCTTTGCAGATGACACAAAGATCTGTAACAGAGTTGATGCACAAGAAGGGGTAGAAAGGATGAGAAGGGACTTGGCAAGGTTGGAGGAATGGTCAGACATATAGCAACTTAGATTCAATGCAAAGAAGTGCAAAGTAATGCACCTGGGAAATAAAAATCCAGGAGAAGAGTACACAATAGCAGGGAGGTACTAAACAACAATAATGGAAAGGGATCTGGTGTGTCATATCAGATGACCTAAGGTGGGTAAGCAACGTGAGAAGTCAGTAAGGAGAGCCAGGGATACTGGGATGCATAGGGAGGGGCATCACAAGTAGAAAAAGGGAAGTTATCCCTCTATACAGACAGTTGGTGAGACCCCATCTGGAGTATAGCGTGCAGTTTTGGAGACCTCATCTATGCAGGACATAGACAGGATGGAAGCAGTCAGAGGAAGGCAACTAAAATGGTGCAGGGTCTACATCAGAAACCATATGAGAGACTGAGAGCTTAATATATATACCCATGATGAAAGGGAGGGCAGGGGGACATGATAGAAACTTTTAAGTACCTCAAGGGAATCAACAAAGTCCAGGAGGGTAGCATCTTGCAGAAAAAGAGATGTGTAAGAACAAGGGGGCACAATTTAAAGTTAGAGGGGGTTCGGCTCAGGGGTAATGTGAGGAAATTCTTTTTCACGGTGAGAGTGGTGGATGCATGGAACCGCCTTTCTGGAGTGGTTGTGGGGTCTAAAACAGTGGGGGAATTCAAACATGCATGGGACAGACATAAGGCAATTATAGTGGGGGGTTGCAGGAAGTAGGCTGTTGGTTAACTAGAATCTGCAGCTTGTCCAATGGGTAGGGAAATGGGCAGACTGGGTGGGCCAAGTGGTCCTTATCTGCCGTCAAAGTCTATGTTTCTATGTTACTCCATCACATCTGTAAGCACAATAATCACAACTCTGTACTGATTTCACATAACACTATGTAATGAAAAACCAAATACAGTATGATCTACTCTCTACTGCCAGCACAGTATGATGACACATTATAGCTGGCATATCTTCTTCATACAATGAGATGTAGTCTGTATACATTTTCAAAATATTGATTTTTATGTGTCATAATTCAACAATTTCCTAGCTGCAGGCTAGAGCTGACACATACATAGTGCTTTTCAGATACTGCCTAGGCATGAAACTAGCAGTGGCACATGTTGTTATACTGCTGTATTACCTGGAAATACTCATTAGCAGTATGTTACGGTCAGCTTTGGGTGTTACAAGTGTTGCTTTTACATCTTACTTTTAAACTATACTTCAAAACATTGCTTTTATTATTACTACTGTTTGTTATTAGGACTGGCTCACTCTATCAGAGTAAGGCAAGAGCAAAGTGACAGAAGGAGCTGAAGAGAGTGTCCAGTCTGGTAAAGGTGGACTTAGGGGAAACACTATAAACTATGTCTCTGAAGTCAAAGATAAAAAGGATCATCTTCTGAATGATATCCAGGTGGGTCAGAGGGGGAAGGCAGCCACGGTGTCTGTACAGAGCACCTAGTTTGGGAAGCAGCTTTTTGTGGATTGCATCCACATGACCAGCTAAGCTGAGGTTCCAGTTGAGCCAAAGTCTGGGGTATTTGAAGGAGGAAACAGCCACTAATATGGACCCCTTGAGGGTATGGGAGGTAGGGGGCGGCAGTAAGCTTAGTGAGCTTTTGCCTGGTGCCAAAGATCATAGAGACCATCTTTTTGGCATTTGGTGACAGTTGATTTGAGCAAAACCAGCGCTTGAACATTATTGGAGTCCATCTGGAGGCTGGTCGCCACATCAGATGGGGAGGTACCGGAGGCATACAAAACAGTATCATTCACATACATGTAGATATCAGCTATAGAGTAGGTTGTGGGTAAGTCATTTAAAAATATCAAGAAGAGTTATCGGTTCAAGAACCGAACCTTGATGGACTCCAGTGTTTATGGGGAGGGAGAGGGAGTTGCCTATCGTCACTGATTGGGTCCTACCCAAATGATAGGAATGGAACCAGCGAGTAGCTGTCTGGGAGAGGCCAGCCGCTGTAAGTTTGTTGAGGAAGAAGGGTGTGGGCAACAGTGCTGAAGGCTTTGGGCAGATCGACAAAGATGGCAGAGTTGATGCATCCCTGATCCATGCCAGAGAGAATGGAGTCAGTGAGCCAAAGAAGGGAAGACATTGTGAAGTGGGCCTTGCAGAGGCCAGATTGGAAGGAGGTGTAGAAAGAGGAGGGGTGAAGGAAAGGAGAAATCTGGGCCAGAACCAGGTGCTCTGGGATTTTTGAAGGGTAGGAAGTAGAGATTTCAGGTGGTAATTACCGAGGTTAGAGGAGTCTCCTCCCTTGGGAAAAGGGATGATGGTGGCCAGCTTCCAGGTGACAGGAGTGGTGGCAATTGTAAAGGAGAGGTTCAGAAGGGTGAAGAATGGGAGCGCAATAGCATAGGAAGAGATGCAGGAGCTTAGGGTCAAGCCCATCCTGTCTGTCTGTTTTGGTTCCACTAGCTCTTTAAGTTTATTGAACATATCTACTGTCTGGTCTCTGTTTTACAACTTGTTTACCTAGACTAGCCTTTCTCAGAAACAATGTCTCATTTTCAGTAGGGTTCTGCTTCTACATATTTTCATGGCTAAGTGAACTGAAACACTGGGAGGTAAGTGACTTGCCCAAGATTACACAGTGAGTGAGTGTGTGTGTCGGGGGGGGAGGGAGAGGGTTGGAACCTTTGATCTCCCAGTTCCCAAGCTGTTGTTCTAACTACTAGACCCCAATGCCTTACACTCTACATGCAAAAGTTGTCTGTAATGGTAGAATCAGTTGGAAAACCCCTAGCCTTCTACTTTTGACCCTCTGGTCACACTACTCTGGTCACAACCTCCACACTAAATAATGAGTAGCTATTCCTGCCACCAACATACATGTTGGACAAATGCAAGTGTGCACACGAACACACACACACACACACACTCTCTCTGTTTAACTATATTTGAACCCCTCCATATTTTTGACACTCATACTGTTTTATACTGAGAACTGCCTTGTATAAAGAATTATACTTGATACTTGATCAGTTTTGTTTATTTAGCCCGCTGCCCTGTGTGGTCCTTTGATACACTGTATAAAAGACCCTATGTATAATGACACCAGATAGGACACTCCATACCCCTTTCACATGGACATTTTATTGGTGGCAGCATCAAGGTTTGTCAGTTCTTTTTATTTTTTAATTTTTTGGTAAAACTCAAGTGATTGATTTCACAGCTCATAAAGGCCATGGAATTGAAAGTGCTGGAGACTAGCCCTATAGAAATGTCAGCTTCACCACTGGGCCATGCAGGACCTGCATCAACTCCCCACCCAGCTGTTTGAACTTATTTGCAATGAGGCTAAGTGAGTTCCTGGCAACCTTGCAGGAATAAAGTTTTTTTTTTTCCGCCAGAACAAGCTCACAGGAGATCATTGTGGTCTGTGAGGACTTTGGTCAGGCTGACCGACGGTTCACAGGAAGTGCACTGCATTTGTTAGTCGCTTACTGAAATTATCAAACCAGGAGAAACCTCTTGAGATATAGCATCTTGCTTCCAATAGCATCCTAGAAGATGTGTAAATCAATACAGGGGCATGCAGAGTGTAAGTAAGTTACCAAATGGCCTACAAATAAGCCATATTATCCAACTGCTGGTTGTCTAACTTGTCTTAACAAGTTTCAACATTTGTGTTGCCGGTACCCTGGAGTCCAGTACTAATGGGCCTCACTTCACAAGCCAGGAGCTGGACATGGTTCAGGAGTGTGTCTGGGCACTATGGTCTAGTAGGGGTAGTTTAGTGCTGCTCCTAACTACAGTAACTATTTACATCTGTACATAGGTCACTGTCCACTCGGGGGAAGAATAGTCAAGCACAGATAACATTTATTGGCCACACACATGTACTTTGTCCCCAAGGGGGGCACATGTAGTTACAATAACAAAACACACATAGGGCTTGCTCCCTGAGTTACAGGAAGCCCACTGTACATATCTCACAGGCCCCTACATCTAGGTTTTAAACAGTTTAAAAGATCTTAATTTCTGTCACAGAGAGTTGGATATTTGGCCATAGTCTTACAGCAGCCCACCCTCTGGTGTACTTGGGTTCTGCTGTTACTGTCTGCCTCCCAGGAGGCCTGATCTTGCATGGGTACCTATCCGCAGGCTTCCCTGCAACATAACCTTGACTCCAACTTACTGTTGGGCAAACTTTCTTGAGGCTCCCAGGACACAGGCACAAACTTTGATGTGCCACACTTGACACACATGTGTGACCCCATAATCGGAGTAAGCTCAATGATTGCTGATGAAGAATTTATCCTCAGCTCCCCATGGTTCCGTAGGCATGGCCTAGGCAGGGAAGTTTTTGTGCATTGGCTAACTAGACTGCAGCCTGGGGCACCAGCCATTTAGGGGCACCTGCAAAATTAGGCAGCAAAAAAAAAAAAAGTTAAAAAAAAAAGGTTTTTTCTGGGCAGGCTGCTTGTGTTGTCTGCCAGTATGTCTTGCTAAAAACAAACAAAAAAAAGACACAAAAGTCTAAAGACGTTCCAGTTGAGACTCCTACTAAGGGACCCCCTGCAAGGGTCATTTAAACAATTGGCTCCCTGCCCTCCCCTTTGTCGTGACAGACATAAATGTTTATTGCTCCTACTGTTGTGCTGATGACAAGCCCCTCTCCCCCCATTAGGCAACAGATGACGTGACATCAATGTACATGACTGCTGGCGCCCCCGCTTAGGCAATGGCTGACCTGACCCTGACTCACGCTGACATCAATGTACTTACTCTGACTGTTGGGGCCCCACCCACCCACTCACTCTACCCCTTCCCCGTATGAAACTATTATCCTCAGCAAGTCAGCAGTGCCCCGCGGACCTTGTGATTTAGGATTTCAGTTAGGTCTGCGGTGGGTGTATACTGTGCTGTGCATCGTCCAATTGGATGCCGTTTCAAGTAAGAGGGGAGACAAGTTTAAATGGCCCCAGTACAAGTACAGCAAAGTACTTGGAAGATAGAAGGAGAACTGTATCAACCGCCACTCTGCCAGCCGGAATTGGGAGGAAGAGAGAGAGAGCGCCGCAAGCCACAAGCCGCTGTGTCTTCAAGTCCACTGGGTCTCTGTCTGGGAGAGTCACCATCGCAGAGACAAGACAAGTGTGACTGCGTAGGAGAGTCGGGAGTCAGAAGCAAGCAGCAGATGCGGAGCGGTAGTACTAGTCTGGAGCAGCTAGACCAGCCAGCTACAGCTACTTAATTTTAGCCCAGCTAATTGTATTGTGAACTGAAGTGAAAGAAATTTAAATCCTCCGTCATCTCCTGACTTGACTGAGTGAGCGAGCGTGGAGGAGTCGGGTAGGCTGGAGAGCAAAGACTGAGAGGGACCTTCCTTGCCAGACAGTGAGTGCAGACAGTGCCTCCAGCCCAGTAGTCATGGCCGGTCTGGTCTGGGAGAAGTTTGAAATCAAGTCGAGAGGTCACTGAGACTCGCACAGTCAGCACCAAACCCACTTTACTTTAGTAAGTAAACAGAACTGTTCTTCATCTTTTTGAGTGAGCAGTGCCAGCCAGTGTGTGTGTGAGGCGAGCTGTAGACTAAGTGTGTTCCAAATCAACGCATATGCATCATTCATCACAACTAGTCGGACGGACTGGGTCGTCGTGTCCTGTCGGTCGGCTTCTCTGGACAAATAACTGCTGCCTGCAACTTCTGCCAGACTATTTACCTTCCCACAGAATCATTCAAGGCATATCAGGTACCATTTTTGCTTTATTGCACATAACGTCGTCTGACAGTTTGTTTGAAGCTTAGCTTATTTTATTGTCTGTGTTATGCAGTAACAAAAATAAATGCTGCTCCTGGTTGATCTGTAGTGTATCCGTTTTTTTTTAGAAAGTTCGGGATGCATGCTACCTCCCAAACCCTATGACCTGCAGTGAATTTGAAGGGTTTTTTTTCTTCTGTAAATTAAATTGATAGCAGCAGCTTCAGAGTTCAGAGTGTTTACCCACAGGTTCTGTATTATCAGACAGTGACACTGACTGGCACTGCAGTAGCTTTTCTTCCTAAATAATGTTATCACCACACTTAGTAACAAAAATGCTGCCCCCTGACCTTCGGACCACTTGGATAAAAAAAAGTTTAACCACTAGCCTCCATTTTAAAATGCTACCCCCATGACCTGCAGATTTTTTCCTCTAACTCCTAAAGAAGTTAAAGCGGAGTTTTGGACAGTGCATTTATTCTTGCAGCTTGTCTGTTATGACACTAACTTTAGTTTAGCCTTAAAATGCTACCCCTGAATGACTTGCAGTGATTGAACTCAGACCATTTAGATAAAAGTGACTTTTGTTCTGTTCAGTGCATTACTTTTTTTCTAACTAGGGATACTCTGAATAAGAATGCACACTGTTTGGCCTTGTTCAGATCAAATGCATAAAAAAGCGAGTATTTGTGCTTGCTTGTGTGCTGATAGACTGTTTTATTCCCACCTCTAAATAAGTGTAAACGGTTTATTAAAAGGAATTTTAACATTTTGACTATAAAAATGTTCATATTCTGGAAAAATTTTATACAAGTTTAGCTTTCAAAAGGGTATGAGTGGGACCAGGCAGGGACTCTGTGGTGTGGATGTAACTCAGCAGGACATTTTATTTTATTTATTTATTTATTGAAATAATCAGATTTACAACTTTTGAGTCAGCGACTCGTTTACAAAGGTACCTCGTCATTTGGGGGGGGGAGACAACAAATAGTGAGGTTTTAGGACAGGGATTACGTACAGGTGAGATACGTAAACACATGGAGTTACAGGCAGCAATTGTACAAGTACATGCATATGTTGAGATACATACATAAGTTAAATAGCATATTATACATCAATTTATAACATCATTGTTACAGTCAGTATCCAGTCATCTAAGGGATCCAAAGGGCACAGGGCTATATGGGTAGGGTTTTGGTCAGCTATCGACATTTACAACATCGACTGTCAATAATATGTTGACGGAGGGCAGTTTTGAACCGACCAATCAGAGGGATCTTAGTGATAGCCTCGGGAAGGGAGTTAAACCAAGGGGAGGCTTTATGATGAAAGGATCTTTGGCAGCGAGAGGTCCTAGCCCTGGGAACTATGAAGGTGGTTGCGATGGAGTTACGGGTTGGCAGGGGCCGGACAGCCAGCTGCAGTGGTGCAGAGACCCCTAGTGGGCAAAGCCCTGACATGGATTTTTTGGCCAGTAGGCAGGTATGATATTTTAGTCTTTCCTCAAGAGTGAGTATGTTGGCGGCAGAGTATAGCAGACAGGTGTGAGTTCTGCTGTTAGCACCGGTAAGGAGCCTACAGGCTTTGTTAATAGAGGTCTGGACCTTAGATAAGGAGGTGGGATCGGCCGCTGCATAAATAGGAAGTCCGTAGTCGGCCAGTGACAATACCGATGAGGTAATGGCTAGTTTTAATGCAGATTCTGGGAGGCAATCTTTGTGGCGGTAGAGGAGCACGACCCTGGAGTTCATGGCCGATGACAGGGCTTTTAGGTGAGCGTGGAATATAAGGCCTGGGTCAAAGGTGATGCCCAGGTACTTATAGGATGTTACCTGTTCTAGTGGGAGGAGCATGCTGGTGGTGATGTGAAGGGGAGTGTCCTTGGCGCTGTTTTGCCGATGTGAGAACAGCATTGACTTTGTTTTCTTCTGGTTCAGGACTAGTCGATGATTATTGAACCATTTTTCGGCTTGGAGGAAGGCGCTTTGCAGTGTGCCTTGGAGTAGAAGCGGGTCAGGGTGTGATGCTAGGATCACTGCATCATCAGCATAGAGCAGTATTTTGCAGGAACAGGAGTTTGGGAGGGTGTTTAGGAATAGACTGAAAAGGGTGGGTCCAAGGATGGAGCCTTGCGGGACCCCTGAGAGTACCGGTAGGTTGGAGGAGAGGGTCCCATTTAGTTTAACTCTTTGGGACCTGTTATGCAGGTAGCTAGAGAACCACTTCAGTGGGCCAGATGAGAGTCCCAGTTGGGATAGGGAGTTTAACAGCAAGGAGTGGCACACCGTGTCAAATGCCTTAGATAGGTCTATGAATACTGCCCCTGCAAGTCGACCCTGTCAAAGCGGAGTGTATGTGGTGGAGAATTCCAGAAGGGCAGTGGTCGTGCTGTGGCCAGGACGAAACCCATGTTGCTCAGGACATAAAAGGTTGTGCTTAGATAGGTATTCTGTGAGCTGTGTGGATACTATTTTTTCTAAAGCTTTGGATGGGGGAGGATGGAGATGGGCCTATAGTTATTTGGTAGCATACGGTCCCCAGACTTATGGATGGGGATTACTTCAGCGTGCTTCCAAGCATCTGGGAATTGACCTAAGCATAAGGATTTGTTTATGATAAGCGTGAGGGGGATTAGCATGACATCCAGTGTAAGGCGGAGCATCTTGGAGTCAAGAGGGTCATTACTTGGGTTATGGGAGGCGAGTGACTTTATAAAATAAGGTTTGGCATCGCAGGGTGAGATCGTCTGGAAGCGGAATAGTGGCCTTGAGATGTGAGTGTGGGTGGACGTGGTAACCGGGTCAAAAAAGTGGGCAGGGAGAACTGCACTTAAGTCCGTGAAGGTTTTATTAAGGCAGTCAGCAATACATGTTGGGTCTGTCGAGACAGCCCCGTTTATGTCAATCTGAGACGGAGGGGAGGAGCGGGTTTTACCATTCAGTTCTTTAATGTTGTCCCAGAAGGCTCTGGATGAGCCCCAGGTGGATGTCAACGCAGCCTGATAGTATTTAGCTTTTGCCTGCTTGATGGCCCAGGTGCATTGGTTACGGGCAGCCCTATAGGCTTGTCTGTCAGCCACTCTACCAGAGTCATTTGCTATGTACCAGAGATTATCCCGCTTTTTTAGTTGCTGGATCAGTGCAGGGGATATCCATGAAGCTGACTGCTTTTTTTTCCTAGATGTGGTGATGGGGGCAAACAGATCACAGGCGTGGATGAAGGCTGTAGTGAGGTACGTTAGTGCAGAGTTTATGTCTGGAGCACAGGCCACTGGGGTCCAGTTGACTTGTGCAAGGTGGCGTTTGAGGTTGTCAAGACCCCTGGGGAGAAACCTGCGTTGCTAGGTGCTGCTGTACACAGGGCTGAGAGGCACGACCAAAAAGCAGATGGACGGGGAGTGGTCGCTAAGTGAGTCACTTAAGGACAGATGCGGATGCCACTTTATGTGGCCGGTTAGAGAGGATTACCCAAGAGGGAGCTGGTTCCTGTTGCTTTGTTAAGACGAAAGGGCCGGTGACCAATTGAGACAGGTCAAGGCTGCAAGCTCATCCTTTATAGTATCAGACAAGGAACTGAGCCAGTTGGTGTTTAAGTCACCCAATATTAGTTGTTCAGCCTTCTGGGGTAAGGAGGATAGATAGTCAAGGAGGAGGTGACCGCTAAGTTTTTTGTACTCAAATTTGTGAAAGCCGTGGTTAGTAAGAGGGCCACGACCAGGGTGAGGAGGATCTTAAGGGTAATGGCTTGCGCCTGTGGTTGAGCTCAGGGGTAGGAGGGCATGGCCCAGGACCAGTCACGCAGGTAGATAGCACACCCTCCCGCCTGCCCAACCTATCAGCCCTGAACAGGGAAAAGCCTGGTAGAGAGACAGCTGAGTCAGGCATGAGCGGGAGAGCCAGGTCTCTGCTAGCATGAGGATGTCAGGGGTAAGGTGAACCAAGCATTGGAGGGCTGCAGTTTTTTTTGGGGAGACTGCATATGTTCATGAAAGCAATTCGGAGACCACTACCACCGGTGGGCTTAGGCGTGGCAGAGTTGGCGGGCCCAGGGTTAGGGTGCACATTGCCGGAGAGCAAGAGCAGCAGAACGATTAGGCGCCTCACAGGGTAGTGGTTGGTGAGGGTGGGGTGCATATGCAGCTGCCGAGACCTCACCAGGGATGTGCATGGGATGGGAAGAGAGAAGAGAACCGGACACGCTAGCGAGGAGATTGACCACATGTGATAGGGTACAAGATACTGGGGTGCGCTTAGGGGTGGGTGGGGGTAGAGTGGTAGTCCAGGGTTCTGGACGGATTTGGGGGATGGTGCGGTAGTCCAGGGTACAGGATGGAATTGGGGATGGACAGAGGGGTAGATGTGCAATAAGTTGAGGGAAAGACAGGAATTGAGAGTGGGGGGATTGAGGTTTGCAGGGGGGCAGATCAGTGGGAGATAAAAAGGGGTCGAGGGTGAGCAGTGGGTGCCGTGGTAGGAGGAGTACCAGTATAGCAAGGATCATGCTTGTGAGTGATATATCATTAGAGAGAGTAGAAACTGAGTTCAGGCTCCCTCTAGTGCTGGAAGGGTATAATCAGCAAATGGGAAAGTCGACTGATTGGTTCTGGCTCCCCATGTGAGTAACTCTATAAAAGAGAGAGCTGACCAAGGGTGGTGGGGGCGGCGGGGCTTCACCTGGCACTGTGTGAGAGAGGCTTTCAGAGCGCGAGCCTGGAAAAGGTGCCAAAACACAAGTTTGAACTGACTGCAGGTTTGTCCACAGCCAGGAGAGCTCCCGACGGTCGTGACTGCAGCAGGGCACTTTGCTTGGTAATTACCTTGTGGCTCTTGTGAAGATTCTGGGCAGGGAGGGCTTTTCTGTCTGGCCCTCGCGACCTCCAGTTCCTCGGGGGGAGGGGGGTGAATCCTAGCAGGAGGGCAGTTCAAGCGCAGCCCTCACGACCTCCGGCTCTCAGGGAGGGGGCTCGAAATCTTGTGACTCTGTGAAGATTCTGGGCAGGGAGGCTTTTCTGTCTGGCCCCCGACCTCCAGTTCCTCGGGAGGGGGGTGAATCCTAGCAGGGAGGGCAGTTCAGCACAGCCCTCGCGACTGCCCCTCGGGAGGGGGCTCATATAGCAGGGAGGTGTGTGTGTGTGTGTGTGTTGTGTGTGTGTGTGTGTGTGTGTGTGTGTGTGTGTGTGTGTGTGTGCGCGCATTGGGGACACACCTGCTGCACACTGGGTGCACTGGGTCAGTGGTTGGGGGCACCACAGTTTCAAGCCTATGGGCGCTATCTATGTAAACAAAGCCCTGGGCCTAGGCAGCCATCCTCTACCGCCTTGAAACCTGGAGTGGGTTCTCACGAATCTCTTTGAGACTCCTATGGTAGGTCACCTCCCACTTCTCCAATGACATTCTCCTCTTTCTAAAAGACCAAAGGGCCTGTGGACACTCCATTCTATGGACTCCTATCTCTCTGTTTTCTGGTTTCAATTTTCAGTTCTCATTATCTTTCTCTCTTACTCATTCCTCTTTCTCAGATTCCTTGCTGCTCTGGTCTGAAATCCCCCCCCCCCCCAAAGTAGCAGTGGAAATGAAACTGTGAGTGCAAAAGACCAAGGACCTTATTTTCAAAAGGCCTGAAATAGCTCAGGGAGTACATCCTGTACCACAACCCACCGGTGCACAGAAAATATCTTCTAACTGGCAGACATGCTATTTTTCGCCTGGGCAGCAGGTGCAGCTGTGGAGGAATGTTACACCTGGTAGTACCAGCTGTAGCATTTTGATGCAGCTGCACATGAAAAACAGTTACAAGCTATCTTATATTACAGAGCTGGTCACAAAACAGCTGCACATAGGAAAATACTGTGTATGCAGCAAATCCTGCCAGTGCACAAGGGACCCCCCACACACACACACAAAGGGTTTTTGTCACCCGATTACAGTTTTCCAATTCATTGAAAATCCAGATCCAGTGGTTCAGTTCCTGTTTAGGACCAAACTTTTTTTGTATTTTCAGACTCTATGGTTCAAATCCTGGTAGGAACTTAACACTTAAAGAAGAAATTTGTTTTAAAGTTAATGTTCATCATGATGGTGATCCACGGCAGCATGGTGCTAGAATAGTAAATGGTACCCAAACAGGAATCAAGGGCAATAGTCAGTTTATTTATTGTCCTGTTTTTCCTTCAGATGTACCCAGAGGGACCATCCCAAGAAATATTTCCACATGGTGCGACCCTTTTACACTACATGCTATATTAAATGCTGAATGTTTCTGATAGGAACATTTCATGCAGCATAAACTACAGCACCTTATAGAGATGTAAACATAGAAACATAGAAACATAGACTTTGACGGCAGATAAGGACCGCTTGGCCCACCTAGTCTGCCCATTTCCCTACCTTCAGGATAGGCCGCAGATCCTAGTTAACCAACAGCCTATTTCTTCCTACCCCCCCCACAAGAATTGCCTTATGTCTATCCCATGCATTCTTAAATTCTCCCACAGTTTTAGACCCCACAACCTCCTCAGGAAGGCTGTTCCATGTATCCACTCCCCTCTCTGTGAAAATACTTCCACATTGCCCGGAACCGCCACCTCTATCTTTAAATTGTGTCCCTTGTTCTTGCACGGCTCTTTTTCTGAAAGATATTACCCTCTTGGACTTTGTTGATTCCACTGAGGTACTTAAAAGTTTCTATCACATCTCCCCTCTCCCTTCTTTCCTCAAGGGTATACATATTAAGCTCCTTTAGTCTCTCCTCGTACGGCTTGTCTTGCAGACCCTGCACCAATTTAGTTGCCCTCCTCTGGACTGCCTCTATCCTGTCTATGTCCTTACGAAGATGGGGTCTCCAGAACTGGACACAGTACTCCAGATGGGGTCTCACCAACTGTCTGTACAGAGGGATAACAACTTCCTGTTTTCTGCTGGTGATGCCTCTCCCTATGCATCCCAGTATACCCCAGCCCTCCCTACTGCCTTCTCACATTGCTTGCTAATGTTAAGGTCATCTGATATGATTACCCCGAGGTCCCTTTCCTATTTTATTGTTGTTACTACCCCCCATTGTGTAATCTTCCCTTGGGTTCTTGTTTCCCAGGTGCATTATTTTGCACTTCTTTGCATTGAATCCTAGCTGCCATACTTCTGACCACTCCTCCAACCTTGCCAAGTCCCTTCTCATCCTTTCCACGCCTCCTCGTGTATCAACCCTGTTGCAGATCTTTGTGTCATCTGCAAAGAGGTATGCTTTTCCTTCCAGTCCCTCTGCAATGTCACTTATAAAGACATTAAAACAGACTGGACCCTGTACTGAACCCTGCGGTACCCCACTAGTAACGCCTCTTTCTTCAGAGCAGACTCCATTTACAATTACCTTCTGTGTCCTGTTGTCCAGCCAATGTTGTACCCAGGCTACCACCCTGGGATACACTCCCAGGCTGGTTAATTTGACTATTAATCTTTTGTGTGGGACTGTGTCAAATGCCTAGCTAAAGTCTAGGTAGGCCATGTCCACAGCCCCTCCCTGGTCTACTACTTTGGTCACCCAATCAAAGAAATCTATTAGATTCGTCTGACATGACCTTTCCGGGCAGAGCCCATGCTGCCTTGGGTCCTCAGCCCCACTGGCCTCTAGGTACTCAACAATTCTTTCCTTCATAAGTGACTCCATCACTTTCTCTACCACAGAGGTCAAACTGACAGGTTCTGTAGTTTTCTGCCTCTTTCTTGGTCCCACTTTTATGAAGGGGAATCACATCCGCCTCATCCAGTCCTCGGGTACCACACCATCTTCCCATGATTTATTAAAAGAGCAGTCAGTGGTTTCACTAGTTTCCTCTTAATTCTTTTTAGAATTTGGGGTGAATTCTATCAGGCCCCATTGCTTTGTCCACCTTCTCAGTTTTAGGAGTTCTTCAGAACCTTTCTTCTGTGAAAGGACTGAAATCGACCTCTCTATCAAGAGTGCTTCTGTTAATTGGATTAGGCACTTTCCCCTCCTCTTTGTGAATACTGAGCAGAAATATTCATTTGTTATCCCTGCTTTTTCACTGTCCCCCTCTGCCCACCCACCATTCATTCTATTCAGCCTTACTATCCCTCGCTTGTCTTTCTATGCTCTCTGATGTACCTGTAAAGGTTTTATCCCCCTTCTTAACCAAGTTAGCTATCTTTTCCTCAGTTTGGGCCTTTGCTATTCTGACTTCCCTTCCTGCTTCCTTCTGCCTTAACTGTTACAGCTCTCTGTCCTGCTCCTTCTGTGTTTCCTTATACTTCCTGAATGCTATCGCTTTCTCCCTGACTTTCTCAGCCACCTCTTTTGAGAACCATAGTGGCTTTTTCTTTCATTTTGATTTGTTTATTTGCTTCACACAAAGGCTTGTTGCCTCTGTAATGGCAGTTTTGATGACTCCCCATTGTTGGTCCACCCCTCCTTTTAGCCTGTTTGCTAGTGCTTTTCTGAGGCACTCTCCCATCTTGCCAAAGTCAGCGCTTCTGAAGTCCAGTACCCTCACTTTTGTATGGCTTGACTCTGTAGCTGAGTTTAACGTGAACCACACCATTTGATGGTCACTTGTACCCAGATGGCAACCCACTTCTAGATCTGAGATCCTCTCACTGCCCCCATTTCAGAGTATGAGGTCTAAGATTGCTCCCTCACGAGTGAGTTCCGAAACTAGCTGTCTGAGGCCTGCCACCTCTAGGGCGTCAAGAATAGCTCTGCTCTTGGATGTGGCTGCAGCAAATGTGCTTCAGTTAACATCTGGCATATTCAGGTCTCCCATCTACAGTATATCCCCTTTCTCTGCCATTCTAAGAATGCCATCTTTCATATCCTTGTCCATTCCCTCCCCCTGACATGGGGGTCTGTACACAACCCCTGTGCAGATTGTGGTGCCCTTTCCAGTCTCCAAGGTGACCCACAGTGCCTCCTCTCCTCCCTATTTATTCTTTTGTTTAGTTGCTTTTATCCCTTCCTTTACAAAGAGAGCTACTCCTCCCCCTCTTCTCCCCTGCCTGTCTCTCCTGTAGGTTATGTACCCTGGTATGTTAACATCCCAGTCATGGTTCTCTGTGTACCATGTTTCTGTGACTGCTACAATTTCCAGGCATCCCTCTTCCATCAAGGGCACCAGCTCAGGGAGCTTGTTGCCCAGACTATGGGCATTGTTACTCATTACCCTCCATTTCCTGATGGCCTTACTCCTTTTTGCCCCATCCCTGTCCTTCTTGCCTTTGTCACTTTCCCCATTTACCCCTGCCTTTCTTTCTATCACCACCTCTATGTTGGTGTTTACCACACTTACAACCATGATTTTTTTGAGGTGGCTAGGATTTCCCTGCTCCTTTCCAGTGCCTCCCCCTTGGCTAGTTTAAATGCTTGCCAATGAAGCATTTAAACCTATCACCTAGGATCCTGGTTCCTCCTGGGCAGATGCAGCCCATCATGCCTTTATAGGCTTGCATCACTCCAGATGGACCCCAGTCCCCAATGAAGCCAAATCACTGAGCTCTGCACCAGTTTTTCAACCACTGATTGAATCCTATGGTGTGGAACACCCTAGCCTCTCCTACGCCATAGATGGGCACCATCTCCGAGAAGGTTACTGTGCGTGCTACTTGTCTAAGGCTCCCCCCAATTCCACAAACTCTTCCTGCACTGCTCTAATCCCTTTCTTAGCCAGGTAATTTGTCCCTAGGTGGACAATGACATCCAGCTCCCTTCCCCGTACAGCTGCTCCAACAATCCTGAGGATTCACTCCCTATCCCTCCAAGCCATGGCGCCAGGCAGGCACCTTACCTCCCTCCCCCCTTCCTTCCCCAGTTCTACCTTCCTAACGATGGAGTCCCCCACCAGGAGTTGTTTCCTTCCCCTGTGGGGTACCATGCCACCCTTCTGTGGGTCTCCTTTGTGGAGGTTCACAGTATCCTCCTTGGTCTCCACTGCAGGTGCCTCCATAGAGGAACCAAACTTTGCCAGAATGGCATAGGAATTGTGGAGAGGTACAACTGGAGGGATGTGCCTCTGTCCCACCACCCTCACCCTCTCTGAGCCCACTGTGGTCCAACTGCTCCTCTTTCTTGGTAACCTCTGAGGCAATGGCAGTGGCACTGGTGATCCATAGATGGAAGAGGAGGTCCAACAAATCCTGGCCAACTCAGCCTGGAGATGAGCAACCTCCTCCCTCAGCCCAGAGAGGTACCTGCAGATGAGACAACACTACATCCTCAAGAACGTCTCCCAGAAGACTGCTGCTCCACAGCCACTGCACTTGCACCACTCCCATCATGTCTTATTTCTGGCCCCTTAACTGTTTGGAATCCTTACTCTTTTCTCTGTTTTTTTTTTCTTTCTCTTCTCTCTCTACTTACTTTCTGCCTCTGTGCCCTTTAAGCTCATGATTGCCCTGTTCTGAGACAAGAATATCCTATATTTCTCAGTATACCCCTTACTTGCTCAGAGGCAGACCTGCAGCAACTAGAGGGGGGCCGGAGAGCTACTCTTGCCCTTCTAGGATGGTGGGTCTTTGGTGGCTCTGTGATCACTCACTTCCTGCTCCCAAACAGGAAGTTCCTGTTGTCAGTCAAATCCTGTGCCTATAAAAGTAGAACTAGCTTTGGGTGGGAGGGTGGAGGGGTGCAAAGGAGGGCAATATAGTCCCACTAGAGAAGTCCAGTCACACAGCACTCCTTCCTCCTGGTGTCTTCTGCCAAGCTACTAACATAATCTTTTTAAGGGAGTCTTTAAATTTAGCTTCCTTCTAGCTAAGCCACTTCCCCTACTAACTATATATTTCTACAAATAATTTAAACTGCACAGCCATCAAGCCTTTTCAATCACCTGAGATATACACCTAGCTAACTGTTCAGATAACCATTCAGTTCAGTTAACTCAGACAAACACAGTATTTTTTTTTTGTTTTGTTTGTTAGCTTGTTTCTTTACCCTAAATTAAAGGTCCAAGTACAAGAGTTCTACGTCTTTAGTCCCAGTAGAGAAGTCCAGTCACACAGTACTCCTTCCTCCTGGTGTCTTCTGCCAAGCTACTCTAAACTTAATCTTTGGGAAGTTAGGGTGAGTGAATATAGAAACTGACAAGTTTGGTTTGGCTTCAGTGCAAACCATTGTCTTCGGCTTGGATTCAATCCTTTGGCCAAAGACTCTTCAGAAATATCTGGAGAGGGAGGAGGAGGAGGAAGATGGGAAATGACCAGAGTGGGTGAAGGGGTGGTCATGAGACTTGTCCTGGCGACCTGTGAAGGGTTAAAGTGTTTTCTTAATTAACTTGCTGAAGGTTGAGATGATTCTGAAGTGGCCCAAAAGTTCAGCTGGCCTGAATTGAAGGTAAAGGTGATGAATTTTGGCAATTCCCTGAATATGCAAATTTAGCATTGATTCATCCTTTCTAGAAGTCTAGTAGTGGCACCTCTAACAGTTTTACTTAACAGCACAGGGGAAGATTTTAAAAAGGATTGAATGCAGACACAAATGTGTGCTGCTCCTGTGCCCGTTTTCTTCCACCAAGGCAGAACTGCTGCTATTTTCAGATGTTGTATCTATTTATGACAAAAACTCACAGTTTGTGGCAAACAAAATGGATACAGGTGCTACGGCATCCATTTTAGATGCAATTGTATCCATTTTTGGATGCAGACTTTGGACGCAGTAAGGCCATCTAATAGATGATCTGACAGGTTTGGATGACTTTCTGCTTTTAAAATAGCAGCAGACGCATCTTGGACATAGCTGTTTGAAAACCCCGCCCATGGCTGGATTCAACACCAAAAGGTCTGTAATGCTTGTTTCTTAGCGTGTTACATAACCTCTGCACCACAGGAGAAGCATTTCACTTGGTGGTACAGTATTAGTTATGAGTGCAAAGAACCAGAGATTCGATTCCAGAGAGGAACTTTGTATTTTCCAGAAAATACCAACTTTTAATTCCTGGCAAGACCTTATAGTTGAGCCTGCCAGGATACAATCCAGGGTCACAGATTCCTGCATGACAAAAATAATTAACTGCCACTGAAACTGCACTGTTTCCTGCAGTAATTCTGCAGAATTCTGCAGTATTTTGCATCACATCCTGGTTGCTCCACTGTAGCACTGTGTGAAGTTTGACTATGTTAATTTTCACCAGAATGGTGATACATGGCGGTGTGGTGTTAGCATAGCAAATATATGTGGAAGGGAGAAATGTACAAAAGTGAATTTACTTTTTTTTTCACATCTGTGGCTGAGCTCATAACTACTATAGTTTCATTTTCAATGTGCCAACAAGTTGCACTGAACTAACTGGCAGCTTCTGTGGCGTAGAGGTTAAGTAAGAAGCTAGGAAACAATTAGACCAGTCCCTCTTTTCTTTTGAATTCAAGCAGTTTCTATAAGTAGAACTATAAGAGGTTCCCCCACCGCACATCTCAAGGAACATTTCTATATAGTCTGGGTAGCATGTGAGCCCCAGTTATCGTCTCCATACTGTAGGTCTGGACTTAACATGCACTGTACATTGCCTGCCTTAGTTTAGTCGCAGCTCTGTGGCACATCTTATCTGCCAGTGGCCGACAAAACTGAAACCAGAGCTCAGATCTTGGCAGACACCAAATGATTTTGTAAACTTAAAAAAAAATTATATCTGACCAAAAACATTTACAGTACAAAAACAGCCAAGCTAGATAAAAATGAGCTGTACAAAGATATGACATCTAAAACAAGAAAAGAGCCACGTTTGATGACTGGACATTTATTTAAATAATATCCTAACAGAATTATAAAAAATAATTGCTGGAAGAGAAAGTAGGAAGGCATATCAAGGCCAGTTCCTTTTGCAAATTCAAAGCCAGTTAATTTTTTCTGCATGTGTGAGAAAAATAGAGACAGTTCCCTCCACTTTTAAAAATTATTCATCTTACAAATGAAAATTAAACTGGCCATATTATATAAGACACATTTGGTGATTACTTTGCCCCAATGTGTGGATTTAAGAATTGATTGTTTCAAGTAATTTCCAGTTGCATCTTGTTTATTTGAAGTCTGTTGACCAGAAGAGGTGCACAGATTCAAAATTTATTTGTAGGTATGAGCTTTGGGGTGGAGGGGTTACTTGGTAATAAGAACTACAATAAACAGAAAGTGACAAAGTGAAGTACAATATTGAATGAAGTGACTGAGTGCTACACAGAACAGAACATCAAGTGACTCAAGGTACAACATTTACAGTCTTGCAAGAAATTCCAGTGGCAGAAAGTGACAAGTGCAGTACGCCTATGGGGCAGCTGCCATGGCTGTGCCCACCTGATGCCATGTCACTTTCTGTCCCAGGATCCCCCCCCTTGGCAATCCCATCCCATTGGCTGTGAGGATATGCAAATGGAACCCAAAATAGAAGGTATATAGTAGAGGATTTTTATGATCTGTATAACTGAAACATTTTGAGGTGTACTGAGTTACGTTTAAATATAATGCCATGTTATTCAGAAATATCATTTACCCCTCCTTTGATATGTTGGACTTGATCTGTTTCCATATTTAGAGTATAAGTAACAGATACAGTACTTTGTAGTATGATAATAAGAATTGATAGACAGTAACAAATAAAAACAAACGCACCCCACTGGGTGCCACATCACTCCATGTTATGCTCAGCTGTCTCCCCAACACCCCCTAGAACACCTCCATGTCCCTTCTGCCCCCAGCAGCCCAGTTTCAGACCCTGTCCACCTCACCACAGTGTGTGGCACTGGCGCACATCACTTAGACCATCTCCTGACTGGTCGGAGTGGAGCCCCTTGCTGCGTCCATGGTGGGGCTTACAAAATCACAAAAAAGGGGATGTTGCAGCCCAGCCATGTCAGAGACTCCCTTACAACCTGGTGCACAGGTGCTGCTGATGCAAGGGTGGCACAGGATGACTTGAGCACACTGCATCCTGAATTCAACACAGCCTGTTTTCAAAAATCAGGATTGCTGCAAAGTTTGATGCAAGGTACCAATTGCATCATATACCTTTGGCGCAAGCACCTTGCGTCAAACTGACAACTTTGAAAATCAGGCCCACATACTTGCACAGACACACATGCACACAGACACACAGACACACACACACCGCGCGCGCGCGCGCGCACATACACACACACACAGCACCTCAAAGGTTGCTACACAGCCCAACATGAAAAAAACTCCAGGAGAAAAAGGATTTACCCCCACCCTTTACATGTCAGTTAGCTGGCTGGCTGACCAGGCCAGCAGGCTGACCACTTCCTATTTCTATCCCTCTTTCCCCATCCTCCTCCCCCTCCTCGACTTTTCCTGGGCTTGAATCTTTGTCCTGGTCAGGTCAGGGCTCCAGCCAACCCCAAAAGGGGCCATAAATCAGATTGAGAGGCTGATCCCAACCCCAGGGACACAGTTGGATGGCTAAGTGCCAAGTCCACCCCAGGCTAGAAAAGGGTATCCCCTGCAAGCTGAAGGGCAGTTTGCAACTGGTTGGCTAACAGAGTAGAGTGCTCAAGGGTACAGATGCCTAGAGGCTTACCTTAAGCTCAGGTCTGTAACTCCTTGGTAGCTGCTCCTCTGTAGCCAGGGGTCCTCCAGGCTCTGCAGCAGCAGCAGTCATCCTACAGCCTCAAGGGGGGATCCAGTTGGGGATTCAACAGTCCTCCAGCCATGCAGCAGCAGTCAGCCCCATAGGGTGAGTGTACTTCCATTGTCTACCCCTGAGGTGTCCTGTGGCTGGATGCCTAGTAGTGCACCCTACCTGGAGCAGCTATTGCAGCTCTCCTGTCCCCTTTCCCCAGTGTGCCTGCTGAGGGTGGTGGTGCCCTCCTGGGAGCCCCATCTTTATTTGTTGCCCCTGGGTTTAATTATTTCCCTTGTGGGGTATTTTGGTTTTGTTTCTTGTCCCTTCTCCCCAATTACTGGCTCCCTGGCAGTGTCTGGACACCGCTGGGAGCTTGCTTCACACCTTTTCCCCGAGCAACATTCCTCCATAATTGGGGGTGGCAAGCAGTGTGTCCCCTGGTCACTGTCTCCCTATGCTTTCTCCCTCTCCTCCCAGCCCTGATGGCAGCACCTGCAGTGGTTGTGGACTCTCAGCTCACTCTGAAATCTGTGCCGCATTGGAAGGGGGGATGAGTTTAAAGGTCAGAAAGGCTGGTGCAGCAGCAGATTGCATCTGGGTGGAAACAACTGCCCTGCGATACTACCTAGCTGCCCAGCAGTCATGGAGGAAAGCAGCAGAGGCCGGGTAGGAGTGCAGCCCTTCGGCCACCCCACTAGCACCACCAATAACCCCTTTGGGCAGAGCTGAGGAACCAGACCGGAAGGTGAGTGGGTGGTAAGTCCAAAGATTATTTTGCCTGGCACTGGAGAGTGCTCAAGAAGAGAGGAGGGCAAAGAAGTGAATGGGCTGCAAGTCCAAAATAATCACTTCTAGCACCAGCTCTGCAGGGGAAGGGCAGAGGAACCAGAGGGCAGCAGAGGGAAAAGTAAGTGGGTAAGGCACCAAGTAGAGGCACAGGGACACCGCGGAGCATGAGCCCCAGCAATAGCTAAGAAGGAGGGGGATCTGAGTGGGTTGGAAGAGGGGACTCAGCTGTGCACTCAGGCCAAGAGTGCATGGGGGGGTGGCCAAATTTGAAGGCCCTTCAGTGAACTCCTGCTGCCAAAGCATGGGTAGCCATAAGGGGAGGAGCTCACTTCGGTCCCACAGTGTTGCCCCGCTACTGCTCCTCATACCCATGTGCATGTGAATTGGGCTAGACAATCCCCTGCAGGGATTTAATGGGCCAACATCCTTTTCTTTACAGAAAAATTCCCCAGGAGCCCTAGCCCACCCCCACTGTGTGCCCCTACCTCCCCTATCCGAGCTCTTTTTGCCCTGGATTGCTGGTCAACTGTTGTGTGCCTGTGGACTGCAGGAAGGGTCAGGTCTATGCTGCACTGCCTGCCACCATGACCTGGTCATAGAAAACCCAGTGCCTAGTAAAGAATGCAGTCATTATTGTGACATTGCTATTTATTTATTTATTTATTTATTTAAGAGATTTACCAGATAAGCATACTGAGCGGAGTCCGCTCATTTCCAGATGCGACCTTTCAGTGTTTTCAGTGTTTTCTACTACTTCAGGGCCCCCTGGGTTCCCTGGTATATGGGGAATCTCACGATCCCAATGGGGCCAGCCTGGGAGAATTCCAGAGTCGAATAGAAGTGATGTTCCAGCTATATCATTTCCCCAAACACCAGAAGGCTGAAGTCCTGATTGACCAGCTAGGAGGTGCAGCACACCAGGAGGTTACCAACTGGCCAGAGAGGGAGCAAGACAATGCCGATGGAATCTTGACCAGGATGGGCCAGACCTTCAACACCTGCACCCTGTCCCAACTGAAGAGGTGGTTCTTTTCCCGAATCCAAGTCCCAAGGAAGAGCCTAAGTGAGTTTTTCCTAAGCCTCCAGAAGGCTTCGAGTGCCATAGAGTGGGAGGATTCCAAAATTGTGCCAGATCCCAACTGAATGCTGCAGGACAAATTCATCAATGGGCCAGGAAGTACTATGCAGCAAAAATACCTCAGACTTCTGCAGGACCAGGTGCCTAATGAGATCTTCCTGGACTTCAAGGAGAGGGCCATCTGAATCTTGGGGGCCAGCCAGCCAGCAGAGGAGGTCACTGCTGGCATGCAACGCATGGGCATCCCGCTAATGATGTGACCTGATGGGCTGGCACCAGTAGATGCCTTCTACCGAAAGGACTGGTGGGTCAATGTAAACTGCACCCTGGAAACTTAACTGCCCCTGAGTATTTGCCAGCAGTGCAACAAGTGGCACAAGCACCAGACCGATGCCCCCTTCCATGGGGAGCATCAGGCCAAGACCCCACTCAGGAGCTTCAGGACCAAGTGATGGAATTCACTAGACAATTGGTGGACAAGTGGAAGGAGATCAGAGACTTGAGGGAGTAGCAGAGAGATGGGAGAGGACACCCACCTGCATAGGGCTCAAGGGGCATGGGAAGGATGCTTACTGAGTGCTTCGATGAACATGGCAAGCCCATCTGCAGGAGGTGCAGAACCAGTGGCCACATAGAGCAGGAGTACTCACAATGGTATACTGAAATGGGTAGTTTAAACAGAGACTTCTCGGGGCAATGGGCAAACCCCCAGGAGAAAAGCAGATAGGCCCTAAATCTGCAGTATAACACTGAAAGTATGTTGCCAGGTGCCCCATCATACCAGTTTGGAGCAACAGCATCAAACTTATAGCATTGCTCAATACTGGTTCCCAAGTGTCCACCATCTAGGGAAGATACTTCTTTGAGCACTGGCCCACAGCACCACTCCAGAATCCACTTCAAAAGTGGCTTACCCTGATTGCAGGAAACAGTCTTGACATGCTATACCACGGCTACTGAGAAGTCGAAATCCGATTGGGAGCAACCACATACCCCAGTCAGGGCGTCATTATCACCCAGACGTCCAATGACAGCCTTCTCCCAGTGATCATAGGGATGAATTGCCTGCTTGAGTGCCATGAAGCATTGATAATGGTCCTCAAAAACCTCACCACCCAGCTACCAAGACCAGAGAGATGTGTCTGGCTCCAAGCAATACAAGTTATCAGAAGCCACCAACAGTTTGCCACCGACCAAGGGGAAATAGGCCCTGTACAGGTGGAAGACCCTCGATCCATTGTGCTGAATCCAGGGTACAAGACCATTGTCCTCTGCAAGGCCGAGAATGGGGTGCAGTGGAGAGACTACCTTGCCCTGCTGGAGCCCTACATCATTGCAGAAGATAGCACCATTGCTGTCTCCCAAAGCCTTGTGGTAGTGAAAAATGGACAAGTGCCAATGAGGATCCTGAATTGTGGAGTGACCCCAGCCCGGCTGTACAGGTGCCAACCAATCAGGCGGCTGGTACAGATTGATCCCGACAGAGAAATAGAGGCCTCACCTACAAACACACCTATCACAGTGGGTGCAGCTATCTCCACAATTGCCACAGGTGTACCAAACAATGATTCCCATGAGCAGTGGTTGCACAAAATCGACCTGGGACCCCAATCACCACAGAAGAGCAAAGGCATAAGGTGCTGGAGCTAATTCACAACAACAATGTGGCATTCTCCCAGTATGCAATCAACTTTGGATGTGCCAGCCTGGTGCAACGCCACATCCCGACGAGAGACCATGCTCCTATTCCAGAGCAATTCTGGTCCATACCCCCTGCCTTGTATCAGCCTACCAAAGATTTACTGAAGGACATGCTGGAAGTGGAAGGCATCCAGGAGAGCCACAGCCCATGGGCCACGCCCATAATGCTGGTCAAGAAGAAAGATGGCCAGCTCCAGCTTTGCATGGACTACCGTAAGCTAAACTAGGTCATGCACAAAGATGCTTACTCCCCTCCCACAAATTGAAGATTCCCTTGCCACACTAATGTCAATGACTCTGTTCTCTACTCTAGATTAAGTTAGTGGCTACTGGCAGGTGCCCATCACCCCAGAGGGCAAAGAAAACACAGCCTTCACCACCCCAATGGGCCTCTATGAGTTTTCAGAATGCCCTTTGCTTTGTGCAATGCCACTGGAACCTTACAATGACTAACTGAACACTGCCTGGGCAGCCAGAACTTTGACATTGTCCTGCTCTACCTGGATGACATCATTGTCTACTACAGCACTTATCAAGAGCTACAGCATCTGGAGACAGTCTTTGAGCAGCTTGCAGCATATGGACTCAAAATCAAACACTCCAAGTGTCATCTACTGAAGGACAGAGTCAATTACCTGGGTCACATCATCAGTGCAGCAGAAATCTCCCCTGACCCAGAGAATATTCAAGCCATACAGGACTGGCCTGTACCCAAAACAGTCAGAGATGTCCGTAAGTTCCTTGGCTTTGTGGGGTACTACCACCGGTTTGTCAAGAACTTTGCCAAGATTGTGGCCACACTGAACGAGCTCCTCAGAGGACCCAAGGTCCAGAAAATTCCCCATAATGCCTTAGTAGTGTGGGCTGAACTCCAACAAGCAGCATTCCAGCAACTGAGAGACATTCTCATCACAATCCCTATACTCACCTATCCCAACTACACCAAATATTTTATTGTATACACATACGCCAGCAACAGCGGGCTTGGAGCAGTCCTGTCCCAAGTCCAAGAGGAGCATGAAAGGGTCATTGCCTATGCCAGCCGAGGGCTAAAAGGGTCAGAGCACAATGACGAAAGGTGCAGCTCCTTCACACTTGAGTTCCTTGTGCTGGTGTGGGCAGTGACTGAAAACTTCAAGCACTACTTGGCAGCTACCCCATTCCTGGTGTACACAGACAATAATCCCCTGGCACACCTACATACTACAAAACTAGAAGATCTGGAATACAGGCAGGCATACTGACTGGCAAACTCCAATTTCACCATCCACTACTGCTCAGGGCACGTCAACGCCAATGCAGATGCCCTGTTGCGGTTGCCCACAACGGATGAGCTGGAAAAGGATGAAACAACACAAGAGAGCCAGAGATGCCAGCGTTCCTCAATGTGCTTGCTGAGGTAGTCCAGGCCTGCTGTCACAGTCATCCACAAGGGCTAAGTGCCAACCAAGAAATTGAACTCCCTCTCCTTCCTCAAGATGAGGGCCAGTGGGACCGGATCCACCAAGAAAGTCTGAACCTTAAACAGCTGCAAGAGATGCTGGTAACTGGGGCCAAACTCTCATCCCAGGCATGGCAACAAGTGCCGGAGAAACTACTTAAACTCCTCCAGCACAGGGAACACCTCTCCATCCAGCAAGAGTCCACTGCCCAAAGACCCACCTCCCCCTGGTCCAGATCATACTGCCTAAAGAAGCTGCATCAATTGCTCTGGAAGCTTTCCATGACCAGTCCAGACACTTTGGCCACAACAAAACCAAAAGCAACCTCAGGAAGCGCTTCTACTGGGTTGACATGACAGAAAATGTTGTCAAGTGGTACAATGCCTGAAAGCCATGCAGCCTCAAATGCAACCCAGGTACTGCAGAACGAGCACCTCTGGTGCCCATCATTACCTTTGCATCACTAGGGCTAGTCACCATGGATCACCTCAAATTGGACCTCAGTAGTGATGTGCGAGTCTATGTCCTAACCATCAATGATCACTGCAGCAAATTCTTAGTGGCAGTACCTGTCCAAGATATCACAACCAAAACCACTGCCAAAGCCTTCTGGGATCACTTTGTCAAGCCATATGGGTTGCCCACCAAAATTCTCACGGATCAAGGTCCTTCCATTGAATTGCAGCTCTTACAGGAACTCTGTGTACTGTATGGGAGCCACAAGCTGTGAACGACTGCCTATCACCCAGAAACCAATGGGCTCTGTGAACACGCCAACTGCACCATCATAAACTTGATCAGATCCCTAGCAGATGAGACATGCCTGCAATGGCCCACCATTCTCCCAGAGCTGGCTTACATCTGCAACACCACCACCCACAGCTCCATGGGGCATATGCCCTACTACATGTTGGATGGGCACCATGGACACCTACCCATGGATATGGTTCTAGGGGTATTAACTCAGTCAGAAAGCACCCCAATGACTGACTGGGTATGAGAGCACCATGAACAGTTGCAACTGGCCAGCAAACTAGTCTCCCAGCACATGCTCAAAGCATGCCAATAGCAACAAGACTTGTACAATAACACAGCCAAAGCTGAACTGCTTGCCATTAGAGATAGAGTCCTGCTGAAAAGGACACACAACACCCACAAACTCAAAATCAAACGGGAGCCTGACCCATACTTAATTGTGGACACCCCCTTTCCAGAACTTCCTGTCTACAGAATACAGTTGGAGTCCGATCCCTCCCATCGGAAGGCTGTGCACCAAAATATCCTTAAAACTTGCTCTTTCCAAGTGTCACCACCTGTGGAAGACTCAGACCTAGAACTTGAAGACATCACCTCCAAGAGGCAAGTACAAGGATCAGATTAGCCCCTAAGGTTTTCCCAAAGAAGCTCTTACTCATGGCCCTGGGTGCACACTATCCCGGGCACTATGCCGCAGAGACAGCCAGTGGCAGAACCTGCCAATATTCCCCAAGAACCCCCACTGGTGGAATCAGCTGTCATACCAGAGGAACTCCCCCTTGGCAGTGCTGCTGCTGGCTGACTTACCTTTAAGGCAGTCACTGCGCACTACCTGGGGGAGTGCCCCCTGCTCGTCTTTTCACAGAAGTGTAGAGCCCTGCTTGAGGGCCTGATCAAGGGTCAAGCAGTAGATACTGCTCTGGTTATGGACCCAAATAATGGTTATGCTGACTTCAGTCACAGGTACTGATACTGTCTGTTATGTTACTGATGTTACAAGGATGTAGGTAGCTCTCACTGCATTTACATAGACTGGGTCATTAGTATGTAATTGTAACTTAATTGCTAATGCTTTACAATTAAAATGGTAGTCAGCCCCGTACATGGGGACATGTATATTTGAGAGGGGCCAAACTGTAGCACCCCAAAGGCTTCTACACAGTCCAGCCTGAAAAAAAATTCAGGGAGGAAAAGGGTTAACCCCCCACCCTCTCCATGTCAGTTAGCTAGCTGACTGACCGCTTACTGTTTCAATCCCCCTCTCCCCCTCCTGGACTTTTCCCGGGCTTGAGCCTTTGTCCTGACTAGGCCAGGGCTCTAGCCAATGCCTAAAGGGGCCATAAATCAGCCTGAGAGTCTGATCCAAGCCGCAAAGACTCAATCAGCTAGATAAGAGCCAAGTCCACCCCCAGGCTAGAAAAGGGTCTCTCCTGCTTGCTGGAGGGTAGTTCGGGGCCGGGTGGCTAACTGGGTAGACAGCACAAGGGTACAGATGCCTAGAAGCTTACCTGAAGCTCGGGTCCATAGCTCCTTGGTAGCTGCTCCTCTGTAGCCAGGGGTCCTCCAGGGTCTGCAGCAGCAGCGGAAGTTATCCTACAGCCTCAAGGGGGATCCAGTTGAGGATTCAGCAGTCCTCCAGCCATGCAACAGTGGTCAGCCCCATAGGGTGAGTGTACTTCTATTGTCTACCCCTGAGGTGTCCTGTGGTTGGATGCCTAGTAGTGCACCCTGCCTGGAGCAGCTATTTCAGCTCTCCTTTTCCCTTTCCCCAGTGTGCCTGCTGAGGGTGTTGGTGCCCTCCTGAGAGCCCCATCTTTATTTGTTGCTCCTGGGTTTCATTATTTCCCTTGTGGGGTATCTCGGTTTTGTTTATTGTCCCTGCTCCCCAGTTACTGGCTCCCTAGAAGTGTCTGGACATCACTGGGAGTTTGCTTCACCCCTTTTCCCCTAGCAGGATTTCTCCATAACTGGGGGTGGAAAGCAGTATGTCCCCTGGTCGCTGTCTTTTTATGCTTTCTCCCTCTTCCCTGCCCGATGGTAGCACCTGCAGTGATTGTGGAGTCTCAGCTGACTCTGAAGTCTGTGCCGCGTTGGAAGAGGGGATGAGTTGAAAGGTCAGAAAGGCTGGTGCAGCAGCAGATTGCACTTGGGCAGAAACAATTGCTTCGCAATGCTACTGAGCTGCCTAGCATCACAGAGCAAGGCAGCAGAGGCCGGGTAGGAGCGCGGCTCCCCAGCCACCCCACTAGCATCACCAATGACCACTTTGGGCAGAACAGAGGACCTGGACCAGCAGGTGAGTGGGCAGTAACCCTAAAGATTATTTTACCTGGTGCAGGAAAGCACCCAAGAATGGGGGGAAGGGCAAAGAAGTGAATGGGCTGCAAGCCCAAAATAATCATTTCTAGCACCAGAGGTGCTGCAGGGGAGGGACGGAAGAACCAGGGGGCAAAAATGGGAGAAGTAAGTGGGCAAGGCACCCAGTAGAGACACAGGGACACCACAGAGGATGATTCCCCTGAATAGCTAAGAAGGGGGGCATTTGAGTGGGTTGGAAAAGGGTACTCAGCCATGCACTCTGCCCAAGCATGCTGGGGGTGGCCAAAGTTCAAGGCCCTGCACTGTACTCCTGCGGTCAAAGCATGGGTAACCATAAGGGGGTGGAGCTCAGCTTGGGCCCATGGCATATCCCAGCTACCGCCCCTCATACCTGCATGCATGTGAACAGGCCTAGACAACCCCCTGCAGGGATTTAAAGGGACAACAGTCATTTCTTTACTGAAAAGTTTCCCGTGAGCCCTAGCCCCCCACTGTGCCCCCCAACCTCACTATCCAAGCCCCTTTTGCCCTGGATTGCTGGCCAACTGCTGTGTGCCTGTAGACTGGAGGGAGGGTCAGGTCTATGCTACGCTGCCTTCCACTATGACACTGATCATAGAAAACCCAGTGCCTGGTAAAGAGTACAATCTTTATTGTGTTGTTGCTATTTCAGTGTTTTCCCAGGTTGCACCCTGCCCTTGATCATGAGGTTGGGTCATAAGAAGGCTATGTTGAACATTTGGGGGTAAAAATATTGAAAAACAACAAAGTTATGAGCCTACATTGAATTTTGTGAATGCGGGCTCATAAGTTTGGTAATATTCAATATTTTTACCCAAAGTTTTCAACATAGCCATTTCTGTACAGCACCCTCGTGAATGTGACAGCTGTCATTTTTCAATTCCTGCCCAAAATACATTTTTGCATCCTGAAAGTTGATTTTTTGCAATCCCTGAGCAAAAACACCTTTAAGCCAGGAGCTGAACATTTTGTCTGCCCATCTTTATGAGGCAGAGTCATAACAAGGCTATGCAAAAAATTTGGTGTAAAAATATTACAGACCAACACATTTGTGAGCCTTTGTTACATTCTGCAAAGACACGCTTGCAACTTTGGTAATTATACAATATTTTTATCCCAAATTCCTCAGCTGCAGTCCTATCAGCTCTGGCCAGAATTTGTTCACTTTTGCTTTAATCTTCTGTTTCTTCCTAGTCCCAACTATTCTTCATTTCCCTGGCATGGGTCCCTCCTCCCCATTATGCTCTGTAGTCTCTGAAGGGATTAAAAAAAAGTTATATCATGATATGATCCATCCCTAAAGAACAATGCAGCCACAATTATAATGTAGCACCTGTGCTGGCCACATGGCAGCAGCAGACTGATCTCTGACTTGCAGTGAGTCATGTGCTGGCATTCTCTCTCTCTCTCTCTCTCTCTCTCTCTCTCTCTCTCTCAGTGTCTGCTCTCTTACCACTCAGCACTCTGTTAGCTGTTCTCCCCCCTGAGTTGACTGCTCACTCATTCTTGTCGCTCACATCACTATTACTCAGGATATGAGCACAGACTCCCTCCCTGATCAGGACAGACACTCAAATAGGCAGGGGCTCAAATTCTTGGTGCGCTCACTGGACCAGTAAGTGGTCAGCTAGGCTGCTTGAAAGGGATTAAATATTGGTGCTAATTATGGAGTCTCCAAAAATGTTTATGGTGCTGTGTTTTATGGGAGAGAATGAGGACAGTAGCTACGTGTGGGATTATACTGTGTGATAAAGTGAAGCAGAAGCTGTCTAAAAATGAGCAGAACCAGCATAATGATTGCTTATTATTAGTATCCCTTGTGCAGTGCTCAAATAATGCTGTCCAGAGTGCATAACAGAGTCTCCAAAAATGGTTGCAGTGGTAGGTATGTTGGGGAGGGAGTGAAGATAACAACTTCTCTCTGGGATTATACTCTTACAGAAGTGGAGAAAAATCAAGGAAAATGTACTAGAAATGCATTAGTTGGCACCAGAGAACAATAAAATATTGACTGCTTCAGGGGACCTGGGTGGCTCCCAGGCCCCCAGCATATTGTTTTGGGGCTTGGGCCCTGAATAATATCTCATACTAGCAACACCTCTGCTGCTGGCCTTTTAATAAACTCACTAAGTGTTTCTAATTTACACACCAATGGTGATTACCATTGTGACAAGCTGGCCTGTGGTAGATGGAGAGGCAACACGCTGGGTTTAAAGTTCACAGAAGAAAATGTACTTTTATTGCTCCAAATGTAAGTTATTGCTCCAGAAAAGCATAATCAGTCAGTTCAACTTCTCCAGCCTGGACAGGTAACATAAAGGTTAACACAAAACAGTTATTTCAGGATGACTTGTCAAAAGGAATCTTTGAACCACCTATGGGGGCCAGCAGTTTTTTCAATATACAGTCTCAAACAAAACAAACAGTTTGTGGGCCAGCAGTTTTGAATATACAGTCTCAAATAAAACACAGTTTCCCCTTTTAGCCTTATTTGCAGGCTGTTAGCAGTACATTCCACTCACTGTTTTTGGCCCAGCTGGCTAGACTAATCCTTTACCTCAGGACTCTCTGCTCTAGAAATGGTCTCTTTCTCAGCAGCAGGTTTCAACTTCTCCCCAAAGCCTGTCTCCAACAATTAACCATTCTCATTGGCTTTCTGTTCTGGTTCCTCTCTTACATTCCACGCTCCATCTTGCAGGGTTCTCTGCCTAGGAGTATCTCCTCCCTGCAGCAGTTTCCAATTTCTAACTGACTCCTTGCTGGATTCTCTCTGCCTTTCAACAATCCCTCTAATCAGCAACACCTGGGGAGACATCTCCCTTGTCTGTTCATGTTGCATTCCCTGCATTTCCTCATCCTCAGCAAAGGTGTTAACCACTTGTTTCCCAGGGTAGTGTTTACACTGTCACAATCAAGTTAGAACTTTGTGGTGTAGTTTATGTCCTTTTTTTATCTTTTTGCAGTTACATCAATACATCAGTGCTCTACTACAGAAATCTTAGTGTTGAAAGGGACATAAACTAGATCACAGAGCTCTGAAATTATTCTTACCAACAGCGTGGAACTCAAACACATCCAATGAGTAATATCTCAGTAACGATGGAACAGCAGTAGGATTTGAACTCACATTCAAAGACAGCTTAAACGAGAAAATTACTTGCAGATTCAGTACAATTCTCCTTTAGGGGTATAATGCAGTATTGCATGAAGCCAGAGGAAGCGTACTAGTACCTCAGTGAAATGAAGAAAGCTAGTGGCAAACAGAGACAGAGGACTGCACACAAACCTGACAGACCACAGGATAAACGCCCTAATGAAAATCCTCCTGCACTTTTGAATCGGATTTGAACAAAGATGCTGCAACCTCCTCCACAAACCTGGATGTTAAGAATGCCACTCCCAGGGCACATCAAAATCAAAACTCAGCTCCAAAGGACTTCACACATGCACCCAACTGCAGCAGAACCCAAAGGCAGAAGTGAGTGCACACTTGAATAACCCGTAAGACTGGAACTCTGTCTTCTTTTAAGGCAGCACTGCAATGAAAAATGTTTTTCCAAAAAGCTAGTTTCAGCTACATTTAATAAAAATATTAGCATACCTGTCAAATCTACTTTTCTAGGTACTTCCTATGTTGCATACCATGAGTTTTTGACTTTCTCAATCCTAACCTTTGCCAGGTCTGCAATGCCATTTTTAAGGCAAATGTGATGGCTAGCTTTTTCACTTGAGAAAAAAAACTAAATTGAAACATTTATAAACCACTCACATCTGAGTGCAATTAGAAAATATTAACAACAAAAAAAATTGTAAGATGCCTTTAATCTTTTATAGTTAAAAAATGTATGGTCAGAGTTTTTGACCAATTTTCTTGCACTGTTCCTCAAAGTGCACAATCTCATATGGCTTCCACCAAAAATAGGGCGACATCTATTGCATGTACAGTCAGATCAGACACTGACCTTATTGGGGAACCAATAGACTTAGCTCATTGTAGAGCTTTGGGATTTGGAGGGTGACTCAGAATATTTACCAGCTGCAACATATAGAACGGCACTGACAGCGAGAGGAAGGTCTGATGATTAAATTAAAAAAAGGAGGAAACCTGCCGGCCCGGTGACACTGAGGGTTAAGGTGCTGGACACCACATCTTGTGCCATGCTGGTGACCCAGGTTCAGGAATAGACTCTGGCCATCATGGGTCGGCAGGGGAGAGGGAGGATTGAGCATACAATGACTGCTCTCCTTCCTCTGGGGTGGGTGGGGGAATTGTGTCACTCTGCAGTGGCAGTTGGCAGAGGCCAGAGGCACTGCAGTTAGTGGGCCTAGTCTAGGGCTGGAGCGTGGCAGGCATCAGCATGTAAAAGTGCACTGATGCCAATGCATGGCCAACTCCGAAGGGGAGAAATATGGCAGAAAAATTGCGAGGCAAATGTGGTGGCTGATGGCCATGCCCTGTGCCCCCGGACACAAGAGGTGCACCCCCCCAGGTATTAGGATCCAGGTCCCCAGGGGGAGGACTCTACATGCCAGCCTGTGTGGGGAGAGTGTGTTGCTGGCCAGACCTGGTCCAGGGGTGCAGGTGCTGGCAGCCGGATGACTCACCACCCGCTCTGTAAGAAGGAGGATAAAGAATGTAGTGATAAAAAAGGAGGAAAAAACAAAGGGGTGAGATGGGGGGAATGGAACAAAAACCAACTAAATGGAGATTGAAAGAGATGGAGCTACGTTACTTAAAAACAAAGGGAAATTATCAAGTGAAAGTGTTGTACAGCAAAAGTGATAATGGTATCTGAGGCAGTGGAGATATGGAGGGATGTAGAAAAAGATTAAGATTTAACAATAAGAATCTAAAATCAAGTTGTATATAGAATTATGTATATGGAACTGGGCCTGGTGGGGGAAGGGAAAGGCGGACGGATTGAGGTAGTGGGGACCAGGAGACACCCTGGGGTGAAATGGAGTCAGGACAGAGGTATTCCCTGTCTTGTCCCCATACCCAAGGGCTCCATAGTTAATGGGCAGGAGCTGAGGTCTTCCTCAACAACCCATCTTACTCAGGCAGTATTATGTAATGCCAGATCTATAAAGAACAAGACAGCTATTATAGCTGATCTTGTTGGTATGGCAGACCTAGCATGCATCACCAATTGGTTGGACGAAAATGCAGACCCTATATTGGCCTCTGCTGTTCCTTCCATCTTCTCGGTGATACACCACCTGAGGTTGGATCGTAGGGGAGGGGGGTATAGCCATTATATTTAAGATGAAACTGGGCCTTGTGGATGTGCCAGTGGGGCCCATCAGATCCTTCAAGTGTATCCTGGCAGAGGGTATAGGGTGTGGGATACTCCTCATCTACCATCCATCCGGTGATGGTGGAGAATTCCTGAAGGAGATAGCGGACTTCATCATTGATGTGGTACTGGAGTCCCCCAGATGGTTAATTCTGGGAGACTTCAATGCCAGGGTCAATAATGAACTCTCGCAATTTGGTCAAAATCTCCTCCAGCTAATGACTATGCTGGGCCTACACAGGTGGTTACCTCCACTACGAATATAGGGGGTCACTCATTGGATCTGGTGTTCCTCCTGGAGATGGAGATCATGGATTTGGGGGTGGAACCAGTCAGTTGGTCAGACCATCACACCACAAGGTTCAGTTATGGGGCTTTTCCTAATGGGTCTGCCCCTATGGAGATGGTCCAGTATTGCCCTTTAAGGGGGGTTACCCCAGAAGGTCTATCAGTGGTGCTGGACTTATCGGGATTGCCAGCTGAATGCATGAGTCCAGGGGATCTAGTACTGACCTATAATAAGGTGGTGGGAGATGCCCTGGACATGATTGCTCCTATTCATGTTCAACCACTCACTCTTTGCCCAAGGACCCCTTGGTTTGATGGTTCCTTGAAGAAGTTGAGGAGAGCTGGTCAAAGGCTGGAGAGAGCATGGCGGAGGTCTGGCCATGAGGTAGACAGGCTTAGATTGATCGAACACTATAAGGGCTATCAATTGGAAATCACCCATAAGAAGGCAGAATTCCTGTCCAGGAAGATTTCTGCTGTGCAGAATTTACCAGATCAGCTTTTCTGGACTGTTGACAGATTGTGCAGTCCAATCTGTCTCCAACCCAGAGGAGCCTTTTCTCAGGCTAAGTGCGAGGAGTTTGTTCAGTTCTTCACAGATAAGGTTGCCAACATCAGGTCTGGCATTGGCCTGGCTCTCCCTATGAGGGATTGTGGAGGTTGGCGGGAGGTGGCGAGCACTCACTCTGTCTGGGCAGACTTTAGCAGGCAGGAATTCACAGACATTGTGAAGCTCATACAGACTTTGCACTCAACCAGCTGTAGTCGGGATCTGGGCCCTACATCCCTATTAGTAGGTTGTGTAAATGTTATCTGCCTCATCCTAGCTAAAATTGTCAGGAGTTCCATGGAGAGGGGTGTCTTTCCTGATCCTTAAAGAGGTGGTCATACGACCACTCCTAAAAAAAAAGTCCTTGGATCTAGACTGTCCAGCTAACTACAGGCCTGTCTCTAACCTGTCTTTTGTAGGTAAGCTTATTGAGAAGGTGGTTGCGTTGCAATTGGACGATCACCTTGTAACCCATAGGGTCTATGATGCTCTCCAGTCTGGATTTAGGAAGAGACATAGCACCAAGACTGCACTTGTCCGAATATTGGATGACCTCATAACAGTGAGAAATCGAAAGGTTCATACCATCTTGGTCCTTCTTGACCTCTCTGCAGCATTTGACACTGTGGACCATGGTGTGCTATTGGAGTGCCTGTAGCTTCTTTGCAGACTGTTGGGGACAGTCCTTGAATGGTTTTGATCTTTCCTCGTGGACAGGTCTCAGAGGGTGGTCACAGGAATTTATTCCTCTGATGTCCTTCCCCTGTCCTGTGGGGGGCTGCAGGGCTCCATATTGGCACCCATGTCATTCACAATGCATATGCACTATATACACTACTACTTAGGAACCCTGTATCCCAAATCCTCCCTTCTACCCTGCCCCTCCTTGCAAGTACCCAGCCTGTTAATCCACCTCTTCTTGAAGTGTATATTCCCTGCACCATTCCCACCCATGCCTGCCTTACTTCCTCTAAGCCTTGTTTCCTGTGCATTGGGAGAGGTTTTGTTATTCTGATATTGCATATTCTTCTTTTTTTGAAGTTCCCTTCCCACCATCCCCCCTTTTTCCCTGAATATGATATGTACATACTTAGAAATATTATATTATGTATTCGAATACTACACCATTACTTTTTTTTTATTGTTACCTTGCTTGATTTTATTATGTATATACATGTTTGTTTTCTTGCCTGTACATAAATGCATTGTTCTTGACATTGTGTGATGCAGGTGCACCTTGTAAATGAGCTTGCTCAATGGTGTTCGCCTGGATAAATAAAGATTTGATTGATTGATATGCTGCCATTAGGAGATATCATCAGGCAATATGGTTTGAGTTTTCACTGCTATGCAGATGATACTCAACTGTATGTCCTTTCTACCTGGGAAGGTTGATGTAGTCTCCGTGTTTAATAACTGTCTCACTGAGATTAAGGACTGGATGAGCACCAGCTGGCTGAGACTGAACCTAGATAAGATCGAAGTGGTGGTAGTGGACCTGACTCATTCTAGGGTGGGTTTGTGAGCTGGACAGGCATCAGACTTATGGCTTGATGGCATCCAGCTCACTACCTCAGACTGGATGCATAACCTAGGTGTTATTTTTGATGACAGTCTGACCCTGACATCTCAGGTGTTGGCAGTTGTCAAATCCTCATTTTACTATCTGAGGCATATCCCTGGGTGAAACACCTGGTTCCTCCGGATGACCTGTCAGCATTGGTCCATGCCTTCATCACTGTCCGCCTTGACTACTACAATGCCCCCCTACCTAGGGCTTCCTGGGATTGATATATGCTGCTTGCAGCTAGTGCAGAATGCAGTGGTCAGGCTTTTGACTGGTACATCTAGGGCCAGTCATATTATGCCTGTGCTGCATGACTGCACTGGCTGCCTGTTCCGTGATGGATCACCTTTAAGGTTGGCTTGTTGACCTTTAAAGCCCTACATGAGCAGGGACCTGACTAACTACAAGATCTCCTGACTCCCTACTGCCCCCTTCGCCCTCTTCAATCCACCAGTGAGGGATTGCTAGAGATTCCCAGGGTTCATTTAAAAACATCTGGTGCCCATGCTTTTTCTTTTGTGGCCCCTACCCTGTGGAATTCTCTACCTCGTCGGTTAAGAGAATGCCTGACCATTGAGAGATTCGAATCTGATTTTAAAACATATCTTTTTAACTTAGCCATCTCAGATGAATTTTAAATAAACTGATGCACCTGTTTGTTTTACTGTTGTTTAAAATGTTTGCATTGTATTTTATCTGTAAAGTGCCTTGGTTTTGGAAAGGTGCTATATAAACCAAGATTTACTTTACATTAGTGAACATAGGAGCTGAAGCACAAGCTAGTAACATCTTTACAAGTGAAACAGAGCTAGATCCAGAGCAGACTTGATAGAATAAAAATAATATTCAGCAGGGGCATGCTTGCATATGATAGAGTAACCTCATGGTTTTCTTTCTGGTTTTCTCATACTGTACAGTACAAGGATTAAGCAATCAAATGAATACAATCTAAGACGATTTCACCACTTTGCATGCTGCACCTCCCTAAGTGAAAAGTGACAGACATCTCCTCAGTGGAAACTGACAATTGTTCAATACATTTCAGCTTCAACACAATGATAGCTAACCCATCTACAGCACATCTAATTTCTGTATCACCAGCCCCCTGATATGTTTCTATTATGTCCCATTTTTCCACAGATGGAGTGTCTACCCTTTTAGGACCCAGCAGGATACAGGTACAATGAAAATGAATCACTAAATAAAAATCTCTTTCCATACTGTTACATATTATGAAGTACTGATATATTTCTGCGTCGGTGTATTACAGACTAACATTCTTGCATCATTGTTAAAAAAAATGATTGGTAATTGTAATGCAATTATCTTTGAGACAATAAAGAAAGATTAAAATCAATATATATATCCACAGCTAGATCTGACCTGCTTTATAATACTGTATAAGTCAGTGAGACCCAGGAGCTCTCTCTTGCCGAATCAGTTCTGTCACCTTATGACTTTTAAAGGTGTAAGAACCAAGAAATGAAACTAAGTGGTTCTGGAACCCTAAAATGTTACAGTGAGATGTTTTTAATAAGCCAAGAGATAACTCCAGAACCCCATTTACATTTTATTTCTTTTTTCCAACTCAGATTCAAACACCAGTGGGTAACAGGACTGATTAGGTGTAAACAGTGAAACAGGAATGTAAATATAAAATAATACATGGGGTGGTGTGTGTTTAAAATTCAGGTTTTACACACCACCCTATGTTTTATTTTATATAATTGCTGGATATCATCTTTTTGCCACAGTAATTATATAAAATAACAAGATGTCTATGCAGCTGCAGTCCTATCAGGTTTCAGTGGGGTCTACGGTCCGATGTGGTTGTTGAACGAAATCTTTAGTTTATTAATTTTTTCAATTTTTTTTAAAGTAGCTCAGTGTAGTCATTTTTTGCCCAGCGATTTTTTTTTATAGACCGAGTCTGAGTGGCAGTGTAGTCTCCAATGGTAAGCCAGGGCATCCGTCAGCGAGGAAGGGAAGAATGGCAGCTGGCACATGTGCTGGACGAGGGAAACCTGGTGTGCGTTTGTCATTATAAGTGCTGCTTTATAACTGCAAACTACAAACCAGTTTCCCTATGAGAAATAACAATACCCAGTTATTATATAGAGAATAATGGATAGGCATGTGTGTGTTATGGATTTTTTTACACCCAAGGTGTGTGATGACCCATAAGCCTCGACAGCAAAACTTGAGAAGTTTAGGGGGTCATTTCACATCAAAGGTGTGTAAAGGAAATCCTTAAATACACTTGCCTATCCTTTATTTTTTCAATTACTTGCGCGGGGACTGAACGTCAATGTTAGATAAGCATGTCTGTCATACTGTCTCACACACACACACACACACACACACACACACCACACTCACTGTCCAGTAAGGACATTTTTTCTTTTTTCCTTTTGCTTTTAAAAAAATGCTACTGATGAACTGGGCTAAATATATTCTCTTGAACAAGTAGAGCCCTACTGGAGATCATGCTGTCTCAGACCAAAGCCCTGATTAATGCACAACAACAGCAGGATCAACCAGATAAATAGTAAAAAAAGAAATATAACTAATGTCTGAGGATGGTGGCAGGTAAACTATTAGTCTGGGCAGGTGGGGAATTTAATGTGGTTCTTCAGAACTGGAGAAATAGCCATATTTTTTGAGGCATTTGGACCACACACTTGCAAACAAAGAGCCAATTAGCTAGTGTGGTATGAATGGTTGACACTGCTGCTAAAAGAAACTTTTTGGAACACCGTAATAACCAATTTTCAGGCTGTTATGGCGTTCGACACAGGTTTGTGAGCCATGTGATAAAGGGAGTCACCAGTAGTTATAGTCAGATAACAGATACACATGATGGACAGGACCATGTTCCCTGATCACCTCAGTGCCTTTCATGTTGTGCAATGTTCCCTGATCACCTCAGTGCCTTTCATGTTGTGCAATGTTCCCTGATCTCCTCAGTGCCTTTCATGTTGTGCAATGTTCCCTGATCACCTCAGTGCCTTTCATGTTGTGCAATGTTCCCTGATCACCTCAGTGCCTTTCATGTTGTGCAATGTTCCCTGATCTCCTCAATGCCTTTCATGTTGTGCAATGTTCCCTGATCTCCTCAGTGCCTTTCATGTTGTGCAATGTTCCCTGATCTCCTCAGTGCCTTTCATGTTGTGCAATGTTCCCTGATCTCCTCAGTGCCTTTCATGTTGTGCAATGTTCCCTGATCTCCTCAGTGCCTTTCATGTTGTGCAATGTTCACTGTTCTCCTCAGTGCCTTCCATGTTGTGCATAATCCACTGATCACCTCAGTGCCTTTCATGTTGTGCAATGTTCACTGATCTCCTCAGTGCCTTTCATTTTGTGCATAATCCACTGATCACCTCAGTGCCTTTCATGTTGTGCAATGTTCCCTGATCACCTCAGTGCCTTTCATGTTGTGCATAATCCACTGATCACCTCAGTGCCTTTCATGTTGTGCATAATCCATTTTTTATGGCTGTGGGGGAGCCTACAGCCATTTTGCTATGTGTAGCTTGAAAATGGAGTTTCATGGAACACATTTTGTGGACTTTTCAATGTATTCTTCCACATCTACAAACCACTATGACAACTAAAATAAAATAATCCCTTCTTTCCCTTCTTTCTGTTTCGAATGTTGGAGACATAACTGATAAGATGGCCACCAGAGTTAAGTTTGATAAGATGGCCAACAGAGTTAAGCTAGCCCTGGCAAAAAGAAATACAGGTGAGGGGGTACAGGCAAAGTGGGCAAGCATTAAAGATGCAATACTTGAAGCAACATCCCATTCTGTTTGTGAGAAAAGGAAGTGCAAAACAAGAAGGAAACCACTTTGGTTCTCAAACACATTAGCAGGAAAGGTCAGAGCCAAAAGGCTGGCCTTCAGGAAATATAAGGGAACGTAGCAGGATGATGATAGGGAGGCATACCAAACTTCCCTAAGGGAAGCAGGGAAGACAGTAAGGTAGGCAAAGGCCCAAACAATGGAAACACTAGCACAAACAGTAAAAGAAGGTGACAAGACTTTCTATAGCTACATTAGAGAAAGGGGAAAGTCCAGAGGGGGTATTGCTAAGATCAAAGGGGATAAGGGGGCATGTGAGGAGGAGGACCATGTAAAAACATCTATCCTAAATAGATACTGCTGCTCAGTATTTACTGAAGAGAAGGTAGGGCAGGGCCCACAGCTCTGGACACAGCGGGGAGGGAGGTGTGCACTAGTCCCTTTACAAAAGACAGGGTCCTACAAGAGCTCGATAAGCTTAGGGTGGGCAAGGCAATGGGACCTGATGGCATACATCCTAGGGTACTAAAGGAGCTAAAGGTGGAACTAGCAGAGCCATTATCAGAACTGTTTAGTGAGCCTCTGAGCACAGGAGAGGTCCCAAAAGACTGGAGAAGGGCTCATGTGATCCTGCTCCACAAGAGTGGTAACAGGGAGGAGGAGGCAAGGAACTACAGACCAGTCAGTCTTACCACAGTAGTGGGCAAGATTATGGAGACACTCCTAAAGGAAAGGATAGTGCAACACCTGAAATCCATAGGAGCACACGGTCCAAGATAGTGTGGGTTTACAAAAGGAAGGTCATGTCAAACTAATTTCATAGATTTCTTTGACTGGGTAACCAAAGTGGTGGATCAAGGGGGAGCAGTTGATGTTGCCTACCTTGACTTCAGCAAAGCTTTTGATACTGTTCCATGTAGAAGATTGATTAGTTAGCTGGGTAGGCTTGGGGTGGGTCAGACATTGATCAACTGGGTGGCAAACTGGTTGACAGGCAGAAAACAGAGAGTGGTGGTAAACGGTATACAGTCAGAAGAGATGCAAGTCACAAGTGGGGTACCTCAGGGATCAGTCCTGGGACCAGTCCTCTTCAATATCTTCATCAGTGACATTGCAGATGGACTGGAGGGTAAGGTTTGTCTGTTTGCAGATGACACCAAGACCTGCAACAGAGTAGATGATCCAGATAGGGTGGGCAGAATGAGAAAAGATCTGGATAAACTAGCAAAATGGTCAGAAGAGTGGCAACTGGGGTTTAACACAAAGAAGTGCAAGATCATGCACATGGGGAAGAGAAACCCTGAGGCGACCTATAGGCTGGGAGGGAAGTTGCTGGCATTCACAAGGGAAGAAAGAGACTTGGGCTTCATCATCAACGATGACCTAAAATCATCCAAGCAGACCTCTAAAGCAGTAGGTAAGGCTAGAGAAATGTTGGGGTGTATTAGTAGGGTTATCACAAGTCGGAATAAGGGAGGTAATAATTCCTCTTTACAAGACACTGGTTAGGCTCCATCTGGAGTACTGCGTGCAGTACTGGAGACCACACCATCACAAGGACATTAACCAAATTGAGGCAGTCCAGAGAAAGGCAACCAAAATGATGCAGGGACTGCATCAGAAAACATATGAGGGCAGATTAACTGAGCTCATTATGTATACCCTAGAGCAAAGGAGGGAGAGAGGTGATATGATTGAAACATCCAAACACCTTAAAGGCATTAACAAGGTGAAAGAGTCTAACATGTTTCAATATAAGAAAACTAGCAGGACAAGAGGGCACAGCATGAGATTAGAGGGAGGCTGATTAAGGGGTAATATGAGGAAGTTCTTTTTCACAGAAAGGGTGGTGGATGCATGGAACAGCCTACCTCAGGAAGTGGTGGATATGAATACAGTGCAGAGCTTCAAATAAGCATGGGATAGGCATAAGGGAGCAATACAGATGAGTATGACTAGATAGGCCATTGACAGAGCAAAGGCCTATGGCACATTCATAACGTAGAAAAAGAAATAGGCAGATTGGATGGGCCATGCGGTCCTTATCTGCCATCAACTTCTATATTTCTATATAAGCTCCTTATCTGTTGGCCATTAGGAAACTGAAACAGCTTGTAAAATATTGGTTGCCTATTAAACTGGAGACTTGTTTACCCCCTTCAAAATGCAATAGCTTACACATTTACATGAATAGCATTTAAACATTGTTGGTACTAACTTCAGATGGAGATGAATATCTTTCAAGAAAGATTCATACTTCATAAATGTTACCCTTTTCTAGCAAAGTATGTAAAGATTTACACTGTTTTTAACCTCTCAAGACCTATCTGATAAAATGCCAGGTCGTCAGTGAACTACCCAGACTAAATACATACATTTATTTTTGACAGAAGGGCTGTGGCCTGGTTCTCAAATATAACAGAGAAGAGCCACTGAGATCTCTTATAGTAAGAGTGTGTGTGTTTGGGGGACGGGTGGAGAAACAGTCAGACTCTAGCAAGGGAGACCTCATCTAATGAATTAACTGCTGACAGACCATGAGTGATACAGGAGCAAATGATTTGATACCTTTTATTGGACCAACACAGATGTAACAAAAAGAACTGATCAAACAACTGCAAACAGAAGACTGTTTTTGTCATTTTATAATATGATATATTGAGTGTGTGTTTGCTGAGTTGCTGGATCATAGCCTTGATAAAATAATAACATTTACTTAACTCATTCAAGATTCCATCAGGTGGACAGAAAACAGTCTATAATAATTTGTCTGAAAACTAACAACTATAAGATGCAAAAATAGCATTTGTGTGTCTGTGTGTGTGTGTGTATATATATATATATATATATATATAGAATGGGCAAAGCATTTCAAGCAATCTGATTGGTTGTTAGCCGTGCATTAGATGCGTCTAATGCACAGCTAAAACTAGCACCCCATTTAGAATACACAGGCCCATTTTATAAGCGCAATAAGCCACTCCGGGGATGTGCATTAGACAGTTCTAATGCACAGCTAGGGGACTAGACGCACTTGGCCTGTGGCCTCATGCCTCACTACTTCCCTAGCTGTGCATTAGAACTGTCTAATCCACACCCCATTGTGTCTTATTTTATATATATATATATATATACAGGTATATATATATATATATTTTTTTCATGGCAAAAAACTCCATTTACTGCATCAGATAGGGTTGTTCCACAGTGACCAAAGTGAGGAAATTCAGTGGGTTGAAAGCCACATGCCACCCAGCCCACCCAACCAGCACGGGGTGTGCATTGGGTTGTCTGCCCTAACTCTCACCCCATCACATGAATAAACAAGCTGAGGTATAGGAGAGTGGGTGAGAGTTAGACCGATGATGCCAACGCACACCCTGATGCCGGTTGGGGGCGGGCTGGGTGGTGCAAGGGCTTTCAACCCTAACACTGAATTTCCTTACTTTTGTTGCTGTGGAACAACCCTAACTGATGCATTAAACAGAGTTTTTTTGCCATGAATTTCCCTTCTTTTTGAGAATGAGGACTATAAATAGTGAATGGAATGTGGTGGTGGGAGCACGGGCCCTTTGGGCCCCATGCTCCCACCACATGATTTTTTGTGACATAGTAACACTAACTGCAATGGAAACACAAGCACTAATGGTTATGCACATGGTGACACAAATGTAAATGATAAAGCAAACATTAATAGAAAAGCAAGCGCAAAGTGATGCCAAAGCAAACAGTGACGCAAATGGAGATCAAAGCGCATACAGAAATGAAAATGGTAATGCGCACGATCACGGTACCACTACTGTAAATGCAAATAGTAACTGTAACAGCAACAATAATGCCAAAAGAAATAGAAATGCAAGCACGTATGGAAACATAAAGCGTAACAGTCATGGTCACGGTACCGCAACTGCAAATGCAAATGGTAACGGTAACAGCAAACATAACACCAAAGGAAACAGAAACACAAATGCAAGCACATACAGAAACATAATGGGAGAGTGCCTCAGAAAAGCACTAGCAAACAGGCTAGAAGGAGGTGTGGAGCAACAATGGGGAATCATCCAAACTGCCATCACAGAGGCAACAAGCCTTTGTGTGAAGCAAATAAACAAATCAAAATGAAAGAAAAAGACACTATGGTTCTCAAAAGAGGTGGCTGTGAAAGTCAGGAAGAAAAAGATAGCATTCCGGAAGTATAAGGAAACACAGAAGGAGCAGGACAGAGAGCTGTACCAGTTAAGGCAGAAGGAAGCAGGCAGGGAAGTCAGAATTGCAAAGGCCCAAACTGAGGAAAAGTTAGCCAACTCAGTTAAGAAGGGGGATAAAACCTTTTATAGGTACATCAGCGAGCGTAGAAAGACAAAGGGAGGGATAGTGAGGCTGAATAGAATGAACGGTGGGTGGGCAGGGGGGACAGTGAAAAAGCAGGGATACTGAATGAATATTTCTGCTCAGTATTCACAAAAGAGGAGGGGGAAGTGCCTAATCCAATTAACAGAAGCACTTTGATAGGGGGTCGATCCCAGTCCTTTCACAGAAGAAAGGGTTCTGCAAGAACTCCTAAAACTGAAGGTGGACAAAGCAATGGGTCCTGATGGAATTCACCCAGAATTCTAAAAGAATTAAGGAGGAACTAGTGAAACCACTGGCTACTCTTTTAATAAATCATGGGAGGATGGTGTGGTACCCGAGGACTGGAGGAAGGTGGATGTGATTCTCCTTCACAAAAGTGGGACCAAGACAGAGGCAGGAAACTACAGACCTGTCAGTCTGACCTCTGTGGTAGGGAAAGTGATGGAGTCACTTCTGAAGGAAAGAATAGTTGAGTACCTAGAGGCCAGTGGAGCACAGGACCCAAGGCAGCATGGGTTCACAGTGGGAAGGTCATGTCAGACGAATCTAATAGATTTCTTTGACTGGGTGACCAAAGTAGTAGACCAGGGAGGGGCTGCAGACATGGCCTACCTAGACTTTAGCAAGGCATTTGACACAGTCCCACACAAAAGATTAATAGCCAAATTAACCAGCCTGGGAGTGGGTCCCAGGGTGGTAGCCTGGGTAAAACATTGGCTGGACAACAGGACACAGAAGGTAATTGTAAATGGAGTCCACTCTGAAGAAAGAGGGTTACTAGTGGGGTACCGCAGGGTTCAGTACAGGGTCCAGTCCTTTTAATGTCTTCATCAGTGACATTGCAGAGGGGCTAGAAGGAAAGTATGCCTTTTGCAGATGACACAAAGATCTGCAACAGGGTTGATACACAAGGAGGCGTGGAAAGGATGAAAAGGGACTTGGCAAGGTTGGAGGAATGGTCAGAAGTATGGCAGCTAAGATTCAATGCAAAGAAGTGCAAAATAATGCACCTGGGAAACAAGATCCCAGGGGAAGAATACATAATGGGTGGGAAGGTTGTAAGAAACAACAAAAACGGAAAGGGACCTGGGGGTAATCATTTCAGATGACCTTAAGGTTAGCAAGCAATGTGAGAAGGCAGTAGGGAGGGCTGGGGGTATACTGGGATGTATAGGGAGAGGCATCAGCAGTAGAAAACAGGAAGTTGTTATTCTTCTGTACAGACAGTTGGTGAGACCCCATCTGGAGTACTGTGTCCAATTCTGGAGACCTCATCTCCGCAAGGACATAGACAGGATAGAGGTAGTCCAGAGGAGGGCAACTAAAATGGTACAGGGTCTACAAGAGAAGCCGTATGAAGAGAGACTAAAGGAGTTTAATATGTATACCCTTGAGGAAAGAAGGGAGAGGGGGGACATGATAGAAACTTTTAAGTACCTCAGTGGAATCAACAAAGTCCAAGAGGGTAACATCTTTCAGAAAAAGAGACTTTCAAGAACAAGGGACACAATTTAAAGATAGAAGGAGGGCGGTTCAGGGCAATGTGAGGAAGTATTATTTCACAGAGAGGGTAGTGGATGCATGGAACAGCCTTCCTGAAGAGGTTGTGGGGTCTAAAACTGTGGGAGAATTCAAGAATGCATGGGACAGACATAAGGCAATTCGTGGGGGGTAGGAAGAAATATGCTGTTGGTTAACTAGGATCTGTGGCCTATCCTGTAGGTAGGGAAATGGGCAGACTAGATGGGCCAAGTGGTCCTTATATGCCGACAAAGTCTGTGTTTCTATGTTTCAAACCATAACGCACACAGTCATGGTAAAGCAATTGTAAATGCAAATGGTGACGGTAACAGCAACAATAACACCAAAGGAAACAGAAACAAAAACGCAAATACAAGCATGTCCAGAAATATAAACCGTAACGTGCACGGTCATGGTACTATACTTAGAAACACAAATGGTAACAGTAACAGCAAAAATAACGCCAAAGGAAACAGAAATGGAAACACGAATGCAAGTGCATGCGGAAACGCAGACCATAATGCACACAGTCACGGTACCGCAATTTTAAATGCAAATGGTAACGGTAACAACAACGATGATGCCAAAAGAAAGACAAATGCAAACAAAATGGCAGCCACAAACACACATGAAAATGTGCATGGTGACGCAAAATGTAAACACAAAGACAAACAGAAGTGGAAACGCAAATGGTAACAGTAACACAAATGCAACAGCAAATGAAAATGCAAAGAGTTACACACATGGTGGCGTACACGGGAACAGTAACGCAAATGGGTATGGAAACACAAGCGGGAATGGTAAGGGTAACACTAACAGAAGTGCACACCCTGGTTTTTCCCAAGAGCTGCATAGTGAAACACAGTGAATACAAAGAATGTATGCATAGTAATGGGGCTCGGAGCAGAAAATGAGGAGCTGGAATACTAAATTGCTTATAGCTCCAGAACCATACGACATAAAAAAAATAAATAAATTCATATGAATTATGACTTTCCTGGCTAGCTTTGTACTTAGCCTGCTTATGGGGGGGGGGGCTAAGTGTTTTTCTGTCAAGAAGTCCATATCTTGCACCATTTTCGAGATACAGGCCCAGAAAGGCAAGGCGGACACCGTAATGTTATCCAATGGGGAAAAAATTTGAACTTCCGAATACCGCAACTTTGCTACCCTGTAACTTTTTTTCACCAAACCATCAAAAGGCACATCTGGGGGATGTTGGCTATCTTCCCTCCAAATTTCAGCCCAAAAGAGCAAACCGTTCTTTTGCAGCAGGGTGGCAAACAATTCCTGTCATTTTGGCCATAGTGTTGCAAAGTAGCGTCGTGATTTGTGACACTTTTGCAAAAAAAAATTATGAAAGTGTCGCAGGTGCGACACTACTTTTCCCAAAAATTTGTAAAACATATTTCTGGGGTGTTTAACCCCAAACTAAAGACATGCCTAGCATCCTCAGGGCTCGACTAGGTAAACACAAAAAGAATTGTGTCCCTAGATGGTCCCAATTTTAAATGCCAAACATTTCTGTGATCAGTAACTGAAAAAAATGGCTGACTCACGACACTACAGGGGTCATTTGCGACACTAAAAACTGCATTTGTGACACTGTTGAACTTTTTGTTAACTTTCCCATTGACCATAATGGGAAGCTTTTTTCTTTTTTTTTTAATAACTTTTGAACCATTCAATATTTTTTCATGAAATCTTCAAAAGGCACATTGGGCATGAAGGTCGCATGTTCCCTGAAGTTTTCGGACTGGTTGCGCAAATTGTGCGACCTGTAGGTGCAAGCAAAGAATGCACAAAAAAAAGTAAATGTGCCCCAGAATGTCACTTAATAACTCCGCAGCTGTATATCTGACCAGTACGAAAGTTGGCAGATCCCAAGATCCATGGTTACGCCCTGTGCCTGCTAAATTCCAGGCAAATCTGTTGAATGGTGACAAAGTTATTAAGGTGCAAAGTTTCTCCATTTAACATTAAATGGGGTACTCAACCCTAACAATAGTACTACCATAATACATATATATATATGTATATATATATATATATATATATATATATATATACTGTATGGCCCAGATGTTCAAACTGCGCTCAAAAGTAGCGCAACAGCAGGAGCCAGCTTCAAACCCGTTCTAGCAAAGTAACAGGTGCGATATTTCAAACATGGAGCACAGCAAATTGCGCAAGCAACCAACGTCTCAATATCGCACATACTGCGCCATGGCGCAACCAGGTAAGGAGAGGCTGAGCCAAAATGCTGCGCTATGGAGCAACCAGGGAAGCTCAGCTGAGCATTCCAGAGCTGCCATAGCGCAAGCACAGCCCCCCCGAGCAATGGAACTGCACATCCAGGGAGGCAGGCTGGGGCCCACCGCCAGCCATGCCACACATGGGCACAGGAACACACTGCAGAACCCACACCACACCTGCACACCCCTAGCACAGCATCACTGGGGGTGGGACGGATGATCCACGTGCCCATGGAGACAAGCCAACAAAGCATAGCAGAGCCATGACACCCCAGCACAACCACTGGCAGGCGGAGAGTGCACACACAGGGGTTGACAACCACAGTGCACATCAGCCCCCATACCATGCAGCACACCCTGCACCGTGACCCCAAGACACCACCCATGTGCAGTGACTGGCACTGCAGGAAACACCATGCATCCCCTGGCACACGCCAACCCCATGCTGCAGAGAAGCATACAAGCCAGACTCCACCCTGTGCACCCAGCAGTGGGTGGCAGCAGACAGCAAGACCAACAGAAAGTCAATGCCATGCTGGTGATATCTCCCATGCACACACGCACACACACACACATACCCAGGACCATACCCCCCAGATGGCTTGTACACCACTGCAACTGAACAACCATAGCCAGCTGCAAATCAGAGATCAACACAGCATTCATATCAAAATATAAATGTATTCTCAAAGAGTAAAGTACAAAACAATCAACCAGAACTATTTACAAGGGGGATGGGTACAAGGTCGGGTTGTTCAAGGGTAGGATTACAAACTTGAGAGGGAAGGCAGGGTGGTAGGGATGGGAGAAGTGGGAAGGGTAACAACAATTTATGGTCCTGCCGCCGCCCGCCTCCTGGCTGGTGTTGGCCTCGTCCCATGCCGCCTCCTCCGAAGGCCATGCCTGTGGATGGACTGCAGGATGGCTTGGTCATCCTGCAGCAGCTGTCTCATGCTCGGACATCCCTCCCAATGCTCCAGAGAACCTCGAGGCCTAGGAAAATGGGAACACAGTCAATGGCTGTGACTGACCACAACCCTGAACACCACCCAACCTGCAAGCCACATAGCCCAATGTCCCACACCTTGATGGCATGCACCCACCCACAGTGAACATGCACATGGCCATCACAAACAGGCGGCACCAGCTATGCGCACCACCGCCCACACACACTGCCCACATCAATCACAGTACAAACTAGGCTGTCATGTGATGTTGCAACGCAGGCGATGCCAGTTACACAGCTATGTGCCCAGTGCATGCCTGGACCACCTGTGATGCATACACAGACGTGTCGTGATGCTGCACTGTGATGCAGGTCACCTGTGTCACGCCTACATACATGGATACATAGACAGTGTCGGCAGATAAGGGCCTATGGGACACCCAGTCTGGCCATTTGGCCTTGTACGATCACTCTCTTGTCCTATAAGTCCGTTCGCCTCACCCCTGACCTCCAGAAGTCCCTCATGGCGAACCCACACATACAGATATCCCGTGACCAAGTCAGCCCCCACCACATCCTCTTGCAGGGTGTTCCACTCCCACCACCCATTATGTGAAGAAACACTTTCGATGTTCCTCTTAAACGAGCCCTCCAACTGCATCCCATGCCCTAGTCCTGGAACATCCTTTACGCTGACAAATATTGTTTCCTGCACTCTGTTCCCCCTGTACAATACTTGTATGTCCCCATCATATCCCCACAGCCTCCTCCCTCCAGGGAGTACATATTCAGTTCTGTCAACCTGTCTGCATAGGACTTGTGATGCAATCCATGCACCATCCATGTCGCCTCCTGTGAACGCCTCCACCCAGTCCCCTGTCCATACGCAGGTATGTTTTCCAGAACTGTACACTGTACTCCAGTGTGGGAGTCACTAGTGTTTCGCCTAGTGGAACTCACGACCTCCCATTTGGTTGTGTCCATCATGGTTGGTGGTCCTGCCCCCAGCATGCAATAGCATCCATGACGTAATGATACTCACACCTCCAGCAGCTGTGTTCGCCGCTGCTGCTGCTGCTGCTGCTGCTGATGCTGCTGCTGCTCTGGCCTGATGGCCTGTGGCACTGGGGCCCTGGCATGGCCCACATCAGCCTCGTCCGGCGCCCTCACCATCCGGCCTGTGGGAGACATATGGTGAGACAAACATCAGTGTGACGCAAAAGCAGAGTGCCCCCTGCCCCAGTAAGACTGCCTGCCCACACAGCCAAACCATCCATCGCACAGCTGCACACACTGACACACCGATGCACAGCCACCCAGGCACACACACACCCCTACAGAGGATATAGGTGAATAGATGGTACACTCACGTGGCCTAGGCATCAGGCCCCGCCTGGCACGGGAACGCAGCCGCATTAGTTCCGCTCTCCGTGGAGATCGCTGTACCGGTGCCGCACTGCTCGGCAGACCGCCCCGCCAGTGACCCCACCAGGTCAGTGGCCACTTGCTGCCACACATGGGTCCTAGGTCCAGTGAGGGAGCCTCACCATAGGCCCCTCATAGTGGGCTCCACTAGGCCACCAGGTTGGCCACTTCAACTGCACCCAGGACCACCGCCTCCTCCGAGCCATGGCCCCAACTTTACAGCAGGCAATATGGCGCCCGCTCGCTGTGACCCCACGTGGAGTTGTTGCGCAATAACAGACCAGCACAGGCTCCAATCGCACTGTTCGCACAGCGCCATCATTCTACATGGCGCTGTAACCAGACAGCGCAATAGGGACGTACACATGGCATGCCCACAGCGCCAGGGGTCAGAGGGCATACACAAGGTCATGGCAATGACGCATGGCTACGACAGCGCCATAGGATGTATAGGATCCCGCATGACTGCTAAGCAGAGCATCAGTGCCACAGTGGATTATCACAGAAGTGCCACAGCACCATATAGTGCCCAGTGCTGTAGCGCCACTGGCACAATGGTGGCTATGGCCAGAATCGCTTATCGTGCTCAGTCGCAGGTCTGCAGCGCGATCGACGCCCGCGTAACCTGTCTGGGCATGCGCAATGCAGTAGCACAGCCACAAACATGCGCCATCGGCTCAGCCGATCTTCTCCTATTGCGCTTAAGCGCAAATACGCCGATATTCAGCCGACATATGCAAATCAGTCGATCAGCCATGCAGGCGCAGTGGCGCGATTAGCATGTCATTAAAGTTGCGCCACACCTCATTTGCATGTGTTGCACTATAAAAATGTGACACTGGGTTGTGGTGGCCAGATTTGGTTGTTGCAGCTGAGAGGTGAGTTACATGCTGTGTGATGCTCAGGACAATGCTCATGGGCAGGGGTGCTGGAGGATGTCACAAGTTGAGGGGGCTGAGCATGATGAGGGCACTTAGAAAGGGGCAGAGGGCACCCTTTCCATCAGTATCTGCCATGCGGCGAGGAAAGGGGGGGGCTTCTGCCCCCCCCGCCTGCAGCTATGCTCATGGGGAAATGCTGTGGACTGCACAGTGACAGGTGTCCACTTCCACCCATACAGATCAGCATGACTGACGAGAACCAGGCCGAGGGTGTGGACGGCAGGCATAGGAGGAGGCCGAACTTCACCACAGCAGAGACCGAGGCCCTCTTCCAGGCCTACCTGGAGGATGAGCCGCTTTTGAGTGGGCGGACGGGCACCCCTCAGCAGCGTGCAGCTGCATGGGATGGGGTAGCTCTGGCCGTCAACCTGCACAGAAGCCACCAGCGCTCTGTGCAGGAGTGCCACAAGAAGATGGGGACTGACCGCAGGAGGCTGAAGGAGAAGGTGGCAGCCTTCAGGGTGGCATGCTGCCACTGGTGGGGGACCACCAGTGGTGTTGCAGCTGACCTCGACCGAGAGACACTGGTCGCGCCATGCAGCCGAAAGTGCCATTGCGGTGTTCCTGGCGGAGGATTCCAGACAGGTGGAAGCCCATCACTGCACGGTATGTCATGATGATGTTGTGGGGGGGGCGGCTGTTGTTCACATGCACTCACATGTACTCTCTTTCTGTTTCAGATCCTGTTCGTCTGCAGGAGACGGTGGTGGTGGGTGCTGACAGTGCGGCAGACCTGCTGGACCAGGAGGAGGGACCTTCCACCTCTGCCAGCAGCCTGCACGCACTGCAGCAGCAGGCCGGCTGGGCCGACAACTCCGCCGGCAGTGATACGGGTGCAGGGGGTGCACAGCCTGTGTCACAGCAGTCTGGCATGCAGGTGTGCCAGCATGCTGTGCCTATGGCAGTGGCACGCACCGGCACTATTGATGATGGCAGGCCTGCAATGGCCAGTGAGAGGTGTGGTCCCACGAGGGACACATGGCAGGCCAGCACGTGCCCCTGGGCCGCCCAGCCCACACCTGTGTACCAGCATGCTGGCACAGTCACAGGCTGGGCCTGTCAGCACCGTGGGCAGCATCGGTGGCTGAGCAGGTGTCTGGCACTGTTGACAGCACAGGGTGGAACAGGTGGACCTGGGGGCTCAGCAGTTGGAGGGCGGCAGCAGCAGTTGCACACCAGGCCTGGGGACAGCAGCCAGGCAGTGGCACTTGTCCACCGCCCTTAGATCAGCCTCCTACCTGGTCCTGGCGAACAGCGGCCACCCTCAGGGGTGCTGTGCACCAGGACCATCCACACCCTGGGGGTCACGATGCCATTGGGGCACAGTACCTTGGACGCGCACACCCGCCTGCTGCAGGAGTCGGTACAGCTGCAGGGGCGGGTTGCAAGGTCCGTGGAGGCACTGACTGTGTCCGTGGAGCGGCATAGCAGGGAGTGTGCTCGGGACCGGCCGAGATGGTCCATATGCGGACGGATGTGACCGCTGCCATCGACAGGCTGACCCAGGCAGTGGTCTCTGTGGTGACCGTGATGACCACACTGTCTGGTGACCCTGTACCACGCACCCCACAGTGCGCGACTCCACCCCTCGCTCCCGCATCGCTGCCACCAGGCCTGTCGATGCCGGGTCCTGCTGTGGCATCCCGAGCACCCCTGGTGCAAGTTTGTTTGGCGGGATGCAGACCCCTGTGCGGGCAAGGTCACGGTCACGCACTGGGACCCCTGGTGGTGCACTAGCGCCACCCGATGTGGCCCCTGCACAGCCTGCCAGTGCTGCTAGGTTACAGCGGGCCACCCACGCATCCGCGGTGCCGTGGGACAGTGCTCCCTGACTGAGCTGTCTCCCAATGCAGGCCCTGTCTGGTGCTGCCCTGTGTGCAATGTGTGTCATGGTGGGCAGTGCACTGCTGGGTGCTCTGCTCACCAAACTGACACACGGACCACCTGCACACTTCCCAACTGCTGTCCACAGGTGCGTGGTGGATGATGATGCCTGCATTGCACTGTACACCAAGGTGCGGGTTGCCCAGGTCCTGACACACGGACGTGGACAGTCCAGGTGGTGAGGGTGGTTGGTGGTGCTGTGTGATAGCGCATCTCGCAGTGCTGTGCTGCTGCCCCTGTATGCTGCCTGGTGTGTGTGTGTGTGTTCATTTGAGTGCTCACCTCTCTGATGATGTGTTGGTATGCCTAGACCCTTCAACTCCCTGACCTTCATGCACGGTGTGTTCCCCTGTGCCTGTGGTTTGCGACAGACAGTGTTGCCTGCACATGTCCCCTGACTTACCTGTGTTAGGCGTAGTGCTCTTCTGCAATGGTGTCCCGGTGCAGCTGGGCCTGCCCGTGTCAGTCGGGGGTCCCTCCGCCCTAGGGGGGGCTCATCACCCATATCACCGGCGCCACTGGCGTCCCCTATCGCTGTCCCCTCTTGACCTGTACGGTTATCCCATGGTCTTTGGCCATGTTGTGCAGGATGCAACAGGCCAGGAATATCCCACAGGCCTTTTGGGTGTACTGTAGGGCTCGCCGAGGTGTCCAGGCATCGGAAGCGTGCCTTGAGTATCCCGCACCCGCCTATGATGTTCCGTGGTTATGCATGTGCTCGATTGAAACCGTGCGGTGCTGGGGACGGGCGCCGGTATGGTGTCAGCAGCCAGGACGGAGTGGGTATCCACAGTCACCTGTGTGGAGATAGTGGAGATCAGTGTTAGGTCAGGTCCATGTTGCCCATATCCTTGTGTGCCACTACCATGGCACCTGTGTCATTCCCACCCTTGCACAGAGTTTGCATTCCATACATGTGTACTCACCCACTAGATGACCCGTGGGGATGTTCCCACTCTCGAATCGATGGCACAGTGCAGATTGGTGCCATATGAAGGCATCATGTGCTCTGCCAGGGTGTGTGGCACAGACATTGATGATGCGCCAGTGGCATCACACACCACCTGGCAGTTGACACTGAGAAGCCCTTTCGGTTCCGAGCTGCTTGCCATCGTCGGGGCCAGGTGGCGGCGAATGGCCACATGGTGCAGTCTATGGCACCCAGCACACCAGGCATTTGTGCTACCCTGTGGAACTCCTGCATGTTTGCTGTACGCCTGTCGCGGTGCTGGGGAAATGGATGTACTCCGCAGCATGAGGCAGCAGTGCGCTGAGGAATTGGGTGAGGATGCGTGACGTGGCCGACTGCGTAATGCCTGTGGTGTCCCCTGTTGGCCTCTGGAAGGTGCCCGTGGTGAGCAGGCACATGCAGGCTGTCACCTTGGTCTCCACGGACAGAGCATGACTCCGTCGTGAGGGTGCCTGCATCACATCACTGCACAGCTCACTGAGCCGTCTCAGTATTGCCCTGTTCAGGCGGTACCGGGCCACGATCTCGACATCGCTGTACAGCTCGTAGCTGATGCGGGCACGATACCGCCTGTCGGGGGCGTACCGCCGACGGGCCCCTCCACGGCCACGTCCCCCTGCAGCATGCTGTCTCACCCCCCTCATTACAGCTTCCATGTGGAAGCTGACACTGTCCATCTCCCTGGCTTCTGCCCTCCCCCAGCTGCTGTTCCTGTGTTACCCCCACTGCCCCCACTGCTGCTTCCACTGCACCAGGCACCCCCCACTGGCTCCTCTGTCCTCCAGGACCCACTGTCCCTCTCGTCCTTCCTGCTCCTGTCTCTGTCTCTCTCTCTCTGTCTCTCTCCCGGTTTGCGGCCTGCTCGAGTTCTGCGCCCCCTTGAGCCGCTTTATTTTGGCTCACATCCGTACAGCGATTCTCCGGGTTGAGCTACCCTTGCGCATTGGCAAGTGTTCAAATATCGATTGCGCACTTTATGTATGGACCCGCCTTCGGGTTGCGCATGCCTCTATTTCCATTGCGCTGTGGCTCAGCGTGTTTTTGGTGGAGCAACTGGCCCCTTCTCAATATCGCAGAATGGCGCATTTTTGGAGTTGCGCACGCGCAACCCTGTTGCGCATGGCGCAACCCTTTTGAATATCCAGGCCTATATATATACAGTATATATATATATATATTTTGGTAGCACGGTAGTGCTACCATAGTTAGGGCTGAGTAGCACTTTTAAGGTTAAAGGGTCAAATTTTGCACCTTAATAACTTTGCCACCATTCAACAGATTTGACAGAAATCTGGAAAGCACGATTGGGCATGGTAGATCTTGGAATCTGCCAAGTTTCGTACTGGTTGGATACATGGCTGCAGAGTTGTTAAGCAACAACCAATTGCGCAATTATTCTTTTTTGCAATTTCTTTGCTCTCACCTACAGGTCGCACAGTTTGTGTGACCAGTCTGAAAACTTCAGAGAACATGCGGCCGGGTTTCCTGATGTGCCTTTTGAAGATTTCATGAAAAAATATTGCACGGTTCAAAAGTTATTCAAAAAATAAGCTCCTGTTATAAGTCAATGGGAAAAGTTAAAATATTCAACAGTTTCACAAATGCACTTTTTAGTGTCACAAATTGCCCTGATAGTGTCACAAATCCGCCATTTTGTTTTCAGCTGGTGATCAGAAAAATGCTTGGCATTTAAATTTGGGACCCTCTAGGGACACAATTATTTTTGTGTTCACCTAGTCAGACCCTGAGGATGCTACGCTAGCCATGTCTTTATTTTGGGGTTAAACACCCCATAAATATGTTTTTCAAATTTCTGGAAACATTATTGTCACAAAGTAGTGACGCAAGCATGACACTTTCACATATTTTTGCAAAAAGTGTTGCAAATTGCGACACTACTTTTCAGGCTATGGCCAAAATGACAGGAATTCTTTGCCACCCTGCTGCAAACAAATGGTTTGGTCTTTTGGGCTGAAAACATCTCACAGATGTGCCATTTTGTAGTTTGGTGAAAAAATATTGTACTGCTGCAAAGTTATGGTACTCCGAAGTTGGCGTCTTTTTCCATAGACTAACATGGTGGCATACGCCGTGCCTTTCAGGGCTTGTATCTCGAAAATGATGCGAGATACAGATTTTTTGTTGCAAGTTGCATAGCCCTGTGGGATATGTTATACAAGAAACCTATCCAGGAAAATCAAGATTTTTGTGAAATTTTAATATTTTTTCTACATCGTGCGGTTGCTGAGATATTAGCAATTAAGTACTTCCAATGCTCGTTTTAAGCTTCGATCCCCATTTCATTCCATACATTCTTTGTACACACTGTGTTTCTGTATGCACCTGTTTGGCAAAAACAGGGAATGCGCTTCTGTTACTGTTACAGTTACTGTTTCCACTTCTGTTTATGTCCCCGGTTGCATTACCATTCCCATGTAAGCCACCATGTGCATTACACTTTGTGCTGTCATTCCCGCTTGCCTTTTTGTTACTGTTACCATTTGCGTTTCCACTACTGTTTCTGTTTGCATTTTTGTTTGTGTCACCATGAGCATTGCCATTTGCTTTTCCGGCAGCCCTTTCATTTGCGTTTCCATTTCTCTTTCATTTTGCTTCTTCCTTGCTGCTACTGTTACCATTTGCGTTTGCAATTGCATTACTGTGCCCGTGTGCATTACAGTTTGCATTTCCATATGCACTTGCATTTCCTTTTGAGCTTCTGTTTCCTTTGCTGTTATTGTTGCTGTTACCATTACCATTTGCATTTACAATTGCAGTACTGTGCCCGTCGCATTTCGGAGTTTATGCTTCCTGCACGCGCTTCTGTCTCTTGTTTCCATTTCTCTTTCCTTTAGCATTATTCTTCATGTTAACTTTAACATTTGCATTTACAATTGCGGTACCGTGCCTGTGTGCATTACGGTTTGCATTTACATGTGCGTTTGTGTTCGTGTTTCCGTTTCTGTTCCCTTTCACGTTCTTTTACCTGTGACACTTAACATTTCCATTTAAAATACCACTGCCATCACTGTTCACATTACCTGTTGCATTTTTGTATGTGCTTCAATGTACTGTTTGCACCACTGTTCTCTTCGGTGTCACTTTGTGCTTGCTTTTCTCTTAACGTTTCCTTTACCTTTTATGTTTTATTACCATGTGCGCCACTGTTCGCACTTCTGTTTGCATTGCTGTTCCAGTTACTATGTCACAAGACATCACGTGGAGGGATCGCGGGGCCACAGCATTGCATTCACTATTTCTCATCATCATTCTCATAAAGAAGGGAAGTTAGAGGCCAGTGGGGGGGCAGGCTGGGGGTGTAAGGGGGGCTTTCAACCCTAACACCAAATTTCCTTGCTTTTGTTGCTGTGGAACAACCCTAACTAATGCATTAAATGGAGTTTTTTGCTTCTAATATATGTATGCTGGGTGGGACATTCAGACTGCACCAAAAAGATGCACAATAGTGGGAGCAGGCACAAGAGCAGTGCACCATTGTGCAATGTGTGCGATATCCAAACCAAGTGCAGGCCAAGGTGCACCTGCACAACACAGTTGAATATTTCTCCCAATGCACCATGGTACAACCAGGGATGTGCAGTGGAGCAGGGCCGATATGCAGTAGCACATCCAGTGATGCACAGGGACAAGGACAGGAAGCAGGGGTGTACTAGCCATGAATGTGCCATGAGTGGAGGAGCATGCAGCAGGCCAGACAGACCAAGGCCCCCCAAGGACCCCATGAGCTGCACATCCAGAGGTGAGCTGAATGGACCATCAACCCATGAACCCCAGCACCGATCCAACAGCAGAGGCATGGTGCCCCAGCACACTCATCCGGCAAACAGTGACCGCAACAGAAGGAGGGCCAGACCCTCCCATGCCACAGCACCCCACCAATGCTGACCACCCACTGTACAGCGATCCCAAGACACCCAGCCCAGAAGCATTACCAAACAATGCATGGCACCAAAGGTATGCCACCACCACTGCCACTGTGACAAAGCAACCCTGTGCCCCATGGTGCCATGCATGACAGCTCCACTGTGATCCCTCCACAGCAGGTGACACCAGCCACTGATGCCACTGCAGCATACACAATGCCTCCCTGCAGGGCCTCCACTGTAGCACAGCAAAGAGGTCAACCTTGTGTCAGTACCCGAGGGACCCTGCATGTGACAAGGCCCGCCCTGGATGCCACCACCAGCTGGACGGCACCCTGCACACCCACCGATGCACACACCCTGTCCCAGCACTGGCCCCACCAGACAGCACAGCAGCCCACTGTGGTGCATGGAGGCATGCGCCACACAGGATGCAACACAGGGTGTGAACAAATCCCCCACCCTGTCCCAAGGGTACCCCATCACAGAGCCACAAAAGTGGGGCAACAGATACCACCGTCATGTGTCCAGTATTGCCATGTACCCACTGCATGTGCACCACCTTGGCACTGGTGAGCTAGCCATGTAGTGCATGCACCACAAACCTGTCTGCCACCAGCATGCAGCTGGAGCACATGTAACACACAGCAGACCACAGGCACTGCCACAGACACCATCGACAGCAAGGAGGGGGACAACAACAGCACCGCCCACAGTGTCACCTGAGGCAGACATGCAATAGAGCTGGAGACAGGACACCAGCTGCCAGGGTGTCGTGCCCAGAGGGTGGATGGCATGGACAGCCACCAATGTCATGCCAGCAGACATGCATGCAGTGGAGGGGTTGGCATGACCGTCTGTACCACAGACACGCAAGGGGCACAGCCACATGGGCCAGACACACACTGCCAGGGGCATACAGTGCACAGGGCACAACACACATACCACAGACAGGGACCATGGCCCCCACCCACACCAGTGGAACAACCATGGCAGACACACCCAGGACCAGGCCGACACCACCCCAGATGCCATGCACACCACTGCAGCAAGGCACCAGATGCCCGCTGCAAATAAGAGACCACCACAGTTGTAGTATGAAACATATCTATAATTCAAAAGGTAACAGAATGAGCAAGAACTATATACAGTACTATATATGAAGTGGGGGAAGGGGTACAAGGCTACAACTCGGGGGAATGTCATGGGGCAAAAGGGAATAGCAAGGAGGGAAACAAAGGAGTGTGAAGGACAGTTCAGGGGGAAGGAATAGCGCGGGTGCCGCGGGGCCTACTGGTGGCCCCTCTTGTCCCTGCGCTCCCTGTGGCACCTTCTGTGCCATCGCCAGTCACTCTGCTCCATGCCCTGCAGCAGCTCCAGTGTGGCCCAGGTCCCCTGCAGTATCTCCTGAATGTGATGCTCTGGGGTCATCTAGCATTGTCCACTTAGGACAAGGGAGCAGATTCAGTATGTGTGACTGGCCAGACCCCCGCAGCCCACTCAATGTGCATGGCATACAGCTATGGGCTTCACCCCTGTGGTGGCATACAACCATCCACAGTGGGTACGCCCACATGACCCACCTACCCAGGCACCCATAGCTATGCAAACTGCTGCACACCCCCACCACCCATGCACTGCACAGCATCAATGTGGCCGTACAGTGTCATGGCTATGCAGTGTGATGGCAGTGGCACAGCCAGACACCCAGTGCATGCACAGCCCACCTGCGACACCCACCCACACATGCAGTCCCAAAGAACAGTACAGAGTGCACCATGTGGCATGCACAGCAGTGGGACCATGTGCAGGGGTCCATGCCCCACCACCACCCCTGCAACCCACCATGCACAGATGTAAGGGGAAAACACAGCACTCACCTGCATCCTGGTCAGCAGGGCACTGCTGACCCCCGGCACCACCGCTGTGCCATGGCTGCAAAGCTACACCTCTGGTTCCAGCCTGCCATCCCTGCTCCTGGGCCAACTGGGCCCTACAATGATCCTCCAGGCCTAGAGTGCAAACATGGAGAGGGTAATATCAGTACAGGCCAGTAACATAGGCCCCTTTGCTGTGTGCATGCCTGCACAGCCCAGTTGTGACGCGGTGGCGCAAGGTGTACATGAGGCACCCCCAACACCGGCAACACAGGTACTGCCCTCCCACGGCATGGCCTGATGACCACCATGATACTTTGGAAGACAGATACTACCTGTGATGTGATGGAGCACCTACCTGGCCATGGCACGACGTCCCGCCGGGCACATGCTTGCAGTCACCCTAGGTAGTTGGGGTTCCACTGCTGAAGGTCCCCATATCAGTGGCAACACTGCTCAGCAGTCCTGATGCACCCTGTGGCCTCCTCAAGGCTCTCTGCCACCTCCTGCCACACTGCTGTCTGTGGCCTCAGGAGGGGTACCTGGCCAAAGAGGGTACCTGGATGGGGCTCCACTAATGCCACCAGGTTGGCCAGCTCAATCACCATCCACACTGGTGCTCTGGTGTGCAGCATAGTGCTGTAACTATCGGCCACAAAATGGCACCCTGTAGCACACGTGCCCCACATGCAGAGGCAGCATGGTACTGCGCTACCTGTTGCTATCGCTCTGGCACTGGACTGTGCAATAGAGGTGCAGCCATACATACGCATGGTGCCTAGGGGGCAAAGGTCAGTCACAGGGTCAAGGGTCTATCCACGCACAGAGCACCACAGCGCTATTGGGAAGCCCTGCATGTAGCACGGTAGGGTGCATGTGTGTGATGCCTTGCAGTGGCCTACTGCACCGGGGCACCATGCCATGAGTGCCCCCTGAGCATACAGTGTACTTGTGCCACAGGCACAGTGGTGGCTGTGCCCTGTACTGCCTCCCATGCACAGCATGTCAGCAGCACTGCTGGCATTGGCGTCAGTACCACGGGCATGCATGGTGCGGTGCCGATTGCGCACATCACAGTGGTGCACCATTGCCTGAGCACGCTCAACACCATTGCGCAAGGCGCTACAGTGCGACATTCAGCCAGGATATGCAAATCAGCTCCTGAGCAAGTCCACGGTGCATCCACTGCATTAGCATCCAAGTAAAGTTGCGCCTGCCCTCACTTGCATGTGCTGCGCTATAAATATGCGACCTGAGGCTGCATAGGCCATGAATCGGTATTGCAGTCCTTTGAGATAGGTTGCATGCTGTAGGGACATGGGGACAGTGGTCTGGGAGGGCTGTATTGGACTGCACAGTCTAAGGTAACACCTGTCTATCCCCCAGGCACGAGCATGACCGAGCAAGAGGAAGAGGAGGAGCAGGGAAGGGTGTGAAGGAGGAGGCCCAACTTTACCAGGGCCGAATCTGATGCCCTGTTCAAGGCATACCTCAACAGGGAGCCACTGCTTACCAGACAGTGGGGAACATCACAGGCCCATGCTGCGGTGTGGGGTGAGGTGTTATGTGTAGTCAACCAGCAGGGCAGCCACCAGCGGTCCATGCAGGAGTGCAAGAAGAAGGTTGGCATGGACAGGTGGTGGATTGAAGATAAGGTGGCCGCCATCACGGTGGCACGTGCTGCCACTAGTGGGGGCCAGCAGGACGTACCCAACCTAATGCCACGGGAGGAGCGGGTGGCCAGCAGCATGCAGTGTAGTGCCATCAAGGGTTTTCCTGGTGGTGGCTTCCAGAAGGTGGCAGCTCATTACTACATGGTAGGTCCAGTGCTGGCAGTGTGTGGGTGGTAGGGGGGCAGGCCCCAGGGCCAGGCGGAGCCACTAACAGTACTGTGTTCCTTTACAGCTCCTGAGCATCTGCATGGGGCAGCGGTGGTGGGTGTGTCCACTGAGGGGAAGGCCCTGGATACGGTGGAATACCCATCCACCTCCACATGTGTCCAAGGGACCGACCATCTGCAGACCTGCATGTCTGTCCAGACTGATGCCAGTGGTGCGGGTGCGGACATGGCCCTGCCTGTGTCCCAGGGTGATACTGCCCTCAGTGTCCAGTGTGCTGTGACATGGATCAGGGCCAGCTCCAGCACTGATAATGATGTGACACACATCCCGGACAGTGATGTATGTGGGACACAGGATGGTCCCACGGAGGGCAACCGCCCAGGCGGTTCCATGGGTAGTGCTGGCATGGCTGTCTGCACAACAGCCCCTTCCCAGGCTGTGTCTGCATGCTCCAGTGGGGCAGCACTGGTTTGTGGCCAGGGTGGTGGGGCTGTTGCTGCTTCTGCGGCCGCACCAGTGTCCCCTGGCGAACAGCAGCCGGAGGGGCAGTGGCAGCAGATGGCAAATGTCAACATGGGGACAGGGGTAGGGAGCGGTGGCAGTGCACTGCATGTGTACATACCCCAGTATGGCAATGCTAGGCAGTGCCCGCCATTGAGGGGGTGCTGGGCAGCAGGGCCAGGAACACCATGGGGGACAGCATGCTGGACATGCAGATGACCACTTGGATGACCACAGCCGTCTTCTCCAGGCCTCAGTAGATCAGCGGATGCGGCTCATGGTGGCGGTGGATACGCTCAGTGCAGTTCTGCACCAGGCAGAGGAGCAGCGCAGCAGGGACCATGCCTTGCTCCTGGCAGAGTTGGCCCAGCAGCGGGCAGATGTGACCGCTGCCATTGACAGGCAGACCACTGCAATGGCGACTGTCATGGCTACACTGACCACCCGGTTGGGTGCCCAGCCGCTGCACACCCCGCAGAGTGCTATGTCCACCCCCATTCTCTGTGTTGTGCGACCCCTGCTATGTCAACGCCGGGTTCGAATATGGGCATACCAAGCATGCCTGGTGCGGGGCATGTTTGGTGGCCTTCAGACCCCTGCATGGACATGGTCATGTTCACACAGCATCACCCCTGGGAGCCTGTCAGTGCCACCTAATAAGGCCACTGGTCAGCTTGGCACAGCTGGCAGGTCTCAGCAGGACCACCCACACATCCGTGGCAGCTGTGGTACTGTGCCGCATGACTGACCCATCTCCCTCCATGGCCACTGTCTGCCACTGCCCTGAGTGCACTGTGATGTTCTTTGTGCGATGCATGGGTGAGGTGTCCAGACCTGCACACTCATGGTCCCTGTGCACACCCTCCCAGCTGCTGGCCACTGTGGCGTGTGCATGATGATGCCTGCATAGCACTGTCTGCCACTGTGCAATGGTGCTCAGCATTTGAGGCACGCACAGTGTCAGCCACTGGGCATGGTTGTGTGTGGTCCTGTGTGGGTTTGGGGGTGCCTGTCAGGGTGGGCGTGCCTGTTGCCCAGTGTGCATGTGTTATGGTGTGTGTGCATGTGTGTGCATGTGATGTGTGCAGCCCTGCCCATCCCTGCCTTTGTGTGTGGTTCCCCACCCATTCCCATGCCCTTTACACCGTCCACCCCTGCCTGTCTGTGGGCTGTGCCCTTGCCCTTGTTGGTTGCACATGGCCCCGTTGCCTACCTGTGTTGTCCAAAGTGCTCCTCTGTGATGGTTTCCTGGTGCTGCTGTGCCATCCTGGCCAGCCGGTGGTCCCGTCCCCCAGGGGGTGGCTGCCCTACACCAACTGGAGCTGCATCCTCATTGTCCTCACCACCGTCCCCCTCCTCAACCTCAACATCTATCCCACAGTCGGTGGCCATGTTGTGCAGGGTACAGCAGGCCAGGAATAGCCCACAGGCCTTTGAGGGGCTGTACTGTAGGGCACCACCTGATGTGTGCAGGCAATGGAACCGTGCCTTCAGCAGACCAAACACCCACTCGATGACATTCCATGTTGTGGCATGTGCCTCACTGTACTTTTGCTGTGCTGGGGTCATGGGGCACTGGTATGGTGCGAGCAGCTAGGGCCGTAGTGAGTAACCACTGTCGCCTGTGTGTAGAGGGGAGTCATTAGCATGGTGGTCTGCATCACTGTGCCATGAGTCATCATGTCCATTTCCCATGGCACCCCTGCCAGTGCCCCCCCATGTCTGCACCCATCGTCCAGCATGCTATGCGTACTCACCTACCAGATGGCCAGTGGGGATGTCCCCACTCTCAAACCTGTGGCAGAGTGCAGACTGGTGCCAGATGAAGGCATCATGTGCTCCTCCAGGGTCCATGGCAGAGACATTGATTATGCACCCCCTGGCATCGTAAACCGCCTGGCAGTTGACACTTGGGTAGCCCTTGCAGTTGATGTATGCTGCCCCCTTCAGGCCAGGTGGCATGCGGATTCCTACATGGGTGCAGTCTATGGCCCCGAGCATGCCAGGCAACTGTGCTACCCTGTGGAACTCCTGTATGTGTGCTGTGCGCTCCGCCTGTGTGCTGGGGAAATGGATGTACTCTGCAGCATGTGGCAGCAGTGCGCTGAGGAATTGTGTAAGTAGGCGTGACGCAGCCGACTGGGTTATGCCTGTCATGTCCCTTGTTGATCTCTGGAAGGTGCCTGCGGTGAGCAGTGATGTGACCTTCATCTCCACAGACAGCGCATGGCTCTTTCGTGTGGGTGCCTGCATCTCATCACTGCACAGCTCACAGAGTTGCCTCAGAATCGCCCGGTTCAGGCAGTACTGGCTCACAATCTCAGTGTCACTGTACTGTTGGTGCGGGCTCGGTACAGCCTGTTCTCCTTTCCACAGCCATGCCTCCCTGCTGCCTGCCTTCTCCACCCCTTATTACCACCTCCATCTGGAAGGTGGCACTGGCCATGTCCCTGGCTGGTGTCCCCCCCCCCGGCAGCTGTCTACCTGATCCCCCCGCTGTGTGTTGCTGATGCTGCCCCTTCACTGGGTTCACCTCCAGCTGTTCATCTCTGTGTGCTCTGCCTCTTGCCACTGCCCTCTGTCTACTATGGCACTCTCAGGCCTTCTTGCAAACACAGGCACAGACACACACACTCCTTCTCTCACTCAGGCACACCTCCGGTGGGCCCTTTCCACCTCCTGGGAACACCTGCCTCCTGCTTACTGTCTTGCCTCCCTGCCACTCTGTCTCCATGCTCCCACCTATAGCTCCTCTGTAGTGCATTCATCCTCCCCTCTCTTGCTTCCTTTTATTTTGGCTCATTTCCGCTGTCGCGCAATTTCCACTTGCTCCGCTATTGCGCACATCACCTACTGATGAATATCACACTGCGCACATTATTCCTGGTTCCGCCTCATGCAGTTGTGCATGCATTCATTAATGTTGTGCTGTGGCGCATTGCATGTTGTGCTGCGATGCACCTCCCACTGAATATCTCACCATGACGCATTTACGCTCTTGCGCTGGTGCATCCCTATTGCACATGGCGCATCTGCTCTGAATATCCCACTCACTGTATATATATATTCATATATCTCTATAAATATGTCTCTATTTGCAATACATTTGCTTACAGGCATTACTAGTATCTTTTAAAAGATTTTCTAATGTGTGATTACTAATTTTGAGTATAGTTCATGAAATAATGAGCTTGATATTAATTTAATATAGTCCCCCATTATGCCTTATGCATAGCATATAAATCCAAATCATTCCAAGGCCATCATGACATATAATATTAATACTGAGCAGCAAATCAGAGCTCTTTTCCTAATAAAAGGCTGCTGATGTAGTAAATAAAGAACAAAGTCATAAATAAGGAACCAGTGGCTTATGAAAAAATCTACAGGGATTTATACAGGGATTTGATTCTTCCTTTGTGGGGAAAACACAGGGAAAATGAGGGTTCTTACAGAGTAATGGTTATTTGTATCTGGGAGCACTGATCTTTCTTATTCTGTATTTTGTATCCTGGATAGGACAGAGGAGATGCTACTTCTCATTGTCACACTGATGTTCATTTACACAATCCCATGCATATACCATGCTGCAGCATATTCAGTGGGAATGTGCCCGTCACAGTCCAGAGCACCGCAGCCCACAGTTAAGCCATGAATAGCTGGCTTAACCCGGCCAGCCACCCACAGGCAGGCTGCAGATGTGCACCCAGGTGCAAGGTAGCCTGGCAGCCCTGGTGGACTAGAGGCACCCCTTTTCCACCCTCAATCTAGCCAACTCCATCCCTGAAGAGCTCCATAGTGTAGGCCCCCCCCAGGCCTGATTACACCTGAGGAAATCATGGTCCATATCCATAGTCTAGAGGACTTCCATCCACTGCCCCTGTACACAGACACCCTCGATCCTCCCATACACAACCTGTTGCAAAGACTGGCAGTGCCCCCCACACCCTGCCATGGCCAGCCATTGACTGCACTGAACTCGGGCTGGGGACCTGCATTCTGGAATGACCCAACTCACTGTACCATGCATTGGGGCACCATGACAGCTGTGGATCCACCAGTGGATGCAGCCGTGTGTACGTCCCTGGCAAATTGAAGAGGGAATTTATATACCTCCAAGGCATGCCTTGCTGGTACTGTATCTTCCTGCTGTCATACACCATTATGAGTTCACAATCTCCCCTGTTTCCTTGTGTATCATGCCACCCTCCAGACTGCTGAAGTGTCCTGGGTGCCATGGGGTGCGGTATCCTGTAATGCCATTTGCAGTGTACACTTCAGGCTATAGATAGTTCATCCGCAGTTCCCCAATTGTACAAATGAATGGGAGGTCAGTTGTAACATGCCTGTTTTGGGACCTGTGTGAGTGGGTACAGCACTGGCCATCACCCATACTGAGCAGTGCAATGGCACCGGGAGGATGGATCCGCATGCCAGTGCCTGAGAAGTATGGACACTTGGTGTTATCACCTACACATAGCTCGTGCCTACGTATAACACATTCCAGCATCCTACTGTGAGTGCTCCCCCACTCACCGATAGTGGTATGATCCCATTACAGAGCCAGTCTTCACAACGGGATGGGCTGGGGGAGGGATGGGGTGTCTGTGCATCGTTGAGGGGGAGCGGGGCCATTATACTATGCACATGGACTGTAGGTGTATTCAGATGCAATTACAGATGGCATTGGGGTCCCTATAATATGGAACTGATATAGACTGGACTCTGGTACGATCGGTGCTGGTGGAATGGGTGGGGGTTGCCATTATACCACCAGAGACTTCAGAGCCAGCTGACATGGGAGCGATTGGGGTCACAGCTTGGGGGCGAGAGCTGCTCAGGCGCATTCATCCCCATGCCAACATGCAAATGGGCTGGTAATGAGCATGCATAAAGCCCCTTTGCACCCTGCATGCTCAATTAGTTCACTTGCATTCCTGGGCTGAATATCACCCATGGGGGCAGTGATGCATACCGGTATGTGCCACGCATTCCCCCAGGAAGGTATGTAGTCAGGGTCACCCTGGATGCTCCTGACTTGGCTGCCACTTGCACTGTGACTCCTGTCCAGGTTCACATTTTCAAGAGGAACAATGAAGCCCGTCAGGATGAAGCGCAGTGTCACAGGTTTACTGCATGACAAAAGGGATTAATTCCCTTTGAAACTGCATTGTTTGCTGCAGTAACTCAGCTGCAGAATTTTGCAGTGCTGCACTTCTTCCTGGTGGCCTTCACTGTATGCACTCCCTGTACTGGTGGTGCATTATCTTTGAATATTGTGTCAGTGCTGACCAGCGCACCCTCTTTGTGCAACACATCTTTCTGCTCTTTCATCGTTCTGGCACTTAAACTATCCCCCAGATATAAAATATTGTTTTTAGTGCATTCTGATTTTACACAATGCAGCATAATATTGTGTAGATGTAGAGCCCCACTAAAAATAAAATGCCATTTCTTCTGTGAACTATCCAGGCTAAATATATAGCAATCAGCAGGCATATTCCAGGAAAACACACTGTAAAAATGTGTAAAAGGAAGACCACATTGAAACTGCCTCTCCTCAGATCTGCATTGTGCAATTCATTAGAAATGATGGGTAAAAGCATCCCTAAAGCCTTTCACAGCCATATCGGCTCTGACCAGAGTTTGTATTAAGTATATTAGCTTTTGTTTCTGAAAAACACTCACAAGATTCTAGGTTTCTAATAACGGTGGCTGAACACTAAAACCCCACAGAAACATGCACTAGAGATTGAGGCCCTCATAGTCAGACATGGCCATTTGTTCCATGCAAAACATAGTACCCCAAGTGAAATAGCTTCTGAACATCAGGGAGGTGTATTCATACTATCACACTTTCTGTCCAGCATGCGATGCCTGTAGGAATATTAGGCTGTGACAGAATTACTCAAGATGCATAGGCTTGGCACACCACAGCCACCTGCTGGCGACAGACAGCAAGGAGCAAAGGGGGATAGGGAATCCCTAACAGTTTAGTGTCTTTGCTCTGGGGTGCCATTTTCAGAGGCCTTCATGCAAATGACCATATTTGGTGTGTAAGGTGCTAAAGGGCAATTTATATGCCAATGCGTCAGCATCAGCAGCTCTGTGCAGTGCCTTCAAATAACTGTATTCATGGAAGCATTGTGCAGATTATCAGCCCCCCCCACACACATCACCCTCTTACAATAATGTGTGAATACCTGGTAGTCAAATGGTAACCCCAACTGACTGATCCATGTTGTGAAATAAAATTATCTTGGTAGCCAAGTGGTAACCCCTCCCATCCTGATCCGCATTGTGAAAAGAAATTACGCTAGTAGTCTAGTGGTACCTCTTCGAACCCTGATACCTAATGTATAAATAAATTAGCCTGGTAGTCCAAAGAAATTACCCTGGTAGTCCATTTATACTCCCTTCACCTTGATTCCACTGTAAAAAGAAAGTACCCTGATAGTACACTGGTACTACCCCATCACCACCCCCCGCCTTAATCCCTAATGAAAAATGAAATTCCTCCCCAGTTCCCTTGCCTGGTACACCCACTAAATAACCACCACCCTCCAACACCATCCAACACCTGACTCGCCCTAAAAAGCCCATGGACCTAGCAATGAACAGCAACTGGCACTCCTCTCACCACTTCAGCTGGCCACCACATGAATGACAGGGAGTGAGCACAAGTACTTTGTTTCTACAGAACTCACATTCTGGGTCCCAAAGAACTCATATTCTGGGTCCCAGTTATTCACATGGTGGTAGGCTGATGTAGTAAACAAAGTTTTGGTACCGGTTGTTATCCACCACTCTGCCTGCAATGTCCATAGACTTCTTGGGGTGAGTTGGGTGCCAGACAGGGCTAGAGGTTGGTGGGTGTGGGTGTAGAGTGAGTTGGCTGAGGGGAGTTATTTTACAATAGGGACTGGGGTAGGAAAAGGTACCAGTGGACTACCAGGGTAAATTAATTTCACAGGAATTTGGGTGGGGGGTACCACTGGACTATGGTTCCATGTTATGATAGTGATTGAAAAACAGCAATCGCTATCATAGCAAATGTATATCAACGAAAAGCATTTAGGCGATATACAAACCAAAGTGACCTGACTTCCAGCCACTGCAAGTGTTTATGCAGGGGGGCTGTGCCCCCCTGTGCCCCCCACACCCCACTGGATTAAGACTGTTAACTCCAGGGAGATGTATGTCGAGGAGGGGGCCAAACACGGCTGGAAAAAAAATAGAGATCTGCAAGCAGCATCAAAACACAAGCTCCCCAAGCATTTCCTGAACCCAGTACCTGCTGCATCGTAGCCAGCCACCCTCACCACCACATCACAGGGCTGGCTTGACTGCAGTAGGATCCCCTACATATTCAAATCCTCCCTCCTATCCTCCCCTCCACCTCCCTATTCCCCCCCCCCTCCAGTCACTCTCAGCACTGTGGGATTGCTACCCTAGCAGGGTAGCTGTTGATGGTAGTGATATAAATGAGTCGCTGTTTCTACAGTCGCTCAATTATTATTGCTATCATCACTGGCTACCCTGGACTATAAGGGTCATTTCATTTCACAACATAGATCCAGGTGGAAGGGTTACCACTGCACTGCCAGGGTAATTTTGTTTCACAACAGAGATCAAGCGGGATGGGGGGTTACCATTGGACTACCAGGGTAATGTTGTTTCACAATGGTGATCGAGGCAGGAGGAGGGTACAAAATGCTTTATGTTGGCAATAAGCCACAACAGGCCATGGGTGTATGCTGAATTAAAGGGAGACAGTCAGCACTAAGAGACCCACATCCTAATGTGGGGCTGGTCCCAATTTGCACATTGTGTGCAAAAAATTTTTGTTTTACTTGCCGTTTACTGCAGTATAGTAGATTGTATCTGACTGATGCTGCTGACTTGTAAGCTGACATTTTCTGTAATAATAAATCCCACAATTCCCTGCAGCTGAAATCAGAACAGTCCTGCAGTAGTAGAAGATTCAATAGCCTGCAGTGCATGTTAAAACTTTTATAAGCTCTGATCAGATATTTGCTGCTCACACTGCTCTCCTGGGGCTAAGTACCATCCTCTGGGACTGTAGATAGCACAGGGAGGACAATGAGACCAGCAAACAAAAGATCAGAACTGATAAAAATTCTAACATCCACTGTAAACTACTGAATCTCCTATTACTGTAGCCTTGCTCTGATGTCAGCTGCAGGGAATTCTGGGATTTGTAGTTACAGAAAATGCCGGCTTGCAAATCACCAGAACCAGTCTGCTACAATCTGATACAACCATTACAGAAACATGGACCACTGGGGTAACAACTGGGACCTGGCAGTACCAACGTCTACAATTTATAGCAGAAATGGGGTAGTTCTCTATGAAAAGGAAGGCATATAGACAATAGAGGATGGGTCCATCATTGGGGAGGAAATGGGGAGATAAAATCACTTTGTGTATACCTCACAACAACAATGGGAAAGAAGTTACATATGGGGGAGTCTATAGATCACTGGGACAGGGAGAATAGGGGGATTAGGAACAAAGTGCAGAAATTGAGAAAGGGCTGCAAAGGGGAAGGTAGTGAGTCTGTGGGGGATCTTAATCTACCTGAACATAGAAACATACTGTAGCATTTGACAACAGATAATGACAACTTGACCCACCCACTCTTCCCATTTTTTTCCTGCTTATACTGTCACCACAGCCACTACATGGTCTCTGGCTACCTCCCCTTCCCTTGCTTTCCATTAAGATTCCCTCATGCCTAACCCATGCATGCTTGAAGCTCACCACTGTTTTCACACCCATCACTTCCTCTGGAAGATTGTTCCAGGCTTCCAGCACTCTTTCAGTGAAGAAGTACTTCCTCACATCTCTCTTGAATTTATCCACTTCCAGCTTCATTGCATGTCCCCTTGTTCCCACACATCTTTTCTCTGAAAATGCTCCCCTCCTGTACCTTATTTACCCCCACAACATATTTATATGTCTCTATCATATCCCCCCCTTCTTTCTTCCAGGGTGTACATATTGAGCTGCCATAGCTTAGGAGATATACCTGACATAGATTGAGACTATCAGCTAAGAGCACCAGATGTCAGGCCCTTCTAGATATATTGCAGGACTGCATGCTAGTACAGCTGGTCAGAGAATCTACTACCATTCTTGACATGGTACTCACCAATTCAGAAATGGCAGGTGGAGTATAGGTTGGGGAACACCTGGGGTCCAGTGACCATAACACCATATGGTTTGAACTAGCCATTGGTAGCAGTATACCATCTTCAAATACTGTGGTCCTGACTTCACACAAGCAGACTTTAATCAGCTTAGGGAATTAGTCAAGATCAAGCTACTTGGAGTGGATGAAATGAGGGCAGTGGAGAAGAAGTAGGAAGAAATAAAAGGGACCATTCTCAAGGCAACCAAACAATGCTTGAGAATGGTTACCAAAGGTAATAGGCATAAGAGATCAATCAGGTTCTATAAGAAGGTCAGGGTGGCAGTGAGGACCACTACAAGAAGAAAAAGGAGTGAGGAATGGAGCAAATACCAAGTAAAAATGAAGGAAGCCAAGAAGGTAGTCATGGATACAAAAGCAGACACAGAGCTGCATACTGTGGATGGCGTAAAGAGTGGGCAAACAGCTCTTCAGGTACTTCAGGGTAACAAGGAAGATGAAGGGAGAATTTTTTGGCTGATGGGGGGCAGGGTAGTAGAGGAGAATGAGTAGAAGGCAGCCATTCTAAATGACTACTTCTGCTTAGTAGTCACAGCGGAGGATAGAGGACCTCTGCCAGAAAACAGCATAAAAGCAACTGCAAGAGGGATCCCAGAAATGGGACAGGGTGGTAATTATAGAAGAAATGGTTAGAAAAAGGCTTGCAGCTCTGAAAAGAGACAAGGATCCAAGACCAGATGCGATGCACTAAACAGTGCTCAAGGGTGGTTCTGGGAGGCTGGAGGATAACAGTCGTAGTGCTGCTTCAGACTAAGCTCAGTGAGACGAAGCGCTGAGGTGTTTTTCTGCTCTGTGTGTGACTTTGTTTTTATGTATGGACATTCCCTGAGCTAGTAAAGATTTAATACTCTGCATATTCAGAGTTTGGGACTGTCCTTCCCAGTAAGAGTGCTGCTAACCTTTGGCTCTGGTACTTTTGCTCCACATGGGAGGGGACAGGGAGGAACCTGGAAATTATAGGCCCATCAATCTTACCTCCATTTTAGGTAAACTGATGGAGACATTAGTCAAAGAGAACCTAGTAGACTACCTGGAGAGAAATAAGCTCCAGAATAGTAAGCAAGATAGTTTTGAGGCAGGAAATTCTTGGATAGTAGTCTTTGACTGGGTAACAAGGGACAAGCAGTTGATTTACTCTATTTCCACTTCAGCAAGGCATTTGACTTGGTACCACACAGAAGGTTATTAAAGAAATTAGAGTATCTGGTCCTAGTTAAATTGGTGGGAAGTTGGTTGGAGGTGGACAGCAGAGGGTTGTGGTAAATGGGGTCAAATTGGGGTAGGGGAAGCCACAATTAGGGTAGCACAGGGGTCAGTCCTGGGACAACTCCTTTCTAATGTGTGCATCAGTAACATAGGAGAAAAAATACAGGGCAAGATGTGTCCCTACACAGAAAACACTAAGCTCTGTGGCAGAGTAGACAGTGAGGAGGGGGTAAGGGAGTTGCAGAGGGATCTGTAAAGGTTAGAGGGTTGGCTCAAGGTCTGACTGTTGAAATTCAGGGCCAAAAAGAGAGTAAGGTTAACAAAGGTTTGACCTCATCATCAAAAACTAAGCAGAGACCATACTTGAACATTTTCCTGAATTTAAATACCAATGTGTTACACTGGACAGTTCCTTCTCCTACCACCGGCACATAGAATCTGTCGCCAAAGCCGCCAATATCCATATAGGCCTGCTCTACAGGCACGAACATTGCATGAATCTGGACTCACTTCAGTTGGCTATTAACAGCTCTGTCACTTCCATCATTGATTACGGGCTTGCGATCTCTGGCTCTTCCTCTGCCACTGCCCTCCGCAGAATTACGGTTGCACTCAACAAAGTATGCAGGCTTCTAATGGGGGCTGACCGATTCACACATACTTGTGATCTGTATGCTCGGGCAGGATGGCTTCTTCTCATGAGCCAGATCCAGTATTAAACCTGCCTCTTGGCCAAAATAGTCCTCCTTGGGATCATGCCCCCAGGGGTTAAAAAGCTCCTCATAGACCACTACAGCTCACAACAAACCAGAAGTTCACAATAACAAACCTTCCTTGTCCCTAGATGCCGGACTGCTATGGGACAGAGGGCCTTTGCTCACAGAACTCCACAGTGGTACAATACCCTCAACAAAGAAACTCTTACTGCTGCTGCCCTTGGCCCATTTAAAAGCCAACACCGACTCCATCTCACCTCTACTAGCCAATGTTACTGCTTCACCTAACCAGGGGCCCCGCACTTCAATGCCTTCTGCCTTAAACAGGTCTACTACCCCTCTTACCATGCCCTCCCTCCCCTGCCTCCCCCTGCTCTCCCCCTTCCCCGACTCCCCTTCCTCACCCCCCTTCCTGGCACTTACGGACAATTATCCCGCCCCTTCCTTTTCCCTGGTGTACTCCTACCTTACCCCTTACCCCATGACAATGGCCTTCCTGCCTGTATAGCCACGCACTCCCTATCCACACGCCAACCACGTTTATTACTAAGTTTATTTCTACATTTATTTTCTAAGCTTGCCTTGCTCATTTTGAGGTACTGTATTTAAACTATGCCTCAGCCTCTTGCTCTTTTTCCTTCATTTTTACTATGTAATTATGTATTATCCTATCGACCTTTGTATGTGTGTTTAGCTACCATTTCCTCAACGTGGAACCTTTGTAAATCAGCAGTTCCTGCTCAAAGGTATTTGTAATCCTAGATTTCAATAAATAAATAAAAAAAAAAAAATAAAGACCCAGGAAGGAATACTGGATGAGAGGGGTTAAACTGGTCACTACTTCAGGGGGAAGGGACATGGGGGTCATCATAAGCAACCCCCTAAAACAAAAACAAACTAGCCTCTGTAACAAGGCCTACAGCAAGGTCACCAGAATGTTGGGGTGTACTGGAAGAGGTTGTGATAGCAGGAGGAAAGCGTTAATAAAACCTCTCTATAGATCACTGGTGATATTCCATTTGGAGTATTGTGCCATGTTCTGAAGTCCTCGCCTGAAGAAAGACAGATACAGGCTGGAGACAGTGCAAAGAGAGTAAAAAAAATGATTCAGGGCCAACATGAAAGATCCTATGAGGATCAACTTAGGACACTGAACATGTACATGCTGGAGGCCAGAAGGGAGAATGGGAACATGACAAAGATTTTCAAGCCATGAAAGGCATAAACAAGGTAAACTGTGAGGAATTATTTAGCAGGAATGGTGGGTCAAAAATAAGTGGACAAGAATGTATTCTGGTTGGGGAAGATAAAGGAGGGATGCAAGAACATTTTACTTTATCGAGAGTGTGAGTGAGCCATGGAGCAGCCTACCAGCACAGGTGGTGAGCACAAAAAAGGTTAATGGGTTCAAGCAAGGTTGTAACAGAGTAAAGGGTGTAATAGTTACTCAGGGGGGGAGGTAGCAGTAAGGAGACACACAAATGCTCAGACACTTGCTTCATACAATCCGTGCAGCTGTAAAATAACAGCCTGGCCTAAACCACAGGAATGGTGCACCAAAGCAAGACATGCAGCTCCAAATACTGCTGAAATAAGGGATATATGTGATGGGGACCTGTGTGATACATTATTTGTCTGCACACAGCAGTCTGACCTCCGGTAACCTCACAAGTTGCATAAGCCACAAGTGATATGCCCGAGTGCAGATAAAGGATATATCATACAAGCTCCCTGTCGCATATTTCATTTATGCAATAAGCATGGACAAACATGCTGTGTGATAAATCTGTGTATCTGAGCTACTATGTGTATAAATGTGAAATCTCACATTTACAGTATACACATGGTAGACACATTATCACAGATTTAAACACATAGTATCACATCATTAAAAAACCACACACTCCCACCTACACCTGACAGATGTCTGGCACTACTTGTTCTCCAGTTCCACCTTCATTAGTACAACTGCTTTCAACGTGATACACTTCCTTTATACAGGTGCTGCAAAATTACACAAACTGAAGTTCAAAGCACTAAATCCAACTCTCTGAAGGTGCTTCAAAGTGCACATATACAGTTCTGTAGATTAACTTTCTTCTTGTAGTTTACTCTCCTAAATGACAGCCAGAGTACTCGCAGCTTGAACCCTGCCACTTTCACTTCTCCCCTGCTCTCCTGCCTACCCACCTCCTAGTTTTCTTTTACTCACTCTGCCACCCCTCAGCCATTTACAGTGCAGGTTTACAACTGAGGGAGTGAGACAAATACCTCAATCTTCATTTCCTTCCTCACTTTCTTGAATTTGCCACTCTTCTTTCACTGTCACTATGCTCTCGTGCCACACAGGCAGGATCTAAATACTGCTGCTCTCTCCACACCATCTGTGACACCACAATAATAAACTGTTAGTTTTAAAATTAAAATTAGTGATAAATGTTCCAGAGGTGTCCACCCTTGCTAAGTAGGTCTGCCATCTTTGGGTAGCATTTTTTCAAAAACCCGCTCAAAACCCACTCGCTCAACCAATCAAAGGGGACTCCATGACATCAATGCCTCCTTAGAAATGGCCATAGTGATCAGGCTGCCAAAAGTGTGGAAAGTAACTGTTTCAACAAAAAATTCTCAAGAGTTTTTATGAATTAAAAAAAAAATGCAAACAAGTAAAAAATAATAGTGTATTACACAAGCTCCCAACCTATTGCATAAAAAATATGTATCTGCCAAAACTCACAAAGTGTGCAGGTAACACCTTACATCAGCACGTCACCTCTTAAGAATGAGGCTTTGTCAAGGGTAGCAGTAAGGCAGGGAGTAGGGGGTGAGAGAAGGGTGAAAACTCTATCTGGACAATAGGTCACAGGGAAGAGTAAGGCAAAACTGGACAGACTGGATGGATCAATTGTCTTTTCCTTCTGCTTTTGCCTATGTTTCTATGTAATTTGCAGTACTGCTGAAACAGTAAGTAAAAAAAAATTTATTTGCACACAAAGTGCAAATTGGGACCAGCCTTACATTTGGGAGTAGGGCACTTAATGCTGTTTCCCTTTAATGCATGCCTCGGCTGCATAGTAAGGTATAAGGCAAATGGCTGAGTGCTGACTGTTCCCTTTTAATGCCTGTCTCAGCTGCATGGTAAGGTATGAGGTCAATGGATGAGTGCTAAGTGTTCGCCTTTAATGCCTGTCTCGGCTGCATAGTAAGGTATGAGGCCAATGACTGAGTGCCTTACAAAGCTGTGACATGCATAAATCCAGCATACATCTATGCCCTGGAGTGGCTTAAACACCTAAAAAATGGAAATATGTTCATAAAGTAAAGAAATAAAGTCAGAAACATTGTTCAGCTACTGAAAACCCACAGAAAGTGACTTAAGTATATACAATTGTTAATGTACTTTCATCTATTTGAGGCATTATCCTTGTAAGCAACACCCCTGGGTTGCTTTACAGTTCTGGGGACATATTATTTTAAAATCATTGTGTTTATTGTCAGTGTGCAGTTGTACTGGAGCCCTGTCCTATCTAACAGGAAGCAGGAAGAGAGCCAGTAGTTTTTGGAAGCAGCACTCGAACTACAAAGGCTGCATTTAAATTGCAATTTTTATCTACAGTCCCTCCAAACCCTTTGCCTGTGCCACAAATGAGTGGTAGATGCTAAGAGGCTATTTTAAAAGCTTTATTTTGGCAAAAAGACTTACGAGTGCCCCGTGACCTTTTAGACCACTTCCGGGTCACTTAAAATGCTTAAAACTCGCCCTGCAGTGAGCAAAATGCTAATTTGAGGCATTATCCTTGTAAGCAACACCCCTGGGTTGCTTTACAGTTCTGGGGACATATTATTTTAAAATCGTTATGTTTATTGTCAGTGTGCAGTTGTACTGGAGCCCTGTCCTGTCTAACAGGAAGCAGGAAGAGAGCCAGTAGTTTTTTGGAAGCAGCACTCGAACTATAAAGGCTTCATTTAAATTGCAATTTTTATCTACAGTCCCTCAAAACCCTTTGCCTGTGCCACAAATGAGTGGTAGATGCTAAGAGGCTATTTTAAAAGCTTTATTTTGGCAAAAAGACTTACAAGTGCCCCGTGACCTTTTAGACCACTTCCGGGTCACTTAAAACACTTAAAACTCGCCCTGCAGTGAGCAGGGTGAGCGTATGCAGGGCGTGCAGCGAAGCGCGCAGAGACGCACTCAGAGACACGCACGTCTGCGCGTGTCTATTGTGTCTGCTGGGATAGCAGGGATTCGGGACCCTAACAAACTCGTAAGGTAAAGTAATTTAGTGTGTTAATATGAGGCTGTGTACTAGATGTATAATGTCAACTGAGGATGAGCCCAGAGATGGGTTTATCTGTGACAAATGTAAACTCATAGATATCCTACAAACAGAAATACATGTGTTAAAACAAAGGGTCCAAGTACAGATCGATATTAGTAATCTGGAACAATACATTGACTCTGCTGTAGATGCAACAACGCTGTCATGTGAACTTAGCCACCAGAATAAAACACATGTGAATGAGGAGGATTGGAGTCTGGTAACAAACATTACTAATAAAAACAGGAAAAAGGGTAGAAGGAACATAGGGGGTTCCTCAAATATTTTAACACCCAACAGGTTCTCCATTTTAAATCATGACGTGGTTTGCAATACATCAGCACATGGTGACCTCCCCCCCCCATGCCAAGAGAACCAAGTTCATTACAGGACATTCCGATTCATAATGGAATAAATACTACACAATCTCCCCATTCGTCCACAAATAAGCAAAATAAAAAAATAATATCGTACACACCAGTAGGGAAGAACAAACATACAACTGATAACAATCTAGTAGGAAATGAGGAGATCAATTTAAGAGACGTCCTGGTATTGGGTGACTCCATGCTGAAATACACAGACCATATTATTTGTAAAAATCATAAACTAACGACCACAGTAAGTGCACTCCCTGGAGCAGGTATAAGAGACATTAGAAATCTTCTCCCTGGTTTGAGAGAAAATGCCCATAAACCTCTGGTCCTACTACATGTGGGATCTAATGATGCAGGTAAAAGAAGGCTCCTAGAAATTCAGAGAGAGTTTGAGGAGGTAGGAAGGACCCTTACAGTGGATGGATGTGATCTTATTGTTTCTGGGATACTACCAATACCTAGGGCATCACGTGTGATAAATGATGATATACTGCAGTTAAATGGATGGCTGAAAAGATGGTGCACTAGAGAGGGGCCATACCTTTCTTGAACATGGGGCAAAATTTAGGGACCCAATGCTGTATGCACAGGATGGACTTCATCTAAACAGAAGGGAGAAACGTATTTTTGCCCACCACCTTAGACATATTCTAGAGGTGAATTTAAACTTGGCATGGGGGGGAGGGTAGGCCCATTACTTTCCTTCTAAATAAAGATACACATAACTGTGCCTCATATAACTTCCTTTCATTAAACGCCAGGAGCTTAAATAATAAATTGGACGAATTGAAATTAACCTTTGAACAATTAAACATAAGTTTATGTTCCGTGACCGAGACCTGATGGAGCCCAAATGATCCATGGAATAAACAAATATATGGATTTAATTTGTACCATAAGGACAGGAAGGACAAAAGAGGTGGGGGAGTGGACCTATTCATTTCTGATAAAAATAAATTCTGAAGAAATTGATACATCTAAATGGGACAAAATAAAAGTATTATGGGTTAAAGTATCTCCCCGCTACTCACATGCCATTAACCTTGGAGTAATATATAGAGCCCCATCCGTTGCAACAGATCAAGAGGAACAACTTCTGGATTTCCTGGACATGATAGGTAGAACAAAGAGTAATGTGGTAGTAGGTGTTTTCAACCTACCAGGCATAAACTGGACAACCCTACAGACAAGAAATACCATAGAATCACGATATTTGGAATCATGTTTACTAGCAGGGATGAACCAGTGGGTTAACTCCAATACCAGAGACAACCACATATTAGACCTCGTATTAAGTAATTTAGAGGGTAATATATCATCCTGTAAAGTTATAGCTCCTCTTGGATCCAGTGACCATTCCATGGTTTATTTTTCCCTTGATATACTATCAGATAATAATACAAGTAGGACTAGCAAATTTAACTATAATAAAGCTGACTTTAATAGCATGAGATTATTTTTTAAAAATTGGAATTGGGTAGAGGATTTCCAGAATAAAACACTTGAGTCCATGTGGGATCTTCTTGTGGGTAAAATAACCTTTGCCACTCAAACCTTCACCCCTCTAATAAAGAAAATTGATGATACCAATAAAATTAAACCCAAATGGATGTCCAAATCCATACGACTTCTGATAAAGAAAAAAAATAGGGCTTTCTATAAGGCCAAAAGATCAAGAAGTAACATATGGTGGAATACATACAAGGACCTGTTAAAAAAGTCAAACAAATGTATTAAAGAAGCTAAATCAAAATTTGAATTAAAATTAGCAACAAAAGTCCAGGACAATTACAAATCATTTTACGCATATATTAGTAATAAAAAGGGAACTTATAGACCTATCGGCCCATTACATACAATCAATGGTAAAACAATTATAGACCAGTCCCACACAGCCCAGTTGTACAATGACTTCTTTATATCAGTCTTCAATAACAAATCCTCCCCTAAACTTGAGCATTTGCCAACTGTATTAGAAATAGAATCGCTGATAACTAATGAAGAGATACTCAAAAGGCTACATAAAATCGATCAGAATAAATCCCAAGGTCCGGATGGAATTCATCCAAGAATAATTAAAGAACTGGCAGACCTTTTGGCTGGACCTCTGACAGTAATCTTTCAAACTTCATTAAAAAAAGGGACAGTTTTGGAGGCATGGAAACAAGCAAGTGTGGTTCCCATATATAAGAAGGGGAATAAACATGACGTATCCAACTACAGACCCATTAGTTTGACATCAGTCCTGGGAAAAATATTTGAAGATATCCTAAAAGAGTATATTATGGAGCATATCAAGGTAGTAGACTTGGTGGACCCAGTCCAGCATGGATTTACCACCGGAAGGTCCTGCCAGACCAATCTCCTGGAATTCTATGGAAAGGTCAGCAGGGCGCTGGGAGAAGGACAGTTTGTGGATGTGGTGTATCTCGACTTCTCAAAGGCCTTTGATAAGGTTCCCCATGGTGAACTCATTGACGCACTAATATTACATGGCCTACCAGGAATAATAACAAAATGGGTAGACGCGTGGCTCACCTCCAGGAAACAATCAGTAAATATAAACGGGACCAACTCAGCATGGGCTGAAGTGAGAAGCGGGGTTCCCCAGGGATCTGTCCTGGGGCCTTGCTTGTTTAATACATACATTGCCTCAATGAAGGTCAATAATGGGGTCTGGGTTTCCAAGTTTGCTGATGATACCAGGGTTGGATTTCCCATTAATAATCAAAATGATGCTATAGCACTACAAGAAGCATTAGATACACTGGAACTCTGGGCAGTAGAGAAACAACTGATGTTTAATGTGGACAAGTGTTGTGTTATGCACTTTGGGAAGGCAAACAAGCAGATACCCTACACACTTGGAGGTAAAATATTAAGTACTGTCGAACAACAGAGTGATTTGGGGATTATGATTACGAATGACCTACCATTTAAAATGCACTGTAATGCAGTTAATAAAAAATCAAGCCGTATTCTACACTGTATAAATAAACATACTACATCAAGAAGCAGGGATGTTCTCCTGCCCCTTTATGCGTCATTGGTGAGGCCGCACCTGGATTACTGTGCGCAGTTCTGGTCACCCATTGGTAAGACTGAAATAGTGGCACTCGAGAGAGTCCAAAGGAGAGCCACTAGATATATACAAGAGGTCAAAGGCCAAGATTATACAAAAAGGCTAAACACTTTGGGTCTATATTCACTGGAATATAGGTGCTTAAGGGGAGATATGTGTTTAATATACAAATAGACACATAGAAACATAGAAACATAGACTTTGACGGCAGATAAGGACCGCTAGGCCCATCTAGTCTGCCCATTTCCCTACCTACAGGATAGGCCGCAGATCCTAGTTAACCAACAGCCTATATCTTCCTGCCCCCCATAAGAATTGCCTTATGTCTGTCCCATGCATTCTTGAATTCTCCCACAGTTTTAGACCCTACAACTTCCTCAGGAAGGCTGTTCCATGCATCCACTACCCTCTCTGTGAAATAATATTTCCTCACATTGCCCCTGAACCGCCCTCCTTCTATCTTTAAATTGTGTCCCCTTGTTCTTGAAAGTCTCTTTTTCTGAAAGATGCTACCCTCTTGGACTTTGTTGATTCCCTTGAGGTACTTGAAAGTTTCTATCATGTCCCCCCTCTCCCTTCTTTCCTCAAGGGTATACATATTAAGCTCCTTTAGTCTCTCCTCATACGGCTTGTCTTGCAGACCCTGCACCATTTTAGTTGCCCTCCTCTTGACTGCCTCTATCCTGTCTATGTCCTTGCGGAGATGGGGTCTCCAGAATTGGACACAGTATTCCAGATGGGGTCTCACCAACTGTCTGAACAGAGGGATAACAACTTCCTGTTTTCTGCTGCTGATGCCTCTCCCTATACATCCCAGTATACCCCTGGCCCTCCCTACTGCCTTCTCACATTGCTTGCTAACCTTAAGGTCATCTGATATGATTACCCCCAGGTCCCTTTCCTGTTTTGTTGTTGTTACTACCTCTCCACCCATTGTGTATTCTTCCCCTAGGTTCTTGTTTCCCAGGTGCATTATTTTGCACTTTTTTGCATTGAATCCTAGCTGCCATACGTCTGACCATTCCTCCAACCTTGCCAAGTCCCTTTTCATCCTTTCCACACCTCCTTGTATATCAACCCTGTTGCAGATCTTTGTGTCATCTGCAAAAAGGCATACTTTTCCTTCCAGTCCCTCTGCAATGTCACTGATGAAGACATTAAAAAGGACTGGACCCAATACTGAACCCTGCGGTACCCCACTGGTAACCGCCCTTTCTTCAGAGTGGACTCTGTGGAATCAACTATCGATCCAGATCTATGGGAACTACTTGGCTTGAAAAACAGGGAACCTATGTATAATACCAGATCCCACCCGCTACAACTATTTGTCGAATGTCCAAAAATGAGCAAAAGGAAATCCTGGCTCACGCTGAGGGCTACTAACATTTGGAATAAATTACCCTTAGAAGTGGTAGTTAGTGATACTGTGAATACATTTAAAAACAAATTAGATAGCTTTCTATTTAAACATAATGTTCAGGGTTACTAATTAAATGGCGAGCAAAAGAACTAACGTCTATATGGCTCTGTATTTACCTATGAGACCTATGAGATCTATTTAACTAGTTCAAAGAGTCGCTGCCGGGTTCCTATGAAAAGGCTTAGGATTGAGTAGGAGGACTGACTAGTAGTGTGTGATGCTTGCACAACTGTTATATTTTGGTTCACTCTTTCTCTCTCTCTCTCTCTCTCTCTCTCTCTCTCTCGCTCTCTGCCCCTGCTAAGAGGACTACCACCTTGTCAGGGTGCATGAGATGAGGCAAGAAATGACCACTGAAAGGCAAACAGCTGGTCTCTGGACTAGAGGACACATAACTACATATAAAGCTAAGCCCTTGAAGGGCAAGTCTGTTTTATATGTTGGAGCTGAGCCTCTGAGAGGCAGATCCATATTCTAGTGTAAAATGTTACCCTTGAGAAGGACATGATGGGTAGGGAAAACAGAGGAGACCAGGTGACCTTAGGCAGACATAGGGAAAACAGCTCTCAGAGGTGCCACTGCCATTATCTGCACAGCTAAATGAACCTCAGAGGGCTCAGAGGCTCCCCCCCCCAGCAACAGAAGTCTTAAATACTACACATGAGGTGCTGCTGAGTTAATCTGGGTGGCTAAAGTTTAATCTAGAACACAGAACATTCTCACCTGAAGGGCAGAAAGAGAAGGACCCACTTGAGTCAAGGGATCCATACTTGAGATGCAGATTTCAAAGGAACACAGCAAGACTGCCAGCCTATGGGGCAGGGAAGCCTTGAAAGGCAATGGATGTGATCATGGCCAAAATGTGTTACACAGTCATGTAAAGTATGCAGGAAGTCCGTAGGAAGCCGATGGTGATGCCTGACCATACTGACCCTGATGGTAATGCAGGGTCAGTATGAGCCAGTGTTGATGCCTGATAACTGATTGAATAGCATGGTATGCATAATGAAGGGAATAATAATAGAGTCTGACGGAGGCTATAGCTGTACAAATAAGTCATGAAACAAAGTGCTGAAGGTAAAACTGATAATGGCAGATGCACACCAACAAACCCTATACAGGAACTGCTATGAAGGCAGGAGTAAACAGCAGTAGATCATAACTGAATCTGTGCATAACTAAGCTGATGGTGGATACTAGATAGAATGAAGGCCTGGAAGGCAGGAATACAAACATGAGCAGAAGCTGAGCCATTTATTTATTTGTTTCTATTTATTTATGTCTTTGATAACTGGGTGAGGAAACTGATCCAGAGGACCGTTTTCAGTTGCGACCTGGGCCACCGGGGTGGCAAACACATCAAGAATCAGTACAATACAGAGATACAATTAGAACAAAACAGGAATGCCAAATATACTTGGTATGAGGTCAAATTACATGGTACAAATATTTCAGAGAAATCAGTACATACTGGTGTAGTGACATACATTAAGTGGCTATGCAATGTGAAAGGCTTAACATGGTGATTATGGTAAAGTATTACATGCAATGTATATACAGCCACCGGGGAGCCAAGGAAATAGACACAATTAAAATGAAGGTTCAATCTATTACCAGGAATGGTATAGGCACAAGTCATAGGCAGAATTGCAACTTCATAGAATCATAGAATCATAGAAGGATTACAAGTTCTGAGGCAAAGCCTACTGAGAACTTTCTGCCATATTATTGGTGGAAGGAACATTTATGACAACCCATATATTTATCCAGCCTATTTTTAAATTTGGTCATGGTTTTGATCTCAGTGATTTCAGCTGGCAGACTATTCCAGACACTAACTATTCTCTGTGTGAACCAGAAGTTATGCTTGTTAGTCCTGTTGGCATCAGCTTTTATTTTAAATTTATGTGATCTGGTATTGCTGATATTTGTTTAACTATGCCAGTAGTTTCAAACAAGACTTCATCATGCATAGCTTTATAGCTCCCTTAAGTGCCTATAGTTCATAGAGTATCATTTCAGATTTTGTAGTCTTTCAATATAACTCAGGTCCATCAAATTTATGACCTTTTTTGTAAATTTTCTTTGTATACCTTCAACTGACTTTTGTCCGCCTATAGTTTGGTTTGCAGAGAAAGGTGCACAATACTCCATGTGAGGTCTAACTAGGCTAGTGTAAAGTGGAAGTAATACCTCTGGTTCTCTACTTTTAATATTCCTGAGGATACACCCCAGAATACCATTGCACTTATTGACTGTTTTCCTAGTGTGTTCATCAAAAGACAGGTTGTATGAAACTAATATAGCTAAGTCCTTTTTCACTATTTGTGGTTTTTAGGACTGAATTGTTGAGCTGGTATTCATGCACAAGTTGCTGTTTCCAAATGCATCACCCAACATTTATTAGCATTAAAGTGCATTTTATTTTCTATAGCTCAAGACTCCAAGAGTTTTAGTGCCGATTGAAATTCTTGAACTGTTTGCAAGTTATTAATGATCCCTCCTATTTTGCAGTCATCTACATATTTACTAGGCCATGTCTTGTCTGGTGACTGCATGGATGCTACTACAATACTGAAGAGGGTGGGGCCCAGGACCAAGCCCTGAGGTACTCCAGTTGTCACTATACCCATGAAGGAAGCATACCCTCTAACAGTCACACACTGGTGCCTGTTATCCAGCCATGAAATAACCCAATTGATGATGTCAGGATGTAGGTCTATTTTTATAAATTGTTCAACCAGTATCTTATGAGACACGGTATCAAATGCCTTAGCATAGTCAAGAAAAACTATATCAGCTGGTAAAGCTTTGTCCAAAGCTGAGCTAACAGGTTCAAAAAATTGAAGCTGGTTTGTAAGGCAGGACCTACCAGAAAAAAAAAACGTGTTGTATGACATCGAGGTGCAGATTTGTGGACAAATGTGTGGTTATACGTAAATGAATACACTTTTCAAGGAGTTTGCCTATTACAGAAGTCAGACTGATTGGTCTGTAGCTCTGAACCTCACTTCTGCTACCGTCTTTGTATATGGGGGTTATAGTTGCAGTCCTCCATTCATTTATTATCTTGCCTTCTATTAGTGAGGCATTAAATAGGACAGCTAGTGGACCTGATAACTCAGTCAATAATTCCTTCAAGAATATAGGTACAATACCATCAGGTCCTGGTGCACCATTTTGTTTTGTATTTAGAATAATATCAACAACCTCAGCTGCTGTGAAGGATAACGGTTTGATGTTTTTATCAACATTTTTCTAATGTAGGCTTTCTTTGTCTTTGAGCACACTTACAAAATATTTATTTAGTTCATTTGTCATATCAGTTTCATTAGTAACTGTCTCATTATTTACTAGCAAGGGTCCTACTCTGGTTTTCTTGCCATGCAAATTGCCAATATAGTTACAAAGCTGCATCTTATTATCTATTACTGAAGTTGCACATTTTAATTCTGTGTTTCGTTTAGCATTAATAATCAATTGCTTAATGTTTTGAGCTATTTTTGAACCTTTATGCTGTATTCTGTGATGGTTTCTTCTTGAGTTTAGAGTACAGTTTCCTCTATTTGTTTATACTCTTTTTGATAGAGTGGTTCCACCAAGGTGGAATCCTTCTGTTATTGCTATACTTTGTGTGTTTGGGGACCAAGTGCTTAATGCAGTGCTGGATTTTACTCTCTAGTTTGTTTTCAGATTTGAACCATGTCCAAGTTTTGTAATTCATCACACCAATTCCAGCAATGTAAATATTTTCTAATTTCATAGTAATTGACTTTGTAAAAATTCCTAAATTTTGATTTGCCACTTAGTTGCTTATTTAGCATAGCTTTGATATTAAGAAGGACCATGTTATGGTCACTATCACCTAGAGAGAAAAGAAGTTTAGGTACCTTGGTGCATAGTTCAGAGTTAGTAAAAATCATATCCACTATGTTTTTGCCTCTAGTGGCTTCCTTTATTCTCTGAACCAAAAAAATGGTTCAATGGTAAACATTATGTTCAAACTATGGGAACAGCAATGGGCACCAAGATGGCTCCACAGTATGCTAACCTCTTAATGGCAGACTTGGAGGAGGACATCTTAAGGCACTATCCCCACAAACCACTAGCTTATTTCCGTTACATTGATGATTTGTTTTTCATTTGAATGGAGGGCACAGATGCACTTGAAGATTTTCATCAGGAACTTAATAACCGTCACCCAACTGTAAAGCTTACCCTGGAGTATTCTACCACCAATGTTAATTTTCTGGACACCACAGTCATCATTAAGGATGGAACCTTACATATATGTATTTACAGGAAGCCAACAGACAGACAGAGATACTTACACAAGAAAAGTAATCACCCAAACCAAACAAAAAAATCTGTCATGTACAGTCAAGCACTTCAATGTCACCATATCTGTTCAAATGAGGAGGACAGAGATACAGATTTGGAAATGTTGAAAAACATCTTTATTTGAGCAGGGACACTCTTCCAGAGAAATTGACAGGACCATAGTATGTGCAACACAAGTACCAAGACAACAACTACTTCAGTATAAAGAAAAGACAGATACAGACAGAATACCCTTAGTAGTCACATATCATCCAGACCTTGAACTTCTGCATAAGATTATTAAGGACCTCCATCCAATATTTAGTGAGGATGAGACCCGTAATTGTATTTTTAAGGAACTAAAACTACTATCTTTTAAACAACCACCAAACTTATCCAGCCTAATTATTAACAGTAAGCTTTCACCAGAACAGAATACCATGATACTAAATGGTACACAACTCTGCAATCAATGCACCTGTAAGACTTGTGAGCACATTTCCACTTTGGACTGTATGGTTACCTCACAGAACAGACAATTCAAGGTACATGGGAGTTATACATGTACATCACAACATGTTGTTTATTTCATTCAATGCAAGAGATGTCCACAAACAGGTAATGTAGGAGAGACAAGCCAACCGCTCTGCACTAGGATGAACTCAAACAGACATACTATTAAAAGGATGATGACTGAAAAATCAGTGGGGCAACATTTCTCTCAGCCTGACCACTCAATTTCAGATATGTCAGTAATGGTCTTAAAAGAAAATCTCAAAAGCACACAACAGAGATGAGCTTTGCAGATAGAAATGCAGCAAATTAAAATGTTGCCTGCAAAATGCCCGCAAAGTGGGCACTTTGCATTTTCACTTTGCTACATGGAGTGGCCAATGCAAAAGGCTCACTTCACCTTGTAATTATTACTTCACATTGTCATTCCACCTTATCATGAAGTAAGGCGAAGTGACAACAATATTGTCAGCCTTTCACACACACAGTCACCAGAATGAATGAGAATTCCCAAAATGCTCATGTCTTGTGTCCAGAAAACTCCCCAGTGCTGATGGTGATGAAGTGAAATGAGAGCACAAGACGTGCAAAGTCTCCCAGAATTAATGGTGCACTCAAACGTCATGCATGCAGTAGTCACACACAGTCACCAGAATTAATGTGCATCCCCAAAATGCTACTGTCTTGTGTTCAGAAAATTCCCCAGTGCTGATGAAAAGTGAAATGAGAGTGTAACAAGAAATGCAAAGTCTCCTAGAATTAATAGCACACTCTGTCATGTGCGCAGTGGTCGAACACAGTCACCAGAATTAATATGCATACCCAAAATGCTACTGTCTTGTGTCCAGAAAATTCTTCAGTGCTGATGAAGTGAAATGAGAGTGTAACAAGAAATGCAAAGCCTCCCAGAATTAATGGTGCACTCCATCATGCACACAGTGGTCACACACACACAGTCACCAGAATTAACGTGCATCCCCAAAATGCTACTGTCTTGTGTTCAGAAAATTCCCCAGTGCTGACAAAGTGAAATGAGAGTGTAACAAGAAATGCAAAGTCTCTCAGAATTGATGGTGTACTGCAAACACACAGATTAAGATTGTACTGCACACTCAAAATATGCATACACAAAGGCACAACAACACCAAGCCAGTGCTCACAAGTTGCAAATCCAAATCTGGAAAAGAATATATTTTGCAGGCTTGGGGGAGTGAGTGCATGGAGCAACAGTCCCACTACCAGTAAAGATACCACAAAGCAGTATAAAAAATTCATTCAGGTGCAGTGGATAGCAGGTTCTCACTGCTGTAATTACTCTGTGGCTGAATAAAAGGTGTCTGATTTAATGGCACACGTCGCACACACACTCACACACACACACACTACAAGTAATGCATAGCAAATTGAAAACCTTTAGTAATATAACCAAATGTTTTAAACAAACTGAAATTATACACTGCTGAACCACAACAATCAGCAAAAAAAGTTAAGAATTACTAAAAATATTAGTTTGTGTTCATTAACACAGTTATACAAGAAAAATATAACCAAAACAGAAAGACTTCCTTTTTCTCCCAGTTAATCAGTCGTAATTTCAAGTATCTTTGGTTGTCATTCAGCCAAAACTTCTAAAATAAATATCTTAAACAGATGGTTAAGAGATCTGTGTAGGAAAGAAGGGGCGGAATTTTTGGACAATTCTTTTGTATTTAACAATCCAAGCCTGTTTAAGCATGATGGTCTGCATCTGGAGAGGGCGGGGACTCGCTACTTAGCTAAGAGATTCAAAGAAGCCACAAAAATAAATTTAAACTAAATGGAAAGGGGGATGAGACCTTAGCTAGTATAAATCCACAAAGCAGTAATAAAGATATGGAAAACAAATCAAATAAATCTGAGTCATGGAATTGCTTGTTGGTGAATGCTCGAAGCCTAAAAAACAAAATGGGGGAATTTATAGATATTTTGGAAACCAAAAATATACATATAGCTGCTGTGACGGAAACATGGTGGGATGTAAATGATAGTTGGGGACAGGATATTGAGGGTTACACCTTATATAAGAGATCTAGAGCATTCAGGAAGGGAGGTGGAGTGGCCTTGTACATAACAGATAAATATAAAATCAGAAATTATGGTCTCTCCTTTGGATATGGAGGATCAAGTATGGATTAAATTATTGCCTATTCAAGCTCCAAAAATCATTCTAGGTTTAATTTATACAGCCTCGTCATCTACCCCACAATATAATAGGAGCTTGTTAGACCATATGCTGACTTTAGATCCAACAGATAGGATATTAATGTTAGGCGACTTGAATCTACCAGGAATAGATTGGGGAAGATCTTATGCGGATACACCTTTTGAGAGGGAGTTCCAAATTGTGTGTGATCAAATAGGCCTAGTCCATTATGTGGAAGAGCCAACTAGGGGAGATCACATTTTGGATGTAGTTTTGTCCAATATGGGTGATACCTTGTGCGAGTATAAGATCTCTGACGCTATAGGAACAAGTGACCATTTTACTGTGGAATTTAAATTGGTGGAACCAGTAGAAATTCATAGGGGAAAGACTATAAATAATGATTTCTCGGAAGCAAATTTTGTTAAAATGAATATGAATCTTTCTAATTGGAAATGGAGAAATGAGTTTGGAGAAAGACCACTAAATGAAATTTGGGACATATTTTATACAAAAATAAAACAACAAGAACTTGAAAATATCCCTATAAAACAAAAATACACTGGTAGTAAAAATAAAAACCAGTGGTGGACTCATAAAATAAGATTATTGATTAATAAGAAACATAAATTGTTTAAACAATGGAAATTAAATAGATCCCTTATAACTAGAAATCAATATAGACAACTTGCAAATCAAATAATAAAACATATTAAGCGGGCCAAAACTGATTATGAATCAAATTTGGTTAGTAGAGTGGAGGGAAACCCTAAAGCCTTCTATGCATAAATTAGAAATATTAAAGGTAATTCAAGTACTATAGGTCCACTCCGAAAATTAAATGGCGATAGTACATCTAACAATAAAGAAATGGCGGATATAGCAAATAATTATTTTTTAACTGTTTTTTCAAAAGATAAACCTACATATCACATTAAAAGTTCTACTCCTGACCCAAATGAAAGTATAATAATAACTTGTACAGACATTAAAGAACGATTGGCTAAATTAAATCCTATTAAATCCCCCAGTCCTGATGGCCTCCATCCCAGAGTACTTAGTGAGTCAGCCGAGTCAATAGCCCCCCCCTTTGACATATATTTTTCAGCAGTCCCTGAATACTGGCGAGGTATTGGAGTGCTGGAGATCAGCAGTAGTGGTTCCAATTTATAAGAAGGGAGATAAGATGGATCCAGCTAACTATAGACATATAAGTCTCACTGCTATACCATCTAAGATCCTGGAAGGGGTGCTCAAGGATAAAATACAAGAACATTTAGATACAAATCATCTTGCAGATAATCTCCAACACGGTTTTGTAAAGGGAAGGTCATGCCAGACAAATATGTTGGCTTTTTACAATCTAGTTATTGATAGACTAGATAGGGGTATCACCGCTGATGTGCTATTTCTTGATTACTCTAAGGCGTTTGACAGACTACCCCACCAGGAATTAATACAACAAATGAGTAACCTGAACATTAATCCTTACATAGTAGATTGGGTTCAAAATTGGTTACTTGATCGGGAATCGGCGTGTGAATATTGAGAATTGTCCGATAGTTTCGGGTGACTAGCGGGGTACCCAGGGCTGGTCTTGGCCCCTGCCTCTTCAATCTATATGTATCGGCACTCCAAATAAAACAAAAATCTGTTTGGATGCAAAAGTTTGCCGATGATTGTAGGGTTGGAGCTGAAGTAAATATTGAATTAAATACTTCTAAACTACAAGATGTAATAGATAATATAGCCACATGGTCTAATAAATATAAATTGGCACTGAACCTAGATAAATGCTTTATTATGTATTTGGGAAATAGAAACCCTAAATTACCCTATAAACTGGGAACTGTTCCACTCAAAATAACATATGAGAAAAGGGACTTGGGTATAATAGTCTCTAGCAATATGACATTCTCATCTCATTGCCAAAATAGAGCCCAGAAAGGAAACAGTATCCTAAATTGCATATTGAGGCATATATCATCTAGAAGTAGGGGGGTTGTTCTGTCCCTGTATGTGTCCCTTGTGAGACCAATTATGGAATATGGAGCACAGGTGTGGTCACCTTTTAAAAAACAGGATATTGCCCTGTTGGAGGGAGTGCAGAGGAGGGCAACAAGAGCTGTTTGTGGTATGCAGGGTAGAGACTATAGGACTAGATTGAGAGTTCTGAATATGTACTCTTTGGAGGAACATAGAAAGTGAGGGGATATGTGCTTGGTATACAGAGCTTGGTAAAATGATGATTTGTGGATGTTACAGGGTTAACATCTAATAGTTGTACATATAAAACTAGGTCCCACCCAATGCAATTAACAGCATCTAAATGTAATAAAGTGAGAACTACATGGTGGTTTAACCAAAGGGTAGTGCATGCTTGGAATGCACTCCCTTTGGAGATTGTGGCAAGTAGATCTATGGCCGAGTTCAAATCCATGTGGGACAGGAATATGTATTAGATCAGAAAATAGATAATCATGGCGAGCATATAGGACGTAAATCCATTTAGCTCAGTATCTTCCTATGAATCCTATGAATCCTATAATCTACTACACCACAGATATGCCCCTTCCCCAAAGCACACTTCACAGTACACAGACTGACTGTTCTAAATTAACATTCAAAATCCACACACATACAATAAACACTCGATGATATGAGCACAGGAGGGTTTCCTACAGTCGATGTACTATATTATGAGCAAAAAAAAAAATAGCCCAAAAAAGCTTTTTTAACAGCTTTTAAAGGATTTGAATTGCAGAGCTCTAAGAGGAAACTGTCTCCATCTTCCACTACAGAGAACTGAGGTTGTGCAGAACAATCTAGAGCCCATGTGACCTGCAATCCCATGAAGCACTGCAAAAATTCACCTTTGAAGCTCAAAAACAAGGTGAAGTGAGGCGAAGTACGTTGAGTTCAATGTACTTCTCCTTAAAATTGGTGGAGAAGTGGTTTGGGAAAGGCAGAATAACGTGAAGTCATTGTTTTCAGTGGACTTCGCTTTCCCCATTATAACATGAAGTACTCCACTTCACGTTGCGGGTACTTCGCAAATTCCATGTTACTCTGTGAATCACTTTGCGGAGGGAATTTCGGCCACTTCCCCACCGCAATTTGCAGATCAAACTTATTTTACATCTCAATATGGTAGCAGATGGGATGAACATAGATTTGAGTTTCATAGGACATTACAGGATTTAACATCCACAGACCTCTTCTTCTTCAGACTGACATATTATAGGACTTCAGCACATGTGTGTGTGTGTGTGTATGTGTGTTTTGGGGGTATGTGAATATGTCAGGTGTGGGGCTTGCTGTCACATTGAGGTAGGCTTCTATTTAGATACATGGAGTCACAGTGTGTTATTACTCTTACTTCACACACTTAATGAATATTAATTCCTTCTTACTATTTACCTTACCCCAGGAGTGGGGTTGATTCCATTGCATCATATTCAGATTCCCTAGCCTGTTACTGTACATACAGTAGTGTTATTATAGACCGTCACATTTTTGAACTCTGAACATATTGGGGTGCAAGATCTCATTTGCATGGGGGTCCTGGACAGATCTATTTACATTAGGCTAATATTGTACTGATTTGTGGAAATGTAGGTATGTTAGGACTCTTGTCTTATACACATACTATACAATTACTTCTAGTTATCTTACCCTGGGTAGGGTGGAAATTTTATTTCATTGTGGTACTATCAGAATCCTTGAACTGTTACTGTGCAGATAGTAGTATGGTTACATAGTGTCACATTTTACTCAGTAGATAATAGAATACATGATCCCTTTTACTTGGAATTTCATGACAAGTTGAATTTCTTTGGGTAATAATTGCAGTGAGTGATGTGAATGATGGTGCATTAGGAGTGTGTGTGTGTGTGTGTGTGTGTGTGTGTGTGTGTGCATATCTCCTTAAAACTAGTTATCCCCCCATGATATGGGGGTGTGGTGTGGGGTGTGTGTTGTGTGTGTGTGTGGGGGGGGGATTTCATTTTTATTTCTTATTCAGATTCCTTAGACATTTTCGGTACATCAAGTTGTTATATTATACACTGAGAATTTATTGACATCTGTACATATCAGGTTGTATGGTCTTAATTTCTTGGTGGTCCTTGACAAGTAGTTTTTTTGTTTGACACTTATACTGTCAATTTATATTTATATTATCATTTATAAACTCCTGTTACTACACTAGAGGCTTTTGAAGTTTATGGGACATAATATCTAGCTGGAGAGTATAGCTGGGTAATGGGTCCAGCTAAGTTTTACATATCATACAGTGTGTAACTACTGATCTTTTTAAGAAAGCTTTACTGGTTACTTTTTGTATGTTATATATACATAGATGCTTCTTGTAGTCCTATTTTGTGGTGCTTGTTTTTAACTGACAATTTTAGTATGTCTTTAATCCGGGTGGGGTTGTTTTTCAGTAATTGCATTCTTATACACATTGTGACACTCATGAATTGATTTAAGAGCCACCTGCTCAAGTAGTTGTTATCTTATAAGTAAATGTAATTTATATGCCGTACAGTTCTTTGTATGTGTTCTGCACTAAGCACCTCTGACCTTTAGACTCTCTCAGCTAAAGGTGACATGGTATTGTTAAGCTTCACCGACATCATCTTCTGTTTTTTAAACTAAGTATTTTAAACCAATGGGGATTTTTTCTGTTTTTTATTCTGCATGATCTGGGTGTTAAAAGTATAGTTTTTTTCTAAATAACTGTCATTACGCTTCTGACGAAGGGCTTGTTGGTCCAAAAGCTAAAGCACTTTGTTCTTTTTGTTACATCTATTTTGGTCCAATAAAAGGTATCAAATAATTTGCTTCTGGATCTGTTCTCTGAAACAAATCATTTTGAATAATTATATCAATCAATTTTTTTTTGAAGGGACTAGTTCCTTCCATGGTGTACCAGTTGACATCAGGGAAATTAAAGTCCCCCATGAGTACATAGTCATCATTAATCTCCATTTTGGCTAGTTCCTCTAAAAACTATTGTTCTGCTCAGAGTCTAAGTTAGGTGATCTATATCCCAAGCCAATAACTAGGGGCTTATATTTAGTTCTGATTTTGGCCCATATATGTACTTTCGTTGTCACTATCTGGACTGTCTTTGTTTTGAATCTCATTAGCAAAGAGATACTCTGCACAATATAGAGCAATACCACCACGTCTTTTGTTTTTCCGATGTTTAGAAATGCTGGTGTAACCTGGTATATCCTTGCACCACTCATCGTTAGTGTGCCATGTTTCAGTTATACCACATACATCCACAGCGTACTTGAATAAGATTTGTTGTAGCTCATCCATTTTGTTACACAAGCTGTGGGCATTGACTAACAATAGTGTAAGGTTAGGACTTAGTATGTCAGTAGATTGTTTATCTTTTATGGCTTTCTTGTTATTGTCAAGGGCAACTACTTCTATAGAAGTTGCTGAGGCAGACTTCTCCCCTGGGTTTCTAGTTTAAATATTTATTAATTGTACTTAATATTTGCTTGCCAATGAGGGTGCTGCCCCTCCTGCTGGGATGCAACCCCTCCCAGCAGAACAGTTCATTATGGTTTTCACATTTTTCCTAGTGAGTTATGCAAGTTATTTTTGGCCTTAAGCACCATTTCCACAACCATTCATTAATGTGTTTAGTTTTAGAATGAATATATTCAGAGGCTCTTAAAGCTGATAATATCTCTGAGACAGCAATATTACAACCCATTTCGATCAATTTATTTGCAAGAGTCACATAATCATTTTTAATTTTGTTGGCAGAATCATGCCTTAAATTATTGGTCACCACATGGACTATAACAAGCGGTGATGTACCGGAGTCCTGAAGTTTAGGATTCAGCATGCGTGTAATCTCAAATATTTTGGCCCCACTAAAAGAAGACACAGTGCAGTTATGCTTGTCAGGGTTACATATAGCACAGTCTAAATGCTTAATAACTGAATCACCGAGAACATATATTTTATTGTTGATTCTGGTGTTTGAAGAAGTATCGACAGTCATAGTATTATGATTCACATTTTCCCTGATGTTACTCATGGTGCTACAGACTCCCTGGGCAGACCTAGATGTTTCCAATATTTTATGATTGCTATTCTGGAGTAGAGATGGGTGAAGTGGCCCCAATTCGCTCCGCAAAATGGAATGCTGAGTGAAAGTGAATTCGCGGAGGGCTCCACAACGCGAAGTGGAGTACTTCGCGTTATTAATGGATAGCGCGAAGTCCATTGAAAACAATGACTTCGCGTTACTCCACCTTCCCAAACCACTGCTCCACTAATTGTTAAAGTGAAGTACATTGAAAACAATGTACTTTGCCTTACTTCACCTTGTTTTTAAGCTCCAAAGGCGCATTTTGCAGTGATTCATGGGATTTCAGATCACATGGGCTCTAGATTGTTCTGCACAACCTCAGTTTGGGGTAGTGTGTGGGAAGCTGTAGGATACAGTCTGCTTTGAGAGCTCTCTGTGATTCAAACCTTCTAAAAGCTGTTAAAAAGGCCTTTTTGAGTCATTTTTTTTTGCTGAAACTTTAGTCCATCGATTATAGGAAACCCTCCTGTACTCATAACATTGAGCGTTTATTGTTTGTGTGTGTATTTTGAATATTAATGTACAACATTCAGTCTGTGTACTGAGAGACAGTGGAAGTGTGCTTTTGGGGAGGGGCGTATCTGTGGTGTAGGTAGATTAACTTGGAGAAAAAGACTGTGCTTTCTGTTTTGGTAATATTTTTCTTGTATAACTGTGTTAATGTACACACAGTAATATTTTCAAAAATTCTTGCCATTTTTTTGTTGATTGTTGTGGTGCAGCAGTGCATAATTTTAGTTTGTTTAAAATATGTGGTTATATTACTGAAATTTTCAATTTGCTACGCATTACTTAGTGTGTGTGTGAGTATGTGTGTGATGCGTGCCATCAAATCAGACACCTTTTATTGTGCCACATAATTTCAGCACTGTGAACCAGCTATCCACTGCAGCTGTGTAATTTTTTGTACTTCTTTGTGGTATCTTTACTGGTACTCGTACTAGTGACTCTTACTGCAGCAGTGCAGTACACTGCCCCCCCCCCGTGGCCTGCCCCAACCGGCAAAGATACAGTATTCTTTTCCAGATTTGAATTTCTGATGGTGAGCACTGGTTAGGTGTTGTGCCTTTGCATCTGCATCTCTTCAATGTGCAGCGCAATCTTAATCTGTCTGTACATTTGCATCTCTTTAGGGCCCAGTCTCCATCTGTAACAAGTCACAGTTGTTTCTTTGGCTTCCCTGCAGAGTACTGGACAGGTTGTGGTGCATAATTCAGCATGAACATTGTACTCATTAATATGCGTTTTTAAGTCAGGACCATCATCAGGAGTCACTCGTGATACAAATCACATTCTTCATCATCATGGTGACAAATACAGTCACAAATAATGACTTACGATCACGTCACGAATCACAACAGTAATTTTTTTTTACTAGTTACTTGGATGTATTGTAAGCCTGTTTTGTAGTATCTCTCCATGCTTCACTAACCCACCATTGTACTCATTAATGAGTGTTTTTAAGTCGGGGTGTTTTGTGCCACACCTCATTGGGGCCTGGGGAAGTACAGCCGTAGGCATTTGTGTTTTTTTATCATCACGGTCACAAATCATGATTTACAACGATGTCACGAATCACAACATTAATATTTTTACTAGTTACTTGGATGTAATGTAAGCCTGTTTTGTAGTATCTCTCCAGGCTTCACCACCCTGCCATTGTACTCATTAATAAGTGTTTTTAAGTCAGGGAGTTGGACAGTGTCTGCAGTACATATGCAGACTGGAAAGAAAACTGCATCCATGCAGTTTATCACAGTATACTTCCAGTGCTCAGAATACATATGGAAGACAACAAAAAAAAAGGCATAATGACATACAAGGGTCAGGGATGGTGGAGGACTACATTTTATAACACAGCAAGGAAGGTGGGGGGGGGCACATGGTGTGAGGAAAAAAAAAACTAATGTGGGATCCTATGGTGATCCAGCAGCAGTTCCAGCATGGACATAATCTGCAACTGATGTCCCTCTATGTAAGAAAAAATAAAATTTACAGAAAGAACAAATTAAGTAAAAAAGAGTACAGACAGAAAAGACAAAAAAATGTAGCTTTTAAAAAAGCTGTTGGATCTAAATCAAAGTTTAAATCTCTTACTTTTCTGATCTCAAAGTATCAGCAGTCACAAAACACACTCCTCTCTCTCTCCATCTGCACAGGAGAAAGTAAAAGTGTCTGCTTGTATGATTCACTTTCTTCCTGCCTAGCTAAAGAGCATGTGACTTACAGTACTGTAAGCCATGTGATGTGTGGGGGGCTGCCAAATCTGAAACACCAAGTGGATCACTTAGAATCATAATGAGGAACGCGAAGTCCATTAAAAACAATGACTTCACCTTACTTGGCATTGCCATTCCGCCTTAATGCGAAGTGGTAATAACAAGGCTGAGTAAGCACTTTGCATTGCCCACTCCACGTAGCGGAGTGGCAATGAGAAGTGCCCACTTCGCGTTCACTTCGCCAGCGGAATTTAAATTCATTGCATCTCTACTCTGGAGGCATTTGCAATATTTCAAAATTGTCATCATCCCTTGGCTTGGTGAGTTGTACATCTGGAGGTAGTGGTAGTGATTGTCCCCCAGTTATCACCTGGGATTTCTGGCTTAGAGGATCAAATCTATTTTGCATAATTAAAGAAAAGGCATCAGCTCTCCTACATCTTCTAATAGTTTTAGAGGCTTGTACAAAGTGCCAGTCCTCATCGGAGTTTGTTACCATGTCTTCATGTCTAATCCTTTTTTTTGTAGAGTGATTCTGTGTGATAGTAGGCTGGAGGAGGAGTGGGTTTGGTATAGTTAAAGGCACAGGTTGAGAAAGGCAGAAATCCCAGCTATTGGAGAGTTTTGGACCACCTCATTATTGTAAGGTTCAAACAAATTTATTGGTGCCTTACAGGTCATATTAATTTCAATGCTCCTTTTATGTAGTTCTGCTTGGCTGGCTTCAAGTGCCTTTAGTCTAGCATTGAACATGGCAATTTCTTTAATCATGTCTTCATTTTGCAGACATTTAATGCATTTAAAGGCCTCTTTCCTGTCTGACTGTGGCCTAATTTCATACATTATACAAATTTCACATCTGGGGCCAAACTCCTCATCACGTGTTATAATAGACTGCGCCATAGTACTGTTCGCGTAAGAGCAGGATATTTATTTTTTTAATTTTTTATTCTTTTGGTAATCAGGTAAGGCCCACTAGGCACAAGTGCCTGTTTTCAGGGGCAACCTGGGAGCACTGGGCGGTTAAGTGACTTGCTCAGAGTCACACAGTATGCAAGCAAAGGTTGTGAGAATCAAACCCAGGTCTGGGATGCTGGATGTACCAAGCTCATTCACAGCTCATTACTCTAACCTCTAGGCTATATTACCAGCCATAATATAATTCATGCAGTCAAATTTCCTTATTAGGGGATAAGGTTCACCTTATCAGATTATATGGGTTAATTAAAGTTGCCCAAACAAACAATTATTATAGAGAACAGTAGCCATTTGGAGTAACTAAAAACAAACACCCGACAAGATGCCCTGCAATAAAACTGTTATGTACCTGCTGAAATCAGCTTAAGTAACTGGAAGGTCTTACAGTACTTGCGACACTAATAGGCAAGCAGGAGGCCCTTACATTAACTGCAGTGTGTTATATGGACAGCCACTCTACGCACTCCCAAAATGCCTAACACGCACTCAGAGATGCGCATGTCACTATGCGTGTCTCCGCACGAGCCGGTGCGCACACCCTGCCCATGCTCGCCCTGCTTGCGGCAGAGCAAGAATTTAAGAGTGCTGTGACCTGTAAGGGCTCAGAGGGTCACAGCAGGTTTGGCTGAAGTTAAAAGTTTTAATTACTTGAAACAGTGCGACGGCCACTTATGCGTGACCGTGGCACAAGTAGAAAACCACCTCCCCAACACCACAAAGAAATAAAATCAGTTGTCAGGCTAGTAGTTCCAGTAAAAGTATCATAACTACTCAGCCTCTCTCCCTGCTTTCTGCAGGGTTCAAATGCGGTCGGGAATTAAAGCTCGAGGAGGGGTGCCCAAATGAAAATAAAATCTCCTGTACGGAGACAGCAGCTCTGCACCTAGCAGCAGACTGCCGCAAATAACTTTGTAGCAATATTGTATGCCCGCTCATGGCTGGGCAAGAATTTAAGAGTGCCATGACCTGGAAGTGCTCAATGGGTCATTGCAGGTGCAGCTGAAGTTAAAAGTTTTAATTACTCAGAACAGTGCAACAGCCACTCATGCGTGACTATGGCACAAGTCAAACTCAACTTAAGTTAAGTTGCAGAACCTGCTAACAGTTCAGAATAAAACAGGTAGTCATATCCAGATTGAACAGAGGAGCAGAACAGTGCAAGAGGGTAGGGGCACTGGCGGTAGAGTGAGGGCACAATAGGTGCTATTCCAGGATATGTGCCTGGTACCTCCTGAAGAACAGCCGCAGGTACATGTGGCCTCAGCCAGGAGCTATGCCCTTAAGTTTGTCTTGAAAGACTGATGGGAGGGGGATGATTGGATGGACTAAGGAAGACTATTCCAGAGGGAAGGGGCAGAGACAGAGAAAGCTTTACTACCCATGGTAGTAGTAGTAGTGTGAGGGACTTCCAGTGGGGGAATGAAGGAGGCCCAGAGACTCTGAGAGACCACTCTTTTAGTGAGTAGGGAGGAATAGGGGGCACAGCTGGTGGTTCCTGAGTGCACTGTCATGAGGCTGCCTGTAGCGAAGTCAAAATGACCCTGCAGAGAGAGCCACCCTAGGGACTGGTATAGCAAGCAGTGGTGGGTGGTAAAAGGGGGCTTGAAGGACAAAGCAGCAGATGGAGTTATATGTGGTATATAAGTGATTCCATAGGGAAGAGGATGCAGTAGAATATATAGGGAAGTAGTAGTCAAGGAGGGGTAGGAGGTTTCCTTGAGCAATGATTAGGTGAGCTTTGGGGGACATAAATTGATTTTGGCAGTAGGCAGCACCTAATTTTGGGTGGATTTTCATCAAAGTGTTGCTGATGTGTTCATTGAAAATAAGGGAGGGGTCTAGGGTGACACCTAGATATTTAAAGGCTGGGACAGTTTTGAGTGGAGGGCCAGCAGGGGTAGCAATCAAGAATGGGGTTTTTGACCAGGCTACCTTTGCTAGGAATGGCTTAGAGCCAAAGAGCATGGTCTTTTGCCTTTTTCTCATTAATGAGAAGTTTTCTGGAGAGGAACCAGCTCTGTGCAGCCCCAAAGTTTGCTGTGAGGGTGGTGGACAAGGACTGTATGGAATTATCGCTGTGGAATATGACTAGTTCATCTGTATAGAGGATGGGCTTGCAAGTAATGCTTTTGGCAGGGAGGTCACTAATAAACACAGAAAAAAAGTAGAGGCCCCAGTACTGAGCCCTGAGGTACACCAGTGTGAGTATGTAGTGGAGCAGAGGAATTTTTATCAACCAAGATGGACTGGGACTTGCCTGAGAGGTAAATACAAAACCATGTGACTGTGTCTGGTGAGCAGATGAAGTTTATCAGGGCAGAGTAGAGGAGATGGTAGAAAGCCTTTGACAGATCCACAAACACTACACCTGTGGCCCTGCCCTTTTGCATATTTCTAAGGATATGGTTAAAGAAAAGTGCCAAGGTGGAGGAGGTGCTATGGTGTTTGCAGAAGCTGTGCTGGAGAGTACACAGGCGGTGGTATTTTTGTAGATGATTGGATAGTTTGTGGTGAATGATTTTACTCATTGAAGTAAAGTGAAGTAATTTACTCCTGTATGGAGCCTGGTGAGGCCTCTGCTGGAGTATGGAGCTCAGGATTGGTCACCATACCTAAAGGGTGACATTGCCAAATTGGAGAATATACAAAGAAAGGCTACAAGTGTGGCAATGGGGATGGAAGAAATGGATTACACATATAGATTGGTAGAACTGAATATGTTCACATTGGAATATAGAAGACTGAGAGGAGACATGTGCCTGCTGTTCAAAGCTTTTACAGATCGGGACTTATGGGAAAAGTTAGGTTTAACACCTAGAAATAGACTGCATGATACCAGGGCACATGCTTTACTGCTGTTGGGAGAAAATTGTAGAACACGGTGAAGAAAAATGTGATATACCCAAAGGATTATACCACATTTAGATATTTAGAGTGATATTTGAAGCTGTACTGTTTGCCTGGAGACCCCATCTCTGCAAAGACATAGACAGGATGGAGGCAGTCCAGAGGAGGGCAACTAAAATGGTGCAGGGTCTGCAAGAGAAGCCATACGAGGAGAGACTAAATGAGCTTAATATGTATACCCTTGAGGAAAGGGGGGGGGGACATGATATAAACTTTTAAGTACCTCAGTGGAATCAACAAAGTCCAAGATGGTAGCATCTATCAGAAAAAGAGACATACAAGAACAAGGGGACACAATTTGAAGACAGAGTGGGGACGGCTCAGGAGCAATGTGAGGAAGTATTTTTTCACAGAGAGGGTGGTGGACGCATGGAACTGCCTTCCTGAGGAGGTTGTGGGGTCAAAAACTGTGGGAGAATTCAAGAATGTATGGGATAGTCATAAGGCAATTCTTGTGGGGAGGTAGGAAGAAATAGGCTGTTGGTTAACTAGGATCTGCAGCTTATCCAGAAGGTAGGAAAATGGGCAGACTAGGTGGGCCAAACGGTCCTTATCTACCATCAAAGTCTATATTTCTATGTTTCTATGCCTGATGTTGATAGAGCCCTCCCACCCATGATGTGTTGGAGGCTTTCTTAAATACTGCAAAGCCACTGGGGGCTGGGATTGAAGGGCTGTGTGTTTCTGTTTGTGACTGAAACTTGAAGCAGCAGAAATTGGTGGCCTATGACATCATATAGTACCTGATGTCTGCATACACACACTGGACTGCATGTTTTTGTGAGACTTGGGAACGCTGTTGGTGGGGTTGTAATTGGTTCGTAAACAACTGCAGTCAGTATTAAGAGAGACTGTATTTCACTGTCCTGTATCAGTGGTGTGACTCATGGGTAGAATTGTGGCATGCAATGGTTGTGGGGCAGCAGTATGGATGAACATACTGTGGAGGCTGGGAGGGTGCCTAATATTCCACAGGCTAAGGAGGCTCAAGGAAGAGGTTCAGTGGCTTGGCAGGGAGCAAGTTCTCCTGGACATGATTCAGGTGGGTCTCCTGACATAGTTGGTCAGTGTACCTACTAGGCTAAAGAACACCTTAGATCTGGTATTGTTGAATGTAGAGGCAATAAGGGAAATAAGGGTGGAGGACCCGCTGGCCAACAGTGATCACCAAATGGTGTGGTTTAATATCACCATGTGCGGGGAGCCAGAGAAATCATTAACCTGGGTGGTAAACTTCATGGGGGGGTGAACCTTGGGAAGATGCGGGAAGTACTGTAAGGGAAACTTGAGGGCATAAGGCAGGAGATGGACATGGAGCAGAAATGGGATATTATTAAAAGGGGGATTACAGAGGCAACAGAAGCCTGCACCAAGACACAGAGTAAGAGGAGCAGAGCAAGACAACCATGCTGATTGAACAGCTAGGTAGTGGAGGTGGTGAGAGCAAAATGAGAGGCGCACCAGAGGTACAGAAGGACAGGGAAGGAAGTGGACAGGGAGGAGTATGCAAGACGGTTCAGGGAGGTGACCAGAAAAGTGAGATCAGCCAAGGCTCAGAGGGAGCTGAGATTAGCACAGGGAATCAACAAGGGGGAGAAAGACTTTTTCAGATACATCAGGGAGATAAGGAAGTACAAGGAGACAATAATGAGGATAAAAATGGGTGGAGAGTGGATGGAAAAAGGAGAGAAACAGGCAGAAGCACTGAATGAATACTTTTGCTCAGTATTCATGGAAGAAAAGGTGGGACCATTACCACCATGGGCTGGGAGGTGGGGACAGGGGAGAGGAGGCGACAGATGGAATAATTGAGGGTGGTAGAGTCCTAGAGGGACTGAGGGCACTGAGAGTAGACAAGGCACCAGGGCTGGATGGTATCCACCCCAGGGTGCTGAGAGAAATGGTGGAGGTGTTGGCAGAGCCACTGGTGGATCTGTACAGCACCTCACTGGAGTCAGGATGTGTGTCACTAGACTGGAGGATGGCACATGTAGTGCCATTACACAAGAGTGGACCAAGGGATGAACTGAATAATTATCACCCGGTAAGTCTCACTTCCATAGTGTACAAACGCATGGAAATGATACTAAAGGAAAGACTGGTGTCATACATGGAGGACAATGGCCTCCAGGATGTGAGGCAGCATGGGTTCATTTCGGGGAAGTCTTGTCAAACCAGTCTGATACAATATTATGACTGGGTGACAGGTGAGCTAGATAAGGGTCATACGGTGGATGTTCTTTACTTGGACTTCAGCAGGGCCTTCAATTCAGTGCCTCATGGGTGACTTGGGGGAAAGCTAACTGGTGTAGGGGCAAAAATGGTGAACTGGATTACAAGCTGGCTGAGTGAGAGGCTACAACGGGTGGTAGTGGGAGGGGAGCTCTCAACTTCAAAGCCGGGGATGGGTGGGGTACCACAGGGCTCTGTGCTAAGACCAGTATTATTTGGGCTCTTCATATCAGACATTGCACATGGAGTGATGAGCAAGGTAAGTCTGTTCACAGATGACACCAAAATGAGAGCAGTGGTGGATGGAGTGGAGGGATGGAAGCAGCTGCAGGGGGACCTAAGCAAGTTAGAGGAGTGGTCAGAGAGGTGGCAGCTGGGGTTCAATGCAAAGAAGTGTAAGGTTATGCACTTTGGGTGAGGAACCCAAGAAAAGAATACTGGCTGGGAGGGGTTAAGCTGGGTATCATTGAGGAGCAGAAGAAGGACTTAGGGGTAATGGTAACAGGGACCAAGCATAACACTGCCCAGTGCAGGAGAGCAGCTGCAAAAGCAGACAAAATGCTGGGGTGCATAACAAGGAGAGTTTCATCCAGGCGAAGAGAGGTTATCTTGCCCCTCTACAGGTCACTAGTAAGGCCACACTAGGAGTATTGTGTGCAGTTTTGGAGGCCATACCTGAAGCATGATATCAGGTTACTGGAGGGGGTGCAGAGAAGGACAACAAAGATGATATGTGGAATGGAGAGAAAAGACTCTGAGAGCAGGCTGAGAGACCTGAATATGTACACTCTGGAGGACAGAAGGGTCAGGGGGGACATGATAGAGACATTCAAGTATCTGAAGGGAATCAATAAGGATGGGGCAGAGAGGGTCATTAAGCTAAGGAGAAGGAGGGACACCAAGGGGCACAGGCTAAGAATAGATGGGGGAAGATTTAAAAGGGAAATGAGGAGACACTATTTCACAGAGAGGGTGGTAGCAAAATGGAATGCACTACGAGAATGGGTGGTATCATGTAAATCTGTGAACAGCTTTAAAAGGGTAGGGAACAGGGGGAGAGTGAGCATGGGGGAAGTGGGGGGTGGCATAGGGATGACAAAGTGGGGTGGGGCAGCTGCAAACTAGGGGTGCTAGCTGCACACTTGAGCAGACTTAGACATACTGGGTGGTCTGTTTCTGCTGGCAAATTCTTATATTCATATATGGAACAACTTGACAACAGAAGTGGTAGAGAGTTCTTTTACTGAACTTTTTTTAAACAACTGTTGAATAGGCTACACGTAGCAGTCAAAATTTTAATTTAAAAAGAAAACTCAACAAGTGAGCACCATGGACATAAGTCCCTTTAGATCTGTATCTATCTATGTAACCTATGTGAGGAAGTAGGGAGATGGGCCTATAATGTTGGGGGGCGAGGGGGATCCCCAGTCTTAAATATGGGAACGACATGAGTGTGCTGCCAAGAGTCAGGAACTGTTGCAGACAAAAGGGCAATGTTGACAATGTAGGTTAGGGGCTTTACAATAACTGGGGAGAGAAGTTTCAGGAAGGTGGGGTATAGCCCATCACTACCTGGCTACCTCAGGTAGGAAGTATCTTTAAGAGTTTGGCAGTGGTTTTTAAGCCAATGACTCTAAAGTAAAATGGAGGAGCATGTGCAGTACTAGGGGAGGGCTGGGAGCATTGAGGTTTGCCATATAAGTCAGAGAGAGACTGAGTAGGGAGCTTGCTAAGATAGGGAGAGAAGTCCGTAAACACTCTTTTGAAAGTGTCCACAATTGCATCAGATTCAGTGACGGGACCTGAGGATGAGTTTAATTGTGTTGTCTGTTGTTAGACTTAGGATTTAGGAGGGACCCTATTGAGGCCCAGAAACTGCGTGGGTTATTGAGCATGTCTTTTTGCAAGTTGGTATAGTATTTGCACTTTAGCAACTTAACAACTGAAGGATGAAGGCACGAATGGCATCAATAAAACAGAATAAGGTGAACAGGGGACTTATGAAGCAGATACCAGGGAGCCAAAAGGCTGAGTGTAAGGTGGAAACCCAGAGAAGGTGACTGAGCATAGTGAATGCACCATGAAGACTGACCGACAAAGCAACATGGGGAAAGCAGCTGGGAGGCCAGCAAGCCCAAGCAGAAAGAGAAGTGCCCACATGCAACAAAAGGAGGCAGACAGAGTCCCAAGCAGCTGGGGCCTGGTCAAGACCAGGAAAGGAGAGGCTGAGAAAGAGGAGGGGTACTACCATCTAAGAGCAGCAAAAGAAGTAAAGCAGCTCACCTCCTACCATCAGATGGGGCACGGAGCCACATGTCCACACAGGAGTGAGCAGGGGGAAGCTGGCAATCTGGACTCATGGAGAGCAAAAGAAAGCCCAAAAGAGCAACAGGAGCAGACAGAAGTGGCAATGGCTGCAACGAAGGAGAAGCAGGACAAACACAAACTGACAGAAATGCCAGAACACAGCAAAGGAGAGGAAAACAAGAAAACAGAGGGATGCACAGACAAGGCCATGTGGCTGCAAGATACAGGGAGGATGGGAGGGAACAAAGCAACCATGCAGCCACACCAACAAAAGAAAGTTCAGGGAATGCTTGAGCATGCACTACATATATACCACTTGGGGGGGGGGGCATGGTGAGTGTCACCACTGCCCCTCCAAACTGCAGGCCCGAAGCCTTTCAAGTTTTACATTTTTAAACTGAACTGTAAAATATTGAAAAGTAAAGCCATTTGGTTTAAAGAAAATGACAGACAGCTTACAGTAGCTCTCTCCTTACTTGCTCAAACTTAAAGAGCCATCTCCCCTAATATGACGTAGTGAAAACCTGAGTCTAACCAAGCAGCCCAAACCTTCTTATACTAAGCAAAACTGTCACTCTCCCCAGATTGCCTCCTCAACCATAGATATTCCAGACTACCTCTCCCACAGACAAGACTGCTCCAAACGAGGAGGTGGTGTCCTCATATACTCTGCCTGTCACCGTAATTCTCTCTCCTTTCAAGAAACCTTCCCCATATCCCATGAGACTACCATGAGGGTCCTTTCCAGACTGCACTGCAAACCAGCTGTTATTACAGGAGCCTACTGTTCCCCCAGGTCCCTTCCTAATGAGATCACAGGTATTCTACAAAAGGTGCAGTGCCATCTATTCAATGGGAAATGCATCTTACTTACAGACTTCATTTTTTACTTTACGAACTTTCAATTTTTTATAGAAGTTTATGAAAAGTTACATTTTATGTAATCTTAGTGGTACATCAAACATTATAGTGTATCTACATTTATATATATATATATATATATATATATATATATATATATATATGTATATAAAATATCACAATAGAATAGATGCATTAATTGTATAAGTTATTCAAACAGTAGTATAGATTATTCAGTAAGCAAACATGCATTCAAAATCTATAGTCATTCAGATTCTAGGAATTCTAAGGATCCCACATAGAATTGAATGTGTCCATTCTTTCCTGAGCAATTAAACTAAGTTTTTCATTAAAGGCTAGTTTGTCCATATACTGACGTCACTCTTGCAAAGTGGGAACATGTGGAGATTTCCACTGAGACAGAATTAGTCTCTTAAAGACCCAGACAGACAGCCAGTGGCCAATGCTGAGCATTCTTAGAAAGAGCATATAGCTGTGAACAGTCCCCTAGTGTACATAATCTAGCTGAAAAGTTAAATGACATCTTGTATAATCTTTTACAAAACAAAGTCTAGTCTTCCCACAGATGCCTTATTTTAGCACACGACCACAACAATATGTGTAAGGTTTGCTTCTCCTGCATTACACCCCCAGCATCTGCATTCTTCCTTTTTGGCAAATATTTTAATAAACTCTGGTGTGTGGTAAATGTAATATAGCATCTTGTATGGGATGAATCTGCCTGGAATTTTGCTTGTGGCTTTACAAGCGTCATCCATAACTTGTTCCAGTCCTCTTGTTGTAATATTTAGTTCCTTCTCCCATCTGTCTCTTTTGACCTCACTGTGGAGTCAAGTTCTGAGGAGTTCAGATATTTATAAATCCTGCCAGTACCACCTTTCTCTAATACAACTCTTTGTATTTGCTCCTATTCTATGTCATAAGAATTGGTTTGGATTCCACTAACAAAAGGTTCAATTACATGTCTAAGTTGAAGGTTCTGTAGTGACAAAACTCTATTCTACTCATGTGGAATTCCTCTTTGTTTTAAAATGACTACAGAATGCCATTTGGGTGTAACATTTCATTTATTGTATGTATTCCTTTCTTTGATCATTTATTTCCTTCTAACAGTTGTCCTTCAAAAGAAAACATAGTATTTTTCTAGATAGGGACTTATTTCCAAGGGATGGAATTCCATTTGGTAATAGTTACGATCTGTTTTAGTGTTTGTATGGCCCCAGGAATGGTTGGATGTGTAACCAAATCTTTATTAAGTTTTACAGAGAAAATCTCCTAGCTTGTGTGGGTGCATCAACAATTTTTCATAGTTTGCCCATAGGGGTAAAATAGTGGAATTGCTTGAGTAAAGTAAAAGGTTTGCTTGTTGAGTTGAAAGTACTAGTTGAAATAATTTAAAGTTAGGGCACCAGATTTTCAAAGAGCCCTTAGAGCATTGCAAGATGTGTCCAATAGATAACTTGCAACAAAGCCCGGTGCACCACTGACCCTGCGCCAGATTCAGGAACAAAATTAGTCCCAGAGGTAAAGTTCCCAAAGCTGCCACGAGTGGGCCGTTGCATCAAATAAATACTGTAGTGCATGGGAGGGGCTTGATAGAGGTTGCCATCATTCCCTGGCCTTTGACAATCTGCCTCATTATTTCTTATGTCAGACATATTTACACTGTCATATTCAATACCTGCCCCCCCAACTGAAACCAGTGACCGCATTCACACTTGATCTCCAAGTTATCTTTTACTGGTCAGTTTAGAAAGAGTTACTGACCATGATTGATGGGGTTTGCATAGAATTCTTAATTTCTACTCACATCTTACAACTATAGTAGCGCCAGGATGTTTGGATAAACACCTTCATAACTCTGTGTTACCATCCATAGAATCAAGTATGCTCCTCTAATGTTTAATTAATTGTTTATAATTGCTACACAGTGCATAATATGTTTATTCCAGCCTCTGGTTAAAATATCATCACTGGTTTTATTTTGCCACTGAACACAAATTCTGCCCATTACTAGACGGATGAAATAAAAATAGAAACACTTCATTTGGGATGATTCACTCAACTTCTACATATTGGGCTCGATTCTCAAACCAGGCTTAGAATGGCACAAGCTGTGGCAAATAGCAGCTTGCGCTGAAGCCCAGTGCGCCAGGGACCCTGCGCCTGACTATCTATCTGGCAGGGTCCCCGCAGCAAAGTCCCACGGTTTGTGTTAACTGTGACTGGGCGCCACACAGCTAGTGCACCCGGAGGGTTTGCTGCAAGCTGCAGGCAGCCCTGTACTGCTCAAGATCCTGGTAGTCTAATGGTCCCCCCACCCCAATCCTGATGTGGCTGTATGATAAATGGATAAACAGAACCCCTCCCCCAGTAGTCTAGTGGTCCCCCATACTGATGTAGCCCATACTGATAATTAATAAAAATGCCCCCACCCTGGTGGTATACTGGCCCCACTCCCAGATCTTGCCCCTGCAGAATATTAATATTACAGTACCCCGACCTGGTGGTATAGTGGCACCCTCCCTGATGTTGTCTGTACAGAATATTAATGTTACAGCCCCCAACCTGGTGGTATAGTGTCCCCCCTCCCCAATTTCAATGTTGCCCGTGCAGAATATTAATAATAGAGCCCCGACCTGGTGGTATACTGGCCCCTCCCAGATCCTGCCCTACAGAATATTAATATTACAGCCCCCAACCTGGTGTTATAGTGGCCCCCCTCCCAATTCCAATGTTGCTCATGCAGAATATTAATAATAGAGCCCCCGAACTGGTGGTATAGTGGCCCCCTCCCCATCACAATGTTGCCTGTACAGAACATTAATAACCGAGACCCTGACCTGGTGGTAAAGCGGCCCCCCTCCCCAATACCAATGTTGCCCTTGCAGGATATTAATAATAATAATAATAATATATTTTTTATAAAGCCCTATTCGCAAAGTATCAAAGCGCTATACATTCCATACTAAAACAATTAAAAACAATAAACTTCTAAAAACAAACATCCAATCAATATATTTAAAATATAGCTGCAGTAATCCAATACAGAGCAAGAAATATTTCCAAAGGCGAGCCCAAATAAATGAGTTTTTAAAGCAGTTTTAAAACTCTCCACTGTCAGGCACTCTCATATCCGATGAGCCGAGAATTCCTCAGGGTTGGGGCTGTGAATGACAATGGCCAGGTTCCAGAAATTTTAAACTGTACACTCAGAATCTCCAGCAATCCCCCATCAGCTGAGCGGAGTGGTCAGAGGGGGCAGTGAGGATGCAGGAGATCTTGCAGGTTAAAAATAGAGCCCCCGACCAGGTAGTATAGTGGCCCCCCTCCCCAATCTTGATGTTGCCCATGCAGAAAACTAATTACAGAGCCCCCAACCTGGTGGTAAGTGGCCCCCTCCCCAATCCTGATACTTCCCATACAGAATATTAATATTAAAGCCCCTGACCTGGTGGAATAGTGGCCACCACCCTCACTCATAGTGAGTTGCCATCCTATTCCAGCCCCATCCTGTATCAGAGCCGGTGCCAAGAACAGCCCTCCCCTCACCTCTGTGGCTGGCACCAACTGAACTGTCATATAGCTCATACTGTAAAGTGTATCCACTCATTGATAATCAAAGAGTACATATGCTTTGTAGAACACGCTGTGTGAGAGTTCAGTCATCGCCGGCCGTGGAGGTGAGGGGAGGGCTGTGATGGCACTGACTCTAATACAGGATGGGGTTGGGGGAGCAAGATGGTAACCTACCTTCTGTGAATAGCACTTTCAGCGATGTGGCAGTTTACAACTGCCTCATGCACACTAGTGCCTTGTCACAGCCTGGTTTGTGGCTTACTGGTGGCACAAGCCCCGTTTGGGACAGGCAGTCTGCGGTTGATGTAGGGTGCCTTTGTAAATAGCCCATGGGCCTCTTTTGGATGCAAGGTGCCACTTGTGCCATTTACGTTTAGTGCAGGCATCTTGCATCAATCTAACGGCTTTGAGAATTGGGCCCATCTATTGCAAACTGCAGAAACACATTTATGTCACACTCACTTGATGAACACCCTCTCATATCAGTCAGTCTCAGATGAATATTGTGAAGCCTGTATTATCATCTTTTGCATCATCTACAATATTTGGTATTTATCTACATCAGATATCTCCTGTCTTTTCACAGTTTCTGATGAGTGAGTGTAAGGGTAAGATTATTCTTGGAAGACTGCGGGGAGACTGTGAATACTGTAGCTGGGACTTTCGGTTTTTAACACGTGCTGCTGTCCTGGGGTGAGTAGACGTCAGACAGGACCGCCACCCACTGACCATCAACCCTTACTGCAGTGGGTGCTCAGCAGGAGAATGGCTTGGGGAGGGGGCACAGCAGCAGTATGCCAGTCCCACCACTTCTCACAGGTAGTACAGGCAGGGGATATGCATTATGCACAGCGAGCACCAGAGTGGGAAACATACATAATTGCTATTGTTGCCCTGGTATGCGACAGCAAGACACCCTCTGCTGCACGGTCTCTTTGGCAGTCCATCAGCTATGGATGGTAGTGGTGTATGGAGATAACGGGATGGTGCAGCTGGTTTCCATCATAAGCCCCCCTCTCTGCCAAGATGCAGTCTGCTGTCTGGTACAAGCCTGTCTGGAGCAGGCCGTTACGTTTTCAGCACAAGCAGTGTTGTAAAATCAGGAATGACACCTGGTCTGGTGCAGGATGCCCCTTGAGTCATTTCTATTTGACATAAGCACCGTGCATCATTCCCTGGCCTTCAAAAATCCAGCCCAGGAAATCCAAAGCCTCCCTTTACTTTAGTTTGACTAAGATTCATGAAACTTAACCGAGGTCTCTTTTTATTCCAAACAAAATTCTAGGAAGATTTTTGAATTTTAGAGAACCATTTGCTACGTAGTTTTACTGGTAATGTACTCAGCAGATAAAATATGCTTGGGCCCAGATATTCAAAGGGGTTGCGCCCCGGTGGGATATTGAAAAGGCTGCCATGCACAGCACAAATACTGATGTGCTGGGGCACAATGTTAATGTTTGGGGTGCAGATGCAGGGGGTGTGCCCATGCTTATGCGGCTCATCCCGATATTCAGCACTGGGTGTGCGGCACATATGCTGGCACAACCCTGCATAGCGCCTCATAGGGGGGCTCAAAGTTGAGCCCGTGAATAGTAGGAACAACTCCTGGCCACCCACAGGCAGATTGCTGTATTCTAGGGTGCAACACAGCAGCCACCAGCCGTGAGTGGCCACCCGCCCACCCAGAACGCCGTCCACAAACTCCCTGGTAGTCTAGTGGTACCCCCCTTCCTCCCATTTCCCCAATCACCAGTAAATATCCTCAGTAGCATTCCCTGGTAGTCTAGTGGTACCCCTCTCCCCCCATTGTCGCAATCGCTGGTTAATAGCCCTACAACATCCCTGGTGGTCAGTGGTACCCCCCACCACCTATTGTCCCGATCATGGTAAATCATCGTATGTAAATTCCTTGGTGATCCAGTGGCACCCCCACCTCTCCCACCCACACAGGACCCCTTGCCCAGCCCGCTTCCCTTCCATCATTGGCAGGTGACTGCAACCTGCCCGCATACTGCCCGACTGCCCGCCGAATGACAGGTACAGTATGGGCTGTAAACCCATTGGTCCACAGTATGGACCAATAGGCTTGCAGGGCATACTGTACTAGACAGTCCCAAAAATGTGAATGACTTCATTAACATATTTGGAACTGTCTAGTACAGTTTGCCCAGCAAGCCCATGGGTCCACACTGTGGACCCATGGGCTTACAGCCCATACTGTACCTGTAATTTGGCGGGCAGCTGGGCATTATGCGGGCAGGTTGCAGCCACCCGCCAATGATGGAGGGGCGGAGGGCAAGGGGTCCCATGTGGGTGGAGGTGGGGGGTGCCACTTGATCACCAGGGAATTGTTATATGATGATTTACTGTGATCGTGGCAACTGGCGGGGGGTACCACTAGACCACCAGGAAATATTTAGGGCTATTAACTGGCAATCGTAGCAATGGTAGGGAGGGGGTACCACTAGACTACCAGGGAATGATACTGAGGACATTTACAGGTGATTGGGGAAATAGGAGGGAGGGGGGTACCACTAGACCACCAGAGTATTTCTCACGTCATTTAAAGGTGATCGCGGCTACAGGGTGCCCCGGGACCTCCTCTGCACATGTCAGTCTGTACAGAATGTCAGGCGTAATTTACCGGGCTGCCCTGCACAATGCATGCAAATGGGGCCATAATGACATGCAAATGGCCCCATTTGAGCCTTGCATATATTATGGCCTCATTTGCATGCCCTCTGCTGAATATCGTGGATGATGCACCAAACACAACTGCGTTTGCACTGGCGCATCCCTGTGCTCCCTATCTGTGGCTTGTGCCGGTGCAGTGCCACTGTGCTGTACGCTGTTCATGCCATATTCAGTGGTGCTGTGCCGTGTCACATCACTGTTGAATATCACCTGGTCCTGGCCTCGGCGCATCCCAGTTGTGCTGTGCCCATGCTTGTGCCACTGCAAGGCACAGTCTGAATATCCGGGCCTTGGTGTACAAATCATTTTTGCAACATTTATCTTCTGCATATTGATAAGTTTAAGGATTCCCCAGCTGTCTAGCTCATTCTTCTTCTTCTTATTAAATGCTGGAGATATGTTTACATTAAATAGATCAGACATATTCTGTGATATTTTTAAACCTAGATATGTTAGACCCTCCAGAGAGATCTTTCAGGGAAACTTTAGATACTGGTATATCTGCCTTGCAATGGTATTTGAGGTATTGTGGTTCGGTGGAAGTATTTCTGATGTTCCCCAATTATGGTGAGTCATGATATTTCTTTAAAGTCTTCCAATGCTTTCATAAGAGCGGTAGTTGAATTTACTGGGTTCTGGATAACTAGTGGAATATTATCTGTAAGGGCTAAGGTTTTACAAGTAAATTTTTTAATTTTAATTCCATCTATCAGTTTGTTCTCCTTTATCTTTCTGATCAGTGGTTCTATAGCTAGAGCAAGTAAGCCTGGAGATTAGGGACATCCCTGTCTTGTACCTCTCTTAAACTGAAAGGGTTCAGATTTCACCCCATTTGTAATTACAGCAGCTTTAGGTTCCTAGGGCCGCGTATTGGAAATGCATGGCACATCCCTAGATGCGCCATGCATCTCTGGACTTGTACAGGCCGTCGGGGGTGTGGCCATATTCAAAGGTGCCTGATGTGCCATGCAAAGTTGACTGCATGGCCGTGCACAATATTGTGATATAGAATGCAAATGAGGGGTCCCTCATGCATAGGCTTTGCATTGCAGTATTGAATGGCTCCCTGGCAAAGACACGATCATCTGTGCTGACACAAAAAAATAGGGTCACAAAACCCAACTTTAACTATGTGCATGGCAGGATGGAGCCCTGCGCATAGCCCAATGTTGTGCACACAGTCCCCCAACCCTAGCCCCGATCACCCATACCTGTAAGAAGGCAACATCTCTTGTGGTCCTGTGGACCGTGACAGCCCTGATCCTAGGCCCAACAGTATAGCAATCCCACCCCCCCCATGCGCCGATCTCCATTATGTAAGTTCCACACAGTATCCAGTGAATACGATATTTGTAATTGAGCACCTACAAAAATGGCGGCTCAGTTACAGTGCCTTTACTCAGGGCTATCTGACAGGGTAGTGTATGGATACCGGGGTGGGAGAGGTGGGGCAACAGGAACCTATGTATGTGTATGCATGGGAGGGAGAGGAAGGGGAGGGAATGTATGTGGGAGGGGGTGTCACAGGCAGCTGCCGAGCTGGTCCGCTAGCGCAGTGGGGAGGGTCATTGGTTGGGAGGTGCAGGGTTCGGGTCTGGCACATTTCTTTTTTTCTTGCCGGCGTCTGGCTTTTATATTTTACAAATATTGCCCCCCCCCCCAACATGCACCCTCCTGGACTTGAGAATACTTTAGTAGAGGGGTGCGGGGGACAAGTGGGGGAAAAAATAGAGCTGTGCATCTCGGGCACCCTATTGCCAGTCGCTGTGACTGTGCATTGCCGGAATTCATTTTCCGCGATGTACACTTGCCGTAATGGCGATCACTATTCTGTGATTGCCATTAGCACATAGAACCATTACACACAGTAGCCCCATTTGTCATAGTCTAGTGGCCCCCTCCCTAAGCCCTGATCACAATATCAAGATACCTGACATAAACCCCAGTTTCCATGGCGCAGTGGCTCCCTCCCCAGCCCCACCATCATACACTAAGTGACCATCCCATGCCCCACTAGTCATATTGTACTGCTCCCCTTCCTGAGCCATGACACTGCAACAATGATGACAACCCTTTCCCCTGAGCCCCGAACTGTTGGCTATTTCAAATGACTCCACCACTGGTAGGCAACAGTCTCCCCACCCCCACCTCATGAGGGATAGTACATGCCCATTGGTCAGGACCAGATCAATGAATATGTACTATACATACTGTACGCTCCAGTACAGTTTAGTTAGTGGCTGACTATGGCAGGATAAGGAGGCAGTGTCAGTCACCAGCTCCGGTGGGGCTTGGGGGGAGTAGGGTGGTAGGACAATTCCTCACAGGGTGGGGGGACTGTTGCCTACCAGTGGTAACTAAGTAGAAGTAAAAAGAAACCATGAGAACCTTGTTAACTAAAGGTATCTGGGAATATCACTTCATTTGCTACACAAATCTTATGTAGTTCACTAGAACAATAGATGTCTTACCTAACTAATCTGTTCTTCTAACTTCTTATTCACTTCTGTCTTCTAGACAACAATATTTAATATCTCTTAAGCAGTAGCTTAAGCCGAGGACCGTGCAATATGAGCAGACTGAATAGACCAAATGGTCTTGTGCTGGCTTCTTCATATGTCCATACATATACAGCATATACAGTATATATATATATATATATATATATATATATATATACATACACACATATACACACACACATACATACACACATACATATTGTATACAATATATCACTTTTCATTTCAAATTTAAATGAAAAAGTAGGAATTATAATTCTTAAAACAATATGAATAACTACCCATTAAGTTTAACCATCAGAAAATTATGTTTATGACCTATGTATGTTTATTAAAAAACAGATTCCTTTAAACATTTCTAAGAAAAGATTATTTTACTTTGAGATGTAACAATGTCTTCTCCATAGTCATGGAGTTCCTGGGTTTAGGACCGAAACAGCCTCTTTAGCATTTAGATTGCATGTAAATAGCTAAAGTTTAGCCATTCATTGCACCATTAAATTGTCAATTCTGAAGAGATAGTAAACTTGTGGCAGATTCTTTCAGACGCAGGTTTCTCCTTTCTCTTTTATGTTGGCTTAGCGGCGCTTAGCAACAACATCTTCTTGATGAGTGTGGGTTTTGAGAGCGTGCCGCTGTTGGGTGAATGCAGGCACGTATCAGTAGTGCATCCCTCATTCTTCAATCAGCCTGCATGCCGGCGCTACACCATGCATACATAATGGAGAGCATCTAAGCAAAAGTCCACTGTAATCTGAGCAAAGCGCTCGTGATCGCAACCGTCCTTTGCCTTGCATCTCAGCACCATTATGAGCATGAATCGGCGAGCGGGCGGCCGTCTCACGTCTGCAACGTAAGGGGTGCCCAATCCCCTGTCAGTAACCCCCACTATCTTTGTGTGCCGACGGGGGCCCACTCCCGTCGGCATACCCCAAATGTTGAATGCTGAGGGTGCCCAAGCCTTGGCTCACGGCCCCCTGCTGTCCTTGTGTGCTGATGGGAGCCCACTCCCTGTCATCACCCCCAATTGTTGAATGTCAGGGGTGCCAATCCCTCGACTCGCGCCCCCGCTTTGTTGTTTGCCAATGGGGTGCCCAATCCTCGTCAGCATTAGTCTCCCCATGTTGTTTGCCGACGAGGTGTCCAATCCCCATTGGCTACTGATCCTCCCCAAAAACAGTTAGGTGGCACGCTGGAGCCCACCCCAGTGTGCCAAATGCCTACAAAATGAAAACTGTCCCAGCGATGGTTTTCGTTTTTACCCTGTAAAGCAGCCATCCCTCGTAGTCTTGATGCCCCCTCCCCCACCACACCCACCCACTGCGCACCTGCCTCCCTTCACCCCCACCCCATAATTACCTCCGGAGTCTGGCGCGATGATCTTCCCTGGACTGGGAACACGTCTGCACTCTTCAAAGCCAACTGCGAGCTGAGGAAATGCCGGTAAGCTGTATAATGGAATGAATAGGGTTTTTTCAACTTTGCTGCATATCTCAGGCATTTCTTGGAATTTTGGCACCAAATTTTCAACATGGGATTTTTGTGGCCCCTCCTCATGAATTCTATCACTGTCATGGCATTAGCCGGCCTCAAAAGGTGATTGCACAGTTACTGCACGAAATCACCTTTCGGGACCCATTAACGAAATTACAGTGCCAGTGTTCATGAGGTGGCCTCTCAAAAAGCCTACGTTCCAAATTTGGTGGAAAAAATCCAGCAAATGCCTGTTTTACGAGCGTACGTTGTGCAGTTGCTACGCAGGCTCATAACTAAGCGCATTCACAATATTTTAATGCTGGATTTTTCAGCATTGTCATTTTTGTACACCTCCTTGTGAACAGTATAGCGGTCATTTTCCACATCCTGCCCGAAATGTGTTTCCGCACTTCTGGCGCACAAATGCGCAGTCGCTGTGGGAAATCAGTGTTTGGGCCAGATTATGAAAATGACAGTGACACAGTTCATGAGCAGAGGTCCTAAAATGCCTATGTTGAAAATTTGGTGCTGATACTCCATAAAATGACTGTGTTACGAGCGTGCATTGGCAGATTGCACGGACGCTCGTACCGTCGTGCATTTGTGATATTTTCACTCTGGATTTTCGCCATTGTCATTTTTCCATACCTCTTGATGAACAGTATAGCTGTCATTTCACATATCCTGCCCAAAATGTGTTTTCGCACTTCCGGCGCAGAATAAGCGTGGTCACTGTGTGAAATCACTTCTTGGGACACTTTGAGAAATAACAGTGACACTGTACATGAGCAGAGGTGTCTAAAATGCCTATGTTGAAAATTTGGTGCCGAACGCCCATAAAATGGCAGTGTTGCAAGCGTGCATTGCATATTTCCCATGCACCCTTGTAACTCCTCAAATTTCGTGTATTTGTATGCCACATTTTCAACACTGGCATTTTTTTGCAGCTCCTTATGAACTGTACAGCTGTCATTTTTCACATCCTGCCCAGCATGTTTTCCCGCACTGCACTACCAAACACCCAAAGGGACACCCTAATGCCTGTCACTCTCTGCAGGGTGGGGGTGGGTTGGCATCAGTTCAATATTTGACTGCCATTCCTCTGATGCAACTCTCTAACTCCTGCACTGCCAATGGCAGCAAGCCAACATTTGGCATTGACAAATGCTTGTTACTATAGATCCTCTAGTCCTATATGGTTCGAACTGCAATTACTACAGGTTTTTAGTGTGTGGTATACTTCCTTTATTGTTTGGCGAATTGCAACTTTTTATTTATGACACTAATACCAAGAACAAGTTTCTTGATGATCAGAACAGCCCCACTACATATAGCTTGGTTTTGCTTCTTCTCAGTAAAGATGGGGGGAGGGAGTGCTCAGGATCAGGAAGAGTAGAAACTGAAGGGGGAGAGGAGAAGGTACTAGTGAGTATCACATGTAAACATATTCAAGTATCCTTTTAAATAGTAATATGATTGCACTGTCAAACAGTAAGTTGTAGGTAACAAATTTGCTGCCACTATTTGTAATAAGTATTTTGAATTTAGTTTTTCATTCTGCAATCTGTGTTTTTTAGATGGGGGGGGGTTACTTCAAGTTGCTTGCTTGTATTTTCAAAGCCTTCATATTGTACTGACCTTCATGTAAAGAGGATTATTTGAAATTAGATTTAGGCCTGTGAGGCTGCCCCACCTTAAGAACCCCCCCTCCAACAGAGCAAATCTGTACTATGCTACATGGAAGTGTATATAACAAGAATGCAATACATTTGGAAAAAAAATCGGTATCCCCAATGCATGAGCAAATGCAGTCTCAATTTGGTGCAAATATCCATTTGTGTTATTGCCTCATTACTAACCCTGGAGGAGGCATGAAGAGGGGAGTAGTGTTAAGCCGAGGAGAGGCACCTCTTAATCCCCAGCACTGACTGCAGCTGACCAGTATTAGTGTTCCTCGGAACATTAAAGATACAGATGGGTCCTGGAGGCAAATTGGCAGGGCTATACTGGGTACAAGCTGCAGTAAAAAAGGGAATTTTAAAGATCAAACTTGAATCAAAGTTCAAACCCCCAGTTTCTGTGACTCTCAGCATTTATTCAGAGTGCTGTTGAACAGGGTTCAGTGCAGATGTTCTCTGGATTTTGATGTGTTCTTGGATGGGGGATGTTCCATTTCAGTTACTGTGTAGGGTGAATGTCCGGCAAGTATTTGTTCCCTGTGGTATGGTTATAAAATAAGTCCTGTCTTTCTGTGAATCCAACCTCTTCTCATGACATTTAAATGGGAAGGGAGTGTCACTATTCTTGTACCTCCCTCTGGCTTGGTGCCTTCCTTTCCTCATTAACCTTGTTTCAGCTGCGAAGTAGTCTTTTGGTTTTTTCGGCTCTGGTAAGGCAGTTTCAGAGTGATGGGCATGTAAGGGAGAGGACTCAGGCATTCTCCTCTCTGGAAACTTCTCAGTCAGATCATGTTGAGAAGTGCTCTGGTCATCATGGAAACTTCTGTACCACTTGGTGTGCGCTGTATCAGGTATTTTGCTATACAGTTTCTAATGCTTTGTTTGGGTCAGTGCAGGAATATTCTTTGTTGTTGTTATTTCTGAAAACAACTACAGCAGGATATTTTAAGAAATATTTAATTCCTTGGTTTTGTAGAATTTGCCTAACTCTCTTCCTTTAGTTGCTATTTCATTTAAATAATCTTGGAATATTAGAATCCTGTTACCTTGTAAGCATAAGTGTTTGTGCTTTCTAGCAACCTTTAATATCATTTAATTTTGGGGAAATCTCACAAAGTTCAGTATTATGGGCCGTGGCCTTTTGTTAATTTTTCAAGGTGATGCTAGCGATCTTTAGGACCTCTCAATCTACAGGGGCTGGTCCATTTTGATTTTTAACAGTTTAGGGAGAAAACCATATACAGGTAAGAATACTATTGTGTTTGGATCCTCTGATTTTTCAGGCAGACCTATAAGGAAGGCAGATATTATTTCATCTGGCTTGGTTTTCTAAATTGTCCACCTTATCATGTAACTGGGAAATCTGTTTGGCCTGCTTGTTTATAGTATCCTCTAATTTAAATTTTAGGTCTTCCAACCATAAAATCTTGTTCTCCATAGCTTCAATCCTGGCATAAGCTTTGTAAAAGAGTCTTTTAAATGTTTAAGTTTAATAAGGTCTATTTTTATAGAAAGGAAGATATATTTACGGTCAGAGTTGCTGTTAAATTGTGTGAGTGTGTCCATGATAGCATTAGGGTCAGCAGTTGACGTAGCCAGATCTGTCATAGATCAAATTTACCAAAGTTCTTTTCAGCACACAAAATTAAATATTTATTCATAATCCTTGATTCTAGCAGTGGAATGTAGCCACTGACTTCCACAGTCTGAAGGTACGATTTTTATCCCAATCGGATGTGTTTGAACTTGAAGATGCAGATAACAGATGTTACTGCTTTAACTGTCAGAGCTAGGGCTTCAGACATTCATGTTGGTGGAGCACATGCTTAGAAGCCCTTACTTGGTGACCTCAATGTTAACTGGATGACCAGCACTGGACCTTCCTCCACCACCAATCTACATTCCAAATAAAAGCCCTGAACCTGAGTTAGATAATCTCCTCACCCATGCGCTTTAACTCCAGGACTTCCAATCACAGCACAATACACTAGGTGCTGATGTTTCACCCTCAGAGAATTCTGGCTGCGGACACCCTGTCCAATGCATTTAGTGATCACTGCATAACCTACTGCATGTAGAAAATCAAATCAGTCCCTCCCAGGTTACATTAGCCAGATCCTTCAAGAAGAATTCCTGCAAGATCTTGTATCAGCTAACTGGGCACCCACCCTAACAGTGCAGGACCCTGAGGAGGCTTCTGGCCATTTCATTGCTATCTTTACCGCAATATGTTGCGAAGACATCCCAGTCAAAAGGTCCAGAGAGCAATGTCACCACCTGCCCTGGATTTCTGCAGACATAATTGAATGCTTCCAGTGCAGAGACAGCTTGGGCCAGACATAATTCTAAAGGACTTACATTTCACAGGCAAGTCTTCATCTCCCTCCACAGCCTGTATACCAAGCTCACCAGAAAGTCCAAAGCAGCCTACTTCCAGAGCAACCTTTAGTGCAACCATTTGAACCTGTCCTAATTCTTTTTTTTTTTTTTAATTTTGCCTCTTTATGCCCACCTTGCGTCCTCCTTCTGCTCCGGTCACGGACCCTGGAGCCCCGACCACCGGACATCGCCGACTCCCTCCTGGTCATCTCTGGCTTACCCCCCAGAGAGCGGGGCCGCGGTACCAACCCCCCTTATCAGCCGCGGAACTGTGACTGGTTAGGGGGAACGGCTCCGGTGGCCAATCAGGGCAATCCTGGGCAGAGCATCATTTAGACGCCAGGCAGGGATTTTATCCCCCTATACTTCCCCTCCCTCGAGGAGGCAGGGACGTGCAATGACGACAGCGTCCGCCCCACCTACCTCGCCCCTCCCCCGCCACAGGCCGGCAGCTTGAGATCTCCCAGCCTCTGCTAGGAGGCCTCGTCGCTCCGGATACTGTCGGGACCCTCCCCCCAGAGAAGGAGAGCTGCCTGCGGGCGCTCGATCCTTCTCCCCCCGGCCGGCCCTCCGACGACTGGGTCCGTTCCGAACCCGGTCACCGGCGTCTGGCGAAATCAACTGCTGTGCCGTGAGCCGGCCCCGAACCTGTCCTAATTCTGAAAAACAATTCACAGCTTCCTCAACCCCTGTCCTTCATCAGCAGGAGACGAGTCCTCTCCTGGTATCACTCTGACAGCTGAAGTCCTAAACCAGTTCATCATTGAAGGTCCAGGGCTCTAATCCCCAAATCCTGCTCCACTCACCAGCACCTATATCCTGCAGGAGGTACCATGCCCCACCACCATATCCCTCAATGGGAAAAATTCCACCACCAGGTGATCCCAGTTGAAGATGTATATAAAGAGCTCTTAGTGCCTAACACTGCCTCCAGCTGTGGAGATAATGGAATATCCCCCAAATTTCTTAATATTACTGCGCTTATTTATTTATTAATTATTTATTTGAATTTTATTAACCGGGTAGGCCCACTGAGACCGTACAGTCTCTTTTTCAGTGACGGCCCGGGAGGTAATTACAGTGCAATACAACAATATAGATACAGTGAATTATAGAGTACAGAGAAACAACAGTGCATACAAGGGATATACATAGACTTCAAGATAGTTAAAACGCAACCATACATTTTACATTGAGCAAAGTCAATGATTGTAGTATAAAAATATAATACATTGGTATGTACATATTTACAGTGCACATGTTTATAATACACATGCACCACTTGTTTCAGCACCAGGAGAAATTTGTGCAAGCAGCCGATGGTAGTGAAGGCAGATTGCCTGAAGCAGATGCAGAAGAGAGGTTTAAGGAGAAACGAGGTAAGCTCTGTTTTAAAAAGAGTTAGGGTAGAGCAGGAGATCAAAGTAGGAGGAAGGGAGTTCCAGGCAGAGGTAGCAGAGAAGATAAATGAACGTTTTCCCAAAAGACACTTCGGTTTCTGGACAGCTAATAATGGGAGAGAACAAGATCTAAGAGGGCAAGCATAAGCTTTGTGATACACAATTCCCCTGAGACACGGAGGGCTATAGAGATTAACTAGTTTGTACACAAAGCATTGTGTAAGGTACTGTAGCCTAGAGTCAAAGCTAGGCCATTGAAGGGAATGCAGAGTGTCATAGTGATGCTGTTTGGGGTTAGCTCCTAGGGCAAAACACCCTACCCTCTGGTAGATATGATGCAGCTGTATAAGGGATGAGGGTTGAGCTGAAAGTAGGAGTGGAGCTCCTTATAACAAAATAAGGAGGAGTGATGTGGAGGCAGTTTTTTGACAGGCATCAATTGTTAGTAGGGGATGGAGATGGTAGAAGAGACCTAGCTTTTGGTTTATTGTCTTAGTAAGATGTAATACATGAGGTTCTAGCAAACATGAGGCATCGAGGAGCATTCTAAGATATTTAAATGTTTTAACTACTTCTATGCCCTTGAAACAGCTTGTTGCTGTTTGTTGCTCCTGCAGGATATAGGTGCTGGTGAGTGGAGCAGGATTTGAGGATTAGAGCCCTGGACCTTCAATGATGAACTGGTTTAGGACTTCAGCTGTCAGAGTGATACCAGGAGAGGACTCGTCTCCTGCTGATGAAGGACAGGGGTTGAGGAAGCTGTGAATTGTTTTTCAGAATTGCACACATCTTCAGCCAATCCCTCTAGGTTGGCCCCTTTCCCTATAGCTGGAATCATGCCCTGATTGTCCCCATTTACAAAGGTAGCCCCACAGATGCACCACACAACTACTACCTGATATCCCTCCTGCCCATCCTCTCCAAAGTTTTTGAGAAGTTGGTGAGCAGGCAGCTCTCTAAATTCTACTCAAGCTCAACTTCCTGACTCCATAGTAGTCTGACTGTTGACCAACCTCTCCACTTCCACCTCCCTCCTCTGAGTCATTAACCACATTCACTCAAGCATGGACAAGGGCATGGGCACAGGGACCATTTTTATTGACTTACGTAAGTCCTTCGACACTGATCCATGGACCACAACCTTCTAGGTGTCTCCCTCACATTTCTAACCTGCTTCTGATCTTACCAGACTAACTGCTCTCAGTCAGTTAAGCTAGGTGGAACCACGTCTTCTCCCCTGTCAGTCACCCATGGGATCTCCCAAGGTTCTGCCCTGGGTCCATTGTTCATTACAGTTTTCAGTGACCTCCTGCTATCTTTTTCCTCCTGCAGCATTCACATGTATGCTGATGATACAATTATCTAATCATCCAGTGCTACTGATTCCTCCAACAAGAAGCACTTGCAGCAAGACTTCTCAGCAGTACAAAAATGGTTGCAAGACAACTGATTAGTCATGAATCCAAAGAAGACTATCTCATGCTGTTTGGCTCCAGTCACAGGATAAGCTCTTCCCAAATCTCACTGAACCTACTCTCCTCCCAAGACGAATGCCAAAACTATACATCCCCATATATATGTATCTAGGCCTTCACCTGGACCAACATTTTGATTACACCAGCCATATCTCCCAGGCAGTAGCCATGTACTATGCAACAATTGATGCCCTCTACAGGGTAAAGAGCTGCCTACAGTCTTATTAGGAAACTGGTGGTTAAGCGTTCCATGTTTTCCCTGCTGGATTATAGAGACATTGTTTACTCTAGTTCTAACTCCTCCACTCTGACAAAACTCACCTCCCTCATCAGTGCCCTATGTAGATTAATTCTGACCTGCCCCCCTGAACACACTACTGCACCATGTGCAATGAACTTGGGTGGATACCCCCCTCAAAGAGGCACTCAATGCATACAGGACTAGTGGGTGGCCATGGATTGATTCTCAATTAATACATGGTTCATCCTGAATTAATACATGGTACAGTACGCACCATATCTCTTCGTCATATTACAGTTTCTTGTAAAGTCCTGAATTAATCCATTGTGTAGTATCAATGTTAGCTACCACAAGTGTTTGCAACATGAGAATGTGCATTGTGTCACTCGTTACTGTAGTGCACAAAGCACAATACATGTAGCACTGGGTTCAATAGTTAGTTCTGTAATGCAGCCATCGATCGGTAGTACTGTGCTGCACCCAGATAGAAAAACATTGTTTTCTTTCCCCTGTACCATAGGTGCCACTCATTCTCAAAATACATCAGCACACCTATTCTGTGTCACTGTTAGTTTCTTCCCATTCACCCACCTGGCGGAACTCTGGCGTCCTAGCATGTTGCACACTCCTGCATCAGATGAAAGTAGTGGAGTGTGTGGTAGTGTACAATGAGTAACAGACGTCTTTCAGAGGAGTTAATTGCTTAGTGTTAAAGAGCAAAATGAAAGTTAGTTTTGATCTGTGGGGCAGAGTGTTGAATATAAACTGGCTGGACACACAGTTCTCATGGGCACTTTAATAATGTATGCAGCCGCCGGCCCTGTCCTTTTTCGTATCTGTTAAAAATCCATCACCAGGGGAAACAAAACATGTCAGCAACAGTATTGCCATTAATTTATTAGTCGGTAGTATCAATAGAAGCAAATGATGGTAAGCTGTACTGTGTAATACTACCACATCGTATATCGTTCCTTCCCATAATGTAAGCACGCGCAGTCACGTCCCCTTTTGAATATATTCATGGACTGTGACCACTAGCTACAAAGGTTCCAAATGAAATGGAGAGGCAACTGTACTGGCAGTATTGTATTAGCTAATAAGAATTAATATAGGAAGAAAAAATGAACTCGGCAAGCTGTACTTTGTTACGGTAACAGTGCACATGCTAGGTACTCCTGTAACGTATGTATGCAGGAACACGCCCCCTTTCTCTATGTATTCAGGGGCTGTGAAAACAGTCTGCAGATATATGAACATGAGTACTGTCAAAATAAAAACAGAAACCTGGATTCCTGTGTCAGTCTGCATGGATTAATGTATCAGGGAAACAGCAGTGAGGTAACGTTGAATAGATTCTTTATTTGTGTTCGGTAACATCTGCTGCGCCGCAGTAGCAGTGAATGTACAAAATATTATCAGAAATCTTCTAGTATTCCTGCACTGTTCCTTCAGTACTAGCAATGAAATGGTGTCAAACCACTGAAGTTGCTGTTTCAGACTTAGCTTATAACATGGGGGATCGCACATGCCAACAAGGGAGCCAAACCCTTTCTCTTCCCCTTGTTACAATTGAATTAACCCACTCTAGAGCGGGGCTGTACTTGTAATCCATGTCTGGGTGGTTGAAACCTCAAAGCTGAACCTCCTCCCCCCACAGGCGTGGATTAACTCCCAAGTAGACCCATGCTCTGTCATGGGTTAATCCTTACATCTATGCTACTGTATCACAAGACTACTTGCATTGTGCTTGTTGCATGCACTTTACCCTGTAGTCAAACAGTGGGGACTTATTGTAATGTCACTATTTACACAACACACATTGTATCACTTTGACTTTGTATTGTACCAGTATTGAAGGACTACATGTACAAATGTAATCTCCCTATGATCACCCCCCCCCCCAATCACAAGTGGAAATAAGTCTCCTGCAATCTGCTTTTTTACTTGGTAAAATATGATTTAATTTAATAAAATAAAATAAAATCCCAACCTCAATGTCACAAATAAAGATGCTGAAGAGGACCAGTCTCAAGAGTGATCCCTGAGGCCCCACCCTAGTGTCCCCTGTCTCCTGAGAACTCCCCATACATTTCCTATTATATATGGACTGGGGAATGGCTCATGTAATCCCGCTCCACAAGAGTGGTAGCAGGGAGGAGGCAGGGAACTACAGACCAGTCAGTCTTACCTCAGTAGTGGGCAAGATTATGGAGGCACTCCTTAAGGAAAGGATAGTGCAACACCTGGAATCCATAGGAGCACAGGATCCAAGATAGCAAGGGTTTACAAAAGGAAGGTCCTGTCAAACTAATCTCATAGATGTCTTTGACTGGGTAACTAGAGTAGTGGACCAAGGGGGAGCAGTTGATGTCACCTACCTTGACTTCAGCAAAGCTTTCGATACTGTTCCACATAGAAGATTGATTAATAAGCTGGGTAGGCTCAGGGTGGGTTAGAAGTTGGTCAACTGGGTGGCAAACTGGTTGACAGGCAGGAAACAGAGAGTGGTGGTAAATGGTATACAGTCAGAAGAGATGCGAGTCACAAGTGGGGTACCACAGGGATCAGTCCTGGGGCCAGTCCTCTTCAATATCTTCATCAGTGACATTGTAGATGGACTGGAGTGTAAGGTTTGTCTGTTTGCAGATGACACAAAGGTCTGCAACAGAGTAGATGATCCAGATGGGGTGGGCAGAATGAGAAGAGATCTGGATAAACTAGCAAAATGGTTGGAAGAGTGGCAAATGGGGTTTAATCCAAGCCGCCGGGCTTGGACCGCTCCTCCAAGGACCTAAGGACCCACCGCTGCACCCAAAGAAGTCTCTGGGTCTCCGCTTGTAGCGACTCCTCAAATCAAGAAAAGCCATGCTCCTCCAGGAAGTCTGTTGTCAGGGGCCGCACTGCCGCACGCTCGCCGAGGAAGGGAACCAGGAGCTCGGCCGCTCACTGGTACCTTGTGCCGCTAAAGGCGTTAAAGCCGTAAGGTAGGTTCTCACCGATTTCTTCCCGCCGGCTCTCTCCAGTAGGGGTTGGGGGCTCTAGCTGGTTCCACCCTTCACTGAAAGCAACTATTTTCACCTTATTTTTTGGGACTTTGGACTGCCTAAACGACCCCCGGGACTGTGAACGCCGTCTCCACGGCTAAGTGTTACAGCTCCTCCAGTGAACATTTTAGACCTACTTGCCTACTGTGCTTTCATTGTAAATCAGTTATTTCTGTCTCATTTAAGTGTAAAGTCCTAAACTAGCCACCCTAAACCTGTAAATTGACCTAAAACTGTCCTCTGCTGCAAACTACTCTCTTCCGCCTTTCTCTATTTGAATTTTGCATTCTGTTGTTAAAGCTCTGCTGGTAACCTAAAATCATAAAACAAGCTGCCTAAACTGAAACTGCCTCTAAGCTTATCTCCACCTTTTTCTCACCTCCCGCCCTCTCCTTTTGTCCTGCTTTACCTGGCTTGCCTACTTAACAACCTCTCCCTGCTACTCTCCTTAGGACCTCTCCAAGCCCGCCGGGGCTTCGGACCTGCTCCTCCAAGGACCTAAGGACCCACCACTGCACCCAAAGAAGCTTCTGGGGTCTCCGCTTGCCCAGCGACCCCCACCGAAGAAAAGCCGCGCTCCTCCAGGAAGCCTGTTGTCAGGGGCTGCACTGCCGCACGCTCGCCGAGGAAGGGAACCAGGAGCTCGGCCGCGCACTGGTACCTTGTGCCGCTAAAGGTGTTAAAGCCGTAAGGTACGTTCTCACCGATTTCTTCCCACCGGCTCTCTCCAGTAGGGATTGGGGGCTCTAGCTGGTTCCACCCTTCACTGAAGGCGGCTGTTTTCACCTTATTTTTTGGGACTTTGGACTGCCTAAACAACCCCCGGAACTGTGAACGCCGGCTCTATGGCTAAGTGTTACAGCTCCTTCGGTGAACACTCGTCCCGCCGGCACTTCACGCCGGCTCCCCGCCCGCCTCCCACCTCACCCACCCTGGTCGACCCTTTAGCTATATAGGCTTCTGTTGGTCATATGACTAATTGTCCACTTTCCCATTGGCTCCTTATACTCTCTAACCACTGAGGGCGTTAGTCCTACACACCGGCAGATAGCACTTTTCTATTGTAGCTACACGGTCGGGTCTCGGCCCTTTCCCTTAACCTTTATTCCACATCTCCCCATCACCTTCCCAGGATGCCTCTCCTTCGCTGAGTTCTTGCTCTCCCAAACCTACCATATTTCTACGTGGTTTTCCTAAAAACTGCCCTGTATATTCCTTACCTCACACTCTAGCCTCCCCCCTTTTTTTCTGCTGATCTTTCTTAATCCTGCTCTCCTCTCCAAAATCACAGTCATGCTCCTCCTTCATGAGAGTCCATCGCCCTTGTGTGTTAGACTAAAAGTACTGACCCTCTTGCTCTGCCTTCTCTTCCTGCTTGGACTTAACAGAATCTCTCTGTCTCTACCCCATGGCCTACAACAAGACACACCATCACTCAGTAACTTTAGTTTCTCTAACCTACTCCTCTCCAATCACCACCCAAAACCTGCCTTTCACTACCTTCTTCTTAGAAAAGAATGCACGTACCTGGTTCTCATGAACTATCTGCCACAAAGGAAAAAGCAGAAATCCTCCAATTCTCTATACAGGGCACAGCTTAAATTCCTAGCACCTCTATTACTACTGCTGGCAGGCGATGTTGAACTTAACCCTGGCCCTCACCAAAGCAGCACCCCGATAAACCCTCATACCAAGCCAAAAAAAGGTCTTCTAATTGCTCACATAAATATTAGAAGTCTTCTAGGCCATCTGACTGAACTTGAGGCTTGGATCCAAATAGTTGGTCCTGACATTCTGTGCCTCATGGAAACATGGCTAAAACCCCGTATCTTGGATGCCCAGTGTACCCTGCCTGGATACGCTATTATCTGACAGGACAGGGTCTAAATGGGGTGGGGATTTTGCCATTTACCACAGAACCCACCTCACTCTAAAAGTGGCTCCTGTCCCTAGCCCCCAACGGCTCTGTGAGTCCTTACACGTAACCCTGTCCCTAGGTGCGAAAAATCTGCACATAATATGTCTCTACAATCCGCCCACTGGTGGGGTGGAAAGTCTCCAGGAACTACTCCAACAAACATCACAAGTTGTTAACATGAATGAGACCATCATGCTTGGTGATGTAAATCTAAACTGGCTAGGCCCATCTCATAGCACTCTGGTATCACTAGTCCAAAGGCACAACTTCCACCAGCTTATAACTGAGAACACAAGAATGAGCAACTCCCTATCAGGAACGCTGTTAGATTGGATCCTCACAAACAGACCAGATCATGTGACAAAGGCATCCGTACTGGCAGATGCTATAACTAACCACTATCTGCCACTGGCGCTCTTGTCCATCACCCGCTCCTCAGTCCTGCCTGGTCACATTTACTAACTTTGCACAAATGGATCTAAAGGCCTTTCTCCTAGACATAGCCAGCATTGACTGGACTGAAATCTACCAAGCAACAAAAGTTGAAGATGCCCTAGATGTGTTCCTGACCAGGTTCAGCGATGTACAAAATTGGCATGCACCTAAAGTGAAGAGAAGAGTCAGAGGTCAACAAACAAGATGGCTCAATAAAGATCTACTCTGTCAACTCAGTACTAGGGATAATCTCTGGAAGCAGTTCAAGACCACCGGCCTACCCAGGGATCACTTAATCTACAAACAACATAGAAGTTTCTGCAAAAATGTACACATTGGAAGAGAGAAGGGACCGGGGGGACATGATAGAGGTCTTCAGGTACATGAAGAGGGTAAATAGGGGAGGAACAGTCAGGGTGCTTCGAAGGAAGGAGGAAGGGGCCACTAGAGGGCATGGGTGGAAGCTGGAGGGGGGAAGATTCAGGGGAGAAAGGAGGAGGTGCTACTTCACTGAGAGGGTGGTGGAGCCATGGAATGCACTACCTCGGGGGCTGGTGGAGGCAGAGACAGTGGAGGGGTTCAAGAGGGGGTGGGACAGGTACAGGGGAAGGGTTCAGGAAGCAAAATCCAATGCAGCAAGAATATCCGGAACTGGGAAGGGAGAAGCCAGAGAAGGCGAGGGGGACAGCAAGGTCAGCACCCAGGGTGGGGGCTGACCAAACGAGCAGACACGAAAGACCGTTAGGCCTATTCTGCTGGCATTTTAGTATGTTAGTATGTTAAAAAACAAATCAGGCTTACAAAAAGCAAATACTGCCAAAATCTGCTAACCAGCTCTGCAAATGATCCCTGCAAGTTCTGGGGTCATATCAAGACCTTCTTGGGCACCCCTCAATCAGTCACCTCCTCGGAAATGATTCTGCAAGGTATCCACTGCAATGACTCCCTCACCATAGCAAATGCCTTCAATCAACAGTTCTCTGACCTGTCTCTCTACACATCCACACTAACAACTGCACCTGCTGGCCCTCAGCCCCTTTCTACCAATGAAACAGCCTGCCCTTCGACCAATAAACCTGTGCCAACAGCAACCAAGACTTTCCACTTCAAAGCTGTGTCAAGAATACAAGTTTTTAAACTACTAAACACCATATCCGACAATACCAGCCCAGGCTCCAACTTACTGGAACCACGTCTGCTGAAGGCTGCTGCTCATCTCATCTCCTATCCACTAGCCAGGGTTTTCACACTGTCCCGTACCAATGGCACTGTCCCAGGTATATGGAAGTCTGCAAGAATTACCCCCATTTTCAAAAAGGGAAACAAGAATGAAATCTCAAACTACAGACCTATAGCCATTCTCTCGGTCCTCAGCAAAATCCTAGAAAAAATAGTAGCCACCCAGGCCATTGAGTTCCTTGAATCCTCAAATTTGCTCTGTGAAGCACAACACGGATTTAGGAAAAACCACAGCACCACAACTGCATTAGCAAAGTTCACCTCTGATACTCTTACAAACATGGATGAAGGCCAGCTTACTGGGGCTGTGTTCATCGACCTCACCAAGGCCTTCGACCTTGTGGATCACCCCCTACTACTGTCTACCCTCAAAGATCTTGGCTTCTCATCCCCTGTAACGAACTGGTTCAGAAGCTACTTAACTGATAGGACCCAAGCTGTCAAACTCAACTTTGCAATCTCTGACAGCACCACTATCAATATTGGAGTGCCTCAAGGCTCAATACTGGGCCCTCTCCTGTTCTCATTGTTCATAAACAATCTTCCCAGCAGTATAGTATCAGGTGCCTCACAACTCTACGCAGATGACCTGGTCATCTATGCTCGGTCAGACAATACTGACCACCTAAGCGTGACTCTGTCATCTGCTTTCCACTCTGCTCAACATTGGCTAAGCGCACATCGCCTTATCCTAAACGCCAGCAAAACCAAAGCGATGCTACTGGGTACTGCCCACAAGCTAAGATCCTGCTCATCTCCCTTAAATATACTTGACCTTGAAGGGAACCCCTTGAGGTTGTTAGCATGTTCCGCTATCTGGGCATACTACTCGACCAATCCCTGGACCTGAACCTGCATATTCAAGAAATCTGAAAAACTGTAAACTGCAAACTGGGGGCTGCCTACAGAACCAGCTATATGCTTACACCTGCTGCCAAACTGGCCATTGCCAGGGGAATCCTCCTTCCCACTCTAACCTACTGTGCCCCCATCCTGTCAATGGCGCATAAAACCACACTGCAAAAATGGGATGTCACCTAGAACAATGTTTGCCGGTATGCTTCAAAGGCCCCCCCGTCTCAAGCATCACTGCCAACTGTACAAAGACCTAGGCTGGCTCTCCCCCTCTGCCACCAGACTGTACTATCTATGCTGCCTCTCAGACTCCATCATTAGAGTGGATAGACCAGCTTCACTATCGGAACTGTTTCAGCCCAATGTCTCTTTGCGTGAACTGAGATCATTTGATAAGTCTCTCCTGAAAGTTCCCCTCTGCCGCACCTCAAAGGGTTCAGGTGCGTTCGGGCATGCTGCCCCACAAATGTGGAACTTGCTACCACTCGACCTAAAGCACGCCTCCTCGCACTACATTTTCAAGTGAAGGCTACGAAACCACTTTACTTCAATGGACCAATGTGCCTGTCATGATCCTACCTGAGCCTGTCCTTCATGCCCCCTTTTCTCCCCATTGTGTTTGGACCCCCCCTCTTCAATCACCCTCCTTGTCTCCCATCGCTTCCTTATCCTATATATCTGCTGACTGTCTATATTTCCCCTGTCTGCCTTATATGTCAGTTAGCCTATTTGCACTTTTAATGCTGATGCTAAAAAATATAAGACCCTACTATTTTATGCCTCTACAATGCCTATGTGTATGACAATGCCTCTCGCCACCATACTATTTTGCCTGTTGTTCAACTTGCTGCCTATACAATTTGAGGTGAAAGTTTTTTGTATTGGGTACTGGTACACCTTAATGATCTCAGCCTCTTCTGTTCCCCCTTCCCCCCCCCAACACCGACTAAGCCCAGACCTATTACCCGGTAATCAGGTCCATGAGCCAGGGCTTCTTCCGCACCCACGGCTGCTAAAGCCGCTTTTTGCCGTAGTTCACCTCGGACCCCACTTCCTACACTCGCTCTCGCCGGTGAATGGTTCCATGAGCCCGAACACAGATCCTAGCATCTGCCGCACTTGCCATAAAATTCCCTCTCGCACCCTGCCCGAATTCCTCAGCTCCTATAACTGAATTAAGAATCAGTGGCCAGGACTTCATCCTTGTTGCCGTTTCCAGCCCCCTAACTGTGTGGGTCTCCCCCTGGCTTAACCTGTTAAATCCAGCTTGACTCTGTTTTGGTCCCCCTCCTACAATGTCTTCACTATACCAAGCTATGTGTCTCTCCTGTTGCCCTGCGATGGAACTGTTCAGTAGTTACTATCCCGCTTCCTAAGCCACCTGTCCACCGATCCCCCTTCCATCTCCGACTTATTCACTGGTACCTGACCCGTGAATGAAACCATGAGACCGGGTACTCTTCGCACGTTCAGGTCGCTAAAACTATTTTGCTGTCCATGACCCCGCATCCTGAACACCCTCTAGCCAGCTCACGGTTCCACGAGTCCGGTCGCAGACCCCTGCCTTCTTCCGCAAAAGCCATAATCTCTCGTTGTCGACTAACTGTAGCTCAACTCCCACAGTAGCTCAACTCCCACGCCTGGTCACAGAACCAGCGGCCCGGACACTTTTCTCACTATCATCCGCTGATGCTGCAAGCTTTTGCCATCTTTCACCCCGTCCCCCGCCTCCCGAATCACTCCAAGCTGGCAATTGGTTCCATGAGCCCGGTTGCAGGCTCTAGCCTTCTGCCGTAAACGCCGTAATTTTCTCGTCCCACCCGACTGGAGCCTGCTCCCTCACCCGGCTTTAGAACCAACAGCCCGGACACTTTTCTTGCTCTCAGCCACCGATGCCGCAGGTTACAACCCTTGCCCCCACCTGCACTGCTAGCTGGTAAGCCAACCCTGACTCCGGTCTCTAGTCCCGCCACCTCCCGCTGAACTTAGCTGTGCACTTACCCTACCTATCCTTGACCCCCTCCTTTATCATGTCCCCCCCTTTTTCTCTCTCTTTCCTCTCTCCTCTACTCTGAAGTCTATCCCAGCACCAGTACCCACTGTTCTCTCCTGTTTATTTGTAAACAATGTCTGATTACTACAATGCACCTTATCATGTAACTGCCTTATTGTTCTTGCACTGTACTATGTATTGTACCTGTACCTCCCGGGTCATGCCTGAAAATAATCACTTGCTGGCTAGTGCACCTACCCGGTTAACAAAAACTAAATAAATAAAAAATAAGTGCAAGATCATGCACATAGGGAAGAGAAACCCTGAAGCCATCTATAGGCTGGGAGAGGAGTTGCTGGCAGTCACATGGGAAGAAAGAGACTTGGGCATCATCATCACAGATGACCTGAAATCATCCAAGCAGACCACTAAAGCAATAGGTAAGGCTAGGGGGATGTTAAGGTGCATTAGTAGGGGTATCACAAGTCGGAAGAGGGAGGTAATAATCCCTCTTTACAAGACACTGGTTAGGCTCCATCTGGAGTACTGCATGCAGTACTGGAAGCCACACTTCACAAGGACATTAACCAAATTGAGGCAGTCCAGAGAGGGGGGGACCAAAAATGGTTTAGGGACTGCATCAGAAAACATATGAGGACAGATTAATGGAGCTCAATATGTATACCCTAGAGCAAAGGAGATAGAGAGGTGATATGATAGAAACATTCAAACACCTTAAGGGCATTAACAAGGTAAAGAGTCTAACATGTTTCAATGTAAGAAAAATACCAGGACAAAAGAGGACACAGCATGAGATTAGAGGGAGGCCAATTAAGGGGTAATGTGAGGAAGTTCTTTTTCACAGAAAGGGTGGTGGATACATGGAATGGCCTACCTCAGGAAGTGGTGGATATGAATATAGTGCAGAGCTTCAAACAGGCATGGGATAGGCATAAGGGAGAAATACAGATGAGTATGAATAGATAGGCCATTGACAGAGCAAAGGCAGATGGCACATTTATAAGGTAGAAAAAGAAATGGGCAGACTGGATGGGCCTTGCGGTCCTTATCTGCTGTCAACTTCTATGTTTCTGTGTTTCTATGTTTCTACCTCCCTCCTCGTCACATAACCAATTTCCCTCCCACCTAGTAATTATTTTCTCTTCTCTGAGGTCCTGCACCTTCGTAACAAACCATTCATGTAGGACAGAATCAAAGGCTTTACTGAAGTGAAAGTACAGTATGTCCTCTGCCTACATAGAAACATAGATTCTGTCAGCAGAAAAGGACTGGTAGACCCATCTAGTCTGCCCCTTTTCGCTGCCTATTCCAATACCACAGACTCTGTTTGGTCAGTAGCATCCCTTCTTCCCCTACTCCTCTAACCAATTTGCCCCTGTGCTTATCCCACATATGCTTCAATCTCACCACAGTCTTTGCCCCCACTAAGTCCTTTGGCAGGCTGTTCCAATCATCCGCCACTCTTTCTGTGAAGAAGTATTTCCTCACATCTCTCCTAAACTCCCCCCTCTTAGCTTCATTGCATGCCCTTGTGTTCTAGTGCCTTCTTTTCTCTGAAAGAGACACCTCTCCTGCACCTTGTTTACCTTTGAAGTACTTGTAGGCCTCAGTCATGTCTCTTCTCACTCTCCTCACATCCATGGCGTGCATGTTGAATTCCTGCAGCCTTTAGACCGAGGACCAGGAGGTCGTGAGCGGCTCTTCACAAAGCCCTCCCCACAGCAGGGTCGGGCAGTCGGGGGACGGTTGAGTCCCCACACAAAGCGCTCCTCTGCAGAACCGAGGACCAGGAGGTCGTGGCCAGTCTTCCAGCCTCCTCCCCACAGCAAGGTCGCGGGCAGTCGCGAGGGACCGAGTTCGAGTCCCCACACAAGCGCTCCTCTGCAGAACCGAGGACCAGGAGGTCGTGAGCGGCTCTTCCTAGAAGCCCTTCCCCACAGCAAGGTCGCGGGCAGTCGCGAGGGACCGAGTTCGCGTCCCCACACAAGCGCTCCTCTGCAGAACCGAGGACCAGGAGGTCGTGAGCGGCTCTTCCTAGAAGCCCTCCCCCACAGCAAGGTCGCGGGCAGTCGCGAGGGACCGAGTTCGAGTCCCCACACAAGCACTCCTCTGCAGAGTAAGTTTTCCACGGCAGGCAGCTCCTGTTTTGACTGCGAGATTTGGGACACTGCAGTCGGATTTTACACAACCTAATCTGGGTTCCCCACTCAAAGCGGACTGATAAATTTGACTAGAGGGTCTCGCTGACTCTGAATGTACACTGTGTTTGTAGTCCACCATTTTAAATTGCTTGCTGTTTTTTGTATCCTGCCTGAATCGGTAAGCGCCGTTTCTGGCGCCGAAACTGCTTTGTTTAAAACGGTCCATTTATTTGCAGTCCAGAGAGCTCTCTTACTTTCAGGCGCCTCTTTTTAAATTCCCAATTTCCCACAAAGATTAGTCCTGGCTAAAGCCACAGTATACTCAACTGTAATTATTGATATCCCACAAAAAAAATAAAAAAAAAAATTAAATTTAAATCATTTGCTTGGGGTAAAGCTGAATCCAGTCTGCTCAGTAAGCCCAGCCCTTTAGAAACGCCCTTTAGTCTGTGGTATTTAATCAGCTTACTTACCCTTTCTCTCTTGTCCACAGACCGAGGACCAGGAGGTCGTGAGCGGCTCTTCCTAGAAGCCCTTCCCCACAGCAAGGTAGCGGGCAGTCGCGAGGGACCGAGTTCGAGTCCCCACACAAGCGCTCCTCTGCAGAGTAAGTTTTCCACGGCAGGCAGCTCCTGTTTTGACTGCGAGATTGAAACCCCGCCGCCCCCACCACCACCCTTGGTCGGCTCTCACATATATAGGCTAGATCACGTGAGCGCAAAAACCAATCAGCTCACTTTTCCATTTGCTCGTTATACCGACTGAACAGTAGGGGGCTCAAGTTCACATACTGATTAAAGTAAGACTAAAAACAAAAACTACAACCATGTTAAGCTACCAAACCATACTTAATCTGTTAATAATTATGTTAACTTTGGTCTCATACAGATCCTCTCCTATCCATCCAAGAAACAACCTCCCAAACACAGGCTTTATGAACCCACATCCCTTCCCTAACATAACCTTGAACCTCAGCTATACCACGATAGGACGTAGGAAGGCAGCCCAAGCTCCACTACCCTATGCAAATCAACTCAGTTTTTCCAACACGCTCCCTTTACATGTTCTAAAAGCTCTAGTCATCCAGGCTCTCCCCATGCCATGTATAGCCCAAAATATAGTTCCAATTGCAAGCAACAAAAACAGACTCAAAACGGCTCCAGCTAGCTATACTCAGGCATGCACTCTTGTCACTTTACTATTGGCTGGGGACATACACCCTAACCCAGGGCCGCCCCCAGCTAACAATGCAAAACCCAAGTTATGCAGGTCTGTGAAGCTCGCTTCCATGAACATACGTAGCCTACCAAAAAAGCTACCTCTTCTCCAAGGGTGGGTAGCACAACATTCTCCTGACATCATTGCCCTATCTGAAACATGGTTAACTACTCGTATCCCAGACTCCACAGTTGCATTAAATAACTACACTTTATTTAGAGATGATAGGGTTGAAAAGAGGGGAGGTGGGAGCGCTATCTACATCAGAGCAAAATTTAAGCCACTACTAATCCCTTTGCCTAACCCAAAACTCGGGGCCCAATCAGTCACCATAAAGATTACAATTGGCCCTCAGGAAACCATTGTATAATGTCTGTTTATATACCCAACAACCAGAGTGAGGCATTCGATTCCATCCTGGCTAATATAGCTATGTCCCTCAAATAGTGACCTCGTAATAATGGGTGACTTCAATATAAATTGGTTATCAAAGGTGCAGATCCCTTTAAAGACGCAGCAACGGCCCACAATCTGACTCAGGTTGTACTAACCCCCACACGTCGGGACCCAAGAACAGGCGCAAATACACTCCTTGATCTCATCCTGACTAACTCCCCCAAACATCTATCTGACATCAAAGTTCTCCCAGATGTCCTTAGTGACCACTCTCCTCTCTCCTGCACTTGGTCCAACAAGAGCCCTCACACACGTCCAAAATTATCTTACCAAAGACACCTCAAACAGGGAGCAATATCCAAGATTATCCACAGCCTATCCTCCAGTGACTGGTCCCAGGTCCACACCGCCACATCCATCGATGGAGCCCTCACCTCCTTCATAAACATTTTCACATCAGCCTGTGACAAACATGCCCCCCTTGCCAAAAAGTTTATAAAAGCTAGGGATACGCCGTGGATAACACAACCCCTACTTGACCAGATGTCACATAGAGATAACCTCTGGTATAAAGCCCTTGACTCCAGAGACCTCAAGACAGGCAGCACTCACAGGCAGGCCAGAAATAAGTGTACCAACGCCATTCGACAAGCTAAGACAAACCACTACAAACAAGCCCTAACGGAATCCTGGGGTGTGGGGAACAAGTTCTGGAGTAACATCAAAGAACTAAGTGGGAAATCTGTTAGCCAGCCACCCACCCAAATAACTCATAATGGCACCCCCTCACAAGACCCCAGCATCATAGCCAATACACTGAATAATTCCTTCTCTGACCTCAGCCACGCATTCCTCCAAACTTCTTAGCCCCTCCCACCTCGTCACTACAAAACCCGCCCACAAGTCCAGCAGTCCATCTTTCCGGTTTAAATCTATCTCATGCATTAAAACCAAACGCTATATTATACAGGCCCTAAAAGATAACGATACAGCAGTGATAGCCTAGACCTCAAAATCCTGCGACTAACACTAGATGTTACTATCCCTCACCTGACCAAACTTTTAACCTATCTCTTCGCTTGGGCATTCCCAACTCTCTGGAAAGGGTATCATCACTCCTTTACTGAAAAGGGAGACCCAACTGACCCCGGTAACTATAGACCTATCACGATTCTTCCCCTCTCTCAAAAGCCCTTGAAGAATAGTGGCTGACCAACTCACCGATTACCTGACAAACCACTCGCTACTCTGCCACGAACAACATGGCTTCAGAACAGGTCATAGCACTACCACGGCTCTCCTCACGCTACGCTATACTTAGGAAGCTCGGGACGAGGTGACCTAGTAGGGCAATTTCATAGATCTAACTAAAGCTTTCAATACTGTTAACCACATTTACTTTTACAGCAACTCCCATCACTCAAGCTGAGGTCCAGATGCCATACAATGGTTCAAGAATTACCTTCAGACCGGACACAAGAAGTAAAAATAAATACCACTCTATCTTCTAAACTTCCAGTTAAGTCGGGTGTACCACAAGGATCAATTCTAGGCCCTCTCCTTTTCACCCTATTCCTGAATGCAATCCCTAATGCCTGCAACTGCAAGCTCCTGCTGTATGCAGATGATGCAGTAATCTATTGGAAAGACTCCACTCTGAATGCTCTTCAGCATAAGCTACAAACTAATTTCCATGAAATAGAACACTGGTTAGCAAACCAACGACTAGTACTAAACCTCAGCAAAACAAAATCCATGGTCTTTGCACACAGACAAAGTCACCATTTTAGCCTCACAACTAAACATTACCAACCATCAGGGTACCTTAATTGACCAAATATCACATTTCAAATACCTGGGTATCACACTAGACACATCATTAACCTATCACAGGCACATAGACCAACTGTCAGCCTCAGTAAATGCCAGACTAGGGACCCTGTTCAGGCATAGACAATGCTTCCGCCCACTCCTTGGCTGGCAGTGAATAGTCTCGGTTCTATCTCTGGTAGATTATGGAATAACAATATATGGATCAGCTGGACCCCACAGCAATAAAAGAATCAACCTGGCCCTAAACAAAGCTAGCCGGCTGGTAGCGGATAGTGACAAGCAAACCACATACCTACGAGCTCTACAAAAGCTAACTGGCTGACTTTCGCTGGCAGGCTAAATTACCACACCTGCCTCCAGGCCAAAAATCCAACTGGGCTTTGCTCCCATTGGACTCCACCCACTAATAAAACTTAACACTCACAGGAGTACTCCAAGACAAACAGCTAAAACACGATACGTAATCCCCCAAAGAAGGACCTCGCAGGGCCAGAGGTCTTTTTCTTATCGTGCTCCCATCTGGCTCAATGAACTACCCCCATCCATAGCACAAGCCACAAGCATTAGTCAATTCAAAACCAGCATCAAGAGTTACCTACTAGAATCAGAAACATGCTGTTGCACCTAAACACACTTCGCCACTAAATTGCAGGTTTGCTATCCAACCTAAGACAAGGTCTTTGACTGCTAAATGTGCATAGCATCAGGAAATTAATCTAGTTTTTCTTTGTTTATCCCTCCAGTGACAAGATCTTCTGATTGCAAAATGTAAAAAGCTTCTGCTCTTCCTGTTATCTCCTTGTACCTTATTACTACTTATTTGTTGTCATTGTCTTTTTGCCACGATGTGGAGCCTTTGCAAAGGAGTCGCTGACTCAAAGGTTGTAATTCCGAAACTTTAAATAAATAAATAAATATGGTATTTTGCACAACCCTTGCACCATTGTGGTTGCTCTCCTCTGTACTGCCTCGACCCTGTCAATTTTTTTGCAGAGGTGTGGCCTCCAGAACTGGACACAGCACAACAGCACCACCTCTTTCCTCCTGCTAAAAATCCCCCTGACAATGCACCCCAGCATTCTACTAGCCTTTCTGACTGCCTTATCACACTGACCAGCTACCTTAAGGTCATCAGATATGATGACCCCGAGGTCTCTTTTCTGCTTGGTGACTATAAGTACCTCTCTCACCATCTTAGATGTAGCTCCTGGGTTTCCCCACCCCAGGTGCATAACCTTGCATTTTTTGGCATTGAAGCCCAGTTGCCACACAGTAGGCCACCCCTCTAGTTTCCCCAGATCCCTTTGTTATCTCTCCACCCCTTCCTGAGTGTCCACCCTGTTGCAGACTTTTGTATCATCCTCAAAGAGACACACCTTGCCCTCCAGATCCTCAACAATATGACTTATGAAGACACTGAAGAGGACTAATCCCAGCACTGATCCCTGTGGCATCCCACTAGTGACTCTTCCATCCCCTGAGTGTCTGCAATTTACTAGCAACCTCTGCCTCCTATCCTTTAACCAGTTAGATACCCAGCTAACCACTTTCTCCCTCACTCTCAAGCACTCAACTTCTTAACTAGCCTCCTGTGCAGTACAGTGTCGAAAACATTATTGAAATGTAGATTGGCCACATCCTCTGCTCTCCCTTGATCCACCTCCCTAGTAACCCAGTCAAACAAATCTATGGGATTTGTTTGACATGACCCCCCACTGTGAAACCATGCTGCTGGTGGTCCTGCAGCCCATTAGCCTCTATGTACTCCTTGAGCCTCTCCTGCAGATGGGTCTCCATTAATTTCCCCACCACTGATGTGAGACTGACTGGCCTATAGTTGCTAGCCTCCTTCTTGCTGCCACTTTTGTGCAAAGGAACTACATCTGTCCTCTTCCAGTCCTCTGGAACTACTCCCATATCTAATGAAGTGCTGAATAGCATTGTCAGAGGGACAGTTAGTACCATGCTTAGTTCTTCTAGTATCCTTGAGTGAATCCCATCAGGCCCCATTGCCTTATTCTTCTTTAGGGCTTCCAACCCCTTCTGGACTTTCCGTACTGAAAATGGACTTGTGTCCACTCCCCCTGGTGCTTACTGCTATTTGCTGGCCTGTTCTCCCTCCCTCTACCATAAAGACTGAGCAGAAGTAATTTAAAATGTCAGCTTTCTCTTGATCTTCCTCTGCACAGTTCCCCCTACTCTTCCTATTCTGATTATCCCTTCTCTCCTCTACCTTTTTTTACTCATGTACCTGAAGAAGGTCTTGTCCCCTTTTTTGACTTCCTTAGCTATCCTCTCCTCTTCTCTGTCTCTATTTTAGCTTCCCTCACCCTCCTTCCTGTTTCCCTTTGCTTTACCCGATATACCTCCCTGTCTACTTCCACCTGGGTCTCTTTTTACTTCCTAAATGCTGTTTTCTTCTCCTTCACTTTGCCACCTCCTTGGAGAACCATAGCAGCCTTTTTCTCCTCCTTCCCTTATTCACTTCCTTCAAACAACATGCCATTGCCTTGGCTATTCCCTGCTTAATCCTTCTCCACTGAGCCCCCACTCCCCCCAACCGTCCTCCTCCTTCGAGGTATTTACTGCTACAGTTTCCCATTTCTTTAATATCTGTCCTCCTGAAGTCTAGGACCCCCCATCTCTTTTTTTTTTTTTCTCCTGTTCAATTCATATGCCAAACCACACAGTATGGTGATCACTAGTACCCAGGGCACCAGCCACTGTGATGTCAGCAATTCTGTTCCTATTTGTAAATTCCAGATCCGGCATTGTTCCATCTCTAGTGGATTCTGTAACCAGTCACCTGAGAAATACCCCTTGTAGGGAGTTGAGGATAGTCTGTTTCTTGTTATAACTGTGGTCAGAATGCCTCAGTCTACTCTGGCAGATCAAAGTTCCCCAAAGTCAATACTTCCCCCTCGCTTCCCATTTTGCAAATGGCTTCCCCCAAAACTCTAATCCCTCCTCCTGTGTTGGTGGGCTGTATACCACCCACATGCAAATAAAGGCCCTTGACTCTGTCTCTAAACTGACCCACAGCCCTTTCTTATCCCTCTGGTGCCCCACTACCTTAGTGGCCTTTATAGCTTCCCTCACATATAGCTCCCCTCATCTTTCCTCCCTGGCCTGCCTTTCCAGAACATGGTGTAGCCTGGGATGGCCACTTCTCAGCTATGGTTGACAGTGCACCATGACTCCATTATGGCCACCAGATCCACAAACTGCACCAGTAAGGCCTGACTTCTGGAGCTCATGGTTGCTGAAATGACCCAGTCAATATCTAGTAGATCTCCAACCACCACTACCATCCTCCTTTCTAGTTCTGTCCCTAGATATTTATCTCTCTCTTTCCTCTGTCCTGGAGGTCTATAGATCACCACTATTTGTTGTTCCTTGCCTGAGGATGCTGTGAGCTGAACTCATAGCAATTCTGTTTCCCATTATCTCCCATGATGTTTCAATCCTCCACGATCTCCATGCATTCCCTGAGATATAGGGCTATGCCTCCTCCTTTACCTTTTCCTCCATCTCATTTAAACATGATATTGCCTGGGACTGGCATGTCCCAGTCGTTATTCTCTGTAGCCCATGTTTCTGTGATGGCTACTAGATCCCTTTCAGTGTCTACCACCATTGAATTAAATGCATTAATTTCATTTCCCAGATTCCTGGTATTGAGGCAGACTATTAAGGCAGATCCCTTTCCATCTTTCTCCTGATCCTCTCTTGCTTTTTCCTATTCCTTTTCCCTTATTCTTTCCTAGTCACCTTAATTTTTTATTTTTCATGCTAAATGTAGCCTTTGACAGCCTTCCCTCATTGACCTCGTCCCTTAACCTAATTTGAACTTCAATCTTACTGTTACCCACCTTGCTGCTACTATTACCATGTTCAGGGGGATCCCTAGCTAGGTTCTCCACCTGCTCTCCCTACTTAGTAGTTCCCCTAGCCTCTGTCCCTTGCAGTCAGTTTAACTGTCCTATGTAAACATGCAACTTCTGCCCCAGAGCTCTACCCCCCCATCAGTTGAAGGCCATCACCCTTGAATTGCCTTCTGTTCCAGAATCCCCCCAGTCAACTACAAAGTAGTACCCCTCCTTCTGACACCATCCTTTCAACTACACATAGAACTCCTTAGTATTTTCCTTCTTTACTCTATCATACCCATTCCCCTTATTCCACACAGGGAGGGATTCTGAAAAGACCAGGGAAGCTGAGTGTGCCTTCAGTCTGTCCCCCAGCCTCTAAAAGTTCTGCTTCATTGTCTGCACAGTCAGGTTTGCCAGACTGTTGGTACTGAAGTGTACCAACACCCCTAGATCCTCTTCCCCCTTTTTCACCATCCTCCCTATCCTATATATATATTCCTGACGGATAATGCACCAGGAAGGGATCTGATAATTTCACTCCACTTCCCTCCCCCCCACCTTCTCTACTCTCCTATTCATTGAGTCCCCAATCAATAAGACTCCCCTGTTGCATCCCCCCCACCCCGATCCAGTCAGGAATCAAAGCCACCTCCAGGGGTGCAAAGCTAGTCACTGCCTGAATGGTGTGAGATTGGTTGAACCCCTTGTTGCTGCTCCTGCCACCCTTCCCCTTTCCCTACCACCCTCCAGCCTCTTGTGCCAGCGGCCTCTGGAGGTGTAGGGGTGTGGGGGGTAGACCCCAGCTAACCTGGGGCCTCAGCTGAGATATCTCATCTCTTGCTACTACCAGCTGAGCATGGAACTCTGCTCAGGTCCTGCAGATGGTCCAGCGACCCCTTCTCCACAGCATTACCGTGGAGAAGAGCACCCCACAGTCCCTACAGCTGACTACTTTCCCCCACGCCTCATCTCCAAACTGATCCTATAATAAGGGACTTTTTGTCTCAGTGAACCTACTCATTTAGCAAAATCCAAATAAATAAATAGTATAAAAAGGCCTACCTTATATATGGAATTCTGTTATATTTGGAGAACTTTCTATACCTCCCTTACTTAATCCCTGAACCCTTGGTTAATTACTATTTTATATTTGCATTTGTATAATATACATAAATATAAAAATTCAAAAATATATATGTTCCTATTTCACTTTTTATCATCCAAATGTAACAGAAAACTCGATATTCAAAAATAAACAGGGTGAGGGCCGGCCCGCTTGTGCAGTGTAGAGCTACCACTTGTGGCACCGAAGACCAGGGTTCGGGAGCAGACCCAGAGCTGTTGGAGACCCAGCTGGGGGAGAAGGCTGAGCATCTGGAAGACTGCTCACCTCCTCTGCGGAGGGAGGGGACCTGGTGCTTGGCAACAACTGGCCTCTGATGCTGACTAGGGGGGTAGACAGGTATAGAACTAGCACATAGGGTCAAGCTAGAGAGATGTTAGACATCTGCACACCGGGGGCAGGAAGACACCCAACTGTGCACTGAGGTCATTGCATGATCTTCTCTCTCTCTGCTCATGGAGGCCATGGGGAACCACACAAAGGAGAAAAAAACCCTCAGGGTGAGCAGCATGAGTCTGGGATCCCTCTGGGGACCCAGCCGACAGATGGTGGGTCTAGCCACGAGTTGTCACCAAGGAGCTTAAACACAATCAAGTAAATAAAATATAAATAAACAGGTCAGAGACTTGCTAACACCACTTTGGGGGCCCAATGCAGGATGGACCTCAAAATGCCATATTTTTTATTTATTGAAATGTTTCACCAGGAAGGCACACTGAGCAACAAGTTGCTCATCTCCCGGTGCAACCTGGGGGGAAGGGGTACAATAGGAGTGAAACATTAAACATTCAAGTTACAGGATCAACATTAACATACAGTTCTAAGGTAGGTGTTACAAGCAGTGGTACAACAGTGTTGCACATAATAGGTAGAAAGAGTGGTCAATAGTAAGTGCCGGGTTAATAAGTAAACAAGTGCTTACATAAAAGAAAAGGGTGATGGTGAGAGGAGGAAAGGAGAGGCAGGTGTAAGGTGGGGGAGGGGGAAAGAGTCATGTTCAAGTTACATTCAAGTTACAAGATCAACATTAACATACAGTTGTAAAACAGATATTACAAACAGTGTTAAAACAGAGTTGTGCATAGTATGTAGGAAAAGTGAACAATAATAAGTGTCGGGTTAGTAAGTAAACAAGGCCTTATGTGAAAGAAAAGAGGGAAGGAGAGGGAAGGGTGAGGTGGAGGGATGTAGAGGAGGGGAGTAAATGAGGGATACAAGCCCCTGAGGGGGTAGGAGAGGGACCCATGGAGAGCATTTGGCATCCCTTACATTCTGTGAGAGATCAAGGGTAACCAGTAAGGGGTAGCAATTTGGGGGAAGGGGAGAAGAGCTAGAAATTTTGGGGTGAGGGTGCACAGGGTAAAATGAATGTGACAGTAGGGGGTAGGGTTTATTCATGGCTTATAGGAGGAAATTAAAGAGGGACATCGCAGGAACAGCTAGGCGCAAGGTCACTTTTTAGGGCAGAGCTGATGGAGTAGGCAGAGGATGAGTGCCAGGTTTGAGGGGGGAGTGAATTCCAAATCTTTGGGAGGCAGTAAAAGTAAGCAGATTGGCCAATTAGAGTGGATCTGCGGGGGACTACCAGGGTGCGGAAGTCGGTTGATCTAAGGGAATGGGAGGATGGGGGGTTGTTATAAAGGAGGATAGGTAGGAAGGGAGCTCACTGAACCAATGTTTGGAGGTGATTTTAGCACAGTGAGAGACTCACCAATTTGTATGAGAGGGGAAGGATAGTGCACGATAAAGATCACAGTGATGAGTACGGGAGGGGGGCATCCAGGGCAAAGCACCAGAAGAAATTGAACAGGGTGTCCAGTCTGGCCAGGGAGGACTTAGGGACAGCACCATAGACTATGTCACAGTAGTCAAAAATGGGCAGTATCATCTTCTGAACAAGTTCACGCCTAGCCGTAGGAGGGATACAACAATAGTTCCTGAACAGGGCACCAAGCTTGGGATGCAGTTTTTTCTAGATGACATCAATATGTCCGGAGAAGTTTAGGTGTTGGTCCAACCAAACACCTAAGTACCTGAAGGATGATGTGTCCTCAAGTAAAGTCCCATCAAGGGTGTGGAAATTTGGTAGAGAGGGAAGCCTAGAGAGTCTCTGCCTAGTGCCAAAGGTCATAGAGACAGTCTTCTTGGCATTGAGGAAAAGCTGATGTTAGCAAACCGGAGCTGAACCTTGTTGAAGTCTCGCTGTAAGCTGGTTGTAACCTCAGCAGGACAGGAGCCAGATGCATGCAGGACTGTATCATTGGCATACATATGTATAGCGGTGGAGGGGGAGTAAACAGAGGGAAGGTTGTTTAAGAAGGTGGAGAATAGGAGGAGCCCTAATACAGAGCTGTGGGGGACGCCAGTGCTAATTGGAAGGGGAGGTGAAGTGGCATCCAAGATCTTAACTGATTGAATTCTGCCAATAATGCAGGCCTTGAACCAGTTTGTGGTGGAGGGAGATAGGCCAGCTGCTGGGAGTTAGTTGGGGAGAAGGGAGTAAGAGATGGTGTCGAAGCCTTGGCAAGGTGGACAAAAATGGCAGAGGTAATTTGGCTATTGTCCATCCTGGTTAGGATAGAGTCTGTCAGCTATAGGAGAGAGGTTGGTGGTTGAGTGGTTTTTCCTGAAACATGATGGAAAGAGGTGAAAAAAGGAGGTGTCAGATAGAAAAGAGTTGAGTTGGGAGAGGACATTGTATTCTTGAAGCTTGGCATGGGTAAGGAGGAGAGAAATGGGGCAATAGTTGCCAGGGGATGAGGGGTCACCCCATTTGAGTAGAGGGAGGACCACTGCATGTTTCTATGAAGAGGTGGCCAAGGCAGTAGAGAATGAGAGATTTAGGATTAATGAGAGGAGGTAGGCAATGGCCGGAGAGGAGCGGGAGAGGAATTTTGGGTCAAGGCCATCAGGGAGGCACCTTTAGAGGGGTTGATGGTGAGGAGGGCATGTAGGACATTGTTTGGGGTTACAGTAATGAAAGAGAAGAGGAGGGGGCACACCAGTAGAGGGTAGCAAAGGTAAAGGGTAGGAAGGGAGGGATTTCAGTAGCTCAGTGGCACAGGGGGCATAGTAGGAGTTAAATACCGCTGCTACGGCTGGTGAGTCAGACAATAGTGAGCTATTTACTTAAAGTAAATTGGATGGCATAATTAATGAGTCACTATCCTTTTTGTGACTGGCCCTAAAATATGCCAGTGCATTATGCAAAGCAGCTGATAGCACCTTGCATATAGGTGCACCAGTACATTGGTAGGTTTAGAGAGTTGGTAAGTAGCTGTCAATATCATGCTAACTACTGACTCCCAAAACCAGTCCTCATGATCTGCAACCCCTAACCATGGCCCCTCAGCCCCTGTAAACCCATGACTGTCAGTAGTTATTAGTCCCAGGTGTCCAGTGGTCATTTCCAACCCCGATCACCCCTCCAGCATTTATTCCATATTTCCTGGTGTTCACTGATCCCCCCTGTCCCAAACACCCCTATGACATGCATTCTAGATTCCCCTGGTGTCCAGAGGTCCCCCAACCCCAAACACCCCTCTGACTTTTATTCCACATATCTGGGACATCCAGTGGTCTCCCAACCCCCTCAGTTGGAATCCCCCTACCTGTCCTGTCACTGGTGTGCCCCCCAGGTCCTACTGGCTCATTTGCATCTTAAGTTATGAATGTGGAAGTTTTCTCCACTGTAGCAATTTCTTTTAGTGGACCCTAGCCACCAGCTAGTGGTTGAAAAACCATAGCGCTACATACCACTGTCATAGACACAAAGGTTAGGAAGCATACAGTAGGTAAACTAGGAGAAGTTATAAAATATCAAGTAGCATTTTATTTTTATCAATAATAATAAAATAAAAAAGTAAAGGTGTACAGGATAGCTCTTTTTAAAACAACACTATGAGTGCTGAGAAACCATTCCCTGATTTTCCTGGTTGTCCATAAGATCAGAACACACTTTGGAGCAGTAGCTATAAGCCATGCCCTTCCAGTGATATGGAACAACATGCAAAAGGTTCTAAAGCTTACAATACCAGTAAACTGGACCTTCTTTAAGACTCTGTTCCTTCGTAAGTTCAGTTAATCCTGGAACTGCTTTAACTAGCAGAGCCCTGTATCCTGAACCCTGTATACTACTTGTACATTGTCCTCCCCATGTACATCTTCAACACGTCGCACCCTGCTAGTCTTCATTTGTCCACCCCGTTGCCAACCTAGTACCCTCCTCTTCTTAAACACCCTATTGTCCTCCCTTTACTACCTCCCCCTTGACTTCCCTTCATCTCTTATATCTTAGACCTCACCTTGTCCTACCCTTCACACCTGCCCCCTTTGACTTCCCCTTCCCCTTTCCTGACACCAGCCCCACCCTCTATTCCATAAGTCTTGTTGTGACTGGACAGGTATTGTTTATATTGTAAATACTGATTTGTATTATTCTGTAAATATTTTTTGATCTTACCATATCAGTGTTGTATTTCAGTTTTTGAGGTCTACTGTACTGTTAGCCACATTGTGTGCTCTGTTATTTATGCCTAGCTCGTATTTGCTCTACATGGACTATTTCCTCATTGTTTTACGGCAACATTTAGCGTATGTGTTTTTATGACCTACCCAGGTCTACCTTACAAATGAGTCTGACTCAATGGTGTTTTGCCTGGTAAAATAAAGATGACTGAGTAATTGATTGAATGGCAGTACAAACAAAAAAACCTTTCTCTGAGTCTCTCTCTCAACAAAACATTGTTCTCTTTATATGAGATGTCTTTCCCTGGCAGTTTAAAGCAGCAGTTCGAGTTAATAAAAATGTTATTTTTCCAGTAGTTATGTCAAACAAACCCCGTAGCTGATAAAACTTGAATAATTTGCATTTAGTTTTTTTTCTTTATATTCTTTATTTTTTCTGACAGTTTAGCACAGACCCTTGCCAGGAGTGCCATGCTGGATTCTAAGGGAAATGGGGTGGTATCATTCTCTCACTGGTTATTTTGTCTGAGGCAACACCCCTTCCTTTGACTGTTGAGTTTTTATAGGACAAGCAATATAAACAAAGGATGAAGGGAGGCAGTATAGTACAGCAGTTTAAGGCTCTGAGCGGCAAATCTGGAGACCTGGGTTTGAATCCCACAGGCCCCACTTGCATACTGTGTGACCCAGAGCAAGTCACTTAACTTCCCTGTGCTCCCAGATTGCACTTGTAAACAAGCTTTGAGCATTGTGTGACACTCCTGGTTAAACAATTGAAAAAAAAACAGGAAATGGCATGGGGGCTGCTGTATTTCCTGTGGTTCTACACATTTATTTATTTATTGAAATTTTGGATAACACCTTTGAGAACAAGCTCATTTCATATGTTCCACTTCAGACAAACAATACATATTGTAAAGGTATGAGATGGAGAACAAACAAAACAAGGAATTATACAATACATTACAAGAGTGTATAACTAGAGAAGCTCCAATACATGTGGCATTGTACAATGTATGCCATGGTGCATATTTGATTAAAACCTGGATTTCAAAGGGTCATATTAGAAGGGGTGGGGTCTTATGAAATGACCCTTTACTGGAAAATGAGAACAGACTCAGCCTAATATCTAATAATCAACAAGGTAAGGTATGGCATCAGTCCGAGGGCCTCGTCAGAGGTGAGAAGGTATGGGACAAACCATTTTAAAGTGAGCAAGGGAGCTCAGGAGATATAACAGGGGAGGGGTTTGGGGAAAGCCATAGAGGGGTGAGGTGAAAGAGTCGAAGGGATCGAGAGGAAATGTGAAGGAGAATGATTAGCAAATTAGAATAGTTATTTACATGCTGAGAACAGTTATGCATTAGGTCAGGATAGCATATGGTTAGAATAAGTGCTGGTCACAAGAAGGAGGGTTATTGGAAGCAGTCACAACTGGCATCAGCAACTAGCTGTTGTTTAAGTTTAACCTTGAAGGAGACCAAGGTTGATGCTGAAGTGATGTCATGGTGCAGCGAGTTCATCGATAGCGGGGCATGGTAGGCAAAGGACCTTTGTCCCAGAGAAGTGCGACAGCAGGTTATATTAAAAATCTGGCTAGTAGAGATTCTGGTACAATGATGGTTGATAGTGGGGGTGATAAGCTTTTGCACTCCTGGGGTCATTTTGCCTAAGCTTACTTTTTTGGACAGTAAACATGTTTAGCACATGAGTCTACCTTTGAATTGGAGCCAGTTAGCCTGAGGATACATGTCGCAGGTATGGGACAGATGGACTGAGACGGTAAGGAGCCAGCATGCTTTGCTGAGTGCAACTATACTGCGGTGAAGAGTTGTTTCAGTAGCTGATCCATAGATTGGCAAGCCATAATCAATAAGCAAGACAAGAGAGCTTTAAATGGCCAGGTTAAGAGCCTCTGGGGTCAAACATTCCTTATGCCTATAAAGTAGCCCACTGCGGGTGTTAACAACCTTAGCAATGTTGTCAATGTGATAGGCATAGGTCATCGTACTGTCAGTAGTAATCCCCAGATATTTAAAGAGCTGAACTAGCTCCAGGAGAGAGTCCTCTTTGTTGGTGATAGAAAGAGGGTAAGTTATGTGCCTATTTTAGGAGCTGGAGAACAGCATAGTTTTAGTCTTGTTGTAATTCATAACTAACATGTGCTTATGGAACCATCTTTCTAGGACTATGACATTACTCTGTAGCCTGGATTCAAGAACCTTAGGGTCTGGATTACTGGCAAATAGGACAGCATCATCAGCATATAAAAGGATGTGACCCTGACAGGAGTAAGGAAGGTTGTTGAGGAAAATGCTAAATAAAAGAAGGCCCAAGACTTACCCTTGAAGAACTCCACATAGAACAGGTCTGCTATCTGAGAGGGTGTTACCAATCTTCACCTGCTGTGTACGGTTGTGCAGCTAACTTTCAAACCAGGCTACACTGGCACAAGCTAGGCCAATGGTGGTAAGCTGTTCAACAAGGAGGGCATGATTCACTGTGTTGAAAGCTTTGGTTAAAACAATAAAAGCAGGACTGACCAGGTAACTAAGTGACATGTTAATAATAAGTGTTAGAGGTGACTGAATTTCATCCAGCGTAAGGGCTACAAACATAAGATCCAGGGTGTCACCACTAAATCTTGATTTCCCTAATACCTTGAATTGGTAATTTCTGGCTTCATGGGCTGAGAGGGTTTTGGAGTAGAAAGGAGGATGAGAAGGGTGCTGAGTCTCTTTCCCAGAGTAGTAACTTGTGAGGGGGTGAAAGAAGTAGCCAGGTGGCAGGACACCACTCAGGTCCATGAAGGCATTATTAAAAGTGTTAGCAATAAGTTTGGGGTCAAGTGAGGGTAAACCATTAATATTAAGCATGGTAGGGGCAGATCTGAGGTCTCTCCCAGTGACCTCTTTAAGGTTAGTTCAAAATTTTCTGCCATCATTCCAGGTCTGAGAGAGCACTTCCTTATAGTATTGATTTTTAGCTGCACGAATAGCCCTCGTGCAGTTGTTTCTAGCCACTTTGTACCTCTGGATGATGGCCTGGTTATGCAGAGACCTAGACCTGTGCCATAGATGTCCCCTGGCATTCAGAAGCTGTAGAAGGTCCAGAGAAAACCAGGGATTACAGCGGCCTTTGAGTTTATACTTTTTATGGGGGGGGGGTGCCTATCACATATAGCATTGAACTGAAGAATGAATTGGTCGAGGGCAATGTCAACATTGTTAGTTATGTAAACCATTGACCAGTCCTGATTGTGCAGGTCAGCTTTTAGTGATTCAAGATGCCCACAGATGAGTACCCTGGTGGTAATTGTTCTAGCAGGTGGTTTAGAGAATTTGTTCACCCAATGAAACAAGACTAGAGAGTGGTCACCGAAGGCATCTGGGAGTGCAGTTGTGTCCGCTATATGATCAGGGTGGTTAGAGAGCACCCAGTCCAGTAAGGTACCTCTCCCAGTTTTATAGTTGATTCTAGTGGGGGACTTGACTAGCTGGGTGAGGTGAACTGCTGAAACTGTATTTTTGAAAAGGCTTGTGTCAGGAAAGAACCAACAGATATTGAAATCTCCTAACATGATAATTTCCTAATTAAGACTCAGAGAGCCAAAACACTCCAGGAGTGAATCAAAGCAGGAGGCCATCTGTCTGGGAGGAATATTGATTGAAAACACAGTGAGAGTTTTATTGTGTGCACCTAGAAGCACTTTTATGGCAAGGGCTTGCATATGGTCTTCAGTTTTGGGCAGAGTTAGGGTGAGACCTTGAAGGTTGTTTCGAAGGTAGATTGCACAACCACCCCCATGCTTGGAGAGATTATCTTTTCTAAAGACTGTGTAGCCTGGGATGGAAATTGAAGCATCCGCTACTTTTGGAGAATGCCATGTTTCTATGATTGCAAGGATGTCTGGGTTATGTTGTAAGATCCATGCATTCAGTATGTCCATTTTGGGGACGAGGCTGCACATATTAAGTGAGGCAATTTTAAGTGACCCAGTAGATGACTGTGGGTATGTCGTAAGTTGTGGAGGGCCAGGGTTGGGGTGAATATTGCCAGAGAGCAGCAGCAACAGTAAGGCCAGTCTACACAGATATTCCTTTAACTGCTTGTTGCTGAGTTTGTGAAGCTTCCTCTGAGTTGAGCACGCTTTACAGTTGGCTTGTAAGTTGGAGATCCCAGAGAGGAGTGCCAAAGGGGGTAACCAGCTAGGACAATGAAATGGCAACCGTCAGTCACCAGGGGAATGCAGGTTCCATGGCACAGTAAGAGAGTCACAGCATTGGGATAAGGTGACAGTACTATAAACATATAAATGATTATTATCCAATGTTGACAAGGTATATGTTAGAAATTTATCACAGGCAAGGTCAGATAGGGTCAATAGAAAGAGCAATATAATGGCTCAAGGAAATAGAGCCATTATAAGAGCCATTATAATACCAAGGAGTGCAGCAGTAAAGGCACATGCAAGGTCCCAAGCACAGTGTAAGGTTTATTATACAGGTGGATCTTATTTTGTGCGTGTTTTTTTTTTCTTCTGAGTACAATATGCTAAAAGTGAGAAACAAGGGAAGGGATAACGGTGATTAGAACAGGAAAAAGTCAAAGGCAAGTTGGAAAAGTGGGTTGGGGAATTAGTAGGAAAAATAATATGCCTCTAGTGGTAGATCAGTATAAACTGCAAATGGGAAAATGGGCGAAAAAAACTCACTCAAAACTTAAATCAACTCTAAGAAATCTCTACATCAGACTAAAAATTACTTAAAGTGAGAAATCAAAACATTTCAAGCAGAGGTCAGTCCTAGCATTAATTTCATTGGCAGCAGTTCCTAGAGGACTTCTGTATTGCTGCACATAGTGTGAGGAACACTGGCAAACAGGAGCAAGTGAGATTCCTCCAGGGGTAGATGCCAAAATTCTGAGTTCCAACCCATACCTTGCCTGGAGGGTGAGCTTTGGGCAGATTTGCCTTAGGCAGGTTATCAAACAGCAGAATGCAGTTTGCTTGAGAGGAAACAGCCCGAAAGGGCACAGTAGTCACTGGGGAGAGAAGGTGAGGGACGAAAGTAAATAGCAGGCTTGGAGGGGAGGGCAGTCAGAAAACAAAAGAGAAATGAACAGGTTGGGAGGGGTTGAGAATTAAACAGAGATAGTTTAAGCAGGGATGTCCTGAAGCAAATTGGGGGTTGGGGAGGACACTGCAGTATGCACAACAGGAGAGAGCAGTAGCCTCACTACAGTTGTGGAAGGGGCTCTGATTAACACTGGGGAACAGAGCTGACAATTGAACAAAGAGAGAATAGGCAGGGAGGTTCTGAAGCAAGTTTGGAGGAGCACTGCAGCAGCCTCTGTGGGACACAGAGGTCAAGGGTGCAGTCCACAGACTCACAGCTCTAAGAGAAGGGGCACAGGGCTCAGGGCAGATAGCATCACCCTACCTTAAAAACCTCTCTTGAAACTTAAATCAACTCTAAGAAATCTCTACATCAGATTAAAAATTGTATTAAAATCAAGGGAAACAGTTATCAGAAAACAGTAGTAAACAGCAAAATCTGACTTGTTAAGCTACCAGGCAGCACAAAAACCTGATGAACACTTCCTGGTTAACTAGTACTGCTGCTTTAACCTCTGCATCCTGCTTGTGCAAGTTTCATCTCCTGTTTTTCACAAAAAGCAGCAAGATTTTTTTTGCTGACCTTCTGTGACCAGCCTGAAGAGTACATTAGACTTCTGAACAGGTGCAACCAATTAAGACATGCTGTCCCGGGGCTGATTTCCTGCTGCTTCATCTGTAAACAAGCTTGTGACTGTCAAAAGGTTTCTCAAGGTCATCCTCCTGTGTTACGGACTGCTAACTTCTCTAACAAACCCAAGTAGATTTCTGCACTCATTTCAACAATTTGATAATATACATTTGCAAACCAAGGGATCTCAGTTTCACATAAAGATTCACATGTATTGTTTTAACCACAAAGAAGCAAGGAGAGAAAGAAAGAATAGAAACAGTAAGCGAAGAAGGTGAGATAACAGGGGGAAATAGTGGAACCATCAGAATGGCCAATCCCTAAGTGTCACGAGAAAATCTGATATGTGAATTCAGATAGGCAACAGATAGACAAATGACAAAAAATAGGAGAGGACAGTCTAGATCCTTACTTTTAACTCTCTCTGCATAACAAATGGGACAGAGTCTTATCCCAACTCTGTCATAACCTCCTGTGACCAGTAGGGGGCTAGAGATTGTGATCTTAATCTGGTGACTAGTGCCTGGCTGACATATTGGAACATATGTTTAGTGCTTGAAAAGTGGTATAACATGTTCCAATATACCACTGGTTTACTCCAAACACTAATTTGTTCCTGGAGCAAATATTTAGTGGGCCCTAATCTGGACCTACAAATATCCTTGTCTTTTGCCTTGCAGTTCATTGGTCTCGAAGAGACTTAGTGTCCTTTTCCTTAGTGTGATCTCTAGCAGTTTACCTATAATGGGTGTTAGGCTGATAGTGCTGCAGGTCCATGGATCATCCCTGCTTCTGTTTCTGCGCAGGGAACTACATCTGCCATACTCTAGTCCCTGGTTACTATACCTGTCTCCAGTTTGCCATTCATTAGTTCAGCTTCTGGTTCAGCTAGAATCTGCCCCATCTCTTTAAGCACAAGGGAATCCAGGCACATGGACGTACCCACTTCAAGTGTGTGCAAGCCCTCCAGTACATTTGAACTGGAATAGGATCCACATTGACCCCCCCCCACCCAGATGGCAAAGTCAAGCATTGGTTCCCATCCCCCACTGTGAACACTGAACAGAAATATTTGTCCATTATGCCCTCCTTACTATTACGCTCCTCTTCCCTCTCCTCTTCTTGCTTCATCTTGACTATTCCTTCCCTGTTCTTTCTCTTCCTCTGCTCCTTTATGAACCAAAAGAAGGTCTTATCTCCCCTCTTTGTACCTTCATCAATTCTCAGTTCCATGTCAGCTTTAGCCCTCTTCACTATCCTGTTGGCCTCTTTCATCCTGATGTAAAACTTCAACCTATCCCCTCTGCTTGGCTGCTTCTGTATTTTTTAATACCCCTTTCATAGTGTTTATGACCTACCCTACTTCCCTTGTTAACCATAACTATTTTACCCCTCTTATTCATGCCAATTACTCTTACATTATATAGATATCTGTGACCCTTATAATTCCATTTTGTATCAATTCCCATCAAGCTTCCATCCCCTCAGTCACTTATACCCCCTCAAGTTTCCAATGTAACAGCATGTCCCAAAATAAGCCCTCCTAAAGGTCAAGACTTTAATCTGGGACCGATTTCTCTCTGCCTCAAATTTGCCACTGAACCAAACTGCCTGATGGTCACTGGTTCCCACTGTGTCCAGCACCATCACATCCCCTGCACTGTTGCTGTTGGTTAGTACTAAGTGTAGAAAGGTTGCCTCTGTGTTTTATACTAGGAAGGTGCCCTGAATGATTCTATTAGCTGTTGGCTTCTTACACTCACTGTTACTGGGATCCTCCAGTCCATGTCTGGCATGTTGAAGTCCCCCAGTAGTAGCATTTCCCCCAAGCCCTGCTGTTCTTTTCATCTCCTTCCATAATTCCCCATCTGCTTTCTCCTTTTGTTTATTTATTTATTTATTTTATGTAGTGTTTTGTGACTAGGCAGGGTGCACTAGTCAGACAGTTGCCTATTTTCAGGCATGACCCAGGAGAGTACATCAGCAATGATAATACAAGATTGACAAAATACAAGGCAGGGTTTACACATGAAAACATACAGAGTAACGATAATCACTAATTTATTAGAAGGGCACGAAGATACATACAATTAACAATGTGTAAGAGAGGTACAATATGTTTTTACTGAAATGTCACTGAAGAGTGAGCAAAGTAGTCATTGTATGTTTTGGCAAGTGGTAGCACAGTGTTGGGGGTAGAATAGACACATTGGGTGCGTTGCATAAGATAATCATAGAAATGTTGACTAAAGGTGCCAGCTATTTGATCCTGTCACACAGATGGAGGAATGCTATTCCACAGCTTAGGGGCAGTAGAGGAGAAGGATATCTCACCATATCTGGTGTGTGATCTGGGAATAGTCAATTGATTAGTGTCCGAAGATGTAAGCGAGTAGCGACTAGCGCAGGGTGAAAAGTATGAGGTGTAGGATAGAGGCTTTCTGTTATTTAATGTACTATGGACAATTTTCCCTAGAGTAAGGTCAATTAGGACTAAAGGGGAGAGACAACCTAGCTTGCTGTACAGGAGACAGTCATGAGTAAGGAGACTGCATCTGAAAGCGAAGCAGCATATATTGTTGTAACCCATTGTTCATTTGCACATGAGGGTATTAAAAGCATTGACAAAGACTGGAAGGCCATATGTGAGTTTAGGGAGCAATAGAGTGCACGCAATAGTGTCCCTAGCAGTAGGGGGGAGATTTTTGCAGGCATGATAGGCAATACTGAAACTAGAGTTTGCAGTCTTAATGTGGAGGAGATGTGGAGAGTGAAGCCCAAGGAGGAGTCCGAGTGATTCCTAAGTTTTTAAAGGATATGACTGTGTCAAGAGGAGAACCTGTTGCACAGGACCCTAAGAGGGAAGTGTTTATATTATGCAATCAAGGAGGTGTCCCAAACAGCATTGTTTGGGATGTGAGGTTCATTAGTAGTTTATTATCAGTGAGCCAGAACTGGACTACCTGGAGATCAGAAGATAGAGCTTTGTTAATCCTGTTTGTATCTGTGGTGGAACTGATTAACACTAAATCATCAGCATAAAGGAGAGGGGTGTTATGCTGGAAGAAATGATAGAGTTTATGTACAGGGAGAAAAGTAGTGGTCCAAGGACTGAACCTCGGGAGATGCCTTGGGCAGTAGGGATTGGTCATCGGAGGTGGAGCTTATCTTAACCCTTTGTATCCTGTTTACAAGGTAACTAGTGTTGTGTGAAATAGGAATATTTCACTGAGTGAAATATTTCATGTAATTAATGCATCACGTGAAATATTTCACTTGGCGAAATGCAAAATTTCGCCTGGGGTTGTGAGCGAAATTTTGCCCCCAAGCTGGTGAAATTTCACCACTGCTGGTGGAATTATGCCACTCATGGGTGAAATTTTGCCTCCTTGAAGGTGAAATTTTGCCATCTATGCTGGACTGGTGGACTGCCGAAATTGCAGGCGAAATTGTGAAATTTCACTGCAGTTATGCGAAACATTTCGCACAGCAAAATTAGCGATTTCACTGGCGAAATTTAATTTCATTGCATCCCTAAAGGTAACTGGCAAACCAGGGTAGGGCATATTCTACAATCTCTACGGAGCTTAGTTTGCTTATGAGTATCTGGTGGTTTACCATATCAAAGGCCTTAGTCAGTTCTAAGAATACATCACCAGTGTATTCTCCATTGTCAAGGGAGGTGTAAATTGTATTTGTTAAAGTGAGTAGCACAGTAGATGTTCTGTGGTGTTTTCAGAAGCTGTGCTGAGTGGGGCAGAGTAGGTTATATCTATCCAGGTATGTAGTAAGTTGTGTGGCAACAATTTTTTCAAGCATTTTGCTTAGGGCAAGTAGAATGGCGATGGGTCTGTAATTGGATATGATTTTGTTGTTGCCTTTCTTGAAAACAAGGACTATGTTTACTTGTTTCCGGACAGTGGGGACAGAGGAGGTTGAGAGGGAGAGATTAAAAATTCTGGTTAGAGGGATCACCTATTTGTGGCAAGTTTGATTAATTTGGGCTCCAGTCCATTTGGACCTGCCAATTTGGATTCCGGGATCAACCTAAGTAGGTTTAAGGACGTCCTTAATGGAGACCTTTTTAAATAAGAAGGGAGGAGGGTTTGTTCTGCCTGAAGTGATGGTGGTGGGGACAGACCATCTGTGTGCCTGTTTAACATCTCAACGGTTGGGAAGAGATCAGTGAATAGTTTATTGAAGGCATTAGAGATGGTAAGAGGATTGTTACAATTTACCCCATCAACATTAAAGTCTGTGGGGTTGGAGTATCCAAGGGCTTGTTTAAGATGACTCCAAAATTGGTGAGGGTTGTTGTGTGAAGAGGCCAGTCGAGTTTTGTAATAGCTGCTTTTGCTCTGCCGAAAGGCTTGCTTACATTTATTTCTCGGGGCCCTGTAAGCAGCCTAGTCAGTTTGGGTGTTGGATGTTTTGAAGGAGACCCAGCATTTGTCTCTTTCCCTCATAAGAGACAGGAGGGGTGAGCCACGTGGGGTTTTGACCTCTAATTCTCCCGGTGGTGAGGGGAACGTCTTTGTTCTGGTGCATTAGGAATATGGTGTTAAAGTGGGATACAGCCTTGTTGACATCAGAGGTTGCCCAGAGGGCAGACCAATCTTGATTGGCCAGTTCAGTTTTAAATTTGTGTTGGGTCTAGGACAGAGAAATTTTTAAACTGGAATGATGCAGGGTGGTGCTTTGTGCACTTGGTGTGCCATACACAGAAAACTGGTGAGTGGTCACTTAAGGAATCCAGAAGGACACCAGAGCAGGTTATTTTGTCAGTATCAGGGACAAGAATCCAGTCAATGAGGGTAGCAGGAGTAGCATTATTGGATAGTCTGGTTGTTTGGGAGATAATTTGGGTAAGCAGTAACTTGTGTAGTGTAGATTTAGCTCTACCAGACCAATTGATATTGAAGTCACCAAGGATCACATGGTCATTGTTACGTACGATGGGGCCGACTATGTCTATAAGGGAAGGGAGCCCTTGGTGACTCATGGTTGGTGGTAGGTATACACAGAGGATGTGCAGTTTCTTAGAGCTGCTTATGGTTAGTATGCAATGGCACACTTCAAAGGTGGCATCAGTGGGAATTTGGGGAAGTGTAGGAGTAGACACATGGTGGTGGGACTTGAAGTAGATCACGGTACCGCCTCCCCTTTTGGGAGGGGGTCTGTCTTTTCTAATAAAGCTGTAGCCAGTTATGTTGCAGAGGTTATCAAGGACCGAGGGCTTGAGACAGATCTCAGATATGCACAAGATGTCTGGCTGGTGGTGGAAGGTCCATGCTGTAAGCTCAGTCAGATTATGGAGAAGGCTGTTAGCATTTAAGTGAACTATTTTAAGCCCCTTCCCTCCTTGCCATGGTGGGAAGGATAGATGAGTAGTGGTCAGAGCTGTTCCAGGGTTGAGTTCAATGTCACCAGTAGCTAGCAGTAGCAGGTATGTCCATAAGATTAGAAGGATAAATCTTAGCCATTTAAGAAATTGTGTCTGGGCAGAGAGTGCCCAGAAACTCTTGTTTTGTACTGCTACAGTAAGTGCCATGCTTTTGGAGTTAGAAGGCCCAGGGCATATGGGGGTTGGTGTGGGCATATTAGAGTATTGAAGATGCTATAGTCAGTTAGGGAAAGGGGCAGATTGCAAGAGGTGTGAGCTCAGGTATAGTATTGATTAGACAGATTGCAGCAAGGAGGATTGTCAGGGAGAGAGTGGCAGTCCATGAGAGGGGAGGATGTAGGGACAGAGCCATTTAAGGAAAAATAGAGGCTCGACGATTGAGCAAATTCAGGGACCAGTGGAGTATTAGGCAGCAGCCACCAATTTGGAAGTATATAACACGGATGGTGGAGCACCATATTTGTAGGTAGCATGTCAGTAGGCACTGTTGTGGAGCTTAGAACAAGTTCCAACCAGCAGGGTATTACTTTTGAGATGGTGGACTATAAACTAAACAGAAGAATGCTGCACTCCAAAAAAGAAGTAAGGCTGTCCACACACAAAGGCTCAGTGCTGCTTTACTATATTTCAGGGTCAAGGCAAAATACATATCACTTAACAGCATGATAAATATAGCACAGACGGCTGCCATTCACTCATAGAGGAGAAAATTGCCCCAGTGCTTCGCCAAGAAGGCTTCATCAGGGGCAGAGACTTACAGTTATAACAATCCTTTTCAAGTCCTCCTGGTGACATCATCAAATAAGTGACCAGTCACAACACATAAAGTGCAACATACAGAATTCGCATGTGAAAACCATATAAAAAATTCAAGGAAAATTGACAATAGCAGGTTATACTGGCTAGTCCATCCATGGATTTACAACACTACCAGTAATAAGCTACCAGTTAAAAATTTGAAGTCCAGTGCTATTCCGTTTGTTACTATTTGATGGATCATGTGGGGGGGGGGGGTGAAAACTCACATTGCAGTCTTGTAGGCAGACAGTCTCAACCAGAAAGGGTTTCAAATCCCAGTATTCATTGAGGCCTTTTGGGTTAACTGTTTGAAGCTTGAATGTTCAAAAACATTCTCTCCTTAGCAGTAGGTTAAGTCTGCTCCCTCACATGTTTTGGAGCTTTGACATTTTCCAACTCCATAAATCTAAGATGTCTGGGATCTGCATTGTGTTGTTCCATGAAGTGACTGCCCACCGGGGTATCCATCCTTCTATTTGCTATTGATCGCACATGTTCTTGGATCCTTTCTTTTAACATCCTGTTTGTTCTTCCCACATAACACAGTCCACAAGGGCACCATAAAACATAAACAACAAAGTCAGTGGTGCACAAAATGAAATCCTTGATTTAAAACTCCTGATTCACACTCTGGCATTAAAGTGAGTTAGCCTGCACACTACACTGACAAACACTGCATCTATGACATTTGCAGTACTTTTTAGGGTAGTTCAACAGCCAGTATGTTCAACTTCCACCAAGTGCAGAGTACAGACTGTGTGCAAGCTTATCCCTTAAACTAGTTTTTTCTTTTTTTTTTACTGTATCTCTCGGAGATTGGCCTGCCATTGTAGCTACTGTGCTATCACTGTGGAGAATGCACCAATTCTGCTAGATAATGTTACCTATTTGGCCTGCTATGTTACTGTATACCACTGAAAATCTAATGGGACCCAAATCACTTGCAGATCTTCTAGTCTTTTGTCTTTATTCCAACAGTGACTCGCTGTTTTTCTGCCTGACATCACCTTTCCCAAGGAAATGCACGAAATAGTAACAAGTGAATAGTGGGAGGCTTCAAAATTGTAAATGTTAGGTGATCATTGGTTGTGTTGTAAGTCCACGGACTAGTTGGTAATTTAATAGACCCTCCTCTTTTGGGTATGCTGACTCTGCGGCGACACCATTACAGCTAACACATCGATGCCGACAACATTGACAGTTCACTGTAATGGTCCGCCCCAGACCCCGGCACTCTGTCTTCAAGTCCTGCACCCCCTCCCTGAATCAACTCCGACTCGTAGTTGGAATCTTATAGTTCAGGAGGAGTGCGGGGGGGGGCAGAGGCCCCTGCTTGGGTGGTTCGGGGGGGGCAAAGCCCCCCGATAGAAAAAATGCCAGGGTCTCCTGCCAGATTTATGTTGGCTGCAACTTGCGGTCGACATAAATCCATCGCTGAGATGTTGATCGACAACATAGTTGTTGAACCAGCATCACAGAGCCCCTCTTTTGTGCCCCACCACCCCAGCAATGTGAGTTTGCAATGATCATTTTCCTAAAGGGATTTTTCTGTGCAATTTAAAAGTTCAATAACATATATCAGACAATGTATACATAAATCATGTCTTACTGTGTCTCATTTTTGTCCTTTTTTTTCCACTTTTTACAGATTGTTTCCAGCTCTGGACTGCTGTCTCTCCTGTCTCTGAATGCCACCACTAGTTGGAAAGGCATCTCCTGTAGATCACCAAACTCTGAGGCTTCTCCAAGTAAATGGGGTTGATCACAGGACTAGTAAAGGCATTTTTGCTGGTATTGCTTCTATCTACTGACTGAATAAACAATGAAATGTTTTGAACAGGAGACAGTATGCAGTCTGTTACCAGATAGAACCATAGAAGTTCACAGCAGATAAGGACAGTGTGGCCCACTTAGTCTAATGCAATATTGCAGACCTTAGTTGATCGGCAACGTGCCCTCTTCCCCATTGAGGGAGTACTCTTATGTCTATCACATGCATTCTTAAATTCCCCTACCATTTTTGCTCCCACCACCTCCACAGGGAAGCTTATCCAAGCATCCACTACTCTTTCTTTGATAAAGTACTTCTTCATATTACCCCTGAGCATACCCACCTCTAGCCTCATATTTTGCCCCTTGTTCTTGTACACCTTCTTTTCTGAAAGATGCTACCCTCCTGTACCTTGTTTATACTCCTGTGGTACCTGAATGTCTCTATCATATCTCCTCTCTTTTTCCTCTTCACCAGGAAACACATACTGAGGTCCTCTTGTCTTTCCTCATGTGACTTTTGGTAGTCCTTGCACCATGTTTGTTGCCCTTCTCTGGACTACCTCTATTTTGTCTATGTTCTTCCAGAAATACAACCATCAGAATGGGACACAGTATTCAAGATGAGGTCTCACTAGTGATCTGTACAGTGACATAACTACCTTATTTTTAGAGCTGCAGTGGGTGGAGCCCTGCAGTTTATTTCTTTGCTTTCTGAAAAAGGGCTCTGCATTCTATGCATTCTTTCCAACTGAACAGCCTGTTAGACATGCACCACAGTCACCGCCGTGTCAGTAGAGCAGCCTGCTTGTTGTCTCTATCAGCAGCACCACTGCACTTTTACTTAAAGGGACATTGTCAGGTATTGTAATCAGTTTTATGTCCTCTCTGTTTTTTTGGGTCCGGAAACAATTTCTTACCTGAGCTGCAAGATGCAATGTACTTGTTGTAGAGGAAAACTTTCATTTCTACAGAACATGAATTTCTCTCAGTCTGCCTGGTTCTATGCCATGCATGCCTGCTCCTGCATCCTCAGAAGTCATACGGGTTGACAGCTGCCAAACTCGTGCATGAACAAGTTCAACAATTTTTGTGGCACTTGAAAAAAATAGCTGGAAAGAACACTGGATTTGATTTCTGTAATATTTTTACTTTTGTGAACCGAGGGCTATTTCATAACTAACAGCTTGAAAAGTAAAACAGGACCCTGCACCTGCACTTCATCACTGGTGTCAGTGTGCATGCGCAGAGTCCCATTTTTTTAGTTATGAAACAGCCCTCGGTTTGCAAAACTAAAAATATTGCTGTTTGTATTTTCTTTTTAAATTCGAGATCCCCCCCAACCTGAACCTTTCTCTCAGCACCCACCACTCCACATACTCCCAGAAACATTAGAGAGATACTGGGGGTGCCCAACTCCCCAGTGTCATGACTATAATGCAGCCCACCACCCAACACCATATGTTTTTCTGCCCCCCCAAGAAATATCACAGTGACATAGGGGGTGTCCAATCCCCCAGTGTTGTGAACAAATCCTTGGTCCATTTTACCCCCCAAAACATCACAGTGACACTGGGGGTGCCAATGCCCCCAGTGTCAGAAACAAATCCTCCATTAGTTTTACCCCCCAGAAACATCACAGCGACACTGGGGGTGCCCAGTTCCCCAGTGCTGGGAAAAAATCCTGTGTGTGTATTTTTTTCTGTTCCCTGTAAAGAAAAAAACATCCATCAATGTTTTTTGCATTTTTTTGTACCTGTAAAAAGAAAACCGTCCATTAATGTCTTTTGCCCATTTTTTTGTCCACCCCCAGAAACATAAGAGCAACACTTAGGGTGCCCAACCCCACAGTGTCATGATCAGAATACAGCCCACCATGCCACATTATATATTTTTCTGCCAGCACCCCCCTGAAGTATCACAGCGACACTGGGGGGTGCCCAATCCCCCAGTGTCATAACAAATCCTAGGTCCATTTAACCCACCCCCTCCCCAAACATCACAGTGACACTGGGGGTGCCAAATCCCCCAGTGTCAGGAACAAATCCTCGGTCCCTTTTATCCTCCCCTCCCCCGAACAGCACAGTGACACTGGGGTGCCTACTCCCTCAGTGTCAGGAACAAATCCTCAGTCCATTTTTTGTCTTTCCTGTAAAGAGAAAAATGTCCATCGATGACCACAGACACAGTTTTACTCTTTAAAGTTGGATCGCAAACTGAGGAAACTGGTATACTGTTTAATGTATTTCAATGGGGTTTTGAACTTAGAGCCATAACTTGGCCATTTTTGCCCCAAATTTTCAAATTGCTTTCTTTGGGACTCCACCTCATGAAGTGTTGCACTATCTATCATTAGGCAGATCAGTCCCAAAAGGTGATTTTGTGGTCCCTGTGCAAAATCACCTTTTGGGCAGGAGTTGAAACTTTTCTCTGTCCTTGTTCATGCATTGGGGTCATAAGAAGGTCATGTTGAAAATTTGGTGTAAAAATATTAAAAAAACCAAAAAGGTATGACCCTCATTTAATTTTGTGAATGCAGGCTCATAACTTTAGTAATTTTCAGTATTTTTCCCCAAAATTCACAACATAGCTATATCTTTACAGCACCTCATGAATGTGACAGCTGCCATTTTTTAAATCCTGACCACATTTTTTTTTTACATTCTGAAAGATTATTTTGCAGTCCCTGCACAAAGTCACCTTTAGGCCAGGAGTTGAACATTTTCTCTGTTCTTCTTCATGAGGTACGGTCATAACAAGGCTATGTTGTAAATTTGGTGAAAAAATATTTCAACACAACACATTTCTGAGCCAACATTACATTTTGTGAATGCAGACTTCTAACTTTGATAAATGTCAATATTTTTATCCCAAATTCTTCACTTGCAGCCTTATCAGCTCTGGCCAGATTTTAATTCTGCTGGTGATTCCTCTTCCTGTGCACTGTAGCATCCCACTAACTCTCCATACTGCCTTCTCACATTGTTTAGTTACATTTAGGTCATCAGATATGATTATGCTCCAGGTTCCTTTCTTGACTGGTGACCATCAGTACCTCTCACCCCATTTTGTACTCCTCCCTTGGATTTCAGTGTCCCAAATGCATGATTTTGCACTACTTTGCATTGAATCTTAGAGGCTGCACTCTTGACCACTCCTCAAGCATGTTTAGGTCCTTTCACTTTCCCCCCACCCCTCAGAGTGTCGACCCTGTTGCAGATCTTAGTGTCATCTACAAAGAGGCTTACTTTCCCCTCCAGTCCCTCTGCAGTGTTGCTTATGAAGACATTAATGAAGACTGGCCCCAGCATGGGTCCCTGTGGCACCTCATTGGTCACCCCCCTCCTCAGATTGAATGCTATTAACCATCACCCTTTGTGTCCTTTCACTCATCCAGTTTCTGATCCAGTTTATGACCTTGAGGCCCACTCCCAGGCTGCCCAACCTGTTTACCAACCTCCTGTGTGGGACACTGTTGATGGCCTTGCTGAAATCTAGGAAGGCCACAACCATCACCCCTTCCTAATTTACTCCCCCAGTCACCAATTCAAAGAAATCTATCAGATGTGTTTGACAAGACCTTCCCACTGTTAATCCATGCTGCCTCATATCCTGTGCTCCACTGGATTCAAGCAATATCACAATCCTTTCCTTTAGAAGTGACTCCATTAATTTCCCCACCACTGAGGTCAGACTGACTGGCCTGTAGCTGCCAGCCTCCTCCTGATTCCCACTTTTGTGGAAAAGGACTACATTTGCGCTACTCCAGTCCCCAGGAACCACCCCATCACTATGGATTTGTTGACTAGGGCTGTTAGTGGTACTGCCAGGACTTCTCTAAGTTCTTTTAATATTCTGGGGTGTATCCCATCCAGTCTTATAGCATTGTGCCTTTTCAGATTCTCAAGTTCTTTTAGGACTCTTTCTTCCATAAATGGACTGGTGTCCACCTCTCTCTCACTGGTGCTTCTATCCCCCTATAGTGGTCATTCTTCTTCCCCTTCTTCTGTGAATATTGAACAAAAATATTTGTTCAAGATTGTTGCTTTTTCTAGGTCCTGCTCCACACACACACACACACACTCCTTTTTTAACCTCACAATCCTGTTCCTGGTCTTTTTTCTTTCACTAATGTACTGAAAAAGGTCTCATCTCCTTTCTTAATTGTCTGGGCTAATTTTCCTCCATTTGTGCCTTTGTGCTCCTAACTGCTTTCCCCGACTCCCTCTCCTTTCCAGATACAGTTCCCTGTCTTCTTCCCTCTGTGTTTTCTTGTTCCTCCTGAAAGTTAGCCTTTTCTCTGTTACCTTCCCAGCCACATCCTTTGAGAACCATAGTGTTTTTTTCTTCCTCTTTGTTTTGCTTAGTTGCATAGCACAAAGGCTTGTTGCCTCTGCTATGGCTACCTTAAGGTTAGCCCATTGTTTCTCTACACTCCCCCCTTCTTCTTCCCCTGCCAGGGCTTCGTTGAGACATTCAACCATTTTTGCAAAGCTGATCCGTCTGAAATCCAGGACCCTTTCTTTCATGTGGTTAGACTCCTTTATTGTTCTTGCATTGAACCACACTGTAAGATGATCACTGGACCCAAGGTGGATACCCACCAGTATATTGGTGACTCTGTCCCAACTGGTGAGTACAAGCTTCAATACTGCTCCTTCTGTGGTGGATTCTGCCACAGGTTGCTTAGGGCATGTCCCCTGCAGGGCATCCAGGATGCCTCTGCTGGCTGTGGCTGCTGCCTGTGTGCTCCAATCCACATCAAGCAAATTAAAGTCTCCCACTGGAGCACTTCACCTTTGGCTGTCCTTTTGTGGATGGCTTCCACTAGAACCCCATCCATCTCTTTCCCTTGTGCTGAAGGTCTATAGATCACACCAGTGAGAATGGCAATGCCATTTCTGTCTCCAGGGTTACCCACAGTGCTTCCGCTCCCTCCTGCATTTCTTGAACTTCAAGGGCTTCAGTTCCCTCCTTGACGTAGATAGCCACCCCTCCACCACTTTTTCCACCCAATCTTTTCTAAATAGAGTGTAAACCAGTATGGCTATATCCCATTCATGGTTCCCCATGTGCCATGTCTTGGTAACAGTGACACTATACAGCTCTACGTCTGCCATTAAGATCACTAGGTCAGGGATTTTATTTCCCAAGCTGTGGGCATTCATGCACATGGCCTTCCAAGTGTTGCAATCTCCCCTTCTAGTAACTCTCCTCCTATATCCATGTCTTCCCTCCTCTCCCCTCCTGTTTTTATTCCCAGTCTGCCTTATCTCTGCCATTCTGCTTATCTCAGCATTAGGCTTTAGTCGATTTCCCAACCCTAGGGTCTTCCCCACTGACTGCTTCATCCTGTGGGGGGGGGGGTCAGTTAACTTCATCCTGCCTACTTTCACCTTCTCACCTTAGCTAGTTTAAATGCTTGCCACTGAAACATTTAAACCTCTCACTGAGGCTCTAGATTCCCCCTGGATAGATGCAGTCCATCTCACTTGTATAGACCTGCATACCTCCAGGTAGGACCCCAATGCCCAATGAAGCTGAAGATCTCTGTTATGCACCTGTCCTTCAACTATGCATTGACTCTCATGGTGCAGAGTGCCCTGTCCTTACTCTTGTTGTTGACTGGTAGCACCTCAGAAAAGGTTACAATGCATGTCACTTATCTAAGACCCTGCCTCAGCTCCCTAAAGTGCTCCTGCACTGCCATAACCTCATCACCAGCCAGATCATTCATCCCCAGGTGACCAGTAATTTTAGCTCTCCCTCCTGTCCTGCTACCCCTGTGATCCTCTGGATGTGCTTTCCATCCCTCCAAGCTGTGGCACCTGGAAGTCATTTAACCTCCCTCTCTCCTGCTCTATCCACCCCCCAAGTCTACCCAATAACAATAGAATCCCCCACCAGGAGTTGCTTCCTCTTCCTCAGGGGTTCTCTGGCTCCCCTCCCCCCAGTGTCTCCACTGTGCAGGACCCCCACATCCTCCTTTGTCTCCATTGCTGGAGCCTCCTTGGGACAGTCCTGCCCTGCCATTTCAGCATAGGGGATGTGGAGTGGAACCATAGCAGGAATGTGCCTCTTCCCCAACCCCTCACCCTTCCTGAGCCCATCATAGTCCAGCCACCCCTTAGCCTAGACAACCTTTGAGGTAGCGGGGGCAGACTCCGTGGTCCCTGGAGGAAATAAGAGGTCCCCTGAATCCTGGCAAACTCAGTCTGGAGATGAGCAACCTCCTCTCTCAGGCCAGAAAGATGCCTGCAGATGGAACAGCACTGCATCCTCCAGACATCTCCCGGAAGACTGCCAACCCACAGCCACTGCACTGCACCACTCCCATCATGTCTTATTTGTGGTCCCTCTCTTGTCGCTTTGTATGCTTACTCTTTCCTCCCTCTTTTTTTTTCTCCCTACTTTCCTACTGCCTTTGTGTCCTTACAGCTACAGATAGCCTGTTACTGTCAATTTTACTTGAAATTTTGATACAAGTGGTTTTCACATGTAAATTCCATATATTGCACAGTTCTTTTTTTTTAATAAGCACTTTATGTATTGTGATTAGTCCCTTATTTGATAATGTCAGCAGGAGGACTTCAAAAGCACTGTCATCACTATAAGTCTCCGTTCTCTGACAAAGCCTTCATGGTGAAGTGCTGGGGTAATTTTCTCCTCTGTTGATGAATGGGAACACAGTCTGCACTGTGCTAATTATGCCGCTAAGTGATATGGATTTTGCACCAGTCTTGAAATAAATGGTAAAGCCGTACTGAGCCTTTGTGTATGGACAGCTTTATTTCTCTTTTGGAGTGCAGTGTTCTTTTGTTTTGTTTGCTGAACTAGCCTGGGTTTAGCCACCCCATACCATTGCACCTCTCCAGGTCTCAGTGAAGCATGGCTGCTACAGTGGGAGTGGTTGGATTTGGTAATATCAGCCAGTGATTGTGATGGATATAACCGCATCAGTTTCTGGGAAGTAGAGAGATGCCATTATATTAACAGTATGGAGGTGACTGAGCTGAATCAGGTGTCAGTAGTAAAACAAAAAAGTACATATCAAACCTAAACTGAGAGTTTGGGGAGCCTGAGACATCAGTACAGATGCTGGAATAGAAGGCACAAGTGGAGTCTGTAACAGCTTTTGTCTGCAGACTGCACAGATATTACAGGGAAGACAGCTACAGGCGAAGGAGAAATTGTGGAGCGCCACAGCTGGACAAGAGGAATCAGCTTCAGCATGGGACACAACCAGTGATATAAAAATTGACTTCCTTAAGCTAGAAAGACTGTAGATACAGGAGCTGATTATTACATATAATGTTTAAACCCTTAAAACTTACATTGAGAAGGAACAAGTTCCCCAAGGGTTGAAGGTGACTAAACCTCCCCCGTGTGGTGTCCAGAATTTTAGCAACAAGGAAGAATGGGAAAAGCTGAATAATGTTTGCTAGGATTTACAAAATTAAGAATAAAAGAGGACAGTGAAAAGTTTGAACAAATAACAGCTGATATCAAACTTATAAAGAAGGAGGTGAGGAAATGTGTCACCTCTGCTGAATATCATAAATATGATAAAGCCCAGCAGCAGAAAATAAATATGAAATTGACCTAACAGCATGAAAACAAGTGAACTTTGGGAGAGATCAGAAAGACTATAACAATGACTTGGTGTTTTCTTGGGTCTTTGAAAGAGGAGCAGGCTCAGCAATAGAGGGCAGTAAGGGGTAAGAGTCCTTTAAGCCTGACTGAAAAATGTACAAAAGTTGAAGATGTTTCACTTTTTTGACACTTTACAGTTTGGCAACTGTATATTCAACTGGAATGAAACTTTCCAGATCCAGAGATCTATGGTTGCCTGCCATGCATGCACACTTTCAGGCAAATCGGACAAACAATTACAAAGTTATTAAAGTGCAAACTTTGGGATTTAACTTTAAAGTGGCTCACCAACCCTAACTATACTGGTGTGTGTGTGTGTGTGTGTGTATATATATATATATATATATATATACACTGTATATATGTGTGTGTGTATATATATATATATATATATATATGTGTGTGTGTGTATATTATAGTGACACGGTTGTGCCACTATAGTTAGGGTTGAGTGGCCAGTTACATACTAAAGTCAAAAGTTTGGACATTAATAACTTTGGATCTGTTTAGTGGATTTGCCTGAAATTTGGTACACTAATTGGGGCACACTAGATTGCTTGAATTGCCAAACTGTGTTTCTGTTGGCGTGCCAGTCTTCGAGTATGAAAGCGCTGAAAAATGCAAAATTAACCATTTTTGGAGGCACCTTTTGGCATTCTTAATGTGGCCCTGCACAGCCATTGTGTGGTATGCCACTCTGTGAGATGGCTCATTTGAAAGAGCCTTGGTAGCCGAACATGACGCTTTTTGCTTGGTGAAAAAATATTAAGGCATTCAAAAGTTATGGCACTTTTAAGTTCCCATTATAAGTCAAAGAATGGGGGTTCTGGCCATCTCGTCCCACCTGTCGGTCAAAGAATTTGCAGCCTCATGGTTCAAGAATCTTTGTCCCTGAGGATTTTCAAAATTCTTTGATGGTGAGGACCGCTATTTTGTTTTTTATTTTCCGATTGGAAAAACACAAATATCTTGGCTCAGGGATCACTTCTGAAGTAAAACTTCAATGGGTTTTACTCAGGGGCTCTAATCTATTGAGCCATGCCTTTGTTTTCATCCAAATCGGTCAAAAAATAGAGTTATAAGCTTTTAAAATCTTAATTCGTGGCTCGCTAATGATCTTTGATCGCGAGCCTGTAAATTCTTTGATTGTGAGATTCTTTGATCGTGATCGTGCATTGTGACAGAAGGACTAGATGGCCCAATTTAAAAATCTATTTTCTCAGCTCTGGGGTGTCCTAGGAAGTCAAATGAGGGTTTTACTCAGGGAGCTTCGTTCTGTCGAACCATGGTGGTGGTTTACCTCAATTCCTTCAATTTTTTGATTTATCATATTTTTAATTCTTTATTCATGAGCCTGCAAATTCTTTGATTGTGAGATTCTTTGATCTACATCTTTGATCGTGAGGGAAGGTCAAGATGGCCAGATTTTTTTATAATGGAATAGATGGAGGAATTTCAGTAATCTTTCATATTGAATATCTCGGGAACAGTTTGGTCTTTTTGCTTGAAATTTGGAGGGTGTTTACGGCATGTCCTGTAGATAGGAATTATGGCATTTATGTGTCAGAGAAAATTTGTTTTGCGGAGATATTGCATGCACTTTACGTGTTGCAGACAGTATTTTGCTTGGGGTGGCGGCTTGAAATTGATAGGGTACCTAGCCTTAGAGTCATGGATGTAGTTTTCAGTTGTTGTGTGTGTTAAATGTCAACAGGTGTGGAACTGTGCCAGTCTGACAAATGAAAATCTCATATGTTAAAATGTTATATCTCAGACATGGTTTGGTCTTTTCACTTGAAATTTGGAGGGTGTTGACAGCATATCATGTGGATGAAAATTACAATGTTTCCGTGTCAGAAAATATTTTTTTGGTGCAGATATGGCGTGGTGCAGTTTACACTCTGTGGACAGCGTTTTGTTTGTGGTGGTGGCTTGAAATTGATAGAATACCTAGCCTTAGTGTCATGGATGTAGTTTTCAGTCATTGTGTGTGTTAAATGTCAACAGGTGCGGAACTGTGCCACTCTGATTAATGACAATTCCAAATTTTGATATGTCATATCTTGAACACGGTGTGGTGTTTTTACTTGAAATTTGGAGGGTGTCGACAGCATGTCCTATAGATGTTAATAGAGGTGTTTACGTGTCAGACAATATATTTTTTACGGACATATTGTACGGCGCAGTTTACGTTTTGTGGACAGCGTTTTCTATTGTTCTACTAGATTAACATTTGTTTGGTGGCTGGCCTTGCTGTTGTGAATGTACTTTTTAGTCATTGGGTATGTAATGTGGCCTGACACTTACAAGCTGGTGGGAGCGTGGGGCCCAAACTTTCTATTTTTCTATTCTTTCTTAAAAAGTAAAGAAATTCTATGCAAAAAAGTTTGTTAATGCATCAATTAGGGTTCTTCTACAGAGAAAAAAGTGAGGAAATTCAGGGTTAGGGTTGAAAGCCCCACCTTGGACCCCCAGCCTACCCCCCAACTGGCACTGGGGTGCGTGTTGGGGTAATCGGTCCTAACTCTTACCTCATTCTCCTATGCCTCTGCTTCTTTACACATGTGATGGGATGAAAGTTAGGGCCAACGACCTCTACATGCACCCTGATGCCAGTTAGTGGGCTAGTCCAAGGGGGGGTCAACCCAACTCAAATTTCTCCCTTTTTTCACTGTGGTAGAAGAACCCCAACAGATGCATTAATGAAGTTTTTTGTATAAATATATATATATATATATATATATATATATACAGTATGCAATAAGCATGGGCAGATAACCAGTGGAATAAATCCATTTATTCTCACTAATGTTGGATAAACATTGGTTCTAATATTTATCCAACACCCTAATGTCAATCAACCACTATTTATCCAACACCATGTCATCAGTCATCAACCCCCTCCTGATGGCACCAGTTCCCTAAAACAATTAGTTTCATTTTTACAAACTCAAACTGTCTCCATTCACTTGCTCTCTTAATAATATCAGAATACAAAAATCTTTGTTTAGCCCATATATACAGAGAGCCGATGGATTAAAAACAGTTTAAAAAAATACATACACTCACAAAAGTTTCCCTTTGTTCTGTGCAGTGCTAACAAATAAAACTGCCTTGCCACATCTTATTCACATCAAATACCTCCCTGCAGATTATCTTTCCCCATGCCTGCCCCCCAGCTCGCTGGCTCTCTCACTTCCGTGTTTACCACTCCTGTCTCCAGTGGCAAAGAAACCTTTTTCCAAAATAAATATCTCCACTCAGCAACAAAAGAACCCAGAATCAACCACTTGCCTCACTAAGAAAATAATGCATAGGTGGGGTGGGCTGAGGGGATCCAAGGGGGCTTTCAACCCTAACTCCGAATTATCTCACTTTTGTCGCTGTGGAACAACCCTAACTGATGCATATATAAACTTTGTTTAATGTAACTGTTATGGATAAAGTGACAAAAGGGGAGAAATGAGACATTAGGGTTGAGCTCCTAACCCCCCCAGGAACCACTCCACCCCCTGTCCTCCACAAAATGATAGATGCCGGGGTGTACCATTGGGTCATGAGGCCTAACTCTAACCCGATTCTCCTTTACTGTAGCATGTCAACCTGTTCACTCATGGAATGGGGTGAGCGTTGGCCCTCTTCTCCCCATGCCACACCCCAGTGTCTGTTAGTCTGTGGAGGATGGGGGTAGGGTGGTGGGGGGGTTAGGAGCTCAACCTTAATGTCTCATTTCTCCACTTCTGTTTTATTCACCATAACTGATGCATTAAATAAAGTTTTTTTGCAATGAGTTTCCTTACTTTTAAAAAAAGTGTAATATAATTAGTAAATAGCATGTGTTGGTGGGAGGACAAGGCCCCAAGATGTTATCCATGTCTGCATAATGATATGTGGCTGTGGGAGCGTGGGCTCTCTTGGCCCTCCGGTCCCACTTACACATAGCTACAGAGCCATACAGCAGCTCTATGGGGCAAGAAACCTTTGCAACACTAATTTGCCATTATCTCAGGAACTGTAGCAGATAGGAAAAAAATTAAAGTGCCATTCTACTCATGACAATGAGACCTCCATGACAAATGCAAGCAAAAAAAAATCTATATTTCACATTGTTTTCAAGATACGGTCACCAAAAGGCACCACAGGTGCTCAGTTCAATGAATGCACATAACTCAGACATTTTTTGTTTTTTTCCACCCAGTTTTCAACATGGCATTTTGGGACCTCCACTCACGAACACTGTCACAGTGATTTTCTTAATCTATCCCAAACATTGATTTTCTACAGCCACCACGCCATTGTGCACCACATGTGCAAAACCACATTTTGTACAGCATGTGAAAAATAACAATTGTACAGTTCTTAAGGAGGTGTGCAAAAAATGGCAATGTTGAAAATCTGGAGTGAAAATATTAGCAATTCTCAAACTTACAAGTGTCCATGGAAACTGCGCAACACACACACATAAAATAGGTTTTTTGTGGAATTTTTTTCATCAAATTTTCAATATATGCATTTTGGGACCTCCGCTCATGGAAAGTGTCACTGTGATTTTCTTAATCTGTCCAGAACATTGATTTTGCACACCGACCGCAACATTGTGCTCCACATGTGCGAAAACACATTTCGGGCAAGACGTGAAAAATGACAGCTATACTGTTCATAAGAAGGTGTGATAAAATGGCAATGTTGAAAATCTGGAGTGAAAATATTAAAAATTCTCGAAGTTAAGAGCATGTGTACGAACTGCACAACACACGCTCATAACATAGTAATTTTTGGGAATTTTTTCACCAAATTTGCAACATAGGGTTTCAATAATTACCTCATGAACTGTGACACTGTCATTTCATTAATCAGTCCCAAAACTTGGTTCTGCACAGTGACTGTGAAATCACCTTTTGGGACTGAATAACAAAGTGACAGTGACCCAGTTCATGAGGTAGGGTCCCAAGAACCCCATGTTGAAAATTTGGTCAAATAAATTCCCCAAAATGGCTGAGATATCCACCAAAGTTGAATAAAACCCTATTTATGCCAATATACAGCTTACCAGCATGTCTTCAATTCGCGGTCGGCTTTAAAGAGTGCAGACATGTTCCCGGTCCACTGAAGATCATCGCGTCAGCTCTGAGGTAAGTATGGGGTGAGGTGTGGGGGAGGTGGGTGTGCAGAGGGTGGGTGTGGGTTGGGGGCACAAGAGACTGTGACAGACTCTTTTCTGTTTTTCCAGGAAAAAATACAGCAACATGGGACGCTTTGGGCATTCTGGGCTAGGCTGTCAGCATGCTGGCATACCTGTGTGTTTCTTTGGGAGGGGGGCTGGAGCCAACGAGGATTGGGAACCCCAGTGGCCATACAGTGTGCTGGGGGGCATAAGCATGCTGGGTTGGGCTCCCAGTGAGCCACATGACTTTTTGTTTGGGGGGTGCAGCTGGAGCCGACGGGGATTGGGAACCTCCGTCGGATGAATGGTGTGCTTTGGGGGGGCAGCATGAGCCAAAAGGGATTGGGCATCCCCTTGGCACATAACAAATTCTTTGGGGGGGACATTATGCTGATGGGGATTGGGCTACCCCATCAGCAAATGGACTGGTGAGGGCAAATGCCGACAGGGGGATTGGGCACCCCCAATGTTGGCTGTTATGGGGACTGCGTGAGGTGGATAGCTCTGCCATGTTTATTAAAATGTTACACCAGGGAAGGCATGCCCTGCAATAAGGGGGCACTCCCTCATTGCAGCGGCTAAATCCTTTTAAGGTGGTGGCATGCTTTTGCACTGCTGTCACAGACAGCATGCAATCTAGTTCATGCCACAGAGCCCAGCCTGAAAAAGCAGTGGTGATATTGGCCACTTTAGGATCGCACCTCCAAAACCTGCTATTCCAAGTTACCACACTATGTTTCTTGCACGTGCGCAACACAACATAAAAATTACTCATATTTTAAATGTGCAAATATTTAACAATGGATATCTGTTTTATATTGGCAAATTAAACTGTGCTAGCTAGCTTATTATATTGTTTGTTCAATTTGAGCCATGCAGAATACATTTTAGAGGGACTTGAAAAGGAAACCTACAGTAATGAAGAGAAAGGGGGGTCTGCAGATGGCCATCCTAACAGAATAGATCAAGGATAGTACAGTATAAAATAGTTACAATGCTGTTTCAACAGGCTTTAGAAAAACAAAATGATGATGGAGTACCTCTAATTCTAAGGTAGGATGACCAGCCCTACCAAAGGCATGGGTGATATCCCCTTCCAGTACATGGGAGAAGATTGTCGTCTGGCAGTCTACTAGTTCCATCAAAAATGTTTTCTAGACTTCATTGGGGAGGCCATCCCACCCTGGAGATGTGCCTGTTTTCACAGTAGAGATAACACTAAGAATCTCCTGTCTAGTAAATGGTGTCACTAACTGTTGTTGTACAGTCTCTGGTAACAAGGGTGGAGAAGACTCCAAAAATGTTGGCAGTCTTAGTTGGCACTCCCAAAGTGACAGCAATATACTGATTAATTATCTGTAGTTAGAGGGTCTGAGACCTTCTTCCCCTCAGAAACTCTCAGAGTATCTACCTTAGACAAATCAATCCTTTATTCACAAGCCGCACATAGATCGTTCAAGTATATGGAGATTTATGGGGGGCATACTTTAATTATGCATCCACAGAGGCAGCCTTATCATACTGGTATTGCTTCATCTTTAATTTCAATTCCTGAATTTGATATGTATAGGAAGCAGTATCCCTGTTGGCTTGGGACATCGCCTTCTGAAGCTGATTTTTCAGCTGTAAATAATGTAAATACTCAAACTGTTATTTACATCTCCCAAGTTGTTAAAAATAAGATTTAATGTCCCATTTCATATACTCCCACCATTGCCCTGTATTATCACAAAAACAAAGTACCAAAAGTCTGGCCGTTAACAAGGACCTAACTGTGTTTTGAACTTCTACGAACTGTAGGGTGGATGCATTTGGCCTCCACCATAACCCTCCCTAGTATTAGTATGTGTACTGTTAATTTATACTTGAAGCATCAAATGAACTGAGAATTCCACCAGTATGGTGGAAGCCAGAACCTCCACTAGTTGCGGTGACAAAAAATATAATCAATTCTAGAGGAAAGAGTTCCTCAAAAATAAGTACTCCCCCTGACTTTTGTGATAGCCTGTGGTTATCTATCAAGCCAGCCACTGACACCAAGTTCTTCAGAGCTACTGAACTGCAATAAACATTTTACCACATTGGTGCTTAACTGCAAAATCCAGTGTACAATTAAAATCACCCCCTAATAAAATTTGTCTAGAAGTAGCCAGGTAAGGTCGTATTGCCTCAAAAGAAGGCTACACAGTCAGATTTATCCTGACATGCATATATGTTAATATATTTAAACAACCTATTTTTTCATACAAAATCTAATAACAGAACCCTACATGGGACCACTTCTACTATCCTACTAATTTTATAATGTATTCCACCAAAAGGAATTCCCAAGTCATCAGCCCTATCGTTACCAAATGAACAGAAGGAGGGACCCCATCACCAGTCTCTCTGAGCTTGAGGGACCTCAGAAATAGAGGACTGCCACATCTCCTGTAAGAAAATAAGATCCAGCTTCTGGTCTCTTTGCAAAGAAAAGATATCCCTTCTCTTTGAGGAATTTTTTAGGTTGCACATCAATTTTTATAGAGAATGTAAACCATAATTCAAGGCACATCTGCAACCCCTTGATCAGCCAATACTTTTTTGCATCTCTTTTTCCACTGATCCTGTGGTTGCATGTCTGGCTAAAGTGCACCAGAGGAGAAAGTAGGTGAGGCACCTGAATCCCACTCCCACATATTGAAATCAACCTCCAGTTCACATTGACTTGTAACACCTGAAATTAATTAGACAGAGGCAATTGTGAGGACTCTTGAACAAATTTGGCCAATCTTGTATTTTATCTTGGTGCTTGAGGGCATCTGACTCTCTTCCTTAGTTGGCACATGCACCTCATTGCCCGGGTTTCCTGGCCCAATCTCCAATTGGGCTATATTTTGATGTCGGGAGGAATTTGTAGTGCTACTTCCATGAACTTCCTCTGTAGGTGGGGGAGAATTATTCATTAAAGGGGGTGGTAAAAACTTCAAGATGGTTGACTGCGCCTCAGAGTTGAGACAGGATATAATCCAGTCCTAATAATACTGGGTGCCTTTTGGCACTGTGAATTTATCTGAGGGAGCTATTGGCACCAAAGAAGTGAGGCTAATAATAGTGCTTGAACTCTGAGCTTTGTGGATGTGGACAAGGCTGTTTTGATGAAATGCATGTGTTCAGCTGTTAGCTCATGAAGAATCCTAGAAAACATTACCCTTTTCTTCACACAAGTTACACCTTTGCCAGTTTTCACAGGTCATGCTTTTATGCCCAAACTCCCCACGAAGTCCACATCTAAATCAGTTGCATGAACTGGATAGATGGGCTCTTGCACAGCACTTGTACTAGGCCTTTGACTGGCCCACATATTTCTGACACTCCTTGTCAGAGTTTTATTCAGACTTTCCATCCACCTACCCATAAACATTCAGAGTCAATGTAGGCCTCCGGGGGAGCCTAGGATGTCGAACCTTTGCCCCAGCAAATAGTGAATAGCACCCATATTTGCCCTCTCATTCCTAAACATGATTGTTGCTGTTTTTACTAATGGCTTTGTAAGGGGATGACCACAAAAAGGGTCCAGAGGGGGGTAGTCTTCACTTGATGATTTTTTATCCAAAATGGTTCCTGGCCTTGTGGAGATTTAAAACTATTATCGAAAATCTCACCTGATGCTTGAATCAGGGCACAAATTTCTGATGCTACAAAGATCAATGATTCCTTCAGCAAAGTTCTCCCCACAAACACCATCAGCTGGATTCACAAAGGAGAGAGAAGGTACAAAAATTCTGCAAGTACCCAAAATTGCCACAGCTGCAGGAAAAATTAGGGAGTTGCGCTGCGGAATATACACAAAAATCCAGCAGCTGCGCCAAAAAAAAACTTAGGGTCTTGGAAAAATGCAGTTGCGGGAATACCTGAGGGAGCTGAAAGGCACAAAAGGCAATACATAAACATGGAAATCCAGCAGCTGTGGAAAAAATGTTGCACAAATGCTACTCCACAGAGACTGAGGTGTAGCACTCCCTGAGGAAAAAAGCAGTGAACCAACAATTAAAGAGCAATTAAGCTAGGTCCAGGCAATAGCAACCATGTGGGCTAAGGCTATACAAGGCCTTGTGAGCAGAGCACACACACACAGCACCACACAACACAGAACAAAGCCAGAAGTCAAAAGATCACAACCAGGAGCAGCCCAGACAAGAAAGAGGGCCACTGGCAGTGCAGCCACTGGCACAGTGTACCATCCAGCAGTATGTGACACAGGAGCAGGCCAAAGAAGACAGTGCAACAGTGACAACATGCCACTGGGTGCATGGTACCACTACGTGCGGAGACAAGGGTGCAGACAACAGCAAGGGGAACCACTGCAAACATATGCAGCAAGGGAGACACATGAATGTGGGGTACAACATAGGCAACCAGCCAGATGACAGTACTGCCGCAGGCTGGCATACAAAGACCTCACAAAGGAGCAATGCATAGCCAGATATAGGCTAAATAAGGATGCCATAAATGACCTCTGCAACACAGTGCATGAAGAATTGCAAAGCAAAACACAAAGGAGCCATGCACTAACAGTGGAGGCAAAGGTCACAGCTGCCCTGCGTGTGCCAGCAACTGGCACATTCCAGACACCAACAGGGGACACCACAGGCATGAGCCAAGCTACAGTGTCAAGGTGCCTAGACCAGTTCCTGAATGCCATAATACCAGAGGTACATCACTACATCAGGTACCCACTACAGGCACAACAGCAGCAGGAGAAGATGGAAAAGTTCTACGCCATGGCAGGATTCCCAAGGACATTGTGTGCAATAGACTGCACACATGTAGCAATCAAAGCACCCATTGAAAATGAGGCAGCATAGGTGAATAGGAAGGGGTACCACTCTATCAATGTACAGGTAGTGTGTGACTATGAATGCCAGATCCTTGATGTGTGTGCATGATTCCCTGGATCACGTCATGACTTGTATATCTTGAGGCAGAGTACATTGTGCAACCTCTTTGAACGGGGAGTCATACTGCATGGATGGCTGCTTGGTAAGTACATACCTGGCCCATGGTGCCCACAGGCACATAGCACAAGCAAGGAACAGGGACCAGAACAACCCATGATGTGTGTAGCGATGGACTTGGACTGATTGACCAGGGGTGCAAATGCCAGTGCAGGACATGTCCACAAACACAGTAGTCATGTTAGACATGTCATGAGACACAGCCTGCCAATGCAAACCAGAGTTGGCAGCTGGAGCAACCATGGATATCGTAACGTGCATGGCAAGCAGTGGTGTTGGGACCAGTTCCAGGATACACACAAAAGCAATGTGCACATGCACATCCAGGCATGTGTGTGGGACATAAGCGGGACACACCAGTAATATTGACAGTTGCCCCCAGTGTGACAAGACAGTATCACTGATGAGCAGATGCCACAGGTACACAATAGGAGACAGAGACCGATCCAGTCCAATGGCAGCCTGCCAACAGACAACATGGCCAAAGCTGGCATGTAACACCAGAGGGAGATCATACTCCAGTGAAACCCAGTAATGGGTGACAAGGGAGGTGATCAGGGGAGGGCAGTGGACATTGTCCATCTTTACTACAGAAAGATCGATGACAATGTGCAACATAGATGGCCAGAAAAGGAACAGGGGAATATGGGGGTGGGCAGGACAGTACTGTAGTGTGTGGGACACTGGCTGTGTAACAGAACACATATGAAGGTGCACAGTGTCTGGCACACCACAGTGGGAAGAGTGACCTGTGGGACCTACAAGGATTAGTACTGGGACAGATGCAGTGCAACATCACCATCAGTGATACTGTGCAACACCAAGACTGCAGAGTGAAACCATAACCAGATGACACAAAGCCCTGTAACAGTGCGAAGACACCACAGGGGGTAGGTGGAAGGAGCAAGGCCATGCCGACCCACCAGGAATGGGCAGAATTAAGGCATTGGGAGATATACGCCAACTAGTGTGAGAAAATACATGTGAACCATACACACCATGCAACACCATAGCAGTAGGGGGATGGGGAAATAACAAGCACAAAGCAGGAAAGGGACCATGGGGTCAGGAACCATGCTGAGCAGAAGTTAGTGAAACTGTGTGAAATGACAGCCGGTCAGGTGCATAGGATGCTGGGATGCATATGCTGGGGCATCAACATCGAGAGAATGGTGTGCAACATACCACTATACAAGACACATGTGAGGACACACATGGACCACACTGTACAGACATGGGGACAATAACCATGCAAGGACATGGACAGAGTAGAAAATATGCATGATAGCAGGCAGTACAGGGTGTCCAGCACAAGTCCAATGAGGACAGGAACATGGACCTGAGCATGTACCCCGGAGGAGGGGAGGGAGAGACAGGATATGATAGAGGGACAAGTACCCTACAAGGAGGAAGGAGGCACAGGAACACAGTCTATCACAGTGAACTACGCATACCAGGAGTACAGGGCATGGGATGAGGTCTGAGGGATGATGCAACAGAGGAAGCAGGAACATGAATATCTGCACAGAAAGGGATGTGGAATACTGTAATACCCTGTCAGAGGAGATAGTGTGGCCCCAAACAATCACAGGTGTCATGACACATGTGATAGACATGAGGAATGGCATGATATCCGGGGCAAGGGCAGACAGATATGTAGAATACCAGACATGGAACACACAACGTATATTGGCCACACTGTGTCAGCCTTACGGCCGTATCTGCAACCAGTGTCCATGTATTGTCATGGTATTCCTGTGCACCACAGTGTGTAACCACTGTACTGGACAGCAAACTACAACAGTATATGTGTATACCACACAACGGGCAACAGGCAGCAGCAGCAATGATGTACCATCACCGTGAGACACTTATACATGTGCACACCCACCATGTCACATGTACATGTTGCAGCCAAACTTGTGAGCCACATGCAGAGGTACAGCCAATGTTGCCCCGCTGCACAGGACGCATGGACCACACTAGTAGTGCACAGACACATACCTGCCAGAAAAGTATCATGTGTGTGTGTCGCAACACACCACCACATGCCCACAGACAGACAGACACAGCAGAACATCAGCAATACAGTGGCAGTGACCCAATAACAATACAAGTAACATACAGCAGTACACAGTGTTGATGAGACAACACCACAGGCCTGTCAGTGAATATGTGCACATGCCTGCACACATGATACTCACGTGGCAACAGACATGGTCAGATATCAACACATGTGTTGATGAGTCACCAAAGCATGTCTCAGTACTGGCTGTACCATGGATATCAGGAATGCAGTGCAAATCATGTGAAATAACACAGACACGTCACAACATATCTATCAACATCCATGCCTGTGACTGTATGCGGGCATGTCAAACAGGAATAAGCCAAGCACACATGCAGTGATGTCACAGTCATGTTGTGGAGTGCCCTTATGCATGCACCTTGGCAACCTGACATAATTCAGTCCCACCCTGACTTGTGCAGACCCAGAAGCAAGGCACCTACCCTTCATATGCAGTCAGACTGTACCACACCACTGAACACCCGCCATGCCGCAGACCCAGACAGAACATGCAGTGTACTGTGCAGGTGGCACTAACAACAGAGCAAATAGCACCTGTGGCACATGTGTGTCATGCATGTAGTACCCATGACACAATGTCACACAGTCCCCTTATGGTACAGGTAAGCAATATGGCACAGGACAGTGTGGGCACTGTTAGCAGTACCAATGTCATCTGTGGTGTGTCACAGGTACAGCTGAGTGATGGAGGTGCATATATTTAGAAAGGCCATTGAACAACCACACCCTTGAGTGCCCCATTGTGATAAGAAAATGGTACCTTATGGAAAGCACATGTCAAAGTGTGCAGGGATGTAAGACATATAGAGGATTGTGTATGGTCACCCCATACACAACAAGCCTGTGTATGATTCGAGAGGTTGACGTTGCAACCAGAGACCTCGAGAGCACAGTTCGAGAGGTCTACTGGTTGCCACAGCAACCGCAAGAGTCATAGACAGGCTTGTCTGTGTATGGGTGACCATACACAGTCTTTTATAGTGTATGGTCACTGTTAAACAAAAGTCTGTAAATAAAGAGTGTCATCTGCTCACCCCCACCCCACTGAGCTCCCACTCTTACTTTTCCAATTATTTCTTGAAACCCAGTTCAAGGTCCCACTTTTTCTTACCATGGCAGCTGCTCTTCCTCAAACTTTCTGTTCTTTTTGATATTTTATATTTTTATTTTTCATTTGTTGTCAGACAAATAATTCCATATCTGAGACAGACCGTATACATACGACAAGAATACAATTGTCATAAGAGATATCCAGGTATCTCCTTAATAAAAGGATGAATGCATCTCAAATATTGTGATACCTCATACGGAGGGTATTCTAAAATATATCACTCAAGAAACATACAAAATTTAAAGCTGTACCAGAGTCCAAGAGCAGTGTGATTAATTCAGATTCTAAAGTCCATAATAAAATTCCAGCAGATCACGTCCCCATGGGACTAATGGCATCACACTATATAATCTAAAAGTTAATTGCTAAAGCAATTCCATACAAGTGGCAAAGAAAAGAAAAAACATAACTAAAACTTTCCCCATTTCCAAATCTTCATAGGTTATATTTAAGTTAAAGAGGTAGAAAAACAGGTAGAATCCCAATACAGCTTATTTGTCTAGCAAGCTATATTTCCCATCTTTAACCACGACTATTCTAGATGGGATCTAAATAATTATACTAAGAGGAAATCTTTGTTTAGTTTAAGCTTCTCAAAGTTATATCACAGATAAAACGCTCTGCCTGTTATATTATGTTAAGGGAACTATTCAAATAAACAAAAAAATGCTACTATCTGCATGTTCCCTTAAGCCTTTAATATTTTGCCAGTAGTCTACTGCTATCTAACAGGTGATTCGATAAAACATAGGAAAAAACTTAATTATTGTTAGCTCAGTCCCCTTGAGTCTCTGCAAGCTCACTGTCCTCTGATTCTTCTTCCTCTCCTTGAGAAGGATTCCGTCATTTGCAGACAAAACGAGTTGCCCATTTACCCGCCTCCACTAGGTCGGAAAACACCCAGACTTTGCCGTTGCAAACCACTCTAAGTCTCGCTGGAAACATCACCGAATGGCAGATCGCAGCCTCCCTCAGTTTCTTCCGCACTCCATCAAATTTCTTCCTCCTCATACGAGTTGCATAGCTTAGATCCGGGAACATAAAAACAGATCAATCATCCTGTGTTAACTGACCCGCTTGTCTTACTAGGCGGAGGATCTTATCCCGTGTCCCAATGGCATCAGTTACCAGCAGTAAGGTGTGTGGAGTGTCTAAGTTATCTCCATATCCCCGAGGTGTAATTCTATAGGCCTTCTGCAGGCCAAATTGAACATTTTGCCCTTCAGGCACCAGCTTTTCCCCAATCCAGTCCTGCAGAAACATTAGCGGGTGATCTCCCTCTATTCCCTCGGATAGCCCGAGGATCCGCACATTTGACGAACGGGCCTGATTTTCCAGTGTCTCCAAACGGGCCTTTAGGTGGGTGTTCTCTTTGACTATTAGTGTAGTGGCCACAGAGGTAGAGTAGGAGCTCCGTTTAACACCGATCATTTACGACTGTAAATTTTCAACTGTTTGCTCCACAGCATTAACTCTAGTGCCAAATGAGTCTATTTTATTATTTAAGTCAGCAACCGAGATTATTATCCGCTGTAGTTTAATCCCGATCGCAGCCATAGTCTCTTCTAAATCTGGCTGAGAGGAGGCCTGTATCTCCCTGACTTGCCCTGGGTTGCTGAATTGTACCAGAGGTTTTTCCACCTGTTGCCCCCAAACGATCCTTGCATGAATTCCCCATCTTATCCTTCCAACCCTCCTCTATCTGATGGAATGAAAAGTTTTACCAAAACTCTGCTCCAAATAGTTGTTTTTTATAGTTTTAAAATGTTCAACCAAGGAGCTCTTAAACTCTGCTGCTTGCGTGCTCGGGCTCCACAGCGCCCCCTCCAAACTTTCCGTTCTCACTGCTGCAACCCAGCTGTTCATCACACCAGGATCACCGTTACTGAAGATTTTTTTTTAAAAAAGCGGCTTCCAACAATCTCCAATGCCTTTCTGTTTGTCTCAGTTGGCAGTCGGAGCCACAGGGTCACAGAGTCACACACGCGCGATGGAGTTCCATCTTGTTGTGCTGCAGTAGTGATGTAGCTAGTGCAGCACAACAACATCCTGACGTCACTACTGCAGCACAACAATGCTGTTCCAGTAACCGATTTTCATACACAACAATGCGCTACCATACACTATAATGGAGTACACCATGTAACAGGCACAGACAGAACATAAAGAAAATATTTTTAATCAATAACAATAACAACAGAAATGAGGAACGTCAAACACAACACTATATAACAACAAGAAAGGTAGAAATAACAACATTGAATGGAAAAACAGGCATCGCAATCAGTGGAAACAGTAAGTAAACACAATATGCTATAAAGTGCTTAGTGATACCATACATGTAACCCCTAGGGGGCGCTACCCGTAGGGCTACTACCCCTGTATGCTTCCACTGAGACAGGGTGAGGGGCCCAGATCCATTGACGGGTGCCTCCACCCAGAGGTTGGGGTTAATACGGTCGAGACTGCCTTGGTTACAGCCCTCTGGGTTGCTGCAACCCCCCTTTTGTCCCACTAGTGGCTCACACTGGGTACCAACAATTCGGTTCACCAGCACACTTACCCCCCCCGGGTAGTATCTCTCAGCTCACTCCGGGGACCCCCTGTAAAGTAAGGTACAGTTATATCACAGTCACTATGTAACAGTTCACCAGTGAGGCACAAACCAGCCAGGATGTAGTTGCAACACAATAATCTGATTTATTAAAGGGGGCAGACAACAAGAAAAGGGGAAAAAATCAAGTTAATTGGCTTATACTATAATTATCTACCTAAGGCTCTGTGCACAGGCCTAACCCTAAGATCCGCTGTCCCTGGGTACCCAAGCCCTAACGGCTAGTCCAAAACGTGGCAGCTGGTTGGGGCCCATAACACAGATAACCGTTACAATCCTGAGCAGGTCAGAATAGAAAGAAAGTTTAATTATGCAGTCAGCATTATATTAATACAACTGGAAACCACTGTTTGCACACTTGGCAGGGAGCTACCCTGATTCAGTACTCACAACTCCAGCAAATAACAATTCCTTCAACACTGGCAGGGCTGAGCCTGAATTTCACCAGCCTCCTCACACATTTATATGGCAAACAACAGAGGGGTACCATACCAGGCAGCTGCTTTCAGGCTTTCACAAACTTGCAGAAGAACCCGGGCAGCAAATGGCAGCTTCAACATCACGGGTGGACCGAGCGCGATTTAGCAATTCTCTCCAGTCCTCTCAGGTTGAGCCTGGTAGGTAGCTGGGCTGGCACCAGCCTCCTCCGACCGCACACCAGCGAATTTAATCCGACTCGCTCAAAAGGCAAAGCGGCCCTCAGGCCTTCACGCACTTCTCTTGTCGAACACTCTGCAAGAGCAGAAGCACACAGCTCCTTCCTTCACCTCAGGCACTACGTAACTGCCCCTCAGGAGCAAGGGGCTCTTCCTTCAGTTTTGGCGCTACCTGCTCCTATTGGCTGGCAGCACATGCCAGTCACTTTCTCCAGCTCTCAGAGGTGCGAAAAAGTGCCATAGCCCATAATGTCTTCCTCAAAAGGGCAAGCAGTTTCCCCATTGGTCAGCCAATTCTGTAGGGTCCCGAGGTACTGATTGGTCCAATTCAGCAGTTCTGGACCAAAATGGAGGAGACAACCAAAACAGTCCTCACTGCAAAAGGAAGGCAGGTTAGAACAACCACATTATTATTATTATTATTTTACATTATTCCCAACAGACAATCGCATCCTCCAGAGAACTCCCTCTGCACCGCTAGCGGTGGCAGAAAGGAGCTATTTTTCAGTGTCCCGGGCGGGACTCGGGCATGCAACCAAATAGCCACCCTACTAGTTCAATTAATTATGACTACAACAGGCAGTCCTTAAAGAGACAGCATACGGAGGCTTCAAAAACACTCACCAGTTGCCCATTTAAACGGCTTTATGCCGATCTCCAACCAGGCATGAAGCATAGAAACAGGCTCCGGGAAAACCATTAGAAACCCCCATTTACAAGGGGGTTACACCCTCCCTGGCCTGGAAAAACTTGCCATCCGCATCAAGTAATTACCCTTGAATCACTTTAAGGCAAACATCTTAGTTAACAGTATATCACACTTTGCATTACATACATGAATATTATATTCACAGTGTACCATGGTTTATACAACATTATAAACACAAACTGTTATTCCCTGTTCTAAATCAGGTCATTAGGTCCTGCGCATGACCCCAGGATTGGGGGAAACCCCTTCCTTTCAGTTACTTGCAAGTTACCTGAAGCAGGGGCACCACACTCAAAAGGCAACACTAACAACCTGGAGTTATCCCCCAAGGCTAACTTAGGCAAGGAACTCGGGGACACATACACCCCTTTGTGGACCACATTTAAGGGCAGGTCCACTGGCTGACCCAAAGACTCATAACTCAACTTTATTACCGGCCGTACTTCTCGGCTGGAGCGCCTAGGGGTCTCAGGAGACCCTGAAACAGGTCCTGATTCCAATTTAGTCTCATTGACATTAGTAACGGGAATCTCTTCAGGGGAAAAGGGCCCAGTGCTTATAGTACTATTGGGGGCCTGACCTTCTACCCCAGGACCCACCCCACTAGAGTCAGCTGAGGGCTGTCTAGATACTAGTGAGGAACCATCAGGGCATTCAAAATATTCTTCCGGTTCTGGCATATCACTGACTTGTTCCCCCATCTCACTCTCTTCTTCTGAAAAGTCAGATAATTCAGCCAGGCCAGACAGTTCAACCAGGCTCAAGGATCCCACCCCCCGGGCGTTGCTGCTTCCCAATCCAAGTTCTGGAAACACGGGTTCCGGAGACAAAGCTGGGGGCTCAGACGGTCCAGAAGGCCCAACCTCATCTCCAGAGTTAACAAGGGGATTGCCCCGAAATAACTGACTCAGTTCATAAGAGGGATAGTATTCAATATCATCTTCATCATCTTCTGGCACCACTGGTTGATCATTTCCTTCTGCGGATGTCGAGCGAGGGCCCCTGGGTTGGCCTGTTGAAGAATCAACGGGTTTGGTGCTTTTCTTGGCAGCAGATCTAGTCATAGGCCTGGAGGGGGAGGCAATTGGAGATTCAGCTTCAATCAGGATTTGCCCGATTGGCAGCACATGATTCCTGTGTATAGTTTTCACATCTTTGGAATTGTTTTCAGGCCGCACTTTATATACAGGCAAGTCTGTCAATTTTCCCACAACAATGTGGGGAAGGTGATGCCATCTGTCAGCAATTTTATGTTTCCCATGCAGTCCCAGATTCCTCAGTAACACTCTGTCCCCTTCTTTTAGCTCCATTGTTTTCACTTTCTTATCATATCGTTCCTTGTTGGCCAGGTTTCGTTTAGCAACCATGGTCTGGGCCAGTTGGTAGGCATGGTTCAATTGGGCCTTCAATTTTTGTACATACTGTAGATGGTTCTCTGCTCGCACCCCATCAGGGGAAACCCCAAAACACACATCCACTGGCAGTCTAGCCTCTCTTCCGAACATCAGTCGGTATGGGGAAAATCCTGTGGCGTCACTTTTCGTACAGTTGTAAGCATGAACTAGGGTGCTAATCTGCTGGCTCCATCTTGGTTTGTCTTTTGGTTGCAATGTGCCCAACATGTCAAGCAATGTACGGTTAAACCTTTCAGGCTGAGGATCTCCCTGAGGATGGTAGGGGTGGTTCTGGACTTTCATACCCCCCACAAAGACAGCATCTCTTTAATCAAACGGCTCTCAAAGTCCCTTCCCTGGTCAGAATGGATCCGCTGCGGAGCCCCATAGTGGACAAAAAAGTTTTCAACAAGTATCTTAGCCACCGTGGTTGCTTTCTGATCCTTAGTCGGGAAAGCCTGTGCATACCGGGTAAAGTGATCAGTGACCACCAATATGTTACTGACACTTTTCAGATCAGGTTCTAGACTCAAGAAATCAATACAGACCAGTTCCATAGGGGCACTAGTGGTAATGTTGACCAGGGGAGCAGCTCTCTGGGGTAGGGCTTTCCTTTGCAAACAGCGGCTACAGGTCTTGACATATTGCTCTACATCCATACTCATTTTTGGCCAGTAAAATCGAGCCCGTACTAGATCAAGTGTTCGGTCTATGCCGAGATGCCCCATTTGATTATGCAAGGACCTTAAGACCAGTTCTCTAAAAGCTGAGGGCAGCACCAGTTGTTGTTTGTCTACCCGGCCTTCCTTATGCACAGTCTCTCTGTATAATAGTTGGTTAATCAGCTTCAATTTGGGCCCTTCTTTATTCAACAAGTCAGTCCTTAGATAGGTGGAACGTAACCTGGACACATCCCCCCCGCCTGCAAAGCCTCCATGGCCATTTTTATCATAGGATCACAGGACTGAGCCTGTTGGAGACTATCATTGTTGAATTGGGGCAGTGAGCTAGTGTCTAATGCAGAGAAATGACAGTAGGCATCAGGTATGCAGTTTTCGGATGGCCCCAAACAATCCACCACACAGTCCACCGTGTCAGGAGACACCTGTTCCTCTTTGTCAAATTTCTGGCAGAGAGCTCTTATGTCAGGTTCGGACAACCTGACCCAATCAGTCTGTGGCACAGGCCTCCGAGAGAAAGCATCCGCATCTATATGGTTCAGGCCTGCCCTGTACTCAACAGCATAGTTGTAGCTGGCCAAGGCAGAGAGCCACCTATGGCCAGTGGCATCCAACTTGGCAGAGGTCTGTACATAAGTCAGAGGGTTGTTATCAGTCTTTACCAATATCTTGGCACCATGCAAATAGTCATGAAACTGATCAACAATGGCCCACTTCAGAGCCAGGAACTCTAGTTTGTGCACTGGATAATTTTTTTCTGAAGGAGTCAGGCTCCTGCTGGCAAATGCTACAGGTCTCAAACCATTCGAGTGCTCCTGGTATAACACAGCCCCCAATCCTTGTAGACTGGCATCAGTATGAAGAATGTATGGCTTGGCCGGGTCAGCATAGGCCAACACTGGGGCATGGGTAAGTTGATATATGATGTCATAGAAGGCTTCCTCCCACTCAGCAGTCCAACGATCCCCAAACACATCGTTCAGCCAGAAATACTTCTTTTCTGTCTCAGGGTGCACAACCTTCTTATACCTTTTGTGTGTAGGCGGATACCCCTGAGTGAGGTTGAGGAGGGGGCGAATCACTCGAGAATAGTCCTTAACAAACCGCCTATAGTATCCACAAAACCCCAGGAATCATTGCAGCTCTTTCAAATTACTGGGTTGAGGCCAAGTGGTCAAAGCCTCCACTTTGCTAGGGTCAGTCTCTATGCCCTCAGTGGACACTATATGGCCCACGTATTTCACAGAAGTCTGGAAGAATTGACACTTGTCGATAGACAACTTGAGGCCGAAATCCTCCAACCGATCCAAGACCTTGAATAATCGTTGCTCGTGTTCTTCCAACGATCGGCCAAACACTATAACATCATCTAAATAGACCAGACACTTGAGTAGATTCATGTCTCCCACAGCCCGTTCCATCAAGCGCTGAAAAGTGGCTGGGGTGCCCGAAATCCCTTGAGGCATCCGAACAAATTCGTAGAAGCCTAGGGGCAAATAAATGCAGTCTTCTCCCAGTCGTTTGGGGCCATCGGGATCTGATAGTACCCTCTGCTCAGATCCAACACGGAGAACCACTTGCTGCCATTTAAACAATCCAATGCATCCTATATGCGTTGCATGGTATACTGGTCCAGAATGGTCCGCCGATTCAAAGTGCGATAGTCTACACACATCCGAACTGCCCCATTCTTTTTTCTTACTACTACTATGGGGGAGGCATAGGGGCTCCTGGACTCTTGTATTACACCAGCAGCCAACATCTCTTGCAGGTGCCGCCTTACGTCATCTATATCAGCGGGGGCCAGGCGCCGGGATCTCTCTCGGAAAGGCCTTTCGTCATGCAGCCGAATGTGATGCTCCACCCCTTGTACACATCCCACATCCCACTCTTTCAGGGAGAAAACCTGGTCTCTCTTGGCAAGCTTCTCACTGATCCTTTGTTTCCATTCAGCTGGCAGCGGGGAGTCACCAAAGTCAAACAAATCAGGGGTAACTCTAGCATCTGTCCTGGAAACCTTTCTGTTTGGTAGTACTGCAGTATCTGCACAATGTACGCTTGCCAAGGTGCATCGCCTTCTTATTCGAATCTCTCTGTCGGACACATTATGCACTTGAACCACCACCCTCCTAACATAAGCATGAGCTCTAGCCGGCAAAATGCTGGGTTTGACCAACAGTCCCTCAGGTAATCTTCCCTCCACAGGCGCATCCAACATCAACAACTTATTCTTAACATCCGTTTTTAGTCGTACTTGTCCATGCAGGACACATTGGGCATTTGGGCAAGTATCACCGAGGCCGGATCCTTTTTCCACACCACACCCACCGGGCCTTCAGGTTCCTCCAGACTAACCTTCTTCTGAGTGGCACTTGCCTTTTGAATCACAGCAGGTATGCTTAAAGCTGGCCCGGTCTGGAATGCTTGTTTTTCTGAGCACAATTGGGCCAATCGTCCGAACATATGCGCATTCATCCCAATCAACAAAGGCACCCCATCATACAGTCCAGTGGGTGGACAAACTAAAACTAGGGTTTCCACCTGCTCATCCATTCCAGCCACAGTTGCAGAAAAAGATAACCAGACTCGGATGTATCCCAAATATGGATAGGTCTTGTCGCTCAACCCCCACACATGTAGACCATTCAAAGGTTGCAGGGGCACCTCAGGTAAGTGTGCCTGGTACCAGTCCTGAAACATGATGGTTACCCGAGAGCCACTGTCCAATACAGCTCTAGTGGGAATTCCATTTACCCGCACCGGGGTCTCCATTGAAGGCCCGACCACATCAGACCAGTTGGGGGCCTCAGCATTGATAGCCAGCTGGGCATGGGCCTGAGTCACAAAACTTTTCCTGGGGGCTCGAGACTGGGCCTGGCAGTGTCGGGTGATCAGCCTGTTGTTGACTTTTCTTAAATTCTCCAGCCTCTGGCACTCGGGTTGGAAATGCCCATCTTCCCCGCAATGATAACAGAACTTGGGGTCCCGGGGGTCACTATTTTGCAGGGGGCACCTTATCTGTGGGGGGCTCTGAGAGGGGTGAGAGGGCTCTCTTTGGTCGGGGTTCGGGTTTCTGCATGACTCAGGGGCCCCAGACCTGACAGGGTAGATAGTAGATTGCTTCAAGTCCCTCACCAGTTCCCATAAATTCCTGACCTCGGCCCTCAACTCACTCTCTACGTGGGGGTCAGAGGAAATAACTTACATTCCCACAGTACCTGGAAAATCTGGGGATCCCTCAGACCCTCTGGACAGGCCAGTCTCCTCGGGGGTGTTAGGCTCAGGGGTCCCACTAGAGTTTACCGCCCCCACACAGGGTTCCCACCCCTCTTCATCAATCTCCACCTCCCTAATTTCCCTCATTATTTGACAATATTCAGGCGGGGTGGCCCGCCAATCATGTAACTTAAGTTTCAGCAGTATTACACTAGAAAATCTGGCAGATTTTAAAACATGTTCTAACCGGACCTGATTCAGGGCTGCGGCAGTGATTCCCCCTTTTCTATAGGCCTTCTGCAAGGCCCGCTCCACTCTAGTAACAAAAGCGGACAGTTTCTCATTTCTCCACTGCTTAGCAGACCTGAATTTCCATAATAAGTCTTCACCAGTCTCTGTACTCCCGAAAACCCCTTCTAAAGCAGAGAGGTACTCTGCAACGGTGGCTTCCGGACTGGTGAGCCGGAAGAATCTAATGGCGTCTAATGCAGGACCCTGCAAGCTCTACATCAGCCTCTTCCTTTTCTCCCCCTCAGAGCATTGCCATTCCTGAACTAAAGGGGTGGCATAGTCCATCCAAGTCTCCAGGTCATCCTCCCCTGAAGGCACCAGCACCATACCAGAGAAAAGTTTTAACTTACAGTAGGAATCGAGCAGTATGGGTGGGACCACAAGGGGCAGGGAAGCCAGCACAAAACTCTTGGGTGGACAAGGGGAGGTGCCAGGGGAGCCCTGAGGGGTAGCATCACTGGATAAATCTAAGGCCTGTAGCAGCTCCTGGGTAGTTCTCCCCTCCACGGCCAACAATTTAAGCAGTTTGTCTTTAAAACTGTTCATTTGAGGAGACCCCCCAAGAGTGACTGACCCACTTCGAATATGAATTAGCTTCCATCCCTGTGAAGCACGCTCCGGATAAATCACAGGAGGTACCTTCTCAGGGTCAATGGCCACACTGCATAGAAGTAACACCTGCAACGTCTGGTCAAGCAAAACGGCCATACGCCCTTTTACCTCCACTCTGCCCAAACATTTTACTCGCTCTGCAGCAGAAATGATGTCAGCAGTTGGGGTTCCCAAAGGCACATCTAACAATAACACAGTCTTCTGGGAGTCTAGCTCTTCGGCTTCACCCCACCCCATCAGTCTGTATACCATGGTCTTGATGGGTCCCAGTTTAATTTTTCCCAGCATATCCCCTTCCATTTTTTCCATTTCTTATGTGCTTCCCCACTTGGCCACTAGTGGACACTGATCCCAGCAGTGCCTCCAATTTGTAACCCCTAGGGGGCGCTACCGGTAGGGCTACTACCCCGCCTGCCTCCACTGAGACAGGGTGAGGGGCTCAGATCCATTGACGGGTGCCTCCACCCAGAGGTTGGGGTTAATACGGTCGAGACTGTCTTGGTTACAGCCCTCTGGGTTGCTGCAACCCCCCTTTTGTCCCACTAGTGGCTCACACTGGGTACCAACAATTCAGTTCACCAGCACACTTACCCCCTGTGTAGGTATCTCTCAGCTCACTCCGGGGACACCCTGTAAAGTAAGGTACAGTTATATCACAGTCACTATGTAACAGTTCACCAGGGAGGCACAAACCAGTCAGGATGTAGTTGCAACACAATAATCTGATTTATTAAAGGGGGCAGACAACAAGGAAAGGGGAAAAAATCAAGTTAATTGGCTTATACTATAATTATCTACCTAAGGCTCTGTTTACAGGCCTAACCTAAAATCCCTGTCCCTGGGTACCCAAGCCCTAATAGCTAGTCCAAAACGTGGCAGCTGGTTGGGGCCCTTAACACAGATAACCGTTACAATCCTGAGCAGGTCAGAATAGAAAGTTTAATTATGCAGTCAGCATTATATTAATACAACTGGAAACCACTGTTTGCACACTTGGCAGGGAGCTACCCTGATTCAGTACTCACAACTCCAGCAAATAACAATTCCTTCAACACTGGCAGGGATGAGCCTGAATTTCACCAGCCTCCTCACACATTTATATGGCAAACAACAGAGGGGTACCATACCAGGCAGTTGCTTTCAGGCTTTCACGAACTTGCAGAAGAATCTGGGCAGCAAACGGCAGCTTCAACATCACGGGTGGACCGAGCGCGATTTAGCAATTCTCTCCAGTCCTCTCAGGTTGAGCCTGGTAGGTAGCTGGGCTGGCACCAGCCTCCTCCGACCGCACGCTGGCGGATTTAATCCGACTCGCTCGAAAGGGCAAAAACGGACCCTCAGGCCTTCCCGCGCTTCCTCCGCGAACACTCTGCAAGCACAGAAGCACACAGCTCCTTCCTTCACCTCAGGCACTACACAACTGCCCCTCAGGAGCAAGGGGCTCTTCCTTCAGTTCGGGCACTACCCGTTCCTATTGGCTGGCGGCACATGCCAGTCACTTTCTCCGGCTCTCAGTGGTGCGAAAAAGTGCCATAGCCCATAATGCCTTCCTCAAAAGGGCAAGCAGTTTTCCCATTGGTCAGCCAATTCTGTAGGGTCCCGAGGTACTGATTGGTCCAATTCAGCAGTTCTGGACCAAAATGGAGGAGACAACCAAAACAGTCCTCACTGCAAAAGGAAGACAGGTTAGAACAACCACATTATTATTATTATTTTACATCATTCCCAACAGACAATTGCTCCTCCCTCTGCACCGCTAGCCGTGGCAGAAAGGAGCTATTTTTCAGTGTCCCGCGCGGGACTCGGGCATGCAACCAAATAGCCACCCTCCCAGTTCAATTAATTATGACTGCAACAGGCAGTCCTTAAAGAGACAGCATACGGAGGCTTCAAAAACACTCACCAGTTGCCCATTTAAATGGCTTTATGCCGATCCCCAACCAGGCATGGAGCATAGAAACAGGCTCCGGGAAAACCATTAGAAACCCCCATTTGCAAGGGGGTTACATACAGAATAACACATTAACAACTGTGGACACTAATGCTCATGTGTGATCTACTGGCCCAAAACCTCGCATAGTGCCCGCAACTGACTAACAAGTGTCTCACATATGCCTGTGATAGCCTGGACATGCTGCTGCACTGCTGCCCATCTGTGACTGCAGTCGCAGCCACCCCTCAATGTCCCATCCCTCTCCCCATGGCACGGCCCACCACCACTGGCACCATGGATGCACCATCCCTCAACACCACAGGTTCAGGAACAACAGGGGACAGGGTCCATGTCCACAATGTCCTCCGCGTCGCCGCCAACTAAATCCTCAACAGTGGCAGTCTCAGGCCCACCCTGCAATGATAACACCTGCTGCCATGGCTCCTGTGATGCCTCCACATCACCCTGCACAGTGTCCACCGCATGTTGTATTGCAGGCACAGGTGGTCGATGTTGAGTGAGGGCATCCCTCGCACGCTACGCAGCCGGAAGCCTCCTAGCTGCAAGGACCCGCTTCAGCTTATTCCTCTCCTGGCAGGCAATCATGCGCCCTGTAATGTCAAACATAAAACATGGGGAGCATGGCCCAGCACAACAACAGTCCAAGACACAAGGAGACATAGCACAGAATGTACAACAGCAACACAAGGGCCTGTGGTGTCAGGATCATGAACACAGTAAATACAGTTTGATACATGTCCCATCAGGATGACAGGTAACACCATACATACACACCTGAAGAATTCAACTGACATATGCATCTGTATCTAGTGCATCTGTCCAGTTGGCCCAGTACAACCAACAAAGGACAGCCATGATGCACATTTCTAACATTGTCCAGCACAGTACGTGGATCTGCACAAGCACAGGTCGTAGTGAGACCGACCGGTCTAACAACCGCTGTGTGACACAGGTGCATTGGCAGCCAACCATCATCCAATCCATCCAGTTGGCAATTAGTGTCACCATAGCAGCAAGCATGTAGCAGCCAACAATTTATAACACCCCAATAGCACATCCCACACATGTTGGAGTGGTGTACCTCACTGCCATGGTCCACCACTGCGTAATATAGAACATGTGTAATGAAGGCAGTGGGAGCACACAGCACTCACCAAAGAGAAGATGCAGTGTCAATACTGGTATCCGTCCAGTAGGTGCAGATAATGTACAACCCAATACAAAGGCAATCACACTAGCAGTGCACAAAGCAGTCTGTGTGTATACTTACATGTCACCCAGCTCAGTGGGCATCCCCTGAGGAAGGACAGAGTGTTGGGTGAAATGTAAGCATGCATAGACAGAGCTATGTGCACTGCTGGTTGGAATGCCATGGTGTTTGGATGTGAATGCATTGTATCCACTGGAAGAGTTATAATTTGGACATTGCATGTTCTAGCTGGTGAGTGCTGTGTGCCCTCACTTGGCCCTCATTACACAATATAGTTATGGAATGCACCACCAGCCTTGTGCCACACTCTCTGTATAACGCATAATGTAGAACATGTATGGCACATGCAGTGATCAACAAGAGACACGATGTGACTGGTGATGTGGGCCATGTGACATGGAGGTTGGATGTCACCCAAACACAATCCAGAAACCTATGTCCACCTACAACAGTAGAGTGGTAGGACATCAGGTGTGTGCCTTGCAATTGACAGCACAAACAGAGGATGGTGGATATGTGTGACACATATGTGTCGATGTGCAACAGTAGGCATAATGATGACTGTGCAATGAGCCATGCAACACACAGTGAGACTGCACAGCACCACAGCAGATGTATGGGCACGCACATGTATGCCTGATGATAATGTCCTGAACCACAAGAGCGTGTGCCTCAGAGTGACACATGTGGTATTGGGTACAGATGCAGCACCACAACACCATGCCACACAATGCTATGATCGCACAGACTGTGGAAACCCGAGCCCTGGCCCAATCCCATAGTGGACCAGCCATGAACAGTGAGCCAACAACAATGAACACCACCTGATGTACAATGCTGTGAGGCCTATATAGAGGTCTCAGTTGTCAGATGGAGGAGGATGTACAGCACATGTAACATTCACCAAGAAGCACACAGCTATAGTATGGAGTGCTATATCATTGAACACAATGTAAAATGGGCAGTAACTTGCTGTAGAAGAAACACAGGAAGGCCAGGTACATGTCAGCAGGACAAAGGGTATATGAGGACAGACATAGTGCACTCTAAAAAGACACCCTACAACACAGGGGGGAGAGAGGACATGAGTGGGGACAAAATGTACATATGAACATACGAAATTTGCCAGCAGATAAAGGCCTAGAGGTCTATCAAGTCTGCTCGAATGTGCAGCTAGCACCCCTTATTCTGCAGCTGCCCCTCCCTTCCACCCTTCCCCTTCATTAACCCCCCCCCTTGTCCTGTCCCATCCTCATTTGAAGCAGTCCACTGTTCTACTGCATACCACTTCAGGAGGTAACGCATTCCACCCAGCCACCACCCTCTCTGTAAAAAAGTGTCTCCTCATCTCCCTCCTGAACCTAAAATGAAAATACATGAAAGGGACAGATAAGGCTGATGAGGAGGGTTGCTGTAAACTGAGTGCAAACCAATTGATGAAGAGGCACACCACTAAGATGGGGGGTGTGATGTCCATTGGGAGGATGACATGCACATCCCAGAGAGAGGATGTTGGACACTGTGAATGTGATAGTGAAGGGTGTAATGTTGGTGAACACAGTGGCCACTGGTCAGAGGCTGGGATAGTCATTGGGGACGGTAAGGAGCATGGTCAGGGGAATGTAAGGAGTGTGTAGTGAGGACACAGACAGTAGCAGACGACACAGACATTGGAACATGTGCAGTTTACAAATACACAGTGGCCATCCCAAACTGACACATAGGTATGCATGTGTACACATTTACCATTTGTGGGCACCTACAGAGATGGTGATCCACTGTTGGCACATGTGGACAGGGCAACGGTGTAGGGTAGGTGACCAGATGGGGGGTACGTGAATGGTGACATGATGTCACTGTATGTACACGCACGCAGGGGGTGGAGCAAACATGCTGAGCGAAGGGTGGGACAAGAGGGAGGGTCTGTCAGTGGTGGTGCTGTGGACAGCTGCCGAGCTGGCTCCATAGCATGGTGGGTGGGTGCTGGGCTAGGGTGGCCGGGATAGCGGGTTCAGGTCCGGGCGCATGTGTGTAGTGTTGCACCCAGCCTGACCTGAGCCATGTAATTACTATGCCCTTCGAATATGCACCCCCCCACACACATATGCACCCCCCTGGAGTTAAGAATCCTAATGTAGGGGGTACATGGGATGAACCTCCCCGGGGGTGGGTGCAGCCCCCCAGCATGGAAGTAAACTGCCATGTCCAATACCCCATTTTATGTAGTGCCGGGGATGTATGTTGCCGAAATTGCAGTTTGGCAATGTACACTCACCATGACGATTGCCTCCAGCGATCGCCCTTATGACAGAGAACCATGTGACACAGTGCCAATGTAGACCTCTCTTGTCTTGTCCCACAAAGCACAGACCATCTTCCTGTCATGCACACCACAGCAACATGTGACAAGTGACCAAGAGGCCTGGACATCCCGACTCAACCATGTATATGTGAACGTTGCTGGCATGGTGCATCAGCAATAATAACCAAAATGGTGTATGTGTGGAGCCAAGGTTACACACAGTCACAGTCTGTGTCCCCATCAGGGATACATGCACACATGCACTGCCCTGTACATACAACAACAGTCAGCACACAAAGCTCAGTGTAGGTCTACTACCACATCTAGGCAGCAGTCAACAGTGCACAACTGTTTAATATATGCATGTGAGGGCGTGACCTATAGACAGTCACAGACCACAGCCAACACTGGACAGTTGTGAGGGTCATTGCACTCTGTGATGGGCTCAACATGCACATGAAGCACTCTTGAAGGTGTGCCACAAGCCATATATCAAATGTGGCAACAGGCCCAGGATGTCTCACCACAGGTGTGACCCATGGGCAGGCAGAGTACATGTTGAGGGACACTAACAGCACCATGACAGCTGTGTAATGGGAATAAGGGCATGGCAGAACAGCAACAGCCATGTCATGTCACATGGCAGTACACACAGCAGAGGTGCAGTGGTATGGATCACCATGCCACATGTCTACAGGACACAAAGGCATGCCACAGCAGACACGCAGTACAGGTATGTGTTGCAAACACAGAACAATGTCATCTGTGACACAACACAGGTATACATGACAGTCAATACTGGCTCAGCAGCTGACACAGCACACAGAACAGGTCCAAGGCCAGCCCTCAGCAACTACTATGACGGTGCATTAGACAGGTCTGTATGTAATGGTGTGTCATCTACAGTAATGTGGGATATGCAAACTAATTCCCACTGTGGAATGTGGACTGGCATGGGTCATGTGCCTCTTCCCTGATGGTCACAAATTGAGTGCATGATGTCCATGGTGACACGTGCAAGACAGTGTGCCCAGCCATGCCTGTGTGACGGACACAATGACAAAGGTGCACACAGTGAAGGGACCATACGATAATGCCAGCAGAGACAGCAACCATGGGCCAATGCCTGTGACTGTGTGCACAGCAAGCCCCTCAACATGCACCTGACCTACCATCCTCCACCCATCATAGCCGTCCCCTCCTGTAAACAGTGCTATGTCATGCAGTACACTGGCCTGTTTGGAAGAGGGCTCCAGTCTCCCACCACACATGCAGTGAGGGAATCATCCCAGCTGTCCCCCCTGGATAGTAGGACAAGGCCACCGGTGAGACATATGGTTAACCCTCACTATTGTGATATCCATCCATATGAACACAGTTCATAACCCTACAGGATAATAACAGTACCCATCAGATCACCCATATCTATTCTGTACCCCATAGCATACATGGTAAGCATGTGAATGCTTCCCCCGTAGGATGTCCACCACATACCAGTACGCATCATTCTGTTGCCCAGTGTTGAAACCCCTCAACCCTGCATCTGTCCATTGTCATGTATGTTGTGTCCAGTACTGTACATGGTATTCCCCTCCCATTCTGGCCTGCCCATTGACCTGTACAGGGGATGAATAACCCACACCTGTCAGAGGATATACATCATGCTATGAAGGTCAGTATAATGCTGGCCTGTAACGATTATGTCCTACACTGAGCAGAGATGTTCATCAACACCACTATGTCATTCCCACTAGCATACTATACAACCGTACAACTCCCAACAGCTAGCAGACACACTGGTTATGAGCTCTGAGCAGTAGCACATTGCACCAATTGACAGTGACACATACCTGCCACGTTGTAACACATACCGGTAGCCTACGTAGTTTATACTGCAGTCACCCGCATCACTCCATGTCATCCACCACAGCCCAAATCCTGTACTCAGCTGCAAACAGACTGAACCCACTCTGAGCCCCATGTGAGAGATGCACGAACCATCAACATACCCTGTAGCACCCCACACATAAATGCTCATGGGGGTGTGATGTTCCCCTTACTGGCACACCTTGCTGCGTGCCCATTGACCCATCAGTGATCTAAAGGACCATCCTAGCAACTACCACTACACATATCCGCAACCCGCTGGCAGCACATGTGGCACAGAGTCACAGGGTACATCAAACCCTGAGTACTGGATATGCACTGCATGGCCATCCCCCATGTCTCTGGTGCCCACAGCATAGTACTCAATCCTGTCTGACTGGGAACATCTGTCAGGGATAAACATGCATTGACACCCATCCTGGAGCCCACTGACACCCATACATTGCAACTGCCTCACTGTACAGATTGTGTCCATGAGCCGTCACATGTATCATGTGAAGCTCACTGGTCTGTATGTACCTGCATCACCATTGGGGTTCCCTTGTGAATAGTTACTACATGGACCAACAGCACGTCACGGGACACATATACACTGTGTGCAGAGATGCATTGAACATGGTAGACAGTGGTCCTGACAGGCATACTGACAGTGACCTGAGTACCTGAGGGGGACTGCTAGTGTCTCCCAGACTTGTGTCCACACGCAGTGCCCATGTCATGTCAGTACCCTGTCTTCTGTAGGGCATCCGGCCATCATGCCAACCCCCTTAGGTCATCCTATAGACCACAAGAGCTATCTGCGAGGCCCACATACATGTGGATACAGTAATGACATACACATTGATTATGTGGACCTGAACCTCCACCTTCTATACATACACCCCAAATTGTGACTGCACACAATCGTGGCAATGTGCATCCATCCCACCCTAACATATGCAACAATGTTCTACATACCTCCCACAATGCCCTGTCCCAGCCACAGCTATCTGGATGCCAGTGTGTGCCTGACTTTCCCTGTACCACCGTGGCCACCGTCATAGTCCACCTCATGGCCTCCCCACCCATTGCTCATCATCTGAGTCACTGTACACCCCACCACTTGGCCACCACCCCCATCAACCCCTGGCCTGGACAACTGGCCATCTGTGGCCTTCACATCAGACACCGTTCTCAGGTACATGTCCCAGGGGCACATGCCACCATGGGTGTATTGAACAGCTACATATGTTGCCACCCCTGGGTGGTCAGATCAACAACAGTGGAACTATCACCCATCATGGTGATGTATGGCCCCCTAGGTAAGCAACCAAGGACCCAAGTCAGCAGTGTGAGGCAACCATGGTCAGCATGACACATACAGTATGTAGTGTTGCTCACTCCCAGCAAGCAGTCAATTGACTGGCATATCACTCACAACATCACAGGATGAAGGTATATGAACCAGTCAGTCCCTAACTAGTTACCTCACATAACAATGGCACCAGTTGTCAGCGTGGCTCAGTTGGTAGCACATCCAACTCTGGACCAGAAGGTCGTGGGTACTCATCCCACACCGGGATTGAACTTGCACCTAAAACACTGGCATCCGAATGCAGTATTAGGGGGGTGCTGTACTGCTGGGGTGTGCCATGCTTCGGATGAGACGTTAAACCGAGGTCCCTTCTACCCATCTTGATGTTATCCTGGTGGGTGCCCAGGTGGAAGTAAAAGAACCAAGGGCACTCTTCACAAAGAGTAGGGGACATTCCTGGTGACCTGGCCAACATTCCCCTTCCCATAAACCGGTTCATGCAATTATCCAGGCTGTGTGTGGGTGTTGATGTGCAACATGGCTGCCACTACACATTCAGTCACTTCACTACCAATCTAAATTGCTTGTAAAGCACTTTGGGATACACTGTGTATGAAAAGCACTATATAAATGCTGATTCTTCTTCTTCTACTGTACTGACATGTTCCCAACATGGCCTGCTGACATGCAGTTGTGGTGTTCGCTGTGTCCAACACAGCTAGGTGGACATCACCCACATTCAACGTAGCCACAATCTTGCAAACTCTCCCAATGTGACTTGCAGAATCCCTGCCCAGGACCTATTCTCTGGTCTGTGCCCAATAGAGAGACACAGACCCTGTACCCTACTCTGAGAATCATGGTACTGCATCCAGAAGGCCCACATCCCACCATCTTACACGCGATTGATATACATGTGAAGCCTTTCAGCACCTAGCTTGCCATCCCCCCCACAGGTTCTGCTTACCATGTTCCAGGTGAATGGCCATAATAAACGTCACATCACAGTTCTGGTGATGAATGTCCATGGTTGTGTACGTTGTCCTGTACCCCTTGTGTGCAGTTGCACCGCCATCAAACCTGTCCCATTCCCATTCAGTCCCCAATCAACCATCACCATTGTTCCTACCCTGGTGCACTCCCCAATACATGGGGGGGTCATGTCTGGCTACCATCTCTGGAAACCATGCCTATTAGCTGGACATGTGCACTACCGTCCTAGGTATACAGACACGTGTTCCCCTGGAACACACTATGCCATGCAGGAACAACCCTCCCATGTGTGACCTAACATAGCCTGTCCCCTGTGTATGGGTCATTACCTGACCAGTTTCGAATCCAGCACACAAATATCCCATGCCTCTTGTCATGACACCAGTCCCACAGCCAGCTGTTGACCTCCTCTAACCGTCCCTGTCTCTCTGTACCAACACACAATACTATGTGCACCTGTACACATGCCACTGGATTCACAGGACCCTCAGACAGCCCTCCCAATATACATACAGTGCCCTGTAGCCCATGCATGTGACAGTCCCATGAATGTAATGCCAAGGTAAATGTTACTCATGTCGTTGGTGTGCATCAGTCGCAGTCTGTGTGATCTGCGCAGCTCCTGCAGCATTCTGTTGTCTCTGGCTAGAGCCTGACACCCTGCCACAGGACACACCTGTGTGGGGGATGCATAACACGTGTCACAATATGTCAACAATGGCACATGCTGAACATCATCCCAACAGCACAACATTGACTGATGCTGACAATTCAAATATGTTATCAATATAATACATGGCCCACTTGGCATAGTGAAGAATGTTAGCAACACAACACAGGTGTATGTGCCCAACACATTGCCTTATATCACACCACTGTACCAACACAACCCATACAGTGGCAGCACAGGCTACATATGGATAACAGGTGAATGCCACTATGACCCTTAAGTACAGTGGGAAGGGTACTGCATGATCATTGCACAGCTGGAACAGTCCATAGGTATGTGCACACATGCCACCTACAGCTGTGCATGCCTCAACCGGTGAACATTGAGATCTATGGGCATGCATTTGCAATACATGTACTGTACTGTATGAAGACTGTTGTCCATTGCACAACACTGTGTACTGCATCAAGGCATGTTGTGGTGTATCACTATATGGGGACATCTAGTGCAAACCATGACTGGCCACAGCCATGACACAGCAGTATGGTGCCTGCTAACCCTGTGTTTGACAATATGACAATGATAACGGTTACAACATACTGTCATGCTATTGGAATTGCCACACCACACATGTGACCTTGTGTGAGGCACTGTCAGGTGAAATCCATCACAATTACCTACTTGTGCCAGCTGTCCTGCCCATACCTCTCAAACTTTTGTCCCCCAAATGTGGAACATTGCCTCTCAAAATGTGGAACAAATGAGCAAAAGGTGGAACACTTAATCAAATCTTTACCTAAGAAGCTCAGAACACTGCTAAAATGTTTGCATTTGTATTCAGAAAGTCTGTTATTAATTGAATAATATACTTTTTGCATCATTTACTTTAGATTTTTGCTTTAAAATGTTAACGCTGAATGTGGAACAAGTCCTCACAATGTGGAACAGGGAGCTTTTGTGAAGTAAAATGAGGAACGTTCCTTGTAATGTGGTACAGTTGAGAGGTATGGCCTGTCTGTACAGAGTACTACAGTGTCTGTCTGCAATGCAGATGACACGTGCCTGGTAACAGGCTCGGAATGTCCATGATCAACCAGGTGGCATGCTTCCACATCAGTTACACCACGTCACTACCCGGGGGTGTCCATACTGCATAGTACTAGCAGGATCTGTGTGGGAACTACTGTGGCAGCCACAGTAAGTACTGTGGACTATCCAGGACATATGATGTCATTGTACATCCCCACAACATGTAGCACACACCAGAGCAATGACATGCACCTGATGTGACCATAACACCAGTAATGTGCCACACCACACATACATAACTGTGTCTGTCAGTAGGAGGGGTCACGTCCCCATGGCCCAACACTGGTTGTAATGCTACAGTAGCACACAGTGGGTGGGGGTCACTCAGATGTGTGGTGTTGTGCCATCCAGAACATGGCCACATGCACCATGCACAACATCCAGGGACACAGATAGACAACTAACATAACTGTTGGCTACAGATAACAATTCACTGTACTGTTGCCATGACCCTTAACATGTGTACTAGACACATGCTACCTACATTGGTTGATGACAATACACATAACACATCCATGCACTCCCCTGCTTCTGTCCTCTGTGCCTCCTGATGTTCGATTGCCACCAGCTGACACAACCGTGGCTCCCTCCATTCCACATCGCTCCATTTGTTCATCAGTTGTGAAACACTCCTGTGAACACCACTAGGCAGATACATGTTTCTGGCAATTGCCTGCCAGACCTTGTCCCTCTTCTTGGAGGAATGTAATGCCCTCCCTGGTGGCAAGAGTAGATTGGCATTTTTCTTGATGAGATCCAGCAATAATGCTGTCTCTGCATCACTAAAATTGGGAGCCCTGATCCTCTCTGCCATTTTCTGTTGCCTGTAAAGCTATCAGTATGATGCTAAGAGTGGCACAGAGTGACACACCCTACTTTCTGCACAGCCTTCACACTACTCAGAGGGACAGTGTGTAGCACATGCATATGTTTCCTCATGTGTGAGACACACATGGCTGTCATTTTGACGCACATGCACATTTTCCCCAGCAAAATCACGCACATGCGAGACAATGTTGGCCATTTACATGCAGAAAATCCAGGATATTATCTCGCATGTGCTGTAAATCACTATCTGCTTAATGTTATCATATGCATGTGCAAGGAATAGTCTGTGTTGTGGCACACGGTTGCTGAGTGATGTCCTGCATTCATTCCCATGACAGGCACCCCATCCACATTCTGTGGCTACCTGTGTGTGGTGTATGCATGACACAGACATGTGAGCATGCGGTGGTGCACATGTTGATGTTACGCTCTGGGTACCGACTGTCACATCTAATGTGTGACACCTATACATGATTGCCACTGTCACACACCATGCCAGACTAGGCTACATTCCACTAGCCCCCCCCAAGCAGGGTATGACATTGTGCATGTGTAACAATGGCAATGAACATAATTGTGTGACAGCAACGTACATGGGTAGCACATGTGGACATGCATCGCAGTGGGCCAAGACCAACCAATGTAATGTGTCAGACACATCTTGCCACTGCGGAACATACCGTGGGGAAACTGGCACAATTGCATATTGAACAATAGTGTATTGTGATCTGCACATGTCTGGGCTATGTGGTTTGATGAGTTAGTGAGTGATACGTGGCATCAGGGATATGTGGCCTGCTGACATGACATGTATATATATCATGGCTGTGGACATCCACAGTGTTGCGATGCACATCAGTGACCATCCCATCAGTGTCACTGTGGTGTTCTGGATGTACATACATTACAGTATTCAGTGTGTGCAGGTGTACACAGCCTATTAGACATGTAATGTGATGTGTGTTCAACTCTTTTACAGGTGACGGTGGATACCCACTGAGGCCCTGGCTAATGACACCAGTGACAGCACCACAGACACAGCGCATTCTGCACAACATTGCCCTGTCCCACTGGATGCCCCCACCAGAGGTAATGCAACAGGATGAGAATGACAATGCACAACCAGTGCCAGCGGCATCATCACCACCAGCACCAACAAGAGGCCATGGCAGTCCAGCAGCAGTCGCCGAACATGCATGAGATAGGCTCATAAGAGACTGTTTCTAGCACAGTAACATGTGCATATGCCAGCAGTGTTGCATCATGATGTATAGTCAGTATATGCCTCTCATATGCGAACATGTGACAAATACATTACTGTAATGTACAAAGGGTATGTATTATTGTATATAAACTGTGATGAGTCACATGTCATGTGTCTTGTCACTGGGAAGGGGTGGTGGTGTCCTGTCAGTGGATGCTAATATGTGTGCTGTGCTGTGCTGTGGCAGACATTTACAACAATGGCCTAATACTGTGTAATGGACATGTCATGTGGACTGGGGACTGTCCCTCAGCATGAGGTCTACAGTATGTATGCATTCAGTAAGTGACTGCCACTGTGTCATGGTTTGTGTTAATGTTAGTTCATTGCATAACATGTCTGCACTCCAGATAAATGTCCTGTGGACAGGTGCGACTCACAAGAATTCATAACGAAACCAGAGACAACACAGGATATGATACATAACAACACATGTACATCAACATAAACACACACATCTAACTAGGCATGTCAGATGGTCCAACAACACTGTTGTACATGAACAGATGGTTAACATGTCCTGTAAGGCAACTAGTTGATTGGTCAAGATGAACAGCACCACAGAGGTAACAGCCCTCTGACCACTAGCAGTTACCATACAGGTGAGTTCAGAACATATGTGTCCACCCTACCCCTTGGGTACATACAGTAACAATAGTATTGAACATGTCCATACAGTTGTAATGGAGCAACATAACTCAAGGGTCTAAATGAACACCATTCAACATGTACATAATACTGTAGATGGACTGCCAACCAGCACAGAGCATGCACATATGCACAATGATGTACAGCAGGCAGCAACATCGATGCAATTAGTACAATAGGTGGAGGCAGGCCCAATGTCTTTGTCACCACCTTCGCAGAGGCACTGTCAGTGAACACAGCAGCATAGTTGACAGTGGACACGGTCATGTGCACATGGGACATGAATATGTCACATAGAGCCATGCCATCAGAATACTGTCTTCCCTGTGGGAGGGCTGGGTAGCATGCTTGGGTGTGTACAGTACATAAGACAACATGATAGGGATGCATGGTGCACATGGCTGTATTGGATTGCATTGCATGCCCCTACCTTTGGAGTACACGAACGATGTGCGTATGTTGCATACATCAGGGGAAGCCCATTGACCATCCTAGGAGATATCATGTGACGAATGACAGTGTACATCATGTGGCGGTTCACAGGGTGGTCACAACAGCTATGCTGCAGCGCCATCTTGTACAGTATGCACTTTGTGCTGCCATGTTCCAATGTACGTGTGGGATGTGGCCCATGCTGCCAGCAATCTAGGTATACCAGTGGCACATCTGAATGGTACGCTATGGATGACTGCATGACCGGGACACAAACAGTTTGGCAGGGCTCAGGATACAATGATACTAGGCATCATGCACAACGTGGTTCTGGAGTCCCCTTTAAACAGTGGGTCATAATGTTGCTGCCACCTGTTCTGCCACATGTGCAACGTGTGTGTGTGTCACTACCTCCTAACATGCATGGCATGCACACCTTCTGCGGGCCTTGACATGATAGTGCAACATTCGCAGTGTGCAAGATACTATATTCAAGGCAAGTTTTAACAACCTCTATGATGTTGCACTCATCCTGTACATCATTTACATACAACACAGCCCTGTGTTGCCAGGTGTCCTGTGTTGTGATGTATTCTTGCCCTGTAGTGTATTCAGCACGCACAGACAGATGCCCTTACACATTCCTACGCATCACCGAGTACCCTGTGTGGCCACAGTAATGCCATATACCTCTTATAACACTCCCGGTCACACATCCCTGAGACACCTTAGCTACAGGCCTGACCACATGTGTCACGGCCATAGCACACACTGGTCACACACCTGTGGACCAGATGCATCACGACTCGCATGCCACAACACTGTGGGGACCATGATATACCCAGCAGGTCCCTGCTACACATTCCGCATGGCTGCCTCCACCCTTGCACACACAACTGTGGGCTTTCACCAAGCACTGGGCAGGAGATGCCGGTTACCCCTGTACTACATAGCACAAGAGGTACACAGGTTCCTCCATGTGACTCACATGTATTCCTGTCACCCTGTGCATCATTGATGTGCTAATATGCAAGGCCGTAGTCTGGCAGGTGTCACACCTCAAGATCACAGGCCCTTCACACAGCCATAGTATGGTACAATGTAAGTCTAGCCCTGCATTTGCAGCTGATAGTGTATTACAATGATATATGGGGCCAGCAGTGCCATGTGGGACATATGTTGCACAACAGACATTATCTGACATGAGCATAATGCACATTCCACCATGTGGTGTGGGCCACTACCCACATTCATATCTAACAGGTTCATACATGTGTTTGCTTAGCGTGGTATACCAGGGATAGCAATGCACTGGCAGGGCATATTCTGAACATCGCACAGCTCATACACCAAGCATGACATTATGTGACAGTCATGTCAGGAATGGTAGCATTACATGTGCAGTCATGTCACATGCACTGCACAGCACCATTGTGAGTCCCTTGAACATTCAGTGCAGGGCATTGTGGTGCTTCAAGCGTTATTCCTTACAACAATTAGCATTGCCTATGCAACCCATTTCCTGGACTGTTAACATTGCTGGACACTGCGACCTGTCCGAGTGCTGTGTCCACTGTTGTATGGTGCTTGTGATATGTGCCATGTGTGTTGGTTGGTTCCTATCACATGGATAAGGGTTGTCAATAGCAGGTGGATGTGACATCACTGGCCTTACTGAGGTGACACAGCCTTGGTTCAGGAGTGTCTGCATGCATCCTGCTGATAGGTCAATGGCTACCCACTCTGTAGGACTGTGGCATGTGGATGGACAATGGATCACTGCACACACTGTCAACAGTACCAATTGTACACCGTGGACCTAGGTTATGTGGTACTCTGTTTCCCATTAGTCACTCTGATGGTGTCAAAGTGGACGACATCATTATGTTGCTGTGTACACATGTTAGTGCAAAAGACAATGGTGTAACAGACTGACAATGTGTTTGTGGGCAGCATACAGGATTACACTGGGGGACATGGTACATACTGCACATAGCACATACATACCTGTCCAGACAGTGCATGGTTATGTTACATGTCCTGGTGGCATGGGCCAGATCAGTCATATGCACACATACACATACACATGGGATGTAATGCTGGGGGTCTGGATGGAACATACATGCAGGCTGTGTCACATGTTGCATCCAGTACCGTTGGCCGCCACTATATACAGGATGTGCACATTGCCACAGGCAGTGTGCATGCCATACATGTATGTGGCATGACACAGTAATGAAGCCTAGCACACAACATATGACATGTGTAAGTGCATGTGCGAGTGTATTTCGGTGGTGTGCCAAGGGATACCACTCCCTGCGTATCAACCCTCAAGCGGGTCACCCTTAGGGGTGGATGTGAGGAGCTCACACACAATCAATACTTAAATAGCTTTATTGAAAGTAACAGTGCACGATAGTGTCTAATAATCAATTACTATACAATGTCATTACAACTTGTACAAGCAAATAAAAATGTATGACCTCTTCTTTATGCTAGTCGCCATCTGCAACATAAATGACACCTGATGCCTTCTGTTATATTGTCATACAGTACACAACATTTCCCATATCATAGTAGTACACCGGTCATAGAGTAATTAACAGAAGGATATTCAAGGTAGATATTGCAATATATATCATGTTATAACAAGCATTTGTCAATGCCAAATGTTTGCTTGCTGGTATTAGCATTGGAAATGCAGGAGTTAGACAGATGCAGAGTAGGAATGGCAGAGTTGAACGTAACGCCAACCCCACCTTCACCCTGCAGAGATGGACAGGCACTGGAGTATGCGATTGGGTCATCGCCCATAATGCTCATGCCATGTCACCTCACCCTATCCTGCAGACACTGACATATGTTGAGGTGTCCCTTGAGGTGTTCAGCTTTACAGTCACCCCATTCCATAAGGACATATGCTGAAATACGTGCAGCACAGGAGAATGGGATGAACTCTGGGGCTGAAGAGTCCAAGGCACACCTCGATGCCTGTCACTGGCTGGGGGCTAGGGGTGGGATGGCATGAACATTACAGTTGGCAATCCAAAGGCAGACCCCTGATGCCTGTCAGTCTGTACAGGGTGGGACATTATGGTTAGAAACCCTAACACCCCGGGCATGTGTTGGTATTTGCACTATGAATTTTCAACATGGCCTTTTTGTGACCCCACCTCATGAAAGGATTTGGGACCTTTTCTCATGAACAGTGGCAGTGTGCTTTTGAAAATGTGTCCTAAACTTTATGTTCCCACAGCGACCGTGCCATTCTGAGCTAGATGTATGAAAACACAGATTGGGCAGAATGTGAAGAATGACAGCTGTACCATTCATAGGGAGGTGTGAAGAGATGGCAATGTTGAAAATCTGTAGTGAAAATATTAAAAATGCTCACACTTCTTAGCATACGTGGAAACTGCACAATACATGCACGTAACATAGTCATTTAGTGGAATTATTTCACCAAATTTTCAACATAGGCATTTTGTGACCTCTGCTCATGAACACTGTAACTATGATTTTCTTAATCTGTCCTGAACATTGATTTCCCACAGCAACCACGCTATTCTGCGCCGGATGTGTAAATGCATATTTTGGGCAGGATATGAAAAAGGACAGCTGTACTGTTTGTAAGGAGGTGTGAAAAATGCCAATGTTGAACATCTGGAGTGAAAATATTACAAATTTCGAGATTACAAAAGTAGTGGAAACTGCACAATGCACGCATGTAACACAGTCATTTTATGGACTTTTGTCACCAAATTTTCAACATAGGCATTTTAGCACCTCTGCTCATGAACAGTGTCACTGTGATTTTCTTAATGTGTCCCGAACACTGATTTCCCACAGCAACCGCGTTATTCTGCGCTGGAAGTGTGAAAACACATTTCGGCCAGGATGTGAAAAATGACAGCTGTACTGTTCCTAAGGAGGTGTGGAAAAATGCCAATGTGGAAAATCTGGAGTGGAAATAATACAGATTTGTAAAGTTACGAGCGTGCGTGGAAACTCTGCAACGCATGCTTGTAAAACAGTCATTTTTTTGATTTTTTTTACCAAATTTGCAACATAGGCTTTTTGAGAGCCCACCTCGTGAGCAGTGGCACTGTCATTTCATTAATTGGTCCCAAAAGATGATTTCACGCAGTGACCACGAAATCACCTTTCTGGACTGAGTAACGCAATGAGAGTGACTGAATTCATGAGGAGGGGTCCCAATGACCCCATGTTGAAAATGTGGTGCCAAAATTCCCCAAAATGCCCAAGATATGCACCAAAGTTGAAAAAAACTATATTTATGCCATTATACAGCTTACTGGCATTTCTTCAGTTCATGTTCGGCTTTGAAGAGTGCAGCCATGTTCCCGTCCACCAAGATCAGTAGCACCAGGCTCCAAGGTAAGTATGGGGTGAGGGGGTGTAGGGAGGGAGGTAGGGTGCACAGTGGGTGGGTGCGGGTTGGGGAGGGACCCAACTAGCATGGGACTGTTTCCTTTGTTTCAGGGAGAAAAAAAAAGACATTGCGGAAAGGATTTTTTTTTTTTTTGCAGTTTTTCCGCACACTGGAGTGAGCTCCTAGTGTGCCACCTTCCTGTTTGAGGTAGGGGACTTAAAGCCATCGGGGATTGGTCCCCTGTCAGCAAAGAACAACTGTTTGGGGTATGATGCTGAGGGGGACTACCCCTCAGCACACAATGAATGAGGGGGGCATTATGCCAACGGGGAGTGGGCTCCCCCGTTGGCAAATGAACTGGGCCTGGGGCATGTCGACAGGGGGATTGGGCACTCCAGTCAGTCAGCTTTCATGGGGCTCTGAGGTGGTAATGCCGCTGCCATGTTTAGGGACATGTTAAACCAGGCAAGGTACCGCCCTGCAATGACGGGTCGCTCCCTCATTGCAGCAGAATGGCTGATGCTGCAATGACAAGGTGGCCTCTCATTGCAGTGGCCAAATTGCTTCAACTTGGTGGCACTTCTGCAGAACCAGTGTCATCAGGACACTGGGCCTACATTGAGTGACCAGTCCCAGGCCCACAAATGCAGCGCCGGCTTTGGCTGCCACAGTGCCGCACCTCCACAACCTGCTTCTCTCCTAAGCTGCCACGTAATGTTTCTTGCACATGCACACAAGCAAACATAAATCGATACCATTCCTCACTTAAATTTCTTTGAAGATACAATCGTAACACATTCTAATAACCTAACCCACACCCCAACTCACACACACATCTAATACTAACAATAAATCATTAAATCCCTCTTTTAGAGTGTTTCACTTTTTTTGTTCTCATCTTGTGCAACATGACATCATCTTTAGTGCCAATTTTATCCTCTCTCTCCCACTACAGGACACCTGCACAGCACTGGTCATTGCCCCATACATCCACATTTTAGTCACACAGTTTATCCTTCAAACAATCCAGCTTTCAATAATAGAAATGCTTAATCTGAACAACAGTTTCTTTTTATTTGGTCCTGTTGCCTGGACAGCATTGCAATCTAAAACCAGAAGTTGCAAACACTGCTCCCTTGCTACACAGATTGGAAGAACACACACACAGGTCCCTTGCACTGCACTCTGTAACCTGCACTCGGAAGGGTAAAAATCTCTTGCATTAAGTAAAACTTGTTAAAACTACGTATCTGAGACTGTGGTCTTTTTCTAATAAGGAGAGTGTGGTGAGTGCCATGACTGGCTTTTTTCTCATAGACTCATAGAAGCTTGATGGTAGAAAAGGACCATACCGACCCATCTAGTCTGCCCTTTTTTTCCCCTCTACACCTCCCCTCCCTGTCAGCCCTGCCCTCTCCCTGATACTCAGCCCCATATGTTTGTCCCGAGCCCTCTTGAATTCTTCCACCAATTTGGCCCCCACCGCTCCATCTGGTAGTCTGTTCCAGGGCTCCACCATCCTCTCCATGAAGAAATGCCCTCTCACATTACTAACATACTAAAATGCCAGCAGAATAGGCTTAACGGTCTCTTGAGTCTGCTCGATTTTCAGCACTTGCACTGAGGGCCAATTTTGGTCCACCCCCCTTGGGTTATACTGTCCCCAGTCCCAGATGTTCCACCTGTATTGTGCCTGGTCAGATTTACCCTCCCCCCGTACCTGTCCCATCCTATCTTAAACCAGTCCACAGTCTCCATCTCTACCAGCTCCCTTGGCAGTGCATTCCATGGCTCTACCACCCTTTCAGTGAAATAACATCAACTCCTCTCCCCTCTGAGCCTGGCCCCTTCCAGCTAACACCCATGACCTCCTGTTGCCCCACCCTCCTTCCTTTGGAGCACCCTGACTGAGCCTCCTTTATTGATCCCTTTCATGTACTTAAAGACCTTTATCATGTCCCCCCATCCCTCCTCTCCTCCAGGGTGTACATGTCAAGCTCCTTGACCCTCTCCACATAGGTCCTCTCCTCCGGGCTCCAGATCATTTTGGTTGCCCTCCTTTGGACCCTCTCTAGGTGTGTAATGTCCCTCTTTAAATGTGGTCTCCAAAATTGTACACAATACTCTAGGTGTGGCCTAACCAAGCAGTTGTACAGTGGAAGGATCACTTCCGCCTTTCTGGAGGTAATCCCCCTGGAGATGCATCCCAGCATCCTATTTACCCTTGCCACTGCCCTCCTCAAGGTCTCTGAATTGTTCATTTTGACATCTACCACTACCCCCAGATCCCTCTCACCCTCCATAACTTGAATCATGTCTCCTCCCAGGGTATACCCCTGGCCTGCTGGATTTCTGACTCCCAGGTACAGAACCTTGCACTTCCCCACATTGAATTTGAGTTTCCGTTTTACCAACCACCTTTTCAGAGCCTCCAAGTCCTCCTGCAAGGCCATGCTCCCCTCCTCTCCATCCACCACTGCACCTAGCTTTGAGTCATCTGCAAAGAGACTCATCACGCTCCTGATCCCCCTCCTGATGTCTGAGATATAGGCGTTGAACAGGAGTGGCCCCAACACTGATCCCTGGGGAACCCCACTAGTAACCCACCTTGGGGATGAGGCTAACCTTCCAACCACCACCTTCTGAGTATGCTCAGAGAGCCAATTTCCTATCCATCTTAGCAACTGTCTCCCTACTCCCATTTCCTTCAGCTTAGCCAGCAGGCCACTGTGGGGTACCGAATCAAATGCCTTGTTAAAATCCAGAAAGAGGACGTCCACTGGCCTACCCTGGCCCAGGGCTCTCGTCACCCTGTCATAGAACTCAGCAAGATTTGTCTGATACAATCTTCCCATGACAAAGCCATGCTGCCTATTGTCCAAGCCCCCAGTTTGCTCCAGTAACCCCCCTAGCCTTTCCTTGACAATGCCCTCCATCACCTTGCCTACCAACGATGTCAGGCTAACAGGCCTGTAATTTCCCACCTCCTCTCTTGATCCCCTCTTCTGGATCAGCAAAACATGGGTCACCCTCCAGTCTTGGGGCACCCACCCAGTCCTCAGAGAGATGTTGAAAAGCTCCACTAAAGGGACTGCCAGGACATCTGCCAGGACATTGCCCCTGTATTTTTTTCCTTGCAGTCTGGGTCTGTGCCCTCTAGTTTTGACCCCCTCTTTTCTCTTAAGTAAACACTCTTCTCCCACTTTATTGAGTCCATTTACATATTTAAAAGTTTCAATCATGTCTCCCCTTTCCCTCCTTGTCTCCAGCGTGTACAAATCCAGCGCCTTACACCTCTGCTCATATGACTTTCCCTGCATATCCTGCACCATCTTGGCTGCCCTTCTCTGAACCCTCTCCAATGCATCTATATCCTTGCAGAGATGAGGCCTCCAGAACTGAACCTCATACTCCAGGAGCGGCCTCACCATGACTTTGTAAAGGGGCATTATTACCTCCCTCTTTCTGCTAGTAATGCCCCTGCCCAAGCATGCCAACATTCCATTGGCCTTTTCTGCCGCCCTACTACATTGGATTCCTACCTTAAGGTTCGAAGAGACTATGATCCCAGATCCCTCTCCTGTTCTGTTACTTTAATTTCCTCCCCACCTAGGGTGTACCCTACTCTTTTGTTCCTACTCCCTAAGTGCATCACAGCTCACTTCTTGGCATTAAATTTCAGCTGCCATGTCCCAGACCATTTTTCAAGCATCTTTAATCCTCCCTCATGTCCTCACCCCCCCATCCACCCTATTGCATATTTTCATATCATCAGCAAATAGGCACACCCTCCCCCTCAATCCCTCAGCAATATCACTGATGTAGATGTTGAAGAGAAGCAGACCCAAAACTAACCCCTGTGGCACTCCACTCTTCATCCTTGCTGTCCCAGAGTGCACCCCATTTAGCACCACCCTCTGAGTTCTTCCTGACAGCCAGGCCTCCACCCAGCTTATTTTCCCACCCAATCCCAGGCTTTCCATCTTGCTCACCAGCCTCCTATGGGGGACGGTGTCAAAGGCCTTACTGAAGTCTAGATAGGCCATGTCCACCTGGTCAATCACCTGAGTCACCCAATCAAAGAACTGAATTAGGTTTGTCTGGCAAGATTTCCCCTTCATGAAGCCATGATGTCTGATGTCCTGCAAGCCGCTCTCCTCCAGGTAATCCACCACCCTCTCCTTGATTAATGCCTCCATTACCTTCCCCACCACTGACGTGAGGCTGACAGGTCGGTAGTTCCCCATCACCTCCTTACTACCGCCCTTGTGTAAAGGCACTACGTCTGCCCTCTTCCAGTCCTCCGGCACTCTCTCTGTATCCAGGGACAAGTTGAAGAGCCTTGTCAAGGGTGCAGCCAACTCCTCCTTCAATTCCCTGATCACCCTGGGATGTAACCCATCAGGCCCCATTGCCTTGTCCACCCTCAATCTATCTAGCTCTGCCTTAGCCCTATACACAGTGAATGGGCTCAGATCCACCCATTTGCCCTCCTTCCCCTTCGACTTTAGCTTAGGTCCCCTACCGTCCTTCTGACTCTGTAGTGTTTGTTATTATAGTTAAATGCACTTCCCAGGTGCTAAGGACACTTGACACAAGCACCTCATGCCTTTCTATGCACCTGAGGCATGCACTTTGGCTTAACCCATGACAACCACCATACAGTCGGGCCTTATTGCCTACTTCAGCAAGGAACAGTTTTTTTTTTTTTTTTTACCATGTTATGTTTGAAATAAAGGTGGAAATGTTTCCAACTTACTAACAAAACAAGGTTTAAATTTAGAAAGGTTTTTGCAGTTTAGTAATCCATTGTTTATTAAACCACATATTACTTTCTTACAATCTGCAGAAAATTATTCTGTTTACATAATCTGCGGAAAGTTATTCTATGATTTACATGGAAATGCCTTTTGGAATACCATGGAATTCTAAAAGAAATTCAGAAAAGCATCTTGGAAGCTGAATTACCATTCTGCATGAATTCCACCAGCAAAATTCCATATTCCGCACAGCTTTACTATCCTTATAGAGCATTCTTGCTAAACCTCTGCTTATCTACAGTAGCCCTTCTTTACAATGTTTTTTAACTTTTGTAATTTTTATCCTAAGCAGTACAAACCATGCATTCATCACCAGTTTCCTCTGTTGTAACCTGTAAATATAAACTGAAGGATTTTGAAAACCTGGAAAAGGGTATCATATGGAACAGCTGGCACGAGGCTATATGATGCAGAACAGGGTGGTGCACGACAGAAATACTGTTGATTCTTATGGTGCTGTGGCAAAACCATGGGCACAGCAGTCATGATGTGGGGAAACTCCCTAGTGTGCATCACACTAATGTTATGTGGAAGCACTTTCTCATGTTCAAACTAAAAAGTGTGTGGCCTTCCTTTCCATGCTAGCATGCTGCAATGAAGCAGTCAGTATTATTGCAAACGCTGCCTCTCCCTCCACTAAGCAGCTTAATACCTGCTTGTTTTATTTTAAGGTGCACTGACTTACTGACTGACTCTATGCTATATTGGAAAACTGTGTTGCGGAGTCTTACAATGTTCTGATTCATGATATAAAGCACTATGTTTGAAATTCCTGGACATCTGCATTTGCACAGTTTGTGAATTATGAGTAAAGAGCTCCACGTCTCTGTGGACTTTCTAATAGTCTTTCCGCAATACAACAACTTATGCAGCTTCATATTTAAGTGTGGGATACAAATGTTTGCGAAGAGAGCTGGCTGAGCTCTATATACAAGAGGTACATATCGGTGTCTATGGCAGCTGTTTTGGCATGCCACAGTCATATCAGCTCGACTCAAGTCCCAAGCTTATTTAAACAAAAAATTACAAACAATGATATCAAAGTCAGCTAGCTCTAAAAATAATAGGAACATATGAAGAAGCCGGCAGTAGAAGGCCATTTGGTCTATCTAGTCTGCTCATATTGTAGGGTCCTCAGCTTATACTTCTGACCTTGCTCCCCTCCCTGGTCCTCCATTCCTCTTCATGTGCATCACCAGACCCATATTTTCCCCTTATGCCTAAATCATTTATATAAAAAGGGGTATCTCTGGAACTGTTAGAGTAAGAGACGTATTTTTGTCTCTTCAATGGAAGTTAAGATTTAGCACAATGTGTTTGAGGCATAATAATACAGTTTCCATCCTTCACTATATGTCAATACATATTGATATAGCATAAATATGTGACGGCAGTATATCAATATAGTCTAACACACAGAGATACATAAAAGGTGCAGTGACATGACAGAAGCATATCAGGCTAGATTCACAAATGTGGGGGGGACTAAGTCCCACATGGCAATGACAGTTACAGACAAAAATCCCTGCAGCTGTGGAGATTAAAATTCACAACCGCAGAAGTTGTGTCAGAAGTTATGGATGGTCTCATTGGCCATAACAATCTTCCGGGCAACGCCACCCACAGGCTTCCATAAATCATGAAGCTGGTTGTAATCTAGCTCCACCTTTATGAATACCTGCAGCTGTGGGAAACCTGCATATTTGCAAGTGGCAACCCACTTGTGCCGGGTTTTTCCCTGCAGCTGCCGGTATTTCAGGACATTTGTGAATCTACGCCATCGTATGACTATGTGACAATATAACGAAAGTCACTGAAGTCAGTGGGCCTGACTGTCAAAGGCTGATGCAGGTTTGACATCAAGCTCTGCGTCAGCCCTGATGTTTGGCGCAACTGCACCAAACTTCTCTGATGCAAAGGCACCCAATTTTAGTACATTGGGCGCAGTTGCAGCAGTTTCCACAATTTATGGCAGCTTGCACCTAATATTTGGCACGAGCCCCGTAAAATGGGTCCCCCAAATGGCACAAGTTAGACCGGGGGGAGCTGGTTTAACTTGTAGCATCTGGCGCACCTGATAGAGAACCGTTATCGGTGCTGTGGGAATGCTACAAACCCCCATGCCATATGTTTGATGCACCAGGGATATGCAGAATCTGCAAGTCTTTTTAAAATTGGACCCCATCTGTCAGTACAGTTTGACACAACTGACACATGAGAGCTGTATTTATGTGACTTATATTATATCAAACTGACTCCAGGCACTCATTTAAAAATCTTAAGTTCCTAGCCCAAAAGTTTCTAATGTTAGCCCTTTCTAATGATAATTCTTTGAAAAGGGATAACTTTGAGACTGTTAGGGTCATAAACATAAATTTCAATTAAATCGAAGCATGGGATCAGCTTGATATGGACAAGCCAAAGCCATACAGTGTGTTTGCATCGTGTTGTTATATGTCAGTATAGCAAAAACATGTGAAATCAGTCTACGGATACAGTGTGACTCAGTTCAATACATGAAAGTATATCAGCATGATAGGACAATGTTGCCCTAACTTCAAGCTTTCATTAAGGTGAAAGTAAATGTTTTGTCCTAACACTTCCAAGTTTAGGACTTTCTAAATTTAATTTCTCTAAAAAGTGATAACTCCGATATGAATGTTTGGAATCAGCTTGACATGGATGAAGTCACATCAATATAGTTTCCATGCATAGTTTTCATTTGATATACTCTAATAGACATTGCTACACTTTAAATCAATGTGTTCCTTAAAAACACTTTTTGAAATAATCTTTTAAAAGTTTTCAGAATTTTGGTTCACCATCATTGCAAAAAATAAGAATGGCACAGGTTATCAGATGTTTTCACATTTCTTAAATAGTGTAGTCTCAGCACAACAAATCCGCACTTTTTAAATTTAAAATATTTCATTATATTGTGCACATAAATACAAATGCAGATACATACCATGTTAATATCAACATAGGTTAAACAAGCATTTGTCAATGCTGAATGTTTCCTTGCTGGTGTTAGCATTGGAAATGCAGGAGTTAGACAGATGCAGAATAGAAATGGCAGTGAAGTATTGAAGTTCACGCCAACCCAACTGCCATCCTGTAGAGATGGACAGGCATTGGGGTAAGTGTTTGGGTCGTTACCCATGACGGGCATGCCATGTCATGTCACCCTATTCTGCAGACAGCGACACGTGTTGAGGTGTGCCTTAGGATGTTTGGCTTTACAGTCACCGCATTCCATAAGGACATATGCTGAAATGGGTGCAGCATAGGAGAATGGGGTGAAGTCTGGGGCCGAAGAGTCCAAGGTACACCTCGATGCCTGTCAGTGGCTGGAGGTGGGGGTGGGATGGCATGAGCCGTACAGTCGGCAATCCAAAGGCACACCCCGATGCCTGTCAGTCTGTAGGTAGGACATTATGGTTAGAAACCCTAACACCTCGGGTGTTTGTTGGTATTTACACTACAGATTTTCAACATGCCCTTTTTGTGACCCTACCTCATGAAAGCATGTGGGACCTCTTCTCATGAAGAGTGGCAGTGTGATTATGTCAATGTGTCCCGAATATTGACTTCCAACAGCGACAGTGCCATTCTGCGTCATATGAACGAAAACACAGATTGGGCAGGATGTGAAGATTGACAGCTGTACCATCCACAGGGAGGTGTGAGGAGATGGCAATGCTGAAAAGTTGTACTGGGAATATTAAAAATGCTCGCACGTCTGAGCATACGGTACATGGAAACTGTGCAATGCATGCACATTACACAGTCATTTTATGGACGTTCAGCACCAAATTTTCAACACAGGCATTGTAGAACCTTTGCTCATGAACAGTGTCACTGTGATTTTCTTAATGTGTCCCAAACACTGATTTCCCACAGCAACCACGCTATTCTGCGCCAGAAGTGCAAAAACACATTTCGGCCAGGATGGGAAAAATGACAGCTGTACTGTTCATAAGGAGGTGCGGAAAAATGGCAATGTTGAAAAGCTGGAGTGAACATATTACAAATGTGTGAAGTTAAGAACGGGACTGGAAACAGTGCAACACACGCTTGTAACACAGTCATTTTATGGAGTTTCATCACCAAATGTTCAACACAGGCATTTTACAGCCTCTGCTAGTGAACAGTGTCACTGTGATTTTCTTAATGTGCCCCCAACACTGATTTCCGACAGAGACTGTGCTATTCTGCGCTGCAAGTGCAAAAACACATTTCAGCCAGGATGTGAAAAATGACAGATGTAATGTTCATAAGGAGGGCCGGAAAAATGGCAATGTTGAAACTCTGGAGTGAACATATTACAAATGTATGAAGTTATGAGCATACGTAGAAACTGCGCAATGCACGCTCGTAACACAGTCATTTTATGGACTTTCATCACCAGATTTTCAACATAGGCATTTTAGGACCTCGTCTAATGAACAGTGTCACTGTGAGTTTCATAATGTGTCCCAAACACTGATTTCCCACAGCGACCGCGCTATTCTGCACCAGAAGTGCAAACACACATTTCAGCCAGGATGTGAAAACTGACAGCTGTACTGTTCATAAGGAGGTGGGGAAAAATGGCAGTGTTGAAAATCTGGAGTGAAAATATTGTAAATGTGCGAAGTTACGAGCGTGTGTGGACACTATGCAATACATGCTTGTAACACAGTCATTTTATAGACTTTTGTCACCAAATTTTTAACATAGGCATTTTAGGACCTCTGCTAATGAACAGTTCACTGTCATCTTCGTAATGTGTCCCGAACATGGATTTCCCACAGTGACCACGTTACTCTGAGCCAGAAGTGCAAAAAACTCATTTCGCCCAGGATATGAAAAATGACAGCTGTACTGTTCATAAAGAGGTGCAGAAAAATGGCAATGTTGAAAATCTGGACTGAAAATATTGCAAATTCGCAAAGTTACGAGCATGCGTAGCAACTGCGTAATGCACGCTTGTAAAACAGTAATTGTTTTGATTTTTTCCACCAAATTTGCAACATACACTTTTTGAGAGCCCACCTCATGAACACTGGCACTGTCGTTTCGTTAATCTGTCCCAAAAGGTGATTCCATACAGTGACTACAAAGTCACCTTTTGGGACCGATTAACACCATGACAGTGACTGAATTCATAAGGAGGGGTCCCAAAAGGCCCATGTTGAAATTTTGGTGCCAAAATTCCAATAAATGCCTGAGATATGCAACCAAATTGAAAAAATCCTATTTATGCCATTATATAGTTTACCGGCATTTCCTCAGTTCGCGGTCGGCTTTGAAGAGTGCAGACGTGTTCCCTGTCCAACAAAGATCATCACGCCAGACTCTGGAGGTAAATATGGGGTGAGGGGGTGTGGAGGCAGGGTGCGAGGTGGGGCACAGGTTGGTGGGGGCAGGGAGACCGTGAGGGACCGCTTTTTTTACAGGTTTTAAAACAAAAAATAAAACATCGTGGGACTTTTTTTTTATAGGGCATTGGGCACGCTGGGTGGGCTCCCAACATGCCACATGGATGTTTTGGGGGTTTTGCCAAAGCGGATTGGGCACCCCATCGGCACAAAAGGGCATCTAAGAACCAGGATTGGGCACCCCTCGACAACTCTCCTGCTAGTCTTGGGGGCCTGATGCTGATGGGGAGTGGGTCCCCATCGGCACATCAAACAGGAAGGGGAACATAATGCCGACAGGGAGTGGGCTCCCCCATCGGCAAATCAACTAGCACTGGGGATGGAAGCCGATGGGGATTGGGCCCCCGTCAGCAAAAACACGCTGCTGTGGGGAGGGGCACATGCTGCCGAGGGGGATTAGACACCCCCTCAGTACTGGGGCCAGATTAATATTGTTTGTGAGCACAGAGGCAAGGCACCGTCATATTCACAAACAATATTACAGTAGCAACGTTCTGCCCAGCAATGACGGGATCACTCCCTCATTGCAGCGAATCGCTGACACTGCGATGATGATGCGGCCCGTGATGGCTGCGTCAAAAATGTTACAAGTTGGTGGCACTTATAGAAGCCAGTGTCATCAGCACACTGTACCTCCATTGATGCACCATGGCCAAGCCCCCAAATGCAATGCCTCTGTTGGCTGCCACACTGCTGCACCTCCCAAACCTGCTTCTCGTCTAAGCTGTCACATAATGTTTCTTGTGCATGCGCGCAAGCAAACATAAAAAGCAGTGATTACATACTGTACAGATACTCCAGGTGGTAATCCACACATTTCTGATGACAAACAGCACAGCACTACACTGCATCAGGATGTGTATTTTATTATGGGCATGGCTAGGGAGAAGAAACTTTTAAACAATTGAAGACCACATATCGCAGTTAAAATTTTTATATACTGAATGGGATTTTGATGATTATTTTTTGCATTAGAAGTACAGAAACATAGAAATCCTTCAGGCAAAAAAAGACCTAAGTCTGGCAAGTCTATTTTGCTTCTACCTAACCTGTGTTGCTTCCATTGGCTATATGAATGTATAATAGATTGTCTTAATCTTATAGGAACTATTATTTGCATGCACATACCCTCGAGAAGAAACTCTTACAACCATAAGAGAAACAGGAACTGAATATATAAACACTGAATAAATTATGTTGCAAATTTCTATTATTACAGAAATGGAACCTGAATTTAAAGTAAACATGTTTTACTTTGCACAAAATTAGAGAAACCCCTGCATAAGAAATGGACTATGTAAAATGAACATAGAACTTCAGACTTTTAGAACACCCTCTAATAGATAACCACTGCCAGACCATAACAAATGGGATGGTAGCCTTCCATGTTCTTTCCGTAACATCCATAATCTGCAGGAGTGGATTATGACATCACACAAAGGGAGAGGAGGATTACCTCCACCCATTGTTATAATCGGGTAGCGGTTGTTATGTATAATGTATTTTTTATATAAAATACAATCAGGTGGTTAGCATTGCCTACTCTACTGCCACCTATGAAGGAAAACACAAATCACTGGCTGTTTTGCCCCTGATGCGCATGCCTGCATGATGTACCCAGGAGGACAGAAAAACAGGATGATGTTCCCAGGTAAGCAGAACAGCCTGGTGATGCATTGAAGAGTGTAAGTACAGGGCTGGAATCCTAGCAATTTTAACCTCTATTTACATCCTTAATACATTATAAATAGAATAAAGTATGGGGTGGTGTGTGTAACGAAGTTTACACACACCGGAGGGTTAGATGCTACATAAACCCCGAGAACTAAGCTTCGAGGGGTTTGTGCAAAGCATCTAACCCCAAGGGTGTGTGTAAACTTTGGATTTACACACAACACCCCATATTCTATTTTTTATAATTACTGGGTCTTCCATTTTTGGCCACAGCAATTATATAAAATAGCAGCCGTTCCTGTTGCTGTGCTCCAGTTCGGTTTTCAGCCGGTGAGTCAGTCGACAAATTTTCTTTTCTTGGCTTTTACATTTTGTTAAAAAAATATTTTTGCTAGTCCATATTTAGACAAAATATCACTTTTTTTTTTCCAAGTGACTTACCACCATGTTTCTCTGATGGCTGGGTTGCGGGGAGAAGGAAGCGATGAACCAGGAAGGCAGCCACTGCAGCGGACTCATGCGCAGAGCGAGGGGACTGTGCACGTGTTTGCCATTATAAACGCTCCTTTATAATGGCAAATTATGGCACAATCTCTCTATGGTAAAAAGGGGAGACCCATTAATTACATGGTTATTATTGAAAGGGCTGGTTGAATAGAGCTTCTGGATTGGTTGTAAACATTCTGTTAGCTACTGGATCCAAAACAAACAGGCAGGGAAATGAAACAAATTCTAAGAAGTAGTCAGTTGTAACATTTTATTTCTGATGTATTTTTCTTTCTCCTTTTGCTCATTAGAAAGTTTTTTATGTGATAATATTGTGTTGGCTGTGTGGAATAACTCTCAGTCTGGCAGCTGACATGTATATCTCTATCCCCAACTACATCATCAGCATTGTGATCTCATTAATAATGACACCACAGGTGACTGAACTGGCAGGTACTGAGTAGCTGTTCCTAAGCAGCAGTGATGTCACAGTCAGTGAGGTCACAATGCTGGTGATGTCATGGGGGAGGAGGGAGCAGAGCTAGATATGTCAGCTGCCAGGCAGAGTGCTGTTCCACACAGAACACCTACTAACATCAGGTAAACAATCATCTAACTAACCAAAGGGAAAAAAAAAAGTACCTCAGATATAAAAAGTAATGGTTTACTGATTTTAAAAACTTGTATTAGTTGTAAGCAGCAGACAAGCTCTTTAAGTAAACATATACAGAGAGAGAGAAAGAGACCTTAATCAAATCCTGAACAGGGTACAACTATATTTTAAAATAGTTACAGTACCACCCTTTAGTGGCATGTAGCACTGGGCTATGCCTCTTTTCACAATGCAAAATGATGATCTTGTCTTGTATCTGGAACTTATAAAAAATGAACGAGCACGATTGGCTAAGAATGATGTTATGATGTAAAACTAACTATAAGTTGAACTGTGACTGAATATTATAGTTTACTACATGTTCCTGGATAATGGGCAAAAATGCTCCCACGAGGTGAGAGATCTTAATATTAGTGGGTTTATGGAAGCATTGCCATCTCTGAAGAAATGTACCTCCACCCAGGGGTTCAGTTAATTTATTTTTAGTGTAAGCCTAAAACTTCCATTGGTCCAAATCTGGAAGCCATTCCAATTTTTTGGGAAGTAAAAATACTTCCTGAATCCCACATTTTGGAAGTCATTATTGTAGGAAAGGAACAATTTATGGATATTAATATAAATATTAAAGGTAATGTAACCCCTTTGTTACCCGGGGTTACTAGAATCCCAGTAAGACCTAGTGGTAGGCAGGGAAGGCAGCTTGTGAAACTCCAGTTAAATGGGTTTCACACTGTCTCATTCTGTCCTCAGTCACAGCTGAGACTAGAGGGATGACATCATAATAGAATTGTCACAGCTGCATGAGCCACATTTGGAATCTTCAGCTCAGAGTAAGTTTAGAATCTTGGGAATTCAAAGTCAGTCTCTCAGTTTGTCCTTAAGCAAACAAGAAGGACACCAGTAGTGTCTGTTTACCCCCTCCCTCTGGGGGTGAGGAAAAAGTTCTTTGTGGGTTCCAGGGGCAATCCCCTTCTCCCACCCTGGGAAGAAAGCTGCCTGTTTTAATTTAAGTTCAGTCTGTTCATGTGTAACAGCAAAGGTTACATTTCTTCGCCTGTGGGGCACCTGCAACGAATGGGTGAGTGTTTGGCCCCATTGGAAGGGGCAAACAACTTCTTTTCTTCAGTTGGATTTCAAGTATTGGGGACTGCTATTTGGGAGGACTATGGCAACTAGAACAAACAAATAGAGCAGTCATCTGTTTAAAGTGTTAAAGTTCATTGTAGAGGGGGTGCTTCAGGTCATCCACCGTCAATCTACATTTTAAAGTTTAAAGTTCTGTGTGTCCAGAGAAATGGCCGGATATGGGCTGTGGGAGCTGGAGGTGGGAAAACCCCCCATCTTAAGTAACCAGGTCCACCTCTACGGATTTCTTCTGTGTTTTTGCTACTTGCCTCATGCGCTTGGCCAGTGATGGGGTGGGTACCCAGACGTGGGTCGCAACTTGAAAATCTCTCTAGGAGTCGCAGACTCTAAGTGGTGTGGGGAGCCACAGGATGGGAAACTTACTCCTTGTTGGATGGGAGTACTCCTTGTTTGATGGGAGTTCCGATTTGGAAGTACAAAAACAAAATCTCTCCAGGAGTCGCAGACTTCAAGTGGTATGGGGAGCCACAGTTTGGGAGCCTCCTTGTTTGATGGGATGTCTTTCCAAGTAGAGTTTGGGTTCATTCACCAAGTGGACCGTCAGTTGAGTGGCCGGCAGGGGAGCCGGGCCAGTCGAGCTGTGTATCCAATGCGCATGCAAAGTCCGGGCTGAGTGCCTCGTAGGTCCAAAGCCAGACAACTGTTGTATTGTGTTCATTCACCAAATGGACCGCTGTGGTTAACCTCTAATCTGCATTACAGTTACGTAGCCCTGTGGGGGACCATACAGAGCTTTGTTTATGTTCAGTGAGTTAATAAATAAAGCCACACTGAAAAATCCCAATTCTGGTTCTGGACATTGCAGTTATTGCTTCCTGTAGTTGAATTTACTTGGGTGCCCCTGTGCAGAGTAGTCAAACCTAGGTCTCTTGTGCCAGGTAACCTCATCCTTCCCCGAACCCGTAGAGACATATGTATATCCATGTTACAAAAATGGACATATGCCTTACAGTAACATACAGTTTATTTCAGAAAAAACAATTATTTCTTGACTTTCATGCCTGCAATTTTGGAAACCATCTAATTTTTTGTTTTACAGTTGGAAGTCAATGACTTCCTGCCCATTTATTTTGGAAGTTTTTTTTTTGTGTCTTATTATTAGAAGTCAAATGCTCCAAAAATGGAGTTAAATGAATCTCTGCCCACACTGCTAATATTATGCCACAGTTTACATCAAATTTAATATATATTTCATATATTTTCTGAATCAATCTTCCTCTTTGTTCTTCTTTACTGTGAATAGAACTATATGCATATTTAAGGTTAAGCATACACTGTGTCTACCAAGAAGACATACTAACTGTGAAGACAAAAACTAAACACAGAAAACAGGTGTAGAACAATAACACACAAGTGCTTGTCAATGCCGAATGGTTGCTTGCTGATATTAGCCTTGGATGTGCAGGAGTTAGACAGATGTAGGACAGGAGTGGCAGTGAAGTATTGAATTCACCCCAATCCCACTTCCACCCTGCAGAGACAGAAACATAGAAACATAGACTTTGATGGCAGATAAGGACCGTTTGGCCCACCTAATCTGCTCATTTCCCTACCTACAGGATAAGCTGCAGATCCTAGTTAACCAACAGCCTATTTCTTCCTACCCCCCACAAGAATTGCCTTACAGTATGTCTGTCCCATGCATTCTTGAATTCTCCCACAGTTTTAGACTCCACATCCTCCTCAGGAAGGCTGTTCTATGTGTCTGCCACCCTCTCTGTGAAAAAATACTTCCTCACATTGCCCCTGAGCCGTTCCCCCCTCTATCTTCAAATTGCGTCCCCTTGTTCTTGCACATCTCTTTTTCTGAAAGATGCTACCCTCTTGGACTTTGTTGATTCCACTGAGGTACTTAACAGTTTCTATCATGTCTCCCCTCTCCCTCCTTTCCTCAAGGGTTTTCATATGGACAGGCATAGGGGGGTGCCTGTGGGTCGTTGCCCATAATGCTCAGAGCATTTCAGCTCATTCTGTCCTGTAGACACCGACAAGTGTTGAGGTGTGCCTTGGGGTGTTCAGCTTCACAGTCACCCCATTCTAAAAGGACATACATTGAAATGGGTGCAGTACAGGAGAATGGGGTGAATTCTGGGGCTGAAGAGTGCAAGGCACACCTCGATGCCTGTCAGTGGCTTCAGGGTGGGGGTGGGATGGCATAAGCATTATAGCCAGCAATTCAAAGTTACACCTCTGATGCCTGTCAGTCTGTATAGGGTGGGATGTTATGGTTAGAAACCCTAACGCCTCAGGCGTGTGTTGGTATTTGCACTACAAATTTTCAACATGGCCTTTTTGTGACCCCCCCCCCCCACCTCATGAAAGCATTTGGGGCTTTTTCTCATGAACAGTGGCACTGTGATTCTGTTAACGTGTCTTGAACTTCGAGTTCCCACAGCAACTGTGCCATTCTGTGCCAGAAGTGTGAAAACACAGATCAGGCAGGATGTGAAGAATGACAACTGTACCATTCATAGGGAGGTGTGAAGAGATGGCAATGTTGAAAATCTGTAGTGAAAATATTAAAAATGCTCGAAGTTCTGAGCATACGTAAAAACTGTGCAACACATGCTTGTACCGAAGTCATTTAGTGGAATTATTTCACCAAATTTTCAACATAGGCATTTTGTGACCTCTGTTCATGAACACTGTCACTATTATTTTTTTAATCCGTCTGAAACATTAATTTCCCACAGCAACTGCGCCATTGTGCACCAGATGTGCAAACGCATATTTCGGGCAGGATATGAATAATGACAGCTGTACTGTTCATAAGGAGGTGTGGCAAAATGCCAATGTTGAAAATCTGGAGTGAAAATATTACAAATTTTCGAGGTTACGAGGTGCGTAGAAACTGCGCAACACGCGCTTGTAACACAGTCACTTTATGGACTTTTGTCACCAAATTTTCAACATAGGCATTTTAGAACCTCTGCTCATGAACAGTGTCACTGTGTTTTTCTTAATCTGTCCAGAACACTGATTTCCCGCAAGCAATCGCGCTATTCTATGCCGGGAGAGTGAAAACACATTTTGGCCATTATGTGAGAAATGACAGCTGTACTGTTCCTAAGGAGGTGTGGAAAAATGCCAATGTTAAAAACCAGAGGTGAAAATATTACAAATTATGAAATTATGAGCATGCGTGAAACTGCGCAACACATGCTCATAATCTATGAAAGTCATTTTTGATCTTTTTTCACTAAATTTGCACCATAGGCTTTTGAGAGCCCACCTCATGAACAGTGACACTTTCATTTCATTATTGGTCCAGAAAGGTGATTTTGCACAATAACCCCAAAACCACCTTTCGGGACAGAATAACGAGATGACGGTGACTGAATTCATGAGGTGGGGTCCCAAGAACCCCATGTTGAAAATGTGGTGCCAAAATTCAAAACAATGGCCAAGATATGCACCAAAGTTGAAAAAAAAAACATTTATGCCATTATACAGCTTACCGGCATTTCTTCAGTTCGCTGTCGGCTTTGAAGAGTGCAGCCGTGTTCCCGGTCCACCGAAGATCGTCACGCCAGGCTCCAGAGGTAAGTATGGGATGAGGGTGTGTGTGGGGAGGTAGAGTACGTAGTGGATGGGCACGGGTTGGGGGAGGGGGCGCCGGCTCAACGAGGGACCGTTTTCTTTTTTTACAGGCAGTAAAATAAAAAAAGGCATTGCGGGACACTTTTGGCATGCTGGAGTGGGCTTCCAGCATGCCACCTGGCTGGGGGTTTGTTGGGGAGGTGGGTACTGTAGCCAACAGGTATTGGGCACCCCCATTGGCCATACATTGTGGTGCGGGGGAAGTGGGAGTGCATGAGCCGAGGGGGGTTGGGCACCCCTTCGGCACATAACAAATAGGGGGCGCACCATGCTGTCGGGGATTGGGCTACCCCATCGGCAAGTAAACTGGGGATGAGGACATGCCAAAAGAGGGATTGAGAACCCCCAAGTCAGCTTTCATGGGGACCAATTCTGAGGCGGGTGGCGAGAGTCGCCGCCCGCTGCCATGTTCCAAGAAATGTTACACCATGCAAGGTACTGCCCTGTAACGATGGGTTGCTCCCTCATTGCAGTGGTGGATTAGTTTCAAGTCAGTGGCATGTTGGCTGAACTAGTGTCAGCAGCAGCATGCCACCTCATTGGGTAAAGTGGGCCAAGCCTCAAAAGTCATTGGAGACATTGGACCCCACAGTGCCACACCTCCAAAACCCCGCTTCTCTCTGAAGCTGTGACAAAATGTTTATTGTGCATGCGCACAAGAAAACATAATGAACAACATATGAAACACAGTCAGGAATATGGAATCACAACTATGTTAATTTCAGCATAATACAAGTGCTCCACTGAGCTTGAACATGGACGGTCATGTGATGTTGTAAAGGGTCACCGATTACTAAACCTTGACATTTAACAGATGTCTGTTCCTATATCTGCAGCATTCCATTCAGTTGACCACTAGATCAAACCAAGAGTGGTAAGAGCAGGAGACAATTTAGTAGGTAGGATAGTGTGAAGGACATGGTATAGTGATGTACTGCCCTAGTTTTGAATTCAGATCTGACATAGATATGCGGACTGGAGGTGGGGGAAAGTGGTATGTTATCAACATCAGGGAAGGAGATCGAACAAACCATCATGAGACGTAAACAGGGAGGGGTGCCAGGGTGCTAGGCATCAAACACAGAAGCCTGTAGATAATATACAAGTGTGAATATGATAATAGGTTGATGACTGAAGATATGTACATGTATGATGCATGGTTGTCTGTGGGTGCCTCCACACATGGGCCGTGATGTCCAGAATACTGTCAATCATTGTGTGCACCATTTACATGTTGGCTATCATTCAATATGGATCATGTGTGTAGTCATCCCGCACATGGCACACATGGTACCACCCGATATACCATAGACCACATGTGTGCACATCCAATGCCTGCTTGTACACCACAGCACAATCAACAGGGTAATCATTACACTATGCAGCCTATTCGGCTTGCAACAGCAGTCGATGTCAGACCTGCAGTACATATGTCAGACATCTGACATTGTCATCACACCATTGGTTTTCCCACTGTTTCTAGCACAGTACACAGGGTGGTCCCTCCTTAGGATATTCCCCTGTGTAGTCTGTTACTGACAGTCACCTGTGTAGTAATTTAGATTTACAAATGTAGTACCTGATCAGATCCATCACGGGCAGCATCTGATGGCCATGGCATGTACATGTTGACCTATTCCACATGTCCATTTCTACCATTTCTTAGGTGGATGTCCTCTGCCAACATGTTTTGCTGTTTGTTTCCCCATCCTTTTTCCCCCGACACTGTCTGTGTCTGTGTAGTGTCAGCTACAGTTTGTGTTACTATCGTTGTATGTTCATCTACAGTCACACTCTATGTGTCCTGTGTGTCATGTCCATTGTCTGCACATGCAGCCCTCTCTGCCTTATGGGCACTTGTTCATCATTTCTGGCCATGCTGTTCTGTGGGCTGTGTGTCATCACTGCCTCCTTGCACCTGGCCAATGTTGTACATCTTTCTCTTCTGTTTTGTATGTGGACTGTCAATTGCTGCTAGTTCTGTTGCCCTCTGTGCACATACCTCTCCTGTGCTCCCATCTCCCTGTGTGCTGCCACTGTCCCTGGTATGTTGTGTCTCTGTCACAGCCACTGTATGGGTGCTACTGCTGTCCTCTATCTGCAGTGTCTGTGGTACAGCCACCATGGGTCCCACAACGGTTGTGTGGTGTGTGGTATGGGTCTGTGATGTGGCCTCTCGGGTATCCCCATGTTGCTTCTTTTGGTTGTGGGCACTGTGATGCACAATCCTGTCAGTGTCCTCACCTGCAGCTGTTGTTTGGCACTGAGCGGTTACACTGTGTGATTGCACAGGGCCACCTGCTGTCTGTGGTTGTACATGACTAAGACCACATGCATGTTGTCGGCTATGTGTGCGAACACCAGTGGACACTTGCCCTCTGGTCGTGGATGTGTCAGGCATGGTTGTTTGCATGTCCACTGTGTCAGCCATACCCATGCGAAGACCACCCATTGCTGTTATGGTATTGGTCAACCTATTCATTGCACCTGTGTGCCTGCCAAGTGCTGCCGCATGTTCCATTTGTGATGCATGCATTCCTGACAGCAAATGACACACCTCCCTCATGACGGACATATGTGTGTCATTTATGCCACGTAACACATCAGTCTGCTGCTGCATGATGACATTCTGCCTGACAGTGGCACCTGAGATGGCGTGTAGTGCACCCACTATGTCAGTGCTCAATTGGCACTGTGTTTGATTATTATGCTGCACAGCTGTTGCTACAGACTGCACAGCATCTATCAACTGATGTGTGCTCTCTGAGCTACTCTCATGATGTTGTGTGAGGGTGTCCTGCAGGTTACCTATGGTCACACTAATTTGCCTCTCCACATTGAGTATGGCATCACCATAGTGACTATGGTAGCACTGTAATGCTCTGCCATCACCCTTGGACTGTTGCTGGGTATGCATTGATGTGGGTGTGCCTATATCACAGTCCTGAGATGGGTCCACTCTCAGGGGACCTGTCAGGGTTGACTGTACAATGTCCTGGGTAACATTTTCAATGGGTACACTGTCCTCATGCTCCTCTTCATGCACCTGTCTGTCTCGTTCCACAAGACCATTGTCATCAGACGTGTGTGACTGTGTTCCATGACCTGCTGCATTCTGTTGGTTGGATACTGTACTGTGTTGGGTGTCCACATGATGCTGGGACTGCATCTCACCAGTTGGTGTTGCCCCTTGTTGTTGCATTGGCCTCATGACGTCTCATGTGGATGTACAATACCATACACATTATGAATGTTGTCAGTACTGTGTGTATCCCTTAGTAGGGCATACATCTCTTACATTCTGACATTGTACAGTTTCAGTGGTTCTGCAACAGGATCACCATAGCACACTACTGTGGCACCGGACACAGTGTATAACAAGCTACACTACAGTGCAGTCACCACTGCTGTTGCTCATGCACAACTGTTCCCGTGTGCTGTATGTTACCCTACAGACCTTTAGTTCTGTATTCTTGTTGTCACATGTGATGCGATGTGTATGTGGACAGGGATGTTTTGCGCATTGCTACAACATTTGCTGACAGGCACACACACATGCAGGAATGGTAATGCTCATCTGTCTGTAATGACAACATGCATTGACTGTGTGTGGCTCTGCATATTGCTCAGTGTCATTCATTTACAGTGGTGTGCCATTCTGCACATTTCGTACAAACAGACCATGATGTATATACACTGTTAGTGTGATGGACATGTACTGACAGATGAGTGTCCACTACACATCACGATCACTGTGCATCCCACTTCCACTCCTGTTCTGCATTATTGTCATATCTGCAGATGTTACACATGCTTAATCATGGCAAGTTACCCACCCCTCAGGCCAGCAAGGTCATAGTTCATTACTGTCCTATCTCTATGTCCATTACATTTGGACAGTGGGCGTGTCTGTTACGGGAACACATCAACTGCTAAGTGGCCATTGGTTTGTATCCCAACAGACACCAATTGTATTCCATTTTGGTACCATTGTAGCATTGGCATGTCACGTAGCAAACATGTGCCCACAGGTCAGGACTTGCCACACATGTTTAGTCACATTAGTCAGTGTCAGTGGCTCAGTAGGTAGCACACTTGCCTCTGAGTCTGGGGTTCAGTTCCCACATCTGGCACTTGGGTTAATATCCCAGTACTGACACTGTAGTGCAGCATGAGAGGGGTGCTGCACTTCTGAGGTGCCGTCTTTCGGGTGAGACGTTAAACCAAGGTCCCATCTGCCTGGATTGGTGGTAGTTCAGGTGGATGTTAAAGATCCCATGGCACTTATCGAGAAGAGTAGGGGTGATTTATTGCAATAGAAACATAAGTACAAATCAATCAAAAAAACACATAAAACAGAATAAAAAAGGCAAAAAACAACATACATATACATTCCAAATTATCAGTAACAAAAACCAAGAACAAAAAAAAACATAGGAAAGATCTTAAATAAACATCTCCAAATTATTCCATATCCTTTCTTAATCCTAGAGAACCCATCTATTCCAAAAAAAAAAACCCTAAATAAAGGGGAAAGGGGAGATAAAAAGGAAGAAAACATCAACCTTCTATTTATATTTGATAATATGTGAAAATCCTTTCCACCATTTCCTGACTTTATTTACATTATACAATTGCATATCTGTAATAAAGATTGTCCTCAATTCATTTACTACATACAGATTAAACCCCTCTAGGGAAGTTTTTTTTTTATATAATACCCATTGACATTTTACTTGCCAAAGACAAAACCTTAAACATGCAAGTAGTACTCTCAAAGTACCCTTCTCATACTTCCTTAAAGTTGGGGGAAAGATGTCGATCACTAATATGTCATAGTTTAAATTTGCCAACCAATTCAATTCCCATTTCTTGGCCAAAAAAGCCCATAATTTTAATGGAAAAGAGCACTGCAGAAAAAAATGTTCCATGGTTTCCTCCTGATTTAACATTCATTTAATGGACAAGTCCCTCTTCCTTGGCTTTTATATTTAGCTTCTCTAACATTAAGCCTCCCATACATTATAAGCCATTGAACCTCGTATATATGTAATGGTAGTCGGTTATTTAGTTGTTCCAATATGTTAGGAATCAGTCCTGAAGGACAATTTTTAAAGCTTGGCCTTAAGGGATAGATCAATGTTATAATTTCTTTATATAATTTCTGAGGCGAACCCCCTATGATCTGGCTTTTGGTTACCTGCCACTTATATAATTTCCGTGCTGCAGGCTTAAAAAATTCCAGTAAGGACAAATGGGGGGATAATTTAAGTGTACAATGCAACCAGGCTGTTAGGTAACGTCCCAACAGAGATCTGAAAAAAAACCCCTCCTGATCATCTGGTGGTCCTAGACTATGTTTTAATGAAAAGGAAAAAAATAATGTAAAACAAAAACCACCGGGTCAACTATTCCTAAACCTCCTTGATCTTTATCCAGGTAAGTAAAACACCTTTTAACAGGGTTTAGTCTATTGCCCCATAACAATTGAAAACAAATGCTGTAAAGTCTGGTTTCATAATGGGCAGGCAGGGGGTAAATAACTGCAAGGTACTGTAAACATGGTAAAATAAATTGTTTCAACACCTGAATCCTTTTCAGTTTTGAAAATCTAAACTTCTTCCATCTGTTCCCTTTCATTTCCACTTTATCCAATACAGAAATCCAATTTACCTCCGGAAGGTTTTTGGATCCAAAAACTACTCCTAATATTGTAAGGGGATCTGTAGAAACATTTATAGTATTGTATTGTACAGGGCTCTGATAGGTACATCCAAGTAGTAAACCTCTGGATTTAGAAAGATTAATTTTGGCATTTGACAATTTGGCATATGATTGAAATACTTGAAAAAAAAACTCCCATTTGTGTAACCTCTTTAAAAAAAAAGACAAACATCATCTGCATATGCCTGTATGGTCAAACAGGAATTTGTTAAAGGGATATGCACTCCCGACCACTTAGGGGTAGTGCTCACTGCTCTAATAAGGGGCTCCAATGAGAAAATGTATAGGAGGGGCTTAAGGGGCAACCCTTCCGTACCCCATATCCCATGGTAAAACCTGTCCCTGATTCCCCTTTAATTACTGGATACACCAACGCAGAGGCATACAGCCCTTTTATCAAATTAAGCAAACCCGCAGGCACCCCAAAAAATTTTAAAGTTGAAAACCAAAAAGGGTGACTAACTCTATCAAAGGCCTTCTCAAGGTCCAAAGAAAGTAAACACCCTGACTCTCCTGAGTCATTCAAATGTTCAATGACATCTCTTATAGTACAAAGCACCGACTGGATTCTTCTATTCGGAAGTCCATAATGCTGAGCTGGAGAAAAAAAACTAAATTAGTCAAATTTTTCAATCTATTATTAATCAAAGTAGCTAATATTTTATAATCAGAATTTAGCAATGTGATTGGTCTCCAGTTCAAACCCTTATCCCCTGTTTTAAAAATATATATCTGTAAACCTTCTGAAAAAAAAACCCGGAATCAAGTCACCATCTAAAAAATTATTAAAAACTAAAGCCAAACAATGAATTAATTCCGAACGAAAAGTTTTATAAAAAGAATTAGAAAGACCATCTGACCCAGGAGAAACGTTGGATTTTAAAGTTTTAATTACAGCATCTATCTCCAAAGGAGAAAAAGGTCTTTTAATTTTCATTGTACCTGGATCTAAGCCCATATCTGGGGGGGGGGCCTAAAAACTGGTTTATCTGTTGCAAAGTAGGAGTATGTGTGGATTGTAGTTCCCAAAAGTGTGCAATAATCTTATTTCCTATAGAAACTACTGTTTCCACTCTACCACCCCTGTGGTCTAAAAATTCTAAAGAGGAATTATCCTTAATTGATTTATACAATTCAAACGGATCACCAACAATAGATTTCCTCATGTGATTAGTTATCACAGCCTGTAAAGTTTTTGCTCTATCATATTGTAAGATCCTCATTTGTGACTTAATAGACTCTATTTGAGCAGAAAAAATCCTGCCTGGAGGAATTTGCTAACATAAGTAAATATTGTAAGTGAGATCTTAATTTTAAATAGGCAAAAAACTCAGAGTTCCTCCGACGGATCCCATATTTTTTAAACCATAAAATGCAATCATTTTTTGTTTCTTGCCACCATACTCCCAAATCAGAGTAAAAAATACCACAGATATTCTAGCTTTTAGAATTAATCTAATAGAATTTAATACAAGCTGTTCTTGTAAGATAGAAGTATTCATTTTTCATCTTTTCCTGTGTATTCCTTGTCCTAAAAAAGCTCCTACCTCTACCTGTAAAAGAATGTGATCAGAAAACTCTACTGGAATTTTAATTGAATTTCTTGCTGGAATTGTTTTAGAAATCAAAAGATAAGCAATAGTGAACCCCTTTTTCCCTTTAAAAAAGGTACCACCAGAGCAATCAGTACTGAAAGCTTCACAGGAGACTAAATCTGCAGTTTTCACAATTTCCTTTAAACAGTTGGAATCGCAATAGTTTTTTTTGTTTGAACCCCTCTCTTTTGCTCCTATACTGCAATTGAAATCTCCACCCCAAAGAATGGGTAAGGACGTGACTAAAAAGGGTTGAATCCCTTTCAAACAAGCCACCCTAGCTGTTTTAGTTTGGGGGTTATAGATATTAATAAATCTAAAGGTATTGGCATTCCAGTTCCCATCTAAGATCAGAACCCTACCTGGAAACAAATCAATCAATTTATACAAAACCAGCTGATATGAATTAAAAAGAATCCCAACCCCATCAGCCCTGTCATCCCCAAAAGACCAATAAGATGGTCCCCATGGCCAATCCTTTTTAAACGAAACAATTTGTTCTTTAGAAAACATCCAGGTTTCCTGCAAAAAACAAATTGAAATTTGGAAATCATGAAGTAACTGAAACACAGCCCGTCTCTTTTATGTATTCAAAAGACTATGTGTGTTTAAGGAGGCCCATAAAAAAAAACATTTTATTTTTAAACTGAGAGAAACTTAATCTCATTTTTTCCTCCTTTTCTTTATAATCATCCCTAGGGGGCGCCAAAGCATCCTGTAATGATTTTTTGGAGTCTGTATCCCCAATATCCATCTCTGAATCACCCCAAAATAAGGCTGCATAGGAATTTTTTGATTCAAAGGACATAGGTTCAGGAGGTGGGATTGTCTTAAAATTTCTACAAGATCTTCTGGGGGGTAAAGGAAGTTGGGGAACAGTTTCAGGTACTGAATCCTCATTTGGAGCTATATAACAGACTGGCTGCAAAAGGTCTGAAACCCCCTCTGAAACTTCTTCTTTAATAACTATGTCAGATGAGGCTTGAGGCCGGGTGGGAATTTCCACCACATGAGTTTCTACAGTGCTCTGGGGCAAAGAAGGGGGCTTTAAGGTACCACCATCCCTCTGCTGTCTTTCCCTAGCATCTTGAGCCTTTTGGATAATTAAATCCAGATTACCACAACAGACCTTATTCTGTGCTGCCCATGGACAGTTTCGAAAGACATGATTTTGTTCTTCACAGAGATCACACTTTGTAGCATTATTACATAGCATTGTGACATGACCAATTTCTCCGCATTGTCACATCGCGGGTTGGTCACATGTACTGGATAGGTGTCCTTGAACCACATTTATAACAAGCCCTGGGCTGGCTACTATAAAACAGACCCCTATCCCTCCCCAACAAAAAGGAATTAGGGATATGCTCCACTCCCAGATTAGACTGCCTTAAGTTAACCTTGAATTTCCAGCCTCCCGTCCAGAAATGCTCGGAATCCAAAATAGGCTCAGGGTCACTCTGAACATCGCATCTTTGGGAGAGCCAGTAGGAAATATCTTCAACATGCACACCCTCATTTCTGAACATTACTGTGACATGTTTGACCAATGGTTTTGTGAGAGGTATAACCAGAAAGGGGGACCATAAGGGTGAGAATTTCACCTGATTATACCGTTCCCAAAATAATTCCAGTAAAGAGGGAGAACGGAAACTGACATCAAAGTTATCTTCCCCAAGATGTTAATAAAAGCAAAAACATCTCTCGGAGAAAAGGACAAAGATTCTTTTATCAAGGATTTTCCCACATAATACCTATCCGGTCTTTCTTTTAACCCCCCTTTATATCTTTTCCAAACAGCATTACGTCTGGGTGCAGCTTCCCGTTTGATTTGAGAAAATAATGTAGACATAAGGGGTTTAACAAAAGAAGGATCTTCCCCAGACTTAGATCTCTCAGACACCTGTTGTTTTGTTGTTGGAAGGTCAGATAAGTTAGGTAATATCTCTACATTTATGTCTCTATTTTTAGCATTCAGGTCTGCCCCCTCTATGTTGCTTGCTGTTCCAGTCACTGTACCCGGTTTCCAAATAGGAGAAGATTTGTTTAAATCCAGGGAAGAATCCCATGCTAAATCCGGAGTCCAAACCCCTTTCCCTAATTGTTTCCACCCTGCCGCAACCAAGGCACCCTGAGGGGACCAATTTTCATCGTGACTTTCCAAATTAAGTGGAGTAGCAGTCAACCCTTCAGATGTCACGGGGATACCTGCACCAACCTCCATAGTCAGACTAGGGGCAATACTTTGTTTCTTCCCAGAACTTTTAGAGGGAACAAAACTAAACTCTGTTACCCCCATTTGTACATTTGCCTCCATTTGATATTTAATAGGGGCATCAGGATTCAAACCCCCGACTCCCACCCTTATTGGGTTGAAAACAAACCCAGTCTCTCTTTGCAACGTAATCATTGGGAACGCAACCTTCGGCTGCACAGTACTCACAACCTCTTCTTTCTTTTGTAAATAGTCGGCCAACACCACCACAGCTTCTTCCTCCATCGACCGCCATTGCTGAGAAATTTCTTCCATCGTTTTAACCTTCTCCACGATTTCCTGAATCAAACCATTCGAATCAGAAATACTCCTTTCTCTGCCCCATCCCGTAGTGCAAGCTTGAGCTTTAGGTATTTCTCCAGACGTCAAAACGCCGCCTCTCTCCAAATGCACTTCCGCATTCTCTGTTGCCAGCGGTGAAACAAAAGCTGGATTTAAAGCTGAAGAGCCTGAAGTCTCAACCAAAAAAACCCTCGGAGCCTCTGCTTTATCAGCTGTCAAGTAACTCCCTTCAAACGTCTTCAAAAAAGGTAAAGCCTCAGTAGACAAGACTGCATCATGGAAAAGCTTGTTGTTTTCACTCTCAAAACCTATAGTCGGTTTCAACTCCGTGTCGCAGCGCTGCTCATCTCCCTTGCCAGCAGCAGACACAACCTCCTCCTCCAAACACACTGCCGAAGTGGTCATCATGCAACAAAGGCCAGCGCCCCTACTGGCCACAGAGCGCCAGCAGAGTAGGGGAATTTTATTTAGAAAGTTGGGCTTCATTACAAAAATAAACAACATCCTATACAATATATGAACTAATGCCATATAACAAAACAAACAAATATAAGCAAAACATCATCAATCTGTAAAAGAGAAGGTACAATTTTGCCACAATAGGTGAAACTTAGAACTGGAAAAGGTTTGGAAATCATGCAGCTTAATTGAGCTCAAAGCTTGACAAATATTACTGATAACTTCATTTATAGTTATTACTTTTTGGTGTAAAACTAACATACATCTTGCGTGCCATATGTAATATCTAATAACAACGAAAACCATATACAAGGTATCAATATGATATTTGGTGTTTAAAATATCATTAGTACAAAACATAATCTGATCATAGGTTAAATGAAGAAATAAAGGTTCAGACCATAGATCAACTAAAATAGACCATAGATCTCCAGAAAAAGGACAGTCAAGAAACAAATGTTGTTGGGTTTCAAAAACTTCGTGGCAGGACTCTCTGGGACAGAAACGTGCATTTAAAGCCTTGTGTTTATGATTTCCTTTAACTCCCAGTTACGTAGTTACTTAGCCATACCATATCCCAAACATAAGGGGAAGATGCGGATTACTAAGCTGTTGAATAACCCAAGCAATACGATTTACAGGACAGCTGGGAAAACAACCTTCTATCCAGAGCCCCACCCTCAAGATCTTCTCATATATCATTTTCCTGGTTAAAATACAAAAATCTTTGTGGGAGAAACCCCAAGATAAGGCCATTTTAAAACCTTCTTTCCATATACTGGAATGGTTAAGGAACGAGAAAGAAATTCTTTTGTTCAGGGTTCCAATTAATTAGCAGGATGAAAACCATAACATGAAGTATGGTTTCCAAATAGTTTCTAGGTTTAATAGCCTTACTAAAATTATAACTAAAAATAAACTATAGAAAAAACCGATAGGATGGATCATGTTAGCCCCACCCTCTCGAATGGGTCTATATGTTATGTTCCGCTTGATTGGGTTGAGCCGAGACCCCCAAAACCCCTGAAAAAACACCCCATATAATTTAGTAAAAAGCACAAGAGGAGGTGGAAAAACATAGCTAAGATGCAAAAAAATTGGTATCACTAAGTTTTTGAGCAGAACTATTCTCTTTTTCTTGCCAATCAAAGCAGATTTCCAACTTGCAATCAAACCTTCAGCCTTTTTTAGAGCAATAAGCCAGTTATAAGAAGGCATGTCACCTGACCCCCAAAAAAACCCTAAATATTTAAAAGAATCAATTTTTATAGGAATTCCAGCATAAGTGCCATTCATCGGGAGAGAGGTGTGACCTAATGGTACACCCATACTTTTATCGAAATTAACTTTTGAACCAGAAACAGACGAAAAGGTCTGAAGGACCTGAACCAGGGCTTCTTCCTTAGAATTTTTATCCACCACCATGACTAAATCATCAGCATAAGCTAACAATTTGATCGTAGGTGAAGAGGGAGCTCCTTCAATCCAATAATCTGAGGGCAAAATAGTATAGCCAGTATCAATGTGTCAATGTAAAGTCATAAAGAATCAGGCTTAAAGGGCATCCCTGCTAACCCCTACGAACAAGTAAAACTGAATTTCTAACCAACCATTAACATTAGGGATAATAAGGCATCCTTATACAACGTCTGGATCCAGAAAAGAAACTTAACTAGAAATCCAAAAGCTTGTAATACAGAGAACAAAAATTCATGAAGTACTCTGTCAAAAGCTTTTCTTGATCTATACCCAAAACCCATCCAGACACAATTTTCCTATCCCCCAGCACAAACAATTCCCGTAGTAAGATTAAATTATCGTGCTGGTATCTGCCAGGAATACCACAAGTCTGAAAAGGACTTAAAAGGGATGCAACCTTGAGCAATCTAATTAAAAGAATTTTAGCTAATATTTTATAATCAACATTTAATAGACTAAGTGGTCTCCAATTATTTAAATCAGTAACATCGCCCTTTTTAAAAATCAAGATTAGAAAGCTTCCTTCATTGTTTTGGTAAACACTAGAGGTCAAAATCTCATTATATAACAAAGTTAAGGTCGGGGCCAATTTAGACGAAAAAGTTTTAAAAAATCTTGCCGTGAGGCCATCAGAACCAGGAGCAGATTGTAAACACAGTTTATCAATAGCCTGTATAACTTCAACCTCTGTAATATCAGCCTGTAGCATCTCTTGGTCAGAACAAGAAAGTTGAGGGAGATGCAGGGACTCCAAAAAGATTCTGGCGGACTCACAGTCCAGCTTGCTACCCAACATGTTAAAAACATGTTGTTCAACAATTTGTACCAAGGATTCGGGTGATGTAACCAATTTACCGGAGGGAGACCTCAGACACTGAATTAATTTGGAATTAACATGATTTTTACATGCTTTAAAGGGATCCAATCCCTTTTTATCTATTTTAGTCCCAAATCTGGCTTCTTGTCCTAATGTACTAGCCCTATCATACTGCAATTCCCTCATCTGGGCACAGATAACAGAAATTTGATTGATATAATCATGTCAGTAGTAGTATCAGCTAGTGAAATCAAATGCTGTAACTGCTGCCTAAGATAAATATTTCAAATATTTCTTACTTTGAGAAGCAGCAGCCTTAGTCTGAAAGATTTGTTTCATCGGGATTTTGAATCTTCCCACCAGTCAGCGACTGTATCATAAAATTCCACGACAGATAACCTGGCTGCCCATTCTTTGTGCCATAATTTCAAAAAAGAGGGATCCTCCAAAAAGGAATCTCTAAAACGCCAACGGTTTTTTTTACAACGCGGTGCAGATTCCCATGAAAATGATGCACACAGGGCAGCATGATCTGAAAACTCTACCCCAACAGTGTGGCAAGAAAGGATTCGTAAGATTTTGGACAAAAATATAAAATCTATATGAGTCCGCAAGGGTCCTTTAAAAAAAGTAAAACCTCCCTTAGCATGACAATGCCTGTAGGCATCATTAAGCTGGGCTGGGGTTACAATATCCTTAAGGGCCACAGAATCACAGAACATTTTGGGAGTTTTAAACCCTGTCCTCCTGTTGCAGGCCACAATTAAAATCACCTACCCAAAGGAGTAATCTAGAAGTATGTAAAAAGGGTCTAATTAAATTAAAAGAGAGACCCGTTGAGCTTTGATTGTGGAGCATAAACCACAACAAGGCTAAAGCGCCAAAAATATGTAAAGTCTAACAGCAATGCTCTCCTGGCAAAATATCCATTAATCTAGAGACATGAAAATTTGGATTTGAAAATAAAATACCTATGCCATCACAAGTGTCAGGCCAGGGGACCAAAAGGAAGGCTCATTAGTCCAGGCCTTTGAGGCCTGTTGTAGCTCATTATGGGTTTTAAGCCTGGTATCCACCAAACAAACAATATCACAATTAAGGTCTTTAATAGTCAAAAAAATACCCCCTAATCTCTTTTGACCTTTGATACTATTTACGTTAAGGGAACAAATAGACAAGAAGGCCATTTTAAGTGCCAATGGGAGATTTACTCCTTTGGCTTTGTCTAGTTCGATTGGCTATAGGATCTAATTCTTTGCTACTTTCAGTATCAGGACAGGACCGGATGGAGGAGGTGTCTGTATCATCCCCTCCAGAGTCCTTATCTGAAAAATCAGCAGCTAGAATGGCAAATTTATTAGTAGATTGCCAGGTACGAGCTACTACATCTTTACCACGACTGACCACTGCCTGACCTTTCCTAGTCCTTGTATGGGTAACTGAGTAAACCCAGAGGAATCTAGATCAGAATCTGGTGTGGGGGAGGGGGCATCTCAATATCTGGCCTATTACTTACAGCAAGCTTTAAGGGTATCCGAGATAGTGGGGGGAACTTCTTCAGCTGGGGTAACTATTTCAGAGGACAAATCAGGATTCTCAAGACCCAACACTAAAGGGTCCTTTTGTACTACAACAATAGTATATTTTCCAAGTCACGAGCAGCAGCTTTTTTGCTTGCATTTGTTGTGCAATAGTAATTAAGCCATCATGTGAGGAACAGTCAATTTCTATTATGGGATTTTAGGGACAACGGCCATAAGCATGGCGTGCCATCACATAAATTACATTTAAAGGGATTAGAGCAGGCACTAGAAGAATGGCCAAACTCAAAACAATGGCTACACTTCATAATGTCACAGTCGAACTTGGGTGTGTCGTGAACCACACTTAAAAGCATGATTTAGGCTGACCAGCATAATAAATAAGACCTTTGTCCTTACCCAAATAAAAAAAACTAGGTAAGTGTTTAGGTCCAGTATTAGTTGAAAATAATTTAACTCTGACTCTCCAGCTACCATCCCAAATTTGCTCACTATCTAACATAGGAGTAGGTCTATTAAGCACCTCACGCCTTTTATTTAACCAGAATAGGATATCCTCCACATTAACCCCTTCATTCTTAAAAATAATTGTAATATTCCTAACATCAGGTTTAGTCAATGGGATAGCCTGAAAAGGTGACCAGAGGGGAGAAGTCTGAAGTGTAGCATACTGAGTCCAAAATTTATCCAAACCAGAGACCTGTTTAAAACTAATGTCGTAATTGGAATTACCAACACTAATTAAAGCAAATATTCCCGAAGCAAAACATTTCATGGACCCTTTAAGCAATTTTTTTGCAATATATACTCGATCCGGGGGTTCCTCTAACCCACCCTTATAAAGTAATCGAACTGCATTACGCCTAGGGGCTGGTTCACCTTTAGAATTAAATAAGTCCGCCAACTTAAACCCATCAGGTTTACCTATGTGAGTCCGTCCATGGATTTGCAGTACTGGATTAGTTATAGAACTTAAATCAACAGTGTCTCCCGGGGGTAGAACAGGGGACACATCCCTATGAATCTTATTATCCTCTATTAATTTGAGGCAACAAGGATTAACAGAAAAATTCCCAACACTATTATCAGTACATACAGTAGTTGGTTGGAATTCAAAAGTTTACCATTTAAATTAACACCCAGGGTTCGTTGGAGCTCAAAGAAGTGCCAGATGTTGCAATAGTAGTTGCGTTCTGCAGCATTTTTAAATACGTGGGGTCTTGGGAGTCTGGAGTCCAAACACCCCCTTCCCCTTTTTCCCAACCAGTGTTTTCAAGGGCGTTATCCAGAGACCAAGATGATTTAAGAGGAGGTTTAGTCAAAGTTTTAGTAGAAGTTTTTGCACCCTTAACAGATACCCCACCTCACTTGCTCCATCCAGGAGCTTTGTCAGCAGAAAAAAAAAATACCTCTGCATCCTTAGTCTGTTGTATTGACGTCGTGGCTCGGTAAAGTAACGAGGCTTCCTCGCTGAGTCCTGGAATAGCCTTACTATTTAGCACTTGGTCAGAATGAAGTGGTACCGTCTCAGGCTGTAGGCACACCGAGATGTGAGTCGGAAAACTGCCAGCCTCTACAGAATCAGCCGCTAATGCGGAAGTGAGCACTGAGTTCGTCGCCCCTTCGGCGTCAGCTGGGGGCTTTCCTACTGCAGCGTCTCCAGGTAAAGCTGACTCCTTAGTCGTCTTAGAACATGCCGCTATTTTGGTATCCAACTGCTGTATTCGTAGCAGTAGCACCGCTCGTTTATCTTCCAGGGCAGAACGAGAGTATTTCTCCACAAACGAACCGGGTAACCTCATTATTGCTTTCTGACAGCAATCTTTCAACGGCAGTAGCTTCTATGATGGTACTAGTACAATTGTCAGCAATAACAAGTTCCTCATCTAAGGCCTCTGAAGCTTCAAGCACAGGAGAGGAGGCCCACTCCCCTGTACTTCCTACGTCCATCTCCTCCAGGGATTTGTGCACACTGGCCATCTTGCAGCCAGTAGCATAGGCTCCACCTACACAGAGTAGGGGAATTTCCCTGGAGTCCTGGCCAAATTAACCTTATTCACTAAAAATACCACCAACAGCTTAATCTGGTTCAAGGTCAGTTTGCATTCATCTGTATCCCCCTCCCCCGGGTCATGCCTGAAAATAGGCAGGATTTGTCTAGTGCACTTACCTGGTCAACAAAAAAACACTAAACTAAGTCTGTATGCCCACTTGCACTCCACCCATGTGTATGATCCCTATGACGGCATCCATCCATCCTTCCTGCAATGTGATATTGTTTCACATGTACATGTTGCACAGTGCAACACAGCTGAACACTGTCCCCAGTTCCTAGGTGTTTGTTAGGTTAATGATTACATGGTACACAGTAATGCTGATATCATTATCCTACTGTATGGGTAACTTCTGCTATGCATGGTATTCCATGGCTGACATCTGCTGTGTGTCTGCATTACTGACATAATAATTGTCTGACAGTGTGCTAGTGCAGGCAGTACTGTGGCAGAACCACAGGGATTGACAACACATAGGTTGTGTACCCTAGCCATGTTGGCTGTGTGCACTGGTTGCTAACATATGTCTGTACAGATACAGCTGCACATTCCATCAGTTGCTGAGGCCTACAGGCGGCTCTCACATTTTATCATGACCAACATGTGCTCATATGCACATAGTGCATTGTCCCGTATATGCATGGCAGGCCATGCCCAATCAGTGTTTGTGTTGTCATTTACACACAAACAGGACCACCACACACACACACACACACACACGCCACACACACACACACACACACACACACAAGGCCCCCCCATGCACACACAGGACCACACACACAAGAACCCCCCCATACAAGGGACCACACACAAACACACACAGTGTATTGGGGGCTTGTGTGTTAGCGGTCCCCTTCCAGCTGTACAACGATAGGGGCAGGGTACCAGGTACATGTGTAGCTGCAGGTTTCACCATGTTCTAGTGTATTGACATGTGTTGCTGTGTATGGTTTGGTGTTATATTCTGCTGTGTGTTACCACCCATCCTTCTGTTTGGCACAGTTTCCAACCAGATACACTCACAGCCTAGTACATCACCATATATTGGGTATGTCTGGATGATATCTACAATTATACCATTATTGCTGGGTTTCCACAGTGGAGCAGCGGAGCATGACACACATTTGACTATTTGCAACATCCCTGTGTGCAGCCCACCATCTATGTGGACAGTAATGTCTACACATCCCTATGCATGACTGTACACCGTGACAGGACTGAGTGTCACATCCTCTGCTGTCCACATTGTGGACATGGTGATATCATTCCAGTGTCTGCTGTCCTTATGGACATGTGGCAGATACGGCATGTGTTTTGTTGCCCTCCATGTCAACTGACACTCCTGGACACATGGCAGTTGCTGGCATGTTAGACTGCTAGGTCCAGGTGTCCATCACATCAGGCCTGTACCCATGTCCACAGTACATCCTCATTGGAACTATCATGTTTGCACACCTGTGTGGTTTTGCCTCAGCCTGTCCCATGCATAGGTACAGTGTAGACATCCATGTTGCAGCACATTGCTGTAGACATGCACAGTGGTGTTTGTCCAGCACATACTGAACTGCACATGTGGGTGTCACAGCTGTCATTCCATTCACATGTAACAGTGCAGCTCATGCTGGCAGACTGCACTGTACTGTGTATCACGGTGCTTTCACTCACCAGCCCCATGTGTGGGAATGACACATGGTCCACAGTATGTGTATGCACAATTCATCATATCCCCTCATAACATACCCCTTCTCACTGTCATGTGCTGCACACTTGTGTATGCAGCATGTGTGCTGTTATATGTGCTGGGACACTTGTCACTGTTGTACAGGTACAGTAATTGCCACTCTACATGCACAACTCCTGCATGCACATTCAACATTGCCCTTCCCTGTCCTACATAGCAACACAGTAGTCGTCAGCAGATGAGAACCGCTTGGCCCACCTAGTCTGCCCATTTCCCTACCTAATGGATGAGCTACAGATGCTAGTTAACCAACAGCCTAGTTCCTCCTACCCTCCACTATAATTGCTTTATGTCTGTCCCATGTATTATTGAATTCCCCCACTGTTTTTGACTCCACACCCTCCTCAGGATGGCTGTTCTATGTATCCACAACCCTCTCCATGACAAACCACTTCCTCACATTACCTCTGAGCCATCCCCCCTCTATCTTCACATTGTGCCCCCTTGTTTGTGCACATCTCTTTTTCTGACAGATGCTATCCTCTTGGACTTTGTTGATTCCCTTGGGGTACTCGAATGTTTCTATCATGTCCTGATGCATTGTGTGTTTGTGTCCCTGTACTGTTGCAGTATATGGACTGTGGATCAGATGCATCCCATTGATGCACTCTCTCTCATGCAGCCACCAGGGCTGCACACAGTGCTCCATGTGTAGCCAGACCACGTGTTGCTATCGCAACATCCCTACTGTACATCTTGAGCCCGTGGTGGTGGTGGTGGTTTGGGCTAGGCTCCACATGCAAGTGGGCTGCAGTGCTCCATGTGTAGCCAGACCATGTGTTGCTATCGCAACATCCTTACTGTACATCTTGGGCCCGTGGTGGTGGTGGTTTGGGCTAGGCTCCACATGCCAGTGGGCTGCAGTGCTCCATGTGTGGCCAGACCATGTGTTGCTATTGCAACATCCTTACTGTACATCTTGGGCCCGTGGTGGTGGTGGTTTGGGCTAGGCTCCACATGCCAGTGGGCTGCAGTGCTCCATGTGTGGCCAGACCATGTGTTGCTATCGTAACATCCCTACTGTACATCTTGGGCCTGTGGTGGTGGTGGTATGGGCTAGGCTCCACATGCCAGTGGGCTGCAGTGCTCCATGTGTGGCCAGACCATGTGTTGCTATCACAACATCCCAAATGTATACCTTGGGCCCGTGGTGGTGGTAGTATGGGCTAGGCTCCACATGCCAGTGTGCTGCAGTGCTGCCTTTGTAGAGTGAAGTGTGGCCCCAGTGATGGAGGTTGTTACATGCCAGACAATGTACCAGTACAACTGTTCAGCTGCAGGGGAATGTTGCATGTACATCGATGCAGTTCTACATGACAACACTGCCAGCAAAGGGAACTACTGCAACAGATACCCCAGCACATCTACACGTACAGCATCCTGTGGTTGTCTTGCATCTGTGAGGGATGACCCCTTTCAGTTGCATTATACTAACACTCTAGCCACACATGATACATTTTTGAACTGTCAGTACTCAGGTTCTACTGATTTGCTTTTGTGTGTTCAACTACTCACTGACTCCAGTCACTATCTCTACATGTTCCACAGTGACATGTCATGATACTATTTATATTAGTGACCAGACCTATCAGCTCCCAGCAGTTCAACATTTCTGTCTTTATTATCATGTCTGTGCTGCTTAGCATGTGGTTCCTGACTCTGTGGAATGGTTGTTACTATGGCAATAGTGCTGTTGGGGTTGCTGTATGACCAATTGTTGACCATTTCTATCGTATATCAGATTGTGGATGACTGTTCACTCCAACATATTCAGTGCCTCTCTGGGTGGTGTGCTTGCTCATTTCTCTGATATTGTGACATGTTGACTTGTATCACTCAGTGCTGTGACAAGAGGGATTTCAGTACAGGTTTGTGGGTATGTATTTCTGAATGTGCTTGTTTCATGCTGTGTTATGTACTGGTGGATTTGGATGTTATGTTGAATATGTTTGTCTCTTTATATAAGTACCTTTTATAGCCTTCTTCCTACTGGACCATTAGGATGAATATTGGTGACCGCAACATGATGAGACACAGCGCAGCATGGTACATTCCCTATTATCCTGACATGCTGGGATCTTGTTTGTCCATACAAATGTTTGTATACTGTTTGATCATGTGGCTGTGTTTGCCGCACATGTGTCATTGGTATGTGTATTTGGCACAGAACCTGATTGTGGAGCCTCAGATAGGTGTCCCATGTGTGGCTTTGTGCCCACCTTCACCCAGATTGTTTGGCTGTGTTGTATGGTACTTGGACATTCACCCTGAGTATAGTACCATGATGACACTGGCATGGCATATTCAGATGTGAACAATATGATATGCTGATGGGGAACATGATCTGTGTGACAGTTAGCCATGCTGTGATCTTATTGGTCTGTACATATCTTAATATCATGATTGGATATTGTAGCTGGCATTATAACACAATTATCATTGGCATTACTGTTTGTGCCAATACATGACTGATACGCCACAGACACGTGTCAGTTGTCTGACATTGTGACATTCTGCATTGTGATTGGTCAGTACTTCCGTTGTATGGTGATGTTATCTTATAGCTGTCCTACATCAATTATGACATTGTTCTGACTACTTTGGACAGGGCCAGTGTCATTTACATGTGTACTGTACACTGTGTCTGCCACTTCCTATTGCTGACATCCGATTGGTTGGGCCACACATTACATGTAATACATACCTGTTTCCTCTTGTTCCTGTGGGGACCTTTGTGATGATCTGTTGACCTGTTTTAATTTTTGTTCATTCTATTTCTTGTACATACTATGGCATATCTTTTAATCCTGTTTGTTGATTGGACGACATGTATACTGGGGTGTGGGATATGACGTACCATGCATATGACATGGGTCATCCTACTCAGATACACGCTCACACAGCTACAGCCTCCATTTGCACATTGTCAGGGTATCCGTGGCAGCTGTCCTGTGGGCTTGCGTTGGCATGTATCACTTGTGCACAATGACTGCTTATACTATTGTGTCTGGACAGCTGTGTTGCCACTGTTGTGGGCATTTGACTGTCACCTTCACTGAGATTACACTCTCCTGGTCCTGGTGTGTCAGTCATATTCTGGTTCTGTTTGGCTATTGTGGCAGTCGCTACGTACTCGCAGCCCTGTCAGTATGCTGCATAGTGGTTTACATGGTAACCTTTATTACCTTTGCACAGTACCCTGACATTTACGGACCACCTTTTCTCTATCTCCCCCCGTCATCCACTTCCTGTGTGTGTGTGTGTGTGGGCTGGCCAGCAACGACATACTGACATGTCCACAGGCATTAGATGGGTGATGTTCGATTTACAGCATTTGTGGCTACCTGTGTTCTGTCTCCGTTGCCACCCCTTGGCCTGTGTGTCCCACTTTCCAATGTTCTCCCTCCTGTTGTATCCCACCTTGTCAGTATCCACCACCCTGGCATAGCATATTGTCATCTGTGGGTTGCCCTACATTACTGTGCAGCACCGCTACACTGTGGCTATTGTTAACTATGCACGGGACACACCCATGGGCTTATCCCTGTTGCACCCAGCTGTGCACCTCACATTGCTCGGGCTGTGGCCCAATTGCACAGCCACCCTACCTTCTTCCCAGTGGCAGGTCCCCTCTCTTAATGCTACCATTGCTCTCCAGGGGCATGCCTACAGGTCTTGTTGCCTGGCCTCTCATGTGGGACAGTATTGCAGGACTTTCATTAGTCAGGCTTTTTACTTCCTTGGGACATTCCCTATTTTCTGCGTTGGTTACCCTGTCACCTTGTCCAGCCATATGATCATGACACAATGTGGACAGTGTGACATTGGTTGCCTAGGGTGTGGTTCTGGGTTATGGTCTATCTGTGCATGTGCCATTCATCCATGCCTTGCCTCCTTGGGGTTTCCAGTCCTGGTGTTGGACATGTATTGCAATACTTCACCCACCCCACCATAATACCATTTCTGTGTGTGAGTGGCACATGTACCCTACACATGTGCATTGTTGCCACCCATGTGTTTCTTGCCTGTGTGACAATGGCTGTTTTTGTATGTCTGACAGCATTGTTCATGCATTCTCTGTTACCTGTTTTGTGGACATATACTTGCAGCCACCATCATGGCAATGTTCTCATGCGGGACTTTCTGCTGTGTTGCTTCTTCCCCCACCCACTGGTTCCTGAGTCCTGCTGTTGTTCCTACCCCCCCATGTTATGTGTGTTGTGATGTGTGTTATATTTGTTTTCCTTATCATTGTCACCCTCCAGTCACCAAGCCACATCCCCCATCTATGTGTTGTGCTGCCGTAGCTTTACTATGTCATTCTCAGTTCATTTGCTCTTTGTAACGCTCCTTCCCAGGTCCATGGTCATGCTTCCATTCCCACCCTCTGCCTTCCTTGTTGCACATTCTTTGCAGCATCACATCGTTTCACCTTCTATTATCTGTATACCTTGCTTTTGTCCCTCATCATGCGTTCACATTTTGTTTTCAACCTATGGCACGTGTCATGCTCGTGTCAGCATTCTCTATCCATTCATCCGTGTACATTCCATGTTTGCATCTCCTTGTGGATGTACAGTGTACATGGTTTGTACATCATCCCTCACCCACAGCATGACACATCCCACCCCATGCATGTGCAACCATCCTTACACTGTTATGCATTTCCTGTGTAAATTGCACATCATGTGTACTTACCCCCCCTCCTGTGTTTGCATCCATATGGTGTCCATCTGGCTGACACCACTGATGTTCACCTCCTGCAGGTGTGGGACTACCCTCTTTTCAATGTTGGTTAGAGTGTGGACATCACGGGCTCCTCCACCTGTGGAATACAACACACTAGTACTACCTTGACTCATATGTGTACCAACACTCATTCACTGTATTCAGGCATCACACATAAATTTGAGGACACACACTGCCACAGTGTGGCAGGGCACATCTCCAGGTACATTCATTGTTGGTTTGGTAATATGGTCATACAGTGTACACATTGCTTGACTCTTTTTGGGTGCATATTGGTGACCACTGTTCTTAGGTTACACTCTGTGCATCATACCTTTATCTGTGTTTTGCACATCACACGGATGTTTTGTACATATCTCAACAGCCTGTCTTTCTGTGGTCTATGGGACAGTGACATTTCTCTGTACTGCCTTGTGTGTACTGTTGTTGCTAGGGGCCATTATCACTGGTGTGTGTGTGTCACACATTGCTAGGTGATACTGGTCATGCTGTAACAAATGTCTGTTACAGTTACATTGTTTGGATACACACGTGCGCCTATGACTGCCAGGTCTACATGTCTGTGGCTATGTCCATCTCTCTCCCGAGCTATACATGTACATGTGCTGTGTACCTGCTGCTGGTTGCTGCTTGCTTGTGTTGTGCAGTGTGCATGTTTCTGTGGGCCAGGGTCACATGCCTTTCCTGGTGTTGTGCTTCTGATGATGTGTTCTGCACTGCATTCTACAACTGTGTTGTTTTGCATGTGTCAACTGTCTGTTTCCAGTTATGGGCCACATGTACTGGACAGGTTGTTACTTCCATTTTGTGTACACGTTAGCATTGGCACCTGTTCTGGTTTGTGCTGTGTTACTCCCATGTGCATATTGGTACACATGTATTTGTGGATGTTCATGCAACCTGTGAGGGTGGTGCAATGTCACGGTTTATGCTGCTGCTTGTATCTCTTCAGTACATACATGTGGTGTGGGTATATTACATATGTCAGCGGTTACCTTACAAGGGTTCAGGGTGCAGTGCTGGGTGGGGCATTGTGTGTTGTTCATCTGCACTGTTTGAACAAAATGATGCTCTACCATGGTGGTTGGGCTGCTTTAGATGTCCCACTGATATGCTGCTGCATATGCATTACAGTGGCTTTGGGGGGGATGTGGGTGTCCATTTACTGGGCAGACCAACTGCGCTACTAGTCATGTGGTATGCTGGACAGCGGTGCACTTCAATTTCACTTGGTTACCATCTGTATGCACACTCCTTCCTGGGACGGGGCTGAAAATAACCCTCCTTTCCCGGTCAACAAAAAATAAATTAATACTTTACAATGTAATAGAGTCATAACCCCCATCATCAAGCCCAAATAACATTTGAGGAAGTGATACAGTAGCTCTGTCTACTTAGAACATACCCAACCTTGCTAGTTCCCACTCCTGGACACATGCACATGGCCTAAAACTTGCACAATTAATGTTAGGAGCCTAATGGCTAACCTCTCAGAGCTTGAAGCATTGACCTCACTCTACAACCCTGACATTCTGAGTGTCTCAGAATCCTGGTTAAAACCCTCCATCCCAGATGCTGCAGTATGTGTTCCCTTACCTATGAGTACCACATACTTCACGTTGACCACCCTTCATTGAAAAAGGGAGATGACCTTGTTCTATTTTTCAAACTTCAGCTCAATCTCACTCTTTTGCCTATCCCCTCCTTCCAATCCTATGAATTCCTACATTCCTTACTGCTTCTCAGTGGGACTAAATAAATTGCATATTGTTTTTTATATTCCTTCTAAAAGAGGTAAACCACATCTAACAGAGCTCCTTCACTACCTGCCCTCTGCCATACAGAAAAATAAGGTCATCCTTATCGGTGACTGTACTCTTGACTGACTTGGGTCCAACTACAAGAGCCTTGATCCCACTGTTAGTAAGGCCCATCTCTTCCAACTTATATCTGACCCTACTAGGCACTCCAACAATGGGTCTCATCACACTCTCATTGCCTGGGTCCTAACCAATAGGTAGGACAGGATCACTGGCATTAGGATTCTTGCTGACTCAATTAGTGACCACTCACTGATCTTCTGTGTTTGGAATGCTAGCCCCCCTTTCCTGTCCCCCTAAGGTAATTACCATTAGAGACTTCTCTGCCTTCAATCCTGACACCTTTCTTGCCGACCTGAGTTGTGTCAACTGGTCTCATCTTTTTTCCACCAGCGATGTTGACTGTGATGCTGAACATTTCTCCTCCACCCTCACCTCCCTCCAACAGAAGCACATACCACCCACCAGGCGCAGGGTTAGAGGGTTGCCCACTAGACAGCTACAACACCCCTACTCTTTATGCTTAAAACTAGAGACAAATGATGGTCCAAATTCAAATCCTCTTCATAGCACTCTGACTGGCTCACATATCACTCTATGCGAAATGCTTGTAAAAGGGAAATCCGGTCTGCTAAAAGCAAGTATTGTAGGGATATTCTTTTTGTCACTGCTAGACATAGAGACCCTATGAGCTTCTTGTCTCAAATCAATGGACCCTTAGGTAATAACAGAAGCCACCCCTCCCCCCATATGGTTACTGACAAAGTTAACTGCAATAATCCTACCACCATCGCTAACGCTTGCAATTCTATCTTCTCAGATCTCTCTCGCTTTGAATCTCCTATGTCCTGCCCCACATTACCTCCCCCCCACCCCTCTCCATTCTGTTCTTCCACTGTACTTTCCTACTACTGTCTCATGCTGTGATGTCCTGTGTCTCCTCAACGCCATCTCTCCCTTTGGTAGTGCTGGCCTAGACAGGATCGAACACCAAATACTCAAGCTGACAGCCTTCCTCCTTGCCACCTCTATTACGTGACAGTTTAACCTCTCTCTCACTACCTCTACCGTGCCTAGTATTTGGATGACTGCCAAGATCATCCCTGTGTTCAAAAAGGGTGATCCTAAATCAACCACTCATCACCACTCTATTACTATTTTACCTACACTTAGCAAACTTCTTGAAAAACTTGTTCACTCCCAGATCTCAGACTACCTGCTAAAACATAATCTACAATCCCCCACCCAGGACAGCTTTAGGCCTGCTCACAGCACCTCCACTGCCCTCTTGCAGTTCCCTAGTGATGTCAAATCCAGTATGGATAAAGACCTGCTCACTGGCGCTGTCTTTATTGACCTTACCAAAGTCTTCAACTTGGTTAATCACTCCCTCCTATTACACAGATTTGAGTTCCTTGGGGTCTCTAACTCTGCTAGACAGTGGTTCTCAAGCTACCGCCATAACTGCTCTCAAGTTTGTCTCATTCAACAAGTCCCTCTTCACCCCTGCCTCAACAACCTTAGGCATTCCTCAAGGCTCCATCCTGGGCCCTTTGCTCTTTTCTATTTCCGTTAACGACATTCCCAACTCCCCCCTCCAACTGCCATACCCTTCTGTACACTGATAATCTGGTACTTTATCATGGCTCAAGATAACTGTATGATATCAATTCCTGGCTCATTTCTGATTTCCACAGTATCCAGACCTGGCATACCCTAAATCACCTCGTTCTGAACATTGGTAAGACCCAAGCCATGCTTTTCAGTCACCTCAAGACACTTGTGCCCCTGCCTCTGATCTAGTTATCTGGAGTCTTGATTGCTCCCTTGTCTCTGTGACCCATTCTTTCAAAAAGTCAGCCTCACACCCAACCTTGGCCTGGATTTCTCACAGAATATAAGTGATATCTGCAAATCTGTTAACTCTAAGCTTTGAATTGCATACCGTATCTGTCATGCCCTCACCCCTGTGGCAAAGGTTGCAGTTGCCCAGGATGTCTTGCTTCCTAGAGTATTCTATGCACTAACTGCCTTTTACCAGGTCAGTGCTAGCTGCTTCCTCAAATGGGACATCGCTTTATAACAATTTATGCAGGTTTGCCTTGTCTGCTCCTCATCTCACCCACCACTGCCTGCTCTACTCCAGTTTAAACTGGTTCTCCCACTCTTCCTGGTGTCTTTACATCTTCAGTTGTTCAACTGATAACATCATCGGATCCTCCCAACCTGTCTCATTGGCTTCTATGTTTACTCCCGATGACCATGCCTATGCGGTTCTCAGCCCAGTCCCGCCTGACCATTCCCAAATGCTTCTCCAAGATGGGTGAGCAGGTGTTTGCTCACTTTGCCCCTAAATCCTGAAACTCCTTGCCCTCTCATCTCAGGGTCTGCAAGTCTCACTCTATTTTCAAATGAAATTTATTCCACTACCTTCGATCCACTGATAAATGCTCTTGCACCGGACTACTTCTAATTTCATTGCCCCCATCCCTCTTGTTACTATGCTCTGACTCTTGAACCAGTCGATTTAATTTTCAAGGATCTATTTTTGTTGCTTACATGCTCGACATGCTTACTTATATGCTATCACCTCAACTTTTTTTGTACCATATTTTTGCTCTCCCTCAGCTGTTGTTTTGAAACCTTGCTCTCTTATTCTCATGGCCAATAATAGTTTTTTTTTTTTTTTTTTTATCCTGTCACTGTTAGTTATTAGCATATTTGTTCCCAACTGTATTAATTAATTTTGTATCCTGTCACTGCTTTGCTTACCTGTTTGTAAGTGTGCACTTTTGTTCTACTGTTTCAATCACTGTATTCTTGTTGCTGCCTGTTATGTACTCTCCCAGGTCGTGCCTGAAAATAGGCATGTTTTTGTCTAATGTACTTACCCGGTAAACAAAAGCTAAATAAATAAAATAAATTAATTAATTACTGGGCAGCAGTAACAGAAGAATATTATAGCTGTGATGCTGGTGACGGAATCCTCCTGCAATCCTCTGAAGGGTACTGTGTTAGCTAATGAGGATAGAAAACACATTGACATTCCATTACATGAGGTAATACCATCATTAATGCTGAAAACTATATTGGGTACATTTTTTAACCACTGATGTTGTGAGAGAATGTTGAAAAGTCAGTGTTTTCCATAAAAAGTATAAAAATAAGTTTCACGTCACCAGCGGCATCTCATGTTAGCTTGTTTATGTGTACTCTTTTTTTTTTTTTTACATCTTTTTCATCTTGTGAATATTACTGAGCAAGAAACCAGAAAAAAAGCACATTCCATTTTTTTGCAGGGATGATTACAGAAGGGCTATGCTGCCCCTAAGTGGTAATGCTGTAACATTGCATTTTTCTGTAACTCTTTTACCCAGATTAGCCCAACTGAAATAAAGCATCTTGTTCTCAGCAGGATCCTGTTGCACCCATTTTTATGTTTGCCCTTATGCTTGTGCAAGGACAAACATATTGTTTTGAGAGTGCTTTTATTTTTACTTTATTTTTTATCAGTTTCATCAACTGAAAAACAATTGATATTAAGCCATACGACAGACAAACCATACGTGTATTACAATTACCTTCTGGGGTATCAGTCCCTGATTCACAGTATCTCAATGTATCTAAAGCATTTTGATACGACATCGAGGGGTACCCAAGTATGGAATACTAAAAAATTTCAGTCATTTTGCTGATAAATGGTGACCAAGAGCAGCATAATTAATTTCGGAGTATTTTAAGTCCCATATCATGGTTCAGTAACTGGCACCCTCACAAGGGCTTTTGCATCATGTATTAAGGCTAAAGACATGTCCAGTAAAGTTTATGGTAAACTTTAGAATTAGCGGTATAATAGTAGTAACTAAACACTGCATCACTGAGCCCAGTGTAGCCATTCTGAATTTTTCCTTTTTGATGTGTTTTTTCGGATACCTGGTGCCAGATATTCATAAGTTGCCTTTTCAACCCTAGTCTTAACTGGGCACAAACCCTGGTAGCAGGACAGCTGTACTTCAGCTGCCCACCCCCTACCCTTTGAACCCCAGTCCTGGTGAAACAAAGGATGTCCTGGTGCCTAGTGGCACCCCCAGCCTCCAGTCCCCCCTCCTGGTCTGTGACAATGATGCACTGGTATCCAATGGTCCGGCCCCCACACTCTGATCATCCATTTTGGTCTATGTCAATATTGCCCTGGTTACTAGTGGCATGCCCCACCCTCCAATCCTCCATTACAGTCCATCTCAATGTTGCTTGTTGTCCATCCCTAGAGCTGCCAAACAGTAGCCTGACATTGGGGTGCCCAGTCCTGAGTGTTGGGGTATCCCATGAATAGAAGAAAATCTCTCAATTATTTTTTTTTCATTCAGCATACTTTATTAGACACAGTATACCAGAACCGGTACAGTAACAGTACAAAACACAACACGTTTTAACAGTAAGGCTCATTCATAGGCACACAATTGAAGTAGTAAACAATATGTTCCACCCTTTATTTACCCCCTCTACCCCAGCACCCACCTTCCCCTCCCTCCCATATACCCACTACCCCCACCACCACCAGAGAAACTGGAAATGTAAGTGGGGCCTTGCAGTGGGGCGGATTGTTGTTGGATATAGTGGGGACTCTTATGGAATCCCTGTATTACCTCTGTCTCTGTATCAGGTCCAGAGATTAGGCTCAGAGAGATGTGTCTCAGGTTGCTGGAGTAGTAGCAGAGAATAAAGGGGTTCCCATACACTTTTATATTTACCCATTCTGTTATGTAACCCAGCAATTATACGCTCTGCTTGCAGGGCAAACAAGATTCCTTTGAACCATTCTATGTGGCTGGGGTTGATTTGGTCCAGCCGGTTCAATTATGTTTTTTAACCCTGTAACAAAGAAAATGGTCACTTGCTGATCTGACCCTCCACACATGCCCCTCCCACATCCCACTCCAACCTCCCACTCAGCACCCACCACTTCACGCCCCCCACAAACCTCATTTACCTGAAGATGTCCCATGGCGTAGACCCACTCTCCAATCAAAGACACGTCTTCTATTGGAACCAGCAATGGCACCATGAGAAAATCAGGTAAATGTGGTTTAATGTATTTCAATAGTTTTGAACTTTTATTCATAACTTTGTCACTTCTGAATATTTTTACACCAAATTTCCAACATGGTCTTTTTGGGACTCCACCTCATGATCAGTCATGATGGAACTGTTGTAGCATCTCAGGTATCTTAAGCATTAGAAAGAGGGATAGGGCAGACTGGATGGGCCACAAGGCCCTTATCAGCTGACAAAATCTATGTATCTATGCAATTCTGCAAAGCTGGCTCAAAATGTGATTTTATTGTTGCTCTGCAAAATCACCTTTCAGTTGGAATTTGAAAAATGTCACAACCTTTGTTCATGAGATGGAGACATAAGAAGGCTATGCAGCAAAAGGAGGCAGCTCAAGGCGACTAAATGGAGGAGCCCAATGAAAAACAAGCATTTGTCAATGCCGAATGTTGATTGCGTTGGTCTGTTGAGCTCGCTCAGTGCCCCTCTGTCACTCACTCAGTCTGTTTCTCCTGGTGTTGCAGGCTGCCCTTTTGTACAGGGCTCCTGTCTCTGTTGGTGGCTTTTTCTGCTCACAAAGAAATCTGCAGCAGTTCTGACACAGGTCTGTTGAGCCTGCTCACTCCCCCTCTCTCACTCACTCGTTCCATTTCTACCGGCTCTGCAGGCTGACCTTTTGTACTGGGCTCCTGCCTGCGTTGCCACCTTTTTCTGCCAACAAAGAAATCTGTAGCAATCACAATACAGCTCCGTTGAGCTCGCTCACTCCCCCTGTCTCACTTGCTCATTGTGTTTCTCCCAGTGCTGCAGGCTGCCCTTTTGTACAGGGCTCCTGCCTGCATTGGCACTTTTTTCTCCCCACAAAGAAAGGCGCAGCTGTCCCAACAGAGCACCATTGAGGTCGCTCACCCCCCCTGTCTCACTCACTCATTCTGTTTCTCCTGGTGCTGCAGGCTGCCCTTTTGTACTGGGCTCCTGCCTCTGTTGGCACCTTTTTCTGCCCACAAAGAAATCTGCAGCTGTCCCGACAAAGTTCTGTTGAGCTCGCTCACTCCCCTTCTCTCACTCGCTCATTCCGTTTCTGCCGGTGCTGCAGGCTGCCTTTTTCACTGGGCTTCTGCCTGCATTGCTGCCTTCTTCTGCCCACAAAGAAATTTGCAGCAGTTACAAGAGAGCTCCGTTGAGCTCGCTCACTCCCCCTCTTTCACTCACTCATTCTTGTTTTCCCGCCACTGCAGGCTGCCATTTTGTACTGGGCCCCTGCGTGCATTGCTGCCCTTCTCTGCCCACAAACAAATCTGCAGCAATCCCAACAGAACTCCGTTGAGCTCACTCACTCCCCCTCCCTCGCTCGCTCATTCTGTGTCTCCCGCTGCTGCAGGCTGCCTTTTGTACTGGGTTCCTGCCTGTGTTGGTGGCTTTTTCCGGCCACAAAGAAATCTGAAGCAGTCCCGACACAGCTCCATTGAGCGCGCTCACTCCCCCTCTCTCACTCACTCATTCTGTTTCTGCCGGCGCTGCAAGCTGGCCTTTTGTATTGTGCTCCTGCCTGCATTGCCGCCTTTTTCTGCCCACAAAGAAATCCACAGCAGCCACAATAGACCTCCATTGAGCTTGCTCACTACAGCTCTGTCACTGGCTCATTCTGTTTCTCTTGGCACTGCAGGCTGTGCTTTTGTAATAGGCTCCAGGCTGCGTTGGCACCTTTGTCTGTCCACAAAGAAATCCGCAGCTGTCCCGACAGAGCTCCGTTGAGGTCGCTCAGTCTCCCCTTCTCATGCACTCATTCTGTTTGTCCTGGTGCTGCAAGCTGCCCTTTTCTATGGGTCTCCTGCCTGCATTGGTGCCTTTTTCCGCCCACAAAGAAATCTGCAGCAGTCCTGATAGAGCTCCGTTGAGTTCACTCAGTCTCCCTGTCTCACTCGCTCATACTGTTTCTACCACCGCTGCAGGCTGGCCTTTTACTGGGCCCTGCCTACATTGATCACCTTTTTCTGCCCTAGAAATCACAGCAGTCCTGACAGCGCTCCGGTGAGTTTGCTCTCTCCCCCCCTTCCTCACTCGATCTCTTGTTCTGTTTCTCCAAGTGCTGCAGGCTGCCCTTTTGCACTGGGCTCTTGCGTGGGACCTTTTTCTACCCACAAACAAATCCACAGCAGTCCCGACACAGCTCAGTTGAGGTCGGTCACTCTCCCTTCTCACTCGCTTGATTTTAATCTGTCCCAAAACACTGATTTCCTACAGCGACTGTGCTATTATCCAGAAGGAGTGCAAAAACATATTTTAGCCAGGATGTAAAAAATGACAGCTGTACTGTTCATAAGGAGGTGTGAAAAAATGACACTGTTGAAAATGTGGCATGAAAATATTACAAATTTGCGAAGTTACAAGGGTGCATGGAAACAGTTCACGCACGCTTGTAACACAGTCATGTTATGGAGTTTCATCACCAAATTTTCAACATAGGGATGTTAGGAACTTTGCTCATGAGCAGTGCCATTATCATTTTTTTAATCTGTCCCGAACACTGATTTCCCACATCAACCGCGTTATTCTGCACTGGAACTGTGAAAACACATTTCGGTCAGGATGTGACAAATGACAGCTGTACTGCTCATAAGGAGGTGTGAAATAATGCCTGTATTGAAAATCTGGCATGACAATATTACAAATCTGTGAAGTTGCAAGGGTGCGTGGAAAGTGCGCAACGCACACTTGTCACACAGTCATTTGATGGGCTATCATCACCAAATTTTAAACATAGGCATTTAGGACCTCTGCTCATGAACAGTATCGCTATAATAGATCAGTGTCAGTGGCTCAGTAGGTAGCACACTCGCCTCTGAGGCCGGGAGATCAGAGGGCTGTGGGTTCAGTTCCCACATCTGGCACTTGGGTTAATATCCCAGTACTGACACTGTAGTGCAGCAGGAGAGGGGTGCTGCACTTCTGAGGTGCCATCTTTCGGATGAGACATTAAACCAAGGTCCCATCTGCCTGGATTGGTGGTAGTTCAGGTGGATGTTAAAGATCCCATGGCACTTATCGAAAAGAGTAGGGGAATTTCCCTGGTGTGCTGGCTAAATTTCCCTCATTCAGTAAAATTACCACCAACAGCTTAATCTGGTTCAAGGTCAGTTGTATTCATCTGTATTCCCCCTCCCCCGGGTCGTGCCTGAAAATAGGCAGGATTTTCTAGTGCACTTACCTGGTCAACAAAAGCTAAATAAATAAATAATTTTCTTAATCTGTCCTGAAGAGTGATTTCCCACAGTGAACGATCTATTCTGCACCAGAAGTGCGAAAACGCATTTTGGCCAGGATGTAGGTGTGGGAAAATAGCAATGTTGAAAACCTGCAGTGAAAGTGTTACAAATTCGTTAAGTTACAAGCGTGCGTGCAAACTGTGTAATGCACGCTCGTAACACTGTCATTTTATGGAGTATCATCTCCAAATTTTCAATATAGGCATTTTAGGACCTCTACTCATGAACAGCATCACTGTCATTTCCTTAATGTGTCCCGAACACTAATTTCCCACAGCAACCGCGTTATTCTGCGCTGGAAGTGCGAAAACACATTTTGGCCAGTATGTGAACAATGACAGCTGTACTGTTCACAAGGAGGTGTGAAAAAATGCCAATGTTGAAAATCTGGCATGAAAATATTGCAAATTCGTGAAGTTATGGGCGTGTGTAGCAACTGCGCATTGCACACTCGTAAAACAATAATTTTTGTGATTTTTTCCACCAAATGTGCAACATAGGCTTTTTGAGACCCCACCTCATGAACACTGGCACTGTCATTTCATTAATCATCTCCTAAAGGTGATTCCATGCAGTGACTGCAAAATCACCTTTTGGGGCCGATTAACGCCATGACAGTTCCAGAATTCATGAGGAGGGGTCCCAAAAACCCCATGTTGAAAATTTGGTGTCAAAATTCCAAAAAATGACCGAGATATGCATTAAAGTTGGAAAAAAAAAATTTATCCCATTATACAGCTTACTGGCATTTCCTCAGTTCGCGGTCGGCTTTGAAGAGTGCAGACATGTTCCTGATCCACTAAGATCGCTGCAGTGCTGGAGGTAAGTATGGGGTGAGGGTGTTGGAGGCAGGGTGCACAGTGGGTGGGCGTGGGTTGAGAGGGAGGGACCAGGAGACCATCGAGAGAGTTTCCTTTTTTCTAGGTTAAAAAAAAAGGCATCGTGAGACCGTTTTTTCTTTTACAGGGGCATGTGGCATGCTGGGGTAGACTCCCAGCATGCCACTGGAGCCTTTCTTTTGGGGGGGCAAGCTGTAGCAGATGGAGGATTGAGCACCCCCGTCAGGACACAAAAAAGGGGGGTTGCATTATGCCGACGGTGATTGGGCACCCCATCGGCAGACAATATGGGGGGATTTACATAATGCTGACGGGGAGTGGGCTCCCCGTCGGCAACATAAACATTGGGGCAGTGAAGCCAACGGGGATTGGGGCCCCCGTTGGCAAATAAACATGGTTGGTTAATATTGTTTGTGAACACGATGGCAAACCACCGCCATGTTCACAAACAATATCAATCTGTCAAGATCCCACCCTGCAATGACGGGTCGCTCCCTCATTGTAGCGAATGGCTGATGCTGCAATGATGGGATGGCCCCTAACTGCAGCAGCTACATTTTTACAAGTTGGTGGCATGCTGGCTGAACTAGTGTCAGCAGCAGCATGCCACGGCATTGGGGGACACTGGACAAGCCTTTAAAGGCTGTGGTGGCATTGGCCACAACAGTGCCACGCCTCCACAACCTGCTTGTGGAGAAAGCTGCCGCAATATGTTTCTTGCGCATGCGCACAATCAACATAAAAAAAGAGAAACTCCAAAAGCACAAGAAAACAGCTATGAACTCCATGGCTGCACAACCCAACTCTAGGGTACGTTTCAAAATATTTTATGTCAAGCTTGACAAAGCGCCTGTTGGGTATGAAACATGTGCGGACATGGTAGCTTGTGGGGGGGGTGCTACTTTTTATCATCAATAAAATATTTTTAAATGTACCTTAGAATTGGGTTGTGCAGCTGCGGAGTTCGTAGCTGATTTTGTGTGCTTTTATAAGAAGGCTATGTTGAAAATTAGGGTCAAAATACAGTATATAACAAGCATTTGTCAATGCCAAATGTTTGCTCGCTGGTATTGGCATTGGTAGTGTAGGCGTTAGAGAGACGCATAATAGGAATGGCAGTGAAGTATTGAAGTAACGCCAACCCCCCACCCACCCTGCAGAGACTGATTGGCATTGGGGGGTGTCTTTGGGTCATCGGGCATAAAGCTCATGCCATTCCACCTCACCCCACCCTGCAGACACTGACAGGTGTCGCGGTGTGCCTTAGGATCTTCAGCACTTATGCTCACCCCATTCCATAAAGAAACAAGCTGAGATGGTTGCAGTATAGGAGAATGGGATGAACGTTAGGGCCAAAGACCCCAACACACACCTCGATGCCTGTCACTGGCTGCAGAGTGGGGGTGGGAGTGGAATGGCATGAGAATTACAGCTGACAACTCCAAGTTACACCCCCCGATGCTTGCCAGTCTGTACGGGGTTGGTGTTACAGTTAGAAACCCTAACGCCCTGGGCATTTGTTGGTATTTTCACTCCAAATTTTCAACATGGGCTTTTTGGAACCCCAACTTATGAACAGTGGCACTATCATTTCGTTACTCAATCCCGAAAGGTGATTTCGCACCGAGACTGCATCATTTGGTGGCACAGGTATGAAAACAAATTTCGGGCTGGATGTGAAAATGACCTGACATAGCTATTTCCCCGAGCAGACTTTTTTATGTTGCCCTCAACAAAATACAATATCCCTACATGATACAGTTATTTACATTGGTCCACAACCAGCTATGTAAGTCATTGAAGTATGACAATTTCAAAGATATATCACAACCACTGTATGGTAACCTAAATTTTCAGTTAGTGGGAAACTGGTGAATTCCAGAGGATTATTCCCCAATGTGGGATACCAAAATTAATGAATTGGTCACTATAGGGCAGATTGGTACTGCACAGGAGCTGTTGACTCACTTCCAGCTTCCACCCAAATACACATTCAGAGTGTACCAAATCTGCAGCTCCTAATCAGCTGTTTTGGCCTAAATTCACGGCTAACTGATTGAGGTGGCCTCCTCCACGCACTCCAAACTTTGGCCTGGCAACCACATATGGTATCCCACCTTTATTTATTTAGCTTTTGTTGACCAGGTAAGTGCACTAGACAAATCCTGCCTATTTTCAGGCACGACCCGGGGGAGGAGGATACAGATGAATGCCAACTGACCTTGAACCAGATTAAGCTGTTGGTGGTATTTTTAGTGAATGAGGGAAATTTGACCAGGACACCGAGGAAATTCCCCTACTCTTTTCGATAAGTGCCATGGGATCTTTAACATCCACCTGAACTACCACCAATCCAGGCAGATGGGACCTTGGTTTAACGTCTCATCCGAAAGACGGCACCTCAGAAATGCAGCACCCCTCTCATGCTGCATTACAGTGTCAGTACTGGGATATTAACCCAAGTGCCAGATATGGGAACTGAATCTACAGCCCTCTGATCTCCCAGCCTCAGAGGCGAGTGAGCTACCTACTGAGCCACTAACACTGCCTTATCTCAGCATTATTCACTGAATTTTATCCAGAGATACATGGGCAGTTCTATTATTGGTCTTCCATCTTTTCCTATCATGGCCTTTCAATGAGAATGGATATGGCGGGACCTCTACACTTATGCCTTAAATGATAGGCTCCATCTGATGCAGTTTTACATATTGCATAACATTTACTATACACCAGCCAAGTTGCATGGGATGGGGAAACTCTCCTCCCCTACCTGTTTTAGGTGTGGGCAAGATACTGGCTCCTTGCTTCACATCTTCTGCGACTGTCCCAAGGCGACCCCCCCCCTTTGGAGCCTAATTCAGTCTAGGCTGGATATTCTTTTGGGGCTACAAGACTTGCTTACATGAGTGATTTGCCTGGTGAGAGATTACTCATAAATTACAGTAAAAGAGCGACTGTTCTATATGTCCCTTATTTCTCTGTCAGTTAAATGGGTGGTATTATGTCACTGCAAAGATCAATCAGATATCCCATACCTGCAGTACAGTGGAAAAATGAGCTCTTAACTAACCTTAGGATGGAAAAATCAATTGCTAGCATCAGAGGCAAATTACCAGTATATCATAAAAGGTGGGACAAGGTCCATGCCCTGTGTACATTCTCATTTGTGTAATGAAAGATATTTTTTATGTTTGCTTGCATGCATGTGCAAGAAACATAGTGCCACCATACAAGTTTTCATAGGTGTGGCACCCACGCTTGAGTGTTTTTGCAGGCACGGCTGCACTACACCAATGAATGTCTCAGCTGTCTATGACAGCAGTTCAAATGTAGTGGCATACAGCTGAAAGCAAACAACTGCTACAACAGCAGTGGTAATGTTTAGGCATGTTGCATACTGCCATGCCATTAGCAGTATGCAAATTGCTAGATGTCACCACCACTGACTGTAGCGGTCATTGCACCCCCCAATTTGTTGTGTGCCGAGGGGTGCCCAATACCCCTCAGCTCATGTACACTCCCCCCCCAGCACACTGTATATCTGACAGGATTGCCCAATCCCCATTGGCTCCATCCCCCCCAAACAAAAAAAACCTCCAGGTGCCATCCTGGGAGCCCACCCCATTGTGACAAAAGTCCAGTGTCCTCACGTGTCCCCCCCCACACTGTATGGCCAACAGGGGTGCCCAATCCCCCATTGGCTCCACTGCCCCCAAACTTCCAGGTCCTACGTTGGGAGTCCACCCCAGCGTGGCAAAAGTCCCACATCATCTTTGTAAAATAAAAACCTGTAACAAAAGAAAAACGGTCCCTTGTTGATTCTCTTGCAGCTCTCCCCCAACCCACGCCCACCCTCTGTCTACCCCACCTCCCCACACACACGCTCACCCCATACTTACCTCCAGAGGTCACTGCAATGATCTTCAGTGGAGTGGGAACACGTCTGCACTCTTCAAAGCTGACCGCAAACTGAAGAAATGCCGGTAAGCTGTATAATGGAATAAATAGATTTTTTTTCAACTTTGGTGCATATCTCGGTAATTTTTTTGAATGTTTGCACCAAATGTTCAACATGGGGTTCTTGGGACCCCACCCCATGAATTCAGTGACTGTCATTTAGTTATTCGGTATTGAAAGGTGATTTCGCGGTCACTGTGCGGAATCACCTTTCAGGACCGAATAACAAAACGACAGTGTCACTGTTCTTGAGGTGGGCTCTCAAAATGCCTATGTTGCAAATTTGGTGAAAAATTCCCAAAAATGACTATGTTACGAATGTGCATTGCACAGTTTCCACACACACTGGCAAATTCATGAATCTGTAATATTTTCACTCCAGATTTTCCACATTGGCATTTTTTCACACCTCCTTATGAACAGTAAAGCTGTCATTTTTCAAATCCTGGCCGAAATGTGTTTTTGCACTTCCGTCGCAGAATAGCACAGCCAATGTTGGAAATCAGTGTTCAGGACATATTTAGAAAATCACAGTGACACTGTTCATGAGCAGAGATCCTAAAATGCCTATGTTGAAAATTTGGTCACAAAGTCCATAAAATGACTGTGTTATAAGCGTGCATTGTGCAGTTTTTATGCACCCTCATAACTTCACAAATTTGTAATATTTTCACTCCAGATTTTCAACATTGGCATTTCTCCACACATCCTTATGAACAGTACAACTGTCATTTTTCACATCCTGGCCAAAATGTGTTTTCACACTCCCGGCACACAATTGCACAGTTGCTGTGGGAAATCAGTGTTTGGGACAGATTAAGAAAATCATAGTAACACTGTTCAAGAGTGGAGGTCCCAAAAAGCCTACATTGAAAATCTGGTGCAAAAAATTCCCCAAATAATTGCATTACAGGTGTGCATTGCACAGTTTCTATACACGCTGGTGACTTCACCAGTTTGTATGTTGTTTGCACGCATGTGCAAGAAACAGTGCCATCATCGGAGTTTTCGGAGGTGTGTCACCTCCTCCTCCAATTCAGTCAGTGTGCTGGCAGGCGTGGCCTCTGTAAGCCAATGCATTTTGGAGCTGTCTATGACATGCAACAAATGCAGTGGCATATAGTTGAAAGGGGAGCTACGCCCAGTGAGCAGCGATAACAGGTGCTCACGCACAGCTCCCCACCCACAGGCGTCGTGCCTCGCGATGTACTGTATAGTCGACGGGTGCCCAATCCTGGCCGGCTGAGCTGCTTCCCCAGTAGTAGGTGCCACGTTGAAGCTCCACCCCAGCGTCAGTAGTACTCCTTTGCCGATGGGGGTGCCCAATCCCCCATCGCTGAGCCTTCAACATCCTTGTGCCATGCTGGGAGCCCACCCCAGTGTGGCAACGTCCTACGACGCCTTTTTTTAAAAACCCTGTAAAACAAAAACTGTGCCACGGCGCGACTCCCAACCCCTTCCCACAACCCGCACCCACCCACTCACGCACCCAGCCTCCCCACACCCCCGCCCCATATTTACCACTGGACTCTGGCGCGACGATCTTCGGTGGACCGGGAACATGTCTGCACTCTTCAAAGCCGACCGCGAACTGAGGAAATGCCGGTAAGCTGTATAATGGGCTAGATAGGGGGGTTTCAACTTTGTTGCATATCTCAGGCATTTTTGGGAATTTTTGCACCATATTTTCAACATGGGTTTTTGGGACCCCTTCTCATGAATGATGTCACTGTCATGGCGTTATTAGGGCCTGAAGGGTGATTTCGCGCAGTGACTGCACAGTGACTGCGAAATCACCCTTCGGGCCTGAGTAACACCATGACAGTGACATCATTCATGAGAAGGGGTCCCAAAAACCCCATGTTGAAAATTTGGTGCCAAAATTCAAAAACATGACTGTTTTACGAGCGTGCGTTGCGCAGTTCCTACGCAGGCTCGTTAGTTCGCGAAATTTCAATATTTTCACTCCAGATTTTCAAAATTGCAATTTTACCACACCTTCTTATGAGTAGTATAGCTGTCATTTTCACATCTCACCCAAAATGTGTTTCCTCCATGTAGCACAGAATGGCGAGTCGTAAAAGCAAATCAATGTACGGGACAAATTAAGAAAATCACAGTGACACTGTTCATGAGCAGAGGTCTTAAATGGCTATGTTGAAAATTTGGTGAAAAATTACTAAAAATGACTGTTTTACGAGCTTGCGTTGCGCAGTTCCTACGGACGCTCGTAAGGTCGCGAATTTTCAATATTTTCACCCAGATTTCCAACGTTGCCATTTTATCACACCTTCTTATGAGTAGCACAGCTGCCATTTTTCACATCTCACCCAAAACATGTTTCTGCCCATGTAGCACACAATGGCGCAGTCGGTGTGTGAGATCAATGTACTGGACAAATTAAGAAAATCACAGTGACACTGTTCATGAGCTCAGGTGTTAAAATGGCTATGTTGAAAATTTGGTGAAAAAATTCCAAAAATGACTGTTTCTGGGGGCGTGCGTGTACGGTTCTTCGCTGCGCTCGTAAGTTCGCGAATTTTCAATATTTTCACTCCAGATTTTCAACATTGCCATTTTACCACACCTTCTTATGAGTAGTACAGCTGTCATGTTTCACATCTCACCCAAAACATGTTTCTGCCCACATAGCGCACAATGGCACAGTCGGCGTGCAAAATCAATGTACGGGACAAAATAAGAAAATCACAGTGACACTGTTCATGAGCAGAGGTCTTAAAATGGCTATGTTGAAAATTTGGTGAAAAAATTCCCTTCAGATGTTCTGCAATATTACTAATGAAGACATTGAACAGAACTGGCCCCAGGACTGATCCCTGCAGCACCCCACTGGTCGCCCCCTCTCCCTAGACTACATGCTATTTACCACCACTCTCTGCCTCCTGTCTGTTAGCCAGTTTCTAACCCAGTTTACCACCCTTTCCCCCATGTCCAGCCTACCCAGCTAGTTTATCAGCCTCCTATATGGGATGGTGTCAAAGGCTTTGCTGAAATCAAGGTAAGCGTTGTCCACTGCCCCACCCTGATTCACTTCCTTTGTCACCCAGTCAAATAAATCAACCAGATTTATCTGACATGATGTCCCACTGTGAATCCATGTTGTCTATGGTCCTGGGTTCCGATGGCATCTAGATGCCCCACTATCCTTTCTTTAAGCAATGTCACCATGATCTTCCCCACTACTGAGATGAGGCTGAATGGCCTATTGTTCCCTGCCTCCTCCCTGCTGCCGGACTTGTGTAGAGGGACCATATGTGCCCTACTCCAATTCACTCATGTTGAATGACTCAGTGAACATGGCTGCCAGAGGTACTGTTATCTCCCTTCACAGTTCTGTTAATATCCTTGGGCGTATGCCATCTGGTTCCATCGCTTTGTCTACCTTCAATTTAGTGAGCTCCTGCAGGACTCTTTTGTCCACCTCTTCACCCCCTTGGCAACTGCTGTACTCCTGTGACCCTTGCCCCTCCCACTCTTCTGTGAATACTGAATGGAAAGACACAGTGGATGTCTTGGGAGGGAGGCAGGAAACTGTCACTTCCAAATACCTAAACAGCACATACAAGCAAGCAACATTTGGCATTGACAAATGCTTGTTTTTATATTTTCACTCCAGATTTTCAGCATTACTATTTTTTAAACCTCCTCATGAGCAGTACAGCTGTAATTTTTCACATCATTCTCGAAATGTGTTTTAGCACCTGTGGCGCCAAATGGCACAGTCACTGTGCAAAATCACCTTTCTGCTAACAAACTGATAGTGTCACTGTTCATGTGGTAGGGTCACAAAAATCCCATGTTGAAAACTTAGAGTAAAAATAACAAGAAACGCCCAAGGCCTTAGGGTTTCTGACCATAACGCCCTACCCTGTAAGTTCTGACAGGTGCCTGTTCTACCCTGTAGGGACTGACGGGTGTCAGGGGTGTGACTTGGGATTGTCAACAGTAATGCTCATGTCATTCCACCCACAACCCCACCCTGCAGCCAGTGACAGGCATCGAGGTGCACCTTGGACTCTTTGGCTCCAGAATTCACACCATTCTCCTATACTGTACCCATTTCAGCATATTTCCTTCTAGAATGAGGTGAGTGTAAAGTCCGAACACCCCCAAGACACATCTCAACACTTGTCAGTGTCTGCAGGGTATGGTGAAGTGAAATGTTGAGACCGTTATGGGTGATGACCCAAAGGTACACCCTAATGCCTGTCCATCTCTGCAGGGTGGGGGTGGAGTTGGCGTCAGTTCAATACATCACTGTCATTCCTGTACTGCATCTGTCTAACTCCTGCACTTCCACTGCTAATGCCAGCAAGCAAACATTCGGCATTGACAAATGCTTGCCTTTTGAGTATCTCTTGTCCTAATTTCTTAGATACTGTGAACCACACTTGCTTGGATTGTATCAAAGTTTAATAAGATACCTGTGTATGTGATTTCCTCTAATTCACAACCAGGATGTTTATTTATGGAATCCCAGTGATGGTTGGAATATGTATTTTTAAACCAGCAGTTTATGGGAGAATGTGGGGGAAGGCATGGGCTTGAGGGATTGGGGGGAGTGGAATGCTGTTCTTATCCCTCATGAAACAGGAGAATCATACTGACTGTACAGAGTTGTATTTTCCTGTGTATGTTGTGTTATCTTTGTCAGAAAATCAATAAAGCATACCAAATTTAAAAAAAAGGATGTGAAAAATGACAGCTGTACTGTTCATGAGGAGGTGTGAATAAATGGCAATGCTGGAAATCTGGAATGAAAATATGAAAAATTGGTGAAGTTAAGAGCGTGCATAGAAACTGCACAGCGCACGCTCGTAACGCAGTCATTTTTTGGAATGTTTTCACTAAAGGTTCAACATGGCCTTTTTGGGTCCTCCCCTAATGAACAGTAGCACTGTGATTTCATTAATCTGTCCCAAAAGTTGATTTTGCACAGCAAATGCGCCATTCTGCACCATAGTTGCAAAAACACATTTCAGGCAGGATGCAAAAAGTGATAAATGTACTATTCATAAGGTGATGTGGTAAAATGGCAATGTTGGATATTTGGAGTGAAAATATTAAAAATTGATGAAGTTAGGGGCATGCGTAGAAACTGTGCAATGCACACTTGTAACACAGTCATTTTGGGGACTTTTTTCACTAGATTTGCAACATGGTCTTTTTAGGACCCCACCTCACGAATAGTGGCACTGTTGTTTCATTAATCAGTCCCGAAAGGTGATTCTGCACAGTAACCATGAAATCACCTTTCAGGACCAAGAAACTAAATGACAGTGATAGTATTCATGAGGCAGGGTCCCAAGAACCTCATGTTGAAAATTTGGGACCAAAACTCCAAAACGTGGATGAGATATCAACCTAAGTTGAAATACCCCATTGACTGCAATTATAGGGCTTATCATGATTTTCTTCAGTTCCCGATTTGGCTTTGAAGAGAGCAGACGTGTTCCCAGTCTACCAAAGATCACTGCTCCTGACCTCCTCAGATAACTATGGGGTGAGGGGGGTGTGGGGAGCAGGGCCTGCAGAGGGAGGGTAGGGATGGGGGAGGGGTTAAGGGGATGATGAGGGACTGTTTTCTGTTTTTTCCAGGTTTAAAAAAAAAAAGACCTTTGGGGATGGTTTTCTTTTTTACTGGTGAAATATTATTAAAACAGATTTTGGTACACTGAGGTAGGGTTCCAGTGTGCAAGGGGAATCAGTGCTGACCCAGGGTTGGGCACCCCGAGGTCAGCTGAGAAAATAGGGATGTGGGAGAAGTCTGGCGCATCCGACACCGGGATTGGACCTTCCAGTGTCAGAAACATAAAGAAGTATTTTGGCACACTGGGGTGGGCTCCCAGTGTGGCACATTAATGTGGGGGATACATGCCAACATTGGGATTGGGCACCCCAATATCGGCTTTCCAGAGAGTGTGTGGGTGGGGGCCAGCAGGAGCCACCAATGTGGTAAGCCATGGCATGGCTCATTTACTTATTTAACTGTTTCACCGGGAAAGGCACACTGGACAAACTGGGGACAGGAGGCAAAACTAACCGAAACTCTGTCCATGCGCATTACTGTGCACTGTACTGCACATGGCCAGATTCTTGTTGGCTGTCTATATGTGTGCCTGGTTGGAAGAGAGGGGGAAGCTGCCACTGCAATGATGACTCTGTCCCTGATTGCAGCAGATTTCTTTCAAGTGCGGCTCTTGCTCTGAAACTGCTGTCATTGGCAGCTTCCCAGCTGATTGGTGGCTGAAGGACATGATCATTAAAGCACCCGCTGCATTGGCTACAACATGGACACACCTCTGCAATGCTGTACTATCTCAATATGTTTCTTGTGCACTGTGTGTACAAGCAAACATAAACATGACAAAGTTATGAGTGTACATATAATTTTTTCTATGCTTGCTAATAACTTTGGTAATTTTCAAGCTTGCTAAGAACTTCGATAATTTTCAATATTTTTACCCCAGATTTTCAACATAGCCATTTTTTCACACCACCTCATGAATGTAATAGCTGCTCATTTTTCAAATCCTAGCCTGTGGCACAAAATGATGTTTCAGTGAGGATTTGAACATTTTCGCCTACCAGCTTCATGAGGAGGGATAACAACAAGGTTATGCTGAAAATCTAGTGTACAAATATTTTAAAATGCCCAGGTTATGAGTGAACATTGCAATATTTCAACATTCACTCCTAACTTCAAACATTTTCAATACTGTACAATCACATTTAGTTAAATAAACATCACTCCTCCCCTCAAAGCAGTAAAATTACATATATAGGGGAACAATTATGAATGAGGGAGTGATCCCAAGTCCACACATATGGGGAACAACAAGACACTAAGCTGAATGCAGCAGGATAAAAAACTATGCCTTAAAATCAGGCATACTCAAAAATGATAAAACTCATAACCAGAGAACATAGCACTTGAAAGCCACATAAAGTCATTGAATTTTGCCACAGACATCTGACTGGGCTAGACCATGAAAAAGCAAACAAAGTGTTATTAGAAATTTGATGGGGTTCGCCAACAGCTTTGGAAAGCTTCTGTAGTACATAACATACGAACATAAGAATTTGCCAACAGAAAAAGGCCATCTGGTCTCTCAGGTCTGCTCAAGTGTGCAGCTAGCACCCTCACCTTGCAGCTGCCATGCCTCTTCCCCATCCCAATTACCCCCTCTCACCTTGTCCCATCCCCTTTTGAAACTATCCACTGTCTTACAGACTACCACCTCCTCTAGTAGAGCAATCCATTCTGCCATGACTCTCTCTGTGAAAAAGTATCTCCTCTTTTCCATTCTAAATCTTCACCCCTCCAATCTAAGGCCATGCCCTCTCATGTCCCTCACCCTACTCAGCCTGAGTATCCCTTCAGTGTCTGCCTTGTTTATCCCCTTTATGTACTTGAAAGTCTCAGTCATATACCCCAGTCCCTTCTCTCCTCCAAGGAGTACATGTTCAGCTCTCTCAGCCTCTCCTCATATGGTCTGTCCTCCAATCCCTGGATCATCCTTGTTGCCCTCCGTAGTACCCCTTCCAGTAATTTCACATCCTTTTTCAGATATGGGCACCAGAATTTCACACATTACTCCAGGTGGGGCCTGACTAATGCCCTGTAGAGAGGCAAGATCACCTCTCTGCTCCTGGAGGAAATCCCTCTCATGATACAACCCAGCATCCTGTTGGCTATTGCTGCCACCCTCCTACACTGCTCTGTATTATTCATCTTCCTATTACAACCACCCCTAGATCCTTCTCCTCCTTGGTGGAATCTAGCTGCCCCCCTCTCAGCTGGTAACCCGTCCTTTACTTGGTTTACTTGGTATTTATGGGACAAAAGTAGGCCGAAGCCCATCGAGAGTGTCCCCCACAATTAATGTGGCACATTAGTTTAAGTCCAGATTTACTTCTAGCCATTTAGAAAGCCTTAGTTTGAAAGCAGTAAAAGAAGGTGAATCCACAAGTTCTTGAGTCAAGGTGTTCCAGAGTCTTGGTGCTCTTACTGTGAAAAAGTTAAATTTTTTACTTGTAATGGCTTTGGTTATGTTGATTTGCTTGCTGTGCAATCTGTGGACAATACGTCTATTACTAAATTGTAATCTAAAGTGCTGCATTAATTCTAGGGATTGATGGACTTTATAAAGGAGAAGAAGGTCCCTGGGTTCTTTGCTCCAAAGTGCAGGACTTTGCACTTTTTCACATTGAACCCCAACTGCCATGCTTCCGACCACTCTACCAGTTTGGTTAGGTCATCCTGCAGCCCCTGCCAACCTGCTGTATCATTCACCACCACCAGCCCCAATTTGGCGTCATCAGCGAATAGACTAATCTTATTCCTGATGCCATACAAGATGTCCGCTATGAATATTCTAAACAGCACTGGCCCCAGTACCGATCCCTGTGGCAACCCGCTCATCACAGCCCTTGGAGATAAGAGTTCCTCCACCACTACCCCCTGCTGTCTCCCCTGCAGACAATTCTCAATCCATTTATCCATCTTAGTCCCCACCTCCACATGTCTCAACTTCCCTCCTAACCTCCCATGCGTCACTGAATCGAAGGCCTTACTGAAGTCCAAGTATTTGACATCCACTGCATGACCCTTGTCCAATTCCCTCATGACCCAGTTGTAATACTCAACTAGGTTTGTCTTACAGGATTTTACAGAGACAAACCCATGCTGGTGACGTCCTGGAGCCCACTGTCTTCTACAAAGGTCACCAGCCTTTCCTTAACTATTGTCTACATCAGTTTCCCCATGATGGAAGTTAAACTTACCAGCCTGTAATTACCCGACTCATTCTTTGGTCCACTTTTATGGATGAGTACCATGTGGGCCATCCTCCAGTCATGCAGAGCACACCCTGTGTCCAGGAAGGTATTAAATAGTTCTGCCAGCGGTCCAGCCAGGATCTCGGCCATTTCCTGCAACACCCTGGGGTGTATGCTGTCCAGTCCTGGTGCCTTATCCACCTTCAGAGCCCTTAACCCCTCCAATACTATACCCTGAGTGATCACCCCATCCATTACCCCTCTACCCCCCCATCCACTGTCATCAAGGCACAGGTCAGGAAACATAGGAAAACTTGGAGCAGTTGTAGAATTCACCAAAAATATTTATTTATACTATCAGTAACATAAAAAATAAAATTATTCAGTATAACTATTTACAAAGGCAAAATAAAATAGAGATCCATCAGAGTTTTCCTTCAGTCTCTGTGTCCAATTTGCAAGCAATTGCAGCTCTGCCTCATAAGTCCTTGCAACAACCCCCTTTTCTTAACAAGCATGTCCAAAATGTTCTTGTATATTTCAGGCAGATGCTAGCAGGAACACAGTGTGCCTGAGCTGAGGCCCCTTTTCTACATCTCTTTTGCAAAAGGCTTAAAAATTGCACTCAGGTAACCCCTTGAATTTCTAATAGCTTTTTGCAATCATCTCAAACTATAATTACACTATATACATTTCAACAGGAACACAATATAATTTCTAAAAAAGGAATCCCAATATCAGTTACATTTCCACATAGTGATTTGCAGGGACACTGGTTTGCCGTTTTTATGGAGGAACAGGAAAAAATGCGGATTCCTGATTGGCCCGCGGATTTTCGGCGCCAAAATAGAACTAGCGTTTGTTCACGGAGTTGCCGTGATCTTGGGCTTTAAAAGGAGAAGCAAAGCGTGCAGTCTGCCTTCTTGCTGGTTCTTATGCTGCTCTAGAAATGTTGCTGCTGTCCCTCTATGCTGACATGAGCATTTGGCTGGAGTGCTGTGTAGTAAGTGCAAAATACCAATATTCTGTTATGTTCTAGCCTGTTTTCTGAAATGTGGGTTGTAAGAAAGGGCGCTGCAATGATACTGCACTGGTTTTTGTTGTGTGTGGCGGGGGGAGCAGCAAGATTAAACCAAAATAGTCCCCGTATTTTATCTATTTTTTCTGTCTCACTAATTTATGTGTCTAGAATGTGCGTGATCAGGCATAGTGTTATTTTCGTTAGAAATAGCGGATGGTTGCCGAGTAACGTTATCATTGATGTCTCCTATTTACCTGAGTTCCAACCGCATGCTGTACAATTAGATCGGGCGATGCAGTTCAGAACTCAGGTAAAATCGAGAATCAACCAAACGCATTACTCAATAGCGAAAGCCGATACTAAAGTCCCCACTTTGTCTCTAACTGAAAAATAGCACTAGTAGCACACAGTCCTGCTAATAGCACATAAATTAGTGAGACAGAAAAAAAATAGATAAAATACAGAGACTATTTGTACACTGTGTGCCACTGTGGTGACTGTGCCCTACTAGCCATTTGTAGGAAGAACGCGCCCGTAGTAGCCCTACTAGCCCTGCTAACGGCGCTGACCCTTCCATCCACCGCCCGATCATCCAGCAGGTCTCTGGGAAAGCTACTGATCCGGCCTGCTCGATGAACGAACGAAGTCTCGGTGAGGATTGGGAATGAGCAGCTGACTCACTTATTTCCAATCTTCAGAAGGACCATCGGTGTTGTTGTGACTGACTGACTGTGAGTACTAGTGCCCACTGCAGTGCAGACAGCACTTTCTTGTGTTCGGGGATGGGGGGGTGCACACTGGGGTCTCCAGGATAGGAGGGGAGCACTGTGAGGATGGGGACAATCACAGCAGGACAGGAGGACAGGATGGAACACTGGTGTGTTAGGAGGAGGATTGAGGAGTGGGATGGGACAGGAGGTCTTCAAAATAGCTGCTCAATCTACTAAAATTAGTGAATCTAGGCTAATCTATGGCCCGGGCTAACCTGAACTGCCTGAATTGAACTACACACGGGGTGCCAACCTGGATGTAACCTGAACGTCCATTAAAGCGACAGTAACACAGTCAATGCAAATAAAAACCTCTGTGCTGTGTCTCTTAGCTCTTAGATTCACTAATTTTAGTAGGTTGAGCACTAGTTATTTTGACAAGGAATTATCAGGAGCAGTATAGGAGTGACACAGGAGTGAATGGAGTGGAGACACAGTGAGTGCATTTTGATATAAGCCTGCAACACAAAGGTAATTTTGTGTATCTAATATTGAAGCTCTAACTGTGCTGCTGTATGCTACGTATGTATTTGTGTTCTAGTTTTACTTTTTAGAATATTGTAATGACTTATTATGTTAAACAATAAACTTTTGATGATGATGATGATGATGATCATTGTGTACCAAAAGTAATGCCAGTAGATTGATCCGCTGAGTGGACTGGTCACATGCTGGGTAAAAATGGTTCTGGCCTGGGAGGGAGGGGTGAATAGGCATACTGGCGCAGAACCATTTTTTCCAGCATGCATGCCAGGCTGCCGGGTCTGTGCCACACTCTGGTGGTTGGTGGTTTGATGGTCGGCAGGCGGACGGGCTGGGCGGACTGGTCACATGCTGGGGAAAAATGGTTCTGGCCTAGGAGGGAGGGGTGAACAGGCATACTGGCACAGAACCATTTTTTTCAGCATGCATGCCAGGCTGCTGGGTCTGTGCCATGCTCTGGTGGTTGGTGGTTTGATGGTCAGCAGGCGGACGGGCTGGGCGGACTGGTCACATGCTGGGAAAAATGGTTCTGGCCTGGGAGGGAGGGGTGAACAGGCATACTGGCGCAGAACCATTTTTTTCCAGCATGCATGCCAGGCTGCTGGGTCTGTGCCATGCTCTGGTGGTTGGTGGTTTGATGGTCGGAAGGCGGACGGGCTGGGTGGACTGGTCACATGCTGGGAAAAATGGTTCTGGCCTGGGAGGGAGGGGTGAACAGGCATACTAGCGCAGAACCATTTTTTTCCAGCATGCATGCCAGGCTGCCGGGTCCATGCCATGCTCTGGTGGTTGGTGGTTTGATGGTCGGCAGGCGGACGGGCTGGGCGGACTGGTCACATGCTGGGGAAAAATGGTTCTGGCCTGGGAGGGAGGGGTGAACAGGCATACTGGCGCAGAACCATTTTTTTCCAGCATGCATGCCAGGCTGCCGGGTCTGTGCCATGCTCTGGTGGTTGGTGGTTAGATGGTCGGCAGGCAGACGGGCTGGGCGGACTGGTCACATGCTGGGAAAAATGGTTCTGGCCTGGGAGGGAGGGGTGAACAGGCATACTGGCGCAGAACCATTTTTTTCCAGCATGCATGCCAGGCTGCCGGGTCCATGCCATGCTCTGGTGGTTGGTGGTTTGATGGTCGGCAGGCGGACGGGCTGGGCGGACTGGTCACATGCTGGGGAAAATGGTTCTGGCCTGGGAGGGAGGGGTGAACAGGCATACCGGCGCAGAACCATTTTTTCCAGCATGCATGCCAGGCTGCCGGGTCCATGCCACACTCTGGTGTTTTGTATTTTGTTGGTTGTACTCTTCATGAAAGAAATACAGTACAAAATGTGTATAAAATGTGTCATCTGTGTGTGTCTGTGTGCGTGTGTCTGTGTGTGTGTGTGTGCGTGTGTGTGCGTGTGTGTGTGTGTGTGTGTGTGTGCGTGTGCCTGCGTATGTCTGTGTATGCATGTCTGTGTCTGTGCATGTTCGTGCATGTCTGTGCATATCTGTGCATGCGTGTGTGTGTCTGTGCATGCGTGTGTGTGTGTGTGTATGTAGAATAATAGACACAGTCAGACAAAATAACTTTATTAAGCCACATCAAACTAAATAATTTAATAAACCATTCCATGTCTAATCTGTGCCCTTCAAAACTGTCAACTGCAGATTTTCCTCCTTGGTTTCCTTGATCAATTGTGGAGGATGTAGGCATCGGATTACCTAGGGGGTAAACAAAGACAAATTGATAAACTGTATAACTGCATGTAATAATCTTACCACTTAAATTGGACTTTTGCAGGAATGTCTAATGGAATATTTTTGGAAGTGTTGGGGAACTACAGAGAATTGATAAGTTCTTAAAGGTGAACTACCAGCAGAGGTGAAGCCCTGACCACTGATACGGATTAGGGCTTCACCTCTCTGATCCCCTACTGAGCACTATATTAAAAATAATCTTTGCACCTGAGTGATCACTCAAACTGGTGATTGGGTGCAAAGATCAATTTATTTCTGTTGACTGCAGGGGGGAAAGGGGAGATGAAGCCAAGAACTACACAGTGGTTATGGGCGGCTGTACCTCTGCTGGTGGAACACCTTTCCTGAGTTTGAGCTCCGACATGAAAACTAAGAGGCTCCATTTTCATGAGGACAAGTCAGAAAGTGCCCAATTTACTGTGGGTGCAATTCCTGGTTGGTTTATTGTCTGGTACAGATTGTTGATCTCTCCATTAGCATCCTCAATCCTCATTAATCAGTTTTGGATTTGTTTTAATTGGATGCACTTTGTTTATATATAATAAACCAATCCAGGCAGCTAGATATTAGGGACTGAACCGACTGAGTCCACCTTGGCATCCGGTGGTTCGGCCTAATTCACGTCTGAGCTCTGTCAAGCTTTGGTACATGGCATTGGGTGAGTACCGTCATTCTGCCTCTGCTGCCATTCCACCTGAGGGGTGCGGGCTGCACTTGCTGCCATCACGCCTGAGGGGTGGGGGCTGCACCTGCTGCCATCATGCCTGAGGGGTGGGGGCTGCACCTGCTGCCGTCACGCCTGAGGGGTGGGGGCTGCACCTGCTGCCGTCATGCCTGAGGGGTGGGGGCTGCACCTGCTGCCGTCACGCCTGAGGGGTGGGGGCTGCATTTGCTGCCGTCACGCCTGAGGGGTGGGGGCTGCAGTGCTGCTGCTATCTAACCTGAAGAATCGTAAAAAGACTGCTGTTTCCATCTTGCTGGGAGTCTGTGAAGTCTTCATAAACACCATGCCTGTGCACTGCTGCAAATTCATGCTGATGTTGAACCACCTGCCAACACTGCTACCAGCACCTCATGCAGTCATGCTTATTCCTTTGCGCCACTCTTCAAGTAAGTAGGTGTGGTGTTGGTGGCAAGCTGTGACTGGAGAATGCATTGATGAGGATGAGGATGTGGATGATGATCTTTTTAACAGTTATGTGTACATTTTTCTGTGGGCCACATGTAAACATTTCAATTATGATTTCAGGCCTTGAAGTGCTGTTGGACGTGATCTGCTGCAAGTGTATTCAAGACCACCGTAAAAGGTACAGTTTGCTTTCTTTTTGCCCACTAGTGGGTCTTCCATGCTAAAATTGTGAATGCTTTGTTGGTGTTGCAGAACTATTCTTTACTATGTGGTTTTTTTTTTTTTTTTTTGTAGGTCAATCTGTGAAAGTGGTGTTAGTGATCTGCTGCTTTGTCACTTTTAGTTCTTTGGAAATATTGCATCACTACACCATCAAGATGGCAACACCACCACCATGAAAGATGGCCAAAATCTCCAGCATTACTGTGAAAGACCGTGCACTACAGTTCAAGGCAATGGGAATGTATGAAGATGGAGGGAAAATGTTCTGCCGGTTTTGTGCCCATCCAGTGGACCACATCTGGAAGGATACTGTTGTAGACCACTGCAACAGCAAGAAGCATTTAAAAAACACGAGCCAGAAAGAGAAAAGTGAGAACAGACAGGTAACATTACAAACGAGTTTCAACGCCACCACTTCTGCTGCTTCAAGGGAAGAAACAGTTCTTATACATTGAGGGCTTGGTGTGGGGCCAATATTCCAATTGAGAAACTTGATCAACCCTGCCTCAGAGACTGGATGGGAAAGTATATTAAGAGCATAGGTTCACTTCCAAAGGCAGACGCTCTCCATCAGAACTACCTGCCAAAACTGCAGAATGAGATGGAGGAGTCAATTCACCAACAAGTGAAAGGAAAGAGCATCACAGTAATGTGTGATGAATCCACAAATTCAGATGCTCGGTGTGTACTGAACATTGTTTTTGTTATCGATGGTGGTAAATCTTACATTGCAAATACCATGGAGTTGGTTGCAGTGAACCATTCAACTGTTGTGCAAGCCGTTTTAAAAACTCTGCAGAAATATGAGGTGGAGATGGAACAAGTTGTGGGTTTTGTCACTGACAATGCCAGATACATGAGTAAATGTTTCAATGATGCATTACAGGGAGTTATTGGGGACCATGTCATCCATGTCGGTTGCTGGGCACATGTCCTGTCACTTGTAGGTGACACATGGATCGACCATTTTGAGTTAGTGAACAAACTGGTCGCTCAGATTAAATATGTGTTCCAGCAGTCCCCAAAATGAAAAAGGGAGTACCTGGCATTCCTCACAGAGTTGGGGGTGGAGAATAACACTTTACCTCCTGTCCCAGTACTGACACGCTGGAACACATGGTTTGAGGCTGTGAAATACCATGCCAACCACTTGCAATATTTACGAGATTTCTTGCAGGAAGACCAGAGTGATGCGAATTCATTGAAATCGCTACACAACTTATTTACCGAATGGATGGGAGAGCTCCAAATTCAGACTACATTTATTGCAGAAAATAGTATGGACATAATAGAGACAATACACATTCTGCAATTGAAAGATAAACCACTGGCTGTGTCTATCTACGATACACTAATGGCTATCAAGAACAGATTCGAGGCTGGTGTGTTAAAGACCGATGGCTTTGGAGAGAAAACTGATGAGCAGCTTCATCAGCTTAGAGGCCGGGCCAAGCAGGATCAAGTTTTGGTATTTCAAAAAGCTTTCACTGTAGCGCTAAACAAACTCGGCAAGCATATGGGGTCAAATCCTTCACTACAGTTTTTCAAGGCATGTCGCATACTAGACCCATTCAATCTGCCTAAACTGAACAAGGACTACAATCAATATGCAGAGGACATTCCAATGTTTGGACTTCACAATACAGCAGCTTTGAAAAAGGATTGGGATCTCTACATAAGACAAGACCTCAGTGACTTGCCAGGAAAGTTGGACTTGATCTGGTCAGTACTGGAAGTCTGTGGAGCCTCAGCTACCAGTGCTGGCTAGAGCTGCCCAGCAGGCAATTTGGGTCCCAGTGTCCAGTGCTGATGTTGAAAGGTCATTTCTGTATATGGTCAGATCCATATGGATCAAAGGAGAAACCTCATGGTGGACAATTTAGACTGTTTTCAATGTTAATGTTCAATAAATAGGGTACTTTATGTATTGGTTGCCACTGTTTAGCTGTTTTTGTTAGTTAACAAAATGTTCAATTAAATTGTAAGGACTTTAGATTAACTGATTCTTTTGCACAGTTTACTTTGTTTCACGTTTTGCACATTTTAATGTTTGTGGATTTTAGTCCAAAATGTTAGTTTTCTCCACTGTTTCTGCACTTTTACTATTTTTATATACATTTTAAATGTTATTTCTTACGGTATTTGGTTTATCCTTATCGTATTTAATTTTTTGCTGATTATAAATTTTGCACATTTTAATGTATATGCTTTTGGACTGTTTCTACTTTTTGCACCACTTTCTGCACATTTATAAACTAAATTTTATTTAATTTAGCTTGTCTCTTTTTATTTAAGTACCTGGTGATATGAAAAGGCATACAGAGCCAGCATTGGCAATGCCCTATGCTCCTTTCCATAATGTAGCATTGACACACAGTACAAAATAATGGTACATTCAGCCAGGATTTATTTAGGTGTGGTGGCATACTTGCAGTGTTTGTTTGTTTTCCAGGGCTGACTATATTCACTGTGTTGGAGGGAGCTGGAAGTATTGGTGGTGCTGCCACCATCACCCCTGATGGAAGGGGACCATAGTGCTGATTCACTGCCATTACACCTGAGGGATGGGGAACGTAGTACTGTTGCTGTCACACCTGCAGGATGGGAGACTGCAGTGCTGCTGCTTCTGTCACACTGGAGGGAGGTGGGGGCCATAGTGTTGTTGCTACTACTGAACCTGAAGGATGTGGGCCATAGTGCTGCTGCTGCTGCCATCACATCTTGTACCTACAATAACTTTAATTGGTACAAGGATGGATTGATGCATTACTAGTGGAGGTAAAAATTGCTAAAATGCATGTTAACACAGTTAAAAATTGTTAAATAAAGTGCACAAAACAAAACACCGGTAAAAACGCATTTTGGCTTGGCAGACACCGGTGGCAATACCGGTTTTTACTATGTGCAAAACAGAATTTGCCCTTTCGCAATCACGGTAAACCAGTGTCCCTGATTTGCATATATTTTTATATCAGCAGATATGCAAGGGAGAAAAAGACAGACAACAAGGGAAGGCTGAGAGATAGCGAGAGGCAATTAATTGCGAGACTGTCGGGGTGATCAAATCCTAGGTCTCACAGGAAATTTTGGTTGTGCAACCAGGTAGACAAATAGAAAAAGAATAGAACAGATCCTTGTATTTAAACACTTTCTCCATAACAACTGGGACAGGGTCCTGTTCTACCCTGTCACACCCACCCTGCTCACCCCCTGTGGTAGCTGCCCTCCTTTCTCCCTCATGAATAGAGAACAGAAGTACTCATTCAGTGCTTCTGTCTGATCCACCCCTTTCTCTGTCCACCCCCATCCTTCCTGATCCTCACTATGTGGTCTTTGCAGTGCCTTCTCTCCTGTATGTATCTGACCTTTTTTCCATCTCTGATGCCCTGTGCAAGCCTCAGTTCCATAGAGGCCTAAGCTGCTCTAACTCCCCTGGTAACTTCCTTGAACCTCTTCACATACTCCTCCCTATCCTCCCCCTTCTCAGATTTCTTGTATTTCTTGAACACTGCTTTTCTAGCCCTCACCATTTCTAAGATCCCTCTACTTAATCTGCTCAGTTTTTTTAGCCCTTCCCTTTTTACTCTGCAATCTGGTACATATCTCAGTAGCCTCCAATATCCCCAATTTGATTTTTTCCCATTTCTGATTTGCATCCCAGTGTGGCTGTATTCCTTCCTGATACCCCTTTAAGATTTCACCCATCCTACCAAAGTCATCCTGTCTGAAATCCACAATCTTGGTCCCTGTACCCACTGCTTCTTTGCTCATATTAAGAGTGAACCACACCGAGTGGTGGTCACTCTCAGCCAGTGGGTCCTCCACCCCACCTCCCTTACAGCCTTCCCATTGACCAGAACTAGATCCAGTGTATTCCCTAACCTAGTCGGCTTAGTGACCATCTGTGCCAGGAAGCAGTCCTGGAAGGCATTCAGGAGTATTTGCTCCCTAGCACTCAAAGTGGCTGGGGTACCCGATCCACTCCTGGTAGACAGAAGTCCCCCACGAGCACTGTTACCTTTTCCATACACATTCCTAATTTGCTCTGCCAGCTCCCTGTCCAAAGGCTTCCCCTTGACTCGGTGGCCTGAATGCCACCCCCATCCTGAGAATCCTATTTCTCATGTCCTGGAATTACATCCACAAGGCCTCTGTCCTACCTTCCTTGCCCTCTTCCCTTGCACACTTTATCTCTTCCCTTATGTATATCGCTACCCCTCCCTATTTCCTTTGCCCCTATCCTTCCTGTAAATCCTATACCCTAGGATTATCAGGTCCCAGTCCTGGTATTGGCTGGCCCATGTTTCTGTGATGGCGGCTATGTCCACCATCCCCTCTGTCGACAGAGCCTTTAGCTCTGCAGTTTTGTTCCCCAGGCTGCTTATTTTCAAGGAGACAACCCTCAAAGATTTTCCTTTACACACTTTACTCAATTTCTCACCCTTTCTCAGCCTCACCCTTCAGTCCCTCCCTGCTTCCAGCGCAGTTTGTATAGGGGGGTAGGCTCATTTGTCTCCCCTCTATGGAAAACCTTCCTTTCACCCCCTGCACCTAATTTTAATTAACCTTTGTTTCTATATATTCTTCTAACCTCTGTTTTAGCACCTCCTTCCCCTCCCTGCTCAAATGTAATCTGTCCCTTGTGTACAGGTCCCTATTGTCTCAGACCCTGTCCCAGCCTCCCACTAGCCCACACCCTTTGGATTGACACCAATTTCTTAGTCAACTGTTGAAGTCATCTATCCTACCATTCCTTGCCGTACTGGCCTTGGGCACTGGGAGTACCTCAGAGAAGGTCACTGAGCTCCCTACCTCCTCACCCAACTTACCCAGTTCCATGAACCTCTCCCTAACCATCTCTACCATTTCCCCTGCCAAGTCGTTTGTACCCACGTGCAACACCACATGTGGCTTATGCCTTCTGCTCTTTGCACACTTGAAAACAGCCTGTCCTGCTTTATCTGTCGTCAAGCTCATGTACAGACTCTACTCATATGCAACTGTCTTTCCCCTTTAATCCCCCATCTGACCCCTTTTAGTACGGAATCACCCAGTACTAGCACGCCCCCCCAATTCTCACCCCTCCCCAAACTCTCTTTCCTTGTGCCTGCCCTGAGTGTCCATCCTGCCCTGCATATTTGCATCCCTATCTGTACCCTCAACTCTGTCCCAGCCACCTCCCCAGTCCTTCCCCTTCCCCTAACACTCTCTGTACCTGACTTGTCCCACTTCCCATCTGGAGCGCCCTCATCCTCAATGTCATCCCTACTCTTCACCCTGACCCCCCTTTTATCCCCCCGTACTGTAACCTTCATGTCCACCCCCACAGCCGGACCCTTTTTTCTCTTAACCAGGATCCGCTCCATCTCCCTCAGAGATGTGCCTTCTGGTAGACATATAACCTCCCTCTCCCTCCTGATGCCAGATCCTATCTTGAAACCCCAAACTATTGAGTCCACCACTAGGAAAAGCTTCCTTCTCCCATGGGATTTTCTGGTCCCATCCCATGTGCCCCCCAGTGGGTCTGCTCTTCACCCCTGGCCACAACCTTGGGTTCTCTTTTAAGGCTGTCCCTCTCCTTGAGAACATCATATTTGTTCTTAAGTTGTACCAGGTGGGGAGGGTGCCTGAGCTCCACCTTCCTCAACCTCTCTGAGCCCACTGTAGTCCATCCAGACCTCTGACTGAGCACCCTCCATGACAGTGGTTGGTGGTATGGTGGTCCATGGGTGGGTGCAAAGGTCCCCAGTACTCCTGTCAACTGTGTTCAAAGCCTGACACCCTCCTCCCTCAGCCCAGAGAGGTGCCTTCAAATAGGGCAGCACTGCAGTTCCTAAAAAGTTCTTCTGAATACTGATACTCCATATCCACTGCACTGCACCACTCCTTGTGCCATCCTATATACTCCTCAAGTATGCTTCTGCCCTCTTTTACTGTTTTTTTACAGTCTTTCTCCCTTTTACAGAGTTTCTTTGTTTATGACCCTGATATGTTACAGCAGCCCTTTCTCCTTTCTGCTCTGTGCCCCTGTCAAACTTATCCTATTCCTACAGACTGAAATTGACAAGATCATGGAATTTAAACATAAAAATGTTCACTTACGTGATATAATCAGCAGCTCCTCCTCCTTTTGATTTTATTTGCTCTTTAGCTATCAGCCAGCCCCTGGGCTGAGCCTATATGCTCCTCCCAACTAACTAAGCATTTAATAATGTGTGGAGGTGGGAGGCTGGGAGGGCAAGAAATCTCCACAACAAAATGCTTCCTGCACAGATTCAAACTCACACCCCTAACTCTCCTAGCAGCTAGCAGAATGAACAGTTAGAGAGATTCAAACTAGCAACTCCTACTTGATTTGCTTCTCTGCTTCTGGGCAAAGAATCCCCTTCCCCAGCAGCCAGCAACAGTTAAACAGTTAAAGAAAGATTCAAGCTAATCCTCCTCCAGCAAGACAGCAACAGTTAAAGAGTTAAAGAAAAATTCAGGCTAATCCTCCACCAGACAAAATGCCTCCTGGACAGTTGAAGAAAGATTCAAACTCAAAACATCTCAGAGAAAAAAAAAATCTCACTGACAAAATGCCTCCTGGACAGATTCAAACTCACACTCCTATCTCTCTCAGCAGCAAGCAGAACGAACAGTTAAAGAGAGATTCAAACTAACAACTCCTACTTGATTGGCCCCTCTGTTTCTGGGCAAAAAATCCACTCCCCCAGCATCCAACAACAGTTAAACAGTTAAAGAAAGATTCAAGCTAATCCTCCACCATACAAAATGCCTCCTGGACAATTGAAGTAAGAATCAAACTCACAAAAAATCTAAGAGATAAAAAAAATCTCAGTGACAAAAGGCCTCCTGGACAGATTCAAACTCACACTCCTCCCTCTCTCAGCAGCAAGCAGAATGAACAGTTAAAGAGAGATTCAAACTAACAGCTCCTATTTGATTGGCTCCTCTGTTTCTGATGTATCCTGCATGGCTCAGGATTATCCACAAGGACAAGGCATGGGCTTTTTCTGACCAGAATGGGGTAAGTAAGCGGTCTCCAGATATCTGGCCCCCAGCAACAATGGGTCTCAAGCAGATGGCAAGGGCAATCCAGACAATAGACAAAGTAATGTGAGGATTAGCTGCTTTGTTTAATTGTTGGGGTCTTGCATTTATAAGAGTGGGTTTTGAGGGGTGTATTACTGTCGGTCCAATGCAGGGCAGTCTGCAACGGGCTTGTCAATGTTAGCACAATCATCAGTTAGGCTGATCATGACAATGTCCTGGTCTTGCTGGGTGGAAACTTCAAATAGTTCAAAGGAGAGAGCCAGCCCAATCAAAGGGCGGCTCTTTCCACTGATTTGCATAACACTGCCCATCAGGCAGAGCTGATTATATCATGATCAACCTGCTATGATCCTCCAATCTCCAAAGTAATCTGAAATAAAGAAAACCATCCCATAATCCCTTCCACCCCTTCCTTCTTAATTTTATGACACCAGGGTGCTCAATCCACAATGCCAGCTACTACCTCCACCTCACCCATTTTCACTGTGTGACACTGAGTAGCCTGCCCCTGGTGCCAACAAACATAAGAAAACTGTCCCTCAATCACTCCCACCCCTTACCTGTTAAGTTTCTGACACCTGGGTGCCCAATCCCCAGTGTCAGCTACTACTTACCACTGGCCCATTTTCACTATGAGACATTGGGAAGCCCCCTCCTGGTGCTGACAGACATAAGAAAACTGCTCCCAATCCCTCCCATACCTTCCTTGTTAAGTTTACAACACTGGGGTGCCAACTCCCTGGTGGTGGCTACTACCCCTGCCCGTTTTCATTGTTCAACACCAGGAAGCTCACACCCCTGTACCACCAAACTTAAGACCAACACTGGAGTGCCCTTTCCCCAGGGTCAATACCATTGTCAGTACCTGAAATAAAGAAAATCGCTCCCAGCCTGCTTGCCAAAAATCCTCAAGGTACTGAAACCAGAACCCGCATGGAGACTGTGTCCTACCTTTGTTTCACCATTTTAAACTTGGTGCTTTTCTCTGCTTTCTGATTCCATTCACTGTGCTAGTAGAATTCATTAAGTTACAGCCAGTTTTGCTCCTAGAATTAATTAAGTTACAGCTAGTTTTGCTCTGTGAGTAAGATAAATAAGTTACTGCCATTTTCCCGATGCCGCTGTATGGTGTCTCCCTGCCCACCCTATTTGAACACTTATTTTTTACTTATAGTTCTAGTTTCTGATTGGTTACTATCTCTCCATTTTGTCTTTAGCACCTTAAAGAGCTGGTGACACATTCAGGTGAACTTTAACAAAACATACTGTAATATTTAGACATAGTAGCGCTTGTATTTTCCATTAGTTCTGTATTTCTCCTCCCCATTATTTATTGCTGAGGTCATTTGCATGAAAACAGGATTTCTGCTCTTGAATAGTTCATCTATTCCTGCTGCTTTCTGCTGCTTTATCCCTACCTGAAGTCACAAAGCACTGCTTGTGACCTCACTGTTACTCCCATGGCAGCAGACTGTGATGTCAAAACAGAGGATTATGACTTGGAGTAGGGAGAAGCTATAGAAGCAGATGAACTCAAAATAAACTCTAAGGGACAACCACCACATATATATATATCCATACACATTTCCTTAGTAATAAATTATGGGAAGGAGAAATATATAAAATATAAATGGAATGCAAGCAGAATTGTACATAATTACTATGTTTTTAAAAGTTTTCTTTGAGGCGTCAGTAGCTCTTTAATACTTATTAACCACTAGAGGGCCACTACAACTATATAGCTATACACATGAACCAAGTCCAATCAATTTTTTATCTAATAGTCACCTCATGAGTGAAACAGAGTGTGATTCACATCCTGTCTTAGTAGCTCACTATCACTCCCCCCAACTATCTTGATTTTGTCTATGCTCCCTTGCCTTGTATGTGTATTAAACAAAGCATCACAAATCACATCTTACCCCCTTGACTAACACCCTTTACAGCGCTTAGAGTACATTCAAACTGAAGAGCCTGTTACCTCTCTGGAATAATGAGGCATTTAGGATTTGTATTCGCTACATTTTATATTTTTATATTCATGTCCTGCGATCTCCTCATCTCCTCCTGGATGATGAAGCTCCATAACTACAACCAAGAACAGTGTTTCTGCACCCTGCCACAGAATATCCTACACGAGCCCCCTCAGGGACTCCTCCCTCTTCTCTGCCTTGCAAAAAAGGATGCCCTAAATTTTGGGTCCTGGCTACATGGCAACCTATATGTGCCTACCTTCACAATCAGAAACATCGCAAATCTCACCCACACAGCCCCCTGACATACACTACTCCACTTATTATGTCACCTCCTACTAGCTGGTGATGTGGAGACCAATCTGGGACCCCCCTGCACCACCATCCCACTCCAGTCCCCCGATCACTAACAGGATTAATACCAAGGGGCCCAAAAATAGCTCACTTGAATTGTCAAAGCTTGCATCCTAAAATGGAAGACCTTGAAGCCTGGGTTACTTCCTTCAATCCGGCAGTACTAGGAATTTCTGAAATATGGCTAAAATCCTTGATCCTCCCACACAAAGTGGCACTGCCTGGGTACATAAATTTCAGGCATGACAGAGTTGGTAAAAGTGGTGGCGGTGTTCTCTTGTATATCAAGATCAACCTCGCAGCTACTGAAATTCCACCCCCTGCTTCCTTAACATCACCAGCAAAATCCATCTTCATCTCCTTAACCTTGGGGAACATAAAAATCTAGTAGTAGGATGTACCTACTTACCACCCTAGTCTGCCATTGCTGCCTTACCCAACAACATTTCCTTCCTCTCTGATCCCCTTCCCATGGACTAATTATGTGTAGGGATTTCAACATCGATTGGGTAACCAATAACAAAACATGGTGTTCTCCACCCTGGCCGACACCAACCTAACTCAGTACATCACTAAGCCCACAAGAAGGAACAATAGAATGGGAAACCATTCCCTTAGCGAATGAATCCTAACTGTGCTCATAGAAAAACTGACTCAGGAGTATTACCTGACAGCATCAGCAACAACTTGCCAGTCTATTGTATCTGGAGGAATAATTCCCAATCCCTCCTCCTAAAATTGTAGAATCTCATAACATGTCCTCTTTGATCATGCATCCTTCCTAAACTCTCTCAGTAATGTAAACTAGGACCTCATGCATACCATGTCAACTATTGACCAAGCCCTGGAATACCTAATCAACACTATTACTGCCATCATAAACCTTCATGTCCCACTTACCCGATGTAGATCCAAAGGCACTAGAGCCCCATGGCTGACAAAAGATATACAGAACCATATGCCCACACAGGATGCAGCCTGGAAAATGTATGAGAAGACTGGACTCCCCTCAGACTGGCATTCATACAGACAGCACAGAAATACCTGCAAGTCCAAAATAATTAATGCAAAGAGGACCTACTACCATTCAATCCAAACAGAAAAACTCAGCAACCCCAAAAAGTTTTGGGCAGAAATGAATTCACTCTTTAAAGGCAAAACCTTCAGTTGGTCTGACTCACTTTCTACGAAAGACAAAGTATTATCAGATCCAGCATCCACACCAGAAGGTCTTGACAATGCTTTACAGACCTTAGTAGCTATGTATCCCGCTTCAGTACAAACCAAGACAACCAACCCTCTCCAGTCATAAATCTCTCTAGGACTGCATCCTCGCAATTCCACATCAAACTAGCAACCCAAAAAGAGGTTCTCCAGCTACTTCAAAATCTCAAGGAATGCAGCTCTCCCGGCCATGACTCACTTGAGCCTAGGTTCTTAAAATGAGGAGCATCGATACTTGCAGCACAGGTTAGAAACCTGAGCAATAGATCTTTTTGCGAAAGAACAGTACCTGCGTTAGTAATACCAATCCACAAAGGGGGGTCAGCCACCCCTGCTGAAAATTACAGACCAATCTTAAATCTCTGCCACCTTGCAAAGGTCAAAGAAAGAATCCTACATAACCAATTACAAGACTACCTGGAACATCACCAACTCCTATCACCATGCCAACAGTTTTAACAAAGATCATAGCACTCTCTCTGCACTCATCAAATACACCTCAGACATTCACCATACCATTGATCTTGGTATAGCCATGGTGGCTATTTTCATTGACCCCACAAAGGCCTTCAACTTTATGAACCATTCGCTGCTGATAATGAAATTAGAATCCTTGGGTCTTGATCAACGATTCACCTCCTGGCTCTGAAACTACCTATGCAGCCACACCCAAAGCATGAAATGGGCCAACTGACTCCTTTCAGACAGAGTTCCTCAGGGATCCATTCTAGGCCACCTACTCTTCTCGATATTTATTAACAAGCTGCCAGGCTTCTGTGGAGAAGCATCCATTCAGCTCCACGTGGACAACGCCACATTATACCAATCCTCAGCTGACATACAATGGCTTAACCAGCACTTGGAGTTTGACTTCTGCCAATTAGTAGCATGGTTCTTTACAAATAACTTGCTATTAAACACCAAAAAAACTAAACCTATATTCTTCCATCCCCGCTTCTTTAAAACTTCTCTTAAGCCACATCTGTCTATCCACCCCACTAATGGCGAACCCCTTGAATTGGTAGACTTTCAAATACCTGGGCATCCTGTTTGATCCTAGCCTCTCTTTCAAGGCCCCTGTCAACAAAACCAGCAAAAAATTACACCACAGGATTGGTTTGCTATACCATCTTCATCCTCTGCTATCAAATGCATCCTATCTAAAAATTACTACTGCCTCACTTCTGCCTCTGCTTTCATATGGGCTCCACTATTCTTATCACTCAAGGCCTCTCTCACAAACCAATTGAAACAATATACCATAAAATAGCATTCTTTGCCATCAGAGCAGCTCTCTGCCAACACCATTGCACCACACTCTGGGCTAGCTACAACTTGAACACAACATCTAGTACTCCTCGCTATGCCTCACCTATAAGCTCACACATCTCTACATTCTACCAAGCGTGTCTGACATCATCATAAGAAAACAGCCCAGGAGGTCTCTTTGCTCCTCCTCTATCCCACTACTGGATATACCTAAGACTCATCTATTCCCAAGCAGAAGAGCCTTTGCTTATGCCACCCCCTCTGCTTGAAACTCCCTCCCCACCATCTAACCTCTCCTGCACTGCCCTCCCTGAGTTCAAACTTGCTCTGCACAACTACTTATCTGTTTCAGGAACCTGTACCTGCCTCACCTGACTTACAAGCGCCTAATCTTAGCCTTGTTTTCCCATAAGTCCGAAGCTGATTCTTTGCCAAATCAAAACCTTGTACTGCATTTAGGACACTGCCTTAAATTGTTTATTGTACTGTGACTCTCTATATGTCCTATAGTCCACTGTAACTCTCTATGGCCCAGATATTCAAAAGAGTTGAGCCATGAGCATAGGGTTGAGCCTGTGCAAGTCCGAAAATGTGCCATTCTGCGATATTCAGCAGGAGGCAGTTGCGCCCCCCCAAATCACGCTGAGCAACAGCGCAATGATAATGAATGCATGCACAACTGAAGAGGGAGGAACCATTCATAAATGGCGCAGTGCGATATTCAACAACATGAGCCATGCGCAATAGGGGAGCCAGAGGAAGTTGCGCCATAGCGGAAATGAGCCAAAATAAAAAGGAGTAAGGGAGAGGTGCAAGAACACTACAGGGAAGCCACATGAGAGCAAAATACAGCAGGAAACACTGGGCAGCAGGGACACACAGAGCAGGCCAGGAAAAGGCACATGGAAGCAACAGGCACAGGGGAAGGTGTGGGGAGCCACAGTGCAGAAGAGAGAAGTACACCACACAGCAGTGAGGCCAGCACAGGCAGGCATTCCCGGTGCAGGGGAAGTAGCAGCCAGGACAGCGGGGGGAATACAGAAATACAGAAACAGCTGCCGGGGGGGTGAACACAAGCCAGGGAGATGGCCAGGGAGATGGCCAGTGCCACCATCCAGATGGAGGCCGTAATGAGGGGGGTGAGAAGGCGGGCAGCAGGGGGGGCATGGCCGTGGAAGGGCCCGTCGGCGGTATACCCCAACAGGCAGTACCGAGCCTGCACCAGCTTCGAGCTGTACAGTGATGCCGAGATTGTGGGCTGGTACTGCCTGAATCGAGCAATTCTGAGGTGGCTTTGTGAGCTGTGCAGTGATGTGATGCAGGCACCCACACGACGGAGCCATGCCCTGTCAGTGGAAATGAAAGTGACAGCTTGCATGTGCTTGCTCGCCAAGGGTACCTTCCAGAGACCAACTGGGGACACCACAGGCATAACCCAGTCGGCCATGTCACATCACTTCACCCAATTCCTCAGTGCACTGCTGCCACATGCTGCAGAGTACATCCATTTCCCCAGCACACCGGCGGAACACACAGAAAACATACAGGAGTTCCACAGGGTAGCACGTATGCCTGGCATGCTCGGGGCAATAGACTTCACCCATGTGGCCATCCGCACACCACCTGGCCCCGAGGGGGCTGCACATATAAATCGCAAGGGCTATGCCAGCATCAACTGCCAGGTAGTGTGCAATGCCAGGGGGCACATATATAAATCGCAAGGGCTATGCCAGCATCAACTGCCAGGTAGTGTGTAATGCCAGGAGGCACATAATCAATGTCTGTGCCACGCACCCTGGGGGAGCACATGATGCCTTCATCTGGCACCAGTCGGCACTGTGCCACAGATTCGAGAGTGGGGATATCCCCACTGGCCACCTAGTGGGTGTATGCAAACCACATGGACAATCATAGGGCCTGGGGGGGCATGGTCAGAGGTGACATGGGTAGTGGCCTACATGGCCCGGGGCAGGGCGATGCTGATCACCAAACTAACCTCCACCCTCTACACACAGGTGACAGTGGATACCCACTCCATCCCTGGCTGCTCACACCCTACCGGCGGCCCGAGACCCCATTGCAGCAACGCTACAATGAGGCACACGCCACCACATGTAACATAGAAACATAGAAACATAGAAGTTGATGGCAGATAAGGACCGCAAGGCCCATCCAGTCTGCCCATTTCTTTTTCTACCTTATAAATGTGCCTTCAGCCTTTGCTCTGTCAGTGACCTATCTATTCATAGTCATTTGTATTGCTCCCTTATGCCTATCCCATGCCTGTTTGAAGCCCTGCACTGTATTCATAGCCACCACTTCTTGTGGTAAGCCATTCCATGCATCCACCACCCTTTCTGTGAAAAGAATTTCCTCACATTCCCTCTTAATCGGCCTCCTCTAATCTCATGCTGTGTCCTCTTGTCCTGCTATTTTTCTTATATTTAAACATGTTAGACTCTTTCACCTTGTTTATGCCCTTAAGGTGTTTGAATGCCTCGATCATATCACCTCTCTCCCTCCTTTGCTCAAGGGTATACATATTGAGCTCCGTTAATCTGTCCTCATATGTCTTCTGATGCAGTCCCTGCACCATTTTGGTTGCCCTTCTCTGGACTGCCTCAATTTGGTTAATGTCCTTGTGAAGGTGTGGCCTCCAATACTGCACGCAGTACTCCAGATGGGGCCTAACCAGTGTCTTGTACAGAGGGATTATTACCTCCCTCTTACGACTTGTGATACCCCTACTAATACACCCTAACACCCCCTAGCCTTACCTACTGCTTTAGAGGTCTGCTTGGATGATTTTAGGTCATCAGTGATGATGATGCCCAAGTCTCTTTCTTCCTTTGTGACTGCTAGCAACTCCCTCCCAGCCTATAGGTGGCTTCAGGTTTCTCTTCCCTATGTGCATGATTTTGCACTTCTTTGCATTAAATCCCAGTTGCCACTCTTCTGACCATTCTGCTAGTTTATCCAGATCTCTTCTCATTCTGCCCACCCCATCTGGATCATCTACTCTGTTGCAGATCTTGGTGTCATCTGCAAACAGACAAGCCTTACCCTCTAGTCCATCTGCAAGGTCACTAATGAAGATGTTGAAGAGGACTGGCCCCAGGACTGATCCCTGAGGTACCCCACTTGTGACTTGCATCTCTTCTGACTGTATACCATTTACCACCACTCTCTCTTTTCTGCCCGTCAACCAGTTTGCCACCCAGTTGACCAACTTCTGACCCACCCGAGCCTACCCAGCTTATTTATCAATCTTCTATGTGGAACAGTGTCAAAAGCTTTGCTGAAGTCAAGGTAGGCAACATCAACTGCTCCCCCTTGGTCCACCACTCTGGTTACCCAGTCAAAGAAATCTATGAGATTAGTTTGACAGGACCTTCCTTTTGTAAACCCATGCTGTCTTGGATCCTGTGCCCCTATGGATTCCAGGTGTTGCACTATCCTTTCCTTAAGGAGTGCCTCCATAATCTTGCCCACTACTGAGGTAAGACTGACCAGTCTGTAGTTCCCCGCCTCTTCCCTGCTACCACTCTTGTGGAGTGGGATCACATGAGCCCTTCTCCAGTCTTCTGGGACCTCTCCTGTGCTCAGAGACTCACTAAACAATTCTGCTAATGGCTCTGCTAGTTCCTCCTTTAGCTCCTTAATGTAATGTCATCAAGCAGGTGTTCAGGATGCTGAAAGCACGTTTCCATTGCCTGGACACCTCCGGCGGTGCCCTACAGTACAGCCCCTCAAATGCCTGTGGGCTATTCCTGGCCTGTTGCATGCTGCACAACATGGCCAACGAATGTAGGATAGCCATACAGGTCAAAGAGTGGGACAGCGATGGGGATGATGAGGACGCCGGTGACAATGGTGATGGGCAGCCCCCCCTTGGCCGACGGGACCCCTGACTGCTCCGGCTGGCACAGCTGCACCGGGACACCATCACGGAGGAGCACTTCAGCCAACCCAGGTAAGTCATGGGGCCATGTGCAACCAACAGTGGCTAAGGCACAACCCACAGACATGCATGGACACACATCAGGGGTGCATTCCATCAAGGGAAGTGGCCGGGCATGGAACCACACACACAACCAGGGATGGGTGAGGTCTAACATGCCACATGGACGGACACACACACACACACACAATGCACCACACATGCACAAAGGGTAGGAGGCACACCGACCCAGAATGCCACCCCTAGCCACACACATGTCCACAAACCACCAGGCACACTGCCTGTCCTTGTGCATGTGTCAGATGCTGAGCACCATTGCACATTGGTGTACAGCGCAATGCAGGCATCATCATGCACACGCAACTGCAGACAGCAGCCGGGAGGGTGTGCAGATGGACTATGTGTCCACGTGCAGGGCCGGGTACCCACCCGTGCAATGCCTGCTGAATGACACAATGCACACATGGCAGCACCGCACAGTAGCCACGTTGGGAGACAGGTCAGTCACGCGCCACAGTGCCCCGGCCACCACAGATGCATGGGCAGCCCCGCCAAGACCCTCCAGCAGTAACAGGCTGACCACTGGCCTCACGGGGTGGCACCGATGGTCCCCCAAGGGTTCCACTGCGTGAACGCGACCATGCTCACGCAGGGGTCAGCAGCACACCAAACATGCCTGCACCAGGCGTGCTTGGGATGCCCACAGCTGAACCTGGTGTCAACAAGGAGGGTGTCACATGATGCCAGGAATGGGGGGTGGACAGTACACTGCGTGGTGTCTGCGATGCATGGGCACATGACTGTGTGCCCATTGTGGCCATGACAGCAGTGAATGCCTGTGTCTGCCTGTCAATGACAGTGGTCACATCCTCCCGCAACCGGTCCATCCCTGCCAGGATCAGAGTGGTGTCTCTGCTGTGATGCTCCTCTGCCCACTCCAGAGCCACACGCAGTGCATCCACCGACATCGCAAGCCGCATCTGCTGGTTGATTGATGCTTGCAGTATGTGGGTGTGCTCATCCAAGAGGGCATCTGCCTCCTCGGCATCCTGTCCCTCAGGATGTGCGCTGCCCTGATGCCCAGCACCCCTTCAGGGTGGGCACTGCACACCGGGACCAGGTCTGGGCATGTCCACAGGTAGTGCACTGATGCCGCCCCCTGACCCTGTACCCTCAAGCCCATTGGCCGACTGCTGATGCTGACCCTCCGGCTGCCACTCACCAGGGCTCACTGGTGCCACCGCAGTGGCCACAACAGTCCCACTGTCCTGTACACACACCAGTGCTGCCCCACTGGTGCTGACAGGCACAGGCTGGGACTGTGATAACATGCAGGCCTCCATGGCGGCACCACCCACAGCCATGGCCACAATGTTACCTGCTGTGTGACCATCCTGTGGCACACACGTGTCACTGCCCATGCCGTTAGCGACATCATCATCGGTGACGGACCCGGCACCAGCCCAAGTCACAGCATGCTGGCATCCATGAATGCTGGCACACTGGGACATGGGCAGGGCCTCCTACACACCTGTTCGAACAACATCAGTCTGGACAGCCAGGCGGGCCCACAGTTGCACTGAGCCATGTATACCTGTGAAGGTGGATGGGCCCTTCTCCATCTCCATCTGACTGTGGCCCACCACCGCTGACCCATGCAGATGCTCAGGATCTGTAAGGGAAAACAAAGTCGCGTTACTGCATGTGACCTACCCTGCCCCCCCAATAGACAGACCATGACCTACCATGCAGTGACAGGCTACCACCCCTCTGGAAGCCACCACCTGGAACACCCTCAATGGCACAACGCTGCATGCTTCCAGCAACCCTCTCCTCCTGTGGGGTCAGGTGTAGCACCTCTGGCTGTCCCCCACCTTTCGCAGCTCATGCTGCCCTGATGGCAGCCACCTTCTCCTTTATCCTCCTCCTGTCTGTGCCCATCTTCTTCTTGCAGTCCTGCATGGAGCACTAGTGGCTGCCATGCAGGTTCACTGCACATGCCACCTCCTCCCATGCAGCAGCACGGACCTGTGGTGTTCCCTGCTGTCTGCTGAGAAGTGGCTCCTGATCCAGGTAGGCCTCAAACAGAGCATCGGTCTAGGCCTTGGTGAAATTAGGCCTCCTCCTCCTCCTCCTCCCACCACTGTGTTCCTCCTCTCCCACAACTCGCTCGGTCATTATTTAGCCTGTGAGAAAGAAAGTTGTTACCTGTGACTGTGCAGTCCCATGCATGTCCCAGAATCCACAGTCCACACTCCCAAACAGCATGCAACTCACCAATAGACTGCAGTAACCGACTATGGCCAGTGCAGCCCAATGTCGCACTTTTATAGCGCAACCCATGCAGATGAGGTGAGGCGCAACTTTAAGTGGATGCAAATTGCAGTGCTGCGCCATTGAATGGCTGATTAGCTGATTTGCATATGACGACTGAATATCGCGCTGTTGCACTTTGCACAATTGTGTTGAACGTGCTGAGCCAAGGGAGCAGTTCTGTGACATGTGCAGTACACACCTCACTGCGCATGCCTGGGTTGCTGACGCAGGCGTCTGCCGCGCTGCTGACATGCTGTGCATGGGAGGCAATGCAGGGCACGGCCACCATTGTGCCAGTGGCGCTACAGTAATGTTCACCTATATGGCACTGTGGCACTGGGCCATCATAGGCGTACTGGGGCAACAGTGCGGTAGGCTGCTACTGGAGGTAGCACACAGGCATCCAATCATGCTACATGCATTGGGTTCCAATGGCGTTGTGCCTGTCCATGCGCCACAGACCCTTGACCCTGTGCCCGACCTTTTCCCCCTAGGCGCCATGCGTCAGGCATGGGTGCACCACTGTCTCGCTGTTCGGTGACAGCGCGATAGGGAATGGCAGTGCTGTACCATGCAGCATCTGCACGTGGTGGAGACGTGCTGCAGAGTGCCATTTTGAGCCGACTGACCAAGTGGAATGGTGCAGAGGAGGGCTGCACAGTGGACCCAAGTTGAACTGGCCAACCTGGTGGCCATTGTAGAGCCACTTTATGGCCCACTGTTTGGGGAGGCACCCCTGGACAAGTCCAGGAGCCAGGTGTGGGAGGAGGTGGCCAATGCCCTGGAGGAGGCCACAGGAAGGGGGCGGATGGCGGAGCAGTGCCGCCACCGGTATGGCGACCTGCGGAGGAGGGAATCAGACCTGCTTGCCCACCTGTGGGGACGTGCCAGGAGGGGCACAGTGCCACAGCCAGGTAGGTGTTACGTCCACACACTTTTATCTTCCATATGGGTATCACGGTTGTATGTGTCCGGAACATGGGGGAGGGACTGTCCAGTGTTGGCTGTGGTGGTGTTATCAGGGTGTGGGGTGGGTGGGTCTGGCTGGGTGGGAGTGCACACACATGGGGGCAGAGGGACTTTGCTACAGGATTGTACTGATGTTCCTCTTTCCATGTTTGCACCACAGGGCTGGAGGAGAGGCATCTGGCCAGGGAGATGCGGCACCAGCAGGATGACAGGGCCGGTAGGAGGGGCGATGGTCCACAGTGCCTGAGGGACCGGCCTGCTGATGGTGAGTGCCATACCTCCATGATTACTATTGTATGCTGTGTAACAGGGTGGGCAGTGGGGCATGGCCACCATCCATTGACACCACTGCCATGCACACAACTTGTTACAGTCAGCACTGTCCAGTGGCACTGCATGGCTGGGATTGCGTCGATGGTGGTCCATGCATGCACCGGGTACATGGCTGTGCCACTGCCTTCGCACCACATAGCCATGTCACTAAACGGCCATGGTGGTGCTGTGCATGACTTGGCCAGTGGGTGTGTGCAGCGGTCCACATGGCTGTATGCACCTGGGTGGGCAGGTCTTGTGGCCGTGATCACTGTGGGTGGTCACACACCATCACAGAGGCATGTCCCACAGCCGTACACCATGCACAGTGGGTGGGCTGTATGGGGCTGTGCATTCACACCTATTGACTGTGATCCCTTGTCCTAGGTGTCCGCCAGCTGCAGGAGATAAGGGAGGCATTGCAGGAGATCCTCAATGTGGGCTGGGCATCGTTGGAGATCCTGCAAAGGATTGACTGGCTTGGGGTCTTGAGAAGACACCGGAGGCAGAGCAGCCAGAGCGGGGAGCGGGGCTCCCATTGATCATCCCTCTGCCCCTGATATCCCCTATCCCCCCTGGACCCACCCTCACACCTCTCCTTTCCTGTCCCATTTGTTCACCTCTGCCCCTTATCCAGCCCCACCTTGTTTGTGGCCCTCCCCCCAATTTTGTACATAGTTTTGTAAATAGTTCCTTTTGATATGTTTTTTGAATACAAGTCTTTTGATATGAATACTGTGGTGGTCTCTGATTTGCAGTGGGCTATAGGTGCTCAGCTGCAGTGGTGTGCATGGCGTCAGGCGTGGTGCAGTCATGGGTATGTGTGTGTGTCCATGGGGAGGTAACTATGGTGTGGGGGTAGCTATCAGTCAGTGTCTGTGGTGTGTGTGTTGTGCCCTGTGCATGGATGACTGTGTGCAGTGGTCCATGGTGCATGCTCTGTGTCCATGGCACCCCCTGTCAGCCCATCTATGGCCTGTGCAGCTGACACCCTTGCATGTCTGTGACCTGCACAATCTGCTGGCATGTCAGTGGTGGCTGTCCATGCTGGGCAGCCACTGTACCCGTCACAATGCTGGGTTGTCTTCTGTCACTGGTGTGGTGCATGTCTGCCTTGGGTGACACTGTGGCCTCTGCAGTTGTTGTCCCATCTCCATGCTGTGGCTTGTGTGTGTTGCAGGGGATGTGCACCACTGTCTGTGACTTGTGCTCTGGGCAAATGATGGTGGCGTACAGGTCCACAGTGCCTGCACAGGGTGGCTGGCACTCCTGTGCCATGGAGGACTACAGGCTGTGTGTACACGGTTTCCATGGGCCCACGCTGGGATCTTGGTTGCCCCGCCACTGCGTCCCTGTGTTGTTGTGCCCTTGGGTATGGGTGGGTGTTTGTCCATGCACTGTGTGGCATCCGGTGTGGTGCATGCTTCCACGCACCACTGTGGGTGTCTGCGCTGGCTGTTGTGGCCAGTGCTGGGTCGGGGTGTGTCCTTGGGAGGGTGTGCAGGGTGCTGTACCACTGGTGGTGGTGTCCGGGGCATGTTCTGTCCCGTGTGAGGTACCTCATGTGCCAGCGCATGGTCGGTCTCTCAGCTGTACCTCGGGGGGGGGCTCTGTGTGGTGGCACTGTGTATGCCATTGTTGCATCGCTGTGTGCTGCCACCCACTGATGGGTGCTCATGGTGGGGCTGCCTTGCATGGTTCTGTGCTGCACAGGGTTGCATTGTCACAGTGGGGGTGGTGGCATGCACGGGGTTTCCTGCAGTGGTGGATGCTGCTCCTGGACAGGGTGTCTGGGGGTCACGGTGCAGGGTGTGCTCTGCATTGGGGGGATGGTGTGGCACGGGGTGGTCAGCCCTCCTTGTGTGCCAGTCACAGCTTGCCAGGGGGTGTGATGGGGCACCATGGCCCGGCTGTGGGTTGGTTGCTTGTCTCCATGGGCCAGTGGTTATTCCAGCCCTCCCCCAGTTGTGCAGTGCATGGGGTGGGGGGATGATGTCTGTTCTGCTGTGTGTTCCTCTGCCCATCTGTGGCATGGGTGGTGAGCCCCTACATCCCTGGTTGTGCAGTTGCAATGCTGCACTGCTGCTGGGGGGCATCCCTGGTTGAGCTATGGCGCCTCTGGACTGCTCAGCTGAACATCCCTTGTTGCGCTATGGTGCATCAGATCTGCTCAGCTTCCCCTCCCTAGTTGCGCTAGGGCGCAGGTGGTGCGATATTCAGTCGTCGGCTGTATGCGCATCTTGGCCGGCTCAGTTTTTGAATATCGCACCTCTTGCGCATGGGCGCAATGGACTTGCGCTTGCTCCTGCTATTGCGCAATTTTTGGGTGCAGTTTGAATATCTGGGCCTATATGTCTTACAGTCCACTGTGACTCTCTATATGTCTTATAGTCCACTGTGACTCTCTATATGTCCTATAGTCCTCTGTGACTCTCTATATGTTCTACAGTCTACTGTGACTCTCTATATGTCCTATAGTCCACTGTGACTCTCTATATGTTCTACAGTCCACTGTGACCCTCTATATGTCCTATAGTCCACTGTGACTCTCTATATGTATTATAGTCCTGCTTATTGTACATCCTTGACACATTAGTTTTGTTATGTTAAATCTTCATATATTACTGTGTCTCTTTGAAGCTGTAAACTATTGTCCTATGTACCCTCACCAGGTCACCCCTGAAAAAGGGACTGCACGGTCTCAGTGGACTAACCCGGTTACCAAAATTCAAATAAATAAATAAATAAAGTCCTGCAAAACTTTTATTTTTATACACCCTGTAGAAAAGAAAACCTTCCATCGATGTGTGTTGCTGCTGCCATTGTTAACTTCCTCCCATCTGACCCTCCCATTCAGCAGTCACCACACCACAACCACAACCCCACCCCCACCCCTTACTTACCTACTGGGAGTCAAACACCATCATCCTTTCTGAACCGGAGACACGTCTTTTCTCTTCAACGCCTGACTGCAAGCTGAGGAAATCAGGTATGTGATTCAATATATTTTAATGGGTTCTCATAATTTTGTCATTTTTGAATATTTTCCTCAAATTTTCAACATGGCTTTTATTTGGGAACCCAACTCATGAACAATGGCACTGAAATTATGAAAGTCTGTCCCAAAAGGGGATTTTGGGCAGGATACATTGTTCATAAGATTGTGTCATAAGAAGGCTGTGTTGAAAATCTGGGGTAAAAATATTAAAAAACAACAAAGTTATAAGTGTACATTGACATTTTTAAATACACACTAGTAACTTTGGTAATTTTCAATATTTCGACCATAAATTTTCAACATGCCCATTTTTTCACACCTCCTCGTGAATGTCACAGCTATTGTTTTTCAAATCCTGGACAAAATGTGTTTTCACACTTGTGGCACTAAATGACTTTTTGGGCAGGATTTGAAAATGTTCTCCACCCCTGTTCATGAGGTGGGGCCATAAGAAGGTTATGTGGGGTCGTAATAAGACTATATAAAAAATCTGGGGTAAAAATATTAAAAAACAACAAAGTTATGAGTAAACATTGACTTTTTTTAACACATGATCATAATTTTGGTAATTTTCAATATTTTGACCTCAAATTTTCAACATAGCCATTTCTTCACACCACCTCATGAACACGATAGCTATCATTTTTCAGATCCTGGCCAAAATGTGTTTTCATCCTATATTTTATAAATCACACCTGCCATGTTCACAAGGAGTGATCTTAAAAAGACTATGGGTGTGATTCTAGAAAGCCCAGATACATCCGACATAAGTTGTGCAAATGCGCAAATAACGCCAATACAATTGCAACATGCACTGTGCACCATATTCTACAACACACCATACATATGCTGCTCTGAAATAAGCATGCCACAAACCGCAACATACGCAATAAAAAGAGCACAATACGCAAGACAGGCTGAAGTAACGCCAAACCAAACCTCAACAGTAACCACCGCAGAAGGCAACTGCAACATGGTACAACCAGCAAATGAGAGGCAGAGACACAAGAGGAACCTCAGCCACAATGAAGTCTACAAACTGGTGGCACAGATATATAAGCGACATGCCCTACTCCTGAGCTGTGGAGGGGAAAGAAGAAAAGGGAGACAAGGCAGAAGACATGGGACAATGTGATCAGGAAGATAAATGCTGTAGCACCCCAGAAAAGAACAGTCCTGGACCTGCAGAAGAAGTACAATGACCTGAAGTGACTGGTCAAGCAGAAGCTGGCACACAACTGCCACTGTGCCCAGGCCACAGGGGGTGGACCCACCCAGCAGCAACTGCTCAACAGCCTCGAGAAGAGGACAGCTGTACACCTGAGCCAGCAGAGCATCAGTGGGGATATAAACCTGGACACCTTCAGAAGCCAAACCGCTACAGGTATGGACAGTGAGGAGCAATGCATGCAACATGTGGGAAAGGGCAATGCTGGTGGGGGTGGGGGTATGGGCAATGCTGAGTGCACTGCAGGTGGGGGTGGGGTACATGAGCAATGCTGAGTGCACTGCTGGTGGGGGTGGGGTACATGAGCAATGCTGATTGATATGCTGGTGGGGGTGGGGGTACATGGGAATGCTGAGTGCACTCTTGGTGGGGTGGGAGTACATGAGCAATGCTGAGTGCACTGCTGGTGGGGGTGGGGTACATAGGCAATGCTGATTGATATGCTGGTGGGGGTGGGGGTACATGGGCAATGCTGAGTGCACTGCGGTGGGGGTGGGGTACATGAGCAATGCTGAGTGCACTGCTGATGGGAGCTGAATGTACATGGGCAATGTTGAGTGATTTGCTGGTGGGGTACAGGGCAATGCCGAGTGCACTGCTGGTGGGGTCAGGGTACATATGGGCAATGCTGAGTGATTGCTGGTGAGGTACAAGGGGCAATGCAGAGTGCACTGCTGGTGGGGGTGGGGTACATGGGCAATGCTGAGTGATTTGCTGGTGGGGGTGGGGTACATGGGCAATGCTGAGTGATTTACTGGTGGGGTACAAGGGCAATGCTGGAGTGATTTGCTGGTGGGGGTGGGGGTACATGGGCAATGCTGAGTGATTTGCTGGTGGGGTGCAAGGGCAATGCTGAGTGCACTGCTGGTGGGGGTAGGGGTACATGGGCAATGCTGAGTGATATGCTGGTGGGGAGTGGTGGAACAATGGCAGTGTTGAGTACACTGCTGGAGGAGGTGGGAGTACATGGGCAATGCTGAATGCACTGTTGGTGGGGGGTGGCAGTACATGGGCAATACTGAGTGCACTGCTGGTGGGGGTACATGGGCAATGCTGAGTGCACTGCTGGTGGTGAGGTGGGGTACATGGGCAATGCTGAGTGCACTGCTGGTGGGGGTACATGGGCAATGCTGAGTGCACTGCTGGTGGGGGTACATGGGCAATGCTGAGTGCACTGCTGGTGGTGAGGTGGGGTACATGGGCAATGCTGAGTGATATGCTGGTGGGGAAACACAGATGACACAAGACAGTGATGGACATGGGTGTATTGCAGGACACAGGTGGCATCAGGACACAGTGGTACTAGGTAGAAGAGCCACTGGCAGGGCTGTAGTACTTTAGGTGGAACTGAACAACAAATGCTGACATGATGTCCATTCCACAGGTGCAGCAGCAGCAGGTGACAGTGGCTCAACTGGAACAGGACCCAGTGGACGGCAGCATGGCCAGGGAGATGCAGGCATGAGCCAAGACATCAGCAAAACAGCAAGCAGCAGCAGCAGCATGCCTGTAAGTAGCACAAGCCCAGCCCACAGCACTCCATCACCTGACACACCTGAACATGAGGAGGAGGCGGTAGACAGTGAGGCTGGTGGCAGACCTGTGGGCAAGGAGGTGGACAGCGATGTGGAGCATGCAGCCAGCCAGCACAGTGACCAGCAGAGGCATGACAGTGGTGGCAACACGAACATGCCACCTGTGGAGGGGTCTGGGAGGACTGATCCTGGTATGAATGGGACTGGAACAGTGCCAGAAAACACACAGGGGACAGCGGTGGGAGACGTGAGCCCCTTGAGCTGCTGGGCACTGGAAGATCAGCCGGACAAGGCTGTGCAGGAATTAGAGGACCAGTTGTCCCCACCAGCCTACATAGGGGACTACTGCCAGTCTGTTGTATCTGGGCAAGGGGACATCAGGCAGGTGCTTGACAGCATCAGGCAGGCCATACAGGAACAACAGCAAAGACTAGATGCACACCTGTCCACCTTCACCAGCAGCCTGCAGGCATGTACCAGGGAGAACACTGTGTGCATGGCCAACATGGTCGATGCAATGCATGGCATATGGCTCTGTTCCAAAAGGAAGGTGGTGTACATGGAACATTGCACAATGGCCATGGAACAGATGCTGGTGCAGCAGCAGAGCCACAATGCAGCCATGGCCATGTAGGCCATAGTTGGTGCCTTGCATACACCGCAACAGCAGCAGCACACTGACCGAGGCATACACACAGACACCTGTGACCACAACCCACCCAACCTGACTGCAATACCAGCATCTGCAGCAGCACCCTGCAAACCCATGCAGGAGGCAACCCATGCCCAACACACCATGACAGTGACAAACGTAGCCATCAGGGGCCCTGATACCACACCAGCTGTGATGCTCGAGAGGGCAATGACTGACACCAGTACAGCACCCCAGCCACTTACCAACACTACACACATGAACAGTCCCACCACCACTGAGACAGGCCCTGTGCATGCAGTGCAGGCCATGCAACCAGTGCCCATGGGCACACAGGCTGGACATGTTGCTGCACAGTTCACACAGGGGGGTGGCACCCACAGCAGTGTTGCTGCACCACTGCCAATGTCCGTGATGACAAGGCATGATAGTGGGGGATGGAAGACAGGAAACACCACCAAGGAGGGGACAGACACAGGACCGCAACGTGCCATACCAGGCATGTCCCTGCAAGGACCGGCACAGCACACAGACAGAGACATGGCAACCCCAGACCAACGAACTGCCCTAGCCACTAGTGTGTGATTATGGCGAGGCTGTGGGAGATGGCAGTAGGATGCTCAGCTGGGTGCTGCAATAGGGGGGTGGGTGGGCACTGTAGAGATGGATGGGCAGTGGGTGTGAACAAGTATGTACAGTACCTTGGTGTGGGGGTGTGCACAGTGCACTACTCAAAGGTGTGAATGTGTGGGCATGGGCTTGCGTGTGTGTGTGTGTGTGTGTGTGTGTGTGCTAAGGAGTACTGCAAAGCACAGTGTGTGTTGTACACTCATCACCACATATAAACACCCTGAATGAAGTAGCACCATGTACACAGTGTTGTCATGTGTACTGAGTGCTGTTACCCATGATATCCAATAGTGGCAGACAACACCATGTGTGGGTCCCCATTGTGGGTGTAGCAACTGTCCATGGGACTAAAGAGAGAAAGGCAACCATGGGCTAGCATGGCCACACACTTCACAAGGGTGTGCATGACATGCACAAATGCACAGGTGTGCAGCAGCCAGATGATGGTTTGTGGGGTGTTCGTGTGAAGGCATATGTACAACAGGAAGCCACAGGCCATGGAGTGGTGTGGCTGAGGCTGGATGTCACACACAATGGCTGCAGCCTGCCAAAGTCTTTGTGGGCAGGGGCAGTCACGTACAGGATACACCGTTGGGCTGCATGGTGTGGTGCCAATGGCATTCACGTGCATTGAGTAGCATTGCCCATGGATGTTTATGGGAGTGTGCATGTAACAGGAACAGCATGGAAATCATACAGGTGCAACGCCCACATACTGCACATCCACCACATAGACTGTCACTGCACACAATGACACACCCAGGCACAATGGCGTCAGTATCATGGATAGCCTATGGGACACAAACCCCACACTCCAGTGGTGGATGAGATAGGTAGCAACACTGTACGGCCAACACAACCATTGCATGCTAACAATGCCACCTCAGGAAGACATGACTGACCACCACCACACGCACACGACACCCATGCCCAGCACTACTGCACCATGCACATGCCCTGTGGTGTCTTCTGCTAGCATCACACACCAGTGTGGCCCGTGGACTGTGACAGTGTGCCATACACAGAGGACGGTGCCACCAGATGTAGATGTTGTTGCCACCAGGCACTATGCCCTGGCCATGGCCACGAGGTTATGTGTACATTGTCTCCACAACAGATGTGGAGCACTGGCCAGCACAGCTCATGTGATGGACAGTGGGCTGGTGCACCAAGCCCATGTGCCACCGGTGCCACCATCAGGGCCAGTGATGCCCCAAGGTGGGGTGGTGCCATACAGGACCACAGTCAGCACATTGTACTAGCAGGCTGGGCAACGGGGTCTGTTAACATAGCGGACCTCGGTGCAATGCTACCATCACTGGCATGCACCACAGGTCGTGTACTATGTGTCGCGATGTTGGCTGTGCACTGTACAGCTAGCATATCCTGGCCTTATGGCTGTTGTTGACACACATCCAACACCACCGTGGTGCTGCATGCACATCACCACCAGTGTACAGTGTTAGCCACACATGCACTACACACAGGGAACATCACAATGACCGACCACAGGGACACAGTGTATGTGTAACAACAGCAATTTTTACTGGAACAACATGAGTAACTGTAACGACAGCTGTACAGTACAAACACCCCAGAACAGTGCACAGCAAACAGACGTAACTACAATTATGGCCCCCACCACCCCAGCTCAGAGCCCCAACATATGTACAGTCTCGTAACCCATACCAACACACACCCCTCAACATCAGAAACACTAGAATGACACAGCACCACATCCTCCCCCAGACCAACTTCCACTAGCTGTACAGCCAGCAGTTCTGTACAGCAGCCTGCACAATGTAAGCCCGTGCCATGTTTCTGTGCTTACTGATCCTGCAGGGTGGCCAGCAATGCCGTAGAGAACCATGCAGGTGAGCCATATCCTGCATAATCCCCCCCCCCAGCCAGGACTGCAAGCATCTCATTTCTGTCCCTGTGTGGTTGGGGTGGTGGTACAGGGCCATGCTGCCCATCCCCATGGTTCATGGTCTGATGTGCGACACCCTGGTCCACCCCTACATCAGGCACAGTACCCTGGCCCTGTGCAGCTGTCCCACAGCCTATGTCGTAGCCACAGCCTACATACACCGCCTGTTGTCCTGCACCCACCTCATCCTCCCATGCTACATTACACTCCAGCATGCCGTGCCCATTGTCCTCCATGCATGCCTCCACCGTGTCCCCATCGCCCGCCTTGGCCAATGTTGCCTGTGTCATGTCTTGCTGTGTCCTCCGCATCCTGGCCATGGGCACTCTGGCCCATTGGTGACACATCCACTGCGTGGCCATCTCTGCATCCTACTGCTGGTAACCAGCCTCAGGCATGGTGGCCCTGGCCTGATCCTGCTGTGCCATCCCTGTGCCAGTATCCATGAGATCCTGCTCCTCCTCCTCCTCCTCCACCACCTCCCACTCCTCCACCTCCTCCTCCTTTTCCTCCTCCTCACTCTCTGGTGGCAGCAGTCTCACTCTCCTGCGATGGCATTGTGTATGCAGGGCATAGTCATGTGCATCCCTTTGTTTCTGCACCTCCATGGCATGCAGGAGTATCCTGTGTCTGGGTAGTAGGTTCTGTCAGCCACCTCCATGTCTGGTACCTGTAACATGGCAATGGGACACATATCAGTGCGCAGTCCCAGCACAGGCACTGCAGTGTTCCATACCAGTTGCATGTGCATGCAGTGTGATTGCAGCACACACAGCAACTGGGCATATCTTGGGCCACCTACACTGTGGATAGTCCATGGCATGTCATCCATGTGGTGCAGCATGATGCCATGTTTGTGTGGTACTATGGCACAGACACACACCAACACCTCTGTGTGCCACATGGCCACTCATGCCATGTGTATGCCACCACATGGCTGCACCTACCCCAGATCCACTGCATGTAGGTGTTGTGCTGACTGCAGCACAACTGTCACATCTGCAGCATTATCCTGGCCCCGTTCTGTGATGTGCACCCACTTACCTTGCAGCGGATGGTCTGGTATGGCTGCCAGTCCCTGATCCTGCTACTTCTCTGGCACTCCTGCACCTGCATGTCTCCAACCTGTGGGAACAGAGTGATTTGCAATTGTTAGTGTACAGGTCACACAGTCATACCCAGGATGTTACCCGCTGATGCCAGTGGCTCACTGTTATGGTCCCACCTACCTTCCACAGGTCCGTGGCCTGTTCGTATGGCTGCATCATGCCTGCTGGCCATGTCCAGTAGCTGCTGCAGGATGCTGGGGTCACGCCTTGTGAGGTTCTGCCTCGGGCTGGCAGGGTGTGTGTGTCTCACACCACTCACCCTCTCCAAGCATGCAACTATCTGCCTCCAGTCAGCATCCCTCTGCTGTGGGGTTTGTCTCCTGCACCCTGGTGGCAGTAATGTTGTCCTCTATTGCTGCACCAGGTTTATCAGCTGTGCTGTTTCTGCAGGGCTGAAGTTGGGGCCCTCCCACTCAGACTGACCATTCTGTCTGTCTATACACTATTGTCCTTGGGGGCTCCTGTGGCAAGTACTGTCTACTCTGCAGTAGTGCAGCATATTGCCATGTGGTACTGCACTTTTTATGTACTTCCTGGTACCTACTGCACATGCTGCCAACCCAGACACAATATGCATATTGGTCAGAAAACTGTCTCACTGTGCAGGTGCATTGTTTCCCGCGCACCATGGGTATGGTTTGTGGGCTGCAGTTCTTTGTTGCGTGCCGTGGCCCACAGTTGCTACATGTTGCACATGCATCCATTCAGTCAGGGTGCCACTGGTGTGTATGCATCTTGCGTGTGCAAAGTTACGGCCTGTCTTGTTGCAGTTGTGTGTGTGTGCAGCTGTATTCCAGCTATTGCATCCTGCTGCCTACTATGGCATCATCTGCATGGCTCTGGTATGACGCTATTGGTGTTGTTGCTGGTGGTATCTTACCCTGCTGCATCTGTATGGACCACACATGTGTGTGGGCCACAGTTTGTACAGCACACTGCATGGACAGGATCCCACCCCCCACCGCTGCTGCCTGTGTTGTACCTGACACCACTTACCTGTTGTGATGCTGTACTGTCACTGTTCCATGGTGTGTTGTAGGTCCAGGCCACTGTACCTTGGACACTGCTGTGTGTGTTTTTGCTGTTGGGGTGCTGTCACATAACATGGGCACTGCTGCCACCTTACAGTGACACCGTGTCAGTTGTGCATCGCCAAGCAGCATGGCTATGTGGTGGGATGAGTTCCATGTCTGCATGCTGGTTTTGGGTTGTTCCTGTTTGCAGGTGTCATGGGATCCATTATGTGAAGTGCTGTGCCATCAACTCCTGTCATGCACATTGACCTACCTGTGCCAGTGCAGCTCGGTCCTGCCGCGTTCTGCCACGTCCGTCTGGCACATCGTTCTGCCCCTCTTCCTCCTCCTCCTCGTCCACTTGCAGGTCTGGTGGTGGCACACGATTCTGTACTGCAATGTCATGCAGTATACAGCACACAAGGAAAATCTTGCATGCTGTGTTGGGACTGTACTGTAGTGCCCCTCTAGATCTGTCAAGGCACCAGAAACTGCCTTCAGGACACCCAAAGATGCGCTCAATGACACACCTGGTACAGCTGTGTGCTTCATTATACCTGTTCTCAGCTGCTGTGCATGGTTGGCATAGTGGTGTCATCACCCATGGCAGTTGTGGGTAGCCACTGTCACCTGTGGGGTGAATGGGGCAGCATCAATCTGACTGGTATGTGTTCCACATGTGTGCTCATGGTCTGCAGGGATACATGGCTATGCTGCCATGTGCTGTTTGCACTTGCCTAGTAGCCAACCACCAGGTAGCTGGCCCCTCTGGAATGCCTCATGTAGGCCACAGTTGTGGAGGATGTAGGCGTCATGTGTGAAACCAGGGTATTGGGCTACCACGTCCAGTATGTGGCACTGGCTGTCCAACATTACCAGCATATTCATTGAATGGAATCATTTCCTGTTCATGTACACATCATCCTCGCCTGGCGGTGCCCGTATGGCAATATGGGTACAGTTTATGGCACCTATTACAAGGAGAAACTGCACATTGTTGTAGAAGTTCTGCATCACAGCCTGCTGGTGCCATGCATCCCATGAGAAGGAGATGTAATCCCCCATGTGCCCCACCATTGCTTCCAGGAACTGATGTAAGCACCTGGACATTGCAGCCTGTGATATTCCTACAGTGTCACTTGTTGGGGTCTGAAATGTTCTTGTGGCAAGGAAGCATTGTGCTGCACTGATCTTCACCTCCACAGGGACTGTGCACCCCCTGCAGGTGGCAATGTGTAGGTCTTCTTCCAGGTCATCATATATTCCTGTGATTATGGCCTTAGGCAGCCGGTAGCATACGATGCATTGTTCCTCTGTCAGATCCAGAATTGACTTCCTTGTCCTGTACACCTGTGGACTGTGTCATCTGACAGGTATGCGCTGTACTGGATGCTGCCTGTTCCACTGATTCCGGGCATTGTGTCACCTTCTGTGTCTGTACCACCTGTCCCATAGTAGTACACCTAGTATGGCTTCTGGTGCTAGCATCACTCTCCAAACTATCTGCTCTCTCACTGTTGGCTCAGTTCACACTGCTGTGCAACAGTCTCTGCAGCTTGCCTGGGTGGGCTCCTTTTATACTGTGCAACTTACACCTGGCCCCACTTGGTGTAAGATACGCCATGTGGATTTGACATATCTTGTGACTTTGGACCTTCTGGAATCCCGCCTTGGTGTATCCAGCCTCTGTTATTGATGTATGTCCATTAACACAGTGGTTTACCTGTGGGAATGACGCAACCGCAGCATACGTCAACTTTGGTGTACATGACTTACGTTCTGGTGCACTTCACTTTCTAGAATCCCGCATGTTGCAGCTGCTTGCCGTATTTGCGAGTTGTGACATTTCCTATGTCGCAACCTACTTACGCTCTGGCATATGTTTTCTAGAATCGGGCCCTATGTTGGAAATTTAGGGTCAAATGTGAAAAAACAGCTAAGTTATGAGGAAACGTTGAATTGTTCCAGCATTTACTCATAATTTTATTGCTGTTAATGTCAAGTCATAAAAAGACTGTAGTGTATGATGGAACATTATTATTGCTGAAAATTCATCATTTTCTAAAAGTTGTTATAGTGCTTCAGGTACGTGATTGTGATTGTTATGCTGCAATAGCTACATAGCCACTGCAGCATAACATAGAACTGTCCCTCGAGCTTGGCTTTGCGAGTGTCCATGCTGAAACAGAGTCTATCAGTTAGGACCCTAACTAAAAAAAAAACTTTTAACTGTCACATTTTTGTCAACGTGTGCTTACTAAGGTTAGTGTTACTTACTGCTTGGGGCATCCTACACAATAAAAGATGATGAATACCTTGCCCCTTGGTAACAAGTGAGTTGGATCATCTCGAGGAAGCCTTGGAGAATGAACCTCTTGAGCTGCGCTTTTGAGGTTCTATATGTCACCAAGGCAATCTCTCAATGATCCAGCACGCTTGTTACTGAAAGGAAGGTATTCATTATCTTCTGTGTTGGAAAATTTGGGTCCAAAATGTAGGAGCCCACTGAAAATTAGATATTACCTCTCAGCTGGTCTGTCCTGGGTAAATACTATCCAAAAATGTGTAAAAGCAGGACACCACTGAAAATGAGATATTGCATGTCTTCTGGTCTATCCTGGGTAAATATATAGTAAAAATGTATACAAGCAAGCTCCACTACAACAGCAATGCAAGTGGCAAACTTTCGTCATTGACAAATGCTTGTTACAGATGGGGTAACACAATGAGTACACTACGTGGTTGTGTTGGGATTTGAACATGAGTCTCTTGTTCTACTCAAGACAGGAGACTGCCCTGCCTAATTTGCCGGGATGGTGGGATATTCACTGAAGTTTTACAATGTGCAGATCAAATTTGTCAGAACATGGTTAATGGCTTTATACAGTCAATTTGAGGTCGTAGTGTATGCATCCCATGGGTGTGTGCTCCTCTTATCTTAAGAAATGGTAAGAGAACTACAGAGAGGTTGGGGGTAGAATTAGCAGGATTCTGGGTCAGTTGAATAAGAACTCAAACAGGTGAGCTAATGATTCTGTGCCTGCAGGAGGATTTGAGATGTAGAGTAACTCAGGCAATTCCTCAAACTACCCCTTCAGGGAGTCAGATATCACCTTTGTAACCAGGTCACTGAGTGTGTTGATGGTTACTGCCCATGTCTTGTGGCAAAGGTGTTGTTAGGGTAACAAGAGATCCCATGCCCAAGACCTCAAAGGCTGGGGTTAGGCCACAGTCATTTTAATAATGACTTTATTTCAGCAGTTCTAGTGAGGAGACGATCAGGGCTCATAAAAACATCTGGGGCTCATGACCCCAATGCTCAGGTTGAGCAATGCCCCTGTCTTGTCTGCTCAACCAAGGTAGAGAGGCCTGGGTCATTAATCTCCTAGTTTGGGGGGAGGTCATATCCAAGATTTAAATAAATTGCATGGTGCCTCCACTCAAAGAAAATTAAATGGTGTAAGTCTAGTATCGCCCCCAAGGAAGCAGACCTTCCCCACCTCTCCACAGTATCACCCCACCCATGGACCCACACCATGCAACAACAGTCTCCCACAAATGCAGTCCTCATCACTTTACTAATAAACTGCTCCCAGGTAGGAAATATGAAACCAAAACAAGAGCTTTAAAAGAGTATGGAAACAAAATTCTAGGGGGATGGAAAAGGGCTAGGTAGTTCAAAATAAAGCAGCAGACATTTCTGTAATGGGGCTGGTATTCTCTTCCCCTTCCCAGGCACAGACAAAATTTCTGTTGCAGTAGTGATGGCCCAGTGCCCAGCTGTAATGCTAGTGCGTTTCATTATTGGGGTATGTGCTGTTGTGTTTTCTTTTAAATTTGGCTGTATGGCCACTGCTCTTCCAGGGTAACCCTTGCCTCAGGATATTTGCTCTGAGGTTCTTGTCTTTTATAGTTCTTCTTTATCATGGGCTCCCCATAACTCAAACAAGTAAGACCCTCTTAAGGCTGGCTCCCTCCCTCTAGGATGAGATACAGATATGGCACACTGATGAATCCTAACAAGGACAAAACACATGTCTGTGTCTGCTGTTTGCAGCCTTTACTGGTTGCATTGTGGGGCCTTTCAGCACCATGCTGTTCTGTTTAAAGTTGAGCCAGCCCAAATTCCTTCATAGGGATTTGCATATGCTTCCCATGATGCTTTGCATTATTGGGGTATGTGCTATTGTGCTTTCCTTAGGTCTGTAGATGTTGCACCTGGTTGCTGGCATTGAGGCACTTCAAGAATTAAACCATAACCTTTACTTTGTTGTAGCTACAACAAAAAGGAAAAAAAATGGGTATTTGTATTCCTGTACAGAAAAACTACCCTAGTCCATTAACTGGTTTCCACAAATTTAACTAACAATGAAAGGATGTGCTGCAGGACAAGGCCCTGAGTTACTCATGGTTCGCCAGTCCAGAGGTATCTCTCGGTGTACAGGGGGCTGGGCAAACATTTTGTATTCTGCTTCTGTAAAAATGTCACCAAATTCTGCAATATGTGCAGAATGTTGCTAGTATTTGCCACGGGGAAACTGGCCCAGTTCCACAGCACTTTGCTTTGTTTAGCAAGATAATCACACTGACTACAGAATTTCATTGATGAACTCCAGAAATCTTCTATATCTCAGCAGAGGCAATCTTGTCAGAGGTGAGAACATTCTATTTGTTTCCATTTAAAGGCTAAAATGAAAAGATAATTGTGATAGCAACCTAATAATTGCTATTTTAAGCAATTTTGATTCAGAAATAAATTTCTTTGACTGGGTAACCAGGGTAGTTGATCAGAGGGGGGCGGTAGATGTAGCCTACCTAGACTTTAGCAAGGCCTTTGACACTGCCCCATGCAGGAGGCTAGTAAACAAGTTGGGAAGTCTGGGAGTGGGTCTCAAGGTGCTAAACTTTGTCAGGAATTGGTTGAGCAACAGGACACAAAGGGTAGTGGTAAATGGTATTCAGTCGAGTAGAGGGGAGTAACCAGCATGGTGCCACAGGGATTGGTGCTGGGGCCAGTGCTCTTTAATGTCTTCATAAGCAACATTGCTGAGGGGCTGGAAGGGAAGGTATGCTTCTTTGTGGATGACACTAAGATCTGCAATAGGGTTGACACTCGGGGGAAGGGTGAGAAGTGACCTAGGCAAGCTGGAGGAGTGGTCAAGAGTGTGGCAGCTTAGATTCAATGCACAGAAGTGCAAAATTATACATGTGGGTACAGAAATCCAGTGGAGGAATACATGATGGATTGGGGTACTGACAACCACTAAACTGTAAATGGACCTGGAGGTAATCATAATAGATGACCTAAAGGTGACCAAGCAATGTGATAAGGCTGTGAGGAGTGCCAGTGGGATGCTGGGGTGCATAGGGAGAGGTCTCACCAGCAGAAAACAAGACATGGTGATGCCACTGTATGGATCATTAGTGAGACCTCATCTGGGGTACTTTGTCTAGGTCTGGAGACCACATCTTTGAAAGGACATAGACTGCATAGAAGCAGTTCAGAGAAGGGCAATAAAAATAGTGCAAGGACTGCACCAAAAATCATATGAGGAGACTCTGAAAGACCTCAATATGTATTCCATGGAGGAAAGGAGGGAAAGGGGCGATATGAGAGACTTTCAAGTACCTCAAGGGTATAAATAAAGTACAAGTGGTCATCATCTGGGCTGGCAATATAGCCTAGAAATTAGAGGAATGAGGTGTGAATGAGCTTGATACAACCAGCAGGCCAGACCCAAGTTTGATTCTCACAACCTCCACTTGCATACTGTGTGACTCTGAGCAAGTCACTTAACCCCCCCAATGCTCCCAGGTCGCCCCTAAAAACAGGCACTTGTGCCTAGTGGGCCTTACCCGGTTACCAAAGACTAAAAAAAAAAAAAAAAAAAATCTTTCAGAAAAGAAGATGTGGAAGAAAAAGGGGTCATGATATGAGGCTAGAGGGGGTAGACTCAGGGGCAACATGAAAAAGTGCTTTTTCACAGAAAGGGAGGTAGATGCATGGAAGAGCCTCCCTGCGGAGGTTGGGGGTGCAAAAATGGTAGGTGAATTCAAGAATGCATGGGATAGACAGAAGGCAACCCTAATGATAGGAAAGAGAGGGTATACCACAGATCAGTTAGGGTCTGTGGTATATGCGGTAGGTAGGGAAATGGGTAGACTAGGTGGACTAAGAGGTCCTTATCAGCTGTCAAATTCTATGTTTCTATGTTTCCATGGGGGGTAGCTGGGCTAAGGAGAGGGGTCCGTCATTGTAAAGACGCTGTTGGATCCTGGCAAGCTGCCAGGAGCCAGACACAGCTATCGCTGTTCTTTTCTTGTCTATTGGATACCTGGGAAGAGGAAGGTAGGCAGGAGAATCTGGGGAATGGTGGAGGAGTGTGACCAGAAGACTACTCCTGGCCATGGGAAGGTGAAAGCATTATTTGTTTTTTTCCCACTCTTGCTGGAATATGCATAACAAATACTTACTATTGAAATGCTATGCCTGTAGTTCAGTGGACAAGCAGCCAGTGACTCTTCCTTCCTGAGCTATATAAGCAGTTCCTCCCAGCCTCTTTTTGAAGCACTTTTTCTTTGCCCCATCATCCTCCACTCCTACTCCAGCAGCATCGCCTCTCTCCTCTTGGGATTCTTCCTAAAGTACCTTTAGCCAAGGAAACCTTCCCACAGCACCTCTAGGGGTGGAACCCTCTTCAAGGGTTCCTTGCCTTTGGTACCCCTACAGGGTAATAATTTCTCATGGAATAGAGAGTGCAAACAGCCAAAGCAAAATAACACAGTTGCACAAGCATAACACTATACTGGTTGCGTAGGCCATTGAACTGAATATTTGGGCCCACGAATAAAATATTCTGGCTGAATATTCAGATGAAGGTATTCCCACACTCCTAATATCCAGAAAATGTGATGACTACAAACTTTAGCTCAGATGGAACAGGGTGCTCTAGGAATTGTAAGCAAATCAGGGCAGGAAGTTAGCAGACAGTGTGAAAAAAGCTAGGCAAAACAAAAGAAGGAAGGCACATACTGAGGTACTTTTGGCTGCAAAGGTGGATTAAAGTGAAGTGGGAGCAAGTAAACAAGAAATAAGGACTAAGATGTTGATTTTGTGAGTGGTGTGGGAGTGGAGATACAGTAGGACTGACATCACATCCAGTTATGGAGTCGGAAATGACATGGGACTACCTTAAGGGGGTCTAAACCATAAATTGTTATAGCCCAAAAGATGTTTGGTATTAGAAGACAGGATTATAATACCTTTTAAAATAGACTGAGGTATTTTATAGTTAATTTAATCATTTCAGCAGATACCAGGAGGTGGGAATATGAAGCAACTGGCTATGAGGAAGTGGACCAGAGGGATGGTACAAAAGGGAGCACCCAGTGAGTGAATGTGAGTTCAGCAGAGGCAGATGAGTATCTGCCTCGGAGTCCACTAAAGGAGGAGGTTAGAAGGCCAGGCACCACGACAGTCAGCTGAGCAGTACAACATGGTAAGTACAAGTCAGGAGGGTGTAATCCACATTTTGAGTCCCATTCAAAGATAAAAAAGCATGGGGGAAAGCCATATGATGATGTGGGAAAGTGTGGAATGTATCAGGTACAAGGCATAAAATAATTGGGTTTGCATCACAATTTGCTACCCAAACACTCTATTTCCTAATCAAGTGCAGCCTTGATTAGTAGAAGTTGCTAATCAAATGATTTGCTACATTGTGGTAAAAAGTTACTAATTGTGTCAATTTTTTCCTGCAATAGTAGTAAAAAGAACAGAATTAGGTGATTTTTCTTGCAATTCGACAGTTTTCCCATACAATTGGATTCTTCCAGACTGCATCTTAGAGATAAGAAAAAATAACCATTTAGTAAAACTGTTCCTCAAACCTGGCTGGTTGCAAATAAAAATGTTATTGATTAGCAGAGACTGCTAATAAAGTTTCCAAAGCAAATTTATGCCTCGAGGTGCATGGGTGGTGGGATGTATGAGGTAGCAGATGTGCACAGGAAGGATGAGGGTTCTGTGTGTAAAAGGTGCAACTTAGTTAACACCTGCAGGAGAAGATTAGGGTGGGGTCAGACTGGGGTGGAAGAGGCCTATCTGGAAATTTCGACTGGGGGCTCACATGGAAAATAAATAACGGAGCCCAGGGGAGGGGTCATATCCATATTAGTTCTACACTTCAGTTTGGTACAAAGGCTCTATTTTTGCTTTTTATATTTTACTGCAGTAATCAGAACACCCCATTTAAATATAAAATAGTTGATAAATTTAAGGATTTTCAGAGTCTGGAAGTTGGGTAAGAGCACAAGTGAGGGGGCCAACCTGGAAATTTCCAGGTATCCAGGTGGGCCAGTCCAACACCAAATTAGGGAGTTAAAAGACAGGCTGGCAAGAATGTATGAAATTAAGGAGTTGGAGACATTTGTCGACTAATCCCTGTCGTTTGTGCAGGGAGAGGAGGAAGCGAGGGGGTCCGAGCTTTCAGATGTTGATGTTGGAGTTAATGGTACAGGAGGAAAAAAGACATGGGGGGGGGGATGAGCAAGATGACTCCCAGGAAGAGAGGACTAGGGCTGGGTGTATGGTTCTGTGGGAGAGCTGGACCCCCGGATCGAACCCGCAATTCACAGACCCAGATAAATAAGGACTTCACTGTAGAAGTCTGGTTTCAGGTCTGTGGAGATGCTATTTCCTGGATTTTGTTTTTTGTTGCCATGGGAATACCGTCAGCACGTACAAGTGGCATCCAATCAGGCAACAGAAGGTCATGTGATGCAATCACAGTATATAACCGTGCTGAGTGCAGCACACGGCCCAGAAGAACGAAGAGAACCGGAGGGGAGCAGGAGCAGGAGCTGTGCTCAGCAGCAGAGAACTCACAAAACAAAAATACCAACTTCCAAGCTACCAAAATCCCCCCGAAAGTTTAAACCACCAGAAATCAAATAATAAATTGAGCTGGAGGGGAGGGAACTACAGAAGAAATTAGGCAGGGGGAGAGAAACTGATCGTCGGGGGTGGGTGAAGGTGGGTTGGGGACTCGTAGAGTCAGGACTGGAAAATAGTGCTGGCCTGGGAGGCTGCTGGGGGGGAGGTGGATGCAAATGCAAAGTTGCAAACTAAAGTACTGTACTGTGTGACTATGTATGAGCAAGGGTAGGCTGGCAAAATCTTTCACTTGTGTCATTCAATCCAGGTCCAGAGGACAGAGGGAGAGACTACTGGGGATCCAAGAGAGATTACAGTTACAGAAAATAAAAGTGTTTTTTCTTTTCTTGGCCTCAGACAGTGTAGTTGTGCGTACATGAGAGAGGGCAGGCTAGCAAAATCTTTGACATATGCCATTCCAGATCCAGAGAAGAGAGAGAGAGACTACTGCGGGTTCCAGAGAAATTCAACAATTACATAAAATCCCCAATTTGTTTTTTCTAGCTCCAGTGCGGCTGTGTGTACAGGGCAAGGGCAGTAGGATGGCAAAATAAATCTTTGATTATGATGTCCAGTGGGGGAAGGGAGAGAGAAACTGAGACTGAGACTGCAGGGTGGCCTACAATAAATGTGACAGTACCCGAAATCCCAAATATTTATTTTTTCCTGGCTTCAGTGCAGCTGTGTGTACAGGGCAAGGGCAGGAGGGTGGCAAAATAAATCTTTGACTGTGACGTCCAGAGGGGAAGGAGAGAGAGACTGCAGAGTGGCCCACAATAAATGTAACAGTCCCAGAAATCCCAAATAATTTATTTTTCCTGGCTTCAGTGCAGCTGTGTGTACAGGGCAAGGGCAGCAGGGTGGCAAAACAAACTTTGACTTGTGCCATCCAATCATGAATTATGATCACTTACGTTCATTCACAATTTCATGTATTAAAAAAAATACCATTCAGACAAATAGAAACATAGAAACATAGAATTTGATGGCAGATAAGGACCGCTTGGCCCACCCAGTCTGCCCATTTCCCTACCTACTGGATAAGCTGCAGATCCTAGTTAACCAGCAGCCTACTTCTTCTTACCCCCACACCCTAGAATTGCCTTATGACTGTCCCATGCATGCTTGAATTCCACCACTGATTTTGACTCCACAACCTCCTCTGGAAGACCGTTCCATGCATCCACAACCCTCTCATACATACATACAAGTTGATGCACCTACCCTGTGCTGCTGGCTGTGGGTGGCCCAGGAGATAATCTGACTTTGTGACTTATAGTAGGCTGTTTACAATACAACACAAGTAAAATACCAGTATTACACACAAGTGTCATTTATCATCATCATCATCATCACTTATTCCCCATTATTCCTTATTATCATTAGTTTTATAGTATATTGCGTTACACTAAGTATAGGCAGAAGCACCAGGTTTTCCCATCAGCGAAAATGCCGACCTCCCCCACAGCGATGGCACAATACCGACGCAGGTATTGTGCTGCCTCTTGAATTGGTGTTTTCACACACCCCCCCAGACTCTAGGATTCCAACTCCAAGTCGGAGTTGGTCCTGGGAGGGGGCTGAACACTAGCGGAAGGCGAAACACAGAAAAAGGACCATTACCGCGAATGTCGTCGTAATGGTCTTTTTCTGTGTTTTGCCATCGGGTTGTCGACAAAAAGGGGGTGATACGAATATAGGCATTAAATAATCCCCAGAGTGGGACTGTGCTGCATGTGGCTAATGCACCAGATGTGTCTGCATCTCCAATTCAAATTCTGAGGCACACTTAACAGTTGCTGAATTTGGTCACTTATGCGACTGTATTGTAGGAGCCAGTCCGGTAATCTTGCAAGGAAGTGGTGGTGGACTGGTGTGCTGTGTACACTGTACAGTCACGAATCACGACAGTAAATCTGTCCCTGGCCTGTGGGTGGGAGTCATCAGAAGGACATCACATTAGAGGGATCTTTTGATCTAAAATGGATCAAAGTGTTGATGAGGCGCATTCTATTTCTCAGGTAGGTAGTGGCACAGCAAAAGACAGCAATTAGCCTGAAAAAGGAAAACAAAATTAAACCCCAAAAAGTGATTTTTTTCACATCTACCATTTTGTCTTCCAAGCAAATGCTTGAACCCAAAAAAGATGACTGCCTAGGATCACCATCGGTACTAAGTAAAAAAAAAAAAAAAAAGTTATGTAGTTAAAAAAACTAAAGGCGTGGTGTGTACCACCCTCAGAGGCACCCACCAGTGTGGAACAATTGCATGCTATGCTACTTCTAGTCCCTCATCCGATTCTTCTGAGGTTGAACCCGACAATGGTAATATTAATAATCAAGATGAAAGAATGATCAGACAGCACAAGGTTTACTGGAGGGGATGGAAATTGTAGATGAGGAAGAAACAGGCAGAAATGTTTTGGTTGTGGAGGGGGGCAGTGGGAATAAAGCACAAGAAGAACAGGCCCAAAACAAACCCGGGGGGGGGGGGGGGGAACCCGAAATGGTGACTGAGATGTCATGTTTTCCTGGTAAAAAAACTAAAAAAATATCATCTTTTGTTTGGTCATACTTCTCCACTAGTGTTTCCAATGAATTGATAGCAACATGTGCTATTTGTAAATGCTGTTCAGCAGGGGTAAAAAGAAAGGAGCATGGGGAACTTCAGCACTGAAAAGGCACCTAGACAGATGTCATAACATTACCGAGAAGTCCAGTTGTGAGTCTCGAAGAGAAAATGACCCTCAGGGGTAACGCCCACAGGTGAAAGCAGTGGCAGCCCCCGAAGCACTACTGAAACACCTCTGCCATCACTTCCTCCCATTTGAAGGACTCCTCCGACTGTTATTGAAAGTGACCATATGTTCAAAAGTCCTCCTCCTTCAATGAGACAGCTCACCATCTCAGAAACATTAGAGCATAAAGCCAAATATGCCTCAACTCACTCTGTTGCTGTTATAATAACCAAATAAAATTCAGAAATGATAGCTGTTGATTCGCTGCCATATAACATGGTTGAACATATAGGATTCAGGTGGCTGCCTGAGTACCTCAATCCTCAATATCATATCATATACCACCGTGGAAATACTTCTTGACAACAGGGATTCCAGATCTTTATGATGTTGTGTGTAAAAAATTAAAATGCGTCTTGTGCGGTCCTGTTGGGAGGGTGGTGCATCTCAAAACAGATATCTGGACAAGCTGTCAGCCTGAGCTCTTCATGTCTGTCACGGCACATTGGGCATGTTTTGATAATTCACGTGGGAGTGAGGACAGTGAAGCATCACAGTTTGCTGTTCTAAGAATGTTTTATTTTCCATCTGAACATACCTCATACAACTTCAATGAAGAACTCCAAAACCAATACAGCACTGGTTCACTTCACAGGGACTGTCAGTTGGCTTTATAGTTGCAGATAATGGGTCCAACATAAGGAATGTCTTGGAGGAGGGGGGGCTTTGTTCACATCCTCTGCTTTGTGAATTGCTTAAATTTAGTAGTTCATGGTTTTCTCAATCACACCAGGGAGATTAAGGTTCTCATTAGCACTGCTAAAAGGATATGCACTCATTTCAGTCACTCAAGCAAAGCCCGTCACTTGCTTGAAAAAATACAGCAGGAGCACAGTTTATCTTTGCACAGACTGATCCAAGACATTTCTACTTGATGGAATTCAACCTTTTATATGTTCCAAAGGCTGCTGGAACAAAAGAAAGCTGTCAGGCAATACACCTTAGAAAATAAAATTGGTGATGCAGACGTCTATATTAGTCCACCACAGTGGGCCATGCTGGAGTTTCTAATTTTCCTGATCCAGCCATTTTAGGAAATCACCAGGGAGGTTAGTGCAAACTCAACAACTCTCAGCCAGGTGATAACCCTAATAAAAATTTTAAAATTCAGTTTGAATCTAATTAGGGAAAAGTCAGAGAAGCAAAACAGTTCCATGATCACTCAGGCTGCCACTGGTGCTGCTGATGTATACAGGTTGCCCCCCCCAGAATACAAGAAGCTCTAACAAGACGTATCATCAAAAAAGTTGAAGATGACAAATTATGTAAAATGCTTCATTCTGAGTACTACATTAAACAACAATCTTGGACCCATTATACACATTGCAGCAACTATTGTGTGCTGATGATGATGACACTTGTTTCGAGATAAGCAAATAAGAAATAATTGACAAGGTGTGTGCTGTCACTGAACAGAGTACAACAGCAGCACCACATTCAGAATCTTCTTCACGACAGCTACACAGCATCAGGTGGCCCATCCTCTACTGTTGTGGCATTTTTCTCCCTCTTCCTCCTCAGCCACTGCAGCCAAATCATCTTCTTCACCACCAACCAAACATAGCACTGTCCCACAGTCACTTGGTTCGGCTTCATGTCTCTGGAGTCACTTAGAAGATGTAACTGTAACATCTTCTTATTCTGCCTCTTGTAACAGCCTCAGCATGAACCATTGTTGAAATGTACCTGGCAGATCCCAATATCAGCTGGAATGCTGATCCTTTGCAATACTGGAAATCCAAACAAAACATGTGGTCTGCTTTAGTAAACATTGCAATGAAGTACATGAATTGCCTTCCGACTAGCGTCTGTTCAGAACGATTGTTTAGTTCAGCTGGTAACGTCATTACTGACACACAATCCTGTTTGACACCAGAAAATGCTCAATGCCTCACATTTCTCAAAGTCAAAATTCCTCACTTTAATTTCAGATATGATGCCTGAATAAAACACGCACTGACTGTTCTGAACAGCAGGCCCTATGCACAAAACACTTTCAAGAATTTATGCTTGTGGTAAAAATCTTTTGTGAATATGGTCTACTACATGAGGTAGCGATTAATTGCAACAAGTCAGGTCAGGACGGACTAGGCCAGGCCATTGTTACTTGAATGATCACATGAGCAGCACAGAATAAAAAAATAATAACATCAGTGGGTTCAGAGTCCAGAACAAATACAGCAAGCAACTGTATTTCATGTCACAAACTTACTTGCTGGTACTTGGTACCACTCTTTGATCTGGAAGGTAGGGTACTGTTGTCTTCTACTACTACTACTACTACTATCACTTTTTGTCCTCACGAGTCACAACTGCTACTTATCACTTTTTGTCCTTATTCCAGTCCTCACTACTACTACTTGTCACTTTTTTTGCCCTAAGCAACTGTCTTGAATGTACCATTTTAATTTTTTTACAGTGCATGGCTTAGCAGATGCCTGAAACCCAGAAACTGAATACTCTTTGTATATTTCTCCCATCCCCCATATTTGGCTGCAAATACTTAACAGAAAAAATGCTACTAAGTTGAAAATTCATATAATTTCTTTATTGTTTGTGTGCGCATGGTATGCTAGGCTGGTTACATCTCACAGTAACTGGGCTTAGATTATTACTATATTTTATTTTTGATACTAAATTACTTGACAGTGGCTGGCAGCAACTGTGGAACTAGGAAGGATATAATTGTGTTGTGCTGTGTGTCAGGTTTTCAGGTGGCAGTGGCAAACTTTGTTTATGACTGCACTGCACTTGACCAGTGCAATGTGTGTCTGGCTGCCTGCCTGGGTGGTGATCACTATGTCTTTCATTTTTCTTCTTTAAGGATTCAGCATCCATTCCTCAGCATGTTGATCAGATTCAGTAGAAGTAGTCGTAGTATTAGAAAACATTACCACCTCTTGGACCACATAGTGTACCATATACCACAGTACACCGGGGCATGCAAAGCAGTTGCATCACATGGGCAGGTGGTGGGCTCTCTTAATGCTGCTCATTTGATCATTCATATCCATTTCTTTGACCTGTTCAGTTCTTACTGGAACATCCATCAAAATAATACCCACACAGTACCATTAATAAAAATATAAGCTGCCTGGCAGTGCCTGCAGTTCTTGGTGGTGTTATGATATAGGTATTTGCATCTGTCTGTCTGTCTGTCTGTCTCTCTCTCTCACTCACTCACTGTCTTTCCATTTCTCCCAGTACACTCATGTCATGGGCCCAAACAGGATATGCCACCATTATAAGACAGCCATGAAAGGGCTAGTAGTGATTGATTTCTTTTTTATTTAGCAGTTTTACTTAAATTTTTATACAAATAATCCATTAAATTATTTACTTTGATCCGACTTTGTCAAATGTGAGCGACTTTGGCCACTTTTATGCATTTTTTCAAATTTTTTCAACTATTGGTCAATAAATCAGAACTAATCAGATCTAATCAGAATAAATCAGAACTTCATCATGTTCCGGTTCTTATTTAATAAGGGTCAGAACTTTATTGAGTTTTCCCAGCCCTAGAGTGGACACAGATGCAAGGCACGAGCCAGAAGAGGGTACACAGAACAATTCCCAGGGCTTAGTATTAGGAATATGTCTGAGATAGTAGCTGAGATAAAGGAGAGTGAAGAAGATGATTGCAGGGGATCAGGACAAGGGGAGCTGGTTATGGGGGAAATAACAGAGTGACACAAGGACAGAAAAGGGCCCTAGGCAGTTAGGCCCTGTCTACACTAGGGGTTTTGTAATGTTACAGGTAGTCTGTAATGTTGCAAAACCTGTGAACACAGTTCACGTTCACACTGCAGCATGCTTTTACCATGCTCTGAACCAGTTTTAGAAACCGTACTCAAAACCTGATCAGAGCAGGTTTCGAGCATGGTTTCAGCTTAACACGGTTGCCTTAAACCATTTTAACAGTGGTGTGGATGCAAACCGTACTGTAAAGTAGTTTAAGGCAGCCTCCATGGGATGTTTTGGCAAATGTTGGCCTCCTGAAAGAAAAGGAGATAAATATACTTACATCCCCGTCCTCGCCATGGGATCCTGAATCGATCGGTGCTATTCTTAGCCCGATCGGTTAACATGCCCATTCCCGAGTATCCCGGCATGCATTGGGCACCTGCAATGCTTTGCAGGACTACCACAGGTATGCCTGGGAACTCCAACTGGCATCCTATTAAGTCGGCTGCTAGTGTGGATGGACGGACTACCGTTCTGAAAACCGTTACAGAAAACGGTTTTCAGAATGGTTTCTAAAAGCACTGATAGTGTGGACAGGGCTTTAGAGGTTATGGTGGACTCTTTAGTCAGGTTCATTGGTGGTACAGTTCACAAAGGTGACAGGAAGAATATGATGGTGAGCGGTTTCACAGGAGAACAAACAGGGATCTCGGATAATATGGTCAGCAGCCAGTGGTGATAGTTTACTTGGATACTAATGACACAGGTAGAAGAATGGACAAAGATATCAGGCAGAACTTCAGGGAACTGGGGGAGGTCCTTAAGATGAGGTGGTGTGAGGTAATCATTTTTAAGACCCTACCTGTGCTGAAGGCTGGTCCAGGAAGACAGAGGGCAATACAATTGACTAACACCTGGTTGCATAATTGAACCAATGATGATGGGTTTGCCTTCTTTAAGAACTGGGACAGCTTCTGGCACAGCAATAACTTCTAGAGGAGAGAGTAATTGCACCTAACTAGGAAAGAAGCATGGGTACTGGAAGAAACAATTACTCACTGTAGTAATGTTGCTTCTTCTTAAGGGATCCATCAATAGTATTCACAAAGTGCAATCAAGCCACAGGACTGATCTGATCCAGTGGTAGAACATATGCTAATTATGGAACTTTAGAATTAGAATGAAGTTCACATTCTACTCTGTGGTCTCGCTCCCCAGATCATCATAACATCAGATTAATTTCTAAAGCTATGGGGAGCTGTGACCACTAAACTAGCTAAATGACTACCAACAGAAAGCTTACATTGTCCTATTTTTTTAATAGTAGTCAATTCAAGGCAAAACAATAAGATCTATATGAAGAAACTTTGTAAGCAGTCCACTTAGCAACAATTATAAAGGCACTGTAACACGTAATGCTCAAACCAAAAGAAAAATAAATTCTTGTGTGAACCTATTTACAGGTTCTGGAAGGGCAGGCAGGGTAAGGCACTGTGAATACTAATGATGGAACCCTTACAAAGAAACACTATTACTATGATGAATATTTTATTTCTTTTAACCCCCAGCAATCCACCAGTATGTATTCACAAAGGGCAGACTCTATTACCTTGGGAGCCTGGGTCCAGAACCTATTTAGGGAAAAAAAGTCTACAAGACTGCAGTGCCAAAACTGGCATCTCTTCTGGACTGTACAGTATGTCCAGACAGTAATGGTTTGTGAAGGTGTGTACTGCTTTCCAGGTAGCTGCATTGCAAATGTCTTGCAGGAGATGCCCCTTGCTGCTACCACAGAGACAGAGATGCCTCTTGTAGAGTATGCTCTAAGGCCTTTGGGGTCAATTTGTGGGCTTTCTCATAAGAGAACTGTTATGCAGGGGACTGTCTACTGAGAGATGGTCCTCCTGGATACTGGTTTGCCTTTCCCTACTTCACCATAGGCAACAAACAGCTTAGTACTTCTGAATCTGATGTATTTTGTGTGGTCCAAGAAGTAACTTAGTGCTCTCTTTACGTCCAGGCAGTGGATTTTTTTTCCCCTGTACTAGACTGTACAGTAAGTAAACACAGGAAGGGCAATCATCAGGTTGAGGTGGAATTCTGATGCCACCATTTGGGAGGAATTTCTTGTTTGTCCTTAGGATACCTTACCCCTATGAAAGATTAGGTAGTTTGGATCTTTGCAGAGGAATTGGAGCTCACTCACCCTCCAAGCTGATGACATGGCGGCTAGGAATATTGTTTTCCAAGGGACATATTCTAGTGCAGCAGTGGCCATAGGCCCAAATAGAGCTTCCATCAATTGAGCAATGCACACATTTAAGACCCAGGGAGAGACAGGATCCTTCACAGGAGGATACACGTGATTAATGCCTTTAAAAACCCTTTTGAAAATGGGTTATGAGGCCATGGACTTTTCTTTACCATCTAATGTGTAAGCTGAGACTGCTGCCAAATGCACCTTCAGCGTTAAAGGCCTCATACCTTGGGACTGCAGGTGAACCAGAAGGTCCAAGACTGTGGGCAGACCTGCCAGCATAGGGATTATCTTCCATCCTGAAACATATTATAGTGCCCCAGAGTTGGGGGCACCACAGAAAAATAAAGAATAGAAAAGTGCCAGCTATAGGTGCCTTAGTGCAGCAATAAGGTGCCCACGAAATGCCCAGGTGTCCAGTTTAAAATGTCAACATCAAATCCTGTTACAAAGCCTGCCCAAAGTATTGTAAATAGCTTAGAAATAATGCACAAATTAAGACGTTATGCCATGCTGCAGCTGAAGATGGAATGCTAGATTGAGCTGATGGAATGCCCACTGTGTGGCACCTGCCATGCTTCCAGAATTAGAATACAGAGTGCTGCAGTTTGAAAAATAAGTTACTGTGGGAGAATTGTGGTGACTGTGGAGGAGTGAGGACACAAAAAGTGAGGAGGGATGAGAAGGGCTTGCCTGGAGGGCTGAAGCTGTCCCTGAGGGCTTTGCTGTGTGCCTCCCTGCCTCGTCACTGAAGAAACTGTACCTGCATGCTGTGTTTGGTCCACGGTGCTGGTTTGAGCCACTGGTGAGGTGAAAAGGCATCCCACTGTGTCCCCCGGAGGGCTTGGTGCCCCATTTTGTTGTTCTTAATTTTAAAAGTCAGTTTTGGTCCTTCGGTGGCGGCGATTGCACAGTCGCATCATTCGTGCTGCCCTAGGACCTTTCATGAGGTCCCCAGTCACCCTGCAACTGCCTGAAGCTCCCTCCCTCTCTAGACAGCACCTCCCACCTCCTGCCTGCATCCTCTGCTACCCGATGTTGTGGTGAGTCGGCGAAAGCACACGTCTACGTGCTGTTCATCCCAAAGTGAAGAAAAATTGTTATTTATTTTATTGTAAACAGTTTGCGCTAGGCGCAGGAGAAAATGGCAGAGCGCTGTGAAAGGGTGGGCCAGGGGCTCCAAATTTAAATAATTACAGCCATCTGGGTGTAGCGACGACCACATGGGAGGCGTCAGCCACAGAAAGACCTCAGAAGGGCATAAATATTTATGAAAGAGGCGTGGTTGGGTGAGTGATTGATGGTTTAGTCCAAGCCAGCCCAGCGATTTAAAGGGGCTGATTCCAGAGAAGCCCAGAGTGTTTAAAGGGGCTTATAAAGGGTGGCCCGATACTTAAGGGGGTCTTGTTCAGGAAGGGGCACAGCTGTCCACAGGGGCCCAAATGTTTATTTGAAAGAGGCTCACCCAGGAAAAGCCCAATGATCAGAAAGGGGCCCCAGTGTATTTGAAAAGGACTCAGTCCAGTAGGCCCACGATTTAAAAGGGCACAACTTAAGGGAGGTTCATAATTTAAAGCAGGTCCAGCGATCTTAAAGGGGCCGGGGTTACAGGGTGGCCCAGTGATCTTAAAGGGAACACACCAGGAAAAGGCCCAGCAATCTTAAAGAGGCCCAGACAAGGTCCAGAATCTTTTCACCATTGGTATCCAGATCAATCTTCTCCAAGGTACTCCAGAAGTCATCTTCAGTGCATCTTCGAAGCAGCAAGCAGCAGATCTTCAAGGAACCGTGACACAGTTGTTTGCAATGCCCTCCTATTTGTTCTCCTCTCTTCAATTTTCTCCAAAATACAGCCTGGCCTATTACAAAGGTACCATCCATTTTCTTGTTTTATCGTTCGTATCGAAGTTTTATCCAGATCCTCTGCTGCAGTATCATGTATCATCATCCTGTTTCTTATTTTACATAGTCCTTGGCTCATCCAGCCTTGGTGCCCAGAACCCCATTGTTGCCTCGACTGTGGAGCAGGACACATGGGGCATCAGGGTACAGCAGCCCTGACTGTGAGATGGGGTACACGTGGTGCAGCAGCCCTGCCCATGGAGGCAGGGAACATATCACTTTAGGGCCTAGTGCAGCACAGCAACCTTGACTGTGGAGACAGGAACAAGGGGCAACAGGTGCAGCTTCCCTAACTGTGAGGGCGGGGGAGATAGGGCAGCAGGATGCAGCAACGCCAATTGTTTGGGCAGGGAGCAGCAGAGTGCAGTAGTCCTGATTCTTTAGCCAGTGGATGGAGGCAGCAGGGTGCACAATCCATGACTGTGTGGAGAAGACAGTGGGTAGCAGGGTGCAGCAGTCTCAGATGTGAAGCAGGACTGTAGGGGCTTGTGGGCAGGGGACTGGTGGCAGTAGACTGCTGCTGCCTCAACTGTACGGGAGAGATGCAGTGCATCAGGATGCCACATACTGGTTCTAGTTGCACGTAGCATGATGTATTTTCACACAGAAACCACCAAAGAGCTTAAATTTGTGAGTTCTGACAGTACATGTGCTTGAAATACTGTAGCAGAGTGTGACAAGCACCTGTTTGTCAATGTGACATGAAAAAAATGTTCTTACATGATTGTATTTATGAAGGCTACATCAAAGATAAACTGCTCCTGTGAATGAACAAAATTTAGATTTTTTTTATATTCAATAAACAGCCCTGTGTTATATAGTTAGAAAAACAATTGAGGTTTGATTATAAAGAACAGAGCTGTGATACAGACAAGCTGATTTCTCACAGAAAAATATTTCCACTACTTCAATTCAGCATTGGAACTGAAATGATCAGCTTAATAATGGAAGAGAATTATATATTTTAAGCTGATCTATCGAAGCACAAACCAGAGACTGGGTTTGTAAGGAACATGGAGAGCTCAGCAAACCATAAACTCTACAGAGTGCTGCTCTGATTGGGAATCTAAAACAGCAAGCTACTCCAAAATGATGTCATCGCACTCTAAGTTTGACTGAGAGGACAGAAATAACTCCACTGTTTTCAGCCACTGTAGAGCAAGTTAACAAATGCTGATTTAAAGAAACCCACAAAACCAAACAGCATGAAAGTTTCAGGAAACACTAATCATGACACAAGGACTTGAATTTCAGCTTTTAAAGCTTTTATTAAAAATATGCAAAAACCGTTGCACATTATCTTTAAGGATCCTGTCCCTCCCTGCTTGTTCATGTAGCACATTGTTGGTATTGTCTGTTCAGATCTGGGAAGCCTGACCCTGGATCTGGGAGGAGAATGCTTGTATTGCTAGAAACACTGTCCTAAGCTCCAGGAGACTGATATGATCCTGGTCTCCTGTATATGCTAGGTGCCACTTAAAATGTGATCCTCTAGGTGGGCACCCCACCTTAGAAGTGAAGTATCTGTTGTGAATATACTTGTGGGGGATTGCTGGAGAATGGGACTATCCACTCTGAAGTTGCCTTCTTCCTCTCACCACTGTAGTAGTGTAGGACCAGATGGGATTCACCCTGAGTTCTAAACAAACTGGTGGATATAGTGACTGCTCCAGTGATGGACTTATTCAATTCCTCCCTCCAATCAGGATGTGTACCCCTGGACTGGAGGATGCACATGTTGTGCCACTCCAGAAGAGTGGACTGAGGGATGAACTGGGAAAATACAGACTGGTTAGTCTGACATCCGTTGTGGGGAAACTGATGGAGGCCATCCTGAAGGAAAGGATTGGTGGAGTTCCTGGAGACAAATGGCTTTCAAGATGAAAACCAACATGAGTTTGTCCAGGGGAGATCATGTCAGATCAACCTAGTTGAATTCTTCAACTGGGCAACAAGATGCCTGGATAATGGAAAGCTGGTTGATGTCCTGTACTTGAATTTCAGCAAGGCCTTTGATTCAGTCCTGCATGGAAGGCTATGTAAGCCGAGGTACCTAGGGGTTGGGGAAAATATGGTGGGCTGGATAGCAAATGGGCATAGCAACCAGCAGCAGAGGGTGGTGGGGGGGAGAGGCTTTGACTCACTGGAGGTCATCAGCAGGTCCCTCAGGGATCAGTATTGGGCCCAATCCTGTTCAGTGCATTCATTGCAGACATTGGGGAGGAAGGAAGGAGCAAGATGAGCCTATTTGCAGATGACTCTAAGTTGGGGGCAGTGGTAGACAGTGAGGAGGGTTGGTAGACACTTCAGGAGGATTTGGTCAGATTGGAAAGCTGGGCACACACTTGGCAGTTAGGGTTTAATGCTTGGAAGTGCAGCATACTACATCTTGGATTCAGGAACCCTGGATATAACTATCATCTTGGAGAGAAACAGTTGTTGACATCTAAGGGGGGGACAAGGACCTGGGGGTGATTATAGATGCCAGGATGAATAATTCAGAGCACTGCCAGACAGCTGCTGCTAAGGCAGATAAAATACTTGGGTGTATCTCTAGGGGAATAACATCAAGAAGAAGGAAGGTCATTTTGCCCCTGTATAACTCCTTGGTGAGGCCTCACTTGGAATATTGTAAACAGTTTTGGAGATCTTACTTAAATGTGACAGGAAACAGTTTTTACACCTTTAGATGCGCTCCAGTTGTTCTTTTATTGCCTACCCAGTATTCTGATATGTTTTGGACATTTTTTGTTAAATAATCTAATTTTGTTGCCTTTTTAGCTACCCTGACTGACCAATTCTGAAGGATTCCACAGTGGTTATCATATTTGCTACCCTTGTTTGTGGAAGAAAAGCCTTTCCTTGCAGGGTATCTAGCTCTGTACCTCTGAAGTCCAACAATTGAGCTGGCTTTGTTTGTGACCTCTGCAGGTTTGTCAGGAAGTCCAGTTTTTCCAGGGTGCTTTTCATTAACCAAATAGAGCACCTTACTTCCTGCTGTGTTTTTCCCCCGAGACCAGCCAATCATCCAACTAGTGAAAAAACACCACACCTTGCCTTCTTAGATGTGCAGCCACCACAGCAAAGCACTTTATGAAAATCCTTGGTGCTGAGGTGAGGCCGAAGGGAAGGGCTGTGAAATGGTATTGGCAGCTCCCTAGCCTGAACTGGAGGTACTTTCTATGAGTCTGTCTGACTGGGATGTGGAAGTAGGCATCTTTCAGATCCAGCGACCACAGCCAGTCTCCCACCTGTCAGGATAGTATCACTGAGCCCAGTGTAGCCATTTTGAATTTTTCCTTTTGACGTGTTTGTTAAGACACCTGGGGCCAGATATTCATAAGTTAATGTGTGTGCTGAGGGGTGTTTGCCAGCACTATCCAGGTTTTGTGCCCAGTTCATGAGGGTGGTCTATATTCAGAGACCCCTGTAGCACAGGCAAACCCGTTTATCATCTGAGCACTAACATAACACTATACTCATGCAAATGAGGTAGTCCCCCCTGCATATGGGTGCAGCAGCAATTTCAGAGGTCTAGGTCAGTGGTAAACAGCACCCAAAGGGGTACTATTTTTTGTTTTTTCTACCCTAGTCTTAACTCATTGTCTCCTAGCAGACACCTGTAGTTGTCAGTAAAATACACTGGTGTGTCCTGAGGACGCCTGCAAAAGTTGGCTACTGACTCCCAGTGTGTCCTTGCAACATCTGGAGAAGTCACTTATATATTTTAATATATAGTGTAACAGAATATAATATATATTTAACTGCATAGCCTCGTTGGAAAGATAATTTAATGCTGAACAACTTTGCCACTGATATTTCGTGTATATCATGTATACTTTAGGAGTTATTCACATTTGTTTATGGTATGGTGTGTATGGCTTATGTTGCCTGTTTTAGTGAAAAAAATATATATTTTTTGCTGTTTCAGCCAGCATAGAAAAAAAATTAAAAATTACTTATTATTATTTGCATACCACCATTGAAAGGTAATTTTGTGCTGAACAACTTTGCCACTGATATTTTGTATATATCATGTATACTTTAAGAGTTATTCTCATTTGTTTATGGTATGGTGTGTATGGCTTATGTTGCCCGGTTTAGTGAAAAAAATATTTTTTTTTGCTGTTTCAACCAGCACAGAAAAAAAACTAAATTAAATTTTATTATTTGCAAACCACCATTGGAAAGGCAATTTTATGCTGAATAACTTTGTCACTTATACTTTGTGTCTAGCACTTACAGTTTTTGAGCTATTAGGATTTGTTTGTGGCATGCTGACTATAGCTTGATTTTGCTTAGAAAGGCCCAGGATTTACTGTTAACAGCATACAGGAGACAAGTGGTGCAACTTCAGAGAGCTCCTGTGGAGGCAAGGAGTTAACTGGGCGCAAACCCTGGTGGCAGGACAGCTGCACTGTAATTGCCCTCACCTTACCCTTCAAACCCCTGTCCTGGTGAAACAAAGGATGCCCTGGTGTCTAGTGGCACCCCCCACCCATCCTCCAGTCCCTCCTTCTGATCTGTGACAGTGATGCACTGGTGTCCAATGGTCCCCTCCGACACACACTGTGATCACCCATTTTGGTCCATGTCAATATTGCCCTGTTGTCTAGTGGTACCCTCCACCCTCCAATCCTCCATTCTGGTTTATCTCAATGTTGCCTGTTGTCAAGCCCTGGTGCTGCCAGACAGTAGCCTGACCATGGGGTGCCCAATCCCCAGTGCTGGGATATCCCTTGAAAAAAAGAAAATCTGTCAATTATTTTTTAACCCTGTAACAAAGAAAATGGTCCCTTGACAATCAGACCCCCCACACACACCCCACACAACCCACTTCCATCTCCCACTCAGCATCCACCATCCCCCACCCTTCACACATCTCACTTACCTGAAGATGTTCCATGGCGTAGACCCACTTTCTGATCAAAGACACGTCTTGCTATTGGAACTAGCGACGGCATCATGAGAAAATCAGGTAAATGTGGTTTAATGTATTTCAACAAGTTTTGAACTTTTATTTATAACTTTGTCACTTCTGAATATTTTTACACCAAATTTTCAACATGGCCTTTTTGGGAACCCACTTCATGACCAATGAATGATGGACTTGTCATAGCATCTAAGGTATCTTAAACATTAGAAAGAGGGATAGGGCAGACTGGATGGGTCACAATGCCCTTATCTGCTGACAACATCTATGTATCTATGTAATTATACAAATTTGACTCAAAATGTGATTTTATGGTCGCTGTGCAAAATCACCTTTCAGTTAGGATTTGGAAAGTTTCAATAGCCTTGTTCATGAGGTGGAGACATAAGAAGGCTATGTTGAAAATTTGGGGTCAAAATATTTAAATATGACAAAATTATGAGTGTACATAGAACATTTTCTATGCTTGCTAATAATTTTGTTAATTTTCAAGCTTGCTAAGAACTTCAGTCATTTTCAATATTTTGACCCCAGGGGCCAGATATTCAAAACTTAACCCCAGGGCAAAATTAGCACTGCATGACATGCTAAATTAGCCCAGAACCATTTGCATGCTATATTGAAAGGAATAGCCCTGGGGCTAAAGTAGCTGAATATAGTGTGCAAATGAAGCCGTGCAAACAGAGTTGGGAGTGCAGTGCAAAAATAGCCCAGCAAATAAGTCAGATCAGAATATAGTATTCGGGAAGTGCAAACCACAGCAGCAGCCCAGTGCACATAGATGTGGAGGAAGGTAAAGGTGAGCTATGCGGCCAATGTGTGTGCTAATAAAGAAGTGGATTCACTAAAGCTGCAAAGAACAGTGCAGGTCAAATACTGCAGAATGGTTCTATGGTTTGGATCAGTTTGTGCAGTGCAAACACATTTATGCAGTGCTTGCACAACACTAACATGCTTGCCCATCAATAAGACGTTTACCTGGTGCAAAAATTTGCTATATTCAAAAGTGATATGCAAATGAGCCTACTTTGCCAGTCTGTGGGCAGACATCCATATTAGCATCTCATTATGGCCTGATCTGCATGTAGATTGCCCAGTGCTATTGCAGATTCCGACAGCTACACCTGTATGTCAGTCTGGAAGTACAGGGGCAGGCCAGCTCTGCTCACAGCTCCACCTGTATGTCAGTCTGGAAGAGCATGGCGGTAGCTGTAGGTTACGGTTGTACACAGCTGCAGAGATCATTGTGCCCTAGGGAACTATGTAGTACAGGCACAGGTGGTGGTGGTGCTGCATGCAATAGTCAGACTGCAGTCCCTGCTACACTACACAGCAGACACTACAGTAACAAGGTGGCTGGTAGTGTGTGAGATACACAGCAATGCCTATGGTGTGTCAGGCATCATTGACTGCTGCACTCCACACAGCAACATGCACAGCTGACAGGTGTATTCTGACTGTGGACACCACAGTCCTACTGTCCTGTGACCCACATATGCTGTGCCAGTGGCATGGGATTCACACATTAACATGCATATGGTTGGCTGTGTGTGATGGGTAGCCTGGACAGGTGTGCCGTATATGCCCCTGGGGGGCAGACACATGCCATCATACAGGCACACTGATGTGATGGGCATTCCCGTCACTGGCACATGTGTACTGTGTGGATGGTCCCATCCATGTGGCAGCACCTACTATGTGGTGCAGTGTTGCCACCTGTACACCCTCCCCTCAGTACCCTGCATTCCCCCTGTGCTGCATGTGTGTGCTGGATTGTGGTGGTGCACCACTATGGGTGGTCTGGACATGTGTGCAGCATGTCTCTTCCACGGCACATGGAGTGGCCCAGGGTGGCAGCCTGCCCTCCCTGCCTCCTCATTGGCTGCAGTCATCAGGTGCACCATGATGCTGTTGTTACGTATGGCCATGTTGCCTATTGCTGCTCTGTCCATGCCCCCATCCTTGTTTTGCCCAGAGTTAAGACTACCTTTTTCTGGGCAGTAATTTGCACCATGCAAAGTGTTGTGCAAAGTCACGCAAACACACTTTGCACAGTGCTAACGCACCGAATATAGCATAGCGCCTGTATTCATGTGTACGCCCCTTCTCTTTGCATGGTGCATACATTATAATTTTACCCATTGCTAATGCAGTTTGCCTGTGATAGCTAGTCTTTTGAATGTAGGGGACCCACGCAAACCCAGCACAAATGGTTTGCACCCAGCACAAATGGTTTGCACCCAGCACAAAGTTTTGAATATCCTGCCCAGCACAGCCATTTTTTCACACCGCCTCATGACTGTAACAGCTGCTCATTTTCAAATCCTAGCCAAATTGTGTTTCAGCACCTGTGGCACGGAATAATATTTTAGTAGGGATTTGAAAATTTTCACCTACCAGCTTCATGAGGTGGAACAATAACAAAGCTATGCTGAAAATGTAGCGTACAAATATTTTGAAATGCCCAGATTATGAGTGAACATTGCAATATTTCTACATTCACTCATAACTTTGCAAATTATTAGTATTTTAACTCCAAACACTCAACATAAGTCATTTTTCTACACCACCTCATAAACATGACAGGTGTTGTTTTTTAAATCCTGGATGAGAAGTGTTTTCATGAATAATGTTTCGGACAATGTACTATAAATGACACATGTCATGTTTATAAGGGGAGTCATAAAATGTTTATTTTGAAAATTGGGGGTCAAAATAAAAAAAGAATTATAACTATTAAGAAACTTTGTGTGTAATGACAGTCTTCACCCCAGCAGGTATGCTTTGTGATCCTACGCTGGTGAACTGAGTTTGGTGGTGAGTGTTAACTTGGTAAAGTCATTTCAAATGACTTTTGCCACAGTGCTAGGCTGAGCAAAAGGGATCAAGCATATTGATAGTGGCAGAGAATGATCACCCTATCAGGCAAAAGACTTATAGATAACCAGAGCAGTTAAGAGCAGATGTGGTTAAGGAAATACAAAAAATGAAAGAGTTGGGTATCACTGAAGAATCAAGAAGTGCTTGATCATCACCAATGGTGACTGTAGACAAAAAAGAATGGGGTGTAAGAATCTGCCCTGATTTTAGGAAACGTAATCAAATGTCTGTATTTGACAGCTATCCTATGCCCAGGATAGATGATCTAGTGGCCAGATTAAGAAGTGTCAAGTACATTAGTACCCTCAATCTCATAAAGGGTTACCGTAAAATTCCCCAAGCTAAAGAATCCAGAGACGAAACACATTTTCCACTGCAGTTGGATACTGTCAGTTCACTGTCATGCCATTTGGTTTACATGAGGCATCCATTACATTCTAGCAGTACATGAATGCACAGTAATTCTAGCCCCTCACAATGGTTATTGTGCTGCTTACATGATGATGTCATGGTGTACAGTCCAGACTGGAAAAGCCACCTGGAACACCTATAAGCAGTTATCCAATCTATCAAAAAAGGTACATCTGGGATGGGGGGGGTGCCGTGGAGCCCAAGCAAAATGGTAGGTTAAGCTTTAAGCTCTTCACTACTTTATATCAAAGTGCTGAAAATTTCTAGTTTATTGATATTTTCACCGGGGGAAAATATACTGAAGGTTGTCTGAACTGTTAAGTATTGCAATGGGAAAATCTCAGGGGGAAAAAGCAGTCACAGGAGGGGGTTCTACACAAAAGTGCTCCTGTGCCTCTGACCATGTGGTCGGCCCCTGGCCATGCAGCTGCTGCAACCAAAGAAACAGAAGTGAAGATGCTCCAAATGGTGGGTGCTAACCTGAACACATTAATAAAATCAGTGGCAGGACTTTCAGATAAATTTGACACACTCACTAATCATGTGCCCATTTTAGAGACATCAATGGAAGTCAACCAAATCACCACCTTGGATGACACTAAGAGACTGGAGTCAACCATAGGGGCTGCAGCAAACATTGTGAAGGAGAATCATCATCTCCATACCGGGCTTGAAATATTAGAAAACCAGGCTAGATCTGCTCACATTTGGCTTATCGGCATGCCGGAAGGGTGTGAGGGTGATCATCTTATTCTCTTCCTCATCGAATGATTTCAGCAGCAGTTCAGGGATGAGATTTTGACCATGCCGATCAGCATGCAGAAAGCCTACCATGTAAAACCGAGAGGCAGGCTGGACAATTCAGAAGATCCATGGGCAATTGTTTTGGTTACTGATGGTGTGGGTACAAGAGAACATGTGCTGGCCTTAGCAAGAAGAAAGAAAACACAGTTTCAAGGTGGGACCTCAATCAAGATTTTGCCTGATTGGAGTTATGCAAAATGACAGAGGAAGAAGAGATTCGACGGGGTCCGTGACATTTTATGGTAAATGGACATATTTCATGGGATGCTATTTCCAGCTATACTGAGGATCATGTATGACAGCAAGGTATTTCTGTTCAATGACCCCTCTGCTGTGCTTAAATGGGCACAGAAACATGGGTGAGACCCTTGGTCTCCAAGGAGTTGGAGGTACGGAGCTCCGATGAAGAGACTTGATTTTTCACATTTCTATGTATTTCTGCTTTAATACAGGGAGATATTAAAACTCTTCATGCAATGTACAATTTTCACATTTGAAAGATGGATTGAAAGAGACTGACTTTTTATTTAAGCTTGATCGGTCTCTTACCCCATTGCTAATAGTTCAATTTACAATTTGCGGCAGGTTTATGATTGAATCCGGTGTTATAGCAGTTTTGCTAAGTGTGTATGAAATAATCTTGTTAATAAATTTAGTGCTTAAGGCTGATCTAATTAAACACTTAAAGTGTGATACTTTGAATAGCATGGCAATAATATATGTTCTCCCCCGGTACTAAGACTAGGATTTTGGATTGCTTCATTTTATACTTTTGGACTAACTGCCTTGCTGCTCATGGACTCCTATTTACAGCTGTTTAAATGTCTTTGACTATTGTAAATTTACCTATTTCTGAATACCCCGTATGATGTATCTAATAGATATGGAACGTTTCTATTGATTAATTAAGAGGAGTGGCACCCTCAGCTGTTTTCCTAAATATCTTTCATTTTGTGAGCTGTATGTGATTTGCTAAACCTATGAACATATAGTTTAAAAAAATACTGTACTTCTTGTACTTTCCTATTTTACGTGTGCTGATAAAAATTAATAAAAATTAAAATTATAAGAAAAGGGTTGATCAACCATTAATCCTGCCAAGTGCACATTACACATGCAGGAAACCAGATAGTCGGATTATATTTTGGGAAATGGGAAAGTAAAGCCAGAGATTTCCCAGATAGAAGCTGTAGCTAACAGTCCTGTCCCTACAACAAAAAAAATGTCAATTCATTTTAGGTCTGGTTGGTTACTACCAAGATGTGTTCCCAACTTTGCTCAGTTAGCTACTCCCCTCACTGAACACACAAAAAACGGTACCTGAATAATGTGAAATGCTCCCCAGAGAGTAATGAGGCTTTTCAGGCTATCAAGGTTGTATTATGTTTAGCCCCTATTTTAAGAAATCCAGACAGATGCAGCAGAAGTAGGACTAGGAGAAGTCCTGAATCGGAACATAGATGGGAAGGAAAAATCACATTTTGTATATCAGTAGGAAACTGCCTGATAGATAGAAAAAGTACTCCACTATTGAAAAAGAATGCCTTGCTGTGAAATGGGCAGTTGAGTCCCATAAGTTCTTTCTACTAGGTGCTGACTATGTTTATAACAGATCATAATCCTCTCTGTTGGCCTAGTCAAATGAAGGATACAAATTCCAGAATCACAAGGTGGTACCTGGCACTATAACCATTTAAATTCAAAGTGATGCACAAATCCAGAAAAGAGAATGTCGGTGCTGATTTTCTATAAAGATATGGTTCAGGAATTCAGAATTCAGAAGAATGAAAAAAATGTGTGTGCTTAACTGAAATATTTGCTGTAAAAGGTGTTATGAAAAAAGGGATACTGCATATGCAAAGAACTGTAAATATAAGGTAATGTTAAAAGAAAAATAATAGAAGGTTTTGGAAACCTGTTTAAAAAAAGCAGTTTCCCTCTTAAAGAGGGGTGCGTATGATAAGGTTGGGTAAGACCCTGTCCCATTTGTTATGTAGAGAGAGTTAAAAACAAGGATCTATTTTGTCCTCTCCTATTCTGTCACTTGCCTATCTGATTGCACAATCAAGTTTTTCTTGTGGCACCTTGGAACTGGCCACTCCAATGGTCCTACTATTTCTCCCTGTTATCTCCCATCCTTTACTTGTCGTTTCTATTCTTTCTTTCTCCCCATGCTTCTCTGTAGTTCAAAAATATATGTGAATCCTTTATGAGAAACAGTGATCACTTCATTTTTCATTTATTTTATTTATTATTTGGTAACCAGGTAAAGGCACTGGACCAAAGGTCCCTTTTCAGGCCCAACCTGGACAAAAAAACATACAAAAATACACAAATACAATCAACAGCAATACAAAACCAAAAAATACAAATTACAAATTGCAGTTACAAACAGATTTGTGTAATAAATAACTTTTTAACCTTTGTTTAAAAGTTAAAACAGAGGGAGGTTTGCAAATATAACACTGTTTATTGACTTGGTGTCATGTACTGTATATTGCTTCCTTGATTTTTCTTGTTAAGTACTGTTATAATGACTGGGTAATTTAAGGTCGTCTGTACTGCATCCAGTTGACTTGAAGGTTTTAATGCATTTTATATATAATAGTAGATAGCAGCACTCAGGGGGTGTACTGGTTGGGCTTGTATTGTTCTGTTTTATCTTTATGTATTAGTTTGCTCTCCATTTTGCTGTTTGATGTTTGTTTGTATTGTTTGTATCTCTTTCTTGTATACTATTTTGGAAAATCAATAAAGTATATTAAATTTAAAAAAGTTACATTTGCTGCACATGCTCAGTAACAAACACAAGCATTCTAAAGAGTAACTGTTTTCGAGAAACCATCTTGTGATGGTTTCTTACAGCCAGGCGCATGGTGCCCTAATGATTTTATTTAATGTAATGCACCATGCTGCCATTCTCTGGGGGTGGGGCCATATCAGCATGCTCGTAAGTACGTGTTGACACAGCAATGCCCACTGAGAAGACTCCCTTCCTGTTGCTGTGGATACCATTGTAGTCTGCTTGTAGACAGGCAGTCTGATCTTATTTCAATTTAAATTCTCCTTTCTTTACTTTGGAGTGACAGTGGTTTCTTTTATCACTCCTCCCCTCCATGGTGATTAGAGACAAGCAGTGGGTGCCCAAACCACCACCAGTATCCTACTCACAACCACTGGTTCACTGTGTGGAGATATAAAGTGCTTGTATGAGTCACTGAATGCTTGATGCCACTGAATGTTTGATGTAACATATGGTTTTGGCCTTGCTCATTCCCACCCTTGGAAGAGCCAAGAAAGAAATGAAGGCCGTGAGGGTGAGAAGAGTGCCAGAGAAGGAGGAGGAGGGGAGGATGGAGAAGTGATGGCTAAGCACCAGTGGCTGGTTGTGTAGGTTTTTTGTAGGAGGGTATCCCCACCCACTGAACCATAGCTGGACCCTCCAATTCACTGTGCGGGGATATAAAGAGCTTGTATGAGTCACTGAGTGCTTGATATCACTGAATGCTTGATGTAACACATGGTTTTGGCCTTGCTCATTCCCATCTTTGGAAGAGCCGTGGAAGAAATGAAGGCCCAAAAAGAAGTTTGTAAACCACCTCCTCCAACTCATGGAGAGTGTACCTGGTGGCACTCAGGAGAGGAAAAATACCCTTTACCAGAGAAAACCTCTGAGGAACCATGGCCGCCAGGCTGCTCTTCCTCTAGGAATGCTAAGAGGAGACGGAACAAAAAGCTGAATGCAACTCATGCACAGGATTGGGGATGTAGGTTTCGAAACATGATAAAGCCCATCTTCCCAGTTGTTTAATGATATGGGCTGGCATGTTCTTCCTGGAGGCAGATGTTAAGGCTCCTATGTGGAAGAAGTATCCAGAAAAGGATGCTGGGTTGTATCCTAGGCACTGGAGAAGAAGTCAGACCGAGTCCATGAATTCCTTAGTGGTTAGTGGAGTATAGTTTGAGGTAGGTAGCAATGGAGCTGATGGTGAGGACCATTTGAGAAGTTGGAGTAATTGATCTAACTTGGCAATAGGGCACCAAGCATTGGAAGTAGGAAAGTAAGTGATGTCGACTCCTTTCTTGAGTCTGTCCATTTTGGAGGAAGGTAGGTGAAGGATGTAGTTGTTGTTATGCTTGCATAGGCGTTTCATCATGAGAAATGTAGAAGCACTCAGGTCTTCTTTTCACTCCTTTGATGGTGTTTCTTTCGTTGTCTCCCCCTCCTTCAAGGTGGAACTTCAAGGTTTAACTAATATTTTATTTTGTAGGCTAACCTGAACTTTACCAACTAAATACCTACAAGAAAAGTAAACTGGTTTGTAAGTCCTAAGTATCTGCTGCCAAGTTGGGGGTGGGTTGGGGTGTTTTTTATTTATTTATTTTTTTTCAGTAGATACTGCCATATACAAACGCTGGCTTCCACTTTTTGATAATGTTTGTTTGTTTGGTTGGTTTTGTATTAGGTGTGTGGAATTTAAAAAAATAAAGTTATTTGCAAAAAGAAATGCAGAAGCAGATGGAGAAGGAACTGTGAATTCTCCTGGCTGGAGGAATCTGTAAAAGGCCAGACATATGGCAGCAGATAAGACGGTAGTAGAGAAGACATCTAGTGGGTTAGTTTGTAGTAGGTTGAATAGCTGTCTGAAAATCAGGTCATCAGTGGGTTGATGGGTTGGAGGCTTTCTGATCGTTGGCTTGAGAATGCCTGCCAGGAGCAGTTTTCCAGCTGGGTTAGAGATGATGGAGTCTGAAACTGGGTTTGACTGTAGGAGGAAAAACTGGATACCAGACAAGTATTGCTGGATGGTGCTGTGTGTTAATCTCCGAGATGTATGGCAATAAGTGATGAAGGCTAGAATGGTTCAAATAGATATGGGTATCATTGGTGTCGCTGTCATGGCACAAAACATGGTGTGTTTCTTCCAGGCTGTGGAATATGCGAATTGATTATTAGCTGATAAGGCAGACCAAATGGCTTAGCCATGCATAGGTAGTCTGTTAATGCATTATGAGATCCCAAAACTGGGGAGCTGGAGTAGCAGTTGGATCCGCAGATGGCTGAAGGAGCTTGAAGTCCTGCAAATGAAAACGAGGAAGATGTTCTGCAGCAGTATTGAGGAGCCCTGGAATATGGAAGCAATGTATTGAGAAATCATGTATCAAGGAAAGCCACATCAGTCTTCACAGGAACAGCATAACAGAATGGGATGATGATCTGCCTTTCTTGATTATGTCTACAGTCACTTGATTGTCTGAAAATACTGAGACGGTCCGTAGGAACATAGATGACCCCATTCAGAAGCAGCAGCCACTACTGGATAGATTTCAAACAAAGGTGAAGTGATTGCAAAATAGGGAAGTTGGAAGATATTAGGAGGTCAAGAAGTGGAAATCCAGGATGTTTTGTATATTGCGGCGAACCCAAAAGCTGGCAAGGCATCGGTATAAATCTGAGGAGACGGGCTAGGAGAGACATCCTTGTTAAACATGGAACAGCCATTCCACTGTTCCAGGAAAAGGGTCCACATGGACAAATTAGATTTTGCTGAGGCAGTGAGGGTGATATGAAGATGCAGTGCAGGAACAGAAGAGACCAGTTCGACCAAGTACGAGATAAATGAGCACCCTGGGGGATTATGCACATGGCACAATTGAGATAACCCAGCAAGGAGAGCAGTTTGTGCTTTATGTAGGATGACTTGGCAGAAAATAATAGAACCAAGGCCTGGACAAGTACAAATTTGTCTCAGGGCAGTCTGGCTTCCATGCAAGCCGAGTCGAATACAATACCAAGAAACTCCAGAGTGGTAGATGGACCCACGGTCTTCTCAAATGAGATAGGAACTGTGAGGTCATGAAAAATCTCTAGTAGAGAAGAGAGGGCCACAGCAGGAGAAACTGATGGCAGTTCGATAAGGAGGAGTCATCGAGCAGGTGGATGACAGAAGAGATGTGACAGTAACTTGAGTAATAACCAGCATAAGGTGTCTGAGCAGAGGTCGAATGGTTTAGGACTGCTGCTGCACCCTAAAGTCACCCGAAATGTGAAGTAATAGGAGTCATCCCACTTAATACCATACAGGTGCCACAAAGAGAAATGGATAGGGAGAAGCTTGAAAGCATCTGATATATCAGCCGTAGCCAGTCAAGAGCCTTTGCTAAGCCACTTGATAGTAGCGATGGTATCATCAATATGAGCGTAGCTTAAGGAAAAGTCAGCGGAGGGTATAAGGAAATTAATGCTGGGAATTAAAGAGGTGTGGGGAGCAGACAGGTCGAATATGAGCCTCTTCTTTCCTGAGAACTTTCGTGTAGTGACTCCAATGAGACTGACACGAAAGACGGGAAAAGGAGATTGCTTGAATGGTCCTATGAGAAATCCTTTGTCAAGTTCCTTCTGAAGTAGCTGCCGGACCACATCAGGCTCACATAAGGCAGTGAGTAAATTCCTGCATTCATAAGATTCCACAGCGAGAACAGAGATGCCGGTATGAAAGCCCTCTGAGAAACGGGAGATGAGAAAGCTGACCAGGAATTGTGATGGATGGATGGAGAGCAAGTGTGTCAGTGCCCCAGCGTTGATGGGTGTAGACGGATGCTGTGATTGTCAGGGCTTGAGCCACAGCCTGGGGCAGATGGATCTGGAATGTGCCTCCCCGCAATGACTGCAAATGTGCAAGTTACGGCAGCCGTACAGATTGTATCCTGAAGCATTGAAGTTATTGCATACAGGCCGACCCTCAATGAAAGTGATGGGGCAGCCTAGCATGTCATGAAAGGAACATGGTAATGCTGCTGGATTATGGATGGTGCATGTAATGGAGGGAGTGGCTGATGACAAGGAATGAGTGGATGAGGTATCAGGCACCATCAAGGGGCATAAGGTAGATGAATGCTAGAAGGAGCAGCACAGTTGGCCGATTAACGCTTGCTGTCCTGTGAAGTGGTGGCAGAACAGTTCATTATCAAGAGTCCCCCAGTTTAGTCATATGTTAAAGTGAGCAAGGGCGGCAGCGGCCTTGGCAGAGAATGCTTTATGATAGTCAAAAAAGTGCGTACCACCGTAGCGCACACTTAGGTTAACTACCAGGTACAAGTGGGCATCCAGCTCTTCACGGCATGAAGGAAAAGTGGGGCATAGAATATCCCTGTAGAGGCTGAAGGCTGAGATGAACTCTGGAATGGTCAGTTTTTGGGTTAATCTAGGGTCCTTGGATTTCAGAAAACAGAGACATCACCGCATGAGATAATTCTATTTTCATTGGAGTCATGACAGGATATGAGTAACCATATAAGATTAACATCCTTCCAGTCAATGATGTCCTTGTGGAGATGACTAGGAACTAGATGAACAGGTGATATGGCAGGCAAGGCTGATCTCTGGGATTGTGTACCTGAACTGGAAGAAGGAACCATCGGAGCCAGAGCAGCCAGGGAAGGAAGACCCTGGTTGACGTTGATTTTTGGAGGAGCTTGATGTACAATAAGTGGAATAGGCTGTGACATGGGGATGGCTAGTGGAGCCAGTTGCTCATTGGGAAGAGCAGGCTGTCTGTTCCCCAGGACAGTAAGTCGAGATTGTATGTCAAACATGGAATTGGCGAGCTGGGTGATGAGATCCTTGATTTCGGTGAGAGCGCCAGGTTCTGGGTGTGAAGGTGGAGTCAATTAATCAGGAACCCTTCAGTATCCTGCCTCAATGAGTAAACTGTAGGCAAGACAAGGCAAAATTTATTTAAAAGGCGCCCAATCCCGGAGGCTCTGTGTGCCACACAAATGAATAGACACATACACAAAAACATATCCATGAATGATCAAGGAATAAAAAACATATAAATAATCAGCTCTACATGATAAAATGTTCCACAAATAGTAGGCTAAAAATCAGATTGCCAGCTACTATAATCTTATCTGTAGACCAACAGCTTAATCTGTAATGGCCTGGGTGAATAGAAGGGCCTTAAGGCAGGCCTTGAATATCTCCAGAGTAGGGGCCCCCCCAACCCCAAGATGCAGCGAATTCCACAAGACAGGGGTGACGACACTAAAGGTCCTGTCACCAGCTGATTTCAACTTCATCCTGGCAATCACCAGGGGCTCCCACAAGAGGATCAGAGGGAGCAGACCAAGAGAGCCGGTGCAAGAAGGTCTAACAGGTAACCAGGGCCCTGGACATGTAGGGCATTATAAGTGAGAAGATCCATCTTAAAGAGGGTCCTCCACCTGACCATCAGCCAGTGCAGCTCATGCAGCACCAGTGTGATATGGCAACATTTTGGCTGACCAGTAAGTAAACGGGCAGCTGCATTCTGCATTAGCTGCAACCTGCAGAGAGAGATCCTCCCATGACCTCGAGGTAGAGCACATTACAGTAGTCAAGCCTTGATGTAACTAAGGAATGCATCAAAGTGGAAAGGTCCAGAGGTGGAACAAGGGGCTTTATCCTGGCAACATTTCTGAGATGAAAAAAGCAGGAGTGGATGGTGGAAGATACCTGCATTTCCATCGTCAAACTCCTATCCAGAATGACACCAAGATTACACACCCTAGAGGAGGCCTTCAATGGAACAGATCCCAGAACAAGTCCAGTCTCTGATCCAGAGACCATCCTGTCATGCACTATGTTTGACTCCACTATCAATACCTCCATCTTATCGGGGTTCACTCGCAACAAGCTAGAGGCCATCCAGTCATTGATCTCTGCAAGACAGCTGTTTAGCACATCTACTGTGTTGGATGTTCCTGGGGTGAAGGATAAGTATAACTGGGTATCATCAGCATAGCAATGAAAACTCAAACCATACTTCCTAATGATCCCTTCCAGGGGTAGCATATACACTGCGAACAACACTGGGTCTAAAACTGAACCCTGAGGTACTCCACAAGATAGGGGCTAAGGGTGGAGGAGAAATTCCCCATCACAACCCATTGCCTCCTGTTGGTTAAAAAGGGCTCAAACCAGCAGATGACAGTGCCAGCAAGTCCGCAGAGTTCCCTAAGGCGGTCAAGCAACACACAGTGGTCCACAGTGTTAAATGCTGAGGAGAGATCAAGGAAAACAAGGACTGTCTTTTCTCCTCAATCTTTAGCCATGAGGTCATCATTCTGCACCTAAACAAGCGTGGTGTCTGTGCTATACCTTGCCCAAAACCCTGACTGGAAGTGTTCATATAACTCATGGGTCATGTGCTCCCCCAACTGAAGCACCACTACCTTCTCCACGATCTTCGCCAAAAAGGGAAAGTTGGAGATAAGGCTGTAATTTGCCCTAACCTCCAGGTCCAGAGATGGTTTCTTCAAGAGTGGTCTCACCAATGCCTCCTTCAAGGCATCAGGAAAGACCCCCTCAGATAAGGAACACCAGACAATCAGAGCAAACACCGGGCCAATGGCGTCAATGCATCTCATCAAGAAATGTGTAGGCACTGGGTCCAGTTCACAAAAAGTGTGCTTCAGACTGGTCACCACCCCGATGACCTCACTTACTTCCACTGGTCTAAACTCCTCCCAACCAGGCAGAGTGCTTTCAGAGCACTTCTGGTGACCACTCCCTGCCGGATACTGGACACTCTGTCCAAGAAGAACCGAGCAAACTCTTTGCATTCAGTGTTAGAAAAAACCTTCTTCAGCTGCAAACAGGCTGGACGAAGTAGTCTGTCAACAGTCCAAAAATGTACAGCTGGTCGGTTTTTCCCAGAAACAATCTTCCTGAACAGGAACACTGCCTTCTTATGGTTGATTGCCCCCTGGTATGCATTATAATGCACATGCATGGCCAGTTTGTCCTCCTCCAGGTTGGACTTCCTCCAGCAGCATTCCAACCTCTGACCCTTTCTCTTCATCTCCCTGAGGTCTCCATCAAACCATAGGGACCTCAGGTAGGAAGATTTGGGTCATACACAGACAGGTGTGAGGGAGACAATGATGTTGGATAGAACTCTATTATAAGAGCCCACCACGGCACCAATGCCTCTGACACATACATTACCTACACTAGATAGATCGGCTGCCACCAAAAAGTCCTCCAGGGTCAGTCCCGGTAAAGGGTGACAGCTCATCATCTCTGTAGGGGGAGGTCATCCGGTTGGAGCCCCAAACATGAACCATGCAGTGATCGGACCATACCACCTGATCAATCTTGAGATCATTTATCTCAAGCCCCAGTGAGAACACCAGGTCCAAGGCATGCCCGCCCTGGTGTGTCATGGCAGAAACATCTTGCAGCAGGCCCGGCGATGACATAGTCTGGAGGAGGTTATGACCAAGCCAGGAAGATTTGTCATGGGCTCAAACATTGAAATTCCCCAAGACAATACATCTGGGGGCTTCCAATGTTTCACTGATGATGAATTTGGCAACCTCCTGCAGGAAATTCTCCACCGCCCCGGGGGGGGGGCTACAAATAAGGAGAATCCTGCAGCCTGTGCCTGAACCCCCACGAATGGCCACACATTCAAAAGAACCTGGGGCTCTCACTGGGTGCACGGTGAAGCCCAAGTCGGATCTAAAACAGATGGCTACCCCGCCACCCCTACATTCCTCTCTGGGGCAGGGCACCAAGGTATACCGAGGGGGGATGGCAGCCTCAAAGACTGGGCCAGCATCATCCCCAATCCAGGTCTCCATGATGCAAGCCAGATCAACTGAGGAAATCAAGTCCGCAATAATCGCAGTCTTGTTCCTGATCGATCTGGCATTGCATAGCACTGCCCTCAGGGGACTGGTGGGTAAAACAGCCCCTCGGGTTACCTGGCCACTCGGTCTGGTGGATTCCCTGGGGACAGGCACCAAACACGTCTGGCCTCTCTCTTGTGCCTGTCATAATCCAGGGTGCTTTCTGGACCCAACAATCTCTATCCTACCAACCCCTGCCGTGCACTGAGCACCCCACCACCCAAGATCACCCCAACCCCTCCAAATCCCCACCTCCCAGCAGCATCTTACAATAGTATTAGAGACCAGGAGGCAGGTGAAGAGCTGTAAGTCAAGCAGAAGAGATGCCTTGTACACTGTCATGGCCCTCCCCGGCCCTCCCAGACAGCCCTGACACATCAACAGTTTAAGGTGTATAAAGAAAAAGGAAAAGAGATTCCAACCCAACCTAACCCAAACAAAAGAAACTAGACTGAAGACTTCCCACTTCTTCAGATAGTTAGTTAAAAGGTAATCTAGGTACTACCTCTCACATAGAACGAGATAATAAAAGTGTTTATCGACCTCAAAATATATAACTAAAAATAAAATAATCCCTAATACCATGTCTATCCCCTAAGTTCAAAGTACAACATCAAAGTAACAGCAGCTCCATTTAAACCTACTAATATACAGGTCAGCAATAATGTTTGCTTCTACACTGTAAGGTTAAACTGTCCCATACAATGTCCAGATGTCCAGCTAAAAAGAAAATTTACTACAATTTAATTATAATGCATAAAGAGCAATGGAAAGATGGAGATGTTGGAGACCTCACCACCTACCTCAACCAAGTAAACAGTCATACAGTGAAGCACTCTCACTGTTTCAATTTTCAAAGGTTCAATAGAGTAAAATCGAATGGAGGTTCTCTCACTACCTCCAAAATACTTGCGGCTTATACAGTTCCGAGTTTTGTGTCCATCCACTAGGTAGAATCCAGGGAGAAGGCACTGATTTAAAGTTTTCTACAGTGCCTTGAAATAGAAGCCATGACAGACACCAGAGAAAATCAGATCACGACCGATCAAAAGATCAATAGCTGAAACCCAAGAAAATCCCCCCACTTTGGCAGCAGAGGAATAGCCTACATTGTCAGCCAACCCACCGGGGACACGGGTAGCCCAGAAAGCCACCAACTTTCCAGATCACTCATTCTGGTTCCCCAGGGGAAGGCACCTGGGCCAGGGACCGACCTCACCAGGTCCTTCAATATAATTGGTCGGCCCAACAAAAGATAGAAAACAGATCCTTCTTCAGATTCTACAGGATTCTTGCTTCCAGGTTATTCAGTACAGTTCTTGCTTCTTGGCATTAGCAGGGAAGGCAAGACCAAGCTTCTTCAACTCTGCTATCAATCAGGGAACAGGCCAGTCCTTAAGTGAGTGTTTTAACTTGGAAGTGCATTTTTGAGGAGCAGAGGGAGCAGGTGCAGGCCCTTCCAAAGGATCAGGACAGGCCATCATGCAGGCAGGAGGGCTCTGCAGGATAGGGTGCAGGCTCACACTGGGAGGATGTTACAAGCATCAGAACTGATGGGCCTGCTGAGCGTGGGGAACAGAAGGTGTAGGAAATCCTGACCTCCATGTAGGTATATGATAATGCTGAAGAAGAGGAAGGTGAGGTCCCAGCAACCTCCATGTAGGTGCCGAATGATATGACAGCAGGCAGTCTGGTAGCCCCAACATAGGCACCAGACAAATAGGCAAGTGATGATGTGAGCAGATGGTCCAGTGGCCACCACGTAAGCACCAGTTGGCAGGTAAGTGAGGAGCTGGAACCTCCACATAGGCGCTGCTCAAAAAGGCTTGCACAGCAGAAGCTAGGAAGAACTGCAACCTCCATGTAGGTGCAGCGCAGTTGCTTTAGTGTAGAGCTGATTAGGTGGAGAAAGTCCTGAAGCTGTAGTCTGAGCTGTGAGAGCAGATGGTAGAAGCCACCCAGGAAGAAGAAGCAGCTGCTTGGTACTATGCTGCTAAGGTTCCAGGAGGCAGTATGCTGTCATTGGCAGAAACTGTGTTTTCAGTACACTGACAAGGAGTACAGGCTGCAGAAGACCAGAAGGTGTAGGAAGGAGTAGAGGGACCGGGAGTACAGACATGCACACCCAGGAGTAGCTGCATGGAGCTAAACCAGCAAGAAAATGGAGAGGCAGCACTAGAGAAAGTGGAGCAGAGGCACCACTTGGAGGATGAGAGAAGAACCCACAAAAGAAGTAAGTAGGCACCAGGGAGAGCAAGGGAGCAATGGACAGGAGAGAAAAAAGAAAGGGGGCACCAAGTGGTAGAGCCGCATGCAGATCGAGAAGGAGGACCACAGATAGTGGCCAATGGAGCCCAGGAGTGGGTGGCAAGGAAGAGGAGAGAAGCAAGGAAGTAATTACCAGAACAGGCAGAAAAACAACAAACAGAGAGGGAGCAGCTGGAGGCTGAGCAAAGACGAGGTAGGTGCGAGCAGAAACCACATGCCTGGCTCAGTGTTAGAAGTGTTGGCTAAGCGCTGGTGGCTGGGCGTGTAGTTTTTTGTAGGCGGGTATCCTCCACTCACTGAACCACAGGTAGAGCACTCCAATTATCAGTACTGACAGTGGCTGCCAATTTGCACCATCAGTATCATAGTACCAACACCAGGGTGCACAGCCTCCAGTGCAGGCTAAGCTGGGTAACCCCCATCCCAATAAGATGATTAGCAAAACTGGAGGGTCCCCCCGTGTGCTCCTGCAGTTATAGTCCTGGCCCACCCAACAACAACAATATGCTGTGACACTGGAGTGTTCCCCCAGTGCAGCCGAAGAGCTTACCAACACTAGGGTGCCCAGTCCTAGTGCTGGTAGTTCAAAACAGAAAATTGTCCCATGTCATGCTTTCTCTCTCTTTTTTTTAATGCACCTGTAACAAAGAAAACCACCACTGGTGTCTTGTGTGCTGCCATATTCATGTTCCCCTCCTGCACAATCCCCACCTGCCCCCCAACTCAGCACCCACCATTTCACCTGACAATCACACCCCCTTACTTACCTAATAGGGTCCAACAATGTAATCCAGTCTCGACAGGAGAAACACATCCTGCTGCAGTGGAGTCTACCAGGAACTGACTGAATTCAAGGTAAGTACAGCTAATCACTCTTCAATGGATTTCAAACTTTTACTCATAACTTGGTATTTTTTTTTTACATTTTGTCCCAAATTTTCAACATGGCCTTTTTTGACCCCACCTCATAGACCAGGTATGTGAAATCTTTTGAATTCTCCCCAAACCGTTTTTTACAGTTGCTCTGTGAAATCCCATTTTGGGCAGAATTAAAAAAATCCACCTACCTGGTTTATTGGGGAGACATAAAAATACTAAGTTTAAATTCTGGCACTTAAAATCTCAAAACACAACAAAGTTATGAACGAACACTGTCATTTTTCAACATTTACTAATAACTTTGGTATGTTTCAATATTTTAACCCCAAATTTGCAATATAGCCATTTAGTTTCACCCCAACTAATGAATGTGACAGGTGTTGTTTTCAAATCCTGGTCAAAATGTGTTTTCACACGTGGCGCAAAATGACATTTTGGCCAGTATTTTGTAGATATCAGGCCCGATATTTAGAATTTGCGCCTGACAATGGCGCAAGTGGTGGTGCAGCACAACTGATTTGAGCTGGAGCAACTGAGGGATATATTCAAAAGAGATGTGCCATGGCGTATCTCTTCTGAATATAGCAAATAATGCACATGGCACAAATACAATGTGCTGGCTCATTCCGCCAGACAGGTCTGAATACCAGGAATGGGAATGCTCCAGCGCAACTGGATCTGCATCGGGTGCAATTCCCAGATATTCATACCTGGATATGCAAATGGTGCCATTATGCATGCAAGGTGCAAATGGGGCTATTTGCATATAATTAGGGACCTATTTGCATGTGTTGTGCAGGGATGAGCAGCAAAATTCGCCTGGCACCCTGAGCAACATGCGATCCCTGTACCAGGGACCGCAGTAGTACCCCCTCCCCATCCCATAACCTCAATCACCGTTTATTCATATTATCAGATCCCTAGTAGTTTAGTGGTACTTCCCTCCCCACCCGTAACCCAAATCACGGTATTATTCATATTTTAAGCTCAATGGTAGTCTAGTGGTACCTCCCCCCCCCCTTCCTGCTGGTAACCCTGATCACTGTATTAGTCTTATTTTAAGCTCCCTGGTAGTCAAGTGATACCACCCTCCCCGACGGTAACCCCAGTCACTGTAATATTGATATTATCAGATCCCTGGTAGTCTAGTGGTACCCCCCTCCTCATCCGTAACCCCAATCACTGAAAAAACAGACCAGTATTGGTCTCTGGTAGTCTAGTGGTCCCCCCCACCCTTGCAGGACCCCCATCCCACCCAGCCCTCCTCGGTCATCGAGGTGCAGCATACCTACTTGCATACCTCCATGACTGTCCACCGAATGGCAGCTTACAGTATGTGCTACAAGCTCATTGGTCCACACTGTGGACCAATGGGTTTACAGTGCATACTGTAAGAGTCATTCACAACTTTGTGAATGAATGACTTCATTCACAGAGTTGTGAATGACTCTTACAGTATGCACTGAAGCCCACTGGTCCACAGTGTGACCAATGAGCTTGCAGCACATACTCTGCTGTCATTTGGCATACAACCACGAAGGTATGCAGGTGGGTATGCTGCCCGCTGATGACCGGGGGAGCTGGGTGGGCTGGGGTCCTGAGTGGGTGGGGGGTGGGACCACTAGAGTACCAGGGACCAATATCGGTCTGTTTTTTCTGTAATCGGGGTCACGGGATGGGGAAGGAGTAGCACTAGACTACGAGGAATCTGATAATATGAATATCACGGCGATTGGGGTTACTGGTGGGGGGGGGCTACCACTGGACTACCACGGCTGTTTGTTAATCCAAAATGGGTGATCAGAGGTACGGAATGGGGAGGGGGGAACCACTGTACCACCAGGGATATATGTGGGTGTCTGAGAATGGTGTTCCGGGGGGTAGCCACCCACGGCTGGTAGCTACTGTGTTGCACATTACAATACAGCAGCACGTCTGCGAGTGGCTAGCAGTTGAGCCTTTTCTTACAGGCTCAGCTTTGTGCCCTGGTATGTGGCACATCTCTGGGTTGTGCCGGCAGATGCGTCACACATCCCAGGATGAATATCGGGATGTGCCACATATGCATGGGCATGCCCCCTGGAGATGTGCTGCATACATTGTTTTTGCACCCCGGCGCAGCAGGAATTGCACTGCGCAATTCTCCCTTTTGAATATTGCCCCGGGTGCATTTCTGGGGTTGCGCTGGCACAACTCAGTTGCACCAGGCACGACCCCTTTGAATATCTTGGCCAGCAACTGTCCTGTTTGGAGGGGGCTCATAAAAATATTATACTGAAAATTTGGGGTCAAAATGTAAAAAAAAAAAAAAAAAGTTATGAAGAAATGCTCTGTGCATTGGGCTGGCCATTTGCCCAGCAGGTAGCACACTGCTCTCCTGTTCCAGTGAGCCAAGTTTGGGGGTGAGCTCAGTGAACTGGCTGCATGGGCTGAGGCTGTGGGCTGGTGCTACTGTGCAGCACCGCGCCCAGCCCAAGGAGGGATGGTGCAGTGTTCTGCTACATGAGTGACACCTTGCAGAGGGCCGGAGAGCCTTCCCTCACAAAGAGACAACATCGTGTTGAGGTCTGACAGGGCAATGTACTGTGTCAGGAGAGGTGGGCACACACAAAAAATGGGACAGAGAACAGTTGTAGGATGATGCTCCAGTTGCTACAGGCCTGCACCATTGACAGGACCCCTACTGCTGTCAGCAGCCCAACCCCATCACACACACCACGCCAGGGACTTACAGTCCATGCTGCAAATGCAGACACGCTTAGTGTGAACAATCTTTTGCCGCGGACAATTTTCGAAAACCAAATCCCGTCCCCCCTTTCCTTAATAATGTCTGCATTTTAATGTGGATCATTCATGCCGGCAACAGCGGACAGGGCAAGGAATTATCCTACAATCATGCTGCCTTTCGCACCTCATTTTGACACCTCCACTAACGTGATTGCCAATTAAATAACTGCCACCTAGGAGATAACGAGGCAGAAGTGGATCCAGGTGACAAAATAACCAGGGTTTTGGAAGGCATACAGTTCCCTAGCAGCCAACCAGACCAAGAAGCTGACCCAAACAAATCCGAACTCCCACCTGTGACAACAGCTGAAGTATGCATGGGTCCGATTACACTACAGGAAGCCATGGAGGAAAGAGTGAACATCCAGCCTGACTGGAACCTTATGGCAAGCCCTGAGTGGTGTTTCTGCCCATATGCTCAGACTGCTACGTGCCAGACCACTCTTCACAGCTTTCAAAAAAAAAAAATGAATAAAGAAGTGTTCATGTTTTACCCTTCAACACCCCCCTCCATCTGAAATTAAACACAAAGCAACGAAGAATAAAGAAATAAAGTGTCAATTGACCCCACACATACCATGCCTCCCTCCCTCGCTCACACAAAAAGCAATAAAGTTAAAGTTTTTACCCACCACCACCTCCCTCCCTCCCTCCCTCCAAAGTGAAGGCTTAACACAAATCCACCTCCTTCACTGTGCAGTGTATGAAACACATGGTCAGACAGCACACATGAGCTACGGTCGAAACTCCAGCACAGTCTGGCTCATTCATAATGTTACGGTGCCCTCTGCCAGTAACTGCGGACATCGGCTAATGTGGACATAATTCACATGTACCAATACATCTGCACCAAATGGCTTGCACTGTGCCTTGAACCTTTAGCACCCCATGGATTCCCATATGGCAGGGGCCAGGGGAGAGAGAGAGAGAGAGAGAGAGACAGCTGCTCCCAGCTCCCCCAGGGGGTTACCATCAAGTTTAGCAGTATGGCACTCTGTCGGTGGTGCAGGGTATGCAACAGCTGGTGGCTTCATCCTGCCCTGGCACCACTTTCTACCTACATTTTCTCCAGTACCCCTGCTGATTGCCACACGTGACACTGACATGTGTCTCTGTGTAGTCATGAGCAGACCAATGTTGGATGGTGGACAGCCAAGTTGGGTATGTCACAATGCATACTGAACCAATTAGAGAGCAGCTCTCGCAATGCTGAAGACATCACACTAACCTGTGCAGTACTGAAGCCGGCAGTTGAAATCAATTTCCCCCTTGATCTGTCCTGTGCCATGATTTCATTTCCTGCCTCCACCTGTTTTTTCACTCTCTTCTCTCCGTGGTCCTCTCTCACTTTCCATGATATCGCTGTCTCTCTCACTTTCCACTCTGCCTATTTTCTCCCTTGCATACAGCATCCCTTGAGGCTTGTGATTGCATAACATAGTTGATACACTAGTTTTTAGAAATAGTAACTTGCTGCACTTACGTGATGTCTAAAAACCTACTGTTCTTTGTTTATTGCTGAGTCTGATATATTATTTGGTTAGCCTTGCACTCCTGTATTTCTAATATGTTATATTGTGACGTTGCCCTGCCTTTCCATCTGTTTTACTGCTTGCTCTATTGTAACCTTCTGGGTCGTGTCTGAAAATAGTGTAGTGCACTCACCCGGTTATCAAAAACTAAATAAATAAATAAAAAATGTAATACAGCAGAGGATTTAAAAGCAGTAACTAGTGTAGCACAACCCCCATTTCAGGCCTTCCCTACACAAAGTCCCTTTTTGGGGGAGGGGCTGAACATAGCGTCGGGGGGTGATTCTCATGTCTAGGGGTATTGGATGTTACAGACTCACTGGGAGTCATTGCCTGTTCCCTTGTGCATTTCCCAAGTCTAAGCTCAAACCACCCCTTAGAGGCATGGCCCACTGCATCAAAGCTCAAATCTGATTTGCAACTCCATAACTTTCAGCATATTTACAGTTCAATTACACACTCCCCAGTCCATTACTTTTTGTTACATTTCTCTCAATTTACATTAAAGTGACATTCTTGGATGCAACCAGTTATATTATGGTGCCCACTCACCACAACTTACCCTGGGGATTGTCCCTGCATGACACAGAAATAGCAGTGCCTCTTGTGGAGGGAATATTTGAACACACAGTCATGGAGCACAATGGGGTATGAGCTACACTGGCAGACTGCCCCAAGCCCTGCACCTTCATGGGAGTCAAAGTCAACACCTTACACAGTCACAGCAAACAGTGGCTTACCAACCAAACAGGACTGTCCCTTGCTTTGGGTGGGAACCTCAACCCGGGGGAGCCAGTGCCAGCTGGGCCCAGGAAAAATTGGTATGTGAGGAACAAATAGTATTTTCCAAATACTGTGAATAATGCACTGTTACATATTCGAATACGAATAACAAACAGTGGCACTGTTCATGCCTATTGGTGTTTGGGAAATACTAAACAAACAAAAGAAAGAAACAGCCCCCACTCTGCTCTCCAACCCAGTCATTTACAAGACAACCCACATCCCCCACCCTCTGCTGCAAGCCCAGTCCCACCCTTCCCTCACCCATTACTCACAATTGTATATTCAACAAAATAAAAATCCTACGCTGGATGAGAGCATAACCCAACCACCTCTATGGCCAGCTGCCATCTCAAGCGCTTTTCCTTTAAACCAGTTTCTTTTTACTCACCCACCCCCACCCCAGCAGTAGCACCCAACTCCCACCCTCCTACCTCCAGCACCCAAATTCTCTAAAGAGAAGACCCCCATAGGCTCGGCAAAGGCGACTGACACAAGCTGCCCTCCTCCACAGCTGGCCAATTTCTAGTGAATGGAGGCACTGCCATGCTTGCTTGCATAGTAAAACAGCACATCACATGATCAGTGTTTTCTTATGCATGCAAGCATGGGAACGCTTGCATTTGCTAGAAAGCAGCCGGCCATAGAGAAGGGCGGGCTATGTCGTTTTGCCTTCGCTATGCCTGGAGAAGGCTTCCTTTAGAAAATGTGGGTGCTGGGGGGGAGAGTAGGCTAGGAGTTCGGTGCCGATTCCAGGTTGGGTGGAAAAGCATAAATTGATTTAAAGGAAAAGTGCTAGATGAGACGGCAGCCAGGCTGGATGGGTTGTGCCCATCACCCACTGTGGGAGTTTGTTTTTCCTTAAAATTGTGGGTGCTAGGGGTGAGAGGAGTGTGGGATTGGGCTTGTAGCAGAGGGTGAGGGGCTGGAGAGGTTGTATTGCAAATGATTAGGCTGGTGAAGAGGGTGGGGGCCTGTTTCTTTTTTCTCACAGATACACAAATAAAGAATGTGAGTATGGAATTTCTGAATATTTGGGGCCCGGATACAAATATTTGGCTGAACATTTGAAATAAGATATTCACCTAATCCTACCAGGAAATCTGCCAACCATCCCTGGGCCCATCGATCATAGCCAGTGAAGCACACCCATAGGTGCTAAAGCTGAAACACCACTCTGGCTCCTCAGATTCTCAGTAGAATAACCAGCACAAAGAGGGAGGTGGTGGTGCCTCTGTATAGATTGCTAGTAAGACCCCACCCAGAGTACTGTGTTCAGTGCAGGAGACCACATCTCTGGAATGACGTAGACAGAGTGGAGGTGGTCCAGAGGAGGGCAACTAAAATGGTGCAGGGACTGCAGCAGAAGCCCTATGAGGAGAGAATTAAGAATGTAAATATATAAACCCAGGAAGAGAGGAGGGGGACTGGAGATATGATAGAGACTTCTAAATTCCTGATGGGGGTAAATAAGGTACAAGCGGGAAGTATTTTTTCAGAAGAAAATGTGCTCAAGGACAAGGGGGCACGATACGAAGATGGAAGGGGCTAGATTCTGGAGAGATGTGAGGAAGTACTTTTTCACAGAGTAGCAAATTCCTGCAACAGTCTTACAGCAGAGGTGGTGGGGATGAAAACAGTGATGGGGTTCAAGAATGCATGGTATAGGAATAAGGAAATCCTAGGGAAAGAAAAGGGGTAGTGGATGAACAGGTTGAAGATGAAGCACGATCTGCAGCGATACAATAGGCAGAGAAAAATGGGCAGACTAGGTAGACCAAGCAGTCCTTCTCTGCTGGCAAATTCCATGTTTCTATGTTTTGGAGAAGAACCGAAACTCACTTTGGTGGGCTGGAGCCCCTATTAATATGCCCCTTGCAGGTGGGATAACATTGCCTGGGAACCCTTCCAACCAAAGGGTGATCAATGGTGCATGAACAGCATGTAGACTTACTATCACTAGGCATGAACACACATTGCAAACAGGAAAAAAAGGCTTAACTTCTTAACATTTACAACGTTTGGAATGCAGGACAAACATAACCCCATTTGATACTTTAACTTACAAGTACCTTATTTTAACTTTACTCCCTTGTGGGACATAAAAATGGCCCCAGTGTAATACTTCATTGTTTCGCACACTACCTAGGTCCTAGTCCAAACAGTTGGGTTACACTAGTAAACTGATGCTGCATTAATCAACTGTGCAATGGCCTGACTCAAAATATGCAATTTATCATCACTTGTGAAGGTTCAGGACCGTCATATCTGACACATGGATCTGCCACTAATGAGATATGGTCCTGCCCTGTCACATGTTTATTTATTTATTTATTGAAATGTTTCACCAGGAAAGGCACACTGAACAATTTAAAACTGCTCGTCTCATGGTGCATCCTAGGGGAAAGGGAACAATTGGAGTACATGAAATAAAACATTTACATGAACTTTGCAATACATCAGGGCAAACAAGGCTACTGGGTAGGGGAAAGTGAAATGAAACTGCATATTTTGAGTAAGTCTATAGCATATCCACTAGAAAAATAGCCCATAATAGAATGTAAAAGCCCATTGGCCACAGCAGTAAACATCCTAGCTAGGCTGATCCCACAACTTGGCAGCATACCCATGTGCAGTCCCTGGAATTTCACATTGCAAACGATTGGGCTGGGACCAGGTGCTTCAGGGGGATGAGGCACTGGGCTCCATTGCAGGAAGGGGCTACCTGGCATTCTTGCCATCCCCCTGCTGGTCAGCCAAGGAGTGGGATTGGCATTACCTGTGAAGGCAGACTTTTGTCTGCCCTCCTGGTCGGAGGAATGGTGCCTTTGCCATGCCGAATTTGATCATCATGGTGAAGATGGGGATACTGGGTAAAACCAGCAAGGGGGGATTAATAAAAGGAAAACATGAAATGCACTGGCTAAATGTGTCTGTCTCTCAAACAAAATGTTTTGTCTGACTGCTCTGGATGGTAAGCCTTAACAAGTGGGCTCTCTAAGGCTAGTGAGCATTTAAGCTGATCCCGAAACGCTGAGTTGTTTTGGAAAAACTAAACTTCTTTGTAAGGTTTCCGGGGGAGATGTCAAAAACAGACCTCTTCTGCTGGCCCTGGTTTTTATTAAAGTGAAAGGTGGTAACCCAATCCAGCAAGTCCCATAGCACTGGATAGAGTGATTAACATGAGCTGAGAGGGGGCAGTCCCTTCTGATCTGTAAGGTGATTTTTAGGTTTCTTTATAAAGCATTTTTACGCAGGATTTGTTAACATGCACACGCCAGGTGGTTGTTAGTAGCCAAGTCCTGGGGCAACATAGTGCATACATGAGCCAGTTACAGAATTATTATAAAACATATTGTTTAAAATAATCACGCAAGAACAATGAACCCAAATAAAGCCCTTTAAAGGCAAAAATGTTTTCAGAGCCTGGCCTGTCAGCACAGCAGTAGTGCTATTGCTCATGATGCCAGCGACTCAGGTTCAGGATGAGTGTGGGTGGCTTGTACGACAAACAAGTTCCCCAGTGCTTCGAGGGCGAACCCTCTTCATCAACGGATTCTCCCTTGAAGCGCTGGGGAAATTGTCTGTCCATATTAAATTGTAATTTGGAGCTTTTCTCATGTGTATCACTTCATTTTTTTATCTATTAGGGAGGGCCAACTGCCTTGCAGTACTACCGCCACCTGCAGGTGGTCAAGTGACAGAGCAGCTGCCGAGACACAGGGATGAAGACGATGAGCAGTGTTTGGGTGGAACGTGTGCTATCATGCTCCTACTGGGATCTAGGTCCTCGTGCTAGCATCCCAGAGGGATTGAAAGTTTCAGCGTGGGAGGAAACTAAGCGTTAAATTCCCTCTTTAATTCAACAGTTGAAAAAAAATGTTGTCAGATAATCTCACATCCAGCAGTGAAGTATTCCATACAGAACATCAGTAGTTTGAAAAATCATTCTTATCCACTGAATGTTCCACATTTATTAATCACCAGCAATGGATCATATTGACTGCAAAGATCAAATGATGATGTGGCAACATTAAAAGATGCCTGAAGTCCCAAATGGGCTTGTCAAAAATCAGCCAACTAAACACAGCAAGAAAAGATCTGCATTTACAAGTGATTCAAGCAGCTACTACAATTTCTTCAGGCATTTAATCTTCATCAGCTTTAAATAATGTAAAAGGCAATGATTTTTTTTTCCAAACTCCCCTCTCCAGAGTGTGTTTCAGGTGGCTGTTGATACCATAATGCAATGACATCAAGGGAGCGAGAGGGATACAGTTGCATTACTTTACCCTCATGGCAGAGTGTTGTTATTTATTGTTGATTGCCCTGCCCCAATAATATAATCCTACTAATGTTCTGTTGTGCATATACCATACATGTTTGAAGCCCTCCACTGATTTTGCTGCCACCACCTGTGCTGGAATACTGTTCCAGGCATCCACCACTCTTTCAGTGAAGTAGTACTTCCTCACAGTTCTCCTAAATCCCCCCCCCCTTCCAGCTTCATTGCATACCCTCTTGTCCTGGTCCACCTTTTTTGCAGATAAGGTTGCCAACATCCACGCCAACACCGGCCTGGCACTCCCCATGAGGGGTTGCATTGCTCGGCGGGAGGAGACAAGCACCCGGCCTACCTGGTTGGACTTTGACCAGCTGGAACTCATGGATATCATCCAAATCATCCAGACTATGCAACCAACTAGCTGTAGTTTGAATCCGGGCCCAACCCCTTTACTAAGGGGTTGTGTTGATACTATCTGCCCGATCCTAGCTGAAATTGTTTGAGGTTCTTTGGAGAGGGAGGTCTTTCGTGAGACCCTCAAGGAGGTGGTCATCTGACCACTCATTAAAAAACCTCCTTAGATCCAAACCAATTAGCTAACTACAGGCCCATCTCTAACCTGCCTTTTGTAGGCAAGGTTATTGAAAGGGTGGTGGCATCACAACTGGAGGATTATCTGGGATCTCATGGTATCTATGAGGCTCTCCACTCAGGATTTAGGAAGAGTCACAGTACAGAGACCAACCTCGTCCAGGTATTGAATGACCTCCTAATATCAAGAGATCAAAAGGCGTGTACCATCTTGGTCCTTCTTGATCTCTCGGCGGCATCCGACACTGTGGACTATGGTGTGCTCCTGGAGCGCCTGCACTTTCTTTGTGGACTATCGGGTGTAGTCCTGAAGTGCTTCCAATCTTTCCTCAAAGGCAGATCTCAGAGGGTTGTCACAGGAATTTATTCCTCTGACACCCTCCCTCTGTCTTGTGGGGTACCACAGAGCTCCATTTTGTCACCCTTGTTATTTGCAGTGTACATGCTGTCATTAGGAGATATCATCAGACAATACAGTTTGAGTTTTCACTGCTATGCAGATGATACTCAACTGTATTTGTCTTTTCAACCCAGACAGGATGATGCGATCTCCATCTTTAATTACTGTCTCGCCAAAATCAAAGACTGGATGAGTGCCAGCTGGTTGAGACTGAGTCCAGATAAGACCGAGGTGTTAGTCATGGACCATGCCACCCAGGGGTAGGTTAGGGGCTGGAAAACTGTCAGGCTTATGGCTTGACTGTGTCCAGCTGTCCACCTCACACTGGGTGAAAAACCTTGGTGTTACTTTTGACAATGGTCTGATTCTGAAATCTCAGATGTCAGCCATTGTCTAGTCCTCTTTTTACCATCTGAGGAATATCGCCCGGGTGAAACACCTGGTCCCCCCGGATGATTTAGCTACTTTGGCCAATGCTTTTGTCACCAACTGCCTTGTTTATTGTAATGCTCTCTACCTAGGGCTTTCAGGGGTTGATATTTGCCACTTGCAGCTAGTGCAGAACGCTGCGGCCAGGCTTTTGACTGGCATGTTTCAAGAACAGAAACTTAATGATGCGCTTAGGCAGCGGATGGTGGGTACTAGGTGAGGAAGCAACTCCAACAATTCAAAAAATAAAGCATCAGCACTCCAGAAGTCAGTTTCCACCGTGTGATGGTGTATTATTATTATAAATGGAGAATGCAAAACAAACACAAACCCTAAGCCTCACATAGAAGACCTTCATGCAAGGCGCTAGATTTGGGTTAGACTCTGCATTCTTCTCATTATAATAAACACCATCACCGGAAACTGACTCCGGAGTGCTGATGCTTTATTTGACTGGTACTCCTAGCGCCAGTCATATTATGCCTGAGATGTGCGAACTGCACTGGCTGCCTGTTCAGTGGTGAATCACCTTCAAAGTTGGCTTGTTAACCTTTAAAGTCCTACATGGACAGGGACCCAACTACCTGAAAGATCTTCTAACTCTCTACTGCCCCCTCCATTCTTTCCGATCTGCTGATGAGGGATTGCTTGAGATTCCCAGGGTGTGTTTGAAAACCTCTGGTGCCCAAGCCTTTTCACATGCGACGCCTACCCTGTGGAATTCTCTTCCTTGTCAGTTAAAAGAATGCCTGACCATCAAAAGTTTTAAAACTGAACTAAAAACCTATCTTTTTCATCAAGCATTTTTTGACAGTCTTTAGTCGACTCTTTGATGTAATTTTACTTTTATATCTATGTTTATTTATGTATCTATTTAATTATGTGTTTTATTGTTGGATTGTAAAGCGCCTTGGAATTTGAAAGGCGCTTTATAAATAAAGTTTACTTACTAGTTTACTTACCTTCTCTTCTGAAAAATACTGCTCTCCAGCATCTTGTTCACCTCCATGAGGTACTTATAGGTGTCTATCATGTTCCCCCCTCTCCCTCCTCTCTTCTTGGGTGTACATACTGAGATCCCTCAGTCTCTTCTTATATGGCTTATGATGCAAACCCTGCACCATTTTAGTTGCCCTCCTCTGAACAGCCTCTACCCTGTCTATGTCCTTCTGAAGATGTGGTCTCCAGAACTAGAGACAGTACTCTAGGTGGGGTCTCAGCAATGATCAATAAAGTGGTAACACCGTCTATCTCCTTCTGCTGGTGATTCCCCTCCCTATACATCCCAGCATCCCTCTGACCCTACCTACTGCCTTGTCACACCGCCCCACCTCCTTGAGGTCATCAGATATGAGAATCCCAAAGTCTCTTTCTGCTTTGTAACTGTCAGTACCTCTCTACCCATTTTATACACCAACCCTGGGTTTCTGTGCCCTAGGTGCATATTTTTGCACTTTTTGGCATTGTAACTCAGATGCCATACCCTGAACCACCTGAGTTTTCATAGGTCCCTACTCATTCTTTCCACCTCCTCTGGAGCATCTACCCTACTACAGTTCTTGGTGTCATCCGCAAAGAGGCATATCTTTCCTTCCAGCTTTTCTGCAATGCCACTTATGAAGACATAGAATAGGACTGCTCCCAACACTGAGCCCTGAGGTACCCCATTGGTCACTCTTCCCTCACTAGAGTGAGTGCCATTTACCATCACCCTCTGTTACCAATCCATCAGCCAGTTCTGCACACAGTTTACCACTTTGGATCTCACCATCAAACTGTCCAGTTTCCTTATAAGCCTCCTATGTGGTACGATGCTGAAAGCTTTGCTGAAGTCTAAGAAGGCAAAGTCCATCACTTCACCCTGATCTATTTCCCCTGATCACTCAGCTGAAATTGATCAGGTTTCTCTGACAGAACACCCCCCACCCCTCCCCCCAGTGAATGAATACATGTTGCCTTGGGTCTTGCAACCTGCTTGATTCAAACACTCCATTAGCCTTTCTTTAAGTAGTGTTCCCCATTAACTTCCCCACCACTGATGTTAAACTGACTGGCCTATACTTGCCAATCTCCTATCTGTGCCACTTCAATGAAGCAGAACTACAGCATATCTGCTTTCCTCAAGTCCTCTGAAACCATGCCTATGTCCAGTGAGTTGTTAAATAGGGAGATCAGAGGTGCAGCCAGTACCTCCCTGAGCCCCCTCAGCACCACTGAATGTATCCTTCCTGGCCCCATGTTATCCACTTTCAGATTTGCAAGCCCTCTTAGGACTCATTCCTCTGATTATGGATGTGTGCCCACCTCCCTCCCCCAGTACTCCTGCTGCTTCTACATGGTCCATCCTCCATTCCCGCACTGTAAAGACTGAGCAGAAGTATCTGTTCAGGATATCTGCAAACTTCTGATCCTCATCTGCACAATCTTCCCCTGCCTTCTTAACCTCACAATCCTTCCCCTTGTCTTTCTCCTGTCACTGATGTACCTAAAAAAGGTCTTGTTCCCCCTTAGTTACTCCTGTGGCTACCCTTTCCTCCATCTGTGCCTTTGCACCCCTCATCACCTTCTCTGCTTCCTTCTGGTTCTCCTGGTACACCTCCCTATCCTCTTCGCTCTGCACTTCCTTGTACGTTCTGAATGCCACCCCTTTGGCCTTTACCTTTGCAGCCACTTCCCTCACGAACCAAAGTGGTCTCTTTTTCCTCCTGTTTTTGCCCACTTCTTTCATGCAAAGGTTTGTTGAATTCACTATGCCATCCCTTAATTTGGCTCAGTGTTCCTCCACCCCACTCAGGCAATCCCCCCCCCACCATAGTTCATCTCTGAGGCATTCATCCATTTTTTTTAAAATCTGCCTTCCTGAAGTCCAGGACCTATATCCTTGTGTGGTTAGTCTCTGCCGACATCCTTATGTTAAACTACACTGTATGGTGACGACTGGTCCCCCAGTGGGATCCCACCTTGATGTCTGCAATACTGTCCCGGTTTGTGAGCACCAGATCCAGTATTGCCCAATCTCGAGTGGGCTCTTTGACTGGTTACCTGAGAAATCCCTCCCAGCAGGGAGTCTTACATGGTTCTGATTCTAGCTGAGGCTACAGCTGGGATGCTCCAATCTACATCTGACAGATTGAAGTCCCCCACCAGCAGCACCTCCCCATTTTTTGAAATCATGCTGCTGGCTTCCCCCAGTGCCTTATTAATTTTTCCCCTTGTGTTGGGGATCTGTCTATAACTCCAGTGAGAACAGTGGCTTCAGCTCCTGTCCCCAGGGTGACCCACAGTACCTCGAATACATCTTTGCCCCCAGTTCTCTTGTGTTTTCATCACTTTGATACTCTCCCTCACACGCAGCACAACTCCTCCACCCTTCCTTCCCTCCCTGTCCTTCCTGAACTAAACGTAGCCTCGTATTGCCATGTCCCAGTCTTGGCTTCCTGTGTGCTATGACTCAGTAAAGGGCTCAGGATCCAGGTCTGCCTCTGCCATGATACAAGCAAGTATCTGCCTCTATCTCCAAAATCAAACAAAGGGGCAGAGGACACTGCAGCACAGGAGCTAGCACAACAAAACGTGCCCAAAACAGGAACCAAAACAAAAAAAGCAAAAAGGGAATCCAAAAAACTTCTGCTCATAGGAGACTCCATGATTCAGGGAGTTGATAAGTATCTCCAGCCAGGGGTAATGGTCTGATGTCTCCCAGGTACATCAGCATAGAGAGACACTGACCATATTGCTAAAATTGTTCAGGAAGTAGGAGAAAACATTGACATCCTGGTACACATAGGGACTAACGATCTTGCCAGCCTGTCAGTTGTGGAGACCAAGGAACACCTGTCCAGGCTGGGTGGCAAACTAGCATCTATTTCATCTAGCATCTCCTTCTCTGAGATCCTGCCAGTCTGGCAGAGGAGGGGCAGATGGACGGAAGGTCAGAGAAGGGGAGACAGGGGAGCTAAACATGTGGCTCAAGGGCTGGTGACAGGAAAAAGGACACAAATTTATAGAGGACTGGCAACAGTTTTGGGAGCAAAAGTTCTTTAAATTTGATGGACTGCATCTGACTAAGGAGGGAGTCAGTGCATTGGAGCAGAAGTTTGAAGTCTTTGCAGAATATTTAAACTAGAAAATGGGGGGGTGCACCACTCCACATGTTTAATGGGAAGAACACCCCTCCCTCCTCAGCTAGTGGTCAAACAGTAGATCAGCATGTTTGTAGTTCATTTGCATCACCAGGTAAGGAAAAAGGTCTGGCTCCCCCATACGAAGCACAGGGGAAATGCCAGACCTCACCTAACAACTAACATACTGAAATCTAGCCAATGGAAAATCATGTACACAAATGCTCGCAGTCTGGGAAACAAGATCCCAGACATAGATACATAGATACATAGACAGTGTCGGCAGATAAGGGCCTATGGCCCACCCAATCTGCCCATTTGAGCTTGTAAGTTCAGTTTGTTTTCCTAGAAGTCTGTTGCCCCTTACCCCTGACCCAGACCTGCAGGCAATAATGACAGAGGTTAAACTGGACATAGTAGCCATTAGCGAGACATGGCTTACCAGTAACCACACTTGGGAGACTTCAGTACCTGGCTATGTACTATTCAGAAGAGGCCAAGGTACAAAAAGAGGGGGGTGAAGTGGCCCTTTGTGTCAATTAAAATATCAAAGCTACAGAAATTCAGAATACACATAAGGAGCCAGAAGAACTGTAGGTTACCCTGGAAACAAGAAATGGGACAGCCATATGAACTGGGGTTGTGTACAGGCCTCCAGACCAGGGGGAGGACATAAACACATTACTGTTAGAAGATATACAAAACATGACAGCTAAAGGAGTGGTTCTGCTAATGGAAGACCTCAACATGCCAGATACAGATTGGTCAATACCAGTAGGAACATCTGCCAGAACTAGACATATGGTGGATTCCCTGCAGGAGGAGGGCCTCAAACAATTGGTACAACAACCCACAAGAGACAGGGCTATCCTAGATCTAGTACTGACTAACAGGGAAAGGATCACAGATCTCCAGGTAGAAGGTCACCTGGTGGCCCAGTGGCCATCACATGGTATGGTTCAATTTGGCCACTAGAACTAAATCATCCCATTCCAAGGCAAAAATATGGGACTTCAGAGGAGCTGACTTTGATAAGACGGCCAACAGAGTTAAGCTAGCCCTGGCAAAAAGAAATACAAGTGAGGGGGTACAGGCAAAGTGGGAAAGCATTAAAGATGCAATACTTGAAGCAACATCCCATTGGGTTAGAGAGAAAAGGAAGTGCAAAAGAAGAAGGAAACCACTTTGGTTTTCAAAAACAGTAGCAGAAAAGGTCAGAGCCAAAAGGCTGGCCTTCAGGAAATATAAGAAAATGCAGCAGAATGAAGATAGGGAGGCATACCAAACTTCCCTAAGGGAAGCATGGAAGGCAGTAAGGCAGGCAAAGTCCCAAGCTGAGGAAACACTAGCACAAACAGTAAAAGAAGGGGACAAGACTTTCTATAGATACATTAGTGAAATGAGAAAGTCCAGAGGGGGTTTTGCTAAGATCAAAGGGGATAAGGGCGAGTGTGTGGAGGAGGACCAAGGAAACGCATATATCCTAAACAGATACTTCTGCTCAGTATTTACTGAAGAGACGGTAGGGCAAGGCCCACAGCTCAGCACCATGGACACAGGGGGGAGGGAAGGAGGTGTGCACTAGTCCCTTCACAAAAGAAAGGGGCCTACAAGAGCTAGATATGCTCAGGGTGGACTAGGCAATGGGACCTGATGGCATATATTCCAGGGTACTAAAGGAGCTAAGGGTGGAACTAGCAGAGCCATTAGCAGAACTGTTTAGTGAGTCTCTGAGCACAGGAGAGGTCCCAGAAGACTGGAGAAGGGCTCATGAGATCCCACTCCACAAGAGTGGCAGCAGGAAGGAGGAAGGGAACTACAGGCCAGTCAGTCTTACCTCAGTAGTGGGCAAGATTATGGAGGCATTCCTTAAGGAAAGGATAGTGCAACACCTGGAATCCATAGGCACACAGGATCCAAGACAGCATGGGTTTACAAAAGGAAGGTCCTGTCAAACTAATCTCATAGATTTCTTTTTTTTTCACTTTATCTTTTTATTGAAATTCGAGTATATAAGAAAGCACACATCTTATACAATAGAAGACTGTCCTCCATGTAAGATATAAAATATCACTTAACAAAACACCATATTTAGGGTAAACATATTGGAGAAGCCTTATATACATGTATTGATAATAAAACACAAACCTAGACAGAATGTAAGTGGACAGCAGAAGGGTTACAATCAATAGAGTATTATAGGATCAGAAATAGCAACCATGTACGAAATACATGCTAGGGCAGGCTATGGCAAGGCATTCAGTAAATTGCAAAAAGTGATAAATGTGGTAATATGAACAATGTTCAGTAATGGAGAGGTGAAGATAAGAGAAAAGTGTGCAAGGAAAGAAAGAAGAGAGAAAAAAAGCAAGGAAGAAGGGAAGGAGACAGGGAGAAAACAGGGATGAAGGGATAAAAGAGGAGAAATCTATGCACAAAAGTTTCGGGAAACCCTAATCTGAGAGCAAAATAAGAAGGAGGGCAAAATATCCCTAAGAATTAGGGTCTAGAAGAACTAGGTTCAAGTACTTGAAGTAATCCTGCCAACATCTGTCATATACAGTGAGTCGGTTATGAGTAACGTGAGATAATCAGTCTAGAGAGGCATATTAAGAGAAGCTTTGAAGAACATCTGAAAGAGAAGGCATCAGAGTTGATTTCCATTTCATAAGAATCAGACATTTGACCAGAACAGAAAGTATGTTTAGCCATCTAAAGTGTGCATGTGAGAGGAGAGAGCTATTGGGGATAAGGATGCCAAGAAGGAATAGCTTGGGGTCAAAAGGTAGTTTTTGTCCTGTTACTCTGGAGGCAAGTAAACAGACTTTATGCCAGAGCTTATTAATGGGAGCACAAGACCACAAGATATGAAGTAGATCCCCATTGGCTAAATTGCAGCGCCAGCAATTATTAGTATTTAATAGGCCCATTCGCTGAAGCACAGAGGGGGTTCTATACCAAAGATGTAGGATTTTAGTTTGTATTAAAGAACTACAGGCATCTTTAAAGGTGTTATGTGCAATACACCAACAATTACTTCATTGTGCATCTGAAATATTGTTGTTAAGAAGAGTACTCCATTTATTTTTGGCCTATATAGACTGATCAGATAGATTATCAATAACGTCTTTGTAAATGGAGCTATTTAATTTTACTGATAAATTAGTCCAGTGTGAGATGTATGGGTTTAGAAGAGTATATCTATACACTAAACTAGAGAGAGAGTTATAAGCTGCCCGAATTTGTAAAAACTTCCAGAAGTCCTGTTTAAGAAGTTTCCATGTGACCTGCAAGTCTGAGAATGATCTAAGAGTGAGGGAATTCTGGTCCAAGATATCTCCAAGAAAGAAAATGCCTTTGTTCCTCTATGTACAACAGAAAATTGGGTGATCTTCTAGAGTGAGCAGTGGATTGCTCCATAAGGGGGCATAAAACCAGGGTGTTGGATTGGATTTCAGGAATTTGTGGGTTAGTTTCCAATAAAGAACAGAAGATGATATAGTCAGGTGAGATTTTAGTTTAGAGGATATGGGATTAAAAATGAAGGAAGTGGGAGCTCCTCCCACACACAATGCGTATTCCATTGCAACCCACAGTGGTGAGTGAGGGGAGGGTTTCTGAAACCATTTAATGGTTTCAGCCATTCGGAAAGCCCAGAGGTAGCCTTTGAACCAGGGGAGTCTGAATACCCCTTTTTTCCAATGTGATCGAAGTTTGTTGCGGTTATATCTTAGTGGTTTCCCAACCCAGATAAAGTTACCTATTAATTTATCAATTTTAGTAAAAAGGGAGGATGGTAAGACTAAAGGAATATTGGCACAGAGGTAAAGAATCTTGGGAGAAATGGACATCTTAATAGCTGCAATTTTTCCCATGAAAGAGAGAGATGAAGAAGCTTCCATCTGTCCAGAATTGTATTGATGTTATCAAATAAGGGGTTGAAGTTAATGCCCCATATCTTCCCTAAATTACTAGTAATTTTGATTCCTAGATATGTTATACCCTGTGGTCAACAGCGGAATCCAAGAGGTATGTTCATAAAGGCTTTACAGTGGTCGTTAAGGGGCATAGTTTGTAATTTGCCATAATTCAAAGCAAGGCCAGAAATTTTAGTAAAATTATTAAGCAAATCAACCAACAGGGGCCCAGCCTCATTCATTTTTTCAAGTAAGATTAAGAGGTCATCCACATAGGAGAGATAAAAACATATCTTGAATTGCTCACAGGTATGCCCATAATGCCAGAAGACTGACATAAACAAGCAGTCAGGGGTCTCATGGCTAAAATAAACAGGGAAGGTGACAGAGGACAGCCTTGTCTAGTTCCCCTTGCTAGATGAAAGTAAGAGGAAAGGGTGGAATTCGTAAGTACTTTGGCAACAGGGGAGTTATATAATAGCTTGATCCAGGGGCACAAGGTATGAGAAAGACTGAAATAAGATAAAACTTGATGAAGGTAATCCCAGTTTAAGTAATCAAAGGCCTTCTCAAAATCAATAGCTATGGCTGCAGCTGGTGTCTTGAGGGATTTGGCTTTGTGAATTAAATTAAATAAGGAATGCAGGTGATCAGAACCAGATCTATGTTTAATAAAACCAGCTTGTGAACAATGAGTTAGCTTGGGAATCAAGGATTCATGTTGAGAAGTTAGTAGTTTAGCAAATATCTTCCCATCCAAGTTTAATAAAGAGATGGGCCTGTAACTTGAAGAATTTCAAGATGAAGTTGAGAATCAGGACAGTGCTTATTAGAAGAAAAGTATAAATCCTCTTTAGCCTTAACAGATTTTTCCAAGTCAGCCAGCTGTTGTTCCCTTACTCTTTTCATATGTGCAGCATAACTGATAATTTTCCCTTGAATCATAGCTTTAAGAGCTTCCCATACAGACTACGTAGAAGATTCGGTTGGGGTATTGTGAAAGAGGAAGTCCTGAATTTGTGCTTTGATCATGGGTAGGAAATTGGGATCCTTGAGAAGGAGAAGGTCCAGCCACCAGTTAAAAGATTTAGGTGCTAATGGGCCCCACAAAAGTTGCAATTTTACAGGGGAATGGTCCGAGATTATGATGGGAGAGATGGATGAATCAATAGTTTTTTCCATTATAACAGGAGAGGCTAACCAGTAGTCAGTTCTACTGTATGTCTTATGTAGAGTGGAGTAAAAAGTAAATTCTCGATCACGGGGGTGAAGGAGGTGTCAGACACCAACTAATCCAACATCTTGCATTAGTAATGAGAGAGCTTTAATGCTTCTAGGGTGGACCTCTGTAGTGGGGCTACTTCTGTCGATGCTGGCTTCTAAAGCTAAGTTAAGATTCCCTTCAAGAATAACTGGTGTACTATCAGTGTTAAAAGATAGAATCTGTTGAGCTAAATTATGAAAAAACTCTGGGGAATCAGAGTTAGGTGCATAGACATTAACAAGCAGAAGAGGACCAGAGTTGGTATTCAGTTTGACCATCACCCATCTGCCGTCAGTATCGGAAACAGAGTTTGCAAGGGACCATTTGAGACTCTTATGAATAAGGATAGCAACTCCTCTTTTTTTTTTTGTGGCATAGGATGATTCATAGATCTGTCCGACCCAATCTTTTTTAAGTCTATGAAAATCCGCTGCTAATAATTTCATTTCTTGAAGGAAAGCAATTTCTGCTTTACGTTTTTTGAGATGTGAAAGAATTTGCTTCCGCATACAAGGAGAATTAAGTCCCTTCACATTCCATGTACAGTATATAAAAGTATGTCACTCATATTGTTAGTGTTAAAGAAAGGGAATAATCTCTGGAATGTGAAGAGACAAATAAATGAGGCAGAGGATGATTAGAATACAATATGGAGAGCTTACGTATATGCAGAGAGTGGCAGGAACATTCAAGCCAAAAAAAGTGAGATGTATGATACATGAGTAGCACATATATATTATTAAAGTTAGAATAGAGATGGAGAAGGAGAAAAGTCATTAACAACAACAACACTAGTAAGCTAAATAACAAAGAAAACTTTTTATGGATGTGAGGAGATATGAGTCAGCCAACTGGCTAAGAGACTCTCTCACCACACTCTGGGGCGTCAGTGTAAGGAGGAGACTAGGGAGGACCGGTTATAAATATCGTCCCAAACCTAAGTCTGATCCCAGTAATATAATAAAGTAAGTATTCCTGATAAGCTAAACTGAAAGGGAATAAAACCAAGAAAGGCAGGGGACTTTAATAACCTCAGCTTAATTCTAAGTTAACAGGACAAGGTATAAGGATAAAGCTAAACACCAGAACTTATTTATAAACATTAGTAGTAATAGTACAAGATATACCAACTTGAAATAACAGTAAATTAAAGAACCATATATGAGATGCCAGTATAGCCTAGACATAGAGCAGGGAATTCAGGGAGCCAGGTGGAATGCAAATGAACAAATATAAAAGGAAAAGTAGGTCATTACCACATTAGAGTGACTCTGAGTATATTTTGCAGTGCAACAGAATAAGTGCATAATAAATACAATATTGAGGGGGAAAGAAGAAAGGAGAGGTCAATTTAAGCCCTTATGCCCTGAGCCTAATGCAAATTGGGATTATGTGGAGAGGTATAGGCTTCGGTGATAACTGTAGACAGAAGAGATAGTCATAGTAAAGATCTGCTCCGATTACTCAAAAATCACCTAAATAGGTGTTATATGGGGTGACTAGGTCTAGAAGACTAGGCCCAGTGAGCCCCAAAACAGGAGGGACCACACAGCAGTGGATTTCTATAATATCTGTAGGCTTCAAGTAAAATAAGGAGCATAAGGAAGATGTAGATCGACAATCCTTTGCAACAGTACACCAAACATTGGATTGACAACTCCTCACCCATCCAGCACTAAAGCCAGCTATTCAATCCTCAATCATCTCAGTCATCGACTACGGCTTAATTATTTATGGATCCGCCTCTCCTAGCGCACTGAAACGTATCACAACCTCCCTAAACAAGGCCTGTCGGCTGCTTACTGGCACTCATCGACATACTCATACCTGCGAGCTCTATGCTGAAACTGGGTGGTTACAACTTTCAAACCGTTTAAAGTACTTCACCTGCCTAATGGCTAAGAAATCCATCATGGGCCTCACCCCACCCTGCATTCAAGATCTGCTATGCCAGAACTCAAGAGTCCGACCCACCAGAAGATCAGAAACCCAGCTTCTTCAGGTCCCCCACTGTCGGACCACACATGGTCAACGATCATTTGCCTATCGTGCCCCCAACTGCCTAAATACTCTTAGCACCTCTATTACCTCCTCTAACTCATTAGGTGCATTTAAATCTAGCCTATTCTCTCACCTAGCCACCTCAAACTCCTGTGACTGCCTCGATTAAATCCTAATCTATTCTCACTTCTCCTCCCTTGCCCTCTTACCTGACAAAGGCCTGTTAGAGGATCCTCTTCTCCAGCAATTGGTCTGCTCCTCCCCCCACCCCCTTTTCTCTTTTTCTCACTTACACTACCTATCATACTTCCCTTACCTATCTTTCCCTCTCCACATGTTTTCTAAACGATGAAAGTGTTTAAGTGATATATATCTGCTGTTCATAAATGTCTTTAGGTTAGCTATTTTTTGTCTCTATTTCCACAATGTAACCTAAATGTGCAACCCTTTGTAACCCTATTGTTTGTAACCTAATTTAATGCGGAACCTTTGTAAAAGAGCCTTGGCTTAAAGGTATTAATTCCTAGAATTTACAATAAACAATAAACAAAACATAGCCCACCTCTTTGAGTGCTAATGATAGTTCCATATTGTAAACAGGAGGTAGTAAGAATAATGGAGTGTAGGGAAGGAGATAGATTAAATGTAGTTGCCAATAATACTTAAGAACCTGTCATCAGGAGAGGGAAGGGGTAAGTTGCCTTGTAATATATAATAATTCACATATGAAAAAAGAAAAGGCAATAATCAGGATGCATACCGATTAAAGATATGCAACTGAACAGCCAAAATACTATAAACCTGATGCACTGCTAAACTGGAGAGTAAAAGGCTAGATAGAGAGAACCTGCTTAGTGAGGTAATGTATACGATCTAACACTAAAATAATGGGTTAGAAAAGCATTGCTGATATACCAAAGTTCCATTGAAGACTGTTAAGCTGCTCATTTAAACACTGTAACAAAAAGTAAATTGATAGGGAGCGAAAACAACCAGGTAGCATAGACTGTAGAGCGGGCGGCTAGGCAGAAAAAGTGTACTGGCACTCCCTTTAAGTATCCTGGAAGCAAAACCTATCAAGATATAACAACTGTGACCATATTACTGACTATATAAGCTCATGACACCTTAGATGTATTAGCAGGATTGTGACTATTGATACACAGATACATAGACAGTGTAGGCAGATAAGGGCCTATGGCCCACCCAGTCTGCCCATTTGAGCTTGTAAGTTCAGTTTATGTTTTCCTAGAAGTCTGTTGCCCCTTACCTTACCTTGATGTTCTTGCTTTTGGTTTTTGCCCTACATTTCTTTTTGGGCTGCTCTAAAGATTTGAGGGGGGGGAACTTGCAACAACTTCTGCCAATGAAGTATCAGCAGAATACATCCCTGAGGCACAGGGCCCAAATTAGAGGGATGTTCATCTGAAATTTGCTGGGAAAGATCCTCCTGCGAGGAGTGCATGTCATCCTCCAAGAGAGCAAACTTATTTCTCAAGGGAATAGAGGGGTTGATTTGAAGGTGAGAGGCTGCAGCTTGGGGTGTTCGAGGTGAAACCGCACTAGAACAGCATGAAAGTCTTGAAGAATAATGACCTGACAGATGCTTCTCTTGCAGCCGTGTTGATTGCCTTGGGGTCAAATCAGTTGCGACGCTGCTGCTTGGGGCTGCAAGTTCTGCAACACTTTCCCCATGTTCCTGTACCACGTCGTCCACCCTCCGTGCAGATTCCAAAGCTGTGTTCAGGTTGCCAATTGCTGTTGAACCTCCCAGGGTAAGACTGCAGAGAGACCTCCAGATAGTTGGCTAAGGCATCAGGGGTTTCAAAATCCTTGAAGGAAAAGCCTGAGAAAAGGTGTAGTGTCATGGGGTAACGAAGAGCAAATTTAATGCATCTTTGGTGGAGGATTTGTTTAAGTTGATTGTAGGCCTTCCTTCTGATGGTTAAATCTTTTGAAAAGTCTCTGTAGATGGAAATATTAAACTCTTGCCACTGAAGATTCCCCATTTCTCTGGCTCGTTTCAGTATTAATTCTGTGTGGGAATAGTTCAAGAAGCGAGCAATGATAGGCCTTGTTCGCTGGTCTGATGTTGGCCTGGGACCCAGAGTGCGGTGAGACCGCTCAATGACTAGCATTAGGTCAGGAGGCAGTTTAAGCATTGCAGACAGAACATGTAATAAAAGTGCAGTAGTGTCACCTAATTTTACACCTTCAGGAATGCCAAAAAATCGTAAATTGTTGCGAAGATTACGATTTTCAATATTGTCAGTTTTGACTTGTTGGGATTTAATAGTTCGATCTTGATTGTAGACAGTAGCCTGGAGGTCATGAATAGTAGTGTTGTTACAGGCTGTTGCTTTCTTATTAGATGCAATTTTCTGGCAAAAAGTTTTAAGAGTGGTCACATTCTGTTGGGTGGAGGTTTTTAGATTATTAATCTCAGCCATCAGTTTAGAAAACATTACTTCCACTCTAGCAAGTGAGCTTTGCTGTACTTGGAGATCTGCCATAATGCTGAAGGATGAGGCCTAGTATGCTGCAGTACAGTGTAGAATAATTGAATATAAGTAGATGATGGATCAAAAATTACTTACAAACTGTGTCAGGCAGTAAGATTACAGGATGGCCACAGGAGTTGGTACCAAAGAAAGATCTGGTGAAGGCTGGATGAGGTTAGATTGCAGTCATTCCTGCAGAGATTCTGAACTATGCTGCCATCTTCTGCCTGGTTAGGCCATGCCCCGTCATAGATTTTTTTCACTGGGTAACCAGAGTGGTTCACCAAGGGGGAGCAGCTGATGTCGCCTACCTTGAGTTCAGCAAAGCTTTCGATACTGTTCCACATAGAAGATTGATTAACAAGCTTGCAAGGCTCGGAAGTTGGTCAACTGGGTGGCAAACTGGTTGACAGGCAGAAAACAGAGAGTGGTGGTAAATGGTATACAGTCAGAAGAGATGCAAGTCACAATTGGGGTACCTCAGGGATCAGTCCTGGGGCCAGTCCTCTTCAATATCTTCATCAGTGACATTGCAGATGGACTGGAGGTAAGGTTTGTTTGTTTGCAGATGACACCAAGATCCGCAACAGAGTAGATGATCCAGAAGGGGTGGGCAGAATGAGAAGAGATCCGGATAAACTAGCAAAATGGTCGGAAGAGTGACAACTGGGATTTAATGCAAAGAAGTTCAAGATCATGTACATGGAGAAGAGAAACCCTGAAGCCACCTATAGGCTGGGAGGGGAGTTGCTGGCAGTCACAAGGGAAGAAAGAGACTTGGGCGTCATCATCACAGATGACCTGAAATCATCGAAGCAGATCACTAAAGCAGTAGGTAAGGCTAGAGGGATGTTGGGGTGTATTAGTAGGGGTATCAGAAGTGGGAAGAGGGAGGTAATAATCCCTCTTTACAAGACACTGGTAAGGCCCCATCTGGAGTATTGCATGCAGTACTGGAGGCCACACCTTCACAAGGACATTAACCAAATTGAAGCAGTCCAGAGAAGGGCAACCAAAATGGTGCAGGGACTGCTTTAGAAAACACATGAGGACAGATTAACGGAGCTCAATATGTATGCCCTAGAGCAAAGGAGGGAGAGAGGTGATATGATCAAAACATTCAAACACCTTAAGGGCATTAACAAGGTGAAAGAGTCTAACATGTTTCGATATATGAAAAATAGAAGGACACGAGGACACAGCATGAGATTAGAAGAAGGCCGATTAAGGGGTAATGTTAAGAAGTTATTTTTCACAGAAAGGGTGGTGGATGCATGGAACGGCCTACCTCAGGAAGTGGTGGATATGAATACAGTGCAGGGCTTCAAACAGGCATGGGATAGGCATAAGGAAGCAATACAGACAAGTATGAATTGATAGGCCATTGACAGAGCAAAGGCTGATGGCACATTCATAAGGTAGAAAAATAAATGGGCAGACTGGATGGGCCTTGCAGTCCTTATCTGCCATCAACTTCTATGTTTCTATGTTTCTATGATGGCCCCCAGGTCTGGAATTTTATTTCTAAGTCTCCTTGTATTGGCAGACATGGTTCTCCGCCCCTGGCTCCCTCTGCACCTTCAACCCACCTTCCCCCTTCTTGCCTTTGTTGCCTCTTGAAACTTCCCTCTCTCCCCTGCCCTCTCACTACCCGCTTTGTGACTTACCCCTAAACACCTCCCTTTCGACCTGTTTTGTTCTTGTTCCCTTTGCCCACTGCTATGCTTCTGCTTCCTTTAACTTGTACCCTTGGGGAGTTTCCTCTCCTCTAGTCCTCTCTTCCTGTTGCTTCAATCTGTGGGGGGAAGGGGCAGTTTATGCCTTCCCTGGTATTATTGCCTCCCCCCTCAGCTAGTTTAAATGTTCATCAGAGTAACATTTAAACCATTCACTGATGACTGCAGTCCCTTCCCAAACACATGCAGGCCATCTTTGTACAGAACCATATTCTTCCAGGTCTGCCCCTAGTCCCCAATGAAACCAGACACCTCCTCCCTGCACCATTCTTTCAAGCAACCGTTGAAGCTTCTGGTATGGAGTACCCTGTCCTCCCCTTCAACCTAGACAGGTAGCACCTTGGCAAATGCCACCATTCATGCTACTTGCCTTAGGCCCCTAAACAGTTCCCTAAACTCTCCCTATACTACCCCCAGTTCCATCCCTCACTAGGTCATTTGTCTCCAGGTAGACAGTGAGACCCAATTCTCCACCCTGTCCTGTCACCCGAGCAATCCTTAGACTCTACTGTCAATCCCTCTGAGCCAAGGCACCAGCTAGGCATCTAACCTCTCCCTCTCCACGTCTTCCTGCTCCCAGATCTATCCCCTGACAACTGAGTCCCCCACCAGAAGCTGGTTTCTCCTCCATTGGCTTCCTCTACCTCCCATCTTAGGACCTGGATCCCAACATCCTCCCTTGCCACCACTATGAGTACCTCCTCAAGGCAGTCCCATCCTATCAGAATGGGGAAGGAATTTTGCAGTAGCACAGACTGAGAAATGTGTCCCTGACATGCCACCCCATCCCTACCGGAGCCCACCATGGGCCAGCAGGCCCTCTCCTGTCCAGGCAGCCTCTGCATAATAGCGGCAGACTCAGTGGTCCATGAGTGGACAAGAGATCCTCTGGATCCTGGCCAGCTTGGCACAGAGATCAGCGACCTCTACCTTCAATCTAGAGAACTACATGCATATGGAGCAGCACCTCGCTCTCCAGAGTGTCTCCTGAAAAACTGCAACTCCTCAGCTACTGCACTGCACCACTTCCATGTCTGCAAATATTGTTCACTCCCTTCTATTTTCTGAATGTAACTTGCCCCTACTGTCTCATCCCTTTACTTGCTCCTTTCTCACCAACACCCTCTATCAGGATGTACTTTTATATGTTACACTAGATAGGATGTTACCTGCTTTCCCTTTTAAAGTTTGCTGTTTCAAGATAAAGCTCTCCCTGTATCCTGCTGCCTTTTTATTCTTCCCTTTTGCTAACTTGTCCCTGTTGTCCTTCTTGAACTTCTACTTTATTCTTTTTTTTTTAACTCCTCATCTGCCAGCCCCCATCGGTCCAATCACGCTCCACCCCTGCCACACGTCCCATGACTTACCCCACTCCTAAACACCTCTGGCTTACCCCTCCCAGGAGTGGGAACACCAAGGGGCCCCTTCTCCCTTACAAGGACTGGTCAGTAACATGGAAGGGGTAGCCTGGTCAGTAGCTTGGGGTGCACAATGTGGCGGTGGATGTCATCTTGCGGTGACAGAATCACAATTTTCTGCATTTCTCCCCAGGAGGTGTATCATGCAGTGATGTTGGGGTGGGCTCCCTGCACGTCTGACACACCTCCTATGCTGAGACAGTCCCAGCTGTCAGAACCCACACAGCTGCATGGGGTCACCTGAGCAGCAATGACTCCCTCCCCCCCAGAGAAAAAGAGCAGTCCATGGGATGCTCTATCCTTTTCCCACCGGACTGGCCCTCCAACTACCCAGGCTTGTTCCCAAACCTGGGTCATCAGCATCACAAGCAGTAGTGCAACCACTGTGCCAGTGGGTCAGCCCCACTTCTACTTTATTCTACTTCAGATAGGGTCCTTCCTATGCTACCACCTGCAGCTGATATCTACCTGCATCTTTCCTCTACAATTACCCACTGCCACACCACCTGTATCTACCTATGCAGTTTAACTGTAAGTGTTTTCAGATCTTTAAAGTATCTTACCTTCACCTGCCAGTCTGGCAGAGACCCTTGCTTGTCTGCAGTCATCTGCAGACTCCTGACAATTCTTTAAATACCTTAGGATATATGTTCCTCTCCTGCACTGTTCCACTCATGTGCTGGGATATGAGCCTGATCAGACATGCTAGGCAAGGGAGACTTTTATTGTGCTCTTTTTAGAAGTCACTAAGTCTTTGACAACCCCAACCCCAATCACACACCGGATTCAAGTGGCATTCTGACTCTACTCAGTGCCAAGATTAATCTCCTGAGCTAGGTTCTCCACAGTACTTGTTACAAATTTAAAGACAAGTGTCAAAATACCCCAAACACTGACAACATATAACTTTTTCTACCCGCTTATCCTAATACTTTCAGTATGGAGAGAAAATAGTGTATATATGAGTTAGGTGCGATCTCCCAACTGTTGCTTTCCCGACTCCCGATGTCCTGTCCCTGATCTCCCATTAACTGATCTCCCGACTACTATTTAATCCCGAATCTAGCGTTCCCATCATGTTTATCTTTGCTGATTAGCTGCTTCAAGACTGCATGTAATAAAAGTTTGCAAGCTTACCTCCTGATTTCATTATTTTGTTCCCATGTTCATTCCCATGTTCTGTAGACAGAATCTGTGTGGCGTACAGCAAACATGTCACAGAGCTCAGTTCAATTCAGTTTCAGTTCAGGGGGAAACAGAGCAATTGTCAGCTTCGTTTTCAGTGCAAATCATTTGCTGATTACCATTAAAATCAAATTTTATTTAAATTTTTAAAATGAAAGTCCTGTACAGTACTCAACTGTTGGATTCCAGAGTGCAGAGGGGAGGTAATGAGGTAATGATTTTTGTTATATATGCAGGTTGTGTGCAATTCCTGTTAAGTACTCGGTTACAGATCTTGCATGTCTGTCTTTGACAATAGAATCTATTTTTGTTTCTCTGACAATATATCTTATCTTTTGAGGAGACTTGGGGAGCCCTCGGTTGATTTTTTTCTATCTTGCTGATTGTGATTGGCTGTTCCTTTTGGAGCTCCATTACAAATCTGTGTATGCCAACATGCGGAGCTCCAATTAATGCTGCTAGACACTGATGCCAAGACTCCAGATTATTTTGAGTCCTCGGATAACCCTGTGACATTTGGTGGTGAATGGACCAAAAGGAAGGGTGAAATAGAGGGGGGGAGCACAAAGTAGTATTGTTTCTCATCCTCCTTCGAGCCGTTCTGAGAACATAATTGTTTTCAAACCACTCTACACGCACAGGACTAGGTGGTGGCATCTCAGTTTTAAATTTCAAAAAATGCTCCCTCGATCTCATTTTCTGGCAGAAAGGCGAGTGCCACAAGTTGTCTGATTTTAATGATGAATTCTGGGTTAACTCCATATTCTGTGGCAAGCCCCAAGCTTTGAATCTTTCGACACAGTATTTGACCAAACTGAAATAAACAACCTTTGTTCAGGCTGTCAGGGAACTCAGATTTTGAGGCATTTATTGCTGCCTGCTCAAAGTCAGTAATTATTACTTTGGGAGACAGCATCAAGCTAAATTCGTCTGCGATATCATGCATGTCTTGAAATAGACGAATATAGCAATCATTTGCTTTGGAGGACATCAAAGCATACAGTAATGGTACTCTACAGCATGTTTCTTGTGTGCCAACTGGTGCATGAATGGAGTACAACTGTCTTAAAAGTGTTGGGACAGTTTTGAAGGTTCCATCCATTGCCCAGAGCTCTGCTAGTGACAGCTTCTCCATGTTCTGCTTAGTTGTAAATATTACTACCTTGTCATCGCCCAATGATGACTCCTATGCAAGGAATCTTTGCCCATTCAAAAAACACAACTGTTCAGGGAAAACTAAATAATCTAAAGTGTGAGGTTCAGGTTGAGAGATATTTTGATGTGCACGCTTCACAATTTGCTGCAATGCTTGTCTAGATGGCATACATTGCATTACCTCAGCTGACACTTTTGCAACCTCATGCTGAATTAACTGTGCAGGAGTGTCGTGAGTATCTATGGCCCTTTCTCTGAGTGAAGCAAGTGCAGATGCAATGGGGAAATCTGTGGCATCAGGAGCATGATTATGCTCTTGCTGTTTTCTTAAATGATGCTCACCTCCTACCAAAATAGTTGATGCCCTTCCTAAGCATTTTAGCCCTTTCTGCTTTGGCAGCACCAGTAGTACAGGCCTCCGCAGTTTCTCTCCTTAATAAATAAATATTTATTGATGCACAGCTTATCATTGCCTTGCCAAGAGGTGAATGTCTTGCACACAACAGTTGCCTCAGCCATCTCAGGAAAACTGACAAACACCGCCATTGTCTGTTCCTTCACCTTAAACAAAATCTCACACAGCACTCGTTCAATTATTCAATCACTGTAATTATTCAAAACCCAACACATAATTCTGCACTTATTCAATTATTAGTAGCTGTAAACAGAAAGATAGATGGCACCGTGGCATAAATCTGAACCTGTTTTAAAAAGCATACACTGGCATACACTCGCTAAGGAGTAAAAAGTAATATTTCATTCACTGCAACTAATTCTACAATTATTCACCTATTAGTAGCTGTAGCAGAAAGATGGGTGGCGCTGTGGCTTACATCAGTATTTTAACGCACACACTCGCATACACTCGCTAAAGAGTTAAAAGTCACAGTAAAACTGATTTCGGGAGACTGTTAGTTGGAACTCATTCAGGCGGTGAGTAAAGATTCAAGTTTCTTATTGTGGAAAAGTACATGATCAGGAAATCGAGTCAGGACTTTAAATGGCAGGGGTTTAATAGTTGGGAAAATGTACGGATCCGTATATATATATATATATATATATATATATATATATATATATATATATATATATATATCTATATATATATATATCTATATATATATAGATATATATATATATATATATATATTGTGAGAGAGAGAGAGGCAAAAAACTCTGTTTAATGCATCAGTTAGGGTTGTTCCACAGTAATAAAAGTGATGAAATTCGGTGTTAGGGTTGAAAACCCTAACTCCACATTCACCCCAACCCCCCCCAGCACCACACACAGACACACACATACACATGCAAGTAGGAGTGAGGACCAAGGCAACACAACCAATCACAGACAACCAGCATCAGGTGCACAGTCATGCTCTGATATATGTACGGCCATCTGTGGCTGTCCACTCTGGATGCAGTACCTGGTCAAGGGAGGCATTGCCTGTCTGAGGCCATGCAAATCCTAACTGTGCTAATTTGAGTGTCCTTGCAATCAATTATATGTACCATTGATGTCCATACCCTCAGGTTTGCTGTGGGTCTCTACTCAGGATGCAGTACCTGGTCTCGGGGTTTGGGGGGGGTCATTACCTGGCTGAGGCCATGCAACTCATAACTGTGCTAACTGGAGTGTACCTGTAGTCAGGAAGATGTACTATTGATGTCAGTAGCCTTTGTTTTCCTGTGGCAGTCCACTCAGGATGCAGTCAGTGCTGCCTGGGGTGCAGTGCCTGCCTGAGACTGTGCAACTCCTAAGTGAGCTAGCTTCTGTACAGGTGCAATGAGGGAGTTTCACTGTTGATGTCCATTGGCTTATTTTTGCTGTGGCTCTCCAGTCAGTATGCAGTACCTGGTCTGGGGGGGGCATTGCCTGGCGAAGGTCCTCCAGTTCTTCAGTGTGCTAACTTGTGTGTACCTGCAATCAGGGAGATATACCATATATGTCCATGGCATTACTGTTGCTGTGGCTCTCCACTCGGGGTGCAGTACGTGGTGTGCTGGGGCATGGGCATTGCTAACTAAGGCCATGCAAGTCTTAAGTGTGGTAACTTGTGTGCACCTGCAATCAGGGATATCTACCGTTGGTGTACATGGCCCCAGTTTTCAGTGGATCTCCAGTGAGCATGCAGTACCTGGTTTGGGTGGTGGTGATGTCTTCTAGTACATTTAGACAGTTGTATTTTATTTCTGTCAGCTGCTGCTGGTTGTCTGTGATTGGTCGTGTTGCCTTGGTCCTCCCCCCTACTTGCATGTGTGTGTGGTGCTGGGGAGTGGGGGGGTGAATGCGGAGTTAGGGTTTTCAACCCTAACTCCAAATTTCCTCACTTTTGTCGCTGTGGAACAACCCTAGCTGATGCATTAAACTGAGTTTTTTGCCTCTAATTTCCCTTCTTTTTGAGAATGATGATGACAAATAGTGAAATGTAATGCAGTTGCGGAAGCGCGGGCCCAAAAGGACCCCGCGCTCCCACCACATAATGTCTTGTGACATAGTAACAGGAACAGCAATGCAAACAGAAGTGCCAACAGTGGCGCGCACATGGTAACAGAAATGTAAATGGTAAAGGAACTGTTAATAGAAATGCAAGTGCAAAGTGACACCAAAGCGAACAGTGACACAAACGGACATTGAAGCACGTACAAAAACACAACTGGTAATGCAAACAGTGATAGCAGCAGTATTTTAAATGGAACTGTTAAGTGTCACAGCAAAAAGAATGTGAAAGGGAACAGAAACGGAAACGTGAATGCTAGGGCACATGTAAACACAAACCGTAATGTGCACAGCCATGGTACCATAATAGTAAATGCAAATGGTAAAGTTAACATTAAGAATAATGCCAAAGGAAACAGAAATGGAAATGGGAATGAAGGCTTGTAGGGAAACGTAAACCTTAACGTGCATGGTCACGGAACCGCAATTGTTAACGCAAATGGTAACAGTACAGCAACAATAATGCCAAAGGAAAGAGAAATGCAAATACAAGCGAGTACAGAAATGTAAATCATTACACGCACAGTCATGGTACTGCAATTTTAAACACAAATGGTAACAGTAACAGCAAAAAATAACGCCAAAGGAAACAGAAATGAAACAGAAACACAAGCATGTATGGAAACGCAAACCATAATGCACGTGGACGGTACCGCAATTGCAAATGAAACTGGTAATGGTAACAGCCACAATAATGCCAGACGACACAGAAATGCAAACGGAAATGCAAGCGCAAGTGAAAACGCAAACGGTAACGCACAAGGTGGCGTAGATGGTAACGGTGCCGCAGACGGTAAAGGAAATGCAACTGAAAATGCTAACTGGCACATTAACGAAAGAGCACACCCTTCTTTTCCCCAAAACATGCATTGGAAAACACAGTGAAAACAAAGAATGTATACATAACAATGGGCCTCGGAGCAGAAAATGGGGAATTGGAATATTAAATTGTTTATATGTCAGGAAGCGTACAACGTAAGAAAAAAAATGTAAATTTCATATGAATTATGACTTTCCTGGCTAGTTTTGCACTTATCCCCCAAGTGGGGGGCTAAGCATTTTTGTGACGAAAAGTCCGTATCTCACACTGTTTGCGAGATACGGGCCCCGTAAGGCGCGACTGATGCCGTAATGTTATCCAATGGGAAAAAGTGTTAACTTCAGAGTGCAGTCACTGTGCTGCCCTGTAATATTTTTTCACCAAACCTCCAAAAGGCACATCAGTGGGATGTTGGCTTTCTTCCCTTCAAATTTCATCCCAAAAGACCAAACCGTTATTTTGCAGGGGGGCGACAAATGATTCTTGTAATGCGGCGAATGACGTAATGTTATCCTATGGGAAAAAGTGTCAAATTTGGAGTGCTGTAACTTTGCCACCCTGTAATATTCTTTCACCAAAACAGTGAAAGACACATCTGTGAGATGCTGGCTTCATTCCTTCCAAATTTCAACCCTAAAGAACAAACCGTTCTTTTGCAGCAGGGTGGCAAAAATTGATGTCATTTTGCCATAGCCTAGAAAAGTAGTGTCATGATTTGCAAAAGCTTTCACAAACATTTGCGACACTTTCATGAGTGTGACACTACTTTGTGACACTACTTTTTCCAGAAATTTGAAAAAACATATTTCTAGGGTGTTTAACCTCAAAATAAAGACATGCCTAGCATCCTCAGGGTCTGACTAGGTAAACATAAAAAGAATCGCGTTGCTAGAGGCTCCCAAATGTAAATGCCAAGCATTTTTCTGATCACCAACCGAAAACAAAATGGCAGATTTGCGAAAGTAAAAACTGCATTTGTGACACTTTTAAACTTTTTGTTAATTTTTCCCATTGACTTATAATGGGAACTTGTTTTTTGAATAACTTTTGAACCATTTAATATTTTTTCACAAAATCTTTGAAAGGCACATCAGGGACCCTGGCTGCATATTCCTTGAAGTTTTTGGACTGGTCGTGCAAACCGTACGACCTGTAGGTGCGAGCAAAGAATTTACCAGAAAGTGTAAATGCGCATGCAGATCATGCTTAATAACTACGCAGTTATATATCCAACCAGTACAAAAGTTGGCACATCCCAAGATGATGTATGGTTCTTGATCATGCATTCCAAATTTCAGCCAAATCTGTTGAACGGTGGCAAAGTTATTAAGGTGCAAAGTTTGACCCTTTAACCTTAAAAGGGCTCCTCAACCCTAACTTTGGTAGCACTACATGCTACCATAATATATATATATATATATATATATATATATATATATATATATATATATACTGTACCATGTCAGGTTCCTTACAGATGGAATGGGGTGAGTGTTAGAGTCCATGACCCTAAGGCAAACACTGATGTTTGTTGGTGTGTGGAGGGTGGGAGGTGTGGTTACAATAGTAGGGTTTGTCGGGGGAAGGGTATAACAACTGCAAACCCTAATATCCAGTTTTCTGACCTGTATCACTCTGGTTGAAGACCTATGTCTAGAACCCTAACTTTGTTTTAAACAAAGTTTTTATTAATTAATTTCCTTACTTTTTGAAATGGTATAATAGTATCCCAGTTTTGTGGGGTTTGTTTTGGTATTTTTGCTGCAAATCTTCAGTGTGGCATTTTTGGGACCCCACCTCATGAACACTGACACTTTAATTTCATTACTCAGTCCCAAAAGGTGATTTTGAGCAGCAATTGTGCCATTTCACACCACTGCTGTGTAAACACATTTTGAGCAGGATGTAAGAAATGGCAGGTGTATCATTCATGAGGTGGTGTGAAAAAATCCTAATGCTGAAAATCTGGAGTGAAAATACTAAAAATTGGCACATGTACGAATATGGTTAGAAACTGCACAACACACACTCGTAACACAGTCATTTTGGGGAATTTTTGTACCACATTTTCAACATGGGCTTTTTGGGACCTCCCCCAATAAACACTGGCATGGCCACTTCATTAACTGATCCGAAAAGGTGATTTCACATAGTGATAGTGACAGTGAAATCACCTTTCAGGAACAAATAATGAAATGGCAGTGACAGTGTTCATGAGATGGGGTCCCAAGTACCCTGTGTTGAAAATGTGGGGTAGAAATTCCTAAAAATGGCTGAGATATCAACATAAGTTGAAAACCCTATTGAGAGTCATAATCCAAGCCTACCTTGATTCCTCTCTTTGCGGTTGGGCTTTGAAGAAAGTGAATGTGTTCCAGTCCAGAGAAGATGACAGCTGCCGACCTCTAGGTAAGTATAGAGTGAGAAGGTGTATGGGGAGATGGATGCTCAGTGGGAGGGTCTGGATGAGGGAGGGGGACATGGGAAATGATGAGGGACCATTTTCTTTTCTCTAGGATTAAAAAAAAGACGTTGGGGGACAGTTTTCTTTTTTTTATGGCAGGGATAACTTTATTTTGGGACACTGGGAGTGGGCTCCCCAGTGTCCCATAGTGCTGGGGGGGTTCACACTGTTGACATATGGATTGGGCACCCCGATGTTGATGAACACTATTAATATTTCAATGGGTGAGGGGGGCATTCAACACTGGGTGTGGGCTCCCCAGTGTCAGAAACAACACTGAAAAAAAGTAAAGGTTTTTGGCACACTGCGGGTGGTCTCACCAGTGTGCCACAGTAATACAGGGAGAAATAAATCCTGACATGGGGATTGGGCACCCTGATGTCAGCAAAGAATAATAAGAATGGGCTGTGGGGGTGGCAGGAGGGCATCTGACACCGGGTGTGGGCATCCCAGTGTTGGAAACAACAGAAAGTTATCAGAAAGTTAATGCTTTTGGTGCACTGGGGGTGGTCTCCCCAGTGCACCACAGTAGTGGAGGGTTAAAGAAATGCCAACATGGGGACTGGGACCCCAATGTTGGGAAACAGTAATTACAAAGAGGTACGCTTGGAAAAAATGCCACTTCAACGCAGGATTCTTTCTTTCTTTCGCTCTCTCTCTTTCTCTCTGTCTTTCTCTCTTTCTCTTTCTTTCTCTCTTTCTTTCTCTCTCCTCTCTCTTTCTTTCTTTTTAAGTTTTACTAGGAAGGCATGCTGAGTAAGCTACTGCTCAATTCCAGATGCATCCTGGGGGTAGGGGGTATGGGAAAATATATATAGTGTACAGTGTACAATAACAGCTGGCAAAACAATTCAAGAGACAATATTACATTAAAGAGACAATATAAGAGCAAAATAACCATCATCATTCTGACTCTAACATGGCAGTTTGTTGCAGGATTCTGCATCAAACTAGAATCCTGTGTCTCCAGGGACATCTACCATAATTACCTGCATATAAGCCGAATATTTTTGACCACATTTCCATTGCTATATCAGGTACCTCGGCGTATACACAGGTCAGTTGAGGAAATCAGGTAATCAATCTAGCTGTAACGGAACTTCAGCTAAGTACTGGTACACCCTTCCCGTCAGCACCACTTCACAAATACTAGTACAGCTCCAGCACATTTATCTAGCTACCCAACTAACACAGTGCCATACATGTAACATGTAAACAAACTTTTTTCCCTTTTTAAAGAAACTCCTGTCACACGCTGAAACCTTTGCTCACACACCCCACCTGCTACTTCCTTGAATTATGTTAATCTGATGCTCTGACCCCCTCCTAATAAGTCTTCATGATTCCTGTAAACCAGAACCTTGAACCCTTAAATAAACACAGTACCTGTGTAAAAGGTGTTTGAAACTGTCCTTCCAGACCAGCGTTTCTGTCCCTCTGCACTGCTGTCTCCAGTTGTGTCTCCAGTCACGGCATGCTTCACTACCTTCCCCCAGTGGACCCAATATTGGAATGGTTTGGGAATGGGTTGAGCTAGGCTTTTCTGACATCAAGGAGAATGGTTTGAAATTAAAAACAGGACTACAAATACTAGCAAGGACATTTTTGTATTACAATCATGTTGTGGTTTTCAATCGATGTGCAGTGATTGTCAGAACTTTTTGTAATAAATATGTTTGTCTTGGCTTATACGCGGGTCAGTCATGTTTACAAAATTTACCTCTTTGGATTTGGGGGGGTCAGTGTATACGTGAGTCAGATTATACACGAGTATATATGGTATTTTGTTCCCATAGGAAATAATGGGAAAAAGAACATTTCATAACTTTGGAAAGGATTGATATGTTTTCACCAAACATTCAAAAGGCATGTCTGTGAGGCCACAGTTGTCTACTATGAAAATTTCATCCCTGTAGCTACAGCCATTTTTGAGATACAGGTTGACAAAAAAACAGCAAAAAAATATAAAAGTCTCTTATTTTTCAACACTCTGTGTCTCGGAAACCACACAAGGGATTCAAACTCAATTTAGTATATCAATATTGTTTCCCTTCCAAAGACGCATGCAAAATTTCAAGTAGATCTGTTGATCCTGCACAAAGTTATTATCCTGCAAAGATTGGCCTTCAACATTAAATGGTAGTGATAACACTAACTATAGCTGCAGTACTGTGCAGCTATTATATAAAGAACTATAATAGGGTAGCCCATGATGTGAGTGAAGCAGAAACAGTGACTGTGAAAATGCCATGGCTTCATAGTGAATGGAAAGACGGTGACAATCATATTCCCCCTCCCTGAGGTGCTATGACCTCAGAGTTAGTAGTACTGTATATGTAGAAAGGGGGGTGCAGGGGGCATGGCTGTTGCCATCTTTTAATGCACTATAAAGCTGTGGCTGTTTTCACAGTCACTGTTTTTCCTTTGCTGACATGACATAGAACCATAACATAGTTAGGGCTGAGTAGGCATGTCAATGTTAAATCCCATTTATTTCACTTTAATATCTTTGCAACTGTTTAAGGTATTTGCACATAAGCTTGCATGCATGGTTTTGTGGGGGTAGATCTCTTGACCTGTCAAGTTTCATTCTGGTCGGATGTTTGAGTTCCGAGAAACAAGTAGCGAAAAAATGCAGAAAATTGCCTTTTTTAATGTTTTTTTTTTTGGGCCATCACGTAGTGCCCAGATGGTTTGGAATCTTGGTTAGAAATGTTCAGGGAAGAGAGGGTTCAACTCACAGAAGTGTCTTTTGCTATTTTGATGAAAAATATTAATCCATTCCAAAGTTATCACATTTTAAAAATTCAGATTCTGAGCATGCTCAGTCAGCACTTCAAAGTGGCTGAATAATTATTTATATAAAGAGTGGTTTTGTATGCTGCCATTTTGTTTCTGTTTTTTTTTTTTGGAACACTCACATAAATGTAGTTGTAGATACAGAGCACAGATGCTTGTTGCTCATTTGAATCCAGTAACGTGGATTCCTCCCTTAACTGTTGGTAAAATAATGGCCAAATATGATTTTTCTTTGTTTTTATTGTTTTGTCATGACTCGGTCCACCCTGTTTTGTATTGGTTGATAGAACAGAAAAAGGTGCCTGTCCTTTTTTCATGAGTTGTTTCGTATGCCTTGCTGTATTTTTTGCCATCATCTTGCATATGGACGGTTTGGAGATGTGGTCCGAAATTTTCAGTGCAATGAGGGCTTGGGTTGGTTTGATGAAAAGATATTAATGAGAAATGCCCCTGCAATGTTGTTTTCTTTAAGACGCTAACTCTTTTTTTGTCGCTCATGATATGAAAAAGATTTTATTTTTTTCGTACCGCAACAAAAAAATATCCTTTTCTGTAAGGGAAAAATTGTTTCAATTACTGCACCCTGAAAGCTACTGACCTAATCCCCTGATAAATGTCCTGACTCCTGTACCTCCAGAGTGCCAAATGTAGCCAGGCGCAATGGACTAGAATTCAGCACCACAAACAGTCATTGACCAAAAAGCAATGAAGGTGTGCAAAAAAACAGCTCAGTGATTTATTGTGCCTACCAACAGAAAGAACAGTACAAAAAAAAAAAAACAGCACTTTTGAACCCCTGCTTGTTCTTCCTTAGGGGGAGTCCCTAAGGAAGAATCCACAGGGGTTCAAAGTGCTGGGGCTTTGTTTGTACTGTTCTTTCTGTCTGTATTCACAATAAATCACTGAACATTTACTTTATGCTTTTTGACTGTTTTTTGCGCACCTTCATTGCTTTTTGGTCCTACATCTCCAGCTCTGCTAATATGTCTTTTGTATTAACCATTAATTTGTAAATGAAAATCTTCTGCATGTTTCTTTTTGATACATTGATATTTCCCAGCTGTCTAGTAGCACCACCCACCCTCTGATTACCCTTTCTGTATTAAAATTGTATTCCTCTGGTGTCTAGTGGCACCCCCATCTTCTGATTGCACTCCCCATATTTAAATTATATTTCCTTGGTAGTCAGTATCAGAACAGAGTACATACAAGGTATTGGGCTGCAGGGATACCAATAGAGTCATACAAAAAATAAGCATTTGTCAATGCTGAATGTTGTCACGCTGGCAGTGGGAGTGGCGGAGGTAGAGAGGCATAGTGCTGTGAGTTTGTTAATGTGCCCCAAAAGGTGATTTTGCACAGCGAGTATGCCACTGTGCAGCAGAGCTGTGGAAAAGTGGTTTGGGCAGGTTGTGGAAAATGGCAGCTGGACTGTTAATAATGAGGTGTGCACAAATGCCAGTGGTGAAAATGTGGCATGAAAATATTGCAGACTGACAAAGTTACAAGGGTGCATGGAAACTGTGCAATGCACGCTTGCAACACAGTCATTGTCTGGACTTTCGCCACCAAATGTTCAACATAGGCATTTTAGGATCTCTGCTGATGAATAGTGTCACCGTCATTTCCTGAAAGTGTTCCGAAAAGTGATTTTGCACAGTGACCATGTAATTCTGCACTGGACATGCAAAAACACATTTCAGCCAGCTGTACTGCTCATATGGAGGTATGGAAAAATGACAATGATGAACAGCTGGAGTGAAAGTATTACAAATTCACAAAGTCATGAGCGTGCATGCAAACTACGCAATGTGCGCTCGTAAAACACTCATTTTATTGACTTTTGTCCCTAAATTTTCAACATAGGCATTTTAGGACATCTGCTAATGAACAATGTCACTGCCATTTTCATAATGTGTCTCGAACATGGGCTTTCCACAGCGACCACGCTATTGTGCGCCGGAACTGCAAAAACAGATTTTGGTCAGGATGTGAAAAATTACAGCTGTACTGTTCATTAGGAGGTGTAGAACAACGGCACTGTTGAAAATGTGGAGTGAAAATATAAGTTTGCAAACTTACGAGCGTGCATGCAAACTGCGCAACGCATGCTCGTAACACAGTCATTTTATGGAGTATTGTCACCAAATTTTCAACACAGGCGTTTTAGGACCTCTGCTCATGAACAGTGTCACTGTCATTTTTGTACTGTGTCCTGAACACTGATTTCACACAGCAACCAAGCTATTCTGTGCCAGAAGTGCGAAAACACATTTTGGGCAGGATGTGAAAAATGACAGCTGTACGGTTCACAAGAAGGTGTGGCAAAATGCCAATGTTGAGAATCTGGCATGAAAATAGTGCAAATGCACTAACTTACAAGTGTGAGTTGCACAGTTGCTATGCACTCTCGTAAAACAGTAATTTTTGGGATTTTTCCCACCAAACTTGCAACATAGGCTTTTTGAGAGCCCCTCTCATGAACAGTGGCACTGTTATTTCATTACTCAGTCCCGAAAGGTGGTTCCACGCAGTGACTGCAAAATCACCTTTCGGGACCGAATAACGCCATGACAGTGCAAGAATTGATGAGAAGGGGTCCGACAAAGCCCATGTTGAAAATTTGGGGTAAAAATTTGCAAAAGTGCCCGAGATATGTATTAAAGTTGAAAAAAACCCTATTCATTCCATTATACAGCTTACCGGCATTTCTTCAGTTCACGGTCAGCTTTGAAGAGTGCAGATGTATTCCCAGTCCACAGAAGATCATCGCGCCGGACTCCGCAGGTAAGTATGGGGTGAGGGGGGTGAGGGGAAGCAGGGTGCGCAGTGGATGGGTGCAGGTGGGGGGAAGGGGCATCGAGACTAAGAGGGACCATTTTCATTTTACAGGAAAAAAATGGGAAAAAAACATCATGGGACAGTTTTTGTTTTTGCAGGGGATTTGGCATGCTGGGGTGGGCTCCCAGCATGCCACCTAATTGTGTGGGGTGTCTGCAGCCAGCGAGTTGGGCACCCTCATCCCAGCACCACAGCAGGGGAGGAAGTAATGCCGATGGGATTGGGTACCCCCGTCGGCACCACAGACAGCGGGAGGAAGCGCGAGCTGAGGATAGGGCACCCCTCAGCTATTCAAACAATGGGGCGGTTTATGCTGATGGGGAGTGCACTCCCCATCTGGCACACAAAGAAAGCGGGGAGGTTAACCGACAGGGGATTGGGCACCTTCCAAGTCGGTAGTACTAGGCAGTCACCCGCCACCGATATGCACGTAATGACGGGTAGTGACGGGCAAGAAAAGGACCGCTGCATATGATGAGCTTTTGCTTGGATTGCAGTGGACCTTTTCTTAGAGGCGTTTCACCACATTATGTATGCATGGTGTGGTGCCAGCATTTAGGCTGACTAGAGGTCGGGGCGGCACCTATTGGTGCGTGCCTACATTCGCTAACTGTGACCCGCCTCCAAAGCTGCACTGTCCCACAATGTTGGCTGCACAGGCAAGCCAATAATAAAAAAGCACAATACTGTATGTATCAAGTATAAAATAAAGGGCATATTTTACTGCCAAGGTGCCAGTGCAAAGCACATTCGTGATGTGTTTTGAGATCCTTTGAAAAAGGAAAGTTTACTTTCTGAAACGCGTCAGGAATGTGCTTTGCACTGGCACTTTGGCAATAAAATATGCACTTTATTTGATATTTGATGCCAGTGAGCAAGGTTTTATGTCTTGGGCGGTGAGTGTGGGATTGTGCTTTTTTTCTATATTTCCCTCCATCCTCCAATTGCCCTTCCCATATTAAAATCGTATTTCTCTAATATCTAGTGGCACCACTACCCTCTGATTGTCCTCCCCATAATTAATTTATATTTTCCTGGTGTCCAGTGGCATCCCTATCCTCTGATTGCTCTCCCTGTATTAAAATTGTATTTCTTTGGTATCTAATGGCAACCCCACTCTCCGATTGCCCTCCTCATATTGGAATTGTATTTCCCCAGTGTCTAGTGGCACCCCTCCTCTGACTGCCATCCCTGTATTACAGTTGTATTTTCCTGGTGTCTAGTGGCACCCCCCACCCTCTGATTATCCTCCCCATAATCACATTATATTTCCCTGGTGTTTCGTGGAATCCCCCAACTCTGACTGCCCTCCCCGTAATTACATAGTATTTCCCTAGTGTCTATTGGCACCCCCATCCAATCGCCATCCTTGCTGATATAAAGAAAAGGGTCCCTCAAAGTGTTTTTTCTTCTTAAAACCTGAAAAAAGGTCCCTTGCAGATCTAACCCCTCCACCTGACCTCCTACTGAGCAACCATCATCTCTCACTCCCCCACACACACTCTTACTCACCTGAACAGATTCCAGGGTGAAGATCCACTCTCCAACCAAAGACATGTCTTGCTGCTGGAACCGACGATTGCAATATGAGAAAATAAGGTAAATGCGGTTCAGTGTATTTCAAAAGGGTTTTCTACTTTGATTCATAACTTGGCCATATTTGTTTATTTTGACACCAAATTTTCAACATGGCCTTTCTGCAAATCTGGCCAAAAAAGTGATTTTGTGATTGCTTTGCAAAATCACCTTTTGAGCAGGATTTAAAAAATGTCACTGCCCTTGCTTGACATGGGGTCATAAGAAGGCTATGTTGAAAATTTGGGGTCAAAATATGTACAAATGGCAACATTATGCACATGTGTTGAAAATGTTGCTACACTGGCTAGTAACTCTGGTAATTTTAAATATTTTGACACCAAATTTTCATCATAGACATATTTTTTACAACACTTCATGAACATGATAGTTACAATTTTTCAAATCCTGGCCAAACTGTCTCTTCACACCTGTGGCATGGAATGACGTTGTGGTGGCATGGTATCACATTTTGGCAGGGATTTGGAAATTTTCAGCACCGGATTTAAGAGGTGGTGTAATAAGAAGTCTAAGGTGACAATTTGATTGTGGTTTTACTAAAATTGGACACGCAGGGGCCAGAGGGCCCTGTGCTTCTACAGCAACGTACATACACGTATCTATGGAGGGATGGGAGTGCAGGGCCCTAGGCCAATAAGGATATGATTACGCTATCTCAGAAAGTATTAATGGATGATAGTGGCTTTGCACTCCCACAGGCAAATGAGGATGCGATTATGCTATCTCATAAAGTAAGGAAATTCACTGCAAAAAAACTTCATTAATGCACCAGTTTAGTTAGGGTTAAAGTGACAAAAGTAGGGAAATATGGCATTAGGGTTTCCAACCCTAACACCCCACCCCTACCCAACAGGCAGCAACAGGCATGGGGTGTGCCTTGGGGTTGTCAGTCCTAACACTCATCCAATTCCATGAGTAAATAAGCTGAGATGGGTACAGTACAGTATATTGAATGGTGTCAGCATTAAGGTTAATAACCCCAAGGCACACCCCATGCCTGCTGCTGCCTGTAGGGTATGGGTGGGGTGTTAGGGTTGGAAATCCTAATGCCACATTTCCCTACTTTTGTCACTTTAACCCTAACTGTTGCATTGACAAGTTTTTTTGCAATGAATATATATATATATATATATTTATAGTATGGTAGCACGGTAGTGCTACCATAGTTAGGGTTGAGGAGCCATTTCTATGTTAAACCCCAAAATTTTGCACCTTAATAACGTTGCAACTGCTTGATGAATTTGCCTGAAATTTGGAATTTGTGATCAAGAACCAAGGCCTTGGGATCTGCCAAGTTTCGTACTGGTCGGATATATGGCTGCGGAGTTATTAAGTGTGATCTGTGCGCGCGTCTACGCTTTTCTGGAATTCTATGGTCGCGCCTACAGGTCGTACGGTTTACGTGACCGGCCTGAAATCTTCAGGCAACATGTGGCCAGGGTCCCTGATGTGCCTTTTGAAGATTTCATGAAAAAATATAAAACGGTTCAAAAGTTATTCAAAAAACAGTTTCCCATCATAAGTCAATGGGAAAAGTTAACAAAAAGTTCAACACTTTCGCAAATACATTTTTACTTTCGCAAATGGGCCTGTTACTTTCACAAATCGGCCATTTTGTTTTCAGTTGGTGATCAGAAAAATGGTTGGCATTTAAATTTGGGACTCTCTAGCAACCTAATTTTTTGTATTCACCTAGTCGGGCCCTGAGGATGCTTGCCATGTCTTTATTTTAGTGGTAAAAACACCCAGAAATATGTTTTCAAATTTCTGGAAAAGCATTCTAAATTACTTTGTGTTGATGAAGAAATGCAATTTTTTATGAAAGCTGCAAATTGCGACAGTAGTTTTCTAGTCTGTGGGAAAATGACAGCAATTCTTTGGCACTGCACTGCAAAAGAACCGTTGGGAGTTTTGAGCTGAAATTTGGAGGGAACGGAGCCGACGTCTCACAGATGTGCCTTTCAGTGTTGTATTGAAAAAATATTACACAGCGGCAAAGTTACGGCACTCCAAAGTTGACAGTTTTTCCCATAGGATAACATTACGGTGCCTGACGCATTATAGAAATCCTTTGGCACCCTGCTGCAAAATAACGGTTTGGCCTTTTTTCCTGAAATTTGGAGGGAAGACAGCCAACAGCGCGCAGATGTGCCTTTCAGTAGTTTGGTGAAAAAATATCACACAGCGGCAAAGTTACGGTACTCCAAAGTTGATGGTTTTTCCCATAGGATAACATTACGGCGCCCGACACATTACAGAAATCCTTTGGATCCCTGCTGCAAAATAACGGTTTGGTCTTTTTTCCTGAAATTTGGTGGAAAGACAGCCAACAGCACACAGATGTGCCTTTCAGTGGTTTGGTGATAAAACATTACAGGGAGGCAAAGTTATGGTGCTCCAAACTTTTCTTTTTTTCCCATAGGATAACATTACGGCGTTCGCCGCGCTTTTCAGGGCCGGGGACAGGAAACGGTGCGAGATACAGACTTTTCAGTAGAAAACTTCTTAGCCCTCATGGGCTAAGATTCACATTAGCCAGGACAGTTGTAAATAATATGACTTTTAAATTTTTTTCTACATCGTATGGTTCCTGAGATATAATGTATTTAGTATTCCAAGATCTCATTTTCTGCGCCGATACTCATTATTATGCATACATTATTTGTACTCACTGTCTTTCTCTATGCAGGTTTTGGGAAAACCAGCCTAACGCTTATTACTGTTACTGTTGCCCTTTCCGCTTGCGGTTCCATTCCCGCTTCACCTCCGTCGACGTCTGCGCCACCATATGCGTTATCCTTTGCGTTTCATTTGCACTTGTGTTTCTGTTATTTTTGCCATTTCGTCTACAGTACTGTTTATCTTTCTGTTTCACTTTACGTCACCATGCCCATTGACATTTCTGTTTGCAGGCACCATGTTACTATGTGACAACACATCACGTGGCAGACCGTTCCCGTGTACGCCACCATGTGCGTTACCCTTTCTGTTCTCATTCGCGCTTGTGTTACCATGTGCGCCACTGTTAGCATTTCTGTTTGCGTTGCTGTCCCTGTTAGTATGCCACAAGACATCATGTGGCGGATTCACTATTTCTCGCTATCATTCCCAAAAAGAAGGGAAATTGGAGGCAAAAAACTCTGTTTAATGCATTAGTTAGGGTTGTTCCACAGCGACAAAAGTGAGGAAATTCGCTGTTAGGGTTGAAAACCCCCCTTGGACCCCCGCCCACCCCCAACTGGCATTGGGGTGTGCATTGGAATCATGGGTCCTAACTCACCCCATTCTCCTATACTTCTGCTGCTTTACACATGTCATGGGGTGAGAGTTAGGGCTGACGATCCCAATGCACACCCCAATGCCACCACGTGCGTCATCCTTTGCGTTTTCATTTGCGCTTGCGTTTCTGTTACTTTTTTGCCATTTGTGTCTACTGTACTGTTTCTCTTTCTGTTTCACTTTGCGTCACCATGCCCATTAACATTTCCATTTACAGGCACCATGTTACTATGTGACAAGACATCACGTGGCACACCGTTCCCGTCTACGCCACCGTGTTCGTTACCCTTTCTGTTCTCATTCGCGCTTGCGTTACCTTGTGCGCCACTGTTAGTGCTTCTGTTTGCGTTGCTCTTCCTGTTACTATGCCATAAGACATCATGTGGTGGGAGTGTGGGTTCTTTGGGCCTCAAGGCCTCCCGCTGCTGCATTACTCGGCCGGAGCAGGGGCCCTATGTGCTAGTCCTTTATGCTTTCATTTGCACTTATGCTTCTGTTATTTTTGCCATTTGTGTCTACAGTACTGTTTCTTCTTTCTGTTTCACTTTGCGTCACCATGCCCATTGACATTTCCATTTACAGGCACCATGTTACTATGTGACAAGAGACATCACGTGGCACACCATTCCCGTCATACGTTAATGCATTTACCCTTTCTGTTCTCATTCGCGCTTGTGTACCATGTATGTGCCACTGTTAGCATTTCTGTTTGCGTTGTTGCTCCTGTTACTATGCCACAAGACATCATGTGGTGGAGCGCGGGCCCGCTGCAGCATTACATTCACTATTTCTTGTTATCATTCTCAAAAGAAGGAAATTAGAGCAAAAACTCCATTTAATGCATTAGTTAGGGTTGTTCCACAGCGACAAAAGTGAGGAATCGCTGTTAGGGTTGAAAACCCTAACTCGAATTCACCCCCAGCACCACACACACAGACACACACACACATTCAAGTATGGGAGGACCAAGTCAACACAACCAATGACAGACATCCAGCAGCAGGTGACAGAAATAACAAACAATTGTCTAAATGTACTACGAGACATCCCCACCCACCTGACCAGGTACTGCATGCTCAGTGGAGATCAACAGCAAACTGAGGCCATGTACACCAAACGTATACATTCCTCGACAGCAGCTACACAACGCATCACACTTAGTAGTTGTATGGTTTACTTACCGATGCTCACACCACACCACAACTGGTATTGTGCCGTTATTCAATATAAATGCTGAAGGTGCATGATGATAGTTGTAGAAAGGTTTTAACACTAGTGAGTATACATTAATTAAAGAAAGCACATAAATTAACTACAAGACACTAGCATGCTCAAGATAAAAGTAGTGATACATTTAGTAGGTGATTTACATAGTAGTACATTTACGGCAATGGTTTACTCAACATAGAGAGGCTGATGTAAACATATGGAAAAGCATTGCCTGTTCAACGCTGTGAAATTGGTACTGCCAGTATCACATGCATTCTTACTGATGAAGGTGTACCGCTGATGTACATACATAGACCTTCAGTGTGTTTCAATACTAAAGGTGCAGTAAGTATTCTTTGTAAGAAACATTGTAATTGCATGGATCAGGCCAAGCAACTTCTAAATATCATAGCACTACTGAGCCAACAATGATGTACCTGTATCAGAGATGTATATAGGATAGATTTTCCTGTAGGCACTTACTGAGTATGTTGTACCTGATAAAGACAATCTCATTGCATCTGTGATGACTAACTTATTCAAATAGTAATACATTTACAATTGTTGCAATGAGTGATCTATGCCACTTATGGACACAGTGTGATTTTTTAACAGTTGTTTCATACTCAGGCTGTATGCCTACTGTTTGGGTTTGCCACACTTCTGTCACTGATGCTATCAAAGTGATAACTATGTTAATTGTGCTACAACAGGAATCAAGTAGGTATGGTGTAGATATAAACAGAATGTCTTTTAGTATTGATTTAACTCACAATGGGTAAGTGTACTAGGAGCAGGGGTTATCTCTATTACTGACTCTGTCAGTTATAATCACACTAGGGTTTCGATGACTGTAATGATCAAGTTACACTGTTCATCTTCATGAGTTCATATTCACAGCCTTTCTCCAGTAACTAGACAGTGTATGGTGTAACTGGGTGGGGCACTGTGTTGCAAAGCTGCTGCAGTGCCTAGCAGAGGGAGAGTATCTACTCATAAAGACAATTAAGCAATAAGGCATGACCAACAGTTATGTTAAATAGTCTGTTAATCACCCTGTAGGGGTTTAATGTTGAATGAGGCATAGCCGAGTGCCACATGTCGCTAGACAGTGATAAACTGACCAGTTACATAATACCTGGGAGTGGCTTATTGCTAGCATAATAAAACTGTTTTTTAAACAACATTAAACCATGTTCATCATATGGTTAGGCTCTACATGTATGTTAATAAAACTAAACATAAGGCTGTTACAATGTTTACAGTCAATTAGAAAGCTGCATTTCTCAAACCCTTGTTATAATCAGAGATATTATACCTGTACAACTCCTTGGTTTTGCTGAACTCTATTGCTCAGGTGGCCACCACAAGTGGTGTGGTCTGGTGTGGGGCATCGGTAGGTAAGGCCATGCAACTACTAAGTGTGGTACGTTGTGTGCAGCTGCAATCAGAGATGTGTACGTTTGGTGTACATGGCCTCAGTTTTGCTGTTGATCTCCACTGAGCATGCAGTACCTGGTCAGGTGGGTGGGGATGTCTCAGTAGTACATTTAGACAATTGTTTGTTATTTCTGTCACCTGCTGCTGGATGTCTGTCATTGGTTGTGTTGACTTGGTCCTCCCCCATACTTGAATGTGTGTGTGTGTCTGTGTGTGTGTGGTGCTGGGGGGTGATTCAGTTAGGGTTTTCAACCCTAACAGCGAATTTCCTCACTTTTGTTGCTGTGGAACAACCCTAACTAATGCATTAAACGGAGTTTTTTGCCTCTAATATATATATATACACACACACACACACACACACAAAGTTAAAGTTGGGTGCTTACTCTCCTCTCTATCAACCATTTCTGCACTTCCAGCTTCCAGTTATACCCCTCCTTATGAAGTCCTGTTTTGCTTTTTCCCTTCGACTTTCTCTATGCTTACCAGCTGCTCCTTTAGCATTTCCCCAGTCATGTCAGTGTCCACCCTTCTGAAGTGCAGGATCAGTTTTTCAACTGGAGTGATTTGCTCTTGCAGTTATGTTAAACCACATTGTATTGTGGTCACTGGACCCCACAGTATTTCCCCACCTGTCTCTCTTTAATTATTTCAGCATTTACCAGAATCAGATCAAGTTTGTAACCTGCACTAATCCATTTCTTGACCCACTGCACAAGAAATCCACCCTGTATCATATCTACCAGCACCTGACTTCCTGTACTGCTGGCAGTTGAAATTTCTCAGTTCACATTCACTACATTTAGGTTACCCACCAGCATAGAAACATAGAAACATAGAAGTTGGTGGCAGATAAGGACCATAAGGCCTATCCAGTCTGCCTATTTCTTTTTCTACCTTATGAATGTGCCATCGACCTTTGCTCTGTCAATGGCCTATATATTCATACTCATCTGTATTGCTCCCTTATGCCTACCCCATGCCTGTTTGAAGCCCTGCACCGTATTCATATCCACCACTTCCTGATGTAGGCTGTTCCATGCATCCAGCACCCTTTCTGTGAAAAAGAACTTCCTCACATTACCCCTTAATCGGCCTCTCTCAAATCTCATGCTGTGTCCTCTTGTCCTGCTACCTTCTCTTTGGTTAACATCTCCCTGATCTCCTCCCCTGATTCCCTGTCCCCCATGCTCCTTCTGCTTCAGTAGCCTGTACACCACTCCAACTCTGATCTTTCTACCCTTTACATTGCAGCTGCACCCAAACTGTCTCCATCCCATGCCCCCATAAACTAGTATCCTCCATGGCCTCAATGCATTTCATAAAATACAGTCCCCCCCCCCACTTCTCCTGCCTTTTTTTCTGTCCCTCCTGTAGAATGAGTAGCCAACTTGGTACAGCAAGGTTTCAATCATTCTGGTATTCCGGGTAGCCTGGGTTCAAGTCCCAGCTGAAGCACTGACTTCTTTCTCGCCATTGTTTGTATGTGTTCAAAAAATATGCACACCGCACCCATGTGATTGAAAAATGAAGCAAATATTTGTGCAGCACCAAGTCATGCATTAGGGAAAGAGTAATCCATGCTCCAGGGTGGCCCAGGTTCCAGTTGCCTTGGTGGCACAGCTGGTTAGCTCAACTGGAATGGTGTTTTGGGTGGCCTGGGTTCAAGTCCCAGCTGAGGCACTTACTTCTTTCTCTCCTCTGTTTGTATGAGTTCCATAAACATGCACACCACACCCATGTGATTGAAAAATGAAGTAATTATTTGTGCAGCACCAGGTTGTGCAATAGAGAAAGAGTAATGTGTGCTTTGGGATGGCCCAGGTTCTAGTTGCATTGGTGGTTAAGCTGGTTAGCATGACAGGAATGGTATTCTGGGTAGCCTGGGTTCAAGTCTCAGCGGAGGCACTTACTTCTTTCTCTCCTCTGTTTGTATGTGTTCCAGTCATTACTGACTGTTGCCGATGGTCAGTGGCAGTGTACGGCACATGCAACCCATGCAGCTGCATGGGGCCCCATGGAGCAAGGGGGCCCCCTGCCATCATGAGTGTCAGGCCTTTTGGGGCACTAGGCGACCCTGTGATTGGGTGTGAGTTGGTTGCTCCAGTCCACCTCTTGTTCCCTGACCCTTGGTGGGGGGCAGCAGCTCAGTTGTGGGGGTGGAGGGTCTGTCTGCATCAAAAGGCCGCAAAAGGCAATGTTGAGTCCTGTCCAGGGAGTGAGGGAGACAGCGGAGACTGGAGTGATGTGCTTTTGGGTCTCAAAGCAGAGCAGCAGTAGCTGGGGAGGAGCACAGCATGCAGAGCCATGGGGCTGTAGGCAGGCATCATTTTACTCTGTCTCTGCATGACTAGTCTGTGGCAAACTGGCTGCAAAACCACTTGACATTAGAGCAGCAGCTGATGTCATGAATGCATACAGGTTATACTGCAACACCAGATTACCAACACTGTGTTACCAATACCCAGGACAGTGTTAGTAGTTACCACTACTGGAGTTACTAGGGATTAGACTGCACCATGGTGGTGTCAGCAACTTGGGGCAGTAAATAAAAACTCAGAGCAAGTATTCAGCACTTCCATTCTTTCCCTATACAGATAGAAAAGGGATTGCAATGCAATCCATAACATGTGTTTTCCGAATATGTTTTTTTTTTTGTTTTTGGTTTTGTCCATGCAAGATGTGTGTTCCTTCAGTTAGAAACTGGCTTTTGCGGTTTTGCCAGCCTTTTGTGACAAATGCAAAGACTATCACACGCAGGTACCTATGTGCATGTCATGCACTGCATTTACTAATTAGACTGAGACTGGATTTTATAGGGTCCAGCTAGCCAGTTGAAGATATGAAGGCACACATTCCATGATCCTCCTGATCTCAGCAATAATTGTGTGGTGTGGATTTAATAATAACCAAGGCCACTGTTTTTCATTTTTTTCCGGAAAACCTGGTAAAATTCCAGAATTAGGGCTGCCTGAAGACCAGTAAAAACAAAGATTTCATGGAATCTGGCATTTTATATCAGATCAGTAAATCTACAAAACTTGTATTTTTCTTATAATTCCTTCCTGTACTATTTTCAATTTGCTTTATTTAATGTTCTGTATATTAAGCCTTCTTTAATTCTGATTATTTATGCATATACTAAAAGACTGATAGCAGAATCCTGGTAAAATCCGGAAATCAGAATAACAATCACCAAGCAATTCCAGAATCTGAAGTCTTGAAAAAGGAATTGCATTGTTTTAATCACCACAAATCAGTGGCCTTGATAATAACTTGCTATTGCTAACATTATCATTGCTCCCACTTCATACTTTTTCATACGCACACCAGCCAAGATGCTAATATTGAGCATGGGCAAAAACAAACAAGTTTGGGGATGGGAGGTTCAGGGGTGGGGGGGGGTCAGTCAGTGCCAGCAGAACTGAACCTCACTCATCATGGTTGACACCATCACACCACTGACATACACAGCCATGTGACACTTTGCTAGCAGCATATTTGCACATGTGCGCTGTCCCCAGATGGTCACAAGACAAGACTTGGCACAGACAGCCTGATGCTCAAGGCCCCTAGAAATCTGCGGCCGCAGAAATTTGCGCAGAACTTGCAATCTACTGCAGAACTTCTGCGGTGCCGCAGAATTCACTCTTCTTGGTGATTTTTTATTAATATTTCTGTTTATCCATAGAATCTGGTTCCCGTCCCCTCTTTTTATATCCAAACCCCCCATATGCTCAGAATGTGATGTTATCATTGCTATAACATCATACATTAGCTAATGAAATGGCTGCATTCTGCAACAGAAATGAACAGTCACTTATCTACCACAGCTCCCACTGCCAGAGACGGTGGCACAGCACATCATGCATGGTGATATTTGCTAAACCTGCACTACAGCCTAATACAGTTTTCAGTCTTAAATTATTGCACTAGGGCCAACTTAAACAAAACCTTGTCAATAGCACAGACCTGTTAAGTCCATACCTCACTTTGTACAAACCTATTTGTGCCTTTAAGGTATAGAGATGCCATCTGAAATGAATAACTGGTAAAATGAATTTAACTGTCATTTTTAAGGCAAATAAAGTAATTATGCCCTGAAAAGTGGAATATAATAATGTGTAGACCTGTTGAAAGAATAGACCTGTTAAATAAATAATTGCCCTGTTCACATTTTTGCCAGGGTTATTGATTACATATTGTCATTGGTTGATAGAATCACCTAAAAGTTATCAAGAAATGTTGTGTGCAGGGACAACTGTTGGGCCAGAGGGTAGCATGCTGTGTTTCTGTGCCAGCAACTCAGGTTCAGAGATTAGCTCTGGGAGCTGGCTGGGCAGCACAAGGATTGGTGGAACACATCACTGCTCGGAGCCTGGGAAGATATGGTGCAGTGTTCTGTCACATGGTGGACAAATTGTGATGGGCTGGAGAGTTCCATCTTACAATTGGTTCACATGCATGTCATGACCTGATGGTGTTATGCAGTGTGTCAGGGAAAGCAGGTTGACATGAAAACTGAGTTTTACAATAACTCCTCTATTCCATTTCCAGTGGGACCTGTATGAATGAGGATGCAAGTTCATGGAAATAAAATATGTATGTATGTATGTATGTATGTATACAGTACATATATATATATATATATATACTATATATATATATATATATATATATATATATATATATATATATACACACACAGTATATATATATCTATATATATATATATATATATATATATATAATATACACACCCACACACATACAGGATCTCTCTCACCACACACACACACACACACACATATATATTTGTATGTACTGTATGTTACAGATTGCATATAAATATATAAGTGATACACAGTGGGAACCTCATGAGTGGTATAGAAAGCACATACAAATATATAAGTGATAGACAGTGTAAACCTCACTAGTGGGATAGATAGCATGCATATAGAAATACCTTATTTATCACATAAGATCCCCTCTGCATATGTCATTTATGCAACAGGCTAGGACCTTAAGGGAGACATTTGTTTTGCTTTTAGGCAAAATTATTTTATAAGTCTGTTATTTTTTGAACTAGTGTTACTGTGCTTTCCACCATCCTGATTGCTATAACCACTGCCATGAAAGTGAAGTCAGGATGACAAGCTGACACTGTGATGTGGTAGTTTGTTAGTGCCGCAGAACTTCCACAGAAATTACAAACCACCGCCGCAGAAGTTCTGCGGCAAATGGTAGTCTTGCCGCAGAACTTAGTCCCATTGTGCCGCAGAAAAGTAGGGGCCCTGCTGATGCTTAGGCATTAGCGTGACCTGTACAAGTTTAGCAATAATAAATATCCCAGCAGAGCTGAAGAGGGCAAAATTTCTCGAGAAAAAGCAAAGCGTTTGGCAACATACTCCAAGTTAACAGCATTCTTTGCATCACAAGTGGCAGACAATCCAAGGCACTACTACTTCTGGAGCTGCTGCTGATGTTGCTGAAACACAAGCTGAACTGGCAAATGATGTCCTGCAAACCGAGGACCCTGTCCCTGTCTCACATGCAGTGGCCGCAGCCACAGCAGATATCAGCATACTATCTGATGACCCTGCAGATGCTACCACTTCTGGAACTGGTGCTGCTGCTGATGTTGCTGTAACATGAGCTGAACTGGCAAATGATGTCCTGCAAACTGAAGACCCTGTCCCTGTCTCACATACAGTGGCCACAGCAGATATCAGCATATTATCTGATGACCCAGCAGGCACTAATACTTCTAGAGTGCTGCTGATGTTGCTGTAAGATGAGTTGAACTGGCAAATGACATCCTCCAAACCCAGGACCCTGTCCCTGTCTTACATGCGGTGGACACAGCAGATATCAGCATATTATCTGATGACCCAGTGGGCACAATACTTCTAGAGCTGGAGCTGCTGCTGATGTTGCTGTAAAACTAGATGAACTGGCAACTGACCTACAGACTGAGGACTCTGTCTCTGTTGTCTCACATACTGCGGCCACAGAAGAAATCAGCATATTATCTGATGAGCCTGTGCTTTGGCCAGATAAAATAACTGATGCCCAGTGATGCAAAAATTGTAGAAAGAGGTCTGAAGCAGATTATGGATGTGAAATTTCCAAAGAATGATGACACAGTTTTATAAAACAGAACTACAGTACTACATTTACATAAAGAATGGTGACAAAATTCTCCAAACTTGGCTTGTCTATTCTCCTTCTTCAGATGGGATGCTTTGCATTTACTGTGCATGATTCAGCAAATGTGATAGCACTATTTCCAAGGAGGGCTTCAATGCTGGAAGCACCTTTCACATACACTGAAACAGCATGAACATTCAAAGCCACAAGTGCACAACATGGAGAAGTGTCAGAACCTAAAATCAGACATAAGCACTAACCCCACTATTGACCAGGCCAACATGAAATTAATTTTGCAGGAACAGAAGTACTGTAGACCTGTTCTAACTAGACTTGTAGTCATTGTCTGTCACTTGTCAGAATGAAATCTGGCTTTTTGCAGCCACACAATGAATCTGCAAGATCCACAAAAAGGAAACTTTTGCGGTCAGATTGAATTACTAGCAAAGTGTGATCCAACTGTGAATGAGCACCCGATACATATTCAGAATAAAGAAATTGCTAATCATTATTTTAGTAATGATATTTAAAATGAACTTATTGTACAGATTGCAAAGGGTCCAGTGCACCAGATATTTCACGGTGATCATGGACTGTACTCCAGACATCAGCTACACGGAGCAACTGTCAGTAATGCTCTGCATTGCCACTTGTGAGTTAGCAGTTGGTGCATCAATATCCGAACATTTCACTGGGTTTCTGGCAGTTGAGGATGCAACTGGGAAGGGCTTATGCAATAGCCTTTTGGGTCATCTCGAGAACCTGGAAATCAGCATCACAGACTGCAGAGGACAGTCATATGGTAATGGTAGCAACATGAAAGGCAGCCAGCAAGGTGTACAGAAAAGAGTGCTGGAGATAAAGAAAAGGCCATGTACATGCCTTGTCTCCATTCCATGCCCCCATAAACTAGTATCCTCCATGGCCTCAATGCATTTCATAACATACAGTGCCCTTCTGTACACCTTGCTGGCTGCCTTTCATGTTGCTACCATTACCATATGACTGTCCTCTGCAGTCTGTGATGCTGATTTCCAGGTTCTCGAGATGACCCAAAAGGCTATTGCATAAGCACTTCCCAGTTGTATCCTCAACTGCCAGAAACCCAGTGAAATGTTTGGATATCGATGCACCAGCTGCTAACTCAGTTTGGTCCTTCTGGATGCTTCAAAATCATTAGTGCTATCCATGGCCTTTTTTGATGCTCTGCAGCGTGTCTACACTATGTTTAGTTATTCTGTTCGGTAGTGGTCTACCTTGAAAGCGCATGTTACATATTTTACTGTAAAATGGCTCTCTGACACCAGAAGGGAGAGTTGTGTTGAAAGCGTAAAAGTGCTTCGCTACCAGTTTTAAGGCCTTGGCATCAGCGCACATCTTGCCTCCGGGGGGAGGGGCGTACAAGAGAAAAAGACTCTGCTGGTGCTACACCGACGAGAGGGTCTGGTAGCATCCCTCGCCTACCTACTCACACTGCAACCCACCCAGAAGGACCCCAACAAAACATAGAGATATGTTCCAGGGGCTAAGAAGGGGGCCCCCACCATGTCCCCTCCTGGGGGGGTATAACCAAGGCCTCATGGGGGTCCCAGGGAGGGCTTGCAGCAGGGCAAGGGTGGTCAGGTGACAGTGCAGGGCAGAGAGGGGTATAAAAAGAAATTATAAAAAAGAAGTGCATGCTGCCCTCCATGGACTTTTCAAACACACAGCTGAGATGAAAGATTCCAAGACAGCTTCCGAAGTAATGAGTCTTGCAAATGAGATTGGGTCATGGCATTTCATTTTGCATGTGGTTGTTTAGTATGGTATATTGTACCAAATTAATTGCATAAGCAAGCTGCTTCAGAGACCCAACATGACCACAGATACCCTCAGAAATGAAACAGAAGCAGTTAGAAAATTTCTGCTGAACTACAGGGAGAATTGATTTGCACCTGCATAAACTGATGTGTGAGAAATCGCTGAGCAATTCAACATAGAAATTACATTTCCTGAACAAAGGCTCCAAAAGAAAAAGCCAATGTTTTTATATGAAGGTCCAGACAACATCGGCACAACAACGCCTAAGGTTCAATTTAACCAAGACATTTTACTTCAAGTTACATGATTTGGCTCTTACCAGCTGGAATGAAAGGTTTGCTCAGCTGGAAATATTCTATGATTTGTTTGGCTTGCCAAGGTTGGAGGAATGGTCAAATATGTGGCAGCTCAGATTCAATGCAAAGAAGTGCAAGGTAATGCATCTGGGAAACAAAAACCCGCGAGAAGAGTACACAATGGGGGGTGAGTTAATAACAACAACAAAAATTGAAAGAGACCTAGGAGTAATTATATCAGATGACCTAAAGGTGGGCAAGCAATGTGAGAAGGCAGTAAGGAGGGCTGGGGGGATACTGGGATGCATAGGAAGAGGCATGAACAGTAGAAAACAGGAAGTTGTTATCCCTCTGTAGAGACAGTTGGTGAGACCCCATCTGGAGTACTACATGCAATTCTGGAGATCCCATCTCCGCGAAGACATAGACAGAGTGGAGGCTGTTCAGAGGAGGGCAACCAAAATGGTGCAGGGTCTGGACCAGAAGACATACGAGGAGAGACCAAAGCAGCTTAATATGTATACCCTTGAGGAAAGGAGGGAGAGGGGGGACATGATAGAAACTTTCAAGTATCTCAAGGGAATTAACAAAGTGCAAGAGGGTAGCATCTTTCAGAAGAAGAGATGTGCAAGAACAAGGGGGCACAATTTGAAGACAGAGGGGGATGGCTCAGAGGTAATGTTAGAATGTATTTTTTCACCGAGAGGGTTGTGGATGCATGGAACAGCCATTCTGAGGAGGTTGTGGAGTCAGGCAGAGTGGGAGAATTTAAGAATTCATGGGACAGGCATAAGGCAATTCTAGTGGGGGTAGGAGGAAGTAAGCTGTTGATTAATTGGAATCTGCAGCTTATCCATCAGGTAGCGAAATGGGCACTCTAGGTGGGCCAAGCGGTCCTTATCTGCCAACAAATTCTATGTTTCTAAGTTTCTGTTCTCTATACCGTCAAAAATACAAGGAAGGCTATTGACAAGGATATTCTGGAAGTACGATGCAAGAACATGGAACTCAAAATGGGTGACATTGATTTGGATGACCTGACACTAGAAGTGCACTCCATTGTAGATGCATTTCCAGTCCATTAGTATTGTGCAGAAGGCAGAATTCCACCAGTGAAATTAGTGTGGAATGACCATTCTGCCAGTGGAATTTCCACTGGAATTTCACTGGTTCTTCTGTAGAATTCCACTGGCTGTGATTCACAGACTATTATTCCATGGAACAGCTTTTTTTTTCCAAATCGTGCTGCAACCATTTCTGCTGAAAATATGAGATCCGCAGAGTAAAGTTTTATAGAAATGTTGCTGAAAAACTCATTCAACATTTTTCTGCTGCAGAATTCTGCCATTTCATTTTCTTTGAAATGTCAGTGGAAGTTTGAAAATTCAGTGAAATTTCGTTCCGCCACAATTTGAAAATTCTGCACAGCACTACAGTCCATGTATTTTCCTCGCCTCTTGAAATGCTGAACTACATCCACAAGAAAAATTTGCTGGACCTGTATCTGAATTTCAGTATTGCCTTCATCTGCTTTTGACTGTACCTGTTACAGTAGCATCAGTGGAAAGAAGCTTTTCTTGCCTGAAATTAATAAAAAAAAACTATTTACATTCAACATCATCCCAGGAACACTTGAGTTGGCTAGTGAAGATATTTACTGCGCACCACATTACAAAAACTTGATTATACAGATATCAATTCATACTTCACTGCTGTGAGAGCACGAAAAGTTTATTTCTAACTTTCTCTGACTGTTCGTATGTTTATTGCAATTTAATTTCATTACTGTATTAAAATGCAAATACTACTTTTAAAATTAGGTACTAAAAACAGACAATGTGGGGTTTAACAGCATGTATAAAATGGGTAGAAAATATTTAGCATTTTGATTGGCTAAGAGCTATCATTTGCTGTGTCCTTATCAGGACATATACTGGCAACCGGCACTACTTATGCTAACAAAAACGTAGCACTTTGTTAAATCAATGCCCCAAATGGCTGTTCCACTTGAACTCCAAACCAGGCATGTAACCACAAAAGCTATGTCCCGCTGCAGCCCCACATCAAGCATGGCACCGCAAAAGCTATAGCGGGAGACCAGTGCAACAACAGACATCACTGTTTGTGTTACACCCCCCCCCATTCCACAACAACTACAGTTTCAATCTTCAGTACCCAGGAATTTATTTTCAGGGTTGCCCCTTTCTCTAGTGACAGTTACACAATTACACAGCAGCATAGCTTGCGCTGTTGAAACAGCTCGCACTAGATTTCCGTCTGAACTAGCTTAACAGACATGGTCCTCCCTGGGCTCTTTCAGTTGACTTTTTTTTTTGCTCTTACTTTCCAGGTTTCATGTTATGACAGAGCCAACAGTCAGATCCTTGATTGGGAAAGTACATAATACAGCTGCTGGACAGGGAAACGAATACAGCGGCTGGATAGGGAAACGCTCGCTCCCGCTCCTCTGACAAACTCACCGGACATTTACTCACTTCCCTCCAGCTCACCAGACTCGTTTCTCCACTGGCTCTTTCAAATGGCTTTCCTTTTCTTCTACTTCTTCTTCTTTTTTTTAACAATGATGGGTTCAATACATCGGGGAAGTGCTATCAGAAAAACACTAAATGGGGGGCTGGTGAGGGACGTGCTCGCTTCCGCTCCTCTGGGCATTTATTCTGATCAAGAAACAGAAAAAAAACTAATAAACAGTGTATTCTAGCGGAATTTGGTGTGAACCTGTGTGTATGTGGGTGTGGGTGTGAGGGGGAACAGACATACTGTATATCAGAGCCCCCTACTTAATTTAAATCAAACATATCCACTACAGTACAATGCATGACAAGGACTACTTTTTTTGTTTTTCCCTAGGATATCGTCTTTATTTGTTAGTATTTTTATATGCACTTTTATGTAGATTTTTGAGTTAACTTTTTACTGGGGGGGGGGCATTTTATAAGTGCAGTACGACACTCCGAGGTGTGGTTTATGGCTTGATAAGAGCACTTCCCAGGTGCTAAAGGCACTCGGCACTCATTACACACATATGGCATGCTCTTATCAGCCCATAAACCACATCTCATTGTGTCTTATTCCTTACATATTCAATGCAGTCACTAAGGTATGTATGTGTCCTGATCCATACCTCACAGCTGTCTCACTCCCACATCTTTCACACACACACACACACACACACACACACACACACACACACGCATGCACACACACACACAACTTAGTTGTTCTGCAAGCTGATGCTACTGTTTTAGCTCTATTGATGTACCATTGACAAAGGCAACCAGTCTGAGAACCCTTTAAAGACAGACCATATATAGCACCTGCGTGTTCAGCACAGCATTAATAATCCTGTGCTTTGTCTGCTATTTAAAAGATACAGCAGATCACATCACTTGTTCATTTCTACAGCTTGATCATCGTAGCATATTCCTGTTGCTCTGTCTCAGTTGGCTGGTACCTGAATACACACTGAGCAGTAAGTGCCCAGTGCATAGCCTCACTGCTGTGAGGTGGTCTCCAGACAACAAGAAGTCAAGGAACTAAACACAGTTATATTTTACAGAAGTAAAAGCATGAATGCATTAGGTTCAAAGAAGCATAAGTACTTTAGCTACAAATATAACTTCTATATAACCTTTCAACTTGGTTACAGTGTGAACTGTTCTCTTAACTAGTTGCTGGTGAGCAGGTCAATTGGGGGCACTGGAACACCGCATTACAAAAAACACAGTACAATAGTGCTCCAGGTGCAACAACAAGCATTTGGTGCTGTGCTATGCATTAGACACAATTAATAACAAAAAATAAAAACAGAATAAATGAAAGGAAGTGGGGACTGGAAAATATGGGGTGGAGGGTGTGGGGATTGTATGGGATATTTATGAAAAATAAGATACAAAAATGTTCGATCACTGAGATTGTGCTCCCTGCCTGATTCACAGTGATCAGGACTTGCCTCTGAATCCTTTGATACTGAAATTGGGACACCAGCCATCTAAATGTGGAACACCACACACACATTATCAAACATGGAATTACCCGCTTAGAACCTTGAAAAAACAAGTAGGATGTTTAAAAACAGGTTTTCAGAATGCAAGTCAGCAGTGAGAAGATAGGCTGAGGCAACAAATGTGGCACAGCACTTTGCATAAAAATAATCACCAGGTGACATCCATAACATTTTATAATGGTCTGGAAAAAACTGAATTGTCAAAAAGAGGTGGGAATTTACAAAGATGCCTCCTAAAAAGAGATGCATATTGGATTAATAGATCTGGGTCTCTTTCACCAGGACAGGACTAAATAAAGAAACTGACTGGGTACCCGCACCAATTCTGTGAGTTAGGCAATGCCTTTGTTGTTTGTTAGTGGGTCCTCCTCTAGAGACTAGAGAATGCATTGTTTTGCCTGGTTCTGCCATGGTTATTGTTTATTGAACATTTTTGTACCTCACTGTCTATAGTAAGACATCAAATCTGAGAAGCATTTTAATGCATAGTTGTTTTGTAAACAGACCCAAAACTGTGGGGCAGAAATTGACAGGCTTCTACAGTTGTGGACGTTGTAATGCCTATAAATATGCAGGGGGGGTAAGGGACTTAACACATCCCATTTATGGAAAAAGCACTGAGATCAGATGGTTCCCTAATTGTAAAAGCACACACATAGCATATGCCATCTGGGGCCAGGAATTCAAATGTTTGCCCTGGCGCAAGGCCTACTTTGTGCATGCAAACCTGATGCCATGCCTGATATTACTGTACAATTTCCCTGGTGTCTGCTGGTCCTGCCACCATTCTGATCCCCTGTACAACACAATAATGCCATTCTCTGATGTATATCAGAACCCCAAAACTGGCAAGTAGTGCCCCACTACCACGCTCCCTCCATCCCGACCCTGAGATGGTGACTAGCACAGCTTTCTGCTCTACACCACAGCCCGCCACCAACTGATCTGCCAATGAGTACATACTGTACAATCAGCTGTTACGGTATGCACTCATAGACAGTTGAGTTGGTGGTCAGTGGTGGAGAGTGGAGGGCTGTGCTGGTCACTGGCTTGGGGTCAGGATGGGATGGGGTGGTGGGGCATTACCTTTTGAGGTGGAGGCCATTAGACACCAGGGAACGACTTTACATTATGTTACAGTGGATAGGGAAGGGGGGTCAACTGGACAACAGGGAATGGTGTTATTGTGTTATACAGGGGATCAGGGATTAAAAAGGGGGGGTCCACTAGACACCAGGGAATGGTGATGTTAAGTTATACAGGGGATTGCAATGGGGGGAGGGACCACTGGACACCAGGGATATTATACATTATTATGAGGCATGGCATCAGGTGGGGGGAGGGACCACTGGACACCAGGGAAATTGCACATTAACATCAAGCATGGCATTGGGTGGAAGAAGGGACCACTACAAACCAGGTATATTGTACATTAATATCAGTTATCTCGAACTCTTTCAACCCAGTCCTCTCATCTCATCCACGCTAGATACACACTGCTGGCACCTTCCCAGATACCCTAAGTGACCACCGTATGACCTATTGTACCTGAAAAATTCACCACTCTAAGGTTCCCTTGAAGTACATCTGGCCCAGGTCATTCAGGCCCCTCAGCTTGTCCTTCCTCTCAGATGATCATCTATCACTGCACCCCCCCCCGTCCAGTAGTATTTCAGTGGCAAGGATGCACCATTATAGTTAATGTTTAGAAGGTACTTCTCTGGCATACCCTGACATTTATTGTGGCCGTCCTTCTACAGCATAACTAGAAATCTAGCATAAGCACTCACAGGCCAAGGATCTCTGGATCCTGGTAGTCCTGTAATAATCAATTTCAGCAGTTTAAATGTCATAGAAGGGTTGACAATGTGACAAAATATGGGTTTTAAGACTTTAATTCACAGATATAGTTGCACCAGCCATGATGCAATGCAGTTATGCTGCATTATATCACAAAATGCTGCAGTATACGGTGGGGGAACAGTGTAATTCAATGGCAAGTTAAGTTCTTTTGTCATGCAGTATTTTGTGACATTTTACTTACTCAAGTTACTGCATTGCATTGAGACTGGCTTCGCTGCAGCAGAAAAGAAAGGCATAGTTGAAACCTGAAACTTTCAGATTTGTTAGATTTAGGGCTAAGGGTGACTTTGCTTTTTGGTTTCATTGTAAAAGGTGTAGATTTTAAATTCTTAACAAAAATAAACTGCATTCACATGCATGCACAGTTCCATTTCCACAAATTCTTTGTGGTTCTCCTACCAATCCTTCTCCCAAAGCTGCCCTGCAGCACTTCATATATACAGTACATGGCTGGCAGTTGGGAGCCAATCCATGCCACCAACACTGATTGACAGCCCCCCCCCTTCAATTTTACACTGCCAGTAATCAGGACACCATCCCTGCCACCAGCACCAATTGATAGAAACATAGAATTTGACAGCAGATAAAGACCGCTTGGCCCACCTAGTCTGCCCATTTCCTCACCTAATGGATAAGCTGCAGATCCTAGTTAACCAACAGCCTACTTCCTCCTACCCCCACTAGAACTGCCTTCTGTCTGTCCCATGCATTCTTGAATTCCCCCACTGTTTTTGACTCTACAACCTCCTCAGGAAGGCCATTCCATGCATCCACAACCCTCTTAGTGAAAAAATACTTCCTCACATTACCTCTGAGCCATCACCCCCTCTATCTTGAAATTGTGCCGCCTTGTTCTTGCACAACTCTTTTTCTGAAAGATGCTACCCTCTTGGACTTTGTTGATTCCTTGAGGTACTTGAAATTTCTATCATGTCCCCTCTCTCCCTCCTTTCCTCGAGGGTATGCCTATTAAGCTCCTTTAGTCTCTCTTTGTATGTCTTCTGGTGCAGACCCTGCACCATTTTAGTTGCCATCCTCTGGACAGCTTCCATCCTGTCTATGTTTTTGAGGAGATGGGGTATCCAGAACTGCACTCAGTACTCCAGATGGGGGTCTCACCAACTGTCTGTACAGATTTTTATTTTCTACTGGTGATGCCTCTCCCTATGCATCCCAGTATCACCCCAGCCCTCCATACTCCCTTCTCACATAGCTTGTCCACCTTTAGGTCATCTGATATGACTACCCCAGGTCCCTTACCATTTTTGTTGTTGTTAGTATCTCACCCCCCATTGTGTACTCCTCCCCTGAGTTTTTGTTTCTCAGGTGCATTACTTTGCACTTCTTTGTGTTGAATCTAAGCTGCCATACATGTGACAATTCCTCCAACCTTGCCAAGTTCCTTCTTATTCTTTCCACCCCACCTTGAAGAAGAAGAATCAGCATTTATATAGTGCTTTTCATACACAGTATCCCAAAGCACTTTACAAGCAATGCTAGACTGGTAGTGAAGTGACTGAATGTGTGGTGGCAGCCATATTGCACATCATCACCCACACACAGCCTGGATAATTGCATGAACCAGTTTATGGGAAGGGGAATGTTGGCCAGGACACCGGGAATGTTCCCTGCTCTTTGCAAAGAGTGCCCTGGGTTCTTTTACTTCCACCTGGACACCCACCAGGACAACACCAGGATAGGCAGAAGGGACCTTGGTTTAACGTCTCATCCGAAGGACGGCACACCCCAGCAGTACAGCACCACCCCAATACTGCACTCGGATGCCAGCAAATTTTAGGTGCAAGTCCAATACCGTTGTGGGACGAGAACCCACGACCTTCTGGTCCAGAGGCAGATGTGCTACCAACTGAGCCACACTGACACCTTGTGTATCAACCCTGTTGCAGATCTTTATGTTGTATGTAAAGAGACATACTTTTCCTTCTAGTCCCTCCATAATGTCACTTATAAAGACATTAAAGAGGACCTGTCCCAGTACTGAACCTGCAGGACCCCGCTAGTAACCCCCCCCTTTCTTCAGAGTGAACTCCTTTTACTAGCACCCTCTGCATCCTGTTGTCCAGCCAATTGTTTACCCAGGCTACCACCTTGGGATCCACTCCAAGGCTGGCTAACTTGTATATTAATCTTTTATGTGGGACTGTGTCAACTGCCTTGCTAAAGTCTAGGTAGACCATGTCCACAGACCCTCCTTGGTCTACTACTTTGGTCACCCAGTCAAATAAATCTATTAGATGTCTGACACAGCCTTCCCGCTGTGAATCCAAGCTGCCTTGGGTCCTGTGCCCCACTGGCCTCTTGGTAACTCAACAATTCTTTCCTTCAGAAGTGATTAGATCATTTTCCCTACCACTGAGGTCAAACTAACAGGTCTGTAGTTTTCTGCCTCTGCCTTACTCCTGCTTTTGTGAAGTGGAATCACATCCACACCCCTTCAGTCCTCAGGTACCACCCCATCCTCCCATGATTTGTTAAAAAGGGTAGTCAGTGGTGTCACTAGTTCTACCCTTAGTTCTTTTAGAATTCTTGGGTGAATCCCAAAAGGCCCCATTGCTTTATCCACCTTCAGTTTTAAGAGTTCTTTCAGAACCCTTTCTTCTGTGATTGAACTGTATCAACCCCCTATCCAGAGTGTTTCTATTGTCTGGTTTAGGTACCTCCCCCTTCTCTTCTTTTGAGAATACTGAGCAGAAGTATTTATTCAGTATCCCTGCTTTTTCACTGTCACCCTCTGCCCACATTCCCTCCCCTCCCCTTTATTAAGCCTCAATATCCCTCCCTTGGTCTTTCTTGGCTCTACGATGCCGGTTCAACATCAATTTCGTCGACCAGCATCACAGCGATAGAATTTATGACAACTGCAAGTTGTGGTCGACATGAATCCTGATGGACGCCTGGTCTGTTTATCTATCGGGGGGGCTTTGCCCTCCGAACTCCCCATGCAGGGAGCCCTACCTGCCACCACCCCCATTCTAATTATAATCAACTCTGAGTTGCAGTTGATTCTGGAGGCGGTGCAGGACCAGGAGACAGTGTGCCCATGTCTTTGGCATACCAATACAGTGACCTGTCAACTGTCGATTTTGTTGGCAGCGATGTAGGTCGCTGTATTGGTGTCACTGTTGGGGGGTATACCATCTTTCTTTACTCCCTAACATACCCACAAAAGGTTTTATCCCCTTTCTTAACAGAGCTGGCGATCTTTTCGTCTTTTTGGGCCTTTGCAATTCTGACTGCCTTCCTTGCCTCCTTCTGCTTTAACTGATATGGTTCTTTGTCCTGCTCCTTCTGTGTTTCCCTATATTTTCCAAATGCTATCCTTTTCCCTTAACCTTCCCTGCCACCTCTTTTGAGAACCATAGTAGCTTTTTCCTTCATTTTGTTTTGTTGATTTTCATTACACAAAGGCTTGTTGCCTCTGTGATTGCAGTTTTTGGTTTTCCCCATTGTTCTTCCACCCCTCCTTCTTGTCTGTTTGCTAGTGCTTTTCTGAGGCACTCTCCCATTTTGCTAAAGTCATCCCTCCTAAGGTTCAACACCCTTGCTTTTGTATGGCTTGACTCTACAGCTGTGTTTATTGTGAAAGACACTGTTTGGTGGTAACTTGTTCCCAGATGGCTACCCATTTCTAAGTCTGAGATCCTCTGTCCATCCCCGTTTGAGAGTACCAGGTCTAAGATTGCTCCCTCCCGAGTGGGTTCCAACACTAGCTGTCTGAGGCATGTCCCCTGTACCCTGATACCCCACCCACCCTCATTTTCACATTGCCAGTGGCTGGAAGCCTTTGGCATTGATTAATAGCTCCCCTTGCTTTCACATTGCCATTGGTTTGGAGCCCATCCCTGCCTCTGGTACCAAGCAACAGCCCCCCACAACTTTCATATTATCAGCATTGCCCCCTGTCAAGAGTTCATTCCCACTGCTCACACCAATTTATTTTTACATGGCTGCCAGAAATTTGTTTTATGAAGTTTCTGGGAAGCATTGATATGTAGGGTTTGCTGTGTCCTGATTGCCAGGAAAGTGCCACCCGACGCAGGGTTGTTGTTCTATAAGTGCATAGCTGGGGGTGGCTCCTGACCGATCAGGATGTAATGATTTCCCTACCCATTGCATAACATACACTATACCACACCCTATCACATATTTATTAATTTTAAGATATAGGAATTCAATAGCCTTTGAATCCTTTTTACTGATGGGAATATTGCCTTCGCCTATTTTTTCTCCTTGCTTGTCTTTACCCTGTTGTGCAGATATCTTGCATTATTCTGCTTACTAGTAACCCACTCCAACTTATCTTTAAATTAATTTACAAATAGGGTTTACAGCTCCATTGAGGAACATATTACACATATCCTTGCCCAGTGATATACTGGGCTAAATATCTCCCCTCAAAGATGTTTGTAATAGTGCATGCACAGGACGGATACAGCTGTCAAGTAATGTTAGAAATATTGTTCTCTTCCCCATATGGAGCAATGCACACAAGAGCCCTTGCAAGCAAACCATTTGCCTGACATGAGATTTATAGGTTTTATGCCCGTTGAGCATGGCCTGGCTTTGAGCCGGCACTTGGATATTAGCTGTTGACTATGATCAAAAATAAAACTGCTGCTCTTTTCAACACAGAATTGGTTTTGCAGACTGCTTTTATGGAAGCTACTAAAATGACCCCTATCCCCATGTTATCCTCCAAAAGTTTCAAACTGTAGTGAGAAAGAAATAATGTGATCTACTGAGACTTGAACTCAGGCCCTCAATATTCCAGGGGCTAGCTTACTGGGTTCAATTCCCAGGAGGTCACATTATTTCTTCCTCACTGTAATTTGTGAGTTAAATTGCTTTGCAGTGGCTAATACTGCACCCAAAACATCTAATTGTCTCTAAAAGCTGGTTATTTTATTTGTATGCAGATTTTTGGCCCCCCTGTTTGTCTAGGCTTAGCCTCGACTCCTTCTCACCTCCATCTGTTGCGCCAACACCACTTGTGGGCCCTGAGACCTCCTTCAGATACTATACCACCACTTAACATCCCTGTAGCTACACCCTCACAGCACGCCTTCTGCTATGTATAAAGGCAAACAGGGCATAACCTATTCTCACAAAACAAAATTTACTAAGTTCGCTATATTTGGTGAACCACCAATAATATCATACAGACAGCCACCAAATCTGGGAAGAGTACTGGTCAGGAATAATACCCCCACATTTCAAACAGACATACAAGGAACAAGAGCGTGCCACAAGTCCACATGCAAAACATGCAGCGTGACTAATGCATGTGACCCAATCTACTCTCTATTTACAAAACAGGAATACAAAATAAAAGGGCCTTTCTCATGCAACACCAACAATTTCACTTTGTCTAATAAGATGCCAAAAATTATCACATGGCTGGTATGTGGGTGAACTGGGACAAACCCTCTGTTAACATGTGAATCGACATAGATCTACTATCAAATACTTAGACTTCCAGACACCAGTGGCCGAACACTTCTTCCAGAACAACCATTCCCTGAAGGACCTTAAAGCAGCAGTTTCAAAGGGCAACAGTTAGCACTGAGAGCCCCACATCCACATGTCGGGCCGCTGCTCCAAGCTTGCAGTTTGGGTGTAAAACACATTATAACCCCAGGAATCACTCATTATGATTAAACTGATGCAGTCAGCCTCCTGTGTTGAACTGCCCAGAGAGATGGAATTGTATGCAAATGATGGAACTCTCGCTTGGCTCATGCCAATTTCAAACTGCTGCCCTAGCAACTGCTGCACTTTGAGTGCTTCAGATTCTTTACTCTGCCTGCCTAGTAAGGACATCCTGGACAGCTCTCCTTGAACTGTCTTCAGAATAAATTATCTGTGTAGATAAGTACTCATTTTAAGTTTCATTTTAAATTGCTGCCTTAGAGGTTTAGTTTTTTAATAATTGTAGTAGTTTTTTATGTTGGCACGCGTGCGCAGCCAACATCTTGCGGCAGTGGGGATTTGGAGGCGCAGTCACTATTCGGCGAATGCAGGGCACGCACCAGTAGGTGCATCCTGCATTGCCCAATCAGCCTGAATGCCGGCGCCACACCATGCATACATAATGGGGCGAGCGCATCTAAGAAAAGGTCCACTGCAATCCGAGCAAAGCTCGTCAGACACACAGGTCCTTTTCTTGCCATGCTTGCCGCCATTATGTGCATGGTCGGCAAGCTGGTGTCCGCCTAATGCCTGCCAATTTCGGGGGTGCCCAATCCCCCTGTCGGCTAACCTCCTGTTGTCTTTGTGGGTGCCGGCGGGGAGCTCACTCCTTCGCTGGTAACCCCCACTTGTTGAATGCCGAGGTGCCCAACCCCTCGCTCGCGCCCGCTATCTTTGTGTGCCAACGGGTGCCCAATCCCCATCGGCATTACTTCCCCGTGTTGTGTGCCAACGAGGGTGCCCAATCCCCATCGGCTACTGTCACCCCCAAAACAGTTTGCCCTGCAAAGGAAAACTGTCCCGCGAATGATTTTTTACCTGTAAAACCAAAACGGTCCTCGTAGTCTCGATGCCCCACCCACCCACCCACTGTGCACCATGCCTCCCTCACCCCATACTTACTCCGGAGTCTGGCACGATGATCTTCTGTGGACCGGGAACATGTCTGCACTCTTCAAAGCCGACCGCGAACTGAGGAAATGCCGGTAAGCTGTATAATGGAATGAATAGGGTTTTTTCAACTTTAATGCATACCTCGGGCATTTTTGGGAATTTTGGCTCCAAATTTTCAACATGGGGTTTTTGGGACCCCTTTTCATGAATTCTTGCACTGTCATGGAGTTATTCAGTCCTGAAAGGTAATTTCGCAGTCACTGCACGGAATCACCTTTCAGGACTGAGTAACAAAATGACAGTGCCACTGTTCATGAGAGGGGCTCTCAAAAAGCCTATGTTGCAAGTTTGGTTGGAAAAATCCCCAAAATGGCTGTTTTACGAGTGCGCAGTAACCGCAGCAGTAATACTCACGCTCATAAGTTAGCGATTCGCACTCATTTTCATGCCAGATCTCAACACTGGCATTTTACCACACCTTCTTGTGAACCATACAGCTGTCATTTTTCACATCCTGCCCGAAATGTGTTTTCGCACTTCCGGTGCAGAATAGCGCTGTCGCTGTGCGAAATCAGTGTCCGGGACATATTACAAAAATGACAGTGACACTGTTCATGAGCAGAGGTCCTAAAATGCCTGTGTTGAAAATTTGGTGACAATGCTCCATAAAATGACTGTTTTATGAGGTGCATAGCAACTGCACAACGCACACTCGTAACTTAGCGCATTCACAATATTTTCACGCCAGATTCTCAGATTTGGCATTTTACTACACCTTCTTGTGAACTGTACAGCTGCCATTTTTCACATCCTTGCCAAAATGTGTTTTCACACTTTCAGCGCACAATAGTGTGTTTGCTGTGTGAAATCAGTGTTCGGGACACATTACAAAAATGACAGTGACACTGTTCATGAGCAGAGGTCCTAAAATGCCTTTGTTGAAAATTTGGTGACAATGCTCCATAAAATGACTGTGTTACGAGTGTGCGTTGTGCAGTTTGCATGCATGCTCATACGTTTGCAAACTTCTACTATTCTCAGTCCAGATTTTCTACAGTGCCATTGTTCTGCACCTCCTAAAGAACAGTACAGCTGTCATTTTTCACATCCTGACCAAAATCTGTTTTCGCAGTTCTGGTGCAGAATAGCATGGTCACTGTGGAAAGTCCAAGTTCGAGACACATGATGAAAATGACAGTGACACTGTTCATTAGCAGATGCCCTAACATGCCTAAGTTGAAAATTCGGGTACGAAAGTCAATAAAATGAGTGTTTTATGAGCATGCGTTGCACAGTTTGCATGCATGCTCATGACTTTCTGAATTTGTAATACTTTCACTCCAGCTGTTCATCATTGGCATTTTTCCATACCTCCTTATGAACACTCCAGCTGCCTGAAATGTGTTTTCGCATGTCTGGCACAGAATTGCACGGCCGCTATGCGAAATCAGTTTTTGGGACAGTTTGAGGAAATGACGGTGACACTATTCATGAGCAGAGGTCCTAAAATGCCTATGTTGAACATTTGGTGCCGAAACTCCATACAATGACTATGTTGCAAGTGTGCATTGCGCAGTTTCCATGCACCCTTGTAACTTCGTGAATCTGCAATATTTTCATGCCACATTTTCTCCACTGGCATTTGTGTATGTCTCCTTATCAACAGTCCAGCTGCAATTTTTCACAGCCTGCCCAAAACGTGTCTCCGCAGCTGTGGCCCACAATGGCATGCTCGCTGTGCAAAATCACATTTTGAGACACATTCACAAAATCACAGCACTATGCATCTCTAGCTACACCACTCCCACTGCCAATACCAGCGCAACAGCATTCGGCATTGACAAATGCTTGTTTATAATTATAGTAGTTTTGTATCTTATTTGAAGTTCCCTCATGGTTCCTTGGAGCCGAGGGTTCCGTGTCGTTTGGCGAGGTTTAACTCAGCTTTATTATCTAAAGTTTGTATTTGCGGTCGGTTCCTTTGAAAGCTTCATTCTTATTCAAATTTAAAGTAATTTTCGGTTCCTTTTCTTTTAGGGAACCGAATAGCGCTCAGTTCCATGAACCATTAGCGGTTGTTTACATTTAAAATATTCGGTTCCAAGGAACCAATAATTTTGTTATAGTTTAATGTTTCCTGCTCAATATCAGAGGTCCCTGTTGTCAAACCTAAAAAATGCACAGGACCCACTGGTTTTAAATATTATGAGTCTTGTGGTCAGATTATAGCAAAAGCTGACAGACATTCTCTGTGTGTTTTTTGTCTAGGTACTAGCCATATTTTTGCAAATTGTGATATTTGTAAGACATTTTGCCCTAAAACTCTTTAAGAAAAGGTCCAAAATACTTGAAAGAGATGGGCATCTGCTTCTGCTATTACTGCTGAAAGTGATTCCTCCACCTCTGGCAAAAAAAAGAATGGAGGTAAAGCTAAGGATCCTGATAAAGGATCAGATAAGGTTGAGCAGGGTAAGTCAAAAAGGTCAGTGGAGTCAGGGACTGAACCTGTTCCACCTAAGAAAAAATGCAGGGAAAAGCATGTCACTGCACCTCTGGCTGAGAAGGCTAAGGAGCTCCCAGCAGACAAATCTGGTATGGCCTCAGCTGAGGACATTGCTAAGGCCTTACAGGTCTTGCAAGCACTGCAGGGTACAGTCCCAGTTCCCATACCAACTGCTCTGGTTCCTCTGCTTGTTTTAGCCCCTCGAACCGCAAGCCACCCTTGCTGAGGATGATGATGATGATGATTTCGATGAGGGACCATAGATCCAGTGGTTTCTCCAGAACAAGAGTTCGGTTCCCCTCCCAGAGGTCCCGAGGATTATAACTCACATTATGCTTTTTTGAAGAGCATGGTGGAAACACTCAATCTCCCTCTGCAGGAGACAGAGGAGGATGTGGAGGAGGCAGAATTTTTAAACATGATGGGGTTAGCCCCCATAAAACGTTTATTACTGCCTATGCATAAGTCCTTGAAAAAGGCAGCATTACAAATATTTCAAACTCCCACTTCCATTCCAGGAGTAGATAAAAAAGCTGATAATAAATATCAGCTTGATAGGTCCACAGCTGATTTTCTTTTCAGCCACCCTGATCCTGAGGGGGTGGTGCAGGCTGCTGCCTGCGACAAAGCCAGGATTCCTTTGGCTACCCATCCTCCTGACAAGGACTCTCGAAAGATGGATGCAATGGGTAAAAAAGGGTACGTGGCTGCCTCTCTGATAGTTAGACAGGCCAATTACATGGCTTATGCAGTGCAATACCAGAAGGCACTCTGGAATACAATTTTAGCCCTGGCTGATAGAGTGCCAGGTGAGGTGGCTATTGATTTACAAGACACAGCAAGAGCTGCTCTAGATGCCACAAAATACCAGTTCCACATGGCAGTGGACACTAATGATTCTGCAGCTAGACTAATGACACTATCTCTCTCCCTTAGGAGATTTGCATGGCTCAGGGCCACCAACCTGACCTTGGACACCCAGGCCAAGGCGATGGATTTTCCATATGAAGAAAACTCATTATTTGGTGAAAAAACAGAGGCCTACATGAAAAAGTTAGAAGAATACAAGGCTACCTATAGAAGTAATTCTAAGGATAGGCTGTCCACATCCTATAAGGCCCAAACTAGGGGAGGCAGGGGTAGGGGCAGGGGTTCCTATCCCAGTCCATTTTTCCAGGCTCAGGCCTCTCAGGTGTAGCAGCAGTCTAGAGGATATTTTCGAGGAAGGGGCAGAAGAGCCATGAGAAGAGCTTCTCCCTTCCCACAGGCTCAGGCACAGCCCACTCAGAGCCCCTGATGGACTGGTTCAGGTCGCATCCCCTGTTGTAGATCAACCAGTGGGTGGCAGGCTGGCTCACTACCTCCAGGATTGGCATACCATCACCACAGACAAGTGGGTCCTGGAGGTAGTGAGCCAGGATTGGCATACCATCACCACAGGCAAGTGGGTCCTGGAGGTAGTGAGCCAGGATTGGCATACCATCACCAGACAAGTGGGTCCTGGAGGTAGTGAGCCAGGGTCTGGCACTCAGCTTCAAACCTCTTCCCAAGCTGAGAGCAAGAACATTTGCACCAGTTACATCTGCAGACAGGATCTTGCTGGAAGCAGAAGTAAAACATCTGCTGGCAATCAAAGCAGTGGAGCCGGTGCCCCTAAACCAGAGGGGCAAAGGCTTCTACTTCAAATACTTCCTCACAAGGAAGAAAAATGGGATTGACAACCTATCCTGGATTTAAGGCTTCTAAACAGACACATTCTGAAGCCAAAATTCAAAATGGTCACTCTTGCAATAATCATTCCCACTTTATAAAAGGGAGACTGGCTAGCCTTACCAGATCTAAGGGATGCTTACTTTCACATCCCCATCAGACTTTCTCACAGAAAGTACTTGAGATTCAGGCTGGCCTCAGGCCATTATCAATTTGCAGCACTTCCTTTCAGCCTAACTTCTGCCCCAAAAGCTTTCACAAAGTGTTTGGCTGTGGTAGTAGAGTTTCTGAGAAAACAAGGGGGGCAGTCTTTCCCTATCTGGATGACTGGCTAGTAGTGGGCCCATCTCTGCAGCTTACAAAGCAGGTCTTAGACCTGAAAAAAATCTACTCTGGAGTTCCTGGATTTTCTCATAAACGAGCAGAAGTCTCAGCAAACTCCAGTTCAGGTACTAGAGTTCATTGGTACAGAACTAAACAGCAGTCTGGGCAGAGCTTTTCTGCCTCAGGACAGGGTGAACAGCATCCCACAGATTGCAAACACTTGTGCCAGGAAAACCCAAACCAGCCAGAGAATACCTCAGGCTTCTGGGCCACATGGCAGCTGCCACCACAGTGGTACTGGGTTTCAGATTTCAAATGAAAGACATCCAGTTTCACCTGAGACAACACTGGTCCCAGAGGACAGATCCTTTGTCCAAGCTGGATTCAGTCAATCACAGCCTGCTACAGGCACTGCAGTGGTGGCTAGATGAGCACAACCTTCGGGTTGGTGTTCCTTTTGTAAGGGAACAACCTTCCTTAATTCTTACAACAGATGCATCCCTTCTGGGTTGGGGAGCACACATGTTGGATTACACAGCAAGTGGCACATGGTCTCCTCAAGTGTAACCCCTAGGTGGTGCTATCTCAAGAGCTACTACCCCTGCCTGCGTAGCTAGTCACAGGTTAAGGGTCCTGGGTGCTGAAATGGGTGCCTCTACTCGGAGGACAGGGTTTTTGGTACCAAGGCTAACCTGGGTACAGCCCTTCGGGACACTGTAACCCCCCCTTCCCTTCTAGTGGCCTGGACAATGTACAGTAAACACTTTCACAATAACCTTTGTTCACCACACAAATCACCACTCTGGCTGCACTTAGCACCAGGGATGGTTCCTCTGGCTCGACACTGGAGACCCCCTGTAAAACAAGGTTATGCACAGTAAATAACAACAGTACAGTACTTTTGTCACAAACTGGAACCACAGTCAGGTTAAATGCAAAAAGAGTTAGATCTGATTTATTTAGAGGACTTGAACAAGCTAGGGGTGTAATCAGGCTGACTGGCTTCAAGGCTAAATCAATCAGGCAGTCATGCATGTACTTAAGGATCCCTACACAGTCATACACTCTAGGTACCCAGGTGGGAGTAAGGTGGGCTAGACTGGAACGTTGCTTGGAGTGCCAGGAGAAGCAGGGCCCACACAAATCACCGAGGCATTGTTCCTGTTCAAGGCGTTGAGCAGGGGGCTGATCCCCAGGTAGGTCTCTCATCAATGGTTTTCTCTGTGGCGTAAGTAATCTGACTGGGCCAGTGTGGCAAGGCCCAGACCGAGGAGCAGTTTGGATGTGAGCCCGAGAAAGCTGGATGCAGCCTCCAGCAAGCAAGGTACAGTTAAACACACAGTGGGGAACCAAATTGTGACCCACTAGCAGCACAACACACATTTATAGTAAAGTAATCACCACTATACTAGGCGGATGACAGTCCAGCTGCAATCACAGAGAGTCTCTGCGCAAAACCGGGAGTTCAATGGTAAATGAAGGTCCTGACAGGCCGATCGCGTTCAGCAAATCTTTGGTCTTCTTCAGGTTTCAAGCCAGGTCACCAATTCAGTGGCTTAAATCTCACAAACTTTGGATGCAGTTCGACACTTTAAAGGCAGGCCAAAACTCAGCCCTTCCATGGTTCCACGGTTCTACCATGTGAACTATGCAGAAGCTACTGCTTGAACATCTTGAATATCTTGAGCTGTTCACTCTTTCGATTCACAACTCAGAATGAATCTCTGCTGCAAGCAGCCTGGGACTTTCCCCAGGATCCAAAAGGTTTGGCTGGCTGATCCATGTGTCTGTCAATACAAGGGCTCCACCTCCAGGTCCATTTAGATGCCAAAGTCTCAAAACTACAATTCCTATCGAATTTTGCTCCCACAAGACCCTTGGGGACAGGCACCATTTTAGGGTCCCAAAATGTACTGATTGGTCCACAGTAGCAGTCCAGAACCAAGATGGTGGTACAATATTGAAATGACCATGCTATAAAAGGGCAGGTTAGACAAACTTCCATAACATTACTATTCTAATAGATAATCAGCAAATAAGTGCAGCTTCTAACAGAGCTCCCTCTGCGCAAATAGGGATGGCAGAACAGAGCAATTATCTGGTAGCCCGGGAGAGACTCAAGCCTGAAACTACTCGGCCTCCACCCAGATTAGTTATTGCACTGAGAATAGGCAGCTCTTAAAGAAACAGTACATGGAGGCTATAAGGGCACTCACAGACAATAGCTTTTAAACAGTTAATACACAGGATACCAGCCTAGCCATGGGCATTCAGGCACACCTAAGGAAGAATTTTTGGGAACCCTAATTTGTAGGGGGGTTACACAAGAATTCCTGTTGCATATAAATCTACTGGAGCTCTTGGCAATGTACCTAGCCCTACAGGCGTTTGCTCCGCATCTCCAAAACAAAGTGGTGCAGGTCAGAACAGACAACACCACTACTATGTACTACATCAACAAACAGGGATCGACCAGGTCAGATCCTCTGTGCACAGAAGCAATGAAGCTGTGGTCCCTGGCATACTCCATGAAGGTATCTCTATCAGTCATACATCTTCCAGGAAAGGACAATGTGCTGGCAGATTCCCTTAGCAGGATAAGTCAGGACCACCATGAGTGGTTGCTGAATCCCCAAATACTCAGTTCAATTTTCAAAAGATGGGGCACTCCAAAGATAGATCTCTTCACCTCCGTAGAGAATCACCAGATACCAGTCTACTGTTGCAGGCCTCATCTCAGGGGCACACTACCACTGGATGCATTGGCACTGGACTGGAAGGGGAAGTTCCTGTATGCCCTCCCTCCTTTTCCACTGATATTCAGGACCCTACTGAAATTAAGGTGTCAACCACCGACAATGATACTGGTGGCACCAGATTGGGTGAGGCAACACTGGCATTCACTTCTGTTGACTCTGTCAGTAGTTTCTCCAATTCATCTGCCCAGGAGGCACAATCTGCTGACCTCCTCTCAGGGTAGGATACTGTACCCCAACCTCAAATCACCGAGGCTCAAGGCCTGGCTCTTGAGGACATAAAATTTGCTAACCTCAAACTGTCAGAACAGGTGCTGACAGTACTTAGAGGTTCAGGGAAAACTTCCACTAAGAAGACATATTCTTCTAAGTGGAAGAGGATATGGTGCACAGGTAAGGGCATTAACCCATCCAGGGCTGATTTAGCCATTCTCCTGGATTACCTAACACACTTGCATTCTCTAGGCCTGAAGCCTTCAACCCTCAAAGTTCATTTGGCTTCAGTCTCATCTTATCTGTCAGCTGGTGAGGAGAGATCCATGGCCTCTCATCCAGTTTTCAGGAAATATTTTAAAGGCCTTAACCTCTTGTACCCTCCCTTGAGGGAACCGGTTCCAACCTGGAATCTGAATATCTGCATTGCCAAGCTCATGGATGCACTTTTTGAACCAATGGCAACTGCAGATTTAAAGAATATTACTTGGAAAACTGTGCTTCTGGTTGCTAGTACCTCAGCCAGAAGGATCAGTGAGTTACAGGCCCTGTGCACAGATGCAGACTACATCTCATTCCACAGGGACAAAGTGGTCCTCATGACGGATAGAAAATTCCTTCCCAAAGTGGTGTCTGATTTTCACTTGAATCAGTCCAACACTTCACCTGTCTTTTTTACAGCAAACTCCAGTTCTCCACAAAAGATGGCTTCACTCCATTGATGTCAAAAGGGCACTTAGCCACCATATTGACAGAACCAAGTCTTACAGACCAAGTCAATCACAGCTCTTTCTCACCTATGGAGTAGTAGGTAAGGGCAGAGCTGCCACAAAATGTACAATTGCTCACTGGATAGTGGGATGTATACAGTTTTGTTATAGTAAAGTGGGTAAACAGGTGCCCTGGGCCTGAGGGCACATTCCACCAGGGGCACAGCTGCTTCAGTGGCAGCTTCAAATTTCACTACTGGAAATCTGCAAAGCAGCTACATGGAAAACAGTACACGCCTTCACAAAGCATTACAGCCTTGATCTACAATCCAGAAGTGATGCTAGGTTTGGTACAACAGTGCTGCAGAACCTGTTTCCTGAATAGGTTTTCTGCCCAACCTCCAAAGGTACTGCTTGGTAGTCTGCATCAGTTTAATCATAATGAGTGATTCCTGGGGTTAGAAGAAAAAATTACTCACCATAGTAATCTTGTTTCTTCAAAGGAATCACTCATTATGATTAAAGCACCCACTCTGCCTCCCCTACTAGAACCTATGAAAGTTGTTCTGCATCCCTGTTTTAGGGTATTTTTTCCATATACTGTAGGTCGGGTTAGAGACTCACTTTTTGTTAACCAGTTGGTTTCCTTGTGGTCTCAAGTTTTTTAGGTTTACTTCTTGGGATGTTTTTTTTTTTACCTGAGAGGACAAAAATTATTTTATAGAAATATTATTTTTAGCTAGTGGGTCTTATGCCCAGCTAGGCTACGTAAGAATCTGAAGCACTCAGAGTGAAGCAGTTGCTAGGACAGCAGTTTGAAATTGGCATGAGCCAAATGAGAGTTCCATCATTTGCATGTAATTTCATCTCTCCGGGCAGTTCAACACAGGAGCCTGATTGCATCAGTTTAATTATAATGAGTGATCCCTTTAAAAAAACAAGATTACTATGGCAAGTATTTTTATGTTTGCTTGCACACATGTGCAAGAAACATAGTGCCATCATCGGAGTTTTTGTAGGTGTGGCACCCTGTCTTCCAATTCAGTCAGTGTGTTTGCAGGTGTGGCCACAGTTCACCAATGAATGCTGCAGCTGTCTATGACAGCAGTTGAAAATGCAGTGGCGTACAGTTGAAAGGGAGAGACCACTTCAGTGAGCAGCGATAAGATAGTGTTGATTAGCATATTGTGTGCTCATGTGCTCCCCCCCAACACACACACTGTATGGCCGATGGGGGTGCCCAATCCTCCATCAGCTCTGCTGCGTTCTTCCCCAATAGATTTCTAGGTGCAATGCTGGGAGCCCACCCCAGCGTGGCAACAGTCCATAAGACCAATGGGGGTACCCAATCCCCATCGTCTCAGCTGCCCCCCCAAACAGCCTTCCAGCTGCCATGCTGGGAGCCCACCCCAGCGTGGCACAAGTCCTGCGTCATCTATGAAAAAAAATAACCTGCAAGAAAAAACGGTCCCTCGCCTACTGTCCTGATCCCCCTTCCCCACCCGCGCCCAATCTCTGCACACCCTGCCTCCCCACACCCCTGCCTCACCCCATACTTACCTCTGGAGTCTGGCACGATGATCTTTGGTGGACCGGGAACACGTCTGCACTCTTCAAAGCCGACTGCGAACTGAGGAAATGCCGGTAAGCTGTATAATGGAATAAATAGGGTTTTTTTCAACTTCGATGCATATCTCAGGCATTTATTGGGAATTTATTCACCAAATTTTCAACATGGGGTTTTTGGGACCCCACCTCATGAATTGTGGCACTGTCATTTTGTTAAATCGGCCCCGAAAGGTGATTTCGCGGTCAGTGCGTGGAACCACCTTTCGGGACCGATTTACAAAATGACAGTGTCAAAGTTCATGAGGTAGGCCCCCAAAAATCCTATGTTGAAAATTTGGTGAAAAAATGCCCAAAAATGACTGTTTTACGAGCATGTGTTGCGCTCTTCCTACTCGCGCTCATAAGTTTGCGAACTTTTAATATTTGCACTCAGAGTTTCAACATTGCCTTTTTACCACACCTCCTTATGAGCAGTACAGCTGTCATTTTTCACATCTTGCCCAAAATGTGTTTCCGCGCATGTAACGTACAATGGTGCAGTCGGTGTGCAAAATCAATGTACGGGACAGATTAAGAAAATAACAGTGACACTGTTCATGAGCAGAGGTGTTAAAATAGCTATGTTAAAAATTTGGTGAAAAAAGTCCATAAAATGACTGTGTTACGAGCAACCATTGTGCAGTTTCCACGCATCCTCATAAGTTCATTCATTTGTAATATTTTCAGTCCAGATTTTCACCACTGGCATTTTTCCACACTTCCTTATGAACAGTACAGCTGTCATTTTTCACACCCTGGCTGAAATGTGTTTTCGCACTTCCAGCGCAGAAATGCATGGTCACCGTGGAAAATCACTGTTCAGGACAGATTGAGAAAATCACAGTGACACTGTTCATGAGCGGAGGTTCCAAAATGCCTGTGTTGACAATCTGCTGTAAAAAATCCCCAAACTAATTGCATTACGGGTGTGCATTGTGCAGTTTCTACGCACGCTCGTGACTTCACTAGTTTTTTTAATATTTTCACTGCAGATTTTCAACATTGCCATTTTTTGCACCTCCCCATGAACAGTACAGCTGTCATTTTTCATATCCTGTTCGAAATGTGTTTTCACACCTGTGGTGCCAAATGGAGTAGTTGCTGTGCAAAATCAGCTTTCGGCTGATAAACTGATATTGCCACTGTTCATAAGGTGGGGGGGTCACAAAAAATCCATGTTGAAAATTTGGAGTGAAAATGCCAATGAACGCCTGAGGCACTAGGGTTTCCAACCATAGCGCCCCACCCTGTAGAGATTGACAGGCATCAGGGGTATGACTTGGGATTCTCGCCTGTAATGCTCATACCATTCCACACCCTGCAGCCAGTGAGAGGCATCAAGGTGTGCCTTGGACCCTTCGGCCCCAAAGTTCATCCCATTCTCCTATACAGCACCCATCTCACTGTATTTCTTGATGGAATGGGGTAAGCATAAGGGCCAAGGACCCCAAGGCACACCGTGACACTTGTTGGTGTCTGCAGCGTGGGGTGTGGTAAAGTGGAGTGGCCATTATGCCTGATGACCCAAAGGCACATCCCAATGCCTGTCAGTCTCTGTAGGGTGGTGGTGAGGTTGGCTTCAGTTCAGTACTTCACTGCCATTCCTATTATGCAGCTCTCTAACTCCTACACTACCAATGCCAATGCCAGCAAGCAAACATTTGGTATTGACAAATGCTTGTTTTCTTTTGTTACTTACTGTTTATTGCAGTATAGTAGATTATATCAGACTGATTTGCTGATTTTCTAACTGGCATTTTCTGTAACAACGAATCCTAGAATTCCATGGAGCTGTCTCCCTTTAAAGGGGAACACCTGGGAACAGAAGTAGGAAGTTGTTCAGGAAAGAGGTTTGGTTTTATCTTCTGTTTTAACTGAAATATGTGAATAGTTTTGTACTTGAAATTAGTTCTGTGTGTTAAAAATTACTACTTTGAGTTAGAACTGTTACTTGGGCTGTGATATTGTAACAATTGGGGCTTGTGTGCTGGGTGTGGGAACACTTGTTTGGCAGTGATGATTAGAGTGAAATTTAAATGTGAAGTTTGCCTGGTGTTAGGGTGAGGGGTAATTACAAGAATCATCTTGTCTTTCATTGTCCACCTGGGAACAGAAGTAGGAAGTTGTTCAGGAAAGAGGTTTGGTTTTATCTTCTGTTTTAACTGAAATATTCAAATAGTTTTATACTTGAAATTAGTTATGCGTGTTAAAAATTACTATTTTGAGTTAGAACTGTTACTTGGGCTGTGATATTGTAACTATTGGGGCTTGTGTGCTGGGTGTGGGAACACTTGTTTGGCAGTGATAATTAGAGTGAAACTTAAATGTGCTGTTTGCCTGGTGTTAGGGGGAAGGGTAATTACAAAATAATCTTGTCTTTCATTGTCCACCTGGGAACAGAAGTAGGAGGTTGTTCAGGAAAGAGATTTGTTTTTATCTTCTGTTTTAACTGAAATATTTGAATAGTTTTGTACTTGAAATTAGTTATGTGTGTTAAAAATTACTACTTTGAGTTAGAACTGTTACTTGGGCTGTGATATTGTAACTATTGGAGCTTGTGTGCTGAGTGTAGGAACACTTGTTTGGCAGTGATAATTAGAGTGAAATTTACATGTGATGTTTGCCTGGTGGTGGTGAGCCCTCCCCTCCCTGTTTTGTAGGCTTTCTTAAATACAGAAAAGCCACTGTGGGTTGGGATTGAAGAGCTATGCATTTCGGTTTGTGACTGAAATTTGAAGCAACAGGAACTTGTGGGCCTGTGACATCATACAGTACCTGATATCTGCATACACACACTGCTAGTGGGACTGGACACCCACTGGACTGTATGTGTTTGTGAGACTTGGGAACTTTATTAGTAGGGTTGAAATTGGGTTCGTAAATAACTGCAGTCAGTATAGAGAGATACTGTATTCCAGAGGGAAGGGACTGAGAAAAGGGGTGTGTGCCATTATGAACAGAGAGGGACAAACAGGGTGGCCACATTCCACCATGGCAGGCATCTTCAGAAGGGTTGTAGGCTGCACAGGCTGTGGGATGGCAATAATTCTCAATTGGGCCTGGAGAGAGGGAGGAAGGGAGGCTGCCCACTCTGTAGACAGCTATCTTGTATCAGGAGTGAAGTATATTGGTTAAGGAGTAAGCTGGGGGAATTGGGGGGTGTCCAAGGATAAGGGGTGTGGATATGGGCGGCAGAAGGGTGGGGCTGAGTGGAGGCTGGGGCAGCGCTCAGAAATTACAGGACGTTATGTTACAGCAAGCAGGAGGGGGGGATATTAGGGACATAGGACCCTTAGATAGGTATGCTGATGCTAAGGGGAAAATGTACAGGGTAAACATTCCGAATATAAAGAGAGTGGAGGGGGAAGAGTCAGAAGGGGCTGTTGTGGGGAAACCTAGAAGAGCAGACAGTGAGAAGGGAGGGGCTGTTGTAGGGAAGCCTAAAAGTGCAGACTGTGGGAAGGGAGCTCCTAAGGAGAACAGGGCAAGAGGGGAGGAAGAGGGGCAGTTTAGAGGGGCAGTCAGGGGAAACTCAGGTTACTTGATGGAGGCTGGCATAGAGTGTTACAATAAATTTGAGCTACTAAGCAACCTAGAGGGGGAGGAAGGGGTTGATGGAAATGAGGAAACTGATATAGAGGCTGGAGGGAGGGAGTCGGATACCCATAGGGCATCACAGCCTGGCAATGGAAAGGATAGAAATAGTCCCAGAGGGAGAAGGGGAAACATAAATGTTAAGCAGATGGGGGAGATGCAACATATTGCAGACATGAGGGAGGAGAGTATGACTGGAGAGAAACCTTTGAGATAAGGAGGCTGGGGAGGGGCCCCCCTTCAGCAGGGGGATCTGTACCAAGGATGGGGCCCTAGGTAAAGAGGACCCACAGAGGGCCTCTGGAGGTAGGGGTACTATTACAAGGGAGGAGGATGGTGGTGTGGGGGAAGGGGAAACCTTCAGGGCCAGGATAAATGGTTCGGATAAGAAAGGGTTAAAGAGGACTCCTATTCGGGGGGGGGTTGAGTTAAGTGGGCAAAATAACAAAGGAGACAGAAAGGGGAGGGTGACAAGGGGGTCTCTAATAAGGCAGGAAGACTCCCATGGAATTGAGATCACGAATAAAGGGGGTGATGGGGGGTTGAGAGCGCATAGTGGAGGTAACAATAAGGATGATGGCGGTGTTAAGGTTCTGTTATCGGGAGACTCGATGATTAGGGGTATCCAGTGGGAGGGACAGGGGGGTGGATGCCATAGCCAGGTGAAGGTAGTGAGTGTCTCTGGGCTGACAGTGCACAGAGCAAAGTTCATGGTGTACGAACTGGTTAGGGATTGCGGAGGGAAACCGGATTTCCTGGTGCATTTGGGAACTAACGATCAAGAGGGAAATAGCGTTTTGGAAATCCAAGCAAGGTTCCAAGAACTTGCCAGAGTCTGTCGGGATAATGGATGCAACATTTCCTTTTCGGAGATATTGCCATTACCAAAGGCCTCAGTGGAGAAAAAAATGAAGATCACAGAGGTTAATGACTGGCTCAGGAAGTGGGGTGAAGAGAGTGGGTTGGGGGTGTTAGGGAACTGGAAAGGAGTTTGGGAGGATAAGGGACTGTATGCCAAGGCAGGCTTCATCTTGCCCCATTAGGGAAGGAAGTCCTTAAAAGAGCAGTGGCTGGCACAGGGGACACATGGAGGGGAAAAGGGGTTTTTCCGGTACATTGGGGAGCAGAGAAAAACTAAGGGCCATCTCAGCAGATTGAGATCAGAAAGAGGGTGGGTGGAAGAGGTGAGGGACCAGGCAGAGGTATTAAACGAGTACTTCACCTCTGTGTTCACTAGGGAGGGGGATGGGATATCTACAAAGCAAGGCACGATGGGGATAGAAGCAGTAGTGAGTGGGATCAGGGGAGCAACAGAAATGGAGCAAGAGGGAGGGAGAGGTACCCAGGGGTGTCACATCAGGATAAGGACAAAAGGCCAGTAAGGTGGAGGGGACGGATGATGCTATCTCCACCGAAAGGTGTGGTAGCCCTCAAGGCCCTAAAGAAAGATAAATCTTCTGGGCGGATGGCATTCATCTGAAAGTACTATGGAATTGGGGACATACTGGCTGCACCCTGGCAGAGCTCTTCAACAGGTCGCTTGAGACAGGGAGGGTACCTAGGGATTGGTGAGAGGCACATGTGGTGCCAATCCATAAAGGGGGGTCGAGGGAAGTACCAAGTAACTATAGACCCATCAGTTTGACCTTGGTGGTGGGAAAATTAATGGAGAGTATACTAAAGGAATGATTGGGGGTGTATTTGGAGGAGGTGGGAGGTCTGAATAGTCGGCAAAATGGGTTTGTGCCAGGTAGATCATGTCAAACCAATCTTGTGAAGTTCTACGAATGGGTAACATCAGAACTGTATGGGGAAAGCTTGTGGATGTATTATTCTTGGACTTCAGCAAGGCATTTGACTCTGTCCCCCACAATGGTCTGGTGGAGAAACTGATGAGGTTGGGAGTAGGCCCTTTGATGGTCAGATGGATTGAAAACTGGCTAGCTGGATGAACCCAGAGAGTAGTGGTCAGTGGGGAGCTCTCGAACCCTAGAGAGGCTGGTAGTGGGTTACCGCAGGGCTCGGTCCTGGGTCCGATCCTGTTTAATACATACATATCGGATATCAGGGAGGGTATAGGGTGTGAAATGAGTCTCTTCGCTGATAACTCCAAAATGGGAGCAGTAGTTGAGGGGAAGAGGGGAGGCTGGCCCTGCAAGGGGACCTGGACACCCTGGAAAGCTGTGCTCACACATGGAAATTAAATTTCAATATCACCAAGTGCAAGATGTTACATCTTGGGTGGGGAAACCCTAAACACAGGTACACCCTGGGAGGGGAGGCGCTGGAGGCCTTAACAGGGGAAAAAGACCTAGGGGTCATGGTGGATGCATGTGTGAATAACTCTGAGCAGTGCAGGAGAGTGGCTAGCAAGGCAAACAGGATGTTGGGATGCATCGAAAGGGGATCACCTCTAGGAGCAGGGAAGTGATTCTACCACTGTACAATGGACTGCTTAGACCACACCATTAGTACTATGTACAGTACTGGAGACCACACTTGAAGAGGGACATACAGCTCCTGGAGAGGGTACAGAGGAGGGCAACTAAGATGATACGAGGACTAGGGGATTTGACGTATGAGGACAGACTTGAGGAGCTCTGCCTGTTTTCATTAGAGGAGAGGAGAGACAGGGGGGACATGATTGAGGTCTTCAAGTACCTCAAGGGAATAAATAGGGCAAACATGGAGGGGATCTTTAGACTAAAGCAGGGAAGTATCACCAGAGGGCATGGATTGAAGCTGGAAGGTGGAAGGGTGAGGGGGGGAAGAGGAGGAGGTTTTTCACTGAGAGGGTAGTGGACCCTTGAAATGCGCTGCCTGGAGAGCTGGTTCAGAGATCCACAGTGGAGGGCTTCAAGAGAGGGTGGGACAGACACAGAAAGCGGATGTATCAGATTTTGGCCTGGCCCAGGGGGCTGGGGATGGATCATAGGGGTTTCTGGAATGCAAGGGGGGGAGGGCCTCGGCACCCAACTAGGGATCTGAGGTTCGAGCAGACTCGATAGACCATAAGGCCTAATCTGCTGGCAATTAGTATGTTAGTGTGTAACCAACACTCAGAGCTCACATCCAAGTGTGGGGCTCGTCCCAGTTCTCACTTTGTGTGTAAAAACATTTTGGTTTACTTACTGTTTACAGTAGTGTAATAACTGGGTGCTGTTTTTATAATTCGCTGTTATAACTCACGGGTTATAATGGCAAACACATGCCTGGTTTCCCTGACTGTAGGCATGCGCATGATGCGTACTACCATGCTGCTGACTGCTCATTTGAAAGCTGTACCCTGTCACACTCTGTTGTCACACTCCGGTCACTGTCAGAAGGACAACTCTAGTCTACCATCACTTGACGCACCGCCACAATCCAAACTGCCGAAAAAGACTCTAAGGGAGTTTTCTTCACCTGTCACCCAACTCGTGGTTGCAAAAAAATATAAAATAAATAAATCAACAAATTGAAAGCTATAGGGACTCCATAAAGCCGCACCATTGCCCGACTGCACAGCTCTACCCTCTGCTGCTTCAAGTACTGCTGGGACCCCATTATATAATTAGAAAAAAAAAGACAAATGCATAAAACGAAAAACACACAGAAAGCAAACAACAAGAATATGCTCTTTATCATTGCTGACAATGTGCTGTAAGCAGCAGCACCATCTAGTGGCCATAGGTTTTCAACAAGTCAAATCTTCAGGGTGAAAAAAACAGCACACAGCAATTATATAAAACAATACATGTGGAGTGTAGCAAGCCGTAAGGTCCCCTAACAATTATAGGACAGGCCAGACGAATCTGGAAGGAGAGGCAGAAAGCTTACTCGGTGACCAAGATGCAAAATGTTTATTTACCAGGGACAATAAAAAACAAGATAACTATATTCTACAATGTTACAGGATGATAAAAAGAAGTAACCAATGCAACAATGTGATCAGGACCAACAATTGGTCAAACCAAGAACAAAAGTTAACCCCTTTTAGTCCAAGTCTTGCGTGCATTTGGCCGAGATGATGAACAACTGATGAACAAAGCTTGAGCTTTTCTCTGAGTCAGCTGATCAGCAGGTGGGCATTGACCCCACAAAGTGCTTTTGTAAACAGGCCATGATAGGGGGGTGTCCCCCAGTGGAACAGAACACAATAAGGAACACTGCTAGCTGGTCACTGAAGAACTTGGTGATCCTCTGTGGCTTTGGGCAAGAAGCTAAAGACTTCTGGTTGGCAGGTGGTCCTGTAGACGATCTGCTGCAGTGACCACTGGCAGGTCCCCAGCCCCAGATGACCTCTCAACAAGATGACTGCTGACAGAATGATCTTCGGGCTGCCTCTGCAGAGTGACACAGGCACATGCACACTTATGGATGGAAGGCAAAATAATAAAAGGGCGTGCACAACGTTAACCGTGGTCCCTCAAGCTTCAGCTGGGGCGGCTCCTAAGCTGACACTACTGGATACCTCACTAGCGGTTCTCCACCACTTACCATCACAGGACTAATGCTGAAACACTTGTGGCAGGACTTTGGCACAGGCTGGTGTCACTGGAGGTGGTTCTGCTGCAGATGGCGGGTGGGCTGGGGACCTCCCTGGGTCAGCACCAGGCTTTGATGAAGCGGGTGGGGGCAACAAAGGCAAATTTGGACTTCCAGTACACCAAGGCGCAATTTGATAGCACAGTTCAGGAACAAGCAAGCAATTTAGTTTTTGTCAGAAAGTTCAGTCTTTGTAGGGAATACAGTCTCTAGGGGGTGCTAGGTAGGCAACAGCACAGTTCGGTTCAGGTGGGGCTCAGGGCACATATGCTTAACCCCGGGCCGTGGGCAACCCAGGGCCTTTGGACAATTTCCTCTCCCCACCCAAGCTGGTGCTCTACCTGGAAGGGTCTTCTTTCTTCCTTTGGCTATTTTCCCCAAGCCAACCCATTGCATTAATACTAATAGCCACCCCTGGGCAGGGTTTTATGGGACTCTCTGGCCCAGTCCTGCCCCTCCTACATATCAGTGGACCCACTAGGCAGAGCTGCCTGTTCTCCAAGGTGACTCAGGAGTATTGGGGTGGTTAAGAGACTTATTTGTAGGCACACAGCATGCAAGTGGAGGCCATGGAGCTCAATCCTAGGCCTGCTGAATGCACCAAGCTCATTCACCATCAATTACTCTAACCCCTAGGCTATACTGCCACCCCTGGCAGGCCAAGACCCTCACAACATGCCCTTCCTCCCTCCCTCTTGGGGCCTCTAGGTCATGGCATCCCTGTCCTGTTAAGGTTTAGGACGAGCTGCTGCCCAGTTCAGACTGTCCATCCCATGGAAACCTTTCCCAACCTAACAACAAAAAAAAATAAGAATAAACAATGTTTTAGGCTCCTACCACATCTGGTGCCTTCCTGGCCTCGCTGGGCCCTCTGCCCACTGCTCCTTAATTTCCCCCCTTCCTTGGGGCTGGCAGTTCACCCCAGGAGCCCACTGCACCCCTCCCCTTAAGTTACTAGGGCACTGGCCCTTTAAGTTTTTTTATTGGGTGTGTTACTTCCCCTTGCCACTCCCCTTCCCACTCCCGGCACCTGTGGCATGAGCATAAACAAAGGTTGGGCACTTGACCCACTCACCGCCATGGCCCGGGTCCACTAATCTGCTGTGTGGAATGGAGAAGGTGGCCGTGGAGTCATGCTCCCACCTGGCTGCTCTGTACTGCTGAGTCTTCTGGCTGGTGGTGGAACTTAAGGTCTCGGGCACACTTTCCACCCAGACCCAGTTTTCGGAGGCACCACCTGGTCCATTGGCTCTTTCTTCCCCCCCTTTCGAGTTGGGCTCTGCCCAGGGAAACAGGTCACGTCAGAGAGCCGCACTCTACCCGAACGACCCTGCTGCCACCGTCACATGGACCAGAGCTGGAACGGAGCGATGCCATGTGAGCCACGGACCCAATGCAGGTACCTATCATTTTCTTCTGTCTGCACTCTCCATGTCTTCCATCCTCCTGACTATGCCGCAGACGTCCCCTTCTAACCACTTTCTGGCCCTTTTGTAGAGCAGGGGATGTCTTGGCTTCGGGCCAGGAGATTAGGCACAACAAGCCCAACAGGGAGGGTCCTCTGCCCCGACCCCCCCTTTCCCTGTACCAGACGGAGTGGAAACAGACAAAAGGACTGGGAGGGGTCAGTGGGACTGCAGTCAAGGGGAGGGATGGAATGGAGATCTAGTAAATAAATAAATAAACGAAAAAAAATAAAAAAAAATAAAAATTAAAAAAAAAAAAATGTCCACATCAGGATCAGGGCTCCCGGTCCCTTGCAGTGCCCCTAACTTCAGAGTACTACTGGTGGTGTGTAAAACTTGAATTTTATACACACCCTCCATGAGGGATGCATTTATAAACCCCTCTAGCTTCGCTCTTAGGGTTTATGTAGCATCCCAACCTCGGGTGTGTATAAAATTCTCGTTATACACACCACCCCATGTATTATTCTATATATAGTAGACTGTATCAGACTAATTTTGTTTACCTCCAGGTATGCCACTCAACTGCTATGAATTAGCACAGCACTATGAATTTTACACTCAAATTTACCCTTGCTCTGCAAAGGTTCACTGGTGTTCCTCAGGATGTTAGAGCTATTTGTGGACACACAAACTATTGAAACATTGAACTAACTTGACAGAAACATTCTTTAGCACGAAACATATGGGGCCCACTATTTTTATATATATATTTTTTTTAAATAAGAATGTGCTACACATTCTGACGATTTGCTCTGAATTTTGAAGGCCAGTGCTATGATTTTTAATGGTGAGAGGTTATGCCTCCTGGCTGACATTTTCTGTAACTACAAATCCCAGAATCCCCTGGAGCTGACATCAGAGCAGAGCTGCAGCAGTGGGAGAGTCAGTTGCCTGCAGTGCATGCTAGAGTCTGTAAAGTGGTCTGATTTTTTGTCTGCTGTCCTCACTGTCTTCCTGGAGACAAGTGCAATTATAGAGGACTGTACCTAGCCTCGGGAGAAAAGCAGGATTAGAAAACATCTGATTGGAGCTGCACTGCAGGCTATTGAGTCTCCCACTGCTGCAGCCTTCCTCTGTAGCTGCAGGGTATTCTGGGATTTGTAGTTACAGAAAATATCAGCCTGAGAGTAAGTAAAATTATTCTGATGCAGTATACTATTCTACAGTACACAGTAAGTAAAAAAAAAAAAAAGTTTCTACACACAAAGTGCAAATTGGTACCAGACCCACACTTGAGTGTGGTACTCTTGGTGCTGGCTGTTCCCCTTTAAGAGGAAGCCTCAGAGACATTCAGGCAAAACTTCTCTGGGAAGCAAAACTCGTGATGATTTTTGGGAACTCTGATTTAGGCTTTCTCATACATTACCTGGTCCCAAACTGAGGGCAGGATTCACAAAGCAGATGCGCTGAATGCAAATGGGATGTGCCGGTGCAAATGAGATGCACCGTCCCCAAACAGTGAGATTCACGGAATGATGCACTGCAAGATGCACTGTGCACATCCACACTGTGACTCGCACTGAAGCACCATGGTGCAACCCAAGATGCCCCAGCACAACAGGGATGTGCAGAAACACCCTGAACAGTGCAACACTGAATGTGAATTAAGTAGGCAAGGGACAAAGGGGCAACAGGTGGAGACTGCAGTGGCACAAAGGATGCAGGGGAACAGACCGGCAGGGACTGGCCAGAGTGCCAAAGGGTCAGAGAGTGGCCACAGCAGATGAGATGCACAGACATAGCACACACAAAAACACCTGGAAGCACCAGTTACACACCCCACACTGGGACCCAACAGGCACAGATGCCATGCACAGGGGTGCCTGGTAAGGTGGGCCACAGCTGCAGAGGTGCATCATGCAGCATGGCAGAGGGTGCTGTACACAGCCTGGTGCACAGGAACCCAGTGGTGTGGACAAAGGAGATGCCACACAGGTGCATGCAGGTGGACAGGCACAATGGTGAACAGGCTGAAGGCCATGCCCTGCACAGGTGTAACATGCCCACATGCAATGTGGACCACAGTAAGAGTGTCACAACAACAGGGGACCAGCACAACAGATGCAGTTATCACACACCACACACAGAATAGGGGCACAGTGAAAGGCAACATGTCGCAATGCCTACCAACATGCCAGAGGCAACAAGGAGGGTGCATACTGAGGCGGGCATGAAAGGGGGACAGGATGCATGTGTGCACAGTACCACAGGTGCACACGTGTGAATGGGAACAAAGGTACAGTGGAAACCAGCAAGCAGAACAGAGCACATGCACAAGGTACAGTGAATGATCAGAGACACCAGCAGCAGTAGAAAACAGTTTAGTAACAAATAAATGAAACAGCAAAAACGATGTATGAAAACAACCAGCACTAGGAACAGGGAAGGTGTGGTGTGGGACTCTATACAGGAGCAATACTAACAGAACACAGATGGTATGGAGGTGGGGGAACAGGGCCCAGCTACACACAATGGGGATGGGCAAAGAGTGTGAGGTTAGAACAACAAATGGGCTATATACAGATGTCCATGGCCCTAATGTGCTGGATGTGCCGCAGCACGGCGGCCACCCCTCTGTTCCCTGGTACTCTTCACCTGGACCAGCATAGTGAGTGCCTGTAGGGGCTGTCCTTGCCGCCTGTACATTGGTCATATGGTCCTGCTCAGTGCCTTCTGGAGCTCCATCCCTGCAAACCACTTAATACCCTGTTTCCACCAACACCCTGGAACATCCAGCCGTACTCTCCGTGGACCTACAGTGGGGGACACAGACAACAGGTACTAAGTGCCATGTTCCACACTGCTCCCCCACCACGTGAGTGTGCAGGAGGCATCCACCATGGCAATGGTGGACAGCCCGTCAGGCACACTGCATGCCAGCAATAGGCTAGCACACACTGCCACACTGTGACCCTGCAATGGTACTCAGACAGCACAAGGTCCACATGTGCATGTAGAGGTAGGTGCAGAGGGGCATGCAGCCATGCCTCACGCAGCATGTGTAGATGCCAGCAGGCTGCACAGGTGTGCAAGCCCCATCCAAACACCACTGGAGCACCACAGTGTGCCCATGGTCCACAGCAGACAAGCAGAAGGTGGACAGACACACAGGGGCCATGTGCACTATGGCCCAAACACATACCGCCATGGCCACACCTCATGTGTGTTCACAACATGCATCACACAGACACGCACAAGAGACCGGCAATGGCCTGCAGAGGGCACCACCACCCCAAACACACAGAGGATGCACAGGACGGACACTCACCTGTACTTGCACGACCTTGTTTCTGGTCTCCAACACTGGCCTTAGTGCGTATGGCCTGCACCACTGCCGTGGCCCTCCACCTGCCTGCCAGCCTGGCAAAGGGAACAGAAGCATAGAGCACCAAGAGGTGATGGTAGGTGTGTCATTCCCCCCCCAGGCCAACAGCAACAACACCGGTGCCAGCAGGCAGTGATGGAACCACCCCCGCAGTGCCCCAATGAAGGTGCCCCAGTCAGCGTGCAGCAAAACACAGTTCCCCAGCCCATACCCACCATGTGTGTATGCAGCTGGACGCATGCTGTCATAGCTGTACCACACCGGCATCTGCCAGAGTGGCCATGCATCAATTTCCAACATGCAACACGATGCACACGGCTACTCATGGTGGCCATGCCTGCAGCCAACACACTGAAGGTGCACGATATGCCACACATGTGCGTGTGGGTGTGTGGATGTGTGAATGTGTGTGTGTGGTGGTGGTGGGCAGTGTGGTAGCCCTCCCGACACAAATCCCAGCCTGCCTGAGTATCTGTAGGGCGATATGACTTACCTGGACGTGGCACTGCACCCCTGCGTGCATGATCTTGGAGGATCCTGAGCCTGTCAGTGTCCCCGTGCTGCAGATCCCTGTACCAGTGCCTGTATTGCTCACCAGTCCTGCACACCAGGTGCTCAGCAACCCTCGCCCACACTGTTGAGCGTGGCTCGTTGAGGTGATCAGAGCCAAACAGCTGTCCTCCACCTGCAGCTCCAGTGCCACAAGGCTGACAAGCTCAACCTCTTCCCAGTTTATAGAAACATAGACTTTGATGGCAGATAAGGACCACTAGGCCCATCTAGTCTGCCCATTTCCCTACCTACAGGATAGGCCGCAGATCCTAGTTAACCAACAGCCTATTTCTTCCTACCCCCCACAAGAATTGCCTTATGTCTGTCCCATGCATTCTTGAATTCTCCCACAGTTTTAGACCCCACAACCTCCTCAGGAAGGCTGTTCCATGCATCCACAACCCTCTCTGTGAAATAATACTTCCTCACATTGCCCCTGAACCGCCCTCCTTCTATCTTTAAATTGTGTCCCCTTGTTCTTGCAAGTCTCTTTTTCTGAGAAATGCTACCCTCTTGGACTTTGTTGATTCCACTGAGGTACTTAAACGTTTCTATCATGTCCCCCCTCTCCCTTCTTTCCTCAAGGGTATACATATTAAGCTCCTTTAGTCTCTCCTCATACGGCTTCTCTTGCAGACCCTGCACCATTTTAGTTGCTCTCCTCTGGACTGCCTCTATCCTGTCTATGTCCTTGTGGAGATGGGGTCTCCAGAACTGGACACAGTACTCCAGATGGGGTCTCACCAACTGTCTGTACAGAGGGATAACAACTTCCTGTTTTCTGCTGCTGATGCCTGATGGCCCTTGGCCCTGCTGCCTGAGCATGTGGTATGTGTCTTCGCTGTGTCTCGTGGGTAGGTGTGCACAGATCAGGCTGTTGGTGTGCAATGGCCCAGTCACACCATGTGCACGATTGGCCATCATGCACTGCACCACATAACATGGTAATGCAGCGTGGCAATGCGTGATTGCTGCCTATTGTGCATCACTGCTCATGTGCACTGTGCTTTGCATGGGCTGGAGACTAGGGACAGGAGTCACGACTGAGTCACGCATACGTGGTCTACACGTATACGCCATATTGAGAGTGGAATCCAGTGCCACCCACAGTGCACTGTTGCTGTGCACTCTGCCAGTGTTGCGCCGTGCACTGCAAGTGCGCATTGATGCCATGTCACGCTGATGTGCAATAGATGCACACAATGAGACATGCAGCACAGCACCTATTGTACATGGGGATCTGGAGGCGCTGTCTTACTTGGTTGAGCAGTCAGAAACACTGGACCAGTTGCACTATGCCTGTCATACCACGAATCCTGCATGGCGCATGCGCAGAGATGTGCCGTGACACTTGCGCTACATTCAGAAAATGCCCCAGGTCCAATGCACATGCGTGGGGAATGCATCATAGGGGAATGCACTCAATACATCAGTTGCGCATTTCTGATTGAGATGAGCTGAGGGCAATTATAGAATTCACAGACAATGCTCCCAAATCAGTTGATTGGCAAATTCATGGGCATCTCACCGGTTTAGCATTTCATTACACCTGCTCCCACTCTCATTTGCATGCTCTGAGCTATAAATGCTCCTGAATGCACCCCCACAGAGCTCAGGTGACTGACAGGGATTGCATCCTTGATGGCAGGTCTGTTTACATTCTACCATATTCAGTGTGTCAGCACAATATGACAGTGAAGTGTTTAGGGCATACAGGCATACCTCTCAACTGTTCCTGTTCTTCAGGCACATCCCTGAGTGTGCCTCACAGTGTGCCACTGTTCCAGCTACAGTCAGGGGGCCTGTTGCTGATTAGTAGGGAAGCATAGTACAACAGACTGCCAGACATGTGTGTTACAGTCCAGCTCCCCTTCAGATAATACCTGGAAAACAAAGCCCGACACAGGTGCAGGACATGGTAGCTACTATTACCGTTGTTAACATTTTGTCCCTGATATTGGCCACCTGTCCCTGACTTTTCTATGTCTTGTACCTGATATGAAATGCAGGCAGTTAAGAGGTATGCATACAGGGTGCTGTGACCCTGCAGCAGCCAGACACCGTGCGTGCACACATCTGTTGCTGCCTGTATTGTGCTAAGGCCTGCATATTGTCACCCACAGGAACCACTACGTCCAGACAGGGTGCGGCAGCTGGATGAAGACATCCAAATTTCACCGCAGATGAGGGCAGGGCACTGATTGAGGCCTACCTCATCCAGAAGGTCATTTTGGCTGGCAGGGGTGGCAGCTGCCAGCAGAGAGATGAGTGCTGGGAGGCAGTGGCAAGGCATGTCAATGCCCATGGGAAGCGTACTCAAACACCCCAGGAGTGCAGGAAGTACTTTAAGGATGAGGAGTGCAAATGAGAAGGTGGCACACATTGCGGCCTCCCTGGGTGGGTTGGGGTGGGTCCCAGACAGGTGTGTGCCTCACTCCACAGAGGAGCTGCTGGTGGCCAGCATGGGCTAGATGACTATGCAGGGAGTTCCAGGAGGGGACTTTCAGACAGGTGGCAGTCCATTGCAGCACTGTGAGTATGCATGTCCCAGGAACTGTGCCTGTCCCTGTGTGTGTGCCATGGATGCCCTGACCAACTACACTGTGGGACACTAGGCGACCATGTACCCATGTACACTGACCATACAACAGTATGCCCCGTCCATCTCCTGTGCATCGCAGATGCATGACAAGATGCCCATGTGCAGCCCAGTGGGGGGGGGGGCAACCATGGTGCATGGTGCTTGTGCTCATCTGGGATGTCATCCCTGAGAGTGGTGTCCGGGGTGTTGGGCTGGCCACACACATGTCCAAGGGTGCCTGTACAGACACTGGTGCATGCCTGCATTTGCTGGTGCTTTGGCTGCATCAGTGGCCCGTTGTTCAACTGTCACCTGCATGGCATGTCAGACACACCTATGGCACTTTGCATGATCCCCCGAACAGGCCTGTCTGATCACAACAGTCACACATGTCAGTAACCATGTATTCCTTCTTTCTTTTACAGCTCCATCACACCTCATGGGTGCTGCCATGGTAGGTGGCCCACAAGAAGGCCTTGCGGGGGATGTTGCTGGGCTATCACACCAGGCTGCAACCAGGGCTGTGGATGATGCCATGTTGGGCCCTTCTAATGCCACAGCAGCCACAGCTGTGTCACTGGTTGTAGCAGGGCTGTTGGACCCCTCTGTGACAGGTGCCATGGATGGAGTCCAGGACCAATCATGGCTGGTTAGCATTCTGGGTTTGGCAGATGATGACCCAGTGGACAGGCTGGACATCATGGATGCCATTCTGGTGCAGGCATCCAGTACACAGGTGGCATATGATGAAGATGATCATCCAGATGACATACAAATCTGAGGGACATAGCTGACAGTGGACTGGATGAGCACAGGTTCATGCACGGGTGGCACCATGTGGCATCGGCAGTCCTGCAGCCTCTGGTGCACCCACCGGGCCTGCACACCCACCCATGGTGACGGTTTATGGGGGCTCAGTGTCTGGTGCTGCTGTGGGGACAGGCATGATTTAGCAGGGTGCTGTGGTACAGCAGCAGGTGGCAGGGGACCATGATGATGCCATCCCTGGATGCGCAGTGGTTGCCCAAGCCCAGTCCCTGCCCATTCAGTGGCCTGCTATGGTGCATCAACTTATGGTGGATGCAGTGCAGCAGGCCGGCACCCCACCTGCCCATTGGCACCATCCCCATGACGTATCCCCTGCCAATGAAGTTGAGGGCTATGCATGCCTCCTGTGGGACACCATGGAGGGGTAGGCATCCCTACATGCAGAGCTCAGAGGCACTCAGATGCAGTTGGCCATGGAACATAAGTCATCGGCTGTGTGGCACACCCAGATGTTGGCAGAGGCTTGTCTATTGTGGATGAGCTTGACCGCAGCTCTGGAGAGTATTGCACTTGCTGTCATGGTGGTGAGTGCAAACAGTGCACCATGTGACCACCGGGCCACCATCCACACACCCAGGAGTGCCTCACACACTTCCAGGTCACAGCGTCAGGTGAACCCATTGTTGCTGACGCCGTAACCATTCATGGCCATCCCCATCAACCCTGGATCCCACATGGATCTCAGGAACAACACACCAGTGAGCATCCATTCACGGTCTTGCTACAGTACCCCTCCAGGGGTGGTGGTCACTCCCCCCCGTGGCCAGTGGCACTAACACAGTGTCCACCTGGCATGGGCATGGGTGTGGCCACCCATGTGTTCTTGGTGGCCTTGGTGCCTCCCACTGACACCTGGGTGACAACCCACATGGTCCCTGTTTCCTGCACCTGTTGCGGCCCACACACCAGGCTGACTGTACGTGTGGGTCACCTGTGCATTCCACTGTGCATGGCTGGGGGCACCATTGTTTTGCTGTGTGACATGGGTGTGATGAGTGCAGACCTGTGTCTGCTCTGCATGTGTGCCAGCAGCTGTACATTGATCCATGCCATCCCTAGCACATACACCATGACCTCTTAGCCATGTGTGTCTTGCTGTGTGAGTGTGCAGTGGTGTCACCCCTCATGGGTGTACTACACAGCCACTGAGTTGCCATCGTCTACCCTGTGGTGTGGCTGTGGGTGAATAGGTGTGTGTGGGTGTTTGGGTGTGTGTGGGTTGGGGGGGGTCATGTTTGACCCACCTGTGTTACTCACCAGTGGTCCCTGAAGTGCTCTTCCATGATGGTGTCCCTGTGCCACTGGGACCTGGTGAACAGGCATGGGTCCCTGCATGCCAGAGGCAGTTCACGATGGGGCACCTGCTCTGCTGCGTTCTCCTCCTCCTCCACCTGCTTCTCCCCAGAACTGTTGTCCTCCTCAACCTGGACAGCTATTCCATGGTCAATGGCCATGTTGTGCAGCTTACAACATACCAGGAATATGCCACAGGTCTTCTCTGGGCTATTTTGTACAGCACCACCTGACCTATCCAGGCACCTAAAGCACATCTTCAACATGCCCAAGACACACTCAATGATAGTGTGCTTAGCAATGTGTGCCTCATTGTAGCGCTGTTCTGCCTCTGTGCCAGGTTGGCAGAAGGGTGTGAGGAGCCAGGGTCAGAGTGGGTATGCCGCATCACCTGTGGGGGGCAAGATCAGTCTGTTACAACCCTGCATACATGTGCATTGCATCCCAGAGCCCCCCTTCCACAATATCACACTGCTGCAGCTGCAGACTGTCCACCCCTGTCCCTGTGGTGCCCCTCCTGGTGTGTCTCTGTGCTGCACTCACCAGGGACTGCATGCCCTGGCTGCACTCAGCTGCCCTGTACCTGCCTGTGCATGTTTCCATGGCTGCCCACACCTGTATCATCTGGTATTGCCTTCCCTCCATTGCCCAGTGGTCGTCTATGCTTGGCTGCATGTGGTGCATTCTGTCCTACCATTCGTGCCTGCTGTTCACATCACCTCTCCTCCCATGCTGCACTATTCTGCTTTGCTGTCCCCAATGTCATGTGTGCAGTTCCCTCAGCGTGCTCACCTTCAATGTCCCACCTGTGCAGCTACCCCTGTGCAGGCCTTGCTGTGGCCCATGCACACCTTCTCACCCTCCCATCATTTGTTACGCCATGGTGTCTTTGTTCATGGACATGTATGCATGCCCCACTCACCCACTAGGTGTCCGCTAGGTATGTCCCCAGTCTCAAATTGGTGGCACAGGTTGGACTGGTGCAATATAAAGGCATCATGTGTACTCCCAGGGTGTGTGGCACAGACATATCTGATGCTCCCTGTGATACTGCACACCACCTGGCAGTTGATGGAGTGGTACCCCTTATGATTCATTTATGTCATGGTCTTATCACCAGGTGGTGCATGGATTACCACATGGGTGCAGTCAATGGCCCCTATTATGCCTGGCATGCATGCCACCCTGTGGAACTGCTGCATGGCTTCTGTCTGCTCTGCCTGTGTGCTTGGGAAGTGGATGACTTCAAAGCATGTGGGAGTAGTGCAGTGAGGAATTGTGTGAGCAGATGGGACATGCACGGCTGGGATATGCCAGTGGCATCTCCAGCTGGCCTCTGGAAGGTTCACGTGGTGAGCAGGCACATTGCTGTTGTCACTTTGGTCTCCACACCAGTAACCACACTTGGGAGACTTCAGTACCTGGCTATGTACTGTTCAGAAGAGACTGAGGAGCAAAAGGGGGGGTGGAGAGTGTCCCTTTATGTCAATGAAAATATCAAAGCTGCAGAAATTCAGAATACACATAAGGAGCCAGAAGAACTGTGAGTCACCCTGGAAACAGGAAAGGGGACAGCCATCTGAACTGGGGTTATCTACAGGCCTCCAGGCCAGGGGGAGGACATAGACACATTACTGTTAGAAGATCTACAAAACATGACAGCTAAAGGGGAGGTTCTGATAACGGGAGACTTCAACATGCCAGATACAGATTGGTCAATACCAGCAGGAATAGCCGCCAGAACTTAGTGGATTCCCTGCAGGGGGTGGGCCTCAAACAACTGGTAGAACAACCCACAAGAGACAGGACTATCCTAGATTTAGTACTGACTAATAGGGAAAGGATCATAGATCTCCAGGTAGAAGGTCACCTGGGGGCCAGTGACCATCACATGGTATGGTTCAATTTGGCCAATAGAACTAAATCATCCCATTCCATGGCACAAATATGGGACTTCAGAGGGGCTGACTTTGATAAGATGGCCAACAGAGTTAAGCTAGTCCTGGCAAGAAGAAATACAGGCGAGGGGGTACAGGCAAAGTGGGCAAGCATTAAGGATGCATTACTTGAAGCAACATCCCATTGTGTTAGAGAGAAAAGCAAGAGCAAAAGAAGGAGGAAACCACTTTGGTTCTCAAAAACAGTAGTAGAACAGGTCAGGGCCAAAATGCTGGCCTTCATGAAATATAAGGAAACGCAGTGGGACGAAGATAGGGAGGCATACCAAACTTCCCTAAGGGAAGCAGGAAAGGCAGTAAGGCAGACAAAGGCAAAAACTGAGGACACATTATCACAAATAGTAAATTTAGGGGACAAGACTTTCTATAGGTACATTAGTGAAAGGAGAAAGTCCAGAGGGGGTATTGCTAAGATCAAAGAGGATAAGGGGGAGTGTGTGGAGGAGGACCAAGGAAAAGCATCTATCCTAAATAGATACTTCTGCTCAGTATTTACTGAAAAGACAGTAGGGCAAAGCCCACAGCTCAGCACCATGGACACAGGGGGGAGGGAGAGAGGTGTGCACTAGTCCCTTCACAAAAGAAAGGGTCCTACAAGAGCTCGATAAGCTCAGGGTGGACAAGGCAATGGGACCTGATGGCATACATCCCGGGGTACTAAAGGAGCTAAGGGTGGAAGTAGCTGAGCCATTTGCAGAACTGTTTAGTGAGTCTCTGAGCACAGGAGAGGTCCCAGAAGACTGGAGAAGGGCTCATGTGATCCCACTCCACAAGAATGGTAGGAGGGAGGAGGCAGGGAACTACAGATCAGTCAGTCTTACATTAGCAGTGGGCAAGATTATGGAGACACTCCTTAAGGAAAGGATAGTGCAACACCTGGAATCCATAGGAGCACAGGATCCAAGACAGCATGGGTTTACAACAGGAAGGTCCTGTCAAACTAATCTCATAGATTTCTTTGGCTGGGTAACCAGAGTGGTGGACCAAGGGGGAGCAGTTGATGTCACCTACCTTGACTTCAGCAAAGCTTTTAATACTGTTCCACATACAGTAGAAGATTGATTAATAAGCTTGGTAGGCTCAGGGTGGGTCAGAACTTGGTCAACTGGGTGGCAAATTGGTTGGCAGGCAGAAAATAGAGAGTGGTGGTAAATGGCATACAGTCAGAAGAGATGCAGGTCACAAGTGCGGTACCTCAGTGATCAGTCCTGGGGCCAGTCCTCATCAATATCTTCATCAGTGACATTGCAGACATGGACTGAAGGGTAAGGTTTGTCTGTTTGTAGATGATACCAAGATCAGCAACACAGTGGATGATCAAGATGGGGTGGGAAGAATGAGAAGAGATTTGGATAAACTGGCAAAATGGTTGGAAGAGTGGTAACTAGGGTTTAATGAAAAGAAGTGCAAAATCGTGCACATAGGGAAAAGAAATCCTGAAGCCACCTAGAAGTTGGAAGGGGAGTTGTTGGCAGTTACAAGGGAAGAAAGAGACTTGGGCATCATCATCACAGATGACCTGAAATCATCCAAGCAGACCACTAAAGCAGTAGGTAAGGCTAGAGGGATGTTGGGGTGTATTATTAAGGGTACCGCAAGTTGTAAGAGGGAGGTAATAATCCCTCTTTACAAGACGATGATTAGGCCCCATCTGGCGAGTACTGCATGCAGTACTGAAGGCTGCACCTGCACAAGGACATTAACAAAATGGAGGCAGTCCAGAGAAGGGCAACCAAAATAGTGCAGGGACTGCATCAGAAAACATATGAGGACAGATTAACGGAGCTCAATATGTATACCCTAGAGCAAAGGAGGGAGAGATGTGATATGATCGAAACATTCAAACATCTTAAGGGCATTAACAAGGTGAAAGAGTCTACCGTGTCAATATAAGAAAAATAGCAGGACAAGAGGACACAGCATGTGATTAGAAGGAGGCCGATTAAGGGGTAATGTGAGGAAGTTCTTTTTCACAGAGAGGGTGGTAGATGCATGGAACAGCCTACCTCAGGACGTGGTGGATACGAATACAGTGCAGGGCTTCAAATAGGCATGGGACAGACATAAGGGAGTAACACAGATGAGTATGAATTCATAGGCCATTGACAGAGTACAGGCCTATGGCACATTCATAAAGTAGAAATAATGGGCAGACTGGATGGACCTTGCGGTCCTTATCTGCAGTCAGCTTCTCTGTTTCCTCTGATATGGCAGGACCCCTTACAGTGGGCGCCTGCATTTCATTGTGGCACAGCTCACAGAGCTGCCTCAGAATATCCCGGTTCAAGTGGTATCGGCTGACTGTTTCCATGTCCATCAGTTGTTCAAATGTTAGTCTGGCATGATACCACCACGGGGCAGGCTGCTTATTGTATCTGCTGCCACCATGTTGCTGGTTTACCCATCTCCTCATCCTCATTATCATTTCCACCATCAGGAATGGTGTACCATCAATGTCTGTGGCCTGTATTCTGCTGCTGCTATCCTGCAGTCTGCCTGCTGGGGGCTTACACTTAAGTCTATTTCTTTTATACTTGGGTTTTTATGGTGCATTTGGTACTTGCGCCGTGAATGTGCTGTGTTTGCGCATTCATTTTGCTCTATGAATGGCTGTGCGCTGTGTATGCAGATACACGCCCCTCTAGATGCACCGCATATCATTATTTTCACTCTCCAGTGCATCCGGTGCGGTGCAGTGTATCTGGGATGCACTGGGCATCTCTGCCCTTTCTGAATGGTGCAATGATACATTTCCGTGTTGTTCAAGTGCATCTCATTTGCGCCCAGCACATCTGCTTTGTGAATCCTGCCTCACGTTTTGACAGTTTCCACTGTAGCTCTTGCAATTTTTTTTTTTAACCCACCACCCCGGCTTTTGGGACATAATTTAGTTTAGTTTATTGATTATCTTGTTAGACATGTGAGTAAAATGCCCTTTTGCGAATGTGACCAGCATTTAACATGTAATTGTGATAAAAGAATTCATATAAAAAGCAAAATAAATTACATATACAATAGAACAAAGAACACAGAATTAGAAACATTACAAAAATTACTAAAATAGTATATAGTCGACTCTAAGCAAACATTTAGTGTCATAAACAATGTGCTTAATCAGGCAACAGTGACAGCAGAGATGACTGGAAAACATTGATGGACCAACTACTGATCACTGACAAAGGAAGATGATTGTATAGACTAGGACCAGTATAGACCAATGCTCTTTAATGATGAGTGTTCCTTTTAAATGGGATTTTAATTTGAGTAATTTCCTGAGATCTGGCGAGTCTATTTGCTTGGTTCAGAGGGAATAATGAAAGAATGAAGGTGGGGAGATTGCCTAATTTTAATTTATGAAAAGAAGGCACAGATTTTGAATTTAACTCAAAAGAAAGAAGGCCAGCAGTTTTGTAAAGGGTGCAGTGATTGCTACAGAACCGGAGACCAGTAATGAGTCTACATACTGAATTGTAAAGGACTCTGATTCTGGATAGGGTTCTGGGGCTTGTACATGAGTAACGTCAAAATATCGTAATCAAATGGTGAAAGCAAATAACTGGATACTAAAAGAAGTGTAAATCCAGGCAACAAAAACTGTTTCTAAATGCAGGTAACAAAAATACACAGCTTAGTTAACTTTCTGAGCTGTCTGCCTCACACGCCCTGCATACTTTTTTATTTTTTATTTAGTTGTTTAACCAGGAGTAGCACACTAAGCTGAAAGCTTTTTTACAGGAGCAACCTGGGAGCAGAGGGAAGTTAAGTAACTTGCTTAGGGTCACACAGAATGCAAGTGGAAACTGTGGAATATAAACCCAGGTCTGGTCTGCTGGATGTCACCAGATTTGCAGCTCTGAACCTTAAACCACTGCGCTATACTGCCTCCTCTCACCAGTGGTGTCACCAGGCTGTTTTGGGGGAGGCTGAAGCCCCCCTAATGTAGGCTCAAGCCCCCCCCCAATCATTTTCTCTGAAAAATTTAAAGATTTACAGCTTCACTGCTTGCCGAGAAAAAAAAAAAACATGATTTAGAGTCAGCACTTTATAGCTCTACCACACGAAGTGCACTTTCCTTTTTCTTTGCCTGGCCCAGGTCCTCCAGATCCTGCTGCGATCGTTGGTGGGGCTAGTGGTGGAGGTTGGGGAGCTCTGCTCTCACCCAATGCTTTGGTTGCCCCTGAACAGTGACATGGCAGAACTTTAGTGGTCTGGGTGGTGATTTCCACCCAGACACACTTTGCTGTTGCACCTCATGGTCCATCTGCCCAAACTTGTCCTCTCTTGGTGAATGTCGCATGGACCACGATCAGCTGGGTGCCCTGATCCGCAACTGCAGTGTGCAGATCCGCGACTGCAATTTACTGTGGAAAGGAGGTGGGGAAGACAGCTCAGCAGGGGAAATCCACCACCAATGACCACCACAACAGATGATGCTTCATTCGGGGGGGGGGCTACAGGAGAAGGACCACAGTTGGGGGTCATCTCAGGGGACTGGAGCAAGAAAGGGGTTTGAGGAGCCCACAAAACAGATAAAAATACTGTAACCCCCCTGCAAATGGGGGTTCCCAAAAGACTTCCAGGAGCTTGCTTGAATGCTCCAAGCCTGAAGGTGTTTGATGCTTAGTTATTTATCAGTGAGTGTTTTTAGAACCTCTGGTACTGTCTCTTTAAGAGCTGTCTGCTTGCAGACATAATTAGTTTGTATGGGGACTGTGTGTTTCTTTGATTGAGTACCACTCGAGCTGCTGCCAATTCACTCCATTTTTGCGGTCACTAGGAGTGCAAAGGGAACCTATCTGAAAGATGTAACTGTTTGCCAGAAACCATTTAGAGTAATAATGAAATTACAGTTTGTCTAACCTGCTTTCTTTGCAGTCAGAACTGTGTCTGCCTAGTTCCCCATTCTGGTTTTGAACTGCTGAACTGGACCAATCAGTGTGGGGTAGCTAGCTCTAAAATGGTGCCTTGGACGAATCAGAACTTGGACTCATAATCTGAGCCAGCCACAAGAGGATTGTATGGGCAGTGACTCTGGGAGATGTAGTTTAGACTTGCCGCCTTTTGGACCAACAGGAGCAGTCTATTGTGAGTGACAGCCAATCCAGTCAAGAACTGGGAGGAACTGAAAGGAAGTGCCGGTTTGTCTGTTGGAGTTTCAGCTGAGCTCTGGAAGTGAAGAAGGAAGGAGCCCTGTGCTTTTTCAGTGTGCAGTTTTAGTTGGGAAACGTGAGTAAGGCCCAGAGTTCCGTCTGCAGCTTGTGTAACTGCTTGTTAGGACTGAATCCGTCCCAGAAGAGAATCAAAGGATATCTGAAGAGTAGAAACCAGGCTCACCCTGTAGAAGACTGGAGAAATTGCTGAATTGCACTCGGTCTGTCAGGAACTGAATCTGCTGTGTGTTCTCCCGGGTATTGTGCAGTAATTGCGATCGGGATAAAGAAGCAGCCTGCCTGGTATAGTACTTTCTGTTTTACCATATAAATGTGTGAGGAGTCTCGTGGAGCTCAAGAGTAGCCCTGCTGACATTGAAGGACTCTATCTTGTTTGGAGGTTGTGAGTACTAATTCAGGGTCGCTCCCTGTTGAATTGCCACATTGAATCCAAATGGAATCCCTGTACTGCTGACTGTTTAAACTAATTTTTCTTTTCTCTGTGGGAAAGGGCCCCACCAGCTGCCACGGTTTGGACTAGCCACTAGGGCTTGGGTACCCAGGGACAGTAACTGGTAGGATAGGGCCTGTGCACAGAGCCATAGGTAGATGAGTAAAGTGATAAGTTAATTAACCTGATTTCCCTGTCCTTGTTATTTTCCCCCAATAAATCAGAGCTGCTTGTTTCAGCAAAGTTATACTGCCTGAGGTATTTGTCTATGTTAAAGTATTGTACTGTGATTGTTGCACTGTATCTTATTTTACAGGAGGTCCCAGTGCCTGAACCAGCCCTGGGGTAAGTGTATACTGTGAAGGTAATTCTGATGTATTGTGTGGGCCACTAGTGGGAAGAAAGGGGGGTTGCAGTGTCCCAGAGGGCTGTGACCAAGTAAGTTTAACTATTGCAAACCCTGACCTCTGGGTGGAGGCACCCACCATTGGATAAAGGCCCCTCAACCTGTTAGTGGCAAATCAGGCAGGGGTAGTAGCCCCTGGGATAGCGCCATCTAGGGGTTACAATACAAACAAAAGAATGCCGAAACTGTAGGCAGAAAATAAAGAGGTCCTCCCCAAAGGGCACTACACCCCCCAACCAGCACAGAAGGCTAGGTAAAGGGATGGGAAGCAACCAGGAGCCCCCACAAAGGGGAAGAGAAAGACATTTAACAAAACAAAGAAGAGAAAAAAAAATAACCACCCCAGCAAAGCTGTGCAGGGCAACAGCCTGCCGACCAGCAAGTGGCACTAGAGACAGTAAACAAAGGGGAAAGGACAGGGGACTGCAGTGGCAGCCCCATGTGTGGCAACACCCAATGCCAGTGCCAGAAAGAAAACAAAAAGCAGCCAGCATACTGGAGAGGGGAGACAGGGGAACTGCAATGGCAGCCCCCCCTCCCAAAAAAATGTGCCACACTTATTCTGCAAAATAACAGGAAACAAACTAACAGACTTTCCAAGCCATATTTTTATTCAAACAAAAGAGAACCTGGGTGAGCATTACCATCATCAGTTTGCATCAAAATGTGATGCTTGTGCTACATGCACTACTAGGCACCCAACGTTAGGACACCCCAGAAAAACCCAATACAAAAACTGCAAACCGAGGGAGCAGACAACTAAAGGTAGCTCACCGTATGGAACTGGCTGCTGCTGGCCATCAGGAGGACTGCTGGTCCTTTTCCAAAGCTAAGGTGTGACTGCTGCTGGAGACCCCCCGAGGACCATTGGCTATAGAAGAGCAGCCACCCAGGAGCTACGAACCGGAGCGTCGGGTAACCTCCAGGCATTCATACGCCTGTGCTCCCTACTCTGTCAGTCACACAGTCCAGAACTGCCACTGGCTAGCAGAGAAGACCCTTTCTAGCCTAGAGGTGGGCCTAGCTTTTGGACAGATTATTGGGTATCTGGGGCTAAGATCAGCCCATTTGTCTGATTTATGGCCCCTTTAGGCACTTGCCGGAGACCTGACCTGGTCAATACAAAGGATCCAGCACCAGAAGGCTCCAGGAGGGGAGGGGGGAGGGGGATAGAAACAGGAAAAGGTCAGCCAGCCAGTTTGGTCAATAAGCTAACTAGCTATTCATGGGGTGGGTGGGAGTTAACCCTTTCCCTCCCTGAGTCCTCTTTGGTCTGCTTGCCATGCAAACTTTGGGGCACTACACTCGTCCACTCACGAGTCTGATGGAGAAAAAAAGAAAGTAAGTCTCGTGAGCAGACTGAGTGCACTGGTGGCTGGCTGCTGTGTACTGTGCTGTCAACAAAGAAAACATTTGGACAGGAGTCAGGACATCACCATGGGAGAGCTCAGAGCTTGGGGTAGGGATTTGTCATCACTCCCAGGTTAGTTGGATCCCAGTCTGACAGAAAGCGCTGGGTGGGAGCGGGGTTTACAACAGATGCACTCTGCCTCCACTAGTCTCTTGTACTCCGTTCAGTGGGTTCAGAAGCATGAGAGGTTTGGCATACCTTGCCTTGTAGGAGGGAACACCTGGACAGGACTGGGAGTGATTGACATAAATTGGGATAGGGATTGACCACCTTTTAGTAATTGTCATGCCAACACAGTCAGCATTACTTGCACAGCAGGTATATTTTTCAGACAGGCACAGATGTGGTACACATCTAAAAGGCTGTGCAGCATGAGTCTTTACACATTTATTTGGCAGTTTAGAGAAGGAAGATCTGTGCCTGTGGCTTGAGTGAGAAGAAATGTTGATTTATAGAGCACCTTTCATACAGACTGTATTCCTGAGTGCTTTGCAATCCAATGAGGGAGGGAAAGAATTTTGCTGCCTCTTTTATGTAGTAGCATACATAGACACAATCATACAGGTCATCCCCAAACTCCTTAGAATCCAGGAAGAGGGGGAAGGAAGGGATAGTTTGCAACACACAGGGAGATGCAAAGACTACAGAAATTGATGAGAGAGAGAGAGAGAGAGTGTGCATGCAGAGAGATTAAGGGCAGGAATGTTAAGTGACTTGTTCAGAATTATACAGTGTGGAAGTGGTGGCTGTTTGTTCTGGGGTCCTGTAACCTTCCCAGGGATCTGCTGGGATAATGGTGTCTGACTGGTCTCTTATTTGCTCTGGGGTCCTGTAACCTTCCCAGCAGATCTGCTGGGTTAATGGTGTCTGCTGGCAGGTCTATTACTTGCTTTGGGGTCCTGTAACCTTCCCAGCAGATCTACTGGAGTAATGGTGTCTAGCTGGTCTCTTACTTGCGCTGGGGTCCAGTAACCTTCCCAGCAGATCTGCTGGAATAATGGTGTCTGAGTGGTCTCCTAATTGCTGTGGGGGACTGTAACCTTCCCAGCAGATCTGCTGGGATAATGGTGTCTCTCTTTCCGTTATTCTCACTGGTCCAGTAATCAAATTTGTGCACATGTACCATTTAATAGATGTCATAATAACCAGGCTACTCAAACATATATTTCATCATTAAAATGCAGGAAAAGCCACCATTTGAAGGTAAAAATCTCAAACTTTTCTGGGGGGGGGAGCATGCCCCTGGACCCCTTAGCTCTGTTAGGATTTTAACTGTGGGGCACTAGCCCCCCCAACTTTATACCTCGGGTGACGCGCCTGCCTCTCACTCTCAAGGTCAGAGGGAATCAGAATCACTCTGTGACAGAACACACTGGTTCTGCATAGTTGCCCATCCAGTATTTTCTATGTCTAACAATTGGTGTATTACCTCAAAAAAGTACGGGAAAAAATGTACCAGGTTTTCCATAGACGGACAATTCACCACAGACCTGGAACAATGATTTAATGTTTGCATTAGTTATCACAAACTGTATTAGCTAGGGAGGCAGTTTAAGCTGCCAAGGCAGTTTGGCCTAGTGTTTACAGAACACAGCTCAGAAATCTCACAACCTTGGTATATATCGCACAGTCTTCTTTCACTGACTATGTGACACATAACAAGTTACTTAACCAGCTTATGCTTTAACCTCTATAAGTTTTCTCTAAATTTATCTCTTTGCTCCTTAAATCTCACTGTGCTATAAAAACGTCAGCAACATTCCCACCCCCACCCCTTGTGTGTCGGGAAGCAGTCCCCATGAAAGGCATAATTTCAAATTCCCTCCCTAGGTAAGGGTACACAGGACTTCACCTTTAAGCTAACATTCAGATGGTGGCCTCTATTTTTTTTGGAGAGATTCTAGTAACTTTAGGAATTAAAATCTAGGAAGTACAGGGGAGGGGGGCTTTGGCTTGGAAAAATTTTGCTAAACACTAGTTAACTTTTTATGACCTCTAAAATCTTCTTAATATAGAACAGGATCCAATGTGTTGGGGGTCCCAAGGATCACCAGAAGACCACTGGTGCATGGAGAAGGGGGGGGGAGTCATTATTTTGCCTTTGAACAATTTCTGCCCATATATGTGGTGTAAGTGGTCTGATCCATCTTGTTCAGGTGGCGTCACCCATGCCTTGCCAATCTTTGCTGGGAAGGGGACTTGTGACATTGCCCACTCTTAGTCTCCTGCCCAAGGAGGTGCTAGTACTGAGGTCTGAACTCCTCCCTCACAAGAGTCTGAGAGTGCTCCATCCACGGAATTCCCAAGTATCCTCTGGCTCAGGGCTGGGAGTCAGGATCACATCATAAACCCAAGTCTACTTCACAGTAGGTCAAATATTTTATTTTCTTAAACAATCAGGGAGAGTCAACATGCAGGAGCATGGCAGGTGAGACGCTCAGGGTGGTCCATGTCTGTGCTGGCCCAGTCGTTTGGTGGTAGTGCTTCATGCTGCCATTTGGGGATGCAGGGCTCATATCCAGGACACACAATCCCACACTGTGGTTATCAGGGTGATAGAGTGCACTGCAGAGGTGTGAGGTACAGGAGGCAAGGGCCACATAGCATTCTTCTCCTCCAGTGGCCAACCAAGGAGCAGGATTTACATTTGCTGAGAAGTAAAGCACTCACCTGCCTGCCACCCACAGCATTTCCACTGCAGCAGGAGTAAGTCCCCTGGCCCCGTCGCCCGCCCTCTTTGGCTGAGATGCACTGCCACGCAGCAGCTATCTCTGCCAGGTTTGACCCTCTAATGTGACACACAGAGTTTGTTCCTGAACCCAGGTTGTCTATACAGCACTGTTATGCACGGCTGATGTGCCACTGGGGCAGCCCAAGCCATGAGGCTCTCGACAGAGGTGGGGGATGAGGGAAAAAAGGAGGAAAGCAGGGGACACAATGTATTAAATGTGCCTCAGTACTAAATTTAGTCCAACTTGATTGTTTATTTCATCTCCCACCCCGCCAAGAGACATACACAGCAGGTCCTCCTGGCTGACATTGTACAAACAGCATCCTTCCATCACTAGGCAAAAACGTAACTGAATACAGTGTGCTTTGTACTGCACTGCAAACTAAAGGCCTGATCAGAGCCATCCCATGCACAGCTATCCCCAGTGCTATCACATGAGTCTAGTTCATGGGTGGCATCCACATCTTCCTGTTGCCTGCCTGAGTGCATAGCTCCTTGAATGCTTACAAACACTTGGATGCACAGGGGTGTTCTAAGTGGCAAAGCTAGTTCACCCTACTGCCTTCCAGTCTGAAGCCCAGGCCTGCCAGCAAATGTGCGTTTTTTGGGGGGCCGGGGTGGAGGAAGGGGAGCATTCCATGGCAGTTGAAAGCCCTCCACACCTGAGGAGTGTTCTGTGTATTGGTCCCCTTACTACCTGCTGTAGCAAGAGACCCCCCCCCAGAAGAAATGAAACATTGTAATGCAGAGGACTGCCTGCTTGTTGTAAATGTCACCCGAGTAAATACACAAATACAGTATCATATTTCACTGTTTTGTAGCTGCCCCAAATTGTAACCACCCTCAGACTAAAACCTCAAAAATAAAATCTATTTTCTAATCAAAGTCACTCTTGAGTATAGACTGCATTAATGCATACCTTCCTACCACCATAATGCTGTTAATTAATAAAGCATCCTACTCCCTGGACAACAGTTATCTCAGCTTCTATATGGTGAAATACAGTAAATAAATCAAAAAGGCACATGTTCTTTAGTCAGTGCTCAGCTCTCTATGTGAAATGAATTGCAGAAACATGCTTCAGCTCAGTATTATTTATGTATGAATGTATGCATGTATGAATGTAATTATTTATTTATTTTTTAATTATTTTTACAATTGGTTTTACCCAGGATAGCCCAGATGAGATGCAATTTCCTTTTCACTTTGGTTCTGCTTGTTAGCCAGTTGTGTTTTTACTAGGGGGAGAGACTAAAGCACTGAGAGGTCAGATGAGATGCTCAGGGGCCCTTATTGAGTATGTTGCTCTGACAGGATTTATTATGTTAACTAGGATAGAAAAAAAACTGAACAAAAATTCCTGGAGCAGGGCTAGCGCCAGATCAAAGTGTGATACTGACTTTCTCAAATATGCATAATAAATCTCACAGTAACCCAGCTAGAACAAAATGGTGCAGCTACCAGCATGTGCAAACAATTAAATGCACAGGTTCATCCAGTTCAATAGGTAGCACTGATAAAAGACAATACCAAAAATTCAGCAAGTACAGGAAAGAAAATTTATGAGAGAAAATATAATTTCCAAAAAAACAATAAATTCAGACATAAATAAATATGACAGTTGCAATGAGGCGCCAAAATCCTAGCTTGAGGTTAATGGTATAAACAGTCTTTTCTATTGAAAATCAGCAGCACATCTTTTTGAGCAACTTAAAAAAATGTGCAAACTTCACTTAAGGCATCAATTCTGCTTTATTTGTTCTGATTTATTCTGCACCATGGTATCTTGGTTTCTAAGACTGCGCTCTAACCACTTGACCATGCTGTATGTACAACACCACCCAGTGAGCAAGTTGCTACAGGTCCTAACTGCCCGCATCAGCTACCATCACAAGTTATACTCAGTGGCACCCTATGGAAAGGCTCATGAGAGCCAAAAGCACTGAAAGGGCGTGTAGTCCCAGCTACCTTCACCCACTAAATGTGTTCCCTCCAGGGCAAGGCCAACACACGTTTTCAGGTCAGTGCAGGAAGGTGTGCCCTCTGGGAGGCCCCTCACCCATGCTGAACCAGTTTTGTGACTAGGAAGCTTTGATTTCCATGAAGCTGTTAATGTACTTTGATATACTTTGTTTCACAAGCAATAAAATCTACTCCGGTGTAACCCCTATGCAGGCGATAGGGAGTTAAACTGATTCTGCACAAGTATGTACCTCTGTAATGAGGAGGGGCTTATGTTTGTAGACCCGAGCTGTTCCTGCCTGAACAACTCTCCTCTCAGGAAGCATGTTCACTTCAGGATATCCTGTACCTAAACAGTAAAAAAGGGATCATGTGAAGATCTGGTTTGTTACGGGTGACCAGGGAAATAGATTAGGGGAGGGCACCGAACGTGGGCTATTTGCACTTGTGCAAGGCCTTTGACACTGTGCTTCACAGGAGACTGATTAAGAAATTGAGTGGCCCAGGCTAAGTTAATCAGGACTCCGAGGGGCCATGGGCCCACACAACTGATTTAGTGAATCTGGTAACTGCCTATGAGGTAGCATGGTGTGCCGATGCTAAGGGAACTGTCGGAATCAATGTTTTAGGGTGGCATCCTCCTTAGTTCCCACTAGGGTTAGGGGTGACATCACCTTTTATCTATTTATTTGTTTGAAAATTGGTGATTAGGAGGGGCACACTGAGCGGAAGTACATTTCTAGGTGCAACCCGAGAGAAGGGCACAGGGGATAAAGAAAATACATGACACGGCCCCATTTCATAGTTACAATAAAGTGCAATCAGAACAAACATGATGACAGTGGATACAAGTGCTGGCAAAGCAGCAGTGCAAGAATGAACAATCAGCAGACCAGCTAGACTCACTGTGACCTAGGTACTATGGTAATGGGGGAGCAGTGCCAGAGCGAGGGAAAGCAGGGGATGGAGGGTGGAGGAAGCTGCATCAATTGAAACCTGAGAGAATCAGGGGAAGGGGAGAGCTAGATGTCAGAGAAGAGCTGGTTCCAGACTGTGGAAAGGCAATAGAAGAAGGCTTAATGTCCAGTAGAGGAGTGAGGATGGGGAATGGAGAAAGTGCGATGGTCCATGGAGTGGAGGGAGCTGGAGGCGAGGGATAATGGAGAGGAGAGAGGAAATGTAGGACGGAAGAAACCCAGACCAGTATTTGAAAACAAATGAGACATAGTGTAGTTGGAGACGGGAGGATGAGGGGCGAATGATAAAGAGGAGTAAAGTGAACAGTGACGAGCATTGGGGGGAGGGTAGTTGGTAGCAAAGTGGCGTAAGGAGATATAGAAGATATCCAGACTGGCAAGAGAAGTGATGGGGGTGGTGCCGTAAACCACATCCGTGTTGAAGACTGGCAGCAGTATTTTGGTAATAAGCTCCCAACAGACCTGCAGAGACAAACAGTTGTTATTGTGATACAGGGCACCACGCTTTGGGCAACGTTTAGCATGGATGGCATCAATATGAATGTTGCTCATATCACAGGTAACTGTATCATACTGTACTATTTCTGTATCATACTGTGTTATTTATCAATGCTATGTAATCCTGGGTCGCCCCTGAAAAAGGGACCTCCAGGGGCCCAGCAGGCTTACCCGCTCACCAAAATTTAATAAATAATATGGGCTGAAGTGTGCTGTCGAGCCATACACTAAAGTATTTGAATGACCGGAATGTTTCAAGGGGGAAAACCTGGCTGGAGGAAAGTCAGTCTGGGGGTTTAGCAGCTGCGCTGGAACTCCCTCTCGATATGGCAGTTCTCCTAGCCCATGTAGGTGCTAAGCTGGAGCTAGGAACTAACAAAAGGTTGGAAGGGACTCTGAACAATGGGGGGGTAGAAGAAGGCCCACTGGCTGGAATATCAGTGGGTAGGGCCCTGGAGCCTGGGTGCCTCCATTTACAGTGTCAGGGTAACTAAGCCACACCTGCCAACTGGCAAACTGCATATTTGTCGCCACTGAGACAGAAAGGGGGTGGAACAGTAATATCAGCAGTATAAATCCTGTCTAGGAGGTATTTGTAGATGAGTTGGTACTAAGGCTGGATGATTTTTGTTTTAGATTTTAATTGCAGCTAAAATCACACAGATTTGCAATTGTCATGCAAATGTTGCACTGCTTGGAAATCCTCATTTTGAATGAAAATGCAAAAATAACAATTTTCACAAGATTGTTTACATGAGAAAGTGTCATTTTCAGACAGATTTGCTTTTGCACAAAAAAATTCCACAAAACTGCACAAGTCAATTTCCCCCAGCTGTCATAACCCCCCCCCAAAAAAAAAAACATGAGCAACACCATCCTTGGTGATTATTGATCTTCTGCACCTTCAGTTTATTGTGCTCTTTGGGCCTAATGTCCTATGGGCAAGCGTGAGAAAGGCAAATGGTACTAGCATGTCTTTGTGTTTAATAAACAGATGTAATAAATATATATATATATATATATATATATACCCAGATATTCAAAAGGGTCTCGCATAGCATTGTGCCATGCGCAACCCACTGATGCACCCTGGCGATATTCAAAAGGGAAAAGTGCGTGGCACAAATCCCGATGCGCCATATCTGGAATATGTAATCACGGTAGGGCTGCATGCCCAATGGCTGTGAACCAATGGGTGTGTAGCCCTACCAATAGTATCGAATTGGCCAGGCGGCTGGGCGGCAGGCGGGTGAGATGCTGCAGCCCGCTGGCTGACCGGGTGGAGAGGGGTAGTGGGGCCTGCATGGGTGGGGGGTACCACTAGACCACCAGGGATATTGGAATTATTTTCTTTACCAATGCCCGCTATTAGGCAGATAGAGTTCCACTGGATCACCAGGGATATTGGACCGAATTATTCTTTATTTTATACAGATGCCTGCGATCGGGCAGATAGTGGTCCACTGAACCAACAGGGATATTGGACCAAATTATTCTTTATTTTATACAGATGCCTGCGATCAGGCAGATGGCGGTCTATTGGATCACCAGGGATATATAATAGTTTTTCTGTTTTACTACTAATGTCTGCGATCAGGCTGCAGGGGGAGTCACTCCCTGATGGCTGCTGCCTGGCAGGGCACCAGGCACAATTCGTCGGAGATCAGCGCACCTGCATGCAAATGGGGCTATAATGACATGCAAATAACCTCATTTGCACCTTGCATACATTATGGCCACATTTGCATGTCAAGTTTTGAATATCGCGGTTGCTGTGCATAGTGCAATGGAACTTGCGCTAGCGCATCCCCATGCTCCACTCTGGCCACTTGAGCTGGTGCAGTGCCATTGTGCCATGCACACTGGGGGTGGCCAAGGTGCGATATTCAATGCTACTGAGCCATGGCACAGCTCCGTTGAATATCGCCCAGTCCATACCCCTGCGCAGCCAAGCTGAGCTGTGCCCAGGTTTGCGCCTCAGCCTGGCGCAGTTTGAATATCTGGGCCATAATGTTTTATGTGTTAGTACTATAATTACTTTTAACTTCTATACTGAAATATTTGTTAGTGCAGTGAAACAAGTGGGTTTTTACCTTTATTTTCACACTGCAAGTAAAAAGAATTCAAAAGAATTCTGGTATTATAATGTCAGAAGTTTTCAACTTCTTTTTTATTGTTGTGTGTGAGTTTAGTAGCCATAGAAAGTACTGGATTGACAGCACTTGAGCCTGAAGTCCTCCATTTATCCACATGGCAGGTACAGCACAGCATGGGCAAGCACTGTACAACCTTCCCCGCACTGCCCCACAACCCTGCAATGGGAGCACCACCACATAGGGGACAGAGCAGTTCAGACTCCATACCATTCAGTCCTTGGCCTCTCATGTCAGAATTCCAACAAAGATGCCAAGTAGTGCCAGTTGTGTTGGTGCTTTTGTGACGTGGACATCTGCCCACTGGGAACTGAACTGAGACCACCCCGACTCATTTCACATAGGTCACGGAACAGCATTCAGGTGATAAATGCTTTTGACCACTACTGACCTGTGCTGGATTTGAACCCATGACCTACAAGTGAGAAGCTTCTTAGGCCATTACCAATCCACTGAAACATCCAGTTCCCATAGATCCTGCCATCTTTTTTTTTTTTTTTTTTTACTTTCCCCCATTCCCTGCCCTGAGGAATCACTCCTCAGGTCTCTTCAGCTGTGTCCTGCTATACCGAGGACCTGGCATCATTCTATGCATTACCAGGAGATTTTTTGCCTTTGGTTTTCTCCTGATCCCATTCCCCTGAGGGTCCCGATGTAGGGAACTGATATCCAGACAGGCTGCATGCTTACGCACATTGCTGTAAGTGTCCGCAGTGCCCTCCCCACCCCAGGCTCCCGTATCGAGAGCCATTTTACACCCCATCACCCATGCTTCCACCAGTGGCAGCGCTTGTGGGAATTGCTGCCCTGTAAGCCGCTCCCTCTCCGAAGGAGGAGAGCATCCATGGGAATGCTCAATCCTTTTTTTTCCAAATTGAATATGCTTTATTGGCTTTTCAACAGAGCATGTACATTCAAATATTGGTACACAGCACATCTCACACGTTCAAATTCCTACAAAGCCATGGGGGAAGTACAGTCAAGCACATCCCCTTTACACATTGAGATGCAAACATGAGCCTGATACAGGACTAAGACTAGATCATTCCTACTGAAATAACATAGGTCTGAATCACCAGGCTATCTAGCATTTACAACCAGACAACAACATAAGTAATTGAAACTGCCCTTATCCCTCCCTCAATCCCTCCCCCACCCCATGCCACTACACTGTAATAATTAGGAAGATTCCTGCCAACGAGGAAAGAGAAAAAGAAAGAAGGAAAGGAATCTGATCAGTTAAAAGGGGCGATTGGAATAGAGAGGCAAAAACTAGACACAATATTTATTTGTTACAAAATCCCACTGTCTCTAGACCAGGAGGCAGCCGAGCCCATATCAAGTAGTTAATAATGTGTGCAAGGGAGCCCAAATCTTCTGGTATTTGCTATTATTTTTGGATATATTTGCTATGAAGTATTCCGCCTGCAAAGCGAACAAAATTTCCTTATGCCATTCTGTGTATGTAGGAATTTGTTGATCCACCCAATGACGTAATATGATTTTCTTAGCACAAAGGGATATTAGGGACATGTATTTTCTTCGAGTACCTGTCAAGCGTTGCCCTACATCCCCCAAAATGCAAATTTCTGGCATAAAGGCATCTTGCAGGCCCAGTGCAGGGTCAATTTTAGAACGGATAGCCTCCCAAAATGGGGTTACTTTAGTACACTCCCAGAGAATATGGAGCAACGTACCCCTCTGAGAACCACACCTGGTGCACAAATCCGAAGAATGCTGACCCATTCTGTTACGCCTTACCGGCGTATAGTATAAGTCATGCAAAACGTAAAATTGAAGCAATCTGTATTGATCCCATCTGATATCTTTATACAGCCTTTTCCATATTTGGTGCCATTGGCGGGGGGCGGAAGAAGTGGAGGGAAGAAATCTGTCCCACACATAATAAGGAGTACCCTCAAGCTCACTGCTTCGCTTCTGAATTTCCTTGTAATAGAAGGCCAGGAGGTGAGATGAGGGTCTCCTGGACAATGAGCTGAGTATGGGGCCCAACATATACTGGTCCCAAGGACCACTACCAAAGTACTGAATTAAAGCATGGGAAATTTGGAGATATTTGAAGCAGTGAGAAGGAGGAAGGTTGTATTTAGCCCTGATACCTGGGAAGTCTAGTAACTTTTGGTTTTCTGTTAAATCTACCACCGCTTCCCCACAACCAGTAGGCCAAAAAGCTGCAGTGATATTAGTATTCCCTATTCTAAAATTTGGTTCCTAATAAAAGGCTGGGATGTATCTTTCGTGAGTGGAAGACCAAAGCTTTGACTCATCTGCATATGCGCCCGGATAGAAATCATAACAGGCGTGTCTGCGCATTGCTTGGGGGCCTTTTTAATAGTTAGGTACAGAAGACACCTAATGTCAACTCCAGCAGCATCGCAGATTGACTTTTCAATTTGCAACCACAGTGGAGGATCCTCCGTGGGTTTTAGCCATTGCGAGACTACGGCGCAGTTAATAGCCAGGTAATAATAGTAAATATTGGGGACTTGTAATCCACCCCGTTCTTTGGTTCTTTGAAGCTTAGTTATCACTCTTCGGGGGAATTTATTTTTCCAGATGAATCTAGAAATTATACTGTGCACCCAAAGAAACCAAGATTGGGGAAGGCTGAGATTTAACATTTGAAGTTGATATAACAAACGAGGTAAAACATTCATTTTTATGATGTTAATACGCCCCCAAAGTGAAATTGGAAGCAATACCCAACGATTTAGATCTGACTTAATGTTCGCAATTAAACAGTCCAAATTATACTGCTTCATTTTAACATTTAACTGCGACAAAAAAATACCAAGATATCTAATCTTATCCCTTATCCAAGTGAGTCCAAGCTGCACAATATCTGCCTTTAGAGTGTAGCAATTTAAGGGCATTACTTCTGACTTAGCCACGTTTAACTTATAATTGGAGAAATCCCCAAATTCCCGTATAATGTTAAGAGTAGCAGGTATGGATGTAGACGGGTGGGTAATATGAAGCATGATGTCATTGGCATACACCAATAGTTTATATTGAATATGATTGATTGAAATGCCAGAAATCATTGCAGAATGGTTAATTTTCCTGATTAGAGGTTCCAAAAACAGGTTAAACAAATAAGGGGAGAGGGGGCAACCCTGTCGCGTGCCCTGTTGAAGGAGAAAGGGTGAAGACAGGACTCCATTACACAATACCCTCGCAGATGGATATGAGTAAAGAATTTGAATCCATTGAATGAATTGTTTGGGAATTCGATATCTTGGAAGCAAATCAAATAAATACTCCCAAGAGACCCGGTCAAAGGCCTTTTCTGTGTCCAGGGACACCAGAGCCACAGGGATCTGGGAGTTCCCGGATGCAGAAATGAGATGAGAAATCTTCCGTAGGTGATCTGATGAAAGGCACCCGGCAACAAAACCCACTTGCTCAGGGCTTATTAATGTGTGCCAGACCTTGGCCAACCTGCGAGCAAGGATTTTAGCCAAAATTTTCATGTCCACATTTATTAGCGATATTGGACAGTAATTCGACAGCAGTGTAGTGTCCTTGTCCGGCTTAGGTAGTACCACCACAATTGCCTCTGTAAGAGTAAAATCAGTTAGGCCCTGTTTGTAGATGTAATTATACATATCTAGTAACCGTGTACCCAATTGGAGTTTGAAGGCTTTATAGAAATTAGACGAGTAACCATCTGGTCCCGGTTCTTTGTCTATAGGAAGCACATCTATGGCTTAGTGTATTTCTTCCACGGTCAAGGGAGACTGTAGAAGGGTTATTTGATCACAGGACAAGTATGGGAGGTCTATATCTTGAAGAAAAAGGTCTAATGCAGAGCGTTGATAAGGTTGTGATGGGGATGAGTACAGGGTTTGGTAGAACCTCTTAAAACATTCAGTGATCTCCTTAGGTGTGGTATAAAACGTCCCTTCAGGGTCTTGAACTGTTACAACAATCCTATCAGTGGCTTGTGTTCTAAGCCTTAAAGCCAGGAGCTTACCTGCTTTGTCCCCCTGGTCAAAATAATTAACTTTAGCCCTCAGATGAAGGTGTTCGACTCTATCACCCAAAAGGGTGTTGTATCGAAATCGTAAATTTTCTAATCTTTCGAAATCTGTAGGTTGCGATTGGGAAGATAAGGATTTCTCCAGAACTCTAATTGGTTGTAGAAGTGACGAGGATTTAGAAGAGATTTTCTTTTTTCTAATAGATGCCAATCTAATAATTTCTCCCCTTAATGAGCATTTCAGGGGCCCCCCAAAGTACATCTAATTTGGGCATGGATACAACATTTAACTTATAAAAGTCTGCTATGAATTTAGAGAAAAGGTCGACTACCTCCTGAGACTTTAGCAGTTGGGGATTAAATCTCCAGATTTTATCCCGGACAGCAGATGAGGACATAGACCACTGCAGGAGAGTTGGATGGTGATCCGAGATCACTTTGGAAAGATAAGCACAACTCTGGACCCCCGCCAGGTGCTCAACCCCCAACAAAAAAAAGTCAATTCTAGAAAATGTATTATGGGGCACGGAATGAAATGAATATTCTTTAATCGATGGGAAGAGGGTCCTCCACGGATCCACAAGACCCAGGGTACTCATCAGGTCTTTAAGAGCCAATTGCACAGGAGTATGGGGAGTGTTTTTCCCTGTGGACCTGTCCAAGGTATTGCTAAGAACTAGGTTCCAGTCCCCACCAAGTATAATGGGAAATTGGGCCCAAGGTGCTAACTTAGCCGCAAGGCTCATAAAGAATTGTGGGTCATCTCCTACAGGTCCATAAATTGATCCCAGTACTACTTCAGTGTGACCAAGAATGGCTCTTGCCAATATATATCTACCCTGGGGATCTCCCATCGACTGAAGCAGTCGAAAGGGTATACGACGTGCAATTAATATCGCAACCCCATTTTTACGAGTATCTAGTCCTGCTCCAAGTGCATGCACCACCCAGGATCTTCTTAAATTAGGAATCTGTGAATTAGATAGATGAGTTTCCTGGATAAAGGCGATGTCTGCATTGAGTTTATTGAGATGCAGCAAGATCTTGGCCCTCTTTGTCGGGGATTGAGCACCCTTAACATTCCAAGAACAGAGCTTTAGTCTGAATACCATAACCAGATCAGATACAGATAATATTCCTGTATCCAGAATATTTCCTCGAGAACGGGATACATCCCATGTGATAGCGCCTGAATACATAGTGGCATTCCCTTGACTATCTCTGCCCACCCCACAATTCCCTTCAATATGTACAAAATCCCCCAAATCCCCTTAAACCAATATCTAATACTGTGATGCGACACAAACCCTGAAGTTTGATAAGGAGAATTGTTATTCCCAACCCTAAACACTCCCTCCAAGTTATCCCCATCCCCGCTCCCCCCAACACCCAGCCCTCGCTCCCAAAAGCCCACATCGGGGTAAACTATACACCAGCAAAAGAAGACAAAAGCATGGGTCATTGCCCTCAACAATCTTAGCTTCAAAACTATAAGCAATAGTGATATCCCTCCTATGGCCCCGAATACCCCTGTGGGATTACATCCCACCCTGTGCCAGTACGTGACGCACTGAGTAGACTGCAGTTTTGCCCAGGAACCTTTCCTCCCACCCGCCCCCCACTCAACCTATTCAGATAGCGGCCGGATGTACGAAAAGCAGAAGAGAAAAAAAAGGGAGGGGAGAGAAGGAAGAAGCTTTAGAGTCATGTTGTTCATCGGTAGCTCAGCTCCAACTGATAGTGTTGCAAGAAGAAGAAAAAAAAAAAAGGCTTCAGGGTCATATTATTTATCGTTGATTTAGATCCAATTGGTATTGCCCCAAAAGATTAATCTGCCAAAAAAGAAAAGAAAGAAGAAAAAAAAAGGGGGGGAATGGCATTCAGCCACACTTGTATCAATTCTGCTAGCCATCTTCTTGTGATGCAGCGAATCTGGTGTCTTCCATCAGTCCAAGAGCCGGAATCTCCATAGCAGTTTTCAAGAAATTGCAATATTATATATCTACACCATATTATAAGGAGATGCATGTCATGTCTGCGGGTCTTCAACGGGTTGGAAACAGGTCCGGGAACATTTTACTCAATGCAGGAGCAGCTGTTTGGGCTGTATCAAAGGAATGCCAGGATTCAGAATGTAGTACCATCAATCTGGAGGGGTACTGAACCCTGTATTTAATACCAGCCGCAATCAATTTAGACACCAGAGGGTGGTATTCCGCTTGACGTGATCGAACAGAAGCCGGAAGATCTTGTGCCAAACGGACCTGTTTGCCCTCCCAAAACACCTGCTGTAGGCCTCTGACTTGCTCCAAGATGTGGGCTCTATCCAGGTAATTTAATAATTTAATAATAACCGGTCTCGGGGGTTTGCCGTTGCCTGGCTTGGGGCGGAGTGAACAATGCGCCCTCTCTATAATGTATGCCGGGTTATTCGGAGAGGGCCCGGCTATCTTGGCCAAAAATTTCTGAAAGAATAAAATGGGAGAGGCTCCTTCCACCTCTTCTGGAAGGCCGAGAATGACGATATTATTCCTCCTACTGTGGCCTTCCAGATCTTCTAGCTTGATTTCCATTTTATGCAGACGTTGCTTTAAAGTCACCACCTCTGGCTCCAATTTGTTTTTCCAACTCTCAAGTGATGCAGTCCGTGCCGAGACATCTGAAATTGCCCGGTTTGTGTCAGAAAGCTCTTCCCTTAAACATTTAATCTCCCTTGTTATTTCTTGCAGTGCCATCTTAAATGGCTGTAATTCTTCCATAAATTTTTGCTCCAATAACGGAGCAGACACTGATTGCTGTGTCATGGGTAACAACACCTTTGCAGTGTTGCCAGGCTGCCCTTTAGGTCTCTTCGGCCCCTTCTCGGGAGTTTGTGGGGGTGTGTGCCGCGGAGGAGCCTGGCGCATTTCAGCCTCCATGACCTTACTAGGCCCGACTCTCTCGATCGCAAATCTTGTTGCAGGTCGTTTGATTCACCTAGGAAGCGACAGGTAAATGGGGTCAGCAGTACTTCTTGAACCCTCCTTGCACTGAAGTAGGGTGGAAAACCACCGCAAAATTGAGATTTTAATGCGAAGTGGAGGAATGAGACGGGAGACGGCTTCTAGCGCTGCTAGCCCGACAACAACATCACGTGATCTCCGGGAATGCTCAATCCTGCCTCCCCTGACCAACACCCAGTGGTCCGAGTCTGTTCCCGAACCCAGGTTGCCGGCACAGTGCAAGGTGTGGCGTCCAGTGCCACAAACCTCAGTGCCACTGGGATGCCAGAACCTGCCAACTTCTTAATGAGAAACTCAATATATTTTAATATTTTTTTTTCAAAAGAATTAGATATGTCTTTCAGCAACAAACGTTGCATTTTATATTTTTTTATTTTGTTTCTTTTGGTACTCAGGTAAGGCCACACTGAGCACAAGGCACATTTTCAAGGGTGATCCTGGAGCACTGGGGTGGTTAAGCGACTTATTCAGAGTCATATGGTATGCACACTCCAGGCCACCCTCCAACAAGCTTTTGCTAGAGCTGAGCATTTGTTCACATCACAAAGGCTAGTTCTGAACCTAAAAAAGACCAAAGCTATGCTCTTCTCGCATTGCCAAAACAAACCTAGTGGTGTCCCTCTCATGACAATGCCTAGCAGACTAAATCCCATTGAGCAGGTTCCTCCTACAAGTATCTGGGCATTACCTTTGATTCGGCAATCTCCTTCCATTCCCATATCAATGCCCTTTCTGCTGCCACCAATGTCAGGATTGGACTGTTATACCCCCATAGGGACTACCTACCACAAGAGGCCCTTAGATTGGCAGTCACCTCCTCTGTCCTGTCGCTAATTGACTATGGGCTGCCCATCTATGCTGCAGCTGACAACACTGTGCCTGCAAGAATCCAGCTCTCTATAAACAAGGCCTGCAGGCTAATGCTGGGAGTACCTAGGTGCACCCATACATGCCTGCTGTACTCCATCACCAACTTGCTCAACCTTGAAGAAAGACTCTGCTTCCAAACCTGCCTTCTTGTAAAAAAAGACCCTGCTAGGGCTGTCCCTCCTTGGGGTCGCCACCTCCCTGCAGCATGCCTCCCCCTCAGTCTCCACCCATAGCGCTGTCAAAACCTCCCTTATTGTCCCCAGGATAAGGACCTCTATGGCCCTGAGATCCTTTTGCTATCGGGCTCCCTCCTGATTCAATTTCCTCTCAGCCAATATAGCTGACTCCACTAAGCTTGTTCCCTTCAAGGTCTCCCTCGAAGCCATCTGACAAGCACTCACTGCTGTAACTGCACATAATCCCCCTTACCCTCACCCCTAGGCTGGATCTGCCCTTTCTGCTTTTGCTGTATATACCCGGGGTCTCAGGCAACATCTGCTGACTAATGTAATAAAATATCTCTGGTTGTTACCTGATGTGATACTCATGTACCTATATTATGACTACTGTGATCTACTTATTACCAAGCGTGTACCACCAATGAATGCCTGTAACACTGGCTGCTTTTTTAATCTAAGCGTTATGTGCTGTAGTGTTTTGTTTGCTGTGAAGTATTGCTCTCTTGACGAGATGTCTTTGTAAATGAGTCTTTGACTCAAAGGTCTGTAAACTGATAATCTAATAAATAAATAAATAGAGGGTTGTTGGAATCAAATCTGCTGGATGTGCCATGCTCTTTCATAGCTCGTTGCTCTAACCTCTAGGTTCTACTGCCAACACACAACTTGTACTGTTGTTGTCCATCGCTATGATTTTGCAAATTTTGAAAACAGTAATTGGTTTCTCTTTTCTTCTTCCTGAGTAAAACTTGGCTGGGAAGAAAATATCACCTGCTAAATCATAACAAAATATCACAGATTACGATAAAAATCACCTATTTCTATTAAATATCTAACATTTCTGTGGTAGAAAGCTTTAGTTTTTTAATACAATCTGAAAACAGACTTACACAGAAACCTAGACAGTGGTGGTAGATCAAGACCGATAGTCCATCCAGTCTGTCCATGGTTCCCTATCTAACCCAGGGACCTACTATAGTCCATCTAAAGTTCTAGCCCTCCCCATCCATCCCACATTTCCTCCCTGTTATTGTCACCCTGAGTAACCACTATGCCCTTCACTCTGTCCAAACCATGCTTGAAGCTGTTAATGGTTTTAGCAGCCAATTACCTCAGCTGGCAGATTATTTCATGGTTTCACCACCCTTTCTATAAAATAATACTTCCTCATATCCCTTCTCCACCTCCTCCTCCTCCTGTCAGTTTCTGACCATAGCATAGCCTAGTGGTGCACTGGTAGAGCATCTGCTTTAGGAGGCAGTATAATGCTGTGATTTAGGGCACTGAGCTGCAAACCTGGGTTTGAATCCCACAGCCCCAGCGTGCATACTGTGTGACCCTGAGTAAGTCACTTAACTTCCTTGTGCTTCCAGGTCACACCTGGAAACAAGCTTCAGCTCAGTGTGCCTTTCCTGGTTAAACAACTTTCCTTTTCCCTTTCAGTGATGAGGTTATTTTTGATGTCAAAGTGCTTTCCATGGCAGCTCACTGTAATATCACAAACACTACAACTAAGACATCAGATATTGACAATCTGACATTTTGAAATGCCAACAAATGCATCCAGAATTTCATACAAAAATATTTTTAAGATCAACAGAACAAACAGGTTATGAAAATTAAGATACATGTATTTATTTCAGTACTGGCTCATTAAAATGCTGCACATCTCCGTTATGAGGAGGCTGTTGTGATTTCAGAGAAGGCATTAAGATAGAATATAACAAACAGTTATATCTTGAAGAATGTGCAATTTACCAGAAAATACTTCCACATAGTTCTTCAAATGTCCATTTCCCTCTTAATTTTTTTTTCCATATGTACTTTACTCCTTCTGTAGGCTCGACAGTGGCTATGACCCTCCCTCAAAGAAGTACAGCCTTTTGCTTTGAGTACCAGTTCACCCACACACCCCGGGATCGGAGCCGGCGTCAGATTTTTGTAGGCCCTGGGCAATGGGCCTGTAGTGAGCCCCCAGTCCTTGGCTCAGATCCATCCATGTAAAAAAAAACAAAAAAAAATTGACCTGGCACAGTCTATTACACAGGCAAGCATTGCCATCACCCCGCTTCCCTCCCCTCCCCCCGCCCGAGAGGAATCAGGATTTACACAACACAGAAAATGTGTAAGTACCTGCAATTAACTACCAAATGTGAAAACACCCCTGGTCCTGTACCTGGCCTCCCTTCCTCCATAAAGGACTTATGCCAATTCAAACAAACACAGCTAGAGCCTGGATATGCTCCTATCTTAGCCAAGGACAAGGAGTCAGTCAGGACAAACAATCCAGCTTCCCAATGAATGTCAGGGAGATAAAAGGACTCTGTCCCACCTGGTGTGGCACTGGGGTGGTGCAGGACAGGGTTACAACTCTCACCACAGGTGCCAGGGGAGCAGCTTCATCCAACTCCAAGACCACATTCTATCCATTGCTTGCTGTGCTGTAGACTCGTCCTAGACTGTCTCTGGTGCCGTTTAAAGTCAGAGTTCCACTGGCAAGTGCTGACGCAACAACGCACACAGACAACCATTACCAATTCATTGGATTCATGTCAATTGCTCTACAGCATTCAGTCCTGCCCGGTGTCCTTCTGGCCAACCAGTGCTCAGTCTGTCATTGCCACCACTCTGGGCTGGCTGCGCCCTACTTTTTGAAATCAGAAGAACTCCCGCCTTGCTTTGGCGCCTGCACCGCTTCCTAACAGCACAGACATTGAGTAGCTAACTAAGTGAAAGTTGGCTGGCAGGGGTGGGCCATGGCTTAAGTTCACCCCCTCCATCCCACTCCTCTCCAGCCATTGGCTGCCACCCACACATCCTACACCCTGCCGTGATGAGCATCGCCAGTTGGAAGTCCTCAGAAAAACAAAGAAACCTGAAATTATTTTCACAGACTTCCAAAAACAAAAGCAGTATTTCTATGAGGCATCAGTTGCACTCCTCCATTTTAACTTTGTCTGAAAATGAACCCAAGAAGAGATGCACCCATAGGGTGCTGGGGAGGGAACCGCAGACTAGAAATTATGGAACATGTACACTGAGTTGATGATAACGATGTTGAAATAGTAAATCACCAAAAATATCATGGGCAAACAACATATCAAGTCACTGGAACAGGATTTTATGGGCAATGCCGCTTCTCGTGTTCTAAGCCTAAACTGAAGTGATAGTATACCAGCTGTATTTTGTTGCAACCCTATACGAATTATTCACTTAAAACAATACAAGTCAGAATCATATGTGTAACACTAAAGGTCCCAGACTCCAATCCCAGCCTGGAGTTACCCTCTCCCCCAAAAATAAAACCTGTCTCCATCAGTATTTTACTTCCCTTACCATGTGTACTTTCTCAGATTCTCCAAGCACTTGCTGCCCCATGGAGGAGATACACATGGCAGTGATCATAGCAGAGAGCTGAGCAAGAAACCAGGTGAGGGTATACACAAGCCGCTGGACAAGAAGCCGGGCTGTCCGGAGCACCGATCCCATAACAGAAGAAGTGAAATACTGTGTCTGAGGTGACTGCTATCTGCCGATGTTGTAACTAAAGAAGGACACACTGTACCTGTGAATCAACAGATACCTCAATGGGAGAGGACATAGCAGGTTGAAGCTACAGGGCTAGATCCCAGGCTGTGCTGTTTCTGTGTCCCAATTTAACTCTCACTTCCCTCTGAATCAGACCGGTGGGAGTGCTGCTGATTGCAGAAAAAAAAGCATGCTGCCAGGCTAGCGCAGTCCGCACAGAGCGGAACTATGGCAAAGTTAGTTCGGTCATGTTTTGAGCCTTTGGTGGGCCTCGCCTTTGCTGGACCTCCCACTGGTGTCTGGGGCCTGGGCATTTGCCCATGTGGCCCGGGTGCTGATGCCAGCCCTGCCTGGGATTCCCCCACAGATTTCTCCTCTGTGGCAGGGCCAGATCAGGGGGTGCTGGCATTGCATCATATCTGGTGACATGGGGTGGATTCACTGGAGTGATCGGGCCATCATGGGTCCTGTTGAAGCCCAGCATTTCCTCCATTTTTGCTCACATCCACGTCCGTGCAATGGGCAGGCAGGCAGTCCTCACCTCTGCGGAGGCAGCCAGTTGTCCTGAACATATGCCAACCCCTTTATGTGGCCACATGCATGCGCTGACATCCAGCAGCCGTTAGGTGTCAGCCAACAACACGTGGTGCAAATCCCCCCCAACCCGAGAAAAGAGAACGGTCCTCCAGATGCTCAGTCCTTCCTCCCCCAGCCAGCTCTCAAGCGACCCAAGTCCATTCCCGAACCCAGGTTGCAGGTGTTGAGCGAGGTAAGGTGTCCAGCACCTCAACGCACAGTGACACTGGGCCAGTGGCTTTCTTCTCAATTTAGTGCATGTTTATATACAGTGTGATGCCTATGTGCCTTTAGCAATGCCTTTGAAATTTGTTTGAGTTCCTAACTGCACAAATGTAAAAGTTAGACTCCATTAAAGATAGCTCTCTAACTGAAAGTCATGTCCCTACTGCTCCAATGACTACTGGAAAAAAGTTGTAAAACATTTTGATCACATAAACACACTAAATAGTGTACTAATATGATGTGTTCTTGATAGGAAAACACAAGCTATTTTCAATCAATTGCACTTCATAAGAACTCTTTCCAAAGTTAAAAATTCAACCATTGACCAAACTGTTTTGGTTCACTTCCTTAACTATTGTACCTTTCTAATCAATTGTCAGACAGAACTGCATTAATCAGGGAGGGATCTTCCATCTGACACAGAGTCACTCCTGCACTATCTGTCAAATGTGAGGAAACCTCAGACAGAGCAGGACTGAGTGATCACTCTCACTGTTCGATCCACTCGCTGATGCTGTGGTGGTTATGGTGCAAGGCTTGGGATGGATAATGATGACTGTGTTGATTGCTTACTCAGCCGCAACCTTTCTCAGAGATCTATGCTGGCTGTAGGGACAGGGACTGAGTAGTAGTAGCTTTATTTATTTTCTGGTGCCCTCCCCCAGAGGCTAGGGGTGCCATTACTAAAATAATATGCATCAACAACTTGACGCTACCTAAATCGAATAAACTTCACCCCCAAACAGTCAGTTGACTAACTTCAGTTAAAATATACATCAAGACAAGATATGGTCCTCAAACAGAAAATTCATTGATACATACAAATTAAAAAAATAAAACCAGGAGCTGAAAGACTGGACAAAGGGGTAGGTTTTGAGGTTCTTTTTAAATATGTCGATCAATGGAGTCTCTCTCAAAGCCCACAGTAAAGAGTTCCAGAGTGTTGGACCCACAACCTCAAAAGGCTCGGTCCCCAGATGTTTTTAGCTAAGTTTTGGGGATTATCAGGAGGCCTTCATTATAAGAATGGAGAGGGTGAGTAGGGCAGTATGGATGCAGGTAGATCATGCATGTCACCAAGACCCAAGCTATGCAGGGCTTTATAGGTTAATACCCCGATCTTAGAAGAGATGTGCCACTTTACCAGCAGTCAGTGCAGCCCCTGCAGTACAGTGGTAATATGACTAGATCTAGAAAGACCTGATAATGTTCTCGCAGCTGCATTCTGCACCAGCTGCAGGCATCACAGTGCACCTCTGCTGACCCTGAGATAGAGGGTATTTCGGTAGTCAAGTGACTGGTGGCAGCTCATCTGGCGGATTACGGAGGGACAATCAGTCCATCAGATCTGTGTTGGCTGTGTGGTCGGGAACTAAGTGGCCAGCATCAACCAGTCTGGTACAAACAGAAGTAATTTGCAAGAAGAAGATGACAGACTGGGCTTTCAGCAGATCCATGCACACTGTTTGGAGAAAGTTTACCTCCACAGTGTCATCATCTCCAGCTCATGCAGTGAGCCGCTGGAACAAGTTCACTTGTTCAAGTATCTGGGGGTCATAATAGATGATACCCTCACATTTGCGCACCATATTAACTCTTTGGTCAAGCAGTCCATACCAAGATTGGCGTCCTGTACAGGTACAGGCAACACCTCTCTCTGGGGGCCCTCCGCCTCTCAGTCCACAGTTCAATTATATCTACTATTGACTATGGATTAGTGGTCAATGGGGCAGCAATGAATGCGGCGCCCAAGAGGGTTCGGAATGCGCTCAACAAAGCCTACAGACTCACCTTGGATGCTGAGCATGGCACTCACACCTGTACTCTGTACGACTGTGCAAACTGGCTGTAATTAAGAAACAGGGTCAAATTCCAAAATTGCATCCTAGGGAAGAAGACGCTATTGAGTAAAACACCACTTCGTGTTGACAGTTTGATCAAGGTGGCCAACTAATTACAGGTCACCAGAGGGAGGACTAGAGGGGCCTTGGCTATCCCCTTCTGTCACACCTCATATGGGCAACGTGTATTTGCCTACCAGGGTCCCCTGTGGATGAATGAACTCCCTGGGCACCTCTTGGCCACCAATTGTCTGACACAGTTCAAAACTGACCTCAAACAGCACCTAATAACACTCTCTAAGTGCACCTGCCCCTGTGTCCAGCCACACCTGCTCTCTCTCTCTCTCTGCCCCCCAGCAAGCACTAGGCAGGCCTCAGGTACCCCCTCCCTCTGTCCCTTCTCATGACTTGCTCAGCAATCAGTCTGCATCATGCTCCTTCGGCACCCACCACCCCACCCTTCCCCAACTCACAGTCTCGTGAGTTTCCCTAACAGTCACTACTAATGCAGGCTGCCTGACCATGCCCCCTCACACCCCACCATTTACTTTAGCATGTCTTCCCACTCAGCCTCCCCTCACCCCACCATTTATCCCTATACCTTATCTCCCTTCTTCTCCCACCCTTCACCTCCACCGCATTACATACATCTCTCTCTCTCGTACCTCCTTTCTTCACCCCAATGCCAGCTATCCCTGTCCCTCTGAACTACTGACAAGGCACTCTGTGGCTGCTTATTCCCCCCTTCCACCCTCATAAAGTGTTTTCTTGTTATTTTAACTTGTACCTATGTTTTGAGTTGTTCTGTAAGTTCTGAATCCAAGCTGTATCATTCATTGTAATGTACTTTTGCTATCTCCTATTGTTCTTTGTTTTTGCAATTTATGACAAGGAACCTTTGTAAAAGCGCTTGTGCTTAAAGGTCTTTTCCAAATCACTAAATAAATAAAAAATAATAAGATCACACAGCTTTATCTACAGTATCTGATTTGAAATCAACTCATCTAGACAGAGTAGACAATTAGATCACCCAGCTATGAGGAAGTCGTTGTTCCTAAGAAACAAGCTGGTACACAGATTGTTTGTAGAAAAACAAACTGGAGGTACACTTACACCAGAAACTGTGTCGTAAAATTTCATTTATTTTATCAAGGTACAAAAAAAGTGTGGATAACAAATCACAGAATCCTATCTGATGGGTATATCATGACAAAAAAAACCTTAATGTTTCATGTAAATCACAAGACTTCATCAAAGACCCACTTCTGATGCCCAGTAATGCAGGCAAAATAATAATATGGCTTTTTATGTTGGTTGTGCGCATGCACAAGAAACATATTGCAGCAGCTTTCTCCACAAGCAGGTTGTGGAGGCGTGGCACTGTTGTGGCCAATGCCCCCCACAGCCTATAAAGACATGGCCCACTTCCCCCAATGCTGTGGCATGCTGCTGCTGACACTAGTTCAGCCAGCATGCCACAACCTTGTAAAAAATCAGCCGCTGCAATCAGGGACCGCCTCGTCATTGCAGTGTCAGCCATTCGCTGCAATGAGGGAGCGACCTGTCATTGCAGGGCAGGATCTTGAAACTCTGATATTGTTTGTGAACATGGCAGTAGCTTGCTGTCGAGTTCAAAAACAGTATTACCCCCCCACCATGTTTATTTGACAACGGGGGCCCTAATCTCTGTCGACTTCAGTGCCCCAATGTTTATGTTGCCTAGCAGAGAGCCCACTCCCGTTGGCATTATGTAACCCCTGCTTTTATTGTCTGCCGATAAAAGCCCAATCCCCATCAGCATAATGTCACCCCTTTGTTGTGTGCTGACGGGGTGCCCAATCCCTGTCAGCTACAGCTGCCCCCAAAAGAAGAAAGACTCCAGTGGCACACTGAGCCCACCCCAGCATACCACATGCCCTGTAAAATAAAAAAACGGTCCCACGATGTCTTTTTTCCCTCGGCGATCTCCTGGCCCCTCCTGCAACCCGCACTCCACCACTGGCAGCCTGCCTCCCACACCCCTCACCCCATACTTACCTCTGAGCTCAGCATGACGATCTTCGGTGGACTGGGAACACATCTGCACTCTTCAAAGCCGACCGCGAACTGAGGAAATGCCGGTAAGCTGTATAACGGGGTTTTCCCAACTTTAATGCATATCTCAGTCATTTTTTTGAATATTGGCACTAAATTTTCAACATGGGGTTTTTGGAACCCCTTCTCATGAATTCTGCCACTGTCATGGCATTACTCAGCCCCGGAAGGTGATTTCGTGGTCACTATGTGGAATCACCTTTTCAGGGCTGATTAATGAAATGACAGTGCCAGTGTTCATGAAGTGGGCTCTCAAAAAGCCTATGTCGCGAATTTGGTGGAAAAAGTCCTAAAAATGACTGTGTTATGAGCGGATGTTGCACAGTTGCTACCCACGCTCGTAACTTCACGAATTTGGAATATTTTCATGCCATATTTTCAACATTGGCATTTTTTCACACCTCCTTGTGAACAGTATAGCTGTCATTGTTTGCATCCTGACTGAAATGTGTTTTCGCACTTCTGGCGTAGAATAGCGCAGTCGCTGTGGGAAATCAGCGTTCGGGACAGATTAAGAAATTGACAGTGACACTGCTCATGAGTAGAGGTCCTAGAATGCCCTTGTAGAAAATTTGGTGATGTTACTCCATAAAATGACTGTGTTACGAGCGTGCGTTGCGCAGTTTGCACGCACGCTCATAACTTCGTGAATTATAATATTTTCACTACAGATTTCAACATTGCCATTTTCACACACCTACTTATGAACAGTACAGCTGTCATTTTTCACATCCTGGCTAAAATATGTTTTTGCATTCCTGCCGGAGAATAGCACGGGCGCTGTGGGAAATCAGTGTTTGGGACAGATTAAGATCAAGCGAGCGAGGGGGGAGTGACCGAGCTCAACTGAGCTGCAGATTTGTTTGTGGATAGAAAAAGGCCGCAATGCAAGAGCCCAGTACAAAGGGGCAGCCTGCAGTACTGGGAGAAACAGAACAAGAGAGCAAGTCGGGGGGGAGTGAGCGAACTCACCGGAATGCTGTCAGGACTGCTGCAAATTTCTTTGTGGGCAGAAAAAGGCATCAATGCAGGAAGGGGCTGAGTACAAAAGGCCAGCCTGCAGCAGTGGGAGAAACAGTATGAGCGAGTGAGGGGGACTGAGTGAGCTCAACGGAGCTCTATCAGGACTGCTGCGGATTTCTTTGTGGGCAGAAAAAGGCGCGAATGCAGGCAGGAGCACCATACAAAAGGGCAGCTTACAGCACCAGGACAAACAGAATGAGCATGTGAGAGAGGGAGACTGAGCAACCTCAACGGAGCTCTGTCAGGACAGCTGTGGATTTCTTAATGGACAGACAAAGGTGCCAATGCAGCCAGAAGCCCCGTACAAAAGCATAGCCTGCAGCGCCAAGAGAAACAGAATGAGCGAGTGACAGAGTGGTAGTGAGCAAGCTCAACGGAGCTGTATCGTGACTGCTGCAGATTTCTTTGTGGGCAGGAAAAGGCGGCAACACAGGCAGGAGCCCAGCACAGAAGGCCAGCTTGCAGCGCTGGCAGAAACGGAATGAGTGAGTGAGTGAGAGAGGGGAGTGAGCGAGTTCCATGGAGCTAAAATGGGACTGCCTCTCAGATTTCTTTGGTGGCCATAAAAAGCTGCCAATGCAGGCAGAAGCCCAATACAAAAGGGCAGCCTGCAGCGACGGGAAACCCAGAATGAGCAAGTGAGAGAGGGGGAGTGAGCGAGCTCAACAGAGGTCTATTGTAACTGCTGCAAATTTCTTTGTGGCCAGAAGAAGGTGGCAATGCAGGCAGGAGTCCAGTAGAAAAGGGCAGCCTGCAGCACCGGCAGAAATGGAATGAGTGAGTGAGAGAAGGGGAGTGAGCGAGCTCAACAGAGCTTTGTCAGGACTGCTTCAGATTTCTTTGTGGGCAGAAAAAGGTGCCAACAGAGGCAGGGACCCAGTACAAAAGGGCAGTCTGCAGCACCAGGAGATACAAAATGAGTGAGTGAGACAGGGGGAGTGATCAACCTCAACGGAGCTCTGCCAGGACAGCTGCGGATTTCTTTGTGGGCAGAAAAAGGTGCCAACGCAGGCAGGAGCCCAGTATAAAAGGGCAGATAACAAACTGATAGTGTCACTGTTCATGCGGTGGGGTCACAAAAAGCCCATGCTGAAAACTTAAAGTAAAAATACCAAGAAATGCCCGAAAGGGCATTAGCTAAAAGGTGATTTTGCACAGTGACTGCACCATTTGGTGCCACTGGTGCAAAAACACATTTCGACATGATATGAAAAATGACAGCTGTCATGAGGAGGTGTAAAATATGGTAATGTTGAAAGTCTGGAGTGAAAATATAAAAAAACTGGTGAAGGTACGACCGTGCATAGAAACAGCACAATGTACCCCGTAATGCAATTATTTGGGGGATTTTTTGCGCCAGATTTTCAATGTAGGCATTTTGGGACCTCCGCTCATGAACAGTGTTACTCTGATTTTCTTAATCTGTCCCAAAAACTGATTCCCCACAGCTACTGTGTTATTCTGTGCTGGAAGTGCAAAAACACATTTTGGCCAGGATGTGAAAAATGCCAATGTTGAAAATCTGGAAGGAAAATATTACAAATTTGTGAAGCTACGAGGGTGCATAGAAACTGCACAATGCACACTTGTAACACAATCATTTTATGGACTTTTGTGACCAAATTTTCAACATAGGCAATTTAGGACCTCTGCTCATGGACAGTGTCACTGTGATTTTCTTAATCTGTCCCGAACACTGATTTCCGACAGAGGTCATGCTATTCTGCGCTGGAATTGTGAAAACACATTTCAGCCAGGATGTGAAAAATGACAGCTGTATAAGGAGGTGCGAAAAAATGCCAGTGTTGAAAATTTTAGGTGAAAATATTACAAATTCACAAATTTGCGAGTGTGCTCATTTTTGGGATTTTTTTCACTGAATTTGCAATGTAGGCTTTTTGAGAGCCCACCTCATGAACAGTGACACTGTTGTTATGCTAATTGGTCCTGAAAGGTGATTCCGCGCAGTGACTGCAAACTCACCTTTCGGGATCGAATAACCAAATGACAGTCATAGAATTCATGAGGTGGGGTCCCTAGAACCCCATGTTAAAAGTTTGGTGCAAGAATTCGAAAAAATAACTAAGATATGCACCAAAGTTGAAAAAGCCTTATTTATGTCATTATACAGCTTACCGCCTTTTGTTCAGTTCGCGGTCAGCTTTGAAGAGTGCAGACGTGTTCCCACTCCACCGAAGATTGTCACACCAGCCTCTGGAGGTAAGTATGGGGTGAGGGGTGTATGGGAAGGTGGGGTACGCACAGTGTGAGCACGGGTTGGGAGGAGGCAAGAGAGTCAACTAAGGACTGCTTTTCTTTTGTAACAGGTTTTTTCACAAAGATGACATGGGACTTTTGCCACACTGGGGTGGGCTCCCAGTGTGGCACCTGGAAGTTTGGGGGGAGTGGAGCCAATGGGGGATTGGGCACCCCCATTGGCCATGCAGTGTGGAGGGGGAAACACATGAGGATGCTGGACTTGTGGCACACTGTGGTGGGCTCCCAGCATGGCACTTGGACTTATTTTATTGGGGGGGCACTGGAGCCAATGGGGATTTGGCACCCCCGTCAGACATATAGTGTGCTTGGGGGGGAGTGTACATGAGCCAAGGGGGATTGGGCACCCCCTCAGCACACAACAAATGTGGGGGCACGCGACAAGACAATGACTGCTGCAGTCAGCGGTGAGGACGTGAAGGCAATTTGATACTGCTGACAGCATGGCAGCATGCAATATTTGCCACTATTACCACTGCTGTTTGTAGTGGTCGTTTGCTTTCAACTGTATGGCACTGCATCTGAACTGCTGTCATAGACAGCTGGGACATTGATTGGTGCAGTGCGGCCACACCTGCAGAACATTCAGGGCATTGGAAGAGTGGGTGCCAGACCTACAAAAACTCATATGACGGCACTATGTTTCTTGCACATGCGTGCAAGCAAACATAAAAACAGCACTTGTCAATGCTGAATGTTTACTGTTTGTGGTTGCTGTTGTAACAGGTCTTGTTTGTTTACATTTTTACTATATATTTATCCAAGACGCACCACATGAGAGGTAACATGCCATATGCAATGGGGGCCTGATTTTACACGGTTTTATACTGCATCTACCCAGGAAAGTAGAGGTGAGAGGCGATATCTCATTTTTAGTGTGGTCCTACTTTTATAATGTATTTTTTCGAGACAGATCGTTTTTGATGTCACATCTCCTTTTCAGTGGGGTTCTTCTGTAGGGTCCTATTTTTACACAGTTTTGCAATATATTTACCAGAACAACCCAGGTGAGATGCAATGTCTCATTTTTAATGGGGTTCTGCTTTAACAGATACTTGGACTTTACATAGGATAGCACAGCTCAGATACTATCTTGCTTTCAGTGGGATCGTGCTTTTTCCAATTTTTACATTGTATTTGCCCAGCATAGCACAGTCAAGATGCAATATCTTGTTTTCTATGAGTCCCTGCTTTTACCCATTTTTATAAAGTATTTACCCAGGATAGTCCAGCTGAAAGGCAAGTTCAATTTTTGGTGGGATTTAGTTTTACAATGCATTTTTTCCAGGACAGTGCAGCACAGATGCTCAGTTCAATGTGGACTCTGCTGTACTGGGGTCCAGTTATACTAAATATTTACCCAGGACAGATCAGATGAGATTCAATATTTCATTTTCAGATTGTATTTACCAAGCTTAGGCAAGCTGAGAGGCAATATCTAATTTTCAGTGAGCTCACAAATCTTTACCCCAAATTACAGTCTTTCTATGACCTGACGTTATGATCAAGACAGGTGGAATTTTTTAAATCCTATCAAAAGGGGATTTTGCAGTGTGACTGTGAAACCATGTTTTGGAAGGAATTTAAAAAATGGCACCTGTCATGTTCAGGAGGTGGAGTAACATAATGGATATGTTGAACATTAGGGGTTCACAATCTGCAAAAATAAAGTTATGAGTAGATGTTGGAACAGTTAAACACTTCTTCATGACTCAGTTACTTTTTCACATTGACCCCAAAATTTCAACATAGTCTTTTTATGACCCCTCCTTCTGAACATGACTGGTGTCATTTATAAAATAATGGCCGAAATGTCATTTTGCGCTGCAAATGTGAAAACACATTTTGGACAGGACTTGAAAAATGACACCTGCCACATTCATGGGCTGGTGTGAAAAAACAGCTACATTGAAAATTTGGAGTCTAAATACTGAAAATTACCAAAGTTACAAGTAGATGTTAAAAAATCTCAATGTACTTTCATAACTTCATATATATATATATATATATATAGACCCCAAATTTCTAACATAGTCTTCTTATGATGCCATTTCATGAACCCAGCAGGGGAACATTTTTAAATCCTGCCCGGAAGGTGATTTCATGGAGTGACTACTAAATCACCTTTTGAGCCAGATTTGTAGAATTTTCACAGCCCTTGTTCATGAGTTGGGGTCCCAAAAAGGCCATGTTGAAAATTTTGGGGAAAAATATTAAAAAAATACCAAGTTATGTGTACAAGTTCAAAACACATTGAAATACGTATCCACATACCTGATTTCACCAGTTCCAGGCCCAACGTTGAAGAGTGAAGATATGTCTCTGGTCCAGAGAGGATTACAGTGTTGAACCCTTGGTAGATAAGTAAGGGGTGGGGTGTGTGGGGTGGTGGGTGCTGGCTTAGGAAGTCAGGTGGGGGAGGATTGGATAATGGCTGTGGGGTGGTAGTGGAGGTATTAGGCATCGATGGGCTGTTTTCTTTTTTACAGGATGTATTAAAATAAAGAAAAGACTAAGAGGGATGGTTTTCTTTATTTCAGATACTGACACTGAGGATTGGGTACCCCAGTGTCGATGTTGTGTTTGCCGACACCGAGGGTGGTCTACCTGGTGTTTCAGTGTGAAAATAGACAGGATGGGAGGGGTACTAGCTGTCACTGGGGATCTGGCACCCTGATCTGATAAAATTAAGAAGGAAGGGAAAAGCAATGGAAGGTGGGAGGGATACTTGCAGAGGGAGGGAGGGAGGGATTGTTTTATGTTGGGGGGACCACAGTAGGCAGATCATGACACCGATCAGCAGTGCCTGATGGGCAGTGTTACACAGATCAAAGGAAAGAGCCATCCTATGATTTGGGTGGTTCTTATCTTTGAACTTCACACATCAGATCAAAGGAAAAAGCCGCCTTATGATTCAGGCAGGTCTTTTCTTTTGAACTTCATGCAGTTTCTGCCCAGCAAGCCCAGAAGAGTGTCATGATCAGCCTGGCTGATGATTGATCTGACACTGTCGAGCCCCTTGCAGACTGCCCTGCACTGGACCCGTAGTGACACACCTCTCAAAATCCACTATCATACCAGCATGTTCGCTTTGCACAGGTGCAAGTGCAATAAACATATAAAAGGTTTGGTTTAACAAGGATGCGATTGGCTACAGCCACGGCACTGGAGGACACTGATTTTATTGCTTGATGCTGCTGGAAAGTTGTTGTGGCTGGACTTTTGCTAATGCAGGCAGGGAAAAAAGACACCTGATCTGCTGTGGCAGTTACTGAATAATGTGGTTTGCACAGCTCGGCACAGTTCAAGTGTGGTTTCAATTTCAGTTAGGGCATGGCTGTTGTGCTGAAAGGAGTGTTTTGCTGACTCCAATCAGTCCACCTTTCTATGCTCGATTGCTCTTTTTTTAAATCAGCCTGCCTTAGCACACTGAATAACTTTATTACCTGTTAGGAACTTCAATTGTTCACCACACAAATTTGTAAATGGAGGGCTAAATTAAGGAAAAAAACACTTTTTTTCCCATCGGCACCAAAGAAAGAGATTTGAAGAGGGGGAGGGGAAGGGAGGAAATTGTATTTACTTACCAGCTGATTAGATCTGCAACCTTTGTAGTGCTAAGATATTCCTCACAAATGGGTTATCCTCCTTCCATCCTATTGGCTGATACACGATCATACATTTTGGACTGCCAGAAGCCAGTCCCCTGGCCAAGATAGCAGTGTCCCGTGAGATACTTCCCTAGCAGAAAATCAGATAACGAGAAAAAACAAGAAGGAACACAAAAAATGACCAGAAATCATTACTTCATTACAGGAAGAGCATTTACTGGAAGACTGCAGAAATATGTCATACAGCAGCTATTAGACATACGTAAATCTTCCATTAGGAATATGTCATACAACAACGATTAGCCATCTAAAATGTATAATAATACAGCTGAATAAAGCACACAACCCTATCCCAAGAAAAACCCAGTTAAAAGTGGATTGGAGAAAAATCACAAATGGTTCTGGCCACACGGGTTACTTGTTTGTCCGTATATGGGAGGGACTCTGAGCACTGTAAAGTTTGCAGGTATACTCACCTTTACCAGGTCAGTAAATACTATTATCCCCTGCAGCCTTTCTAGATAAGTAAGGGGTGGGGTGGGGTGTGCGGAGTGGTGGGTGCTGGCATCTCTACAGTCAGAAGAGAAGCAAGTCACAAGTGGGGTACCTCAGGGATCAGTCCTGGGGCCAGTCCTCTTCAACATCTTCATTAGTGACCTTGCAGATGGACTAGAGGGTAAAGCTTGTCTGTTTGCAGATGACACCAAGATCTGCAACAGAGTAGATGATCCAGATGGGGTGGGCAGAATGAGAAGAGATCTGGATAAACTAGCAAAATGGTCAGAAGAGTGGCAACTGGGATTTAATGCAAAGAAGTACAAGATTATGCACATAGGGAAGAGAAACCCTGAAGCCACCTATAGTCTGGGAGGGGAGTTGCTAGCAGTCACAAAGGAAGAAAGAGACTTGGGCATCATCATAACTGATGACCTGAAATCATCCAAGCAGACCTCTAAAGCAGTAGGTAAGGCTAGGGGGGTGTTAGGGTGTATTAGTAGGGGTATCACAAGTCATAAGAGGGAGGTAATAATCCCTCTTTACAAGACACTGGTTAGGCCCCATCTGGAGTACTGCGTGCAGTATTGGAGGCCACACCTTCACAAGGACATTAACCAAATTGAGGCAGTCCGGAGAAGGGCAACCAAAATGGTGCAGGGACTGCATCAGAAGACATATGAGGACAGATTAACAGAGCTCAATATGTATACCCTTGAGCAAAGGAGGGAGAGAGGTGATATGATCGAGGCATTCAAACACCTTAAGGGCATTAACATGGTGAAAGAGTCTAACATGTTTAAATATAAGAAAAATAGCAGGACAAGAGGACACAGCATGAGATTAGAGGGGAGCTGATTAAGGGGGAATGTGAGGAAATTATTTTTCACAGAAAGGGTGGTGGATGCATGGAATGGCCTATGTCAAGAAGTGGTGGCTATGAATACAGTGCAGGGCTTCAAACAGGCATGGGATAGGCATAAGGGAGCAATACAAATGAGTATGAATAGATAGGCCACTGACAGAGCAAAGGCAGATGGCACATTTATAAGGTAGAAAAAGAAATGGGCAGACTGGATGGGCCTTGCAGTCCTTATCTGCCATCAACTTCTATGTTTCTATGTTTCTAGTGCTCAGACAATCCTCACAAATAGGACTTTCATAGCAGTACCAGAAAAAACCTGGGTGGGAAGACAAACATACGTCATGAGGAGCCCGGAAGCACTGCCCTACCAAATGTAGCTCTGTCTGCTGTTGCTACATCCAGTCTATAATGCCGGACAAAGGTGTGGACAGAGGACCAGGTAGCAGCTGCACTGATCTCCTGTACAGATGCTCCCCCTCTCTCTCTCTGCCCAAAAGGCTGACATTGCTCTGGTGGAATGTGCCCTGGTTCCTGAGGGAGGATCCAGGCCCGCCCCTTGGTAGGCAGCCACATTAGCTGCCCCTATCCACCTAGCTATGGCTCCTTCAGAGGCAGGCAGACCTGTTTTCATTCCTGAAAAGAAAACAGTCTGTCCAATTTGCAGAAACCTTCAGATATGAGCAGATATTTCCTTATCAAAGATAATAAAACAGTCACGAGGTTCCAGTACAAAATGACAAGGTGTATTTTAAATATGCATACTATACGTAAACAAATGTACTTTGGTGATAAAAACTACAGCAGGATGTGCACCAGACTTGGTTTCACCTAAAAGCCTTTATCGGGGATCCCTTGATAAAGCCTTTTAGGCGAAACCAGGTCAGGAGCATGTCCTGCTGTAGTTTTTATCATCAAGGTACATTTTTGTATGTACAGTATGCATATTTAAAATAAACCTTGTCATTTTGTACTGGAACCTGGTGCCGGTTTTGTTTGTTTACGTGATCAATTAGGCTTTTATCTGGCACAGGTTCGTTGGAGTGGAGCGGCATCCTTTTGCTACCCCTTGTCAAAGATACCATGTCAAGCGGATGAGGATCCACATCGCAGCCAGCTTGGACCATTAGCATGGCGGGTAGATGAATCTCTTGTGCCATACTACCTTTGGAATGAAAGGATGGAACTGTTCTGAGAGACACTCTGTCATTATGGAAAACCAGAAATGGTTCTCAGCATGACAGCACCTGCAACTCACTCTCCCTTCTGGCTGAGCACACAGCCATCAGGAAAACCATTCTGTGGGTCATCCAGTAAGGGGAATCAAGTAAGAAGGGAGGCTTGTGAAGTCTGCCTAAGACCAGGTTAACTTGTCACGGAGGGCGGGTGGGCCTAGTACAGGGGCATGTAATCTGTACTGCCCACAGCAGCTGGACTACATCCGGGTATGAACCTATCTGCCCCAACCCAGGAAGGGATCCTCACATTGCAAAGATAGCCAAAACCTATACCTTCAATGAGGAGTATGCAAGCCCTTTGTCTGCCCTATCATTGAGAAAATCTGTAATCTGTGAAAGGCCTGCCACGGAAGGGGATGGACCTTTTGCTCTTCACCACTCACAGAAGATCTGACAACGTTTCTGATAAGTCTTATTTGTCAGTTATATTCTAGATTATAAAAGCTGGCCAACCACTCTGGGAAGGTACCCTTGGTTCAACAGTTTTTGCATTGCAGTATCCATGCCATCAGCTGAGGACTTTGGGGTTGTGGTGAAGAATGGGACCTTGGCTGAGGAGATCCAGGCAGTGAGGAAGACACCAAGGGCTGTCGATTAACATTGCTTTGAGTAGAGAATACCATGATCTCCATGGCCATTCAGGAGCTATCATCACCACTGTGACATTCATGGATCTGATCTTGAGAAGCACTTTTAGAATTATGGGGGTGGGAGGAAAGATATTGGCCTTGTCAAAATTCCATGGTGCCACCAGTGTGTCAACTTTTTTGGCTTGATGGTCTTGGAAGCATGAGTGAAATCAAGTCAGTTGAGTGCTGTGGCAAGATGCCATCAGGTCCACTTGAAGTGGCCCCAATCTGTCGTTGAGGGCCTGAATAACCTGGGTATGTAAGTGCCACTGGGTCTGTTCACAAGAAGGGGTTACCAATGATGTCACCTAGTTTAAACCCTTATTTCAGAAAATTCTAGATTGCAACTGCAGTAATAATGTATGCTTTTTATAGAAGGGCATATCCATAGATAGATTACATAGTTTCAAAGCCCTAGCTGTAGTCATTAGTTTAGTTTTTAGCTGGCCATGTAGGAAAAGACACATAGGCAGTATAGTGCAGTGGTCTAAGGCTCTGAGCTGCAAATCTGGTGACATCCAGCAGACCAGACCTGGGTTTGAATCCCACAGCATCCACTTGCATACTGTGTGACCCTGAGCAAGTCACTTAACCTCCTTGTGCTCCCAGGTCGCTCCTGTAAAAAAGCTTTCAGCTTAGTGTGCTATACCTGGTTAAACAACTAAATAAAAAAAAAAAAACATTGTTTAGCTGAATATTGTGACATCCAGCATCACAGCATCTGCTGCTGATTATATGCAGCCTGTGCCTTACTTGTTTTGAATAAAAATGTCTGTGAAACATTGTGGTGTGTGTCTTTATTACTTCTGTATGCTTTGGCCCGATTTAAACACCTGCAGAAAACGTTACTTGCCTGGACAAATTGCTGTGGCGCATGCAACAAGCGGTGTCCTCTTTATGGACTATGCTAAATATGCCCCACAAATGTTTTTGGTTACAATTCAGTGCCTTATAGCATCCCTGCTGCTAAGCACTGGCAAGTCATTACACTGCTGGCAAATACTTTCCCCATTCCCGCGGTCTGCACTCTCCAGAAACGAGATTTATGGATGGCACTCCCATTGGTGTCCTTATTCCCCAGATGTGTATGCACCACCCCCGACCCGACCCATCCAGCTACGGATATCCCAGGCACCAAATTGCGCCGGCATTAGCAGACCAGTTCCATCGGGCTATAAAAGCATGTGCACTGCATGCCTTCAGCCCTTTTCCCAATTTGCACTACGTTGCTGTTGAAGAGCCGTGTCCTCCCTCACCTTCTGTGTGCACTGCGCCACGAGGAGTTTTGGGCCTGTTAGCTGCGTCACGGTTGTTGCTCAGGTGAGTGATTTTATAATAAGTGCCTGGAGTGCCTAGTTTTAACTTTAAAATTGCTACATGGGCGCTGTGTAGATGATGTGGGTTTTCTCCCTAATGGGCCTGTTCAATAGGTAGTGGCAAGAGATGCTCCAGAACAGACTGCGAGGTTTCTATCCTGAATCCTTCAGAATGGTAGTGCATGTGGGTTGTAGTGCAGATGAGGAATGCGCCGCTTCTCCGTTACGAAAGTAAGATTTTTTAACAAAAATGCTGCCTCATCTCTTTATTAGCAGCTCCCAGACAGGGTAAATTAGGCTGCCATTCTCTCTCGGGGCAGAACAGAAAGTCCTAGAACTTGAACTAGTTTGGCAAATTAACCAGTCCCTAGAGTCATTCTGTGATCACCATGCAGGTGTTGCTCACTGCCATTTTAGCTGGTGAGTGTGGTGGTTCGTTTGGGGGTGGGTTAAAATACACTGCTCCCTGTTGGTTGACTGCACCTGGATGGTTAGTTCTACTAATTCTGTTAACCTAGCTGGCTGGGGTTGATGGTCATTTTTGCAGCCTGCATAAGGTGAAACGCTTTTTGTTTGCCTCGAGGAATGTGTTGTTTTTTTTTCAATTACAGTGACGCTGGAGGTTTAAAGCTGCCTTGTGATGTTATGTGCTGGCTTTTTGTTTGACTCGAGGACTGTGGTTGGGGGGAGGGGGGCCCAGGAGATGCATTTTTCCAGGCCTGTGTAAGGGGAGGGAGGTGGGGGTGGTGGAAGGGTGAGGGCTGAGAAGCATGCCTGGAAATATGCATCGACTGGGGCTTGTGCTGAATTTTGTGATTGCTGTTTTTTTTTTTTTTTTGGCCTCAAGGCATGTGGTGGGGGGGGCCAGGAGATGCATTTTTTCCAGGCCTGCTTAGGGCTCAGCCATTTTAGGAGTGCCATGTGCTTTCTTGGATTGGGGTGGGTGGTTGGGTTGGGTGGAAGGGTGTAGGCCGAGAAGCACTCCTGGAAAGATGCATCGTCTGGGGCTGCTGTGTTGACGCATAATGCTGAATTTTGTGACTGCTGCCTTGTGATGATATGTGGACCTTTTTGTTTGTTTGTTTTTATTTAAAGTGAGACGCTGGGGGTTTAAAGTGCACAGGCAATAATGCTTTCCAGGTGTGCTTGTTCACAGAGGCTCTCTCAGCCATCTTGAGCACCATGGCTCGGTAACTGTTGGATTTGCATACCTGGAACGCTAAATTCTGTGCTGAACTGTGATTGCTGGCTTTTTGTTTGACTCAAGGCCTGTGGTTGGGAGGAGGGGGGGCCCAGGAGATGCATTTTTCCAGGCCTGTGTAAGGGGAGGGAGGTGGGGGTGGAGGAAGGGTGAGGGCTGAGAAGCATGCCTGGAAATATGCATCGACTGGGGCTAGTGTGTTGAAATGATGCTTTGTCTGGATTATTCGTGCTGAATTATTTTGTGATGGCTTTTTTGTTTAAAGCGAGACCTTCATTTTTAAAGTGAGACCTTCATGTCCCTAGTGCACCCTACCGGCTTCCCCCCGCCACTAACCAACAACCCCACATTGCTGCCTCCCCCCATTAACCAGACATATCACTTCATCGGACGTGCACAGCATTCCTCTACCCCTCCGCCGGCACTACGACACTGTTTTCCTCACTTCCATTTTGTTTGCAGGCAAGTGCAGGCGGGCCTCCATTTTGTTTGCAGGCAAGTGCAGGCGGACCTCCATTTTGTTTGCAGGCAAGTGCAGGTGGGCCTCCATTTTGTTTGCAAGGAAAGTGCAGGCGGGCCTCCACTTTGTTTGCAGGCAAGTGCAGGCGGGCCTCCATTTTGTTTGCAGGCAAGTGCAGGCGGGCCTCCATTTTGTTTGCAAGGAAAGTGCAGGCGGGCCTCCATTTTGTTTGCAAGGGAAAGTGCAGGCGGGCCTCCATTTTGTTTGCAGGCAAGTGCAGGCGGGCCTCCATTTTGTTTGCAAGGAAAGTGCAGGCGGGCCTCCATTTTGTTTGCAAGGAAAGTGCAGGCGGGCCTCCATTTTGTTTGCAAGGAAAGTGCAGGCCGGGCTCCATTTTGTTTGCAGGCAAGTGCAGGCGGGCCTCCATTTTGTTTGCAGGAAAGTGCAGGCGGGCCTCCAATTTGTTTGCAAGGCAAGTGCTGCTCTACTCTACCTCGTGCGGTGTCACCATGTGTGCTGCTCTTCTCTACCTCGTGCGGCGTCACCATGTGTGCTGCTCTACTCTACCTGTGCTGCATCACCATGTGTTGCTGCTCTACCTCTATGTCTTGGCGTCACCATGTGTGCTGCTCTACTCTACCTCATTGGCGATCACCATGTGTGCTGCTCTACTCTACCTTGTGGTGGTACTATTTTACCCCTGTGCCTCCTTGTTGTTTTATGTGAGTGAATTTTTAATATATTCTGTTTTTTTTAAATTATGGCATCATTTCTTTTAATCTTGAATAGTTTTGGAAAGAAAAAGATGGATCAAAGTGAAACAAGAAGACGCCAAACACCATGTGTGTCTGCTGACTTAAGTTTTGTGGGGTTTGAAGAATTGTTCTGTACCACTACAGTAAAAGAAAGAAGTCAGCGTTACAGGAATAACTTAAGAAAGGATCCACAGCGCATCCAGGAATATAAAGAAAAGCAAAAGGATGTGCACGGAAGCACAGAGAAAATGACCGAAGAACAACGAACACTTGCTAGAGAGAAAAGTCGCTGAATGCAGGAAGCCAGGAAAAGGAAGAGGGACATGACACCAGAAACTGTAAACCCTTCCGTAACTAAAACAACTAAACAAACAGCAGAACAGAAAAGAGAATATTGGAGAGAGAGAAAAAGAGAACAACGCATGATGATGACCTCACAAAAACTCAGAAGAATCAATGAAAAACAGCGACAAGGATACCATGAAGTAAAGAAGATGCGGACCACCAATTCTTTGACCACAGTCCCTAACACCACAAACTCTATGGAAATGCAAGTGAGCATACTGTCCAGCACAACAGAAACACAAATGGGAACACCCTTCATTACCAGTACAACCATGACATCGATTGCTTTGGACGAAAGCACAACACCAGTGATGGACCCAAGATCAGAAAGCGCAATTAGAAAGGCTGTGCAGAGAGCACATGAATGGCTGCCCAGGTCCCCAACCAGGTTTGCTGCAACAATCTCAAAAGTTATCTCCTTGGCCACCCCAAAGAAACAGGCTGCCCTCTCAAGGTTCGGATGTCGCACCAAACTGGACAATAAGTTAGTGGAAGTCCTTCAACAAAAATTACATTTGTTTAAACAGTGCAACAGGAAGGCAGACAAAGAACTGAAAAAAGAATTCATCAGCACGTTTCTCGTTCTGAAAAAGTACCGCCTACTACGAAGAGCAAGCACGTGCCTAGGGATCAGTTGGAGAAGAATGATGAAGGTATCGAAGAGCGCGCAAGTCAAGAGGAGCACTAGGCACAAGTTGGGAATATCTGAGGAGCTGCAGAAGAAAGTAGATGATTTTTCTAATATATCAGCAACACCGCTTCCACATAAGAAGGCATTTTCTGCGAACCGAAAAGCAAGATCATTCTTAGACAAACTCTGAAAAGGCTGCACCAAGAATTCCGTGAGCAGAACCCAGATGAGAAATTGGACTAACTAAATTCAGCAGTCTCCGTTCTGATAATATCAAATCGCACAGGATCAAAAACTGGACCAGTGTCTTACAGTATTGCACCAATGGAAAGTAAAGCTGTTAGCAACAAAGCGATTTGTCGAGCAGAAAAAAATGGAGTGCACAATTTCCAATATTTATAAAGCAGTAGAGCTGACAATGTGCCCAAAGAAGGAAGGTGAGAAATTCTTTAAAAAGTCCTGCATTGAAAAAAATTGCAAAATGTGTAGCACTTCTGCTATTGACAAATCACTGGAAGAACTTTTACAGGCACATGGACCTGAGGAGGTGAAATGGCAGCAGTAGGACAGTGTGACCATTTCCAGGGTCATAAATGGATCAGAAAGTAAACAAACAAGAAAAGTCATGAAGAGAAAAGTGGCCACATTTCGATGTCTGGTTGAAGTCTTGAAGGAGGACCTCCAGTTTTTGGGTCGACATCTACACGTAGCATCCTGGCAACAACACCAATTCAAATCTCTCAAAGATAACCTTCCCGACAGCTGGGTATTGATGGTTTCTAGACTTTGCAGAGAACTACACATGCAAGTACCAGGATGAAATTCAGTCATGCCACTGGCACCATGAGCAAGCAACTGTTCACCCTGTAGTGACATACTACAGGTGTGAAAGTTGACCTTAGTTACAGAGTCACTTGTCTTCATATCTAGTGATCTCAAACATGACCACCACGCAGTTCTGCATTTCGTGAACATGTCCAATTCCTACCTCAGAAACATCCGTGGCATCAATATTGAGAGACAGGTACACTTTACTGATGGGTGTGGGAGTCAGTACAAATCAAAATGGACCTTCCAGAACATATCATTGTCTCCATCACTACATGGATTCCCAATACAGCGTGCATTTTTTGGATCCAGGCATGGAAAAGGACCCTCTGATGGTGAGAGTGCGGTGGTGAAGTCACATGCAAGCCTAGCTGTGCAGTCCCAGCAGGCTATCATTTCAAATGTTGCACACCTCTTTCAGTACTGCAAGAGGAATTTAACAAAGGATCCTGCCATTGAAGGTTGCACTCATTACCGCAGAACATTCTTCTGGGTCGGTGATGGGAAAATTAGCAGAAATGCAGGACCAGAACTAAAAGCAATAGCTGGCACATGAAAGGTTCAGAGTGTCCAACCAGCGGCGGATGGTGTTGAAGTCTGAGACTACAGCTGTTTCTGAGGACCATGCAGAAAGGAGGATGGTCACTGTGAAAATGCAAGATATGTCAACGGATGGAAGAAGAGGGTTATTCAGACTGCACCTGGCTATGTGTCTTCAGTGAAGGAAAAAGAAACTTCAGGGCCCCCTACATTGCCTATTCCGGTCTCCAGTGCAATCATTCACCCACCCTCTCCCCCTTCGGATATTAAGAATCCTGGGCCCACTACACTGCCATTTCCTGTCTACAATGCAATCACCAGCACACTCACTCCCGTTTCTGATATCACACCTCCAGTGATAACCAGTGTGTCTACTGTTGTGAACCAGATTAGTGAACATGTTGCAGCCAGCACAACCAAATCTGTTTCCAGCACAGCCAGCACAACAGCCAATACATCTGTTGCCAGCGCATCTAACAGAAAACAAAAGAACTATGACCACATACAGACAAGCCAGTTTTATGCCGTCTATTACTCTAACACATTTTACATTGGACAAGTAACATCATTTGATGAAATTAAACAAGAATTCGAATGTAAATTTTTGCAACAGAGCAGGGATGGCAAATTCTGTTGGCCACAGCATCCAGACATTGATGTCATAAAAGGAAGATGACTTTTTTATGGACCAGTAACAGTGCAAGAACAAGGAAAGTTCAACATATCACCAGATGACCTAAAAACCATTGTCAAGAAACATGAAAAAACTGCAACAACGTTGGAATTAACACAGAATTTGAAGCAAGTATTATCTTAACATTTCTGAATGAAAAATCCAACTGAGCATGGCTGAAGACTTGTAACTTATGTGGAAGCACAGAGTTATGGAGTAGAATACCAATCAAGACTACCTGACTGCCCACATCACGCAGACTTGTTAATGTTGTTTTTTTTATCAAATAAATGCATGGCAGCAACCATTTCTCTGCAGTGCTTCGTGTGTGTCTCTGTTTGGGCAGAACCAGGGGAACAGGGCAACACAGCATAAGACAATGGAAAAATAACAATGCTTGAATAGAAGATTTTAGGGGTTGGCAGAATTGCACCTTGGAACACTTCAAAATGGTCAAACGTAAATATGTTAGTTATGCAATGTTTGGTGTTAAATGGTTTTAATATTATAAAGATATGATGCTGAGAAGAACACTGTTTTGGTGTCCAGTGTTGCACGCGCCACACTCTTTTGGCGTCCAATGCTGCACATGCCACACTCTTTTGGTGTCCAGTGTTGCACGCGCCACACTGTTTCGTGTCCAATGTTGCACGTGCCACACTGTTTGGTGTCCCCTGTTGCACGCACCACAATGAGTGGCTTTTATCTCAAGTTTCTGTTAGGCAGTTATCTCACTACATAGTTACTTTTTCAACTTTGGGTAAGAGTGTTCAGAAAAGCTTATCAAAATTATTCTACTGTGAGGTTGAAAAAATTACCTCTATGTCACACTTTGGTACCCCTTTCTTGTGAACAGACCCCACTCCATCTGATTGAGTGTCACCTTGCTGAGCCAGTCCACTTGTGAGTTCTGGTTGCCTGCCAGGTAGGTGGTCGAGCTCATCAGCAGATTTTTCTCTGCCCACCTTAGCGTTGCTAAGGCCTCCCTGAGCATTAACCTCCTTCTGGTTCCCCCCTGTTTGTTTAAGTATGCCATGGTGACTTGATTGTCCATTCTGATCAGGACTGTCTGACCTGTGAGTTGAGGGGCAAAGAATAACAGGGTGCAGTCACTGCTCTCATTTCCATCATGTTCATCGGTAGACGAGATTCTTGTGGTGACCAACTGCCCCGTTTGACATGGTGACCCAGTATGGCCACCCAACCTAGAAGACTGGCATCAGTCATAACTGTCACTGTAACCATCAATGAAAATGGTATACCTTGTGCAGATAGTGTCTGTTTGTCCACCACATTAGACTGTTCAGAATGTCTGAGCTTGGACTGATTCTGCATTTGAAGTTCTGGGTCAACTGATCCCATGTGTCTAGAACATATCTCTGGTGTGGACACCTGTGCAGCCATGCCCATAGTACCATGTCTACCATTGCTGCCATGAGCCCTAGTAGCTGCAGATGCACACTCACTCATCTGTTGGATTGTGTTCATATTGACCCAACGAGCCAAGTCATATTGTGGATTTTTTTTCCTTCGGGAACACTAGGCCACACTGATCCTTGCACCCAGGTGTGTGATGTCCTGGGTGGGAACTAGGTGACTTGTGTCCTAGTTGATGACCCAACCATGGTGTTGCAAGCAATGAATTACTAATTCTGTATCCTTCTCTGCCTGTATTTGGGACCTTGCCCATAAGAGCCAATCATCAAAGTGGGCATGACGCACACTCCCTTCTTGCAGAGGATTGTGGCCAGCACTATTAGAGTCTTTGTGAATACCCTTAGGGCTGATGTCAGCCCAGACAGGAGGCACATGTACTGAAAATGCTAGCCGTTGACACTGAATCTAAGAAACCTTTGATGACTTGGATGAACAGGGATGTGGCAGTTGGCATCCTTTTAGTTGACTGAGATGACAACATCATCTGGTTGAATGGCCATCAATGTGGACCTTAGAGTCTCCATTTTGAATTTCTGGCATATGACATACTGTACTTGTTGAGGAACTTGAGGTCTAGCACTGGGTGAATTCCACCCAAAGAACATAGAGTACCCTCCAATGTCATGCACTTGTCATGGCCTGGGTACAATAGCCTTGTTGTTTCAGAGGTTAACTAAAGCTTGCTGGACCACCTGGGCTCTGCTGGGGCATCAAGGCATCAGGGACACCAACAAGCTGTGTGGAATTGTCTTTTGTGTGAGCTCAAAGGTATAGCCATGAGTCACAATTTCCTGGACTCACATGTGCATTGTAGTGTGGGCCCACTGATTGGCAAACATTTGGAGTCACCCCCTACCAAAGTGTTGACCATCTGGACCTGCCTCACTTCATTGGCTCTCGTTGGTGGAGCTCCCTCTTGACTTGTTGATGCCAGCGCCAGACCTTCTGCCAAAGCCACCTCTGTTTCTAAATGGTGATGGTCAAGAATGGAATTGGGGCTTTGAGACCCTACCACTTGAAGTTTGGCTGTTGAATGACTTTGTCTGACCTCGGGAGCTTTAAAACTTGGGGTGAAATGGCCACACTGATGGGAGGTAAAGATCCTTCTTTTCCACCATCTGTTTGGCCCCTCACCTGTCCCTGAGAAAGGGGATGAACATATCTCTGTACAGGTGGCCCTCATTAAAAGGGAGCTTAATAAGTGTGGTTTGGGATTCGTCATCTGCCTGCCACAGTTTTTGCCATAATGCTCGTCTGGTGTGGTTGTCAAGGACTACAGTTCTGGCACCAAACTTCAGGATATCCTATGATGTGTCAACTATGTAGCAGGCGGCCTGGATAGCACAGTTGGTGGTACCCATTATTGGAGAGGAGTTAGGGTTGGTATCCACTATGAACTCTACCCATCAGAGAAGGGCCATGCTGGCATACCACATGGCAGTGTCCACTGATAATACCATCCCAGCAACCTCATGTATCTTTTTCAGGTGCTGCTCCACATTTTGTCCATGTGATCTTTTAGGGCAGCTGCACTCTCGATTGGGATGACGGGCCTCTTTGAATGGGCAAAGATAAGGGAATCCACCTAACAGGCTGAAAACCAGGTCTTCTTGTGAGACTTGGAGAGTGGGTAGGTTCTTTCAATGCCTGCTTCTCTGGGATCCTGATTGATTTAACAGCCTCATGCTCTTTGTTTAGAATGGTCTCCAGAGCTGGGCAGGTGGGGAAGTACTGTCTCATTGAACTCATTTGCACTGTGTGGAGGGATCCATTAAGGAATGGGGCTTCTCTGGCTCCTCTGCGATCTTGAGCACCCACCCCTCTTATCATCTGTACCAACTCATCCACATCTTCCTCGGAGCACAACCTTCCAGAGGAAGGCTCAAATTCCTGGTCCAACACATCATCTTCATGGAAGTTGATTGTTTCATCTGTCTGTCTGCGTGTTCTCTTCAGCAGGTGTGGCAGCTGGTCTTTCTTCAGGCATTGGTTTGGGGAAGCTGGATGGGAACTGTCGGTGTGCTGGGTTTGTAGCTTCTCCAGGAGTTGGAACAGCAGTCCAGCCTGTGTGGCATTTAGTGTAATTGGTGTTGCAGAGAGCAACTGAGCTTCCTCAGTGGTTACTATTTTGAGGTCAGTGGTCTGGGAGTGGCCCATCTCCAAGATTATGCACACTGCACACAAGGCTTCCCCTACATGGGTCTCCAGCAGCTTGGTATCACATTCCAGGCAGGCAGGCATGGCAGTGAGTTGATTGTCACTCAGCAATCTATATGGGACAGATAGAAAAAACTACGTCAAAAACCTGTCCCCCTTGACTGATTAACTAAGTAATAAAATACTGAATATATGGCAGCAAAGACAAGAGTGGCCGCAGAGTAAGTAGAGGGTCAGTATGCAGGGTTGCCGAGGGGCAGTCTGAATGGAGTGTGGAGGGACCTTTCCAATATGTCTGTTTCATAGAAATATACCCCTGATCATGGCTTCGGCAAAATTTGCTGGTGCTTATGACTTGTATAAGATGGCCACCAGTCTCATGAGACCAGCTGTGAACTGTGGGAGGACAGCCGTTGGATTTGTACTCTGCCAATAAGGCCACCGCTCCCACAAGACTGCCCGTAATGGTATCAGCACAGAAAAACAACATGGCTGCCACTCTCATGAGACCTTCAATGCATGACAGTAAGAGTCCCTGTCCAGTGCCAACTGCCCTTGAGGAGTCTGGTGACAAACTGCAGAGCCACTGGAATTGGAGATCCTCCCTTCCTGCCCTCACTGAGCGAAGGAAGTACTGGTGCCTTCAACTAGAGTTCGGCCCCTGAACATGGTGGCCATGAGATCCCGAGAACCATGAGAGGCATGGGTTCTGGCATACCAGTGTGCATGGGGAGGGCTGGCGTGACATGAAGAGATAGCTCCAAGATGGCACGGGAGCCATGAATTCCACAAGTGAGGAAAAGCAAACAAAAGAGACCTTTGTGTATCCAGGCACCACCTCAATCTCCTGCGGAACAATGGAGCACCTTATCGAGCAAGGAGTGTCCAAAATTAAGCTCTACCAAGTGGAAACAAGTCTAGGATCCTGGCAATGACCTCAAGCATAGGACAACGGTATGTGCAATTTTAATTCTTCCTGTTGTACAGGCAGCCTGGATGCAGTTGTCTTGTCACAGTTCTTGTAGCTGGATGTGTCCAGTGCCAAGATAGGGACTGGACACTGCAGGAGGGTCCAGTTCTCTATGTGTCTGTTAGTTTGGTACACTGCTGGAGGGTCCCGACCAGACCAGGGGAATGCAACCATAGATGCTGCAGAAGGGTCCAGCTTGTCTTGTGCTCATGGTTATCATACCGAGAGGCAATATTTCCCTAGAGTTGATGACACTGGAGTTGTCTCTTTTATTTATTTATTTCATATATTGCTGTGAGAGACACAAGCAAGGAAAGACAGCTGGTTAAAAGAAACTTGAGGTTAACTCGTGCTTCAACAATGACGTGTGTGCTAGAAGAGTAGAAAGAGTAAAAAGTAATTTAATTGGCATAAATACCTGACAGTTTTGGAGCAATCAGGGATCATGACCAGCTGTTGGAGATGCACAAAGTAAACTGGACATCATTATCTTGACCAGGGGACTGGCCTCTGGCAGTCCAAAATTTAATACTGTGCATCAGCCAATAGGATGGATGGAGGGAGGATAAGCCATTTGTGAGGAATGTCTGAGCACTAGAAAGGTAGCAGGGGATAATCTGAGATCTACAAAGAGCTGGTTGCAAAATGTTATGCTTGTTAAAAAAGGGAAAATGCACTCGTTTCTTATTTGCTTTGGGGGGGATATCATAGTGACAGTGCAGTCATTTAAAATTAAATTATCATCTGCAATTTGGCAATATAGTAGGATACAGTAATTCTCTTATCCTGATCAAGTTCCTCAGCAATGGACTACATATAGGACGCAGGAGAATCTGGCTGGTGGACCCCTGCAGTTAAATCTGTGCTATTACCGACAGTAGCAGGCATTTGCTGTAAAAGTGAAAATAGAATCTGGCTGGGTAAACAGCTGCAGTTTTAAGTCTGCATAGAAACTGTTTAAATGAAGACTTAGCACTACATATTCAGTTAAAATATATCATTACTAATATTATACATTGACAACAACTGATGCATATCTATTGTAAACACTGCAAGTCCCATATTCGGACACTGACCCCAACTTTCAGCAACTACTCCCCTGCTTGTAAAGCGAAGAGTTCAATTTCATCCCATTGATTTGTGCCCCCTATGTGAATCCTGCATTATTACTCTGCCCCCCTCCTGACCACTGTTGATATGAAGGGTCGTGTGGTTAGCCAGTGGCACATTCTAGTAGCATAATCATGGGATAGGATGGGAGGTCATTAGCTATTTTTGGGGCCTGGTCTCTGGAAGAGCCAGCAAAAGAATATACACAACATTAATACAAAATATCTTAGCTGCTTGGTATTGGTAGGAAGCACGTACTTGCATATCCTTCTGTCTGTTTCTCTTTCTCTCTCTCTCTCTCTCTCTCTCTCTCCCTCTCTCTGTTTCTCTTTCTTTCAATCCCTGTCCTCTCCCAGCACTCACAAGGGCCCAGGCAGGTATGCCACCAAGTTAGGCCACAAAGGAGCTACTGATTGCTTTGCTTTAGCAGTTTTACTTTATTTTACATACAAATAATGAATTAAAATATTCCCTTTGGGCATCTGTGTTAAATATTACAGAGTGTAGTCTTCTCTTTTTTATACATTTTATCACATTTGTTCAATTATTTATAAATAATCAGACAATCAGGGCTAACCAGAACCCCCTGTGTTCCAGTTCCTATTTAATAATGGTCGGAACTTCACTGAGTTCTGCCAGCCTAATTAAACCAGTACAAAAAGGAGCCCCCTGGAAAGATTCTAATAGTTGTAATTAAAACCAGATAGGGAGGCAGACCCCAGATGGGAAGAAGCCAGCCAGCATTAATTCATCAGAAAGGAAGCAGCCCCCAAGGAGGAAGCAGCTCAACAATGAGCCAAAGATAGTAGCTACGAAACCTTGCCTGAACACTGACCCCAAATACAGAGCTAAGGACTTCAGAATTAGCAGGCAAAGCAAATACAATGAAATTCCAGGTTACATAACCAAAATAGGAGTTCTAAGGCAGGGTGACAGCTAGTAGTTTGATATACTGTAAGTATGAAGAACAACCCATTAGGGAGTGTTCATGTCCAACCTACTGTTAGCAACAGACAAAATCAGTCTATAGGTATAACTAAGAAACAGCCTTGAGCGAAACCACTGGGAAACAGACAGCAGCAATAAAAAGCAGCATAAATAGTGAGTCAACTGCAAGTGCATCAATAAGATAGGTATGCAGGACGTAACCTACATATGTGTCCAAATTTGGTTTCAGTCGCTGTGGAGAGTTGAAGACAAAACAAGGGTAACTAACAGGGCACACACTGTTGGGGCTGTGCGGACGACAGCTGGGCATTGGTGTTTCCTAAAGTAAGACAGGGCTCAGTAGTTCTGCCCTCTTTTGTTGTCCAGCTGCTCCATTGAAGGATTCAAAGTGGTGCAGAAGCAGGAAGGCAGGGGAAGTGCTGACTCAGATCCAGGTGCACGGCGGTAATCTCTGTAGTCCCACAGTGATCAGTGGGGGGGGGAGGTTAGAATGATGGAAAGCCTCCTCCCTTGTGACCCCAATCAGCTCCAGTACCATGTGCAGAGTTTGTTGGGAGAAGCTGCTTTTTTAACTTTCAAATGAGCTCAGTAGCTCCACCCTCTCTAGTCATTTGGCTGCCCGATTGGAAAGTTCAAACTCGTTCAGGAGTGGGAAGGCAGAGGAAATGCCCACTCAGATCCAGGTGCACGGTGGGAATCTCTGTTGTCTTTCAGCAATCGGTGAGGGGGAAGGAGGTTAGAAAATGGAAAGTGGCCTTCCTCATGACACCAATCAGGTCCAGCAATGTGTGCAGAGTTTGTTGGGAAAAGCTGCTTTTTTAACTTTCAGACAGGCTAATAGATCTGCTGTCTTTTGTCGTCCAGCTGCCTGACTGGAGGATTGATTGAAAGTAGTGCAGGAGTGGGAAGGCAGGGGAAGTGCCAACACAGATCCAGGCACCTGGCAGCAATCTCTGAGGTCCTTCAGCAATCGGTGGAGGGAGGGACGATAAAATGATGGAAAGCATCCTCCCTCGTGACCACAATCAACTCCAGCGGTGTGTGCACTTTGTTGCTTTAAGCCATTTATTTTATCATTCAGATAGACTCAGTAGCTCCACCTTCATTTGGCCGCCTGATTGAAGGTTTTAAACTGGTGCAGAAGTGGGAAGAATGGAGAAGCAGTGTCTCAGATCCAGGTGCACAGCTGCAATCTCTGTAGTCCTGTAGTGATCAGTGGAGTGAGGAAAGTTAAAGTGATGGAAAATTTCCTCCCTCTTGGCCCCAATCAGTTCTAGCGGCATGTGCAGAATTTGTTGGGAGAAGATGCTTTTTCAACTTTCAGATGGGCTCAGTAGCTCCACCCTCTCTTGTTGTCTCTCTGAGCGATTGTAGGATTCAAAGTGGTGCAGGAGAGGGAAGGTATCGGGGTGCACCAACACAGATCTAGGCACACAGCAGCAATCTATGTGGCCCTGTGGTGATCAGCGGAGGAGAGTCAGTTAAGATAATGGAAAGTGCCCTCCTTCATGACCCCAATCAGCTCCATCGGTGCATGCAGAGTTTGTTGAGTGAAGTCACTTTTTTAACTTTCAGACGGGGTCGGTAGCTGCACCCTCTCTCATTGCATGGCTGCCCTACTGAAGGATTCAGACTGGTGCAGGAGCAGGAAGGATGGAAAGCACCAACTCAGATCCAGGTGCACAGCTGCAATCTGTGTAGTCCCTGATGATTGGTGGGGGGATGAAGTTTAGAACAATGGAAAGCATCCTCCCTCACAACCCCAATCAGCTTCAGTGACATGTGCAAAATTTATTAGGAGAAGGTGTTTTTTTTAACTTTTAGTGAGCTTAGTAGCTCTGCCATGTCTCATCTGGCTGCCCAACTGAAGGATTCAAACTGGTGCAGGAGCAGGAAGGCAAGGGAAGTGCCTACTCAGATTCATGGAAATAATCTTTGTGGTCCTGCAGTGATTGTTGGGGCTAGGGAGATTAGAATAATGGAAAGAGTCCTCCCTCATAACCCCAATCATCTCCAGCAGTGTGTGCAGAGTTTTTTGGGAGAAGCTGCTTTTTTAACTTTCAGACAGGTTCAGTAGCTCTGCCCTCTCTTGTCATCCGGCTGCCTAATTGGAGGATTCAAAGTGATGCAGGAGTGGGAAGGCAGGGAAAGAGCTGACACAGATCCAGGTGCATGGTAGCAATCTCTGTTGTCCTGTGGTGATCAGTGGGGGGGGGGGGGTTAGAATGGTGGAAATCATTTTCCCTCATGAATCCAATCAGGTCCAGCACTGTGTGCAGAGTTTGCTTGGAGAAGCCACTTTTTTAACTTTCAGACATGTTCAGTAGCTCTACCGTCTCTCATTGTCCAGCCACCCAATTGGAGGATTCAAACTGGTGTAGGAGTGGGAAGGCAGGTGAAGCACCAACACAGATCCAGGCACATGGTGGCAATCTCTGTGGTCCCACGGTGATTGGTGGGGAGGAGTAGCATGATGGAAAGCGTCCTCCATCATGACCCCTATCAGCTTTGGTGGAATGTACAGAGTTTATTGGGTGAAGCAGCTTTTTAGCTTTTAAACAGACTCAGTGGCAAGTCACTCTCAGTCACCCAATTGGAGGATTCAAACTGGTGCAGGAGCGGAAAGACAGAGGAAACACCAACACAGATCTTGGTGCATGGTGACAACCTCTGTGGCCCTGCAGAAATCATGGAGAGGGATGGAGATTTGAATGATGGAAAGTGTCCCCCGTGTGACCCCGATCACATCCAACAGCATGTGCGTCTTTGACTGGAGCAAACGGAAACAGTCATTAAACACACCCAAATCAATAAAACAAAACAAACAAAGTAACAATACATAAATGTACACCTGTGAATCAGATAGTGAAGGCAATAGTACAGCTGCAGTATCTTTTTTAGATAAGGGTCAGGAAGTTTTCCAGCAACCAGTGTCCATGGCAACCATGCAACTGTGCTTACACAGGAGCCACACAGTTGCAAGGATCATGGGCAGATACAATGGGGAGGACATCAAAGAACTAGAAGGAAGAACCAGCAACTATCATGCTATGGAATCCCAGAGCTACATACAGTGAGAGAAAGGCAGGAACCATTGAAATCAGTTTAGACATCGGACACAGCAGAAGGCCTGCCAGTACTAATAAATAACATAAATATCTATAACTATGACTAAGAAATATGGAAACACAGGTCTTGAAGAAAGAGTTATCTTTTGTATCAACTGCAAACATAAATGAGTTTGATGTTATGGTAGACTGTCACAGGTTCATGAGGAATCTTAAAGGGGAACTGTCATCTTCAGGGTTTCTTAATGTCGGAAAGCCCATAAAAAGCTAATTTGAGTGAGCCATTGTGTTTATCTGTGAGTCTTTGCCATCCAGAGTTATTCTTATGTAAATCAGCTTGTAATTAAGGTCTGGAGGCAGCCCTGTGTTTTAGGTTCCTAGCAGGAAATTATGTCACCGAGGGTCTTGGCCCTACTTTCACTGTAGATAATCCAACAGGTTAAATAAGAAATCATTTGTTTTATTAAGTGACTTTTAAGGTGTTATTGTAACACTCTCTGCATTTATAATAATTGTTTTTTTGTATGTGCATTGAAACTAGTGAGTTATCACCTTTACATTTCAAACTATTAGTAAAAATAATCCAATAGAATTCTAGCATTGTTTACAGTAGAATCCCATTCCATCCAAAATATTTCAGTAAGAAACTGTTATACTTTTAACTTCGTCAAACTAAGTAAAAGACTCTTTTAATAATGCATTTCAGGTTATGCATCTTTTAACAATGCTGTCCATCTACAGTATGTGTTTTTGCAATTAATAAACAAGTAATTGTATCCTATTTTTTCTTTTCAAGTCAAATCTGGATAGAAAGAGCATAATATTTTCAGAATCATAACATATGCTCAGATTGTTTTTACTGTCTTTGTCCAGAAAAGACACACTGAGCTGCAGGTTGTTCCCGGGGTGTGTTTTGGAAGCACAGGGAGGTTAAGTGACTTACTGTGGTCACACAATATACAAGTAGAGCATGTTGGAATCAAAACCCATTCTGCTGGATGAACCAAGCTTGTTCATGCTCTTTGCTTTAAAGGAGACAGAAAATGTGTGCTAACTGGCAGCTGTTTATAAAATTCTTATTCTCAGAAATTATATGCAGTCTCCTAAAGTATCCATATTTAACTGTAAATATTGTGATAGGTAAAACTGTAGTTTTGTATTCTTGTGTTTTTATGGGCAGCATTCTGTTACAGTTCATTTCATGGAATCTCTTATGTGGAGTGCTTACTATGTCACGATTTGTGTACTGATTGCTAACTATGAGCTGCTGACCTAGCAGAACCCTATTAAGAGTTCTATGCACAAACAATATAGTTAAAACAACAAATTATTGGTTCTATTAAGGTAACAGAATGCTGCCCATAAAAACAAGACAATGCGAAATACAACTTTTTATATCACTTTTTATTCAGGTATGGTTAAATATGGATAATTTAGGTGAATGCATATTAATTCTGAGATTAAAAACTTTACAGATAGCTTCCAGTTAGAAATGCTTTTCGGTCTTCTTTAACTTCTAGGCTGTACTGCCAGCTGATAATCAAAAACTACACATTTCAAAGCTGACCTCATGATACCAGGCTAGTAGGCACGTAGCTACATTTGTATCTTGTAGACCTGAGTTCACACCTGAAATTATAAGAGAAAAGGCTGTAAGAGAGAGAATGGAAAAAGACAGAAGTTGGTGCTGACTGCCAGGATTTAGAAAATCTGATATGGGGCACAAACACCTGTTGGCAGTACAGAGCCAGCCTTGAGATGTGTCATTTTTGAAGATCAGCTGGCAGCATAGCCTAGAGGTTAAAGCAATCCTGAAGATGGATTATTTTTAGTAACAGTTTGAAATGTAAGGTGATAACTCACTAGTTTTAACACACATACAAAACAATTATCATAGAATCCTGCTGACAGAAAAAGATCATTCAGCCCATCCAGTCTGCCCAAAAGAAATACCCCCTTATGCATTTTTAACCTCCCACCCCCTGCCCTCCCTCACCTCCCCAGCCAAGTCCCATGTAGGTATCCAATGCTGTCTTGAATTTTTCTACTGTATCTACTTCCACAACCCATTCTGGTAACCTGTTCCATGGACCCACAACCCTTTGTGATAAGTAACACCCCCTTATGTGTCCTCAAAATCTGCCCCTTCCAGCTTAAGTGAATGACCTCTGGTGGTTTTGTTTTCACTTAGTCTTAAGATGCTATCCGCCCTTACCTTATTTATTCCCTTCATGTATCTGAATCGTCTCAACCATGTCTCCCCTTTCCCTTTTCATCACCAGTGAATACAGACCTAGCTCCTCCAGCCTCTCCCTGACCCAAAGATCTGCAACAGGGTTGATGCAGAAGGTGGGGTGGACGGGATGCAAAGGGATTTGGCAAGGTTGGAGGAATGGTCACATGTATGGCAGCTTAGGTTCAATGCAAAGAAGTGCAAGGTAATGCACCTGGGAAACAAAAACCCAGGGGAAGAGTACACAATGGGGGGAGGTACTAACAACAGCAAAAATGGAAAGGGACCTGGGGATAGTCATATCAGATGACCTTAAGGTGGGCAAGCAATGTGAGAAGGCAGTAAGGAGGGCTGGTGGGATACTGGAATGCATAGGGAGAGGCATCACCAGTAGAAAACAGGAAGTTTTTATCCCTCTATACAGACAGTTGGTGAGACCCCATCTGGGGTACTGCATCCAGTTCTGGAGACACCATCTTCACAAGGACATAGACAGGATGGAGGCTGTCCAGAGGAGGGCAACTAAAATGGGGCAGGGTCTGCACCAGAAAACATACGAAGAGAGATTAAAGAAGCTTAATATGTATAGCCTCGAGGAGAGAAGGGAACAGGGGGACATGATAGAAACTTTCAAGTACCTCAAGGGAATCAACAGAGTCCAAGAGAGTAGCATCTTTCAGAAAAAGAAATGTGCAAGAACAAGGGGGCACAGTTTGTAGAAAGAGGGGGTATGGCTCAGAGATAATGTGAGAAAGTATTTTTTCATGGAGAGGGTGGTGGATACATGGAGCAGCGTTCCTGAGGAGATAGTGGAGTCAAAAACCGTGGGGAATTAAAGAATGCATGGGACAGATATAACGCAATTCTAGTGGGGGGTAGGAGGAAGTAGGCTGTTGGTTAATTAGGATCTGCAGCCTATCCATTAGGTAGGGAAATGGGCAGACTAGGTGCGCCAAGCGGTCCTTATCTTCCATCAAATTCTATGTTTTTATGTTTCTATATGGCCTTCTTTGCATCACCTGAACCATTTTGGTTGCCCTTCTTTGGACCCTTCCCAGCCTATCCTTGTCACCCTGCAACTGGAGCCTCCAGAACTGAACCCCATATTCCAGCTGTGGTCTGACCAGTGTTTTGTATAGTGGCATGATCACCTCCCTCCTCCAACTTGAGAAGCCCCTCTCAATGCATGCCAGCATTTTTTTTTTATTTAGTTGTTTAACCAGGGGTAGTACACTAAGCTGAAAGCTTTTTTACAGGAGCGACCTGGGAGCACAGGGAAGTTAAGTGACTTGCTCAGAGTCACACAGTATGTAAGTGGAAACTGTGGGATTCAAACCCCATTCTGGTCTGCTGGATGTCGCCAAATTTGCAGCTCAGAGCCTTAAGCTACTGCGCTATACTGCCTCCTTCTTGTTGCTTTACCAGCCATTTGTTCACACTGGTATCTAACCTTGAGATTGTCAGTGATCCAAATTCCCAGGTCCTTTTCTTTTCTTTTATTATAAATGTAGAAAGTGTTGTAATAACACTTTTAAATGCACTTAATAAAACAGATGATTTCCTTTTTAACCTATAGGATTATCTACAATGAAAGCAGGCCAAGAACCTCTGTGATATCATTTCCTGTCAAGAGCCTAAAACACATGGCTGTCCCCAGCTCTTAATTACAGGTTGATTTACATATGAATAAATCTGGACTGCAAAGACTCACAAAAATACACAATGGCTCACTCAAATTAGCTTTTTATGGGCTTTCAGACATTAAGAAATCCTGAAGACGACAGTTCCCCTTTAATTTAAAACTGCTACATACTAGATCTAATCATAATGTGGAGAGTGAATCACAGTCCGCTAATGAAAATCTGACGTACTTACAGGGTGCCCAGTAGAGATGTGTGAAGTTCAGAAAACTTTGCTTCGACAGAACTTTGTGAAGTTTCGTTACGTCATGAAGTTTGAAGTGCTGGCTTTGCAATGTTTTTTGCCAAGGGAAGTGGCACTTTTTCCTGCAAAGTGATCAAACGTCACAGAAAAAAATGCCATTTCACCTGAATAAATGTTGCAAAGTCACTGAAATTTGGTTCTATGAGGTAAGGGTGACAACTGAATAGCACCTGTCAGAAGGGCGTGGGCACAACACAGAAGGAATAAAGGACTGCACCGGCACTGGCACAAACTTCAAAAGTGTGAAACAGACTGGGTTTAAAAAAAAGATGCCACCACCACTGCAAAACACAGGACACCGAATGTGTGACACACAACAAAGGACAACACTGCATAAGGAGGATGGGGACAAGCAACCACAGTGAGAAGCTAATGGATCAGACAAATAGCCACCCCTGTCAGTACCAGGAGCACATCCAAAGAGGCACAGGGTGTTGCATGTGATCTCACAGGGTCCACGTCACATGGTCAGCCAGTCAGGATGGGTTTGGGATGGAGTGGGAGAGCCACAGTAGTGTGCACCATGAATGGAGGTGCCGGGGGAGTGCAGAGGCATGCTGGGGTTGGGAGGGGTTGGCATTCACCAAATGAGGTATGCTGGGGGGGGTCACAGCACTAATGGCAGTACAGGACAGGGACTGACACCACACAGCAGAGCAGGACTAACAGCACCACTGGTGGCACACCCGACTACACCTGCAACTGGAAAGTGTATGTCAGCCCACGCAGGTAGTCGGGTGTGCTGCACTGACCATATTCAACCACCATGGCCTCTATGCTATGGTCAGGACCCAGTAGATCATCTTCTTTCAGGCAACACCTGACCTGGAGAGCAGCTGATCCTTACAGAGGTTGTTGAGCCCCTGCTCCTCCTGGAGGCAGTCTAGGAACCTCCAGATGCTAGGGTGGCTAGCACCAAGCCTGGTGATTAATCCTTGGTGCCAACCCTCCTCTGCATTGTTCATCCTCACCAGGCCAGCAAGTGTGGGCTCGTACATGTTCCATGATGACACCTGGAACAGTGGCCGTCTCTGAGTTGACCTCCTGACAGGGTGCCCAATCCATGTCTCCTCTATGTATTCGAGGATGGGACGCATGAGTTCCTCATGGTCCCTGTAGAAGGGCTGGTCAAATAACTCACCATACACAGCTTCAATGGAGCACACAGGTACAAATGCCAAGGTGAGGATCATACAGAGCAGCAGGGCAAACTTCTAGTCCCTGCAGTACCTGGTGTACCCCTCAGGTGTGTGCTGGACCTTGTGCCAGATGGCCTGGCAGAAGTGAAAAAAAACAGCCCCTGAGGGCAGCACTCTCAAATACAGATGAGAACATGCACCAGGCTTCCCGCTCAAAGTTGAGGAGCGCTGTCTTTGACTGCCCAACCCCATCAGTGGCTGCACCTCTTTGAACACCTGCATGTAAGCCCTCTCCAAGCAGGACAACATGAAGTTGTATATGGCCAGCACAATGACCCTGGATCACATCTCATGCACAGTATACAGCCACCCAAAGAGTGGCAGTGAGCAGCAGAAGGTCCTGTTAAGGAACCAGTCCTCGCAACCAGCAAGGTACAGCAGTGATCGTTGGGTGGCATAGATCAGAATACGGTCCCCTGCTGGCCAGCTGTCATACTGCAGGAAAGTGTCCCACCCCAGTGATGGTAAGGGGAATCTCCTATCAGTCTGCCACACACATTGTACAGTACACTTCAGGAGAGGCAGTGCTGGCAGCCTGCCAGCCACGGTGTCAAGCACACCAGTGGTGCACTGTACAAGCACCTGGGAGGTGCTGTCAATACTGGTGCATGCCCGTTCTCGAACTTCTGCAAGCACACCCTGAACACCAACCTTGCCCACATCGGGGGACATGATTGTGTGGGTGACCAGTGTCCACCACATGGTTGGCCTCCATGTGCACTCATGCAAGGCACCCATATTTATGGTCCTGCACACATCTCCAATACACTTTTGACTTTACTTCCTTATCCTTGCAGTAAATATAACCACAGTGGGCAAGAAGCAGTCTCCCCTTTTCACTCTGCAAGAACTGGACTTCTTCCACCTTCCTTTCTTGCCTACAGTATATTGTGGGATGCAGTTACTTCTGCATGATGTTGCTTTAAAGTGACTGAGGGGTCAGGTGGTCCAGCACCTGTGTGATGTGCGTGAGGGAGGGCCGCCCTCCAGGAGGCGGAGGCAAATAAAAGTCTATTTGCTACTTGAGCCAGGTCCCACAGTGGGGCAGGGTATGCTGCATGTGAGTGGAAACCTGAATCTGTGACTGATAGCCATGCAAAGGGATCAGCAAGTGTGCATTTTGACTGCAGAGGCTGTGCACAGCATTAGCTACGAATATTTATAGTTTTCTTTCCTCTACCTACCCTATGTACAGCACTCCCTATCCTATCCCCTGACTGTTCATGCTGCACATTTTTCTGGACTGGGGAGGAGGGGTCTTGCGGTGGTTTGTGGAATTTGATTCCTCAACATGCAGACCCCTGCCCCACTGCTGTTTCTGTTTGCTGACATCCAACGAAGCATGCCACAATGGTGGCATGCCAGTCCTTGGATGTCCGACCACTCTGGCCTAATATGGGATACTGCCCTGGCACAAGGACAGTTCATTCTGTAGCAGTGGGTGGGTATGTTGCACTGGACAGGTATGTCTGCTGCAGTGGGCATATGGGTTGTTGTTTCGGGTGGGTCCTCCACAGTGTGTGGCTATGTTTATTACACTGGGTGTGAGGGTCTTTGGCAGTGGGCTGGGGGGTTTGTGTTGCACTGGGTGAGAGGGTTTGGTTGCTGTGTGGTGCTGCTTGCCTTGGGCTTCTGCAGGTTTGTATGTATGCACATGTGCGAGAGCGTGCACAATTTCAGTGTTTATCGTTTTCAAGGTCACCCTTCTTAACAGTCGCCCACTTACCTGTCACCCTCTATCCTACTCACTATGCTTGGTTTCGTTGACAGTCCTAGTTGCGATTTTGACGTTCAACCTTATACTGCCATATACTTTATTGCATTCGCTATCTTACATCAGCTCTTTCTACATTAGCCCTTCCTTAGTAGCCTTCATCACTGGATACATCGAAATTGGTGATGTCAGTAGGAACTTCACAGAGCTTTGCAAAGTGTATGTTTTGCCACTTCATGGCAACTCCACTGATGAAGTTTAACTTCACTGTATCTCTAGCACCCAGTCTGCACAAATCAACTTTAAATAATACTCCACATATCAACCGCCATTACATTCAGCTATGACAGTGTCTAAAAACTGTGTGAAAGAGATATGAAAGAGCTACTATGGAATGAATCGCAAACCTGCTTTTTTTAAATCCTGTGATAAAAAATTGTCCATCAATGTCTTTTGTGGCCATTGCACTCCCCCTGCCCTACCCTTCCACTCAGCACCCACCGCCCTGCACCCCTTTAAGCCCTTACTTACCCATCAGGGGTCCATCACTATAATCCTGTCTAGACCACAGACACATCTTCACTCTTCAAAGCCGGACTGTGAACTGAAGAAACAGGTATGCAGTTCAATGCATTTCAATGGTGTTTTGAAATAACTGGCATAACTTGGCCATTTTTTCATATTTTTGGCGCAAATCTTCAACATGCCTTTTTGGGAACCCCGCCTCATGAACAATTGAGCTGTCATTAGGTAAATCTGTCTCAGAAGGTGATTTTGCGGTCTCTATGTGAAATCACCTTCTGCACAGGACTTGAAAACTTCCTCTGCCTTGTTCATGAGGTGGGGTCTGGGTGGGTCATAGGAAAGCTGTGCTGAAAATTTGGTGTAAAAGTATTAAAAAACCAAGTTATGAGACTATGTTGAATTTTGCAAACAGAGGCTCATAACTTTGTAATTTGCAATATTTTTACCCCAAATTTACAACACAGCCATATCTTTACAGCACCTCAGGAATGTGATAACTGTCATTTTTTCATGGAGCGGGTCATGGCAGAATGGAATGCTCTACCGGAGGAGGTGGTAGCCTGTCAGACAGTGGGTAGTCTCAAAAGGGGATGGGACAAGGTGAGACAGGGGTAACTGGGAAAGGGGAGGGAGTGGGGCAGCTGCAAGATGAGGGTGCTAATTGTACACTCAAGTAGACTTGATAGACTAGGTAGCCTATTTCTGCTGGCAAGTTTGTATGTTCGTATTTTTCAAATCCTGACCAAAATACTTTTTTACATCCCGACAGGTGATTTTGAGGTCCCTGTGCAAAAGCATCTTTCCGGAAGGACTTGAACATTTTCTCTACCCTTTTTCATGAGGTGGTGTCATAAGAAGGCTATGTTGACAATTTGGTGTAAAAATATTAAAAAAACAACACATTTATGGGCCTACGTTTAATTGTGCGAACGCAGGCTGATAATTTAGGTAATTTTCAATATTTTTACCCCAAATTTAGAGCATAGCCATATTTTTACAGTGCCTCATGAATGCAACAGCTGTCATTTTTCAAGTACTGGCCAAAATGTTTTTTTTACACCCCAAAAGGTGATTTTTGTGGTCTCTGTGTGAAATATCCTTTCGAGCAGGACTTGAAAAGTTTCTTTGTCCTCGTTCATGAGGTGGGTTCATAAGAAGGCTTTGTTAAAGATGTGGTGTAAAAATACCAAAAAACAAGAAAGGTACGCTCCTACACTGAAGTTTGCAAATGCAGGCTTGTAACATTGATAATTTTTAATATTTTGATCCCAAATATACAACATAGCCACTTCTTTCCAGCACCTCATGAATGTGACAATGGTCATTTTTCAACACTGGCCCAAAATGTGTTTTTGCATCCTGAAAGTGGATTTCACAGTACCTGCATGAAATTACCTTTTGGGCAGGAACTGAACATTTGCACTGCCCTTCTTCATAAGGCAGGGTCGTAACAAGGCTATGTTGAAAATTTAATGCACATATATTATTACAAAACAACAAATTTATGAGCCTATGTTACATTTTCCTAATGAAGGCTCTTAACTTTGGTAATTTTCAATATTTTTACCCCAAATGTACAACACAGCCATATCTTTACAGTGCCTCATGAATGTGACAGCTGTCATTTTTCAGATCCTATCCAAAATATTTTTTTATAACCTGAAAGGTGATTTTGCAATTCCTGTGCAAAATCACCTTTCAGGCAGACTTGAACATTTTCTCTGACCTTGTTCATGAGGTGGTGTCATAAGAAGGCTATGTTGACAATTTGGTGTAAAATATAAAAAAAAAAAAAAAAAAGTTAGGGGCCTCTGTTGAATTTTGCAAATGCAGGCTCATAACTTTGATAATTTTCTATATTTTGACCCGAAATTTATAACATAGCTATATCTTTACAGCACCTCTAGAATGTGATAGCTGTCATTTTTCAAATCCTGGCCAAAATGTTTTTTCACATCCCAAAAGGTAATTTCATGCTTCCTGCTCAAAATCACCTTTCAGTCAGGAGTTGAAAAGTTTCTCTGCCCTTGTTCATGAGATGGGGTCATAAGAAGGCTATGTAAAAAATGTGGTGTAAAAATATTAAAAAACAACAAAGTTATAAGCCTACTTTGAAGTTTGCGAGTGCAGGATCTTAACTTTGATAATTTTCAATGTTTTGACACCAAATCTGCAACATAGCCATTTCTTTACAGCACCTCATGAATGTGACAACTGTCATTTTTCAACTCTGGCTCAAAATGCGTTTTTGCATCCCGAAAATGGATTTCACAGTACCTACACGAAACCACTTTTTGGGCAGGTGCTGAACCTATTGTTCATATGTGCCTCAGAGCCTTATCTATCTTTAGGGCTACTAGTCCTTTCAGAACCCTTTAAGTGGTAAATACTTGCTGCCTCATCTCAGGGATCGCCTAACAGCTGCATTAATGCCACTCACTGGCAGAGGCTCTCTGTTTTCCCTTGCAAATACAGAGTTGAAGTGGTCATTAAGAAAGGCTGCTTTCTGCCTGTCCTCCTCAATTGCCCTACCTTCCTCTGTTAGTCTAACAATTCTTCTTTCCTTCCTTCTTTTTTCCCTAATACATCTGAAGAACTGATTTTACTCTCCCTTGGCCCCTCCACAATACACAACTCTATGTCTACTTTTGCTTCTCTGACCGCTGTCTAGGTTTTCCTTGTTCTCATTTCTCTCCATTCTTCTTCCCCTTGTTTTTCTTTATACCCAGTGAAGGCCACCTTTTTGGCTCTTACTGCTTCCCTGACCTTTCCAGAGAACTATATTGGTTTCTTGTACCTGTTTCTTTGATTACCATTCTCAAGCAAGACTTTGTTGCCTCAGGAATGGACCCCCTCGACTGCCCCCTATCTGTCCTCCACATCCCTGATGCTGTCCATTGTGACAAACTTGCCCATGACTGGCTCCCTCATCCAGTTGAAGTTTACCCTTCTGAAATCTAGAACTTCAGCATTTGATGAGGGTTTACTTATCCCAAGGGTCAGGTTAAATCTTATAGAGTTATGGTCACTGGGTGCTGAAGGCTCCACTACCCTCACTACTCCTATCACTTCTGTGTTAGTGAGCACCACATCAAGTATAGCAGCTGATGTGGTGGATTCCTTAACCAGCTGCCAGTCCTGTGATATATCTAGCAGGGCCTAACTTCTTGAGTTCCTAGTTGCTGGAATGACCCTATCAATATCTGAAAGGTTTAGATCTCTCACCACCACCACTGCCCCCTTTGCCACTGACCTTTCTAGTTCTGCCCCAAGCTCTTTATCTCTCTCTTCTCCTGTCCTGGAGGTCTATAGATCAGCTCTATCCTTATTTTTTTGCCTGAAGATACCGTGAGCTCATTCCACAGTGATTCTGTATCCCCATTACCACCCGTAATGTTTCCATCCTCCTCTGCCTCTTTGCCTTCCATGGCAAATAGGGCAACGACTGCTCCTCCTATATCTTTTCCTCTATTACATCTAAACATTGCGTATCCTGGGACTGTCAGGTGGCAACTGTTATTCTCTATGGCTTATGTCTCAGTGATGGCTGCTAGGTCAATTTCAGTTTCTGCCACCGTTGCCTGGAGCTTACTTATTTTGTTTCTCAGACTCCTGACATTAAGGCACACCCCTTTCCATATTTTCCTGATATCGTCTTGCTTTTTCCTATTCCTTCTCCCTTATTCTTCCTAGCCTCCTTAATTTTTTTTATTTTTCATGCTGAATGTAGGCTTTTTCAGCTCTCCCTCATTAGCCGCTTCCCCTAACCTAGTTTGAACTTCAACTTTACTGTTACCCACCTTGCTGCTACTATTCCCCAGCTCAGGGGGGCCCTAGCTTGGCACTTCCCCTGCTCTCCCTTCTCAGTGGTTCCTCTAGCCTCCGTCTCATCAGCATAGTCAGATTAACTGTCCAGTGTAGATGTCACAGGTCTGCCCAGAGCATTGGTCCCCTCTCTTGTCAGGGGACGGCCATCACCCATGAAAAGCTTCTTGTTCTAAAATCCCCCCAGTCCCCCACATGATGGTATCTCTCCTCCTGACATCATTCCTTCAACCACTCATTTAATGCCTCAGTCTCTTCCTTCCGTACTGTGTTGTTCCCATTCCCCCATTCCACACAGGAAGGGCCACAGAATAGTCAGGGAAGTTGACTGCACCTTCAATCTGTCTCCCAGTCTCCTAATGTTTTACTTCACTGCCTCCATAGGCTAGTTCACCAGGTCATTGGTACCCAGGTGTACTAGGATCCCCAGCTCCCTCTCCCTCTCCATCTTCTCTGCCATTCTTCCTATGCTACCTATAACCTGAATGGTTGATGCACTAGGAAGGCACCTGACCATTTCACTCCCTATCACTCCCCCACCTGCTTCCTTCTCTATTCCTCAAATCATTGTGTTCCCAAACACTAAGACTCTCCTTGCTGACTTTCTCCTTCTCACCCCTCAGGGTTCCACCAAGTCGTCTTGCCCATTTCCTTTGAATGACTCAGGGTCCCTCTTGATGGACTTAGTTACCTGAGCCTCCTCCAAGGGTGCAAAGCAATTTACTGTCTGGAAGGTGTGAGACTGGTCGAACCCCTTGTGACTGCCCCTGCCACCCCTTCCCCTCCACCCTCCAGCCTCCTGGGCCAGTGGCCTCTGGGGGAACGCAGGTGTGGGAGTGGACCCCAGTAGAGCTTGTACCACAGGTGAGATATCTCATCTCTTACTACTACCAGCTGAGCATGGAGCTCTGTAAAGGTCCTGCAAATGGGGCAGTGCTTAACCATGGAGAAAATCACCCCACAGTACCAACAACTGATTACCTCTCTCTGTACCTTGTCTCCATACTGATTGTATGTAACCCTAGACCATTGTTAATAATTTGCTTTCCCCTATCTGCGTAGTACCCTTAGGCTAGAACTGATTGTGATTGTGACATATCTAACCTCTACATAAACGTTTATCTGGAGGTTAGATAGTGTAATAAATGGGGGCTATATGATGGGTGTTATTAAGATATGATATTTATCTTCACTCGTGGTCAGTGACTTCTTGACTTCCTGAGTGGCAAAGCCATGAGTGAAGTCAGAAGAAGTCATTGATGATGACTAAAGATAAATGTCATATCTCATAAGCACCCATCAAATATTCGATTTCTATGCTGTACATTAGCATTTTTAAGCCATTTTTATTTCATTTTAAAGTGAAAGTTTCCCATAAGGTAGGAGATTTAAAGTGCTGCCAGCTGTCATATGCTATTTTTTTAGAGGTAGCTCATCCTGGCTGGAGTGTATGTTTCTATCAATGGCTGAGCACAGGTGGCAGAAAAGGTTCTTTGTAACATATCCAATCAGCTAGATAAATTTCATGACGTACTCTGCTGTGATGACAACAAAAATGATCCAGCTAGTTGGTGTTCTCTGCTACAGATAACATTTTTATTTAGCCTAAAAAATGCTAAAGTATATTGTATACACAAATTTATCAGTGAACATTTAACACTACTGGCATTGTATAAATATGATAGTGCCACAAAATATGTGTGTATAATATAAGTATGATAGTCCTGTATGTACCACATAAAACTTGTAACGCCTATTGACAAGACTCCACTCGAGCTGATTTAAACTGTTTTCTGTCCTCTGTAGTTTGTCCTCCATCTGACATGGAACCTTTGCAAATGAGCAAGCTGTGCTCAAAGGTTTTTACTAATTATTTTAATAAATGCATAAATCAATAAATATATAAATACAGTAGATGCACACATCAAAGAGACTGTCATCTCTTTGTCATCTTATTTCAAGGATACCACAGATGCTCTGAAAATTCTAGGTGACCTACACATTGAACAGGAGTGGTTATTAGTGACTTTGAGCATTACTTCTCTCTAAACAAACATCCCACTCAATGAGGGAGGCCAGGCACTAAGGGAGAGTCTGTGTGACGCAACCACATATAGCAGGTTTCATTGAATTTCTGCGCACTCTGACAGATGTGGTGCTGAACTGCAATGTTTGTTGTTTCATGGGGAAATTTTACCACCTGTGCAAGGGTACCACAATGGGGGCAGAGTTTGTGCCAAACTACACAAATACTTACCTTGGCATCTAGGAAAAACGAGTCATCTATGACCCAGAGAATAATACTCTTTTTTGTTTTGGTACATTAATCTCTACACACGATACATAGATGACTTGTCTCTGGTCTGGTGGTACATCTGAAACAACTGGCATAATTTGTACTCTACATAGAACAAAGTAAACCTAAGCCTGATACATTTTTCTAAAATGGAAACAACAAATCTAGACATTTCACTGGCTGAGAAACATCACCTGACCTTGCATTAAATCTCTATAAATGCAAGAACAGCGGCAAGATCTCTTCTTCTCCCCCCCCAAAAAAAACTACTTAGAGCCATTTTATAAGTATAACAGCCCCTCCAAAAAGTGCATCACAGGATTATGATAGCTGGCAAGCCTTTTCTCCCATTGGGAAACCCGGCTATAATTCACTGTTATAAGTTTCCTTCGCTCCATGCATGCGCCCACCATCGCTCTCCCCAAACGCAGTGCCGGAAAGCTGCCACCATTGCACTCTCCCTTGGTGAATCCGTGGTAAGTCAAGTGGAATAAAAAAAAACTCACATCACTTTAGTTTGTGGCTTAAACAAGTAATCCCTGATAAAAAAAAATAAATAAGTTTCAGCAGCTGCTCTGTAGTACAGACTGCAGACAGGCTTCATTCCGACAGGAACCCAGCTGTTTTATTTTATAGTAACTACAGTGGTGAGGAAAGGCTCCCCACCAATTATATAAAATAAAACATGGGATGGTGTGTTTTACTCAAAATTTTATATACACCCTCGGTGTCAGATGTTAAAATAAACCCCTCAAACTTCGCTCTTGGGGTTTATGTAGCATTTGACACCTCAGAAGTGTGTAAAATCTCATTAAACATACCACCCAATACATTATTATATTTTTAATGCATTTCTCAGAGGCATAGGGACACTCGGCCTTCCGCGCCATGCCCATTACTCCCCTGGGGTGTGCATTAAAATCCTATAATGCACACCCTGTTGTGGCTTATTGCTTATTTATTAAATGGGATGACCATGCAATCAACTGCTTGGACCTGATGATTTACAAAGAGGGGAATGAGATTAGGGGTAGTGTGTATCAAAAAACAACTGACAGAAATTCACTACTCAGATATGATAATGCTCACCCCAGACACACTATCATTATAATATACCCAAAAGTCAATATTTAAGGTTTAAGAGGAACTGCATTCACCATCATGATTATCTATTGGGAGTACAAGCTTTAACAGAGCAGCTGAAAGAGAGGGGGTACACATCTGATGTACTTCAAGAAGAAATTACTTTGCTGACACAAAATCTAGAGAAGATCTTTCAAAACCTGAAACTAATACACATACAGAACCTGCTACCATAGTGAATCAATGCCACAACTTTATTGCAACATTTTCCTCACAGTAACATGTGATTAAACAGGTACTGAATAAAAACTGCCATGTGCTTGTGACAAACTGCCTCTCTCATTGGGCCGTAACAGCTTTCACAGAGGTGTCTGTCTTTGGGTTTCGCTGCCACCAGCTGGGTTTACTCAGCACCTAATTTCCACTTGCACAGAACTGGGAGGTCAAACATGCAATTGCACAGATCAAAGCCTGGTAGTCTGTCTCTCAGGTGGCGGATGCTAATCAGAGTTTTGCCTCAGCCAGTGGAAACCATACAATACCTTAGAAATAACTTAAATCACAACCACAACTGTTGAGTAAATAAATAGCTTTTTACTTAGCAGCAGGTCAAAAGTTACTGTACAGGATATGTATATCCAATACAAGAGAATAACACTGTTACAGGAAAAGTAAACAAATGTTTTTAAATAACAAATGACAAAAAAAGAAGAAGGCTCGTGTGGGGGGGTTACAGCAGCATATGCAATATGATATTACATCAATTTAACATCTAGTTTATATCAGCAGCTGCAGAATAAGGGGTGCTAGCTGCACATTCGAGCAGACTTGATAGACGTCTAGGCCTTTATCTGCTGGCAAATTTCGTATGTTCGTATGTTCGTACTTGAAGAGAATTGAATTCCTATGCTTATCTGTTCAGCTCCCATGGACCTTAGTAGCTAGAGAAGCAGGCTCACAGCTTAACCTCTCGGATGTAACTCCAACAGAACTCCCAGCAGCACTCCCCGTAACTGTCTTTTCTGCATTTTTTATAGTCTTCCTTGAATATGCAATTCTTGTCCCCTCTTTGAATGCACAAACCATTTAACATGTATCTGTTTAATTGTTCCTATCAGTTTAAACAGCCCTATAGATATCCAATTACAGCAATTTAATATCTAGTGTATATAAGAGCAGTCAAATCCCTTTAAACTCTGTCTAAGTATGTGTGTAGGTGCACTCCTTCCTCTTGGTCATTCTCTGTTAAGATATACAGCCAGGATAACACCTGGGGCCCGATTCCAGAATGGATATGTATGGCACAAGGTGTCTTGCACCAAAACAAATGTACAGGTATCACTTTGCACCATTAATTCTGACATTTGGAAATTCCAAAAGGCAGCCTGTGACATGTCATAGGCTGCCTGCATCCAGGTGGACTTATGCCACCTGTTTTCCCAGCGGCATATTGGAAGGGGGGAGGTTACAGCAGCATATGCAGTATGATATAGTTTGGCAGAAGACAGCAGGAGAAAGGACTGCTGTGTGACTGGACTTTCTCTGCTGGGACTATATTGCCCTCCTTCCCTCCCCTCCACTCTCCCACCCAAAGCTAGTTCTATAGGCACAGGATTTGACTGACAACAGGAACTTCCTGTTTGGGAGCAGAAAGTGAGTGATCACAGAGCCACCAAAGACCTACCATTCTAGAAGGGCAAGAGTAACTCTCTGGCCCCCTTTAGCTGCTGGAGGTCTGCCTCTGAGCAAGTAAGGGGTCTACTGAGAAATATAGGATATTCTTGTCTCAGAATAGGACAATCAGGAGCTTAAAGGGCACACAGGCAGACAGTAAGGAGAGAGAGAAAAAAACAGAGGAAAGAGTAAGGATTGCAAAGAGTTAAGGAGTCAGAAATAAGACATGATTGGAGTGGTGCAGTACAGTGGCTGTGGAGCAGCAGTCTTCCGGGAGACATTCTGGAGGATGCGGTGTTGACCCATCTGCAGGCACCTCTCTGGGCTGAGGGAGGAGGTTGCTCATCTCCAGACTGAGTTGGCCAGGATTTGTGGGACCTCCTCTACCATCCAGGGACCACCAGTGCCACTGCCATTGCCTCAGAGGTTGCCAAGAAAGAGGAGCGGTTGGACCACAGTGGGATCAGGGAGGGTGAGGGTGGTGGAACAGAGGTGCATCCCTCCAGTTGTACCTCTCCACAATCCCTATGCCATTCTGGCAAAGTGTGGTTTCTCTTTGGAGGCACCCACAATGGAGACCAAGGAGGATGCTGGGAACCTCCACAAAGGAGACCCACAGGAGGGTAGCATGGGACCCCACAGGGGAAGGAAACAACTCTTGGTGGGGGACTCCCTTGTTAAGAGGGTAGAACTGAAGGAGCAGAGCCTGGCCAGGGAAATTAGGAGAGGGAAAAAGGGGTTCTTTAGATACATTGGGGAAAGACGAAGGGTGAAGGGGCAGATTAGCAGGATTAAATCAGGGGAGAGATGGGCACAAGACCTGGGGGAGCAGGCTGAGGTACTAAATGAGTACTTCACCTCAGTTTTCACCAGGGAAAATGGGGATGCTGCATCATACATGGGAGGAGACAGAGATAATGAGGAGGGACCCTTACCGATCAGCAGGTCTGGGGAGAGGGGGAGGCATCACTGGCAGGTGGGGGGAGGGCTAAGCAGGGAGAAGAGGTACCAGAAGTGGAAATCACAGCAGAGAGAGTGAGGGAAGCCCTCAGCTCCCTTAAGACGGAGAAAGCACCGGGGCCCGATAAATTACATCCTAGAGTGCTGAAGGAACTTGCAAATGTCCTGGCGAAACCCCTGGCAGAGCTTTTCACCATCTCTCTGAGGATAGGGTGGGTGCCCCAAGACTGGAAGGTGGCGCATGTAGTGCCTATCCACAAGGGGGGATCAAGGGAGGTGGCAGGGAACTACAGGCCTGTCAGCCTGACATCGGTGGTGGGCAAGGTGATGGAGGGCATTGTCAAGGAGAGGCTGGGGGGGACCTGCATAAGTCAGGGTGCCTGGACGATAGACAGCATGGATTCATCCCGGGGAAATCTTGTCAGGCAAACCTGGTGGAGTTCTATGACTGGCTGACAAGTGCCTTGGACCTGGGTAGACCAGTGGATGTCCTCTTTCTAGACTTCAGCAAGGCATTTGACTCTGTTCCTCACATGGGCCTGTTGGATAAGCTAGAGAAATGGGGTGGGAAACCAGATGATCAGATGGATAGACAATTGGCTCCAGGACCGGACCAGAGGGTCGTAGTTGGTGGGATAGTCTCATCCCCAGGAGGGTCATTAGTGAGGGTCCCACAGGGATCAGTCCTTGGGCCCCTTCTGTTCAACGCCCACGTATCTGACATAAGGACAGGAATCAGGAGGAGATGAGTCTTTGCAGATGACTCGAAACTGGGGGTGGTGGTGGATGGGAGGAGGGAGGGTGCCCTGCAGGAGGACCTGAGGCTCTGAAAAGATGGTCTAGAAAGTGAAGCTGAGGTTCAATGCAGGAAATGCAAGGTACTCCACCTGGGGTCAGAAACCCAGGCCAAGGGTACACCCTAGGGGGGGAAATACTACAAGTCTCAATGGCTGAGAGGGACCTGGGGGTGGTGGTGGATGTCAAGATGAACAACTCTGAGACTTGTAGGAGGGCAGCAGCCAAGGCCAACAGGATGCTGGGATGTACTAGGGGATCACCTCCAGAAGGAGGGAAGTGATACTCCTCTGTATAACTGCTTAGTGAGGCCACACCTGGAGTACTGCGTGCAGTTTTGAGGCCACACTTAAAGAGGGACATTAACCTCCTGAGAGGGTCCAGAGGAGGCAACCAAAATGATTTGGGGCTTGGGGATAGGACCTATGAGGAGAGGCTCAAGAGCTAAATATGTACACATTGGAAGAGAGAAGGGACTGGGGACATGATAGAGGTCTTCAGGTACATGAAGAGGGTAAATAGGGAGGAACAGTCAGGGTGCTTGAAGGAAGGAGGAAGGGCCACTAGAGGCATGGGTGGAAGCTGGAGGGGGGAAGATTCAGGGAAAGGAGGAGGTGCTACTTCACTGAGAGGGTGGTGGAGCCATGGAATGCACTACCTAGGGGCTGGTGGAGGCAGAGACAGTGGAGGGGTTCAAGAGGGGGGACAGGTACAGGGAAGGTTCTGGAAGCAAAATCAATGCAGCAAGAATATCCGGAACTGGGAAGGGAGAAGCCAGAGAAGGCGAGGGGACAGCAAGGTCAGCACCCAGGGTGGGGGCTGACCAAACAAGCAGACACGAAAGACCATTAGGCCTATTCTGCTGGCATTTTAGTATGTTAGTATGTAACTGAGCGAGGAAGGGGAGAGGTAGGTAAGGTGCCTGCCTGGTGCCATGGCTTGGAGGGACAGGGAAAGAATCCTTAGGATCGCAGGAGCAGCGGCATGGGGGAGGGAGCTGGATGTCATTGTCTGCCTTGGGGCAAATGATCTGGCTGAGAAAGGGATCAGAGCAGTGCAGGAAGAGTTTATGGAGTTAGTGAGGGGCCTTATGCAAGTTGCACACACACTAACCTTCTCTGAGATGCTGCCTGTCTATGGCATGGGTGAAGCTTAGGTGCTCCACACCATGGGATTCAATCAGTGGTTGAAAACTTGGAGCAGAGCTCAGGAGTTTGTCTTCACTGGGGAGTGGGGGTCCACCTGGAGTGATGCAGACCTATACTGGCACGATGGTCTGCATCTGTCCAGGAGGGGAACCAGGATCCTAGGTGATAGGTTTAAATGCTTCATTGGCAAGCATTTAAACTAGCCAAGGGGGAAGCACTGGAAAGGAGCAGGGAAATCCTAGCCCTCCCTCAAAAATCAGGGTAGTAAGTGAGGCAGACACCAAGACAGAGACATCGATAGGGAGAAGGGAAGAGATAAATGGAAAAAACTGCAAAAGCAACAAGGACAGGGATGGGGCAAAAAGGGATAAGGTCATCAAGAAATGGAGGGTAATGAGTACCAAAGCCCGTAGTCTGGGCAACAAGCTCCCTGAACTGGTGGCCTTGATAGAAGAGGGATGACTGGATATCGTGACAGTCACAGAAGCATGGTACACAGAGAACCATGACTGGGATGTTAACATACCAGGGTACACGACCTACAGGAGAGATGGGGATGGTAGAAGAGGGGGAGGAGTAGCACTCTATGTAAGGGAAGTGATAAAAGCAACAGAACAAAAGAGTGAACAGGCAGGAGAGAAGGCACTGTGGGTCACTTTAGAGACTGGAAATGACACCACAATCTGCACAGGGGTTGCATACAGACCCCCATCTCAGGTTTAGAGAATGGACAAAGATATGATAGAAGGCATCCTTAGGATGGCAGAGAAAGGGGAGATACTGTTGATGGGGGAACCGAACATGCCAGATTTTAACTGGAGCACCTTTGCTGCAGCCACATCCAAGAGCAGGACCATTATCGATGCCCTACAGGGGCATGCCTCAGACAGCTAGTGTTGGAACCCACTTGGGAGAGAGCAATCTTAGACCTCATACTCTCAAGTGGGGACTGTGAGAGGATCTCAGATCTAGAAATGGGTAGCCATCTGGAACAAGTAACCACCAAACAGAGTGGTTCATGATAAACTTAGCTGCAGAGTCAAGCCATACAAAAATGAGGGTACTGGATTTCAGGAGGGCTGACTTTGGCAAAATGGGATGTGCCTTAGAAAAGCACTAGCAAACAAGCAAGAAGGAGGGGTAGAGCAACAATGGGGAAATATCAAAACTGCCATTACAGAAGCAACAAGCCTTTGTGTTAAGCAAATAAATCAAAATGAAAGAAAAAGCCAAAATGGTTCTCAAAAGAGGTGGTGGGGAAGGTTAGGGAGAAAAAGAAAGCATTTAGGAAGTATAAGGAATCACAGAAGTAGCAGGACAGAGAACTGTACCAGTTAAGGCAGAAGGAAGCAGGGAAGGCAGTCAGAATAGCAAAGGCTCAAACTGAGGAAAAGATAGCCAACTCGGTTAAGAAGGAGATAAAACCTTTTATAGGTACATTAAGGAACATAGAAAGACAAAGGGAGGGATAGTGAGGCTGAATAGAATGGACGGTGGGTGGACAGAGAAATAAAGTGAAAAAGCAGGCATACTGAACGAATACTTCTGCTCAGTATTCACTGAAGAGGAGGAAAGAGAGGTACCTAATCCAATTAACAGATGCACTCTGGATAGAGGGGTCGATCCCAGTCCTTTCACAGAAAAAAGGGTTCTGAAAGAACTCCTAAAACTGAAGGTAGACAAAGCAGTGGGGACTAATGGCATTCGCCCCAGAATTCTAGAAGAATTAAGGGAAGAACTAGTGACACCACTGACTACCCTTTTTATCAAATCATGGGAGGATGGTGTGGTACCTGAGGACTGGAGGAGGGTGGATGTGATTCCCCTTCACAAAAGTGGGAGCAAGACAGAGGCAGGAAACTACAGACTTGTCAGTTTGACCTCTGTGGTAAGGAAAGTGATGGAATCACTTCTGAAGGAAAGAATTGTTGAGTACCTAGAGGCCAGTGGTGCACAACGACCCAAAGCGGCATGGGTTCACAGCGGGAAGGTCATGTCAGATGAATCTAATTGATTTCTTTGACTGGGTGACCAAAGTAGTAGACCAGGGAAGGGCTGTGGACATGGTCTACCTAGACTTTAGCAAGGCATTTGACACAGTCCCACACAAAAGATTAATAAACAAATTAACAAGCCTGGGAGTGGGTCCCAGGGTAGTAGCTTGGGTAAAACATTGGCTGGACAACAGGACACAGAAGGTAATAGTAAACAGAGTCCACTCTGAAGAATGGGGGGGTTACTAGTGGGGTACCACAGGGTTCAGTACTGGGTCCAGTCCTTTTTAATGTCTTTATAAGTGACATTGCAGAGAGACTGGAAGGAAAAGTATGCTTTTTGCAGATGACACAAAGATCTGCAACAGGGTTGATACATAAGGAGGTGTGGAAAGGATGAAAAAGGACTTGGCAAGATTGGAGGAATGGTCAGAAGTATGGCAGCTTAGATTCAATACAAAGAAGTGCAAAATAATGCACCTGGGAAACAATAACCCAGGAGAAGAGTACACAATGGGGGGAGGGGTAGTAACAACAACAAAAATAGAAAGGGACCTGGGGGTAATGATATCAGATGACCTTAAGGTTGGCAAGCAATGTGAGAAGGCAGTATGGAGGACTGGGGGGATAGTGGGATGTATAGTGAGAGGCATCACCAGCAGAAAACAGAAAGTTGTTATCCCTCTGTACAGACAGTTGGTGAGACCCCATCTGGAGTTTTGTGTCCAGTTCTGGAGACCCCATCTCCACAAGGACATAGATAGGATGGAGGCAGTCCAGAGGAGGGCAACTAAAATGGTGCAGGGTCTGCAAGAGAAGCCAAATGAGGAGAGACTAAAGGAGCGTAATATGTATACCCTTGAGGAAAGGAGGGAGGGGGGGACATGATAGAAACTTTGTACCTCAGTGGAATCAACAAAGTCCAAGAGAGTAGCATCTTTCAGAAAAAGAGATGTGCAAGAACAAGGGGACACAATCTGAAGATAGAGGGGGGAGGGAATGGCTCAGGGGCAATGTGAGGAAGTATTTTTTCACAGAGAGGGTGGTGGACACATGGAACAGCCTTCCTGAGGAGGTTGTGGGGTCTAAAACTGTGAGAGAATTTAAGAATGCATGGGACAACCATAACGTAATTCTTGTAGGGGGAAGGAAAAAGTAGGCTGTTGGTTAACTAGGATCTGCAGCTTATCTGTTAGGTAGGGAAATGGGCAAACTAGGTGGGCCAATCAGTTCTCATCTGCCATCAAAGTCTATGTTTCTGTTTCTCTGTTTCTAACTTTTTCCTGTCTAGCTTTGATTCCTGCGTTATATCTAACTTTCATTTTCTAATTTTTTCCAATACTGGAATAAAGAACTTGCGAATGGTTTCTGTTTTTCTTGATGTCTGTGGGGCTTGTGCCCATTTCTTTATTATTTGTGTTATCCAATATCCTGCCACTTTTTTCCATTCCAGTGCAAATGGTCCCTGAAATTTTATTATATTAACATGTGAAAATAGACCGGCCCGGTGGCGCTGAGGGTTGAGCCGCTGGACGCCACACCTCATGCCATGCCGGCGACATGGGTTCGAGAGTGAGCCCGGGTTGTCAAGGGTCAGGGGGGACAGGGAAGGATTGAGCATCCTAGGGACTGCTCTCCTTCTCTTGGGAGGGGGGAATTCACTCGCCGCTGCATGGATGACCTCTGGTGGAGACTGGAGGCATCACAATGTGCGACAGCAGAATGCAGGGGATTGAAGCTACAGCAGACGTCTTTTGGTGGGGATGTGCGGAAGAGCAAGTCTCGCTGAGCAGGATGTCATTGCACGTCCATGCATCAGGGGAGAAAATACAGAAAGATCCTGCCTTAGGAGATAGGCGACAGCACCACCTCCCAACAGCCACACTCCATCAGCCGGACTACCTCCTCTCCTGGGTCAAGCCCAGCCTGGCCTAAATTTGTAGATAGAGCGCTCTGGGTGGATAGGGCTGCCCTTCCTCGGGGGGCCCAGAGCCAGGGGGATAGCCAGGCTGGTACCAAGACATCGGAGGAGTTTCAGGTAAGAAGGTAGAGCTGGGGAAGGTAAGGTGGATGCCTGAGAGAGTTCTCCGATAGGCAGTAAATAAATAGATCTAAAAAAAAAAATATAAAAAAAAGCTGTAGAAAAAAACTAATGGGTTCAACAAATTAAGTCCTCCATCTTTAACCAGCTTATATAGCACCTCCCTTTTTATTGGGTTCAGGCGATTTCCCCAAATTACTTGAAATACTAAATTATATATGGTTACATCTAATAAAGAAGGAGGTGGAAACACTGTACATAAATATGTAAAGAATTGAATCAAAAAAATATTGATTGTAATTACTTTGTTTTCTTTGTCTGTTGCCAGGTTTTCCATATCATTACTTTCTTAGCTCCCAATTCTATTGCAGCTTTCCAGTTTTCAAGTGCCATATCACCTCTACCAAATTTTATTCCCAGAACTGTTTTGAAAATTTTGTATGTCCTCCATACTGTTTTTTATTCTGTAACCTTTACACTTTCCATGATTTATTTTAGTTTTGTTCCAGTTAGAGCTGAAACATCATCAATGACAGTTAAAGCATTTGTAAGAGACTGTAAATGTGGTAACAATAAACAAATGTCATCCGCATAAGCCACTATTTTTGTGACATGTTCTCCAGTTGACAATTTGATACTGTCTATTGTGTCCTTTTGGTTTAGTTTTCTTAGAAGAGAGTCAATACAAAATACATACAGCTGAGGGTTCATAGGGCACCCCTGTTTAACCCCTCTCTTGATTGGGGCCATAGATCCTAAATAACCATTAATTACCGGAGTTGCAACAGCAACTCTATAAATGCAGCTGAGTCAATTAATGAACTGTACTGGGACACCATACTTCCTCGAAACCGTTTTTAGATATGTATGTGAAATCTTATCAAAAGCTGGCTCCTGATCTAGACTAATGATATACCCGTCAGCTCTGTTTTGGCTCCTAAATTCCATAATTTCTCTCAGCAAAAGGAGATTATCTCGTATAGTTCTCCTTACTACTGATCACGTTTGCTGTGGATTTACTACCTGCGGGGCTATTTTTGCCAATCTATTATTTAGATTTTTCATTAAGATTTTTAGATCCATGTTCATGAGGCTTAGAGGCCTCCAGTTTCTAAATACTTGCCTACTATCCTTCATGTGTATGAAGATCTGTGCTGATAATCCCAATTGAGGTGGCATGCTTTCTCTTTCTAGTACGGTATTTCATTAAATACTACAACCAGAATCTCCATGAGGTCTTTTTTAAACACCTTATAAAATGCTGATGGCAGTCCATCTAATCCTGATGCAGTATTATTATTTAATGTCATTATGTGGCCCTTTATATTTCCTCTTGTATAATAGGCTGAGTTATTTCTTCCAAACTCTCATCTGGTATTTCAGGAATGTCCAAATTTTCCAAAGCTTCTATAACCTGTTCTTCTGAGATCTCTAGATCCAAGAACAAAGAATTTGCATAGTTTCCCACCTCCCGAAGTATGTCCTGTTGACCATCCAGGAGAAGTCCATCTTGATTTAATAATTTAACCATTCCCCTATGCTTTATCCTCTCTGCAACTTTCAAAAATGTCACCTGTAGTTGTTTTCCCTGTTGTACTAATTCTGTGCTCATGTAAGAGTGAATCAGCTCTAGAGTAATGTAGTTGTTCCATTTTATCTTTTATTATATGGGCTTGTTCTGTAAAAGCTCCATAACCATCATTTACTAGTGATATAAGTTTAGGGGTGCTGTTAGGTATTCCTTACATTGATCTAAGTTTTTCTTTCTTGCTAGAATTTGTAAAGATTGGTTTAAATATTTTTGGGTTCCATCCCACCATCTGCTTAGGTCTTCTTCTTCTAAGCATGCAACTGACTTCCTTGCATTTAGTAAGTCAATGCTTTTTTCCTTATTTTTAGGGTCTTCTAGTAGTGTTACATTAACCTTCCAACACCCCTTTCCTCTCTGTGTGGCAGTCTCTATTGATAACCGAGAAAGTACTAATAAGTGATCTGAATTTTCTATCAGGGTTGTGTTTCTTTGCAATGCATGTAATACTGATGATGCAAACATAAAATCTATTTGTGTGGCTAAATTACTTTTATAAAATGTATAACCGCCAGTGGGGTGCACTGCTCTATACATGTCTTTCAAACCTCCTTGCTCAGTAATTTTATTTAAAACATTTATGTCACAATATTTCTTTTCAGTTTTTGCTCCTCTATCTGCTATATTCTGAATGCAGTTAAAATCATCAGCCCAAATTAGTAGTTTTGAGGTAACTAGATAGAGCTTTATCAAATTCATTAGGTCAGCTCTCTCTTTTTTAGATTGGGGTCCATAATAATTAATCAATCTCCATGTAGTATTATTGTGCACTACATCTAGTAGCAATACTCGACCAGAGTAAATATCTATGACTTTTGTAATCTTATAGTCATACCCTGTAAAAAGTATACCCACCCCTCGACACCTTCCCAATCCCACAGAAAAAAAGGATCAACTCCAGCACCACAGTTTACTAACTAAATTATTTCACTATTAGTGGACAATCCTGTGTCTTGTAAGAAGCAAATGTCCAATTCCAGTTCTCTCAAAATTGAAAAAGTCACTATACCTCTTCTGGGATTCTTAATATTGTTCACATTTAATGTGGCTGTTTTGTAAATATATGAGGATGGCATGAGAAAGCAGTTGGAGGGGGGAACTTAGGTAGTGGCTTTTTCCAACCTATTGCTTCTCCTTGGTCGGGTACCTAATTGTTTGTGTTTTATTCTTGCTGCTTTAACTTTTTCTGTCAGATGATCATCTTCTGAGTCTGTGGTCAACCCCTGCTGGGAAGACACTGTGGAAGATGTCTCAAATGCCTCTTCAGATTCAGTCTGGTGCAGTAGGTCATATTTGTTTGTTAATTCAATAGGGCAAGGAGAAATGGAAGTTTTTGGTGCTTTTAACTTTGGATTGGTTTTGCGTACTCCCCTTTTTTATTTTGGTGTGCTTGCGCAGCCAACAGCTTATGGTAGTGCAGCTTTGGAGGTGCTGTCACTGTTGGGTGAATGCAGGGCATGCACCAGTAGGTGTGTCCCTCATTCCCCAATCAGCCTGCATGCCGGCACCACACCATGCATACATAATGTGGCAAGCACATCTAAGAAAAGGTCCACTGCAATCTGAGCAAAGCTCGTCAGATGCAGCGGACCTTCCCTGGACGTGCTCGCTGACATTATGAGCATGGCAGCACAGTGGCCACCAACTGCCAACTTCGGGGGTGTCCAATCCCCCTATCAGTTAACCCTGCCCCTCTGTATATGCTGACGGGGGAGCCCACTCCCCAACGGCATAAATCACCCCCCCATTGTTAAATGCAGAGGGGGTGCCCAATCCCCCTCGTTCGGCTCCCCGCTTTCTTTGTGTGCTGACAGGGGCTCCAGTCCCACCAGCATAAAGAACCCCATTGTTAAAATGTCGAGGGGTGCCCCATCTCTTGGCTTGGCCTCCCCGCTTTCTTTGTGTGTCAACAGGGGTGCCCAATCCCCATCGGCATAAAATCCTCCCCATGTAGTGTGCTGACAAGGTGCCCAATCCCCATCGGCTACAGACCCCCCAAACATTTAGGTGGCATGCTGGGAGCCCACCCCAGTGTGTTAATTCCCCTAAAACAAAAAAACTGTCCCGCAATTTTTTTTTTAATCTGTAAAACAAAAATGGTCCTCATAGTCTCCTGCCCCCACCCACACCCACCCTCTGCGCACCTACCTCCCCCACCCCACCACCCCATCTTACCTGCAGAGTCTGGCGAACGATCTTCGTGGACCGGGAACATGTCTGCACTTTTCAAAGCTGACCGTGAACTGATGAAATGCTGGTAAGCTGTATAATGGAATAAATAGTTTTTTTTCAACTTTGGTGCATATCTCAGGCATTTTGGAATTTTGCCCCAAATTTTTCAGCATGGGCTTTTGGGACCCCTCCTCGTGAATTCTTGCACTGTCATGGCATTATTCGAAACCTGAAAGGTGATTTTAGTAGTCACTGCGTGAAATCACCTTTTGGGACTGAGTAATGAAATGACAGTGCCACTGTTCATGGGGGAGGGGGCTCTAAAAAAGCCTATGTTGTAAATTTGGTGGGAAAAATCAAAAAAATGACTGTTTTACGAGCGTGCATTTTGCAGTTGCTATGCACGCTCGTAAGTTAGCGAATTTGCAATATTTTCATGCCAGGTTCTCAACATTGACATCTTACCACTCCTTCTTGTGAACCGTACAGCTGTCATTTTTCATGTCCTAGCCAAAATGTGTTTTCGCACTTCCGGCACAGAATAGCACGGTCGCTGTGCGAAATCAGTGTTTGGGACACATTACGAAAATGACAGTGACACTGTTTATGAGCAGAGGTCCTAAAATGCCTGTGTTGAAAATTTGATGACAATACTCCATAAAATGACTGTGTTACGAGTGTGCGTTGCGTAGTTTGCACGCATGCTCATAAGTTCGCAAACTTATAATATTTTCACTCCAGATTTTCAACAGTGCCATTGTTCTGCTCCTCCTAATGAACAGTACAGCTGTAACTTTTCACATCTTGACCAAAATATGTTTTTGCAGTTCCGGTGCAGAATAGCCCAGTCACTGTGGAAAGTCCATGTTTGAGACACATTATGAAAATGGCAGTGACACTGTTCATTAGCAGATGTCCTAAAATGCCTATGTTTGAAAATTTGGGAACGAAAGTCAATAAAATGAGTGTTTTACGAGTGTGCATTGCACAGTTTGCACACACACTTGGGACTTTGTGAATTTGTAATAGTTTCACTCCAGCTGTTCATCATTGGCATTTTTCCATACCTCCTTATGAACAGTATAGCTGGCTGAAATGTGTTTTCGCACTTCTGGTGCAGAATTGCATGGCCACTGTGCGAAATCAGTTTTCGGGACAGTTTGAGGACATGACGGTGACACTATTCATGAGCAGAGATCCTAAAATGCCTATGTTGAAAATTTGGTGCCAAAAGTCCATACAATGACTGTGTTGCAAACGTGCATTGTGCAGTTTCCCTGCACCCTTGTAACTCCATCAATCTGCATTATTTTCATTCCACATTTTCACCACTGGCATTTGTGCACACCTCCTTATCAATAGTCCAGCTGCCATTTTTCACAGCCTGCCCAAAATGCATTTCCGCAACTGTGGCGCATCAATGGCGTGCTTGCTGTGCAAAATCACTTTATGGGACACATTAACAAAATCACAGCGCTATGCGTCTCTAGCTCCACCACTGCCAATGCCAGTACGACAACATTCGGCATTTACAAATGCTTGTTTTTAACTACTACCACTGTCATTTCGGGGGGGGGGCATACTAGTGATAGCTGGATCTTTTCCTTTTCCTGGTTTGTGAGTATTCTTCTGTTGCAGCATTCTCCTGTTCCATCCCCTCATCCACAACTTCAGGGTATTTTCCGTCTCTAGTCTGCTGCACCATTGGAGGCTGTACAGTATCTGGTGTTGCTCCAGGTACTGTCTCTGCTATTTCTGTATTTCCTTTGGCCTCAAAGAGTTTTCATTGATTGTCTATGCTTTTCTGAGGCAGTATTTAAAATTACTTCTTGTTCTGTGCAGTCAGATCTATTATGGTTTGCCCATTCAGTTTCTATAGACTTGCCCAGTCTCTTCACATAAATTGCATCTTCGCTCTTTTCGGCAGTGTGCTCCAATATGTCCATATTCCATACATAGATTACACTTTAGTCTATCACAAGCATTGTTTAAATGTGAAAGGGCCCCACACTTAAAGCAGGTTTTGGGCTGTCCTGGGTAAAAGCAATGCCCTCTGTCTCGGCCTAAAAAATAAAAGAGCTTGGTAAGTGTTCAGGCCCTTGCAGTCCTGTCCTCAATTTTACATGGAATCTCCAGCCTCCTGTCCATATATGTCCTTCATCTAAAATGAGCATTGGTTCTCCTAATATTTCACATTTGTTTTGCAGTCAATGCTTGATATCTTGTACATTAATATTCTCATCATGAAATAAGATTGTGATGTTTTTGATAGCAGGTTTTGTCAAGGGTATCACCCTAAATGGTAGCCACAATGCTGAGTACTTTACTTTTTCATATGTGGCCCAAAATCTATCAAGACCTGCTGGAATTTTAAAACTAACAGTGTACAGGGTATCTCCTGTTGCATGGATGAGCACATAGATTTCATTTGGAAAAAAACGTAGTGATTCTTTTATAAGTGTCTGTCCTACATAAATTCTGTCAGGTGTGTGTGGGAGGCCCCCCAAGATATTGCAGTCTTACTGCGTTTTCCCTCTGTACTGGCAAGGTATTTTGAAAAATCTGCCGTTTCCTTCTGAATTGAGCCCAAAGTTGTGAGGGTTTAGATTGTGTTGTTTTTTTCATTCAGGGTTGTTGCCTGTTCCATTGCATCTCCCCATGCTTGTTCTACAGGAAGGTCATTATCTTCCGAGCTGGAATCTGTCCCTTCCATAATAGGTGGGGGGGGGGGGCAGGATTAGGCCTCTGTTTTTCTGTACAAAAAGTGGCATCTTCTGAATGCAGTTCTAAGTCACATTCATTAACAGAACTATTTGTATTTCTTCTAACCTTCTGCTTTTCTTTATCTACTTGTTTAGTGTAATCCACATTTTTTGTGTGTGCTATCCATTCCCCTGTCTTATTCTGCTGCCAGCCTGCATTAGTAAGTGCTTTTTCCACTGTCCATGGTTTTCTTATCATAATCATTTCACTATCTTCTCATCTCCCTCTTCTTCAATTTCCACTGTCGGTTATGTTTGAACAGCCTTCCCCTGCTGCTGTATTCAGTGTGCATTGCGGCAAAGCTTCATGAACGAAAAGTACATTCATTTCTGGCCCTTGCTTTGTCTTTTTAAACACAGTGTCATGTTGTTCGGTAGGTAAGACAGTAGTTGTGTTACTTACAGTGGTTCGTTCATCCTGTGGTGAAAGCTGTGTTTGGTTTGTACCGTAAGCTCCCATGTTGGCGTTTCTATTTGCCATGTTGTCACTGGGTGTTTTCCGCTTGTCACGTAGGGCCTTTGATGCAGCTGCATCACTAGAATCAGCTGCTACCTCATGAGTCAACTCCTCAGCATTCTGTATCTCCTTGGTCTGGGATTTTAAGTCTGGTGCAACATTATGCCCATTTGTGTCCTCCTTGTCGTCAGCTGCAACCAAGTTTTGTAATAAAAAGCATTTTCTCTGGTCTGAGGTAAGATTCTTTACCAGGTCTTCTTCCATCAATAGAACTGGTATATTTTCATTTTCTCCAATTTCAGCTTCCATTGCTACTTGTTGTAGTTAATTTCCTACCAACATCTCCTGGGCTGGGTTGGACCTAGTGTCATAAGGACAGGGGAGGAGGCAATATCCCCAGCCACATCTGCACTTCTTCCTCCTCCTCCTGTGTCCGGCTCCAGACTGGGTCCCTCCATCCTGTCCACAGGAAGTAACAGCACCCCTGAAGGCTGAGTAGGGGAATTTCTTTTTATTCAAAACTTCAAAAGCAAAAAAAAAAATTTACAGAAATGTATTACAGCATACAAAACCATAAAGAAGTGTTTCAGCATATATAAAAGATAAGTTTAAATAAAGAAATCATAGCATTCAAAATCTGCCTCCCCCCCCGACATACACCAGAAGAGCAGTGAAAGTTTACAACAGAAAAGAAAAAGGAGAAAGTAAAAAAAATATATACAAAGTCGTGTTACTTCACACTAAATCATTCTGCAAAGAAAAAGTAACCACAAATAAGTATTACATCATACATAGATACCGCTAGACAATCTAACATACATATCATCCCAAACCTGTTTAACTAAGCTAACAACAGGTACTCCCCTACTAAAAAGAGCAGAGGAAGATCAGTGCAAATAAGCTTAGAGAATGCTAGAGTCCCAAAAATATATAATAAACCAAGTAAACAAGAGAATTAAGTAATGGGAACATCTGTGTCCGTAATCCATGGCAAGTTCCTCCATTTCTGAAATAAAATACGAGAAGTAAATAGTTTAGTTTCAAATTGATAAATGCTACGAAGGTCTACTGTAACCTTTTGTAAAAGTGCCGCATGAGAAAAAACCTTCTGTTGTAATGCAAAAAGACAACGACAGTTCCAAATATACCACTTAAAAGCGGCAAAAATAACATGCAAAGTACCTGTATCCCATTTAGCCCAATGCAAAGGATAAAATCCATAAATATTCTCATAAGATACAGTCAAAAAGGCAGGCTCATTCCAAATATCAGCAACATATGACCAAAATGATGCAGTACAAGAACAAGAAAAATATAAGTGATGCATAGTTTCTAGCTGCTGAGAACAACCTGGACAGGAATGATTACACTCTTCTAATTGCTTGTGATGTTGATTTCCTTTGACATTGAGCTTTTCATGATAACATAACCTTGTGATATCTCGGAATTTAGGAGAGATACGTGTCTCGACCAAAAGGAACTCTAATGCTGAGAGATATGGAGCAGGACATTTTGGAAAAGTGATTAATTTAGTAAAATGAGAATCTATCACTACTTGGTAGACTAATTTCTTTGACTTAGAAATGATCCCATCACCAGTAAGCCACTGTCTTAATTTAACAAAAACCTCATGAAGGTAGGATGCGGCCATTGGGTTAGCCTTTAAACATTGATTTGAACCAGCAGTCCAGTCCTGAAACCACAAACCTACAGATTGTCTAAAAAGACCTGTCCATAACTTAGGGACAAACTTTAATAAAGGGGTAAAATTAGTATAGAAAACTGACAATGATAAAACAAAAGGGGATTTACCGTATTGAGACCACCATTTGAAACTGGCAAATGCAAGATGTTTTGTTTAAGGGGATTAAGGCGACTACTCCACACAGCTTGGAAAAAAATGCTAAAGAGAAAAGCTTCTTGCTGTTTAGGTGGAGGAAAAATATTGCTCAGAAACAAAAAAAGGGATAATAAATACGTACGAATCATATAAATTCATTTAGTTTTGCTTAGTTGCCATTTGTTCCAATTTTGAACCATATTTTTACCCTTATCAAGCTGAATGTCCCAATTATACTGTAAATTGCTGGGGCAGGGGCTAAAAAAAAATCCATACAGGTTCCACAGAGAACCGTATACCAGAGATATAGTCATGGGTCAGAAGGGCAACCCCTAATTCATGGCCAACACACTTTAGCTTATTTAAGGAAGTGCCAGAAAGAGACTCAAAAGAGTAACATAAAGAAACAGCTCTCTGAACAGAGGAAACTGTAGAGGTACAGATACAAATATCATCCGCATAAGCTAAAGTAGAAAGAGGAAGGAAAACACCAGGGACAGTGATGGGAGGAATCATAAGATTTAAATGGCATAATAAAGGGTCAATGCTAAATACATGCAGTAAAGGACTGATAGGGCAACCCTGTTTCACCCCTCAATGTAAAGGGAGGAGTGGTCCAAGGCGTCCGTTAACCAAAGGAGAAACTGTAGCATGTCTATAGATCTTTTGTAACCATGAAATAAAATATATAAATAATCATGATTCACCAAATCAAATGCACCCTTTTGATCCAGGGACAAAATACATTTTGAATGGTCCATAGTTTGTGATCTATCAAAAATGTCTCTTAAGAATAATAGTTGGTCAGTAATTGTGCGTCCCGGAACAGCACAAGATTGCGCTGGAGAAATTAAAAACTGGGCTACTGTCAAAAGACGTGTATTAAGTATTTTCATAAGTACTTTCAAGTTCACATTAAGGAGACTAATCGGCCTCCAATTGGAAAGTTCCGTTTTGTCCCCTTTTTTATGTAGAAAAATAAGAATTCCTCCCACCATGTCTAAAGGAAAGTCCAAAAATGATAACAAAGAATTGAAAACATCTGAAAGTTCTTGAGAGAAGTCCACACCCATCAGCTTATAAAGCTCTGATGTCAGGTCATCCCTCCCAGGAGCCTTACATGACTTCAGTGAAGTAATTGCACTTGTCACCTCCTGTGGAGAAATAGGATCAACCAAATATTGGAGAGTAGAAGAAGGACAATTGGGGACTGTAACTTGTTGCAAAAAATCGTTTGCAGCATTTATATCAATGGAAAGTGCCTGAAAGAGAGACTGGGTGTAATGAGATACTTCTAACATCATGTCAGAGTGGGAAGTCTTCAATAAACCATCCTGCTCCTTTATGCCCTCAAAAACCTTCTTTCTCACCCTGTCTGTACAGCTAAGGAAGGGACATAGTGTAGCGAAGGTGCCCCGTGTACCATATTGTTGTTGGAATTTCAGGATATGTGATTGAGCCATATGTAAAGGTGCCATTTTATCCTTCAATAATTTGATCTGAGTGGAAAAATCATGTTTGGTTGTTTGTGCCAAGGACATCACTCTTTGTAATTGTTGCCTATTTTGTAGATAAGAGAAATAAACCTGCTCTCGGGAGGTCCTCCCCACCAATTTCAAAAGTTTGACCAGATCTTGTTTTGTGTCAAGTCACCAATATAAAGGGTCATCATACATGACATAAAGAGATTTTCTGGCTAAAAAGAAATAACATAATTGCTGCAGGATATCCTGGTGGGTCAAAAGATCAGAATTAAATCGCCAAATGTCCCTTCCCATTATCAAAGCGAGGTCCGGGCCAACAGTAATCCTCAACGCACAGTGGTCAGAAAATTCAACTGGAATAAGTGAAAGTTAATTTATGGGTAGTAATTTGTTAAGAAAGAAAAAATCTATCCTGGTGGCCAATGTACCCTTATAAAAGGTGGGAATCAGTTTCTCATGAAGCCTAGCATATGCATCACTTAAATTAGCTGTTTGCACAACAGTTGTTAAGCAGGACATATCACAAAACAGTTTTTTAGTGGTAGTACCCCTACCCCGATCTTTATATGTCAAACCACAGTTAAAATCACCACACCAAACAATGTGGTGTGGGGTGTGATGGAAAGGCTGTATAGCATGAAATAACTCTACCCTAGCAGCCTTCGTCTGAGGGGCATAAATATTGAGTAAATGAAAACAAACTCCCTGAAATAAAACTCCAGTATCAAAGCACGTCCTGGAACTAAATTTATGAGCTTCAAAACAGCAACTGCAGTATCATGAAATAAAATAGCCACCCCAGTATAGGGTTCTAAACCCACAGACCAGTAGGATACACCAGAATGCCACCATTTTGCAGCATAAGAGAGCTCTGCCATGGTGTGTAACCATGTGTCTTGCAGAAAAAAAATTACACTCACTAGATTTCAAAAATGAAAAAATAGCAGCCTGTCTCATCTTATTCTTGATGCTATTCACATTAAGTGAACAGAACATTAATGATGGAGCCATACCAAAAGTTCAAAGAAAACAAGCCCTCAGGGAGGCTTACATCTATACTTTTTTCCTTTCTTTTGTCCTGGGGTAGTCAACTTGGGCCGAAAGGGCTGTTCTTCTTCAGGCTCCATATCTGACTGTCATCCTGGGATTTCTACCCCCGATTGGGAGGATTCAGACTCAGCATCTGAAACATCCTGGGCAAGCAAAAGAGCATGGAATCTATTAGTGGTAGGAGTCCTGGAAAGTTTTGGGACTTGAGAAGCAGGTTGGGGGCTGTATGACCATCTTTTGGTTTCTCGGAACTGAAAGGGTAACTCCTGAGGGGGTTCGGAGGGCATAGATACAGTATCTGGCAAAGGTTCCAAAGGAGGGAGGGGAGGTATGGCCTGGGAAAGCTCAGTAACTACCTCTCCTTTATCCAGGATGGTCTCAGGTCTGAAAGGGGGGTAGGAAAAGGCACTGAAGGAACAGGATCAACTGATAGGGAGTGGGGAAAGGAATTAGATTGAGGCAAGTCAGGTCTTGAAGATTGGGATCTCTGTGCAATAGCCACCATTAATCTTTGCTCCTCAGAATCATGAGGGTCCGGTTGCCTATGTGCTGCTGCAGGACAGGTAGCATAGGAGTGACCAAGTACTCCACACAAAGCACAAACAACTGTATTTTTACATTGTGCATTAGTATGGCCAAAGGAATTACAGAGTGTACAACGTAGTTGGTCACAAACACTGCTAATGTGGCCTGGTTTGCCACATCTATAACACGTCTTAGGCTGCCTAGTATAAAAGAACACTCCCCTGTCCCTATCCAAGAATACACAATTAGGGAGATGTTGTAACCCATCTTCAGAGGAGCGTAGGATCACCCTGATTTTCCAACCCCCAGTCCAAATATCCTCTGTGTCAAAAATCGCTTCCGGATGTCCCAATACCGTACAACATCATTTTAACTAGAAAATGAGGTCAGTGACACTCACTCCCTCAGTATGAAGGAGGACTGTAACAGTCTTATGAGCCGGCTTAGTCAAAGGTATTATTTCAAAAGGTGACCATACAGGAGTATGTTTAACCTTATGATAAGCATCCCAAAATTTATCTAATCCACTGCTTAATTTAAAACTGATATCAAATATCTTTTCACCCGAAACATGAATCAATGCATACATTTCGGTGGAGGAAAAATGCAAGCATTCTTTCAGTAAACATCTGGCAACAAATATATGATCAGGAAAGACTTCCATACCCCCCTTATAGATAAATCTAACAGCATTATGCTGTTTAGCAGAAAAAGTAGGAGTCCTAAAAAAAGAAGCATAAGTACGAGAAGTGTTACGTGGAATATCTTGAGATGGGCCTGGTGGTGGGCCTTCAAGATCATCTGTAGGAAGGTGTGTGTCTAAATGTTCCATAGAAGAAGAAGGTGAGATCCTAGAAGAGGAGGAGGAGTCATCATTGGCTGGTTTGGGGATGTCTGAGATAGCAGTGTCCAACCTAAGGATGGGATTCTGGGTCAATAATAGGTCTGAAGGTAATGCAAGTGGAGAATCGTGAAGCACAACCTTTTCTTGTACAGCTAAATCATTGCACACCCTTTTAGAAGATGCAGGAGATGAAACATTTGTGAAAATAGTGGAAGCGAGATGTGGGGGAAACTAACAGATTCTCCTTGTCCATTCTGACCCCGGTATCTTTATGGGAGTAAACCCAGAGATCCAGCATCCAGAGTCAGGAAGTTGTGCCCATCCAGCAGATTTGAAGGCTGAATCTATGGACCAAGAGGCATCTGCCTCTTCAACCTGGTCCTCCCAAGAAGAAGTCTGTTTCTGAGAAGGTTTTAAAGCGCTTTTCATAACATGCTTTTCAGTAGTTGCAGCAAAAGAAAAACCTGTAGCTTTATCTTGAGTAGAAAAGTTGGTAGCAAAGACAGTACTCACATTTGGAGATGAAATATGCTTGTCAGGAGGCGGTGGAGTAGGACCTGCAGCCATAGTAACCAGAGAGTTAGTGGGAACCACTGAAGACGTGGCAGCCTCAGTTTCGCAGGACAACACAGCCACCGCCAAAGCTGCTGAGATATTTTCTTTCGTCTTAGAAAACTTCGCTTCATCAGAAGCTAATAGAAGTCGGAAAGCCTCCGGGTCCTTTTCTGCAATATCCATAGGTTGGGCCGTTTTGTTCTGGATTAAATCTGTAGTTTGCAAATCTCTAACTTTTCCAGGTACAGTAACAGGAAAAAACACTACAGCTTCTGCCCGTTTGTTAAGCTTAAGATCTCCAGCATCAGTCAAAGCCTCCATATCTGCAGGGGCTTCAAAGAAAATATCTGGTTCCAAAATATCTGTCTCAAGGGGAGAAGACAACTCCTCAGCCTGCAGCACAACCTGCTGCATCGCAGCTTGCACACCAACTGAGCCAGCCATTCTGACAGTCAGAGGTTCCCCCTACAGACCAGTAGGGGAATTTCCCCAGTGTCCTGGCCAAATTTCCCCCATTCACTAAAAATACCACAAACAGCTTAATCTGGTGCAAGGCCAGCTGGCATTCATCTTTATCCCCCTCCACTGGGTCATGCTTGAAAATAGACAGAATTTGTCTAGTGCACTTACCCGGTCAACAAAAACTAAATAAAATAAACAACCCCTTTCTTCTCCCATCTCAGTTTTCTACGTTTCAGACAACAATTCACTTTTTAACATTATAAGTATAATGATGTAGTTATGTATTAAAATAATTATGTAATTTTTTTGTATGTTGGTATGTTGCACTTTAATTAACATTGCATCAAGAACATGGGACAGGGCATAGTTTGTAATTTGCCTGCCAGGATCACATGATTAGCAAATTTCTGTATAAAACTGATCAAGCAGTATATGGCAGGCTAGCCTTGAAAAAGTATATTTCAAACATGAAATATTGTTTGTTGGTTATAGGTCTGTTGCTGTTCAGCTATTTTTATCTGCTTACTAATGTTCTCATTTATACAAGAAGATTAAATACTGTGCTTGCTGTTCAGACTGTGTAGATGTTCCACTTGTATGTACTTTACTATACCCATCACTTGTAACCCCGGGGCAGAGCCAAACCTCGTCAAATTGAGGAGGAAAAGGGAGGAATCAGGGGGAAAAGGGGAAGACCCCTAAACTCAAAATGAACACTGTGACTGGATTGATATAAACAAGGGAATAGTAGCAGTCAATTTAAATTATAGAACAATCAAGTCTGACATCCCCTTTGGTCTCCTGTTGCTAAAGCAGATCTTAAAACTTATGTTAATCTGAGTCAGTCAAGTGACGCTGATTGTGGCCTTACCCTCTACTGTATCTGAGGTCTCGGCTTTCTGGTTATGTTTCAGAAATGAGATGAGGTCTGCAAACAGTGCCTGCAGTGTGTCACCATCTACACAAGGTCTGTCCTTCAGCTTGCCTGCTCTGTCCAATGCCAATCTCGGCAGGAGTGCTTCAAGCTCCTTACTTCCAGCTTCAGGGCACTGGATATCCATTTTCTTCAGAAAGGGCACTTCCATTTTCTTCAGAAAAGGAACTACCTTGAGAAGAGAGTCATACACCATTGCTTCCTTTTCATTGAAGACCTTGAGTTTAGCTGGAAACAGTGATTGGCTCTTAATATCTTTCTTCTCCTGCAGCTCCTTTATGACTCATTGAACCACCTGACATTTTGCCTGGAGCACCAATGAAAAATCCGTGTTGAAGAAGATAGCAGTTGCCTCCAAGCTGGCCACCTTTGTTTGCCAGGCAGTCCAGAGGATGAATTATTTTGACTGGTAATGCAGCATCTGTATTATGAATGATCTTGCTCTAGCATCAGGGTTTGTTGGTTTACGTCTGAGGACATGGCAAGGTCTCTAAATTGTTAGTGGCAAGTCCACTGGTAATTATAGTGCCTTTTGTAGAACCGCCATGATACAGGTCTGGATGGTCATAAAGCCATCTTCTAATCCTTACTTTTAGCCATGGATTCTCATATTGTTCCTCCTGCTCCTTTTTCAGTATCTTCAAGTCCTGACCTGGAGCTCTCTTTCTTGCCAGAGCAGGAACAGAAGAATCAAGTTGTGAGCACATACAGTGTCTGTCAGCGCTCTGACCTACTGGGCTGTGGCTGCAAGTTTTTTGTCTAGCAGCTGCAAGTCTGTGCTTAGATATGCAAAGGCAGATTCTACTTTATTTAAGTTTTTAAACATTTTCTGGATTGCTGCCTAGGATAGGGGAAAGCAGCATGTCATCATCTTCCACCTCTCTTTCCATGGATGATCTAGACAATGGGTAGTAGTGCCTTGGTGAGTAGCACCTCACACTCTCATCTTCCCCAGTATCCTCTCACATCAAGGCCTTTAAATGCACTGCTGAAGTACTATTCACTTCCTGATATTGGGACGACATGGCAAACACTTTCCACCATCTTTATTTTTTAGATTTTAGTGTTGTCAGGTTTTAATACTTTAAACTGGCTTGTAGGTCTGGAGCCCAAGAATCAGTTACTGACCAAGTTGGTGAAATCACTGGAAGATCCATTTTATCTGCTTATTCAGTTTTAATATTGTATTTTTCTTAAGCCATTTTTTAATACATATTTTTTTTTACACTCCTACCTCTGCCATTGCCTCAGATCTCCACTAGCAGCCTTACAGCTCCATAAACCACCTACCCCTGACCAGCTTTCCCCATGCCCCTTTCCCCATATGGCAGGGCCTGTGGTGACAGTCATTAACTGTACCCTTCCAGAGCAGTATCCACATTGTCAGAGTTGGAAAGTAGTGTGAGGCCCAAAAGTACAGTACCCAAGGCTCTCAGCAATTTCATCATGTGTATTCTCTCTCCCTTTTCTCCCCAAGTGGGGATGTTGGCAGTGAGACCCCAAATACACATATGCACTGGTGTGCTTATGCGGGGCAAGTTGCTCCCTTCAGTACTACATACTTGCAAGCTTTGTATTGCACCCCTGGGGAAATGGGGAATATGACAGAGGGGGCAATCAACCTCCCTCCCTCCCTCTCTGACTAGTAGCCTCTAAGTGGACACCTCCTAAGTCTTCTGCAAGAACATACCATGAAGCCAGGTCACTACCATGGTAAGCCCCCACCCCACCCCACCTCCAGCTGCTGCACTATCAGGCCAATTTAACATACTTGTTTTATGTTGCAATAATGGAACTGTAACTTAAAATATCACAACACTGCAGTCTGCCCTGCTGAAACATAGAAGAAGAATCAGCATTTATATACCACTTTCATACACACTGTCTCCCAAAATGCTTTACAACCAGTGCTAGACAGGTAGTGAAGTGACTGAATATATATATATATATATATATATATAGTAGTCATTTCACACATCAACACCCACACACAACCTTGGACAATTGCATGAACACAGACCTTTTTGCAGGCAGAAAAACACTTGGAGACCATCAAGTCTGCACTGTTCTTTCTAGACCTACTACAGAATATTGCTCTGTGGTCTCAGACTAAGCCCTGTCTGTCGTGATCTTCTTATCCAACCCCCCCTTCCGTTCCCACAGTTGCCATGCTCCTCTACCAGTCCCACCCACTTTAAATGCCTGAACAGTCTTGGATATTACCAGTTTGCTTGTCAGTCTATTCCAGTTGCCCCCAACCTTTCTGTTAATTTGTACTTTTCTTAAGTCCTTCTTAAATTTACCCCCCACCCACCAGTTTGTACAATGTCCCCTGATGCCTGACCACTCACTTCATCCAAACAGTGCTGACTACTCCATTTTACTTGCCCAATGGAGATATCCATAGGCTTCTATCATATAGCCACTCTTCTGTCTTGCCTCCAGTGAATATGTTCAGGCTGCCTAACTGCTCTTCATGCGACTTTCTCTGCATACCCATACCATTTTAGTGGCACCTGTGATGGGGTTGAATAAGGCCCTGTCCCATTAGTTACACAGAAGGAGTTAAACACAAGGATCTGCTCTATCTTCTCCTTTTCTGTCTCTTGTCTGTTTCTGCAAATCAAATTTTCTTATGAGACCTACTGTAGGAACCAATCACTCTGACAGTCTCGCGATTCTCCACCTTCCACTAGCTCTCTGCTTTCACTTACTGTTTCTTGCTGTTCCTACCTTTTCATTCCTCTTGCGTATCTGTGGCTATAAAAGTATATATGAATTTGTATGTGAAACTGGGATCCCTTTGTTTGCCAATATATAGTATATAGTTATATTGTAGAAATGATTGCAAAAAGCTATTTGGAACTTATGGGTTAACCTTGAAATGCAGTTTGATCTACACAAACTTTTGCAGAGTTGTCAACAGGAAATTAGTTTTAAGACACCGTGTTCTATTTTATTGCACCTGCAAAGAAATTGACAAAGCTCTGATACATTTTGTGAGAAACAGGAAAGGGTATTATACATAAAGAGCAGCAATCTTTTATCAGATAGACTTACTGAAATTTAGAATTAGAGATACCCTCAGAGAAAGGACTTTGTTCTGTTTGAACTGCCTATGTTAAAAAAAAACATTCTGCATAATTTTATGTTTAATTTTTATTCTATTGTTATTGAGAATAATAAAATGCTACTGTGAATTGTATAACTGTTCCTGGTTTTACTACGCTTCCTGATCTATGCCTCAATGATAGATGGTGTCAGTCCAAGTAGGATTTGCATCGTGCAAGCTCTAATCCAGGAGTTTTGTGCGTGGGTACTAGACCTAGTATGATGAAAGCATAGAAGAAAGGTATAGATCCTGCAACAGCAAGCCCAGGAGTGATTACCAGAAGAATGGCAACCAAACTAGCAGAGACAAAAGTCCAGACTGGGACTATAGAGCCAGAACCAGTGATGGGAAAAACAACAGGCAGGGACAGAACCTGAAGGCCTGTCTGCCATCTTTAAATTGTGGGCTATACAACAAAAAGAGACAGAAAAGCAGAGATAAGAACAGATCCAGTGACAGGAGCAGCAGATGAAAGAAGAGATGCAGTGACAGAAGCAGAAGAGAAGAAACAAGATGCAGTGATGGCTGGATGCCGCTCAGGCTATCAAGACTGGAGTATGGGGCACAGGTCCAGCAGAGCAACAGTACGCAAACAAGACATTAAATTTGCAATGTTGTGTCCCTCAGATGATATCAAAGCATACCTGACAACTTTTGAAAGGGTTGCCACAACCTGTCAGTGGCAAAGCAGCAATAGGCAGTCAGGCTGGTGCGTTACCTGACAGGTAAAGCCCAACTTGCCTACAGCAATATGGACACTGCAGAGTCAGAAAACTATGACCTCGTGAAAAGAGAAATCCTGAAGAGATTTAACATCTAAGGAGAGACCTACAGGCAAAGATTCTGGTCCCCGAAGTACCACTCAGTCGACAATCCACAAGAAGCCAATGTATATAGTTACTGCATATTGTGGAAATGATTGGCAAAAGCTATTTGGAACTCAGGGGGTTAACCATGAGATGCAGTTTGATCACCACAAACTTTTGCAGAGTTGCCTACAGGAAATTAGTTTTAGTATACCATGTTCTATTTTATTGCACCTGCAAAGAAATTGGCAAAGCTTTGATACATTTTGTGAGACACAGGAAAGGACATTGGGCCCCATTTTCAAAGCCGGCCGGCTGCATGTGCTAACAGGTGTGCCGTGAGAAAAAATAGGGCTGGCCAGCTCTTAAGTCATATTTAAACAGATAGCACTATCTGAACTGACTGTGCTATCTGTTTGAATATTGGACCCTGGTAGCGTGGCCCACAGCAAGCGGTCACCATGTTTGGTGCAATGATATCAGAGGGCGAGACTGAAAACTGCCCATAGGGGTAAAGTGTGGTGTACACTGGTGAGCACTGTGGCCCCCACAGAAACATAGAAACATAGAATCTGATGGCAGATAAGGACCGCTTGGCCCACCTAGTCTGCCCATTTCCTTACCTAATGGATAAGGTGCAGATCCTAATTAACCAACAGCTTACTTCCTCCTACCCCTTACTAGAATTGCTTTATGTATGTCCCATGCATTCTTGAATTCCCCCACTGTTTTTGACTCTATGACCTCCTCATGAAGACTGTTCCATGCATCTACAACCCTCTCTGTGAAGAAACACTTCCTCACATTACCTCTGAGCCGTCCCCCCTCTGTCTTCAAATTGTGCCCCCTTGTTCTTGCACATCTCTTTTTCTGAAAGATGCTATCCTCTTGGACATTTTATTGATTCCCTTGAGGTTTTTGAAAGTTTCTAATATGTCCCCCCCCCCCATTCCTCTAGGCTATACATCTTAAGCTCCTTTAGTCTTTCTTCATATGTCTTCTGGTGCAGACCATGCACCATTCTGGGTGATATTCAGCTCAAACATGCAGATGAGTCCATTGGAGATGCATGGTGCTAAAGGACCATTTGCATTCCCATTATGGGGTCATCAGCATGTGTGCACCAGGTCAGAGTGTTCAGAGCCAGGTCCTCCCCCCCAAGTTCCAATCCCTGTCCCTATATAAATATACAGAACATTGGTGATGCAGCAGTTCCTCCCTATCCCTGATCCCTTCCTTGGTTAATAAGTTTAATTCCTGGTGGTCCACTGGTCCCTCCCTATCCCCAATCCCTTCCCTGGTGAATAATTTTTAATCCATGGTGGTCCCTTCCCTGTTCCCTGATCACGGTCCCAACCCCAATAAGTAAATTTCCTGGTAGTCTAGTGGCTCCCTACTCTCCCACCCTGGCAGATAGTGACCCTTCACCCCTCTCCCTCCCAATCTGACCCGTGCCTGCGACTGGCACAGCCCTCCCACATCGCCATGGCCAGCCACCAACTGAACCGACAGTGAGCATGTACAGTACATAGTACATGCTCATTGGTTAGTCTAGCAAAAAAGGACACCAGCAGGCAGCCACAAAGATTGGTCTTTGCAACAAAATATAATTATAAATTTCAGTAAATAAAAAGAATTATAAACAAACATTGGTATCTTGTTAGCTTAGACAATGAGTGATCTATTGTTTTACAACAAAGACTTGTTACAGCAGCCAAAAAATGTCCAGCACTCAAAGATAAAACAGTAAAATCACAGTCTAAAACCTCTGAGAGGAAAGGTGCACAGCTACTTTTGGGACCATTACAACTTGGGATGGTGCCCTGTTACAGGTGCTTGGTCTGTGGCCACACTAATAAGAAAAGCACCTTTGAGCACCCACATACTGGACAGAAGTTCAAAATAAAAGAATGTATAACATGCAACACTCAGGGTGTTATTTACATCCTGCCATGTCCATACGACAAAATGTTTATAGGGCAAACTACCAGAAACTTAAAAAGAAGGACCCAAGAACATGAAGGGGACATTCGCAGACATGACATAGCCTCACCAGCAGCTCTACACTTTCATGAAGCTGATCATTACAGGCACAGCATTAAGATTTGGGGGGCTCGAAGTAGTTCATCCACCAGAAGGGGGGAAGGATTGATTACTAAAAACTACTGGATAAACTTGAAATGAAGTAGATGTTCAACATGAAAGTGCTGGATAAAAGTATTGGAATGAATTCTGATATCAATTGTCCAGCTCGCTGGTGATATGGTGTGGTGGGAGGGAGAGAGGGAGGAAGGGCACTGAATAGAAATGTGATACACTTATACATAAGTATATACTGTATGTACAATGTGCAGGAATTATGTCTCCACAGGAATTGTTTGAGCAAAGAAAAAATGTTTATAGTCCCCTAAAATGACTTAACAAGAGACACCTATTTTATAAACAAGTTAAAACACACTAGACTTGGTTGTAATGATAAATCAGAGGATACATTTAAACAGTCGAACTATTTTTGTAAAAGGAATTGCAAGTGCTAATATCAGGTTAAATGTGAAAACACGACACAACTATACCAGTGAAGGAGCACTGCTCAACAGTATCATGGAAGCACTGCTCTATATTAAATGCCAACAGTATTTCTTAATCTTAGGATGTCAGAAGATTTAGAACATATAGAATTTTAGAACATGTATGCACATCAGTGGCACAGCAAGGGTTAAACAAAAGACTAAAAAAGCTGTGAATGAGCTGTGGCGACATTGTTCCTAATGTAAAGAAAGCGATGTACATGGGAGTGACTGTGTAACTGTATGAAAATATTGTAAGAAAATACAGCTGCTGCTGCAGCAGAACCTTAAAGGATCTCATTGCTGTCTCGCTTTGAAGCCCCCCCATACTTTGATTTACAAACTGAAGTCCAAGTTGATAATATCAACAAATAATTGTGAAGAACCCTAACATCCGATGATCAGTCACGGCTCTTGCGGAGAAAAAAAAAAAGATTCATTAAAGGGACTGTCAAAAAGATAGTTTATAAATGAAGTATAAGATAAAATAGCCACATAAGGACGTTGTTGCTTTAAACAGCCATGCAGTCAGGTACACCTGTTGACAGTTACTCAGCAACAGTATTCTAAAGTAATGAGCATGTGCAAAGTCACATGACAAAGTGAAACAGTAAACAGACCCTGGAAGGAAGGGCAGGTGAAGCACACTTCTAATGGCAGCAGAAAGCCAAGCTGGTATCACAGAAAGACACCACTGAGATTACAGTTCACCATCGTACCTCTCAAACTCTTGCCTCACAAATCAGGGACAAGGCTCAAAAAAATCAGGGACAAAGACCCAAAATCAGGGACACATCTTAAAATTGGTACTATTCACTTAGCAAGCTGATAGAATAAGGGGATTTGTGTTAAGATGCAATTTCTGAAGAAAAACAAGTCTGTAACTTTAATGTTTGACAATATTTTGTGATTCTAATCCAAACTGTTCTGTCACAAAAACACAAATTGTACGAGGGACAGAGGAAAATTTGAGGCCAAATCAGGGACAGTTGTGAGATATGTTCACCATGAAAAGGGCACAGCACCACCTCTGCGCTAGTCTCTGTCACTTCTGGGATAAGGGCTGCTGTGGACCAGGGCAGACTCTCTGGGGCCATCTTTATTGATCTCTCTAAAGCCTTTGACCTTGTTGACCATGCCTTGCTATGCTCTCAACTTGGGTCTTTGGGCTTATCCCCTCTGGCCCTGAGTTGGTTCTCCAACTACCTTCATGGAAGGCAGCAACTGACCAAATATAGTAAGGTGCTCTCAGACGCCACCCCTGTGTCCTCAGGGGTCCCCCAGTGGTCAGTCCTTGGGCCCCTGCTTTTTTCCATCTTCATCAATGACCTTCCCTCCTCAGCAGCCTCCTGCAGGACTGTCCTGTATGCTGATGACCTTGTTATCCTCACTCATTCAAAGGATATTGGGGTCATTAACCACCAACTGAGTGAGGGTTTCAGGAGTGTCCATTCCTGGATGTCATCCCATAAGCTGGTCCTAAATCTTAAAAAGACCCAGGCCATGCTGTTTGGTTCTCTGGCCAAGTTAAAGGGCTCCTCTGTTCCTATGTGCATCTCGGGTTTTGATGGCACTCCTGTTCTCACCACCAATTCCGTCAAATACCTTGGGGTGACACTTGACCCGCAGCTCAATCTTGGTCAGCATATCCAAAATGCGTATAGAGCTGTTAACTGAAAATTGGGTCTGGCTTACAGGGCAAAGAATAATCTTACTCCAGCTGCTCGCCTAGCACTGTCTAGAGGGGTGTTTCTACCATCCCGCTGTTATGGGCTCCTTTTGTTTGCCAATACCTGTAAGACCCACCTCTCTAGATGGACCGTTGCCTATAATAACATCTGCCGTTTTGCTCTTGGAGTCCCTCATCTCACTCACCACTGTGATCTGTACAGTAAGCTCAACTGGCTCTTCCCACCAAACTATTTGAATTTTGCTGTGGTCAGTTTCACAGGTAAGGTACTGGGTACTGGCACCCCCCTGGACTGGCGGAGCTCCTTGTGCCAGCAGCCCCTGCTACCTACCTACCCCCTTAGGTGACTGGGCCCTGCTATCCTTAAGGTCCCTCCTACTCGTACCAAAATGGGGGACAGGAACTTTGCGTCATGTGCCCCTAGACTGTGGAAATCCTTTCCTGTCCAGGTCTGGACCTCCCCCAGTCGGGCCTACGCACCTCCCTGTGGAACCACTTGAAGCTCTCGTCAGTATGTGACTGTTTTAACCCTCCCTGATTAGCCTGGTCCTCTGCACAGTATACTTGAGTGTATTCATTCCATGTATCTTGCAAATGTGTAAATTTTGTATATATCTGTATATATGTTGCTGGTGACGTTGTGTCAGTGACACTGTACCTTAGCATATTGACTATGATTGCTGTCGTGACCTGAGATATCTTACTATGTATGTTATGCTTCTCCTGACATCTGTGTATCTGCCCTACTTGCTTCAAATTGTACTCTGTATGTTCTTTGATTTCCTGTACTCTCCCGGGTCATACCTGAAAATAGGCATGTGTTTGTCTAGTGTACTTAACTGGTTAACAAAAGCTAAATAAATAAATAAGGAGGCAATGCAAATAAGTTGGTTTAACCTTCAACAAAGAATGCAAAGCTTAATGAAGATGTATGAACTATAAAGCAAAAAAGCAATGTTCAGTGCAAAGTTATGGCATTTTGTGTTTTCAGGGTACCATATTAAAAGGACACTGTCAATCTGTTTTTCATCATATTATTCCTAGTTAAAAACCTACATTTTATGATTGCTTACCTTCTCTAAAATTCATTAATGTTGCTGTTTGGTTTGTCTGTCTCCTTGTTTAGTAGAACTGAAATGCATGGTATTGTATATTTATAAACAACTTTGTTTTGTTTCAAATCCTGAATCTGTTCTTCTTGAATACTTCTAAATATTAGAAGCACCCCCAAAACAGTGCAGTCACTCATGAGGCAGTAGCCACTTAAACCCACTGCATCATGAGTGGCTAGACTGTGTTGGAGGTGTTCCCGAGTCCAGGAAAGATGCAGTGAGAGTTGATCAAGGAATGTAAACAAACCTGTTTTTATGTGGTAACACCAATATGATGGGCAGTCTGTTTTTCACTTTTTAAAAGAAAAAAAGAATCAGAATCAAACTACTAGCTACCTCAGCAGTCTTTAAAGAATGTTAGCAATCATAAAATTTGTTTTTTAAATGAGGATCACTTTGAGGCCTAAGGGGGTTGACGTTGTCACTTTAACATTGGAAGGAAAACGGAAATAAATACTCAATATGTTATTGGTTGAAAAAAATATACAGAAGGTATGAAGTCCACAAAAATGTAATGGGAAAAACAAACTAAAATAATGTTAAAGGAATATACCGAGTGGCTTATAGTGATTCTGCACAAAGATGGAATGATTTAACTGATTAAGAACCACTAAGATTTTTGTATGTTTTTTTTTTTTTTATGGTCACAGTTAAATATCAAAGTTCACAAAAGTCTCAGTGGATACCAAGGAATATTAATAAGTATAAAGTGATAGCTTGGTAAATATTTACTAGTTGAACTGGTATATGAAATTAAGTATATATCCAATAAGGCTTAAAAATGTAAGCAATAAATTGCATGTATTAATTTACAGATTAAAAAAAAACCTTTGAAATAGCTCACTATTTATGAGCGAAATTTCAGGGTGAATAAAAGAATGAGTATTTTAAATGAAACTGAAGTAGTGACTTCGTTTGTGATATGAACTGCAATACTCACACATAACTTCATGTTTTGAAATTAAAAATTATTCACCGGGGAAGGAATCGGGGCTAGGAAGGGACCACTACACCACCAGGGAGTATGAAAGATGTACCGGAGAAGGGATTGGGGTGGGGGGAGATGCTAATTGCCAGGGTACCTAGCCCTTGATAGTGCGCAGATGGGTCTGCGCACTGATAAGGGTTGTGTTTTTTTTTTTTTCCAATTGTTTAACCAGAAGTAGCACACTAAGCTGAAAGTTTGTTTACAGGTGCGACCTGGGAGCACAGGAAAGTTAAGTGACTTGCTCAGGGTCACACAGTAAGCAAGTGGGGGCTGTGGGATTCAAACCCAGGTCTCCAGATTTGCAGCTCAGAGCCTTAAACCACTGCACTATACTGCCTCCCAATTTAAAAAGCATTAAAGTGCGCTGCTGCTGGTGGCTATTTAGCACTTCTGAAAATATTCAGTATTGTGTTGCACTGCATATGCATGATGGGACCCTTATTTGCATAGGTGTAGCATAATATTGTGTGTGATGGTGCTCTTGGGGGTGCATTGTGCATATCTGCCCTTTGAATATGTGCACGCACCTGACAGCTAGCGCTCTTCCAGGTTAGTGCAGCACAAACCTGGTTTGTGCCATGCTAACCTTTTAAAAATGAGACCCATTATATATAAAGAGCTGCAATCTTTTGTTAGACTGACTGAAATTTAAAATTAGAGATACCTTCAGAGGAAGGACTTTGCTCTGTTTGAACTGCCTATGTAAAAAAAATGCTATACATAATGCTCCCCCATTTGTTGTGTGCCGAAGGGGGTGCCCAATCCTCCTCAGCTCTAGTCCCCCTCCCTTCCGTATGTGCCAATGGAGGTGCCCAATCCTCCATTGGCTAGCCCCCCAAACACTCAGGTGGCATGCTGGGAGCCCACCCCAGCGTGCCAAATGCCCCTGTATAAAAAAAAATCCTGTGAATTTTTTTTTTACCTTGTGAAAGAAGGAAATGGTCCCTTGCAGTCTGTCCTGCTCCCTCCCCAACCCACGGCCACCCTCTGCGCACCCCACCTCCCCACATGCCCCCTCACTCCATACTTACCTCCAGAGTCTGGTGCGATCATCTTCAGTGGACTGGGAACATGTCTGCGCTTTTCAAAGCCGACCGCGAACTGAAGAAATGTCGATAAGCTGTATAATGGCACAAATAAGGTTTTTTCAACTTTGGGGCATATCTCTGGCATTTTTTGAAAATTTTGCACCAAATTTTCAACATGGGGTTATTGGGCCTCCTCCTCATTAATTCAGTCACTGTCATGGTGTTATTCAGTCCTAAAAGGTGATTTTGTGGTCACTGCATTGAATCACCTTTTGGGACTGATTAATGAAATGACAGTGCCACTGTTCATGAGATGGGCTCTTAAAAAGCCTATGTTGCAAATTTGGTGAAAAAAATCCAAAAAATTACTGTTTTACAAGCGTGCATTGCAAAGTTTCCGTGCACGCTCGTAACTTCGTGAATTTGTAATAGTTTCACTCCAGATTTTCAGCATTGGCATTTTTCCACACCTCATGAACAGTACAGCTGTCATTTTACATATCCTGGCTGCAAAGTGTTTTCACATTTCCGGTGCAGAATAGCACGGTCGCTGTGTGAAATCAGTTTTCAGGACAGATTGAGAAAATGACAGTGACACTGTTCATGAGCAGATGCATATGTTGAAAATTTGGTGATGAAAGTCCATAAAATGACTGTGTTACAAGCATGTATTGCGCAGTTTCCACGCACACTTGTAATTTCACAAATTTGCAATATTTTCATGCCAGATTTTCAACACTGCCATTTTTTCACACCTACTTATGAACAGTACAGCTGTCATTTTTCACAGCCTGCCCAAAATGTGTTTTTGAACCTGTGGCGCACAATGGCGTGGTGGCTGTGGGAAATCAACTTTTGGACAGATTAACAAAATCACATTGCCACTGTTCATAAGGGGAGGTCCCAAATGCCTATGTTGAAAATGTGCCTCTTCGGGGGGTGAGGTTGGCGTCAGTTCAATACTTCACTGCCATTCCTATTATGCATCTCTAACTCCTGCACTACCAATACCAATGCCAGTGAGACAACATTCAGCACTGACAAATGCTCGTTACTCTTTGATACACTTATTTCCATACTTACATCTCTCCTCCCTCCCTATCCCTCCCTATACATTGACAATGAAATGTTATTCTGCTTAGTAGTTTAAGTACTGCAGTTCTATTCTCGCATTGTATACACCCCTATACTCACCTGTATTATTAACTGTTCAAGATCTTTCACTGTACTTATATTTTTGTATGGAACCCATTTTTTGAAATTCAAGTAGTCATATGTTTCCGTTTGAATTGCCTGTGATTTGTTACTTTCTACTGACATGGAACCTTTGTAAATGAGCTTCCAGTTCAAAGGTGTACTCCTAGATTTCAGTAATATTGAGGCACTGTCTAGCTTGCATTTCCAATTAGTTCTGTATTCCTCCTCCCCATTATTTAGCAGTGAGGTCATTTACATGAAAACAAGATGTTTGCTCCTGAAGAGTTCACCTATTCCTGCTGCTCTCTCCCTGAGGTCATAATGCACTGCTTGTTACCTTACGGTTGCTCCCATGGCAATAGATAGTGATGTCACAACACAGGATTATGACGAAGTAAGGAATAAGCTGTAGAAGCAGATGAATTCAAAATGAACTGCACGTGGCAACAATCATATATTCATAGATATTTCTTTAGTAATAAATTATGTGAAGGAGAAATATACAAAATATAAATGGAAAGCAAGCAAAACTGTGCCCGATTATTATGTTTTTTAAAGTGTTCTATAAGGTGTCAGTAGCTCTTTAATGCCTATTGCTAGAATCTGGATTGCAGTGGCAAATCTAGTCCCCTCTCTGGACTACGGCACAGTTGTCATCAACAATGCCAACATATCCACATTACAAAAAAAACATACCATATACTATACAATCAATGAATTTGCCTCTGGCAGTAGATCCAATGCTCACCACTGTCTGGTCCTAAACTCCATAAACTGGCTACCTCCTGATCTTAAAGCCAGTTTGATGCTTTGCACTCTTGTCAAGAAATCCTTGCAATCTGGCACCCCTGCTTACCTAAAAAACAAATCCTGCTCATGGAACTCCTCTCATCCTGCTCTGCCACTAACAACAACCTCGTGGTCCTCATATTTTGCATTTACATGGAACAGCACTCTTTTAGCTACCAATCTGTATTTAAATGGAACTCCTTACCCTCTCCTGTCAAAAAAATTCTCCACCATCCCAGCCTTTACAAAGCTCCTAAAACATAGAAACATAGAATTTGACTGCAGATAAGGACCGCTTGGTCCACCCAGTCTGCCCATTTCCCTACCTGATGGATAAGTTGCAGATCCTAGTTAACCAGCAGTCTACTTCTTCCTACCCCCAACCCCTAGAATTGCCTTATGACTGTCCCATGCATGCTTGAATTCCACCACTGTTTTTGACTCCACAACTTCCTCTGGAAGGCCGTTCCATACATCCACAACCCTCTGTGAAAAATACTTCTTTAAATTACCTCTGAGCCGCCCCTCTCTATCTTCAGATTGTGCCCCCTTGTTCTTGCACATCTCGTTTTTTGAAAGATGCTACCCTCTTGGACTTTGTTAATTCCCTTGAGGTACTTGAAAGTTTCTATCATGTCCCCCCCTCCCTCCTTTCCTTGAGGCTATACATATTAAGCTCCTTAAGTCTCTCTTCATATGTCTTCCAGTGCAGACCCTGCACCATTTTAGTTGCCCTCCTCTGGACAGCTTCCATCCTGTCTATGTCTTTGTGGAGATTGGGTCTCCAGAACTGCACGCAGTACTCCAGATGTGGTCTCACCAGCTGTCTGTACAGAGGGATAATAACTTCTTGTTTTCTACTGGGTGATGCCTCTCCCTATGCATCCCAGTATTCCCCCAGCCCTCCTTGCTGCCCTCTCACATTGCTTGCCCACCTTTAGGTCATCTGATATGACTACCCCAGGTCCCTTTCCATTTTTGTTGTTGTTAGTATCTCACCCCCCATTGTGTACTCTTCCCCTGGGTTTTTGTTTCCCAGGTGCATTACCTTGCACTTCTTAGCATTGAATCTAAGCTGCCATACATTTGACCATTCCTCTAACCTTGCCAAGTCCCTTCTCATCCTTTCCACCCCACCTTGTGCATCAACTCTGTTGCAGATCTTTGTGTCATCTGCAAAGAGACATACTTTTCCTTCCAGTCCCTCTGCAATGTCGCTTATAAAGACATTGAAGAGGACCGGTCCTAATACTGAACCTCTGCGTGTACCCACTACTAAACCCCTTTTTTCAGAGTGGACTCCATTTACTATTACTCTCTGTGTCCTATTCTCCAGCCAATTCTTTACCCAGGCTGTCATCTTGGGACCCACTCCCAGGCTGGCTAACTTGTATATTAATCTTTTGTGTGGGACTGTGTCAAATGCCTTGCTAAAGTCTAGGTAGGCCATGTCCACAGCCCCTCCCTGATCAACTACTTTGGTCACCCAGTCAAAGAAATCTATCAGATTTGTCTGGCATGACCTTCCCGCTGCTAAAAGCATATTATTCCTCATCTCAACCCTGCAACTGCTTCCACTAATCCCCCCTTCCTCAAGCACCCACCTACCCCAATTGTTTGTTAGAGTTTAGTCTAGAGACCAGAGAAAGGTTCTTTCTCTAATCTTTCTGTTTAACTTTTTTGTGTTGTATTCCCTAATTTGTTTTATCCGTTTTGTAGTGTACTGTATGTTCTGTAGTTTGGTAGCGAATATATATATATATATATATATATAGTGGAGTACAGAGTTGAGCATGGGGCTAAAGATTAGCTGCCGCCCCTTTAACTAGAAAGAGTTATGGGCAGCCAGCTATGGTCACATGTTATGCTAATTAGTGTCCAGCTGGCTAGGGAAGGGCAAATTCCTTTGTCCTCTGGTCAGTCTAAGATGTTCCCTGTGCTGATGAGATGTACCTTCCTAAGCTCCTAAATAAACCTTATCTTGTTCATCATTTTATGCGTCTGACTCAGTTCGTTTGGTACCTAGTGACTCCTGCAGCAGAAGCACCAGATGGAAAAGTAGAATACCAGGAGGTAAACGGTCCTAGTAGTAGACCAAATACCAAAACGCCACACATGGTGGAGAATGCGGCCCTTCCTCTTCTGCCCAGACCCCCATCTTGCTTGCTCTGCGTCATTGGGTACCCCAAAGTCATCATCTCCCAAGTGTGCCTGAACTGTATGCATGCTCAGGAAGAATAAACTTGGCAGCAGAGAGGAAAATTAAAACTGAACTGTTCTCTGTTAAAGTAAGCTTCCTGCATTCTGCCTCAGCATATATAAGTCTCCTTGCATATAACTGCGCTCCAAATTAGGACACTGTCTGTGCAACTAAGGTACAAAGTTATTTTATGGCTTCACCATCCCCATGGAGTTGCATGCTACAAACCTTGGCAGGCTTCTGCAAACTCCATGTCTAGAAAGCACACCAAAATCTAAAACTCAGCTCCCAGCCAGCAAAAGCACAGAATATACACTGCAATCCCTGCCCAACTGCCCTCTGCTGCAGGGATCAGCCACCAAACTATAAAACCAGCAAAGCAGCAACAAAATTAAAGTATTTTTCCAGATGCTGTCTCTGGATTGTAGCTCCAACAAATGCAGATTCCATACTAACCCTGCTAACTAGCAGCCTGCAGCCCTTCTCTAACATTGTAGGCTATGGAAAAAAAAATGTGTGTGCTTCATATTACCAGCCTGCTAACTGAATGCACTGTAAATTACAATCATGCTAGCCTGAGCACCATGGGCTGGGGACTGCCTGTTCATTAACTCTTAAACCAGAGACATATGGCTTTCTGTTATTTTAAGTTGAGGTGCCTTCCAATACACATACATTTGTTTTGCCAGTTCTGCATGAAGAAAGTATTCGAGGCTTCTAAACCTTGAAGAGAGCAATAACTCTCTCAACACAAATATTTGGATAGCCTGGGTGGGAGTCATTCAGCCAAACCAAAGCCTGCCATTTATCTTTTGAACAGACTGCAGAGTGGACATCTTGCATTCTTTCATTTGCCCTGATATAAGCCACTGCCTACAACTACAAAACAGGAAGCAACCCTTCCCCCCCCTGTTGGCAGCCATATTGGGAATGTCAAATTAGCCAAGAAGCCTATGTTACAGGTCCAGTGGCCATCTTTGTGAGGGGCATCAGCTTGTTCAAAATGATCCCACTCCATGGGAAGTAATGGCAACCATGGTTTTGAGGGGCACCCATTGAAATGAATGGACACTGCAACAAATAGCTGCATCTTCCAAAAGAAAAGTTTATTTCAATAACAGACAACACCAAACTAAAGTGGCAGTTGTTTATTGAGACGTCCCTTGCTGAAAATTGCTTACATATAACTGTACTTGTCTACAAAAAAAAAAACCTTTTATTCTCTCAACGAATCATTTCTTCCAAGGCATCTCCTTCTCTCCATGACAACCACTCCTACTCATCCCTATGACCTTCGTTCAGGGCCACGCAGCCCCTCTCCAACCATGTCTTCCAAGGACACCAGTGCCCCAAGCACTGTCAGCTCTGGGGCTCCGCCTTCACCTACCTCAAGAGCATGGGGTCTCAAGATTGAAACTATGCTGCATGACAACCTGTCATCCATTCCAGCCCAAGGGACACTCACTATACAGGCCATCCAGGATGACCTCGCCTACCTTAAAGCTATTTCCACACACTCAATGGTCCATTCCAACTTGCAGCCAGTACCATTCTCAGCACTACCTCATGAAGATGCTGTCACCTGGCTAGAGCAATTTCAGGCTTGGATCTCCTTCAGTGGTTGGATGGATCCCTTGTGAATTTCCAACGCTATGCGCTTGCTCCTGAGAGGGACGGACATATCGTGGTTCAGTGCCCTGCCAGACCAGACGAGAAGGAACAATGTCACCCTGTATTCCACCTTCAAGGACTATTTCTTACAAGCTCATCCACCCTGGTTGTTAGAACAGCAACTATTGGAGTGCACTATGCAACCCTCCGAATTATTGGAAGCATTCATAGTGGACATTGAATCACGGTGCAAACGTCTACAAAAATCGGAAAAAGACCAGATTACAGCATTTGTCTGGGGCCTGCCTCCACAATTTCATACCTACGTTATCCAACAAAAGCCAACCACCTGGCTAGACATGATCCAAGCAGCCTGGTTAGCCCAAGAGTCTATTTCCATGCTTCGGCCTACAACTGTTCAGGACTCACAGTCCTCACAATTGTCTGCACTTGCTATTTGCGTCCAACAGCAACAAAAAATGATTGACCAGCTCATTTCAACTGTCAACAGCATACATTACCCCAATGCAGCTCCCACTGCAACTCCTGGTAATGCTCTACAGCCACCTCCACAGTGACCTGAGCCACCTCCATCTTCACGGGAGCCAGTGACCTGTCAGTGGTGCGGGTTCAGGGGTTGCACTGCTGCAGTCTGCTGCAAACTGCAAAACTTTCATAGGACTCAAGACAGCCACAGGCATCCGCCGCAGCGCAATCAGCAATATGCTAGCAACTATTCACAGGACCAGGGAAACGAGCACCTCCCAACAAACTAGGGGTTCTTGTTGGGCAGGAAAATGGAGCAACTGACTGTCCCATTGACTTGCATAGCACAAACAAGCAGCACCTCTAGCTGCTAAGTCAGGCACAATCTCACCTAAAGGGGCAAAAGTTCCTGTCATCAGATCACCCCTCCTTGCAAACTACATCCCCATCACTATTGGCAATTGGTCCACGCATGCCTTGGTCAACTGTACGGCAGAAATCTCTGTGATCTACAGCAGTATCCTAGACAATCCAGCTATTCGCCATGTACCTACTGTTGCTCCAGCCGACCTAAAATACATCATCACTGCAAAAACTGCTACTGTATCTATCACCAGCATGGTCCATCTCAAGCTCCACTTCGGCTCACAGCAAGCTACGGTTAAATTCTATTTAGTGCCTGAACTTCAAACAGACATGATCCTTGGCCTGCACTTTCTCAAGGCACACAAAGCCATACTGGACTTTGCCTCAAACAAACTGTCACTAGATCCCCAGAGGCAACTCACAGCTATAGACTCAGTCACTGTACCTCCTAAGTCAGAGATGGTTTTGATTGCCAAGATTTGAGGTGACCCCCTTCCCCAAGGTGTTGTTGCCACTGTCATGGGATCCCCAGCTTTGCGCTCCTCAGGTCTCTTTCCAGGGAACACCCTGTCTGCTGTGCACGGTGATTCAGTATTCCAAAAGTGCTGCAACTTCATGGATGAACCAGTGGTCATCTCCAAGGGTGCCAGTATCAGGAAGTTTGTTTATCTTCAGGGGATCAGCTTCAGCTTCTACCCGAACCTCAGCCTGGTTCCATTAACAGTCATCTTGTCAGTACCATCACAACCACCCCCACTTCACAAGAAATGCACATGCCCGTCAGCCAGCGTCTCTCTGTCTCAAAGCTCCCAGCCTGTCCCACAGAGAAACAGCAACTTCTGGAGTTCCTGGAAACCTACTCAGATGTCTTTGTCAGCCCTGATAATAAGCTTGGATGCTGCGATACCCTACAACACACCATTGAGGTGCAGCCAAACCAAAAGCCAATTCATCAGCAAGCCTACAAAGTGGGACACAAACAAAAGCAAATCTTAGAGAAGTTAATCACGGACATGCTCGAACAGGACATTATTGAGGAATCCACCAGGCCCTGGGGTGCACCTTGCTTGCTGGTAGTCAAGAAGGACAAAGGGTATCAGTTTGTGGTGGACTACAGAAATCTCAGTGTCCTCAAGGTACAGGATGCCCAACCCTTACCCACCACAGAAGATGCCTTAGAGAGACTTGGTGCAGCCAGCGCAGCCTACTTCACCACTCTAGATCTCCAGAGTAGATTCTACCAAGTTACTATTGATCCAGCTTCATGTCTGCACACAGCCTGGCACTGCCACTTGGGACTTTTCCAGTTCAAACATCTGCCTATGGGACTTCGGAACAGCCCAGCCACCTTTCAACATGTCATGGAGGCTGTGTTGTGTGGATTGTCTTAGAAATCTTGCCTAGTGTATCTCGATGATGTTATTGTCTTCAGCAGAACTTTCCAAGAACACCTCCAGCACCTCAAAGAGGTGTTAGAACATCTCAGGCAAGCCAACCTCAAACTCCATCCAGAGAAATGTTGCCTCGCTCAACATCAAATCCATTACCTGGGACATGTGGTCAGTTCGCACAGCATCTCACCAGACCCAGATAAGCTTTCTGCAGTAAAAGACTATCCACACCCACAAACCTCAAAGACCTTAGAGCTTTCCTAGGTTTGTCTGGCTACTACAGAAAATTCATTTGCATCTATGCTAACATTGCAGCTCCCTTGTATGCTCTGACAAAAAGGGGATGCGACTACATATGGACTTCTGATTGCAAAAAGGCCTTTGAAACCTTGAAAGACAAACTTATTTCTTCCCCAGTATTGGCCTAACCCTGCTTCGACCAGCCATTCAGGCTTTACACAGATGCTAGCTCCTTTGCAGTGGGTGCTGTGCTGTGTCAAATCCAAGATGGAACAGAACGAGTTGCTTCCTATGCAGGGTGCTCTCTTTCTTCAGCTGAGCAAAACTACAGCATCACAGAAAAAGAATGCCTAGCCCTGGTCTTTGCTGTAAAGAAGTTTGACTGCTACCTTCGCTACTCCTCCTTCACAGCCATCGTGGATTACTCAGCCCTCAGATGGTTATTCAAAATGAAGGAACCAGTAGGAAAGTTTGCCTGATGGCTTGCCATACTGCAAGGCTACAATTCTGAAATCCAATACCGATCAGGTCGAGTTCACTCCAATACCGATGCTGTAAGCCGGAGACGGTATCCCTCCGTAGCAACCTCTCCTGATGAAGAAGCATGCCTACAAGCTCTCCCCTACTGCTCCTTCTGTCCTGTGGACACTCCTACAGCACCTCAAGTCACTTTGCTGCTCCCAAATGCTTCTACAGAAAAAAGTACCAATCCTCAACTATTGCAAGCAGCTGAAGAGCTTCTTACAACCTCCAGCACCGTTATCTCCCTGGCCACGATTAAACTTCAACAAAGAACTGATCCTCAGTTTACAGACATCATCACTTATCTTGAGTCTGGAACTTTACCGCAACAAAAGAAACACTGCCAGGATGTACAATTCTTTGTGTCACAGTATTTTCTCAATGATGGAGTGCTTTTTCACATTTGGACCAAGAAGGGCCATCACACAGACAGAACTCATATACAGTTAGTTGTGCCAGCCTCTCTAGTCTCTGAAGTTCTTCAATCCACTCATGCCTTCCCACTTTGTGGAGGTCATATGGGTATTCACAGAACTCTCAAAAAGACTAGGCTCCACTTCTTCTGGCCTCACATGAACAAGGACATTGTCCATTTTGTAAAATCCTACCAGCCCTGTTCCCAAAGAAAGCCTCCCACCAAACCAATCAAGGCACACATCATTCCAATGCCTATAGCACAGAACCCTTCCAAAGAGTCAGCACAGATATTCTTGGGCCCCTGCCTACCTGCCCTGACTCCAGCAACAAGTACATTCTTGTCTTTGTGGACTACCTAACTAAATACTTGGAACTGATCCCATTAAAAGACATTAAAGCTGCTATAGTGGCCAGTGCATTCCTCAATACATTCATTTGCCATCATGGTACCCCAGCGTACCTGCATTCAGACAGAGGCACTAACTACCTCTCATCTATTGTGCAAGAAATCTGCAGACTTCTCGACATCAAAAAGACTCATACAACCAGTTACCATCCACAGTACAATTGACAAAAGTGAGAGAATGATGTTGACCATTCTTAACACACTATCCAAGTACCTGGATGAGACTTGCGGCACTTGGGATCGTTTTGTTCCCTTCATTCAGTTGGCATACAACTCCAGCCCTTGTGTCAACAGCAGAGAGTACACCCAATTTTTCCTAGTCCATGGATGTCACCCAAGAACACCTCTGGACAAAGATCTCTTGTTGCTAGAGGTCCCAAAGTCAGCTTCCTCCTTCATCATCCCAGTGTTGGAACAGCTTGAACTTGCGAGACGGGTTGCTATTTTACACTCTGGGACAGAGAAAAAGGGCAATGCAAACAATGTCTGCAGCAAAGTTTCATGATCCTTCATTTTCTGTGGGGGACATCGTATATTTGCATCAACCTGTCCTTGTTCCAGGCACCACCAGAGAACTGCTTCGCCCCTGGACTGGGCCATTTTACATTGTGCAAAAGCTTCCTCCAGTTCATGTTCGCTTGTGCCGAAAGTCAGATGGGAAGCTGGTACACAATAAAATTCACATTAACAGGTTGAAGCATGGGTATTTGCATGATTACCTCCCTGATGATCCCAGTCCCCCAAGTAATGAAGCTTCTTTGGAACCTGCAATCCTTTCAGAAACTGAACTTCCTGCTGACAACTTGACAACTGTTCCACCAGCACCTCATGGTACTGACACTTATCAGCCAGATCCCATTCTTCCTGCCCAACCAGATGAACTTTCTGGAACTTCTCAGCCTCTTGCGTCTTCTCAGGACTCTCTTATACCCCAAACAGTATATCAGAGTGAGAAGATTCTGTGCAAAAAGTACATCAATGGATCTTGGTCATACTGTGTTAAATGGTGTGGGTATAACAGTGCTCACAACTCATGGGTCCCCTTTTCTGACTTGACCACATCCTGTCAAGAACTAGTTCAAGCCACCCACTCAGCAATTCCAACTGACCATAAAAGCCGCAGAATCCAGTGAACTTATTATTTGGACTCAGTACAGTGATTCTGTTAATTCTTTGTCTTAATCTGCAAATTGCTTCTCAATTCTTGTATGATCTTAATTTTTTTTCTCTCTTCTAAATTTTAGCATTTTCAATCAATCAACTAATCAATTGTGTTCTAGTAATGTCTCCACAATACTGTTAAATGTTCACTTAGGTTTTGCTACTTTCTATTGTTGTTCATGCTTAAAGATGTCTTTACTTGTTCGGGTGGTACTCATGTGTACAATACCTGGGGTGATGTGGAGTACAGAGTTGGGCATGGGGCTAAAGATTAGCTGCCGCCCCTTTAACTAGGAACAGTAATGGTCAGCCAGCTATGGTCACATGTTATGCTAATTAGTGTCCAGCTGGGGCTAGGGGGAAGGGCAACTTCCTTTGTCCTCTGGTCAGTCTAGGATGTTCCCTGTGCTGATGAGATGTGCCTTCCTAAGCTCCTAAATAAACCTTATCTTGTTCATCATTGTATGCATCCGACTCAGTTTGTTCGGTACCTAGTGACTCCTGCAGCAGAAGCACCAGATGGGAAAGCAGAATACCAGGAGGTAAGCGGTCCTAGTGGCAGACCAAATACCAAAACGCCACAATATCTATATTTGGGCTCTGTTTTTTCCATGGAAAAAAAAACATTTTAGTTTGCCAGTATAACCAGCTGGTTATAACAATGAACATGCATTGTGTTTCTCTATGTGGAAGCCATGAGCTACAGATCTCCTTGTGCACACTATCACAGTTTAGCACAAAATAACTGCAAAAGCATTGTTTTTTTTTTTTCATTGTTAATTGCTGTAATGAAAAAAATGGAGCCAGCAATTATATAAAATGAAGCATGGGAGGATGTATAACATTTGAATGTTGTACCCACACTCGGTGTGGGGTGCTATTATAAACCCTTCAAGCTTCGCTCTCAGGGTTCATGTTCCATTCCACACCTTGGGTGAGTATAAAATTCTCATTACACATAGTCCCGCAGGCATTATTCTATATATAACTGGTGTGCACTTTTTCACATAGGGAAACCCGGTTGTAATTTTCCATTATAACCAGCTGGTTATAATGGCAAACACACGCTGGGTTTCCCTTGAACAATCCATATGCAGGTTGCAGGTCTGGGACATTCCCTGGCGCAATCTCATATGGCCACATAGTTCACTGTTCCTCGCAGTTGGTGGTAACTTCATTTTTTTTTTAAAGAAATGAAGTCTCTTTCTTCACTAACCCAGAAAAAAAAAGGAAAATAAAAGTGAAACGCATGCCGGGTTCCCTGTCGGAACACATGTGCCACCAGGTCTCCCTGCCACTTCAAGCCAGAAGGATACCACAACCGCCACTTGGCAGTATGTTTAGCTATATATAAAAAAAAATATATATAGTAGTTTTTAATCAAAATCTCCACTTCTTTTTGGCCCCAACAAGTGGAGCACTGTAACTTGGAAGACCATGGACAGCGTAGAATCCAGACTGGTCTGCAGCTTCCTGAACACCAATCTGTTAGCCTATTTTATTTTGTATAATTGCTGAGGTGAAAAAGCACATGCCAGCAAATCTATAAAATAAAATATGAGGTGGTTGTGTAAAACTCAATTTTACACACACCCTCGTTGTGGGGTGCATTTCATAAACCCCAAGGGCGCAGGTGTCCATAAAATCTCATTATACACACCACCCTACACTTTATTCTCTATTTAACATTCTCTGTGACTGTGCTTTGCATTTTATGGGACAGGTAAAAATCAAGGGCAGGAATTTCAAAGCACCAGGCATGATGCAAGGAGCCTGCACCAAACAACAGTGGCTCAAGACAGCCCTGCATCAAACACTGCACCAGACCCGAATCTCAAAGGCGCCCTGCATCAAAGCCAGACAACCCTGTGCCAAAGGTGACTGCGGCAGCCCTGCACCAAAATAATAGCAGCGCTATGAAGCAAGACAGCCTGCACCACATAAATGGTGCAAGATTGTACCCATGGGAATTTCAAACATGCAACCCTGACAACCAACAGGTCAAAGTACTGTCAGCCGCTAGACCAGTCAGAGCTTGTCTAAGGAGCACTAGAGCATACATAAAGGCACACAGCACAGCAGAGTGCTGAAAGCTGGACACGGCTGAGGCTCTGAGATACAAGGAGGTGGAAGACAACACAGAGGAATGCCAGGAGCAGCTGCAATACTCCTCCACATGGCAGCAAGGGTGGTCAGGAGGCAACGATGCACCAGGCAGCAGAGACAGGAGGCTGCCAGGAGACTAGCACTGGCCAGACAACAGCAGCAACATCCAGCATGGCGCCCATATAAGCCAGGGGAGGACCACTGAAGAATCATGTACACAGACATAACAAATGAACAGTGTCTGGCATGGTACAGGCTGAACAACGACACCATCACACAGCTCTGTAATAAGCTGAGGGAAGATCTACAAAGCAGGACAGGCAGAGGCAACCTCCTACTGGTGGAGATAAAGGTCACAGCCGCACTCTGGGTCTTTGCAACAGGCACCTTCCAGATGCCCACAGAAGACACACTGGGAATCTCTCAATCAGCAGTCTCAACAAGCCTACAGCAGTTCCTGGAGGCACTACTGTGCAGGACAGCACAGTACATCAGATTCCCATGGGACGTCCATGAGCAGCAGGGCTTCTACAGTGTTGCCCAACTACCGTGGGTACTGGGTGCAATAGACTGCACCCACATTGCTATAAAGGCACCATCAGTGGATGGGGATGCATATGTGAACAGAAAGGGATACCATTCGATGAACATCCAGGTGGTATGTGACAGTCGCTGTAGGATCCTGGACGTAGTGGCATGGTACCCAGGGTCATGCCATGATGCCTACATCTATAGGCACAGTGGCCTGCATGACGGATTTGAGCATGGAGCAATACAGGATGGCTGGCTAATAGGTAGGTGCATGTGCAACACTAAGCAAAGTGACACACAGGTAATGCCGATCAAAGCCAACACTGAACCAGGACAGGCATGGTGTCCCATGAGACAGGGGGAAAACACTGTTGACACACATTCACACACAACAGGTGCACACGACAATGTGGTGGCACCAGAGGACTGGCTAGGAACAGATCCCCCCCATGACAGGTAACACACATGCACACACGACACAGTGAATGGCGACACAGGAATGGCATTGTGGGTGCCCCTGGAAGCCACGGTGCCATGGGGATCACAGCACAACATGCAACCGTGATCAAGGCCAGGATGGCAGTGCCTATGGAAGAGCAACCCTGGGCTCAAGTGTACAAGCACAGGCATGCATGGCATACAGGATGGCCCCCTGCCCCGATACACCCCCCCCGCCCCGGCCCAGCACAACGCAGTAACACAGCCATGCTGTGCAACACAGCATGCAGTTATTGAGAGGCATACTGGCCATGCAGGTGACAGTAACACAGCAGACATAGGCAACATACATGGTACAGATGTGGACATGCATGAAGGGGCAAACAGTGTGAGTACGGTGCAACAGCCATCGTGGTAACTGCAGCACAGAGCATGCATGGTGGGTGGAGGACACAGTAGAATGCCAGAGGTGATGCACACAATACCAACAATGCAGGCATAACAACTAACCAGTGCCAACATGTTCACAAGTGACAGTGGATACCCCCTACTGAGATGGCTAATGACACCAATCAGAAGACCACAGAGCGAAGCTGAAGCATGATACAATGAAGCACATGCATCCACAAGGGCCATGACTAAGCGAACATTCGGACTCCTGGAAATATGGTTCCGGTGCCTGGACCACTCTGGAGGTGCACTGCAGTACACACCCAGCATGGCGTGCAAGATTGCTGTGGCCTGCTGCATCATCCACAACACTGCCATCAACAACACAGTGAACATGCTGAATGAGGAGGACATGAATGACAGTGACAATGAGCTGGGTGACAATGAAAAAGCCAATGCAGCACAGGATAGCAACCAAGGCCAACACCCAAGAGGTACAGCGGCAGCTGGATTAAGGACCAGGGCACAGCTGGTATGGAACCACTATGCATAGCACCATGCCACATTAAGCAGCACCATGAGCAGGACAGAACTGCCAATGACCACACCTGGAACACACGCCACACAATGTGCACATGCCAACTGTGCAGCACCACACCATGGTGTCATATGGACGTGCAGAACCAACCAGGCCAGACACCTATGGAACACAGATGCCGGAACAACATCCCAGGACATGTATGCTGTGCCATAGGGTGCCTGTCATACAGAGACTAGTTATGATACACAGACACTGTCTGCTGAATGACCGACAGCCCATGGCAGCAGTACACAGCAACAACCAGAGAAGGACCATGCCAACAGAGGAAGGCACACACAACCACGGTAACAGGCGATGTGCACTGCACAGTCTGGATGTGTGCATGGTGGGGCACATGCCTGGAGTAAGATGCCAGGCACATGCTGAGGTGGCCTTGGCATGGCCAATGTGAGGATGGGCATGGGTGCTACAGAAGGACCCCATGGCAACTGGTCTGACCAGACACAGAAGTACAGAGGCACATGGCCACTGATGGGCATAGGCACCATGGGTATAAGTGTGGTAGCGTGGCACTGAACCGTACCCAGGTGGGTCACATGTGCTGCCACATGTCCACACAGGTGTGCAGATGGATGTACCAGTATGATGGCACAGCACCCCAAGGACAATGTGCCCTGCTGACCAAGAACTACACCACTGCCGTGTAGAATGGATACCACACATGACACCCAGCCAGGCAGTGCACAGACGTGGCCTGGGTCCCTGGACCATGTGCACCACTCAGAAGATGTACCAGGACACACATGACTAGCGTGGAGGAAGGGCACCAGCATCCGAGCAGCACCACACTCGGGGCGGCACAGGCAGTGGTGACTGCCCATACCCCCCAGAAGGCACACCCATGGGGAAGGGGCACCAAACACCACTGCCACAATGGAATCCTATGCGGCACAGGGATAGGTGGTGCATGTTCCAGACATGTTGGCTGTGGGGTGCAATGCCCAGAAGGCACTGCACCATTGCAGCCATGGCATGTGGCTGTGAACACCATGAAAGGTCCCAAACACTCATGAGGCATGGCGTCTGGACACCACTGAGGGGTGTGGCATTGCTGGTAAGGCATACACGGGAATGCATGGCCAACAGTCATGCTACCACATGCACCACAATGCCCACACACAGCGCCACACCATCCCTGCTGTGTGCCACACACTGGTACAGGCCACCGCACCCCCCACAGCCAGCAACAGACCCAGCACTGACTGGGGCCCCCACAGCAATGTATTGCAGCATGCCACATGAAGTAGATGTCACAGTGCGATGCAGGGTGCTGGCATAGGACAGAGGCCATGCACTGCAGTGCCAGTCCCTGTGATGGTGCGGTGCAATGTGTGCTACTGATGCCACCAGTGGCACAAATGAACATACAAACAGATGGAGTAGCCATCAGAGGAAGGGCAACTGGACCAACAAGCCTGCTCATATTGCAGGGTCCACAGCCTGAGCAAATGTCCCCGCCCTCCCACTCCACCCCCCATCCCCCCTACCCATGGGTCCCACCATCCCCCTTTGCCTAACACAGCCTCTCCCACTGCTGCCCACTGATGACGATGGGATTCCCACACCTGGCAGCGCAGACAGATGGCCAACACCCACGTAGTGAGGGGGTGCCACCTGACCACCCGCACAAACCACCCCACCAAGCTGATGTATGTGCCCCCATGTGACATGTGCACCACTTGGCCCCAGGTGACTCCCCCATGGACCACATGCATCCCTGGAAAATACCTGTACATCCCACTCATGAACCCCCACACCCACTTGTCACCCAGGGAGTACATGGGCAGTGCCTCTCACCCACCCAAGTATGCCTGTCCCTGCTGACTGGCTGCCGGCTATGTATCCCTCCCCTGCACTGTCACTGGAAGGAGAATATCCCTGCTGAGGTGTGGGCACCAGTACTGTGCACTGTACCATAGTTGCGTCCCTACCAGTGACCTGTACGAGGGTACTATATCCTCCCCACCCCTACTACCGATCCACCTAGCAACGCATCACAGCGGCATGTGTGCATCACGTTCCTAGTGCACATCACACTCATGGCACCCTCCCCTTCCGATGCAGGGCCACGGTCTGCACCCAGGTAATAAACTGTTCTGGGTGTCTACCCTCCCCGGAAGCATAACCCCACACCCCATGGCATTGAAACCGAGCAGCCAGACCCTGGACCACAGCCCCAGCCATCCAAGTATGCCCTGTGTGTGCACCACCCCCTGCCCTGCACAGTGATGCAGTGGGTGGGTGTGTGCATGTGCAATGCAGGCACCACTGCATCACAGCCAACACTGAACCCCAGGACCCTGTATCACAGTGCGGCACAGCAGGTGACACAGAGACTGGTGTGGCAGAACCCCAACCCTGCATCACGGTGAGCCACGGCAGGTGACGCAGAGACGGGTGCAGCAGAACCCCCTCACTGCATCACAGAGCATCATGGCAGGTGACGCAGACACTGGTGCATCAGAACCCCCTCACTGCATCACAGTGCATCAGAACCCCCTCACTGCTTTATGGTGCATTATTGCAAGTGACACAGACACTGGTGCATGGAACCCCATCACTGTGTCATGGTGCATCATGGCAGGTGACGCAGAGACCACTGCGTGAGAGCTTCAGCCCTGCATCACAGTGCATCATGGCAGGTAGTGCAGCCATATTGGCATCGGTACCACAGGTCTGCATACCGCTGTGTTAGGGCATCTGATGCACGTGCGGCTAGAGCGCGTCATGCTGCACAGAGGACAGACAGTGGAGGCACACTGTCAGGAGCCTGCATGTGGACAACTGCCACAGTACACACTGCCCACAACAGCGCACGCAGGGGTGCAAGAACACCTCCCCATCCTACTGCACCACAATCCCTTGGTTAGGCACTGCAGGGCCCTCCACAGCTGGCAGCATGTGCAGGCAGGTCTAGGCGAAACTGTACCAGAGGCCCAGCACACCCCTACAGGTGTGGTACACAAAGACACCCCATCCCCAGCAGGAGCAATAGGTGTGTCTGACCCAGTACTGCATAGCATGGCGGGTCCAGGGCCTCGGAAACCGAACTTCACTGATGAGGAGACTGCCATGCTGGTCAGCTGTGTGACAAAGTGGTCAAGGCTGCTAATGCCACCAGGCTCAGCAAGGCACCCTGTGAGGGACAGGGACAGGGTGTGGCGCAGCATAGCCAGAAGACTGCAGACGCTGACGGGTGTCAAGCGCACGGTCTGCCAGCTGAAGCACAAAATAAATGATATGTCCCGCAGGGAGCCAGGGATCCTGAAGAGCCTCACAGACCAGGCCAGAGAGGCAGACATACGGATGCGTGGTGGCAATCATAAACAGACAGGTGGGTGGCACACCACATGTAAATAGTGGCAAAGACATAGCCCCCTACAGGGCCTGTACCAACCACATAACTAACCTATGTGATGTCACTGTCTCCACAGATCCACAGGTGCGTGCAACTGCAGAGGAACATGGAGTCACATCGCAGGACACTGAGAAGGCCGGGCAATGTGAGGATGGCTCGAGTACAAGCCAGGAGGGTAAGTGACACATGCCATGTATGTGATGTGGGCACGGGCAATGCGATGGATGCACAGATGAGGGCCGGGGCAAACAGCCATGACTGTGCAAAGGTGTACAGCCAACAAGGTAACAGGGGCAGCAAGGCATCAATGCAAGGGTGTGTGTGTGTGTGTGTGTGTGTGTGTGTGTGGATCACAGGGTACCTGGGCAGATATGCACAGCATGTGCAGGTACTGTGTGCCACTGTGCCCCACAGCATTGCACTCCAATGCACACACAGCACAGTACTGTAGAAGGCGAAGGCATAACCAGACCACCCAGCACAGCGAGCCCATAGCACCCTGGCAACAGGTGCTCTAGGGGGTGTGTCAGGGTACACATGGTGCTGTCCAAACAATGCAGGCACAGCGTGTTGCATGGCTGACAGGGCACAGTTGTATCACCACCGTGCCACTGGCATGCAGGACATGTATGCCTGCACACATGTGCCTGGGCAAGCATGACAGTACCACTGCCTGCACATAGTCATGCACATGGACAGTGTCTTGCCACAGTGTGACACTGGACAGGGTGTATGTGGACAGGGGCAGTCAACACCACAGGCAACATGGTACAGCTGCATGGGTGCAATGGACAACTGACAGCAGGGCACTGGCAAACAGTGCACACCAATGTCAAGGCATGGACACAGTCAGGCACCGTGTGTGTCGAACCAGCCCGCCACTGTGCTGAGCCATGACACCCTGCTGCAGGCACCACTGCCCCCTGTGGCTATAGCACCCCTGACCGTGTACAATGGCCGCAGGCACATGGAGGGAGGGGCCTGCCACATGTAGGTGCACAACACCAGGGCATCGGCGGGTGTGCCACTCAGGATATAGTGGGGGATGGCAGTGCTGGAGTGGCAACAGGGATGGCTGTACGTAGCTCATGCACACACTCAGCACCGACAGTGGGCATGATGAACACAGATGTGGTGGTTGGCAACAGACGTGCACACCACCCTCAAGGCCACAGGTATGTGGCCCTGAACGGGCACCAATTGCATGCTACACAGGGCACAGGGATACATGCCACACTGTCCATGCAACACAGCACCATGGCTACAGCCCACACTGCCAGGTATGGCCAACAACTATGACATGTGGGGTGTGTCCACAGATGGGATGGGTGACATTGTGTGTGTGCATGCGCGGCTGGATGCTACTCATGGCCACCGCCTATTGTCATTGCAGGGGACAGTGAGGATGATGAGGACAATTCAGATGAGGTGGATGAGGACATGACAACACAGTGTCTGAGAGCCCTCACAATGGCAATGAGGAACCTGAAGCGGCAGGATGCACAGGGTTACTAAGAGCGCACACGGCAGATGCAGGTCCGTGCGTGTACAGCAGCAGTTACAGGACATGGTGGTGAGCCATCATCGGTAGCCCATCCCCAGGGGCAGTACAACTCAGGGCACAGAGTTGGCTGCTGTGGACCTTGTGCCCCAACAATGCACTCAACAGCTGGCTGCTGCCCCCTCCACAGTGGTGGGACCCACTGCAACTGCAGGACACACAGGATAGGACAATGTGGACAGTGGAGCTCATGTGAACCAGGCCACATGGCCTGCTGTCCCTGCTGGTGATGGCCATGGCCATGATGAGGCTGTGGGGGCTGTGGGCATTGCTTGCCATGACGCCCATGTGCAGCGTGTCACTGCCACTGCCAGGCAACAGCTACAGGATGTGGTAGGGCTGTTGGGTAGCCTACTGGGGTCCATAAGGGTGGTCATGGGACACACTTGGGGAGCTTGAACGATAGTGTGGTGTCACCATGCATACATGCATCACTCCAGTGGGGTTGAACGCATCTGTGGTGTGCCATGACACAGTACTGGCAGTGTGGACTGTGTGTACTACATTGCCTGGGAGACTGGGTGCTTGTTATGTTGTAGTAGTTGGTCCTCCCTTGGTATATAGTTTAGCATGTTCTGAACGGCACAGTTGTCACACTCACCACAGTGTTTGGTTTTGCATATATGTGTGTACAGCGTCATGCTGGTGTGTACACAGCTGGGCTGTGGCACATGGCGCACCGTTGCAATGTTCACTGTTGCTGTATAGCCATGCCATTGTTGATACATAGTTTACTGATTGTACCACACCTGCAGCAGAGTGATTGTACAGTTGTTGTTTGTACCTGTTGTTGTTACTGTTCTTACACAATATATACACTGTTGATTACCCTTACCCATTGTTGTCTGTGTCATTTCTACACTGTGGGTTGCCATTTGTAGCATGGGGGGGGGGATAGATGCTGACGCAGTCATGTAATGTCGGACATTGTGCAATGTACAGGTATGTGCCATTACATGCGCGCCATGTCACGGACCGGGCACAGACCATGTACACGCAGAGGGACATGTCATGTGGTAGGGTCAGTGTGGCCACTGTGCTGGCCTCCATGGGCAACAGTCCATGGCCATGTAGGACCTGACATGACAGTGTATGTTGGTGGCATAGAAGGTGGGCACATCTGTTATGATGTGCTGGCTGGGGGTACCCAAGAGTGCTATGCTGCTAAGTGATAGTAGACATCGTGGGTGGCCGAGGTCACACGTCTGTCCTGACTGTCATGCACCCACTGGAAATGGCTACAGTGGCGCACATCTGTGTGACGTCATGCTGTCCTGGCATGCACTCCTCTGGGCACAAGGGAATGTCGGTGGGGCGGTGGTCGTGCATGTGCAGCGGCCCACCACATCTGTGGCATGCACACTGGACCACTGATGGACAGACCAGTAGGCCACATGGTACATCCCATGCACAGTGGGTAAAGTCACTGAATGCACACCCTACAGCAGATGTCCTGTGACCACTGGCTCACAGCCTCTCACATGGCTGTTCCCCTGGTGGCGGTGTATCGGGACATGCTGCAGCATCACCATCCCATACACAGGACATACAGGACACAGCTGCATGGCTGACACAGACGTCCATGACACCATTGCACACCATGCACCACATGGGCTGGGTTCTACCTGCATGGGTGATTGACAGCATATGTGTACAGTGTGATGGACATATAGTAATGTATGTAACAGCAGGTGCGGCAGCGCACAGTGCATGTTGCCAGGCACGTCATATACAGGGCTGCACAGGGGCTGGTACAGGAGGCACACATGTGTGGGGTGGTTTTGCCTGGCCACACCATTGCCTGCACATAGTGTCTGCCAACACCTGTCAGCAGGCCCGTCACAGGCTCATGCAGTTCTGTCTGGGTGCCTGACCACTGGATGTGTTGGCATTATGGGCTCCTCACAGGCCACACACAGCGGCCATGCCCGAATGGCTGGTTGGACTGAACAATGCAGGTACGATGTGTTGTCCAGCCGATGTCCATGCAACTGCTGTGTGTGTGGGTGTATGGGCACCATGATATCTCTGTGGGGGCCAATGTGCAGAGGATGGGGTGTGCACCCTCATGAGGCAGGGTCAGGGAAGGTGCACTGCCATGTCACCATGGTTGTGGGATCCAGTGGTGGGTGAACACCCGTCCAGCCATGTGTGGCATGGCTGGTTGCCATAGGTCTGCCGGCAACACCCTGTGCACACAGTGTCTGCCATGATGTGTATGGACCATGAAAATGGGTGTTGGGCAGGTGACTGTTCGGAAGTGCCTGTGTTGGGACACTGGTGGCACACACCATCGGCCGGTGGTGACAGGAGCACATTAGGGGTGGGCTGTGCTGATGTACAGGGGCCACGACACATGGCAGGACACACATGTGGACCACTGAGCATGGAACCAGGGGAGGGTCACAGGACTGTGCGTGGATTGGATACTGGACAGCATGGTAAGGACCAGCTGCGGGTGTCCACATCCAGTCACATGGGCCACGCTGCAGCGTGCATGTGGATGGCACACTACACAGAGGTGGTGTATGTCACATCTGCATCATGGGTCCCAGCCAGCTGTCGGGATAGGCACCTGCACCTGTTCAGGTCTATGCCCCCGGCACCACTGGGGTCTGTGGCAGTAGTGCATATGGTGGCACACATGCCACAGGGTCCGGGTGGGAGGGCGCACTGGGCCAAGCCACACTACAGGCACACCGGTTGGTATACCACCACTGCCACTGTATTGCAGCATGGCCAGGCGGTTCAGTAGTGGGTGTGGAGCTGTGTAGACACCCTATCACCAGTCACTGCCTGGTCAGCGGCACATGCCAGTTGGGCGGCCCCCCATACACAACACATCATGGACTGTGCCCTACCACAGTGGGTCCACATAGGTGATGCACTACCGATGGCAGGACCATGGCATGTGGCCTCCGACAGGGCATGTGAGTGCTGCACCTGTACACCCTAGATGTCGGGGTGGGGGCCATGTGTGGGCCCCACAGGTCCATGATGGGGATCATCATGGTGGATACAGATGTCTGCGTCCTGCTGTGTGGCAGCCTCAGCGTGAGGGGGCACTGTCAGTGGTTAGCTGGTGGGGGGTGCTGGTGTGTGGCCGCAATCCAGGGCTACGTGGCGTTGAGACTGGGGTCCTGGTATACACAACCATGGGGAGAGACACTACTGCCAGACAGCAGTCAGGTCATGGTATGGCTGTGACGGGGCATGGGTGCGGGAGCAGGCACCATGCTCCCAGGATGGTTGGCCTGGGTGTAGGTGCTGGGTCATCACCACATGCTGTGTCTGTTCGGCCACATGGCCATCATCCACTGCCATAGTCTGTTGCATGCAGGACCATCTGTCACTGTCAGCCATCTGTGTACCATTCTGTCCTGTGGAACATGCCCTTGTTTGGACACCACCCGGTGCTTTCACTCCTGTGACTGGTGTGAGTGGGGTGCCTCGGCGGCCACTGCATTGTGCCTGGTCACCTCCAGGTGTGTTCTGCATGCATTTCCATTGCATGGGCGGCTGCATACTGTATTCTGTGCAGATGTGGCCACAGATGCGTGCATACATTGTCTGCAGATGCATGTACCCTAGTGCACCTGAGGGAGTGCCGTGTACTGCTCAGTACACACGGTCACCTGCGGGACAGTGCCATGTTGGGAGGGCCTCACAGGTTACTATGCTGGCCACATAGCATGACAGGTGTACACCGCATGTGTTTGGAGGCGGCTGAATATAGGGTACTGTGTGGGTGTGTAATATACAGCATGGGTGGTGGCTGCATGGTACAGTCTACTCCAGGGTGTGTCCATTCTGCACACTGTGCAGGCCATCTCACAGGCATGGCACCGGCATGTGGGGGCAATACAGCTGTGTGTGTGTCACCAGGCCAGTGACAGTGCATCAACCGATGTCATGTTCATTGGTAACACATGGACATGGGCTGTCTGGATGTGTGATGTGGTACCCCTGTGCCACGCCCTCTACTGTCCTATGTTTCCATCCCTACAGTGGTGCATTGTGCACCTGTCATGTCAGACGTTGGTGCATCATGAATTGCCACCAGTGGTCCATGGGTGTATCCTACATCATATGTGTGCATTCGTGTGTGTGTATTGCCATGCAGTGCTACACATGCACAGGAAGTGTGTCATGGGTGGGCATGTGGGCTCAGGGTCCACAGTGTTATGTGTCTGGGGCTATGGGATGCTATGTGCCATTTCCACTCTCCCGGCCACTGTTCCTTGCTGTGTGTGACAGTCCCATCAGCATGGCCATCCCATGCCATGTGGTGTGAGTGTGTGCTGTTCTAGCTCTGTACATGTGCAGTGTGGTGGGGCATGTCATTCTGTGTCTGTCTTCAGCATCTTCCCTTGCCGTGCAGTGGTCACTTGTGTCTGCACTGCCACTGCCGCCCTTTAGGAGCATCGAATCCCAGACGCACTGGCCCTGCACTGCTGCACATCCGCTGTTCCACTCTGAGTGTTGTCCATGGTCACAGCTGCAGCTTTCCTGGATACCGCACATGCCTCCATAGCTGTCACCTGCACTGTACTCACCCTTGCCCTGTTGACTTCTGTGTGCCCATGTTGTCCAGCATGGGTTGCCTCACATGCCGCTGCTGTGTTCACCACTGATGTCACACCAGGTATGACTGATACCTTGTCCGGCCTTCCCCTGGTGTGTACAGACTGTCACGCTGACTTCTGTGCAGCCTCCCTGTGTTGGACACTGTGTGCCGTGGTGGACCCTGCACTTTCGGTGCTGTCCATGGTGGACAGTGCTGTTTGCTGACCTGTGGTGTGGTCCATGCTGCTGTGCCATAACTGTGTCTGCCCTGTTGCTGTGTGTGGACATGTGTCATTCGACTGTGTGTCTGCCATGCTCAGTTGGCCGGTGCAGTGTGCAGTGGTGGCATGCATCTGTCCATCCATGCTGGCTGTGCTGTCATGCACGGTGGATGGCTATGTGCCCTGGCCACATGTTGCCTGTGGTGCTGTTGCACTGTGGGACTGTTGTGCCATGTTGGGATGGTCATGTTCCACTGTGCTGCTGTGGGCCTCGGTGTGTCTATGGACCATTGTCCCTTCCATGGGTCTGCATATCCCACCTCTGTTGTTGTCTTCCGCCAAGGAGTCGGTTGGTTTTGTGGCATCCTGTGTATTGCCATACTCTCCAGTCTGTGTTGCCACTATGCCACCTGTGTTGCTTCTGCTGATGTTGCACACCAGCCACAGGATACACATATGTCTGGCGGACGGTTTGCTGGTCTGCGTCGCCGGGTGCCATTACATCCTGCGTCTGTGGGTGCCCTGCCTGTTGCATGCCATATCCACTGTTGTGCCCATGTCCATTGTTCATGTATGGTCCATGCAGTGTGCATTGTATGCCTCCATACACAGGTGGACATCCCTCCCCATGGACATGTGTAGTACCATCTCCGAATGGTGCCATGGCCTGTGACATGTATGGGCCGGCCAGCATTGGCACTGGGCATGGGTCAGTGTGTTGGGCATGTGCAGCAGGATACATATCACTGTGGATGTTACTGCTGTGTGACCCATACTGCTGGGACCCTCCCTCCATTGCTGATGCCGACGGCACATTTCTGAGAGGTGCCATATATAAGATAGTGTATTGTGCATGTGGTGCACTTGCTGCCTGGCTCATGTTGTGGTATGTGTCCTGTGGCCCTGTGCCACATGCTGCATTGTGGCATTGGCTACCCCCACCATGCATGGCATGGCCTTGTGCCTGACCAGTCACCGTGACCTGGGCCATCACCTGCAATGCTGTGGCCATGGCTTGTGTGGCCTGTGATTGCTCCCGCTGTGACTGCACCAGTTGCTGCAGTAATGCTGTTGTCAACTCCTGGCTGTTTGCCTGCTGCTAGATACTTGCCTGTATGCCCAGCGGTATGGCCTCCATGTGTGCCTGTTAGCCCCGTGTAGTGTGCACACTGGCCTGCACCGTTACATGCATCGCAGCTATGGTCCTCTCCATGAGGGCCAGGCTTGCTGTGGTGGCAATGGTGTGCGCCTCCAGTGCTGCATGCACTGCACTCATGCTACCAGCCATGGACTCCTCAGCATTCACTACCTCCTGGAAGTACTGTCTCAGCCAATCGTCACTGTGTGTCTGTCCTCCATCACCGCCCTCTGTCGGTTGTGGGGTGTCCACATGCATGTCCACTGCAGACGTGCCATCACTGTCTGCCTCCTCTGCTTGGCCATGTGCACCCTGTGTGGTGTCAACTTCCTCATCAGCTGACACTGCAGTGTCCTACATCGAATCCCCCACATCCCCTGTTGTGGTTGCTGTCGCAAGGATGTCTGTGTTTGGCAGTTCGCCTGTGTACCACTCTTCCTCATCCTCACTGGGCCTTGCATCTGGCTCAGTGTGGTGCTGCTGCACCTCCTTTTCAACCTCCTCCTCCTCCTGTGCCACTGCATCTGTGTGTGTGCCTGGGCTGCATGGTGGCATTGTCGTGCTGCTTGTCTAGCTGCCTGTCATGGAGCTTCGGTCCCCCGTGGTGACATCTGTGGGTATAAAGCACATACATTATGTGTCTGTGTCATCATGTGATCCCCATTGGTATCCCCATATTGTGCTGTGTGGGTGCAGTTCTGTTTGTGTCATGTGTACACCTGCCTGTGTGCAGTCTGCAGTACATGTGTGTTGCACGGTGCCATTGGGTCTGGCCTGTCCACACACCCTTGCTTTGCATTCCCGGAGCTGTGTTGCTGCTGTTGCGTGGCTACCAGCTATCAGTGCTGTGTTATGCACATGTTGTGGGGCTGGCATGGTTGGTACCATATTGTGTGCCACAGGGTATTGCTTGTGCACACAGTGTGGTCCGGATGGGTGTGGAGAGATGTGCTTGTGTCATACAGTGTCCCTTCTTGACATGGACTTCGGGGTGCTATGTGGCCTGTGTTCCTGTATGCATTCACAATAGCATGACTGGGTACTGACAGGGGGTGGGTTCATGGGTACCGTGGGTGTGTGGTGCTGTCCAGAGGGGGCATAGGACTGTGCCCTGGTCTGTGTGCTACAATGTTGTGTGCATGTCTGGACTGTGCATTCAGCAGGCCTGGGCCATGCGGGTCTCACGTGGGGGCAACTGTGCCACCCTCCTTGATGGATACTTACTAACAGGACGGAATATGTTGCCTCAGCCGGTGTGCTACCTGACACAATTAGTGACCACTATCCTATCTACTGTGTCTGGAACACTGTCATTCCTCCCCTCCCTGCTAAAACTGTAACCTTTCCTAATCTCTCCCGCCTAAGTCATGAGGACTTCTTAACTGACCTTAACCAGGTTGACTGGTCCCCTCTCTACCAGAGGACATTAACATAGCCACAGAATATTTCAACTCCGTCCTCCTCTCTCTTCAAAACCTTCACATCCCGGTCACCACACGTAGGATGGCAGGGAAAGTAACCAAGTGGCTAACACGCCCCCTGCTTCAACTTCTCAAATCTAGGGACAAACTTTGGTCCAGGTGGAAGATCTCCCACCTCCGTGCAGACTTTGAAGACTATCGTGCATTACGTAACAACTGCAAAAGACAAATTCGTATTGCCAAAAGCACCTACTATAGGAACCTACTAATAACATCCTCTACAAATCTGCGCAGGTACTGGTCCAAAATTAAGGACATTCTCGGCAACGACAAGCCACAGAATCCAGCTGACATGAACATTCAAAGTGTTCACTGCACCAACCATGACAGCATTGCCAACGCCTTCAATTCCCTTTTTTCTTCTCCACCAGTTGCTACTCTAACTAGCCCTCAACCTGACTGTCCCTCTTCTCCTCCCTCACCCCTCCCACCCCTCCCTTTCGTTCTGGCTCCAACCACATACCTTGAAGTTCGCAAGCTACTTAACTCCCTTCCGGCACACGGGGGTCAAGGGCCTAAGGGCATCCATCCTTGCATACTTAAGCACTATGCACCTTGGCTGACCAGACCTATCACCTGGCTTTTTAACCTCTCGATTAGTACGTCTACTGTCCCATCCACCTGGAAAACTGCCAGAACCATCCCTATACACAAAAAGGGCGATGTCAAACTCATGTCCAACTACTGCCCTATATCTCTTCTGCCCACTCTCAGTAAGCTGCTTGAAAAATAGTCCACCGCCAGCTTGCTGCTCACCTTGACTATGTTTAATCTTCAAACCCCGTGCCAACATGCTTTCCGGCCCGGTCACAGTACCACCTCTGCACTTACCCAACTTACAAATGACATCAGAAATAATATGGACCGTGGCCTGCTCACTGGGGCTGTCTTTATCGACCTGCCTAAAGCCTTCGACATGGTACACCATCCTCTCATGCTAAAGAAGCTCCAATCCATTGGAGCATCTGACCAAGCCCTCTCCTGGTTCCATAGCTATCTTGACAATCGGACTCAGGCGGTAGCATTTCACAAGGCCCTTTCCTCCCCCCCTAAACATCTCCCGTGGAGTTCCCCAGGGATCCACTCTTGGACCTCTACTCTTTTCCCTCTTCCTAAATGATATTCCCACCATGTCCCGGCATAGCTGCACTCTTATGTACACAGATGACCTCGTTCTCTACTCTGGGTCAAAATCGGTTGCTGCCATCAACTCCACTCTCACTAATGACTTCCAATTCCTGCAGACCTGGCTCTCTAGCAACCACCAAGTCCTGAACCTAGAAAAAACCTGTGCTATGCTATTCGGATCCTCTAATAAACTGTCTTCCCCTGCGAACAGGCTCCGGGTTCAATGCCTTGATGGCTCCCTCATCTCAAACATTGAGTCCTTCAAGTACCTTGGGGTCACTTTGGATCCCACACTTGACCTGTCTCAACATGTCAATATGGTGTGCCGTGCCGTCAATGCTAAAATTGGCGGAGCTTATCGCGTGCGCCACTCCCTCACTCCTTCCGCTAGACTTTCTGTTGCGAGAGGTATTCTCTTACCCCAGCTCCAATATGCTCTGCCCCTCCTCTTTGCTGCAAACTCTGCTACACTCCACAAATGGGACACTGTCTACAACAACATCTGTAGATTCGCCTTAACTGCCCCACGTCTTACCCATCATTGTCTCCTTTACGCTGGCTTAAATTGGCTGTCACCTAAGGATATTCGAGCCTACTCCCTGGGCTGCTTTATCGACTCCCTGTCTAGACCTCCCTGCCCTGTCTATCTTGCCAGCCTCCTGACTCCTGCCTCACACACCCGTACCCTCAGGTCTTCCTCTGTCCCCATGCTCTCCACTAGACCTTGCATGACAAAAATGGGTGAACAGGCATTTGACCATTTTGCTCCCAAATTCTGGAACTCACTCCCCCTTATGGTGAAAACGTCATCCTCCCATCGAGAATTCAAAAACTCGCTGTTCACCCACCTCCTAGCCTCTGGCCCATGCAAATGCTCTTAATTTGCTTTGTCCCACTGCAGGCTGTCAGGTCTGACCCTGAGTACTACACTAATGTTCTCCCATGCAATACGTTTGTCTAGGTGGCTATGAACCTTGATGTCTTTACTGTCCTCAGCTGTCTTATGGTTACCCTAATTGCTTTATTTTACATCCTTATTATGATCTATGCCTAAAAGGTACCCTTATGTAACTTTTACTGTGCTACCCAATGTATATCTTGTTTTGCTCCTGTACACCTATATTATGTCTGTGCATTTCTGCATATTGTAACCAATGTCCTGTGCTCTCCCGGGTCGTGCCTGAAAATAGGCAGGTCTGTTGCCTAGCGCACTTACCCGGTTAGCAAAAGCTAATAAATAAATAAATAAATGCTGGGGGGCATGGAGTGTACTGGGGGATACTGGTTATGCATGCATGTTGGGGGGCTGTGGTGTGTGTTGGAGCCTTGGTGGCTTGCCATGAACTGTTGTCTATTGGGGCCTGGGCCACCTGGTTGGGGCTGTGTGTTCCTCCATCAGCATTGTCCACAGTACTGCCACGTGCAACATGCTGCTGGTTTGATGTTCTGTGCATCTGTGTGGCACACCTTGTGATGTTGGCCATGTGCCTGCATCCATGCTCCAGCGGACTCAATTGCTGCCTGCCAGTGTGCCTTGTGTGCAGCAGCCGTGCTGTTCTCCAGTCCTGTCTGCATTGCTGGCATGGGCTGCCCATGATCGGCGTGTCAAATGTGACTGTTGCTGGTGTGGACCCACACTGCAGGTGTGCTGTTCCTATTGGAGGTGAGGGGGATACTATGCAGGGATTGGTGTGCGCGCCTGCAGTGTGGCAGTGTCCAGCCTCATGTTGTGTGCCTTTGCCCACTGATGCACCTACTATCTGGTTCCCACCACTGTCCTGTTCTTACGGCTGCTGGTGAGGGGGTGCTTTCATTGTCAGCGCACCGTTCATTACAACAGCTGTGTACCCTCTGCTGTGCCCTGGCATCCCACCATTCAGTCTCCGGACCGCTTGCTGCACATGGGCATGGTTCCTATCACACCACACTGCTGTTACGTGTGTTGCTCCACGCTTGTATCCACCACTGTTTCTGTCCCCCTGGCTGGGACATAATGCAGTGACAGGCTGTCTACATCCACCCATTGTGGTTGCCCAAGTCTCAGGGTCCCCTATTGGTGCAGCACATGGTGCCTTTGGGGACAGGCATGTTGTTTGACATCACATTTCCATGTGCTGGCAGGGGTGTTGTGTACACGGTCACCGACAGTTGCCCCCCTCCCATTGTTACATGTGCACATCCCTTCCACATGGTACCTCCCCTTCCATTCAAATTGGTATGTTTACAGATGCTTCCTGTCACGGCTACTGGGGTTGGACATGTCCCTGTCTCTGAACCAGCAGGGGTTTCCAGTGATACACTGCTCGACTGCCTCCACTGCCCATCACCTACTTTTTTGCCTGGACATGTTCTCAGGCTGGCATATGCCTGGGGACATGCACTCAGCAGTGCTGTGCACATCTGGGTACAGTGTGTGTGCCTGCCTACACCCTTGTGTGCAGGGGCTTTCGGTGCTTGTGTTGTGCCCCCCCAAGTGCTGTCCTGTCACTGCATGGTGTGTATAACAGTTGCCTCTGTTGGCTTGTACCTTGCGTGGCAGTCTGCTGCCTGGAAAGGTCAAGCTCACCGTCTCCTGCAATGGTGCAGCGTCTCAGGTGGCTGGTGACACTCCTCCTGTGCAGTGAGCACCTGGGCCTCTAATGGGCCACCTCCTGTGGCTATCACACAGTTTGCATTGTGTGCCTTCTTATCCTTGGACCACCTCTTAAGGTCATGGTACCATTTCTGCAGTTCCCTGATGGTCTGCTTTGCTGATGCAATGGCATTTACATTTGCTGTGATCTGTGTCCATGCCTGCTGCGTTTTGTCCCTTTGTTGCTTGTCCCCACTCTGGGATAGCAGTAGTTTGTGCTGTTTGTGCACCTCCTTGATTAGGACATCTGTTTCTCTGTCTGTGAGGTTGTGTTTCCAGGTATGGCATGCTTCTCCTCTCAGTCTGGTAGCCTGCGCCATTCTGCTTGCCTTAGGCCTTCTGGGTACCTTGCATCATTCCACGCTGTGTGTCATATTTACACAGCTTGTTTGACGCAGGGCGGCCCTTTGGCACACCGTGCACCAGTCTATGGCACGTTTGAAATTCTGACCCCAATTTTTTAAGCGAACTCATGTTCCACTACCAAAGATCAAGACTGCCAAGCATGAAAATAACCTGTTTCTGATACAGAGTAAGTGAGAGGTTCCTGGGAGTGACTAAAGTATTGGTTCCATTGTGCAAAGTAAGGCCTTTCACTGGGTGAGCAGTCACCAGTGGTGGGACAAGAACCAGATTGTGATTCACTACTAGTGAGACAGGTGGTAGCAGCATTGAACTCTGAGGAGCCCCGTGGGCATCCAGTTGCTCTTGTGTGTGAGTACATGATAGACTGCTGACAGTGGGACAGCAGTTTTGCACAGTAGAATTTTTTTTTGCCTAGATGTTTTTTCCTCTTAGTCAGTGTAGGCAGGTTTTCAACCCTGTCACCGCCTCTTCTCACCTGGTACTTGACATACTGGACCAACCCACCCAGAAATACCCCATGGATTGCCTCCCATAGTGGGACTGAGAAGGGAAAGGCTGTCTTCCCACCACCCAGTGACACCCATCCAAACTTAGGCAGGTAGCCAGCTGATGCGTGGGGCGGAGGAAGGAATGCATTGCTTCATGTTGCCCACACCAACCACTTTTATGTTTTTCTTCTTTAGCCCTGCTGTGGTGTGTGTAAGTGTGCATGTGGATGCACACACATCTACAGTGCTGCAGCCTCTCCCATTATGTTTCTCATACTACTGGCGCTTCTCCCCTCCCATTACACTACTGGAGCTTTCCCCAAGCCTCTACCTGGGGGCAGCCAAGGGCTGAGAAGACAAGCCACCCCACCCCACCCCAGGAGAGGACAGCTTTCCTCTGGATGCTCAGTCCTACACCCCCCAGGCCAACCCCCCTATGGCCTGAGCTCTCCCCCCATCGCGGGTCACCAGTGTGGGAAAATATAAGGCACAGAGTGTCTCAGTCCTCTTCATTACTGGGCCGGATTGGCACAGTAGATTAAAAAAGCCTGAAGCATGCCTGCTTTTTATGTTTTGAACAGACTCATGTGGGAACTTATTTAATGAGTAAGGAAAATGCTGCATTCTGATCAGGGATACCGGCCATACTTAATTACAGTGCTATCAAGTCCCACTGTGTCATCTAGAAATGTCACTTTCAAGCTTGGCTGACTGAATTCTCTGCTTGACAAAAATGAAAAGAAAATGTCACAACTGGGTGCTGGTAATAGTACCTTGAATGCACTTCAAGGGACTGAAAGCATTTGGCCTGTGCCCTCATGTTTACTACACCTCTGTGCATGGGTCCATAGCACTGCTGCTATCATTTTCTTGTCATGTCTTATTGCTTACTTGCAATATGCCATGGGAGACGTCTCTTATGGTATTTATTTATTTGTCATCTTTGACCAGAAAAGGTACACTAATCTGTGACAGCTTGTTTACAGGTGCGCCCTGGGGGGTGGGGGGATACATTGACCTGTTTTATTGATTGGGGATGTTGGCCAGGAGTCAGACACCAGGGGAAATGCTACTCTTCTTTAATAAGTGCAAAGCAATCTTTTGTTTTCTACAGAACCTTTTCTCCTCAGGTTACTGGCAGGGCTGTTCAGCCCCCACGGACTTACCTGCCATCTTTGGCTTGTCCCCCATGATGGGGCCAGAATGGGGAAGATATCCCCCCTGGTGTCCAGATGCAGATCTTCAGAGACGGGAGTCCCAGGGTGATATTGCAGGCTGGAGCAGGAACTGGGGCTTAATGGCAACAAGCCCTGCCATTGCACCAGCACCCCCACCCACAGTGCCAACACATGACTGACATGGCAGCTCACTCACCACTGTCGTGGTCCCGGGGAAGCAATGGATAACCAGCAAATCCTTGAGATGGTCAGTGTTCGGACTGGAAGGGCACCATCAAGTGAGCTGGGACACAAGAAATAGCTGAATGAAGAAAAAGAAGACAGCACTAAGTATGCTTACCTCATCACCCCCACATTCAGAACTTTACTCCCCTTACTTGAAACCCTTGGATGAAAATAAATAAGGGTGAAGGGAATGACAGAAACCCAATTTGCTCACTGCTCTCAGCACTGGCCCTAGTGAATGATGTGCCCTTCAGTACAGCTGTATAATTCACATTATGATAAGGGCTGGCTTTGCCTGCTTCTTACTTTGCTCTCAAACAACATCCAGGAGATGGTCTGATCATCCCAAAGCTCTTACCTCATGTGACCGATGTTGGTGTGTTTAGCTGGACGGGCATTTTTTAGTCTCCATGCAGATACACAGTCTGCTAGTCACTGAGCTTCATTGAAAACCAACTGCCCAGAGTGGAAACGACCTTAAGGCTGCCTTCCTCTAAAGCCAACCAATTTTCACTAGCTTGATACTTTCTGTCTTGTTATAATTGGCCCTCTCCCCACAGCTCTGCATTTCATTAATGTGAACCAAGTCGATTCCAAGTCAGGAAAGCACTTGCATCCTCAGGGGAGCCCCAGGAAACACAATACTCCTGGAATCTAAATGTTTTATGTCTGCTGTTCAAAACGGAATACTCACATCTCTTTATGGAGGGCAATAAAGTGCAACCTCATGAATTTATTAAAATTGCCTTCTGTTTAACAATTTTAGTCAAAGAGCTCCTAGTTTTTCAGCACACATGGAAAATAAAGAATGCTACTGAAATCTGAAAGTCACACACACACACGCGCACACACACACACCTCATGACCGGGACAGTATTTAGTTTACAAACCACTTGCTTTGCAGAGAGTGAAGACGGAGGTTAAATTGGAAATGTTTAAAAGGAGGAACTCTTTTATCTAGAGTTAGAGGTGATGGGACTATCACTTGTAGGTGGTGGAACTCTCCTATAGTAGTCAAAGGAGAAAGATGACAGAGGTGGTGGAACAGTCATACCGATTTTTAAGAGGTGGTAGAAATGAGTTCCTGTGGGCTCCAGCCCAATTTAACCCTTGAGTGAAGAGCTGATACTGTCTGAGTTGGCAGTCTGCAGCTCAGCCATAGCAATACAGTAGCATAATATGTAATATGCTGTGCAAAACACAATGCCATTCTCCCTCAGGACTCTAAGTAGTGTGGCTCGGATACTAGTTTTGCTCGGTAGCATCAAATCTGAGCTGACCAGGTTCTCCCAAATAAAAAAAACTCAGGGACCTGATCCAAAATTCGATTGAGGGTCAGATCTGATTTCAGATCATGGAACTCAGATCCCATCCAGCCATTCAGAGTACTGATATCCCCCACAATAAAAAAAAAAACAGTCCTTGGCATCCAGTGGCAGCCCCTTCCTGACTCCATCTCATATTAATAAAATTCTGGTGTCCAATGGCACCCCTCTCTCATCCCATCCTGCAGTGTAAATAAAGTCCTTGGTAGCCAGTGGCACCTCCCTCTTTGACCCCAACCTGTGTAACAAAAAAAAGCCCTGGGTCCAGTGGCACCCTCTCTCTTACCACATCTGTCCTGTAAACAAAGTTTCTGTGGTCAAGTGGCACACCCTCCCTCACCCTATCCTGCATGTAAATAAAGTCCCTGACATCCAGTGACACCCCTCCCTCACCACATCCTGCCTTGTAAATAAAGTCCCTACTGTCCAGTGACACCCCTCCCTCACCACATCCTGCCTTGTAAATAAAGTCCCTACTGTCCAGTGGCACCTGTTTCATCACACCATCCTGCCCTTTAAATAAAATTCCTTGGCATCCACTGGCATCCCCTCCATCATCCCATTCTCCCCTGTAAATATAGTCCCTGGCATCCAGCGGCACCCCACTCCCTCACCCCATCACCATGTACAATAACAGTCCTCCCCTCCCTGTTTCATTCACCACCCTCAACGGCAGTCAGTCCACCTCTCTACTCACCCCTTGTGCTGGCCACTGTCTAATCCTGTTTATCACAAATACAGGCTGTGTTCATTGCATGATACATTTGACTGTTGCACAAGAAGCTGACCAGCATCTATTGTTTTTTGCATCTTGCTTTTTATCCCTCGGGTGATCTGATTTCCATCCCCACCTCCTCCTGGCTGGCACGCACCTCCACTGGATCTACCTGAAGCCAGCCTCCCCCCAGATTCCACTGTGGTAGGATTGGAAGGGGACTGTCCTCCCCCCAAGTCCCAATTCAGAGTCACTGCAAGCATCTGGGTGGTAGCACGGGACTGGAGAGGTGCATGGAATGGTGGTCTGCCATCAGGTCCCATTTTCCATTTTCTCTCAAGTACCCCTGTCATGGCAACACATCAGAACATGCGTGTGGAGCCGAGCACACTCTGTAGAACCCTGGCCCCTTCCTTCAAGGAAATCATTTTTCCAACACTACCTCCAAGCCTCCGCCCAGTGGCAGTCAAAGGCTGAGCCAACAGGCCACCCCAACCTGGGAGAGGAGAGCAGTCCCTGGGATTTTCAGTCCCCTCCTATCCCGTGGACCCCGGCAACCCACGATTGGTCCCAAACATGGATTACTGGCCTGGCAGGAAGTAAGGTATTCAATACCACAGCCCTCCACACCACCAGGCCAGCTCCAAGCAGCATGTATGTATGATAAACCTGGATGCTTCGTGGCCAGCCAAGGAGATGAGTGGAAGGCTGTACTGGTCACCATAAAGAGGGAGGTGGGGCAGGTTGTAGGGGACTCTTATTGTAAAAGGGATAGAAGGACTGAGGGTGGGATCTCACTGGAAGCCAGGGACTTTATTTACAGGGCAGGATGGGGTGAGAGAAGGGCTGCCACTGGATGTCGGGGACTTTATTTACAGGGCAGGATGGGGTAAGAGAGGGGCTCCCACTGGATGCTGGGGTTTTGTTTACAAGGCAGGATGGGGTGAGAGAGGGGCTGCCACTGGATGCCAGGGGCTTTGTTTACAAGGCAGGATGGGGTGAGAGAGGGGCTGCCACTGGATGCCAGGGCCTATGTTTACAAGGCAGGATGGGGTGAGAGAGAGAGGCTGCCACTGGATGCCAAGGGCTTTGTTTACAAGGCAGGATGAGGTGAGAGAGGGGCTGCCACTGGATACTGGGGGCTTTGTTTACAAGATAGGATGGTGTGAGGGATGCTACTGGATGTCAGAGACTTTATTGCAAGGCAGGATGAATGTGGGTGCCAGTGGATACCAGGGACTTGATGTACAGGGCATGGGGTGCTGGAGGGGTGCCAGAGGATGCCAGGGACTTTGTTTATAAGGCAGGATGGGTGAGGGATGCTACTGGATGTCAGGGACTTTATTTACAAGACAGGATGGGTAGGGTGCCAGTGGATGTCAGGAACTTTATTTACAGGGCAGGATGGAGTAATGAAGGGAGATAGACACAGAATACCACAGCACTTATTTACAAGGACGGATGGGGTGATGGAGGGGGTGCCACTGGATGCCAGGGACTTTATTTACAGGGCAGGATGGAGTAATGGAGGTGGTTAGACACAATATACCACAGCACTTAGTTACAAGGACGGATGGGGTGATGGAGGGGGTGCCACTGGATGCCAGGGACATTATTTACAGGTCAGGAATGGGTGATGGAGGAGGTGTCACTTGATGTCAGTGGCTTTCTTTACAAGGTAGCACAGAGTGATGAAGGGTGCCAATGAATACCAGGGGCTTTGTTTACAGAAAAGGATGGGGTGAGGAATGCTACTGGATGTCAGAGACTTTATTGACAAGGCAGGATGGGTAGGGGTACCAGTGGATGCCAGGGACTTTACAGTATGTACAGAGCATGGGGTGATGGAGGGGTGCCGGAGGATGCCAGAATGGGGTGAGAGATGCTGCTGGATGTCAGGGACTTTATTTACAAGACAGGATGGGGAGGGTGCCAGTGAATGTCAGGGACATTATTTACAGGTCAGGAATGGGTGATGGAGGAAGTGTCACTTGACGTCAGTGGCTTTCTTTACAAGGTAGCACAGAGTGATGAAGGGTGCCAATGAACGCCAGGGGCTTTGTTTACAGAAAAGGATGGTGTGAGGAATGCTACTGGATGTCACAGACTTTATTTACAAGGCAGGATGGGGAGGGTGCCAGTGGATGCCAGGGACTTTATTTTCAAGGTAGGAGCTGGTTCCCATCCAAGGGTTTCACCTAGGTGTCGTCAGATGGGCTCATTTCAAATACCAGCTGGCATCTGAGGACTAAGAAACCCATTTTGAAAATAATGACATGACAAAACGAGAGTAAGAAAGAGTAAACCTCATAAAATTATAAAATTGCAGGCTCTTTTACAGCAGCTTTGGAGTAGGTGTACTAGATATTAATGATTGATTTGATGTAGGCTACAAAACAATCGCACACCCCTAAAAATGCAGGAATTTATGTGAAATGTGATTAAATCTGATGAATGGGCAGGAGAAGAGTTTACTATCCCTTTGAAGTGACCATTAATTGGGAGAGGTGCGGCCCACTCTGTTAGCAGACCCCCCACTTATACCAGCCAGAAACTGCAAGCAATCTACTCTATTTACAAAAGTGGAAATGATGAAGTTCAAGAGGAGTCTCACAGATAGAAGCAGTGAGTACTCCAGCTCAGATGAGCAAGTTATATTTAAAATATTAGAGCAGTTTCCCATCCAAGGGTTTCACCTTACCATCACTGGATGGGCTTATTTATACTAGCTGGCATATGAAGACTAAGAAAACCATTTTGAAAATAATGGAGTGACAAAAGCAAAGCAAGTTTATTTATAAAAGAAGCATTTGTCCATGCTGAATGTTTGTTTGCTGGTATTAGCATTGGAAATGCAGGAATTAGACAGATGCAGAGTAGGAATGGCAGTGTAGTATTGAACTTCACGCCAACCCCACCTCCACCCTCTAGAACAGACAGGCATTGGGGTACGTGTTTGGGTTGTCGCCCATAACGTTAATAATAATGAATAATAAAACTTTATTTATTAAGTGCCTTTCAGGCACCGAGTTCATGCCATTTCACCTCACCCTATCCTGCAGATACTGACAAGTGTTGAGGTGTGCCTTGCGGTGTTCGGCTTTACAGTCACCCCATTCCATAAGGACATATGCTGAAATGGGTGCAGTATAGAATGGGGTGAACTGTGGGGCCAAAGAGTCGAAGGTACAGCTCAATGCCTGTCAGTGGCTGGGGGTGGGGTTGGAATGACATGAGCATTACAGTCAGCAATCCAAAGGCACACCCCGATGTCTGTCAGTCTGTAAAGGGTGGGATGTTATGGTTAGAAACCATAACGCTCCGGGCATTTGTTGGTATTTGCAGTACGAATGTTCAACATGGCCATTTTGTAGCCCTCACCTCATGAAAGCATTTTGGACCTCTTCTCATGAACAGTGGCACTGTGATTTTGTCATTGTGTCCTGAAATTTGAGTTTCCACAGCGACCGTGCCATTGTGTGCCAGATGCATGAAAGCACAGATTGAGCAGGATGTGAAGAATGACAGCTGTACCATTCATAGGGAGGCGTGAAGAGATGGCAATGTTGAAAATCTGTAGTGAAAATATCAAAAATGCTCAAACTTCCGAGTGTGCATGGAAACCGCTCAACGCATGCGCATAACACAGTCATTTAGTGGAATTATTTCATCAAATTTTTAACACAGCCATTTTGTGACCTCTGCTCATGAACACTGTCACTCTATGATGTTCTTAATCTGTCCAGAACATTGATTTCCCACAGCAACTTTGGTATTCTGTGCCCTTTGTGTAAACGCATATTTCGGGCAGGACGTGAAAAATGACAGCTGTACTGTTCATAAGGAGGTGTGAAAAAATGGCAATGTTGAAAATCTGGAGTGAAAATACTACAAATTTGTGAAGTAACGAAGGTGTGTGGAAACTGCACAATGCACACTTGTAACACAGTCATTTTGTGGACATTTGTCACCAAATTTTCAACACAGGCATTTTAGGACCTCTGCTCATGAACAGCGTCACTGTGACTTTACATACGAACATACGAATCTGCCAGCAGAACACACCAATCGGTCTATGTAAGTCTGCCTAAGTGTGCAGCTAGCACCCTAGATTGCAGCTGCCCAAGCCTCCTCCCCCTCAGTTCTTCCCTGGCTTTCCCCAGCCCCTGCCCCCCTGACTCTTTCTCTTGCTTTATCCCACTCCTTCTTAAAGCTATTGACTGTCCTACATGTTACCACCCCCTCTGGCAGCACATTCCAACTAGACACCACCCTCTCAGAGAAGTAGTGCCTCCTCATTTCCCTCCTGAAACATTCCCCTTCCAACCTTAGTCCGTGCCCACTCGTCTCTCTTCCATTCCTCAGTTTAAACACCCCCTCAGTGCTAGGTTTATTTACCCCCTTAGGTAGTTAAACACTTCAATCATATCCCCACATCCCTGCTCTCCTCCGCTGTGTACATGTTCAGCTCCATCAGCCTAACTTCATATTCCTTTCCTTTCATCCCCTTTAACATTTTTGTTGCCCTCCTTTGCACCCCCTTCAGTAACTATCTCTCTCTTCAGGTATAGCCTCCAGTATTGCACACAGTACTGTAGGTGTGGTGTGACCAGTGTTCTGTGGAGAGGTAGGATCACATCCCCGTGTCTGGATGAGAACCCCCTTGTGATGCATCTGAGCATCCTGCTTGCCTCCGCTGCTGCCTTCCTGCAGTGGGCTGAGTTGTTCATGCTTCCAGGTCCTTCTCCTTCTCTGTGATCTACAACCAATACTCCCTCTTCTGGTTCTTAGCCCTGAAGTGCATCACCTTACACTTCTTTGCACTGACTCCTACCTGCCACTCCATCGGCCATGTCTGTTGTTTGGTTAGATCCCCCTGCAGTTTTTCCCATCCGTTCTCTTCATCCACCACAGCCACCAATTTGGTATAATGTGCGAACAGACTAACCCTACTCCTCAGTCCATGTGCTATATTGTAGATAAAGAGCCAAATAGCACCGGGCCCAGTACTGACCCCTGCGGCACCCCGCTTGTCGCTGCTCTTGGTGCTGAGAGCTACCCCAACACCAACACCCTCTGCACTCTTCCCTGTAACCATTTCTCTATCCATTTAGTCAGACCACCTTCCACCCATACCCCTCCTTCTCCTCACTCTTCTCCTCCCTGGCCTGCGTCCCTTCTCCTGGTAGTCCACACCCTTTCTCCTCCTTATTCTTATTGGGTGGTGGTGCTTCTGTATTGCACTCAGACCACTCTGCCCACCCCCTCCTAGGGTTACTATGCCTCCGCCTTTACCTATATCCAGGGGGGTGAGCTCATTAAGCTCCCCTGTCTGAACCTTTCTACCAACCTCAGTCTTTTGCCCCTCCCACTAGTTTAAATCCAGCTTAGTAGAGATATACCCCTCTAATCCTGCCTTTAATACTCCCCTTCCCTTCCTGCTCAAGTTACCATGTCCCCCCTGTACAAGTCACAATTCCCCCCAGACCCTACTGCAGTTAGTCACTAACCCATAATTTTTGGTGTGGCACCAATCCCTCAGCCATTCGTTGAACTCCTCAATCCTACCCTTCCTCCCCATGCTTGCACATGATACCGGCAATGCCTCCAATAATGTCACTGACACCCCCATCCCCTCGCACTGCCTGCCCAAGTACTCAAACCTCCCCTTCACTACTTCCAGAGTCCCCCCCGCCAAGTTGTTTGTACCCACATGCAACAGTAAATGAGGTTTCTTCCTCCCCCTGGCTGCACACTTGAGCAGTGCATGCCCTGCCACTCCTGCAGTCAACCAGGGGATAGCTTCTACCCAAATACAGCTGTGCCTTCCCCCCTGCCATCTCATTTCACCCCTTTCAGTATAGAAACCCCCAGGATGAGTACCCCCCGTCCCTTACCTCCTTTCCCTTCTAATGCCTCTTCCACCACCCCAGTATTCATTCTTCCCTGCCCCTTACCCCCACCAGCTGCTCCCTCCGTGACTTCTGTATCTGTACCCCCTACTTCCATCTCACCCCTTTTCTCTGCTGTACTCTTCCCATCCCCCTTGAACCCCTTCCCAACCTGACTACTTCCTACTGGGCTTCCCATGTTGACCTCCCCTCCTCCCCTGCTGATTTCCAACCCCTCTCCTATCCCTGCCATTGTCAATTTAGAGCCCCCATTCCCGTCTACCCTGATAGTGATGCCCCTCCTATCCTTACCCGTTCCTGTAGCCTTCTCTCCTCCTTTTACCACCCCTCCTTCCTTACTAGCCCCCTTCTACCCTTTCGTCCTCACTATCTCTTCCCCTACCTGTTGCCATCCCTCTCATGCTCCACTTGTCCTTCCCCCTTCAGTATGTTCCTGCTCCCCCTCTCTCTCTCCCATAGCAGAGGTTCGAATCTATTCCTGGTTGATACCCCTCCTACATCTCTTCCCCCTATTGGTTCCCCCCTCCTACCTGTTCCCCTCCATGCCACCCCTGGTCCCACCCCTCGTCCCTCCCTACCCACAGCCATCTACTCTCTCCCTGGCACTCCTTGTGGTCTCTTTCTCCCCATCAGGAGCCCCCTTCACTTTGGGCACCCTCCTTCTCCTCTCTTTTCTGTTAGTGCCACTGATACTGGGGTCAGGTTCAGTCCCTAGTTTTTCTTCCTCTGTCCCCTTTTGCCATCCCCTATTCCCCCCCCTCAGCCAGAATGCCTACCATACTCATCTGCCCTGCCACTTAGACTCCTCCCTAACCGCCACAGTTCCTCCCTCAAACTAGCCAGTCATCTACAGACCATACATCCCCCATCCTCCAAGCCCAGTCCAGGATCATGAAGGACCCATACCCTGTACACCCCACCACCCTTCCAAAGATGCCCCCCTACTGACATGTGGCACCTGCCCCATTTTGGCCCCCATCTTACGTTATTGGCTCTTACTCCCAGGTTCTGTACTCTACTACAACCGTTATGCCTGTATTTGCTAAAATTCCTGCCCCCCCTCACACTAGTCCCCTACTGCCCCCTTTCCGACTGGGTTAATTCAGTCTCAAATCTCAGTCACCAGATACTGTACTGTAGCAATCCTAAAGCCTCCTTGTCCTGTTTTCACCCCTCAGCTACCATACTTTTTATGTTGATTGCGCTCAGCACAAGAAACATATTGGGACAGCTTGCTCAGAAACAGGTTGTGGAGGTGCGGCACTGCTGTGGCCAATGCCCCCACAGCCTGCAATGTCCCGCTTCCCTCAATGCCACTGCACGCAGTTGGTGACATGGGTTTGAAACCTTTGCACCAACTTCTGACAATTTTGTCGCTGCAATCAGCGGCTGCCTCATCATTGCAGCGTCTGCCATCCACTGCAATGAGGGAGCGACCCGTCATTGCAGGGTGGAACTTCCAAACCCTGATATTGTTTGTGAACATGGCAGTGGTTTACCACTGTGTTCACAAACAAATCTCCTTCCGTGTTTATTTGCCGACGGGGCCCCAACTCTGTCAGCTCGGGTGCCCCACTGTTGATTTTGGCTGACGGGGAGCCACTCCCTGCCGGCATTCTGTAACCCACCCCCCACTTTCATTGTCTGCCGATGGGGTGTCCAATCCCCATAGGCACAATCTGACCCCCTTTGTTGTGTGCCGACAGGTGCCCAATTCCCCATCGGCTACTGCTGGCCCCCCAAAAAGAAAGAGTCCTTTGGCACGCTGGGAGCCCACCCCAGCATGCCACATGCCCCTGTGAAAAAAAAAAACTGACCCACAACATGTTTTTTGTTTTTTTACCCTGAAAAAAAGGAAACTGTCCCTTGGAGGTCTCCCTGCCCCATCCCCCAACCCGCACCCACCCACTGTGCATCCTGCCTCCCCACACCCCCCTCACCTGATACTTACCCAGAGCTCGGAAAGATGATCTTCGGTGGACCGGGAACACGTCTGCACTCTTTAAAGTCGACCACGAACTGAGGAAATGCTAGTAAGCTGTATAATGGAATAAATAGGGTTTTGTCAACTTTAATGCATATCTCAGTCATTTTTTGGAATTTTGGCACCAAATTTTCAACATGGGGGTAATGGGACCCCTCCTCATGAATTCTTAACTGTCATGGCGTTAACCCACCTCGAAAGGTGATTTCTCGGTCACTGCGCGGAATCACCTTTTCGGGCTGATTAATGAAATGACAGTGCCAGTGTTCATGAAGTGGGCTCTCAAAAAGCCTAAGTTGCAAATTTGGTGGAAAATCAAAAATGACTGATTTCTGATGTCTGTCTTGCTGTTACTCACACAATAATAACTTCGTGAATTTGCAATATTTTCATGCCAGATTTTCAACATTGGCATTTTTCACACCTCCTTGTGAGCAGTACAGCTGTCATTGTTCACATCCTTGCCAAAATGTGATTTCGCACTTTCGGCGCAGAATAGCGCGGTCACTGTGGAAAATCAGTGTTTGGGACAGATTAAGAAAGTGTCAGTGACACTGTTCATGAGTAGAAGTCCTAAAATGGCTATGTTGAAAATTTGGTAACGATACTCCATAAAATGACTGTGTTACGAGAGTGCGTTGTGCAGTTGGCATGCACACTCGTAACTTCGCAAATTTATAATATTTTCACTCCAGATTTTGAACATTGCCATTTTCCCACACCTACTTATGAACAGTGCAGCTGTCATTTTTCTCATCCTGGCCAAAATGTGTTTTTGCACTTCTGGCGCAGCATAGAGTGGCCTCTGTGGGAAATCACTATCCGGGACAGATTAAGAAAATGACAGTGATACTGTTCATGAGCAGAGGTCCTAAAATGCCTATGTTGAAAATTGGTGATGATAGCCCATCAAATGACTGTCACAAGTGTGCGTTGCACACTTTCCACACACCCTTGTAACTTCGCAGATTTGTAATATTGTCATGCCAGATTTTCAACAGTGGCATTTTTTCACACCTCCTTATGAGCAGTACAGCTGTCATTTTTCACATCCTGACTGAAATGTGGTTTCACAGTTGCAGGACAGAATAACGCGGTCACTGTGGGAAATCAGTGTTCAGGACAGATTAAGAAAATGACAGTGGCACTGTTCATGAGCAGAGGTCCTAAAATCCCTATGTTGAAAATTTGGTGATGAAACTCCATAACATGACAGTGTTACAAATGTGACTTGAACTGTTTCCATGCACCCTTGTAACTTCGCAAATTTATAATATTTTCATGCCACATTTTCAACAGTGGCATTTTTCACACCTCCTTATGAACAGTAAAGCTGTCATTTTTCGCATTCTGGCTAAAATATGTTTTTGCACTCCTGCCAGAGAATAGCATGGTTGCTTTGGGAAATCAGTGTCTGTGACAGATTAAAATCGAACCAGTGAGAGTGCGGAGTGACCAAGCTCAACTGAGCGGTGTCGGGACTGCTGTGGATTTGTTTGTGGGCAGAAAAAGGCCCCAACACAAAAGCCCAGTACAAAAGGGCAGCCTGCAGCACTGGGAGAAACAGAATGAGAGAGCGAGTGAGGGAGAGGGAGTGAGCGAACTCACTGGAGTGCTCTCAGGACTGTTGTGGATTTCTCTGAGGGCAGAAAAAAGTGTCAATGCAGGTAGGGGCTCAGTAGGAAAGGGCAGCCTGCAACGGTGGGAGAAACAGTACGAGTGAGTGAGACAGGAGGACTGAGTGAACTCAACAGAGCTCTATCAGGACTGCTACAGATTTCTTTGTGGGCAGGAAAAGGCACCAATGCAGAAAGGAGCCCCGTACAAAAGGGCCACTTGTAGCACCAGGACAAACAGAATGATCGCATGACAGAGGGAGACTGAGCAACCTCAACGGAGCTCTGTCAGGACAGCTGTGGATTTCTTTGTGGACAGACAAAGGTGCTAACGCAGCCAGGAGCCCCGTACACAAGTGCAGCCTGCAGCACCAAGAGAAACTGAAAGTATGAGTGAAAGAGTGGTAGTGAGCGAGCTCAGCGGAGCTTTATTGTGACTGCAGCGGATTTCTTTGTGGGCAGAAAATGAGGCAACACAGGCAGGAGCCCAGTACAAAAAGCCAGCTTGCAGCGCTGGCAGAAATGGAATGAGTGAGTGAGTGAGGGGCATTGAGCAAGCTCAATGGAGCTGTGTCGGGACTGTTTCAGATTTCTTTCTGGCCAGAACAAGCCGCCAATGCAGGCAGGAGCCCAGTACAAAAGGGCAGCCTGCAGTGGCAGGAGACACAGAACGAGCGAGTGAGGGAGGGGGAGTAAGTGAGCTCAACGGAGGTCTGTTGGGGCTGCTGCAGATTTGTTTGTGGACTGAAAAAGGCAGCAATGCACGCAGGGGCCCAGTACAAAAGGGCAGCCTGCAGTGGTGGAAAAACCAGAATAAGTGAGTGAGAGAGGGGGAGTGAGCGAGCTCAAAGGAGCTCTATTGTAACTGCTGCAAATTTCTTTGTGGGCAGAAAAAGGCGGCAATGCTGGCAGCAGCCCAATAGAAAAGGGCAGCCTGCAGCGCCAGCAGAAACAGAATGAGTGAATGAGAGAAGGGGAATGAGTGAGCTCAATGGAGCTTTGTTGGGACTGCTGCAGATTTCTTTGTGGGCAGAAAAAGGCACCAACAGAGGCAGGAGCCCAGTACAAAAGGGCAGCCTGCAGCGCCAGGAGAAACAGAATGAGTAAGTGACACAGGCGGAGTGAGCGACCTCAATGGAGCTCTGTCGGGACAGCTGTGAATTTCTTTGTGAGCAGAAAAAGATGCCAACGCAGGCAGGAGCCCAGTACAAAAGGGCAGCCTGCAGTGCTGGGAGAAACACAATGAGTGAGTGAGTGAGAGAGAGGGAGTGAGCGAGCTCAGTGGAGCTCTATCGTGACTGCTGCAGATTTCTTTGTTGGCTGAAAAAGGTGGCAACGTAGGCAGGAGCCCAGTACAAAAGGCCAGCCTGCAGCACCGGCAGAAACGGAATGAGTGAGTGAGTGAGAGAGGGGGAGTCAGCAGGCCCAACAGACCTGTGTCGAGACTGCTGCAGATTTCTTTGTGGGCAGAAAAAGCCACCAACAGAGGCAGGAGCCCAGTACAAAAGGGCAGCCTGCAGCACCAGGAGAAACAGAATGAGCGAATGAGAGAGGGGGAGTGAGCCACCAGAACGGAGCTCTGTTGGGACAGCTGCAGATTTCTTAGTGGGCAGAACAAGGTGCCAACGCAGGCAGAAGCCCAGTACAAAAAAGCAGCCTGCAGCACCGGGAGAAACAGACAAGTGAGTGACAGAGGGCCAGTGAGCTAGCTCAACACACCAATGCAATCAACATTCGGCATTGGCAAATGCTTGTTGTTCTCAGCTGTCATATAGTTTCACTTAACCCAGTTAGAAATCCTATAGCACTTCAAGTATTACTCAGCTCAGTTAGAGAAATAAACAGAACAAATAAATCTGTATTATTACAGCAATCCTAAAAGTATCCAATCATTGCTTTATCTCCACTCCAAAGACCCTGCAGTAATATAGGACCACAGAGGACACAGGGTGGGAGGGTGGGCAACTCAAATCCCAGCAGAGCTCCATTGGCTCACTCCTCCCCTCTTTCACTCGCTCATTCTATTTCTCCTGGCACTGCAGGCTGCCCTTTTGTACTGGGCTCCTGGCTGCGTTGGCGCCTTTTTCTGCCCACAAAGAAATTCATAGCAGTCCCAACAGAGCTCCGTTGATCTCGCTCACTCTCCCTTTCTCACTCACTCATTCTGTTTCTCCCAGCGCTCCAGGCTGCCCATTTGTACTGGGCTCCTGCCTGTGTTGGCACCTTTTTCTGCCCACAAAGAAATTTTCAGCAGTCCTGACAGAGCTCCGTTGAGATTGCTCACTCCCCCTCTCTCACTCGCTCATTCCATTTCTCCCAGTGCTGCAAGCTGCCCTTTTGTACTGGGATTCTGCCTGCATTGATACCTTTTTCTGCTCACAAAGACATTCACAGCTGTCCCAACAGAGCTCCATTGAGGTCACTCACTCCCCCTCTCTCACTCGCTCATTCCATTTCTCCTGGCGCTGCAGGCTGCCCTTTTGTACTGGGCACCAGCCTGCTTGAGTGCCTTTTTCTGCCCACAAAGAAACCCACAGCAGTCCTGACAGAGCTCTGCTGAGCTCACTCACTTCCCCTCCCTCACTGGCTCATTCCGTTTCTCCTGGCACTGCAGGCTGCCCTTTTGTACTGGGCACCTGTCTGTGTTGGCGCCTTTTTCTGCCCACAAAGAAATCCGGAGCAGTCCCAATAGAGCTCTGCTGAGGTCGCTCACTCCGTCTCGTTCACTCGCTCGTTCTGTTTCTCCCACCGCTGCAGGCTGCCCTTTTTTACTGGGCCCCTGCCTGCATTGACACCTTTTTCTGCCCACAAAGAAATCCACAGCAGTCCTGACAGAGCTCTGTTGAGCTCGCTCACTCCCCCTCCCTCACTCGTTCGTTCCATTTCTCCCGGTGCTGCAGGCTACCCTTTTGTATGGTGCTCCTGCCTGCATTGGCACCTTTCTCTGTCCATAAAGAAATCTGCAGCAGTCCAGACAGAGCTCAGTTGAGCTCAGTCATGCCCACTCTCTCACTCGCTCGATCTTAGTCTGTCCCAAACACTGATTTTCCAAAGCTAATGTGCTATTCTGCGCCGGAAGCGTGAAAACACATTTCAGCCAGGCTGTGAAAAGTGACAGCTGTACTGTTCATAAGGAGGTGTGAAAAAATGCCAGTGTTGAAAATCTGGCATAAAAATATTACTATTTTGCCAGGTTACAAGGGTGCATGAAAACTGCGCAACACACACTCATAACACAGTAATTTTATGGACTTTCATCACTAAATTTTCAACATAGACATTTTAGGACCTCTGCTCATGAACAGTGTCACTGTGAATTTCTTAATGTGTCTTGAAAACTGATTTCCCACTGCGACCGCGGTATTCTGCACTGGAAGTGCAAAAACACATTTCGGCCAGAATGTGAAAAATGACAGATATACCGTTCATAAGGAGGTATGGAAAAATGGCAGTGTTGGAAATCTGGAGTGAAAATATTGAAAATTCGTGAAGTTATGAGCGTGCATTGCAACTGTACAACGCACACTCATAAACCATCATTTTGTGGATTTTTTCCACCAAATTTGTAACATAGACTTTTTGAGAGCGCACCTCATGAACACTGGCACTCTCATTTTGTTAATCAGTCCAGAAAGGTGATTCTGCGCAGTGACCACAAAATTACCTTTCGGGACCGAATAACATCATGACAGTGGCTGAGTTCATGAGGAGGGGTCCCAATAACCCCATGTTAAAAATCTGGTGCCAAAATACCCCAAGATGCCCGAGAGATGCACCAACATTGAAAAAAGCTATTTATGCCATTATACAGCTTACCTGCATTTCTTCAGTTCACGGTTGGCTTTGAAGAGTGAAGACGTGTTCCTGGTCCATCGAAGATCATCATGACGGCCTCTGGAGGTAAGTATGGGGTGAGGGGTGTGTGTAGGGAGGTAGGGTACGCAGTGGGCTGGAGCGGGTTGGAGGAGGGGGCGCAGACAGTGAGGGACTGTTTTCTTTTTTACAGGATTTTTAAAAATACAAGGGACATTGTGGGACAGTTTTTACTTTTATAGAGTACATTTGGCATACTGGTGTGGTCTCCAGTGCCACCTGAGTGTTGGGGGGTGTAGCCGATGGGGATTGGGCACCCTGTCGGCACATATGGCGGGAGAGCCAAGGATTGGGCACCCCCTCAGCATACAATTAATTGGGGAGGCATTATGTGCTGAGTGGAGTGGAGCCCCACCTCAGAAAATGCAACTTGGAAGGGGGACTCAAAGCCAACGGGGATGGGGATTGGGCACCATGTCGGCAAAGAAAGTGGGGGGCATGATGCTGAGGGGGATTGGGCACCCCCTTGGTATACAGCATCAATTTCGTGTGTGTGGGGACATTATTGTCGATGAGAACTGGGCTCCCCATCGGCAAACTGAGTCGAGGGGATGTAAGGAACCTCCCTGCAATGACGGGTCTCTCCTTCATTGCAGCAGAATGTCTGATGCTGCAATGACAAGGTGGCCCCTGATTGCGGTGGCTAAAATGTTTCAATGTTGTGGCACACTAGCTGAACTCGTGTCAGCAGCAGCATGCCACCCCATTGGGGAATGCGGGCCAAGCCTCGAAAGGCACTGGGGGCATTAGCCACAACAGTGCCGCGCCTCCGCAACATGTTTCTTGCGCATGCGCACAAGCAAACATAAAAAGTGCCTTTCCAGTGGTCAAGGCGCTTGTACATCAGTCATACACATATACAATCCATGAAAACATAATTAAGCAATCCATTACAAGACCCTGGCTAGGCCCCATCTGGAGTACTGCGTGCAGTACTGGAGGCCACACCTTCACAAGGACATTAACCAAATTGAGGCAGTCAGATAAGGGCAACCAAAATGGTGCAGGGATTGCATCAGAAGACATATCAGGACAGATTAACGGAGCTCAATATGTATACCCTTGAGCAAAGGAGGGAGAGAGGTGATATGATCGAAACATTCAAACACCTTAAGGGCATTAACGAGGAGAAAGAGTCTAACATGTTTAAATGTAAGAAAAATAGCAGGACAAGAGGACACAGCATGAGATTAGAGGGAGGCCGATTAAGGGGGAATGTGAGGAAATTATTTTTCACAGAAAGGGTGGTGGATGCATGGAACAGCCTACCTCAGGAAGTGGTGGATATGAAAACAGTGCAGGGCTTCAAACAGGCATAGGATAGCCATAAAGGAGCAATCCAGATGAGTATGAATAGATAGGTCACTGACAGAGCAAAGGCAGATGGCACATTTATAAGATAGAAAAAGAAATGGGCAGACTGGATGGACCTTGCGGTCATCATCTGCCATCAACCTTTATGTTTCTATGTTTCATTAAAATTTATATCAATAAATTAAAATTATTAATGTTCTCCATATTAAAATATATCAATCAGCTAAAATCTTTGGGAAATGCCAGGCTAAAAAAATGGGCTTTAAGAGCTGATTTCAAACTCTGGATGGTCAGGCACTCTCTCACCCAACAAGGTAGAGAATTCCACAGGGTACGGGCTGCAAATGCAAAGGCTCGAGCCCCAGATGTCTTCAGTCGCACCCTAGGAATCTCTAGCAAACCCTCATCGGTGGAGCGGAGAGGGCAGAAGAGACACAGAAGATCTTTTAGTAGTGGGGGCCTGTTTGTGTAGAGCTTTATAGGTCAGAAGACCGACCATGAAGGACATCCACCACTGAACTGGCAGCCAGTACAGTCCTCAGAGCACAGGCATAATATGACTGGAAAACATAAAATGTCTCGCTTGTGATACTGGTGCGTAAGCCCAAAGATCCAAATCACGTAATCAAAACAAAGGCTCACACTCAAATACAGAGTCAGGAAACAAAGATAAAAGATAAAATATGCCAAATATTTTATTCTCACCAAGTGGATAGGAAATCACAAAACACTCTCCCACAGCCTGGAAAAACCCGACGGGGTTTCGTACTCAAATTAGTACTTTACCAAGGGTACATTACAGATCAAGTAGTGAGGAGAGTGTTTTGTGATTTCCCATCCACTTGGTGAGAATAAAACATTTGGCATATTTTATCTTTTGTTTCCTGACTTTACATTTGAGTGTGAGCCTTTGTTTTGATTAAATAATATGACTGGCCCTAGAGGCACCAGTCAACAGCCTGGCAGCCATATTCTGCTGCAAACAACGAATATCAACCCCCAGTAGCCCTAGGTAAAGGTCACTGCAGTAGCCAAAATGGGAGGTTACAAAGGCATGAACCAGTGTTGGAAGATCATCAGGAGAAACCAGATGTTTCACCTGGGCTATATTCCTCAGATGGCAAAATGCAGTCCTGACAAAGGCAGATACCTGAGATTTCAGGATCAAATTGTCATCAAGAATAATGTTCAAGTTATGTGCCTGGTCTGAGGTCGTCAGCTGAGCACGTCCAAGCCAAAACCCAGACGGTCATCCAGATTAAGGTCCACAACCAACACTTCGGTTTTAGTTGGGTTTAACCACAACCAACTGACACTCATCCAATCCTGGATCTCAGACAGGCCGCTACTAAACTCCAAGAGGACATCATCTCGTTCAGGTGCAAAAGACAATTACAGTGAAAACTCAGACCGTACAATCTAATAATGTCTCCTATCGGCAGCATGTACACTGCAAACAACATGGGTGACAGAATGAGGCCCTGTGGTACCCCACAGGATAGGGGGAGAGGGTCAGAGGAATAAATCTCAGTGACCTCTCTCTGTGTCCTACCCTCAAGAAAAGATCGAAACCATGTGAGGACCGTAGCCTGACAGTCCACAGATGAACTGCAGATGATCCAAAAGTACGCCATGGTCTGCAGTATCGAATTCTGCAGACAGATCAAGGAGGATGAAGATGGAATGAGATCTCTGATCTCTCACCATTAGGAAATCGTTTAGCACCCAAACAAGGGCCATCTCAGTGCTATGCCTTTTCTTAAATCCAGACTGGACAGTATCATAGACATTGTGGGTGGATAAGTGACCATCCAGCAGCAATGCAACCACCTTCTCAATAACCTTGCCTACAAAAGGCAGGTTTGAGATGGGACTATAGCTCGTCAGACAGTCTGGGTCAAGGGAGGGCTTTTTCAAGAGCGGTCATGCAACCACCTCCTTTGCTTCCAAACTCGGGTTGTCAGCATCACAAGCATAAGTGCTCTACCACTGTGCTGGCAGGCCAGCTGACACCAGGGACTTTATTTACAAGGCAGAATGGGGCAAAGGAGGGGGTGGGTGATATTGGAAACCAGGAACTTTAGTTACAGGGCAGGATAGGGTGAGGGAAGGGGTACCACTGGATGTCAGAGTGTTTATTTGCAAGGCAAGATGGGGTGAAGGTGCGGTGGGTGCCCCTGGATAACAGGGGCTTTATTTACAGGGCAGGATGGGGTGAGAGAAGCATACCACTGCATGTCAGAGTCTTTATTTGCAAGGCAAGATGGGGTGAAGGAGGGGTGGGTGCCCCTGGGTAACAGGGACTTTATTTACAGGGCAGGATCGAGTGAGGGAAAGGGGTACCACTGGAAGTCAGAGTTTTTATTTATAAGGCAAGATGGGGTGAAGGAGGGGTGGGTGCCACTGGATACCAGGGACTTCATTTACAGGGTAGGATGGGGTGAGGGAAGCATACCACTGCATGTCAGAGTCTTTATTTGCAAGGCAAGATGGGGTGAAGGAGGGGTGGGTGTCACTGGATACCAGGGATTTCATTTACAGGGCAGGATGGGGTGAGGGAAGGGGTACCACTGCAGGTTAGTCTTTGTTTACAAGGCAGGGTGGGGTGAAGGAGGGGATGTATGCCACTGGATAGCAGGGAATTTTTGTTTTACAGGGCAGGACGGGGTGATGGAGGGGATGCCACTGGATGCCAAGGACTTTATTTACAAGGATCGATGGGGTGAGGGAGGGGGTGCCACTAGTGCCAAGGACTTTATTTACAAGGCAGGACAGGATGAGGGAGGGGGTGCCACTGGATACCAGGGACATTATTTAAGTGTCATTATCAAGTTTCCTGAAAATAATCAAAGTTTATTTGTAACACGTTTCAATTTTCCTTTCTTATAACAAAAGAAATTAAACTGATACTGGAATATATGTTAAAAGATAATATTTGGGAACTTGATCATAATCACACCATTATTAAGTATATTATCTTACAAGTCTTGCTCTTCTTACCATTTCCATAATACCTCTCACTCAGCTGCTAAATTCGTTTAGAAAACGTGTCCAAGATTTAAACAATTATAGAAACTGAGATCACATTTAATGATATGTAATGAACATTTGTGGCTGTCTTGAGTTCTTGTTCAACATCTTCTGCTGTGGAAAATGTCAAACTTTGACCATTAAGAAAAAGCCACAATCTAGCTGGGTAAAACACTGCAGATTGATATTGCTTTTCTAAGGAAATGTTCTGATAGCTTGGAATTTCTTCCTAATCATCACAATTTCATTAAGTAGATAATGAAAAATGGAGTCCCTTCTATTGTCCAGTTCTGTATTTTTCTTTCTGTGTACAGCTTGCACCAAGGCATCTGTTTCTGATGATTTTAAGAATGTTGCAATTACTGCTCTTGGTAGATTGTCATCTACAGGTTTCAATCCTAATAATAGGTGTCCATGGTTCAGTTCCAAAGTACCTGGAGCAATCTGTGAACCCATATAGGCCAAAACGATTCTTGACATAGTTGCAGGAAGAAATATTGAACTATCCCAACATTCACAGTGCCAATTCCTCTGATACGTTTATGTCTGGCATGTCTTTCGTGATGAACTAGCTTATCCTGAATCACTTTAACTTCTTTATCCTTGTTGGATGTACAACTCTCTTTGCTACCATTCAATCATCTTCCAGTAGTGTAATCTGTTCCTCCACCTTCTGTGATCCTATGTTGCATTTCTTTAATGTTGGTTTAAACTGGCATCATTTGAGCAGACAGGTTTGGCACCTGCTCCTCTAGTTCATTGATTGGCACTATTGCTTAGAGTGTGTAGGGTGTGGGTGCCACTGGATGCCAGGGGCTTGATCTACAAGGCAAGGTGGAGAGATGGAGAGGGTGCCACTGCATACCATGGACTTTTTTGCAGGTGGGATGGGGTGTTGGCAGAGTGCCAGTGAATGTTAGAGATTATATTTACAATGCAGGCTGTAGTGATGGAGTGGGTGCAACTGGATGCTAGGGAATTTATTTACAAGGCAGGATTGGTGATGAAAGGGGCACCTCTGGATGCCACAGACTTTATTTATAGACAGGATGGGGTGTTGGCAGGGTGCCAGTGAATGTTAGGGACTATATTTACAATGCATGAAGGGGTGATGGAGGCGGTGTCACTGGATGCAATGGAATATATTTACATGGCAGGACTGGGGATGAAAGGGGTGCATCTGGATGGCATGGACTTTATTTACAGGTGGGATGGGATGATGGAGGCAGTGCCACAGGATGCCATGGACTTTATTTACAGGGCAGGATGGGAGTTGCCATGGACTTTATTTACATGGCAGGATGGGGTGATGGAGGGGGTGCCACTGAATGCCAGGGACTTTATTTACAGGGTAGGATCTGGTGAGGTAAGCATTGCCACTGAATGCAACAGATTTTATTCGCAAGTCAATATGGGGTGGGGGGTCAATGGATGCTAAGGACATTCTTTTTAGGTCAGGATGCAGTGATGAAGAGTGTGTCGATGGACATTAGGGATTTTATTTACAGGGCAGAATGGGGTAATAGGGGATGCCACTGGATGTCAGGGACCTTATTTACAGGGCAGGGCAGGATGGGGCGATGGAGGGGCTGCCAATGGATACCAGGAACCTTATTTACAGGGCAGGATGGGGTGATGGAGGGGCTGCCAGTGTATGCCAGGAACTTTATTTACAAAGCAGGATGGTGTGATGGAGGATGGTGCTATTGGAGACCAGAGAACTTCATTTATAGGGCAGGACGGGGTGAGTGAGGGGGTGACAGTTGATGCCAGGGATTTCACTTTCAGGACAGGAAGAGGTGATGAAAGGGGTTCCACTGGATGTCAGGGACCATATTTTCAAAGGACAATGGGGTGATGGGGGGGTGCCACTGGATGCCAGGGATTGTATTTACAGATCTGGATGGGCTGGGAGTAACACTGGATGCCAGGGACTTTGTTTACAGGGTAGGATCTGGTGAGGTAAGCATTGCCACCGAATGCAACAGATTTTATTCGCAAGTCAATATGGGGTGGGGGGGGTCAATGGATGCTAAGGACATTCTTTTTAGGTCAGGATGCAGTGATGAAGAGTGTGTCGATGGACATTAGGGATTTTATTTACAGGGCAGAATGGGGTAATAGGGGATGCCACTGGATGTCAGGGACCTTATTTACAGGGCAGGATGGGGCGATGGAGGGGCTGCCAGTGGATACCAGGAACCTTATTTACAGGGCAGGACGGGGTGATGGAGGGGCTGCCAGTGTATGCCAGGAACTTTATTTACAAAGCAGGATGGTGTGATGGAGGATGGTGCTATTGGAGACCAGAAACTTCATTTATAGGGCAGGGCCAGGGGTGAGTGAGGGGTGACAGTTGATGCCAGGGATTTCACTTTCAGGACAGGAAGAGGTGATGAAGGGGGTTCCACTGGATGTCAGGGACCATATTTTCAAAGGACAATGGGGTGATGGGGGGGTGCCACTGGATGCCAGGGATTGTATTTACAGATCTGGATGGGCTGGGAGTAACACTGGATGCCAGGGACTTTATTTACAGGATAGGATGGGGTGAGAGAGGAGGGGGGTACCACTGGATACCAGGGATTTTATTTACTGGGTGGGATGGGGTGATGGAGACGGGTGACACTGGATGCCAGGACTTAATTTTCTGGGCTAGATTGGGTGATGGAGGTGTGCGATTGGATGCCAGAGACCTTATTTGTAAGGTAGAATGGGGAGGTGGGAGATAATGGATGCAAGGGACTTTATTTACAAGAGAAGAATGCGGTAATAGAAGAGCATGCCACTGGATGCCAGGGACTTTATTTGCAATACAGGACAGGGTGAGGTAAGGGGTGCTACTGTATGCCAGGGACTTAAAGTATTACAATATTATCAAGTTTCCTGAAACATAATCAAAATTTATTTGTAACACTTGTCTATTTTCTTTTCTTATAACAAAAGAAATTAAATCTGGTACTGGAATATGTGTTAAAAGAATCTTTGGGAACTTGATCATAACCATGCTATTATTAAGTAGATCATCTTGCACAGTTTGTTTTTCTTACCATTCCCATTATGCCTCTTACTCAGCTGCTAAATAAAATTTGTTTAGAAAATGTGTCCAAGATTTAAACAATTATAGAAACTTAGATCACATTTAATGATATGTAATGAACATCTGTGGCTATCTTGAGTTCTTTTTCAGCCTCTTCTGCTGCGGAAAATGTCAAACTTTGACCATTAAGAAAGAGCCACAATCTAGTTGGGTAAAGCATTGCAGATTGATATTGCTTTTCCAAGGAAATGTTCTGATAGCTTGGAATTTATTCCTAATCATCACAATTTCATTAGTTAGATCATAAAACATGGAGTTCCTTTATTGTCCAGTTCTATATTTTTCTTTTTGTGTAAGGCTTGCATCAGGGCATCTTTTTTCTGATGATTTTAGGAATTTTACAATTACTGCTTTTAGTAGAGTGTAGTCTGTAGGTTTTAATCCTAATAATATATGTCCACGGTCCAGTTCCAAAGTACCTGAAGCAATCTGTGAGTCCATATATTGTAAGCCAAAAATTCTTAACATAGTTGCAGGAAGAGATATTGAACTATCCCAACATTCACAGTGCCAATTCCTCTGATACGTTTATGTCTGGCATGTCTTTCATGATTGACTAGCTTATTTTGAAGCACTTTAACTTCTTTATCCTTGTTGGATGTACAACTCTCTTTGTTACCATTCAATCATCTTCCAGTAGTGCAGTCTGTTCCTCCACCTTTTGTGATCCTGTGTTGCATTTCTTTAATGTTGTTTCAAACCGGCATCATTTGAGCAGACAGGTTTTGATTCTTTAAATTGGAATTATCTATACCAAGTTTTATCCCAATTTGGTATCACTAGTAATTTCTGAGCCTGAATTAAATTACTATATACCTTACCTTCAGCACGAATTCTTACTAATTCCATTCTTTCTTCATCCTTTCAACTGGCAAGAGGTACCAGGCAAGGCTGCCCCTTATCACCATCACTGTTCATCCTTGCCATGGAACTTCTATCTGCTTACCTTCGACAATCTAGCATTATTAAAGGTATTCCTATTGGTAATTCTCATTACACCTCACTTTCTTATGCAGATGATCTCCTAATCTTGCTAGAAAATCTTGAAGAGGCAGGGCAACCATTAGTTAATTTATTTAACGAATTTACCTCACTGTCTGGTCTAGCTTTAAATTATAACAAATCTGAAACATTATCCTCAAACGACCATTGCAAACCCTTTATGAATACTCCCCTGGGTTTCCACTGGGCACCTCAAGGTCTCACATATATTGGCATCCAAATCGTTCCCAAGCTAGACAAAATATGGGATGCAAATCTCTCCCCCTTGCTAGCTAATATTAAGTCTACACTTGACAGATGGAAACTACCTAATCTCTCTTTTAATGGGAAAATATCTGCCATTAAAATGTCCATTCTCCCAAAATACTATATCTCTTTGTTAATAGTCCCTTAATCCTCCCCTCCAACTTCTTAGTCAAACTTGACAAGCTAATCAGTAATTTCATCTGGGATGGCAAAACTCCAAAATTTAGTCATAATAAACTTCGCTCACATTGGTCAAGAGGTGGTTTTGGGCTTCCTTGGTTTCAAGCCTACTTGCAGACTTTTCGAGCAGCTCAGACCATCAAGTGGTTCTGCAAACCAACTGCCAAATCACCATTATGGGTTACTATGGAAGCCTCACTGTGTCCTGACAATGTTCCTACCTCCCACATCTACAATACTCTCCCACCTTACCATTGCAGCATCAATATTCTACTGAAAATTAACTCACAAACACCTCAAATCTAATTCAACACCTCTTGCCTATGCTCCCATTTGGGGTAATTGAGCCATCTCCCTTGAGAATCACCCATTTTTTTGCAGCACCTGGAAAAAAAGGGGTATGTTCTTCCTGGGTGGCATACTTGAAAAGCATGACCTAAAGCTAAAACCTTTTTCAGACCTTTGTAACCTTTGGAAATTACCCAAACATGACTTTTGGAAATATTTACAGCTCCGTACTGCATGCAACTCTTATTTTCATCATCTGTCCAAACAATCCCTATACAACCAGCACATCTCACATTGGATTAATGTATTATCTAACTTGAACAGTACCATTTATAAAGATATTAGAGACAAATTACTGGACCAGTCTATTACTGCGAAAAATAAATGGAGTACATTTTTCAACTATAACATAACAGATTTACAATGGTGCAGACGCTGGCTCTTTTGCCATAAAACATTTAAGGATGTCCGCAGTTCACTTATACAGACTAAAATTCTTCACTTGTGGTATAGGACCCCAGGTGTATTAGGGCAAATGTGCCAAATGAACAATAAGAATTGTTGGTGCTATAACTCTCCTAATGGGGACTTGCTTCATATCCTATGGTATTGCACCTCCATTAAGTAAACTCTGGTGAAATATTCATCATTTTGCAGCCAAAGTGACTGGTCACAACTTTATATCAGACCCTAAACATTTCATACAGGACATCTTTAATTTTCATAATGATATAATGTCCCATAATGATATAATATCCCATGAACAACTTAGATGGTTGAACATATTATTTCTTCAAGTTAACCGCCTCACACTTATGCATTGGAAATATATTACTTCTGGCCGACTAAAGAAATACAATAGATGTTGGCAGGACTATTTTAAATATCTAGAATCTTCCAATTCTTCTGGTAACTAATGTATGGATTGACATAAATTGTAGTTCTCAACTTATAATTATCTGATACATCATAACTGCTGTCTCTCAGTTTGTGTCCCCTTTTCCCCATCATTTTTACTTGTTAGCATTAATTTCAATGCTTTTGTTATTCATAAATAGCGCTCCACTCTTCCTATATGTTATACAGCATATAAATACCCTTTATACTATAACATATACATAACTAGATCATATGTCTCTCTCTTCCAGTCTACATTTTTTCATTCTATCCTTGAATGTTTATAGTACAAATGAAATCAGTCTTAATGTTGCAAGCATACCTTAAAGCCTTTATAGCACAGTCTTTAGAAATACAGAATGCTCATGATTTTGTACATGCCAATATGCTGTTCACGTAAGCTTGTTAATTCATGTATTTGGAAGATGTTTGACCTCCTTTTTAAATACCTCAATAAAAAGATAAACAACAACAAAAAAAACATAGTCTTGATCAGGGGATGAGGTCTTGCTGGCTAGGCAGTCCTTTTCATACCAGAGACCTAATGAGCACAGAACTACGGGGTGTGTGTTTGGATTACAGTTAAGGCTCAGCAGTCAGTAGCTGTGGAGGGGTTTGAACAAATGATGTACACATAAACATAAATACATACAAAAACATAATTATAACTGTTCTCAGATTAGCACCATGGAGCATTAAGGTATATGAAATTAAATATATAAAATTATGCATGATTTATTTTGGTGTTAGTAAGAGTAGACACAAAAATACAACTAAACATAGCAAAGCTGCTGCATTTAAATATTATAGAAATATAATATTAATTTACAAAAGAGAGATTTCTGACTCTGGGAGACAGAAAATTGTTGACAGGTATCCTATTGGAGTAGTGATCACCCTTTATGCATTTATGGTTTCCATTCCAGGTATTGGGAAAACGGGACCCAACCACGCTGAATCACCTGTTTCTAAGTAGCGCTAAAAGAGAGAAGAAAGACACAGAGAAAAATCAGTTAGATCACATAATTAAACTCAAATAAACCAGACTCAGATTACCATTAGCACTGCAAAAATACAAATTACAAGCCAGCCCGGTGGCACTGAGGGTTGAGGCGCTGGATGTCAGACCGGTGACCTGGGTTCTGGAATGGACTCGGATCACTTGTGGGTCGGCCTGGGTGAGGAAGGATCGAGAGTCTGCTGACAGCTTTCCTTCCTTGGGGGTGAGGGATCACAGCATTGCACTATAGACTGACACCCAGCAGAAGCTGGGGGTCAGCACAGGTGCAATGCTTAGCAGAAGGGTTGACCCACACACAGGGCATAAGACTACCTCCATATAGATGGAGACAGTCACCCTACACATTGCATGTGCATGGGTTTGTGGAGAAAACTAGAGGAGAAGATGGAACTGGCAGGCTCCATTATGGCCGGCTCTGCCGGCACCATCCCCTGTCAATCTGGATGTTGGCTTATGGGGGTGGGGGGGAAGCCAGTACCACTCACCACGGGCCCGGTCATGGGGGGGTAACCTGTGGGGGATGGCCGGGTGGGATGGGTGAGGGAGATGTCGACTGGAAAAATGAGTCCTCTCTGACAGAGGGGCTGGAGCCACCTGCCCACTCCAAGAAGGAGTGAAAAATTAAATATATAAAAAAAAATAATACAGTACAAATTACAAATTATAAAAAGGTTGAGATCCCAATCTGTATTTAGGCCATTGGGATGTAGCGATCCCAGTGAAAAAATCTAAAAGCGCTCATTTTGGAGTAATTTGTTAAGTCTTTTGCCTCAACAAGGACCCCTCGCTACATTTTCTAGAACCATGAATTGGGTACCTTGTGCGATATTGCCATGCTTCTCAGAGAAATGTTTACCACTGGGAGTACCTCGGAGTATCTGCTAGCCCAGACCTGTTGTTTCAAATGTGTTCCTGCACTCGCTGGTGTAACGATCTGATGGCTTTCACTATGCAGAGTAGTAGGCAAGTACACCATATGGCATAGATAACAAATTCACTGCCCCAGTTTAGGAAATTGAAGGACTTTACATACAGGGCAGGATGGGGTGATGGAGGGAGTGCCACTAGGTGCCAGGGACTTTATTTACAGAGCAGGGGTATCACAACAGAAGGGCGATCCAATGTGAGTGACTCGCAAATGAGTGAGTCATATTGAGTGAAGTGGGGAATGGCTAACCTGCAAGGGTAGCGACCTGATCGATGGCGACCATAAGGCAGGAATAGCGAGGGGAAGGGGAAGGAGAGGAGAGAGGGTTTCTGTGGGGCAGTGTTCCTGATGCTGCTGATCCAGCCTGTGTGGTGTGGTGGTGAGGGTGGCTGGCTCCGGCAGAGGAGGTTCTGGGTTCGGGGACTGGATGGGGACAAAACTTTTGCTGCTGCTTGCAGCTCTTGTTTTTTTTTTTTAATTATTTTTTGGAGTCTCGCCTCCCGACATGCATCCCCTGGAGTTGAGAATCTTTCAGTAGGATAGTGCAAGGGTGACCCCCCATGAACATTGAAAAGTACTGGCGGAATTAGGTGTCGCCGTTTTGGGTATATCTCCAAATTGCTTTTCGGTGATATACACTCGCCACAATTGCAATTGCTCTTTTGTGTTCGATCTTATGACATGGAACTCAGGGCAAGATGGTGTAATGGAGGGGGCATGCCACTGGATGCCACTGCACACAGAGCAAGCATAAGGCTTCCCCCCTTGCAATCAGGAATGCCAATGGGGACCCACTGGAACATGTCCAGCAGTTCAGGTACCTGTGCATCACACTCGACTCTACACTTCCTTATGCCAACACATTGACAACACAGCAAGGGAGATTAATACAAGAATAGGGATCCTATACAGGCATAGACACTGCATAACACATGATGCATTAAACCTGACCATCAGCAGCTCGATAGTCTCCCTCTTCGACTATGGTCTAGCAATCTACGGGTCGGCAGCAGACACAGCCCTAAACCACATCACCACTGCATTAAACAAGGCAGGTCAACTGTTTACAGGTGTGGAAAGACTAACGCACACCAGTGAGCTCTACACCCGGGCAGGTTGGCTACAACTGAAGGACGGAATAAACTACCAAACCTGCCTCATCGCCAAGAAATGCTCCATCAACCAACTACCCACATGGGTCCAGAACCTCCTAACTCCACACTCAAGCACCCGACCCACAAGGAACTCCTCTATTCAGATCTACAAAGTTCCCAGATTCCACACAGCACTGGCACAACATGCCTTTTACTACTGTGCTCCACTATGGACCAATGCCTTATCTCCTGATGTTATCAATGCCACATATATTGGATAGTTCAAATGCAGACTTTGGCAGCACATAGTAAAATCTAATAAATGTGACTGCTACCATTAGCACCCTCCCAGAGCATTAACCAGCTACCTGCACTTACCTCCTGACAACTCATTGAGTTGAGGGACCCCACTCCCAACACTTTAGATTACACCACCCCCCAATTATGACATCGCTCTTACTTCCCTACCCCCTCAAATGCTCCCAACTACCTTACTCCTTCCAGCCATGCATGCAACCCCTCCTTTTTCTCACCTCTGAGAGTGTCTAAGTAGGGTGTTAACCTCTGACACCAACTAGCTGCTATACTGTCTAAGCTGCTTAATGCTGTTGTACCCTGTAACTTACCTGTACCATATGTAACCCTGCCATCTGTATTGTATTGTCTATGTAACCGACGTGGAATCTATAAATGAGCATCTGCTCACTGGTGTAATCCAAGACCTCAATAAATAAAAAAAAATAAAATAAATAAAACAAAAAAACAACAACTTTATTTACAGGGCAGGATGGTGTGATGGGTGTGCCACTGGATGCTAGGGACTTTATTTACAGGGCAGGATGGCATGAGGGGGGTGCCACTGGATGCCAAGGACTTTATTAACAGGGCATAATGATGTGAGGAAGTGCAGTGCCACTGGATGCCAGGGACTTTATTTACAGGGCAGGATGGCATGAGGGGGTGTCACTGGATGCCAAGGACTTTATTAACAGGGCATGATGATGTGAAGAAGTGCAGTGCCATTGGATGCCACAGACTTTATTTACAGGGCAGGATGGCATGAAGGGGGTGTCACTGGATGCCAAGGACTTTATTAACAGGACATGATGATATGAGGAAGTGCAGTGCCACTGGATGCCAGGGACTTTATTTACAGGGCAGGATGGCATGAGGGGGGTGCCGCTGGATGCCAAGGATTTTATTTACAGAACAGGATGGTGTGATGGAGGTGGTGCCACTGGATGCTAGGGACTTTTTCAAGCAGGCAGTATAGCGCAGTGTTTTAAGGCTCTGAGCTGCAAACCTGGAGACCTGGGTTTGAATCCCACAGCCCACACTTGCATACTTTGTGACCCTGGGCAAGTCATTTAACTTCCTTGTGCTTCCAGGTTGCACCTGGAAATTAGCATCATCTTAGTGTGCCTCTCCTGGTTAATTTCCCCTCTCTCCCCCTTTACAAGGCAGAATGGGGTGAGAAGGGGGTGCCACTGGATGCCAGGGACTTTTTCAGGGCAGGATAGGGTGAAGGAGCAGGTGACACTGGATACCATGGTCTTTATTTATGGGGCTGGATGTGGTGATCAGGGTGCCACTGGATGCCAAGGACTTTATTTACAGGGCAGGATGGGGTGAGGGAGTTGGGTGCCACTGGGTGCCAGGGACTTTATTTACAAGGCAGGATGGGGTGATAGACTGTGGTGCCACTGGATGCCAAGGACTTTGTATGTAAGGTAGGATGGGGCTGTACTGGATGCCAAGGACTTTTTTTCACAAAGTAGGATGGGATGAGAGAGGGGCTGCTAGTGGACACCAGGGGCTATTACATAGAATCTGTTGGCAAATGGAGACCGATGGCCAATCAAGTTTGCCTATAGTTGTTCTTACCTTACTCTGAGTCTGGTGCTATGTATGGTGTGTTTTTCACCCCTCCCACCATTCCACATTCTCCCCTTCCTTGGTTTCCCCAAAGTGGGTTTTTCATTCTCCTGATCCTGTCCCACATTTGAAATAATTAATGGTGCTTGCCCCCACATCCTCAGCTGTGAACAATAACTTCACAGTCTTCCTGAAATTACCTCCCACTAATCACCAACCATACCGCTCATGACCGCACAATTTCTTCAAAGGATGGGTTGAGAGTGAAGGTAACAACCTTGGATCAAGATTGAGTCATTACATTCTGTATAGTCCAGTTTAAGATCTCACCCAGATCGGATCTCTGATCAAAACGTACAAAAGTGACTAATCTGAAATTCGGAAAACAATTAGTAAAATCCGATACAACAAATGTGATTGAAAACTATCCAATAACCATGTCAAATAGTAGTCTACAGAATCAGATATTCTCAGATACCACCAATTTTCATGGCTAACAAACAGAATCAAACACCACTGGTATCCCGCTGTTGGGTAACATCACCTAGGATCCAGATGGATAACAATTACCAGATGTGATTATTCAGGATCTGAGGCAGACATCTGACTACAGATCCCACTATCTGACCTTGAATTCCACTATCCAACCTCAGATCCCATTATACAATCTTGGATCTTAAATGTAAATGGAGTTAGATCTCATCTCAAAGTCAGATAGATGGACTATCCATAAGACATCATTCAGATAGTCAGATGCACTAACCGAGTGTAACATCCGGGTTCCCCTGCGTTATTAGAACTCCTTCTGTAGTGTGGTTTAGGTAGGAGCTGGGCAGCACAATGGCAAAATCCCTGTAGGGTTCCTTTAAACCATCTGGTCAGCTGTGCTGGGCAGTGTTTTCTAATCTGGAATATGGAACTCTCACAGCAGCATGCCCCACAATTTGTAGTGCTACCATGGAGATTTGAGTTCACTTTGGTTCAGTGGAGAGTTTGAATGAGTTCAGTTAGCGCTCTGCCTGTGGTCAGACTGACTGCCAGATGGGAGCTGCCCTCTTTTCTTTTCTTGCCCTAGTTCGTAAGTGGAATGGTCTGGACACTGGGTCATGGTGGCTGCCCTGTTCTGTGATACCCCAAGGGGGTGAAATTCCTCAGAAAGTGCTTTTGGGACTGGTAACAATAAGTGAACACTGGGGCCATCCCCCCACCTTTAAAGATCTAAATAAAAGTGATGTCCAGAATTGGTCTGGCCATATCCAAGCCCTCCAGTCATGGAAATGCAATGTGTCGCTTCAGGACTGTAAAGCAGGTTAGCCCTTCAGCTTTGGGAGTCTGAAAGTCTGAGGACAGTCTCTTCTTCAATTGCTGTTGTGGGATAGTTTCAAGTGAGCCAGACCCTCACAGTATTGATATGCAAAATGTTTTTGTCAGAACTAACATGGGACAGCTAAAAGCGATTTAGTGCCTTCACATGTTCTTGATCCTGTGATGGATTCAGAGTTGTCTGGCCTTTGGCTGGAGCCGAGCTGAATGCCTTGCTCTAGTGTCAGTGGTGAAACCTGGTCACAGATTATTTAGGGAGTCAGGTGCTGCCCTCCTTGTGAAAGTTATTTGGGGAGTCAGGCGCTGTCCTTCCTCCTGTGTTTGGGATAGTATGCCAGCAGGGTAACTTTCTTTTTGCTTTGGGATCCTGGTCCCAGTCCATTGCACAGAAGAGCTCTACTATGCCGGTTTGACAAATATTTTGTTGACTGACGTTACAGTGACAGATTTATGTTGACTACAATTGTGGTCAGCATAAATTCATCCAAGAACACTTTGTTTTATTTGGGGGCTTTGCCCCCCAACTCCCCTCCCGTACTCACTATAATCAACTCCAAGTCGGAGTTGATTCAGGGTGGGGGTGCAAGACCCCGGGAAAGCAGTGCCGGGCTCCCGTGGTGACTGTACAGCAACCCATCACTGTGCTGATGTACTGTCATTCATGGTAAAGGTGTCACTGTTCGATCAGCATACCACCCAGAAGAAGGGATGGATGTTCAAAGTAATGTTTGGGCTGGCAGTATAGCCTAGAGGTTAGAGTAACGAGCTGTCAATGAGCTTGGTACATCCACCAGATCCAGACCTGGGTTTGATTCTCACAACCTCCACTTGCATTCTGTGCGACTCTGAGCAAGTCACTTAACCACCCAGTGCTCCCAGGCCACCCCTGAAAACAGGCACTTGTGCCTAGTGGGCCTTACCTGGTTACCAAAGACTATAAAAAAAAATGTTTATTCTGGTGAACTGCAGTATGTGCTCTAAAATGTTTGGGGCATGCTTTGCCTAGTCCGTTGCCCAGAAGAGGGGATGATTGTTAGAATTATATGTATTGCTAGTAACTTGCTACAGCTAGAGAATTCTGTGTACATTGCTCTGTACCTCCAAAAGCCCCTGTGGCACTAACCTTTCTGACCACTGTGTCAGAATAAAGTCATACTGCATGATTCTATGGCTTTTTGTGGACATTCAATTTGTGTGTGACCTGTGTGACATAAATGGGGCCCCCTCAGACTGTGTAAAACACACCATTGCCAGGTATCTCCCCTGGGACTCTTGAGAACATATAAATGTTTTTATGTGTCCTTCCCCATCCTCATAGAATATGAGTTGGGTACATGCCTCCAGTCAAGGGTAAGAACTCTTGTCATGCTGCCAAGGGGGTTAGGTGTTACACGAGCATCATGACTGAACAGTGCTAGCTTCCAAAGCCTGATTGGATAGGTTATTCCACGTGTCCCCCATGTGAAGTAATGTTTCCTAACAGTTCCCCTTATGCTACTCCCCTCCCTTCCCACTCATAGTTCGAGTGTTGTCTAGATCTGCTTGCACTCAACAGTTCACACATCACTGTATACTCCTCTCAGCCTACTTTAGTACTTGGAACAGTACGCAGGGTGTCAAAGCTCTGGGTTCACTGGTTCAGCAGGTAAATCATACTGAGTAACTATTATGCCCGCCCACTGGTGCAGTGGTGGGGCTACCACTTGCATCACCGACAACCCGTGTTCATGAAAAAACTTTGGATATTGGAGGTTCAGCTGGGGAGAGGAGAATGAAGTGTCCAGTGGCCTGCTTTTCTCCTCTTGGAAAGAGGGATATGGTGCCCAGTGCACACCTGACCCGCAGCAGTGGCTAGGGATAGGGAGGTCCAGTGGCTGTAACATTGGGTGTGGGAGAAGCAGCAGCTGCCAACATACTGCTATGTGAGGGAACATGCATAGGGCCATCTAGGTGGCTTTCAGATGAGAGGTTAAACCGAGGTCCCATCTGCCTGGATTGGTGGTAGTTCAGGTGGATGTTAAAGATCCCATGGCACTTATCGAAAAGAGCAGGAGAATTTCCCCAGTGTCCTGGCTAAATTTCCCTCATTCACTGAAAATACCACCAACAGCTTAATCTGGTTCAAGGTCAGTTGGCATTCATCTGTATCCCCCTCCCCCGGGTCATGCCTGAAAATAGGAAGGATTTGTCTAGTGCACTTATCCAGTCAACAAAAACTAAATAAATAAATAAATTGCATTGAGCCCTCCCAGGTAACCAAAAGACAGGAGGAGAAAAACAGGAATGGCCAGCATGATGGAATTAACCCTCCACTGGCTCCACATCTGGTGATGTGGCATGCCTCTCACCCGAGAATCCATTTTGTGGTCTCTGGGCTGCCCCTGCCATGGGATAAAGCTGTCAGGAAGGCAGGAGTTGGACAGTAAGTTTATGAGGAGCCCGGGTGACAGAGCTGGGGGGAAGGTCAATGCCTGATGAGTTGACTGCCTGCAGGTGGAAATAAAACAGCATTAACTGTGAAAAAAAGTATTCAGTACCTAGTGATGCTGATTACTTGAGTAGTTACTGTAGTGGATGGGTTATGTAACATAGTATGGTGCTTGTGCAACTGAATTGGATGAGACTACGGAGTATTGACAGCAGCTCATTGTTGGATTGTTGGCAGAAATTGCAGGACTGTAGTAGTTGGTAGGATGTGGTAAATATGTATGGCCTTTTACATTCTCTGTTACCAAGGAACTACCACCTTTTCAGGGGACTGCCTATACAGGAAACCACCAGAGGAGTGTTGCACCATTAGAGGTGCCACAGGACCATGGATCCCTTGCCTAAAATTGCCTTGGGTAAGATATCCAGAAGGAAAGAAGTGAGCTTCCAAAGAAGAAGAGGAGTTTGGTGGAAACAAAAAAGTGAACATTCAAAGAATGCTCGGGGAACGCACACTTAGTGCTCGGTGGGTGCATGGCGAGTGTTGTCTGCTGCTCCACTGAACCCCAGGCATAGAACTGCAATTCAATGATACACTGGTCTACTATTATGGAGCAACTGCTGGTGTTCATTACTTGAGAAGTTACCGAGGTAAATACTTGCAATATGCAGTATTGGGCTTGTGCAACTGGATCGAATGAGGTTACTGAGTACTGTTGGTAGCTCAGCACTGTTGGTAATGAGGTTGCTGAATACTGTCGGTAGTTCAGCACTGTTGGTAATGAGGTTACTGAGTACTGTCGGGAGCTCAGCACTGTTGGGAATGAGGTTACTGAGTACTGTCGGGAGCTCAGCACTGTTGGTAATGAGGTTACTGAGTACTGTCAGGAGCTCAGCACTGCTGGTAATGAGGTTACTGAGTACTGTTGGTAGCTCAGCACTGCTGGTAATGAGGTTACTGAGTACTGTTGGTAGCTCAGCACTGCTGGTAATGAGGTTACTGAGTACTGTCGGTAGCTCAGCACTGTTGGTAATGAGGTTACTGAGTACTGTCGGTAGTTCAGCACTGTTGGTAATGAAGTTACTGAGTACTGTCGGTAGCTTAGCACTGTTGGTAATGAGGTTACTGAGAACTGTCGGGAGCTCAGCACTGTTGGTAATGAGGTTACTGAGTACTGTCGGGAGCTCAGCACTGTTGGTAATGAGCAGGGCCCCTACTTTTCTGCGGCACAGTGGTACCAAGTTCTACGGCAAGACTACCATTTGCCCAGAACTTCTGCGGCGGTGGTTTGTAATTTCTGCGGAAGTTCTGTGGCACTAACAAACTACCACATCACAGTGTCAGCTTGTCATCCTGACTTCACTTTCATGGCAGTGGTTATAGCAATCAGGATGGTGGAAAGCACAGTAACAATAGTTCAAAAAATAACAGACTTATAAAAATAATTTCATGCCTAAAAAGGCAAAACAAATGTCTCTCCCTTAAGGTCCTAGCCTGTTGCATAAATGACATATGTAGAGAGGATCTTATGTGATAAATAAGTTATTTCTATATGCACGCTATCTATCCCACTAATGAGGTTTCCACTGTCTATCACTTACATATTTGTATGTGCTTTCTTCTACACCCCTCATGAGGTTCCCACTGTGTATCACTTATATATTTATATGCAATCTGTAACATACATACAAATGTGTGTGTGTGTGTGGTGATAGAGACAGAGATACTGTTGTGTGTGTGTATATGTATATATATATATATATATATATATTTTTTTTTAAATTTCCATGAACTTGAATCCTCATTCATACAGGTCCCATTGGAAATAGAATAGAGGAGTTATTGCAAAACTCATTTTTCATGTCAACCTGCTTACCCTGACACACTGCGTAACACCATCAGGCCTTGACATGCATGTGAACCGATTGTGAGATAGAGCTCTCCAGCCCATCACAGTGTGTCCACCATGTGACAGAACACTGCACCATACCTTCCCAGGCTCCGAGCAGTGATGTGCCCCACCAATCCTTGTGCTGCCCAGCCAGCTCCCAGAGCTAATCTCTGAACCTGAGTTGCCAGCACGGAAACACAGCATGCAACCCTCTGGCCCAAAAGCTGTCCCTGCACAACATTTCTCCATAACTTTTAGGTGATTCTATCAACCAATGACAATATGTAATCAATAACCCTGGCAAAAATGCTTACAGTGCAATTATTTATTTAACAGGTCTATTATTTCAATAGGTCTACACATTATTATATTCCACTTTTCTGGGCATAATTACTTTATTTTTCTTAAAATGACAGTTAAATTCATTTTACCAGTTATTCATTTCAGATGGCATCTCTATAACCTTAAAGGCTCAAATAGGTTTGTACAAAGTGAGGTATGGACTTAACAAGTCTGCTATTGACAAGGTTTTGTTTAAGTTGGCCCTAGCACAATAATGTAAGACAGAAAATTGTATTAGGCTGCAGTGCAGGTTGAGCAAATATCACCATGCATAATGTGGTGTGCCACCATCTCTGGCAAGGGGAGCTGTGGTAGATAAGTGACTGTTCATTTCTGTTGCAGAATGCAGCCATTTCATTAGCTAATGTATGATGTTATAGCAATGATAACATCACTTTCTGAGAGGGGAAGGAACCAGATTCTGTGGATAAACAGAAATATTAATAAAAATCACCAAGAAGAGTAGATTCTGCGCACCGCAGAAGTTCTGATGAATTGCAAGTTCTGCGCAAAATATTGCAGCCGCAGAATTCTAGGGGCCTTGGTAATGAGGTTACTGAGTACTGTCGAGAGCTCAGCACTGTTGGTAATGAGGTTGCTGAGTACTGTCGGGAGCTCAGCACTGTTGGTAATGAGGTAACTGAGTACTGTCGGTTGCTCAGCACTGTTGGTAATGAGGTTACTGAGTGCTGTCGGTAGCTCAGCACTGTTGGTAATGAGGTTACTGAGTACTGTCGGGAGCTCAGCACTGTTGGTAATGAGGTTACTGAGTACTGTCGGGAGCTCAGCACTGTTGGTAATGAGGTTGGTAAGTACTGTCGGTAGCTCAGCACTGTTGGTAATGAGGTTACTGAGTGCTGTCGGGAGCTCAGCACTGTTGGTAGTGAGGATACTGAGTGCCGTCGTTGCTCAGCACTGTTGGTAATGAGTTACTGAGTACTGTCGGTAGCTCAGCATTGTTGGTAATGAGGTTACTGAGTACTGTTGGGAGCTCAGCACTGTTGGTAATGAGGTTGCTGAATACTGTCGGTAGTTCAGCACTGTTGGGAATGAGGTTGCTGAATACTGTCGGTAGTTCAGCACTGTTGGGAATGAGGTTGCTGAGTGCTGTTGGTTGCTCAGCACTGTTGGGAATGAGGTTACTGAGTACTGTTGGGAGCTCAGCACTGTTGGTAATGAGGTTACTGAGTACTGTCGGGAGTTCAGCACTGTTGGTAATGAGCAGGGCCCCTACTTTTCTGCGGCACAGTGGTACCAAGTTCTGCGGCAAGACTACCATTTGCTGCAGAACTTCTGAGGCGGTGGTTTGTAATTTCTGCTGAAGTTCTGCGGCACTAACAAACTACCACATCACAGTGTCAGCTTGTCATCCTGACTTCACTTTCATGGCAGTGGTTATGGCAATCAGGATGGTGGAAAGCACAGTAACAATAGTTCAAAAAATAACAGACTTATAAAAATAATTTTATGCCTAAAAAGGCAAAACAAATGTCTCTCCCTTAAGGTCCTAGCCTGTTGCATAAATGACATATGTAGAGAGGATCTTATGTGATAAATAAGGTATTTCTATATGCACGTTATCTATCCCACTAATGAGGTTTCCACTGTCTATCACTTACATATTTGTATGTGCTTTCTACACCCCTCATGAGGTTCCCACTGTGTATCACTTATATATTTATATGCAATCTGTAACATACATACAAATGTGTGTGTGTGTGTGAGAGACAGAGATACTGTGTGTGTGTGTATATGTATATATATGTATGTATATATATATTTTTTTCAATTTCCATGAACTTGAATCCTCATTCATACAGGTCCCATTGGAAATAGAATAGAGGAGTTATTGCAAAACTCATTTTTCATGTCAACCTGCTTACCCTGACACACTGCGTAACACCATCAGGCCTTGACATGCATGTGAACCGATTGTGAGATAGAGCTCTCCAGCCCATCACAGTGTGTCCACCATGTGACAGAACACTGCACCATACCTTCCCAGGCTCCGAGCAGTGATGTCCCACTAACTTGTGCTGCCCAGCCAGCTCCCAGAGCTAATCTCTGAACCTGAGTTGCCAGCACGGAAACACAGCATGCAACCCTCTGGCCCAAAAGCTGTCCCTGCACACAACATTTCTCCATAACTTTTAGGTGATTCTATCAACCAATGACAATATGTAATCAATAACCCTGGCAAAAATGCTTACAGTGCAATTATTTATTTAACAGGTCTATTATTTCAATAGGTCTACACATTATTATATTCCACTTTTCTGGGCATAATTACTTTATTTTTCTTAAAAATGACAGTTAAATTCATTTTACCAGTTATTCATTTCAGATGGCATCTCTGTAACCTTAAAGGCTCAAATAGGTTTGTACAAAGTGAGGTATGGCCTTAACAAGTCTGCTATTGACAAGGTTTTGTTTAAGTTGGCCCTAGCACAATAATGTAAGACAGAAAATTGTATTAGGCTGCAGTGCAGGTTGAGCAAATATCACCATGCATAATGTGGTGTGCCACCATCTCTGGCAAGGGGAGCTGTGGTAGATAAGTGACTGTTCATTTCTGTTGCAGAATGCAGCCATTTCATTAGCTAATGTATGATGTTATAGCAATGATAACATCACTTTCTGAGAGGGGAAGGGAACCAGATTCTGTGGATAAACAGAAATATTAATAAAAAATCACCAAGAAGAGTGAATTCTGCAGCACCGCAGAAGTTCTGCGGTAGATTGCAAGTTCTGCGCAAAATATTGCAGCCGCAGAATTCTAGGGGCCTTGGTAATGAGGTTACTGAGTACTGTCGAGAGCTCAGCACTGTTGGTAATGAGGTTGCTGAGTACTGTCGGGAGCTCAGCACTGTTGGTAATGAGGTAACTGAGTACTGTCGGTTGCTCAGCACTGTTGGTAATGAGGTTACTGAGTGCTGTCGGTAGCTCAGCACTGTTGGTAATGAGGTTACTGAGTACTGTCGGGAGCTCAGCACTGTTGGTAATGAGGTTACTGAGTACTGTCGGGAGCTCAGCACTGTTGGTAATGAGGTTGGTAAGTACTGTCGGTAGCTCAGCACTGTTGGTAATGAGGTTACTGAGTGCTGTCGGGAGCTCAGCACTGTTGGTAGTGAGGTTACTGAGTGCTGTCGGTTGCTCAGCACTGTTGGTAATGAGGTTACTGAGTACTGTCGGTAGCTCAGCACTGTTGGTAATGAGGTTACTGAGTACTGTTGGGAGCTCAGCACTGTTGGTAATGAGGTTGCTGAATACTGTCGGTAGCTCAGCACTGTTGGGAATGAGGTTGCTGAATACTGTCGGTAGTTCAGCACTGTTGGGAATGAGGTTGCTGAGTGCTGTTGGTTGCTCAGCACTGTTGGGAATGAGGTTACTGAGTACTGTTGGGAGCTCAGCACTGTTGGTAATGAGGTTACTGAGTACTGTCGGGAGCTCAGCACTGTTGGTAATGAGGTTACTGAGTACTGTCGGGAGTTCAGCACTGTTGGTAATGAGCAGGGCCCCTACTTTTCTGCGGCACAGTGGTACCAAGTTCTGCGGCAAGACTACCATTTGCTGCAGAACTTCTGAGGCGGTGGTTTGTAATTTCTGAGGAAGTTCTGCGGCACTAACAAACTACCACATCACAGTGTCAGCTTGTCATCCTGACTTCACTTTCATGGCAGTGGTTATGGCAATCAGGATGGTGGAAAGCACAGTAACAATAGTTCAAAAAATAACAGACTTATAAAAATAATTTTATGCCTAAAAAGGCAAAACAAATGTCTCTCCCTTAAGGTCCTAGCCTGTTGCATAAATGACATATGTAGAGAGGATCTTATGTGATAAATAAGGTATTTCTATATGCACGTTATCTATCCCACTAATGAGGTTTCCACTGTCTATCACTTACATATTTGTATGTGCTTTCTACACCCCTCATGAGGTTCCCACTGTGTATCACTTATATATTTATATGCAATCTGTAACATACATACAAATGTGTGTGTGTGTGGTGAGAGACAGAGATACTGTGTGTGTGTATATGTATATATATGTATGTATATATTTTTTTCAATTTCCATGAACTTGAATCCTCATTCATACAGGTCCCATTGGAAATAGAATAGAGGAGTTATTGCAAAACTCATTTTTCATGTCAACCTGCTTACCCTGACACACCGTGCACACCATCAGGCCTTGACATGCATGTGAACCGATTGTGAGATAGAGCTCTCCAGCCCATCACAGTGTGTCCACCATGTGACAGAACACTGCACCATACCTTCCCAGGCTCCGAGCAGTGATGTGTCCCACCAATCCTTGTGCTGCCCAGCCAGCTCCCAGAGCTAATCTCTGAACCTGAGTTGCCAGCACGGAAACACAGCATGCAACCCTCTGGCCCAAAAGCTGTCCCTGCACACAACATTTCTCCATAACTTTTAGGTGATTCTATCAACCAATGACAATATGTAATCAATAACCCTGGCAAAAATGCTTACAGTGCAATTATTTATTTAACAGGTCTATTATTTCAATAGGTCTACACATTATTATATTCCACTTTTCTGGGCATAATTACTTTATTTTTCTTAAAAATGACAGTTAAATTCATTTTACCAGTTATTCATTTCAGATGGCATCTCTGTAACCTTAAAGGCTCAAATAGGTTTGTAAAGTGAGGTATGGACTTAACAAGTCTGCTATTGACAAGGTTTTGTTTAAGTTGCCCTAGCACAATAATGTAAGACAGAAAATTGTATTAGGCTGCAGTGCAGGTTGAGCAAATATCACCATGCATAATGTGGTGTGCCACCATCTCTGGCAAGGGAGCTGTGGTAGATAAGTGACTGTTCATTTCTGTTGCAGAATGCAGCCATTTCATTAGCTAATGTATGATGTTATAGCAATGATAACATCACTTTCTGAGAGGAAGGAACCAGATTCTGTGGATAAACAGAAATATTAATAAAAAATCACCAAGAAGAGTGAATTATGCGGCACCGCAGAAGTTCTGAGGTAGATTGCAAGTTCTGTGCAAAATTCTGCGGCCGCAGAATTCTAGGGGCCTTGGTAATGAGGTTACTGAGTACTGTCGGGAGCTCAGCACTGTTGGTAATGAGGTTGCTGAGTACTGCCAGGAGCTCAGCACTGTTGGTAACGAGGTTATTGAGTACTGTCAGTTGCTCAGCACTGTTGGTATTGAGGTTACTGAGTACTGTCGGTAGCTCAGCACTGTTGGTAATGAGGTTACTGAGTACTGTCGGGAGCTCAGCACTGTTGGTAATGAGGTTACTGAGTACTGTCGGGAGCTCAGCACTGTTGGTAATGAGGTTGGTAAGTACTGTCGGTAGCTCAGCACTGTTGGTAATGAGGTTACTGAGTGCTGTCGGGAGCTCAGCACTGTTGGTAGTGAGGTTACTGAGTGCTGTCGGTTGCTCAGCACTGTTGGTAATGAGGTTACTGAGTACCGTCGGTAGCTCAGCACTGTTGGTAATGAGGTTACTGAGTACTGTTGGGAGCTCAGCACTGTTGGTAATGAGGTTGCTGAATACTGTCGGTAGTTCAGCACTGTTGGGAATGAGGTTGCTGAATACTGTCGGTAGTTCAGCACTGTTGGGAATGAGGTTGCTGAGTGCTGTTGGTTGCTCAGCACTGTTGGGAATGAGGTTACTGAGTACTGTTGGGAGCTCAGCACAGTTGGTAATGAGGTTACTGAGTACTGTCGGGAGCTCAGCACTGTTGGTAATGAGGTTGGTAAGTACTGTCGGTAGCTCAGCACTGTTGGTAATGAGGTTACTGAGTACTGTCGGGAGCTCAGCACTGTTGGTAATGAGGTTACTGAGTACTGTCGGGAGCTCAGCACTGTTGGTAATGAGGTTGGTAAGTACTGTCGGTAGCTCAGCACTGTTGGTAATGAGGTTACTGAGTGCTGTCGGGAGCTCAGCACTGTTGGTAGTGAGGTTACTGAGTGCTGTCGGTTGCTCAGCACTGTTGGTAATGAGGTTACTGAGTACTGTCGGTAGCTCAGCACTGTTGGTAATGAGGTTACTGAGTACTGTTGGGAGCTCAGCACTGTTGGTAATGAGGTTGCTGAATACTCGTCGGTAGTTCAGCACTGTTGGGAAGAGGTTGCTGAATACTGTCGGTAGTTCAGCACTGTTGGGAATGAGGTTGCTGAGTGCCGTTGGTTGCTCAGCACTGTTGGGAATGAGGTTACTGAGACTGTTGGGAGCTCAGCACTGTTGGTAATGAGGTTACTGAGTACTGTCGGAGCTCAGCACTGTTGGTAATGAGGTTACTGAGTACTGTCGGGAGTTCAGCACTGTTGGTAATGAGCAGGGCCCCTACTTTTCTGCGGCACAGTGGTACCAAGTTCTGCGGCAAGACTACCATTTGCTGCAGAACTTCTGAGGCGGTGGTTTGTAATTTCTGAGGAAGTTCTGCGGCACTAACAAACTACCACATCACAGTGTCAGCTTGTCATCCTGACTTCACTTTCATGGCAGTGGTTATAGCAATCAGGATGGTGGAAAGCACAGTAGCACTAGTTCAAAAAATAACAGACTTATAAAAATAATTTTATGCCTAAAAAGGCAAAACAAATGTCTCTCCCTTAAGGTCCTAGCATGTTGCATAAATGACATATGTAGAGAGGATCTTATGTGATAAATAAGGTATTTCTATATGCACGTTATCTATCCCACTAATGAGGTTTCCACTGTCTATCACTTACATATTTGTATGTGCTTTCTACACCCCTCATGAGGTTCCCACTGTGTATCACTTATATATTTATATGCAATCTGTAACATACATACAAATGTGTGTGTGTGTGTGGTGAGAGAGACAGAGATACTGTGTGTGTGTGTGTATATGTATATATATGTATGTATATATTTTTTTTTCAATTTCATGAACTTGAATCCTCATTCATACAGGTCCCATTGGAAATAGAATAGAGGAGTTATTGCAAAACTCATTTTTCATGTCAACCTGCTTACCCTGACACACTGCGTAACACCATCAGGCCATGACATGCATGTGAACTGATTGTGAGATAGAGCTCTCCAGCCCATCACAGTGTGTCCACCATGTGACAGAACACTGCACCATACCTTCCCAGGCTCCGAGCAGTGATGTGTCCCACCAATCCTTGTGCTGCCCAGCCAGCTCTCAGAGCTAATCTCTGAACCTGAGTTGCCAGCACGGAAACACAGCATGCAACCCTCTGGCCCAAAAGCTGTCCCTGCACACAACATTTCTCCATAACTTTTAGGTGATTCTATCAACCAATGACAATATGTAATCAATAACCCTGGCAAAAATGCTTACAGTGCAATTATTTATTTAACAGGTCTACTATTTCAATAGGTCTACACATTATTATATTCCACTTTTCTGGGCATAATTACTTTATTTTTCTTAAAATGACAGTTAAATTCATTTTACCAGTTATTCATTTCAGATGGCATCTCTATAACCTAAAGGCTCAAATAGGTTTGTAAAGTGAGGTATGGACTTAACAAGTCTGCTATTGACAAGGTTTTGTTTAAGTTGGCCCTAGCACAATAATGTAAGACAGAAAATTGTATTAGGCTGCAGTGCAGGTTGAGCAAATATCACCATGCATGATGTGGTGTGCCACCATCTCTGGCAGGGGGAGCTGTGGTAGATAAGTGACTGTTCATTTCTGTTGCAGAATGCAGCCATTTCATTAGCTAATGTATGATGTTATAGGAATGATAACATCACTTTCTGAGCATATAGGGGGTTTAGGATATAAAAAGAGGGGAAGGGAACCAGATTCTGTGGATAAACAGAAATATTAATAAAAAATCACCAAGAAGAGTGAATTATGCGGCACCGCAGAAGTTCTGCGGTAGATTGCAAGTTCTGTGCAAAATTCTGCGGCCGCAGAATTCTAGGGGCCTTGGTAATGAGGTTACTGAGTACTGTCGGGAGCTCAGCACTGTTGGTAATGAGGTTGCTGAGTGCTGTCGGTAGCTCAGTACTGTTGGTAATGAGGTTACTGAGTACTGTCGGGAGCTCAGCACTGTTGGTAATGAGGTTGGTGAGTACTGTCGGTGGCTCAGCACTGTTGGTAATGAGGTTGGTGAGTGCTGTCGGTAGCTCAGCACTGTTGGTAGTGAGGTTACTGAGTGCTGTCGGTTGCTCAGCACTGTTGGTAATCAGGTTACTGAGTACTGTCGGGAGCTCAGCACTGTTGGTAATGAGGTTACTGAGTGCTGTCGGTAGCTCAGCACTGTTGGTAATGAGGTTACTGAGTACTGCCGGGAGCTCAGCACTGTTGGTAATGAGGTTACTGAATACTGTCGGGAGCTCAGCACTGTTGGTAATGAGGTTACTGAGTACTGTCGGTTGCTCAGCACTGTTGGTAATGAGGTTACTGAGTACTGTCGGTTGCTCAGCACTGTCGGTAATGAGGTTACTGAGTACTGTCGGTAGCTCAGCACTGTTGGGAATGAGGTTACTGAGTACTGTCGGTTGCTCAGCACTGTTGGTAATGAGATTGGTGAGTACTGTCAGGAGCTCAGCACTGTTGGGAATGAGGTTACTGAGTGCTGTCGGTTGCTCAGCACTGTTGGTAATAAGGTTACTGAGTGCTGTCAGTAGCTCAGCACTGTTGGTAATGAGGTTACTGAGTACTGTCGGGAGCTCAGCACTGTTGGTAATAAGGTTACTGAGTACTGTTGGGAGCTCAGCACTGTTGGTAATGAGGTTACTGAGTACTGTCGGTAGCTCAGCACTGTTGGTAATGAGGTTGTTGACAGAATCTGAAGACCGATGCAGTCAGTAGGATATGTTGAATATGTGTGGTCTTTCATACTCTCTACATATTCACAAGGTACTCCTCCTTTTCAGTGTACATGTGGTACAGGAAACCTCTTGAGGAGGGTTCTGCCCTTAGAGGTCTGCAGGTCCATGGGTCCATTGCCTAAAGATACCTTGGGGAAGATGCATAAAAACTCAAAGCTGTAGGTATAAACAGAACTGTTGGGACTCTGCCTTCTGCTAAGGAGATAGGAAAGGTTATATGCTCCACAAATAGTGGTGAAGGAGAGACAGCCACCATCCAAATCCCAACTAACCCAGTGCAATGGAATTAAGTAATGAAAAACAAATTTTTGTAACTTCTTTTCAGCATGGAGAAGAGGACCCCCCCCTTTGTGGAGGAAACACCTGGGGATCCAAGACTTTAGGTCATCATCCCTCTGTTCTTAACATGATAGTATCAAAACCCTAGTGTGAAGTGGACCTGCAGCATGTTGCTGCGAAGCTAGGGAGTAAGTCTTCTGTCTTTCTGAGACTTCCACCCCCAGAAAGGTGCTACAGAGCTTGTAACTGCAACCAAAGGACTCCCTGAATAGAGAGACTCCACCAGTGTGAAAGCCAAACCTCCTAAGTGCCAAAGAAATATTGGGATTACAGGAAAAACTAATAGAAAACCGAGAAGGCTGGAAACAGCCTCTTTAGTCCTGGAAGGCCTAATACTCAAGTTGTTTTAAATGAAATGTTATTGATCTTCAAACATATGGGCAAGCAAGAAGTACTGTCTGTGATTTGCTCATCTTGTTATATTTATTTCCATATTATTGCATTTTCTGAACACTGTATTTTGTAACTGCGGCATACTCTCCTCTCCCCCTCCTCCCAGTTAAACTTTTGAAATCAATCCATAAATAAGAACCATCATTGCCTACACTGATTAAACAACCAACAGCCACTGAGAATAGTCATGTTTTAAAGGTGTATGAAAGCCAATTGGGCAGTGTGTCCACAAGCTCTTCAGAGTGTGTTATTGCATGTGAGGGAGGAGAAATGAGGGGGGAGGAGAACCACAGGGTGGGGGAGGGAATCAAATGGGTTAGCAGGTGACCCAACTTGGAGGGGTAATGGACAGGGAAAGAGAGAAAAGGACTACCATATAGCAAAGGATCATATCCAGGACTTTAAGACCACCTAAAGTTTGCAGTCTTGCCATTTTTCTCACTGTGTGTCTTGGGTGCTTGTGCACCCAGATGAGTAGGGATAAAAGTCTCTGATGGTGTTTTTTTAATAGCTCCTTTTTCCTCTCTGGCATTGAATGTTTTAGTCTCCCTGCACCGCTCGCCAACCCCTTCCCCCATTCCTCAGGCTTACCCACCTGGGCAGGGCTGCCCCCTTCCCAAGAGTTTTTCCTGGGGGTGGGGAGATGCAATGACACCAGCATCTGCCCCACCCCCCCGATGTGTGGCGCCGCCTTCGATGGTACCCCCAGCCTCTGCCAGAGGTCAGCATAGCATCAGACACTCTTCCCCCTCTCCCCCAGAGAAGGAGAGCAGTCCCTGGGATGTTCAGTTCTTCTCCCCCTGGCTGGCCCTCTGACTCCTGAGTGCATCAACGAACCCGGGATGTCTGTGCTGCAAGCGGACACCTTGCCGCTGTGCCAGTGGGCTGTTGTTTTTATTGACATTTTGTGTAATTGGTGTTTGGATCATAGAAAACAAGAACAAAACCCTAGGCAATGTGTTCATTTTCACAGTTGCTATGTGTTGCCCCATTACCACTTGGAGTGCGCTCCATGGGTCTGAATCTATGTGTATGGATTGCGCTATCTGATTTCAGTGCTCTGTAATGGTCTCTATGGCAGCAGAAATAGGGAGAATCTGAGATGTTTTATTTCTGGGGGGTTCCCATGGCATACCAGAGTCTTTCACCATACTGCAAAGGCATCTTGAGTTTACTGGGAGGATTTCAGTTCTTTCTCTCCTCAGCTTGTAACCCGTGAGGTTCAAGAATCTTGCAGTTTGGTAGAGTAGGGCAGGTAACAATGTCATGGGGTTTGACACGGTCATCAGGAGGTCGTCGGTGTTAACTGTGGCCTTGCAGATTGTTCCATATACATTTACGCCCTGTATTTTGTCAGCCATGGCAGCTTTCCATAAGAAAGGCTCTGTTGCCAGGTTAAAAAGTGCTGGAATAGAGGGCTTACCTGTCTCATCCCTTTTAACCACGTGAACTCTCTTGAATTTAACTTATTGGTGCAGACCAATGTTCCAGGGACAATGTAAAGGAGCTGGGTCATGTGCACTAAGACTGGAGGAATGCCATATATCTTAAGATCTTAAAGAGGTACGGCCATTCCACCCAGTTGAAGGCTTTCTCAGCTGCAAGAGAAATGATGGCTAATGGCTCTTTCAGTTGTTAGGCTGCTTGTGTCACATATGATATTTTGCACAGGTTATCTGAGATGTGATATACAGTACCTGTATAAAGCCATCTGTTAATTCCCAGTGAGCAGTGGTGATACTGTGTTGATTCTGATAGTGAGGACTTTGGCATATAGATTTGTATCTATGTTAAGGAGTGTTATAAGTCTGTAAGGAGACCAGTAGTCATTATCTTCTCCTAGTTTTAGTATAAGCATTATAAGACTTGCCATCATAGTATCTGGGAGGTTGCCTTTCTCCTAGGCATCACTGTAGACTGCTGTCAGCATGGGAGCCAAGATGTTCTGCAACTTAAAGTCTGGTGAGTAGCCATTGAAACCAATGGCTTTCCCGGAGCACTTTGACTACATCAAGAACCTCTGATGTTCAGACTGGGGATCATATTATCATGTAGTTCTTTCAAGAGTGTAGGTAAATTTAGGTTTTGATAAAATCATCCAGGTCTGATAAGAGGGGGTCAGATTTTGCAGAGCAGAGTTTTTGGTGGAAATTGGTAAGGATTTAATTTATCTTTTGAGAGTCTGTGCACTTGTGTTTTGATCTTTCTGTCTAAGTTCTGTTATTTTGGTGCTGTCATGGGTAGAGATGCAGTGAATTTAAAATCCACTGACGAAGTGAACACGAAGTGACCACTTCACGTTGGCTCTTCGCTATGCGGAGTGCCCTATAGGAAAAGCTCACTTCGCATTGTCATTCTGCCTTAAACGTGAAGTAAAGCGGAGTGACAACAATATTGGCAGCATCCCATCCACACAGTCACCAGAATGAATGTGCATCCCCAAAGTGCTACTGTCGTCTATTCAGAAAACTCCCCAGTGCTGATGAAGTGAAATGAGAGTGTAACAAGAAATGCAAAGTCTCCCAGAATTACTGGTGCACTCAGTCATGCACACAGTGGTCTGGTCACACACAGAGTCACCAGAATTAATGTGCATCCCCAAAATGCTTTTTGTCTTGTGTCCAGGAAATTCCCCAGTGCTGATGAAGTGACATGAGAGTGTAACAAATAATGCAGTCTCCCAGAATTAATGGTGCCATGCAAATGCACAGACAGATTAAGATTGCACTGCACACTCAGGGGATGCATAAAAAAAGGCACAACACCACCTAACCAGTGCTCACAAGTCACAAATCCAAATCTGGAAAGGAATACATTTTGCAAGTTGGGGGATTAGTGCACAGCAATAACAATTCACTACCAGTAAAGATACCACAGAACAGTATAAAAAATTCATGCAGTTGTGGTGGATAGCAGGTTCACACTGCTGCAATTACTCTGTAACACAATAAAAGGTGTCTGATTTAATGGCACGCATCGCACACGCACTCACATACACTCAAGTAATGCGTAGCAAATTGAAAACCTTTAGTAATATAACCAAATGTTTTAAACAGACAAATTGTACACTGCTGCACAACAATCAGCAAAAATATTTCAAGACTTACTAAATATATTACTGTGTGTACATTAACACAGTACTACAAGAAAAATATAACCAAAACAGAAAGACTGCCTTTTTCTCCCAGTTAATCTACCTACACCACAAATACGCCCGCTCCCAAAGCACACTTCACAGTACACAGACTGACTGTTCTAAGTTACATTCAAACTCCACACACAACAATGAACACTCTGTGATATGAGCACAGAAGGGTTTCCTACAATCGATGTGATAAATTTTGAGCAAAAAATATTACTCAGAAAGGCATTTTAAACAGCTTTTAAAGGTTTTGAATCGCAGAGCACTGAGAGCAAACTGTTTCCAGCTACCATTGCACACACACACTATGCAGGCCAGAATTGAGGCTGTGCCGAATAATCTAGAGTTCATGTGACCTGCAATCCCATGAATAACTGCAGAATTTCATTTGGAGCTCAATTACAAGGTGAAGTGAGGCAAATAACATTAATTTCAATGTACTTCACCTTAAAATTGGTGGAGAAGTGGTTTGGGGAAGGCGGAATAACGCAAAGTCATTGATTTCAATGGAGTTTGCATTCCTCATTATGAAGTGAAGTACTCCACTTCACATTGTGGAGTTCTCAGATGATTCTGCATTGCTCAGTGAATCACTTCATGGAGCACATTGGGGCCACTTCACCATCACTACTTATACTACTGTAACTCACATGCTGTAAGGGAAGGAACGCAAATGCCTATGGCTGTACTTCCCCAATGAACGGTAGCACAAAACTCCCAAAATTAAAAACGCTTATTAATGAGTACAATGGTGGAGTGGTAAAGCCTGGAGAGATACTACAAAACATGCTTACAATACATCCAAGTAACTAGTAAAAAAATTAATGTGATTCATGACATGATGGTGAATCGTGATTTGTGACTGCATTTGTGACCGTGATGATGAAGATCTCCCATCTGGTGATATCCATCAAGATGGCGGACACGCTGGGCTAGCCATCGGAAGCAGGAGTCGAGTTGTGTTCTTACTTTTAGTTTTTCAGTTCATCTTAGTTCTTCAGTTCTTTATTTGAGTTTAATTTTTGTTTGGTTACTCCGTTTTCGTCGTTAGTCTGTTCCGTTCTCGTTTTATTATTATTTCGGTCCGTATCCCTAAATTGTGCTGTTTACCCTGTTTTCCATGGTTCAGATCTACGAACTGTGCTGGTTTTCCTTTTAAACAATTGCTTAAGGACTGAGTGTGATTAGGAGCTGGGAACTGAAGGAACTATTATCTGTGGAGTCTCGATACTGCGTGTGTGCAGGGAGCAGAGTGTGGAGTCCCAGTGGCGGATTGAGGAGTAGCGTGGTGTAACCCGGAGTGGTCTTGGGTGAGCAGCGAGGAGTGAGGAGTGTTTTTTTGTCAGTGCAGGACTAGGAAGAGACTCCGGTGGACTGTGGGGAGGAATCCCTTCCCGACCCTGACCTTGAGCCAGTGGTGCGCTGTGGTGGTGCTGCCGTAGGGCAGCTGTATCTGCAGCTCTTCCGTTTTCACTGCTCGATAGCTGGCGGGCAGCCGTAGCGGGGAGCAGGTCTGGGAAGAGGTATCGGGATCTGGGTGGGACCTTCCTGGAGCCGTGGAGCATAGGTGGTAACACGGAGTTATCTGGTATCTGAAGCGCTGTTGCTAGTTCTGCTATCAACTACTTGGTGGAGTGGAGAAATAGAACTTTGGTTTCCTGGGTGCCCTGGATTGACTTTTCCCTGCTTCCTGGTTTCTGGCTTTTACAGTGAGTTTTGGCTTTAAATACAGACTGCTTATATGTTTTCCAGAACTGAGATCATTGTTTGGGGCGTTTTTGTTTTCAAATGAAGGTGAGAGCTCATTTGAAAATTTGAATACTGCCACCATTTCTTGGAGATACAAGCTCCTGGACTCGTTCTGAATTTGATAAGAGCGGTCTGCAACACATTACTTCTTTGAACTGGTTTTCCACCTGTGAGAGGGGTGAACTACCTATTGGCTGACCCTGTGCTCCATTGAATTTGTGATCATCATGAATATGTGACTCTCAGACTTTAGCTCTTTTATTCCTTGTTGGTAATTTTATATGTGAAATGTCCCCATTGCAGAGTTCTGTGAGAGATTTCTCTGAGGGGAAATTATTTCGAATTATTTCGAATATTTTTATAATTTTATTTTTAGTTTTGTATTGTTGTTTTGTTAAGTAGCCCAGGTTGTGAAAGGACCGGTGGGCTTATTTTATTTACTTATTTATTTTATGTGTTAGGTAGGTTAGGTTTTTTTATTGTTTAAGTTATATATTTTAGTAAGTTAGTTGTTTGAAGTTGGTTTGATTAGTTAGTTGGGTGGGGTGAGTTAAGATTTGTTTTTTTTTTTTTATTTGTTCAGTTAATGTGGTTAGTTAGCTTGTTTTAATTTTTATAAGGAACTGTTTTTATCCACTTTTATCGTTTTCTGAGGATTTGCTCTGTTTTGAAATGTGGCATTCTGTGGCCCCCTGGTCGTACGCTACTCAGCCTCTGCTCTCCACTCCCTCCACCCCTTCTAAACTCCCCCTCTGGCTTTTTCTATCTACCAATACTGTCGGGCTCCAGGTATTGCTTGCAGGAGGAGGGCGGGGGTGGGGGGTGAACAGTGGAGGCGAAATGAGCGTAGCGCTCCCATTGGGGTGACTAAGCCCAGGAGACGCCCTGGGACAAAATGCAGCCTAGAGAGTGAGCCATCCTGTTTGGTCCCCATACCCAAGGGCATCATCCTTAGTGATGGGCAGGTGGTCGGGGCAGTCCAGGAGTCCTGTCCAACCCGGGCGATGTTGTGCAATGCCAGGTCCATCCAGAACAAGATGGCAATAATCTCAGATCTTGTTGCCTCGACGGACCTGGCGTGCATCACCGAGACCTGGCTGGATAATAATGCGGGACCAATATTGGAGGCTGCAATTCCAGCTGGGTATACGGTGATACATCGCCCAAGGTTGGACTGCTGGGGGGGGGGTTGCGGTCTGGTTTAAGACCAAATTGGATCTCACCAGTGTACCAGTTGAGGAGACCTCTTCTTTTGAATGTGCCATTGTAGCAGGTGTGGGCTATCGAATTGCTGTCATCTACCGTCCACCAGGAGATGAGAAGCAATTCCTTTAGGAAGTAGCAGACTTCATTGTTGACCTGACATTTGAGTCCCCCAGACTGATGGTCCTGGGTGATTTAATGCATGGATCGGTGATGAACTCTCACAATTTGGACAACACTTCCTCCAGTTAATGGATTCACTGGGCCTAATACAGGTAGTTACCACTGCTACTCATAAAGCTGACCATTCTCTTGATTTGGTCTTCCTCCTGGGGATCGAGGCTTCTGATGTGGGGGTGGAACCAGTCAGTTGGTCAGATCACTACACCGTGAAATTCAATTTTTGTGCTGCCCCTTGTAGGCCGACCCCTGTGGAGATGGTCAAGTTCCACACCTTGTGGAATGTTTCCTCTAATGGCCTTGCGGCGGTTCTTGACCTATCAGAGCTTCCTGTGCATAGCAGTGATCCAGAGGCATTGGTTGTGGCTTATAATGCTGTCATTACCTCTGCCCTGGATTCTATTGCTCCAGTTTGTGTGCGTCCTTTCTCCCTCTGACCTCAAACCCTATGGTTTGATGGGGTTCTGAGGGAGTTGCGGCAAATTGGACGCAGGTTAGAACATTGCTGGCGGAGGTCTGGTCTGGATGCCAATCGCCTTAGACTGCTAGAACATTATCAATTCTATCAGTCAGAAATCTCCCATAAGAAGGCAGAGTTCCTGTCTGGGGAAATTTCTGCCATGTAGAACCGACCTGCTCAGCTTTTCAGAACCGTGGACAGGTAGTAGGGTAAACACTGAGGTACAGAGCTTGACAGAGGGCAGGACGGGGTAAATGGAAAAATTGACACGGGCAATAAGAGCAGGGATGGGGTAAAAAAGGATAAAGCCAACATTAAATGGAGGGCAATGAGTACCAATGCCCATAGTCTGGGAAACAAGCTTCCAGAGCTAGTAGCCCTGATGTAAGAGGAACACTTGGATATTGTGGCAGTCACAGAAACATGGTACACGGAGAACCATGACTGGGATGTCAACATACCAGGGTACACAATCTTCAGAAGGGACGGGGAGGGTAAAAGAGGAGGTGGAGTAGCTCTCTATATAAGGGAAGGGATCAAAGCTACAGAACTAAAAAGTAAAGGTTGAGGACAAGAGGAACTCTGGGTCACCTTGGAGACAGGGAATGGCATCACAATCTGCACAGGGGTTGTATACAGACCCCCGTCTCAAGGGGAGGAAATGGACAAGAAAATGATAGAGGGCATTCTCAAAATGGCTGAAAAAGGGAGATACTGTTGATGGGGACCTGAATATGCCAGATGTTAACTGGGCGACATGGACTGCAGCCACATCCAAGAGCAGGGTCATTCTCGATACCCTACAGGGGGCATGCCTTAGACAGCTAGTGGTGGAAACCACTCAGGAGGGAGCAATATTAGACCTGGTACTCTCAAATGGAGAGAGGATCACAAATTTAGAAGTCAGTAGACATCTGGGAACAAGCGACCACTGCACAGTTTGCTTCACAATAAACACAACCATGGAGACTTGCCATACAAAAACAAGGATACTGGACTTTAGGAGGGCTGACTTTGGCATAGTGGGTGAATACCTGAGGAATGCATTAGCAAATGGCCAGAAAGGAGGGGTGGAAGAACAATGGAGAAAAATCAAAACTGCCATCATGGAGGCAACAAGCCTTTGTGTGAAACAAAGTGGAATAAAAAAACACTATGGTTCTCAAAAGAGGTGTCAGGGAAGGTTAAGGAGAAAAAGGCTGCATTCAAAAAGAATAAGGAATCACAGACGGAGCACGACAGGGAACTGTATCAATTAAAGCAGAAAGAAGTGGGGAAGGCAGTCAGAAAAGCAAAGGCCCAAACCGAGGAAAAGATAGCCAACTCAGTTAAGAAGGGGGATAAAACCTTTTATATGTACATTACCGAGCATAGAAAGGTTAAGGGAGGGATAGTGAAGATTAATAAAGGAGAGGGGAGGTGGGCAGAGGGAGTCAGTGAAAAGGCAGAGATACTGAATGAATACTTTTGCTCAGTATTCACAAAAGAAGAAGATGAGGGGTTACCTAAACCAAGCAGTAGAAGCACTCTGGATAGTGGGGTTGACGCCAGTCCATTTACAGAAGAAAGAGTACTGAAAGAACTCCTAAAACTCAAGGTGGACAAAGCAATGGGGACTGACGGGATTCACCTAGAATCCTAAAAGAGCTAAGGGAGGACCTAGTGACACCACTAACCACACTTTTTAACAAATCATGGGAAGATGGGGTGGTACCTGAGGACTGGAGGAGGGCAGATGTGATTCCTCTTCACAAAAGTGGGAGCAAGGCAGAAGCAGGAAACTACAGACCTGTTAGTTTGACCTCAGTAGTGGGAAAAATGATGGAATCACTTCTGAAAGAAAGAATTGTTGAGTACCTAGAGGCCAGCGGGGCACAGGACCCAAAGCAGCATGGATTCACAGCAGGAAGGTCATGTCAGATGAATCTAATTGATTTCTTTGACTGGTGACCAAAGTAATTTACCAGGAGGGCTGTGATATGGCCTACCTAGACTTTTGCAAGGCATTTGACACAGTCTCGCACAAAAGATTAATAATCAAGTTAGCCAGCCTGGGAGTGGGTCCCAGGGTGGTAGCCTGGGTAGCAAACTGGCTGCACAACAGGACACAGAAGGTATTAGTGAATGGAACACATTCTGAAGAAAGGGGGGTTACTAGTGGAGTACCTCAGGGCTCACTACTGGGTCCAGTCCTCTTTAACATCTTTCTAGGTGACATTGCAGAGGGTCTGGAAGGAAAGGTATGCCTCTTTGCAGATGACACAAAGATCTGTAACAGAGTTGATACACAAAGGGGATTAGAAAGGATGAGAAGGGACTTGGCAAGGTTGGAGGAATGGTCAGACATATGGCAACTTAGATTCAATGCAAAAAAGTGCAAAGTGATGCACCTGGGAAATAAAAATCCAGGAGAAGAGTACACAATAGCAGGGGAGGTACTAACGACAACAATAATGGAAAGGGATCTGAGTGTAGTCATATTAGATGACCTAAAGGTGGGTAAGCAATGTGAGAAGTCAGTAAGGAGAGCCAGGGGGGATACTGGAAGGCATAGGGAGGGGCATCACAAGTAGAAAAAGGGAAGTGGTTATCCCTTTATACAGACAGTTGGTGAGACCCCATCTGGAGTACTGCGTGCAGTTTTGGAGACCTCATCTACACAAGGACATAGACAGGAAGGAAGCAGTCCAGAGGAGGGCAACTAAAATGTGCAGGGTCTACATCAGAAACCATATGAAGAGAGACTGAGAGAGCTTAATATGTACACCCTTGATGAAAGGAGGGATGGGGGGACATGATAGAAACTTTTAAGTACCTCAAGTGAATCAACAAAGTCCAGGAGGGTAGCATCTTTCACAAAAAGAGATGTGTAAGAACAAGGGGACACAATTCAAAGTTATGGGGGGATGGCTCTGGGGTAATGTGAGGAAATTATTTTTCACGGAGAGAGTGGTGGACACATGGAACCACCTTCCTGGAGAGGTTGTGGGGTCTAAAACAGTGGGGGAATTCAAACATGCATGGAACAGACATAAGGCAATTACAGTTGGGGGGTTGCAGGAAGTAGGCTGTTGGTTAACTAGAATCTACAGCTTATCCAATAAGTAGGGAAATGGGCAGACTGGGTGGGCCAAGTGGTCCTTATCTGCTGTCAAAGTCTATGTTTCTATGTAACCCAACCTGTCTACAGCTCTGTAGAGCGTTGTCACAATCACAGTGTGATGAGATTGCTCGGTTCTTCACTGATAAGGTGGCCGATATTAGGGCAGACATCAGTTTGGCATGTTCTGTGCTAGTTGTGGGTGCCCAGGACAGGGTCACTATCCCTCTGTTTTCTTGGACTACCTTTGACCGCTCGTAAATCGTGGATGTTATGTGGATTGTCCAGGGGCTGCGTCCTACCTCCTGTAGTTTAGATCCAGGTCCCACACCCCTACTCCTAGGGTGTGGAGATTCTATTCTACTGGCTCTAGCACAGATAGTCTGGTCCTCTCTTGACTCGAGTGTATATTCCCTGTCCTTGAAAGAGGCAGTGGTGACACCCTTGTTGAAGAAACCATCTTTGGACCCAGAATGTCTGGTTAACTACAGACCTATCTCGAACCCCCCCTTTGCAGGAAAGGTGATCAAGAAGGTGGTAGCAGCCCAATTGGAGAACCACTTGACCATCCATAGCATTTGCGAACCTCTCCAATTAGGTTTCTGTAAGAGGCATAGTACCGAGACTGTGCTGGTTTGGGTGCTCAATGATCTCCTGATGGCGAGAGACCAGAGAAAACAGTCTATCCTGGTTTTACTGGATCTATCTTCAGCATTTGACACCGTCGACCATGGTATTCTTTTGGAGCACCTGAGATGTATTTATGGACTCTCTGGGGTTGTGCTCAGATGGTTCACATCATACCTCACTGGAAGATCTCAGAGGGTGGTGTCAGGGTTTTTTTCCTCTGATCCCTTCTTGCTTTTTTGTGGGGTCCCTCAGGGCTCTATATTGTTCCCCATGTTGTTTGCGGTGTACATGCTTCCCCTCTGAGACATTGTGAGATGGTACAGGTTGAGTTTTCACTGTTATGCAGATGATACCCAACTGTACCCGTCCTTCGCACCCAACCAGGAAGGAGCTGTCTCTGTATTTAATAGCTGTCTGGAGGAAATCCAAGATTGAATGAGGTTGAGCTGGTTGAAGTCGAATTCTGGGAAGACTGAGGTGTTGGTTTTGGATCCGTATCGCCTGATAGGGGGTCCTGAGGCCGGCTCCCCTTCTGGGGTGTTTTGTGGGGATGTTGAGTTACTGGTCTCTGAACAGCTGCGAGATCTGGGGGTGATCTTAGATGATGGGCTTACCTTAAGATCGCAAGTGTCAGCAGTGGTAAAATCTTTGTTCTATCATATGAGAAACACTGCCAGAATCAAGCACCTCGTTCCATCCGGCGATCTGCCAACTTTGATCCATGCCTTTGTGACCTCACGCCTGGACTACTGCAACACGCTCTACCTTGGGCTTCTGGGGGTTGATATCCGCCACCTTCAGCTGGTGCAGAATTCCACAGCTTGAGTACTTACAGGTACTCCAAGAACATCACATATTATTCCAGTGCTGCGGGTTCTGCACTGGGTACCAGTCCAGTGGCGGATCACCTTCAAAGTTGGATTACTGACTTTTAAAGCCCTACATGATCTGGGCCCTGACTACCTGAAAGATCTCCTGACTCCTTACCTCCTGGTGAGGTCGCTCCACTCAGCCGACAAGGAGTTTGCTAGAGATTCCTAGGGTCACACTGAAATCAGCTGGTGCCCAGGCTTTTATGTTTGCTGCACCAATCCTCTGAAATTCTGTACCACGTCAGTTAAGAGAGTGTTCGACCATGGGGAGCTTTAAACAGGCGCTTAAATCCTTCTTATGGAATAAGGCATTTGGCCTTGATTAATGTTTGGTACTTGTTCTTAATTGCTTTTATATTATTGTCTGTTTGTTATGTTTGTATTTAATATTTTTGGAATGCACCTTGGTTTTGGAAAGGCGCAATATAAATAAAGTTTTTTATTATTATTATTAACATGATTCGGTGTCAACGGTGTGAGATAACCAATATGGAACTGTACTGGGAACATGAATGCCTACAGTTGTACTTCCCTGATGAGCTGTAATATAAACTCCATGACTTAAAAATGCTTATTAATGAGTACAATGGTGAGGTGGTGAAGCCTGGAGAGATACTACAAAACTTGTTTACAATACATCCAAGAAACTAGTAAAAAAATGAATGTTGTGATTCGTGATGTGATTGTGAATCGTGATTTGTGACTGCATTTGTGACCGTGATGATGAAGGACGTGTTTGTATGACAAGTGACTCGTGATGATGTTCCTGACTTAAAAACGCATATTAATGAGTACAATGTTCATGCAGAATTATGCACCACACCTGTCCAGTACTCTGAAGGGAAGCCAAAGAAACAACTGTGACTTAAATTACAGATGGAGATTGGGCCCTAAAGAGATGCAAATGCATGGACAGATTAAGATTGCACTGCGCACTGAAGAGATGCAGAAACAAAGGCACAACACCTAACCAGTGCTCACCATCAGAAATTCAAATCTGGAAAAGAATACCTTTGCCTGTTGGGGAGGCTTGGGGGGGCAGTGTACTGCACTGCTGCAGTAACAGTCACTAGTACTAGTACCGGTAAAGATACCACAAAGAATTACAAAAATCACACAGCTGCACTGGATAGCAGGTTCACATTGCTGAAATTATTATGTGGCACAATAAAAGGTATCTGACTTAATGACACGCGTCACACACATACTCACACACACACACACACACACTAAGTAATGCATAGCAAATTAAAAACTTCAGTAATATAACCTCATATTTTAAACAAACTAAAATTATGCATTGCTGCACCACAACAATCAGCAACAAAATGGCAAGAATTATTGAAAACATTATTGTGTGTACATTAGTACAGTTATACAAGGAAAATATCACCAAAACAGAATGCACTGTCTTTTTCTCCAAGTTAATCTACCTACACCACAGATAAGCCCCTCTCCCAAAGCACACTTCCACTGTCTCAGTACACAGACTGAATGTTTTACATTAACATTCAAAATCCACACTCAAACAATAAACACTCGATGATATGAGCAGAGGAGGGTTTCCTATAATCGATGAACTGAAGTTTCAGCAAAAAAAAAATTATTCAAAAAGGCTTTTTTAACAGCTTTTAAAAGGTTTGCATCACAGAGAGCTGTCAGAGCAGATTGTCTCCTACAGCTTCCTACACACACTACCCCAAACTGAGGCTGTGCAGAATAATCTAGAGCCCATGTGACCTGAAATCCCATGAATCACTGCAAAATTTGCCTTTGGAGCTTGAAAACAAGGCGAAGTGAGGCAAAGCGCATTGTTTTCAATGTACTTCGCCTTAACAATTGGTGGAGTAGTGGTCTGGGAAGGCAAAGTAACATGAGGTCATTGTTTTCAATGGACTTTGCGTTACCCATTAAAACGCAAAGTACTCCGCTTCGAGTCAGCACTCCTCAAATTCGCCTTTGCTCCATGAATCATTTTGCGGAGCGAATTGGGGCCACTTCGCCTATCCCTAGTCATGGGTCTGTGTCAACCTCAGGGCCAGAGTTTTTGTGGCCGTGAGCCCACTCATGACGTAGTTTAACATGGCTTTTCTAATGGCAAATTCAGCTGAGTCCTGCAAATGTTCATTGTATTTTTGTTTTGCAGATCTCCATGCATGCCAGGTTGTTACAGATTGGTCTGTGGAGAGTTGTGCTTTAAGCTCTGTCAACAGCTTGACCAGGTCTGTGTTCCTTTTCCGATGTTCTTTTTGCTGGTGGGCACATATTGAGATCAGTTGTCTTGTCAATGTACATTTTTGGGTCTCCTACGTGACTGCCGGGTGCCAAAGGTGTTTTTGGGGCTTATTGTGGGAGAGAAAGGTTTGAATGCTCTCATTTAGGATGTCCTCAATTTATTTGATCTTGGAGGATAGTATTATTGAATCTCCAGTGTTGGGATCTGGACTCTTCTACCTTTACTGGTGCTGTCTACTTGACAGGGGTGTAATCAGAGATGGTAATTTGCAAAGGGCTCACCTCTACCAGGTCCAGGACTGCAACAATGGACATGAACCAGAAGTCAGTTAATGAGGAGGAGTGGGGGACAGTGGGATCTGAAGGTATAGCCAGGTTTCTCTGGGTTAAGCATCCTCCACATGTCTGCCACATTATTGTTCAATAAGCTTTCCCAGGCTTTGGCTGTGCGAGAAAGGATTTGGTTGGAGCTCAAACTGTCAATTAGTGGATTGAGGGCGGTGGTGTGGTACCCACCAATTAGTAAGATGTGGTATGGGAAATGAGCAATTTTGGCTTGGATTAGGTTGACTATGTCTGGTTTGCTTGTGTTTGGGCTGTTTATATGGAGAGGGACCACTTTTTTGTTGCTTAGGTGTCCATAGTTTGGAAGCCACATTTCCTGTGGATTAGTATGGCCACACCACCTCTTCTTTTGCTCACCCCAGCTCCCAAAATACGTTCCACCCTGTTGCTACATAGTCGACTGATTTCTGCTAAGATCATGTGGGTTTCCTGAAGTTAGGCAATTTGTGCTTTACAGTGTTCTAAATGTTGTATAACCTATTGCTCCTTCTTTCTGTCCTGCAGACCTTTTACACTCCATGTGATCAGTGTTGTTTTGTTATCCCCATCAGAAGCTAATCATATTGTGACATGAATCCCCCTGGTGGAATAATGCAAATCTGACCCTCTGCGTTTACCCAGTGGATCACCACTGTAGTGATTGGTGATGTTGGTAGATGTAGTTTTGTAACTTGTTCTTCTGTTAGTGCTCAGCACATCTAAGAACCTAATGCTTAATCTGTCTGACATGTTCAAGTTGTTAAGCACTCAGGAGGTATAGGTCTACCCCTGATAGTCATGATGTTGCAGGTGCATAAGGTAAGTACAAACAGTTCTGTAGCTATGAGTTTGAGTACCATAACACCTAATGTTCAATTGAGCTCTCCAGTTTGAGCCCTTGTTTTCAAACATCTTTTTAGGAATGAATAAATTCAAACTGAAAAAAAAAAGGCACGAATAATTATTTCTGTGATCTACATTCTGAGGCTTTGAGCCACAAAGTATAGTGATCTCTGTACCCTGTGCATTATGGGTAACCACCTCCCATTGTCATGGTCCTCTCTGTCATCCTAGTCTTAAGGTGTGCCGCACCATTTTCCTCCCAAAATGCTGTTAGCTTCTACAGCCATGGCCTTAATTCTGGCAACCTTGATTGATTATCCAATGCCACGGTTCACCATCTGGGGTGCCCGCCACAGTCTGCCAGGGACCTTCAGCCAGGGGATCAGCAGTATACATACTGGGGATATGAAAGCCAAGAAAATTGGGGCATATATAACTCTGATCCACAAGGTTATTACTGGTAGAAGAAGGTGGGGAGGGGAGAGGAGGAGCAGCAACCCTAGTTCAGCACCGTAACACTACACCATGGACTTCACAAGTCAGGTGGGGTGGGGCTCTGGTTGGACCACCTGATTCTCTGTGGCTTGCCCTCCCATTTTGAGATCTGTATGGCCTCGGTATCTAGTGGTCCCTCAAGTTAGGGAGCAAGGCTCATTATTCTAAAAGGCTAACTTCGTTAAACATTTTAATTGTTCACTCTTTGAATTTCAACTGTGGGGGGAGTTGTACTTGTTTTTGGACCTGCACCTTCTCCTGACAGTTTGTGAAGTGGGTGATGAGGACCCTGGGTTGGCTGCCGGGGACAGGTTTGTTTAGTTGTCCTTTTCTATGTGCCTATTCCAAGGTATAAGTTGTTGTTCTGGGGCGGAGGGCCAGAGGTGCCTAACAGGAATTGCTGCACAAATATTGTGACTTTATACCCTGTAAACTCTCCAAAAAACAAAACATCATCATATTGTTACACCATGTGTAATTTTCAGCATAGTCCATTTTTTCTCCAGTGTTTTGATTTTCCTCCTATCCACCATGTGGTTCTATCATAGCTGACCAACTGTGTTTTCCAGGCTCGAGATGTGACCCATCACATCTTAATCTCGTGTTTCATGGAGCTTACCTTCTCACTGAGTTTCGTTGAGCTGTGACTGGTTTAACTTAGGAAAATCTTCATCCAAAAACATCTTTGGGTGCTCCAGAATATAGCCACATGCAGACAGCCAATACTGGTGAGTTATTTAAATGTTAAAATTGTCAGGGGAGACAGGCCAATCTAGAGCTCACTAAAGCAGTGTCTTCTGTGGTCGCAGATTCTCATTACTGTATATACTTTACCTTAAATTCTATATATTCAATAACCACACCCAATGGTTATTCCAATAAACTCAGTTTATTGTCTGCACATACATATGTATGGGAGCCTCAGTTAAAAGACAGAGAGCTCCTCGAACTAAGTTTTACACGGTATTTTATAGCATTTCTTATCTTGAAAACACACTAACATTTCAGTATACATTAATCATAGTTTCTTAGCAATAACAGAAAAACAGTTTCATATGCGTCAGGTACTTTTCCACTGGCTCATTTCATCACTGCTTAATACATACACCTGGGTCAAGCTGACCTAATAGAAACAATGAGTTTCACTCACTCCATGGCACCGTACAGCTTGGTTTCAATGTGACTTCATGTTCTTATCTCTGCTTCTTGCCCAACCCTGCCCAAGCTTGCTATCCAGGCTGGTACCATCAGTTCTGTTCAGCTTTATCTAAACTGTTATTTTTCACAACTTTAAGTAACTGGTTTCAGCCAGCATGAGCTATTTCCTTCTGCTTGCCTTGCAATTCTTACAAACTTATAATGACCCTTAGCTTTCACCCAAACCTGGCTATATTCAACTACACTAGCAGCTTCTATATTATAATCATAATATATATATATATGTTAGCAGCTTATATATTATAATCATAATATATATATATGTTGTAACACACTTTACTTTATATAATATCCACTCTATATGTATGCATAAAAGAAAGACATATATATATATAAAAGAAATTCCTCCACACTCTCCCCTTTTGAGGCTCTGCCTCAACTAAATCTTAGTAAGGTCATCTACGTGTGCGAAAGGAAATGGGGGTTGTTCTGGGAAAAGATTCCTTTGATAATCAAGCAGGGGCATTTGAGCAGAGATGGGAGTGCTCAAAGAACACAAGCGAAAAATACACGCTTTCATAATAGTGACTACAAGCCAAATGGCCAGCAGAATAAGGAGAGCCACCGCAATCCAATGTAACACAGTGGCTCCCCAATCACCAAAGATGCTAGAAAGCCAGGACCAAGGGTCCCATCCTTTTTCCACTGGTGCATGCTCACTCAAAACTCGATCCTGCAACTGCTGCACCCCTTGCAGGACCTGATCTAGGGCCTCTGAATTATCAGGAATATATGTGCAACATTCTTCGCCAATGACAGCGCACACCCCACCCTGGGTGGCTAGAAGGTAGTCCAGGGCTGCCCTATTTTGCAAGGCCATTAATCTGGTGGCTCGTATTTCAGCATTTACTAAAGGCAATTCTGTCTTTGTACTGTTTATAAGAATTTCAATTTCATAACTTAACTGATCTATGTAGTGCATTGCCTGTACTACCCCCCACCAAGGGAACACTCCAGCTCCAAATTTTTCATACCAAGGTATACGAATAGATTCAGGTGGAACAGGTTTACCTAGGTTCCGTTTAACTCTGATAGTGTGGTTGTGGTTATTTGGGTTAATTATACGGAAAGTCCGCACTACTGGGTGCAATGTAGCCAAGTAACAGCATCCAGCCCACTGTGAGGGCAGGAATGTATACGCCTTACTTCCACATACCCAGTATAAACCAGTTAAAGTCCCAAAGGGAACGACGACACCGTGGATTACCCAAAGTTGTAGCTCAGTTATAGCAATAGTAGTAGTACAATTGGATGAGCCCAATTCCTGAACCCCCACCATACTGCTACAGAGACAAGTCACTGGCTGGGACCTCGGAACCCGGGGCCATATGTGCAAGAGCTCACCAGTTGTGTTGGGGTGCGCTGGCGTATACCACGTGAGGAAGGGCCTACCTGCCAACACAGTCACATTACTAAGGACACGCTCTACCCAAGGACCCAATTTTTTATAGGTACTGGCTCTCAGCACGTACCAAGAAACCGATGCCAAAGTCTGGTAGAGCAATGTAGTATCATTTTGAGGGAGGGGTTCTGGATATAGATGGAGCCCAACCTTTGCTGAAGCAGGGGGAAGGGCACACACATAACAATCAGACAAATTAATATTTTCTGCATGCAACTTCATTAAAGTCCACCAGGTATTTGCATAATGCAGGGGCTCAGCACTCTTGATGCTTCTCATTAAAGGAGTGCTTAAAGTCTGTTGCAAGAACCCCACCAATACAATGGTTGCAAGAACAGTAAGTCCTCCAAGCATTAATCCCCGGTTTGTACAGTCTCGGACAGGTCTGCTCACTAGCCGGCAATGTGATCGTGGATCCATGTCTCCCTTTCTGCAACCTTCACTGCTGTTGCGTTGTCAACAGGACCTGGTACGGGCCACGCCATCTTGGGGAACTCCATCTTTTTCTTCGGAAGTCCTTCACCAGAACAAAATCGCCAGGCTGGATCTGGTGCAGGGGTGTCTCAGTAGGCACTGGCAAAGCTGCCTTAACCCTAGAATAGAAAGACCTCAAGACACCGTTAAGGGATAAACAATAAGTAAGCATTTCCTCATCTACTCCATGCAGGGTGATTCGACTTTGTGGGTAAGGGGCATTTGGCATTCGCAATGGCCGTCCTAGTAAAATTTCATGTGGGGAGAGACCAAGGCGTCCCACCCACCCCCTCATAGCCATGAGGGCGAGAGGCAAAGCAGTCACCCAAGTCAGACTGGTCTCCGCCATAATTTTTGTAATTTTAAGTTTTAGAGTCTGATTTGCTCTCTCCACTGCCCCACCCGATTGGGGATGGTAAGCGCAGTGCATGCGGAGGTCCACCTGCAAGGCCTCACACAATGATTTTATCACTTTGTTTGCAAAATGAGATCCATTATCGCATGGCAAGTGGCTGGGCAATCCCCAGCGAGGGATAATTTCTCGAATTAAGGCTTTTACCACAACACATGCAGTCGCTCTGCGAGCCGGAAATGCCTCTACCCACTTTGAAAACATACCTACAATAACTAAGCAATATTTATAGCCTTGGCACGGCGTAAGCTCTATAAAGTCCATCATAACATGCTCAAATGGACCAGCAGGAATCGGGTGGGCAGAGGGGGTTAGATGCTGCTCTGCCCACATTGTACTGCATGCAAATCACACACTTATTACAAAACACTTCAGCATAGCTAGTAAATCCAACAACATACCAATACTTATTTGCAAAATCTACCATGCCCGTCTTTGAAACATGATCGGCTCCATGAGCCAATTTTGCCAAATACGGAAATACCGATCCCGGTAAGCATGGTCTCCCATCCCCAGACACCCACACTTTTAAATCCGAATCAAATACACACTGCTGTTTCCAATGGCGCTTCTCTGCCTCTGTACTATTACGCTGGAGCGCCACTAAGTCCTGTGGAGAAAACAAGTTACAAGCTTCACTATTTACAACAGTTAACTGGTAGACTGAAGCACTCATTGACTGAGCCGCCGCCTTTGCTGCGGCATCCGCTGGCCGTTACCTGCGGAGACAAAATCTTTGTTAGAGCGTGCTGCACATTTACAATTGCCAAAGCTCTAGGTAATTGGATAGCAAACAGTAACTCTTTTACCAATTCGCCATGCGCAATAGGCTTACCCGTAGTCATTAAGGAAACCTCTATGCTTCCATAATGTCCCAAAGTCATGTGCCACACCAAAGGCATACCGACTGTCTGTATACACATTTACTGTTCTGTCCTGTGCAGCGCCAAGAAGCCTCGTCAGGGCTACCAACTCTGCAGCCTGGGCAGAGAAACTGGATGGCAATGAACTGCTCTCTATTACCTCAGACACAGTACATACTGCATAACCAACTTTAGTCACCCCCCTTAGATCTTTAAAAGCTGAGCCATCCACAAAATATTCAACTTCTGCATTTGTCAGGGCTACATCTGTTATATCTGGTCTAGGTTTACTGTCACAGTCAATTACCTGTCCACAGTCATGTTGTTCACCATCGTCGGGGGAAGGCAACAAGGTTGCCGGATTCAAAGTGGTGCACCGTTTGAGAGTAATGTTTGACATTGTGAGCAATACATTCTGGTACTGCAAAACTCGCTGGGGTCAGATGAGCTGTGCGAGCTTGTAACATATAGCTTGCACTCGTGGGGTACATGCACAGTAAGGGCAAATCCCACCAGATCCACACAAGACATTGCCTCCGGGCTCCCGCGACGACTGCAGGCAGGAGACCATACCTGCCACTACCGAATCCAACCGTTTTGAATAATAAGCAATTGGCCTCTGGCTTCCCCCATGATCTTGTGTCAAAACTGCCGACATGTAACCCCCTTGACCATTTACAAACAGGTTAAAAGCTTTCTCATAATTTGGGAGTCCTAAACATGGAGTGCTGGCCAGTACTTCCTTTACTTTGGCGAATGTCGTTTCTAACCCCGGGGACCACTGCACCTCATCTGTCATTTTCATTTTTGTGCCGTGAGATTGCGTGCGTGTAATGGCTGGATGATGTACGATAGTCCATTATCCAGGCACGACAGTAACCTGCCATTCCTAGGAATGACATCATTTGCTGCTTGGTTACAGGGAGGGCCATTCAGTGATTGCTTGAATGCGTTTGGGATCTAACTGCCTTCCCTCTGCAGAGAGTATGTGACCTAAGTAATGTACCTTGGTAGCACACAGTTGCAGCTTACCCTTTGAGACTTTATGTCCATTTTGGGCTAGAAAAATCAACAGAGCTCTAGTGTCCTCTTCACTCGCCTCCCTGGAAGGGCTGGCAAGGAGTAAGTCATCTACGTACTGAATTATGGCGCTGCCCTGTGGGGCGACAAAACCCTGCAAGTTCTCACGCATCTGAGCAGAAAACACAGCAGGTGACTCCGCATAACCTTGTGGCATACGAGTCCAAGTCCATTTCTGACCCTTATACGTAAATGCAAACCATTCTCGGCTAGCCGGATCCACTGGTATGCTAAAAAACGCGTTTGCTAAGTCTATGACTGAAAAATGTGTGGCAGTATGGGGGATTTCTGACAGAATAGTAGCTGGATTTGGTACCACAGGAGTTCTTACATGTACTGCCTCATTTACTGCCCTCAAATCTTGCACAAAGCGATAATCCCCACTTCCCTTTCTTACTGGCAATATTGGTGTATTAACTACAGCATCTGGACATGGAATAATAACCCCCTTTTGTACTAACGCAGCATGCACTGGTGCAATCCCTTCCTCTACTTCCCTCCCCAACGGGTACTGGCATCGACTCGGTCTGTATGAGCTTTGGGCGTCACAACTAGTGGCTGTGCTCCTTTCATTAGTCCCACATCATACTTAGATGTAGCCCACAGAACTTTGGTATTTGACTAATCCACCCAGGCTCAGGGTCTTGCTTTTTCTCCTTCCCACCATCTTTTCACATTCACCTGCCTTTCTGATACACATACTTGCACCCACTTTCTTAAACTCATTCTTTACACTGCCCTCTGCTGATCTCTGCCCTCCTTCCACATCCACCCAATCTTTTAGCTGCACCATGCTTGCCATCCAGGGGCCCAAATCTTTCCACTGCAGCCTTGTTGCAAAGAAATATGTGGATATGAATCAGAACCTTGAACACCTTTTGTTGCTCCTCAGTGAGTAATACTGAGACCCCACCCTATCTCTACCCACATACAGATTATGCATCCACAACCATTGTTCAATTTGTTGCCCCCAATCCCCACATTCGTATTCATAATCCCTAACCCCACAGCATAGTGTGCCGTACAATGCAGATTAACCCTAAACTGCATGTTGCCCTTGTTACTTTTCTGCCCACTTCTCCAACCAGTAGTGCTCATCTGAATTTACAATTTCCCAACTGTACAGCCAATCCCCCTTCCCCTCATTTACAAACATAGATTCCTACCGCTGGTGCTTCAACAATTATTCCCCTAGGAGTACACTTAATTTGGGCACTTACCTTTGCCAGGAGATCCCGTCCCATCAAATTTACCGGGCAGGTAGAACTGCTCAAAAAGGAATGCTTTAACAAAGTATTTCCACACTTTACCGGTAAGGGCAACGTCATCTGCTCCTTCTGAGGTACTCCTGAAGCTCCAATTGTTGTCACCAATTTTCCCGACAAAGGGGGCAATAGTTCTTTTTGTTGTATGACCGAAACAGACGCTCCAGTGTCTATAAGAAAAGTCAATAAAGTATCCATCACCATCAATTCCATCAAGGGACTCCCTGCCAGAGTGGCAGAGACTCGAACCATCAACGGGTGCTCCTGTAACCATCAGCTGCTGTTACCCATGTTTCCTGCGTCGGACCAGTACTGTGAGTTTTGCTGGTTGGATCTATACTGGCCCCCTTGGTTCCATTGGGTCGGCCCCATTGGCTCTGACCATTGTTGTGTCTGTAGTGGTGGTGGTGGAGGTAGGGATACCCGTCCTCCTGGTTTTGCGCTGCTGCCACTGCGTGCTGTACTCTGGGGCACTTTCGAGCAATGTGGCCCTTCTCGTGACATGCGAAGCAAATAATGTCTTTATTGTCTTGCCCCATACCCCTACCTCCTTGCCTCATGTTGGGTCCTCCTTGCATCTGTTGGGGCTGATAGTACCCTGGTCCAGCATTTTGGGCATAGTTAGTCCTCGGGGGTCCTCTGCCTTTGCCTCGACCTCGACTGCCCCCGCCCGTATTACCTTGTCCTCCATCTCTTGAATAGTACATTAGTTGCGCTTGTTCTAACTTTTTCTTTTCTTCCTTTTCCACCCCCTTTGTCTGTCTCTCAACATGCTCCGCATACCTAAAGACCTCCTTCAACGATTGTGTTTCCCAGCCAACGCAAACTGTCTTTACTCCCGTCTGAATAGTCTCTAATAACCCAGCGCAAAATGCCATGGCCAGCTGGCTATCATAGGCCGGGTTGTCTGGCTTTATACCAGAGTAGTGCCGGAAAACCTCCTCCAGCCTCTCCCGGTAGTCTCTTACAGTTTCGCCCTCTGTCTGCCTGGCATTTCGTATTCGGTCCCAATCCACCTTAGCAACGTATATTTCTCGTAATTTTCCCCAGATTGTGCCCAAAGCGGCTTCAAGGTGTTCTCTGTCAGTATTAGCATTCCATGACGCCTTAACTTCCCCCCAACGTCCCTTCAAAGTGCATCTTAGGGACTCCTCTGCTTCCTTGGGCGAGAGTTCATATGTTTTAATTAGGTTTCCCAGCTCTGTTATGTACTCCTCTATATTCTCATGGGGTTTCGGTATTTCCCTTAAAGCATCCTTGAGCTCATCAGGATGCCAGGGTCGTTCTACTTCAATGAGCTTTGGCCCGTCTTCCCCGGGATTTGGGTTGGGATATCGAACCAGGAACTGCTGTGCCGTATGCACAGTCCCGTCCGTACCGGACCGGGTGGGCATATCTTTTTTATCCTTCTGCGACGCCGAGCGCGTCTGCATTTTATCCTTTCCCCCTTCAGCCCCCTTGCGATGAGACAGCGTTTCCACGCTCTCCTCCTCATCCTCACTCCCTCTCTCCTCCTGCAACCCCGAGGAGGTGGGCTCCTGCTCCGTCCTCCTCCCCCCGTCCGTTACAGACCGTGGAAGGGTGAGGTATTGCCGGGGTACCGCTCCTGATCCTGAGCTGTTGGGTTGCACTAGCACCTGCTGATCTGCTGCCTGTGCACCTCCAGGTATCGGTGGAGCCGTCGGCGGTGGCCGACACGGTGGAGGGGTCTCGTGATGTCTATATTGCCTCCTTGACGTACCTACCTCTTTTTCCTTTCCTTTAACATTAATCCTCTCAATTGACTCTAAATCTGCGCTCCGCTTCTCTTTCCCACATTCTAAACACATGCCATTTCACCGTCTCTCCCTTTTTGTGGGTTGTTTCCCACTCACTAAGCCTAATACGAGTCTCCCTGAGGACATCCATACTGAGTGTACCTGCCTGGGGGAAGACGCCCTTGGTCCATCTATTCCAATCCCCTATCTGACAGACCGAGTCTCCACCATACTTATCCAGCATACATTTCGCTGGTCCAGTTTCTACCCCGCCTCCCTGCTTTGTCCCCTGATTTCCCATATTAGTCCCTTATAGGCACCTTAATCAAACTCAGAGTGCCCACCCAACACTCCTATATTTTTATGGGCGTCCCCTGACGCCGAGTGCCCACCCAGCACTCTTGGTGCCACCCCAGCACCTAGAAACTTTACGGGCATCCCCTGACGCCGAGTGCCCACCCAGCACTCTTGGTGCCACCCCAGCACCTAAAAACAGTAAATGATGACTGTCACCGCTCCCAAGGCATCACACATATGGTGGGACTTGAACCTCCGGGGCCACCCTTCCCTGAGGCCGGGACTTGGCAGTCTGATCACAGTGTGACACGGAGAAGTGAAGCCATCCTGCCGACTACGCCAAAAAACTGTGGTCGCAGATTCTCATTACTGTATATACTTTACCTTAAATTCTATATATTCAATAACCACACCCAATGGTTATTCCAATAAACTCAGTTTATTGTCTGCACATACATATGTATGGGAGCCTCAGTTAAAAGACAGAGAGCTCCTCGAACTAAGTTTTACACAGTATTTTATAGCATTTCTTATCTTGAAAACACACTAACATTTCAGTATACATTAATCATAGTTTCTTAGCAATAACAGAAAAACAGTTTCATATGCGTCAGGTACTTTTCCACTGGCTCATTTCATCACTGCTTAATACATACACCTGGGTCAAGCTGACCTAATAGAAACAATGAGTTTCACTCACTCCATGGCACCGATACAACTTGGTTTCAATGTGACTTCATGTTCTTATCTCTGCTTCTTGCCCAACCCTGCCAAGCTTGCTATCCAGGCTGGTACCATCAGTTCTGTTCAGCTTTATCTAAACTGTTATTTTTCACAACTTTAAGTAACTGGTTTCAGCCAGCATGAGCTATTTCCTTCTGCTTGCCTTTGATTCTTACAAACTTATAATGACCCTTAGCTTTCACCCAAACCTGGCTATATTCAACTACACTAGCAGCTTCTATATTATAATCATAATATATATATATATGTTAGCAGCTTATATATTATAATCATAATATATATATATGTTGTAACACACTTTACTTTATATAATATCCACTCTATATGTATGCATAAAAGAAAGACATATATATATATAAAAGAAATTCCTCCACACTTCCCACTTCAAATGCATACCGGAAGCTGACCCCTAATACTCTCCTCTGAACAAGGCTTGTAGATATAAGAAGAAAGGGAGCCTTTGAGTGGCTCAGTCTGTTGCACTATGAAGTAATTGAGGGCAAAAGCGTATTGAGCCCTCGAGGGGCACTCTTTGCGGTATATGCTCAGTCGTTAATGGGGCATGTGCTTGATTGCTGCTGTTAAGGCTTGTACACAACTTTTAGGATGTATTCCTGAGTGTAGTTGTGGCTTGTGCCCTTTTGTTGGGGTGTGCGCCTGAATCTCTTTGGGGTGTGTGCTCAGTTGTTGAGGTGCATGCCATTCACTATGTAGAGCAGGTCGATAGGCATGGTAGAATAGGTAAGACCTAAAACTGAGTCATGAGGAGAGGACTGGATAACTGCCTAGGCAGTCTGGTGGGTATGGTTTAGAAGTGGCAGACTGAAGGACAAAAAAACACAAGAAGTTAAGCTTAACCTACATCAGTATGTTTACTGTTTCCAAGATATATTAATATTAAGGGCACTAGAACTCAAAATTGATTCTAATTCAAACCTCCATTCTTAAAAAAAAGCATCTGGACAGAGGTCTCTTCTATATAGTGCCCCTTCCTTCTTTAACTCCCTCCCATCTGAATATGTGAACTGCAATACAGCATGAACTTTTAAAATAAGATTAAAAAAGTACCTCCAGTTCAAACAAGAATGTATTTGCTGATGTCATATGTTTTTGCTGATATCATATTTTTATTGTTTATTTGTAGTTATTGTTGCTTTTAATGTTTGTTAAATGGTCTGTATTATTTGTACTTTTGTTTATTTGTTACCACTTGTCACTTGTGAAACTGGACAGTAATGCACATCAGGCTTACAAGTATAACAAATAAACAATTAATGAAAAGCTTAACCACAGCAACAGGTGGGAGTAGGAAGAAAAGGCAGAAGCCCAGCCACAGAGAGAGCCAGCAGGGGAAATACTAAGTGACCACATGAAATACAGAAACATAGAAAGTGAAGACTTAAGGAGACCAATGGTCCATCTAGTCTGTCCATGAATACCTGGGATCTAGTGTCACTGAGACTGAGGGCACACAGAAAAAAGACAAGCAGAAAGACTCCAAAGAGTCATATCAGGGTGTACCACCCACTTATTCATTGCAGCATGCAGAAAACTGACGGAAAGTGTAACAATTATACAAAATCCCATGGAGGACAACCCAATGTACCTCAGCAGCTTTGATTTTCATTGACGCTTCCTCAGGGGATGGGACTTCATCACAGCCCCATTCCTTTAATTCTGACTCTTGCAACAACAGATACCCCATATTTCATTTAAATGACTCTACCTTAAATGTAGCAAAAATCTGATACACATAAACTGTCCAAGATAATCCTTAAATTTTTATAGTGCTTCTCGGGCCAGCATATACTGTAAGTGTGGATAAATTCCAAACTCCAGCAGTGATAAACCAAAAACAACTATTTGATAGTGACAACAAACTTTGTAACAAAACAAAAAAAAACCTTTTTAGAAGAAAAACAAGGATATAAACTTAGCTACCAAGGCAAGTTTTTTTTTCTGTCTTCATCAACTAATATTCATGTGCTTAAAATCTTTCAGAATGTCACAGATAAATTGTGCTTGGGTTTCAACAAAAGTTCACCTGTAACAAAAGAAAAGAAGCATCATACATTCAGTTACACAGATAATTATAAAAGAATACTACAGTACGTATTACAAAAATGGACCCAAGGCTCAATCCTCATTGGGTCCATTGGGGGACAATTCAGTCAGAAAACAAAATTCACTTGCCCTCTTTACTCAAAAGTTCTTGTAACCTGTTACCACCCATCGGTCTTGGTTTGACATACTTAGTAGTTAAGGGAGTGCTTCAAGCGGACTTCGCACAACTTGAGCATAATCTAATAAAGGCAAAGCTTCTGCTCAATGCTAAGAAGACTAAAGCGATGATATTCTCCTGCAGTGCTGTCACAGGCCCCCCTAATACCCTTGCCCAAGACTTCATTGTCACCACGCTAAACGAGCCTCTGGAAGTTGTAACCAAATTTAAATATCTGGGTGTCTGGATCGACAACAAATTATCTTTCAATGACCACGTCGAAGATATCTCTAGAAAGTTAAAAGCAAGGTTAGGTTTCTTCTACAGAAACAGGCCCCTTTTCCCCCTTGAAACTCGAAACAAGCTTGTACATGCCACTTTTCTTCCCCTACTCGACTATGGCGATGTAATCTATTCCTCCACCACTCTTGCAAATCTAAGTAAACTGGACATCCTTTATCACCATGCGTTACGGTTCATTACCAACTCCCCTTACCGTTCGCATCACTGTGACTTATATGCAGCTGTTGGTTGGACATCCCTTACTACTAGACGCCTTCTTCATGCTGAGCTATGGACTCTTAAACTGCTCCTGCAGAAATTGCAACTATCTCTCTTCCTTATTAGTATCTCACATAGTGCATACTCGTTAAGAAAATCTGACTTTATTATGCTTGACATACCAAGGACGCGGACTTCCTTTGGTAAACGTGCTATTGCATATGCCCTTCCCTCCATTTGGAACCAATTACAAACCGTACTGAAACTAACTAGCGTAGTTTCAATAAACTTCGACAAATCGCTAAGTTCAGCCAAAATAAAAGACACCTGTAACTGTCATTAAGTCTCTTCCTTCCCCATGTGTGCCATATTTATCCACTGGTAAGGTATAATTGATTTGTCATATTAACTGCTTTCCATTCCCCTTCTACTCCTGGCTTTATCTGCTTACGCCCACTGCTACTCTATCAAATCACCCTCCCCATATCAGTTGTAGTCTGTTGTCTGTTCTAGCTGCCAAAATATATGTATTGCACACAACAGTTATCATGTTTCATTTATCAGTATGCAACCTGTAAGTCGCTTCCTGTCTCATATCAATGTTTACCACCTGTGGTCACCCTATGTGGTACCCTTGTATGTATATCCAGCCTGTATCATGTAACGTGCATTTCATGTATATACTGTTATTACCTATCTGTGTTTGTACTTTAAGTGTTTATGTCACAGGACCTCCTTGTGAATGAGCTTGCTCAATGGAGTTTTCCTGCAATAAACTTGAACTTGAACTTGAACTTGACATGCCTGATACCCATGAACAGTAACAGACTGCCATCTGCACTATAGTATTTTCTGAAATGCACTCCAGCCAGAGTGATTCTTCCTTTATTTTTAAAGGAACTCAAACTCAGGTGCTCCTAAATCATTGCCTTCACAAACGTAGTAGTTTTTTCAGTGTACATTAATTTGCAAAGATACCTAAGAACAAATATTGCAGATTCTGATGAACATTTTAGGAACTCCCAAACTTCCATTTTTAACTCCAGTTTGGTGGGGTGCACCCATTCTTTCTCTTGTATTGCAAGCTTGCAGACAGAACAGTGGTCACATCCATAAAAGACAGCTGGTGGTGGTGACAGCATAACTATATAGATGTTCTGATACTTTTTACGTTCGCTTGCGCACATGCGCAAGGAACGTTTTGGGAGAGTAGCACACTTTGGAGGTGTGCCTCTCCCTTGCAATCCAGTGCTCCTTTGAGCAGGCGTGACGGTCCTGCACTAATGGTGCGGAGTTTAGTGACAGCGGTGGTCTTCGCTTCAAAGAAAACCACACCGCTGTCATACCAAGCGCCACGCCACGCCGCTTCCCCTCGGCCACGCGCCTCCCTGCATCACGCTGCCCCTAAACTTTGGTGCCACACTGGGAGCCCACCCAGTGTGGCTTTTGCCGACGGGGTGCCCATCCTGGCTCCACGGGCCTCCCAAGCCATCCTTCTGCCACGCCATGGTAGCCCACCCCAGTGGCAAACGTCCGTATTTTTGCCGGTAGGGTGCCCAATTCCCGTCAGCTCCTCGGCCCCCAGCCATCTTCTGCCAGCATGGCAAAATGTCCCATCGAGTCCTGTTTTTTTCTTTAAACCTGTAAAGAAAAACGGTCCCACGCAGTCTCCCCGCCCTCCCACAACCTGCACCCACCCACTGCGCACCCTGCCTCCTCACACCCTCACCCCACACTCCTCCCGAGCTCAGTGCGATGATCTTTGGTGGACTGGAACACGCCTGCACTCTTCAAAGCCGACTCTAACTGAGGAAATGCTGGTAAGCTGTATAATGGGCTAGATAGGGGTTTCAACTTATTGCATATTCAGGCATTTTTGATTTGCAATACTAACATGGTTTGGATTCTTCATCGATGAACATGTCATGGCATACCGGGCCCGGCAGTATTTCGCAGAGTGACCGCGCAGTGACTGCAAAATCACCCTTCGGCCTGAATAACGCCATGACAGTGACATCATTCATGAGAAGGGGTCCCAAAACCCCATGTTGAAAATTTTGCAAAATTCCAAAATGGCTTTTTGTTTACGAGCGCAGGCTATGCAGTTCCTACGCACGCGTAGGGTTTGCGAATTTTCAATATTTCCATCCAGATTTTCAACATTGCCATTTTACCACACCTTCTTATGAGTAGTACAGCTGTCATTTTTCACATCTCACCCAAAATGTGTTTCCGACCATGTAGCGCACAATGGCGCAGTCGGTGTGCGAAATCAATGTATGGGACACACTAAGAAAATCACAGTGACACTGTTCTGAGCAGAGGTCTTAAAATGGCTATGTTGAAAATTTGGTGAAAAATTCCTAAAATGACTGTTTGACGAGCTGCAGATTGCGCAGTTCCACGCACGCTCAGACGCTATGAATCTTTCAATTTTGTATTCCAGATTTTCAACATTGCCATTTTACCACACCTCCTCATGAGCAGTACAGCTGTCATTTTTCACATCCTGCCCAAAACGCAGCTCCGCCCAATGTAGCGCACAATGGCGCAGTCGGTGTGCTGAACTCAATGTATGGGACACATTAAGAAAATCACGTGACACTGATCATGAGCAGAGGTCTTAAAATGGCTGTGTTGAAAATTTGGTGAAAATTCCTAAAATGACTGTTTCACGAGTCTCGTTGCGCGGTTCCTATGCAGCCTTTCGTAAGTTTGCGAATTTTCAATATTTTCACTCCAGATTTTCAACATTGCCATTTTACCACACCTCCTCATGAGCAGTACAGCTGTCATTTTTCACATCCTGCCCAAAACGTGTTTCCGCCCATGTAGCGCACAATGGCACAGTCGCTGTGTGAACTCAGTGTATGGGACACATTAAGAAAATCACAGTGTCACTGTTCATGAGCAGAGATCTTAAATGGCTATGTTGAAAATTTGATGAACAAATTCTAAAATAACTGTTTCTGGCGTCGTTGTGCAGTTCTATGCCTTCTGCACGTTCTTTAATTTTCAATATTTTCACTCCAGATTTTCAACATTGCCATTTTACCACACCTCCTTATGAGCAGTACAGCTGTCATTTTTCACATCCTGCCCAAAACATGTTTCCACCCATGTAGTGCACAATGACGCAGTCGGTGTGCAAAATCAATGTATGGCACACAGTAAGACAATCACAGTGACACTGTTCATTAGCAGAGGTTTTAAAATGCCAATGTTGACAATTTGGTGAAAAAATTCCTGACAATGATTGTTTTACGAGCGTGCATTGCACAGTTCCCACGCACGCTCATAGGTTTCCGAATTTTCAATATTTCCACTCCAGATTTTCAACATTGCTGTTTTACCACACTTCCTTTTGAGCAGTACAGCTGTCATTTTTCACATCCTGCCCAAAACGTGTTTCCGCCTATGTAGCGCACAATGGGGGTAACAAAAAGGTCATGCTGAAAATATATTGTGCAAATACCAGCAATCACACAGGGCATTAGGGTAAAGCACCATACATGCCAAACACCACTGCAAATACCTGCAAGCGAACGTTCGGCATTGACAAATGCTTGTTAGTGCTGCAATGAATAATTGGTGATACGCAATGATGTGACTATTTGAAGTCTAGGTGCTTGCCTTTTTTTCATGTGCCTTCAGCTCTTGTAGTTGCTGTATGTTTTATGGGATTAACTGCCCACTAGATGCACCAGTGCTGTTCTCATAAGCACATGGTTTTGTGAGCACAGCAGAGGAAATCCAGTCCTTGGAAAAAAACATGGACCTGAGACTGGAGTGAGAGGGGCCAGTGGGGTTGCAGATCAGACGTAAGCCAGGCCACCTAGAGCACACAGCAGCACAGCAAAAAGGTGACAAAGGGAAGGCTGAAGAAAAGGGAGACCAGTTATAGCTGGGGGGATGTGGGCAGGCAGGAGCTATGAGAAGAGGCAGCAGCTGAAGGAAGGACAGCCCCCTCCCTCAAGGCCCGCTTATGTATGTAACCCCATCCCCCACTACTTTGCACAGTAAGCTACCCCTTGGTACCCTCGACTGGGCACCCAAACTACTTTGGACAATCAGTACCATCCCTAGCTTTGGGAATATATACCAGGCTCGCTATTTCTAGAGGTCAGAAACGGGTGGGGTGTACAAAAGCAAAACTCAAAATGACCAGATTAAACCCGGGTCCTGAGGAGAGAACTTTTGCTTAGGGCTATGCTAGGTCTGTGCTTCTGGAGGGGTACCCAGTAATTCCACACAGGAAGCAGTAACATGAATGTCCAAACCAGGTTGGGGTTCTAGAGTGTGACTTTATTCCAAAGATGGTACACTAAAGCAAAGGTGGACCCCCAAGGTTTACACATGGTGGCACAAGGCAACGGCAGAACAACAGAAATCTGTATTGGACAGAAACTCTACATATCCCATATGTCACAGGACCATGAATTCTTTTCAGTGGCAATGGCCTCAGAAAAACACAAACATTCTTCTAGTGGCACTGGCCACAACTTATCACACAATTCCCATATGGCGTAGGACTTAAACATTTTGGCAATGTGGCAACTGGCCACGATGAAGCACACTAGTGCTCAAAATTAGCACAACCTTCACCAGGGGGTAAACTTTCTCTTCAGGCATTGGCCACCATGACCTGAGTAACCAGGTACCCTTACCGAACCTGTAGTGCTAAACTGGACACTAGATGGGGGGCTACCCACCTTTTGTTTCCACATCCATACCCAGCCATTCTTTCAGAATTACACCTCAAAACTTCTGGAAAACAGTTAGCAATATGCATCTCAGAATGACTGTCACATCCTACATAAGAAAACATTACTTCTGAGTGTAGAACTGAAGTCCTGAACAATATGTCAAGTCTCTCTGGGGACCCCACGATTGTCAGTCAACTTTAAAAACATGAGAACAGTCTCAACTTAGAACAGAACTGGTGTCTGCTGTATTTCCCTTTAGTAGAGAGGACACCCCAAAAACAGGTACTTTCCTCTGGGAAGCACAAAGTCAGATTACTCATGCTTGGTAAACAAAACAGGCAACTTCAAAGTTCTGGATCAAAATAGAGGATTGCACCTTGGATCCATTCTGACAATCCTTTCCATCTCTATAGGGATGAAAAATCAGGAACTCCCCCTCAAGACAATGGTTTCCACCACTTCTCTTGGAAAACACATTTAACCAGTTATTCACCAGCTGCCTTCCCTGCCTAACACTGACACTGATGGGATTCTAGTAACACCAAGGAACTGGGTGGTTACACTTACCCCTAGCCACTGATGGGATTCTAGTAACCCCAAGGGGACTGGGTGATTACATAAGAACAGCCCCCTCCCTGTAGGCCCCCTACGTAAGAAAGCAGGCTCACCCAGGACCACAACAGACACAGATGAGAAGGATACCAAACTGCATGAGTTGGGTGACAGAAACAGTGAGACACTGAGATGCAGCCCAAAAGAAGCAAGTGGGTGGTGGCAGTGAGGAGTAGGAGACAGCAGCTCCAAGAGAGCACAATAGGAGCAACAAGAAGCATACACAGTGTATATCAATGAGGGGGGGGTGGGCTTAGCAACTGTCATCCACTGCCCCACCATCTCTAGCCATACAGTTCAAGTGTTACATTACTGGGTGGGGGGGGGCTGTCAGTGGTATCATCCATACCTCTCAACTTTCAGTGGTTTTTCACCTGGGTGGCCATTTTTGTATCGGGTTAAGAGCAATGGATGGTTCGGAATTCATACGGGCCTATTGGAAGTAATGAGTTAATTTCACTTAAAGGTTTCCTCTGTCCTTCCTACAGTTGATGTATTTGTCACTGTACAGCAGGGTAAGCATTGGGAGCACAAAATAATGTAAAACATTGACGTTACAGTCTAACTCCACTTATGTCACTCAGTCAAACAGTTTCTTGAGCTGGTTACCATTTCTAAAGGGAGATTTTGTTTGATCTTCTCTCTTCTACTATAACTGGGATTATGGCCATATCTGTTATTTGTTTTATCTCCCTAGTGATGCTGCTTCCTATGTTTGTACTGAAACATGTTTTTTCCGTCTCTTTTAGGGTCCCTTGCTGATGCTGCCCTTTGCCTGCCTGATATTCCAGTTTTAATTTCTGGTCAGCTGCAGAACTCGGTGACATCAGCTATGTGCGAAAGCCTGGGGTGAAAACATTTGGATTCCACTCAGCTGATGTCACTGGGTTCTGCTACTGCTCAGTAATTTAAAACTGAAAATCAGATGGAGAAAAGGGGTAGCAGCCGCAGCAAGGGACCCTAGAAAAGGAAAAAAACAAGACAATTTGAAAAGGAACACAACAACCAGTACAGACAGTCGAGGACTGAGCAGCTATACATAGACACAAGAACAGATTTCCTGTTATAATACAAATGTAGAAGTCTGGATTAACTTCACTCTGTTATGGCCATTTGTCCCAGAATATTTCCAATCATGTCACTCGTTTAAGATTGAAGGAGGTTATTGAGAGGTGCGGTGCCATCCTTCGGATGATCAGACTGAAGTCCTTTTTAGCTGTTTGAGGGAAGGGAGACCAGCCAGATGGAATTTAAAGATCACATGGGCACTTGCCAAAAGGAGTAGGGGATAAGGAAGAATACAGCAACAACATATTGCTGAATTGGGAGCTGGCAAAAAGGGCTCCAATTTGAGGAAACTGTTCACAGAAACTACTGCATAAGGCAGCCAACAGCTGAAAGAACTGCGGGTGCAAACTTGTCACTTATGATATATTTTAATATTCTCATCACATTGTCCGGTTCCTGTGCATGTGCAGTTCCCCTGCCCTGATGAAGTGCTGATGACTTTAACATTGATGAGGCTACTTCAAGGTCGGAGAGGCAGCTAAGAAAACAAAACACCTTTTGCTGTACTCTTCATTTAAAGCAGCAGTTCAACAAAAATGGCCACATAATCTGACCCTACCTTTTTTCACAAAAAAAGATTTCAGGCATTTTCCACTTTTATTTGGTGGTAAATTTTAATTCTATTGAAATGTGAATATTTTATAACTATTTTTTTTTTAATTTATATTTTATCTTCCTCCTGGTGCCTGGCAGGTGGCGCTGGACCCTTCCTCAGAGGGGGATTTGGTCTCCAGTCCGAACTTCCCCACACCTGACCCATCCAGAGATCCCCCATGGATTGCCCCTGTGACAGGACCAAGGTGGCGGGCGTCGACTCTTCCCCCCCCCCCCCCGAGACCAACATCCAGATTCCGAGGGCCTGGTATGGGTGCTGTGAGGCCATCATGGAGCCTGGCAGCTCAGTTTTTACACCATATTTTCCCCCCTTCCCTTGTTGCGGTGCTCACACGTGTGTGGAGGCACATGCACGCAGCGACCCGCAGCACCCTCCCTTGCCTAGGTGCTTCCGTCTGCAATACCTCCAGGCCTGCACCCGAGGGCAGCCTTGGGAGCAGGAATGGCTGAATCCCAGGAGTGGAGAGCCGCCCCATGGCCACTCGATCCATCTCCTGGCTCCCCCCCGCTGACCCCCAATGGCCCAGGCCCGTTCCCATGCCCAGATCACGGACGTAACGCAAGGTGTAGCGTCCAGTGCCTCAACCCTCTGTGCCACTGGACTGGCCCATTTAATAGCTATTTTAATACAGCTTTTTTCTCCAAAAAAAAAAAAGATAGCCATTACATTTGGCTTCGAAATAGTACTGTAGATCTGGCAATGATTAGGATCAAGAAAAGAAAAAAGAAAACTTCATTGTGTGCATCATAGAAGGTGCATAAAAAAGCGGATTTGACAGATATACTAATATTTTTATTGATTGTAGCAGAAACTATCCTTTTGGAAAACACATTTTTTCTTTGCACTGCTGTCTTGAAATGTGGAAATTGAAACATCAGCATATGTGCACTCCTAATGATGCTCTAGGCAGTTGGGTTGCATGACACCCATGGATTTGAGGTCTTCCAAACCATAATGTTGGTTTTAGCACTTTAAATGAAGAGAACAGAAAAGGCTGTTTTAATTGCCTTGCTGCCTCTCAGACCTGCAAAGTGCCTTGCCAATGGTAAATTCATCAGCACTTCATTGTGGTAAGGGAACCTCTCTTTGCACAGTAACCGGATAATGCTCTTAAACATATGAGATGAGATTAAAGAATATTAAAATTGCTAAGTGTCAAGATTGTGCCCACTATTCTTACTGCTGTTTAGCAGGAGGCTGCCTTGTGCTATATTTTACGTGGTGTAGGGGATATTCCTGGTGTCCTGACAAGAACACTTTCTTTCAATTGAAATACAGGTTATGGGACTGCCCACTCAGCTAATGCCACTGAGGGTTCTGCAACTCATCAATCATTAAAAACTGAAACTCAGATGGGGAAAAGGACAGCAGCAGCAGCACAGCAGGGGACCCTAAAAATGAAAAAGGAAAGGGAAACAGGAAATTGTCTAACCAGGAAAGACACACTAAGTCGAAGCTTGTTTCCAGGTGTGACCTGAGAGCACAAGGAAGTTAAGTGACTTGCTTAGAGTCACACAGTATTCAAGTGGTAGCTGTGGGCTTCAAACCCAGGTCTCCAGGTTTGCAGCTCAGAGCCTTAAACTAGTGCACTATAGTGCCTCCTGTGAAAAGAAAAAAAAAAGATGATTGAAAAGTAACACAATAACCACTGCAGTCAGTCATGAATTACACAGACTACATGCATGCCCAGATTACCAGTTATAACAAAAAAAGGGAAAGTCAGGTTTATAGTCCCCAGATTATGGCCAGGTTATCTGTCCCCAAGTTTTTTAAGCATTGTCTCTGATTTGGGACTGAATCAGGAAGCTGAGAGATTGCAGTATGGTGTCAGCCTCCTTATAAGATAGTAAACTGAGATCCCTCCCTTCTGTTCCTTTTTTTTTGGGGGGGGGGTGAGTGCCAAGGTGGAATTTAAAGACTATATATGCGCACCTTTCCAAAAAGTGTAGGGCCCTGGTGTCCCTTCTAGCTTGTCTTCTTCCAACAGAAATACAGGTTGTGGGATTGCCCACGGCTGTGTGGGGCATGTTGTCAGTGCATGGTGGCTGCTTCACACAGTTACTGCACTACCAGTATTTACTGTAGTTAGTTTAGTTTTTTATGTCACATAAAACCCTTTAGGCAGGTGTCTGTTTTCAAAGGGGTTAGAATCAAGTACACACAATAATTGCTTTTGATAACTTATTTAGATTTCCTCTAAGTAAAATAATTCATATGTAGCCCCGTCCTTGGGAGTGGGGCTTACCTGGACACTGCCTGTGCCACCCTGAACTTGGTCCCGTCATTGCTGCTCACACCAGCACCAGGTCTGCAGCTGGGAAGGGGACCAGAGGAGTCAGTGCCAAAAACTACGGCATATTCGCACACATTTGAGCAGCCGCCTGCTTGAACATGTGAGCTGTCTTGGCAGTTCAAATGTTCTGGTGCTAGAAGCCCCCACTGGCCAGCACCTCCCCTAGTGTGCCCCTGCCCCAGGGATACCAGTGAGCATTAGGGGGCTTGAAGGCATGGCGGGGGGGAGAGACCAGGATTTGGCTATTTGGCGTGCTGCACTTTTAAGTCAGAGACTGCTAGCATCAATGGAGGGGTGCACAGGGGTCTCACCCAATCCACGTGACCACCAGAAAACAACCCAAGGGGCTGCAACCAAAAAACAGGGACAGCACACTTAGGGAGGCAGAATAACATGAAATATAAGAAAGACTTTGGAGCACAGGGCTCCATTCAAGCAAGGTGGTGGCCATCTTTGTGACCCCTGAACCAGAGAGCCGCCAGTTAGCACAAAGCAAGCCCAATATGGACTGTGTGAGGATGATGCAGAGGACTACCCCAATTGGACTGGCAGGTGTTTTGAGCCAATCAGAGGGCAGAACAGGGCAGATGGACTGACAGACAACCTTGTCTGCCCAATTAGAGGCTAACTGGGGAGAAAAAGTTGATTTATCTTTGGAGGAGCCGGAGGTTGTCTGAGAGAGAGAGAGAAGAGAGAGAGAGAGAGAGAGAGAGAGAGAGAGAAAGAGTGAAAAGGATGCAGACCTGCTGCTAGAGAAAGAAAGTCAGAGGCCTAGCCAGGCCAATAAATCTGGCAATTCCTCTTCAAGGTTCAAACAGAATACTACCTGTGAACCTTCCCCATGGGTCATCAAACCCAGAGACTGTTCCGGAGGGCATTGCGTGGAAGAAATTGCTGAAAGTGTGAACCAAAGGGACAATGCTACTTCCAAAGGTTTCTAAGCTGCCCTGAGTGGATGGATATACTTGCACTCCTTCCTAGCCTGATCTGGAGTCAGATAAAGGGCTTGCTAACCTTTATCTGGTAGGTAAGATCAGGGAACAGGGAGTCATGGGCACATGCCTGAGTACAGGTGTACTCTCGATCCATTGAGAAGTTGGACCATGAGCCGCTCCTGAGGTCTGGGCTCCTTGGGAAAAGGGAAGCTGCTGCGTAGTGCTTCTGCTTCATGTCTGGTGAGCCAGAAGGACTGTTTCCTGAGATGATGAGCCAGAAGGACTGTTTCTTGAGATGTTGAGCCAGAAGGGCCTAGCTGTTGTTGCCTGTTTTTAAGAGAATCCAAACTCCCAAATGGCTATTCTTCTCTGGTGTGTTATTCCCTGCTTCTTCTGAACTGCTATCGTGCTCCTATGTACTGCTCTCTGCTGCAGCTGGCTGTCTGCATCCGAGGGTCATGTGACTGCTGGCATTGCTGGCTGGGATTGCTGTTTCTCCTTGTTTGGATTACAATTGGGATTTCATGTTTTTTGAAAGTTCAAGCAAGTCTGCTGGAGTTTCATTCTTATCAAATGTGTGCAAGCAAACTATGGCCTGTTGGGGGGTTAAAATGCAAGCCTCCTATGTTTCCTCAGGCGCACCACTGAGGGATCCCAGGCAACATGACAACCAGGGCTGTATCAGGACTCTAATATAATTCTTGGGTACCCAGAGTTTATTTGGTAGTTGTGTTTATACTTAAATCTATAGTTCTACTATCGGTATCAGTTACAGAGTATTCCGCACCCTAGGTAATATAATCCATCTCTATGAGTCTCAGCATGGGCAGGTGTGCTTGTATGTTGTACTGCTATGTGACGGAAGTGTTTATTGGGACCTACAAGTGCTTAACCCATTCTTCCTTCTCCAGCCACCCAGGCCTGTCTTAGCCGATAAAATACTGTTAATTGTTTAGATTTCTGTGTGTGCCCTAAGTTTGCACAATCTGGCTGAATTACTGTTTAGTAAAGGTAACAACTGTTGATGATCCCTGGGGTGGTCTTGTCCAGTGTAGGGAGGTGGGTAGGCACTGCATCTAAGAGGGCGGTACTACAACAACATCTGGCCCACTTATTCTCCCTGGCTGGAGGCACCATGCTATTTATTAATTTGGAATGAACCCCCCTATTGTAGGAGAACGAATTAACTGAACCCCCTCAAGCAGGTGTGCCCCATTACAGTTACCAGACATGTTGTGAACCCAGTCACTGCACGAACCGGGGGGGTCACACATATGTATAAGAAACTGTCTGAGATGCTTAATAAATTGCCTGAAATAGAATCACAACTTAAAAATGTTTAAAAATTCAATGTTTTTTTAACCCTTTGAAGCCTAGCCATATGACCATTACAAGTGCTTACAGTTACACTATCCTGAGATAACAGAGGGCAGGAGGGATCCATTTGTGACCACTACAGGGTGGTTGATAGCCTGAGGAGGTGCACTGCTAGGCTGGAGTGGCACATGGCAGCACCACAGGAGCACAGGGAGGTGACCAGGCAACTGAGGTGGATGGGCGTTGACTGCCCATTAGCCTTGGCTACAAGGTGTAGCTACAAGGATGAAGCAGCAAAGGCACAGCATGAAGACAGAAAACATCCACAGAAACCAAGTTTGCACAAAGCAGCCACAGTGCCCCCTAGGTAAGAAGACAGAACTGCAGTAGGTCTGCATAGTTACCATGGAATCTGAAGCAATATGCCATCTACTGAAGTGGATGATGAGAACAGCACAATAGTGAAAAAGAAAAAAAAAAAGAAATATTTTTGCACCACAATCATTGTGACGCAAGACTGTGCCCACACCCCCCACAGCAATGACAAAGCACTGCTGCAGCTGGTAAAATGGCATCCTGGGAACAATTGTCAGAGCTTCAGGAATCTCACTAACACTTCGACATGTGCAGTACATCGAAAGGTTTGAGAACTTGCTTTCAGCATTGAGAAAGTCCCGTGCAGGAAAATGATTGACAGGACCTGTTCCTGTCCATATTATCAGTTCCATGTTTACATTGCTTAAGAGTTTAGTGGTACCAGATCTGTTAAGTGGGCACAAGTATGACCAGCTTAAGGGTACATTCTTGCAGCACTACAACTCAAAACCCCTTCTGATAGTGAAGTTCTGTCAGTTCCACTACTGACTCCAATGGGAAGGAAAGTCAATTGTGGGTTTCATAATTGCCCTGAAAAATTTAGCTGCCTCATGAAAATATTAACAGTTCCTCAACGACGCCTTAAGGGGCCAGTTCATCTGTGTTCTCTGTGGTGACCACTACACCAAGCAACAGTCATCATAACATTACCACCTGAATATGCCTGGAAAAACACTAGAGAGCTGGCAGGTGACATGGACCCACCCAGGAGGGCCATTCACAGAGTTGCCCCTGCCCAACCTCACAGGGGTCAACCTCAACCATGGGGGTCTCTCCTCACCAAGCTCCTCAGAAACCACCACCACCACATGGCTAAGTAAGCTTGCTGCCAGTGTGGAGAAGACCAGAAACATGCAACAACATGGCAAAGTAGGGCATCTGATGTGCAGCTGCAGAAACACACCATGCACAGAACAGGAACAGTATGTAACAGATATGCTGCAGAGACACTGGAAGGAGACAGCTTCTTGGGGGGTATACTGTGATGTGAGTGACCACGATTGAGTGACCCCCAAAAGGGCGACTCAATCGTAGCACATGGCACAGTGGCTACCGGGCAGCTACAGCGAGAGTAGAGTAGGGACCCAGCTCATGGGAGGTCCACCTCAACGCTGGTAGCTGGGTGAGTTCACATTATGTGAATACCAAGAGACCCCCACTCCATTTGCAATTATAACAGTAAGTTGCCACGTCAGGTTACTCTGTTTATTATAGTTTTGAGGGGGGGGTAGGGTGTGCTCTGATTTGTTTTTGTCTGTCTTAGTAAGCCATTGTCAGTAGTACCCCTTGTTTTTAATTCAATTTGAAGTTGGTTGAGCCAGGGTGAGCAGTTATTTATTTTATTCTTTGGTGTTGACTTACACATGGAGAATTATGGCCTTCTTGTTATAACTAGCTCCCCAACAGCTGCCTGTACTGTGCTGTGGCCATGCTCTTGTTACGCCAAATTTTGCTGTTGCACCCTATATAGGTAAGCCAATTGAGGCAGTGCAGTGTAGAGTAGGGACCCAGCTGATGGGAGGTCCACCTCAACGCTGGTAGCTGGGTGAGTTCACATTATGTGAATACCAAGAGACCCCCGCTCCATTTGCAATTCTAACAGCAAGTTACTATGTCAGGTTAGTCTGTTTATTGCAGTTTGGGGGGGGGAATATGGTGTGCTCTGATTTGTTTTTGTCTGTCACAGTGGGGTGGGTTGGCGACTGTAGCAACACGAAGTCGCTACAAGTACACGTGGAGGTGGGTAGGAGTGAGTATGCTACAGGTACGCATGTGGGAGGGTGGGAGCGAGCACGCTCGGTGAGGGGTGGGAGGGGATTTGAGGGGTGGCACTGAAGTAGGCTGCTGAGCTGGTCTCATGGTGTAACGGGTTGGCTCATGGCTTTGGTGGCTAAAGTGTTGGGTTCAGGTCCGGGCGCAGGTTCGTTTTTGTTGTGCCCCACCTGAATTTTTTTTTCTTTATGTTTTTGCCACCCCCGACATGCATCCCCCTGGAGTTAATAATCCTTAAGTAGAGGGGTGTGGGTGGCGAAGCCCCCCCACGGAAGGTGCAGTGAGTGCAGCCCCCCGCATACACGTAAAAAATGCAAGTCCCTGGTGCAGTTTTGTTGTGCGCCAGGGAGTCAGAGCACCAGAACTGATTTTCAGCACTCTGACTTCACCGTAATGGCGACCACCATTATCACATAGAACCCTTCTTGGGCATCTTTGCTGTCTACACCATGCAATGCTATAGAGACTGCATTTGCCTGAGTCTGGTGTAGGGAGGTACACCCATGAGCATGCAGCTTGACACCAGCACATCAATGTCGCTGATACCTGAGCACATCTACACCGCCTGTCTCATCTACTACCAACTGTGATACGATGCCAGAGACACCAGAAGGAGGCAGCGTCTTGGGCAACTTTTTTTTTTTTCTTTTTCCCTCCTGGTCACTGGCTATTGGAATTCCCTCAGTCTCTCCAGCTGTTCCCATCTGTCTGAAATCCTCCCTATCTGGGAACCCCAGACCTCCAACCCACCTGCGACACACCCACAGGCAACCCTCCCAGTCTGCACTCACCAAGGCAGGGCCATCTTCTGCTTCTTAGCGCTTCCTTACAAGAATCCAGTTACCTGAGGGTGGATGTAAAGATCTGGAGGCATTAGGGCCCAGGAGGGTAGGATCAAATATTGGGCATAGTGCTGGGGTATGACTTCATCTGTCCAGTTGCCAGGGTTTTTCCTTGTTCTATGCAGTTACTTCCCTGCTCCCACCATCAGCTAGTGTGGCTGTGCAATGATCTCCAGGGGAACCACACGCTCCCCTGTACATGCCACTCCATTTGCCCCATCCCGCCACTCCATATGTAGAATACTATTAGTGCAATATCTCCCAGCTGCTGCTGGGAGGCATACTATTGTCAGAGCCATCAACCCTCCCCTTCCCAGAGAAGGTGTACTGTCATCGGACACTCGAAATGTTTCCCCCCTGGCTAACCCCTACCGCCTTGGGCTGGCTCACAAACCTGAGATGCCGGCATGACGTGAGTTATGGCGTCCAGCACTTCAGTACTCTGCCACTGGGCTGGCTCCTTGGGCAGTCTACACTATGCAAGGCCATAGAGACAACATCTGCCTGAGTCTGGTTAGAGAGGCACGCCAATAAGCATGGAGCTTGACACCAGAACATCAGTGTCACTGATACCCAAACACATCTACACCCCCTGCCTTATCTAGTACCAACTGTGACCATCCACCATACAGGTGACATCCTACACAAGTGATCGGATTCCCGTGTGATGCAAATCCCAGTGATCTACGAGGGTGTCGAGTGTACTGCTCCTCTCATTGTGGTACAAAGAAAAGATGTCCATATTGCTTATCAGGAACTGGCTGGAATGAAGCTCAGTTGAGACAAGATTTTCCTACTGCTCACTACAGCAGAGGTGCCACTGGGGGCAATTGAATGACTGCAAGGCAAGCATGCTCCTATATTCCAAGATGGATTTGGGACCATTCAGGACCTCCAGGCAAGGATACAAGTGCAAGACAGCACCGCCTTCATCTCCCACAAACTTCAACCTATAAACTGCACATTGAAAAAGGCTGTCAAATAAGAACTGAATAGACTGGGACAACACAGCACCATGTCCAGAGTGGAGAGGAGTGATTGGACTGCCCCAATTATTGTAGTCCAGAAGCACAAGGCAGATTGGCTGTGTGGTGACTACAAGGTCATGGTACACTGATGCGTGGATGCAGATTCTTATCCCTTGCCTAATGCAGAGGACCTATTTGCCACGCTGGCGGGTGGTAAAATCTTCATTAAACTAGACCTTCCATTTGCCTACCAGCAGCTGGAACTCAACCCTCAACTGAAACTACTCCTAACACACAAAATACTGTACCCATATAGCAGGCTAGTATATGGTGCGTAAATGCTAGCCGCCATCTTCCAACATACCATGGACCAGATTTTACACAGCCCCAACTAGGTTGTCTGCTTCTTCCACGATATTTTTACAATGCCCACAATGGAGGAGCACCTGCAAAGATTTGATCAGATTTTGGCCATGCTGCAAAAATACAGGGTTAGGGTCAAAACTGAGAAATGCTAATTTCTATTGGACTCTGCATAGCACCTGGGATATTACATTAATGCCGAGTACCTGCATTCCACAAAGAAAAAGTAGTGGTCCTGTGCCAAGGCTGTGTACTATTTGTCAGGGCTGGGAGGTCACTGGTACTCTATGGACTCATGCTGTGGCTTTCACTGTGCATCGATTGTCAGGAAAGACTTGGAGGTCAGCTGTCACTGTGCACTGATTGCCAGGAAGAACTGGGAAGTCATCGGTACTCTCTGGCCCCATGCTATGGCTGCCACTCTGCAGTGATTGTCAGGAAGGACTGGGAGGTCAATGGCACTCTCTTGCCCTGTGCCACAGCTGTTACTGTGTAGTGATTTTGAGGAAGGAATGGGAAATCACTGGTACTCTCTCATCCCATGCCAGGGCTGTCACTGTGCAGTGATTGTCAGGAAGGGCTGGGAGTTCACTGGTACCCTCTGGCCCCATACCATGGCTGCACTATGCAGTGATTGTCAGGAAGAACTGGGAGGTCACCAGTACTCTCATCCCATGCCAAGGCTGTCACTGTGCAGAAGGACTGGGAGGTCACCAGTAATCTCTGACCCCATGCCACAGCTGTCACCGTGTAATGATTGTCAGGAAGGACTTTGAAGTCACCAGCACTCTCTCATCATGTGCAAGGGCTGTTACTGTGTAGAAGGACTAGGAGGTCACAGGTAATCTCTAACCCCATGCCACAGCTGTCACTGTGCAGTGATTGTTAGGAAGGACTGGGAGATCACTGGCACTCTCTAGCCTTGTGCCGTGTCTGTCATTGCGCAGTGATTGTCAGAAAGAACTGGGAGGTCACCAGTACTCTCTCATCCCATGCCAGGGCTGTCACTGTGCAGAAGGACTGGGAGGTCACCAGTAATCTCTGACCCCATGCTACAGTTGTCACTGTGTAATGACTGTCAGGAAGGACTTTGAAGTCAGCAGTACGCTCTCATCATGTGCAAGGGCTGTCACTGTGTAGAAGGACTGGGAGGTGACTGGTAATCTCTAACCCCATGCCACAGCTGTCACTGTGCATTGATTTTCAGGAAAGAGTGGGAGGTCACCGGTACTCTCTCATCTTGTGCCATGGCTGTCACTGTGTGGTGTTTGTCAGGAAGGACTAGGAGGTCACCAGTAACCTCTGATCCCATGCCATGGCTGTCACTGTGTAGTGATTGTCAGGAAGGACTGGGAGATCACTGGTACTCTTTTACCCAGTGCCACAGCTATTACTGTACAGTGATTGTCAGGAAGGATTGGGAGGTCACTGGCACTCTCTGGCCCCAAGACATGGCTACACTGTGCATTGATTGTCAGAAAGGACTGGGAAGTCATCAGTATTCTCCGGCCCCATGCTGCAGCTGTCATTGTGCAGTCATTGTTAGGAAGGACTGGGAGATCACTGGCACTCTCTGGCCTTGTGCCATGTCTGTCACTGTGCAGTGATTGTCAGGAAGGACTGGGAGATCATTGGCAGTCTTTGGCCCCATGCCACACAGTTGTTACTGTGTAGGGATTGTCAGGAAGGACTGAGAGGTCACCAGTACTCTCTTGCCCAGTGCCACAGCTGTCACTGTTCAGTGGTTGTCAAGAAGAACTGGGAGGTCACTGGCACTCTCTGACCCTATAAGAGGGCTGCCCTGTGCAGTGATTGTCAGAAAGGACTGGGAGGTCACTGGTACTCTCTTGCCCAGTGCCACAGCTATCACTGTACAGTGGTTGTTAGGAAAGATTGGGAGGTCACTGGCACTCTCTGGCCCCAAGACATGGACACACTGTGCACTGATTGTCAGGAAGGACTGGGAAGTCACTGGTATTCTCTGGCCCTATGCTGCAGCTGTTACTGTGCAGTGGTTGTCAGGAAGGATTGGGATGTTACTAGTATTTTCTGACCCTGTACCATGACTGTCACTGTGCAGTGATTGTCTGGAAGGACTTGGACATCACTAGTATTTTCTGGCCCTGTACCATGGCTGTCACTATGCAGTGATTGTCTGGAAGGACTGGGACATCACTAGTATTTTCTGGCCCTGTACCATGGCTGTCACTGTGCAGTAATTGTCAAGGCTTGGTGTCATGGATACTCCTTGGCATCACGCCATGGCTGTGGCTGTGTACTGGTTGCTAGGGCTGGTAGAACACTGGTACCCTCTGTCCTCATGCCATGACTATGGCTGTGTACTGACTGTCAGGGCTGGGAGGTCACTGGTACTCTATGGTCCCGTGCCATGGCCATTGCAGTGTACTGGTTGTCAGGCTGGAAGGTTAAGTTATTATCTGGCCTAGTGCCATTGCTGTGGCAGTGTTCTGGTTGTCACTCTGGAAGGACACTGGTTCTTTCCATACCATGGCTGTTGCTATGCAGTGATTGTCAGGGATGAGTTGGTACTGTTATTCTCGGGCACCATGCCATAGCTGTGGCTGTCTACTGATTCTTAGGGATGGGATGTCACTGGCACTTTTTGGCCCTATACCAGGGCTGTGACTGCATACTGGTTTTCAAGTCTGGGAGGTCACCAGTACACACTGGCCCTATGCCATAGCTGTAGCTGTGTACTGGTAGTCAGGGGTGGCAGGTCACCAGTTCCCTCTGGTCCTGTACAATGACTATGGTAGTGTACTTGCTACTAGGGCTGAATGGTCATTAGCAGTCCCTGGCCCCATACCATGACTTTGTACTGCTTGCCAGGACTGGGAGGTTACCGGTACTCTGTGGTCCCATGCCATGGCTGTTGCTGTGCAGTGACTGTCAGGGCTGGGAGGTCACTGGTACTCTCTGGCCCCATGCCATGACTGTGGCTGTGTACTGGCTGTCCAGGCTGGGAGGTCACCAGTATTCAATGACTCCTTGCTACAGTTATGGCAGTGTACTAGTTGTCCGAGCTGGGAGGTCATCAGTTGGGGCCCAATGAGGGCTGACGGCTTCAGAGGGGGGAATAAAAACGTGAATTAAAAATAGAGAACCTTGGGTTTACTTCTAGGTTTTTCCTGTCTCACTAGCTGCTGCTTGTCTTACTGCAGCTGTTTCTGCTCTTAATAACCCCTTCCGACACAGAAACATAGAAATGTAGAATTTGTTGGCAGAAAAGGACATCTAGGCCCATCCAGTCTGTTCCTTGTCCCTGCCTATTCCATCTCCGCTGATTCTAGTTGGTCATAGGCCTCAGTTCTCCCCCCATTCCTCTACCTAATATGTCCCTGTGCCTATCCTGCGCATGCTTGAAGCTCTCCACAGTCTTTGCCCTCACTACGTCCTCTGGCAGGCTGTTCAATCATCCACCTCCCTTTCAATGAAGAAGTATTTCTGCACATCTCCACGAAACTTGCCCCTCTCAGCTTCATTGCATGCCCCCTTGTTCTAATGCCTTCCTTATTCTAAAATAGACCCTTCATTTACACCTTGTTCACTCCTATGAGGTACTTATAGGCTTTAATCATATTCCCTCTCACTTTTCTCTCTTCCAAGGGGTACATATTGAGTTCCTGCAGCCTTTTCTCGTATGACTTCTTGTGCAACCCCTCACCATTTTGGTAGCCCTCCTCTGTACTACTTCCACCTTTTCAATGTCCTTGCAGAGGTGTGACCTCCAGAAATGGACTCAGTACTCATCCGGGTGGGGCCTCACCATTGAGCAATACAGAGGTAGCACCATCTCCATTGTCCTGCTAGAAATCCCTCTCGCCATGCATCCCAGCGTCCTGCTAACCTATTCCACTGCTTTCTCACACTGATCAGCTACCTTTGAATCATCAGATATGATGAGCCCTAGGTCTCCTGCTTGCTTGGTGACTGTAAGCTCCATTCCCCTATCTTATACCAAGTTCCTGGGTTCCTCAACCTTAAGTGCATAACCTTGCACTTTTTGGCAGTGAAACCCCACTCCCAATCCCCGGACCATTTCTCTAGTTTCTTCAGATCCTTTTGCGTTCCTCCACCCCTTCCTGAGTGCAAACCCTGTTGCAAATTTCAGTATCATCTCCAAAGATATGCACCTTACCCTCAAGCTCCTCTGCAGTGTCGCTTATGAAGATACTGAAGAGGACAAGTCCCAAAACTTAACCCTGTGGCATGCACCCCATTAGTCACTCTCCTATCGCCTAAATGACTGCTGTTTACCACCACACTTTACCTCCTATCCCTTAACCAGTTTGATATCCAGCGTGTCACTTTCTCCCCCACCCCCAGGCTGCTTATTTTGTTAAACATTGCCTCTCCCTCCCAGTTTGTCATGATTTGACAATGGAAATTATTCTCTCGGTATTCCGTTACGCTGACATTGTCTATAGTTCGGCTCCTGCTAGACTTGACACTCTCTTTAATGCTTTCTGTCAGTTTGTCACTAACTCTCCTTTCTGCACATACCACTACCATCTCTGAGCCTCTCTATTATTCCCTTACCACAAAGGTGCCTGGCCCACATTCTAGCCTTTATTTCAAAATATTGGTTTGGGGCCCTCCCATCCTCTGGCTCCTCTCTTTTTCCCTCCACTGCTCACACCTGTTACTCTCTGAGCTCCAGTGATCCCCACTCCTTAACTCTCTCCCATCCCCACTCTTCTGCTGGCCAGTTGGCTTTCTCCAGTCACCCCCCCCCCCCGGACTTAACTCTCCTCCTCCATCTGTCTCACCCCCTCATTCCCTGCCCTTAAGCACCTGCTAAGACCCACACCCAGCACTACTTGCTGCTGCCTCTCATCCTCCTAGCCTTTTCATCCCCATGTCCCTGTAATAGTGAGTTGTTTGCTTTTAACCGCTTGACGGCATGCCCTACTTATTTTCTGCTTTTGTTTGCTTAGCCAAATTTATGTAAAAAAAAAGAACTATCACTTTCGCTGCCTTTGTATGTGCTTATTAATTCAAATTAATTTACAAAATTTTACTGTATGCGTATTTAATTAATTTTACATAAAAGTTCTCACAAACTGTATTATGTACAAGTGTCATTATGTAAATTTTGTGTCTCCCTTTATTTTGTATCTGTCTTCCTACTCCCAGGGTCCCACCTGGAAATGTGTCTCAGCTCAGTGTGCCTTTCCTGATTACCAAATTTGAAATAAATAAATAAAATGAATTAGCCTCCTGTGCGGCACAGGATCGAAAGCCTTACTGAAGTCCAGATGGGCCACGTCCACTGTTCTCCTGTAATCCAGCTCCCTGGTAACCCAGTCAAAGAAATTTATGAGATTAGTTTGACGTGACCTCTCCCTGTGAAACCGTGCTGCTGGTGGTCCAGCAGCCCTTTTGCCTCCAGGTGCGCCACGAGCCTCTCCTTCAGTAGTGTCTCCATTAACTTCCCCAACACTGATGTGAGACTGACTAGCTTGTAGTTGCTAGCATTCTCCCTATTGCCGCTTTTGTGCAGAGGAACCACATCAGCCCTTCTCCAGTCCTTGGGAACTTTCCCAAGCCTCACTGAGGTGCCAAAACAGCACTACCAGAGGAGAAGCCAGCACCATGCTCAGTTCATTTAGGACCATTGGATGAATCCCATCTGGTCCTATCTCCTTATTCTCCTTTAAGCCTTTCAATCTCTTCCAGAGTCACTCCACCAAGAATTAACTTGTGTCCACCCCCTTCTCCCCATTGCTACTGCAGCATGCTGGTCCACCCCCTACCCCCACCGTGAAGCACGAGCAGAAGTAATCATTTAGAATATCCACTTTCTGTTGATCTTCCTCTGCACAGTTCCCCCCCTGCCCTACTGATTCTCACTATCCCTCCCCTGTCTTCGTCTTTCCCCCCACATACCTAAAGAAGGTCTCATCCCCTTTTCTGGCCTCCTTAGCTCTCCTGTCCTCTGTTAGTGCTTTAGCTGCCCTCACCCTCCTTCCTGCCTACCTTTGTTTTGCCAGGTATTCCTCCCTGTCTTCATTCTTCTGGGTATCCTTGTACTTCCTAAATGCTGTTTTCTTCTCCTTCACTGCCTTTGCCACCTCCTTATATGACCACAGTGGCCTCATCTCCTCTTTCCATTGCTCACTTATTTCAAACAGCATGCTGTTGCCTTGGCTATCCTCCTTCATTTTTCTTCATCAAACCTCCACCCCCACCCCACCCACCTTCCCCCCTTCAGGGCATTCTCTGAGGCAGTTTCCCATTTCTTTTAAATCTACCCCTCTGAAGTGTAGGACCCTCGTCTTAGTGCATTTTGCCCCCCATCCTATCCCTATGCCAAACCACACAGTACGGTGATCATTTGTATCCAGGGGAATACCCACTTTGATATCAGCAATGCTGTCTTTGTTTGCAAGTAACAGGTCCAACACTGCCCCATCCCTAGTGTGTTCCAAAATTAGCTGGCTGAGAAATGCCTTTTGTATGGAGTCAATGATGGCCATGCCAACGAGAACGCCCCAGTCTACATCCAGCAGATTAATGTTCCTCATTATCAAAACTTCTCCTTTGCTTGCAATTTTGCTAATAGCTTCCCCAAAGTCTCTGTCTCAATCTTCCTACTGTGCTGCAGGCCTGTACACCACCCTGTGCAGATAACAGCCCCCGTCTCCATGTCGAGGCTGTCCCATAGTACCTTTAGCACTTCATTGTCCCTATTGCCTCGTATCACCCCAAAATCACTTCCTCAAACTCCCCTTCAGATGGCTGCCTTCTGAACCTGATACTTCACAAGTAGAACACCCTTTTTGGAAGGCTCTGGTGAACTTGGACTGACACAATGTTCATCTGGCAGAGGGGGGAAGATGAAGGGGGATGTACAGTAAGGCGACATTGGGCCTCGCACAAGCATCATGCACATGATGTGGCAGATTTTATCTCCTGTTGCCTTGCCTATCTCCCCATGATAACTTACCCATGCAAATGCTTGATCTCTGGGGTGGGCCAGCACTGCATAGTCACTCATGATGCCAGCCCCCCCCCAATCCACTGGCACTCATGCAAAAGGATGAGTGAGACCTTTACCATGGAGACAAGGTGCATGGGTTATACAGGACTTTCACAGCACCACTAACCCAGTGGAAGGAGTTGGACTTGGGATGTGAACCCAGGTCTCACACATGGGATCGTGATATGCTTGCCAAGCACCACAAGGTGAGGCCAGGTGCACTTCTATTTTGCTTAGTTGAATAGAGACCACACACACACACATACACACACATGCATGCATGCACACACACAACACACACACCTGCATTCAGTTTGCTGTTTAAAAGAGAAATACAAAAATGCAGCCATAATGAGCATCTATGTGTCACCTGTTGTTCAGAAAACCCTTGTTCCCTCACTTTCTGGGGCCAGTGGAGAACAAAAGCTGAGACTCATACAACTGAAGTAATGTTGATTGTGGACATGGTTCAACAACCAGGCTATGGAAGCAATTAAAGAAGGAGTTCAGGGTCTATAAGTTGGATGGACTGAGGCAAGCAGAAAGTGAAACAGGGATTGCCAAGAAACTAGTTATAAAAAAAGGCTAACTCAGAAGTTAGAATAGTAGAGGGGGGTAAATAATAACAGCAAGACCTTTTTAGGTAGTTCAGGGAAAAAGACAGATGGGAAAATACACCAGGAGAATGAGTAAGGACGGAGTTAGTGTAAAGGATGAAAATGGAAAGGCAGATGTTCTGAATGAATATTTCAGTTCAGTGGCTATGAACAAGGCCTTTGGCCCCCTACGTGGCAGTGGAATTAAATTTGGTGGTCCCCAGAAACATAGACCTGAAGCTGAGGTAATATCAGTAGATAGGGCATTTAAAGGGGCTGCTAAACCTTAAAAACATCCACTGGGTTGGATGAGTTACACCCAAGGGTCCACAGGGAGATATGACTGACTAATGTGGCTCCTGGCAGACCTGCTCAGTAAGTCCCTAGAAATCAGTGACATGCCATTGGACTGGAGGGTTGCGGACATGGTGGGCACAATTTACAAACCATTTGGATCGGCGCAAGCCCCGGGTGTACTGAACACAGGGTGCATGGGGCTTGTGGTGATCCCCTGCCAAAAGTCGGGATTCATAGCTGGTGCACCCCCGGCCCAATGTTAGACCAGCTTTTTACTGTTTTACTGCCGCTGCCCATATTACGGGGAATGCACCACATGTCTGGTGCAAGCCACTGACAATGGGGTGAAGTGTCGCAAATGTACGCGACCTTCATGAATTGGGTGCACAGTTCGCCAAAGTGGTAGGTGCAGCACAAGGGTGGATGCAGGCTTGACACAAGCTGTGCATTCACCTTTGTGAATTGAGCCCGGTGTCTCTCCACAAGAGTGGGGGCGTAGAGAATCCAGGGAACTACAGGCCAGTGAGACACACTTTTATAGCACAGTAGGTAATAATTAGTGACAATATGTCATGAAGTCTACTTCTCAAAGCAGTAAGGCATACAGTATGGGAAGAAAAACAGGATGCTGGGGTGTACAGGTTGGGATTTACCTCAGAAAGGAGGTGATTTTGCTTTTGTGCTGGTACCTGCTGAGGCCATACCTCTGGTACTGTGTGCAGTTCTGGAATACACATCTGAAAAAGGGCAGGGACAGGCCGGAGAGGACACAGTGAAGGGTAGCCAAGATAATATACTTACTAAATCTGTGCTTCTTATAGATCATTGTAAATGTTGCTGTGTTTTGTATTAATTTACAATGTAACTTTAATATAGCCTGGAGATTAGAGTAGCAAGCTATGATCGAGCTTGGTACATCCAGCAGACCTGGGTTTGATTCCCACAACCACCATTTGCGTACTGTGTGACTCTGAACAAGTCACTTAACCTACTTAGTGCTCTGGGTCATCCAGTAAGGGGGGGGGGGCTTGTGCCCAGTGGGCCTTACTCAGTTACCCCCCAAAAAAAAACATTTTCTAAAAGTACACCACTGTAAATGAACCTCGGCTCAGTAGTTTGTTATAAATATGACAGAGGGCAGCAAGACTGGCAAGGTCAGGTTGGAGAGCTTCTGTATGTGCACCATGGAGGACAAGAGGGATTAAGAGATATGACACAGACGTAAATACCTAGCACATCAAGGCGAAAAGTACTCATAAACCCACCATAAACTCAAAATTGTGAATAGAAAATAGATCTTTAAGCTTTTGTTACACAAAGTTATGAAACATGGTACAAATGTGTTATGTTCATTCCCAGCATCATGGGAGGCATTTTCTATGGATTGAATTACAGGCTTGCATGTTTTGGTGCCGGATCCAGGATCAATGTTTTTTTTAGTTTTTGTTGTACGGGTAAGTGCACTAGACAAATCCTGCCTATTTTCAGGCATGACCCGGGGGGAGGGGGATACAGATGAATGTCAACTGACCTTGAACCAGATTAAGCTGTTGGTGGTATTTTTTAGTGAATAAGTGGTATTTTTTAGTGAATGAGGGAAATTTGGCCAGGACACCGGGGGAAATTCCCCTACTCTTCGATAAGTGCCATGGGATCTTTAACATCCACCTGAACTACCACCAATCCAGGCAGACGGAACCTTGGTTTAACGTCTCATCCAAAAGACGGCAGCTCAGAAGTGCAGCACCCCTCTCATGCTGCACTACAGTGTCAGTACTGGGATATTAACTCAAGTGCCAGATGTGGGAACTGAACCCACAGCCCTCTGATTTCCTGGCCTCAGAGGCGAGTGTGCTACCTACTGAGCCACTGACACTGCTCTAAGCACTGCTTACATCCCTGATCTCAGAAGGCACATCTTTAACCCTTCAGCAAAAGGAAACTCACCTTTTATCCAACATGTTACACCAACCTTGTTCTTATATCAGACATTCTAACTTTTTCCACTAGAGGGAATTCTACATCTACTTGCTTAACTGTATACATTACAAAATGAGATATAATTGAGGGAACATTTTGCACCCTAATTCCTCAGGTGCTTTGCCAAGACTCACTTTCTGCCAAAAAGCTTAAAAATACATCATTTCAATTCTGTTTTGAATTTGTGGTAGATTTATGAGTCCTTTGCAGTGTACTTGGTTGTTCTTAGTTTCAGCTTTTATGCATTTGAACTGGTGTGTTCAGGAGAAGCCATTGAGAACTCTGAATCTATAAATACCTGAATGGGCACAACAAGGGGGCCCACACGGAGCTGTTTCAGAAACACTCCTGTACAGCCCTTTACTGGGATGAATGTAACCTTGTCTCACCTCCTCATCCTCTCCAGCTACACCCAGTGATATATAAACAAGCAGAGGACCACCTCAGTAAACTTGATATCAGGAAAGGGGGTGGAGCTGATGGCATCGATCCCATCTTCCTCAAGCTAGGTTGCTATTACCTAGCCGCACTAATCCTCCAGATTTTTAATCTTTTGATCTCCTCAGCCACTGTCCCTTCCTGCTGGAAATCAGCTCACATCTTGCCCCTATTCAAATCTGGCAATCCCTGCAACCTAAACAACTATAGACCCATCTCCATTCTCCCTGTCCTATCTAAAATACTTAAAAAACTGATCCATCACCAGCTTAAAGACCACTTAGAAAACTTTTCACTCCTCAACCCTGCCCAGTCTAGATTCAGGCAAAAACACAGTACCACTTCTGCCCAAGCAAAATTCACCAACGAGTGGCTTACCGCACATGATTCTAAACTAGTCACAGGTACTATATTCCTAGATCTCAGTAAGGGATTTAACACTGTTGACCACAAACAACCTCATCCTTAGTGGTCTCAGTAAATTAGGTGCAGATGATACCACACTACAATCTCTGCACTCTCATCCCCAGTAGACCAGCAAGCCCCCTCAGGCTGTGACCGTCGGCAAGCACCCCATGGCACTCGGAAGCTGCAGTACCAGCCACTGCGCTCTCATCCCCAGGTACAGAGGTCAGTGTAACAAGCCTTGGTTTCTCCGGGGAATTCTCAGGCTGTGTCTCATTCAAACCTTCGGCACCACTTTTGGGAACCGTGCTTATTGGCTCTCTGGTCAAGTAGCGCATCCTGATTGGTCCACTCCTTTACCCGGGATATTCAAGCCTTAGCATTGTTCTCTCCCTTTCTCTCTCTCTCTCTCTCTCTCTGTCTCTCTCTCTCTGTCTTTCTCTCCCTCTCTCTCTGTCTCAATATTTGCTTAGTTCTTGATGTTAGGCTTGTGGAACATCTTGCATTGACTTCTGCTACCAGACTTAGGCCGAGTTCTGTGTTTGCTGCGAACCATCTGAACTCAAGTTGGATTCTCCCCAAGCGATTCAGTTCACAGCTGTAGCTTTCCAGAATCACTTGGCTCCTGGGCAGTGGCGGTCTCTGCAAATAACCTTTGTTACCAGTGTTTATGCAAAAGTGTTTAACCAAATTGTGATAGAGCATATGAATTTGTTCTTTTTGTCCCTTCTGGTTAAGACTGCTAAGGATTTATCTGGGGTCACAAAAGGCTAGATACTCTGTTTCTGCCTGCCATTACCCTTTGTTTCCTTTATCTTACTCAGACTATCCAGCCCAGTCAGTGCCTTGCCGTAGTCTGAATCCACCCCCCCCCCGATTTAAGACACAATCAAGTGTCACAGCTCTTTTGTGTGCTGTTGCTGCCCTCGAACCCTCCCCCCATTTCTAGGCCCTATCTAAAGTGTGTTCTTCCTTTCCCCTGCAGGAGACCAGCAAGCCCCCTTGGGCTGTGACCATTGGCAAGTGCCCCACGGCACTAGAAAGCTGCAGCACCAGCCCCTACACTCTCATTCCCAGGTATGGACGTCAGCGTAACAAGCCTCACTTCTCCGGGGAATTTTCAGCCCACCTCCTCCCCCTCCCTAGGTCACCTTAAATGCTCAATACTCCCCCGCCTACTCTGCTAAGCATCACCCCATTGGCTTCTTTTCATCCAGCCTTACTCTTCTCTCCTCCCTCCTTTTAATGCCACTCCCCAGCTATATGTCTCCCTAATTTTCTGGTTGTGCCACTAGATGTATCTTCCTCCTACAAACTTCTAGACAATTCAGTTCTTCTCTCAATATTCCTTGCAAATCCTACATCCTTACCTATTACCAGGCAATCTTGCCTCACTCACTATAGTTGAAACTCATCCATTGTATCACTGGAACATGGATACTGGCCCAGCACTGCGTATGTCGTGGGTATTACTCTGCCTGTCCCTACTCCAACCTTTTCCTTTACTCTCTTAACCGGTAACTCCGATGACTCCTCGTGAGACAGGAGGAAACATCTGCAAGCTGGATTGTGCCAACATTCTGTGAATTATTGATTATCTTGCAGGCGCCTTCAATTCCACCTTCCTGATCTCGGATGCATACTTAACCCAGTTCAGCGTTACCTTTGCCGAACACACTTCAAAGGACACTATTTTATCTCCTCACTTTGCTTGCTCTACTTTGTCTTTTGCTGGCAAGATACTGCTGTACGTAGCATTAAATCAGCTGGCATTAGCCTTAGGGCTCCACCTCGCTATACTTGCGCTCCTCGTAAGTAGGAATGGATGAAGCATCTAAAGCTACTCCTAGTACTTACCAGGAAGCTCCTGCTTCTCTTACTACTGGGCTCAGGTAATGCTGAGCTGAACCCGGGCCCATCAGTATCTGTTGGATCCTCGACAGATTTACCTACCCTTAAAGGGTTAAGTATTATGCATGTTAATGAGTGCAGCTTGTTAAAAGATCACTTCTATCCAGGCCTGGATTTGTCACACTGCCATTGACATATTGGTCATCACAGAGACCCGGCTCTGCCCGGCAACTAGCAACAATGAAATAAACCTCCCTTCTTAGTCTCTGTTCCAAACTGACAGGCAGTCCAGAGGTAGTGGGGTTGCTATTTATGTCAAAGACAAATTCGCTGTCTCTATCCTTGACTCAACCTCTGTCCCAAAGGAGTTCAAACATCTCTCCCTGCTACTTGAGATTTCAGCTGGAGTCTCACTTTGCATGTCAGGCTGCTACAGGTCTCCGTCAGCAGGGTTGCAGCTGCTGAATCACTTAAGCCTTATCCTGGGGCACAGGCCCACTGAGTCCCTATTACTACGTGACCTTAACCTGGACTGGTTGTCCAGTGTATCCTCTCCCCTTAAAAAGCTCTGCGACTCTCTCGGATTGACCCAACTCATCAACGAAACCACACGTCCTAATAAGACAAACCCTACTAATAGAACTTTACAGGATATTATCCTCATCAGCAAATCTTACCTATTAACCCATGTTAGTGTCTTCTTTCCTGATATCAGTTACCACTATTTCATTGCCTGTGTGAGGTCCAACCACACCTCCCCATGTGCATCTACCTTCTCTATGAAAAGGTGCATCCGGAATTTTGATCCCTACGCTTATGTCTCAGAGTTCAAACACTCTGTAAACTGGCCAGACTTCTATTTAGAAAAATCAGTGACCACCACTTATGACATTTTCCAAGAGATAGTATTAGGCGCTATCAATAGGCATGCACCACTAGTGAAACCTCATGTCAGGAATAAGTCCTCTGATGAGATGAAGGAAGCCATGTGCAATAGAGATGTGCTGTGGAAAAAGGCTCGTAAGTCTAAACATATGAACAACTGGAATCTATTTAGGAGTGCAAGGAACCTTTGTACCCAAATGATCAGAGAGGCTAAGGCTAATTTTTATTGCTGTCAACTTGAACTATCTGGTAAATGCCCCTCAACATTCTGGAAACTTATTAAAGACATTGAAGGCCATCCCTCCAGGGCCTCCTTGCCGTCAAAAATTTTGCTTGGCTCTACTAGACTTACTGACAAACCATCAATCCTTGACTCCTTCAACAATCACTTTGCCACCGCTGGGTTAGTTTTTGACATCTCCTCAGCCAGTACACTTCACTCACAGCTTGGAGCTAATAATCAAGGAATCTTCTTCCTAAATCCATCATTCTCATTTCAACCTGCAACATTGAAGGAAGTCAAAGACCTCTTGCTTCAGTTGGATGTCAGGAAAAGCACTGGAGCAGACCTTATTGAACCTAACTTCTTAAAGTTAGGCTACCATGTCCTTGCGGTGCCTTTTACACACTTGTTTAACTTATCCCTCTCAGGATGACCTTCCAACCACCTAGAAAATGGCTCATGTTATCCCCTTGTTTAAGTCATGAGATCCCAGTGACCTGAACAATTACAGGCCAATCTCCCTTCTACCAACCCTGTCTAAGCCATTGGAAAAAATCGTGAACGCCCAGCTCAGGAACCACCTGGAACTGGTTAAGTTGCTCAACCCATTACAATCAGGCTTCAGAGCACAACACAGTACAATATCAGCCCTAGCTAAGGTAACTAATGATTGGCAGTGTGAACTGGATAACAAGAACTTTGTTGGTGCAATATTTTTGGACCTATGTAAGGCCTTCAACACCGTTGATTGCAACCTGCTCCTCACGGCCCTCCAGGACATTGGACTGGATGCTCTATCCATTAAATGGTTTGAGAACTATCTCACAGGTCACTCACAGCAGGTAAAAGCTGAAGGTGAAGTCTCACCCCTAAGACCCCTTCTGAGGGGTGTACCTCAAGGTTCCATCGTGAGTCCCCTGCTATTCATAATCTATATTAACAGGATAGCCACCACTATCACAAAGGCCCAAATACACCTTTTTGCAGATGACATAGTGCTTTATGTTAGCGGTCCTTCCCCCAATGTGGCGTGCTCAGCTCTACAAGATAAATTCAATTTGCTGCAGCACCAGTTCATAAACCAAAAGTTGCTTTTGAATGCCAAGAAAACAAAAGCTATGTTCTTCTCTCCCTTCCCCAACTTACCGAACCCAGCCATGGTTGGGACTCTCCCCTTGATATCTACCATCCCTGGTGAACAATTGGAGTACGTAGCTAAATTCAAATATTGGGGGTATGGCTGGACAATAGACTCTCCTTCCTAGAACATATATAAGAACTGGCAAAGAAACTTCGCCAAAGGCTTGGCCTTTTCTTTAGAATAAAAACCCTCCTCTCTTCGGACGCTAAGACAAGACTTATCCAAACTACTTTCCTCTCCCTCCTAGACTATGCTGATTTCCTTTATAGCAAGGACCCACTGGTGCTCTCTCAAAACTAGTTACTCTTTATCACAGAGCTCTAAGGTTTATAACAGATCTTCCCTATTCAACCCACCATTGTGTGCTATACACTGCAGTAGGTTGGTCCTCTCTTAGCTTCAGACGTCAAACAAATGCCCGCCATCTGGACTTACAAAGCTATCATCAACAAGCTGCCTGACTACATCTTTGTCTGCCTACCGCTTTGTACTTTAAGCAGGTACACTTTGAGAAGTGCCTCTTACATTACCTTGAAGGTATTTAAGGCCAGATCCCACTTTGGGGGGCCTCTATTAGTCATGTGCTGCCCCATTTATGGAACAAGCTACAAAAAACTCTGAAATTAAAGCACAAAATTAGTGTAGCAGCTTTCAAAACACTTTACTCACATCATAATAAGCTTTATCTGGTTCAAGGTCAGTTGGCATTTATCTGTATCCCCCTTCCCCAGGTCGTGCCTGAAAATAGGCAGGATTTTTCTAGTGCACTTACCCGGTCAACAAAAACTAAATAAATAAATAAAATAAATAAATAATAAGGAATCATGTGCTTGCTACCCCTGAACTCACGATCTCCTATCCCTATGGCGCCCCCCATCTACTCTTTCTTCGGCCTCCTCCTTTGGTTACTGTTCTCAGCTACTGCCTGGCCCTCTCTCTCTCTCTCCCCCCTCCCCTCTTTCATGCTTCTTCTCTTTTACCACCTGTCCTGTTCCTAGTATTACACCTGCATTTCCCTATGCACTGCCCCCGCCATCTAGTTCCCCTCTAATTGTATTGTATCTTACTTGTGCTTTCATGGACCCTTATCCCCTATCCGCTGCCAGTTGTAATATATGCCCTACTCCCCCTTCTCATCCTCCCTTCTCCCCTGGCCCCTAGTCAAATCTCCCAATTTGTTCTCTTGAGGTCCCAGTTAGTTCTCCTTTTTATTTGTCCCTTATTCACACTAAGATTTGTTGAACTCATCTGCACTACTGTTGTTCGTACCTTTTCCTTCTGTATTTTATTGATGTACTTAACCTGTACTTCCTTACATTTGTAGTATCTATGCCTGTTGTTGATTTTGCCTGTGAATTGTAACCACTGTGTACTATCTTGTTATCTTATATTTGTTGCACCCAGGTCCACCTTGAAAATGAGCTCTGCTCAACAGCGATTGCCTGGTTAAATAAAGATTTTGATTGATTGATTGATTGACAATGGTTCTCCAGTTACCTTAAAGGTACATCTCAGAAAATCAAAGCGGGTGGCCAGGTATCCGATGCCCTTCCCATAAAACGAGGTGTTCCACAAGGCTCCATTTTGGGCCCTATATTCTTTTCCATTTACATTAATTCATTAGACTCTAATATCATAAAGCCCAAAATACACCTTTTCGCAGACTATACTGTTTTATATACTTCCAAACCATCTTTAGCTGAAGTAAATGATGAACTCCAAGAGGATTTCGCATAGCTAGAGCTCAATTGTATTAGCTACAAACTGTTATTCAACACAAAGAAACCAAGGTACTGTACTTCGTATCCAGTAGTAACAGGCTGAATCCTTGATACAGCTCAACACCTGTACCTATCATGACAACCCTAGGTGAACCATTAGACGTGGTAGATAAATTTAAATATTTGGGCATATGGAAGACAGTAAGCTTTATTTTAGCGCACACATCGACTACCTTTCTAGCAAGCTGAATGCAAGGCTGGGCTTTTTCTTCAGGAACAAAGCCCTCTTTCCCCCTGACATCCAATGCAGACTAGTGCAGGCCACATTCCTCCCACTCCTAGACTACAGTGACATCATCTATAATTGTGCCGCTGCTTCCAACCTTCACAAGCTTGATAAACTGTTTGATCGAGCCCAGCACTGCATTACTAAAGCACCTTTCCAGATGCACCACTGAAACTTGTATAAAGAATTTGGCTGGCAACCCCTTGCCACCAGGCAGCTACTTCACTTAGGTTCCTGGACCCTCAAAAGTCTACTAAACAAATTATTGGTCTATATCTCCTCACTTGTTAACATTTCCCATTGCTCCTATTCCCTTAGAAAATCTGACTACATCCTTCTCGATGTACCTCAGATGCATACCTCCCTCGGAATGGGTGCCATTAGCTAGGCCATCCCATTGGCATGAAATCTCATCCAGTCGACACTCCGGCTCACCAGTATTGTCTCAATAAACACCTTCAAATCCCTGACCCACAAATTCTTCCCAGTAGTCTGTCACTGCCATAAGATCTAGTACCCCCCTGCTAGCTTTTTCGGCACTGCCACTAACAGTAGTACCCTCTGTATTCACATACTCTCCCCCCTACCCTTCCTGGCCCCTATGGCCCTTGTCTTTCCCAGTCCATCTTCCACTCTGCTTGCCAGGCCACCCATATATTGGATTCCCTCTGTACCCTTCATCCCTGCCCACCTCTCACCCTTGTTCCTCTTTCGTCCTCTCTTAACATTCTAGCACTTATCCTTCACAGCTATACCAATGACAGTCGTTACCCAGCTTGCCCCCTCAGTCGGCCTCCTCTCTCACCTGAATTTATTTATGTATTTCACCTTACCCCTGCTCTGCCCGTTCTATCAGCCGAACTCTGGAAGTTGCTAAAACTCGCATCAAGTAATCACTGTCACCACTTACCTGTCTCTCATTTTCAACATGGATTGGTTCCTGCATTTTATGTTACTGCTTTACTGCCCCTGTATGTATTCATTTTGTGTACCAGTTATTGTATCTGTATTGTACGTCAACATTGTATATTGTATACTGCTGTAGTACGTTTGTCCTAACAGGACCTCCTTGTAAATGAGTGTGCTGATTGGAGGTTTCCTGCCGATAAACTTGAACTTGAAATCATCCACAGAGACCTCCATTTTACTGTAATTGCTGCAAGTTTCACTACCTCTGTCCTTTCCTGTCACACACTTTGTGCTTTATGGTTCTCTACTTAGTGACTGATATAGTGTGCATCTGTCAGGGGATTCCCCATTCCCCCTCCTGTCTATACTTACCTTTACCATTACCTAAAGCAGGGGTCTGTTTCATGGTACTGTGCTTAATTACGCTGAAGCATGCTGAGGTGGTGTACTTTTACTAAGTGTGTGCTTCTTAATCTGAGGACACTATCAGGGGTTGGCACTTTCCCTTCCAGCTACGCTCAGATACTCTTGTAGTCTGATGCCAGCAAAGGCCCACTGGATCATATCCCTTATACTGCTGTGTGTGTGCTACTAGGTGAACCCTATGATCCACCCACTGGTGTCCCTTTCTCCGGTGGGTCATACCATAAGCACAGCTTACCAAGGAACTCATGTTCCCTTCCACCTTGAGATGAATCTCCTCCTGTATCTTACTGCTTTGCCTTTGGTACCAGCTACTTGTCTGCAGTTCTTCAGGTGCGATGATTCTGCATGGGTCAGTCTCTGGCTTTGCCCCCCACCGGATCTCCTTCAATGTCTTATAGGGAACCTGCCACAGACCTGAAAGCTAGCAGTTGACCTCCCTTGAGGAGATGCCTCTGGGGTTCCCTCACCCTCCTGGTGGTTCCCACTATAACGTGCCTCTACAGGAACATGAACCACAGATCCTGGTGACTCAGGATCTGTTTCTAGTTTCAAAGTCACCCTTATAGCCACCAGGGTCAAAGTCACTGTCTACATGATGCCCTCAAAGCCTCGAGGTTTACAGGACATTTACCATTCAGAGCCTGGGAGTGACTGCCATGTAGTTCTACTGTCTGTAGGAGACTTCTTCTGGTGCCACCCATATACTCTTGCCAATGGACATTGCCCAGGTACCATCCAGGCTGCAGAGTAAAACAAATTAATCTGCCTCTTGCTCTGAAGTGAAGGTGAGAGGGGAGGGAGCTGGATACCTTCTGTGCCTGGGCCCTGGGTGTGCACTAACCGGATGCACCCAGCTGGGACACTGGTATGAAGGCACCCAGGCCACTGGTGCCCAATCTAGGCATCCATGTGACTGATGCCTGCCTCCCACCAGCTCTCATGCTCCCCTGCTAACTCATGCATGTCTGTATGCTGAAGTAAAATCAGTACAATGAATATTAAAAATGTTTTTCTTCTTTTCCTAAACTGTTGAATTCCAAAGGTAGTGTGGTTTGGTGGTAGAGCACCAGGTTAGGAACTAGGAGACTGTAGGTTCAAACTCCACTAAAGCCAATAGACACAGTGTGACTTTAGGCAAGTCACCTAACCTCTCAGTGCTCAGGGCCAAACAGCTGTGGAAATGGGTAAAAGCAGGTTCCCACTGGAAATAAGATGCTGCATCTCAACTGGGCTATGCTGGGTAAATAAATAATTTACAAAAGAGTAATTGTTTAAATAAAATGAGGATGCTACTCATTCATTTCTGACACTAAGTTGCTTCCTGTCATATGAGCGTTCGAGTTAAGGCAACAGGGGTCTTTTCCCGACTTGCTCAATGGAAATCTATCTTTCTTCAAGGCACCTGTCAAGCAAAAATGTAGAGACAGTTACAGTATATGTTGATATCACCTGCTTGGAGAGATTCTTCCACGTGTTTACCCCTTATTCCATAAAGAAGTTCTCTCTAATATTTTCCTTGAGTTTTCCTCCACTCAGTGACTGAATTCAACTGTAATACACACAGCTACACAAAAAAGACTGAACTTGGCCTGTTGTTAATTGAATCATTTTCATTAGTGGTAAGGACAGTACGGTATATCTGCCAAAAATTATCAATTAGACATCTCCAGTGTCAATCAATCAATCAATCAATCAATCAAATTCTTTATTTATCCAGGCGAACACCATTGAGCAAGCTCATTTACAAGGTGGACCTGCATTACACAAGTCAAGTAACAATGCATTTATAAACAGACAAATAGACAGTAGATGCAATAGTACAACAGTACAGGTAGGCCTGCAATAGACAGGATAAGTAAAAATACATTTGGGTTCAGGTAAAAGACAGTCGGTAAGGGTATACATAACAACAGGGTGGCAAGTCAGTAAAAATGTATACCAGATACAACACTATACATGGTTTAGTATTCCTCTAAGGTAAAGGTATTATAGTCCAGCGAGGAGATTAGTTGAAGTGGACGCTACAAGCAAAGAGACATACATAGTCAGTTTAAAAAGACCTAGGCGTATCAAGGGGGAGACATGTCGGGAGAAGTGGGCAGCCAGTTGGGGGGGGGGCTCTGGAACTGGGATAATTCTAGGAGCAAAGGAGTGAGATGCTGTGGGTATACAAGGAATAGGTGGGTGAGGGAGGGTGAGATTTAGGGTGGCAGATAAGTAGGTGGCTCAGGAACAAGTTATACACTGATACAAGAAGGAAGGAGGATGGGAAAAGCAGGGAGGATGTGGAAGGGGTGTGTAAGTAAGCTAGGATCATTGGAAGCAGTTGCAGGCTTCTGTAATGTATTTTGAGTATATGGTCTTAAACACAGTGAGACTAACAGGAGTCCTCAGTTTCAGTGATTTCTGTAGCACATTCCATAGCTAGGATCGTTGGAAGCAGTTGCAGGCTTCTGTAATGTAGTTTGAGTATAAGGTCTTAAACACAGTAATCCTAACAGGAGTCTGCAGTTTCAGTGATTTCTGTAGCACATTCCAGAGTGACGGTAGAACGAATCTTATGGCAGCTCTCCCAAAACGTGTTAGGGCTTTGGGCACTTTCAGAGAAATCAGTGAACAGCTTCTTAGGGCATAGGTTCCAGGCATATTGAGACTCAGGCAAACAACAATGTACTATGGAAGTTTGCCAGTGATAGTTCTGTATGTCCAGAGAGCCACATTTTTATTTTGTCTGTAGTGTAGGGAAGTCCAACCTAAGGCCGCATATAAAGAGCAGTGATGGGTGGAGAAGGGGAGACCAGTGATGAAGCGCAGGGCTCTCTGGTAAAGTATGTCCAATTTACCGAGATATCACCGAGGTAGCACATTGGCTGTATATAAAGTCAGTGTAATCAATTAGGGAAAGGAATGTAAACTGAACTAGCTGTCTCTTGGCCTCTGTAGTTAGTAGGCGGTTTAACCTGAAGAAGAGACCTAGTCTCTGCCTCAGTTTTTTTAACAAATCCTCCAGGTGGTCTGCAAAGGAGACTTTGAAGTCTAGCCAGACCCCCAGGTATTTGAATTTCGGCACAAATTCCAGGGTTTCTCCTAGGAGGGTGGTGATGGGGGGTAGAGCAGGGTAGGTTGCATGGTTAGGTGAAAATAGCATCGTCTTTGTCTTTTTGGCATTAAGTAGCAATTTTTTACTAAGGAGCTGGTATTGAAGTATGTTGAAGTCAGCTTACAGGTCGCTACAGGCAATTTCAGGAGTTGTATGGCTTAGGTAGATCACTGTATCATCTGGGAACAGATGAATTTTCACCTCATTGATGCCTGAGTATATATTGTTGCTGTAGATGGCAAATAGGAGTGGTCTCAGGATGGATCCCTGTGGGATGCCTCTTTTTAACAGATTTGAGGGTGAGAGTTCACCTTCGGCCTTGACCTGTTGGTGCCTATCAGAAAGGTAGTTGTGGAACCAACGCAAGGAGGTAGAATCTAGGCCAATAGTTTTAATGAAGAAAGAAGAAGGCTGTGGTCGACAGTGTTGAAGGCCTTACCTAGATCTAGAAAAACGGCGCAGACAAATTTTTTGTTCTCTAGCTCATGCTGCCAGTCATTTGTCACCTTGGCCAGAGCTGTGATTGTACTATGTTCAGTTCTGAAACCAGACTGCATTGGGTTTAGCAGGTTAGTATTATCTATGAAAGATTTCAGCTGGGTATTCACGATTTTTTCCAGAAGTTTTGATAGTACCGGGAGAAGGAAGATGGGCCTGTAGTTGTTTAGATCACAGGGGTCTCCGTATTTAAACAACTGAATAACATGTGCGGTCTTCCTCAGTTTGGGGAGGGTCCCTTGAGAAAGGGACAAGTTAAATAGATGCGTAAGAGGTATGGCCAAGACATGATAGGCAATCTTTAGGTAATATGGATCAAAGGTGTCCGCGCCAGCAGTTTTTCTGGTGTCCAACTGGAGGAGGAGATCTTCGACCCCTTTTAGTGAGGCAGGAGAGAATGAAAAGACTGCATCTGAGGGACTAGATTCTGAAGGTTGTGTGGTAAGCTGGGAGCGTAGGTTACATGCAAGAGAGTTATCAAAAGCTAGCCCTGCAGTAGCAAAGTGATTGTTGAAGGCTTGTAGTATCTCTTTATTGTTGTTGATAGTTACATTGTCAGAAATAATTTTTGGGGGGAGAGTGTTTCCTGTGGTATTACCAGAAAGTTCTTTTATTGTAGACCAGAACTTAGTAGGGCAGTTGGAGGCAGTGTCGAGTTCAGAGCGATAGAAGTTGGACTTGGTTTCCTGAATTAGCTTTGTACAGTGGTTTCTGGCTGTTCTGAAAAGATGCCAGTCTTCGGCTTTGTGGGATTTGTGTGCTAGCTTCCAGAGCAACGGCACTTTCTAGCCTTTATGCGGGTTTCTACTAAGAGTGCATGGGCGTTAAGAGCGCTGGATACAATTTCGTGGAAAATGGCGTATGCTGTTTCTACTGATTTGGCTAAATAAAAGATCTGCCAAAGCAGGGAGGATTTCAGGTCATTGATATATGCAAGCGGGTCAAAATTCCATTTTGATCTTTTGGTACAGAACTTTGCTGAGGCTGTTGGTTTAGGGACTGCTCTTATGCCAGCAATAAAGCAATGGTCACTAACATTGGCAGAAAAGATCCCAGCAAGGGAGAAGAAATGGGGTTTGCTTACTAGAAGTACATCTAATAGTGTACTTTTGTAGGGTTTTTCTTACTAATATGAGTAGGTTCATTAATAAGTAGAGTGAGCCCATGAGAGTCACAGAAGGATTTAAGTCGAAGAGATGCACTTGACAGTCAGTCGTAGTTAAGGTCCCCTAGTATAATTGTTTCCATTGTGTCGGTACTCATAGTAGATGATAGTTGGGACAGGAGTTGTGACCCCAAGGAGAGGGGTCTATAACATCCTATGACATGGAGGGCCATTGATGTAGATATTTTGATTTTTAAGGACAGGCATTCAAAGGCATTGGCAATTGATGTAGTGTTGAGGGTAGCGACCGTAAACTTGTCCTTAACATAGATGGCTACACCACTGCCTCTGGTTAGTCTATCGGCTCTGAATAACAGATAGTTGGGGATATTGACCTCTTTGTCTGCAGTGTATGTGTTTTCAAAAGGTCTGATAGATGCAGGATCAGGATCGGCCTGAGTCTGCATCAGAAAATGTGTGCCTGTACCACCCTCATCTATTTGCAAAAGCTGTGGGCAGTTTGTGACAGTTGCCATGATTTACATCAACTTGTGTCAAAATAATAACCCATGCATTATATAATGCATATAGTATATAACATGAGTTATTATTTTGCCACAAGTGCCAGCATTTTGGACACTACTGTGTGCAATATCCTGATGTTGATAAGCCATCTAACAGACAGTCTAATAGTGGGGATGTAAGTTGCCTCCCAAGTTAATGCTGATGTACCCATGATGGATCAGCTTTGGAAACCCTGACCCTTGAGTTCAGAGATTTTTATGTTGGTGTGAGAAGACAATTAGGATAGAAATAATTTATAGTAAAATGAACAAATATGGAGGAATTGGCTTCTGGACATCCCCAGGTGTCCCGTTTTTTCCATAAAGCTTGCACTTCCCAGCCATGCATCTCTTCTGTGATATATCATGATCCCAGTGCTATAAGATGATCAGGACTGGCAACCTCTGTCCCCTCTCTGGGCTATTTCCTCTGCTCTACCGACTTCCCCCACAGCTTCCATTCAGTGGCTGGGGCTTCAAGGGGGTTACCTTCCCCTGTGGCAGTCCACTAAGATGACAAGGATCCAATGTTGGCATGCATTATGATCAGGGGAGTCCAGGGACACAGGCCACCATGGAGACAGAAATGGGCCTTTCTCCTTGTTTTTGCTTCTCCCTCCTCCCCGAAATGAGTGCAGCCTTCCTGATGGCATTGCACACGCACGGGATACCTCTGCAGCAAGAGCAAGCATCTTGACCAAGTTGCATGGGGCACTGCGGCAGAGGCGTTCACCGACAAACCTCACTGACAGAGGCATATTGCTTCCCCAGCCTGGCCTACCTCCCAATATGTGACCTGCATCTGCTCAGGCGTCACCTGTATGGTAGTACAGTGTGCTGTCGTTGAGTCACCAGGGCAACCAGGGGTCACATTTCCGTCCTCACATGGCTTCATCTCTAAAAGGATAGTAGTCACATGACATGACAGGCCTCCATCTAGTGCCAATTTCACCTTGGCAACATGGCAAACAACCAAAAGGTGAGACTAATTGAAACAAGGCTAAATAGAGACAACTTTTGTAATTTTTTTTGTGTTACTTTTTTCCCTTGGTCCCCTGCCGGCTACAATCTGACGTCCCCCCCGTGCCATCCTTCGAGTATCAGACCCCCTCCCTTTTGCCCCATGATTTACCCTTTGTGGCCAGGGGTGGGGAGCTTTCCAACCCAACACAACGGATCCAGCTTGGGAGGTGCCCTCTTGGGGTGGTGCTGTGAGGGAGAATCACCATTCTTCTATGGCAGAGGAACATTTTTCTGCTGTTTCTTTTGTTGTAGAAGGGAGCATGCAATGCTGCCAGCGATGCGCAGTGTGCGTGCCTGCACTGTGCACATTGGGTGGCTGCTCCGCCTCCACCCCACATTATAGGACATGGCATGCCCACCCCCAGCTGCCACTAAGTGTCACGCAAATGCCAGTCTGAGTTCCCCACCCTCCCTGGGAGAGGACAGCTGTCTCCCAGATGCTCACTCCTCTCCCTTCCTGGCCAATCCCCAGTGACCCACTCACACCATAAACAAGGGTCACCGGTGTGGTAGGAGGTAAGGCAATGATGCCTCAGCCTTCCACGCCACTGGGCCTGCCTTCAACTTTTGTAATTTGATGGTAAAGAAATCATTAGATAAAACAAAAGAAGTCAGCATTCACTGCCTGACCTTTAAAAACCTTTGAGTCTTAAATTAAATATTTCCCTGATATTTTTTGAGGGCAAGGGGCCAGGGGGTGTACTGGAATGTAATGGAGTAGTCTCAAAGGCTGTAGAGTACAACAGTTGTGCAGAAAATGCTATAAACAAACCCAGGCAAACTTCCTTGATCCCCCACCCACATACATTTTCTTTTGTCCAGTCAGCAGGTATGGGAAAAAGGGGCCAGTAAATTTGTGTGACTATGTCCTGTAACAAGTCCGCACCCTGTCCTCAAGGGAGTACGTACTCTTGGCTCAGCTCAGCTCATTATTAATGGAGGTATTTTTTTGCAGGGTAGCCTGTTCCAGGTGCAAAGGCCGTATAAACTAGTGCATCAGATCTGGCAAAGGTACCATGGTTAGCACCTCTTCAACGCCTCATGAACACACAGCGAGACCTTTATTGTCCACAGACTGTGCAGGGCTTCTAATCGAAGAGACAGCCCCTTTGGTAAGGCACAGTACTGGAGTTCTGAGGGATGGATCCCTTCCAGGTCCCTCTCAGCAGAATTTGATCCTATGAGCATCTGGTTATGAGACAAAAGCCATGGACACCCGTCTTCAAAGACCTATAAAGTTTAAACTGCTATTCCACATGTGTGGCTAGAATGTGACATTTTCACAGTAGCAAATGAGTGCAAGGGATGTATGAAACTGTAAACTCTGCCTATGAAACAATTTGGAAGTGATTACTGGTTCAATTTGTTTTGTGTTTGTTTGTGAACTTCAGTGCATTTCCTGTTTATTTTTTAGAGTGATGTTTGTCTTCCCCAGCCAGTCATTAGTCCTGTATATCCACACATACAAGGAATGCAGCCATTCACCCCATTACTGTTTCAATGCCAGAAACCCAATGGTATTCCCCTCCCATTGCAGGGCTGGAGAAAAGGACAGTTGTTCCCACACTCAGTCACTGGAGCACAATCCAGTGAGTGAGTCACTGGTAAGGGACTCAAGCGCAGGGGCAGATCCAGGAGTCCTATAGATGGGGGAGCTCAAGTCAGAGAAAAACTAAAAATAATAGGCGGGGGTCTGGTGGGCCGTCTAGGCCCCCATAAATTTTTTAACATTCTGGTGCATTTTGGAGAATATTTCTAATGCAATTTCTACTCATTTCCTCCCTCCCTCCCCATGCTTTGTTAGTTGTACCCTAGCACCATCCCCAGAGTCCCCACAGTCCACATGACAGTATGTTGCCCAAAATACCCTCCCACCCCAAAAAGAAAAAACACAAAATGCCAAAAGGCTGCAGTTGGGCAGAAGCACATCTGAAACACATAAAAATGAGAAAAGTTGAAAGAGACTTGGTGATAAAGACAAATTGCAGACAAATTAAATCACAATCCAAGTAAACAAGTTCAGAAATGTCACTCACTCAAGCACATTATGACATTACCATAAAGCCAACCCATCCCAGTTTGTCCTGCAGTACAGATTAATGTATCCCCCAACCTTATCTCAGTAAAAAAAAAAAATACAACAACTATAGAAATATGGGAACAAATTCACTTTGCTATCTAGTTTTTGAAAATATCATTTCAAGTCTGCTTGCTATTTTTGCAAAACATATTTTATTCTATAGAACAATTTATTCCAAAGAAAATACATTTTTAATAAATAAAATGTTTATTATTGTTTTAAAATGTCCTTTACTGGGATAACCCCATGGTATAAGGCATCTCATTATGTTTGCTTGCACGCATGTGCAAGAAACATAGTGCCATCATCCGAGTTTTCGGAGGTGTGTCAGCCCTCTTCCAATTCAGTCAGTGTGTTTGCAGGCGCGGCCGCAGTTCTCCAATGCCTGCTGGAGCTGTCTATGACAGCTCCAAATGCAGTGGCATACAGTTGAAAGAGGAGCTACGCTTCAGTGACAGCGATAAGATATCGCCTGCTCATGCCGCATCCTACACACACACATATGTTCTGCCCCCACGCACACACTGTGTAGCAGTGCCCAATCCTCGTCGGCTGTGCTGCGCCCCCAACACAGTTCCATATGCCACACTGGGTGCCCAGCAGCATGGCTACTGCGATCATATGGCGGCGAGGTGCCCAATCCCCGTCGGCTCCACTACCCAGTACAGGGTGCAACGCTGGCAGCCACCCAAGCGTGGCAGCAGCTGCTATAGCGGCGGGGTGCAATCCCCGTCGGCTCCGCGCCCCCACCAACCAGCCGTCCTTCTGCCACACTGGGAGCCCACCCCAGCATGGCAAACATCCTTGTCGTCCTCAAAAAAAAAAACTGAAAATCAAAAGCGGTCCCTCGCTGTGTCTGCCCCACCCGGCGCCCACCCACTGCGCACCCTGCCTCCCCACAACCCCCTCTCACCCCATACTTACCTCCGGCTCTGGCGCGATGATCTTCGGTGGACCGGGAACACGTCTGCACTCTTCAAAGCCGACCGCGAACTGAGAAAATGCCGATAAGCTGTATAGTGGGATAGATAGGGTTTTTTCAACTTTTTTGCATATCTCAGGCATTTTTGGGAATTTTGGGCCCAAATTTTCAACATGGGGTTTTTGGGACCCCTCCTCATGAAGTATTGCACTGTCATGGCGTTATTCAGGCCCGAGGGGTGATTTCGCAGTCACTGCGCAAAATCACCTTTCAGGACCAAGTAACAAAATGACACTGCCACTGTTCATAATGAGGGCTCTCAAAGCCTATGTTGAAACTTTTGGTGGAAAATTCTAAAATGACTGTTTTCAAGCGTCGTTGCGCGGTTCCTCACCTTGCTCGTAAGTTCGTAATTTTCAATATTTTCACCCAGATTTTCAACATTGCCATTTTACCACACCTCCTTATGAGCGGTACAGCTATCATTTTTCACATCTTGCCCAAAACATGTTTCCGCCCATGTAGCTCATAATGGCACAGTCGGTGTGCGAAATCAATCTATGGCACACATTAAGAAAATCACAGTGACACTTTTAAAGAGCAGAGGTCTTAAAATGGCTATGTTGAAAATTTGGTGAAAAAATTCCTAAAAATGACTGTTTTACGAGCGCGCGTTGCGCAGTTCCTACGCACGCTCGTAAGTTTGTGAATTTTCAATATTTTCACTCCAGATTTTCAACATTGCCATTTTATTACACTTCCTTATGAGCAGTACAGCTGTCATTTTCACATCTTGCCCAAAACGTGTTTCTGCCCATGTAGCGCATTAATGAGCAGTCGGTGTTGAAAGCAATGTATGGGACACATTAAGAAAATCACAGTGACACTGTTCATGAGCAGAGGTCTTAAAATGGCTATGTTGAAAATTTGGTGAAAAAATTCCTAAAAATGACTGTTTTACGAGCGTGCATTGTGCAGTTCCTACGCACGCTCGTAAGTTTGCGAATTTTCTATATTTTCACTCCAGATTTTCCACATTGCCATTTTATTACACTTCCTTATGAACAGTACAGCTGCCATTTTTTCACATGTCACCCAAAATGTGTTTCCGCACATGTAGCGCACAACGGTGCAGTCGGTGTGCGAAAGCAATGTTTGGGACAGATTAAGAAAATCACAGTTACACTGTTCATGATCGGAGGTCCCAAAATGCCTGAGTTGACAATCTGCTGTAAAATATCCCCACACTAATTACATTACGGGTGTGCATTGCACAGTTTCTATGCACGCTCGTGACTTCACCAGTTTTTTTAATATTTTTACTACAGATTTGCAACATTGCCATTTTTCCCACCTCCCCATGAACAGTACAGCTGTCATTTTTCACATCCTGTTCGAAATGTGTTTTTGCACCTGTGGTGCTAAATGCCGTAGTCGCTGTGCATAAGCAGCTTTCGGCTAACAAACTGATATTGCCACTGTTCATGAGGTGGGGGTCTCAAAAAAAACATGTTGAAAATTTGGGTGAAAATACTAACGAATGCCTGAGCTGTTAGGGTTTCCAACCATAATGCCCCACCCTGTAGAGAATGACAGGCATCAGGGGTGTGACTTGGGATTCTTGCTTGTAATGCTCATACCATTCCACACCCTGCAGCCAGTGAGAGGCATTGAGGTATGCCTTGGACTCTTTGGCCCCAAAGTTCACCCCATTCTCCTATACCGCACCCATCTCACCATATTTCCTGATGGAATTGGGTGCGCATAAGGGCCAAAGACCCCAAAGCACACCGTGACACTTGTCAGTGTCTGCAGGGTAGGGTGTGGTGAAATGGTGTGGCTGTTATGCCTGACGACCCAAAGGCACACCCCAATGCCTGTCACTCTCTGCAGGGTGGTGGTGGGGTTGGCTTCAGTTTAATACGTCACTGCCATTCCTATTATGCAGCTCTGTAACTTCTGCACTACCAGTGCCAATGCCAGCAAGCAAACATTCGGCATTGACAAATGCTTGTTTTTATGATAGGCCCAAGAAGTCAGTAAGCAGGCAGAAAAACAGTTTTTAGACAAACATAAAAATGCATTTTTTTTATTAGCAACAGCACTTGCTTGAGTACATCACAACTTGCACCCCCCAACCCCCAATTCAACGCATAGAACTACATAAACTAAATATTTGATTCTATCACTTTTTTTTCCGGTTTTATAACTGCCTGTGTCAATGAGCCAAACAAAGTCTTGTGACTTCTGTTGGCAATTTTGCTCTCCAAGCATGCAGAAACTCCTGCACATGCCATAACATACAGCTGAACACCTTCAAAGTCCCTATGTCTATGAATTCCCTCTGTGCTCATTCACACTGTACAACCACGACTGAAAAGACCACACAGATTAGACATACAGTACATGCTGAAGTTTTTACCTCAGTTCAAAGGTCTCAGGTACCAGTTTCTGCCTCTCCTGGTTCATGCTGTTGCTGAGACCAGACCTGCCGCAGCATTAGTTTTGTACCATTCCTAGCCTGCTACAGGAGGGCACTACTCTCCAACTCCCTCTCCTGCAAATCTGCACCAAAATCAATTTGCCATAAAGGACAAAACTAGCAGTGACCTTAAACAATTTTAATGTCATGAATTTAAGCTCCCCATACTAGAAATTAATAACACTAGTACTACATTTGGGAGGATAAGGGACTATATGCCAAGGACAGGCTTCATCTTGCCCCGTTAGGGAAGGAAGTCCTTAAACAGGGGATGGCTGACTACATTCAAGAAAGGTGGGGTTTAAACTTGTGAGGGGGAGGATAAGGGAGGGGCTGACCAGAAGCCCTCTCCTCCAGATGAGGGGAGTAGCCTTCAAGCCCAAGGGGAGGGGGGAAACAGACTGGGGTGGAGGTTTCAGGAGGAGTAGAGGGAGGATGGAAGTATAAGGAATCTGGGTGGGGTTCGACAAAGAGGATCAGGGATAAGGGGTGGGGGTTGGTGTTAGTAAATGCCAGGAGCTTGGGAAACAAGTTGCCAGAGTTCCAGGCCATGCTGTTCGGGGGGTGGATGTGGCGGCGGTCACGGAGACGTCGGCCAACAAAAACCATGACTGGGACCTAAACGTACAGGGGTACACTATGCTTAGGAAGGATAGAAAAGGAGGGCAGAGGGTGGAGGGCTATGTTCATTAGAGATGACATAGAAATTGCTAGGTAGAAGAGGCAGAGGAAGCGTGGAGGCCTTATGGGTCACCCACGATCCCACCAGGAGATAAGGTCAAGCTGGGTGTAGTATATAGGCCCCAGGATGAGTGATGTTCTGAGGATGGTTTGCTGGACAACATCATTGCCCAGTGTGGACCAAAAGGGAAAGAGTGGTGTTGAAGGGGACCTTAATATGCCAGGTACAACTGGGGAACCATGTCCTCTAAGGTGGCCAAGGAGCAGAGGTTGCTGGACGGCTTCCGGATGTGTTTTACACAGCATGTGATGGAGCCCACAAGGAGGGCATGTCCTGGGCGTGGTTCTGGCAGATGGGGATCTGGTAAGGGACATGGTTGTACAGGACCCCCTGACTGGGAGCGACCACAATACTGTCTGGTTTCAAATAAGCATGGGGGAAGGGGGTGAGATCTAGGACACTGGCAGTGGACTTCAGGGGGCAGACTTTGTGGGCATGGGAAATATTCTCAAGGATCACTTGAAGGTGGATTACATCAATGACAAGTGTGGAAAGGAGATGGGAGGTCATAAAACGGGGACTTCATGAGGCAGTCAGGATCTGCGCTAAGTTGAAATGTAAGGGAGCAAGGTCACATAAACCATGCTGGTGGTCCAGTGAGGTACAGGTAGCAGTCAGAGAAAAGAAGGTGGCCTACAAAAAATATAAAACAACAAGAGGGGATAGGGATAAGGAAATGTACCATCTTGCATCTAGAAAAGTCACCCGTATGGTGAGGGGAGCAAAGTCTAGTAAAGAGCAGTGGCTGGCACAGGGGATACATGGAGGGGAAAAGGGGTTCTTCTGGTACATTGAGGAGCGGAGAAAAACTAAGGGCCATCTCAGCAGATTGAGATCAGAAGGAGGGTGGGTGGAAGAGGCGAGGGACCAGGCAGAGGTATTTAACGAGTACTTTGCCTCTGTGTTCACTAGGGAAGGGGATGGGATATCTACAAAGCAAGGCATGAAGGGGATAGAAGTGGCAGAAAGTGGGATCAGGGGAGCAACAGAAATGGAGCAAGAGGGAGGGAGAGGTACCCCAGGGGTGTCACATCTGGATAAGGATAAAAAGGCCAGTAAGGTGGAGGGGATGGATGATGCTATCTCCGCCAAAAGGGTGTGATTAGCCCTCAAGGCCCTAAAGAAAGACAAATCTCCTGGGCGGATGGCATTCATCCTAAGTACTATAGAGATTGGCTGACATACTGGTTGCACCCTGGTCGGAGCTCTTCAATAGGTCATAAGACAGGAGGGTACCTGGGATTGGCGAGAGGCACATGTGGTGCCAATCCATAAAGAGGGGTCAAGGAAGTACCAGGTAACTATAGACCAGTCAGTTTGACCTCAGTGGTGGAAAAATTAATGGAGAGTATACTAAAGGAACGATTGGGGTGTACTTGGAGGAGGTGGGAGGTCTGGATAGTCGGCAACATGGGTTTATGCCAGGTAGATCATGTCAAACCAACCTTGTGGAGTTCTCTGAATGGGTAACATCAGAACTGGACAGGGAAAGCCTGTGGATGTATTATTCTTGGACTTCAGCAAGGCGTTTGACTCTGTCCCCCACAATGGTCTGGTGGAGAAACTGATGGGGTTAGGAGTAGGCCCTTTGATGGTCAGATGGATTGAAAACTGGCTAGCTGGATGCACCCAGAGAGTAGTGGTCTGTGGGGAGCTCTCGAACCCTAGAGTGGTTGGTAGTGGGGTACCGCAGGGCTCGGTCCTGGGTCCGATCCTGTTTAATGCATACATATCGGACATCAGGGAGGGTATAGGGTGTGAAATGAGTCTCTTAGCGGATGACTCCAAGATGGGAGAAGTAGTTGAGGGAGAGAGGGGAGGCTGGCCTGCAAGGACCTGGACACCCTGGAGCTGGGCTCACACATGGAGTGAAATTTCAATATCACCAAGTGCAAGGTGTTGCATCTTGGTAGGAAACCAAAACACAGTACACCCTGGGAGGGAGGCGCTGGAGGCCTCAACAGGGAAAAAGACCTAGGGGTCATGGTGGATGCATGTATGAATAACTCTGAGCAGTGCAGGAGAGTGGCTAGCAAAGCAAACAGGATGTTGGGATGCATCGTAAGGGGGATCACCTCTAGGAGCAAGGAAGTGATTCTGCCGCTGTACAATGGACTGGTTAGACCACACCTTGAGCACTGTGTACAGTATTGGAGACCACACTTGAAGAGGGACATACAGCTCCTGGAGAGGGTACAGAGGAGGGCAACTAAGATGATACGAGGGCTAGGAGATTTGACGTATGAGGACAGACTTGAGGAGCTCTGCCTGTTTTCATTGGAAGAGAGGAGAGACATGATTGAGGTCTTCAAGTACCTCAAGGAATAAATAGGGTAAACATGGAGGGATCTTTAGACTAAAGCAGGAGGTATCACCAGAGGGCATGGTTTGAAGTTGGAAGGTGGAAGGGTGAGGGGAAAAGAGGAGGTTTTTCACTGAGAGGTGGTGGACCCTGGAATGCACTGCCTGGTGAGCTGGTTCAGAGATCCACAGTGGAGGGCTTCAAGAGAGGGTGGGACAGACACAGAAAGTGGATGTATCAGATGATGGCCTGTCCCGGGGGGTGGGGATGGGGGGTTTCTGGAGCACAAGGGATGGGAAGGCCTCGGCACCCAACTAAGGATCTAAGGTTTGAGCAGACTCGATAGACCGTAAGGCCTAATCTGCTGGCAAATAGTATGTTAGTATGTTAGTATGTACATTTGTTACACACCCAGTTTGATGGAACACTAATGTCCTGTCCCATCCCAGCAGCTGCCCTCCACCCACCATAGTTTGTGACTGTGAAAGTCTTTTGTTTTTAAAGCAAGAAGTACCCGATTAAATGAAGACTTGACCAATTTTCAGCAGGCTGAAGTCTATGTGCCCTTAGTTGAGTACTGTCTCCGGTCACCTGGCCGCCAAACTCTCTCTCTAGACAGCACACACTGACCCCATGGCTCCTAATGAGCAGAGCTCTCAGCTACAGCTTGCTTCAGCTACCAGAAGATGACCTGAACCTCACTCCAACTCCTTGTGCCGATTTAGCAAGGCCACACCGACCCCGCGTTACTGGACTGCTGCCGCCTGAAACCTCGGGCTTTGCTCTTCACTTGTGGGCTCCACTCTCTCTGTCTCCTCCTCAGTAGTGCACTCACTCCTCTCTTGCTCCAACATTAATCTTCTGAGTTAATGAATTACAGCTCACTCTTGTTTCAGCAGCCCAGACATTTAAAGAAGGCGCCCCTTGCTAGCCACATCCACTACTGGATACAGCAGCAAATCAGGAGCAGTGAGCACCAGGCCACCTGGTTGAGATCTGTATTGTTAAGGTCCACTCCACTTTGCTGCAGCTGTTCCCCCCCATGCACAAACCCCCCTCTGCACATGAACAAAGAAGCTGCACCAAGCCTGAAAAAGTAGAGAATGAATGCTCAGGCTCACCAAGGCAAGACCAACTGCTGCCACAGTGCTGGGACTGGACCACGTGGCACAGGATGAATGTTGATAAAGGAATTCATGCTGGAGACTGTTTTCGGGAGGGGGAGTCAACTGGTGTAATGTGGGGTGGTTGTTTACTGTACTACCAGGGCACTGGAGACAGGTCGGCCTTAACCATTCTGGGCCCCTGTGCAGCCCCTCTGCGCCCCACCACTCCATTCCTGTGGGCCCCCACACCAACATTTACACCTCACTAAACCTCCTGTCCAATGACTAAAGCAGTACCAGGTCTACTAGTTTAACCGGCATCTTTTAATTAGTGCCATTGACTGCACTGAATTATTTGACTTCACCACTGGAAATGAATCTGACTGAGCCTGGAGCAAGAACTTAAGTACAGTACTACTACCGTATTCATTTCTGTAAGGACAGCGACATCATTATTGGACACTCACACCTCAGATACTCTGATTTGCAAACAAGTTAAACAACTTAACTTTTCTGGAGGTGTGAGTGAGAGAGAATAGAGAGGATTATCATGGGATACCAGTAAGATTGCCACCTGCCAGTTTTTTTACCTGGTGATCAGGTTTTCAGGGTCCCTATCAGGAAATCTGGTCTTGCTCTGTGCTGGTCAGGTTTTTGAGCCATTTTGAGTGCTAACATACTTTTGAAACATATTTTGTCATATCATTCATTGCTTCACCTACATGTCCAGGTTACAAACAAGTTCTCTTGTCAGTATAGCCCTTTGTTTGTGAAAGTAGTCAACCTGGGAGGTGTAAAGTATGGCCATTAACACCATTTGCACTTACTTAACCTAACCTTTTCCACTGCAGCAAAGCTGTCCCCACCTTTTGTAGCAGTAACAGAGCCCGTTGTCTTCCACTTTCATTTGCTGGTAAACATTTTCATCTCTAACAACATTTAGGCATTTTTAAGTGTTTTAAATAAATTTTTTTCCTCAAGAAAAAAGCATGGGCCCCCAAGGTGCAGGGGCACAGTTTGCACCTAGCTAAGGCCAGCTCTGCTGGAGGACAGAGGAGACCTGCGTGGCTCAGGAAGCTGTCATGATAAAGAATGCAGCACAGTGTGTCACTAATAGAGGAGCTCCATGATGGGGGAGCTATAGCACCCTTAGCCCCCGTTAAATCCGCCTTTGAGCAGGCTGCTGCTATCAAAAAAGATGACTGCCTTTTTCCACGTATGTTTTTTCCCCCGCTCACTGACCCACATGGTGCAAGGCAATACCCCTGCAGGCCATACTAGCACAGAAACTGAATAATCCAGGTGTGAAAAGTCTGCAAGCACTGTGATGCTGAGTAGATGCACTGGCTAAGGGCAGCCAGCCCTAAACAGCACAAACAACTTTTATTAATCACAGGTGTTATTAATTATCTTGAGTAACAATCTTTGAGCTAGAAGCTCGTTTACAAAGGTTCCACATCATGAACAAGTACAACATACAATTACAGATAGACACAAGATAAAACAGAATACAGAAATATTATGAAATTAAAATTACGTATTTATATACAGAGAACTTGAGTAGTGAGCAACCGAAGTTGATGTTGTGGAAGGTGGCGAAGGAAAGAAGGAGTGGATGGGGAGGAAGTAAGGGGGGGCGGAGGAAGGTAGTAGGGGATTCAAAAGTGTGGGGGGGGAGAGTTGCTGAAGACTGGAGATGGAGGAAAATATGGAGTAAGGTAGGGTGAGGGGTGTGGGAGTATATAGTGAGGGAGTAAGGTGGGGTGATGGATGTGGAAGTATACGGAGAGGGGGTAAGACAGGATGAGGGGTGTGGGAGTATATGGTGAGGGAGTAAGGTAGGGTGAGTGGTGTTTGACCATATGGTGCGGGTGAGGGGTATGGGAATATATGATGGGGATTAAGGTAGTGGGAGAGATGTGGGAGTATATGGTGTGGGTGAGGAGTGTGGTAATATATGATAAGGGAGTACGATAGAGTGAGCGGTGTGGGAGTATATGGTGAGGGGTGTGGGAGTATATGATGAGGCAGTAAGGCAGGGTGCTGAGTGTGAGAGTATCTGGTGAGGGAGTAAGGTAAGGAGAGGGGTGTGTGAGTATATGGTGAGGGAGAAAGTTAGGGTGAGGGGTGTGAGTATATGGTGAAGACGTAAGGTAGAGTGAAGGGTGTGTGAGTATATGGTGAGGGGTGTGGGAGTATATGATGAGGGAGTAAGGTAGGGTGAGGGGTGTGGTACTATAAGGTGATGGAATAAGGCAGGGCGAGGGATGTGTGAGTATATTGTGAGGAAGTAAGGTAGGGTGTGGGAGTATATAGTAAGGGAGTAAGGTAGGGTGAGAGGTGTGGGAGTACATGGTAAGGAAGTGAGGTATGGTGAGGGGTCTGTGAGTATATGGTGAGGTAGTAAGGTAGGGTGAGAGGTTTGAGAGTATATGGTGAGGAAGTAAGGTAGGGTGACGGGTGTGGTAGTATGGTGAGGGAGTAAGGCAGTGTGAGGGGTGTGAGAATATATGGTGAGGGGTGTGGGAGTATATGATGAGGGAGTAAGGTAGGGTGTGGGGTGTGGGAGTATCTGGTGAGGGAGAAAGGTAAGGTAAGGTAAGGTGAGGGGTGTGTGAGTATATGGTGAGGGAGTAAGGTAAGGTGAGGGGTGTGTGAGCATATGGTGAGGGAGTAAGGTAAGGTGAGGGGTGTGTGAGTATATGATGAGGGAGTCACGTAAGGTGAGGGGTGTGTGAGTATATGGTGAGACAGTAAGGCAGGGTGAGGGGCGTGAGTATATGGTGAGGGGTGTGGGAGTATATGATAAGGGAGTAAGGCAGGGTGTGGGATGTGGGACTATATGGAGAACGAAAAAGGCAGGGTGATGGGTGTGGGAGTATATGGTGAGGGAGTAAGGCAGTGTGAGGGGTATGAGAGAATATGGTGAGGGAGTAAGGTAGGGTGAGGGATGTGGGACTATATGGTGAGGGAATAAGGCAGGGTGAGGGGTGTGGGAATATATGATGAGGGAGTAAGATAAGGTGAGTGGTGTGGGAGTGTACACTGAGGGATTAAGGTAGGGTGAGTGGTGTGTGAGTATATAGTGAGGGAGTAAGGTAGGGTGAGGGGTGTGGGAGTATATGGTGAGGAAGTAAGATATGTTGAGGGGTGTGGGAGTACATGGTGAGGAAGTAAGGTAGGATGAGGAGTGTGGGAGTATGTGATGAGGGAGTAAGGTAGGGTGAGGGGCATGGAAGCAAGATAAGGTGTGGGGGTGTGAGTATATGGTGAGGGAGTAAGGTAGGGTGGGGGCGTGGGAGTATATGGTGAGGGAGAAAGGTAGGGTGAGGGGTGTGGGAGTATATTGTGAGAAGTAAGGAAGGCTGAGGAGGTGTGGGAGTATATATGGTGAGGTAGTTTGGTAGGGTGAGAGACGTGAAAGTATATGGTGAAGTACTAAGTTAGGGAGTGGGTTGTGGGAGTATATGGTGATGAGTGTGGGAGTATATAATGAGGGAGTAAGATAGAGTGTGGGGTGTGGGACTATATGGTGATGGAATAAGGCAGGTTGAGTGGTGTGGGAGTACATGGCAAGGGAGTAAGGTAGGATGAGTGCTGTGGGAGTATATGGTGAGGGTTAGGGATGTGGGAGTATATGATGAGGGAACAAGGTAGGGTGCGGGGTGTGGTAGTATATGGTGAGGGAGTACGGTAGGTTGAGTGATGTGGGAGCATATGGTGATGGTGAGGGGTATGGGAGTATTTGATGGGGGAGTAAGGCAGGGTGATGGGTGTGGGAGTATATGGTGAGGAAGTAAGGTAGGGTGAGTGGTTTGGGAGTATATGGTGAGGGTTATGGGAGTATATGATAGGGAGTAAGTTAGGGTGAAGGTTGTGGGAGTATATAGCGAATAAGTAAGGTAGGGTGAGGGGTGTGGGAGTATATGGTGAGGGAGTAAGGTAGGGTGAGGGGTGTGGGAGTATTTATTGAGGCAGTGAGGTAGGGTGAGGGGTGTGGGAGTATTTATTGAGGCAGTGAGGTAGGGTGAGGGGTGTGGGATTATATGGTGAGTGAGTAAGATACGGTGAGGGCTGTGGGAGTATGTGGTGAGTAAGTAAGGTAGAGTGAGGGGTGTGGGAGTATATGGCGAGAGAGTAAGGTGGGGTGAGAGGTTTGGGAATATATGGTGTGGGAGTAAGGTAGGGTGGGGGTGTGAAAGTATATGGTGAGTGTGAGGGGTGTGAGAGTATATGATGACTGAGTAAGGTAGGGTGGGAGGTGTTGTAGTATATGATGAGGGAGTAAGGTAGGGTGAAAGGTGTGGGAGTATATGGTGAGGGGTGTGGGTGTATATGGTGAGGGAGTAAGCTGGGGTGAGGGGTGTGGGAATATATGGTGAGGGTGAGGCATGTGGGAGTATATGATGAGGGAGTAAGGCAGGGTGAGGGGTGTGGGAGTATATGGTGAGTGAGTAAGGTTGGGTGAGGAGTTTGTGAGTATATGGTGAGGGAGTAAGGTAGGGTGAGGGTTTTGGGAGTATATGGTGAGGTAGTAAGGTAGGGTGGGGTGTGAGAGTATATGGTGCGTGTGAGGGGTGTGAGAGTATATGATTGAGTAAGGTAATGTGAGAGGTGTGGTAGTATATGATGAGGGAGTAAGGTAGGGTGAGGGGTGTGAGAGTATATGGTGAGTGTGAGAGGTGAGAGAGTATATGATTGAGTAGGGTAGGGTGAGAGGTGTGGTAGTATATGATGAGGGAGTATGGGAGGGTGAAAGGTATGGGAGTAAATGGTGAGGGGTGTGGGAGTATATGATGAGGGAGTAAGGTAGGGTGAGGGGTGTGGGAGTACATGGTGAGTGGGTAAGGTAGGGTGAGGGGTGTGGGAGTATATGGTGAGGAAAGAAGGTAGGGTGAGAGGTGTGGTAGTATATGGTGAGGGTGAGAGATGAGAGAGTAGGGTAGGGTGAGGGGTGTGGTAGTATATGGTGAAGGAGTAAGCTGAGGTGTGGGAGCATATGGTGAGGGTGAGGCATTTGGGAGTATATGATGAGGGAGTAAGGAACGGTGAGGGGTGTGGGAGTATATGGTGAGCAAGTAAGGTAGGGTGAGGAGTTTGGGAGTATATGGTGAGGGAGTAAGGTAGGGTGAGTTGTGTGGGACTATATGATGAGAAAAAGGGGAGGTTGGGACATTAGGGTTGGTAGTCACTGCTAACTTGAAAAGCCCCACACTTGAGCTGAAAAAAAAAATGTGAAACAAAATACTGTTCTGTGGCTTGGTAGAAACCCATTTTTATTATGTCCTGGGTCCAAAGTAACAGGCATCTTCACTCATGACTAGCCCTAGTGTCTCGAGTCAATGGACTCTTCGTCATTGGGTGTGGTGAAGGAAATATATATCACCACATACGAACAATCATGGATAATTTATGAGCAGCAGTAGAATACCACAATGCTAATATATACAAGAAAAAGAGCACAAATAAAAATGCTGTAAACAACAGTAATAGAATCACATAACACAGAAACATAGAATTTGACGGCAGATAAGGACCGCTTGGCCCACCCAGTCTGCCCATTTCCCTACCTACTGGATAAGCTGCAGATCCTAGTTAACCAGCAGCCTACTTCTTCCTACCCCCACCCCCTAGAATGGCCTTATGACTGTCCCATGCATGCTTGAATTCCACCACTGATTTTGACTCCACAACCTCCTCGGAAGGCACGTTCCATGCATCCACAACCCTCTCTGTGAAAATACTTCCTAAATTACTTCTGAGGCCTCCCCATCTTCAAATTGTGCTCTCTTGTTCTTGCACACCTCTTTTTTTTGAAAGATGCTACCCTCTTGGACTTTGTTGATTCCCTTGAGGTACTTGAACGTTTCTATCATGTCCCCTCTCCCTCCTTTCCTCCAGGCTATACATATTAAGCTCCTTTCGTCTCTCTTCATATGTCTTCCAGTGCAGACCCTGCACCATTTTAGTTGCCCTCCTCTGGACAGCTTCCATCCTGTCTATGTCTTTGCGGAGATTGGGTCTCCAGAACTGCACACAGTACTCCAGATGAGGTCTCACCAGCTGTCTGTACAGAGGAATAATAACTTCCTGTTTTCTACTGGTGACCCCTCTCCCTATGCATTCCAGTATCCCCCCAGCCCTCCTTGCTGCCCTCTCACATTGCTTGCCCACCTTTAGGTCATCTGATATGACTACCCCCAGGTCCCTTTCCATTTTTGTTGTTGTTAGTATCTCACCCACCATTGTGTACTCTTCCCCTGGGTTTTTGTTTCCCAGGTGCATTACATTGCACTTCTTAGCATTGAATCTAAGCTGCCATACATTTGACCATTCCTCTAACCTTGCCAAGTCCCTTCTCATCCTTTCCACCCCACCCTGTGCATCAACTCTGTTGCAGATCTTTGTGTCATCTGCAAAGAGACATACTTTTCCTTCCAGTCCCTCTGCAATGTCGCTTATAAAGACATTGAAGAGGACCGGTCCTAATACTGAACCCTGCGGTAGCCCACTACTAACACCCCTTTTTTCAGAGTGGACTCCATTTACTATTACTCTCTGTGTCCTATTCTCCAGCCAATTCTTTACCCAGGCTGTCATCTTGGGACCCACTCCCAGGCTGGCTAACTTGTATATTAATCTTTTGTGTGGGACTGTGTCAAATGCCTTGCTAAAGTCTAGTCTAGGTATAGTACCCACAGCATCAGTTAGTCTACATTGAAGTGTTACATTTTAAACTAGAAGCACCCCTCTGTATTTTGAGCAGCAGTCCCAAGTAAACACTCTTCAAATAAACATTGCAGAGAGCTCTCGCTACAACAAGTGCTCGCAATGAATAGATGCTGTCTGCCACAAAGCTGCTGGTGTGAGAAAATGACATTGTACCTCAAAGTGGACATAGGATGCACAAAATTGGCAGTGAGGCAAAAAGTACTGACAATATGATAATAAAGCGGACCTATTTGCAAATAACTAGGTATCATGGAATGTACAAATGGATTTATGAATGGGTGTTGTTCCTAAAGCAGATTTAAATGGCGATTGGCATATAAGCAAGCCACAGAATAAAAAGTGTGGAGGGTGGTAGGCGAAGGGGGGATGGGGAAAGGGGGAAAGAGGGGACGGGGAGAGAAGGGAAATGGAACAAATAGCTGGGATACAAGACATCCTACAGAATACAAGTGATGTTAGTAAGCAACAAATCCACAATTATATGCAAGATGACCTTAAAAAAATGAAATAAGAACGACAGACTTGCAATATGGGAAAAAAAAAGATTAAATTCATAAATACAGCTTAAGGTCCCAATAATCATTTAGTCCTCACAGTTTTGAACTCCTGAGACTATAAATTCCAAATCTTTCTTGCTGCAAAAATTTATTCTGTCTATTACCCCCTTTCTTAGGGGGAGAAATATGTTCAATACCCATAAATTAAAAAAAAAAATCAGGGCTGGACGAATGTTTGACTAATGCTGTACCACAGGGGTGTCCGATTTCCAATTTTAAATGGTCCTCACATGAGCCTGAATTCTATGTTTTAAGGGTCTAACTATGCATCCAATATATAACAAATTAGCCGTGTACCAAAGGGCATTTACAACTAAGGGGTATCACAAGTAATGCACTCCTCAATGGTAAAAGACAAATGCTTGTCTCTTTTGGATATTTAAAGTGATCGCCTATTGAGGCAAATTGGCAAATGTTGCATTTAGCACATTTGGAAAAAAAAATTGTGGTCTAGTGGGCAGCCAGTTACTATCATTAATGTTACTAGGTACAGGGGAAAGTCTGCTATGTACTAACCCGTCTCTAAGATTGGCCACCCTCTTAAAACTGGCCCCTGGTCTAGTACCCACTGATGCTACATTAGTATATGACTGCAAATATACCAGCTACTGTGTTTAATATTTCCTATTTTTCTGGCCAAGTGATTGTACTGCATAGAAAATGTAAGAGGTACTGCCTCTAAGTCTAAATCATCTGTGTTTCTCTCTATTAATAAATTCTTCCTCACATGCTTCTAGCTTTGTTTTGCCTGTAATAGCAAATCTTAATTGTAACCTCTTACCTTAAACCTCTCTTCTATTTCACTGGCCTGAGCTTCAAAATCTTCTAAATTGCTACAATAAAATTCTTTTGCAGTCTAATTAATTGACTATATGGTACAGAGGCTTTTAAGGCTCTGTGGATGGGCACTATCTGCTCTGGGTTTTATGTGATTACAGCGAAAGCCTAAAGGCAATCGCCGTTATCAAGAAGTTGAGAGTGCCGAAAACATTTTCGGCACTCTGACACCCCAGCACACAGCAAAACAGCGCTGAGGACTTAGTTTTTAAATGTTTTCTGTGGGGGGCTGTGCCCCCCACACACACCTACTAAAGGATTCTCAGTTCCAGAGGGGTGCATTTTAGGTGTGCGCGTGAAAAAAACATTATAAAAATAAAAGGTTCAGGCCGGGTGCAATAAAAATGCACCAGCGCCCGGACCCAAACCCTGTACCTTGCTGACCAGCACTGGTAACCCACCCACTTCGCCACAGGGTTGGCTCGGCAACCACCGCAGCACAACCCCTCATGTCCCCTCTCTGTGCGTGCTCACTTCCTCCTTGCGCGCATACGTATAGCGACATCCTGTCACTATACTCGCCACCCCCTCATCTGGCCACCCTACCCTACCATCACCGTGAGGGATTTGCTGGGGAGTGGGTCACCGTTATTGTCAGTGCCCGTTCCCCAGCGCCATCATCACGGGATACCATCTGTTCTCTAAAATGCATTGGTAGCTGTATTTTTTTCTGTAGCATTTAGTCTGTATCAGTTCTTGAGGTTTTGCCATAAGAGTTAAATCAAGATAAAGATCAGTGTCTTGTGACTGCTGGTGTGTGTAAATTTAAGATTTAAATCATTCCTGTTTAGGCATTCAATGAAAATTGGTATTTCAAAGACCTCTCCTTGCCAAATACAAATTATATTGTCAATAAAACAAAACCACTTGTTTATGTTCTGAAAAAATGGATTGTTATTCTCATTCAGTTCAGTAACATATTCCCACCATCCCATAAATAAATTAGCATAACTATGGGCTACTGAGGCCCCCATTGCTGTGCCACATGTCTGGATATAGTAATGGTTTTAAAATTCAAAATAGTTGAGTCATAATAAATTCAAGACTTTCCAATATGAAATCAGTGGTTATAGCAGCTTCCTGATCTGAAAGATTTTCTAAGAAGAACTTACTGGCATGTAAATCTTTCGCATGCTCTATAGATGTATAGATAGAGAATAATGGATGGTGAAGTGTGCAATAGGAAAATTTAATGCGTCCGAGGTGTGGGATGCTTTGATAAACCCCGAGGGCGAAGTCTGAGGGGTTTATGTAGCATCCCACACCGGGTGGTGCATTAAATTTGAGTTTAGATATTTCCCCATCCTTTATTTTATACAATTGCTGGTGAGCAATTTTTTCCAGCCTCACTCGTGTCTGTCTGTGTCACACAGACACTCTGTCAATGAGTTATAGGCAGAGTGTCTCACTCAATCTGTCACTCACGCCCACACACACACACAGAACTTGTGATCGCGCTTACCTCAGACAGCAGCAACGGACCCCTTCCCGCTCGGGCTCTGCATTCCCTTAGGCTGGAGAACATCAGGATCAATCAGATATTGCTCGTTTTTAATATTTTACAGGCAGGAGCAACCAGGCACATAAAAATTATGAGGACAGCATAAAAAATTAGGAGGTGAGGACTATTGTTGTGGCGGCTCCTCGCTAATGGAGATTGGGAACCGCCATATTTTACAAAGTGTTCAGCCTGCCCACACACTGTACAACAGCCAATGAGGGAAGTGCTCAGTTTTGATGGACATAGCGCGTGTTCGCCGTAATAACCCACAGGTTGTTATGGCGAATATCAACTGGCAGAGCCCATAGAAAAAATTGCTCACCAGTAAGTATAATGATTTTATGTCTATACTGAGCCAGGTAAAGTTACTTTTCCATTCTACATTCTCAAATTTTCTTAATACTGTACATCTGAAGAATCTTTCAAATAGGGAGGGTAACCGAGAATGCTTTTCTGCAGGAAAAAAAATATAAACTGACCCAATTTCTCACAAAGTGAATTGTTACCACACTATGGGCCTTCCAGGTGGTTTGCTAAGATTTTTATGAATCTTAGGAAAGCTGTAAAAACCTGGGGTGGTTGGATATTCATTCCAAATGAACTTGTTCTCATTTTCTGTAATGTTCCTTTTAAATAATGCTCTGGACAAAATCTGATATCATTTCTTTTTGAATGTCTGTGTAGGATTATGACTGATTTAAACATCAATAGTTATTAGTATCATTAAGCAGTGACAATATTATATCTTTATAATGTGGCCTATCAAGTACAACAATATTTCCTCCTTTGTCTGCTGGCTTAATGATGGCAAGGCAAGGCAAATTTTATTCAAGAGACGCCCATCCCGGAGGCTCTGTGCACTGAACATATTAAAAATGCATACTACACATCATAATAAATACATAACAACATGCTATTAAACATAAACATGTAATATTTCAACAGTTAAACACAATTGTATATAAATATTACCCTAAACAGCAACAACTACTACTTAAAAAGCATAAGGCTGACGTAAACATAAGGTTCTGAAACTAGACAAGGACTATAAGACACCATCTGGGAAGGCCTGATTATACAAGAAGGCCTTGAGGCAGGCTTTAAATATCTCCACAGAAGGGGTCTCCCTAACAGCTGGAGAGAGCGAATTCCACAGGACAGGAGCGGTGACACTAAATGACCTGTAGCCAGCTGTTTTTAACCTCATCCTGGGAATCGCAAGGAGGCCCCTAGAGGTGGAGCGGAGGGAGTGGACTGAGACAGCAGGTTTAAGGAGGTCCTTTAGGTAACCAGGGCCCAACCCATGTAGGGCCTTAAAGGTGAGCAAGTCCACCTTAAAGAGGACCCTTTACCTAACTGGCAGCCAGTGCAGTTGACGCAGCACTGGAGTTATATGACAATACTTAGGCTGTCCTGTCAACAGCCTCGCTGCTGCAATCTGCACTAGCTGCAGTTGGCGTAGGGTACCCCCAGAGGACCCCGAGATAGAGTGCATTACAGTAGTCAAGCCTGGATGTCACAAAGACATGCACCAAGGTGGGGAGGTCCTGAGGTGGAACCAGGGGCTTTATCCTGGCGATATTCCTCAGATGATAAAAACTAGTAAGAACAACAGACACCACCTGAAACTCAAGTGTCAATCCGCTGTCAATAATAACACCCAGATTCTGCACCCTAGAGGAGGCCTTCAGTGGTACAGAGCCAAGAAAAAGCCCTGTCTCTGCACCAGAGGCCAACTTATCACGCCCTCTGTTTGACTCCACCACTGGTACCTCCATCTTATCGGGGTTCAGTCGCAACCAGCTGGAGTCCATCCAGTCACTGATCTCAGCGAGGCAGCTGTTTAGCACTTCCACTGCACAAGATGTTCCAGGAGCAAAGGAAAGATACAGCTGGGTATCATCAGCATAAGAATGAAAACCCAGACTGTACTTCCTAATGAGCTCTCCCAGGGGCAGCATATACACAGCAAACAACATCGGCGACAAGACCAAACCCTGGGGAACTCTGCATGACAGGTGGCCAGGGGAGGAGGAGAAATTCCCCATCACTACCCTCTGCCTCCTGTTGAATAGAAAAGACTCAAACCAGCAGATAACAGTGCCAGCAAGTTTGCAGAATTCCCTTAGGCGGTCAAGTAACACTCAATGGTCCACCATGTCAAACGCTGAAGAGAGAACAAGGAGAACAATAACTGTCCCCTTCCCTCGATCTCTAGCCCTAAGGAGGTCATTATGTACCCAAACTAGCACAGTTTGTGTGCTATGCCTCGCACAAAACCCAGACTGGAGTGGATCATATAGATCATGGGCCACGAGATGCTCCTCAAGCTGAAGCGCCATCACATTCTCCACAATCTTACCCAAAAATGGAAGATTGGAGATGGGACGGTAATTTGTCTTGATCTCAGGGTCCAACAATGTTTTTTTCAGAAGGGGTCTCACCAATGCCTCCTTCAAGATATCGGGAAAGACCACCTCTGACAGGGAACACCGGACAATCAAGGCAAACACTGGGCCAACAGAGTCCACACATCTCATTAAGAAACAAGTTGGCACCGGGTCCAGTTCACAAAAGGTGTACTGAAACCTAAACGCAATCTCAATGACCTCAGCCACCTCCACCAGTCTAAACTCACCCCAACCAGGCGGAGTGCTCTCTGGTCACCCATGGCAACCACTGTCGGCCAAATTCTGGCCCACTGGTGGAACCTCCTGCCTGATGGAAGACATCCTGTCTGAGAAGAACTGAGCAAACTCCTCGCACAATGCCTTAAAAAAGATTACGTTCAGCTGTAGACAGGAAGGATGGAGAAGCCTGTCCACAGTCTGAAAGAGCATAATTGGTCAGTTCCTCCTGGCAGCAATCTCACTGGACAAGAATTTTGCCTTCTTATGGTTGATTACTCCCTGATATGCACCGTAGTGCACATGTAGGGCCAGTTTGTCCACCTCCAGACCAGACTTCAGCCAGCAGCACTCTAATCTCTGACCCAAAGTCTTCATCACCTTGAACTCACCGTCATACCAAGGGGACCTCAAGTGAGAAGACCTGGGTCCTACATGGACTGGTGCGAGGGAGTTGAGTGCACCAGCAAGTACCTTATTATAGGCATCCACTGCCGCGCACACCCCCAACACATGCACTGTCCACACTAGATAGGTCAGCCACCGCCAGAAAACCCTCAGGGGTCAACCCCCTCAAAGGGCAATGGCTGACCATCTCTGCAGAGGGAAGGCTATCAAAGGGGGCTCTGAATGAGAATTTCACCTTGCAATGATCAGACAAAATGACCCGATCAGTCCTGAGACTATTAATCTCAAGCCCCAGTGAGAACACCAGATCCAGCATGTGGCCACCCTGATGGGCTGTGGAGGAAACACCCTGCACAAGGCCCAAAGATGACATCATCTGGATGAAGTTGAAATCAAGCCGAGAAGATTTGTCGTCGGCCCAAACACTGAAGTCCCCCAGCACTAAACATCTAGGGGCCTCCAACATCTCCCCAATGACAAAATCAGCCACCTCCTGCAGAAAGTCTCCCAACGCCCCAGAAGGGCGGTAAATCAGAAGAATCAGGCAACCTGCACCTGGACCCCCACGGATGGCCACACATTCAAATGAATGTGGTGTTCTCACTGAGTGCATGGTCAAGCCTAGCTTGGATCTAAAACAGATGGCTACCCACCACCCCCTGCATTCCACTCTAGGGCAGTGCACTACGGTATATCCGGACAGGACAGCGGCCTCTAAAACTGGGCCAGCATCTTCACCAATCCAGGTCTCCATAATGCAAGCCAGATCGGCCAAAGAAGCCAAGTCCGCTATAATTGCAGTCTTGTTTCTGACCGATCTGTCATTGCAAAGCACCGTCCTTGGGGGATTGGTAGACAGTGCAGCCCCTTTGGCTACCTGCCCACTCGGTCTGGTGGGAAGCCTGGTGACAGGAACTAAACATGTCTGGCCTCTCTCTAGGACCCGTCTAGTCCCAGGGTGCCTTCTGCACCCCACTACCTCGATCCTACCACCAACCACAGTGCATGGGGCACCCCAACCTGGATGAATCAAACGGTTCCTCCCTATTCTCAACCTCCCTACAGCACCTTGCTGTACTAACGCACTGGGAGGCTGAAAAAAGGGCCATAGATTGCACAGCTGGGATGCCCCACACACTATCCTAGCCTGCCCCAGGCCCTCATACCTTCCCAGACACATCTCTCCTAATTATGTAAACCCTAACCCAAAAAACACAACCCACAAACACACTCTATACCACACACTCCACACACACACACACACACACACACACACACACACATACTCAATAACTTAAAACCCAAACTACCCCTCCCCAAAATAACCCACCCACATACACTATATTTTAAAGTGTCAAAGCGCAATCCACCTACCCCTAAAGTAACTGAAACAAAAAGATAAATAAAATTAAATAAATTAAAAGGGAGACTCTCAATAAAGTGCAATATTATTAATAGAGCTGCTCAATGGTTCAATTCCCTCAATAAAGAATCACTTTCCTCTACTACACTTGGACTCTTCAAAAGAAATCTCAAACTTTACCTCACCTCTACCACTCAATGTGACTGCTTTGTTGAACAGAGATCTCGCTAAACACCTCCCAGCTCACTCATGTCTCATAGCCCGCCCTTTCCCAATCTCATTCCCTCTGGCACCGGCCTTCCTTGTGACTCCTTTCCTGCTTCACATCTCCACTGGTACAAGACATTTTCCACTACCATCGGACAGTGGCCCATTAGCCTGCCAACTTCCTCTCCCGGTGCATGCCTGCAATACTTAACTGCCTATGGTGCCCTCTTTCTCTTATTGTTACCGCAGCCAGCTGCCTACTCAAGCTGCTCGTTTATGAATATTATCTTGATATGTTATAACTGAGTATCTTTATTTTTTCTTTTAGTTGTTTTGGTTGTTTATTGTGCATTCTTTTACTACCTCTGTATGTATGTTGACCCTCATCCTTTGGCGTGGAACCTTTGTAAACGAGCAGTTTCTGCTCAAAGGTATTTGTAATCCGAGAATTTAATAAATAAAAAAAATAAATAAATAAAAAAATACGCTGAGAGAATACTTTCTCCGAAAAGGGAAATAATCAAAACATGTAAAACGCAAACCAATACATCTCATTATTATTATTAGCAAATTCCTGCAGAGCATCTTTTTCTTTTTTTTAATAAGTTTTCTCATAAGATATAATTGCTGCATTGTTAGTAGCTAGACAAAATGTTGATTTACCTTTAAGGCGTTCCGCTGTAATTTAAGGTTTTGCCTTGCTATCTCAAGCCTTGGCAAAGTATAGGCAAGACACAAACAGGCAGCACTCTTGGAACACAAAAATAGGTTAGACAGCAACAAATTTGCTAAAGCAAGAGCCCGCGGCTATAATACCCCAGCGCTTCATGTCCAAGGCATGACTCTGCGTCAGGGGCACCCCCCGATGAAGAGTGATGCCTTGGACTTGAAGCACTGGGGTATCCTCTCCCAAGTAAATCCCTCTATAAAATATAAGGTAAGCAAAGATAAAAACTGAAAAAAAACTGAGTAATACACTTCATAAAGTAATTATAGTAAAGAAACATAAAGCACTTTTAAACACTCCTTTTACAACCCTCCCCCAGTTAATTATATCTTAAACTCTTAGTAAAGGTCTCTTCTCTGTTTCTCTCTTTTTCAGCCAATAGATTTTGAAAACTAAGGTAGTTTGAAAAGTAAAATGAAAGAAAGATACTGAATATTTCAAGCTGTGACCAGATATATAGGCCCAGATATTCAAAAGGGTTGCACCATGCGCAACAGGGATGCACCAGCGCAAGTCCGAAAATGCGCCATTTTGCGATATTGAGTGGGAGGCAGATGCGCCCCCCAAATCACAATGCGCAAGAGTGCAATGGTAATGAATGCATGCGCAACTGAAGGGAGGGACCATGAATAAATGGCGCAGTGTGATATTCAACAACATGCACCAAGCGCAATAGGGGAGCCAACGGAAGTTGCGCGATAGTGGAAATGATCCAAAATAAAAAGGAACAAGAGAGAGGCGCAAGAATGCAACAGGGAAGCCACATGTTGGTGAACTGCAGGCAGCCACACAGACACACAGAAACTGGTGAGCAGGACAGGGCAGGAGCAGGACAGAGCACCTGGAACCGCCAGGAACAGGGAAGGTGTGGGGAGCCTGTGCCACAGTGCAAGACAAAATTTAGAAGTGCCACACAGCACTGAGGGCAGAGACAGTGGGCAGTACGGCCACTACAGGGAGGTGTTCCCGGTGCAGGGGAGTAGTAGTAAGGACAGTGGGGGGAACAGTAAAACAGCTGCTGGGGGGGTAACACAAGCCAGGGACATGGCCAGTGCCACCATCCAGATCATCCAGATGGAGGCAGTTATGAGGGGGGGTAAGAAGGCAGGCATCAGGGGGTCGTGGCCATGGAAGGGCCCATTGGTGGTATGCCCCCAACAGGCAGTACCGAGCCCACACCAGCTTCGAGCTGTACACTGATACTGAGATCGTGGGCTGGTACTGCCTGAACCGGGCGATCCTGAGGCGGCTCTGTGAGCTGTGCAGTGATGTGATGCAGGCACCCACACGATGGAGCCATGCTTTGTCAGTGGAGACCAAAGTGACAGCTGTCATGTGCCTGCTCACCACGGGTACCTTCCAGAGACCGATAGGGGACACGACAGGCATAACCCAGTCGGCCGCGTCACGCCTTCTCACCCAATTCCTCAGCGCACTGCAGCCACATGCTGTGGAGTACATCCATTTCCCCAGCACACCGGCGGAGCGCACAGCAAACATACAGGAGTTTCACAGGGTAGCACGTATGCCTGGCATGCTCAGGGCAATAGACTGCACCCATGTGGCCATCCGCAGCCACCTGGCCCAGAAGAGGCTGCATACATAAATCGGAAGGGGTATGCAAGCATCAACTGCCAAGTGGTGTGCGATGCCAGGGGGTGCATAATCAATGTCTGTGCCATGCATCCTGGGGGAGCACATGATGCCTTCATCTGGCACCAGTCTGCACTGTGCCACAGGTTTGAGAGTGGGGACATCCCCACTGGCCACCTAGTGGGTGAGTATGCAAATCACGCAGAAAGACATGGAGCTTGGGAGAGGCATAGTCAGAGGTGACAAGGTTACTGGCCTAGATGGCCCATGGCAGGGCGACGCTGATCACCAAACTAATGTCCACCATCTACACACAGGTGACAGTGGATACCCACTCCGTCCCTTGCTGCTCACACCATACCGGCGGCCTGCGACCCCATCGCAGCAACGCTACAATGAGGCACGTGCCACCACACACAATGTCATCGCGTGGGTGTTCGGGATGCTGAAGGCACGTTTCCGTTGCCTGGACACATCTGGTGGTGCCCTACAGTACAGTCCCTCAATGGCCTGCGGGCTATTCCTGGCCTGTTGCATCCTGCACAACGTGGCCAATGACTGTGAGATAGCCGTACAGGTCGAAGAGGGGAACAGCGGTGGGGATGATGAGGATGCTGGTGAAGATGGTGATGGGCAGTCCCCCCTTGGTCGAAGGGACCCCCGACTGATCCAGATGGCACAGCTGCACCGGGACACCATCACAGAGGTGCACTTCAACCAACCCAGGTAAGTCATGGGGCCATGTGCAACCACCAGTGGCAAGGGCACAATCCACATACACGCAAGGGCAAACCCCAGGGATGCATGTCATTAACGGAATTGGCTGAGCATGGAACCGCACATGGCATCAGGGATGGGCAAGGTCTAACACAGCACGCGGTCATACACACACACACACACACACACACACACACACACACACTCTCACACACACACCCACAAGACATGCACACAGGGTAGGAGGCATGCCTACCCCAACTGCCACCCCAGCCACACACATGTCCACAGACCACCACGCCCAGTGCCTGTCATTGTGCGTGTGTCAGACACTGGGCACCACTGCACAGTGGCGGACAGTGCAACGCAGGCATCATCATGCACACGCCACAGCAGACAGCAGCCGGGAGGGTGTGCAGATGGAATGTGTGTGTGTGTGTGTGTACAGGGCTGGGTACCCCACCTGTGCATTGCACGTTGAACAACACAATGCACACAGGGCAGCATCAGACAGTAGCCGTGGTGGGAGACAGGTCAGTCACGTGCCACTGTGCCACGGCCACCATGGATGTGTGGGCGGCCCCACCGAGACCTGCCAGCAGTGACAGGCTGACCAATGGCTTCATGGGATAGCACCGATGGTCCCCCAGGGGTTCCGCTGCGTGAACGCAACTGTGCTTGCGCAGGGGTCTGCAGCACATTGAACATGCCTGCACCAGGCATGCTCGGGATGCCCACAGCTGAACTCAGTGTTGACAAGGAGGGTGTTGCATGACGCCGGGAATGGGGGGTGGACATTGCACTGCGCGGTGTCTGCAATGCATGGGCAAATAACTGTGTGCCCACTGTGGCCATGGCAGCTGTGATTGTCTGTGTCAGCCTGTCAATGGCAGTGGTCACATCCTCCTGCATCCGGTCCTTCCCTGCCAGGAGCAGACTGGTGTCCCTGCTGAGCCACTCCTCTGCCTGGTGCAGGGCCGCACTGAGTGCATCCACCGCTGTCACAAGCTGCAACTGCTGATCGACTGATGCTCATCTAAGAGGTCATCTGCCTGATTGGCATGCTGTCCCTCATGGTGTTCGTGGCCCTAATGGGCAGCAACCCTTGAGGGTGGGGCGCTGCACACCAGGGCCATACCTGGGCATTTCCACAGGCGGTGCAGTGACGCCACCCCCTGACACTGTACCCCCATGGCCATTGGCCGACTGCTGACACTGCCCCTCCAGCTGCCACTCTCCAGAGCTCAACACTGCCGTAATGGCCGCAACAGCCCCACTGTCCTGGACACACACCAGTGCTGCCCCACTGGTGCAGACAGGCACAGGCTGGGACTGTGATGTCACGCAGGCCTCCACGGTGGCACCACCCATGGCCATGCCCGTGCTGTTACCTGCTGTGTGGCCATCCTGCAGCCCACATGTATCACTGTCCATGAAGTGAGCTCCATCATCATCAGTGATGGATCCAGCACCAGTCTGAGTCTCAGCACGATGGCATCCATAGACCCTGGCACGCTGGGACACGGGCAGGGCCTCCTCCACACATGCTCCACCAACATCAGTCCGGACAGCCAGGCAGGCCCACTGTTGCCCTGACCCTCGGACAAATGTGGAGGTGGAAGGGCCCTCCTCTATGTCCACGGTATTGCCCTCAGTGGACAAGCCCACCACTGCTGACCCATGTAGATGCTCAGGAGCTGTAAGGGAACACAGTAGCATTAATGTATCTGCCCTACCCTGTCTCTCCCCCCCATTGACAGATCAGGACCTACCATACAGTGATGGGCTACCACCCATCTTGAATCCACCACCTGGAACACCCTCGATGGCACAACACCGCATGCTGCCAGCAACCCGCTCTTCTTGTATGGTCAGGTGTTGCACAGCCGGCTGTCCCCCACCAGTCGCAGCCCATGCTGCCCTGATGGCCGCCACCTTGTCCTTAATCCTCTGCCTGTCCATGCCCATCTTCTTTTTGCACTCCTGCACGGACCGCTAGTGGCTGCCATGCAGGTTGACGGCACTCGCCACCTCTTCCCATGCAGCAGCATGGGCCTGTGGTGTTCCCCGCTATCCGCTGAACAGTGGTTCCTGGTCAAAATAGGCCTCAAACAGGGCATCTGTTTCTGCCTTGGTGAAGTTAGGCCTCCTCTTCCTCCCACGTCTCTGTTCCTGTTTCTCCACCTCACGATCACTCATTCTTGATCCTGTGGGAATGACAGCTGTTACCTGTGACTGTGTAGTCCCTTGCATGTCCCACACACCACAGTCCACACTCCCAAACACCATGGAACTCACCACAATAGACTGTAATAACAGACTATGGGCACTGCAGACCAATGTCACATTTTTATAGCGCAACACATGCAAATGAGGCGAGGAGCAATTTTAAGTGGATGCTAATGCGGTATCTGTGCCATTGAATAGCTGATTAGCTGATTTGCATATGCTGGCTGAATATCGTGCTGTTGCACTTTGTGCAATTGTGTTGAACGTGCTCAGGCAAGGGTGCATTTCTGTGACTTGCGCAGTGGACACCGAACGACGCATGCACGAGGTGCTGATGCTGATGCCTGCCACACTGCTGACGTGCTGTGCGCAGGAGGAAATGCAGGGCACGGCCACCATTGTGCCAGTGGTGCTACTGCGCTGTTCACATGTATGGCGCTCTGGCACTGGGGCGCCATAGGCACACTGGGGCCACAGCGCGGCAGGCTGCTACAGGAAGTAGCACACAGGCACCCTAGCACGATACATGCGGTGAGTACCAATCGTGCTGTGGTGGTCCCTGCACGAGAGACTCCTGACCCTTTGCCGACCTTTGACCCTAGGCACCATGCGTCTGCATGGGTGCACCTGTATCGCGCTGTTTGGTGACAGCGCAATGGGGAATGACAGCGCATACTGTGCAGCATCAACACATGGCGAACATGTGCTACAGAGCACCATTTTGACACTAAAACAGTACAGGATGGCACGGATTTGGGCTCCCATCTGGAGTCAACTGGAACTGGTGAATCTGGTCCAGTTAGTGGAGCCCCATGCCGCTGCCCTATTTGGGGAGGCACCCCTGGACAGGGCCAGGAGTGCAGTGTGGAATGAGGTGGTGGTGGCCCTGGAGGAGGCCACAGGAATGAAGAGGCCAACGGAGCAGTGTAGGCACCGCTATGGTGACCTGCAGCGCCGGGACCCAGAAAGGCTTGCCCGCCTGCAGGCACATGCCAGGAGTGGCATGGTGCCATGGCCAGGTAGGTGCCCCATCCATACACTGCTAACGTCCATATGGGTATCACGGTGGCATATGTCCAGCACATGGAGGGGCCATCCAGTGTGGGCCATGGTGGTGATGGTATCAGGGTGGGGGGAGGATGGGTATGGCTGTGTGGGATTGCACACACATGGGGGTGGGGGACTTTGCTACCGGATGTACTGATGTTCCTCTCTCCATGTTTGCACCCTAGGCCGAGAAGAGCGCCGGCATGTGAGGGAGGGGAGGCTGTGCCATGAGCAACAGCAGGCTGTGAGGGCGGCTGGACCAGAAAAGGCGCAGGGACCAGTCTGATGATGGTGAGTGCCTTACATCCATGATTACTATTGCATGCTGTGTAACAGGGCGGGCAGCGGGGCATGGCCACCATCCATTGACACCACTGCCATGCACGCAACTTGGTATAGTCAGCACTGTCCAGTGGCACTGCATGTCTGGGAATGCGTCAATGGTGGTCCATGTGTGCACCGGGTACATGGCTGTGCCACTGCCTTCACACCACATAGCCATGTCACCGAACAGCCACAGTGGTGCTGTGCAGGACTTGGCTGGTGGATGTGTGCAGTGGTCCACATGGCTGTGTGCGCCTGGGTGGGCAGGTCTTGTGGATGCAATCACTGTGGGTGGTCACACACCATCACAGAGGCATGTCCCACGGCCATATGCCATGCACAGTGGGTGGGCTGCATGGGGCTGTGCATTCACACCTATTGACTCTGCTCCCTTGTCCTAGGTGGACGGCAGCTGCAAGATATCAGAGTGGCGCTGTGGGAGATCCTTCACGTTGCCAGGGCATCACTGGAAATCCTAGAAAGGATAGACAGGCTGGGAGTCAGATGGCGGCATGGTGGGAGGGGCAGCTGGAGCTAGGATCAGGGCTTCCGCTGAGCTTACTGATGCCCCTGACTTCCCCCTACCCCCTGGACCCACCCTCACACCCCTCCTTCCCTCTACCATTTGTTCACCCCTGCCCCTTACCCACTCCCACCTTGTTTGTTGCCCTCCCCCCAACCTTTTGTAAATATTTGTATATAGTTTTGTTTGCTGTTTTTCAATACATTTGCTTTGATATGCCTACTGTGGTGGTCTCTGATTTGCAGCGGGCTATAGGTGCTCAGCTGCAGTGGTGTGCATGGCGTCAGGGGTGGTACAGTCATGTGCGTGTGTGTGTGTCCATGGGGAAGTGAGTATGGTCTAAGAGTAACTATCAGTCACTGTCTGTGGTGTGTGTGTTGTTCCCTGTGCACTGGATGACTGTGTGCAGTGGTCCACGGTGCATGCTCTGTGTCCATGGTGCACCTGTCAGACTGTCCATGGCCTGTGCAGCTGACACCCTTGCATGTCTGTGACCTGCACGGTCTGCTGGCATGTCGGTGGTGGCTGTCCATGTTGGACAGCCACTGTACCTGGCACAATGCCGGGTTGCCTCCTGTCACTGGTGTGGTGCATGTCTGCCTTGGGTGACACCGTGGCCTCCTCTGTTGTTGTCCCACCTCCATGCTGTCGCTTGTGTGTGTCGCAGGGGATGTGCACCACTGTCTGTCATTTGTGCTCCGGGTGCATGCTGGTGGTGTACAGCTCCACGGTGCCTGCGCAGGGTGGCTGGCACTCCTGTGGAGGGGTGCTGGCCATGTGTACACAGTTTCCGTGGCCACATGCTGGGGGCTTGGTTGCCCTGCTACTGTGTCCCTGTGTTGGTGTGCCCTTGGGTATGGGTGGGTGGGTGTTTGTCCATGCACTGTGTTGCATCCTGTGTGGCGCATGCTTCCATGCACCACTGTGGGTGTCTGCGCTGTTGTGGCCAGTGCTGGGTCAGGGTGTGTCCTTGGGAGGGTGTGCAGGGAGATGTACCATTGGTGGCAGGGTCCGGGGCATGCCCTGTCATGTGCAGGGTACCTCATGTGCGGCCATGGTCAGTCTCTCTGCTGTACCTCGGGGGGGGGTGTGGTGGCACTGTGTATGCAGTCGTTGCATTGCTGTGTGCTGCCAACCACTGACGGGTGCTTGTGGTGGGGCTGCCTTGCATGGTTCTGTGGTGCACAGGGTTGCATTGTCACAGTGGGGGTGGTGGCATGCATGGGGTGTCCTGCATTGGTGGACGCTGCTCCTGGGCAGGGTGTCTGGGGATCAGGGTGCAGGGTGTGCTCTGCATTGGTGGGATGGTGTGGCATGGGGTGGTCGGCCCTCCTTGTGTGCCAGTCACAGCTTGCCAGAGGGTGTGCTGGGGCACCATGTCCCGGCTGGGGGTTTGTTGCTGGTATCCATGGGCCGGTGGTTATTCCAGCTGTCCACCGGTTGTGCAGTGCATGGGGTGTGGGGGCAATGTCTGTTCTGCTGTGTGCTCCTCTGCCTATCTGTGGCATGGGTGGTGGGCCCCTGCATCCTGTCCCTGCGCATCTCTGGTTGTGATGTTGCACCGCTGCCCTGCTCCACTGAGCATCCCTGGTTGCGCTATGGCGCATCTGAACTGCTCCACTGAGCATCCCTGGTTGCGCTATGGTGCATCTGGACTGCGCAACTGCACATCCCTGGTCGTGCTATGGCACAGGTGGTGTGATATTCAGTTGTGTGCCGCAGGTGCATCTTGACCTGTGCAGTTTTTGAATATCGCACTTCTTGTGCATGGGTGCAGTGGACTTGCGCTTGCTCCTGCTGTTACGCACTTTTTGGGCGCAGTTTGAATATCTGGGCCATAATGTATAGTGGAATGTTGTTCTGTATAGAATTCCATCCCTTTCAAAATGCTGTTCTAGCACAGTTCCAAGCTCATGGAATGCTGTTCTACCCTACTGTGTTAGAACAGCATTCTAGAACCTCTAACGACTGCATGAGTCAGTTTCATTTTGAAAGCAAAAGAACTCACAAAATACATGTTTCACACAGAACTATACACTATAAAAAATACAGGATGAGCAACTCTATGCACAACCAGTGTGTTTTGCCACCTCGGGCTTCTGGTTCCCATGGATCTCTTGAGCTTCGCCCTCAAGGTCAGAGGAAATCAGAACCCTCTGTGGCAGAACACACTGGTTCTGCATAGTTGCCCATCCAGTATTCTCTATATATTTACTCGCATAGTCTGACTGTTCCGTTCCTTTAAGGCAGAGTAACAATGGAGTATTGATGGGTTCTTGCTTTATGTTGTTTTATTTAGAATAACCCCACAGAGTGTTCTGAGGAAGGGATTGTAATCCTGAAACGTACGTCAACACTAAAAGAACTGTAAAAATGGTATTGTCAAATAAGAAATGAAAATATGTCAAACAAGAAATGAATGAAAAAATATTCATGAAGAAATATGAATTAGGGAAGAAACAATACAAAATAAAAATTTTACCTAAAAGAAAGTCAATGTGGTTTTTCATACTCTTCCTATTAAAAGAACTATTCTTCCCACAGTGGTAGAGGTGTCCCACTAATTAAATACTATTCCATCCTGTCTATGTACTTGCAGAGATTGGGTCTCCAGAACTGCATGCAGTACTCCAGATGGGGTCTCACCAGCTGTCTGTACAGAGGGATAACAACTTCCTGTTTTCTACTAGTGATGCCTCTCCCTATACATCCCAGTATCCCCCCAGCCCTCCTTACTGCCCTCTCACATTGCTTGCCCACCTTCAGGTAATCTGATATGACTACCCCCTGGTCCCTTTCCATTTTTGTTGTTGTTAGTATCTGACCCCCCATAGTGTACTCTTCCCGTATGTTTTTGTTTCCCAGGTGCATTACTTTGCACTTCTTACAGTAGCTGCAATCACTGCAGCCCAGTCCTGGTACAGAACAGAAATACAAATGGAATACAACACATTCAATTCAAAGGCAAATAGACATACAGGCCCACATTTTCAAAGGATGTGCATGGCACAAAATAGAGATGCGCCGCGCATTCTGGAAAATGTGCCAAAGTGCGATATTCAACAGGAGGAGATGCACTGCCTGAAACTAAATGCACAATTGTGCAGAAAATACACCAGAGGTGCAAATACAGGGGGCATTCCCATGAATGTGCCGTGCAGCCATATATTCAGCCAAAATGAGTGATGCAAGTGCAGCACATCTCAAATATGAGCAGCCCAAAGATAGGTATGAAAGGAGATGGCCTTACTTTGCAAGCTACTCATAGGCAGGGTGCAGAACTGCAGCCATGGAGAGCATACCATTCCATGTGGCAGCTGTGATAGAGGACCTGAGGAGATGGGAACAGCAACATAGCCAGAGAAGGTCCCATAGGTCGTATGCCCACCAGAGATGGTACCAGAACTGTGTCACCTTTGAACAACTAACTGACTCCAAGATCGTGGACCGGTACCATCTCAACAGGACAATTCTGAGACAGCTCTGTGAGCTGCTCCATGATGAATTGCAGACACAAACATGCAGAGTTTACACCATGATTGTGGAGAAAAAGGTGACAGCAGCATGGTACCTGCTTGCCATGGGCACCTTCCAGATATCAGTGGGTGACTCCACTGGAATCACACAATCTGCCATGCCCCGACTCCTTACACAGTTCCTCACCACTCGACTGCCTCATGCTACAGAGTTCATCACATTCCCTAGCACAGCAGCAGCGTGCACAGAAACAATGTAAAACTTCTACAGGGTGGCACACATGCCAGGCATGCTAGAGGCAATTGACTGCACTTATGTGATAATCCGTGCACCACCTGGCATTGACAAGGAGACATACATAAACAGGAAGGGGTATTACTCCGTCAACTGCCAGATGGTGTGCAATGCCACAGGGTGCATCAGCAGTTTCTTTGACAGTTACTCCGGGAGTGCACATCATACTTCCATCTGGCATCAGTTGGCTCTGTTCTGCCAATTTGAGTCTGGGGAGATACCCAGTGGCCACCTAGTGGGTGAGTGGTACAGAACCCCATAGACATGGTGCCCACATGTCCCCAGAAACCACTGCCACTGGCAGTGCAGGGGGGATCAGTGTGATGGAGTGGACATGTGGAAAACTGGATGGGACACATCTGCCAGACTGGGATCCATAGATCGACAGAAACTAGAAAGACGGATGGAGCAATGAGTGGTCCAGAAAATGTGATGTACGCAGCAGGCACAGGCAATGGGGGGGCAGCCACACACTTTCTGAAGGTGCTACAGTGTGTGGGACAGGGGAGTGTGACACTGTGTGATGGCACAGTGACATGGGGTACAACAGGCTGTGCCATGGCAGTGCACCATAAAGTAGATGCCAGGGATGCAGTGACGGTAATGACAGTGGGCAAGCAATGGTGGGGAGGGTACTATGGAGGCGTGTGTGGGTGTATGCAGGTGGGAACAATAGACAGTGTGTACAGCCACAGGGTGAACAGTGTAGATAGGCACGCTCCGCATACAAAGGTCATGATGGGGGCACCTGTGGGACATGGATGGATGTGTACTGTACAGTAGACTAACATATCACTTCCCCCCACCACAGATGATAGTGTCTACCCTCTCCACCCGTGGCTGCTCACCCCCATACTGTGGACCTCATCCGAGGCAGAGAAGAGATACAACGAGGCACACATATCTACAAGAAACATAACAGAATGCGTGTTCAGCATGCTGAAGATGCGCTTCAGATGCCTGGACAGGTCTGGTGGTGCCCTACAGTACAGCCCAGACTAGGCTTGTGGCATACTCCTGGCCTGTTGTATGCTACACAGCATGGCCTTAGACCAAAGGATAGTTGTCCAGGTGCCTGAGGGTGACAGTTCAGAGGATGAGGATCTGCAGGATGAGGGTGGGCAGCCACCACTGGCCCAGAGGGACCCCAGACTTGCACTGAAGGCATGACGGCACAGGTACACCATCGTGCAGAAGCATTTTGGAACCCAAAGGTGAGTATCAGAGGCAGATGTGATAGTGCAGGCACATGCACATGCATGGATAAGTCCAACCCATGGTGCCCCCAAGGTGTGGCAGCCTGACACAGTCATGGGAGCGTGACATGAACACAGGTGTGCACAATACACACGCACACATGTCCACAGCAGGAGCCACACGGCCAAGGAAGCACACAGGTGGATGTGGAGCAATGGCATGGGTCAGTGATTGGATATTGGCACAGACACACAGCATCATGCCATAACCACACTCATCATTCCCTTGCCCACCACCATGACACCGACCGTGGCCTACACCCATTGCCCGGATGCCACACAGATGGCACAAACATGCCACAGGCATATGTGCGTCTAGCACAATGACAGTGCACAGTCCTGAATAGGACAGGGATGATGTCAGACTAGCAACAGCCATGGGGTAACATGTGCAGGACATCCGTGGCCCATCTTATTGTCTGCCTGCACAGCCACTGTGGACATGTGGGTGGCCATGCACAAGCAAGGGCTCCTCCCCTGGGAGATCATCTGCCACAAGGGGTGAATCCTCCACTACCGAGCGGGTCGAACCATGTGACTGTGACTGGCTGCATATGAATAGAGGTGTCATGAAATGCACACTGGACCAGGGAGTGTTAGGAATACCAATGGCAGGTGACAGCATCTGGAGCACAGTGGCTGCATGCCATCTCGGGGTGGGGGTGCTGGTGTTGCTGCGTGGCATGTGGTGGGTGCTCCTGCAGGACCACATGGCTCTGGCTGCACAGCCCACCACAGGGGCCTGTGCAATCCTGTCAAGACCTGCAGTCATGTCTGCCTGCAGGAGGCACAGCTCTTCAGTCATGTCCGCCCAGTCAGCAAAGCTCACCAAGCACCTTGGCATGCCAAACGGCTTCCCATTCATCCAGGAGAGCCACCTGCATGTGCAAGCCATGCACAGCCTCCCTGAGCACCACCTGGCACTCCACAGATTTTCACAGTAGCCCTGTGTGCTCATTAGGCTTGTCAGTAGGGGACATGTTTTGGGGTGATGGCCGATGAGCAGGGGGTGTTCTGGCCTGCTGTGCCGCAGCCACCACCGGTGGCTGCTGCACTGCATTCTACTGTTGGCCTGGGGACTGCGTGCATGCAGGCAAGCTGGGTGCCAGCTCTGCCTGCACATGTGCCTCTGCAGGCTGTTTCTGCACAGAAGCACACTTCCCCTGGCCACCCACAGCCTGCATGGTGGCCACTGGCATGTGGTGTGGTAGAGTTGCTCCTGTGACATCCCGGGATGGCTGTCACTGTCAAAGTCTGCCTATGTGGCAAACGGAATGCCAGGGTTGTCCACGGTGTCGGGGATGATGCTCCCCAACTGGATGGCATCATCATCATCATCCATAACCATGACAAGCACAGCAAGGTCATCCAGGAGGCCAATCCAGGAAAGGGGGTCCAGATCAGTAATGCAAAGACCTTGCCCCACATCCTGTGTGCTTGCTACAATAGCAGTGGTCATAGCAGCTGCAGATGTGCTGGCTAAGGGGTCATCTGGCTGCTGTCACTCAGGCTGAAACTGTGATGCTGCTGCACCCTTGAGGTGTGATGGAGTTGTGAAAGAAAAAGTGGAGAGCAGGGTCAGGGCTGCATGCCTATGACATTGAAACAGTGACATTCACATGGAGGTGCACATGTGTGCCACAGGTGTGCAAGGCGTGGCACACATGGCCAGGACTACTATGGTGAGGCACATGGCACACATGCCATACTGACAGGTGGGGTTGTGCTGCAGTATGTGTGTGGCCACACAATGACCCATGTGACGTACTGCTGAAATGGCATCCCACCCCCCTCCACTGGCCCGCAGTCATGCACACTGGCTAGCACGTGGCACACAGGCCCAATGCTATGCCAGATGCACAGCCACATCACAAACCACGGGGGTGCAGTCCCACACAACACACATGGCCCAGTGGTATGGGGCACTGACAGGCGACAGTGGCTGCAGACATGCTTGGTCCAGCATGTACCTGTCCCACGAAATGGGTAGAGGCACCCATGTATGAAGTCCCTGATGGCCCACCCCACGGCTATGTACAGGTGTCCTGTGATCACACTTCTGTGTCTGCATAGTGCTACAGTGCCAGTTTGACATGCCAGACACCTCCTGTGAACACTACATGCAGGCCTCGGCAATACCTGTGCAATGCTTACTCACAGTTCAGCGATGGCGCACCTCCTGTATCAAATCCACCCATGGCGACACCCTCCACAGAGACATGGCTCAGGGTGGTGGTGATCAGGGCCTCATGTGATGTCATGGCGGGCACTGTTGATGGCCTCCCCCCTTCCCCGTGGCAGTGAAGGATGGGTCAGTCCTTCCCAGGCCCGTATCTGCTCACTGTTGATTCTTTTTATACATTCTGGCCCAGATATTCAAACTGCACCCAAAATGTGCGCAACAGCAGGAGCAAGCACAAGTCAATTGTGCACATAGGTAACAGACGCGATATTCAAACGTGGAGCAAGTCAAACTGCGCAACCAGCCAATATCTGAATATCACACAACCTGCACCATAGCGCAACCAGGTAGGGGAAGCTGAGCACATATGTCGCGCCATAGCTCAACAAGGCCAGCCTAGCTGAGCAGTCGAGATGCGCCATAGCATAAGCAGGGAGCCCCCCCCAGCAGCAGAGCAATGGAACTGCACAACCAGGGAGGTAGGCAGGGGCCCATCACTTATGCCACAGACGGGCACAGGAAAACAGTGTAGAACTAACAACACACACCCACACCCGAAGCACAGCATCACCGGTGGAGGGACGGAAAATCCACTGGCCCATGGGGACAAGCCTACAAAGCACAGCAGGGCCACGGTGCCCCAGCACACCCACTGACAAGCAAATACTGCCACACAAAGGGGCCAGATTACCCAGGTGTACCACAGCCCCCACTGTGCACAACACACTATGCTCTGGAACCCCAAGACACCACCCATGAGCAGTGAGTGTGACTGGCACTGCCAGAACCCACATGCCCCCCCCACCTGGCACAATGCAACCGTGTGTACCACATAACCATACAAGCCAGACCCACCAGGAGCCCACAGTGGAGTGGGGCAGCACACGGCCAGACCAGCTGACAGCCACCACCACACCAGAGACATCCCCCCACGCAGACACACACACAATCCCAGGACCACACCACACCAGATGCCATGCACACTACTTCAACTGACAACCGATAGCCAGCTGCAAATCAGAGACCACCACAGTATTCATAACAAAATAGATAGATATATATATTTTCAATGAAAAACAGAAGAAAAACAACAACAGGAACAATAACACTATATACATGTATATACAATACAGGTGTGGGGGTACAGGTACAAGGTAGGGGTGGGTGTGGGGTAGGGGTGAAGAACTTGGTGAGGGAAGGCAGGGTGTGAGGGAAGGTCAAAGGGTGTAGATGTGGGGCAGCTACTGCCCCCCAGGCTGCAGATCTGCAGGACGGCCCGGACTGTGTGGCCTCCTCCGGCATCGCACACCCCTCCGATTCATCTCCCTGAGGATGCCAAGCGTCTCCTGCGACACCTCCATCAGGCAGTGGATGGCCTGCTCTATCCTGCGCAGGATCCGTACACCTAGGGCAAGGGAACAGAATCAATGGCTAGGACTGTACACAACCCTGAAGCCCGCCCAGTATGCATGGCATACAGCCAAGTGCCCTGCCCCTGTGATGGACTGCACACATACACACACAGTGACCGTGCATGGGCCAAGCCCAACCAGACAGCAACAGCCATGTGTGCCACTGCACACACACCCCAACCATGACCAGCACAGCACAACCAAGGCAGTACAGTGACATGTCTACATGATGGGAAGGTAGTGCCACAGCCATGTGCCCAGTGCATGCATGGACCACCAGTGATGCACTCACAGACACGCAGTGCCACTGTACAGTGCTGACTGTCACACATCGCGGGCATGGCAGTGTTGTCCATGGATGGTGGCCATGCCCCATCCCCCATTGCACGCAATAGCATCTATGATGTAATGACACTCAGCCTCATCCAGCCGCTGCTGCTGCTGTGGCCGCTGCTGCTGCAGATGCTGCTGCTGCTGTTGCAGGCCCATACCGCCGCCTCCTCCATCGGCCACCCCTGCAGCACCCCTGTGCGACTCAGCCTGAGCCCTCCTCCGCTCCTCCACACCTGTGGGAAACAAATGTTGAGAAGCACATTAGTGAGATCCAAACGCAGACAGACCCTTGCACCAATGAGTGTGCCTGCCCACACAGCCAGACCCATGCATCACACACCTGCAAACACTGACACAGCCAACCATGGAACAACCCTTCCCCATGCTCTGGCCCCAATACACAGTCATACCCCTGCGGACAATACAGGTGCATAGATGGGTCACCCACCTGGCCTAGGCACAATGCCCCTCCTGGCACGGGACCTGAGGCATGCCAGCAGTGCCTGCTCCCTCCTGCGCAGGTCACTGTAGCGGTGCCTGCACTGCTCTGCTGTCCTGCGCCACCCTGTGACCTGATCCAGCGCAGTGGCCACCTGCTGCCACACTTGGGTGCGGGCCAGTCTAGGGTTCCCAAAACAGTGGCCCATAGTGAGCCTCAACCACGGCCACTAGGTTGGCCACCTCCAAGCTACTCCACTGGGGAGCTCTCCTGCGTGCCATGTTAGCAACTTGATAGTAGGCAATATGGTGCTCTGCAGCGTGGCAGACCCACGTGGAAATGTTGCATAATACAACCCCATCTGTCCCTATCATGCTGTTACCGAACAGCGCGATAGAGCTGCACACATGCCAGACGTACAGCGCCAAGGGAGTAAAGGTCAGGGCACAAGGTCATGTCTGTGGCGCAAGGCCACGCACAGCGCCATTGGACGTCTACACGCCCAGCGTGAGCAGTCGCCTGCGTGCCAGTGCCACAGTGGACTATTGCGCAGTTGTGCCACAGCGCCATGTAGTGACCAGCGCTGTAGTGCCACTGGCACAATGGTGGCCGTGTCATGAATAGCCGACCGCGCACAGCACATAATCAGCATTGCAGATGCCTGCGTAAGGTACCTGGGCATGCGCAGTGCTGTGTACTACGCAGTCACAGAACTGCGCCATATGCTCAGCCGGCCCAACCGTATTGCGCAAGGCACAACAGCGCGATATTCAGCCGTCATATGCAAATCAGCTGATCAGCCATTCAAAGGTGCAGCAGCGTGATTTGCATCCCATTAAAATTGCTCCACTCCTAATTTGCATGCATTGCGCTATAAATGTGCGACAGTGATCTGCAGTGGCCATATTCGGTTACTGCAGGTGATAAGTGGGTTGCATGCTGTGTGATGTTATGGACCATGGTCATGGGAAAATGCTGTGAACTGCACAGTCACAGGTGTCCTCTTCCACCCATACAGACCCTGACATGGCCGAGCAAGGACTGGGTGATGAGGAAGATGGTGGGTGGAAGATAAGGCCTAACTTCACAAAGGCCGAAACAGAGGCACTCTATGAGGCCTACCTGGATGAGGAGCCACTACTCAGTGGATGGCGGGGCACCCCTCAGGCCCATGCTGCTGCATGGGAGGGAGTAGCTCGCACCGTGAACCTGCACGAAAGCCACCAGCGCTCCATGCAGGAATGTAAGAAGAAGATGGGGACAGACAGGAGATGGGTTAAGGAGAAGGTGTCAGCACTCAGGACGGCATGCGCTGCCACAGGCGGGGGCCAGCCAGAGGTGGCGCAGCTGACCCCGGAGGAGGACCGTCTTGCTGCATCCATGCAGTGCAGTGCCATCGAGGGCATTCCAGGTGGTGGCTTCCAGACAGGTGGAAGCCCATCACTGCACGGTATGACATGGTGGGAGGTGGGGGGAGGTTGATCCCATGCACTAACATGTTCTCACTTTCTGTTACAGATCCTGTGCACCTGCAGGGGACAGTGGTGGTGGGCCCGTGCACTGTGGACGTGCAGCCAGAGTTGGAGGAGGGTCCATCCACCTCTGCTGGTAGCCGGCGTGCATTGCACCAGTTTGCACACCTGGCTGCCAGCTCTGATGTCGGTGAGTCAGGTGTGGGGGTTGCCCTTCCTGTGTCCCAGCGTTCTGGTATGCAAGCATGCCAGCACGCTGTGGCTGAGGGCTGTGGCATGAACCTGCACCGTGATGATGCCAACGGCCGCTATGGGCAGTGACACGTGTGTGTCACAGAATGGACACACAGCAGGACAGCCCGTGCCCATGGACCTAGCGGGTTCCAACGTGTGTGCCAGCATGTCAGCACAGTCCCAGGCTGTGCCTGTCAGCACTGGTGGCTGTGCAGGTCCCTGGCACTGTTGCGGACACAGCATTGGAAGGACTGGTCCCTTGGGCACAGCAGGTGGAGGGGCAGCAGCGGCAGTCACCCACCAGGTCTGGGGGTACAGGGTTCAGCGGTGGCGTATGCACACCGCCTGTTGACATGCCCATACCTGGTCCTGGTGAACAGCGCCCACCCTCAAGGGGTGTTGAGCATCAGGCCCTTCCTTCTCCTGGGGGACAGGTTGCCGATTTGGCAGACAACCCATTTGACGAGCACACCCGCCTGCTGTGGGCATCAGTACAGCAGCAGATGCGGGTTGCAACATCCATGGAGGCACTGTGTGTGGCTGTGGAGTGGCACAGCAGGGACAATGCAATGATCCTGGCAGAGATGGTCCAAATGCGGCTGGATGTGACCGCAGCCATTGACAGGATGACCCAGGCATTGGTCGCTGTCGTGGCCACATTGGGCACCCAGTCAGGTGCCCCTGTACTGTGCACCCCACGCAGTATGCTCTCCACTCCACATTCCTGGCGTCATGCGACACCCAGCCTGTCGATGCCGGGTTCTGCTGTGGGCATCCCGAGCACCCCTGGTGCAGGTATGTTTGGCATGCTGCAGACCCCTGTGCGGACAAGGTCAGGCTCGCGCAATGGGACCCCTGGTGGTCCATCGGTGCCACCCCATGTGGCCCATGCTCAGCCTGCCAGTGTGGCTGGGTCACGGCGGGGCCACCCATGCATCCGTGGTGGCCGTGGCTCAGTGCCACCTGACTGACCTGTCTCCCAGTGCGGGCCCTGTCTGGTGCTGCCCTGTTTGCAATGTGTGTCTTGCTGGGCACTGCACCAGTGGGTGCCCTGTCCAACATGCCGACACACGGACCACCTGCACACCCACCCAACTGCTGTCCACAGGTGCGTGTGCATGATGATGCCTGCATTGTACTGTACACCAAGGTGCAAGGGTGCCCAGCATCTGACACACGTACATGGACAGTAGAGGTGGTGGGGGTGTCTGTGGATCTGTGTGTTTGACATGTCTGTTCCTGCTCTGCTGTGCAACTGCCCCTGTGCACTGTGTGCCTGTGTGTGTGTGTGTGTGTGTGTGTGTGTGTGTGTGTGTGTGTGTCCATGTAGCGTGTAACTATTCACCCCTCCCTGGTTGTGTGTTTGTGCACCTGTACCCTTCCACTCCACTTGCCGTCATGCACCCCTGGTGTGTTACCCTGTGTGTATGTGGGTTGCGCCTTGACAGTGTTGGTTGCACATGGCCCCATGACTTACCTGTGTTGTGCGAAGTGCTCCTCTGTGATGGTGTCCCGGTGCAGCTGGGCCAGCCGGATCAGTCAGGGGTCCCGTCGGCCAAGGGGGGGCTGCTCATCCCCATCATCACCGGCATCACCAGCATCCCCATCGCTGTCCCCTCCTCGACCTGTACGGCTATCCCACAGTCTTTGGCCATGTTGTGCAGGATACAACAGGCCAGGAATATCCCACAGGCCTTTGAGGGGCTGTACTGTAGGGCACCGCCGGAGGTGTCTAGGCATCGGAAGCGTGCCTTCAGCATCCCAAACACCCGCTCGATGATGTTGCGTGTGGCAGCATGTGCCTCATTGAAGTGTTGCTGCGATGGGGTCATGGGGCGCTGATAGGGTGTGAGCAGCCAGGAACGGAGTGGGTATCCACTGTCACCTGTGTGGAAATAGTGTAGGTTAGTGTCATGTTCAGGTCCATATTGTCCCTAGCCTTTGTGCCACCCCCATGGCACCTGTGGCTTGCCCACCCGTCCCCAACTTTGCCGCTCCTACATGCACACTCACCCACTAGGTGTCCTGTGGGGATGCCCCCACTCTCAAATTGATGGCACAGTGCAGACTAGTACCATATGAATGAATCATGTGCTCCGCCAGGGTGCGTGGCACAGACATTGATGATGCGCCCAGTGGCATCACACACCACCTGGCAGTTGACACTGGAGTACCCCTTCCGGTTGCGATATGCAGCCCCATCGGGGCCAGGTGGTGTGCGAATAGCCACATGGGTGCAGTCTATGCGCCCTAGCACGCCAGGCATACATGCTACCCTGTGGAACTCCTGTATGTTTGCTGTACACTCTGCCGCGGTGCTGGGGAAATGGATGTACTCCACAGCATGTGGCAGCAGTGCGCTGAGGAATTGGGTGAGGATGCATGACGTGGCTGACTGTGTTATGCCTGTGGTGTCCCCTGTTGGCCTCTGGAAGGTACCCATGGCGAGCAAGCACATGCAGGCTGTTACCTTTGTCTCCACTGACAGAGCGTGACTCCGTCGTGGGGGTGCCTGCATCACATCACTGCACAGCTCACAGAGCTGCCTCAATATTGCCCTGTTCAGGCGGTACCAGCCCACAATCTTGACATCCGTGTACAGCTCAAAGCTGATGCAGGCACGGTACTGCCTGTTGGGGGCATACTGCCGATGGGCCCTTCCACGGCCACGTCCCCCTGCAGCATGCCTTCTCACCCCCCTCACTACAGCTTCCATGTGGAAGGTGGCACTGTCCAGCTCCCTGGCTTGTGTCCCCCCCCCAGCTGTTGTTGTTCTGTTCTCCCCACTGTCCTGACTGCTACCTCCACTGCACCAGGTACACCCACTGGCCTCCGAACTCTGTGGCCCCACACGCCTTCAGCTGCCACTATTCTGTCCTGCCTACTCCCTGGCCTGCACTGGTTGCTGCTGTGGCCTGCTCTCTGTTGCTGCCTCATGAGCATTCCCTGTCTTTCTTGTGCCTCATCCTTGAGCCTTTTTATTTTGGCTCATTTCCGCCATGGCGCAACTTCCGGCTATTCCACTGTTGCGCATTGCGCAAGTCTATGAATATCGCATTGCGCTCTTTATGCATGGATCCACCCCTTCGCTGGCGATGCCTTCATTTGCATTGGCGCTGTTGCTCAGCATGTTTTCAGTGGCGCAGCTGCATCCCGCTGAATATCGCTGAATGAAGCGATTTTCTGATTCTTATGCCAGAACCCCTGTTACGCATGGCGCAACCCTTTTGAATATCCGAGCCTCTTTGTTTTTTTTTTTATATGTCCCATGGGCATTCACTGCCTTGGCCACCTCTGACCACCCCTTCACCCTTTCCTGCTAGGTCCCCGACTTGCATGTCAGGAGGTCCTTCCTGTAGATGTATGCCTCGATGAGGGCCGTGAGCTCATCCTTAGTGAAGTTTGGATTGTGTCTCTTCCTTCCCTCCTCATGCTCCAGCCTGGTGCATGTGGAAATGACAGAGCATCACAGAGATGGATGCTGTGTCAGTGCCATGTAGTGAGAGACACGCGCAGCTGTAAGGTGAAACTACTACAGAAAATGCCAAAGTGTAAACTTTTACTTCCAAGATTGTAGTACCTCCAGTCACCTGTGTGGTGGGGTGGTGCTTGTTGGCTCAATTTATAGCTCATCTCATGCAAATGAGGAGATGAGCAAACCTGTAATGAGATGGAAATGTGTGAGATGAGCTGGAATTGGGCAATGAGCTCATTACCATATCCTGGCTGAATATTACAAAGTTGGGCCTGGCACATCCCAAAGTGCGTTACGCATATATATGCACCGCAGCTCAAACCCATTGTGCATTTCTGGTGCATGCGCAATAGGGGTCTACATCACAGCTTTGCGCAGTTGCAGGAAAGATATGCCAGTGATGTTGCATCGCACAGTGCATGGTGAGTGCATACAGTGTATGGCTACAGACTTATGCCATATGGATGGCTGTGGTCATGGCATTAGCGGACCTCCCCAACATGGCATCACGCAGCCACGCATGTGTTTGTGGGGGGTGTGAACTCTGCTTCCCACATGGACTGTCACTACTGCACATGTCTGGTAATGCACTGTGGTACTCCTATTGAACATCCCTATGGCGCACAGGCATGCCGTGCGGGGCTGAGACTGTGTGATCTATCACGAAACTGGCATGGCCCAGATGCCTTGCAGTTCCTGCCAGTGTGACAGCCAGAGCATCAGGTGCAGCACAGATCTGGAGAGGGCACATGTTTCTGTAACTGTGACCACCAGGCCCCTCTCCCAGAACTGGGGGAAGGTGGAGCTGGCTAATCTGGTGGACATTGTGGTCCTTCTGGAGGGGCAGCTTTTTGGGGCAGAGTAGTTCCATGAGTCACGGGCCCAGGTGTGGGCAAGGGTGGCAGCACACCTCACCAGGCACACAGGCATCCCCTGAAAGGGAGAACAGTGCGGCCACAGATTCAGAAACCTCTGGCCGAGGGACACGGCCAGGCTGAACAGCCTGAGGAAGTTGGTTCAGATGGGAGCAGTGCCACGACTAGGTATGTATGTAATGTGACTGTGTGCACCATTCCTGGTGCTGGGAGATGACAGGTGTGTGGCTGGGGCAGGCAGTGTCCATTGTGGACCATGATATGTCACTGATGGTGTCCTAAGGATGTGTACTGGTGTGCGGTATACAGTGTGCACCACTGGCCGGTCCCTCCACGGGTCGGGTGGCCCTAAATGTCAGTGCAGAGTCATGCCATGGTGTGTGCCACCATATAGCAGTGTGGGCCATGGTGGCCTACAGTAGGGACACAGCATCTGATGTGGGCCCCGGGTGTGTGCTGTGCCTTATTGCAGGTCAGGCATCATGCCCAGCCACCCTGCATGTCTGCTGCAAGGCCTGTTGTTGTACCATGTGGCAGTGGCAACACATGTTGCCCATCCACATGTGCCATTGTCTAGGTTACAGATGCCATGAGCAAGTCACACATGATGGGGGCCTGTCAGCACACCTCAGTGTCACACATGTCACCATGCTGCACCACCAGCATATGCTCAGTGTTAGTGGTGATGTACTGGGTGGGCACCAGTGACAGTTGTGTGCTCATACAGGTCTGTTTCATGTAGTACTACCTGTTCACTGTGTACCTGCACCCACAGGGCAGCAGCATGGCACATGTCTATGTAGGAGCGTCACATCATTGACTTGCCCATGGGTGTTGGGGGAGCAGTGGGCTACTGCTTGATGCTTACCATGCCTTTCCCATTTTGTCTCTGTTGCAGGCAGGGAGAAGATAAGAGAGGTCTGGAGGGTCAACCACAGCCAGGGCATTAACACTGTTGGGTCAAGGGACAGTTACCATGGTGACGTGTGGCACACCATGCATAAGGTGCATGTACATGTTGTGTTGCATGTTGCATGGGTTCATGGGGGGTGTGCATTGCCCATTGAAGTCCATGGCATGTGGGTCATGCATGCCAATGTGGTGCCAGTCCCACACATATGTGGTGGCAGTTTTGTGCCATGTGCCAGATCCACTGTTCTTTTGGCCCGTGTGCCAGTCACTGTCCAGTGTGTCTGTACACGAATATGGTCACTCTCAAGTGCCCACACGGTGTCATCGCTGGTTCAACACTCATGGGGCATGCGGTTGTCAGGTCCACATGCTGTGTGGTGCATGGCCACATGTCCCTTGACCATATCTAGTGCATGTTCTGCCCTGGCATTGTCTGTTTCCTGTGACACATCTCATGCTGTGTGCTATGTGTTGCACTGTTGTACGGCATTTCACCTGTCAGTCATGGGTTTGGCAGTGTGGCAGTACTGTGCAATGGCCCACACATCTGCAAGCATGTGCGTCACCTTCATTGCAGGAGGGGTTCTTTGAATGACTGGGTGACTTGTGGCACTGAGGCCGTGTTTTGTTTGTCTTCCTCTGAAAGGACATCTGGATGCTACGAGACATCAGGCCAGGCTGGGAAGGCCACGTGGGTGCCTCATAGTGCAAGAACGTGCGGCCTCATCGCGAGAGATCCTGATGGCAATATTCAGGCAACAGGGGGCGATGCTACGAGCCATTAGGGCTTTGACCTATGTGGTGACCATATGTGGCCTCCCTTGCAGGAGGCATGGACAGCACCAGGTGCAGCAGTAGGCCACTGTGGCCCATTTTGACTGTTCTATATTGTAAATGGCCCTTGCTGATCTCCACACCTGCACCCCTCACTCATCCCATGTAAATAGTTCCCCTTTGCATCCCTTGTACCTTTGTTCCACTCCCCCCTCCCTTTGTGGACCTGTACATAGTTCTTTTTACATCTTGTTCTGTTGACATTGTTTTGTGTGTTTATTTTGTATTGTTGATTACTGTCCCTACTGTTGTTGTTGCCTTTTTTACTATAGCTAACTTGCATTGTTTTCAGACATCTGTGTGTGTGTGTGTGTGTGTGTGTGTGTGTGTGTGTGTGTTCCTTTCTTCACTGGTTTTCGCTGACAGCTGTGTGGCACATGTGGCCTATGACAGGATTGAATAAGGCTCTTTCCTATTTATTATGCAGAATGAGTTTAAATGCAAGGATCTGTTCCGTCCTCTCCTTTTCTGTCTCTTCTCTGTCTGGTTGCGCAACCAAAGTTTCTTGTGAGACCTAGGAATTGACCACTCCAATGGTTTCATGATTCTCTGCCTCTCGCTATCTCTCTACCTTTACTTATTGTTCTGTCTTTTCTTCCCTCTTGTATACCTGCAGTTATAAAAATATATGTGAATCTTTGTGAGAAACTGTAAGTGATACTGGGATCCCTTTCTTTAAAATGGTATATAGTTTCTTTGTTGAAATGATTGCAAAATGCTATTTGGAACTCAAGGGGTTAACCTGAGATGCAGTTTTTAAGCCTTTTGCAGAGTTGTAAACAAGAGGTCAGCTCTAGGTCACTGTTTTTTTTTTTTTGCTGCACATGCATCAAAACTGACAAAAACATTCTGTAAACTTGCAAGAACATTCTGTGAGAAGCAGGATCTTTTAACGAGTTCCCAGGCAAAGACTTATAAAAAGAGCAGCAATGCTTTTGAGAGAATGACAGACTGAGAGACTGAAACTTGGAATTAAGAGATACCCTCAAAAGAAGGACTTAGTTTTCTCTATTTGTACTGCTATTGTAGATAGTTATACTGAATAATTTTTATTTTTTATTTTGCTGTTCTTGAGAAAAATAATATGCTATTTGCGAATTTTGACACTGCTCTTGGTAAAACTTAAGAGACTCCATGGCCCACTTTGCCGCAAGGCATTCCTTTTCAATGGTGGAGTATCTTTTCTCTCTGTCATGCAATTTCCTACTTATGTATAGAATAAGATGTTCTTTCCCTTCTATATGCTGACTGAAGACTACACCTAGAAGCTGGCCCGGTGGCACTGAGGGTTAAGGCACTGGATGCCACACCTCGTACCATGCCGGTGACCCGGGTTTGGGAGCAAGCTCAGGCCACTGGGGGGTGGTAGGGGAGGGCAGGAACGAGCATCCATAGGATGGCTCTCCTGTTCTGGGAGGGTGGGACAGATCCTGGGCTATGGTGACTCCTGGTGGTGACTGGGGGCACAGCAGCTTGTGGGTCTCACAGCCAGGGGATTGACTGTGGCGGAGATCCTGTGGGCATGGTTGGGAGTGAGCATGCCTGCACTGGATGCATTGCATGTCCAAGTCAATGGTGGGTGGGAAGAGCAAGAGAAAGCCCTGGGGCATTGGTAGGTGAAAGTGAGTTGAGTGATGGACCACCATGCCCAGCACCGGATCCATCAGCCTACCTCCGGATGCTCCCAGTGCAGATCCTGACCTCCCACTAGATTTCAGAAAGGTCATCGGGAGGAGTTGGCAGTCCCTCCCAAGGGGGCTTAGATCCAGGGGTCAGCAGATTGGGACAAGCAAAGCAGAGTACCCTCTCCATCTGGCAAGGTAAGGCTGGGGATTTCAGGCAGGCAGGATCAGGTCAGTCGAGTGTTCCACTGGAGAGAATCCAAGGCTCCAGTGTAAGGAGCATAAAGAGAGTCTACAAAAAAAAAGACTGCACCTAGGCCTATCTCTGATGCATCTGTCTGTAACAAAAACTGTTTCTCAAAGTCTGGGCTTCTTAAAATAGGGGCTGAACATAATGTAGCCTTAATGGCTCGAAAAGTTTCATCACACTCAGGGGTCCATTTAACATTATTCAGTAACCGTTTTTTTGTGAATTCAGTGAGGGGAGTAGATAACTTGGCAAAGCTGGGAACAAATGTCCAATAACAACCAGCCAGTCCTAAAAATGACCTGACATGTTTCTTGGTTTTGGGGACAGGGCTGTTAGGTACATTTCCCCAAAACAGCTCAAATATCTGGTTTCCTGCATGCCCAATGCACACTTGGTAGGATTAATTGTCAGACATTCCATTTTGATCAATTGGATAACTGCTCATAGTGTTCCAGGTGGCTTTTCCAGTCTGGACTGTACACCACAACATCATCCAGGTACGCAGCACAATAACCAGTGTGAGGAGATAAAATTACATCCATGTACCACTGGAATGTAGCGGGTGCACCATATAAACCACATGGTATGGTGGTGAACTGATAGAATTCTACAGGAGTGGCAAATGTAGTTTTGTCTCTGGATTCCTTAGCTAAAGATATTTGCCAGTAACCCTTGGTGAGATTGAGGGTTCTGATATACTTTGCACTCCCCAGTCTGTCCACCAAATTATCTATTCTGGGCATAGGATAACTGTCAAATTCTGACATTTGATTAAGTTTCCTAAAATCAAGGCAAATTTTTACACCCCCTTCTTTTTTGTTTACAATCTCCATTGGTGATCAAGAACCTCTCAACTCTTCTATGATACCCAGTTTTTTCATTTTTTATATTTCCCTTAACCACGTCTGCTCTTAACCGCCCTGGTAATCTGTATGTCTTTTGTCTAATAGGGTGAGCATTCCTTGTCACTATTACATGCTTGACCCCTTTTGCTCGGCCTGGTACTGTGGTAAAAGTACTGTTAAATGTCTCTAGCAAGTTACAAATTTATGTGGTTTGTTTGGAGGTTAGGAAAACACTCGCCTTTACAGCATCAGCAGTCACAGTTTGCTCCAGTCTATCATAAGCTACATCAATATCTTCTTTATCAGTTTCTGGTAAAACCAGCAAAATAGCTTTTGTTGTTTTTTTTCAACCCATTTCTTGGGTAGCTTAGCATGGTATATCTTAGTAGGATTATTCGTATTAGGAGTCTCAGTCTCATAGTTAACTGTGCCAGTACGCCTAAGAACCTTATAAGGCCCTTGCCACTTCATTAACACTTTATTTTCTGTAGTGAGTAAAAGTAGCAAGACCTTTTCACCTGGCTCAAAAACTTTTTCTTTTACCCCATAGTCATAATACACCTTCGGCTGGTTTTGGGCCTCTTCCTGATTACTATGGGTGAATTCAACTTATTTTGCCAGTTTCTTTCTTAGGACACACATATAAGATGTAATAGATTGTTTCTGAAGAGGGTTACCCTATCTTCCCATGTTTCTTTTACTGAATCTAGTGGCCCTCTAGGTTGTCTACCATACAGCATTTTGAATGGTGAAAAACTTGTTGATGCCTGTGGCACTTTTCTGTAAGCAAAAAGCAGGTAAGGCAAGTATTGGTCCCAATCTTTCCCTTCCACTTTTACAAACCTTTTTGACATGTGTTTTAGGGTTTGAGTAAAATGTTCAACAAGACGGTCTGTCTGAGGGTGATAAGGAGAGGTTCTTATGGCAGTGATACCTAGTAGTTGGTACAGCTCCTTCAGTAATGCAGCACCAGAATTACTACCCTGACCAGTAATAATCTCATTAGGTATGTCCTACCTGCTGAAAATGTTGGCAAGCTCTACTGCCACTTTTGGGGCTGTGACAGTATGCATTGGAACTGCCTCTGGGTATCGAGTATCGAGTATCATAGTCACATACTACCAGGATAAATCTATTACCCATTTTACTTTTGTCTAAAGGACCAACCACATTCATTGCAATTCTCTCAAAAGACACATCTATCAAGGGTAGGGGCACCGGGGCACCTTGTCCTTTTTCAGTCACTGGGGCTCATTTCTGACACTCAGCACAAGAACTGCAATAGGTAGCTACTAGCAACATTTTCGTGAATTCCAGGCTGGTAAAATCTGTACAGCAATCTGGTAAGGGTGCGATCCCTTCCTGAGTGACCAGCTATAGGACTATCATGTGCTATCTGTAACAACTCAGATCTATTCTTTTGTGGTATAACCAATTGTTTTATCTGGTCCTGCGTCGAGGTTTAACCCAAACTCTGTACAGTAGCCCATTACATTTTTTAAACATACTGTAGGTTCACCCTGTTTTTGTTTCACCCCCAGCTACTTCAAATAACCCTGGACAGAAACATCGTAAGCTTGTTCAAAAGGAAATCACACTCTGTGATCAGTTTAGTTTCAGCATTTTCATATGTTAACCCCTTATGTCCATCAGTGTTTTGTTGCCACTGTTTCTTCAGGGGTCATCTTTCTTTCCTGGACTTCCAGATCCTGGAGCAGTGCTCAAACAAGTCTGAATCAAAAGCAGAGAAAGGAAAAGAGTCCCCATCATCTGAGATTTTCTTTGCCTGAACTCTTGTCACCACAGCTACTGAAACATCAGGATTAACTCCCTCTTTGATTAACTCAGTAAATCCTGGGAAGTCATTTCCAATAATCACAGGTACAAATAACCTAGGTACTACCCCCACTTTCATTTGATGTGACACCCTCTTACTAGTCAGAGTCACTTGGCTGGTTGGATAGTATCGAGTGTTCCTGTGGATGCAGATGACACCAGTACCTAGTCCTTTTGGACATTGTTTTCCCAGCACTTCAATATACACTAGGGTTTGTCTGCTTTCTGAATCTTTAAGTCCCTTCACAGTCTTATTTCCCACAGGTGGGTGCCTGCCATTGCCTTGCCCTACACACCCTGTCCCCAGGGTGTGGCCCCCACTGTGTCTGGCACAGTTCTCCCTACCCTGGCTGCATGGTGTTCTTGTCAGTGCTCCTCATGTCACTTTCACTGGTTCCCTGTGCTGGCCCACTGCTCTTCTCTGCTGTTGTCATGGGCCTTGAGGTTGTCTGCTGCACTGTCGGTGGCCATGTCTCACTGTCACTGTATGCCTCCTGTGTGGGCTACAGCCCCAGGCCTTTGTGATGCTGTGCTGGTGGCACAATGTGCCACAGCTCTGCCTGGCACATCTTCACAGTTGTCACTCTGCTCGGGCGTTTGGCCCTTTCCATTGGCATGGCCATTGCTATGGCACCCTATCCATGACCATGTGTATCTACAGTGCCTGGTGTGCATGGCTTTCCCCATGGCTGGTGTAATTTGTGTGGTGCTTTGTACTGTGCACTCAGGGGCCCTGCTGCTGTCTATGTTGGCCACTGTGCTGTGCTACTGTCCTCTCCTGTCCTCTGGGGTGCTGTTCTGTTACACCAGCACCCATCCGACTTGTGCCATTGCATTGGGCTGCTTGTCCTGTTTGTGCTTCCCAGTCCCAGCCTATCATGCGCGGTTTCCCATATTCGGAGGTGCCCTGTTGTACCACACATATCCAGTTGCACAATCAGGCATCTTCAGTACATTCAGTCAGACATGAGTGATTGCATTTTCTGGCGCATCGTCTGAATATTGCATTATTTTGGGATGGTGCATCTCAGATGTGTGGCACAGGCACGTGTGCATTTCAACCAGCCACTTTTGAATATGGGGCCCTCAGTGGTGAAAAGATACACAGATTCACAATAGAAAACACTACCAGCAAAAGGGCTGAACCACAGACAAGGTCCCAATGGTTACCCTGATGGTTTGCTTGATCAGGAGCTTTCTCAGAGGGCAGAAACTTGCAGTAGTACTCAGAATATAAAGGATCAACAAGAGACCACATGGTAACATACAGACATAGAATTTACACAAAAGGACTGCTTGGCTCACCCAGTCTGCCCATATGTTCCTGACCTAATTCATCTTCCCAGACTCAAACTGCTCTCCTGTGACCCTCCCTGCTCCCTGCCTGTTTTGTAATATACCTCTGTGTTTAGCTGATTCATACTTAGAGCCTCCAGTGTTTGTCTCCACCACTTCCACTGGTTGTCTGTTCCAGGCATCTACCAACCTTTCGGTGAAGAAGTATTTCAACTTCCCACCCTCCGACTTCATTGCATGTGCCTGATTCTTCTGCTGTTACTTATTTGAAAGAGGCTCCACTCTTGCACCCTGTTCACTCCTGTGAGGGACTTGTAGGTTCCCATCTTGTCACATCTCATGCTCCTCTCTTTAGATTTCACAGTGTTGAGATCCCTTCAGTCTCTCTCTCTTGCAAGGCATCTCATGCAACCGCTAGACCACTTTAGCTGCCTCCACCCTGTCAAAAGCATCATTCACATGGCCAGTTCTGGGCCATTGTTGGTAGTGCACAGCAGCAAAATCATTGCCACTGTGCACGTCTGAACACCACCTTTTTGCCATTTTCTGGTAGCATTTCGTTGTGACCATGATCCCTCTTTTCTTGGGGATACATAGTGGTGTGGGTGTTTTGTGTCATTTTGCACAGCCATCTGAACACTTGGTACCATTCACAATGATGCAAACTGATTAGCCAGGCTGCAGTTTCTGGAAGACTGTGGCAATGCAGGAAGCACGCCAACAACAGTGCACAGCCTTATCGTGTGCATGCTGGTTGGCAGCAGTGCAGAAATAGCCATGGGTCTGATGGGGATGGCAGGAATCTAGATACCTGCCGTATGAATGAGGCACATGTCATTTCTGAGGTGCAACATCCAAAACTAGTACTCCAGGTGGGGTTTACTAGCAAGAGATACAGTGACATCACCTCTCTTCTCTCGTAGGAGATACCCATTCCTATGCATCCCAGCATCCCACTCACTCTACCCACTGTTTTGTCACACTGCCCTGCCACTCTAAGGTTGTCAGATATGATAACCCCAAGGTCCCTTTCCTGTATAGTGACAGTCAACATCTCCTCCTCCTCCCATCGTAAACTTGTAAGTCTTCCTGATAAAAACAGGGAGATTCTTTGCAGAAAGCATAAGGAAAGGGGGATATTTTCTTTTGAAATGAAAAAATCCTTATCTTTCCAGATATGCATGGCTGCCTAGGCAAAATAAATCACTTTCTTACCTGTAGTGTGAGCATTAGAGATTTGGAAATAATTTTCAGTCTTCCAAGGATACATCGATATGAAAGAGTGACAACAGGAAGATTCTGAACAAGACAAGATTTCTGATCAGGCAGCTATTAAAACTGGATCTGCTGAACTGTTAGAAATGCCACCCTCAAAGAAGACCAAAGAAAACTTTATTATGCTGAATGAAAACTTCCTATTTTGTGTAATTAAATTTGTGTCAACTAGACACTGACAAAATTTATTCTTATTTTTTTTTCTTGAAGTGAAATTAACTTTTATACAATGGTGTGTGAAAATTCTTTAACCTCATTGGTCAAAACATGTCACATGGCTGTGGGTAAATAATTAATTCCTCAATGTTCCAGTTCACTGCTTGAAAAAACAAACTCAAAAAAGGGTAATGTTTTTACTTAGCTTGTGACTAATGCATATACATTTGTTATGCTTTAATCCTAAAATAAATTTCTTAAGCTTATTATACTTTAATCCTAAGTATCCCCTTTATAAATTGAATCTCTTCCTTTTTTGAGAATTCAGCGTTTCCTTTGTATATACATATTTTACAGCAGAATTAAGCTTTGCCTTAAAAAATGTGTCATTTTTATTTTCTTTGTATGCACTAAAGTACTTTGGCTTATTTGCAGTGATTATTCTGATGATAAAGAAACAGTAGTTATTTGACACCAGGCAAGTCCTGAGCTCCAGGAATTGAAGTCAAACCAGGATCCTTCTGTTTTGTACTGAAACAGGCAGTAGAACTTAAAGGGAATGGTATTGCTCTCAGTTTTTGAACTGAGGCTGGGGCAACCCTTGTTTACTGAAAAGTCAGAATCTTGTACACCTGAAGCCACTCATCCTTCTGGATGCTTCTGAGGAAAAGGAAGACCTGTTAAGGCCTGTATCATCATTTCCTCGGGTATCTCTTAGGGACCAGGAACTGAGTGGCTGGCTTAAAATTCTGCTTCCAACTACCATTCAGCATTGGCAACTGGTGATAACTGGGAACTGGAATGGTTCCTGCACTGGAGCATATCTTTAGGACCAGAGGGGCAGTATTTTTCAACCAACCTGGAATCTGAAGGACCTGTCTGGGTTTATCCGATAGATCAGTGTAACCAGTTTTTATATTTGGGGCAATCCAAGTGGTCTGGGCCCAGACACTCAAGACAGTCTTCATGTCCATCACCAGAGAGCAGATGGCATAGACTTCTGCACTAAATGCATTTCACGTTCACCAACAGAATGACCATTACTTGAGTTGAAAGGAGACAAAATCCTTTGTAAAAAGTGAGAAATACATTTAAAGGTAGTAGGAAGTGGTGCCTGAACCAAAGTGGACATAGAAACAGAAAGATAGAGGTTTTTGGCAGATAAGTCATTTGGAGTGCTACTCTACTGTGCCTGTTAGGATTTTGTGTTGCAGCTAGTATTGTAATAATGGTAACTTCACTGTTCTTTGTCAGTGTCTGCTTTAGAATATGTTTTAATAGAAGCCTTATATGTGTTATTTCCTACTAGGAGTGGATGTACTTGCTCTGGCAAAATGATCATTTTAATGTAAAGTAGAACATAGATGAGACTAAATGTAGGTCAAAACAGCCTGACAGAGAAATAAATGTGCTGGCTAAATTAGAAACTACTAGTAAGGTTTTAAAACAGCATTACCTCTCCCATCACCATTTACAAGGAGATGGAATAATTGTTTTAAAATGCCAGTCTTAGAAATCTCAGCAGTTGAATGACAGGTGTGAATGATCTCAACCTTTCACCACATCAGACACTTATTCAGTGTGGAAACCTCTCAAGAGTGGTATGACACAGCATCCAGCAACCCTGGAAATAAGGACCACAACAAAAAGGCACCCAAATAAAATATTGTCAGCTTTGTTACAAAACCTGAAACACATATAGTTTTTAAAGCAATGTTTACTGACTGGTGCTGTTTGTTTTACTTGTGAAAACCATTGCACATGATCTTTACAACTTTGGAGAAACAGGTCCTATAAGCTTGCTGATAGGGAGTACTAGACTGTGAGTCCCCTAGATGACATCATCAGCAGCTCTTCACTGAAACAGACTTTTTTTAAACAGGTAGTGAAATCAGGGTTACAAAATAGCTCATAACTTTAAAATGAAGTAACATAGAGATCTAGTTTTTGGTATGAGATTTACTGGGGCTATGCTTATTCTAATTCTGCAATGTAGCACGTTTAGCCAGATGGTGTCAGTTGCTCTTTAAAGACCTTTATAGCACAGTCCATAAAAGAGAATGAAGGTTCTATACCCAAGCAGGATGTTCTTTGGGGAGCCCTTAAGGCACAGTGGTGAGGAGCGTTGATCTGATTAGCCTCCACTCGGAAAAAGAAATTAACTACCCAAGTCAATGAGTTGCTATGGGATATTAGAGATTTATAGAGAACTCTTTTATCCCACTTCCCTGATGAGGTGCATCTTAAGATGACACATTTTCATATGCCCAATATTTGGCTCACCTCTTAGAAAAAGTGGAAAGAGCCTCCAACAGGGTGAAAGCCACTGCTGTTGGTCAAGGCGACAAGGCAGGCAAACTATTGACTCTGCATATGAAACAGCAGAGTGCTTCCCATTGAGTCTCAACCTTGGTTGACCCACAAACCCAAATGTCAAGGTGTGAGGCAAAGCGTATATAATATTTTTCATTTTTATTACCATTTATACTGGAATGATGGCCCGGATCCTATATTACCATCAGCTCTAGATGACTTCTTAACTGATGCTGCATTCCCTGTACTCTCCAAAGCCCAGCAGGACCTTATTATTGGCCATATGATGGATCTGGAAACAGCCTGGGCTATAGCTTCACTTTCTCCTGACAAGGCTCCCAGTCCTGTTGGTTTTTGTCACATGTTCTATAAAATATTTAAAGAGGAACTAATCCAATAACTCACCCGGTTGTACAATTATTTATATGATTCTGACATACAAGAAGTTTCCCTTTCTGAAGCGAGAATAGTTTTGCTTCCTAAACCAGATAAGGGTCCTGCCCACCTATAGAATTACCATCCCACCTCTTTATTAAATGTTGTCATTAAAATACTTGCAAAAATACTGACCTCTAGACTGTGCCAGGTCTGGTCTGACCTTATAGGGTTGGAGCAGGCCGGTTTTGTTGTGGGTCGGCATTCAAGCAACCATTTTAGGAAGCTCTTACGTCTTTTCTCTGCATCCAGGGAGACAGAGAACAATGCTGTGCTGGACTCCCTGGATGCAGAGAAAGCATTTGATCGGGTTGCTTGGACATATCTATTCACAGTCTTCCCCAAATATGGTATTCCCAAAGAATTTATCCAGTGTATACAAATTTTATATTTCAAACCCTCAGCCTGAGTCCTTTGTAATAACTAACTCTCTGATTTATTTTTCTCACTAGGTGGACCAGGCAGGGCTCTCTTTTATCCCCTTTTTTATTTAATATATGTATTGAGCCTCTAACCAGAAAAATAAAGAACTTCTCTTCTATCAAGGGTATCGTATCTGGCAGTGTGGAATGCAAATTATCCACATTTGCAGATGGTATCTTACTGCATATATCTGACTGGCAGACCTCACTGCCTGCATTTCTGCAAACGTGTTCTCAGTTTAGTAGCCTTCCTGGTTACAGATTGAACCAACATAAAACAATTGTTTACCCTTAATCTTCGCATTGTAATAAACATGATGTTTTAGATTTGGGTCTTCAGTGGGAATCCAAGGCCCTAACATATTTAGGTATTAAAGTTGCTCAGGATTGAAGCTCCTTGACCTTCCTCAACTTTTTTTGTGGACTCTCTTTATGCCCCCTTACTCACCGGTGCCTGTGCCTATCTCCGGTGTGGACACTTGGGAACCACCCTTCTTCTGCACACCTAAAGTCAATGATTGGCTTCCTGGCCCACTTCCACTTTCGCTCCTCCAGCCTCTCGACCCCCGGCTCTGAGTTCCCCAGGGCAGGACCACCGACTCCTACTGGTACTCTATCTAGACTCTAGATGAGCAACCAGGGAGCAGAGGGAGAACCAGGAGCCAATCGGGAGAACTGGTACTGTGTGTGAAGGTTGTCCCACTGAACCCACCATTACCTGCAAAGCAACCAGGGCTACTCCATTTTCTGTCCCCCCCATTGGTCCAGCAGTACAATGTGCTTCAGCGCATTGCGTGTGCACTCCCGTGCACGCCCACAGGTGCACAGCTGCAGACAATCCTCGCACTGGAATCCCAACTGTTGCAACACCTCCTAGTCTCCACTGGGGGTCACCAGACAGTGGGATGTACTACTCTCCTCCCTCCCTCCCAGGAAAGGAGAGCAGACCTCCAGTTGCTCAATCCTTTCCTCCCCTGCCAACCCCCGATGACCCGAGTCCACTCCTGAACCCGGGTCACCAACGTGGCACAAGGTGTGGTGTCCAGTGCCTCAACTCTCAGTGCCACAAGACTGGCAACCTCCCTCAACCTTTTTTGCCTATTTTTTTCCCTCCGGTCACAGTCTGTGGAGCCTCTCTCATTTTCCTTACCACTGAGGTCAAACTAAGAGGTCTGTAGTTTCCTGCCTCTGCTTTGCTCCTACGTTTGTGAAGGGAAATCCTATCCACCCTCCTCCAGTCCTCAGGTACCACACCATCCTCCCATGATTTGTTAAAAAGGGTAGTCAGTGGTGTCACTAGATCTCCTCTTAGTTCTTTTAGAATTCTGGGATGAATCCCGTCCCCACTGCTTTGTCCACCTTTAGTTTTAGGGGTTCTTTCAGGACCCTTTCTTATCTACGTGGACTGGTGTCAACCCCCTTCCCTCCTGCCCAGAGTGCTTCTATTGTTTGGTTTAGATACCTCCCCCTCTTCTTCTTTTGTGAATACTGAGCAAAAGTATTTGTTCAGTATCTCTGCCTTTCCACTGTCACCCTCTGCCCACCTCCACTCTCCTTTATTAAGCCTCAGTATCCCTCCCTTGGTCTTCCTTCACTTCCTGATGTACCTATAAAAGGTTTTATCCCCCTTCTTAACTGAGTTGGCTATCTTTTCCTCGGTTTGGGCCTTCGCTATTCTGACTGCCTTCTCCATTTCCTTCTACTTTAACTGATACAGTTCTCTGCCCTGCTCCTTCTGTGATTCTTTATACTTCCTGAATGGTATCTTTTTCTCCCTAACCTTCTCCGCCACCTCTTTTGAGAACCATAGTGTTTTTTTACTTTGTTTTGTTTTCTTTATTCACTTCACACAAAGGTGTGTTGCCTCCATGATGGCAGTTTTGATTTTTCCCCTTTTTTCCTCTCACCCCTCCTTCCAAAGTCAACACTTCCAAGTCCAGTACCCTCGCTTTTTTACAGCTTGACTCCACGGTTGTGTTTCTCATGAACCACACTGTGCAGTGGTTGCTTGTTCCCAGATAGATACCCACTTCTAAATCTGTGATCGTCTCTCCATTTGAGAGTACCATGTCCAAGATTGCTTCCTCCTGGGTGGGATCCAACACTAGTTGTCTGAGGCATGCCCCCTGTAGGCACCGAGAATGACCCTCCTCTTGGATGTGGCTGCAGTAAATGAGTTCCAGTTAACATCTGGCATATTCAGGTCCCCCATCAACATTATCTCCCCTTTTTCTGCCATTCTGAGGATGCCTTCTATCATTTCCTTGTCCAGTTCCTCCCCCTGAGATAGGGGTCAGTATACAACCCCTGTGCAGATTGTGGTGCCACTCCCTGTCTCCAAGGTGACCCACAGTGCCTCCTCTCCTCTCTATTTACCCTTTAGTTCCATTGCTTTGATCCCTTCTCTCATGTAGAGAATTCCTCCTCCTCCTCTTTTACCATCCATGTCCCTCCTGTAGATTGTGTGCCCTGGTATGGTGACATCCCAGTCATGGTTTTCCATGTACCACATTTCTGTGACTGCCACGCTATCCTGGTGTCCCTCTTCCATCAGGGCTACTAGTTCAGGAAACTTGTTACCCAGACTACGGGCATTGGTACTCATTGCCCTCCATTTTATGATAGCCTTACCCTTTTTTGCGCCTTCTTTGCCCTTACTGCCTTTGCCTTTTTCTCCATTTACCTCTGTCCTGCCCGCAGTTGACCTCTGTACCTTAGTGTTTACCTCTCTAACTACCTTGCCTTTTTTAGTATGGTTTCTTGGGTGTAAGATTATTTGACCAACCAGACTCATTATGTGAGGGCGGGTTCTGTCTCTTTGAATTCCTGTAAAATGCCTAGGGATATACCACAGGGGTCTGTCTTGGGTTCGCTGATGTTTACTCTGTTAATTGCTTCCTTCAGTTTTCAAATGTTGTGATTTTTTTGCTTTATGCTGATGATCTTATAATGTTTTCTACTGAGAATGATTTGTCTTCTGTATGTATTAACCTGACAATTCCCACAAGTTAGAGTATTTCTTTGTAGTCTACTTTGCTCCAGTCCTGGGGACCCTTTATACAGTGCTTGCCCCTGAGATTTGGCACAAGCTGTCGTAAATGAGGTAAACTGTCACAATTGCATCTGAGCTATAAAAATCAATGCAGTTGCAGCAAAAGTGTCTGGCATACTGACAGAGCCAAAGTGTGGTGGCAAAGGGCTTGATGCACCCTCTGGTCCATGGAGTTGGATTTCCTCTCAATATGCACCTGGTTTTCTAGAAACACTTTTGATTCTTAATTCAAAAAATACAAAAGAAAAAATTACTTATCATAGTAATCTAGTTTTTTTCAAGGGAATCTTTACTGTATTCTGACATATGCAGTTAGCCTTCACCATTCAACTGCCCTGGACTGGAAAGAGTTGAAGAACCTATGCAAATAGTAGAACGCTGATAGGCTTGAGCTTGGTTTTCAAATTACTGTCCCTGGTGTATTCTACATAACTGTCAGATTCTTACGAAACATGTACAAAAAATATACTATCTATGCTATCCTAAGGAACTAAATACTGCTAAGGGATATGAGCCTCCCTTTGACTAGGACACCTGAAAAAACTCAAGTCACAGATGCCCAAATAAAAACTACCAACGTAAACAAGTTTCAACAACAAAACATGAACAGCTGGAGTGCAGTGCGCACCAGGTTCTAGTAGGGGAGGTAGGGTGGGAGCTCAGAATACAGTAAAGAACCCCCTGGAAGAAACAAGATTACTATGGTAAGTATTTTTTTTCTTCAAGCCCTAGGAAATCTTTACTGTATTCTGACATACTGTATGCAGACTACCAAGCAATACCTTTGGAAGTGGGCCAAGAACCTATTTAGGAAACAGGCTTTGCAGTACTGCTGTGCCAAACCTGGCATCACTTCTAGCCTGGGCAATCTGAACCTGAGATACTTCCTGTGAGATTGTCTGATAGGAATGTGGAAATAGGTGTCCTTGAGATTCAAGGATGCCAGCCAGTCTCCCTGCCTGAGGGTGGGGAGAATCATTGCCAGGGTGACCATCTTGAACGTTTGCTTGGTCGGATATCTGTTTAGGGCTCTGAGGTCCAGTATGGGTCACCACTCCCTATTCTTTTTTAGGGGTAGGAAATACCTTGCGTAAAACCCCTTTCCCCTCTGTGAGGTTGGGACAGGTTCCACTGCCTTTGCTAATAGAAGGCTTGCTATCTCGGGATCCAGCAAGGCCTTTTCTACTGGGGTTGTAGGTTTGAGCAGCCTTGCCCTCAATTTTGGGATGCCCTTGAAACTGAGAGCAAGACACTGGCTCACTACTTCCAGGCCCACTTGTCTGTGGTAATGGCTTGCTATTCCTGGAAATAGTGAGCCAGTCTGCCACCTACTGGTACTGGAGAGGTGACCCTGATGGGCACTTCAGGGGTTCTGCTTTGTCTGTGTCCTAGGCTGGGGGCTGGGGGCTGTTATACTTGGTTCCCTCACCCATATTGGCAACCCACTGTGCACCGTTGACAATATCTATTATGCTATACGCATAATAAGTACTAACATTTAGGGCATTGGCACTTACTGTATAAGAATAAGTTACCAAGGACATAATTGTGATTACTACCAATATTATTATTACTATGCTTATTATGGCAATGCATAAGTAATGTGCCGAGACTACATCTCTGTGTTCTTTGTTATAGTCTTCTGAGAAGTCATTATATAGCCTACACTGCCTCATGCAGATTTATGTAACATCGCACTTATTTTCTGTATTTTGTATGAGTTCTTTGTTCTTATTTTAGCTGAATTTACACTTTTTGTGTATCTCTAGATACATTGTGGAGCCACCTAACTTTTGGCCAATAGGGACTGTTTTATGTATCTAACTAATGTACGTAGTAATAGTTGCTATGGTAATTATCATAGTATATAACCTGCTGTAGTATGTATTCTCTTTGAGATGTCTTCATACCCTGGGGTATTGGGAAACTCTGGCTCCCAGTGTCTATTTGGTAAGACCTGTTTTAGGGCATACGTCTACTTTTTGTGTAATTGCTGCATATGCTGCTTGTCTGTTTCTTCTTCTGGTTTATTACCACCAAGAACCTGAGAAGGGCTTAGACCCCTGACAGGTCAGAGCACCTGTTGGCCCTTCTACCTCTGCCTTTAAAGTAGCCACACTGCTATTGGTAGTCTGGGAGAGCCTGAACCTGATAAAAAGGCCTGGTATATGCTCTCCCTCTACCTCCCCAAATTTGGTGCCTCTGGGAGGTAGATGACTTCTCTTTAGCAGAGGCACTCTTATAAGCTGACTTGTACTCATCCATCTTTTTCACGTAAGCTTCTGTTTGTTCACCAAACAGAGAATTCTGCTCACAAGGGAAATCTAATGTTTTAGTCTGACTATCTTGGTAGAGGTTAATGGCCCTGAGCCAAGCGAACCTTCTCAAGAACACTGAAGTTGCCATAAGCCTGGCAGCAGTGTTGTTGGCATCCACTGCGTCTGCCATGTGGAATTGATACTTGGAAGCCTCAATGCTAGAGCAAGCAGTATCCTCTAGATCAGCCGCTAGTGCAAGAGGAGCTTTGCTGGCCAGCTCCATGACTGAGTTCCAGAGACTTTTTTGGTATCTGGATACATAAGCCATATAAGTGGCCTGTCTGATGGCCAAAGAGCCTCCGAAAGTAGCCGTTCTTTGCCATAAATTCAATTTTCTGAGCATCCTTGTCAGGGGGATGGGACAACAATGGGACACTGGCTCTGTCACAGGCTGCTTCCTGTACCACCCCCTCATGGAAAGGATGACTGAAGAGAAATTCAGCCCCACTCCTAGCTGGGGGTACAGGAGTAGGGTTTTATTAAGATTTTCAGGACTTGCTTCTTCAGCAACCTGTGGATGGGGAGCAGTAAAAGTATAGTTGCTGCCAAATCCAACATCTCCATACAATCTGGCTCCTCCTTCTCCTCCTCCTTCTCAGTGGTCTCCTGGGTGGGGAGGTCTAAAGTCTCTGCCACTTGTTTCATAAAAGAAAGGTGGAAAGGGAAGTCCGTAGGAGGCCGAGTGGGGGACTCAAACTGCCGCTGTTCTGGCAAGACCTCATGCTAAATTATATTCTCAAGGTCATCATTTTCCTCCTCTTCCTCCTCCTCATAATAGCGTTCAGGTTTGGCTGAACTGGGAACCAAGGAAGCAACTGCTGGTAGAAATGGTGGTTGAACCAGAGTTTGAGCTGGTGGTTGCTGAGGTGCTTGCTAAGGAACCACTAGTGATATTATGCAGCAACTGTATACTCTTAATAGCATTTGCTATTTCTTCAGTGGTTGGAACCGCCATCACCTTCGGTTGTGGTTCCTTTCCTGTATGTTTCTCCTTTTTATTTTTCTTGGCAGGGGCCAGTTCTGTGATTCTCTTAGGCTTCAAGGAGGTTTTGCCCTTGTCACAGGGCTTTCTGTCTCTGATCCCTTGGGTTTTTCCTTGCTAGAGGAAGGAATCAGTTGTTTAGGAACTGGGTCAGCAGCTTTTTCAGACATTTTTTCTTTCAGTCTGTTGAGGTGCCTATCAAGCATAGACTGAGGAAAAACTTTACAAATGTCACAGTCTGCGTTCAGGTGGTCAAACCCTAGGCAGACAACACAGGTTGTGTGGAGATCAGCCTTAGTCATCAGTTCACCACATACAATACAGTGCTGAAAACCAGTAGGGACATTTTTCTTTTGGGTTTCTGTGACATAACCTCTTACCAAGGAACACCAGTTCTGTTCCAACTAAGAAATAATAAAAAATACTAGGAAAATATTTTTTTTTTTGTCAGTTCCGAAACCGTGGAAAAACAGAACACCCCGGTTCACGACACAGCACAGTTAAGCAGGACCGGTGACTATACTTACTAATAATTATTAACCAAAAAATTAAACTTTTACCTCAAAATAAGTAGAAAACAATATTGGTTCCTCACTGATTTAGCGAACTGAGGAGAAACCACGAACTTACCCCACTGAAGCCAAGTCTAGACTAAACTACCTATATTTTACCATGGACAATGCTTTGAAACAGAAAAAAATGAAATGGTAACTTGAAAAACTGAGAAATAAAATAAAATCTTCAAGCTGAAGGAGCAATCTCCAAGGCATCTAACTTTGGCAGGTAGAGTAAAGAATCTGATGGTTACACAGAATGCACCAGGGACAGTAGTTTTAAAACCAAACTCGAGCCTATCAACATTCTACTATTTGCATAGATTTTTTAAACCTTTCCTTTCCAGAGCAGTTGAATGGTGAGGGCTAACTGCATATGTCAGAATACAGTAAAGATTTCCAGGGGCTTGAATCTGTTTCTCGGTACATGTGCAAAGCTTAGTGGAGATCACCTCTTAGGTTACAGGATAACTGTCACAATTTAATTGAGCATGCATTTCAATTTAAGTATCTGGGCATTCTTTTTGAGCCAGTGTTGTCCTTTCCAGAGCATGTAAAATTGGATTGCCTGAATATTAATCAAGAAACTGAAGAACTGTTTCTCTTTTGACACTTGGAAATCCATTGCTGTTGGTTCTTTTCTACAACATTTTGATTCTTTTCTGAGGGGAACTTGGTTGGTTATCTCTGTCTTTATGTACTGAATATTTGTTTAGTTGTCTAGTTTTTTAAAAAAAAAAATTTTTCTGTCCCAACTGCCTTTTCAGATTTGTTTTTTAAAAGGAGTATGTTGTCTAGCTTAAGATCAGCAAAATGGGTTGTACTTGCTTAACATCATACAGATCCAAGGTCAGCTCCTGTGTTTTTTCTATACCTGGCCCCTGTTATTGGAATGGTTTATCTGATTTATTACAGTACCCTTGCTCATTCCAAGTTTTTAAAAACATTTTTTTTGCAATATTTGCATAATCAGTGTATTTTGTGATTGCAATTAATTGTACTTTTGTAATTGTGATGTATTTATATTCTGTTTGTCTGTTTCTGTATAATTGTATTACATTGCCATGCTCAGGTCAAGCCTGTAAAATAACCCTCAGCCCAGTGCTCTTACCTGGTTAACAAAAATAGATAAATAAATAAATCCATATCCTTCCAGATTGGCCCCATTCCCCAGTAAAGTCAAATACCTCATTCCTGCACCATTCCTTCAACCAGCTGTTGAAGTTCTTTGTGCAGAGAACCCTGTCCCCCTCTCAGCTGTAGACAGGTAGCACCTTGACGAATACCACCATTCATGCTTCCTGCCTTTGGCCCCTCCCTAGTTCCCTGAACTCTCCCTGTACTACTCTAGCCCCATTCCTTGCCAAGGCATTAGTCCCCAGGTGGACGATGACATCCAGCTCTCCACCATGCCCTGCAACCTTAACAATCCTTAGGATTTGCTGTCCATTCCTCTGAGCCAAGACATCAAGTAGGCACCTAACCTCCCTATCTGCACCCCCTCCCACTCCCAAATCTACTCCCTCACAACTAAGTCCCCCATCAGAAGCTGCTTTCTCCTCTGCTGTGGTCCTCTACCTTCCAACTTGGGGCCTCCCTTTTGGAGGACTGCCACATCCTCTCTTGCCAGTACCTTAGGTGCCTCCTCTTGGCAGTTCCATCCCACTTGGATAGTAAAAGAATTCTGCAGTAGCTCAAGCTGAGGAATGTGCACCCTGGCCTGCCACACCCACTCCCCCAGAGCTCACCAAGGTCTGGCTGGCCATCTTTGCATAGACAACCTCTGAGGCAAAGGTGACAGGCTTGGTGGCCCCTGAGTGGGGCAATAGGTCCTCTGGATCCTAGTCAGCTCGACACTGAGACCAGCGATCTCCACTCTCAACCCAGAGAGGTGTGCAGATGGGGCAGCACTGCAGTATCCAGAATGTGTCACAGAATACTGCAGATCCACAATCATTACACTGCTTTACTCCCATATCTGCTAATCAGATTCCACTCCCTTCTGCTTCTAAATGCAGCCTGCTCCTACTTTCCCTTACTGTTACCTGCTCCTTTCCGACTCACACTCTCAATCTAGACTTTAACACCTTACCCTAGTTAGAGTGTGAATGGTGTCAGAACCAACAGCAAAACAGTAACCATATCAAGAGAAATGTCTGTATTCTGAAATTGTGTATCTCTGCAACATTCTAAAAATTTGTGACACTGCCTTATTATGAATCTCTGCATCTCTGCCACATTCCAAAATCATGTGTTCCAGTGACATTTTGAGATTGTGTACTTGCTGCATTCCAAAACTGTAACCAGGTGACATTCTGAAATCTCACCCCTGCAGTATTCTGAAAATGTGCATAACATTGACATTCTTATGCCAGGTTTGTTGCTGCATTCCAAAAACCACCTACCCACCATATTCTTAAGCACCTGGCATCTGCACATTCAGAAAACCCATGCAACAGACACATCCAGTGTTAGCTTTCCTTTTGCCAATGTTTACTACAACTGCAGTTTTATGTCACTTGGGAGAAATAAGTCATAAGGCTGCTAGCAGGAAGGGCAAGGCTGCAAGTTCTGGTTATGACATCATCAGTAGCTCTTCACTTGAAACCAGCTTTTTTGGACAGGCAGTGAAATCTAAGTTACAAAATGACTTGTGACTTTTAAACAAGGTAATCTAGAGATCAAATTTTTGGTCTGAGGCTTACTGTGGACATATTGATCCCACTTGCAAATTTATTGAGGTTAGAAATTTTGCCTGGACTTCCTCTTTAAAGGTTTCTTTGCTCAGACGAGCAGGGACAATCTTATTCTCCAACGCTCTCTTCAGAAGACTGCACTGACTTCAGCCTCTTCATGGCATAAGCTTGTTTCAGTACCATGTGACCTCCAATCTCATAGTACATTGCTAACTTCACCTGTTGGCCCCACTTCACTAACAACGTTTCTAAATTCTCAGTTTGTAAAGTTAAAGCAAATGTTTCCATCTTCGCACACCACTACTCCTGGGCTGGCTGGTGACACCAATGATTTGATGAGTGAATATGTTTTGCATCTACACACAGCAAAAACAAATATTTCATAATGAGAACTGCATGATTTACTTTTGGTGCTTTTCCAGATATACTAGAAATACATATGCAATCATATACAGTGTATACTGTATATATATATATATATATATATATATACACACATATTTTTTTTCTAAAACAAATATTTATATGAAAATGAACTATTAATGTAATAATTTATGCAGTAAACAGAATTTATAAAGCACCTGTTAAGTCCTATTTTGAATTTTGAGGGAACTCCAATTTCTAAAGCTTATAAAAGAAAGTAATCAACATAGAAATCCAAGGCAAGCTTTACCTTGATTCCAAGTCTAATAAAATAATTTGTCTGAGGTACAGTAAATTAGCAGGTACTTTACCTTCAAGAACATTTCTTTAGTAATGACAGAGAAATGTATTGTAGCTTGTTTAAATTAAAAGATTTAAACAGCAGATATTCAAAATCCACTTCCCCTTAAACAGTTTGCTAGTATTTGGCTCATACACTGTATCTAGGGACCGTAGCCACCATAATCAAACAAATAAAATATAAACCAATGAAAAAGATTGTTAAACCCCACAGTGCCAAATCTATACATTTACAAGTATTTAACAACAATATCAAACAGTATCTTTAAGTAGTCCAGAACCTTCTGAACAATGAACTTTTCAATAATATCAGTAATGATTTCCGTGCAGTTTACAGAAAGCAAAATGCAGGATTGTTTCTTCAGTTAGATATAGTAAAAGTACCACTTCTTGTGTTATTGTTCCTATAGCTCTTAAAATGAATATGTTCAGGATTCCATAGTTAAATAGTTGCAAGATTAGCATCTTTTTGCAGAACATCTTTTTATGAACCATGTTTATAGAGGTTTTATTCTTGCACTGCTGATTTTCCAGTATTTACTAGGGCTGTAGATACATTCAGAGATGCAGGGATGAGAGGGGCAGCAGACATAATGGCTTTAGAAATTCAAATGTGAGTGATTTACTGAGGATCAGATGACCCTTCCATTGAGTCAGTGCTGTCAGAATCCCAGTTATCTGAATCCGGAGAGCATCCTTGGGCTGCCTTTAATGCCTGTTGTTGCCTAACAGATGATTTAAGCAGTTCTTCATCATAGAAGATGTGAACTTGATCATTCAATTTTACTTTATGCTTGCACAGCCATAACACTGACATATGACCCCACTGATCCCACCTGTATCGCTGACTGCCTTAACAAAACCTTCACTGACTAAAGTGCTGTCCTCCCGGCCCACTTTTCTGACCCGGTTGCACAACCCACCCACGCCCCTATTTCCAGGCCACAATTCCACTTCCGTATGATCTCACCCCACGATGCCAAACCTTTCTTAATAAAATCCCCTCGCCTCTCAGAACCCTATCAATGACCCTCTTGACTCCAGGATACTTTGCCTCGTGCTGGATGTCATGCTTACCCCGCTGACGCTTATCATTAACAAATCCCTCTGCCTCGGCCAATTCCCTAAGGCCTGGAAGCAAGCTGAAGTAACCCCCATCCATAAATCTGGGGACCGCACTCTGCCTAATAACTACAGACCCATCTCCATCCTTCACCCCCTATCCAAAGCCTTAGAAAAAATAGTGAACACACAGCTCTCTGAGTATCTTACTAACTACAACCTCCTTTGTCCAGAGCAACATGGTTTCCGCCCCTGGCCATAGCACGTCCACTGCCCTTCTGGAATTCTCCCACCACATTCACTCAGCACTTGACAAAGGTCATCTCACTGGGGCAGTCTTTATAGACCTGTCCAAGGCCTTCGACACGGTGTGCCACCCCCTGCTACTAAACTCCCTTAGCGTACTGGGTCTCGCAGCCGGACCCCTGATGTGGTTCACAAGCTACCTACACAACAGGTCCCAAAGAGTCAAGCTAAATGGGACCCTCTCCCCCTACCTTCGGGTACACTCGGGGGTCCCCCAAGGCTCCATCCTTGGCCCGACCCTTTTCAGCCTATTCCTGAACACCCTCCCCAGCTCCTGTTCCAGTAAAATTTTACTCTATGCTGATGATGCTGTTATCCTTGCATCACACCCTGACCCACTCCCACTCCAAGACATGCTCCAAAGCGCCTTCCTCCAAACCGAAAACTGGTTCAATAAGCACCGCCTAGTCCTGAACCTAAAAAACTAAGTCCATGCTATTCTCTCATCGGCAAAACAATGCCAGGGACTTTCCTCCACATCTCCACCAGCCTGCCCCTCCCTCTTGAGCAAGTCTCGTCTTACAAGTACCTGGGCATCACCTTTGACACCGGCCTAACTTTCCACGCCCACCTTAAAGCTTTGGCATCTGCAATGAACTCCAGGATCGGTCTTCTCTACCGCCACAAAGACTGTCTCCCCGAACCCGCCTTAAAACTTGCCATCACCTCTTCGGTATTATCACTGGCTGACTACGGACTCCCGGTTTACGCAGCTGCCGATGCTTCTGCCTTATCTAAAATCCAGACCTCCATCAACAAAGCCTGTAGACTCCTTACCGGTGCCCACAGCAGAACCCACACCTGTCTGCTATACTCCGCCACAAAAATACTCACCCTTGAGGAAAGACTGAAATATCAAACCTGCCTACTGGCCAAAAAATCCATGGCAGGTCTCTGCCCTCCTGGGGACTCTGGACCTCTGCAGCGGGCTGCTAAATCCCTGCCAAACCGGTACACCGCTGCAGCCACTTTCATCATTCCCAGAGCAAGGACCTCCCGCTGCCAAAGATCTTTCCACCACCTTGCCCCATCCTGGTTCAGCTCCCTTCCTGAAACCATCTCCAAGATCCCAGGCATTGGCCGTTTCAAAATTGCCCTCCGACAGCATATTATTAACAACCGATGCTGTAAATGTCTGTAGCTGCACTGTGCCGGTCCTCCTAATACTTTCCTAATACTTCCCAAGCACCTCGCCGGCCGGTCCTCTTTTTACTCTACATATTATTTGCGACATGTTGTTAATTGTATAACGTATCTCCTGTTGTTTTACCAATGTTAGCACCTTACACGAGTTGCTCCAGTACAGCTCGCTGTCTGCACTCTCCAAATGTATATTTTATGTATCTAACCTGTCTGTCATCCCTGTCCTAACACCACTCTATGTGTCGTCTCCCCCACCTTTTTTGACGAAGTACCTTTGTAAACGAGTCTTTGACTCAAAGGTTGTAAAACTGATCTTCAACAAATAAATAAAAATAAATAAAAAAATATGGTAACCAAAGTCTTCAATTTCTTCCCTACCAAGCACGAATATGCAGTTTCTTTGTTAGGTGAATGTAGCAATGTCTGAGTATATAAAAACCGTTGCACCTTGAAATTGAAATGCTCCTTTTATTCTGGCCAGTTTTTATGTTTGCTTGCACGCATGTGCAAGAAACATAGTGCCATCATCCAAGTTTCCGGAGGTGTGGCAGCCCTCTTCCAATTCAGTCAGTGTGTATGCAGGCGTGGCCGCAGTTCTCCAATGCCTGCTGGAGCTGTCTATGACAGCTCCAAAATGCAGTGGAGTACAGTTGAAAGGGGGAGCTACACTTCAGTGAGCAGCGATAAGATATTGCCTGCTCATGCGCGCTCCCCTACACACACACATGCACGCATACTGCGTGCTGCCCCCCCACGCACACACCCGTGTAGCCGGCGGGGTGCCCAATCCCCATCAGCTGTGCTGTGCCCCCAAGCAGAGTTACATATGCCACACTGGTGCTACCCCAGTGTGGCTGCACAGTGTATAGTGGACGGGGGTACCCAATCCCCCGTTGGCTCCACTGTTCCCCAGTACAGGGTGCCACTCTGGAGCCCACCCCAGCGTGGCAACAGATGCTATTTCGATGGGGGTGCCCAATCCCCCGTCGGCTCCACACCCCCCCCACTAGCCGTCCTTGTGCCATGTTGGGAGCCCACCCCAGCATGGCAAATGTCCCACGTCGTCATTTAATTAAAAACAAATACCTGAAACTTAAAAACGGTCCCTCACTGCCTCTGCCCCCACCCGCGCCACCACTGTGCACTCCCCCCTCTCACCCCATACTTACCTCCGGACTCTGGCACGACGATTTTCAGTGGATCGGGAACACGTCTGCACTCTTCAAAGCCAACCGCGAACTGAGGAAATGCCGGTAAGCTGTATAATGGGATAGATAGGGTTTTTTCAACTTTGCTGCATATCTCAGCCATTTTTTGGAATGTTTGCACCAAATTTTCAACATGGAGGTTTTGGGACCCCTTCTCATGGATGCTCTCACTGTCATGGCGTTAATCGGGCCCAAAGGGTAATTTCACAGTCACTGCATGAAATCACCTTTCAGGACTGAGTAACAAAATGGCACTGCCACTGTTCATAAGGTGGGCTCTCAAAAAGCCTATGTTGAAAATTTGGTGGAAAAGTTCCTAAAAATGACTGTTTTATGAGCGTTCGTTGCGCAGTTCCTATGCACTCTCGTAAGTTCACGAATTTTCAATATTTTCACTCCAGATTTTCAACATTGCCATTTTATTACACTTCTTATGAGCAGTACTGCTGTCATTTTTCACATCTTGCCCAAAGCGTGTTTCCTTACATATAGCGCACAATGGCATGATCGGTGTCTTGAAATCAATGTATGGGACACATTAAGAAAATCACAGTGACACTGTTAATGAGCAGAGGTCTTAAAATGGCTATGTTGAAAATTTGGTGACAACATTCCTAAAAATGACTGTTTTACAAGCGTGCGTTGTGCAGTTCCTACGCACGCTCGTAAGTTTGCGAATTTTCAATATTTTCACTCCAGATTTTCAACATTGCCATTTTATTACACTTCTTATGAGCAGTACTGCTGTCATTTTTCATCTTGCCCAAAGCGTGTTTCCGCCATATAGCGCACAATGGCGCATGATCGATTGTCTTGAAATCAATGTATGGAACACATTAAGAAAATCACAGTGACACTGTTCATGAGCAGAGGTCTTAAAATGGCTATGTTGAAATTTGGTGAAAAAATTCCTTAAAATGACTGTTTTACGCGCGTGCGTTGCACAGTTCCTTCGCATGCTCATAAGTTTGCGAATTTTCTATATTTTCACTCCAGATTTTCCACATTGCCATTTTATTACATTTCCTTATGAACAGTACAGCTGCCATTTTTCACATGTTGCCCCAAATGTGTTTCCGCACATGTAGCGCACAATGGTGCCGTCGGTGTGCGAAAGCAATGTTTGGGACAGATTAAGGAAATCACAGTTTCACTGTTCATAAGCAGAGGTCTTAAAATGGCTATGTTGAAAATTTGGTGACAAAAGTCCATAAAATTATTGTGTTACAAGTGACCATTGTGCAGTTTCCACGCACCCTCGTAAGTTCATGACTTTGTAATATTTTCATTCCAGATTTTCACCAGTGGCATTTTTCCACACTTCCTTATGAACAGTACAGCTGTCATTTTTCACAACATGGCCGAAATGTGTTTCACACTTTCAGCGCAGAGATCGTGGTCGCTGTGGGAAATCATTGTTTGGGACAGATAAAGAAAATCACAGTGACACTGTTCATGATCGAAGTCCCAAAATGCCTGTGTTGACAATCTCTGTAAAATCCCCAACCTAATTACATTACGGGTGTCGTTGCACAGTTTCTATGCACTCATAACTTCACCAATTTTTAATATTTTTATGCAGATTTTCAACATTGCCATTTTTTACACCTCCCCATGAACAGTACAGCTGTCATTTTTCACATCCTGTTCGGAATGTGTTTTTGCACCTGTGGTGCTAAATGCCATAGTCGCTGGGCATAAGCAGCTTTCGGCTAACAAACTGATATTGCCACTGTTCATGAGGTGGGGGTCACAAAAAACCATGTTGAAAATTTGGAGTGAAAATACCAACGAATGCCTGAGGTGTTAGAGCTTCCAACCACAACATCCCACCCTGTAGAGAATGACAGGCATCAGGGGTGTGACTTGGGATTCTTGCCTGTAATACTCATACCATTCCACATCCTGCAGCCAGTGAGAGTCATCGAGGTATGCCTTGGACTCTTCGGCCCCAAAGTTCACCCCATTCTCCTATACCGCACCCATCTCACCGTATTTCCTGATGGAATGGGGTGCACATAAGAGCCAAAGACCCCAAGGCACACAGCGACACTTGTCAGTGTCTGCACGGTAGGGTGTGGTGAAATGGCGTGGTCGTTATGCCTGATGACCCAAAGGCACACCCCAATGCCTGTCACTTTCTGCAGGGTGGTGGTGGGGTTGGCTTCAGTTCAATACTTCACTGCCATTTCTATTATGCAGCTCTGTAACTTCTACACTACCAATGCCAATGCCAGCAAGCAAACATTTGGCATTGACAAATGCTTGTTATAATTGTCTCTGTCAGAGACAGATGAAAAAGTCACAATCACAATGTGGGTTCTGATGGTTGTGAGAAAGGCTCTATAACTGTTCTACATAGAAAGATATAATTTGTCATCAGAAAACGACCGGTGGGCCCATCAAATCTGCCGTTTCTCTGCCTTTTACTATTCCCAGATGATATTCAGTCTCAGGTGCCCCTTCCTCCTCTCTTTTCTCTACTTATTATGCCCATGTGCCTATCCAATTCATGCTTGAAGCTCCCCCCCATCTTTGCCCCCACCACCTCCTCTGGCAGGCTGTTCCAAGTGTCCACCACTCTTTCTATGAAGAATATCTCCTCATATCCTCTTAAACTCCTCCCCCAAACTTCAATGCATGTCCCTCTGTTACAACATACAAACATATGAAATGGCAGCAGAAGCAGGCCATATAGTCTATCAAGTCTGCATGATTGTGCAGCTAGCCCCTGAACTTGCAGCTGCCCTCTCTACCCACCCCTCTTCATCATACCCCACCCTATCCCAACCCCTGTTAAAGCTACCCACCATTCTACAGGACACCACCCGCTCAGGCAGAGCATTCCACCTGTCCACCACCCTTTCAGTGAAAAAATGATTCCTGAGTTCCCTCCTGAATCTTCCCCCCTCCAACCTCAACTGGTGCCCTTCCATCTCCCTCCCTCTGCTAAGCTGGAAAATCCCTTCCATATTAACCTCATTTATCTCTTTGAGGTATTTAAATGTCTCGATCGTATCCCCATCCCTCCTTTCCTCCACGGAATACATGCTCCACTCTTCCAGTCTCTCCTCATAGGACCTCCCCTCAAATCTCTGGATCATTTTTGTCACCTACACTGCACCCTTCCAGATACTTGACGTCCTTTTCAGGAATGGGCGCCAGTACTGCATGCAGTACTCCAGGTGAGGCCTGACCAGAGACCTGTACAGGGGAAGGATCACTTCCCCATTCCTGGAGGAGATTCCTCTTGCTATACACCCTAACATCCTATTGGCCTTTGCCACCACCCTCCTGCAATGAGCCGAGTTGTTCATGCTGCCCATTATAATCATCCCCAGATCCTTTTCTTCCTTGTTACTTTCCAACTGTTCCCCTTCCCGCTGATAGTTCCTCTCCTGGTTCCTAGCTCCAAAGTGCAGTATCTTGCACTTCTTAGCATTGAACCCCAGCTGCCATGTTGCCGACCACTCCTGTAGTTTGTTCAGGTCCTCCTGCAACCCCTTCCAGCCTTCGATGTCATCTACCACAGCTCGTATCTTTGCGTTATCCATGAACAGACTGATCCTACTCTGGACCCTGTGTGAGATATCAGCTATGTATATCACAAACAGCACTGGTCCCAGTAACAATCCCTGTGGCACCTCGATCATCACTTCCCTTAGTGATGAAAGTTCCCCAACACCACCACCCTCTGCTGCCTTCCATTCAGCCAGTTGATGATCCAATTTACTATCTTTGTTCCCACTCCTCTGTATTGAAGCTGCCCCTCCCCCCCCAGTCTCCCATGCAGCATGGAATCAAAGGTGTTGCTGAAGTTCAAATACAGGGCATCCACCACATGGCCCCTATCCAGTTCCCTGATCACCCAGTCATAATACTCAATTAGATTTGTCTGGCAGGAGCTGCCAGAGACAAACCCATGTTGATGACCATCCTGGAGGTCATTGTCCTCCAAGAAGGTCACCAGCTGTTCCTTTATTTATTTATTTATTGAAATGCTTAACCAGGAAGGCACACTGAGCAACAAGTTACTTGTCTCCCGGTGTGACCTGGGGGGTAGGGAACAATGGGATAGAACACAGAGATGTTACAATGTTGGAATACAATTTGCTTACTTGCACACAATGAGAGCAGGAGGGATTAAAGGTGGATAGCATTGGCTAACAATACAACAGTTAAGAATAGTAGATATGAAAACATATACAGCAAATTGGCAACAGCTGGTGACATTTGGTAACACTGGAACACATATAATAACTTAGCAACAGTATGTAACACTATGACCCAATATTAATTGGTAGCCATTAGTGTAACATAGATATTGAAGATTTACAGTGACTGGAGTAAAGAGAGGAAGAATGGAAGGAGAGAATGAAAAATTGAGGAGGGTAGAATGGAGGAAGGAAAGGAAATTTATGGAGAGACACAGACAGAACACGATTTTCGAGACAGACAACAGGGTGGACTAAAGTGTATATAAGAGGGGTATGGGGTGGGTTATAAGTGCTTAATTGCATGTAGGGGTAGGCCAGTGCTAGGCTATGTTAACTGGAAGGGGGTAGGAGGAGAGGAGAGGTAGAGTGCGGTAGGGTGAATGAGAGAGGAGAGGTATTGTAGGTTGGGGGTATCCAAGGCGGGGAAGGGGGGAAGTTGAAATTCAGCAGTGTCCTCTTATCCCTATCTGAGCAGGGCGGTGTACAGCCCTACTGGTAGGACACCGGTTATAGGCGATGAGAGTTATTTATATATAGTGATGACAGAGTGGGGGGTGTTGGGTGAGGAATTTTGTGGGAGGGAGTAGCAGAGGAGAAGCATAGTCAGAGAGAAACAGGAGTGGTAGGGAGTAGGCATATGAGCCTGAGCAGAGTTCAACTATAGCAGGGGGGTAGTACCCCACCAGTCTGCTGGGTGACCTCACCTGCACAAGGTAGTGATCTAGCAATGACTGAGGGGGTGCAGAAAAAGGAGAAATAGGGTAAAGGGGGTAAAGTTGTCGCACACTGTGAGCTATGGATCCTGCCTGCACAAGGCAATGATCGAGCTCACAGGAGGAAGATAGAGTAAAGGTAGAGAAAGAAAGGGGAGGAACACTTTAGGAGGAGGGAGAGTAGGAGACAAGAAGGAGCACGAATAGAGGAAAGGGGGTAAAGTTGTTGCCCAACATGCACTATGGATCCTGCCTGCACAAGGCAGTGATCGAGCTCACAGGAGGGAGCTAGAGTAAGGGTAGAGAAAACGGTGGGGGGGGGACACTTTAGGAGGGGGAAGAGTAGGGGACAAGGAGAAGCACAATCAGAGGGAAATAGGAGTGGTGGGAGTAGGCATATGGTAATATGGCCTTAGTGGAGATGGCGGGGGTATTAGGGAGGGTCATGGTAAGCACAGAAAGGGGCAAGGAAGTTCTTGAGGGCAGAGTTATTGGAGTAGCAAGAGGATGAGTGGCGAATTTGAGGGGGAAGTGAATTCCAGATTTTTGGGAGGCAATAAGAATAACCCGATTGGCCAATAAGGGTGGAGTGGCATGGGACCACCAGGGTTCGTGAGTCAGTAGATCTTAGGGAGTGGGAAGGGGGGGGGCAGTTGTAAAGGCAGTGGGGAGATAGGAGGGAAGTTTACCCAGCCAGTGCGTGGAGGTGAATTTTGCGCAGTGAGAGAGACATCACTTTGTCAGGGAAGGGAAGGATAGGGCATGGTAGAGCTATCCTTTAAGATTGTTTCTATGAGCTTCCTCACAATCAATGTGAGGCTCACTGGCCTGTAGTTGCCCGGCTCATCCCTGGGGCCACTTTTGTGAATGGACACCACATGGGCCATCCTCCAGTCCTGTGGCACACATCCTGTGTCCAGGAAGGTATTGAACAGGTCAGTCAGCAGCCCCACCAGGATCTCCGCCAGCTCCCTGAATATCCTAGGGTGGATGCCATCTGGTCTTGGTGCCTTGTCCACCCTTAATGCCCTCAACCCCTCCAGAACCCTGTCCTCCATAATCCCTTCATCAGTCACCCCCTTCCCTCCACTATCCACCCTCTCCCCGTTGGGGTATCTGCCTCCCTTTCTCCTTCATGAACACAGAACAAAAATATTCATTTAATGCCTCTGCCTGTTCCCCCCCTTCTCCACCCACTCTCCATCCTTTCTAATCCTCACAATCTGGTCTTTGTTATTCTTTCTTTCTGTAATGTATCTGAAGAAGTCCTTTTCTCCTTCCCTAATACTCTGTGCCAGTCTTAGTTCTCTTGAGGCCTTGGACGCTCTGACTAGCCTAGTGACTTCCCTGGACTTTTTGTATACTCTTCCTTCACCTCCCCCCCGATTTCTTGAGTTTCTGAAATACTTTTCTCTTGTCCCTTACCCCCTCCATTACCTCCTGAGTCAATCAACTGGGCTTCTTTGCCCTCCCCTTCTTACTCCGCACCTTCTTACATGCCCCAGTGGCCTCTGCCAGGCCTCTTTTAATAACCTCCCACTTTTGACTAGCATTCATGTCCTGACAAATGCTTGCCAGATACTTACCTAAAATCTTCCCCATCCTACAAAAGTTTGCCCCCTTAAAATCAATCACCCTGGTTTCCATACCCCCTGTTTCCCTACTCAAATTAAGCATGTATCACACTGAGTGATGGTCACTCCCAGCCAGAGGGTCCTCCAACCCTAGATCCCTTACAGCCTCCCCATTTGAAAGTACCAGGTCCAGAGTCCTATCCAATCTAGTAAGCTCATGTACCAGCTCCAGGAAGCTGTCCTGAAATGCATCTAGTATGACCTGCTCCCTCGCACTCGTGGTGGCAGGAGTGCTCCACTCCACCCCAGGTAGGTTGAAGTCCCCACCACCACAGTGCTCCCCTTCCTACAGACCTTTCTGATTTGCTCCGCCACCTCTCTGTCCAGGTGCTCCCCTTGCGCTGGAGGTCTGTATGCTATCCCCATCCAAACAATCCAAAAATACCAGCGTGCACCCCCCCAAAACACACACACACACAACATAGCATATATAAACTTTCCACTGCCAAAATTGGCTATATTTACTTTAAGCTCCATCTGAGGCGTGGGTCCCCTTAGTTTCAGACTGGAATTCCAGAGTGAGTAAGCTAATTCACCAACGTCAAGGTGGGACCCTTGATTTAGTCCCTAACTTTCCAATGCCTCAATGCCTAATGTATCTGATTGGCTCCTTTTACACACTGTGCTCCCATCAAGGATTTTACACAGGTGTTCAAAGGGAGCATGCTAAAAAGTAGCACCACAGACTCCTAAAACTCAAACAAATCCAAAATTAGCATTCTCAAACCTTTTATGTTGCTTCACACACACTAGAATTCCCATTTCTTCTAAGCGGTGCTGCTAAGTTGTGTACTATCCCCATCCACAGTGTCTTACGTATCAAGTCCTGAAGTTGCATCCACAGGGCCTCTGTTCTACCTTCCTCCCCCTCTTCCCTTGTACACCTTATCCCTTCTCGTACATAGATTGCCACACCCCCCCTTCCCTTTAGCCCTATCCTTCTTGAATATTTTGTACCCTGTGATCATCATATCCCAGTCCTGGTACTGGGTAGCCCATATTTCTGTGATACATATGAAGAAGCCAGCCAAAGATGGTCATTTGGTCTATCAAGTCTGCTTGTATTGCAGAGTCCACAGCTTGATCTAATGTCCCTGCCCTCCCTCCACACTCCTCCCATCATCCCTACCCATGATCCTTCCCTTCTCCGTCTACTGTCTTTGTGACACAGTCAAATAGGTCAATCAGATTTGTTTGACGTGATCTCCCCCCCATGAACCAATGCTGACCCTCATTCTGGACACCATGTGTAACCCCCCTAAAAATGGGGGTTCCCAAAAAGTCTTCCTTGAGCTTGCCTAAATGCTCACTGCCAGGCTGGTGTCCTGCATTTTAGCAGTTTAAATGTGATTACCAGAGCCTGTATAGCCTCTGTGTACTGTCTCTTTAAGAGCTGCCTGATTGCAGCTTAAGTAATCTGAGAAGGAGCTGTATTGAAAGATGTAACTATTTACTGAAAATCATTTATAGTGATAATGATAATGTAGTTTGTCTAACCTACTTTCTTTGTAGCAAGGACTGTTTTGTTTGTCTCCACTATCTTGGTCCTGGACTGCAAATTGGACCAAACAGTACTGGTGGGACCTAAAATGTAGCCGGACTACAGGAGCTGTCTGAATTCAAAATATGTAGGAACTGTAGTTTGAACTTGTTGTGCCTTTTTTGCAACTGAAGGGGGAGATCTTGCTTTGACTGACAGCCAAATCAGCCAACCAAATCTTTTGGATCTTGGGGAAGTCCCGGGCTGCTTGCAGTTTTCAGTTAGTTCTGAGCTGGAAGCTCAAGAAGAAGGAGCTGAAGTAATTCTGAGCAGCAATCCTGAGTGGATCCGCATGGGAGAACTGGGAAAAGGCTGGGTGTTTGGCCTATATGTCTGCCTGCTGCTCCTGAGAGGGAAAGAAGAGAATTATTTTGGACTAAATCCAAGTTTGTGTGACTAAAGTAAGCTACTGAAGTGGGCCAGGCTCAACCTGAAGAAGACCGAAGATTTTGCTGAATGCGATCGGCCTGTCAGGAGTTCCAGCTACCCCTAAGCTCCCGGTGTGTGCAGAGACTTTGCGATTGTGACTGGGGAGCGCTTTGCCTGGTACAGTAGAATTCCTGTACATGTAAATTCTATGAGCTGCTAGTGGGTTGTGAGTTAGTTCCCCACTGTGTGAACTGTGTTCTGCTTGCTGGAAGCTGTATCCAGCCCAAAACGGACTGCACCCGAATTTGTTTCCATGCGGTCTGGGCCTTGCCAGATTGGCCCAGCCAGACTACCCACTGCACAGAGAAGCCACTGATGAGAGACCTGCCTGGGGAACAGCCCACTGCTCCACGCTTGAACAGGAACAATGAATCTGCGACTCGTGTGGGCCCTGCTTCTCCTGGCATTTCAGACTGACCACCTGCAGTCTCAATTTTTGTCCAGCCTGTGTCCAGTCTTGGGTATCGTGAGAAAATACCAGGGTAACTCCCTGCAACAACTGCTTAATCTGAGTGTGTCATCTGATTGTCTTGTTGTTTAGTTTCTTTTACGAACTGAGCCCTCTGGCTCTGAATTACAAATATTGTGTATTGTGCATGTTGTGTTTTCCATCACAAGGCCCCAACCAGCTGCAACCCTGGGCAACGTCCTGGCTAGCCCATCTCTTTTCCACCTGGGTACCCAGAGGTGGACTGTGTGGGGGGACTCAAAGCGCATGCATAACTGCTTGATCGATATAACCTTTAAGCTAATTAACCTGATTTTGCCCTTCCTTGTTCAAGTCCCTGAATAAATCAGATCTAACTTTTCTGCATGTAATCTGACTGTGGTTCCAGTCTGTGCTCAAAATACTGTACTGTTGCTATTTGCTGTGCATAACCTTGTTTTACAGGGAGTCCCCAGGGTCGAGCCAGAGGAACCAGCTCTGGTGGTAAGTGCAAACAGTGTGGGCACTTGTGTGGTGTACCAGGGGTATTGTGAAAGTGATTACTGTACAGTGTTCAGGCCACTAGAGGGGAAAGAGGGGGGTTACAGTGTCCCGGAGGGCTGTACCCAGGTTAGCTTGACCATTACCAGCCCTGACCTCCGGGTGGAGGCACCTGTTTCAGAACTCAGGCCCCTTAACCTGCTACTAGCCAAGCAGGCAGGGGTAGTAGCCCTTGGGACAGCACCACCTAGGGGTTACACATGCTGCTCTAGATATTCCACCAACCTTTCCTTTAGTATGGTCTCCATGAGCTTGCCCACAATGGAGGTCAGACTGACTGGTCTGTAATTCCCTGGATCATTCTTGGGATCAGTTTTGTGGAGGGGCACTACATGTGCTGTTCTCAAGTCCTGCGATATGACGCCTGACTCCAGTGAACAATTAAATAGGTCCACAAATGGCTGTGTCAGCTCCTCAGCCATTTCCTTTAGTACCCTTGGATGTACTCTGTCTGGGCCTGGTGATTTGTCCACCTTCAATGCCAGCTGCCCCTCCCTCACTCTATCCTCCTCTATCATTACATCTGTGTCCGGAAGGCATTGGTCCATTCTTCTCTCTGGTGAAGACAGAACAGAAGTATTCATTTAGTATCTCTGCATTTCCCCCATTATCCTCCACCCACTCCACCCCTTTCTTAAGCCTAACAATCCCTTTCTTCTTATCCCTTTTCTCACTTATATAGTGAAAGAAAGCCCTCTCCCCCTACTTAATTCCTTCAGCTATCTGCAGCTCCTTTTGTGCCTTTTCTCACCGGACTTCCTTACTTGCCTCACTAGCCAACCTTATGTAATTTTCCCTAGCCACCTTTCTCTTGGTCTTCCTGAATTTTCTATAGGCCAACCTCTTTTCCCTTACTGCCTTGGCAACCCCAGAACTGAACCAGCTGGGCACTTTGGCTCTTGTGTTCTTCCCCCCGAGCCTAACACACTCATCTGTGGCAACCAGTATGCCTTCCTTAATGATGAACCACCTTTGGTCCACCTCCATATCTGCTCTGTTGCCCGCCAGATGGCTGCTTAGCACCTTGCCCATTTTTCTGAAGTCCGCCCTCCTGAAAACCAAGATTTTGGTCTTAGCCAGGATGCTTTCCCTGCCCATATCCAACTGGAACCACACTGTGCAATGGTCACTTCCACCCAGTGGCTCCCTGACCATTATTTCCTATACATGCTCCCCATTTGTGAGCACCAAATCAAGAACTGCCTCAGCTCTTGTTGGTTCAGTGATGCCCTTAATCAGGAACCCACTCTGCAGTCCTTCCAGGATCACCTGACTCTTAGCACATGTTGTGGATGGTATGCTCCAGTCCACCTTGGGCAGGTTGAAGTCCCCCACAATTACCACCTCTACTTTCCCCGCAGCTTCAAATATTTGTGAGATCAGTTCCCTGTCCCTCTCCTCATCATATCATGTATCATGTGATAGCTGCAATGTTCACCCTCCTCACTGCCAAGAGAGCCTGCAACTCAGCTAACTTATTGCCTAGGCTCCTAGCATTCAGAGAGACCACCCTCCAGCCTGTATCCTTCCTTGCCTTACCCTGGGTTTCCCCATCCCCCTCCCTCCGAACCTCTACCCTAACTCCTCCCCTGTTGTCTTGGGGATAAGCTTGTCTGGCTCACCTCTCTGGGTACCCTGCCTACCAGCTGTCCACTTGCCACCCCCCCACCTAGTTTAAACTCATCTTTGCTGCTATGTACTCCTCTATCCCCTGTTTTAATGATCCCCCTTCCTGCTCAAGTGCAGCCTGTCTTCTATATATAGATCATTGTTGTCCCAGGTTTGTCCCCAGAGCCCCGCTAACCCGTACCCCTTGGATCGACACCATTCCCTCAGCCTTGCGTTGAACTCTCTAATTCTCTCTTTTCTCACCATACATGTGCACTGTACTGGGAGCACCTCTGAGAAGGCCACTGATTCTACCAGTTCCTCACACACTGTACCCAGTTCCTCAGACCTCTCCCTCACCACTTCCACAGGCTGTTCCACGTGTTCACCACTGTTCTGCTGCTCCTCCTCCTCTGAACAAGACTCATCTCTGGCACCTTATTCGCCCCTGTGAGGTACTTAAAGGTCTCAGTCATGTCCCCTCTTGTTCATCTCTCCTCCAAGGAGTACATGCAGACTTCCCACAGCCTCTCCTCATATGGTTTCTTGTCCAACCCACACCATTTTGCTAACCGTCTTCTGGATTGTTTTCACCCTGTCAATGAGCTTGCCAGGAACTGGACACAGTACTCTAGGTGGGGTTGCACTAGTGAGAGATACAGTGGCAACATCACCTGCCCTCTCCTGATAGAAATCTCCCTCTCTAGGCACCTCAGCATGATTCCACTAACTTTGCCAACTGTCCTGTTGCACTGCCCCACCACCTTGAGATCCTCAAATATGATTATCCCAAGACCCCTCTCTTGCTTGATGACTGGAAGTACCTCCCCACATCTTAAACCCAACCCCATCTGGAGTACTGCATCCAGTTCTGGAGACCCCATCTCCACAAGGATATAGACAGGATAGAGGCAGTCCAGAGGAGGGCAACTAAAATGGTGCATGGTCTGCAAGAGAAGCCATATGAGGAGAGACTAAAGGAGCTTAATATGTATATCCTTGAGGAAAGGAGGGAGAGGGGGACGTGATAGAAACTTTTAAGTACCTCAGTGGAATCAACAAAGTCCAACAGGGTAGCATCTTTCAGAAAAAGATGTGCAAGAACAAGGGGACACAATTTAAAGATGGGGGGCGTTCAGGGCAGTGTTAAGTATTCTTTCACAGAGAGGGTAGTGGATGCATGGAACAGCCTTCCTGAGGAGGTTGTGGGGTCTAAAACTGTGGGAGAATTCAAGAATACATGGGACAGATATAAGGCAATTCTTGTGGGGGGTAAGAAGAAATAGGCTGTCGGTTAACTAGGATCTGCAGCTTATCCTGTAGGTAGGGAAATGGGCAGACTAGGTAGGCCAAGCGGTCCTTATCTGCTGTCAAAGTCTATGTTTCTATGTTTCTCAGGTTTCTTGTCCCTTGTTGCATGACTTTGCACTTTTTGGCAGTGAAAACCCAGCTGCCACCCCCAGGTCACTTCTCTAGTTTCCCCAGATCCCTTTGCATTCTCTCCACCCCTTCCTGAGTGTCCACCCTGTTGCATATTTTTTGTCATCCGCAAAGAGATACACCTTCCTCGCTGGTTCCTCTGCAATGTCAGTGAGTAAACCCCATCTTTTTTCCCACGCTGGTGCATTTTTTACTGACATCAGCAATCACTGTTTCAATGCTATTGTAAGATCAGTCAATAAACCACTATCTACATCAAAGTTCTCTGCTAAGAGGTCTAGACGCCACTTCAATCTATTCGCCTACATTGACTAGCTAAAATACTCCCTGCATTGGCAGGACTTCTACCTGGCAAATACAGTACGTTAAATATGGCATATGACATCTTCCATGAAATTATGTCAGGGGCTCTCAATAAGCATGCCCCCTGGTAAAAGTCCACATGAGGAACAAAGCCTGTCGATGGTTCTCCTCGGAACTTAAGACCACATTGTTAGAGAGGGACAAGTTCTGGAAAAACGCACATGGAACCAAGACCCTTACGAACTGGTGCCAGTTTAGGAGGGTTTCATAGGTTCATTCAAGCCGAGGATAGAAATTCCATCCTATAAGGCTCGCCTTCCAATTATTATTGACATAAGAATTTATTATCTCCAATAAATAGATCAATCCCATTTTTGAATTCGTTCATAGTTGTGCTATTAACAATTTTCATTGGTAAGTTATTCCAGGTTCCCACAACTCTTAAACTATACCAATATTTCTGAAAGTTGTGTTCCCAAGTTTGTTGGTGCAATTCTTTATTATGTTTCCTTGAACTAGTTCGCCCAAGTTTATATGTAAACCCCAATTATTTTAGTAACTTGTCATCTTCCATACTCTTATATAGAAAACATAGATCTCCCCTTATTCTACGATAATGCAATGAATAAAGATTAAGACTGACCAAACTATTGTAATATGTTTTATTTTCTAATCCTTTTATTTGTTTGGTAAGTCTTCTCTGGACTCCCTTGATATTTAGAATGTCCTCCTTATTATGGGGTGACCAAACCCTTGCACAATACTCCAAGTGCAGCCTGACCAATGCGACGTACAGAGGCATCAACACATTCCTATCTCTACTTGCTATGTGCTTAAATATGCAATTTAAGAATCTGGTTAGCCTTTTTGAGCTGGTTTCTACAGTGCACTCTGAGTTTTAGGTCTTTTGTAACTGTAATTCCCAGGTCTTTTTCCTCAGTAACTACCCCGAGGGCATGGAACTTATGCACTATGATGGTCAGAGAGGCAAAGGCAGCATTTTATCACACTGAATTTGACTCTGCCACCAAGAGCTCATCCAAATTTTGGAAAACCATCAAGGACCTGCCTGGCCATATGCCTGGAAACTCCCTTCCAGCTAAGATTATCTCTGGTAGTGCCACTATCAGTGACAGGATGGAGATCTTGGATTCCTTTAATAACCACTTTGCTGCTGCAGGTTTAGCATTTGACAACTCCCCTGCGTGCTCGCTACGCTCTCAGCTTGGCACTCAATATTTCGAATCCCTTGCCGCTAACTCGGTATTCTCCCTCCAGCCCGCATCGCTGAAAGAGGTCGAAGACCTCCTGTCACAGCTGGATATTAAGAAAAGTGCTGGTGCTGACTCCCTAGACCCACATTTTCTAAAGATCGCTTATCATGTTTTAGCTGTGCCAATTACGCACCCATTCAACTTATCACTGTCCCAGGGGATCCTCCCAACCATATGGAAAACAGCCCATGTCATTCCTCTGTTTAAATCAGGGGACCCCTGTGATCTCAACAATTGTAGGCCGATTTCCCTTCTTCCCATACTGTCTAAATTACTGGAGAAAATTGTGAGCACGCAGCTGAGAACTTACCTAGAAACATATATGAATCTACTAAATCCTATGCAATCTGGTTTCAGAAGAAAACATAGCAGTATTGCAGCCCTTGCTAAAGTGACCTGTGATTGGCAGCAAGATTTAGATAATAGAAACGTTGTCTGTGCTGTGTTTTTAGATTTAAGTAAGGCTTTCAACACTGTCGATCACAGCCTGCTTCTCTCCTCCCTGCAGATTAGAGGTCTGGATCCATTATCGCTGCAATGGTTCACTGATTACCTCACAAGCCACCTTCAGCACGTTAAGGCAGAAGGTGAACTCTCACCTCTCAAACCTCTACAAAGAGGTGTGCCTCAGGGATCTATCCTGGGTCCCTTACTGTTTGCAATCTACATTAACGACATCAATGACAGTATAAATAAGGCCAATATTCACCTGTTCGCAGATGACATGGTATTTTACCTAAGCTGCCCAACACCAGAAGCTGCATGTGGAGACCTCCAAGCTGAATTTAATCTGCAGCAGAGCCAGCTTCTAAACAAAAAGCTCCTACTCAATGGCAAAAAAAAAACAACCATTTGTCACTGCCGAATGTTGTCTCGCTGGCATTGGTAGTGCAGGAGTTAGAGATGCATAATAGGAATGGCAGTGAAGTATTGAAGTGATGCCAACCCCACCCCCACCACCACCCCCACCCTACAGAGACTGACAGGCATTGGGGTCTGCCTCTGGGTCATCAGCTATAATGCTCAGGCCATTTAACCTCACCCTACCCTGTAGACACGTGTCGTGGTGTGCTTTGGGGTCTTTGGGCCTTATACTTACCCCATTCCATAAGGAAATACGCTGAGATGGGTGCAGTATAGGAGAATGGGGTGTACTTTAGGGCCGAAGACTCCAAGGCACACCTGGATGCCTGTGACTGGCTGCGGAGTGGGGGTGGAATGGCGTGAGCATTACAGCCAATGATCCCAAGTCACACCCCTGACACCTTTCAGTCTCTACAGGGCGAGGTGTTACAGTTGGAAACCCTAATGACATAGGCGTTTGTTGGTATTTTCACTTCAAATTTTTAACATGGGCTTTTTGTAACTCCACCTTATGAAGAGTGGCACTATCAGTTTGTTAACCGAAAGGTGGCTTTGCACAGCGACTATGCCATTTGGCGACACAGGCATGAAAACACACTTTGGGCAGGGTGTGAAAAATGACAACTGTATTGTTCATGAGGAGGCATAAAAAAATGGCAACGATGAAAATCTGGAGTGAAAGTATGCAAAATTGTTGAAGTCATGAGCAGGCATAGAAACTGAGCAACACACATCTGTAACCCAATTATTTTTGGGATTTTTTTAACCACACTTTCAACATAGGCATTTTGGGACCTCCCATCATGAACAGTGGCACTGTGATTTTGTTAATGTGTCCCAAAAGTTGATTTCCCACAGCGACCACGCCATTTTGCGCCACAGGTGAGAAAACACATTTTGGACAAGATGTGAAAAATGACCGCTGTACTGTTCATAAGGAGGTGCGAAAAAATGCCAGTGTTGAAAATCTGGCATGAAAATATTGCAAATTTGTGCAGTTACAAGGGTGCGTGGAAATTGTGCAACGCATGCTTGTAACACAGTCATTTTATGGACTTCCGTCACCAAATTTTCAACATAGGCATTTTAGGACCTCTGCTCATGAACAGTGCCACTGTGATTTTCTTAATCTGTCCCTAAAAGTGATCTCCCACAGGGACCGTGCTATTCTGCGCCGGAAGTGCGAAAACACATTTCGGCCAGGATGTGTAAAATGACAGCTGCACTGTTCATAAGGAGGTGTGGCAAAATGGCAATGTTGTGTAATGCCCTCACCCCTGCCTTTCTGCAAAACGACAGGTGGCATGCTGTTGAAGCTGACAGCAGTACCTGATGGGGACTGGGTTCGGGGAGGACTAGGTTACTCGGCACAGGGGGCCTAGGTTTGGCTACTCTGCACAGAGGCACCCAAGTAAATCTGAACACAGGAAGCAATAACTGTAATGTTCAAAACCAGGAATGGGATTCTAAAGTGTGGCTTTTATTCACATCCAAACTGAACAAACAAAGCATAGACGGACCTCCATGGGGCTACGTTCCTGGTAATGCAGATTAGAGACACAGAACACTTCTTCACTATTCCAGCCCTCAGGCTCTGAACCCACCAGGCACACAGCCCGGACTTGCACGCAGCTTTGGGTACATAGCCCGACTTGTACACTACTTGGGTTTTTCCCATGGCTCGGCTCCCACGCCGGCCACTTGATCGCGGTCCATATGGGAAAGAACCAGTTTTCCTGTTGGTGGCTCCCCAAACTACCTTAGAGCCTTCGACTCCTAAAGGGAAATTTCCTTCCAATCCCACGTCTGGGTACTTCCCTCATCACTGGTCAAGTGCATGAGGCAAAGTAGAAATCCACAGAGCAAATCTGTAGAGGTGGACCTGGTTACTAAGATGGGGGGTCTCCCACCTCCATCTCCCACAACCCATACCCAGCCATTTCTCTGGACACTAAACAACTCTTTTGAAAGCTTGGCAATGTAGATTACAGGGTAGACGTATGTCACATCTCCTCTACATGTCTTGACTTTCCCTTTGTGCTGGACTTGAACATACTTTTACTTTTGGCTAAGCCTCTTACTCTAGGCCTCCCACTACTTCAGTAGTCCAATCCCCACTTTAACACAGTTCAGGATGAAACATGGGCCCTTTAGAAAGAGCAGAACTCACCCCCTCGGTTGCAGGTGCCCCACAGGCCAATCTTGAAATCTTCTTGTACCCCACACTCTTGGGAAAAATAAGGCAGCTTCTTCTCTGCAGTAGCCAGAGGGTTGCCCTGGAATAGCAGGTAGTCTTCCTGCCCCATCCACTGAGGGATGGGGCACAGAGACCCGTATCAGCGGTCTCCACCACTTTAACGAACAGCTTACTGTGTCCCTCTTTAGGCAGAAACACACACCTTTCCCTAAATATAGCTCTATTTCAGAGCTGAGGCTCCAAGACCCTGTGCACAGAACTGCTGTGCTCCTCTCACAACAATCTCCAACTCCAGACTGAACGATGACTGCTGTTCAAAGCTCCCAACATTCTAATCTAACTCCCTTCTGCAGATTCCAATGTGGCTCATGCAGCTGCGATAGTTTTATGGTGATGTCATCCCTCAGTCTCAGCTGAGACTGAGAACAGAGTGAGACAGTGTGAAATCCATTTAACTGGAGTTTCACAAGCTGCCTTCCCTGCCTACCACTAGGTCTTATTGGGATTCTAGTAACCCCGGGTAACGGGGGTTACAGTTAAAAATCTGGAGTGAAGTTAGTACAAATTCACAAAGTTATGGGCGTGCATGGAAACTGCGCAGTGCATGCTCGTAAAACAGTCATTTTTGGGATTTTTTCACCAAATTTGCAACATAGGGTTTTTGAGAGCCCACCTCATAAACAGTGGCACTGTCGTTTCGTTAATCAGTCCTGAAAGGTCATTCCGCGCAGTGACCACTAAATCATCTTTTGGGAACAAATAACGTCATGTCAGTGACTGACTTCATGAGGAGGGGTCCCAATAACCCCGTGTTGAAAATTTGGTGCAAAAATTCCCCAAAATGCCCGAGATATGCACCAAAGTTGAAAAAAACCTATTTATGCTATTTTACAGCTTACCGGCATTTCTTCAGTTCGCAGTCGGCTTTGAAGAGTGCAGACGTGTTCCCGGTCCACCGAAGATCATCGCACTGGACTCCGGAGGTTAGTATGGGGTGGGGGTGTGTGGTTAGGCAGGGTACGCAGAGGATGTGCAGGGGTTGGGGGGCAGGAGAGACTGCGAGGGACCGTTTTCTTCTTTTACAGGTAAAAAAGAAAAAAAGACAAAGAGGGTCGGTTTTCTTTTTTTGTGGCTGTTTGTTTGGTACACTGGGGTGGGCTCCCAGTGTACCTCCTGCATAATGGGGAAGGGGACCACAGCTGACAGGGGTTGGGCCCCCATCAGCACAGAAACTGGTGGGGGGGTGCACATGATGCCGAGGCAGATTGGGCGCCCCCTCGGCACACAGCACACATCCAGGGCTGGGGACATTATGCCAATGGGGAGTGGGCTCCCCCTTCGGCAAACTAAACTAGGCAGGGGGGACTGAAGCTGATGGGGATTGGGCCCCCATCGTCAAGGAAAGACTGTTGGGGGGTGCATGATGCTGAGGGAGATTGGGCACCCCCTCGGTACACACTCGGAATGGGAGGGGGGGCACCATGCCGATGGGGAGTGGGCTCTCCCATCGGCAAATGAAGTGGTGGCAGCAGTCAGTGCCACCATGTTTTGTGAAGTGCTTCACCAGGAAAGGCACGTCAGGACGCGTGTTATTGTGCCGCTGGGTGATGAGCTTTGCTCCCATTGCAGCGACACTTTTCTTAGATCTGGTGGCCACTTTACATATTGTGGATGTCAGTGCATGCAGCTGGCTTGTTGGGGAATGAGGGACACACCTACTGATGCGCGCCCTGCATTCGCCCACAGTGACCGCACCTCCAAATCTGCTACTACTGCAATATGTTGGCTGGCACTCAGTCGCGAGCCAACATAAAAAGCAATGCTTTTTTCTTCTTTTATCCACACAGTGAACCCGGCTAGCATTGGATCAGTTCCACAGATTACCACAATTCTGGGAGAAAACTTGGAATTTGTCACGAAATTCAAGTACTTGGGAGTGTGGCTTGACCACAGACTTTCCTTCGCACAGCATATTGAGGATCTACTAAAAAAAACTAAGGCAGAGGCTAGGTCTTTTCTTTAGGATCAATCACTTTCTTACTAGAGATGCTAAGCTGCAGTTGGTCCAAACAACGTTTCTTTCCTTGGTAGATTATGCGGACTTCCTATATAGTCAGTGCCCTGCCTCTTCTCTTGCAAAACTGGACATGCTTCATCATAGAGCCCTGAGGTTTATAACGGGGCTTCCCTTTTCCACTCATCATTGCTGCTTGTCTGCAGCTGTGTGGTGGACTTCCCTCCAGTTCAGGCGGAATAGAAATGTTGCACTCTGGAATTTCAGAGCTGTCTCCAAAAAACTTCCCCAATATATTTCTGACTGTCTTCCACTAAGCATGTTAGAAAATTATGCACTGAGAAGTTACTCATTTATTTCACTGAAAGTACCCAAGGTTAAATCATGCTTTGGTAGAGTGGCCATAAGCTTTATGCTGCCCTCTCTTTAGAATAAACAGCAAAAAACATTGAAATTGAGCATCCCTGTCAGTTTGACTACCTTCAAGACATTATATTCCTGTCCTGTTAAGAAACCTTGCAATTGCTTCCCTCATCCCTAGTCAGCATCAGTGTCTGCTGTGATACTCTGTCTTGCCTGGCTTATATGATGTCTAGGTCTCTTGATTCCTATCCCCCTCTTCCTTCTACCTATTATCTGTCCAACTTTCTTCTCTTACATCCCCTACAGTACCTGCCCTCCATCAGTGCTATCCCCGATTTCTAGTCTTCTCATCTTATATTATTCCCCATCTCCTTTATATGGTAGGAGTTCTTCATATCCATTGGTCGAGACCTGTCCTCCTTGCCCTGATGTCCTCTGTACTCCTTGTGTCATCCTTTGATCCCTTACCATTACCCCCTGAACCCTTCATTCCCCCTCCCCTCACCTACATTCCCCCCTCCTTCCACCTTCACTACAGTCCTTCTGGTATCCCCTTCCTATCCTAACCTTCCTTGTTGTCCTGGATTGTACCGGGTAATATATGATTGTATATTTTCTGTAACCTACTGTTATTACTTAACCATGCACCTTTTTTACTCCTCTCAGATATTGTTATGTACATGTTTGCCTACATCTTGTAAATTGCTCCGAACTGCGTAAGCTCACCTGAGTTATTGTTCTTGTTAGCTTGAAACTGATGATTATATTCCCTTGTTTGGATTGTATATAAATGTATGTACCTTGACCTTGTTCCGCCCAGGTCCATCTTGTAAATAAGCCTTGCTCAATGGTGTTCACCTGGATAAATCATTTTTTTGATTGATTGATTGACTGATGTCACTTATGAAGACATTGAAGTGGACAGGACCCAGTACCAATCCCTACGAAACTCCACTGTTCACTCTTCCATCCCTTGCCTGACTTCCATTTCTACCACCCTCTTCCTCCTATCCTTTAATCAGTTTGATCCTCAGCTTACCACTTTCTCCCATACCCCCAGGTTGTTAAGTTTCTTTATTAGCCTCCTGTGTGGTACAGTGTCAAATTCCTTACAGAAGGCCAGATGGGCCACACCCACCGTCTCCCCCTAATCTACCTCCCCAGACACCCAGTCAAAGAAATCTGTAAGATTTGTTCGACATGATCTTGCCCTGTGAAATCATGCTGCCGGTGGTCCTACAGACCATTTGCCCCCACATACTCAAGCCGCCACTCCTTCAACAGGTCTCCATAAATTTCCCTATCACTGATGTAAGACTGACTAGCCTGTAACAGCTAGCTTCCTCCCTGCTGCTGCTCTTGTGCAGAGATACCACATCGATCCTCCTTCAGTCCTCTGGAACTACCTCAGTCTCCAATGTGATGCTGAATAGTGTTGCCAGAGGGGCAGCTAGAACTGTACTCTCTTCTTTATTACCCTTGAGTGAATCCTGTCTGGCCCCATCACCTTGTTTTCCTTAAGGATTTCCAATCTCCTTTGAACTCTTTCCTCTACTAATGGGCCTATGTCCACTCCTCCTACCCCCAGTGCCTGCCGATATATGTTGGCCCATTCCCTCCCTCCCCCTCCATCATTGGTCCCGAGCAGAATTACTCATTTAAAAGTTTAACTTTTTCTTGATCTTCTTTTGCACAGATCCCCCTTCCCCCACCATTCTACTGATCCTCACTGTCCCACCCCTTGCTTTCTTCTTTTGACTCACATGCCGGAAGAAAGTCTTGTCCCCTTTTTTGACCTCCTTGGTGACCCTCTCCTCTATTTGTGCTTAGCTTTCCTCACCCTCCTCCCTGCCTACTTTTGTTTATCAAGACATACCTCCCTGTCCCCCTCCGTCTGTGTCTTTTTGCACTTCCAAAAAGTTGTTTTTTCTCCCTTACCTCCTGAGTCACTGTCTTTGAGAAACATGTGGCCTTTTCCTCTTCATACCCTTGCATACTTCATTCAGACAGCTTGTCATTGCCTTAGTTATTCTTGATCCTTTTCTTTTATGTCTCCACTTCCCCCGCCACCCCCTTCAAAGTATTTACTGAGGCAGTCACCCATTTCCTTAAATTCTGCCCTCCTGAAGTCCAGGACTGTCATCCTAGTGTGTTTTTTCTCTTGTCCAATCCATATGCCCAACCACACCATACAGTGATCGCTTGTACCCAGAAGGCTACCCACTGTGATGTCTGCACTGCTTTCCCTATTGGTAAATACAAAGTCCAGCACTGTCCTGCTTTTGGTGGGTTCTGTAACCAGCTGCCTGAGAAATGCCCTCTAAAGGGAGTCAAGGGTAGCCCTGCTTCTTGATGTGACTGCAGCCAGTCTACATCCAGCAGACTAAAGTCCCCCATAGTCAATACTTCCATTTTACTAGCCATTCTGCCAATGGTTTCCCTCAAAACAAGTCAGAATCCTATAAACTCTGAAAACATTCAGCATACAGGTGTCGGTGTAGTTAAATTGTTCCATTAGAAATTGTTTTATCAGGTCCCAGGTGCTAAAGGTTTGAGTTTTGAGTAGCAGATGCCCAACAGAACAAAGATAAAGTGATCATTGAATATTCTCCATTGCCTCCAGCTTCCTAGCTGTGACAATTGAGTCCCTCATGAGAGTTGTAGCAAGTGTTAACGTTGTTTCTAACCTGGCATTTTAACATCATGTTTTTCTGTTGCAGTTCTTTGATATTATTTTGATTCTGAGCTGACTTTTACACATTCATTTTATTGTTTGTTTCCATTTTAGCCCACCCAGCACCTAGCTCTGAGTCAAGTTTTTGCATCATGTTTATTAATAAACTCAGTTTACATGCTCACATCTTCAAAATTCTCTACTTTCCTTGCAGCAGCGGGAACAAGAATACTGTAGATTTCTGGGCAACAGCAGTTTTGATTATAACCCCTCTGGAAACCACCAGCTCGGGCATTCTTGGCATTGAACTGCCATGACTCCTGCTTCCCCAAGGTTTGTGGTTTGATTCTGTCTGCCTCCTGCACACTCTAATAATTTTTTTTTTTTTTCACCAATAGGATTTTTAAACTGCAGCTCAGAATTTGTTTTTCTACGCGTAACTATAACTTTTCAGCATTGGGGATAGAGCAGCAGACAAAATTAGCAATGTCATTTGCAACCAAATAATGTCCAAAACCTTTCTGTATGCTCAGTCCATCTCTCAAATCTTGCATTCTTCAATCTTCCCTGAACCAGCCATAGTGAATAGGTATATTCTCTTACCACTGAGCTAGAAACAGCTCTCCCAAAACAAGCTTCAACTCAGTGCTGCAGGCCCAAATGCAGCACACCCTAAAAAAAAAAGCTGTATTCCAGCTCTAAGATGGCTCTTAGTGAGTCTGCCATACCCTCATTGCCAAACATGTAATATCTTAGATGGATGACCCCGGATTGTAGTTCATAACATTTACTTAAAACACATGGCAGCATCCCAAAACATTCTGCTGCTCAAACTAGTGAAGCAGCTAGTATGTTCAAAACTAGGAAATGCACTCCCTCTAGTGGCCAAAATACGTACAACTTTAGAGATCATTTGGTAAAAGAATATTAAACAGTGCTTAGCTAATATATAGCAGTCCCTTTCTGGTAACAAAAAAAAAACAAAACTTTAGACCTGGACATGCTGGCAAATTATATGTCTGTCTAAAACTTCCCTTTCTGAGGAAGATCACTGAAAAGGTAGCGGAGATGCAGCTTGAGGTTTGCCTTAAAGAATTTAATGTCTATTAACTCTTCCAGTGGTGTTTCACACCACGGTGCAGCATGGAAACCACGCTAGAAAGGGTATATAATAGCATGCTCCTGACAAAACAAAGGAGAGAATACCCTATAGTGGTTCTCCTAGATCGCTTCAACATTTGACACTTTGGATCGTAGGATGTTAATGACATAAATTGAGGAATATTGTGGTCTGACCAGAGCAACTCTGAGCTGTTTTGAGTCCTTCTTGTCTGGCAGATTGCAGCAGGTGGAAATGGCTTCAAACTCATTACGCCATGTAGTGATTAGTTGTGGAGTTCCGCAGGGCTCAATTCTGACCTCAGTGATTTTTGCAGTGTACACTGTGTCTTTGAAATGAGTCATTCGTCGATGCAGAGTGATGTGTTAATGCTATGCAGATGATCCTCAGCTGTACCTCTCTTTTGTTCCTGATGGGCGTGATACGGTTTCCAGGTTAAGCCACAGCCACTGCATACAAGAAATCTCATACTTGATAGCACTACCTGTCTTCATTTTAATCCAGGCACACCACCAGAGTCGCTTCTGGTGGAACCTGGTTCTCTGAGATAATCTGGTCAGTGTGGTTTGTCAGCTTGGCCATTGTTGGATGGCATCACATCTACTACTGTGAATACGGTGAAGAATCTGGGGGTCATTGTGGACTAAAGGCTAGAACATCAGATGTCAACGGTGATCTGCAGTGGTTTTCTTTTCTGGTAAAGTATCTCCTGGATTAAGCCATATCTAGCATGCAAGGATGTAGTTACCTTTGTACATGCCTTTGTCACTTCTAGACTCAACTACTGTAATGTCCTTTACCTAGGGTTGTCTGGGAAGTTGGTGCATCACCTTCAGTTGCTGCAGAATGCGGCAGCGAAGGTGATTATGGGGACATCCAGCTCAGATAATATTTCTCCTGTGCTCTGAGGCCTGCACCGGCCTTTGATTAGGTGATGCATCACCGTCAAGATAGCAGTGTTAATATACAAGGTCCTACATGAACTGGGCCCAAGCTACTTAAAAGACCTCTTACCCTTAAGCACATGGTTGTCCTCTTTGTGCCACTGAGGGACACCATTTGGCTGTTCAGAGATCCTGACTCAGAGAGTCGGGTGATAGGTCTTTCTCAGTGGTGGGTCCACTGTTGGGGAATACTCTGCCACCATATTTAAAGAATATACCCTCTGTGGAGTCAATTAAAAAAAGCAGGATAAGACTGTCCTGTTTATGCAGACATTTATCTCTGTCTAATATACCTGAAGTTGGACTCTGCAGTTCTAATCCACAACTACTAAAAAGTTTTATTTTTATCACATGGTTACTTTATTTATTTTTATCTTATAAAGTAATTTTATTTGAGTTTATTCATAATATATTGTCCTGACTACTGCTGTGTTAATGTGTTGTCTGTGAAATTCCCACATCCCTGGGGATATGGCACTATATGCATAACATTTGTCGTGCCTTGTTTAGGGCAACTATGACATCTCGGAATCTGGGGTCCAATCTCTGTTCACGCTGTAAGTCATGCAAGCTCAGCTGAAGCAATGCAGTCTGATCCAGTGAGGTAAAGCTGCAACAGGTGGCGAGAAGACATTCACCAGATGCTCCAAACTCTCCACGAGATGATGAATTTTGGTGGGTGATGGCTTTTTATCCATCTCAAACTTGCATACTTTTTTACTGTGGTTTCTGGAATGTGTATCCACTCCTTGATCTCAGGAAAAGACTCTGTTGGGCATGTTGCCAATGCATCTACATCAGCATGGGTCATGCCTGGTCTGTAGTCCATGCTGTAGTCATCTGTGGATCATGCTGCCTTATCCATCTATGTCTAGTGGTGTCCAGCTTTGCTATGGTCTTCACATATGCCAATTGGGTTATCAGTCATCGCAGTAGTGGGCTTTCCACACAGTTACTCATGAAATCGGTCCACAGTGGCCCATTTAGGGGCCAAAAACTCTAACTAGTGGACAAGGTAGTTCCATTCTGATGGTGAAAAGCTTACTGTATACTGGTGAAGGATACAGGTCTCAGGCATTTGGAATAGGCTTGATAGAGGACTGCTCCAAGTTCACTAAGTCTGGTGTCCATTTGCAGGTGAAAGGCTTTGCTGGAGCTGCTTACAGCAATACTGGTGCATTTGGCAACTGGTAAATGATTTCTCAGAAGGCTTTCTCACCTGATGTGTTCCGCCAATGTCCAGAAGTTTCATGGACTTTGAATTTGGACCTCCAGGGATAGGTGCATTACAAACTCAGATTGGTGATTGGGGGGGGGAGGGGCACTAGGCTACCAGGGATAGATGTATCACAAACATGGACAGGCAAGGGGAGTAAAGGGGGCCACTAGACTCCCAGAGATATGTGTGTTACAAATTTGGACCTTAGACTGGGGGGATGGGGACTACTAGCAACCAGGGGTAGGTGTGTTACAAACTCAGACGAGTGATGCGGGGTTGGGAGCAACTAGACTACCAACATGGTGATTGTATGCACTTGGACTGGCAATTGTGAAGGGATCACTAACCTACTAAGGCTGTGATTATATGAACTCGTACTGGTGATCAGGGGTGTGTGAAGTGGCCACTAGACTGCTGTACTGTGACTACATGTACTCGGACTGGAACTTGGGGGGGGGTGAAGTGACCACTACACTGCTATATTGTGACTACATGTACACAGACTGGTGATGGGGGCCGGGGGCACTAAATTACCAGGGAATGAGTTGAACACAGCAGTTTGTGTTATCAGGGGTGGGGGGGAAGTGCAGCACTGCGACAGTAAAACCAAGTTTGTGAAGGCATTAAATAGCATAGCAATAATGGCTAATTAGTGCCTCTATAAGGTTTTGAGCATGCCAGAGTTTCTATTTGCAAATGCAGTCAGGCAATTTGCACTGGGGCAGAGGTAACCTGGGAGTGGATTGCAGCACAGACAATAAACCTTGGTGCCTTCTCTGGTAAATTGTTCAGCTGATCAAGGACACTGACAGACGGAGAAGCAGTCATGGACCAAGCTGGAGTTAGTTCAGTTTTTATTACAGCATCTCACTCAGCATTCACAACAGGACATGGTTGGTGGAGACCATGAGCAGAATCCTCAGTACCTCAAGGCACAACCAGCCTCTTCATCAGGGAAAGGATTTGCATTGGGGCACTGAAATACTTCAGTGCCACTCACTAATGGGTTAGTGTCTCACTAACTGTGCCTTTCAGTATGGCACATTTAGCGAGTCCCCAAAGCGTTGGTACACTAACCATTGTAAGTAAGGCACAAACCCTGTTAGTGGACACAAAATCCACTCTAGTATCCCAGCAATGGTATGCTAGAGGATGTATAAAATATGTATGCATGCAGCATTATCTGCAGGAAACAGCACCATGCTGCTGCAATAGCCTAAAATGAGGGGTGGAGGGGAGACATAAATGGGGAGGGGCATTAAGAAAGAGGTGAAAGAGAGGATGAGGGTTGGTATCAGGAGGGGGGGACTGAGGGGAAAACTCAGGTGATGGGGGAAGGGGCAGACAGATGAAAGGGAATGGCAGTTGGATATTAGAACAGTCATCTGTACTGTGTTTACAGAGTGGGAGTTTTAGGGAAGAGGGAGAAGGTGTGATAAGAAGAGACAAGACCTGAGTCTAGACAGTCCTCTTTGAATCTATCTGATCTATTTAGCTGGGAAAATGGATTTAGATAACAATTATCCACTCAGGATGTACAGAGGGTTCACACTATCCAAACCATCTGCCACTAAATGAAATGTTTATTTCAATCACAGTCCTAATACAGAGGAATAAATTCTTTAAAATTATATCTACCACGTTAAATGTTAACACTAGGTGGCACTAAAACAATTAAGCATTACTAATGCCTAAAAACTTGACGTTTTAGTTCGCTGGCTGAGAAAGTCTAATTCTTAAAGTACAGCCACATGAGATGCAGTAAGTACACATAAAAACATGCAGAGAGGATCTATTGGGGAATGCGATACCTTTTATTGGACTAGCATAGATACTGTACCTAGATGAAGCAGTGCACGCAGTTTCAGAGCTGTACAGGACCCTTCATCAGTTACTGTTGTTACTGGGAGTGTGATACCTTTTATTGTACCAGCATAGAGATTGTACACAGGTGTCATAGTTCCAAGATTCCAAGGCCACACAGATCTTTCATTAGGTACTGTTCTTGGAGGGAGTGTGATACTATTTATTTATCGATACTTATCTGTTTATTGATTTATGTTTTTAACTCTATTTATGTTCCTTTAACCTGCAGGGATATGCTCCATATCTGCCATTATGAAGACCCTCTGATCCTTGCCTGGCCACTTCCCCAGGGCCTCCCTACTCAGTTTAGCTGACTGTGGCTTGCTCACCATGGTGGGGATCCCCCCAAGGGGGCCGGAGCAAGATCAAAATCACCATGTGGCCAGCCAGTCATTCCCTTTTCAGCAGCCAAGGAGGTGCAGGGGAACCAGGGCTCATGTCACATGGCCCTCAAGGGGTTTTCCATTTCCTGGTTGCAGTCCTCTAAAGAAGCGACACTCCTATATGTGACGCACTGATGTCCACTGCATCCTCCAATCCCTGCTTCTGCTGAGCTCCCCAAGCTCACTAACTCTGGACCGCCACCAGGAGTCAGCCTGTTGCTGGATGCCTTCACTCGCCCACCCCGGAGGAGGTGAGCTGTCAGCCAGATGCTCTAACTTCTCCCCTAACCTGCCCTCTGATACTCCAGGCTCATTCCCGAACCTGGGTCATTGGCACTACAAGCAGTAGCACTACCGCCACACTGGTGGGCCAGTCTGTGATGCCTTTGATTGGACCAACATGGATACTGTATCCGAATGTTACAATAAACAAGATTCCAGGCCACAGAAATCCCTCTTCAGGTAGTTTTCTCATCGGGGACTGTGATGGCTTTATTGAAACAACATAGACATTGCACCCATATGTTGCTATACAAAAGGTTCCAGGGAAACACAGGACCCTTCCTCAGGGGCTTTTCCCATTAAGGAATATATTGCCTTTTATTGGACCAGTATAGATGCTATGCGTAGTTGCTGTAATACATAAGATCACAAGGCCAAACAGATCCCTTTGTCAAGTACCTTTCTCATTCGGTGTGTGAACATTTTTATTGGTCAAGTAAAGACATTAGGCCAGATTTTCAAACCCATTTTTTGGCATACCTGCACCAAACACCTTTTCTGCAACTGCACCCAATTTTAGTAGGTTGAGTGCAGTTGCAAGTTTGCAACACTTTACCTGATTTACGGTAGCTTGCACCAAATAGTTGGTGCAAGCCCCGTCAAAAGGGTACCCCAGATTGCTGCAAGCTAGACCAGAAAATGTTGGTCTAACTTGTGGCAGTTGGCACCCGGGATGCAAAATCCAGATCGCTGGCTTGAAAAATGTCATAAGCCCCATGCATCATATGTTCGGTGCACCCCAGACTTGTGGCATTCTGACCCTTTTGAAAATCCAACCCATTGCCAGGGCCACTGATTTACGATGATTAAAATAATGAAATTCATTTTCAGGACATGAAATTCTGGGAACTGCACTGGTGATTGTAAGTCTAATTTACAGATTTTACCAGGGTTCTACTGTCATTCTTTTAGTATGTGTATAAATAATCAGAATAAAATAGGTTTAATATACAGCAAATTAAATGAAGCTCATTGAAAAATAATACAGGAAGCAAATATAAGAAAATTACAAGTTCTAATGATTTATTGATCTGGTCTAAAATGCAAAATTCTGTGAAATTCTTTGTTTTTACTGGTGTGCAGGCAGTCCAACTTCTGGAATTTTACAGGATTTTCTGGTGAAAACTGAAAATCAGTGGCCTTGCCCATTGTATCCAGATGGTACAGTACTAAAGATTCCAGGGCCACACAGGATCATCTGTCTAGTACTTTTCTCATTGGGACTATGATGCGTTTTAGTGGGCCACCTGAGATATTACATCTAGATGTTAACCAAGGATTCCAGGGTCACACAGGGCCCTTCGTCATCTGCCTTTGCTCAGTGGCACTATAAAAGCATTCACTGGACCAGCATAGCTATCGTACCTAGATTTTACAGTGCACAGGATTCTACAGTCACAAAGATCCTTTTACCAGGCACCTTGTGCAGTGGGGAATGTGAAACTATTTATTGGACCAGCATAGATATTATGCTCAGATATTACAGTACATAAGATTCCAGGGCCATACAGGACCCTTCTTGAAGTGTTTTTCTCATTGACAGTTTCATACCTTGTATTTGACCAGCATAGGATTTTGTAGGACTCAAGATTCCAGTGCCACACAGGTCCCACATCAGGTACCTTTCTTGGTGGAATGGTGAGAGTGCAATACCATCCAGCAGTAAAAATGGGAGGAGAGGGTTAACTGTCAACTTACAATTGTGCTTTCATGTGATATAGTTTTCTGGGACTTACTGTGCAGTTCCTCAGTGTCTGTTTATTTGCAGCCTGGTTCCCAGATAGAAAGGTTGCATCTCAGACTTTGAGTTTATTCAAGGAAAAATCTTTATTAAAAGTTCTGCAAAACTTGTGCAAAACACCCACAAGCAGGGGTGGTCCAAGTGACTGAAATTTGCTTTGAGAATTAATTTGGGAATTCCACGGCATTCGTGAAGTGTGTATTTGCTGAATTTGTGAAGTTTTGCCTTAGGAAGTTACCATTTTCCCAGCAAAGTGATCAATATTTGCTCGGGGAAAAGGCCACTTCACCAAAAAATGGCCACTTAGTAGTAAAAACTTCACAATTTCATTGAACTCGACATTCCTAAGGTCTGCAGAAATTTTGCAAAGCTTTGCAGAGGCACATTTCAGCCAATTCACGGCCACTTTGCCGGTGAAGTTTAAATTCACAACCCGTCTACCCGTGAGTTGAACTTAGATACTGACAAAACTGATTTTTGAACATCCTTTATATTATTTTGTACAGTTTGTGTTTTTTAGGAACTTCAGCCTTTTGGGGGAGTTGAACACTTGAAGTAGAACGTTTGCAGGTCCTGCAGCCTGCTACATTGTGACTGTTTTCTGAGCTTGACTTACAGTGCAGCAGACTGCTGCACTGCACAGTACATTTTGTATATTAGTTTAAATATATTTTAATTGTTTTTGTAAGGAAAGTACAATTATTGTATGCACTTTTTATGTTTGCTTGTACACGTGGTCAAAAAACATTATGTGGCAGCTTAGGAGAGAAGCGGGTTTTGGAGGTATGGCACTGTGGCAGCCAGTGCCACCACTGCATTACTGCGCTTGGCCCTCGTTTCCCAATGTGGTGGCATGCTGCTGCTGACACTAGTTTAGCCAGAATGCCACCAACTTGAAATGAATTAGCTGCTGCAATGAGGGAGCAACCCGTCATTGCAGGACAGTGCCTTGCCTGGTGTAACATTTCAAAAGAACTTGGCAGCGGCTGTTGCCGTCCTCTCACAGTCCCCATAAAAGCTGACGGGGTGCCCAGTCCTCCTGTCAGCATGCCCCTGCCCCAATTAATTTGTCGATGGGGGAGCCCAGTCCTTGTCAGTATAATGTCCCTCCCACCCATTTGCTGTGTGCCGAGGAGGGTGTCCAATCCCCCTCGACTTCATGCGCCTTCAAACAGGCTTTCTTTGCCGACAGGTGGCCCAATCCCCATCAGCTTAAGTCCCCCTCCCCAAAAACGCAGATGGCACATTGGGAGCCCACCCCAGTGTACAAACAGCAAATCTGCAAAAGAAAAAACCTTCCTGCGATGTCTTTTTGGTTTTACCCCTGAAACAATGAAAATGGTCCCTCGCAATCGGGTCCCCTCCCCCAACCCGTGACCACCCTCCATGCATCCCACCTCCCCATGCACTCCTTCTCCCCATACTTACCTTTGAAGCCCAGCCCAATGATCTTTGGTGGACCGGGAACACATCTGCACTCTTCAAAGTCAACTGCGAACTGAAGAAAAGCCGGTAAGCTGTATAATGGCAGAAATGTTTTTTTGTCAACTTATGTGGATATCTCAGCCATTTTTTTTTTTTTTTTTACTTTTGGCACCAAATTTTCAGCATGGAGTTCTTGGGACCCCTCTTCATGAATTCAGTCACTTTAATGGCATTATTCGGCCCTGAAAGGTGATTTCATGGTCACTGCACAGAATCACCTTTCAGGACCGATTATTGAAATGATAGTGCTACTGTTCATGAGGTGGGTTCCCAAAAAGCATGTGTTGCAAATTTGGTGAAATAATTCCAAAAAATGACTGTGTTACGAGCGTGCATTGCGCAGTTTCCACACATGCTCATAACTTCGAGAATTTTTAATATTTTACTCCAGATTTTCAACATTGCCATTTTTACATACCTGCTTGTGAACAGTATAGCTGTCATTGTTCACATCCTACCCAAAATGTGTTTTCGCACATCTGGCACACAATGGCGCGGTCACTGTGGGAAATCAACGTTTGGGACAGATTAAGAAAATCACAGTGACACTGTTCATGAGCGGATGTCCCAAAATGCCTATGTTGAAAATTTGGTGACAAAATTCCACAAAATAACTATGTTACGAGCGTGCATTGTGCAGTTTCCATGCACACTCATAACTTAAGAGAATTTTTTATATTTTCACTTCAGACTTTCAACATTGCCATTTTTGCACACCTCCTTATGAATAGTATAGCTGTCATTTTTCACATCCTGCCTGAAATGTGGTTTCGCACATCTGGCGCACAATGGCATGGTCGCTGTGGGAAATCAATGTTCGGGACAGATTAACAAAATCACAGTGCCACTGTTCATGAGCAGAGGTCCCAAATGCTTTCATCAGGTGGGGGCTGTAAAAAGGACATGCTGAAAATTTGTAGTGCAAATACCAACAAAAGCCCGGGGCGTTAGGGGTTTCTAACCATATCGTCCCACCCTGTGCAGACTGACAGGCATCAGGGGAGAGCCTTTGGACTGCCGGCTGCAATGCCCATGCATTCCATCCTCACCCTGCAGCCAGTGACAGGCATTGAGGTGTGCCTTGGACTCTTCAGCCCCAGAGTTCACCCCATTCTCCTATACTGCACCCATTTCAGCATATGACCTTATGGAATCGGGTGACTGCAAATCCGAACACCCCAAGACACACCTCAACACTTGACAGTGTCTGCAGGATAGGGTGAGGTGAAATTACATGAGTATTATGGGCGATGACCCAAAGGCACACCCCAATGCCTGTCCGTCTCTGCAGGGTGGAGGTGGGGTTGGCGTGAAGTTCAGTACTTCACTGCCATTCCTGTTCTGTATCTGTCTAACTCCTGCACTTCCAATGCTAATACCAGCAAGCAAATATTCGGCATTGACAAATGCTTGTCTATAGTAGGTGCCAGGTACTAAAAGCTACTTGTTATTATTCATTGCTCAAAGTATACATCCAAGATCATAGCTGTGACACTAGGAATATTTATCTCTAACAGAGGATAAATGGACGTCTTTGTGGAGATCTTGGAACCATTCTACAAAACTATAGTTCAACCTAACATTTATTCTTGGCTCTCAGATTCCAGGTCTGTGCAGTTATTTAATTAACATTATTAGTTTATTTTTTGTGTCTTGTGTTAGTGAATACACTGTCCCCAAACTGGGTGCATGATGAGGGACTCTCACTTATTTACTTGTCCACACTTGGGTGGGGAATCATTGTACAAAACATGTAGTACTCTGAACCCAAAATAACAACAAAACACACATAAAGAAAGAAACAAATAAAGGAAATCTTGTCTGGATTCTGCCTTGGGTGCACCACAATAAGGACCCAAGTGGCCTTAATTTTTGTGGCATAAAACATGCCCCCCCCCCCCCCCCAAGTGGAGGAGACAGAGTGGCCCATCCTCTTACAAAAAGAAATTTGCTGGATATTTGACCTGCAAATGAAAAGAAGCAATCAGTTTAAATGATATTCTGGACTTGACAGGGTTCCTGTGAATAAAATAACCAAGTAACTTTGGGGAAGGGGGTCAAATATCTTGATTGATTTGCTGTTTTGTAATGTTTGTCTTTTCTTTCCTGTGTATAAATATGTAAGTCCAGATATTCAAAGGAGCTGCGGCTGGTGCAACCGAGCTGCGCCAGCGCAACCCCGCAATGCGCCCCGGAGCAATATTCACAAGGCAGCCAGGCGCAGCGCAAGTCCCAATGTGCCGGTGTGCAATGGTAATGTATGCAGCGCAAATTCAGGGGGCGTGAACATGCATATGTGGCACATCCCAATATTCAGCCCGGGATGTGCAGCGCATATGCTGGCACAACCCTGTGTTGCGCCACATACGGGGGGCTCAAAGTTCAGCCAAACAAAATAGGCTCAAAGCCAGGCCACCCACAGGTGGGATGCTGTATTGCAGGGTGCAACACAGCACCCGTCAGCTGTGAGTGGCCACCTGCCCTGCAGGGACACAGGCCGCAAGTGTCCACACCCTCCCCGGTGGTCCACTGCACTCCCCACCCTCCCGTATGCCCGATCATGGGCAGCAGTACCTCATAACCACCACCCGGAGGGCCAGTGGATACCTCCGTTATGCCCAATCATGGGCAATTGTACCCATAACACCTGGTGGACCGGGGCATCCCCCGACCCTCCCAGGCCTGTCCAACCGCAGGCATCCGAAATGGATACTCCACCTGGTGGTCTAGTGTTCTCCCCCCCTACCGTTGGTCTCAATCATGGGCAATCTGTACTATGTACATACCCGTTGGTCCAGTGGCATTCCCCCTCCATTCTGTATTGCCTGATCGCGGGCATTTGACATAGATATCCCACCAGGTGGCCCAGTGGACCCCGCTCCCATCCCACCCACAGAGGACCAGCCACCCAGATAGGAAAATTACGTACCTACCGTAATTCTTGATCTTCTTGGACGAGTCTCCACCACTCATTCACACTAGTGGGATTGGCGCCGGAGGCACTAAGACCCATCGGGAGCAAACTTTTTGCTGGAGGGTCGGCGCGAGAGACGGCGCCGCGAGACACGGCGCCGCGAGCAGCGGCTCGAGCGGTAATGACCATCTCGGCGACGACCCTCCAACCGCCTCAGTACCTTTTTACCAAGGAGGTGCAGCGCAACTAACGAAAAGGGTAAACCCAACATTAAAAAACGGACATAAGATAGTCCGTATGACCCGTGTAAGAAGGGTCAGCAAAGAAGTCCTCACGGCCTAAAGATTTGAGGGAGTGAAGACCAATACAGCGGTGAGCTCGGGGGATGGAGGGTGGGCGTGTGAATGAGTGGTGGAGACTCGTCCAGAAGATCAAAGAATTACGGTAGGTGCCGCACTCTTTATCTTCCTGACATAAGTCTCCACCACTCATTCACACTAGTGGAGAGTACCAGCTGATAATCCCCAAAAGGGCGGCAGGAAAGCCAGAGCTCACGCGTCCCTAAGATAGAAGCCCATTAAGATAGTTCTGCGAATCGCGAATGCGCCTGGCGTGAACATCCAGTGCATAGTGCTTAACGGCATGCATTGAGCTCCAGGTAGCGGCGTTGCATATATCTGCAATTGGAACATTGCATTTCCGCTAGGGATGCCGCGACCGCCCTAGTAGAGTGAGCGACACTCACCTTCTAATTTAACTTGAGCATGGAATAGCAAGACGAAGGCATGCCACTAACCATGAAGAGATACATCTAGCGACAGGTTGACTCCAGCCGGGTGTCGCTGAAAGAAACGAACAGTTGCTGAGTCTTATGTAACATCCTGGTTCTATCTAAATAGAACTCAAGGCTCTCTTAACATCCAAGGAATGAAGAGCCTGCTCCCCTTCATTTTGGAAATTAGCGAAGTAAGCGGAAGTACCAGAGGTTGGTTCAGATGAATTTAGCCACAACCTTGGGAAGAAATTTAGGATGAGTACGGAGAACTACCTTGTCCTTATGGAATACAGCATACGGAGGGTCCGTAACCAGTGCATGTATCTCAGAGACCATGGGCTGAGGTAATGGCCACCAGGAAGGCAGTCTTCCAGGTAAGAAATTTTAGCTCACAGGTAGCTAAGGGTTCGAAGGCTTCCGAGTGAGCATGTCCAGCACCAGGTTAATGTCCCAGGCTGCAACTGGACGCTTAACAGGGGTCTGGTATGGAGAATCCCTTAAGAAATCTCTTCACCATAGGTAACTGAGCCAGAGTTAAGGAAGAAACCGCTCATGGAACGCTGAGATGGCACTAAGGTGAACTTTAACTGTGGAGTATTGAAGACCTAAGTTTGATAGGTCCAAAAGATACTCCAGAACCTTGCCAGGAGGACAGGAAAAGGATTCCAAGAGGATTTTGCATGACTCAGAGAGAAAAACGCTTCCATTTGAAGCGTGACGCTTTTTCGGGTGGCTGGCTTCCTAGCAGCCAGAAGGATGTCTGAGACTCTACGAGATGTTGGAACCATTCACTTCTATCTCTTCAGGAGCCAAGCATGAAGGTGAAGTGATTTCAGGTTGGGATGACCAACGAACCCTGAGTCAGAAGACTGATTGCAAAGGAAGTGGTCTCGGAGAGGCTGCCAACATACTGTTGAGTAGAGAAACTATAGTTGCTTAGGCCAGGAAGGAGCAATGAGAATCATCTTGGTCCCTGAGACTCGAACTTGAGGAGTACTCTGGATTAGAGGAAGTGGTGGAAAGGCGAAGAAAGCGCTTTGTCCACCGCAGCTCGAACGCATCCTGACAGAAAATGCCAGGCCCTGGATTTCTGGAGCAGAAGAGAGGCAGTTTTATGCTGAGTGGGGATGCAAAAGGTCCAGGTCTGGAGTCCCCACTCTTTGAACAGGGACCGAGCCACGGCTGGATCGAGACCACTGCGGGTCTGCCTCGTTTTGCTGAGGTGATCTGCTAGGGTCGCTTTTGTATACCTGGCAGATAAACCGCTTGAATCAGAGACTTGTGCTCCAAGCACCACTCCCACACCCTCATTGCTTCCCTGCAAAGGGATAAGAATGAGCACCCCTTGCTTGTTGATGTATTACATCACTGCTTTGTTGTCCGTTTGGAAGGAGAATGTTCTCTGTGACAAAGGGCATCCTGAGGCTCGGATTGCATAGGGGACCGCTCCTCATCTCCAGGACATTTATGTGAGATGAGTTTCGAACTGAGTCCATACACCTTGAGTGTGGGGGAGAGAGTGAGCTCCCCTCCCATTAAGCGCGATGCATCTGTGGTGATGGAGATCTGATGATCCGGGGAGCAAAGGGAATCCTTCCAGGAGATTGTTTTCTGAGACCACCAGGTGAGAGACCTTCAAGGGCCCGCCACCTTGATGGGATAAGACTGGGGTGAGAGGTCGGGGACCACTGAGGAGAGATCCACTGGGTGGTTCTCATGTGCAGTCGGGCCAGAGGGACAGTGAGACCGAGGGCGCCATGAGACTCAACATGCGTTGTATCGAGAGAGCTGTAACCTATTGGTTCTCCTGATGTAACGGGCCATAAGGAAGGATGTCGAGTCTTCTTATCCTCTGGAAGGAAAGCCTTTGCTGAAGAGGCGGTCTCAGCGTCCTTATGAAAAGGAGCCTGGGAGGTTGCAGTTGAGATTTTTTCAAATTCAGCAGAACTCCCATGGATCGTGAGAAGATCTTGAAGTCGCTTGCACGGGTTCCAAAGTCCCTTGGCCGGAAGGGCTTGCTAGAAGCCAATCGTCCAGGAGGAACACCTGGAGTCCGACTTTCCTGAGATGCGCCTGAGAACTGCACAACACTTGTAAAAACTTCAAGGCGCCGAGATAGCCCAAAGGGCAGGACTCTGAACTGATAATGCTGACCCAAAGCTACAAACCTGAGGAATTTCCATGTGGGTCGAGTGGACGGGGATATGCTGGTAAGCATCCTGCATATCCAGAGAGGCCAGCCAGTCGTGCTTGATGTAAGGAAGTAACAGGGTACCTAGGGAAATCATCTTGAATTTCTCCTGGGGAGGAATTTGTTTAACTTTCTGAGGTTCATGAATGAAGTATCCCCAGATTTCTTTGGAACCAGAGTAATGGGAGTAGAACCTGTGTTTCGTAGATGGGGGCACCAGTTCTAGTTGCCCTGTTGTTCAGAAGGCCCTGATCTCCAAAGTGTGAGGAGATCTGATTGAGAGGCCGACAACCTGGGCTGGTCGATGAGGATAACTGGGGGTCTCAAGAAATTGAGTAGTAACCCTCGTAATTATCCGAAGAACCCATTTGTCTAGGGTTGCGGACTTCCACTGCTCGGAAGCACATCAGACGTCCCTCCCACTTGAGGAGAAAGTGTCCACCTCGGGCAGAGGATGGAACTTGGGCCAACGATTTCATGTGGCGGCTGGGAGCTTTTAGGTCCCTGCGCTTTATGCTGCGTCTTCTTTGAGGTTGGGCAGGTTGGCTTTATGGAAGCCTCCCTGCTCTCTGCCTGCAAGGACTGACGACTATGAAACTGACGCTTGTTCACATGCCCCTGAGAGGGGCAGGCGGAGGTCTGGCCAACTTAATGGCCGATCTAGTCTCTGAGTGGCTCTGCTGCTTGCTCCACCTGAGGGCCAAAAAGAAAGGTGATCCAGCGTTGTCAGCCACTGCCTGCTGAGCATCATCCTTCGAAGTCAGGAAGTACGAGCCAGGAATGGGGCTTTTAGTACAAATCCTCGTGGCTGCTGAGCGAGAAGCAGTGTCGAAAGCATCCATGGCGGCTTTGACTCTGTTGGTTATTGACCTACTACTTCATTAAGGTCTGAAGAAGCTCTGACTTGGATCTAATCTGGAAGAGCTTTCAACCATTCTTTCATAGAGTGCCACAGATATACTATACTGAGAAAAATAGCCTTGATAACTGGCAATACGTGATACTTAGTGGAGGCAGCAAAGACTCTCTTACCTAATGTATCAATCTTACGAGACTTTTTGTTGTTAGGTCGAGCCGTAGTAGTTTGAGGAAGAACGTATCTTGTCTTTTCTGTCAGGACTACAATAGATCCGCAAAGGTTGGGATGCCAAATGGGACGCATCCTTGGGAGCTGAATACTTTATCAATGGATTTAGCCACTGAGGGAATAAGAGAGGGTTATTCCATACCATTTGAGATGAAGGCTTTAAGGAAGGCTGAATCGTAGAAGTGTCAACCCTGTAGGGATCTCCGTTGCATGAAGATACTGGAGTCTTAATATCTTCTCAGGATCGATGTCTGTAGTTCGAGAGAAAGAGGGATCCTTGTTCTTCAACAGAGACTTAAAGGACAGGTCCTCGACCACAGGTCGGTAGCAAAGAAAGATCCTGTTTTCTCCACTTATCATCCAACCGAGGCTGTCTGGGTCAGGCTCAAATCATCTCCTGATGGTCCAGAAAGCGACTGTTTGGACAGGAAAGGAGTGAAAATTAGAGAGGAGGAAATGGCAGAAAAAACAAGGAGAGTCCTATGGGTTGCCGCTCTGAGACGTAAAAACGGGCTGGAAGATTGCATCGAGGCGCGACGGGCGCCGGGCGAGGCACGCTGCCCCGCAGAACGCCTCTTCGCGGCGCTGCAGACGGCGCCGCGACGACGCTGCTAACGGCGCCAAGTGACGACGCCGCTAATCGGCGCCAAGGACGACGCCAACGGGCGCCGCCCGATCTAACGGTATTCACCGGTGTGGCGCTGCTGAGAAAACGCTGGCGCCACCAACGGCGCCGGAGATTACTGGCGCTGCCTAACGGGCGCCAAGAAGTCCGGGCGATTCGAAAACGGCGCCGACACGGCTACAGACCTGCAGAAGGCGCCGGAAAAGCTCCGGAACCTGGAAAACAAAGAGAAGGAAAATAATACAGGAGATAAGGGCATCGGTGAGGCCTCTGCGCCGCAGCCATGTGAGGGGAAACACCTGCTAACGGAGTCGCTAGCACCGGCAAAGGCGCCGCGCGACTAGGAAGGTCCAACCGCCTACCTGATCGCCGAGGAGCCCGCGGGCCCGGTGGGTAACCGAGCCAGGCAGAAGAACCAACTCCTCCGAGCCTATATCGCCTCCATAAGAGCCGCCCACTGATGAAACTGCTCATCTGGAGCCCTACCTATAGGCGGGGAGGGGCTCCGATGTCGAGGACGACGATTATCGGAAGCTGGCGACTCCGAAGAAGGAGAGACGGCAACTCTAGCGATAACCGACCGTCGGCGCGGAACATACCAGAGAGGCGACCTCGGTGATGCCTTCTTTTTGACCTGTGGGGTCGAGAAGAGCTCGAGGCCGAACGCGCCGAGCGACCGTTTATTTTATGCCGGCGCGGGGACCGCCCATCCCGGCATCGGACTGACCGTAGTCGAACCCGCTGAGGAGAAGGAGGCTGACCGACCCAGCCCGGCTGACTGAACAGTTTCATACAAGTCTCCCTACCGTCACTGACCTGCTCATGGTCGCTCCTGCCCAGTAGGCCGAGACTTCTTCAAGTAGTTAAATTTAAATATTAGAAAAATTTTACTAAAAATAGAATAAAACTAAGCGATACTACTATCGTGATAATGTTACAAAAACAAACTGAAAACTATGCGCTAGTTTGAAGTTTGACTCCGACTGTGCGATGCGTCGTCACTGAAGCGCACTCGGGCGGAAAAAAGGAATGAAGGCGGTTGGAGGGTCGTCCACGAGATGGTCATTACCGCCGAGCCGCTGCTCGCGGCGCCGTGTCTCGCGGCGCCGTCTCTCGCGCCGACCCTCCAGCAAAAAGTTTGCTCCCGATGAGTCTTAGTGCCTCCGGCGCCAATCCCACTAGTGTGAATGAGTGGTGGAGACTTATGTCCAGGAAGATCTCCCCCAAGTCATTGGCGGGCAGCAGCAAACCACCCGCCATGGCACAGTGGCATCCCTATGGCAATTTCAGCAGGTTGCCTGGACTGGTAAACGGGTAATGGTACCACAGTGGTATTAAGTAATTTTGAGTCCACTTTCATGTGGGACTTTGTATTGCCCTAGAAGTTCCCAATGATAATGCAGTGGTAGAATGACACTGTTTTCTATATACCACCAAGGCTTATTTGGTACCACCGTGGTATCAGTATTTTGTAATGTCACCACAAGGGTATTACGTTAGAGGAGCAGATTGGTGCACATATAAATCCCAAGCTTATATGGTATCACTGTGGTATGAGTGCATCTAGAAATTTGATACCACTGTGGTACCAACATAGTACACGACGAAATCAAACAAAGTTTGAAAGAAATACAAAATGAAACATACACTGATAAAGAAACATATTATCAGCTGCACAGTATATGCATATTACAATAACAACCCTCAGTTAAGTTCTCAAATTGAATGGGATATCACTGCTTCATTGAAATCCATTAAAATTCCATGACATTCCATTAATCTTCCATTTTCTTCATGCAGACCCATTACTTTTCACCATTACATTTTGTATCACCCTTTTTAATGGCCAGTTTTTATTCCCATTACATTTCCATTAATTGTTGATGTTTCATGGGCGCAAACCATTAATTTACTCACCGATGCCTTAAATTAATCACTACAGGTATCCATTAAGTATTTAATGTGTATGGTATGCCCCTTAAATTTTGTATCAGGCTATTTTAATGGCATGTTTAATAACCATTGAAACTGAGCAATAAGCTTTTCATTGTCATGAAAATGATGGTCGCGTATCGCTAATCCATTAATTACCATTAAAACTGTCCAAATGAGTTTTTTATAACATGAAAATAATGGTCCTCTTGTGGCAATACATTGATGGCCATTAAAGATAGTTTTATTTACTATTAATCTGTACTACTTTTTCCTAAAAACTATGGGTCTCCTTTGACTACTGTGTAACCTTTTGTTTTACAGGTACTCCCCCATCCACTCTCCAAATCTGCATCTCCAAAGAGGTTCCCTCACCTGGACCATAAAGTACCCATGAATTAGTTACGTGATTGGGGATGTGGAGTTTGAGCCATAATTGAATCTGCATCCATTACAATGGGAGTCCAGATGGTTGTTGCTATGACGCTATATTGTAATGAGGGACAGTTAAAAGGTATTTTTATTTTATTTTACTTATTTGTACAGTCGGTTTACAACCTTTGAGCCAGAGGCTCATTTCTAAAGGTACTTCATCACATTGAGGACAGACAGAAACAAATGTAGGTTACAGCATACAAATCACTGACTTAGGGTTACACAGAATGATTTCATACATTTATACAATTTGGTAGTACAACAAATTAGTAGTACAACAAATGTAGGTTACAGCATACAAATCACTGACTTAGAGTTACACAGTATGATTTCATACATTTAAACAATTTAGTAGCAATTACAGTGATACAGCTGTGCACAAGCTGGTAGTTAACAGAGGAGGAGGAGGATGCAACGGGGGAGAAGTGGTGGGGGGGAGTGAGGTGGAGTGCCTCCTAAGTTAGTGTTGTCAAGTGTGGAGAGATCAAGGCCACATTTAGAGACAGGTGCAGCTGTGAGTGTTAAACATTTGGCTCTGAAGGGTGGGTTTGAAGTTGGAGATTGTGGGGGTATTGGAGATGGGAGCTGGGAGCTGGGAGAGAGTTAAACCAGGATGGAGCTCTGTAGCAGAAGGACCTCTGACCATGGGTGGTCCCGGTTCTGGGGACCAGGAGAGCGCTCTTATTTGAGGTTCAGATTGCGATAGTGGGTTGGGTATGGTGGATGGAGGCTGTCACCCTGGATGGGGAGAGCCCGAGTAGAGTGTTTTTCGTGAGGAGGCAGGTTTGATAGCATAGCCGTTCATCTAGGTTAAGTAGTTTTGCCTTGTCATAGAGTTGACAAGTATGTGTGAGCCTGGGGGCACCAGTAATCAGCCTGCAGGCTTTATTTAAGGTGAGGCGAATTTTGTTGAGGGCGGTAGTGTCAGCAGCACCATAGAATGGCAGGTCATTGTCTACAAGGGACAGGTATGGGATCAGTCTCTCCAGATCCGGTCCCCTATAGCTGGACCCCCACCTTGAAGCTGGACCCCCTCCCTGCAGCTGGGCCCCCCAAGGCTGAAGACTAACTTTCTGCTACAGCACCTTGGCAACACCATTTACAGTGAGGGACACAGCAATGCTGAGGGATAAAATGAGGGACATGTCACTAAGGAACTGTTGAGAGGTATGGTACAGTCCCTTTCCCATGTGTGGCCACCCTGCACTGTGATGCTAGAGATTTTACAGACCGTCACAGGGGTCAATACTAACTTCTTTAGCCACTAGCCATCAGTGCTAGTGATTAGAAAAATCCCCTGACCCAACAGGAGTTTCACTAGCCCTGCACAAAATGACCAGAAAAATCTCCATTGAAATGAATAGTTCCATCGAAATGTATATAAGCCCATTCATTTCAATTGCATTTTGTTCTCAATATTTGCATAGCAACAGCAAACGGTCCTGGCTCAGACCAGATACCAGGCCAATAGGAAAGGAAATCAGTGTGGGATGTGACTTCCTGCTGGAAGCTCATGAAGAGGACCATTACTTTTGTACACAGATGAGGAAGGAGCAGTCATCAAAATGAGGGGAGCTATGACAGCCTCTCGTTTTAGAGGTAGTTTCATTTCTAAGTATGTTTTATTGGGCAGCAAAGGCAGGCATGTAATATCCCCAAAGATCGGGTCACCAGTAAGCTCTGTTGATGCCAACAAGCCCCAGCAAGGTGACCCCAGGTGTCCCTATAGTTTAGGCTGCGGGGGGGGGGTGAACATAGCGGCCAGAGCCATATAAAAATAAAGTGCTTGTCTGCAGTTAAAAAGGTTTTTTCTTCTTATTGCAGCCTGCCCAGTAAAGGTGGCACATGCCAGTGTCACATCTAAGGTCCAGCTTGCACTGGACAGCTGGTTGTTATGGATTCAGCATCCTGGATGCCAAGGATACTGAGAGTGGCCAGTAATGGCCAAGGGTACTGAGAGTGGCCAGTAATGGCCAAGGATACTGAGAGTGGCCAGTAATGGCCAAGGATACTGAGAGAGGCCACGATCGGCCATTAGGAGAGTTTGAATTGACTGCGAAGGAGGACAGTCAGGAGAGTTCAGATGCCCCAAAGAAAAACAAATACATGAAGAAAGTGCAGCAGAATAAAGAGGGGACACAGGGAAGTAAATTCAGAGCAAAAGGCAGTACCTGCAGTCCTTCTCTCATCCCTATGTCAGTCTCGGTGGTCCCAGCAGTGTCAGTGGTCCAGTAGTTGTGGTGGTCCCCAGGATCAGCAGTTGGCAGCTGTAGTGTGGGTTCTGTTTAGTCCCATTTGTGTTTTTTTTTTTTGTAAAGAAAAAGTAAATGGCAGTTCCTTGGCAGTGGCCCCCACAAACAGCAAAGCATCATTAGATGAACGAGCATCAGGAGGAGCCAGCTACCCATCAAGGGAAGACCTCCGACCTGCCTGCAGCCATCAGGGCATCCAGCATACACTTAACCCACCTCCTGTCTCAACTTCTCCCCAGTTTGGGCCGGTGAGTCGGTGACAGTGTCATAAAGCAGGCACTGTCCACCTGAACTAATACTGAAATAAAAATTTTCATGCAGAGAGCACAATAAAGGATGGCTGTGGATGTTAGTGTGGTCAGGGCAAGGCCCTGGAGCAAGGAATTGCCAAGGGTGGATCTATTCAAATGTATTTAAAATTGGCCCAGGAAGGGAGCATACAGTGAGATGGTGGCCTAATTCATTTATTTAACTCACGCTCCTAAATAGAGCACAGGGGTGGGCAGCATTCAAATGAAGTAGTTATCAGAGGTGGAGCAGAGGGCGGGCGGGCAGGCAGGCCCTGAATTAGATAGCGAACAGGGTACTAAGGAGCAAGGTTAGAGTAAAGCCCCAGTTATAGCCAAGCTAGCTGGTTGGGCTAGTGAATAATTGCTAGCTGTCCCAAAGGTTTTTCTATTCAGAAATAAGCACCGGGGAGCTAGCTGTGGGAAGTAAGTCCCAGATTATAAAGTCAGAGTGCCTCACCGTGAAACAGGTGACTATAGTAGCCAAGTTGCCTCCAGTAGCCAGGCTAGTGCTATAGGGGTCTCTAGATCTGTTACTCAGGTCACTAGTCCTTTGCTGGGGCTGGGGCAACTATGCTACTGGGGTGACTAACAGGCTACGGCTGTGGCAAGTATGCTGCTTGAGTGGATAACTGCCTGGTCCACTCCCTTATTCTTGCTCCTGACTGAAACTGATACTCAAGTGCACTTTAAATCAGTAAATTCTACTATTTTACAACACTAGCTTGGCTACTGTTTGCCACTTGGCTATAGCCACCTTTATCACCCTATCACTTTACACCCTATCACTTTACACTCTGGGCCAGATATTCAAACTGCGTCCAAAATGTGCGCAACAGCAGGAGCAAGCACAAGTCAATTGCGCACATGCGCAACAGACGCTATATTCAAACGTGGAGCAAGTCAAATTGCGCGACCAGCCAATGTCTGAATATCGCACAACCCGCGCCATAATGCAACCAGGTAGGGGAAGCTGAGCACATATGTCGCGCCATAGCGCAACAAGGCCAGCCCAGCTGAGCAGTCGAGATGCACCATAGCGCAGCAGGGAGCCCCCCCAGCAGCACAGCAATGGAACTGCACAACCAGGGAGGTAGGCAGGGGCCCACCACCCATGGCACAGACGGGCACAGGAACACAGTGTAGAACCAACAACACACCCTCACACCCGAAGCACAGCATCACTGATGGAGGGACGGAAAATCCACTGGCCCATGGGGACAAGCCTACAAAGCACAGCAGGGCCACGGCGCCCCAGCACACCCACTGGCAAGCAAATACTGCCACACAAAGGGGCCCGGACAACCCAGGTGTACCACAGCCCCCACTGTGCACAGCACACTATGCCCTGGAACCCCAAGACACCACCCATGTGCAGTGAGTGTGACTGGCACTGCCGGAACCACCATGCCCCCCCCACCTGGCACAATGCAACCGTGTGTTCCACAGAACCATACAAGCCAGACCCACCAGGAGCCCACAGTGGAGTGTGGCAGCACACGGCCAGACCGGCTGACAGCCACCACCACACCAGGGACACCCCCCCATGGAGACACACACACAATCCCAGGACCTCACCACACCACTGCAACTGAGCACCGATAGCCAGATGCAAATCAGAGACCACCACAGTATTCATAACAAAATAGATATATATATTCTATGAAAAACAGAAGAACAACATCAACAGGAACAACAATAACACTATATACATGTATATACAAAACAGGTGTGGGGGTACAGGTACAAGGTGGGTGGGTGGGTGTGGGGGTACGGGTGAAGAACCTGGTGAGGGAAGGCAGGGGTGAGGGAAGGGTAAAGGGTGTAGATGTAGCAGCTACTGTCCCCAGGCTGCAGATCAGCAGGACGGCCTGGACCCAGTGGCCTCCTCCGGCGATGCACACCTCTCCGATTCATCTCCCTCAGTATGCTGAGCGTCTCTTGTGACACCTCCATCAGGTGGTGGATGGCCTGCTCGATCCTGCGCAGGATCCGTACACCTAGGGCAAGGGAACAGAATCAATGGCTAGGACTGTACACAACCCTGAAGCCCACCCAGTATGCATGGCATACAGCCAAGTGCCCTGCCCCTGTGATGGACTGCACACACACACAGTGACCGTGCATGGGCCAAGCCCAACTAGGCAGCAACAGCCATGTGTGCCACTGCACACACATCCCCCCATGCCCAGCACAGCACAACCAAGGCAGTACAGTGACATGTCTACGTGGTGGGAAGGTAGTGCCACAGACAGCCATGTGCCCAGTGCATGCATGGACCACCAGTGACGCACTCAGAGACACGCAGTGCCACTGGACAGTGCTGACTGTCATACGTCGCAGGCATGGCAGTGTTATCCATGGATGGTGGCCATGCCCCATCCCCCAGTGCATGCAATAGCATCCATGATGTAATGACACTCAACCTCATCCAGCCTTTGCTGCTGCTGCTGTGGCGGCTGCTGCTGCAGATGCTGCTGCTGCTGCTGATGCGGGCCCTTACCGCCTCTCCTCCGCCGGCCACCCCTGCAGCACCCCTGTGCAACTCAGCCTGGGCCCTCCTCCGCTCCTCCACGCCTGTGGGAAACAAATGTTGAGAAGCACATTAGTGAGATCTGAACGCAGACAGACCCCTGCACCAATGAGTGTGCCTGCCCACACAGCCAGACCCATGCATCACACACCTGAAAACACTGACACAGCCAACCATGGAACAACCCTCCCCCATGCTCTGGCCCCAATACACAGTCATACCCCTGCGGACAATACAGGTGCATAGGTGGGTCACCCACCTGGCCTAGGCACAATGCCCCTCCTGGCACGGGACCTGAGGCATGCCAGCAGTGCCTGCTCCCTCCTGCGCAGATCACTGTAGCGGTGCCTACACTGCTCTGCTGTCCTGCGCCACCCTGTGACCTGCTCCAGCTCAGTGGCCACCTGCTGCCACACTTGGGTGTGGGCCAAGTCTAGGGATTCCCCCTGAAACAGTGGCCCATAGTGAGGCTCAACCACGACCACTAGGTTGGCCACCTCCAAGCTACTCCACTGGGGAGCTCTCCTGTGTGCCATGCTAGCAACTTGATAGTAGGCAATATGGCGCTCCACAGCGCGGCAGACCCCGTGGAAATGTTGTGCGCTACAGCCCCGTCTGTTCCTATCGTGCTGTTCAGGCAGCGTCGCGGTCCCTATCGGCTGTTAGCCAGGAAAGCGCAGATAGAGCTGCACACATGCCAGGCGACAGCGCCAAGGGAGCAAAGGTCGGGGCACAAGGTCAGCGTCTGTGGCGCAAGGCCACGCGACAGCGCCCATCGGACGCTCTGGCACGCCCAGCGCAAGAGGTACGCCCATGCGCTAGCGCCATGCAGGGACTATTGGCGAGTTGTGCCACAGCGCCATGTAATGACCAGCGCCTGTAGCGCCACCGCACAATGGTGGCGTGTCACGAATAGCTGACCGCTGCACCGCATGTGATCAGCGCAGACGCCCGCGTAAGTGTACTGGGCATGCACGGTGCACTGTACTATGCACTACAGAATTGGCGCCATAGGCTCAGCCGCCCAACCAGATGGGACAAGGCGCAACAGCGCGATATTCAGCCGTCATGCAAATCAGCTGATCAGCCATTCAAGGCGCTTGTGTGCGATTTGCATCCCAATAAAGATTGCTCCCTCTGATTTGCATGCATTATGCCATATAAATGTAAGCGCGCAGTGATCTGCAGTGGCCACATTCGGTTACTGCAGGTGATAGGTGGTTGCATGCTGTGTGATGTTATGGACCATGGTCATGGGAAAATATGGAACTGCACAGTCACGGGTGTCTTCTTCCATACAGACCCTGACATGGCCGAGCAAGGACTGGGTGAGGAGGAAGATGGTGGGCGGAGGAGGCCCAACCACAGGCTAAACAGAGGCACTCTATGAGGCCTACCTGGATGAGGAGCCACTACTCAGTGGACGGCGGCACCCTCAGGCCCGAGCCGCTGCATGGGAGGGGTAGCTCGCACCATGAACCTGCATGGAAGCCTCCAGCGCTCTGCAGGAATGTAAGAAGGGTGGGACAGACAGAGACGGGTTAAGGAGAAGTTGGCAGCACTCAGGGCGGCACGTGCTGCCACAGGCGGGAGCCAGCCAGAGGTAGGCGCAGCTGACCCGGTGGAGGGACCATCTTGCTGCAGCCATGCAGCGGTAACCATCGAGCTGTTCCAGGTGGTGGCTTCCAGACAGGTGGAAGCTCATCACTGCACGGTATGACATGGTGGGGGGTGGGGGAAAGGTCGATCCCATGCACCAATTGTTCTCACTTTCTGTTACAGATCCTGTGCACCTGCAGGGGACAGTGGTAGGGCCCTGCACTGGATGTGCAGCCAGAGTTGGAGGAGGGCCCATCCACCTTCTGCTGGTAGCCGCGCGCATTGCACCAGTGTACACGCCTGGCTGCCAGTTCCGATGTCGGGTGAGACAGGTGTGGGGGTGCTCTTCCTCAGGGCCTAGCGTTCTGGCATGCAAGCATGCCAGCACGCTAGAGGTTGTGGCGCACGGAATTGCAACATTGATGATGCAACGCTGCTATGGTTAGTGTGATACGCGCGTGTCACAGGAATGGACACAGCAGGACATCTCATGCCCATGGACCTAGCTGGTTCCAATGTGTGTGCCAGCACTCAGCACAGTCCCAGGCTGTGCCTGTCAGCACCGTGGGGCAGCACCGGTGGCTGTGCAGGTCTCTGGCACCGTTAAGACACAGCATTGGAAGGACTGGTCCCTTGGGTACAGCAGGCGGAGGGGCAGCAGTGGCAGTCACCCACCGGTCTGGGGCACAGGGTTCAGTGGTGGCGATGCACCGCCTGTTGACATACCCATACCTGGTCCTGGTGAACAGCGCCACCCTCAAGGGTGTTGAGCATCAGGGCCTTCCATCCCCTGGGGGCAGGTTGCTGTTAATTGGTGACGACCCGCTTGACGAGTACACCCGCCTGCTGCAGGCATCAGTACAGCAGCAGATGTGGGTTGCAACATCCGTGGAGGCACTGTGTGTGGCTGTGGAGCGGCACAGCAGGGACAATGCAATGATCCTGGCAAAGATGGTCCAAATGCGGCTGGATGTGACCGCAGCCATAGACAGGATGACCCAGGGAACGAACATGAGCCACTAGGGGTTGGCCAGGGAGGAGAAGGATGGAGTGCCCGGCAGCTGCTGTCCTTCTCAGGGGGGGTCATCTGCATGCTCCCAACACAATACCACCATCTGGGGGAGCTTGGGTGGAAGGTGCGGTAGTTGATTGGGCAGATGTCGGCAGAGGGGCAGAGCAGAAGGCATGTCTCAGCGCGCCTCCTAGGTCATTGGACTTCATTGCACGCCAATGTCTGGGGACAAACAAGGGAAAAAAAAAACCTTGGTCTCTCTTAGGCGATGACACATCCCTGTACGTCTTTGGCTCATTGAGGCAGACTCCGCTGTACCGGCACCATGTCACAGTATGTATGGTTCTGAGGAGGTAAGAACGTGGGGTCCCTCCTCACCCTCGGGCACCTAGGTTAGTGGAACAATGTACTCTAGGGGCAGACCACGATGAGGGTGGATCATGCAAGAGAGGCTGTCCGAGAGAGTGGAAAGAGGAGGCAGTAGGGTGCATAAATACAAGGTTAAAAAAAGTCATTAGCAATCAGAAGCGGTATAAAGATTCCACAGAATAACCCATTCAGAACTGCAGTCACCAGTGCTTTTTGAGTGCTAGGTGTTGAGCACTTTAAATCAGCACTCAACAAAATCTCAACTTGTGCACTTGAAAGCTTTTTGAGTATTTAAATTAGTAACTGAGTACTGGTTCAGGATTTTAGTTTCAGAATATGTTAATTAGAGATGCATTTGAGCACAGATTGAGATCTAAAACTTTCAGAAAGCACTCAACAAAAACTCAACTTGCCAGATTGCATGCTCATATAGTCCCCATCCTCCAAGAACTGCAGCTGTATATTGTTTCCACTCAGCCTTGGCTATTAGTACCTCAAGACCCACCAAGCCAACCTTGGAATCTGGTTTTCCCCCTTCCCAGCTGCAGGCTCCCAGACCCATCCCCAAGCCCATGTTGGGACTCCGTACACTGCCCACTACAAGTGGGTGTCAGAGTGATCACTTCTGGCTCTAACAGTTACAAGAAGTTGGCCCATCATTCATCAATGTTCATCAAATGCAAAAGGACACTGCTGTGTTGCAGGACAGTAATTACCTTTATTGAATTCATTGTATATCACACACTCTCGCAGCTCATACTTTACAGATGCCCTATGCATTTTTTTCAAGGTGTGATGTTGAGAATGCAAAACCCTCTATTTATAGTGCTTAATGGCAAGACATTTAAAAGGGCAATGCAATTTCCCTTCAAGATGCTTATATACAGTAAATACTGTGTGTGTGTGTGTGTGTGTGTATATATCTATATATAAAAAAAAAAAATTAATCATATAAAGGGCTGGACCAGTGGTGCTGAGGGTTTGAGGTGCTGGATGCCACAGGTCACTCTATGTTGATGACCTGAGTTTGGAAGTGGATTCCAGTTGCTGGGGCCAGCTTGAAAGGGGTAGGAGACTGAGCTTGGGACTGCTCTCCTTTTTCAGGGAGGGAGGTCTTGTATGCCCCAACCTCTGACTGGTAATAGCACAGGCTAGGGTGGTGCAGAAGAGAGGTACAGTGGGTTGGTGATGCTTGCATGCCTCTACATGCATGCCTCACGTTGGCTGCAGAAGGGATGGGAGAAAACTGGAAAATGGAAGCTGGCATTTCAGTGAAGCCCTGCATGTTTGTCTGTGGACCCGTACTGCTACCCTAACCATGGTCTGAACTAGACTGTCTCAGGTGGGGGATGGGAGTATGGCCCTTCCTCCCTCGGCCGTGCCATCGAGGAATCTGTGGTGGCACCCCTCCATGAGGTGGCCCCGAGACACACAAACACTGATCTGTAGGGAGAGGAACAGTGCTGAGAAGCCCCCCAAATCATCCCGCTCGGTAGAAAAAAAAACCAAATGTTCAAAATGTAATGAGCTGCAAAGTGCTTTTTTTTGCCATTGTACAGTCACCATCTGTCCAACGCCACCACCTATCCCCCATCTCCAGGAATTTACCCACCCCACTGGAATGCATCTTGACTTACCCCCACGGTGGGGCTGTTGGTGAGGGACTTCTCATAGAAATATAGAAGTTGTCAGCAGAAAAGGACCTCTTGGCCCACCTAGCATGGCCTAAAATGCCTTCCTACTGTGCTATAGCAGACCCTACTCTCTCCCCAAATGGATGCTGCTTCATGACCCTGGGGAGGGGGGAGTGCCTAAGTTGGTTGCATGGGTCTACTTGAGGGTGGACATCCTCCTGCATGGCCGATGTTGTCTTTTCTGAATATGCTGATCCCCAGGGAGGCATGGCATGCAATAACATAGTGGTGTACAGAGCGTTGGATGTCTGACAGACCTCACGAAGATCTCAAGCACTGGCTGTCAGACCCCCACTCTCCACCAGTGGTTGGTCAAAGCTGGATGCATCCCTCACCCCTGTAGAGGAGAGCAGCTCCAGAGCTGGTCTAGTCTCCTCTCCCTAGCTAGCCCTCTGACATTCTGGGCTCACTTCCAAACCCATAATGTCAGGTCACAAGTGAAAGCTACACTGGCCAAGTGCTGGCAGGCTGGCAAAGTTAAACTGTAAAGGTTCCACTGTGCTCATAATAATTTCACCTGGCAACATTGACAAAACATAACAATAAAATAAGGCAAATTAACACAAGTGATTTTTTGTAGCATTTTAATGTGTGCTCTCACACACTGTGATTTTGCCAGCCTCATGCATGAATGTTTGATTTTACTCACCAGTGTCTAAAGAGTGTACCCACTCTGAATATATCTTGTCAGGAGCCCTACATGGCACAGCACACGTTGGTATCAAATGTACATAGTACAGTGTCACATGATAATAGTACAGTGTGCTGTACTGCAGGAGTAAAGTGCTTGTGTTGGGCATTGCCATGGCACAACCTGCCAGTCCCTTACCTGTCAGCCTCTGGTCCCTCCATCCTGCCTTGGATACCCCAGGCGGGGTCAGGGTGAGGCGGACCCCAATTTGCAAGTGTCAGGGTCCTGAGGTCACAGGTAAGCACTGGCACATGAGACACCCAGCTCAGCGCTCCCTTCTTCCCGGCTCCAGTGAGGGTGTTTTCCACGTTTCTGTGGGATGTTGCGCCTGTACGTCAAGGAGCGGCGCTGACATCAGCAATGTCCCTCCCCTGTTTCCTCGAAGGAATAGTCTCTCAGGCTGATTGGTCGCAACCTCGCCCCCGACCAATCAAGCCTTGAGACCTAAGCTTGCTCGTCACTCCCCAGCCTCCGCCAGGAGGTCGCCGGGCTGCCGAGCTGAAGAACACTCCATCCCCTGGAGCAGGCAAGCTGTCGGCTGGCGCTCCAGCCTGACTACCCCAGGGCAATCTAGTGGCCTGAGTTCGGTCCCGAATCTGGGTCGCCAGTGTGGGGCGAGGTGTAGCGTCCAGCGCCTCAACTCTCAGCGCCACCGGGCCACCACACGAATGGCTCTTTTAAACACAAACTGCACCAACACCTTCTCACCACGGGCACCTGTACCTGCCCCATGAAATCCCACCTCAAGTTAGTAATCCCATTGCCGTAGTCTGCACTTTCTCTCTGGCACTTCTTAACTCTGTCACTGTTCCACTGTGTAGCCCCGACCTTGTACTTCACTGACCCACCATCCTCTCCCATGGTGCTGCAATGCCCCCCACCTTTCTTCCCTACCCCTACCCCTCCACCTTCTACTCCCACCCACCCCTTCCTTTTACCATTACCTCTCTATCTTCTCCCCCCTTCTCCTCTCTCTGTCTACTCTACTGATTTTTGTCTCTCCTTGATGCGGGCATACATTGTACAATGCCTCAGTATAGTGTAACCATGAACTTTATCTGTATTGTTGTACCGTAACATGTATTTATATATTTGCTATTGAACCACTCTGTATTTGAATGTTTATGTATCACTCTGTACTTGTTAACTGATGTGGAACCAATTAACAAGCATCCATTTACTGGTGCTATCCAAAATTTCAAATAAAAAAAATTAAATAAAAATTAAAATGTCCTTGCAAATAGGTAGGCGATATAAAGATTTGCAATGCTCCCAATTCCCAATACTTAAAATCTTCAAAATCTCTCTCTCTCTCTCTCATACTCCTAATCCCTCCTCTCCCATCCTTCACTTTGACAATCGTGGCTGTGACAGCTGCTGCTCCATTCCTTGTGCCAGGAGGGCACAAGAACATCTGCTTTGACAGCTGAAGTCAATGCCACATCTCTGTTGGTTGGCATCGCACCCTTCTTCCCTGAGAGCTGAGCACCTCCATTCTGCCGCTGCAACATGACCAGCTCACAGTAGGGTGTAGTGTGGGATTCTGGGCATCGCACTTGAACCCCAGTTTCAGAGGTGGTAGTGTCCCACACTGCCGCTGTGCAATGGGTCTGGCTTGCAATACCAGGATTTATAGTTTCAGGTTTTCACAACTGCATGAAAAGTTGAACTGGAACACTGCGGTAAAAGAGCCTCTAATACTGTACTACTGGGACAACCTGAATAAAATTGTGTATTTAGAAACAGTTCAGCTTATATTTAATTTTGTTTCTTATAAATCCCACCCTTATTTATTACTGAGGACATTTACATGGAAACGTGATCTTTGCTATATCTGCTCTGCCTGTTTGCTTGTCTTCACCTGACATCAGAATTCTGTTTATGACATCACAATCTGGCCCTGTTGGAAACTATTTTGATGTCATAAATAGGAGCTTATGATGGTACATAGCCATTTGAGCTGGCAATATAGCACAGATAATGGAGTAATGGGCTGTGAATGTGCTTGGTACATCCAGCAGACCTGGGTTTAATTCCACAACCTCCACTTGCATTCTGTATGACTCCAGCAAGTCTTTTTACCTCCAAAGTGCTCATGGGCTGCTCCTTAAAATAGGCTTTGTGCCTAGTTGGCCTTATCTGGTGAACAAAGAATAGGCAAAAAAAAAAGATGTAGATAGCAGCCAGAGCAGAAACCCTCTACTGGACAATGATCTTCTTTTCATGCAACTGCCCTTAGTAATAATGAATAGGGGAAAGAATTACAAAAGAGGGATGAAATATTAACTAAATTGTGTCTAAATAGGACCATTTTCAATGTTTCCTTTATGCTGTAAATGACTCTTTAAAGACAGAAGCAGGTCCAGTAACCCATCCAGACTGTCCCTCATCTTACTCATTATACTATTTTAAGTCTACATCCCTCATATATTTATCTAGAGTAATCCCTTGTGAGAGCAAGTTACTAAAGGAATGCGTGCTTCACAGCCAAACAGACTTGCCAGACCACGTCTACTGCAGAAATTATACATTGCTCTTCTGAACCTAGACCTGTGGAGGACAAATTAATCAACAAGAGCTATTTTTTTTTTGTCTACAATGGAAGAAACAAGGCCAGATCAGCCCATCTGTATGTGTAAATCTTAGATATGTCTGTCAGCACTTCACACCTCCTTTAGCTAGTGGAAAAGGTCTCCCAAGCGATAACACAGTGGTTTACAGCTCACATGTCAGTGGACTGCTTACTGTTGTTTTATGATTTCATTTCTCAGGATAGTCCACCTTTGCTGCAATATCTTGTTTAATGTGGGGTCTTACTTCTGCAAAATTTTCAAGTGACTTAGGAAGTGAGCTACTGGTTATCCAGCAGGACCTATGTGCATAGAGCATACCCTAAATGCTGGCATTCCACTGCAGTATTGGGGAGGGGATTGTTGTACTGATGAGTATGCCATCCATCAGATTAAACATTAAACTGAGGGTCCCTTCTGCCCTTGTCAAGTGCTATCCCGGAGGGTGTACAAGTGGAAGTAAATGAACCCAAGGTACTTTTCATGAGATGGGGATTTTGTCTGGTGTCCTAGCTAACATCCCCCTGATCCTAATACAGGTTCAGGCAATGGTCCACAGATGTGTGTGGATGTTGATGTGTAGAATGGCTGACAGTAGGTATTTACAGTCACTCATTGCCAGTTTCTCTCTTTGCTTGTTAGGCACTTTTGGATACAATGCTTATGAAAAGAATTGCATAAATGCAAATTCTGCTTCACCGGATACAGTGTGAATAGAACTAGGGACCTCTGAGTTACACCAGCCATCTGAATGCTAGCTAAAGTTATTGCTCTTCACAAAGCAGCCCCCCTTCCACTGACCCTAAGAACTACCATCCAGTTTCAGTTTGATTTACACTCAGTAAGAAGCTTAAGAATACAGTGCAGCCAATGGAACCACATCCTGCAAAATAATGTACTCTCTGGCGCACAGCCAGGATTCTGATCCGCCTGCCACTAGCACAGACCTCCTAAAGTTAATCGATCCACGCCTGCCGCTAGCACAGACCTCCTAAAGTTAATCAATGACCATCTGCCAGCTAGGGGCTCTGGTAAATTAACTGGCGTCATCTTCATTGACTTAACGAAGGACTTTGATGTTATAAGCAACAGTTTACTTAAACAAAAGCCAAAACTTACGGGGCTTTCACTAGACTCACTGTGTTGATTCAAGAGTTATCGAATAGGTCGTACATAGATTGTTAAAGGAAAACTGTACAAATCTAAATGCCCTTCCCCACCAATACCTACACCTCCCCCATTAGCATTTTTAAGAAAAAAATGACATTTCTACCAGTATAAGTGAAATAACAAGCATTTGTCAATGCCGAATGCTTGCTTGCTGGCATTAGCAGTGGTAGTGTAAGTTACAGAGCTGCGTAATAGGAATGGCAGTGAAGTATTGAGCTGAAACCAACCCCACCACCACCCTGCAGAGTGACAGGCATTGGGGTGTGCATTTGGGTTGTCAGGCATAATGGCCCGCGCCATTTCACCACACCCACCTGCAGACACTGACAAGTGTCATGGTATTACCATGGTCTTTGGCCCTTGCACGCACCCCATTTCATTAGGAAATACGGTGTGATGGGTGCGATATAGGAGAATGGGGTGAAGTTTGGGGCCAAAAGAGTCCAAGGCATACCTCGATGCCTCTCACTGACTACAGGGTGTGGAATGGTATGAGCATCACAGGCAAGAATCCCAAGTCACCCCTGATGCCTGTCATTCTCCTACGGGTTGGGCGTTATGGTTGGAAACCCTAATACCTCAGGCATTCGTTGGTATTTTCACTCCAAATTTTCAACATGTTTTTGTGACCCCCTCTATGAACAGGGGAATATCAGTTTGTTAGCTGAAAGCTGCTTATGCACAGTGACTTCGACATTTAGCACCACAGGTGCAAAACATTCGAACAGGATGTAAAAAATGACAGCTGTACTGTTCATGGGGAGGTGTAAAAAATGGCAATGTTGCAAATCTGTAGTAAAAATATTTAAAAAAACGGCGAAGTCACGAGCGTACATAGAAACTGTGCAACGCACACCCGTAATACAATTAGGTTGGAAATTTTTTCACCAAATTTTCAACATAGCCATTTTAAGACTCTGCTCATGAACAGTCTCACTATGATTTTCTTAATTTGTCCCGTACATTGATTTCGCACACCGACTGCGCCATTGTGCGCTACATGGGTGGAAACACATTTTTGGGTGAGATGTGAAAAATGACAGCTGTGCTACTCATAAGAAGGTTTGGTAAAATGGCAATGTTGAAACCCCCCCATCTAGCCCATTATACAGCTTACCAGCATTCCTCAGTTCGCGGTCGGCTTTGAAGAGTGCAGACGTGTTCCCGGTCCACCGAAGATCATCGTACCAAGGTCCAGAGGTAAGTATGGGGTGAGGGAGGTCTGGGGAGGCAGGGTGCACAGTGGGTGGGTGCGGGTTGTGGGAGGGGGGCCAGGGAGATTTTGTGGGACCATTTTTTCTTTACAGGTAAAAAAAAAAAAGAATGATGCCGGACGTTTGCCATGCTGGGGTGGGCTCCCAGTGTGGCACAAGGACGGTTGGGGGGGACATTCAGCCGATGGAGGATTGGGCACCCCCGTCGGCCAAAGTATCGATTTCCACGCTGGGGTGGGCTCCCAGCATGGCACTTAGTACTGTGGGGGTTAGGACAGTGGATCCGACGGGGGATTGGGCACCCCCCGTCGGCTATATCATTACTTGCCACGCTGGGTGGGCACCAGCATGGCATTTTGAACTTTGGGAGGGAGGTGGGAGACACAGCACAGCCAATGGGGATTGGGCACCCCTGTCGGCTATTCAGTGTGTGCGTGCATGCAGGGGTGAGGGGTGCTGCGCCTGCGTGGCGTGTGTGTGCGTGTGTGTGGGCGGGGCTGCGCAGGCAGCGATGTCTTGTTGCTGCTCACTCAAGCATAACTCCCCCTTTGAACTGTATGCCACTGCATTTTGGAGCTTGTCATAGACAACTCCAGCATGCATTGGCTTACAGGGGCCGCGCCTGCCAACACACTGACTGAATTGGAGGAGGAGGTGACACACCTCCAAAATCTCCGATGATGGCACTGTGTTTCTTGCACATGCATGCAAGCAAACATAAAAATGACGTTTGTATCAGCACAACTTTCTCCAGTCATGAGGAAGACCTGGATTCATGTTGTGATGCTAACTCCCAGTCCTGGGTTGAAGGCTGTGCTTTTATCAAAAGGACAAGAAACTTCTGGGGACAAGGTTTAAGCACAGTTGTTAAATAAAGTAAATAAAAGGATCAGAAGGTCAATCAGTAAATGAGAGTAATTAAAACCACAAGCTGCAGGCCAACAGTCTGCATGCCAGAGGAGAGTGGGGAACACTTGTAAACTACTGAAGGTTTGCACCTGATACTTATTTTGGCTGTTGATAAAGCTAGGGGGATGCATTTGATGGATTGAGAGTACCTTCCAACCTCAAATTACTTTGTTACTATGTCATATGCAAAGAGACTGTTCAACTGTACGTATTTGCTTTCTTCCACTCCAAATTTTCAAAGGACCTATATTTTTATAGAATCATGAGAGCCAACATTTCTATTTGTAGTCATCTGCACTATAAAAGAGACATTCTGCTGTCACACTGGGAGTCAAGGGATGTTGGGGTCAGTACTCTTAAACTGGGAATCAGAGAATGCTGGGGTTCATTGCCCTTATACACTGGGAATCAGGGATGCTGGGGGGTCAGGCTACCATACTTCAGTCCCTGAGAGGGTCACAGCTGTCAAGTTGATAGAAGGAGATTGGGGCAGTGATGCTGGGATCAGAAGATGCAGGGATGCAGAGACATTGAACCAAGGTCCTTCAGCCCAGCCAGTCTCAAAGATTTCGTCACCTTCCACCCCTCAACTCCTTGAGCACTCTGTCCTTGGCGATGGCCCTCGTCACCATTTTTTATCCACCTGACTGTAATACTGCATTCAGAAATGGTCCTCCTTCCTTAACTGTGAAGACTGAGCAGAAATATTCATTTCATATATCTGCTTTCCTATCTTCCTCCACCCATATCCCTCATTCTTCAACCTTTCAATTTCCCCTTGGCCGATGGTGACACATCCACCTCTGGGTCAGAAGGTCATGGGTTCTAGTCCCATACAGGGACATGGTCTCAAACCATCAAACTGATATCAGAGTGTAGTACTAGGGGACGCTGCACTGTTGGGTGTGCTGTTGCGTGGATGAGATGCTAAACCTAGGTCCTTCTGCCCATCTCTGGTTCTGTCCTGATGGGTGTACAAGTTATATTACAGTAAAAGAACCCAAGGAACATTATTTTTCTATAAAGCTTTTTCCCACAGGTCAGGGTGGCTGCCCTGCCCTGTTCCACCTCTTCTTCCCAACGGTGTCTCCTGTCCCTGGGGTTTACCTGGTCTGTGAGTCCTCCCATGGATTTCCCCATGGTGATGCCAGAGGGTGAGGGCTATCCTCTGCTCCATGCCCACAAGTCCAGGTAGGACCAGAAGCCCAGTCAGCAGTGCGGGTTGGAAGTAGGTGGTAGAGGCTTAATTACATCACTACCATCACTTTTCTATGTTCTCCCTTACTTCCTGGTGTGCTACTCTTATCTAGCAATGAGTTCCTCCAGGGCACATATTAATATACAGGACTGTAAAATGTTTGGTTGTTCAGTAATTTCTATGGCTTTTCAGTTTAACTACTGATTGACAGAATGGTGGAAACTGACAGGACTGTATCCAGTGGTATAAATTATATAGATTGGAGTTATCCAGTTTATTTACAGGTAAACAGTTAGTATTCTTTCTTCATCTAACTTCTGAACCTATTTGTTATATGATGGTACATGGAAATGAACTGTTTGATTAGCACTGTATTTTCTAAGGGTTTATCCCCAGCTATGACAGTACACAACAAACTCTAGACAGAGCCGATACAGCTGTGCTGAACTGCCAAAGTTACATGTGTGCATAGAAAATTTTGAACACCTGGGTGTAACTCGGCCATTTTTATGTTTGCTTGTATGCATGTGCAAGAAACAGAGTGCCATCATCGGAGATTTCGGAGGTGTGTCACCTCCTCCTCCAATTCAGTCAATGTGTTGGCAGGTGCGGCCCCTGTAAGCCAATGCATTCTGGAGCTGTCTATGACAAGCTCCAAAATGCAGTGGCATACAGTTGAAAGGGGGAGCTACGCTTGAGTGAGCAGCGATAAGATATCGGCTGCTCATGCGCTCCCTCCCCCCACACACACACAGGCGCCAATGCAGGCGTGCCGCCCTCCGCCCTACGCACTGTATAGCCAGGGTGCCCAATCCCGTCAGCTGTGCTCGTTCCCCACCCCAAAAGCCTTCTGAAATGCCACATGGGTGTCCACCCCAGCGTGGCAAAAATGTGTAGCCTGACCAGGGGTGCCCAGCTCCCCATCGGCCACTGTCTAACCCCCGTGTAGTAGTGCCATGCTGGAGCCCACCCCAGCGTGGCAAGCGATCCTGGGCCCGGCGGTGCCCAATCCCCGTCGGCTGAAGCTTTAACTGTCCTTGTGCCACACTGGGAGCCCACCCCAAGCGTGGCAGATGTCTACTTGTCGTCCGTTATTTTTTGTACCCTGTAAAGAAAAAAGCGGTCCCACGTAGTCTCCTGCCCCCCCTCCCACAACCCGCACCCACCCTGCGCACCCTGCCTCCCCACCCCAACCCCCTCACCCCATACTACCTCCGGAGCTCGGCCGATGATCTTCGGTGGACCAGGAACATGTCTGCGCTCTTCAAAGCCGACCGCGAACTGAGGAAATGCCGGTAAGCTGTATAATGGGCTAGATAGTGGGGTTTCAACTTTATTCCATATCTCAGGCCTTTTTGGGAAATTTTGAACCAAATTTTCAACATGGTGTTTTTGGGACCCCTTCTCATGCTTGATGTCATTGTGATGGCGTTATTCGGGCCCAAAGGGTGATTTCGCAGTCACTGTGCGAAATCACCTCCGGGCCTGAATAATGCCATGACAGTGACATCATTCATGAGAAGGGTTTCAAAACTCCATGTTGAAAATCTGGTGCCAAAATTCAAAAAATGACTGTTTTACTGAGCGTCATATGTGCCCACGCAGGCCCCGTGAAAGTTCATAATTTTTAATATTTTCACTCCAGATTTTCAACTTTGCCATTTTACCACACCTTCTTATGAGTAGTACAGCTGTCATTTTTCACATCTCACCCAAAATGTGTTTCCGCCCATGTAGCGCACAATGGCGTAGTCGGTGTGCAAATTCAATGTACGGGACAAATTAAGAAAATCACAGTGACACTGTTCATGAGCAGAGGTCTTAAAATGGCTATGTTGAAAATTTGGTGAAAAATTCCTCAAATGACTGTTTTATTTAGCGCATGCTATGCGCAGTCTTACGCACGAAGGTCAATTTTCAATATTTTCACTCCAGATTTTCAACATTGCCATTTTACCACACCTTCTTATGAGTAGTGCAGCTGTCATTTTTCACATCTCACCCAAAACATGTTTCTGCCCATACTAACATACTAAAATGCCAGCAGAATAGGCCTAACGGTCTTTCGTGTCTGCTCGTTTGGTCAGCCCCCACCCTGGTTGCTGACCTTGCTGCCCCCCTTGCCTTCTCTGGCTTCTCCCTTCCCAGTTCCGGATATTCTTGCTGCATTGGATTTTGCTTCCAGAACCCTTCCCTGTACCTGTCCCACCCCTCTTGAACCCCTCCACTGTCTCTGCCTCCACCAGCCCCTAGACAGCGCATTCCATGGCTCCACCACCTCTCAGTGAAGTAGCACCTCCTCCTTTCTCCCTGAATCTTCCCCTCCAGCTTCCACCCATGCCTCACTGGCCCCTCCTCCTTCCTTCGAAGCACCCTGACTGTTCCTCCCCTATTTACCCTCTTCATGTACCTGAAGACCTCTATCAAGTCCCCCCGGTCCCTTCTCTCTTCCAATGTGTACATATTTAGCTCTTCGAGCCTCTCCTCATAGGTCCTGTCCCCCAAGCCCCAAATCATTTTGGTTGCCCTCCTCTGGACCCTTTCCAGGAGGTTAATGTCCCTCTTTAAGTGTGGCCTCCAAAACTGCATGCAGTACTCAAGGTATGGCCTTACCAAGCAGTTATACAGAGGGAGTATCACTTCCCTCCTTCTAGATGTGATCCCCCTAGCGATGCATCCCAGCATCCTGTTGGCCTTGGCTGCTGCCCTCCTACAAGTCTCAGAGTTGTTCATCTTGACATCCACCACCACCCCCAGGTCCCTCTCAGCCATCGAGACTTGTAGCATTCCCCCCTCCCAGGGTGTACACTTGGCCTGGGTTTCTGGCCCCCAGGTGGAGTACCTTGCATTTCCCTGCATTGAACCTCAGCTTCCACTTTCTAGACCATCTTTCCAGAGCCTCCAGGTCCCCCTATAGGGCCACCCTCCCCTCCTCCCCATCTACCACCGCCCCCAGTTTGAGTCATCCGCAAAGAGACTCATCTCACTCCTGATTCCTGTCCTTATGTCAGAGACATAGGCATTGAACAGAAGGGGCCCAAGGACTGATCCCTGTGGGACCCCACTAATGACCCTCCTTGGTGATGAGACTATCCCACCAATTACGACCCTCTGGGTCCAGTCCTGGAGCCAATTGCCTATCCGTCTGATCATCTGGTTCCCCACCCCCATTTCTCCCAGCTTATCCAACAGGCCCTCGTGAGGAACAGAGTCAGATGCCTTGCTGAAGTCTAGAAAGAGATCACCACTGTGTCTCAGGTCCAAGGCACTCGTCACCCAGTCATAGAACTCCACCAGGTTTGTCTGACACGATTTCCCAGGATGAATCCATGCTGTCTATCGTCCAGGCACCCTGACTTATCCAGGTCCCCAGCCTCTCCTTGACAATGCCTCCATCACCTTGCCCACCACCGATGTCAAGCTGACAGGCCTGTAGTTCTCTGCCACCTCCTTGATCCCCCTTGTGGATAGGGCACTATATGTGCCACCTTCCAGTCCTGGGGCACCCACTCTGTCCTCAGAGAGATGGTGAAAAGCTCCACAGGGGTTTAGCTAGGACATCCATAAGTTCCTTCAGCACTCTGGGATGTAATTTATCCGGCCCGGTGCTTTCTCCGTCTTAAGGGGCTGAGGCTTCCCTCCTCTCTCTGCTGTGATTTCCACTTCGGTACCTCTTCTCCCTGCTTAGCCCTCCCTCCTGCCAGTGATGCCTCCCCTGCCCCCAGACCTGCCGATTGGTAGGGTCCCCCTCCTCAGTATCTCTGTCTCCTCCATGTAGCATGCAGCACCCCTATTTTCCTTGGTGAAAACTGAGGTGAAGTACTCATTTAGTACCTCAGCCTGCTCCCCCGGGTCTTGTGCCCATCTCTCCCCTGATTTAATCCTGCTAATCTGCCACTTCACCCTTCGTTTTTCCCCAATGTATCTAAAGAACCCCTTGTTCCCTCTCCTAATTTCCCTGGCCAGGTTCTGCTCCTTCCTTGCCTTAGCCGCTCTCACCACCCTAGTGGCCCTTCTAGCCATCAGCTTGTACTCCCCTCAATCCCTTTCACTCCTTGAGCACTTGAATTGCTTATAGGCTGCCTTCTTTCCCCGCACCACCTCCTGGACCTCCCTGATCCACCAGCAGGGTTTTTGGGCCCTACCGCATTTTCGTCTTACTCTTGCACAGGTGCTGGTAGCATCCTGCACCCCTCTCCTGATGATTTCCCACCTACTATCAGCATCCATGTCTGACCCAATCCCATCCAAATGCTCCTTAAGGATCCTTCCCATTTCCTTAAAATCCACCCCCCTGAAGTCGGTTACTTCCGTCTTTGTGCAGCCTTCTACCCCTCCTATTTCCAGGCAGAATCAGACCGTGGCATGGTCACTCCCCGCCAATGGGTCCCTTACCTCCAGCCCCCCAATCTGGTCACTGTCTGCCAGGACCACATCCAGTACCCGCGCCTCCCTGGTCGGTTCCCTCACCTGCTGAGTTAGGAACGCGTCTTGAAAGACATCCAACAACCTCTGTTCCCTGGTCACAGAGGATGTCATAGTCTCCCAGTCTGTTCCTGGCATGTTTAAGTCCCCCAACACCACCACCGTTCCTCTGCCCAGTCTGCAGTGTCTCCCGACATCTGCCACCAGGCTGTCCTCCAGCTCCTCTGCCAGGGCAGGGGGTCTATACACCACTCCTATTTTTACTCTCTTGCCCCCCCTTGCTACCAAGGTGACCCGAATCACCTCCATGGTTCCCTCCGCCTCCTCTACTCCCCCTATGCCAATGTAGTTTTTGACTATCATTGCTACCCCTCCTCCCCTTCCCTCCCCCTGTCCTTCCTGAACATAGTGTAACCCTCCAGGTTCAGGTCCCAGTCGTGTCCTGCAGAGGCCCAAGTCTCAGTGACCGCCACCACATCCACTGCTCCCTCAGTTAGCATCACCTGGAGCTCAGGCATTTTGTGCCCAAGCTCCTGGCATTTAGAGGACTACCTTCCACCCTTTCCTATAGTTCCATTCCCTGCTCGTGTTCCCATGGGGATTCTGTTTTCCCCTGGTCTGCACTTTGCCAGTTGGCCTTTTCAGCAATCCTCCAGCTCCCGGGGTGGAGACAGAGTCCTCCTTTATCAGCACCCCTTGACAACCTTTTCTCCATCCCTCCCCTTCACAAGTTTAAACCCCACTTTTCACCAATGAACCCCTCTATTTTCAACTTAAGTATTCCTCCTCCAAATTGAGATGGAGTCTATCTCTGCATACAGCTCCTTATCCTCCCGGTCTCCCCATCCCCCATCAACCCATACCCTCTGGCCTCACACCACTCCCTGAGCCACTGGTTTATCTCCCTAATCTTCCTTTGTGTTCCCCACTAGCCCTTGGCACCGGCAGGTTTCTGAGAAGGAACTGTGCATCCTATGTCATGACAGACCCTAGCAAGCTCCTGAATCTTGTCTGTATCTCTAGCTCGCTATTTCCTCAATGTCATTTGTACCCAGGTGGACCAGTATGTCCGGGAACCCCCACAATCCTTGCCAGCTGATATACCTCGTGCTTAGCCCTGTGACCGTTAGTCCAGGGAAGCATCTTGTTCTAACTGGCCAGGCTTCTCCCTCCCTATCCCATTTGATACCCAAGCCTAATCATAGAATCCCCCAACAGGAGCACTCTGACCGCTCCATTTCCTCCCCTTCCATGTCCCTCATCCTTTCTACCGGCCCCTCCACCCAGCCGGCTTCTTGTTCCTCCATATATCTGGGTGCCACATGCCACCCCCTCCTTATTTACCATGGCCTCTCCCTCCCCTCCAATCCTATGCCTCTCCTCCTCCTGAGTATCCTTCTGTACCATGCTAATTCCCCCCTCACTGCTCGCGACTGGTCCTTCTCCTCCATCTGCTAAACTAGCCTGGCTCGTCCTCCCTTCCTTCCTGTCTCCATTTAGTTCCTCCTTGCTTGTTGTGCTCCCCTGGCCTAAACCCTCAGCTCCCTTTACTGAATCCTCCTTGTACTTCTGGTCCTTCTCCTTTACCTTTCCTCCCAACTGGTCCTTCTCCTTGCGCTTTCCTCCCTCTTTCCCCTGCCCCTCCTGCTCTGATTCACATCCCCCCCGTTCTTCCTGCTATCTGGCCCTGCCTCCTGCCCCCCACTCCCTTTCCGTCTCTAACCACCCCTGTCCTGGCTACATCACCCCCCTCATCCTCGAGCAGAAGAAGAGATTTGAAGCAGTTACTGAGTGTAAGGTCTGATCCACCTCCCCGCCTTGCTTCCTTCTGTCCAGCCCTGGCCATCTGCCTACTTCCCTGAGAATGTTGTCCCTCCGTCCCTCCTTTGTGAGAGTCCCCAATTACCTGCCTGCTTCCTTGGTAGTGTCCTTTTGGACCCCCTCTGCCAGGGTCCCTATGTGACCCCTGAGTATTCTTCTGCACTCCTTTCCCTATGCCCCCGCCCCCAGTGCTTGGTGCAGCGGCGTGGGAGACCCCAGCTCCTTCCCCACCATACCTTCCCCCCCCTTCCCCAGCTGTCTCCTAATCCCCAGAACCTCCTCCCTAAGCTGTGCCAGCTGGTAGCACACTGGGCAACCACCGAACTTCAAGCCCAGTCCAGTATCATGGCTGCTCCACACCTGTGCACCCACCACCCTCCCAAAGATGCCGCCCTAATGACGTGTGGTTCCATCCCTTCCAAATAGGTTTCCTTGGGTAAGCCACCAGGTTCCCCCCTAGTCCAACATACACCCTACTACCTAATCAGGTCACCCACTAATCTTAGAGACAGTCCCACTGTACACCAGTAACCCTGTTACTAGGTGCAGTACAACACATTAAACTTATAAGGAAATGAACAACCCCTAAGCTCTCTCTCCCAGCCTTTAAATCCAACCCCCAGTGGCTAGAACTACATGAGCTGCACCTGCAGCCTTTCCTCAAATTGCAGGGCAGGTGTTCCCTATAAATTAGCAGAATTCGGGGAGGGAGGGTGGGAGGGCGGGTCTTGGGCAGACACCTGACTCGAGAGAGAGTGTATCAGCCCTGTGTCTCCCCTCCAAGCCCAGCAGCCAAAGAACCAGCCCCAAGCAAATCCCACCAAATAGCTAACACTTCAAACCTGATTCAGCTCTGCCTCCAGTCAATTGGCTGAGTGAGACCTGGCCAGATCATTAACACCCTTCCCCCACTATGCACTAACCTTTGCAGCTAGCGGAGTCAGCAAAAATGAATCAAAATTCTACTCAAAGCCCCCAAAATATGTTTGCTGCCAAAGAACAAGTCTCCAATTTAATCAGCTTCACTAACAACACATCAAAATAGGCTTGAAATTAACAGATATAGGTCTCCAATTTAAATAACCATTTCCAAGCAAATCCCACCAAATAGGTTTTAAATCAGAAGAAATAGGCCTCCACCAGCGCAGCCTGTCACACAGTGAAACATCCACAAAATGAGCCCACTTACAGCCACCAAACTAGTTTTCAAACTTCCAGCAGCCCCCAAAACAATACCCTGCTAGCCCCTTAGAAGTAAGAAAGAAAAGAACTAACCTTCTACCAAGTAAAATCCACAAGAACCCTGTGAAAACAACAAGCAGCAGCTACTGTCCTGGAACACAACTGATCCTGTCCCCTTCCAGTTCTTTCTGAGAAGACAAAGCAGCTAACACTTCAAACCTGATTCAGCTCTGCCTCCAGTCAATTGGCTGAGTGAGACCTGGCCAGATCATTAACACCCTTCCCCCACTATGCACTAACCTTTGCAGCTAGCGGAGTCAGCAAAAATGAATCAAAATTCTACTCAAAGCCCCCAAAATATGTTTGCTGCCAAAGGAAACAAGTCTCCAATTTAATCAGCTTCACTAACAACACATCAAAATAGGCTTGAAATTAACAGATATAGGTCTCCAATTTAAATAACCATTTCCAAGCAAATCCCACCAAATAGGTTTTAAATCAGAAGAAATAGGCCTCCACCAGCGCAGCCTGTCACACAGTGAAACATCCACAAAATGAGCCCACTTACAGCCACCAAACTAGTTTTCAAACTTCCAGCAGCCCCCAAAACAATACCCTGCTAGCCCCTTAGAAGTAAGAAAGAAAAGAACTAACCTTCTACCAAGTAAAATCCACAAGAACCCTGTGAAAACAACAAGCAGCAGCTACTGTCCTGGAACACAACTGATCCTGTCCCTTCCAGTTCTTTCTTTCACAATGGCAGTCTGTGCGAGATCAATGTCTGGAACAAATTAAGAAAATCACAGTAACACTGTTCATGAGGTGAGGTGTTAAAATGGCTATGTTGAAAATTTGGTGAAAAAATTCAAAAAAGGCTGTTTCTGAGAGCATCGTTGTACAGTTCTATACTGCAGCTAGTAAGTTAAGTGAATTTTAGTATTTTCACTCCAGATTTCCAACATTGCCATTTTGCCACACCTTCTTATGAGTAGTACAGCTGTCATTTTTCACATCTCACCCAAAATGTGTTTCCGCCCATGTAGCGCACAATGGCACAGTCGGTATGTGAAATCAATGTATAGGACAAATTAAGAAAACCACATTGACACTGTTCATGAGCAGAGGTCTTAAAATGTCTATGTTGAAAATTTGGTGAAAAAATTCAAAAATGACTGTTTCATTTAGGCGTTACGCTGCGCAGTTCCTACGCACACCGTATACTTAACTTTCAATATTTTCAATTCAGATTTTCAACATTGCCATTTTACCACACCTTCTTATGAGTAGTGCAGCTGTCATTTTTCACATCTCACCCAAAACGTGTTTCCATGTAGCGCACAATGGCGCAGTCGGTGTGTGAAATCAATGTACGGGATAAATTAAGAAAATCACAGTGACACTGTTCATGAGCAAAGGTCTTAAAATGGCTATGTTGAAAATTTGGTGAAAAAATTCCAAAAAATGACTGTTTCACGAGCATGCGTTGTACAGTTCCTACGCACGCTTGTAAGTTCGCAAATTTTCAATATTTTCACTCCAGATTTTCAACATTGCCATTTTATTACACTTCCATATGAACAGTACAGCTGCAATTTTTCATATGTCGTAAAATGTTTTAAGCACATGGCGCACAATAGTTGCTGTTGGTGTGCGAAAGCAATGTTTAGGACAGATTAAGAAAATCACAGTTACACTGTTCATGACCAGAGGTCTTAAAATGGCTATGTTGAAAATTTGGTGACAAAAGTCCATAAAATGACTGTGATATGAGTGAGCATTGCGCAGTTTACCACACCCTCGTTACTTCATGACTTTGTAATATTTTCAGACCAGATTTTCACCAGTGACATTTTCCACATTTCCTTATGAACAGTACAGCTGTCATTTTTCACAACATGGCTGAAGTGTGTCACAGTTTCAGCACAGATGCGGATCGCTGTGGGAAATCATTGTTGGCACAGATAAAGAAAACACAGTGACACTGTTCATGATCGGAGGCACCAAAATGCCTGAGTTGACTATCTGCTGTAAAAAATTCCCAACCTAATTATATTACGAGTGTGCGTTGCACAGTTTCTATGTACGCTCGTGACTTCACCATTTTTTTAAATATTTTTAGTACAGATTTGCAACATTGCCATTTTTTACACCTCCCCATGAACAGTACAACTTTTCTACTACAGTACTACAGTCATTTTTTACATCCTGTTTGGAATGTTTTTGCACCTGTGGTGCTAACTGCCATAGTCACTGTGCATAAGCAGCTTTCGGCTAACAAACTGATATTCCCCCTGTTCATGAGGGGGGTCACAAAACAAACATGTTGAAGATTTGGAGTGAAAATACCAACGAATGCCTGAGGTATTTGGGTTTCCAACCATAACACCCAACCCTGTAGAGAATGACAGGCATCAGGGGTGTGACTTGGGATTCTTGCCTGTGATGCTCATACCATTCCACACCCTGCAGTCAGTGAGAGGCATTGAGGTATGCCTTGGACTCTTTGGCCCCAAACTTCACCCCATTCTCCTATGTCGCACCCATCTCACCATATTTCCTAATGAAATTAGGTGCGCATAAGGGCCAAAGACCCCAAGGAACACCGTGACACTTGTCAGTGTCTGCAGGGTGGGGTGTGGTGAAATGGCGTGGCCGTTATGCCTGATGACCCAAACGCACACCTCAATGCCTGTCACTCTCTGCAGGGTGGTGGTGGGGTTGGCTTCAATTCAGTACTTCACTGGCATTCCTATTACGCAGCTCAGTAACTTCTGCACTACCACTGCCAATGCCAGCAAGCAAACATTCGGCATTGACAAGTGCTTGTTTACAGTTGTTTCACCAAATTTTCAACATGGCCTTTTTGGGACCCTCACCTCATGAAGAGTGCCACTGTCATTTCGTTCACATGTCTTGAAAGGTGATTTTTTTTTAGAACAACTGCGCCATTCTATGCTACAGGTATGAAAACTCATTTGGGGCAGAATGTGAAAAATGACAGCTGTACTGTTAAAAAGGAGGTGTGCAAAAATGGCAATGTTGAAAATCTGGAGTGAAAATATTAAAAACTGGCGAAGTTAGGAGCATGCATAGAAACTGTGCAATGCATTCTCATAACACAGTCATTTTTGGGAATTTTTTCACCAGATTTGCAACATGGGCTTTTTGGGGCCCCACCTCATGAACAGTGACACTTTCATTGTATTATCTGGTCCTGAAAGGTGATTTTGTGCAGTGACCATGAAATGATCTTTCGGGACTGAGTAATAAAATGACAGTGAAAGTGTTCACGAGGTGCGGTCCCAAGAATCCCATGTTGAAAATCTGGGGCCAAAATTTGTAAAAATGGCTGATAATCAACATAAGTTGTAAACCCCATTGACTGCTATTATACCACACTTTACCTTTGATTCTTCAGTTTGTGGTTCGACTTTGAAAAGTTCAGATGTGTCCCAGTCAGAGAAGATGACAGCCCCGACCTCTAGAGGTAAGTATGGGGTAGGGGTGGGGGGTGCAGGAGGTGGGTGCTCAAGTAGGAGGGTAGGGATGGGGAAGGTGGATTAGGCGATGATGAGGGACTGTTTTCTTTTTACAGATAAAAACCCGAAATGAGTCAGGGAAGGTTTTTATTTACAGGGAAAAAAGCAAGCAATTTGGGCACTCTGGGGTGGGCTCTCAGTGTGCAACATGATTTGGAGGATACATGATGCTGACACGGGGACTGGGCACCCTGATGGCAGCTCAGGTGAAAAAAATATATAAATTTGTGCACATTGGGGTGCCACATGAGTTGGGGGGGTACACGATTTTGACATGGGGATTGGGCACCCCGATGTGGGCGTGGGGAACATAAAAACATAAATTTGGGCACACTGGGGTGGGCTCCCCATGGCTACATGAGTTGGAGGGTACATGATGTCGACATGGGGATTGGGCACCCCATTTTCGATGCGGGCATGGGGAATGGAGGGAGCGGGGAGGAGAGCAGCAGTGGGAGGGAGTGGGAGGGTTTTCTTTGCTGCTGGTGCTGGGAGGGAGTGGGAAGGACAGAAGCAGTGGGAGGGTGCAGGAGGAGTGCCATCCAAAAGATGTCAGCGGTGATGCAGCTGTGCATGCGTGGCACTCACACATGTGTAGTTGCGGTGAACGGCACTATGCCATTCACAAGGAGGTGGCACCAGCAGAACTGTACAGGCATGCGAGTTGCACATGCTCAGGTCTTGTCCCAGATTGCAGAAATAACAGCTGAAATACTGCGGCTGTTACTCCATAGCAGCCGATCATGGTGGAGTGTTTCAAGCTCTGTTGGACTTTCAGAAGGATACTTCCAAAAGTCCAACAGAAGGTGCCAAGATCGGCCATTTTAAGGCAAGACATGCCGAAACAACAGTAGGCTCCACCCACAGCCATAAAAATGTGATGTACACTGATGTTTGGAGATGGAAAATAAATAAGATGAGATAAAAAAGGGCTGATTTAAAACTGCACGAAGAGTTTGCTTGCCTGAGACCTATCAGAAGGGTATTCTACAGCTGAGGTGTCTGATGTCCAGCGCTCATCCCCAACTGTTTTAAGGCTGAATTTTGGGATGCCAAGCAGTTCAAGATCTGCAGAGTACAGAGCTCTTGAGGTCCAATATTCCACAAGTAAATCAGAACTGTATCTTGGATCACAGTATTGAAAATATTTGTATGTGACAAGAAGAACCTTGTAGTCAATCCTGAATTCATAGGTCACCAATGAAGATCTCTGAGTACTGGACTGATAGATCATAGACACCCACCTTTGCAGTAAGCCTTGCTGGAGCAGTAAGAACATATTGCAGTTTGTCAAGTTTACTGTTCAGAAGACTCAATAGCATAACGTTATAATAGTCAGTTCTTGAAATAACAAAGACATTTACCAAAGTGTTCAAATAGTCTGCTCGTCTACGTGCTGTGCTAATAAAATAGTTTTGGAAGGCATCCACCAAGCACTTTACTCCTAGTCCTTCTTGCCCCAGAAATGCTCCAATCCATGTCTGGCATGTGGAAATCTCCAAGCAGGACGTCTACCGCTCTCCTACTGCTGCCTTCCTTATCTCCTCTGTTAGTGCCCTTTCAACCTCTTCTGACAAGTCTGAGGGCCCTGTATGCCAAACTCATTAAGAGATTCTTTCCTCCCACCACCATCAGCTGAACCCAATGAGATTTCACCCCATCCCTCCCATCTCCTTATCTGCCTTCACCTTGATACCCTCCCTGCTGGCGTACAATACTACCTTCTCTTTCTAGGTTCCAGTCATAGCTGGATGTCAGCGATATTTCTGTTATGGCTATTATATCTGGTCTACCAAAAATCTGAAAAATGAATCAGAATCCGATGATTTCAAATTTGCCATCTAAAATCCAAGCAACCCTAGTAATTAAGAAGATTCAATACAGTTGTAGGCTGCTGGTAGTGTATTAGTTTGGCTCTGAGCCATTTTCTTCATTGAAGTGTTTTTGTTTGAAAAATCCACAATGGCTTTCAATACAGAAAAGGTCAGGTGAAAAAAAATTGATTCTCTTTCATCAGAAAAGTTTCTTTTGTACAATGCATTCCTATCAGAACCAGCACTAGGATGTACTGGGCCCTGGTGCAAGACTATGAAGTGGGCCTCCCACTCCTGTGAAGTGGGCCCTGACCCATAGAGTTCTCCTTACCCGCTGACAATAACACACACATTTTTATGTTCCTTTCCCAATCTTGACTTGGACTACCCACCCTCCCTCACCACCACACAACACCCAGCCAGGCCAAGGCCAATCTGGATCTCTCCCCTGGGCCTCCTACCCCCCTTAAGTTCTGGGTTGGCTTATACTCTAACTTTCACTTTCCTCCCAAATTCCACTGGCCTGACCCATCACCTGCTGCAAGACCATGTCAGTACTGTGTTGTTGTTGTGTAACTTTGTCACTGGGGCACAGAAAGGAAAGACAAATATTTATTATAAACTGTTATTCTGCAGCTAGGAACAAGAGCACAGGCAGCAAGTCTGAGCTCCTCGACTCTCCTCATACACTGCAGTGCAATCATTGTGAGACCAATGCTCTCCACCTGGCCAACTAAGCAGATGATCAGGTGACTTGACTGTCAGTCACACAAGCACTGTAGTCTTCAGCTCACCATACCATCCTCCCTCCCCGAGTGAGTGGGGGGGGGCGCTGTGGGAACTGGGACATGGATTGCAAAGCAATTTGCTGCCAGTAGCAAAAGCCAAGAAGAAGACTAGGAGAGTCAGAGGTCAGAGGAGTCTGGAGTCATCTTTAGAGGCCATTCATGTGCAGTGCCAAGTGTGCACACACCCGCAAGAGAGGAGGAGCCAGCCTGAGTCAACAAGACATAGTCACAGTTAACAGCTGCCAGCAGGTACGAGCGTGGCATGCCACCTTGTAGCTAACTAATTTATTATTTAAATGGCAGCAGCAGGCAAGGCATGGCAGTGCATGTGCAGCAGGTGGCACAGCAGTGGCTGACTGTCATGAGTTGACAGCACACAGCAGTGTTTACTGTTTAGCATTTTTAGGACTCTGGGCTGTGGGCCCCCCTACAGTTAGGGCCCTGAAGCAATGGCACCCCTTGCACTCCCCCCCCAACACTAGCTCTGATTCCTATGGACAAATGTATTCTGTTAGACACTCTTAGTCCAGCTTTAGAAGCTACATTGGCCGCTGCTCCAGCAGCATTGGGAGGGACTTCTCTGTTATCCATATCAACATCAGGGCCTGAACAGCTATAGCAGTTACAGCAGATACAGAAACAACCCAGAAGCTCCAACAAAGGTTAAGAGTAATGCTCTATTTTACTCTGTGACAGCACAGGGTTTTATTTAACTCTAAAAATTGATAAGCGTTTTGCTCATAAAAGTGCTAAAACATTGTGAAAATGCATAACATTTGCCCCACTTAGTTCAACAAACATAACATTTCTAGAAAACCTATATAAATATCTTCTTTACAGTTAGTATCATCCAAAGAAAAAAACTGCTAATCAATTATTTAAAACCCTGCAGCACTCATGCAAACCATGTATTGGGGCCCTGTTTTCATCAGATTGACTTATCAGGGCTACCTAAATGGGAATCATGCAAAGAATTTAAAGGAACTGGGAAGAACTTACAAACTCAATCTATGACTAGACAGATTAACCGAGTGCTTGGATGGTGAGCCAGGACTCTTGCATGGAGCAATTGTGCTCTTACTTAAGCAAACTGATAGGAAACTTGAGAACATCTCAAAAAAGATAGATGAGAGAAAATGTAGAAAACAGAATAAGATATTCTACTTTTGAAGCACTTGTCTTGGCTGAACCGAAGTAAAGCATTGTCTTAAACTACTAAAGTGAAGGCTTTCGAAAAATCACTCTATGAAAACTTGGGGCATCATGTGATGTGGTCATGCTAAAAGCAGCTCAGCCATGAAGTTTCATCAGTGTTAGCCTCAATCCGACCTAATCCTGCTTGTCCGCACTGTCTAGAAGGGTTGAACTAGCCAATACAGAATCTACATTGGAGCCTAAACATGGACCTGGAGTTACCAAACAAAATAATGCTTCTAAAAGATCAAAAACTGGCACTTCTGTCTACCAATGAGCAAACTTGGAAATTCAAGATGGGCAGGGCCTGCCTGGAGTCAGAGACTGGGGGAATCTTGAGGGAGCTCCTTGAGATTAAAAACTTCATGGGCATCAAAATGGCAGAGTTCCCCATGCCACGGGAAGTCATTACATCAGTCTGAGTAACTGTAAATGAGGTGGGACCCCAGGTCGTGGAAGAAGAGGAGCATGTGAGAAGACATGAGGACTGGTCAAGCCCACCAAGCAGTGGCTGGGAGTGGCAGATATGGAGATCAAGGTAGTATGGAACAAGTTGGGGGATCGGGAATTGCAAAACCACAGGAACAATGTGCAGATTTTTGTTGTGCCCCCAAAAGTTGAAGGCAATGACATCTTGGACTTTTTACAGATGATGCTCCCTTAGGAGCTAAATTACTACTGGGACAGCCCTGCTGAAATAGATAGGATGCACCCGCTCCCATCAAGGGCAAGGCTAAATCAAAAATCCTCCAACTGGAGACCACTTATCCTCCAACTCATCCGTTACCGTAATCTGGAGCTGATCTTAAACAAAGCCCAAGCTGTTACAGAAGTGACCTGGTTGGTAGCACAGCTTTCTTTCCACTCCAAACTTTCCCAAAAGTGTTGCAGAAAAAAGGAAAAGCCTTTGACAGAGTAAGCCCCATAGTAAAAGAGAGATGACTAAAGTGTTCACTGGGGCTGCCAGCTATCCTCAGCGTAACAATCTAGGAAAGCCAGAACAGCTTTATATGCCCCAAGAAAGTTAGGGCATTCCTTTATTCATAAGACTGCTCCACGGAGTCCAAGGTCTGAAGCACGCAAAGGCAAGAGCCCCCACTGCTGAAGGAGCAGAGACAATGCTCACAGGGCATGAATCAAGATGCCAAACAAGTAGAAGAGTGAAAGAAATAAGTGCATTATCTGGGATTTGAACCCATGCCACTGGAATACCATTCTGGTTGCACTACCAACTGCATCAACAAGGAAATTGGAAACCTGGGACTCCCAGAAGCACTTTACTCTTTCTCGAATGCACAACCTAGTGCTGCACAGATAATTACATTTTCATACACAAGGGTGCGGTGTGCATATATATGGAACCCGAACAAACAGAAGAGAGAAAGAAATAAGTGCCTTAGATGGGCCACCAAAGCAACTGGAAACCTGGGACTCCCACAATGTAATTATATGTAGTGCAGAACTGAGAATTGTAGGCAGCCTTGCCTGCATTGGGATTATCTTCCTGGGGGCACATCAGTATAAGAATTTCTTCTACTTACGATTTTCTTGTTGCCGATTTTCTAGAAACGTTCGATACCCTCAGCACCTCCTCTGGCAGATTCAAACTACAGAATTCTAGCTCTTCAAGAACTGTGCCCTCATACATAGTGTTCTGAGGTCTGAGATGTTATTCTGCCCTGAGACAGAGTCTACTGGTTGTATCACAGTGGCAGGCTGATTGGAATCCTGCTGGACAGGGTCAGAAGCATAGAGTACCAACCCTGTCTAACCCAGTCCAGGACTATCAAAATCACTGTTGCTGACTCTCTCCTGAGCTTTATGCGCTCTCTCTGTATGAGTGGGAATGGTAGAAAGGCATACAGGAACCTCCAAGTCCAGTCCAGAAATAGTGTTCTCTGTGACTATTCCCCTTGCCAGTGGCATGCAACAAAACTGTGGAAGTTGACTGTTCTCCCAAGGAGCTAACAGTTCTCTTTACAGAATGCCCCATCTACTGAACACTGAGGCCAGCTCTCTCTGGTTCAAAGTCCACTTGTGATTTCCCTGGCTGATTCTTCTTATGGAGTCTGACAGCACATTGTCCTTGCCTGGCAGATCCACAGCAAGAATCTTTGCTTCTAGAGAATGAGGCAGGTCCCAGATTCTCATGGCTTCTGTGTATAGTTAGAGGATCTTGTTCCTCCCACTTGTTTATGTAGTACCTTGCTATGGTACTGTCTGTTCAAATTTGAAAAGACTGACCCTGTAGCTGGGAGGGAAAAGACTGCATGCCAGCAATGCTTCCCTGAGATCTAGGAGATTTATGTGCTCTTGAGTCTCCATGCGCTCCAGATGCCACTTACTGTGAGGTCCTCCAGGTGAGTACATCACCCTTGGAGTGAGTCATTGGTTGTGAGTACTTTTGCAGGGGATTGCTGGAGGAAGGGGATGCACTCTCTGAGTTTGCTTTCCTCCTTCCCCCCACTCTAGCACTTGTACAAAACCTTTTGTGACTGTCTTTAGTTTGGATAGAAACTCCAACCTTTGGGACTAGTGACCTCTCAGATGGTACTGAATGTTCTTCATCTAAAATCTGGCCCATGGTACCACAGCTGTGGATGAGGCCTAGTAGCTGCAGAAAATCCCTTGCAGGCATTGGACAACCAAGTGTGAAAGATTTTTTTTTTAATTCTTTGGTAACCAGGTAAGGCCCTTTAGGCACAATGCCTGTTTTCAAGGATGATCCAAGAGCACTGGGGAGGTTATGTGACTCATTCAGAGTCACACAGTATGCAACTGGAGGTTGTGGGAATCAAACCCAGGTCTGCAGGATGTATCAAGCTCATTAAAAGCTTGTTACTCTAACCTCTAGGCTATACTGCAAACTCCACTTGCAGTGACAATCAGATCTGATACCCTTTCCTGTGGGAGGAGGGCTTTCCCCTGCAGGGTAGCCAGCTCAGCACCTATGAAGTCCAGTACCTGCACTGGTTCTGTCTGAGATGTCTGCAGATTTCTCAGAAATCCCAGGCTCTTAAGGGTGCTCGTTATCTTTTGAATGGTGCACCTTGCCTCTTGCTCCATTTTCCCTGAGACTAGCTAGTCATCTCAATAGGGCAGAATCACCACATCTTGTCTTCTCAGGTGTGCTGCCACCATGGCTAGGTGAAGGCTAATGAAGACCACTGGCACTGCGGTGAGAAACAAGGGAAGGGCTATAAACTGGTACTGGTAGTTTCCCAGCCTGAACCTGAGATATTTTCAGTGGTTGGGTCTGACTGTAATGTGGAAGTAGGTGTCGTCATTCAGATCCAGTGACCCCAACCAATCTCCTGACTGTAGGGATGGTATCACTGTGCCCAGTGTGACCATCTCGAACTTTTGCTTTTTGACGTGTTTGTTCAGATATCTTAGATCTAAAATGGATCCCCACTCCTCATTTTTCTTGCAGGTGAGGAAGTATCTGAAAACAGGCCCTTTCTCCACTGTGAAGTAAGGACCGTTTTCTACTGCCTTTGCTAGCCATAGTTACTTTACTTCCAGTTCTAGCAGCATTATTTCTATTGGCAAATGGGTTGGGAAGTCTTTTGGCCTCTGCAGTTTTGGAAACCTTCTGAATAATAGGGACAATCCCTGACCCACTACTTCCAGGACCCACTTGTGTGTGGTAACTTCTACCCATTCCTGAAAGTACTGTGTCAGCCTTCCCACCACTGGCAATGGTTTACTGGCAATCTGGGCAGAATTATCAGGGGTTTTGCTTGGGTGCTGGTGATGCAGCACATCTGGAATCCCTCCTGCCTCTGCAGTAACCACTTGGAGGTTGGTAAAGATAGGGGGCATATGGTCTTGGATAGTAGCCTCTGTCCTTCTATAAGGCCTGTTGGAAGTGGATGCCTTTTCATTTTCAGTGTTATTTTTATAACTGGACTTGAATTTCTCCACTTTTTTCATGTATGCCTCCATTTTGTCACTGAATAGGGAGTGTTCTGAAAGAAGCAATCAATGGCTTTAGTATGGGTGTTCTGGGTAATATGGTAGCCATATGCCAGGCAAACCTCTTCAGAGCCACTGCAAGAGCCAATACTTATGAAGCAGTCATTGGAGTCAAGCAGCCATATGGAATTGATACTTAGTGGTGTCCGGGGTTGACTTTGCTGTGGTAGCCTGGTCCTGCGCTACCTCACTATCTACCTTGTTAGTTAGTACCGGCACTGCACCCCACAGTACCTTGTGTTACTCAGCTGCATAATCTAAATAAACATTCAGGATAAGGAGCAGGGAAGCTGTCAAATGCACTTTTTTTTTTTGGCTAAAGTATCCAGTTTCTTTGAACCCTTCTCTGGAGGCTATGCAGAAAAGGACACTTTGGCCTTATCACAAGCAGCTGCCTGGACCACTCCTTCATGACCAAGGTGGGCATACACATATGCCAAGCCCCGTCTGTCCACCTGATATTTCTTTTCAACTTTTGTAATCAATGCCAGCAACTGAATTAGGTGCTAACATGATTTTTTAAAGTAGTTTTTTGGAGTAATTTGTGGCTGGAGACTTGCCTTAGTTGTGGTGGCTAGTCCCATCATATCCATGAACTCTGTTTCCTCCTCTACTCTATATAGAGAAATAACTGCCTTTGGTGCTAGCACTAAATACTCTAGCAAGATCTTTGTAACTGATATAGCTAAGTCATGGATGCTACTGGTACCCTTGACAATCCATGATATGAACCTTCCCAAAATGAGTGTGCTGCCCAAGGTATTGTATAATCATTGGAGACCAGATGAGAAAAGAGAATATGAAAGAGACCTTCATGTTCCGAAAAGGAATAAATAAGACAAACTACAGCAAACTATTTAGCATGAGTAACAGTTCAAGATGTGGCACAAGTGGAAACTGATGGGAGGGAGGACTAAGAGGGATGCAAGAAAGTGTTATTTTACAGAAAGGTGGTGGAACCATTGAATAATCTACCAGCCCAGGTAGTAGTTGCCAAAGCCATATGATTTCAAGCTCGGCTGGGAAAGAGTAAGCAGTGTAGTGGTGGATCAGGATGATAGCAGTAGGTGGGGGAATGGGGGTGGGAGAAGGAGGGCTAGTATACCCTGTATGGACAATAGATCTTAGGGTTTGATAGTGATCTACAGGCAGACTGGATGGCTCATCGGTTCTTTTCTGCCAATACTGTCCACATTTCTGTGTTTATCCTCAATTGATGCTATTGATAGACCTCTCTCTGTGCAAAGTCTTTTCTTAGTTCATATGACCTGAGCACTGCCCGTGCTTGCATACATGCACTACAACTTCCTCTACAACTTCTTCCAGATAAGGGGGGGCTTGCCCCTATCTCTCAACTGTCTTGTATTACAAGAAGTAGTTACTCATTTTACCTCATAAAAGGCCCGTTTCACATTGAGAGATTCTGCCCCCATTCAATATTAAGATTTTATAGCAGAAATCCATAGCAATAAGGAAACATGTATTTAAATAACAGAAAACATGAAGACACACATTTCTCACTGTTCAGAGCATCTATGTCAAAAAGATTTAATGAGGTGTCCCACATTTTGAGAACACAAGTTCCAAATTTGGGCGACAAAAGATAGACAGGTATGGGCTTACCTTCCCTTCCCTGACCTTACACCTCTGAACTTAGCAGGGACGTTACACTTTGGACTGATTTGGGGGCCTCAAGGGGTCCTCCTGGATCACTCTTGAGAAGCATAGTCTGGTTGATCAGTCTGTTACTTCAAACTATTCCGAACTGTGGTAGAAAGTTCTGACTCCATAATTTGACCCCAACTATTATCACTCATGGCTTGGAGGACATTCAAAAAATATTTTGGATCCTTTGTTGACCTGTCCCTCCCCACACCTTTCTGGAGAATCTATTTTCCTGAGGATCAGATTGTTAAAGTGTGTGTGTGTGTGTGTGTGTGTGTGTGTGTGTTTGTGTTGGGGTGGGGGTTAAAATCTGCTTTGTGATCATTCTCCCTCTCTGTATTAGGGATTCCAGCAGCTGGGAATGGTAGCCCTGAGAGAAACTGTTTACTGCCACAACTGGTCCATAAGTCAGATAGCATGCAGTCTGCTTCAATACAATACTGTGGCTCACTAAGAGACTAGTGTAGATTAAGTCCCATTTAAAAAAAATGTATGCAGCCAAGCTTCTCCCCTGTGGGGACCTGAGTGGGATCTCCTTCTTTATCTCATCCTCTGTCAAATCTGAATGCTAACTGCAATCTGCAGATTATGACCCTATTGTTGGTTGTCTTCTCACTGGTTGTTCTTGTTACATGGTGGGTTCAGAGGATCAGGCAACTTCCTCACAGTCTATTTTGGGGGGCTTTTTCTGGGCTCCTCAGATCTTCTTGTTCTTCTGGCTACAAGGTACTTTCTCCTTATTTGCTGCAGCTACTGTTGGAGAGGGTGGACAGCAAAAGTGGTCTATGATTTTACAGCCGTTCCTGTCCTCCTCTGATCCCTAACCATCAGTATGTGAGGTCAGAGGGCAAACATGACAGTACCCAGGACTATTGTGCCCATCTTCCTAGTTGGCATTGGAGGCTGGTTGGAGAGGAGTACACAAATATTTGCCCTAGGCTTGGGGGAGTGGATGGCAGTGACTGTGATCTCTTGTGGTAGCGACAGGCCAGAGTAGAGAAAGGAGGTAGCAGGAATGCTCATAGGAGAGCATGACTGCCAGGGGACACCAACATAAAAACATAGACAATGACGGCAGAAAAAGACTGACCATCCACACAGTCTACCCATTAGATGACATTAGCAACATGTTATCAGTTTCTGACAGACCAGGTTGATGGGGGGGGGCAACTGTGGCTGCAGTGAGCAGACTTGGTACCATGACATGCAGACTGCCAACCAGAAGGAATGAAAGCCTGGGAAAAGAGGCTGCAAGGTTGTAGCCATTAGGGACTTACTGTTAGGGCAATGGGTTGGAAGGGGGTACTCTGCTGGACCAGAATGATAATTCAGCTGAGGCAGTTTTCTGGTTTGGAGTGCACCCAGGGGCTTTATCAATTATGTGAAAGCTGGGGTCCCCCACAGGCTGCATACATTCATAGATGACATCAATATGACCAGGATGGTGGATTCTCTTGAGGATAGGAACAAACAGGAATACCTGAACAAGCTGGGCCACTGGTCTGACTCCTGACACCTCACATTCAATGCAGCAAAATACAAGGTGCTATACTTGTAAGGGAAACACAGAGGCAGGATCAACACACTCTCCAGAGTTCCTCTTGCTGCAGTCAAGTAGTAAAAATACCTGGTGGCCATAGTACATAAGAGGCTGAAGTGGGGCAAAGAATGCATGATGTACACCAAAAAAGGGGTGACCAGCACAGCAAGGAAGTAATCTTGCCACTTTACAAGGCTCTGGTCAGGTCCCAGCTGGAGTATGGTATGCCCCCCCCCCCCGTATGGCAACACCAACACAGCGAATTACATTCCTGTTGGCAAAATCAACACTTTGCTAACAAATCACTGTGATGGTGTGCCCAAGGTAGGGACATGCTGTCTCCCGGTCCTGCCCCGAATTAACTTCTCGACTGGAGTTGCTAATAACTCCTTAGCTGTGGTGCAGGTGGGCGGAGCCCCTGATAGAAAAACAGGACCAGGAGTCTGCAAAGAATTATGCCGACCATGATTTGCGGTCGACATGATTCCTGTCGCTGTAATGCCGGTCGACATTAGAGATGTCAAACCAGTGTGGTAGAGCTCTGGAGTACTGTGTGCAGTTTTTATCTGAATACAAAGGGGACATTAAGGCAGTCAAGAAGCTGCAATACAGAGCCACCAAAGTGATCAGCTTTAAGAAGGACAAAAGCTATGAGGCTGTTAGTCCTAGATGTGTTCACCCTGGAGAAAAGGGAGCTGAAAGGGGACAGGAGCCATCCTTCATACTCACGGGTATGGAAAAGACCGCTCAGTCAGAGATGTCCGATTTGGTGTCTGGCAGCAGGAAGCAGGGACACAACCTGAAGCTCAGGGGTGGTAAATTCAAAGGCTACATTAGGAGGTATTTTTTCTACTAGAGGCAGTAAACCATGAAATAGCTTGCAAGTAGACACAATGGACATGATAACAGTATAGGTCTTGATTACCAAGGAAATCAACAGTACTCTAGACAGTACAGTGGGTAGGAAATCCTTATAAATTGGTATGTGTTTGGCACATCATACTTACTTCATCCCTGCTTATGAAGGGAGGGGGTGGGGCAGGTAAACCTAGAGTCTCATCTTACTTTAAATTAGTGTTACTAAGGTGGCATCTGCCGCCATTATGTGATGAGTCACTCCCTCCCCCATGCTCCAGAAAGTTGAAGTCACTCTCCCTCCAGTGTTCCATCCCCATCCTGCTGTCTGCAGTTTACGCTGCTCCATGTGATGTAGTTGTTTCAGTTGCAGTAGCTACAAAGAGTCAAGGTGCAGCCTCAGAAATTTCTGAGGCTGAGCCACCTCGAAAACACACCACGGAGGTAGCCATGCCTCTAATGGAGTGGGGGTTCACAAAGCCTGTGAGAGGTTTATCATATTTGTTATAGATGAATGTAATGCAGCAGGCCAACCATGTGGACAAGCACTGCTTTGAAACCTGTTCACCCTGTCATCCTGGGGCAAAAAAAAAAAGTTGTTCAGTTTTTCGCAACTGTTCAGCGCGGAGAAGATAAAGTTTCAATTTTCTATGCACATCGAGAGTATGAAGCAGGGCTTCCCCTGGATTCTCAGGCTCCACAAAATATACTGGCAATTGAATGGACTGATTTAGGGTAAATTCAGAAACCACTTTCAGGAGAAAGGAGGGGTTAGTATGTAAGGACACTCAATCCATATGAAACTGTAAGTAAGGTGGCTTGCACGTAAGTGCCTGTAACTCTGAAATATGTCTACCTGATGTAATTGCCACCAGAAACATTGTTTTCCAAGGCAGAAACCTGAGCTTGCATGTATCTGCAGGTTCAAAAGGACTTTCAGTCAGTTTTTCAAATATGAAATTCAAATCCCACACTGGGACTGGTTCCGAACATGGGGATTTAAATGTAGGATACCTTTCAAGAAGGTTCTTAACAGAGTCAGCTGGGACAATGGTTTGCTGTCCACAGGCAAATGAAAAGCAGAAATAGTCGCTGGGTTGTATTTTTATTGAGGAATATTTCAGGCCACCCTTGGACAGAGAGAGTAAGTAGTCTAAGATGCTCTGTGGGAAACACTTATAGGGGTCCAAGTCCCAGGAAGAGGCCCAAATGGAGAAATGTTTCTACTTCATAGAGTAGGATAACCTAGTAGAGGGCTTTCAAAGCCACTTTCAGGATCTCTGCTACCCTTGGGGACACCTGATAGCGAGAAAGGACTACATCCTCAGGAGCCAAGCGTGCAGATGCATGGAGCGAAGGTTCGGGTGCAGCAGGGAGCCATTCTTCTCTGATAGGAGGGCTGGGTAAAAAAACAGAGGAAGAGGATCTCGGTCTGAGATTTGCAGCAGCAAGGGGATCCAGATTTGCTTCGGCAAGTAGGGGGCTATGAGAATCATAGACGCCCTGTCCTTGACCAGTTTTAGGAATACTCTCTGTAGGACAGGAAAGGGCAGGAAAGCATAAAGAAATGTTCCTGTCCAGGAACAAGATAAGGCATCCACCCATAAAGTTCCAGGACTGTGCTCTAGAGAGCAATAGAGAGGCAGTTTTGTATTTCATGACTTCCACCATTACAGGGTGTGGAGTACCGGGAAAGATAACAGGACTGAGGTATCAAAGTCATCCCTCTTCTGATCCCACTGGACCCTGATGGTCTAATGAAGAATCCTCATATTGGGTCTGGCATGAGGGACAATTGGTATGGTAGCCACCAAATGTCCCAGGAGCTGAAAGCAGTCCCTTACTGAGACATACCCACAAGTCTCCAGCTGCATGATGAGAGCCAGAATGGCATCTGCCAGAACCCTGGAAAGAAATGTCATGCCCTAAGTGGTGTCTAGCACTGCTCCTATATACTGGAGAGTTCCTGATGGGTCCATCATGGACTTTGGGTGGTTGACCATGATGCCCACCATGGACATCCTTAGGGTGCAGGTCAGGGGTTATTCTAGCATGGGGAGTGTGGACACCTTGAGGAGACAGTCATCTAGGTATGGAAAGACATAAAGACCTTCCTGATAAAGGGCACCTGCCACTGCCGCCAAGCATTTTGTAAACACCCTGGGGGCCAAAGAAAGGCTGAAGGGGAAGGATGGAAACTGGAAATGTTGGCCCTGAAACTGGAAGCATTAGAACTGCCTGTGGGGTGGGTATATCAGGAAATGAAGGTATGCGTCCTTCATGTCTGGGGAACAGAGTCAGTCCCCTGTATCCAGCAGGGGTAGCAGGGTGGGGAGAGTCACCATCCTGAACTTATGGTACCCTATGTAGTGGCTGAGACCTCTGAGATCCAGAATGGGACATAAATCTCCCATCCATTTCGAAACCAGAAAAAAATCAGGATTAATATCAAGAGCCCCTTAAATGAGTGGGAACTGGTTCTATGGCATGTTTCTGTAACAGAGCATCTATATCTGACTGTAATACCATAGCATGGTCTGGAGGGTAATGTGAGACCCAAGGAGGCAAGGGAGGAGAAGGACTGATCAAGTTCAATGTATGACTGTACTAGACCATTTGAAGGATCCAGAGGTCTGACATGATCCCTTGCCAACCTCCAAGGTGCAGGGAGAACCTGCCCCCAATGGCCGTGGAGTGGGCTCTGCCACCATGACCAGAGACAGGCCTTCAAGCTGGAGGCTCTCCCTATATACCTGGACATTTTCTGGGCATTTCTTGGGACAGGTAGGGCTAACTGAACCTTTTGCTTATTAGCGAGCTGCCTCTGAGTAGTAGGTCTACCTCTGATGGATCGTTCTCGAAAGGATCCCCTGTATGCAGGCTTTGCCCGAGGGCGATATAGGGTCCAAACAGACTGCAGGGTATGACCCAAGTCTTATAAGGCTTTCAAAATGTCCTGGGCCTGTGATCCAAAAAGTCTGCCCCTTTAAAGGGAGCATTAAGGATGGATTGTTGTACATCCTGTGAGAATCCTGAAATCCACAGCCATGCATGGCATCTGAGGCAAACACCCACAGAGGAGGCTCGTGCTGAAGAATCAATGGCATCAAAAGTAACCCTGAGCAGTGTGTGGCAAATGGCCACAGCTGTGGAAAGTTTTGCATTAAGGTCCTCTTGAGGCTGGCCTGGCAGAAGGGACTGGACTGATTCCTGAGTAGCTTTTAGGATCTCCTTCTGATATTTTAGGAGGTGGTCCATATAATTTAGGATATAAATGGACAGAGTAGCTGAAGCATAGACCCTTTTACAAATGATGTCCAATTTCATGGATTCTTTGTCTGGGGGTTGATATGTTGTAGTCTAGCAGATCTATCGTGAGCCATATTTTTAACCACAGAATCAGCCTAAGGAAGAGTAGTAAGGTAAGGGTGGTCCACAGGGGCCCAATAAAGTCTGTCCGCATTGTGAGGATTGAAGAGAATCTGGAATGGCTGTTGTCAGGTGGCCACTATGGCTTTCCCAAAAGCATCCACAAGGGGAGGGACAACTAGAGTGAGGCTTTCTGGAACATCAAGGTACTGGGCTAACTTTTTTCTGGAGGCATTCTGTTCTGTAGTTTGGAATCCAAATGTTTTCTACAGTTGTACCATAATATCTGAGAAGGAAGAGTCATCTGGAGGAGAACAGGGTAAGTCCAGCATAGTTTCCCCTTGAAAGGAAGATGCCTCTGAGGAGGAGGATATCTGGGATCCATGATCCTGATCCATCTCTTCCTCCTCCTCCTCTTCCAGATCCACCATGTCCCATTCCTGTATGAACAGACCGGCTATATCGTCCTTCCTGGGATGGAACCCCTGAGAGGCTGGAGAGGAATTTTCCATCCTGGTGGCCGAGAAAGGCCAGGATGGGCAGAGACAAGGACCACAACCTCCCTGGAAGGACAATGGGAGGACCTAGTAAGGCCCATAATAGACAGGACAAGAGCCTGAACATTCACCATGGCCAGGTGACCCCCTGAAGTAGGGGTCATGGACTGAATGGTGAAGGGCAAGGGGCCAAGCTGGCACATCAATGTGGAGGGGTGCATATAAGACCCCAACACTGTGGAAGATGGTGCAGCCATCATAGGGCTCCATAAGATTGTCCAGCCAAGGAGGAGGCAAGCGTCTTAAATGGCTCAAAGATCATTGATGGGAACACCATCGATGAGACAGCAGTACCAGGAGCCACTGAGACAGTGGAGAAGGGATCCACTGTTGATGACAGAAGAGCTGATGAATGGCTTATGTCTGCCATTGATGGAAGAGCCGACGAATGGCTCAGAGCATCTTCCGCTGATGGGAGAACTGTCAGAGCAGCAGCAGCCATCATTATCGGATGATGGCCAGAAAGACTTGAGGGAGGCAGTGGTGGAAGTTGCAATGTTAGGCCAACAGTTATCAGAGGAAGAGCCGTTGACAAAGGAAGGGAGGGACCCACTACCATGGACAGAGGAAAATATGGTAAATCAGTGGGTTCCTTCCTAACAGCTACCTTCTTTGTGGAACTCGAGGGCCTTGATAATGAAGATGGCGACACAGGAGAAACATGCTTGGACTTGGAGGCATGTTTCTTCATGGCCACATGATTCATTGACTATAGGAGATCACCCCTAAGAGACCTCAAGGAGGAGGAGGTCAAAGACTCCCCAGCAGTGCTGTTGCTCCGGAAGGGCTACCTTTTGGTATTCCCCGAGTTGTTGGAGCCTTCGACACTTTGCACCCTTGTTGAATCATTGACAGAGGATACACTCCCTGGTGTCATGTTCAGGACCAAGGCACAGAATACAAACGTGGAGGTCCTCAGTCACAATTCTATGGCTACAGGAATAGTTTCTGAACAAAGGTTCCAAAGACATCAGTAGATGAATTCTTGTTGAAATGAAGTTTTGGAACACACACGTTGTGGAGGTCCTCAGTCATGATTCTATGGCCACAGGAACACTTTATGAACAAAGGTTCCGAAGGCATCAGTAGATGAACTCTTGTTGAAATGAAGTTTTGGTTGGTAGAAGTATTTGTCAACATAGATATATAGATACATAGACAGTGTCAGCAGATAAGGGCCTATGGCCCACCCAGTCTGCCCATTTGAGCTTGAAAGTTCAGTTTGTTTTCCTAGAAGTCTGTTGCCCCTTACACCTGACCTCTAGAATTCCTTTATGTCTATCCCATGCATTCTTAAATCCCGTGATTGTTTCAGCCCCCACCACTTCCTCTGGCAGGGTGTTCCACTTGTCCACCACCCGTTCTTGTGAAGAAATTCTTTCTCACGCTTCCTCTGAATCATCCTCCTCCAACTTCATCCCATGCCCTCTAGTCCTAGAACATCTTTTTCACTTAAAATAGTGTTTTCCTGCACCCTGTTCCTCCCTGTCAGATACTTGTATGTCTCTATCATATCCCTCTCCTCCTCTCCTCCAGGGAGTACATGTTCAGTTCCTTCAACCTGTCTTCATAGGACTTGTGATGCAATCCATGCACCATCTTTGTTGCCCTCCTCTGAACCTTCTCTACCCTGTTTATGTCCTTACGTAGGTATGGTCTCCAGAACTGTACACTGTACTCAGGTGGGGCCTCACTAGTGTCTTGTATAGCGAATTATGACCTCCTTTCCTGCTGGTGATGCGCCTGCCTATACATCCCAGCATCCTATTTGCTTTACCTGATGCCTTGTCACACTATTTCCTACCTTGAGGTCATCAGAGATGACAACCCCAAGATCCCTTTCCTGCTTGGTGCATGCTATATCCTCACCCCCAACTGATATATTGTGCCAGGGTTTTTGTGCTCTATATGATTTATCTTGCACTTCTTTGCATTGAATTTCAACTGCCAAACCCCTGACCATTCTTCAAGTTTCTGCAGGTCGCTTCTCATTCTGTCTACACCCTCTGGTGTGTCTACTCTGTTACAGAGCTTTGTGTCATCAGCTAACACTGAAATTCTGCCTTCTAGATCCTGCGCAATGTCACTGATGAAGATGTTGAATAGGACCGGTCCCAGCACTGATCCCTGTGGTACTCCACTGGTCACTCTTCCCTCTGTGGAGTGACAGCCATTTACCACCACCCTCTGTGTCCTGCCACCCAGCCAGTTACCTACCCACCACACTACTGTCCTGCCCACACCCATATTCCCCAGTTTGTGTAATAGTCTTCTATGTGGCACAGTGTCAAAGGCCTTGCTGAAGTCCAGATAGGCCAGATAACAAACTGAAGAAAGATGGACTCTGGAGAACTTGATGCTTACTCGGTCATGGTTGAAAAGAACTGAGGAGTGTCAGGGACCTCCCCTTTTTATATGTGCGAGAGCACATCATGTGATCACAAGAAAGGGAGGTCCCTGGATCAGCTGCTGAGAAGTCACCTGAAGGATGTGACGCCTGTGGCTGATATTCCATGTTTTATGGCCTGCTGCAAGAGATTGGCTCAAAGAAGATCTACACTGCTAGGATATGAGACTCAGTTCTAGCCATTAGTAATGTGTATAAGTTGACAACCTTTTTTACTGTCACACACACAGGGAATGGACAAGCATATAAGTTAATCAGGCCTCTGCTAGGTGTCTATTATGGTACAAGACTCAGAGCATGAGGACTGCGAAGTTATGCCTAGCTGTTCTGGCTGCCCAAACTTCACGAGAGGAATCCTATACAATAAGAGTCACCCCACAAATGCCCTGTTAACATATAAATCAGTTGAGTTAGCTGGAGTGTATTAATATGTTTTAAATATATTATTTTTCAAGCAGCAGTGCAATGAAAAATGTTTTTCCAAAAAAGTTAGTTTCAGCTATAACTAACAGAAATAGTTGCATACCTGTCAAATGCACTTGTCAAGGTGCCTCCTATGCTGTACACCACGAGTCTTGTTTTATTTTCTCAGTCCTAACTCTTGACAGGTCTACAATGCTATTTCTATGCAAAATATGACAGCCATCTTTTTCTTGAGAAAAAACTAAATACAAACGTTTATAAAACACTCAAATTTGAAAATTGCACCACCAAATAAAACAGGAAGATACCTGGAATTTTGTATTGTGGAAAAAGGTAGGGTCAAATTATTTTCCTAATTTTGTTGTACAGCTACTTTAATATCAAAATATAAAATAAAGTCCCCCCCCAGTATGGAGTGGAACACTCCACTCATAGCATTCCTGCACAACAGGCCACTGTATAGCGCATGAGGTACAGTGGCTTGGCGCACTGTCTGAAATAAGGTGATTTATAATGAACATAAATAGCTGTTTATTTATGGTACTTTGTTGAGCTGTTGATATCAACAAAGGCTCATCATGCCAATAAGTAATTTTGGGGAGGTGGGACACACACACACACATATGCACGCACGCACCATAGAAGAAATTTCTTCATACTTACTGTAATTCCCTTTTCTGTTAGCTCCAACCAACACTGTCAATGGGTAATCAGAACATATGGGTAATGTGCACACCTACCAAGGGAAGTGACACAGCCCAAGGCTGTAATCGACATAGAATCTTGGGCACATGATCATTCCAGAGAGCTGCAACTCCCCCGGCACTTTCGTCCTACCAGTGCCCCAGTTAAGTGAAGGTAGACACGTATAGATTATGCTGCTCATCTTGTAACCAACCAATACTCGTAAACTGTTACATACTCATACGTTTAACCAAAAGGAAGATACAGTAAATGATTCCCCTACTCATTCGGTGAGTGGGAGGATGGAAAGGGCTCATTGTCTGCTTCTCTGATGTGGTGGAGCTTCTTTAAGGTATCGAACCAACCAACTAGGAGAAACTTGCCAAAAGAATTTTAAAACATAGGGTAGTACTGGAAAGAACTGCAAACAGTATAAGGACTAACCTGTAACAAGGGGGGCTATACCTTATTAATCAGAAACATGGAAACCTGTTGAACTATATACAAGTAACCAATATTTAGATGTGAAACTGCTCTTTACTATATATCATGCATACACATTACACGTGTATATATATATATATTGTGTGTGTGTGTGTGTGTGTGTTAGTGTAGCAGAAGCAGGTAAGACATATAAGGATTCCCAGACAGACTTACAATCAGAAAACAATGGGCATCCTGGCACTGGCATACTGGACAATATCTCCAACACAAGCTATGCCCTCGAGTGCCCCACTGACAATATTAGAGCTAACAGAAAAGGAAACATCGGTATGTGTGAAAAAATGTCTTCTTCCTGTTGCGCTCCACACAGTCAATGGATACTGAGAGCAAATGGGTTCTGATAAGCAGTACCCCTTAAAAAACAGGTGGGTGAGAATATAGTCCCACATGCAAACTGCAAAAAAGAAAAGGATAACCACCACCTGCAAAACTCTGCAGCTAAAGGTCGCATCAGTGGGACTTTGAATGTCCTATCTGTAGTGTCTGGTGAATGTGTGGATGGAGGACCATGTTGCTGCCTTGCTCAATTCTAAGACAGATGCCTCACCCTTTTCCTCAAAGAAGGTGGACATAGCTTTGGTGGAATGAGTCTTGATGACAGCTGGAGCCCTCTTCTTTACTGCTTCACAAGCCTTAGCAGTGCATGCCCTCACCCACCATGCCAAGGTGGCTTTGGGGCTTTTTATCCTTTTTTTTTAAGGGGGTGGGGGGCTGCTCTGAAAATTTGAAAACCTATCTGATTTCCAGACTTCCGCAGTCTGTCTAAGGTATCTCCTAACTGCCCTGCACAAATCTAACTCTCTTTGTCTTTTGGATGAGTTGACTGCAGACAGAAGGACAGAAGACAAATTTTCTGGTTTATGTGAAGTGCTGTAGAAACCTTTGGAAAGAGAAACCCTGTCTCCTCCCTTCTGGAGCCAGGCCACAAGTTGCAATGCCTCTGAGTTTGGATGCAGAATGGGGCCTTGGGAGAGAACGTACCCCAGGATTGGGAGCTGAAACAGTACATGTTGAGCTAGATTCACTAAGTTGAGAACCACAGCCTTCTGGGCCATTCTGGAGCTACCAAACCAAACCAAACTTTATTTATGGAACGCTATTCCAAACAATATCATAGTGTTTTACATTATCATGATAAAACAAGTTAAAACAATATAAAACAGAACGATATTTCTAAAATCATCATCATAGCAGGAGCTTAAATATCAGTGTAAGCTAATTCAAACAAATTAGTTTTCAAGGCAGATTTAAAGGCTTCGACGGACGGGCATTCCCTTATCCGATGAGGTAGAGAATTCCACAGGATTGGAGCAACAAACACAAATGATCTAGCTCCTGAGGTTGTCAAGCAGACCCTGAGAATCTCCAGCAATCCCTTGTAGGAGGAAAGGAGAGGGTGAACAGAACAGTAGAGGCAGAGGAGATCTTGCTGGTACCATGGTCCATGTCCATGTAGGGCCTTATAGGTCAGTAATCCAACCTTGAAGGTGATCCTCTACCACACTGGCAGCCAGTGCAGGGCATGGAACACAGATGTGACATGGTCAGATTGACATAAATCAGTCAACAATCTGGCAGTCACATTCTGCACCAACTGCAGGTGACAGAGGTCCACCTCTGGTAGCCCTAGGTATAGAGCATTGCAGTAATCAAGGCGCAAGGTCACCAAGGCATGGACCAACTTTGGTAGATCGTTGGGTGGTACCAGGTGCATTGTCCGGGTGACATTCCTCAAATGGTAAAATGAGGACTTGATAATGGCCTACACCTGAGTCTTAAGTGTCAGCCCACTATCAAGCATGATGCCCAGATTTTGCACCCAGTCAGCGGTCATCAGCTGGTTGCCCCTGAGCCAAAGTCCAGATGGCTGCCCAGCCCATGATCCCTCTACCCGGTGACCTGGGTCCACAACTAACACCTTAGTCTTATCTGGGTTCAGCCTAACCAGCTGGCACTCATCCAGTCCTGGATCTCAGAGATACAGTTGTTAAATACTGAAACAGCATCACTTTGCCCCGGCACAAAGGACAGGTACAGTTGAGTATCATCTGCATAACAACAAAAACTCAATTCATACTGCCTAATAATGTCTCCCAATGGCAACATATACACCGTGAACAAAATGGGGAAAGCACAGAGCCCTGTGGCACCCCACATGACAAGGGAAGAGGGGCCAAGAAAAACACCCCGGACTCCACTCTCTGTGTCCTGCCAGTGAGGAATGAATGGAACCACCTAAGGACCGTACTAGTCAGCCCACAGGAAAAGCCGCAGATGCTCTAGCAACAACCCATGATCCACGGTGTAAGTTGCTGCACAGAGATCAAGGAGGAGCAAGATGGAATGGCTCCTTCAATTCCTCGCTATCAGGAGATCATTAAGCACCTAGACCAGCGCAGTTTCAGTACTATGTCTCTTCCTTAAACCGAACTGGAGAGGATTGTAGATATCGAGGGTGGTCAGATGGTCCTCGAGCTGTGACGCGACTGCCTTCTTAATAACCTTGCCTAAAAAATACAGGTTAGAGACAGGCCTGTAATTTGCAAAACAGTCAGGGTCCAGAGAAGGGTTTTTCAGGAGGGTTGAACCACTGCCTCCTTCAGGGTGTCTGGACACACCCTGGTCTCTAATGACCAACTAACTATCTCAACAAGGACTGGTCCATTTGCCTCTATGTACCTCACTAGGAGGTGCATCAGACCTGGATCTAAACTACAGTAAGTCAGTCACAAGCCCCAGACCATCTTCACAACATCATTGATCACCAACTGGTCAAAGTCTGGCCAGACCACCTGGATGCTAGTGATCCCACATCGATCTCTGCTCTGCTCATTTGAATGAGCTGCATGGATCTTTGATCTGATGGTCACAACCTCATCCACAAAAAAATCGAGCAAATTCCTCACACTTCTTCTGTAAAAAGGCTTTCCAATTCTGGCGACAGACTGGATTGCACAGCCTGTCTACAGTATGGAGGAGCTGAGCCAGTCGATTTCATGCAGACGTAATCTCCTTTCACAGGAATTCTGCCTTCTTACGGGAGACTGCAGACTGATATTCTTTATAATGGGATCTCAAACTAAGTTTGTCATCATTCAGGCCAGATTTCTTCCAGCAATGCTCCAACCTTCTTACCACTCTCCTCCAATCTCTCAAGGTCCCATCAAACCACGGGGACCGAGGGCGAAGAGTGAGTGGGCCAACACGGACAGGAGCAACATAATCCAGAGTATCTCCCACTGCCTTATTATAGGCTTGTAACAGACTCTTTGGATCCTTGCTAACACTCACACTACCCAATAGGTCCAGAACTGCCATCAGACCATCTGGGGTCACTCCCCGTAAAGGGTGGTACAGGACCATTTCCATAGGGGCAGGTCAATTGGGGGCGCTGTGAAGCTGAACCCAATAGTGTGGTGATCAGACCATCCAATGGGTTCCACCACCATGTCTGAGATCTCCATCCACAGCAGGAACACCAGATTCAGTGAGTGACCTTGTATGTGGGTTGCAGAGGTAATCACTTGTGTGAGTCCCAAAGAAACCATCCATTGGAGGAAGTCTTGTCCAAATTGCGAGAGTTCATCATCGACCCAGGCACTGAAGTTCCCCAGCACCAACCATCTTAGTGATGAAGTCCATGACCTCCTGCAGGAACTCCTTCTCGCTACTGGATGGATGATAAATGAAGAGTATCCTGCAACCTACACCTGCACCCATGATACATTCAAAGTATCTAGTGGCTCTAACTGGCACATCTACCAGGCCTAGTTCTGTCTTAAAACAGATGGCTACCCCCCCACCCCTACAATCCAACCTCAGGTGGTGTATCACTGAGTACCTGGCCAGAGCAGCTGATTCCAAAATGGGGCCAGGATTCTCATCCAGCCAGGTCTTGGTGATGCAAGCCAGGTCAGATGACCCAACAAGTTCAGCAATTACTGTCGACTTGTTTCAGATCGATCTGGCATTGCATAACACTGCCTGGGTTGGATGAGTAGTCGAGGCTGACTGTACTACCTGCCCACTCGAAGTGGAGCCCTTGGGTATGGGCACCAGGCAGGGTTAATCCCTTGCCTGGACCCATTTCACCCTAGGGCATCTCTGTGACCCCACAACCCCAATTTGTCCCCCCTTGCTCTACTCCTCTGCTGGCCCCCCCACACACCCATCCGATGCATCCTTGCAATCCCCAAGGCATGGCAGCATCTATAAACATCCTCTGGTAGTGGTGGGCAATTAAAGGGGTGGAGGGCTCGGAGCTCAGCAGGAGAGTAATACCCACCCGTTGAAGCCAGCTGCCAATGCATCCTGCAAATTTTCACCCCCAGCAGCAGCTAAAAGCACTCACTCAACCCACTCACTCACTCAACCAATCACATCCACTCTTTATACATTTAAAACAAATATCCTTCGATATCCAAAACAATCCCAACTATCACCACCCTCCGCAAAAAATGTAATACAGCTTAACTACCCACTTCAGGAAAATGTACTAAATGTAACCAAAAGAAAATACATAATACATAATAAAGCTTAATTAAATGGATGAAAAACAGTTCAATGTGCTTATGTAACTGAATGAGATAATATGAGATGATGCTTGTGTAACTTGATTTGCTTTGTGGCTTTCCGCCTCTCTATCTGTGGGATATATCACCCTGTAGGGTTATGATGCAAGGAACCCTAGAGGAAGGTCTCCCCCCCTTCAGGTGCCGAGATTGAATGAGTTGGCTAAAGGTAGGTTAGGAAGAAGCCCACAGGGAAGAGAGACGAACCGCTGGAGGAGGAGGGATAGATGGTGGGCAACGAAAAAGAATCCTGGTAAGCCTAGGATGTTGTGATGCTTTTAAGCTCGATGGGGGAGTGACATTTGTTGCTCTGCCCATCAAACCACAGGCTTAAAGCCCTCCCATTCGATGTGTTTATGCAACTGAATGAGATAATATGAGATGTTGCTTGTGTAACTTGATTTGTTTTGTGACTTTCCGCCTCTCTATCCATGGGATATACCACCCTGTAGGGTTACAATGCAAGGAACCCTATTGAAGGGTTTCCCCTACAGGTGCCGGGAATGAATGAGTCAGCTAAAGGTAGGTTAGGAAGAAGCCCAAAAAGGACACCCAAAAATGTTAAGCTTTGAAGAGGCGAGGATGATGAATGAATTCTGTGAGAAGGGCTAACTTCCTGAGGAGAGAGGTGAAGCCAGGCCACCATCCGCCTCCATCCAACAGTGGAACCTAACTAACTAATGAGAAGAAAGCACTAACTAATTAAAATTATGACCATTGGCATGGAGGAGTGGAAAAACACCCTTTGAGGAGGAAACCTCTGGAGATCCAAGGCTTAGGTCTCCTTCCCTCCAGGCTGACGACATTTGATTTGAGGATGTATATCTTTAAAGAAAGGGTTCAGAAACTAAAGGAATACAAGTAGGGAGGATGATGATGGAATACAGAATATCCCTAAAAGAAAGAACAGATTGAAGATGGAACAGGAGGCTGCGTGCAGATTGAATACGAACATGAGGCAACAATGAATAATGATGGTGATGATCACCGCAGGAGGTCGGCAGGTCGAGGTAGCATAAAATCCGATAATAGGTATGGTTAATTGAGTGAGGCGAGGAAGTAGACATTGAGGTCGATAAAGCATGATTATGCGATGTGAACAATTAGATCCTGTTGTTGTGGTCAATGAGTAACATCAGAGTCAATGATGAGATGGTCGAGGGAACAATGAAACTAGATAAACCTTGCTGGGCCCAATGAGGGTATGCTCGAGTAGTCGAAGAGAGATAGTAGATCGGGAAGCAAGGATGGGAGGGAGTAAATCCATGTACGAGTCAGAGCAGCAAGGGGTATCAAGATGAGCTCACAAGGATATTCCAGATGTGCCGATGAGGAGAAAATAATACTGCAGACTGGCTTGATTAAGCGATGCAAGTGAGCATACACTGAGGTTGAAGAGGCATGCTCGATTATGCAATGTAAACGATTAGACCCTGAATGATTAGGCCCTGAGATTATAGTCGATGAGATAGTATGGAATTGAATGACAGGAATGTTAGAGTAAGCGATGTAAATGGATAAGCTTTGAGGTAATGCTGAGTGAATGACTGGATTTATGAACTCAATATGACTGGAGGTATGAACTCTACATATACAGCAGAATGGCTGTGGTTGATAGGCGTTATGCAATTTATGATAGGTATGCCCAAAAAGAAACATCAACACTAGGCCATGAAGGGACTGAATCTTGAAGAGCCAGCATGGAAGCAGAAGAGAAGACGAGAAGGAACATAAAAACTACCCGAACAAAAGGTATCGTGCGCCATGGAGCGACCCGAACCATGCTGCTTCCCGAAAGAAAGCAGGCCCAGAAGCCTAGAAAGTGTGACAGGAACCAGAAGGTAAGCAAATCAGAAGGTAAGCATAGGACGATGATCAAGGGGAGACAAATCAAGAGATGTACGATAAGGAGGGAAGCCATGAGTGGAAAGAATCCATGAAGGTTAGAACTAGAATAAGCAATAGGCTGAGGAAGGCAACAAGAATGGGTGAGGTACGATGAGGGATTGACGCCATGAAGGTAGGTATTGGGAAGTGAGGTGTGAAAGGACAAAGGATGGTAGGGAGGTCAAAAGGGTTGCATAGGACCCAGCTGGTACGGGATGAGGACAGCACGAGGTGAGTCGGATTAGGCGATATATGATCCATGATAGGTATGGCCAGACGTAGCAGCAGCATGATTATGTGACTTGAACGATGAGACCCAGATGTGGTGGTCGATGAAGCATAGGATTTCGTAGGATTCGATGATAGGACTGATTGAGTAAGCGATGTAAATAGATGAATCTAGAGGCAAGGCTGAGCGAATGACAAGGGGAATTATGAACTCGATATGTGTGGCAGGAAGGCTGCGGGTTGATAAAGTAGCAAAGGAGGCAGGATAGGTACAGCTAAATAAATAAATAAATGATGATAGCAGACTACAAGCGGAGTGAATCCTGTATGGCCAGATGGAATTGGAAGAGGAGGAGACAGGAAGTAGGAGGAGACAGGAATGAATTTGAAAAGGAACTGGTATGAAGGCATAATGAGGAAGTAGGCCCCTCAAAAGGAGGTAGACTCCGAGGCGAAGAAGGCAAGTCCTGAACCAGAGGCAACTCAGGGTGAGCGATCGAGGAGCAAAACTGGACAAGGTAAGATGAGGAATGAGCAAAACCGGATAATGTATGATGAGGAGTGAAGCTAAGAACGGAGTGAAGCCATGATGACTGGTACTAGAAAAGGCGCTAGGACAATGAAAGTAAAATTAGGAAACAGATGAGGTACAATGAGGGATTGAAGCCATGGAGGCTGGTATGGAAAGTGAAGTATGAAAGGACAAAGGGTGGAGAGTGGGCAATGGGGTAACATAGGACCCAGCCTAAACAGAATGAGAATGGAAGTAAGACGAGCTGGATGAGATAGCACGTAGGCCAGGTTCGATGGAAGGCCAGATGGAGTCAGCCATAGATGGCCCAATGATGTGCATAGTAGAGCAAGCAAATACAAAACCATGGTATGATGAGATATAGAAGCCATGACTGGATTGAATCCTGGACGGTTGATGGATGGAGTCAATAACCAGATACATGAGGGGATTGAATTGGATGAGCAGGTTGAGGTGAGATAGCTGGTATGGGAGGAGAACCGCAGGAGGGGATATGATCCATGAGAGGTCAAGATAGGCATACCAATGAAAATACATGATCTCAGGCCATAATGAGGTAGCCAGAGAAGGCTCAATGGTGAGCAGGGTATAATTGTAGGAAACGGAGGAGGTGCAATAATGAGCACTGGCAATGGAGTGAAGCCAGGAGTGGAATGAAGCCATGATGGCTGGCACGAGGAAGTAAAATCAGAACGAACAAGGCACAATGAGGGAGGGAAGCCTAGAAGGCTGGAACTAGTAAGGGTACAAAACCAGACTGAAAACAGGGCAGGAAGTGCCAGAAGCTGATCTGTCATGGGCAGACAATGCCACCTGCTGGGTGGTAGGAGAACCTGCGCATGATAAAGCAAGAATCCCCCAGAGATAGGCTGGACTGAAATGCAGCATAGTGGTATAGAAAATATCCATCCAGGAACAGCATGCCATGGGAGGCAGTGAGAAAAATGCCGGTGCAGGCATGCCGCCCAATTGGGAACGGATCTGGATCAAAAGTAAGAAAGACACATTCAATATAAGAATAGCAAAACCTGGAACTAACTCCAGCCAGATGGCCGAGGTTTGACAATATGGGTCAGCAGGAATGGCTCAAGAACAGATGCAGAGGTTAGTGACGCCCACTGCAAAACCATTAGGCGAAGCCCAACTGACTTCATGCTTGAGCATGCGAATGATTAGACTGTAGTCTGGAACTAGATGCTGAAAAGTGAAAGAGGAAGCATGAAGATGCCAAGATGGCATGCCCATGTCTGGAATGAGAGGGTAGAGGAGACATGAATGAACCAGAAATTAACTTGAACCATGGCAGAGAACAGCCAGCCAGCCCTTAGCAAAGGCAATAGACATGAAGGCATGGCCCGGGGATGAGAAGAGTCAATTTGAGGTAGCAGGGACAGTATGGATGAGGAAGGCCGACAGAAGCCAGGAGCCAGATAGGTATTCCCAAATAAATACCAAATGCAGACCAGGAGGGAATTGAAGCCGTGATGGCTGGAATGGGAGCCAGACAGAGCCAGCCGAGGCATGTTGGGTGGTCCTCTGAGGCAGGGGGCAGCTAAGGCATATGAATGGAGCGATGGAAACAGGGAAGCAGGGTGGTGCAAGGCACCGTGGATCCGAGAGGGTGAAATGAACCGGCACGAGGCAGCTAGAGATAGGTTGAGTGAGATGGCGATGTTTCGAAGGCTGGAGGCATGCTCAATATAGCGACTGGAGAAAGGGGGCTCCTCGAAAGGGGGTAAACTATGAGGCAAGGAAGACCTGACCTAGGTAGAGGTCGGATGAGCCAAAGAAACCAGCTAGGGGCAGCTGGATGAGGAGGGAAAGTAGACAAGGTGCTGGAATAGACCCACAGGAAGGTCGGAGAAGACTGCCCAATGGTAACAGGGCAGGTATTGTAGAGCAAAATCAAGTGCCAGTTGAGAGAGCAGGAGAAGAGCAGAACAACTGTACCTGAAGCATGAGCAGTCGATGTGGTGGAAAAGACTCAGAGGAGGCTGGAGAAGGAGAAGAGAACGCTGGAATGATTGAATATGAGACTGGTTAATACAAAGGAATTGAAGCCTAGAGGGCTGGCAGAAGGGCAGGAACCTCAGGAGGCCAGGATGGGAAGGATGCAAAACGATGGGAGGAGATGATCTGGTGGGTCCCAGAGGATCCCAGCACCTGAAATACAGAATGCAGCAAAACAATGAGCGAGCCTACGGCGCACATTGAAGCCCTAAAAAGGCTCCAAATGCGAGCTGAGATCCAGGGTGGAAACCAAACTATGCAGCAGGACTCTCCTCTCCCCCATTTTTTTTTCTCTCTCGTGCCTAGAAGAAAAACAAATGAAAGAGTTAGGGCAATGCCAGCTCCATGTCACACTACCAGTCGGATCATGAGTAACACCATGCCACAGATATACTAAGGCCAAAGGGAATTTCCTGTTTCCCAATGCTGCGTCTCTGATATGGCATTAAGGGGAAACGCTTACCGAGGTTTATGGGAAGTGACACGCAACAAGATGGTACTGATACCAGGCCAGGATGATCCCTGTGGCAGATAGGGAATGCTTAGCAGGTGGTGATGGTGGGTAGTATCCGGCACCCGCCCAGAGGCTCAGGATACCAGTACAACATAAAGTGACACATACATGATAATACAACATACCCCATAAATAAGAAAACAGAGAACTAGATTTAAGTAATATAAACGTCAGCTAAAACGCTAAATAGTTTCAGAAATAGCTGTCTGCAAATATGGGAATGCAAGAAAAAACAAACAAACATACTGAGGGCTGTAGTGAAGGTATTGCTCGGGCAGGTCAGACAGAGAGGCTGGTACCAGAGAGCACAGCGATGCAGGGGGCCTCTGGTTGAGCGAGCATTGCTGGCAGCCCGATGATTAGGACAAGGGATAGTGCAGCAGGGGAATGGTTGTAGGAGCTGCATAGATCAGTAAGCCCCAGAAAAGGAGGGCGTGCCAATAGATCTGGCAACGAGGTCATGGAGCAGACAACTAGCAGGGACATGAAGTGCAGGAAAGGCAGAAATGGAGAACCGAGAAGTGCTCCCGACCCAGGGAGCAGTGAAGAAGGCCGGGAAACAGGTGAACGCCGGAGTGCCAGGGCCGCATTGTAGCGGAAGGACCAAGCGGCAGCAGCTGCCACTCGAAGGAGACAGGCAGCAACGGCTGAAGGAAAGGGGGGGTCAAAAATGCATAGAAGTCGTGCGCAATGCAACGTGTTGGAGAAGAGGGTGCCAAGGCACCTAGACAGGGAGATAGGAAAGAGCAGAAGCCCACATAGATCGGGAGGGCAGAGCAAACCAAGGGAGGAATGGGCAGGCAGCTGAGGAGACCGTGTACCTTACATAAACTAAATGAGCTCAGGCAGGCGCCCGGACGCAATGAAAAGAATCCTGGTAAGCCTAGGATGTTGTGACACTTAAGCTCGATGGGGGAGTGACGCTTTTGCTCCACTCATCAACCACAGGCTTAAAGCCCTCCCATAGTGAGTAAGATATTGTGAATTAATGTCCAGCAGCAAAACTGCCCACATTAAAATGAATGAGTTAAGCAAATGTCCATAAAACCACTCTATTAATCCAGAAAAAGTTTGAAGTTGGTAGGGGGGCTCCAACCACCCCCTAACCACCAATGGCTGTCTAAAAATGTGGCCCTCTCACTGCCACATTCATAAAGTCAGTTCTTAAAATGTTTAACCGCAGAAAAATAGGCACTCTCACTGCCAGTCCCAGAATGAAAACAAATAGTTTGATTTGGCTAAAGAGTCCTGGAATCCCACAGCCAGCAATTTTCCTCAAAAGATCTTCAACATGGGAACACAATCTTCAGCAGAAGGACCTATTGATGGTTTAGATTTATCAGGCCCCCTACCCGCCCCAAGAGAGGGCACCAGAGTACAGCCGCTCTCCCCTACTTTTGCCTACTGGGGCAACCCGACCCCCCGGTCAGGTAGCACCCTGCAGCTCTAGGTGCTTAGGCAATGCTTTCCCTTCCGTTTACAAGCCCCAACCCCCCAGGACAAAGCAGTCAGCCTCTGTAAACCCACCCCACTGCCAGCTGGTCCGGCTAACCACTCCTCCACTTCCAGTCACTCCTCTTTGCTCCCAGACACCACGAAAACAGAATTCCCCAGTCTCAATGAACCCAATCCACCAGCTATGACAATCTCCAGCCACACTCACTCCAATGGACAGCAACTTCAGAAAGCCAGAGCACAAAAGCTCTAGACTACAGGCTCAATCCTCCGGTGGTGGCACTCTCTGTAAAAAGTGGTACCCATGCTCATCTGCACATTTTAGAAATTACCCCTTTCCTTGTTTTTTCTGAAAAACAATGGACCCCTTTAATACAAAAACAAGGAGTCATTTACGGCCTCCAACCCCCCTTTTGGCTTCAAGTGAGAAACCAACCATGGGAACCAATGTGGTAATTCCGGTGGTAATGGGTTTGCATCACTTGTACACATAATGTTGTTACACAGTAATAACTATGTAAAAGCTTGTGTACATGTTTAGAATGTAACCTGGAATAGACTGCCAGTGAAAGTGGCTGAGGCAAAAACAGTAGGGGGCTTCAAGCATACATAGGATAGACATAGCGGGAATATTAGTGAATAGGCAGGGAGGAGCAAGGGTTGCCAGAGATCAGTTAGGGACTGAGGAGGCAGACTAGGCAAGGAACATTTGAGCAGACTGGATGGACCAAGCAGTCCTTTTCTGCTGACGAATTCTGTTTCTGTGTTTATAGAGAGGGTACTTGAGACATTCAGCCATACCCATTCCCTACAAAACCTCTGACGCAGAAGGCAATGTCACACTTAAGTGTTTTTGGTGTTTCAATATTTTCTTAGATTTAATGAGGTGATTTACCGCTTTGACATTCCAGGTAACTCACTTAAGCTCTGTCATGGAGGCTGTCTAGGGGCCAAAATCCATATGTGTGGCTCTGTGTGGTCTGTGATATCTTGTTCCTTACCTGACTCCTCATCACCCATGCACTCCTGCTCCAAGATCCGATGCAAAGATGCAGAGGAGGAGAGATGCCAGAGAGACAGAGAAGGGGTAGTGGTGCAGAGGGTAAGGTGCAAGGTGTTCTGGAAAAGGCAAAGTAATAGGTTAATATCTCCAGACGTGAACAGCATCTTAGTGCTGCCAAGGAGTGAAGATGTATTTACATTGCGCTGGTGCACACTCATAACTATGTAAATACATAAACACAACACAAACGTTTTAGTCCAGCAACTAAGTTCTAACTGTTCTATGGACTTACGGCCTACTGAGCTTGGGAGGGTAACCCTGTGCTTCCCTGTTCCCTTTGTCGCAGGTCTGTGGCCCTCATAGTTACCGGTAAAGAAAATGGTGTCAAGCCAACTACTGTTGAGTCACTCTCGCTCTTCTCTTGTGTTTAACAGACCACATGAGCATCTATTAGTACAAATGTGGTCAATACAGCCAAAGTACCCTAAATGATGGCAAGATCCCTGTACTGAGGCAGAAGCACTACCTCATAAAGTCACCTTGCTCCCTACATATGCACTCCTGCGGAGAAATAAAAGAGTTAGCAGTTATTGAATAGCAGGGAAATAGGAGCATAGCTAGGTCCATACTCTGTACCAGGATGCATGCACTGGGAGCGGTGCATTACCACCTGCCTGTGCACAAATTGGTAACCATGCTCTTTCACGAGGGTGACAGGGAGGGGGTCCCTTACCTGGGGTTTTAAGTTGTAGCTTGTACCCTCAGCATGTGAAACAGTAATGTTTTTCAAAATTACGCTGATCTGGGGGATAGATGGTATAAGGGGAGAGGTTGTATGTTAGGGCCCGGGAGAGTACCTGGTCCCATACAGAATCTCCTATGCAGTACACTATTGTGACATTTACCATCCACACCTTTTATGCTAATCTCCCACTACTGCCCTTGAGTCTGGCACTGCCACGGCACCCCAGAGGTATCCCCAAGTGGTGTGCACAGAGATACCTGGTTGGGGTGGGGGTTGGGGAGGGGTCAGCAAAGTAAATTCTAAGCAAAGCAGCCATCTTTCACACAGTCATTCTTATGTCAACCCAGATCCCAATCGACAACCTAGACCATTGCTGAGTCCTGGGGGCAAAACAAATTATTGCGCACAGCAAAAAGAACCACAGACTTCTGGGGGCAATCCTGTAGGTGCAGAACAAACTTGATAAGGGAAGATTTTAAAAGAAAGCTGTGTGTGAGTCTTTGCAAGCAAAACAAGAAAGCAGAGTACAGGAGAAAGAACTAGAGCCCACAGTTTGGTCAATGATATTTTACTGAGCTTTTAATTGCATGGTTTATGCAACCACCCAGTACAACCACCAGAATTGATAATAACATTCTAAGTATAAACAAAACCTTCCAGTTAAACAGATAAACAAGCAAAAAGAAAAAAAAACAAAAAAAAACACATTCTTCAAACAGATAACAAAAGAAAAAAAAGTAGGGCTAGAGTCTATTGGTGCTACCAAGTCCGTGTGGGAGCTGCAAGGAGGAAGCAGGCAGAAGGAGTAGAACTAACTGCTGGACTGCTATAAAGCACAGTTATATGATGGGGTAAGCTGTAGAGGAGCAATAGACTTTTGTGTAGTTGACTTTTGCACAGAAAATTTAACCAGTCTGCTCCAATTGTAGCCCATGATAACTGCAACCTAGGGGTCCACCAGGATGGAATGTGCCAGTATGTTTCTACCACAAGTATTGTATGCCAGAAATATCCCAGCCTTGTTTTTTTTTTTATTATTATATTCTGGTAGCCAGGTAAGGCCCACTGGACACAGTGCTTGTTTACAGGGGTGACCCAGGAGCACTAAGGAGGTTCTTGATCATTGTCACACAGTATGCACGTGGAGACTGGAAGAATCAAACCCAGGTCTGCTTGTTGTACCAATTCCATTCACAGCTTGTAACTTGAACCTCTAGGCTATACTGCCAGCCCATCCAAAGTGCAATATATAAACATTATTACAAACAAAAGCAAAGCCCCGGAGCAAAGCACATGGAAAGCAATAGAAACGTTTGCAGTTTACACTGAATTCTTCCTTTTCCAGTTCTTAAAGTGCTGTACCCCAGTTCCTACCAAACTTATTTATTCCTCCCAACATAAAATGTCCCATTTCTTAACATATTTTACAGTTAAAAATAGATATAAATTGACAATTAAAATAAAATGCAAATGATTTAACCCCTTTTGCAATTGTAACCACCATGGGTTATTCAGATACTCGGTTCAGATATTAGTGGATAGGCCCGGTGGATAGGAAACATCTTCACCCCCGACAATACCCCTGCAATACCCAAAACACCAGGCCAAAACATCAGGGAAAACTGGGAGAGTAAACAGACAGGAAAATCTTTCCTGAGAGAGGTTCCGGCAGGGTCCCGGGGAGAGGTCCAGGAGTGTCCAGGAGAGAGGTGCCAAAACTGGGTGCCAAAAACATGGGCCAAAATGACAAAGGATGGGCAAAATACAGGGCAAAAAAGGTGCAAAAAGCACAGTTCATGGACAAGGGCAACTTAGGGAGGAAAACCCAAGAAATCTGCATCGAAATCTACGATGAGCAAAACCCACCGAAAACGTGGCTCTTCCCCTGGGCTCTTCCCGATGGCTTTTTTTCTGGTTCTTTTTTCAACAATGCACTGGATTCTGCAGGCCCTGTCTCTTGGATGGAAATGGTAGTGGTAAACTCAGGGATAAACGGTGCTCCTGATGGTGCACCACAGGTCTTGTCCACCGGGTGCGACTTTGGCCGCTGGTCCACGCTGCCTCAAGTCCTTCGGGAGTCCTTCACTCCCCCTTCACTCAGGCCTTCACTCTAGGTTGAATTCTCTTCCTCACTGGGACTCAGGCCTTCACTCTGGGTTGAATTCCCTTCCTCACCTTCCCGGCTCACCTTCCTCCCACTCTTCTGATAACATGCCATGACATAAGGCACATGCGCAGAAGCTCCACCACAGCCCTCACCACAGTGCTACCTGGAGGTCGAGGGTACACGGGGAGTACATATTTGGAGACAGATCTGGGCAGGAGACAGACCGGGAGATAGAGGGATAGTTAGATTTGTTCACCCCCACTCCATACACAGCCCTATGTTTAATAAACGTGGAGTGACATTCCATGACAAGGAACCAAAAAATACCCTATTAAAAAAATACATGGAGGCAAGCATCCATGTTTGCAGTTTAAAAAACACCCCTTTTCTGTGATTTTGCAGACATGGATGTGTACCACAGTGCACAGAAAGTACCACCACCAGGCTCAATCCGCACAGATCCTGCAGTGCCTTGAAATTCTTTCTCCCCAACTCCAGGAAAAACAAAGCACCAGGGGCTCCTGACCACAAGCAAGATCCACAAAGCCATTCACCGATCTTCTACAGTTTGCACTCCTCGGACACAGGCCATTTTCACCGTGGCCTACAATCATCGGCTGCTTCAGAAAGATTGTTGGAATTCCAGGACAAATTAGGATTAACCAGCTTCTAAATGGCCTGATGCAGTAACAAAACGTTTACTTACATCCCACTATATGAATGCTGTAAATATGCCAGCACAGCGGGCATAAATAATATCGGCAGTTGTAAAAATCAAGCCGATAAATTTTTCTTCTAATATTTTCCACTACCACTCTACCACTATACAGCTGCCACAAAACAAACAGAAAACATCAAATAACCATTTTTAGAATGATAAAACTATGAAAGTAAGCTTGACATAATCTTTAAATATTAAAACGCTGCTAGGTTCAAACTGATGGCTGGCCCAGGATGGCCAACATCATACTGTCATACTAGCTGTCATTAGAAAACTTCCTGAATGTCTTATTTTGCATATGACCTTGGGACGGAGCACTATAGGAAGGAGGGCATATGCTGTGCTGAAATTCCATGCCTGTGAGAGAGCATCCACTGCATTCTTCTGTGGACACTGGTAGTGGCTGAAGAACCTCTGCACTTGAGCATTCTGTCTGGAGGAGAACAGGTTGATCTGTAGATGACCAAATCTTTTGCTCCAGAAGGTCGAACACCTCCAGGTTCAGCATCCACTACTCTCAGTGGACATTCTCATGGCTTAGTGAGTTGGCCTGAATGTTCAACTCCCCTTCAAGTAAACTGCTGATAGAGAGAGAAGGTTTTCCTCTGCCCACAGCAGAAAACTGGTTGCTTCTTTTAGTGTCTCTCTGCTGTATGTGCCCCTTGACTGATTATGAGCGCCACCATGATGGTGTTGTCCGATTACAAAAACGAATGAGAGCGAGGCACACACCCCTCATCTCCAGGATGTGATGTGCAGGTGTTGCTCCTGTGCAGACCAAAATCTCTGAAAAGAAATGTGGTCAAGCACTGCCCCCCAACCCGATAAGCTGGCATCAGTTGCCAGGATCATCTCTGAAGGGACTTCCAAGGGAGATCTCTTGCATAGTTCCTCTAAACACAAAAAACAACTCAGAAACTGCAGTAGGGATGGGGAAAATAGAATCCTGGCCTGACAGTCCTCCGAGGTCAGGTTCCAGCCCAGACAGTCAGCAACTCGATCTGGAGGGTTAGCATGTGAAGGCAAGCACACGGGACTAGTTCTATTGTTGCCACCATGAGGCCCTGAATCTGCAGTAGACTGTGAGCTGAAGCCGACGACTGGCTCCTCAGCCACTCAACCTGTTTCATCAAGGTCTCTTTCATGGCTACCAAGAGGAAGACCTTCCCCTTGTCCATCCTGAAAATTGCTCTCAGGTGCTCCAGTGTCTGAGATGGGTGAAGAGTGCTTTCGACTACCCAGCCATGAGGCTCCAAAACCTCCAGGGTCCGATTCACTGATTTCTTCACCAGAGTGGCAGAAAGCACTTGAATGAGAACATCATCCATGTAAGGGCAGACATGATGTCCCTCTGCCCAACTTTGCGCTGCCAGGAATATGAGCACCATTCAAGAACACTCTGGAAGCTGCTGCCAGCCCAAAGGGATGCACTCTGTATCGGAAATGTTTTCCAAAGACCATGAATCTGAGGAACCTCTGATGAGCCTGCCTGACAGGGATGTAGAGATATGCATATCTCAGGTCTATGGATGCTAAATAATCATCTGTCTGGGTTGGTCATGAGGATTCCACTTTGAAGGGCATGTGGCAAACAAACTTTTTTAGGTGTTTTAGGTCCAGAATAGTCTGAAACCACCCCGAGTTCTTGGAAACCACAAAATAAAACAGGGTAGAACCCCTGGCCTTGTTTGTCAGGAGGCACCAGAACAATCGCCTTCATCTGTTTAAGGTGATGTGACATTTAAGACACTGCTCGTCTCTTTACTGGGTCCTTTGGCACAGGGGATGGTAGAAACATCCCCTTGAGGGAATGGTTGTAAGCTCTATTTTATAGCCTAAGGCCTGACTCTAGAACCCAAGCATCTGACATTATCTGGACCCATCTTATGTAAAAATTGTGCAGCCTTCCAGTAAGGTAAGGGGCAAGAGATGGGCCCATGTACCCTTATTGTGATGCACCACCTCTTCAACCTGGACCTCGATTAATTTTTTGGGCAAGGGTTCCTCTACCACTATCACCCTTGAAACCAGAGTAGGATCATTTACTTCTCTGGTTCACAAAGTTCTGAAACGGATGAAAATTTCCTCCAAACTACCTCTGTCGCCTGTCTCCTTGACTCATCAAAGTTGAGCTGGCCTTCTGCTGTTGCTCTGACATGGTGAGGTGTATCTTTTTATTCTAGATATCCTTCAAAATGGCATACAGGCCTAAACCAAATAAAAAGCCTTCCTCAAAGGTCAAGTTAAACAAGTTGGTCTTTGACGCTTGGTCTGTGACCCAATGGTATAGCCATAACCCTCACATGATAAGCGAAGTGAACTGACATCTGTAAATCCTCCATCATGGCATTCCCTAGAAAGGTGGAGGCCATAGATACCAGCTATAAAATACTTGCTTCTCAGAAACCAGAAGCAAAAAACTACCCAGCATTGTAACCAACAAGCTTAGTGATCTGGCAACAATGAAGGATGCACTGGAGGTGCAGAGGCTTGCTGTGTTGGAAACGAAAGCTCTTCTGCACAGGGCATTCACTTACTTATCATGCATATCTGTTAGGGCCAGAGATCCCTCAACTGGGATACTTGTGTGCCTCAGAATTATGTACAGCCTTATCAGCCAGCGGAGGAGTTTCCCACTTATGAGTATTTTCTTCTATAAAGAGAAAACACTGTACCCTGGATTTTGGCAGATATTTTCTTCGATTTGCTCCTGTCCATTCTTCCTTAATAATCTTGTCAGAGTTAATAAAGTTTGGAAAGAACTTTGGAGTGGAGGAGGCACACAGGATAGGGTTCTTATCTAAGGCCTCCACAGATTCCACCTCCTGCAGCTGCAGTGTTCTACAAGCCTCAGTTATTAGGACAGAAAGTTGGTATGGGATAAGAGAGGGATGGGAATTCTTCTGTTTGGCTCCATCCACTCTCCTTCTCTGTCCTTATCATCAAGTAACACTTCTGGGTCAGGATTTTCTCCAAGAATCCTGGTATCTGCCTCCTAACCCTCTGGGTGGTTGAGGTCAGGGTCGGCCTGCAGATCAGAAATAGTAGACACGTCCTGCTCTGGCATACCTGGATGTACCTGTGTGCCCTCCCATGACCCAAAGGGCCTGGCATGTCAAAAGGGATGTCATGTGGAACATAAAGCTCACCTAGGAGCAATCACAAGGATTTACACAATTCTGCTTTGCTACTGCCAGCCAGTACAGCAGGTATACCCCCCCCAGCTCAAGATTCCAACTAGAGGGAGTGGTGAGAGACATACTAGCTTGCATAACACAATGGAGGCAATAGGAACCCAGCAGTGAGGGCTGCATTACCCTTCTGCAGGTCTTACTTTGTTTAATAACTAGAGGTCTCCGATAAGCCATGGTGCCAATATCATTATAAAAAACCCTGGGATTATAGCCCAGAAGATGCCAAGGAAACTGTCTGCATTCTTGTATTTTATTTTGTTGTTTAGTTTTTTTATGTGTATTTCTACTGAGGGAGTGCTGTCCCGAGGCTAAAGACCACAGACAGATAAATCTACCAAAAATGTTCCAATCAGCCAACAGGATCACAGACTGTAGCAGGAATGATCGCTGTTTGAGACAAGAAAGTCAAACTATGAAAAATAGAGCTGCTGCATCCAGGGTTTCAGAAAGCACAGATATGCGCTCACTTGAATGTGCATGTGTGTAACGTTGTGACGCTGCCTGTGATGCTACATCATGGGGTTGTGGGCCTGAGCCAAAAGGTGTGAACATGAAGTGCTGAAGGCTCAGAGTGAACACCTGCCAAAAAAACAAAAAAACAAACAAACATGCAAGCCTAACTAACTAACAAGCTTCAAACAATGGTGGTAGTCTGCATGGCTCTAAAGAGCTGTTAAACAAATGATGCTTGGTGCCCTGAAGGTCTGCCCCCCTCTCCAGTAAATGCCTGATTAACAGACTATGACAATATCCCCTTTTTATGTTTGCTTGCACGCATGCACAAGAAACATTATGTGGCAGCTTAGGAGAGAAGTGGGTTGTGGGGTTGCGGCATTGTGGCAGCCAACGCTGGCACTGCATTTGTGGATTTGGTACTGTTTACCCAATGCAGGTCCAGTGTCCTGATGACACTGGTTCTGCAGAAGTGCCACCAACTTGAAATGATTTGGTCACTGCAATGAGGGTCCACCTTGTCATTGCAAAATCAGCCATTTTGCTGCAATGAGGAAGCGACCCGTCATTGCAAGGTGGTACCTTGCCTGGTGTAACATTTCCCTAAACATGGTAGTGGCTTATGCTGCTGCCCCAGAGCCTCATGAAAGCCGACTAACAGGGGTGCCCAATCCCCCTGTCGGCATAATGTCCCCCCCATTTGTTGTGTGCCATGGCAGGTGTCCAATCCCCCTCGGCTCTTACCCCCCGAATACTTGGTATGTGCCGATGAGGGTGTCCAACACTCATCGGCTACAGCTCCCCCCAAAAAATCACTCAGGTGAGAAGCTGGGAGCCCACCTTAGCATGCCAAAAGTCCCTGTAAATAAGAAAAACTTCCCGCGATGTTATAAAATTTTTTTAAAACCTGTAAGGTAGAAAATGGTCTCTCATTGAGTCTCACCAACCCGCGCCCACCCACTGTTCATCCCACCTTCTCACATCTCCCCTTCACCCCATACTTACCTCCAGAGTCCAACACGATGACCTTCGGTGTACCGGGAACACGTCTGCACTCTTCAAAGCCAACCATGAACTGAAGAAATACCGGTAAGCTGTATAATGGCATAAATGTTTTTTTTTCCAACTTATGTATATTTCTCAGGCATTTTTGGGACTTTTGGCAAGGAAATTTTCAACATGGGGTTACTGGTACCCCTCCTCATGAATTCAATCACTGTCATGGCATTATTCAGTCCGAAAGGTGATTTCGCGGTCACTGCGCGGAATCACCTTTTTGGGACTGATTAAAGAAACAACAGTGCCACTGTTCATGAGGTGGGCTCTCAAAAAGCATATATTGCAAATTTGGTGAAAAAAAAATCCAAAAAATGACAGTTTTACAGCATGTGTTGTGCAGTTTCCATGCACACTCATAACTTCGCGAATTTGTAATATTTTCATTGCAGATTTTCACCATTGGCATTTTTACACACCTCCTTATGAACAACAGTGCAGCTGTCATTTTACACATACTGTCCAAAATGTGTTTTCGCACTTCCGGCGCAGAATAGCACAGACGTTGTGGGAAATCAGTGTTCGAGACAACTTAAGAAAATCACAGTGACACTGGTTATGAGCAAAGGTCCTAAAATACCTATGCTGAAAATCTGGTGACGAAAGTTCATAAAATGACTGTTACGAGCTTGCATTGTGCAGTTTCCATGCACCCTTGTAACTTCAAAAATGTGTAATATTTTCACACCAGATTTTCAATATTGGCATTTTTCACACCTCCTTATGAACAGTATAGCTGTCATTTTTCACATCCTGGCTGAAATGTGTTTTCCCACTTCCAGTGCAGAATAACATGGTTGCTGTGGGAAATCAGTATTTGGGACATATTAAGAAAATCACAGTGACTCTGTTCATGAGCAGAGGTCCTAAAATGCCTATGTTGAAATTTGGTGACAAACACCCATAAAATGATTGTGTTACAAGCGATAGATTCTTTCCACACACCCTCGTAACTTCGCAAATTTGTAGTATTTTCACTCCAGATTTTCAACATTGGTATTTTTTCAGACCTCCTTATGAACAGTACAGCTGTCATGTTTCACATCCTGGCCAAAAAGTGTTTTTACACTTCCAGCACACAATAAAGTGGTCGCTGTGGGAAGTCGGTGTTCAGAACAGATTAAGAAAATCACAGTGACACTGTTCGTGAGCATAGGTGCTGTCACAGGGTGCTCCCTGTGATGAGTACAGGCCCTAATATTCTTCCAAGTACCCCCCCCCAAGAGATAACATGCTTGGGTATAAAGTACCAGATGCTGAATAGTGAAGGCATTTATGTGAAATGTAGAAACATATAATATATACACATGGATATTTTAGTAGAAGGGGAAACTATTGTTTGTTCAGGCAGGAGTTCTGCAGTTTTTGAACCCCCGGACATAGAAAACCTTAAGAAAAGAATTTCATTTGCAGCTCGGTTCATGCCTCTAATGAGCCGAAAGAAAAGAGGTTTACTTTTCAAATTAATAATTGCAGAAATGGGAGAGAACCTGAATAAAATAAAAACTAAGTTAACCTTTGTTGTTAGCAACCCCTCTGAAACAGAGCTCTCTGTATTGAGCATTTCAATAAACTAAAACTCAGTGTTTTATTTAAAGTGTGGAAGTATGCTAGCTTCTAAATGAATAAATAAGTTGCACTAACAAAACACATGTAGGAAATGAGACCAGGGAGTCCCTAAATATTGCATGGTGTGCCCTTTGGCAAAGGAGTTAATTTAAAGTGAGCAATATATTCTTGTTTGTCTTACCTGTTGAGCTGCATGGGTGTTCTATAGGGCTGGCAGCCCACAGTCTGTCTGCTTTTATAGAAGCTGTAATGAGTGATGTCACTATCAAGGGAGGGGCTTAGCCTTATTGAGACTAGTTAACTCTATGAACACTGTTTTAGGACATCAAAGTAAGGTTATGAGCTTATTTAGTATAAATACTGTTATACACTTATATACCTGATGTTTAGGAATGAAAATGTAAAGTAAAAAAGGAACCTGTAGTATGTTATTTTGAGTTTTCAAAAAGGAGGAGGATCATCTGATTATGATGTCACTCCCCAGGAATGTATAAAAGATTACCACTAGGGAGTTAAGAGAGAGGATGTCAGTTGGAGCTGACTGCCAGAGGTGATGGACCTCTGAAGTATATACGTTTGCAAGGAGATAGCCTGGTGGCACTGCTGGGCAAAGCAGTGGCTCATCCTGAGTATAGCTCATCTGTTCATTATTTTGTTGAGACTTTGAAAATGACTGAACTAACTTTATTTTCCTGATTTCTGTGAATCCTGAAGTCAATGTTTCCTGACAGAAATAAAATAAGTGCCTCTCCAGCACTTTTTATGCACTAAATTTGTGAGTCTGCTTGATTTGTTATCCTGACTATCCCAACCCCGCTACAGGTGCTAAAATGCCTATGTTGAAATATAGTAACAAAAGTCCATAAAATGACTGTGTTACGAGCGTACGTTGTGCAGTTTCCATGCCCCTCGTAATTTTGCGCATTAGTAATATTTTCACTCCAGATTTTCAACATTGGCATTTTTTCACACCTCCTTAAGAACAGTACAGCTGTCATATTCATATCCTGCCCAATTTTTGCATTTATACGTCTGGCGCAGAATAGCGCGGTTGCTGTGGGAAATCAATGTTCAGGACAGATTAAGAAAACCATAGTGACAGTGTTCATGAGCAGAGGTCACAAAATGCCTATGTTGAAAATTTGGTGAAATAGTTCCACTTAATGACTGTGTTATGTGCATGCGTTGTGCAGTTTCCACGTACGCTCGGAAGTTCAAGCATTTTTAATATTTTCACTACAGATTTTTAACATTGCCATCTCTTCACACCTCCCTATGAATGGTACAGCTGTCATTCTTTACATCCTGCCCAATCTGTGTTTTCATACATCTGGCGCAGAATGGTGCGGTCGCTGTGGGAAATCAACGTTCGGGACAGACTAACAAAATCACAGCGCCACTGTTCCGGATCATCGGTCCCAAAAGCTTTCATGAGGTGGGGTCACAAAAAGGTCATGTTGAAAATTTGGAGTGCAAATACCAACAAACGCCTGAGGCGTAAGGGTTTCTAACCATAACGTCCCACCCTGTATAGACTGACAAGCATCAAGAGTGTGCCTTTGGATTGCCGACTGTACTGCTCATGCCATTCCACCCCAACCCCTGCAGCCAGTGACAGTCATTGAGGTGTGCCTTGGACTCTTTAGCCCCAGAGTTCACCCCATTCTTCTATACTGCACCCATTTCAGTGTATGTCCTTATGGAATGGGGTGACTGTAATGCTGAACACCCCAAGGCACACCTCAATACTTGTGTGCAGGATAGGGTGAGGTGAAATGGCATGAACGTTCTGGGCGATGATCCAAATGTATACCCCAATGCCTGTCCATCTCTGTAGGGTGGAGGTGGGTTTGGTGTGAAGTTCAATACTTCCCTGCCATTCCTATTCTGCACCTGTCAAACTCCTGCATTTCCAATGCTAATACCAGCAAGCAACCATTCGGCACTGACAAATGCTTTTTGTTTATGTCTCCATCTAAAAATGTTAAATTCTCAGTAAGAGGAAAATGAATGCTTCCTAAACAGCACCAGGCATCTCTGCTAAGGCACATGCAAAAAAACACCCCCACAAGAGAAAGGGTGAACAAAAAAGCCAAGAAAAGTTCTGTAACACTCCGGGGGGACAGACACTGTTACATACACTAAGAGGCGTGGGAGGGCTAAAAAGTAGAGCCTAACTGCGCATACCGAAGGCACCTTTAGGGAGAGAAATAGGAGACCAGAGGGGAAAACCACCCTTATAACAAAGTGGCAGAATGTGGCGCCCAATCCAAACACACACAGACAGTGGAAGTGGGGGGTGGGGGAGGCAGGTTGGCCAGTTTTAAAGCTGCAGCCTAACCAGCATGATTTTCAGTTTAGGGGGCTCCCTGTCATCAGGCAACCCCAACCTGCTCATCAGAATTGCAGTCCTAAGGATCAAACACCAACAATAAATTGCTCCCCCTTACTGGCCTCCCTTGATCTCTCACAAAATATAAGGGGCCTCCGAATTGTCTTCATGGGCCCCTTCCCTACCCCCCAAAGGGGCTTGTATCTCTCATCTACTCCTTTCCCCCACCATCCTGAAAGGGTCTCCCTGGGACACTTCCTTATCCTCTCCTCTTTGGTCAGTGCAGTGCAAGGTCCTCGCATCCTGAAGTGGTCTCCAGGGACACAACTCTTCCCCCTCCTCATTCACCTCACCACTGCGTCTCTTTTCCCCCTTTTCTTTCACATGAGCACTTGTTACTTATTAACCCGGCACTTATTATTGTCCATTGTTTTTACCTATCATGTGCAACACTGTTGTAACACTGTAACATCTGCCTTACAGCTGTATGTTAACGTTGAACTTATAACTTATAACTTACAACGTGAATGTTTAATATCTCATTTCTAATGTACCCCTTCCCCCAGGTCACACTTGGAGATGAGAGAATTGTTGCTCAGTGTTCCTTCCTGGTGAAACTCTTCAATAAATAAATACATTTTTCCTTCAGAGAAAAGCTGTATATTGTTTCCACTTGGATGGCACAGCAAAGACTGGAGAGTTGCTGCTGTCTGGAATGTTTGTGTGCCCAAGACTCTATGCAGATTACAGCCTTGGGCTGTGCCATTTCCCCTGGTTGGGATGCACAGTACCCATATGAACCATGCAGCACAGTGCAGGATGGCAGCAGCTAAGGCTAATAAGATGCTGGTGTGTATTGCCAGGGGTCTCACTTCAGGGAGGTGGGAGGTTATCTTACCTTTGTACAGGTCACTAGAAAGGCTGATCTTGAAGTACTGCATGCAGTTCTGGTGCTGTTAAGCTGCTTGATGGTGTCCAATGCAGAGCAACCAGGATGATCACAGGAATGGAGGAAAAACCCTATGAGGACGACTAAGGGAGCTGAACACATTCTTCTTGGAGGAAAGGAGGGATAGATGGGATATGATCGATCCCTTCAAATATATGAAGGGCATAAGGAGGGATAGAGGGGATATGATCAAAACCTTCAAATAGGTATACTGTTACTGCAGTGACTCCGGCATAGTGAAGACCACCACAGCTACAGGAATCGGGCGAAATCTACCCGTCGCTGTGGTGGACTGTGTGCCGATTGGGACTGCCTCACTGGGTGTTTGCCTCCCCCCCCCCGGTCCAACTCGAGTTGGAATCCTAGAGACAGGGGGTGGGAAGTTCAGAGGCACAGACCCCCATTTGTGTGCACCAACATCCCCATGACTACAATGCCGATGGTCAGCATTGTAGCCGTCGCTGTAGGGGATGTCGGCACTAGCGCTGTTGAAGCGCTATGGGTAAACCCTTCAAATATATGAAGGGCATGACCAGGGGCAGCACAGAGGGGATTTTTAGATTTAAAGGAAGGAGGGACACAAGGAGGCATGGTTTGACTCTAGAGGGGGAAGGTTCAAGAGGGAGATGAGAAGACACTACTTCACAGAGAGGGTAGTGGCTGAGTGGTACATACTGCGAGAGGAGGTAGTATCATTGATGTCGATGGGTAGTTTTTAAGAGAGGGTGGAAAAGGATCGGGGGAGGGTTACTACTGGAAAGGGAGGGGGGCACCTGCGGAGTAAAATCTGATTGCTGCGCACTCAAGCAGACGTGAGGGACCTTAGGGCCTACATCTGCTAGCGTTTTTTGTGTGTTCATATATATGATCGCTCACTGACAATGTGGAGCACTGCAGAAAAAAAATGTAAATAAATTGTTACAAAATTTGCACCCTGGGAATTTCTTTGTATGATGCCCCTCTGCCGGAATCTTCTGCTTTCTGACCGGCTGGCCAGACTGCTGGTAGTTGACAGCTGAATAAATTTCATTAGTAACTTATCTAATAAAAGGATAAAAAAGCCCATCACAACCCTGTATGAAAAATGTACATGCCCCCTTAAGTTATAGTGATCACTGCTGGATAGCTTATCTTTGACTCCAGTGTAACAGAAATCTCAGTGGATCATATCTCAGAACCTGTATATGTTACTTGCTGTAAGTTGATATATTTTAATGGGCAGACTGGATAGCCTATCTGTCGTTATCTGCCACCAGTTTCTATGTTTCTATACAGCCCTATTTCATACCAAATCCTCAGCACCTCTCAGTTGCTGTTAACCATTCCCAACTGAACCCCCAAGATCAGTCTCCTTCCCAGCACAGAACTCTGTGGCCGTGCCCAGTTTTCCCAGTTAGTCAATGGAGCCACCAATCATAGACCGTCAGAGCTAGCCAACAGGTTCTGACACAAGCAGCCAGTGGTTCGCCCCCACCCCCCTTCTCCCAGTCAGAGCTACAGCACTTTTAATTAATAAGGTCAGATAGAACCGGTTGTTGGTGAGCCATAGGTTCATGCCCCTTTCTCTGTGATAGAGTTACAGCACCTACTAAGGTATGGTCCGACTGAAGAAGTTTGATGTCCGGCTGCAGCGGTTTGCTTTGTGTCCCCTTATCCCAGTCATATCTGTTGCACTAATGATTAAATGGCCAACAGGACCAGTTGACTGTTCCTTCCCTTTTCTCCTGTAAGATTTACTGAACTAATAACTGCAAGGTCAGAGTAAGTTTACGGTTCCTGTTCAAAGTGAGACTCGCACCCGTCTCTCCCCGCCTGTCAGCAGAATAGTGAACACTGTGCACACGGGTTCACTAATACAGTAAGTGACCTTTAGATGCAATAACACATTTTAAGTTATTTATATGGTTGCACTACACCAGCGTTGCTCTCAGACCTAGCAGATGAGCTACCAAAGACCCGCTAACCATCCAAATGTGAAGGACAAAAGCCTCTAAAGAACCCGTTGCTTTTATTCACAGGGCAGCAACTAAAGGCATGTGGGAAAGTATCACTTTTATTCTCTGGGCCGCAACTAAAAAGCTGTGGGATAGTAAACAAGGCATTTGACACAGTCTCGCACAAAAGATTAATAATCAAGTTAGCCAGCCTGGGAGTGGGTCCCAGGGTGGTAGCCTGGGTAGAAAACTGGCTGCACAACAGGACACAGAAGGCAATAGTGAATGGAACACATTCTGAAGAAAGGGGGGTTACTAGTGGAGTACCTCAGGGCTCAGTACTGGGTCCAGTCCTCTTTAACGTCTTTATAGGTGATATTGCAGAGGGTCTGGAAGGAAAAGTATGCCTCTTTGTGGATGACACAAAGATCTGTAACAGAGTTGATACACAAGGGGGGGTAGAAAGGATGAGAAGGGACTTGGCAAAGGTGGAGGAATGGTCAGACATATGGCAACTTAGATTCAATGCAAAGAAGTGCAAAGTAATGCACCTGGGAAATAAAAATCCAGGAGAAGAGTACACAATAGCAGGGGAGGTACTAACAACAACAACAATGGAAAGGGATCTGGGTGTAGTCATATCAGATGACCTAAAGGTGGGCATGCAATGTGAGAAGTCAGTGGGAAAGCCAGGGGGATACTGGGATGCCTAGGGAGGGGCATCACAAGTAGAAAAAGGGAAATGGTTATCCCTCTATACAGACAGTTGGTGAGACCCCATCTGGAGTACTGTGTGCAGTTTTGGAGACCTCATCTACGCAAGGACATAGACAGGATATAAGCAGTCCACAGGAGGGCAACTAAAACGGTGCAGGGTCTACATCAGAAACCATATGAAAAGAGACTGAGAGAGCTTATTATGTATACCCTTGATGAAAGGAGGGTCGGGGGGACATGATAGAAACTTTTAAGTACCTCAAGGGAATCAACAAAGTCCAGGAGGGTAGCATCTTTCAGAAAAAGAGATGTGTAAGAACAAGGGGGCACAATTTAAAGTTAGAGGGGGGACGGCTCAGGGGTAATGTGAGGAAATTCTTTTTTCACGGAGAGAGTGGTGGATGCATGGAACCGCCTTCCTGGAGAGGTTGTGGGGTCTAAAACAGTGGAGTAATTCAAACATGCATGGGACAGACATAAGGCAATTATAGTGGGGGTTGCAGGAAATAGGCTGTTGGTTAACTAGAATCTGCAGCTTATCCAGTAGGTAGGGAAATGGGCAGACTGGGTGGGCTAAGTGGTCCTTATCTGCCATCAAAGTCTATGTTTCTAAACCATACTCATCAGAAAGAGGAGGTATGTCACTGGGTGTGGTTTGTAGGTGGAGGCGGGGTCAGTGTTGGTCGAGAAGTGAATCATATCATGCCCATAGGCTGAGTACAGGAGGAGGAGAATGTGCTAAATATTTCAGGTGGTAGGCATGGCTAGTAAATAAAAAAAGGAAATCCTGTACAGAAGACCTCCCATAACATTGTTTAAATAATACTTCTACCAGGGGGCTAATGTACATCAGGGTTCTGTGGTGTAATGGTTAGCACTCTGGATTAATGGTTAGCACTCTGGACTCTCAATCCAGTGATCCAAGTTCAAATCTCAGTGGAACTTAAATGTTTTCCACCCGCACTGATCCTTCTCTTTATTTTACATTTTTGTGTCAAATAAAAACTATGAAAATTTTCAGTTGCACCATTCTGATCATTTTTTTCTGTCTTCTGGTCTAACACGGCTAACATTTCCTTATTTGTCACACACTCTAACTCAATTTAATTATTTAAAAAAACATATTTTATAGTTGGCAGGTGTGCTTTTGTGAGTCTGCTTTAATGTATATGCGTGATACAGCATTTACATACTGACATACTAAGGTGCCAGCAGAGTAGGCCTTTATCGAGTCTGCTCAAGGATCAGCACACATTTGGAGCACCGTAGCTGCCTTCCTCGCCTCCCCCATTAAACCCCCAACCCCATCCCTCAACTAAAATACTCCTCCAGTTTCGGCATTCCTCTGTTTCATCTTCCCCTTATACCTGTCCCAGCCCTACTTGAACCCCTCCACAGTACTTACAGACACCAGTTCCGCGGGCAGTGCATTACAGGGTTCCACCACCCTTTCTGTGTAGCATCTTCTTGTCTCCCCCTAGGTCTCCTACCAATCAGCCTCATTGGGCACCACCTGAGGCCCCCACCTTCCTCAGCTGGAACACCCAATCTAGGCTTACCCTATTTACCCCGTTAAAGCATTTGAAGACCTCAATCATATCCCTCTGTCCCTTCTCTTCCCCAGGAGTAAAATTTGAGCTCCTTAAGTCTCTCCTCATAGGACATATCCCTCAGACCCTGTATCATCCTGGTCGCCCACCTCTGGATCCTCTCCAGGAGTGCAATGTCCTTTTTTAAGAACTGGTGCTAAAACGGCATGCAGTATTCAAGGTGCAGTCTAACCAGTCAGTTATACAGAGGGAGAAGCACCTCCTGCCTTCTCAAGGTTATCCCCCTGGCAATGCACCTAAGCATTTTATTTGCTTTGGCCGCAGCCCGTCTGCACTGTTCGGAGTTGTTCATTTTGTCATCCACTACCAACCCAAGGTCCTTCTTCCCACCTGAAGCCTGCAGTGTCTTCCCTCCCAAGAGTTACTCATGAGCTGGGTTCCTGAGCCCCAGGTGGAGAACCCTGCATTTCGCAGTATTAAACCTCAGTTTCTAGGTGCGTGGCCACCTCTTCAGAGTCTTCAGGTCCCCCTGTAGGGCTTCTCTACCTCCTCCCTATCCACCACCACCCTCAGCTTTGAGTTGTTGGCAAGGCTCATCTCGCTTCTGATGCCTTTTATGATGTCTGAGATGTAGGCACTGAAAAGGAGGAACCCAGCACAATCCTTTGGGACCCAGCTAATGACCCTCCTAGGAGATGAAACATCACCCTGACCACCATCTTATGACACCAACCAGCTAGCCAGTTTCCTATCCACCTGACCTTCCGTTCCCACTCCCATTTCCCCAGCTTTTCCAGCAGCCCAGGATGTGGCACCAAGTCAAACACCTTGTTGAAGTCCTGGTCCAGCAACTTTGTCACCCAATCACAGAACTTCACAAGGTTAGTTTGACACGATCTGCCCTGAACAAAGCCATGTTAGTGATCATTCAGAGGGCCCATGCCTCCAGAAACACCTCTAGCCTTTCTTTTAAGATTGTCACCATCAATTTGCCTACCACTGAGGTCAGACTGACAGGCCTGTAGTTTCCGATTCCTCACATGAGCCGCCTTTGTGGATAGGCAGAGTGTGGGCCATCCTCCAATCCTGAGGCACCCACTCCGTCCTGAAGGAGGGGTTAAAAGGTCCACCAAGAGGTGCAGCCAGGACATCTGCCATCTCCTTTAGCACCCTAGGATAAAGACCATCTGGACCCAGTGCCTTCTCTGTTCTTAGAGACTTGAGGGCTTCCCTCACCATACCAACAGGAATTTCAACATCTGTGACTCCCCCCTTCTGCAAATCTAACCTGCCTCTCCCCGTATGGTGCTGCCCCACCATCTTCCCTAGTGAAGACCGAGGCAAAGTAATTGTTAAGTACCTCCACCTGCTCCCAGGCTTCCTCAACCCACCCACTCCCCAACATCAGCTTACTAATCTGCACTCTCACTTTCCTTCTTTCCCTGATATACCTAAAGAACCCTTTATCACCTCTCCTGATCCCCTGTGCCTGCCTCTGCTCCATCCTCACCTTGGCCGATCTCACCACCCTGGTTACTTTCCTGGATATCATATCATACTCCCTCTTGCCCGTAACCCCATGTGAGCATCTGTATCAGCTATAAGCAGCCCTTTTCTCCCTTATCGCTTCCTGGACCTTCCTGGTCCACCAGCTCGGCTTTCTGGCTCTACCAAACTAGTATCAAACCTTCGTGCAGGCCTTGGTTGCTTTCAGGAGCCCTCTTTAATAATTTCCCACCTGGTCTCTGTGTCCATGCCTGGTTTGATCCCTCCAAGTGACCCCTGAGGATCTGCTCCATACCCTTGAAATCTGCTCCAGAAGTCAACTACCACCATTTTGTGTGATCTTCCTCTCTCCCCAGGTCTAGGGAAAACCAACCAGGCATGATCACTCCCCACCAGTGGGTCCCCAACCACTAAGTCCCTAACTAGTTTGCAATCCATCATGACCACATCCAGGATACACAACTCCCTCATCGGGTCAGTCACCAGCTTGGAAAGGAACATGTCCTGGAAGATGTCCTGCAGGCACAGTTCCCTGGCCAATGAGGACATCATAGTTCCCCAATCAGCCCCTGGCATGCTTAGGTCACCCAGCACCACCATTCTACCTTCCTCCTGACCACAGTGGTCCCTAAGATTAGTCACCAGACCTTCCTCAAGATCTTCCACCTGCATTGGTGGCCTTTAAACCACTCCCAGATTCACCCTCTTGACCCCAGATGCTTGCAGAGTGACCCATAACACCTCTATGTTTCCCTCCGTGCCCTCCACCCTGCTTATCCCTATGCCATTCCTTAGAGTGCTACTCCCTTCCCCACCCACAGCTGTGTCCTTTCTGGAGTGTAGTGCACCCTATCAGGTTTAGGCACAGCCATGCCCAGGAGTGGCCCAAGTTTCAGTGACAGTCAGCCACATCCACTTCTCCCTCTACTTGCATCACCTGGAGCTCAGGCATCTTGTTTCTCATGCTCCTGGCATTAATCAGGACCACCCTCCACCCATTCCACCCTCCCATTCCCCAAACCTGAGAACTCCCAGGTAGCTGCCTGCTCGAGCTCCCCCATCACAGTTGGTTGCTCCTGTTTTGCACCCCCCCTCACCGCTTGGGGGAGAAGGCCAAGTCCTTCCTTGATGTGCATGCTACGATCAGCCTCAAGCCCCAGCCCACCCTCCTCACAAGTTTAAACCCCACCTAGCCTGGATGAATTCGGTCAGTTTTAATTTCAACTCCCCCCCAAATTGAGGTGGAGCCTATCCCTTGCATACATTGTCCTTCCAGGTTGCATTCCAGTCCCCCACCAATCCATACCCCCTAGCCTCACAACATGCCTCCAGCCATTCATTTACCTCTCTAATTTTTATTTGTTTCCCATGCTAGCTCTAGGCACCAGAGGAATCTCCCAGAAGGAGACCGAGCACCCTATGGCAAGACAGACCCTGGCTAACTCCCAGAACCTTGCCTGACTCTCCAGCATACTATATCCCTCTATGTCATTAGTGCCCAGGTGCACTAATATGTCAGGGGATCCACCACATTCCTTCACCAGAGCATAGACTATGTGCTTAGCCTCATGCACAGTCAGACCAGATATACTCTTGACCTTGACAGGTTTTCCCCTCACCCCGCCCTTCCCACTTAATACCCCTAATCATGGAGTCTCCCAGCAGGAGCACTCTAACCTCCGCCTTTCTTTTGAGCCTTCCCCCTTTTTCTGCCACACACCCCTTTTGCTTTCACTGCCTCGTTGTTTTAACCGGCCACACCAACTATTTGAGTGCTATTGGCTGCCTTATCCCTCCTGTTCCAGCTCTTTCTCCTAACTGACCCATCTTCCTCTAGTACACCCATTTCCACTAAGCCACTTGGTCTCTCCCTTCATCACCCCCAGGAGCTAGGGGCCGTTCTGACCCTCAGAGGAACCTTCTTCTACCTACTCAACGTCCTTTTCTCTACTCTTCCATTCACTGCATCCCTGCTGGTCACTTCTCCCCAGGGCTCCACTCTCCCTTCTTACTGAGTCCACATCCTCCTTTCTCAGACACTCCGTACTCCCAGTTCCCCTTCTTGTGCTAGCCCCAACTCCCCCCTTAGCCCCAGTGCCCTTGCCCCAACCCCCCATCATTCTCACTTACACTCTGCACACTGCTTACTGCTCCCACTGCCACCACTGTGTCGTTTTGCAAGGGAACTACCCCCTCTCCTCCCGACTACTGAGCCTTCCATGATGCCCAACTCTCCTGTTCCCCTTGAATCTGCCTCTGCTTCATATTCCTCATTCTCCACCTCATTTATCAGTACTAGTGGTGCAAGTCTGTTTTTATGCTCTTTGCCTACTGTCTTGATTTTCCCTGCAGGTGCAGCCCCCCTATCAGTTCTCCTTTGTGCATACGTTACCTACCTTGGACCTCTGCTCCTTACAACCTGCCAGTACCCTTGGCCCTTCTCCTGTCCAGGACTGCCTCTAACTGAGCCTCCTGGAGCCCCCCTAGTGCCCACCCTGCACCTCCTTCCCTTCTTGCTTAGTCCCTTGTGTTCTTACCATCCTTTTCCTTACTGCTCTGGCACATTACAGGTGTTGCTCCTGGACCCACTGCATCTTCACCGTCCCTCAATTTTCTGCCCCTCCATCTTACACCCTTGGCAAAGCCACCTTCCTATCAACCTCCCCTCAGTCCTGCCCTACCTAGCATCCATCTCAACCACCTGACAGCCTCCTTTAGTTGTGTCAGCTATCAGAACACCATGCAGCCCCCCCATACACCAAGCCAAGGCTAGTACCATGGCTGACCCACACCAGCACACACTACCACCCTTCCAAAGATGCCTGCCCTTGTGGTCTGAGAACCATGCCATAGCCCTGTCCCCATTCTGTTCTGATTTCCCATCTAAGTCGGTTGCTCCAACATTTTTCCCAACCCTACTGGAACCCATTTTGAACCCTCCTAGTGCCAGCTGGGCAGCAAATTAACTAAGAACCCCTGCAAGATGAAAGAATTAAGTTACCAGACAAATGTCAGCATAATATAACAGGCTGGACCAGAGCTTGTAGCACAGCCTAGGTCTCCTCTCCACTCTACTTAGACCTGCTCCTGGCCAAAACTTCTTAGTGTGCTCCTCCTACTAAGACCATTTAATAAAGCCTGGCCAGGGGGGGGTGGGAGGGACAAAACAAGCAGCTCTTCAGCTCTTACAGCTCTTCAGGGGAAATAGTTGCAGCAGCTGGATTTGACTATTTATAGCCCAGCCGCCAGTCCAAAAGCCCACCTCAGGCCCAATTGATCTTTTCCTTGCTGCACTGTAAGCTCCACTAGATGCGCTTCACAATCAGCAGCAGTCCCATTTTGCCTGATACAGCACCACACAAGTCCCACGGATGCCTCTCCTGCCTCCGATGCCACCTCACTCTTTTCCAGCTGTGCCACCAAGTGACAGAGATTTCGGCAGCAGACCCCCCCTACCCACCGATATGGCAGAAGCTCTCCGGACACCACTCCTTATGGTGGATGCTCCCTGATCACCGCTCCTTGTCGCCGATCTAGTCACCTCCACAAACAAGCAGCTCTACAGCTCTTCTGGTGAAATTAGTTGTAGCAACTATGCATGGCTATTTATAGCCTGGCCACCAGTCCAAAAAAACAGCCCTCGGGCCCGATTGGACCTTTCCCTCGCTGCGCTGTATACTCCTCCAGATGTGCCACTGCAGCCAGCAGCAGTCTCCCTTTTCCCAATACAGCACCATACAAGTCCTATGGACACCTCTCCTTGCCACCAATGTGGCTGCCTGCCACTTCTCCAGCTGTGCCACCAATGTGGTGAGAGATTTCAGTAGCAGACCTGCTTACGGGGAATGTTTCCCGATCACCGCTTCTTGCCGCCAATGCTGTTGCCTCCACAAACAAGCAGCTCTACAGCTCTTCTGGGGGAAGAGCTTATGTATTCTCATCTTTTACACATAGTTATGCATAAATAAATGAGTAAACTTTCTTTTTTTTTATCTAGAGTAGGTAATTAGGTCAAGTGTATTTATAAAGCTGCCCTGAGATCCATACCTATAAAGGCATATAAACAATTGATAATGCAAAATACTGACACAATATAGATCAAATCAGGGTGCAGAACTTTAGCTTATAACAACGACAAGCATGTGTAAATTCATTGGGTAACCTAGACATAAGCTGAGTGATCTGGCAAATTTCTAATGTTTGGTTGACCTCTATTCCAAGTGTATGTAGTAACACATTTCATTATTTCCCCAAAGCAAGTTATGCCAATTTTTCTCTTTTTAAACTAAGAGGACAGAAGGAGATGTTGATGTAAATACTGCCAAAGTTTGAATACTGGGTGATCTAACCGTGGCTGAAGTTCAAACTTACTGTAGCTGAGTCTACACTCCAAACTGTAAAGACAGTTGGTGAGACCCCATCTGGAGTGCTGTGTGCAGTTCTGGAGACCCCATCTCCGCAAGGACACAGACAGGATGAAGGCAGTCCAGAGGAGGGCAACTAAAATGGTGCAGACCCTGCACCAGAAATCATACAAAGACAGACTAAAGAAGCTTAATATGTGTATCCTCTAGGAAAGGAGTGTGAGGGTGGACATGATAGAAACTTTCAAGCACCTAAAGGGAATCAAGAAATTCCAAGAAGGTAACATCTTTCAGAGAAAGAGATGTGCAAGAATAAAAGGGGAACAGTTTGAAGAGAGGGGGGGGATGGCTCAGAGGCAACATGAGAAAGTATTTTTTTCACAGAGAGGGTGGTGGACACATGGAACATCTTCCTGAGGAGGTTGTGGCATCAAAAGCTGTGGGGAAGTTCAAGAATGCATGGGACAGACATAAGGCAATTATAGTAGGAGGTTAGGAGGAATTAGGCTGTTGATTAAGTAGGATCTGCAGCTTATCCAATAGGCAGGGAAATGGATAGACTGGGTAGGCAAGGTGGTCCTTATCTGCCGTCAAAGTCTATGTTTCTAACAAGCAGAATGTGCACTTAAAAAAATGATGCACAAGCTACCTCAGGCTGTGCAAACTGCTGCAAAATCTCAGGACCCTTTAAAAATAGGACTCCAGGAGATGTCACGATTGTGCCTGTGCATAATAGCTGCCTAATACGCCTGCTTTGAGCCTCCCCAGTGCATCTTCGGCCATCCATCGATATTTTCAGAATGCTCTCTTGTTCTAAGTACAGGGCTGAGTAAGGGACCCCGTGGCTACTGACCAGATGGGGTTTGGTGTTTCTACCCTTTGGGCAAAAGAGGAACATCGCTCAAAATGTCCCAGCCAGCTGGAGAGAAACCCATTGCCAAGATGGCGACTGCTCTGAGTTCTTGAGCTTCAGTGCCTTCAGATCTGATCTTGTTGAATGTGGCCGCTATGCTTAAAATGATTGCCACCAGCTCTGAAAAAATAAAAGCTACCGTCCTTGGCACCAAAACAACACGTAATCTTTGACTGGGCAGGTTACCTAGATGGAACACAGGGTGACTGAAATAGCCATGACCCAGGATTACCAGGCCCTCAGACTCTAAGTGGCTGAGGGACAGATCACATATATCTCTTCCTAGTTGGAGGATCTTGTAGGATGAAGACAGCAGAACAAATTAGGGATACTGGGTCTCATGGAAGGACTAGAAGACTGAGACCCAGCTCAATATTTGTGGACCAAGCTCCCTGTATGGCTTAACTTGGACAGCAACTACTATCATTTTGAAATTGACCATGCTCATCGCATATAGTGGGGTAAATCAGCCACAACATTAGTTACATAGAAACATAGAAATTGACAGCAGATGGGGACCAAAGATCCATCTAGTCTGCCCTGAGCTCTCCACTCTTTAGAATTTCTGTGAGGCAATCCTCTGTGTCTGTCCCAAGCTGCTTTGAATTCCTCTACTGTTTTGGAGTCAATGACTCCAGCTGGTAGATCATTCCACGGGTCAACCACTCACTCTGAAGAAAAACCTTCGCATGTTGCCTCTGAATCTTCCTCCCTTAATTTCACCTCATGTCCTGTTGTCCTACTGGTGATATTGACCATAAAGAGCTCCTGAGGGAGACTCTGTTTATACCCTTCAGAAACCTAAATGTCTTAATCATGTCTCCTCTATCCCTCGTTGTTTCAGGAGTACATGTTGAGTTCCTGTAACCTACTTTGTATGGCAACTTATGGAGACTGTATCATTTTGTTGCCTTCATCTGTACTGTCTCCAATCTATCTATGTCCTTCCTGAGATAAGATCTCAAGAACTGGATGCAGTACTCAAGGTGGGGTCTTACTAGGGACCTATACAGCAACAAGATCACCTCCTTTCTTCTACTTGTGATGCCCCTTCCTATGCATCCCAACATCTTGCTGGCCTTCTTTGCTGCCTTTTTGCATTGTCTGCCTACTTTCAAATTGTCTGATATAACCACTAGATCCCTTTCCTGGTGGGTGGTTGCTAGCTTCTCCCTCCCAGGTAGTAGTCTGCCTCTGGGTTGCTTCTGCTAGATACATAACTTTGCACTTTTTCAGGTTGAATTTTAACTTCTTCAAGTTGGACCAATGTTCCAGCCTGAGTAAGTCACTTTTCATTTGCTCTACCCCCTGTGCAGTGTCCACCCTGTTGCAGAGCTTTGTGTCATCTGCAAAGAGGCATACCTTCCCTGTCAACTCCTCTGTGATATCTCTGATGAAGATATTAAAGAGTTATTATCTGAGGAAGGATCCCTGTGGCACCCCGCTTGTCACTTTCCTGTCCCCTGATGCTGCTTCATTTACCGTCATGGACTGAGTTCTCTGTTCAAGCCAGCTACTTACCCATGCTACTACTTCCTGCCCCACTCCTGTATGGTCAAGTTTATTTAGCGGTCTTCTGTGTGTAGAGTCAAAGGTCTTGCTAATGTCAAGGTAGATAACATCAGCTGCTCCCCCCTGGTCCACAGCCCTAGTAACCGAGTCCAAGAAATCTATCAGGTTAGTCTGGCAGGACCTTCCCATTGTGAAGCCATGCTGCTTGGCATTCAGTTGTCCAGATTCCTCCAGGAATGCTCATATTCTTTCTTTGAGCAGTGACTCCATCATCTTACCCACACCGAGGTGAGGATGACCGGATGGTAGTTTCCTGTCTCCTAACTGCTATCACTCTTGTGTATGGGGACCACTATTGCTTTTTCCAGTCCTGAGGAACTGTCCCTTCTCTCAAGGATCTGCTAAAAAGATTTGCTAGTGTTGCTGCCAGTTCATTACTAAGTTCCCTCAATATGCATGGATGGACTCCATCCGGCCCCATGCCTTTATCTACCTTTAGTTTTTTTTAATTCTGTCCTTACCCACTCTATTGTTAACGGGCTTGTATCCATTCCCACAGGTGACTTCTGTCCCCCTTTGTGGTGGGTCCATTACCAGGTGCTTCCTTAGTAAAGACTGAGCAGAAGTACTCATTTACAGTGGCGTGAAAAAGTATTTGCCCCCTTCCTGATTTTCTCTATTATTGCATATTTGTCACACTGGATGTTTTCAGGTCTTTAGAGAAAATGTAATATTAGATAAAGGGAACCTGAGTGAACAAATAACACTTGTTTTTTTTAATTTCACTTATTTAATGAAAAAAAGTTAACCAACACCAACTGGCACTGTGTGAAAAAGTAATTGCCCCCTTACACTTAATAACTGGTTATGCCACATTTAGCTGCAATGACTGCAACCAAACACTTCCTATAATTCGATATCAGTCTTTCACATCGCTGTGGAGGAATTTTAACCCACTCTTCCTCGCAGAACTGCTTTAATTCAGTAACATTTGGTAGGTTTTCGAGCATGAACTGCTCGTTTCAGGTCCTGCCACAGCATCTCTATTAGGTTTCAGTCTGGACTTTGACTAGGCCACTCCAAAACTTTAATTTTACTTTTTTTAGCCATTCTGATGTGTACTTGCTTTGTGTTTTTGGATCATTGTCTTGCTGCATGACCCAACTACGCTTCAGCTTCAGCTGACGGAAGGATGACTGGACATTCTCTTAAGAATTTTCTGGTACAGAGCAGAATTCATGGTTCCTTTAATTATGGCAAGTCATCCAGGTCCTTAGCAGCAAAGCATCCCCACACCATCACACTACCACCACCATGTTTGACTGTTGGTATGGTGTTCTTACTGTGGAATGCTGTGTTTGCTTTACACGAGACATTATGGGATCCATGTTGTCCAAAAAGTTCCACTTTGGACTCATCTGTCCATAGAACATTTTCCCAAAAGGCTTGTGGATCATCCAGGTGCTTCTTGGCAAATGAGAGATGAGCATTTATTTTCTTCTTGGTTAGCAGTGGTTTCCGCCTTGCTACTCTCACATGAAGCCCATTTTTGCCCAGTCTCTTTCTGATTGTGGAGTCATGAACACTGACCTTAGCTGAGGCAAGAGTAGCCTGCAGTTCTTTGGATGTTGTTTTAGGATCCTTTGAGACTTCTTGGGTGATTTTACACTGTGCCTTGGAGTAATTTTGGCAGGTACGCCCACCCTGGGAAGGTTCACTACTGTTCCAAGTGTTCTCCATTTGGAGATTATGGCTCTCACTGTGGTTCGATGGAGTCCCAGAGCCTTAGAAATAGCTTTGTAACCCTTTCCAGACTGACAGAGGGCAACAAATTTTTTTCTGATCTTTTCAGGAACTTCCTTTGATCATGGCATAATGTGCTTGTTGAATCTTTGTGCTGGCAACGTGACTCTGATGGTAAGGGCCAAAATAAGTGAGGTTTATATTGAGCAGGGCTGGCTGTAATCAAGCCTGGCTGTGTTCAATCAGCTGACTCTAATTATCCCTTTAATTGGGTTGATTTAACTAGGGGGGCAATTACTTTTTCACACAGTGCCAGTTGGTGTTGGTTAACTTTTTTCATTAAATAAATGAAATAAGTAAAAAAAAAAAGTGTTATTTGTTCACTCAGATTCCCTTTATCTAATATTATATTTTGTCTAAAGACCTGAAAACATCCAGTGTGACAAATATGCAATAATAGAGAAAATCAGGAAGGGGGCAAATACTTTTTCACGCCACTGTAAGACTCTTCACTGTCTTCTTCTACCCTACTCCCATCCCTGCTCTTATGAGTCTGACAACACCTCCTTTGTTTTCCGTTTGTCACTTATGTACCTAAAGAAGATTTTATTGCCTCCTTTAACCCCCCTCACATGTCTTCCTTAGTCTGCCTTTTGCTTTTCTGATCACCCTTCCTGCCTCTTTCGACTGCACTTGTATGCCTCCCTATTTGTTTTGCTGCTTGAACCCTTGTATCTTTGGATTGCTAGTCTATTTTCCTCACTGCAGCTGCCACCTCCTTTGTGAACCATGCGATTTTTTTTTTTTCATCTTACTGACTAACATGGAGTATTTTGCAGTAACCTCTGCTAGCGCTTCTTCTATATTTATCCATCATTCCTCTACCCCTCTTTTGCCTTCTTCTTGAGGATATCCCTAAAGCGTATTCTCATCTGATCGAAGTCTGTTCTTTTGATGTCTATGATCCGTGTCTTAGTGAGACTTGTTTTCATGGCCTTTTTGACCTTGAACCAGACACATTTGTGGTCACTTGACCCCAGATGGCACCCCACCTCCACCTCCTTGAGCTTGCCACTGTTTCTAGCACCAGGTCCTGGATTGTGTTTTCTCTAGTGAGAGCTATGACAAGTGATGAAGTGCAGACCCTCCTAAGGTTTTTAAAAATGTTTGCTCCTAGTTGTTGATGCTGTGCAGGAGTTCCAGTCCCATCTGAGAGGTTGAAGTCCCCATCAACATAATCTCTCCTTTTGGGCCATCTTTAGTATGTTTTCAAGCATTGCTTTGTCTCCTTCTGTTCCTTGTGAGGAGGCCTGCATATCACTCCTAGTCTGAGGCTGAGCATGAGCTCAGTTCGAGAGTGACCCAGAGTACCTCAGATTTGTCTTGGAATCTTTGGACCTTCATAGCTTTTGTGTCCTCCCTTATATATAATGCACCCTCCCACCCCTAAGTCCTTTTCTATCTTTCCTGAATAATTTGTAACCTGGGATTGCAACATTCTATGGCTCTAGGTAAGCCATTTTCTGTGACTGTGACTCAGTCCAATCCTGCATCTGCTATTGTAGCTGAGAGTTCTGGGATTTTGCTAGCCAGACTCCGGGCATTTGTCATCATTGCCTTCCAGAGTTCAGCATCCTTGATCCTTTGTTTCCTTGTATTTTGTTTAACTTGTATGACCTTCATGCGCTCCTGTTGTTTCTGTCTATATGATTGATGATGGGCGCTGTTTCAAGGCTCTGGGGGGGTGGATACTGGGGTTCTATATTACTGCTTCTGTCTGGTCACCACCACCCCATCCTCTAGTTTAAACTTGCTGTAAATGCGTCTAAGTTTTGCCCTAGTACCCTTACCTTCTCCCTGTTGAGGTGAAGGCCACCAAATTTAAAGCAGTTAAATCCAGACCTTTTATATTTCATCTGCTCAGATTTCAAGATAAGGAAATCATTTTGAAAGAGGCCCGGGAGCTATTGATGAAGACATTAAACATGACCGGCCCAGGACTGACCCCTGAGGTACCCCTGGATTCCGTTAACCACCACCCTTTCCTTCCTCTCTTTCAGCCATTTGTTCACCCAGTTCACTGCCTCGTGGCCCAGTCCCAGGCTACCCATCTTATTTAACAATGTCTTATGTAGAATGGTTCTGAAAGTTTTGATGAAAAGGCATGCCACATCTACAGCTCCTCCCTTCTTCTTCTCCTTTGTCACTCAGGCAAAAGAAAATCTACTAGATTCGCTTTCCTGTGAACCAGCAGCAGGAAGGTTCAGTCACTTGTGAATTAATGTCTATGGCTTCTACAGCCTGAGAATCCTATACAAAGTCCATCATTTTTCTAGAGCTAGAGAATGAACACAGCAAGCCTCCTCCACCTCTGCCACCATCATCCACAGTATCCTCCATCTTGGTTTAACAGAAAGGGGTTCCCATAAAGGAAGAGTAGTGGTGTTTCCGGGCATCATGGCTAAACACTCCTCTTCAATAGGACCAGGTCCATGTAACTCACCCCAGAGGACACATCTGGAAGCAAGATGTCTCTGCTCAGTGTGTCTTTCCTGTTCAAAAATTACAAATAAAGTAAAATATATACTTGCAACTAACTTCAGCATAGGGTATGGTGTTGATTTAGTGGTTACAATAACACCATTGAGCGTGTTTGTTTAGGAGAGAGTATATTGGACATGTATGTAAAAACTTTAGTATTACCATCTCAAGCATTGTATGTGAAGTGTGTTTATTTTCATGTTCCTAGCACTTAGTTCATGTAACTGATGGGCTGTGTTTGGCATAGCTTAATTGCCTGATTAAATAGAATATCTTAGGAAACATTTTCTGCATAAGGTCTGCAATGACGTACAGTAAAGTTTATCCTGTATTAATTTGCTTGGTCACTGAATATTTTGTGTTGTAAACTACCATATAGTCTGTATGCAAATTGTTAGTTTGTCAGTGTTATTCTATAACTCTGCTCAGTCAGTACAATTGTAATCAGTCAGAGGAAGAGAGTACACTGGCATAGACTGGGATGTAAAATATTTTATTTAACTCAGATCAATAAACCAGCACTTTTAAACCTGTGATCTAGTGACGGGTGCCCAATGCATATGTGGCACTAGCTTATGACTCCTCCATGGGATAACAGACATTGCTGGTTTACTACCAAGACTCTTCAGTAGCCATGGGGGCTGCCAGGTGTGAGACCAGCCAGCTGCATGAACAAGTTGAAATGTAAATACTGGAACTGTTGATCAAAGGTTAGCTGTGGCTCAGGGTTTATTATACTAGGAACAGGAACAAGGATTGCGAAAGATGCAACCTGCCTTTAATTGTTCTTCTCTGTATTCTTACAAAAGACATTTTCCATTCATACTTGAGGAACCAATCGGACTGTTCAGTAAACCTCAACGGCCTCCTGGACTTGCCTTTCTTGGTGTGCACATCAGGAAGTGACTTATTACGCAAGATACAATGTCCATTATACTGTAGTTACAAGTATCAGAAACCACAGCTGCTTTGGTGCTAAATGTTAGATTACAGACATCTGCTTTTAAAGTTCCTGTACAATCTCAGTCTGTTTAATAAAACATTGAGGCTGTCACATTTACCTGAGAGTTAGTCTGCCTTGCCAGCAGCCTGGGTTGTTAAGTGTGGTGCCGTGGAACTGCAGTGAGCCTAATGCTATAAGGAGCTACTGAAAGCTTGTGGTTTACACTTGATGGCTACAACAACAGAGTCTGTGGGCCGAAGGGAGAAAAACAAACAAACATTGTGATCAGTTGAATAATGAGGGATCATGTAATGAGAATGATTCTAGTTTGAAAACAAGGGATAGAAGCAGCTTGTATTGAAACAACTGTAAAACGAGGATGAGAGGAATTCTGCGAGTCTCCAATCTGAAGTGGTTTCTTCCTGTAATGGTCTGATGTGAGTATAATCTTGTTGCTGTTCTATGAAAATGTAACATTTGTTCTATATTGGAAATCATACAGAATACTGTCATGCACTGCAACAATACATTGCAGCTCTTTTTGGCACTCTTTAACATAATTTAATACATTAGAATTCTGTTTGAGTATCTTAAAGAAAAAACAGCTGACTAGGTTTTACTGAACTGTTCTGAACAATGTATTTCTTATTCTAATTATAGCTTATGAGAACGTCATGATGTAACTCTCCTGATCAATCACAGCACTTCTTTCAGTCTTATGTGAGGTACTCTTATAGTTTTGCATGAGGTACTCTAATTTTTATAAGACTACCTCATGCACTGAGCCACTGTAAGATGCATCTTGTGGGCTGCTCTCACCATCAGCATTGCAAAGAAAAAAGTTTGTGGTTCTGTTGAATCACCGGGGCAAGGCAGTTTGCAATCTGTTTTAGATCAGAGTTGGACCTTGTAGATGTGCCAGTCGAGGAGATTTAGTCCTTTGAGTGTACGGTGGTCGCAGGTGTGGGGTGCAGGACTCTTTTCATCTACCATCCACCAGGGGGTGAGAAGCAGTTCCTGCAGGAAGTGGCAGACTTTGTTGTCGACATGGTGTTGGAGTCACCCAGATTGATGGTGCTGGATGACTTCAATGCTTAGATCAATGATGAACTCTCACAGTTTAGTCAGGATTTCCTCCATCTTATGAACTGTGGTTCACATAGGCAGTTGCCTCTGCAACCCATAATCACAGCCACTCCTGGATCTGGTCTTCCTCCTGGGAATGGAGACCTCCAGCTTGGTGGTGGATCCAATTGGATGGTTAGACCACCACACTATAAGGTTCAACTTCCAGGCCCCCCCATAGACCTGCCTCTGTGGAGATGGTCTGGTACTGCCCTTTGAGGAGATTGACCCCGATGGCCTGTTGGCAGTGCTGGACCTATTGGATTTACCATGCACAAGTGAGGGTCTGGAGAGCCTGCTACAGGCTTGTAATAGGGCTGTGGTGGGTGCTCTGGATGCTATAGCTCCTGTCCGTGTTCTTTCTCTCACCCTTTGCCCTTGGTTCCCTTGGTCTGATGGGACATTGAGGGAGTTGCAGCAGATTGGACAAATTTTGGAGCATTGTTGGTGGAAATCGCACCATGAAGCTGATGGACTTAGATTGCTGCACCATTATGGGGACTATCGATCAGCAATCTCTTGTAAGAAGGCAGAGTTCCTGTCTGGGAAGATTGCTGCAGCTAAGAACTGACCAGCTTAGCCCTTTTGAACTGTGGACAGACTGTGCAATCCAGCCTGTCTGCAAGCTCAAAGAGTTTTTTCACAGGAAAAGTGTGATGAGTTTGCTTGGTTCTTTGCTGATAAGGTTGCCATCATCAGGTCTGAGATCCGTTCGGCTCACTCTAAGGGATGTGACGTGGCAAGTATGAGGTTGCCACTCCTTGGTTTTGTTGGATAGACTTTGACTGGCTGGAGATCATGCAGATTGTCTGGAGTATGCAGCTGAGCTGCCGTAGTTTAGACCCTGGTCCAGTGCACCTTTTAATTGGGTGCATTGATGTCATCATCCCAGTCTTGGCAGAGATAGTCTGGAGCTCGTTAGAGTCAGGTGAGTTTCTGGACTCCCTGAAGGAGGTGGTGATGATGCATCTCCTTAAGGAAACTTCTCTCAGCCCGGATTGTCCTGCCAACTACAGACCTGTCTCTAACCTCCCCTTTGTTGGGAAGGTAATTGAGAAGGTGGTTGCACTACAACTGGAGAATCATCTTACCATCCATGATATCCATGATCCTTTCCAGTCTGGGTTTCTGGAAGAGGCACAGCACTGAGACTGCCCTTGTTTGGATGTTCAATGACCTCCTAATTGCGAGACATTGGAGGACATGTTCCATCTTGGTCCTCCTTGATCTCTCGGCTATGTTTGATGCCATGGACCATGTGGTGCTTCTGGAGCATCTGCAGTCTGTCTGGGACAGTCCTCAGATGGTTCCATTCATTTCTCACTTGCAGGTCTCAGAGGGTAGTTTGGGGGATTTGTTCCTCTGAGTCATTCTATCTGCCATGTGGGGTACCATAAGACTCTGTGCTGTCTCCCATGTTGTTTGTGATGTATTTGCTGCTGATGGGAGACATTGTAAGGGAGTATGGGCTAGGGTTTCACTGCCATGCAGATAATACCCAGCTTTAGTTGTCCTTTGTGCCCAACCGGGATAGTGCAGTTTCAGTGTTTAACAACTGACACACCGAGATACAGGACTGTATGAATACTAGCTGGCTGAAGTTGAATCCTGACAAGACTGAGGTGTTGGTGGTGGATCCAGGTTGCAGGATAGAGATGTCAGGGGCTAGCTGTGCCTCCTGGCTTTGGCTTGGGGGTGGCCAGCTCCTGACCTCTAAAAGGGTGCAGAATCTGGGTGTTATATTTGATGATAAACTGATGCTTCATTCACAGGTGTCAGCTGTAATCAAGTCATCTTTTTACTGTCTGAGGAATATCACCTGGATTAAGTACCCGGTTCCATCCTGTGACCTTCCAATGTTGATCCCTGTCTTTGTGACCTTGTGTCTTGACTACTGTAACTCCCTGTACCTAAGGCTTCCGGGGGTTGATATACGCTGCCTGCAGCTGGTGCAGAACATAGTGGCCAGCTTGTTGACTAGTCATTTTTGGTCAAGTCATATCACTCCTGTACTGAGCGAACTACACTGGCTGCCAGTTCAGTGGTGGATCACCTTCAAGGTCAGCTTGCTGACCTGTAACGCCCTACATGGACAGGGTTCAGGCTACCTGCAAGATCTTCTGTGTCTCTGTTGCCCCTCTGACCACTCTGCTTGACTGACAAGGGATTGCTGGAGGTTCTCAGGGTTTAGCTGAAGATGGCTGGGTAGTGGGCATTTATGTTTGTGGCCCCACCCTATGGAACTCTGCCTCATTGGATAAGAGAGTGCCGATGGCAGAGAGTTTTAAACTGCATTAAAACACACTTATTTGAGCTTGGCTTTGTAATTACAAGGCAATTATAGTGGGGGTTGCAGGAAGTAGGCTGTTGGTTAATTAGAATCTGCAGCTTATCCAGTAGGTAGGGAAATGGGTAGACTGGGTGGGCCAGTGGTCCTTATCTGCTGTCAAAGTCTATATTTCTATGTTTCTATGTAATGATATATGAACTGTGTATAATGTGATGACTGAGGTTTTATATCTGTTTTCGTGTATTTATTGTAATGGGTGCTATGATCTCTAGAATATCGCCTTTTTAGAAATAAAGTTGATTTATTTGATTTGATTTAGCATGCCTGTTATGGATCTAAGAGTGTCACATCTCGTGTCCTGAGGAAGAAAGAACTCACTTCTGGTTTGCAATCCTCTCAAATGAATGCAAGAAGTGACACTTTATATCAATAAGAGGCCCTCCAACTGGGCCAGAAAGGCTGGACTCTTCTTTCCAGTCTTTAAACTCCAGCAAGCAGGCTAGTGCCGAAGGTCATTCCTCTTTAAAGGGCATTGGGTGAAGGTAGAACTGTGCATATATGCCTCAGTTTCCACTCTTTGCTATGTCAGGCCACTCAAGCATGAATATCCAGATATCCTGTCACCTGGAAACATCCACCCAGATAACAGCTCTCAGAGTGGTACCCAGTTAGAAGAGTGCTACATTAATAGTAGGAGTCAAGAGACTGCAAGTCCATATAATGCTATCATAGACAGTGAGTGGTGATATACAGTGCTTACTATTGTATATGTGCACCCCTGGTTGTTGTCCATGGTGCTACCAAAGGACAAGGGCTTCCAAATACAGGGGGCTGGCTAAGCTGCTCCTATGGTGTGGAGGGCTGGGGCATGGAACAGCTTGGCTGGGAGGCAGTGGAGACCAGAGTTCTAATCTTGGTCTCCAGCAATTTTAGCAAAATCAGAACTCGTATTTTTTTACAAGTGGCCAGGGAAGCAGCATTCCACAGCCCCACACAATTTAACTTGCCCCATGATTTGTTTCCCCCCTGGAGTGAGAATACTTAAGTCCAGAGGGAATGCATAGGGCAGAGCATCATGCGTCGAGGGGGAACTAAAAATGATAGCATTTTGCTATGCTATTGTTGCCAATGGCATTCTTGTTAGCTATAATAATAATAATTTCATTTATATAGGGCCTTTCAATATATCAAAGCACTGAACAGATTAATGTCATAAATTCAAGTTTTAATACATAACATAAAACATATAAAAATACATCATAAAACATGATAACTTACAATAAAATTCAATTATATTCCAACTAATTTAACTCTCCAAAAGGCCAGTTTCCATAAATAAGTTTTTCATTCTTTCTTAAATATCTCCACGGAGGTGCATCCCATAACCCGCCTGGTAGAGATTTCCAAAGAATCGGTGCAGCATGAAAAATGCTCTGCTGCCCGAGGATTTTAAACTCACTCTTGGAATCTCCAGCAACCCCATGTTGGCAGTGGAGCGATCAGCTAGGCAATAAGAAACCAATAGGTCTTTCATATAGGATGGACCCGATCGTGAAAGGTCTTTAAAAGTCAACAAATGACTTTAAAAGTGATCCGCCACCATATGGAAGCCAGCGCGGATACAGCGCCTTTACCGGGGTAATATGGCAGGAATCTACTTTTCCCAGTCAAAACCTGGCTGCAGCGCTCTGCACTAGCTGGAGGCGGCAGATTTCAACCCCAGAAAGCCCAAAGTAAAGGGCGTCGCAGTAGTCTAGGCGTGAGGACACAAAGGTGTGGACCAACGTTGGCAAGGAGTCAAACGGAACAAGGTGCTTCACCCTGGCAATATTCCTAAGATGATATAAAAAGAAATACTAACGACGGCTATGTTAAGACCCAGTGCCCTCAGGGTCTGTCTTAATCTTTAGAGTGCTTTCTGGTAACCTGCCTCGAACTGGCTGAGAAGAGAGACTGGTTACATTGGCTTACTCTTCACCAGGCGTGAGACCAGCCAGCTGCATGAGGAGTTAGAAATCTAAATACTGGAACTGCTGATCAAATATGAACTGTGGCTCTTGGTAGAAAGGAACAAGGATTGCAAAAGAAGAAACATATCTTTAAGCGTTCTTCACCATATTGTCTTCTTAAAGCCATCTCACCCTAAGGATCTGCTGGGTCTGATGGATTACTGCCTAGATTAATTAAATCTGCAGCCCTTGCTCTCACAGTCCCTGTCTTTAGGATAATCAACCTTTCTATCTTGACCAAAACTGTGCTGACCCTCTGGAAAACAGCATGCATCGTTCCGGAGCACAAAAAAGGAGACACAAAGATTATGAACAACTATTGTACAATAGCCATCCTTCCTACTCTCTCTAAAATACTTGAGAAGGTTGTGGCCACCCAGCTCACCAAATACCTTCACTTCAACAACCTCATATCTCCTGCTCAGCATGGTTTTCAAGCAGGGCATAGTACAACCACTGCTCTTATTCAACTACCTAATGATATCCAAACTGCAATGGACAATGGCCTGCTTACGGGAACCGTTGTCATGGACCTCACAAAAGCCTTCTATCTTCTGCTGTTCAAACTGCCCTTCCTGGGATTCTCACAGTATGCTACTTCCTGGTTTAATAGCTACCTGTCAGGCAGGAAGCAATTTGTTCAAATAGAATCCATCTCTTCTTATCTTGCATCCAACAACTTTGAAGTCCTCAGGGATCTATACTAGGCCCTTCCTTTTCTCTCTCTCTTTATTAATAGCCCACCATCCCTGCCTTGCTTACCTTCCATAATCCTATACACTGATGGCATGGTGCTCTACTCAAGTGCCAGAGACCTGCTTTCTATAAACTCCAATCTTCAGACTGACTTTGATGAATGACATGCATGACTACTTCAAAATAAGCTGATACTAAACTCCAAATAAAACATGGCCCTGCTCTTTAACCCCCCCCCCCAGACTCAAGTCATGTTCCTCCGCTCTCTCTATCTATGGTTCAGATGGATCCCTGTTGAAAATGGTCTCCTCTTTCAAGAATCTAGGGGTAACTCTCAACCCATCTCTTGATTTTAACTTACATATAGCTGCAACCTTTAAGGTGGTGAATACCAAATTGGGGTTGGCTTATAAAATTAGGTCCTCATTCAATGATGCTGCCAGACTGGCTAATGCACAAGGATATCTTCGCCTCGTCTGACCTAAGGGTCCCTCACATATCTTACTGCTAGCAAAGATGCCTTCCTAAAATGGAGCACTTGCTGTAACAACATATGTAGATTTGCCCTCTCTGCACCCAGACAAACTCACTGCTGTCATCTCTATTCCTGAATTGGCTGGCTCTCTCCTTCATTGTACTGTCTCTTTGCCACTGGCTGTCTGATTGACAACTTAGTCAGAACTGGAATCCCTGAGACCTTAGCCACTTTGTTAGTCCTTCAGACCCAGTTTATCTTCTCTCAGATCCTCTGAACAATCCACCCTGGGCATTCCCAGAACTATCCTTCACAGTATCTGCTCCTAAAACCTGGATATGTTAAACTCACTGTCTCCCACCAGGCCTTAAAAATAGCCTTGATCATATCTAACTGACAATAACAACTGCTCCTGCTCTGCCTCTATGAAATCTCTCTCCTAGCTGCTATACTGACCCCTCTCGGCACATATTCCTTTCTGTAATTGCTATACTTGTCTGTGTATTAGCTCCTAACCTCTATACCCTGTAATTCTTTTCTACCCTATCAGCCCCTCGGGGTCCTCTATATTGTATTGATTCAACCTGCCTTCGCTGCGGCAACTACTGATTCCCATGTACTACTGATGTTTTGCTAGCATTTTGTATGAGCTGCACTTAATTTAATTGTAACCTGTTTCTGTTCTTAATTTCCTTGTTATCAGTTTTCATTCACTGCTTTGTTATCAAAACCTCACTGTGACATGCCTGTTTGTACATTTCTGTTTCACTGTCATGTTATGTAACTCTCCCAGGCCATGCCTGAGTACAGGCAACACTCTTGTCTAATGCACCTACCCGGTTAACAAAAACGAAATAAATAATTACAAAATGCATTTCCCATTCATTCTTGAGGAACCAATCACACTGTTCAATAAAACTTAACAGCCTCCTTGACTTACCTGCTTTTGGTGTGAATATCAGGAAATGGCCTATTGCGCAACTTGTTATGCCCACAGTGATCAGTATTAATAACCACACCACAGATCCTTCAGCTCTGAATGTTAGATTGCCACTCTGTACTTTTAATGTTCCTGTACAATCTCAGTCTGTTCAATAATACATTGAGGCTGTGTCGCATTTACCTGAGAGTTTGTCTGCATTGCCAGCAGCCTAGGTTGTCAGTCATGGTGCTGTGGAACTGCAATGAGGACAATGCTGTTAGGAACTACAGAAAGCTTGTTGTTTACACTCTGATGGATTTAACAACAGAGACTGAGGACCACAGCGAGAAAAAATGTTTTTGATCATTTCAGTAGTGAGGGATCATGTAATGAGAATGACTCAAGTTTTGAAACAAAGGGAAAGAAGTGGTTTATGTTGAAACAACTGTACTGTTGAATGAGGATGAGCAGAATTATGTGAGTCTCCAGTCTGGAGTGGTTTCTTCCTGTAATGATTTGGTGAGAGTATAATCTTGTTGCTGTTATAAACGTAACATTTGCAATATAGTGGAAAACATACTGAGTACTGACATATAGTATTGTTACACACTGCATCACAGTATATTACAAATATACAGGCATGTGTACATGTGGGCACTGTTTAACTTGCTTTGTTTACTACATAAGAGTTTTGTCCAGGTTTCTCAAAACTAGTTTGAGCACTTGATCTCTTGTTCTAATTATAGATCATAGGAACATCATGTGATGCTCCCAGCAAATCACAGTGCTTCCTTCAGTTTCATGTGAGGTACTCTTATTTCCTTAAGTGTGCCTTATGAACTGAGCCACTGTAATAGGCTTCTGGATCACTGCAGTGCATCAGGGCACCAGCATTTGGGTGCCAAGTCACTACAGCACCAAATGCTGAGTTCGCCACGCCTCCTCAAGATCCGCCCCCCCAATATTGGAATATATAGTTAGGAGGGTGTGGGGGGGCAACAGGAGCACAGCCCCCTGCAAAAAGAGAGGTTGGTGACATGGTGATTTGGTGCTGTAGTGACACAGCACACTAACGCTGGCACCACATGAGGGTGGAACCCTTCTCGATGACCACTCACACCTTCAACATTGAAAAGAAAAAAACAAAATAAAAAGTTACGTGATCCTTAATAATGTTATGAGTCCATTTGGCATGCTTCTCAGGAAGAAAGACCTACTCACCTTTGGTTTGCAGTCCTCTCATTGTAAGAATGCATGAGGCAACACTCTTGTATCCATAAGAGGCCATCCAACCGGACCCATTATATAGCATCTAATGTGCAGGTACCATGGAAATAGGTACATTCAGGGGATAATGTTATAGTGCAGTCCATATATTCAGTATTAGTACAGCCACTAAGCACTGAGGGCACTCTAATGGTTGTAAGAGTGATGTCACTCACATTGTTAGGCTACCAGAGCTGATCGCCTTCATTTGCAGCACCCTGCTCTTTGAATGGTACCAGTCCAAGATCCTCCTGAGGCTTAGTGAGTGAGGGAGTGGAGCAGTGAAGGAGTGAAACAGGTGACCGCATTGCAGGCATTGGCAGGTGTCAGCATAAGGAAGTGGAGAAGGGTGAGACTGTGCCAGACTCAAGGCAGGGCACCTGTTCACTGCTGTATAACAGTCACTGCTGGAAGGGAGGAAAGTCAATGGTAGGTCAAAACTGGGAATAGCAGCAACAGCAATCTAGGGTAGGAGTCTAAAAAAATTTAAACCAAGTACTGGGGAACACAAATAGAAGCAAACAAAAAAGTGTAACAGATCAGGGATAATGGTAAAAAATGTCTTGTCAGGTAACCCAGAGAGAACAGAAGTTTGGAATGCTGGCAGTGGTACAGTGCAGTGCAATGGATGTGGCATGGCAGTTCTCAGAAAGCCTTTCTGGAGACTGCGGTGCTGTCCCATCAGCACACACCTTTCTGGGTTGAGGAAGGAAGTTGCTAGATGCCAGGCTGAGTTGGCTAGGATTTGGTGGACCTCTTCCCCTGTGCAGGGGCCACCATGTCTGACACCCTTACCTCAGAGGATGCCAGGGAAGAGGAGCAGTTGGACTGTGGTGGATTCTAGATGGATGAGGGTGGTGAGATGGAGGTACATTCCTCAACTGGTACCACTGTGTAATTTCTACACCGCTCTGGTGGGACAGGACTGCCGGGGAGAAGGCACCCTTGATACTGACCAGGAAGAATGTGGAGACCCTCTATAGTGGAGACCACAAGGAGGGTGGTAGAAGACCCCAAGGTAGGAGGAAGCAGCTTCTATTGGGGGACTCAATTTGTGAAGGGGATAGATTTGGGCATAGGAAGGGGGGTAGGTTAGGTGTTTACCCCATGCCACAGCCCAGAGAGACAGGAAGTGGACCCTGTGGATCGCTAGGATAGTAGGACGTTAGGAGAGCAGGATGTTACTATCCACCTGGGAACCAATGACCTGGCAAGGGACAGGGCTGGATAGTGCAGAGGGAGTTTATGGAGCTGGGACGGTCTTAAACAGATATATCTCATGCAGTGGCATTTGGTTGAGAGTTGTTTGTTTACAACATAGGGCAAGAGAGGGATCTCCACACAAGGGGCTTCAATTATTGGTTGAAGAAACGGTGCAGAGAAAGAAGGGTTTGGCTACATTGTAGACTGGATACCCACCTAGTAGGATAAGGGCTGGTCCATACAGGGGTGATGGCCTGCATCCATCTGGGAGGGAACTGCAGTCCTCACTGCATAGTTTAAATGTTACTTCAATGAACATTTAATTTAGCCAAGGGAGGTGATGGTTACAAACATATAACATACGATGAAACCAGCAGATAAAGGTCTTAATTGCTTAACAAGTCTGCTCAAGTGTGCTGCTCTCAGTGCTGTGCACTGATGCTGCCTCCACTCCTCTCACCCCCCCACCAACTAATCCCACTTTGATTTTGCCCTTAAGTTTATCCCACCCCGCCCTTAAATCCCCCCACTGATGCCCTTGAAACCAGTTCCTCTGGCACATTATTCCATGCAGTCACCACCTCTCAGTGAGAAAGTGCCTTTAGATTTTAGACTATGCCCTCTTGTAATTCCTTCCTTTCTGATTTTGAACATACCCCATCTTTGACCCTATTATTGCCCTTCATGTATGTGAATGTCACAGTCGATCCCCATCCCTTCTGTCCTCAAGAGAGTACATATTGAGCATCGTAGTAGGGTTGTCAGAACATGGTTCAGAAGATTGAACCTCCCGATGCCTGGTGTTCGAAGTTCTAATCTCAGAACTCGAACACCAAATGGTTCGCAATGGTTCGAATCACCGCGAGACGCCGAGACGGGGGTCGAGTAAGCTACGTGAGTAGCGGATCTGTGGGGTATTTAAAGAGATGCGCCCATGAGGAGGAGCGCCATTTGAGTGAGGATCATCGGAGCAGACAGAGGCAGCAGCAGCAGGCAGCACCAGCAGCCCACTAAACTGTAGCAAAGTGGTAGCGTGATCTGCTACTTTGTCCAGTCATGGCCACTTCTTCCTCCTGTGAGACCAAGAACAAGAGAAAGGCTGGAAAAAAGCTAAAAATCGGGGTGGGAGACTGGGGAGGGACTAGGGGCCGGTTCAGGACAGAAGGAGGGATTAATCAAGATTGGGGAAGGGACTGGGAATAGGGAGGGATTGATTTGAGACCAATATCAGGAGGACTGGAGGAGGACCTGAGAGAGACTAAAAAATAAGAAGAAGACTGAAGATTATAAGAACCTTGTGAAATGTGATTATTTGAAACTGCAGCACACTGCACACCAGCAGCTGCCAGCAACAAGCATACAAGGGGCAAACAAGGCAAATAAATCTTTCTGAACCCTAGTGTGTGTGTCACAGAGAGAAGCCCAGTGTGTGCCCTTGACTGCACTGTACTGTACCCTACCCAGTGTGTGTATAGAGAGAAGCCCAGTGGCCAGTTGTGTGGTGGCATTAACCTTACATGACAGAAACGTAGGGGGGCCAAAAAAGGCAAATAAATCTTTCTGAACCCTAGTGTGTGTGTCACAGAGAGAAGCCCAGTGTGTGCCCCTTGACTGCACTGTACTGTACCCTACCCAGTGTGTGTTACAGAGAGAAGCCCAGTGGTCAGTTGAGTGGTGGCATTAACCTTACATGACAGAAATATAGAAATATAATTCTCATTCCCTGGTTTGCGTATGTGACTCCGTCTCCTGTGGTCAGCCCATCACCCTGCTGCTGTGTGCCTTGACTGCACTGTACCCTACCCAGTGTGTGTTACAGAGAGAAGCCCAGTGGCCAGTTGTGGTGGCATTAACCTTACATGACAGAAACGTAGAAATATAATTCTCATTCCCTGTTGCGATGTGACTGGGCTCCTGTGGTCAGCCCATCACCCTGCTGCTGTGTGCCTTTGACTGCACTGTACCCTACCCAGTGTGTGTGTTACAGAGAGAAGCCCAGTGGCCAGTTGTGTGGTGGCATTAACCTTACATGACAGAAATGTAGAAATATAATCTCATTCCTGGGTTGCGAGTGTACCTGCCTCCTGTGGTCAGCCCATCACACTGCTGCTGTGCACCTTTGATTGCTATGTGTATGCCTCATGCCCAGCAGCCCAATCATTCTGTAAGCCTTGAACCTGGGATCCTTTAGTTGCAAACTGTCATATTCTTCAATTACTTTCAGTCCACGATCACAGTAACACACAACCAAAATAAAATTTTGGAGTTGTAGCCAGCTTATTACAGATCACATTGCTTTGTTACACAGGAATTGTTTGGGTGTTGGTGTGTTCACTGCAGTATACTGGACTGGTAGTACTGGTACTTACTGTCTGTTATGGCTGACACCAACATAGATGAAGCATTTAGTGCTGGTGTTGGAGCAGGTGTTGGGTAGTGGTAATCCTGGTGCTAACAGAAATAACCAAAATGTTTCACGGATAAAAATTCAACAAACAGCAAAAGAGCAACAGTGAAGTATGGTAAAGGGGACCTTTAAGAAAACCTGTACAGCTGCTGGGGTCACACGGAGAGGCACCATAAGGTATGCCATTCATGCCGTTAAGATCCCTGTGACTAGCAGCAATAATGCAAGTGACAGTGAGTCCCTCTCTGACTCAGACAGTAGCTCTTGTCTCAGTCCCACACTGTTGTGTCTCGTGACAAATCATTACTTCCTCAACAAAGTGAAATGAGCAAGTCTGCTGACAATGAATTAGGTAGTGCACTTGCAAATATATCCAGCACTGTTGGCAATGAAAAGGACATATCCATTGAATCCACCACTTGTGTTGGCCAGCAATGAAAATCCATCAGAGTCTTCTGTCCACTCTTCTAGCACCAAGGAGCATGTCCCAGGTTCTGTTAGGACAGGTGAAAAGACACAAACAGTCTTTAGCTATCTTCCTAGCACTCAAACAAAATCTGTCACATCTGAGGTGTGGAATTATTTCTCAGTCAGTAAACTGATCCATGCAGAGCAATTTGTTCCTTGTAAACAGAGTGTGTCTATGGTAAAGTTGTGTCATGCCTTGGCACTACAGCTCTTAAACGCCATCTGAAAAGCATTCGGTTTTGCTTGATCATCCAAAACCAAAACCCATGTCCTCCATCTTCCAGACCACACGTGAGAAGGGTCAGGATCAGGAATCTGAAATGGATACTGAATTGTCTGAACTTGATGCGGCAGAACCACTGCCAGCCCTAGGATCACTGTTACCACCAATGCCAGCACCATTAGTACTAGTTGCACATCCAGTGATGGCACTGAATGTATAAGTCCTAGTCCACCATCTCTGCGCCCATCTGCCCATCAAGCACGGTGTATAATAAACCAGCAGGGACATGTTGCAAACAGCTAACACTGTCTCAGGCATTTGAAAGGGAAGAATACTTTTTCTAGAAATCATCCAAAGACCCTTCATCTTAATCACCGAATTGGTGAACTGTTAGCCGGAGCCCTTCTCCATACTCTTGGTAGATCATGAGGATTTTAGGGAGCTCATGACATTAGCAGAGCCTTGTTACAATGTTCCTCATTGAAGGTACTTTTCCTATGTTGAAATACCAAACATTTATCAGGCTTTAAAAGCGACAGTGATGCTTGCACTTAAAACTGCAGAGGGAGGGGTTATTCATGTCACAACAGATATGTGGACCAGCACTCAAAACATAGATTACATGTCCCTTACCTCATTGGGTCAGCTTTCTTGTGCTTCTTCAAAACAAAGACACCCAAAAGATGGCGCTGCTGCATATAAAGAAGTTTGGGCAAGTCATACTGCTGCAAACATCTTGCAGGAACTAAATGACCTCCTTGATGAATGGGTTTATTCTCACGGTCTAAAATGTGGCTTCATAGTAAGTGACAATGGAGCCAACATCTTAAAAGCAGTACAGGATGGAGGATTTCTGCATGGTTTTGTTTGACATTGCTTACACTTAATTTTCATGGATTTTCAGCAACGAAACACAAGTGGATGGTATGATTGCTGTTTGAAAAATTGTGACTCGCTTTACATTCAACTAAGGCTATACTGGACATTGTCCTAACTGCAAAAAACACAAGCTGCCCCAGCAAAAGCTGATTCAAAATGTTTCCACTCATTGAACTCAACGCTTTATATGCTGCAGCGCCTCTGAGCAAAAGCAAGCTGTACATGAGTACTGCTCCAGTTACATTATTGGAGATGGCATTATGCTGTCTGTGCTGCAGTGGAAATTAATGGAGACAGTGTGCTGTATCCTAGCTCCTTTGAGACAGCTACAAGGGACATGTCTTCTGAAGGTGCATCTGTGAGTCAGGTTATCCCACTCATAATGCTCATTTCACATCATCTTAGTGTTCTAAATCTACAAATAGAAAAGACAGATCTGAAGCACAGACAACATGTCGCCTATCATGGGAATCTCTGAAAGAGAATGAGCAGCGCTAAAACCAATGACAAATTAGTTGCAATGATGAAATCAAGACACTACATCCTTGCAACCTCTTAGATCCCAGGTTCAAGGCTATACATCTTCCAAAACAGATGATATAGAGCAGTACAAATGTATGTTGCTAGATGAGCTGCAGCACTCACAGGAGTCAAACACAGACACCACAGTACCATCAGGTTGTCATCACCACAACATGCAGGTTCATCTTCACAAAGGATACAGAACTGGAAAGTCACCAAACATTAACAGTAGTTGTTCCACAACCGCCACTTCTTCAGCCCTTAGTAGCAAGCTAAATCTGTGGGAAAACCTTTCCCAAATTGCTGCCATACCAGCTGCTTCTGCTGATTCCTCTTCTGAGCGTGTCTCTGTCCAACATGATAGACAGTTACCTGCAAGAACTGCCTATTCCTATTGATGCATGCCCTTTGAATACTGGAGATCAAAAGTCAATTTGGACAGAGCTGTATGATGAAGCCTGTAAATATCTTGGTTGTCCTGCAACAAGTGTCTCTTCAGAATGCATGTTTAGTACAGTTGGCAATATTGTGACAGACACCAGAAATAGGTTGCTGCCAGAAAATGTACACACGTTAACTTTTATTAAAGTTAATAAGTCAAGATTTTCGTGATCCCACAAGAGTATACAAACTGATCCTGAAGTAATTGATGTTGTGGATGTTGATGGTGATGACAACTCAGATGGTGGTGGCTGGTAAATACTGTGTGGGACGGAGTCTCTGCACCAAAAAGAAACTTTTACAGACTGTGATGACTTTGGTTGTCGCTCTCTCCTTTCTCGATCTACTACCTTGACTATATACCCCTAAAACTTTCACCATTTCATGGCAAACTGCTTTGTAGCTAGGGTCTAAACTAAAGTCAACAAGTTTTATATACAGGGCAATTTTAACATCAGTGGAACAGGCCCAAATTTGGCATAAAGGGACACTGTCACTCAATCCTTTCTGTATCATATTATTTATAGTTAAAGTGCAAACATATATTTTGGATTTACCTTCTGTGACTTTGTGGTGCATCAGCATGGGCTGGGGGACAGGAGACGGTCTATTTTTCAATTTTAAAATGGACAAAACAATGAGTTCTAATTGGTAGCTGTTTATTATTTTTTCAATTACAGAAATGTTAGCCATAAACAAAAATGGATGCTAGTACATGGGTGAGGGTTGTGGGTTGGTTTTAACATGGGTGTAAGGGTGGCATGGTGCTACTGCACAGATGAGGGTGGTGGAAGAAAAGTGGAATGGGTGATGGGGTGAAAGGTGGGTGTTGTTTTAGTTCTTTCATTTACAGATTCGTGATCAGCTGGGGATGGTGAGGAAAAAATGATGACAGACCGAACCTACTGTACACATAATATATATTCTTATTAAATACATTGCAAACTGCTGCCACCTAGCACAATTGTCCTGTCCCCTTAAAAAAGAATAAAGGAATCAGAAATAAAGAAAATCTGCATCAGCAGTTTTCACAGAATGTGACGTATCATAGTGTTTTTGCTTTATAAGTAGTGATAATTTGATACATAATGGGATTGACAGGCGTTGTCCCTTAAACATCACATGCCAACTGCTGCAGCTACATTAAATGTTCCTTAGTATGTGGTGAGGAAACCACTGTTTTTATTTATGTGACTGAAATACAGATTTTATTGAAGTATCAGCTGCAAAAATGCATCATCTTAGAATTTTTTGTATGTATTACTTCAATTTGCCAACAAAAATGTTGGTATATGTATGCATTACGTTAGAAAATTGCATGCATTTTGCCAGCAACAATGACTGGCATATTTTTTTTATTAAGAACAAAAAGACACAGCACCAACACTTCCAAAAATATACTGTATTGTGCGTTTTAACTGATAGCATCACAGTACAGAAACGCCATGCAGGACAAAACAGTTTAAACAGACAAAAGGACCTTTTGTCTGTTTAAACTGTTTTGTCCTGCATGGCATTTCTGTACTGTGATGCTATCAGTTAAAACGCACAATACAGTATATTTTGAAGTGTTGGTGCTGTGTCTTTGTTCTTGGTGCTCAGCTTTCACACAGGCACAACTTAGGATTGGAGCAGCCTCTTGTGGTTTCTGCAAATATTTTTTTTTCCAATGTCTTGACTGAATATGTTATGACATAATATGTTTTGTAACAGTTCCACATGTTGCTGCTGTAGTACTTGGCTTGACTTTGTTATAAAAGCTTTCTTTTAAACATAGCAACTTTTGATTCACTCATTTAAACAGAAAGCAGCAAATAGCTGAAATTAGGTAATATCAGTTATTTTTTCTCCTAATTCATGACAATGAGTATATATAGCTGAGTACATAAATGGCTAATGTGCTCTTTCTTTCACTAGGAACTATGATGCAGCTGCAGCAGGAAAACTTTTAACATATGGGTGGGTGGGTGGGCCTGTTACGTATTAAGTTGCTGACTTTAGCAAACAGAAGAAACTATAGATAAACCTAGTTGTATTCCTATCAATGTCACACAAGATAATTTCTCTCCCTTATTTTGAACAGTTTTCCCCTTACATGTATTTTATTACTATCTTCGTTACTGGCAGCACAATAAAAAAATAGGGTTCGAGTTCTAAAAAGTTCTAAAAAAGATTAGAACCCTAGAACTTTTTCAGAAGTTCTAGACTAGAACTAGAACCCAGAACTTCAGAGGGTTCTGACAACCCTAATCTGTAGCCTCTCCTCATAGGACTTTTCCCTCATCCCATTCAACATCTTGGTTGCTGTCCTCTGTACGCCCTTCAATAGTCTGAAGTCCTTTATTAAAGATCACGCACAATGTTTTTTATTGATTTTTAATGAAAGCTTGAAATTCAAGTCCTTATGTCATTATTTGTGTTTTCTGAAAATTTCATGCTGTTTGGCTTTGTGGTTTTCTTTAAGTCAGCATTTGTTAACTTGATCTACAGTGGTTGAAAACAGTGGAGTTATTTCTGTTAGTGCTGTGCGAATACCTTTTTTTGAATTTTCGGCCGAATATTCGTTATTCGGTATGCGTTATTCTGATGGCTGGGAGGGGGTATTTAAAAATAAAAGAGCATCCCCCTCCTGGCCAGCATTAAATACATGTTTTTATCCCTGGTGTCTGGTTATCCCACCTCAACCCCCCCCCCCGGCTGATTGCGGTCCAAAATAAAAATCCCCCACCCCTGCTCAGACTGTCAGCAATATCCCCAGCCCCAGTCAGGGCTGCTGTCCCCTTCTAAGCCCTAGAGTCCTAAGTCCTCTGCCTCCACAGCTGGCGCTGCTGTACCATGCTGCCCTAGCCACCAGAGGTGGGGCCTTTGCTACACCCTGCTACCCACTTCCATAGCTCCAAATGGGCATGGGCAGCTGCACCACCTGTACCCCATCTCACTGTCAAGGCTGCTGTACCCTGATGCTTCCTGTGTTCTGCACCACAGTCAAAACTTCTGTCTTGTGCTGTCCTCTGTCCCTTGTCACCACAGACAGGGTTGCTGCACCTTGCTCCTTTCTTCACAGTTGGGCTTGCTATGGTCTGCTGTGCCCTAGAGCCCTGTGCCTCTGCAGTTTGGGCTGCTGCACATGCTGCCACTTGCCACAAGATGCAGGACATATGCTGCACCCTGTTGCATGCTCTATAGTTGAGGCAGCTGCACCCTGCTGTGCAGATAGGAACATGGAGCAACAGGGGGCAGCTTCTCTAACTGTGAGGGTGAGGGGAGAGGGCAGCTGGGTGCAGCAACCCCAGTGGTTCGGGCAGGTGGCATCAGGGTGCAGCAGCCCTGATTCTTTAGGCAGGGGATGGAGGCAGCAAGGTGCACAGTTCCTGACTGTGTGGGAAAAGACAGTGGGCAGCAGGGTGCAGCAGCCTTGAATGTGGAGAAGAAGGCAGGGGCTTTTGGGGCAGGGGACAGGTGGCAGTAGACTTCAGCAGCATCAACTGTGGGGCAGAGACATGGTGCGTCGGGATGCCATATGGTGTTTCTAGTTTTAAAGTACACATACATGATGTACTTTCACACAGAAACCACCAAAGAAGTGACATTTGTGAGTTCAGGTGGAACATGTGCTTGAAATACTGCAGCAGAGTGTGACAGGCACCTGTTTGTCAATCTGACATAAAAAAAAAAAATATTATTACATGAATGTATTTATGAAGGCTACATCAAAGACAAACTGTTTCTGCGAATGAACAAAATTTAGATTTATTTTATATTCATTAAACAGCCCTGTGCTATATAATTAGAAAGAAATCAACGTTTTGATTAGAAAGAATTGAGAGCTATGATACAGACAAGCCAATTTCTCACAGAGAAAGATTTCCACTATTTCAATTCAGCATTAAAACTGAAATTATCGGCTTTTGATACATTTTAAGCTAATCTATCTACTGTAAATGCAAACCAGAGTTTATAAAAAAAAAACATGGAGAGCTTAACAAACCGTTAACTTTACAAACTGCTGCTCTGACTGGGGAGTCTCAAGCAGCAAACTACTCCAAAATGATGTCATCACTCACTAAGCTTGACTGAGAGGACAGAAATAACTCCACTGTTTTCAGTAGAGCAAGTAAACAAATGCTCATTTAAAGAAAACCATAAAACCAAACAGCATGAAATTTTCAGGAAACACTAATCATGACACAGGGGATTTGAATTTTAGCTTTTCAAGCTTTTATTAAAAATATGTCAAAACTGTTGAACATGATCTTGAAGTATGAATGCCAGAACTGCACACAGTACTCCAAGCGAGGCCACACCAATGCCCTGTACAGTGGCAGGATCACCTCCTCCCCTCCTTTGCTGCTGCTTTCCTGCACTGTGCAGAGTTATTCATATGGCTTGTGACTAGCGCACCCCAGATCTTTTCCTCAACAGATACCAAGAACTGCACACCTCCCAGCTTATAGCTAAATCCAGAATTTCTGTTTCCAAAGTTCATGGCCCTGCACTTCATGGCATTAAATCTAAACTACCAGGTTTTGACCACCTCTCCAAGATTTCTAGGTTCCTCTGCAGCACCTTCCCCATCAACACCATCCACCAATACACCTAATCTAGTATCATCAGCAGACATACTCATCTGACTCTGAACCGCAACTGACATATCATCTACATCAATAGTTCTTAGATTTTGTCACAGTGAGCCTCCCTAAATCCATGGAAAAGATTTTGAGCCTCCCTCAAAAATTGAAATAATCTTGGGCCTCCCCAAAGAAAAATAACATACTGTACTTTGCACAGTATACCATGAATAAATTGAAACCCCTTTGAGTACTTGGCTCATATTCAGTTCTTTCATTTAGTTCTTTGTCTCATACTGATGTGGAACCTTTGAAAAAGAGCTCCTGTGCTCAAAAATGTTATCTGAATAACAAATAAATAAAATACGTATTATTATTCAACTTATTGTATGCCCCCCCAACACACACACACACACACACACACAGGCCAGCCTACTTGCTCCACAATTTTCATTCTTGAACCATTGTTACCCCTTGTTGCAGTACCTTCATGGGTCAGACTACTTTCTCTGTTTCCTCTCTACATGAAATAACCTTCCTACATACTTTGCCCACCCCCTTCCCTACTCCTAAGCAATTTCTCTGGGATTACTTTGTTCCTTCCTGCTATTGCTCTTAGCACTTCCATGCTCAACCCTTGTATTTGGGCTGCTCTGCCATCAGTCTAAAAATTGATCAATTACCACCACTCATTATTAGTTTATTTTTCGTATGTGTTTGCACTATTGTTCATTGTGTATTTCTTGATTGTTTTGCAGTTACTTTTTGAAATGTATTCACTACCTACCCTTCCCCGGCTACACCTGAAATGAGCCTTGGCTCATTCACCTTCCATTGTCACTTATTAGTAAATAAATACATCAAAATTCACCTGCAATTATCCTCTTTCAGTTTGCTTCATCTCTTCACACAAAATACATAAAACTCAAAATTTAAATACAGTACTTTTTCAGACTTGCCTGAGCCTCCCCTTGAACAGGTTGGGGCCTTCCCAGGAAGGCTTGTCTCACCATTTGAGAACCCATGATCTACATAAATGTTGAATAACATTGATCCCAACACTGAGCCTCATGGAACCCCACTGATGACCTCCCATGGTGTTAATAATTCCCCCTTATCACCTTCACCAGCCTCTTTTCCAACCAGTAACCAATCCAGCTGACCACCCGATCACTAACATCCAGGACCCTCAGTTTGTCTTTCAGTCCCCTGTGTGGCATTGAGTCAAAGGCCTTGCTGAAATCCAAGTGCAAACCCTCATCCATAACCTTGGTCACCCAGTCATAAAAATCCACAAGGTTGGTCTGACAAGACCTTCTCTGTGTGAACCCATGTTGCCTTTCATCTAAGAGACAATTCTCTTCCAGAAATGCCATTATTTTTTCCCTCAGGATAGTCTCCAGTAGTTTACTCACAATTGACATGACACTAACCAACCTGTAGTTCTCTGGATCATCCCAAGAGCTTCCTTTCTGGATGAGCACCACATGTGCCAACCTCCAATCCTGGGGCTCAAAACCTGATTGAATAGACATGTTGAAAATGTCTGTCAGAGGCTCCTCCAGCACCTTTATACAAGTTCTTTCAGGCCCTCGGGTGTATTCCATCTGCATTCTCAGTGCCCTTAGACCACCCCCAGTACCCTCTGCCCACTGATCTCCTCATCCACCATCCTTGCTCCCTTAACATTGCAGTTATTTCTCTGTTCATGATGACTAGGTAATCCCCTCTCCCTTGTGAAAACTGAACAAAAATATTCATTAAATATCTCTACCTGTTCATCCCTTTGGGGGTTTAAACATGACTGGGACAGGCACAAGGGACACCTGAGAGGGGAGGGACTGATAAAAAGGCATTGATCACGTAGGGACAGTGGCCACAAACATTGTATAGGGCCTACAGGGAGATTAGATGCGCCTAGTGGTCCTTATCTGCCAACAATTGTTATGTTTTTATGTTCCTATCCCCCTTATCTACCCATCCCTCATCTGTCTTAATTCTAGAGATCTGCATGGTGGACTTTCTTCTCTCTTTGATGTACTTGAAGAACCCCTTTTCATCCTGCCTAATGCCTTGAGCAAGCATTATCCTTCTCAACCTCAGCAGCTCTTATTACCCTTTCACCTCCCTGGAAATCCTAATATAATCCTCCTTAGCTGCTTCCTTACCAGTCTTCTTATAGTTTTTAAAAGCCTCCCTTTTCCCCCCTCACTCTTACCTGTACTTTTCTGGTCCACCAGCTTGGTTTCTGATGCCTTACCTTCTCACTTCTCCACACAGTACAAAAGTTAGTGGCCTCCACCAGTCTCAGGCTTATGATGTCCCATTTTTGGGTGGTATCCATATCAGGTTTTATACTAGCCACATGCTTCCCTAGTACTTCTGCCATCCTATTGTAATCATCCCTCCTAAAATTAATAGCCTTTGAGGCTGTATTTGTCTCCTGACTGTCTTCTCAAGTGCAAACCATACAGTACTATGATCACTCCCCGCTATGGGAGCATCCACCATCACTTCCCTTACATGATTGCCATATGACAATACAAGGTCCAATATACAGCCCTCTCTTGTAGGATCTGTTCCCAGGTGAGACAGGAAGATATCCTGAAACACATCCAGAATAACCTGTTCCCTGCTGCTATTAGATAACATGATGGCCCAGTATGTCTCTGGTAAGTTGAAGTCTCCAACCACTACTGGGCTGCCCTTTCTGCTATTCCACTGTATAACGCTAACTAATTCCTTGTCCTTCTCCTCTATCTGAGATGGTGATCTATTTACCACCCCTAGCTTACCCTCTTGGCTTTTGACTTGCAGTCATAAAGTAATCCACAAGAATTCACCCTCCTCCTTCCTATGACAATCCATTCCTTGCCTTACGTAGACAGCCACCCCTCTTCCACTACCAGTTCCCCTATCCCTCCTAAACAACCTAAAGCCTGGTATTATTAAGACCCATTCTCTATCCTGATTTGCCCACATTTCAGTGGCGGCAGCAATATCTACACCCCCTTCCACCAGAAGTGCTTGGACCTCTGGCATCTTATTACCTAGGCTCCTCTCATTCATGGAGACAACCACCCATCCTTTCCCATGCCTCTCATCCCCTCTAATTCTTTCATCATACCCCAGCAGTATCATCCCTATGCTCTACATTACCCCCCAGTGGGGTGAGCGATGGCCCACCACTGGCCTTAGCCTCCAAATGATTGATATGTATCCCCCCTCATCCCCTCACTAGTTTAAAACAAAATAAGATGCCAGAAACTCTTAAATTTATTTTTAAGAACTGCTGTACCCTCTTCACTGAGATACAACCTGCCTGGGGCATGCAAACTACTATTTATCCATGCCTCCCTCCAATTCCTTATAAACCCAAATCCCATAGATTTACACAATCCCCTCAACCATTCATTAAAATCACTGATTTTCTGCTTAACATATAAATGAGCTTTAGGTACAGGCAGTACCTCTGATAAGGCAATGGACCTTGCTTCATTACCATCACCCTTGTCAAGTCCTTAAACCTTACTATGACTTCCATGAGACTGTTATTTACTAAGTCATTTGTGCCTAGATGTACTATGACATGAGTTTTCTACACATTTCCAATCCCCTGCAGGGTTGATATGCCTCATTCTATGCTCCATCATCCCCGGAAAGCAATGCACCCATACTGAGCTCTTCCTGTTCCTATTCCCCCCATCTGATACATTCAATAATAGAATCAGCAAACATTATGACCTCATAATCCCCCTTTTGTTGTCTGAATACTGCCCTATCAAAGTCCTGGTTCATTTCTCCTTGTTCCACTGATTTTACCTTTCTGATAGTTCCTTTGTCACCCTTTTCACCCACTGCATGTAATGCCTCCCTTGTAGTACATTATTACCCCTCTACCATAGTTACTGCATTCCTCTCTTCATCTACCAAAATCCCCCCAACAGCTACCTATTACAGAAGTTTATTTACTTCCAAGTCCCCATCCTTGTCATTATTCATGTCTCCTTGCCCCACTGATTTTACTTCTCTGATAGTTACCTCTTCACCCACGGCATGTATTGTCTCCCCCTCAGAATATTATTACCCCCCCATAGCTACTGCATCTCCCACCTCATCCTCTGAAATCCCATCAATAGCTACCAATTACAGAAGATTATCTACCTCCAAGCCTCAGTCTCCTTCCACCTTCCTATACTTGTTACTCTCAACTGACTTATTCCCCCTGAAACCTACTTGCATCACCCTGTCATTCATTCTGACATTTTGAATTCCAGTAAAAATATCCTCTAGTGCTGAACACTTATCCCCTTCCTTTCTATCCCATTCCTGTCTTGATATTTCCGAGTTACCAACAACTCCCCTTTTACCACCCTTCCCCACTATCACCTTCCTTGCTTTATTATTCTTCCACATCACATTCCCTACTCTTTCCCTTTCTCTATTTCTACCCACCATTGTTCCACATCCTGTTTGACTATGCCTTGCAGATTACTTAATAGAGCATACATATTCAGCACCCTGGCCAAATTCCCACTGCTATTCCTATTTCTTGTTTCCACATGTTTAGATCTCTCTTTTCCCTTGTTACCACTCCTTCGTGCTACCTGACAATCCCTGCTCCTCCAATTACCAATACCACATCCAAACCATAATCCCCCTGCCATTGCCCTTCATTCCCCCAAATCCTTGCATAACATTACTCACACCCCATCTCCTTCCTACCACTTTCCAACCCCCATTCCCTAACTCACTCTTCCATTGACATTCATTTTAGCCATCATACCTGCTTCCTCATTCTCTACCCCCATGTCTTGACCACTTTCCATGCTTACCCAGTCCTTCCAGCATTCTGGAATAATTGTCTCCCTTGGAGTGACTACAACAGTTCCCTCCTCATTATCCCATTTCCTCCTAACCCATTGGTAATCCCGTATTCATTACACACTTTCGTATTTCTTCCCCTGTTTTGCAGTTCCAGCTCCCTTCTCAATCTAGTGATTGCTGCCTCAAGTTGAGTCAATCTTTTATAAATTGAACAAAATCCCAATTTCTGCAACACAGACATAAACACTGCAGTACCACATCCATTAAAACCAGCTACCCTACCCAACCCCCCTCTTACACCTTTTTCTCACTGATCCTTACTAATATCAGTCCATTCTCCCCATCCCCATTCTTTTGTACTTCCTTTCCCCAATCCCCCCTTCACCAGAAATATTCCCACTCAAACTGCATAGTAAGCACCTGTTAGTGTTCTTTAATAGTCACTTACAATAGTCTATGCTCCTAACTGCAACCATAACTGGAGTCAATGAGTCAGAAACTTTCCCACCACAGGCTGAAGTAGAGAGTGAGGAGAACGCAAAGGGAGAGGAATCCCCATGGGTGCAAATTAATTGGTAGAGATAAAGAGGGAATGGAAAAGGAACATTAAAAAGAGAGGGTGAAGTTGGGAGCTCAAAAAGGAAAAAGGGGACAACAAGCAGAGTGGAAACAAAATCTGAAAGGCCATGTTTGTGAATGCTTGAAGTCTAAGAAATAAGATTCTGGAACTAGAGGCCATTGTGGCAGAGGCCAGCCTGGCTATTGTGGCCATTACTGAGTTATTGTGCACTGAAAAACATGACTGGTACATGGCCATACCAGGCTACACTTTGTTCAGGAAGGACTGGGTGAGATAGAAAGGAGGGAGTGTGGTGCTTTATGTAAGGGAAAGCATAAAAACAATAGATATACAGGGAATATGGTGGGAGACAGAGGGCCCTGGAGCTGAGGAATGAAGCCACTATTCACACTGGAGTGACCTACAGACCTCCAGTGCATGGAGAGGAATTAGATAAGGTACTGATGGAAGCCACTGGCAAGATGGCAGAAAAAGGGGAGGTGCTGCTGGTGGAGGCATTCAACTTGCCAGATGTAGATTAAAGCCTCCCAGCAGCTGCTTCAGCTACAAGGAGGGACATCCTGGACTTTCTGCAAGGAGCATTCCTTGGGCAGCTACTGTACACAGTGAACCCACTCTTGGTGGGGCAACATTAGACCTGGTACTCACTAACAGGGAGCAGTGTTGCAGATCTTAAGGTGGGAGGCTATCTGGGGACCAGTGATCACCATACAGTATGGTATATAGGCATCGAGCCACACAGTGGTGAGGGCCCTGGATTTCAGGAGGGGAGATTTTATACAGATTGGTAAATGCCTCTGGGGATGACCTGGTGGGGAGTGGATGGCCAGGGTGGGGTAGAGGAACAGTGGGCAAAGATAAAAGGAGCATAGTAAATAAAAAAAAACTCAGTGTCAAACAAATAAGCAAAAGCAAGTGGAAAAACAGACTGCTATGGTTCTCAAAAGAGGTGACTGAAAAGATAAAGGCAAAAGGAGTAGCATTCACAAGGCATAAGGAGGTGCAGAGGGAGAAGGATAGGGAGGTGTAGCAGGGGAAAACAGAGAAGAAGGAAAGCAGTAAGGGTGTATAGACTTGAACTGACAAACAATGGCTTAAAAAGATAGCGTGAGGGGACACAACATTTTTTAGGCATGTAAGTGAAAGAAAGACCAGCAGGGTGGGATTGTAATGATAAAAGAAGGGGAACTGTGAGAGGGAACTAGGAAAAGCAGACATCCTTAACAAATACTTTTGTTCAGTGCTCACAGAGGAAGAAGAAGTAGTGGGTCCACAAAAATGTAACAGAAGCTTTTGTGAGGGGGTGGAAACTAGTCATTTTTTTGGAAGCAAGAGTCCTGAACAGACTTGCTAATCTGAAGGTGAACAAAGCAATGGTGCCGGATGAGGTGCATCCAAGGGTACTGAGGGAGCTCAGGGAAATACTGGCTGCACCTTTGGCAGTTCTATTTAACAGGTCACTGGAAACAGAAGTGGTTCTGGAAGACTGGAGGATGGTGGAGGTAGTCCCACTGCACAAAGTAATAGCACAGAGGAGGCTGGCAATTATAGGTGCTTCAGCCTAACATCTGTGTTGGGAAAGGTAATGAAATCACTGCTGAAGGAAAGGATTGTGGAACATCTTTAAACCAGTGAGTCAAAAGATCTAAGGTAGCATGGTTTCACAGAGGGGAGGTCATGTCAAATGAATCTGATAAATTTATTTGCCTAGGTGACAAACAATTCAGATCAGAGTGGAGCATTGTATGTGGACTACCTAGATTTCAGTAAGACTTTCAACATTGTTCCACATATGAGACTACTAACCAAGTCTGGGTAGCTGAAGAGCAGGTCCAAAGGTGGTGAAATGGATAAGAAATTGGTTAAGAGATAGGAGACTGAGGGTGGTGGTAAATGGAGTTCACTCCAAGGAAGGGAAGATGACCAGTAAGGTGCCTCGGGGATTAGTGCTGGGACTAGTCCTGTTTAATCTCTCTATAAGTGACACTGCAAAGGAGCTGGAAGGGAAGGTCTGCCTCTTTGTGGATGACTCCAAAATCTGCAATAGGGTGGGCACTCCAGGGAGTATGGAAAGGATGAGAGGAAGTCTGAAAAAAATTTAGAGGACTGGTCCAGAGGCAGCTGAGTTTGAATGCAAAAAGTGCAAAATAATGCACTTGTGGCATAGAAACCCTGAGTAAGATTACAAAATGGGTGAAGTGGCATGTAACTCAGTGTACATTCCCAGTTTATAGGCAATAACACCTTTGAAAACTTTATTTCAGTTTGTGCCATGTTCTCTGGTTCCTGAGTGTGGTTTAACTGTGGACATCTGTGTTATTCAGGGCTGGCTGCCCTTCTGACCGCACCTGTTGACTTTGATGGACTCACAAATACTTGACTTTGGAGCATGTGTATTAATGACCACCAAGCAGGACAGAGACATGTGGTTAATCATATTGGATGTCCTAAAGGTGGGCAGGCAGTGCTACAAGGCAGTAAGGAGGGCTAGTGGTATGCCTTGGTGCATACCAAAGGATATCTTGAGCAGAAAGAAGGAAGTGGTCTTGTATCTGTGTAGATCACTAATAAAATTGAGACAGAGAGAAGGAGAGAGAAAGCAGCCAAAGGTTCCTTAAATCAAGGAGGTTATTTACTAGACTACACACTGAACTGAATTATTACTTTTTGTACCTGTGTAAGTAACTAGTATTGATTCTCTATTTTTGGGGTTGACTTTTCTTAGTTTAACTTTAATTTGCCAGGGAGGAACGGTAGCTGGGAGAGATTTGCAGTCATTTGTGACTAGACCTGTTACTTAACCTCTGTGAAATAGGTGTCTGAAAGGAAGGCAGGCACTCTATCGGGTGGAGCGTCAGAGCTGTAGTTGATTGTTTCTGGAGATAACAGGTTTAATCCCACCCAGCCTGCCCCTCACTCCACCCACCCCAAGCGCATAATTTCCTTTATTTATTTTATGTTTTTTGATAACCAGGTAAGTGCAATGATCCAGTGGACCATTATCAGTCATGACCTGGGCCACAAAGGTGACAGTACAGGGAAATACATGACTGGATACAACTTCACATTGGAAAGTACAGTGGTTACAACCCCTTTATATCAGGGGTTCTGACATCACTTCCCAAAAACCGATAACAACATACACCTTTTCATATAATTAAAGGCACAGCACACTGAATGGGGTAGAGACACTCAGAAGCTTGCACACAATAAAACAAGAACAAAAAAAAAAGCATCTGTAACAGGAAGGGACACAGGTATGTGGGGAGTGGTGCAATGTGTGGAGCAGCAGTCTTCTGGGAGACATTCTGGAGACTGTGTTGCTGCCCTCTTTGCAGGCACCTCTCTGGTCTGAGGGAGGAGGTTGTTTGTCTCCATGCTGACCTGGCAAGGAATTGGGAAACCTGCGTCCCCATCCAGGGACCACCCAGGCCACTGCCACTACCTCAGAGGTTGCCAAGAAAGAGGAGTGGTTGGACAGTGGTGGGCTCAGGGAGGGTGAGGGTGGTGGAACAGTGGCACATCCCTCCAGTTGTGCCTCTCCACAATTCATTCACCATTCTGGCAGAGCGGGGTTCTTCTATGTAGGTACCCACAGTGAAGACCAAGGAGGGTGCTGGGATCCTCCACAATGGAGACCCACAGGAGGGTGGCAAAGGACCCCATAAGGGAAGGAAACAACGCCAGGTGGTGACTAAATTGTTATGGAGGCAGAACTGGGGGAGGGAGAGGAAAGGGTGGTAAGGTGCCTGCCCGGCCCCATGGCTTGGAGGCACAAGAAACAAATCCTCAGGATGGTTGGAGCAGCTGCAAGGGGGAGTGAGATGGATGTCATTGTCCACCTAGGAACAAATGACCTGGCTGAGAATGGAATCAGAGCAATGCAACAGGAGTTTGTGGAGTTGGGGCGGGGCCTTAGACAAGTAGCACACACGGTAACTTTCTCAGAAGTGCTACCTGTCTATGGCATGTATGAGGCTAGGGTGCTCCACCATGGGATTCAATGACTGGTTGAAAAACTAGTGCAGAGCTTGGGGATTTGGCTTCATCAGGGACTAGGGCTCCACCTGAAGGGATGCAGGCCTATACTGGCTCGATGGTCTGCATCTATCCAGGAGTGGAACCAGGTTCCTGGGTAGATTTAAATGCTTCATGGCAAGCATTTAAACTAGCCAAGGTGGGATGCACTGAAAAGGAGAAGAAAAATCCTAGCCCCCCCCAAAAAAAATCAGGAAAGTTAGTGAGGTCAACACCAAGATAGAGCAGTTGATATGGAGAAGAGTAGGGGTAAATGGAGAAAAAGACAAAGGCAGTAAGGACAGGGATGGGGCAAAAAGAAAGAAAGCCATAACAAAATGGAGGGTAATGAGTACCAATGCCCGTAGTCTAGGTAAAAAGCCCCACGAAATGGTGGCCTTAATGGAAGAGGGATGCCTGGATATCATGGCAGTCACAGAAATATGGTACACAAAGAACCATGACTGGGATGTCAACATACCAGAATACACAATCTACAGGAGGGACAGGGAAGGAAGAAGAGGAGGAGTAGCTTTCTCTATGTAAGGGAAAGGAATCAAAACAACAGAACTAAAGGGTAAACAGGGAGAAGAGGCAGCACTGTGGGTCACCCTCGAGACTGGAAATGGCACCACAGTCCACACAGGGATTATATACAGACCCCTGTCTCAGGGGGAAGAAATGGAGTAGAAAATGATAGAAGGCATCCTTAGAATGGCAGAAAAAGGGGAGCTATTGCTGATGGGGGACCTGAATATGCCAGATGTTAACTGGTGCACCTTTGCTGCAGCCACATTCAAGAGCAGGGCCATTCTCAATGCACTACAGGGGGCATGCCTCAGACAGCTAGTTTTGGAAACCACTCAGGAGGGAACAATCTTAGACCTCAAACTCTCAAATGGGGATGGAGAGAGGATCTCTGATCTTGAAGTAGGTAGCCATCTGGGAACAGGTGACCACCAAACAGTGTGGTTCATGATAAACAGCTGTAGCGTCAAGTCATACAAAAGTGAAGGTACAGGACTTCAGGAGGGCTGATTTTGTCAAAATGGGAGAATGCCTCAGAAAAGCACTAGCAAACAGGCAAGAAGGTGGGGTGGAGCAACAATGGGGAAACATCAAAATCGCCATTACAGAGGTAACAAGCTTTTGTGTGAAGCAAATAAATCAAAATGAAAGAAAAAAACACTATGGTTCTCAAAAGAAGTGGCGGTGAAAGTTAGGGAGAAAAGATAGCATTCAGGAAGTATAAGGAAACACAGAAGGAGCAGGACAGAGAACTGTAACAGTTAAAAAAGAGGGAAGTGGGGAAGGCAGTCAGAATAGAAAAGGCCCAAAACTGAGGAAAAAATAGCCAACTCAGTTAAGAAGGGGGATAAAACATTTTATAGGTACACTGGGGAGCAAAGAAAGACTAAGGCAGGGATACTGAGGCTGAACAAAGAAGAAGGTTGTTGGATACAAAGTGACAGTGAAAAAGCAGGGATATTGAATAAATACTTCTCCTCAGTATTCACAATGGAAAAGCAGGGGAGATACCTAATCCAATCAATAGAAGCACTTTGGATAGGGGGGGTTGATATTAGGCCTTTTCACAGAAGAAAGAGTTCTGAAAGAACTCTTAAAACTGAAGGTGGATAAAGTAATGGGGCCTGATGGGATTCACCCCAGAATGCTAATAGAACTAAGGGAAGAACTAGTAACACCACTGACTACCCTTTTAATAAATCACGGGAGGATTGTGTGGTACCTGAGGACTGGAGGAGGGCAGATGTGATTCTCCTTCACAAAAGTGGGAACAAGACAGAGGCAGGAAATTACAGACCTGTCAGTTTGACCTTAGTGGTAGGGAAAATTATGGAATCACTTCTGAAGGAAAGAATTGTTGAATACCTAGAGGCCAGTGGGGCAAAGGACCCAAGGCAGCATGGATTCATGGCAGGAAGGTCATGTCATACAAATCTAATTGATTTCTTTGACTGGGTGACAAAGTAGTAGACCAAGGAGGGGCTGTGGACATGGCCTACTTAGACTTTAGCAAGGCATTTGACACAGTCTGGCACAAAAGATAAATAAATAAATTAGCCAGCCTGGGAGTGGGTCCCAGGGTAGTAGCTTGGGGAAGACACTGTCTGGACAACAGGACACAGAGGGTAATAGTAAATGGAGTCCACAGTGAAGAAGGGGGGTTACTAGTGGGGTACCGCAGGGTTCAGTACTGGGGCCAGTCCTTTTTAATGTCTTTATAAGTGACATTGCAGAGGGACTGGAAGGAAAAGTATGTCTCTTTGCAGATGACACAAAGGTCTGCAACAGGACTGGTGTGCAAGGTGGGGTGGAAAGGATGAAAAGGGACTTGGCAAGGTTGGAGGAATGGTCAAATGTCTGGTAGCTTAGATTCAGTGCAAAGTAATGCACCTGGGAAACAAAAACCCAGGGGAAGAGTACACAATGGGGGTGAGATATTGGCAACAACAAAAATGGAAAGGGACCTGGGGGTAGTTATAGCAGATGACCTAAAAGTGGGCAGCAATGTGAGAAGGCACTGCCTCTGTACATAGACACCCTCACTCCCCCCATACCCAACCTGCTGCAAAGTCTGGCACTGCCCTCCACACCCTGCCATGGCCAGTCATTGACTGCACTGAAGCCGGGCTGGGGACCTGCACTCTGGAATTACCCAACTGCCTGTACCATGCATTGAGGCACCACACCAGCTGTGGATCCACCAGTGTATGCAGCCGTGTGCACGTCCCTGGAAACTGAAAAGGGAATTTACATACTTCCAATGCATGCTACGCTGATGCTGTATCTTCCTGCTGTCATACACCGCTGCAAGTCTACACTCTTCCTTGTTCCCTTGTGTAACATGCCACCCTCCAGACTGCTGAGGTATCCCAGGTGCCATGGGGTGCAGTATCCTGTAATGCCATTTGCAGTGTATACTTCAGGCTATGGATAGTTTATCTGCAGTTTCTCAATTGTACAAATGAATGGGAGGTTGGCTGTAACATGCCTGTTTTGGGACCTGTGTGAGTGACTACAGCATCGGCAGTCACCCACATTGAAGGATGAAATGGCACCGGGATGATGGATCTGCATGTGAGTGCTTGAGGTGTATAGCCACTGGGTGTTATCACCCACACACAGCTCATGCCTATATATAACACATTCCAGCATTCTACTGTGAGTACTCCACCACCCACTGATAGAGTGGTACAGTACCATTACAGAGCCAGACATAGCAATGGGGTGGGCTCGGGTGCAGGGAGGGGGTGTCTGTGCACCACTGAGGGGGAATGGGGGCCACTATACTATGGATATGGACTGTAGGTGTATTTGGGTGCAATTAGGGATGGCATTGGGGTCCCTACACTATGGAACCAATAGAGCCTGGATTCTAGTATGATCAGGGTGGATGGAATGGGTGGGGGGTGTCACTATACCACCAGAGACTTCAGGGCCTGTCCCACATGGCAGCGATCGGGGTCAGGGCTTGGGGGCAAGAGCTGCTTCGGCACATTCATACCCATTCCAACATGCAAATGGGCTGGAAATGAGCATGCATAAGGCTCCTTTGCACCCTGCATGCTCAGTTAATTCATTTGTATACTGGGCTGAATAGTGCCCATGGGGGCTGCGGTACATATTGGTATGTACCACACATTCCCCCAGAAGGCATTCAGTCAAGGTCTCCCTCGATGCACCTGATTTGGCAGCTGCCTGCACTGTGATTCCCATCCAGGGCCACATTTTCTACAGGAACAATGAAGCCCCCCAGGATGAAGCACATTGTCAAAGGTTTACTGCATGATAAAAGGGAATAACTCCCTTTGAAACTGCATTGTTTGCTGCAGTAACTCTACTGCTGAATTCTGCAGTGCTGTGCTTCATCCTGGTGGGCTTCACTGTATGCACACCCTGTACCGATGATGAATTCTCTTTGAATAGCGTATCAGTGCCGACCGGCACACCCTTTTTGTGTAATGCATCTTTCTGCTCTGCATTGATCTAGCACTTACTATATCCCCCCAGATGTAAAATATTGTTTTTAGCGCATTCTGATTTTACACAATGCAGCATAATATAGTGTAGATGTAGAGCCCCACTGAAAATAAGATGCCATTTGTTCTGTGAACTATCCAGGCTAAATATATAGCAATCAGCAGGCTTATTCTAGAGAAATACATTGTAAAAATGTGTAAAAGGAAGACCACATTGAAACTGCCTCTCTATAGATCTGCATTGTGAAAATTCATTAGAAATAATGGGTAAAAACATCCCAAGAGCTCTCCACAATATCGGCTTTGACCAGAACTTGTTTTACAGTTGGGAGGGCTATAACTCAGAATGGTCCCTCAGGGTCACAGAGTGAGTAAGTGGCTCAGGTTTGGATGTGGAACTTCTCTTCCATTGGCCAGTGATTTAACCAATGAATAACACTGCATTTCAGCCTTACTGTTACTGTACTTACAAAGCATCTGTAGCCATTGAATTCCAAGCTAACCCATGCTGGACATAGAAGGAAATGGATGAGTTGACATCTCATGGGGGTGTGCAGGTACTCTTATGGAATACTCTGTGAGCATTCTTTTTTTATCAATAACTTTTTATTTAATTTAAAAACAGAAATTTGAAAAGAACATACTATGTAGAATTATATTTGGTTTTGACAGTAAATTGTTCATGATCCTGTATCTTCAATTTGTATTCTCAAATCATAGTTTAAGAGTTTAAACACAGGTGCTCACAATATTCAGTCTTTATAAAGCAAAACACAACTTTGTTTTATATTCAGAGTGTTTCCATTTGCTTATTCTAACAGATTATCTTACAACATCTAGATAAGTGAACTCTTGAGATTTGTATTTTAGATGTTTTTATTTATCTATTTAAAAGTTTTACTAGGAAAGGCATACTGAGCAGACTACCGCTCGATTCCAGATGCGTCCTTGGGGTTGCTGGGGACGGGATGATACATACATATGAAATACAAAGATACAGAAATACAGAATATAGAAATTTCACAGATTATGTACAAAAGATATATATACAGTAATATAAACAGTTTGTACACAGCAAGCACAGGTAGTGATTAGTAGAACTGTGCAGTGACGATTAACTGGAATAGAATTAAACATTTTGAGTAAACCATAGTTGTAGTAAGCTGGAGAGCTGGAGGGCTAGCCCATTCTAGATACTGTATCATATTGCACTCCTCATTTTCCTATCTGTAATGTAATTTATACTAAAGTTACAGAGGGGAATAGGAATGGGGGAAAGAAGTAGATAGGGTAGGCCTTGTTTCAATGTTTTCAGCTTGGGGATGCTAGGTAACAACACTAACATCTATAATGAGAAACTGGACTGGCATGGGTCTCTGGAGCAAAGTTAGCAGTATTACATTTATTTTGTCAATTTATGGTTGTCGTGTGGGCCTAGTCAAAGCGAGGTATATAGTGTCCAATTTTTTTATCAAATTTCTTCAAGAGATCATTTATTGTCAAGGCTAACTGTTCTGTCTTGAACATGTCTACAATAATATTTCTCCATTCTTGTTCTGAGGGTGCTTTATCTTCCAACCAATATTTTAAAATTGTCTGTTTTACAGTCACCCCATTAACATGAGAGTGTGTTTTTGCTCATATGGCCAGGGAAGAGAGGGATCAAAATGCCCCACAATGCATGTGTTTATTGCTGTATGGTTGTAAATCAGTGGATAGTTACTAAATATGTTCTTCATTCCGTTCCATAGTGCTTGAATTAGTGGACAGCTCCAGAACATGTGTAATAGGTATGGCAAGGCAATTTTATTTATAAGGTGCCCACTCATAGAGGCTCTGGGCGCCATACAGAAGCAAGAACAATCAGCAATTAATTAAGACATAATAAAAACTCATTAAAACCATTACAAGATTAAAATACAAAGCTAAAATAAATAAGAATAAGGTTTTAAAAAAATCAGTCTTTGGGGAACTGGCCAAAACTAAAATAAAATTGTTAGCAGTCAAAAGCCAGGTTGAAGAGGTGGGTCTTTAGCCTCCTCTTAAATACCTTAGTCAAGGGAGCCTCCAAGACTGCAGGTGGAAACGAGTTCCACAGGGTCAGCCCAGAAACAATAAATGCCCACTTACCCGAGGACTTGAGACAAACTCTGGGAATGTCCAGGAGGCCCTTCGAAGAGGAGCGGAGGGAGCGTGCCGAGGATACCGGTGTCAGGAGTTCAGACAGATAACTAGGACCTAGCCCATATAGAAGACCCACCTTGGAAGGGACCCTCCACCTGACTGGCTGCCAGTGCAGAGCATGCAGAACCGGAGTCCAATGATTGGATCTCAAAAGACCCATCAGCAACTGGGCTGCTGCATTCTACATTAGCTGCAGCCTGCGGAGGGTCCCTCCCATGACCCCAAAGTATAAAGCATTGTAGTAATCAAGCCTAGAAGTCACAAAGGCATGCACTAGCATCAGCAGGTACTCGAGTAGAATGAGGGGCTTAATCTGGGCAATGTTCTGGAAGTGGTAAAAACCATTGCTGACTACAGCTAACACCTGATCTTCAAAGGTCAGTCTGCAATCTAGGATCGCACCAAGATTTCACACCCTTGGAGAGACCATCAATGGAGCAGACCCCAGAACAAGTCCAGAGTCAGCCCCTGGTAAAAACCCATCATGCCTGTGACCCGGCTCAATGACCAGTACCTCAGTCTTAGCCAGGTTAAATCTTGGCCAGCTGGAAGCCATCCAGTCATTGATTTTAGCCAGACAGCTATTAAGCACGTCAACTGCTCCCGATGTTCCAGGTGCAAAATAAAAATACAGTTGGGTAACATCTGCATAGCAGTGAAACTCCACACTGTATTGTCGAATGATCTCACCTAGGGGCAGCATGTACACTATGAACAACATTGGCGACAAGATCGAGCCCTGAGGTACTCTGCAAGACAGAGGCATTGGGGAGGAGGAGGAGGAGGAGAAATTCCCTATCACCACCCACTGTACTCTGTCCGAGAGATAGGACTCAAACAGTTTGATGACAGTACCAGTGAGTCCACAAAACCCACAGAGCAAATCAAGAAGCACAATGTGATTCATAGTGTCAAAAGCTGAAGCAAGATCGAGGAGCACAAGAATTGACCTGTCTCCTCTATTTTTAGCCCTGAGCAGATTATTATGCAGTCTCACTAGAGCAGTTTCAGTGCTATGTCTAGTCCAAAAACCTGACTGGAAGGACTCATAGACATCTGAGGACATCAGGTGATCCTCTAGTTGATGTGCCACCAATTTCTCAACAACCTTGCTTAAGAATGGCAGGTTGGAGATAGGACAGTAATTTACCAGGACATCTGGGTCGAGAGAAGATTTCTTTAGGAGGGGCTTCACCAGTGCTTCTTTCAAAGCAACTGGAAAGACCCCCTCCACCATTGAACACAAGGCAATCCTGGCGAACACTGGGCCAATGACATCGACACCTCCCATTAAGAAATGCGTCAGTTCCAGGTCCAGTTAACAAAAGGTGTGCTTCAGTTCCAAGATCACCTTAGTAATGATGTTCCATTTGCCGATTTACAGTTATGAAAAGTCGGGGTAATAGCCAGGCCCATTTCATATCTCTGATAAGGTGTATAGTAGAGATTATGAAGTGTTTTAAAATGTATCAACTTGAGATTAACTGTATTGAAGAATTTAAAGGGCATGGACCAGATTTTTTTACATTCCTAATTTTCTGCATCTACCTCAAGGGCCTGTGATGACCAACTGACCAAAAAATCAAGCACAAGCACTAGGCCCACTAATTGATTATCTTACCTCTCTACCCAGCTCCTCCGACCAAATCCTTGTGGGGGACTTGAACATCAATTGGCTTAGCCCTTCATCCACTTCCTCCTGTGACACCTTTGCAGCCATCGACCTAACCCAACTAGTCTCCCAACCCACTAGAGTGAATTCGAGAATGGGCTCTAGCACACTCCTGGATGTGGTCCTCACAAACCGCCCTAACTGCATCCGCAATATCCAAATCCTCCCAGACTGTCTTAGCGACCACTCCCCTGTTCTCTTCTATTGGTCAACCTCCTTGCCCAAATCCACAGCACAAACTACCCTTCGGTGACATCTTAGACCTGGTGGGTTGAAAGGCCTTAAGCAACTCCTAGCCCTCATAGACTGGTCCCCTATACTAAACGCCCCGGATATTGACACGGCCCTTACCTTCTTTATCCACCTTCCAACTCTGCTTTGCACGACATTTTGCACCCATAACTGCACGCTGGTCCAAAGTAAGGCATGCCCCCTGGGTTACCCCCACCCTGCGCCAACTTCTTAAGCACAGGGACAATCTATGGCACATTGCCATGGAAACAGGCCATCCAGTTGACAGGCTGGCCTATGATGCTGCCCGGAACAAATGTACATGGGCCATCCGAAAAGCGAAGGCTGAGCACTACCAAGCCTCCCTCACATCCTCATGGGGGAATGCTAGGACCTTCTGGGACACACATTAAGCAGCTGAATGGTGGCACGCGTCCCCCCCCCACCTTCGCTTATCAACATTAATGGCTCGGTCTCCTCAGACCCTGTCCTTATTGCCAACCACCTCAACAAATCTTTCACAGACCTTAGCCCGGTGCTCCCAGATAATTTCTTCACACCCCCTCCCTCCAGGCCTGTCCCTATTCTCCCATGCCCCTTGTTCTACCTGCACTGAGTCACTGCCCAGGAAGTCAGACCTTACGTACTCAAGGCCTTAAAGAGTAACACAATTGGCAATGACTCCCTTGATCCCAGTCTCCTCCTTCAGGTTCTGGATTGGGTTATCTCACCAATCACCAGCCTCTTTAACAAATCTCTCTGCCTAGGGCAATTCCCCTCTGCCTGGAAGATAGCTACTGTCACCCCAATGCACAAGGGTGGTGATAGGATCCTCCCAAGCAATTATCGACCTATCTCAATCCTGTCTTCTCTCTCCAAGGCCTTAGAAAAAATTGTGGCCACCCAAGTCTCTGAATACCTCGATAAATATAGCATCCTCTGCCCAGAACAACATGGTTTCAGAGCAGGCCACAGCACCAATACTGCCCTCCTGGAGTTCTTTAACTTTCTTCACACCTCACTGGACTCTGGCTCCCTAGCAGGTGCAGTGTTCATTGACTTATCAAAAGCCTTTGATACTGTCTCCCACCCCCTCCTGCTAGCTACCCTTAGTCACTTAGGCTTTGCCACTGGGCCTGTTTCCTGGTGCTCCAGCTACTTGTTGGCCCACTCACAACATGTGAAAATCAACTGGAAACTTTCCAGCACCTGCCCTATCCACTCCGGAATCCCTCAGGGCTCCATTCTTGGGCCCTTGCTCTTTTCCCTTTTTCTCAACTCCATGCCCAGTGTATGTACTGGTAAGATCCTTCTTTATGCAGATGATGCTGTACTCTTTGCCTCCGACCATAATCCCATCTCACTTCAGGATTCTCTGCAGGAATCCTACAATGATTCAGAAGCCTGATTTACTGAGCACAAACTCGTAATTAATCCAAAGAAAACCAAAACCATGCTCTTTTCCCACCCCCAAAATAAATCCAGTAACTATCCTCTCGCAGTCCACTCCACCTCTAAACTCCCTATTGAGCTAGTTCACTCTTATAAATATGTAGGTATAACCTTTGACCCTGCCCTCTCTTTTCATACCCACATCTCTGCCCTTGTCTCAGCCTCTAACATTTGTCTGGGTATCCTCTATCATCATAAAAACTGCCTCCCTACGGATGCCCTCCGACTTGCAGTTACATCCTCTATTCTATCTCTTGTAGACTATGGCCTACCTGTGTATGGTGTAGCAGACCAGACTGCCCTGCACAAGATCCGCCTCACCTTAAACAAGGCCTGCAGGCTCATAACTGGGGCTCCTAGTCTAACCCACACTTGCCTTCTTTACACCATGGCTAATCTACTCAACCTAGATGAGCACCTCAAATACCAAACCTGCCTTCTAACAAAAAATCACTCCTTGGGCTACCCCTACCGGGTCTGTTAACCACTATCTACTGAGCAAACCCTACAGTGCATACCCGTATATCCCACAAAACTACACTGGTTATACCGAGGGCGAGAACCTCGCAAGGTCAAAGGGATTACCCCTACAGAGCCCCCTGTTGGTATAACGCCTTCCCCACCGGAATCACTGATGCCCCCTCGTTATCTTATTTTAAAACTAGCCTTAGAAATCACCTGCTCTCAACATGCAGCTGTACCTGCCCCAAACCTCCTCCTATCCTTCCAGACAAAGCTCGCTGAGCTGCTCTCTGACCTTCTGTCCAGCTCTACCTTTACTTGCTACTATCTTCCCCACACTCCTCTTCTGATGTCTTCCACCCAGCCTCACCTACATTCTGACCACTGAATCAATCTTCATGTAACTACTGTATATTGTCTACTCTGTAAAGTGCGCATGTAAGCCTGTTGTATACTGTGTTTGACATATGCCTGTATTTTTGCCTGATTCCTAAATGTACTCTGATTTTTTGTCTGCCCTGATGTTTGTTTCTTGCACCGTTTTGTCCTCTCTGTGACGAGGTACCTTTGTAAATGAGCCTCTGGCTCAAAGGTTGTTTGTTAAACTGATGTTCTAATAAATAAATAAATAACTGATGGATTCAGCTGAAAAGCCTCTGATCAGGTCAGTGCATAGCCTATATATGGAGGGTATCGATAAAGACATGCGCATACACCCCAGTAGAGATCTAGAGTTGTCATTTAGGGGGTGGAGAAGTCAATTTTACTTATAATCTCATTTGTCAACTTCAGATAGAATTCCCTCTCATTAAATGTCAAAAGCTCTCCATTTTTCATTACATCTTTAGTCAAGTGAATAGCACAGTTCTGCTATGTAGGTTTGTCTAGGACATTGCTATTTAGGGTAAAGTTGGGGTTCTTCCAGATTGGTAGGTTTCTTGGTTGATTCAAATTTAAATGCAGCATATGACTGTCCAGTTTTATTTGTCTGATTGAATCTGTTAGTATTTTGTTATTTAAGGACCTATGGGATTTAGAGTAAAATAGAGATTTGATATTAAGGTCCTATGTAATAATACCCTTTAAATACATATCCAGTCTGGAGTATAGTCCCCTTTTGTGTGATCATTAAGCCACTGGATTATTTGTGCAGTTCTAGCAACTAGAAAGTATAGATAAAAATATGGTGCCCTTAACCATCCTTTATGTTCTGCTCTACACATTTTAATGTATGCCAGCCTGTTCCTTTTGCCCTCTCAAATATAGGTAGTGACCTAAGATATTATGCCTTACATCCATCTTTTGTTAAAGCAGCAAGGTACCATCATAAACAAGTAAAGAAGTTTGGGGAGTAGGGTCATCTTAACTCAGTCCAGCCTCCACCATAGTCCTAAAGGTAGTCTATTCCACTTAGTTAAATCCTCTATTACCCTTCAGTACATATGGTTTCCTTAGCATTTTTATTGATTTATTTGAATTTTGGTAACCGGGTAAGTCCACTGAGACAATTACGGTCCCTTTTTTAGGACTGACCTGGGAAGGAACAGCAATAAAAAGACAATACAATAGGCAACTTTAGAGATACAAAAGACAGCCTAAATTTGAGAACTCTAGGCAACGGGTCTATGTGATAACGGCGAATGCCTAAAAGCGATCACCATTATCGCACAGTCAGAGTGCCGAAAACAGTTTCGGCACTTTGACAACCCCGGCGCACAGGACAATGGTGCTGGTAGATTTTTAATAACTTTCTGTGGGAGGGCTGTGCCCGCGCACCACCAAGCCCCTCTCGTGGGGCTTTGCCCCTACATGTTCCCTGCCAGGATTTTCAGCTCCAGGTGGGTTCATGTCGGGGGGGGTGAAAGCATTAAAAAAATAAAGGTTCAGGCCAGGCGCAATTAAATTGCACCAGTGCCTGGACCCAGACCCGGTACCTCACCCACCCCAACCACTAGCTAACTCCTGACACCATGACACAGCTTGGCCATCCACCGCAGCACCACCCCTAAAGCCTCTTCACACCCTTCCAGCCCATGCTCACCACACTCACTCCCACCCCCCAACGCGTGTATGCATAGCGACATCCAGTCGCAGAGTTTGCCCATCCCCTCATCTGGTCGCCCTACCTTCCGATCGCCATGAGGGATTGCGCCGGGAAGGAGTCGCCGTTGCTTGATGGCACCCTTCCCCATGCGCCCACCTCACAGGATACCCTAGGAACTAGGAGTTATGTGGAACATGACAATTCAACACTGGTTACAGTATAGCAAATGCGAAGACAGCCCCTATGTACGGTCAGTCTTGTAAATCAGATAAATACATACAGTAGGGTAGAAACACATTGCCAATAGAGTGCAAAGCCTAATAAAAATTTCAGTAGATATATACAATACAATATTGGAAAAACAAATGAGTACATTAAGTATATACATATTATTCAGAGAGTACAATGCCTACCAGATGATAACAATAGATGTATACATAGAAATAAAATAAAATAAAATAAAATAAGTAAAATAGATAAATACAATCAAGTTTATTCACATGATACCATGGTTTCAAAGTTAATACCCAAAACAATTTAAGGAGATAGCCTGGGAGAATATGAGTGTGGTCCGATGATGACTGTAGAGACCAAGTGAACGTAGAGAGTGGACATGGGGGGGGGGAGATAGTGGGAGGAAGGAGTATAACCAGGTTAAGCAAAGGACAGAGAAGTGATGGAAGTACAGACTAGGGTAGAGTGGTTAACAGGAGGGTAGTGGGGGAAGAGGACATGGGGACAGAGTAAAGATGAGGATAATGTGGAGCGAGAGAGTCAACGGAAACAGGTGCAGTTAGCGGAGGAGGAAAGGCAGGCAAGTAAAGTGGTTTGAAACTTGAGTAGAGGTGTACAGTAAAGGACTGGAGGAGGCAGGGAGTTCCATTTGGTTACTGATGGAAAGGAGAAGGATTTATGTGTGACTGCAAGCCTCAGATTAGGCTGTTCAAGGAAAGGCAGAGAGGCAGATCAGAGGACACGTACCGCTTTCCGAAGGTGAATAATCTCTCTGAGGCAGAGAGGGATAAAGTTGTGAACAAGTTTATACACAAAACTCAAAGTTGAGTACCTTAGTTTAGATTCATAAGGGAGCCATCCTATGACAGAGAGAGAGGACGTCACAGTGGTGATGGCAGTTATTGACCCCAAGAGCAAACCTTCCAACCCTATGGTAGGCCTGGGCAAGCAGACACATGTTAGACACATTGGTAGACAGTAGTAAGGGTGTACCATAAGTAAGAAGAGAAAGAAGAGACAAGGAGGCAATCTTGATATTTTTAAGTATGATTTTGTGTATAGTGTTGTATATTTTTATCCCTAGATGTATAACATGTTATTTTCCCAATGCGAGACCTAGGGAGGTGATCTTGTCTTTTAAACAGAATTTGTTCAAAGGAAGAAAACTTGTTTTACTCATGTTTTGTTTGTATCCCAAAAAAACACCTTCATTCTTGGAGGTCCTTTAGGATGTTAAGTAAAAATTTTGAGGGGTCAGACACCATCAGCAAAATGTCATTTGCAGATGCTGTTACCTTATGTTTACTTTGTGCTACCTTGATCCCCATAGTGTCTTTGTCGTGATCAAGTTTCCTTATAAGTAGATCAATTGTAAGGTTAAATAGTGGGGGGAGAGGGAGAGCAGGCATTCCTGTCTGGTCCCCCTATTAATTGTAAAGGATGGAGAGATAGCTCCATTTGTTATTACTGCAGAACTTGAGTTCTTACATAATATTTCTACCCGTTGGAGGAAGAAGTTGGGAAATCCATAAAGCTGTAATGCTGTGAAGATGTGGGATCAAGCAATATGATCAAATGCCTTCTCGGTGTCAAGTGGCAAGAGTCCACAGGGTGTTGTGGCCTTGTTTGCCACCTGTATGACATATCGTAATTTCCCAGTATTGCCTGCTGAAAACCTACCCCTCATAAAACCCTGTTTGTTGTTTGGAAATAAGTGACAAGATCACTTGCTCTAGTCTGTTTAATAGTACTTTCACCATATGTTTGGTATTTGAGTTTATCAGAGAAATGGGATGGTAATTATTGTATGATAAAGGGTCCTTCCCTTGTTTATAAATTAGGGTGATAAGGCCTCTGGTCATCTCATTCAACAGATGTCCCTTTTCCCTGGATTCACCAAATACCTCCACGAGTACTTGTGCTAGCTCTTTGTCAAATTTACTATAAAAGTTGAAGGAATAGACATGAGGGCCTGGGGCTTATGTTTTTATGTTCGCTTGTGCGCATGCGTAAGGAACGTTTTGGGAGAGTAGCACACTTTGGAGGTGTGCCTCTCCCATCCAGTGCACTGCTCCCTTGAGCAGGTGTGGCAGTCCTGCACCAATGGGTGCAGGGGCTCTGTATGACAGCGGTGTTCCTCTGCTTCAAAGAAGCACGCTGCCATACTGGCACCGCTATCCCCGTCACGCACTTCCCCTGCATGCGTGTCACACTGCCCCCAAAGCTTTGGTGCCGCTGAGCCCACCCCAGCGTGGCAAACTTTGTTGCCGATGAGGGTGCCCAATCCCCCGTCGGCTCCATGGCGCCCCCCAAACCATTCTGCTGCCATGCTGGGAGCCCACTCCAGCGTGGCAAACATTGCCTTTGTTTTGCCGACGGGGGTGCCCAATCCATCGTTGGCTCCTCGCCCCCCTTGTCATCTTGTGCCACGCTGGGAGCCCACCCCAGCATGGCAAATGGTCCCATGTCATCTTTTTTTTTTCCAACACCTGTAAAATAAAAACGGTCCCACAGCGCGTCTCCCAGCCCCCCTCAAAACCTGCACCCACCCACTGCGCACCCAGCCTCCCCACCCCCCAACCCATCCTTACCTCTGGACTCCGGCGTGATGATCTTCGGTGGACCGGGAACACGTCTGCACTCTTCAAAGGCGACCGCAAACTGAGGAAATGCCAGTAAGCTGTATAATGGGCTAGATGGGGGAAGGGTTCAACTTTATTGCATGTCTCAGTCATTTTTTGGAATTTTTGCGCCAAATTTTCAACAAGGGGTTTTTGGGACCCCATCTCATGAGTGATGTCACTGTCATGGCGTTATTCGGGCCCGAAGGGTGATTTTGCAGGCACTGTGCAGTCACTGCGCGAGATCACCCTTCAGGCTCAAATAACACCATGACAGTGACATCATTCATGAGAAGGGTCCCAAAACCCCATGTTGAAAATTTGGTGCAAAATTCGTAAAATGACTGTTTTATCGCTGCGACGTTATGCAGTTCCTACAGGCTCGTAAGTTTGTGAATTTTTAATATTTTCACTCCAGATTTTCAACATTGCCATTTTATCACACCTTCTTATGAGCTGTACAGCTGTCATTTTTCACATCTCACCCAAAATGTGTTTCTGCCCATGTAGCGCACAATGGCGCAGTCGGTGTGCAAAATCAATGTATGGAACACATTAAGAAAATCACAGTGATGCTTTTCATGAGCAGAGGTCTTAAAATGGCTATGTTGAAAATTTGGTGAAAAAATTCCTAAAAATGACTGTTTTACGAGCGTGCGTTGCGCAGTTCCTACGCACGCTCGTACGTTTGCGAACTTTCAATATTTGCACTCCAGATTTTCAACATTGCCATTTTACCACACTTCCTCATGAGCAGTACAGCTGTCATTTTTCATATCCTACCCAAAATGTGTTTCTGCCCATGTAGCGCACAATGGCACAGTCGGTGTGCGAACTCAATGTATGGGACACATTAAGAAAATCACAGTGACACTGATCATGAACAGAGATCTTAAAATGGCTGTGCTGAAAATTTGGTGAAAAAATTCCTAAAAATGACTGTTTTACGAGTCTTCGTTGAGCAGTTCCTATGCATGCTCGTAAGTTTGCGAATTTTCAATATTTTCACTTCCAGATTTTCAACATTGCCATTTTCCACACCTCCTTATGAACACTGCAGCTGTCATTTTTCACATCTTGCCAAACATGTTTCCGCCCATGTAGCGCACAATGGGACAGTCGGTGTGTGAACTCAGTGTATGGGACACATTAAGAAAATCACAGTGTCACTGTTCATGCGCAGAGATCTTAAAATGGCTATGTTGAAAATTTGGTGAAAAATTCCTACAAATAACTGTTTTACGAGCGTGCATTGTGCAGTTCCTACGCACTCTTGTAAGTTTGCTAATTTCCAATATTTTCACTCCAGATTTTCAACATTGCCATTTTACCACACCTCCTTATGAGCAGTACAGCTGTCATTTTTCACATCCTGCCCAAGACGTCTTTCTGCCCAAGTAGTACACAATGACGCAGTCGGTGTGTGAAATCAATGTATGGGACACATTAAGAAAATCACAGTGACACTGATCATGAGCAGAGGTCTTAAAATGGCTGTGTTGAAAATTTGGTGAAAAAATACCTAAAAATTACTATTTTATGAGTGTGCGTTGTGCAGTTCCTACGCGCGCTTGTAAGTTCGCGAATTTTCAATATTTTCACTCCAGTTTTTCACCATTGCTATTTTACCACACCTCCTAATGAGCAGTATAGCTGTCATTTTTCACATCCTGCCCAAAATGTGTTTCTGCCCATGTAGCGCACAATGGCGCAGTCCGTGTGCGAACTTAATGTATGGGACACATTAAGAAAATCACAGTGACACTGTTCATGAGCAGAGGTCTTAAAATGGCTGTGTTGAAAATTTGGTGGCAAAATTCTTTGAAATGATTGTTTTACAAGTGTTCATTGTGCAGTTCCTATGCACACTCGTAAGTTTGCGAATTTTCAATATTTTCACTCCACATTTTCAACATTGCCATTTTACCACACCTCCTTATAAGCACTGCAGCTGTCATTTTTCACTTCTTGCCCAAAATGTGTTTCCGCCCATGTAGTGCACAATGGCGCAGTCGGTGTGCTAAATCAATGTATGGCACAAGTAAGACAATCACAGTGACACTGTTCATTAGCAGAGGTTTTAAAATGCCATTATTGAGAATTTGGTGAAAAAATTCCTAACAATGACTGTTTTATGAGCGTGCATTGCACAGTTCCCACGCACACTCCTAGGTTTGCGAATTTTCAATATTTCCACTCCAGATTTTCAACATTGCCATTTTACCACACTTCCTTATAAGCAGTGCAGCTGTCATTTTTTACATCCTGCCCTAAACGTGTTTCCGCCTATGTAGCGCACAATGGGGGGTAACAAAAAAGTCATGCTGACAATTTATTGTGCAAATACCAGCAATTGCAAAGGGCAGTAGGGTAAAGCACCATAAGTGCCAAACACCACTGCAAATACCTGCAAGTGAACGTTCGGCATTGACAAATGCTTGTTTTAGTCTGCTTTATGTCCTCAAGAACTTCTACCACCTGTATTTTAGCTCCTAATTTGTCTCTGTGCTAAGGTGAGACTTTAGGACTATTCAGTCCTTCACAAAATGTCTCTAATATGTTTACTCCTTTGTAATGTTCTGCTTTATATAAATCCTGTTAACATTTCATGATATCTTCATTTATTTGTTGGTAGCCTGATATGATATTACCAGAGTTGTTACATTTAATGGGGGTGATGTTTATTCTTTTGTATTAGCCGTATTGCTAATATATTGGCAACTCTTGGACCAGGGTGCACATAATTGAGTTTGACCTTACATACAGAGAATATTGCTTCACTTCTTAAAGTCTCATTGTATTCTATTTTGAGATTTGACTAAGTATTCAATGCTGCTAGAGGTTCAGAAGTGAATAGTATTTTTTCTTGGTCTTTCATTTCTGCCAATATTTCTTTCTGTTTGTTTATATTTTGCTTTTTAAGACCAGATACTTCACTAATAATTACACACCTGAGGCAGTCCCAGGTGTTACTCCAGGAGATGTCAGCGGGATCTTTAAAGGACAGGAATTCTGTTACAATATTCTTAATTCTATCTGCAATATCCACCTTTTCAAGGAGGAAATTGTTGATTTTCCACCTGCGAGTCCTATGTGGATTAGTTGATTTACTAAAGATCATTGTCACTGGGCAATGATCCCAGATTACCTGGGCTTCTATCGCAGCCCTGATAGTCCTATCAGAATGTTCTTTGGGGAAGTATATCTTTTTTTTTTTTTTTTTAGTTGTTTAACCAGGAGTGGCACACTAAGCTGAAAGCTTTTTTACAGGTGCAACCTGGGAGCACAGGGTAATTAAGTGACTTGCTCAGGGTCACACAGTATGCAAGTGGAAGCTGTGGGATTCAAACCCCAGGTCTGGTCTGCTGGATGTCGCCAGATTTATAGCTTAGAGCCTTAAACCACTGCACTATACTGCCTCTGTACCATATCTGGTCAGTTCTAGAGCCAGATTGGTGGCACTGAGACCAAAATGTGAAATCTCTAGTATCAGGGAGTACACACCAGGTATCTACTAGTTGCAAGTTGTCATTGAGGTCTGCTAGATCCTTGTCAACTTTGTTCCTCCAGGGTCTAAAAGAGGACCTGTCTATTGGAGGGTTCAATATGCAATTTGTATCCCCTGACAGCATGGTGCTATCTAGGAAGCCCTCTACATTTGTAAACATTTGTTGGGCTGTATCATGTGAGGGGCTAGTGGGGCCATATCAGTGAGTGATCTTATTCAGCATGCCAGATACTCCAGTATTTTGGGTATTTGGTAATCATATATTTGCTTAAAATAATAAAGAGAAAAGAAATAAAAGCAATCTATAGCTCTCTCTAGATAACCAGAACCTGCATGTTGTTGGGGTTCCAGATAGTCTGGTATAGTCCTGGGAAATTCTCCTGCATGAACACCTTTATGCCAAAATTTAAATTTTTGGTCCTGTTTTTTTTTTATTTTTTTGTGGAGTTGTACTCCAGGTCCAGGTGCAGTCTGTTTTTTTCTTTACAAGTTCCATAGGCATAACAGTGAGACCAGCTCCAAGGTAACCCCTGCCACTAGCACCAGCCTTTGTTTAGCTTGGCCAGGACTGGTCACTGGGCCATGCACCCTTGCTATCCCAGCTATTTACTGCCCTGCACCAACTTCCCCATCTTCCCTTTTATTTTCAAATACATTACCAAATATCCTCTGCCCCAAGTGCCAGATTTAGGGAAAATACTCAGTGTTATACTGTTCGTGTTAGTAAGGAAATACTATCCGAGCCAAGCACACGGCTGATGTCCAGAAGGGGGCAGGATCTTACTCATGTCACAGTAACTGCAGAATAAACCTAGGGCTTTCTTTGTATTTTATAATTGTTTATGTCCTTCGTACTGCAGATCGTCATACTGCAGAAGGTATTTATACACACTGTAGTTACTCAATGGACCACATTCTGGAAAAGAGTTTGTCAGTTTTCAAATTGTTTTCAGCTTTAGATCTCAAAGTGGAAAATGAAAGTTAAAAAACTCCTCCCGCACAGTTTTAGCAGGCTATTTGTACAGCTGTAACTATGCCTCAGTACTACTTTTTATTTCTTCTTCTTCTTTTTATTTGCCGCCTATGTGTCCTCCAGCCTCCTTACCTCATCTGCCAGCCTCACTGGTGCTGTCAGAGAGCCATACAACAGTTCACTACAAAATCCAAACAGACTTCTCAGATCGTGTCATCTCTTAGAAAACTTCCTCTGACAGCATGGGGAAGCCCCGATTGTAAATTTAGTTTGAAACTGCAGAAGGAGGAAGGGTAGGGGAGAGACATTTGGAATGGTGATGCGGTGCTAGCAGTGGAGTTATCCACCCGTTGACGCTCTTTTCCTATGTTTCTGTCCCTCTGTACTGTCAGCACACTGTTAGCTACTCTCTGTGTGATGGCCTGGGGCAGGGCATCGTGGCCCACATTTTCAAAGGAGATGTGCAGCACAAAGTAGAGATGTGCTGCCCACCTAAAAAAAAATGCGCCAAAACGTGATATTCGAAAGAGATACTGCGCGCATCTCTTGATGGACCATTGCACAGAAATAATATATGCGTCACCAATAAAGGGGACGTTCCCATGAATATGCTGCACATCCCTATATATTAAGCCAAACTGTGTGGTGCATCTGCTGCACATCTCGGAAATGAGCCACCCAAAGTTAGGCATATAATAAAGGGTGGCCTAAATCAACCAGCCACCCACAGGCAGGCCACAGAACTGCATGCAGGCCATCCAGAGACAGCCATCAGAGATGCCACCCACAGGCAGGCCGCAGAACTGCATGCAGGCCATCCAGAGACAGCCATCAGAGATGCACAAGAACATGCTCCAGGCACCCACACGTCATACCAGGATGAGCAAACCATGAGCCACAGGTGCCATGTCATCACATGTACCATCCAGGGAGCAACACCCCACACTGCACCCTGGACATAGCCACTCAGCAGCTACTGTACTTGCCCGTGCTATCATGTGCCCACTGGGCACAGCAGTGGGGTGGGCAATCACAGTGCAGCAGTTGTACTAGGGGTCATGGCCAGCTCCCATATGGCCTGCAAAGTGCCACTCTTTGATTGCATGCACCCAGAGTGACATCTGTGACAACAATACCCAGGTTGATTGATGGTACTAGTGGCCACATGGCATGGGCCAGGGACTGACCAGTGGCACACACACAGTGGTACACTACTGGTGCACACAGGTAGGACCCACCCACCCAGGTACCTGGTCACTGTCTGTCTGCACATTTCCATCCCTTGCAATGCCCAGAAGGTACCTCCCATACTGAGGTATGTGGGGCACTGCAGGTAGGTGTATACAGCGTATGAAGCTGGTGTATCACATGCATATGGTATCCCAATCAGCTTATGTTACCCTGTGCCCATCCCCATTGCATGTCCAGGTGGCCCCTGTGGCCACTGTTCAGGTGGGCCCCCTGTACCCCATCTGACCTTGTATATGGCTATGGGATATAGCATTGTACCCAGGCCAATGCAGTCCACCCACCTCCACACTGACATCCTAGCACACCTGCCTGCTAGGCTGCAGAACCTCCTGTTCACTATTGTGGGGTGGTGGGGCAGCCCTGCAAAACTGGAACTGAGCATGCCCAGGGAATGCAAATGGCCTGAATAAGAACATAAGAAAAGTGATGGCAGAAAGGGACCTTTTGGTCCATCTAGTTTGCCCTTTTTTCTAGCTACATTCCAGTAATGAGCTCTGGCATTTGGGGTTTGTGCTCGAAATGTGCATTGAGCCCATTTGCATATCCTGGCTGAATATTGAAAAGTTGCACCATGCACATCTCACATGTCCCAGCTTATTTCCCTATGTTCCTGCCTGTGGTACATGGTCCCACCTGTCTGAGATGCACTGCAGAAATTCAGCTGGACATGCATGAGCGTATCTTCCCAAGCCATTATTTGGGCAGGCGCATCTCAGATGTGCGGCAGACACTTGTGCGATTTTGCAGGGGACTTCTGAATGTGGGGCCTGTGAGTTTATCTGTGCCATACTATACCATCCCAGCTCATACCTCAGGCATCCCTGCTACGCCAAGAAGTTCAGATCCCTCCAATTACAGTCTTAAAGTGACAGTGAACCTAGATTCCATCATCCTAGAGAGGTGTGATATGGTTGTGCAGTAAACATAAGTCACCCACATGAAAGTGCAATGCACTGAACCAGCGCCACAGAGCAATAACTTCTCAGTGCAATGTCACACAATCTAGACAATCATAGTGAAGTTTCTGTATTAAATATTAAATATGATAAGATAGTAACACAAATCTCTGTATTAGTTTTTATTTATTTTTATATGCCGAGGACATGTGAATTGCGATAGAATGTTGTATTTGAGCTTGCCATTCTCCAAGACACTTCAGAATATCCTGCATCATCCACCATTGAGAATGGTTGAAGGTCACAGGACATGCTCCCACTGATGAGTGTCATTTGTATGAAGCATGGCTGATAATTTGTATTTGAGTGTGTGTGTATGGGGGTACTTCAGGAGGACTGGGGCAGCAACTATGGGATAATTGTTACTTGGACACTGTGGAATCATATTCCTGGATATGGGCTGCAGCATCAGCAGGTGATACAGTACTATGGAGCTACTGTTGTGGCTGGGGCTTTACACTGGATTTCACTGGCTGAAAAATTTGGTTTGACTTGAAGAATTCAACCAAACCACTCTGACTCCCAGCGTAGTAACTGCCGTAGGGTAAAATAGATTACAAATAGGTGGTGGGGTGGGGGGCTTAAGGTTAGCAATGTTACTCCAGCTTCCTTGCAACAGGTGGTGTTGGCATCTCATTGCTATGGATTGTGCTGCTGTGGGGGGTTTGGGCTCCTGGTTGCCCTCCATGCCTTGTAAGGCAGTGTAGTGAACTAAGGGTATTCGGAGGAATCTGCTTCTGGTGGCACTGAGGGTACAGTGTTGTGTAGAGTGGTAAGGACTCTGAAACCCCTTTGGCAATGTTTACTAAATGTTTTATTTGAATAATGTGCCAATACACTTGCCACCAAAGCTACTAGTTTTGTCCACATTTTTTGGCTGTGGGGCATTTTGTCAGAGCCTGCAGAGGTCCTATGAATTTAAAAATGTATTTAGTATGTACAGTACAGAATCAAGTTTGAAATGGGCAAGACCCACTAATTAAACATTATTTACAACCATACAAAATTGGCAGAAGAAACAGGCCATAATCGTCTATCAAGTCTGCTCAAGTGTGCAGCTCAGTTTATTTCCCTGGATCTGCCCCCCACTCCCTTGGAGTCATCCACCACCCCCCCCCTTACTCTCTCCCCTCCATGTTCCAGTACTGATTCCTCCTGTTCTGTTTCTTTTTTACCCTGTTCTACCCCCTGCCTCTTGAAACTGACCACCGTATTCACCGCAATGTCTCCTTTGGCAACTTGTTCCACCCAAATACCCACTTTCAGTGAAAAATGTGCCTCCTCAGTTCCTTGTTAAATCTACCCCTCACTAATTTCAGGTTATACCCCATTATTGTAGCCTCCTTTCTTAAATTGAAAATGCTGTTTGATCCAGCCCTTTTTATATCTTTAAGGTACTTGAAGGTTTCTATCATCTTTCCTCTTTCCTGTCTGTCCTCCATGGAGTATGTGTTGAGCTCCCTCAACCTCTCTTCATATGTTCTGTCCCCCATGCACCGGATCATTTTGGTTGCCCTCCGCTGGACCTCCTCCAGTGTTTGATATGCTTCTTCATATAAGGGTACCAGAACCGAGCACAGTAATCCAGGTGTGGTCTCACCAGTAACTTTTACAGTGGCAGAACAACTTCCTCCTTCCTAGAGGTGATTCCTTTGGCAATGCAGCCCAGCACTTTATTTGCTTTGGGTGCTGCCTTACGACACTGCACAGACTGTTTCATGCCACCCCTGATCAACATTCCAAGGTACTTTTTCTCCACTAAGATGGTCACCTGTACTCCCCATAGCCAATAGCTGGCCCCCCTGCTCCTGTCTCCCAGGTGCCTGACCTTGCATTTCTTAGCATTGAATCCCAATTGCCAGATGCCTGACCATTTCTCCAGCCTCACCAGATCCTCCCTTAATTGTGTTTCCCCTCCACTGTGTCCACCCTCTCACAGAGCTTGGGATTGTCTTCAAAGAGGCGGAGCTTACTTTTGATCCCCTCTGCTATGTCACCAATAAAGATGCTGACTAGCACAGGTCTGAGTACTGAGCCGTGTGGGACCCTGCTGTCAGTCATTGAGCATGTACTGTACTATAGAGTGTGCACACAGTGACAGTTCAGTAGGCAGCTGGCCATGGTGGTGAGAGGAAGGTTGTGCAGGTCACTGGTTCAGGATTCAGGATGGGGGGTGGAATGGTGGCCACTACCTGTTGGGATGGAGGGGGATGGGTGTCCATTGGACCACTAGGGAACATTATTTACCCCTGCCATATATGGGCATATCAGGACAGGGTGGTGGAGACTGCTAGATCACCAAGGACTATATTCATGATAATATTTATTTATGGGACATGTGGGGAAGGGGACACTAGACCACCAGGGAATGAATTCATGCACGTAGTAATGCATGGGCATATCGGGGTGGGAGGGGCACTACATTACCAAAGAATGAATGTACATTGTAATTGACAGGCAGATCAGGGGGCCGTAGATCACAAGTGAATAACTTTTTAAACATTTTTATTTACAGGCATATGTGGGGGGGTAGATTACCAGTGAATGTATTTCTGTACATTATAATTTACATGGAGATCAGGGTGGGGGTAGCACATGGTGTGTGGGGGCTATGAGAGTGGAAAGAGGTCAAACCTTCCTATAGGGTGAAATTCTATGTACTCTTAGACCAGCCCTGGTTGGTCTAAGGATACTTAGAATTAGGGGTGTGCAAGTAATGAATATTAAATTCTGAATACCATGAATAATATGGTATTTGTTATTCGGGAGCCTAATATCGAACATCATAGCTATTCAGCTACAGTATATTTAGTATTCATCAGTCCTGCAGGATTTGACTATCTCACAGGACTTGCTGGCCAACGGCTGAGCATTTGGCAAAGCTAAATCATATGCCACTTCGATTGCTGTGTAGTTGACAGAGATCCTGGTGGAGAGTGGAGAGAGCTCTATGTCAACAGAGATTAGCAATTGCAAAAATTAATATTTTCATCACAAAACCTTACTTTTTTTTCCTCTGTACCATCCCTTATAGAAATACAAGTGTGCTGTGTACATGCAAAATTCATGCCACATGCTTATTTGTGCAATGTTTGCATGCGGTTTGCATACACAAAATGAATCTAAGTAAACCAAAAAGCAAATAAGGTTTACATGCTGCAAGCTTGACATGTGTGCAGCATGTAAGCTGGTGCAAACATCTTCTAAAAATCACATCACGTTCACATGTTGCACACTGACATGAGTGCAGCAGTTAAGCTGGTGTAAACATCATTTAAAAATCACTTCAGGTTTACATGTTGCATGCTTGCCATGTATGCAGCAACTAAGCTGGTGCAAATCACATCTAAGAAACACATCAGTTTCTATTTCCCATACTACTACTAACAATTAGAGCCATTACAATACATTTCTCATTGATTTCCCATTACAGTTAGATAAACTCATTATTTCTGATCCTTTTACAAGTTGTTTAATGGCTTTTGATTTTTGTCATTAAATTGCCATTCATTTGTAAAGTATTATTTGCTTACTGCATTAAATACCTAGGATATAGTTGGCCAACATTTCCCATTCCAGATGTGCAAAGGGGGGGGTCTCTGTGTTGTGAAGCCTAACCTTTTTGTTTTGGACCATGCAAATCCTCTTATGCATATTTAGTGCTACAAATGTGTTTCTCCATGGCTGTTTCAGCTCACTTACTTTCCCTTTGTCATTCTGTACTAAGTATATACACTATGATCATGATCAGCACTCTTTGTGCTGAGTAGGGTCTTGGAAGCCTGCACCATACCTCACATTTTGTCACTGAAATGAGGGATATGGACACTCAAAATGAGAGACAATGAGAGACTCTAACCCTCACGATGATCAGGACACATCCTGAAACTTGGAGATACAGTACCTCAGAACATAGTGGAAACCATTGTATTTACTTGTATTGAGAATGAATTTCTACCATAAAGCAGGGGTGCCATTTAGGTAGGGCAAAGAGGGGCAGTTGACCCCCCCCCACATTTGTGCCTAGGTTGTTGTTATGGTGTGACAATAATGGCATTACATTTGGATTTAATCCTTTGCACAATAGGTGCCCCCCTGGCCTGTGTGTGCTCATGCTGCAGGTGCACTCCTGATTCGACTGTACTGTATTGTCCACTCTCGCCACCTATTAGCAGCGGCACCATCATATGTGACATGGAGAAGCTCCAGCCCAAGCAAGAGCACATGAGTCACACAAGTGTGTCACTGTCTTTCCCACCACAGAGTAGACAGGCTGCACACTACAGCTTGGAGGAGTCGGTGCACACTGAACTCTCAGTAGCAGTGTTGTGGTGGCATATTTGTGTTGATCTACTCTTAATGAGCCTCCCTCTCCCCTGGTGACTGAAGGGGCAGAGGGGGAGATAGAAGCTAACTCAAGAGTAGGCTACCTACTTACTTTACTAGGCTCACCTAGCAAAACAAAACAGCAAAGGCGCCCTGCGGCAGCAAGTTTGGCCTAGCAGCAGTGGTGATAGCAGCATGGATGGCTTTCATAGGCCTTGATCAGTGCAGTGTGGCAGCAGCCATTGCATCAGCCAAGGAAGAAGCAAGCAACACAGGTTGGGTGGGTTCGGTTGGTGAGGTGACTCGGCAGCAGACCACACTGGGGAACTGGGATGGTCAGTTCTAGCATCCAGCTTCTGGCAGAAGGTCAGAGGAGGAGCAGACTGAAAACTTGGCTGGTGGCACACTGGACCAGGCTGCAGGTTCTGGCTGGATAGCCGGGTAAGTAAAAGTAATTTTTTTTACAGTGTGATTGGGGAAGGAGGAAGGGCAGAAATATTGATGTGTTTTTCATGTTTCTGCACCATTGGGAAGCTTCATGATCCATATGGGATGGGTATTGAATGGAATGGAGTCAGGGAGAGAAATTGAGACTTTTATTTTGAGTGGGGAGGGAGTCAAAACTTCAGCTAGGAAAAAATTGGTTAGCCAAATCTGATGTACTGTTCCAGGGTATAGACAGATGAAGCTTATATATTTGAATGTTTCCTGAATTGCGTAGTACTTTTATGCCACAAGTAAGTTTTACCTTTTAGAGCCATTCCAGACATTCTAGAGCTTGCCATCTAGAGGCTAACTAGCACCTCACCTCCACTGGTTGTTGGCTCCCTTCTGCTGAAATCTAAAATGGCACCCCTGCCATAAAGTCTAAATTTAAAGGACATCCTCTCTGTGACCAGCATGTTTTACATGAGGGATGGTGAGGAGCAGAGCAGTTTTCAGGGATAAACTGAGGGCTGCCCCTAGAATTCAGGGGCAGTTGAGTGGTAATGTATGCACAGACTACTGGATCCCCACTATAGTCAGGCTTATGCTGCCAGGGTGAAGCTGACCACCACATCCCAACACTCAGGCACATTATGACATGGAGAAAGGGAGACTGCAGGGGCATGCACCATTGAAATGAATGGGATTTTTGTTTTATTGCTAATTTATACATTATTAATGGAGGGTTGGAGATTAATGAAGGCCACTGCTCGACTAACAAGGGCCTTGTTATTAGAGCAGTGGCCTTCATTATTCTCCAACTCATCATCATAATGTATAAAATAATAATAAAAACAACTCCATTCATATTAAGGGGTTATGCCCTAGCTCTGTGACCCATGGACATTATCTCTTAAAGACTCCTGCCTCTGGCTCCCTAATACTCAGGGAAGAGACTAATGATTTATATCTATACTTGATGACTTGGTGGGTGTATGTAGCTGCATGGCTGCACCCACTACATTGTGTGTGCAAGAGGGGGACTGGCCATGTGGGTGGTGTTCAGTTATTGCTACTTTTTTGTCTCTCCTTAAAGTCTGTTTGTGTGGAAGCATTCAAAATGATGGAGAGAGAAAATAGTAGGAGTACAGGCCAGACAAAAGTAATTAAGTAGTTTTGTAGGTAAGTGTGTGTATTGAGGGTGGGAAGAACCACGTGTGTTTCCACTGGTATGTGTTCTACAGTTCAGCTGTGCAGCTGAGATGAGGAGGGACAAGAAAACTAAAAAGGGCTAGCCTGTTGGTGCTGAGGGTTGAGGCACTGGACGCCACATCTCACGCCATGTTGGCTACCTGAGTTCAGGAGCGAGCTTGGGTGCTAGGGGTCAGCAGGGATGGGTCTAGGATTAAGCACCTGCTGGCTGGCTCTCCTCCCCTGAGGGAGGGCTGGGGCTTGTCTGGCATATCAGAAGCTCACGGTAGAGATAGAGGGTGCTGCAGTGCATCAGCTGCATGTCTACGTGGCCGATGCAGGTAGGGTTGCCGTATGCCTTGCATCAGAGTACACCATGCAGGGGGAGGGAGGGGGAAGGGCACCAGAACATTTGAAAATCCTGGCTCTGTGGGGTAGCCAATGGCACCTGACCCCCATGCCCACCGCCGGATCCAGTTCGCCTGGACTTCCAGTTCCTCCACCTGGGCCCTCATGTACAGCCAGAGTCTAATCATTAAGAGCACCCAAAGAGGAGGGGTGGCCCCACTCCAGAGGGGTTAAGCTGGGAGTACTGGTTGTGGGGGGCGAGAGGAGGCTCAGGATCGAGGGGACCTCAGGTGGGCAGGAACAGGCAGGATGCCTTAGAGAAATTCTGTGGGCTGTGACTGGAGTGAAAGAGAGTTGGGGGAAAAAAGAAAACTAAAAAGTATAACACTGGCTATAAGCATGTAGCGCATGAGTGCAGATGTATGCAGATTTGTATTGAAGTACAAGTGAGCAGTATGTGTGCAGGCAGTATAGCTTAGTGGTTAAAGGCACTGAACTGCAAACCAGGAGATTTGGAGACCTGAAGATCTGGGTTTGAATGGCATCAACCCCCACTTGTATATGGTGTGATCCTGAGCAAGTCACTTAGCTTTTATGTGTTCAGTTATTTTTTGCATGCATGCAGTCTGTTCCAATTTAACATAAAAAACATGCTTTCAAAACTTGCTTGCTGCATGCATGCCACATGCATGCAGTCAGTTCCAATTTAACATTTTATCATGCCTACAGCACACATATCACATGGATAGTTGTATGTGCCCAGCATGAAAACAATTCATATAATTATTTCTGTAAGGAATGTGTCTTTTTTGCCTAGTACTTGGAAGCACTGGGATTTTTTTTGTGGCTACATCGTCTGATGTACTGATTTTTTTTTTGTTAAGAGTCACAGAGAAACTGTACCTTCATTTCTGGGGCCTCTCCTCCTAAATGGTGGAGATGGAGAGATTGTAGTGGAGAGAGTGTTCTGAGTCAGCAGAGATTATGAGTTGAAAAAACTAATATTTTTATTACAAAACCTTTATTTTTATGGCTGTGGGCAGAGCCTACAGCCATCCTGCTTTCACATGAAAAAGTGTTTCCATGGAACACATCTTTTAGGAGTTTTTAGTGTAGCCTTCCATTCTGCAAATCTCCATGGCAGTTGCAGAAATACTCACTCTTTTCTGTTTAATTAGAATGCTGGGCACAGAACTGTAAGCTGCTTTTCTCTGAGAGCAAATGTGCACACCTTCCAAACAAATCTAAATATCTTTAAAACTATTCAAGGTGAAAGTTGTTTAGGGCAAAACTACCATCCTCATGATGGCAGTCACTAATCTAAATTCTTTATATTTTGTAAAATATGGTCTTCCAAACAATCTAATTTTTTTTTCCTCTGAGTGAACACAGTAGGAGTCATGCCAAACAAATGTAAATATCTCAGAAAGTATACAAGTTACCATTATACAACCAACATGTAAGTTGTTCAGGACAAAATGACCTTTCAAATGAGTAGTCACTAATCTGAACTCATTAGATCTTTTAAAATATAACCATCTGAAAGATGAAAATTGTGATGAAAAATAAAAATTCAGGTAATCAGATGGCCATATTTTAAAAAATATAATCAGTGAAGCTTAATGAATCGGCTCATTTAAAATGTCTTGTTGTCCTGAACAACTTTCATACAGGTTTATTATCTGTAAGTTATATATTTTTATAGATATTTACATTTGTTTAGAATAACTCCTATTTTACCTTTAAACAGCCTCAGCTTTGCAAATTACTTCACCAAGACAAGATTAGTTCCATCAAAAGAAAGCTATTCGAAGGTCAAATTTCACTGACTTGAAAGCTCACTCCCTGACAAGCTATAAACTAACTGACGTTTCATTTTAAAACCCTCTGTGTGTGTCTGTGCTAGCATTAGTAAATAACAATGATTAAAAATACAAGGAAAAATAAGCTTAAAGAGCAGCTGACACCTTCAAGACAACTTTAACAAAACATAATACTTAGATTACGTTCAGCTTGCATTTCACATTAGTTATTTTTTCCTCCCCCCCATCATTTATTGTTGAGGTCATTTGCATGAAAAGAGGTCTTTTGCTCCTGAAGAATTCATCTATTTCTGTTGCTGTCTCCAAACCTGTGGTCTTAATGCACTGCTTGTAACATCACAATTACTCTCATGGCAACAGATTGTGATGTCACTACAGAGTATTATAACTTGAAGTAGGGAGTAAGCTATAGGAACAGATTAACTTTAAAGTAACTGCAAGGGATACAAATCATGCATTTATGCACATTTTTTCAGTAATAAATAGTGGGGAGGAGAAAGCTAGGCTATATATGGAATACAAGCAGAATTTTACCTAATTATTGTTTTTCAGTTTTCTTTGAGGCGTCAGTAACTCTTTAAGCAGTACACAGTAAATAATGTTAAGTCTTATAAATATGAAAATATATATGTGTTAAGCAAAAAATAGATTAGAAGACAACCTGCTAAGTTAAGCATTCACCAGCTGTTTCACAAAGTAGCGCCAATCAAATTTTACATAGTGTAGTGTTCTTTTTTACCAGGAGAAACACACTAAGCTGAAAGCTTGTTTACAGGTGCAACCTGAGAGCACAAGGAAGTTAAGTGACTTGCTCAAGGTCACACAGTTTGCAAGTGGGGGCTGTGGGATTCAAACCCAGGTCTCCAGGTTTGCAACTCAGAGCCTTAAACCACTGCGTTATACTGCCTCCTGTTCAGATACATTATTTTTAATCTCTGTGTACAATAAGTCCATATTACTCATGAATAGTCAAACTTATGCTATTTTAAACATGTTATATCTGCAATTCTGTAATGAGCGACTAGTGTGTGTGTACATTCAAAACCCAAACCTAACACAGACTCCCTTGTAATTGAGATACTGTTATCCTAATATGTCCATGTATCAACATGTGTCCATATGTACCTATTTTGCCGTTGTATTAAATAACAGTTCTATAAATCTAAAACCAAAAAAACTTAATATAATTTATAATTTCTTAAAAATAGAGACATTTCAAACAGCTGCACATAAGTAATCAGTTGCTGTCCTATTTACCTCACGGAGTCATTTCTAAAATGTTCAGACAAGGATGGGGACCACTTTTTCATAACATGCCACCACTGGCGGCAACCAATTCAAGACTGCTACTACCTTCTCCTAATACAATCAGGGTAAAACCAGAAGTAGTCTACCAGCACTGAGATCAATATGGTTAAGGCACATTTACCAGAAATTACTGCTTAGAAAAGAATGAGAAAATGACTGATGACAAGCAAATCTGAGACCATATCTCTAGTTTGTTAATAGTGTCCTCCTGAGTCTGATTTTTATGGTTGTGTGGGCCAAGCTCCACAGATGTTATGCCACCATCAGATTTGTAAAAGAGCACTGTGGAAGAATGTAACTGGGCCACTGCCTGATGTTCTGCCCAAGTGCTCCAGCATAGTTTCCAGTGATTCTGTTTGTGCAGCACTTCCCCTCTGCGGGTTGCATAAACATACCCATTTCCTGGTGCACTATTTTTCCTTTCCACAAATGCAGATGTGACAACTGCTGTGTGCAACATGGTGGTACAGACTTAAACTGTACATGCATGAGTACTGTGCATATGTATGTAACCCCCAAACCACCTTTGGCTAGCTGGCACCCCACTTAAAAGAACTACTGACAATTACATGGCATGCAATTTTCATTTGGCAGAGCTACACTCATGGTACCACCCCTAGCATTGGAGTATATACATGTACCAGTCTTATTATCTAGATGATGGGGGCGGTGGAGTACATACTAAAATGGACCTTTTTATTTACAACCAGGTCCAGGGGAGAGGATACTTGGCATATGCTAGATCTAACTGCTGAGGAGCCCCAATAACGTTCACACTAGATGCAATAAGCAGAATGTCCAAAGCAGCAACTGGGATTTTGCAATATGGCTTTATTTACAGATGTTACTTAAAGCAAGGGTGTTCCCCCAAAATGTTTATCATTGCAACAGGCACACTCTCTTTTGTAGGACACTTGGCTAGGCAGCACTGTTTTCCACATAAAAAACACACACACAAAAAACATCTCTATCTCTCTTCCAAAGTGTATATCTGTGGGATGTTTCACATGCTTTAAAATCCTCCTGCTGTGCGGTCATTGCCCAGCAAACACTGGTGCCCATCCAAGAACCACTTAGTCCTACCTGAAACTCCAGATGGTGTTTCTCATCCTTTGCCCCAAGCAGCCTCTGCCATTCCTTCAGGGTTACACCAAATGAGTCTCCAATCCCCAATGAATTGCTAAAGACTCCCAACTTTAACTTTAAATTCAGCACAATTGTGTTGAAAGGGGTCCTGACTGGTATGATCTAGCCTTACATAAGGCACAGACATCTCAGACAACTTGCTCAGTGAACAGTCTCAGATTCTGTACTCACAGATTAGTTGTTCCTTCCTCCCAGTCACGGAAAGAACAAAAGACACCTTTCTTTCTCTGGTAGCTGTCAGATTCTACTCATTGTTCTTCCTTAATGCAGCTGTGAACTTGAGGAACTTCAGGGGATTACTCCTTGGATCCACAAGAACTGCATTCCCTCACACTTCCCCTGGAGTGAAACTAAAGAGTCCTGCAAGCAAACTGAAGATTTTAGCAAACTAGGGTGACAAATACCAGGGCTCCCTTTGACACAGCCCCAATGGCAGACCTCCTGCCAGTCTAAATGCCACACTTGAACTTACTGATGAACATTCTAAGCTCCCCAAGAGCAGCTGACTCTAAACTGGTTATGCTGCTGTGAGAGTTCTAAATGACATAATCATCCTTCTCTCAGGGTAGCTGAGTAAGCAATGATGTCATTATATAGAAAGCCCATAATTACTGTATCTCCCCACCAGCTAACTTTTTCTACTTGCCTAAGACTAGTACTAATGGGATTCTAGTAACCCAGGGGAACTGGGTTGTTACACGTAGTTATGTCAGCACCGCCATGATGCGCAAGTCTGACTCTGGGGCAAACTGCACATGTGTGAGTATCACGCATGCGCAGTACTGTAATTGCTGCAGTATTATGGCAGACTCCTGTGCAACGAGAGCACAACATATTCTGTTCACTGCTCTTGCCACTCCTAAAAGGTATCCACAGCCATACTGGCTCTGACCAGATTTTGTTTTGTTCTGTAGCATGTGACTTTAGTGCCTACTAGTAGTGGGAGCACAGGGAGGTTTTTTCTTCCCTGGATAAATCCTCTGATGTAGGGATTTTTTTTGCTTGGAGCTACAGAGAGAAACTAGTATACCTTCATTTCAGGGACTGCTAGTGGTGTGAAACCTTTTGTATTTCCCCCCAGAGAAACTGATTTATTTTGCCTGGAGGAGCTGCAGTGCATAGAGAGACTTAAGTTGCAGTTTACCTCCTTAAATACAGTAGTTCTAACTTCTGCCTTGACTGCTGTACTATACTGTACTGAATAAGAAAAAAGGGCTTTAATTTGGTGGAGTAAATCTGAGTACATCTGAGCCCTCTCTTCTGCGAGAGGGCTCAGAGGTTGGGCTGGAGTTTCACGAAAGTCAGAAGTGCCAGCAGTCTTGGAGTGCAGTCAGCTGACTGTACTCCCCCCATGGCTGAGCGCTAGGTAGCGCCGCTTGCAGTGGATGCACACCCTAGCCCGCCTGCATGCATGCTGCTTGCAGTAATTTTTGTGTGTGAAAATAAAAAAATGTACTGGTGCTTGCAACCATTTTTTGTACTGAAATACAGCAAAACTTGTCTGCATTTTAAAAAAGTGAATTGCACTAGGTTTCACAAAAGTCAGTAGCTGACAGTTTTGGAGGACAGTCAGCAGACTGCACTCCCCCCCCCCGATGGTTTCGGGCAAGGTAGTGATGCTTGCAGTGGGTGAACATCTTTGCCTGCTGTGTGCATGATGTTTGCAATGTTTTTTCTGTGCATGAATAAAGCAGTACTGCTGCCTCCAACCTTTTTTTGTACTGAAATACAGCAGAACTTTTGTGCATTTACAAATAAAAAAAATGTAATTGCAGTAGTGCCACAGAAATCTCTGTGTAAGAAATATTTGTGGTGTAATCTGAGGTCAGGCTAGAGTTTCACAAAAATCAGTAGCTGCCAGCAGTCTCAGAGGGCAGCCGGCTGACTGCACTCCCCCCCATGGTTTAGGACTAGGTAGCGACCCGTGCAGTGTGCACACAACCTCACCTGCTCTGTATGCGTGCTGCTTGCAGCAATTTTTGTGTGTGAAAATAAAGCAGTACTGCAGCAGGTGCTGCTTGCAATAATGTTTTGGTGCTACAATAAAACAGAACTTTTGTACATTTACAAACTATTAAGTGCTTGTCAGTGTTTAGAACTTGTTGGCATAAACAAAGACAATGACAGGCAGAAGTGGAAAAAACTTACTTGGTCTAGCCCAAGTAAATCTACAAAGGAGGAACAGGCTGGTGATGCTGAACCTGAACACGAGCCCATCTTCGATGCCCAAAATTATTCTTTACCCCTTCCAAGCCTTCACTATGTCTTCCAGCAACAGTAGTACTGTAGCTGGCACAGGACAGAGTGATGCAAGAAGCACAAGCAGAAGGACACTGTTCTTGTCTCCCACCACAACCACTAAGGTTTCCTCATCTATCACCAGTACCATCATGACTCCCACCATGACCACCAACGTGTCTCCATCTCTCACCAGTGCCATCACATCTGTCATTAACACCACCACTACCAGTATAGGGACCTTGTCTTCCTTTTCCACAGCAATGGGCAGCATGACTACTATAGCCAGTCCTATAACTAAGACCATCACTTCAGCCACTACTGACACAATGAACCCTGCCACTACTGCCACTACTATAACACTATCACCACAGTCTGCTATCCCTGCCATAGAGCATATTACCAGTGTGACCACTACATTTGATACAATTATGCCTCCTGCTTCTCAGCTTCTCAGTACTCCTGAAGACGTTCATCTGGTTCTGAATATTTCCTTCCACTTGATGAATTGCCCAGTGACACATTGTCTTCTTCATCAAAGGCACATATGAGTGATTTCGAAGATGAGGCAGAGTATGCTATGTACCTTGAGGACAGAACAAAAAAGGTGTCTGGCAAAACAGCCTCCAGTTGTAGTGTCTTTAGCAGTAGTGCTGTTAGAGTTCACATTCAGGATGACCTACTAAGCAGATGGATTCAAATCTTTGTCCCCACAAGCCAGCTGTGCTTAATCCAGTAGACATAATCTCAGCGTGAATATTGTACTCATTTAAATCAGCCAGTTAGAGCTGTACTTACTCCAGCAGTTTAGATATGATCTCAGCGCAAACATTGAACTCATTGATTTTTTGAGTCACCCAGATATAATCTCAAGGCGATCATTACACTCATTTAGTCACATCATGATGAATAATGTTCACGATCATCACGATTCATGAATCACACCACTTAAAGTTTTCTTGGGGCAACCCTGGTGCTTTTTTTTTTAATCTTTGGCTTTATCATGATCACAAATCATGACACCCAGTTATCACGTTTTAGTGACCTTAATATTGTGTACTTTAGGTTGCTAATTATCTGTTGGGAAAAGACCGCTTGTCCCACAGTCAGCCTAGATTGCCCATCCCTGCCTTATTGGTCTGATATGCAGACTCTAAAGCAACCCTGCTGCCTCTCTGCCAGTTTTTAAATACACCACAGTCCTAGTCCTACCTCACCCATGCTTGAAGCCCCACACTGTTTTTGATGCCATCATGTATGCCTGCAGTCTCTGTCAGTCATGTACCATGCCTTCTGTGAATATTTCTTCACATCTGTCTTGAACTCCCCCTTCAGCTTCATCACATGCCCGCATTGCCCCTGGTACTTGTGCTTTTCCTTATTTGAAAGAGACTCCCTTTTTGTGCCCTGTCTTCACCCGTGAAATATGTGTACTGTATAGGTCTCTATCATGGCACATCTCACTCTCCTCTCTTCCAGGGTGTTCATGCAATGCACTTACACCAGTGCCATTTTAGTTGTCCTAGACAAGACACAAGATGTCACCTCATCTGCGGCCATTGCTCAATCTATGATGACCATTTTTCACCTGACCACTGACCAGTGCAGTAGTTTGTTGCCCTTTTGGGTTCCTGAAATGGTGTTGGGGCATGTTGATGGCAGTAATGCCTAGTGTACTTCAAAAGAAAAGGAAATGGTGGAGTTTAACAGTGTTATAATGTCTTTAAAAAACACACTTATCATGGGGGGGTTCCGAATAATGAATGTGTGGCACCCCGAATATTTGAATTAAGGTATTTGCACACCCCTACTTAGAATTTTGCCCTCTGGGAGGGTTTTGAGAATCCTGATTTAGGGGATGTGGGAGTTTGCATCTGCCACATGCCACCTAGCACCATGTCACTGTCCATTTTGTGGAGCACAGGTGATGCAAGCCCTATTTGGTGCAAGCAGTCTGTTGTTGTTGCAGGCTGCCTTTGAGAATCAGGCCTGGCACATCTCTAGGTACAAGGGGCACTTTGCACCATTTCTTGTGGTGCAAGACCCTTGCGCCATGACCGGGAGCTGTGAGAATTGGGCCCAGAATCTTGTTTTGCAGTCAGCCTGCAAGGGGAGTTATCAACAAGACAAAAGTTCAACTGCTGTACTGTTTTACTATACAAAGAGGAACACAGGTTATATCTGAAACACAGGTTATATTTTAAGTTGTAACACAAGCTTTAGCAGTTTGTGCCTGTATCATTTTAACCCCAGAAATTCTCCAAAATTCCTAACTCTTGCAGTCAGCCTTTAAAGTAGAACTGCCTGGAGACAGAACATTATGCTAATGATAGAACCTCATATTGGCTTGTGCCACTTATTCAAATGCTGCCGTTATCAACTGCTGCATTCTATTAACGCCTCAGATTTCTTTCTCTGCCTGCCAAGTCAAGACACCTCTGAGACTTCTCACAGTCATTTCTGAGTGTTACTTCTATAGATATATGTGTTTCTCTTAAATTTTTGTTTGCTGCCTTTAGTTTCTGTTTATTTATTTAAACCGCTAAACCCTTAAAGCCCTAAATGGGCATCTGCCTCCAACCTCTACCATGGGAGCTGCACATTCTTCGGGAGTTCTTCCACTATGAAAGGCCTGACTGCTAGCCAGCCCTGAGACTCACAGACCACTAAGCCTAAATGGGTGTCTGCCTCCAACCTCTCCTGTGGGTGCTGTGCCTTCTCTGGGAGCTCTTCCACTGTGAATGGCCTGACTTCCAGCCAGCCCTGAGACTCACAGACCACTAACCCTAAATGGGTGTCTGCCTCCAACCTCTCCCATGGGGGCCGCACCTTCTCCAGGAGCTCTTCCACAGTGAATGGCTTGACTGCCAGCCAGCCCTGAGACTCACAGATCACTAGGCCTAAATGGGTGTCTGCCTCCAACCTCTCTCGTGGGAGCTGTGCCTTCTCCAGGAGCTTTTCCATGGTGTACGGCCTGATTGCCAGCCAGCCCTGAGACTCACAGGCCACTAGCTCCAAACAGGCATCTGCCTCCAACCTCTCCCATGGTGGCCGCACCTTCTCCAGGAGCTGTTTCACGGTGAATGGCCTGACTGCCAGCCAGCCCTGAGACTCACAGGCCACGAGCCCTAATTGGGTGTCTTCCTCCAGCTTCTCCATGGGAGCTGTGCCTTCCATGGCAAATGGCCTGGCTGCCAGCCAGCCCTGAGACTCACAGGTATAAACACAGAGATGCAGCCTGGCCTTTGGAACTACCAGGCTTGAATCATGGTGCTTTTTGTCTCCACTGGCTGATTTAGTTCTGTATCTCACTTCCTCAGCCTTGATTGGATGCTTCACCTTTTTCCTGCCCTCATATTCACAACTGCCTTCATCTCCCTAAGTTGCTTAGTTTGCAAAAACGTTTATATTGCTGGGTTGTATTTACTGCTCTGTACACTTTATTGAATTCAGCATTCTATTTTGTTTTTTTAATAATGCTTAATGTCTACACTACTGTGATATAAGTTGCCAGACATTGTTAGAAGTGTAGTTTGTATGATCCTTTCCACCCTGTAACCCTGCCTGAGCTGAGTGAGTAGCGATAAATGCTCCGTGGCACCCTATATCCTTTCCTTAAATTTCTACTATCTGAATTATTGTCCTGCTTTTTAGCACTTCTACCTATCTCTGTCCTTTGCTCTGATATTTCTTTATTTTTACCCTGTGGCTTTACTTGCTAATCATCCCCCCCCACACACACACACTCTTATAGCCAAAGGTGTTGAAGCTCTTTTTGGCTTAAATTTAGAGAAACTTTTGTGCAGAGCTTTTTTTGTGCAATCCACCTTCCCAGCTTCCTGGAGCCTATGGCAATGGGATTAGCTGCCACTATCTGTGTATTTTTTGCTTTAAATTGACTGTCCCTTCTCCCATCCACAGGCCACTAGCCCTAAATGGGTGTCTGCCTTTAACCTCTCCCGTGGGAACTGTGCCTTCTTCGGGAGCTCTTCCATGGCAAATGGCCAGACTGCCAGCCAACCCAGCTTTGCTGACTTTTCCATTAGCAGATTATATCTTCTAGCTACTAGACAGCTATATCTGTGGTAGCAGTGACATTTTCTGTGTCCAATCAACTATTAGCAGGTTATTTCCAGCTGCCACTAGGGGTTCCTATCCTAACTGGCACATCACACTCTATGTTCTCCAGCTGTTATTACAACTCTGTGCACATTTGCCTGCTTCCTCTGCCTCCTATGAAACCAGGACTACATACAAGCTCTTCCTCCTATGAACAGGGGCTATGTCCACCTCCTCCAATCTCTTTCATACTGCTGTTATTTCTAAGCAATGGCACTTCACAAAGTGATATGCCGGTTCCCCTGTCCCTTATCACTATCGAGCATAATAGCCATTATGACCCCGACTTTATCACAGGTAATTTTAAACTGTTAATCAAGTGACACTGGTCCTGCCACTGACTCCTGGTGCCTCCACAGGGATGGCTTACCAGTGGCTTACCACTGGGATTCCTATCTCATATCCCACCCTAATTACTCTACTTAACCTCATGGTACTGGCTTGGAACACAGAAGGTGCCTCAGCCCCAGAAGATCCAATCAGCTTTTTCACAAACAACTTAAAGGAAGCTTGCTCAGAATCATTCTACTTTTACTGCTTATAACAGGCCAGGGCCGGCATCAGGGGGGTGCAAGGGATGCGATTGCATCAGGGTCCAGAGCACCAGTGGGGTCCATGGCCCCCTCAACTAAGTCTGAAGTCACCGTAAGTAATTTTTTTTTTTAAACTGCTCTGAGGACACCGGATGGAGAAGATCATCAGCCGTGCTGCCAGCTTGCGCTCAGCACCACCAGCTGGTCGGACCCCCACCCCTCCCTCCCTCCCCAAGAGGCTGAGAGAACAGTGTGTGTGGAGGTGGTGCCGGTGGCTGCGTGTGACACTCAGTGCGCAGAACGAACCAGCATGACATTTTAAAAATGAAATCCCCTCCCTGCAGTACTGTTACTGTCTGACATTGAAGCTCGGCTCATAATGCAGCATCCTCTCCAATTCCACCGCTCTCCTCCGACATACCTGAGGCAGCCACAGCTGCTCCGCCTCCCCCTCCTTGCCTTGATGATCCAACCTGGTGGCCCAGCCATCCAGGCTCCTCCTTCTCCATGGGGCAAGATGGCAAGTGGCAATGCTGTGCTGCGAATCTGATCCTCAGCACCGGTTGGCAAGTCGACCACCCACCACAGCACGCCTGCTCATTGGTCTGTACTAGAGTGTTTGCTCCCATGACATTGTTGCTATGCTACACAGTACACTCGCTCGCTCACTCACTCATCAGACTTGCTCCTCCCCTGCTTCTGCCTCCCTGGCCACTGTGTCCCTTCCACTCCCTCCTAGCATATGATAACTGTCTGATTTTCTGGCTGAGTGGGCGCTCACTCAAAAGGCTGCAACTCTCATAGGCCACTAAGCCAGGTCAGTGTAAATTATATACAATATTCTGTTCTTGTTGTTGTTGTGGTGGGGGGGGCAGGGGCTGGGGAGAAGGAGGCGGATGGAGCATCTCACAAGTCCCGAGAAATCCTGTCCGTGGGTACTCTGTCTCACACAGACTGTGGCACTTGGTGGGCAGCAGATGAACGAGCGGATGTGGCTGGCATGAGATTGAGCAGATTGCAGAAACAAATTCAGAGCGCTGCACAGCAAGCAGCACCCAAGTAGTTCTGAACTACATTTGTAAACTAGAAAGACACACAAATACACACTGGTGGGGCAGAGGACTGAAAGAATAAAAAATAGCAGCTGACAACAGCAAGCAGCCATGGGAAAGTGTGAGTACTGTGGCTGCCTAGCCTAGGCTCCCAGCAGGTGGCATGGCAGCGGGACGGGCCCAGCCTGGGCCGGCCAGGTCAAAATCTCAATCAAGTCTCAAGAAGAATAATTCTGTTTAAATATATAATTCAGATCAATCATAATATATATATAAATCAAAATCAAAAATGAATTGTGACACTCACTGACTGTTGAGGGGGAGCTATAACTCTAATGTGTTGCTGTGACTCTAGTACTCCTCCAACTCTACTGTGTTGTCTGTCACTACTACCTCTCTCTCTCAATGTCTGGCCAAGAATATAACTATAAGATCTTAGTTTTCTTCAATTTCTTCAGAGTACGCCAGCAGCAAACATTGTAGCCAGCCTAGTACTGCACCTGTAGGAGTCACTGTTTGGCATTAAAATAACAAAATATTCTCTGGCTCTGCTCTGCCTGTGGCCTGCCTAGTCTTCTGCAGAGCACGCCAGCAGCAAGCACTGTAGCCAGCCTAGTACTGCGTCTGTAGGATTCACTGTATGGCATTAAAATAACAAGATATTCTCTGGCTCTGCAGTGCCTGTGGACTGCCTAGTCTTCTTCAGAGTACGCCAGCAGCAAGCACTGTAGCCAGCCTAGTACTGCGTATGTAGGATTCACTGTTTGGCATTAAAATAACAAGATATTCTCTGGCTCTGCTGTGCCTGCGGCCTGCCTAGTCTTCTTTAGAGTACGCCAGCAGCTAGCATTGTAACCAGCCTAGTACTGCATCTGAAGGATTCACTGTTTGGCATTAAAATAACAAGATCTTCTCTGGCTCTGCTGTGCCTGCGGCCTGCCTAGTATTCTTCAGAGTACGCCAGCAGCAAGCACTGTAGCCAGCCTAGTACTGCGTCTGAAGGATTCACTGTTTGGCAGCATTGTAGCCAGCCTAGTACTGCGTCTGTAGGAGTCACTGTTTGGCATTAAAATAACAAGATATTCTCCGGCCCTGCTCTGCCTGCGGCCTGCCTAGTCTTCTTCAGAATATGCCAGCAGCAAGCACTGTAGCCAGCCTAGTACTGCGTCTGTAGGAGACACTGTTTGGCATTAAAATAACAAGATATTCTCTGGCTCTGCTGTGCCTGTGGCCTGCCTAGTCTTCTGCAGAGCACGCCAGCGGCAAGCACTGTAGCCAGCCTAGTACAGCATCTGTAGGATTCACTGTTTGGCATTAAAATAACAAGATATTCTCTGGCTGTGCTGTGCCTGCGGCCTGCCTAGTCTTCTTCAGAGTATGCCAGCAGCTAGCATTGTAGCCAGCCTAGTACTGCGTCTGTAGGATTCACTGTTTGGCAGCATTGTAGCCAGCCTAGTACTGCATCTGTAGGAGTCACTGTTTGGCATTAAAATAACAAGATATTCTCTGACTCTGCTGTCCCTGCGGCCTGCATAGTCTTCTTCAGAGTATGCCAGCCACAAGCACTGTAGCCTGCCTAGTAATGCGTCTGTAGGAGTCACTGTTTGGCATTAAAATAACAAGATATTCTCTGGCTCTGCTGTGCCTGCTGCCTACCTATTCTTCTTCAGAGTACGCCAGCAACAAGCACTGTAGCCAGCCTAGTACTGTGTCTGTAGGATTCACTGTTTGGCAGCACTGTAGCCAGTCTAGTACTGCGTCTGTAGGAGTCACTGTTCGGCATTAAAATAACTAGATATTCTCTGGCTCTGCTCTGCCTGTGGCCTGCCTAGTCTTTTGCAGAGCATGCCAGCAGCAAGCACTGTAGCCAGCATAGTACTGCGTCTGTAGGATTCACTGTTTGGCATTAAACTAACAAGATATTCTCTGGCTCTGCTGTGCCTGCGGCCTGCATAGTCTTCTTCAGAGTACGACAACAGCAAGCACTGTAGCCAGCCTAGTACTGTGTCTGTAGGATTCACTGCTTGGCAGCATTGTAGCCAGCCTAGTACTGCATCTGTAGGAGTCACTGTTCGGCATTAAAATAACTAGATATTCTCTGGCTCTGCTGTGCCAGTGGCCTGCCTAGTCTTTTGCAGAGCACGCCAGCAGCAAGCATTGTAGCCAGCCTAGTACTGCGTCTGTAGGATTCACTGTTTGGCATTAAAATAAAAAGATATTCTCTGACTCTGCTGTGCCTGCGGCCTGCATAGTCTTCTTCAGAGTACGACAACAGCAAGCACTGTAGCCAGCCTAGTACTGCGTCTGTAGGTGTCACTGTTTGGCATTAAAATAACAAGATATTCTCTGGCTCTGCTGTGCCTGTGGCCTGCCTATTCTTCTTCAGAGTACGCCAGCAGCAAGCACTGTAGCCAGCCTAGTACTGTGTCTGTAGGATTCACAGTTTGGCAGCATTGTAGCCAGCCTAGTACTGCGTCTGTAGGAGTCACTGTTCGGCATTAAAATTACTCGATATTCTCTGGCTCTGCTCTGCCTGTGGCCTGCCTAGTCTTTTGCAGAGCATGCCAGCAGGCAGTGTAGCCAGCCTAGTACTGCACCTGTAGGAGTCACTGTTTGGCATTAAAATAACAAGATATTCTCTGGCTCTGCTGTGCCTGTGGAATGCCTAGTCTTCTTCAGAGCACGCCAGCAGCAAGCACTGTAGCCAGCCTAGTACTGCGTCTGTAGGATTCACTGTTTGGCATTAAAAAAACAAGATATTCTCTGGCTCTGCTGTGCCTGTGGACTGCCTAGTCTTCTTCAGAGTACGCCAGCAGCAAGCACTGTAGCCAGCCTAGTACTGCGTCTGTAGGATTCACTGTTTGGCATTAAAATAACAAGATATTCTCTGGCTCTGCTCTGCCTGCGGCCTGCCTATTCTTCTTCAGAGTATGCCAGCAGCAAGCACTGTAGCCAGCCTAGTACTGCATCTGTAGGATTCACTGTTTGGCATTAAAATAACAAGATATTCTCTGGCTCTGCTCTGCCTGCGGCCTGCCTAGTCTTCTTCAGAGTATGCCAGCAGCAAGCACTGTAGCCAGCCTAGTACTGCGTCTCTAGGAGTCACTGTTTGGCATTAAAATAACAAGATCTTCTCTGGCTCTGCTGTGCCTGCAGCCTGCCTAGTATTCTTCAGAGAATGCCAGCAGCAAGCACTGTAGCCTGCCTAGTACTGCGTCTGTAGGATTCACTGTTTGGCAGCATTCTAGCCAGCCTAGTACTGCGTCTGTAGGAGTCACTGTTTGGCATTAAAATAACAAGATATTCTCTGGCTCTGCTCTGCCTGCGGCCTGCCTAGTCTTCTTCAGAGTATGCCAGCAGCAAGCACTGTAGCCAGCCTAGTATTGCGTCTCTAGGAGTCACTGTTTGGCATTAAAATAACAAGATCTTCTCTGGCTCTGCTGTGCCTGCAGCCTGCCTAGTATTCTTCAGAGTATGCCAGCAGCAAGCACTGTAGCCTGCCTAGTACTGCGTCTGTAGGATTCACTGTTTGACAGCATTCTAGCCAGCCTAGTACTGCGTCTGTAGGAGTCACTGTTTGGCATTAAAATAACAAGATATTCTCTGGCTCTGCTGTGCCTGTGGCCTGCCTAGTCTTCTGCAGAGCATGCCAGCAGCAAGCACTGTAGCCAGCCTAGTACTGCATCTGTAGGAGTCACTGTTTGGCATTAAAATAACAAGATATTCTCTGACTCTGCTGTGCCTGCGGCCTGCATAGTCTTCTTCAGAGTATGCCAGCCGCAAGCACTGTAGCCTGCCTAGTACTGCATCTGTAGGAGTCACTGTTTGGCATTAAAATAACAAGATATTCTCTGGCTCTGCTGTGCCTGCGGCCTGCCTATTCTTCTTCAGAGTACGCCAGCAGCAAGCACTGTAGCCAGCCTAGTACTGCGTCTGTAGGATTCACTGTTTGGCATTAAACTAACAAGATATTCTCTAGCTCTGCTGTGACTGCACTCTGCCTAGTCTTCTGCAGAGCATGCCAGCAGCAAGCATTGTAGCCAGCCTAGTACTGTGTCTGTAGGATTCACAGTTTGGCAGCATTGTAGCCAGCCTAGTACTGCATCTGTAGGAGTCACTGTTTGGCATTAAAATAACAAGATATTCTCTGACTCTGCTGTGCCTGTGGCCTGCCTAGTCTTTTGCAGAGCACGCCAGTAGCAAGCATTGTAGCCAGCCTAGTACTGCGTCTGTAGGATTCACTGCTTGGCATTAAAATAACAAGATATTCTCTGACTCTTCTGTGCCTGCGGCCTGCATAGTCTTCTTCCGAGTACGCCAGCAGCAAGCACTGTAGCCAGCCTAGTACTGTGTCTGTAGGAGTCACTGTTTGGCATTAAAATAACAAGATATTCTCTGGCTCTGCAGTGCCTGCGGCCTGCCTATTCTTCTTCAGAGTATGCCAGCAGCAAGCACTAGGGTTGTCAGAACAGGTTCGGCAAAGATTCGAACCCTCCTCGAACCCTGGTGTTCAAGTTCTAACTTAGAACTCGAACACTAAATGGTTCGCAAAAGGGTTCGAATCATCACGAGACGAGACGACGTAATGAGTGTTACGCAAGCAGCGGATCTGTAGGGTATTTAAAGAGGTGCGCCATGAGGAGGAGCGCCATTTGAGTGAGGGATCATCGGAGCAGACAGAGGCAGCAGCAGCAGCAGGCAGCACCAGCAGCCCACTAAACTGTAGCAAAGCGGTTAGCGGTCCGCTACTCTTGTCCAGTAATCGGCTTACTCTTCTTCTCCTGTGAGACCGAGAACAAGAGAAAGGCTGGAAAAAAGCTAAAATCGGGGAGACTGGGAGTGGGACTAGGGGCGGTTCAGGACAGAAGGAGGGATTAATCAAGACTGGGGAAGGGACTGGGGAATAGGGAGGATTGATTTGAGACCAATATCAGGAGGACTGGAGGAGGACTCGGAGAGAGACTAAAAAAAAAATAAGAAGAAGACTGAAGATTATAAGAACCTTTGTGAAATGTGATTATTTGAAACTGCAGCACACTGCACACTCAGCAGCCGCCAGCAACAAACATACAAGGGGGGCAAAACAAGGCAAATAAATCTTTCTGAACCCTAGTGTGTGTGTCACAGAGAGAAGCCCAGTGTGTGCCCCTTGACTGCACTGTACTGTACCCTACCCAGTGTGTGTTACAGAGAGAAGCCCAGTGGCCAGTTGTGTGGTGGCATTAACCTTACATGACAGAAGCGAGAATATAATTCTCATTCCCTGGTTTATGATGTGACTCCGGCTCCTGTGGTCAGCCCATCACCCTGCTGCTGTGTGCCCCTTGACTGCACTGTACCCTACCCAGTGTGTGTGTTACAGAGAGAAGCCCAGTGGCCAGTTGTGTGGTGGCATTAACCTTACATGACAGAAACTAGAAATATAATTCTCATTCCCTGGGTTGCGTATGTGACTCCGTCTCCTGTGGTCAGCCCATCACCCTGCTGCTGTGTGCCCCTTGACTGCACTGTACCCTACCCAGTGTGTGTGTTACAGAGAGAAGCCCAGTGGCCAGTTGTGTGGTGGCATTAACCTTACATGACAGAAACGTAGAAATATAATTCTCATTCCCTGGTTGCGTATGTGACTCCGTCTCCTGTGGTTAGCCCATCACCCTGCTGTGTGTGCCTTTGACTGCACTGTACCCTACCCAGTGTGTGTGTTACAGAGAGAAGCCCAGTGGCCAGTTGTGTGGTGGCATTAACCTTACATGACAGAAACGTAGAAATATAATTCTCATTCCCTGGGTTGCGTATGTGACTCTGTCTCCTGTGGTCAGCCCATCACCCTGCTGCTGTGTGCCCTTTGACTGCACTGTACCCTACCCAGTGTGTGTGTTACAAAGAGAAGCCCAGTGGCCAGTTGTGTGGTGGCATTAACCTTACATGTCAGAAATGTAGAAATATAATTCTCATTCCCTGGTTTGCGTATGTGACTCTGTCTCCTGTGGTCAGCCCATCACCCTGCTGCTGTGTGCCCTTTGACTGCACTGTACCCTACCCAGTGTGTGTGTGTGTTACAGAGAGAAGCCCAGTGGCCAGTTGTGTGGTGGAATTAACCTTACATGACAGAAACGTAGAAATATAATTCTCATTCCCTGGGTTGCGTATGTGACTCCGTCTCCTGTGGTCAGCCCATCACCCTGCTGCTGTGTGCCCTTTGACTGCACTGTACCCTACCCAGTGTGTGTTACAGAGAGAAGCCCAGTGGCCAGTTGTGTGGTGGAATTAACCTTACATGACAGAAACGTAGAAATATAATTCTCATTCCCTGGTTGCGTATGTGACTCCGTCTCCTGTGGTCAGCCCATCACCCTGCTGCTGTGTGCCCTTTGACTGCACTGTACCCTACCCAGTGTGTGTGTTACAGAGAGAAGCCCAGTGGCCAGTTGTGTGGTGGCATTAACCTTACATAACAGAAACGTAGAAATATAATTCTCATTCCCTGGTTTGCGTATGTGACTCCGTCTCCTGTGGTCAGCCCATCACCCTGCTGCTGTGCACCTTTTGATTGCTATGTGTATGCCTATGCCCAGCAACCCAATCATTCTGTAAGCCTTAAACCTGGGATCCTTTAGTTGCAAACTGTCATATTCTTCAATTACTTTCAGTCCACGTATCACAGTGTCACACAACCAAAATAAAATTTTCTAGTTGTTGCCAGCGATTACAGATCACATTGCTTTGTTACACAGGAATTGTTTGGGTGTTGGTGTGTTCACTGCAGTATACTGGACTGGTAGTACTGGTACTTACTGTCTGTTATGGCTGACACCAACATAGATGAAGCATTTAGTGCTGGTGTTGGAGCAGGTGTTGGTGGTAGTGGTAATCCTGGTGCTAACAGAAATAACCAAAATGTTGCACGTGATAAAAATTCAACAAACAGCAAAAGAGCAACAGTGAAGTGTGGTAAAGGGGGACCTTTAGAAAACCTGTACAGCTGCTGGGGTCACACGAGAGGCACCATAGGTATGCCATTCATGCCGTTAAGATCCCTGTGACTAGCAGCAATAATGCAAGTGACAGTGAGTGCTCTCTGACTCAGACAGTAGCTCTTTGTCTCAGTCCCACACTGTTGTGTCTCGTGACAAATCATTACTTCCTCAAGAAAGTGAAATGAGCAAGTCTGCTGACAATGAATCAGGTAGTGCACTTGCAAATACATCCAGCACTGTTGGCAATGAAAAGGACATATCCATTGAATCCACCACTTCTGTGTTGGCCAGCAATGAAAATCCATCAGAGTCTTCTGTCACTCTCTTCTACAAGGAGCATGTCCCAGGTTCTGTTAGGACAGGTGAAAAGACACAAACAGTCTTTAGCTATCTTCCTAGCACTCGAACAAAATCTGTCACATCTGAGGTGTGGAATTATTTCTCAGTCAGTAAAACTGATCCATGCAGAGAAATTTGTTCCCTGTGTAAACAGAGTGTAAGCCATGGTAAAGTTGTGTCATGCCTTGGCACTACAGCTCTTAAACGCCATCTGAAAAAGCATTCGGTTTTGCTTGATCATCCAAAACCAAAACCCATGTCCTCCATCTTCCAGACCGCACGTGAGAAGGGTCAGGATCAGGAATCTGAAATGGATACTGAATTGTCTGAACTTGATGCAGGCAGAACCACTGCCAGCCCTACGATCACTGTTACCACCAATGCCAGCACCATTAGTACCAGTTGCACATCCAGTGATGGCACTGAATGTATAAGTCCTAGTCCACCATCTCTGCGTTCATCTGCCCATCGAAGCACGGTGTATAATAAACCAGCAGGGACATGTTGCAAACAGCTAACACTGTCTCAGGCATTTGAAAGGAAGAATACCTTTACTAGAAATCATCCAAAGACCCTTCATCTTAATCACCGAATTGGTGAACTGTTAGCCGGAGCCCTTTTCCCATACTCTTTGGTAGATCATGAGGATTTTAGGGAGCTCATGACATTAGCAGAGCCTCGTTACAATGTTCCTGATCGAAGGTACTTTTCCTATGTTGAAATACCAAACATTTATCAGGCTTTAAATGCGACAGTGATGCTTGCACTTAAAACTGCAGAGGGTGGGGTTATTCATGTCACAACAGATATGTAGACCAGCACTCAAAACACAGATTACATATCCCTTACCGCTCATTGGGTCACGTTTTCTTGTGCTTCTTCAAAAACAAAGACACCCCAAAAGATGGCGCTGCTGCATATAAAGAAGTGTGGGCAAAGTCATACTGCTGCAAACATCTTGCAGGAACTAAATGACCTCCTTGATGAATGGGTTTATTCTCACGGTCTAAAATGTGGCTTCATAGTAAGTGACAATGGAGCCAACATCTTAAAAGCAGTACAGGATGGAGGATTTCTGCATGCTTCTTGCTTTGCACATTGCTTACACTTAATTGTCACGGGATTTCTCAGCAACGAAACACAAGTGGATGGTATGATTGCTGTTTGCAAAAAAATTGTGACTCGCTTTTCACATTCAACCAAGGCTATACGGACATTGTCCGAACTGCAAAAAAAACACAAGCTGCCCCAGCAAAAGCTGATTCAAAATGTTTCCACTCGTTGGAACTCAACGCTTTATATGCTGCAGCGCCTCTTGGAGCAAAAGCAAGCTGTACATGAGTACTGCTCCAGTTACATTATTGGAGATGGCATTATGCTGTCTGTGCTGCAGTGAAAATTAATGGAGACAGTGTGCTGTATCCTAGCTCCTTTTGAGACAGCTACAAGGGACATGTCTTCTGAAGGTGCATCTGTGAGTCAGGTTATCCCACTCATAATGCTCATTTCACATCATCTTAGTGTTCTAAATCTACAAATAGAAAAAGACAGATCTGAAGCGCAGACAACATGTCGCCTATATCATGGGAATCTCAGAAAGAGAATGAGCGAGCGCTTCAAAACCAATGACAAAAGTTGCAATGATGAAATCAAGACACTACATCCTTGCAACTCTCTTAGATCCAGGTTCAAGGCTATACATCTTCAAAAACAGATGATATAGAGCAGTACAAATGTATGTTGCTAGATGAGCTGCAGCACTCACAGGAGTCAAACACAGACACGCACAGTACCATCAGGTTGTCATCACCACAACATGCAGGGTTCATCTTCACAAGGGATACAGAACTGGAAAAGTCACCAAACATTAACAATAGTTGTTCCACAACTGCCACTTCTTCAGCCCTTAGTAGCAAGCTAAATCTGTGGCAAAACCTTTCCCAATTGCTGCCATACCAGCTGCTTCTGCTGATTCCTCTTCTGAGCGGACTCTGTCCAACATGGTAGACAGTTACCTGCAAGAACTGCCTATTCCTATTGATGCATGCCCTTTTGAATACTGGAGATCAAAAAGTCAATTTGGACAGAGCTGTATGATGAAGCCTGTAAATATCTTGGTTGTCCTGCAACAAGTGTCTCTTCAGAACGCATGTTTAGTACAGCTGGCAATATTGTGACAGACACCAGAAATAGGTTGCTGCCAGAAAATGTACACACGTTAACTTTTATTAAAGTTAATAAGTCAAGATTTTCGTATCCTACAAGAGTATACAAACTAATCCTGAAGTGATTGATGTTGTGGATGTTGATGGTGATGACAACTCAGATGGTGGTGGCTGGTAAATATTGTTGGGACGGAGTCTCTCTGCACCAAAAGGAAACTTTTATAGACTGTGATGACTTTGGTTGTCGTCTCTCCTTTCTTGATCTACTACCTTGACTATACCCCCAAAACTTTCACCATTTCATGGCAAACTGCTTTGTAGCTAGGGTCTAAACTAAAGTCAACAAGTTTTATATACAGGGCAATTTTAACATCAGTGGGAACAGGCCCAAATTTGGCATAAAGGGACACTGTCACGTCAATCTTTTCTGTATCATATTACTTATAGTTAAAGTGCAAACATATATTTTGGATTTACCTTCTGTGACTTTGTGGTGCATCAGCATGGGCTGGGACAGGAGACGGTCTATTTTTCAATTTTAAAGAGGACAAAACAATGAGTTCTAATTGGTAGCTGTTTATTATTTTTCAATTACAGAAATGTTAGCCATAAACGAAAATGGATGCTAGTACATGGGTGAGGGTTGTGGGTTGGTTTTAACATGGGTGTAAGGTGGCATGGGTGCTACTGCACAGATGAGGTGGTGGAAGAAAAGTGGAATGGGTGATGGGGTGAAAGGTGGGTGTTGTTTTAGTTCTTTCATTTACAGATTAAGTGATCAGCTGGGGATGGTGAGGAAAAAATGATGACAGACCGAACCTACTGTACACATAATATATATTCTTATTAAATACATTGCAAACTGCTGCCACCTAGCACAATTGTCCTGTCCCCTTTAAAAAAAGAATAAAGGAATCAGAAATAAAAGAAAATCTGCATCAGCAGTTTTCACAGAATGTGACTTATCATAGTGTTTTTGCTTTATAAGTAGTGATAATTTGATACATAATGGGGTTGACAGACGCTGTCCCTTAAACATCACATGCCAACTGCTGCAGCTGCATTAAATGTTCCTTAGTATGTGGTGAGGAAACCACTGTTTTTATTTATGTGACTGAAATACATATTTTATTGAAGTATCAGCTGCAAAAATGCATCATCTTAGAATTTTTTGTATGTATTACTTCAATTTGCCAACAAAAATGTTGGTATATGTATGCATTACGTGAAAATTGCATGCATTTTGCCAGCAACAATGACTGGCATATTTTTTATTAAGAACAAAAGACACAGCACCAACACTTCCAAAATATACTGTATTGTGTGTTTTAACTGATAGCATCACAGTACAGAAGCGCCATGCAAGGACAAAACAGTTTAAACAGACAAAAGGACCTTTTGTCTGTTTAAACTTGTTTTATCCTACATGCTTTCTGTACTGTGATGCTACTAAAGTTAAAACGCATAATACAGTATATTTTGAAAGTGCTGGTGCTGTGTCTTTTGTTCTTGGTGCTCAGCTTTTCACACAGGCACAACTTAGGATTGAGCAGCCTTCTTGTGGTTTCTGCAAATATTTTTTATTCCTATGTCTTGACTGAATATGTTATGACATAATATGTTTTGTAACAGTTCCACATGTTGCTACTGTAGTACTTGGCTTGACTTTGTTATAAAAGCTTTCTTTTAAACATAGCAACTTTGATTCACTCATTTAAAACAGAAAGCAGCAAATAGCTGAAATTAGGTAATATCAGTTATTTTTTCTCCTAATTCATGACGATGAGTATATATAGCTGAGTACATAAATGGCTAATGTGCCTCTTTCTTTCACTAAGGAACTATGATGCAGCTGCAGCAGGAAAACTTTTAACATATGGGTGGGTGGGTGGGCCTGTTACGTATTAAGTTGCTGACTTTAGCAAACAGAAGAAACTATAGATAAACTTAGTTGTATTCCTATCAATGTCACACAAGATAATTTCTCTCCCCCTTATTTTGAACAGTTTTTCCTTTACATGTATTTTATTACTATCTTCGTTACTGGCAGCACAATAAAAAAATAGGGTTTGAGTTCTAAAAAGTTCTAAAAAAGATTAGAACCCTAGAACTTTTCAAAAGTTCTAGACTAGAACTAGAACCCAGAACTTCAGAGGGTTCTGACAACCCTAGCAAGCACTGTAGCCAGCCTAGTACTGTGTCTGTAGGATTCACTGTTTGGCAGCACTGTAGCCAGCCTAGTACTGCGTCTGTAGGAGTCACTGTTTGGCATTAAAATAACAAGATATTCTCTGGCTGTGCTCTGCCTGCGGCCTGCCTAGTCTTCTTCAGAGTATGCCAGCAGCAAGCACTGTAGCCAGCCTAGTACTGCGTCTGTAGGATTCACTGTTTGGCATTAAAATAACAAGATATTCTCTGGCTCCGCTGTGCCTGTGGCCTGCCTAGTCTTCTGCAGAGCACGCCAGCAGCAAGCACTGTAGCCAGCCTAGTACAGCATCTGTAGGATTTACTGTGTGGCATTAATTCAACAAGTTATTCTCTGGCTCTGCAGTGCCTCACGGCCTGCCTAGTCTTCTACAGAGCATGCCAGCAGCTAACATTGTAGCCAGCCTAGTACTGGCGTCTGTAGGATTCACTGTTTGTCAGCATTGTAGCCAGCCTAGTACTGCATCTGTAGGAGTCACTGTTTATCATTAAAATAACAAGATATTCTCTGACTCTGCTGTGCCTGCGGCCTGCATAGTCTTCTTCAGAGTATGCCAGCCGCAAGCACTGTAGCCTGCCTAGTACTGCGTCTGTAGGAGTCATTGTTTGGCATTAAAATAACAAGATATTCTCTGACTCTGCTGTGCCTGCAGCCTGCATAGTCTTCTTCAGAGTACGACAGCAGCAAGCACTGAAGCCAGCCTAGTACTGCATCTGTAGGAGTCACTGTTTGGCATTAAAATAACAAGATATTCTCTGACTCTGCTGTGCCTGCGGCCTGCATAGTCTTCTTCAGAGTACGACAGCAGCAAGCACTGTAGCCAGCCTAGTACTGCGTCTGTAGGAGTCACTGTTTGGCATTAAAATAACAAGATATTCTCTGGCTCTGCTGTGCCTGTGGCCTGCCTATTCTTCTTCAGAGTACGCCAGCAGCAAGCACTGTAGCCAGCCTAGTACTGTGTCTGTAGGATTCACTGTTTGGCAGCATTGTAGCCAGCCTAGTACTGCGTCTGTAGGAGTCACTGTTCGGCATTAAAATAACTCAATATTCTCTGGCTCTGCTCTGCCTGTGGCCTGCCTAGTCTTTTGCAGAGCATGCCAGCAGCAAGCAGTGTAGCCAGCCTAGTACTGCACCTGTAGGAGTCACTGTTTAGCATTAAAATAACAAAATATTCTTTGGCTCTGCTGTGCCTGGGGCCTGCCTAGTCTTCTGCAGAGCACGCCAGCAGCAAGCACTGTAGCCAGCCTAGTACTGCGTCTGTAGGTCACTGTTTGGCATTAAAATAACAAGATATTCTCTGGCTCTGCTCTGCCTGCGGCCTGCCAAGTCTTCTTCAGAGTATGCCAGCAGCAAGCACTGTAGCCAGCCTAGTACTGCGTCTGTAGGAGTCACTGTTTGGCATTAAAATAACAAGATATTCTCTGGCTCTGCTGTGCCTGTGGCCTGCCTAGTCTTCTGCAGAGCACACCAGCAGCAAGCACTGTAGCCAGCCTAGTACTGCATCTGTAGGATTCACTGTTTGGCATTAAAAAAACAAGATATTCTCTGGCTCTGCTGTGCATACGGCCTGCCTAGTCTTCTACAGAGTAAGCCAGCAACAAGCATTGTAGCCAGCCTAGTACTGCGTCTCTAGGAGTCACTGCTTGGCATTAAAATAGCAAGATAAACTCTGGCTCTGCTGTGCCTGCGGCCTGCCTAGTCTTCTTCAGAGTACGCCAGCAGCTGGCATTGTAGCCAGCCTAGTACTGTGTCTGCAGGATTCAATGGTTGGCAGCATTGTAGCCAGCCTAGTACTGCATCTGTAGGAGTCACTGTTTGGCATTAAAATAACAAGATATTCTCTGACTCTGCTGTGCCTGCGGCCTGCATAGTCTTCTTCAGAGTATGCCAGCAGCAAGCACTGTAGCCTGCCTAGTACTGCGTCTGTAGGAGTCACTGTTTGGCATTAAAATAACAAGATATTCTCTGGCTCTGCTGTGCCTGCGGCCTGCCTATTCTTCTTCAGAGTACGCCAGCAGCAAGCACTGTAGCCAGCCTAGTACTGTGTCTGTAGGATTCACTGTTTGGCAGCACTGTAGTCAGCCTTGTACTGCGTCTGTAGGAGTCACTGTTCGGCATTAAAATAACTAGATATTCTCTGGCTCTGCTCTGCCTGTGGCCCGCCTAGTCTTTTGCAGAGCATGCCAGCAGCAAGCACTGTAGCCAGCCTAGTACTGCGTCTGTAGGATTCACTGTTTGGCATTAAACTAACAGGATATTCTCTGGCTCTGCTGTGCCTGCACTCTGCCTAGTCTTCTGCAGAGCATGCCAGCAGCAAGCATTGTAGCCAGCCTAGTACTGTGTCTGTAGGATTCACTGTTCGGCAGCATTCTAGCCAGCCTAGTAGTGCGTCTGTAGGAGTCACTGTTTGGCATTAAAATAACAAGATCTTCTCTGGCTCTGCTGTGCCTGCGGCCTGCCTAGTATTCTTCAGAGTATGCCAGCAGCAAGCATTGTAGCCTGCCTAGTACTGCGTCTGTAGGATTCACTGTTTGGCAGCATTCTAGCCAGCCTAGTAGTGCGTCTGTAGGAGTCACTGTTTGGCATTAAAATAACAAGATATTCTCTGGCTCTGCTCTGCCTGCGGCCTGCCAAGTCTTCTTCAGAGTATGCCAGCAGCAAGCACTGTAGCCAGCCTAGTACTGCGTCTGCTGGATTCACTGGTAGGCAGCATTGTAGCCAGCCTAGTAATGCATCTGTAGGAGTCACTGTTTGGCATTAAAATAACAAGATATTCTCTGACTCTGCTGTGCCTGCGGCCTGCATAGTCTTCTTCAGAGTATGCCAGCCGCAAGCACTGTAGCCTGCCTAGTTCTGCGTCTGTAGGATTCACTGTTTGGCAGCACTGTAGCCAGCCTAGTACTGCGTCTGTAGGAGTCACTGTTCAGCATTAAAATAACTAGATATTCTCTGGCTCTGCTCTGCCTGTGGCCCGCCTAGTCTTTTGCAGAGCATGCCAGCAGCAAGCACTGTAGCCAGCCTAGTAGTGCGTCTGTAGGATTCACTGTTTTGCAGTAAACTAACAAGATATTCTCTGCTCTGCTGTGCCTGCAGCCTGTCTAGTCTTCTGCAGAGCACACCAGCGGCAAGCATTGTAGCCAGCCTAGTACTGTGTCTGTAGGATTCACTGTTTGGCAGCATTGTAGCCGGCCTAGTACTGCGTCTGTAGGAGTCACTGTTCGGCATTAAAATAACTAGATATTCTCTGGCTCTGCTGTGCCAGTGGCCTGCCTAGTCTTTTGCAGAGCACGCCAGCAGCAAGCATTGTAGCCAGCCTAGTGCTTCATCTGTAGGATTCACTGTTTGGCATTAAAATAACAAGATATTCTCTGACTCTACTGTGCCTGCGGCCTGCATAGTCTTCTTCAGAGTACGCCAGCAGCAAGCACTGTATCCAGCCTAGTACTGCGTCTGTAGGAGTCACTGTTTGGCATTAAAATAACAAGATATTCTCTGACTCTACTGTGCCTGTGGCCTGCCTATTCTTCTTCAGAGTACGCCAGCAGCAAGCACTGTAGCCAGCCTAGTACTGTGTCTGTAGGATTCACTGTTTGGCAGCATTGTAGCCAGCCTAGTACTGCGTCTGTAGGAGTCACTGTTCGGCATTAAAATAACTCGATATTCTCTGGCTCTGCTCTGCCTGTGGCCTGCCTAGTCTTTTGCAGAGCATGCCAGCAGCAAGCACTGTAGCCAGCCTAGTACTGCACCTGTAGGAGTCACTGTTTGGCATTAAAATAACAAAATATTCTCTGGCTCTGCTCTGCCTGTGGCCTGCCTAGTCTTCTGCAGAACACGCCCGCCAACAAGCACTGTAGCCAGCCTAGTACTGGTCTGTAGGATTCACTGTTTGGCATTAAAATAACAAGATATTCTCTGGCTCTGCTGTGCCTGTGGACTGCCTAGTCTTCTTCAAATGCGCCAGCAGCAAGCACTATAGCCAGCCTAGTACTCGTCTGTAAGTTCACTGTTTGGCATTAAAATAACAAGATATTCTCTGCTTCTGCTGTGCCTGTGGCCTGCCTAGTCTTCTGCAGAGCACGCCAGCAGCAAGCACTGTAGCCAGCCTAGTACTGCATCTGTAGGATTTACTGTGTGGTATTAATACAACAAGTTATTCTCTGGCTCTGCAGTGCCTACGGCCTGCCTAGTCTTCTACAGAGCATGCCAGCAGCTAGCATTGTAGCCAGCCTAGTACTGCGTCTGTAGGATTCACTGTTTGTCAGCATTGTAGCCAGCCTAGTACTGCATCTGTAGGAGTCACTGTTTATCATTAAAATAACAAGATATTCCCTGACTCTGCTGTGCCTGCGGCCTGCATAGTCTTCTTCAGAGTATGCCAGCCGCAAGCACTGTAGCCTGCCTAGTACTGCGTCTGTAGGAGTCATTGTTTGGCATTAAAATAACAAGATATTCTCTGACTCTGCTGTGCCTGCGGCCTGCATAGTCTTCTTCAGAGTACGACAGCAGCAAGCACTGAAGCCAGCCTAGTACTGCATCTGTAGGAGTCACTGTTTGGCATTAAAATAACAAGATATTCTCTGACTCTGCTGTGCCTGCGGCCTGCATAGTCTTCATCAGAGTATGCCAGCAGCAAGCACTGTAGCCAGCCTAGTACTGTGTCTGTAGGATTCACTGTTTGGCAGCATTGTAGCCAGCCTAGTACTGCGTCTGTAGGAGTCACTGTTCGGCATTAAAATAACTCAATATTCTCTGGCTCTGCTCTGCCTGTGGCCTGCCTAGTCTTTTGCAGAGCATGCCAGCAGCAAGCAGTGTAGCCAGCCTAGTACTGCACCTGTAGGAGTCACTGTTTAGCATTAAAATAACAAAATATTCTTTGGCTCTGCTGTGCCTGGGGCCTGCCTAGTCTTCTGCAGAGCACGCCAGCAGCAAGCACTGTAGCCAGCCTAGTACTGCGTCTGTAGGAGTCACTGTTTGGCAATAAAATAACAAGATCTTCTCTGGCTCTGCTGTGCCTGCGGCCTGCCTAGTATTCTTCAGAGTATGCCAGCAGCAAGCACTGTAGCCTGCCTAGTACTGCGTCTGTAGGATTCACTGTTTGGCAGCATTCTAGCCAGCCTAGTACTGCGTCTGTAGGAGTCACTGTTTGGCATTAAAATAACAAGATATTCTCTGGCTCTGCTCTGCCTGCGGCCTGCCAAGTCTTCTTCAGAGTATGCCAGCAGCAAGCACTGTAGCCAGCCTAGTACTGCGTCTGTAGGAGTCACTGTTTGGCATTAAAATAACAAGATATTCTCTGGCTCTGCTGTGCCTGTGGCCTGCCTAGTCTTCTGCAGAGCACGCCAGCAGCAAGCACTGTAGCCAGCCTAGTACTGCATCTGTAGGATTCACTGTTTGGCATTAAAAAAACAAGATATTCTCTGGCTCTGCTGTGCATACGGCCTGCCTAGTCTTCTACAGAGTAAGCCAGCAACAAGCATTGTTGCCAGCCTAGTACTGCGTCTCTAGGAGTCACTGCTTGGCATTAAAATAGCAAGATATTCTCTGGCTCTGCTTTGCCTGCGGCCTGCCTAGTCTTCTTCAGAGTACGCCAGCAGCTGGCATTGTAGCCAGCCTAGTACTGTGTCTGCAGGATTCAATGGTTGGCAGCATTGTAGCCAGCCTAGTACTGCATCTGTAGGAGTCACTGTTTGGCATTAAAATAACAAGATATTCTCTGACTCTGCTGTGCCTGCGGCCTGCATAGTCTTCTTCAGAGTATGCCAGCCGCAAGCACTGTAGCCTGCCTAGTACTGCGTCTGTAGGAGTCACTGTTTGGCATTAAAATAACAAGATATTCTCTGGCTCTGCTGTGCCTGCGGCCTGCCTATTCTTCTTCAGAGTACGCCAGCAGCAAGCACTGTAGCCAACCTAGTACTGTGTCTGTAGGATTCACTGTTTGGCAGCACTGTAGTCAGCCTTGTACTGCGTCTGTAGGAGTCACTGTTCGGCATTAAAATAACTAGATATTCTCTGGCTCTGCTCTGCCTGTGGCCCGCCTAGTCTTTGCAGAGCATGCCAGCAGCAAGCACTGTAGCCAGCCTAGTACCGTCTGTAGGATTCACTGTTTGGCATTAATAACAAGATATTCTCTGGCTCTGCTGTGCCTGCACTCTGCCTAGTCTTCTGCAGAGCATGCCAGCAGCAAGCATTGTAGCCAGCCTAGTACTGTGTCTGTAGGATTCACTGTTCGGCAGCATTCTAGCCAGCCTAGTAGTGCGTCTGTAGGAGTCACTGTTTGGCATTAAAATAACAAGATCTTCTCTGGCTCTGCTGTGCCTGCGGCCTGCCTAGTATTCTTCAGAGTATGCCAGCAGCAAGCATTGTAGCCTGCCTAGTACTGCGTCTGTAGGATTCACTGTTTGGCAGCATTCTAGCCAGCCTAGTAGTGCGTCTGTAGGAGTCACTGTTTGGCATTAAAATAACAAGATATTCTCTGGCTCTGCTCTGCCTGCGGCCTGCCAAGTCTTCTTCAGAGTATGCCAGCAGCAAGCACTGTAGCCAGCCTAGTACTCGTCTGCTGGATTCACTGTGAGCAGCATTGTAGCCAGCCTAGTAATGCATCTGTAGGAGTCACTGTTTGGCATTAAAATAACAAGATATTCTCTGACTCTGCTGTGCCTGCGGCCTGCATAGTCTTCTTCAAATATGCCAGCCGCAAGCACTGTAGCCTGCCTAGTTCTGCGTCTGTAGGATTCACTGTTTGGCAGCACTGTAGCCAGCCTAGTCTGCGTCTGTAGGAGTCACTGTTCAGCATTAAAATAACTAGATATTCTCTGGCTCTGCTCTGCCTGTGGCCCGCCTAGTCTTTTGCAGAGCATGCCAGCAGCAAGCACTGTAGCCAGCCTAGTACTGCGTCTGTAGGATTCACTGTTTTGCATTAAACTAACAAGATATTCTCTGGCTCTGCTGTGCCTGCAGCCTGTCTAGTCTTCTGCAGAGCACACCAGCGGCAAGCATTGTAGCCAGCCTAGTACTGTGTCTGTAGGATTCACTGTTTGGCAGCATTGTAGCCGGCCTAGTACTGCGTCTGTAGGAGTCACTGTTCGGCATTAAAATAACTAGATATTCTCTGGCTCTGCTGTGCCAGTGGCCTGCCTAGTCTTTTGCAGAGCACGCCAGCAGCAAGCATTGTAGCCAGCCTAGTGCTTCATCTGTAGGATTCACTGTTTGGCATTAAAATAACAAGATATTCTCTGACTCTACTGTGCCTGCGGCCTGCATAGTCTTCTTCAGAGTACGCCAGCAGCAAGCACTGTATCCAGCCTAGTACTGCGTCTGTAGGAGTCACTGTTTGGCATTAAAATAACAAGATATTCTCTGACTCTACTGTGCCTGTGGCCTGCCTATTCTTCTTCAGAGTACGCCAGCAGCAAGCACTGTAGCCAGCCTAGTACTGTGTCTGTAGGATTCACTGTTTGGCAGCATTGTAGCCAGCCTAGTACTGCGTCTGTAGGAGTCACTGTTCGGCATTAAAATAACTCGATATTCTCTGGCTCTGCTCTGCCTGTGGCCTGCCTAGTCTTTTGCAGAGCATGCCAGCAGCAAGCACTGTAGCCAGCCTAGTACTGCACCTGTAGGAGTCACTGTTTGGCATTAAAATAACAAAATATTCTCTGGCTCTGCTCTGCCTGTGGCCTGCCTAGTCTTCTGCAGAGCACGCCCGCAGCAAGCACTGTAGCCAGCCTAGTACTGCGTCTGTAGGATTCACTGTTTGGCATTAAAATAACAAGATATTCTCTGGCTCTGCTGTGCCTGTGGACTGCCTAGTCTTCTTCAGAGTACGCCAGCAGCAAGCACTATAGCCAGCCTAGTACTGCGTCTGTAGGATTCACTGTTTGGCATTAAAATAACAAGATATTCTCTGCTTCTGCTGTGCCTGTGGCCTGCCTAGTCTTCTGCAGAGCACGCCAGCAGCAAGCACTGTAGCCAGCCTAGTACTGCATCTGTAGGATTTACTGTGTGGCATTAATACAACAAGTTATTCTCTGGCTCTGCAGTGCCTACGGCCTGCCTAGTCTTCTACAGAGCATGCCAGCAGCTAGCATTGTAGCCAGCCTAGTACTGCGTCTGTAGGATTCACTGTTTGTCAGCATTGTAGCCAGCCTAGTACTGCATCTGTAGGAGTCACTGTTTATCATTAAAATAACAAGATATTCCTCGACTCTGCTGTGCCTGCGGCCTGCATAGTCTTCTTCAGAGTATGCCAGCCGCAAGCACTGTAGCCTGCCTAGTACTGCGTCTGTAGGAGTCATTGTTTGGCATTAAAATAACAAGATTTTCTCTGACTCTGCTGTGCCTGCGGCCTGCATAGTCTTCTTCAGAGTACGACAGCAGCAAGCACTGAAGCCAGCCTAGTACTGCATCTGTAGGAGTCACTGTTTGGCATTAAAATAACAAGATATTCTCTGACTCTGCTGTGCCTGCGGCCTGCATAGTCTTCTTCAGAGTACGACAGCAGCAAGCACTGTAGCCAGCCTAGTACTGCGTCTGTAGGAGTCACTGTTTGGCATTAAAATAACAAGATATTCTCTGGCTCTGCTGTGCCTGTGGCCTGCCTATTCTTCTTCAGAGTACGCCAGCAGCAAGCACTGTAGCCAGCCTAGTACTGTGTCTGTAGGATTCACTGTTTGGCAGCATTGTAGCCAGCCTAGTACTCGCGCTCTGTAGGTCACTGTTCGGCATTAAAATAACTCAATATTCTCTGGCTCTGCTCTGCCTGTGGCCTGCCTAGTCTTTTGCAGAGCATGCCAGCAGCAAGCAGTGTAGCCAGCCTAGTACTGCACCTGTAGGAGTCACTGTTTAGCATTAAAATAACAAAATATTCTTTGGCTCTGCTGTGCCTGGGGCCTGCCTAGTCTTCTGCAGAGCACGCCAGCAGCAAGCACTGTAGCCAGCCTAGTACTGCGTCTGTAGGAGTCACTGTTTGGCAATAAAATAACAAGATCTTCTCTGGCTCTGCTGTGCCTGCGGCCTGCCTAGTATTCTTCAGAGTATGCCAGCAGCAAGCACTGTAGCCTGCCTAGTACTGCGTCTGTAGGATTCACTGTTTGGCAGCATTCTAGCCAGCCTAGTACTGCGTCTGTAGGAGTCACTGTTTGGCATTAAAATAACAAGATATTCTCTGGCTCTGCTCTGCCTGCGGCCTGCCAAGTCTTCTTCAGAGTATGCCAGCAGCAAGCACTGTAGCCAGCCTAGTACTGCGTCTGTAGGAGTCACTGTTTGGCATTAAAATAACAAGATATTCTCTGGCTCTGCTGTGCCTGTGGCCTGCCTAGTCTTCTGCAGAGCACGCCAGCAGCAAGCACTGTAGCCAGCCTAGTACTGCATCTGTAGGATTCACTGTTTGGCATTAAAAAAACAAGATATTCTCTGGCTCTGCTGTGCATACGGCCTGCCTAGTCTTCTACAGAGTAAGCCAGCAACAAGCATTGTTGCCAGCCTAGTACTGCGTCTCTAGGAGTCACTGCTTGGCATTAAAATAGCAAGATATTCTCTGGCTCTGCTTTGCCTGCGGCCTGCCTAGTCTTCTTCAGAGACGCCAGCAGCTGGCATTGTAGCCAGCCTAGTACTGTGTCTGCAGGATTCAATGGTTGGCAGCATTGTAGCCAGCCTAGTACTGCATCTGTAGGAGTCACCGTTTGGGCATTAAAATAACAAGATATTCTCTGACTCTGCTGTGCCCTGCGGCCTGCATAGTCTTCTTCAGAGTATGCCACCCAAAGCACTGTAGCCTGCCTAGTACTGCGTCTGTAGGAGTCACTGTTTGGCATTAAAATAACAAGATATTCTCTGGCTCTGCTGTGCCTGCGGCCTGCCTATTCTTCTTCAGAGTACGCCAGCAGCAAGCACTGTAGCCAGCCTAGTACTGTGTCTGTAGGATTCACTGTTTGGTAGCACTGTAGTCAGCCTTGTACTGCGTCTGTAGGAGTCACTGTTCGGCATTAAAATAACTAGATATTCTCTGGCTCTGCTGTGCCTGCACTCTGCCTAGTCTTCTGCAGAGCATGCCAGCAGCAAGCATTGTAGCCAGCCTAGTACTGTGTCTGTAGGATTCACTGTTCGGCAGCATTCTAGCCAGCCTAGTAGTGCGTCTGTAGGAGTCACTGTTTGGCATTAAAATAACAAGATCTTCTCTGGCTCTGCTGTGTCTGCAGCCTGCCTAGTATTCTTCAGAGTATGCCAGCAGCAAGCATTGTAGCCTGCCTAGTACTGCGTCTGTAGGATTCACTGTTTGGCAGCATTCTAGCCAGCCTAGTAGTGCGTCTGTAGGAGTCACTGTTTGGCATTAAAATAACAAGATATTCTCTGGCTCTGCTCTGCCTGCGGCCTGCCAAGTCTTCTTCAGAGTATGCCAGCAGCAAGCACTGTAGCCAGCCTAGTACTGCGTCTGCTGGATTCACTGGTAGGCAGCATTGTAGCCAGCCAAGTACTGCATCTGTAGGAGTCACTGTTTGGCATTAAAATAACAAGATATTCTCTGACTCTGCTGTGCCTGCGGCCTGCATAGTCTTCTTCAGAGTATGCCAGCCGCAAGCACTGTAGCCTGCCTAGTTCTGCGTCTGTAGGATTCACTGTTTGGCAGCACTGTAGCCAGCCTAGTACTGCGTCTGTAGGAGTCACTGTTCAGCATTAAAATAACTAGATATTCTCTGGCTCTGCTCTGCCTGTGGCCCGCCTAGTCTTTTGCAGAGCATGCCAGCAGCAAGCACTGTAGCCAGCCTAGTACTGCGTCTGTAGGATTCACTGTTTGCATTAAACTAACAAGATATTCTCTGGCTCTGCTGTGCCTGCAGCCTGTCTAGTCTTCTGCAGAGCACACCAGCGGCAAGCATTGTAGCCAGCCTAGTACTGTGTCTGTAGGATTCACTGTTTGGCAGCATTGTAGCCGGCCTAGTACTGCGTCTGTAGGAGTCACTGTTCGGCATTAAAATAACTAGATATTCTCTGGCTCTGCTGTGCCAGTTGCCTGCCTAGTCTTTTGCAGAGCACGCCAGCAGCAAGCATTGTAGCCAGCCTAGTGCTTCATCTATAGGATTCACTGTTTGGCATTAAAATAACAAGATATTCTCTGACTCTACTGTGCCTGTGGCCTGCATAGTCTTCTTCAGTGTACGCCAGCAGCAAGCACTGTATCCAGCCTAGTACTGCGTCTGTAGGAGTCACTGTTTGGCATTAAAATAACAAGATATTCTCTGACTCTACTGTGCCTGTGGCCTGCCTATTCTTCTTCAGAGTACGCCAGCAGCAAGCACTGTAGCCAGCCTAGTACTGTGTCTGTAGGATTCACTGTTTGGCAGCATTGTAGCCAGCCTAGTACTGCGTCTGTAGGAGTCACTGTTCGGCATTAAAATAACTCGATATTCTCTGGCTCTGCTCTGCCTGTGGCCTGCCTAGTCTTTTGCAGAGCATGCCAGCAGCAAGCACTGTAGCCAGCCTAGTACTGCACCTGTAGGAGTCACTGTTTGGCATTAAAATAACAAAATATTCTCTGGCTCTGCTCTGCCTGTGGCCTGCCTAGTCTTCTGCAGAGCACGCCCGCAGCAAGCACTGTAGCCAGCCTAGTACTGCGTCTGTAGGATTCACTGTTTGGCATTAAAATAACAAGATATTCTCTGGCTCTGCTGTGCCTGTGGACTGCCTAGTCTTCTTCAGAGTATGCCAGCAGCAAGCACTATAGCCAGCCTAGTACTGCGTCTGTAGGATTCACTGTTTGGCATTAAAATAACAAGATATTCTCTGCCTCTGCTGTGCCTGCGGCCTGCCTAGTCTTCTTTAGAGTACGCCAGCAGCTAGCATTGTAACCAGCCTAGTACTGCATCTGTAGGATTCACTGTTTGGCAGCATTGTAGCCAGCCTAATACTGCGTCTGTAGGAGTCACTGTTTGGCATTAAAATAACAAGATATTCTCTGGCTCTGCTCTGCCTGCGGCCTGCCTAGTCTTCTTCAGAGTGTGCCAGCAGCAAGCACTGTAGCCAGCCTAGTACTGTGTCTGTAGGAGTCACTGTTTGGCATTAAAATAACAAGATATTCTCTTGCTCTGCTGTGCCTACGGCCTGCCTAGTCTTCTACAGAGCATGCCAGCAACAAGCATTGTAGCCAGCATAGTACTGTGTCTGTAGGATTCACTGTTTGGCAGCATTGTAGCCAGCCTAGTACTGCGTCTGTAGGAGTCACTGTTTGGCATTAAAATAACTAGATATTCTCTGGCTCTGCTGTGCCTGTGGCCTGCCTAGTCTTTTGCAGAACGCCAGCAGCAAACATTGTAGCCAGCCTAGAATTTTGCCTGTAGGATCTACTGCTTGGCATTAAAATAACAAGATATTCTCTGACTCTGCTGTGCCTGCGGCCTGCATAGTCTTCTTCAGAGTACGCCAGCAGCAAGCACTGTAGCCAGCCTAGTACTGCGTCTGTTGGAGTCACTGTTTGGCATTAAAATAACAAGATATTCTCTGGCTCTGCTGTGCCTGCAGCCTGCCTATTCTTCTTCAGAGTATGCCAGCAGCAAGCACTGTAGCCAGCCTAGTACTGTGTCTGTAGGATTCACCGTTTGGCAGCACTGTAGCCAGCCTAGTACTGCGTCTGTAGGAGTCACTGTTCGGCATTAAAATAACTAGATATTCTCTGGCTCTGCTCTGCCTGTGGCCTGCCTAGTCTTTTGCAGAGCACGCCAGCAGCAAGCATTGTAGCCAGCCTAGTACTGTGTCTGTAGGATTCACTGTTTGGCAGCATTGTAGCCAGCCTAGTACTGCGTCTGTAGGAGTCACTGTTCGGCATTAAAATAACTAGATATTCTCTGGCTCTTCTGTGCCTGTGGCCTGCCTATTCTTTTGCAGAGCACGCCAGCAGCAAGCATTGTAGCCAGCCTAGTACTGCGTCTGTAGGATTCACTGTTTGGCATTAAAATAACAAGATATTCTCTGACTCTGCTGTTCCTGTGGCCTGCATAGTCTTCTTCAGAGCACGCCAGCAGCAAGCACTGTACCCAGCCTAGTACTGCGTCTGTAGGATTCACTGTTTGGCAGCATTGTAGCCAGCCTAGTACTGCATCTGTAGGAGTCACTGTTTGGCATTAAAATAACAAGATATTCTCTGGCTCTGCTGTGCCTGCGACCTGCCTCGTATTCTTCAGAGTACGCCAGCAGCAAGCACTGTAGCCAGCCTAGTACTGCGTCTGTAGGATTCACTGTTAGGCAGCATTGTAGCCAGCCTAGTACTGCGTCTGTAGGAGTCACTGTTTGGCATTAAAATAAGATATTCTCTGGCTCTGCTGTGCCTGTGGCCTGCCTAGTCTTCTGCAGAGCACCCAGCAGCAAGTACTGTAGCCAGCCTAGTACTGCATCTGTAGGATTCACTGTTTGGCATTAATATAACAAGATATTCTCTGGCTCTGCTGTGCCTACGGCCTGCCTAGTCTTCTACAGAGCATGCCAGCAACAAGCATTGTAGTCAGCCTAGTACTGCGTCTCTAGTAGTCACTGCTTGGCATTAAAATAACAAGATATTCTCTGGCTCTGCTGTGCCTGCGGCCTGCCTAGTCTTCTTCAGAGTATGCCAGCAGCTAGCATTGTAGCCAGCCTAGTACTGCGTCTGTAGGAGTCACTGTTTGGCATTAAAATAACAAGATATTCTCTGGCTCTGCCATGCCTGCGGCCTGCATAGTCTTCTACAGAGCATGCCAGCAGCAAGCACTGTAGCCAGCCTAGTACTGTGTCTGTAGGATTCACTGTTTGGCAGCATTGTAGCCAGCCTAGTACTGCATCTGTAGGAGTCATTGTTCGGCATTAAAATAACTAGATATTCTTTGGCTCTGCTCTGCCTGTGGCCTGCCTAGTCTTTTGCAGAGCATGCCAGCAGCAAGCACTGTAGCCAGCCTAGTACTGCGTCTGTAGGATTCACTGTTTGGCATTAAAATAACAAGGTATTCTCTGGCTCTGCAGTGCCTGCGGCCTGCCTAGTCTTCTTCAGAGTACGCCAGCAGCAAGCATTGTAGCCAGCCTAGTACTGTGTCTGCAGGATTCACTGTTTGGCATTAAAATGACAAGATATTCTCTGGCTCTGCTCTGCCTGCAGCCTGCATAGTCTTCTTCAGAGTACGCCAGCAGCAAGCACTGTATCCAGCCTAGTACTGCTTCTGTAGGATTCACTGTTTGGCATTAAAATAACAAGATATTCTCTGACTCTGCAGTGCCTGCGGCCTGCCTAGTCTTCTTCAGAGTACACCAGCAGCTAGCATTGTAGCCAGCCTAGTACTGCGTCTGTAGGATTCACTGTTTGACATTAAAATAACAAGATATTCTCTGGCTCTGCTGTGCCTGCGGCCTGCCTAGTCTTCTTCAAGTACACCAGCAGCTAGCATTGTAGCCAGCCTAGTACTGCGTCTGTAGGATTCACTGTTTGGCATTAACATAACAAGATATTCTCTGACTCTGCTGTGCCTGTGGACTGCCTAGTCTTCTTCAGAGTACGACAGCAGCAAGCACTGTAGCCAGCCTAGTACTGCGTCTGTAGGAGTCACTGTTTGGCATTAAAATAACAAGATATTCTCTGGCTCTGCCATGCCTGCGGCCTGCATAGTCTTCTACAGAGCATGCCAGCAGCAAGCACTGTAGCCAGCCTAGTACTGCGTCTGTAGGATTCACTGGCATTAAAATAACAAGATATTCTCTGCCTCTGCTGTGCCTGCGGCCTGCCTAGTCTTCTGCAGAGTACGCCAGCAGCTAGCATTGTAGCCAGCTTAGTACTGTGCCATTAATTTTGGCATTATTGTAGATCTTATGTTCATTGAACAAAAGTTTTCTTTCTGTGACTGTCTCTTCGCTATGTGTGTGAACTTTACTTGTACTGGAAATGACATTTTTTTGTGAAGAGAGAAATTAACCTTTAATTTCTGACAAGAAAGAAAGGCAACACATCCAGATTATTACTGCAAAAAATACTTTATTTTGCAGAATCAGTAAAGAACAGTAATAAATTCTCTTCTCAACTGGCTGTTTTTCATGCTCATTGCTTCAAAGTTAGACTTAGGCAAAGACTGCAAGCATAGGACTACTCTGGAGCAGCGGATCTATACATTTTTCTAGACAAATGAGCCTGCTGTTACGCCTGTCTGCTAGTGCTAAGTGAGCCACCTACTGCAGCTCATAGATATTTATTGAACTTTGACTAAAGTAGTCTAGTCAAAAATACATTTTGTATTCATAAAAATAAATAAACATAGCTTACAATACTATAGTGTGCTGATGGACTGCACTCCAGATATTTCTAACAAGGAGCAGTTATCACTAATGATTCATCATGTTGAAATCAATGGTGATCAAGTTGAAATGCAAGAGAGCTTTCTGGAGTTTCTCCATGTTGAAAATACAACAGGAGAGGCTTTGGCTGAATTATTGCTAAATCGACTTACTGAACATGGCATCAACATCGAAGACTTCAGGGGCCAGTGTTACGATAACAGGGCTAACATGAGAGGTATCCATCAAGGAGTTCAAGCGAGAATACGACAGATGAATGAACATGCAGTATACGTTCCTCGCTGTCCTCATAACTGGAACCTTGTGTTAGAACATGCAGCTGAATCATCCTTGGAAGCAAAGAATTTCTTTGGAGCACTACAGCGGATTTACAGAATCTTCTCTGGGTCCACCAAACGTTGGGATATCCTTGTCAAGAACATGAAACGATATACCCTCAAGCCACTTTCAGAGACTCGATGGAGTGCCCGTGCTGGTGGTAAAGGCAGTCTGTGAACGACTGCCTGAATTGTTGGATTCGATGCTGGAAGTATCAGAAACTGCAAACTGTGACAGCAAAACACTGTCTGACATCACAGACCTTGTGAAAACACTGGAATCATTTCAATTTATTGTACCTTTACTTGTGTAGAATGAAATGCTTAGTGCCATCAATCGGGTGACAGTGATTTAACAGTCACCCACTTTAAATCTTCCAAATGCCATAGATGCGGTTTCCTCCATCAAGGAACAACTGTCTGATTATCGAAGACAGGGATTCAGCAGAGTGTTATAGGAAGCAAGCTGCTAGCCCAAAACCATGGACATCGAACTGACTTTTCCAGAAAAATGCACCAGACGGCGAAAACGCATGCCAGGAGAGCTTGCCGCAGACGAACCCTTAACTGCCCAAGAAAGCTTTGAAGTAATTTTTTTCAATTACCTATTAAATAAAGTACTGATGGAAACTGAGGAACTATTCCAATTTCTTCATGACTTTCAGTCACTTTTTGGTTTTCTGTTCAACATAAAAACATCTGGACATGACGAAAACCTAGAAGTAGCATGCGGACAGTTGCCCCGATTTCTTGGGGACACAGATGGTTCTGACATGTCTAGAGAAGTTACCTTGCTGGCTCAACTGTTACCTGATGATGTGAAATGTCCGTTTGAAGTGTTACAGTACCTGGTACACAGACACCTGAGCAGAGGATTTCCAAACTTCCAAATTGGACTGCAAGTACTGCTTTCAATTCCAATTACAGTTGCCAGTGCTGAGCGTTCTTTCAGTAAACTGTCCTTGATAAAAAAATTACCTGCACTCCACAGTGTCACAGGAGAGATTGTCTGCATTGGGTGTATTTTCGATTGAAAATAGACTTGCAAGAGAAGTAAACTTTTCTGATGTGATTGAAATAATTGCTACAGCAAAAGCCCGCTGTGTACACCTTTAACTTCACAAAATGGAATAACAGCAGGAATATTCTTTTGGTGGTGGTGGCATTGGAGGGCCTACCAGGGGTTGGGGGCACTTGGGGGGGTGATGGAGTGTGACGCATGGATGAGGGGCCCACTACAAAGTCTTGCACCAGGGCCCAGTATATCCTGGAACCGGCCTTGCGTCAGGCAATGTTCACCCTAATCCTGGCCCTGCTGGATATGCATCCACACATGACCACCCTAAGAAAGGAACTATTAAGTCCTGGAAACCTTCTCCTGACTCCTGGATAAGCTCATACTCTATGAAATGGCACCCCATGCATTGTCCCCAGGATCACAGACCTAAATATCTCTCCTTAGTCTGGCATATCCATGGATTCCTTGCCTGCTTCATCTCCTCCTTCTAAACCACATTACCTGCCTACTACTGCTACTACTAATGCTATTAGGTAACATACACACCAACCCTGGCCCTCCTTGCTCTCAGAATAGCCCACAACAAAAATCTGCAGGACTCACCCCTTGTCACCTTAAACATCTGCAGTCTGCTGCCCATACTGGACAACCTAAAGATATAGTTTACCAAACACAACCCCGATAACTTGATATCCTCTTGATTGTGGAAACATGGCTATCATCCAAGGTACCAGACTCTGCAACTGTGCTGCCTGGATACACCCTTTTTAGGCAGAACCGTACCTCAAAGAAATAAGGGGGGGTTGTATAGTCTACATAAACTATACACTTCAGAGGCATATCCTTGCCCTCCCCAACAGAAGCACCAGTCTGCAAATCCCACCCATCAAAATCCTACTGGGTGCTCACAACAAGGTGCTTACTATCCTTACAGTTTACATCCCTCCTAAAACAACAATTCCCAGTGCTAGTGACCTCATGGATTTTATTGCCACCCTGTACCTTAACTCCGAGATCATTCTTCTCAGGGATTTCTACATCAATTGGCCCTCTCTGGCAGCTGCCATGATGAGAGCACTCTAGCGACTATTCACTTTTCCCATATGGTGGCAACACCAGCTAGTGTCAACTACAAAACTGGTACTAGTACACTGCTGTATTGGATCCTCTCAAACCAACCAGCCCACATCACCAACACCACTGTCCTCCCTGACTCACTGAGTGATCATTCACCCATTACCTGCACCTGGCAAAAACAGCTTCAGTGGGCCCACGCCAAGAACCATAACCAGCCATGTACTCCTCAAAGGGCAACTACCACAACTCAAAGCAGACCTTCAAGACCTAGACTGGTCTGACCTACATGAAACAAATGTTGTAGACATCGCAGTCAGATGCTTCATCACAAAATTTAATGCCACTTGTGATAAACATGCCCCCCAAAAACAAGAAAATCTAAAGCTCCCTGCAACCCCTGGATAACGCCAGAACTCCTACTACAACTCAATTCAATTCAGTTTTATTGATCAGTCAGGACCATTAATATCTTGACTATTACAAACAACAGATAAATAAGTTATATAAAATACATAATATCTCCTCAGCATTATATATAAATACATACATATAATTCTACTAGTTATTTCACTTATCCACCTACTTTCTGTTGCACCCTTTTTTATATTTTATTACTGACATAAAAAAGTTGGCTATCGCTGCCACTTCGACATAACTTCTTGGATGTAGCATTGTAAATACTACATCATATAAATTATTTGCATAAATCATGAGTGTCTGTGTGAGATATAGGCGCCTTGGTTTGATATATAGTGGGCAGTCAATAATTAAATGACTTACATTCTCTTGAAATTCTGTTTTGCATAGGCATGCATCTTTTTCCTGTGCCTTTATTCCATCCCCATTATTACTATTAAAATAGATATATCTGGCTGTAATCAATTCAAATCTAGTCCATGTGATAGTTTTACATTGTTCCCTCATAAATGGTAGTATCAAACATTCATCTAAGCAGTGGCCCATTTTACTATTTTTATACCAGAGAGAGCATTTTTTTTTTTATTATTTTTACCATATCCTCTTCCATGGCAGCTGTCATAGCTTTTTTCTTCACTACTTCTTTATATTGTACAGACATTAGGATGTTTTTATCTGCACTTGCCTGCAGGTGTTGAAGTCTGAATTTATTTAGTATCTTAAGTAAATAGTTTAGCCAATTAGATTTAATCCTATTTGTATTCCATGTTTTTTTTTCTAATGAACATTTTTTAGGCAGGATATTATCATTGTCATTCATTATTTTAATCTAATTGTTTATCTTTCATATATCTTTGATGTAATTTATTTTTATTTTTCCTAATTCTGCTCTAATCATGGCATTTGCAATTGAGCAAGGGATATTCAAAAGAGCCTTATAGTAAAACATTAAAGGGGTCTCCAGTATATTCTCAACATTATCTTCATACTCCAACACTTCTGCTCCATACAGTAAGATTGGGTTAATTTTTGTCTCTCCAGCTGTTAATGCTGGATTCACTGTGTTCCCTCCAAATTGGTAATTAAATTTAAGCAGGGATTTTGCACTTATTTTAGCCTTTTTACTTTGCTCCTTTAGATGTTTTATCTACTTCCCATTAGTTGCAATTTTTATACCCAAATAGATGTATTCGTTCACTACTTCTACCAATTGCTTATCTATACAGATTTAGTTTTGTGGATATCAGAAGGCCTTGCACCCAAGACCATCTCTTTTGGTTTTTTCTAGGTTTATTTTTAATTCAAGATATTTACATTTTTGTAGGAGAATGTCAATTATTTTTTGTAAGCCTTCTCTAGTTAAAGACAGTAGCATAACATCATCTGCACATGCCAAGGAACAAATTATTTGTTTAATTATTATGGGACTATTCAGATTATCTTCTGTCTCATATTACAACAATGTGTTAATATATAGATTAAATAGGGATGGGGCCAGTAAACATCCCTGTTTAACCCCTCTATTTGATGGAAAAAAATTCAGTCAATTACCCTTTTTTACTGGGCTACAACTCAATGCTCGCAACCAACTCTGGATAAAGGCATGTGCATATGGTACAGCTGCCAATATCCAACTATATAAAAAAGCTAGAAACAAGTGCACAAAGGCTATCTACCTAATAAAATGCTCCTACTATAAGGAAGCTCTCTCCAACTCCTGGAACTGTAGCAAATCCTTCTGGGCCAACCTCAGTGATATTTCTGGCAAGGATACCAAAACAGCCCCCTCCATGCTCTTGGTCAATGATGTACCGACAGTGAATCCTCTCCAAATAGCAAATGCTCTAAATACTGCCTTCACGGACCTAAGTGGAGTGCTCCCAGCAGACTACTTTGATCCTCCAGTCCAGAAGCACCCAGTAGGTCATCAATCCCCTATGGGGAACTGTCCACTTTTTTACTTTAAAGAAGCCAGCACTACCGAGGCTAGAAAGTGCCTTGAGAAGGTGCTGGGCAAGTTGAGGCACAGTGGAGACACCCTAGACCTTAAGATCATCGCTGTGGAACTTGCAGAAGCACTAAGCCCCCTGACCACCATCATCAACCTATCCCTCCACCACTCTCAGTTGTCCCAGCTTTGGAAATTGGCTTCTGTAACACCAGTTCACAAAAGTGGAGACCAGGCACTACAGAATAACTACAGACCAATCTCCATACTCCCATCACTCTCTCCAAAGCACTTGAACGGATAGTGGTGGATCAGCTAGTGGAATACCTAAACATGTGTCAACTTCTATGCCCAGAACAACATGGGTTCTGAGCAGGACATAGCACTATCACAGCCCTGTTGGAATTCACTGGTTATATCCACTAAGTCCTGGATCAAGGGCAGCTAGTGGGGGCTACCATCATCAACCTATCGAAAGCTTTTGATATGGTTCACCACACACTCCTCCTTGAACAGCTAGCTGACACCAGTCTCTCTTCTGATACAATTCTATTGTTTAAGAGCTATATAATCAATTGCTCACAGTGGGTCAAGATTGAGGACATTGTCTTGGGTAGCAAACCTGTTCACTCAGAGCTCCTCAAGGGATTAATACTGGGGCCCCTCCTCTTTAGTATCTTCTTTTTTTAAGGTTAATAATTTTTTTGTTGATTTGTCTTTAACAAGCATTACATGGAATAAAGCTGTTGAATACATAACAATAATATTACAGACCTGTTATATACATCTGTATGAATACAATTAGAGGGACAGGCTTACAATAACTTGAGGAACAGAACCTAAACAAGCAGGCAACAAAATTACTGTATTATTCCCTGGATGGATGAACAACATCTGTTCAGCCAGGAAGTTACCTATGAGAGTAATACCCGATAGTGCTCATGTCCTGTAAATACCATATAAATTGGCATTACCTGAACTATTCTCGATGATACCTGCATTGCTGGCACATCCGTGAAGTTCTAAGATAGTCCAGGACCGCTTCCCACCAGTCAGGAACTACAAAATAGGAAAGAAAACACACAAAGCAAACCTATCTAGAGATTGTCAGTGAATAAACTAGCAATTACTCATAGTATTCCAAGTTGCTATTAGCCCAGGGAGCCCCAGAACCACAAAAATTGTCTCTTCCACCCTAGACCCAGACTCAAACACGAGAGGAGGGTTTACAAAAGTGAAGTGGAGCATTTTCTGCTGATTCCATCCCTAGGTTTCAAGTACATTATGAAGGGTTTCCACATGTTGATATATTTAGGGAGGATATCAGCTACAGTGTGTCACATTCTGGACCAGTTGGCCACCGGAACCAAGGAGCTAAGTACCTCCTCCATTGATGGGATTACCTGTGTCTGCCATTTCCACAAGAGCAGTCTTTTTACCCACATGCTTAGGGTCAGGAGCAGTTTTATCTCTGAGAGGCTTAGGTAGGGGGTTGAGGACTGGATTCCTAGTATCAGCACCTAGAGGACATAGGAATGGGTTTCTGAAGAATACTGGACCCCATCTTGCCAGCTGTCTGCCATAAGGGCTGGATCCTCCTACAGTGCCATAATACATGGATTAGGTTGCTAGGGAGCTCCTGACATCTCCAGCAGAGGATGTACTGGACCAGTTTAGACTTGGCAAGTACCGCAGGGGTTCTATACTATGAATGCAGAATCTTATTCTGTATTAGCTGGCTTCTAGTATCAGGGTATGCCCCATGTGCAAGCCTGAGGCATGTCTTCCAGTCCAGATCTGTGATGTGGGCCTGCAGTGCCTGATCCCATTTATGCTTAGACTCCTCTGCTTGGGACGGAATTGTGTCCCGAAGGGCAGCCTGTATTTGGCTAGATTGGCCTCTTTCTAGGGCCAGCCAAGATTCTGCCTGAGAGACTCGCTGCCTGTGGTGTTGATTGTGAGTGTATTCAGAGATTGTGCTCCTTATTTGGAGGAAGCACCAGAAATTTCTGGATGGGATTCAATAGGTTCTCCTCAGCCCTTTAAATGAATCGAGGGGATCTGTGCTAGGGATATACATATCCTGAAGCTTTGAGAGCCCACCTAGTTCCCACGTGGGCCAGGAAATTGATTGCTTATTGATAGTGATCTCACTGTTGCCCCATAGTGGAGTGAGTCTTGGGGGAGAAGGGAGGGTACCCAACTTCTTATGCACCTTGGTCCAGTACTCAAGAGAGGGGCCTATCATAGGATGAGAGTGAATGCCCTTCAGGGGATGATTAAACAACAACAAAGATAAATATGCCAACTCACAGACCTCTCTCTCCATGCCGAGCCACTGAGGGGAGTTTTTCTCTGGGAATGTGAACCATTTTAGCATCTGAGCCATCTGAAAAGCCCATTTATACCCCTTGAGCCATGGAAGGCCCCAGCCTCCATCTGTCCAATGCGCTGTCAGCTTATTTCTGCTGTACCTAGGCTTCTTGCCCTCCCATATGAAGGAACCCAGCATGGAGTCCAACTTAGTAAACCAGCATTGAGGGATTTTCAAAGGAATGTGAGAGAGGAGGTACATAATTTTAGGTGCTGTGACCATTTTAATTGTGGAAATTTTACCTACTAGCGTGAGTCAGAGAGGCCTCCATCTATCCAGCTCTGTACGAATGGACGCCAGAAGTGACTTCATATTCATTTCCCAGAGTTTATGCCAATTAGAAGTGATATTGATGCCCAAGTAAATGAGTCCTTCCAGAGCCCAAGGGAGACCATGCTGGGTAACCATGTGGGAGGTACAATTAGAATTCAAAGGGAGGACCTCCGTCTTGGACTGATTAATCTTGAGCCCCGTGAATGTATTAAATTCTGACAGGGTGCTCAGTAACAGTGGGAGGGAGGTGGCAATATCTACTACAGGAAGCAACAGGTCATCTGCATACATGAGAGTAGGGTATTCCCTTTCTCCCACTCATATCCCAGAGAATAATGGATTCTGTCTAATAGCCACAGCCAGGGGTTCCACTGCCAGAACAAAAAGTAGAGGAGAGAGAGAGAGAGAGAGAGAGAGTATCCCTGATGTGTGCCCCTACCCAGTATAAGGGTGAGGACAGCATCGAGTTGGTGAATACCCTAGCTGCAGGAGAGGAGTATATTGCTCCTATCCAGGCCTGAAAGCCTGCCCCCAACCCCATGGTGCTGAGCACTTATTGGACATAGTCTCACTTCAGGGAGTCAAAGGCCTTTTCAAAATCTATTGCTATTGCTGCAGAAGGGGATGGCAATGTTTTAGCCTTATGGATCAAGTTTACACGTGATCTACTATGGTCTGCACTAAATCGTCCCTTAATAAAGACTACCTGGGATGGGTGGATCAAACTGGGGAGGAGTGGGTTTAGTCTGTTAGCTAACAATTTGGCTAGCACCTTACTGCCTGCATTCAAAAGGGATATGGGCTGGTAGCTGGATGCTTTTAGAGGGTCTTTACCCTTCTTAGGCTGGATAGTGATGATCACCTCCCTGAGGGAGGGCACCTTCTAGAAGCACTTGTTGTAGTATCAGGGAGATTGTGGTTTGCAAAAGCTGCCATATTTCAATGAGGAACCCATCCCCTCCAGGAGTCTTTTCCTTTTTAAGAGATAATATAGTCTCTGCCACCTCCTGAGGTGAGATCAGGGCATCTAAGGCCAAGGTCTGATCCTCCGAGATTTTAGGAAGGTGTAAGGATTTTTGAAATGGGAGGACACATTTGGGGTCAGGTGCTCTGGATGATTTATATAGCATGGAATAGAAGTCCATCATTATGCGATTGATTCCTTCTGCCAAGGTGTGGGTCTTACCCCTTGCATCCACTAAGGCAGTGATGTGCCTTTCGGCTTGCCGCTTTTTGAGGCGGTAGGCAAGGATCTTACCCCTCTTCTCTGCCCTTCCCAATATTTGTGCTTTAGCCTAATAATAGAAATCTCTGCTTTCCTAGACAAAAGTTCGTTCACTTGCATTTTCAGTGATGCCACTCGGTGTCCTGCCTCCGACCTGAGGGAAGGGACATGGAGGGCCTTAAAGGTAGCTTCCACTTCTTGGAGCTGTTTTTCAAGCCCCTTAAGGTGCTGTTCCCTCCTCTTTTGGTGCCTGCTCACAAATCCCATTATCACCCCCTCAGAGTAACTTTAAATGCTTCCCTGGTATTGCCTGCAGAAGTATTTGCTATGTGGTTATTCAGAAAAAAATTCAGAGGCTTCCCTTTGAAGCCAGAGGGGAAAGTCTGGATTGCGAAGCAGTAATGGATACAGCCTCCAGGATGGAGAAGTAGGGGGATATGTGCCCCAGGTTATGAAGAGACACACACAGGGGCATGGTCCGAGATGACCAATGGATGAATAAAGGTGTCAATGGTGTTCCTGGTGACTGCTGGAGAGGTGAGCTAGAGATCTATCCAACTAAAGGAACTGTGCACTGGGGAATGGAAGGTGTAGTCTCATTGGGAGGGGTGAAATACCCTCCAGATATCTGTAAGGTCCATATCTTATTGTAGCTGGCTCAATGCCAGTGACACCCTGGAGTGGGGCTTTGTGTTAGAGGGGGATCTATCAAGTAGTGGGTCCAGTGTGAGATTAAAGTCCCCCCTAATATTATATGGTATCACTGGGGGCCAAAAAGCCCAGTGCTTGGGACAGCTTGTGGAAGAAGGAGGGCCAGTCTTCATTCACGGCACACATGTTACCCAGAAGTAAAGGTCCCTCCCCTGTGTCCATGAGTACAGCCACCCATCTGCCCCCAGGGTCACTCACCTTATGCACCAGTGTCCAATGAAGATGCTTGTGAAGCAGTATAGATACCCCTGTCTTTCTGGAAGGGGCCGAGGCATGTATGACTTGACCCAACCAATCCCGTTTTAGTCTATCATGGTCCCCTCCTGTGAGTTTGGTCTCCTGCAGCAACGTGACCTTTACTCCCAGCCTTTTAAGATGCTACAAAACCTGTTTCCTTTTGTAGAGGGTATTAAGCCCCTTGACGTTCCACGTCAAACATGTTATATCACCTATTGGTGAGAGGGAGCAAGTATCTTTCCAGGAAATGTATCATAGTAAACCAGCAGGCTGGGAGCAAGGTCGGTCCACCCAAGAGAGATAAGTCCCTGTAATTCAGCGCCAGGTATGGAGAGAGTGAATAAGCCAGGCATTCCCTGACAGTAGCAACTGACCTCAGTCTAACACCTAGCAGTAACCCTGTGTGTGTCTCTTGCATTGAAAACAAACAATAACATATACATATAAACCAACTATATACAGTGTGCACAACCTTCCATGAGTATTGGGGAAATAGAGGCTTCTCATCGGCCACAGAGACCTGCTGTAGGCTGGCCTCTTTTATCAGGGCGCTATCCTGCAGTTTTGAACCCCGGTGTGTGTTAGAGGGAGTTTGGGGGAGGAAGACTCCCCAGCAGGGTACCATCATCAACACAATCACAGTAGTGATCCGGTGAGCTCCTTGTAGCCGCAGAAGGATGTTGACACTGCACCAATCATTTTTGTATGAGTATTGGGGTACTAATGGTAGGGCTATGCATTGCTGACGATGGGGTGGAAGGATGGGGGGAGAGATGTCGAGGTAGCAGCCTCCTCTAGTAGAACTGGACATGAAATGGCATCTGAAGTGGACCAACAGTGCTCTCATTACAGGGGACTATTATGAAAAGAGTAAGTGGGGAGGGGGGTTAGTCCACTATACCATGGAACATGTGTGATCTGGTCCCTCTGTGAGGGGCCCTCTGCATCAGATATCAGGTACTTCAGCCCTGATTCAGGAATACAGGTCACTGCTCAACCAGCCCCCAAGCATAAACTGGGTCGGGAACCCAGCTGCCCACCCTGTAGGGGCCTTAACCTTCCATGTAAAAAACAAAACAAAAAAACAGCAGGCCATTAGTGAACTTATTAGGCCTAGACATTAATACCCAACAAACTGAACAATAACACCAACTGGAACGGCATGTTTAAAATAACCCTACACCAGGATGCTCTCCTCCCTCACCCCTTCCCACCAGTAAGAGGGACTAAGCCCTTCAGAATATCCACCAGAGCTTATGGAGGTGATTGATACTCCTAGGTGCTATCAAGATAAATGAGGGCTTCTTACTAGCCCTTGCAAGTCAGAGCATGTTTGTCTGCCCCTGTGGATCCTTCCCGTTATGGGAATGGGGCATTTCAGCTGCAATGTAGCAGCACAGATCGAGGGCCAGGCCCATGGTGGGGGAGTCCTGGCAGTCACCAAACTCGAGCGACGTGGATATTGCAAAGGAACAGCAGCTGGAGTCTCTCTCTGAGGTCACCGAGAAAGCTACTCCTGCCTAACCCCGGACCTGATTTTACCCAAGGTTTAGCAAAGGAACAAAGAATTAAACAAAAGCGCTATTTATCTGACCACACTGCTGAGGTCTCACCGCTCTTCACTCTGGGAATTAGAATCGGCTCTGGTTGGTCTGTGAAGGAGGCTGGATCACTGACAATGGTAGAGGCCTCCCTGGAGAACTTTGGTGGGTGCTGTGCTCTGTTAGTCATGGCTCCATCCTGCGACTGGTGAGGGGAAGTTGGAGGGGTCCGGTGACTTGATTTCAGCGGAGGAGAAGGCCTGCCAACCATGGGTGCATCGGCAGTGTCTGGCTGTGGTTTCGGAGATCTAGGTCGCAGGGATTCATACCTGTTAGCGGAGTGGAAACCCTGTAGGGAGTCAGGATTTGTTGTGTTCATGTGTATGGCTCCCAATGTGCCAATGTGTCTTCCTGCTCTCACTCCAAGGGGTGTTCTCTACATCCATGCTTTTTAGAAGAGTGTCTCTTTCAGCTTGCCCACAGGGGGAGCTCCCAAGCCTGGTCCCTAATATCCTGCCAGACCCCTGACCAGTTAACCTGAGGAGGAGAGCAACGGTCCAGCCCTTCTGTACTAACTTTTGCTGGTTGGGGCTTCGATGTATTTACTTTGGTTTCCCTCGGCCAGCTGCAACATAGAAATTCCATGAGGGAGTCGGGAGAGTAAAAAAAAAAACAGAACCCCGTTGTGGACTACCCACATTGTGGCCAGGTATCGCAAGGAGAACGGCAGCCCAAGTTTGTGCATTGTGTGCCTTGCCTCAGTGTAGGCTCTGCGTCTATCAGCCAGCTCTTTAGAAAAGTCCTGAAAAACAAGGATTTTGTTTGATCTCCATGTTACCTGCTGCTTTTCCTGGGCTCTGGCCAGGACCTTCTCTTTTTCTCTGTAATCTATAAATCTGGTGATAATAGGCCGTGGCCTGTTCTGGGCCTTGGGCATGGGGGCCAGCTTGTGGTGTGCGTGTTCCACCTGAAAGAGTCTCGATGGATCTAGCTGCAACATTTCTGATATTGCTAATTGCAGAAACCCTTCAGTGTCTTTCCCCTCCATCAGCTCCGGGAATCCCAAGAATCTAAGGTTCTTGCACCAACCTCAGTTTTCGAGGTCAACTATCTTGCTGCGCATCATTTGTATAGTGTGCTGTTGCTCCCTTAGTGTTGCTGACAGGTCTTGTATCTGACTGTCCATCGCTGAAACCCTCTGCTCAGTATGTAGCAGGTTTTGGACTACCTGGGTATTGCAGTTTGTCGCCAAGGTGACCTTCGACATCTGTGCCATGAGTTGGCCAAACATCATTTCCACCGAGGGCTGTTCCCAGGATTGTGTTATGTGCAGTTCAGCCATACTGTAGGCCTGCCCTGCAAGATAGGCCACTCCACTGGAAGAGATTGTTTTCCACTACGATTAAAACTTTCTGCAATAATAAAGTGATTTTCAGATTCCTTGAACAGTACTCCCGTAACTTCTGTAGTTTGAAGAGGTAGAACTTGGTCAGAAAAGAAAGGATTATAACAGATATATCACTCTGGGTTGTAGAGCTGTGATCCAAGCTGCCATCCTGTTTAGTGCCCCTAGTGGCAGAGTCTTCAGCATATTCTTAAATAAACTTCCAGGCTCTTGCACCAGTCATATGCTATTGTATGCTGATGACACTGTTATTTTCACCTGCAACCCTAACCAACCCCAAACTACTTCAAAATGACCTCCAACTAGGATTTACTGCTGCTGAAACATGGTTTAAGAAGCACAGACTAGTCCTTAACTACAAGAAAACTAAGATTATGATCTACTCCAGCACCCACAGCAAACACAAGACCTTCCCACTATCCATCCTGAACAACAGTGGCACTGTGTTGGAGTTCGTGCAGTACTTTAAGTACCTGAGTATCACCCTTGACTCCACCCTGTCCTATGCACAGCATATAGACAACGCAGCCTATGCCATCACTTCCAGAATTTGGACACTTCACTGCCACAAGCACAGTCTTACATATAAAGCTCTTAACATGGCCATCACCAGGTCAGTTGTGACCCTTGTTGACTATGGCCTAGCAGTTTGTGGTTCTGCACCAGACTCAGCCCTCCATCACATCTCTCTGACCCTTAATAAGGCCTGCCAACTCCTCACAGGCGCTGCAAGGCTTACTCACACCTGTGAGCACTGTTCACGGGCAAGGTGGCTCCAGCTAAAGAGCAGAGTTAAGTACCATACCTGTCTACTGGCCAAACAAATCACACTAAATCTGATGCATCACCAGTCCAGAATCTGCTCACATGCCATGTAAGTGCCAGGCAAACCAGAAGCACCCAGAGTCAAATTTTCAGCAAACCTAGATGCTGCACTGCACAGGGTCAACATGCATTCTACTACTGTGCACCACACTGGACCAACGCCCTTCCTTCAAACAACTCTGATACCACAACCATTGGTGCTTTCAAGCGTAAGCTCAGGCAGCACCTTGCCATAGATGACAACTGTGACTGCATTGGCCATTCATGATGACCAAAACAACTTTCCTACATTTGGACCACCATAAAGCAGTAGCACTTAGTGTTCCACCTAATCCTAGGGGCACTTACCTTTACAGCACTTCATTGTCCCCCCCATTTACCCCTTCCCCTCCAAACTGGGCACCCATTCCCCCTCTCTGTCCCCACCCTCATGCCCCTCATCTGCTGCTCTCCTAGCCCCACTGTCTCCAACCTTCCTTAAATCTGTTCTTAACCCCTTATGCAGGCATACAATTCATTATGCCGAAGCTGTGTCTGTTCTCCACTCTGTTTCTCCCCCCACAGGTAGGCTTAACTCTCTGATGCAGACATCTTCTCACTAATGCCATAGCAATGTCTAGATGTTATACCTTTAGCTAAATGCTATCCCAGTCTTGTAATCCACACCAATTTATTGTCTTCCCAGCTTGTAATATATTGTTTTGTACCAATGCAATTTTGTCCTTGCTTGTAATGTAATGCCTTGTATGTAATGCTATGTACCTGTTCAGTTTCTTCTTGTAAGTGATGTGGAACCTACAAATGAACATCCACTCACAGGTGTTCTCCAAGATATCATTAAATAAATTTAAAAAAATAAATAAATAAATGCTAGTTTAGGATAGAATTTTCATTATTTTCTTGGCTCCTCATGGTTCGAGATAACTGCTGAGGAAGTGAGGTCTAGTTAAGCTTTTCCAGAGTTTTGTTACTAAAACTCCAGTTTTATTTGTTTAGTTTTTTCTTGGTTTTTTTTTTTTGTGTTTAAGGAACTGATAAATTTGGTTCTTTTTCATCAGGTCCCAGTTCTCATCAGAACCCTCTTCAGTTCCTGAACTGACCGCAACCACTAGAATTGTTTAAATTTAAACTTCAGTTTGTGGTTATTTGTTTTCACTTTACTTGTAAGAATGCCAAAAAAACTTAAAAAGAAAACTTGGCTGCCATGGTTTAAAAATTGTTTTAAATGTGGAGAATTGTTTGCTACGGCTGATAAGCACGATTTTTGTATGGTCTGCCTTGGTGAAGAGCACTTCTCTGCTGAATGTGAGATCTATAAGTCTTTCCTTAAGAAGATGATTGACAAATGTCTGGAGAGACTACAGAAAAAGTTAAATTAGGGTGCCACATGCTCTGACCAGCCCATACCCTCAAAAATTGTGATTGAAACAGCTGAACCAAAACAAACCATTCTTGATAAGGGTGATTATTTAACCGGCCAAAGAACCGGTGAACTGGCTGAATCTCTGGTTCCAGCCAAGAAACTTGAGAAAACTAAGCACACTGAACCTCCTGCTGAAAGGCCTAAGGGGACTTCTGCTGTACCTGCCAGTCTGCCTTCACCTGAAGAAATTGCCCAGGCTTTTAAAGTGATTCAGGCATTACAGAGGTTGGTACCAAACCCAGTCCCCCAGACACCGGTTCAAACCCTGGTTCGCAGACAACGACCCTGGTTCCTCCTCCACTCCAGGAGAAGATAGAGTATGAGGCATACAAGGAGTATGAGGAGGTGAACCCACTGAGCTTGAAGTTTCCCCTGAACAGGAATTTGGGTCTCCACCCAGGACTATTGAGGACTATTCTTCCTATTTCTCCTTGGTGAGAAAAATGGTAGATGCCTTGGACATAGCCACAAGTGAAGTGGCAGAAGATGAAGAAGAGGCTGAATATCTTGAGATGATGGGGATGACACCCACAAGGAAGCTGCTGCTCTCCATCAACAGGTTATTTAAAAAAAAAACATATATTAAAAATCCTACAGACATCAAAAACTCTGTCCTACCTCTGGACAAGAATGCGGACAAGAAATATCAGCTGGATAGGGAAGGGGCTGAGTTCCTGCTTACTCACCCTGACCATCAGGGTGTCATCCAGACAGCAGCCTGTGAGAGGGCAAAGGCACCTTTGACATTATGCCATCTCAAAAAAGATTCCAGAAAAATGGACAGTATAGCCAAGAAAGGCTATCTCTCCATCTCACTGGCAATAAGACATGCCAGCTATCAGGCTTATGCAGCCCAGTACCAGAAATCCCTGTGGCAGTCAATTTTGGACATGTCTGAAAAGGCTCAGTCTGGTCTCTCAGCTGATCTGGCTGAGACTGCTAGGTTTGGCCTAGAGGCTACAAAGCACCAATTCTAGATGGCAGCAGATGCCAGTGACACTGCTGCTAGGTGGATGGCCCTCACAATAGTCCTCAGGAGGTTTGCATGGCTCAGGGCCCCAAACCTCACACAGGATACCCAGGCAAAAGCCATGGATTTTCCTGTAGAGAACAATTCCCTTTCTGGTGACAAAACAGAGGCCTATATGAAAAAGGTGGATGAGTGAAAGGCCACCTACAGAAGCAACTTGGCAAAAGTGAAGCTTTCTCTTTACTTCAAGCTGTATGGAAGGGGAGGCAGGGGATAAGGCTAGCTATAGCAGTTCTTTCTATCAGGCCCAGTCTGTCCCCCAATGCCAGCAGTACCATCAACAAACAGGGCACTTCAGGGGTAGGGGCAGAAGGGGATCCTGACATGGTTCCCAGACTGGTCAGGCTGAGCCACAGACCAAACAGAATCCCTGACTTAGTTGCCAAGGCCTCCTCCCAAATTCCATTGTGGGTCAGACTGGCTCACTACTTCCAGATTTGGAAAAATATTACCACAGACAAGTGAGTCCTGGAAGTAATGAATCAGGGTTTGTCCCTGAGTTTCAAATTCTTCCCACCCCTGAGAACAAGAGTGGTCAAACCAACTTCACTTATAGAAAGAAAGCTGTATGGGAAAAGAGGTGTAAAACCTGCTGTTGTCAAGGGCAGTGGAACTCATACCTCCACAGCAAAAGGGAAGGAGTTTTTACTCAAGATACTTCCTCAACACATATAAAAAAAACGGAGGGTGGTGACCTATTCTAGACCCAAGAAAGGTTACTAAACAGGCACCTAATAAAGCCAAAGTTCAAAACTGTAACATTGGCAATGATCTTGCCAACTCTCCAGAAAGGAGACTGGCTGGTATCTCTGAACCTAAAAGATGCTTATTTAAATATTCCCATAAGGGAGTCCCACAGAAAATATCTCAGGATAAGATTTCCATCAGGTCACTACTAGTTCTCAACACTTCCATTCTGTCTCACCTCCACACCAAGAGTGTTCACAAAGTGTCTGACAGTGGAAGTAGCTCATCTAAGAAGGTCAAGTGTCACAGTGTTTCCCTGCTTAGATGACTGGCTAGTGGTGAAGAATTCCCCACAACAGGTAATGGATCACTTGCAGGTAATTCAGGAGCTCCTGGAGTCACAAGGATTCCTAATAAACCACAAAAAATCTGTCCCACTGCCAGTGCAGGCGTTGTACTTCATAGCAACAGAACTAGAAACACTTAAAGGAAGAGCTTGCATGACTCAGAACAGGGTAAGCAATATTCCAAAGATTGCTGGCTAATTCAGACTAAACAAACCAAAGACAGCAAGGCAGTTCCTACAGCTGCTGGGGCATATGGCTGCAGCAGCAGGCATGGTCCTGGGCTCTAGATTCAAAATGAGAGGTATACAGTTCCACCTCAGGGCACACTGGTGCCAAAGGAGGGATCCTCCCTCAATGTTGATTTCAGTAATAGGGACATTACTGCAAGCACTCCAGTGGTGGAAAGAAGGAGACAATCTAAGGGAATGGATTCCCTTCCAGCAAGAGCCTCCATCAGTGATTCTCACAACAGATGCACCACTGTTGGGGTATGGTGCCCACCTAGGGGATCACACCACTTATAGTACCTGGTGGAGTGCAGAGTCACTCCAGCACATAAATCTGTTAAAACTGAGGTTGATACTTCTGGGCTTTTCACCATTGGTGCAGGGCAGAGTGGTACAGGTTAGAACAGACAATACCACAACAATGTACTACATAAACAAGCCGGGAAGGGCAAGATCAAACCACCTGTGCACAGAGACAATGAAGATATGGAGTTTAGCTTACTCACTCAAGTCTTCAGTGCAAGGTATTAATCTCCCAGGCAAGGACAACACCCTAGCAGATGCCCTGAGTCAGATCAAACAGGCCTGTCAGAAGTGGACCCTGCACAGGCAGGTGCCAGAGGTAGTGTTTAAAGGGTGGGGCACACCAGAGATAGACCTTTTTGCATTCCATGAGAACCCTCACCTGCCACAGTACTGTTGCAGACCACCAGCCAGGGGTACAACACCCTTAGATGCTCTGGCTCTGGACTGGTCAGGGAAAGAGCAGTATGCCTTTCCTCCCTTTCCCCTGCTCTTCAGGGTCCTGCTCAAACTTGGATCCCATCCAGCATCAATTATATTGCTAGCACCAGACTGGGCCAGGCAGCCATGGTAATCTCTGTTTCTCTCCAGGTCTGTGGTCAATCTGACACACCTCCCTCAGAGGCTCAGCCTGTTAACCTCCAACCAGGGGAGGATCCTGTACCCGAACCTCAAATCCCTCAGGCTCAAGGCATGGCTCTTGATGACTTAGAGTATGCAGGCTTGCCTCTCTCAGAAAGTGTCCTGGATATTTTAAGAGGTTCCAGGAAGCCTTCTACTAAGAAAACTTATGCTTCAAAGTGGAAAAGGTTTTCTCTTTGGTGTTCCACCAATGATGTGGTACCAGCACAAGCAGGGATTCTAACCTTGGTGGTCTACCTTACCCATTTGCATTCTCTGGGCTTGCAGCCTACTACTCTTAAAGTCCATCTGACTTCAGTATCTGCTTACATTTCAGCTGAAAAGGATATCTCCATGACATCCAACTCTATTTTCAAAAGGTTCCTTAAAGGTTTGGTCCACCTGCACCGCCCTAACAGGAAACCAGTGCCAGCTTGGGATCTGAATGTTTGCATTGCCCAGCTCATGGTCCCCCCATTTGAGCCCATAATCTCAGCTCATTTGAAGGATGTTACCTGGAAAACAGTGTTTCTTGTAGCCATCACCTCTGCCAGAAGGATTAATGAGCTTCAGGTTTGTGCATTGAAAAAGACTACGTCTCTTTTCACGGGGATAAGGTGGTTCTGAGAACAAATAGGAAGTTCCTCCCCAAAGTGGTTTCTGATTTCCACTTAAATCAGTCTATTACTTTACCAGTCTTTTTCACTGAGCACTCTAGCTCAGGCGAACATAGATGTTGTAGTCTTGATGTAAAGAAAGCCCTGAACTACTACATGAATCTTACTAAGGACCATAGGCAGGACAGACAACTGCTGTTCCTAACTTATGGGGATGTGGGTAAAGGAAATCCATCATCTAAAAGATCCATTTCTCACTGGATAGTTCAGTATATCTAGTTTTGCTTCTCTAATGCTGGAAAAGAGCCCCCAGCAGGGCTGAGGGCTTATTCCACAAGGGGTACAGCTGCTACTATAGCAGCTGCTAGGGATGTCCCATTGGTAGAGATCTGTAAAGTAGCTACCTGGAAGACAGTGTACACCTTTACAAAGCATTACAGCCTGAACACCCAGTTCAGAAGTGATGCCAGGTTTGGCAGAGCAGTCCTGCAGAGTCTATTTCCAAAGTAGGTTTTGTGCCCACCTCCAAAGGTATTGCATCTTAATCTGCAAGAGTTAGGAATATTGAAGAATTTCTGGGGTTCAAAGGAAAAATTACTCACCAGAGTAATCGTATTTCTTCCAGGGTATTCTCCTATATTCATAACTCTCCCACCCTAACTCACCACCTACAACCAGTAGCCTCTGCACTCCAAGCAGAGTAACTATGTGTAAGGGTGCCACACACTAATATACTATCTCTCTCTTTGTGAGACTTGTAGGGCACTGTTTTTCCCCCTTCTTCAGGTCAGTCTGACATTCGAGGGGGGGGGTTGTTTTATTCCCTCCAGTTGGGGGTTGTTGGGATTAGGTTAGTTTTATTACTATGTAGATATAATTCTGGTTGAGCCTTTCCTTGCAGGCTCTCCATGAAATCTGATGTGTTAACAGAATGCAGCAGTTGATAAGGGCAGCATTTGAACAAGTGGCACGAGCCAATGATAGGTTCTATCATTTGTATAGTGTTTTATCGCTGGCCATTTCTACATTAAAGACTGACTACAAGAATTATGACTATACTGGAGAATACCCAGGAAGAAACAAGATTACTATGGAGAATAGTTTTTTTCTTATCAGACTGTTGGACTTTAGATTCTGCTATTAGGTACAGGTGTCTGTGGTTAGAGGGATAATTTAAATTCCTGTTGATCCTTGAACATAATCCACGGTAGTCAGAAACAGAGTACTTTTCACCTGTGTTTGTTCTAGTTTCACCATAAACAGTCTCGGAATGCTGTTTAATTATCTGCTGTTATTAGAGGTGTACAAAGTTGCTGCCTTTGCTTCACAGATTAATTTGCAAGTTTACCACAGTTTGCGCAGTTAATCTGCCCAGCAACTTTCCAACTCACAGTATAGGGCTATCTTTGCAAATGGCAATTTGATAACTTTACTGGCAAAATTGGGTAAAGTTGGCCCCACAGGTGAAGTTTGCAACATACCATGGGATTGGAGTTCAATCAGTCAATTAATCAATCAATCAAACTTTATTTAACCAGGTGTAAACACCATTGAGCAAGCTCATTTTCAAAGTGGTCCTGGACAACAATATAATACACGTTTGCAAATAAAATGGACAAAAACAAGGCATTGTACATGTGAAGGATTATTTAGGCCTATACATACAGAACTAACATAGGTAGCATCAGTAATAAATCATAACAGAATGAGGGAAAGGGGAAGAGGAGAAAGTATGTGAGGAGGGAGGGAGAGAGGAAGAATGGTGAGGGCTGGGAGAAGTGTAGGTGGGCTAGTAAGTGCTGGGTATCTCCTATTGGGGAGGTGGGCTAGTAAGTGCTGGGAATCTCCTATTGGGGAGGTGGGCTAGTAAGTGCTGGGAACCCCCTAATGGGGCTGTGAGTTGAGGCAGACTCTGAAATGACGGATTCATGGAAGATACCTGAAACTGAGGCACACAGCCACCTGAAAACAGCTGTATGAAACTGAAATGACCTGTATGCCATGCACTTAGTGCAGTCTTATGAACAGAGTTGGAGTGAAGTCTGTTCCTGTTTGACTGAGCAAAAAAAACTTTTAAACTACTCCAGAACTGGAATACTGTATAGCATGTTATATTGGCGTCCGTTTAATTTAGCGTGTCAGCTATGCGGTAGGTATTAGCGCCTGTTTAAATTAGCGGATGGTTCACCCGCAATTACAGTACATAACTGAAATGGGTGTGACAGAAACGGGTGTTACAAAGCAGTCTCACTTACAGATCACACACAGACTGTGGATCTGTTCTGTACTAAATTACAATATACTGTCGCTGTTTTCTCCTGTCTCCATAATGTCCCTCTTGAAGTGGTTACAGACATCGCAGGTTAAGAGGAAATATCCTATGGACACCTCTGAGATATCAGGTTTAGATTTGGCAGACAACTCAGGTGTTGAGTTGGAAGTGATAAACGCTGTAGCTAAGGAGCTTGCTGCATCCCCACCACCAGCTAAGCGAGGACGCCGCAGCTCCTATGCTACCTATCCGCCTGAGATACGATTCCAGCTGGGGAGATATGCGGTCGAGCATGGCATAATGGCCACTGTCCGTCACTACCTCAGTACAATGGGCAAAACTGTTAACGAAAGCTCTGTCCATAATTTCAAGACTGACTACTTAGCAAGGCTAAAAACAACACTAGACCCTACAACTATGACCCCTGTTCTCCCTACAAAACCGCGAGGTCACCCAACTCATTTAGAGGACAACTTGGAGAGCAAGCTGAAAAGTATAGTTCGGACTCTCCGCATGGAGGGGGCAGTTGTCAATGCTGGGGTGCTTCAGGCAATTGCAGTGGGTATTATCAAAGCAACGTCACCACAGCTGCTCACTGAGAATGGAGGGCACCTAACACTTAGCTGTAAGTGGGCTTAGGGTTTCCTTAACCGGATCGGTTACAGCAAGAGAAAGGGGATGAAAGCTGGCCGTAAGATACCCAGTGATTTCCATTCCCTCAAAGCTGCATTTTTGGGGAGAATATCGAGAGCTAGTGCCCAGGAGCTAATACCTCCCCAATTGATTGTAAACTTGGATGAAATGGGGGTCAACATGAGTCCCGTTTCAGAGTGGACTATGGAGACGACAGGAGCGAAGCAGGTCTCTGTCACCGGTTTGGGAGATAAAAGACAGATCTCTGTCGTACTTGCCTGCACTATGTCAGGCGAGATGTTGCCCCCACAACTGATCTATAAGGGCCGAACTGCAGCGTGTCGCCCTAAACACAAATTCCCTAGTGACTGGTACATCACTAATTCCGAGAACCACTGGGCAAATGTGCAGACAACTCTCCAGTTTATTGATAACATTATTGTTCCATATATTAAATTTCAAATTACAGCCCTTGGTCTGCCCAAGGAGCAGAAAGCACTGCTAGTTCTTGATCTATACCGGGCACACACAACTGAGGCAGTCTTGCTTCATCTGGAGGAGAATCAAATTATCCCCATTTATGTTCCTGCATCATGTATGAATGTCCTGCAACCACTGGACATATCCGTAAACAAATTGTTCAAAGATTACTTAAAAAAGGAGTTTACATCATGGTATGTTCACTGTGGGAGTTGTATCAAACAGACTGGTTGCCGGTGGTACAGAACACCTCACTGCAGATCTACGACTACTGAACTTAAAAGAACATCACTCTCGATGGCTTGAGAGTAGCTTCAACAGCCTAAAAATTCGGACTCAGGACATTGTATGTGGATTCGAGCAGGCAGGCATACTGAATGCTCACGACCATTGTTTAAATTACAACGAGATCGTAAGTACCATTTGAATTCCTGTTGCAACGCAATGTGCTGTTTTTTTTGTTTTCGAGGAACTACTGTAAATTCATTTTAATTTCTCTCTGCTTCACAGATACAATATGCTGGCATTACTGAAGCATGAAGCAGAAGAGAAACTGAAATGAAACCGAGGGAATCAGAGGGGAAGAAACCAGTAGCAATATGCGCTTTGAATTAGTTAAAATATTTTTTTTTGTTTATGGTGTACAATAAACTTTTTTTACATCTATCAGAGACATGTTTACTTCGGTTCATACAGGCACCTTTTGATATAGTGGAGCTACATACTGTATATAGTAGATAATATTAGCGATACAAATATATTAGCGGTATTTCCGTTTCAGCTAATATCGCTAAATTAAAAGGAATGCTAATATTACCTTCTATACAGTATTTTGAACCAAATTGCTCTCAAATAAGGTTGTCACCTAGCCAGTTTTCAACCAGCATGACATTTTTTTTCAGTAGCTTTTGCCATTTTTTTAGTGACAGTGACTTTCGCACTGTTTCTTTGCTTGTGTGCCATGACATTCAAGTGCACTGTGACGTGACAGTGACATGTAGCAGGAGAGTGAGCAAGCAGAGTGACGAGGCTGCTAGTCAGTGTGAGATGCAGGCATTTAATTAAGTAAGAGACAAGTTAACTTGACATTGTCATTAGGCACCCCAGTCAGAGCAGGAGTCGCAGTGCCTTGAATGAAACCTAAACTAATGCCTTTGACATTTGATTTAACAACTTACTGACAGGTAGACAGCCCATGTGTGAGTGAAACAAATGCACTCTAGCCACAGCGGGTGAGTGAAGTGAGTGGGTGGGAGACAGTCTGTTCAAGTGTGCCTAGCGACCACCACGATGAGTGTCAGATTTGATTACAGTCAAAAAGATATATAGAACTCATTGCTTTTTTATAGTATGACAACTGTGCACTGCAAATAACTGCAGGAATATTCAGAGCTCTGGCAAGGTACTGCAGGTGTGTATTAATAGGTGTGATGGAGGTGGTGATTGGGAGCAGGTGGCCATTTGTTTTGCATTCAAGTGGTAGCAGCCCTACTCACAAAGAATATCTGGAGTGTCTTGTGCAGCTACTGTAGATTACCTTTATTTATAGTGTTGCCGATTTATTTGCTTGAAAGTAACAAGTTTTGTTTTGTCTAGTGAGGCAGTGCTGTGTGGGTGAGGAGAGAGTTTTTCATCTAGCAAGCAAGGCAGCCCTGTGAGCACTACTGTAGTCTGTTTTTCTGTCCTCGGTCTTTCTTCTTAATAATTTTTGTCTGAGAGGTCACGTGATGTCTATTAGCTGAGAGGCAGCAGGGGTTTAGAGCTCTCCCTCCTCGCCAGCGATTTAGCGATTTTTAAGTACTTTGTTGGCTTGTGCTGTAGCTAATTATTTGAGTATTGATAAGAGACCACCCCGCTTGTCTGTTTTTTGCCATTTCTTGAACGTACAGCTTAAAAGTCGCAACGGGATGGAGGTCGATAAGAAGCAGGCCGCAATCAAACACACGCCGCCTGCTTCACCGGAAAAACTCCCTTAAAAATTGCGGAGCCAGCCAGGTCCCTCCTCTGACAGACCCGGAGACAAGAGTTTAGCAGCTGGCCCCCTCTCTGAAGAGAGATTTCTGCAAGAGATTGCCCCGTTGAAAGACGTGCTGCAGGAAATTACAGCAGACTTAAAATCTATTCGGGGAGACCTTTCTACGCTCACTATAAGGGTATCTAACTCGGAGGCCAGAATTCATTCGCTTGAGCAGTGGAAACTTGTTACGGAGGCTGAGATGATCTCTTTAACTCAACAAGTCAGAAAGTTACAGGCGAAAACAGTAGATTTGGAAGGTTGTAGCCGAAGGAACAATTTGGTGATTTTGGGCCTCCCGGAGCTCGAGGAAGGAGCTGACCTTATGATCTTCCTTCAGAAATTTCTGGCCAAAGTAGTAGGCCCCTCACCCCTCAATCCCCACTATCATTTGGAGCGAGCTCATAGGTCCCTTAGGCCTAGGCCTCCACCTGGCTCTCCTCCACGACCTATTATCGTGAAGTTTCTCAGTTACATCGAGAGCAACATGTCTACAATAATGCTCGGGAGTTGCAGACCATCAGTTGGGAACATCTAAGCTGAGAATTGCCCAAGATCTGCTGAAAGAAGTTAGTGAAAAGAACGCTTTCACCCTGTTGTACAGAAGTTGAGTAAGCCGCAGGGATTCCATTTCGTATGCTCTACCCGGCTACCCTGAAGATTACTGTGGATGGACATCCTTTGAGCTACGAGTCTTTAGAATCGGCGTTGAAGGACTTATCTACTAAATTACCTAACCTGTTTGCTGCTAATGGCTGATTTAATGTCCTGGATTCAAATGTCTGGGTGGCGATATGAAAGAGGCTGATCTGGGCCGTATTGGCCAATTTTGCTTTCCCTCCCCCTCGAGGGGTGTCTCACCCAGAACGTCTTTGGGTTGGTTGCTGTTTCACAGTGTACGGACCACTGGACGGACAGGCCTGGTCCTAATGTTAATTGGTTCCCCTGAGAAACATCTGCCAGTTTTGCTAGGATGCGAGGGGGTTGTGCTGCATTTTATTCTGCTTTCTTCTCCTTGCTCCTCTCACTGCTGATGGTGAGCCAATTTTTTACATATGCAATTTATTCCATATTGGCAGTGATACTGGGGTTTGTGTGATGATCGGCTGCTCTCCGACTCTGAGTTTATACAATTGATGGTGGGGGTACCCTGAACTTCCTGCAGGTTTCTCGCAGCTGCATTGGGTGCTGATGGATGGGGGGTTCGCTAACTCGTCCCTTAGCTGGGGGTTATTGTTTGTACTTCTGGGATGGTGGGGGATTGTCCTCCTGCTGGGGTTCACTTCACACTGGGCTTTTTCCAGCCTTCTGACTCCCCACAGCATGATGGAATATGGGTTCGCGGCGGGGTTTTGGCTGCCAGTTTATCAGTGTTCCTGTGTATGGTTTGGATCCGCTTATGTCTGGGGCCGATGTGTATATAGTTGGGTGTGTTGTTTTGGGGGTTGATGGAAATTGGTGATAGTTCCAGCACATTTGACTATCTGTCTGATTATTTTAGGTTTAGTTATGTATTTACTCAGGCAAATTTGTTTTGATCAGATATGGGTAGCTGGAACTAGGGGGGTTAAGTGTGCCTATGGTTTTAGTTTATATCTGTTTATTTCTGTACTAGCCTTTTATTTGAAATGGCTTTAAGGGCTCTTAAGATTGCATCGTGGAATGTCCGTGGGCCTCAGGGGAAGGTCAAGAGGTCTCAGGTTTTAAGCACTGTGAATTATTTCAGGTTGATATTTACTGTTGCAAGAAACCCATCTAACCCAATGGGTCGAAATGGTTGATCCGTTCAGGGTTTTCACAGATATTCATACGTAGTTCAATTCTCTCAGGGGGGTGTGTATGATACTTGTTAAAAATATATAACCTTTAGTAAACAATACAGATTGCTGACCATGAGGAGGTATGTTCTGATTAAAGGATCTCTTAATGGAGATATTATAGTCTTAGGATCTGTATGGCCAATAGGGGTAACCCTGTTTTTTATGTCCCTAGCTGATAAGATCAGTGATATGCTTCCTCCCAGATTGTGGGCAGGGACTGGAATCTCCCACCCTCCCATTTGTTGGATAAAGACCCCAAGTCAAACCTCCCGCCCACTTCGGCTCAAAGATAGCTATTGGATTTTATCCACATGCTCGGCCTTTGTGATCCCTGTCATATATCTAACCCATCCCTTCGCTCCTTTTCTTTCTTTTCTCAACCTCATGGCTCATGGTCTAGGATAGATTATATTTTAGTTAGCAAAACTCTTTTCCCGAATTTTCTCTCATCTGGTATTGAGCCGATTATTCTTTCCGATCATGCTATTGTGTGGGCAGATATATCCCTTGGCCCCAACTATCATAGAGACACTGCCTGGAAGTTCAATACCCAGCTTCTTAAGGACACTCAAATTGTGAGCCAAATTAAGTCTCTTATATTGTCCTTTCTGGAGAACAATCTTGGATCTACCCCCAGATTTGTTTGTATCTGGGGCTCTTTGAATTGCTATCTTAGAGGGGGAATTGATCAAGATTGCCTCAGCAAGGAAAAAGTGTAGGCTTTCTCGAGTGTCTCTGCTTATGGCCAGGATCAGAGAACTGGAGATCTCCTGCTCCCCCTCCTCTTCCATATCATCCTTTGAGGCTCTCACAGCAGCCAAAAATGAAAGAAAGAAAGAAAAGGCCGAGTATTGTTTAGTTAAGACTCAAGCGAACTATATTGAGCATGGCGAGAAAGCGGGTAAGCTTCTTGCTCTGAGACTTCAGTCATTGGAGAGCTCTAGATTGATTCCTGCTATGCAATCCCTTCTGGGCACCACAGTCACTACTCCCAGAGAGATAGCAAAGGTTTTTGAAGAATATTACAAAAATCTGTATAGTGTGCCTTCCTCTCCTGTTCCTATCTCCGACATACTGGCATATCTAAAGAATATTGATATTCCGAAACTTTTGCCCCTCACATATTAGTACCCTGACTGCCCCCATCTTACTCTCTGAAATTGAGAGTGCTATTGCTTCCATGGATCTGGATAAAGCCCCTGGTCCAGACGGTTTTCCTGCTAATTTTTATAGGATGTTTTCTAAAGAACTAGCTCCAGTACTTCTACAGCTTTATCAATATCTTTTCTCTGCTAGCGTGACTGATCCTGCACTTCTTGAAGCTACTATTGTCCTAATTCTTAAACCGGGCAAAACCCCTACAGATCCGGCGAGCTACCGGCCTATTTCCCTTCAAAATTATGATATGAAAATCCTTGCCAAGGTTTTTTTTTATTTATTTTTATTTATTTATTTAGCTTTTGTTGACCGGGTAAGTGCACTAGACAAATCCTGCCTATTTTCAGGCACAACCCGGGGGAGGGGGATACAGATGAATGCCAACTGACCTTGAACCAGATTAAGCTGTTGGTGGTATTTTTAGTGAATGAGGGAAATTTGGCCAGGACACCGGGGAAATTCCCTACTCTTTTCGATAAGTGCCATGGGATCTTTAACATCCACCTGAACTACCACCAATCCAGGCAGATGGGACCTCGGTTTAACGTCTCATCCGAAAGGCGGCACCTCAGAAATGCAGCACCTCTCATGCTGCATTACAGTGTCAGTACTGGGATATTAACCAGTGCCAGATGTGGGAACTGAACCCACAGCCCTCTGATCTCCCGGCCTCAGAGGCAAGTGTGCTACCTACTGAGCCACTGACACTACTGTTTTGGCGGAGCGGGTTAAGAAAATATGGCTCCACCTTCTTAGTCCCGAGCAGGTTGGTTTTGTTCATTCTCGGTCTTCTTCAGACCACCTCAGAACCCTTTTCCATATCTCGCACTTAGCCCAATCATCTCATCTCCCCATGGCTCTAGTTTCATTGGATGCGGAGAAAGCTTTTGACCGAGTGAGCTGGTCCTTTCTCTGGGCTACAATGTCCGAGATGGGATTTCGATTTCTTTTCTTAAATGGATCCAGGTTCTGTATAATTCCCGTCAGTTAGGATATTTTGTAACGGGTTTTCCTCTTAAATTTCATTTGTTCACTGGAACTAGACAGGGCTGTCCCTTATCACCTTTTCTTTTAACCTATATCTTGAACCTCTTCTTATTAGCTTAAGTCTTCTCCGCTTATCAAAGGTTGCCGAGTGCACCAGCACGATCTAGTCCTTTCAGCGTATCACGGATGACATACTCTTGCATGTCTCTCATCCGGTTTCTTCCCTTGAACAAGCTATTCTGCTTATTAACCAGTTTGGCAGCTGTTCTCAGTATAAATTGAACATAGCTAAGTCTGAAATCTTTCCTTTAAATGCCTATACTTTCAAGCACGAGTTTATTAGGTTTGGTATGTGCTGGTCCCCAAAATCAATTAAGTATTTAGGAATACACTTTTCCTCAGACTTGGCTTTGCTCAAAAAACTCAACCTGGATACTATTAAAACCCAAATACAACAAGATTTACTAAGATGGTCCAACCTCCTATCTCTCTTTGGGGTAGGATTAATATTATCAAGATGAATGCTCTTCCCGCATTTTCTACCCGCTTAACCTTCTGAGTCTTTGGTTGCCACTTCGTACCTGCAACAGTTTCATGTGATCTTTTTGAGTTTCTCTGGTGCGGGAAAGGGTCAGGCATTCCTTTTAAGTTGTCCCTCCCCAAGGATAAAGGGGGTCTTGACTTCCCAACCTTCTAGTATACTGGGCTCTTTCACCTATTCTAAAGTAGGGAGATGGATTTCACCCGATCATGATCCCTTTCCTCCGACTTGGCTTCAAATTGAGAAATCAATTCTTTCAGAATCTAAGTTGGATCCGTATGCCATGTTCTATATTCCCATCTCACTTCTCTCGCATTGGATAACGGATCAACCAGTCCTTACGTCTCTTAGATCCCTCTCCCAGTGCTTGCAGTTTTTAAGGATTCCTTCCAAATTGGATCTTGGACAGCCTATTGTTTCTAATCCTAACATTAAATTGGGTAGTTCAATGATTGTTCCCGGTTGGCTCCCTCATATTAATAACACTAGCCTGGACCAGTATTACAATCAAGGCTCCCTACTCTCGACCTCTGCAATCCTTGTCAAATTTGGTATCCCCAGGGGCAGTGTCTTTAAGGCATTTCAATTAAGGCACCTCATTGCGAAGAAGTTTGGTACCCAGTTTAGGCAACCCACGTTCCAACCTTTTCTGTCTCGTATTTCCACCTTGGCCTCTACACCACATTCTATCTCGCAATATACTCCTTTTATTGAATATAAGTTTCCACGCCTGCCGCGGGTTCTGTGTCTGGCTTTCTCTACTCCCCGGTGCCACCTTGAACTGGACCCATGTTTGGAGGGACATGCATAGATACCATACTCAAGACAGGCTCAAACTTACCCAATATTATATTTTGAATAATATGTATTACACGCCCAGGAGACTTTTCCGGCTCAATAGGCTAACAGCCTCCCTATGTACTAGATGTTCGCGCAGGGGGATGGGAATCCCCTTCATATTTTCTGGGACTGTCCGAAAGTTGCTCCGCTCTGGTCAGCTATCCAGGACAATCTGGACCCCCTATTGGGCCTTACTTCTTTTTTTACCCCTGAAATATGTATATTAGGGGACTATAGTGCTATTGATTGTGTAGAGCATCGGTACCATATTGCCCTGGTGTCTGGTGCGGTTTAAAGACTAGTCCTTAGACACTGGACTGACCAACTGACCATGACCTACCTGGAGTGGTTGACTGAGTTATCGGCTTGCCTCAATGTTGAAAGGTTATTGGCGGCTAGTATGCGGTACCGTATGGACCTATTTCAAAAGAGATGGGGTAAATTGTATGCCCTTTATTTGCACCGTTGACCTCTTGGCTTCTCCCTTTGATGCCCATGGCAGTCTCTTCTTTGTTCCTTTTTGTAACTGCATGTTTTAAGTTTTGAATGTGATTTTCTTTGTGTAATATATATGTCAAGTTTGGCTTTTTCTTTCTGGCTATATGATCAATGGCACACTTGGGTGGGGGGAGGAGGTTTGATTGGGGAGGAGGTGGGGAGGGTGGGGTGGGGGAGGGTGGGGTTTGTAGGGGGTTTAGTTTTGTGTTTCCTTTTTACTTTGTACCAAGTGTAGACAACTGGCTTACTTTATTCTGTGTAAATGTTGTTTTTGTTTAGTATTTGAAAATTTAATAAATTTAAATTTCAAAAAAAAAAAATTTTTGTCTGTGGTTTGCCATTTTATTTCTGTTGTACAATTTTGTGTGGTTAAGTGAATTATTTGTCAGTCTGTATATTGATTGTTATTATTTTGTTTACTTCTCAAAGTGACTGTGACTTGTTTTGCATTACCCCTGTCATGTGTGTCTTGGTAATCCCTGTCAAAGCAAAAAGAAAAATGTGTTTTTGAGTAGTTTAACTGTAGATACTGTTAGCTCAGTAAACCATTCTGTTCACATTCAGACCACACTGCTAATCCTTTTGGTGAGGTGTTGTCTGTTGGTGCTGCTATTTGGTCTGACTGCAGTGTTTATTTTTTTCCCTTTGCAATATTAAAAATATAAATATATAGAAGGACTGGAAAAAGATGGTCAAGTAAAGGGGGAGGTGGCAGCGAGGTAGCCAAGAAGTACATAGGTTATGTGGGGCAAAAGGTTGTTGTAGCTAAGAAAAAAAAATAAAATGACATCTGCAGCAACTTCTTCCACTGGCTCTGGGGACAGCAGTAGTAGCAAATGAGTAGTTGGTGGAAGTGGCAGTGGCATTAGTGTTGCCAAATTATTCTCTGCCACATTTGTGGCACCCATGCTGGTGCTTGCTGGGGAAGCAAAATCTCTGGCTCAGGAGCAGTGGTCAAGGAAAAGGTAGCTGGTGACCCTGTGAATGCTGCAGGTTCTGGCACTGAGCCTCATCTGGATAATAGGTACCCATTCCTAAACAAGAGTCTTGAGCTTGACGGAAAGTCACTGTATATCAAGTCTCTTGTACCAGAGAAATTATTTTGCCCACTGGGAGAGCTATAACGTTGACTGCTTTATGCTACTGTATGGAATGCAATTGTATGACTGTATGTTTTGCATAAATATTAATAAATCTTAAGTGATAAAGAAGAAACACCCCAAATCACAGCATTCTTTGAGTATCGTCTGTGAATCCCCCTGGGTCAAATGATATCTTACTGGCTCTGCCATGACACTGAGTCCCGCTATTTGATTGCTCAAGACACAGAATGGTCCAAACCTCCAATGTAACGCACTCACGGAGCTTAATTCAACTGCAGCTTTTATTTAGGCAAAAATTCTTGTTGTGCACAATACACAAATTGCTGCTGGATACCACAATGCCTCAGTGCTTCGAGACCATGTCTCTTCATCAGGGCAATTCTTGTCAAACTAACAGTTACCTTTGAACTAAACTTGGTTTGGAGGACTTCTGATTCAACTGATTCAACCAGTGGTGCAAGTGGTAGACAAGAAGTACAGGAACTCAGGCACTGACAATTATGAAATACAGAATGAAGATCTTCAATCTAAAGGATAGCGGTGTCAAGGGGCAACTATCTAATTTGACGCTAGTAGAGTCAGTTAGAGATATTAAAGTATTTGTAGGAAAATAGCATTGTTGTACAAGTCAAATGGTGTTATGGAAACCCTGATAGCAGATCACAGATCCAGAAATTGTCACTATGTTGCTGGTTTAAGAATTTCAGTTTTAGTGTCAGTGGGAAGAAGTACAGGAACTCAGTTCCTGCTGCAGAAAAAAGTACAGGAACTGAGTTCCTGTGTGTTCCTGCTCACTTCCATCACTGGATTCAACTATCCATGAGTGCATTACATTGGAGATTTGGTATTAAAGTTGCAGTGTGGTTACCTGTTGTAAAACACAGTGGTCTGACTGTGCTGGTTGCGGTTGATTTTTTTGTGGTTTTCACAGAAAGGTCCAGCCTGCACTACATACTGTAGCATGTTTTTTGAGCACTGTGCCAAATACCCACCTAATCATGCTATTACACAGGACGCTAGTGCAGCAACCACTGAAATGCTGGCAACTGATCCCCTGCCATTCTTTTTCTTTTTGTGTGTGGAGAATGTGGGATTTAGATGGCTGATGGCATATGCCTTTCTGAAATGGCAGATTCCCTCACAAGCATACTTCTCCACCTATGCCATTCTTGAACTTTCTGGGACTGTGATACACATGGTAATCCATGCCCTGCTGCATTCGGCATCTGCATACACACATCTCAGTATAGATATGTGGACCAGTGGCCACACAGCTGGTAACTCCTATCTATGAATAGCAGCACATTTGGCATAGGCACCTAAGGAAGTATTCAACTCTGACCAAGGAAAAAATTATATTAAGCCCAATTGCAGTGGTAGCAACACTCTAGGTACTTACAAGTGGTGCCGGGTCAAGATTGGGCATGTAAGACAGCATGATAATAATTGTGCTGTACATACGGTGCATGGAAACACAGTGACAGGGGTAAAATAGTGATATAGATTTACTGCTAGCCCTGTTGCTGAACTTTCATGTAAAAGGAGGGGAAGTTGCCGTGTGCTCTGTGCCTGGCCATGGAGTGGCTGGGGCACCAGCACACAGTGTAGTTGGGATACCTGGGACTGTGGTTCAGTCCCCCCTTCCAGGTCTCCCCTGCTGCAGCTTTTGCCAGCATGTTTTTCTTTTAAATTAAATTTCCCCCTCCCGGGTTTCTCCCCCATACCCAAAGTTCGGCCAACCATGGAGTTTGTTATTGAAGTTCTGGGGTGTGTGAGGGGTGAAGCCCCCCATGCAGGGGGTGCAGTGGGCAAAGTGCCCTGCAAAAAACTATACACCCATTGATTTTAATGGGCGGGGTGCAGAGAACAGATTGGTGTTTTCCCCGACTCTGCTTTTGTGCTGTGCTGTTTTACTGCAACATTTTCAACCTCACTTTTTTTTCCTATGACGATATGACCCTGCGCCCTTGCCAGCATGCCACACTGGCAAGGAAGAATGTCACTGGATCACACATGGGTCAGAGAATGTTAGAATTGCTTCTGACTGAGTCTGATGAATGGATGTAGGCTGTGGTGGTAGTACCACATGGGGTGGGGTGGCAGAGGATCTTCAGGCTGCTGTGGAGTTGGGTGGGGCGGAAGACTGCTGACCTTGAGACATGTGTATCACTAGCCTCATTTTGAACCAACTTTGCCTTGGAGTACCCCAAGGGTGATGTTAAAAGCAAAGTTGCCAGGTGAAGTTGTCAAAGGTGAATTTCCTATTAAAGAGCAAGTTCTTAGGGTGTATACCTTAAAGAATTTAGGTTTGGGGTCTTTAACTGCCTCTGCAATCATTCAGCTTGCTGTTATTTGTTTCTTTGTTTACTTTTTCATAATTTTGTTTGTATGTTGCCAGCTGCTAGTGAAAAAAGAATCCAATGGAATCCTTGTATTATGATGTCAGGAGCCCTTTACTGGGAAGGCTGCCAGTGTATTTCAATGGGGAACTGCAAATCTGATTTCAGATTTTTATGGAGAAATAACTCTTCCTACCACCAAAATATTATATACTGAATATGTGATTTTTAGTAACGTGATCTTTTGTTATAATGTAGCAGGTGGCATTTTCTTCATAACCAGATTTTACTTAGAAAGAAGAAAAGATAAAACTAATTATTGTTTTAAAAAATGCAAAATCATACACTAGTTGGACTGAGAATGGGAATTTAAACTAGGAGAGGGGGTGGTAAGTGGGCAGGAGGCAGGCAGAGACCACAAGATGGGAAGCCATACATGTTTACCCCCATAACAGAGGAAAAGGACTAAGGGAAAGTACTAGAGTGATGCTAGTAAAGGAGAGCGGGGGGGGGAGGTCAAGGGGTGAAAAGTGAAACATAGAAACATAGAATTTGACAGCAGATAAGGACCGCTTGGCCCACCCAGTCTACCCATTTCCCTACCTACTGGATAAGTTGCAGATCCTAGTTAACCAGCAGCCTACTTCTTCTTACCCCCACACCCTAGAATTGCCTTATGACTGTCCCATGCATGCTTGAATTCCACCACTGATTTTAACTCCACAACCTCCTCCGGAAGGCCGTTCGGTATGCATCCACAACCCTCTCTGTGAAAAATACTTCCTTAAATTATCTCTGAGCCGCCTCCTCTATCTTCAAATTGTGCCTCTTGTTCTTACACACCTCTTTTTGAAAGATGCTACCTCTTGGACTTTGTTGATTCCCTTGAGGTACTTAAAAGTTTCTATCATGTCCCCTCTCCTCCTTTCCTCAAAGCTATACATATTATGCTCCTTAAGTCTCTCTTCATATGTCTTCCGTTGCAGACCCTGCACCATTTTAGTTGCCCTCCCTGGACAGCTTCCATCCTGTCTATGTCTTTTAGGAGATTGGGTCTCCAGAACTGCACACAGTACTCCAGATGGGGTCTCACCAGCTGTCTGTACAGAGGATAACAACTTCCTGTTTTCTACTGGTGATGCCTCTCCTTATGCATCCCAGTAACCCCAGCCTCCTTGCTGCCCTCTCACATTGCTTGCCCACCTTTAGGTCATCTGATATGACTACCCCAGGTCCCTTTCCATTTTTGTTGTTGTTAGTATCTCACCCCCCATTGTGTACTCTTCCCTGGGTTTTTGTTTCCCAGGTGCATTACCTTGCACTTCTTAGGATTGAATCTAAGCTGCCATACATTTGACCATTCCTCTAACCTTGCCAAGTCCCTTCTCATCCTTTCCACCCCACCCTGTGCATAAACTCTGTTGCAGATCTTAGTGTCATCTGCAAAGAGACATACTTTTCCTTCCAGTACTTCCGCAATGTTGCTTATAAAGACATTGAAGAGGACCTGTCCTAATACTGAACCCTGCGGTACCCCACTAGTAACCCTCCTTTCTTCTGAGGGGACTCCATTTACTATTACTGTCTGTGTCCTATTCTCCAGCCGATTCTTTACCCAGGCTGTCATCTTGGGACCCACTCCCTGGCTGGCTAACTTGTATATTAATCTTTTGTGTGGGACTGTGTCAAATACCTTGCTAAAGTCTAGGTAGGCCATGTCCACAGCCCCTCCCTGATCTACTACTTTGGTCACCCAGTCAAAGAAATCTATTAGATTTGTCTGGCATGACCTTCCCTGCCAGAATCCATGCTGCCTAGGGTCCCTGCCCTTCTGGCCTCCAGATACGTGACAATTCTTTCCTTTAGAAGTGATTCCATCATTTTCCCTATCACTGAGGTTAAACTAACAGGTCTGTAGTTTCCTGCTTCTGCCTTGCTCCCACTTTTGTGAAGGAATCACATCTGCCCTCCTCCAGTCCTCGGGTACCACCCCATCCTCCCATGATTTGTTAAAAAGGGTAGTCAGTGGTGTCACTAGTTCTACCCTTAGCTCTTTTAGAATTCTGGGATGAATCCCATCAGGCCCCATTGCTTTGTCCACCTTCAGTTTTAAGAGTTCTTTCAGAACCCTTTCTTCTGTAAATGGGCTGGTATCAAAGTGGTCACCTTGAATGTTGGGAGCCTAGGGAAAAAAACTGCAGAGCTCCAGGCTCTCTTGGCGGAGAGGGAGGTGGACATGGCTGCAATCACTGAGACATGGGCCACCCAGTACAAAGTTTGGGACCTGTCGGTACCACGGTGCAAGGTATTCTATAGGGAGAAAGGGAATGGAAAGTGGGGGTGCTGTATGTGAGAGACAGACTAAAGTGTCTGTGTGGGAGAAAGGGGAGGAGGGTAGTACTGAGTCATTATGGATGCAAATTCAGGATTCTAAGAACAGGACTCTCTGGATAGGAGTGGTGTACAGACTTCCCTCTCAGACAGATGAGTTAGACAGGGAACTGGCGGGATAGATCAGGAGGACCTGTGAGAAGGGGAGTGTGGTGATCGTGGGGGACTTCAGCCTGCCAGGAGTAGACTGGAGTACTCCAACAACCAAGAACAGAAGCAAACAGGTACTGTAAATGGTCAGTGAACCAACCAGGTTAGGAAATGCCCTTGACCTTGTGCTGGCAAATGGGAAGTTTGTGAGGGAACTGAGGGCGGAAGAACCAATGGCGGGGAGTGACCACCACTCACTATGGTTCACATTGTATATGGGTAAGGAAGGAGTGGAATCCAGCACACGGGTGCTGGACTTAAGGAGGGCCGATTCTGGGAGGATGGAGAAAGTTTTAAAATGGTACATAGCCAGAATTCAACCTAGAATGGCCACTAACCAGAGGTGGGTGCTCATAAAGCTGGGGATAGTGGAGGCAACCAATTCTTTTAGCAATGCCTAAAGCAGAAAGGCTAGGGCAAACAAATCTAGCTGAGTGAGTGGGATCATGGAAAAGGTAAGGAAGAAAAGATCCACCTTTAGGAGGTACATAAAACAGAGAGTGGGAGGAGTACCTGAGGGAATCGAGGGAGGTGACAAGGGCAGTAAGGGCAGCCAAAGCATCTAAGGAGCTTAGGCTAGTACAGGGCATTAAGGAGGGCAAGAAGGACATCTTCAGATACATCATGGAGAAAAGGAGCTGTAGTGATCATATAGTATGGTTTAGGAGATGGGTGGGTGGAAGCAGGAAGTGAAAAGGCAGAAGTGCTAAATGATTTCTTCTGCTCAGAATTTACTAAAGAGAAGGGGAGGTGATACCCCAGTTAGGGAGGGAGGGCAAGAACAGAGGGGGAGAGGGTGACAGATGGGAAAATCATGGAGGACAGGATTCTGGAGAACTTAAGGGCACTGAGGGTGGACACGGTGCCAGGGCCAGATGATATTCACCCCCAGGGTACTGAAGAGCTGGCAGAGATATTGGTGGGGCCCTTGGCAGGCCTATTCAATGCCTCACTACATTCAGGGTGTGTACCTTAGTTGGTGGATGGTTCACATGGTGCCCCTCAACAAGAGTGACCCAAAGGATGAACTGGGGAACTACAGATCGTTGAGCCTCACATCCATTGTGGGTAAGCTGAGAAGACTATCCTGAAGGAGAGGGTGGTGTCCCTCCTAGATGCCAATGGGCTGCAGGACAGCTGCCTGCATGGCTTTGTCACTGGTAGATCCTGTCAGACAACCTGGTGGATTACTACGACTAGGTAACTAGACAATTACGGGGGCCATGCAGTGAATGTCCTATACCTGGACTTCAGTAAAGCATTCAGCTTGGTGCCCCATGGGAGACTAGGAAGTAATTTAGAAGGCACAGTGGCAGGTGCAAAGTTGGTGAGATGGGTAGTGAACTAACTTCAGGATAGGCAACCGAGGGTGGTGGTGGTGGGGTGGGAGCTCTCATTGCCGTGGGTGGTGACAAGCGGTGTTCTGCAGGGCTTGGTGATGAGACCAGTATTGTTTGGGATATTCATCTCATTGGGCAGTAAGAGCAAGATCAGTCTGTTTGCTGATGACACCAAGATGCGAGTGGTGGTGGATGACCTAGGGGGATGGCAAGGGTTGCAGGACGATTTGTCAAAGTTGGAAACCTGGTCAGACACTTGGCAACTGGGGTTCAATGCCAAAACATGCAAGGTGCTGCATTTTGAGGCGAAAAACCCAAGGAAGAGCTACCAGCTGGGGGGAAGGGTGCAGATAACCATGACAGAAGAGGAGAAGGATCGGGGTGTGCTCATTATGGGATCAGTGACTAACACAGTGTAATGTAGAAAGGCAGCTGCAAAGGCCAACAAAATGCTGGGTTGTATTGCAAGCGGTATATCCTCAAGGAGGGCAGAAGTGATTCTGCCATTGTATAGATCACTGATTAGATCACACACCTGGAGTACTACATGCAGTACTGGTGCCTGTATTTGAAGAGGGACATTAAGTTGCTGGACGGGGTGCAGCTCAGGGTGATAAAGATGATCCATGGTTTGGGAGACTTGCTGTATGAGAGTAGGCTGTGGGAGGTGAACATGTACTCGCTGGAGGAGAGGAGGGACAGAGGGGATATGACTGAAACCTTCAAGTACATGAAAGGGATAATCAAGACAGGTACAGAGGGGCTTTTCAAAGTAAGGGAGGGGAGGGACACCTGGGACCATGATATGGAGGGAGGAAGGTTCAGAAGGGAGATGAGGAGACACTTTTTTATGGAGAGGGTGGTGGCTGAGTGGAAAGTGTTGCAGGTGGAAATGTTATCCAGTAGAACAGTGGGCTGTTTCAAAAAGGGCTTGGATGAGCTGGCCCACCGGTGCAGTGGTAGCACTACTGCTTGCAATGCCGGTGACCTGGGTTTGGTAGTGAGTCCAGGTCATTGGAGAGTTGGCTGGGGGAGAAGGATTGAGTGCCCAATGGACAGCTCTCCTTCTCCAGGTGTGGTGAGCAGTGCTACTCGCCGCAATACCACCACCACCTGGGTGACCACAGGTGGTGACAGTGCAGCAGAGGAGGCAGGAAATAAGGGAGGGACAGACATTGGCCAAGGATCAGGGCAGAGGTGCATCTCCACTCGTCTCCAGCTCATTGAGCCTCCCTGCATGCAGACATCTGGGGGCAGGGAGAACAAGGAAAAACAACCCACCACTGAACCAGAAGACAGGTCTCTGGCACTGCAGCTTCAGTGCATGCTTCCTCCTGAAGTATGGGGGAGTACATAGAGGCTTCCCCACCCCAACCGGAGGGGCAAGCTGGGAGCTTGTAAATCGATGGGAGGCAGAGCACTAATAGCAGCTGGCATGGGTGCATGAAGACCCCGAAGAGAGGAGCAGTCATGGAGAGAAGGGGGCATAAAAGAGTAAATAAAAAAAAAGGACTGGGACAGGCAAGATGGAGGATCACAGGAGGGGGGAAAGGAGGGAGGAGAGCTTCAGAATAAGGGATGCTAGTTGCACAATTGAGCAGACTTGATAGACCATTAAGCTTTTATCTGCTGGCAATTTTTGTATGTTCGTTTAGTGCAAACATATAAAAGGTAAAGTTTGTTGATGAAATAAGTATCAATTTATTTTGAAAATATATTTAGTTTCTCATTGAAATACATTGGTCTGTTAAGTAGATGGCAGTTTCTGACATCACAATATCAATATTCTACTGAATTCTTTTTTATCAGCAGTGTGAGAAGCAAAGGTGAAAATCCACTTGTTTCACTGCTCTAACAGATATTTTATTATAAAAGTTGAAAGTAATTATTTATGCATCAAAATATAGTAAGTCAGTTTTCTATTTATTAGAAGTAAACACCTGGGGCCCCGATTTCAAGACAGTTACGCTAGGCGTAAATGCAATATGCCAGTGCCAGAAGTGCAAATTGCAAGTTATGCCAGTGTGATGCAACATACGCAATTCTAAGAGGACACTTACAATGCACCCCGCAACTGCTATGAATACCACAAGCTACAACACAGATATGACAGAAAATGCGTACGCCACTGTGTAATGCGGCCTACAACAGGCGTAACACACCAGCACCACGGAAATGCTATTCCAAAACAGATGGCATACACAGATACGGCAATTGAAGGCCATGTAAATTAGAACAGGTAAAAGCTGTCCTAAACAGTGCACAGGCCAGTGAACCCCCCCCCCCACAGATGGCACCATACCACACAAACAAGGCCATAGACAGGTATAACCCACTGCACATATATGTGTACAGTTGTCATGAGTACCTGTCCCAACCCATAAACCCCTCTGCCAACAGTCCTATTATAACGAGGAGTAACTGAGATAGAGTAAGCCACGTAGTATTTGTGTAAATGCCTATTGCTCAGGACATATAGATGTGTACAACCCCACTAGAGATCCAGAAAGCCAACTGAATATCTGATGTGCAATGAAATTGGGGACAGTGGACTAAAAAGATGTGTACAGTCATGTTAAGGGGGGGTGCAGCAGTTGGAGAAAGTGTATCAAAAGCAGACATATCTGGCGACACCCATGCACACAAACAGCAGTGTCCCAAGGTGGAACACACTGCAAACAGTACCACTCGGAAGCCAATGTGCCCAGCACACATGGGACAGAGTGAAAGGGGCAGCAATGCAGGTGCCAAAGGCAAGGGAGCACAGGAGGCAAAGGGTGCACAGAGGTCACAGACGCAACACTGGGATGATGGTGCCACCAGGCACAATGCACCTGCCATGGCCACTGATACAGGTAAATGGTGTAACCGAAACAGGGACACAGCACCGGGTGGCACAGACCTGTAGACATATGGTGATGAGACACACCAATGTCTGTGCAATTGGTGCCACCCACAGGGTACACTGGACCCCTGGGCAGAAGGGTGCCATACAGGCACAGGGCCACCAGACAGCTGGGACATGCTATATGTGGCAGCAAGGGTGCCAGACCATGCACAGTCAGCTACAGCACACAGGACACCAGGCAGATGCGGTCACTGGAGTGTGCAAAGGACTATGAGCTGTGCAGCAAGCAAACAGACCAGATGCACAGTGAGGATACACCGGGGACAGCAGACACCGCCACTGGTGAGCCCCCATGTGCACGGTGGGACACACACGCACACAACCATGCATACCTGAGATAGGCACACAGAGCCAGTGATGTAGTAAAGCAATTTAATGCATGAAATGGAACAACAGGGACACACAGAAAACAGCAATGGGGAAAGGGTATGAATAACAGGAACCGGGACAACAACATAACACGACAATGTGACTGAATAACACTCCAGGCAGAAACCCACAACAGTCCCATACACCCACCCACACCCGCCAACAACCAAACACCAGTCCCCATCCCATATAAACAACCCCACCCATATATACAGTCCCACCCATATATACAGTCCCACCCATAAAGACAATCCTACCCATAGATACACTCCCACTCATACAGACATACCCACCCACATATACATTCCCACCCCTGACAACACAGTGTGTCAGCACAGCAGCTATGTCCTGCATATCTCTGCCAGCAGGGCACCCATGGAGCCATGCAGGCGCCTAATGTTGGCCAGGATAGCTGACACCAGGGTCACCAGACGCTGTTGGTCTGGCACACCCCACTGTATGGGAACCTCCCCAGGCACCCCAGCGATGACGGCTACATCATCCCCCTGCTGCTACTCCAGGACACTGTCCACATGCTGTGGCCCAGGGTCTCCTGTCGCTGGTGCATCCACACACTGCACAACTCCCAAAGGCAGTGCAACCTCCATCTTCTGCACTGCCACATCCACCGCAATGGGCCCAGTAGGTGGTGTGGCCAGGGCCACCTCCCCTGCAACATCTTCCACCACATCCGGCCCAGCATCCTGCTGTGGATTGGGCTCTTGCTGCCCACAAATCCATGTGGTCCTGCGCATCGTGCCCCTCTGCAGCATCCACCCCCACCTCCACTGGCTCCCCCTCCTCTGAGGATGATGATGTGGGTGGAAGGATCCATGCTCTCCACTGCCTGCGCATCATGAGCTGGTGGTACTCCTCTGCATCTGCAGCCTTTAGCTCTGACATGGCCCTCAGTAGTGCCCTCTGCTGCTGTGCCAGTCAGCTACAACCACCTGTAAGGATGCAAAGTGTGCAGTCAGTGCCTGGCCTGGCCACGTGGCACACACACACACACACACATACACACACACACACACACACACACACACACAGTCACAATGTGTGCCACCATGTGGCAGACCGCCATGGCCATGACACATGGCACCCACTGCATGTACTTACCTGACGTCCACTGTTGTACCTTCTGCCTGAGGCTGCTGACACGGCCATGCTGCTCTCCTTGGGATGTGCCAGATGCATGTGTGGGGATGGGGAGAATGGTGAGACATGTGCAGCACAGCACAGCATGGCCCTTGTGCCAGCACAGCACCAATGTATGTACAGCCGTAGGGATACAAACCTGCACCTACACCCCGTCCCGACCTCATCTTGGCATCCGTGCACCATGCCATGCTGAGCAAGTGTTCCAGAATGCCGGGATCCCTCTGTGCAAGATTCTACCAGTGGTGTTGCAGCTGGTGGACTGTCCAGTGCACACCGCTGCTTGCCCCCAGCCATGCCCTGATGGCACGCCATGCATGGTCCCGTTCTGTGGCGGTGTGCCTGCTGCACCCTGGTGGCAGCAGCATCCTGCCCCACTACTTCACACAGTTCACCAGCACGGTGATCTCCATGGGGGTGTAATTCAGAGACCCCTTACTCAAACTGAGGCCTGATCCCCGGGACATGTCCACAGCATGCATCATAACCTGCATGGGGGGAAGGAATAGCACGTGTGTCAATACAAATTGGACTGGCGGATGCATCAATGACCCTACCACCTGGTGCTACACCCGCTTGTGTACATGGTGCATGTGGACTGGTCATAGCCACAGGTCACACCAATGTACAACCCCCCCCCCCGGAGGCACTCCCTACACTGATGACACACACCGTAGGCAGCATGGACCTGCAGAGGAGTGACACAGCCTGGCTCTGTAGAGTGTGGGTGTGGTCAGGCAGTACTGCATGCTGCCCTGCCACATGTCTGCAAGTCCACCATCACAGGGAGTGGCCTGCAGCACCAATTGGCCTGTGCCCAGGGTGCAGTCCCATGGCCCACCACTGCTGACAGACATGTGACAAACACCTACCTGGACTGTGCACTGCAAGTTCTGGCATGGGAGACTCCGCTGGCTGTGGTGGCACACCTGGATAGAGAATGTGCAGGTCAGCAATAGCAAGTGGTACAGACAGTGTCTACAGCAGCTGCAGTGGTGTGGCAGTGTCCTCCCACCTGGTCCCGTGCAGTGGTGCTGTCTCCTACACAGGGGCAGTGAACAGCAATGTTAGGTACACAGTGTAGTAAATGCATTGGAACTGTGCATGCTGTGCAGTGGCTACTACTCAACTATGGCCTGGGTGTGTCCGCTACGGTGCTACAGTGGGATAAGACATGGGTTAGAACAGTGCTGTCACTGTGACTGTGGCCTGCTGCTTGTGGGTGCTGCATTCCTACCAACCATCCCTGACTCCCAAGTATGGCCCTGAATATGCCCAGGACTGTCCTCAGGTAACCCTGATGTGGCATACCTATCACTGGGAAGTGGGGACATGACCCTGCTTGTAATGCCAGCAGGTGGGTAGCAGGCATGCTGCCGTTGTGGACATGCCATGCATAATGATCAGGATGTGGTACACAGCTTGTGGAACACATCCAGACATGCAAGCAGTTGTGTCTCTGTGTGTGTTCAGCTGGCCATGATGTGCCTAAGGCCTGCCTGTACTGTCTGTTGTGGCCTGTCCTGTGAAGGGGGGGTTGAGAGGTATGGCCTGCTGTGTCCCAGTACTTACCAGTTTGAAGACTGGTTCACTCCTGCTCCTACTGTCCTGTGGCACTGCTGTCTCTCTGTATAGCTTCTAGCTCTCCAGCATGTAACCTGAGAAATGGTGCTGCAGCCTACCTACACCACACGGACTCAAGATGTACATGGCGCACATACATGCTACACATGCATTGCAGGTCACAAGTGCACAGTTGCGGCCTGAGGCATGAACTTGTACTCCAGCAAGATGCATATGTGGCCTGCAGAAAACCAAGGCCTACACAGTAAGCAACATTTGCTGTCTACATTCTGTGGCCATGCAGTTGCGTGCTGGCCTGCATGCAGCTGTGGCCTATGTGTAGAGATGCAGCGAATTTAAAATCCACCGGCGAAGTGAAGGCGATGTGGCCACTTCACGTTGGAACTTCGCTACGTGGAGTACCCCAAAGAAAAGGCTCACTTCATCTTGTTATTATTACTTCATGTTGTCATTCCACCTTAAACGTGAAGTAAGTCAGAGTGACAACAATATTGGCAGCATCCCACCCACACAGTCACCAGAATGAATGTGCATCCCCATAGTGCTACTGTCTTGTGTCCAGAAAACTCCTCAGTGCTGAAGTGAAATGAGAGTGTAACAAGAAATGCAAAGTCTCCGAGAATTAATGGTGCACTTAGTCATGTGTGCAGTGGTCAGGTCACAAACAGAGTCACCAGAATTAATGTGCATCCCCAAAATGCTACTGTCTTGTGTCCAGAAAATTCCCCAGTGCTGACCAAGTGAAATGAGAGGGTAACAAGAATTGCAGTCTCCCAGAATTAATGGTGCCATGCAAACGCACAGATAGAGTAAAATTGCACTGCACACTCAAGGGATGCATTTGAAAAGGCACAACACCACCTAACCAGTGCTCACAAGTCACAAATCTAAATCTGGAAAGATCTGGCTGGTTAGACTTTCACCGTCCGGAATTCGTGGACATTGTGAAGATCATCCAAACAATGCGACCAACTAGTTGTAGTTTGGATCGGGGTCCTACACCGCTGTTAGTAGGCTGTATAGAAGTTATCTACCCAATCCTTGCTGACATTATCTGGAAATCCTTGGGGGGGGGGGTTCCTGACCCTCTTAAGGAGGCAGAAGTTCGACCACTCCTAAAAAAAATCCTCCTTGGACCCAGACTGTCTAGCTAACTACCAGCCTATCTCTAACCTGCCATTTGTTGGTAAGGTTATTGAAAAGGCAGTTGCATTGCAATTGGATGATCATCTCACATCTCATAATGTCTATGATGCTCTCCAGTCTGGTTTCAGGAAAAGGCATAGTACTGAGACTGCCCTTGTTCGGGTATTGAGCGACCTCCTAATGGCCAGAGATCGAAAGGCTTGTACCATTCTGGTCCTTCTCAATCTATCTGCTGCATTTGACACTGTAGACCATGGGGTGCTATTGGAGCAACTGCTGGTCTTTTGTGGGCTGTCTGGTACAGTCCACAAGTGGTTTTGTTCTTACCTCATTGGCAGGTCTCAGAGAGTTGTCACTGGAATTTATTCCTCTGACACTTTCTCTCCCTGCCTTGTGGGGTACCACAGGGCTCCATTTTAGCTCCCATGTTGTTTGCAGTGTATATGCTGTCATTGGGAGAAATCATCAGGCGATACAGTCTGAGTTTTCACTGCTATGCAGATGATACTCAGATGTATCTGTCCTTTCCCCCCTACCAGAGTGATGCACTCTTTGTACTTAATAACTGCCTGGATGAGATCAGAATTTGGATGAGTTTGAGCTGGTTGAGACTCAATCCGGATAAGACTGAGGTATTGGTTGTGGATCCAGGTCGTCCTGGGGGTGGGTTTGGGTGCTGGACAGCTATCAGGTTTATTACTTGGTGGTGTACTGCTCTCTACCTCTCGACAGGTGCGAAATCTGGGCATTATTTTTGATGATGGTCTGACCCTGAAATCTCAGGTGTCAGCTGTTGTCAAATCCTCTTTCTACCATCTGAGGAATATCGCCCGGGTGAAACATCTGATTCCCCAGGAGGACCTTCCAACTTTGGTCCACGCCTTTGTCACTACCCGTCTGGACTGCTGCAATTCCCTCTACCTAGGGCTACCAGGTGGATAACCGCCACCTTCAGCTGGTGCAGAACGCTGCAGCCAGGCTTTTGACAGGGACTCTTAGAACTAGTCATATTAAGCCTGTGCTCCGCGAACTGCACTGGCTGCCTGTTCGGTGGCGGATCACCTTTAAGGTTGGTTTACTAACCTTTAAAGCCCTGCATGACCAGGGACCCAGTTACCTGAAAGGTCTTCTGATTCCCTATTGCCCCCTCCATCCTCTCCGTTCCGCCAGCGAGGGATTGCTAGAGATTCCCAGGGTTCGATTGAAGTTATCGGGATCTCGTGCCTTTGCCTCTTCGGCTCCAGCCCTGTGGAACTCTCTACCTCGCTGGTTAAGAGAATGCACAACCGTTGATAGTTTTAAAATTGCTTTAAAGACATATCTTTTTACTTTGGCTTATTCTCCTTAGTTATGGTTGTTTAAATGTTTGGATTTTGTTGCTCTATTTATTTTTGTATAGCGCCTTGGTTTCGAAAGGCGCTTTATAAATAAACATGACTTGACTTGACTTGAATACATTTTGCCAGTTGGGGGACTAGTGCACGGCAGTAACAATCCTCTACCAGTAAAGATACCACAAAGCAGTATAAAAAATTCATTTAGGTGCAGTGGATAGCAGGTTCGCACTACTGCAGTTACTCTATAACACAATAAAAAGTGTCCTGATTTAACGGCTCGCATCATACACACACTCACATGCACTCTCTAGTAATGCGTAGCAAATTGAAAACCTTTAGTAATATAACCAACTACTTTAAACAGACAAATTGTACACTGCTGCACCACAGCAATTAGCAAAAAGTCAAGAATTACTGAAAATATTACTGTGTGTACATTAACAGTTACACAAGAAAAATAAAACCAAAACAGAAAGATTGCCTTTTTCTCCCAGTTAATCTACCTATACCACAAATACGCTCCCCCAAAGCACACTTCACAGTACACACACTGACTGTTCTCAATTAAAATTCAAAATCCACACACAACAATACACTCGATGATATGAGCGCAGAATGGTTTCCTACAATCGATGTACTAAATTTTGAGCAAAAAATATTACTCAAAAAGGCATTTTAAACAGCTTTTAGAGGTTTTGAATTGCAGAACTCTGACAGCAAACTGTCTCCAACTACCACTGCACACACACTACCCAGGCCAGAACTGAGGCTGTGCTGAACAATCTAGAGCCCATGTGACCTGCAATCTCATGAATAACTGCAGAATTTCATTTGGAGCTCAATTACAGGGTGAAGTGAGGCGAATTACATTGATTTCAATATACTTCACTTTAAAATTGGTGGAGAAGTGGTTTGGGGAAGGCAGAATAACGCAAAGTCATTGGTTTCAATGGACTTCGCATTCCTCATTATGAAGTGAAGTACTCCGCTTTACATTGTGGAGTTCTCCACGGATTCTGCGTAACTCAGTGAATCACTTCACAGAACAAACTGGGGCCACTTCATCCACCACTACTTACAGTGCTGTAACTCACATGCTGTATGGGAAGGAATGTGAATGCCTATGGCTGTACTTCCCCGATGAGCTGTAGCACAAAACTCCCTGACTTAAAAATGCTCATTAATGAGTACAATGGTGGGGTGGTGAAGCCTGGAGAGATACTACAAAGCATGCTTACAATACATCCAAGTAACTAGTAAAAAAATTAGTGTTGTGATTCGTGACGAGATCGTGAATCGTGATTTGTGACTGCATGTGTGACCGTGATGATGAAGAATGTGATTTGTATCACGAGTAACTTGTGATGATAGACTTGACTTAAAAACGCATATTAATGACTACAATGTTTATGCAGAATTATGCACCACACCTGTCCAGTACTCTGAAAGGGAAGCCAAAGAAACAACTGTGACTTAAGTTGGAGATGGAGATTGGGCCCTAAAGAGACGCAAATGCACAGACAGATTAAGATTGCGCTGTGTACTGAAAAGATGCAGACGCAAAGGCACAACACCTAACCAGTGCTCACCATCAGAAATTCAAATCTGGAAAAGTATACCTTTGCTGGTTTGGTGGGCACAGTGGGGCGTGTACTGCACTGCTGCAGTAACACTCACTAGTACTAGTACCAGTAAAGATACCACACAGAAGTACAAAAATCACACAGCTGCAGTGGATAGCAGGTTCACGTTGCTGAAATTATTATGTGGCACAATAAAAGGTGTCTGACTGGATGATACGCATCACACACATACTCACACACACACTAAGTAACTGAAAACTTCAGTAATATAATCACATATTTTAAACAAACTAAAATTATGCACTGCTGCATCACAACAATCAGCAAAAAAATGGCAAAAGAATTATTGAAAATATTACTGTGTGTACCTTAACACAGTTATACAAGAAAAATATCACCAAAATACAAAGCACTGCCTTTTTCTCCAAGTTAATCTACCTACACCACGGATACGCTCCTCCCCAAAGCACACTTCCACTATCTCTCAGTACACAGACTGAATGTTGTACATTAACATTCAAAATCCACACACAAACAATAAACACTCAATGATATTTATTTATTTAGTTTTTGTTGACCGGGTAAGTGCACTAGACAAATCCTGCGTATTTTCAGGCACGACCCGGGGGAGGGGGATACAGATGAATGCCAGCTGACCTTGAACCAGATTAAGCTGTTGGTGGTATTTTTAGTGAATGAGGGAAATTTGGCCAGGAGACCAGGGAAATTCCCCTACTCTGCTTCCTGTGAGCAGGGGGGACCCATTTTCCTGTGGGACCAAGATGGTGGCTCCCATGGATCCTGGTGTGGAAGTGTTACAGATAGGAGAGCAGGCCAGGATGGCCACTTGGAGTGCAACGCTGCAGGAGGAGGATGTCTGTCTGGTGGGAGAGCTTGTCTCGGCTCCCATCCTTTGCAATGCAGAGGCAACTTGTTTACAGTTGGTAGTTGTTGATTCCAACTTGGAATTCCATGATGCGTCTGTCACTTCGGATATTTTGGGCTCTTCAAGTGAAAAATCAATAGTTTGCAAGGTTATCAACAACCTGGTTATTGTGATGGATTTACTGCCTGTAACAGCGGTAGGATGTAGCGCTATACATCCACTAACAACTTCAGTTACCCCTGTCAGCAGCACGGCAGCTGCTGCCATTTATACAGAACTAACTACGGAGGTGTGAGGTCCCTCAGAGAGCGGTGAGTGCATCCTTTCCTTTTCAAGCAATATGTGCTATGTTCATGGCTCCCCTATGACTTTGCAGGCTGGCAGTGTTACTGTGATTTCTTGCAGCTGCCTAAAGCCTTCAGGGGATTTATTAGAAACTCCTAAACTGTCAGCATTGTATGTTGCAACACCGGAGCTTGAGACTAGCCCTATCGCACTGCAAAAACAGCAGGAGAATGTTATTGGACTAAGAGGGGCAGCTCAGTGCACAGACAGCTGCAAACGCAGCGCGGTGTCCATTGCCAGGCTACTAAGTGTCGCTTGACAGTGTTACAGAAAGTGGAAAGGTGCAGCTTCAGAATCCCCCCAGTACTTCTGTACAGAATGAATTAACTACTTTATCTCACGCTGGCAATCTTCACGCCAGTCATGGTGAGTGCCTACAGCCTGCAACAAAAATGTCTTTGCCTCTGAAGCTTGTTCCCGGTTCAATTTGGTCACCGGGTCATGGAGGGCCTTTTGGACTGCCTTTTGCTAATGAGTCGCCATCGCTTAGTAAGGCGGCAGGTTTTGTGTTTAAACAGCCTGAGCCCCATGCTCAGCCTAGCGTGGTTTATCAATCCACGGCAGTCTCCCAAACTGGGGTGACTGAATTATTTTTTTCTGAATCTGTTGCTAAAACTCCGGTTATGACACCAGGGAATATTAAAGGGCCAGGGGTTTTGCTCCCTATTTCAGGGGACAGACCTGAAAATTGTTCACCAGGAGTAGCCCTCAAGGGGGCAGGATGGAAACAGGCTTCTACAGGTGTATGGACACCTGATCCAGCCTGGGACACAGAATTTGCATTTTTGAGGGTCACATGATGCAAGCGCTCTGAAAGCAGCAGTGGTGCCGAGCTCCCACCTATATCTGACAGTTTTTTAATATTATTAGTCTGTTAAGGAGTTTTAAAAACCTCTCCTGTTAGCTGGTCAGTTCAGCAATATCTAAAAGACCGGATTTAAGTGGCGATCGGTGATCCGGCGATACGATGGAGTCAGAAATGCATTCTGCCACCATTCGCCATACTCCACCAACGTCGCCTGAAAAGAACCCAAAGAAATCCAAGGCACAAAGTAACAGTTCCGAAAAAAAGATCCCGCAGTCTACATCCTCGATAACCCTGACAAAGGATCGTTTCCTGCAAGAACTACAGCCCTTCAGAGAGACACTGATAGAGATCACCAGTGATTTAAAATCCCTACGGGGAGACTTCTCGGAGTTATCCAGGAGGGTTACCGACTCTGAAGCCTGCATTGTTTCCATGGAAAAATGGAAAGAAAAATTGGAACCAGAGCTAGAAACGCTGCGGCAGCAAGTCCAGAAATTACAACTAAAAACAGAGGATTTAGATGGAAAGAGCCATAGGAATAACATCCTAATCATTGGCTTACCTGAAGCAGAGGAAGGGAAGCACACTCAGGCCTTCCTGCAGAAATTTATCTCCAGGATTTCGGGACCGTCGCCAATTGGGGCCTCCTACCAAACAGAGAGGGCACATCGTGCCTTGCGGCCCCGACCACCTCCGGGAACCCCTCCCAGGACATTGATAATAACGTTTCTAAGCTTCATAGAGAAGCAGCACATATTAAACAAGGCAAGAGAAGCACTAGATATCTTATGGGAGAGAGTGAAAATTCGTATATCGCAGGATCTGCCCTATGAGATAAGGCAGAAACGTGCTGCCTATCACTCTATAGTGAAAAATTAATAGCAGCAGATATTCGATTTAAAATGCAGTGCCCGTCTCACCTTCTAGTCAAGATTACAGATACCTGGACTGCTTATGAAAACCCCACAAAAGCAATGGAAGACCTGACTGTCAAGTTGCCCGAGCTGTTTAGCAAAAGTTGAAATTACAGACATTTCGGCAGTTGGGAAAGGAGGACTGCTAATGAATATGGTTTTGTTTTATAGACAGTAGTCTAGTGTTTTTATGAAGGAATACATGGGGCACTAACCTGTGCATTTGATGGGTGGTCTGGTTGTGGGTGGTGGGAGGGTTTGCAGGGTGATGGATTCTGAGGTGCGCGATGGAGGAGGCATGGGCCTATCCCGAGGATGGCAGTCGGGCTTGCTGGCCTCTGTTGGTATTTGAGATGGGATCTCTTGGACAAGGAACGGAACTGGAAAGGGAGGCAAAAGTTCCTAGGGGAGTACATTAATGACGCATGGTGCACCGCAAAGGAATCCCAGGAGAAACGAAAACTCAGATGCACGAGTTGCAGTTTAAAGTTAGCCTAGATGTAATATGGCTCTGATCTTTTCTCTTCACGTGGGTAGGAGAGGTCCTCAATACTACATTGTCTAATTTAAAACTGGGGAAGTTTTAATTTTGTTATCTGGATCAACCAATTTCGGGACCTAGTAGAGGAGAGGGGGAAGGCATAGCAGTTTTTCGAATTTGGATATATCAGATGTCTTTGACTCTTGGAATTCGAACAGCGGGCATCAATATGGGCAGGGTGAGGTGGCATCGATGCGCAAATGGGTGTGTTGTGTCACAACCTGAATAATGGGGGGTTGCCTCTTTGGGCTTACTAGTTTAGTATTATGAGGAATAATAGGGCTGACAAAGAGTAAATGGGGCTTAGCAAACTCATTTTCAATTAAATGGGTATGCACCAAAGAGGCTCTGGGGAAATTGGCTTTCCTTATTGCAAGGGAAGCCCTTGTACATAATTGGAGGATTGTTTGGACAGTAGAGGGAGTTGGAAGGATACTAATTATGGGATGGGGGAGGGGTGGGGTGGGGCAGGAGCGATCAGGGCAGAGAGGGATAATAGAAACAGGAGTTTACAAACAGTTTTAATAAATATTGGATACGGTAATTAAGATCGCTGCATGGAACATTAGGGGTGCTCGAGACCAGGCTAAAAAGATTGTTATCCTTAAACATATTGCTTTATCACAAGCCAATATAATATTTTTGCAGAAGACGCATCTCTTGGCATCTGAAGCTGGGTGTTTCAAAAGACAAGGTATACAGCAGGTCTTTGCTGCTGGAAATTCTACTAGTAGAGGTGGAGTAGGGATACTTAGCAGGAAAGAAGTCCCATTTAAATCTGAAAATGTTATTCAGGACCCACAGGGCAAGTACATTCTAGTAACTGGTCTACTAGCAAATAGACCCTTAATTCTGGGGAGTATTTAAGGGCTGGTAGGAGGTGACACAGACTTTCTTATGGGGCTGGTAGATAAGCTGTCTACCTCTATCCCAACCCTAATAATACTGGGAGGAGACTGGAATTTAACTCAGTCCTCATTGCTGGATAAATCTAACCTGACCCAGAGGGCTGGGACCCCAGCCCAGAAAGCGCTTAATGAGATGATGGACCTCCTCGGATTATGTGATCCTTGGAGGATCCTAAACCCAACCACACAAGTGTATTCATTTTACTCTCAAGTGCACCAAACGGCGTCCAGGTTGGCCTATTTTTTGATAAGTTCAGTCTTCCTACCAGGGACCTTAGATGTAGGGATTGAACCGATAGTGATTTCGGACCATCCAGTGGTATGGCTCCAGATTTCCCTAACATCGGAGCAGCAAAATGATTCTTGCTGGAAACTAAATACACAGTTGCTGAAGGATAAGTTTATAGTAAACAAAATTCGTACGCTAATCGGGCATTTTGTCGAAAGTAACATTAACTCCATCCCTAGGATGGACCAAATTTGGTGCGCACTGAAGTGCTGTATACAGGGTGAACTCATCAGGCTGGCTACAAAAAGGAAAAGGGCTAGGAAGGAACAAGCTCGGAAAATACTGGAACATATCAGGACACTGGAACAAGATCCAGTCTCTACTTCCGGGCAAGGGGCCCTCTCGAATCTTTTGTCCCTGAGAAATGCGTATTCGGATCTCCTCAAAGAGAAAGCCGAGTTTGCTATTCTCAGAATGAAGGCAACCTACATTGATCAAGGGGAGAAAGCCGGAAGGCTTTTGGCACTTCGTATGAAACAACTAGAAAGCTCTAGGTCTATTCAAGCAATTCGGGATGTGGATGGTACCTTAAAAACTCATCCCAGGGATATAGTTTCTGTATGTGAGAGATTTTACACGAACCTCTATAGTCGACGACTCAGCCCTCCTTCGATGGAAGATACTGAAGCATACTTGGCTGGTACTCTGCTGCCCAGGTTGCAGGAGGGGGATCAGACCATGTTAATGGCCCAAATTACTTTATCGGAGGTAACAAAGGCCATAAGAGCCTTGGCTCCAGACAAAGCCCCGGGTCCAGATGGCTTTCCCTCAAATTTCTTCAAAGTGTTTGAAAAAGAGTTGTTCCCCCTACTACTTAAAGTATACCATTATATCCTTGCCAATGAGGCTCTGGATCCCTCCATGTTGGAAGTGACTATTATTTTTGCTCCTAAAACTGGGCAAGTCACCAGAATGTCCCTCTAGTTATCGCCCCATCTCGTTACTGAATTGAGACCTTAAAAGCCTTACTAAAATATTGGTGAATAGGATTCAAAAAATATGGTGTACCCTACTTAGCCCAGAGCAGGTAGGTTTCATCCCAGGGAGGTCAGCAGCATATCATTTCCGTAAGCTAAATCATATATTCCACACAGCTCAGTCCACCCTAAATCCTATGGCGTTAATATCCTTAGATGCAGAAAAAGCCTTTAATAGGGTGGATTGGAGCTTTCTGTGGTTAACATTGAAATATATGAATATACTGGTAGATTTCATTCAGTGGATTCAAAAGATTTATTCCACTCCTACGGCGAGGGTTTTCTGCAAATAAGTTTTTTCTGCTGGATTCCCCCTGTTTTTGGGTACTCAGCAGGGATGCCCCCTTTCCCCATTACTATTTAATTTATATCTGGAACCCCTGTTATGGAGAATTAACTCCTCCAGTAGGGTACACGGAATCTTAGTAGGCACTAATAACCTAATGCTATCTGAATACGCAGATGATATTCTGCTTCATCTAGCAGACCTGGTAGCCTCACTGGGAGAGGTGTTAATAATCATAAGTGAGTTTAGCAAATACTCCAACTATAAACTGAACTGTAAAAAAACTGAAATTCTTCCTCTCAATCACCACACATTCCGGCAAGATTTTCACCAATTTGGAATGCAATGGTCTTCATCATCGATGAAGTATTTAGGTATACATTTAACGTCAGACTCTATAAAATACAAAAAGTTAAACTTAGAGGATCTGGTCCAGAACCTTCAACATGATCTTTCTAGATGGAAATCGTTGCTTATCTCATTGTAGGGAAGAATTAACCTTATTAAAATGAACATACTTCCCAGGATGTTATTTCTGTTAAATATGAGCAATGTATGGTTGCCCATCTCCTTTTTTCAAAAGATATGGGCCCTTATTTCAGATTTCCTATGGTTAAATAAGAACCCTAAAAGGGCATACAGTAAGCTTACCCTCCCCAAGAACAAAGGAGGTCTTAAGCTTCCCAATTTACTATATTATCACTGGGCCAGTCATCTATATAAAATGAGGAAGTGGATGTCATCTCCTTGTAGTAGTGGGGGGGGACCCTTATGTTCCCATCTGGTTGCAAATCGAGATGGATGAATTCGATATAGTTGGGGTGTCACCGTTGCCCTCATTATTTATGCCTCTCCGTATACTCTCAGATAAAATTAAATGATCTGTGATAGGTGTGTCTATCAGAATTTTTGCCCAGATATGTGCCTCTTTGCGTATCTGTCCCAGCAAGGACACAATGCAAGAGATTGTTGGCAATCTCAATTTTAGAATCAGTGAATCTCTCATCACGCCGAATTGGATTCCCCAATTACAAGGTATGCAGGTCTGTGACTTTTACCAGTTGAATGGCCTTTTGTCAGTGACTGGCATGTTAAACAAGCTTCAAACCCCCTCCAGAGCTATCTTTAAGATCTACCAGCTAAGACATTTTCTACGACAGAAATTCGGGGAAACATATATGCCCTCCAGATTAAATAGCATAGTTGAGCAAATTAAAGGTCTAGCAGGGCGATCGCATGGCATCTCATTAATATATGGTGCCCTAATGGATATCTTTTATCCAACTGCATTGTCAAGTTCAGTGGTATGGGATTCGCTTATCCCTAACCAGAATGTCAATTGGTCTAACATTTGGAGGGACATGCATAGGTATATCACACAAGATGGGCTAAGGGTCACTCAATTCCAAATATTAAATAATATGTACTATACTCCATGTAAGTTGTCTAAAAAGGGTTGAGCCCAATCATCCACATTTGTCAGATGTGGCAAAAAGGACGGGACAATACTGCATATTTTCTGGTCCTGCACAAAAGTTTCACCGCTGTGGTTAAAAATTAAATCCCAAATTAGCCCCCTACTAGGTTTAGAATCTTATTTTATTCTGAAGATTTGTATATTGGGGGAATTATCTTCGATATCGGTTAAAGAAAGGAAATTCCATATTGCATTAATATCAATGGCGGTTAAGAAGTTAGTTCTTAAACACTGGTTAGATCAAACCATTATATCATATACTGAATGGCTGCATGAGATGTCCTTCTATCTTAGGGCAGAAAGAATGATTGCCAGCATACGTAATAATCCAATGGCTTTCAATAAAAGGTAGGGTAAACTATATGTTCTGTATTTAAATTAGGTCACCCTGCCTTCTCGAGCTCTCCAGACTAGCTTAAAGTTTAGTTTTTTCTTCTTTTCTACATGTCATAATCAACCTGAACTGTTTTGTTTCATGGAATAACTGATCGCTCCAAGGGAGGGAGGTGATGGGATGGGGGAGAAGGAATGGGGGTTGGGATGCTGTTTGTTGGACATAGTATCTGTATTATTTCACCAAGTGATGTTGTATAATATTGTTAAAGTTTATTGAATAAAAACAAAAAAGAATGTGCATTTTCACAACATTCCCCAATGTGGAAACCTGTTTTACCACCTGTAATTTCTACTGACAGTTCTACAGGAGACATGGATTTGCCTTCTGCAATTCCGACTTTACCTACTACTACGGTCTCTAAAAAACAGTCTCTCCTGGTTGTTCCCCAAAAATCCATTTCTGATCCTCCACCAGTGGACACTTGTGCATCTACTCAGAATCCTTCTTTGGAACAACCCCACCCCACCAAGCAGAAGTCTTTAATGTCTGACTTATTTTCCTCAGCAAAAAGGGAAGCAGCTCCTTGTAGAAATGCAGTCCACATTCGCTATAAAGGGGGACTGAAGAACAGGCTGGACAGATATTATGTGAGGAAAACTTTATTAAAAGAGTTACTTCAATTTACCCCTAATGATGTTTTTGCTTTTATTAGCATTTCGGAAGAGGACAACTATGATGTTAGCTTTTGGACAACTCATGCTTTGGATTTGTTTTGGGAGCGGTATGGTCAGGTGAAGTTTTCCCCTACATGGACCCCCTTTTTGGTAATACCTTTAACTAAACCATTAATTAAATTCGTAACAGTAGTGTTTAGGAATGAGGGGGTCCATGTAGAGGATAGTACCTTTTGGTTGTCCCAGAAATGTGAGGTTTTGAGTGCTTCTGATCCCATCTTAGATTCAGAGCAATTTTGGACTGGGGGATGGAAGTATAAAGTGAAACTAAGGAAATCTGATTCAGGGGTGGATCATATCCCCAATTCCTTCTTGTTAGGTAGGGATGGGGGGGTTTGTTTTTATGGAAGGCAACCAAGGGCCTGTTATAAATGTGATTTTAGGACTCATCTTTCTAGCATTTGTGATCAGCCATGTTGTGATAATTGCGGAGAGGTGGGGCATGTAACAATGCAATGTGCAAATCATTCTAGGTGTGATCTTTGTGAGGAGTATGGTCACGTGTTTCAAGAGTGTCCTTGGGCAGCCAAAAATAAAGCATCTTGCATGAGCCCGGATCTCTTGATATGGAAGGCCGAGAGTGCTGCTAAATCCCCACCTCCTCCTCCTGCTGCCTAACCTCCCCCTTCCTCGCCCTCTTTGCAGACTATTACCAAAAAACAGATAGAGATTAATCATCTGGATCCTGTTGTTAGGTGTTCTTTACCTGAGCCTGATAAGGTAGCACAAACTATTTGCTCAGGCTCACCTAAAGATAAGAAGCCAGGCAACGGCTCCCCAGGCATATTGGATCTTCCTCCAGTGTGCTACACTGATGTGCCTCCTAGTGCTCCAGAGTCAAGCGTCAAAGTTTTGGCTCAGGGGTCACTACTACACGACGTAGATCTGCTAGGAATGAGCACCCTAAAGCTACATCTTCTGTCCCTGCTGTAGAGACTAGTAACTCTTATGCAGCACTGTTTACCCCATGGGGTAATACAGAAATGGAGTTGGGAGATTCAGACTTCCAGAAATCTTCTTTGTCTACCATCTCACAATCCATTGATATTTATAAAGAGAAAAAAATAGAAAAAAAGAAAGAAATTATAGTTAAAGGTTATTCAGTATCTGATTTATTATGCAGTGGTGTTGGGGTTCATTAAATGTTCATAGCTTGCTGAATACAGTCAAATGGCAAGCACTGTTCCATTATGTTCATGAGCAGAATATTTCAGTTTGTTATCTACAAGAAATCTGGTTGCACTCTATAGAACAATTAACCTCTTTTAAAAGGGACTGGGTTTGGGAGCCAGCTTATTGGTCCTTTGGAATGGATAAGGCAAATGGGATAGGCATTTTGTTTAATTATTTTTCCTTTTCTTTACTTAATTTAATTGATTTAATACCAGGTAGAGTTTTGATAATAGATGGGAAATGGCATGACGTGTGTTATCGCTTCATTAATATATATAATCCCCAGTTAAAGGCGGACAGAGTGGCCTGTTTGAAGGCAGTTCAGCCTTTTTTAGTGACATCAATCAAGGTGCTTTGGGGTGGATATTTTAATTGTTCAATTCTTGACTCACCTTCACAGACAAATAAAAAAGTATATTGTGATTCCCATGCTCTGGCACATATTATTAAGGTTGCAGAACTATGTAATTGCATGGCTTATGCAGATCATGGAGCACATTTTACTTACAGAAGAGGGAAATTTCATTCCTTAATAGGCTATATGTTTGTCTCCTCTTCTGTACAAATAAGCACCCTTAGGATGGTTCCTAGTGAATTTTCTGATCACTCCCTTTTGTTATGTTATCTGCCTTTAAGTGTTCTCCGAGAATATCGGAAGGTACGATAGAAATTGATTACTTCTAGTCTGCAGTTTCCATACATACAGTCAGGGGTTAAATTTATCTTACAGGCTAGACTATCCGTGTTTTTTCTTTATTCTGACATTGGGGATTGGTGGAGGCAGACTAAGTCAGACTTAAGTATCTGGATCAAAAAACAAGGAAGTAAGACTAAAAATCATACATTTCTGAAATAGTTATCATTGAGGCAACAGCTTCAGAGACTCATGACTTTGGTGCATGACTCTGTATGATTATTCTGCACAAATAAATGACCTAAAAAATGATATGAAAGTTTTCCAGTATGACAGGGCTAAAACACTGCAAGCTATTCTCATTAATGGGACTAAAAAAATTTCCTATCAGGGATCCTTTTGAAGTTTGTAAAACTTTGAAAGATTCTTCTTCTATGGATTTATTACAACACATGGATGGGACTATTATTGCCTCAAGCAGGCAAATCAGGGAGTTAATTATAGATCATTATCATTAATTGGAACCCTTCCTCCCTATTACAGAGGAGTCTATGCTCTCCTATTTAAATTTCATTAAGGTTCCTTTAAGGACAAATGAGACTTCAGCATTATTGGAGCCCATTTCTCAAACAGAAATTCAGGCTGTCATTCAGAAGCTAAAAACAAATATTTCCCCAGGAACAGACAGTCTGGTCTTTCAAATAACTTATATAAAGCCTTCTCTGTGGAGTTGAGTCAATGTTTGTTTTTTTGTTTCAATATTTTAACAAACGTTCCACCATTTTCTCTTATTTTCAGAGGGTTTATTGATTCATTTATTTAAATCAGGGGATAAAAGGAACGTTAAGAATTGGCGGCCTATCACATTATTAATTTCCGATTATAACATTTTTACAAGTATTTTGAATACTCGTTTGAAAACTTATGCTAGACTGGTGATATCCCCTTACCAATTCTGTGGGATTCCAGAGAGAAAAATTCAATCAGCTTTAATGATTATACGCGATGTCATTGAACATTTGTCTTTATCCGGAACTTCAGGTTGTATGGTAGTGGCTGATTTTGAGAAAGCTTTCGATAGGGTGCATTTACCCTTTTTGTTTTTTGTTTTAGAACGGTATGGAGTCCCTTGACAATTTGTTAATCTAATTAATCTGATTTATGAATATAACATGGTCTTTCCCTTTTTAAAAGGGAATATGGCTCATAGCTTTTGTTTAGGGACTGGGGTGCACCAAGGATATCCATTGAGTCCTCTTCTTTACATTTTTTCCCTAAATCCCTTGTTGCAATATGTAATAGCCTCACAAAGTTGGGTTGGAATTCCAGATAGGGTTTCTAAAGATAAAGATTTGATGTTGCAGGCTTATGCAGATGACCTATTGCTTTATTTCTCTAGTCAGTTTGAGGTGTATAAATTTTTGGCGGCTTTCGACACTTATGCTAGGGTTTCCAGTACCAAGTTGAATATTCACAAAACTAAAGGGTTATTTCTTGGAGCAACTGGCCCAGTGGATATGATACTGGAGGGTATTTTTTTTTCTCGATCCCCACTTAAGATTCTGGGTATTTTATTTGGGCCCCAGAATCTGCCAGTAGAAAATTGGGATTCAGTGCTTCAGGTAGTTGAGGCTAAGGTTAATCGTTAGAAACACTGGAAATTTTCTAAATTGAAATGTGTTCATATTATTAAACAATTTTTGGTACCCAGTTTACAGTATATAGCCATGATTTTTTCCCCTTCCAGTTCATTTGGAAACCAGAATATATAGTGGGTTTTTTTTTCAGATGTTATGGGGTAACCGACTAAACCCTGTGAAACGATGTTATACTTATTTAAGCACAAAATCAGGAGGACTAGGGATGGTAGATCCAGTGGTATTTTTACATTCCTTGTTTATTATGTGTTCCACTAAGTGTGGGTTGACCCCATCTGAAGATATTGGGACAAGATGGATTATCCGAGTGTTGGGCAAATACTTTGCCACTTGGCATACCTTAGCACCTAAATTAAATCCTCGTATGCATATTCCACTATATTTTCAGCCGGCTGTCCAAAAATTATATAAATGGAATATTACTAAAGAAGTTATCTTAAATAATAAAGTAAAGGGATTTTACTCACTGATAATGGGGCAGTTATATCCACAGGACCCTTGCTTTAAAAAATTGCCCATCCACCCGGAACCCTAAGGTCTTGGCTCAGTTAAATAATAACTGATTGCCTCAGTTTCAATGGGAAGTCCAATGGTTGATTTTTTATGGTAGATTGAATGTTCGGGGGAATGCCAAATATAAAGTAGTGGAAGAAAGGAATTGTCCTTACATAGAGTGTATTAATGTGGAGGAAACAATGGAGCATTTTTTTCTGCAATGCTCCTATTTGAAGGGATCGTGGGGACTTCTTAGCAAAACTATGGGGTTTTAAATGGCTTACCTTTATATCTTATGACATATTGATTCTGGGAATATATCCAGCAACATTCTCCCAGTTTCATGAAGAGACTTTATCTTTATTTTTTGTTGTCTAACATATTATTTGTGGCAAGCTAGATGTCAATGGGTTCTCTACCAAAGGAAAATGCCCTGTTATTGTTTTGGTAGTTTAGTTTCAAACGAGCTGTCTAGAATATATTCTCAAGATGCTCAAAAAGTTGCTCTTGTTGAATTGCAAAAGTGGTGGAAAGGGTTCCTCCACTTTATAAAGTTTAAGTAATATAGAAATGTGTGTTTTTCTTTCTTTTTCTTTTCTTTTTTTCCCTTTTGTATCTTGGTTTTCTCTCCTTTTTTTTTGATTACCATTGTTATCATTGGCACCTTGTGTTTTGCAGTTTCCTTGTATACTGATTTAATTTTTTGTGTTGTGGCTATGTTATTATTTCAAATAAAACTCCCCTACTCTTTTCGATAAGTGCCATGGGATCTTTAACATCCACCTGAACTACCACGAATCCAGGCAGATAGGACCTTGGTTTAACGTCTCATCTGAAAGACGGCACCTCAGAAGTGCAGCACCCCTCTCATGCTGCACTACAGTGTCAGTACTGGGAAATTAACCCATGTGCCAGATGTGGGAACTGAGCCCACAGCCCTCTGATCTCCCAGCCCAGAAGGAGCACAGGAGGGTTTCCTATAATCGAGGAACTAAAGTTTCAGCAAAAAAAAAGACTCAAAAAGGTTTTTTAAACAGCTTTTAGAAGGTTTGAATGGCAGACAGCTCTCAGAGCAGATTGTCTCCTACAGCTTCCTACACACACTACCCCTAACTGAGGCTGTGCAGAACAATCTAGAGCCCATGTGACCTGAAATCCCATAAATTACTACAAAATTCAACTTTGGAGCTTAAAAACAAGGTGAAGTGAGGTGAAGTACATTGTTTTCAATGTACTTCACCTTAAGAATTGGTGGAGTAATGGTTTTGAAAGGTGGAGTACTGCAAAGTCATTGTTTTCAATGGACTTTGCGTTACGCATTATAACACAAAGTACTCCACTTTGTGTTGTGGAGCACTCCACGAATTGGCCTTCACTCTGCGAATCACTTCACAGAGCGAATTGGGGCCACTTCACCTATCTCTACCTACGTGTCTGCATGCAGTGCTGTAATGTGTTGTGCAGGATACATTGTGACATATGTCCAGTCACAGCAGTGGTACTGAGCGACAACACGCAGAGGTATGGTGCAGAGATTTACTGGTGAAATGTGGTTACACGTGGGTGACATAGTGCACAACAGTTATATACAGGTGACATCCCCCACACTCACCATCAAGCAGTGCCCATGCAATGCACATTCATGACCCCACACAGTGCCCCCACCCCCCACACACACATGCATGCCCACACACACACACAGCTGCCACATGCACCACATGCCCACCCCATGGCCAGCCTACACCCACAGCTGACAAAAGACAACATCGTGCCATGGGTGCACGTCAGTCCTGTGCCTGTTGCTACTGCCCAGTCCTTTTCTGCTTTGCAGACATTGGTGTGACACACATCCCACCCTGCACATTCTGCATCCCTGTTGCGCCTCCACTGTCACTCTGTCACTGTATGCCACTAGCACCATTGTCCTCTGGGTCCTGCTGCATCTCCCAGGTGCAGGTGGCACATGCTGTTGTGCCATCCCTCAGCTGCTCCCCATGGGTGCATCGCTGTCAGTGGCCTACTGCTGTGCCACTGCCTGTGCCACCTCATGCTGTGAGCCAGTGGTCCTGCACCCTGTGCCCAGTGCCTTCCTCTCCATTCCTCTTGCAGGAGTTGTTGGTGCTACCTTCTAGCCAGTGGCTCCTGCAGCATGTGCTGCCACTGGTGCATGGCTGGCTGCCTTTGTTGGCCATTGTTGCCCCACTGCTATGGGTGTTGACAGCACAGGGGGCTGTAGTTCCCATGGCATGGACAGTGACACTGTTGCCGAGTGGTTTTGGTGCTGATGACTGCTGTTGTATCATGGCTATGGGGGGGTTGTTGTGGGTGGCTTTGGTGTTGGTGGTGGCAGTGGTCTTTGTGCTGCTGGGGGTGGTGGTGGTGGTGCTGGTGATACTGGCAGTTGCACCTCCAGTGGCTGTGGCGCTGTGGCTTCTGCACCTCTGTCTGGCACCTTGTGCAGGGCTGTTGCTGGCTGCTCCTCTGGTGCCGCCTGAGTGACTGTGTCACGCCCAGCTATTGGCCATTGGTGTATGCCTGCTTGTGTGGCCTGCAGCAGGGTCACGAGGACATCAGTCTGCCTTTCCTGTTGTGCCACCTACCCCTCGACGGCCATGGCCAGGTGGGTGATGGCACTGTCTGTGCTTGTGCACTGGTCTGTGCTGTGAACATGGCCTCCACAATCTTCTCAATGACACTACTGGTGATTTGCACCCCAGTCTCCAGCACTCCCATCAGTGCTGCCATTTGCTCCTCCCATGCCACTTGGTGTACGTCCATACTGAGGCGTATGCAGCCCATCATCTCAGCCTGCTTGGTGTGGGCTGTCACGAGGGTCTGGCAGAACCTGGCATAGATGGTCAGGGTCCATGGTGCTTCTGCCCCAGGCAATGTCGTCCCATTCAGGGCCTCCTTCAGCCTCTGATAGGATGCGGGTCTCAGGTCTTGTGTTATATCACTCCACAGGCTGCCACAGCTCAGGTAGTCACTAAGGTCCATATTTAGATTTTCCTGCAGCTCTTCCCCCCTCCAATTGCTGCTCCCCCACCACTGTTGTCTCTGCTGTATCCTGCTGGGCCTGCCCTGCATTGTCTGGTGCACTCTCCACCGCCACTGTGTCAAATGCTCCTGTGCCTGTGGTGAGACATCAGCGCATCAGTGCACTGTCCACTGCCATGCATGCTACTGTCCCACCCCTGCAGTGTCCTCCCATGCACCACTGTTGGCACTGGCCATGTTCTTACCTGCCCCATTGCCATCTGCATCCACACCTGTGGGGGAATGTGAGGGTATTAGTGTTGCTGCACCATTATGTGATGCCCGTGCCTACCATGGCCCACAGCCCTGCAGCTCCATCCCACAGGGTGGTGGCACAGCTGGACATTGGCTTACCTTCCCCTGTGTCCTCAGGCTCCTCACCTGTGGATTGAATGATAGTGCTTTAGTGCTACGACACCTGTCAATGCCCACCATGTGTGCCACCATACACCTCCCTGTGTTGCTGTGCACCTTATGATGGACGGTGCTGGCTGCCACCTTACCTGCCCCACGTCTGCTTCTGCTGCACCTGTGGGGTGGGATTACATAACATCAGTGCTGTCTGCCCTTGTGGTGGCTGCGATGTCGGCTGTTAACAGGGCCATGCACCATGCCAGGCTGCATTCCATTATTGCTCCCACCCATTCTGCACTGTTCCACTTTGCGTTGCTGTGCCCCACCTTCACAGTTCCCACTGTGCTGCGGCACACTGTGCTTGCAGCATGTCACCCCCCTTCCCATTCCATCATGACATCAACATATGGCAGTTGCAGTGCTTCACATGTCCACTTATCCATCCCTATGTGCATCTGGAAGGTATCCAGCTCCAAGTCCTGATGGATGGTGTGCTGGCTTATGAATGCCAGGACCCTATCCTCATGTGTGCTTAATATTTGCACATCCCATGGGCCCCCTCCTGTGGCCATCGCCTGCCACTTGTTATGTGCCTCTTTTGCCTTGGCATGGCCTTGAGGTCACTGTACCACTTCTGCAGGTCCCGCATGGTACGGTGTACATGAGCCACCGCATTCACCTTCTGTACTACCTCATCCCATGCTGCTTTCCTCTTTAGCCATTCCTGCCACTCACCACCCTTCCCCAGCAGGTCTGGGTTTGCCTCCAGTTCATCCAGGAGGACATACGTTTCTTCAGGGGCAAAATTTCTCTTTCATCTTTTGCTACTTGCCACCTCTCCTCTGCTACCCACCATCTGGTAGCCCATATGATATGCCTGCAGCTTACGCATGATTATATAATCGTAGAGTTGTGACTTGCATAGTGCTATGCCGCTCCTGTGGCATGCACCATGTTTTAGTGGCGTATGTTGTGACTTGCATATTTTGCCATTTCTTGGCATATCTCGTGACTCTCTTGGAATCTGGTGCAGTTCGTATGTCTGAGGCTGTTTGTTTAATCTTACGTGATGGCATACTTTTGCACACAGTTCTATCCGCTGTCTTGAATTGGGCCCGTGCTCTTTAAATAGAAACAAATCCATGTATTTGTTCACAATGGTAAATTTTACAAATTTGCCTCAACTTCACTAGCGAATTAAAACTTCACAACATCTCTAGCTGTGTTAGGTTTCCAATCTACTGTTTTGGATTTTTGTTCTGCCCAACCACTGAGTACTGATAGTGCCCAAATAGTGCTTTTCTTTGTACTGTCTTATTGTCTGTTACGTTCAGTTTCATTAATTTCTGAGTCTGATAAGGTTAAATGTCTTTAACTTATATGTGTTTCTATTTTTTCTTTGCTGGTGGATTTGAGGTTGTTGGTATATCCATGTCTTCAGTAGAAAACAGCATTCCCGTGGTTTGGTCACCCATTAAAGTACATAGAGCAGTTATCAGGCATTTTCAGCTGAGAGAGAACAATAGATGCCGCTGTGGTTTTCAGGTTCTGAACTAACGTGATATCAATTGCTATAGGAAAGGAAGTACCCAGTTTTTTTCGTTATCTTGTGTGTGCATAAGAAACATTTTGCTTTGCTTCAGAGAATGACATTTCAGAGATGAGTCAGGGACTAGCCCAATGCACTGCAATCTTCACTGCGCTCATCTCTGACAGACCAATGACCATGCAAGCTGAGAATGCTGGTGGTCACAGTTTCATGGACATAAACCTTGTGTACCTGAAAGGACTGACGCGCTTTCATGAGAGACAATCTACTGGTTACTTTCATCATGTTTTGACTACTGTTGTAATGTGGGATTTAAACACACACGCATATACAGTATATAGAGGATACGTGATGGGCAGGAGTGTGATATGGAAAATATCTTCACTCCTGCAGAGTGAGCTCGGGATACTCATAAGTGTCGGAGCCATGAGTGAGAGTATCTAGAGCTCATGATGCAGGAGTGAAGATATTTTCCATAGCACGTGATCTGCACATCATGTGTTCAATTTATACAATAGGGGTACAAGTTTTACGAGCGTGCGTTGCGCAGTTCCTATGCACACTCGTACTTTTGTGAGTTTTCAATATTTGCACTCCAGATTTTCAACATTGCCATTTTACCACACCTCCTCATGAGCAGTACAGCTGTCATTTTTCACATCCTGCCCAAAACGTGTTTCCGCCCATGTAGCGCACAATGGCGCAGTCGGTGTGCAAAATCAATGTATGGGACACATTAAGAAAATCACAGTGACACTGATCATAAGCAGAGGTCTTAAAATGGCTGTGCTGAAAATTTGGTGAACAAATTCCTAAAATGACTGTTTATGAGTCTGCGTTGTGCAGTTCCTCATGCGGCTTCGTAAGTTTGCAAATTTTCAATATTTCCTCCACATTTTTTCAACAGTTGCCAATTTCCACCACATCTCATATGGGCAGTGCAGCTGTCATTTTCACATCTTACCCAAAATGTGTTTCGACCATGAAGCATAATGGCACAGTCAGTAGCGGACTCAGTGTATGGGACACATTAAGAAAATCACAGTGTCACTGTTCATGAGCAGAGATCTTAAAATAGCAATGTTGAAAATTTGGTGAAAAAATTCCTACAAATAACTGTTTTATGAGCGTGCATTGTGCAGTTCCTACGCACGCTCGTAAGTTTGCGAATTTCCAATATTTTCACTCCAGATTTTCAACATTGCCATTTTACCACACCTCCTCATGAGCAGTACAGCTGTCATTTTTCACATCCTGCCCAAAACGTGTTTCCGCCCATGTAGCACACAATGGCGCAGTCGGTGTGCGAACTCAATGTGTGGGACACATTAAGAAAATCACAATGACACTGTTCATGAGCAGATGTCTTAAAATGGCTGTGTTGAAAATTTGGTGACAAAATTCCTTAAAATGACTGTTTTACGAGTGTTCATTGCACAGTTCCTATGCACGCTCGTAAGTTTGTGAATTTTCAATATTTTCACTCCACATTTTCAACATTGCCATTTTACCACACCGCCTTATGAGCAGTGCAGCTGTCATTTTTAACATCTTGCCCAAAACGTGTTTCCGCCCATGTAGCGCACAATGGCACAGTCGCTGTGTGAACTCAGTGTATGGGACACATTAAGAAAATCACAGTGTCACTGTTCATGAGCAGAGATCTTAAAATGGCTATGTTGAAAATTTGGTGAACAAATTCCTAAAAATAACTGTTTTACGAGCGTATGTTGAGCAGTTCCTACGCACGCTCGTAAGTTTGCGAATTTTCAATATTTTCACTCCAGATTTTCAACATTGCCATTTTACCACACCTCCTTATGAGCAGTACAGCTGCAATTTTTCACATCCTGCCCAAAACGTGTTTCCACCCATGTAGTGCACAATGGCGCAGTCGGTGTGCAAAATCAATGTATGGCACACAGTAAGACAATCACAGTGACACTGTTCATTAGCAGAGGTTTTAAAATGACATTGTTGACAATTTGGTGAAAAAATTCCTAACAATGACTGTTTTACGAGCGTGCACTGCACAGTTCCCATGCACGCTCGTAGGTTTGCGAATTTTCAATATTTCCACTCCAGATTTTCAACATTGCCATTTTACCACACCTCCTCATGAGCAGTACAGCTGTCATTTTTCACATCCTGCCCAAAACGTGTTTCCGCCCATGTAGCGCACAATGGCGCAGTCGGTGTGCAAAATCAATGTATGGGACACATTAAGAAAATCACAGTGACACTGATCATAAGCAGAGGTCTTAAAATGGCTGTGCTGAAAATTTGGTGAACAAATTCCTAAAAATGACTGTTTTATGAGTCTGCATTGCGCAGTTCCTATGCACGCTCGTAAGTTTGCAAATGTTCAATATTTTCACTCCACATTTTCAACATTGCCATTTCACCACATCTCCTTATGAGCAGTGCAGCTGTCATTTTTCACATCTTACCCAAAATGTGTTTCCGCCCATGTAGCGCACAATGGCACAGTCGGTGTGCGGACTCAGTGTATGGGACACATTAAGAAAATCACAGTGTCACTGTTCATGAGCAGAGATCTTAAAATAGCAATGTTGAAAATTTGGTGAAAAAATTCCTACAAATAACTGTTTTATGAGCGTGCATTGTGCAGTTCCTACGCACGCTCGTAAGTTTGCGAATTTCCAATATTTTCATTCCAGATTTTCAACATTGCCATTTTACCACACCTCCTCATGAGCAGTACAGCTGACATTTTTCACATCCTGCCCAAAATGTGTTTCCGCCCATGTAGCACACAATGGCGCAGTCGGTGTGCGAACTCAATGTGTGGGACACATTAAGAAAATCACAATGACACTGTTCATGAGCAGAGGTCTTAAAATGGCTGTGTTGAAAATTTGGTGACAAAATTCCTAAAAATGACTGTTTTACTAGTGTTCATTGCACAGTTCCTATGCACGCTCGTAAGTTTGTGAATTTTCAATATTTTCACTCCACATTTTCAACATTGCCATTTTACCACACCTCCTCATGAGCAGTACAGCTGTCATTTTTCACATCCTGCCCAAAACGTGTTTCGCCCATGTAGTACACAATGGCGCAGTCGGTGTGCGAACTCAATGTGTGGGACACATTAAGAAAATCACAATGACACTGTTCATGAGCAGAGGTCTTAAATGGCTGTGTTGAAAATTTGGTGACAAAATTCCTAAAAATGACTGTTTTACGAGTGTTCATTGCACAGTTCCTATGCACGCTCGTAAGTTTGTGAATTTTCAATATTTTCACTCCACATTTTCAACATTGCCATTTTACCAAACCTCCTTATGAGCAGTGCAGCTGTCATTTTTAACATCTTGCCCAAAACGTGTTTCTGCCCATGTAGCGCACAATGGCACAGTCGCTGTGTGAACTCAGTGTATGGGAAACATTAAGAAAATCACAGTGTCACTGTTCATGAGCAGAGATCTTAAAATGGCTATGTTGAAAATTTGGTGAACAAATTCCTAAAAATAACTGTTTTACTGGCGTGCGTTGTGCAGTTCCACGCATCGTAAGTTTCTGATTTTCAATATTTTCACTCCAGATTTTCAACATTGCCATTTTACCACACCTCCTTATGAGCAGTACAGCTGCAATTTTTCACATCCTGCCCAAAACGTGTTTCCACCCATGTAGTGCACAATGGCGCAGTCGGTGTGCAAAATCAATGTATGGCACACAGTAAGACAATCACAGTGACACTGTTCATTAGCAGAGGTTTTAAAATGACATTGTTGACAATTTGGTGAAAAAATTCCTAACAATGACTGTTTTATGAGTCTGCGTTGCGCAGTTCCTATGCACGCTCGTAAGTTTGCAAATTTCAATATTTTCACTCCAGATTTTCAACATTGCCATTTTACCACACCTCCTCATGAGCAGTACAGCTGTCATTTTTCACATCCTGCCCAAAACGTGTTTCCGCCCATGTAGCGCACAATGGCGCAGTCGGTGTGCAAAATCAATGTATGGGACACATTAAGAAAATCACAGTGACACTGATCATAAGCAGAGGTCTTAAAATGGCTGTGCTGAAAATTTGGTGAACAAATTCCTAAAAATGACTGTTTTATGGTCTACGTTCAGTTCCTATGCAGCTTCGTAAGTTTGCAAATTTCAATATTTTCACTCCACATTTTCAACATTGCCATTTCACCCACACCTCCTATGAGCAGTGCAGCTGTCATTTTTACATCTTCCAAAATGTGTTTCCGCCCATGTAGCGCACAATGGCACAGTCGGTGTGCGGACTCAGTGTATGGGACACATTAAGAAAATCACAGTGTCACTGTTCATGAGCAGAGATCTTAAAATAGCAATGTTGAAAATTTGGTGAAAAAATTCCTACAAATGACTGTTTTACGAGTGTTCATTGCGCAGTTCCTATGCACGCTCGTAAGTTTGCGAATTTTCAATATTTTCACTCCACATTTTCAACATTGCCATTTTACCACGCCTCCTTATGAGCAGTGCAGCTGTCATTTTTCACATCCTGCCCAAAACATGTTTCCGCCCATGTAGCACACAATGGCGCAGTCGGGTTGTGAACTCAATGTGTGGGACACATTAAGAAAATCACAATGACACTGTTCATGAGCAGAGGTCTTAAAATGGCTGTGTTGAAAATTTGGTGACAAAATTCCTAAAAATGACTGTTTTACGAGTGTTCATTGCAGTTCCTATGCACGCTCATAAGTTTGTGAATTTTCAATATTTTCACTCCACATTTTCAACATTGCCATTTTACCACACCTCCTTATGAGCAGTGCAGCTGTCATTTTTAACATCTTGCCCAAAACGTGTTTCCGCCCATGTAGCGCACAATGGCACAGTCGCTGTGAACTCAGTGTATGGGACACATTAAGAAAATCACAGTGTCACTGTTCATGAGCAGAGATCTTAAATGGCTATGTTGAAAATTTGGTGAACAAATTCTAAAAATAACTGTTTTTCTGGCGTGCGTTGTGCAGTTCATGCCTTTCGTAAGTTCTTGAATTTTCAATATTTCCACTCCAGATTTTCAACATTGCCATTTTACCACACCTCCTCATGAGCAGTACAGCTGTCATTTTTCACATCCTGCCCAAAACGTGTTTCCGCCCATGTAGCGCACAATGGCGCAGTCGGTGTGCAAAATCAATGTATGGGACACATTAAGAAAATCACAGTGACACTGATCATAAGCAGAGGTCTTAAAATGGCTGTGCTGAAAATTTGGTGAACAAATTCCTAAAAATGACTGTTTTATGAGTCTGCATTGCGCAGTTCCTATGCACGCTCTTAAGTTTGCAAATTTTCAATATTTTCACTCCACATTTTCAACATTGCCATTTCACCACACCTCCTTATGAGCAGTGCAGCTGTCATTTTTCACATCTTGCCCAAAATGTGTTTCCGCCCATGTAGCGCACAATGGCACAGTCGGTGTGCGGACTCAGTGTATGGGACACATTAAGAAAATCACAGTGTCACTGTTCATGAGCAGAGATCTTAAAATAGCAATGTTGAAAATTTGGTGAAAAAATTCCTACAAATAACTGTTTTATGAGCGTGCATTGTGCAGTTCCTACGCACGCTCGTAAGTTTGCTAATTTCCAATATTTTCACTCCAGATTTTCAACATTGCCATTTTACCACACCTCCTCATGAGCAGTACAGCTGTCATTTTTCACATCCTGCCCAAAACGTGTTTCCGCCCATGTAGCACACAATGGCGCAGTCGGTGTGCGAACTCAATGTGTGGGACACATTAAGAAAATCACAATGACACTGTTCATGAGCAGAGGTCTTAAAATGGCTGTGTTGAAAATTTGGTGACAAAATTCCTAAAAATGACTGTTTTACGAGTGTTCATTGCACAGTTCCTATGCACGTTCGTAAGTTTGTGAATTTTCAATATTTTCACTCCACATTTTCAACATTGCCATTTTACCACACCTCCTTATGAGCAGTGCAGCTGTCATTTTTAACATCTTGCCCAAAACGTGTTTCTGCCCATGTAGCGCACAATGGCACAGTCGCTGTGTGAACTCAGTGTATGGGACACATTAAGAAAATCACAGTGTCACTGTTCATGAGCAGAGATCTTAAAATGGCTATGTTGAAAATTTGGTGAACAAATTCCTAAAAATAACTGTTTTACGAGCGTGCGTTGTGCAGTTCCTACGCGCGCTCGTAAGTTTGCGAATTTTCAATATTTTCACTCCAGATTTTCAACATTGCCATTTTACCACACCTCCTTATGAGCAGTACAGCTGTCATTTTTCACATCCTGCCCAAAATGTGTTTCCGCCCATGTAGTGCACAATGGTGCAGTCGGTGTGCAAAATCAATGTATGGCACACAGTAAGACAATCACAGTGACACTGTTCATTAGCAGAGGTTTTAAATGACATTGTTGACAATTTGGTGAAAAATTCCTAACAATGACTGTTTTACGAGCGTGCACTGCATAGTTCCCACGCACGCTCGTAGGTTTGCGAATTTTCAATATTTCCACTCCAGATTTTCAACATTGCCATTTTACCACACCTCCTCATGAGCAGTACAGCTCTCATTTTTCACATCCTGCCCAAAACGTGTTTCCGCCCATGTAGCGCACAATGGCACAGTCGGTGTGCAAAATCAATGTATGGGACACATTAAGAAAATCACAGTGACACTGATCATAAGCAGAGGTCTTAAAATGGCTGTGCTGAAAATTTGGTGAACAAATTCCTAAAAATGACTGTTTTATGAGTCTGCGTTGCGCAGTTCCTATGCACGTTCGTAAGTTTGCAAATTTTCAATATTTTCACTCCACATTTTCAACATTGCCATTTCACCACACCTCCTTATGAGCAGTGCAGCTGTCATTTTTCACATCTTACCCAAAATGTGTTTCCGCCCATGTAGCGCACAATGGCACAGTCGGTGTGCGGACTCAGTGTATGGGACACATTAAGAAAATCACAGTGTCACTGTTCATGAGCAGAGATCTTAAAATAGCAATGTTGAAAATTTGGTGAAAAAATTCCTACAAATGACTGTTTTACGAGTGTTCATTGCGCAGTTCCTATGCACGCTCGTAAGTTTGCGAATTTTCAATATTTTCACTCCACATTTTCAACATTGCCATTTTACCACGCCTCCTTATGAGCAGTGCAGCTGTCATTTTTCACATCCTGCCCAAAACATGTTTCCGCCCATGTAGCACACAATGGCGCAGTCGGTGTGCGAACTCAATGTGTGGGACACATTAAGAAAATCACAATGACACTGTTCATGAGCAGAGGTCTTAAAATGGCTGTGTTGAAAATTTGGTGACAAAATTCCTAAAAATGACTGTTTTACGAGTGTTCATTGCGCAGTTCCTATGCACGTTCATAAGTTTGTGAATTTTCAATATTTTCACTCCACATTTTCAACATTGCCATTTTACCACACTTCCTTATGAGCAGTGCAGCTGTCATTTTTAACATCTTGCCCAAAACGTGTTTCCGCCCATGTAGCGCACAATGGCACAGTCGCTGTGTGAACTCAGTGTATGGGACACATTAAGAAAATCACAGTGTCACTGTTCATGAGCAGAGATCTTAAAATGGCTATGTTGAAAATTTGGTGAACAAATTCCTAAAAATAACTGTTTCTGACGTCGTTATTGCAGTTCCTCGCCCGCATTTCGTAAGTTTGCAATTTTCAATATTTTCACTCCAGATTTTCAACATTGCCATTTTACCACACCTCCTTATGAGCAGTACAGCTGCAATTTTTCACATCCTGCCCAAAACGTGTTTCCACCCATGTAGTGCACAATGGCGCAGTCGGTGTGCAAAATCAATGTATGGCACACAGTAAGACAATCACAGTGACACTGTTCATTAGCAGAGGTTTTAAAATGACATTGTTGACAATTTGGTGAAAAAATTCCTAACAATGACTGTTTTACGAGCGTGCACTGCACAGTTCCCATGCACGCTCGTAGGTTTGCGAATTTTCAATATTTCCACTCCAGATTTTCAACATTGCCATTTTACCACACCTCCTCATGAGCAGTACAGCTGTCATTTTTCACATCCTGCCCAAAACGTGTTTCCGCCCATGTAGCGCACAATGGCGCAGTCGGTGTGCAAAATCAATGTATGGGACACATTAAGAAAATCACAGTGACACTGATCATAAGCAGAGGTCTTAAAATGGCTGTGCTGAAAATTTGGTGAACAAATTCCTAAAAATGACTGTTTTATGAGTCTGCATTGCGCAGTTCCTATGCACGCTCGTAAGTTTGCAAATTTTCAATATTTTCACTCCACATTTTCAACATTGCCATTTCACCACACCTCCTTATGAGCAGTGCAGCTGTCATTTTTCACATCTTACCCAAAATGTGTTTCCGCCCATGTAGCGCACAATGGCACAGTCGGTGTGCGGACTCAGTGTATGGGACACATTAAGAAAATCACAGTGTCACTGTTCATGAGCAGAGATCTTAAAATAGCAATGTTGAAAATTTGGTGAAAAAATTCCTACAAATGACTGTTTTACGAGTGTTCATTGCGCAGTTCCTATGCACGCTCGTAAGTTTGCGAATTTTCAATATTTTCACTCCACATTTTCAACATTGCCATTTTACCACGCCTCCTTATGAGCAGTGCAGCTGTCATTTCACATCCTGCCCAAAGCGTGTTTCGCCCATGTAGCACACAATACGCGGTCGGTGTCACCCAGATTCAAATGTATAGACACATTAAGAAAATCACAGTGACACTGTTCATTAGCAGAGGTTTTAAAATGCCAGTGTTGACAATTTGGTGAAAAAATTCCTAACAATGACTGTTTTACGAGCTGCACTGCATCAGTTCCCATGCACGTAGGTTTATGAATTTTCAATATTTACACTCCAGATTTTCAACATTGCCATTTTACCACACTTCCTTGTGAGCAGTACAGCTATCATTTTTCACATCCTGCCCAAAATGTGTTTCCGCCTATGTAGCGCACAATGGGGGTAACAAAAAGGTCATGCTGAAAATTTATTGTGCAAATACCAGCAATCGCACAGGGCATTAGGGTAAAGCACCATACATCCCAAACACCACTGCAAATACCTGCAAGCGAACGTTCGGCATTGACAAATGCTTGTTTAATTCTCTTACTTGCAGGCAGGGTTTGGGGGGAGGCAGGGGGCTGCTGCTGGCTACTGAGGGGGGAGATGAATGTATGAAACCTGGCAGGCGGGCAGCCGGCCGTGGAGGTGGGTGGAGTTGTGCCGGTCACCCCAAAAGAAATTGCTGACTTTTTTTCAATTGTAAAACTGGTTTGCGAGCTTAGGGGCTTGGGGGGGAGGAGGGGGTTTTGGGTGCTATCTGAGGCGGGGGGTGGTGGCAGCAGTTAAACAATTGCCGGAAACGAATATTCGGCTGAATATTCAGCAGTTTGGGCACCGAATACCGAATATTCGGCCGAATATTCAAAAAAGGTATTCACACAGCCTTAGAAATAATCAGATTTATCAAACTTGGCTAATTTTTTTAACCAATGCAGCTGCTCTTTACTTGGTCTGGTAGGTTCAGTTTGATTAACAGGATTATCTAGTGGCAAGAAATTGTGTTGTACCTGCTTACTGAGTGAAAAGAACCCTTTTTTCATTTTCATTGTTTGCAGGACCTTCTGGGACCTGCAATGAACCTACTACTCAAAGGTGTTTGATAATTCTGGATTTTGCATCAAGCCAGCATTTTGCCCCATTTCTTTATATTTTGTTAGAGGAGGCTGCTTTAACATGTGGCTATGATGACTCTCAGCTTTGTTAACTGGCTCCTTATTGCTACTGACTGTATTCAGTGCTTGTTGCTGAATTACAGACACTGTACACCCCAAAGCAACTGTGTCTTCAACTTCCATAGCGGCTTGCTCAGTATCCAATCCTGTTCCTGTGATTTGTGTGATGAACACTTTTTTTTTTCAATTCAAACTTTATTAACAGATTTTCCATAATACAGGGGACAGAGATGGAAACATTCACAGCATAAGTGTGATGAACACTTCTTAAGAAGTATGATTACTGCCCATCCCTGGCATCTATGAGGAAACTGGATTCTTTGCCTTCTTAGCCTCCCCATTAACAAACCCACCAGAGGCCTTTGTTTGCTGGTGGTGAAGCATGATGGTGATAATTGAGTGAGGTGAAAGAGTGTGAACTGTGACTCCCCTCAGACTCTAATGCACAAGCAATGTAGCCAAAAAGCTGTAAAGTTACAAAAGTCTGTAACGATTTTACTTTTCTAATACTATCTACTGTTGAAAGAAATGCTTCTTGCCTACCAGAAAGCTCTACAAAGCTTTGCAGATAGCCTATCATTTTTCCTCTGTCCTCCCGTGAGGCATGTTGCCATGTAATAAATCTGTCAAAGAAAAAAGGGCTTACTTCCCAAGAACTGCCTCTCATAAGAGAGGTGCAAGTACTGATGAGAATGATAATCCTTGCACCAGCTTTAGTACTCAGGAGCCCAGTAAGGAAAATATTCGCTAGCCAGAGCCAGTACAGCTGCAAAATGATGTTATTGTCACCACAGACCCTACTTGATCTCTGTCTCCCTCACCCACATGTCACCTCCTTGGCACCCAATACCACTTTTCTCCCAATGCCACCCTTCTATTTTAAAGGATACAAGATTAGTAAAGATGGCACCATGCACAAAGTTCATTAACAATTACAGTTTTTTTGTTTAATTTTAACCCCAAATTTTCAAGATACTCATTTTATAATTTGTCTTATAAACATGACATGTACCATTTGTAGTATACTGGCTGAAATGTCATTTTGCACCAAAAGTGTGAATGCATGCCTCATCCAGGCTTTAAAAATCTGATACATGTTATGTTTATGAAGTGGTAAGGAAAATCGGCTATGTTGAAAGTTTGGAGTCAAAATATTAAACATTAACAAGTTATAAGTAAATGTTGCAATAGTGTAATGTTTAGTCATAACCTAGCCATTTTACTGTACTTGCACATCAAATTTCCAGCATATCCTTCTTATTACCCTGCCTCATGAACCTGGTAGGTGAAAATTTCAAATACCTTCCAAAGTGTCATTCCATGCCACTGAAATGTCATTCTGTGCCACAGGTGTGAAAACACATTTTTGCCAGGATTTGAAAAATGATAGCTTGCATGAGGCGGTGTGAAAAAATGTCTATATTGAAAATTTTGGGTCAAAATGTTTAAAATTACCAAAGTTAGGAGCAAGTGTGGAAAATTTTCAAAGTTGCATGCATAGCATTGCCATTTTTACATATTTTGACCCCCAAGTTTTCAACATAGCCTCTTATGACCCCACCTCATTAATAAGGGTGGTGAAAATGTTCGAATCCCACCCCAAAAGTGATTTTGCAACACAACCATGAAATTGTTTTTTGGTCCTGATTTGCATAATTCAACACCATTGGTTATGAGGCAGGGTCCCTAAAAGCACATTTTGAAAATGTTAGGCCAAAATATGCAAACATGTCACATTTATGCATTAAAGTTCAAAACGCTATTGAAATACATTGAACTGCATTTACCTTAGCTTAGAATATTGCAGTTGCCGGTTCAAGCAGCAAGACATGTCTTCGATAAGGGAGTGAATCCTCACCCTGGGACATGTTCAGGGGTGTGAGGGTGTGTTGGAATGTAGGGATGTGGGTACTGAGTGGGAGGTAGGGGTGGGGTGTGAGTAGGGGGGCAGATCGGCAAGGTACTGTTTTCTGTTTTGCGGTTTTGGAAAAACATCAAGGGATAGGTGTCTTTATTTCAGAGCTATAACAACACTGGGGATTGGGCACCTCAGTGTTGGACTCATGTTCAGAGCCACCAGAGGTGGGCACCTAGTGCCACCACCTACATGAAGGAAATGGGGATGAGCAACCTGGAGGTGAGGTGGGTTAAGAAAGTGTAAGTGGGGATGGGCACTCTGGTCTACTTATATATTAAAATATTTATAAAGACTAGGAGGGGTGGGTGGGTGACTGGAGGGGAGGGGGAGAAAAAAGTGGTACCGGAATGGGCACCCCAGTCCACTTAATAGCTAGCTAACTAGATAGATAGATAGATAGATAGACAGACAGACAGACAGACGGAGACCGGTAGATAGATAGATAGATAGATAGATAGATAGATAGATAGATAGATAGACAGACAAACAGACAGAGAGAGCAGGGAATTGAATGATCACTGCTCTCACTGCAGCCCGCAGCATGACTTCTATTTTGGGGGCTCAAGCAAATGCAGTTCCAACTCAATGAGCAAAGGTGTTTTTTTTATTACTGCCAAACAAAACATGTTTTGTTCGGCAGTAATACTGGGGGGGGGGGGTGACACCTTTGCTCAGTGAATTGGAACTGCTTTTCCCAAAGATCCTGTTTGTAATGTGGGCTGTGTATTCTGGGTTTGGGTTGCCTTCTGTGTATTGCATGTGAATGGGGGATAAATGGAGTAAGTACACAAGGGTATTGCTGGAGTGGGGGGTTAAATCAATGACCTAATCTGATTTTTTCAGATATGACCACTGGCCATTACAGAGATATGGCCAGAAAGACTGGAGCAAGAAAATAGAGTGGTGGGGGGAGGGGGCAACACACAATATTGAATGAACAGGATGCAGAGAGATTCAAGTTCTCTCCAGTGGAAAGAAATAGCTGTTCACAGCTGTGCTCTACTCACAGTCATGTGCTATCAAAGCCCCCTGTTCAATGTAATTGCAATATGTCATTCATAGCTCCAGCTATGCAACCATTAAAAAACACTCTCAGAAAGTTGAAGCTGGCAGGAAAATTTGTGTTCTGGCAGCCAAACAAGTGGCAAAGCAAAACTTTATAACACTTCTAGCTGCAAGACTTCCCCTTACTTGATGGAGCTGTCTTTCAAACTATATAGAAGAGAGCGTGCAGAATGTTTTTCCTGATTATAATGAGCCACCCAAACTTGGGTGGCTTGTCAGGAAACAAGTCTTAGTTGAACATTCCTGGTTCAGCTTAGAAATGGCTTACTCTGAAAAAAACACTGTTAGAAAAGCAGTCCCAGCTCCAAGGTCCAGTACACAACCAATGTGTCCCTTCCCATAAGTTAAAATCAATGTAAAGCTGAAGATACTCCTCAAACTCCTTACTCCTTCTGCAGCAGGACCAACAGAAAAACAGGGATGAACTGAATCAAGTGCAAATCTTACTTTTAATTAAAATCTCCAAAACTAGTCATCAGCAGCCACCTTTGATTTGTATTAGAAAACTACTGCTCTTTACAGCATTTTGACATCATGATCTCTACCAGAATATCCTGTACAATAGACCTGGGAATTTTGTGGGCAAGAAGGTGATCAGAAGATTGTGAATGTGGTGAGAACTGAAGATCAGACTACCATGTAGTGGTCGGTGCACTCAGGAAACTTGACTTTGTGGAACAGCGTACACATAAGGTCTGATTTTCAAGCCCTGTATCACCACAAAGTTTGCTGCACCTGCAGTCAAGGGTTTGCCACAACTTGCACCCAATTTTGTAACCTGGGACTAAAGTTGCAACAGTGCCCTCATTTTAAGGCAGTTTGCACCAAAGCTGTGGCATAAGCCCTGTATAATGGGTTCCACGTGGACACAAAGTTAGATCGGGGGGAGCTGTTTTAACTTTTAACTTTGCTACGGCATTGCAGTGGACTTGTGGCAGGGGGTTGAGGCATGCTTCCTTTCAAAATTGCACTAGCAGCACAGTTTGACTCAAGTCGCCACTTGTGTCAAACTCTCAGATGCAAGTTTGTTGCAGTGACAACAAAACTTTTGAAAATCGGTCCCCTATTATTTATGTTTCTATAGATACAAACAGTGTTGCAATTCAATAATGAGCTATAGTGTGTAGAGGAAGTTTGTTCTGCATGGATTTTCACCTTAAGCAGAACACTGTTGTCCCACAGTGCAAAGATCATGGAATGCGGTTATACTATTCTGTTGTACAACAGCATTCTAAAACACATGAAAACAATGTCTGCGTGATCATCTCTAAGGAAAGAAGCACTGAAAAAAAACAAAAAATAAACATGCTCTTAACAGATACCAAAATGCCGAACGTAGTAATAAGGATTTTTTGCTAGTTTGCTCTCTTTTTCCTCAAAAGTTGGAACAATTTAACATTTTTATGGACATTACCTTAATTTTTTTAAAGAAAAAAACAACAGCTGTTTCTCTGTATTAGCTGTCACTTATAATTCACAGCGGGAGAATGGCCAAAAATTGGACATGACAACAGCAGAATGGACAACAGTTTAAACAGTTTAACAAAAAAAATACTGGGTGGGCAAAACCATGCCCAACCAGCCTGTGGTGCCACCTTGAGGTTTGGATCACAACAGACCTCTGGAGCTTCGCTCTTGAGGTCTGCTTTAATCAGAACCTCTCGGTGGCAGCACAGGCTGGTTGGGCAATGGTTGCCCAACCAGTATCCTGTATATAGTTCCAGACTCTGAAAGTCTCTTAAACTTTGGGACTGAGTCCTCTGTAATATTTTGTACAATGTTACCACCACATTATAACTTTGACATTGTGTCAAATGCATTTAAAAATCTCAGTCACTTACCCACTACTGAGTAACTGTTTTCTTCTTTTGCAGGGAATAAGGGAAGCATGTTTTTAAAATTCTGTTCTGTTACTTGGGGCTGTTACTGTCTTACTAGGAGTCAATCCCTTCTTAAAAATAGGATTTATATCTGAATGACATTTTTTTCTATCCTGATTAAAACCCCTGTAGGATAATAATAAGACACTGTACTGTTTCCGTTTGCAGGTCATGAAGCAGTCTTGTAACATCCTTCTTTCCTGAAAAGCATTATGGATGAAGGTAAGAACAGAAACAGAAAGCAACTGGACATTGATTATCCAGTGTGTGGAAAATGGGGCGTGGGGGTGAGGTCTTAGCAAAAGTAAACCCTACCCCTAAATAAAGGGTAATCAGAGGAATCACAAACTTTATCTCCAGCTCCTGGTTGTGAAACTTGGAAGCAGATTCAGTATAGCTCAAGCCTGGTAACTAAAGATCATGGTGCCAAATTCTCAAGCATACACAGAGTTGTTGCAGCCACTGCATTGTGTTACCAACCAAAATAGGTATGCTGAAAAACGAGCTTGTACTGCAGACAGAGAAGCGTCCCCAATGGGTGAGTATGATGCAATACATATCTCTGATCCATAACAGTGTGCAAGTACAGTACCAGTTTTTGAATACTGGGTGAGTGTTCATCACCGTCTACTTGTTCATTACTTGTTAGTTGGGCTAAATTGTTGAAAATTAAAAACAGTAAAATAAAAAAAAAACTATCCCTCAACTGGTAGAAAAGGCTAGTCTCTTGATAATGACACATACTCAGTCATTTCCTGCTTTCCACCATCCTTCAAGCACAACTTAACAAACAAATTGTTGGTTCCTGGCTTTGTTCCAGGAGCTGACACTGCCTTTATACTGTATGTCATTTCCTTCCCTAGCTGATCCCCTCAGTTCCCCAAAATAGCCATTACAGTGGAACCCACTTATACAGACACTCTTAAAGTGGACACTCACTTATAATGGACAGATCTGCCTTGTCAAAAGTCAAAAACGCTGCCAATAATGTTAGAAATTCGATTTATACCATACTGTGCTACCCCTGTATAGCGGACACTGTGAGATCCTCTGTGCCACTGGTACACGCTGCTAACTGCATTCTGATTTTCACTTGTTTATGCAGCTGATTTGTCTGGCACTATAAAGACATCGCTCATCTCACTTGATGTCTGTTACCTGACATCTTACTCCAGGGGATTGCTCCTACTCTCCCATTCAGCACAGGTTCAATACAGCAAAACCTTACCAATCACATTTCTGTCTCAGTCCCTGAAACCAATGAACACAGGTACTGTACAACACATTCTTTCCAGTCTTGTTTACTGCTAGTTCCCAATCAACTGCAAATAGCAGTCCCCATGTGTTTGGTTGGCAGAGGAGGGGAAATGTTTTCATTCTAACTCCTATGTCAGCTGTGGTGGAGGAGATTCATATTTTAAGACTTCAGGATATAATGGACACCCCCCTTATAATGGACAAAACCTGTTTGCACAAACATGTCTGTTATGAGGGTTCCACTCTATGTGATTGTTAGGGCCACCTAAAGATCCCATATTTCATGATGTTGGGGGACAATGGTAGAAATCCTGGCTAGCTCAGTCACCCCCTCCCTTTCTGACAGCCACACAAGCTTTAGCAGTCTATTGTATGACAGATTCAGCAAGAAGTACGTACAACCAAAAGGGATGGGGTCAGTGCACTTCAGTGATGATGCACACTGCTCCAACCCCCCCCCCCACCACGCTGTCTTTATTGGTCGCCTGCAACTTGTGCTTTAGCAGTCACATGATAAACTGATAGAGTTCATGTGGCTGTGAGTTAGGGAGGGGTGTGATTTCAGAACCAAAACTAATTACTACCACTGGCCCCCTCCAGTTCCTGGATCCTGGCTCAGCTCTTAGGAGGGGGCTGAACTATCAAATAATGGCTTTTCAGTTGTTTGGAGGCTGTGCTAGGGAGGGAAGACAAAAACATAGAAGCATAGAATTTGTTGGAAGAAAAGCATTGAGAGGCCCATCTAGTCTGCCTTTTTTTTACCCTGCCTATCACTATATACCAAACCCTATTTAGTCACTGGTGTCCCTCCCTGCTTCCTTCCTCCCTTTCCTTTACTTATTATACCCATGTGCATATCCCCACACATGCTTAAAGTTCCCCACTGTCTTTGCCCCTGCCATCTCTTCTGGCATGCTGCTTCAGGCATCTACCACCCTATCTGTGAAGAAGTACTTCCTCACATACCTCTTAAACTCCCCCCCCCACCTTCATTGCATGCCTTCATGGTCTGGTGCTTCTCTTCCTCTGAAAGAGACTCCCCTCCTACACCTTGTTCACCCCTGTGAGGTACTTATAGGTTTGAATCATGTCTCTCCTCACTCTCCCTTCCTCCAGGGAGTACATGTTAAGCTCCTGGAACCACTCATCCTATGGTTTCTCATGCAACCCCTGCACCATTTTGGTAGCCCTCCTTTGGACTGCTTCCATGCTGTCAATATCCTTGTGGAGATGTAGTCTCCAGAACTGGACACTGTACTCGAGGTGGGGTCTCACTAGTGAGTGATACAGTGGCAACACCACCTCCCTTCTCCTGCTAGAAATTTCCCTTCCTATGCACCCAAACATCTGAGTAGCCTTGCCACACTGCCCTGCCACCTTGAGATAATCAGATACGATTACACTAAGTTCCCTTTGCCGCAGCCCCATCTTATACACAGCTCCCAAACTACCCCACTCCAGCTGCATAACTGCACTTTTTGGCATTGGAACCCAGCTGCCACACCCTAGACCACTCCTCTAGTTTCCTCAGATCCCTCTTCATTCTCTCCTCCCCTTCCTAGGTGTTCACCTGTTGCAGATTGTTGTATCATCAGGAAAGAGACACACACCTTCCCCTCCAGTTGCTCAGCAATGTCACTGTTACGGTGTGGGAATAACAGACACTTAGGCAGGAGGTATGATGCATAAATAAATGCACGAATGTGTTTATGATTTTTTATTCAAAATCAAATAAAATTAATATTTAAAGAAATGAAAAAAAAAACAATGTGTTAGTCAACACACCAAAATAAACAAAACTCTGAAGATGACTCTTCCTAGTCACTTCTTCTCTTAATTTTATCACTTTTTAAAACCAATTCACTGGTGTGAAAACAAACACACCTTCCTCCTGCAAGACCAGCAGCTCACTGGCCTACCTCTCTCTAAACATCCCTCTAGTGGTGAGTTTTTATAGCCTTATGGCTGATGACATCATGGCCAGGTGATCAACATCAAGGAAACAATTAGGCTTTTATTCTTTTATTTTACAGAATAAATGCATTTTATTCCATGCTTTTCCAAGTCCCTATACTTCTTTACCTGATAATAGACTTTAGTTTAAAAAACACCTTCTGGTAGGGATCAATAATAGCTCTTTTAGGCTTAATTGGGACTCATTTGGAAGCAAGCCCCTCCCTTATTCTGATGTCACTTAAGCCTGCATCTTTAAAACCAGCCATTTTGTGGGCAGCCAGCCCTATAGCAAGAACTGCAGGGAAACCCACAGGTAATTACAGCATCATTACTCTTTCTGGTTTTCAGGTGTCTCTGTTTTGGCAAAGAGAATGGGAGCTAGAGGGTGTGCTCTTCATATCCCTTCTTCTGCCAGCTTAGGAGACCTGTATCCTTATTTATTTATTTGCTTTTGGTAACCGGGTGAGTGCACTAGGCATAGCAATGCCTATTTTCAGGCACGACCCGGGAGAAGACAGTTTAAAACATACAAAATGAAGCATACATGTGACGCAGCACATGATATTGGTGAAACACAGTGAGGATGCAGGCAGAAAAATACAGCTGAAACAGTAAATTCAAAGAGTAGGTCACATTTGGAATATTTAGAGGAAGTGTTACAATGGAGGCAAAACTGGAATACACCTAGGTAACATACACAACTAGAGTTAAACAGTAAGTGAGACAGGCATTATCAAAGAAAGGTTTATACACAACAAAGTACAGTAAGTGCCAAATTGAGGATGAGATGAGAGAGGGAGAGGAAGAGAGAGTGAGGGGTGAGGGGAGAACGAGGAGGGGAGAAGAGATGGGTAGATAGGGAGGTGGGGAAAGAGGCGTAGAAGAGGATGGTAGTATAGTGAGCGAGAGGGGGAGATGATGAAGTCTAAGGTGGATTAAAGCAGGTACATTGGCTGATTGTTTGTAGATATTCCAAGTGCCGTGTTTTAAAGCTAGCATGGGTAGGTGCTCCGCGAATATTTGGAGGTAACGAGTTCCAGTATTTTGGGGCCATATGTGCAAAGGCGCAAGAGCCCATATTAGTTTTACATCTGGGAATGTGAAAGGGAGCTAGGTCAGCAGATCGGAGCTCATAGGAGAGAGGGTGAGAGTGGAGCAGACAGGCGAGTGAAAATGGAATGCCAGTGCAGACAGTGTTATCTTTAGAAGGGCTGACTTTGGCATAATGGGTGAATACCTAAGGAATGCATTAGCAAATGGCCAGAAAGGAGGGGTGGAAGAACAATGGAGAAAAATCAAAACTACCATCATGGAGGCAACAAGCCTTTGTGTGAAACAAATAAAGAAAACAAAGCGGAATAAAAAAACACTATGGTTCTCAAAAGAGGTGTCAGGGAAGGTTAAGGAGAAAAAGGCTGCATTCAAAAGGTATAAGGAATCACAGACAGAGCACGACAGGAACTGTGTCAATTAAAGCAGAAAGAAGTGGGAAAGCAGTCAGAAAAGCAAAGGCCCAAACCGAGGAAAAGATAGCCAACTCAGTTAAGAAGGGGGATAAAACCTTTTATAGGTACATTAGGGAGCATAGAAAGGTTAAGGGAGGGATAGTGAAGATTAATAAAGGAGGGGAGGTGGGCAGAGGGAGACAGTGAAAAGGCAGAGATACTGAATGAATACTTTTGCTCAGTATTCACAAAAGAAGAAGAGGAGGAGTTACCTAAACCAAACAGTAGAAGAACTCTGGGTAGGGGGGTTGACACCAGACCATTTACAGAAGAAAGAGTCCTGAAAGAACTCCTAAAACTCAAGGTGGACAAAGCAATGGGGCCTGACAGGATTCACCCTAGAATCCTAAAAGAGCTAAGGGAGGACCTAGTGACACCACTAACCACACTTTTTAACAAATCATGGGACGATGGGGTGGTACCTGAGAACTGGAGGAGGGCAGATGTGATTCCCCTTCCAAAAGTGGGAGCAAGGCAGAAGCAGGAAACTAAAGACCTGTTAGTTTGACCTCAGTGGTGGGGAAAATGATGGAATCACTTCTGAAAGAAAGAATTGTTCAGTACCTAGAGGCCAGCGGGGCACTGGACCCAAAGCAGCATGGATTCACAGCAGGAAGGTCATGTCAGACAAATCTAATTGATTTCTTTGACTGGGTGACCAAGTAATAGACCAGGAGGGGCTGTGGATATGGCCTACCTAGACTTTAGCAAGGCATTTGACACAGTCCCCACAAAAGATTAATAATCAAGTTAGCCAGCCTGGGAGTGGGTCCCAGGGTGGTAGCCTGTTAGCAAACTGGCTGCACAACAGGACACAGAAGGTAATAGTGAATGGAACACATTCTGAAGAAAGGGGTTACTAGTGGAGTACCTCAGGCTAGTACTGAGTCCAGTCCTCTTTAACGCTCTTTATAGGTGACATTGCAGAGGGTCTGGAAGAAACGTATGCTCTTTGCAGATGACACAAAGATCTGTAACAGAGTTGATACACAAGGGGAGTAGAAAGGATGAGAAGGGACTTGGCAAGGTTGGAGGAATGGTCAGACATATGGCAACTTAGATTCAGTACAAAGAAGTGCAAAGTAATGCACCTGGGAAATAAAAATCCAGGAGAATAGTACACAATAGCAGGGGAGGTACTAACGACAACAATAATGGAAAGGGATCTGGGTGTAGTCATATCAGATGACCTAAAGGTGGGTAAGTAATGTGAGAAGTCAGTAAGGAGAGCCAGGGGGATACTGGGATGCATAGGGAGGGCATCACAAGTAGAAAAAGGGAAGTGGTTATCCCTCTGTACAGACAGTTGGTGAGACCCCATCTGGAGTACTGTGTGCAGTTTTGGAGACCTCATCTACGCAAGGACATAGACAGGATGGAAGCCGTCCAGACGAGGGCAACTAAAATGGTGCAGGGTCTACATCAGAAACCATATGAAGAGAGACTAATAGAGCTTAATATGTATACCCTTGATGAAAGGAGTGACGGGGGGACATAATAGAAACTTTTAAGTACCTCAAGGGAATCAACAAAGTCCAGGAGGGTAGCATCTTTCAGAAAAAGAGATGTGAAAGAACAAGGGGACACAATTTAAAGTCAGAGGGGGGACGGCTCAGGGGTAATGTGAGGAAATTCTTTTTCACGGAGAGAGTGGTGGACACATGGAACCGCCTTCCTGGAGAGGTTGTCGGGTCTAAAACAGTGGAGGAATTCAAACATGCATGGGACAGACATAAGGCAATTATAGTGGGGGGTTGCAGGAAGTAGGCTGTTGGTTAACTAGAATCTGCAGCTTATCCAATAGGTAGGGGAAATGGGCAGACTGGGTGGGCCAAGTGGTCCTTATCTGCCGTCAAAGTCTATGTTTCTATGTCTATCTATAAAGCGACCCAAGGGATTGGAGCCGATGGCCAGTAGGGCAAGGCCAGTTTAGGTCAGAATAGAGTTGGCAATGGTGTGTGAAACGAGGGGGTGCAGAGGCATACCGGTAATAATTACCACTCATTTTTCTTTTCTTGTAGTAACCTTAGAACCATTTTAACGCTCATTTTGTTTAGAAATGCTGCCATTTTACTGAAACCTTGCAAGGGCTCTTACTAGGCTCCTTTAGCAGCCCCTGCCACTATGCAGCACTTTCCTTTACTGCTTTAATGGCTGAAATGTGCAGCCATCAACAAAACATTTAATTTGGTCCTTTCCTAAACCCATTTCCAACCTTTGGGATATTTCTTTTATTTATCAGCCCAGTTACAACATCTCTGGGCTGTTTTCTTTGTACACGAATGTTTTATTCTTTATCTAGGCACTTCTGTTTTGCTCTGGGCACTACTGCTAAACTGGGAACACTCCAGGAAACTCAGGAGTGTTTTCACTATTTAAAAGTAAAGCACTACTCATGTTTGGACATATCTTCCACTAGGGAGAGTGCTTTACACTGCACTCAGTCTTATCTGGTGCACCGTAAGGGGGGTTTGGGAAAAGGGATAGTAAAGTAAGCAATGAGATATGTCAGGTTGGCCACCCTGACATGAAAAAAAAAGAGAAAAGGACAGAAGAAAAGATGACGAGGATAGGACAGTGTGAGAGAAAAAGGGTGGAGGGGATCACCTTTTTATATTAGTAGGGGAGTAAACCTTACAGGGAACAGGGACCCTGTTACAATCACGTATGAAGACATTGAACAGGACAGGTTCCAGCGCTAATCCCTGTGGCACCCCACTAATGACTCTCCTGTCTCCTGAGTGTGTGCTGCTTACCCCACCATCTACCTCCTATCCTTTAACCAGTTTGATACCCAACTTACCATCTTCTCCCCAACCCCCAGGCTGCTAAGTTTCTTTATTAGCCTCCTGTGCAGCACAGCATCAAAGGCCTTACTGAGGTCCAGATAGGTCACATCCACTGCCTTCCCCTGATCCACCTCCCTAGTCACCCTGGCAAAGAAATCAAAGATTTATATGACATGACCTCCTCCCTGTGAAACCATGCTGCTGGTGGTTCTGCAGCCCATTTACCTCCAGGTACTCCATCAGCCTCTCATTCAGCAGGGTCTCCATTAATTTCCTCACCACTTATGTGAGACTGACTGGCCTATAATTGTTAGCCTCCTTCCTGCTACCACTCTTGTACAGAGGGACCACATTGGCCCTCCTCCAGCCTGAAACCATCTCTGTCTCCAATAAGGTGCTGAATAATGTTGTCAAATGAGTGTTTGGCATCTTGCTTAGTTCTTTTAGAACTCTTGGGTGGATCCCATCTGGCCCCACCACTATGTTTTTCTGTAGGGCTTACAAATCCCATCAGACTCTCTTCTCCAAAAATGGACTTGTGTCCACTCTCCCCCAGGTATCTGCTAATACATGTTGGTTAGCCCCCCTACTGTGAAGACCGGCAGAAGTACTCATTTAGAATTTTAGCTTCTTCTTGATCTTCTTCACAGCCCCTGTCCTCTGATCCTCACTATGCCACCTCCTTGCTTTCCTCTTTTAACTCACATACCATAGAAAGTCTTGCTCCCTTTTTGAGCTCCTTGATTATCTCCTTTGTTTGTGCCTTATCTGCTCTCACCCTCCTTCCTCTCTGTCTTTGTTTTGTCAATATATATATATATATATCCCTGTCCACCTCCATATAGGTCTCCTTGTATTTCCTAAAAACTGTTATTTTCCCTCCCTCACTACCATAGCCACCCCTTTTGAGAACCACAGTGGCCTCTTCCACTTCCTACTCTTGCTTAAGTCTTTCAAACAGCATGCTGTTACCTCAGGTATTCCCTCCTTGTCCTTTTTCCATTGGGTCTCCACTCCCCCCAACCACCCCCCCCTTAAAGGTACAAAAAAAACGAGGTGCACAAAATGGAACCCAAAGGTGTTGCTTAATAGATGAAGCACTCACAAGTATATATAAAACAAAAACTAGGCACAGTAGCCTTTTCACTGTGTTGTCTTTTACTCCACAATAAATGTTTTTGCATCTGGCTTTCTGTGTGTGTGTGCCTAGTATTTGTTTATATACCTCTCTTCAAGGTATTTACTGAGGCAGTTTCCTATTTCTTCAAAATATGCCCTCCTGAAGTGCAGAACCCTTATCCTAGTGTTTTTTTTTTCTCTTACCCAGTCTGTATGCCAAACCACACTATGTGGTGATCACTTGTGCCCCAGGGGACTAACCATCTATGATGTCTGCAGTGCTGCCCCTGTACATAAGCACCAGGTCCAGTGCTTCTCCATTTCTAGTGGGTTCTGTAACCAGCTGCCTGAGAGATGCTCCCTGTAAGAAGTCAAGGATGGCCCTGCTTCTTGTAAGTGTGGCTGGAATGCTCCAGTCAACATCTGGCAGACGAAAACTCCTTCTATCTGGTGCCACCATTTTGGGTCAGGTTAAGCAATGGATGGTTCTGCCACCATATGGCACTAACAGTAGGAAGATCAGCATAATCAATAACTTCCCTTTCCCTACCATTCTGCCCGTCCCCTCCCAAAAATCTTATCTAACACAACCCCTTTATTCCTCTGTTTTTGGTGGTCTGTACATCACCCATGTGTGGATAAAGGCCCTGGACACTGTCTCTAAGCTGACCCAAAGAACCTCCAGCCCTTCTTTATCCACCTGGTCTCCCTGTATCTCTCTGACCTTTATACCTTCTCTCACGTATTAAACAATACTCCCCATTACTCCCTGCCCTGTTCTTCTGGAATATGGTGTAACCTGGAATGGCCACATCCCAGCTGTGGTTGTTGGTGCACCATGACTCTTTTATGGCTACCAGATCCAGGTCTACCTCTGCAATGATTATCTCAGGTCAGGAATTTTGTTTCCTAGGATCCTTGCATTGGTACACATCATGGGTGCAACCAGGAATTTCAGATGTATACACCAAGTTGACACACTGCTACCCCCTCATTGTCCATGCCCTGCTATCTCACCCACTGTCCATGTTCTCCCACCCCACACAAGCATCATTTACTCTGTAGCATATGCTATAAATATGAGGGCATGTATCATAAATATGAAATGTAAAGATGTAACACACATGCTCCCCATTCCTATACAGTAAGGCCTTTCAATAACCAGTGTCAGACTAACAGACTTGGACATACACACACACACACACACACACACTATGCCATTCTATCACCAAATGTTAGACTAAGACTGGCTTTTAGTTACAATTTTGTATTGTGACAAGCCTCTGTATCACATCAAGGTAGTGTGTCTCTCTCTCACTCTCTCTCTCTCACTCTCTCTGTCATACTCTCTCTCACACTCACACACACACACACACACACATGGAGCACCCCCACAACTATTTGGACCCTATGTACTGATGCTGACTCAGAGACAGTCCTTATGTGAATTGCGAACTGGTGAAACAGCAAACAAACTAGCGATAACCCCCCCCACCCCACTCACTGACTGAGCTCCAGCCCACTCCGAATAAAAAACAGATAACCAGGCTCATGCTGGGCTCTTCTCTAGTGGCTGCTGTGCCTAACCCCATACTCCCCAGCTTGCACAGCATGGCAGTAAACAGTGTATGGACAGATTAATGGGCTGGCACTCTGGCAGAAGGCAGCAACAAGCAAGCACAACTCATCTCGAAGAATGAGTGAGTGATTACAGCTCTTTTAAGTGGTCTTCTTGCCAAGCTGCCACTGCCAGTCTGCTGGTCTTCACTCTGTCTTGATTGAAGTCCTCAGAGTCCTCCGCCTGGAAAGTGATTCCCAAAAGAAAAACAGTACAGGGCACCTTGACCTTTAAACATGGCGCCCTGAACTGGCACTGCCCCCAAGCTGACTGTTGCAGCCAATCAGGTCCTTCACTACCTTGGCAGACCTAATTGAGCACTGCATTCCTGATGTAATCAGCAAGACACCCGTCCCCCCCCCCAGGAAAAAAGGTGAGGTTCCCCTGAAAGTAATTCCCAAGCCTTCACAAAAGTTGAGCAAACACACAAAAGAACAAGAAGAGATACTGCGGTGGCCAGCTTTGCTACCCCCCTTGCACTTTGGTAAGTAAGCCATGGCTTACCTGGCGTATCAATAGCTAGCCACTCTTTTTTGTCCCTCCCTCCACCTACTCTGCCCTCCCTTTCTGATTCCATTCTTCACCCTTCCCATTTTCCCAATACTGTACTGTTCTCTCATTTTTCATTACCTTTCTGCCCACCCTCCTTAATTCTTCTCTCAGCCTTTGATCCACCTCCTGCCCCACCCATCCTGCCCTCCCTCTTGTCGCAATGTCCCTCTACCGCTGGGGAATTAATTACCTCTGAGCGTCTTCTCTCTGTTTCTCCATTTTCTGGGTGGAATCTCTGCCTCCTTTGTTTTTTCTGCCTTTCCCCTTGGCTATTATAAATGCCTATCAAAATAGCATCTAAACCTTGCACCCAGGACTGCTGTTACCCTCCCAGATGGATGGAGGCCATCTCCTTTGTACAGACCTCTATCCCTTCAGGTAGGACCCCAACTCCCAGTGTAGCCAGACGCTCTCTCCTGCACTATGCCTACAACCACTCATTGAAAGCCGTGCACCATTCCCAGCATTCCAATTTCTATTTTCCTTACGACCATGGAAAAGACTTGTGCCCTTACCCCAAAGAGGGTGTTTCTAAATTTCCCATTTTATGCTTCACTTACCCCTTTGATTATTGACCCTAGATAGGGTTAAATTTTCCCTTTTTGCTTTTAATAAGACTTTATATAACTTTCCTCTTTTTTTAGCTTATCCCTTTGTCACCTGATCCTAGATAGTTTTTTTTAATGTTTCCCCTTCCCCCCAATTTTACCCTTACACTAGGTTAACTTATTATATCTATACCTGCTTAACAAGTGCTTACAGTTCCTGTAATCCTTTACTTAGGTGGAAACAAGTATGCAGGTGGTCTACCTTACCTTAATGGAGAGGCAGAGTTCTCTGCATGCCTGCTGCTGCCTGCGGATGCCTGCCAACATCTAAGACACCAACCCCTTCAGCTGTTCCACTGTTGCTGTTTAACTCACATGATGGAACACGAATGTGAATGGGACACATTAAGAGTGGCTGAAATTATACCTGCAGCGAGACTTCCTGGTTCGTCCCAATTAGATGGTAGCAGTCATGCTGCTGATTGGCTTCCCTTCCCAACTTCCTGGTCCCTCTCTTCAAGGTCACCCCTGCAAGAAGCAGAAAAAAAAATGAAACTCCTCAAGGCAAAAAGAAAATAAACAAAAAACATGAGCTACAAATTGGGCTTTACACTACCTCCATCAACTGGAATGCTGCCTCGACCTTCCACCTGAAATTCATCACACTGACAATATGGAAAGAAGTGTTAGCCCCAAGGAAAGTCCCAGAAAACATTGGAACATAGACAATGCTAGCAGAAAAAGATCAATGGTTCATCCAGTCTGCCTGTGGTCCCCTATCTATCCCTGCGACCTAATTGCCAGCCAGGGTACTAGCTCTAACTATCCTCCCCCCATTTTCCTTCCTGCTACTATTGCCCTGAATAGCCACTATAGCCTTCACTCTGTGCCAGTCATGCTTGAAATCATTTATAGTTTTGGCTCCTACCACCTCAGCTGGCAGACTGTTCCAAGGTTCCATCACCCTCTCTATAAAATAATACTTATTCATATCCATCTTGAGCCTTCCTTCTGTCAGTTTCTACTCATGCCCCCACGACATCGAATTTGTGCTTATAACTCCTTGCAATTCCTCTTATTTAATCCTTTCAGGAATTTGAAATTCTTCATCATATCACCCCTCTCCCATCTAGTCTCAAACAAGTATATGTTTAATGCCTTGAGGTGATACTTAGAAGATCTGCCCTGCTTGCCCCTTCTCCTATTGGCTCCTGACTCTACCTTTCCTGAGACCTCTTTTTTAATACAAGAACTGCTAATGCTGAGTTTACCCGTACCAGTGGTTAGTGGAACAGTATTGTTAATTTTTTCTAGTTTTTTTTTTTTTGTCTACTCTTCCATTTGCAAAGTATACTGCAAAGCCACTAGAGGGCAACAACTCTTGGAAGTTGCATTCCTCTTCCCGCTGCTATCCCCTAAGCACTTCTTGTCCTGGGTCCTTCTTCCCTAAAGCAGATTATTGCCCCACAACAAACCATAGTCCGTCACCCTGCCGCTGTGCCATAGAAACCACCACACCAACCCCAGCCGCTATTAAATACATATAGTTTCCTGCCCATTTCTCAAGTCCTCCTCTACCCTCGGCTGCATACTGAGCAACACGGACTATTTTATTATTTTTTTCCTTTCTGTACCCTGACCTGTCTCATCTTAAAGGCACACACCACTATGATGGGTGTCAGTCTGCTCCCCTTGAACCGGAACTGGTATAGCAGCTCCCACTGCCCACTGCCCAGCCTCCAATTCCCCAACAGACTATCCTATCTTCTACATATTACACTTATCATACTCCTTACTGGGTTAGATAGCCATCCCCCCCCACACACCCACCTCACCCCTTACCTTCCCTACCTTTTACCACCATCCACCCATCCTGTCAACGCCTGACAAGCATCCACCCCCTGCTTAACCTGCCACCTACACACACACCCCCAACGCCCCCTACAAACTCATCTGCCTTACCTTTCCTGCCCTCCTCAACTTATCCATTCCCTGTGCTACTCTCTAAACATGTGCCTCACCTACGCTCAACCACCAAACGGTGGTCCCTTGCTCTCCTCAGGGTCCTAGCCCTACTACTTTTCATATCCGGAAATATTCACCCCAACCCAGGCCCCACCGCTAACAGTCAACAGAAACTACACCAAGGGCTGTGCATAGCTGCCATGAATATCTGCAGCCTTCCCAAAAAAACAGCATCTCTCCAGAGCTGGATAGCGCAACATCAGCCGGATGTCCTTGCACTCACTGAAACATGGCTTTGAAAAAAAACAAACAGATTAATTCATCAGCCTCCCAGGCTTCACTCTACACAGAGCCAACAGAGGGAAAATGGGGTGGTGGTTGTGCCTTCTATGTTCGAGACTCACTACTGAACCAAGCTCCCCGATCCCCTCACTAGATCACGGCGCCCAAGCCTTATCCATAAAACTTACCTTGGACCCTGCTAGAGCTCCCCTAACCATCACAGCGACATATGTTCCCCCATGCAACCAAGCTATGGCCATACAATCCCTCACAAACTATATTTACAGCCTCCCCCCAAAAACGGAGCATATCCTGGTCGGTGATCTAAATGTTAACTGTCTCACCAAGTCAGCAGCTGCCATCAAGGACGCCTTTGCAGTGCTGGACCATACCCAGCTGGTCCACCAACCCACCAGGGTAAACACTGCAGACGGTTCCCAGACCCTACTGGACATACTACTAACTAACTGATCACATAGAATCTCTGACCTGTGGGTCCTCCCAGACTCTCTGAGTGACCACTCCCCTATCCTCTGCTCCTGGTCATGTCACCTGCCCAAACCCCAACCTAGTGTCTCCACCCACAGACACTTGCGACCAGGTGACCTTCAAAAAATCAAACACTACCTGGCCCAGTGGGACTGGGCCCCTATAACCCAGACCCCTAACATTGACCTAGCCCTTGATTACTTCACATGCTCTTTCACCAAAGCATGTGACATTTTTGCCCCCCGACTAAATTGAAAACTGTAAAACATAATGTCCCTTGGATCACGCCCACATTACAGCAGCAACTAAAACAAAGGGATGACCTCTGGCACAGAGCCGTTGAATCTGGCTCCCAAGCAGACAGACTAGAATACAGAGCAACATGCAATAGGTGCACCTGGGCCATACGCAAGGCCAAGGCTGAATACTATAAAGACACCCTGGCTTCCTCCTGGGGGAGTGCACAAAAGTTTTGGGACAACATTAAAGAGCTTAATGACAAATCCCACCTCCCCCCACCCTTCCAGCTTTGTATCAACAATGCCACCTCAACCGACCCACAGGCTATCGCTAACTGCCTTTACTCAACCTTTTCTGATCTTAGTACAGTCCTCCCGAGTGACTTTTTCAACCCTATCCCAGCTTCCTCTGAACCAAATCTCCAGCGCCCCCCTTTCTACCTTAGGGTCATTACAAAGCAGGAAGCAAAATCCTACCTCTCCAAAGCTCTCGGTGGCTCCAACTATTGCAAAGACTCCTTTGGCATGAAAATCCTCTACCAGGTTCTTGACACTGTTCTTTCCCCCCTGACCGACCTCCTTAACCACTCTCTATGCTTTGGACAGTTCCCTACAGCCTGGAAAACTGTAACAATTACCCTAATACTAAAAAGTGGAGACAATACCAATCCCAAAAACTATCGGCCCATATCCATCCTTCCCCCTCTCTCAAAAGCCCTTGAAAAAATAATTTCCGACCAACTCACCGAGTATATGTGAGCCCACCATTTGTTATGCAGTGAACAACATGGCTTTAGATCAGGCCATAGCACAACCACCACCCTTATTGAATTCTCCAATTTCATTCACTCTGCCCTTGACCGTAAACATCCGGCCGGAGCCATCTTCATGGACCTCTCTAAGGCTTTTGACACGGTCTCTCACCCACTTCTCCTGGACACACTCCACCACACTGGTCTATCACATGGACCACTCTGTTGGTTTAATAGCTACCTTACCTCCAGATCCCAATGTGTTAAGATAAATGACACCCTATCTTCCACCCTGCCTGTCTGCTCGGGGGTCCCCCAGGGATCCATATTGGGCCATCTGCTTTTCAGTATCTACTTAAATGCACTACCCAAATCCTGCTCCGGTAACCTACTGCTATATGCTGATGATGTGGTTCTCTATGCCGCACACCCCTGCCCTGACAACCTAGAGTCCTCCTTCCAACACTCGTTCAACCAGATCAAAAGTTGGTTCACCAGTCGCAGATTTGTGGTCAACATCAAAAAAACAAAAGCTATGCTATTTGCCAACCGGCAGAGCAAGGCCAAGGACACTGAACTGAAAATCCTCTCCCATGCTCACCTCCCTCTGGGACAAGTACTCACTTATAAATACCTCGGCCTTACCTTTGATACCACCCTATCCTTCCATGCCCACATTAACATCCTGACCTCAACCAATAATACCCGCATCGGCCTCCTATACTGGCACAAAGACTGCCTGACACCAAAGGCTCCAACCTGGATGTCTCCTCATCTGTCTTCTCTCTCGTTGACTATAGGCTCCCTATCTATTCTGCTGCGGACAACACCACCCTAAACAAAATTCACATAGCCATTAATAAAGTGTGCCGACTCCTCCTTGGTGCAGAAAAATGCTCCCATACTTGCACCCTCTACGTTGTTACAAACATCTTCACCCTTGAGGAAAGACTACAATATCAATCCTGTCTCCTCACAAAAAAAATCCACCTTGGGGTAACGCCATTGGGGGTCTCAACCTCACTACTCTCATATTCCCACATTGTGACCACTTGTTCTGCCAACAAGCATCTGAGGACCATGCCCACGGTCAGAACCTCCCTTGCTCATAGATCATTCCCCTATAGAGCTCCCACCTGGTACAATGAGCTCCCCCCAACCATAACCTCCATTCCCAACCTAGGACACTTCAAGACCATCCTAAAAAAACACATTATCTCCTTGCGCCAATGCAGGTGCAGCTGCTAATCCTCCTAACTGACCTGCACAAAGCTGCACTACGGCCACTCCCCATTGACATTGCCACTAGTTGTACAGTACTAATTGTATAGGACATCTCTGCTGCTGCTCTCTGTCTCTGCTATATGACAATGCCATAAAGGCTGCACCTACACTGTAACTATACCTCCTGTACTAATACCAATACCCTAGCTGCTTAATGTATAGGTCAACAGCCACCCAGGCTGCTATATCTAAATAGTTCCTTAAAACTGTGTTGTCTCACTATTGTATAGATCACTGTTACTACTACATGACAATGCCCCAGGGGCTGCACTTGTATTATAATTGCTCCACTGTAATAATATAAATATCCTAGCTACTACATGTATAGACTTTCAGCCACCTTGGCTATTATATGTAATTACTTGAAATGTGATGTCCCACTAGTATACTATTTCTGAATGTATGACTATGCTGACGCAGAGCCTTTGTAAATGAGTCTATGACTCAAAGGGTTGTAATTCCTAAGATTGACTAAATAAATAAATAACACCCTTTTAAATCAATCTAGGATGACAGGAGAAGGGAGTAGAGGATCAGCAATGACTGGGGTGGAAAAGGGGTTGCCAAGTGACAAGCCCTGGCCATCTGGGGAGGGATAAGGTTTTCTTTAAACTATGAATATATTTTTGAGCCTACAATATTTTCTTCCTGAATACCACTGAATAAGAAAACATATTCAGTACTCAGACTAGACAGCCAAATACCTCCCCCCCTCATTGTTTCAGGAAATAAGTATCTAAAACTTGCACATCCTTACCAATCCAGATGTTATCTAGTGCTATTGTAAATAGCACGTGGTGGTATCCCTATGACTGCTCAAATGTATCACTTTGTAGTATTGCGATATTAACACAGTGAATGTCACTGTTCAAGTTCAAGTTGAAGTTTATTGCAGGAAAGACTCCGTTGAGCAAGCTCATTCACAAGGTGGTCCTGAGGCACATACATATACACTGTGTTGCCACATCTGTGTTGCTGGGCCCTCTGTTCCATGCACACTGTTGTGTACAGTGGCCATTCTAAATATTAGCGGCATCCAACCCCAATTTCTGTTATTAGCACTTCATTATGCAGTAGTACCCTTACCTTGTCCCTATGTTAAGCACTCCCTGGTGTCCCCTTGGCATCACCTGACTCTGTCACCCATCATCCATTGTATTACCCACACACCCCATGGGCTACCTCTGTTATCACTACAATCCCTCTGTATCAAGGCAATACCTCATTTGTAGCACTCCTGCTACCTTTTTGTCCCCTTCTCCTCTTCTCAGCTCTGTCCTCTGGTGGCCCTCAGCTTTTACAGCTGTGAACAGTCACACTGCCAGCAGTTACTCTGTGTGACCACTAATACAACCTGTGACCTGGGTTGTATTCTACACAATGATTTGTGTCTTTACACCAGACAGTCACGGCAGACTCTGTTACAACATACATTCACTGTAATACAAATCCCTCTCTGAGTGTAGTATTTGGCTCTAGTTGGTGTCAAAAGAATCTAACCACCACCTTCCACCTGCACTGTTTTCAATTAATCGATGCAAAGGTTCAAAACACACCCTCCAGGTGTTATCCCAGTCTTCATATGTTAAGTGCAAGCCAGCTTCAGAGTCCCATTCCTTCTGGATATGGCATCATCCCCCCACCTGCTTACAATGGTACAACTTAAACATGTTCGAGATGTGTTTCTTGCCTACTCCCCCTTCTGCTGCCTTTTTTTATGTTGACCAACATGTGGTGAGGTTCTACTATTTGGTCGTGCATACGGGAGTTAGATCTGGGAAATGAGGCCACTTGCAGGTACTGAAATAGATCTGTATTTGGCAAAGAGAACTCTCATTTTAACTGCTCAAAAGTGCCAATGGGTCCCTCATGTGGAAACTGAAAAATGGACCAACCCAAGTCTATGCCATCCCAAGAACTGAGCATCAGTCTGTGGTGCTGTGAAAATTCAACATTGATCTAGTTGGATAAATTTTGTTAGGGCTTTCTGAATTCCAAGTTCCCTTTTAATGTGTCTTCAGTCCTTGCACATCTGTTTAATCCAGGGATTACTGTCCTGCAGAGATGATTCCATACTATGGCAAATGTCAGACACTTGCAGTGGAGCTGGGCCCAGGTTAGATCCCCTTTCCAATTCCAACTAATGGTTCTCAGACTCTGATTTTTTTAGTCTACTTACGGTAGCACCTCTGCAACATTATAGTATTCTTTTATATTGGGAAGATCTAGGCCCTCTTGCAGTTTTGGCAGCTGTTGGCCATTCCATTTTACTCATGGTTGGGTCCTCCTCCAGACAAACTGATGTTGTGCTTTATGTAATTTTTTCCAGTGCACCCCATGGATCTGCATGGCAAGGTTAAAAAAGGAAATAAAAACCTAGAGAGGACATTCATCCTCAGGGTGTTAACCTTACCCAGCAAAGAGAGGGATGGAGCTCCAATCTTTTCAGAGCTATCAGAACTTCTGTCAGCAGTTTTTCATAACTGGCTTTATATAACATCTGTAGGGAGACAGGTGTATAAATACTTAGTATCTTATCTGTGTAGTGACCCACTGATAGGGGATGAGGGCTTGTGAAACTGGAGTCAATGTTCCACTAATCATTATAAGCTCCATTTTCACTTTCATTTATTTTGAAACCTGCCACCTTGCCATAGTCCTTGAGAAGGACCTCAAAGATAGGGAATGTGACCACTGGATTACAAACATTTAATATAGTGTCATCTACTATAATGCTATCCTGTCTTCTACCCCCTCCCCGATCCCCTCTAGGTACAGATAGATCCTAAGTAAGTCTACCAATGGTTCAATACTTAAAGCAAGCAAGATTAGCAACAAGGGGCAACCCTGTCTCATCCCTCTGCATATCTCAAATGGGATCAATGCTGTGCCATTAACTTTTACCTGCACTGAGGGATAGGTGTATGTGGAGGGGTTGTTGGATAACAGATGGATCAGACACCCGAACTCCAGGTTCAACACACAATCACTGTGTGTTGTTTATTTAAAATACAAGAAACAAGCTTCAGCAATGGCATATTTCTTCTTCGCTACATCAGTTTACAGCAACAGACTATGAATGTCCTTTATCTGCACTTAGCCAGCACCTACTGACACTGATCTCTGATCTAACAACCTTTCAATGAAAACCCTTCATTCCTATGTGGGCCTTATTTGCTTGAAAAGTGGGGGCACAAAAAGAAAAAAAAAGCTATAGACAAAGAACCTCAATGCAGAATCACCTTAAAAAGGGTTACCCCAAAGGGCATTGGCAACAAATAAAGTTTCAAAGAAATACAACATCATACATACTTACATAATGAAAAGCATCATGGAATATATGTAAATCACCATGCAATTTCAGACTTGTTCTATTTACAGCAATTTGCATGCATTTTAAATAGCACAACTAACTTAATTTCTATAATAGTCACCTAGTACATTTTACCATTATCAAAAACACCTAGTGCCTTGGTATTTTCAACTCTTACAGTTTCATAAACATAAGGTATATACATCAAGGTATTTTATGACATATTGCTATTACATGCTAAATCCAACAATGATAAACACAACCTGTTTTACATACGTTTGGAGGTCACCATAATAACCTCCCTGTACGAGGACCTGAGAGGGAAAGGGAAAATCAAAGAGGACAGTATAGCATAGTCACAAAAGGGAAGGGGATGCCCATAGGCGGCCAGCCTTATGGACTAGAAATTGTAAAGGATAGATTAGGCTAAGAAATAGAAGAACTGTTGCAACAGATTTAAGAAAAGGTCAGTCCTCAAGAGTGGCAGGAGCTTTCTGTCACAGTATAAAGTTCCATAATCCAATATATACATTTTTCACCAAAGTTGAACTTACTTAACATCACATAAAGAAAATCCCACTGCAATCTATTAAACAATTTTTCATCATCGACAGCAATGGCAGTTTGCTGTTCTTACAATTTGCCTTCCTCATGAATAATGTTTAGACAATTTCTGATATCATCCGATAGATGCCTCATAGATATTTAAACCAGGTTTTTTTTAGTTAATATTCTTTGGTAACTGGTTAGGGCCCACTAGGCTCAATGCCTGAATTTGATGGGGGCACCTATTTGTGTAATATCAAGTTGGCCTGCTTCATCGATATTTTTTTTAACATTTTCGTATTGACATTTAATAATGGTATGGAGTGATGCGATTCGCATTGGTCTACTACTTTGCCCAGTTTGGGAAGAAACATGATAAATGAGACCCACCAGGATTCCAGAAGGTTGCCTTATTCTTTTCCCTCATTATGCACTTTAAACAATACTTTAGCCAGCACGGTCTTGAATGCTTTGTAAACATCCATGTTGAACCCCTGTGGACCTGAGGATTCACAGGACGTAAAGTCTCAGATAACTTGTTCTAGCTCCTCTATTGTAATAGGTTGTTCTAACTCTAGCTGTTCTGCTTACAATGCCATTCTGTCCTAGAAATCTCTAATCCTGTCCCCTCCACCCCTCATTTTCCCCTGCTGGGGAACTATAGAGAGATTTATAATACTTTTGCAAATCACTAGCTATGTCTTTGGGCATAACCCCAATCTGCCTTCCAGTGAGCAGGGGAAACTTTTTAACATATCTGTCTACTTGAACTTTGTGAAGCTGAAAGGCTAATAAATGACCCACTTTATTGCCATGTTAAAATACAGTTGATTTACATATCTGAGTTTACCCTTGATTTTTGTGTCCAGTAGTGCTTGTAATACCCATCTAGTCTCCCTCAGTTGATCCAGTAAATCATCTGCCTGGCTGGCTTTATTCTGCCTTTCCAGCCTCTGCAGCTGTTGTTTTATTTTTCCTGTCATACTCTGGTTGATATTGTTTATTAGATGCAAAAACTACGAATGCCCTCTGATACTGGCCTTCAAAGTGTCCCACACCCACTTTGTCTGCACCCCTGCTCCTTTATTGTCTTCCACCAGATACTTTAACAGGGAAGATGCTTTAAAAAGGGAAGAAGTGTGCAGAGGGGGACCAAGAAAAAGCAGAAATTCTGAACAAGCTTTTTTGTTCAGCATTCACAGAGGAAGGGGAGAAGGGGAGGGACCAGAATTTGGTGAAGGAGGCACCACTGGGAGGGAGGTGGACACCAGTACATTTAAGGAGGGAGCATCTTAAAGGAACTCACTAATCTGAAAGTGGACAAGGCACGCCAGCCTAGTGGCACTGAGGGCTGAGGCGCTGAGCACCCTACACAGTATGAATAAGAAAAACCAAAGACAGTACCAATATACATTGCTTAAGCATTTACAGCAACCTAAAATTATCCAGCAATGGGAAAGAAATAGTGTAGTGCTAGGATGAAGTAGATCCACTAGTTTGGATGGAATTAGGGGCAAGAGCAAGGGCCAATGGAGCACAGAGAGACCTTCAGAGTCTTGCAGAACAGCGAGTGACTGAGGAGAAGCGTACACTTGGAGGAAGAGCTTTTCAAAAACTGGGGGCATAATTTGCAAAAGCCAGTTTGCCAAGGCCTGTGACACATCTCCGCTCAATGAGAGAGTGATAGCCAGCTGACCTCAGTGAGTAGGAAGGAAGAGGGTGTTCGATGAAACAGCCTAACACAAAAGAATGTTGGCCAGTAGGGGAGGGCCTGCTCAGGCTAGAGTAAAGGTGGCAGTGGTGTTTACGTCTAGGGGTGGCCAAGGCAAAGTATCATAAATTGTTGTATGTTACATCCCATTCTGAAAGGATGGATTTGTTTGCTCCTAGAAAAGCCAGGAGATCATAAGTGGTTCAGGAAGGAGAAACCCCAAGCTTTGGCCCGGCAGAGAGGTAGCAGGGGATTTGCAGTGTCTACCCCTAAAAGCCATACTCAATTTATCATTCAATGATTTGCAGCTTGAGGTAATATGTGGGGATAATCATGGCAGTGGTCTAGTAAGAGTCTCATGTACTTAAAACTGCTCATCTCCTCCACTTGGGATCCATTAGTACAGATAAGGGAGAGGCTGGAGGAGGTTGCATGGAGTTTCCGTTTTGAGACAGAAAGCATGGCTTTTGTCTTTTATCTGTTTAAGATCAACATGTTTGTCATTAACTAAATCTGAACTTTAGCAAGGGAATCAGAGAGGGATTTGTAGATGTCAGGGATAGTAACAGCACTTTATGGTAGAGGATGAGGTCATCTGCATGCAGTTGATAGCTGCAACAGGAGGCAACATCTGGGTGGCTATTCATATAAATGGAGAAAAGAAGTGCGCCCAGAGTAGATCCTTATGGTACACCTATAGTTATGTCTGCAACATTGGAGGTAGCTGAGAACAACCTGACTTGTTGTTTTCTACAAGTTAAATAGTTGGCAAACCAGGAAATGGTGTATGGGGGGGCGACACCAAGGGAAACCAGTGTGCTGCAGAGGAGTGAGTGATCTACTAGGCTGAATGCCTTTGTAAGAGCAATGAACACAACACCAGTTAGGAGGCTTGTATCCATGGCTAGGCTTATGTCATTTGTTAGTTTGGCTAAAGCTGTGGAGATGTCAGGATTTTTCCTGACCCCATGCTGTACAGAGGACAAGAGCTTAAACTTGGAAATGTACAGTAGTCAGAGAGCTGGGATGATGCAATCCTCTCGAGGATATTTGAGAGGACTGAGTGGTTGGCTATGGGGTGATAGTTTTCCATAAGCTTGGGGTCACCTGCTTTGAAAACAGGAGTAACCCTGGCAACCTTCTAGACAGCAGGGACAACACCAGATGAAAGGGAAAGATTCAGGATTCTAGTGATGGGGAATGCTATATAGGGGCAGCTAGCTTCCACGTTTTTGGGACTAGGCCATCATACTCAGAATTTTTATCTGGAGTAATGGAGAGCAGGAGCTTCTTGACCTCAGACAATCTCATTGACAGGAGGTAGAAAGGAGAGGGACTGGGGTGGCTGAGGAAGTAGCAGCTAAAGACTTGCCATGAAGGATATAAGGTCACATAATTTGGCATTGAGGGCATCAGTAATTCTAGCCTGGTTACTGCAATTTATAGTTGTGATTTCAGAAGTGTGAATTATGACTTTTTCAGAATGACAGTGCCACCAAAAACAGTCTGAAAATTCCACTTATTCCAAACCTTCTGAAGTAAGCAAAGCCTGCTTGAGTCATATTTTACTGACAAAAACAGAAAATCCTTCATCTGGGGTGCTTGCAAACCCTATAAACAGCATTTGAGCTTATACAGTATTATATACAATATTGTAAGATATTATACATTGTATATTATGCAAATTATTGTAAAATAATCCAACTGTAAATTACATGGCCAGTAATTCCTGCTTATGTCTTTGGTAACACTTCCTTTCATAGTTTATGATGTCACCAGAACCCCTTGATAGAAATACTGCACAGCCTTGCAATTCATCATTATGTTTACTTTTTAGTTATTGCACACCACAACAACCTACCGTATATCTATCTATCTATCTATCTATCTATCTATCTATCTATCTATCTATCTATCTATCTATCTATCTATCTCTGTCTATCTATTGACTGTTCTAGCTGTCTTTCTATCTCTCTATCTACCTATCTGTCTGTCTATCTGTCTAGCCATCTGTCTGTCTGTCTGTCTGTCTATCTATCGATCGACTGTTCTAGCTGTCTATCTATCTATCTATCTATCTATCTATCTATCTATCTATCTGTCTGTCTGTCTGTCTGTCTGGCTATCTGTCTGTCTGTCTATCTATCTATCTATCTATCTATCTATCTATCTATCTATCTATCTATCTGTCTATATCTAGTTGTCTCAGATCTAGTCATCTCATTTTGTTTTGTTTTGCGTATCATTTATTCTGTATACTGTATCTTTGTCCAGCTTGATGGACTAGTGGTTAATCATTCTCTTACTACCTGGATGAACACAGGTTCACGTCCTTAGTCAGGCTGAGACGAGGCCTGGCAGAGTCTCTTGTACACAAAAGGCCTCTGACAAGGGTTAATTATATCTGTTGCTGCTCTTGGGGCATGACCCCTGCGGGCAGTTCAGAGGTGATGAAACCTTTTAAAGTAATAACCCTATAACGATGCCTGCTGACATGTGGCTTTGAGGCTGTGTATGACTGCAGAGGTGGTGTGTGGGTACCTGGAACCAGTGTCCCACATCACTGCTCAAGTAGCAGTCCATTCTGATCACTCAAACCAGCATTTCATAAACCTTTCTCCAGGATTGCCACTGTGGAGGACGCAAACAATGAGTGACTAGCAGGCGCCATGGGGAGGTAAGGATGAGTTGTAGAGCTGTATGGAATGACTTGTGAATAAAATGAAAAAATATAACAAGAAAGTAATTAAAACATTGTTTTCTCTGTAAATTGTTTTCTTAAATTAAAATGAAGATTTTTTTTTTTATGACAAGGAAACAGAATTGGTTTTGCATCTCCTGCCACAGGTTCAGTTTCTGTCCATGCTGGGCTTCAAGCAGAATCAGGTAGTAACCAGGTTGCACCAGTCATCGTGGGCTCTAATAATCAAATGAGCATACCCATTACGATCAATGTAATGCAAGATCAGCACTGTGCAACTGGAGGTAAGATGCCATTGTATGTGCTATGCTTTTTTGATAATGCTTCCTCATCCTAACTATTTGTTTATCTTTAGCTGCAGTACACGGGGTGCTTTTCTACTGACTTTGATGTAATGCTGTCTTATGTCTCCTGTTTTTGACAAGTGTTAATTCCTGTTTTCCATATTACCTCTCTTGCACATTTTTATCCAATTCTCTTTCTATTGATTTAGACTGAAAAGCATATCATGCTAGAAGATTGACTTAGTTTGTTTAATTATTTTAATTTATTTAGGATACGCCATCCTCTGTATTCAGGTGCTGTTTCTCTGGGAAAATATACCTTATGATACACATGATCACCTGTACAAATACCAGACTATACCTACTGCTTGCATATATAGAGATGGCACGTTTCATGTAAGCGTAAGTGTTTATGTCAAAACAATGAGGAACTAAATGAAGGTATTTTTGGTTTGCAGGCATGATGTTTCACAGCTGCAACAATTACTCAATATATGTGTAAATAAGGAACAGGAAAAACAGAAATTGTGAAACATGTTACCAATAAATGGGCAGTATGCCCTTCATAAGAGAGAATATAACAATTACAGTACAAGTAAAATGAAATTATAACCAATGTGACAGATAACATATTTTTATTAATGTTTGCCCCCACCAGTGAATGAGTGATGAGTATAATTATAGAGTTTTACTTGTATAAAATAGTCCCCTATAGCACAGAGTGCTTTACAGCATGAAACTGCAAATTATAAAATGAATAGAAAATGCTGAAAGCTGATTGGTAAAGAGTCAGTCCCACCCAAGATATTATGGCAGCACAACCTCACAGGTGAAACTGGTGCTCACTTATGACCATAAATAGATAAATGGATTCATTTTATAATTACAAAAGGCAGTTCAGGGCATGTGTCACTGGGATAACATTACTTATAGCATGGTTGAAAACACTCAGGCTGTGGCTTTGTGCTTCACAATGCACCCACGGCATGATGTTATCCCACCTAGACACATAAATCCTGCTGTTCAGCTTTTTTACAAATTTGGAAATTTGGGCATTTGGGAAGTCTGTTTAATCCCTCTAGTGTGTTGTTTCATGTGTTTGTTTGGAAATAGTCACATTGTACATGTTTAACATCCTTTGTTAATGCAGCTCTTTTCCCAGTTGATATTATTTTTTTAATTGCTTATGAGTTTCAAATTCCAGCTACAGTGGAAGCCCTGCATGGAACGTCTTACTCTAGGCATTCACTCAACTGATTCTATGGTCAGGTTCTGGAACCCAAGAGTAATTAAAAACTGAATAGTGGGTGGGGAAAAGGTAAAATTACAAAGCACTCTAAATAAGGAAAATGTAACAATGTTTCAAAAAGAACACGTGAAACAATACAATCGGGGTATTAAACACATCGCACACATGCCAAATTTTCAGTTATATTAAAACATGTAAAACCAGGTTTATGTTCCTTTTAATAAAATAACATACAGTACTTTCTGTGAATAAAGTCTGCCCAAAGAAATGGACTGAATGGCTTAGTGGATTAGAAGCGGGTTAAGAACCTCTCATCTCTAGGTCACTGGTTCAATTCTGGCCTAGGTTGGTAGATGCTCAAACCATTCATATCTTATAGCTGTTCAGTGACCTTCATGAATTGAGTTGTGGTTGTTTTCAGTCAAGTTACTACTATACAAGTGCCTACATCACCAAACCACCAGCACAATTGGCAAGTATGGCACCCTTGCTTGCAGTCTCACACAAGAAGCCACAGAAAATATGAGCATGGAATTTATCCATTCACCTAAGTGGTAGTTGATCCCCCAATGATAAGGTTAAGACAGAATGCTGAAGTGCACACTATAGTCACCCAGGCTGTACCTATTATGTAGATAAACAGAGGGCTTCAGTTGTCAGTCCCAAACATTTTATGAACATTTGACATCAATCACTACAAACAATTTTAAGATAATTTCAAAAGAAAAATCTGCCCAGACAACTAACTGTTAATTTTTCTGTTAACTAACTGTTACTTTTTCTGTTTAGCAGAAAAGGTGACAACTTCTGGCTCTTCAGACAACATACTTAAATCAGGTAAGCCCTTGGCTGTTTATAGCCTATTTACCATGCATTATTTTTTAAGTATTTATGAGGAAGAGGATATAGTTCAGGAATGGAATGACAGGGATGAGATGGGTGTTAACTGTATATACATATTTTGTAGTTCACCTCGTACAGCAAACCATGTTTGGCTAAACAATTAGACATTGGAAAATTTTAGCTGTGCCTTGGAATATATTAATATTGATATGCTAAATAAGAGAAATGATAAACGATTAGGTTAAACTTATACAAATCACCATCATTGGACTAACGGTCATTCCAAATGATAATGTAGGGAAATTAAAACATTTGTTAAAGGATTTTACTAATTTTATTTAAATTTCCCCCTACAAAGTAAAGATTTGCAAAGCATACAGATGGGTACAGCTAAACAAATCAGGCCAAGTAGATATTCTGTTGCAGGGTTCTGATGTTCTGGAGCTGGTCATACAAAATGCCGAAATTCTAGATGAAGTGGGGATTTATGTTCTAGATAGCTCTATACTCTGTAACCTGGTACTGAAAAGATAAATGATGGCACCCTATATAAAGGGAGAACTATAGATAAGTCAATAAGTTTGTTTAGTCTTTGGAAAGTAAATGGTGAAACCGTTGTAAAGTTATTTCTTATACTAAAAGATCTTTTTGAACAGATATTGCATATCCCCAAGATAACTAAGGAGATGTTTTTGGTATCCCGAGTTAACCAAGAAATGGAAAGTGACCAAGTTTTGATAAGTGTAAACTCACCAGAGGTTTTTGAAAAGATAATGGCTAATACAAACCTACTTGATGGAATGGGCTTGTATATACAGTAGTTGAAAACATCAAGCCCGAGGAAACTACTTCTAAAGAATGTGGTATGCCTTCCTCCAGGGGGGCCCCTATAAGAACCTCCACTTTGACAACTACCTTAAATAGAGAGACTGATAGGGTATCATATAAGGTTACTGTTGAACATGGATTTTCAGCCTTAACAGACCAGATAGCTTGATTTGAAAATGCAAACCAAAAGACTACTAATAGCAGTTTGAGAGATGATTTTGTAGGGACCATTACTGTCCTGGAATATAACAGAAGTGGGTGCCAAATTTGCTGATATTGAATGGAAAGATTTTGTGCAAAAATGGCATATTATTTATCTTCAGGAAACATGGCACTCAGCTGAAATGGATGTTTCACTAAATGTCTGTAGCTGTTTCCATGTGCCTGGGAATAAAGTGACAGTTGGGTAGATTATCTGGTGGCCTGTTAACATTGGTAAAAAAAAGATGAGGTATTGACTGTTCATTTTATCTCAACCACTTCATTTGCACAAGCCTTTTTGATAAAGACTTTGATTGTTCTTACTGTTTAATAAATGTTTGCATTCCTCCTATGAACTCTAAATACTATAATGCAAATATATGGGAAGAGCTGGATACATTTATTCATGATAACTAGCTTCTTTCAAAATGCAAAAATATCTTAGTATGTGGTGATCTAAATACAAAAATAGGTAAATATGATGGATATGCAGATAGTAATGTACATAATCTGTTGCATAAGAATTCTGATAAATACCTTTGGTCCACTTTAGACCCTAAGATAAATTCTTCGGGCAAAAAGCTCACTGAACTATTAACTGTATTTAATATGCTTCCAACAAATGAGAGAGTAAATGGGGACAAGCAGGGTAATTTTACTTATTGTACTGCAATGGGTGCCTCAGTCTTGGACTTTTACTTTTGGAATGGTTCCATGGAGACCTGGACCTCCTTGGAAATTACAGTAAGAGGTGAAAGTGATGAGTTCTCCTTTATTTTAAAATAGGGATATAGACCAACAGTTATTATTAAAGGAATTAACTGTGTTTGAGATTATAAACTGTACAAAAATTAGGTGGGATACAAATAATAATAATGCAGTTCTCCTTTTGTTATATAGAGCACAGTGCTAAATGGCTTCCATTCCAACAGGGGAACAATTTAGTAAACTGATGCATGATGTGGTAGCAGATTGTTTTAGGGATATTAAAGAACTTATTCTCTGTACAGTACCTGAAGGTTGTAAATATAATACAAAATGAGGGCTCAATGGCTACAAGAACTCTCCACTACACAAACTCATGTTTGTGGAAAATGTTTATTAGAAGCATAGAACTACACAAACGTAGCACCTTCCGTAACGTCAACATTTCACGCCGCCTTGGCACTTTATCAAGATGTCAGCAGCATGTGACACCCTTACATTTATAGTGCCCATAATAGAAACACTTAAAGTGACACAATGCATATGGAAATAACCAAAAATTAAAAAAACACATTTATTCTTACAGAAACTATATTCTCATATTAGCTAAAAAAAATATCCAGATTTAATTTATGCTAAACACCAAAGACAATCCTTTTCAAAAGATTATTAACATGCAAACCGTATATCCTCATTAAGCCAAGTGGTCAGCTAACACCATTTTTAAATCTATTTTCACCAAGTTAGCCAGCCACATTAGCAATCAAGTGCCTATTGAATAATTTTACTAGCCACTTGTCTATCTAGCTACCAACTATAAAAATTGCACTTTAGTATATATAAATAGAGTAGCCAGAGATTATTTTATATTAGACATTAAAGGCAATGCTTATTCAAAAAAAGTTTTAGAAGTGCTGGCCATATATTCTCGCTAAGCCAAATGATGCACATATCTGATTAGCCAGCTACAATAGCAGTACCTATAGATAATATTGCTAGCCCCTTGGCTACCTGGCTATCAGCCATAAACTTGGCACCATAGCATAGGCTCTTCAGAACTGTTGACAGGCTATGCAACCCAGCCTGTCAGCAGTTCCGTTGAGTCTTTTTACAAAATGAGTGTGATGAGGTCGCTCATTTCTTTGCGAATAATGCAGCTGATATCAGGCAGGAGTGCCACCAACTTTACTCTTTGGGGGATCCTGTTGGTCAGTGTCCTGTCACAGAACCCGGAGCTTCTTGGAGTACCTTTGATCAGCCGGATTTCATGGATATTATGAGGATTATCCAGGGGATGAGTCCCACTTGCTGTAGTTTAGATCTGGGCCCTACCTCCCTGATTTTGGGTTGTAGTGACATCATAGGCCCGGTCTTAGCTCAGATCGTCTGGTGCTCTTTGGACTCGGGTGAGTTTCCTAGCTCTCTGAAGGTGGGGGTGGTGACACCCCTCCTGAAGAAAGCTTCTTTAGACCCGGAGAACTTAGCAAACTACAGGCCTATCTCTAATCTTCCTTTCGTGGGGAAGTTTATTGAGAAAGTTGTGTTAGCTCAACTGGAGAACCATTTAACCATCCATAATTTATATGAACCTCTCCAATTGGGTTTTAGTAAGAGGCATAGTACTGAGACTGCTCAGGTTTGGGTGCTCAGTGAGAGATTGGAGAAATCATTCTATCTTGGTTCTCCTGGATTTATCATCAGTCTTTGACACTGTGGATCATGGGGTTCTGCTCAAGCGTTTGAGGACCATCTGTGGGCTGTCGGGGGTAGTGCTCAGATGGTTTACATCTTTCCTCATCGGTAAAACGCAGAGGGTTGTCTCGGGCATTTTTTCTCCCGAGGCTTTATGTCTGCCTTGCGGGGTTCTTCAGGGCTTGGTGCTGTCCCCCATGTTATTTGCAGTGTACATGTTGCCCCTCGGAGACATTGTAAGATGGTATGGGCTGAGGTTTCACTGCTATGCTGATGACACCCAGCTCTACCTGTCTTTTGCCCCCAAATAGGTTAGTGCTATCCCAGTACTGAACAGCTGCCTTGTAGAAATCCAAGATTTGATGAGTGCCAGCGGCTTAAATTTGAACCCAGGAAAGACTGAGGTTTTGGTAGTGGACCCGGGTCATAGGACAGAGGGGTTGAGGACTGAGCTCCCCTCTGGTTTAGTTCTGGGGGGACTCAGATTCTCACCTCTGAATGGGTGCATGACCTAGGAGTGGTACTTGATAATGGCCTGACCCTTCATCATCAGGTGTTGGCAGTCCTCAAGCTGGCCTTTTACCATCTTAGGAACATTGTTAGGATCAAGCACCTTGTTCCATCCAGCGACCTGCTCATCTTGGTCCACGCTTTTGAGACATCACGCCTTGACTACTGCAACTCCCTTTACCTAGGGCTTCCTGGGGTTGATATCTGCTGCTTGCAGCTAGTTCAGAATGCTGCAGCATGTTTGTTGACTGGGGTTTCTAGGAGAATGCATATTACCCCGGTGCTGTGCGATCTGCACTGGCTTTCTATTCAGTGGCAGATCACCTTTAAGGTAGGTCTGTTGACTTACAAAGCCCTACACGGACAGGTCCCGACTACTTGAAAGAGTTCCTGGTTCCTTACACCCCTCTGTGACAGCTCCGCTCGGCTGATGAGGGGTTGCTAGAGATTCCAAGGGTAAGCTTAAAGTCATCTGGTGCGCGTGCCTTTGGGTTTGTGGCACCTATCCTCTGGAATTCTCTGCCCCTTCAGCTTCGGGAGTGCAGGACTATGGGGTGCTTTAAGCAGGCACTAAAGACTTTTTTGTGGGGAAATGCTTACCCTGAATTCCATTGATTTTATCTGTATTTATTGTGTTTTGTTTTACTTGATTGTGCAACGCCTTGATGTTTGAAAGGCACTATATCAAATAAATTTATTATTATTATTATTATATTCCATAAATTCAAACATATTCGTGAAGACCATCCATTTATAAAATCTGTTTGCATATTACAATGTGGCTAATAACAGCCACTTGGCTACATGGCTACCAACCTTTGTATCACAAGATGTTAATTAGAAAACACATTGTTCTTTTAACTAAAATGCATCAATCACTGAATGTTGAGAAACAACCCAAAAGGACATTTAACCTGCTAAACCATGAAAGGTAAAGAAGCTGAAATATAAACACATCACCCACCCCCTATCAACTGATTAGCTTCATAAGTTACTAAAGCTACCAACACCAACTGCAGTAAATGCAAACCCTGCTAATCATTACATTTGGTGTCCCCAAATACCAGGCACCACTAGGTACAACAATTTCTTTACAAGGAAATAATACCTAGGATTCAGTCACTCAGATGTCATAAGCATCATCTGAATGCAACATCCTAGGCAACCCAATGATAAAATGCTATACCCCATAATAGCCTACGCACTTATATTCTTAGTTAGCATCTGAGGCAAAATATTATTCTCAAGCCCTATTTCAATGTGAAGTCTGGGGATATGGAAAAATTAAGTCTTCAGAAGTGCCCCTAAATAAATTGTACTGTTCTGCCCTGGGAGTGGGTAGGTCAACCCAGCAGCACTATTAAGAGCTGAATTAGGGTTAGCCAGTTTGGAAGCCCTAGCTGAAGTCAGGTTGCTAAATTATTGGATAAAAATTTCCAGGATGAATCAAAATTGATTACCGTATGACTGTTTGCTGGAAAAGAATAGGTGGTATAATCTTAGATGCAAATCATCAAATTGTTGTAATAATACTGTATAAATAAGGTACTGAAGGATTATTTATTTATTAATTTATTTAAATTTGTTGACCAGGTAGGCCCACTGAGACCAATACAGGTCCCTTCTTCAAGGGCGACCCGGGATTAGTACAGATAAATAGAATTTACAGAAAACCTTACACTGAGTGGTTACATAGGGTGGGATTTGTAGAGGATAAGGAACAGTTTGTTTTTACAATTACTTATTAGATACAAGAATTAACAATCAGACAACTAGACATAATTTCATATAAGACATTGCATACATCAGACAACTTGGCATGGGGGAATTGCTCTATAGAGCATCGGCAAACGTAAGATAAGATAAATGAATAAGACATATAGACTTTTTTCCTCATAATTACATTATGTACATCATTATACATGACATGGGGTATGACTAGAGCACATCCAAAGCTGGCAGTGGTTGTGGGCTCATAATGTGCATTGCAGGGAAGTCAGCAGTAGCAGTTGCACTGGTTGAGTTCTAGCAGATAGGTGCTTAGGCCTTTGTTGAAGCCGGCTAGTGAGGTGCATTCCTATAGGGTGGTTGGGATTGCATTTGGGGGGGATGTAGTTGGAGAATGCCCTGGGGCCTTGGGCAAATAGTATCCTGGGTATTGTTAAGAGCTGCCTACTAGAGGACCTTAGAGGTCTGCCACTAAGTTTGGGCACCAAGAGATTTGAGAGACTCGGGGGGGGCGCTAGGCTGCCTGAGCTTGTAAGCTTGGTTGAGAGACAAGTATTTTTGCCTGTCCAGAGTAGGCCAGGCCAGGGACTGGAGGACTCGACACTGGTGTTCTCTCATGGGGGCCCCAGCAGCAAACCTGCTTATTCTGTTGTACATGTTTCTTAATTTTTGCTGCTCAGTGTTTTTAGCCGAGATCAGTACAGAGGAGCTGTATAGTGGGGTGGGTAAGAGGTTACGCTGTGTGATCCTGCGTCTGGAGGTTAGAGTGAGATAAGGACTGAGGTGATATAGGGGGCCAGGTTTATGGTTCAGGGTCTTATTGAGCTGGGTGATGTGAGCCGAGAAGGTGCAGTCTTGGTCAAGGGTGACCCCCAGGTGCTTCAGGGACTCAACTACACTAATCTTGGTTCCATTGGCTAGTGAGAGATCTAGCATATTGGACCTGTCTGGTTCTAACTTTTTTGCATCAAATAGCATGGCCTTGAATATTTCTCTCATTGAGAACCATTTTGTTGTTTAGCCAGCTCTCCAGTGCTGGTAGATCATCGTTTAGGAGATTGTTTAGGATAGTCACATCACTGGAGGACCTGTACAGCACAGCATCATCTGCGTATAGGGTAATCTTTACCCTGTTGCAACGGTTAGGGGGCTCGTTTATAAACAATGAGAAGAGGGGAGGCCCCAGGATAGAGCCTTGGGGAACCCATCCAGGATCGGACACTTGTCTGACATGGTGCTCTGCCATCACACTAGTTGGGATCTACCCTGAAGGTAGGAAGTGAACCATTGAACCATGTGGCTGCCAAGGCCAGTCTGTTTCAGTTTTTCTAGGAGGAGTTGGTGGTCCATCAGATCAAATACTTTGGTGAGGTCGATAAAGATCACACCAGTCAGCATCTCCTTATCCATCTCTGATAATATCTCTGTGGTGAGGGCTATCAGCACTGTATCTTCCAAAATCCATGCTGTTTGCAGTGAAAATGCCATGTCTCTCTATATATTCAATTATTTGGTTGTATACAATCCTCTCTAGCACCTTGCTAAGGATTGACAGATGAGATATTGGGTGGTAGTTCTCAACCTGGTCCTGAGGGCCCCCCTTGTGAATAGGGGAGACCAGTGCCACTTTCCATAGTGAGGGCACTTGCTCTTCAAGGAGAGATTGATTAAACAACCAGACTACTGATTTAGCAATAACTGGGGCAGTGAGGTGGAGAAACTTTGGCTTGAGTTTGACATAACCAGCTGATCCGTAGGGTTTGATACCCTTTAGTAGCTTCAGGGCCTCTTTTTTGGTGATAAGTTGGGAGTGGAATTCCGGGATGTTGGGGTTCAATTCATCAGGCTTGTGGGAGGGGTCAAGGGTGGTCCAGGAGTCTATGTTTTGAACTTGTCCAGCTCAATAAAGAGTGTGTTCAATGCCTTGGCGCCAGCTTGCAGAGTCTTATGGCAGTTACCTTTTGCCACTATATCACTGTCTTCCTAAGTGGTTTGGCCCTTGATCAGATTTTTGATTTGCCTCCAGAAGTTTTTGGGTTCTGATAGGTCATTATCATGTAGTTCTTGGAGGTGGCGAGTTTTGGCTCTTTTTAGCTCATGTTTGCACATGTTCCAAATTTCTCTGTATTTTTGCCAATCAGAGGCCAGGCTGGAAGATTTGAAGGTCCTCCATATTGCATCTCTACTCCTCATCAGTTTCCTGATGTCTCAGGTGAGCCATCTGGCTTTCTGACCTTTTACTTTAATCTGTTTTAGTGGAGCATGTTTGTTGGCAGTGACAAGAGGTTGGCAATGAAGAAATTAAGACCATCATCTATGCTCAGAGGCCATTTTATTTGCTGCCAATCTACTTCAGTCAGGGTACTGAGGAATTAATTTAGGTCAAAGCCTCTAGCACTAAATATTCTTGGGGGGGGGTCGGGAAAGCATTACTCCATATTACATATGTGGGGGAATGTTCACTGAGTGAACCTGAAAAAGTCCCTACCGATCTGAACCTGTCCGGGTTAGTGGTAACTGGTAAGTAGCCAATCCAACGTGGTGTGCTTACACATTTTTGTGTTTTGCCTGGTAGGATCCTGTATTAGTTGTGTCATGTCCATCTTAAGGAGAGCCATTTTCACATTCCTGATTTTAGGCAATCCCCAGTGGATGTTGAAATCCCCAGTGATTATTTTTTCCCCTTTCGGGAAGTTAGGGAGGGCTTTTAATAGTGATTTAAGTGATTCCTGTGAGGAATTTTTTGGGGTGGGGTTGTATAATGCCAGGGATTTTATTCCACCCAGTGACAGCTTAATAAAAAGTGCCTTGCAGGCTGAGGGGGATTATGTCTGGCTTGGCGATCATGGTTCCGTTATGAGCAGATGTAACGTAGATCAGGACCCCACCCCCTTTTTAATTCAGGCGATCTTGCCTAAAAAACTTATACCCTGTTAATCCTATCTCATGGTCTAGGATTGTAGGCTTGAGCCACGGTTCACTTACTGCTATAATATCAGGTAAGTAAAGGCATGCCCAGGCCTCCAGCTAGTGGAGTTTATGCCTGAGCCTATTTATATTCATATGAACTACTTTTAGCCCTTTCACAGTGTCCCATTGGGCCCTGTTTTGTGTGACTATTGGTGTGTTGATAGGTGGGGGCCCAGGATTTTTCTCTATGTCCCCTCCAAGCATTAGTTTCAGGTGCATAAGTAGCTTGGTTAGGTACTTCTATATAGGGAAGTGGGGGACACCCTTGTGCTCCCTAATATACATGATAATGTTATAGAGAGACCCTTGTTGCTTGAGCCCATACAGATATGTTGTATGTAGCATTGGTGTGCTAGGCATTAGTTCCATTATGTCGACAGGATGTGCTAATGTGGTTCCCCGTTCAGTCCCCAGGCTCACGCAGTGTAGGATGTGATCAGAGCTAATGACTTCTAGAATGTAGATAGCTGCACACACAACTCCGCTATCCATTTTGTAGTGGGTGATGTTATTTTTTTTTTTTAGTTATTTGATGTGTGTTTAGGTTGGACTCTGCTGCGGTAGCAATAGGTAGTACCTGTCTCGCTGGTTTGTTTGACCCTTCTATCAGAGGATCAGTGTAGACTTTGCAATTTGTAATTAAGCAGCAGCATTTTGCGCAATTGCTGGCTGGATTATTCTGTGTGTGTTCCCTAACTGCTAAAAACGCCCTCAGCAGTCTCTCAATATAGGGGGCTAATGGCTGATCGGGCACTTAGTAAGTTACAGCCATATGATGCGCCGTGGCTATTTAGCTAAGAGTTCAGATAGGGCTGGTGGGTGGGGAGTGGCATGTACCGCCGACAGGTTAAGCCTAGTGATACACTTTACAAACCACTGGCTGTGGCTTGCTAGTAGACGGGCTGTAATGGCTGTGTTCAGTGCGAGGATCCAGGTGGCTTTTTATCTTCAGCTTGGTTTCCTGTCCTGAAGCGGTTGCCGGGGAGGGCTCCGTGTTTTTTTTTTTTTTTTTTTAACCAGGTATAGCACACTAAGCTGAAAGCTTTTTTACAGGAGCGACCTGGGAGCACAAGGAGGTTAAGTGACTTGCTCAGGGTCACACAGTATGCAAGTGGAAGCTGTGGGATTCAAATCCAGGTCTGGTCTGCTGGATGTCACCAGATTTGCAGCTCAGAGCCTTAGACCACTGCGCTATACCACTGTACAATGGTGTGGGACCAGTGGGGGAGTGAGTCTCCTGGGTGGGTGCTCCAGCCCACTGAAGGGTGCACTGAGGAGAGAGGGAAAGAGAGGGATTAAATACAGGTTGGATACAGGCAGGTGTCTAGGAAGTACAAAAGAAACAGGGTGGGTTAGGAAGTAGACAAAGGCACTAGGGCAGGTCACAGGTTAATGAGGGCATGGTGGCTTGGAGGTCCAGCGAGCAAGAGGTCTGTTCTATCTGACACTCCCTGGCAGGAGGATGGTCAAGATCTGCTCTCCATCTAAGATCAGAAAAATTAACCTGCAACAAATACTTTACTGTTCCCTTGTCAGTCCTGGAGCTAACCTGTCTAGCAGTGAGATGAAATGACCCCTTTTTAACAATAAACTTAGCAAATAAATCCTTATACAGACTGTAAATCAACCGCAGGTAATCAGTCTTAATAATAGTTTTCAGTATGGCGTGGCAGCCAAGTGCATTTGGATCCCTGGCAGGAGCCCACCAATGGGGAGCGAGACGCCTGAATTTTAAAAATTAGACTAAAAGAAAAAAGTGCCAAGAGTCTCTGTGTTCCAGTGGCTCTGAGATTCGAGCCAAGCGTACCTGTATTCGGCTAGTGATGCACTTCCCAAACCACTGGCTGTGGTTTGCTAGTAGAGGGGCTGTAGATGCTGTGTTCAGTCTGAGGATCCAGGTGGCTGTTTATCTGTGGCTTGGTTCCCGGTCCTGAAGCGATGACCAGAGTGTGGAGCACTGGTCATGGCCGGGAAAGGCTCCAAGGTGTGGGACTGTGGGGAACGGGTCTCCTGGGTGGTCAGTCAAGCCCACTGAAGGGTGCACCGTATTTGGCTTGCCAATCGCTTTGCAAACCACCAGCTGTGATTTGCTAGTAGAAGGGCTATAGCATCTGTGTTCGGTCTGAGGGTCCAGGTGGCTTTTTATCTTCGGCTTGGTTCAAGGTTCTGAGGCAGTGGCCAGGGTGTGAAGTGCTGGTCATGGTCAGGGAGGGCTCTGAGGTGTGGGGCTATGGGGAGTGGGTCTCCTGGGTGGGTGGTCCAGCCCACTGAAGGACACACTGTATTTGGCTAGCGATGCCCTTTGCAAACCACTGGCTGTGGTTTGCTAGTAGAGGGGCTGTATGACCTAAAATATTTTAAAGGGCTATATTGCATATTATATTATGATTAGCATGAAATACAAAGCTTTTTGCACCAAAAATATAGTAAATTACAATAAGCAAAGTGATCTAGAGGTCATAGAAAATTTTAAGTTATCACCTTTGTTAACTGAAAATGACAATGTACGTACTGTATGTACAGGTTCTACCTTGATGTGCTCACTGGAGGCTCTCTAAGAAAGTCTTATACAATATATAGAATTAAACAGTTTACAAGTAATGTTCTCAAAATTAGATATTATAAATTAGCAGACGCAAAGGCCAAATTTTGTGACTAACAAAATGAAAAATGAAAACTTATTACATGTAATGTTTTTGTGTAACGGATATATAAATCAAAGGACCTTTTGGTTATACCCGATATGGTCTGAAACTGGGACTGAGGATAAGAGATTTGTTATTAATTATTGTGTTTACAACTGAAGATGAGTACATTATAAAAAAGATAGCTGGCTATTTGAAAGCCATATCAGTAATGCAGTTAACATATGAATAAAAAGCTTGAATGAAACTGTATAAAATTAAATGAATTTACTGCACTCGAGTTATGTTGCCCTGTTTTATACTGATATGAAAGTGTGGGTATCCAGTGATGATAGTGACTTAAAATGAGTGACTATAAAAACAGCGACTCGTTTTCAGTGCCATCATGTAGGGCTACCTGCAAGGGTAGCGACAGAACAGCGAGGGACAGCAATCAGAAGGGAAAGGATGAGGAGGAGGAGAAGGGGAAGGACAGGAAAGAAGGTTTTCACGGGGGATGGTGCCTGCTGCAGCTAAGCCAGCCATGTGGTGTGGTGGTGAGGGTGGCTGGCCCTGGTGCAGTAGGCACTGGGTTCGGGGCTGGACCCAGGAGACATTTTTGCCACTGCTTGCAGCTGTTGTTTTTTTTTGTTTTACTGCATTCTCGAGTGTTGCTCCTTCCCTCACATACACTCACCTGGATTTGGTAATTTAAAATCAGGGGTGTGCAGGGCGCAAAGCCTCCCATGGGGGGGGGGGAGTGGGGGGGGCACATCCCCCCCACATAAACACTGCTTTTATTTGCCAAATGTGCATTCACTGGCATGTGTATATCGCCAATTTGCTTTTCAATTATATACACTAGCCATAATAGTGATTGTTATTATGACATGGAACTGAAAGTGTGATATTTTATTGAAATGTATTTTTGTACTGTTTTTAAATGTATTTAGCATAGTCTTTGCTTGTGCTAGTTTTGTAATAGTATTTTGACTGAGCAAATAAACCTTTGATGACTTTAGTATTCATGAGGTTTAACATCTCTAAACTGAATTAATGCATACATTAACTAACATTACTGCACGTTGGAATATTGTAGATACAGCTGTAATCAGTTGGAGAAATGCATGTTGAGAGCAGGAGACCCAACCTTGCATAGAAACTAAAGATCAGGGAAGATTATATTAACTTTTACATACCCTTATAATGACTGTAGCTAGTTCAGTGTTTTGTTTAGCAGTTTTACATAAGGTACATATTGTATGATAACATATCATCTTAACAAACAAGAAAAAAAACTCAGATGATGCTCAGAGGCATCATTAGAGAGGGGTAAAGCACTGGGTTGCTTACCTTCGGTCCCAAGCTCAATAAAGGTGCTTTTTCATTATTGTGAAGTTTCTCAAGTGTGCACTCACTGAGTTGTTTGTGCTTGTTTGTTTATGCCCTCTCAGTTTCTCTTAGCCAATCAGATGTTACAGTAGAGAACATCATCATTCCTTACTTCATGTACTGAATACTCAAGAGAGCAGATGGCTCCTCCAAGAGGCCAAGTGTTTTGTGTTTAGATGCTATCACATATCCTTTAAAGAGATAGTGGAACAAAAAATAGCAGATAAGAAAATGGTACAAATTTTAAGAAGCAGAAAGTTGTAACTTTTTATTTCTGAAGTATTTTTCTTTTTCTACTTGCTCATTAGAAAGTTTTCTGTGTGACGGTACTGACGCGTTCAATAGCTTTCTGCCTAGCAGCAGGCATATCTAGTTTCATTCCCTCCACTACATCATCAGCATGGTGACCTCACTGACTGTGACATTACTGGTGACTGATCTGACAGCTACTGAGTGACTTCCTGAGTAGCCCTGATGTCACACTCAGTGAGTGTGGTGGGTGGAATGGGGGGACAGAACTAGATATGTCAGCTGCCAGGTAGAGTGCTGTTTTACACATTACACCTACTAACATCAGGTAAAAAATATTTTGATTTGCCAAAAGGAAAAGAAACAAGCACCTCACATATAAAATGTAATAGTTGACTGTTTTTAAAAACTAGTAATAATTTTAGGCAGTACACTATCTCTTTAACTTTGGGGAATGGGGGTTCGGTGGTAAAGGGCAAGTGGGGTGGGGTTGTCACACAAATTATGGAATTTGACTTCTTGATGGGGTGTAGGAGGTGATTGGTTACTGGCATGCAATTTTCCACTGTCAACGACCTCATCAAGGTAATCAAACGAACTATCATGGATGTCAAAACCACTTTTGCAAAGACAACAACCAAAAAGAAACTAGCATAAAACCCCTATACGGTTCAACATGGAAGTCAAGGCAGCTATCATACGAACATACAAAACTGCCAGTAGATACAGGCCTATTGGTCTATCTAGTCTGCTTGAATGTTCAGCAATTCAGTCTTTCAGATTGCAGCTGCCTCTCCCCCCATTGATTTTGACAATGTATCATTCACTTCCACCCCCTGCCCCCCAAGGTTTGAACCCTCCCTCTGAACCTGCCCCAACCCCTTTTGAAGCTGCCCACTGTCCACAGTGATATCACCTCCTCCGGCAGCACATTCCACCATGCCACCACCCTTTTGGTGAAATAGTGCCTCCTTATTTCCCTCCTGAATCTGCCTCCTTCCAACTTCAGACTGTGCCCCCTGGTTTTCCTTCCACTTTTTAATTTGAAAATAATTCCAGTGCTTACTTTGTTCTTACCCTTCAGGTACTTGAAGGTCTCAATCATATCCCCTCTCTCCCTTCTTTTCTCCAGGGAATACATATTGAGCTCTCTCAATCTGTCCTCATAAGGTTTATCTCTCAATCCCAGGATCATTTTTATTGCCTGGCACTGTACCCTCTCCAATAGCTTGATGTCCTTTTTCAAGTAGCAGTGCCAGTACTGCACACAGTACTCCAAGTGTGGCCTCACTAGGGACCTGTGCAGGGGCAGGATGATTTCCCCTCTCCTACAAGTATTTCCCCTTGTGATGGACCCCAGAATTCTGATGGCTTTTGCCACTGCCTTCTTGCACTGAGCTGAATGGTTCAATTCCCCTGTCACTAGTACACCCAGATCCTTCTTCTCCTTTGACTTGGATAAAGCTTGGTAGGCTGTTCATTAACTAGGATCTGCAGCTTATCCATTAGGTAGGGAAATGGGCAGACTAGGTGGGCCAAGTGATCCTTATCTGCCATCAAATTCTATGTTTCTGTGTTTCAAATTCTATAACTGCACTCCCCCAACCAGTAACTATTTCCATGGTTCATAGCTCCCAAATGCATGACTTTGCACTTCTTGGCATTGAACTCAAGTTGCTATGTGTTAGACCATTTCTCTAGTTTTGCCAAATCCTCCTGAAGTACTGTACCACCTTCCCCTCCATCAACTTCTGCACAGATCTTGGTATCATCAGTGAAGAGACTGATCTTACTCTTTATCCCTTTTGCAGTGTCGGCAATGAAAATGTTAAACAGCACTGGTCCCAGCACTAAGCCCTGTGTGACCCCACTTGTTACCGCCCTGTGCTTAGAGACAAACGCAGAGCCTTTCTCAACCATAAAATAAAACCTGCCTATACCTCCTGGGGATAATATCTGGAATTAAGCAAAAAAGCCAAAAGCACCGTAAAAGAAGCCAAGGCAAGTGTAGAGCTTAGCATAACTAACAACATCAGTAATGAGGGCAAGCATTTTTTAGATACATCTGGGAAAAAAGGAAGACTTCTCAAGGGGTGGTGAAATTAAAGGATGGGAGACAATAGTCAAAGATGACATGCAAAAGGTGGAAATTCTCAACAAATTATTTTGCTCAGTCTTTACCATGGAACAGGATGAGCCCATGCCAGTAAGTGGCATTTCGAGCAAACTGGAAGTTATGGGAACTAAAGTTTTTGCTACCAAAAGTTCATGGAAGCTCTTGAAAGTCTAAATCAAGATAAATCACCAAGCCCAGTTGGCATTTACCATAGGGTCCTGAAAGAACTAGTAAAGGAACTAGTGGAACCATTGTCAAGACTATTCAACCTCTCCCTCCCGACTGGGGTAGTGCTAGATAAGTTGAAAAATGCCAGCGCGATCCCCCTGCATAAGAACGGAAGCAAACTGGAGCCTGGAAACTACAGGCCTGTTAGTCTGACCTCAGTGGTGTGCAAACTAATGGAAACACTGATTAAACAAGACATAGTTGACTACCTGGACAAGAACAACCTCCAAACTAGATCACATGATAGGAAATTAAAAGGTTCTTTAAACAAATCAAATAAGAGAAATCAATGATTTACACAAAGAGTTATATCTACATGAAATAATCTACCAAAAAACATTGTCAAAAGTAAAACAATTAACATTTTTAAAAGTAGATTAGATACTTACATGAATAATAAAAAATTCCATTTCCACCAATAAAATTGGTAGCAAGTTTAACAAAGGCAAAACTGCCTACCTAACTCGTAATCACCTATGAACCTATGGTGATCCCAAGCAACATGGATTTATGGCAGGAAGATCGTGCCTGACAAATCTCATATCATTCTTCAATTGGACAACTGCCAAATTAGGCATAGAGAACCCAGTGGACCTGCTTTATTTCAACTTTAGTAAAGCCTTCAACTCCATTCCACACAAGTGTATGTTAGCTAAAGTCAAAGACACTGGTATTTTGGACCAGTTTGTCAACTGGATAAAAGTGTGGCTCCAAGGTAGAAGCCAAACTATGGTAATTCATGGAGTGGGTTCAAGGAAGGGAGATGTTATAAGTCGGGTTCCCCAGGGTTCTGTCCTTGGTCCTGTGCTTTTCAGCATCTTCATTAGTTACTTAAGATGGGACATAAATGGCAGATTAGCGTTGTTTGCTGATGACACTAAATTGGGAGGAAGGGTGGATACTGCAGACTCCATTAGAAAACTTCAAGCTGACAAAGGAAAACTTGAGGCATGGTCCAGCCAATGGCAACTTGACTTTAATGCAAAGAAATGTAAAGTGATGCATTTAGGCAAAAACAACCCTGGAACAGAATATTGGTTGAATAGGGTGCAACTTAACTCCTTTTCAGAGGAAAGGGACCTAGGAGTGTTAATTCATGAGTCCCTTAAGGCAACCAATCAGTGTAACTGTGCATGTAGCAAGGCCAACAAAATGTTGAGGTACATCAGCAAAAGCTTTGAGAGCAGAAACAGAAACATTATAGTGCCTCTTTTCAGATCCCTGGTGAGACCTCAGCTGGAGTACTGCATCCAGTATTAGAGCCCACCTAAAGAAGGACGTCAACAGACTGGAGACAGTCCAGAGAAGGGCAACAAGGATGATAACAGGACTACATGACCTGCGATATGAGGAATGCCTGAAAAAGCTGAAGTTACAGATGTCTTGCTGGAGGCCAGACGAGAGAGGGGGAACATGATCGAGACATTTAAGTACTTTTCAGGCATCAAAAAAGTGCCGTACTCAGACTGTTTACTAGGTACCACAACTCTAATACTAGAGGACACAATTGGAAACTCAAAGGAGGGAGGTTCAGACATTATGTCAGGAAGTTCTTTTTCTCTGAGAGGGTGGTGGCATCTTGGAATAGTTTACCTGTCGAGGTGGTAGAGGTAAAAAAAATCACCTCCTTCAAATTTGGTTGGGACATGACATACATGCAACACAGGGTCGAGGGTGGGGACTCATCTTGAATAAGAGTTCAGTGATAGCAGGCATGGCCTAACAGGGTCCATGCAAACAGATGGGCAGAGTAGAAGAACCTTTGGTCTCCTGCCATCACCTTTTATGTTTCTATGACCTGGAGCGGATGAGTGGAAGAGGTTTTAATGGGTTGCCATCAATTATTATAATATTATTATGATAAGGAACTCAACCAGACTGTGGGAGGAGAGAAGGAAGGTGTGTGTTAACAAGTGGCTGGGTGGGGAAATAATATTTTACACATCTGGGATGTATGAGTGGGTGAGAGTGCTTGCACAGTGGGTGTGGTGTGCACATCTTCAGGAAAAGGCTTTTTATTTAGAACAAAAGTGCATTTCTTCTGATCTTTACCTGTAAAGTGTTACTTCTGGTGAAAACTATGTATAGTGGCGTTTCTTCACCACTTTATGAATAGACTTTTCTGGGCAAATTAGGCACTTTTCTGTCTGAAGAAATAAAATGTACGTACTTACTGTTATTCATGATCTTCCAGAATATCTTCACCATTGATTTCACACTTATGGATCTGGAGCCAGAGGCACTAGGGCCCCACATGAGCAGAGCTTTTTTAGGATGGAGCAGTTGCTGGCTACTGACGGTCTCTGTGCACCTCATGTGATGCCTTTCTAGCACAAAAGGATAGGGAAAGAATATAGGAATTAAAAATAAACAACAAAATGAAACCCAACTACCAACTTAGTTCCTGGGTACAAGGGTAGTTGGGTCTAAAAGAGGAAGTGTGTCATATCACTAGCAGACAACAGGTAGATCGTAATAAGGATAGAGCATCTGCACTAAGTAAATAGCTCTGGCAGATGCAACAAAGGGGGAGTCCAAAGACTGTGGCCTTCTCACAAATGAGATGGGAAATGTGCAAAAAATGGAAAAGGTGCATCTGAACTCTCAAAAAAGAATAGCTCTGTTCTACCAGATAAGATTAAGTGAACTCAAAAGCAAACCTGTATTCCTCTTTTCCCGATGATAGATAGAAGAAAAATAGGCACTGAGAGCATTGGGGGTTACAGGACGGAGCAGTCCCAGGGAGCCAAGTTGTGGTCATCTCCTCTGGCATTCCCCAGGTGAGTGGACCAAGGTCCAAAAGTACAGAAAGAAGTGACAAAGGGCATACCAAGCCAAAGTTCTAACATGGGTAAATAAGGAATCGAAACATGACCTGCTTCCACCTGGAACCACAGGGATGTACCCTTTGTGAAGCTGGTATGCTGATCCAAGTAAAGTACATTGCACCCCTTCACACACAGAGCAGCTGCTCAGTGGAGTTAGAGTGGATAGTGCTCAGGGCACAGGTTGCATTTAGCAGCTAACAGGGATATACTCACAGAGTGGATATACAATAGAGAAAATGGAGGGAAGGGGCTACCTTCCTCACCAACACAAAAACATAACTTTTTCCTTTTGTTGGTTGGTGAGAAGGCCACTAAGGACCCATACCCCTTTTTTGTTGACAGTTTGCACAAGGGTGCTCATCTCTCTTTTTATGTAAACAAAAACAAACCCGAAGGACTATGGCAGTGATGCTCACTGTGACAGAAATCCTTCATCACTGTTTATTTTATTAATGTATTTATTTGTTGGAATGTTTCATAAGAAAGGCACACTGTGCAACAAGTCACTCATTTTCCGGTGCAACCTGGGGGTAGGGAGTACAGTGAGGATGATTCAGTAATATACATATAAGTGACTAAGTCGTCATTAACATCCATTTGAATAAGATAAGTGTTACATACAATGGTCCACTACAATATGGGACAGTTGAGAGAACATACATTTGTAAAGGACAGGAGTTACAACAAAAACATACATTTGTATAAGCCGGGCGGTACATACAGAGTACCATACAATAAGTGCAAGGGGAGGAGGGGTTAGGGGACAACACAGGGTAGAACAGACATAGAAAATAAGCAATGTAGGAGGAGCAGTGCTAATAAGTAGAGAAAGAGTAGGCCGAGCAGAGAGAAATGGCAATTTAAAAACAAACAGGGAAACAAAAAAGGTAAAACAAGTGTTGGAGGAATAGATGGGTCACAGTGTGTGTGGGTGAACAACAGGTAATTGGGCAAGTGGTGAGATAGAAGCATACGTGAGTGAGAAGAGGAGTAAATAAGTGGAAATATGAGGAGGTGAGGAGAAGGGGAAGACCAGCAGAGGGTGGGTAAAAGTAAGGGAAAGGTTAAGTAGAGTCCTAGAATGAGCTCCTACAGGATGCGGAGAACCCTGCAAGGGGACTGAGAAGGCAGGGAAAAAATGGAGGGAAAGAGGGAGAAGGAATTTATGTCCAAGAAGGGAATAGGATATAACCCAAAGGAACCCTTCAGGATGCTGAGAATTTTGCAAGGGGTCAGGGAAGGCTAGTAGAGAGTGAATAAAGTGAGAGAGAAAGAAAGAATAAACTGAGTCCCAGCTGTGAAAAAAAAACTCTTCCATGGACCCCTCACTTACAGGACAATATTCTGTTGGGGACTTCTGATTCTTTGCTACCACCTTATTTTTACCTGGAACCAGGAATCCACCTTTTACTTCCTGTTCAAGGTCCGGAAGGTCAGCACAATAACTGTGGGTGGAGTGCCCTACAAAGACGGACTGCAACAAAGTCCAGCAGAAATAGTAAAATTACCTTTATAAATAAACAAACAATCACAAGACTTATCAACAATAGATACTTTACTAGAAGAACTATAAGTATTTACAAACGGGATATATTTACAGTAAAACAAAAGGATTACCAGTTTACTAAGAAATAGAAAATAAATGAAGTTACACAGACAGTTGACAGAAAGAAAAAAAACTGGGCTTCCCTCACTCTTACAATCTATTTACCAGCTGCTAACTGAAGAAGACACTCTTCCCTAAGTTATATTTTCTACCAGCTATTCTAGCTGCAGGGCTCTGGTCTTTACATGTTGCAGATCCAGGAGAGTGAGCTGAATCTCAGCTCCCTAATATATTCCATTTCAATGTGGGGAGTGGTTTCACCCCTTTGATTGCAGCTCCCCCCCCACCCAACCAATGTGGATGGATGAAATCATCCAGGCCAGCTGATCTGCTTCAAACCTAGACATCTACAGTCCCATTTTATGACCTTGTTTTCCAGGATGTCTGAGGTGTTCTATGTTGCACCTTCACATCTGCAAGGATGTGCAGCTTGGATTAGCTCATGGGAAAGTTACACAGAGCAGTTCTCAGTATTTCCCCTAAAACTTGTCTGGACATACATAGATACATAGACAGTGTTGTCAGATAAGGGCCTATGGCCCATCCAGTCTGCCCATTTGAGCTTGTAAGTTTACTTTATGTTTTCCTAGAAGTCTGTTGCCTGGAAGCCATGTTTTCATCCACTTTCAAATAGCAGAACTTATAAAAGGAAAATATCTACACTAACACAATAAAGGAACAGATCAATCTGGTCATATGCCTGTCACATCTCTCCCTACCCAGGAAATTAAGGTATGCCTCTTTTAGGTGACCCCCAAGAGACACTTCCATTCACGTAAGGACAGGGGAATATCTAAAAAAAAACACCATGCACTTAGCCCTGCATCAACAGTCCATCGGCATCGGAATTGGCATTCTGTGCAACCCCTCAATGATGAATGGTCATACTTCAAGACTGTAGAATCAAACTCCAGCACAATAATTTTGTGTTTTGCCCTCTAGTCCTATAGAGCAATGTCAGAGGATTATGATTCCCACCTTTAGATCACACAGATTATGCCTGGGATCCCATATGCATCCTTGGGGCTAGTGAAAGTTTCCACAGACTTTCCTATGATGATACAAAGCACTGCTAGGGGCATAAGATACACTTCAAGCCCTTCTCTCAAGCCAAATTCCAGACCTGGTCAAAATATTTCCATTTATAAATAACCCTCCTGGGATAGTCAGACTGTAGGGATAATTTAATGCCTTGCCATTTAAGATCTTTTTTTTCTGTCTGGCTTTGGACATGATAAACTCTCTGTCTTGGTAGCACAGCAAGTGGAAAACAACTGGCCAGGCATGGGCATTCTGCTTAGGGGGCATAATGCCCTAGTGGAGTCAGTACATATGACTAGTCTACACTGGAGAGTCCTAGTAGTAGTCTAAAAGCTGTGGCAACATTTATTTTAAATAAGCAATCATGCCAACACCCTCAGATTTTTCTGGGAGACTGAATAAACACAAATTATTGCATCTGCTTCTTGTTTCTTGGTCATTCATCTTATCCCATAGCAGTTAAACTCCCACTCAAGAGTAGAAACACGTCGCTCTGTTGAGTGGGCCCAGTCCTCTAACTTGCCCAACTGCTCCTCCTCTTCAACAGTTTGGGATCCCAAGTTGCCTATGATTTCTTTTACAAAATCAAGAGCAAACTTTATTTTAGATGATTGTCCAGTGACAATGCCCATACAGTTCTTAATTTCCAATAGTTCCTGGCTGATTTGGCGTGATTTGGCATCAGGCTGTAGAATCACCATCTTAGGTTGAGAAGTATCAGAGCTGGCTGGCAAATTCTCTATTTTTGGCTTCTTAGGCTTATTTAGTACTGTCAAAATATCAGAATCTCATTTTCCAACATCTGGAGCTGCAGGCTGGTAGCTCATATTCCAGTCTGAGAGAGATTTGGGGTGCAGATTACAACAAATTTAATGCTTTAAGGCAGAGTTCCTCGAGTCAAGCTGCTTTTAGCTCAGCTGCATCACATGACCCCTCAGGACTTGAAGATCTACTCACAGCTCCATCCAGTCAGACCTAAGTAAAGTCAGGGAGTGGCAAGAAAACAAAGTGAGTTTCAACTGTGAAAAATGTGCTGTTATGCAGATTGGTGCAGGCATTTTCAAGCATAACCGTAAACTTCAGGACAACTGATGAAAATCGGTTGAACAAGAAAATGATTTGAGTATACTAGTGCCTAACAAATTTGATTCTAATAATCAATGTACTGAGGTCACAACAGAAGCAAATAGAGTGCTATGGTCCATCAAAAAAAAGCATACGTAGCCAAAGACCATTGGTCATTGCCCTACTGTATAAAGGTTATGTTTACTCTCTTCTCAACTATAGAACCAAATTTTGAGCACCATATAAACTCAGAGAAATTGGCAAACTGGAAAAGATTCAAAAGAGAGCAACCAAATCAATAAATGTACTCAAGGATTGTCTTATAAGGAAAGGCTGGACAGGCTGAAATTCATGTCCTTTCATAAGATACAAATAAGGGGAGACGTTCCTATTAAATATCGGATACTGTTCGTGACTTGTACGTAATGTCAGAGCTGATATGGACTTCAAACGAGACACAACTGGTACCTGTGCAAAATAAAAGAAAATCTTTTAAGAGCAAAAAATAAATATATTTTTCCTCACAGTGGAGTGACCTGTGGAATGACCTCCCACTGCTTATAATCATTAGTAAAAATAAGCCTGAATTTAACAATAACTTTGAAAGGTACATGTCTGAAGTACCACAACTTGACTGTTACCGCTGAAATAGTGGGAAAGCAGTTCACGTGTGCACTCAGGCCTTTTTCATAGAAACATAGAATTTATCAGCAGAAAAGGACTGCTTGCCCCACCCAGTCTTCCCAAGGGTTCCCGGCCTATACTGCTTCTGCAGATCCTATCTTGTCTCTGGCAACACTTCTGCCTCCCTGCCTATTTTCTCTTGTATCCCTATGACTATCCCAATGAATGTTTGAAGCCCATCCACCAATATTCTAGCCTCTGTCACATCTACAAGCAGTCTGTTCCAGGTGTCTATCACCCTTTCAGTGAGGAAATATTTCCTCACATATCTCTTGAACTGGGGGGGGGCTTGCCATTCAAAATGGTGACAATGTAATTGATAAGAAGAGATTCCCTGGAGCTGTTATTGTGATACATCTGACAGATCAAGGTTTCTAAAGTGAATAGAGAGGGCAGATCAAGGTAGACCACAAAGAGAGCTTTCAAATGACATCAAACAGAAGCCGCTCCTGCAAGGAGAACTTGAACACTTGTTGAGTGCAATCTGACAGCTGGCAACATACGTTGGTCTAGCACCCACCAGAAAGCAATGGCAGAAATATCAAAGCATGGTAGTTAATTACTATCAGACTACAAACTAAGGGTCACCAGTCCAGAAGCCGCGATGGCACAACAGCAGTCTTGCTCAGTGAACAATGAACTAGCTAAAATTACAGTAATGCTGAGTCAAGTGTTGGAGGACATTGCAGAGTTAAAATTAATAACTATGAAACTTATCGAGGAGCTTGGGGTTCTCACCATGAGGGTAAGCAATATGGAGACAAATATTTCTGAACATTGAACAATAGTTAAACAGAAAAGCTAATACAGTAGTGAGGCTAACATTTGTTCAAATAAGAGCTATGCAAGCCGAAGAATTAAGTGCAGCGAAAGACAGGATTGGGAAATTAAGGTCAAGAAGGGAGTGATAAGCTAGGGATAGCTACAGAAAGGGTAGATGAGTTTATGTAGGGAGTAGGAGAGGGACCAGAGGAGGAGGAGGAGTACCTCATTTGTTGGGGCAGGGAGTTCTAAAGTTTCAGGAACCGGTAAGAGAATGCAGTTTGACCTATGGTGGAGTGGTGAGTGATAGACAAGGTACTAGAGTCAATAGATCTTAAAAAGTGAGTAGAAACTGAGGGGGTGGATAGAGAGGAGGTGAGATAGAAGGAAGCCAAGCCAGAATTTAGAGGTGAGTATAGTAAGATGAGATAGGTGCCTATTATCAAGGGAGGAGAGAACAAGGCAGCCATAGAGGGTGCAGTGATGAGTGCCAGTGGGAGCTTCCAAAGCAAACTGAGAGAAGGCATTAAAGAGAGTATCCAGTTTGGTCAGGGAAGACTTGGGAGAAGCACTGTATACTACATCACAGTAGTTGAAAATAGGGAAGATCATTTTCTGGATGATTTCACACCTAGCTGATAGAGGTAGGCGGCTTCGGTTCCTGTATAAGGCGCCAAGCTTGGGGTGCAGTTTTTTTCAGGATGGATTCTATGTGACCAGAAAAGTTGAGGTGCTGGTCAAGCCAGACCCCAAGATACCTAAATGAGGAGGTGTCCTCAATGGTGGTCCCGTCAAGGGTATGGAAGGAGGGTAGAACAGGGAACTTTGTGAGTCTCTTCCTAGTGCTTGCATACTGGCTAAAAAAATACAAGCTGAGAATAGGTTCATCCACCAGTTTAAGCTAACAGGGGAACACAGTATATGGTCAAAAATAAATAAATGAGGTCATGACAGATTTCTATCACAGTTCGTATGAGTCTCACACGAGGTTGGAATAAGACAAATTTTAAGCCTTCTTGGCAGGCTTACCCTTACCCAGACTGTCTGAAGCCCAATGGCAGGTCTTAGAGGCCTTCTTGTCAAAGGTGGTAGGTACTGAGTAAGGCCATACAGAGCATGGCATTACTCAAAGCTTCAGGAAATGATGGGTTCCTGGCAGACCTCTATGGGATGGTACAGCAAGAGATAGCGGCCCCGATTCTAACAATGTTTCAAGAGGCACAGAGGAAAGGAGAATTGACTGACACCTTAAAGGAAGTGATAACCACCATCCTTCTTAAAGAGAGAAAAGATAACTCCTGCCTGGGGAATTATAGGCCAATACTGCTGATAAACGCAGATGCCAAAATACTGGCCAAACTGCTGGCAGCAAGGATGGAACAGATACTCCCAGCATAATTCACCCAGCCCAAGTAGGTTTTGTTAAAGGGAGACACAGTTCAGACCATGTAAGAACCATAGTTACTCGGATACAGGTGGCGACAGTTCTCCCATCCCCAGCAGCTATTGTGACAGTGGACTTCGAAAAAGCTTTCAATTCTGTGGAATGGGAGTATCTGTAGGTGGTCCTGGATCACTATATTACAACTGCTAAGTTTTGTTTTCTCCTATTTGTCTAATTGTCATGTAATCGCTCTTTAATGCCTAATAATCAGGCCTCTGTAACCACTGAATATGTGTGTTGTCTTATTGTCCACCCTGACCTGAAACCTTTGTAAAAGAGCTCATGCTCAAAGGTCTTTCTGAAATACTAATTAAACAATTAAATTAAACTATGTGGATGATTGTATGGTAGTCAAAGGGGACATAAAGAGTAGCATAAAGCATCCAACCCATACTGCACGCTCTTGAGAATTTTGGTGACATTTTCGGCCTAAAAACTAACATTTCAGAGTCACAGATACTCCCCTTGAACCCACTCACAACCTCCGACAGGATAGAGACAACAGGCCTTAACAGGGCTCCCAAAGAAATTAAATAATGGGGGATGAGATTAACACCAGACCTGGTGAGCCTGGCTGACAGAACATTTTCCCCAGTGTGTGTTTGTGGGCACAGCTTCTCAAAGATGTTAGGAGATGGGAGCACTTACACCTGTCAATGGTAGGCAAAACAGCAGCCCTAAAGTTAATGATTGGCCCCAGATATATTATTTGATTTCCCACCTCCCAATGCTGATCCCAGAGTTATGGGCACAAAAACTGCATTCCTTAATGAATACATTTTTATGGGGACAAGGGCCTCTCAGGTACAGGAGAGCTAAGTTGTGGGCAACTTGGACATGGGGAAACTGGAGCCTCCCTGATTTCTCAAAATACTTCTGCACCTTCATCACAGCCAAAATCTGCTGAGAGCTGAGAAGCCATGCCCACACCCCCACCCCCCAGCCAGGAGGGAAATGGAAAAGGTGGTTTTAAAGGGCCTCCCCTTCCCCAACAGTTATTTAGGCCATTGCCTCCCAAGAACAGAACAGGCCTGGATGACAATAAAGGTTGGCCATCAGGCCTGGTAGAAGGTAGGTAGGTTAGCACAATGTTGCCTGGGGCTAGGGGTCTATATCTCCCTTTGGAACAACCCCCACCTTTGTATAGAAAAAAAATCTGTCCACTGGGGATGATGGGAAAGTAACTTGATCAGCACATTTAAGGACATGGTTCTAGAAGATAACAAAACCTTTGTTACATTCCAGCACCTGAGGGATTAGCATCAACTCCCTAAAGAATGCTTTTAGCAGTACTTACAGTTGAGAAGTCTATACCACAAATGGGTTAGAACCCATTGTACCTGTGCTGTCTGCGGTTCAGCTTGAAGAGTTCTCAGAGAAGTGATTCCCCTGAAGCTTTGGGCATCCAAAAAGAAAGGTCTGGCAGGGGTTATACTAAAGAAGTTCAGGGATGGGGCCCTCAGACCCCTCCTTGCCTGCCAAATATTAATGGGCCAGACATAGAGCAAATGCTGGAGGACAGCCCACCAGGCCAATGTAGTCTGCTGATCAGGAATAAGGTCATGCATCTCTGGTACTGGACCCCAGCCCAGTTGCAGATGATGGGCCTGTTGCAACAGGACAACTGTTGGAGGTGTAATGCCCCAAGAGATGACCTATTACATTTGTTATGGCAATGCCACCTCCTGCTGCCAGTATGGGCCAGGGTGATGCAATTTTGCTCCAAAATCCTTAATCAGAAGCAGCCTGTGACTCCTGATTTTTGGCTGCTGAGTACTGAGCCATTGACCAGCTGAATCAAGAGACCTCACATCTTATGGTTAACCTAGGCCTGTGTGGAAGTGGTGAGAACCATATTGAAGAGGTGGAGAACTTAGGATATTCCAGACTTCCAGGAGTGGCTTAAGGCCATGGAGTCATTAGTATCCTACTCATGGTTAGCTCACTTTGCTAGTAATACCAGCCATTTTTATCAAGAAATATGGTCTCCATATCTAAATGCATATAACTTGTATAATACTACTACTGTAAGATTATGTACCAAAGATTTATTCAATCTACCATGAGTCTGCTGTTATAGCTGGATGGTCAGATGGGTATAGTTATGAATCAGGACTGTAGAACTATCTAATGAATCTCGTATTACCTGCACCGAATATGTATCAAGCTATATGTGTAAGAATAACCTTGCACTAATGTATGTATATCCTTCTGTTTATGTTAATTCAACAACAAAAAGACTAACTGCAAAACATATCTCTTGAACTCCTGCCCCCCTTCCCACAGTTTCACTGCATGCTCAATGGTCTTGGTGACCTTTCACATTTGAAAGAGACTCCCCTCTTGCACCCTCTTCACCCCTGTGAGGTACTTGTGCAGTAGCGCCAGCCAGGATGCAATGCAGTAATGCTGCAGTAATTCACAAAGTACCGCAGTATACTGCAGGGAATAATGTGATGCAAGGGCAATTAAGCCCTTTTGTCATGCAGCATTTTGTGACATATCACTTACTACAAGGTACTGTATTGCATCATAGCTGGCTCCACTGTAGGTCTTGATCATGTCACCTGTCTCTCCTCTCTTCCTGAGATGTACATGTAGAGATCCCTCAGTACATCCTTGTAGTGCTTTCCATTGAAACCCTGCATCATTTTAGTTGACCTCTGCTGCATTGCTTCTGCCCTATATCCTTTCTGAGGTGTGGTCTCCAAAACTATACGTAGTATCCAAGTGGAGTTGTGCCAGTGGGCAATGCAATGGCGGCTATGCCACCTCTGTTTCCTGCTGGAGATACCCCTCCCTATGCACCCCAGCAACCTACTGACTATTCCTACTACCTTGTCACACTGCCCTGGCACTTTGAGGTCCTCTGATATGATAAACCCAAGATTCCTTTCTTGTATAATGACTGCCAGTACCTCCCCTATCCTATACTCCCCACCACAGTTCTTATGCCTTGGGTACCTGTGTTTACACTTCTTGGTAGTGAACCCCAACTGACATGCTTTTGACCAGTCCTTGAGTTTCCCAAGATGCCTGCACATTCCCTCTACTCCCTCCTGGGTGTCCACCCTACTACAGATTTTGATATCATCTGCAAAAATACATACATTCCCTTCCAATTCTTCTGCAGTGTCACTTATGAAGACATTGTAGAGGACTGGTCACAGTACTGAGCCCTGTTGATCTCATCTTACTTTTAATTACATCTTACTTAAGTGTCTAGTCTGTATTTTCCAGTGATGTCTCGATAAATATTTGTACTTCTAGTCTTTCTGAGATGTAGATCTAGCATGTATACATTTTCTCTTTGTGTTTATACTGTATGTGTTAATATGGAACCAGTGAACGTTAACCATATAACTCTGCCGTGTAACCATTTGCCTAAACAGCACAACTTTGTAAAACAGGGCTTCAGAGTCCTATAAGTTACTGCCTGTCAAAAAATAAAAGTTTCTATCTATCTATCTATCTATCTATCTATCTATCTATCTATCTATCTATCTATCTATCTATCTATCTATCTGTCACACTCCCATCTTCAGAGTCAGTTCTTTTAACCACCACCCTCTGTCTCCTATCTGTTAACCAGTGTCTAATTTTTTCAAAAAACTGTGCTAAAGCAAACACAAGGAAATAACTAAACCACACTGGTTTATCTGATCTGAATAATTTTTGTTGCATGGTTTCTGGCTGGCAACACTCCCAACATGCACTGCCAAACATTTCGAACACACCTCTGTTATTTCTCAAGACATATGCATTGATCACTGTGACACCTGCAGTGCTGTTCCTGTTTGCAGCTACCATGTCCAACACTGCCCAATACCTAGTAGGTTATTTGACTAGTTGCCTGAGAAATGCCTCTTGTGTGGTATCAAAGATAGCCATCCTCCTAGCTGAAATCACAATTGGAAGACCCCTTGGGAAGACTCATTCCACATCTCCCTTCCCTCCCTAGAAGATTATTACGTAACCTACTGCACCTCTTTCATTTCTAAATTCTGTCTGGCATCTCTCCCCCACCTCATCTACTAACTCTCCCCTTTGCCACCTTCCTCGTACTCCTTCCATAACTCAGGCTACCGTTCCCTTGTGCTTCCCTCTCATAAATCCCTAGCTGGTCAGGCTGCCTTTTCTTTTTGCTTTCCTAAACATTGGAATTCTCTCCCACTAACCATTTACTCTGCTTTGTCCAAATGCTCTCTCTTCTCTCTACTCCAATTACATGCTGCTTTCTCCAGTAATTGTCCTTAGTCAGATCCCTGCCTTGTTCTGCTTTTTCTCTCTCCTCTCGTTTCTCCTACTGCTTGCCCTCCCTCATACTCTCCCCTCTTCCTTTGTACCTCTCCTCCCTCTACCACTCCTTTTCACACTTGTTCTCTACTTCCATTGTTCCCTCACTTCTGTATACCTCCCTTTTTCACTCTAACCCCTTCTGCCCACACTGATATAATGCTCGCTCCCTGTTCCTAGAGACATGCCTTCTGCCCTGACCTGACCTGATTTTGATATTTACTTTTCTCTATACATGCTTAATGAACAAAGTTTTGCACTGTTTTGTTCTCTGTAAGATTTTTTTTGTATAATCTTTGCTTTATTGTATAATCTATCGTACTACTCTGCACTTATCCCTCTACCCCTTCCCCCCAGGATGCATCTGGAAATGAGATATTTGTAGCTCAGTGTGTCTTTCCTAGTGAAACAGTTGAAATAAACAATAATAAATCCACAAGTAGCAGCACCTCCTCCCCTTACTCATCATCTTGTTGATGACTTCCCCAAGTACCCTTTCCAACTCCTCACCCTGTGCTGGAGATCTGTACGCTAACCCTGTATAGACTGCAGTCCCAGATCATGTCTCCGGTATAACCCACAGTACTGACTGCCCCTTCTTTTCCTCTTGTTTTCCCTGTTCCTTGGTGGCCTTAATTTCCTTATTCACACATAATACAACCCTCCTCCCAGTCCTGTCTGTCCTAAACAAAGTGTAGCCCGGTATGGCCATGTCCCAGTCATGTTGCTCAGTGCACCACAACTCCATTTTGGCTACGAAATCCAGGTTAGCCCCCACCATGATGGTTTCCAGTTTGTCCTTTATAAGGTGTAACACTGTGTAGTTTTTGCATTATGAATGTACAGGTGGCTAAGAACATTCTTTCCATTAAATATCAACTCTGCACTTTAGCATGCACTTTCATAAACATTACATTTCCATTATTAAAATTTACATTTTGTTTATTTGTAGTTTTCCCTTTCTGTGGTTTATAGCACATCTTGCTAGACTAAGAAGTATTTATAGAAAGCATTTGAACGTCCCCAACTGACCTCATAGTTCTTTTATTTCTTACATAAATGGATCAACATGACCACGAACTGTGATGTCGCAAACAGCAACTGTGAGGTCAGCAGGGGACAAACAGAGTCTGATACAAGACAAAGGGTCACTCCAAATCCGGAAGGAGCTTTGATAAAATAAATAGTCCATTGTAGAATGAAATTCCAGACACGCAGCCCATAGTCTCCCAAAGGCTGAACTTTGGCTATGCATGATAGTGCAAAGCTTTATTTTGAACTGAAGGTGCATATCACGCAGTGTGGAGCTTATCCACCAGACCAGAAGACACCCAGGCTGCATGATATGCACCTTCAATTCAAAATAAAGAGAATATTTACATACTTCCTGTAACAGTAGATCTTTGAGAGCATGTCTTTTATCATGCCCCACCTATGGAACTAATAGCCATCAGGGACTAAGGCCACATGGAAACTTTTGTAAGCAGTCAGCCAGGGGTGGCCCATGATGATGTCACATGTCAAAGAATGCACAAATGTGTGTGGCCACTTCTGTACTCAGTTCCCTTCTGGAGATCATATTTGGAGGACCTCCCTGTTGGTAACCAGGAAAGAACACATCACTTTGTGAACCAGGTGAGACAGTGGGCTGGAAAGATATCTAATGGAGATTGGAGCAGCAAATTCAATGCTGCAGACCCACAAGGGAAAAGGAGTGTTGGATGACATGGCCTTATGAAAGAGATTATCTCAAAGATCTACAGTTACAGTACTGTATGTATGTAACTGTTCTGTCTTCTTCAGGGATATCTCAATCTTCAGGCCATACCTATGGAATGAGCACCAAGCAGTTCTGACAGTGAACAGGCTGGGTGGTTGGAGCATATATAGTCTTATGAAAATAGGTGTTGTAGTACAGCTAGGAAAAAAAAGGTCATCTATGAAAGATAATGTCCAGACGGTACTGTTTAGTGAAGGTGTGGACTGCACTCAAAGTAGCAGCTGCACAGATCTCTGCATCAGATACATTTTTAAACAAGAAACAGAGTTGGCCCTGCCTTAAGTGGAATGACCACAGACCACCCCAGGAAGTTCCTTACCATGCTTCCTGCAACAAAAAGTGATACAGTTGGCTAGCTATTTGAACAAGCACTGTTTAGAAATGGGAGTGCCCTCTTTCCCAGGGGTGAACAAAACAAAATGTTGAGAGGACTTCCTTCTGTCTTTTGTATGGTGTATATTATACCTGAGTGTTCTGCGCACGTCTAGTATTGAGCAATGCTTTCCCTGGATTGGCATGCTCTGGATAGTACACTTGGCAGGTGGATAGTTTGATTTAAAGTAAACTCAGACACCACCTTTGGAAGAAACTTAAGATTAGTATGCAAAGCCGCCCTGTCTTTGTGGAAAATCAAATAAGGACATTCACACATCAGAGCCTGTAGCTCTGAAATTCTTTGAGCAGAAGTGATTGCAACTTAAAATAACACTTTCCAAGAGAGAAAGTGCAAGTCGCAAGTCAGGGCTGGCTAAAAAAGAGTTAAAGTACGCTTTTTCAAAGTAAAGTTCAAGCCCTAAGCCAGGACAGGATTTTTGATGAGAGGCTTTAGATGTAGAATGCCTCTGAAGAATGTAAGGGCTGCTGCCAGCTAAGCAACTGTTCAGCACTCTACAGGAATGTGGCAAACTAATATACCTGTAGCAGCCAGGTGCACTTTGATGGAGGAGTACTGCATGCCAGAAGTCAATAAGGCCAGCAGGTACTCTAGAATCTGATTAACTGGACAAGTGAAGGATCCAGGCTGTGAAAAGTAGCCCATAACGCTAACCATAAAGCAAACCAATCATAGAGTAAGTGGATGTGATGGATAGCTTTCTAGCAGCCACCAGAACATCTTCCAATTTCAGGAAACCCCCAAATGAGCTATGGCTATGTCTTCAGGTGCCATGCATGTAGATGGAAGATATTTCATGTCTGGATGGACCAGGGTTCTCTGTTCCTGTGACAGTAGACCCTAGCACAGGGATAGAGGTGCTGGGAGTTCCACTGCTAGTTGCTGGAGTAAGGGGAGCCAGATCTGATGAGACCATAGAGGAGCAGTGAGTTTCAGAGTTGCCCCTCCATTTGCAGCTTAAATAGTACTCTCTGAATTAGATGGAAGGGAGAGAAGGCATACAGAAACCTCCTTTTCCAAGAGAGGGAGGAGTCTCATCAGAAAACTTGAGGCCCTCGAGCAAGCAAGCAAAAATGCAGCAGTTTTACATTGCATGGAGACACAAAAAAGTCCAACTCTGCACTACCGCATCTTGTGAACACATTGTCAATCACAGAAGTCAGCAGTTCCCACTTGTGTGTCTTGGACTGCAGCCTGCCTGGCTTGTCTGCCAGAACATTTTTGATGCCTAAAAAATGTACTTCTGATAGTTTTAGATCATGTTCCAGAACACAATACTAAAATCTCATTGCTTCCCCACACAGCAGCTAGGAATGAGGCCCACCCTTGCTTGTTGATGTAGTGCATCACACTTACGTTGTTCATCTTGATTAACAGAGGACCTGGTGACAACTGTCTGAGGAAAGCCTGGAGTCCATACAGAACGGCCCGTATTTCCAGAACATTTATGTGCAAGGTGCTCTCCACTGGAGTTACCTGCATTGTCTCTGGTGAGGACCTATGTGTGCTCCCCAGCCCATCATAGAAACATCTAGGGTGAGGCTCTGCCGAGGGGAGGAAATCAGGAATGGAATCCCTTTGAGCAAATTGCTGGGTTCCATTCACCATTTGAACACTTTGCATATAGGAGATGTGACCAGAACCATCTGTTTAAGGTCCTTTGTGAAAACAATCCCACTGAACTATCAGGATCCACTGGGGTATCTGAGTGTGCAGCCTGGCCAGTGGTACAATGACAGTGGCCATGGCCATGAGTCCTAGAATGTGTGCAAACTTCCATGCTGAGACATAACAGCTGTCATGCACTAATTGTGCTAGGATAATGATTGATCAGCCCTGTAAAGTGGTAGAAAAGTTGAGAATTGGGCTTTGTCCATGAATGCCCCTATACACTGCAGTCAATGGAGGGGGTCAACTCTTATTTTTGTATGTTGACAGTCACCCCCAAAGCATTGAACAACTATTTGTTTCGAGCTAAGGTCTGCAACAACTGGTCCCTTGAATAAGCTTTCAATAGCCAATTGTCCAGGTAAGGGAAAACAAACATGCCTTCCCTACAAAGGGCTACTTCCACCACTGCCATGCATTTGATAAAGACGTGGCACAGAAGGCAAGCCAAAGCACAACAGTCTGAAATGGTAATGTTCTCACTGGAAGGGGAACCTCAAGAATTTTCTGTAAGACTTCCAGATTTTGATATGGAGGTATGCATCCTTCAATCAAGGGAACATATACAAGCCCCTGTTTGGAGTAATGGAAGGAGACCATGCAACATGGGTTTTTATCAAACCATTCAGAACCTTTTGTATTCTATGAAGAAGTTGAGATCCCTGAGATCCAGAATAGACTGTAGGTCTCCTGTCCACTTTGGGACAAGGATGTACCAGGAGTAAAAATCTATGTTCCTTTGTTCTAGAGGCATAGGTTCTATGGTTCATTTCAGAAGCAGAGCCTGTACTTCCTCCAACAGCAGGTGAAAATGCCCTGAAGGATATGTTGTGACAAGTGGGGATGATCTGGAGGGTTGTCCAGAAGTTCCAGAGCATGAACTCATTCTGTGATCTCCAATACCCAAACATCCGTGGTCATTTCTTTCCACTGGGTTAAGTGGAGAGAGAGAGAGATGATCCTTACAACCACTCCTGGAGGTAAAGGTGGTTGGGGAATATATAATGAGTCATATGGAATCAGTGGGGGTGGATCCTCTGGCCCCACTACCTCTAGGGCCTATTAAATGGACTCCTGGGGTAGTACTTGTAACTGATAAGCCTCCTGCTCCTTTATTCCTGCCCTATTGCTGGATGAAAAGGGACTCCTGCTCCTACCCATGGGGTGGGTAAGGCAGAGGGAATGCACAGACTTTAGAGTCCTACCTGAGGCCTGAAGAGCTGTCAGAGTATCTTGGATCTCAGGAACAAACAACTTATGCCCTCAAAATGGGGCATTAAGACTGGAATGTTGCACATCATTTGCAAAGCCTGCCAGTTTAAGTCAAGGGTATCTCCTGAGAGATTTCCAAGGCCGCAGCCCTGGCAGAAGCATCTGAAACACCATAAGCCATGTGGAGCAATTTGCTTGCCCACATCTGCTCCAGGAGTGTGAGTTTTCAGGAGCTCTTGTTTTGAGGTACCTTCAAGCGAGGCCTGAATAGCTAATTTGGCCTTCCTCCTGAGGGTGTTCTGATACTTCATCATATGGGCCTGGTAATTGGCAATACAAAGGCCAAATGATGCTGAGGCATATGTGCTTTTGCCTAAGACAGCAATCCTCCTGGTCTCTTTATCAGGAGGGAGGGAACTAAGGTGCTTGGGTGCCCTAGACCTATCATGAGCAGCATTAATTACCACTGAGTTAGTCTCAGGTTGTATGACATAGAAAGGCTTCCTAGAAGGTACCATATACATTTTGTATGCCTTCCTGGGGACAGCTGGAATGCTGTTTGGTCTGTACCAGGCAGCAAAGGTGCCATTCTCTAAGGCAGGAAGCAGAGGAGGCACCACAATGGCAGAAGATTCTAGTAGTTCTAGAAACACTATTACATTATTTATGGTAGTGTCCTGTTCCTCCAGATCAACACAATGGCAGGAGATTCTAGTAGTTCTATGAACTCTATAAAATTATTTTTGGTAGTGTCCTTTTCTTCCAGCTCAAAATCCATGGCAGCTTGCAGCTGCTGCTTGATGGCGAGGGAAGTGGGATCCTCTAGAGTAGACCATGGTGTATTCACCACAGAGTCCTCACTGCATAATGAGACAGAGGAGCTGGTGCCACGGTCATAGTGGCTTTCAGCATAATCCTCCTCCTCCTCCTCCTCATCCTCCTCCTCCTCCTGCATTATTAAGTCAGGGTTATACTCATACTCATCATCGAGTGGGTCAATGGGGACAAGAAAGCACACCAGTGACATTGGCAGCAACATAGGAGGTAGTTGTGGCAAGGCAGTACCTTATGGCATTGATGGGGTTATAGTAACAGGTCCTGTTGATGGTCCTCCTGGAGCAGAAAAATCATATGACAGGCATCTTATCACTTCCAAAAATTATAAGAGAATTTCCTTAGTGCCATCACCCATATGGTTGATGAGTGTGACTGGAGGAGACAACGTGGGAGGCAGAGTCCCTAAAGTCAGTGGTGATGGACCAGCCATTCTACACCTGCTAGTGCTTGCACCAAGCCCCGACCTTTGTGTCATGTCAGTGGTCGGGGGCAGGTGCCATCCCCACTGAAATGGATGTCCATGCCAAGGAGGTCATAGCTGCAGAAAGAAGGGGCGACCTGGAACACACATGAGAGGCCCTATCCTTGCCCTTATCCAGGTACATGTGTTTGTGACTTCCAGATGCCTTGTGCCAGGATTTAGACAACTGTGTTTTGGTTGACTGGGCCAGCTACACTGCACCCTTTTGTTGGAGTACCGTCTCCATTCTGACTACCTTTTGTTTGAAGAGATGCTTCTCCAGCTCCTTTATGGCATTGCTTAGTCAAGGAATCGAACACCTGGCATATTTCACAGTTGTGGTCTGTGTCTAGGCAGCAGACACAGATATTGTGTGAGTCACAAGTGTAGATCTTGTCTCCTCACTCACAGTATCTGAAGGGTTTTGACAGTCCTTTCGACAACATACAGATTATTTTAAATCACTGTAAGTGATTACTTTCTTAGGAGGAAAATAAAAATGGCGGGTATTACAGTGGTGTTTCCACAGTGGTCCAACGCACCTATCAATGGTTGGAAAAGAAATGAGGAGAGGCTGCCCATGTTTATGTATATGCTGATGTCTGACATTGTTAAGGGCAGCCTCTGGCTGACTGCTTGCAAAAGTTTCCATGTGGTCCTAGTGCCTGGGAGCTATAAGTTCTAAGTGTGGCCTGATGAAAGAGATATCCTCGAAGACCTGTGTATTTCATTTAGCAATGAAAGGTCCAAAAAAGAAATATTGCATTGACTATAATATGTCGATGTCCAATAACAGCAACATGAATAAAATAATCTATAATACACACATATTAAGCATAATTGTTTTAAATATCATCGATTTTAGTATTTCATAGTTATGTGCTTTTTAAATACAGTATCTGAAATAATAAACTGATTTTTTCTGCTTTCAGCTGTATTACTAAAAGTTCTTCAAGCAAAACACAAGAGCAAGGTGCAAGAAAAGTTTAAACACCTAGCAGAATATTCAGTCAAACCAGGAGAACGGGGCCTAGTAATTGACAGATTTACAAAACTATGGATAACTGAAGGGGAACATGGACAAGTGAGCAAAGAGCATGAAGTGTGGGACATGGAGTCCATGCTTAAGAGAGACTTTTTGCATCTTCAGTCTATAAACCATGAAGACATTTTCAAACCATTGGCTGGGAAAACGAAACCTCCAAGAATGGTGCTAACTAAAGGAATAGCTGGAATTGGGAAAACGGTATGTGTCCAGAAATTAGTACATGACTGGGCCATTGGGAATGCTATCCAGGAATTTGATTTTGTCTTCATCTTCCCATTCCGGCAGCTTAATGTACTTCCTAAAGACAACTACAGTCTTGTTCAACTTGTGGAACAGTACTATCCATACATTGACCACCCAGAGTCCATCATTAAGAGTAAGGCCAGCAAATGTCTCTTTATTTTTGATGGCCTAGATGAAAGCCAGCTGTCCTTAGATTTTTCACATTGTCCAGATTACTACAACATTACAGAACCAATTTCCTTGGCCTTTTTACTCATTAACATCATTCAAGGGAACCTACTCCCTTCTGCTTCAGTTTGGATAACATCTCGGCCAGGACCAACAGACAAAATTCCATCTGAATACATAGACAGGATGACTGAGATTCAAGGATTTGAAGACAAGGAGAAGGAGGAATACTTTAACCGAAAATGTGCAGATAAGAGTGTTGCACAGAAAATAATTGCACACATAAAGAAACAGCAGACGCTTTACATTATGTGTTATATCCCGACATTCTGTTGGCTCCTTGCCACTGTGTTTGAGCATATTTTCCTTTTTCCATCTGAATCATTCAGTGACAACATTCCAAAATCCTTAACAGAAGTTTACACAAACTTCTTATTAGTGATAATCACTTATCAACAGTGCCGGAACAGTGGGATCAGGACAAGAAATGAAACTACAGCATGGCTGAAATCTAATAGGCATATCATTATGAACATTGGAAAATTAGCATATGAACAACTTAAAGAAAACAAGGTGATCTTCTATGTGAAGGACTTTGAGAGTCATGGCATAAATATAGACACCATTTGTGGGGGGTTCTGTACTGAGATCCTGGTAGAAGATTCAATCATTTTGCAACAAAAGGCATATTCTTTTGTCCATTTGACTGTTCAGGAGTACTTTGCTGCTCTTTATGTCTTCATGTCATTTTGTACTAGAAGGAAGACCATGTTCTTACCACAGCTAACCAATACATCATCGGCTTTTTATAACATTTGTAAAACAGCTTGTCAAGACACAGTTAGCAGTCCCAATGGGCACTTGGATTTATTCTTTCGTTTTTTGTGTGGTATGGGAACACAGAAAAATCAATGTCTTTTAGAAGGGCTTCTATTAAACTCACATGTAACCAAAAGGGAAAGAGACAAAACTGCAGAGTTTATAAAGAAGATTCTGGAAAGAGACATTTCTCCAGAACGGTGCATTAATTTATTACATTGTTTAAGTGAAATTGGTGACAATTCCATTGTTGATGAAATAAAACTGTCTCTGACTTCTGGGGCTTTAGCATCAAGAAGACTGTCTCCAGCTGAATACTCTGCTCTTGCCATAGTTTTACAAATGTCTGCTGAGAAGTTTGACTCCTTCAGTCTTTCTCAATATGTGAATTCACCAGATGGTTTCAAAAGAATTATTCCAGTTGCAAAGTTGTACAGAGAGATAAGGTAAGTCCTTCCTTCAATATATTGGTTGAATTAAAATATTTATGCAAATTTTAGAAAGGTATATTTTCCAAATATATGTATATAAACTCATTGATGAGCAGCCTCATTTTGGAAATGGCCATTAATAATGTGTTGGTAAAGTTAATTTGTCAATTGATTTAAAATATTTATCAGGAAACCCTCTCTGGGACAAAACATTATTATTTAATGGTGTTCCATCCAATTATATTTCACTACCTGTCCTGCAGGATCTGCACTGCCTACCAATAAGATGGCTCATCACCATTAAGATTCCTTTATGAACATAAAAAGTCCTGCACAGATTTCATTGTGGCTTCCTTAAATACCACTTTATGTATTTTTTTTCAAAGGTTTCACCAGGAAAGACATACTGAGTTGGTATCAGTTAATTTCCAGATGCATCCTATGGGAGGGGAAGAAGAGGAGAAGAGAACCATATAGAAGTACAATGCATTAAGTAGTGCAATAAAAGTGGAATAATAAATCAAGGTATACAGTCAAAAAACATGAAGAATAAAGTGACAAACTGTAAATTACTATGAAGTAAAACAGAAGAATGGGCAAAAGAAATAAAGCATTCAAAAGAACAGGGAGAAAAACTGAAAGAAGGTGCGGGCAGTGCTAGTGTTAGTGTTGGTGACAGGCAAAATAAAAAAGTATCTGCCCCATATCAGAAGCAGCAGCTGGAATGAATAGAGAATTTACAGAGGAGTGAGTTCAGAGCAGGAAAGGAAGGAGCAGAATGAATGGAAGGGGAAAAGAATTCCATAGTTTAGGGAAATTGAATGAGAAGGCAGCTTGACCAGCAAGAGACTTCACTTGGCTTGGTACAAAAACATAGAAGCTGATGGCAGATAAGGACCACAAGGCCCATCCAGTCGGCCCATTTTTCTACCTTATGAATGTGCCATAGGCCTTTACTCTGTCAATGGCCTATCTGTTCATACTCATCTGTATTCCTTACTTACTGTATGCCTACTCCACGCCTGTCTGAAGCCCTGCACTGTATTCATATCCACCACTTCCTGAGTTTGGCCATTCCATGCATCCACCACCCTTTCTGTGAAAAAGAACTTCCTCATATTACCCCATAATCGGCCTCCCTCTAATCTCATGCTGTGTCCTCTTGTCCTGCTATTTTTCTTATATTGAAACATGTTAGATTATTTCACCTTGTTAATGCCCTTAAGGTGTTTGAATGTTTCCATCTTATCACCTCTCTCCCTCCTTTGCTCTAGGGTATACATATTGAGTTCCATTAGTCTGTCCTCATATGTTTTCTGATGCAATCCCTGCACCATTTTGGTTGCCCTTCTCTAGACTACCTCCATTTTGTTAATGTCCTTGTGCAGGTGTAGCCTCCAGTACTGCACGCAGTACTCTAGATGGGGCCTAACCAGTGTCTTATAAAGAGGGATTATTACCTCCCTCTTATAACTTGTGATACCCCTACAAATACACCCCAACATCCCTCTAGCTTAACCTATTGCTTTAGTGGTCTGCTTGGATGATTTCAGGTTATCCGTGATGAAGACACCCAAGTCTCTTAGTTCCCTTGTGACTGCCAGCAACTCCCTTTCCAAGCTATAGGTAGCTTCAGGATTTCTCTTCCCTATGTACATGATCTTGCACTTCTTTGCATTAAACCTCAGTTATCACTCTTCCTACCATGTTGCCAGTATATCCAGATCTTGTCTCATTCTGCCCACCCCATCTGGTTCATCTACGTACACTGTTGCAAATCTTGGTGTCCTCTGCAAACAGACAAACCTTACCCTCAAGTCCATCTGCAATGTCACTAATGAAGATATTGAAGAGGACTGGCCCCTGGACTGATCATTGAGGCACCCCACTTGTGACTTGCATCACTTCTGACTGTGTACTGTTTACCACCACTCTCTGTTTTCTGCATGCTAACCAGTTTGCAACCCAGTTGACCAACCCCTGACCCACCCTGAGCTTACCCAGCTTATTAATCAATGTTCTATGTGGAACAGTGTCAAAAGCTTTGCTGATATCAAGGTAAGTGACATCAACTGCACCCCCTTGGTCCACTAATCTGGTTACCCAATCAAAGAAATCTATGAGATTAGTTTTACAGGACCTTCCTGTGGTAAACCCATGCTGTCTTGGATACTGAGCTCCTATGGATTCCAGGTGCTGCATTATCTTTTCTTTAAGGAGTGCCTCCATAATCTTGCCCACTACTGAGGTAAGACTGACTGGTCTGTAGTTCCCTGCCTTCTCCTTGCTGCCACTGTTGTGGAGTGGGATCATGTGAGCCCTTCTCCAGTCTTCTGGGGTCTCTCCAGTGCTCAGAGACTCACTAAACAGTTCTACTAATGGCTCTAGTAGTTCTACTCTTAGCTTCTTTAGTACCCTGGAGTGTATGCCATCATGTTCTAGTGCCTTGTCGACCCTGAGCTTAGCAAGCTCTTGTAAGACCCTTTCTTTTGTTAAAGGGACTTGTGTACATCTCCCTCCCCCCCCCCGTGTCTGTGGTGCTGAGCTGTGGGTCCTGCTCTACCTTATCCTCAGTAAATACTGAGCAGAAGTATCTATTTAGGATAGATGCTTTTCCTTGGTACTCCTCTATACTCTCACCCTTATCTCCTTTGATCTAAACAATACCCCCTCTGGACTTTCTCCTTTCACTAATGTATCTATAGAAAGTCTTGTCACCTTCTTTTACTGTTCATGCTAGTGCTTCCTTGGTGTGGGCCTTTGCCTGCCTTACTGCCTTCCCTGCTTCCCTAAGGGAAGTTTGGTATGCCTCCCTATCTTTGTCCTGCTGCATTCCCTTATATTTCCTGAAAGCCAACCTTTTGGTGCTGATTTTTTCTGCTATTGTTTTTGAGAACCAAAGTGGTTTCCTCCTTCTTTTGTTCTTGATTTTCTCCCTAACACAATGGGTTGTTGCTTCAAGTATTGCATCCTTAATGACTGCCCACTTTGCCTGTACCCCCACACCTGTATTTCTTCTTGCCAGGACTAACTTGACTCTGTTGGCCAACTTATCAAAGTCAGCTCCTCTGAAGTCCCATATTTTTGCCTTGGAATGAGATGATTTAGTTCTAGTGGCCAAATTGAACTACACCATGCAATGGTCACTGTCCCCCAGGTGACCTTGTACCAGGAGATCTGTGCTCCTTTCTCTGTTAGTCAGTACTAGATCCAGCATAGCCCTGTCTCTTGTGGGTTGTTGTACCAATTGTTTGAGGCCCTTCCCTGGCAGGGAATCCACTATGTGTCTAGTTCTGGAGGATGTTCCTGCTGGTATTTACCAATCTGTATCTGGCTTGTTGAAATCTCCCACTATCAAAACCTCCTCTTTAGTTGTCATGTTTTGTATATCTTCCAACAGTAATGTGTCTATGTCCTCTACCTGGTCGGTAGCCCATGACATGGGTGTCAGTGATTGGGTACCTACAATAATGGCAACGCAATCCCCGGTGCATGTCATCAGGGCTACAGTGGTGTAGGGTGGCCAGATGGGGGGGTCATTGAATATAGCGATGGGATGTCACTAGATGTACCCGTATACAGAGGGAGAAGTATGTATGCAGGCAGGAGGGACTTGTGAGAGTGGGTGCCATGGTGGATTGCCGAGTTGACCCCATGGTGTGGTGGGTGGGTGGGTTGGTGGTGTTGGTGGGTAGAGTACTGGGTTTGGGTCCAGGTGCTGGTGTGTTTTTGTTGCACCTGGCCTGAACCTTTTTTTTGTAATGTTTTTCACACACCCCAACATGCACCCCCTGGAGTTGAGAATCCTTAAGTAGGAGGGTGCAGGGACAAAGCCCTCCACATAAAACATTACAAAACTAAGTCCCTGGCACCATTTTGCTGTGCACCAGGTGTTAGAGTGCAAAAATAAATTTTTGGCACTCTGACTTCATGATAACAGCGAGCTTTTGCCATTATCACATAAACCCTCCTGATCTGGAGGCCTGTAGACAACCCCAGTTTGTATGGCTGTCCCATTTCCCATTTCCAGGGTGATCCACAGTGCTTCTGGCTCCTTATGTGTATTCTGAATTTCTGTAGCTTTGATATTTTCATTGACATAAAGGGCCACTCCTCCTCCCCTTTTTTGAAATTCAGCCTCTTCTGAACAGTACATAGCTGGGTACCGAAGTCTCCCAAGTGTGGTTACTGGTGAACCATGTCTCTCTAATGGCTACTATGTCCAGTTTAACCTCTGTGATTGTTGCCTTCAGGTCTGGGATCTTGTTTCCCAGACTGCAGACATTTGTGTACATGATTTTCCATTGGCCAGATTTCGGTGCATTAGTTGTTGGATGAGATCCGACATTTCCCCTGCATGTCATGTGGGAAGCTGGACCTTTTTCCTTACCTGGTGATGCAAATGAACTACAAACATACTGAACTCCTGTTTGATCACTACCTGAGGGGGAGGGGTGTTCTTCCCATTCAATGTATTGGGTGCTGCACCTCTCTCCCCATTTGCTAGTTTAAATATTCTGCAAAGACATCAAACTTCTGCCCCAATGGACTGATTCCCTCCTTAGTCAGATGCAGTTCATTGAATTTAAAGAGATTTCGCTCCCCAAACTGTTGCTAGTTACCTACAAATTTGTGTCCTTTTTTCTGGCACCAGCCCTTGAGCCACATGTTTAGATCCCCTATCTCCCATTCTCTGACCTTCTATCCATTTGGCCCCCTCTCCCAGATCAGCAGGATTGCAGAGAAGGAGATGCCAGATGAAGGGAATGACAGTTTTTCTCCAAGCCTGGTCAGGTGTTCCTTGGTCTTCACACCTGACCAGCTGGCAAGATCGTTAGTTCCTATGTGTACCAGGACATCAATGTTTTCTCCTGCTTCCTTCACAATTTTAGCAATGCTGATGTACCTGGGAGAAATCGGACTATTACTCCTGGCTAGAGGTAGGTATCAACTCCACAAATCATGGAGTTTCCTATGATTATAAGTGTTTTGGATTTCCTTTTTGCTTTTTTTATTGTTTTGCTCCCAGTTTTGGATGAGTTTTGTAGGGCTAGCTCCTGTGCTGCAGTGTCCTGCTCTGCAGTATCCTATGTCCTATGTTTGATATGGGAGATAAAGGCAGATACCTGTTTGTAGTTTTTATATGGTTTGTGGAGGTGATATGTTGGTGAGCATTGGGTAATGGGGCACCCCATTTGCCCCTCCTAACCACCTGAAAACCTCCCAGACCAACTACCCTCTGCAGCCAAGGTGTTTCAGTTGGATGTTGGGGAAATGGTGGGTGGTTCTAATAATATGTTTTCTCCTGAATATGCAGTTTGAGGTGTGCAGTCTCTGCCCATGCTGCCCAGAGCTGAGCCCTTAGATCTCCAATGGTCCAGCATTTAAGATTGCATCCTAAATCCTGTATCATTGCCCTTTTGAAAGTGTCCCACAGTACCTGCAGTTAATAATATTGATTCAAGTTCAGTTGCTGAGTTTATAACCTGGTCCAAGTAATTAAAAGCAAAATGAAAGCAAAATATTTTTTTTTATATGTTTTTGTTTGTTTTCTTTGTTTCTTTATAACTTTTTATAACAAGTTAAATTAATTGTGCCCCTTTAAGTGAAGACACTGTGTGGATACCCCTCTGATCCTCCCCTTTCTGCTTTGCTACAGGAAATGTCACAACTGTGCTAGTCTATAAAAGGAGGGTAACATGGGGGTAGTTGAGGATGGGGCGGGTGGTTGGGCCCTTCCCCTGCCGAAAAAGAAGGGCCACAGTTGAAAGAAACAAGGAGGTAAGAGCAGAAACAATTGACCAACAACAAATGCAGTAGCCCTGAATGCTTAACCTAATGATATATAAAACTTTAAAATCTGCAAGCACCACCTGTAACAATGTCACAGAAGATATACCCTGCAAAAAACACTTTGTTACAATGAAAAATAAATAACAGAAGATATACCTTGCTAAAAACTATTTAAATCAGAGAAGATTTCAACGGTAAACTGTAAGCACAAAACAGTAACAAACCTGTAGCCACACCCTGTAATAATGCAGCAGAAAGTATTCCCTGCAACAGCAATTTTATTTTGAGAACAATAAAGCAGTAAAATGAAAGCAAAAAACAGTAACAAAACCTGTGAGTACAAAAGTCAATAATAACACACAGTAAATCTGCCTAGTCAAAAGAAGCCTTAATAGTTTTCCTTGCTCTGATAATTAAGCAAAAATGCCAGACAGGGTGTGTTTCGTGCTGGGATAACATTACGCCTCGGGTGGTTGGGCATGAGGCCGCAGGCAGAGTACATCCAATGACTGATGCATGACGTTATCCCAAACGACACACACCCTGGAGGGCATTATTGCTATTATACAATGGCTCATTGTTATACAGAATAAAAAAATAATTTTAAAGATGTTTTTGTGTGGAAAAATATTTTTGTTTTTAAGAGAAGATGAAACAATCAATCAAAAGCTCATCTGCAGGTTCACAGTGAGGCAGAGACTAGACCCATGATGTTGTACTGGGATAACAGCATGGGTCCAGCCCAAGACTGACCAACCGGAGTCCAGGATTTTTTCTTACCATTGTATAATGCTGTTGCTTGCTCTGTCCTTACAAGCAAACCTAGAAGAACAAGCTCAGGTGAAGCTAGGTGCCTTTGCCAGCAAACCTAGTCTTCCACCTCTAAAACGCCAAGTAACCTGACCTTTTAACTCTTCAATCTATTGAACGTTACTAAGACTTTGACAGCTTCACCCCCCCATTTACACTACTAATCCCCTAGAAGAACTGTTGGGGGAACACAATTAGCTTCTTCAATGTGAGAAGGAAACTGCAACAATTTGAGACCAAAACAAAAACCTTTAAAAAAAATAATATAAAATGTAGCAAACAGTAATTTTACTTAGCCTAATGCTACATAAAAAGTCACAAAACCTGTATGCACCACCTGTAACAATTTCACAGAAGAAGTAGCCTGCAAAAAACACTTTGCTACAGAGAAAAATAAAGCAGCAACAGAACATATACCTTGCAAAAAACTATTTGAATCCAGAAGATTACAGCTGTAATCTGTAAGCACAAAACAGTAACAAACCTGTAGGCACATCCTGTAATAATGCAGCACAAAGTATAACCTTCAAAAGCAATTTGAATCAGAGAACAATAAAGCAGTAAGCAAAAAACAGTAACACAACCTATGAGCACAAAAGAAAATAATAAAACAGAATAAATCTACCTAGCCAAAAGAAGCTTTGATCTTTTTCCTTGCTCTGATAATGCTCCTTACTCTGTCCTTACAAGCAAATGTAGAAGAAAAGAGCTCAGGTAAAGCTAGGTGCCTTTGCCAGAAAACCTAGTCTTCCATCTTGTATACTCCCAGTGCTGACTCTGCTCCACTGAGGGACTATTTCTAGCTGTCCCAAGGTTAAGTCTAAAGGTATCTGGTGAAGGGGCATTTCTATGGTGGTCCCACTAGTTTAAAATGCCTTTCTTACCCATCTTAGGTGTTCTTCTTTAGTGGCGACATTTAAAAAGGGGCTAAAATATCATATGTTTTCTTTAGTCTTTGGAAACTGTGATTGTGCTATTGAATACTGTACTGTGAAGCACTACGGACCCCAGGGTTAGGGTGCTGTGTAACTAAAAATGTCTTGTTTTGCCATTTTTTTTGTATCATGTACAAATACCGGGCGCTCACACTCAGCAAAAAGCCACACACAGAGGTACTGTTATCCGTAAAGTCTTTACTGAAGTATAAAGTCTTATTTATAGAATGATGAGTTTAGTTATCTCCTTTTGGTGTACTGAATTACCATAATCTACTATTGTTTTTAAGTATGTATTACCAATTATTTTTCTTATGGATCTTTCCTCCTCATCCCCCCTCCCCCGGCACCCACATAGAAACAAGCTTACTATGTCTTTGCTGGTGAAACTTTTGAAATAAATAAATACATACAAGTTACATGTTCTTAGGTGCAATAATAGGCAACTATTTGTGCCAATGGTATACAAAGATGAAAGGAAATACTTCTTCACAATTAGAGCTGCTAAATTATGGAATAAGCTACCACAGCACATAGCTGACACATCTAACTTTCAGCAGTATAAGAGTTATCTTGATACATACCTTTTGGGTACCTAGATGTTTCACTCCACATAATGTGGAGAGGTAGATTCAATGGGTCTTCAGACTTTCTTCTACCTAATCAAATTGAGTAAACAGAGTAAAGTATATTGACTTTACACAGTACCGTTGTGTGCTGCATTTTGATGAGGTGTGTGTGTGGGGGGAGGGGCGCAAAGAGTCCTGGCTTTTGTGCATATTGAATTCTACTAAGGCAACCAAGATCCCCCAATACTGTAGTGCAGCCTTGTGTGGACAAAAAGGTATTTGTTATATTTGCTTGCACACATGTACAAGAAACACAGTGCCATCATCCGAGTTTTCCAGACGTGTGTCAGCTTCTTCCAATTCAGTCTGTGTGTTTGCAGGAGCAGTCACAGTACTCCAATCACTGCTCCAGCTGTCTATGACAGCAGTTGAAAATGCAGTGGCATACAGTTGAAAGGGAGAGCTCCGCTTCAGTTTGCAGAGCTCCCCCCCTCAACACGCATGCACGCATATTGCATGCTCGCACACTCCCTCCCCCATGCACATACTGTATACCTGACGGGGGTGGCCAATGCCCCGTCAGCTCCATGCCACCCTCCCCTGAAAAGGTTTCCAGGTGCCACATTGGGAGCCCACCCCAGTGTGGCACATGTCTGTATGGCCGATGGGGGTGCCCAAATCCCTGTCAGCTCCAGCTCTCCCAAACAGCCTTACAGCTGCCACACTGGGAGCCCACTCCAGTGTGACAAATGTCCCCCGTCGTCTTCCTTAAAGAAAAAAAAAACTGTAAAAAAGAAAACGTTCTCTTGGTATTCTCCCAGCCCAACTGCGCCCAAACACTGCGCATCCTACCTCCCCAACCCCCCTTCCCATACTTACTCGGAGTCCATAACACGATCTTCGGTGGACCGGGAACATGTCTGCACTCTTCAAAGCTGACCATGAACTGAGGAAATGCCGGTAAGCTGTATAATGTAATAGATAAGGTTTTTTCAACTTTGCTGCTTATCTCGGGCATCTTTTGGAATTTTTGCACCACATTTTCAACATGGGTTTTTTGAGACCCCCTTCTCATGAATGCTGTCACTGTCATGGTGTTAATCGGGCCCAAAGGGTGATTTCACAGTCACTGTGTGAAATCACCTTTTGGGACAGATTAATGAAATGACACTGCAAGTATTCATAAGGTGGACTTTCAAAAAGCCTATTTTGAAAATTTGGTGGAAAAATTCCCAAAATACGTGTTTTACAAGCGCATTGCAGTTCCCACACACTGTAGTTCACGTATCTTTCAATATTTTTACTCCAAATTTTCAACATTGCCATTTTACCACACCTCCTTATGAGCAGTATAGCTCATTTTTCACATCTTGTCCAAAACGTGTTTTCACCCATGTAGTGCACAATGGCACAGTTGGTGTGCAAAATCAATGTATGAGACACATTAAAAAAATAACAGTGACACTGTTCATGAGCAGAGGTCCTGAAATGGCTATTTTAAAAATTTGGTGAAAAAATTCCTAAAAATGACTGTTTTACGAGCGTGCATTACAGAGTTTCTATGCATGCTCGTAAGTTCACGAATTTTCAATATTTTCACTCCAGATTTTCAGCATTGCCATTTTACCACACCTTCTTATGAGCAGTACAGCTGTCATTTTTCACATCTTGCCCACAATGTGTTTTAGCCCATGTAACACACAGCGAGAGTTGGTGTGCGAAATCAATGTATGGGACACATTAAGAAAATCACAGTGACACTAGTCATGAGCAGAGGTGTTAAAATGGCTATGTTGAAAATCTGGTGACAAACTCCATAAAATGACTGTGTTATGAGTGAGCATTGCACAGTTTCCACACCTTAGTAAGTTCATGAATTTGTAATATTTTCAGTCAGATTTTCACCAGTGGCATTTTCCACACCTCCTTATGGACAGTACAGCTGTCATTTTCCACAACATGGCCGAAATGTGTTTTCACACTTTCAGCACAGAAATGCGTGGCCGCTGTGGGAAATCATTGTTCGGGAAAGATAAAGAAAATCACACTGACACTGTTCATGATCGGAGGTCCCAAAATGCCTGTGTTAACAATTTGGTCTAAAAAAATCCCCAAACTAGTTACATTATGGGTGTGCATTGCACATTTTCTACGCATGCTCATGACTTCACCAGTTTTTTTAATATTTTCACAGCAGATTTTCAACATTGCCATTTTTTACCCCTCCCCATGAACAGTACCACTGTCATTTTTTACATCCTGTTTGGAATGTGTTTTTCCACCTGTGGTGCCAAATGCCGTAGTCGCTGTGCAAAAGCAGTTTTTGGCTAACAAACTGATATTGCCACTGTTCATGAGTGGGGTCACAAAAACCATATTGAAAATTTGGAGTGAAAATACCAATGAATGCCTGAGATGTTAGGGTTTCCGACCATAACGCCCCACCCTGTAGAGAATGACAGGCATCAGGGATGTGACTTGGGATTCTTGCCTGTAATGCTCATGCCATTCCTCCCCCATCCACACCCTGCAGCCAGTAAGAGGCATCAAGGTGTGCCTCGGACTCTTCGGACCCAAACTTCACTCCATTCTCCTATACCACACCCATCTCACCATATTTCCTGATGGAATGGGGTGCTCATAAGGGCCAAACACCCCAAGGCACACCGTGACATTTGTCAGTGTCTGCAGGGTAGGGTGTGGTGAAATGGCTTGGTCATTGTGCCTGACGACCCAAAGGCACACCCTAATGCCTGTCACTCTCTGCAGGGTGGTGGTGGAGTTGGCTTCAATTCAGTACTTCGCTGCCATTCCTATTATGCAGCTCTGTAACTTCTACACTACCAATGCCAATGCCAGCAAGCAAACATTCGGCATTGACAAATGCTTGTTTTTCTACAGTCACAAACTATTAAAATCCTATCTTGAGGCGACAACACCCAGAACTGTTACAGAAAATGCAATGTGCACTCTATGCACTGTCTCCTTCATGCCTGATTCCCTTACCATCACATCTTGCAGCATAAGGAATCTCCATTCAGATAATGTCCCCCAGTAGCACTAGTTAGAGAGGGAAGGTAGGATATGTGTATCAAAGGAATGAATAGTAACACTAAAAAAAAAACACTGTTATAAATACATACCTTTTCTTTGAGCAATGTGGATTCATCCATAGTCACCCACAAGCAGACACTGCTATCAGGGGAGGAGTGAAAAAAAACATTTCTATTTTAGCTGGGATATGCTTGTTAACACAGATGATAAAAAACCTACATCCCATCAAGACTGGTGGTCCCCAGATTAATGGGCAGCAGATATGTGTGACTGGATTCACAAGTGGCCACCTTGTAGATTTCAAAAAAGGCTTCTAACCTAGAGGTTCTATTTAAATGACCTCCCCACTAGTATATTTATTGAAATTATTTTATCAGGACTGCAATAAGAAAATCATACATGTCTTGTTTATCGATGTGACCTGGGGAAAGAAATAAGGGTAGAGAGAGAAAGAAGAAGGAGAAACAGGGAAAATAGTTAGCAGGCAAGTAACCAATGTGAATAACACGGTAACATGTACAATCCAGGATAAATAACAGTATAATACAAGTCCTGAATACAGGCATTGAGAGGGAGGAAATCCAATGTGGGCAAGTTCAGGAAATGACAAAGTGAATATTCCTTTTGACTTTACATGTGTTTAAATTTTAGGAGCAAGCTGAGTGGGCATGCAGCCCTTCATGAAAAGGGTGAGAGAAATGGTATTACAGTGTAAAATACAGGATATTATTCAATGGGATTGGTCTGTCTGGCAACTGACAGGCCAGGAGAACAAATCCCAAATGTAACAAATATATTTTTGTCATCAACCCTTTGTTTTGCAGTTGCTCCCTCCCCCCAATTGACCTGTGTTTATCTGATGCCAGTTCTTTGCCTATATAACTTCTGCTGGGAAATAAGTTTTCTTGTTCTCATCACCTATTTCCACCATCTGTGGAATAGACTCCCATACCTCAGTGCACTACTTCTCAATCCTTTCTGCTCTCAAAGGCCTTGACAGGGATCATGCTGCCCCTTCCTGTGCTACAGACTAGCCCCCCCATCACTTCCTTCTCTTTTCTCCACTTTACTCCTTTTTATGATTGCATGTGTATACATGTGCAGCAAAGATTTTGCTACAAAGAATAGCATTTCAACGTGGTGTCACTGTCGGGTCCAATGCAGCCAGCTGCAGTGGGATTAGCAGTGACAGATCAATGATCAGAGACTCTGAGCATGACACAAATCGCTGTTTGCTAGGTGAAAACTTCTTGCAGTAGAAAGGACCAACTTGCTCTTTTGAGAAAGCACTATGATGCTTTCATTTGCATGACATCACCCAGCAAGCAGCTGGGCAGCATTAAGATTAGCCTTCACACATCATTCCAGTGCTGATTCCACAAGTCACCCCTCCCTGGATAAGTGGATATCTGCAAAGCAAACTCCTCACCCAACACACTCGCTAGTCCCAACTTGCCACCCCCGAGCCCCTCAAATAATACCTTTATGTTTGGCTATCACCTTCAGTTCAGGTATGTGAATGGTGATGTCCACCTATATACCCTATTGACTCATAGATACATAGATACATAGACAGTGTTGACAGATAAGGGCCTATGGCCCACCCAGTCTGCCCATTTAAGTTTGTAAGTTCAGTTTATGTTTTCCAGGAAGTCTGTTGCCCCTTACCCCTGATCTCCACAATTCCTTTATGTCTATCCCATGCATTCTTAAATCCCGTGATTGTTTCAGCCCCCACCACTTCCTCTGGCAGGGTGTTCCACATGTCCACCACCACTCATGCATTACTGTAGGAGGATATCATCATTCTTTGACTTATCTGGACTGAAGACAAACACAAGCTGGATTCTGGTTTTAAACAGCTCAACTTCAGATTGCTGCTCACTTCGTCTGCTGCTAGCCTTTATGTGCTTTACTGTAGTGTCTAACAGCGTGAACTGTTCTTATATTCCATGACAGATTTTATGTTTTAAACCGCACACACTTGGGTTTCTCTGTTTCATTGAGTAGGGGCTTGTGTCACAGAGTGTCTGTGTTGATTGGTTAGGTTCAGGGTGTATGTGTTTGTCTGAAGAGAATTCTGGAGCCTGTTCACTGTGAAAATGAGCAGGATCAATTGATGGAGGTGATATGCAATATAGCAAAACAGTGAACTACTGTTTGGTGTTCCGGTTCCCCAAGCCAGCTATTAGATTCTTTCAATCTCTAGTCTCAGCCTCCACAATAACTTCACATATCAAGCCATTACTCTTTCTCTTCCTCTCTAAATTAAAAAAAACAATAAGCAAACCAGAAAGAATGGTGTTTTGGTCCCTGTAGCCAGATGTTAGCCTCCACAGTAACCCAGCAGCCTGAGCTCACCCCTGAGGAAGCTGACTTCCTCTCCAAGTTAATTGTTTGCTTCTTTATATCTTGCAACCCCCACACTATCTGCACATATTTAGCAGCTGCTCCTACATCCCTGTCACCAAAAAAAAAGACAAATACACTAGGGAGAGTGGTGTTTCAGTCCCTTGACTCATCTATTAGGAAAACTATATAGGTTTACACCATCCATGTTTTATGTGCCACAGCATGATACCTCTTATTCAATCACTTAGCAGTGGTTTAATTGGAGATGTTTAGGAGGTGGAACTCTAATCTCTGCATTTGTAGGAGGTGGAACTGTCATCCATAGGAGGAGGAACTTTCCAAGAGAGTTCAAAGGAGGAGGGTGTCAGAGGAGGTGGAACTGAGTTCCTGCCCAATTTAACCCCTGTCACTTTGTCACCAGAGCTCGGTTTCTGTACTCCAATGTTCAGATAATGAGTTGCAACATCTGATTTCAACTGGGATAGGTATGATCTGTGATCTGCACCAAGTCACTACCAAATTCCACTTCTACCTTGCACTTATGGTCAGCTGCAGAGGTACAGTGTATGCTCAACCCATCGTTCTCTTTGAAAGACACTTTTCCACCATGGCCCCCATCTTCCACAAACCTACTAAGCTGGCAACCTGAGCTCACACCTGAGCCAAGCCGAATCGGATCTAATGAAAGAAGCAGACAGCTCTCCTCACTCTGGAATTCTCTAATCTAGCAGAGTCACTCTCTGAGACAAATTGACAGAATTTGAATGAGCCATACAAATACCAAGAGACAATCTGCTGGAATACAGGTAAGAAGATCCAACTGATCATACAACCCTAGTTGTCACAGCCCCATGCTAAAACCCCTTCAGCAAATTATTAAAGAGTCACAACCCGTGCTGAGAGAAGATGAAATACTACAGGACATCTTCCCCGAACCACCTGTCATTGCCTATAAGTAGCCCCCCTGCCTCTTGAACATAATAATTCATAACAGACTCCCAGCAGATCATAATAACTGAGAAACATGAGGAACAACACCATGCAACATGGCAGGATGTAAGACCTGCACCCACATATGCACCTAGATCACCATCAAGACAAGCAAGGACAGCATAATAAAAATCAGTGGACCAGACACGTCAGTCCAGCAATGTGGCTTACCGAATTCAGTGGCCCTCCACCCCAAAAGCAAGAAACAGACTCCCATTTCTTAATAAAATATTCTTGTATATATTTTTATTTTTACTTCAGTTTTTTCCCAAATCAAGTTTTACAATCCTTCTCTTTTTTGAATATATATAGAAACATAGAAGTTGACGGCAGATAAGGACCGCAAGGCCCATCCAGTCTGCCCATTTCTTTTTCTACCTTATAAATGTGCCATTGGCCTTTGCTCTGTCAGTGACCTATCTATTCATAGTCATTTGTATTGCTCCCTTATGCCTATCCCATGCCTGTTTGAAGCCCTGCACTGTATTCATAGCCACCACATCTTGTGGTAAGCCATTCCATGCATCTACCACCCTTTCTGTGAAAAAGAATTTCTCACATTCCCCTTAATCGGCCTTCCTCTAATCTCATGCTGTGTCCTCTTGTCTTGCTATTTTCTTATATTTAAACATGTTAGACTCTTTCATCTTGTTTATGCCCTTAAGGTGTTTGAATGCCTCAATCATATCACCTCTCTCCCTCCTTTGTTCAAGGGTATACATATTGAGCTCCGTTAATCTGTCCTCATATGTCTTCTGATGCAGTCCCTGCACCATTTTGGTTGCCCTTCTCTGGACTGCCTCAATTTGGTTAATGTCCTTGTGAAGTTGTGGCCTCCAATACTGCACGCAGTACTCCAGATGGGGCCTAACCAATGTCTTGTACAGTGGGATTATTACCTCCCTCTTACAACTTGTGATACCCCTACTAATACACCCTAACACCCCCCTAGCCTTACCTACTGCTTTAGAGGTCTGCTTGTATGATTTTAGGTCATCAGTGATGATGATGCCCAAGTCTCTTTCTTCCTTTGTGACTGCTAGCAACTCCCCTCCCAGCCTATAAGTGGCTTCAGGGTTTCTCTTCCCTATGTGCATGATTTTGCACTTCTTTGCATTAAATCCCAGTTGCCACTCTTCTGACCATTCTGCTAGTTTATCCAGATCTCTTCTCATTCTGCCCACCCCATCTGGATCATCTACTCTGTTGCAGATCTTGGTGTCATCTGCAAACAGACAAGCCTTACCCTCTAGTCCATCTGCGAGGTCACTAATGAAGATGTTGAATAGGACTGGCCCAGGACTGATCCCTGAGGGTACCCCATTTGTGACTTGCATCTCTTCTGACTGTATACCATTTACCACCACTCTGTTTTCTGCCAGTCAACCAGTTTGCCACCCAGTTGACCAACTTCTGACCCACCCTGAGCCTACCTAGCTTTATTTATCAATCTTCTATGTGAACAGTGTCAAAAGCTTTGCTGAAGTCAAGGTAGGCGACATCAACTGCTCCCCTTGGTCCACCACTCTGGTTACCCAGTCAAAGAAATCTATGAGATTAGTTTGACAGGACCTTCCTTTGTAAACCCATGCTGTCTTGGATCCTGTGCCCTATGGATTCCAGGTGTTGCACTATCCTTTCCTTAAGGAGTGCCTCCATAATCTTGCCCACTACTGAGGTAAGACTGACCGGTCTGTAGTTCCCGCCTCCTCCCTGCTACCACTCTTGTGGAGCGGGATCACATGAGCCCTTCTTCAGTCTTCTGGGACCTCTCCTGTGCTCAGAGACTCACTAAACAATTCTGCTAATGGCTCTGCTAGTTCCTCCTTTAGCTCCTTAAGTACCCTGGGATGTATGCCATCAGGTCCATTGCCTTATCCACCCTGAGCTTAGCAAGCTCTTATAGGACCCTTTCTTTGTGAAGGAGTAGTGCTCACCTCCTCCCCTGTGTCCATGATGCTGAGCTGTGGGCCCTGCCTACCTTCTCTTCAGTAAATACTGAGCAAAAGTATCTATTTAGGATAGATGCCTTTACAGGGTCCTCCTCCTCACATGCTCCCTTTCTCCATTGCTTAGCAATACCCTCTGGACTTTCTCCTTCACTAATGTATCTATAGAAAGTCTTGTCACCTTCTTTTACTGTTCGTGCTAGTGTTTCCTCAGTTTGGGACTTTGCCTGCCTTACTGCCTTACCTGCTTCCTTAGGGCAGTTTGGTGCCTCCTATCTTCATCCCGCTGTGTTCCCTTATATTTCCTGAAGGCCAGCCTTTTGGCTCTGACCTTTTCTGCTACTGTATTTGAGAACCAAAGTGGTTTCCTTCTTCTTTTGCACTTCCTTCTCTGTCTAACACAATGGGATGTTGCTTCAAGTATTGCATCCTTAATGCTTGCCCACTTTGCCTGTACCTCCTCACCTGTTTTTTTTTTGCCAGGGCTAGCTTAACTCTGTTGGCCATCTTATCAAAGTCAGCTCCTCTGAAGTCCCATATGTTTGCCTTGGAATGGGATGATTTAGATGTAGTAGCCAAATTGAACCATACCATGTGATGGTCACTGGCCCCAGGTGACCTTCTACCTGGAGATCTGTGATCCCTTCTTTGTTAGTCAGTACTAGATCTAGGATAGCCCTGTCTCTTGTGGGTTGCTGTACCAGTTGTTTGAGGCCCTCCCCTGCAGGGAATCCACTATGAGTCTAGTTCTGGCAGATGTTCCTGCTGGTATTGACCAATCTGTATCTGGCATGTTGAAGTCTCCATTATCAGAACCTCCCTTTAGCTGTCATGTTTTGTATATCTTCTAACAGTAATGTATCTATGTCCTCCCTCTGGTCTGGGGGCCTGTAGACAACCCCAGTTCTTATGGCTGTCCCATTTCCTGTTTCCAGGGTGACCCACAGTTCTTCTGGCTCCTTATGTGTATTCTGAATTTCTGTAGCTTTGATATATGTATTCTTCACAGTCATGTTGTACTGAGAAATAACCTGTAATTCATTTCTTTTGTGGGTCTCTTTTGTTTAACAATACTGCATTACATTTCAGGACCTTCTTGTCCCTTCATCAGACTGTAGAGCAGCAGACTATGCAGGCTGAAAGTATAAATTAAATCAATATATTACTATCACTGTCTTTCTTTTGTTTTGTTTTTTATATTTGATATTTTTATATTTTAAAAGTAATATTTTTCATTCCCAAAATTATATTCCTTGGGTGGGAACAGACCTCTATATTAAATATTCAGCTTGCTCTTTGCTCAATTGGGTCCTCACGTTTTCTATCCGATTTAGACTCCTAAAATCAAAACAACATACTATCAGTATTACAAACTGAAATAAAAAACATTATCTATCTTATCCTGCAGACTTTCAAAACACTATGTGGATTCAATCTGTTTTTACCATCAATGTGTATACTTCTTACCTGTTCATTTAGCACTTCCAGTTAGAGACAACTTTCCTTCAGATACCCTCTGTGTTTTACCTTAGAAAAATGTTTGATTTCTTAACTTAAATAACTTTTACACATCACTGCTTTAATACATTCCTGTTTCACAAAAACTTACTTTAACTTCGTAGGCAGGTTAACTAGATTTGGAGCCCAAATGGCTCATTTTTTCTTTTGCTTTCAAATTATGTCTCGTGCCATTGAGCAAAACACTAACACTCTCCATGAGGAGTTACCTTCTTCCTGAAGGTATGGAAGGGGCTGGGCTATCTAGGGAGCATGTTCAAGGCGCAACTGAGTTACACCCCCATGTTCACCCTTTCTTGCCCAGTCAAAACTTTTGAAACTGTCTGTCATCTCAGTTGCGCCTCGAACATGCTCCCTAGATAGCCTGGCCCCTTCCATACCTTCATGGAGAGTGTTGACATCTTGCTCAATGGCACGGGACATAATTTGAAAGCAAAATAAAAAATGAGCCATTTGGACTCCAAATCTAGTTAACCTGCCTACAAAGTTAAAGTAAGTTTTTGTGAAATAGAAATGTACTGAAGCAGTGAAACATAGAAACATAGACTTTGACAGCAGATAAGGACCACTTGGCCCACCCAGTCTGCCCATTTCCCTACCTATTGGATAAGCTGCAGATTCTAGTTAACCAACAGCCTACTTCCTGCAACCCCCCAAAACAATTGCCTTATGTCTGTCCCAGGCATGTTTGAATTCCCCCACTGTTTTAGATCCCACAACCTCTCCAGGAAGGTGGTTCCATGCATCCACCACTCTCTCCATGAAAAATAATTTCCTCACATTACCCCTGAGCCGTCCCCCCTCTACCTTTAAATTGTGCCCCCTTGTTCTTACACATCTCTTTTTCTGAAAGATGCTACTCTCCTGGACTTTATTGATTCCCTTGAGGTACTTAAAAGTTTCTATCATGTCCCCCATCCCTCCTTTCATCAAGGGTATACATATTAAGCTCTCTGCCTCTCTCTCTTCATATGGTTTCTGATGTAGACCCTGCACCATTTTAGTTGCCCTCATCTGGACTGCTTCCATTCTGTCTGTGTCCTTGCGTGGATGAGGTCTCCAAAACTGCACGCAGTACTCCAGATGGGGTCTCACCAACTGTCTGTATACAGGGATAACCACTTCCCTTTTTCCTACTTGTGATGCCCCTCCTTATGCATCCCAGTATTCCCCTGGCTCTCCTTACTAACTTCTCACATTGCTTACCCACCTTCAGGTCATCTGATATGACTACATCCAGATCCCTTTCCATTACTGTTGTCGTTAGTACCTCCCCTGCTATTGTGTACTCTTCTTCTGGATTTTTATTTCCCAGGTGCACTTCTTTGCATTGAATCTAGGTTGCCATATGTCTGACCATTCCTCCAACCTTGCCAAGTCCCTTCTCATCCTTTCTACCCCCCTTGTGTATCAACTCTGTTACTGATCTTTGTGTCATCTGCAAAGAGGCATACTTTTCCTTCCAGACCCTCTGCAATGTTACCTATAAAGACTTTAAAGAGGACTGGACCCAGTACTGAGCCCTGAGGTACTCCACTAGTAACCCCCCCCTTTCTTCAGAATGTGTTCCATTCACTATTACCTTCTGTGTCCTATTGTGCAGCCAGTTTGCTACTCAGGCTACCACCATGGGACCCACTCCCAGGCTGGCTAACTTGATTATTAATCTTTTGTGCGGGACTGTGTCAAAAAAGTCTAGGTAGGCCATATCCACAGCCCCTCCCTGGTCTATTACTTTGGTCACCCAGTCAAAGAAATCGATTAGATTTGCCTGACATGACATTCCTGCTGTGAATCCATGCTGCTTTGGGTCCTGTGCCCCACTGGCCTCTAGAAACTCAACAATTCTTTCTTTCAGAAGTGATTCCATCATTTTCCCCACCACTGAGGTCAAACTAATAGGTCTGTAGTTTCCTGCTTCTGCCTTGCTCCCACTTTTGTGAAGGGAAATCATATCTGCCCTCCTCAGGTACCATCCCATCTTCCCATGATTTGTTAAAAAGTGTGGTTAGTGGTGTCACTAGGTCCTCCCTTAGCTCTTTTAGAATTCTAGGGTGAATCCCATAAGGCCCCATTGCTTTGTCCACCTTGAGTTTTAGGAGTTCTTTCAGGACTCTTTCTTCTGTAAATGGACTGGCATCAACCCTACTATGCAGAGTGCTTTTACTGTTTAGTTAAGGTAACTCCTCCTCTTCTTCTTTTGTGAATACTGAGCAAAAGTATTCATTCAGTATCTCTGCCTTTTCACTGTCTCCATCTGCCCACCTCCCCTCTCCTTCATTAATCTTCACTATCCCTCCTTTAACCTTTCTATGCTCCCTGATGTACCTATAAAAGGTTTTATCCTGCTTCTTAACTGAGTTGGCTATCTTTTCCTCGGTTTGGGCCTTTGCTTTTCTGACTGCCTTCCCCACTTCCTTCTGCTTTAATTGATACAGTTCCCTGTCATGCTCCATCTGTGATTCCTTATACTTTTTGAATGCAGCCTTTTTCTCCTTAACCTTCCTTGACACCTCTTTTGAGAACCATAGTGTTTTTTTATACCGCTTTGTCTTCTTTATTTGTTTCACACAAAGGCTTGTTGCCCCCATGATGGCAGTTTTGATTTTTCTCCATTGTTCTTCCACCCCTCCTTTTTGGTCATTTGCTAAATCATTACTCAGGTATTCACCCATTATGCCAAAGTCAGCCCTTCTAAAGTCCAGTATCCTTGTCTTTGTTATGGCTTGTCTCCATGGTTGTGTTTATTGTGAAGCACACTGTGCAGTGATCGCTTGTTCCCAGATGTCTACTGACTTCTAAATTTGTGATCCTCTCTCCATTTGAGAGTACCAGGTCTAAAGGGAAGTGTAAAAGTTGTTTAAGTTAAGAAATATAACGTTTTTCTAAGATAAAGCACATAGGGTATCTGAAGGAATGTTTTCTCCAACTAGAAGTGCTAAATGAACAAGTAAGAAGTTTACACATTGATGGTAAGAACAGATTGGATCTGCATAGTGTTTTGAAAGTCTGCAGGATAAAATAGATAGAGAGTTTTGTTTTAGTTTGTAATACTGATAGTATGTTGTTTTGATTTTAGGAGTCCAGATCAGATAGAAAGTTTAAGGACCCATTGAGCAAAGAGCAGGCTGAGTATTTAATATAGAGGTTTGTTCCCACCCAAGAAATATTATTTTGGGAATGAAAAATATTACATTTAAAACATAAAAATATATATATATATATAAAAAAGTAAGACAGTGATAGTAGTATATTGATTTAATTTATATTTTCAGCCTGTGTATTGCACTACTGTACAGTCTGATGAATGGACATGAACTTCCTGAAACGTAACACAGTATTGTTAAGCAAGAGAGAACCACAAAAGAAATGAATTACAGGCTATATCTCAGTACAACAAGACTGTGAAGAATACATATATATTCAAAAAAGGAAAGGATTGTAAAATTTGATTCTGGAAAAAAAACTGAAGTAAAAATAGAAATACATACAAAAATATTTTATTAAGAAATGGGAGTCTGTCTCTTGCTTTTTGGGGGTTGAGAGCCACTCATTTTGCAAATAATCTGGTTTTCATTTCCATTGGTGGCAACCTCCCCCCCCCCTTCCAAATCTTTTGAATTAACAAACAAAAAGGGAACCGAGGGAAACACTTTATCAATTCAATTACCTAATTCAGTGCAAGAAGTGCACAAATTAATTCTACTTTGGGGAAACTAGGCAACCACTGAAAACCAGGATGAATTGCCAACACACAATAGTAAACCAGGTTAGCAGCACACCAGTAGGAAACCATTTTTCACAAACAGATCACTCTGTCTTGGACTTACCTGTCTTGATACTAAGGGGCAACTTCAAAAACGCACAAGACAGAAGGACATGGGAATTGAAATATATAAAACAATTTAAATTTAACATTTGTGGACTGAATCGGGACACTAGATTTATGATTTACTATGGTAAACTGTAATTTTCTTGTTACTGATTTTTTCTGAGTTCCTACCTGCTCTGTTTTTATTACCTGTTCCTTACTTCCTCCCTGCCTCTCCTACAAATTCCTCAGCTTCAGTCCCACCCACCCCTTGCTTGTTCTCACACCTCACTGTTAATACCACCTCACACTCTGTTTATCTGGCCCTTTGTTGCTTTGTTTCTTCTAATGTCTTAGCTTCCATGCATTTCTTAAACATTTCCTACCTATTCTGCCCTTTCTGCCTACCTTCGGCTCTTATACCTCTGATCTTTCTTATCTATGTTTCTGTCTGGTCATTTTATTACCCTTTCTAGCATAATTTTTATCTTCAGCTGACCTGTTCCTATTAATTACCCTCCCCCAGTTCTTCTAACACATCTTTTTTATTTTGCTACTTATATAAACTTTTATCTCAGTTCCCTTTTTATCACTGTCTTACTAAATGTTCTGCCTTTCTTCCTTTTAAGTAATTATTATTTTTTTGCTCCGCATCAGATATAAATACCGCTTATGTTGCTTAGTTTTGCTATTCACCTGAAGAAGGGACCTGTGAGGCCCTGGAAGCATGTGTATAATTCCATCTTTGTACAAGGCAATTGTTTGTGCAATAAAAGCTATCAGCCGTTCCAGCATCTCCTCTTTGGATAATGTTATGAGATTCATTTCAGGAGGCAATATAGTGCAATGGGTTAAGGCTCTGAGCTGCAGATCTGGATTTGAATCCCACAGCTGCCTAGGTGTATATACTGTGTGATCCTGAGCAAATCACTTAACTTTCTTGTGCTTCCAAGTTATATCTGGAAACAAGCTTCAGCTTAGTGTGCTACTCCTGGTTAAAATATGTTTCTGTTCCCTTTCCCTTTCATTTTCATGAATTTCCCAGGGGACAGCAAGTACACAGCCAGCATAAATGGCAGAAGCAACAAACAGGGCAGGTAGAAAACAGCGGACATGTTAGATATTAATTACAGCAGTAGTAGTCAGGCAACAAGGAATGTACTAAAAGTGCATTTTTGAAGTTATTTAATCTTGAGAGGGGTTGGGTTTATCTGGAAACTTTACAGAGGTGACTGAGTCAAGTAGGGCAATGCTCACACACTTCATTTTGGTTACTGCAATGTTAGGTAGAGATGAATAAGTAGCTACTGTTGTATTTAATGGCACAATATTGAAGACATACTGAGGCATTGTCATTATAACAATTATGAAGGGCGGTGAGCCCATGCTCGAACCATTAGGATTTGTAAATGACTAATTTATGCTTCTTTTATCTTTAAATGGTTTACTTGCTTATTTACTGTAGGTGACTGTCTTTCTTGATACAGCGAATATGTACAAGTCTGAAAACAGTTTGTAAATCTGGCATTATTATTTTATATAATAACAATGTGATTTGATTTCATAAATCAATGAATTTTCAGTGTTTTATTTTATTTTACAGGATAGAAGAGATGTTTCTTTCCAACGACTTTGCAGAGTGTATCACCTACTTAGTTGGTGCTTCTAAGAGTAAAGTTCAAGAAATAAGGTAACAAAGTTAAACCCAAATTATTCTTTTATGTAAATTTATTTTGTGGAATGCTCAATTGTTTTGTGAGGACCAAGATATCGAGAGTATTAGAATCAGAAGAACTGTGGAAATTGTAGTTGAACCACTGGACCGGATATTCAAACTGCGCCAGGCTGTGGCGCAAGCATAGGCGCAGCTCAACTTGGCTGCGCAGGGGTGTGGCCTGTGCGATATTCAATGGAGCTGCACTAAGGCTCAGCAGCTTTGAATATTGCACCCTGGCCACCCCCACTGTGCATGGTGCAGTGGCACTGTGCCAGCGCAAGTGGCCAGAGTGGAGCATGGAGATGCGCTAGCGCAAGTGCCATTGCGCCATTCACAGCACATGTGATATTCAAAAGGGGGCATGCAAATGGGGCCATAATTTATGCAAGGCACACATGGGTCCATTTGCATGTTATTATGGCCCAATTTGCATCCCATTAGCATGCGGGTACACTGATCCCGGACGACTTGCAGCTGGCGCACTGCCAGGCAGCAGCCGTTGGGGACCGACGCCCTATGCACTCCCGATTGCTGGCATTTGTTGAAAGCATAGATCCCCATCCTATATCCCTATTGGTCCAGTGGACCACTCTCTGCAGGCATATGTATAAAAATATATTCCCCATCCAATATCCCTGGTGGTCCAATGGACCGCTATGTGCCCCATCGTGGGCATTTGTAATGAAAGACTTCCCCATCCAATATCCCTGGTGGTCAAGTGGACTGATCGCTGCCCGATCATGGACATCTGTTTAAATCATCCCCCCAGCCAATATCCCTGGTGGTCCAGTGGACCGCACTCTGCCTGATCGCGGGCATCTGTAAAACATAAAATGTCCTATTACCCTGGTGGTCTAGGGTGCCCCCCTCCCCACCCGCCCACTGGGCCCCTGCCCGCTCCCCTGGTCAGCTGGTGGGTGGCGGCACCCACCTGCCTGCTGCCCGCCGCCCGCTGACTGACAGCTTGGTAGGGCTGCACCCATTGGTTCACAGCATGGGTGAATGGGCATGCAGCCCACCCATGTACACATTCCAGATATGTGAATGGATTCATTCACATATCTGGAATGTGTACACGGTATTGGTTGCATGCCCATTGGCTCACGCTTGTGAACTAATGGGTGTGCAGCTCCTACCGAGCTGTCAGTCGGTGGGCAGCAGGATGGCAGATGGGTGGGGTGCTGCCGCCTGCCAGCTGACTGGGGGGAGTGGGGCGGTGGGGCTCAGTGGGCGAGTGGGGAAGGGGGTACCATAGACAACCAAGGTAATAGGATGTTTTTTATGTTTTACAGATGCCCGCGATTCGGTAGGCTGCGGTCCACTGGACCACCAGGGATATTGGCCGGGGGTTGCCCGTGATCTGGCAGCACTCAGTACACTGGACCACCAGGGATATTAGAGGGGGGGTTTATTTAAACAGATGCCCATGATGGGGCATGGGGGATGTCTCCAGGTGCGGCAGGAACTCGGGTGGCCACCCACAGGTGGCAGCTGCCATGTTGCGTCCTGCAATGCGGTAGCTCAGCTGTGGGTGGCCATCATTTGTTCTTTTTTTTTTGGCTTACCTTTGTGTAGGCGCAAGTAGGGGTTGCACATGCATGGCTCTGCACATCCCGGGTTGAATATCAGGCTGTGCAGGTTATGCATGAGCACACCCACCTACCTATGCCTGCATACATTGCTGATGCACTCCGGCACATCAGGATTTGTGCAGCGCACTTTTCCCTTTTGAATATCATACCAGGGTGCATCAATGGGTTGTGCATGGTGCAACACTGTTGCACCATGCACAACCCTTTTGAATATCTGGGCCACTGTGTCTAATTCTGTGTTTCTAAACTGAGTCTGTTGTGAGTGACACCTAGAAACTCAACTGAGGCTTAACCAAGACAAAAGGTCATTCCTGGAAATCAAATCTGGTGCCTTACGCATCATGTAACAAATGGGGCAAATTCAGCCATCCTCACCCTTTAACTTTAACAATTCAAACATGAAAAGAGATCTCTGATGACAAGGTTGGCAGTATAGCCTAGAAGTTCACGTAACAAGCTGTGAATGAGCTTGGTGCATTCATCAGACATGGGTTTGATTCCCATACTCTCCACTTACATACTGTGTGACTCTGAGTAAGTCACTTAACCACCCCAGTGCTCTCAGGTTGCCCCTGGATACAGGGACTTGTGCCTAGTGGGCCGTACATGGTTACCAAAAGAATAATAATTAAAAAAAGCCATTGCCTTTACAATACCAAAGTCATAAAACAAATCATATGCTCAAATTTAAAATGCTCCTTGCCTTCCATTTTTCAAATCTAGACATGGTCATCATCTGATAGAGCCCTAGCAGTGCTGAAACTCTGATCACTCATGCAATTGGCCCAAATATTGTTTTATGCTATCGTTGCTATTGTACCATACAGTCTAGTTTTGATACTCTGGTACAGTGGTGCCAGCCAGGATGCAGCACAATATTACATCATACTACACTGGAGTTACTGCAGCGAACAATCCATTTTCAGTGGCAGTTAAGTGCTTTCATCATGCAGTAACTTGAAACATTGCATAGCATCCTGGCTGACTCAACAGGACATTTTGCATATATTTTTTGTTTCTGTGTATATACTGAAACTGAATGCAATTGAAGCTATCTTTTACTGATGACTACTGCTATTTTCATGAGACCACCATGACAATGAGATTCTTTTATCACATGGGTGGATCAGGTCAGAATGATATTTTAAATAATGAATGGGCTCCTTCCTGAGGTCTCCGCAGAAATCAAACTTGACCCTTTCAAATGCAAACTGCACCAGCACCTCCCTAGTCTCAGCAATTGTGATTGTATCACCTAGCATGCCTCTGCTCACCCTCCCTTTTATGCCCCTTCCTCTCATCTCCTACCCTTTACCACTCTACTCCCACCTTCTCTCCTCCCCCTCTTCTCACCCCAACCATTCCTACTCTCCTCCACCTTCCCTTTTCTTATTTCCCCCTCCCTTCCCTGATTACCCTTCCTAGACTTGTGCATTAACTCCACTCCACACACACCCCTTCCTCCTAAACACCATCCTTGGTGGTTCCCTCCACCCCCTTCCATATCTATCTTATTCATTTCTCCCTCTCACACTTCATACCCCAAACCACCCTGTTTTGGTCCTATTCTACTTCCTCCTAATTTCTATCCTTATCTCTCCCCCTTCTCTCTTCCCTATCTCACCCTTCTGTTTCTGCTTGCTGTACCCCTAGCAGATCCTTTGGCAACTTGCACTTAATGCCAAAATCTTATCTTTGACTGCCTCTTACCAATGTTCCCTCTACCTGCTATGCCCTGAAATTACATTATACTGTATGTATCATATTTGCCCTTTTACTGTTTCAATCCAATTTTGTAACTTGTGTTCCCTTGTGTTTTGTTTCATTCTACTTGAACTGTACATTTTGTATCCAATGTGGAACCTTTGTAAATTAACCTCTGGTTTAAAGGTATTTGTAATCCTAGATCTTAATAAATAAAAATAAATCTGAATAATAGGAATACATAGAAGGACCATGCATTATTATTTTTTTTTTTGTGTTACCTTTATCCTCTGTGGCCACCTGTCTGTCTTTCTGTTTACAGTCCTCACGTCCTGCCAGGGATACGGCCGCCATCTGTTTTGACCAGGACCACTGGCACCCTGAAACCCCTGTGGCTTACCCCCCGCAGCGGGGTGGCAGGGAGACCCCTAACTCCCCACCCTCATGGATCCAGTTTGGGTGCCCACACCCTGGCAAACACTTGCGGATGGCCATCTAGCCACACGAGAAGTGTCACGTTTTTCCACTGTTTGCTCCCCCCCGGAGTCTTGGGCATGCAATGACACTGGCAGAGGCAGAGGTGCATGCATCCACACTCTCCTCCCCAGGCCTCTGCCCAGACTCCACCCAGAGCTGTCACCCTGTGCCTTGACAGGGTTGACAACCCCAAGGCAGACACCACATATGTTGCTGTAGCAGGGTGTGAGTTGGGTGTTAGGACTGGAAACCCTTACACCACATTTCCCTACTTTGGGTTGCTTTAACCCAAACTAGTGCATCAAGAAAGCTTTTTTTGAAATTAATTTCCTTTCTTTTTGAGATTTTATATCTTCAGAAATTATTTTTATAAACACATGCATGTTTTTCTTTAATAGTTTTTATAACCTCATGAATTAACTACAGAAAAAAAAACTTTGGGTATATTCATTTGAGGCTGTGAGATTCTAACCCAAGGTCTCCAGGATCATAGCCTAGAGGTTAGTCATTGCACAACATTGCCTCCTTTGACATCACTGTGTCAACGTTATCTTATCCTAAGTCATGACAGATCCAAACTAAAACAGCCAATAATACATTTCTGTTTCTCTGTATTGCAAAAAAAGTCTTTTTTTCTCAAACTTTGCTCATTTATAAACTGTTGAACTGTCTGACAGTTTTTTCAATTCACATGAACAAAAAATCAGTATTCTAATGTCTGTCTTAACATATGTCAAAAAATGACTACTTTCCATCTATAACCCTGTTTAACACACTAATTTATAGCCCATGTTTCAAAACAGTTATTTCCCAAACAGGGATCGCTTGTAGGTTTCATCTGATTTTTCTAACTCCCTCAATTTAGAAAAAAAAAGCTATGTAAATAAGCTCATGATTATTTATGAGCTAAGATTACAGTGACATTTTTGAAAACATGGGACACATACAGTACTGTATAGAATTATTCTTCTTGCAATGTGAACATGTGAAATCAAAAATAAATTGTTACAAACAGTGATTTTGAACAGACCAATCATCATAAGGAGGGATAGCGTGTCATTTTTACACAGTGTTTCTAATTCCCTCAGTTTTAAAAACAGGTGTGCAAATAAAGTCATGATTATTAATGAATTATGAGGTGACTTTAGGGCCCAGATATTAAAACTGTGCCAGTTTGTGGCACAAGCCCGTGTGCCGCTCAAAATAGTTGCGCAGGGGTGTGGCCAGGGTGAGATTCAACGGAGTTGCGCTATGGCGCAACTTCTTTGAATAGCACCCCCTGGCCACACCCTCTGTGCTTGGTGCAGTGGAACTGCGCCAGCGCAAGTGGTCAGAGTGGAGCATTGAGATGAGGTGGCACAAGTTCCATTGCGCCATGCACAGCACCTGCGATATTCAAAGGGTGACATGCAGATGGGGTCATAATTTATGCAAGGCACACAGGGGGCCATTTGCATCTGATTACAGCCCCATTAGCATGCAGGTGCACTGATCCCTGACAACTTGTTCCTGGCCCCTGCCAGGCAGCAGCCATTGGGGACCAACGCCCCCTGCAGCCTGATCGCAGTCATAACATTGCCCCCCCCAGTAGCCCGATCGCAGGCGAATGTTATCCAACCCCTCAAGTAGCCCGAACGTGGGCATAACTTAACCTGCCCCCTGAGTAGCCCATTAGCCAGATCGCGTACAACTTAACTCTGCCCCCACTCAAGTAGCCTGATCATGGGCACATAAGTGTATGTCACCCCCATTAGCCCAATCGCGGGCATAAGTGTATGTCATCCCCATTAGCCTGATCACGGGCATAACTGTACCCCCATTAGCCTGATCATGGGCATAGTGTATGTCATCCCCATTAGCCCGATCATGGGCATCAGTATCCCCAATGTCCAATATCCCTGGTGGTCCAGTAGCCCAACGGAGATTGATTGCAGGTGGCATTCCTCACACCCCCAAGTATGAAATCCCTGGTGATCTAGTGGACCCCCACCCACCGCCCATGGAACTCCACCACTCCGCTCCCCCTGTCAGCCCATATCGTACTAGTCGGTCCAGATATGTGAATGAATTTTCATTCACATATCTGGACTGACTAGTTTGGTATGGGCTGCACACCCATTGGCTCATGCTCTGAACCAATGGGTGTGCAGCCATACCGAGCTGTCAGTCGGCGGGCGGCAGGCAGGTGGGGTGCTGGATCACCAGGGATTTCATACTTGGGGGGGTGAAGAATGCTGCCCGATGTCAGGCTCCGTTTGGTCCACCTGACCACCAGGATATTGGACATGGGGGGAATACTGATGCCCACGATCAGGCTAATGGGGGATGACATACACTTATGCCGGCTATCGAGCTAATGGGGAGGTACAGTTATGCCCACAATCAGGCTGGGGGATGACATACACTTATGCCCGCCGATTGGGCCAATGGGGGATGATGATACATGCCCATGATAGGCTAATGGGGAGGTACAGTTATGCCTGTGATCAGGGCATGGGGACATCGTTGTAGGTGGCAGGAATGTTGAGGGCCACCCACAGGTGTCAGCTGCTGTGTTGCACCCTGCAATGTGGCAGCTCACCTGTGGGTGGCCCCCGACTTGTTTCTTTTTTCAGCTTAACCTTTGTGCAGGCGTGGTAGGGTTGTGCCTGCATAACTCTGCATGGCCCGGGCTGAATATCGGGCTGTGCAGTTTATGCATGGGCACGCCCCCCCACCTGTGCCTGCATACATTACTGATGCGCTCTGGTGCATCAGGATTTGTGCAGGTGCACTTTTCCCTTTTAAATATCGCACCGGGGCGCATCAGTGGGTTGTGCATGGCACAACACTGTTGCGCCATGCGCAACTCTTTTGAATATCTGGGCCTAGGTGTCCATGCCATACCCCTTTATACAGCTATTTTTAAGTACTTACTGAGCATGCTCAGAACCCCAAATTTTAAAATTTAATAACTTTGGAATGGATAAAATTATTTTCACGAAGCCAGCATAAGGCACATCTTTAGGTCAATCCCTTTCAAACTGGAAACTTAAGACCAAACTTCTAAACCTTTGTGCACAAGTCGATGACAAAAAAATCCCAGCTAAAAACAGAATTTTTTTTACTTTCTTTGCTACCTACATCTCAGAATCTGCACATCTGACTGGAACAAGACTTGGCACCTCAAGATACCATGCATGCAAAGGTTTGTATAAGTCCATTGAGCAGTTGCAAAGATATTGAATTGCAAAATATGATGCTCACTACTGCCATCTGTAGGGGAGTCACAGAACTGCATGTTCATTCCATTATGAATTATACACTTACCCTGACTAGAATTGATTCCTCCTGCCATCTGTAGTGCAGTTGCAAAATTACACATGAGTTCCATTATAAATTATACATTTACCCAGCAAAAACTGATCCGTCCTGCCATCTCTAGTGAAGTCAATGAATTACATATGTGTTCTGTGTAGGCAATAATGCACACAACGAGGTGTTATTGTTGTGAGATTTACAAACATCTAAAAATAACTTTGGAATGGACTAATATTTTTTCACCAACACAGCAAAAGGCGCATCTGTGGGACAACCCCTTTCTTCCTTGACAATTTCAGACCAAAATTCGAAACCATCTGAGAGCAAGGTAATGACAAATAACAGCAACAAACAGTAATTTATTTTATGTTTTTTCACTCTCCACTTCTCAGAATCCACACATCTGACTGGAACAAAACTTGGCACTTCAAGAAATAAACTCCACAACATCATTCTTGCAAAATGTTGTGCAAGTCTGTTTAAAGGCTGCAAAGATATTAAGGGACAAAATTCAACACTCACTACTGCCATCTGTAGGGCAATCACTGAATTACACATGCATTCCATTATAAATTATACACTTACCCTTGCTAGAACTGATCCTTCCAGCAATCTGCAGGGCAGTTGCTAAATTACAAATGAGTTCTGTTACAAATGATATACTTAACTGGCTAGAACTGACCCCTCCTGCCATCTGTAGGGCAGTCACTAAATTATACATAAGTTCCATGAAAGCAGTAATGCACATAAAATGTTGTGTTGTTGTGAGATTTACACATGCCTAATAATAACTTTGAAATAGATTAAAATTTCTCAACAAACCTGTGAAAGGCACATCTGTGGGCCAAACCCCTTTCACACCCTGAATATATCAGACCAAAATTCCAAACTGTGTGGGCACAAGGCAATGGCAATAAACAAAGTAAAAAAATTTCATTTTTTTATATTTTTTTGATATTCGCGCAACTCCAGCTCTGCACATCTGACTGGAACAAAACTTGGCACATCAAGAAATATACCCACAAGACCACACATGCAAAACTTTGCGCAAATCCATTGAACAGTTCCAAAGACATTAAAGTGCATATTTAACAGTCACTACTGCCATCTGTAGGGTAATTGTTTAATGACACATGAGTTCCATTGTAAATTATCCACTTACCCTGGTTAGACCTGATCCCTCTGGCCACCTGCAGTGAAGTCATTAAATTACACAAGTTCCATTATAAATTATATATTTACCCAACTAGAACTGATCACTCCTGCCATCTGTAGGGTAGTCACTTAAATTACATACGAGTTCTGTTATAAATTATACAATTACCTGGGTCCCCCTGCTATTTGAGCATGCCAATTTCCTGGTTCATCGGTTTTATCAGAAATTAGGTTCAGCCTATAGATTCCGGCAATACCTCACCCCTGAGGCTAGACTAGCCATTGTCCAGGGACATCTACTCCCAATCATGGACTATTGTTCTCCTGTTTATACCAGGACATCTGCAACCACTGTGTTAAGCTCTCCCCTGCCTACAACAGTGCCTGCTGATTTGCCTTACTGGCCTCTTTTTCGACCCACCAATGCATCCTTTATGATTCCCTCGGATGGCTCCTGCTGCAAGGCTGCTTCGACCTCGTTCTCTGCTGCCTGGTGGATACTGTCATCTGTACTGGTCAGGAATCCCCCCTTGCAGCCCTCTTTAAGACCTGAACTCTCCACCGCTGCCTCCACTCAAACAGTACCCCTCCTCTAACCATTCCCAGGCTATCCACAAATATAGGTGGCACAGCACTGTCACCAGCAGCCCCTATGCTGTGGAATAGACTGCCTGCTGAACTCCACTCCACAGATACACACGGTAGGTTTAAATCCCACCTCAAATTTTGGCTTCTGGCAAATTCCTCCTGCCACTGTTTCCATGGGTAGTCTACATTGCATGAATGCACAATCTCCTTCTGAATCTCATGCCTCCACAACCCGCACTTTTGTTTATTTCTCTAACTTACCACCGCTCCACCTCCTTCCCCACCTCTACCCACCATTTTTCCCATTTCTTTTTCATTCACTACAAATGTAAATTTGGTTGCATGTTATGCTATCCTGGTGTCACCAGCCATATGTATTTATGTATATAGTATGTATATGTATACCTGACTTGTATTTCACTAACCTGTATTCTGTGTGCTATTGTCTGTACTTTACTATTTAACCCTATACCATTGTAAGTGGCCCAGGTCATGCCTGAAAACGGTCCCTGGGATCAGTGCAACTACCCACTTATCAAAGTCATAAATAAATAAATCTGTAGGCAGTCAATAAACTACACATGAATTCTGTTTAAGCAGTAAAGCATGACAGGGGTATGCTACTGTGACATTTACACACACTTAATAATAACTTTGGAATGGATTAATAATTTTCACCAAACCAGTGAAAGACACATCTGTGGAACAAGCTCTTTGTACCCTAAAGATTTCAGACAAAAGCTCCAAATCATATGGGTACAAAGCGATCCCTTACAGAAAGATAGGTGTGCTGTGTACATGCAGAACACATACCACATGCTCAATTGGGCAATGTCTGCATGTAGCTCGCATACACAAAGTCATCCTAAGCAAACCAGGTCTAAAAAGCAAATCAGGTCCGCATGCTGCAAGCTTGACATGTGTGCAGCAGGTAAGCTGGTGTGAACATCTTCTAACAACTACATCAGGTTTGCATGTTGCACGCTTGACATGCATGCAGCAGTTAAGCTGGAACAAATATCATCTAAAAACACATCAGTTTCTATTTCTTATACTACTGCTAGCAATTAGTCATTAAAATCAATTTTTATGTGGATTCCCATAACAATTAGGTAAACTCATTAATTCTGTTCCTAATGCAAGCTGTTTAATGGCTTTTGATTAGTCATTGAATCACCATTTATTTGTAAAGTATTGTTTTCTTACTGCATTAAATGCCTAGGATATGGCCTGTCAACATCCCCCATTCCAGATGTACGAAGAGGAGCCTCTGTGTTGTGAAGCCTATCGTTTTTGTTTTGAACTATGCAAATCCCTTATGCATATTTAGTGCTAAAAATGTATTTCTCCATGACTGTTTCATTTCACTTACTTTCCCATTGTCATTCTGTATTGAGCATATACACTATGGTCATGCTCAGCACTCTTTGTGCTAAGTAGGGACTTGGAAGCACGCACCATACCTTACATTTTGTCACTGAAATAAGGGACATGGACACTCAAAATGAGGGACAATGATGGACACTAACTCACATGATGAGCAGGACACAGCATGAAACATGGAGATACAGTACCTCAGAACACAGTGGAAACCATTGCATTAGCACCTGAGAATACATTTCTTCATTAAGCAGTGGTGCCATTCAGGTAGGGCAGAGGCAGTTGCCCCCATATTTGTGCCTAGGTTGTTCTTATGGTGTGGCAATAATGACATTAAATTTGGATTTAATCTTTTGCATAATAAGTGCCCACCTGGCCTGCCTGTGCTCATGCTGCAGGTACTCTCCAGACTTGACTGTGTCTGTATTGTGTTGTCCATTCTCTCCACCTATTAGTGGTGGCACAATCACATGTGATTTGGATGAGCTCCAGCCAAGAATGAGCACATGAGTTTTGCAAGTGTGACACTGTCTTTACCACCACAGAGTAGAGAGACTGCGCAACACAGCTTGGAGGAGTTGGGGTGCACTGAACTCTCAATAGCAGTGTTGTGGCAGCATATTTTTGTTGGTCTACTCTCAGTGAGTCCTCATCTCTCCTAATGGCTGAAGAGGCAGAGGGTGAGCTAGAAGCTAACTCAAGACTAGGCTACCTACTTACTGTACTAGACTTGCTATGCAAAAAATTAAAACACACCACAGACCCCCACAGCAGTGTGCTAGGCTTAGCAGCAGTGGTGACAGCAGTGTGGGTGGCCTTCATAGGCCTTGATCAGTGCAGTGCAGCAGCAACCAAGCAAGAAGCAAGCAACCCAGGTTGGATGGGTTAGGTGGTTCAGTGTCTTGGTCACGGACCTTACTGGGGACCTGTGATGGTCAGTTCTAGCATCCAGCTTGTTGCAGAAGAAGAGAGGGAGAGCAGATTGAAAACTGGGTTGGTGGCACACTGTGACAGGCTGCAGGTTCTGGCCACATTGTCGGGTAAGTAAAAGTAAATATTTTTTTTACAGGGGGATTGGGGAAGGACTGAAATATTGATGTGTTTTTCACGTTTCTTCACCTTTTGGTAGCTTCGTGATCCATATGGGATGGGTTGGGGAGAAAAATAGGGACAAAGTTCTTTTTTTTTGGGGGGGGGCAGAATGTCAGCCAGGAAAAAAAATGGTTAGTAACTGTGTGGGTTTAAGCCCAAATGTGATGCACTGCTCCGGGGTATATACAAATGAATCCTATGCATTTGAATTTTTCCTGATTTACATATCACTTTTCAGTCAGAACACATAAGTTGTACATTTTAGAGATGTTACAGACGTTCTAGAGCTGTCCCTTGCATTCACAGACAGTTGAGCGGTATGGTATGCACAGACTACTGGAGCCCCACTATAGTCAGGCTTATGACCCCCCGCCCCCAGTGAAGCTGACCTCCACATCCCCATGCTCACGCACATTATAGTAAATGGCAAAGGAGACTGCAGGGGTGTGCACCATTGAAATGAATGGGGTATTTTTTAATTACTATTTTATACATTATTGATGAAGAGTTGGAGATTAATGGAAGCCACTGCTCGACTAACAATGGCCTTGTTAGTACAACAGTGGCCTTCATTATTCTCTAACTCACCATCATAATGTACAAAATAGTAACAAACTATAACTCCATACATTTCAAGGGGGTATTCCCCAGCACTCTGACCTATGGACATCATCTCTTAAAGACGTCAGCCTCTGGCTCCCTAGTACGCAAGTAAGAGACTTTTTAGTTATATCTATTCTTGGTGGGCTGTCTGTCGCAGCAGCATGGTCATACCCGCTACAGTGTGTGTGCATGGGGGGGTTGACTGGCCATGTGGAGGGTCTCAAGTTGTTGCTTCCTTTGTGTTTGCATCTTAAAGTCTGTTTGAGTTGAAGCATTCAAAACAATGGAGAGAAAATAGTAGGAGTACAGGCCAGACAGAAGTAATTAAGTGGTTTTGTGGGTAAGCCTGTGAATTGGGAGTGGGAAAAGCCACATGTTTCCACTGGTATGTGTGGTACAGTTCAGCTGTGAAACTGAGATGAATAAGAGAAGAAAAAGAAAACTGAAAAGCATAACAGTGGCTACAAGCATGCTGCATGTGTGCAGATGTAGTCAGGTACCATATGTATTGAAGTACAAGTGAGCCATATAAGCACAGACAGTATGGCTTAGTGGTTAAAGGCACTTAACTGCAAGTCAGGAGACTTGGAAGCATGAAGACCTGGGTTTGAATCTCATTAACCCCCACTTGTGTATAGTGTGATCCTGAGCAAGTCACTGAACTTTTATGTGTGCAGTTATCAGTGACCACTTGCTTTTTGCATGCATGCCACATGCATGCAGTCTTTCCCAATTGAACATAAAAATCATGGTTTACACGCTTGCTGCACTCATGCCATATGCATGCAATCAGTTGCAATTCAACATTTAAATCATACTTGCAGCACACATATAACTTGGGTAGTTTTATGTTTGCAGCATGAAAACATTTCATATGATTATTTCTGTAAGGGATGACAAATAAAAAGCAACAAACAGCATTTTTTTTTACCTTTTTATGCTATCTATCTCAGAATCTGCACATCCAACTGGAAGAAAACTTGTCGCTTTAAGAGATCTTCCTCACGAGACAATGCATGCAAAATGTTGTGAAAATCTGTTAAATGGTTTCAAAGATATTGAAATGCAAAATTTAACACTCACTACTGCCATCTGTAGGGTAGGGGATCCGTCCTAAATCCTGCTGTTAATAATCCTTCATTAAAAAATCCAGAAAAACCCTAGAAATAATAAAACACAGACATCGCATAATCCCAGAACAAATAATCCAGAAATGCATTTCATTGAATAAGAACTCACCATTCTGAAGTCCAGAAAAGTCCTTTCAATTTCTGCTTAGTCCATTAGGCTTAATCCAATAGTCCATTATGAGTCAGTCCACATAACTCACACAACCATTAAAAGTTCCAATTTTATTTCAAACGTTAAAATTCTGAAGTTCTCAGAAAAGTACTTAAATGTTAAGATCATGTGCTATACCTCTTAAAAATATCAATGTTGAGTGCTGCTGTTTCATGCTAATTACATTGACAATCTTTTCCTCCCTCATACAGCACCACTTTTTTACCGGTGACCTTGGCAAGCCTAGTAATATTTTTTTACAGGCTGTGTCTGCCAGTAGTGCCTCCTTTTGCAGGTGTGAAATGAAGCAATAGGTGCCAACATGTGCTGAGCCTACGAATGCACCCAGTCTTCGGTGCCAAGCTTCCACTTTGTTCTGAGTTCTGGGAATGCCACTCTCTATTTGGTCACGAACCGATCAGAACTCAGGTGGGAAACCGGGTGGGCTTCTGATGGATGGTCTGTTCCGCATTTGCCTCCGTACTCTGCCCAACATATAGTTCTCCTCGAACCACACTACTAGTGGTTCAGCATTCAGTGGCATTATTCTTTTCAGTTAGCTAAATGCTGCTTTTATTTCATCCGGAGGCAAAAAGGTTAGAGCAACAACATGTCACAGTAGCAGGCTAAACTCTAAATCTGCCCGGTACTGTGGTGCCAAGCTGAGGGTCTGTATCTGTCTCCACATTATCTGGCCTACATGAAACAGACACCCTTTCTTTATTGTGTCAGGGAACTCCAGCTTAGAGGCATTTATCACTGCCTGCTCAAAATCAGTGATGATGTACCCTGGTGACAAAATTAGATCTGATTCATCTACCAGGTCTTGCATGTCTTGAAACAGTCTCTGATAACTGTTTTGAGACTTAGATGTCATTAAACAAAAACCAAAGGTACAATCCAGGAGGTTTCTTCAGGGCCTACTGGGGCATGAATGGAATATAGCTGCCTGAAAATTGAGGGGACAGCATGGAAAATTCCATCCATAATACAAAACTACGCTTGCACTAAGCGCTCAATGTTGGCCTTAGTGGTGAACAGCAGAAAACGTGCATCCCCAACTGTGGAGTCCTTTAACAACCAAGGTTGCCCATTCAGAACAGTGAACTCTTCTGGCACATGAAGCTCAGCAATAGATCTCAGCTCTGCAGTTCGATTTGCTGTTCTTGCCCGCTTCACAGCCTGCAGCAGTGCCTGTTTCCATGGCATAATTTGGCACAACTCTGGAGGGACAGTGGGCATTGCTTCTTGCACTGTGCTTGATTTTCATAAGTATCCACTGCCCTCTGCTTGAGTGCAGACATTGCCTCTGCCATGGGAGCTTCGGCAGCATCTGGTGAGTGGTTGTGAGCAGCTTCATTCATTAACAGATGCTGATCACCCTGCAAGACCGTGATAGCACATCCGTGACAGTATTTTGATTTGCGGTACTGGCAACACATATAGTGCCACTCGCTTCCGACCTTTTCTGCAACAAGTAAATATCCACTGATACAGAGTTTGTCATGTCCTTTCTGCGATGGGACAACACGGCACACAGTTGCTGCTGCCTTGTCCATTACTGAAAATTCAATGGGGAGAAAGCAGGGTGCAGTAACCAGGTTACTAAATGTAGCCCAGATTGCAATCCTGCATCGACACATTAACACCTGGATATCAGCTGTTTGGTATTTCTTTAATCAGGCATATTGAATGTTGGTAAATTACTGAAATGGGAAATCGCAGACTGTAATTTTTACAAAGGGATTATTGGGGGCAGGATTTAATATCTAACCCGTAGGGTAGTCACTACATTACACATGAGTTACATTACAAAACACTTATTGTACCCTGGCCAAAACTAATCCCTCCTGCCATCTGTAGGGCAGATGGTAAATTACACTTAAGATCTATTATAAATTATACACTTACCCAGCTAGAACTGATCCCTCCTGCCATCTGAAAGGCAGTCACTAAACTACACATGAGTTTGGTTTAAGCAATAACGCATGGCAGGTTTTGTGTTGTGAGATTTACACATTCTTATTAATACATTTGGAATGGATTAATATTTTTCACCCAACCAGCAAAAGGCATATCTCTTAGGCAAGGCCTTTCTACCCTGAATATTTTTGACCAGGGACCAGCTATTCAAAACTTTGCATTCAGCACAAACCATTTGTGCCATGTTTGCACTGGTCCTCAATATTCAAAAGGCCAAATAGCATGGGCACACTGCACTAGCGCTGAGCAAAAGTGTAATATATGCAGTGTGCAAAGAGAGAGGGGTGTGTACATGCATACAGACACTAAGCTATATTTAGGGTCAGATATTCATAGCTTTGCGCAGTTCGCAAACTGTTTGCGTGGGTTTAGCGTGGGATTAGTGCAGGTCTGCCACATTCAAAAGACTAAATAGCACACGGAAACTGCAGTAGCACTTGGCAAACCATAATTATATGCAAGGGGCAAAGTGAACATGAATACAGGTGCTACAAGATATTCAGTGACTAGCACCATGCTAATGTGTTTAGCACGAATTAGCGTGACCCTTAGAGTGGTACAAATTACCACCCAGGAAAAGCTGGTCTTAACCCTGGGCAAACAGCTTTGCATGACATTGTTGCTCTGTGCAGTGTTAGCACAGCGTTTGTGTGGCTTGCGCGACCCTAACATATGATTATGACACTTAGAAACTGCCAGACATGGAGGACACATGCTGCTCACTGATGGCACCACCAGCATGTCAACAGCTGCCACCAGTCCCAGTCAAGCACAGGCAGTTAGGGGTGATCTGGCCCACAGGGGACATCATGGTAATGTGGTCATACAGCACACACCTGCAGACCATACATCTGTGGTGACCAACAGATGCCAGCACACACATGCAGCACTGTGGGCATGGTGGCCATTGAGGGGAGGGTGTACGGATGGCCAGACCTCACCACAGCCGAGGTGTGTCCACAAGGCTGTGACACATCACGCAGTGCACATGGGCCAGTGGTGGGAATACCCCACCACCTGTGTGCCTGTCAGATCTTACATGGCCCCCAGCCACATACCACACAACTGTACAGCTGCCACAGCACACACAGCCGGCCATGTATATGTCACTGTGAGCATCCCATGCCACAGGTGCAGCATCTGTGGAGCACACACCAGTGAAACAGTACTGTCCACTGTCAGCAATCACCTGCAAGCTGGTCATCACTGTCCTACATACCATAGGCATTGCTGTGTCCCTTACACCACCAGCCCCTTTGCTATTGTAGTATCTGCTGTGCACTGTAGCATGGCCTACAGTGTGATGGTTACATGCAGCACCACCATCACCACCTGTGTGTATGCTGTGCTGTCCTCTGGGGCACACAATGCTATGCTGTACTGCATACATGTAGACTGCAGCAACCATCATGCACTGTCAGACTGACCTACAAGTGGAGCTGTGGCCAGACCTGGCCAGCCCCTGTAATTCCAGAATGACCTACAGGTGGAGCTGTGGGACCCAGCAGTAACACTAGGCAAACTGCATGCAAATCAGGGTATAATGAGATGCTAATCTGGCTGTTTGCCCAGAGACTACCTAAGTAGTCCCATTTGCATGTCACTTTTGAATATGGCAAACCTTAGTGCCGGGCAAACAGCTTAACTCCGCGCTAAAGCCACGCTAACTTGTTAGTGTGGCGCTAATGGTTCGGGTAATATTATACAGTTTTGATCACTGTTCTTTCACATTTGCTGCTGTCTGCAGCTGGACTGGGTCCATGCATTTGCTGGCACACACATTGGCCACATAGTTCATCTCTACCTACCCTCATGTCACTGTACACTGTGTTGCTGTTGTGGTTTGCACTTCCTGGTTGCTATATTCAGTGCTGTCTTATTCCAGGGCTACGTTTGCCCTGCACTCCCAGCCCAGTTTGCATAGTCTCATTCCTTTGATATATTCAACAGCTGTTTGCCCCAGGCTATTCCTTTTGAATACAGCTTGCTTTGTGCTCTGGGCTAAGTTTGCCCACCCGGCAGTGTTAACTTGGCCTAGGGGCAAAGTTTTGAATATCTGGCCCTTAGTGCATTAATACCATGCAAAGTGTGTTTGGGTGACTTTGCATGACACTTTGCATGGTACAAATTACCGCCCAGGAAAAGGTAGTCTTAAATTTGACCAAACCAAGGGTGGGGGGTTTGGACATAGCAATAACAGGCTACAGAGAAGAAATATACACTATGAGACAAACCTACACTCTGTACAAAGGTAGGGGTGCTCTATCTACGGGAGTCTAGAGCAAGGCTCACAAACAAGACATGCAACTCTCTTTGTGTGAAACACAAAGAATAGGTTAGCAATGGGTGTAGGTCAGGATGCTCAGTTAATGTAAACAGCAGCACACTGGGGCAAAAAAACAACAACAGGTTGATCTGTGCAACAATCGCAGTGTATGTCCAAAGTGTAAAATAGTACACATGCAGCACTGGAGGGAAGGAGGGTGTCGAACAGAGGGTGTACAGATGGCCAGGCTGCAAGACATAGTAAGGGCTGGCCAAATAGCTGGGGCCATCCACACAGTGAACATGTTCCACTGTCAGGAATGCCCCTGACATCAGTGTGCCTGTCTGATTGTACATGTGTCTGCCCCCCCCCCCTTTGGGTCACATACTGCACATCTGCACAGACACCAAGTCACACATGGCCAGCCATGTGTCTGATATTGTGGGACAACCTCACCACTGACACAGCTTGGGGGGGCACAGGACAGCATGATAGTGCTGTCCACTGTCAGAACATACCTGCCAGTTGGTCCTATCACTGTGTAGTGTACAGTAATCAGTGATGCCTGCCACACAATAGGAATCGCTGTGTCCCTCACTAAACTGGCCACTATGGTACTGTAGCATCTGCTGTGCACTGTGGCAGGAACTACAATATGTCCATGGCATGCAGCACACACACCCGTGACAGTGGTGCTAGTCCCTGGGGGCACACTTGACTCTGCTGCTGTGTACAGACATAGTCTGCAGCTACCAGCATGTTTCTCCAGTCTGACATACAGGTGGTGTTGTGGAGAGACACAGCCTGTGGCTACCGACCTGTAGTTCCAGTCTGACCTACAGGTGGAGCTGTATGAACCATGGAATAGCACCAGGCAATCTTCATGCTAATGCATGCTAAGCAGGACTTAATGAGATGCTAATGTGGCTGTTGCACACAAAAGCCCAGATATTCAAAAGGGTTGCGCATGGCACAACAGTGTTGCGTCATGCATAACCACTGATCTTGATTGCAATATTCAAAAGGTAAAGTGTGCCACACAAATCCCGATGCGCCAGAGTATCAGTAATGTATGCAGGCACAGGTGGGGGGGGGGGTGTGCCCATGCATAACCTGCACAGCCCGATATTCAGCCCGGGATGTGCAGACCCATGCATGTGCAACCCCTGCTTGCGCCTGCACAAAGTTAAGCCAAAAAAAAAGGAACAAATGATGGCCACCCACAGGTGAGCTGTCTCATTGCAGGGTGCAACATGGCAGCTGCCACCTGTGGGTGGCCACCAGAGTTCCTGCCACACCTGGCGGCGCCTCCCCATGCCCCATCGCTGGCATCTGTTTAAATAACCCCCCATCCAATATCCCTGGTGGTCCAGTGGACTGAGTGCTGCCCAATTGCGGACATCTGCTTAAACAACCCCCCCTGTCCTATATCCCTGGTGGTCCAGTGGACTGCTATGTGCCCGATCACGGGCATCTGTTTTAATACAGAGAACCCCCCTGTTCTATATCCCTGGTGGTCCAGTGGACCGCTATGTGGCCGATCACGGGCATCTGTTTTAATAGAGAGAACCCCCTGCCGGCCAACATCCCTGGTGGTCCAGTGGACCTCAGTCTGCCCGACCGTGGGCATCAGTACAACAAAAAACTTCAGATTACCCTGGTGATCTAGGGCACCCCCCTCCCCACCTGCCCACTGAGACCCACCACCCCGCTCCACCCCAGTCAGCTGGTGGGCGGCAGCACCCTACCCGCCTGCCGCCCCACCGCCCACCAACTGACACCTCAGTGGGGCTGCACGCCCATTGGTTCATAGCGTGAGCCAATGGGCATGCAGCCCATACTGTACTACACATTCCAGTCTAATGTGTTTCACTGTGCAATTGGGTTTGCCACGGGCTAACCTCTAACAAGCTTAGCACAGGTCTACAGTGTGTGGACTGCATTGTTGTTTGCAGTTGTGCAACACTTCATTGCTATCACACACATTGTCCACCAACTTCAACTCTGCCTTACGCCACCTCTGTGTCCACTGAGCTGCTATTGAATTTCGCACTTCCCTGTTGTTATGTTCAGAGCTATCTTGTTTCCTGGACTAGTTTAGCACTGCACTCGGTGCCCTGTTTGCACTGCTTCCTTTGCATGCTGTATGCAGCAGGTGTAGCCCTGGGGCTATTCCTTTGAATATAGCTTGCTACTGGTTCAGGGCTAATTGAGCATGCCGTGCAGTGCTAATGTTAAGTTTTGAATATCTGACCCTTAAATCCAAAACATCTGGGTGCAAGGTGATGACAAAAAAGGGAGAAGGAAAAAAAACAAGATAGTGATTGTTTTAACTTTTTTTACTATCTGCATCTCAGAATCTGCACATCTGACCAGAACAGTACTTGCCACATCAAGAGATCTACCACTCAAGACCACAGATGCAATACCCCTTGCAAATCAGTTGAACAGTTTTTGCAGATATTAAAGTGCAACATGTAACACTCTCTACTGCCATATGTAGGGCAGTTACTGAATTACACAAGTTACATTCTAAATTATATGCAAGAACTGATCCCTCCTGCCATCTCTAGGGCAGTCACTGAATTACATGAGTTACTGTACATTTCAGCAATAATGCCAAGGTGCTGTACATAAATAACAAATCAAAACAGTAAAAGAAAACATCATTAAAACATACAATTAAAACAAAATAGTCATAACAATCAGTGTTCTAAAAATGCAGTTTCCCATAAAAAAGTCTTCAAACCTCTCTTAAAGGCCTCCACAGACGTGCACTCCCGCAACCGATGGGATAGAGAGTTCCAAAGAGTGGGGGCTTCATACGCAAATGCCCAAGCACCCAAGGATTTCAGATTTACCCTTGGAACCTCTACCAAACCCTCGTTGGCCGAGCGGAGTGATCGATTTGGGTGATAAGGAATCAGAAGTTCTTTCAGATAGCCTGGGCCCATATTGTGTAGAGCTTTGAAAGTCAGCAAGCCGACTTTAAAGGTGATCCGCCACTGAATTGGCTGCCAATGCAGTTCACGCAGCACCGGAGTACTGTGACAGGATCTGCTAGAACCCATCAAAAGCTGGGCTGCAGCATTCTGCACTAGCTGCAGGTGACAGATTTCAACCCCAGAAAGCCCTAGGTAAAGAAAGTTGCAATAATCCAAGTGCGAGGACACGAAGGCATGAACTAACATTGGCAGGTCGGCAGATGGAACAAGATGCCGGATCCTGGCGATGTTCCTAAGATGGTAAAAGGAAGTCTTAACGACTGCCAACACCTGCGGTTAAGTGACTTGCTCTGACTCATACAGTATTCAAGTGGAGGTTGTGAGAATCAAACCCTGGTCTGGTCTGCTGAATACACCAAGCTCGTTCACAGCTCATTACTCTAACCTCTAGGCTATACTGCTACTGTATGCGCTAGTCTAGTTTGTTATACCACTCCTGTATATTATGTAAATGCATTTCTTATCCTCTGTTTTGAACCAAAAATAGGTAATTATTTAATAGGCTGCTGCTGTCTACTATGTGATTTTTGATGTAAAATGAATTGTACCTTTGTCCATTTTGTCAATGATTGTAAGATGCTGAATGTATTTTTTACTGTTATTTCCTCTGTATATTTTATTTTGTGCCACATGTTGAGGCCCAGGTTGTGCCTGAAAATGGTCCCCCAGATCAATGCATCCACCCAGTTACCAAAGACTTAAATAAATAAAAATATTAAAGTGCAAAATTTAACACTCACTACTGCCATCTGTAGGACAGTCACTGAATTAAACATGAGTTCTGTTTAAGCAATAATGCACAACTGGTGGTGTGTTGTGAGATTTACACATGAATAATAATAACAACTTGGGAAGAGACTAAAACCAGTGAAAGGTACATCTGTGGGCCAAGGCTTTTCTACCGATATAATTTCAGATCAAAGATTCAAGCCATCTGGGCATATGGCAATGACAAAAAACAAAAACAAAGAACAAACACTGCAAAAACAGAGCTTTGTTATGTTTATCTGCATCTCAGAATCCACAATGTTAACAGGAACACAACTTGGAAGATCTAAAGATCTATCCAACAAGACCACACTTGCAAAATGTAATGCAAATCCATTGAAAGGTTATTAAAGTGCAAAATTTAATGCTCACAACTGTCATCAGTTGTCATCAACTGTCAGTCACTGAATTACACACGAGTTCCATTATAAATTATAATGTGTTGAAAATTTGTTAAAGCTGTAAAATAAAAAAAAAATAATCATAAAACTGCTTTAAAAACATTATAATTTATTATTGTAACTGCATTTGGACAGAAAATAGTCCCTTTTTATGACTGTAGGCGGAGCCTACAGGAGTATTGCATGTACAAAAGGAGTAATGTCATGTTTTCTGTCCGTGGAACTGACTGAAGGTGTAAATAGTCTTCTCCGCCTTACCCTCCTCCAAGAAATGTTTTCCACTCTTAAATAAATACGCTTTCATGTTAGTCAATGGTTGCAGGGTACTATTTTCTTTCTTAAATGGGTGGTACAAGAACTGGAATCTGAGTAGTGGAAGGCAGCATTATTTTTTGGGGGGAAGTAAGGACCACCCCACCTCCACCCAAAAAGCTCCAAAAGGTCCATCCCACCTATTTTTATTCATGTGGGAGGGCAGGAGGTGGATCTGCCATACTGAAAGAAGACTCACTAGAGTTTGGGGTGTGGACCAAGGAACAACAAATCTGTGGAGTCCCTGCATTTTGTTAAGGACTAAGAGAATAGAAGCTACTTAAATTGCCTTCAAACTGACTTAAAACCCCTTGGAACAAATGATTGTCAGTGTCATCTGGTGTCTCAAAAGGAAACACTAAGAAATGTCTGAAACTACAGCTTAAGGATTCAACTTCAAGGAAAATAGACAACTTTCTGGTATTTCTTAAACATTTATATACTAAAATGGGCACAGTACTTGGTAAACACAGTCTGTGATGAAGCGTATTTTTCTTTTTAAGTTTGAGAAGTGGAGTTGACTTACATATGTTAAAAATACCAGCTGCAATTAGCAATTACTGTAGTTATAGAAACAAAATGCTGTTTTTTTTTTCCTATTACTTTTTTTTTCCTGGCTCAGTTTATATCAGTGAAGAGCTGCTATCCAACTGGACAAGCTATTTATCACTCATTTTTCATTTAAAATAACATAAATGTGCTTTCACATTTTTACTATGAGGGAAGCAAGATAAACCAGCATGGTTAACAAATACATTCATTGACACCTCTGAATGAATGGGGTAGTTTTTTCTAACATTCCTTTTGAGTTACTTACTACTTGGAACCTGTTATTCCAGTTTTTACGACTGTGCTCCTGGAACTTTCTGCATAGTAAGTTCCCTTAGGCACCTCACAGCACCTTATTAAACCATGTGACACCACCATTTTTGCAGGACATTGCATACTGTAGCAAGAGACCCATTTTTTTGCCTTTTTCCAAATAATATACCAATTTCATTCTCAGGCAGGCAGTTCTGGGCAAGTGTTAATATTCTACTGAATTTTCTTAACTTGCAGTTTGTGACTATAGGTGTTTACAACTGAATGATAGTAACCACATTTGCTTCTCTTGCAAATAGCCAGGCATTTGTGTGCCTAATTTCTGTTTGACTTACTGTAGGTTACACATAGAATCTGAAAAATTCATAACATGCTGTATTGTGATTCAATGAACTGATAAATGGGGATTTTGGTTTCTTTTACAAATTCATTTTTCTTGACCATGGATATACTAAAACAACATTTTTCAACAAAATGTTTTTAAATAAATTATCTGGTTTATTGGGAGGGGGGCTGCCACAAGCAGAAAGGGACTTCACAGAGTTTTTGCAGGGTTTTAAATAATTGATTATCAGTTTTTTTCTTGGGATGATACTAACTGCGAAGAAAGTATTTATATAGATTTTCTAGACGTGCGGTGTTTGTTAGACACAGTGAGGCAAGAGCTATTAGTTTTCACAAAGTTTTAGCACTTTTATGAGCAAAATGCTAATCAATTTTTAGAGTTAAATAAAACCCTGTTGGCATTAAACACTTAGTGGTGTGGATGTAGAGGCACCAGTATTTAAGCAGGCCTTTGGTAGAGGATTAATTTTGACTGGGGGGTGAGGGACGGAGTCAGTCTTGATATTTTTAGCATAATGGTTTTCTGAAACTTCAACCTTCAATGGGTTAGACCTTGTAGCCATCTGTGCAGTATATCACTAAGCCACATGCAGTGGGGTATGGGTAAAACCCACATCACCAGACCCAAGCCAGAGCTATAAAATCTGGACTGGGCACAGCTTGTGCAAATATTGCTGATCTGGTGGAGCAGCAATACAAGATAAACTATGCAATACCCTCAATAACACACCTACCCTAGTTTACATTTACCTGATGCCCATTTTTAGGCCTTATATAGTAATATCTTCCTTCAAAAGAGCAACTTGTAATGAAATGTGTCGAATTTACATTGGCATTTGGGCATATGGACTTTTATATTATATGAATTTTGTAATTTCGTGTGTGAACTATATATCAGTCTGTAAAAGAAAAACAATTAAACACATCAAATGTCTTCAAAAACTTATCTCAACATTGTGTTTGTCTTCCACCTTGTCACAACATACAGTTGTCTCAGCAGTGTTTTCAGTTAGAGTACAGTGCCTTCATGTATATGATGGCCTGGTTCTGTTGAGTTGATTGCTATAACAGAGCATAGAATAAAATGTAAAACATATAGGTAACTGTAATACAGAAGTTGGCATTATTTTTAATTATACGATGACAAGGAAAAATGTAAGAAGCTGATTGGCTGCTGACCCATTGAAACAGTGATGTTATTACACAATAACATCACCGTAGCATTGGATTTGGATCATTCCTTGCATTTTCTCTTAAGAAATATTTTCCCACACTAACAAAAACATCCTTTAAAATGTATTTTTTATTCTGTATATAACAACAAGTCATTGTATAATTGCAATAAGGCACTCCATGGTGTGTGTTATCTTGTAATAATGTCACTACTGGGGTGGTGGAAGCACTCTGCTTCGACTTATGCTTCAACCCACCCCAGGAGTGATATTATTACATGATAACACACACCCTGTCATGCCTTATTGCTTAAATATGCCCTTTCTCAATGTACTGTACTTTGATTCAATTAGTGTTTATGCAACAGCCTTCAAGTGAACACTCTGGGCTTCTCTTTGACTCCTGATGTCTATTTGCTTTAGCTATTGTATATTGTTTGAACTGCTTTATTCTTCTTGATGTGGTGCCTGTGTGCATAAATTATGTAATCTATTTATCTACTGCTACCCATGTGTCTCCAGTGAATGATTGTTATAACTATCTGCTCTCTGAGTCATTGTTTTTTGACTTGTTAACTGTGCTGTCTTTGTATTAGTTTCGACGAGGTGCCTTTGTAAAAGTCTTTGACTCAAAGGTTTGTAAATCTGATATTTTTTAAATAAATAACTGTTTATGTTTAAGCCCATGAAACACCCTTATCTAGTTAATGCATTCACAGTTGTAGTGGCTCTGCCAGAGCTTGTTTAAATCAGCTAACTCTTATTTTGATAACAGTTACAGCAGTATGTTCAGTTTAGTTGTTTTTTGTTGACTGGGAAAGGATGGCTGCCTACTTTCAGCCACATCGGGGATACAGATGGTAACCAACTAAAACTGAACCAGATTAAACTGTTGGTGGTAATTTTTGTAAATGGGGGAAATTTGGCAAGAACACTGGGAAAATGTCCTTACTCTTTTTTTAGAAGTGCCATGGCCTGTTTAATATCCACTTGAACTACCACCACAACAGACTGATGGGACCTCAGTTTAACATCTCATCTGAAAGACGTACTTCAGAAATGCAGCATCCACCTCACAAAGCACTACAATGTCAGAATTGGGATTTTATTCTAAGTGCCGGGTGTGGGGATTGAACTCACAACCTTCTGATCTTTCCATCTCAGAGATGAGTGTGTAACCTACTGAGCCAGAAACACAACTAAACAGCTACCACCAAATAGGCTGGTTCACAAACAACAATGAGAAGTTCTTGGTAGATCATTGTTTATTCAAATGTATCTTCTCAGTGGTGTAATCTCCTGTTTTAGAAGTGTTGACTGTAATACAGTACTTAATATGTAAATATGCATTGTGGGGACAATATGAAGTGCTCTTCTGTATTCCTTATGGGGGTCAGTTTTCTATTTTTGTAGTGGTTATAACAATATTAGATCTCAGATATTTATTTTCAAAATGAGGTATTGTGCTAGAGCTGACATGATTTCTTTACTGAGAGAAGTAGTCTCCCATAACTGTAATGAGTACAGAAATATCTAGCCAGTTTCCCTAATTCTCTCAATTTGAAGGAAAGGGTATGCAAATAAGCTCATGATTATTCATGAGCTACGGTTACAGTGACATTTTTGAAACCATGAAGCACATAATGAACTGTTCTTCTTGCAACATAAACAAGAGAAACCAAAAAGAAGCTGTCATAAACAGTGATTTTGAACAGACCAAGCTTCCAAAGTAGGGATAGCTTGTAGTTTTCACCCTATTTCTCTAGTTCCCTCAAATTTAAAAAAGGAGTATGCACATAAGCTCATTATTATTCATGAGCTATGAGGTGACTCTAGGTGTTCATGAATAATAACTTTCGCAGCTATTTTTTTTTAGACTGATTGAGCATGCTCAGAATGCAAAATTTAAAAAAATGTAATAACTTTAGAGCAGATTCATATTTTTTCACTAAACCGGCAAAAGGCACATCTGTGGGGCAAGCCCTTTAAATCCTGAAAATTTCAGATCAAAATTCCAAACTGTCTGAGCATAGTGTGAAGGCGAAATGTACAAACATTGGTGATTTTTTATATTTTTTCACTATGCATAGCTCGTAATCTGTACATCTGTCTGTACCAAAACTTGGCACATGAAGAGATCTACCACACATGTAAAATTTCACGCAAGCCACTGAACGGTTGCAAAGATATTAATGTGCAAAATTTGAGGTTTAATATAGAAACCTCTGTCCAACTCTAACTATAGTGGCACAACCACACATCTATATTTTTGATTAAAACTCTTGAAAATTCCATCAACCTTTTGTGTCACTAACTTGCTAAAAGTTATAGTTAGGTACAACATTTCATTTCTTTTTCAAGTGTGTTTTTTTTCCTGTAGAAGTAGTTTCAGTTTCCTCTGAAGTACTAGAATCACTCTGCGGGATGTTAACATAGGTCGTGACTGTAGCTGCTGGTATGATTGCAACATTTGAGAGCTGCACCTTTAAGTGAAGTTGTCTAAACATTTAAAACATAACCACCTTCACAATAAATGCATTAGTTTTATTTGAAGGAACAAAGATTAGTCCCTTTTTCAGGACCAGTTCTTATTCCTTAGTTAAGGTTTGGCCTGTCAGGTTTGCAGTCTCCATTTTGTTTTTCACGTTGAGTGTCTCAGTTCCTGATTGCCCCCAATAGTCTACATAAATAATGGGGTCCTTACTGGAGCAATCTTCACTGACTTTACCAAGGTCTTTGACCTGGTTAATCACTCTCTACTCCTTGATAAGTTAAAAGTCCTCAGTCTTGATTCCCATTCTCAATAATGGTCACTTGCAATCTCACCCATAGGTCACAAAGGTTAAGTAAAGAGGTGCCTTTTTCAATAGTATGCACATTACAGATGGGGTTCACCAAGGCTCAATACATGACCCTTTACTTTTTTACTATATTTATAAATGATCTGGAAAGTAACTGTGGTAAAAGTCACATTTTACTCTATGTGGATGACACAGTCCTTTACAGTAGCTCCCAGAATGCAGCGGCACTCAGTACCCAATTGTCTAATGATTTTCTGTTCCTAGAAAAGTGGATTATCTTTAATAGGATTTGCCCTGGATCTGGGTTATTACATATATAGAAACAGACTAGTCAGATAATTACATCATATGGACCCAGGCATGGACATCTATGTGTGGTACTGATCCAGATTCTGGTACTGGTCCAAGGTGACAGAGGTGGAAACAAATCCATTTTTACATGGACAGAGTGCTGAAGGGACTTGTAGCCCTTAAGGTGTACAAAGCTATGGGACCAGAATTGGTAAAGCCAAGGGTACTAAACAAATTCATTGTGGTACTAGATGCCCCACTGATGGCCTTATTCAAATTATCACTGAAAACAGGCATTTGTTGGAGGACTGGACTAAAGCAGACATGATCCCTCTGCATAAAAACAGCAGCAGTGAGGAGACTAGCAACTAGACTGCATGGACCTTGAATGCTCTCCATGGGTCCCTCTCCTGTCCCCCTAGGGGCTTTTATCTCTCATCTACTTTCTTCCACCCACCATCTTAAAGGGGTCTCTCTGGGACATTGTTTTCCCCCTCTCTCCGGTCCCCCCAGTCCCCTTGTTGGTTTACTTGCATCCTGAATGGGTCTCCAGGGGCATGACTCTTCTCTACACCCCTCCCTCCCCTTTCCCCTTTTCTTTCATGTAAGCACTTGTTTACTTATTAACCCAGCACTTATTATTGTCACCTCTTTCAACATGTTATACGCAACACTGTTGTAACACTGTTTGTAACACCTGCATTACAACTGTGTGTTAATGTTGATCCTGTAACTTGAATGTATAATGTCTTATTCCAGTTGAACCCTTTCCCCCCGGGTCACACTGGGAGATGAGTGAATTGTTGCTCAGTGTGCCTTCCTGCTGAAACATTTCAATAAATAAATAAATAGGATGGCTCTTAATTTACAAATAAAAAAAAACAAGGTTATCCTGTTTGGACCTACACACCTAGATCCTGATTGATGGTTACTGCTCTCCCTAGCTAACTCCTCAGGAGCTCAAGTTGAGTTGGTTGACACAGTAAAGAACTTGGGTTCTGTCTAGACCAAGATCTAACCCTTAAATCCTGTGTAGACTATGTTACCCGAACAATACAACAGAGGCTTAGGCTCCTATACAGACTGAAAGGCTACCTCACCCCATGCCCCAAACAAGACTTATCAAATAGTGTTCTGCTCCCTAAACTGTTATATGGCACCCAAGTCATGCCATTTCTTAGGAACTTTGAATCTGAAAGGCTCAAGATCATGTACCATAAAATAGGCCATTTTGCTTTTGCATCCCCACCATGAGACATCATTGTGATGTGCCTAACTCTTTATGTCGGCCATTGCTTGAAGATAAACTCCAGTACCCCGTATTATGTGTAGTGCACAGGCTAATACATCTACATACCCCACCTAGCTTAACATGTCTGCAAGACGCCAAACCCATAAGAAGGCATCTTTGTACCTCAAATAGAAAATGACTTGATGTACCTAGGATTTGGACTCTCATGGGGAAGAGGTCCTTTGCCTTTTTGGTGCCTTCCCTTTGGAATGCACTCCTGGAGGACCTACAGCAAGCTAGTACTCTCTCCAATTTCAGAAATGGGCTTAAGATGTATCTACTTGAGAGATGCCTCTGCTCCTGCTTCCACTGATTACCCCTACCTCTGCTACACCATCATGCTTTACCTAATCTTGAACTACTCCAGTGCTTTGGACTCTATTGTTGTATGATTCTGTCCTTCATCTCTGACCTCCTTGAATAGGTATCTCATACATTATTGTGTACTTGCTCTCACTGAAAATGTTCTGAGTATATTGCACCTGAAAAGTTACCTTTAGCGTAGACTTTAGTGTGTTATCTCTCCAATGTATAGTTATTCAGTCTGTTTATAACACATGCTTGATATGCACTTGCTCATCTAGTAAATGTCTATTTGTAACTATTCTATGTACTTGCTCTGTTATATCTGTAATTAATTCTGGGTCACCCCTGAAAAAGTTGTTTTTTGTTCTCAGTGGGTCTTAACTGGTTACCAAAATGAAATAAATAAATGTTTCCTCTGTTGTCTCTTTCTCTCCATCTGTTGCCTCTTTCTTTCCTCTTAGATTTTCTATACCAGTAAGATCATTTTGATTACAGTTTCACATTCGATAGGTAGTGGGAAGCAGGACTTGTCACTAATTTGTTCTCTTTGGATGAAGAAAGGACTTCTTTAAGGGGACTACAAGCCTTGCACCCACTAAGGAAACCATTCCATCTGGGTGCCTGCTTCTAGACAGTGGTCTCTGTGTGGGCTTAGTACCCTGCCACCTTTGATCAATCCTCCCAGTTTATACTCTCCATGTGGCCTGCTAGACTGAGATTATTCCACAGGAAACAGCCACAGGAGATTGTACTCACACTCATCTTCTAAAGGAAAGGAAAGCATCACTCATTGAGGATTCTAAAGCAATGAGGTGAGCTCTTCCACACAATGTGGCAGGATGAGAGAGCTCACACTGGTGGAATTAAACTCAACAGTTAGTTGCTTGAAATATTGTGGTGTTGTAGTTCTTGGAGTGCTTTTATTTGGAATGTGTTGAGAGGCCAGAAAGGCCTGAGGAGATATGAGGTAAGCAAGTATATCTTCCATCCCACTCTACACATCTTTTTCCATGTCCTGCCTCTCTACCCACTCCCTTGGATGCAGGTCCATGCCATCATTGTGCACCTTAAAGCACCAGATGCACTGTGACTTCCTCCATTGTTATTAGAAGCAGCAAGAAGTAGGATAGCCAACACCTGAGAGAGAGAGGCTTAATCCATCCCTGTCAGCCTCTGCTCTGTAGTTTACAATTTTTAAGCACATATTTTTCTACATACTGTACATGCATATCTGCACAGAAAATAAAGATGAACACAACACATTCATTAGATGACTGTAGCATTTTAACACATTGGACCTGATGGTCCCTTAAACAGAATTAACTCCTATGGGATGCTATACCTTTTCTGATACTCATTGATAATTTCTCATTTTCTTTAGCCTGCAACACTCAGAAATAGATGGACGTGGAGGGAGAAATCTCTGTAATATTCTGAAGAACAAGTACTGCAAGATACAGACCCTAAGGTAAATACATAATTTGTACAATAATTGTGTATGCGAGTACTGTTACTTGTAGAGTATTTATAGTTGAGATATCTCAAATACCCAATATTTATTATTCACCCCAAAAATGAAGACAAAAAAACAACAGTAAAACAAAATCAGTTTCAGTTTATTTATTATAATGGAAAGGCAATTGAGAGCAAAAGCTGCCAGTTTTCACAAGTGTCCAGTAATACAGCTAATACAAACAAGTTACTAGAACTAATTCAGACAGGATACAAAACATTAAAGAAAGTGGTACAAAAGGTGGCAGGTAATCATTTCAAAACTGAGGAGATAGTTAATAAGGCAAAATGATCAGTAACAGGTATAATAAGATGAAAAGGAATAAATTGACATGTGGCTGCAGTTCAACAATTGACATAAATCTTTTAATAAGGTAAGGAACAGGATATGGGGGACAAAAGACTGGGCTGGAGACTAGGCAGAGGGAGTTGGGGAAATGGTTATGACCAAACAAGTTTAGATGTGGGTGAGTAGGTGATGTTGAGTGCAGAGGTGTATACAGCTAGACACAAAAGACTAAGTGTGGAGTGTGGGAGAAGTGCTGGATTGGGGAAGCTAGAGGAGAAACTGGGGAGGGAGGAGTAGACAAGGAAAGATATTAATTAAGAGGAGAAACAATTGCTGTGGGAGCAAAGAGAAAGGTGTGTCTTTAGGCTTTGTTTGAAGGAGGCATTTGAAAGACACTGAATGAGGGAGGGGGAAGGGGAAGGGTGTTGAAAAATTTGGGACCTAGGAATGCAAAGGGTGTTTTAGCCAAGAGTGCTATGACAGAAAGATGAAGGAGAGAGATGAGGAGCATCAAGTGGTCCTAGAGGGGGCAGACCGAGGGAAAATGGCTTGGATGCTGGGGTGGGGGGGAGAAGGTGGAGACAAAGCTTATGGAAAAAGATAAGTACAGTACCTTGCTGTTCAGCCTGTCATCAAGAGGACCCAGTAGGAGAGGCTGTAGAGGTCACAGTGGTGGGTGCATTTGGGCAGACCAGTGACAAAGCTGATCAGGTTATGATAGGTGGTGCAGAGTTTGTTAAAGTTAATCTGGGATAGAGGGGGGAAGTAGTCAAGAGGTCCATAGTCAAAAAGTGGAAGTAAAAACCTGGTGGCAAAGAGCTGTTTTGATTCAGTGATGAGGAAAGGTCCTGCTCTGTATAGCATGCCCATCCTTTAATGTGCTTTCTTGATCAGTATGTTGGAGTGGTAGTCAAAGTTCAGATCGCAGTCAAGGTAAAGAATGAGATATTTAAATTAATTTACCCTTTCAATGGTGTTCCCATCATTGTCAAGGATGGTAAGATCAAAAGCAATGGGCTTGCAGGGGTCCGCAACCTGTTGGTCTTGTAATCTACTGAATTCAAGATACTTTACCAACCTTTCCTTTAACAGGGCTTCCACTAATTTCCCCATTACTGATGTGAGACTGACCAGCCTATAGTTGCTAGCCTCCAACCTGATGCTGCTCTAATGGAGAGTAACCATGTCTGCTCTCCCCCAATCCTCCAGAACCAAACGTGTTTCCAGTGAGCTGTTGAATAAGAACCTCAGTGGGGCTGATAGTACCTCCCTGAGTCTCTTTAGTACCCTTAGATTTATCTTGTCGGGTCTCATAGCCTTGTCCACGTTCAGATCTGTAAGTCCCTTCAAGACTTTTTCCATCAAAAATGGATCTGTGCCACCTCCCTTCATTGTTCCTGCTGTTCTCTAGTGGTCTGTCCACCCTTCCTCCACTGTGAAGACTGAGTAGATGTATCTGTTCAGGATGTCTGCTTTGTCTTAATTATGGATGTGCCAACCTCTAAAAGTTCTGCCTTGCAAACTTTGGGATTCAACCCCCAAAAATTTCTACTAATTTTACCTGGTTCTACCTTTTTCAGGGCACACAAGTAGCCCCCCTTCCATTGATAGCCTATTGCATGCCCATTATATTACATTTCCTGGTGTCTAGTGGTCACATGATCACACACACACACCAATCACTAGCCTGATGAACAATTAAATTCCCTGGTGTCTGGTGGTCCCCCCACCACAACTCCAAATGACCAACTGGCACAGCCCTGCCCTTTCCACCATGCCACCCGCTGGAATGAACTTTCAGTGAATCAGCACATACTTGTACAAACAAGCACTCATTCATTGACAGACCACCAGCTCACACCAACTCACTGAGTTCCTTGAGCTCTGTCGGGGGCACAGATAAGAGTGTAGAGTTATTCTGGTCATTAATGGGGGGAGGAGTGAGATGGTGGGAAGGGCATTCAGGACCCTCTGGTTCACAGCACCCTGCCCTCCATCCCTCTCCCTCTGCCAGTGACTAGAACAGCCCCCGATCTTGTCTGCAACCCTGACAGAGCTCAAAGAGCTCAATCAATTGGATGAGCTGGCAATTAACAAGAGTATGCTTATACAAGTACACACTGATTCATTGACAGTTTAGTCAGGCAGCCGATGTGGTGAAGAGGGAGGGCTATATTGGTAGCCTGCTCAGGGTCAGAGTGGGGGGAGCGGGGTGGAGGCACTACCTGCCAGGATAGGGGGGTTGGGAGACCACTTGACAACCGGGAATTTAATTGTTTATTGGGCTAGTGATAGGCAGGGAGTAACCACTAGACTCCAGAGATTGAAATACAATGGTCCGGTAATTGGCTGTCAGTGAGGGGGGACCACTAGACACTAAGGAATTAAGGAGCAAACCAAAGTTCGCAAAAACAACCAATAATTCAAGGGTGTTCTCAACCTTTTGAGCAACTAGGGTTCTGCCTTTTTTGTATTAAGGTTGAACCAAACTTGCAGCCCTATTCTTAATCCTGTTCTGTGCAGTCTTCCCCTCCCATAATCCTTATCCTCACTATCTCTCCCCTTGCTTTCCTCTTCCCATGTATGTACCTGAAGAAAGTCTTATCCCTTTTAGCTACCCGTCTGGCTATCCTTTCCTCTGGCTGTGTGTGTGCTCCCCTCACTGTCCTACCTTACCTGCTTCCCTCCATTTTACCTGGTATGCATACAGCACCTGTCTTCCTTCCTCTTTGTTTCATCATACTTCCTGAATGCCACCATTCTTTCCTTTACCACCTTGGCCATGTCCATCAAGAACCATAATGGTCTCTTTTTTCCTTCTACTTTTACTTATTTCCTTTACACAGAGGTTTTGTTGCCTGAATTATGGCCTCCCTTATTTCTCCCCATTTGGGTCTCTTCCCCTTCCTGTGAGTGAGCAGTCCTGATCTGTGTGTGGCAGCACTTGTTCTCTGATTGGCTGCTGTGTCTGAAGAATGTAAGCTGCTAGTAAAATGCTAGCAATTGTGCTGCAGTTCAGATGTGCACGGTTGGGTTAGGGGACATGGTGGGAGTCAAGTCAGGCATAGAATTATGTCTAGTCTCCATGAGACAAGAAGAGCATAAATTTTCAACCCATATTTAGCGATCTTACTCTGTGCCTCATGGATGGCTAGAGGTGTTCCCAAGGTGGATGTCTTGCAGGGCAGCAGTCTTCTTTGGGGCCAAAATTCAATCAAATCTCCCTCTGATGTTCACCAATCTGTTCTTTCAGTAGTTGTACTCTAGTTATATATGACCCTCTAGGTTTCCAAGTTTAATTTTGTTTTTTACTTGATGTATGCTTATGCAATTCTGCATCATTTATTAGCAGACAGATGGCCCGTTGGCGCAGTGGTTGGATTTCTGCTCATGGCCCTGGCGACCCGGGTTCGGGAGTGGATTCGGGTCACTGGAGGGCCAGCTGGGGGAGAAGGCTTGAGCATCTCAGTGACTGCTTGCCTTCTGTGAGGGGAGGTAGGGGATCAAGGTCTGTAGCTTCCCTGACCCTGTGTGGAGGCCTGAGGTACAGCAAGTCTTGCAGGTTGAGGGAGGGGCAGATGGGAACTGTGTGGTGGACACCAGCACTTAGCACCTTGACATCTGGGTGCACACCACATAGGAAGAAAAAAGGAGGGGAAAAAACACCGCAGGAGTACAGGTAGATGGAGCACTAGTACTGAGCCTGATTGTGACTGCCTGCCTGACCACCGGGGACCCGACAAAATTCAGAAGATTTGGAGGTGTAAGGGCCCCACCCCATACCCACCTGGGTCGTATAGCCACTGCTCCGGGGCCCTTGGGGATTCAAGTAAGAAAAGTCGTGGGGTAGTACCTATGTGTCTCCTGAAGAAGCGTAGCTCTTGGGTGAGAAGGAGGACAAATAGAAAGTAAAAAAAATAAAATTGTGAGCAGACAGAGACACGTCTTCTGTAAAAATGCTATGATGTTAACTTACTGCTGCAGCACTGGTTTATATTACATGAATTTAATACTTTTCATTTTAATTATGTTTATGCATGCAGTGCTGCTGTAGTTCTGCTAAGTATTGCAGTATTAGGACTATGAATACTACAGGGATAAAGAGGAATAGACAGCATGCAGTCAGAAGGCACAGGCCAACAAATGTACAACATCCTAAAGAAGAGTGGGTATGTAGGGGGCCTCCACTGTATGGCTTGGAGTTGGGCCATCATGTCCTTTAATCTGGTTCTGTATATTATGTTCTCTGTTCTCCCTTTGTGCATTGTACCTCAGGTTTTCTGTGCTGAATGTTTCATCTAGTCTACTGCTGTAATATATTACATATTTAGAGTATGTAAAGTCCCATTACTACAGGGCTGCATCATAAGTGTGTTTCTTGCATGACCAAACAGTATCAGGTCAGATCATGCCATAGTTCATGAATAATAAAAGTACATACAGTACATACTGTACATACATACTTACACATTAGAAAATGAGAATCCCACAGAAACCAGAAAAACCCACAAGGGTGTTATGAAATTTGTTGTGATCAAGAATATTGATGGCAGCACAGTGTAGAGTATAAGCTTGAAGGATCCAACACTGCTAACTTTGCATTATAAATATAACAGGCCTCTGCTAAGAAGTTTCAACTGCCGGAAGACTAGGGTAGGTACAGTACCCTGAGAAATGCCTGAAAAAAGACATATAGAAGGCCAAATGGGAATATTGTAAGAAACTTCTCCAATCCTCCACGAGGAATGCCCTGGGGTTTTGGAACCACATTAAAAATGTTATGGGACAAGGTCCCCACCCAAGCCATCTGTAACTGAAACAACACTGAATGATGTAAAATGCAATGAGTTAGTCATGATTGCAAATGCTAGTAATACCCACTTCTCAGACCTCTCTACATATCTGGAAAACTCAGGTCAGTCCACTGTACTCACCGATTGTAAAGATGTTCCTACCCAAATACTCTTTACCCTAAGGATGGTCACTTCTGCAGAAGTACTGCTACTTCTTAAAGCTATCCCCACCCATGGATCTGCAGGGTCTGATATTTCACTGCATAAATTCATCAAATCAGTAGCCCCTGCCTTTGCTGCCCCAATTGCAAGAATTTGCAATGTATCCATTATAACCCAGATGGTGCCGACTTTATGGAAATCACTCGAGTGGCTCATGGTAATAAGAAAGGGACACAAAAAATGTGGACAATTACCAACTGATTGCCATTCTCTCTACTCTTAATTAGAGATGCAGCAAAGTAAAATTCTGCCCCTGAAGTGGTCAAGAGGTGGCCACTTCATATTAGTATTCCACTATGTGAAGTGCCCATTTTGAACCCTCACTTCGCCACTCCGCATTTTAATTATGGCTTTGCGTTGTGCACTCTGCCTTATTCCACTTTAAGGTGGAGTGAGAATTCACAGCAGCCCACACACATCACATGGGTTGCACAGTGTAGGTCACGTGCTTCAGGCAGGCAGGCAGGAGGTTACAGGCAAAGACACTCTCCAACGTGGGTTGACTTACACATTTTACATGGAGTGTGACAAATGGCTCTGCTCTGCGAATGGCTGGGGGTGTGGTGTAGACTTGTGAAGAAGAATGGGAGCAGGTGACAAGTCCACCAATAAAGTTATTTTCCCCATTTTATGTACAGAGGTTGATGTACGACTTGCACTAGACATACTGCATTGACCAGCACCACTGCCACTGCTACTCTGACCACCACTTGACAATATTTCTAAATCATATACCCCTCCAATCATGCCTGTAGTAATCCTCTGATGTTATTCCAGTACCGTAGGAAGGGTGGGGCAGGTGGTGCTCCCGCCCCTGGCGCAAGCCTCCGAGGGGCGCATTTTTCCACTGAAGCTCATGTTCTAATTCACTTGCGCTGTCGCTTTAAATTTTTTTTTTTTTATTTTGGTTCTGTAATTACAAATGACTGTCAACAGGGGTGCATCTGCAGACCAAGGACCAGCAAGTGGTGGTGGGGGGGTCTACTGCAGAAAATAATAATCATGTTGTTCTGAGAAAAAGAAACTATGAGTGGGCCAGCATGCCACCCATTAGTAGAAAAGGTACGGGTGGAGCATTTGGCACTGAGTGAGAGGTGGTTTGTGTTGGAGACAGGAAGAGTGTGGAGCAAGTTTCTGAGTGTACTAGCGTAGAGTAGTAGACAGTCATAGAGACTAAAAAAGGGAGAGAGTCAGAGAGGAGAGATGAGTCACGAGAGACAGAGAAGACAGAAGAGATCCTTATCTTATATTTTTTTTCATCACTTGTGTAATGTAAGCATAAACAGAATGCACACCACACCAAGTACTCTGTCTGTTGTTGTCTATGTAGACGAGACTGGTAATTGCCACTCATCAGTGACAGAGTGTCTGTAGTAAAAAGTGGTGGCACTGCAAACAAGCAGAAGAGCAGACCTGGCGAAGTGATGAATAATTCCAAATTAATTTCTGAATCCAAATTGTGAGATGATTAGATGGGATCTATGTGGTGAGAGCGCAGTGGGGGCCGGGGCGGGGATTGATAGTCCCACTCAGGAAGTCAGAAAACAAAGATCTGCTTTCCTTGCTGTTGAATTATTGGGTCTGGAAAGGCCTGTCTTGGAGTCGGCTCTTCTGGTGGGTGGGAGGGGGGCAGCGACTGTGTAGTTCACTTGAACTTCATGCACTGGACTGGGAACTGGGATGGGAGTGAAGATTTTGAAGCAATTGCCTCAGCTTTGGCCTGACTGCCATGGCGTGGGCCATGGCACACCATCCCTTCTGTCCACCACGTTGTTACATTTTCTTTTCTTTCCTCTTGACCCGTGTCCCTCCTGCACTCCCATTCCATTGCCTTTTTTTGTACGTCCTCTCCTTCTGAGTCTCCCTAGCAGAGTCCTTGTTCCATTCTCATCTCTCCACCCACACCTGTCTTGCTTAGAAAATGAGGCCTTGCCTGCTAGTGCCTTGTCTGGTTGTCTTGGATGCCATGTGAGGGGATCTGTACAGTTTAGATCATAACATATTAACAGTTACATGTATCTGGATTGGCTTGGGCTATGGAGGGGAACTAATGGGAATCAGGGAAATGAGGGGATTTGGAGTGGGGCTCCTTCTGGCTGCAGGGATGCTGACTGGAGCAGTTGGGCTGGCTCAGCTGTACTGGGGGGGGTGTTGTGCAGGGGTTATTTACTGGGCAGAGAAGAGGGGCTGCACTGCTAAGGCATACTGAAAACTGGTATAAGCTAGGCAGAATGTTTTTTCCTAATGACACTTCTCATTGCACCATGGGGCCAATACACTGTCTCTCACCAGGGCTAACTAAATGGGCCCTTTGTGCAGTCCTCAAGCTCAAGCACCCTATCATGCCTTGTCAGGCTTTTTTTTGTTTGTTTTTTACAGGGCCCCGCCTAGACACTACAACTTGGGGACACTACTACATAATGTATCCCATCCCCATCCCACAGCAGGACCCCCCCGCCAGACAAGCTACCCCCTGCAACTGTCCCCCCAACAGGTAAGAAGAGACTAGGAAACAGAAGATCCACAGCAGAGAACTGCTGCTACAGTGCTGTCCAGGGTCCCACAGTAAAACTTCTGGCACAAAAGGAAAGCTCCCCAACTCACTAGGTCTGCTTGGCTTGCATCCATGAACATGACAGTTTTATTAATAATTTATAACACTGCGTAGACTGAGCATGTCACCTAAATCATGGATGTCAGTTGACCGCTTCTGGATCTTGACATCTGACAGTTTCTGGAGCACTTATAAATTACATATAAAAATACCTGCCATGTTCGTGGTTGCCAACAGAGTATATGAGTCTGAGCTGGGGAAAGAGAGAGAGAGGGAGGGAGGGAGTGGACCAGAGGAGCAGCGCATTTGTTTGTATGACAGAAATTATACTGTGGGAACCTGGACAGCACCATAGCAGCAGTTCTGTGATGTGAATCTTACACTCCTTGGCCCACTCCCAACTGGGGGGTACAGGCAGATGCAGGGGGTGCTTTTCTATGTGGGGGGATTGGATACAGTCAGAATATTGTTTGGTGGGTGGGATGCCACTGCAGAAAGAGTGGTCCACTGGAGGGATGCTAGACTTGAGACTGCATACCTTTCAACCTCTTGCCTCATGAATCAGGGACAAGACTTAAAATAATCAGGGACAAAGACCCAAAATCTTGGACACGTGTTATAAATTGACACTATTGACTCAGAAAGCTGATAGAAAAAGGGAATTTGTGTTCATCTGCATTTTCTGAAGAAGAATAAGTCTTTAACTTTAATGTTTTACATTATTTCGTGATTTTAACACCCCCCCCAACCAACTGTTCTCCACCATAAAAACAAAGTTTATGATGGACAAATGCAAATTTTGTTGCAAAATCAAGGACAGTTTAGAGGTATGTGCGGTTGGTCTAGTTGTAGGGATTGTTCGGGTGCATGGGCGCTTGTCTTGGTGTAGGGTGGTGGTTCAGCTATAGGGAAGGTAGGTAGCTAAGGTGAGTGTGGTGTTGTGGAGGTGTTCAAGCCACTGTAGGATGGTTGGGGGAGTGGAGTCTGGTTATGGTCTGGAAGGGTGATCAAGCAGCATTGAGTGCTGGAGATAGTCTAGCTGAAGCAAGGATGATCGAGGGGTGGAGGCTTTTCCTTCTGTTAGGTGGTGGTGATTCCACTACAGGGGTAGTGGAGCCTGCCATCAGGGTTGAGTGAGTGGGCTCATGGGGATACATCCCCCTATGTGAGGATGGGTGGTTGTAGGTGGGGCATCTTAGAGGTACATGTGTCCAGCAGTCAAGGACTGCATCTATGCCACTGAGGTGCCTATATATGCCCCCATGAGCCACTCTCGATGGAACTGTTGGTCAGACAGTTGTCCACAACAACTGCAGCTTTACTGTGCACTCTGATGAAAGCCAGCCAGCATTTTCGACTCCCACACCTCAGATTCTATATGAGCAAAGTTTTCCCTGAAATCAGGGGTAGGGAACGTATAACAAAAGTATGTTTTTCCTTCAGAAAAAGCCCCAAAACTCACTACAGAGCATGTAAACAACCTAGAACTTCTGGGGGCCACCACCGGCTGTTTTCTGGGGGGGGAAGGCGTAAAATTAGTCTCTTGCCCAGGGCACCAAAATGCCTTCCTATGGCTCTGTGTTATTTCATTGCTACTGCAGACATTCCTACTTGGTCTTACACTCGTGGAAGGAGATAACATGCTCAGTAAGGTTGATGACAAGGATGAACGCCCCACTATAGCATTAGTTGCTATCTGGTACCGGGTCCACAGTACCATGTGCCTGTTCTTAAGATGTGTATGGTGGCCCCCCATGCCCAGATGACTCCCCTTTTTACCTCAACTCACATACACATGGCGAAGCTGGCAGACTGCAATTGACTCATCATTTGCATCTTGGACAAAAAAATCCCAAACAAGGGATTGTGATCCCCTACTTTTAACATGTCCCTAATGCTGCTTATTGGACTCTGGGTTTTTTAACTCCTGAAATGGGGGGTTTGCTGCATGATTTTTCAGGCTGGACACACTTGGACTCCAACTGACCACTATGGCTACCTATGATTATTACTTGGTCATCATCATTATCATCAACAGGAACTGCTAGATCACAACTTTTTTGAGGAGGGGATTGAATGCCAGCAGACCCAGACACAGTCACCTTGACTTTCTTTTTCTCTGGTTCCCAACAGGGGTCACTGACATCATTATCATATTCATCAACATCATCCGCATCCACATTTTCAGCTTGGATGCTGTCATGTGGAGAACATGTTCCAACCACAGCATCATCATCATCCAATATTTTTGCGCCACACTTTGAATCATTAGATGGCAACAGCATGACCTCAACAGCGCTGGAAGAAATGTGACATTGTGAGTAATCATTGCCAGGATCAGAATCATGTTCAACTATCATAGGGATGTTAATGGGGAGTATGGCATCATCTACACTGTTGGTCACAGCTTTAGACTCAACTATATATTTTGAAATGGTTAACTGGTCAGAAGTAGAACTTGGGGCAGCAATACTCATGCCAGCAAAAACTGCACTAACACCACCAGCTGGGACAACGTCATCTCCTCCAACTATGAGAGAAGCTACAGACTGCACTGTAAAAACATTGATGGAGAAATCCCTTTACTGACATCAGCTATGCACCTCTGCGTACTACCACGCCCAAGGACAATCTTGCCACTGGCAGCAGTGCCATGGCCACAAATAGCTTTGCTTACACGTCTCTGCAGGCATTTTGGAGGATCACAAAGAAAATTCTAAACAAATTTAGATTTCTGAACTTTCAGTTTAGGCCGGTGGATGTGAAGTCAGAAATAAAAACCAAAAACAACTGTGGCTTGCAGATGGAGATTGGGCACTAAAGAGATGCAAAAGCACAGACAGATTAAGATTGCACTGCACAATCAAGAAGAGATGCAGACCGAATGTAACAACAACTCCTTAACCAGTGCTCTCAAGTCACAATCCAATCTGGAAAAGAATACCTCCTGCCAGTTTGGAGGGGGCAATGCACTGAAGTAACAGTCCAAAACCAAGATACCACAAAGCAGTACAAAATCACGCAAGTGCGGTGGATAGCAGGTTCACACTGCTGCAATTACTCTGTGGCACAATAAAAGGTGTCTGATTTGATGGCACTCATTGCACACATACTCACACACACACACACACACACACTACAAGAAATTCATAGCAAATTGAAAACTTCAGTAATATAACCAAATCTTTTAGACAAACTGAAATTATGCACTGCTGCACCACAATCAACAAAAAAAGTCAAGAATTACTGAAAATATTACTGTGTGTACGTTAACACAGTTATACAGGAAAAATATAACCAAAACAGAAAGACTGCCTTTTTCTCCCAGTTAACCTACCTCCACCACAAATACGCCCCTCCCCCAAAGAACACTTCAAGTGTCTGTCAGTACACAGACTGAATGTTCCAAATTAACATTCAAAATCCACACACAAACAATAAACACTCGGTGATATGAACAGAAGAGGGTTTCCTACAATTAGTGTGTTAAATTTTGAGCAAAAAATGGCTAAAAAAGGCTTTTTTAACAGCTTTTAGAGGATTTTAGTCACAGAGCTCTGAGAGTAAAATGTCTCCAGCTACCACTGCACACTCACTAGACAGAACTGAGGCTGTGCAGAACAATCTAGAGCCCATGTGATCTGCAATCCCATGAATCACTGCCAAATTCACCTTGGAGCCCAATAACAAGGTGAAGTGATGCAGAGTACATTGATTTCTATGAACTTCGCATTACAATTGGTGCAGAAGTGGTTGGGGGAATGTAGAGTAACTCATAGTCATTGTTATCAATGGACTTCGCATTCCTCATTATGATGTGAAGTACTCCCCTTCGTGTTGCGGATTATTTTGCTGATTCCGCATTACTCCGCGAATTGCTTCACGGAGCGAATTTTGGCCACTTCGCCCACCTCTAATCTTAATAAACTACTTGAGAAGGTTGTGGCCACTCTGGTTACCAAATATCTCCATATAAACAAGCTCCTATCCCCGCTCAGCATGGTTTCTGATCAGGGCACAGTACAACAACCACGCTAATTCAATTCTCTGATGATATCTTAACTGCAGTGCATAAGAGCATGTTCTCAAGGGCCATTTTTATTGACCTCACAAAAGCATTGTATCTTATAGTTCACCCACTACTGTTATCCAAGTTGTCCTCACTTGGCTTCTCCCAGGATGCCATCTCTTGGTTTGAGAGCTACCTCTCTGGAAGAAAGCAATTCATTCATATAGGAACTGCAGTGTCTGGCCTTGCCCCTACCCTTGTCGGAGTCCCCTGGGGATGTATCCTTGGCCCCCACCTTTTACTCTTTTTATTAACAATCTGCCCACTCTGCCACATTGCTCCTCTAGGATCCTCTATGTGGATGACATGGACTTTACTCGAGTGCTAAAGACCTGCCCTCCATAAATTTTGACTGTTTTCAAGTATGGCAGCTACTAAACAAGCTTCTTCTAAACTCCAAGAAAATGGTAGCCATGCTTTTTGGCTTCTTACCTAGAATCAAATCTTGTGTCTCTGCCCTCTCAATCCAGGGCCCGGAAGGCTCCCCTGGAGACGGTCAACTCATTTAGGTATCTCTGGGTCACACTTGATCCATCTCTTGATTTCATCTTTCATGTTGTTGCCACATATAAGGTGGTTAACATAAAATCAGGGCTGGGCTATAAAATCAGGTCCTCCCTCAATTCTGCTGCCAGGCTTGTTATGGCTCAGGGTATACTCTGTCCTTGTCTTACATATTGTATGGCTCTGTGGCCTATCTTGATGCGAGCAAAGTTGCTGTCAGAAAATGGAGCAAATGCTACAGTAGCATATGTCGATTTTCACTCTCTGCACCCAGACTAACTCATCACTTCCAACTCTACTCCTGTCTAGGTTGGCTCCCACCATCCTTGTATCATCTCTATAATGCTGGCTGTCTGATAACAGTCAGAACTTGAGCTCCAGAGTCCCTTTCCAATATGTTAAACCATCCCACTCTAGCTTACCCACTGAGATCTTCTGAACAATCTCCTGTTGAAATTCCTGGAAGTTCCACAAAAAAGGGGGAACATTCCTTTGCGATATCTGCATCCAAAACTTGGAAAGCCTTCTAAATGTCAAACTCTCCAAATCCCACTAAGCTTTTAAAAAGGGTCTTCTATCCTTCCTTAGGGACTCTGACATTTGCTTCTGCGCTGACATTCTTGTGCCTCCCAACTAGTTGCTATACCTGCTCCACTAAATGGCACTTACTCTCATTTCTGCACTTGTGTGATCCCCTGCCTGAGTACTGCCTCCTCAATATTACATCATAATGTTATTTAACCCACTGAATGGACAGTATTGCGGACCCACTGCTGCATTAATCAGTCTGTGATTTGGATACTGTACTCCTGCCAGTACTGCCACATGCCACTCTCCCTAGTTGTTGTCTGAAAATAGTTAGCATTCTTGTCTAGTGCACTTAATTACTGTATTTTTCTGTTCTTCTTGCCATTTTAACTGTTTCTGTTCCAATTGCAAACACTGCTTTGTTGTTCAAATTTTGCTTAATTCCTGTTGTGATATGCCCATTGTATTTCCTGTCTGTACAATGTTCCATTGTTTGTAACTCTTCTGGGTCATGCCTGAAAACAGGCAACATTGTTGTCTAGTGCACTTACCCAACAAACAACAACTAAATAAATTAATAAACTTACAATAAGGCATACCTTCCTGAGATGCTGTTCAGTTTTGTGCAGAACGTCAATAAATTCAAGTTGGTTTGTGCTCACCTTATTTACACAATAACATTCTGTGGTGATTTGCATATGCAGCCCATGATGCTTTGCATTGTGTGAGCATGTGTGATTTTGTATTTTCTTGAAACTTGGCTTCCCAGCCAAATGTCCTTTGGGGTAACCCTTGCCTCAGTGTTTGCGCACAGAGGTTCTTTGTCTTTTAAATAGTTTTTTATTTTAATGGGTTCACCACAACATATCCAAGACACACTGTCTTAGGGTAGCTGGTCCATTCCACCGGGGTGTCAAACAGACGAGGCATACTGATGAGTCCTGGTAGGATGAAACATGTGTCTATGTCATCTGTTGGCACCCTTTGCAAACTGTGTGAGAGGCCTTTCGGCACGATACAATTCTGCTTAAAGTTGGACCAGCATAACATTCTGTGGTGATTTGCATATGCAGCCCATGATGCTTTGAATTGTGTGAGCATGTGTGATTTTGTATTTTCTTGAAACTTGGCTTCCCAGCCAAATGCCCTTTTGGGGTAACCCTTGCTTCAGTGTTTGCGCAGAGAGGTTCTTTGTCTTTTATTTACACAATTACTTGTTTTATAGTTGTGATAGTGTCAGTGGCTCAGTAGGTAGCACATTCACCTTTGAGGCTGGGAGATCAGAGGGCTGTGGGTTCAGTTCCCACATCTGGCACTTGGATTAATATCCCAGTACTGACACAGTAGTGCAGCATGAGAGGGGTGCTGCACTTCTGAGGTGCCATCTTTCAGATGAGACGTTAAACCGAGGTCCCATCTGCCTGGATTGGTGGTAGTTCAGGTGGATGTTAAAGATCCCATGGCACTTATCAAAAAGAGATGGGGAATTTCCCCGGTGTCCTGGCCAAATTTCCCTCATTCACTAAAAATACCACCAACAGCTTTATCTGGTTCAAGGTCAGTTGGCATTCATCTGTATCCCCCTTCCCTGGGTCGTGCCTGAAAATAGGCAGGATTTGTCTAGTGCACTTACCCGGTCAACAAAAAATTAAAGAAATCTCCATAGATTTCATGACTGTACTCTCACATCTGAATTTTGTGAGGTGCTAGAATCTGTTCTCAATGTAAATCAGGTGCCAAGAAAACTATAATTGAGCTGCAGTGAACTAAACAATGTCACCACTCTATTTGATGGATTGAAGAGTCAGCACTGTAAAATAGAAATTCTAAGGTAATTGAGAAGTAGTATGTCTGTTTAATTGTTTACTTCTGGTAAAACAAAATGGCATACATGCTACTGATACTGTGGGCCCAATTCCAAGATGGCTCACACTGGTGCAAGACGATTTATGCCAAACCCCATGGCATAAATCACAACCTGCGCCATGCCTTACACCAGGTGCAGTTCCAAAAGGTGCCTGCACCATGCCATATGTGGGTTGTGCCAAATGTGGGATACGCCACCCACTACACCCAACCTGCAATGACATGGTGCAAAGGTGGGTTACGGCAGCAAATGCACCCTGTTCCAAAAGGGTGGCTGCCATAACCCACTTAGAAGAAGAAGAAGAATCAGCTTTTATATAGAACTTTTCATACACAGTGTATCCCAAAGCACTTTACAAGCAATGCTAGACCGGTAGTGAAGTGACTGAATGTGTAGTGGCGGCCATATCGCACATCAACACCCACACACAGCCTGGATAATTGCATGAACCGGTTTATGGGAAAGGGAATGTTGGTCAGGACACTGGAAAGGTCCCCTACTCTTTGTGAAGAGTGCCCTGGGTTCTTTTACTTCCACCTGGACACCCACCAGGACAATACCAGGATGGGTAGAAGGGACCTCGCTTTAACGTCTCATCTGAAGGATGGCACACCCCGGCAGTACAGCACCCCCCTAATACTGCACTCAGATGCCAGTGTTTTTAGGTGCAAGTTCAATCCCAGGTGTGGGATGAGAACCCACAACCTTCTGGTCCAGAGGCGGATGTGCTACCAACTGAGTCACGCTGACACTTAAGCTATTCTAGGAGCTGCATTGACACAGCACATTTAGAACATCCCAGAGATGCTCTAAGGGGCATCCGTCAGTGTCATTCAATGGATGCCCACTGTGCAGTACCACAATCGGCATACCACTGTGCTCCCCGTGGCCACAGAACACAATCATGTCCCCACCCCCGAATGTCAGGGATCCCCGGGGTCCAATAATCATTGTGCCCCCCAAATGCCGGTGCCACCTGGCCAGCCCCCCATGCCCCCTGGCACATACGGCCCTGTACCAGGATGGGGGGCTCAGGCGGGCACTTCGCAGCAGGCTGCAACTTGTGGCATGTAGGACTATTGCACCATGCCCATGGTGCTTGCCTACAACTACTTCAAGTTGCAGGTCATAGGTGCTGGGACTCTGCTGCTCTTGGAATACAGCACAGGGTCCCCAACATAGTGGTGAATGTCGCAACTCGCAGGCACCTGCGAGTTGCGACATTCATCTTGGAATCAGACCCCGTGTGCCTATAGTCTATATTTTTCATTACTAAACCATTACAAATACAAAAGCAAGGGCAATCTTGCTATTTATTTATTTATTTAGTTTTTGTTGACCAGGTAAGTGCACCAGACAAATCCTGTCTATTTTCAGGCATGACCCGGGAGAGGGGGATACAGATGAATTCCAACTGACCTTGAACCAGATTAAGCTGTTGGTGGTATTTTTAGTGAATTTTTAGTGAATGCTATCACAACAAGGAAGCAGCTGATGGAGTTAGAATATTTCTAACTAGAGGGTAAATAGATACATTCTTAGAAGTGTTGGGGCTGTGAGGTAAATTTGGACCTTCCGTTAGGGTAAAATCAAAAACTCAGTAGTTAACAGTGTGCTAGTCTGAGTAGGGGGAAGGGAGCTGATAATCAACCTTGCAGTTAGTTGGTTCAGGATAGCTGTGAATTGGTGTTTGTGGCTTAGGGAGAAGTGAAGCAGCTGGCTACATTTAGACTTCCCCAGCCTTGTTACAAGAGCACTATAAAATTACTCCCTCCTATCCTGTCAAGTGAATGGAACAGGTAATTTGCATCTTAGGTGTCAGCAAAGGGAAAGAGCAAAACAGGGGCACTGCCAGGTGACTAAGGTAAGGTTCCTAGTCCTTCCAGTTGTAAACAGTTTTTGTAGGAAATGGTGGAGGGTGAAGAGTAGGCCAGCACTGGGTATATGTGCAGCACCCTCTCTGTGGAAGATGCATAAAAGGATTTGAGGGAGGGTGCAGGGAAACAGTAGTAGCAACCTATCTAGGGTCAGGTAGCAAAGGGTCAGGTGAAGGTGAAAGTGCTGCTGCCTCAGTAGGAAAAAAAAATTGGGAAAAAAGCAGAGAAAGGTAAAGGTGTAAAGGAAGAAGTAAAGCACTTCATACAAGAGTGTAATACTTGTTAAGTGGGGGTAGAAGGTAAAATCCTATCTAGGGTAAGGGTACAAAGGAGCGAAGCAAGCTAAAAGAAGAACACTATAAACACCCTATCGGGGTAAGGGTACAGAAATATTTCCAATTGACACAGGGAGAGCAGGAATTGGGAATGTTGGATTTTCAGAGATCTTCTGGACACTACAGTGCTGCCCCATCTGTTCTCAATGCTCTGGGCTAAAGGAGGAGGTCACTAGACTCCAGGCTGGGTTTGCTTGGATTTGGGGGACATCTTTCCCAACCCAAAAGCCACCAAGTCTGCCACCATTACCTCAGAGGATGTCAGGCAGGAGGAGCAGCTAAATCATGGTGGGCTCCTAAGGGATAGGGTGAGGGGGTCAGGGGCACATTTCTTAACCAGTACCACTACACAATTCCTATGCCACTCAGGCAGGAAAGGACTGCTTGGAGGAGGCACTTGTGGTAGTGGCCAGGGAGGATGTAGGCATTCTCCATAGTAGAGACCACAAGGAGGGTGGTACAGGACCCCAAAGGAGGAGGAAGCAACTTCTGATGGGGGACTCAATTGTGAGGGTCTAGATTTGGGAACAGAACCATGCGATGGGCACCTCGAGTCATGCATGTAGGGGGAGTTGCTGTGAGAAGGTTTGCTACACCTGCTTACAGTACCTGCTCTTCATAGATGGAGCATCCACCCCCAAAAGCAGCCAGCATGGCATCCACCCCCAAATTGGATCCCCCGAGAGCTTACCTGTCTCCATGGATGGAGCGCCTGCCCCCGACAGCAGCCAGTAAGGTATCCCTCAAATCGGATCAGCCTGAGAGCTTACCTGCTCTCCATAGATGGAGTGCCCACCCCCCGACAGTAGCAAGCAAGGTACGGACCCTCAGACTCCTCACTCTCTCAGCCCTCTGGCTGTTAATAAGTTGCTGTGTCTAGCTGAGCAGGATTTTTTCTCCTGATTCTTGGTGCATTTTTTCCCCAACCTCCACCCTTAGCATTTTTCAGTTATCTGGGTACAGGGAAATTAATTCGTTATCAATGTGTAATTTTTTAGCAGTAATTATGCTGCTCTGCTGTTAAGGTTTAGTGAATGATATTAGCTGATTGTATTACTATAGTATTTTAGTTTTTGTGGTGCCTCACAAGCGGAGTCCCTTTATTCACTTGGGCTGCCTGTTTAATTTTTGAATGCATAGCAATCCTGCAGTGTACTCAGGCAGTTTGTGTAATTTATTTAGAGACATCCTATGTAGCCTGCAATCTCCTTAAGCCTCCAGTCCCCACCCGCTTGTACCTGTATGCCCCTCCCATCTTCTGGAGCTGTTTTAAGTGCTATTTTTAATTTCTCCTCCCCTTTTCTTTTGCTTTATTAGGCATCCCCCAATCGGATCTCCCAGAGAGCTCACATGCTCTCCATAGATGGAACGCTTGCTCCTGAAAGCAACTAGCAAGGTATAGACCCATAGATTCCTTGCTCTCTCATTCCCACCGCCAACTTCGTGGCTGCTCCTCCCCCCACCCATAGCTAGCCTTTCTTATATAGGGAGCACAAAATCACATGTGTCTATCTCCTCAGCTCATGATCACCTCTGACCATTAGGTGTCGCTTCATCCCGGGCAATCTCTAAATCCCTGTGACTCACCTATTTTACCTCAGCGAAATTTCTGCTAGTGCCCACTGTTGCCTGTCTTTTAAATCAGATTTTTTTCTTTTCTCTCTCCTCTCCTCTAACTCTACTTTGGGTCTTTTCTTGTCTGTCTTGCCCTCTCCCTCCTTACCTTGTATCTTGCTTCTACTTACCTCCCTTTACTAAATGGGTCACATGAATCACATTCATGATACAACTTTACATACTCTAATTATATTACTTCAAAACCGATTTTTGTATGTCCTGTCTTGTACCTTCCAAATAAACCCCTGAGACTAAGCTATCAATTACTGGTGTGCAGGGTACACCCACACAGCGCACAGTGAAAGAAAGTATGCCTGTGAATTCTACTCTTCTTCCTTGCACTCCTACTACTTTTTGCAGGAGACATTGAGCTGAATCCCCGACTGATTACCCCATCCTCACTTAGTCCTCATTCATGGTCCATCTCTAGTAATGTCAAATTTGCACATCTAAATGTCTGAAGCATCCTGCATAATTTTGCAGAACTTACTGCCTGGTTCTGCCTTATAGCACTGATGTCTTGTGCCTCATGGAGACATGGCTCAAACCTCCTGACTCGGCATTTGCACTTCCTAACTATAGCCTGCTATGTCGTGATCATGCTGCTCAGAAACATGGTGGAGGTCTATTAATATTTTATAAAAGTCATCTCAACCTGTCACTTGTTCCATATGATTCCCCCCTCACCTTCTGTGTGAGCTCCTTCATGGACTACTCCTCTTAGATAACACTAAAAATATCCGTATACTCTGTGTCTATAACCCTCCGAAGCAGGGTGTAAATGGTCTTTCCTACATACTTGATGGCTTTGGTCCTAAGGTCTCCACCAATGAAGTTCTTATATTTGGGGATCTCAACCTAAACTGGGCTAGGGCTACTGTCAAGCTGTACGAACCCTGTTAGCTACTCTTGGCCTTACTCAACTCATCAGTGAACCTACACAGCCTTCCCCTCCAAGGGGAAAAAGCTCGCTCATTAACTGGGTAATGACCAATTGGGCTGACAGAATTCTGGCCCCTGGGATATTACCTGATGCTATATCTGACTACTCACCCACTTTTTGTGTTTGGAAAGTCTTTACCCTTAAACTGCCTCACAAAGTTATCCAGAAAAGGGATTTCTCACACTTTATACCTGAACTCTTTCTTCAGGATCTTGCTGCCACTGATTGGTCTCTAGTTCTATCTGCATCCGAGTCCTCTCTCATTCTTGGTAATGTCATGAACATTTTTTTCCCTCCACAGGACTACCACAGGACTACCATGCCCCATTCATTAGGAGGAGAGTTAGAGGGTTGCTAACAAAGTGGTTGCATGGTGACCTGCTGTCTCTCATGAGACCAGAGATAAACACTGGATGTAAATTCAAGGCCACAAATGAGTCATCTGACTACCATGAATATTGTCGGCTCTGCAACATTTGCAAAAAAGCTATATGTGTTGCCAAAAGTGAATACTGCACAACTGACCTGCTCTCCTCCACCAGTGACCCACAGAATGCTCAGCAGACCATTAAAACTGTAGTTGGTGGCCAGCCCAGTGGTGCTGAGGGTTGAGGTGCTGGACACCACACCAGTGACCCGGGTTTGAGAACAAGCCTGGGTCGCTGGGGGTGGGCCTGGAGGGAGAAAGACTGAGCATCCTAATGACTGCTATCCTTCCCCGGGGAGGGTTGGAAGGGGATCTGTGGCTGTGCTGGCTCCTAGCAGTGGCTGGGGGTCATTGCAATGGGGCTGGTCAGCATGGGGATAACATCAGTGGCATCTGACTTGTGGTGCGTGGGAACACGCACTACAAGCGTCAATTGGCACCATTGCATGCCCATGTCAGGGGGGAGCACTACGGAGAAAAACACCTCGGTGAGCTACTTGATGGCCTCTCTGGTGGTGCCGCCCTGCTCCAACTATGGATGCTCCCCCTGGATCTGGACCCCCTAGCTTCCATGGTGGTTGCATACCCACTGTGAGGGAGCCATTGTGCAGAACCAGAGGAATGGGTAGAGCTTGGAGTGGGGGGTTGAGCGGGGGCTGTGAGGTCAGGCCAAAAAAAAAACTGTAGTTGATGGCTCAAACTGGTGTGATACAGCTGGCATGACTATTGGTGGTAGAAACTGTAACAATGCGACTACCATAACAAATGCCTTTAATAATCAATTCTCAGACCTGTCTACCTACATCACCCAGTTTTCCACCACTGACACTCATAGCCACCCCCCCCATATGGCTTCCCCCCTGTTGGAGTCACACCCTGCTGCCTCCCTCTAAAATCTGTCTCCATGAGTGAGTTGTGCAAACTCCCCACTGGACTCTCTCCTTTCTCCTGTCCAGGCCATGATAATCTTGAGCCCAAACTCTGAAAACTAGGAGCCTACAAACTGGCACTTACATCTCCAATATTTTTAACATGTCTTTTACCTTAGGAGTGGTCCCTTCTATCTGAAAGATAGCTAGAGTCATATCTGTTTTCAAGCAGGGTGACCGGAAAAGCACCGAAAATTTCCGGCTGATTGCCATTCTGTCTGTTGTCAGCAAGTGGCTGGAGAAAGTGGTTGAGGCACAACTATCTGAGTACTTGCTGAAACACAACCTGCTCACCCCTGAGCAGGATGGGTTATGCAAGGGTCACAGCACTGGGACAGCCCTTGCTAAGGTTATGGCCAAAATTTGCACCTCAGTTGACAATGGGATGTTTACTGGTGCAATCTTATTAGACCTCTCAAAAGCCTTTAATTTGGTTGATCACCCCCTTCTCCATGAGGAACTTTGTCTGCTTGCATGTCTAACCCAGCCCTTGCCTGGTTTTCCAGTTACTTGGATGGTAGAAAACAGCTAGTGAAATTTAGTCTAATCATTTCTGAGCCTATTTCTATCAAGGCTGGTGTACCTCAGGAGTACCTCTTAGGCCCTATCTTATTCTCCCTGTTTGTAAATGACTTCCCACTGGCCCCTACTCACTGCAGCTCAATCCTCTGTGCTGATGACCTGGTCCTCCTCTACAGCTTGCATGACACCAGCACCATAGCCTGTCATCTGCAAGCTGACTTCCATAAGCTTGAAAACCCAGGCCATGCTCTTTGGATCCACTGCTAGATTTAGAATAAACACTACCCCTCTGATGGTAATGAGCTCTGATGGACCCCTTATTGCCGTTACCTCCTCCTTTAAATACTTGGGAGTCATGCTTGACCTCTAGCTTGAACTCTCCTCACATATCCATAATGTCTGTAGAGCTACAAATACCAAATTGGCCTTAGCCTACTGGGCCAGGGTGAACCTCATCACTGCTGCATGCCTTGCTTTTGACAAAGGAATTCTTCTCCCTACTCTTATCTGTTTACTTACTCCCCCTTGCTACTAAAGCTAGTCTTGCAAAATGGGATGTGACCTAGAGTAATATCTGTCACTTTGCCCTTGCTGTACCCCGCCTCACTCATTAATGTGACCTGTATGGCAAACTGCACTGGCTGTCCCTATGTAACTACCGCTCTTTTGCTCCTGGCAGCTTCATTGACAAAATTGTCCATACGGCCAGTCCCCCCTGCCCTAGTCAATCTATTTAAGCCTGTCCTGTCCTGTTACTTACTTAGCTCTACCAGCTCACAGTCCTTTCTTGTCCCAAAGACACATACGGTATCAAGGGACTGTGCATTTGCAGTCTGTGCCCCTAGATTCTGGAACTCCCTCCATTACTTATTAGGTGTACCACTTCCCATCTATCCTTTAAAAGATCCCTCTGGATTCACCTGAAATCAGCCTCGGACTGTCACTGCCCCTAGTTCTCCTGGTTGCACCACCCCCTGCTTGTTCCCCCTGACCACTACACTTGGGTAATGGATTGTATCCTACATCAATAGTAATAAGTATGCACTTGTCATTTTTCTACTGTACAATGACTTATCCTTATGTTCACTTCTCTAGTCAATGTATCCTCCCGTAAAATGACTTGTCCTAATTGTACACTCCTCTATCTTCCTTTTGTTGTAATTATCACCTTAGTTATCATGTTTCATGATTATCCTTGTCTTTTCTACATCTTACGTTGTTCTATTTATTATCTTTGTAACCTCCTGGGTCGTACCTGAAAATAGGCATTTTTTTTTGTCGAAGTGTATTTACCCGGTAAACAAAAGCTAACTAAATAAATAAATATAGAAGTCCAATGCAATGAACACAGCTCTCTCACAAAAACCAAGTAGTAAATCAAGATTTTAAGTTGTAAATGCAGTTTACTGCTGGGCTTGCGGTACAAAAGCCCATATCCCAGGGCTTTGGTGTTAGCGTTTGTCAGGGGGCGTGGTTTCAAGAGGATCACAACACATTTAAATATGCTTGTCGCAACAGGGAAGACCTATTTTAGCATGACATCATTATTAATGAGATGACATGACAGGTATTATCTCAATTGAAATGTGTATATACAAGTAAAAATAGTGAGAACAACAATACAAATTGTAGAAAAAATGTTGTTGTTAGTTGACCTAAATGGACTAACAAAAGTATATGTTTTTACTGTTTATGGAAATTGCATTTCCATTTTAGGACATACTCTTTCACATATTCATAATACCTGTCTTGTGATCTCATTAATAATAATGTATTGCTAACATAGGTGCTCCTGTTGTGACAAGCATATATAAATGTGTTGCAAACCTCTTGAAACCATGCTCCCTGATGAAGGCTAATGCTGAAGAGCTGGGGTATGGGCTTGTGTAAGTCAAGCCCAACAATACACTGCATTTGCAACTTAAAATCTTGATTTACTACTTGGTTTTTGTTAGAGTGCTGTATACGAGGCCTTAGATTTGGTAATAGGAAGGGACTGAGAAGGAGGTAAAGTACCTAGGCAGTGCCACAGCCTGAAAAGATGGGGCACAGATTCTATGGATTGCTCGGCCAGCAGGGTAGAAGGGAGAGCTGGATGTCATTGCTTACCTGGTGACTAATGGCCTGGCTAGACATGGGGCTGGGTTAGTGCAGGAGGAGTTAAGAAGCTGTGGCGGGGTCTTGGACTGGTAGTGTGCTCAGTGACTTTTGTTGAGGTGCTGCCCGTCTCTGAAGAGGGGGGGAGGAAAGGGTTCTCTGAAGCATGAGGTTCAATTTATGGTGAAAAGAATGGTGCAGATAGGAGGGGTTCAGATACATTGGGGACTGGGGACCTACCTGAAGGGATAGGGGCTTATACAAGGTTGATGGCCTGTATTCATCTGTGAGGGGAACCGCAGTCCTCAGTGGACAGTTTAATTGTTACATTGATGAATATTTAAACCAGCTGGGGTTGACAGAAGGAATCAGGGAGGCATAAACTGCACCCCCTACCACAGACTAAAGTAGAGAGTAGGGAAGACCTGAGGGGAGATGAATCCCTCTGGGTGCAAATTAATAAAAGAAGCAGGGTGGTAGAAATGAAGGGGGGTGGGGACAAAAGCATTAAAAAGAGCAGGGGAAGAAAGGAGGGGAAAAAAGGAAATAGAGTTGGCAAGCAGAGTGGTAACAATATCTAGAAGACCATGTGTGTGAATGCTAGAAGTCTAGGAAATAAAATTCTAGACCTAGAGGCTATTGTGGCAGAGGCTGGTCTGGATATGGTGGCCAATACTGAGTCATGGTGACTTGAAACCCATAACTGGGACATGGCCATACCAGGCTATACTCAATTCAGGAAGGACAGGGTGTGAAGAAAAAGAGGGTGTGTGGTGCTTTATCTGAGGGAAGGCATAATGGTGATGGACATACAGGGAATCAAGGAGGGGCAGGGGTACTATAGGTCTCCCTGGAGATGGGAAATGGAGGCACTGTTCATACTGGCATGAGCTACAGATCTCCAGCACTGGGGGAGGAGTTAAATAAGGTGTACTGATGAAAGCTACTTGCAAGATGGCGGAAAAGGAGGAGGTGCTGGTATCCATTTAAAATCTAGAAACTAAGAATCTTGAGTCTTACAATCTTGACACCAGTTGCCCCAAACACGGTTGCCTGATGTCTTGAAACTGCCTGTGGCGGAGTTGTTTCTATTTAATATGGGTGGTATAAAACATGTAAAAACATTTGCTGGGTGCAACAATCCCAATGTTGGGCACCCATGATTCAGGCAGCCATTGTCCAGATTGTAAGACTTGAGGAATTGAGTTTCGATGTTTCATTATATATCTGAGGTGCTGCTGGTGGGGGACTTCAATCTGTTGGATGTGGATTAGGGCCTCCCAGCTGCTGCTTCAGTTAGAAGTAGGGACATTCTGAAATCTGTACAATGAGCATTCCGGAGGCAACTAGTCAGGGAGCCCACTCATGATGGGGCAATACTGGGCCTGGAGTTCACTAACAGGGACAGTGTTTCAGAAGTCAGTGTGGGAGGCCACTTGAGGACCAGCGATCACTGTACAGTGTGGCTCAACATAAGGACAACTGCAGGACTGAACCACACACGAGCGAGGGTTCTAGACTTCAGGAGGGCAGATTTTAAAAAGATGGATGAATGCCTCAGGGAGGACCTAGCAAGGGGATGACCTGTCTGAGGTGGAGGAACAGTTGGCAAAACTAAAGGAGGGCATAGTGAAGGCAATATACTGTACCAAGAAAGCAAGCAAAAGTCAGAGGAAAATGAGACGGCTATGGTTCTTGAAAAAAGTAACTAGAAGAGTAAAGGGTAACATTCAGAAGGTATAAGAAGATTTGGAGGGAGGACGATAGGGAGGTGTATCATGGGAAACAGAAGGAAGCAGGGAAAGTAGTAAGGGAGCACAGAGGTGCAAACTAAAGCAAGAATAGCCCAGGTGGCAATGAAAGTGGACATGCCATTTTCTGGTATGTAAACAAAAAGAGGAAGACTAGGTGTGGGATTGTAAGGTTAAGAAAGGAAGAGGATACTCAGTAGAGAGGACAAGGAAATGACAGATATCCTGAATAAATACTCTTGTTCAGTGTTCACAGATGAAGGAGAAGGAGAGGGGTATAAAAAAAGTGACAACAGCTTTGGAGGAAGGTGGACACTACCTTTTTCAGAGAAGAGATTCCAGAAGGAACTTGTGAATCTGAATGTGGACACAGTGATGGGGACAGATGTTGTCCATCCAAGAGTATTCAGGGAGCTCAGAGAGGACTGGTTGCACCTCTGATAGTCCTATTTAACAACTCACTGGAAGCAGGAGTGGTTCTGGAGGACTGGAGGAGGACAAATTAAGTCCCACTACATAAAAGTGATAGAAGGGAAGAGACTGAAAACCATAGGCCAGTCACCTGACATCAGTGGTGGGAAAGTTAAAGGAATCACTGAGAAAGAAAGGATTGTAGAATATCTTGAATCTAATGGGTTACAAGACCCGTGTCAGCATGGATTCACTGGGGAGAGGTCATGTCAAATTAATCTGATTGATTTCTTTGATGGGTGACTAGGGAATTTGAACAAGATGGAGTGGTGGACATGGACTGCCTAGATTTCAGTAAGACTTCTGACACTGTTCCACATAGGAGATTCATTGGGAAGCTAGGCAGGTTAGGGGTGGGTTCAAAGGTGGTAAGCTAGGTAAGAAATTGGTTAGAGGATAGGTGACAGATGGTGGTAGTAAACAGAGTTCTTTCCAGAGAAGGGAGGATTACCATCCAGGTTCTTCAGAAACTAGTACTGGAACCAGGTCTCTTTAAAGTCTTTGTAAGTGATATGGCAGAGAAAATGGAAAGGGAGGTCTGCCTCTTTGTGGATGACATGAAAATCTGCAAAGGGTGGACACTCCAGAGCAGATTCCTGAGAAAACATGGAGTGTTCATGGGTATGGCAGCTGGATTTTAATGTGAAAAAGTACAAAGTAATGAACCAGGGGCACAGAAACTCAGGGGTACAGTACAAAATGGGTGGAGTGGCAGTGATGATCACCAAACAGAAAAGAGACCTGGGAGTAATCATATCTGGTAACCTTAAGGTGGCTAGGCAGTGCAACAAGGCAGCTGGAGAGCTACTGAGATACTGGCATGCTTAGGAAGGGATATCACAATCAGAAAGAGGGAGGTGGTGTTGCCTCTGTATAAATTACTGATAAGACTCCATCTAGAGTGCTGTGTTCAGTTCTGGAGACCACATATCCAGAAGAACATAGGCCTAAAACACGATGTGGACCAATGGGCTTATAGCTGATACTGTAAGCTGTCATTTGGTGGGCAGCCATGGAGGTATGCAGGTGGGATTGCTGCTGCCCACTGGTGATCAGGGGGAGTTGGGTGAGCAGGGGGTCCTGTGTAGGTGGGGGAACCACTGGACCACCAGAGAATTATGTATACCACATATATGGGTGATCAGTGATACAGGCAGGGTGGGGATTACCACTAGACTACCAGGGGATATTACAATTGTTATTGTACAGCAATCGCAGCTATGGGAGGGGTTGGGGGAGCACTTGACTACCAGGGAATAGTGCCACATATATTTTATGGTGATTGGGCTATGTGGAGGAAGGGGGTGCCACTAGACTACCAAGGAATGTCAATACAGTTCATTTACAGCCATCAGAACTATGGGGAGACAGAGGGTACCACTTAGACCCCCTTGGCAGCACCACATGCTGTGCAGGGCACCATGCACATTTCGCTGGCCAGCCATGCACATCTCATGCAAATGGGGTCATAATGACATGCAAATGGCACCACTTGTGCCTTGCATAAATTATGGCTCTATTTGCATACTGCTGGCTGAATATCAGAAATCAGCACACAAAGTAACTCTGTTGCGCTGGTGCAGTTTCCATTCCTGGTATTCAGCCCTGTCTAGGGGGGTGCACCAGCACATCATACTTGTGCAGTGTGCATTACCTGCTAGAGTCAGAGGAGACGCGCCATGTGGTACTCCTCTGAGCCCATGGGCATGAACTTTCTTGTGAACATGATGCCCCATTTAAGTAAACAGGCCGAGCTGAGCCAGAGGTATACTAATCACTGCCTCCGTGCTATGGCAGTTCAGCTTCTCTCGAATGCGGGTTTGGAAAGTCGCAAAATTATGAGCATCACTGGCCACCGCAATGAGTCAAGCTTACAAAGCTATTGGAGAGCATGAGTGGATGACTGGAGGAAGTGATGCAATATACTAACACCAATCGCACTGAAGAAACTGAAGCAAGAGACCGAAAACAAACCCTCAGCAATCTGCAAATTAATCCAGCCTCTGGAAATCATCGCCAAAAACTACAGCAGCCTGAAATGATAAGCACCACAGTATCGTCAGGAGGTCCTCAGCAAGCACATTTCCACAGCAGCACGATACAGCAGTCAACGAGCAGCAAAATAAGACCTATTACAAAATTTCACCAGCATCACAATGCAGCAGTGTACCTTAAATTTCAATGCTGCTGTTTACTTCGGCAAGTAAATCACGGACATAATATTTCAGACTGTCATTTATTAGTGTCTTAGTCTGTCATTGATTAGCAGTAAAAAAAAAAGGAAATTAAATAATTATCAGCTTCCTGTTACCTTGACACTGTTTGTCAACACCCTTAAGCCCTACAAAAAGTGAAAGTTAGAGTTTAAAAATGAAATACATGTATTTTCATAATAAAAAAAATGATCCAAAATGTTGAAAACAGATTTCCACCTAGTTTGCATCACCCCCTCCATAGGACTACTTTTTTCAGTGTACTGTTATTTAATACAGTACATGTCTATTTCTTGCAAACTAAAAGTTGTATTCTATTTATTTATGTTTTTAAAAATGTGTCTCCATTTTATAAGTGCAATAAGCCACTCCATGGGTGTGTGTTAGACACTTTAACACATGGCTAGGAGGCTGGATGCACTCAGCCTGCAGCCTCATGCCTCACTACACCTCCTAGCCATGTGTTAAAGTGTCCAACACACATCCTGTCATGTCTTATTGCTTACTTATACACCACAAGTAAAAGAATAAACCCTCCTTTTCTACAGCCTATTCACCTATCACAGATAATGTATTTTAATGTCTTATGCTTTTCTATACAACTCTATGAAGTCTGAATAAATATATTTCCTTACAGCTATGTTTTATATCGATAACTGTAAACACTTTTAATTCTCATTGTTTTTATAAAACCAACTGTTTTGTCCAGTCCTCCCAAGTGGTTATGACAAGCCTTATGCTACGTATGAACAGATAAGCCTTCACATTAGGATCCTAAGTCTTCTTTCACATGTTTAACATTTCTGTTTTAGTATTAGGTCCATCACAAAAGTAGCTCACCAAATTGTAGTATACTTACATAGTTTTATTACTTCCACTATTTAATGCACTAGTTTTTAGAAGAGGCCTATAACTCCATTTTCAATAATGAAAAAAATACATTGAATTTTGGATTACTAGTGTCACCATTAAGTCCAGATACTAATCCAGGAGTTGTCCTCGAACTATTCTCAAAAAAAAAATCAACAAGAGACAGGAGAGAGCAAATGGTAACAATGATAAATGATAAATATAGTTTGTCAATGAATGCCATTTTAAATTAGATTCTTGAAAAAGCCAACTCAAGAAATAAGATTACATGAAATTACTGATGCTCATATAGGGATTCCAGCCGTCCATACAGTATCTGATGGACATCCCATTTATCTGTCTCTGATTTAATATCCTAGCCACCCAATGGCAAATGTGGATACCAGAGACAGATATTATGATCTTTATTTTATTTGTTTTATTACAACTAGAATTACAAGTACCTTTGAGCCAGGCTCTTTTACAAAGGTTCCGTGTCAGAGAACAAATACAACACAAGTTACAGAAATAGGAACAAAACAATAAATAGGTTGGCATAGTAAGTTACAATGGTAGATCAATACAATAGCTAGAATAAGTAGAATGTATACACGGGAACACAGAGTAACAGAGGGATAAGTAGGAGGGAGGGTGGAGGATGAAGATAAACGTGAGGAGCGAAGTTGGAGAGGGCAGGAATTGTAGCCAATGGGCATGGTCATCAACTGGGAGCAGACTGAAACTAGTCAACAGAAAGGGAAAGATCATTGAGGGCTCAGAAGAGGTGGAGGGTGAAGGGGGAGAGTAAGGAGTGGTGAAAAGAAAGAAGAAATAAAGTAACAGAGAAAAAGGAGGGGTGGATATGTGGTAGGTGATAGTTGGATGGAACAAAAATGAGAGGGCTGAGGAGATTATAGGTAGCATTCACAGGAGCTAGAGTTAGTAAGGTGGAGGTGGAGTTTATGTTTGAATGAGCCAAGGGTGGTAGTGGAGGAGATGTCAGGATTGAGTGCATTTAACCAGCTAAGTGTTCTGAAGGCAAAGGATCTTTGGCCCTGAGAGGTGCGATGGCAGGGAACCTGAAGGAGCTATTATTCAGAGCCCTTGGTGTTACATGGCTATAGTCTAGAACTAAGCAGTGCTTGGACTCCCGGTGGAGCGAGGCCCATGGTTACTTTCTTTGCCATAATACAGGTTTGGTATTTTATGTGATTTGAAAGTTGAAGCCAACCAGATCGGGCATACAGGTCACATGTATGAGTGAGACAATGAGCACCAGAGATAAGCCTGCAGGCCTTGTTAAGTGATGTTGAAATTCGTCTCAGGGCAATGGCAGAGGCAAAGCCATAGATTATAAGACCATAATCAATGATGGAGACCACCAAGCTTTGGATGGCAATCTTCAGTGCTTCTGCAGTAAGGTGTTGTCTATGTCAGTAAAGTAGGCCTAGGTGCATATTTACTGATTTGGCAACACTGTCTATGTGTGCCCCATAGGAGAGATTTGAGTCCAGGGATAACCCTAGGTATTTGAACGACTGCACTTGCTCAAGGGTGTTGCCATTGCTGGTAGAGATAGCTAGGGGGTGAGATCTATGCCTGTTTGAGAGCTGTTAAAGAGCATTACTTTGTTTTTTTTATGATTGTGGACAAGCTTATGATGAATGAACCAGTTTTCCACCGCGGCAAAGCCTTGCTGAAGATTGGTCTGCAGGAGTACAGGGTCCTTGTGGGAGGAGAAGATAACAGCATCATCGGCATAGAGGATAATCTGTTCAGTGCAAGATTTTGGGAGCTTGTTAAGAAAAAGGCTGAAGAGTAACGGACCCAGGATGGATCCCTGAGGGACTCCAGATCGAACCGGTCTGAGGTCCGAGAGTATCCCAGCAGTTTTGACTCATTGACATCTGTTTTACAGATAGCTGTTGAACCATGAGACAGTGTCAGGAGAGAGTCCTAAATGCTGGAGTTGTTGGATCAGCAGACGATGGTGGACTGTGTTGAAGGCCTTGGTCAGCTCTACAAATACTGCCCCGGTTAAGTGACCCATATCCAATGTGCCGTGCAGTGCTCCAGTGAATTCCAGTAATGCAGAAGAGGTGCTATGACCTTTTCTGAAGCCATGTTGTTGTGGGCATAAGAGATTGTGTTTGTCCAGGTAGTCTGTGAGTTGGTTGGATACTATGCATTCGAGTGCCTTGGAGAGATGTGGTAGTATCGAAATTGGTCGATAGTTCGCATGGCAGGTCTTATCCCCACTTTTGTGGACTGGAGCAACTGTAGCCGCCTTCCATTTGTCAGGGAACTGACCAGTGCTAAGGGAGAGATTGAGAATGTGTGTTAATGGGACTAGAACCTCATCCATAGTGAGGGTTAGGAGTTTTAGATCCAGCGAGTCTCCACTTGATCTTGACTTTGAAATTGCTTTGGTGATGTGTGTTCGGGCATCATGCAGGTTAATTTCTTTGAAGTGGAAGGGTAGGAGAGTGGTAGAAGGATCATTGGGGATAGCGTGAGTAGAGTCAATGAAAACATCCTGGGAAAGGATGCTGCTGAGATCAGTAAATGCATCATTAAAGGTGTTTGCAATGACCAGAGGATCCAGGGTGATGGCCTCATCAACCTTAAGCATGGTTGGGGAGGATTTAGTTTGTTTCCCTGTAACTTCCTTGATATTCTTCCAGAAATCTGACCCCTTTCCCCAGGAGTTGGAGAGAGTTTCTTTGTAGTAGGCATTTTTCAGTAGCCGTATGGATTTAGTGCAGTTATTGTGGGCACATTTGTAGTTCTGTATGTCATGCTGGGCACCAGAGTCTCTAACCAGGGCCCAAAAGTGGTACCGGGCCTTTAACTGGGCAAGTAGCTCTCCAGTTAGCCATGGGTTGCAGAGTGCTTTGACTTTTCATTTTTTAAGCGGGGCGTAGGTGTCACAGGCTACGTTGAAGGAGAAGATAAAGAGGTCAAGAGCTGTGTTAACATCTGTTGAGAGGAAAATGGGAGACCAATCAAACCCAATGAGGTAGGATTTAAGGTGTCTTAGCTGTCCATGTGGGAGCACTCTGCTAGTGATGACTTTGGGTGGAGGCTTATGGAATTTATTTGACCATTCACATATAATGGGTGAGTGGTTGCTTAGTGAGTCAGGAAGGACAGAGTTGCTGGGGATATGAGAGAGATGACTGGTAAGGACCCAGTCCAGTAAGGTACTAGTGCCTGTTCTATAGTTCTTTCTGGTGGTGGAGAGAACCATTTGTGAGAGGTTTGCTGATGATATGGCTTCCCGAGATATAGCAGCATCTGATGAGAACCAATTAATACTGAAATCACCTAGTAGTTGGGATTTGATGAAGTCCAGAACAGTTGTGAGGCTCTTCCCTTGGTCTTTGAGGGGGATGTAGACTGTGATTACTGTGAGGGCTTTGTTGAGTGCTCCTAAAAGTAGCTTAATAGGTAAGACCTGAGCAGTGGAGTCATGGAGAGGAATAGAGATGGGGCAACCTATGAGATAGTCTTTGGTGTAGATTGCACAACCTCCACCTCTCTTGGACATGCGGTCCAGTCTGTAGACGTTATATCCTGGCAGTGCAATCACTGAGTCTGGGATTTTTGGCGACAGCCATGTTTCAATAATTGCTAGAATATCAGCCATTAACCATTTGAGTGCCATCTGATGTTAACCATTTGAGTGCCATCCCAGGTTGGATATTTATTTCTGATTCTGGACAGTTGCAGCAGTTAGTTGGGATCCCATTGCATAGGTGACATCCATGGTGGTTGGATCCTGCAATCAGATACCAGTGATCTCCAATGTTATCCAATATCCAGAAACTCAGTGATCTTACTTTGAGGATAGCTCCTGCGGCAGGCAACACTGGTAGGACTAAGCTGCCAGGTGCTAGGACCCCATGGAAAACTTGTAGCTAGCAATACCAAGCAGGCATCGCCCCCAGACTTTGGCCTGCCCTTGGCATCCACCAGTGGTATAAAAGAAATGGTGCCCAACTTCACCCCACTTCTTTTCCCACTGTTGGCCTGCACACATTGGCCATTTCTTCATGATTAACCATGCTTTTTTATTTTCAATTTTTACAGTGTAGTTTTGTTTCTGCATGTCTTTTTCATCTTCCTCGTCATCTCCAGGGTGGTGAACGAACAAGTGTGTCTGAGACAATCAGATTCCTCACTCCAATGGCCACTCGGTCTGAGTCTTCTGATTAGGCCCTGATCATGACACCGAGGCCTGCCAGCACTGTTGCAGCTTCAACCAGAGGACTAGGATCAACTGTCTGAAGGCTCTCAAGAGCTTCTGCACCCAGTTTCTCGAAGTCTACAGGGTCACCATCTTCCTCAGACAGCCACATGGAGAAGTAGTCCCATGTGAAGCATTCACACTGGGACAAAGGCAAGGACAGGTCCAAGTCTAGCTCCAATTCTTGGTCTCTGTGCCATGCAACAACAGATCAGAGTCCTTCCTGCCATGGGAGGTTTGACTCGGCCCTCCCCCCCGGCCACCTTATCTCCTTCTGGGTTGCCACTGGGTAGGACCTTGCTCTTGTCCTGACATCCGGTGGGGGGAGTTTAGGACATGGGTCTTCCTCAGCCCTTATTCCCCTGTGCCTTCGGTCCTATGTACACCCTTTGGGGCTTAGGCCAGGTGGTCCAGTCATTTCTTTGGGCAGAGGGTCCTTGCCCGCTGCCCACCAAACTGGGTCATCGTCTGCCTTGGATCGGATGTCAAGGTCTGACTGCACCTCCTGATGCCAGGAGCGTGACTCCAGATCTGGAGTCTACTCCAAGGGGGTGGTTGTCCCCTTAGCTGATGCCGGTCAGTACCCCATCCTGGGTACATCAAGCATCCCCCACTTCCAGCCTCACTGGACTCAAACCAGGTGACTCCAGTTGAGTTGCCAGACCCTTGGTCATCACCTGGTAGGTCACTCAGTCTTTGATGGCCCTGGGTCCAAGGGCCAGCTGACATCAGGCCTGAGGCCAGGTGATCCAATGCCTGATCACCTGATGCCCAGCACCCCGGTGCTTGATAACAGGATGCCTGGCAGTTCAGTGCCCAATCACCTGATGTCAGATACCCCGAGCCGGGCAGCCTGCCACCAGCTGCCCTGTTTATGGGACCCTCTGAACCTTTGGGCCTGGCATCACTTGCTGACCCATAACCAGGCCCATTGGGTTATTCTCCTCAGGCACCAGGGGCCTCCCTAGTCCCTTTGGCAGATCTGGGGGTTCTGTTTGCCTCTTGGTGGAACACCATCAAACAAGACTTATTGCCTGCTTGGACTGAGGTCCCTCCTGCAGGGCCTCTGCCCACTCCTCCTACCCCACAACTTCCTACTCCACAGGGACCATCCCCTCCACAGGGCCCCTTGCCCACTGGTTCCAAGAAGCTGAAGTCTCCTAGGTATAGGAAAAGGCATTCTTCTTCAAGGTCTACCTGTAGACGCCACCATAGCTCCCCCGATCATTGGTGATGCAGGTTTTACTCCAAATTCTCTGCTTTGGATAGTTCTAGTGGGTCCTCCCACTACAACTCTGATTCCTCAGAGGACAGTCTCTCTCCTGGTCTGGTTAACCCTCAAGACATGCCTCTGTCCCCTCCTGATGATCCCACTTTCTTGGATGTCATGATGCATATACAGGCCTTAAACGGCTGGGATACTGATGACCTTGATCCAGAGAAGCACTGGCTGGCAGAGCCCCTAGAGTTGCAGGACCCTAAGCCAGTGGTCCTGCCACCTTTGGTTCCTTCTTAGCAGTACGTGACAGTGCTGGCATGGAAGCACCCTCTTCAGGCCCAGTGGTCCAGAAGAAGTCTGACGGGCTCTCCAAGGCCCCACAAAATGAGCCTTTCTTGGCTGAGCACCCCAGGGCAGACTTCATAGTCCTCACTGCAGGCTATGGCCGATGCAAGCAGCTCAGGGATCTCAGTTCCCCACCCCCAGACAAAGAGTCCAAGTGGCTGGATCAACTGGGCTAGAAAGTTTATTCTTTGGTCACTTGCAGTATCTGCTCGCTCAGTTTTCTGGCTCACATGGTCAAATACCAGAATTCTTTCTAGAGGAAGGCCATAGAGTTGGCTAAGGCTCAGCCAGAGTCCCCTCAGACTACAGAGCTATTAGATATCCTCCATTAGGGGGCCAATGTGGGCAACCACGTTCTGCACTATGCTTATGATTCCACCAATACTTCAGCCAGAGCAGCTGCTATAGGCATTTGCCTACCCATATACTCTTAGCTAAGAGTTTCTGGTGTCCACCAGGACCTACAGGAAGGCATTATAGATGCCCCAATTCCAGGGTTTGGTTCTCTTTGGGGAACCTGCTGAAAAGATTATCCTGGGACTCCAGGATTCTGGGAAGGCGGTCCAATTGGTCTACCATATGTACCAGTCTGAACCAGGCCCTAATAAACACTGGCCTTTTCGTCGCTCCAAGAGCCAGCAATCTCAGGGTCAGCAGCATAGAGGAACCTCCAGAACAATGACTACCTCACAGCCAGGAGGATGCTTCAGTCCTGGAACTCCTAAGACCCCCCAGCCTGCTCTCCTCACCACCAGTACCTCTGCCTGCCTTCTTGCCCAACCCACCTCCTCCAGTGGAACTTGTAGGGGAGTCGGTAGGGGGGTCACTTCTCCCTCCACCTAGGTGGGTGGAGAAACATCACAACCATTCAGTGGGTACTGCAACTTATCGAAATGGGCCATATCAAGGAGTTTACCGAGGTCCCACCAGGCAATCCCCTGGTACCTTCGCATTATCCTCCCGCTAATCTTCACCTTATCTAAGAGGAGATCCTGTCCTTGCTTTCCAAGCAGACCATATAACCCATTCTTCTAGATCAATGGGAAAGGGTTATTACTCTCACTTCTTCCTTGTCCCCAAGAAGACAGGGGGCTTATGGCCTAGCCTGGACCTTAGCCAGCTGAACAAGTTTGTGGAGTACAAGAGATTACTCACGGTAACTCTCCCATGCCTTTTCCACCTCCTCCACCAAGGGGATTGACTTTTTTTCTCTGGACATGCAAGACGTGTATCGCCACATACAGGTCTTTCAGCCTCACAGATGGTTCCTCAGGTTCCACTTTCAGGATGCCCACTAGCAGTTTCATAAAAACATAGAAGTTGACGGCAGATAAGGATCGCAAGGCCCATCCAGTCTGCCCATTTCGTTTTCTACCTTATGAATGTGCCATTGGCCTTTGCTCTGTCAATGACCTATCTATTTATACTCATCTGTATTGCTCCCTTATGCCTATCCCATGCCTGTTTGAAGTCCTGCACTGCATTCATATCCACCACTTCCTGAGGTAGGCTATTCCATGCATCCACCACCTTTTCTGTGAAAAAGAACTTCCTCACATTACCCCTTAATTGGCATACCTCTAATCTCATGCTGTGTCCTTTTGTCCTGCTATTTTACTTATATTGAAACATGTTAGACTCTTTCACCTTGTTAATGCCCTTAAATTGTTTGAATGTTTCGATCATGTCACCTCTCTCCTTCCTTTGCTCTAGGGTGTACATATTGAGCTCTGTTAATCTGTCCTCGTATGTTTTCTGCTGCAGTCTCTGCACCATTTTGGTTGCCCTTCTCTGGACTGCCTCAATTTGGTTAATGTCCTTGTGAAGGTGTGGTCTCCAGTACTACATGCAGTACTCCAGATGGGGCCTAACCAGTGTCTTGTAAAGAGGGATTATTACCTCCCTCTTACAACTTGTGATACCCCTACTAATACACCCCAATATCCCCCTAGCCTTACCTACTGCTTTAGTGGTCTGCTTGAATGATTTCAGGTAATCTGTGATGATGATGCCCAAGTCTCTTTCTTCCCTTGTGACTGCCAGCAACTCCCCTCCCAGCCTATAGGTGGCTTCAGGGTTTCTCTTCCCTATGTGCATGATCTTGCACTTCTTTGCCTTAAACCCCAGTTGCCATTCTTCTGACCATTTTGCCAGTTTAGCCAGATCTCTTCTTATTCTGCCCACCCCACCTGGATCATCTACTCTGTTGCAGATCTTGGTGTCATCAGCAAACAAGCAAACCTTACCCTCCAGTTCATCTGCAATGTCACTGATGAAGATATTGAAGAGGACTGGCCCCAGGACTGACTCTGAGGTACCCCACTTGTGACTTGCATCTCTTCTGACTGTATACCATTTTCCACCACTCTCTGTTTTCTGCCTGTCAACCAGTTTGCCACCCAGTTGACCAACTTCTGACCTACCCCGAGCCTACCCAGCTTATTAATCAATATATGTGGAACAGTATTGAAAGCTTTCCTGAAGTCACGGTAGGCAACATCAACTGCTCCCCCTTGGTCCACCAATCTGGTTACCCAGTCAAAGAAATCTATGAGATTAGTTTGACAGGATCATCCTGTTGTAAACCCATGGTGTCTTGGATCCTGTGCTCCTTTGGATTCCAGGTGTTGCAATATCCTTTCCTTAAAGAGTGCCTCCATAATCTTGCCCACTACTGATGCAAGACTGACTGGTCTGTAGTTCTCTGCATCCTCCCTGCTACCACTCTTGTGGAGTTGGATCACATGGGCCCTTCACCAGTCTTCTGGGACCTCTCCTGTGCTTAGACTCACTGAACAGTTCTGATAATGACTCTGCTAGTTCCACCCTTAGCTACTTTAGTACCCTGGGATGTATGCCATCAGGCCCCATTGCCTTGTCCACCCTGAGCTTATCAAGCTCTTGTAGGACCCTTTCTTTTGTGAAGGGACTAGTGCACACTTCCCTCCCCTCTGTGTTGATGGTGCTGAGCTGTAGGCCCTGCCCTACCTTCTCTTCTGCGAGTGTTCACCAAGTGCCTAGCAGTAGTGGTTGCAACCTTGTGAAGGAATGGCCATTAATGTCTTCCCTTACCTAGACAACTAGCTCTTAGCAGCTCTCGCAAGGTATCGTCTGCTGCAGACCCTAGAGGAGACCTTTTTCCCTCTTCAGGACACTGGGTATCACACTAAATCTTCCCAAGTTTTACCTGTGGCCCTGCCAGCAGCTACAATACATAGAAACCATTCTGGACACAGAATAAGGAAAGGTCTTTATGCCAGAGAACACGGCAGAGCGGCTTCAATCTCTTGTTCACCTAGTCTCCTCATCCACTTGGATACTGGCATGAACATGCCTCAGGTTGCTGGGCCACATGGTGGCTACCATTCTTACCATACCTCAGGTGCATCTTCATATGAGGGTGCCTCAATGGAACCTCCAGGTCCAATGGGACCAGCACTCAGACAACTTGGATCAGCAGGTGCTAGTGTCACAGGTGGTTCATCAGACACTCAGCTGGTGGTTTTGCTAGCCCAGCCTGGTCAAGGGGATTCCTTTCTGTAAGGTCCTATCTTCTCGTGTCCTGACCACAGATGCTTCGGGTCAGGGTTGGGGAGCCCACTTGGCCAACAAGCAAACTCAGGGGACTTTTTTCCCATTGGAGCAGGATCTTCACATCAGTGTGCTGGAGTTGAGAGTTATCCTTTATGTCCTTCAGGCCTTTCAGCCGGATCACCTTCCTGGTCCTCTGTTGATATAGACAGACAACATGCCAGTGGTCTTCTACATCAACAAACGATGGCACCCACTCATACCCTCTTTGTAGGGAGGCCATGAAATTATGGTACTGGGCCATAGATCACAGTCTGGAGCTGACAGCTGTCCATGTTCCAGGCATCCAAAACACCTTGGCAGACAACCTAAGACAGTCTGAGTCCAAGGCCCATGAGTGGGAACTCCTACAGTCAGTCATAGACGACCTCTTCATCAGGTGGGGATGTACAGATTTAGACCTCTTTGCACCTCAATGCATCCCCACTCAACACCAAATTGTTCAGTTTCAGCTCACTCAATCCAGGGCCTGGTGTTTTTTGGTGAGAAGCATTATCCCTCTGCTGGACAGGGAGGTTTCTGTATTCCTTCCCTACATTTCCTCTGTTGCAAAGGGTCCTCCTCGAGCTTCGGGTGGAAGGAGAAGACATGATCCTCATTGCTCCTTACTAACTATGACAGAAGCTCCTATGCCCCTGCCTCTGAGCTCACACTTGCTCTCCCAGTATTAGGGCACCTTGGTCTATCTAGACTGATCTCTGCATCTGCACACTTGGCTCCTGCAGACTTAGCCATTTCCCATTTCGGGGTTTCACCTTGGGTGGCAGAGGTTCTGGTAGCCTCACGGAAACCTTCCACCAGGGCTATGTATGCCATGAAATAGAAAAGGTTCTGCCTGTGGGCTTCTGCCCATTCTCTGGAACCCTTCTCCTGTTCAGTGAACTTGGTTTTGGAGTACCTTCTTCCCTGTTCTATTCTGGCCTGGGTTACTCCTCCATTAAGGTGCATTTTTCTGCCATCTCTGCATATCATTCACCTGTTGAAGGCAATGCTCTTGCACAGTTGGATTTGTCTCGTACCTTCTTACGGGGAGTACTGTAATTAAAGCCTTCCATTTAGGACCCCATCCCTCCTTGGGTCCTCTTATTTATGTTAGAGAAACTCATTCTGCCTCCCTTTAAACCAGCCGTGGACTGCAAGCTATGCTTTCTGTTGTTACATCTGCTCAAAGGATTTCTGAGCTTCAGGCACTTCAGCCTTATTCAGTTTTACACAAGGACAGGGTGCCCTTGTGGACCAATCCCAAGTTTTTGCCCAAGACAGTATCTGAATATATGCTTAACCAGGACATCCACTTGCTTGTTTATTACTGAGTATTCCAATTGAGGGGAGGCCTTACTTCATACTCTGGATGTACACAGCGTGCTCCATTATTACCAGAATTGTACCCATTTGATCAGAAAATCTGACCAGTTGTTTGTTTCTTTCTCTCACCCCAAGGACTTTAGGGGCTCCTGTTTTGAAGCAGATGTTATCCCACTGGGACCAGTCAAAGGCCACTCTACATGGGGGATCTGCCTCAATCGATTCACTTCCAAGAGTTCCAGCAGCAGATATCTGTGCAGCTGCCACTTGGAGTTCATTCCACACTTTTACTAAGCACTATAACTTGGACATTGCCTCCAGATGCAGGGCAGGCTTTGGTCTTGCTGTCCTGCAGTGTCTCCTTTCATGAAGGATTGACTCAGTTGTCCTTTCCTGCTCCCTTTTGATGGGGGCTGTTTCCTTGTACTGCTTGGGATTCAGTCCTACTGGTGTTGCCTACTGCAGGAGCTATCCTCAAAGTAAGATAGTACAGTTATTTAAGAATCGTTACAGGAGATCTTTGAGAGAAGCTCCTGCAACAGGCACTGTTTTCCTTCCCTCCTTCCCCCTGTGTCTGTCAGTTTTTCCTCGGAATCCTCCTTGGTCTCCCACCGATATAACCAGGTCTCTGGCGAGAGACCGGAGGTGGGGTTGGGGACGCCCCTTTTATTTCATTGGCACACACTGGGGGCAGACCAACGTCAGGGAGCAGTTCCCACTTGGTATTGTTAGCTAGAAGTTTTCTGTGAAGTCCTAGCACCTGGTGGCTTAGTCCTACTAGTGTTGCCTGCTGCAGGAACTTTTCTCGAAGATCTACTGTTATGATAAGTTTTTAAGTAACTGTACTTTTCATGGTATCTAATTACTGTTAGATACCATCTAAGCATCACTACATTAGATACAGTAGACTAAACCCCCGGAACAAGGGAGTGCACTGGCAGGTTTTTATGGAGACTGTGAAATAACAGAAACAAAAATCTGGTGCCCCTAACAGAGTGGTAGTTATTGGAGTTCCTTGCCATACTGGTGACCTAGAATAATGTCCTGAGCTTGTGACTGAGATGGAGTAGGCATCCAGAAGATGCTCTCCTTCTGTGGAGAAGGTGGATAGGGTTTTCAAAATGTAATCTGATTACTCTCTGGCACCTTCAATGAGAAGAAAAGAAGTAGCCATGCATGCACCAGCAACATATGTGTGGTGATGATGTGTGTTTGCTCAGACCTGCTGCAGGGGAAGTGGGAATTTTTAGAGAAAAGTAGCAAGAGATGGGACTGATGAGGTCACATCACTCCATCTCTGGTCAAGCCAGATCAATGGTATCCCGCCTTCCCCAAGTCTGTGTCCTGTCTTCACTTGTGACCCACAGCTGCAACATGATTCTGCTCAAACACAGGATTTGGAACACATTTGGAAGTGGCAAGCTGGGGCTAGCAGAGGGAGGTGCTGGAAGAATCTTAAATACTGAAAATAGGAGCAGGGACCTGAATTTAGGAAGGATGCTCCCTATAGTGGCTCAAAAAGAAGGTTAAGGAGAAATATCAAGCATATACAGGAAAGCTAACCCTTGTTCATTTTTTTTGTTTGCTTGCCTAGTGGCTTGATATATAATGGGTGATCCACTGCCTGAGCAGTCAGTTTCAATCTGACACATGCCACTTGTATTACTATATATGACACTGTTAACACTGGGATAAAAGGCTGATTCACATCCCCACCATGAGCTACTAAAATAACCCATCCAGCTATACTCCCACAAACCACTTCTGTTATAGGAGTTGAAAGGGACATCATGTTGCCACCCCCCCCCTTCACTGTCCTGGTCCATGCAAAATTATTGCTAAATGCACCAAGACCATAATCAAGGAATGGACAAACTAGGAGGGCCAAGTGTTCCTTATCTACCATCAAAGTCTATGTTTCTATGTATATCTCCTTTTCTGAGGTCAACAATCCCTTAAATGGCTTTTACAGTACTAACCCAAGTCTATGTGAGGTCACAGACTGAGTATGGGACACACCCTGCACAGGTATATCCTCCCTCCCAGAAAAGGGTGATAGAACCTCTGGCCATTAGTTTGTATGGACCATCAATCTGGAGTCCAGAGTTTCCCCTTCCAGTCTCTTTGGCTCCCAGATATACCTTTGTCACGCTTGAATAGTTTTTCTCTGGTTTCTTGCTTTAAATCTGTTTTTCCCTGGCGGTCTAGGACTGGGTGGGAGAAATACTACCCCATGTCCATGCCCCCTCCCATAATTACAGAATGCTGGTGGGTTTTTATTGATCTTCTATTTGTCATTTCTAAATTGCTTTTGAGGCACTTGAAGGTGAGTTGCTCAGCTCAGGGGGGATTACAATGTCCTCCCAGCATCAACACACCCCTTTACTGCCAATCAAGGAGCCCTGCTGGTATCTGTTATTAGACTGCTTGCCCACTAAGGATGTAACTGTGTTGTCCAGTCTACCATAGCAGTGGTAGTCCTACCACTTAGGTTATAAATGACCCAAGTTCACGAATGAGCTTGGGGAGTTTGTAGGTCAGCCGGGGTGGGCGGGGGAGAAGACTGAACATCCACAGGACAGCTCACCTACTTCAGAGTGGGGAGGAGGTGTGGTGCTTGGCATTTCACTGGTCCCAAATGGCAGCTGATGGGCAATGCACCAAGACCATAATAGAGGAATGGAAGGAGTGACAGACACCCGGCATGTGGCACAGCGCAGCATGCATTGCACTGCCATTGGTATCATTGGATGATAGCTCCCCCATGATGGGAAGGCATGAAAATGAGAAAAACCATTCCAGGTGGCTAGATGACATCCAGCCACCCACAAACCCTGCACCTGTTGAGCACCAGTCGACACTGTGATAGCATGATAGTAAGTCCTTTTGGAAAGTCTGGATGACAGGTTGGGGGTTGCTGGCTTAACAGAAGAGTAGTCTGCAGCAGCAGGAAAAATAACAGAAAATTAACTAAAAAAAATGCAGTCATGTTAAACCCCAACTGGCAGGATGGGGACAGTGGCAAACATAAGGAATGAAGAATGAGAATAAAAAAAGAAATGACAAAAACATTATCATTCACCATTCTAGGATGTGCTGGTGTAATTTTTCTGGTGACAGTTGGAATAAACTCAGTTCTGTCTTTCCTGTGAACAAGTCACTGATTGAACTGGACCTCAGTGGTAGCAGCTTTAAAGATTCGGGATCAAAGGTGCTGTCAGTTGTACTTCAGAGTAAGAACTGCAATATACAAAAACTGAGGTATGTTGTCTCTTTCTTTTTGCTTTTATCTTAACACTTTGGCATTAACATACAGAAAAACAAGCTGTTTTTGCACAAGCAGTATCAAGTGAGTGCCCATTTGTCCATCAGCAGCTTGGTCAACATACCACAACCGCAGTGTCTCTGTTTCTGCTCACGAAGTGTCTTTGAAACCTGGCACTCACATTTCCTATGTAAGTACATTACAGAACACAATCAGTCATTGCCAGTTTAAGCTGCACACTACAAACAGCAGTGAATCAAACACATTTCCCGCATTTTCATGGATGTGAAAAATATGTTTGGCAGCGGGAGAGGGAATGGGAAGAGTACCAAATAAAAATTAAGAAAGCAAAGAGGACAGTCAGGGAGGCAAAGGCAAACATGCAGCCCCATATTTCAGAGGGGTCAAAGGTGAGGAAAAGCAATTCTTCTCATATATTAAGGGAAAAGGAAGTGCGGATGGGGTATTGTTAGGATACAAGATGGGCAGGGTACTAGAGCAATACGAACAAAAAGCAGGCATCTTAAACAATTTCTGCTTTGTCTGCACAAAGCAAGACAGCTGGCCCATGGCTGAAAGTGGTATCAAGGCAGCTGTCTGGAAAATGAGGCAGCCAGTAGTTACAGTACCAGAGAAAGGATCCAGACGAGGCTTGAAGCTCTAAAGATAGATAAAGCCTAAAGGCCAGATGGTATACACCCATGGGTGCTCAAGTAAGCGGCTGTGTAGCTGGCTGAACCCATTGTAGGGCTATTCAATAGCTCAAATCAGACATGAGTAGGCTTTCCTCTATAGAAAACTTAAAGCATGTCATGTTTGAGTGCCCTTGGTACAAGTTCCCTAGGCAGAAATGAATAACATCATTATGTAATGCGATTCAAACTTCTGATCATTATATGCTTTTAAAGAATCTCTTTACCACTAATAATGACATAATAATTAGGACAGAAGCCCAGTACCTAGTATACATCCCAAGAACGTGTTTAAAATGTCAAGGTGCTAAAGGAAAATGATTATGAATCTCCAAAAACGTTGCTGTGACTGTAAATTGCTTTAAAATGCTATTTTGCATATTACTGTCTTTCTTATGGAAGAGTCTACTTGTATTTAACATGAGTGTATTATGCTGTATTTTAAAACAACTGTATTTATATGTGTTATTATTGTTTTATATTGAAAAGGTCAAAAGACTGATCAATAAACTTAAACTTGATATGACTATGACAGGAGTAATTCTGAATGACTGCTGGTTAGTGGATGTACTCCTTCTACTGGGGGGGGGGGCAGGGTTAACCGTGGAATTAAAGATCCGTCAGCCTTACCACTGTAGTGGATAAACTGGTGGAGTCACTAATCAATGAGGGCCACCTTGTGGACCACCTAGGAGGCAACCATCTACAGGATAGTAAACAACTTGGGTTTATGGCAGGGTAGTCTTGTCAGACCAACCTGATCATTTTCTTTTTGCCTGGGTAACAAAGGAAGTAGATACAGGTCGCTTGAGGATTTATCCTATTTCAATTTCAGTAAGGAGTTCGAATTGGTGGCATACAAAAGATTGCTGAAAAAGCCTGAGGACCTGGGGGTGGCTAGGGACATAATTAGATGGGTAGGAAATGAGATGGAGAGACAGCAGAGGGTAGTGGTGAGTGGGGTCAAATCGGAAGAGAGTGAGGTCACAATTGAGGTGCCACAGGGAACTGTCCTGGGTTCGTTCCTCTTCAGTATGTTTATCAGTGACATTGGAAAGGGCATCTGGGACAAGTTATGTCTCTTAGCAGATGACGTGAATTTCTGGGGTAGGAAAGATAGCAACAAAGGGATCAGGGAGATACAAAGGAATCTGTAAAATCTAGAGAGGTGGTCCAAGACTTGGCAGTTGAAATGCAATGCCAAACAAGCAAGGTTATGCATCTATGGGGAAAAATGAATAGAGTGCAGAGATACAAAATAATGCCTTTGAAATGATAGAGGACACACAGGCGAATATAACTCAACATTATCTAAATTGTAAGTAGAGTTGAAGAAGCTCACCCCCACCTGGGAACATTGTGAGTTATGGCAGACAGGAACCCATGATGTTGCTAGTTAAGAATCCCATAACATATGTGAGTTCTAAGAGCAAATGCACACAGAAATATTTTATCTTCAGTAGGCCGGCTCACTACACCTGCATCATCATACCTGCTTATCTTACATCACACCATGGACAATTCTTTTGAACTGTGAGTCAGCCTCCTACAGAATATTAGTCTGAACTAGTTATGTGTATTTGGGTTCTGTCTTTTTGTTCCTTCATCTTACAGTCTAGCAGGGTGCTGTCTGGCTAGACTAGCTATAGACATAGTTTCTTTTAGATGAATGAACCCTTTGATGTTTAACCTAAAACATAAACTTTTTACTGGGCAGGAACTGAATTGCTTACACAAAGGCCCCTTCTAGCTATATGCCCCCAGGTATGGGTTACAGTGGAATGTAATTTTTAGTTTACAAAATATCTCTCACCTCAGCAGAAATGCTTATAGAGGCATTAATAATAATACAAATAACACAAAAGCACACACAAGAAAAGAAAAAGCATTGCAAGTTACAGTATCACACTTAAATACATACATAATATACATGTCAAAGGGAGAAAAACCAGCAGTCCATCATGTTTCTCTAACCAACTCAGTGGGATTAGCTGTTATCCCCTTTTCTTCAAAGTTCTTGCCAGGAGTGAGCTTGAAGGTCTTCACAATATCAACTGATACCACCTGCTCTAGCAGTCTGTTCTAGTTTATTCAAAGTGTTCATCACTATCTCTGTGGAGTAGTTCTTTCTGATGTCTCCACTGAATCTTCCTAATTTCAAGTGAGATTGCGTGCATCTTGTGCTTAGAAACATGGAAACATAGAAACTGTCAGCAGATAAGGACCGCTAGGCCCATCCAGTCTGCCCGTAGGCCCTATACATGGTATGTGGCCACTGATCCTGTGTGATCAATGGCTTGTCATCACTCCCTCCTCTCTCAGGCTTCCCTTGTGCCTGCCCCAAGCATGCTTAAACTCCTCCACTGTGCTTGCCCCGAATGCCTCCTGTGGCAGACTATTCCATGTGTTGACTACCCTTTTTGTGTAGAAAAACTTCCTCACATTACTTCTTAATCTACCCCCCTCCAATTTCATATTGTGCTCCCTTGTTCTAGCATGTTAAAGAGTGGTGCTCATTCTGATGGTGTTATCCTTTTTAGATACTACAGTGGCTTCAATGTAAGTGCACATTTCAGTTTAATGCACTACTTTTCTGTTTCCCGTTTATTTTCGTATATTTTACATGTTAAAAATTCTGCCTAAGCTCACTCTGTGTAAGTGCACTTTTTGGTTAAGTACACTGGCCCCCATTGAACTTGCACATGTTAATTGCTGCAGTTAACTCCGAATTTGTGCACTGTTTTTTTTTTATTGTCCCCTAATGTGGTGTTGCAGGTGTATTTAACACTTCGCCCTGAGCTGGTTCTGTATTCTCTACATCAGCAGCAGTAGGCAGGCAGAATGAGAATGGAGAGAATGGAAAGGAAAAAAATTACTGTACATTGACACTAGCCCAGAAAATCCAGGAGCTCCAGCACTTGGAACAGCAGAATGTAAGGAGGATAGAGGTCACCTCTGAATTCAGAGTCAATGTTTCCACTGTTACACGTGTTGTCTTAAGTAAGGACAAACTGCTGTCTGACTGGGAGAGATGTGAAAACCAAACCAGAAAAAGAAGGCGAGAAGGGAAGAGTGAGGAGGTGGAAGCAGCATTGCTGCGATGGTTCACCACAACCAGGGGTATGGACACTCCTGTAAATGGGCCAATCTTGATAAAAAAGTGGAAGATCTTGCGACAACCATAGGGCTGAACTTTACTGCTACAAGCATCTGGTTAAGCTGCTGGAAAGAGAGGAATGGCATCATATTCAAGAGATGTCATGGGGAAAAGAAAGATGCTGATGAAGAGTCAGCTGACACCTGGTTAACCACTGTGCTCCCACAACTGTTGAAAGATTATCCTCCTGACTGCATATTTAATTGTGATGAGACTGGACTTTACTTTAGAGCTACACCTGAAGGTACACTTTCTTTTAAATCCGATTCAGAATGTGGAGGTAAGAAAGCTAAAGAGCGTATCTCTGTTCTCTTTTGTTGTAACCTGTTTGGTACAGAAAAGATCAGACTACTTGTGGTTAGAAAGTCAAAGAAACCACAATGTTTTGCTGGTCTGTCGATGGAAGCTCTGCCTGTTGACGATGAGAACAACAGTAATGCTTGGAAGACAGGAGCAATATTCGGCTTCTGGTTGAAAAAGATAAATGTTGTTATGTGCCGCCGAAGAAGAAGGATTGCCCTGCTTCTTGACAACTGTTCTGCTCACCCCTCCATTCCCCTCAGTCATGTCCAGCTTATTTTCCTCCCTCCAAAGACAACATCCCTTATTCAACCCCTTGACATGGGGATTATCCGTAATGTTGAACACCATTACAGGAGCCAGGTGAGCCTTGTATACAGTACAACCCCCCCCCCCCCAAACACCACAGTCATTACAGTGTCCCCTTAACTTACTGTTCTTTGTTTTTGTAGATGCTGGAGAAAATAATCCTGTGTATGGATGTTGACACTCTAAACACAGTTATGGAACTTTCCAAACAGGTTTCAATTCTTGACGCAATCCAAATGCTAAAGTGTGTATGGCAACAGGTAAAGCCGGAGATGATCCAGAATTGTTTCAGGAAGGCAGGCTTTGTGGATTAAGAAACACCATTGGAGGAGGAGGAGGAGGAGGATGAGGAGGAGCTTGTGCCAACTCTCCTCCACAACATGAACCACGATGATTTCAACTCTTACAGGGACATTTATGAGGCATTGGTTACTACAGGAATGGTGTCCAATGCTGAAATATGTGGGGAGTTAACCGGTCAGAGGAGGATGAGGAGCAGAGTTTGGCTGAAAATTGAACCACAGATACGGAGGTAAACATGACCGAAACTCTACACTGTCTCGAGCGATTGAGCTTATTTGTTCACACAAGAGAAAAAAAAGATTTAACAAAACTTTTTGAATTTGAATACTATGGGGCACAACTCACTATACAGAGCACCAAACAAAGTAAAATAACCTCTTTATTTGGAACAATTAACACGGGTGGTAGCTATGGAGATGACATCACTGGGGGATCTGAAATGTAATTAGGATAAGTTTAGGGCAAGAAAGGTTGTGCTGTAAAACAAAATGTACACTGCTGTATTTTAAAAAAATGATATGAATAATGTGAGATATGTGAGATATTAGACCAATCAACATTGTTTGGAAACTTGTTTTGTGCAACTTCCTTGACCACGATCTCAGGGGTGTAAATAACACTTTGCCAGATTGCCGAAAATCCGAACTTCGGCTAAATGCACATTCCGCTTAGGCGCACAATTTCTTTGTGCACAATGATTGTGCACTTAAGCAGAATCCACTGTATTGGAGTATTGTAATCAAGCCTCCCTTGAGTCCTCTCCTTTTTGTTGGGAACAGTACCAGTTCTGCCAGTTGGTACTCACAGTCATGGTTTCCAACCAATCAAACACCATGGTCACTCTTCTCTGTACTATCTCCATTTGTAGTGACCAATCAAACACCATGGTCACTCTGCTCTGTACTATCTCAATTTGTCAATATCTTTCCTCAGAAATGGGAGATAGAACTGCAAAGCAAAACAAAAAAAAGGCAGCACTCAAGGGTGCCATGAACACAGTTTCAGGAAACACCAACTACAGGGATTTATTCAAATTGCTCTGCTTTATTTCTCCCTGAAAGTGCAGTAACATTCTGAGTACATATGAGGTAAAGCACCAGTAGGAGCCCAGCAGATCACCTGACAAGTATCACTCCCTTTGCTAGGGAGTGCTGTCAAAAGTTACAATCCCTCTAGAGGCTTAATCATTTACTCTATACAGTGCATTCAAAGATACAGTATATTGACATATGCAGGAAGTGTAACATGATCCCCTGGGAAGTTAGCCATTACGTAATCTTGAGTTGTCTAGGCTCTTAGCAGTGCTGGCCTCTTTAAGTCTAGTGCAGGTGTGTGCTGAGGGAATAAAAGACACTGTGGGGGCCTACAGTGACAATAATGAAAAAGGTGTTTTCTATTGCACTATTACGGAGTCTTGGGGGCAATCACCCTGACCAAGGCAGAGATCCTGTTACTGGTGATTGCTGCAGGGAGGAAAAGACCTGCTCAACACTTCCACACTGTGGACGGACTATTGCACCCCATCTGACCGCAGTCTGGGGGAGTGTTGTCATTGGAATGATGTGAGGAATTTGGTCAGTTATTCCTTGACAGTGTATTCTCTGTTCTGTCTTTAGCCCCCCAAGTGGACAGCCATGTCCCAGCTTTGTCCAGTTGTTTCCTAGCAAGGCTTTCCATTGGTCTGGTGTGAGTTTTGGGCAGTGCCTACTGGAGATCTTTTTCTATTGCTTTCAGAGCTACTTTCCACTTTCTGTATACTGGGTTTGGGATCTAACCAGTTGTTAATGAAATGTTGGAAGTCCCTGGCCCAGTTGTTTGCAGAGATATAAACATAAAAACATAGAATCTGACAGCAGATTAAGGTCGCTTGACCCACCTTGTCTGACCATTTTTTTCTACCTACATTTTCACTTCAGACCCTACTTGAGATAGAGCTCTTTCTCCAATTCCATTCCTTTCCACTTCAATTCCCTTGTGCCTATTACATGCATTCTTGAAACCTACCACAGATTTTGCCCACACCACCTCTGCTGGAAGGCTGTTTACCTCTTTCAGTAAAGAAGTACTTCCTCACATCTCTCCTGAGCTTGTGTAATAGGGAACCAATGAAATTAATAAATATACTACCAGTATTACTACTACCACCATCACTACTACTTAGAGGCAGTATAGCATTGTGGTTTAGCTCACTGAGCTGCAAACCTGTAGACCAGGGTTTGAATCCCACACTCCCCACTTGTGTACTATGTGATCCTGAGTATATTACTTAACTTTCTTATGCTGTCAGGCTGCACCTGGAAACAAGCCTTGGCTTAGTGTGCCTTTCCTGTTTAAACAATTTCCCCTTTTTTAATACTACTACTACTGCCACCACTGCTACTACCATCAATATCCCACCAAAATGGAAAACACTGAAATATGCCACAATACCAACAAACAATTAAATGAAGCAAATTTAAATACTACTAAAACACAATTCTGACTTCCTCATCAAATATGCCATACTAAATGTTAAGGAGAAACAAACACAGAGAACATGTTTGCATAAAAAGACCTTGAGGCCCATAAAGGCTGCCCATCCCTATCTATGTAATGATGATTGTAAGAGCTCTGAAGGCCCTGCATATCTCCTTACCCCCCCATGTCACCTCAGTATCCCCAACACCATGCCCCAGTCAAACACCACTGCATGAGTAGAAGGGTCATAAAGGGAGGCAGCTGTCATAACAGGTCCAGGGAGAGTGCACAGATGCCTGCATACTAATGCACACTCTGGATGGCTACTAAATTGCCAAAAAATACCTCACTAACCCTTAGATCAACCCAGAGAGACCTGCACAAGTCAAGGAGTTGAGAGGATGAGTAGATAGAAGGCAGGTGAACTTAAGTGAAGAAATGGAAATTACTGCACATTGGAAAGAAAAATTAAAGGCAAAATAATTGCTAATGAAGGGATGATGACAGTGTATGTCACCAATGTATGTATCGTATATTGCCTAAGTCATTCTACAAAACTGTATGTATGCATGTTTGCTTTAACTATCCTGTAACTAATCTAAACAGTGTCTATGCATGTATGTATATATTATCTCTTTTTTGATACTGTTGTACTATGTATATTTATTGTATTGTACATACTGTATATACTTTTTACTGTATGTAACTAATTCCATGTCACCCCTTAAAAAGGGACCTTTGGTCTTGGTGAGCTTGCTCGGTCATCAAAATTCAATAAATAGACAAAAATACATAAATGGTTAAGAGATTATCAAAGCTAACTGAGAAAGGATCTGGGTAGGGCAATGTAGAATCTGGCAGTCAGAATTCATGTGGCATGGCAATTCCTCTTCCAAAATACTTTACAGAATTATTTTTTAATGTACACAGAATTCTGAAAAGCATTTCTAACTGCTGAATAATTTTCTGCAGATCATGTGAATTACGTAATAGTTTTCTGGGGATTAATAATTCACAAAATCAATTTCACATGCAAAATGTTGGAATTCTGCTACACAAAAAATTCTGTAAAACTTTCCAGAATTTTGCAGAATTCCAATAAGCTAGAATTTGAACAATCCACACAGCCCTAGACCTAAATGTAGCAATTGTTAGCACATTAAAATGGAACCAGCACTGTGAGGTGGCAACTAACAATGCAAACAGAATGATGGCATACCTCAAGAGAAATGTCATGAGAACATCAACATATATTTTGATCCCCCTGTACCGGTCCTTGGTTACGTTGATCTAAAGCACAGTATTGCAGTCTGGCCCTCATATCTGAGGACATATATTGACAAGATCACGAAAGTCCAGAGATTAATCAAGGTGGTTGAGGACTTGTAGGCAATGAGTTATTTGGACCAACTGGAAAAATTGAGGTTCTTTTCATTGGAAAAGAGAAGACTTAGGGTGACATGATAATAGCATTCAAATAGTTTAGACAGAAAACACCATCAGATCAAACACAGCTCTGGAAAATATCCAAGATGGAAACAACAAGGGGCACCCACTGTTACTGAAAGAAGAAAAATATCTGTACAAATTACTTCATAGAAAGAGTGATGGACACATGCTGCATCATGAGTACCCACACAAGTTATTTCAGGATTGTTTGGTTCCATGCATTTCAGACTTAATCAACTAGCTATGCTCTGAGCCATAAACTATGGTATATGCAGGAGACCACTCACCAAAGAGGGGCTATTGGCCTTTGTTCTGGCAGAGGGTTTCCTTTTCACTTGTTTGAAACAAGAATAGTTGCCATTTCTCAATGAAAAGTTGGCATTACTGATTATTGGGTTTTGTTTTCTCACTTGCCTGGTTCCCACGGCTTTCAGAGGAGGCCTCATATCTCCTCCTACTCCATCCACCAGGGCAATCCCCCCAAGACATCCCCATCCCCGGTTTCATCTTGCTCATAGGGCCGGGGTATTTATATTTTTCCCCGATTTTCTCCCAACCCCTAGGACGCTGGCATGAAGGACATACATCCAGACAAGGTGACGTGCTGATGCATGCCATTAGTCAAGCACCTAACAGTGTCCCTCATCCCCGACTCCGTGAAGCAGAGCCACTAATGCCCCAAAAGCCTGTGCTTCCACCGGCTTCAGGAGCGTCGGGTGCGTGCAGCACTCCAGGTATCCCACTCCCTAAGGACGAAAGCATCCATTGGGATGCTCAATCCTCCTTCACCCTGCCAACCCCCAGCAACCTGAGTCCATTCCTGAACCTGGGTTGCCGGCACAGCGTGAGGTGTGGCGTCCAACACCTCAACCCTCAGCACCACTGGGCCGGCCCTGGCTTATTGTTTTAATTTAAAATATAAAATTCTATTTTATTTTATTTCACGAGCATCAGTTCTTCTTAAAGGGACAGAGTCAACACCCTTAGGCCTCAGTGACCCTAGTTTAAAAACACATTTTATGGTCATTCACATTCCCTACAGACTGTTGATGCAGCTGGTAGTTTGTTTCAGAGCTCTTTTTTCTTTAAAAAGAGAAAAACTGTGTGCCCACCATACTAGTGTTACCAAAATAAGTTTTGTTTACATTTCTTGACCAATTCCCACTGCATCTTTCCTTGACTCAGGAGCATCCCAACACAATCTAGCCACTCATTATGCAGTTGGAATAGAGGAGACTATTGTATCATGTGTGGTTGCACTTTTGAGAGTGTTTCTAATGTTCAAGAAGTATGCAGTAAGAGTACTTCAATGATCAGAAACAAAACAAGACTGGGTATAGCTATACATTACCATGTATTTCAGTTCTAATAAACAATGAAGCAGACAAAACAGCCAGCAGCATCAATGAATTTCAGAGAAGATAAGCAATCATAAAATGTGGGTTTTTACTTTAAAATACTGTGATACAATATGATGCAAAAAAGGTTGACTGTGACCCTTTAAACAGAAAATATTCCAAGCCTGCCTTTGGGAAACCTTACCTCCAGGTAAGGCAGCATGACTTTTCTGAAATGAGGGAGTGGTAGCCTTTTGTCTCCATACAGCCAACAGCCTGAAGAGGCTTGCTAGTTAAAGGGAGAGTTTAAGTTGAAAAAAGGCACAGTAAAATACTTTTTAAATTATCAAAAGGGAGGGGCCTACTGGATTTGCCAATTAGGTTATAAACTATTGCGAATTGGATGCACGTATCGCAGGAGTTTTCCTGTCATTGGACCTCTTGTTTGATGCTACATAGTAATGCCATGGCTGTTAAAGTGTCTGTCTCACCATCTGTAATAAATGTATCTCAGTTTGTCTTAACTTTATGTTTCATTGTCACTTCACAGCAACCCCAGTCATGACTGTAAAAGGACTTATGGCTAGTTCACTTACATGGTCAGCAAAAGAATCATTATTGAAGCACTGTTGTATATGGGCAGCTCTATATTTATCTCCAAACTCCTGTAACAAATAATGCAGTGGCAGAGCAACACATCAAGAAGTGAAAGAGATCAGGCTACTGGCTCCCAGAGTGAAATTACTGTATGGTCCCTATCCTCACTTTAACCAGTTCACGAAATGTTTTGGGAAACACTGACTACCTTACCTACAAATGAGGTTTTGTCTGAACAGTTTTCAGGTTGAGCACAACACGTGCTCTATGTATAATTGCTGCGTTTGGACTATTTAAACAGCATTTGTGTGAATTTTAAGCATGTTCTCTGTTCCTTTTTATGCTGTCTTGCATGTGCGCAAGTAACATCTTGTGATAGTAGGAGAAATGCAGAGGTGTGTCAGTGTTGGCGAATGCAGGGCATGCTTTAGTAGGTGTGTCCCTTATTCTTCAGTGAGCCAGCATGCTAGCATTGACACAAGTTTATGCAAAGTGCCACCAACCTAAAAGAAATGTGCCGCTGCAATGTGAGACAAGCTTGTCATGCAGTAGTACAGATGACACGCCTCCCCACATGCCTTGCCAGGTGAAACATTTCAAATAGACATGGTGGCAGCTCCTGCCATCCACCACATAATATCAAAAGAAAGGCAACCTCAGGGGCACCCAATCCCCCTGTTGGCATGTCCACCATGCCCCACACACATGCAGATTGTGTGGTACACTGGGAGCCCACCCCAGTGTGCCTCCATTTAACAGAAAGCTGACCACATTGACATGTTCCTGCGCCTGCACCACTCCCATTGTGTAGAACACTGGGAACCCACCCCAGTGTGGCCAGCTTCACCCCCTGAAAGTCACGGGGCATAATGGGAGCCCACCCCAGTGTGCTTAACATTTGTTTTATTTAACCTGTAAAGAAAGAAAACCATCCTGTGGTGCAGTGCCCTTTTTTTTTTGTACCTGAAAAAAAGAAAACGGTCCATTTTCTGTGACATCCCCTCCTCCAACCTGCACCCACTCTCTGCTCACCCCACCTCCTCACACCTCACTCACCCTATACTTACCTCCGGAGGGCTGGTGCTGTGATCTTTGGTGGAACGGGAACACATCTGGACTCTTCAAAGCTGACCGTGAACTAAAGAAATGCTGGTAAGCTGTATAATGGCATAAATGGGGGAGGGGGGCAACTTAGGTGGATATCTCACCCATTTATTTGAACACATCCACTGTCGTCTCTTTAGTTGGTCCCAAAAGATAATTTTGTGGTCATTGCGCAGAATCACCTTTTGGGACTGACTAACAAAATGATAGTGCCACTGTTCATGAGACTGGATACCAAAAAGCCTGTGTTGCAAATCTGGTGAAAAAATTCAAAAAAATGTCTTTGTTATGAGCATGCAATGTGCAGTTTCCATGCACACTCGTAACTTTGCCAATTTTTCATATTTTCACTCCAAATTTTCAACATTTCCATTTTTTCATACCTCCTTATGAACAGTATAGCTGTCATTTTTCACATCCTGCCCAAAATGTGCTTTTGCTCATGTGGTGCACAACGTACAGTCGCTGTGAGAAATCAATGTTCTGGACAGAGTAACAAAATCACAGTGACACTGTTCATGAGCATAGGTCCCAAAATGCCTGTGTTGAAAATTTGGTTAAAAAATTCCCAAAATAATTGCATTATGGGCATGCGTTAAGCAGTTTCTACACATGCTCATGACTTCACCAATTTTTCATATTTTCACTCCAGATTTTCAACTTGTCATTTTTTACACCTCCTCGGGAAGCGTACAACTGTCATTTTTCACACCCTGCCTGAAATGTGTTTTTGCAACTGTGGCACCAAATGGCACAGTCGCTGTGCAAAATCACCTTTTGGCTAGCGAACTGATAGTGCTACTGTTCATGAGGTGGGGTCACAAAAAGCCCATGTTGAAAATTTGGAGTGAAAATACCAACACAAACCTGGGGCATTAGGGTTTCTATCCATAATGCCTCACCTTGCAGAAACTGACAGGCATCAGGGGTGTGACTTGGGATTGTCGGCTGTAATGCTTATGCCATTCCACCCCCTTCCTGCAGCCAGTGATAGGCACTGAAGTGGGCCTTGGAGTCTTCAGGCTCAAAGCTCACTCCATTCTCTTATGCTGCACCCATCTCAGTGAATTTCCTTATGAAATTGGGTGAGCTTAAAGGCCGAAGACCCCAAGGCACACCACGACACTTGGTGTCTGCATGGTAGGGTGAGGTGAAATGGCATGAGCATTATGGCTGATGACCACAAAGACACATCACAGTGCCTGTCAGTGTCTGTGGGGAGGGGTTGAGATTAGCATCAGTTCATTACTTCACTGCCATTCCTATTATGCATCTATCTCCTGCACTACCAATGCCAATGCCAGCAAGACAACATTCGGCATTGACAAATGCTTGGTTTTGCTTTGTATTTTATCTCCTACATTTGTATTTATAATCTTAACCCAGCCTTGTATATTTCTGTGATACTTACTGTAGATTGAGTTGCTGTGGTCTGACAACTGATGACTTAGGTGACACTTGTGATATGAAAAACAGCTCCCTAAAAGTACTGGATTTGAGCAAGAACAATTTTGGAGACTTGGGTGGAAAATGGCTTGCTTCTGCTTTGAAGAGTCCAGGTTGCAAACTCCAGACACTGAAGTAAGTGATTACATACAATATCCAACAGTATGGGCAATTACGGGTAGTTATAGTATTATTATATCACATTTATAGTAGGTAGTCAAGCTCCAGACACTGAGGTAAGTGATGACATGCTATATAATGTTGTTCACCTCTAAGGCCCTGTATGGAGCTAGCCCTGGCTATCTGTCAGATCTCCTCACTCCTGCCATTCTGGCTCCCTCACTCCATTCCTCCACCCAGGGTCTCCTGGCAGTTCCGAGGACCGAGCTGAAAACCTCAGGTGAACGCTCATTCAGAGTGGCTGGCCTGATCCTCTGGAAGTCAATCCCAAGATCCTTCAGGTAGGCACCTATGGTGGAGTCATTCAGGGGGCCCTAAATACCCAACTTTTTACACTAGTGTGTCTTGCAGATGTATTTTCATTATATCCGATGTTCTTAATGTTTTATACTTCTTCTGCTGAATTCCCAAGTGTTTTACCATAGACACTGTTTCCACACATGCACCTGATGCAGTATGGAGGTTGAATAGGTTTTGTCCACCAGGACCCAGTCTTCAAATCCCCAAAAATGTATTCAATGTAAGTAAACTGGATTTGAACCTGGACTCCAAAGTTAGAAAGTCCTCTTGCAGACCAAACTGAATGAGAAGGGGGTTGGAATCATACCTATAAATAACCACAGCAACATACAACATGTGTGATGCCCTCATAAATTCTTTGGGGTTTATGGGGCATTGCACACCTCAGGTGTGCATAAAATCCACATTATAATCAATTCCCCATGCATTATTCTATATATCTCTGGCTCTTACATTCCAATTGTTTTAATCCTGTGTGTTTCTCAAACTAACTGTTGGAATGGACCACCTCTTTCTAAATTCTCCATTCCTGATGATCTACTAGATTTCCCTTCATTTCTCCATGACAATTTTAATGTGCCAAATGGTACACACAGTATAGCAATAACTTTGAAAGACAGTTATAAACATTGGGCAGTATATTTGAACAAAAGCGCAGGGTTTGTGATGAGCTGTGTGCCAGGGGAATCTGAAATTGGTAGTGCGCCAAACCCCTTTGCCGCAACTGTGACCAATTTCCCAATTTCGGGTGCAGTTGCAACAGTTTCCATGATTTACATCAGCTTGCACAAAATATCTGTTGCACACTCTGTAACTTTGTCCCAAAGGAGTGGTGCACACTGGACAAAAAAACTGTGGTCTAGGGACCTGTACCAGGTGCAAGGGATGGAAATTCACGATTGTCATCCAGTGACTTCTGCAAGCACAGTGTGCCATATGTTTGGCACATCAAGGCCATGCAGCAGTCATTCATGTATGACAATCTGGCCCATAGTTTCATATAATGGAAGATGTGGGATGCTTAGTAGATATGCAAGGAATTTCAGCAGTTTCAGGTGGTGGATTTTTTTTTTGGAAACGAGATTGATTTCGGGGTGTGAGGATGAGCCATATGAGGACAGATTGGAAAGGCTGTGACTGTGGTCGTTGGAGAGTAGAAGGGCAAGGGGGGATTTATTGGTATTATATAAGTCCCTGAAAGATGAGGATCTTAGATCTCAGTTGGCATTGGTATGTAAAGAAAAAGCCTACCAATTGAGAAGGCATGCTAGGCAACTGAGAGAGGAATTGAGTAGGACTGAACAAAAAAGGAAGGGTTTTAAGTGTAGAGCAATGAGGATATGGAATGGACTACCTCAAGAGGTTGTAGAAGCGGAAAGCCTGGATCTTTTAAAAAAAAGACTTGATAAGTTCCTTGATGAAGTTGGTGGTATTCACCACTACCACTGAATTGTGGAGAAAGAGAACATGGGCTATGCCTTTTGACTTTCTTATTCCTCCAGTATGAACTCCAGTATGAACCAGTTTAAAGCAGCAGTGTAACAAAACTTTTTTTTTTTTTTTTAAAAAGCATGTTTCAGCTACAATAGATGCAGTATTAGCATACTGTACTTGTCAAATTTATTTTTTTGGTATTACCTATGATGTTCACTATTATTATTCTTTTTTTTATTTTCTCACTCATAATACTTGCCAGGTCTACAGTGTTATTTCTAAGACAAATGTGTTTGTCTTTAAAAAAGGTTAAACCATTCCCTGATGTGATAAGAGACCATTTGGCTACTTATTGTACATGGAAGTACAAAAGGCCCAAACCACCCTCCAGATTCATGTTGTATCGTATATTTGTGAATGAAGTAAGTGGAGAGCTGTTAGTTGATTTACAAATGATTGACTGGACTTATTTGGATGCAGTTCCTGTGTGGACATTGCAGTGGAATATTTTACATCTACCCTTCTGGAGTTGCAAAACAAATATTTTCCTAAAATTGTTAGAAGAGCCAGGGGACTTTAAATAAATAGATCACTGTCCCATTACTGTGTTTAGTGAAACTAAAAGATGCAGCTTGAAAACTTTATAAAGTAACCAAAACCATAGGAGATTTTAATAATTATTGGAAGCACAGAAATGAAACTAACATAAAAATTAGACAAAGTAAATCAAGTTTTTTTCAGAATTTACAAACTTCAGGTCTAAATTACCCTGGAAAGCTTTGGTCTTCGGTAAATTCTATAATTAATCCTAAAATGGAAGAAATTTCAGAAGTTTTTATGGAAACATTTCTTGATCTATCTAAATATATTCAAACTTTTAATACAAATTCAAGTACAAATTTATAGACTTCCAATACTTCGAAATCTGGTCCTTCTTTTTATTTTTCAGCCATAAAACCACATCAGGTTTATAAATTATAAAAAAAAATGTCAATCAGCTTAAGTGCTAGTGAATTGGAGTCTAGGGCCCAGATATTCAAACTGCGCCCAAAAAGTGTGCAACAGCAGGAGCAAGCTCAAGTCCATTACGCCCATGCGCTAGAAGCATAATATTCAAAAACTGCGCAGGCCAAGATGCGCCTATGGTTGAGGACTGAATATCGCACCACCTGCACCATAGCGCAACAAGGGATGTTTAGCTGAGCAGTCCAGATGCACCATAGCGCAACCAGAGATGCCCTCCAGCAGCAGGGCAGCAATGTAACAAAACAACCAGGGATGTAGAAGCCCACCACCCATGCCACAGATGGGCAGAGGAGCAGACAGCAGAACAGACATCATCCTCCACACCCTATGCACTGCACAACCAGGGGAGAGCTGGAATAACCACCGGCCCATGGATACCAGCAACCAACCCACAGCCAGGCTATAGTCCCCCAGCAAACCCCCTGGCAAGCTGTGATCGGCACACAAGGAGAGCCGACCACCCCATACCACACCATCCCACAAATGCAGAGCACACCCTGTACCAGGATCCCCATGCACCCTGCCCAGGAGTAGCACCCAACAGTGCAGGACACCCCATGCATGCCACCACCCCCACTGTGACAATGCAACCCTGTGCACCATGGAACCATGCAAGGCAGTCCCACCATGGACACCCTGCAGTGGGTGGCAGCAGACAGTGATGCAACAGATGCATACACAGTGCCACCCTGCACATACCCCCCGAGGTACAGCTGAGAGACCGACAATGTGTCAGTACACAAGGTACCCCGCATGTGACAGGGCATGCCCCGTACCCCACATCCAGCGGTACAGCACCCTGCACACCCTCCCAAGGACACATCCTGTCCCAGCACTGGCCACAGCAGCCATCACTGACATGCCAGCAGACTGTGCATATCACAGACATGCAAGGGTGTCAGCTGCACAGGCCATGGATGGTCTGACAGAGGTGCCATGCACACAGTGCAGGCCCCATGGACCACTGCACACAGGCATCCAGTGCACAGAGTACAACACACAGACCACAGACAGTGACTGATCCCCCTGCCCACACCATAGGTGGTTCACCTCTGCACACACACACACACACACACACACACATACACATGTCGTGCACCACCCCGATGCCATGTGCACCACTGCAGCTGAGCACCTGTAGCCTGCTGCAAATCAGAGACCACCACAGATGTTATAACAAAATGTATGTATTAAAATATAACAACTATGTAACATATTTACAAATATATACAAGAGGGGGGAAGGGCCACAAACCAGGTGGGGGCAGGCATGGGGCAGGGGTGTACAAATGGGAGAGGGAAGAAGGGGTGTGAGGGTGGGTCCAGGGGGTATGGTTGTCAAGGGGTCATGGAGGGCCTATTCCCTGCCCTGCTCTGCACTCCTGTGGCACCTCCGGGTTCTCCTCCTCCGGACTCCATGTCTCTCCAACCTCTCCAAGGCTGTCAGGGACACCCGTGCCAGCTGCAGGATTTCCTGCATTGCCGGTTCCAGGGCCATCCAGCATTGTCCACCTAGGACAAGGGAGCAGAGTCAATATGTGTGACTGTCCAGTCCCGTGCAGCAAACCCATTGTGCATGGCATACAGCCATGTGCCATGCCCCTGTGATGGTGTGCGACCACCCACAGTGACCGTGTCCACAAAACCTGCCTACCCAGGAAGCCACAGCCAAAGGGACCACTGCACACACCCACTGCCCATGTCCTGTACAGCACCACCATGGCCGTACAGTGACTTGGCTATGTGGTGTGAAGGCAGTGGCACAGTCATGTGCCCGGTGCATGCATGGACCACCATTGACACACTCCCAGACATGCAGTGCCACTGGACAATGCTGACTGTAACAAGTTGCGTGCATGGCAGTGGTGTCAATGGATGGTGGCCATGTCCCCCTGCCCACCCTGTTACACAGCATGCAATAGTAATCATGGATGTAAGGCACTTACCATCATCAGGCTGGTCATAGCGCCTCTGCGGACCTTTGGCCCTCCCAGACTGATGGTCCTCCTGCTGGTGCCTCCTCTCCCTCGCCAGTCTGTGCTCATCTGGGCCTAAGGTGCAAACATGGAGAGAGGAACATCAGTACAATCCTGTAGCAAAGTCCCACCACCCCCATGTGTGTGCAATCCCACACAGCCAGACCCACCCACCCCACACCCTGATAACACCACCACGGCCAACACCGGATGGCCTCCTATGTGCTGGACACATGCAACTGTGATACCCGTATGGAAGATAAAAGTGTATGGATGTTGCACCTACCTAGCCATGGCACTGTGCCCCTCCTGGCATGTGCCCGCAGGTGGGCAAGCAGGTCTGAGTCCCTCCGCCTCAGGTCCCCATATCTGTGGCAGCACTGCTCCACCATCCGCCCCATACCGGTGGCCTCCTCCAGGGCGTCAGCCACCTCCTGCCACACCTGACTCCTGGCCCTGTCCAGGGGTGCCTCACCAAAGAGTGGGCCAACATGTGGTTCCACAATGGCAACCAAGTTTGCCAGCTCCACCTGGCTCCACTGTGCAGCTCTCCTCCACACCATCTCTACTGCTCTGTTAAGTCAAAAGGGCACTCTGCAGCATGGTTCCGCCACGTGCAGATGCTGCGCGGTATAGCTCTGCCACTCCCTATTGCGCTGTCACAGAACAGTGAGATAGTGGTGCACCCATGCCTGATGGTGCCTAGGGGGCAAAGGTCGGGCACAGGGTCGAGGGTCTCTGGCACACAGACAGCCACAGCGTGATTGAGCGCCTGTGTGCCACCTCCTGTAGCAGCCTACCGCGCTGTTGCCCCAGTGCGCCTACGATGCCCCAGTGCCACAGTGCCATATAGGTGAACAGCGCTGTAGTACCACTGGCACGATGGTGGCCATGCCCTGCATTGCCTCCCGTGCACAGCACATCAGCAGCGCAGCAGGCGCCTGCGTCATCAACCCGGGCATGCGCAGTTAGGTGTGTACTTTGCATGTCACAGAATTGTGCCCTTGGCTCAGCACGTTCAACACAATTGCGCAAAGCAAAACAGAGTGATATTCAGCCATCATATGCAAATCAGCTAATCAGCCATTCAATGGTGCAGTCACTGCATTTGCATCCACTTAAAGATGCGCCTCGCCTCATTTGTGTGGGTTGCACTATAAAAGCGCGACATTGGGCTGCCATAGTCGGTTACTGCAGTCTATTGGTGAGTTGCATGCTGTTTGGGACTGTGGACTGTGGATTTTGGGACATGCATGGGACTGCACAGTCACAGGTAACACCTATCATTCTCACAGGCTGAATCATGACCGAGCGAGTTGTGGAGGAAGAGGAACAGAGTTGTGGGAGGAGGAGGAGGCCAAATTTCATGAAGGCCGAGACAGATGCCCTGTTTGAGGCCTACCTAGACCAGGAGTCATTTCTCAGTGGACGCCAGGGAACATCACAGGCCTGTGCTGCTGCATGGGAGGAGGTGGCGTGTGCTGTAAATTTGCATGGCAGCCACCAGCACTCTCTGCAGGAGTGCAAGAAGAAGATGGGCATAGACAGGAGGAGGATTAAGGAGAAGGTGGCTGCCATCAGGGCAGCACAGTCTGCTACAGGTGGGGGACAGCCGGAGGTGCTACGCCTGACCCCACAGGAGGAGAGGGTTGCTAGCAGCATGAAGCATTGTGCCATTAAGGGTGTTCCGGGTGGTGGATTCCCGATGGGTGGTAGCCCATCACTGCATGGTAGGTCATGGTCTGTCTACTGGGGGGGAGACAGGGTAGGTCACATGTGGTAACGCGACTTTGTTCTCCCTTGCAGCTCCTGAGCATCTGCATGGGTCAGCGGTGGTGGGCTTCTCCACTGAGGCCAGTCAGATGGAGATGGAGGAGGGTCCATCCACCTCCACAGGAATACATGGCTCAGGGCAACAGTGGGCCCGCTTGGATGTCCAGACTGATGTTGTTGGAGCAGGTGCGAAGGAGGCCCTGCCCGTGTCCCAGCATCTACGGATGCCAGCATGCTGGGAGTCAGGCTGGTGCCAGGTCCATCACCAATGAAGATGTTGCTAACATCATGGGCAGTGACACGTGTGTGCCACAGGATGGCCACACAGCAGGTAACATCGCAGCCATGGCTGTGGGTGGTGCCGCCGTGGAGGCCTGCATGTCATCGCAGTCCCAGCCTGTGCCTGTCAGCACCAGTGGGGCAGCACTGGTGTGTGTACAGGACAGTGGGACTGTTGCGGCCACTGCAGCGGCACCATTGAGCCCTGGGGAGCAGCAGCCAGAGGGGTAGCATCAGCAGTCGGCAAATGGGCTTGGGGGTACAGTGTCAGGGGGCAGTGTCAGTGCACTGCCTGTAAACATGCCCCTGCCTGGCCCTGGTGTGCAGCACCCACCCTCAAGGGGTGATGAGCATCAGGGCCACGAACACTCTGAAGGACAGCATGCCAATCAGGCAGATGACCTCTTGGATGAGCACACCTGCATACTGCAAGCATCAGTCAAACAGCAGATGCGGCTTGCGATGGCAGTGGATGCACTCAGTGCAGCTCTGCAGCAGGCAGAGGAGTGTTGCAGCAGAGAAACCACTCTGCTCCTGGCAGGGATGGACTGGATGCGGGAGGATGTGACCACTGCCACTGACAGGTTGACACATGCAATCACAGCTGCCATGTTATTTGCCCATGCATCGCAGACACCATGCAGTGCAATGTCCAGTCCCCGTTCCCAGCGTCGTGCGACACCATCCTTGTCAACACCAGGTTCAGCTGTGGGCATCCCGAGCATGCCTGGTGCAGGCATGTTCAGTGTGCTGCAGACACCTGTGTGAGCACGGTCGTGTTCACGCAGTGGAACCCCTGGGGGACCATTGGTGCCACCCAATGAGGTCAGTGGTCAGCCTGTCACTGCTGGTGGGTCTCGGCGGGGCTGCCCATGCATCCATGGTGGCTGGGGCAATGTGGCACAAGACTGACCTGTCTCCCAGTGCGTCTACTGTCTGATGCTGCCCTGTGTGCATTGTGTCATTCAGCGGGCAATGCACGGGTGGGTACCCAGCCCTGCATGCACACACACAGTCCATCTGCACACCCTCCCAGCTGCTGTCTGCAGTTGCGTGTGCATGATGATGCCTGCATTGCACTGTATGCCAATGTGCAATGGTGCCCAGCATCTGACACACACAATGACAGGCAGTGAGCGTGGTGGTCTGTGGACATGTGTGTGGCTAGGGGTGGCATTCTGGGTTGGCGTGCCTCCTACCCTTTGTGCACATCTGGTGAGTTTTGTGTGTGTGTGTGTGTGTGTGTGTGTGTGTGTGTGTGTGTGTGTCTGTCTGCATGCCATGTTAGACCTCACCCATCCCTGGTGATGTGCGTGGTTCCATGCCCGGCCACATCCCTTGATGGCATGCACCCCTGGTGTGTGTCCATGCATGTTTGTGGGTTGTGCCTTTGCCACTGGTGGTTGCACATGTCCCCATCACTTACCTGGGTTGGCTGAAGTGCTCCTTCGTGATGGTGTCCCGGTGCAGCTGTGCCAGCCAGAGCAGTCGGGGATCCCATCGCCCAAGGGGGGCTGCCCATCACCATTGTCACCGGCGTCCTCATCGTCCCCATCGTTGTCCCCCTCTTCGACCTGTATGGCTATCCCACATTTGTTGGCCATGTTGTGCAGGATGTAACAGGCCAGGAATAGCCCACAGGCCTTTGAGGGGGCTGTACTATAGGGCACTGCCGGAGGTGTCCAGGCAACGGAAACATGCCTTCAGCATACTGAACACCCACTCGATGACATTACATGTGGTGGCAAGTGACTTATTGTAGCGTTGCTGCGATGGGGTTGCAGGCCGCCGGTATGGTGTGAGCAGTCAGGAACGAAGTGGGTATCCACTGTCACCTGTGTGTATAGGGTGGAGGTTAGTTTGGTGATCAGCATCGCCCTGCCTGGGCCATGTAGGCCACTACCCATGTCACCTATGACCATGCCCCTCCCAAGCCCTATGTTTGTCCATGTGGTTTGCATACTCACCCACTAAGTGGCCAGTGGGGATGTCCCCACTCTCAAATCTGTGGCACAGTGCCGACTGGTGCCAGATGAAGGCATTGTGTGCTCCCCCCAGGGTGCGTGGCACAGACAATGATTATGCACCCCCTGGCATCGCACACCACCTGGCAGTTGATGCTAGCTTAGCCCTTGCGATTAATGTATGCGGCTCTCTTGGGGCCAGGTGGTGTGCGGATGGCCACATGGGTTCAGTCTATTGCCCCTAGCATGCCAGGCATACGTGCTACCCTGTGGAACTCCTGTATGTTTGCTGTGCACTCTGCTAGTGTGCTGGGGAAATGGATGTACTGCGCAGCATGTGAGAGCAGTGCGCTGAGGATTGGGTGAGGTGGCATGACACGACCGACTGGGTTATGCCTGTGGTGTCCCCTGTTGGTCTCTGGAAGGTACCCGTGGTGAGCAAGCACATGCAAGCTGTCACTTTAGTCTCCACTGACAGAGCATGGCTCCATCGTGTGGATGCCTGCATCACACCACTGCACAGCTCACAGAGCCACCTCAGAATTGCCTGATTCAGGCGGTACCAGCCCACGATCTCAGTATCACTGTACAGCTCAAAGCTGGTGTAGGCTCGGTACTGCCTGTTGGGGGCATACCGCCGATGGGCCCTTCCACGTCCGCGCTCCCCTGCTGCCCGCCTTCTCACCCCCCTCATTACTGCCTCCATCTGGATGGTGGCACTGGCCATGTCTCTGGCTTGTGTTCACCCCCCCAGCAGCTGTATCTGTGTTACCCCTGCTGTCCTGGCTGCTACTTCCCCTGCATCGGGAACACCTAACTGTGCTGGCCTCAGTGCTGTGTGGCACTTCCCCCTTCTGCACAGTGACTGTGGCTCCCCACACCTTCTCTGAGCCTGTGGGTTCCAGGTATCCTTTCTCTGTCCTGCCCTGTGTGTGTGTGTGTGTGTGTGTTGCCTGTGTGGCTGGCTATAGTTCAGCAACATGTGCCTTCCCTGTAGTGTTCTTGCACCTTTCCCTTGTTCCTTTTTATTTTGGCTCATTTCCACTATTGCGCAACTTCCGTTTCCTCCTCTATTGTGCATGGCACATGTTGATGAATATCTCACTGCGCCATTTATGCATGGTTCCTCCCCCTTCAGTTGCGCATACATTCACTATCATTGTGCTATTGCTCAGTGTGATTTGGGGGGCACAACTGCCTCCCACTGAATATCGTAGAATGGCGCATTTTCGGACTTGCGCTGGCGCAACCCTATTGCGCATGGCACAACCCTTTTGAATATCTGAGCCTATGTTCTTAAAAATAGTTTCTGATTGTATTACCCATCCACTCACTTTAATATTTAATTTGTCATTGATTACTGGGTGCTTACCAAATAAATGGAAGCAAATAGGACACAGAGGGTAATAGTAAATGGAGTCCACTCTGAAGAAAGGGGGGTTACTAGTGGGGTACCGCAGGGTTCAGTATTAGGACCAGTCCTCTTCAATGTCTTTATAAGCGACATTGCAGAGGGACTGGAAGGAAAAGTATGTCTCTTTGCAGATGACACAAAGTTCTGCAACAGAGTTGATGCACAAGGTGGGCTGGAAAGGATGAGAAGGGACTTGGCAAGGTTAGAGGAATGGTCAAATGTATGGCAGCTTAGATTCAATGCTAAGAAGTGCAAGGTATTGCACCTAGGAAACAAAAACCCAGGGGAAGAGTACACAATGGGGGTGAGATACTAACAACAACAAAAATGGAATGGGGCCTGGGGGTAGTCATATCAGATGACCTAAAGGTGGGCAAGCCAAGCAACAATGTGAGAGGGCAGTAAGGAGGGCTGGGGAGAAACTGGGACGCATAGGGAGAGGCATCACCAGTAGAAAACAGGAAGTTATTATCCCTCTGTACAGACAGCTGGAGAGATCCCATCTGGAGTACTGTGTGCAGTTCTGGAGACCCAATCTCTGCAAGGACATAGACAGAATGGAAGCTGTCAAGAGGAGGGCAACTAAAATGGTGCAGGGTCTGCACCGGAAGACATATAAAGAGAGACTAAAGGAGCTTAATATGTATAGCCTCGAGGAAACGAGGGAGAGGGGGGACATGATAGAAACTTTCAAGTACTTCAAGAGAATCAACAAAGTCCAAGAGGGTAGCATATTTCAAAAAAGATGTGCAAGAACAAGGGAGCACAATTTGAAGATGGGGAGGTGCTCAGAGGTAATGTAAGGAAGTATTTTTCACAGAGAGAGTTGTGGATGCATGGAACGGCCTTCCGGAGGAGGTTGTGGAGTCAAAAACAGTGGTGGAATTCAAGAATGCATGGGACAGTCATAAGGCAATTCTAGGGGGTTGGGGTAGAAAGAAGTAGGCTGCTGGTTAACTAGGATCTGCAGCTTATCCATTAGGTGGGAAAATGGGCAGACTGAGTGGGCCAAGCGGTCCTTATCTGCCATCAAATTCTATGTTTCTATGTTTCAAACAGTAATCAAACCTATTTACAAAACTGGTGGGAGAGTGGATATGGACAATTATTGTCCTATTTCACGTCTACCATCTTTAGGCTAAATTTTTGAAAAACTTCTCAATGAACAACTTTCTGACTATTTACATTACACTGGACCTAGGACTTCTGATCAGCATGGATTTTGGAAATTTCATGGGACAGGGATGGCCTTGGCCAGGTTCATGAACCACACCAGTGTAGCAATGGACGAAGGTCTGCTCACTGGTGCTGTGTTCATGGACCTGTCCAAGGCCTTTGCTTTAGTGAACCATCACCTGCTGATCAGGATGCTTTGGAACTCTGGTTTAGCTGAATCATCACTTGATTGGTTCCAAAGTTATTTAACAGAATGGCACTTGAAGGTGGGATTAAATGGAACCTTTTCTACCTATAGGTTTTTGGAACAGGGTGTTCCCCAGGGATCTGTCACTGTATTTGTTGATTTCATTCCACCTTTATTTAAACATACAAATTGTTTCATTCATGGAGATGATATTATTTTGTATAAATGTTCAGCATTGGTGGGATCGATAAATAAGTCCATAAGTGAAGACTTTGGTGAGTTGTGTAATTGGTTACAAGAGAACCATCTGGCTCTGAATAGTACAAAGACCAAATGTATGGTTTTAGGGTCTAGACAGAGATTGAACAGAGCTCCTGATCTGTTGATAATGGATAGATTGGGAAATAAATTAGAGCAGGTAATACAATTTAAATATTTTGGAGCCCTGCTTGACCAAAACTCAACCTTCTCCAATCACATTAATTCTATCACCCGACTAGTAAATCAAAGACTGGGTGTTCTGTTTAAGTTTCAGACGCTGTTAACTTTATAGGCTAGGAAGGCAATAGCCAAGGGTATATTACTTCCACAGTTAAATTACAATTCCTGTTTTTTTTCTAATCTGCTAAAAAAAGAATTATCCCTCCTTGCCTTTGTATTTCAGAGTATTTGTAGATTTACCTTTACTTTACAGTATTCCACCCATCACTGTGAATTATATACCTGTAGGCTCTCTGATTTGCTTCCACCGAGGCTGAATAGTCTACATAGTCTCTGTTGCTTAACTGATAACATTCTTCGCCAGGGTGAAAATTCTCTCCTTTATTCATTGTTATCAATTAAAATGAATACAAAAAAACTCTGGTCAAATGAACAAATAAAATTAATTGTTCCCAAAACCAAGACAACAATGGAGAATGGCTAAGTTTCTTACTCTGCAACTAAAAATTGGAATGAGCCTTCTATTTTATTGCGTGGAAATTTTTCCCATCAAACTGTTAAAGTTAAACTAAAGAATTGTTTACTTAGCAAAGTATACTGTCAAAGTTTTTGAATGTTCTTTGTTTATATCATGCTTATTGGGCATTATAAAATGCTTTGTTATTTATTGTTTTAAGTAAGTTCAATAATCTTGTACCAGCTTGACTGTATATTTATGGTCTCAGACCATACATGAAAACAGGCCCTGACTCATTGTATTTACCTGGTAAACAAAAGTTTAAATAAAATAAAAATAAATACATTTATGAAATACTTACCTGTTGGTGGAGCAAGAACACTTACCACCAAATAAAACTGGAAGAAGCTTGGAATCATTTACACTGAAAAAGGTAGGGTCAAATATTTTGCCAAATTTAATTTCACTGCTGCTTAAACATCAACACAAAGTAATGATTCTCTATTTGGGGTACTACTAACTGTTGTTTCAGTATCACTTACCTTCTCTCCCAGAGACTAACTTCCCCAACTCCAGAAGGACATTGATAAGATGGAGGCGGTACAAAAGGGAGCTACCAAAGTGATGCAGGGCCTGTGACAAAAGCCCAAGGAGGAGACTCTCAAAGAGCTAAATATGTACTCTCTAGAGGAAAGGATGAAAAGAGGGGATAACAATCAATCAATTTTATTTTATACTGGAGAGTACGTGAGCAGAAATTACTGTTTTTACAAATGCCCAGATGTGGCAAAGAGGGGTACAACTTTTATGGTAATACAGGGGATACAAAAAATAATGACATTAGCATAAAATAAATAATCAAAACACAATATATGCTCAAGAAAACAATAACAGTGAAAAAATAATTTATGAGAAGGAGGAAATGAAAAGATTGGCCAGGGATAAAATATCATTAGAAATGAATATACATTCAGAGCATAATCTAGTCCCAGAACAGGTATCAGCATCGGAAACCAGAGGGGGAGTAGGGGCAGGTCAAGTGACATGAAACTGAATAATTGGTGAGTGAAAAATGAGGGAAAGCATAGACCTGCCTGAAAAAACAGGAGAGGAAATAGGGAGGGGAGAGTGGGTGAAAAGGGTTGACAGATGCAGGGGGGATACGTATTGTTGAATGTTCACTCAGTTCCACATAATACTAATCAGTGTGGCAACTTACTTGGGCAGGAATAAATGGATGATTTAAGGAGGAAGTTCCGGAGTACATCATTGAAGGAATAGATGGAGCTAGAAAAGATAATATCTAGAGGCGGATTGTTGCATAACTTTGGACCATTATAAGTGTTGGAGTTTTGGGTGTGTGAGGTGCCGTAGAAAGGAATGTCAAAAATGTTGCTTGATGCCCCTCTGGTATAGCGCTTTAGGACAAACTTAGGGAAAAGGGAGGAGATGCTTTGCGGAACCAGGTTTAAGTTAATTTTGTGTAAAAATGATGGAGTTTTGAAGTGGAACCTGCCTTCGAGAGAGCCAATTCATGGGGTGTAAAGGGAACAGTGATGGGTAGACCATAGAAGGCCAATGACAAAACAAGCTATATTGTTATGAAATGTCCTAAGCTTGGAAAAAAGAAGACAGGTGGAGGGTGTGGAGTAGACAGTAGAACCATACTCTAGGAGGGTAGAAGCAGAGAGCTGGCAAGGCACAATCTGGAGGCAGGTATCAAGTATTTCCTGATTCTGTAAAGTAACCCTAGACTAATGTGGAGTTTCTTGACAAGGCATGAATGTGGTAAGTTAAGAGGGGGTCCAAGAATAGCCCTAGATATTTAAAGTCTTCCACTTTCTCAGTGCTGTTCACCAGTATATCTGTGAGGTTAGTCATATATCTATAGTTTTCCTGGGGTCTGAGAAGATCATAAACTTTGTTTTAGTGTTGAGAACAAACATTTGGAAGAAAACCATTAGTGAAGCTTGGTAAAATCTATTTGCAATTTGGACAACATTTTTGCAAGGTTTTTGCAGCTGCGAAAGAGTGCAGCATCATCTGCATAGATGACTATTTTAGCAGACTTGCAGATAGTTGGGAACTTACTAATGAAGAGAGAGAAGAGAAGTGGTCCTAAGATGGAGCCCCTGAGGAACCCCATATTTAATTAGTCAGTCCTCTGGTGCCAATTTATATGACCTTCTGGGATCTATGTGAGAGGTAGCTACAGACCCATTTAACCATGTCCTTAGAGATTTGTAGGTCTGAGAGGGTGTCCAGAAGAAAGCTATGGTCAACCAGGTTGAAAGCCTTGGTCAAATCAACAAAGACAGAGCTGGTGTACTGACCTTTGTTGTTTGACTTGTGAATATGGCTAATGAAATTGACTGGGGCAGTTTTGGTGCTGTGGCCAGCTCTAAAGCTGTGCTGAGCTACAGAAACAAGATTATGATAATTGAGGAAGGCCGTTAGTTGAGAATGAACAACTTTTATAATGATCTTTGTGAGGGGAGAGAGATGGATTGATAATTGCTAACTTCATTCCTTGCCCATGATTTGAATAAGGGCTTTTATGGTGGTGATTTTCCAGATGTTTGGGAAAGATCTGGAGCATAGAGAGAAAGATGTAGGATGTTAGTCAAGGGGGCAGCAAGTAGTATGATTCATAGCTTGAGAATTTTGTGATCGATACCATCGGCCACTAGACTTGGTTTAGGCTTGTTTCTCCAGATGGCCTTGACAGTTTCTGAGAGCGCAGAAATTAAAATTGTGGCTTGGCTTGGTGTAGGGGTGGGTTTTGTTGTCAGACTTAGAAGTGAGGGTAGGGGGTAGCGAGGGTGGGTAGGAGGGGAGGATTTATTTTTCTTGAAGTCCCCAAAAAAGGAATTGAAAATGTTCACAACTTCCATGGGGTTGCTGGTCAGCTTGTCCCCCTTGAAGAAGGGTGATTGGTTCAGCGTTCTTGTTCTTCTCAAGAAGTGAGTTTAGTGTCCCTGAGAGCTGATATGGGTTTCCCAGCTCACTGAGTTGTTTGTTTTGAAAATAACCATGATAGATATATAAATATGATAGAAACATTAACATACCTAACAGGTGTTAATAAGGTACAGGAAGGTAGCATTTCCATAGAAAAGGAAGCTTAAGGATAAGGGGAGTCATGCTATGATGTTGGGGTGGGGGGTGTGGGGGAGGCTAAGAGGAAATACTACTTCATGGAGAGGGTGGCGGACACCCAGAAAAATCTTCCAGTAGAAGTGGTGGGTGCCAAAATGGTCACAGGATTCATTTATGCACGGGACAGATACAAGGGGACCTTGGCTGTAAGGCAAGCGGCGGAGACAACTGGAGCTCAAGTTAGGTCTGTGGTGGCACAGTAGGGAAGGAAAACAGGGCAGACTAGACATGCCAAGAGGTCCTTATCTGCTGACAACTCTTATTTTTCTGTGTATGTTTTCTTTCTTTTATGCTGGAGTGCTAGATATAGCTTGAAATGGGTAGTCTTCTTGCAGACCCTATTGTATCTCTTCATAGTTTCCTCTGTTCCAAAGAAAATATCTGAAACCTTGTTGATTTTATTTCATAATTTAATCAGTCTAATCTCCTCATCATTTTAGTGACATTGTGCTGTCCTTTTGGCCAGCTCATTCATAAATCATTGGTAAAAAGGGTCAAGATGGCCACTGCAAATACTGCTCTTTAAATCGGATGCACCACATCACCTATTGTGCATGTAGATGCTCATATATGGTGTGGAATATTCTAAGCCAGCATTTTTAACACCTTGCTGCATTGTCATAACAACTATAATTTTGTAACATTAAAGTCTGGAGAAAATCATAATATTGTTAAGGGCGAAACGACACATATAATGGAAATCATAGCAGAAGTCAGGAAACATCATGGATCCAGATTTAAGTAATCAAATGTAATTCTTTGTTTAAAAATGATAATAAATGTTTTAAATGGTTTCACTAGCTAGTAGCACCAATTAAATACTAGGCAGAAAAGTTTAGTAATTTTTATGTTTGCTTGCACGCATGTGCAAGAAACATAGTGCCATCATCGGAGATTTCGGAGGTGTGTCACCTCCTCCTCCAATTCAGGCAGCCAGCTGGCAGGCGCGGCCCCTGTAAGCCAATGCATTCTGGAGCTGTCTATGACCGCTCCAAAATGCAGTGGCACGCGCCACAGATGAGGAGCCACCCTTGAGTGAGCAGCGATAAGAAGCTGCTCACGCGTCCCAACGCGGGCGTACCGCCCCGCAGCACAGCGTATAGCCGGCGAGGGTGCCCAATCCCGTTAGCTGCGCTGCATCGTCTCCCCCACCTTCCTGGTATTTGGTGCCACGCTGGAGCCCACCCCAGCGTGGCAATCAATAATTTAGCCAGCCAGGGGTGCCCAATCCCCATCGGCTGGGCGCCCAAAGTCGTTGGCACCACGCTGGAGCCCACCCAGCGTGGCAAATCAATATTTTTTTGCGGCCAGGGGTGCCCAATCCCGACCGATATCGTCCCCAAAGTCGTTGTGCCACGCTGGGAGCCACCCAGCGTGTGGACCTCTGACGTCTTTTTTTTAACCTGTAAAAAAACTGTCCCCTGTTGGCGTCTCGTGGGGCCCCTCCACATCCCGCACCCACCCTGCCACCCAGCCTCCCCACACCCTCCCCTCACCCCATACTTACCTCCGGACTCCGGCGCAACGATCTTCGGTGGACCGGGAACACATCTGCACTCTTCAAAGCCGACCGCGAACTGAGGAAATGCCGGTAAGCTGTATAATGGGCTAGATAGGAGGGGTTCAACTTTATTGCATATCTCAGGAATATTTGGGAATTTTTGCACCAAATTTTCAACATGGGGTTTTTGGGACCCCTTCTCATGAATGATGTCACTGTCATGGCGTTATTCGAGCTCGAAGGGTGATTTCGCGCAGTGACTGCGCAGTGACTGTGAAATCACCCTTTGGGACCGGGAATACCACCATGACGGTGACATCACTCATGAAGGGGCCCAAAACCCATGTTGAGGTGATAAATCAAAAAATGACTGTTTGACGGCGTCGTTGCGCAGTTCCTCACGCGGGCCTCGTAAGTTCGCGAAATTTCAATATTTTCACTCCAGATTTTCAACATTTCCATTTCACCACACCATCTTATGAGTAGTGCAGCTGTCATTTTTTACATCTCACCCAAAATGTGTTTCCGTCCTTGTAGTGCAGAATGGCGCAGTCGGTGTGCGAAATCAATGTACGGGACAAATTAAGAAAATCACAGTGACACTGTTCATGAGCAGAGGTCTTGAAATGGCTATATTGAAAATTTGGTGAAAAAATTCCTAAAATGACTGTTTTACGGCGTCGCGTTGCGCGGTTCTCACGCTGCGGCTCCTAGGTTCAGAATTTTCAATATTTCCACTCCAGATTTTCAACATTGCCATTTTTCCACACTTCTTATGAGTAGTACAGCTGTCATTTTCACATCTCACCCAAAATGTGTTTCTGCCCATATGGCGCGACAATGGCGCAGTCGTGCAAACTCAGTGTATGGGACACATTAAAGAAATCACAGTGTCACTGTTCATGAGCAGAGATCTTAAAATGGCAATGTTGAAAATTTGGTGACAGAATTCCTAAAAATGACTGTTTTACAAGTTGCGTTGCACACAGTTCCCATAGCTAGATGGTTTGCGAATTTTCAATATTTCCACTCAGATTTCCAACATTGCCATTTTCCACACCTCCTATGAGCAGTACACAGCTGTCACTTTTCACATCCTACCCAAAACGTGTTTCCGCCCATGTAGTAGCACAATGGGCTGATCGGTGTGCAAAGCTCAATGTATGGGACACATTAACAAAACCACAGTGACACTGTTCATGAGCAGAGGTCTTAAAATGGCTATGTTGAAAACTTGGTGGAAAAATGCCTAGAAATGACTTTTACGAGCGTGCGTTGCACAGTTCCTATGCATGCTCGTAAGTCTGCAGATTTAATATTTTCACTCTACATTTTCAACATGTGCATTTTATTAAACTTCCTTATGAACAGTACAGCTGCAGTTTTTCATATGTCACCCACAATGTGTTATCGCACATGTAGCGCACAATGGTGCTGTTGGTGTGCGAAAGCAATGTTTAGGACAGATTAAGAAAATCACAGTTACACTGTTCATGAGCAGAGGTCTTAAAATGGCTATGTTGAAAATTTGGTGACAAAAGTCCATAAAATGACTGTGTTATGAGTGAGCATTGTGCAGTTTCCACGCATCCTCGTTAGTTCATGACTTTGTAATATTTTCAGTCCAGATTTTCACTAGTGACATTTTCAACACTTCCTTATGAACAGTACAGCTGCCATTTTTCACAACATGGCGAAGTGTTTTTCACACTTTCAGTGCAGAGATCGTGGTGCGCTGTCGGAAATCATTGTTCGGCACAGATAAAGAAAATCACAGTGACACTGTTCATGATCGGAGGCACCAAAATGCTTGAGTTGACAATCTGCTATAAAATATCCCCAACCTACTTATATAACGGTGTCGTTGCACAGTTTCTATGTCTCTTCAGTGACTTCACCATTTTTTAAATATTTTACTACACACTTGCAACATAGCCATTTTTACACCTCCCCATGACAGACTACAGCTGTCATTTTTTACAGCCTGTTCGGAATATTTTTGCACCTGTGGTGCTAAATCCTGTAGTCACTGTGCATAAGCAGCTTTTGGCTACCAAACTGATATTCCACCTGTTCATGAGGTGGGGGTCACAAAACAAACATGTTGAAAAAGTGGAGTTAAAATACCAACGAATGCCTGAGGTATTAGGCTTTTCAACTAAATCGCCCAACCCTATAGAGAATGACAGGAATCAGGAGTGTGACTTGGGATTCTTGCTTGTGATGCTCATACCATTCCACCTGCAGTCACTGAGAGGCATCGAGGTATACCTTGGACTCTTGACTGAAACTTCACCCCATTCTCTATATTGCACCCATCTCCCGTATTTCCTAATGCAATGGGAGTGCGCGCAAAGAGGTCAAAGACCCTAAGGAACACGTGTGGACACTTGTCAGTGTCTGCAGAGTGGGGTGTGGTGAAATGGCGTGGCCGTTATGCCTGACGACTCAAATGCACACCCCAATGCCTGTCACTCTCTGCAGGGTGGTGGTGGGGTTGGCTTCAGTTCAGTGCTTCACTGCCATTCCTATTACGCAGCTCTGTAACTTCTACACTACCACTGCCAATGCCAGTAAGCAAACATTCGGCATTGACAAATGCTTGTTAAAATAGTTCCTAATTACTTTTGTAACCACCCAGTCCCTTGGGTTACTAGATCCCATTAGTACTAGTCTATAAGCAGGTGAAAAGGCAGCTGGTAAGGAGCTCATTAAGGGGCTTTTTACATAATGACATATTTGTTTATTCAGGTAGCCTGAGTGGGAAAGATTATGTCATTTAGAACTCTCTCAGCAGCATAACCATTTTTGAGTCAGGTAGTCAGGGGAAGTTTAGAATGTCTAGTTAGTCTAAATTTGGAAGTCAGAGTGGCCGTTGGTCTGCCAGTTGGGGCTCTATCAAAGAGAGCCCTGTGTTTCTCACCTTAGTTTGAATTAAATCTACATTCACCAGTGAAGTGATGGATACCTTTTTCAGCAGTATTCCTTGATTTCACTCTGGGGGAGTGAGAGGGACTGACAGTTCAATGGATCCAAGGGGCAATCCCCTGAAGGTCCTAGATTATGTACAGCTGCCTTTGAGAAGGACATTTATGTGAGAATTTCTGACAAGCTACCATGGAAAAAGGGTGCTTTCTGGGTTGTTTGCATGCCTAGAAGAAGGAGCAACAGATTTGTGAGTACAGATGCAGTAGCTGTTCTCATTAGGGAGTTGGCTGAGTTGTGTGTGCTCAAGATAAGGCTAGATCACACCTGTCAGGACCCCTCATATACATCTGTGTCAATTTAAAGTTTAAAGTGTGAGTCTAGCAATTCAGTGGGGATTGGAGGCTTGTTGGTGTAACACTGAAGGAATGGCAGAGACTGTCGGTTGGGGGCAAAGGGTGGGAGGGACACCATTTGGAGTCTACAAAGCAGGGTTAACTGGTTTGTCGATGGGCACCAGGTTTCCCTGGGCAAATGCCATTGCTGTAAGAGGATGTTTTAAGGTGTGTGGCAACAGTCCACAAGCATACACCTGTGGGAAAAAGATGTTCTGAGTGTGTGGCAACAGTTCACAAGCATACACTTCTGGTAAAAGGAAATGTTTCGGGTGTGTGGCAATGGTCCACGAGCATACACCACAGACACGGAAGTTTATGTGAAAAACTGTACTGCCTAGCAAAGAGCTTCTGGAAAAGAAGTGTTCTTGTTTTGCCATGACCAACCATTAGGGGGTCCACTTTTGCTATAGTAACATCTGTGAATAAAGCCATACTGCAGAATCCCAGCTGCTTCATTGGACATTCTGATTATTGCTTTCTGTGTGGAGATATTGGGGCCCTCACAGCAGTTAGGTCTAGCATATGCCTAGCATTCTCCCCCCTGGACTTGGTTGTAAATGCAAAGGTTAATTTTGGTAATTGCACCTCCAGCCCCCTTCCTTTAGATAACGAGCCTGGTATACACTCTAAAGCAAGGGGTAGTACCAATCTGAGTATTTCTGCTAAAAGGTAAATGCTATGCCATATGTGGGTTCTAGTTCTTGTAATGGGGGTGATAACTTGCCAAAAGTGACGTGGTGGTTACACTTTTTATTTTTGTTTTCTTTCTTGTATGCTTATTAAATATATATATTTTTTTACCTAGTTGGATTGGTGCGGTGTGCAAGTAGTGCTTTACCTGGAAGCAGACATAGCTACAGTACAAAGCCAAAGAACCATAGTGTGTAAGCACTGAGGCAAGGGTTACCCCAAAGGGCATTAGCCAAGAAGCCAAGTTTCAAAGAAATACAAAATTACACATAGCCCCATAATGCAAAGCATCTTGGGCTGTATATGTAAATCATCACAAAATATTATGCTGGTTCAACTTTAAGCAGAAATAAATGGTGCCAAAAGGCCTCTCACACAGTCTGCAAAGGGTGCCAACAGAAAACACAGACACATGTTTCATCCTACCGGGACTCATCAGTGTACCTCATCTGTATGATACCCCAGTGGAATGAACCTGCTACCCTAAGTATTGGGTTTGGGTTGTGGTGAGCCAAATAAAAACAAAAAAACAAGCTAAAAGACAAAGAACCGTAGTGCGCAAGCACTTAGGCAAGGGTTAAAGGGCATTGTCCGGGAAGCCAAGTTTTAAAGAAACACAAAATCACACATACCCACATAATGCAAAGCATCATGGGCTGTATATGCAAATCACCACACATATTATGCTGAATTAACTTCAAGCAGAAATGCATGGTGCTGAAAGGCCTCTCACATAGTCTGCAAAGGGTCTACAATATCTACAGTAGTTCTATTCCTCACACTACATCATCAGCATGTGACCTCACTCATAGCTACATCACAATCTCTGCTGCATTGAGATTTTATATATATATATATATATATATATATGTATATATACACACACACATATATACTGATACATATTTTATCTATCTGCCTGTCTTTCTGTCTGTCAGTCTGCTTATGTATGTATCTTATATATGCATGTAACTATCTATCTGTCTATCTATCTATCTATCTATCTATCTATCTAGAGTAGACATGACATATTTTCATTGTTTCCTGCCCTCATGTTAAAAATAAGGACTAACTTGTTAGAACACAGGAAACAACATACAGTGCCCCCTGGTTTTATAAATATTCAATGCCTATGTCCTGCTGCCCAATTGGTAACATGTGTCACAGTATACCAATCAAGCAGCAGGTGAGTGGTTCTTCTTGGTTAGTAGGGATGTCACAATCAGTAAGGTCACAATGATGGTGATGAATAGAGAGGAACAGAACTGACACTATTAGCCTTCATGTGGAGTGCTGTCCACACATCACACAAAGAACTGTAATGTAGAAAATATTCTAATTAGCAAAACAGAACAAAAACAAATGCTTCAGGTGTAAGAAGTGAAAGCTGACTACTTCAGAAAGTTACTAATTATTTCGGGCAGTACATTAGCTCTTTAGAAATCCACTGACTCAGTGGCAGGTGGGAGAGCATGGAGCTGCCAACTAGAAGACCAGACTTCATGCGGAAGACCTGGAATCTCACGCTGGGGCTGACTTGGAACAAAGTGTGTTGCATGGAGGAGGAGAAATATCAGGAGTCTGTCATGACAAATACATAATCTCCAGTCTTTTTATTTTATTTATTTATTTAACATTTTGGCAACCAGGAGAGTCACACTGAGCTGAAGCTCATTTCCTGGTGTGACCTGAGTGGAAGGAGAAGGGGATGGCACAAAGAAACAGGCTGGTTAGAATAAAATTATGGAATACAAGTAATGCAAAAACAATAAATTATCAAGGAATGGTATATACTGCAGCGAGGTAATTACACGCTATATTAGCATAGCCAGGAGGCTATAAGGATATGACTGAAGCAGGCAAGAAGGAAGGGGAGATTGTGAGGGAGAGCTGTAAGATTGCAGTAGGCAACAGAAACCAAATGGGTAAGAAAAAGTAAACTGCAAGAGAGAGATAAGTTGAGGGGAGAAAGAGAGAGAAAGAGAGAGCCTCGTCACAGCAGTGTGGAGGAAGGGCAGGAGCAAGAGGAAGGGAAGGACTGGAGAAATACTACACACCATGATGTTGACCTGGAAAATGCTAAACATCATAGCATTGTCATGGAAAATGTCAAAAATCACGGACCTTTTCATATGAATGCGAAACTTCCATGACAAAGGTACATCCCTTTTCATGCATGACAGGGGGGCGCATTTGGTGGGAGAGATGAGAACTTCTCCACTGTGCTGCACAGCAATTGGACTTTGGCCTTGCACCTCAGCACACACCAAAATGTGTTTATAACTCCCACTGAATGCACACCTTGTCATGTGCTATTGCCCATATAACAACATTTCATTTATTATACTGTACTATGAAATGGATAAGGTAAATGCTAGACCCTGATTGGCTGAGATGTACTTTCAGCAAGGCTGTTATCTCAGCACAACAGCTTGCCCAAAGGTTAATCCAGCTAAACAAGACTCAGCATGTTAAATGGTAGCCCATCCAAATCTCTGACTGCCTCACATGCCCAAATTTAACATGGTTGCCTGGGCATCCAGTCATCACAAAACATGACTTGAAGAATCCTCTGTCCACCCATCATGTCACCTCAGAGAAACATAGACTTTGATGGCAGATAAGGACTGCTTGGCCCACCTAGTCTGCCCATTTCCTACCTAATATGATAAGCTGCTGTTTCCAGTTACCCAACATCGTACTTCCTCCTACCCCTCATTAAAATTGCCTTATGTCTGTCCCATGCATTCTTGAATTCCCTCACTGTTTTTGACCCCACAACCTCCACAGGAAGGTGGTTACATGCGTCTGCCACTCTCTCTGTGAAAAAGTATTTCCTCATGTTGCCCCTGAGCAGTCCCCCCCCCATCTTCAAATTATGCCCTCTTGTTCTTGTACATCTCTTTTTCATAAAGATGCTCCTCTCTTGGACTTTGTTGATTCCCTTGAGGTACTTGAAAGTTTCTATCATGTCCCCATTCTCCCTCCTTTCCTTGAGGCTATATATATTAAGCTCCTTTAGTCTACCTTCATATGGCTTATGTTGTAGACCCTGCACCATTTTAGTTGCCCTCCTCTGGACTGTTTCCAACCTATGTCCCTGTGGAGATGGGGTCTCCAGAACTGTACGCAGTACTCCAGATGGGGTCTCACCAACTGTCTGTGCAAAGGGATAACAACTTCTTGTGTTCTACTGGTGATGCCTCTCCCTATACATCCGAGTATCCTCCTAGCCCTCCTTACTGCCTTCTCACATTGCTTACCTACCTTAAGGTCATCTGATATGACTAACGCCAGGTGCCTTTCAATTTGTGTTGTTAGTCCCCCCCCCCCATTGTGTACTCTTCCCCTGAGTTTTTGTTTCCCAGGTGCATTACTTTGCACTTTTTTGCATTGAATCTAGCTGCCATATTTTTGACCATTCCTCCAGTCTTGCCAAGTCTCGTCTCATCCTTTGTACCCCTTCTTGTGTATCAACCCTGTTGCAAATCTTTGTGTCATCTGCAAAGATGCATACTTTTCCTTTCAGCCCCTCTGCAATGTCACCTATAAAGTCATTAAAGAGGACTGTTCCAAATACTGAACCATGTGGTACCCCACTAGTGACCCCATTTTCTTCAGAGTGTACTCCATTTACTAGTACCCTCTGGGTCCTGTTGTCCAGCGAGCTTGTTACCCAGGCTACCAACCTGGGACCCACCCCAGGCTGGCTAAATTGTTTATTAATATTTTGTGTGAAACTGTGTCTTGCTAAAGTCTAGGTAGGCCATATATACAGCCCCTCCCTGGCCTATTACTTTGGTTACCCAGTCAAAGAACTCTATTTGGTTTGTCTGATAAGACCTTCCTGCCGTGAATCCATGCTGCCTTGGGTCCTGTACCCCGCAGGCCTCTAGGTACTCAACAACTCTTTCTTTCAGAAGTGATTCCATCATTTTTTCTACCACTGAGGTCAAGCTAATAGGTCTGTAGTTTCCTGCCTCTGCCTCGATCCCACATTTGTGAAGAGAAATCATATCCACTCTCTTCCAGTCCTCTGGTACCACACCATCCTCCCATGATTTGTTAAAAAGGGTAGTCAACGGTGTCACTAGTCCTCCCCTTAGTTCTTTTAAAATTCTGGGGTGAATCCTGTCGGGCCCCATTGCTTTGTCCACTTTGAGATTTAGGAATTCTTTCATGATCCTTTCTTCGGTGAATGGACTGCTGTGGAAACCCCTGTCCAGAGTGCTTTTATTGTTTGGTTTGGGTACCTCCCCCTCTTCTTCTTGTGTGAATAGTGAGCAAAATAATTCATTCAGTATCTCTGCCTTTTCACAGTCACCCTCTGCCAACCCCCCTCCCCTTTTATAAGCCTCATTATCCCTCCCTTGGTCTTCCTTCGCTCCCTGATGCACCTATAAAAGGTTTTATCCCCCTTCTTAGCTTAATTGGCTATCTATTCCTTAGTTTGGGCCTTCACTGTTCTGACTGCCTTCCCTGCTTCCTTCTGCTTTAACTGATACAGTTCTGTGTCCTGCTGATTCTGTGATTCCTTGTATTTCCTGACTGCTATCTATTTCTCCATAACATTTCCTGCCAACTCCTTTGAAAACCGTAATGGTTTTCTACTTCATTTTGTTTTGTTTATTTGCTTCATACAAAGGCTTGTTGCCTCTGTGATGGCAGTTTTGATTATTCCCCATTGTTCTTCCATCCCTCCTTCCTATCCATTTGCTAGTGCATTCTTTAGGCACTCACCCATCTTGGCAAAGTCAGCCCTCCTAAAATCCAGGACCTTTGCCTTTGCGTGGCTTTTCTCTACTGCTGTGTTTATTGTGAACTATACTGTTCGATGGTTACTAGTTCCCAGATGGCTACCCAGTTTTAAAGCTGTGATCCTTTCTTCATTTCTATTTGAGAGTACCAGGCCTAAGACTGCTCCCTCCCGAGTGGGTTCCAGTACTAGTTGTCTAAGGCACACCCCCTGCAGGGCATCAAGAATGACCCTGCTCTTGAATGTGGCTGCAGCAAATGCGCTCCAGTTAACATCTGGCATATTCAGGTCCCCCATTCGCAATATCTCCCCTTTTTCTGCCATTCTACAGATACCGTCTATCATTTCTTGTCCATTTCCTCCCCCTGAGATGGGCGCCTGTATACAGACCCTGTGCAGATTGTGGTGCCATTGCCTGTGTCCAAGTTGATCCACAGTGCCTCCGCTCCTCCCCATTTACCCTTTAGTTCAGTTGCTTTGATTCCTTCCCTTATGTACAGAGCTACTCCTCCTCCTGTTGTACCGCCCCTGTCCCTCCTGTAGATTGTGTACAATGGTATGTTTACATCCCAGTCGTGGTTATGTGCGTGTCACGTTTCTGTCACTGCCACGATATCCATATGCTCCTCTTCCATCAAGGCCACTAGTTCTGGAAACTTGTTGCCTAGACTACAGGCATTGGTATTCATTACTCTCCACTTTTTGATGTCTTTACCTCCTGTAGCCCCATCCCTGCCCTTACTGCCTTTGTCTTCTCCATTTTCCTGTCCTGCTTCCTACTGACCTTTCTACCTTGGTGTTAATCTCACTAACTACCCTGTTTTGTGGGGGAAGGCTGGGAATTTCCTGCTTCATATCTGTGCCTCCCTCCCTCCTTGGCTAGTTTAAAAGCTTGCCAATGAAGCCTTTGAAACAATCACCCAGGAGACTGGTTCCCTTCCCATAGAGATGCAGGCCATCATGCCAGTATGGGTGGGTATCCCTCCAGGTGGAACCCCATTCCCCAATGAAGCCAAAGCTCTGTTCTCTGCACCAGTTTTTCAACCATTCATTGACTTGCATAGTGTGAAGTACCCTTGCCTCACCCATGCCATAGACAGGCAGCACCCCAGAGAAGGATACTGTGTGTGTGCTACTTGTCTAAGGCCCCTCTCCAACTCCACAAACTCCTCCTGCGCTGCTCCAATCCCCTGCCAAGTGAAGTCATTTGTCCCTAGGTGGACAATGATGTCTAGCTCCATCTCCCGTGCAGCTGCTCTTGTGATCCTAAAGATACGCTTCCTGTCCCTCCAAGCCATGGTGCCAGGAAGGCACGTTACTTCATCTTCCCCAACCCCCCCCAGTTCAATCCCCCTAGTAATTGATTCCCCTACCAGGAACTGCTTCCTTCCCTTGTGGTGTCCTGTGCCACCTTTCTGTGGGCCCCCCTTGTGATGGCTGCCAGCAATCTCCTCGGTATCCCCTGTGGGTGCCTCCATAGGGGGACTATTCTCCACCAAAATGGCGAATAGATTGTAGAGTGGTACAACTGAAGGGATGTAAGTAAGTAAAAAGTAAAATTTATTTTTAAAGTGCAATATCAAAATATCAAAGCGCTGTACAATCACATATAATAATATAAAATACATGTAAGAGTAAGTAAACTCCTAACTTAGTATAAACATCCAGTATTAAAATTTTTTGAAAATTAACAAAAACATATTAATCAGCAGAGAAAGCACATCCAAAAAGATGTGTTTTTAAAGCAATTTTAAAGCTCTCCACTGTCTGGCATTCTCTTACCCGACGAGGTAGATAATTCCACAGGGTAGGGGCAGCAAAAGCAAAGCTCTAGCTCAGAGGATTTCAAAGCGTGCCCTGGGAATCTCTAGCAATCCCTCATCGGTTGAGCGGAGTGGTCTGACAGGGCAGTAGGGACACAGAAGCTCTTGTAGGTAACTCGGACCCAAACCATGTAGGGCTCTAAAAGTTAGCAAGTCAACTTTAAAGGTGATCTGCCACTGAACTGGCAGCCAGTGCAGAGCACGTAGCACAGGTGTAATGTGACTGGATCGGGTAGACCTTCACAATAACCTGGCCACAGCATTCTGCACCAGCTGCAGGTGGCAGATAGCAACCTCAGGAAGCCCCAGGTGTAGGTAGTTACAGTAGTCAAGCCGCGAGGTCACAAAGGCGTGAACCAGAGTTGGCAAGTCGTCGGGCAGAGCAAGTTACTTAATCCGGGAGATGTTCCTTAGCTGGTAAAATTATAATTTGACTACGGCTGACACCTGCGAATGCAGGGTCAACTCATTGTCAAATAACACCCCCAGACTCCGACTCCGCTCAGAGGTCAGGATCTGGGAGTCTCCAAGCCAAAGCCCAGAAGGCGTCCCAGCAACTGTCCCCCCAAACCGGCAACCTGGTTCTACCACCAACACCTCAGTCTTGTCCGGGTTTAACTTAAGCCAACTGGAATTCATCCAGTCTTGGATTTCAGTGAGACAGTTTGAAAAGACTGAGAGCGCACTATCCTGGTCGGGCACAAAAAACATGTACAGCTGAGTATCATCTGCATAGCAGTGAAAACTCAGCCCGTACCACCTTATAATATCTCTCAATGGAAGCATATACCACACTACACATTCCAGATATGTGATCCATTCACATATCTGGAATGTGTAGTACGGTATGAGCTGCACACTCATTGGCTCACACTGTGGACCAATGGGCGTACAGCCCTACCAATGGTGTCAGTTGGTGGGCGGCAGAGCGACAGGTGGGTGGGGTGCTGCCGCCCGCCGCTGACCGGGGGAGGCGGTGGGGATCAGTGGGCAGGTGGGGAGGGAGGTCCACTGGACCACCAGGGATATAGGGATCTTTATAATTTTACTTAAGCCCGCGATCGGGCTGACAGTGGTCCACTGGACCACCAGGGAAAAAGGAATCTTTATTGTTTTACTTATGCCCGTGATCGGGCTGACAGCGGTCCACTGGACCACCAGAGATATAGGATTCTATATTTTTAATACCAATGCCCACGATTGGGCATGGGGGAGGGCGCCACCACGGAGGTGCACCTGGAGCTCGGGTGGCCACCCACAGGTGGCAGCTGCCGTGTTGTGCCCTGCAGCACAGAAGCTCACCTGTGGGTGGCCGGCTGTTGCTCCTTTTTTTGGGGATCAACTTTGTGCAGCGCAAGTAGGGGCTGCGCATGCATGGCTCAGCACATTCCGGGCTGAATATCAGGATGTGCAGAGTATGCATGGGTATGCACCCCCTACCTGCGCCTGCGTACATTACTGATGTGCTCCGGTGCATCGGGATTTGTGCCAGGCACAATTCCCGTTTGAATATCATGCCGGGGCACATCAGTGGGTTGTGCATGGTGCAACACTGTTGTGCCATGCGCAACCCTTTTGAATATCTAGGCCTCGGATTACAAGTACCTTTGAGCAGGAGCTGCTCATTTACAAAGGTTCCACGTCAAAGGAATGGGGAACATACATACAAAGGTTGGTAATGGTAAACAGGCATAGTATAGACAAGGTTGACATTTCTTTGCAGCTGAAGATCACTTTAGAGATAATGGTTATTAGTAGGCAGCAAAGTAAATAGGCAGATAGATGATGCAGCAGAGTAAGGGAATTAAGAAGAAAGGGGACTAGCGGCCTGGTACTGTATGGGAGATTGCCAGAGAGAAGTGGCAGGCTGAGGGGCCTTTGTCATGAGGGGGAGAAGGATGGTGGGAGGGGATTAGGAACAGGGGAAAAGGTGGAGTTAGAACAGTGGAGGAGGAGTGTAGAGGGATGGAAGGGGAAGGAAGGTTGAGAGAGGGGAAGGAAAAGGAGCACAAGGAAGACAGATGCCAGTGAGAGTAGTGTCAGGAGGGATGCATGGCACAGGTCAAGACCATCTAGTCAGAGAATGGACTAGTCAATTAGGAGAAGCAGTCACATTTGGAGGTAGAGGTGAGGTAGAGTTGGAGATTCTTTTTAAAGGATCCAACTATTGGGGAGGAAAGTGCTTCTTTGTTGAGGGTATTAAACCAATGAGGAGCCCTATAGTAGAAGGACCGCTGACCCAATGAGGTACGGCATCAGGAACCAGAAAGGTTTGGGATTGGGCACTACGTGTTTGCTGAGTACCACTGAAGGCAGAAAGGAGCTTACAAACACCAGAGGGCATGAGGTCAAGGAGAATCTTTTTGGTAAGCAGGCAGGTCTGGTATTGAATCCTGTTGAGGAGTGGTAGACAATAAGCCTGTGCATAGAGCTCACATGTGTGCGTGTCTCTGACAGTGCCTGTTAAGAGCCTGCAGGCTTTGTTGAGCGAGACTGAGATTCTATGGAGGGCAAGTGAAGAAGCAGAGCCATAGAAAGCCAGACCATAGTCAATGATAGAGGTGACAGAGCTGTAGATGGCCAGTCTAAGGGCATCCGCAGTCATACAGTGCTTGTGCTTGTGTAGCAGACCAATTCGCATATTGACGGCATTGGCAACAGTGTCAATATGCCGCGTATAGGAGAGGGAGCTGTCCAGTGTGACACTGAGGTATTTGAACTCCAGGACGTGTTTGAGCAAGTACCCGGCGTTGTTCATGATATTGAAGGACCTAGATTTGTACCTGCTCTGAGGATTACATGGGGGACAACGCTGAGCCCTGCGGGACCCCACATGGCAGGGAGTAGGAGTTAGAGGAAAAAATCCCTGAAACAACTTTCTGCGACCTACCAGTGAGGAAAGAATGAAACCATCTGAGGACTGTACTGGACAGGCCACAGATGAACCGCAGGCAAACAAAAAGCACCCCATGGTCCACTGTATCAAACGCTGAAGAGAGATCCAGAAGGACAAGAATGGGACGGCACTTCTGGTCTCTGACCATTAGGAGATCATTAAGTACCCGAACCAGGGCAGTCTCGGTACTATGTCTCTTACGGAAGCCAGACTGGATAGAAACATAGAAACATAGACTTTGATGGAAGATAAGGACCACTTGGCCCACCCAGTCTGCCCATTTCCCTACCTACTGGATAAGCTGCAGATTCTAGTTAACCAACAGCCTACTTCTCCCCACTACAATTGCCTTATGTCTGTCCCATGCATGTTTGAATTCCCCCACTGTTTTAGACCCAACAACCTCCCCAGGAAGGCAGTTCTATGCATCCACCACTCTCTCCGTGAAAAAAATTTCCTCACATTACCCTAGCCGTTCCCTTCTATCTTTAAATTGTGCCCCCTTGTTCTTACACATCTCTTTTTCTGAAAGATGCTACCCTCCTGGACTTTGCTGATTCCCTTGAGGTACTTGAACATTTCTATCATGTCCCCTCGCCCCTCATATTAAGCTCTCTCAGTCTCTCTTCACATGATTTCTGATGCAGACCCTGCACCATTTTAGTTGCCCTCCTCTGGACTGCTTCCATCCTGTCTATGTCCTTGTGTAGATGAGGTCTCCAAAACTGCACACAGTACTCCAGGTGGGGCCTCACCAACTGTTTGTACAGAAGGATAACCACTTCCCTTTTTCTACTTGTGATGCCCCTTCCTACGCATCCCAGTATCCCCTTGGCTCTCCTTACTGACTTCTCACATTGCTTCCCAACCTTTAGATAATCTGATATGACTACCCCCAGGTCCCTTTCCATTTTTGTTGTTGTTAGTACCTCCCCTGCTATTGTGTACTCTTATCCTGGGTTTTTGTTTCCCAGGTACATTACTTTGCACTTCTTTGCATTGAATCTAAGTTGCCATATGTCTGACCATTCCTCCAACCTTGCCAAGTCCCTTCTCATCCTTTCTACCCCACCTTGTGTATCAACTCTGTTACAGATCTTTGTGTCATCTGCAAAGTTGCATACCTTTCCCTTCAGACCCTCTGCAATGTCACCTATAAAGATGTTAAAGAGGACCGGACCCAGTACTGAGCCCTGAGATACTCTACTAGTGACCCCCATTTCTTCGGAATGTGTTCCATTCAATATTACCTTCTGTGTCCTGTTGTGCAGCCAGTTTGCTACCCAGGCTACCACCCTGGGACCCACTCCCAGGCTGGCTAGCTTGATTATTAATCTTTTGTGCGGGACTGTGTCAAATACCTTGCTAAAGTCTAGGTAGGCCATATCCACAGCCCCTCCTTGGTCTATTACTTTGGTCACCCAATCAAAGAAATCTATTAGATTCGTCTGACATGACCTTCCTGCTGTAAATCCATGCTGCTTGCCGGTCTCTAGGTACTCAACAGTTCTTTCTTTCAGAAGTGATTCCATCATTTTCCCTACCACTGAGGTCAAACTTACAGGTCTGTACTTTCCTACTTCTGCCTTGCTCCCACTTTTGTGAAGGGGAATCACATCTGCCCTCCTCCAGTCCTCAGGTACCACCCCAACCTCCCATGATTTGTTAAAAAATGTGGTTAGTGGTGTCACTAGGTCCTCCCTTAGTTCTTTTAGGATTCTGGGGTGAATCCCATCAGGCCCCATTGCTTTGTCCACCTTGAGTTTTAGGAGTTCTTCCAGGACTCTTTCTCTGTAAATGGACTGGTGTCAACCCCCCTACCCAGAGTGCTTCTATTGTCTGGTTTAGTTAACTCCTCCTCATCTTCTTTTGTGAATACTGAGCAAAAGTATTCATTCAGTATCTCTGGGATAGGATCGTAGATAGCATAGATGGTAAGATGGTTCTCTAACTATTGTGTGACAACCTTCTCAATAACCTTCCCTATAAAGGGAAGGTTAGAGATTGGCCTGTAGTTTGCAGGAAGAGCTGGGTTAAGAGATTACTTTTTGAGAAGGGGGGTAACCATTGCCACCTTCAAGAAGCTAGAAAACTCCCCCGACTCCAGTGAACACCAGATTAACTCTGCTAGAGCCAGGCCAATTACATCTACACACCCTATTTAGAGGCAAGTAGGACCCAGGTCTAAACTACAGTAAGTTTAACGCACATTCCAGAGAAACCGCATGATAACATTGAGTGCTGGTTGGTCAAAATCAACCCAGCAAAACGAAGGTGCTGTGACCGTGCTGCGTCCAACCGTAACCCCCCATAAAGTGCAACTGGCGAATCTCCGTCCTGATGTCGGCAACCTTATCAGCAAAGAAGCAAGCAAACTCGTCACATTCCAATTGTGACAAGGCCGTCCGAATGCATAGACAGGCTGGATTGCACAGTCTGTCCACTGTCTGAAACAGCTGAGCAGGTTGGTTCTGTGCTGCAGCAATCTCCCTGGACAGGAAGTCTGCCTTCTTATGGGAAACTGTTGACTGATTGAGATTATAATGCTCCATCAATCTAAGTCTGTCAGCATCCAAGGTGGTTTTGCGCCAGGCATGCTCTAGCCTTCGCCCTGCCTGCTTCATCCCCCTTAAAGTCCCATCAAACCATGGGGACTGAGGGCGGAGAGTATGTGGGCGAACACAGAATGGAGCGAGTAAATGCATAGTCTCCTCCACGGCTCGATTAAAAGCCTGAAGGAGGTTCTCTGGGCCCTTGCTTGACTCTGGAATTCCAGATAGGTCCAATACCGCCTTAAGGCCATCAGGTGTCAAACCCCGTAATGGGTGGTAATGGACCATCTCCATAGGTGCAGGCCTATAAGGGGGAGCCAGAAAATTGAACCTGGTGGTGTGATGGTCAGACCATCTGACTGGTTCCACCACCAAGTCTGAGGTCTCCAACTCCAGGAGGAAAACCAGATCCAGTAAGTGACCACTATTATGAATCCGCAGAGGAAACCACCTGTGTAAGGCCCAAAGAACTCACAAGATGGAGAAAGTCTTGACCAAACTGTGAGAGTTCATCATCGATCCAGGCATTGAAGTTCCTGAGTACCATCAGCCTGGGGGAGTTCAATGCCAGATCGACGACAAAGTCTGCAACCTCCTGCAAAAACTGACTCTCACTACCGGGTGGATGATAAATGAGAGCAATTTTGCACCCTACACCTGCGACTACGGTACACTCAAAGGAACTGGTATCCTCAACTGGCACATCCATAGGGCCCAATTCTGATTTAAAGCAAATTGCTACACCCCCGCCCCTGCGACCCAACCTCGCACAGTGTATCACCGAGAAACCGGCTGGAACTGCTGATTCCAGTATGGGGCCAGCATCTTCATCCAGCCAGGTCTCAGTGATGCAAGCCAGATCCAATGATCTGACAAGATCAGCTATAATAGCTAACGTGTTTTTAATAGATCTGGCATTGCACAACACCATGCGGGTTGGGTGGGAAACCGTGCCAGTTCGAGATACCAGCTCACTAACTGTGAAACCCTTGGGTATGGGCACTAAGCAAGGCGAACCTCGCTCAGTGCACCATTTCACCCCAGGGCGTCTTCTAGGCCCCACTACTCTAATCAGGCCACTCGGCTCTATCCCCCTCCCTGCCCCCACTCCTCCTCCTCCTCCTCCTCCTCCCAACAATTCCTACAGCCCTACAGCGACTATACACTACTGCTGACAAAGGGGGAAGGATGAAGGGGCTGATGTGCTTCTGTTACACCACCCTCACCCTCCCTGAGCCCACTGTAGTCCAACTGCTGCTCTTTCTTGGCAACCTCTGTGGCAGTGGTGGTAGCCCTGGTGTTTCCTGGGTGGGGGAGGTCCCCCTACTACTGCCCAGTTTGGCCTGAAGACGGGCAACCTCCTCCTTCATAGCAGAGAGTTGCCTGCAAATAGGGCAGCATCTCAGCTTTCAGAAAGTGTTCCAGAAGACTGCTGCCCCACAGCCAGTGCATTGCACTATTCCCCACGTCTGTCTTCTTTCCAGTTTCTCCTGTGTTAAGCTTTTTTCATATACCTCCAGGATGATACAACAATTGTAAAGTGAGAGTTTCCTGTTCAATAACTGATTCCATGCTGCTATGTGTCTGTCATAACTGTTTGCTCTCCACCATTGCACAGTGCCACACTGTTCCCGGATGTAACACCTGGGTCCAACCAATGGTCGCAGCAGCCTGGCCAGTGATGTGCTGCTAAGTAACTGTAGGCCCTACTACAGCTAACCAAGTCACACTGACACGGCTGCTAACAACTGTGGAAGAGGTTTAAATGCCTTAAGGCAGTATCATCTAACTGCCACCAATTGCGATTGCCATCTGCGGAGTAACGTAGCTACTATGTGACTTCAAATAAGCAATTACTGAAAGCTGCCATCAGCAGCTGCTCTTTGAAGCCCAACACCTTGCTCAGCACTGACTCTCTGAGGCACTGATCCAGCCATTGATTGATACGAACTTCTATCCTTCCCTGAAGTTCTTTCTCTTACTTTTCCCTTACTGTGATTGATCAGCTGTCTTATGAAGCAAATTGTATGTGGTGTTGGTGCCACCTTCTGGCCAGACACCAACATATCAGCAGCTGCTGCAGCTACTTTTTCTTTACTGATTTTTTCTGTTATTTAGGAATTTAAATTAAAAACCTTTTAAGAACAACCATTTCATAAATACATGACCTAATGACTCAGTTTCAGAATTGCAATAAAGTACTCAAAGGGGTGTGTTGTGATGGAATTATGGCTCTTTTCAGGTGGTGAAAGTACCCACCTTGCACTTCAACCCAACTGAGTTGGGCTGTTATCCCACAAGAACCCACTCCCTGTGGTGCTGTATTGCTCAAAGTGTCTTTCATATTAAAACATCACCAAACATCAAAACTATACTGTATATTTGTTAAATCATGATAAATGATAAATGCTGCCGTGTGCATAATGTAATAGGACATAAGGGGTGGGATATTCAAAGCGGTTGCGCAAGGCGCAAGTGAGATGCAACAGCGGACATGCACCAAAAGAGCGATATTCAGTGGGTGACAATGCACAGTGCAAACTGCAGTGCGCTAATGCGCAACCCTAATGAATGCAAGTGCAAGTGCAGGGAGGCGTAGCCATGAATAAACAGCGCAGTGCAATATTCATCAGCAGGCCGATGGCGCAAGCGTGGAGCAACAGGGACATGCATGGAGCAAAGTTGAGCCTATAAAAGGATGGAGCAAGCAGGGGATGGTGGCTTGTACCTAGGGGAGCAGGGGTGAGTGAGAGAGAGAGAGAGAAAGAGTGAGACAGAGAGACAGAGTGAGGGACAGAGACAGTGTGAGACAGTGACAGGGTGAGGACCATTGGTCAGGCAGGACAGCAGCAAGGGTGCAGGACAGTCACGAAGGCAGGAGGTGCAACGGGCAGTGGGACAGAGTACATGACCCAGACTGAGCCCGTGGGCAGGCCAGACCGTGCATGTGGGTCCCCAACACAGAAGTGCTCCCAGTGCAGGGGCCCAAGCAGCAGCATAAAGCCAGGGAAGCCCAGGGAGACAGGCTGGACCATGGTCAGTGCAATATTCCAGATGGAGGCAGTAATGAAGGGTATGAGCTGACAGGTGGCTGAGCGGCGTGGCTGTGGAAGGGCCCAGTGGCAGTATGCCCAGAACAGGTGGTACCGTGCCCGCACCATCTTCGAGCAGTACAGTGACATTCAGATTGTGGGCCGGTACTGCCTGAACCAGGTGATTCTGAGGCAGCTCTGTGAACTGCACAGTAACAAGATTCAGGCACCCACAAGACGGAGCCAAGCCCTGTCAGTGGAGACCAAGGTCACGGCCGTGATCTGCCAGCTTGCCACGGGCACCTTCCAGAGACCAACAGGGGACACCACAGGCATAACCCAGTTGGCCACATCACAGCTCCTCACACAATTCCTCAACACACTGCTGCCACATGCTGCGGAATTCATCCACTTCCCCAGCACACAGGTGGAGTGTACGGCAAACATGCAGGAGTTCCACAGGCTTGCATGCATGCCTGGCGTGCTAGGGGCCATTGACTGCATCCACGTAGGCATCCGCACACCACCGGGGCCGGAAGGGGTGGTCTACATCAATAGGAAGGGCTACCCCAGTGTCAACTGCCAGGCGGTGTGTGATGCCAAGGGGCGCATAATCAATGTCTGTGCCACACACCCTGGGGGGAGCACATGATGCCTTCATCTGGCACCAGTCTGCACTGAGCCACAGGCTTGAGAGTTGGGACATCCCCACCGGCCACCTAGTAGGTGAGTATGAAGCAGGAAAGGGCAGCCCTGCGCAACAGGACAGGGCATGGGGGGAGATGCTATGCATGGGGTGTAGAGGGTTCGGCTGTGTAGGAAAAAGGGCAGCCATACTGACCAACATGCTAATCCAACATGTTCCCCCACAGATGACAGCGGATACCCACTCAGGCCCTGGCTGCTCACCCTGTACCAGCACCCATCGACCCCAGCGCAGGATAGATACAACGAGACATCCACCAGCACATGGAACATCATTGAGCATGTGTTTGGACTGCTGAAGGCACATTTCCATTGCCTGCACAGGTCTGGTGGTGCCCTACAGTACAGCACCTCAAAGGCTTGTGGTCTATTCCTGGCCCGCTGTGTGCTACACAACACGGCCACTGACCGTGGGATAGCTGTCGAGGTCGAAGAGAGGAATAGCAGTGGGGATGACACAGATGCTGAGGCCAACAGTGGTGGGCATCCCCCCCGGACGACTGGAACCTCGGCTGCGCAGGATGGCCCAGCAGCACAAGGACACCATTGCAGAGGAGCACTATGGTGCATGCAGGCAGGTGAACAGGTCCACTCACATGTCCCAGGGAACAGGGCACAGTAAACAGGCATGGCTGGCAGGGCCCCACAACAGACACGGCTAGAGGGGGGCATCGACGGACATGGGACAGGTCACCGTGGAAGCACCCCTGACAGAACAGTGGACCCCACCCCACAGACCCACACACCCACACACACACAGGCACAGTCACACGGGCACACACACACGTACACTCCGGGGCTGCCAACGGGCATGTGTCAGACGCTGAACACTGGTGCACTGTGGAGGCCTGTGCTGTGATGGCATCATCATGCACATGCCATGGTGGCCAGTGGCTGGGAGGGTGTGCACAAGGCAGGCATGACATGTGGCCTCAGATGTCATGGCCCAGGTATGTACATGCACATACCACATATCCGTCCATTCAGGGCTGCAGCAGGCAGCGGACAGGGAGGGCGGCGGATCATGTCCGCTGTGTAAATACACGGCCGCCATGGACACGTGGACACCCTGCCTAGACCGCCCAGCAGATGCAGGCTGTGAGGTGGCCACAGGGGGTGTCACAGACATACCCCTAGGTGAGTTGCTGCGATAACGCGACCAGTCCTCACAGGCATCTGCAGGCCTCCCGAACAGGCCCGATCCAGGCATGCCTGGGATGCCCACAGCTGATCCCAGCAACGATAATGCTGGGGTCGCATGACGCCAGGACCGAGGGGTGGAGTATGCACTCCGTGGTGACTGCCACGGACGGCCCTGCACCAGGGTGGCCAGTGGTGCCAGTCAGGCCATGACTGCAGCAGTGAGCTGATCCAGGCCTGCAGTCGTGTCCTCCCGCATGCATGTGGCCTCGGCCAGAAGCTGCTGAAAGTCCCAGTCATGCCTCCTTGCGGACTGGCACAGCTCAGTGCGGAGTGCTTGCACCCCTGCCATGACCTGCATCTGTTGTTCCACGGATGCCCTGAGCAGACCGGTGTGCTCGTTAAGCGGGTCAGCGCCCTGGGGACTTGGGCATCGTGACGACTTGTGGTGGTTTCCAGCCCCGTGGCACAGCTCCCCATGCAGGCTGGGGCTGCACGGCTCAAGATAGAGCTGGAAATGATTCAGTCATGTTACGTAGCTCCCTCCACACTACTATATTTATCTACCTTGCCAAAAAAATAAAAAGATACCACAGTAGCGACATCCATTAGAATTCATTTACAGTTGTGTGGATTCTTGAAATATAAACAGTATCTGGATTCATCACAATCTATCTGGAATTCCCCAGCTATTAAAATAGATGGTAAGACTCTTTCCCCTGCATGGTTACCAAGATTAGGAGAGGGAAGACTATCCTCATTCCTTAAGGAAGATGGAGCATGGTTATCTACAGAGGATTTCATATTGAAATTTAGGTTGCAAGCAAGGGACTATTTTAAAATCCTTCAATTTAGACACCTTCTTATCAATAAATTCAAAAAACGTATCCCTACATCGCCCAAATTTTCTTTTCATTCGGATCTGTATCCATTAGTCAATACCTCCAGAGTAGTTTCTAAATTGCACAACACATTGTAGGATTGACACTTCCCAGACTCGTTTGGGCCTACAGAGTTCTGGTCTGATTGTTTTCCACATTGGAATAAAGACTGGTCTATTTTGTGGAATAATTGTCATTGTTTTGATAGACAAGATAGGTTACATCTCTTGCAGTTTAACATCTTGCATAACCTTTATTACTCCCCACAAAAGCTGGCCAAGTGGGGCGTATTAAACTCTGATCAATGTACCAGGTGTTTGCAGAAGGAGCACTCTGTTTCATATTTTTGGGGATTGCCCCAAAATAGCTCCCCTCTGGAACAGTATTAAGGCTAATATAGACCCATTGCTTGGTTTAACCAAACTATTTACCCCTGAGGTCTGTCTTAGGAGATTACTCGTAGATATCTGTGAATATCCGAAAATTCCACAGTGCACTGATTTCCACGTCAGTTAAAACAAGCATTTGTCAATGCCGAATGTTTGCTTGCTGCATTGGCAGTGGTAATGTAGAAGTTACAGAGCTGCGTAATAGGAATGGCAGTGAAGTACTGAACTGAAGCCAACCCCACCACCACCCTGCAGAGAGTGACAGGCATTGGGGTGTGCATTTGGGTCATCAGGCATAATGGCCTCGCCATTTCACCACACCCCACCCTGCAGACACTGACAAGTGTCACGGTGTTCCTTGGGGTGTTTGGCCCTTATGTGCACCCCACTTCATTAGGAAATGCGGTGAGATGGGTGCGATATAGGAGAATGGGGTGAACTTTGGGGCTGAAGAGTCCAAGGCATACCTCGATGCCTCTCACTGGCTGCAGGGTGTGGAATAGTATGAGCATTACAGGCAAGAATCCCAAGTCACAGCCCTGATGCCTGTCATTCTCTACAGGGTTGGGCGTTATGGTTGGAAACCCTAATACCTCAGGCATTCGTTGGTATTTTCACTCCAAATTTTCAACATGTTTTTTTGTGACCCCACCTCATGAACAGGGGGAATATCAGTTTGTTAGCCGAAAGCTGCTTATGCACAGCGAGTACGGCATTTAGCACCACAGGTGCAAAAACATTCAAACAGGATGTAAAAAATGACAGCTGTACTTTTCATGGGGAGGTGTAAAAAATGGCAATGTTGCAAATCTGCAGTACAAATATTTAAAAAAATGGTGAAGTCATGAGCGTACATAGAAACTGTGCAACGCACACCCGTAATATAATTAGGTTGGGGATATTATACAGCAGATTGTCAACTCAGGCATTTTGGTGCCTCCGATCATGAACAGTGTCACTGTGATTTTCTTTATCTGTGCCGAACAATGATTCCCCACAGCAACCATGCATCTCAGTGCTGAAAGTGTGAAAAATGACAGCTGTACTGTTCATAAGGAAGTGTGAAAAAATGCCACTGGTGAAAATCTGGACTGAAAATATTACAAAGTCATGAACTTATGAGGGTGCGTGGAAACTGCGCATTGCTCACTCGTAACACAGTCATTTTATGGACTTTTGTCACCAAATTTTCAACATAGCCATTTTAAGACCTCTGCTCATGAACAGTGTAACTGTGATTTTCTTAATCTGTCTAAACATTGCTTTGCACCAACAGCACCATTATAAGCTACATCATAGAAACACATTTTGGGCGACATATGAAAAATGGCAGCTGTACTGTTCATAGGAAGTGTAATAAAATGGCAATGTTGAAAATCTGGAGTGAAAATATTGAAATTTGGAACTTATGAGCCTCACGAGGAACTTCATACGCACCCTAAATAAAACAGTCATTTTTTGAATTTTGGCACCAAATCTTCAACATGGTGGTTTTGGGACCCCTTCTCATGAATGATGTCACTGTCATGGTGGTATTTGGGCCCGAAGGGTGATTTCCCAGTCACTGCACGAGTCACTGGCGTGAAACTGCCGGCATGAACTAACCATGAAATGAAGAAACTACCATTAATGTGATGTAAAAATCCCAAAATACCGAGATATGCAATAAGTTGAAACCCCCTATAAGCCATTATACAGCTTACGGCATTTCTTCATTTCTCCAGTCGGCTTTGAAGAGTGCAGGCGTGTTCCCGGTCCACGAAGATCGTCGCGTAGTCGGAGGTAAGTATGGGAGTGGGGTGCGAGAGCTGGTGCGCAGTGGGTGGGTGCGGGTTGTGGGAGGGTTGGGAGGCGGCATGGGACAGTTTTATTTTACAGGGCTTAAAATAAAAAAAAAAAGACGTCGTGGAGACGTTTGCCATGCTGGGGTGGGCTCCCAGCGTGCTTGCACAAAGAACGAGGCCATTCAGCCGATGGAGGATTGGGCACCCCCGTCGCTAAAAATAAAAACAAAGCACCGTTTGCCACGCTGGGGCGGGCTCCCCAGCGTGTACAGAACAGAGGCGTTCAGCCGGCAGAGGATTAGGCACCCGGTTGCAAAATGAAAAAAAAGTGCGGCACCATTTGCCACGCTGGGGTGGGCTCCCAGCATGGCACAAGGACTGGGAGCGTTCAGCCGGCGAGAGATTAGGCACCCGTTGTCAAATGAAAAAAAAAAGTGCGGCACCATTTGCCACGCTGGTGGGCTCCCAGCGCTGGAGACTTAAGGGGAGGGGCATTCAGCCCGGCGAGTTGGGCACCCGTGGGCTGTTCAGTCGCCGAAGTAGCGCCGTCTGTCTGTGCGTGGGGGGGGGCTGCGCGTGAGCGGCCGATATCTTATCGGTGCTCACTCCGTAACTCCCTTTCAACTTCTTCTGCACTGCATTTGGGCGTGTCAGACAGCTCCAAAATGCATTATTCTCTGAAACTGCACTGCCAGCCACTGACTGAATGGAGGAGAGTGACACCTCCGAAATCTCCGATCAAGGCACTATGTTTCTTGCACATGCGTGCAAGCAAACATAAAAATGGTCCTTAAATATTGGAAAAGTACGGGAACAGACTCTTATTCTGAATGGCTTAACGAGTTCCTAGCTAATCCTAGAACGGAACAAACTATATCTAGTCTCAATTATAATAAATCCAAATATGAGAAGATTTGGGCTCCTTTACATACGTTATATACCATTTAGGTTGTATCCTGTTAGGTAATCACTTATTTTGGACTAACAGGTTTCTGGACTGTGTTGGGAGGAAGGCGAATGGGGTTGGGGGAGGAGGGGGGTGGGAGGGGACAGGTTCATGTGTCTTGTTTTGTATGTACATGTTTGAGTTTGATAAGCATGATCCCGTCTGGTGTATTGTAAATACTTTCAATAAAAATGATATTGAAAAAAAAAAAGGGTTGAGGCTGCACAGTGGGGCCCTCATGGGCCTGTACTGTCTGCAGTGCACTGGCGACAGACACTGCACCCGGTCCACCCTCAGCACCGTCCTGCTGCCGCTACTGCCCCTCCAGCCGCTGTGCACGCGACATCGCCGGGGAGGCTGCTCCCCCACTGCCAGACGGGATTGACTGTGCTGTAGGTATGGTGGCCACCGCAACACTGGGCGGTGTGGCTGATGGCTCTGCCAGTGCCACCAGTGCACCATCGTCACTGCCGTGTCCAGTGAATGGTAGGGGTGCCTCCCCCTGTACAGCATCACCACTGTCCTGGGTAGCAGTCATGTCATCATCGGACACGGACCCCGCCCTGATCACTGTCTCAGCATACTGGACTCCATGGCTGCCATCCTGCTGAAACACTGCCTGGGCCTCATCCGCATCCATGCCACAGGCATCCATGTGGACAGTGTGGTGGGTCCGGTGGGAGTCCACGCCATGGACCCCAGTGGAGGTGGATGGGCGCTCCTCCAGGTCCCTGACATCACCCAGGGTGGGCACCATCGCCCCTGCATCAGCATGCAGGTGCTCGAGATCTGTAAGGGAACATATACACGTCAGTGCCGCCACCACACACCCCTGCCCCAATGCACCCCTTACCCACATCCCCATGCGCCGCTGTACCTACCATGCAGTGAAGGGCTAGCTCCCATCTGGAATCCACCGCCGGGAACGCCCTCAACCATGCTGTGCCACATAGTTGCCACCACATGCTCCTCCTGCGGTGTCAGCTTTGGCACTTCAGGCTGTCCACCGCCCATGGCGGCACGTGTGACCCAGATGGCTGCCACCTTCTCCTTGATCCACCTGCGGTCCGTGCCCACCTTCTTCTTGCATTCCTACACTGACCTCTGATGGACACCCTGCAAGTTCAGGGCCCTGGCTACACCCACCCACGCTTCCGCCTTGGCTTGCTGGGTGCCTGTGGAGCCACTCAGGAGGGGCTCCTGGTCCAGGTAGACATCATATAGGGCATCACACTCTGCCCTTGTGAAACTGGGCCTGCGCTTCCGTGCAGGCCCCTGCTCCTCAACTTCCTCTTGCTCCGACATGCCGTTCCTGTGGGTGGGGACATGTGGTTAGTGCTGGTTGCCACACATGAGGCCCCCCCCACCACAGTCCCGACATGGGTCATCAGCTATTATGCTCATGTCATTGTATCTCACCCTACCCTGTAGACACTTGACAAGTGGCGTGATGTGCTTTGAGGGTTTTGGGCATTATACTTACCCAATTCCATAAGGAAATACGCTGAGGTGGGTCCAGTATATGAGAATGGGGTGAACTTTGTGGCCGAACAGTGCAAGGCACACCATGATGCCTGTCACTGGTTTCACGGTGGGGGTGGGGGTGGAATGGTGTGAGCATTACAGCCAATGATCCCAAGTCACACCCCTGATGCCTGTCAGTCTCTACAGGGTGGGGTGCTACAGTTGGAAACCCTAACACCGTACGCGTGTGTTGGTATTTTCACTCCAAATTTTCAACATGGGCTATTTAGCACCCCATGAAAAGTGACACTATCAGTTTGTTAGCGGAAAGGTGGTTTTGCACAGCGGCTATGCCATTTGGCAACACAGGGATGAAAACACATTTTGGATAGTATGTGGAAAATGACAACTGTATTGTTCATGAGGAGATGTAAAAAAATGGCAACGTTGAAAATCTGGAGTGAAAATATGAAAAACTGACGAAGTCATGAGCATGCATATAAGCTGTGCAACACATGTGTGTAACCCAATTATTTTGGGGAGTTTTTTTAACTACATGTTTAACATAGGCATTTTAGGACCTCCCCTCATGAAGAGTGGCACTGTGATTTTGTTAATTTGTCCCAAACAGTGACCAAGCTATTGTGCGCCATCGATGCAAAAACATATTTAGGGCAGGAAGTGAAAAATGACAGCTGTACTTTTCATAAGGAGGTGTGAAAAAATGCCAGTGTTGAAAATCTGGCATGAAAATATTGCAGATTTGCGAGGTTACAAGGGTGCGTGGAAATTGCGTAACGCACACTTGTAACACAGTCATTTTATGGAATTTCATCACCAAATTTTCAACATAGGCATTTTAGGACTTCTGCTCATGAACAGTGTCACTGTCATTTCCTCAAATTGTCCCAAAAACTGATTTCGCTTAGCTACCACGCTATTATGCGCCGGACGTGCGAAAACACATTTCAGCCAGGATATGTAAAATGACAGCTGTACTGTTCATAAGGAGGTGTGGAAAAATGCCAATTCTGAAAATCTGGAGTGAAAATATTACAAATTCATGAAGGTACAGCACGCTCATAAAGCAGCCATTTTTTGGATTTTTACCACCAAATTTGTAACTTAGGCTTTTTGAGAGCCCCCCTCATGAACAGTAGCACTGTCATTTTGTTAATTGGTCCCGAAAGGTGATTGCGTGCAGTGACTGTGAAATCACCTTTTGGGACAGAATAACTCCATGACAGTGACTGACTTCATGAGGAGGGGTCTCAATAACCTCATGTTGAAAATTTGGTTGCAAAATTCCCAAAAATGCCTGAGATATGCAACAAAGTTGAAACCCCTCTATCTAGCCCATTATACAGCTTACCGGCATTTCCTCAGTTCGCGGTCAGCTTTGAAGAGTGCAGATGTGTTCCCGGTCCACCAAAGATCGTCACACCAGACTCCGAAGGTAAGTATGGGGTGGGCAGGGAGTGGGGAGGCAGGGTGCGCAAAGGGTGGGCGCGGTTTGTGGGAGGGGACAGGGAGACAGTGAGGGACTGTTTTCTTTCTTACAGGTTTAAAAAAAAAAACATGGTGGGATGGTTTTTCTTTTGTAGGAGATTTGGTACACTGAGGTGGGCTACCAGCATGCCACCTAAGTGCTTTTTTGGGGGGGAATGCTGTAGCCAATGGGGAATTGGGCATCCCTGTTGGCACACAACAAAAGTGGGGAGACATTATGCTGATGGGAGTGGGCTCACCATCTGCAAAATAAGCGGGGGCAGGGATAAGCGCTGATGGGGTTTGGGACCCCCAACTCGGCAAATAAAACTGTTCGAGGGCGCATGATGCTGAGGGGGATTGGGCACCCCCTCAGCATACATTTTAAATGGGAGGGGGGGTCATTATGCCAATGGTGAGTGGGCTCCCCCATTGGCATTGTGACAGGAGGCAGCGGCAGTCACTGCCACCATGTTGCATGCACGTTGGGTGGCGTGTTGTGGTCCCGCTGAATCAGAGCTTCACTCTTGTTGCAGCAGACCTTTTCTTAGATCTGGTGGCCACATTAAGGATGCATGATGTCAGTATCTGCTGCTGGCTTATTGGGGAATGAGGGACGCACCTACTGATGTGTGCCCTGCATTCGCCCAACAGTGACTGCACCTCCAAATCTGCTACTACTGCAACAACAAACAAAAAATGAAAAAAACATAAAAAGCTGATTTTACAAGCACAGATTTACCTCAATGCCATTCATTCACAGCAAACCAAAATAAGAAGAATGTGATAAAAATGCAGTAATTTGGGCAGGCACAGTGGAGAAACATAGAGGTTGTTGGCAGATAAGGACCACTTGGCCCACCAAGTCTGGTGATACCTCTCCCTGTGCATCCTTGCATTTCGCTAGCTTTTCCCATAGCCTTATCACACTGTTTAAAGCTGGAGCAAAGGGCTGATGGGCTTGTGCCTCACCTGTTACCACACCACTGACCCATGTTCGGGAATGGACTTGAACCAATAGTGATCCACTGCGGGGTTGAATGCCCAGGGGACTGCTCTCCTCTCCTCTCCTCTCCTGGCGAGGGATGGTCAGCTGTCTTTGCCTCTGATTGCCACTGGATGGAGGCACAGTGATAGCACAGGAGCAAGTGACTAGAAGGGAGTGGCTGTGATTCTGTGGTACACGCACGCCTCTGCATGCATGTGGCTGGGAAGAAAACAGAAAAGGGAAGGGGATTAAATGAGGCCCAGCCTGCACCTTCCCAACCTTGTCGTCTAGTCCCTGGGCACTTCAGGGTTTAAGTGAGTGTGGTGGTCTGACATAGATGTTGAAGAAAATCTTTTTATTTTTTTATTTTTAAAGAACATCAGGTTTGTGCAGCATTTGTGTGTGTGTGTATTTTTTTCCTTAAAATTGACTTACAACCGATTCTGAGTGGCACTAAGATGTGGCAGTAAGCCAATATGTACCGCAGTCAGGAAAGGAAGAGTGGGTGCTGGGGCATGCATGGAGTGAGGGAAACTGGGTGCATGTTTGCCATAATAAACAGTCCTTTATTATGGCAAATAACACCTTGGTTTTCCTAGTGAAAAAAAGAATACCCAGTTTTTATACATGGAATAAAGTATGGGTTGGTGCATGTAACAAGACGTTTACACACACCCGAGGGGTTAGATGCTACATAAATCCTGAGCTTATAGCTCGAGGGGTTTATTAAATGCATTAACCTCTAGTTGTAATATATTCAATTACAACACCAACTCATTATTTATTTTATATAATTGATGAGTTTCCATTTTTTCACCTCAGTAATCATATAAAATAAGAAGATGTTACCAGCTGCCATGGTTCATTTTCAGCGCAGTCTGTGAGCACCATTATTTATTTAAATATTTTTGCAATTCTCCATATGCCTTTGGCAGCCTACATAAGTTTTTTTCTCTCTGTGGTAGCATGTTCATGTTGGACTTGACTTACTGCTGAGTTTGTCTAGAGTGGCGGTTCAGTCTCCCGGGGTAAAGATGACAGCTACCAGTGGTCTAAAGGAAGAGCTGAGGTGAGCACATGCACAGAGTAGCAGAAACTCTGCACATGTTTGCCATAATGAATACTCCTCCATTATGGCAAATTACACCACGGTTTCCCTATGGGGAAAAAAGGGAAAACAGTTTTTATATTCTCTTAACACACACCACCCCATACATTATTGCCTATATAGTAGCCATAAACATACAGCAATAACAGAATATAAGACAGGATTTAACAGTAATCGTTAAAGTAATGTATAGGAAGTAGAGTATTCTGATTTTATTTTTACACACCACTGGTTTGAGATCTCTGTACATCTCAAGGGCAAGCTTTAGCAGTTTATGCAAGGATAACACTCTGTGAGTGTGTACAAAAATCATAACTACTCATATGTTTTATTTATTTATTTTTCTCCCCCCAGCTCTGGGACGGCCTCTCGTTTGGGCCTTCCTATGCCCCTCACTGCCACAGTGCAACCACCCATTATCCCACATTACAGCCCCCCGGGTAACCTAGATGTAACCCTTCACAGGGTGAGTCCCACTCCTCCAAGGGGGAAGGCACCAGTGGGGTAGCCAGCACAATTATTGGCCTGGTGCTGTGGAGGTGCTACATGGGCTGCTTGGGGTCTTGCCAGAGTTTGCCACCATCATCCCGTCAGCCACAGGGCTCTTTTCTCATTTGATCCTAGGGGGGCATGGCATGCCACAAATGTCAAGGCATATGCAGATGTTCACCACACCCCATTAGTCACTGGGACCCAGTGCATTGCCATACTCCCAGCCTCTGCCAGGGGTCAGCACATGCTGGGTGACTTCCCTACCCTCACCCCGAGAGAAGGTGAGCAGTCATCCAACGCTCAAGCCCTGTCTCCCAGGCCAGCCCTCCAGCACCCGGGTCCTTTCCCAAACCTGGGTTGCTGGTATTGCAAGCAGAAATCCAACTGGTGTGCTGACAGGTCAGCCCTATGTTTTACTTATTTATTTTTTTATGATAACTTTTTTTTGTTTTTCCACTCCTATCTACACACACTGTCTGTCCACTGTTCAAAAAAAATCAGTACTAGCTTTGTACTCCCTTTGTGTGTCATCATTATACTTGTCACTTCCAAAACAACACAATTTATTATATATTTACTTGTGGTAGTTGGTTGATGCTATCATTTCTGTGATGCTTTTGATTTTTTTTCAAATTTAGTAAGCTTTATTGTGTTTTCCGTTTAACAAAATTATACACAAAACACCATTACATAGAAATTCCTAGAGACAATAATCCAACAAAATAGATCCTATATACCAGTATTTCTAATAGGGATCATAGATATAACATGCTGAAAGGGAATAGGATATAGTGCCATTAGAATATTAATGGTAAAAAAAACAAAAATAAACAAAAAAAAAAAAAACATAATATAATCCCCCCTCCCAGTACTCTCCCACTCCCTTCCTTCATTCACCACTGGAGAGAAACAGACGAGAGAGAAAAAAAGGGAACCTCAAAAAGATCCAAATTATGTTACATGAGTCTGGGGATAAGTTCAATGAATCTACAAAGTAGATTATTGCTGTTGGAACTATTAAGGTCTACAGAGCTCAGCTTGGTATAACCGAGCTGACCTTAATATGGGCATGAACAATCTTAAGTGGACAATAGGGTGTGCAGAGGAGCCCAGATCTACTGATATTTCTTACTTCATTTAGAAATGCTTGCTAGGAGGTATTCTGCTTGTAAAGCAAAGAGAATTTCTTGGTGCCATTCTGTATACGTAGGGGTTTGCTGGTCCAACCAGTGACATAGTATAACTTTCTTAGCACATAGGGAAATTAAAGTCATGTGTTTCCTTTGATTTCCAATAAGAGTGTCCCCCAAATCCCCTAGGTTGCAAATTTCTGGTTGAAAAGCATTTTGCAATCTTAATAAGGGGTCAAGTCTTGAACAGGTACCTTTCCAGAGAGGGGACGCTTTAGCACATTCCCACAGAATATGAAACAGCGTACCTCGCTGAAGCCCACATCTGGTGCACAAATTTGACTGAAGCTTTCCCATTTTGCAAAGTTTTACAGGAGTATAATATAGATCCTGTAATATCTTAAATTGGAGCAGTCTGTAGCAATCCCACCTAACATCCTTATACAGCCTGTTCCAGATTTGTGACCAGTGTCGGGGGACCATGGGTGTTGGAGGGAGAATCCTATCCCACACATAGTGAGGGGTACCATGTAGTTCCATGACTGTTTTGTGCAGCTCTTTATAGTAAAAAGAAATTAGGTGAGAGGTAGGCCACATTGGGAGTGTACTAAGAATGGGACCAGCCATGTGATGATCCCAAGGGCCATTATCAAAGTGCCATATTAGGACTTGGGAAAATTTGAAGATATTTAAAACAGAAGGAAGTAGGCAAATTGAATTTTGCCTTTATGTCTGAGAATGTTAACAACCTGTAATTCTCTGTTATATCTATAACTTTTTTTCCCATTCCACCTGACCAAAAAGAGTGATTAATGACTCTTCCTCCAATTTTAAAGTTGGGGTTATCCAAAATGAGTTGAGAAAAGTCCTTTTCCAGGGAGCATCTTAAAGTGTTATTAAGTTGCATGTGAGTACGAAGGGTTCTTGTAATGGGGGTGGTTTTAAGCTGCCCAGGGCCCTTATTAAGGGGGGAGATGTGGAAATACCCTGATATCTTTACTGGATAAGGTGCAGAGTGAATTTTCTATTTGTAACCAAAGTGGAAAACAGTGGTATGAACACGGTTCCGGGACAGATTTCAACCATTGCGAGACAACTGAGCAGTTAATGGAAATATAGTAAAGATAAATGTTGGGGACTTGTAGGCATCCTAGTTCTTTTGATCTCTGTAGTTTAAACAGTACCCTACGAGGTGTTTTATACTTCCAGATAAATTTAGATGTAATGCCATGGACATGATTGAACCAGGCCTTAGGGAGGCATTGATTGCACAACTGAAGGGGATACAACAAACAGGGCAAGACATTCATCTTAATAGTATTAATTCATCCCCACAGGGAACTGGGAAGTAATGCCCATCGATCCAAGTCTGTCCTAATTTGTGCTGTTAGCTGATCTAAATTGTATTGCTTCATTGTGGAGTTAGATTGGATAAACATATGCCCAGATACCTCATCTTACCTTTTATCCAGGAGAATCCAAGATGTTGAATGTCCACTTTTGAATGTCCACTTTGACTTGGACAAATTCAATTTGTAGTTGGATAGTCGCCCACATTCCTGGATAATATCAAGTGTGGCCGGTATAGATTTAGATAGGTGGGTAATATGAAGTAAAATAACATCTGTGTACACCGATAATTTGTACTGAAGGTGATTGATTGAAATACCAGTGACTAATGTTGATGTATTTATTTTCCTGATAAGAGGTTCTAAGAATAGGATAAATAAGTAAGTAAGGGGAAAGGGGCATCCTTGTCGGGTGCCCTATTGTAATTTGAAGGAAGGGGAGAAAACTCCATTACAAAGAATATGAGCTGACAGTTGAGAGTAGAGAAGTTTTATCCACTGTAAAAATTGTACAGGAATATGATATTTTGGAAGTAAATTAAATAGATAATCCCATGACACTTGATCAAAAGTATTTTCTGCATCCAGGGACACCAAAGCCAATGGAATATTAGAGTTCCTGGACTCAGAAATAAAATAGGAAATTTTACGCAGGTGGTCCACCAATAAGCATATAGCCAAGAAGCCCACTTGTTCGGGACTTAGCTAAGTCTACCATACTAGCCTATTGGCTAGTATTTTTGCTAGGATCTTCAAATCAACAATTATGAGGGATATTGGATGGTAATTTTGCAGCAATGTAGGGTCCTTGTCTGACTTTGGAAGCACCATAATAATAGCAGAGGTAAAACTATGGTCTGACAGTCCTTGCTTATAGATGTGCAGTAATTGTAGAAGTTGAGGAGTTTAGTACCTAATTGGGCTTTGAAGGGTTTATAAAAAATTGACGTGTAGCCATCAAGACCTGGTGCTTTATCTAATGGGAGTGTATCAGTAGCTTTATGAACTTCTGATAATGTCAAGGGGGCTTGCAAAATAGTTATTTGATGTTGAGACAGACTTGGGAGGTCTATACCTTGAAGAAAATGGTCTAAAACTGTATTATTAAAAGGTATGGGAGAACATGAATAACAAGATTGGTAATAAGATTTGAAACAAGAGACAATGTTCCTGGGAGATGTATGGAGGGTACCTGAGGCATCCCGTAGAGTTGAAACAATTCTATCCACCACCTGTGCCCCGAGTCTCATAGCAAGCAGTTTCCTAGCCTTGTCTCCTTGGTCAAAATCGATGGTTTTTGAACGAATAAGGAGGTGTTCAGCTGAATCACTGAGAAGGGTATTATATCGGAAATGGAGACTCTCTAGTTTTTCAAATTCTAATGTGTCCAGACCCGCCCCCAGTGCAACACCCACCCATGTTCATCTCAAGCTAAGAATCTGTGTTGTGGGTAGATGTGTCCCTTGGAGAAAAGCCACATCAACATTGAGTTTGTGGAGATGTAAAAGGATATTGGCACTTTTAGTGGGGGATTGGGCACCTTTGACATTCCATGAGCAGAACTTTAAGGGTGCTGCCATGACCAAATGAAATATCCCATAGTACTCTGCAAAAGAGAATCAAGCCCATAAGGGTAAATTTCAAATCCCCAGTAATTTGTAACATCAACATCCAGTGATAAGCAATGTGTATCCGATCCCCCCCCACTCCCTATCCATAATATTAGTTCCAATGCCCAGGTAATTATGATCCACCATACCTAACCCCCTCCCATCATGTATTATATACATAATTATTAAAGTACAAATAAATTAAACATCAGAAGAAAACAAATTACTAAAAGGACCCAATTAACCAATTCCCCCTCTCCCCTTAACCGCTTCCTCCTTTCCACAACAAGGTAGTCAGTATCCTTAATGGGTTGCTTGGGTGCATGGTCCATAATGATTGAGAGCCCCAGGAACATATTTATTACAACCCATCGGGTACAAGCATTTTCACATGTTGTGGAACCTCCCCACCTATGCTGGAACATGGTGCACTCATTAGACTGCAGAATGATCCAGAGACGTTGTCTCCCACCCCAGTCCCCAACAAAGTTAATGCAAATAGCATGACTTAAGTATTATCATAACTGAGCAGTAATATGGGTGATATAATGAGCCCCAAAAATCGCAAATTTGGTGTAAGAAGGGAAAAAAGGAAAAAAAAAAAGAAAAATGAAAACACCAGAAAACAATCTCCCATCAGACTTATATTTTAGACAAATGGTCTAAACAGTCAGCATAGACTTGTGTCTTTAGGTTCTTTAATACTGTATGTCCAAAAATAAAGAAGGAAAAAAAGTTAACTTTTATACAGGCCCGTGGGACTTATATAAAATGTGAAGATTGCATTGCCTGATACAAGGCCATGTCCACAAGGTGAATATTTGCTGCCCTCTTGTGGTCTTACTTAATAAAAACTAAAACAATCGCGCAGCACTTCTGCACGAAAAAGAGAGAACGAAGTCCGCAAGGGAAAAGTCACAAATCAAAATGGGCTGGTTTCTTCAGCAACAAGCTTACCAGCTTACATATCATTTTATCGAAAGTCTCTCCTAGAAAGGATCGATGACGCTCGAAATATCAATTGCCAAACTCGCTACAGATTGAACTTTGCAAATAATACTGAGAATACGCATAGCTTCTCATCTGTGAAGTCACGGTCTCTGTCGCCTTCTCGTGGACGTTTAACAAAATTGCTCGAAGTCACCCAGGCAAACCAACTCATCCTCCTTTTCAGGTGAATGGAATGAAAAGAAATTCCAGGGAGATCCTCTTCCAGTAGCATCAGCGGGTAGTGAATAAATTGGGGAGCAGAGAGTGTAGAGCGGGAGTTGCTTGCTGTGCAGTATCGTAGGAATGCCATTTCCCAGCATGTATCATGGACAAGCGAGATGGATATTGTACCCTGTACTTGATCCCTGCTGCAATTAGTGTTGAAACTAAGGGATGGTACTCCGATCTCCTCTGTCTCATTGAGGCAGGTAAGTCCTGAGCAAATCTCAATTGATGATCCTCCCATAGTACTTGCTGAAGGCTCCTGACTTACTCAAGAATATATGTTTTATCCAAGAAATTAAGAAATGTTATGATAATTGGCCTTGAGGGCTTCCCAGCTGTTGGTCTGGGGCACAAAGAGTGATGATCCTTCTCTGTTATGTAAGTAGTGTTGTTGGGGAAGGCCCAGCAATTTCTGTGAGCATCATTTGCAGGAATAAGATGGGCATGGGTACTCAGCATCTTCTGGAAGGCCGAAGATTATGATATTATTCCTGCGGCTTTGGCCTTCCAGGTCTTCTAGTTTGGATTCTGTTTTATGTAGCCGCTGCCTCATATTTACTGCTTTGGGTTCCATTCCGTCCTTCTAGCTTTCCAAAGAGGTAGTACGGGCTGCAATGTCAGAAATGGCCCGGTTTGTATCCGAAAGCTTCCCTCTGAGTGATCTGATTTCCCCAGTAATGTCCTGTAGAGCCTCCTTGAACGGTTGTAATTCCTCCAGAAATTTTTGTTCAGATGGTGGAGTCAGCATTTGCTGAATTGCTGTGGAGGCAGTAGGTTTCGAGGGACTCCCCGAATGGCCCTTAGATAGTTTCAGCCCTTTCTTAGGGGTCTGTGGGGGTGTGTGCCTTGGTAGGACCTGGTGCATTTCAACCTCCATTGTAGCAGTAGGCCCTGATTCCAATAGCAGATGTTTAAGTTTAATTTTATCAGTGAAAGCTGCCCGAACTGCTTACTGATCATGCCAGGAGTCTTTAAGTACACAGTCCATTAGTAGGTAGGTAGAAAACTGAAATTACTTAGCTGTTTTTAGGTAATGAGCGAGAGCTGGAGCAGGAGCCTGGCCTAGGAGCTGCTCAGCTCTCAGAAACATCACATGGTCTGATGCTTTTGATTTTTAAATAAGCTGGGTCTGATAACACTGACTTGTTTTGCTGGCAGAAGTAAAAACATAACTAGCAGAAATTGGAACGTAGGTCAACACTGTGATTTTTTTTTCCATTTAAACTCAGAAGCATAGTAGATGTGGCAGTATGAAACAAATTAATTAAAAAAATTAAAAGTAAGTTCTTAGAGTGGTTGGTGGGTTCAGTGCAACATACACAAAGTGACAAGGGTGAGTATGGAGTTATGAAATGCCTTAATGCATTATAGTGTATAGTGACCCCTTGTTGTGCATAACGACCAATTGCAGTCAAAATGTTATTATACCACAGTTCAAAGTTCATGGAACACAGTAATACCACACTGTGGTGCAACATCTTTTTTGATGAACGCACAAGCCAGCAGTTGAATTAAACAAAAACAGCCATGTGCAAGTGCACATCTCACAATTCCAAACAGTAAATTATCTGACAGGATGGCAGCAGACTTTTTTGTAAAGTAGCTCCTAGAGGAGCGCATAAATTGTCGACAACAGGAAACTGTCTCCTGAAATCATTTGAAGTTTTTTTTATTTTATTTTTTTATAACAAGGAGTCACTATATACTATAAAAAATACTGACTGCGCAACTGTGCCCAACCAGCCTCTGCTGCCACCTCGGGGTTCTGACTCCATGTGACCACTCAAGCTTCACTCTTGAGGTCTAACAGAATCAGAACCCCTTGGTGTCACACAGGCTGGTTGCACACAATTGTCTAGCCAGTATTCTCTGCACTGTGATGCAACAACTATTTATTACTGTATGACATTTCAACCGTCCTGGTTTTAGGTTGATATAGGGGATTATCAACAATTGTCAACAGTTCTCTAGCTCAACCTATATCAGACCCATTTAGAGAAAATAAGGTATTAAATCATTTCATGTGGTGTTCACTAATCTAGAGTGGAACTAGACTTAATGAATTGATCAGTTGCAAGGCCCCTTGACAGGAGTGAACACATCATGATTAGTTTCATCATTAGTAGGAACTTAAATCCATGGGGCCAACGTTCCTTACAACTATGAGAAATCAATTTGTCAGATGAAAGTGAGGAATTAAATGAATGGAACTGGGCAGGAGAACTAAAACATTATTATCCAGAAAAATCAGTACGCCATTATAAAATGACATCTATCTATCTCCAACAAAAACATGTACCAGCTAAAACGGTATAAAAACGGTATAATGATAAAGGGAAAAAAGTTTGATTAACTAAGAAAATCATAAGAGCACTCAAAAAAAAGTAAGAAACTTTACAAAATAATGAAAACCAATCCAAGTACATATACAATTTCTAAACACAAGACTACATTGGAAATAGGCAAAAATACCAACAGAAAGGAAAGGGTTAAAGTGGAATTTAAATTAGTACATCGGAATGACAACACAAACACATTCTAAAGATATGTAAACAGCTTCAGTCAGAAGAAGTATCATGTTGGCTCATTTATTGGCAAGGATATTAGAAACATACAGTAGAAACATAGAAACATAGAAATATTCCAGATGAGGCCTTACCAGCATTTTCCACAGTGGAACCAGTCGCTCCCTCCTTTGGCATGTGATACCCCTTCCTATGCACCGCAACACCCCACCGACCCTACCCACTGCCTTTGTTGACTGCTTGGTGCCTTTCAGGTCATCTGTGATGATGACCCCCAGATTTCTGTCCTCACTGGTGTTTGTCAGCAGTTCCTCCCCATCGTGTAGCTCTCTTTTGTGTTATAGAAGAATAGAAGCTTTGACAGTGGAATTGAAACTCCCTTTCTCTTCACCTATGGTGATAATGGGGGTGTATAAACCCCCTAGAGTACATTCATCAAAATTCGGGTTTTTGTATGACTATTTGTATAACTTTCAAGTATCACATGAAATATTGCTGATTGGTGATTTTAATGTGAATTGGAAACAAATTACAAGTGAACATGAGCTTATTGACTTGGCAACTAGACTTGGAATGACACAGTTAATTGATGGAGTAACTAGAATTAATAATAAGGATAGTGAATGTTCCTCTACATTAGATCTAATGTTCACCACAAGAGTAGAAAATATAAAATTAGTAGTGTATTGTTGGATACTTTTAGTGATCATCAGGGGTGGTATGTGAGAGCGAAAGAAAAAAGTATTAAATCGGGACACTGGGTTTTTAAAAGGACATTTAAAAAATTTGATTATATTGCTTTTATACAAGATTTGGAATGTGTAAAATGGGAAAGAATTGCCTTAATTCCAACTATTAATGAGGCATGGAAGTTTTTTCGGGAAGAGTTTGAAAAGGTTTGCAATCAGCATGCGCCAATAAGAAAGGTTTATCGGGGATTGAAAAATGCAATTTGGTATAATGGGAATTTGCATAATTTACGAAAAAAAAGAAACAAACAATGGAAAAAGGCTAAGAATTCAAAGTTACAGAAGGATTGGGATAGTTGTAGAGCCTTAAGAAATAAATATTTAAGAGATATTAGGAAGGCAAAATCAGATTATTATAAATATTTATTAAAGGATACCCAATTTTCACATCCAGGTAAATTTTGGAAATTAATTCACAAATTACAAAACCCAGGAAAAAATGATTATCCACAAACTTTTTGTGTTAATGGAAGAGACTTGGAGCAGTGTACAGAGATGGCTAATCATTTTAATGAATTTTTGTTAATATGGGAAAGTCAAAAGGGATTCAGATGTTACTATTGATGATAATTATAAGCTTGGTAATATAAGAAGGGTGATAGATAGCACATTTGATTTTGAATATATTGAAGTGAATGAGGTTTTATGGAATTGTTGTATTAATGAAAGAAAGGCAACAGGTTTAGATGAGATCAGTAGTAAACTATTAACATATGCGGCCCCAGTGATTGCTTATCCATTGTCTCAAATTTTTAAATTGTCTTTGTTGTTAGCGGAAGTACCAGAAGAATGGAAATGTGCAAAAGTAATTCCAATTTTAAGTCTGGATCAAACATGATTAGTAATTATCATCCTATATCCCTGATACCAGTAGTAGCGAAGATTTGTGAAAGATTGTAGCTAGACAGGTTAATAAATATATAAATAAACAGAATATTTTACATAGAAATCAGTCTGGTTTTAGAGAGGGTTATAGTACCCAAACAGCATTAATAAAAGTAACAGGAGATATTCAGAGAGCTATGGATAATGGATTATTGACAGGGCAATTATGATTGATCTGTCAAAAGCTTTTGATTCTATAAATCATGAGATATTAATTAAAAAACTGATTAGTATAGGTTTTTCAGACAATGCGGTAGCTTGGTTTTCTAGTTATTTGAATGGTAGAAAACAAAAAGTGTTTCTGAGTTCATGTATATCAGATTTTAGGCAGATAAGGCAGGGGGTACCACAGGGAACAATATTGGGACCATTATTATTTAATTTGTATACTAGTGATTTGGATTTTAAGCAAAAAAAATTGGAATACCATCAATATGCAGATGATGTGATCATATATGTTTCAGATAAGAATGTTCTTAATGTTCAGTGTACATTGCAAACAGCTTTTGATGATATACAGGAGTATTACATTAAAAACAAATTAATATTGAATACGAATAAAACTAAAACAATGTTGTTTAGACAAAAAAGTGAAAAATTACAGTTGAATTTATTGGATATAAAAGTGAGGGATGGTTCTGCCTTACAGAAAGTTGATGAGTATAAATATCTAGGGTTATGGTTGGATGTGCATTGTAAATGGTCTGTTCATATAAACAATTTAGTTAAAGATTGGGGCAAAAGTTAGGAATGTTGTATAGAATAAGAAGTAATTTCTCTAGGGACATAAGGCTTCATGTGATTAATACAATGTTAGTGCCAGTGATTGATTATGTGGATGTAATTTATGGGGGGCATAAGGTTGATTTGAAAAATTAGATATGGTATATAATAAATGGCTAGGTATATTACAGGTTTGCATAAACACACGCATCATTTGAGCTGTATAGAAATATAGGTTGGGATCACTTATACATTAGGAGAAACAGCATATAACTAAGGTGGTATGTAGGTTTTGAAAATAAATTACCTGAATATATAGTGAAAGATTTAAAATTAAATGTTCAATGAGGGGTTTAAGATCAGCCCAATATAGAGAATTCATAGTTCCAAAGTTTAGAACAAAAATGGATGTGCAACATTATTTTATATGGGCCCTAAAGTTTGGAATAGCTTACCTCAGATTTGAGAAGTTATTGTAGTAAAAGTAAGTTGGACAAAAATTAAATCTTGGTATCATGGGCAAAGTATGAAATTGCATGATTGCTGTGAGAATCTAGAGAATGGGTGAATTTTTATGTAATTATGATTGTTTGTTATATGGTATTTATTTATTGTATTATGGTTGTTTTTGTTGTATATGTTTATTTGTTTTGTATCTTTTTATATTGTAACCAGGTACTGTATTTTATAAGATGTCCCTTGAAAATGAGTGTGTTTATGTACTCAATGGGATTGTTTTACCTTGTTCATTATATATATGAATATATATGAATAAAATCATTACTACTACTACTACTACTACTCTCCACGTGCATGATCTTGCGCTCTTGTGTGATAAATCTGAGCTGCCATACCCGAGACCAACTTTCCAACTTCTCTAGGTCATTTCACATTCTTGCCATGCCCTGTGTTGTGTCATCTCTTTTGCAGATCTTGGTGTCATCTGCAAACAGATAACCCTTCCCCTCCAGCTCTTCTGCAATGTCACTGATGAAGCCATTGAAGAGGACTGACCCAGAGCTGAACCCTGGGGTACTCCACTGGTCACCTCCATTTCCTCTGTCTGGGTTCCATTCAGTACCACCCTCTGTTTTCTTTCCCTCATCCAGTTGCTAACCCAGTTCATGACCTTGTGACCCAACCCAGACTACCCAGCTTATGGGCCAACCTTCTTTGTGGAACTGTATCGAAGGCTTTCTTGAAATCCAGGTAAGCGATGTCCACTGCTCCCCCCCCCGGTCTGCTACCTTTGTCACCCAGTCAAAAAGATCAATTAGATTCATTTGACAGGAACTTTATGCTGTGACTCCATGTTGCCATAGGTCCTGTGTCCCATGGATTCCAGGTGATCCACAATATGTTCTTGAAGGAGTGTCTCCATGATCTTTCTCACCACTGATGTAAAACTTACTGGTCTGAAATTCCCTGCCTACTACATGCTGCTGCTCTTGTGAAGAGGGACCACATGTGCCCTTATCCAGTCCTCTGGGACTATGCCAGTATTTAGGGACTCATTCAGCAGGTCTGCCAGTGGGACAGCCAACTTCCTCCTTAGTTCTTTCAGGATCCTGAGATATATGCCATCCTGTGTCACATGTCCTTTCGGTGTCCAGAGATGATACTTTTCCAGCTGTTTTGGTCTCTCTGGAAGCTGAGAAGGCATTTGACAGGGTTGATTGAATTTTTTTTATTTTCCACTCTTAAGGCTTACAAGTTTCCTTTACATTTTATAAATTAGATTAGAGCCTCTATAATACTCCTTTGGCTCGAGTGATGGCTAATGGTGTGGTATCTAAACTTTTTACGTTGCATTCGGGAACCAGACAAGGCTGTCCACAGTCCCCTTTGCTTTTTAATTTATACCTTGAGCCCCTAATACACCATTTAAATCTTTCCCCAAAGATTCAGGCTATTAATATTCAGGGGCATAATATCAAAGTTTCAGCTTATGCTGATGATATCTTGTTACAGTTATCGTATTCAAATACATCCATCCCCCCTATGTTACCTATAATTGAGGAATACTCCCATTTAGCTAATTACAAACTAAATATTGATAAAACTTTGGTCTTTCTGCTTAATTACAAGGTTCTTAAATCCTCTGTTATGGAGTTGGGCTTGTCTTGGACACCGAACTCTTTAAGATACCTAGGGATTCAAATCACCAGCAATTCGGTCTCACTTCAAAAATAAAATTTAGATGTGTTAGTAAATACCATAGGGGCAGATTTAGATAGATGGTCCAAATTATCTATTTCATTATGAGGCCGGGTCAACTTAATCAAAATGAATGTTTTTCCTAGGATTTTTTAACCGCTGTATTTACTCAACATCTGGTTACCAGTGGCCAGGTTTCATAAAATTAATAGCCTGATCACTAATTTAATTTGGGCCAATAGACAACCTAGGATTGTGTTTCACAAGTTAGCGGCTCCTAAGGATAAAGGAGGTCTGCGTCTCCCTCACTTAATGTTTTATTATTGGGCGAGTCACATTGTTAAATATATAAAATGGTTGGGACATGCAGAAGAAGTGAATCCTTCGGTATTTGTTCCTGTCTGTCTTAAAATTGAACTGTCTCTGATCCAGGTAAATGGCTTAACTCCAGCTGCCTTGTTTCATATCACTCCCAGTGCCATTCCTTCAAGTTTAAAATCAACCCCTATTGCAATTTATGTCAAGGTACATACTCAGATATGTGCCTTCATGAAATACAGCCACACTTTTGACTTACCACAACCCATTAGGGGGAACCCACATTTAAAAATAGATAACATGCCGATCACACTTAAATGGCTTCCCCAGTTGCAGGATACGTGGCTCTCCAATTTAGTTACAGCAGAGAACTTATGGTCCCCAACTATTGACATTTTAAAAACTTTCAATTTTCCCACTAAGGGTACATTTAAGGTATTTCAATTAAGGCATTTATTAGTGGGGGTATTTGGGGTGACACCTCCCCCAAAAGGAATTAAAGCTTTTTTGGAAGAATTGGCCTGTATGTCCAACTCTACTTATTCGGTATCTAATATCTATAAGGTAATATATAATTGTGTATACCCGACTTGTTTTGTCCCTGAGAAGTACTGGGATTAATTTTTTCCTCAGAAAGAAAAAGAATGGACAATGTTATCGTGTAACTGTCATAAATATATTACTCAGGATAGACTGTGGGTCACTCAATTCCATATAATACATAATATATATTATACCCCACAAAAATTATATAAATATGGTCAAGCGGAGGAATCTCTGTGTCATATATTTTGGACCTGTCCCAAGGCTTCTATGCTTTGGGAGGGTATCCAGCAAAAGATGGACCCCTTGTTAGGACTATCGGATATTTTTACCCCTGAGGTGTGCCTTCTAGGTGATTATGCCACGATTCCAGCGATCATCAGGTGATATCATATAGCTTTGATATCCCTATGTGTTAAGAAGGTTATTCTCCGACGTTAGAAAGACAGTGTGGATATCTCATATTCTGAATGGTTGAAAGAGTTACTTGCCAACCTCAGAATGGAAAAGATAGTAGCTAGTCTCAATAATAGAATGGATAGATATAAAAGGATATGGGAACCTCTTCACACACTGTTTACTATCTAATATATAAGGTTATGATGTTAGAAGAAGAGTCTGCAGACTATAAGGATGGAGTAGACTGTGCTGAAATGGGAGGGAGGGGTTTATTAGGGGGTGGGAGTAGGGGTTTAGGGCCAGGATAGGAAGGGGACAGTTCCAATGTATGTAGGATTGTACTATCTTTGATTCATTGTATGATACAGATAGTGTATACCGGTTCTGTTCTCTGTAGTCTAAAACCAATAAACTTTGATTTGAAAAAAAAAAAAATAACTAACTATGGATGGTCATGGGAAAATATTTACAATAAGATGTATACCATGTTTTTTTCTGTCCATCACTGCTTCTAGTATATGTTATCTTCTATCAAGCAGAGATAAAACAGTAATGTAGGAACATGGAATTTTTTCCATGCCTATGATGTCACCGTGGATCCTACTTGAGCTCAACTCTGTTCTCCTTCCCCTTGATTTCATCATTGCTACCGCTAGAGCTAGCTTTGTCATCTCACAATCTCCCTCCCAAAAATTCACCATATATGGCATAATCTTTGTTCTTCAGTTCTCCCTCCCAGGCAGACACCCCATCTTATGGCACCCAGTAATACCTTCCACCACCCTAGTATTACATTATGCTGCGTGTTTGCCATGGCCCCTCCACTGGGATATGTATGCACTGTATACACTGTAAATATTAGCTCAACTTTCCTATAACCCACTTTATCATGTGAATTTTACTATACATCATTGTGTTTATAAATGTTTTTTTTCCCCTGTATGTATAACTGTTTTATATAAGTGTATTGATGTATCTGTTGTGTATCAACTGTTGAACCTTGACCTTATCAGGTCCATCTTGTGAATGAACCTTGCTCAATGATGCTCGCCTGAATAAATAAAGATTTATTGTTGTTGTTGTTGATTAAGATTCCCTTGTGTCTATCCCATGCATTCTTGAATCACACCACTGTTTTCACCCAAAGCACATCTGCTGGAAGACTGTTCCCTGCATCCCTAACTCTTTCTGTACAGCAGGACTTCCTTGCATCTCTCTAAAATTTACTCTCTTACAGCTTTATTGCATATCCCCCATTCTTGTACATATTTTCCTCTGGAAAATACTCTTCTTCTGTACCTTATTTACTACTGTGAGGTATTTATTGGCCTCTGTCATGTTGCTCATCTCCCTCTTCTCTTCCTGGGTGTGCATACTGAGGTCCTTTCATCTCTCCTCATAGGGCTTCTAATGAAGCCCTTGTGCCATGTTCATTAGCATCCTCTGGATAGCCTCCACTCTGTCTATGTTCTTTCTGAGATGTAGTCTCCCAAACTGGACATAGTACTCCAGATGGGGTCTCACCAGTGATCTATACAGTAGCAACATCACCTCCTTCCTTCCACTGGTGATACCTTCCCTCAGACAAGCTGATTATGAGGATGCCATCCAATGAACTGTAGCCATCTATAATGTCCCAAGCAATGCTGTGGTACATAGGAGCAAGCCATTATTTCAAGTATAGCTCCAGATGTTTAACAATTACTTTTAGGCTATAGGTGGTGCCAATATCTCCATTTCAAGTATTATAGATTGAGAAAGAGCCCCTGAATGATTGGAGTGTTTCCAGTACCTGGCACATGAAACAGTCTTATTCTGCAAATAGTTTTTTTTATTTTCATACAAGTGTTGTTCAGTAAGTGTCCTTTTGGTAAGGGTTTTACAATATTTTAGCTATTATTAATCACGTTCTCACTATGGCTAAACTGGATCTCTCAGCAGATCTCTTATATGTTGCCATGTTTTGTTGACTGACCAGATCTTTATAGACTTAATTTTAGGTAACAGGGATTGTGCTGTCTTAAGTCATCATGTAATTGAACCTGTTCAGTTTGAGCCATATTCTAAGCAAGCAATAATACTCACTAGGATGGATGTTATTGGACTACTGTATACCAGAACACCAAGGGTAGGTGTAATGAGGCCTGATGTCACAGGTGGAGGGCCTTATAGCCCTGGAAGGTCTGGTATTGCCCATACCACCCACCATGGAGGGAAATCCTGCACTTAGAAATTGGGTCATTGGAGTACATTTAAAAAATGAGTTTTATATCACATTTAAAAATGAACATAATGAATGAAAAAAAAAAACTTTTATTGCTAAAGTAGTCCCTCCACTTGTAAGTAGAGATGTGCAAAATTAAAAAAACTCCACATTGCAGAGAAATTTGTGAATTTTCCTCAATTTGAGAATGTAATCCACAATGTGAAGTTTTAATTCACATCGCAGTTTAAACTTTGTAAGAGACAGATTTGATAGCTTTGTCTATGAACTGGGGCCCACAGCTGAAGTTTGCAATGTACCATGGGATTGAAAGTCACATGGTACTACAGTGAGCTGTATTGCTATATTACCATGAGTAGGTTGCATTCATTGCAGTGTTAAGAAGAAATAGTTGATGTTAAGTTTGCTCCTAATCTCTGTGCCCAAAGGCCTTTCAGAAGTACCTCAAACATGCCATCTTTTGAACAAAATCACTTTTAAAAGTATATAGAGTGTCTTTGTGCCTGTAGATTAGCATTTTTTTTTGTATTTTTTCAGATTTATTTACTTTAAAGTGGTTGTGTTTTGCATAATAAAGTGGTACTGTGGAGGAGGGGAGTTGTATTAGCTACAGTAGCTAGCACAAGCAAGGCAGCCCTGTCTCTGAGCACTAGTTCTGTTTGCATCAGTGTTTCTTCTTAATTATGTTTTCTGTTTTCTGTGATTTGTAATTTTAGTTCTGTAGAAATGTTTGGTGTGTTTCATTGAATTATTTTTGTCAGTCTGGTTTGACTATGTTGATTGATTTTGTTTAGCTTACCTTTACCATATCTGATTCCACCTCTGTTGCCCATTCAGATATTTCCCCATTTGCCTATTTGCCACTTCTCCTCAATGGCTCTTCCTACACTCGCTGGTTGCTGCTGTCCGGGTGCACACTTAGGTATTGACAATGCTGTTTAGCAGGTGCTTTAGAGCCCTCTGATGAGGACATACTTGGACTATTGTACTTGCATCAGCTAGTACTTTGTGCCATGTATTATGTAATAGTTTACCTATGTTGTCCCCACTACTGATTACTTGATGCTCTTGGATTACTGAATGTGTTGGCTTGCATAATTTATCATATACAACTGTTCACTCCATGTTCTAACTTTGACAAAGCTATTTAGCTGCTACTGTCTACCCTAGTCATGTTTTTTTATTCCCTCCCTTGTTTGAGGAGGATCCTTTGTAAAAGAGCTTTTAGCTCAAAGGTTGTAATTCCTGATTGTTCAAATAAATAAATAAATAGCTACTGAAGTTTTACTGTAACAGTGGCAGTGATGTCTTTATAATTACCTCACTGTTTGCATGTCTCCTTATTCCTTGTTGTGTTTTGTTTGTCTGAAAAAAATATAAACACAACTTATTTTTATGTTCTTTTTATTGTAGCTTCTGTTAGCTCAGTAAAAGTTGTGATGTGCTCTTTAAATCAAAGTGCTCCATCGAGGTGTTGTAGTGTCTCTACTGTTGCCTTTAATTACTTTAATAGCAGTGTTTAAAATCTACATATAAAAATGCTTGGAATGAGATACTCGAGTGAAGCTTGAGTTGCTTGCAGTAGCTATGTTGCCAGGAAAAGCATAGAGTCTATGGTTCAGAAGGGTGTTACATCTAAAACAACTTCTTCTGCTGGAGGGTAGTCAGGGGCCGGTAGTATAAGTACCTGAAAAGGAGTAGTTGGTGCAAGTGGTTGATGCATTAGTGTGGTCAAATTTTTCTCTGCCACATTTGTGGCATCTATGCTGGTGGGTGATGGCACTGCTGTTGGTGAAGGAGGCAACAACAGAATCAGTCCAAGAAGCACAAATGTGGCTTGCTATAGAAATATGATTGAGCACAATGAGATGGTTGATGTTCCCATGATTGCTGTTGAGGGTGCTTTTGATGAGCTTGAGCACAACTCACAGTTTGTTGTGGGAGATCTGGCTCATCAGCTTGAAGTGGAACCAAGGGTGCAATCGCTTCAAGAGGGTTTGACTGCCACCCTCCCAATGTGATGCAAATTTTACTGATCCACTGTTCCACGCACTCTGCTGGCACAGACGGACTACCACCACCACCACTCTCCACTTCCCTCTGTCTGTTCTACCACTCAGCCTGATGATTTATTTTGAATTGCATTCCTTGACCCCCACAGCAGCTAAGTGGGTACCCTGCTTGCCCCAGCTGACCTAGGCCTTGCATAAATTACAAGTAACCATGCCAGGGTTAGTGGTAAAAAAAAGCACCAGGGAAGATTTGGGGTACTGGCAGCGTGGGCAAGCTGCTGCTGCTGGAGGACACAATGAGACTGAGGATGACAAGAGGGGCTCCTCTGCAGAAGGGGAGGTGGTCCTATTGGTGGAACCAAGATGGGGGCACAGGATGTTCTTGCTGCTCAATCTTGGGAGGAACAGAAGGCTGCTGTTCCTCATTGCTACTTTTTGACTCCTGCTGCTGCTCTTGGGCAAGACTCCTCTCTCCTTGTTTTGCATGCAGCCCTTTTGAGGATCAGGCAGTGCTGCTGATGCCACTGCTGCTGTTGCTGCATGATTAGGAGGAAGTAAGGTGTTATGTGTGGTGCTCCCCAAAAAACAAAGGACAGTAAAGGGCTATGGCACTACTACAGGTGTGAGCACCTCCACAACAATAAATCTCCATCACAAAGTTCAATCTAAACAAAAATGTAGATAGAGATTGAGACAGAAAAGATTCAAGACAATGAGCAAAATAAAACTAAAAAATAGGTCAAAAGAAAGAGATTCAAAATAAATATTTACTGTTAAAATAGTGTTCCCCAACTAAAGTACAAAACAGGAAAGACAGACTTATACATCATTTGCTGTAAGCAGCATTTCTAATTTTATATATATATTTACTGTATATTTTTACTAGTTAGTGTCAATTATCAACTGCTGGCAGAACCTCACAAACTCCATTATTGACACGAGTGATTAACGGACTGTAAAGAAATGGAGTTCCATTAATCACCTTTGAGAGAGATTCTCAAGGGAGCTTCCATGCTAGCTAAACAGCTTTACCAATGTCTGTCCTTGCACTGGCAGTTCACACACTCTGTCACAGAAAAACTGCCAGCATGAAGGACTGAGTTTTCCTCAGCTAAAACCTTGGTGTACTGAAACCACGTAGCCAGGTGAACACTTCAGGTTTTTCATTTTGGGAAGTTGTTCCAGCTGAGTTGGTCCAAACTGATCAAGGCAAGTACATAAACTGTGTTTTTTTAAAGCGAAGTGTCATTTCTTAAAAAGGAGCTCTGATTTTGGCATTTAAACTGAGATCCATTTCATGTGCTTTTGGAAATGGCCTTTCGCTGAGGAGCAAGCAAGTGGTGAATTAAGCCACAGAGGCAGAACCAGTAAATATAAAAAATAAAATATGGGGAAGTGTGGTTAACTGAGACTTTATGCACACCATCGGGGTGTGATGCCCTGATAAACCCCGAGGGCAAGGCATTACACCCCTTGGGTGTGCATAACATCCTTGTTAACCACACTTCCCCATGCATTATTCTATATTTTCTCACTTGTGCAGAACAAGCTCCTTCCTCTCTCTCTGTTTGACTAGAAATGAGAAATGACAAGCTAGTCAGGCAGTCACTGTACAGAGATGTATCATGTGACCTGCAGAAGCTCTTCCATGTGACCTTTAGACAAGTTGTTTACTACAGCTGTGTTGAATATAAAATTCTACCCCCAGAATGCTCATGGAATTACTATTCCAATTCGGGTAAATTTGTGGAATTTTCAAGAATATTCTGCAGAATTTCACTAAATTTAAAATGTCAGTTATGTTGCTCTAATTTTAAAAGCATATGTTAAAATGACACCAATTTTGATATGCAAACAGCTAGTTATGACACACTGTACATAAGGGTACCATATTTCAGAGCTGCAGTTTGAAATGGGGCAGAACAATAGGTGGCCAAACATTTAATCAAAATATTATTTTCAGTTATTCCCACCTAATTTTAAAATGTTGTATCAAATTTCTCCAGTGTTTCAGGATATTGAGAAATATACAGCATGGGTATGTGCTCCAATCTTTAAGTCTCAAACTTTAAAAAGGGCAGAGTTATAGGTAGCAAAACATTTTGTCAAAATGTGGATTTTGTTATTTTAGTAGAGGAAAAAAACATCAAATATGTTGCGGGTGATACCTTTTATTGCACTAACAACCGCAGCACCTCTAAACCCTCCCTTCTTATCCCCCGCTGCAGAACAACACTGGGTCAGTGACCCTTCTCCTACAGGGGTCTCCTCTAGATGAATGAATTGCCTAGTGCCATTTCCTCCAAATAAAGCTGGGCTCCTTCAAAACCAATCTCAGGGAACACCTTCTTTCCTCCTGTGCCTACGACTGCTACTAGCCTCTCCCCTATACATCCTCATTTCCTCATATAGCCACTACTGACTTCACTTACAATGTGGACAACCATGTCCAACACCCCTTACTTTCTCCTCCTTCTCTTTTCAGCTTAGCTAACCTGCTATCAAGACAATGAATTTCTGTCCTGCTTAAACTAATAATTTTGCCCTCTCTCAGCATAAATGTACTGATGCACTGAAGAAGCCAGAAGGGGAAGGAAGGAAACATATTCAATTCAATGCTTTAGAGTAACTGGTAATTGCTATTTTTCTTTTAAACTTAGATTGTGGGCGTTTAGTGACACTATACTTTCTTTGTTGTCTTTACTTATAGTTGTTTTTGGGCTGTTGAAAATTTAAAACATAGTGGTGGTGTAATTCTGTGCTGTCTTTAATTGCTGCAGATTTTATCTTGGCTTGTCTGACTGCCCTGTAGTTGGGTGAAGGGTGTTAATTGTCTGGCCTCTGACCTCAGCTACGTGATAACTGGAGGTGGGGCTTAGTCAGAATTAAAGTAGCAAGCAGAGGTTTATTTTCTCAGAAGAAGCCAGAAGGGGAAGGAAGGAAACATATTCAATTCAGTGCTTTAGAGTAACTGGTAATTGCTATTTTTCTTTTAAACTTAGATTGTGGGCGTTTAGTGACACTATACTTTCTTTGTTGTCTTTACTTATAATTGTTTTTGGGCTGTTGAAAATTTAAAACATGGTGGTGTAATTCTGTGCAGTCTTTAATTGCTGCAAATTTTCTCCCCCTCCCTTCCCTTCCCCAACTCTAATTATATGCCCTGATAAATCTGATTGACAGGAGCTAAACACAGGAATAGTAAGGGTGTGAAGTAGGAGGGGCATAAGGGGAAGAAGCCCACCCTCAGCACAACAAGTGTTTTGACTCATTTATTTATTTATTGGTTTCTTTTCCTTTAAAAAAATATATCTGAGGATTAGTGACAGGATTTTTAGTACAGTAAATTAATAAAAGAGAACTAGGAGAGCTTCAGTAGCAGACAAGTAGTGGAGTGCAGTATAATGTGGGGAGTGGTGCAATGCAGTGGCTGTGGGGCAGCCATATTCAGGCAGACCTTCTGGACACTGAGGTGCTGCCCTATCTGCATGCATCTCTGGACTGCGGGATGAGGTAGCTAGACTCAGAGCGGAAGTAAACTGGGTCAGGAGTACCATCACCCCTATCCAGGGACCACCCAGTCCAATGCAGCTGCCTCAAAGGATGCCGAGACGAGGAGCACTTGGATGACAGTGGGCTCAGGGAGGTTAGAGCAGTCAGGCAGAGGCACATCCCAGATCCTATTCCACTCAAGAACTCATATGCCACACTGGCAAGCGAGGACAACCAAATAGATGTACCCAGAGAAGTGGAAGGAAAGGATGTGGAGGTTAGCCAAGGAGGTGACCTCAGCAGCAGTGGATCCCAGAGGAGGAGGAAGCAAATCCTGGTGGGGACTCCATCATAAGAGGGATCTAGCTAGGACACAGGATGAGGAGGACAGGAGGTGAGGTGCCTACCAGGTGCTACGGCATGGAGGGATGGAAGGAAGATCCTGGGGATCACTGGAAGGCAAGACAGGAGGGTGAGCTGGATGTCATTATCCACCTAGGTACTAATGACCTGGCAAATGGGGAGCCAAAGGAAGTTCAGGAAGAGTTTAGGAAACTGGGGAGGGGTCTCAAGCAAGTAGCTACTTCTGTCACTTTCTCAGAAGTACTACCTGTGAGAGGCAAGGGAGAGCATAGGAGTGCATGCACCAGGAACTTTAACTCATGGTTGAAGAACTGGTGCTGTGAGGAAGGGTTTGGATTCATTGGTGACTGGGGACCCACCTGGAGGGATGGAGGTTTGTTCAAGCCTGATGGCTTGCATCCATCCTGGAGGGGAATCCAAGCACTCAATGATAAGTTTAAATGCTACATTGACAAGCATTTAAACTAGCAAAGGGGGTGGCAGGCCAGCAAGGAGGGTACCTACTTGCTCACCCCCCAGAGCTAGCAGTGGAACCAGTGAACCAGAGGAGTGGCTATCTCTGCAAAGCAGTGTGCAAAAGATGGAGATTAGTGCCCAAGAGGTGGATAAGCAGAAAAGGGCAAAATTCAGCAGAAGGGCAGACAGCAAGGAGAACCAGGGATAAATGACAACCAAGGAAGGGCTGGAGTAGAACAGTGAAGCAGTCTAGGGAGGTCAAATCATGGAAAGCCATGTGCAAATGCCAGGAGCCTTAGCAACAAGATGGAAGATCTGGAGGCTGTCATGGTACAGTCAGACCTGGACATTGTGGCCATTACTGAAACCTGGTGTAATGATAACCATGACTGGGAGATGGCCATACCTGGCTACAACATATTCAGAAGAGACAGAGCAGGCAGGAAGGGAGGAGGAGGCACTGTATGTGAAAAATGACATAAGGGCCACAGAGATCCAGGAGGAACAAAATGGGGAGCGATACTGTGGGTTAAGCTGGAAGGAAAATGGGGACAGCCATCCGCAGGTGTGGTCTATAGACCACCAGCCCAGGAGGAAGAAACAGATAGGAGTTGATGCTAGCCATCCAAAGGATGGCAGACAAGGGTGAGGTAGTACTGGTTGGAGACTTCAATATTCCAGACGTGGACTGGAGCATCCCAGCAGCAGCATCAACTAGGAGCAGATTTATCCTGGACTCCTTCAGGGTGCCTTCCTCAAGCAACTGGTCATGGAACCAACTCGCAGAAGGCAATACTGGACCTTGTGCTCACAAACAGGGACAGTGTGATGGGGGTAACAGTGGGGAGCACCTGGGTAACAATGACCACCAGTCATTGTGGTTTGAAATCACAGAAAGAGCAGAACCAAACCACACAAAACACGTATCCTGGATTTTAGGGGGGCAGACTTTGGGAAAATGGGGAGATACTTAAAAGAGGCATTAAGGGGAATGGGACAGGAATCAGGGGTTGAGGAACAGTGGGCAGTATTTAAAATGGGAATTATAAGAACAACACAATTATCCATTAAGCAGGTTAGCAAGAGGAAAAGGAAGAGGAGACCATTATGGTTTTCCAAAGAGGCAGCAAAGAAAGTGAAAGCCAAAAAGATTGCATTCAGGCAATACAAAAAGACACAGACAGAAGGGGATAGGGAGAAGTACCAGGAGAAGCAAAGGGAGGCAGGGAGGTCAGTAAGGGAAGCCAAAGCTCAGACAGAAGAACACATTGCAAAATCAGTGGGTAGAGGGACAAAACCTTTACAGGTACATAAGTGAAAAGAAAGACAAAGGAGGGATAGTGAGACTGAAGGGGGGAGGATGGGAGCCGTGGAGGATGACAACAGTAAAGCTGACATATTGAACAGGTATTTCTGCTCAGTCTTTACTGAGGAAGAGGGGGTAATGGGTCTAAAGGGAGTACAAGGGGTGAGAATGGTGCAGAAATGGACACAAGTCCCTTTACACGAGAAAGGGTCCTGAAGGAACTGGAAGTAATAAGAGTTGATAAAGCAATGGGGCCAGACGGGTGCACCCCAGGTCCTTAAAGAACTAAGAGGTGGTGGCTGAACCTCTGGCTATCCTGTTTAGCCAATCACTGGAAACAGGGAGGTACCCAAAGACTGGAGGACAGCAGATGTAGTCCCCTTATACAAAAGTGGGAACAAAGAGGAAGCAGGAACTACAGACCAGTCAGCCTCACCTCAGTAGTGGGAAGATCATGGAAGCACTACTGAAGGAGAGATTGGTGGAACATCTGGTTGTCAATGGACTATAGGACCCAAGGCAGCATGGTTTCACCAGGGGAGGTCATGTCAGACCATCCTCATTGAATTTTTGACTGGGTGACTAGGGAGGTGGATCAGGGGGGGCAGTGGACATGGCCTATCTGGACTTCAGCAAGGCCTTTGACACTGTGCCACATAGAAGACTATTACACAAACTGGGGAATATGGGTGTGGGCAGGACAGTAGTGTGGTGGGTAGGTAACTGGCTGGGTGGCAGGACACAGAGGGTGGTGGTAAATGGCTGTCACTCCACAGAGGAAGAGTGACCAGTGGGGTACCACAGGGATCAGTGCTGGGACTGGTCCTATTCAACATTTTCATCAGTGACATTCGCAGGATCTAGAAGGCAGAATTTCACTGTTAGCTGATAACACAAAGCTCTGTAACAGAGTAGACACACCAGAGGGTGTAGACAGAATGAGAAGTGACCTGCAGAAACTTGAAGAATGGTCAAGGGTTTGGCAGTTGAAATTCAATGCAAAAGAAGTGCAAGATAATGCATATGGGGCACAAAAACCCTGGCACAATATATCAGTTGGGGGGTGAGGATATAGCATGCACCAAGCAGGAAAGGGATCTTGGGGTTGTCATCTCTGATGACCTCAAGGTAGGGAAACAGTGTGACAATGCAGCAGGTAAAGTAAATAGGATGCTGGGATGTATAGGCAGGGGCATCACCAGCAGGAAAAGGGAGGTCATAATTCCGCTATACAAGACACTAGTGAGGCCCCACCTGGAGTACAGTGTACAGTTCTGGAGACCATACCTACGTAAGGACATAGACAGGGTAGAGAAGGTTCAGAGGAGGGCAACAAAGATGGTGCATGGATTGCATCACAAGTCCTATGAAGACAGGTTGAAGGAACTGAACATGTACTCCCTGGAGGAGAGGAGGAGAGGGATATGATAGAGACATACAAGTATCTTACAGGGAGGAACAGGGTGCAGGAAAACACTATTTTAAGCGAAAAAGATGTTCCAGGACTAGAGGGTGGGATGAAGTTGGAGGGAGGACAATTCAGAGGAAACATGAGAAAGAATTTCTTCACAGAACGGGTGGTGGACAAGTGGAACACCCTGCCAGAGGAAGTGGTGGGGGCTGAAACAATCACGGGATTTAAGGATGCATGGGATAGACATAAAGGAATTCTAGAAGTCAGGGGTAAGGGGCAACAGACTTCTAGGAAAACAAACTGAACTTACAAGCTCAAATGGGCTGACTGGGTGGGCCAAAGGCCCTTATCTGCTGACACTGTCTATGTATCTATGTATCTATGATTTGATTTCATTTGTATGCATATTATTGGATAATCCTTTTCATTGTGCTTTATAATTCTCTTTTAATATTGTTTTGACTGTACTCTGACTTGAAGCCTTTATAAAGGAGTCTCTGACTCAAAGGTTTGTAAATTCTGATATATTTCTAAATAAATAAATCTTTTCCCATAATGAATGACACATATCTCAGGAGAGATATGTGTACATAATTTACAGCAAGGTGCTTTGCATGGTTTTGTACCTTTGTTGCCTAGCTGGAGCTCTGTGGAAGGTTTGTTTCACATCAGTTTCTTCTTCAGGTTTGGTGGTTGGCAGAAGGCAAGCACTGGTGGAGTGGAAATATATTTTTTAGAGTCTCATGTTCAGACAGTAGTGGCTGTAGATCTTTAATTATTTCCCATAGTTTTTTTCAGTTCTGGACTGTAGGTTACTACAAGAGGTGTGCATTCAGATGTTCTCTGTGGCTTGTACCTTAGTAGTTCTTCCCCAGGCCTAAGGAGTGCAGAATGAATATTCCTGTCAATGGTGCTGGTTTTATATACCTTCTGCCTGAAAGATGCTTTTAGTGTACTAAGATATCTGTCCCAGTCATCTTGGCTTGAACAAATGCGGTGGTACTGGATTGCCTGACTATGTATAATGAATGTTTTGGTATGTGAGGGATGGTAGCTTAAGCTACGAAGGTAACTGCATCTGTCCGTAGCTTTTCTGTACAGAGTTGTTTGCATTGTTCCATTTTTAGTGTGAATGTGGCATCCAGGAAATGCACACACTTTGAGTAATTTATTTGGAATTTTATGTAAGGATGGAATTTATTGAAGCTGTCAAAATTTGTTTTAAGTTTTCCTCTCCTGCTGTCCATATCATAAAGATATCATCAATATGTTTATGCTATTTTAATGACTTATGATGTTGTGTACTAAGGAATTCTTCTTCTAAATCTGCCATAGAGTTTGGCGTACTGTGGTGCCATCCTGGTGCCCATAGCCATCCCTATATTTTGAAGGCAAATATCAGTGTTGAAGCTGAAATAATTGTGTGTAAGGATGTATTCCATAAATTTGGCTGTCGTATCAGGTGGATATTTGCTGTCTGTGGTGACTTTTCGCAGGTATTCAAAGCATGCCATTATGTCATCTCTGTGAGGGATGTTGCTTTATAAGGATTCAACATCCATTGTGACCAAAACAGTGTCAGGTGGTAACTGGTCAGTACTGTGCAGTTTGTTTAGAAAGTCTGTAGTATCCCATATGAAGCTGTTTGTGTTTTGCACCAGTGATTTGAGTACACCTTCTATGAGTCCAGAAATCCCCTCTGTTAATGTGCCAATTCCTGATATAATTGGTCTGCCAGGATTTCCAGATTTGTGAATTTTTGGTAACATGTAGCAGGTTCCTTGTGCTGGCTTTGTTGGTATCAGATTTTCCACTTCATTATGTGTATGTTCCTGAAATGTTCTAATTAGTTGTTTTAATTCTTTAATGAATTTCTTTTGTCGGGTCTAAGGTCAGCTTCCCATAGTTGTTCGAAAGTTGTCTGTAGCCTTCCTGTATGTAATTGTTTATATCCATGATCACAACTGCACCTCCCTTATCAGCAGGTTTAATGGTGGTGATTTTATTGTTTTGTGAGTTACCAATTACTTTTCTTTCTAAAGGAGATAGGCTATATAGAATGTTTCTCTGTTTGCTTGAGATTTGTGATTTTACCCCGTGTCTAAAACTGTCTGTTTAGGGGTACATCCACTCTGTGGAGTGAAATGGAAGTGCTTCTTTTTGTGGTTGTAACTTCTATCAGATGAGCCCTCTTGATTGTGAAAGAATTCTCTCAGTCAAAACCTTCTAAAGAATTCCTCCAGGTCTGAGTACAGTTGTATTTCATCAAGTTTTGAAGAGGGACAGCATGTCAGACCTTTAGAGAGAACTGACATTTCTGGTTGTGATAACAGATGGCTGGAGAGGTTAATTATTCCGCTGGACATGGTCATCCAGTTGCCAGTCTTAGTGAGGTCTGATTCAGTGTTCAGTGTGGATCCATATCTGGGGTGTCCATTCATTTCCATTTGGCTGCTGGTGTGAGGCAAGGTAGGGTCCTCCGTATGCTGCATAGTTTTAATTCCAAGATGCTGAAGGTCTAAGGTTCTCTCTGAGGTTGACTGTTGTGTGAACTGTGAGCTGGGTTCCTCTCTAGTCTGTGTTGTTCTTGGGAGCAGTCCACAGGAAAGTAAGGTCCTCAGTTTCTATGTCACTGTCATTGTGAGACGTTAAACTGTTGTGCTCTTACTGTAGGAGAATGTGTAGCTTCCTTTGTTTCCTTTTAATTGCAGCTCATTGTTCTCTGATGTAGAGGCACTGGAATTCCTTTTCTAATATTTCAGTTCTTTTTCTGCTTTACTGTCATAGGTTTTGCAGTATTAGGCCAGTTTGTGATTTTATAATTTTCTTTTTCCTGTACAGTTGGTGTATAAGTTAATATAGCAGTCTCTCACTGGTACGCTTGCAGAGTCATTGTGCATACCATGAGTTGTGTGTTATGGCTAGTGAGTTCTTGATGACAAGACCTCTTGGAGTAATATTCCTTTTTATGCTGGTTGAGAGGAAGAATATGTCACTGTTGAATGTGGTTTCCTTCTTGGTCAACTTGCTCAGTTTCTAATTTTTATGGCTAAATGCGGTATCCTCCATGTTTGAAAAAAAGAATTGTGGTAGCCGTGTTATTCCAGTCAACAGTGCAAAGAAAAAAACAACACATACGTTGTGGGTGATACCTTTTATTGTATTAACAAACTTATTTCTGAGACTAGCTTTCAAAAGTCTTCTTCAGGTCAAAGTGAAAACAGTTGAATAGCATTACAGATATAGAGGTTGGATGTGGATTCAAGACATAAACTAATAGTTTACACATCAAAGTGTTACAGTCAATTCACATTCCTTGAAAAAGAGTAGCCTGCAATGTGGGTGACCACAATTGAGTGATCCATGAAAGGGTGACTCAATTGTGATGCCCATCACAGGCGCTACCTGTGAGGGACAGCAACCGGATGGGGGGGTGGGTTATTGTAGTGATAGGAAGTCACTACAGATTCATGCACGGGATGGTGGGAGTGAGCATACATGGCAGGGGTGGGAGGGGATTTGAAGGATGGCCTGTAGTAGGCTGCCGAGCCAGTCCCCCATGGTGTAGTGGGTCGGCTCACAGCATCGGTGGCTGGGGTGCTGGGTTCGGGTCCGGGTGCAGGTTCGTTTTTGCTGCACCCAGCATAAATTTTTTTTTTTAATGTTTTGCCCCTCCTCCCGACATGTGCACTCCTGGAGTTATGAATCCTTTAGTAGAGGGTTACAGGGCAAAGACTCCCATGGGGGGGTAAGGGTGCAGCCCCCTACATAAACATAAAAAAAAAAAGTCCCTGGTACCATTTTGTTGTGTGCCAAGAAGTCAGAGTGCTGAAATTGATAAGATCAATGAGAGGCTTCATTTTAGTTTGGGCCATCAATTGACATTTGTGAAAAACCAAGACAGGAAAAAAATACCATTGTCTTTAGAAGGTACCTGTTAAAAGAGCAGGAGGGTGGTGATATGAGGGTTAAATGAGAAACTCTGAACTTTTCAAACATGTAATTTTAATGTAATTTTGATACTATTCATTGAAAAGTTATAAAATTTTATAGGTATACAGGTTATTACTACTTGTATATGTGTACATAGTTTCATATGTCTAGCTTCAAATGGGACTGAGTTATAGCCTGCTGAGTATTTTGCTAAAGTTTAAAATTTCATTTATTTCCCTTTAATTTAAAACAGCATATCCACATTTTACTGGGTTTGAAACATTTAAACTATTATACAACATGCTCATTTATGTAATAGTTCATATTTACAGCTTTAAATAGGACTGAATTAAAAGTAGTAAAACTTTCACAACATTTCTAAATTAAATTTTGCAGGAATGTAAACTACAATTTTATAAAGCCTTGAAACTTTAAAACTAGAGAAAGCAATGCCATTGCATTTGGCGGGTTCACAGACCTTAAAAGGGGTCCGTGTGTCAATTTTATTAACTGATTGCTGCCAAAAATTGCAAAAATACATCTGTAAAATCAAATTCCTACTGTAAGTCTTTGAAAATTGTGGAATTTCATGAAAATTCCATAAAATTGGAATTTTCTAATTTAACACAGCTGTATCTGGGGAATTCAAATTAAAGGATAGGGGTATGAGAGGCAGGTAATGCAAGGGTCACCAGCTCCAGGAGTTGGATGCCTAGTTTCCCCAGGAAATGGACAGCTGAGCCAGTTAGCACATCAACAGTAGACCCACCAGTTGGACCAAGGAAGCACAGTGTGTCAACAATTCCAAAGTGAATGGAGGTTATATAAAGATCACACTCAGTGAACTGATGATCCGTGGAGACTGACGTACATGTAAGTCTGGGACTTAGAGGGAATCAAAAAGATGTGGGGGAAGGCAATGTCTGGGGCAGAAGGAAGGAAGGAAGGAAGGAAGAATTATGGCTATTCCAACAGGGTAGATGGATAGGCAAAGGAGCAAGTGACTCTCGTTTTATGGGGATTTAGTCACTGTAAAGAACAAAGAAGATATCACTGGGATCAATAGATTTACTGAGTCAATCTGGCTATGCTAAGAGTGGGGAGGGGGGGAGTCACCCAGAGAGGAACAGCAGGACTGCAAAAAGCTCAGCCCAGCTTATCAAATGAAGCAGTGATACATGCATTGTGAATGTTAAATTCTACAAAAAGAATTCTGGATGCTTTGTCTATATGCTAACATAAGTATCTGAGAAAATATTTAAAACATGCTATGTTTTCCACTGTAAATTTAAAACTGCAAAACCAATTTACCCAGTTGATTTAGATACAAGGATACACATTGGGGGGATTCACAAAGAAATGCACTCGGTGCATCTCAGTTGCCCTGGTGCAAATGAGATGTGCTGAGCCAAAACTGTGGTATTCACAGAAGATGCTCCTGGCACATCCCCTCTGTGAATACCACAGCTATTCCCAACCCGAGATGCAATGGCACAACCCTCTGGTCAGGATGCGAAACTAGTGGAGCAGCACATCTCCAGATGTGCTGCACTCAAGTTGGGTTTCATAGCTCCAGACATGCAAATGGGACCATAAGGCATGCAAGGCACAATGGGACCCTTTGCATGTCATTATGGCCCCATTTGCATGACCTTTGCATTGATGCACCAGGCAGAATGTGCTGGGCTCCCTACAAGGCTGTGACAATAAAGACCACGCACGGAAATCCCGGTAGTCTAGCAGCACCCCTCCTCCCTGCCCCTAGTCCGGTACATATGTAACTGTGTTCCAAAACCCCCTGGTAGTCTAGTGGTCCCTCCTCCCAGTCCGTATCCCTCATCCATGATACAATCCCTCCCACAGCTGCCTCAGTAGGCTAGTGCCCCCTACCTGTATCCCTGATAATTGATTATTATCCCTGTAAGTAATCCCTGGTAGTCTAGTGGTCCCCCCTCCCAGCCCGTAACCCTGATCAATAATACAATAATCTTTGGTACTCTAGTGGACCCCCCCTGCCTGCCTGTATCCCATTAATGTAAATAGTATTCCCATACATCCCTGGCTGTTTAGTGGAACCCCCCACCCTGCCCCAACCAAATCACAGTGACAGAGGACAGTCTAAAGTATCCCTGGTGGTCCAGTGACCCCACCCCCACCACCCACTCAGGCACCCCATCCAACCCCACACCGCCATCCCAGCATATGCTGAAAGTCAGAACCACTTGGAATGGGTTACCACTCTTTGTTTATAAGCCTTTGTTTGGGAGCCAAACGAGCTTACCCCTCAAGCTAATAAGGATGGTACAAGTGAGGGATCACAAGGGGGGGGGTTAAGAATGGAGGGAAATGGGTTAAGGAAGGGAAGGAAGCAAGTTGCATGGCCATCTCTCAGAATGCAAGAAGCCTGGGGAACAAAGCAGCTGAGTTACAGGCTCCTTTGGCAGTAGGGGTGGTGGACATTGTGGCCATCACAGAGACCTGGACCACCCAATACCAGTATTGGGATCTGATGATCCCAGGGTATAGGATCTACAGAAAGGGTAGGGGCAGGGGGAAAGAGGGTGGGGTGATAATTTATGTAAGGGAGGGGATAAGGTGTGTAAGTTTTATGGTATAACGGCAACCACAAAAGGGCGATCTCCATTATGACAAAGTCAGAGCACCAAAAATCGATTTTGGCGCTGTGACTCACCAGCACACAACAAAATGGTGCTGGAGACTTAGTTTGTTTACACTTATGCAGGGGACTGCCTCCTACTAAAGGATTCTCAACTCCAGGGGGTGCATGTCAGGAGGGGGCAAAATGTAAAAAAAAAATTAAATTCGGGCTGGGCAGCAAAAAGGAACCCGAGCCCAGACCCAAACCTAACACCCTAACCACCAAAGCCATGAGTTGACCCACTACACTGTGGAGCTGGCTCAGCAGCATACCACAGTGCCATCCCTCACATCCCCTCCCACCCCTCACCATGCATGCTCACTCTGACCCCCCCCCACATACATGTATATGTAGCGACTTCCTGTCACTATAGGTCACCCACCCCCATCTGGTTGCTAGCCCTCACTGGAAGCCCCTTTGATGGGTGCCACAACTGAGTCGCCCTTTTGTGGGTAACTCAGTTGCAGTTGCCCACATCACGGGCTACCAGGTGGGTAAGGGAAAAGTGTGAGGCGAGTAGGATTGAGGCATTATGGTTGCAGTTCCAGGACACTTAGGATGGGAGTGGTGTACAGGCCACCAGCTCAGGCTGAGGACATGGACAGGGAATTAGCATAACAATTAGGAGGGTCTGTGGGAAGGGGAACACAGTCATTGCAGGACTTCAGTCTACCAGTAGTGGACTGGAGCACCCCAGCCACCTTGAGTGCAAGGGGAACAGGTCCTACTGGATGCATTCCAGGACAGCTACCTGGCACAGATGGCCAATGAGCTGATTCGGTTGGGAAAAACTCTAAACCTAGTACTGTCTAATGGGGAGGCTGTAAGGGAGCTGGGGGTGGAAGACTTGCTGGCTGAGAGTGATCATAACTCGGTGTGGTTCATGTTCATCATGGGCAAGGATGCTGTAGGTAGCTGTAGGTACAGGAACCAGGGTGGTTGACTTCAGAAAGGCTGCCTTTTTTAAGATGGGAGAAAGTTTGGAGAGGCACCTGGTAGGAATTCATTCACACTTAGATGCATGCCAAAAGTGGGGAAATAATCAAGCTGGGGCTGGTGGAGGCTACTGGGTCATGTATCAAGACACAGAGCAAGAAGGGTAGGGCCAAGAAACCAAGCTGGTTGAATCAGGTCTTGGAAGGGGTGAGGTAAAAAAAGCAGCATTTAGGAGATTCAGGAAATCTGAGAAGGGGGAGGACACGGAAGTGTATGTGAGGAAGTCCAAAGAGGTAACCAGACTAGTCAGGGTGGTCAAGGCTTCCAGAGAGCTGAGGCTGGCAATGGGCATTGAGGATGGGGAAAAGGACTTCTTCAGGTACATCAGAGAGAGAGAGAAAGAGCTGCAAAGATCAGATAGTGAGGATTAGGAAGGACAGGGAGGGGGAGAAAGGGGTGGAGCAGGCAGAAGCACTAAATGAGTACTTCTGTTCTGATTCATGAAAGAGAAGAGTGGGCAACTACCTCAGGGGATGGGGAAGGTGGGTAGGGAGGGAGGGGTGATATAAGAGGTAATTACAAAGAAGAGGATGCTGGAGGATCTAAAGGCTCTGAGAGTGGATAAGGCAACAGGACAGGTCAGCATTCACCCTAGGGTGCTGAAAGAACTGGCGGAGGTTCTGGTGGGGCTGCTGGCAGACTTGTTCAATACCTCCCTGGACACAGGATGCATACCACAGGACTGGAGGATTGCTCATATTGTGCCCCTCCACAAAAGTAGCCTAAAGGATAAGCCAGGCAATTAAAGACCAGTAAGGCCAGCCTGGTGGCACAGAGGGTTGAAGCGCTGGATGCCACACCTCGCGCCACACCAGCAGTCTGTGTTTGAGAATGGACTCAGGATGTTGGGGGCTGGCAGGGGAAGGAGAGGATTGAGTGTCCATAGGGACTGCTCTCCTCTCTGGGGGTGGGTAGTGGGAAGGTGTCACTCTGCAGCGGCTTCTGGTGGAGACCAGGAGCACTGCAAAAGCAACGCATGGGGAGAACCGCACAGAAAATGGAAATCCGCTTCACGACTGACCAGATGATGGCTGCTGGTTCTCTGTTGCCACCAATGCCCTGAAGGAGCTCTTTCACCTCAGCAGCACCTTGGGGCCAAGTATGTGCTGGTTGCCTCCCCTGGTGCCTTCCCTCTTGGAGGAGGGAGACCTGCCCTGCGAAGAGTTACAAGGGTTACTCTGGGGGCAACTTCTATATGAGGCTGGAGGCTCAGGAAGGGACAGTTGGAGTTGTAGGGAGCTTGGCAGCTTGAAGGAGTGGTGGGTCATGAGGCATGTATGAGGGGAAAAAGAAATAACACAAAAAAAGACCAGTAAGTCTCATATCCATTGTAGGGGAAACTAATGGAGACAATCCTGAAAGAGAGGCTGGTGACCTTTTTAGAAGACAATGGACTCCAGGACAGTCAGCAACATGGGTTTCTCTCAGGGAGATCCTGCCTGACCAACCTAGTTGAGTATTATGACTGGATGACAAGGGAACTGAACAAGGGTTATGCAGTGGATGCCCTGTATTTGGATTTCAGCAAGGCCTTTGATTTAGTGCCTCATGGGTGGTTGGGAGGAAAGTTGGAGTATGTTGGGGTGGGGATAAAGATGGTGACCTGGATTGTGAACTGACTGAAGGGGAGGCAGAAAAGGGTGGTGGTGGGAGGGGAACTCTTATCCTCAATGGCTGTGATGAGCAGGGTTCCATAGGGCTCAGTACAGAGCCAGGTGCTGTTTGGGATTTTCATACTGGATATCACACATGGCATCAGGAGTGAGATCAGTCTGTTTGCTAATGATACCAAGATGGAGTAGTGGTGGAGGACATAGTAGAGTGGCAAAGGCTACCAGATGATCTAACTAAACTGGAAGAGTGGTCAAAAACATGGCAGGTGAAGTTCAGTGCTAAGAAGCGCAATATTCTGCACTTCAGAGCAAGGTACCATGGGAGGAACTACCAGTTGGAGGGGTCCAGTTAGGTACCACTGAGGAAGAAAAGGATGTAGAGGTGGTTATGAAAGGGAATATGAACAACTCAGCTCAGTGCTGGAAGGTGGTAGCTAAAGCCAACAGGATGCTGGGGTGTATTGCGAGAGGGATCTCCTCCAGAAGGCAAAAGGAGGGAGGTGATCCTGCCTCTGTACAGGTCACTGGTCAGATCACACCTGGAGTACCTGCATACAATTCTGGTGCCCATTTCTGAAGAAGGATGTCAGATTACTGGTGGGGGTACAGTGCAGGGCAACAAAGATGATCCAGGGTTTGGAGGACCAACCCTATAAGGACATATTGAAGGAGCTGAATATGTACTCACTGGAAGAGAGAAGGGGATCAGAGGGATATAATTGAGACCTTTAAATACATGATAGGGATACAGACAGGTACAGGAGGGTTATTTAAGTTGAGGAGGGTGAGGGACAAGTGAGGGAATGGCCTCAGATTGGAGAGTGAAGATATAGCAGAGAGATGAGGACACATTTTTTCACAGAGAGGGTGGTGACTAAGTGCAACCTTCTGCCCGAGGAGATGGTATCCTGTGGGATGGTGGGCGGTTTTAAAAGAGGACAGACTACAACAAAAATAAACAGCAGCACTAGAGACAATCCAAAAATGTCCAGACAGCCCTGAGGAAGACTCATGAGAAGTCGAAGTGCTGGGTGGCCAGGAAAGAGCACTGTGGATTGCTTAAACCTTCCTTAAGCCATTGAGCTAATAAATCACCTTAATGCACCACTAAGTTGCATGGACTTTTTGGATTGTCTCGAGTGCTGCTGTTTGCTTTTGTTGTAGTCTGTTAATGTCTGGGGTAGACAACCCCCACAGGGGAGCACAATTCTGCAATCAGCAGTTTATGGCAATACTCTTTGGAGGACTTTCTTTAAAAGGGGATGTGACATGGTGGGGGGGGTAAGTGTGAGGAGGGAGGGGAGGGGGCAGCAGCAGCAGTGTAGGGGGCTAGCTGCACATTTGAGCAGACTTGATAGACTACGAGGCATGTTTCTGCTGGCAGATTTGTATGTTCATATGTTCGTATGTAATGCTCCCTTAGTGGAATTTTTTTAATTTGTTTCATTTTAGTTAGTGTATAATGATTATTTAAGATTATTTGCAACTTTTTCTTTCTTTTATTATGGATAACAAAATGAGCTAGAATAGCCTTTTTTTTACACGTAACCAGTTGAATTGTAATTCAGCTGTAGGATTTGTTCACTTTATTTACAATCATTTATTGTTTCTTTGTTGTAAGGACTCTTGAATCATATGGATTGGGCACCATAGAAATAAACATCTTACCCCAGGGGTCCTTTAGCATCAGTAACTATAGCAGTCAGCTGGATAGCTAGCACTGCCCCAGAGGTGGAATGTATGATAATGAGATTTATGAATTAGCCAATCAGAAAGCAGCTATGGAATGTGCTGAGCAGTGAGAGGGGAAGGAGGCTTCAGAATTTTTTCTCTGCCAGACTGAGCAACACTGCCTCTGAGGTGCTCTCTTTACTGGTAATAAAAAGTTTGTCTTCTAGACTGGTAGCTATTTTCCCTGTTTTATTTAATTTTGAGTGTACAGACTATTTTTTGGTTTAGTTAGTGGTTCTCCTTGGTTACCGGGAACCGTACTTTTTCCTCGGTTCCGCAGTTCCTTGCGTTTCCCATTTTTCTTTATTTTTTTAAGTTTAAAGTTATCGAATATTGTGTTTCTGCAGTTCCCTGTTCTTACTATTGTTTAATTTTATCGCGGTCTCCTTTTTCTTGTGAGAGCTGTCGGTTTCATACATTTTTTACCTCAGAAAAGTTGTGGTTCTTACCTCGAGGTAACCTGTTGGACCTTAGTTTTAAATGGTTCAACATTATTTTTGGAGGCTTCCTGGTAATTAGGCATGTCAGAAACCCCAAAGAAAAGGATGGGACCCACAGGTTCTGCTTGAACTACCAAAGAATTTTAGCTAAAGCTGATATAACCTGTGTTTAAAGTGTTTAGGTCTAGATCATTACTATGTTTTTTGCTCCCAATTCTGTTCCAAAACTTTGAGAAATAGAGCAAAAAAAGCTCAGAGAAATGGTAGCAGAAGGGTCTTCATCTGGTCCCAAACCTAGACACAAGACCACTGATGAGGGGTCTATTAAAAAATAAAAGTAATGCAGGTGCTGATGAGGCATCTTTAAAAGCTAAGCCTAGTACAAGTGTTGATGAAGTGCCTTTAAAATCAAAGAACACAGCCTTGCAATGATAAAGTGTCTTTAAAAAATAAGGTTAAAGGGGCTGATGAAGTTCCTAAATCAAAAAGAAAAACTGATTCAGTCACTGATGAAGTGGCATTTAAAAAGATATATAAAGAAAAGAATCCTCTTGCTCCTCCAGGCAAAGCCATTAGTGAGGCTGCAAGGGGAAAAAAGCAAAAGACAAATCAAAAATATTGAAACCCAGGAGGGCGGCCCACAAGATTTTCAAGGGGACCTTCCCTCTATGCAAGATATGGCTAACGCCTGGCACCTTTATCAAACTATCCAGGGCATGGGTTCTATTTTCAATGCCTCTGATTTCCCTAGACAAACCCCTTCTAATGTTCCCTCTGCTATAGGAACTGATGAAGGGGATGATGATAATGACTGTTATGAGCCACCTGATGACACATCTGAAGGTAAAGTCCCAGAACCAGATGTGTCTCCTGATCCAAATTTTGGAGCTTTTCCCGAGCAGGAGGATAATTCCTCTCTCTTTTCTTTCCTGCAGCACATGGCAGACACTCTTGATCTCCCTTCTCAAGAGTCCAGTCAAGATAAGGAGGAAGACCAGGACTATAGAGAGATGAAGGTATCCTGTGAAGGGGGCTAACCGTAAGTGGGCACCTACCAAAACGGCACCCCACTTGTGCAACTGACCCGATGGCAAGAGGGTAGGGAGGGTGACCAGATGGGGGGGTTTGCGACGCGGCGACAGGATATCGCGTGTGTATATGCATGTGGGGGGGATGGGAGCAAGCGTGCCAAGCAACAGGTGGGAGGGTTTGTGAGGGGGTGCCGCGGGGTGCCATTGAGTTGATGTTGTGGTGTAGTGAGTTGGGTGCTGGCCTGGGATGCTGAGGATGCAGGATTCGGGACCGGTCGCCGGTATTTATTTTTGTGCCTGGCCCGAGACAGTTTTTTTTTATATTTTTGTACAGAATGCCCCGCCCCCTACATGCACCCCTGGAGTTGAGAATCTTAAGTAAGGGGTTGCAGGGTTGCAAAGCCCCGGACAACAAAAAATCCTTGTTTTTGTGCTGCTGTGTCTGGCGCTGCAGTTGCACATCACCGAAATTGAATTTCGGCGATATGTACTCGCCATAAGGACTATCACCATTTGACAATCACCCTTATAACATGGAACCAGAGATGAAAAGTTTCCCCCTCCTAAGAAATTGGTTCTCCCTATTTATAAACCCTTCAGGAAGAACACCAAGAAACTCCTTCAAAACCCCACTTCGGTACATGGGGTTGAAAAGAGGGCTGACAAAAAAATGTCGGCTTTCTAAAACTGATACTGAATTTCTGTTTGTGTTCCCAAGTCATGAGGGAGTGGTGCAACGGGCAGCATGTGATGAAGCTGGGGTTCCACTTTCTTTCCAGCCACCAGAAAAGGATTCTAAAAGACTGGACTTCATGGGCTGGAAGACTTATACTTCAGTCTCTCTCCTTCTTCACCTGGCCTCTTACATGGGTTATACAGCCAAATATCAGAAGGCCTTATGGAACTCGGTGTTGGAAACTGTCAAACAAGGTTCAGATTCCATGGCCAAAGATTCAGTGGAAACAGCTAAGACAGCTTTGGAAGCCATTAAATATCGGTCGATGGCAGGTGATAGCAATGATGCTGCCTCGAGAGTTATGGCCCAGGCTGTTTCCCTGAGGTGCTTTACGTGACTCAGATCAACAAATCTGTCACAAAACACTCAATCTAAAGCTATGGACTTTCCTTGCAACAGAAATCTTCTTTTTGACTCTAGGACCGAGGACTATATAAATAAGGTTGATGAGTACAAATCAACCTACCAGAGCAACATTACTAAGACTAGGTCTCAGGGGGCCCATATACCTCAACATAGTGGTAACAGAGGTAGGGGCTATTTTCTCATGCCATTTTACTCCCTTCCTCCTCAGTTTGACCTCTCTTAGTTCAGGGGTTACTACAGAGGTAGAGGCAGGAGGGGACAGTGAAGGTCTGCTTCTTCCCCTGCTCCTGCCACCCAGCCGAAGCCCTGATTCCTCAGTCCAGGTCACCTCCCCTCTGCCTATAGGGGGCAGGTTCTCCCACTGTTTCCAGTCCTGGACCCTTATTACCACAGACAGGTGGGTCCTGGAGGTAGTGGAAAAGGGCCTGTACTTTTAATTCAAAAAGATGACAGCCCTAAAAAGAGCTCAGATTTCCAAACCTCTAAGTCCAACAGAGAAAATTCTGTTGGAATTTGAAGTAAAGCATCTTTTGGAGGCAAAAGTAGTGAAGAGAGTGCCTGTCCATCAAAGGGACAAGGGACTCTATTCCAGGTACTCCTGACTCAGAAAAAGAACATGGAGGAGAGGCCTAGTTTAGACCTCAGGTTCCTGAACACACACCTTCTGAAGTCAAAATTCAAGATGGTCACTCTGAATTTGGTGGTTCAGCCTTTGCAGCAGGAAGACTGGCTAGCCTCCTAGAACTCAACAATGCTTACTTTCATAGCCCCATCATGCTGACCCAGAGGAAGTTCCTAAGCTTCAAACTTCCATTGAGGCACTACTAGTTTGCAGCCATGCCCTTCAGACTGACATCTGCCCCAAGGGTATTCACAAAATGTCTAGCTGTAGTGGCAGCTCACTTAAGAAAAAAGGGGATATCAGTTTACCCATTCTTGGATGACTAGTCCATAGTGGCAAAGTCTCATCTTCTTCTGGAACAGGCCCTTTCCTTAACAAAGGACACTCTGCAATCTTTGGACTTCATCACAAATCTAAAGAAGTCTAAGTTAGTACCAGCCCAACTTCTCACCTTCATATGGGCACATCTGGACTCTTTGCACAGCAGAGCTTTTCTACCTTTGGAAAGAATTCAAAACTTCCTGTCAGTGGCAAACTTTTTTGTCCTTGGTCAACCTAGGCCAGCCAGGCATTTCCTGCAGCTTCTAGGCCACATGGCCTCACTATGTCAGCTGTGGTCCCAGGGGTCAGATTCAGAAAGATGGACATTCAGCATTACCTAAGATCTTGCTGGCCCCAAAGCAAGGATTCCCTGTCCAGACTGAGTCTGGTTACAAAACACCTGCTAGTTTTTGGACTGGGAGAATGATCCCACCAACCTGTCAGTAGGGGTTCCCCTTCCAAGTTTCCTCTCCTTCAAAGGTCATTACCGCAGATGCTTCTCTGCTTGGATGGGGAGCTCACGTGGATGACTGTTCTGTCAGTGGCTCATGGACTCCACAAGAGTCACAATCCCACATCAGTCTGCTGGAACTCAAAGCCATTTATCTGTCTCAAAGACCTTTGCTCCACAGATAAAGGAATTAAAAGTTTAAGTACGAACAGACAACACCACTGCCATGTTTTACATAAACAATCAGGGTGACATAAGGTCCACTATCCTATGCCTCGAGGCCATAAAGATCTGGAGCCTAGACTATTCCATGGGGGTCAGTCTCTCAGCTATTCCTCTCCCAGGGAAAGACAATACCTTAGCAAATGTCCTCAGTCGCATCAACCAGGGACACAGAAATTGGTGCCTGAACAAACAAGTGCTGACCATGTTGTTCAAGAAGCGGGGCACACCAGAAGTGGATCTGTTCATCTCTCACCTAAACCATCAACTTGCTCTATTCTGTTGCAGGGCTCCAGTACTGGGAACTCTTCCAACAGATGCAGTAGCGCTGGATTGGATGAAAGGTTCCTTTATGCCTGTTGTCCTTTTTCCTTAATTTTTTTAGAACTCTGTTAAAGCTCAGAGATCAGCATGCAGAGATGCTACTAGTGGCACCAGACTGGCCGAGGCAGGCACTGTACCCTCTTCTGATGTCCATGTCATGCAGCAAGCCTATTCACCTTCCTCTGAGTCACTCCCTTCTGTCTCTTCCCCAGACAGGGGTGTTTTATCCAGACCTGAAACTGCTTCACCTCAAAGCTTGGCTCTTGAGGAGCTAGAGTTTCTTGATTCTCAGTACTCTGAGCAAGTGCTGAAGATCCTGAGGATGTCGAAAAAGCCTAGTACAGAAAAGACTTATGCAGCCAAATGGAAATTATTTTCTATCTGGTGCAAACAAAGCATGTTAATTTTCTTTAGGCCTTGATTCCTACCATCTTCTATTATCTGGTATACATTCAGGACTTGGGCCTAAAGCCCTCCTCCCTGGAGCTTCATCTGGCTTCTGTCTCAGACTACCTTTCTGTGGAGAAGACCAAGTCAGTCTATTCACAACTGGTTTTCAAACTGTTTTTCAGAGGTCTTCTTCAATTTCAGCCTCCAATTAGGGAACCTATGCCTTCCTGGAGCTTGAGTCTCTGTGTATTGCCAAACTTTTGCAGCCTTCTTTTGAGCCTATGACTACGGGCCATATTAAGTATGTGAACTGAAAAACTGTGTTTTTAGAGGTCATTACCTCTGTTAGAAGGATTTAAAAGTTGCACACCCTCTGCACTGAGCCCAACTATTTCATCCCACACAGGGGCAAGACTGAGCTCAGAACAAGCAGAAGTTCTTGCCTAAGGTGGTTTCTGAATTCCACCTTAATCAATCCGTCACTTTACCTATGTTCTTCACAGAAAAATCCACTCCAGGGGAACAAAAACTCCATGGTTTGGATGTCAAAAAAGCCCTGCTCTACTATTTGGACCACACCAAACAGTACAGAGGCTCTTCAACACAGTTGTTCCTCACCTGTGTGGAGGTAGATAGAGGAAGACCAGCCACTAAGAGAACTATCTTTGACTGGATAGTCTCCTGCATCTGATTCTGTTATGACAAGGCTGGCAAGCAGCCCCCAGAGGGTCTCAGAGCCCATTCTATTAGGGGTACTTCTGCTTCAGTGGAAGCTGCAAGGAACATTCCACTTCTGGAAGTCTGCAGAGCAGCAACTTGGAAGACTGTACACACTTTCACTAAGCATTGCTGTTTAGATGTGCAGTCTAGATCTGATGCCAGTTTTGGTAGGGCGGTCCTGCAGAGCTTTTTTCCTAAATATGTTCTTTACCCACCGTCTATCAGCACTGCTTTGTAGTCTGCTATAGTTACAGATGCTAAAGGACCCATGGGGTAAGAAGAAAAAAATACTCACCATAGTAGTGCTCTTTCTTCCAAGGTGTTCTTAACATCAGTAAGCGCTGACTCATCCTCCCAAGATAACCTTCAGAAGAAGGCACTGTCTTGTGCCTTAAAAAGTTTTGCAGTATGTCACATTTTGAATTGTAATTTGAGCAAAGTTTTTATGGTTGTGGTTCTGGTTATTATAAATGTTTTCATTCCTGTTGTTCATTCTGTCTTTGAAAAAAATCTGAAAATCTCCTTCCCTCTCACTGCTCAGCACATTCCATACTGCTTTCTGATTGGCTAATTCATAAATCTCATTACCATACAGTCCACCTCTGGGCAGTACTAGCTATCCAGCTGACTGCTGTAGTTATTGATGCTAAAGGACACCTTGAAAGAAAGAAAGAAGAGTACTATGGTGAGTAATTGAGTTCATTGTGGTGAGTAGGTGCAGACAAACTCATTGCTATAAGGTACTCCACAGGGGTGTGCCCAGTGGAGAGCTTTATTTCTAGGGACAGGTCAGCAGCAGACAAATCAGTCAGCAGGCTGGCAATGACTCAGGTTCAGCTGTTTGGGCTGATCAGGACAATCTTTCAAAGGATAGATCCACACCAATAGTAGCGCAGCTCGGTCCTTTGAAGTTGCATTCCTGCATTGCATTCCTGCTTGCGCGTTCACACTGCTGTAGCATACAGCAGTGTGAATGCGCTGAACCCAGGCCTTCCCCTTTGCAGTTAAAAAAAAATGATGGGATGCCCAATCCCCATGTCAGCATGCCCCCACCCAGGTCATTTGCTGACAGTGGAGCCCACTCCACGTCGGCATAATGTCCCCCCAATTTGCTGTGTGCCAAGGAGGGGTGCCCAATCCCCCTTGACTCTTGTCTCCCCTCCCAACACTCAGTATGTGCCGACAGGGGTGCCCAATCCTCTGTCAGCTACAGCCCCCCCACAAACACTCAAGTGGCATGCTGGGAGCCCACCCCAGTATGCCAAATGTCCCTGTAAAAAAAAGGAAACCTTTCCCCGTGTTTTTTTTTGTGTGCCTTACCCTCCTTCCTGGCTGCCCACTCCTTCAGGTCTCCTTTGCCCTTACCAGCTGCCTTCCTGATTCCCACACCGGGTACCAACCCCACATTGCAACTCCCCCAGGTAATCCGGCATTTCCCTTCATCAGACAGGTCCCCCTCCTCCAAGGGGAAAGGCACCAGTGGGGGCTGGCCAGTGCACTTCATTATTGGCCCAGGGTGTCACTGAGGTATGTCAGTCATGGAATCGGCAGCATCAGAGGACAGAGAGACCATCATCCGGCCAGCCAGGAAGTGTTTCCTGGTTTTCTGTGGAGAGTGACGTCCTGACATCAGGGCATATGCTGACACCTGTCACTCCCCCTAAACACTGAACCCAGACATCCCTGCCATGCTCCCAGCCTCTGCCAGGGGCCAACAGGCACTGGTGCCCATCCCCACCCTTCCCCTGGAGAAGGAGAGCTGTCCTGGATGCTCCATCCTCTTCCTCCTCCCCCCCCCCGGCCAGCCCTCTAGCAACCTGAATCCATTCCCGAACCTGGGTCGCCAGTGTCACAGATGGAAATCCAAGCACTGCACCAGTGGGCCGGCTCTGTGAGGTTTTTAAATTGTTCTAAAGTCTGTAAAATAGAAAATGGTCCTTCGTTGAGTCTGGTGGCCCTTCCAACCTGCACTCACCTTCTGTGCACCTACCTCCCCACACCCTCCCTCACCCCATACTTACCTCCGTATTCTAGCACAATGATCTTCGGTGGAACCGGGAACACATATGCACTCTTCAAAGCCAATCATGAACTGAAGAAATGCCGGTAAGCCAGATAATGGCATAAATAGGGGGGGGTTTCAACTTTGGTGCATATCTCAGGCATTTTTTTGGATCTTTTTCACAAAATTTGCAACATAGGCTTTTTGAGACCACCTCATGAACAGACACACTGTCATTTTGTTAATCAGTCCTGAAAGGTGATTTCGTGGTCACTGTGCGGAATCACCTTTGTGGACTGATTAATAAAACAACAGTGCCACTGTTCATGAGGTGGGTTCTCAAAAAGCCTAAGTTGCAAATTTGGTGAAAAAATCCAAAAAATGAGTATTTTATGACCTTGCATTGCTCAGTTTTCACGCATGCTTGTAACTTCACAAATCTGTAATATTTTCACTCCAGATTTTCAGCATTGGCATTTTTTTACACCTGCTTATGAATAGTATAGCTGTCATTTTTCACATCCTGGCTGAAATGTGTTTTGCACTTCTGGCACAAAATAGCATGGTCTTTGTGAGAAATGAGTGTTCGGGACAAATTACGAAAATCGCAATAGCACTGTTCATGAGTGGAGGTCTCAAAATACCTATGTTGAAAATTTGGTGACAAAAGTCCATACAATGACTGTGTTATGAGTGTGCTTTGCACAGTTTCTATGCATGCATGCAACTTAGTGAATTTGTAATATTTTCACTCCAGATTTTCAATGTTGGGATTTTTTTACACCTCCTTATGAACAGTACAGCTGTCATTTTTCACTTCCTGCCTGAAATGTGTTTTTGCACTTCCGGCACAGAATAGCCCATGGTCCTTGTGGGAAATCAGTGTTCAGGGCAGATTAAGAAAATCACAGTGACACTGTTCGTGAGTGGAGGTCTCAAAATGCCTATGTTGAAAATTTGGTGACGAAAGTCCATAAAATTACTGTTTTATGAGTGTGTGTTGAGCAGCTTCCATGCACACTTGTAACGTCAAGGATTTGTAATATTTTTCACTCAAGAGTTTCAGCATTGTCAGTTTTGTACACCTCCTTATGAACTTGTTCTCATCCTTGCTGAAATGTATTTTCACATATCTGGCACACAATGGTGCAGTCGCTGTTGGAAATCAACATTCAGGACAGAGTAAGAAAATCATAGTGACAGTGTTCATGAGTAGAGGTCACAAAATGCCTATGTTGAAATTTTGGTGAAAATATTCCCCAAAATGACTGCTATGAATGTACGTTGTGCAGTTTCCACATATGCTCGTACGTTCAAGCATTTTTAATATTTTCTCTCCAGATGTTCAACATTGTCTTCTCCTCACACCTCCCTATGAATGGTACAGCTGTAATTTTTTGCATCCTGCCTGAACTGTGTTTTTGCACATCTGGTGCAGAATGGTGTGGTCGCTGTGAGAAATCAATGTTCGGGATAGATTAACAAATCACAGTGCCATTATTCATGAGCAGAGGTCCCAAATGCTTTCATGAAGTGGGTGTCACAAAAGGCCATGTTGAAAATTTGTAGTGCAAATACCAACAAATGCCCGGGCTTTGGGGTTTCTAACCATAACACCCCCCCACCCAACCCATGTGGTGGGGCTCCAGTGCCCTCATCTTCTCTGAACCGCAGACACATCTTCACTCTTCAAAGCCAGATCACGAATTGAGGAAACAGGTATGCACTTCTCTGTATTGCAACAGGAATGTGAACTTGGTGGCATAACTTGTTCGTTCTGCTGGGAACTGCAGTCCTACCAATCTGTGTGTACCTACATCAATTCCAAATGACAAAAATGTGTGCATTGTGATTTTTTCTCTTTTACAATGAAACTGACTTGTGCAGTCTCTAGAGGTTCTAGAATGCTGTTCTACCACAGAAGGGTACAACCACATTCCATGACCCTTAAACTGTAGTACAACAACATTTTGAAATGGATGGATTTCTATATAGAATAGTGCTCTACTATACACTATTAAAATGACTAGTCCCATGAACAGAACTGTTAGAGTTTTACACCTCTAGATGCCTCCTGTTTTTCTTATTGTGTCTATCCAATATTCTGATACGTTTGACCTTGCTAAAATAATCTAATGTTGTTACCTTGTTTACTACACTGAATCCCTCTCTCCTCAGAAGTCACTGTTCTCTCTGCCTTACTAGTCCTCATTCCCTTCCCCCTAGAATAATTCACATAACATAGACCTTGGAGAAATGGCTGCTGCCAAATGTTTATTAACTGAACGTCACACAACTTTTGAAGATGGAGAAGAAAGTCAGGGGGAGCTTCTAGTTTCATCTTTTTTTAACTCCTTACTCTCCACCCCCTTCAGATGCCTCCCACCCTGTGGGTGAACTCGGTAGTTCCTCTTCCACGGGTATTACCAAGCTACTCCCCCACCCCTGAGGGCAGAACCCTACCTTCCTGGCTTGAACCAGGTTACTGGGGAGGGGACACAGAGGAGGGAAAATCTGCTGCAATTATTTGGCAGGCATTTTATTTCATACTGCCTGAACATTCTATTAAATCAGTGTCACCATTTCAGGCCATTGAGATCAACAGCATAAAATGGTGTAACTGATGTCATGGAATCTCTTTGAAATGACAAAACAAAAATGCACCAGCTGTCAAGGAGAGTGGAACTGAGTCAATGTGCAAGCGCCCCAAAGTTAGATGTTTTTATTGAAAATTGTACATATTATATCATAAAACATAACCAGCACAGAAAGGAAAATAAGAGGGCAGTTAACTATGAAAAGACAATTGACCATCACCTTTGAGATTACTTTCTATGCAAAGAAAAAAAGATAAAGTGCTGTTATTCACATGAAGGCTTCCTTACGTACAGTTGACTGTTGATTATTCATGGATATGGATATCATTTCTGAAACAGCACCTTTTACGTGGTCACTAATTAGAAATACTTCATATCCGCTTTAACATATAACAAGACACCGCTGATTTACTGTGTCATTACCAAAGAACGAAAACTGAATGTCTGGAGGGCACAAATGAAAGCACTGTATATTTAATTGTTGTGAAGCTTTCTTTAGATTAAATGTTAGTATAGTGGCAGCGATTCTGATATTCATTATGGAGTATTCCACAGGCAAAAATGTTCAGAGAAAACTACTGTGCACTCTCCAGGATGAAGCACTGTACCACAATTTCAGCCAGTGCTATTCTATAGGATACTGCAGGAATGCAACTTAATCCAATGGTAATTACTCCAGCCTGTCATGCAGAAAATTTTGACATTTAATTACAGAGTGCTACCTCCTAGAGAGCGGCACAGTATGTGGCTGACCTCGAGAAGCTAGCAGAATCATGTCAATTGACTGCTGAGGCTGACAAGATAACCTGAGAACAAACAGTGGGACAGATATGCACTCCATGTACGTACATGGAAAGCCTTACTCCAAAAGCCAGGCTTTATATCAGAGAAAGTTACAGTAGAGAGGGCATCTGACATCACCAGGAAAATAATTTAAAACAATTTCTTGACACGTTTCAGGTTACATTTCACATGAATTCTATCTTTCTCTCCCCTTAGTGTTTAATGTTAAGGACATGGGATCTTTGTTCCTTTATAAACACCTAAATAACCTAATTTTGTTTCCTAGATTCAGAATACTGGACCCATTTCTTAAAGCTCCATGACTGACACAGAGTGCTTCTGTCAAACGGATTATTCAAGGAGCACCTTGCATCAAAAGTTATGACAATTCTGATTCTTGAATGCAAGCTGGGTTGAGGCCAGGTGCTGTTGTGCCAGACTGGCCCTACACCAACCCAGCGCTAAACAGAGGGCTGTTCCACAGTGCACGGGACTAGGTGCCAGACATTGGCTGCCATATCCCCTAATGAGGGATTCTGCAAGGGGACCAATGTCTGCAGCACCAACCCAGAGTTAGACAAACTGATCTAATGCTATATGGACCAAATGGGGTCCCACTTGCTGACCCCCTTGGAGTGGTTGCAGCAGTGGCATTACCCCACAGCCATATAGAGGCACAAACAGCTGTGCCTTCACTGAGCCATGTGGTTTGGCACTGCTCAGGAACCCTTGTGGGTATGTGTAGGGCACTGCTCCACAGCAGACACCAGTGGTACCTAGAGGCTCACTGGGACCCAGGGCCCACTGTTAGCAGGTCTTCCCACCTATACTGATGATAATGGACTGCTGCTGGGCATGTACCATGGGCTTGCCATGCTGCTGGCTGCATGGTGAGATGCTGAGGGAGGTGTGCCCTTCACCATGCCAGGGGCAGTTGTGGGGCATGTATAGTGGCCATCCACCTAACTTCAGGGGGAGGAAGAAATGTGCAGCAGAATGCTTTCCAGGGGTACCAGTGCTAGGAGACTTCACTGGTGCAAGCAATGGGGATAGAATAGTACAGCAGACATCAGCTCTGCACTTTAGGCAATACTTCTGCTGGTGGTGGCATTGCCGCAGGACTATCCCCACAGCTGGTGATATTCCCCTTCCATGCACCTTTCCTCTGACACATAGAAGTGCTTGCTGCAAACTGTTGTAGTTTGGTGCCAAGACCCCTCCCATTCTAGACTCCAGTAAAGGGTCCCTGAAACACCAGTGATGGGTGCAGGCTGCTGTTCTGCACAGCTTGCGTCAGTTTACAGTAAGTGGTGTGTGAGAATTGGACCCAGTGTCTTCACTATCTTCACTGTCTTCATCAGCCTTTAAAATAAAGACTGTTACTTAGATCAGTGTTGAAACTGGATTTAGCTAATGTAGATAAAATCAATTTTATAGCTTAAAAAATGTAATAAGAAGTTTCTCCCTTTCAAAAGACTGATACCTGTGGAGGCAGAATTGTTCTGAAAGGGGAAGGGGTGGCATATGGGTCCTTAGCCCTAGACATTTATCATGCTGCCGGTGATAGCCAGACCTTAGGTATGGAAAGACTAGTGCTGAAAATAAAAACCGTACACTATAAGCCCATTCTATTAATGGGGTGTCACTTTCCCCCCAAATGTGATAACCAAAACCAGTTGAGTGTTTGTGAATTTTTGTTTCCATTTAAGGATACTCATGAGCTCATTTTGTTAGGATATTTAGATACAAACTGGGCACCCATGCCCTATGCAAGTAAATTGTTGGAACTGTCATCTACTTTATTTATTTAGCTTTTGTTAATTGGGTAAGTACACTGGACAAAGAATGCCTATTTTCAGGTGCGACTCGTGAGATTACAAGGAAAATGTACAAACAATCTAACAATGACTAGGAATTGATGTACAGGTGGTGAACCGCATAAACAAGGACATATGCACAGTGGTAAGGACAATCAAACAGTAAAAAAGAATAAATATTTCATGGTAAAAAATATATAATCAGTGGTAAGAACAATTCAATATACATCTTCATGATAGGAATACTAGAGCTGTAGAAGTAGAGCAGGGTTCAGTGACTCCTTTACTAGGAACAGTAAGTACTTAGAGTGCAAGGGTAGATAAGGGTCGACTGTCACCCTTTATGGTTTGGTAGGGGCCTGGTAGTCATGGTATAGGTAGAGCACACCAAGACTGGGAGGGAGATGCCAGGCAACCTAAGGACAGTTGTAGGCTAAGGCAGGCTTCAACTGAGTCCTAAGGGAGTCTTGAGACAGTAGCACGCTGAGGCAGATTGCAGGCAAGCCCATAGGGACTTCTTAAACAAGGAATGGGTGGAGGCACATCTGATGAGAACTGGTGAGGAGTTCCAGAGATGAGGGGCACAGACAGCAAAGGCATGATCACCAGAGACAGTACGAGTTTTAGAGACAAGGAAGGACTGTGACTCAAAGATCTGAGCTGGTATATTAGCTCTACTGGTTTAAAGAGTCTAGACAGGGCAGGAGGGGTGGTATTTTAGACAGTTCTGTCAATGAAACAGCTCAAGACATAGAAGCAGTAGTTACTCGGGGACAACCAGTGGACTTTGTCATAAAGCTCAGAGTGATGGGTGAGATGAGAGGTGGCAAGGACAAAGTGGCAAATATTGTTTTAGGCCATATCCCATTTAGCAAGGCTAGCTTTAGTAGCAAGGGAAAAGCATATCAACCTATAACTGGGATAGGGAAGAAGTATTCCTTTGGCAAGGGCAATTCATGCAGCTGCAGTAAGGGATCCCCAAGTCCTATATGCAAGGCAAAGTTTGATGTTTGTTGCCCAGCACACATTTTGAATATATAGGAATAGGTCTAACTGGGGGTCAAGTGTGACTCTGAGGTATTTAAAAGAATGTGAGATGCCAGCTGGGTACCCATCAAGACTTAGAACCTTTTGCTAGGTGGGACAGTGCTTAATCTTGGCTGAGGAACCAAAGAGCATGAGTTGAGTTTTCTTTAGGTTTAGCACAAAATTGTTTGCCAATAGCCAGTGTTAGAGCCTGTTGAAATCACCTTGCAGATGGTGATGTATAGTATTGATATCAGTCAACCCGGGCAGGAGAATCGTATCATTGGCATATAGGGTAGTGTTACTATTGGTAGGGATCAAAGGGAAGTCATTAATGAAAAGAGAGAAAAGGATAGGGCCTAAGATGGACCCTTGAGGGACACTGACCATAACAGGAACAAGTGCAGAGAGAGACCTATTATACTTAACGAGCTGTAGCCTGCCAGTAAGCTAGCTGGAGAACCAGTTTAAGGCTGGGTCAGACATGCTGAGGAAGTGAAGCTTGGTGCAGAGTAGGGTGTGATCTACAAGATCGAAGGCCTTGGAGAGGTTGACAAAGATAGCCCCTAATAACTTGCAGTGGTCCGTAGCTGTCCTAATTTCAGAGGTTACCTTGGCAAGGGCTGTGCCAATACTGTGACCTTTGTAAAATCCATGCTGTTCAGGGGATAGTAAGGTGTAGCTAGTTAAGTAGTCTGTCTGCTGGTTCTCCACCATCTTTTCCAGTATCTTGCTAACAGCAAACAAGAGGGCTATGGGGCAGTAATTTTCTATACATTTCTGCTTGAATACTTGAATACAGGCACCACCATAGCTACTTTCCAGATAGGTAGGACAATTCCAGTGGTGAAGGATTAGTTAAGAACATGGGAGATGGGTAAAGGAAGCGAGGGGGAACCTGTCATGAGGAATATAGGTTCAAGGCCATTGTGACCAGCGCTCATTTGGGGTGAGAGGTCAGTGAGAAGTTTGTGAATTTCCCTCACTGTGACAGATTTAAGATATAGAGCAGGGTGGCTTGGGAATACCGGAAGGGTGATATAAGTAGGGGCAGATGTCAAGGCATTGTTATTTAAGAACAGGGAGGTATAAGTTGAAAGATTGGAGAATTGACTGTTAAAGGCATTGGCAATCGTAGTAGTATTGTTGCAGTTTTTGCCACCAACAATCATATCCATAATGTCACACCTGCTAAAACCACCAACAACAGATATGTTGGTGCACCAAAAGCTTTGTGGATCCCTGCTGGAGGATAACAGGGCATTCTTGAAGTACTCAATCTTAGCAGCTCTTATGGCTTTTTTGCAGTGATTTAGTAGTTACCAATATTCGTGGTAGTCAGATAGGTTGTTTGAGGCTTTAAATCTGCCCCAGAGCGTATCTTTGGCTTTCAAGTGATGTACCTATTACTATCTTTCTGATATGATGGGCGTGCTTTTTCCACAGAGGGTGGAGGACATTGAAGAGGTGGTTGAGAGCAGCAGGGGCCTATGTAGCAGAGAGTACCAGGGGCCAGTCGATGACAGCAAGGTTATGAAGAAAGAGTTCAGGGTGAAATGGGAGCCGTCTCTCACTTGTATAATTTTGTAAGGCACTTTAGGGGAGGAGACTCTCCAAACACAGAAAGTGGGGGAATGGTCAGATATAGAATCTGGGAAAATTCCAGATGCAGAGCTCCTGTTGGGCTAATTTGTGAGGATCCAGTCCAGGAGCGAACTACTACCAACATGCGGGGATGTTCTTGTGGGTTCGCAGATGAGCTGTGTAAATGCCAAGGGCAGCCAGCAGTGATTCATATAGCTTGACATTGGCACCTGCCCAGTTTAGGTTGAGGTCATCACATATAATTACCTCATTTGAGGAGATCTGGAGATTTTGGGGCCAATATTATCCAGCAGATAGGAGAGTCCTTTGACTCCTTACTTAGGAGGGTCATAGACACAGATGATGTGAGATTTTTTGGAATTCCCTAGGAGGAGTAGCCTATGCAGGAATTCACAGGTTACTGAAAGGGGAGCTGCATCATACAGGACCAGAGATATATTAAGGTGGCTTCTGTAATACAGCAGTAGACCACTGCCATGTTTTTTACTGTCACGGTCATGATGCAGTAGGCAGAAGTTGGGAATAGTAAGGGCTGAATCAGGGGTGGTAGGTTTCAGTCAAGTTTCTGGGGGGCACAGAACATCAGGGTTGCAGTGGACATTCCAGACAGTGAGCTCAGCAAGACTGGGGATGAGACTGCAGGCACTGAGGTGTGCAACTCTGAGACCCTTGAAAGAGGACCAGGAGGGGGGGAGGGCTAAGTGACTGTGATATAGCAGGTCCAGGATTCAGTTCAATATCTCCGGCAAGAAGTGAAAGGAGAACAGAGACTCAAAGAAGACAGTGCAGTGGGCATATTTTATTAGAGGCTTTTTGGGGGCAGGGGGAGTACAGGCATCTTGGTACAAGGTAGGTACTTTGCAAGGATTTTGTTGGGAAGCACCAGAGGGGACAGACATTTGCTGATCCTGAGGTGATGAGATTTGAGTGAGTAAAATCATGGGAGTGGTACAGTTCCCAAGGGCCTACATATAAGGGGAGCAAGGTAGTTGTGAGATAGCAGGACCTCAGGAAACAGACTATATAGGCAAGGAAGTACATCTCAGGGTCTTGAGCTAACAGGCTTTGTAAGAAAGGATGCCTGAAAGGTGGTATCCCAAGAGATAAGCATAGCTGAAAGGAAGTGTAATTGTTATTGAAGGAGCTGGGCAAGCTTAGGGGATAGGTATCAGGACATGCACATAAGCACAGCATGGACAGAGTGAACAGAAGAGAGGAATTGTGTACTTCAGAGGGAGGTAAAAAAATAGGTTCTAGATAGAAGACAGAACACAGGATGGTAGAATAATTCACCCTAGGTTGGTTGAGTGAAGAAGGTGAAATGATTAGGATGTGTTGTTTTACCTCTGCCCTCGAGAGGTGGCCCGGTATAATCTCAGGTGGAAAGTTAGGGAGATAGTAGTTTTAAGCCAATCTGAATGCCAACCTACATGCCACTCCCCCTGACTGTAAAAGTTAGGGCAGAAAAGGATAGGAGTGGTGGGGGGTGGGTGGGGAGCCAATGCACAGCATCGGTGAGTACAGAGCACCCTAAATCTGTAGAGCAAGAGCGCTTGTTTCAGAGGGAAAATGCCGTAGCTCTGTAGAAGAAAATCGCACCAAGTTTGAAAAACCACTGGTAGTGCAGGATGCAGAGCCTGCTTCGCATTTTCCAACTGATTAATTCCCCAACTAGTCTTGATTCAAGAGAACCTAGCCTTTCTGCTATCTTAGATTTAATATTCACTTCTGCCCCAGATAAATACTCTTTATATAGTGTGTTACTGGATGCTTTTAGCGACCACCAAATTACTTTGTTATAAGACAAAATATTGATAAGCCTGGTCAAATACAAGTAACAACATACTGGGCTGGATATTCAGACTGCGCCGGCAGGGGCGCAAGCCTGGGCACGGCTCAACTGGGCTGCGCCAGGGCCAGAACCAGGACCAGGACCAGGGGATACTCAACTGTGCTTCGCCATGGCTCAGCACCATTGAATATGGCACGGAGGGTGCACACACTGCATATGGCACAGTGGCACTGCACCAGCACAACACACAGAAAGGGAGAACAGGGCTGCACCACCAAAAGTACAGTTGCGCTAGATGCATCACCAGTGATATTCAGCCTGGGGCATGCAAAAGAGGCCATAATGCATGCAAGGTGCAAATGGGGCCATTTGCATGTCATTATGGCCCCATTTGCCTGCAATGTGCTGAGTCCTGGCGAAGTGCACCTGGCACCCTGCCAAGCCGCTGCCCTCGGGGGTCGACACCCTAGTGGGCTATTGCAGCCCCCCCACTCCCCTATGCCTGATCACGGACATCTGTAAATAGTACACTAATACCAGGTGGTCTTGCGGTCCCCCCGTATGCCTGATTGTGGGCCACAGTAAATGTTAAGGAAATCCCTGGTGGACTAGTGGTAACCCTCCCTATATGCCCAATTGTGGGCTGTAGCAATCAGTGTGAAAATCCTTGGTGGTCTAGCAGTACCCCCGATGTTCAATCATGATCATGTGGAAATACAGAATTACCGGTGGTTCCTTTGCCCCCAGAGATTTTTCGATCAGCATTGCGCCTCATTGGTGCAGTAGCACTGTTTCACATCACCTGGTTATTCATCATGACAGCGAGCAGTGTCTGTTGATTTATTGTTCACAGTGACCACGGGCTTACAGACCATATTGCACTATACAGGGTCAAATATGTGAATGAATGCGCTCATTCACATATCCGTCCTGTGTTGTACAGCAAGTGTCTACAGCCCATTGGTCCACAATGTGACCAATAGGCATACAGATCATACTGTACGCTGTCATTCAGAGGGTGGCCAGGCGACATGGGTGGGTGCTGCCACCCACCAATGACAGGGGGTGCTGGGTGACCGGGACCCCTGTGGGTGGAGGAGGGCATAACCACCAGACCACCAGATAATTCTGTATTTCCACAATAGCCTGCGATCTGGCATACTGGGGGAGGTTACTACTAGACCACTAGGGATTTCCACTTTGATTACTACTGTCTGTGATCGGACATTTGGGGGGGGCACTAGACTACCTGTTATTATTGCAATACTTACTGATGCCCATGATCAGGCATGCAGGACGGGGGGCCACTAGACTACCAGGGGGTCAGGGTGCTTGTGGACAGTGTACCTGCTGTGCAGGTAGCCACCCAAGGCTGGCGGCTGTTGTGTGGCACCTTGCACTACAGCTGCCTGCCTGTGGGTGGTCAGCATTTGAGCCTGTGATTTGCAGCTCAACTTTGAGCACCAGTGTGCAGCACATGTAACGGTTGCACCAGCACATGTGGCGCACATCCCGGGCTGAATATCGGGATGTGCCCCATGGGCACGCACCCTGCATCTGCATCGCATACATTACCAATGCGCCCCAGTGCATCGGGGGTTGCGCCACGCACCTTACCCTTTGAATATCATGCCAGGGTGCATTGCGAGGGTTGTGCATGCACACTCTGTTGCACCTGGTGCAACTTCTTTGAATATCCCACCCACTGAGCCTTAAGCTGTTTTGATTATTTAACTTTTATGGTAGCCCTAGAATCAAGAAATTGGAAGAGACTGGCACTGATTCCCAGCATTAATGATGCCTGGCACTGCTTTCGAAGCAAATTTCTGGCAGTGAGTGATATACATACTCCAATTCACCCTCCAAAATTAAATACAACAACTCCCCTTGGTACACTGCAAGATCAGGGATAAGGCATAGAAGTGCACAAATTAAAACCCCAGTGAAAGGTTTCATTGGGATAAATATTGCCAGGCCAAAAATACCTACATTAAAAAAAAATAAGAAAAACCAAAGCAGATTATTTGTTGTCTAATTCTGATTTAGAGAAAACAAAACATTCAAGAGAGTTTTGGAACATGGTTAAAAAACTACAGAGTAATAAGCCAACTGAGTTACCTAATTCTTTTTTGGTGGACAGAACCCCATAATCTACTTCAGACAAAGTAGCTGACATGTTTAGTGAAATGTATGTTAACATGGGAAAATCCCTAGCAGATGGTCTGCCCCTTCCTCCTAGCTAAGGAGACAATTAACTGATATAAGGAAGGCAGATGTAAATACTCCTAATTTTTCTATAACATCTATACTTGTAAACCAAGAACTGTTAAAACTAGGTGCAAGCAAGCATTTTTCAATGCTGAATGTTTGCTTGCTGGCATTGGCATTGGTACTGCATGAGTTATAGAGATACTTAATAGGAATGACAAGGAAGTATTGAACTACCACCAACCTCCACCCCTACCTTGCAGATACTGACCAATGTTGGGTGTGCCTTTGGGTCATCAGCCAAAATGCTCATGCCATTCTACCTCACCCCACTCTGCAGACACTGACAAATGTCATGGTGTGCCTTGGGGTCTTCGGCCCTTAAGCTCAGCCCATTCCATAGGGAAAAAATCTGAGATGGGTGCAATATAAGAGAATGGGGTGAACGTTAAGAGATGAAGATGCCAAGGCACACCTTGATGCCTGTCAGTGGCTGAGGGTGGGGGTGGAATGGTGTGAGCATTATGACTGACAACCCCAAGCCACCCCTCCAATGCCTGTCAGTCTGTACAGAGTGGAGCGTTATGGTTGGTAACCCTAACGTCTTAGGCGTTTGTTGGTATTTTCACTCCAAATGTTCAGCATGGGCTTTTTGGGACCACGCCTCATGAACATTGACACTATAATTTCATTACTCAATCCCAAAAGGTGATGTCACACAGTGAATGTGCCATTCGCCACAACAGCTATGAAAATATATTTTCGAGGATGTGAAAAAAGACATCTGTACTATTCATGAGGAGGTGTGAAAAATGGCAATGTTGAAAATCTGGAGTGAAAATATGAAAAAGTGGTGAAGTTATGAGCATGCGTAGAAATTGTGTAACGTACGCTCATAATGCAGTCATTTTTCGGAATTTGTTCACTAAATTTTCAACATGGCCTTTTATCAATCTCCCCTCATGAACAGTGGCACTGTGATTTCATTAATCTGTCCCAAAAGTTGATTTTGCACAGTGAATTCTCCATTCTGTGCCACAGGTGCAAAAACACATTTCAGGCAGGATGCAAAAAATTACAGCCATACTGTTCATAAGGAGGTGTGAAAAAATGGCAATGTTGGAAATTTGGACTGAAAATATAAAATAACTGGTGAAATTACGAGCGTGCATAGAAAGTGTGCAACGCATGCTCGTAATGCAGTCATGTTTTATAGTTTTTTCACCAAACTTGCAACATAGGCTTTTTGGGACCCCACCTCATAAACAGTTGCACTGTCATTTTGTTAATCGACCCCGAAAGATGATTCTGTACAGCAACCGAGAAATCACCTTTTGGGACCGAGAAATGAATGACAGTGTCAGTGGTCATGAGGTGGGGTCCCAAGAACCCCATGTTGAAAATTTAGGGCCAAAACTCCATAAAATGGTTGAGATATATCCTAAGTTGAAACCTCCCATTGACTGTCATTATAGGGCTTACCATGATTTTCTGCAGTTTGTGATCAACTTTTGAATAATGTAGTTGTGTTCCCGGTCCACAGAAGATCACAGCACTGGACCTCCGGAGGTCAGTATGGGGTGAGGGGGCTCTGTGGGGAGGTGGGGTATACAGAGGGAGGGTCAGAATGGATGGAAGGGGCAGCTGGGACAACAGGGGACAGTTTTCTTTTTTATAGGTGAAAAGAAAACAAGAACACATTGGGGGATGATTTTCTTCTTTTACAGGTGTAATTTGATTAAAAATAGATTTTGGCACATTGGGATGGGCTCTCAGTGTGCCAGACTAGTAGAGGGGGGAATCAACGCCAACTCAGTGATTTGGCACACCGAAGGTGGCTGACAAAAGGGGGTTGGGGGCACATACAACATCTGGAGTGGGCATCCTGGAGTCAGAAAAACATAATGTTTGCTTTGTCACACTGGGGTGGGCTCCCAGTGTGCCACAATAGTGGGAGGGGCATGTCAACGCAGGGATTGGGCACCCTGTTGTTGGCAATAGATAGCTTGGAGGGGACATGCTAACACATGGATTAGGCACCCTGATGTCAGCTTGGGGGAGTGTGTGTGGTGGGCTGCAGGAGCCACCAGTTATGCAAAACCATGTAGCTCATTTTTTATTTCACCTGGAAAGGCACACTGAGCAAAGGAGTTGCTCATAAGTCCAGCCCTGTAAAGAGTAACACTGAACAATACTTTCAAATCTGGATAGTTAACTATTAAAACAGGGTGCCCCAGGGGTCAATACTAGGACTATACTATTTAATCTGTATACAAATGACGTCAGACATCTATTAAGGGGTGTTTGGCATCATTTGTATGCCAATGATTCCGTCTTGTATATTGAAGGTCAATCAATTGATCAAATACAGGAAAAACTCCAGAATGACTTTGCTAGGTTATAATGTTACTTCTGTATACTGTACATAGTTTGGGGTTAAATTCTATAAAACCACAGCTTATGTTATTTTGCAATAAACCTGATGCAGTCAAGCAAGTTTTGAGTATAAACACCCTAGACAACTGTAAACTTGACCTAGTTGACACCTACAAAATATTTGGATGTCTGGATTGATTCTCTTTGCAAGTGGAATATCCATACAGATTCCCTAACTAGTAACCCTAATAGAAAGCTAGGGTGCCTATATAAATACAGTGGATACATTCCACAGGATACAAGATTAAAAATAGTTAATTCAATGGTTATTCCCCTGTTTGATAATGGGGCATTCTGTTTGGGGGGCAACAGGGTCTTTGCTTTACAGCTTGGATGTACTCTATAATACATTTTCCTGACACATCTTAGATGCTCCAAGAAATACCCACCACAACACTCTTTGTAGCGCTCTAAACTGGAAAAAATTGATTTGAACATCAAGATATCCATATGACCAATTTGATTTTTAAATGCCATCTTAATAAAGTACCTACTTATCTATCAGAAGCAGTAGAAGTTAGAAATGTAAAGAGTGACCTATGCATGCCTGATTTGATTGAATATGAAGTGCCAGTTACGAAAACAGTAAAAGGCAATTTAAATTTCACTCATTTAGTGCCTAAATTATGGAATAATTTACCATGCCATCTACAGCTACAAAAACAGTCCATCTTGGAACTCCCAAAAAATCTTGACTAGTAAAAAATGCTGTCCTGCCTAAGGTTTGCTGCTGGCAATTTGGTTACCCTTGTGTCGTGTTTTATTACACATTGATTGTAAATTTTATACATTTTGTATATTTTTGCATATTTTATGTGTAACTTGTTTGTCTTTTTATGCTCATCAGATCCCATTGTAAATGGGTCTGGGCTCAAATGAGTTATTCTTTTCTAAATATCAGAATAACATTTTACCACTACTACTAACATCTTACTACTACTACTAGTGTTTTACTACTACCAGGTGAGCAATGGGGGGGGGATGTATGGGGTTTAGTGGCACAAGCTGAAAGAGGCAGATGAGATCAGGAGGCAGACTGGAAAAATGCAAAGGAATACATAGGCATGGAAGAAGGTACAGGGGTATGCATGAGAGGGGCTCCTGAGGGCTCTGGTAGAGGCAGTTCAGTATGGGAGGGGGGCCATGGGCACTTGCAGGAGGTCAGGTACAAATGTCCAATTCAACAAGTTAGAGGGGTGAAGGGGAAGGAGCACAAGTAGGAAAAGGCAGGCGGCATAGAGCATGAGAGCAGATTTGCACCACTTGCATCACTAAAAGAGAATGAGAGTAAAGAAGCTGGAGTAGAAACAGACTCAGGATGAATGGGGAGGCTGTTGCAATGGAAGGTGTGGTAGACATGAAGAATGGAGTTGGCCTGTTGCAAACAAACAAAGGAGTAGAGCAAAAGAAAGGACAAGGGTGCTGAGGTATGTTCAACCCAGCAAGGGCAAATCGACAGGAGTTATGGGGACAACAAAAGGAGGCTTAGGGGGACCAAAACACAACAGAAATGGGAAGAGACCTGAGCACAGGATATTTCAGTCAGAGGAAGAAAAAGGGCAGGAACAATGGGGAAGATGGAACTAGGGGATGGTGGAGAAGGGGAGGAGATTTTAAAGTGAATAATGGCTGGAGACTGGAGCTGAAGAGTGGGAAGGGAAAGTTAAGTACTCAGAGGGGTACAAAGGGTATGTAGGGAAGCGGAAATAGTGAAAATAAGGAAATGTGTGGAACTGGGAACACGATAGAGGAAAAATACAACCAGAAAGTGATGGAGGGAAGGGTCATACTTCTTTCAGGATTCAAAAACAAAATGAATTCATTGGGAAGGACAGGAGGGACAGAAGCAGTACAATATGGGCCAAGTGCTCACCAGGCATGACAGCAGCGGAGGTCATACACTATATCCCCTCCATGGGGAGACAGCAGAATGGGAAAATGCATCTGGTTTTCCACCTTGGTAAAATATAAGGGATGGTTGCCGAGCCTATCAGAAATTCAGCAGACATGAAAATTGTAGTACATCACTTCACAAAAGTGTGAGCAAGTACAAAATGGATACAAGGGATACAGCAAATCAGCAGCATATTCCATTTTACAGTAAGTGCTACTGTGACAAGCAATGGACAGAACTAGTTAACCACAAACATAGTTGTAGCATTAAGGGAGAGCAAGGTAGATTAGGGTACAGAGCGGCACAAATAATGTAGCCTAACGAGGGCTGAAGCAAGTGCACTGGGCATTTTTGACAAGTAGATTGTAGTGCAGCCTTTTAAAGACATCATTTCTAGGTACCAGACAGACATTTAAGGGTAACAAGTTCCAATGTTTTGTGGCCCGATGGGAGAAGGCTGAGGCAGCTTTTGACATTCTACACCTAGGGGTGGCTAGCAGGGAGAGTTCTGTAGATCAGAGCCCATAAGAGGAGAACAGAGGGACTGGCATAGGTGCAAGATAAATGGGTGTGTCTAATCTATGGTATCCAATAGTGACCCAAAGGCAAGTAATCAATTGGCTGATGGGGAAGGCCAATGTAGGTCAGTATATAGTAAGAAATGATGTTTCAGACCAGGTGAAGCAGAAGCATATCGACATATTATTGTAGGTAGACTCTCATTTACATAGGGCACTCTTCGATGCACTGGTATACGTAACAGCACCATATGTTAGTGAAGGGAGTAAGATACCCCAGGCAATGACCAGCCTAGCAGAGGGATTTAGAATGTAAGTTGTTTTGTATGCACCTCCAAGCTTAGCATTAACTGATTTGCATGTGGCCATGATGTATTGCTCAAAGGTTAGAGTTTCATCAAGAAAAATGCCAAGGTACTTGAAAGATCTTACTGTCATCAAAGACAAGCCATCAGCACAGGCAACTTTATATAAGGGACAGTTGTTTTTTAGTTTGGTAGTAGAGCCAAAGAATGTATCCTGTGCTTTGCTAATATTGAGGATGAGTTTGTGTTTATTAAGCCAGTTCTGTATAGTTAGAAAAGCAGAGGACGGGCAACTGTTAATAAAGTGTATGTCTATAGAGCTAGAGTACAGAACAAGATCATCTGCATACAATATAGATGAACATGACGGGGTATCAAGTGATATGTGATTTACGATGACAGAAGAGAGAAGAGGGCCCAGAATGGACCCTTGTGGAGCTCCAGCATTAATGGTTATTTAGCCAGACACTGCATAGTTAAACTTTTTTCTAACCCCAGGTATTCTTCTATATTCCTAACTCCCTGCAGACAGCCTCCTAAGCAGAGCTGCCTGGAGAAAATGGAACTACATGCACGTGATAGAACTATCATTGGCTCGTGACACTTATTCAAACTGCTGCCCTTATCTGCTGCAATGTTCTATCAATGTATCAGATTTTGTTCTCCGCCTGACAAATCAGGACACCCAGGAGACTTCCTATATCAGTCGTTCTTTGTGGTTCTTCACTGAATATGCTAAAAGTAGTTTCTTACATTATTATTCTTACCGCTGACTTTGTTTTCTCTTTATTAGCTTAAAGTTAGTTCAGTTAGCATTATATAGTGTTGTTTTAGTTTATTTTTATTGGCTTCTTACGGTTTGGTATAACCATTGGGGAACTGGGTCTTAGTACCCTTTGAGGAAACTTTACTAATCCGCTATTTAGTTTAACTATTTCAATTTATTTAAATTGAAATAATTGTATTTTAAACTGCTAACCCAGTTTCTGTGAACTGCTAACCCGAGTTCTGTGCACCACTAACCTGATTCTGATTCTTTGATTCCCGGTTCATTATTGGAACTTTCATCAGTTCCTGAACCAACCGTACAAAAATAAATGAGTGAACTGTTTATTGCCACTTTTGTTTTTTTCTTTATCTGTTGATGATGGCAGAAAAACTGAAAAAAAAGACTGAATTTCCAGGGTTTAAAAACTGCCTTAACCCTTGCAGGGCCACAGACTGATATATAGGTCCAGAATTCCTATACATTCTAATTCTGTCGGCAGCCTAAGGGTTAAGTGTGGGAAGTTTTTGCAAAATCAGACAAGCACGATTTATGTGTAGTCTGCCTGGGGAATAATAATTTTCCAGCAGATTGCGATATCTGCAAATCATTCCCACAGAAAACAGTAGAAAAGAGACTTGAAAGACTGAAAAAAGATTGGAGAAGGGTATTACAGTTGCTGACCAACCCACACCCTCTAAGTCTGCCGGTGAACCCACTGTCTCTTCTTTAAGCACCCCGACATGTGTGAAACAGCTACTGTTGAAAGGATGGGTGATCCTGCTGACTCTTTGGTTTCCACTGCAAAAAAAACAAGTAGACAAAGCATGTTGATGCCCTGGCTGATAAACCAAAAGGGGTTCCATCTGTGCCTCACAGCCTGTCATCATCAGAAGAGATTGCACAGGCCATGAAGATCATACAGACTTTGTAGGGTTTCATACCTACTCCAAGCCTTCCAGCACCAGTTCAAATTCCAGTTGCTGCTTCTGAATCAAACCCATCTCAGGATATGATGGAGTTTGAAGAATATGATTTAGCTGAAGTAGATGAAAGTGAGCCTATTGAACCAGAGATCTCACCAGAGCAGGAGTTTGGTTCTCCCCCTAGACCAGAGGATTTTTCCTCTTATTTTTCCTTTGTAATGAAAATAGTGGATGCCCTTGACCTGGCTACCACAGAAGTCATAGAAGATGAAGAAGAGGCTGAATATATGGAAATGATGGGGCTAACACCCACAATGAAAATTCTTATATTCTCCCAATAAACAAGGGGCACGATTCTAGAAGAATGGTGCAAGTCACTGCCAAAGGTGACTTGTGCCAAACACAGCTGTGACATGGACCCTGTGCCTGATTCTAGAAGGGGCAGGGTCCATGCGGCTATGTCCTGTGACTTGTGACATGCAAATGGCTACGCCAAATCAAAGGCATGACTGAAGGATATGTCGCAAGTCGCATCACCACAATGCATGTGCTCCCCCAAAGCCCCACAGGGCAGCAGTGCCCCCCCAGCCCCCAAACCCCCACACATGTCAATGCCACGAAGGGCAGCAGTGCCCCCCAGCCCCCAAACCCCACACATGTCAATGCCACGAAGGTCAGCAGTGCCACCCACACCCCACACATGTCAATGCAACGAAGGCAGCGCAGCCCCCCAAACCCCACACATGTCAATGCCACGAGGCAGCAGTGCCCCAGCCCCCAAACCCCCACACGCCATGCCACGAAGGGCAGCTGTGTCCCCAGCCCCCAAACCCCTACACATGTCAATGCCACGAAGGGCAGCAGTGTCCCCAGCCCCAAACCCCCACACATGTCAATGCCATGAAGGGCAGCAGTGCCCCAGCCCCCAAACCCCACACATGTCAATGCCATGAAGGGCAGCAGTGCCCCCAAACCCCAACACATGTCAATGCCAAGAAGGGCAGCAGTGCCCCCAGCCCCAAACCCCACACATGTCAATGCCACGAAGGGCAGCAGTGCCCCCAAACCCCACACATGTCAATCGCCACAAGGGCAGCTGTGCCCAAACCCCCACAAATGTCAATGCCACGAAGGGCAGCAGTGCCCCCAGCCCCAAACCCCACACAATGTCAATGCCACGGAGGGCAGCAGTGCCCCGAGCCCCCAAACCCCCACACATGTCAATGCCATGAAGGGCAGCAGTGCCCCCAGCCCCCAAACCCCCACACATGTCAATCACACACGGCGCAGCAGTGCCCCCAAACCCCACACATGTCAATGCCACGAAGGCAGCAGTGCCCCCAGCCCCAAACCCCACACATGTCAATTCCACAAGGGCAGCAGTGCCCCCAGCCCCAAACCCCACACATGTCAATGCCACGAAGGGCAGCTGTGTCCCCAAGCCCCAAACCCCAACACATGTCAATGCCACGAAGGGCAGCAGTGCCCCCAGCCACCAAACCCCCAAACATGTCAATGCCACGAGGCAGCAGTGCCCCCAGCCCCAAAACCCCCACACATGTCAATGCCACTAAGGGCAGCAGTGCCCCCAGCCCCAAAACCCCACACATGTCAATCGCCACAAAGGGCAGCAGTGCCCCCATCCCCAAACCCCACACATGTCAATGCCATGAAGGGCAGCAGTGCCCCAGCCCCAAACCCCACATATGTCAATGCCACCAAGGGCAGCAGTGCCCCCCAAACCCCACACATGTCAATGCCACGAAGGGCAGCAGTGCCCCCAGCCCCCAAACCCCACACATGTCAAAGCCACGAAGGGCAGCTGTGTCCCCAAGCCCCCAAACCCCAACACATGTCAATGCCACGGGGGGCAGCAGTGCCCCCAGCCACCAAACCCCCACACATGTCAATGCCACGAAGGGCAGCAGGGCCCCCAGCCCCAAACCCCACACATGTCAATGCAATGAAGGGCAGCAGTGCCCCCAGCCCCAAACCCCCACACATGCATCAATGCCATGAAGGGCAGCAGTGCCCCCAGCCCCCAAACCCCCACACATGTCAATGCCACGAAGGGCAGCAGTCCCCCAGCCCCTCAAACCCCCACACATGTCAATGCCACAAAGGGCAGCAGTGCCCCATCCCCAAACCCCCACACATGTCAATGCCATGAAGGGCAGCAGTGCCCCCAGCCCCCAAACCCCACACATGTCAATGCCACGAGGGCGCAGTGCCCCAGCCCCCAAACCCCACACATGTCAATGCCATGAAGGGCAGCAGTGCCCCCAGCCTCCAAACCCCCACACATGTCGATGCCACTAAGGGCAGCAGTGCCCCCAGCCCACAAACCCCCACACATGTCGATGCCACGAAGGGCAGCTGTGTCCCCCAGCCCCAAAATCCCCACACATGTCGATGCCTCAAAGGGCAGCTGTGTCCCCCAGCCCCCAAACCCCCACACATGTCAATGCCACGAAGGGCAGCAGTGCCCCCAGCCCACAAACCCCCACACATGTCAATGCCATGAAGGGCAGCAGTGCCCCCAGCCCCCAAACCCCAACACATGTCAATGCCACGACGGCAGCAGTTCCCCCAGCCCCCAAACCCCCACACATGTCAATGCCACGAAGGCAGCAGTGCCCCAAGCCCCCAAACCCCACACATGTCAATGCCACGAAGGCAGCAGTGCCCCAGCCCCAAACCCACACACATGTCAATGCCACGAAGGGCAGCAGTGCCCCAGCCCCCAAACCTCACACATGTCAATGCACAGAAGGCAGCTGTGCCCCCTGCCCCCAAACCCTCACACATGTCAATGCCACGAGGCAGCTGTGTCCCCAGCCCCCAAACCCACACACATGTCAATCGCCACATGGGCAGCTGTGTCCCCAGCCCCCAAACCCCACACATGTCAATGTCGTCAAGGGCAGCTGTGTCCCCAGCCCCCAAACCCCGCACATGTCAATGCCATCAAGGGCAGCTGTGTCCCCCAGCCCCAAACCCCCACACATGTCAATGCCACTAAGGGCAGCTGTGCCCACCGGCCCCCAAAGCCCCACACATGTCAATGCCACGGCGGCAGCAGTGTCCCCAGCCCCCAAACCCCCACACATGTCAATGCCACGAAGGGCGCAGTGTCCCCAGCCCCCAAACCCCCACACATGTCAATGCCATGAAGGCAGCAGTGCCGCCAGCCCCAAACCCCCACACATGTCAACTGCCAAGAAGGGCAGCAGTGCCCCAGCCCCAAACCTCCACACATGTCAATGCCATGAAGGGAGCTGTGTCCCAGCCCCTAACCCCACACATGTCAATGCCACGGAGGGCAGCAGTGCCCCCAGCCCCAAACCCCACACATGTCAATGCCACGAAGGGCAGCAGTGCCCCCAGCCCCCAAACCCCACACATGTCAATGCTATGAAAGGCAGTTGTGTCCCCAGGCCCCAAACCCCACACATGTCAATGCCATGAAGGGCAGCAGTGCCCCAGCCCCCAAACCCCGCACATGTCAATGCACGGGCGGCAGCAGTGCCCCCAGCCCCCAAACCCCACACTTGTCAATGCCACGGCAGGGCAGCTGTGCCCCAGCCTCCAAACCCCCACACATGTCAATGCCACGAAGGCAACAGTGCCCCAGCCCCCAAACCCCCACACACATGTCATCGCCACGGAGGGCAGCTGTGCCCCAGCCCCATACCCCCACACATGTCAATGCCACGAAGGCAGCAGTGCCCCCAAACCCCACACATGTCAATGCCATGAAGGGCAGCTGTGCCCCCAGCCCAAACCCCCACACATGTCAATGCCACAAAGGGCAGCAGTGCCCCCAGACCCCAAACCCCAAACATGTCAATGCCACGGAGGCAGCTGTGTCCCCAGCCCCAAACCCCACACATGTCAATGCCATGAAGGGCAGCTGTGTCCCCAAACCCCACACATGTCAATGCCATGAAGGGCAGCAGTGTCCCCAAACCCCACACATGTCAATGCCATGAAGGGCAGCAGTGCCCCCAGCCCACAAACCCCACACATGTCAATGCCACGAAGGGCTGCAGTGACCCCAAACCCCCACACATGTCATCGCCACTAAGGGCAGCTGTGCCCAGCAAACCCCCACACATGTCAATCGCCACAAAGGGCAGCTGTGCCCCCAAACCCCCACACATGTCAATGCCACGAAGGGCAGCAGTGCCCCCAGCCCCAAACCCCACACACATGTCAATGCTATGAAAGGAGCAGTGTCCCCAGCCCCAAACCCCACACATGTCAATGCCACGAAGGCAGCAGTGCCCCCAATCCCCACACATGTCAATGCCAGGAAGGGCAGCAGTGCCCCCAGCCCCCAAACCCCCACACATGTCATCGCCACAAGGGCAGCAGTGCCCCCAAACCCCACACATGTCAATGCCATGAAGGGCAGCTGTGCCCCCAAACCCCCACACATGTCAATGCCACGCAGGCAGCAGTGCCCCCCAGCCCCCAAACCCCCACACATGTCATCGCCACATGGCGCAGTAGTGCCCCCAAACCACCACACATGTCAATCGCCACGGCGCAGCCAGCCCCAAACCCCCACACATGTCATGCCACGAGGGCAGCAGTGCCCCCAGCCCCAAACCCTCACACATGTCAATGCCATCGAAGGGCAGCAGTGCCCCCAGCCACCAAACCCCCACACATGTCAATGCCACGGAAGGGCAGCTGTGCCCCCAGCCCAAACCCCCACACATGTCAATGCCACTGCAAGGGCAGCAGTGCCCCCAGCCCCAAACCCCACACATGTCATTGCCAACGGCAGGGCAGCTGTGCCCCCAAACCCCCACACATGTCAATGCTACATGGCGGGCAGCAGTACCCCAGCCGCCAAACCCCACACATGTCAATGCCATGAAGGGCAGCAGTGCCCCCAGCCCCCAAACCCCCACACATGTCAATGCCACGAAGGGCAGCAGTGCCCCCAGCCCCAAAACCCCACACATGTCAATCGCCACGGGGCAGCTGTGCCCCCCACCCCAAACCCCCACACATGTCAATGCCACATGGGGCAGCAGTGCCCACCAACCCCCAAACCCCACACATGTCAATGCCACGAAGGGCAGCAGTGCCCCCAGCCCCCAAACCCCACACACGCCATCGCCATGAAGGGCAGCAGTGCCCCCAAACCCCACACATGTCAATGCCTCGAGGGCAGCTGTGGCCCCAAACCGCCACAAATGTCACGCCACGGAGGGCAGCAGTGCCCCCAGCCCCAAACCCCCACACATGTCAATGCCATGAAGGGCAGCAGTGCCCCCAGCCCCCAAACCCTCACACATGTGAGTGCCATGAAGAGCAGCAGTGCCCCAAAACCCCCACACTTGTCAATGCCAGGAAGGGCAGCTGTGCCCCCCAAACCGCCACACATGTCAATGTCACGAAGGGCAGCAGTGCCCCCCAAACTCCCAAACATGTCAATGCCATGAAGGGCAGCAGTACCCCCCAGCCCCCAAACCCCTACACATGTCAATACCACTGAGGCAGCAGTGCCCCCAGCCCCCAAACCCCACATGTCAATCGCCACGGAAGGGCAGCAGTGCCCCCAGCCCCAAACCTCACACATGTCAATGCCATGAAGGGCAGCAGTGCCCCCAGCCCCTAAACCCCACACATGTCAATGCCATGAAGGGCAGCATTGCCCCCAAACCCCGCACATGTCAATGCCACGGCGGGCGCAGTGCCACCCAAACCCCCACATGTCATGATGCCATGTATGGGCAGCTGTGCCATCCAAACCCCCACACATGTCATCTGCCACGAAGGGCAGCAGTGCCCCTACAACCCCCACATATTTCCTTATCCTGGGGCAGCAGGTGCCCCCAGCCCACAAACCCCCACACATGTCAATGCCATGAAGGCAGCAGTGCCCCTCAGTCCCCAAACCCCCACACATGTCAATGCCACTGGCGGGCAGCTGCGCCTCGCTCCTCAAACCCCCACACATGTCAATGCCACTGCAAGGGCAGCAGTGCCCACCAGCCCCAAAACCCGACACATGTCAATGCCATTAAGGCAGCAGTGCCCCAGCACCCAAACCGCCACATATGTCAATGCCATGAAGGGCAGCAGTGCCCCCAGCCCCCAACCCCACACACATGTCAATGCCATGAAAGGCAGCTGTGTCCCCAGCCCCAAACCCCACACATGTCAATGCTACCAAGGCAGCAGTGCCCCCCAGCCCCCAAACCCCACACATGTCAATGCCACATGAGGGCATCAGTTCCCCAGCCTGTAAACCCCAAACATGTCAATGCCACGAAAGGCAGCAGTGCCCCCATACCCCACACACATGTCAATGCCACGAAGGGCAGCTGTGTCCCCCAGCCTCCAAGCCCCCACACATGTCAATGCCATGAAAGGCAGCAGAGCCCCCAAACCCCCACACATGTCAATGCCACGAGCGGCAGCTGTGTCCCTCAGCCCCCAAACCCCACACATGTCAATGCTAATGGCGGGCAGCAGTGCCCCCAGCCCCAAACCCCACACATGTCAATGCCATCAAGGGCAGCTGTGTCCCCCAGCCTCCAAACCCCCACACATGTCAATGCCACGGGCGAAGCTGTGTCCCCAGCCCCAAACCCCACACATGTCAATCGGCACGAGCGGGCAGCTGTGTCCCCAGCCCCCAAACCCCACACATGTCATTGCCACGACGGCAGCAGTGTCCCCAGCCAGCAAACCCCACACATGTCAACTGCCACGAAGGGCAGCAGTGTCCCCAGCCCCCAAACCCCCACACAACACGCTACGAAGGCAGCAGTGCCCCCAGCCCCCAAACCCCAATAACAGTCACGCCAAGGGGCAGCAGTGCCCCCGCCCTCAAACCTCCACACATGTCAATGTTATGAAGGGAAGCTGTGTCCCCAGCCCCTCACCCCACACATGTCAATGCCATGGAAGGGCAGCAGTGCCCCCAGCCCCCAAACCCCCACATATGTCAATGTCACGAAGGCAGCAGTGCCCCCAGCCCCAAACCCCCACACATGTCAATGCCATGAGGCAGTTGTGTCCCCCAGTCCCAACCCCCACACATGTCAATGCTATGAAGGGCAGCAGTGCACCCTGGCCCCAAACCTGCACACATGTCATTGTTACTAAGGCAGCAGTGCCCCTCAGCCTCCAAACCCCCACACATGTCAACGTCTACTGAAGTGCAGCTGTGCCCCCAGCCCAAACCCCGCCACATGTCAATGCCACGAGGCAGCAGTGCCCCCAGCCCCCAAACCCCCACACATGTCATTGCCACGAAGGCAGCTGTGCCTCAGCCCCCATACCCCCACACATGTCAATGCCATGAAAGGCAGTATTGCCTGTCAAACCCCCACATTCAAGTCATTGCCACGAAGGGCAGCTGTGCCCCAAACCCCCACATGTCAATGCCACAAAGGGCAGCAGTGCCCCTCAGCCCCAAACCCCAAACATAATGCTATTAAGGGCAGCTGTGTCCCCAGCCCAAACCCCACACATGTTAATGCCACGGGCAGCAGTGCCCCCAGCCCCAAACCCCACATGTCATTGCCATGAAGGGCAGCAGCCCCCAACTCACATGTCAATGCCACGGCGGGCAGTTGGTCTCCAACCCCACATGTCAATGCCATGGGCGGCAGTGTCCCCAAACCCCACACATGTCAATGCCATGGTGGGCAGCAGTGCCCCCAGCCCTCAAACCCCACATGTCAATGCCACTAAGGGCAGCAGTGACCCTAAACCCACATGTCAATGCCACGAAGGGCAGCTGTGCCCCCAACCCCACATGTCAGTGCCACAGGGCAGCTGTGCCCCCAAACCCCACATGTCAATGCCCAGGAAGGGCAGCAGTGCCCCCAGCCCCAAACCCAACACATGTCAATGCATGAAAGGAGCAGTGTCCCCAGCCCCAAACCCCACAGATGTCAATGCCAATGGCAGCAGCCCCAAATCCCCACACATGTCATCGTTACTGGGCAGCCAGCCCCCAAACCCCACAGTCAATGCCACGGAGGGCAGCAGTGCCCCAGCCCCAAACCCCCACACATGTCATGCCACTAATGGCAGCAGTGCCCTCAGCCCCAAATCCTCATATGTCATCGCACGAAGGCAGCAGTGCCTCAGCCACCAAACCCCACACATGTCAATGCTACTGGGGCAGCCAGCCTGTAAACCCCTCACACATGTCATGCTACGAAGGGCAGCAGCCCCCAGCCCCAAACCACACATGTCAATGCTATTAAGGGCAGCTGTGCCCCAAACCCCACACATCAATGCCACGCGGGGCGCAGTACCCCAGCCCCAAACTCCCACACAGTACGCTATGAAGGGCAGCAGTGCCCCAGCCCCAACCCCACAAATGTCAATGCCACGGCGGGCAGCAGTGCCTCAGCCCCCAAACCCCACACATGTCCACGGCGGGTGCAGTGCCCCAGCCCCAAACCCCACACATGTCAATGCCAAGAAGGTGCAGTGCCTCAGCCCCAACCTCCACACACAGTCAATGCCATGAAGGGAAGCTGTCCCCAGCCCCCAACCCCACACATGTCACTGCCACGGGCAGCAGTGCCCCTCAGCCCCCAAACCCCCACACATGTCATGTTATTAAGGCAGCTGTGTCCTGCCCCCAAACCCCACATGTCAATGCCACGCAGGCAGCGTGTCCCCAGCCCCAAACCCCACACATGTCATCACACGGGCAGCTGGCCCCCAGCCCCCAAACCCCTCACATGTCAGCCACTAAGGCAGTGTCCCCAGCCCACAAACCCCACACATGTCATGCCATGTGGGTGGCAGTGTCCCCAGCCCCTAACCCCCCACATGTCATCGCCATTGCGGGCAGCAGCCTCAGCCCCCAACCCCCACATATGTCAATGCTAAGAAGGCAGAAGTGCCCCCAGCCCCTAAACCTCCACACATGTCAATGCTAAGGAAGGAGTGTCAGCCCCTAACCCCACACATGTCAATGCCATGAAGGCAGCAGCCCCAGCCCCAAACCCCCACATGTCATTGCCAAGGGCAGCAGTGCCCCAGCCCCAAACCCCACACATGTCATTGCTATAAAGGCAGTTGGTCCCCAGGCCCCAAACCCCCACATGTCATGCCATAGGGTGCAGTGCCCCCAGCCCCCAAACCCTCAGACATGTCACGCACGGCGGGCAGCAGTGCCCCTGCCTCTAACCCCACAGACATGCACGCCATGGCGCCAGCCCCTGTTCCAAACCCCACACAATGCTACGAAGGCAGCAGTGCCTCTGCAGCCCCCAACCCCCCACATGTCATTGTTACAAGGGCAGCTGTGCCCCAGCCCCTTACCCCACACATGTCATCGCCATGAAGGGTGCAGTGCCCTCAACCCTCATGTTGCGTTGTGCTACTAAGGGCAGCAGCTCTAAGTCCCCACACATGTCAATGCCACAAAGGGCAGCAGTACCCCCAGCCCCTGAAACCCCAAACATGTCACGTCTGAAGGGCAGCTGTAACCTCAGCCCCAAACCCCACATGTCATGCCACGGCGGGCAGTGTCCCCAGCCCCAAACCCCACATGTCAATGCCATGAAGGGCAGAGTGCCCTCCAACCCCTGTAATACGTCAATGCCATGAGGGCAGCTGTGTCCCCAACCCCACACATGTCAATGCCACGGAGGCAGCAGTGTCCCCAAACCTACACATGTCAATGCCTTGAAGGGCAGCAGTTCCCGCGCCCCAAACCCCTGTCACATGTCACGCCACTGGCAGCAGTGCCTCAAACCCCCACATGTGAATGCCAGGCGGGGCAGTGCCCCAGCCCCATACCCCACACATGTCATGCTATGAAGGGCAGCAGTGCCTCAGCCCCAAACCCCATATGTCAATGCCTCCAAAGGCATTGGTCCCAGGCCCCAAACCCCCATACACATGTTTATCCATCACGGGCACAAGCAGTGCCCCAGCCCCAAACCCCACATGTCTATGCCACGCGGGCAGCAGCCCCAGCCCCAAACCCCCACACATGTCATGCCACTGCGGGCAGCTGTGCCTCCCAAACCCCACATGTCATGCCATGAAGGCAGCAGGCCTCCAGCCCCAAACCTCACACATGTCAATGCCATGAAGGGCAGCTGGCCCCCGCCCCATACCCCCACATGTGCCACCAAGGGCAGCGGTGCCCCTAAACCCCACACATGTGACCCATGGCGTGCCAGCCCCCAAACCCCACACATGTCAATGCCACTAAGGGCAGCAGTGCCCCCTCAGCCCTAAACCCCCACACTTCACGCACGGCGCTGTGTCCCCAGCCCCCAAACCCCACATGTCAATGCTATCAGGGGCAGCAGTGCCCCAGCCCTAAACCCCCACACATGTCATGCCATGAAGGCAGCAGTGTGCCTCCCAAACCCCACACATGTCAGTTAATGGCGGCAGCAGTTCTGAAACCCCCACACATGTCATCCAAGGCAGCAGTGCCCCCAGCCCCCAAACCCCACATGTTAATGCTAATGCAGCAGCCCCCCAACCCCACATGTCAATGCCACGACCACAGCAGTGCCCCCAGCCCCAAACCCCACACACATGTCAATGCCACTTAAGGGCAGCAGCCCCAGCCCCAAACCCCACACATGTCAATGCCACAAAAGGCAGTCAGTCCTCCAGGCCCCAAACCCCACACATGTGGATACCACGAAGGCAGCAGTGCCCCCAGCCCCAAACCACCACACATGTCACACAAAGGGCAGCAGTGCCCCAGCCCCAAACCCCACATGTCAATGCCATCAAGGCAGCTGTGCCTCCCAGCCCCAAACCCCCACATGTCATTGCCTCAAGGCAGCAGGCTTCAGCCCCCAACCTCTACACATGTCACGCCATGGAGGCAGCTGTGCCTCAGCCCCATACCCCCACACATGTCAATGCCACAAGGCAGCAGTACTTTCAACCCCATATATGTCATCGCTACGAATGGCAGCTGTTCTCCTAAACCCCACACATGTCACGCCATGAAGGGCAACAGACCCCCAGCCCCAAACCCCACACATGTCATGTTACTTAGGGTAGCGTCCCCAGCCCCAAACCCCCACATGTCATTACGTATGGGGGGTAGTGCCCCAGCCCCGAACCCCACACATGTCATTGCCAATGGGCAGCAGTGCCCGAAACCCCACACATGTCATGCCATGAAGGCAGCAGTGCCTCAATCCCCACACATGTCAATGCCACGAAGGGCAGAGTCCCAGACCCCACACATGTCATTGCTATGGCGGGCAGCAGTGCCTCAGCCCCCAAACCCCACATATGTTGTCGCACGGCGGGCAGGCCCCCAAACCCCACACATGTCAATGTCAATGGCGGCAGCCCCCAGCCCCAAACCCCACACATGTCATCGTTATACGGGCAGCATTGCCTCAAACCCCATGCATGTCATTGCCATTTAAGGGCAGCAGCCACCAACGCCCACAAATGTCATGCCAAGGAAGGGCAGCGTGCCCCCAACCCCCACACATGTCATCACGGGCAGCAGTGCCCCAAACCTCCCACATGTCCATGCCACTTAAGGGAAGCAGTGCCCTCAGCCCCAAACACCCACACATGTCAATGCCATGAAGGGCAGCAGTGCCCCCAGTCCTCAACCCCCCACATGTCAATGCCATGAATTGCAGCAGTGCCCCAGCCCCCAACCCCCCACATGTCAATGCCACTAAGGGCAGGAGTGCCCAGCCCCAAACCCCACACATGTTTATGTACTAAGGCAGTGGCCCCAAACCCCACACATGTCATGCCATTGGGGGCAGCAGTGCCCCGAACCCCCACAGATGTCAATGCCATGAAGGGCAGCAGTACCCCACCCCAAACCCCCACATGTCACCACTAAGGGCAGCGGTCCCCAGCCCCAACCCACACATGTCAATGCCACTTCTCTGTAGCAGTGCCCCAGCCCCCCAAACCCCCACACACATGTTCATCAAGGGCAGGTGCCCCCCAAACCCCCACACATGTCAATGCCACGAAGGCAGCAGCAGTGCCTCAACCCCCCTCACATGTCAGCCATGTAGGCGCAGCCCCCAGCCCCAAACCTCACACATGTCAATGCCACTAAGGGCAGCAGTGCCCCAGCCCCAACCCCACACATGTCAATGCCATGAAGGGCAGCAGTGCCCCCAGCCCCCAAACCCACACATGCTTGAGGCCACAAAGGCAGCAGTGCCCCCAAACCCCACATGTCATGCCATGAAGGCAGCAGTGCCCCCAACCCCATATTACGTCAATGCCATGAAGGGCAGCAGTGCCCCCAGCCCATAAACCCCACACATGTCATCGCCACGGCGGCAGCAGTGCCCCAAACCCCGACATGTCAATGCCACGGGCGGCAGTGCCCCCCAGGCCTAAACCCCACAGTCAAGCCAATGGCGGTGCAGTGCCCCAAACCCCACACATGTCAATGCCACGGCTGCAGTGCCTCTAGCCCCAAACCCCACATGTCAGCCACGGGGGGCAGTGCCCCCCAGTCCCCAACCCCCACACATGTCAATGCCACTAGCGTTGTGTCCCCTGGCCCCAAACCCGGCCATGTTTGGCCACGGCGGCAGTAGTGCCCCCAGCCCCCAAACCCCACACATGTCAATGCTATCAGGGTGCAGTGCCCCAGCCCCTAAACCCCCACACATGTCATCCACAAATGCAGCTGTCTCCCAGCCCAAACCCCCCACATGTGTATGACACGAAGGCAGCAGTGCCCCTGCCCCAAACCCCCATTACATGTCAATGCCATGAAGGGCAGCTGCCTCAGCCCCCATACCTCCAGGATGTGGATGCTATGAAGGGAAGCAGTGCCCCAAACCCCACACATGTCATGCCACGTAGGGCAGCTGTGCCCCAATCCTCACACATGTCATTGCCACGGCGCAGCAGCCCCCCAGCCCCTAAACCCCACATGTCAATGCTATGAAGGGCAGCTGTGTCCCAGCCCCCAAACCCCACACATGTCATCCACGAAGGTGCAGTGCCCCAGCCCCCAACCCCCCACACATGTCAATGTTATGAAGGTGGCAGTGCCCCAATCCCCACATGTCATCGCCACAACTGGGCAGTGCCCTTAACCCCCACAGATGTCAATGCCACGAAGGGCAGCAGTGCCCCAGCCCCCAAACCCCCACACATGTCATCGCTATTAAGGGCACAGTGCCCTCAACCCCCACACACTACATGTACAAGTGCAGTGCCCCAGCCCCATACCCCACACATGTCATCACCATGGGCAGCAGTCCCTCAGGTCTAAACCCCACATGTCAATGCTATGAAAGGCAGTTGTGTCCCAGTCCTAAACCCCCACATGTCAATGCCACAGCGAGCAGTGACCCCAGCCTCAAACCCCCACATGTCATTGTTACTTAAGGCAGGCCCTTTAGCCCTAAACCCCACACATGTCATGTTACTTAAGGGCAGCTGTGTCCCCAGCCCCAAACCCCACACATGTCATGCCACGGCGGGCAGCAGTGCCCCCAGCCTCAAACCCCCACAGGTTCAATGCCATGAAGGCAGCAGGCCCCAAACCCCCACACATGTCAGCTACTTAAGGGTGCAGTGCCCAAACCCCCACACATGTCAATGCCATGAAGGGCAGTGCCCCAGCCCCTAAACCCCCACATGTCAATGCTACGGCGGCAGTGTCTCAACCCCCACATGTCACGTTAACCACGCAGTGCCGTCCCCAGCCTCAAACCCCACAGTTTCATCGCCACGGCGGGGCAGCAGCCTCTCAGCCCCAAACCCCCACACATGTCAATGCCATAAAAGGCAGTTGTGTCCCAGCCCCAAACCCCACACATGTCAATACCACGGTGCGCAGTGCCCCAGCCCCCAAACCACCACACATGTCATGCCACAGGGCGCAGCCCCATCCCCAAACCCCATACACAATGCCACGAAGGGCAGCGTGCTCCCAGCCCCCAACCCCCGCCATGTCATGCCACTAAGGGCAGCAGGCCCCAGCCCTCAGTCCTTACACATGTCATTGCCACGAAGGCAGCTGTGCCCCCAGCCCCATACCCCACACATGTCATTGCCACGAAGGGCAGCAGTTTCAAACCCCCACATGTCAATGCTACTAATGGCAGCTGTGCCCCAACCCCACACATGTTAATGCCATGAAGGGCAACAGTACTTTGCAGCCCCAACCCCCCACATGTCATCGATGGGGGGCAGCTGGTCCCCCAGCCCCAAACCCCACACATGTCGCCATGAAGGCAGTGCCTCAGCCCCAACTCCCACACATGTCATGCCATAAGGGTGCAGTGCCCCCCAACCCCCACATTGTCACGCCACGAAGGCAGCAGTGCCCAATCCCCACACACACGCCACGAAGGGCAGCAGTACCTCTAGACTCTGGTACATGTTTGTTACGGGCAGCAGCCCCCAGCCCCCAAACTCACACATGTCATCGCCACGGCAGCAGTGCCCAAACCCCACACATGTCATGTCACGAAGTGCAGTGCCCCCAGCCCCAAACCCCCATACAGTCATGCTATGAAGGGTGCATTGCCCCCAAACTCTACACATGTCAATGCCCTCAAGGGCGGCAGCACCAAACGCCCATGTTAACCGCTATGAAGGGCAGCTGTGCCCCAAACCCCACATGTCATGCTACGGGCGTGTGCCCCCAACCCCCACACATGTCCACATTAAGGGAAGCAGTGCCCTCAGCCCCAAACACCACATGTCATTGCCATGAAGGGCAGCAGTGCCCCCAGTCCCTAAACCCCACATGTCAATGCCATGAATTGCAGTGCCCCCAGCCCCTAAACCCCACACATGTCAATGCTACTGGCGTGCAGCAGTGCCCCAGCCCCAAACCCCACACATGTCAATGCCACTGGCGGGCAGTAGTGCCCCAAACCCCACACATGCAATGCCAGCGGCGTGCAGTTCTCAAACCCACACATGTCAATGCCATGAAGGGCAGCAGTACCCCCACCCCGAATCCCCCACACATGTCAATGCCACGGGGCAGCGGTGCCTCAGCCCCAAACCCCACACATGTCAATGCCACGACTGCAGTAGTGCTCCAGCCCCAAACCCCACACATGTCAATGCGTGGAGGGGTGCAGTGCCCAAACCCCCACACATGTCATCGCTCATGGGCGGGGCAGCAGTGCCTCTCAACCCCCACACATGTCAATGCTATGAAGGCAGCAGTGCCCCCAAACCCCTCACATGTCATCGCCACGAAGGGCAGCAGTGCCCCCGAGCCCCCCAACCCCACACATGTCAATGCCATTTATGGGCAGCAGTGCCCCCAGCCCCCAAACCCCAACATGTCATATGCCATGAAGGGCAGCAGTGGCCCCAGCCCCAAACCCCCACACATGTCATCGCCACAACGGGCAGCAGTGCCCCTCAAACCCCACACATGTCAATGCCATGAAGGGCAGCAGTGCCCCCCAAACCCCACATGTCAATGCCACGAAGGGCAGTGCATTTCAGCCCACAAACCCCACACATATCGTCATCGCCACGAGGTGCAGTGCCCCAAACCCCACACATGTCAATGCCACTATGCAGCAGTGCCCCCAGACCCTAAACCCCACACATGTCAATGCCACGTACATGCAGTGTCCCAAACCCCACATCCATGTCAATGCCACATGGCGCAGCAGTGCCCCGAGCCCCCAAACCCCCACACATGTCAATCGCCACGAAGGGCAGCTCCAGTCCCCAAACCCCACACATGTCAATGCCACGAAGGCAGTTGTGTCTCTGGGCCCCAAACCCCGACACATGTCAATGCCAATGTAGGGCAGCAGTGCCCCCAGCCCCAACCCCCACACATGTCAATGCCACGAAGGGCAGCAGCCCCCAGCCCCAAACCCCACACATGTCAATGCCACAAAGGCAGCTGTGCCTCCCAGCCTCCAAACCCCAACACATGTCAATGACACGAAGGCAGCAGTGCCCCCTGCCCCAAACCCCCCACATGTCAATGCTATGAAGGGAGCGTGCCCCCAGCCTCCAATACCCCACACAGATGTCAATGCCATGAAGGCAGCAGTGCCCCCTCCCCAAACCCCACACATGTCAATCGCCACGAAGGGCAGCTGTAGCCCCAATCCCCCACATGTCACTGCTAATGGCGTTGCAGCAGCGTCCCCAGCCCCCAAACCCCACACATGTCAATGCTACTGAAGGGCAGCAGTGTCCCAGCCCCCAAACCCCCCACACATGTCAATGCCACGAAGGGCAGCAGCCCCCCAGCCCCCAAACCCCCACACATGTCAATGCCATGAAGGTGGCAGTGCCCCAATCCCCCACACATAGTCAATGCCACAAATGCAGCAGTGCCCCCAAACCCCACACACATGTCAATGCCATGAAGGGCAGCAGTGCCCCAAACCCCACACATGTCAATGCCACGAAGGGCAGCAGTGCCCAGCCCCATCCCCCACACATGTCAATGCCACGAAGGGCAGCAGTCAGTCCCCCAGGCCCATACCCCCACACATGTCAATGCCATGAAAGGCAGCTGTGTCCCCAGGCCCCAAACCCCACACATGTCACTTTCAGAAAGGCAGTGACCCCCAGCCCCAAACCCCACACATGTCAATGCCATGAAGGGCAGCAGTGCCCCCAGCCCCAAACCCCCACACATGTCAATGCCACGGCAGGGCAGTGTCCCCAGGCCCCAAACCCCCACATGTCAATCGCCATGGTAAGGGCAGCTAGCCCCCAGCCCCAAACCCCACACATGTCAATGCTACGAAGGGCAGCTGTACCCCAGCCCCCATACCCCCACACATGTCAATGCCCAATGGCAGCGTAGTGCCTCCAAACCCCCACATATTCACTGCCACGGCAAGGCAGCTGTGCCCTCAAACCCCACATATTCACTGCCACGAAGGCAGCAGTGCCCCCTAGCCCCCAAACCCCCACACATGTCATCGCCATGAAGGCAGCAGTGTCCCCCAGCACCCAAACCCCCACACATGTCAATACCACTGAAGGGCAGCAGTGCCCCCAGCCCCCAAACCCCCACACATGTTAATGCCATAGAAGGGCAGCAGTGCCTCCCCCAAACCCCCACACATGTCAATGCCATGAAGGCAGCAGTGTCCCCAAACCCCCACACATGTCAATCGCCACGAAGGGCAGCAGTCACTCCAAACCCCACACATGTCAATGCCACCAAGGGCAGCAGTGCCCCCAGCCCCCAAACCCCCACACACGTCATTTGCCACATAGGCAGCAGTGCCCCCCAAACCCCACACATGTCAATGCCACAGAGGCAGCAGTGCCCCCAAACCCCCACACATGTCAATGCCACGAAGGGCAGGTGTGTCCCCAAACCCCACACATGCGTGAATGTCACGAAGGCAGTGTGCCCCAAACCCCTACACATGTCAATGCCATGAAGGGCAGCAGTGCCCCCAGCCCCCAAACCCCCACATGTCAATCCCACGAAGGAAGCAGTGCTCCAAACCCCACACATGTCAATCCCATGAAGGGCAGCTGTGCCCCTAAACCCCCACACATTTCAATGCTACGAAGGGCAGCAGTGTCCCCAGCCCCAAACCCCACACACATGTCAATGTCACTGAAGGGCAGCAGTGCCCCCAGCCCCCAAACCCCACACATAGTCAATGCCATGAAGGGCAGCAGTGCCCCAAACCCCCACACATGTCAATGCCACGAAGGGCAGCAGTGCCCCAGCCCAAACCCCCACACATGTCAATGCCACGAAGGCACCCGCAGTGCCCCAAACCCCACACATGTCAATGCCATGAAGGGCAGCAGTGCCCCCAAACCCCACACATGTCAATGCCATGAAGGGCAGCAGTGCCCCAAACCCCACACACATGTCAATGCCATGAAGGGCAGCAGTGCCCCAGCCCCAAACCCCCACACATGTCAATGCCACGAAGGGTGCAGTGCCCCAACCCCAAACCCCACACATGTCAATGCCACGAAGGGCAGTGCTGTCCCCCAAACCCCACACATGTCAATGCCACGAAGGGCAGCAGTGCCCCTAGTCCCCAAACCCCCACACATGTCATCGCCATGAAGGGCAGCAGTGCCCCATCCCCAAACCCCACTCATGTCAATGCCACAAGGGCAGCAGTGCCCCCAAACCCCCACATGCAATGCCACGAAGGGCAGCAGTGCCCCAGCCCCAAACCCCACACATGTCAATGCCACTGAGGGCAGCTGTGCCCCCAGCCCCAAACCCCACACAGGTCAATGCCACATAAGGGCAACAGTGCCCCAAACCCCACACATGTCAGTGTTAATTAAGGCAGCTGTGCCCCTCAAACCCCCACACATGTCAATCGCCATGGGCAGTGCCCCCCAGCCCCTAAACCCCTCACATGTCAATGCCATGAAGGGCAGTTGTGTCCCAGCCCCAAACCCCCACACATGTCAATGCCACGAAGGCAAGCAGGCTCTAAACCCCACACATGTCAATGCCATGAAGGGCAGCAGTGCCCCCAGCCCCAAACCCCACACATGTCAATGCCACGAAGGGCAGCTGTGCCCCCAGCCCCCAAACCCCACACATGTCAATGCCAAAGGCAACAGTGCCCCCAAACCCCCACACATGTCAGTGCCACGAGGGCAGCTGTGCCCCAAACCCCACACATGTCATCGCCATGAAGGGCAGCAGTGCCCCCAGCCCCAATCCCCTCACATGTCAATGCCATGAAGGGCAGCCAGTCCCCAAACCCCAATCCCCACATACATGCCATGCAATGAAGGCAGCAGTGCCCCTCAGCCCCAAACCCCCACTCATGTCAATGCCATGAAGGGCAGCAGTGCCCCAAACCCCACACATGTCAATGCTATGAAGGGCAGCAGTGCTCCAAACCCCCACACATGTCAATGCCATGATAGGCAGCTGTGTCCCTCAAACCCCACACATGTCAATGCCATGAAGGCAGCAGTGCCCCAAACCCCCACACATGTCAATGCCACGAAGGGCAGCAGTACCCCCAGCCCCCAATCCCCACACATGTCAAGCAAGAGGACAGCAGTGCCCCAAACCCCACACATGTCAATGCCATGAAGGGCAGCAGTGCCCCAAACCCACACATGTCAATGCCATGAAGGGCAGCTGTGTCCCCAAACCCCCACACATGTCAATGCCATGAAGGGCAGCAGTGCCCCCAAACCCCCACACATGTCAATGCCACGAAGGGCAGCAGTGCCCCCAGCCCCCAAACCCACACACATGTCAATGCCACGAGCAGCAGTGTGCCCCCAAACCCCACACATGTCAATGCCACGAGGGCAGCAGTGCCCCAGCCCCAAACCCCACACATGTCAATGCCACGAAGGGCAGCAGTGCCCCCAAACCCCACACATGTCAATGCCACGGGGCAGCAGTGCCCCCAAACCCCACACATGTCAATGCCACGAAGGGCAGCTGTGCCCCAAACCCCACACATGTCAATGTCATGAAGGGCAGCAGTGCCCCAAACCCCACACATGTCAATGCCACGAAGGGCAGCAGTGCCCCCAGCCCCAAACCCCACACACTGTCAATGCCACGAAGGGCTGCAGTGCCCCCAGCTCCCAAACCCCACACATGTCAATGCCACGGGGCAGCAGTGCCCCTCAGCCCCCAAACCCCCACGCATGTCAATGCCAATGGCGGAGCAGCAGTGCCCCCAACCCCCACACATGTCAATGCCTGAAGGCAGCTGTGCCCCCAAACCCCACACCTGTCAATGCCATGAAGGGCAGCAGTGCCCCAAGCCCCACACATGTCAATGCCATGAAGGGCAGCAGTGCCCCAGCCCCCAAACCCCACACATGTCAATGCCACGAAGGGCAGCAGTGCCCCCAGTCCCCAAACCCCACACATGTCAATGCCATGAATTGCAGCAGTGCCCCCAGCCCCAAACCCCCACACATGTCAATGCCACGAGGGCAGCAGTGCCCCCAGCCCCAAACCACACACATGTCAATGCCATGAAGGGCAGCAGTGCCCCCAAACCCCCACACATGTCAATGCAATGAAGGCAGCAGTGCCCCCAGCCCCAAACCCCCACACATGTCAATGCCACGAAGGGCAGCAGTGCCCCCAGCCCCAAACCCCACACATGTCAATGCAGCGAATTGCTGCAGTGCCCCCAGCCCCAAACCCCACACATGTCAATGCCATGAAGGGCAGCAGTGCCCCCAGCCCCAAACCCCACACATGTCAATACCACGAAGGGCAGCAGTGCCCCCAGCCCCCAAACCCCCACACATGTCAATGCCACGAGGGCAGCAGTGCCCCCAAACCCCCACACATGTCAATGCCACGAAGGCCTGCAGTGCCCCCAGCCCCCAAACCCCAACACATGTCAATGTCAGAAGGGGCAGCAGTGCCCCCAGCCCCCAAACCCCACACATGTCAATGCCACGAAGGGCAGCAGTGCCCCAGTCCCCAAACCCCCACACATGTCAATGCCACGAAGGGCAGCAGTGCCCCCAAACCCCCACACATGTCAATGCCACGAAGGGCAGCAGTGCCCCCAAACCCCCACACATGTCAATGCCACGAACGGCAGCAGTGCCCCCCAGCCCCCAAACCCCACATGTCAATACCATGAAGGGCAGCAGTGCCCCCAACCCCACACGTGTCAATGCCACCGAAGGGCAGCAGTGCCCCCAGCCCCCAAACCCCACACTGTCAATTCCACGAAGGCAGCTGTGCCCCAAACCCCACACATGTCAATGCCACGAGGGCAGCAGTGCCCCCAAGCCCATGATCCCTGGAAACTCTTAGTGCCCCACAGGTCATCCCTCACCTCTGGCCCCCCAATCCCCCAAACAGTACAAGACCCACAGGTTTGCCCATATAGCCCATGCCCCTGAGCCCCCATACTGTTGAAAGCCCCACAGGCAGCTCTGTTCACTCACCTGACCCATGCCCTGACCCGTAAACACAGTGCCACAATATGTATATATGTAACACACTAATATTCCTGGTAGTCTAGTGGACCCCCTACCCAGCAATGCCAGTTCATTCTGCATCCCCAACCCATCCCTAGCTGGCAACTGGCACAGCTCACCTCTCACCTCCATGGCCAGCCACCAACTGAGCTCTGTATGAGCGCTTACTGTATATATGTGCTCAATGAAAAATTTATTTAGCGTGTTTATACAGTTCGCCCTCATATGGAGCTTAGACAGTGGCTAGTCATGGATATGAGAGGTGGGCCTCTGCCAGTAACCATCTGGGGATGGGTCAGGGGATGCGGGGTGAACTGGCACTGCTGGGTGGGGGTAAGGGGCCACTAGACTACCAGTGATATTAGTGTGTTACATATATACAGATTGCGGTGTTGTATCTCGGGGTCGGGGCATGGGTCAGAGGGGATGGACAGAGTGTCCTGCATCACTTTTGGCAGTGTGGGGTTAGGTGTGGGGTGCATGGCAGCCCTGGCAGAGCTTAGACTGTTAGGGGGATTGGGGTCTGGGGTGTAGATGCGTTGTGGGCAAGTACAGTATGGGACCGGGCTGGGTTGGAGATGCCCAGTGGGGCACCTACAGAGGTGTTCTGGGCATGGGGAGGAGGGCATATGGCTTAGGTGCAGTCTGCTGGCATGTCTACACAACCCCTGGATGGCGTATGTACAGTTACACCAGCTAAATGCTGGTGTAACTTATGTTGCTGGTTCTCCTCCGGGGGTTGTTGAAGAATCCTGACCTTGGGGACTTTGTTGCTGCCCATACAGAATTGGGTGCAGCTGCTGCCATAAACCCCATAGTGGCATGTTGCAGGGGGTTTAGGGCACATATGCTGGCATATGTCCACTTGATAGAATACCGCATGTTGCAACTGCTTTTGTAACTTGCTACTTGAGCCATTTTGTTTGGTGCAAGTACGGTTACGCCAGTAGTAGCCTTTAGAGAATCGGAGCCCAAGTTCTTTAAAAAAGACTTGTTTAAAATCTTGCAGACTCCAAATTCTGTTCCACCTCTGGACAAGAAGGAGGATAAAAAGTACCAGCTGGACAGACAAGGGGCTGAATTCCTCTTCTCTCATCCTGATCATCAAGGGATAGTCCAGCAAGTACCTATGAGAAGGTAAGGGTTCCTTCAGCTTCTCACCCACCTGAGAAGGACTCTCATAAAATAGACAGTATGGCAAAGAACGGTCATTTAGCTGCTTCACTAGGATTAAGACAGGCTAACTACCAAGCTAACTCAGCACAGCACCAAAAATCACTGTGGTAGTCCATGATGGCCATGGCAGAGTAGGCTCCTTCACCTCTGTCCTGCCCCCCTCGGGGTTTGCCTATCCCTCTCCAGAGTTCCCCCACCAGAGATGACATTACTCTGCTTTACCCTTCTCCTGTACCTGTCACAGCCTCTCTTGAACCCCTCCACCATGGTTACCTATTCCAGCTCCTCAGCGAGTGCATTCCACTGTTCCACCACCCTCTCAGTGAAGTATTGCCTCCTTCTCTCCCCCCTGAGCCTCCCCCCTCCAGTCTCCAACTGTGCTCCCTGGTGGCCCCTCCCACCTACCTCTGAAAGACTTCATCCAGGCCTACCACATATACCCCTCTTAGATACTTGCAGACCTCAATCAGATCCTCCCTGTCTCTCCTCTCCTCCAGTGAGTACAGGCTGAGCTCCTCCAGTCTCTCTTCATATGGCCTATCACCCAGACCCTGTATCATTTTGGTTGCCTTCCTCTGCACCCCCTCCAGAAGTGCAATGCCTTTCTTTAGGTGCGGATGCCAAACTGCACAAAGTACTCAAGGCGTGGCCTAACCAGACAATTATACAAAGGCAGAATCACATCCCTGCTCCTTGAGGTAATCCCTTTGGTGATGCAGCCCAGCATTTTATTTGTCTTGGATGCAGCCCTCCTACATTGCTCAGAAGTGTTCATTTTGGCATCCACAGCTACCCCCAAATCCTTTTCTCCACTTGAAGCATACAGTATATCCCCTCCCAGGGTGTACACTTGGCCTGGGTTCCTATGCCCCAGGTGTAGCATCCTACACTTCCCTGTGTTAAACTTCAGGTTCCAGGTGCTACATCACCTCACCAGGGCAGCCAGGTCCTCCTGCAGGGCTACCCTACCCTCTTCCTCATCCACCACTGCCCCTAGCTTCGAGTCATCTGCAAAGAGGCTCATTTTGCTCCTGATACCTACTTTGGTATCAGAGATGTAAGTATTAAACAGGAGCAGCCCCCAAGACTGATCCCTGTGGTACTCTGCTAATGACTCTTCTGGATGATGAGACCCCCCCACCAACACTTTCTGAGTATGTCCAGATAGCTAATTTCCAATCCATGTAACCATCCATATCCTGACCCCCAATCTTCTCAACTTAACCAGCATCCCAGTGTGAGGTACCGATTGAAAAGCCTGCCTATAAAAAGGTAATCCACTGGCCTACTGTGATCTAGTGCCATCATTACCCAATCATAGAACTCCACAAGGTTAGTCTGACAGGATCTGCGTGGGACGAAGCCATGCTGGTGAACATCCAGGTAGCCTCATTCCACCAAGGTCGGCCAAAGCCACTCTTTTAGGATGGCCTCCATCAAGTTTCCCACCACTGATGTCAGGCTGACAGGCTTGTAGTTACTCAGCTTCTCCCTTGAACCACCCTTGTGGATGGGCACAATGTGCACCACTGTCCAATCGTGGGGAAGCCTACCCGTCTGTAGGGAAACATTGAAAAGGTCTGCCAGGGGTGCAGCCAGGACATTGGCCTGTTCCCATAGCACCTTGGGATGGATTCCATTGGGGCCCATAGCTTTCTCCTTTTTTAGGGTCTTGAGGGCCTCCCACACCCTGCCGACAGGGATTTCCATGTCCGAGGCTCTTGCCTCCTCATTGCATTCTGCCTGCCATGCCCCGTACTGTGCAGGTCCCTAAGCCCTCCCCTTGTTCACTGGGTTTTCAGCACCCGTGACCTCCTCCACATCTGCTCTTAGTGCCCCTTCACTGCTCCTCCCCTACCTTCTCCCTAATGAAGACTGATGTAAAGTACTCATTTAGCACCTCTGCTTGTTCTCCTGCCCCTCTGCCCATCCCCTCCCAGACCTCACCCTACTAACCCTCCCCTTCACTCCCCTTCTTTCTCCAACATACCTAAAGAAAACTTTTTCCCTCTTCCTAATCTCCTGCACCAGCTTCTGCTCCATCCCTGCCTTGGCCCATCTCACCACCCAGTTGACCCTCCTGGCCGTTAAAAAATACTCCTACCTGTCCATAACCCCATGCAAATGCTTGTACCTACTATATGCTGCCCTCTTCTCTCTCACTGCCTCCTGGACCTTACAAGTCCACCAGCATGGCTTCCTGGTCCTGCCAAACTTACGTCTCACCCATGTGCAAGACCTGGTAGCCTCTTGTATCCCTCTTTTAATAATTTCCCACCTACCTTCAGCATCCATGCCCAGTCTTATCCCCTCCAGGTGTACCTTGAGGATAATTTCCATGTTCTTAAAATCTGTGCCTCTAAAATCAGTTATCTCCATCTGTGTGCAACTTCCCCCTCCTCACCGCAGGTCAAATAAAAATCAGACCGTGGCATGGTCACTCCCAGCTAGTGGGTCCCTAACCTCCAGATCACTTACCAGGTCACTGTCTGCCAGGACTACATCCAGGATACACCCCCTCATTGAGTCATTCACATATTTGTGACTGTCTAGTACAGTATGCCCTGCAAGCCCATTGGTCTACACTGGGGACCAATGGGCTTACAGCCCATACTGTACCTGTTACAGGCGGTGGCTGGGCAGTATGTGTGGTGGTTGCTCACCCACCGATGATGGGGGGTGTGGGGTGAGCAATGGGTTCTGTGTGGTTGGGAGGGGTTGGGAGTGCCACTGGATCACCAGGGATATTTCTGATGGTGATGTACCATGATCGTGGAAACGGGTGGGGGGTTGCAGTAGACCACCAGGATCAGTCTTTTCTGACATTTCTCAGGGAATCAGATATTTGGGTGGGAGGGAGACCACTAGACTACCAGGGAAGGTCTTTCATCCCAGTTATCAGGGAATTGGGGACTGGGGGGGCCACTAGACTACCAGGAAAATTCAGTTATACATATACTGTGATCGCAGTACTGGGCAGGGGATGCCCTGGGATCCCCACTGCACATGTCATGCTGTGCAGGGCACCAGGCACAAGGCACTGGGTTGCCTTGTGCAAGGCATGCAATGGGCCAATGACATGAAAATGACCCCATTTGCTTGCCCCCTGCTGAATATCACTGGTGATGTGCCTAGCTCATCTGCATTTGCACTGGTGCATCCCTGTGCTTCTTATCTTATACAAGACACTAGTGAGGCCCCACCTGGAGTACAGTGTACAGTTCTGGAGACCATACCTACGTAAGGACATAGACAGGGTAGAGAAGGTTCAGAGGAGGGCAACAAAGATGGTGCATGGATTGCATCACAAGTCCTATGAAGACAGGTTGAAGGAACTGAACATGTACTCCTGGAGGAGAGGAGGGAGGGGATATGATAGAGACATACAAGTATCTTACAGGGAGGAACAGGGTGCAGGAAAACACTATTTTAAGCAAAAGATGTTCCAGGACTAGAAGGCATGGGATGAAGTTGGAGGAGGACGATTCAGAGGAAACATGAGAAAGAATTTCTTCACAGAATGGGTGGTGGACAAGTGGAACACCCTGCCAGAGGAAGTGGTGAGGGCTGAAACAATCACGGGATTTAAGAATGCATGGGATAGACATAAAGGAATTCTGGAGGTCAGGGGTAAGGGGCAACAGACTTCTAGGAAAACAAACTGAACTTACAAGCTCAAATGGGCAGACTGGGTGGGCCATAGGCCCTTATCTGCTGACACTGTCTATGTATCTATGTATCTGTGGCTTGTGCTGGTGCAGTGCCACTGCACCATGCATAGTGCATGCACTGACCTTGTCATATTCAATGGTGCTGCACCATGGTGCATCACCGTTGAATATTATCTGGCCCTGGCACTGGCACATCCCAGTTATACTGTGTCCAGACTTGTGCCACTGCCTGCTGCAGTCTGAATATCCTGGCCACTGTATGCATTGCTCAGTTCATGAAACCTCCTTTTGAGCCTATGTCCTCTGCACATTTAAAATCTGTTACCTGGAAAATTGTTTCTGGTTGCAGTTACTTCAGCTAGAAGAATCAGTGAACCACAAACCTTATGTGTGGATAAGTACTGTCTTTGCTTCCATAGTGATAAGGTGGAGCTGAGAAAAAATAGGCAATTTTTTCCCAGGGTAGTTTCTGATTTTCACTCAAACCAATCCATTACATTGCCAGTTTTCTTCACTGAACATACTAGTTCAGGTGAGCGCAGGCTCCGTAGTCTAGATGTGAAAAGGGTATTAATTTACTATATTACCCACATCAGGGATCATAGGCATGACAAGCAACAGCTGTTTCTTACCTATGGGGATGTAGGTAAAGGCACCCCAGCTTCTAAGAGGTCAATCTCTCACTAGATATCCAGTGCATTCAGTTTTGCTACTCAGAAGTTGGCAAGGAACCCCCTGGAGGTCTGAGGGCTCATTCAACTAGGGACACAGCTGCTACAATAGCAGCTTCTAGAGATGCGCCATTACTAGAAATCTGTAAAGCAGCTACCTGGAGGACAGGAAACACTTTTACTAAACACTACAGTTTGGACACACAGTTCAGAAGTGATGTCAGATCTGGCACAGCAGTCCTGCAGAACCCCTTTTCTAAGTACGTTCTCTGCCCACCTCCAAAGGTACTGCTTTGAAGTCTACAGAGAGTTAGGATTATAGAAGAATACCTGGGGTTAGATGAAAAAATTACTCACCTTACTGATCTTGTTTCTTCCAAGGTATTCTTCTATATTCATAACTCTCCCACCCTGCCTCCACTTCCAGAACCTGAGCCTCTGCACTCCTGATCGAGTTTTCTAATGTAAAGTCCTAAACACTGGCATATATATTTCTTAACCCTAGTGAGAAATATTTAATTCCTTCTTTTTCCAGATGATTCTGATATTCAGGTGGGTATACGATTATAATAATATTAAGGATGGTTCATGCTATCATGGACAGCTTAAGTTGTGTTACATTAGATAAGTATATTTAAATAAGTCTTAGTATATGTTGCCTTGTAGGCTCCTTAGAGATCTGATACATTGATGGAACATTTCAGCAGCAGATAAGGGCAGCAGTTTGAATACTGTAAGTGTCATGAGCCAATGATAGTTCTATCATTTGCATATAGTTCAATTTTCTTAGGGTAGCTCTGCTTAGGAGGCTGACTGCAGAGAATAATGATTATAGAAGAATACCTTGGAAGAAACAAGATTACTAAGGTGAGTAATTTTTTCCTATTTGACTTCTATTAGAAGGCGGAGGTACTAAATGACTTTTTTGCCTCAGTCTTTACCTATGAGGACAGAGGGGTGGCACTGCAAGGGGAGAGGGAGGAGGGACTGGCAGATGGAAAGAGGGAAATGGATGTTGAAATCCTCAGTGGGAAGGTGAGGGAAGCCCTCAAGGCCCTAAGGGGGGATAAAACACTGGGTCCAGATGGGATCCATCCCAGGGTGTTTAAGGAGATGGCTGATACTCTGGCTGCACCCCTGGCAGACCTATTTAACTCCTTTCTGCAGTCAGGATGGGTACCTCATGACTGGAGCATGGCCCATATTATGCCTATATACAAGGATCGCTTGCAAGAAGAGCCAGGTAACTATAGGCTAGTTAGTCTGACATCAGTAGTGGGTAAAGTGATGGAGGTCATCCTGAGGGAGAGGCTGGAGGGGGTTCTGAAGGCATGGGATCACCCAGATGATCACCAGCATGGCTTTGTTAAGGGTAGATCATGTCAGACCAACCTGATGGAGTTCTATGGAGGGGTAACTAGTGCACTGGATAAGGGCAGGCCAGTGAATGTCCTTTTCTGGACTTCAGCAGGGCATTTGACTCAGTGCTACATCCAGGGCTACTGCAGAAGCTGGAGGATGTGGAGGGGCAGATGGTCAGGTGGATAGGAAACTGGCTAGTGGGGCATGTACAGAAGGTGAGGGTGGAGGGAGGTCTCATCCTCAAGGAGGGTCATTAGTGGGGTCCCCCAGGGGTCAGTACTGGGCCCACTCCTGTTTAACATCTATATCTCAGACATCAGAAGCAGTATCAGAAGTGGGATGAGGCTCTTTGCTGATGACTGAAGGCTGTGGGTAGTGTTGGAAGGGGAGGAGGGAAAACAGGATCTCCAGGATGACCTAGAGACTCTGGTGAGGTGGTCAAGAGTATGAAACCTATAGTTTGATGCTGTGAAATGCTAGGTTCTACACCTGGGGAACAAAAACCCAGCTCATGAATACACCGGGGGGGGCACTGCAGGTTTCTAGGGGGAAGAAGGACCTTGGGGTGGTGGTGGATGCCAGAATGAATAATTCAGAGCAGTGAAGAAGGGCTGTGGTCCATGCAAATAAAATGCTGGGGTGCATAGCCAAGGGGATGACCTCATGGAGTAGAGAGGTGCTTCTTCCACTGTACAATTGCCTGGATAGACCACACCTTGAATTCTGCATACAGTTTTGGCCCTCCAGTGGAGGGCGACCAGGATGATACTGGTACTAGGGGGATGACCTTATGAGGAGAGGCTGGTGAAACTCAACCTGTACTCACTGTAGAAGGGAAAGAATAGGGGGGACATGACAGAGGTCTTCAAATATCTCTAAGGAATAAACAGGGTATGCCTTGATGGAGTGTTTCAGCTGAGGGAGGTGGGGGCCACCAGGGATCACTCAATGAAGCTGGAAGGGAGAGGCTGAGGGGGAAACATAGAAACATAGAATTTGATGGCAGATAAGGACCGCTTGGCCCACCCAGTCTGCCTATTTCCCTACCTAGTGGATAAGCTGAATATCCTAGTTAACTAGCAGCTTACTTCTTCCTACCCCCAGCCCCTAGAATTGCCTTATGACTGTCCCATGCATGCTTGAATTCCACCACTGTTTTTGTCTCCGCAACCTCATCCTGAAGGTCGTTCCATGCATCCACAACCCTCTCTGTGAAAAAATACTTCCTCACATTACCTCTGAGCCGCCCCCCCATCTTCAAATTGTGCCCCCTTATTCTTGCACACCTCTTTTTGAAATATGCTACCCTCTTGGACTTTGTTGATTCCTTGAGGTACTTGAATGTTTCTATCATGTCCCCCCTTTCCTCGAGGCTATACATATTAAGCTCCTTAAGTCTCTCTTCATATGTCTTCCGTGCAGACCCTGCACCATTTTAGTTGCCCTCCTGTGGACAGCTTCCATTCTGTCTATGTCTTTGCGGAGACTGGGTCTCCAGAACTATACGCAGTTCTCCAGATGGGGTCTCACCAGCTGTCTGTACAGAGGGATAATAACTTCCTGTTTTCTACTGGTGATGCCTCTCCCTATGCATCCCAGTATCCCCCCAGCCCTCCTTACTGCCCTCTCACATAGCTTGCCCACTTTTGGGTCATCTTATATGACTACCCCCCGGTCCCTTTCCATTTTTGTTGTTGTTAGTATCTCACCCCCCATTGTGTACTCTTCCCCTGGGTTTTTGTTTCCCAGGTGCATTACCTTGCACTTCTTAGCATTGAATCTAAGCTGCCATACATTTGACCATTCCTCTAACCTTGCCAAGTCCCTTCTCATCATTTCCACCCCACCTTGTGCATCAACTCTGTTGCAGATCTTTGTGTCATCTGCAAAGAGACATACTTTTCCTTCCAATCCCTCTGCAAAGTTGCTTACAAAGACATTGAAGAGGACCGGTCCTAATACTGAACCCTGCGGTACCCCACTAGTAACCCCCCTTTCTTCAGAGTGGACTCCATTTACTATTACTCTCTGTGTCCTAGTCTCCAGCCAGTTCTTTACCCAGGCTGTCATCTTGGGACCCACTCCCAGGCTGGCTAAATTGTATATTAATCTTTTGTGTGGGACTGTGTCAAATGCCTTGCTAAAGACTAGGTAGGCCATGTCCACAGCCCCTCCCTGATTTACTAATTTGGTCACCCAGTCAAAAAAATCTATCAGATTTGTCTGGTATGACCTTCCCGCTGTGAATCCATGCTGCCTTGGGTCCTGTGCCCCTCTGGCCTCTAGATACTCGACAGTTCTTTCCTTCAGAAGTGATTCCATCATTTTCCCTACCACTGAGGTTAAACTAACAGGTCTGTAGTTTCCTGCTTCTGTCTTGCTCCCACTTTTGTGAAGGGGAATCACATCTGGCCTCCTCCAGTCCTCTGGCACCACCCCATCCTCCCATGATGTGTTAAAGAGGGTAGTCAGTGGTGTCACTAGTTCTACCCTTAGTTCTTTTAGAATTCTGGGATGAATCCCATCAGACCCCATTGCTTTGTCCACCTTCAGTTTTAAGAGTTCTTTCAGAACCCTTTCTTCTGTAAATGGGCTGGTATCAACTTCTGTATCCAGAGTGTTTCTACTGTTTGTTTTAGGTACCTCTCCCTCTTCCTTTGTAAATACTGAACACAAATATTTGTTTAGAATCTCTGCCTTTTCACAGTCACCCTCTGCCCACCCTCCCTCCCCTTTATTAAGCCTCACTATCCCTCCCTTGTTTTCTTCCTTCGCTCCCTGATGTACCTATGAAATGTTTTATCCCGCTTCTTAACTGAGTTGGCTATCTTTTCCTTGGTTTGGGCCTTTGCTGTTCTGACTGCCTTCCCAGCTTCCTTTTGCTTTAACTGATACAGTTCTCTGTCCTGCTCCTTCTGTGATTCCTTGTACTTCCTGAATGCTTTCCTTTTCTCTTGAACCTTCACTGCCACTTCCTTTGAGAACCATAGTGGTTTCTTACATCATTTCATTTTGTTTATTTGCTTTACACAAAGGCTTGTTACCTTTGTAATGGCAGTTTTTATTATTCCCAATTGTTCTTCCACCCCTCTTCCCCGCGCATTTGCTAGTGCATTCCATAGGCACTCACCCATTTTGGCAAAGTCAGCCCTCCTAAAGTCCAGTACTTTTGCCTTTGTATGGCTTGACTCTATTGCTGTGTTTATTGTGAACCATACTGTTCAATGGTCGCTGGTTCCCAGATGGCTACCCACTTCTACATTTGTGATCCTCTTTTCATCTCCATTTGAGAGAATCAGGTCTAAGATTGCTTCCTCTCGAGTGTGTTCCAATACTAGTTGTCTAAGGCATGCCCCCTGTAGGGTATCTAGAATAACCCCACTCTTCAAAGTGGCAGCTACAACTGTACTCCAGTTAACATGTGGCATATTCAGATCACCCATCAGCAATATCTCTCCTTTTTCTGCCATTCTAATTATTCTTTCTTTCATTTCCTTGTCCATTTCCTCCCCCTGAGAAGGGGATCTGTATACAACCCCTGTTCGGATTGTGGTGCCATTGCCGGTCTCCAAATTTACCCACAGTGCTTCTTCTTCTCCTCCCTGTTTTCCCTTTTGTTCTGTTGCTTTGATTCCTTCCCTTATGTAAAGAGCTACTCCTCCTCCTCCTTCTCTTTTACCCTCCCAGTCCCTCCTGTAGATAGTGTATCCTGGTATGTTTACATCCCTGTCATGGTTTTGTGTGTACCATGTTTCTGTGACTGCCATGATATCCAGATGTTCCTCCTCCATCAAGGCCACTAATTCAGGAAGCTTGTTACTCAGACTACGGGCATTGGTACTCATTGCTCTCCATTTTTTGATGGCTTTACCTTCTGTTGCATCATCCCCCACTGACCTTTCTACCTCAGACTTTTTCTCATTTAGTACCCTGTTTTGTAGGGAGAGGCTGGGATTTTCCTGCTGCTTATCAGTGCCTCTCCCCTTGACTAGTTTAAAAGCTTGCCAATGAAGCATTTAAATAATACATACCCTGGTATTTCCATGTCCCAATCCTGGTCCTCATGTCCCCACATCTCCTTGATTCCCATGAAGTCCAGACAAGGAGATGCTACTTCACTGTGAGGGTGATGGAGCCTTGTAATGCACTGCCCAGAGAATTGGTGGCTGCAGCAAATGTGGAGGGGTTCAAGAAATGCTGGGATAGGTATAGAGGAGGATGGAGTGGGGGACCTTGTAAGGAGGGAGGGGGTGGAGCTAACAATGGTGCCCTAGGAAGGCACTGATTATTGAGAAGAATTGATAGACCATAGGGCCTAATCTATTGGCTTCTTAGTATGTTAGTGTGTTAGTTTAGTAGCTTGAAAACCAACCTACAGATTGGTCAGAGAAACCAATAGATCAGAGGCATGCAAGAAGAAGAGGGTGATCCACAAGATCAAATGCCTTCGTAAGATCAATAAACACTACTCCTGTCATAAGTCCCAAGTCCATGGTGCTTATGGTATCATTTTTGAGCTGCAGCAAGACAGTGAAGGTACTATGGCCTTTATGCTAGAAGCCTGGGCAATAAGACCCCAGATTTGGCAGCAGTCATGGCTGAGGTGGATCTGGACTTCATGGGAATTGCAGAGATGTGGAGGCATGAGGACCAGGATTGGGACATGGAAATACCAGGGTATGTATTATTTAGGAAGGACAGGGTGGGTAAGGGGAAAGGGTTGCACTATATATGAAGGAAAACATTAAGGCTATGGAATTGCAGGGTAAATGAGGAGGGGTGGAGGCTCTATGGATATCATTGGGCACAAGGAAGGGGGAAGTCATATGCACTGGGGTGATGTATAGGCCTAGAATGCGCCAGGATATGGTGGATAGGAAAATGATGGAGCAAATCCAGAGGAAGACACACAGAGGGTAGGTGCTGCTGATGAGAGACTTCAACTTGTCATTCATGGATTAGAGCACCTCATCAGCAGCATCTGCTACTGGTAGGGAACTACAGGAAGCACTCATGAAGCAGCTAGTTAGAGAACTGACCAGGGAGGAGGTGATCCTGGATTTGATTCTTACCAATGGGTATAGAGTGGGTGAGATATCTGTGGGAGAGAATCTGGGCATGGGTAACCACAACTCTGTCTGGTACTCCATAGAATTGACTGCTGAGGTCCATCAATCCACACTGAAGGTCTTGGATTTTAGGCATACAGACCTTCGGAAAATGGTGCAGAGGGTACAACATGCAATAGTAAGGGTGGGGGGAACTAAGAAGGGTGGAGAAAATGTGGGGTCAAATAAAAGGAGCAAAAGTGGAGGTGTCACAGGAAGAACCCTCAGATATTATTATGGTATGATATTGTATTATAAATAAATGGTCTGTGTATGTAATTGTCTCACACAAGTTAGCAATTTGACTTTTAACTTTCAAGGTGTCAGTGAGGATGACATTAAACTGACCAGGGGAAAAACCTAATTAGTGCCTTCCTTCCAGACGGATAGTTTATGGACCTCATAACCTGTGCTGCCTTTGAAGTGTTCCACATATATGGATTTTATGACATCAGGATGGGACATCATTTTGGCTGATTCCCCTTGGTTTTGTCATATCTTAGTGACAGATTGTGGGGTTGTAAACTTCAAAGAGAAATTCTTGATTAAAGACTGTCAGAGTTGGGAAATGGCTAGTTACAGATTTTTCAAAGTAATGACTTACATCCTTTTGGATAACTATTACAGAAATTAAATGTAAGGGATGATCTAGCTGACCTCACCAAAAGGGGGGTGGGGGATAAAGTTGAAATGGATCCTGTATCTGGGAAGTGTGGTACATGATTCTTGGACTCTAAGAAAGATAGTTCTCTGAACTTAAAAAGCACTTAAAGGTAATAGAAAATAATTACGTATTTGTGGTAGGAGTTTGTATTCTGTAACTTTCCTTTTTTTTGACTGTGAGATTTGTGATATAAATTGTTCTGTATTTGATTTTACTCGATTTATTATTTTTTTCAGTAAACTACCTTTTCTTTAAGATACTGCCTGTCCTCTTGTCTGTTATTTTACATGGGATTGCTGAACCTGTATTTAAAACTGACAGCTAATAAGGGCTTGATGGGTTACTAAGCTTACTTAAAGGTAAGAATTACCCAGGTCTCTTATAGAGTTCTAAGGGTACATTTTGGAAACCTATTGCGCTCTGAGGTTGGCACTGTAGGAGCAGAGGGCCTGGCCTGGAGAGTACATTTGTGACAGAGGCCACTAGCCAATGTGTCAGTAGGGTAAGCAAAAATAGGGTCCCCCTTTTGGAGCCCATATTTAGCTAAGGATATACAAAGGATTGAGTAAATTTAGAGGAGGGCAACTAGGCATTTGCCCCACCTATCATCCAGAAATTATCTCAAGAGAGACTTCAGGCTACAGGACTACATTCCCTGCAGACAAGAAGAATCTGGGGTGATCTCCTTTTACTATATAAAGTTCAACAATCACCTGACCTAATGCAGCAATTTGGACTTAGTTTTATAAATAGAAGGATTGTCTCTAGATTACATGATAGACAAATCAATGTAAATAGGGCCGGAACAAATCAGAGACTAAACTATTATACAATTAGAACTCCAAGATTATGGAACAAAATGCCACAAGAACTTGTTCATTCAGCTTTTTTTATCATTTTTAAAAGGGGGCTGGATAAATGGCTAGAATCTAATCAAATTTAGGTTAATGTAGCACAACAGTTGTTGGAGACAATCTTAATCGGTCTTGGCCTTCTTTTGTCCCATAACTATCAAGCAAACCAAGAAGTCACTCTGGTTTAATATGGATGTGGCAGAGAAGGTCAATGCAAAGAGAAAGATGTTTAGGAGGTACAAGAGGTCACAGAGAGAGGAGGATAGGATCATATACCAGGAGAAGCAGAAGGAAGCGGGTAGCAAGATCAAGAGGGCAAAGGCAAGAACAGAAGAGAGAATCACCAACGCACTCAAGGAGGGAGATAAAACCTTCTTCTGGTATGTAAGTGAGAGGAAGAAGTCGAGGGGGGGATAGGCTGAAAAATGAAGAAGGGGAGTTGGTGGAAGATGACCAAGGGAAAGCAGAAATACTCAACAGCTACTTCTGCTCCATTTTCATGATAGAAAAGGAGGGGGAGTTCAAGTAAATCAGTGAACGTGAGGAGGTGGGAGGGGGGATGAACTCTAGTCCCTTCCAGGTGGAGGAGGTCCTGAGGGAGCTAGAGGGTTTTAAGGTGGATAAGGTGATGGAGCTGGATTGAGTGCACCCCTGGGTCCTGAGGGAGCTTAGTATGGTGCTAGCAACATCTTGGACCAGCCTCTTCAACAGATCATTGGAATCAGGGGAGATCCCCGATGACTGGAAAAGGTGGATGTAGTCTCCTTTCATGGGGGGGGAGACAAGAAGGAAGCAAACAATTATAGACTTAAAGAGCTAGTTTAATGCTTAGAATTAATAGTAATTTTCAGATGCAGTCAGCTTTCACTTCCAGTATGTGAATTTTTTTTTTCTGTTTGCTAATTAGAAGCTTTTCCACCTGGCAGTCTTAGGGTAATGTGTAGAGCAGCACTCTGTCTGGACGGAAAAACAGTCAGTTTTGTTCCTCCCACTACATCGTCAGAAATGAGACCAAACACCCTGAGGCACCACTGTCTTTGCAGCCTGAGAAGTGACTTTCACAAGCTACCAATCAAAATGCAGGAAATTGTGACTTCATTAGTAACAAGGGAGAGCCAGTCCCTGCTGCTTCATAAGAAAGTGAAACCTGGCAGTGAGAAATGGTTCTCATTGGTTACTAGTGATGTCATAGTCAGAGTGATTTCAGCATTGATGTAGTGGGAGGAACAGAACTGACTTTTTTTTCCCTCCAGAGTGCAACTCCACACATCATCCCAGTACTGGCAGGTGGAAAATCTTCTAATTAGCAAACAGAAAAGAATAAATGCTTGAGATTTAAGAAGTGATAGCTGACTACATCTGAAAGTTACAATTAATTGCAAGCAGTTTCCAGACAGTACACAGTGGTGGGCAAGCTCATTGAGAAATTGTTCAAGAAGATGATTGTCAGTTACCTAGAAGCCAATGGACCAGTGGCAGCATAGGTTCACTGAAGGAAAGTCATGTTAAACAAACTTGATAGAGTTCTTTGACTGGGTCACCAGAGTACTGGATCAGGGAGGGTCAGTGGAGGTTGCATATCTAGATTTCAAAAAGGTTTCCATTCTGTGCTGCACAGGGGACTGCTGCACAAAATGAGATGCCTTGGGCTGGGGCCACTTGTGTTTTTCTTTCATAGATTTCACAGATTTGTTCAAGCAGTTAGACTGACGTCCTTAAAGCTTGCCTTTAGGTCCAAACTAAAACAAGGTTGTCATATCCCCTAAAATGCAAATTCAAATTATCCTTAAAACTTTTCATACTTCCACTACCAACTACTGTCCCAGGAAGATCATTCCAGGGAGTCACCACCCTCTGACTATACCAGTGCTTCCTTGCATTACATTTCCACTTAAATCAAATGTTATTATGTCTTCTACTACCGTACCAGTCTGTTCTAGACTGAATTCCTATCTCAGTACAGAGATTGACATCATCCATAACCCTATACAACAGGCACAAGTTGCCCTTAAACCTCCTATAATAAAGGAAATAAAGATAGAGGGTTGTTAATCTGTCCGTATATAGTTTATTTTTAACCCATTATTGATCTGGCAAATATTCTCTGGACCACCTTCAACTTAATGATGTCTTCTTTGTTTTGTGGGGACCACACCTGGGCAGCATACTCCAAATGGGGTCTCACCAGAGCTACATAGAGTGGAGTTAGTACATTTGCATCCCTGCTTGCAATGTCTTAGGATGCAATTCAAGTTTTGATTTGCTTTTTCATCTGAGTCTTATAATGGGGGATAAACTTGAGATCAGTACTAATTACAATTCCCAGATCTATTTCTTCATTAGTAATGGTTAGTGCAAATTCATAAATAGTCTAGCTATTTGATTTGCCCATATGCATTACCTTGCATTTTGCAATATGCAAGACTAATTTGTTGGTCTCAGTCCAGTCAGAGATGTCATCTATGGTGCTCTGCAATTCTGTCTCTTCTTCCAGATTGTTCACCACTGCCTCCACCCTACAGTCATCCTCAAACTTATAGAGCCATATTCTTGGGTTATTCGTTTGAAGGAAGGCTATATATATGTTAAAAAGACTTGGTCCCAGAACAGAGCCCTGGGGAACCCTACTAGTGATAGATGCCCAGTCCAAGAGTTCTCCCTTAATGGACACCCTTTGTTGTCTCCCCTGCAACCATGCTGAAACCCAGTTACAGATATTAGTATCCAGGTTGATTTCTTCCAACAGGTTTAGTAATTCCATATGGGCCAATTTATCGAAAGCCTTAGCAAAATCCATATAAGCCACATCAACTGAGTTTCCATTGTCCAATTCTCTGTTGACAGTCTCATAGAATGCCAGCAGATTTGTCTGGCAAGACCTTGATTTAACCCATGCTGCAGTGGGTCTATTAGGCCATGAATCTCCAGATGGTCTAAAATTAAGTCTTTGATTAGCCCTTCCAAAACCTTTCCCACCAAGGAGGTCAAACTCTCCCATCTAAAATGTTCTGGTTTTGACCTGGTCCTTTTTTTTAGAATGGGTACCACTATAGCTATTTTTCAATCCTGGGGTACGTTTCCTGAATCCAAAGAGGTCTGAAAAATGTAAGTGAGTAGAACGGCCAAAACTCCTGCCAATTCCCTTAATACCCTTGGGTGCACATTGTCAGGGCCAGGAGATTTACTGGTATCTAGTTTTGAGAGTTTATCATAAATGTCTTCAGGATTAATAATAACTCGTCAAGAGCTTGAACTGAATTTACCAGAATGTAATTTTGGATTACCAGCGTTGAAAACTGAGCAAAAATATCTGTTTTAGATATCAATCATCTCTGTAGGGGTGGCTATCTGTCCAGTATTATTCAAAAAAGGGCCCATTGTACTGTGGGTGCAAAGCTGACTGGAGGGCAGGAGACAGAGGGTAATTGTTAATGGGTACCATCTGGGGAGGGAAAGGTCATGAGTGGAGTGCCTCGGGAGCCTGTGCTGGGGCCACTCCTTTTCAATATATTTATAGGGGAGGGGCTGGAGGGTAGAGTGTGTCTGTTTGTAGATGACATGAAGGTCTGCAATAGAGTTGACACACCTGAGGGGGTTGAGAGTGTGCACAGGGATCTAGAAGAACTGGAGAAATGGTCCAGGAAATGGCAATTGTCTTTCAACACAAAAAAGTGCAAGATCATGCACCTAGGCAGGAAGAACCAAGGCATGGAATACTGTATTGGGGAAGGGACAGGCCCTACAGGTCACCAAGCTGGAAAGGGACCTTTGCATATTCATTTCATGGGACCTTAAGGTAGTAAAGCAATGTGATAAAGTGGTGGCAAGGGCCAGTAAGATGTTGGGACGTATCGGCAGGGGAATAACTAGCAGGAAGAAGGAGGTCATAATGCCCTTATACAGACAGCTTGTCAGGCCTTACCTGTAGTATGGGGTCCAGTTCTTGAGGCCATACCTTAGGAAGGATGTGGATAGGGTGAAGTGCATCCAGAGGCAGGTGACAAAAATGGTAAAGGGTCTAAGTCACCTGTCTTATGAGGAAAGGTTAAAGAACCTCAGAATGTACTCTCCTGAGCAAAGAAGGGACGGGGGGACATGATTGAGACCTTCAAATATATCTGGGTAATTAATAGCATGCCAGTAGGGGATATCATAAGGAAACAATCAAAAACAAGGCAGCATGGTTTTCAGATAGTTGGAGGGGATGGGGGTTCAGGGGAAACATCAGAAAATTCCACTTCATGAAGAGGGTGGTAGAAAACAGGAACAGACTGTCAGAAGAGGTGATGCATGCAAGCACGGTGGGTGGATTTAAGAAAGCATGGGATAGACACAAGGGACTGTTAGATACAGGGAGGGGGGCAGGCGGATGACAATAACAAAGTCCTAGTTGCATGCTAGGCACACTGGACAGACTGGGCAGACTGGGTGGGCCTGTTGGTCCCTTTCTGCTGTCACATTTTATGTTTGTGTTTACTACTACTACTAAGCTACCCAAATGACTGCCAATGTGTCAATGAACTGAAAATGTGCCAGGAGCCCCACAGCAAGCATTATTTACTGCATTACTGTTGAGGCCAGACTAAGGGAAGAGCAAACAAGAAAATATCCCTGAGACCAGCTCTTTCAGGGGTCCACGACCAGAAGCTGTCAGTTAAAAATGTTGGTTTGTTACCCTTTTCATTGTACGATATGATGACTGTTAAAGCAGCAATGTTTCTTAAGTATTTTTTTGTTAATAATAATGTAGACATCAGTATATCCAGTTTTCTTTTCACTGTGTTTCACTTCAGAACTCAGTTATGGGATCTGATTCTCAAATCATCAGGAATAATGCATGGTGCTTGCATCAAATAAAAATGATGCAAGGGGCCTGCTACACTGCACCTTACATCATTACCAATTCTTCATTGCTGTCTGCCCCAGTTGGGGGACTACCTGCAACAGCCGGGCCTGCATCATCCTTGTGATGAATCCACCAGTGCACCATGGTGGGAGAGAGCTTGCACCAAGGTAGTGCTGCAGTATCCCATTACATGGTACTCTGCAAGTCCCCCCAAAGTGCACAGGGTCTACTTGAGTTAGATTAGCCAGAGATGGTCTAATGGCCCCTGGGCCACCACTGTCCAACAGAGAACCCTGGGACGATCCAAGCAAGCGACGGTGACTGGCATGGGGAACATGGGAAGCTGTGTATCAGCACTAGCTGTATACTGGTAGATAGATAGATAGATAGATAGAGAGATAGATAGATAGATAGATAGATAGATAGATAGATAGATAGATAGATAGATAGATAGATAGAGAGATGAATAGGTAGCTAGATAGATAGATAGACAGACAGACAGACAGATACTTTATTTGTATAGCGATCCTTCCTAGAGGCTCGAAGTGCTTCAGAACATTAAAAAAAGCAAATATTAACAAAATAGAATCTGAGGCAGAGATAATTACACAGTCCATCTACCTAAACATTAACCTTGAACAGCCTTTCAATAAAACATCTAATAAAATATTAGTCCTTAAAAGGTAGTTGTCAGTAATTCTATAAATTAATTAATCCACAAATGATCATAAACATTAAGTCAAGTTAAATGTTTGCTCAAAAAGCAGCATTTTTAGACCTGTTTTAATGTCTTCTGCGTAAAGAGCCTCCCGTAGATGTCACAGCAAGGAGTTCCACAGGGCTGGTGCTGCAAATGAGAATGCACGGTCACCAGATTGCTGCAGTCTAGCCCCTGGAACCTCCAGAAAGCAACACTCGGAGAAGCGGAGAACTCAAGATGGTTGGTGAGGAATCAGGAGGTCTTGCAGGTAGGCTAGTCCCCCCCTGGACAGGGCTTTATAAGTCAGCAACTCGACCATTAAGGCAATCCTCCACCTCACCAGCAGTCAGTGCAGTTCAAGGACAAGAGTGACATGGTCAGATTTTGAAATATCAGTCATTAACCTCGCTGCCACATTCTGCACCAGCTGCAGTCAGCAAAGGTTGCCCTCAGAGATCTCCAGGTACAGAGCATTGCAATAGTTCAGCCTGGATGTGACAAAAGCATGTACCAGGGTGGGCAGGTCCTCCAATGGTATCAAGTCTCAGATCCAGGCAATGTTCCTTAAGTGGTAAAAGCCACTCTTGATGATGGATGATACCTGCGCCTCAAGTGTCAGGCCATCATCCAGGACCATGCCCAGATCCTTCATCTGAGTGGAGGGAGTCAGGGGAGCACCTCCTAGAACAAACCCAGAGGGGTTTTCAGATCCCCCTCCACAACGCAATGACCTGGTTCCACAACTAATACCTCTGTCTTGTTTGAGTTGAGTCACAACCAGTTGTGAGTCATCCAATTCTGGATCTCCTCTAGGCAGTTGTTAATCACTGATACTGCCACCTAGTTTCTGGGTTCACAGGACAGGTATATCTGGGTATCATAGCGTAACAATGAAACCTCAGCACATACCGCCTGATAATGTCCCCCAGTGGGAGCACACGTACTGTGAACAACAAAGGTGACATGACCGACCTCTGCAGAACACTTCAAGACAGTGGCAATAGACTAGATGAGGCTAACCCCATCGTCACCCTTTGTACTGTGTCCATGAGGAAGGACCTAAATCAATGGATGACTATTCCAGTTAGTCCAGCCCAGTTCTGCAGGCGGTCCAGCAACACCTGATGATCCACAGTGTCAAATGCTGCCGAGAGATCGAGGAGGATTAAAATGGTATGCCCTCCCCTAGCCCTCACCATTAGGAGGTCATTTAGCACCCTCACCATAGAAACAAAGAAACATAGAATTTGACGACAGATAAGGACCGCTTGGCCCACCTAGTCTGCCCATTTGCCTACCTAGCAGATAAGCTGTAGATCCTAGTTAACCAACAGCCTACTTCCTCCTACCCCCCCACTATAATTGCCTTATGTCTGTCCCATGCATTCTTGAATTCCCCCACTGTTTTTGACTCTATGACCTCCTCAGGAAGGCTGTTCCATATATCCACAACCCTCTCTGTGAAGAAATACTTTCTCACATTACCTCTGAGCCATCCCCCTCTATCTACAAATTGTGCCCCCTTGTTTTTGCACATCTATTTTTCTGAAAGATGCTACCCTCTTGAACTTTGTTGATTCCCTTGAGCTATTTGAAAGTTTCTATCATGTCCCCCCTCTCCGTCCTTTCCTTGAGGCTATACATCTTTTGTTCCTTTAGTCTTTCTTCATATGTCTTCTGATGCAGACCCTGCATCATTTTGGTTGCCCTCCTGTGGACAGTCTCCACCCTGTCTATGTCTTTGCGGAGCTGGGGTCTCCAGAACTGTACACAGTACTCCAGATGTGGTCTTGCCAACTGTCTGTACAGAGGGCCAACAACTTCCTTTTTTTCTACTGGTGATGCATCTCCCTATGCATCCCAGTATCCCCCCAGCCCTCCTTACTGCCTTCTCACATTGCTGGCCCACCTTTAGGTCATCTGATATGACTACCCCAGGTCCCTTTCCATTTTTGTTGTTGTCAGTATCTCACCCCCCATTGTGTACTCTTCCCCTGGGTTGTTGTTTCCCAAGTGCATTACTTTGCACTTCTTTGCATTGAATCTAAGCTGCCATACATTTGACCATTCCTGTCAAGTCCCTTTTCATCCTTTCCACCCCTCCTTGTGTGTCAATCATGTTGCAGATCTTTGTGTCATCTGCAAAGAGACATACGTTCCCTTCCAGACCCTCTGGAATGTCACTTATAAAGGCATTAAAAAGGACCAGCCCCAGTACTGAACCCTGCAGTACCCCACTAGTAACCCTCCTTTCTTCACTCTGGACTCCATTTACTATTACCCGCTGTGTCCTGTTGTTCAACCAGTGTTTTACCCTTGCTACCACCCTAGGACCCATTCCCAGGCTGGCTAATTTGTTTATTAATCTTTTGTGCGGGACTGTGTCAAATGCCTAGCTAAAGTCTAGATAGGCCATGTCCACAGCCCCTCCCTGGTCTACTGCTTTGGTCACCCAGTCAAAAAAATCAATTAGATTTGTCTGACATGACCTTCTCACTGTGAATCCATGCAGCCTTGTGTCCTGTGCCCCACTGGCCTCGAGGCACTCAACAGTTCTTTCCTTCAGAAGTGATTCCATCACTGTCCTTACCACTGAGGTCAAACTGACAGGTTTATAGTTTCCTGCCTCTGTCTTGCTCCCACTTTTGTGAAGGGGAATCACATCTGCCCATCTCCAGTCCTTAGGTACCACCCCATCCTCCCATGACTTATTAAAAAGGGTAGTCAGTGGTGTTACTAGTTCTTCCCTTAGTTCTTTTAAAATTCTGGGGTGAATCCCATCAGGCCCCATTGCTTTATCCACCTTCATTTTTAAAAGTTCCTTCAGAACTCTTTCTTCTGTGAAAGGACTAATATCAACCCCCTATCCAGAGTGCTTCTATTGACTGGATTAGGTATTTCCTCCTGTTTTTCCATTGTGAATACTGAACAGAAGTATTCATTCAGTATCCCTGCTTTTTCACTGTCACTCTCTACCCAACAACCTTCCTCTTTGTTCAGCCTCAGTATCACTGCCTTAGTCTTTATTTGCTTCCTAATGTACCTATAAAAGGTTTTATCCCCCCTTCTTAACCAAGCTGGCCATCTTTTCCTCAGTTTGCACCATTGCTATTCTGACTGCCTTACCCGCTTCCTTCTGCTTTAACTGGTACAGTTCTCTGTCCTGCTCCTTCTGTGTTTCCTTATACTTCCTGAATGCTATCTTTTTCCCTTACCTTCCCCGCCACTTCTTTTGAGAACCATAGTGTTTTTTTCTTTTGTTTTGATTTGTTTATTTGCTTCACACAAAGACTTGTTGCCTCTGTGATGGCTGTTTTGATGTTTCCCCCATTGTTGCTCCACCCCACCTTCTTGCCTGTTTGCCAGTGCTTTTCTGAGGCATCTCCCATTTTGTCAAAATCAGCCCTCCTGAAGTCCAGTACCTTCACTTTTGTGTGGCTTGACTCTACAGCTAAGTTTATCATGAACCACACTGTTTGGTGGTCGCTTGTTCCCAGATGGCTACCCACTTCAAGATCAGAGATCCTCTCTCCATCCCCATTTGAGAGTACCAGGTCTAAGATTGCTCTCTCTCGAGTGGGTTCCAAAACTAGCTGTCTGAGGCATGCCTCCTGTAGGGCATCGAGAATGGCCCTGCTCTTTGATGTGGCTGCAGCAAAGGTGCTCCAGTCAACATCTGGCATATTTAGGTTCCCCATCAGCAATATCTCCCCTTTCTCTGCCATCCCAAGGATGCCTTCTATCATTTCCTTGTCCATTTCCTCCCCCGAGATGGGGGTCTGCATACAACCCCTGTGTATTGTGGTGCCATTTCCAGTCTCCAGGGTGACCCACAGTACCTCCTCTTGTCCCTGTTTACCCAGTAGTTCTGTTGCTTTTATCCCTTCCCTTACATAGAGAGCTACTCCTCCTCCTCCTCCTCCTCTTCTTCCCTCCCTGTCCCTCAGTGCTGTGCCCAGTCCTGAAAAGACAGGTTGGACCTGGGTTAGGGTCACAATATGTTGGCTACAGCATTGAGATTATGTCAGCCACCTCCTCCACTCCAACTGGATATAACACAGCCCAGACAAGTGGGGCACTCTGGCACTCCCCAGAATGAACCCTGCAGTCCCTTTGAGTGGTACTAGAAGTGGTATACTCCTCCGACAGCGACCAACACTACAGCAACTACAGCGCCAGGTCACTGTAGTGTCAGTGCTGGACTCTGGCACTGTATTCAGGGTGGTTTTTCACTTTGTCTCTTAATTAGCTCCATCTTGGAGTTGATTATATTTAGTGGGGGGAATGAAGGAGGTAAAGCCTCCCTAAGAAAACATGTCCTTAACTTAGAGACCATATGCCGACTGGAAATGCGATCAGCATGACGGTTTTGTTCTATGGTAGTTCGACAAAATTTTTGTCGACGACCAATCATAGATATAAGATGTGATCGCAACCCTGACAGAGGACACTTTGTTGGCAAAGAACAGAGCTAACTCATTTCACTTTGTGCTTGAACCTGCTCCTCCTGCACAGAGACAGGCCGGATATAATAGCCTGTCAACCATGTGAAAGAGCTGAGTTGGTCTGCTCCCTGCCACAGAAATGTCCCTTGACAAAAGAAATCTGCCTTCTTTTGGGAAATTGCCCCGATAGACAACATAGTGTGTCTTCAGGGCCAGTTTGCTCTCCATTAGTCCAGAACTCCTCAGGCACCGCTCTAACCTCTGATCTTTAGTCTTTAACTACCAGAGCTCCTCCATTAAACCATGGGGGCTTTCAGCACATAGAGAAAGGTCAGACATGGATGGGTGTGATCTAGTCAAAGGCTGCATCGATAGCCCCTTTATAAGTTGCAATTATATGCTGTCTCCGTACTCGATAGGTTGAGTATCACCTGTAGTCCACCTGAGGACAAGCCCCTTAAAGGACAATACCAAACCATCTCCACAGAGGCAGGACCCTCAGGTGGAGCCCCAAATGTGAGCCCTATGGTGCTATGATCTGACAAAATGACAAGATCAGTCCTGAGATCATTGACCCCAAGACCCAGAGTGAACACCAGGTCCAGAGTGTGGCCACGAGTGGGTTGCTGATGTAACAATTTGTGACAGTCCCAGGGCCTCCATATTCTGCAGGCGTTCAAGCCCAAGTGATGAGAGTCCATAATCAACCAAGGTGTTGAAATCCCCCAGAATCAAGCATCTGGGAGATTCCAACACCAGGCCGGTGACAAAGTCTCCGAACTTCTGCAGAAAATCCCCCCCTCCACTGGTAGGGTGGTAAACCAGGAGAACCCTGTAACCCAGACCAGCCCCCACCGCCATGCAGCAACACACTCAAATGACCTGGTAGAACCCATTGGTAGCACCATGAGGCACAGGCTAGCTCTAAAACAGATGGCCACACCCCCACCTCTGCGATCCTTCCTCGGGTTGTGTATCACAGAGTACTCAGCCAGCACCACTTCCTCCAAAAAGGGTGCAGCATTTTCATACAGCCAAGTCTCGGTGATACAAGCCAAGACTATTGAGGAAATCATTTATACTATTACAGCGGTCATATTCCTGATTGACATGGCATTGCAAAGCACAGCCCAAGTAGGATGAAGAAAGACTGCTGCATCTGCCTCCAACCACTTTCATAGGTGGAGCCCTTGGGTATGGGAATCAAATGGTGATTTCCCCTCTCCAATTCTCATTTCACCCCAGGGTGCCCCCTGAAGCTTCCCACTTTAATCAATAACTCTTCGGCAACTTCTGTGGCAGCCCCCCTCTTCGACCCCCTCCCACGAGCTAGCTCCAAAGTTTTGCATCTACTGTATTTCTGCAGTCAGTGGGGGGGTGAAAGGATGGAGGCAGTGTAGGTGGGCCACTGAGCAGGTGTGCCTTACCGGCCCATAACCCCAACACATACCATCTAGTAACCCCAGTATCCACCACTAAAAACAATCACTAGACTTATAATAAACCCAGCCAAAATAATATTCAGAGAGATTTTAAAAAGCAAGAAATTCACATAACCACATGTAAATATAAACATACATAACATTCCCCAACATAATACCAATTACCACCAAATATCCACCTGCTACAATATCCAACACAATAATATCACTTAACCCATTTGAAATAAAGATGCAACAGAAGTCCACTGAGTACTGCTACAGTAGTCAAGATATTCTTTTTGGTGACATACGGCTCTTACTGCCCAATACATAATTTGTCCAGTTTGCAGGAACTCACACTTCTCCTCAACTAAAGAATAAACAGTTCCTTTATCCAGTAATGCGGCTCTCTCACAGCCCAAATATTGCTGCAATAGAATTGTCCAACGTTATGTCCAAATAACGTTTCACTGAACCAAAAGCATTTGAAACAGCACCAAAAAAGACAAACCACTCACGATTCTCATCAGTTCAAGGAGGCACCATTGAGCCTCATGTCAAGACTGCACTCTGATCACACTGAGTACCCATGCTTCTCACTGTATCGGCTTGCCAGCCACCATCAGGCCAGGTGGTAATGGCAATGATTCTCCAAGAAAGCTGCCAAAAAAATGCTCACAGCAGCAGCCACAAGACTGTGATGGTAGTGTTCCACCAGGAGAGCTGCTGCAAAAACACTTACAGCAGCAGCCGGCACAAGCCCCAAATGATAACTATACAAGCTCCTCTGCCAGTTATGGCAGTAATTGACCGGGTACACTGAGCACACCTGACAATGGTAAATGACCGGTTATGGGGACAACCCAACAGGGCTACAATACATTACTTCAAGGCCAGAGTAGAAGGCAACATGGACCCCCCCACTGGTTGCAGCAATAATCGACCGGGTACACTGAGCACACCTGACAATGGTAAATGACCGGTTACGGGGACAACCCAACAGGGCTACAATACATTACTTCAAGGCCAGAGTAGAAGGCAACATGGAACCCCCCCACTGGTTGCAGCAATAATTTATCGGACAATTTTGACTACATCAGTCGGTCAGTTACGGGGCAGCATGTCATCACAGTACAGCACAGTTACAGAAGTAGCACAAAGTGCTTACACAGCACCTTACCACTACAGGAGTAGCACAAAGTCTATATACTGCGCAGTACTGCTTCACATTCCACAAACGTCCTCAACCCAAACGTCCTCCAGTGACAGTGCTGCTCTTAGCTTCAGTAGTTAGGTCCCTCTATCCAACTTTGTTCCTTCACCACCATAGCCAAGAAAAGTTTAACTCTCCGTACTGTAGTACAGGTGTTTTCCTCAAGAAAACTGCAGCTCCTTCAGTGCCATACATTGACATTTGATGCCATTCAGTGCTATTAAAATCAGATCAACTAAGTGCACAGCCTTGAAAAACTAAAAAAATAAACAAATAAGCTCTACAAATTTAAAACAATTTTAAGATAACTTTTGAAATAACCACACTGATCCTGGCCCACTCTGTGGTACCTCTTACCTCCTGATCAACTGTCCCTGTACTGTCTGTTCTCCACTGATCTTCAGGGCACACAGCCAGTGGGTTCCTGGCACCAGTCAAAGTGTCACAGGGCCATCCTGCAGCTTTCAAAATGTTCCCTACCATGTGCCTTGACTTTGATATATGGCAGTAGTTTATTTATGTTTTTATTTAGTTTTTGTTCACTGGGTAAGTGCCCTAGACAAATTCTGCCTATTTTCAGGCACGACCCAGAGAAGGTGGATACAGATGAATACCAACTGACCTTAAACCAGGTTAAGCTGTTGGTGGTATTAGTAGTGAATGGTTGCTGTAAGCTGTGGGGCAATGGTGCCAGGAACCCTCCTATTACAGAGTTGGGTGTAGGGTCCCTGGAATATTGGAAATCGATGCAGCTAGCATCAATCTCAGGGCCATTTTGAGAATCGGGTCCATGGGGTTTTGAGGTTTTTTAAAGTTGCTGCTTTCTGGCCATACCAACTATGTATAAAGTAAACATATTGATATGGGGCTGTTGGTCATTAAAACTATGTGCTAGAATCCTCACAATACTGTATGTCCATGGTATGAACCCAGTATGTTGTCGAAATGTAACCTCGAAGGAAGGGATTTTTAGTAATTCTAGTGGTGGACATATTTAATGACTTGAGCCAATTATTATACAATTAGTAATAAATGCTAAAGAATGAAGTCAGTTATTTGAGCTCTACAGTTTTAAACTCTCAGGCCCTATCCAAACTGCATTGAAAATCTGTAACGTTTTGAAAGCATTACAGACTGAAAATGTTACAGTGCAGCCACACTACCACTGAAAATGTTTTGGAAAAGTTACAGGATTTTACTGGTCTAGTTTAGACAGGGCCAAACAGAGTTTTGAAACCATTAGAGAAACCATTGTTGAAACCACCTCACAACAGGTTTCCATAATGAATACGAAAATGCCTTCCGTAACATTACCAACATAAATGCAAATCATTTTGGTAATGGTTTGGACCCTCTGTAACATAACAGAGGGAATTTTCTGGTGTAGTGTGGACAGGGCCTTAATTGTCTTTTTGCCTCTTAGGATGCAATATAGTGCAGTGGTTTAAGGCTCTGAGCTGCAAATCTGGAAACCTAGGTTTGAATCCCACAGCCCCCACTTGCATACTGTGTGACCCCGAGCAAGTCACTTAACTCCCTGTGCTCCCAGGTCACACCTGTAAACAAGATTTCAGCTTAGTGTGCCACTCCTGGTTAAACAATTGAAAAAAAAATGGCTTTGAAACTACTCCACAAAGTTAACAACAGGTGCCACTCCCAGGGATTACGACAGTGAAAGGAATATGCATACCAGTCAGGTAAGCACCTTAACGTAGGTAGCACTCTGTTTGTTACAAAATATGGACACTACTTGTTATGTCTTAATATTTATTTTTTACTTGTTCTTATGAGAACACCCTAGATTACAGTGCTTGAAGTGCTAATTTAAACCCTTTCATGTATTTATATACAATAGTGACAGTCTTTTTGGTTTATTACTTATCTATTTATTCAATCCTGATACTTCATTATGAATTATTTTCATGGCTTAATTGCTTACATTCTTAGTAGCAGTATGTACTGCTATTAACATTGAGCCCTATGCATGAAGGTGCAGAGTGGCTACTGCGCATGCAACAAGGGCACCCAACCACTCCATGCCTGAGGTACCCCACACTTGTGGGATGCTCAAAGGGGGGCACACAGTATATACATGCCCAATCCCTCGGCCGCTCAATGAGCAATGTGCTGAGGACAGACCAAGGGTGGGATGGCACAACGCGTCATGCACCAAGGCGCATAGTGCTGGCTGTGGGGGTGCATAGGGGGTGGCTGGATACATCAGAGAGACCCTGGTATAAACCCCTATGCACCCCACACACACCCCTATGGACCAGGCAAGTAGCCCACCATGTCACCAGGGCCACACGGTATGGCCGCCTGGCCCAACCCACCTGACCCGCATGCAGCATTGTGTGTGGCGCCCCCACCCCACCTGCAGCCCACAACATGTCTACCCCTCACAGGGGCACTGGGCAAGGCTGCCACTTACCCCCCCAGTGGCACGACATGCCAGCACCCCTTCCCGCCACTGTACTGGCTGTGTCCCACCACACCCTGTCAGCTGGCATGACCTCTGCCCCCTGTCTCTCAGCACCCCAGTGGTGCCAATGGGTTGGGCTGGTGGCATTGCACCCCTGCCACCTGCCACAACTACTGGCTTTCTGGCTTCCGTGGGGCATGCTGCCAATGCGGGCCCCATCGCATAAGTAATCCACTCGCGGATCCATGTCGGGCAACTGATTGGCTGCCTGGCTGAGTCTGTGACCTCTTCCATACCTACCCTGCATGAACCTACGTGCTGGGGGGGTGAAGTCATGAACAGGTGGCCAGCGTTGGTGCATTCTGGTACCAGTGCACCTGTCCGCAGGTGTGCAGCTCTGCCAGTGGGGTACACATATTTCGCGCATATCCTATGCACCTTCATGAATTGGGCCAATTGTGCCATGTGCTGTTCACCTGACAAAAAAGAGAGAAACAAGTCTTGCTTGATTTACTTTGGCAGCTTCTTTCCATCTTAGTTCAATGCAGACATCCAGGCCATTTGCCTACATGGTATGACCACGATGACAAGAAAGACTTGTTTCCTCTCTTTTTATATATAAAATACATGTACGGGTTTAAATTAGTATTTCAAGCACTGCAATCTGAGATATTCTCTTAATAACAAGTAAAAGAAGAAATAGTAAGTCATAACAAGTAGTGTCTGTATTTTAGAGTGCTACTTGCATTAAGGTGCATACTTGACCAGTACACACATTCCTTTCAAAGTAATAAATGCTATTTTAAAAATATCTGCAAGAAATAAAATATGATGATAAAAGAAAAATTATATCAGAACAATAGTAATGCTAAAAGTATGTCATTTTTTTGTTGACTAATGCAGCTGCTTTAGAGTACTGCTAGTAAAGTTCTATACTGGACCATCCAACAATCTTGTGCATATAGCTAGGACCCATGTACAGTAAGTCATGAATGGCTCCTCATTCATTTTCTCAGTGCAATGGTTCCGAGCTGTTGAGCCATTAAAGTAGCAATATTTGATTGTCCGCAAGAATTGTCATCACACCATTTCTTTTAAGCAATAATGTATTTCTGACATCCTTAGAGTCATAATCAATATAGTTTTGATTCCCTCAGATATTTAAAAACAGCTGTTATACCTGTTTATGTAATGAATTGCTCATGATATTAAATATGTTCACTGTACACAGTATTTAAAACTTCTATCCATAGTGGGCACCTTTCCACTATAAATACTGGATTTATACAGTGGATACAGCGTAACGATGCTGGCGTACATTTCTGATGGTAAATAACATCATACCACATCAAGATATTTATTTTGTTCTCCATCGTGAACATTGCGAGGAAGGCAGAAGTTTTAGAAACTTTCAAAATCACATATCTAAATTAAGTAATGAAAGTCCATGAAAATAAAAAAAAAACTAAATGTTGATGTTTTGTGCCAGAAAATCATTATGGTGTATGTTAGAATGTTGTTGTTAGGCAAAATCCATCTTTTACCAGAGTTGTTGTACCATCAATGTGTCGTCAAGCTGTTTTTATACCATCGATGGTACAACAGCTCTGATCACATTTGCACATGCTCAACTCGCGATTCATAGGCATGCATAGAATGGACTGCATTTCAGCGAAGGCACAGGAGGAAGTTAAAATGTAACAGTAAGTGCCTGTTTTTAAATCTTCACCGGCACACAGCAGGACACCAGTATTTCTTTTCAAATTTGAAAAAATAACAGCATCGTTGTGGACCGGGAATGAGCGGAATGTTTTCATGGACATGGGCGAGGGGGGGTCCCCGACATCACGGTGTGACCTGGAGGAAGTTACAAACTGTTTTGTTTTACTTTTGCCCATACACTATAAAAGACAGTGGATGGGCAACAGTAAACAACAACACTGTTGTTCACTTCTCGAGGTTTCATGACAACGGTAAACCTCTCGAGCTTTGCTCTCGAGGTTTACTTGGTTGTCATGAGAGAATCCTCTCGAAGTGAACAACAGTGTTGTTGTTCACTGTTGCCCATCCTCTATCCTCTATATAGTGTATAGTGGAATGCTGTTAGGCATGGAATTCCATGCCTAGAATATGCTTGTTCTGCTGCACTAGTAACATCATTATGTTGTTCTGCCGTAGTAGTAATGTCACTACTGCAGCAGAACCACTTGGAATGGTGGCACATTGTTGTTTTCCTCTATTTAATTCTGTGGTGACAGTATTCTAGACTCTCTAGAGACTTCAGAAGTTAGTTTCATTATGAAAAAGAGAAAAAAAACACAACGCACATATTTCACATAATACTACTAAATACTATAAAAAATACAGGTTGAGCAACTTTATACACAACCTGTGTGTTCTGTCACCTCGGGGTTCTGATTCCCATTGACTTCTCGAGCTTCGCTAATTAACCCCTCTGTGGCAGAACTGGTTGTGCATAGTTGCCCATTCAGTATTCTGTATATGACTGAAAACTGACGTGATGTCTAACAAATACTGCAGCTTTAAATTTCTCATTTAATTAGACAAGGCAATATAAACAACTGGGCTGTGCATTAAAAAAACTTACTTGAAATCAGAGACCTAATTTTTTATACCATGCAAAATGTTTTAATTAGAGCTATGTAAAATGCCAACTTTCCCATTCATATAGTTTCCAAAATGTAGAAAACCTCTCTTAAAATGCCATCAGGTTGGGATCCCAGTGAAAATGCCAGGAAAAGTGAAAAATGGAAAACAAATCTTCACTTTTGCAGTAAATGTGTTGTTCATGGATTTTTCTCTCTGCTACTAATTAGAGTTGCAGAAATCTTCTCAGCATTCTCCTGAACACCTCGTAAACAGGATTTTGCCTCTGAGGAAATTCTGCATAAAATAGAACTTGCACACTTTACATAGAAACATAGAAAGTGACGGCAATTGGGGACCAAAAGTCCATCTAGTCTGTCCAAATCCTACCCCACTACTCAGATACATTTTGTCACTATCCCCTTGTGCCTATTCCAAGCTGATTTAAATCCCCATCCTGTTTTGGATTTAATTAGTTCGGCAGGTAGGCCATTTCACAGATCAACCACCCTTTCTTTGAAGAAAAACTTGCATGTTGCCTCTGACTCTAACCCTCCTCAGTTTCAGGTTGTGGCCTCTTGTTTTTGTGGAGTTGTTAATGAGAAAGAGCTCCTGGGTGGGGACTCTGTTTATACCCTTTAGGTACTTGAATGTCTCAAGCATGTCTTCCTATCTCTTCATTGCTCCAGGGAGTACATGTTGAGCTCCCTTAATCTGTGTTCATAAGACACCTCATGGAGACCATGAATCATTTTAGTTGCCCTCCTCTGCACTATCTCCAGTCTGTCTATGTCCTTCCTGAGGTAAGGCCTCCAGAACAGGATGCAGTACTCAAGGTGGGGCCTCACCAGGGACCTGTGCAGTGGCAGGATCACCTCCCTTCTTCTACTTGAGATGCCCCTTACTAGGCATCCTAGAATTTTGCTACCCCATAGTGCTGTTTTTTGCATTGGTTGCCCATTTTTAAATCATCTGAAATGATAATGCCCAGACCTCGCTCCAGCTGGGTGATCGCCAGTCTCTCTTCTGCCTCCAGGTGGTGGCCAGTACGTTGATTGTTCTTACCCAGATGCATGGCCTTGCATTTTTTTGCACTGGATTTTAACTGCCACATACTTAACCATTTTTCAAGCTTGAGAAGGTCACTTCTCATTTGCTCCACTCCTTGTGCCACATCCACTCTGTTGCAGATCTTTATGTCATCTGCAAACAGACATACCTTTCCCGCCAAACTCATCTGTGATGTCACTGATGAACACATTGATGAGCAAAGGTCCCAGGATGGACCCATGTGACACACCACTGGTCACTTCCCTGGCTTCTGATGCTGCTCCATTTACCATCACTATTTGGGATCGCTGTTGAAGCCAGCTTCCTTCCCATGATGCCACTTCCTTCCCTTCCCTTCTCCTGTATTCTCTAGTTTATGTAGCAGCCTTCTGTGTGGGACAGAGTCAAAGGCTTTTCTAAAGTCTAGGTAGATGACATCCATGCCACCCCTGTGGTCCACCACCCTAGTAACCAAGTCGAACAACTCAATCAGGTTTGTCTGGCAAGACCTGCCTACTGTGAACCCATGCTGCTTGGCATCCTGCTTGTTCAATTTCCTCCAGAAATACTATTATTTTTTCCTTGAGCAGCGATTCCATTAACTTTCCCACCACTGAGGTGAGACTAACTGGGCGGTAATTCCCAGCTTCTTCTTTCCTACCGCTCTTGTAGATGGGGATCACTATTGCCTTTTTCCAGTCCTGTGGGACCAACCCTTCCCTCAGAGATCTACTACTGTAAATAGGTCTGCTAGGGGTTCAGCCAGTTAATCACTCAGTTCCTGCAGTATGTCTGGGTGGATTCCATCTCGGACCCATGTCTTTATCTACATTCAGTTTTTTTAATTCTGCCTTTACCCTTTCTGCCATGAATGGACTTGTTTCCACCCCCATTTCTGTTATTTTGTCTCCCTTCAGGGTGGGTCCTTTGCCAAGCTCTTCCTTTGTAAAGACAGAACTGAAGTATTCATTCAAAACTTCTGCATTTTCTATGTCTTCTTATACCTTTTTCCCATCCCTATTTAAGAGCCTGAAAATATCTCCTTTGTTTTACTTTTTGTCACTTACGTACCTGAAGAAGGTCTTTTTGCCTTCTTTTACCCCCATGCCAAGTCTTCCTCTGTTTGTGCCTTTGCTGCTTTGATCACCCTATTTGCCACCCTCAAGCTACTCCTATATGCCTCCCTATCCTAGTCACTGTTAGAGCTCTTGTACTTCTTCAATGATTGTCTCTTTTCTGTTACCGTAGTTGCTACCTGTTTTGTGAACCATAGCAGATACCGTCTTTTTCTTGTCTTACTGACCAGCCTGAAGCATTTCTCTGTTACTTCTTCCAATCCCTTCCTTATGCATGCCCAATTAAATTCCACTCCTCATTTTACCTATTTCTTGAAGTTAGCTCTGAAGCAACTTGGGACGGGGTTACAATGTCACAAATCAAAACAGCCAGGCAGTATACCACACTGTCTAAACAGTGACCATAACTAAAAACACATAAATCATTATTTTCTGCATGGGGCTTTGCCTCCCACACCCCTTGTTACTGAGGGCTGCATCCCATGAACCCCTTCTATTGAAATAACCTCCTCCGGGGGGGGCAACTCAGGGTGAAGGTGAGAACTGGGTAGGGGTCATCACAAGATGATAAAAAAATGATTTACCTGATCTGGGGCAAGGAATAGAACCTTGGTTCACAGCTACTCCATTGTCCTGCAGCATCAATTGCTCCACTCCCTGACCAATGCAGCTGCTCAGCAGACCCCTTTCCAGCAGAGCTCTTACCTTCTGTCCCAGAAACAACTACAGGGTCACACGCTATGTCAGTTGTGCAGCATTGTGTATCCTGTAGCTGTTTAGACTCATGCTGTTCCTGTTGCACGGTTTTGACCTGCAACATTCTCCTTGCAAGATTTTCACCTGGTACCAAGAAACTTCTCATTTGGGAAAAGTATGTTTTTATGAAATCAAGGACTCTTGTCTTAGAGTGGCTTGATTCCTCTATCTTGCTGACATTAAGCCAGACAGATTTGTGGTCACTTGATCCCAATTGACAATCCACTTCCACCTCCTTTACCTTGCTACTGTTAGTGAGTGCCGGGTCCAGAACTGTGTTTTCTGTAGTAGGGGTCATTGCAAGCTGGTTTAGACCAGTGCCTCTCAGTGCATCTAGAAAGTTTCTGGATCTGGCTGTTGATGCTGTGCAGGAAATCAAGTCCATGTCTGTGATATTGAAATCACCCGTTAACACAGCCTCTCCCTTATCAGTCATATGTAGTATGTTTTTCAGTAGTTCTGTGCCTGATTCTGCCCCCTTGAGGGAGGCCTATATGTCACCCCTAGTCTGAGGACTGATTTATTTCCTGGTTCAAGTGTTATCCAGAGGACCTCTGATTTGTCTTGGGTTCTTTGGACTTCCATGGCTTTTATATCCTCTCTTACAGTATAAACAAGGCTACCACCTCCTCTCCGTTCCCTCCTGTCCTTCCTGAACAGGTTTAAGCCTGGGATGGCAATATCCCATGTATGGTTGTTGTTAAACCATGTTTCGGGTTACTGCCACCCAGTCCAGCCTCTGCCATTGTGTCTGTGAGTTCTGGGATTTTGTTAGTCAGACTGTGGGCATTAGTCAGCATTGCTTTCCAGTAAGTATCTTTTTTATTTTTTGATTTAGCGCACTGTGTTTCCCATTCGACCCTACTGTGCTTCTTCTGTTTTTGCTTACAGTCTCGATGGGAAGAGTTCTTGCTGACCCCGTGGTGGTGACTGGAATTCCATTTCCTTATATTTGTTTGGTCACCACCTCCCCTTCTGCTAGTTTAAATGGCAGGCGAATATGTTGAGTTTTTGCCCTAGTGCCTTCACCCCCCTCCTTGTTGAGGTGAAGGCCATTGAATTTAAAGTAAGATCTTTCCCAAAAATCATTTCAATTGCTGATGAAGCTGTGGCCCTTGTCTGATCACCAACTGTGGAGCCATGAGTTTAGTTCCTTGATTTTGGTTTCCTTAATTTTTCCTTGGCCTTTTCTCTTTTCCCATACAGGGAGTACCTTGGAGAAGACTAGGGTGGATGAAAGAGTGATCATTCTGTCCCCTAGATTAGAGATATGCAGTTTTACTTGTTCGGTGGAATAGACGGCAATATCATTTGTTCCTAGGTGAACAATGATGCCTTTGATGTTACCCACCCTATGTACAAGGTTCTCAATGTGGCCTGCATCCCTTTTTGCTGTGGCCCCTGGCAGACACTTGACAGTTATTCCCACTTGGTCAGTATCCTGCATGTGTGCTTCGACACCTCAAATCATTGAGTCCCCCACCATTGGTAGGAGCGTTGTCCTGGCCTGTTTGTCCTGTTTGTGTGAGTGGTGCCATGGCACCCTGTCCCTTTGATCCACATTGGAGTTTGCTTCTTCTCCTGATTTAAGCACTCATGGGAGCCTGATGTTTTACTTTGTAGTGCCTTTTAGGTTGGTGCCAGGCTGGTGCTGCTGCACACTGCTTTCCTGGTTTGAGGAGATGCCTGATTCCCTGCATGTCCTTGCTAGCAGGGCAAACCTGTTTTGCAGCTGCATGTCCTTCCTGTGATTGCTGCCTATTTGTTGAGCCTTGTTGTGGTTGGCTCTGCCCCTTTGTACAACCTGCCAACCATCTGGATGGGACGTACTTTGTGGTAAGGGGACTGTATTAGGGTACTGGTGGTGCTGGAGTGGATTCCAAGCCCTTGGGACCTGCTGTAATGTATGATTTTGCTGGGAAATCATTGTCCTTGCTTCCTGAAGGTGGGCTTGGAGTTCTTTTATGGCCCAGCACGTTGGGCAGTGGCATATTTTGTTGATCAAGGCCCTGTACAAAAAGATCTGCATTGATTACATTGACTGTACTTGTCTTATGTAATAGGTTTTGTTTGGCTGTTTATTCTCCTTAATATGTCCATGTTTGATGTATTTATTCTGTATAATGTCTATTATAATGTTTTGTGTTTTTGTACACTTGTCGCATATGAAAATGGGCAGATATGCTCATTGTGCTTTCAAGTATAAAAATAAAATGAAATGATTACAATGCACTATGTCCATGTCTGGCTGTTTTATGTATCTTATTGATGAGACCACAGTTGTGGTAGGTCTTTGCTGGCATCAAGCACAGGATGATGTTTGTGGACAGAAGGAAGGTGTACGATCTTTCTTTAGAGGCGTGTTAGTGGATAAAATGCAAGAAAGTTGCTAGGGAAAAAAAGAAAAAGAAATGTTTTTTTCTTCTAGGTGTGTTTGGAAGAATGTTGCTGGATATAACTGGCTAGGATAAGTTAGTGGGCAAAAGGCAAGAGATCTACAGGAGAGAAAAAGTGACTGAAACTGGGTGTTATTATCGCTTCAGTGTATAGTGAGAGAGAGAGAGTTTGAGTAGCGGAAGATAGTGCCAGGTGTTTCCTGTTAGCAATGGTCAGGTGATATGCCTCTTTCCTGGAGTGAGAGGAAGTGATGGAGTATATAAGGAAATAACCCTGGCAAGGGTGGGCTTAAGGGGAGGGAGGATGGGTAATTCAATGGTGCCTCTGCCACTGAAAAACAATCAACAACAATAGTGAAGACCAGTGAAGCTCAGCGGACAGTAAGATTAAGGGCTGGACCGCACTTGGTGTATGCCTCCTAGAGTTGCCCTTTGTGTTTGAGTTATTGCTTTTGGTTGTTTCTAGCTGAGAGCTTTCTATTAGCTGACCACTATTTCGGTAGTGGGTACAGCAGTCAGTGAAGATTAGTGAAGCTCAGCAGACAGCAAGGTTAGGAATTGGTCTGCTCTTGGCGTTTGCCTCCTAGGGGTGCCTTTTGTGTCTGAGCTGTTGCTTCTGGCTGAGAGCTTTCTATTACCTGACCAGCAGTACAAATGCTGATTTACATACAGCAGCCAAGAATTCTGGGTAAGTGTTCCAACTGCTCCTTATTCTACAAGAACAGCTGCTGGCCAAGTCTGAGTAGAGCAAGCGAGGAGAGAAGCTGCCTTAGTGGAGAATGCAGCCCACACTGTGCACTCCAAGGAGGATTCATCCAGGTAGAATCACTGTCAAGGAATCCCTGCTTCTGCACCTGTCAGAGTCTGCCTTCTCTCTGTGATTGGTCTCTCTCCCAGTCAGTCAAGATCAGTGAAGGTCAGCAGACAGTAGGGCTAGGGGCTGGACCACTCTTGGCAAATGCCTTCTATTGTTGTTCTTTGTTTCTGAGCTGTTGCTTCTCATTGTTACTGGCTGAGAGCTTTCTATTAGCCAACCACTATTTCAGTAGTGGGTTCAGCAGTTGGGGAAGATCCGTGAAGCTCAGCAGACATTAAGGCTAGGGGCTGGACTGCTCTTGGCATATGCCTCCTAGGAGTGCCCTTTGTGTCTGAGCTGTTCTTTCCATCTGAGAGCTTTCTATTAGCCGATGAACACTGCAAGTGCTGATTTACATACAGCAGCCAGGAATTCTGAGTAAGTGTTCCAGCAGCTCCTTATTCTGAAAGAATAGTCACTGGCTGGGTCTGAGCAGAGTGTGCAAGGAGAGAAGCCACCTCAGTGAAGAAAGGAGCCCAGACTGTGTACTCCAAGTGGGATTCACCAAGGTAGAACCACTGTCAAGGAATCCCTGCTTCTGCAACTGTCTGAGTCTGCCTTTCCTCCATGATTAGTCTCTCCCAGTCAGTGAAGATCAGTAAAGATCAGTGAAGCTCAGCAGACAGTAAGGCTAGGGGTGGACTGCACTTGGTGTATGCCTCCTAGGGTTGTCTTTTGTGTCTGAGCTGTTCCATAGCATTGGGCCCTTCACCATAAGCCCTCTGTTGCCCCAGAGGGTTATGGTTGTGTTCAATACTATGATAAAGCTCTACTTTACTCAGAATTCACTTGAGAGACAAAATCCTGGAGTGTGTTGCCTATACAAAAGGATGCAGGTGAGTCCCATTCTGAGTCACAAGGAACTGGCAATGCAGTGCATGCATTGTATTTGTGTACCAATCCCATGCCCATGACCTCAGAAGCTATTATCAAAGGGAGTCACAGACCTTCCCTGTGGGGTTACTAACTCCAATGAAATAGTTAGGGTAAGGCAGTAGGCTTGCCATGCATGCTGGCCATGGGGTACTGCTGGGTATGTGGGGGTGAGCTAAGAGAGTGCCTACAGCCTCTGTGTTTGGTACAGTACCATGTAATTGGGCTGTACCATGACAGTCATCAATGGATGGGACACTTAAGGTGTTAGTTAACATCTGATAAAATTAATTTGCATTCTAACTTAGACAAATAGAAAACCATTCCCCTGATGGCTAAGTTCTGTATAACACTGCAGCTTGAGGTGGTGTAATAAGGAGGCTGTTTAACACCCCCCCTGCAATTTGCATTCCCAACTTTGTAATTGTAATTTGTCATCTTTCTTTGACCAAAAAAGACAAGCAGTTAGAGAGGAGATAGAGGGTTCGCACCATTCGAAATAAAGTCCACAGAAAATGTATTTTTGGTGACTTGTCACCAGGCACTTGGGTTAAATCCCAATACTGACACTGTAGTGCAGCATGAGGGGATGCTGCACTCCTGAGGTGCCATCTTTCGGATGAGATGTTAAACCGAGGTCCCATGTGCCTGTTCTGGTGATAGTTCAGGTGGATGTTAAAGATCCCATGGCACTTTTCAAAAACAGTAAGGGAATTTTATTGAAAAACAAAATAAACATTACACCACATAACATTACAAAGGATAAACCAAAAGATTCACACTTGAAAAATAAAACATATAACATAAATATTCAATTTCTACAAAATCACACTTTTGGCATCCCAGGTGATCAACCCATTTATACTGTAACCTAACTATCATTTGAATATAGATTCATATATTTTAGAATTCCCTAACATTCTTTTCATGAAATATTTCCCATGTTCCTCCAAAAAGCACAGGATTTCTCCTGTGAGAACTTTTCCATACCACCTGCTTTTACTCGGCCCAATGCCTCTTCTATCTGAACAATAATTATCCTTGGAGGTGTATATAGTTGCTGTAAAACAAACTGGCATTTACTTTGCCATAGATAGAATTTGATAAGGGAAAAACTGCTCTTAAAGTGTTCCTGTGAAGCCCCTTCCAAAAGTCTGAAAAGTCTCCCAAAATTAATGTCTGATAACTAAGGCGCATAAGCGATGACCATTGCCACTTTCTTGATAAGGTTTCCCAAAATATTCTTGCTTCCTGACATTCAAAAAAGAAATGACACATTATTTCCTCTATATGTACACGTTTGCCTTGGGCAATACCTGTCCTGTATTGTTTTGTGCTTTAAATTTCCTCTGACCCCATCCTGCCATGGCAACATAGCTAATTAACATCCCATGTATTCCTAGGTATTCTTTTATCTGTTAAAATAGGTAAAGTGTATGTCATTCATAATGGGACACACTCTGGCAATAAAAGAGGTCCTTGCGGAAGAGATAAAATTAACTGATAAAGTTGCTTCCGATCTAATGTAAGGGCTGTTCTTTTCTTTACTTTCCACTGTCTAATCTTTTTAAAACAGTCCCTAGCATATTCAGGAATATTAAACTAAGGTAGTAATTTGGGTGGTAATAAATCCCATTTCTTCATATAAGGTTGTAGGGCTTGGAAAGCCCAGGCTTGCCATGGGGTAGATATTGCAGTCGCAGAACATTTTAAAAGATTGTATAAGATAAGAGTATGAAAAAACACAAGTGGATTTATCATACCTAACCCCCCTTTTGAAACTGGATAACATGTTATATCTCTTTTGACAGGGTTAAATCTGCTGCCCCCACACCATCTGAAAAAAAATACTTTATAGTCTAGTCTCTAGCTGCATAGGAGGAGCATAGACATAGCTAAGGTAAAGACCTATGGGGAGTAAAAATTGCTTAGCAATTATAACCCTTTTTCATTTTCCCAATTTCCAAACTTTCCATAATTTTACTTTGTTATCAGCCAGAGCCAACTTTTCCTCCCAATTATATTGAACTCCATTCAGAACATTAAACCATACTCCTAAAGGTTTATGGGGGCCATTATCTATCCTGATACCTTCTAAATGCCCCTCTAAGCCTATATCAGATGGCAAAAGGATCCCCACACTCTTAATTAAAGTTAGTCCGGCCCCAGAGAGTTCTAAAAACTCCTGATAAATATGAATGGCTTTCTTTCCTGCCTCCTTATTTTCCACCATTAAGCAGATATCATCTGCATACACCGTAAGCTTCTCAGACATACGTCCAGGCCCAGGTGAAAGTCCAATAACCTGATCATCCCATTTAATATGATGAATTATAGGGTCTAAAGCAAAGGTATAAAGTAGGGGACTTAAAGGGTATCCCTGCCTAACCCCTTTCTTTAATGAAATAACATCCCCTAAATATCCGTTCAAAAAAGGATGAGCTCCTGCCCCTTCATAAAGAAACTGTACCATGTTAATTCAACTCTGAGGTATCCCATACTTTTGTAAGATTTGCACTAAGTAATGATGTTCCTCTTCAGCAAATGCTTTAGCTTGATCTAAAGATATTATATACCCATTTATGTTTTGAGCCCTCTTTTTTACAAAAATTTCCTGTAAAAGAAATAAATTGTGCTGTATGTTTCTTCCAGGGATCGTACAAGTCTGCACTACATCAAGCAGCCCTAGGGCCCCCCTTTGTAATCTTTTACAAATAATTTTAGCTAAGATTTTGTAATCACTATTTAACAGGCTAATAGGCCCCCAGTTCCCTAATGAACACCTATCTCCTTTTTTATAGATATAACTACTAACTGCAATTCCAAAATCATTACTAGCCCCTTCCATATTTAAAATAGTGTTATAATGTATGGTAGAACACTGTTAATCTTAGGAAATCATCATTTCCTAAGGTTGTTATACCATCGTTGTGACATAGAAATGTTGTTAACCTATCGATGCTACGTCACATCGATAGGTTAACAACGGGGATCGGTTTGCGCATGTGCGCGCCTTTTTTTCACTCGGGAACCAATGGATGCTCACAGCGGCAAGGGAAAGACTGAACAGCCGCAGCGGTGACTATATTTTCAAAAGTAAGGAGCCGTTTTCATTTTTTCTTGGGACCATACACTATAAAAAATAATGTATGGTCCTTCTATTACAACGGTTACTGTTAACCGTCTCGAGGTTGCCATGGCTACGTGAACCTCTCGAGCTCGCTCGAGGTTTTACATCGCCGCTCCGGTGACCTCTCGATGGTTAACAGACTGGTTACCGATAGAGGACCATACGTTATCCTCTATATACACTGTCTCCAGGATTATACTCAATTCTTGTGCAAAATCTTTATAAAAAGCATTAGACAACCCATCTAGCCCAAGGGCTGTACCTTTTTGTAATGTCTTAATAGGGTCAAATATTTCCTACCTGGCTATAAGACCTTCTAAAGTGCTTTTCTCCTGCTCAGATAGTTGCAGAGTGGGTGCTGTTAAATAATCCTCCAGACATTTAGTGTTCTGTGAGGTACTGTCAAATGTCTCCCATAAATGTTCTTGAATTAACAATAACATGCCTAAGTCAGCTCTTTCAATTGAACCATTAGTGTTATAAAGACCTGTCATGAGTGTAGCATCTAATCTTTGTTTGCATGCTAAAAAGGGATCTGAAGAAGGGGATTTTCTTGTCCCGTACCTCATTTCAGCTTCCAAAGTTTTGACCCAACTATACTGGTGGGAAAACGTAAGTTTTGTTTTTTTATTTCTGCTATCTGTTTTAAATATTTAGATTTGTCCGTACCTGGAAACAACATCAGTTTATATAACTGGTTCCTATATCCCAGGTATTTAAGATATTCCACATTTGATTTACCTCTACCATAGGAAATAAAAAACTGCTTAGGATTTTTTTTTGTGTCCTACCACCATTCCCAAATATTCTCATAACAACATTGGACTGTAGTCCTTGCCCAGAGCAACCTTCTAATCTCCATTTTAACTTCCACAGATTCCAATACCAAAGTATTTAATCTCCATCTTTCTGGTTGAGAAAATATTTTAGGAGGGGCTGTTGCCATACTAAAAGTTCCTAAAAGTAAATGATGGTCTGAAAATTCAGTTGGCTGTAGCTATATTTTACTTGGAGTACAATGTTTGGACACAAATAAGTAATCAATTCTTGTAGCATAAGTGTGCTTATGGTAAGTTGATCCAGTATTAGAATTCAGGGTCCTATAAGCATCTGTCAAGAATGATTCCCCTTACAATAGATTTCAAAGCCTGTGAATCACAACATAGTTTCTTATCTGCCTCCCCTAGAGTTCTAGTATCTATACTGCAGTTAACATCCCTGGAGGGGCATAAATGTTAACTAGACTAAACTAAAAATCTCTAAAAGCACAATCTAGAACCAAAGCCCTTCCAGGCAAAATATCCACTGCTCTGGATACTGAAAAAGGTGTATTTTTAAACAGGTTGCCTATCCCATCATCGGCATCTTCCCCAAAGGTCCAAAAAAGAAGGCCCCCAAACCCAACTCCTTCTAGCCTGTTCTACCTCAAATAATGATTTTAATCTTGTCTCTTAAAGAAACATAATATCTGCTTGCAGTCTGCTTAAAAAATAGAGAAGTGCAGTTTGCTTCTTGTAGTTCTTCAGACTACATTGTAGGAGGCTATATTTAGGGTGGCCATATAAAAGCAAGTTTACAACCCCACCTAATCTTTATCACTTTGGGAAGTCATATTTTTCCTTTTTTTCCCACCTTGTTTCCCTTTTTCACTACATTTCTTTTTTACTGTACTTGTTGGCCTAGAGTCCTCATCATCAATTTCAGAAATTAATTCTGACTGTGCTGAAATATCTGAGTCTAAATCCCCTCCTTCTTGTAGGGGTGCAAAGTTATTTTCTAGTGACAAATTAAACTCAGGTGGCTTTTGTTTTACAGCTGCCCTAGTGATCCTTTGAAAATGGGTGTCTGTAGTCTCTGCGGGGGGGGGGGGCCCATAATAAGCTGTCGAGTATCAAGTGTTGTAACTTGTAAACCTTCTGCCTGCTGACTGTGCATTTTAGGTGTATGAGAAGGAGCTGGTGGCATTTCAGCTATTTCTTCCACTGGTGTTGTAGGGTTTTGAGGGTCTTCAGGCCCCACTCCATTACCAGCAGTAGAAGGCAGTGCCTGAGGCGTTATCTCTTCTTCCCCTTGCTTATCCTGGGCTGACTGTACTAGATCATCCTGATCCCACCCTTCTTCCCTATGTCTTCTGGCCCAATGACACTAATGATAAGCGTCTCCCTTCTCATAGCACAGATTACATTGATCAACATTTTCACAAGTTGAGCTGGGATGACCATACCCTCCACATAATGAACATTTTAACAAATTGCATATACTACTTAGGTGTGTTCTAGGCCCACATTCTTAACATGCTCATGGCTGGCCCTCATAAAAACACACACCTCTGTCTCTTTCAAGGAAAAAACACTTAGGCAAATAAATGATCTCTGAGTTAACTTGAAGCAGTTTAACCTTAAACTTCCACCCACCCGCCTACAAACCTTCCATATCAATTATTGCTTCAGGAGGGCTCAAGATGGCGCTTCTGTTTTGCAACCAATGGTAGATATCGCTAACACTAACCCTTTCATTGTGAAACATGATTGTAATTATTCTAACTGCAGGCTTTGTCAGGAGGATTGCAGAAAAAGGTGTCCACAGGGGGTTTATTTTAAAGTATTGTATTTTAACCAGAATTTCTCTAAACCAGCATTAGTCTTGAAACTAACATCAAATGTGTCTTCAACTGACACATGTAAAAGGGCATAAATGTCTACTGGCCTAAAGTTCATGGACCCTTTTAAAAGATGTTTTGCAATGTAATATCTATCAGGGTGCTTAGCCAGGCCTCCCCATATCGAAGCCTAACTGCATTCTGCCTGGGGGCCTGTTCTAACTTATTTTTGAAAAGGTCAGATAAAGTAGAGCCTCTGGGAGGGTTACCTGCCCTATTCCCTTGTCCGGAGGTTCCTTCTCCAGCATCATCATTATCCACATTAGTATGCTGTCTCTGTGGGCTAGGCCCAGCATTTTAGTCCCTCCCTGCTGTAGAATTTAAATCTGGGCTTTTTTCATAAAAATGATTTCTAGACTTTTCCTGCCTGCCTGTCTGTAATGAGTGTGGTTTGGGCACATCACCCTGATTATCAACAGTAATAGTATTACACACATAGTATTGGAATGAACAGTATCACTATTATTACTTTCAGGCATAGCAGGCTGTGCGCTCATGTTCTTTGATACAGTCATCATTTTTGAGTCAATACCAGTGTCAATTTGTTTTTTACTACTGGAATCCCTCATCCCAGGTAACTGTTTATTTTCAGAGCTCTGAAAGTTTGTTGCAGGCCCGTTTGCTCACTGAAGTACCCCTTCAGTTTCCTCATCCCAATCTGTATCTGGAGTCCATTGTCCAGACTCCGTTTGCTTCCATCCTGAACACTGTAGGGAAGTTTCAACCATCCAGCCATTACCTTCTGTTATACCAGGTTGCTTTAGTCCAAACTGCTGCCGAATTGTTTCGGTAGTGGTTATGACCGTGGAGGTTTGAGAATGCTGTCCTTGTTCTCGCTTTGCCTCACTTACACTCTGAGCAGGAGAGGTCATAGAGTCTGTGGGGCTACTGACAAGTTCCACTGCATGACTCAGCTGAGTGGCGCTGACAGCTGATTTCCCGCTGCCAAGATGAGATGATTCATCAGCCGCGTCAGTCTGCCAGCTGTCTTTAGGAATAATTGGAGATTCACCCAAACAATGCACTGTGATTAAACCAGAGATCTCCGACTGAGAGACCAATCCAAAACCAAGCTGTACGTCCTGCTCCGAATCCGACCTTGACAGTAATGCAGGTCCACCTTCTGCGTTTAATACACACACAGTATTTTGACAAATTTGCTGCTCGCCATCGCTTTCTTCTTCATGAGATCTCATTTCTATTTCAGTCTCTAGTGTACCAGAGGTGGGAGATGAGACCAAATCCCCAACTTCAATAGCTTCCAGCTGCTCCTCCACACTGGCGTCAGCCATCTTGGCCAGCAGCGAAGGCAGCAGAGGGGCCCCCTACAGAAAGGGTAGAGGTAAATTTTATTCAAAACAAAAGTCATGATACATATACATCATACAGCCACAATAATAAGGCCCATTTCCCCAATCCATACAATGCTTCCAAAAAATTATAAGAAGGAAAACAAAAAATAAACTAGTGAAGGTGTACAGACAAAACAAATAACATTACAAGCTTGATGAACCATACAAATTATATCACCAAACTCTGGATATGTCTACTTATCTTCAAGGTCTCGAAACAGGTCACCTCAAGTTCTCTTTATATATAGCTCATGCTGCTTGTTTTATAATTATTTCACAATGACATTCAATCAAGTCTCAGTTGTGCCTAAGCTGGTAATCCAGGTCATATTTCCCCATAACTCTAATACAGCCCTCTGGGATAGGCTACTACATTCTGTAAAATACACATTATGTATATGCTTTACAATTTTCCCACATAATTCCATATAGGAGCTCTCTATCTGTTGGAGTGTGAACAAATTCCTGACCATCCAAATGTTTCATTTAATGATAAACAATAGGTGAAGTGTACTTAAGTTCCACTTCCCCCAGTCTGGGGAGACATAACCATACATTATGTTTTCATATGTTATCTTCTTAAACAAGGGCTCACCCCAGGCCTCAGCTATGTATTCCCAAAACCCTTTAATGAAGGAACACTGGAAAAAAAGGTGCTTGATTGTTTCTAGAATGTTAATGCACGCACAGTCTACTGCATATTCTTTCTTGGAGCTGTTTATGGTTTTTATTATTTTTGATATTAATCTTTTCATGGCATGACAGCCAGTGAAAATCCTATATATGAACTGGAATCCTTGGGTTACACAAAAGGGTTTGTAATGAGTTTCAAAATTGATCTGGGCATTTCTCAGAGTGTACTGGGACCTGCATAGTGTGTTTACTAAAGTTTTGTATAAGACTTTATGTGAAGAGGCAGAGATAATCTGTTGGGTAGACATCCTCCATTGTTTTAACCTAAGGAAAGAGTAGGGGAATTTTGGGGGAAAAAGGGGTTTAAAATTCAAAACAATCAAGGTTCATTCTATAATAGCCCAAGTAATGACTATATCACCTTTGAGTAGATTCCAAGAACTTCAAACTGTCCAATCTTTCTTTGGTTTCATGTTAAATCCATGAGTTTCCCAGCTAGCCATCTCCGACTACCACACTTCATTCATCATAACACCACATAGTATCAATACTTGTCCTCTTCATCAGCGTATCCTTATTTTACGTATAAGCATAGATCTCCATTATGTTCCTTTCTCTCTCTTTTTGTCAGCTTTATTTCCTCTTTCTCTTTCTTTTTTGTTTTGTTTTTCCACCAGTGCTGCACACAAACAATATTTGTGTATTCTAAAGGTTATCCTCTCACCATTTTCCTCTCCTATGTTTCTCTTCTTTTTTCATTATATAAACATCAAGAATGTCATACATTTATCCCATAGGCTATGCAATTTGTTCCTTGACACAGACTTTGTATCATTCTCATAAACTTGTTGAAGAGAGATGATTACATTCTTTATCATAATCTTTAGTAGGGTCTCTTGTTGTTGAATGACCCATTTGCACCTGTCTTGCCATATGAAGTATTTCAATATTGCAAATAAAACCTGTAATGTTCCTTTATGAAACCCATTCCATTTGGTAGAAAAAACTGTATGCAGAATTTCCATATAGTATAAATTCTGGAACACAGTAGTCTGCCATGTCATATTCACCATATCCCAGAATAATTTCACAAATGGACATTCCAAAAAAAGGTGTTCCTGTGTTTCCAAGAGTTGGACACAAGGATTCCTTGGACAGTATCTTTCTGTTAACTGCTTATGCTTAAGATTATTCTTTACGTTCGTCCGTCCATGTATGCTCAACCACAACATGCCCCATGCAAAAGCAGGAACTCTTTCTTTAGTTAACTGTGATAGTGTAATTTGCATCTTGGATGTTGAACAAATAGGTAATACCAGCTCTTGCTTTGTATACTCCATCATTACATTATATAACTCTAGTCTTGTTTTGGGTCTTGTAGTTTGTCCAAGAATATTCAGTTTGATTAAATCTTGCATCATAGGCTTTACGTATCCCGGGATTACTGTTGTTCTTGTTAATAGTTTTCTATTCCCCTGTTCCCACGTCATTTTACTAATTTCTGCCCATTCGGAGATCATTTCTTCCCATACTTTTTTCCCACTGACTAAAGTAGGGAACATATTATGATATATGAAAATGCTATAATTGAATATTCCTGGATCTATCATGTCTAAACCTCCCTCTTTTATCAGTCTATATGTGATTCCTCTCTTTATCGGATTCAGATGACTCCCCCACAGACTTTGAAAGAAAACACTATATAATGTAGTTTTTAATTGTAGGGGAGGGGGAATACATAACTTATGTAAAGAAATATTGGTACTAATATGTTTTTTTATCAGTAACACCCTTTTCCGTTTCAAAATCTGTAGCCCTTTCCACCCCTGGGAGATTCCTTCTGCTTTTCTTAGTTTGTTTTCTCAATTTAATACAACCAAATCTTCTTCTCCAAAAATAATTCCCAGAATCGTAATGGGTTCTCGAGTTAATGTAATGCCTGCATGTCTAGTTTTTGTGATATCTGGCTGACTTCCTATCCATATTCCTACACTTTTTTTCAAAATTAATCTTTGAGCCAGATGTCCTAGAATACTCTAATATTATATTTGTAATGTCCTTTTCTTCTGTGCTCTTATCAGCTATAATTACTACATCATCTGCATAGGCCAAACATTTTACCGGAGGGTCCATCTGTGTCAGAGATATTCCCTTAATAAAATCAGACATCTGTATAGATCTTAAAAATGGGTCAATACAAAAGGTGTACAATAAGGGGCTAAGGGGATAGCCCTGTCTCACCCCTCTTATTAATATTACAGTCCTACCCATCCACCCATTTACCCTAGGGGTCAGTGTTGCCTCCTGGTACAGGCAGGCTATGCACCACACAAATTTATCTGGTATTCCACAGTACCGTAAAACTGAAAACAATAAGGAGTGTGATAAGGAGTCAAAAGCTTTGTGCTGGTCAAGGCTAAGAATATACCCTTTCTCTGATCCCATCCTACCCCTTTGAAATATTTCTCTAATAATTATCAAGTTATCTTGAATACCTTTCTTTGAAATTGAACATGTTTGCGCTTTACTGATTACTTTATCTGTAATCTGGGTTAATCTTCTTGATAATATTGTGGCCAAAATTTTGAAATCCACATTCAACAAACAGATAGGCCTCCATTTATTTAAATCTTCCTTTGTCTATTTTTTTATACAAAAGAATGAGGTCTGCCTCTGTCATTGACATTGGTAACATGCCCAAATCAAATATATCATTATACAAAATGGTAAGGTCATGAATTAAGTAATCCCTATATTTTTTATAGAATTCCTCTGTAATCCCATCTGTCCCTGGGGAAGTCCCATTCTTTAATGTAGTGATTGCATATTTTACTTCTTCCTCCTCAACTGGTCGTATAACAGCGGCCCCCAGTGAGACAATATTTCTGCAACATCTAGTTTCCCTAAGTAGTCTGTTGCCATTTGTACTACTGGGGGTTCCCCAAACCAATGTTTTACCTGTTGCTGTACTATTTGTAAAATTTCTTGCTTAGTTGTCACAAACCGTCCCTTATCATCCATCACCCATGACATTATTTTCCTTTCCATTCTTTTATGACAATCCTTAAAAGCATTAAAAGTCTGTTTCTTACACTCTGTCCCAAACCTCATTTCCTGTTGCAATGATTTAGCCCTATCATACTGTTTTGCAAACATTTCTTTTTTTATTATTTCTACTTGTTCACTAAAATTCATTTTCAAAGTTTATGTTTTGGAAATAAGGTCTTGAAGCGGTTTCCGTAATCCTAAATAATCCAAATAATTTTGGGGGGTTTGTTTACCAGCCTTATTTTGAAAAAACTCCTTTACTAATTTTTTTGTCTCATCCCACCATTCTGCTTGAGAATCATACAAACATTGTACTGACTTCCTTGCCCTCCATAAGGAATCCCATTCTCTGTTAATCACCTCAGATTCTAATAAGGAACTATTCAAATGCCACATGTAGGGCTGTTTCCCCAGTTAAGATGCATCCATACTCCCATATGGTCCAAGAAATCAAAATTCTGTGTCTGTATATTACGTATCAATAAGCAAGTGGACACAAAAAAAATAGTCTATCCGTCTATATTTGTTGATAGCGAGCCCCTAAAATATGTATTCCCCCCATTTTGTGCAGTACCCGATAAACATCTAGTAAATGTGTGTCACTCATCACATCATTCAAGAGTTTAGAATCACAATATAATTTATTAGTTGTGAGGCCCCTATCCATCCTTTGCATTGCCCAGCTAAAGTCTCCTCCCCATATCACTAACCTAGATGTATGCAGATATGGTTGTATTGCTCTAAAGAGTGTAATCCTATTGACTTTCCCCTTGGGGTGTAACTATTTACTACTGTAAGTCTAGTATCTCTGAACTGAATATCTAAAATCAAAGCTCTCTATCAACCTAGTGACTTTTAAAAGAGGACTACTGAAAAGGATACCCACCCCATCACAGGTGTCTACACCTTGGGACCAAAAGGATGCTCCTTTAGCCCACAGTCTTGATGCTTGTGCTAGCTCCAAAAAAGTTTTAATTCTTGTGTCCTGAATGAAAATAATATCTGCTTTAGATAACTGTAGCTCTGAAAGAATAGTCAGTCTTCTTTTCCCATTCTTAATAATGTTTACATTTATGGACAACAGATGTAATGATGGCACGTCTTTTAAGGAAGATAGGCCTTACAATTCTCTATTTTGACCTAGTCTTCCATTTTTTTGTTCCTTTCTTATTTGTTGTACTGTCTTCTATTTCTGAAGAATAGTCCTTCATGGAGGATGATATAGAAGAAGAATCTGACTCCTCATCTTCCTCAGACTCACCCCATTTTTTTTTTGATAAAACATCATAAGGATTGTTGGGAATTGCTCTTTCTTTCCCTTTTGCAACCCTTCCTTCTTTACCTTTTGGCTCTGTTTTAACTCTGAGTCTGGTCCTAGGCCTTTTTCTGTATTCCACCATCTGAAATGCAGGTTTCTGTGCTTTGGGGGGGGGGGCAGTGTGGATAAATCCATGTCCTGTGTTTTCTGTTCATCATCCCTTCCTTCCTCCCTCCTGTTCATCCTCCCTTCCTTCCTTCCTCCTGGGGTTGTGCCCTATCTTGGGTCTGGACCTGTAGGCTCTCCAACTCCTTTTCTGGTGAATGTTGAAAAGGGGGAGGCATTTGTGATGGCTGGGCATTACAAGTTTGTGCAGCTTCTCGCTGCAAATCTACTGGCTGTGCCTCACTTTGTGCATTTACTGTACTCGCCATCCCTTCATGTGGAAATCCCAAAGTAACTCCTTCATTACTCTGGTCTCATTCTGCATCTTGTGGTCTCTTTTTCTGCCTCCATTCCCTTTCCTATTGCAGTCTGTTTGGCTGCTTCTTGCATCCATTTTTCTGAGGCTTCAGTACATCCCTTTTTCTGTGTCTGCGTAATTAATGCCTCATGTGAGACCCCCTCTTCAGTATTGTGGGAGACCCATTAACATTTTACATAGGAATATCCCTTTTCCTCCCATAAGTTGCATTGAAATGTATATATGCACACTGAAGCCATATGTCCAATTTCTAAACAATGCATACATTTTGGAGTGTCACCAGTGTTACTTAAATGCAGTTATGAGCTGCATTTGTGGCATGACTTAGGCTGTCCTGGATAAAATAATGACCCCCTATCTCTGACTAAGTAGAAACAACTAGGTAAGTGCACAATCCCATAGTTTTCTAAAAATAATTTGCATTTTATTTTCCATTCTGCAATCCAAAACTGCTCTGTATCTATCACCAGGATTGGGTTTTCCAAAACCTTTCAGCATTTCATTATCCAAAATAGTATATCTGTAATATTGACCCCTCATTCTTAAAGATGATGGTGAGCATTCTTATTGCTGGTTTAGTGATAGGAATGGCACAAAATGGTGACCTCAAAGGTGTATTTTTCATCTGATTGTATTTTACCCAGAATCTATCCTAGCATTCCACTGTTTTGTAGCTAATGTTGTAATTGTATTCATCTGTGTGGATAAGTGCAATACCTCCAAAGCATAAAACTTCAAGGAATCTTTCAGCAAAGTTCTTCTCACATATACTCTGTGGGGGGGGGGGGTCTGTGAAAACACCTTTGTATAGTAACCTAATGGCATTGTGTCATGGCACTGCTTCTGCCTAATTTTTAAATAAATTGGCCATGCATAATGCTGGTTTAAACCTCACTTCCTGTGCTGGATCCTGCAGTCTTGGGACACCCATGCCTACTGGCAGCTCCTCATTTGCAGTTTTGCTATTATCAAGATAGTGTAGTGCAACACCCTTTTTATCAGTGCTTTGTCTCTGTTTACCAGGCCCTTGAGTAGCCATCAATGTAAATGCTACTGATATTATATTAACATCAGTATCTCCCCCACCCACGGTTCCTATTGACTCTGTATTCTTCTTGCCTTCCATTATTTCTTTATGTGCAGAATCATTTCCTACAGAATCATCTTCATGAATTCATGTTCCCTTCAATTGACTAGTAGTATCATCATTAATTCGAGGCTGCATATCGTTTGAACCTTCTCTCAGATTTAGTGCACACCATTGGTTGTGGTTAGGAGAAAAAACAACTTTACCTGTAGATGTGATCTCCATCGCAGAGTACTGCACTACAACTGCATCCTTTGGGTCAGGAGATAATCTGCCTTAAGATTCTGCTACCCAGCCTGTGTCTTGCAAGGCTTTTGTGGGTGTCCACACTCCCATATCTATCATTGTAACTCCTGATCATTCTTTGGGTTGCCCCGTATCTGTATGTCTCACCGCGACTCGAGACGAAACTCCCAATGTTTCCTTTCCACTCCGACTTGAAACTTTACTGTGCTCCGGTAGGGGTTTCTGGGCCTCAGAACTCTCCAGTATTACTTTTGTCTGGCTGTGCCTCTCTCATCATGTCTGCTCATGATTGGTGCTCTCAGTGGTACAATCCTCTGCTTGCGGCAACATTTTGGACGCAATCTGAAACTTCTCCTCCTCTTCTGCTATTTACTGCAGTAACAATTGACGTGTCATTTCCAATTTATGCCGTAGTTGGTCTTTATCCAAAACAGGATCCTTCTCCTTATTGTCCGGAAATCTGAAGTTCTCCCGCGGTTCCATGTCCACCACTTCAAGTTTCTCTGATTCCTCAGAAGCTTCCAGTGGTACTGTGACCACTAGGCCAACTGCCTGGTCCAAATCATTTCCCTCTGTGGTGAGTAGGGGAATTTCCTCAGTGCCCTGGCCAAATTTCCCCCCATTCACTAAAAATACCAAAAGCTTAATCTGCTTGATGGTCAATTGGCATTCATCTGTATTACCCTCCCTTCAGGTCATGCCTGAAAATAGGCAGAATTTGTCTAGTACACTTACCCGGTCAACAAAAACTAAATAAAAAACTAAATAAATTGTCACTCCTTAAATACAGGCAACTTTTTGTGTCCTACCATGCCACATCACTCAATCAATCAATCAATCTATCAAATCTTTATTTATATAGTGCCTTTCGAGATCAAGGCACTATACAAGTATAAACCACAAATATTCAAGCAGACAACAATATAAATTATATAAAATCAGTATGGGAAAGCCAGTGAAAATAATATGTTTTTAATATAGATTTAAAACTACTGACAGTCAAGCATTCTCTTAACTGATGAGGTAGAGAATTCCACAGGGTTGGTGCTGTAAATGAAAAAGCATTAGCTCCAGATGTTTTTAAATAAACCCTGGGAATCTCTAGCAATCCCTCATTTTTGGATTACAATAATAAATGATGTCCTTATCAGTCAGGGTTTAGGCCCTTACATAGTACCCAAACAGCTTTAACTAAGGTGGTAAGCGATCTCCAGCAGAGTCTGGACAGGAGACTAATGATAGGTGCCTTATTTATTGACCTTTCAAAAGCTTTTGACACCCTGAACCATCAGGTGCTCCTGTCCAGACTCAGGGAGATTGGCTTGTCTCATTTCTCAATTAAATGGTTTTCATCTTACCTGATGGGTCGTTGTCAGTATGTGAAGATATATTCCTTTAAATCTAGGACCTTGGATTTGAAAAATGGAGTCCCCCAAGGGTCAGTCCTGGGGCCTCTGCTCTTCAATATCTATGTGAATGAATTTAGGCCCCAATCCCCTGATATTTGGTATCATCTGTATGCAGATGATACCATATTGTATGTTGAAGGAGTTCCCAAGGGTATAATAGAGTTGAAGTTGAAACAAGCTTTTGACAAAGCTCAGTAATTTTTTAGGAGACACTATTTGACCCTGAATGCAAATAAAACACAGGTACTTTTATTTAGAAGTAAATATAATAGAATTTGTGATTCAAAATTGAAAATTGTTACATCTGGAGGTATAGTTCTAAAACAGATTGACCATTACAAATATTTGGGAATATGGCTTGATACCCATCTAAGTTGGGATCTACATATAGATTCATTAATTGGAAGTATGAATAAAAAATTAGGAGCCCTTTACAGATATGAAAGGTTTATGTCTAGGGAGGTTCATCAAAAAGTGGTTGCAACTTTACTATTCCCAGCAGTTGATTATGGAGATATTCTATGGTGGGGCCTCTGTGGGTATTGTTAAACAAGGTGGATCAGCTATTTTGTAGGTTGGCTCGATTTATATTACAGTTTCCGTTTAGAACACATAGGTGTTACTTATATAAAGAATTAAATTGGAATAGACCGCTTGTGAGAAGAAATATACATTTATTGCATTTCATGATTAGGGTTTGGAACCATAAGGTTCCAGAGTATATTGTTGAGCTGTTTAAGCTGGTGTCCCTCAGGGCTCAGTGCTTGGTCCCCTACTCTTCTCCATTTTCTTTAATGATCTTCCACAAAGGACATATACAGCTGAGTATCATCTGCATAGCAGTTAAAACTCAAGCCATATTGCCTGATGATATCTCACAATGGCAGCATGCACACTGCGAACAACATGAGTGCCAATATGGAGCCCTGTGGCATCCCGCAAGACAGGGGGAAGGCGTAAGAGGAATAAATTCTGGTGACAACCTTCTGAGACCTGCCTGCAAGGAACAATCAAAACCATTCGAGGACTGTACCTGACAGTCCACAAAGGAACCGCAGGATCTCCAAAAAGCACCCCATGGTCCATAGTGTCAAAGGCTGCTGAGAGATCGAGAAGGACCAAGATGGTACGAGCCTTTTGATCTATAGCCATTAGGACATAATTTAGTACCCGAACAAGGGCAGTCTCTGTGCTATGCCTCTTCCTGAAACCAGACTGAAGGGCTTCATAGACATTGTGGGTTACAAGGTGATCATCCAGTTGCAATGCAACCACCTTCTCAATAACCTTCCCCACAAAGGGAATGTTAGAGACAGGTTGGTAGTTAGCTGGATCGTGGGGATCCAAGGAGAGTTTTTTAAGGAGTGGTCAAATGACCACCTCCTTTAGGGGGTCTGGAAAGACCCCCCTCTCTAAGGATCTCCATAGAATTCCAGCTACGATTGGGCAGATACCATCTACATGCCTCACTAAAAGGTCAGCAGTGCTCTGATCTCATTTTGCAATGTCCACCATATGTAATACCTTCCATTGAGTAGAATATATTTAGCTGCTGGCAGCTTCTCTAATAGCGCTTTCAGAAGGACAAGCATCTGTGGGCTTCACCTCCCGTGGATCACCCCCGAACTACTGGCCTGCTTCAGGGAGCATGACCGGGCCTAGAGAAAACACAAACCTACTAAATATCCAAAAGAATACGGCAAGTACAGAATGCTGCGCGCAATTCATGTACAAAAGCTACTAGACTAGCTAAGTCTGATTATTTCAACTCCTCATTCCTGACTAACATTAACTGTCCATCTAAATTCTGGATGGTAGTTCATGCTCTACTCTCTCCCCCTTCCCTTCCCCCTTCCCCTCCAGTTCTCAAAATAAATACCTCCCTAGTTTCCGACCCTGGCTTTGTGGCCAATGAATTTAATGCCTACTACACCTCGTGCACCACGTCTCTTCTAAATCCCCTCTCCTCCTTGCCACCTACTAACTTCAGCCCTTTGCCTCAGCCGGTGCCTACCCCTCCCCCCTTTTCCTTTTCTACTATCTCCTCTGATGAAGCTTTTAGCACCCTCCTATCCTTCAACCTCTCTAAAGGCTCCTCACCAGATGAGTTCGATCATAAACTTCTCTACCTTTCTGCTCCTGCAATTGTTTATCCTATCTCCCTAATCCTTAATGTCTCCTTTATTTCTGCCCAAGTACCATCATCCTGGAAACATGCTGTAGTCCTTCCTCTCCCCAAGGGCGGTGACACATCCACTTCTGGCAACTATCGCCCATTTCCCTCCTTCCTACCCTTGTCAAACTTTAAGAACATTTAGTTCTCTCTCAACTGTCCTCCTTCCTCTCTGATTCCTCCTTCTTCAGCCCCTTCCAATCTGGTTTTCAGAAGAACCATTCAACAACTACCTCCCACCTCAGGCTTATTGACTCCATCCTTTCAGGGATGGATGATGGCCTGATCACCTCGGCCATCTTTGTCAACCTAGCCAATGCTTTTGACACTGTTTCCTATCCCCTGCTTCTTGATTCCCTCTCCTCAGCTGGCCTTGCTCCATCAGCCACCAACTGGTTTAAATCTGAACTCACTGGCAGGACCCAATCAGTGAGAATCCTTGATTCCATCTCCCCTCCACCCCCCTTCAACACTGGTGTCCCTCAGGGCTCAGTGCTTGGTCCCCTACTCTTCTCCATTTTCTTTAATGATCTTCCCATAGCCTGCTCATCCTTATCTATCCACATGTATGCTGATGATACTGTTTTATACAGTTCCAGTAATAACCCTTCTGCTGTGGAAACCAGCTTACAGCATGACTTCAACCAAGTTCAGTTCTGGTTTGCTTCTCACCAACTTTTTCTATATGCCAAGAAGACAGTCTCAATGACCTTTGGCACCAGGCGGAGACTCTCTAGGCTCCCAGCCCTACCCACCTTCCACACCCTTGACCCTTGAAGGGGGCTTTGAAGGCACATTGCTAAGGCGCTAGGGGCTTCCACAGTGGTGTTTAATAAATTGATGACTTGGTTGACATATGAAGTTTTGGTTTCTCTCCTTAAGAGTTCATACAGGTTTGGATTTATGAAAATACATACCCTGGAGGATAGGAGTTCTGGAAACTGACATGGGTGGAGCCATGTTAATTATTTATGAAAAACTGTACAAAAATACATTCTGACAAGTGAAGCAATTGCCAGTAATCTGTGTATCGAGAACTTAAACTGATCAAGCTTAGGAAGTGCTTAGAAAAATGCTAGATGAAGCCAACCTTTGCAAAATGAAGAGATGCATCTAGAACAGAAGAATATGAAAGCAGAATACTACCTAAACTGAGAGATTACTGAAAGGCAGCTGGAAAATGACCTGGGGGTTAGTGGCAGGCAACACTTAAGTGGAGTCAAAACTAGGGACAGCAGCTTGCAAAGTGAATACAGTAATGGAGTGCATCAAGAAGAGATATCTTAACGCCCCTGTACAGATCACTGGTCATACACTATCTTGAGTATGGTGAAGAATTCTGGTCCCCATATATGAAGAAGGATATCAACAAGGTTGATATCATGCAGAGTAGAGCAAGCGATGTGACCGAAGGCCTTGAAAACATAATTAATGAGGACTAAGAGACAGAACTAGTACTGTTCTCCATGGAAAAGAGGAACTTCAGGGTGTCATAATAACAGTATTCAAATATCTAGAGGAGATAACAGCACCAGACTAAATGCAGCTCTCCTGGATGCAAAGTTATAGAGGACATGTGGAACTCAATGAGTTGAAAGGAAGAAGATTGAGTGGATACATCATGAAGCTCTATTTCAGAGAACAAATGGTGGACACTTGGAATAGACACCCAGAACATGTTGTATCAGCTCACACTTTTTTTTCTATATAGCTTTTCCTCCAATGGGGGTTGGGAGAGCACTGGCAGGCACGGCTTCAGCTGTCTCTTAGAGGATTCTGATGCACCCTTACAGAGCATCACATATCCTATCAGTATCCCAACATTTCCTCATTTTCTCCCATCCCACATTGCTAGGGTGCACACGTCAGTGTATGCACATGGAGGCGCTTGCATGCTGCAGAAGTTCTGCAACACCCTCCCTTAGTTGGTGCCCTCAGTTCCTCACTACCCTTAGGCCTCCACCTAGGGGCAGTCATTCAGCAGGAATGTCAAGCCTCCCATATGAGGAGAGGAGAGCACTTCTCCGGATGCTCAATCCTCTGCCTTCTGGGTTGACCCCAAGCAACTCGAGTCCACTACCGAACATAGGTCACTGGCATAGGAGGAGGTAAGGCACAGATGTCTCAGCCCTCCATGCCACTGGACTGGCCAGTCTACACTTTTTCTAACTTTGGGCTTAGGCTAGACAAGTCCATTGAAGAAATGTCAGTGATGGGGTATGACCACTGAGATGGTGAGCAAAATAACTCTATTCGATAGGCTGGCAGTCTTCTTTCTTCCCTTGTTTGTATGTTTGTAAGTATTGCAATGCTAATGGTAAATTCTAGGTACTGTAAAATGCAATTGTCTGGTGGTACATTTACAATTGCTAGTCACAAAAAGGAGTGGCCTGCATGTATGAGTCAAAGTTGAGTTCAGCCATTAAAGCTAGAGTGATCTGAAGCACACAATGTCACTCATGAAGAAGACATGCTATGGTCAAAATAAGATTCTGTGCTCAAAGTAGACATGGAGTTGATGAAAGGTGTTGAAGCTAAACTCCATGTATTATATTCAAAAATGAAGAGCCAAAATTTAGTAATACTCAGTCTGTGTCCTACACATTTCAGAAATCTGTAAATCACCACCTAAAAAAACAATAGAAGAGAAGGCATAATTTCCTATCATCCAGTGAATGTGCTGCATTTATTGTGTGAACCCAAAACAAATGGTGTTAGAATCTATGCAGATTACAATATCTGAATAAACTCTTGGCTGGATGCAGACCAATATGCTGCTCCTAGACCACAGGATTTGTTTACTATGCCATTTGGGCAGAAACAAATCAAAGTTAGATTTGGAACAAGCTTATCAGAAAGTGGTATCGAAGGAAACATCCAAGCCATAGCTAACCATTACTGCAAATAATTTCTTGTATCAATTCAGTTGGTTGCGCTATGGGTTAGTGAGTGCTTCTGTCGTATTTCAGATCATTTTGGTCCATTTAATATATGTATTGATTGGTGTGATATGCTATCTTGAGGATGTTTTATTTAAATGTGACAATTGTTTTTAGTAAATTGCAGGACGCAAAGTAATATGCTTATGTTAATACTGTATAATCTGTGCCTTACCATGTTTCGTATGCTGTGTTGAATCTGTATCCTCACATGAACTGCAACATGTCTAATTTGTACAATGTTGTTGTATGTACCTAAATCTATTATTCCTGTACTCTCCTGGGTTGTACCTGAAAATAGGCAATTGTCTTGTCTAGTGTGCTTACCTCGTTAACAAAAACTAAATAAATAAATAAAAAAGAAACATTGCATCTTTTCCATGACTGTGCAACTTTCTTGAGGTCTAGAACTGATGTTAGGGGTTTTTGCTTGTACAGTAGGAGGAACACACAAGGGCCATTACTCAGGCCTCTATACCAATGAACTGAATGGAAATGAGATCTTTTATTGCATTGTTAAATTGTTCTGGAACATCTTAATCAATCTTAGCCAATCTTAAAAAAGTATCACAGTATATGCCTTTTACGGTAACATCAGAAATAGTATTGATCAGACAAATGCAGGAAGCTTCATGTTTGCAAATATAACAGCTCTCTGCATTCCTTTTATTTTATTTATATGTTTTCATCACCTCTGTGGAGCTTGGCAGGTGGCTCCAGCCCTCCCTTGGAGGGGCTCATTCTCTGACCCCGATCACCCTACCCAGCCATACCCCAGAGTTCCCCTGTGGGGCCAGAAAGAGGAGCACCAGCTTTTCTCCTCCCCCAGAGTATAATCCAGAATTGGGGCAGGTAGTGCAGAGGCTCATCAGACCATCATGGAGCCTATCAGCTCCTAGTATTTTTCCACCTCATTACTCCCTGAGCCCCACGTATGTGCAATGGGTGGAAATGACTGGACTCCACCTCCATATAGGCAGCCTTACATCCTGAATGTGGGTCTCTCTCCTTCTAACAGCATGCATGTGCCGACACCCAGTAGCTGCTGGGTGTCAGGCAAACAGCAAACCATACCATCCCCCCTTCCTCGAGGGAGGAGAGCTGTCTATGGATGTTCAATTCTCCTCATCTCTGCCAACCCACAAGCAACCCAAGTCCATTGCCAAACCTGAGTCATCGGTGTGGCACGAGGTGTGGAATCCAGTGCCTCAACCCTCATCACCACCGGACCGGCTAGCTCTCTATCATCCTTGTGGAGGTGTGTTTTAGTATGTTGCTGATGAGATTGACCTCTGATATCTCACCAGTCATTACTGGTGCTGTAATTTCTCATAAATTACCGTAATGTGGAGAAATCATATAGTGAATGCCCCCCCCAAAAAAAGACAGACTATAGGAATGCACAAATTCATAAGGAAGCTTTAGGAATTAATTTCAGGATTATTGGCATTCACAAATACCTTTATTTTAGAATATTTACTCCAACTGCACACTATAAACCTCTTCTTAAAAGGATCTAAAACCAAAGACAGGTCTTTCTTCATTGGCACTAGCTAGGTTACCAAGATGGTGATTGATTCTGGCTGCATATCAGTATGATATGCCATATAAAACTTCAAATCAGCCTGATATATCCCAGCATCCTGCTAGTCTTGCTACAGGCCTTTGTTGCACACACTCATTTGTTTAAGGGAGTTGCTGATGTTAACTTCTAGATCCCATTCCTCTTCTGTAGCGCTAAATTCCATCCTACCCAACCAGTTCTCTGTCTTAGGGTTCCTTTTCCCTTGGTGCATTACCTTGCACATTTTGGCATTGAATTTTAACTGACAGACCTTTGACCACCCTCAAGTTTTTTGTAGGTTTCGCTGCATACCCCTTATTCCTTATCACGTTCCACTCTCCCAAATAGTTTTGTGTCATCTGTGAAGGGTCACAGCCTGCACTGGATTTCCTCACCACAATCACTAATGAACATGTTGAAGAGGACTGCACCCAGGACAGATCCCTGTGGAACCCTGCCCGTAACATCTGTTTCCTCTAATTTAACTCCATTGGCCACGACTTGCTGCTACCTCCCTTCTAGCCAACTACCCACCCAGTTCACTACAGTTTTAGCTGCATCCAGATCTTCTATCTTTTTGAGCAACCTGTTGTGTGGTACCGAATGAAAAGCCTTGCTGAAGTTAAAGTACAGCAGATTCACAGTTTGGCCCTTGTCTACTTCCTTGGACACCCAGTCAAAGACTCTTAAAAAGAAAAGAAAAGGATCAGAATCAAGTTACCAGTTACATAAGCAAAGTGTAGAAGCTAAACAATCATAAAATTAGTTTTTTTTAAGCTTGGGACACTTGGGACAGGCTTTAGGGTATTGACAGTGTCCATTTAAGTTAACTTTGGCAGGTTCTGTGAAGCTGTCCTGAAGGTTCTGCATGTAGTTAGATCAGTAAGTCCCAAGATGGTTAAGTTGTAAGTGGCTAAAAATTGAGGTTTATCATCAAAGTTCCTACTCAGCTTTAAATATACTGTAGTGGTGCTACGTCACAGTAATAATAGTAATAATAATAATAAAAAGTAATTGTGTTTTTTAAGAACAGATTCCATCTCATCTTCAGACACTGCAGTTATCAATTTCCTATGCTAAAAAGTCACATATCAGAAATCTTTTTGTTTCTGAGCTGAGCTGCTCGGAGAATGCATTGAAAAAACTATGACAACAATGATTTAATATGTTTTTCAACATTTATTAATATGTTAGCTGGCCCTGTGTTGCTGAGGGTTGAGGCACTGGATACCACACCTCGTGCCATGCCAGCGACCCAAGTTCAGGAGCGAGCCCAGACCATTGGGGGCTGGCAGGGACAGGAAAGGATCGAGCATCCTGAGGACTTCTCTCCTTTCCTGGGGGAGAGGGGTTGAGCTTGCTGCAGTGCTACCAGCTCCTGGTGGTGACTGGGGGCAGTGTTCTTGCAGCATGCTTCATAGGGGCTGGAGTGGTGGTGGATGCCTTACATGTGGGTGGGGGAGTGCGTCCATGGCATGCAGGGCATCATTGCACATCCACTCTCATGGAGCAATATACCAAGGAAAAATCACCACTCTTTGGATAGGCAACAGCACCCACCAGTGCCCCACCACAACACACCCAATGCCGGGCTTCTACCCACTGCTTCTCCCGATCCTCTTGCTCTGCCTGTGTTCCGGCAATGAGGGGCCAGTTGATGGACCAGTAAGTGGGAGAGTATATGTTCCTAATTTCCCGATGAAGAACGGGCTTCAGGCGGGTAGTGGCAGTGAGCGTTGGTCATCAGAGAAAGTTTCGAGGGGGAGGTGAAAAAAAAATGAATATGTTGACTTATGAAAATAAAATCTTGTTTTGAGGCCATCTCTCTGGCAATTGTTTAATACACAGCACATTTTCTATTTGGGTTTTGTAGGCTGAGCTGGAATAAGCTCACAGCTGACTGTTGTGAAGACTTGAGCTCTGCGCTTTCTGTAAACCAGTCCTTGATTGAACTGGACCTTGGTGGTAACAACCTCAAAGATGAAGGAGTGAATATACTGTCTGCTGGACTTCAGAATCCAAGCTGCAGGCTACAAAAACTAAGGTAGGATAAGAGTCTGTTTTCCTTCACCTCAGTAAATACTATATATATAGTTCTTATTCTTTAGTAACTGGGTTAGGCCCACTAGGCCCAAGGCCTGTTTTCTGGGGAGACCTGGGATCACTAGGAAGGTTTTGTGTCTTACACAGAGTCATACAGTATGCAAGTGGTGGTTTTGGGAATCAAATGCAGGTCTGTTGGATGTACCACGCTCATTTACAGCTCATTACTCTGACCTCTATGCATATTAATTTTGAGAAAAGATGATTTTTCTCAGGTCACTGAGTCTATTAACTTATAGCTGTCACTAGATCTAAGAAACCAGTAGTAGTCTGGCATTGGAGTCTCCACCCCCTGACCTTTAATAGCTTTCTATGCTTGGTTTCCAAATCTTTACAAATGGGTTATTTAATGTTCACATCCCTACTGTTACTACAAGGACTATATAGAGAAAAGAAGTCCACTGATTTCTTGGACAGAGCACTACAGTTCTGATGTCTAAAGTATATGCAAGGGGCACCTCTTCAGTTAAGTACAACTGAGTTGTCATGCTGCTAAATGTCTCTATCTGGAAGGATGTTCTCCAACCATTTTTCTTTTTTTGCTCCACCCCCTCTCACCGGCTGATCTCTCCTTCGGGTCTTTAAGGACTGCACTTGGCCCAGACAACCCCCCCATCCACCCACCATCTCACATCATAGCCTTCCCCCAAGGTAACCTATGTATACCTTCATCGTATGGGTCCCCTCCAAATGGAGGGAATGAGCCTCACTGACCTGCTTCATTGTCCCTGAGTGCTACTGGGGTGGCCGTCACTGGTCTGGGAGGTCCTGGAAGCAAGGGTCTGGCTAGTCATCATCCCACCGATCAATGTGCCATTTTCCTCATGTTTTTTCCCCCCATTGGGGACGTGACATGCCACTCACATCAAGGCATATGCCGACATCTGTCACACTCCCCTAGTTAACGGGGCCCAACGATCTGCTGTTCTCTCGGCCTCTGCCAGATGTCAACAAGTGTTGGGCTGCAACCCCCCCCCCAGGAAAAGGTGAGCAGTCATTGAACACTCAAGCCTTCTCCCCACAGCTGCCCCTTCAACACCTAAGTCAATTCCTGAACCCTGGTCACCAGCATTGTAGCGGTGAATCTTTCCGATGAGCCGGCAGGCCAGCTCTCTCCAAGCATTTTGATGACTATGGTCTTTTATTGTCTTGTGTTTGGTCCCCTTAATAAACATTTAAATTTCCATGTTCTTGTCTTCAGAGCACAACTTAGAAAAATAGTATTGTGATCCACATGACATACAGAGCAGTGCTGGAAAAAACATTTCTTTCAATTTCTTTCAAGTTTAAATAGAGAAAGAACTAACATTTAAGCATATTCTAGCCATAAGGCAAAGAGATGGCCCACTACAAACCACAGTCAATCGAAGAAAAAGATAGCAACAATGTTCCTTTAAAGTGCTTAAGTTTTAATCAACACTGATTAAAATGGACACTTGAAAGAAGGGTTGTCTGTGTTTGCTTGACACTCAGTCTTTTAAAAATGTAATTCATTTACAATTACTTACAAAGCACAAGACACTATCATTAGCACTGGCTGTTTTTTTTTTCTTTTGTTTGCATCTGAGTGTGGAGTGGCTGTTTTTTAAAAGAGCAAGAAATCACACATTTGAGTTACGTGTTTGTATGCGGATGGAGGAACAATGGTCTTTTTTTACTATTTTTCAACCATATGATATATTAAAAAACTGGATGAGCAACCATTTGCACAACAAGGCTCTATTTCCACTGCAGGGTTCTGATGACATTAAAGTCCTCCTGAGCTTCACTCTAATGGTCTACGATGTCATCAGAACATCTCGATGGAAACACAGCTTGTTGCACTTGATTGCCCACCTACTATTTAACATGTTTTCGATATTACAATTTACTGAAGAATGTATTTTTAATTTGCAGTTTTCTTTCCCAGGGTTTATAATATATCTCATTAGTATGTCCCAAAAATGTCTGTATAAAATGCATTAATGCATTTGACTGTCCTTGCCAAACTTCACAGGGACATTTCTGCAGCTAGGAAGACAGAATCACCAAGAAGTAAGTTGTGTATGTTCTAACAGTGAGTATTTAACTGTGGTAGGGTCTTCCCTCTGTTTTCTTGGTTCCAACGCTGCTGTTCTGATCACTAGACCACATTGCCTTCAAGAGATATACGTGGTATAGAGCTAGGAAGGGTGAATATACAGTCGCATACCTCTTAACTGTCCCTGATTTTCAGGGACGTCCCTGATTTGGCCTCAAAATTTTCCTCTGTCTCTCGTAAAATTTGTGTTTTTGTAACAGAACAGTGGGGATTAACAATACAAAATAATGTCAGACATTAAAGTTACAGACTTGTTGTTCTTCAGAAAATGCATCTTAACACAAATTCCTTTATTCTAGCAGCTTTCTGAGTGAATAGTACCAGTTTTTAAGATATGTCCCTGATTTGGGGTCTTTGTCCCTGATTTTTTTAAGCCTTGTCCCTGATTCATGTGGCAAGAGGTTGAGAGGTATGTACAGCAGGCAGAATAGCTTAGTGAGAAATGGTATACAAAATGAAGCAGCACAATGGGCAGCAAGATGGGTCTGCAGTGAAATAGCTGGCAGAGAGGGACAAGGGAAACAATGAGGGGCTAGTTGCATGAGCAGGTGGAATGATGTAGTCATGAAGAAGGGCTTTGAGTGAAAAGGAGGAGGATGATGAGCAGATAGATGGGGAGGCTGTTCCAATTTAAAGGGAAGTTGAATGAAGTTATCCCTCATTGCACAACTTCTTTCAGGTCAATCTGCCTTCTTTATCTGCCTCTTCTCTCTCTGCAACAATCTCTTCCCCTCAGTTCTACCACCCCTCATTTTATCCTCTCTCAAATAATTCCTGATGGAACACTTTGCTTCCACTTGTACCTGCAGTGAATCTTCCTCCTCCATCCCTCCTCTTTACTTCTTCTCTCCTTAAGGGCTTATTTGCAACTGATAATCACTCATCTCACATATCTCAAGTGAGCACAGTGCTTTTGTTGCAGAGTTCATCCACTTTTTTCTTTATTGCAATTCAAAGTTTATTGGTATTTCAACAAAGGAAAACAACTGCCGGCCCGGTGGTGCTGAGGGTTGAGGCACTGGACGCCACATCTCTCTCCACACCGGTGACCCGGGTACAGCAGCAGACTTGGGTCACCAGTGGGTCAGCCGGGGGGAGATAGGCTTGAGCATCCAACAACAGCTCACCTTCTCCAGGGAGGGTTGCGGCCACTGCCAAACATTTGTCTGACTCCGAGCGGAGGTTCGGAGTGCTACAAGCCCCAATTGCAGGGGGGAATGAGCAGCTGCTTTACAGTGCTGGCATCATCACTTGTTGCCTTGACATCACAGGGCTATGCACTGTAGGGGAGGGAAGAAAAGAGGAAAAACTCCTGCTGGCTCTAAGAAGACGGACTTCCCAGAGCATGCCTCCGATGTGCCCCACTCACCAGGGCCACCATCTCGGCCTGATGAGATGTAGGATTACAGAGCGATGGACCCCACCTCATCCCCGCTCAGGGGGAAAACTGAGGCTCCATGGAGGAAGAGAGGTGAGTTCTGGTGGGTGCGAGGTAGGAGGATGACTCAATTGATGTTCCAAAGGGTCAGGGCCAGCTAGCAATAAGGAGAGATAAAGAGAAATTAAAAAAAAAGAAAACAACTGTATGTATAATTGCCTGAATTCTTGGTTGGGATTGGAAATACAGCTCTACATTTGATGCACATGTATTCAAACAATGTTTATCATTCGGAGTACAATGATGTCAATGAAATCACATGCATCGACCATTTCTGTATCTTACTGCAGACCTGTAGATGCTCAGAGACCTACAGCACTAGAAGGGGTTGAAATACACAAATGTCCCAGTACTGCACCTACTGGATTCAGCAACTCTACCTACTCAGTCACTTCTTTATTGCCAAGGTCTGGCTATGAATAACACGTAAACATTTGTCTTTACTGAGAGTGTTTATTCTCTGTTAGTTTCACCCTACATTTAAGAGCGTACCCTGGTATTTCGGCAACCCCATGTGAAATTCATAATTTTTTGCCCAGTGCATGGTGGTTCTCTAAGCATTTAAAATCAATTTTAAAAAACATGGGGTAACTGTGCCTATTTTTGAGTTACTCAGTGAGACATAATCATTTTTTATGGGAAAAATCCATAAGGGGTGAGATTGTTTCATGCTGTTGTAGCATAATTGTTTTAGGTGTCAAAATGGCTGTAAAAGAAAATGTAAAACAAGAATATATCATTTGTTATGATGTTTGCTTCATTTTCTTCCACAGATACAAAAATAAATAGTAAATTACCAGTAAGATGACACCCTCTTAAACTAAAAGTGCCAAATAAATGTGGGAAATATTTACATATTTTTATGCATAAAACCATCAAAATCCATGTCACTTTCATAAAACATTTTTGCTAGAAGCAGAATGTGGTTGTGAATGTAGCAAAATAAAAAAATATAGGGGTCGCCATGCTGCTTCTGGTTATATCTGCTTTTGAGGTTGCAGTTTCAGTGCTGGTCAGCTCGGGACCAAAAATAATTAAAAATCTCAATAAAAAATAAAACTTGCCAGAAATCTAGTCAAACAATTCAAATGTATATACAGAATGACAAGAATTACGATATAAATGAAAAAGTGTAACCAAAGACAGAAAGTCATTTATGTGAATTGCCTTGAATGATGCCACAAAGAAATTTGCTCCCACAATTCCAGCAATTGTGGGAGCAAATTTCTTTGTGGCCATCCTGTACATATTTGTAGCTGGACATGACATAATAGGATAAATCATTTTTCTAATGACACTTTCATATATTTAAGAATGCACTTGTGCCAGGAACCAGCTTTGAAAATGTGTTCAGCAATGTTTGAAAAATGGGAATTTGCAACACCAGGGAATGTCCTTAAACCAAATTTAACATATCCATTGCACAGATATTTCATTGTGTATTATTGTTCACATGTTGGCACTCTGTAATTCTTTGTACTTCACATCTTGTCTGTATGTGTCATCCCTGCACTGGATCATATCATAGAGTCCTTTGCTGGAGTTTGTAGTTTGTTTCACCCATATAGCACATCCCACCCCCCCCCCACACACACACACTCCTGGGACTCACCAGGAAGCAAACCATGGCTCAGCGAGCCTTCCAAGTTGCCAATTACTAAAAAATATATAAATATTTAATAAGTCAGTGGCATGAAAAAGTAAAAAAAAGTTTAAAAAACACTACCATTTAATATAGTTATTTTGAATCTAATTGTTACTATTTTTAATTTACTAAAGAGACACTCTCAAACCTGATGTTCTTGCCTTCCCTTCTGAATGACTACCTGTCTTGTACATTTGTGCATTCAAATATTTATTGTGCAGGAAAGGCACACAGAGGCACAACACATTTGTGTGTGTTACCTGGGGAAGGGGTTAACAGGGAGGAGAAATAAACTACTGGAATAGTATATGAAGCACACACACATACACATACACACACACACACACACACACACACACACACACACACACACACACACTAAGGCACCGCTCACTTCCAGTTGTTACCCAGGGAAGGTTAACGTTGAGGGGAAATACGAAAATGGATGACTACAATAAAGACATGCTGAGTCAGCATGCTATTCTATGTTTAACCTGGGGGGGGTAAAATAGCATGGGACTAACTATTGGATGAGTACATGAAAAGCACACTGAACTGGTCTCATTTTCAGGTGTTACCTGTAGAGAAGGGTTTTTATTTATTATTTTATTTTACAATGCTTGGCCAGGAGAGACATGCTTAGCTGAGTCTTGTTTCCAGGTGTGTCCTGGGAACACTGGGAAGTTAAGTGACTTGCTCATCATCACACAGTATGCAGATGGTGGCTATGGGATTCAGCCCACTTCTCCAGGTTTGCTGCTCAGTTCTTAACCACTATGCTATGCTGCCTCCCTTTTATAACAATATATACAAATTAATAAAAAATAAAACTTGGAGGGAAAATAAACAATCAGATGAGTACAGTAAAAGCAAACTGAGCATGCACTCTATTTTAGGTTAAACCTGGGGTTTAAGATGGAGAGGGAATAAACAGATGGATTAGTACCTGACATGCACACTGATGAGGAATTAATTTCCAGGTGTTTCCTGAGGAGTGGTGATAAGTACCTGAAATCCACACTGATGAAGAACTCATTTCCAGGTGTTACCTAAGGAGGGGGGATGAGCACCTCAAAGCACACTGATGAATAACTCATTTCCAGGTGTTACCTGAGGAGTGGAGATAAGTACCTGAAATGCACACTGATGAAGAACTCATTTCCAGGTGTTACCTAAGGAGGTGGGATAAGCACCTGAAAAGAACATTGTGGCAGAACTTATTTCCAGGTGTTATCTGAGATGTGGGGGTTAACACAATGAGGTAAGAAACAATTAGATGAGTTAATGAATGGCACACTGAAGCAAAACTCATTTCCAGGTGTTACCTGGGGAGGGGGTTAACACAGAGGGGTAATGGTACATGGAGAACCATGACTGGGATGTCAACATACACAGTCTACAGAAGGGACAGGGAGGGTAAAAGAGGAGGTGGAGTAGCTCTATACATAAGGGAAGGGATCAGAACTACAGAACTAAAAAGTAAAGGGAAAGGACAAGAGGCACTCTGGGTCACCTTGGAGACAGGGAATGGCATCACAATCTGCACAGGGGTTATATACAGACCCCCGTCTCAAGGGGAGGAAATGGATAAGAAAATGATACAGGACATTCTCAAAATGGTTGAAAAAGGTGAGATACTGTTGATGGGGGACCTGAATATGCCAGATGTTAACTAGATGACATGTACTGCTGCCACATCCAAGAGCAGGGTCATTCTTGATGCCCTGCCGGAGGCAGGCCTTAGACAGCTAGTGTTGGAACCCACTCAGGAGGGAGCAATACTAGACCTGGTACTCTCAAATGGAGAGAGGATCACAAATTTAGAAGTCAGTAGACATCTGGAAACAAGTGATCACTGCACAGTGTGCTTCACAATAAGCAAAACCATGGAGACAAACCATACAAAAAGAAGGATACTGGACTTTAGAAGGGCCAACTTTGGCAAAATGGGTGAATACCTGAGGAATGCACTAGCAAATGACCAAAAAGGAGGGGTGGAAGAACAATGGAGAAAAATCAAAACTGCTATCATAGAGGCAACAGGCCTTTGTGTGAAACAAATAAAGAAAACAAAGTGGAGTAAAAAAACACTATGGTTCTCAAAAGAGGTGGCAGGGAAGGTTAAGGAGAAAAAGGCTGCATTCAAAAAGTATAAGGAATCACAGAAGGAGCATGACAGGGAACTGTATCAATTAAAGCAGAAAGAAGTGGAGAAGGCAGTCAGAATAGCAAAGGCCCAAACCGAGGAAAAAATAGCCAACTCTGTTAAGAAGGGGGATAAAACCTTTTATAGGTACATTAGGGAGCATAGAAAGGTTAAGGGAGGAATATTAAAGATTAATAAAGGAGAGGGGAGGTGGGTAGAGGGAGACAGTAAAAAGGCAGAGATACTGAATGAATACTTGTGCTCAGTATTCACCAAAGAAGATGAGGAGGAGTTACCTAAACCAGACAATAGAAACACTCTGGGTAGGGGGATTGACATCAGTCCATTTACAGAAGAAAGAGTCCTGAAATAACTTCTAAAACTTAAAGTGGACAAAGCAATGGGGCCTGATGGGATTCACCCCAGAATCCTAAAGAACTAAGGGAGGACCTAGTGACACCACTGACCACACTTTTTAGCAAATCATGGGAGGATGGGGTGGTACCTGAGGACTGGAGGAGAGCAGATGTGATTTCCCTTCACAAAAGTGGGAGCAAGGCAAAAGCAAGGAACTACAGACCTGTAAGTTTGACTTCAGTGGTAGGGAAAATGATGGAATCACTTCTGAAAGAAAGAATTGTTGAGTACCTAGAGGCCAGTGGGGTACAGGACCCAAAGCAGCATGGATTTACAGCAGGAAGGTCATGTCAGATGAATCTAATTGATTTCTTTGACTGGGTGACCAAAGTAATAGACCAGGGAGGGGCTGTGGATATGGCCTACCTAGACTTTAGCAAGGCATTTGACACAGTCCCACACAAACGACTAATAATCAAGTTAGCAAGCCTGCTAGTGGGTTCCAGGGTGGTAACCTAGGTAGCAAACTGGCTGCACAACAGGACACAGAAGTTAATAGTAAATGGAACACATTCAGAAGAAAGGGGGGTTACTAGTGGAGTACCACAAGGCTCAGTACTGGGTCCAGTCCTCTTTAACATCTTTATAGGTGACATTGCAGAGGGTCTGGAGGGAAAGGTATGTCTCTTTGCAGATGACACAAAGATCTGTAACAGACTTGATACACAAGGGGTGGGTAGAAAGGATGAGAAGGGACTTGGCAAGGTTGGAGGAATGGTCAGACATATGGCAACTTAGATTCAATGCAAAGAAGTAACGCACCTGGGAAACAAAAACCCAGGAGAAGAGTACACAATAGCAGGAGAGGTACTAACAACAACATAAATGGAAAGGGACTTGGGGGTAGTCATATCAGATGATCTAAAGGTGGGTAAGCAATGTAAGAAGTCAGTAAGGAGAGCCAGGGGGATACTGGGATGCATAGGAAGGGGCATCACAAGTATAAAAAGGGAAGTGGTTAGCCCTCTGTACAGACAGTTGGTGAGACCCCATCTGGAATACTGTGTGCAGTTTTGGAGACCCCATCTATGCAAGCACATAGACAGGATGGAAGCAGTCCAGAGGAGGGCAACTAAAATGGTGCAGGGTCTACATCAGAAACCATATGAAGAGAGATTGAGAGAGCTTTATATTTATACCTTTGATGAAAGGAGGGATGGGGGGACATGATAGAATCTTTTAAGTACCTCAAGGGAATCAACAAAGGCCAGGGGGGTAGCATCTTTCAGAAAAAAAGATGTGTAAGAACAAGGGGGCACAATTTAAAAATAGAGGGGGGGACGGCTCAGGGGTAATGTGAGGAAATTGTTTTTCACGGAGAGAGTGGTGGATGCATGGAACTGCCTTCCTGGGGAGGTTGTTGGGTCTAAAACAGTGGGGGAATTCAAACGTGCTTGGGACAGACATAAGGCAATTGTAGTGGGGGGTTGCAGGAAAGTAGGCTGTTGGTTAACTAGAATCTGCAGCTTATCCAATAGGAAGGTTAATTGGCAGACTGGGTGGGCCAAGTGGTCCTTATCTGCCATCAAAGTCTATGTTTCTATGTTAATAACTGGTTCTATGTGATAATGGTGAAAGCCTAAAGGCAATCGCCATTATCGCAAAGTCACAATGCCAAAATTTTTTTTTGCCACTGTGACACCCCAGCGCACAGGAAAACGGCACCAGTGACTTACTTTTAATGTTTTCTATGGGGCTGCACCCCCACGTGGGGGAGCTTTGCCCCCGCACCCCTCTACTAAAGATTCTCAACCCAGAGGGTGTGGCGTCGAGGAAGGTGAAACATTACAAAATAAAGTTTGGCTGGCACAAAAAAATGCACCAGCGCCTGGACCCAAACCCCGCACTCTGCCAACCAGCACTGGCAACCCACCCACCTCGCCATGGGGTTGGCTCGGCAACCACCACGGCACAACCCCTCATGTCCCCTCCTGTGTGCACTCACTCCCGCCCACACACATACATATAGTGTTGGGAAGTCACTATACTCGCCCACCCCTCTTTCTCGCCACCCTACCCTACCTAGCCATCCCTGAAACGCACTGGGGAAGGGGTGGCCATTATTATAGGTGCCCTTTCCCAGCACCTACATCATGGGCTACTTAATAAACTATTTGATGAGTACATGAAACGAAACTGAGTAAAAGCTCATTTTCAGGTGATACCTGCAGAGAAGGCTCATATGAAAGTAAAGGAGAATGCTAACATGAAAAGTAAATAAACAATCAAATGAGAACATGAAAGGCAAACTTTGGCAAAGCATACAGTATGTCCAGGGGTAACATGGGATAAGGGGGTCTCATGAAGAGTAAATTAATAGTTGGATGAATATATAAATAGCAATTTAATACAAATTCAACAATAATAAATTAGCAATCTGATATACACAATACAAATTTGCAGAGAAGCTGTAAATTCATAGCAGTATAGTATAATAAAAAGCAACACATTAAGTGTGATAAATAAACATAACATGGAAATTTAAAGCCCCATAATTTAAAACCTCATGGGAAGTATGCAAATCACCATTAAAGAATTTGACTGCCTTCACTTTTATATGGTGCTGAATGGCCTCTCATTCACTCTAAAAAGGCTAAAAGCAGAATACACTGACATGTTTTGCCCTACACCAGACTTATCCATGTACCTCATCTGTAAGAGCCCACTGATGAACCAACCATAGTTTGGTCATGGTGGAGCCCAACATAGGAAAATAATCTATAAGTCAAAAACCTCAGCACAAAAGCATTAAGGCAAGGGTTACCTGGAAAGGGCATTGGCAGTACAGCTAGGTTACAAGGAAAGGTAAAAGTATACATATTTCCATAATGCAAAGCATAATTGAAAGTATGTACAAATCACCATGAAATAATGTAGACTAGTTCCACTTTAAGCAAAAGTGTATGGTGACAAATATCATCTCTCACACTCTGCAAAGACTAAAAACAGAAAACACAGACAAATGATTCATCCTGCAGAGGACTCATCAGTCTGCCTTGTCTGCAACAGCCAAGGATGAACTAGTCATAGTTTGGTCTTACTGGTTTGGGTTATGATGGATCCCAAAATAGGGAAGTAATGTAAAAGTCATAGACCCTCAGATCAAAAGCACTGAGGCAAGGGTTACCCAAAGAGGGCACTGATGAATGTCCTGATATACTGTACTTAGTTCAGAGGATAACTTTGCAATATTACTAAATGCTGTTGCAGCTAAAAGTTATTTTAAAGCTACTGTATGGGTAGAAAATGGAACATCATCCCTGGGAGAATGGAAAAGAAGAACTGATGGACATTAAAAAAACTTGCATTAGAGGATCGAGGAAATAGTGCAAGATTTGGAAAAAAGGTGGAAAACATATGAATTACTGCATGAGGTAACATGAGCAGAAGATACTGTACAGTCAGTTATCCCTCTCTCTTATTCTTTTCTCTTTCTTTCCTTTCCTCTCCTCTGTTTATAGCAGGCCTTTCTACACCTCTAACTTGGGGGGGGGGTAGAGAAGCATTGTTATTTGTGTAAAGTAAGTTGCACACTTCAGGCTCTGAAGCATGTTTTCCTTGTGCACTACTTTTTCCAAGCATTTACTATTTGTCTGTCTGCCTCTCTGTCTGTCTGTCTGTCTACCTACCTACCTACCTACCTATCTATCTATCTATCTATCTATCTATCTATCTATCTATCTATCTATCTATCTATGTCTGTCTGTCTATCTAGCTATCTATCTATCTATCTATCTATCTTATCTATCTATCTATCTATCTATCTATCTAGCTGTCTGTTCATTGGAAAACAGTATACTAATGCACCTGTTAGGGTGTAAAGCAACAAAAGCAGGGAAATGTGGCATGAAGGTTTCCAAGCTGGACAACCTGGGAGTAGGACCAAAGGTAATAAAGTGGGTAAGAAATTGGTTGGGGAAAAGGCAACAGCTAGTGATAGTAAACAGAGTTTACTCTGAAGAGGGGAGGGTGATGAGTGGGGTTCCTCAATGATCAGTACTGGAACAGCTCCTCTTTAATATCTTTATTAGCAACATTGTGGAGGGGCTAGAAGTGAAGGTATGTCTCTCTGCATATGGCACTATGATATGTAAAAGGCTGAATACTCTGGGGAGGGGATGAAAAAATTAAAAGGGATCTAAGGAAGCTTGAGGAGTGGTCAAGAGTATGGCAATTAAGTTTCAATGTGAAGAAGTGTAAGATCAGAAAATTGTGACCACAATATGATTGAATTTACTATTGTAATGAAGGTAATAAAGGACATAGGGAAAACAGTAAGAAAACATTATAATAAAGCCAATTACATTGAGATTAAACGAGAATTAAGAAATTGGGAGTGGCAAACGAAGTTCAAAGACAAATCCACATAAGAAAAATGGACATTATTTAAGAATAAATTGATTAGTTTACAACAAAAATATGTATCAAAGAAGCGATTATAGAACAAAAAGGGTAAATTACCAATATGGCTCACTAAAAGAGCTTTAAAGCAAATTAATAAATGTAAAATGGCAATTAGGGCAATGACAAGCAATGGTGATGATCATCACATAGCCCAATATAAGTTGGAGTGGAATAAAATAAAAAGTATAATTGAAGCTGATCCAGCAATATCATGTATGAAGCAACAAGATGCACTTAGTGATGAGGAGGTTTCAAAGTGATTGGCTTTGCTGAAGCCAAACATGGCCCCAACATGTTACAGTACATCCAATATTTTTAAAGGAGTTGAAGGATCACATTGTTAATAATAGTACAGTATATTGTTATTATAATATTGTTAGTCCATTAACAAATATTTTTTAATACATCTTTCAACACTGGAGTAGTCCCTAGTGATTGGACTATGATTACTGTTGTACCTATATTTAAGAATGGAACTAGGACTAAGACAACTAACTACAGTACATACTCATAAGTTTAATTGCAGTTCTTAATAATTTTTTGGGGAACTTGATAAAATCAAAATTAGAAAATAACCTCCTTCAGAATAACATCACTGATACCACACAACATGATTTCGAAAAAGATAGATCATGCTTCACAAATTGATTGTGCTTTTATGAAAAAGTTAATAGCAGCATAAATAATAATGTGCCAGTGAATATTATCTACCTTGATTTTCAAAAGTCCTTCAGCAAGGTTCCACATGAATTATTAATAAACAAGCTTGTGAAATTTGAGGGGAGTGTGACTAGTGGAGTGCTGTAGGTTTCCATGCTGGGACATGTCCTTTTTCTATATTTATAGATGATTTGCATATGAACAGTGATAGCTGATTAGTAAAATTGCAGACAATATAAAACCGGGGAGCCCAGTAAACACAATGCAAAGCAGAATTAAATTTGTTACTGATTTAAAGAAGATCAAACAGTGGGCTATTAAGAATAAAACATGTTACTTAATGTGGATAAATGAGGTACATTACATCAAGGGAAACATAACTGACAGCAGAATTACCACATTAACACCAGCACTATTAAAAATTTCAAATCAGAAAAGGATTTTGGGATATGGGTAATATATTATGCTCGATTCTCAAAGGGTCATGCAGGGCTTTCAAAAACATTGTGTCAAACCTTGTGCTGCCCTGAACACAATGTCGCACTGTGCACCCAATTCTCAGAGATCACATGCATTTGCAACACTACACCCCCCTTCATGATGGCTTGCACCAGATATGTGGTACAGACCATGTAAAACGTTCTAGAAAGTTAGACCAGCAAAAGTTGTTCTAACTTGCAGCATGTGGAGCATGGGATCAAAAATCCAACTTGCTGGTCAGGGAATCCTGCAAGCCCCATGCACCATGTGTTCAGCACACCACAGGGCTTGTGGAATTCAAAGCCTTCTGTGAATCTAACCATCAAATTTAGTGATATTGCACTAAACTAGTCCAGTCTGTTAATTGTATACTAAATTGCATAAAAAACAGCATTTGTGAGCAAAAAAAAAATATTGTATCATGCCTCTGTACACATCGTATAGTAGACCACTTATGGACTGCTGTTCTCAGCTGTGGCACCCCACACTTACAAAAGGACATAAATAATATTGAGATTGCTTTAATCGGTTCCAATATTTGGGTGTCTCTCTTACCTGACTCCCCCTTACCTTGGAACCAGATCTGGCGTGACACATACAGATATCTTACTCAAGACAGAAATAGGTTAATTCAGTTTCACATTCTGAATAATCTATACTATACACCAATTAAGCTGGTCAAATTTGGTAGGCTGGCTTCAACTAATTGTACAAGATGTGGAGCAAGTGAAGGGAACTTATTACACATATTTTGGTACTGTGATAAGGTGGTCCCCCTATGGAACTCAATCCAAACCAATCTTGAACCTCTCCTGGGTTTGGGGGAGTTATTCACAGCTGAAATATGTATATTAGGGATGTATTCGGATATTAGAGTTAAAGAGCGCAGGTTTCATATGGCCTTAATTTCCATAGCAGTTAAACGGCTGGTCCTCAAACATCGGTTGGACCAAATTGCTATCTCTTATTCCGAATGTCTAGGTGAAATTTCCCTTTGCTTCAAAATAGAAAGGCTAATAGCTAGTTCCCGGAATAGTATGCCTTCCTTTAACCAGAAGTGGGGCAAGCTATATGCCTTATATTTGCATTAAATCCCACATGGGAGTTACCTCTGACAGTCTTAGTACACTATGCCTCCCTTATATTGCTTTTAATGCTGGAGTACCTCTTGCCATTGCATCTTTATTATTCGGGGATTGGAGGTGGCACCCTCCAGGGGTGGGTGGAGGGAGGGTAAGGAGGGGTTTAAGGGCTGGTCTGATCAAATGGTGTCTCCCTCTTTGGTTGTTTATATTCAGGCATGCACCATACCCAGCTGTCTGTTGTTACACTGGTTATAAGCCCTTTATCTCGCTATAGAATGTGATACTGTCTGTACACTATGCTTTGCTGTTATTAAAATTCAATAAAGATGTTGAATTTCAAAAAAAAAAAAATATTGAGATGATCCAACACAGAGTAACCAAGATAATATCGAGATTACAATGCAAGTCATACAAAAACAGACTAGTTCATTTGGGATTATACAGTCTAGAAAAAAAACATATAAGAGGATACCTTTTCTTGATGTACAAAATAATGAAACGTAGAACATAGAAATTGACGGCAGATAAGAACCGCAAGACTCATCCAGTCTGCCCATTTTTTCTACCTTATGAATGTGCCATAGGCCTTTACTCTGTCAATGGCCTATCTATTCATACTCATCTTTATTGCTCCCTATGCCTGTCCCATGCCTGTCTGAATCACTGCATTGTATTCATATCCACCACTTCCTGAGGTAGGCCGTTCCATGCATCCACTCTTTCTGTGAAAAAGAACTTCCTCACATTCCCCCTTAATTGGCCTCCCTCTAATCTCATGCTGTGTCCTTCTGTCCTGCTATTTTTCTTATATCGAAACATGTTAAACTCTTTCACCTTGTTAATGCCCTTAAGATGTTTGAATATTTCGATTATATCACCTCTCTCCCTCCTTTGCTCTAGGGTATGCATATTGAGCTCCGTTAATCTGTCCTCATATGTATTCTGATGCAGTCCATGCATCATTTTGCTTGTCCTTCTCTAGACTGCCTCTATTTTGTTAATGTCCTTGTGCAGATGTGGCCTCCAGTACTGCACAAAGTACTCAAGATGGGGCCTAACCAGAGTCTTATAAAGAGGGATTATTACCTCCCTCTTATGATTTGTGACACCCCTACTAATACATCCCAACAACCCTCTAGCTTTATCTACTGCTTTAGTGATCTACTTGGATGATTTTAGGTCATCTGTGTTGATGATGCCCAAGTCTCTTTCTTCCCTTGTGATTGCCAGCCTATAGGTGGCTTCAGGGGTTTTCTTCCCTATCTGCATGATCTTGCACTTCTTTGTGTTAAACCCCATTTGACACTCTTCTGACCATTTTGCCAGTTTATCCAGCTCTCTTCTCATTCTGCTCACTCCATCTGGATCATCTACTCTGTTGCAGATCATAGTGTCATCTGCAAACAGACAAACCTTACCCTCTGACTGTATACAATTTACCACCACTCTCTGTTTTCTGCCCATCAACCAGTTTGCCACCAAGTTGAAGAACTTCTGACCCACCCCGAGTCTACCCAGCTTATTAATCAATCTTCTATGTGGAACAGTATCGAAAGCTTTACTGAAGTCAAGGTAGGTGACATCAACCGCTCTCCCTTGGTCCACCACTCCAGTTACCCAGTCAAAGAAATCTATGAGGTTAGTTTGGCAGGACCTTCCTGTTGTAAACCCATGTTGTCTTGGATCCTGTGCACCTACAGATTCCAGGTGTTGCACTATCCTTTCATTAAGGAGTGCCTCCATAATGTTTCCCACTACTGAGGTAAGACTGACTGGTCTATAGTTCCCTACCTCCTCCCTACTACCACTCTTGTGGAGCGGGATCACATGAGCCCTGATCCAGTCTTCTGGGACCTCTCCTATGTTTAGAGACTCACTAAACAGTTCTGATAATGGCTCTGCTTGTTCCACCCTTAGCTCCTTTAGTACCCTGGGATGTATGCCATCAGGTCCCATTGCCTTGTCCACCCTGAGCATAGTGAGCTCTTGTAGGACCCTTTCTTTTGTGAAGGGACTAGTGCACATCTCCCTCCTCTCTGTGTACATGGTGCTGAGCTGTGGACCCTGCCCTACCTTCTCTTCAGTAAATACTGAGCAGAAGTATCTATTTAGGATAGATGCTTTTCCTTGGTCCTCCTCCTCACACTCCTCCTTGTGCTAATGTATCTATAGAAAGTCTTTTCACCTTCTTTTACTGTTCATGCTAGTGTTTCCTCAGTTTGGGCCTTTGCCTGCCTTACTGTCTTTTCTGCTTCCCTTAGGGAAATTTGGTATGCCTCCCTATCTTCATCCCGCTGCATTCCCTTATATTTCCTGAAGGCCAGCCTTTTGGATCTGACCTTTTCTGCTACTGTTTTTGAGAACTGAAGTGGTTTCTTTCTTCTTTTGCTCTTGCTTTTCTCTCTAATACATTGGGATGTTGATTCAAGTACTGCATCCTTGATGCTTGCCCACTTTGCCTGTATCCCCTCACCTAAATTTTATCTTGCCAGGGCTAGCTTAACTCTGTTGGCCATCTTGTCAAAGTCAGCTCCTCTGACGTCCCATATTTTTGCCTTGGCATGGAATGATTTTGTTCTAGTGGCCAAATTGAACCATACCATGTGATGGTCACTAGCCCCCAGGTGACCTTCTACCTGGAGATCTGTGATCCTTTCACCATTAGTCAGTACTAGATCTAGGATAGCCCTGTCTCTTGTGGGTTGTTCTACCAGTTGTTTGAGGCCCTCCACCTGCACAGAATCTACTATGTGTCTAGTTCTGGCAGATGTTCCTGCTGGTATTGACCAATCTGTATCTGACATGTTGCAGTCTCCTGTTATCAGAACCTCCCCTTTAGTTGTCATGTTTTGTTTATCTTCTAACAGTAATATGTCTATGTCCTCCCCATGGTCTGGAAGCCTGTAGAAAACCCCAGTTCATATGGCTGTCTCATTTCCTGTTTCCAGGGTGACCCACAGTTCTTCTGGCTCTTTATGTGTATTCTGAATTTCTGTAGCTTTGATATTTTCATTGATATGAAGGGTCACTCCACCCCCCCACCTTTTTGCACCTCGGTCTCTTCTAAACAGTACATAGCAGGGTACTGAAGTCTCTCAAGTGTGGTTACTGGTAAACCATGTCTTACTAATGGCTACTATGTCCAGTGTAGCCTCTGTCATTGTTGCCTGAAGATCTGGGATCTTGTTTCCCAGACTGCGACCATTTGTGTATATGATTTTCCATTGGCCAGATTTCAGTGTGTTTGTTGTTGGGTGAGGTCTGGCATTTCCTCTGTGCATTGTATGAAGGATAATAATCTAAGGGCACAGATGGACCTTAGATATTGAACAAGAACTTTTGACTGGATATCACATAACCATCAAGTTAATTTGGAATATATACTGTATCTAAGAAAGGGAGAATGCATGTGTCCACTCAAAGGGCAAGAAGATATTGAAATAGTCTACCACAGGAATTAATACAAAGTAATACAAAGTGAAACTATAACAACAATCTGGACAAATATCTCCTCCAAAATAAGGACCTATTAACCCACTAATATCAGAGACAGTCTTGATGGGCAAAATTGAGGCAGTATAGAGCAGTGGTTTAAGGCACTGAGCTGCAAATCTGATGACATCCAGCAGACCAGACCTGGGTTTGAATCCCACAGCTTTCACTTGCATACTGTGTGACCCTGAGCAAGTCACTTAACTTCCCTGTGCTCCCAGGTCACACCTGTAAAAAAGTGTTCAGCTTAGTATGCTACTCCTAGCTAAACAACTAAAATAAAATAAAAATAAATGCCTTCTTTTTTCTCTAACCCAGTATAATACCTAGTCTAATCATGCATTTGAGGTACAGAATCCTTGAGGCAAAGTACAACTTGGAGGAGTGGTATTGGCAACCATCGAACAGGAAAGGAACTTGCGGATAATTATATCTGATGACCAAGGTGACCAAACAGAGTGACAAGGCAGTGGGGAGAGCCAGCAAAATGCTAGAGTGCATAAGGAGGGGTATCACAAGCAGAAAGAGGAAGGTGGTGATACAACTGTATAAATCACTGGTAAAATTGCACCTAGAGTACTGTGTCCATTTCTGGAGACCACAGGCCTGATATTCTAAATTAATTAGAGTGCCACAATGGACTTGGGGCAGGGAGTTTGATGCAAGTGCTGATTTGCATCAAACTATGCCAAAAGTGGGATTTTCAAATAAACTAGCTGCAAACCACCTGCCTCAAGTCCCTCGTGGTGATGCAACAAAGTTAGACCAGCTCTCCCTGGTCCAACTTTGCATCCATGGGGGAGCTGGTTTAAGGGGCATGTGCCACAGCTTTGGTGCAAGCTGACATAAATTGAGAGCACTGGCACATCCTGCATCCAGGATTCTAAAATTGGGTGCCAGTTGTGTCAAATCTTTGGACACAGGTGTGACTAACTTTGCTGGGATGCAGGACTTTTTCCAAAGCCCTGCATCTCTGTTTGAAAATTGAGCTCCATGTCTCTGGAAGGACATAGACAAAGTAGAGGCAATCCAGAGGAGAGTGACTAAAGTGGTGCAGGGTCTGCATTAAAAATCCTATGAGGAGAGGCTGAAGGACCTGAATATGTACACACTGGAGGAAAGAAGTGAAATGAGGGCTATGACAAAGACTTTCAGATAACTCATTAGGCATAAATAAGATTCATGACAGAAGCATTTTTCAGAGAAAAAGATGCTCATAAATAAGGGATCATATTATGAGGTTGTTGGGTAGCCTCAGGGGAAATGTAAGGAAGTACTTCTTCATAGAGAGAGTGGTGGATGTCATGGAAAGCCTCCCAGAGGAGATGGTAGGGGAAAAACTTGTGGGATTCAAGAATGCATGGGATAGGCATAAGGGAACCTTAGTGGCAAGGAAATGGTGAGGGAAGCCAGAGATCAAGTAGGATCTGCTGTGTTACGGTAGGTAGGGAATATGTGGAGACTAGGTGGGCCAAGTGGTCTTTATCTGCCATCAGTTTCTCTGTTTCTGTGTTTCAACCTTAACTCCCCCCAGCAGTAAAAGGACTATCCCACACAACCAACCACAGGCAGCTATCATCAAGTAAGAAAAACAATATACTACCGTTTCCAGCTGACATACATGCAGTAGAACTGATGTGATACCTTCATGGATTTCTATATGTGGCTGCATAAGATCAGGCCCCACAGGGGCATTTACTTATGCAACCACACCTTTGCATGTATGCTGTACAGCATGTTTTGTAGACTGAAGACTATATGGGGCCTTTGCCTCTGTAGAAAGAGATAGTCATGCATACTGTACATGGCACCTCAGTAGATAGCATGATCAGCTACTGCATAGTTTTCTATATGCAGCTCTGTAATGGAAAAGCTGGAATCATGTTGAACAGTTTCTACATCTGCTGCCGAAACCATGACACCCACACTGGAACAGTACTGTACTTCTGTCTGCATAGTGGCATAGCACACGGGCTTGCACTTCTTTAGGTACAAGTCAATATGTATGTGTTACACCTGTGGCTGAAAATGTGTATGCCCCCCATGGGTCTGCTTTTTTTTTTTTGCAGAGACAAGTACTGTTGCAATTTTGGTATCATGGATTTTGTGTCTCCCACATTTCTGCAGCCAGAGGTCATAGAAACAGAAACATAGATACTATCGGCAGATAAGGACCATTTAGCCCACTTAGTTTGCCCATATTTTCCCTACCTATACTGACACTGCCAACCCTACTCAGTCCCTGGCCCTATCCTTCCACTTCTACTATCCCTCTGTGCTTATTCCAGGCATTTTTGAATCCTGTAACCATTTTAGCCCCATCACTTCTGTTGGGAAGCTGTTCCATGCATCCACCACTCTGACAGTGAAGAAGTGAAGGTCAGTGTGTATATCTGATACTTACAGTTTGTAACAGGGCCTGGTAACATGCAAAACCACTTAGTACACTTGAAGGTGTACTAAACTACACATAGCACCAAAGCTGTATCTGGAAGCATTTTCAAATTATAGCAAAGTACCCCCAACCACTGCAATGCTATCCTAATGGAAATTCCAAAGCTTCACAATGTTATAACATTTTACCCACCAAACCAACTAAAGGCACATCTTTAGGGCAAGTCCTTTGTACCCTGAACACTTCAGCCAAAATGATCAAACCATTTTCTAGTTATGAAGTGACAAAGAAACAAACATATCTGGAAAAGTAGTGTCACAAACTGCATCAGTACCCTAGTTCTTTTAGGAAACAATGTCATAATCAAGCAGTTCAAGCTAAGTTCCACAGCAACAGAACTACCCCTTGAAATTATGCATTCAAAAATTTAATGCACATCCATTGAAGGGTTGCTAAGTTATTAAGGTGCAATTTATATGAAACTGGAAGACTGTGAAGATATAAAAAACGTGGTACATTTAAGGATGTTTAAGACACAATATCTCAGAAACCACAAAAGCAATTCAAATGAAATTAGCAACATCAACAGACCTACCCAACAAAATTATGCTTGCAAACTTTCATGCATATCCATTGAATGGTTGCAAAATAAAGTAAAGTACAAATTATGCAAAATTGGATGACTGTGAAATTGGAAAGAACGTCAATTTAAGAATGTCTGAGATACAGTATCTTTGAAATCACACAAGCAATTCAAATGGAATTAAAGGCATCAACAGACCAACCTTATAAAAGTATGCATGCAGCATTTTATACACATATGTTCCAGGTCTCCAGAGTTATTAAATTGCAAATTATGCAAAACTGGAAGGCTGTTAGGAAAATGGAAAAAAAAGTAAGTTTAATGATGTCTAAGACACAGTATCTCATAAATCATGTAAGAGGCTCAAATGAAATTTATCACTTTTACAGATGTACCCCCTGAGATTATGCATGTAAATGTTCATGTGCATCTGTTTAAGGGTTCTAAAGTTTTTAAAGTTCAAATATGGGAAACTGGAACACTGTAAAATCAGAATAAAATGTAAGTTTAAGGATGTTTTAACACAACATCTCAGAAGATACATAGCAGATTTGCGTGAAATTAACCATATCATGAGATGTACTATACCTTCCCAGAATGTGCTTGCCATATTTCATGCAAATCCATTGAAGGGTTACAAAGTTATTAAGGTACAAAGTATGCAAAACTGGATGGCAGTGTGCAAAAAGTACTTTTTCAGAACATGTATTTTGTCCCATAGGAAATAATGGGAAATTAAAAATTTAATAACTTTGGAACAGATTAAAATTTTTTCACTAAACCTTCAAAAGGCACATCTGTGACTCAAAGGCTTTCTACCCTGAAATATTCAGACCACAACATATAGGCATTTGTGAGATACAGGTGGACAAAGAAATGTGAGAAAAATTGTAAATTTAGGAATTTATGACACTATGTCAAAACCCCCACAACAGATTTGCACAAAAGTTTGCAAGTCAAGGTATCTACATCTGAAAATTATGCATGTCAAATATCATACAAATCTATTAATGGCTCCAATGTTAGTAAGGTTCAATATTTTTGGTTTAACATAGAAATTTGCACTGAACCCTAATATTTTATTTTTGTAAAATGTATTTACTGAGAAGATAAATGTGCATACTTTAATGACAATACATTTACATTGCAGCAATTCAGTTTGTTCCATGTATTGTAGTACTCAATATAGAACAGCTAACAGTAAGCGTCTCACTCCCTGAAAGGTCTTAATACAGAAGCTTATAGTATGGGCCTGTATCTACTCCATAACCATAGTAGTTGCAGTAGGTCAAAACCAAGGGTGTTTCCTGTCAGTGTTCCATTGACCTCTCTCTATCTTATAGTATATGCATCAGTTGGTGCTCAGTCAGGGATCAGGCCACCTCCACTGCAAGTAGATGTGGAACCCATATTTCCCAAAACTGGGAGAGTTTGTCTTGTGCACTCAACTGAGCCTTTTCCAGAACCATACAAGATTTTCAGTTATGTACCCATCTAGCAATTGAAGGGGGAGTCGAGGACATCCATTCCTGGGCTATTGTTCTCCTAGCATTAATAAGGGCTAATGACCATAATGGACTGAACAGCTTCCAGCCCGGGTGCTGTGGGTCTGCCCCAAGTAGGAGTTCCAGGGGAGACTTGGAGGGGCTATACCCAAGAGCTTATTCATTATGCCATTCATGCAGTGCCATAAGGGAGCCACTCTAGAACACGTGAGAACTAGGTGCATAAAATCTGCCTTCTGTATGTCACACTTAAGGCAGTGTTCCGATCTGGTAGCTTCCACAGCGTGTAACCACTTAGGGGTCATATATGGCCTGTGCATAAAAAAATAATTGAATCTGATGCAACTTGTTACTGCATGAGCAACTCAAGTAGTGGATGCATGCCAGCTTCCAAGTTCTCTGTTCAATAGGCAAGAGCAGGTCTGTACCCCATTTTTCTTGACTGGGTAAAGGCGCCTGCTGCATGAAGCCCATAATAGTACAGTAGTAGACTAACAAGGGCTTTTGTCATGACTGAGGTCTAAACTCTTCTTCTGGGGGGGAAGGGTCTGACCAGCCATTCTCTGGAGAAAGGGTGTTCCTGCATCTGTGGTGGATTACCAAATATAGAAAAAAATCACCAGGATGAATATTCCATTCTGTACACAGTTGTGCAAAGCTTTTTAACAGACCACCTTCATATAACTGACTGATCTTCAGGAGACCCTTCCTCCTCCACACCCACAGCCGCTGTATCATTGTAAGAGTACACCCCCCTCCATGTTGCATGAACTTTAGCAGGCTAATATTTAGGGAATTGTTACTAACAATTCCCATGCACTGGTGTGCCCAGTTCCAGACATGCAGCATGGTGGCAGCGAATGGATTATGTATTTGCCCCCTTAGTGCCCCAACAAGAACATCATTCTGGAGGTTGTCTTCCAGTAAATCCTCCTCCAAACTCAAACAGGGGCAATCTAGTCCCAGGTCACCCATAGGCAAATAGGCCAACTATGCTGCCCAGTAGTAAACCTTAAAATTTGGCAGCCCTGCTCCTACCTCCTTAGGCAGTCTCTGCAGTAGAGTTCTTTTAATTTAGGCTCTTCCCACCTTACCATAAGAACTTATGTGTTACTGCATCCATTTGCTTAAAGTGCATTTGTGGAATCTTAGTAGGTAGTGCCTGATAGAAATGTAGTATCCTAGGCAGTATTGTCATCTTCACTACCTCCACTCTATCTAGCAGGGAGAGAGGCAGTGTGGTCCACCTCTTACAGTCCTCAGCAATCTTTGCCAGGAGGGGTTTAAAATTCAAAGCATACAAGGGCCCAACAGAAGCACTGATCTGCACCCCAAGGTACTTCAACTGGTTTATCAGTTGCAGCCTCCCAAACTGGTGATTAATTGGGCTCAATCCAGCATACCCATTGGTAACAATTCACTCTTTGACCAGTTTACCTGGTGCCCAGAGACAGCACCAGATTCAAGCATCAGTTTATGGACTGTGGTTAGATCTTGAGACGGGTTTTGCAAGTAGAAGGGTTGGTCATCTGCATACATAGCTATTTTGTGTTCCCGACCTCCTCCCCAAAACCTCTTATACCCGGGTGTGCCCTAAGGGCTGCTCTCAGCCACTCCAAGGATAAAACATACAAAAGCAGGGAGAGTGGACACCCCTGACGAGTACCCCTACCCAGATCAAATGGTCTGGATAAAATTCCATTGATCATAACTTGTGCTTGTGGTCCCTGGTATAAAGGCTACACCCATGAGCAAAAAGTGGGACCCACCCCCCAATCTCCACAGAGTATCAAATAGATACCCCCACTCCATACAGTCAAAAGTCTTCTCAGCATCTAATGCCACCACCACAGCCCCATGAGTTTGCTTAGTACACCCCATCTGAGAATTACATTTAAAGTGCGCCTAATGTTATGTTTCCCCATTCTACCCTTTACAAAACCTGATTGACCCGGATGGATAATCCCCGCCAACAATCTATCCAGCCTGGATGCAAGAACTTTTGCCACAGTCGTATAGTCTGCCATGAGCAGTGAAATTGGCCTATAAGAGGTGCACTTAGTAATATCCTTGCCTGGCTTGGGCAACACTGTGACTGTGGCAGACCATGTGGAGAGGGCAACTCTCCCTTTGACAATCCTTCCTCAACCATATCAAACAGGGGGCCCACTAGGAGATCCTCAAATGCCTTGATAAAGTCTATGGGAGCCCATCAGGCCCCAGGGCTTTCCCGTTTTTCAGAGATTTCAAAGCCACCCGAATCTCCTGTTTGGCGATAGGAGAGTTCAAATCCTCAGCCTCTTCTGTGCTCAATTTACTGAGAGGAACCCCCTCAAAAAAGCATCCAAGTCTTCCTGGGAGGGGCAACACTGAGAGGTATACAAAGACTGGTATAAAGCACCAAACACTGCCCCTATCTCCACTGGGTTCTGCACCTCCACCGCTTGGGCACTGCATACCCGTCCCACCATTTTCCCTGCCTCCTTACGCTTCAACTGCCATTCTAAAAGTTTTCCCACTCTGTCCCATCAAAATATGCACCAGCGTTTGACAAAAGTATAGTCCTCTCCAGCTGGGAACTGGTCAAGGTATTGAACTTTCATTTTAACTTCAGAACTACCGGATACAAGGCCGCTGAGGGGTTCACCATAGTGGCTTTCTCACAAGCCGTGATTTTGTTTCTCAAGAATTCCAGCTCCCTGACTGCATTCCCTCTTATGTGACATGCAAAGGATACGGTCTGGCTCCTTATGAAGGCCTTCAAGGCCTCCCATCTAATACCATGAAAGGTGTCACCCAGGTGATTTGCTTGCAGATATTCCTGTATGCTCCTCCTCATGAAGAGAAGATACTCCTGATTCTTTAAGAGAAGAGGGTCAAGCTTCCAGTTTCTGGGAGTTTTATGGGCCCCCAAACCCCTAAGACTTATGTAATGCAGTGCATGATCCAATATTATGATTGGAAGATATACTGCCCCCCCTTCCATTACCAGAGAGATGGAAACCAAGATCCTATCAATTCTTGTGTATGAATGATGTGCGTGTGAAAAAAAGCTATACTCCCGGCAGGAGGGATTAACCTGCCTCCAGGAATCAACTAAATCTAAGTCACTCTGTAGAGCTTCTAAGGCCTTAGCATTTTGTGATTTGGGCACCGGGAGCCTATTCGAATGATCCAACACTGTGCCTAAAACAGAATTATAATCATCCCCTAAAATCCAAGGACCCTCCCATCCCGCCATGTCCAGTGCAAGTTTCTGAAAGAAACTAGGACATTCCACATTTGGGGCATAAATAGAACTGATCAGATAGACCCCCTTGCCTGTAACATTAACTCCTTTAAGGACATGGAGGGGCTGTGGACATGGCCTACCTAGATTTTAGCAAGGCATTTGATACAGTCCCACACAAAAGATTAATACACAAGTTAGCCAGCCTTAGAGTGGGTCCCAGGGTGGTAGCCTGGATAAAAAACTGGCTAGACAACAGGACGCAAAGGGTAGTAGTAAATGGAGTACACAGTGAAGAAAGGAGGGTTACTAGTGGGGTACCGCAGGGTTCAGTACTGGGACCAGTCCTTTTTAATGTCTTTATAAGTGACATTGCAGAGGAACTGGAAGGAAAAGTATGTCTCTTTGCAGATGACACAAAGATCTGCAACAGGGTTGATATACAAGATGGAGTGGAAAGGATGAGAAGGGACTTGGCAAGGTTGGAGGAAAGGTCAAATGTATGGCAGCTCAGATTCAATGCAAAGAAGTGCAAGGTAATGCACATAGGAAACAAAAACCCAGTGGAAGCATACACAATGGGGGGGTGAGATACTGACAACAGTAAAAATGGAAAGGGACCTGGGGATAATTATATCAGATGACTTAAAGGTGGGCAAGCAATGTGAGAAGGCAGTAAGGAAGGCTGTGGGGATACTAGGATATATAGGAAGAGGCATCAATAGTAGAAAACAGGAAGTTGTTATCCCTCTGTACAGACAGTTGGTGAGGCCCCATCTGGAGTACTGTGTGCAGTTCTGGAGACCCCATCTCCGAAAAGACATAGACAGAGTGGAGACTGTCCAGAGGAGGGAAACCAAAATGATGCAGGGTCTGCACCAGAAGCCGTATGAAAAAAGACTAAAGGAGCTTAATATGTATACCCATGAGGAGAGAAGGGAGAGAGGGGACATGATAGAAACTTTCAAGTACCTCAAGGGAATCAACAAAGTCCAAGAGGGTAGCATTTTTCAGAAAAAGAGATGTGCAAGAACAAGGGGGCACAATTTGAAGATAGAGGGGACAGCTCAGGGATAATGTGAGGAAGTATTTTTTCACAGAGAGGGTTGTGGATGCATGGAACAGCCTCCCTGAGGAGGTCATGGAGTCAAGAACAGTGGGAGAATTCAAGAACGCATGGGGCAGACATAAGGCAGTCCTAGTGGGGGGTAGGAGAAAGTAAGCTGTTGGTTAACTAGGATCTGCAGCTTATCTGCTAGGTAGGAAAATGGGCAGACTAGGTTGGCCAAGTGGTCCTTATCTGCTGTCAAATTCTATGTTTCTATGTTACTATGACATACCTACCAGCCTAATCCACCACCACCTTCTCCAGAACCTGAATTGGACCCCCCTAGAATCCAAATTGAGCCCCCCCCCGAGCCTTGGATGAGAATGTGGCTGAAATTCATGTGCCCCCATGAAACTATCAGTTCTCTACACCTCAGTGGGGGTGAAATGGGTCTCCTGCAATAGCAAAATGTGCCCCTTAATCCTGTGCACCTCAGCCATCACCTTTCTTCACTTTATAACAGATTTAAGACCATTTATATTCCAGGACACATATCTTATGTCATCCCCCATCTACTTTGGTTATTCTCAGACTGCTCCTCCACTCTGCATGGAATAGGTGCACATCCATCTTCATTTTCCCCACACTAGTAGACCCCTGTGCCTCCCACCCTCCAACAAGAACAACTAACACCCTGTTGCCCTACTATTAGACTAACACCTGCTACACAAGAAGAAAACATCTGACCAGGGTCCATAGTAAAGAATGCACCAAGCACAGCCATTTTAGGTGCAAATTACTTGCCCCCCCCCCCAGTCTGCATCCACTGCGGCAGACTTAGTCCAAAACTTGCCATCTCTGTATACCCTCCCAACACCTCACACCTCCCCACCATGCCAGTTCTTGACTGGCCAACACCTCCCCAATTGAGTCCAACATGGATAAACATTCCCTTCCCCAAGCAAGCCAAATCCCACCAGCATTCCCACTACAAACAAGAGGCAAATGTTGAGCAACTTGCCCATCTCAGTGAACATTAGAAAGGTGGGCAATCTAATACATCAATCAAAATAACAATGTAAAACAGCTGAATACCGTAGTAAAGATTTTTAACTTACTATAAGCAACAAACAGGATATTAAAAGAGCAGAGCTGCAGATTAAAACAGATGTTCTGCAGGGTGAAGATGCATGCCATCTGTCTGTACAGCTGGGGGTAGATTGCAGCCAGGGACCAATCTGACAAGAACCCCGTGCTCTACAATTTGACATGGCACAGTGACAGTGAACTAGAATATCCCACCCATCATTACCCATACCCCCCGGTATGGCCGGGCAGTCCCAGGAAGATGAGTCCATAATCTACATACTTGCCTAGGCCTGCTGAAAATAAACTTCCTGGTCCAGTCTCCAACGGAAACCCAGGGGAAGAGGAAGCCCAGCAGGTCCATGCATCTATCCCACAGCCAGGTTCTTGCCAGGTCCAAACAGCTAGACAATATAAACCTCCTTATGTTATTTTAGTTCTGGCAATGGGTTTGCAGAATTGTACGCAAACAGAAAAGCTACAACTTTTGATGGGCTTCTAATCACCTGGGGCCCATCACCACAACATCTCAGCAGAACACAACAGTGAGGCAAAAAGTTAAAAGCAAAGGAAGCTGAAGTTTATAAATTCATAGGGAACCTGTAAGACAGACTGCTGGGATACCCCCGCTGATACCCGCATCCCTAGACAAGGTCAGGAGACAGCTGAAGGAGACTCACTTCAAAACAGACTACAGACGTCCAAAGATCATTCTAACACCCCATTTGAAAACAAAACCTTCCTAGGAGGAAATAAGAGCACCAGATTCAGGGAAAACAAACAAAAACAGTTTTTGTACCTATTAATCTAAGCAATAGTACTCACAATGCATCTGGCTGCACTTTCTCCCTCCTGGTCTCCTCCTCTTTGATCCATTTCTCCGCAGCTTTGGGGCACGTAAAATACTGCGGGCTCTTTCCCGACCTGTCCACCCTCAAATGATCAGGATACATAAAGAAGCTACAACCAAGCCTGTACAGCTTACTCTTAGCCTGGTTGAACTTTTGAAGATTAGACTGAAGCTCCCTGCTACAGTCCTGGTAGATGTACACTTTTGAATTACCAACCACAATAGGCCCAGTGTTCTTAGCTTTCTTAAGATTGTTTCTATATCTGTATAATGCAGATATTTTATTAAACAATAGCTAGACTTTTTCTATTTCTAAGGTCTGGGCCTCCTCTGGGAGGCCACATTGATCTACAAGCCAGCGATGAATCTCAGAATTAGGTTTCCTGCCCTATGTTCCCTCATGGAGCCCAATAATCTGGATGTCTGATCATTTGGATCAATTCTCATATTCATGGATCCATTCCCATAACTCAGCTAGAGTAGACAGCAGGCCATTCCTCTCTGCTGTAACCCTGGCATAAGAATCCTCCATGTCACTCACCCGGCGCTCCAGTTCACCAAGCTGCATGGTGTGGGTCACCGCTGTTTCAATGAGGCCAATAACAACAGACTGTGAATGAGCAAACTGGGCCGTGATATTGAGGAGCCCAGTTTTCATTTCCTGCTGCATTTGTAGCAATGTAGTGGGAACCCCAGCAAGTAACTTTGTGAGCTCCTCTGTATTAATGTCTTATTGCGAACCCTCAAAATCAGAGCCCTGGTTGGAAAGCCTGGAGCCACTCACCATGCCCTCATGCTGCTTCAGTTGTGTTCTGGCATCAAACTGAAGTTTAGCCTGTTTATTCTTTGTCTTTGCCAGTGCCATCATTCAAAACGACCCAAATATCACAAACTGGCTTAGGAGAATGCACTATTGCAGCTGCTAATACTATTTATAAAATGGTGCCCTGAGGAGGTGTGCTAGCATGCATCTTCCATGCTTGCCAGCTAGCCACACCCCTGTCACACAACCCTAATGTACTAGTGCTACTGCGTCCGTATAATATCTCTCTGTCTCTCTCTCTCTCTCTCTCTCTATATATATATATATATAGATAGATATAGATATAGATATAGATATATATTATAGGGCTGCAGTTGCAGCCCTATATTTAGGGTTGAGTAGGCACTTTAATGTTAAACCTCAAATTTTGCTTGTTAATAACTTTGCAACTATTCAACAGATTTGCATGACATTAGGTATGCGTGGTGTAGGATGGTAGATCTCTTGATTTGCCATGTTGTGTTTCAGTCGGACATATGTTTTTTGTGCAGCAAAGTGCAAAAAATGCACTTTTTGCCAGTTTGTGAAGTATTTGTCTGTGGCGCTGCATGGCTGCCATGTGGTCAGCCAGTCTGAAGCTTGGGACATAAAAAGTGCTTGGGTTAAGGACCATGTCACTTTTTATTTGGTGAAAAAATATTAATCCATTCAAAAGTTATTAAAGTTTGAAACTCCCATTATAAGTCAATGGGAAAATTTATACGTATAATTTGCGAAAGAAGAATTTTTGGCCCCAGTCACAGCCAATTTTTTTGCTGCCTAGCGGTCGAAGAAGTAAATAACTCTTAAGTGGTTTGGTCTTTTTACTTGACATTTTCAGAGTTTTGAGGGGATGTCCTAGAGATGTGAATTAGCATGTTTAGGCATTAGAAAAATAATTGATTGCAGAGATATTCCGTGACAAAGTTGACATTTTCCCCATAGGATTAAATTACCTTGCTTTGGTCTTTTTACACAAAAGTTTCAGGGTTTTGAGGAGATGCCCTACTGATGTCAACTATGCTGTTAAGGTGTAGAGGAATTAATTGGTTGCAGAGATATTTAATGACAAATTTGACGTTTTCCCATATAATCACAGTCAGTATCATGAATTTCAGCGCTTTTATCTTGGAAACAAACCAAGATACAGACTTTTCACTGCTAGCAGCATTGATGCATGCTGCTGGAAAAAGATTTAGAAATTCTAGAGTAGGCCTGCAGTGGAATTTTTCTGTACATTAAATGTTTCATGAGATATTGTGAAATTACTATCACAAGGGTTCAAATAGTGCCTGTCCAATGTTTTTCAGTGTCCATATCTCAGAAATGATGTGAGATATGGGTTCAGTCGGTGATTGTCACATAATCCACTCACTGTCATAGTGACAATGTTACTTGAATTTTTTCCCTAGCTGTTACAGTTCCCGAGATATGGACAAATTACTGTTACAAGCGTTTGGTGGCCTATAAGGCTCCTGTATGGCTCTGTCTGGGCCCGTGCTCCAACAGATGCACATTGTTATGCAGAAATGGGCAAGTTGGTTAGAGCACAGGGCCCTCTTACACAAATACATGTTTTTTAGTAGTTATTATAGGGCTGCGGTCGCGGCCCTATATTTAGGGTTGAGTAGGCACTTTACTGTTAAAACTCAAATTTTGCGTGTTAATAACTTTGCAACCGTTTGACAAATTTGCACACAATTTGGTATGTGCAGTGTGGAATGGTCCATCTCTTGATTTACCAAGTTGCATTTTGGTCAGACTTATGGTTTTTGCACAGCAGAATGCCAACAAATGCAGTTTGGGCCAGTTTTGTGTTGTACTTGTCCGTGGTGCTGCACAGCCGTTGTGTAGTCTGCCAGTCCAAAGCTTAGGACGTAGAAAGTGCTTGGGTCAAGGAACATGCCACTTTTTATTTGGTGAAAAAATATTAATTCATTCAAAAGTTATTAAGTTTGAAGTTCCCATTATAAGTCAATTGGAAAAATTATACATGTGATTTGCAAAAGAATAATTTTCGGCCGTGGTTGCGGACAATTTTTTTGCAGCCTCACTGTCAAAGAATTAAATAACTCTTAAATGGTTTGGTGTTTTTACTTGAAATTTTCAGGGGTTTGAGGGGAAGTCCTAGAGATGTAAATTAGCTCATTTAGGTGTTGGTAAATTAATTGGTTGCGGTGATATTCCATGACAAATGTGACATTTTCCCCAAAGGACTATATTGCATTTCTTTGGTCCTTTTACATGAAATTCTTAGGATTTGGAGGGGATGTCCAACTGATGTCAGTTATGCTGTTTAGGTGTTTGGGAATTAATTGGTTGCAGAGATATTCAATGACGAAGTTGACTTTTTTCCCATAGGATGACATTGCGGTCTGTATCATGACTTTCAGTGTCATTATCTTGGAAACAAAACGAGATACAGACTTCTCACTACCACTGGCTTAGATCATTTTTAAGTGATCTATGCCACTAGAAAAATATTTAAAATTGTAGAGTAAGCCTTCAGTGGAATTTGTTCACGTATGTTGCGTGGTTCATGAAACATGGCAAAATTACTGTCACAAGGGTTCAAAGAGTGCTTGTCCATTCCTTTTTGGTGCCCATATCTCAGAAACAATGTGAGATATGGTTTCAGTCATTTAATGTTGTATGACGCACTCACTGTCACGATTACAATGACTCTTGAATTTTATTCTAGCTCTTATGGTTCATAAGTTATCTTCAAATTACTGTTACAGGGTTTTGTGGTCTATAGGGCTGTTGTTTGACTCTGTAGCTATGCGTAAGTGGGGCCTGCACTCCCACAGATGGTTTATTACACTTTTTCAAAAAGCAAAGAAATTCATGGCAAAAAAAATGAGTTTAATGCATCATTTAGGGTTAAAGTGAAAAAGGCCAGGAAATGAAACATTAGGGTTGAGCCCCTAATCCTCCCCACACACCCCACACCCCCATCCTCCACAGACTGACAGATGCTGGGGTGTGCCATTGGGGTTGTGAGGCTTAAATCTCACCCCACTAACTTTTACTGTAAAATTTCACATGGAATGGGGTGAGAGTTTGGCCACACGACCCCAATGGCACACCGCGGCATCTGTCAGTCTGTGGAAGATGGGGGTGCGGGGTGTATGGGGGGGGATTAGAGGCTCATCCCTAATGTTACATTTCCCGTCTTTGTTCACTTTAACCCTAAATTATGCATTAAATGCATTTATTTTGCCATGCATATATATATATATAGTAGCATGGGAGTGCTACCATAGTTAGGGTTGAGGAGCCATTTACATGTTAAACCTAAAATTTTTCACCTTAATAACTTTGCAACCATTCAATGGCTCTGCCTGAAATTTTGAATATATGATCAAGAACCATACAGCTTTGGATCTGCCAACTTTCATACTGTTTGGATATACAGCTGCAGAGTTATTAAGCATGATCTGCGCGCACATTTGCGCTTTTTTGCAATTCTTTGGTCATCTCTACAGGTTGCGTGGTTTGCACGACTGGTCCGAAATCTTCAGGGAACGTGCGGCCGGGGTCCCTGATGTGCCTTTTGAAGACTTTGTGAAAAAATATTAAACGGTTCAAAAGTTATTCAAAAAACAGTTTCCCATTATAAGTCAATGGGAAAAGTTAAAAAGTTTAACACTTTTTGCAAATGCAGTTTTTACTTTTGCAAATGGCCCTTTTACTTTCACAAATCCACCATTTTGTTTTCAGTTGGTGTTGAGAAAAATGCTTGGCATTTAAATTTGGGACCCTCTAGCAACACAATTCTTTTTGTGTTTACCTAGTCGGACACTGAGGATGCTAGGCATGTCTTTATTTTGACGTTAAACACCCTAGAAATATGTTTTTCAAGTTTCTGTAAAAAGTATTTTCACAAAGTGGTGTCGAACTCACAAAAGTGTCACAAACTTTTGTGAAAGCTTTCGCGAATTACGACACTACTTTTCCAGGCTATGGCAAAATGACAGCAATTTTTTGCCACCCTGCTGCAAAAGAACAGTTTGGTTTTTTGGGCTGAAATTTGGAAGGAACACAGCCAACATCTCACAGATGTGCCTTTCAGTATTTTGGTGACAAAATATTACAAGGCAGCAATGTTACGGCACTCCAGATTTGACACTTTATTCCCATAGGATAACATTACAGCGTCCGCCATATTACAGGAATTCTTTGCCGCCCTGCTGCAAAATAACGGTTTGACTTTTGGGCTGAAATTTGGTGGGAAGAAAGCCAGTATCCTACAGATGTGCCTTTCAGTGGTTTGGTGAAAAAATATTTAATGGAGCCAAAGTTATCGCACCAACTTCTCTTTTCCCCATACGATAACGCGTTGACGGCGTCATGTTCTTTCAGGGCCCGTATCTCGAAACGTGTGAGATACGAACTTTCATCAGAAAGAGCTTAGCCCCATAATGGGGGCTAAGTACAAAACTAGCCAGGAAAGTCATACATCATATGACTTTTACATTTTTTTCCACGTCATACGGCTCCTGAGATATAAGCAATTTAGTATTCCAACTCCTCATTTTCTGCTCTGAGACTCATTATTATACATACATTCTTTGTACTCACTGTCTTTCTCTATGCAGCTTTTGGGGAAAACCAGCCTGTGCATTTACATTACTGTTACCCTTACCACTTCCGCTTGTGGTTCCGTACCTGTTTCACTTACTGTTCCCGTCTACGGCACCATGTGCGTTACCCTTTGCATTTTCATTTGCGCTTGCGTTTGTGTTATTTCAACCATTTCTGTCTACAGTACTGTTTATCTTTCTGTTTTGCTTTGCATCACCATGCGCATCACCATTTGAGTTTGCAGGCACTGTGTTACTACGTGACAAGACATCACATGGCAGGACGGGCCCCGTGCTCCCTCTGCCGCATTACATTCACTATTTCTCATTATCATTCTCAAAAAGAAGGGAAATTAGAAGTAAAATCATATGGTTAATGCATGTACTTGAAGCTTGAGTCTCCCTGACGCTCGGCCCACACATCCCCCAACCAGCATCGGGCGCTGGCTGTTGTTGGTCCCAACTCTCACCCCAGTCTCCTATACCTCTGCTTCTTCACACATCTGATGGGGTGAGAGTTAGGCCGACAACACCAATGAATACCCCTATGCTGGTTGACGGTGTGGACGGGGTCAAAGGGGGCTTTCAACCCTAACACCAAATTTCCTCACTTTTGTCACTGTGGAACAACCCTAACTAATGCATTAAATGTAGCTTTTTGCCATATATATATATATGGCAAATATATATATATATATATATATATATATATATATATATATATATATTGCGCAGTCTCACCCCTATAATTGGGTTGAGTAAGCACTTCAGTGTTAAATCTCAAATTTTCCACTTTAATTACCATTGAACCAGATTTGCATGGAACTTTGCATGCACCATCACCTAGGGTAGATCTCTGGATGTGGTAAGGTTATGCTCTTATCTGTGTCAATCTTCACCATTCATCACTATTGGGTTAGCTCACCAGAGCTAGGACCCCATGGGAGACTTTTTTTTTATATATATAGGAGGAGTTGACGTCGAGCTGATGCTGCCCTCGAGACCCTCGAGACCAGCATTCTACATGGTGCTCGAGGGTTGGCAGTTAGCCGTTGTCGACTCCACCCCAGCCCCAGTTCTTTCTCTCCCACCATCTAGTGAGGATCCTGTGTGTGAGACAAGAGAAAATTTGTGGTTTAAGTCCATCGTGTGTATATTGCCTCAGTTCTGACTGTCTGCTCGACATCGTTTCTTTGACTCCGGTAAGATCTTTCCTTTTTGTTAAAAGTGGCGTTGAGTACTGTCTTTTGTGTAATTTTTCATCCAGTCATGTCTCATCCAGGGGGCAAGAAGACATCAAAGGTGGGGCGGTTCCCCATGCGTCGGTGCCCCTGTGGCCGCCTTTTCTCCATTACGGACCACCATGACCGTAGCATCTCCTGCCTTGGCCCCAGACACGATATGGACAACTGCAATATCTGCTTCTCCATGGACTGCCATGTCATTGAGATTCATGCGTGAAAAGTCGGATGTGTGCCGCCGACTTTCGGAGGACGGATTCGCAGTCATCAAGCCAAGGTCAGGACTCTTGACCCTTTCTCTGGGTCCCCTCCTGGTCCTATAAGGCCCACGGAAGGGGGAACCCCCACCTCATCTAGCTTTACCACTGCAGGGGTTTCTTCCATGGTACAGGAGGCCCAGGATGGCCCTCTTGGGGGTCAGTGGGGAGGCACCGTCCTGGCAGTCACTACTTCAGTAGCAAAGGCTTCCTCTGTGTCACGTTCTGGGTTCCTCGAGACCGGACCGGCACCATCCTTAGCACCGTCCCCCGGTGTCACTTTCGGTCCTGGTGCTGTTCACGATGCTGACTGCTAGGAGAGTGATGCCATGGTCAGCGTCGGGCCAGTACTTGGTGCCGTCATCGTCCCTGATTCTGCTCCCAGTGTTGGGACTTCTTGCAGTGTCATGGTTGGTGGTTTGGAGCTTTCTGGGCCTGGTTCTAGTCTTGGCACCACTGGGGATGCTGAGATGGGAGCTGGCACCATCTCTGCCCCCGGTGTCACCTGCGGCACTGGTGGCGGTGTTGACGCCATGATCGGCATCGATCCTGGCTTCAGCGCTGCTCGCAATGCTGAGGTTGTGTGCCCAGCGCTGGGTCTGCCTTCGGTGTCACTCACGGTGCCGGGGTGGTTGCCAGTGCCAGGCATGGTGCCACTTCAGATTCAGCTCTTGGTGCCATCAGAGACTGGTGTGGAGTCGGGCTAAGGGTCAGGCCTGACTCCAGCGCCGTTCACGGCACCAGGGACGGTGTTGGCACCGGGCATGGTACCATACTGTCCTCAGCTGCTGTTGGGGGTTTTGAGTCTCAGGGTACCCGACCTCGGGGCCTGGGAACTGAAGGGACCCATGGGGTGGTCTGGCATCAGACCTCAGAGTCTACTTCCTCGAAGATAGATTCCGGGTCTGATCCGGACTGGCTTCTGGATTCCTTGGGGTGTTCAGATCCTTTTGTTTCCAGCACCTCAGCCCCCACTTCCCCCCCCTCCTGCAGTTTAGCTTTCACTGGTAGACCTCAGGGTCAGGGGGTTCTGACCAGCCAGCGATGGTCCGGGAGGGGGACTTCTTCTTCTGAGGTCAGGGGCCTTACTTCAGGACTCACACAGTCTAGGTCACCTCGTGGGGGGGGGGATTTCTTCCTTGGGGCACAGCTCTGACCATTCCGATCCAGTTGAACGGCTGTTAGCTGCAGTGGCTTTGGGTTCCCCCTCCCTTTGAAGGGTTTCCTGTTGGCCTCCCTGCCCCAACAGAGACCATTCTCTTGTTGCCAGAAGCCTGCCCTCCGAGCCTCTGTCTCCATCCCCAGTAGTCCCAGGTATTCCAGGCCCTCAGGGTCCTCTTACTTGGGAGCAATTCAGAGGATTGGCTGCATTCTTTCCCACCTACCTCCATGCCCTGAACCAGCATGTGTTCCACCATGCCCCTGTGCAGCCGACCCCTGAACTGGATAGCTCGTCCTCTTCATCTTCTTCCTCTACTGAGGGAGAGGAACCATCATCCACATATCCCCTGCATCTGATCTGTCATCTTATCAGTGCTTCCTGGTGAGGTTGTTGAACGAGCTCCACCTGATCCCCCTACCTATAAGCAATCCCGAGCATGTGATGTGCGCCTTTTTTGGTGAGTTCAGTACAGCCCACTTAGTGCCTCCCGCCTGGCTGATTCCTTTTCAGAAAGCATTGCATCAGCTCTGGCTTCATCCCTTCTCCACTGTTCCAGACCCAAGGGACTTAAGCCAGTGATACTGCGCTCCCCGGGGTCTCCAGGTCCTCTGCCTCACCCCCCCCTTTGGGGCTGACCTCCCTGGATACTCCTTCAGGGCCTTGCACTCCCTACCATGACCGCCCTCTGGATTCTGACTCTGCAGACTTCAATTTCTGGGGGAGACGAGTATTTTACTCGGCACGGATCTTCCTTTCAATTGCTGCACATCAGGCCCACTTTGCAGCCTATGATAGGTTCTTGTGGTCCAGGCTAGGACAGCTCCTAGCTTCAATGCCTAATTCTGAGGAAATCAGGCAAGCCATCGTCCTCTCTGTGTGGGGCCTGGAGCTAGCAGGGGCCCAAGCAAGGGCATCTTATGATGCCAATGAGGTTGCTTCCAGGGTGGCAGGGACAGCGATCTGCCTTCAGCAGATGGCATGGCTTTGCCTATCCCGGTTGTCACCCCTGGCCCGTCATAGGGTGATTTACCCTGCCTACCGGAGAACCCATCTCTTCTCCTGCCGAGTGAGATGGCGACTTTTGGGGTGCCTTTTTTCCCCCACGAGGGGATCCCCGTCTCACCCGGACCAGTCTCAGGCCTCCCCAGGCCGACAAGGGTTCTCCCCTTCGGTGTTTCACCCACTGCAGGCTAAGGGACTTGGTCCCTTAGGGTGCTCTGGGTACTCTCCTTTTTTGGGGGGGTTCGGTACTCACCCAATAGTGATGAATGGTGAAGATTGACACAGATAAGATATGAAAATTATGTACCTACCATAATTATTGATCTTTCTGTGTATCTTCGCCATTCATCACTGAATCCCACCCTCCTTCCTCAGGGGCCTCAGTCTCTGGACTCCTCCTCTCTCCCCCAAGTGTCTTTTCCCTTCATCTCCTCTCCTGATATGTAGACGGGAGGGGGTTGTGAGGACACATGAGGGTAATCCTCTGTCTTTCTGAGTTTGAAAAGAACCTTCTGTTCTTTTCCCCTTCAGAGGGGTTGTGGAGTGTGAAGAGTGTCATTTTTTCCTCCCTTTATATTTTTAAGAGTTTTTCTTTAGTGACCTCAACTTGAGGCCACCCTGCATTTTTTTTCTTTTTTGAAACCTCTAGTTGGTTTAAGAAAAAAAAAATTTAATTTGGTGACAGAGGGGGAAAAGGGTTGGAACACAGCCTCAGTCTGCACTTCTCCATGTAGTCTTCCAATCCTCACTGCAGGTTTTTCTCTTGCAGCCGACTTCTTTGTCCTCCTAAAACAGAGGCAGTATAGTGCAGTGGTTTGAGTCTCTGAGCTGCAAATCTGGTGACTTCCAGCAGACTAGACCTGGGTTTGAATCCCACAGCTTCCACTTTTGTGCTGTGTGGCCCTGGGCAAGTCACTTGACTCCCTGTGCTCCAGGTCGTGCCTGAAAAAAATATATACATGGGGCACCTCCATTCTGAGGTTGTATTACTCATCCTTCCCCCTTTCTCCATCACTTCTTTTCCCTTGCTTCTCTTTTCCTTCTTCTCCTTTCAGAGATTGGGGCCCCTCTTCTTCTTCGCCCCAATTTCCTTTCTAAAGTTTCCTCCTCTGTTGTCTCAGTCATTTATGTCTCCTTTTAGTTCATTCTTCTTTTTCCTTTTATCTATTCCTTAGGCTCTCTTGCCTCATCCCCCCTTCCTTCCATATACTCTCCGGCGTGTCAGAACTGGGGCTGGGGCAGAGTCAACAACGGCTAACTGCCAACCCTCAAGCACCATGTAGAATGCTGGTCTCAAGGGTGGCGTCAGCCCGACATCTACTCCTCCTATATAAAAAAAAAAACTCCTGCGGGGTCCTAGCTCCAGTGAGCTAACCCAATAGTGATGAATGGTGAAGATATACAGAAAGATCAATAATTATGGTAGGTACGTAATTTTCATTTCTGGTTTGATGTGTGATTTTCAGGTTCTGGAGAGGTGAAAAAATTACTTTTCCCTTATTGACTTTGCTGGGTTTCTCTTTGAACTTGCATACAGCTAGAGATGCAGTGAAATTTAATTTTGCCAGTGAAATTCTGGTGAAATCTGGAATTTCACCTCACAAAATATTTTGTGAAATTTTGCATATTTTACGGTTGCAAAATGTGAGATTCTGCCAGTGAAATGCAGAATTTTGCTGGCGAAGTGCTGATCTCACCAGTGAAATGCAGAATTTTATTCATAAACATTGGAATTTTTCCCATTTCAGAGCTGGTCACCAGTTGGAACAGAGAATGGAGTGTAGCAGAGCAAGGTGTAGGCTTCCATCACACATAGGGTGGTCAGGCTGCAGATGGGAGCGATGCTCTGATGTGGACTTGCTCCAAAAAGAGAGGGAGAAATGCGACTGTATTAGGGAGACACTGTATTAATATATTATGAAGCCCAAACAACAGTTTAGAATAATTTTTTGCTGAGAATGCTCAAAGCACAGTAACAGTGTAATGTCCTCTTATGGAATGTATCACTATTGACTATAAAGATCAGGGGAGACCAGAATTCAGATTTCAACTAAATCACATATTCTCAGCAAAACACATATTCTAAACTGTTGTTTTGAGCTGCAAGCAGTTCCACTGCTTCATGATATATTAATAAGTATAGTTACATTTGTTTCTTATGAGATAAGAAGGTTATTTCATGCTGGTTTGGTCTGACAGAACAGCTCGGCTTCACTTCGCTGTCCTCTTACCCTAATTAGCATGAGATAACCTTCTTATCTCATAAAAGACAACTGTAACTATACATATTAATATATAGAATACATGTAAAGGGGTCCCCTTCATTCCTCTGCTTTATTCATGTTCTCCCCATGCTGCTTGTAGCCCACCCAATCTCTGTACTTTCAGCCATTGCTATGCTGTAGTCCATACTGTCTCCTTCCCAACACCATAACTGCTGCACATTTCTCCCATCTGCTACTCTGATCATTGTGTCTTCACGTGTCAGAGAAAACTCCACCACACTTTGTCAAGCAAACAGAAAAAGTACAGTTTTTCTCTCCAGCAGCCACGCTTCTTGAAACACACACGCTCTGCAGAATCAAAACAGGTACAGGAAGTAGAGACCTACACTTGTTCTGCTTTGTTTTTACAAGCAAATAACCAAGAAAAAGGAAAAAGAATCAGGACCTGAAACCCCAGTGGCTCCCACTAAATCTTGTCAAGCAAGACAAGGAGCTGCCATGTTTTAGAAACTCTCCAGTAGAGATGCAGCGAATTTAAATTCCGCTGGCGAAGTGAATGCTAAGTGGACACTTTGTGCTGCCACTCCGCTATGTGGAGTGGGCAATGCAAAGTGCTCACTCCTTCTTGTCATGGCCACTTCACATTAAGGCGGAAGGGCAACGCGAAATAAGGTGAAGTCATTGTTTTTAATGGACTTCGCGTTCCTCATTATGATTCTAAGTGATCCACTTGGTGTTTCAGATTTGGCAGCCAACTCACACATCACATGGCTTACAGTATTGTAAGTCACCTGCTCTTTAGCTAGGCAGGAAGAAAGTGAGTCATACAAGCAGACACTTTTACTTTCTCCTGTGCAGACGGAGAGAGAGTAGTGTGTTTTGTGACTGCTGATACTTTGAGATCAGAGCGAGGAGATTTAAACTTTGATTTAGACCCAACAGCTTTCTTAAAACCTACATTTTTTTGTCTTTTCTGTACTCTTTTTTACTTAATTTGTTCTTTCTGTAAATTTTATTTTTCTTACTTTAATAAGCAGTTAGTTGTTTGTCTGTGTTTGTGTGACTGTGTGTGTGTGTGTGTGTGTGTGTGTGTTGTGTGACAGTGTGAGTAGTGATTGCTCAGACTGAGGGAGCTCAGTAGGAGAGATGGACCAGGATGAAGGAATGTCTGGGGTGGGAGCAGCTCTGGGAGAGTGTGGCAGTGGCAAGCATTGTACCATGCGCATGTGTGGAAGGCATGGGCACCCATTCCTGTTGGACCAATTAAAACATGTGAGTGTCCCTTCCCAGGAAGCAGGACCAGCACCGCCTCCTGTCCTGCCTCTGAGGCAGTTGAGCCACCACCACCAAGTCCAGCGCCAGGTCCTCTGGAGCAGGATGTGGCTGTTCCCCCAAGCCCAGGTGTGGATCCCATCCCTGTTCAGCACCATGACCTGCTGGCTGCCAGTTCATCTGGCCATCCCCTGCCTGTGCCTGGTCCTCCCTGCACCCCCATTGTTTGGCAGTTTTTTGACTGTGTCAGGGGGGACAGCAGTGTGGTCAAGTGCCACCTATGTGAGGTGGAGGTGCACTGTGGCCCCCGGGGGACTCACCTGGTGACTGGGGTCCAGCACACCTATATGATCAATCACCAGCAGTTGGAGTGGCAGGCTGCTACAGAATGAACTATGCCTGCACCTGCTGGCCATTCTGTGGCAGAGGGTGCAGCTCTGCATTGTGGCATCCCTAAGAAGAAGAGGGCCACAGCAGCACCTGCTGCTCCACCAGCACCCCCACCCCCCACCAACACCACCAGTAAGTCAGTCTGTAGAACATGTAGACCCCAGAGAACTGCATGTAACACAGGCTGACTTGGCAGTTCTCTAGAGTGTTGTCAAGGAGAACAACGAGAGGGTAAGTGCTGTGGAGCAGTTGCTGGATCACATAGAAGGACATCAGTTGCAAATTATGTCCATGCTGGAACTGCTGCTGGATCACCATGGGATCCTACATTAGTTTTTTTTCCTCACACCATGTGCCCCCCCACACCTTCCTTGCTGTGTTATAAAATGTATTCCTTCACCATCCCTGACCCTTGTATGCAATTCTACCTTTTTTTGTTGTCTTCTGTATGCGTGACACTTTGTATTCTGAGCAGTGCAAGTATACTGTGCCAAACTGCATGTGTGCAGTCAGTCTTCTTTCCAGTCTGTGTCTGTACTGTAGACACTGTCCAAATACCTGACTTAAAAACACTCATTAATGAGTACAATGGTGGGGTGGTGAAGCATGGAGAGATACTACAAAACAGGCTTACAATACATCCAAGTAACTGTTAAAAAAAATTAATGTTGTGATTCATGACGTGATCATAAATTGTGATTTCTGACTGCATTTTTGACCACGATGATGAAGAAGTGTGAATACCTATGGCTGTACTTCCCCGGGCCCCAATGAGGTGTGGCACAAAACTCCCCGACTTAAAAACACTCATTAATGAGTACAATGGTGGGGTGGTGAAGCATGGAGAGATACTACAAAAAAGGCTTACAATACATCCAAGTAACTATAAAAAAAAGTTAACATTGTGATTCATGACGTGATCATAAATCATGATTTGTGACTGCATTTGTGACTGTGATGATGAAGAAACATGAATGCCTATGGCTGTACTGTACTTCCCCAAGCCCCGATGAGGCATGGCACAAAACTCCCGGACTTAAAAACAAACATTAATGAGTACAATGGTGGGGTGGTGAAGCATGGAGAGATACTACAAAACAGGCTAGCAATATATCCAAGTAACTAGAAAAAAATTAATGTTGTGATTCGTAATGTGAATGATCGTGAATCGTGATTTGTGACTGCATTTGTGACTGTGATGATGAAGAACGTGATTTGTATCACGAGTGACTTGTTGATGATGGTCCTGACTTAAAAATGCATATTAATGAGTACAATGTTCATGCAGAATTAAGCACCACACCTATCCAGTGTTCTGAAGGGAAGCCCAAGAAACAGCTGTGACTTAAGTTACAGATGGAGATTGGGCCCTAAAGAGATGCAAATGCACAGTCAGATTAAAATTGTACTGTGCACTGAAGAGATGCAGACACAAAGGCACAACACCTAACCAGTGCTCACCATCAGTAATTCAAATCTGGAAAAGAATACCTTTGCCAGTTGGGGGGGGCCACAGGGTGGGGCACTGTACTGCACTGCTGCAGTAACAGTCGCTAGTACTAGTACCAGTAAAGATACCACAAAGAAGTACAAAAATCACACAGCTGCAGTGGATAGCAGCTTCACATTACTGAAATTATTATGTGGCACAATAAAAGGTGTCTGATTTGATGACACGTGTCACACACATACTCACACACACACTAAGTAATGCATAGCAAATTGAAAACTTCAGTAATATAACCACATATTTTAAACAAACTAAAATTATGCACTGCTGCACCACAGCAATCAGCACAAAAATGGCAAGAAATATTAAAAATATTACTGTGTACATTAACACAGTTATACAAGAAAAATATCACCAAAACAGAAAGCACTAACTTTTTCTCCAAGTTAATCTACCAACACCACAGCTATGCTCCTCCCCCAAAGCACACTTCCACTGTCTCTCAGTACACAGACTGAATGTTGTACATTAACATTCAAAATGCATACACAAACAAAAAATGCTCAATTATATGAGCACTGGAGGGTTTCCCTATAATCGATGAACTAAAGTTTCAGCAAAAAAAATGACTCAAAAAGGCTTTTTTAACAGCTTTTTGAAGGTTTGAATCGCAGAGAGCTCTCAGAGCAGAATGTCTCCTACAGCTTCCTACACACACTACCCTAAACTGAGGCTGTGCAGAACAATCTAGCACCCATGTGACAAGAAATCCCATGAATCACTGCAAAATTCACCTTTGGAGCTTAAAAACAAGGTGAAGTGAAGCGAAGTGGAAGGCAGACTAACGCAAAGTCATTGTTTTCAATGGACTTTGCGTTACCCATTATAACATGAAGTACTCCACTTCACATTGCGGAGCACTCCGTGAATTCACCTTCATTCTGCAAATCACTTCACTGAGTGAATTGGGGTCACTTCGCCCATCACTACTCTCCAGCCCTCCCACACAGCAAAACTTGCCAATCAAAACACACACACTCTACCTGTCATGGGTGCAGGGTCCATAATAATAAATCTTACAACCTAGCAATGAACTCAAAATAAAGTAGCAATATTGGAAGCAGTATCAAGAAGACTGCAAAAAGTCCCCTATATTTATACAAATATGTCATACAACAGTGAACAGAAAATAAATTAAAGCAGCACTAAAAAATCACATTCCTATTGTATGAATGGAATATGCAATGAGGAACTAATGAAATAAATGATTTATCTGCCATGACAGCAGTTTGCCTCAGACAGCTCATTTGTGGCTTACACCACTTATGAGGTTACCTGAGGTCAAACTGCTCTTTTGCAGCTAAATCATTTATGTCACTCATCTACATTACATATCCCTGAGAGAGAGAGAGAGAGAGAGAGTATGCACACATGTGTGTGTGCATATGTGTGTGTATTTTTTCATTGCAAAGCAGTTCATTAATGCATCAATTACTGTAAAGTTGCTGTGACAAAAGTAGGTAAATGTGGCATGAGGGTTTCCATACCTAACACCCCACACTGATCTGCAGCCAACAGCAGGCATGGGGTGTTCCTTGCGGTTGTCAGCCCTAACACTCACTGCATTCCATGGGTGAGCTGAGTTGGGTACATTATAGGAGAATGGCGTGAGAGTTAGGGTTGACAACTGCAAGGCACACCCCATGCCTGTTTCTGCCTGCAGAGTGGAGTGGGTTGTCAGGGATGGAAACCCTAACACCACAGTTCCTTACTTTGTCACAGCATCCCTAACTTATGCATTAACAAAGTTTTTTTCCAATGGATATCCTGACTTTTTGAGATAGTATAGTTATATATTTAGTGTGTTCCTATCCTCCATAATTGTTTCCTTATTGGTGTGTGGATGCACAGGGCCCTCTGGGCCCTGCACACCCATGCATGCATATTTTTGGGGACCTGCACTCCCATACCTCATTAGATTCATATATGTATGTTGGATGCAAATAGCTGTGCCATTGCTGAATATGTTGACCCCATTTGTTCAGCATATGCTTCTTATGACCCCACCTCATAAACAATGGTGTTTAAAATTTGCAAATGATGATCTAAAATGCCATTTCACTAGCAGACCATGAAATCACCTTTCAGTCAGAGTTTGCATAATTCAGCCAACACTGTTCATGAGGTGGGATCTCAAAAAGGTCATACTGAAAATTTGGTATAAAAATATGCAAAAATGGCAAAGCTGTGCATCAAAGTTAATGAAACCTATAAAAAATCAAAGACTCATATCCTTTTTCACAAGATAGAATCCTTTTTTGTGAGTAGAGAAAAAGGATTTGCAAAAAAGGATCTGATCTTGTGAAAAAGGATACAAAAAAAAAAAACTAAGTCCAAAATTCTTTTTCATGATTTGATGTCCTTTTTCATGAGAATGAAAAAAGGACTCCCAAAAAGGGAATTAGCAAGTCACAAAAAAATATTTAAAATGTTACAAGAAAACCTTGGAAGGAAGGACATTTTTTCCCACCAGATAACTGCAGAATCAATTTAATAGAGTCCCAATGACCAAGATGTATGTATTGGTGTCACTGGATGAGTTCATTTTTGTGGGTTTTCAATGTTGTTGTATTTTGTTTTAAACTGCAAAACAATATGGTGGCTTGAGAAAAAACATTTTTTCTCATGAAAAAGGATTAGCCCTGTGCAAAACTGAATCCTTTGTCATGAGACCAAATTCCTTTTACATTCCAGGAAGCTGTCCAAATGACTGTACCGAGCATGCTCAAATCACAAAACTTTAAAATTAAATAACTTGGTAACATATCAATATTTGTTTCACCAAAACCACACAAGCTACTTCTATGAGGCAAGCCCTTTCTACCCTGAAATTTCAGACCAAAATTCCAAACCATTTGGCCACAGCAGGATGATAAAAAAGTGAAACAAAGTCAAATTTGAATGTTTTTTCAATATGTGCAGCTTGGAATCTGCCAATGTGACTGAAACAAATCTTGGCACATCAAGAGATCTACTCCACAAGACTGCAACTGGAAAATTATGTGTAAATCCATTGATTGTTTGCAAAGTTATTAAAGTTCAAGATTGAAGTTTTAACATTAAAGTGCCTGCTCAACTCTAACTCTAGTGGCACTACTGTGCCACTATAATAGATATAGATAAAGATATATAATAAATGGATAGGTCATTTCCCCATAGGAGCCCATTATTGTGTAATTCACTGATAATCTCATAAATTAAACCTATTGTACATCCCAAACAATTAAAGCTATGTACCCTCCAATAATGCTGTATATCTGTGCAGCAAAACCTGTAAATCGGGTTAAAAAACACACATAGACCAACATAATGACCACCAAAACAAACAAAATAATGACCAATTAAATCAATAAACATGTCAATGAACATACCAGCTGAACCAGTTAAGAAATTTCTGTGCTAACGAGTACACCAAATAGGCCCCCCGACAAAAAAAACAGCCTTATTTATTTTTATATATTTATTTATTTTTATTTGAGTTTTGGTGACTGGTAAGTCCACTGAGACAACTGCAATCCCTTTTTCAGGGTCAACCTGGGAGTTACAACAAGCATTACAATACAGTGCAATAAACAGAGTGCAAAAACAACGTGGTAGTGAAATATACATGCTGAACATCAAACCATACTATACAGAACATAGGGCAAAGAAGATGAGATATAAACATTATTTAAAACCAGCACTTTTTTTCCTTACAAGGCAATTAGGCAATTGAAGCTACAGTCAAATAAGGAGGGGTAAGGGGACAGGTTTCAAGAAGGAAGTGGGGGAGAGTAAGGGAGGCAAATAATATAAATGAGACCTCAGCAGAAGCAGGAGCAAGTTACTGAGGCTGAGAGTGAGGCATACAGAGTAGCTTGGAACTTGGTTAGAGAGGAGCAGGACAGGATGGAGGGAGGGAGGGAGTTCCAGTCAGATACTGCAGCAAAACAGAAAAACTTTTGGGCAATGGTAAGACATGCTTTAGGCTTAATAAGAAGGGGGAGGCAGATCTGAGGGCATGAGTAGCTTGTCTAAGATGTATTATCTCACTGAGGCAAGGAGGATTGAATTTGAGAACCAGCTTAAACAAGAGGCTAAGGGAAGACAACCTCAGCTTAGATACTTAGGGTAGCCAGCCAAGTGAGGAGAGGACATTGCAGTGGTGTTAGTGGGAGTTAACCCCCAGATCAAACCTTCCCACCCTATGGTAGGCCTAGGGAAGGAGAGATAGGGTCAAGGAATTCCTAGAGAACAGTAAAGGCGCTCCTTAGGTTAGGAGAGGAATTAGGGAAGGTGAAGCAATCTTAAGGCAGGAGGCAGAGGATAGGAAGGGATGAATCCGATAGAGGAGGCCTAGTCATTGGTTCAGAGATTTTTGTAATGTTGGAGACATGTGATTTGAGAGAGAGAAGAGTCCAATGTGATACCCAGGAACTTAAAGGAATGGACACACTGTAGGATATTTCCACTGTGAGAGGTAATACTAAGAGGCGAGAGAGTGTGCTGGGAGGAGGGTAGGTGGATAAATAGCATACTTTTAGTCTTTTTCATATTTGGAACAAGATGTTTGCCCCTAAACCAGTCCTCAAGGGAAGATAACTCAAAAGTAAGTTCACGGTTAATCATATCAATATCTGGAGAGGAATGATAGATGATTGCATCATCTGCATACAGGTGTAAGGATGCCTTATCACAGAAACTGGGTAGGTCATTAATGAATAGTGAGAATAGCACTGGATTCAAGATGGAGCCTTGAGGAACACCATGAGTTATGGGTTTGGGATTAGAGACAGAGCCAGCCCATTTGACTCTTGGAGAAGGGCAGGACAAACAACTTTTGACCCAGGACAATGCAGTGGAGTTAAGACCAAGGACTTGAAACTGATGGAGCAGAAGCCCATGATTCACCAGGTTGAATGCTTTTGTAAGCTAATTCTGTTATCTACTGTAATAAGCTGCCTATTGAAAACAAAGCCATACCTAATAAGCCTCCTGACAAAAACACAGCCTTCAGGTACAAAAGAAGGGTCCATCCCCATGTATTATATAAAAGAAATGCTAGGCAACTGTGGAATACAAGGCTACATACTTATCTCAGGGGCTAATTAGGGCAATAATGCCACTCACCCTTCGGGCTCATATACTGCAGCTGGCTGGCATTTATTCTAAAGATATCTATATCCATATACATATTCATTTATATATATATATATATATATCTGTATCGGTATCTATATCTGTATTTGTACCAGTATCTATATCTATATCTAAATATCTAAAACCTATTACTAATCATCTTAGCTGTATATATACAGCATTGTCTACCTCTAAGAAACAGATAAATACCCAAGATGCCACATATTTTCAGATGAATGTATTGCAAAGTGGTGGCAGGAACCACTCTGTGGCACAGTTCAGCCTTTGCACCCCACTGTACTATACTGTAAGGAGTTACAAGACTGCCTATGCTAGCACAATGGGCATTGCTCTGTCACCAGGAAAAAGTATGGGGCAGGTAAGCTAATGAAGTGCTGGGCAAAGCACAGCCACTTCTTGGTCCCTAAGCCCAGTGCTGCACAGAATAAAGTTTTACACCCCTGTAGACTAGCTGAAAACAGTTCCATGTGGCTACCACAGGTGTGCAGCAGGGGAGATACAATAGGCTCCACTGCAGTCATAACATTACATAAAAACATAGAAACCAATTACAGATAAGGGCCACTGCACCCACCCAGTCTGCCCATTTTTGTTTTTCTGGGCCCTTGTTGGATGTTGCTCAGTAAGGGATTGTGTGTTCATGTGGACCTGTGAAGGAAAGGTGCCAGGAAAGGTGTCCCTCTGGACACCAGGCATTATGAGAACACTGTTGGAGCAGTTGTGGGCAATTAGACCACCTGGGAAGACAAGCAAAGAACACAAAAAATTAAAAAATTGCACCCTCTTTTTAAGATACTGTATATTATAAACTGTATTTCCCTTTACTTTTTAGGCTGACGCTGAACCATCTTACTGCAATGTGCTGTGAAGCACTTACAACATCTTTCTGCAGACAGGAACCTCTCATAGAACTGGACTTGAGCTGCAATGAGCTGGAAGAAGCAGGAATGAAGCTGCTGTCAGAAGGACTGAAAAGTCCAAACTGTAAATTGGAGAAATTAAAGTATGCTAAACACCCTATTACTCTTGATTCTCATATTATGCCTAGTAACCCATATGTTTTAACTTTTCATTGCCTGTAATCAAATAGTGTTGTGGTGGACTGTTCCAGTAATTCAGCATTAGTGGGTGCTACACGTCCTGCAAATGACCTGGGTTAATATCCCAAGCTCATGACACATTGTCTTATGTTCCATACTCCCAGGCATCAATGTTTTTTCCCCCTTGTTTTCCTGTTTTTGTTTTGTTTTTGCTGTATCACTGGTATAAACCCATCCATTTGCTAAGGCTGAAAATTTGTTTTTGAACTTAGAGACCAGAAAGCCAAGAAAGTCAGGGAGACAAGGTAAGAAAGACAGAAGTGCCTCCATATAAAATAAGCAATGCAACAGCATCACCTTCCAACAGACATAGATAGATAGACCAACTGCCAGCCTCCTATAGACCCATTACAGCAGCCAATCATCATGAGCAGTGGGAGTATAATTGTACTTGTATTTACAGGGAAGGTTCTTGGTACAATTTTTTGGGGGGGTATATTATGTTGATAAATGAGTTGGTGTTGCATTGTAGGATGAGGGATGTCATGTCATGTAATTCAGGATGCGGGGGGTGCAGATGAAGGGTGCTGTTGTCAAAAGTGATGGGTGTCAAGACTGGCCCCCACCAAGCTGAGTTAAGTAATCAAGGCCACAACATTCAACTATTTTTGACTGATCTTTGATGATGAACTTCAATTTTGATAACTAAGAAACAATAGTTTATGTGCTGAGAAAGGTATTCTATTCTTCAGACATCATGTTTTATTAATACAGTGTATGACAATTTTATATTTTTTTTATCTCTTGAATCACTATAGCATTGGCGGTAATAACCTTAGAAAGGCTTCTTGTGAATATATTTCCTCTGTTCTCCACACAAATCAATCTCTGATAAAACTCAATTTAAGTGGAAATAGATTGGATGATTCAGGAGTGAAAATGCTCTGTGATGGATTAAGTCATCCAAATTGCAGGATTCAGAAACTAAAGTAAGTAACACAACACAAGTATTATATAGTACATTGTTAAAGTCAGTACTTTATTGATACAGTAATTGTCTTCATGTGTTCTTTAGAGCAGTTAATACATAGAGAATAAGTGATAGACAAGTGTGTATTATGGATTTCTTTTGCACACCTGAGGTATGTGATGACCCAAAAACCTCGAGAGTGAAGCTTGAGTGGTTTGGATTAGTGGTTTTCACTTACCTGTACTTTTCCCCCAATGACTGCAGCATAACCAAGTAGTGTCCAGGGTCGTAAACAATAATGTCGAATTTATTCAAACACACCAGTGCTAAGTGCAACAAAATGTCAAGTTTAGTGGCCTACTTCACTTTTCTGAGTTTATAAGAGGGAAAAAGCAGCCTCATGTAGAGACAGCAGAATAAGTCACTCAGTGACTTGCGAAGACTCAACACAAGCATTAGCGAGTGTTGCTATGGCTAAGCTCGCTAATGCTTGTTTGAAAGCCACTGAGCAACTCACTCTGCTGTCTCTACAAGTGGTGGCTTTTTCTCTCTCACAAAACTCAGAAAATTGAAGTAAGCCACTAAACCAGACATGCTTTTTACACTCAGCATTGGTGTTTTTGAATAAATTCAACGTTATTGCTTATGGCCCCGGATGCCACTCATTCATGCTACAGGCATCATGGAAAAGTGAAAGTACTCTGGAACATGGTAATAACTGGATTGCATGTTATTACAGCTTCTTGGAGTGTAATAACCCCAAATCCAGTTATTACAGCATTTAATCAGTACCGTAATCCAGTTGATATTTGGAGTCACTGGTAATTATACAATTATTAAATGAGTACTGGAAAACAGGACCAATAATTGGTCAGATGTGATCGCATGGCAGTGTCCTATTTAAGCACTACAGCACAGGTCAGGTCAGCAATGCTTATCTTTCAGAACCTCATTAGTCAGTTTTACAGTAACAATCAGCGGAAACATATTACAATATAAATAAGATATTCCTTGTGCCTCACTTCTTGAAGTGAGCCATCATCCCACAAAATTCGAGAAATGAAGGTAGCATTTTCTAGTATTAGAGTGCATAACTGTTAGATGGCAAATCATAGTTTTTGATCCTACCACAAGATTATGGTGCGAGCCTGAGCAAGGCATTTCATCTCACAGTGCTTCACCCCTCCCAGCTGTGAAATGGGCTACAACAATACCCTACTGAAAGTGAGCTGTTACATCAATGCTAGATAATGCTATAGCAAACTATAACAGAAAATGAGATGAAAACAAAACTTCTATCCATGGAAATGACTGATGATCAGGCACAAATCCTGAGTCACACAGGTCACTATATTATTGCTCTGTAACACCTTTATAGTTGCTCAGCTTAGGAATGGTATAGCTTCATATGTTTCCATTTACATTTCAGTTACACAGAGTAGCACAATGAGCTACAATATCTTATTTCCAGTATGGTCCTGTTTCCACCAATATCCACTGCTGGGACTAGAGCACTGAGAGGTAAAAATGAGCTGCTCAATATCGCACACCAATTATTTGGCTCTGGCAAGGGTCTAGTCTCTGACATCCTGAATCCCAAACTGGTGCTCTAACCACTAGACCACACTGCCTCCATACTGGGTTACCCTGTCGTCCTCCTACATATCTACAAAGTTTAGAGAACTACAGACCATCTCTGTACCTACTGAGCAAATGTTTCAACTGTAATTTACTATGTAAGTTGTTTAAAAATAAAACAATTAATTATAAAGAAAAGTTCATTACTAAAAACAAAAGTACACTGAACACATTACATTTGTAAACTGGACTATGAAAGGCATGTAATCTCATTGGTTGAAAACATCAAGTCAGGTCAGTCAAATCAATTTTATTTATATGGTGCTCAATCCAGATAGATCTCAGTGCCTTACTATTAACAGATAAAACAGTTAAAAAAAAGTTAAAATTAGCATAAAAGAGTTAAGAGACAAGTCCAAAACATAAAATAGTGCATTTTCAATAGTGATTAAAAAATGGGCAGCAAAGGATCCCTCCTCTCTTCAGGGGGAGTGCATTTCACAGAATTGGTGCCACTATACCAAACACCCTATCCTCCAAAGAGTTCAGTCATGAATGGAGAACAAAGATGAGGTCTGCTTCTGCTGACCAGAGAGCATGAGAAGGAGCATAAGGAATCAGGAATTCTTTCAGACAGCCTATACCCAGGCTATGTAGGGCCTTGTATGTTAGCAAGCAAACCTTGAAATTGATGTGCCACCTGACCGAGATCCAGTGGAGACCATGGACAACCAGAGTGATATGCTCAAAATGAGATGTTCCTACAACCAGTCAGGCTGATGCATTCTATAGCAGCTATGGGTGGTGCATCAGCGTCATGGAAAGACCCAAGTAAAGACCATGGCAATAGTTCAGTCTGGATGAGATGAAGGAATGCAGTAGTGCTGCAAGATCAGATGGTTCAAGATAGGGCCTGATCCAGGCACTAGAGGTACTGTGAGCAGTTAACATCTTGCAAGGGCACTACAGATGTGTTAACATCAAGCCCTAAGTTTGTGCCATTGCTCCCCTCTGCTGTAATTTTTCCTGATTTGCTTCATCACTCAAGCAGCTGAATTCAGAAGGAGGGGACTTGATGAGAGTGTCAGTGGAGGAGGAGGGGTAGTGCAAGTTAAAAGGAGCAGGCCGCTTGTTGTTTAAAGCAGGTACTGTGAGCAGTTAACATCTTGCAAGGTCACTACAAACTGTGTTAACGTCAAGCCGTATGTTTGTGCCGTTGCTCCCCATTGCTGTAATTTTCCCCAATTTGCTTCATCACTCAAGCAGGGTTCTATGTGATAACAGTGAAGGCCTAAAGGCGATCACCATTATTGCACAGTCAGAGTGCTAAAAACATTTTCAGCACTCTGACACTCTTGGCACACAGGACAATGGCACCATGACATGTATTTTAATGCTTTCTGTGGGGGATGCTGTGCCACCCCCCCACATGGGGGGCTTCACCCCCCACACCCCATACTAAAGGATTCTCAACTCCAGGGGGTACATGTCGGGGGGGTGAAAACATTAAAAAGTAAAGATTCTGGCTGGGCGCAATAAAATTGCACCAGAACCCGGACCCGAACCCGGTACCTCACCCACCCCAACCACAAGCTAACCCCTGATGCCATGACGCAGCTCAGCAATCCACCACAGTGCCACCCCCTAGAGCTCCTCCATCCCTTCCAGCCCATGCTTGCCATGCTCGCTCCCCCCATGTGTGCATACATATAACAATATCCTGTCGCCCAGTTCACCCACCCCCTCATCCAGTTGCCCTACCCTCCCATCGCCATGAGGGATTGTGCCAGGAAGGAGTTACCATTACAGACGGCACCCTTCCCCATGCGCCCACCTCACAGTATACCCTTAAGCAGCTGAATTCAGAAGGAGGGGACTTGCTGAGAGTGTCAGTGGAGGAGGTGGGGCAGTGTGAGTTAAAAGGAGCTTGGAGCTTGTTTTTTAAAGCAGGTACTGTCAGCAGTTAACATCTAGCAAGGGCGCTACAGACTGTCTTAACATCAAGCCCTAAGTTTGTGCCGTTGCTCCCCTCTGCTGTAATTTTCCCTGATTTGCTTCATCACTCAAGCAGCTGAATTCAGATGGAGAGGACTTGCTGAGAGCATCAGTGGAGGAGGAGGGGCAGTGCAAGTTAAAAGGAGAATGCCGCTAGTTTTTTAAAGCAGGTACTGTCAGCAGTTAACATCTAGCAAGGGCGCTACAGACTGTCTTAACATCAAGCCCTAAGTTTGTGCCGTTGCTCCCCTCTGCTGTAATTTTCCCCGATTTGCTTCATCACTTAAACAGCTGAATTCAGAAGGAGGGGACTTGCTGAAAGCATCAGTGGAGGGGGGGCATTGTGAGTTAAAAGGAGCGCGCCGCTTACAGCGCGAGCATGAGTGGCATGAGCAGCACCGCTCAGTCTCGAAAAAAGCTGATTATTATGGTTTGGGTTTTATTGTTAAATGGGAAGGTATTGAAGTGTTTTAAAGGTTAGCATATTTCAGTCAGACACTTTTAAAAGTAAAAGGTTTTAAAAAGCTATTAGTTTGTTTTTTGTCAGATTTAGATTATGGGATATATTTATAAAAGGTCCTAAATTATCTCTAATTCAAGTTTTTCATTACTTGATACCTAAGAAAGGTTTGTTTGGATTTGGGTTCCATAATATAGCAATTCAAATAAGTATTATACAGGGGTGGTAGATTTCGTGGTGTATGCTGTTTTGTTCTGCTCTTTGGATGGTTTGGTGCAGAAAATCCATTGGGCAGAAGAAAATGGGATTTATGACAATTGGCTTCAACTGAAATTTCAGAACAAAAATTATAAACAAGAGGTCTGTAAAATGGTACTTGGTCTTATGGGAAAAGAGGAAGTTGGAAAATTAGTGCATTTTTTGAATTCTAGGAAATCATACTATTGCTTGCATTTTTTAATAATAAAAAGATTACAGGAATCAGCGGATGTTGAAGAGAACCCAGGACCTTTAGATAATTTGGAAACAAAATGGTTGAAAGCAGGAGGGGTAAAAATGGTACATTTAAATATCTGCAGCCTTATGTCAAAAAAGCAGGAATTGGAGGCCTGGATTGCGGTATATGAACCAGATTTAATGTTGATAACCGAATCCTGGCTGAAACCTAAAACAGATAATACTTTAATAGGAGTTTTGGGCTATGATCATATATGAAGGGATAGGCCAGGGGAAGGGGGGGATAGTCTTTTTTTATAAAGAGCACCTTGAAGTAAAAGAAATATCTACCCCAGTATTGGATTCATGATGTCAGTGTCTTTTTGTAGAAATGACATTGGGTAAAACAAAGAAGTTAAATGTGGGATGTGTCTATAATCCTCCAAACTCCAAGATTCAGGGACTGGAAGAATTAATTAAAAAGGTTGGAAGGGTATAACAAAAAAGAGTTAATTGTAATGGGGGACTGAGGTAAATAAATATAAGAAGTTGTTACAATGAGTAAATCTTGAACAAATTATAATGGATGGAACAAGACTAAATAATGAAATAAAGCTATTTATTTTAATTGATTGGGTATTGGTAAGTAATGCAAAAAATAATGGTATCTCAAGGGTATTAGCTGATGTAATTAGTGATCACCATCCAACTTACTGTGTTTGGGGGAATGGGAGACCTAAAGGTAAATATCATATAATGGAAAATCAGACTTTAAACGAGGAGACTCTGTTAACTATTAAACAGGATCTAGCACTGGTCAGTTGGACCCAATTAAATAGTATTAAAAATGTTAGCAAAGCCGTAGACCTATTTTCTGAAACTTTAAATGCAATAATTGACAAACAAGCTCCAATAAAGAAGAGAAGGGTGAGGGGGACTCAAAATAAATGGTTAAACTCAAAATTGTTTAAATTAATGAAGGAGAGGGATGTAGCTAATCAATTATACAGAAATACTAGGTTAGAATCAGATTAGAATCACTACAGACAGTTAAGAAATAAACTGTAGTGTTATAGAAATGAACAGGTTTCCATGATAAAAAACAGTTTTGGAGAAATGTGAATAATCTGTTGGCCCCTAAGAAAGATAATAATATTATTAGTTTAGTTAAAGAACAACAGGTCATTACAGGGAATAAGGCTATGGCAGATTATTTAAATGAAAAATGTAATGATTTAGATGAGTATCTTTCAGAATTTGGGGAAAGGGTTAGATCAAGTATGCCTGAACAAAGTAATAATTCACCAAAATTTTACTTGGAAAGAAGTTCGCCTGGAATTCTCAAAATTGGATGAAACAAAGGGATACGGGTTTGATCAGTTAGAGTCAAGAATTTTAAAAATAATGGCAAATGAGATTGTAAAACCTTTGCAGATATTTTTTAATATATTACTTGAAACAAAAATGGTCCCAACTACTGTATATGGAAAAAAGCAATAGTAATACCAATTTTCAAAGGAGTCAGGCAAATTCTGCAGTAAATTACAGACCAATTTCTTTGCTGTCTATAGTGAAAAAAATACAGGAGAAGCTGCTGCATTTCCAAATTATGGAAATCTAAACAAATACTGGGTACTTATGGATACACAGCATGGCTTTCACAAGGAGTGTGGTATGGCGATGGCCTTGGACAGGTTCATGAATGACTTGCAAGAAAATATGGATCAGGGGAAGTATATGAGTGTGGTGTTTGTGGACCAGACCAAGGCCTTCGATTTAGTGGACCACCAGATATTAAGCTCTAAATTGAAAGTGTTGGGTTTTGAGGGACCTGTAATTGAATGGTTACATGATTACTTGACTCTGACAGTACAACAGGTTAGGATAAATGATACTGTGTCTGACTTTAGAAAGTTAATTATGGGGTACCACAGGGATCAATATTGGGGCATTTGCTGTTTTCCCTATATATAAATGAATTACCCTTATTATGTAAAGGTTCCTCCTTAATTTTGTATGCAGATGATGCAGTATTATATGTAGCTGATAAAAACATTGATGTGATTAGAATAAATTTAGAAAAATAATCTAATAAAATGATAGAATGTCTAAAAGTAAATAGATTAGTTCTCAATATAAAAAAAAAGACAAAGGGTATGCTTTTTTGTATGCCCTCAAAGTTAAGGAGGATGAGAGATGATTTTATAATAATGGATACGAAGGCTCTTATCTTGTTATGGTCATTGAATTCTGTTATTTTGGGTGTAACCTTAGATAGTCACCTTTCTTTCATTCCTCATTTAAATAATGTGACTAAACAGATACATAGTAGAATTGGTACTTTATACACAGTAAGGGGTTTCTTAATGGATGATACAAGGAAAACTGTAGCAGTAGCATGTCTGCTGTCCATATTGGATTATGGAGGGTTGATCAGGGTGGGGGGGTCAGAAAAGGTAAAACAGCAAAGATGTAGCTTCTACAATTCCATATGTAGATTTGCTTTGAGGGCCAGACATAGGGAACACCATTGTAGTTTATACAGTAGGTTGGGTTGGTTATCCCTGGAGCAAAGAGATACCTTACAGGAATTATGTTTTGTGCATAAATCACATTATAGTGTTGCATACAATCCTATGAATATTTTTTTTTACTCGAAGAACTAATTTTAGACAGCTTAGATCCAGTTCCTCTGTCTTGTTAGAAATTCCTCTTTGTAAAACTTTGAAAAGACAAAAATTCTTTAAACAGTGTGCCATTGATACTTGGAACAAATTGCCTGATGATTTAAGAAATGTTAAAAGATTAAACTCTTTTGAAGTATCTTTAAAAAGATACTTGTATTCAAGGGTGGGTTGTAAGTGTACTTAAGGGTATATTTACAGGTACCACATATATATAACATAATCTGTTTTAGAATTATAGTAAAGTAATGATATCATGTGTATATTACACTCTTAGGTGCTGTTTTTACTGTGCCTGTCTGTATTCAATGTAATTTTGTTTGTGTATCCAGGTCAAGCCTGTAAAAGGGCCATGTGACCCATTGTTTTTTTACCCAGTTAACAAAGTTTTAAATAAATATTACAAAGATGGTACTAGCCACTTCAGATAGCAGACAACACATTTCACTGTCAGCCTAGAGTCCACAATGACCCCCAGATTCATCATTTTAGATGGATTCAACCTGAGTTAGCTGGCTGCACACTGGTCCTAGATATCTTTAAGACACTCACCCAATACCAAGAGAGCTGCCATGATATCTGTAACACAAGACACATACAGCTAGGTGTTATTGGCATAACAATGAAATGCCAAGCCATAGCATCTAATGATCTCCCCCAAAGGCATCATATACTCAGTGAATAACATGGGAGCCAGGATTGCCCCTTGAGGTACCCTTCAGAAGAACATAGCATGACCGTTGACTCATTTTATGACAATTGTACACCTCACTTGAAATACATACTTTTTTAACAAACAAAAACCCATTTCATAAGTGTGACAACACACTTCAGAGTGTGTGGATGGTGGCTAGAAATTTCAGTTTTACACACACACTGTGCAAATGCTGCCCTTCCAAAGATCACTATGGTTATAATTATGTACTTTTTAATAAATGTAGTACTATGAAGCAAGGTCTATCCATATAGCAGAAAAGTAGTTCCAGACATTCTTTTGGAACCTCCCCCTTACTGACAATTTCATGGAGATTACTCTGTTGCCACTCATTCTGAACAACCCACTGCTGTCCACATTGTTTATCCTGTGGAGGGACTTGGCCATCTCACTCATGTCTCCACTCTGCCTCCTGGCTTCCGCCTTGCACATACAGTAAAACTCCAATTATCAAAACCTCAGGTAACCAAAACTCTCAATTATCTAAATGTGTGGTGTGTCTCCCAGCTAAATAGACTTTATAAAATGGCAAGAAGAAATCCACTAACCTCATTGGTTAAAACCAGTTACATGACCATACAGTGATGTTGCCCAGCACATAGTCATCCAGGAATTTGACCTCTTCACATATCCCCATGACAGTAAAGATTTTAAAAGATCTGGTAACAATGTTTTTCTCTCACAAAGTACATGATGATCTGAATGCTGTAACTTGTTTTGAAAGTTGTACCCCACACCCCCAAGTAAAAAACAGCAGTTTTTTTTTTGTGAAAGCACCTTATTTGTTTCCCTGTAGTATCAGGCAACTTAGTATTTTTTTGTTCCATTTTTTCAAGTTGTTGTGTAAAAGATGTGCATGGCAATCACACTTGCACTTTCTTTTTTTTTTGCATTAAATAAGCTTTATCAGAAAAATTACAACATCCACTTCAAGACACAAACATTACAAAACAGAACACACAAAAAAGAAAACAGTACAAGACATAACAACCACAAAGCCCCCATCCCCTAACCTCCCCCACCCCATCTCACCTGGAGTACATCTCTAGTGTCCATTACACCAAGAGGCATCTCACAGAGGTAAACAACTACAGAGGAAGTACAGTATAGTGGGCAATTACCATTACAAACAGGAGGCTATATGTCCAATGGGTGAAGAGATAACAGGGCATACGGTGATTTCCATTTGGTATGAAAGGCAGTCAGCCAGTTACAAAGAGAGGTAATGTGCCTCTCCACAGTCCATGCCTGCAAAATTTCCCAGTGATGTTCCCTCCAAGGAGTGATAGCATTATCTACCCAATGTCAGAGGTTACTAATTTGTTTATAAGTGCTATTAAGGCTATATAACCCTTCCAGGGACGGAGACTTGAGGAAGAAAGAAACCAATTAAACAGGTTTATGAAGTGAAGAAATCCTCTAGTCCTAGGAAGGGATCCAATTAACCCCTAATAGCTTCCCAGAAGGGAACTACCTTAACACAGTCTCATAATATATGCTTAATGGTGCCCTCTGCAAGGCCATGCTTGGTACATTGCAGAGAAGCATGTTTACCCATCCTATAGAGTTTTGGGGGGTATAAAGTACAAACTGTGAAGCATTTTATATTTAACCAACTGTTACCTGTCTTGTTTTATATATTTATAAAGATTTAGCCAAATGAATTGCCAAATGGTAGGAGTCCACTGCATGTCCAACATCTGTTGCCAATAAAAAACAATTACCAATTAGATTGGTAGGATCAAGAGTCTGATGAGCAAAATGTAGGCTTAAAATGGGGTCAGCAGTGTCAACAGTAGAAACTAGAGAATCTAAACTGTCCCCCATGATTCTCATCCAAGGACGAGGAATCAAATGTGCCTGAATTGTGAGTGTTACTGTACCTGAAGGTACCTGAAAATGGCTGAGCTGGGTAAATTATGGTGCTCCTGAAGAATGGTGAAGGGAATAAATTTATCACTGATCACAAGAGATTCAACAGAAGTGAGTGGAATCTGAGGCCAACAAGAAAAAGGGGATTGGTTGATGACCAAAACAGAAATTAGGGTTTCCCAAAAGTAGTTGTGAAATATCCTTAGTCCAATGGGACCCTTAATATAGGTCAAGCTGGGTGTGGGCTCAGAGGGACCAGTAAATTATGGTTTTCCTTAAAGAAGGGGGTAGTTGTGATGACTTAATAAAAAGAAGGCTATTAGGATGGAGACCCATAGGGCCCACTCAATTTTAAGCCAAAGAGGGACATAGTTAACCTCTGCGTCATCACCTCCTGTTGTCTCCCACTGCAGATACTTACTGCCATGAAAGGCACCATAATACAGGAACATATTAGAAAGTATGCCCCCCCCCATTGCTTCAATATTGTTAACTTAAAATAAGACCTGCACACAGCCTTTCCCTGCCAGAAAAAAATCATTAAGTAATTGTTAAAGTTAGAAAAAAACAGTGTTTAGATAAGAAAGTATTAAACATGTCCAAGGGGTAAAGGAGATGGGGGGGGGAGAATATTCATTTTGACAATACTAATGTGTTCCCATAAAGTCATGGGGAGAGCAAATACAGTAATCTCTGTAGGTCCAATTTAATTGTACACAGTAAAGGATTGAAATTGTTCTTGTATAATTCAGAGGGGAATTGAGAAATGTTTATGCTCAGGTAGTTAAGCACGTGAGGCTCCAAAGCCAGGCCCAAATCAACAATATCTTGCTTACTAAGCAGATGATTTAGCACTAAGATGTTTGTTTTACCCAAATTGAGTTGATAAACCAAAACTTCTGAGAACCGATCGATTTCTTCTAGTGAGCTGGGATCGAAGTCAAAAGATCTTCAATATGAAGCAATAAATCAACCGCATACACAGACAATTAGTAACTAGTGCCTCCCTATCTGGAGATACATTTAATAGTAGGATTGTTCTGTAAGCTTCAAATTAAAGGTTCCAGATACAAATAAAAAATCAGGGGGGACAGGCAACATCCCTATCAAGTCCCATGTTCTAACCACATTTTATCAGAAAATACTACATTGGTCCAGATATGTGCTGTTGAGTGTTGAAACAAGACCCATACTCAATGTGTGAATTCCTCTGGAATCCCAAATTTGCACAGCACAGCAAATATATAGGGCCATGAAACTCGATCAAAAGCTTTTTCCACATCCAGGGAGGCCAGGACTGCATGAGGTATTGCCTTCCGTGAATGCAAAAATCATATGGGGTTAGGGGATAGGTGACAGAGGGTAGTGATAAACAGAGTTCACTCTGAGGGAGGTAGGGGGCCAGTGGGGTACTTCAGCAATTAGTGCTGGGACTAGTCATCTTTCATGTCTTATTAAGTGACATTGCAGAGGAGCAGGAGGGGAAGGTCTGCCTCATTGCAGGTGACACCAAAATCTGCAATAAGGTGAGCACTCTAGTGGTGTGAAAAGGGTCAGCAGAAACCTGATAAAACTTGAGGAGTGGTCAAGGTTGTGACAGTTGTGTTTTAAGGTGAAAATGCAAAATAGTGCACTTAGGGCAGAGAAACCCAGGGGCAGTGTGTAAATTGAGTGGAATGGAGCTGATTACCACCAAGCAAGAAAGAGACCTGTGGGTAATATACTTGATGATGTAAAGATGGCCAGGCAGTGTGACAAGGTAGTTAGGAGGGCCAGTGGGATTTGGGGGTACATAATGAGGGGTATCACCAGCAGAAAGAGGAAGGTGGTTTTGCCCCTGTATAGATCACAAGTAAGGTCTCACCTGGAATACCATGTCCAGTTCTGAAAACTGTAACACCCGAAGGACATACACAGAATGGAGGCAATCCAGAGGAGGGCAACTAAAATGGTGCAGGGTCTGCACCAAATGTCCTGTGACAAGCGACTAATAGATGTCAATATGTAGACCCTGGAGGGGGGGATGGTAGAGACTTTCAAATACCTCACTGAGTTCAATAAGGCACAGAAGGGGGTATTTTTCAGAAATAAAAGGAGCTCAGGAAAGGGGAAATTGTTTAACCAGAAAAGGCACACTAAGCCAGAGCATGTTTCCGGGTGTGACCTGGGTGCACAAGGAAGTTAAGTGACTTGCTCAGGTTCACACAGTATACAAGTGGGAGCAGATGAAATTCAAACCCAGGTCTCCAAATTTTCAGCTCAGTGCTCTTAACCAGTACACTATACTGCCAACAAGGGGACATGCTATGAAATTAGAGGGGGGGTAGAGTCAGTAGAGATGTGACAAAGTACTTCTTCACAGAAAGAGTGGTGGATTCCTCGAACAGCACTGCAGTGGAAGTGGGTGGGGCTAATATAGTGGTATTTTGCCAGCCATACTCCCTCATTATTTACCATGGGTGCCACATGAATATTAAACAGACACGGCCCCAGTACTGATCCCTGGGGTACCTCACTAGTCACTGTTGACTATTTAGTTTTCCCCACTAAAGTATCACTTGTTTTCTATAAGTAAGCCAACATTCAATCCAAGCAACCAGTCTTGCATTTAATCTCATATTCCTCTGTTTGTCTGTTAATTCTGGATGTGACACCATATTGAATGCTTTACTGTAATCAAGGAAGCTAGCATCCACTGAATTTGCTATCCAGAGCCCTGCTGAGTTCATCATATAAATTCAGTATATGTGTCTTTCAAGATTTGCCTTTCATAAAACCATGTTGTGTGGTATCAATCAAATTATTTGTGACTGTGAATTTGTCTTTTTCTTTCTTCACAATTTTTTTTTCTAATATTTTGCCCACAACTGAGGTTAAACTAACTGGGCTATAGTTTCTGCATTCTAATGTACCACCTTTTTTATACATTGGGATGACTGCAGCATTTCTCCAACAGGATTCTACTCTTCCACTAACCAATGAATATTGAAAAATTCTAACTACAGGTTCAGCTAATTAGATTTCCAGTTTTTGAATAATTCTAGGATGCAGTCCATCAGGACCAGGTGCCTTATTTGGATTCATGATCCTCTGCCTAGTTTTAATGTCTTCTTCCTCTGTCATAATTTTTGGACTATTTATAAATATTTGCCTAAGTGTGGGATGAACATTCTTGGCCCCAAACACTGTACAAAAATAATCAAGTAACATTTCTACCATCTGCTTTTCATTTTAACAAGTAAAGCTGCGTGGAATGAGAAAAATTCTGAACTCATGGAGCTTTCATGAAATTTTATGAAATTCCAAGAAATTTCACAGCATTTTGTCACAATTTCATGAATTTTTTTAAATGTATCAATTTAGTCATAACTCTGCCATCTAAGCTAGAGTTCTGCAATTTTGCATGCTTACTTTCTGGGAGGAGTTCTAATGGCATGCCGAATATCATGAAATTTGTATGGATTGTCACAAAATTATAGGTGCTCAAAATCTGCCATTTAATTATTTGTGGGAATCTTCATGAACACATTTATCTGCATGTACCTCAGCTGTCTATTGGACCAAATATTTTAAATTTGACATGATTACTTGATGATACAGTAGTAATCGCACAAAAGGTTACCGGTAGCACGGTATACTGACCACTGCGCAAATGCGGTAGCCATTGAATAACATGTACAGTAGCAGCCACAGGCACTGCCAGCTATTTCCCAAAATTTCTGTGATATTTCCAGATATATCTACTGCTTTCTCCATTTCTACAGTAGGGGCAGCAGAGAGAAACTCTTTAGAAATTTTGTGAAATATCTGGAGATAGCTGGCAATATCTGTGGCTACTACTGTATACCACTACCATGCAATGACACGTGGTACACAGTACCGATAAACCTTTTGTGTGACTACCACTGTAGGTGTTCTAAAAGTGAGCAATACTGCATGACATTAGCATGGATGGTTTTAAAAGTATAAATGCTCAAAATCTATCATTTAAATTTTTGTGATACATTTCAAAACAATATTTATCTACATATACAGAACCTTACCCATCTACTGGGTCAGAGATCTTAAATCTGGCATCATTTTGTGATTGTGATATTAGTTGTTCTAAAAATGTGCCAAACGTCATGACATTAGAAATCTAGATTTAGTATTTGTGGTATTGGTCCTTGCAAGAACAGATCCAGAAGCAAATGTGGTGGTAGCATGGGTAACAAATTGGCTGCACAACAGGACTCAGAAGGTAATAGTAAATGGAACTCACTCTGAAGAAAGGGGTGTTAATAGTGGGGTACCTCAGGGTTCAGTACTGGGTCCAGTCCTCTTTAATGTCTTTATAGGAGATATTGCAGAGGGTCTGGAAGGAAATGTATGTCTCTTTGCCGATGACACAAAGATCTGCATCAGAGTTGATACACAAGGGGGTGGAAAGGATGAAAAGGGACTTGGCAAGATTGGAGGAATGGTCAGACATATGGCAACTTAGATTCAATGCAAGGAAGTGCAAAGTAATGCACCTGGGAAACAAAAACCCGGGTGAAGTGTACATAATGGGGGGAGAGGTACTTACAACAACAAAATGGAAAAAGACCTGGGGGTAATCATATCAGATGACCTTAAGGAAGGCAAGCAATGTGAGAAGGCAGTAAGGAGAGCTGGGGAGTTACTGGGATGCATAGGTAGAGGCATCAAAAGTAGAAATCGGGAAGTGGTTATCCCTCTGTACAGACAGTTGGTGAGACCTATCTGGAGTACTGTGTGCAGTTTTGGAGACCCCATCTGCGCAAGGACATAGTCTGGATGGAGGCGGTCCAGAGGAGGGCAACTAAAATGGTGTAGGGTCTGCATAAGAAACTGTATGACGAGTGACTAAGAGAGCTTAACATGTATACCCTTGAGGAAATGAGGAATGGGGGGACATGATAGAAATTTTCAAGTACATCAAGGGAATCAACAAAGCCCAGGAAGGTTGCACCTTTCAGAAAAAAAATGTGCACGAACAAGGGGCACAATTCAAATATAGAGGGGGGATGGCTCAGGGGCAACGTGAGGAAATTTTTTTTCACAGAGAGAGTGGTGGATGCATGGAACTGTTTTCCTGATGAGGTTGTGGGGTCAAAAACAGTGTGTGAATTCAAGAATGCATGGGACAGACATAAGGCAATTATAGTGGTGAGTAGGAGGAAGTAGGCTGTTTGTAAACTTGAATCTTCAGCTAATCCAATAGGTTGGAAAATGGGCAGACTGGGTGGGCCAAGCAGTCTTTATCTGCTGTCAAAGTCTATTTTTCTATGTTAATATTTGATTTAGTACCATACTATTTGTGGGTGGCCTGTAAATGAAATCCAAAATTATTTTTTTCCCCAATGTTTGATATCAGTCTCAACCAAAGCTGCTCAAGTTTCTTATCACTTTATTGTGTGATTAATTGTGCCATTATATTGTATAATACATATCGAGGATAATGTATAATTTCCTTTCCACAGCAAGCATGTGCAGCCATCGAAAGGTTGCTGTGGTGACCGTTTATACCTTGACAGTGATGCTCAAGAGGTTTCAGCCGCTATGACAACCTCAAGATGGCTATACACATTTGTTGTGGATGGGGAACCATACATTGTCTTATATAGCATATGGCTCCCCTGCCCAGACAGGAAGAAATACACTTGTTATTTGTTTTTGTCCATTCTGGTTTGCCACTCCCCCCCTCACCACCACATAGAAGGGTACTCACCGAAATGACTGCTCAGAGGCAAGGTCCATGCATCAGCTTTGCTCAATGAAGTAATGCTAAACAGAGTAAACAATTTTAGAACAACAAAACAGAAAATTGAAAGTGTACCATAAAACAAAATGGAACACAGAAAGCAAATAAATACAGGAACGTTTTTTAAAGCCATTTCCAATGGCATGTGAGTGACATCATCATGCAGTATGCTAATGTCTTGCACTTGCCCTGTGGAAACAAAGCAGAGGGAAAAAATATGTTTAATCGGCTGGAGTGAGAAGGTAAAGGGAAACAGTAAATGCCTCTTGTACCGAGGGAGACAAACTCACCTACTCTGAGTTAGAAATACTAGCATCTCTGATAACAGCTGCTGTTTTCTTCAGGTTGCTGACCAAATGCACTATATTTACATTTACTCCTTGTTGGAAATGCAGTTGTCCCTGAACAGACTAAAATTCCTAAGGTCAGTTATATGGGTTTTGAACTATTTTGCAGCTTGTCTTTCAGTATTGGTGGTAATGCAGATAGAGGCAGATGCTGAAGGGGGTTCATTTTCACCACTAAAGAAAGCTGTGTTTCTTTTCTGATTTTCATTAGCATGACATTGTAATTGATGATAGATTGAAGCACCTGGTGCCCACAGACCTGCTGCACCTCCATTGGTGGCACATCGCTCTCAATTAATCTTTGTATAGCTGCCTTGTAGATTGAATGATTGGTGAGCTTTTTGTCTTCAGGCAAACCAGCTTGCTTTCTTATTAGCTTCATCATGCCTCTGATTTTGATCTCTCCAACAGCCATTGCTCTGTACCACTTTTACATTTCATCCTTTTGAAACAAGTCATGTGCCAAATAAAATGGTAAATCTGGTTGTTGCATTTTAGGTAGTTTCTCATTGGCATATTTGTGGTAAGTGGCTACTGGGCATCTTGCAAGGTTGATATTGTTCTGGTACATCCTAGGCTTTATGGCACAGATGTCCCTAGGGTTTTCTTCAGTTCTCAGTTTTGTCTGGCACTCATTATATTGAATAACTTGTGTTCCATCAGTGTATGTTAAGAGCTGCAGATCTCTCCCATCTAAGGCTGTACTGCTCACCTGTGCAGAGGACAAAGTATAGGACATTACAGAAAGAAATCATATGAAGTAAAGTTCTGGCATTGTGGAGACCAAGGGTGCCAATACAATACCATATGCCAATGTCAAGCTGTGAGAGAGCCTCAGAATGGTGTGGTTTGTTTCCTTTTCAGAGTTAAAAAAAAATTCTGTTTGGCAGCTAGAGTGGCTAAAGTTTCATGAAAATCAGTGGTATTGCCATAGAAGATTGCATGTCCATATCTTTGTTTACTAGGTGATAGTCAATGCTGCCAATTAGTCCCAGAATAGTGCTGGGTTCATATTTTTATTTGTGGACTTTATTTACCACTCCTCACTCTGACTTCCAGACTCTCTCCAGTAGAGACACTCAACTGACCTCCATCCTTCCCGCCTGAAGGCTAAGTCCTACCTTTCAGTTGGCTCAGCTCTGATTCCACCTCTCCTGGTGCTTGTTCCCCCAGATTTAAGCTCTTCGGAGTGGGACCACCACTCTTCTCTGGCAACCCATCTGGAATATGATAGGGCATTCAGGAAGTGGAGGAGCACTGAAGACAGCTGAAGCACACAGCATTGGGCATGGGCTGGGTGGTTCCCAGTCCCCACCATTGCCTACAAGGGATCCCAGATTTTCCTTATTACTGTTCCCATGAGCTTGGATATACAATGACATCCTGCACGCAGTGTGAATGCTTCTGCATACACTGGTAAGACATCCACCGCAGCTCTCCCTCTACTTGCGAGCTGCTAGATGCTGTAACCCCCAGAATCTGCTATGGGCCCCCAGAAGAGCAGACAGCCAACCTACCACCACCAGGAAAGGAGAGCAGTCTGCTGAATGCTCAATCCTTTCAGGTCCTTGCTGACCCCCAACATCTCAGGCTCATTCTCGAACCTGGGTCACCAGTGTAGTGTGAGGTGTGGCGTCTGATGCCTCAACCCTCAGCTCCACTGGGCCGGCTTGCTAGGTTCATATTGAGAGTTATCTATTCACTCCACTTTACAAACAAACTCAGGCTATGGATTGTCAAGTTCCTGACAGGGGATGATCGTTATTGATTAGCTTTCACCAACATTTGCCAGAAAACTTTTAAACAGCTTGATTCTTTATTTTAATGTATGAGCATTTTCCTGTTCACTTATGAATTGCTGTCTGTCGCTCAGCTGCTTGGAAAGAAATGTAGCTGCCTTTCTTCCTGAATGTAGCATTGTGCGAACTGCTAAGCTGTAATTTGAATTGCACAACTCTACAAACTTCAGCTATGGTTCTGTGCTGGCAGTCTCAAGACGTCATTCCAAGCATTCCATTTTGTTGTGCTGCAGTAGCTACGAAGCTAGTGCAGCACATCAGCAGAATTATGTAGCAACTTTAACACAACAAAATGATTCTAGGGATGGATTTCCATCCTGAACAATGTTCCATCATATTCTATATAATGGTATACCCCTCCTTTCCTTCTGTTCCTTTCTCTACTGAACAACGAGTAGCCTTTTATATCTTGCCCCAAATGTCCTCCTTCTGCCACCATGTTTTAGTGATAGTGCACAAATGACCACCTTCTTTTATTTAGATATGTTCTAATTTGTCATTCTTTTTCACTAGACTCCTTGTATTTGTTTGCAGGAATTTCCAATCTCTGAGGTCACGTGATGCAGTTAACCGCATAAGCCATGCTCTGTTTGTACTCCATCCACCCGGATCCAAATACTCTACTTTTATACCGTTTTAACCAGCAAATTCTCTATTAAACTACCAAGCACAGTTCTGGAGACCAGTGGACTACTGCAAATCACTTTTATGGAGGTTGTAATAAGGCAGATGGCCCCCAAAGACACACCGCCTACAACACCAGAAAAAATTCCGAAAAAGCCTAGGGTGCAACAGTGGAGAAACATGCAGAAAATATGGAATCTCTTACTATGGCTAACAGGCAGCAGATCAAAAAGCTCAAAGCTAAGATTGAGGACTTGGAGGGGCACAGCAGAAGGAACAATGTTGTGGTGATCGGACTCCCTGAAAAAGAAGATGGATCTGACGCCATTACTTTTGTGCATAAACTGCTGGTGAAGCTAGCTGGGCCCTCACCCTTTGGTGCAAATTACATTATTGAGAGTGCACGTAGGGCTCTTAGACTTATGACAGCCCCAGGCTCTACTCCCAGACCCCTCATTTTTCACTTCCTGTATTTTCAGCAATGTCAACATGACCTTAACAAAATGCGAGAGATCCAGGATGTGATATGGGAAGGAAAAAGGATTCAGGTCACTCAAGATCTTCCATCAATGGTTAGACAGAGACGAGCTTTGTTTCACCCTACTGTCTCTAAGCGCATAGCATTGGGCATCAAGTTCCAGATGGCCTATCCTGCTAGGTTACAGGTTCTTATAGATGGGACCTGGTCAACATTTGAAGAACTTGATTCAGCCTTGGATACACTGAAGAAGGCAAGGCCAGCTTTGTTTACTGATTGCTGAAGAAGCCTGGGAAAAAAGCTGGCGTGTGGCCTAGAATGCAGAATGGAGGTAAATAAAGTATTTCTTTATGTCTGCCTGACTCCTCTGGATATTACAATGAGGTTAAAATAATATAAGGATCTTTATCCCAGGTAATAAATGTGTAAATTGCCATTATTGAGGGGTCATACGTTTTCTTGAGACTTGGCAGCCATCAGTGTTCAAATGGCTGCTGTTCTTTGTTCTAACTGCACAGGGTAGTTTCTGTGGGGGAAATTGTGCCTTTGCATTGTGCTACAAGGTCCTCGTTTGAAAGCGCGCTAGCCATCCGCTTTTCTGGGAGCAAGATTTCTGATACGATTATCGAGCTGGTCAATGTCAGAGCAGGACATTTGAAGGGGCTTTCTTGGAGACTGGATCTTGGTGAAGTAACCAGGTTTCAAAGCAGGGGATTTAGTGTCTTATCCCTCATTGATCTCACATTGGACTAAGTTTAAGTTACCCCCGGAAGGTTAAGTTTCAGGAACTGCACCTAAGTTTTGGGACTGCGACACCAGAGCTCCTAATGTTGTTTAAGTTAACTATCTGTCTCCTCCAAGACATGAGGAGTTCTCTCATTATGCACTTAGCAGCACAATTTTATTAACCACTTTGTTTCCTTATTCTGGATTCTTCCTTTACAGAGCCTCACTGCCCACATTTGGAGCTGCTTATGTCTTTAATAAGTCACCATGAACTGTTGGAGAGTGACTCTATGAGAGACTGGGATACGAGTTTGTATGTGTTTACGAGGGCGGGTTCAAGTAAGAAGGTTCTAAAATGTACAATGTTATTACTGTTTGTATTTCTCAGAGTTAAAGGAATTGTGTGCAAGATTTAACTAGTTAGTATCAATGGACTTGTTATAAGTTGCGGATGGTCAGGTGGATGGAGGCAGGGTGGAAGGTTGGCAGGCTGAACATCATGGGCCATAGAATGTATTGCTGGGAAGGGGGTGTGGGAGTCGTATCTAATTTCAGTATTTGGTGTAGGATCTGGGTGTGCAGAGTTACGGGGTTATTGAATAGTAGGGGGATGATTTTTGGGGGGGAATTGTTGTGGGGGAAGCGGTGGGGGAAGGGGCATGGGTGTCAGGAGCGTGCGGGGCTGTTGGGGTATATTGCAGGGGGACACAGGGGTTTTATGGTGCCTAGAGTAGCAAAGGAGGATATACATGTACACCACAGTGGCATATCACTGCAAGACCCATGGGCAAGCTCAGCTGTGGAAATTTAATTATGGTGTTGCCAACTAAAGCTTTTTCATGGAATGTTAAGGGGGATTAGGCAACAGGTGAAAAGGTTGAAAGTAATTAAGCATCTGGGATATATTCAGGGGAATATTATAATGCTTCAGGAGACCCACTTGTTAGAACGGGAAGCCAACCTATTATGGAGACAGCATGTGGGGCAAGTTTTTGCAGCTGGAGACAGCACTGCCTGTAACGGGGGTGGCAATTTTGTTGGCATGCTCCCTTCCTTTTGCTTGTGATCAATGTATTAGGAATGTGCATGGGCAATATGTTTTGGTCAGAAGTAAGATATTAAATACAGAGTTGGTGCTGATGTCTTTCTATGGGCCTAACTCTGACTCACCCTCCTTCTTTATGGACGAACTTCAGTTGTTGTAACCCTTCCTATCCCTCCCAGTTTTACTAGTGGGGATTGGAATCTCCCCTTTGACCCCAACCTGGATAAATTGGAGGGGAGGAAAGGATTGGGCATTTCACCAGCACAGAGAGCCATAAGAGAACTATTAGATCACGTTTGTCTCTTTGACCCCTGGAGAGCATTACCCTTCAGCCAGGGAATTTACGTTCCATTCCCCTGTTCATGGGTTGGTCTCCAGAATTGACTATTTTCTTCTGAGTCAGTTACTTCTGGGGTGGGGGGGCTTCTGGACAGTGGTATGGAACATGGGGCAGGGTCTGCCCATTGAATAGTTGGTTGTCAACTTTTTCTCTCAGCCACCCAACTGGTGGATAAAGTCTGGAGGTTAAATAATCAGCTCCTGAAAGACAAGGACATCACCACATAGATATCAGGAAGTTTAGAGAATTTTAAGAACAACAACTTGGGCTCTACATAGAACCCAGTTATGGAGTGGGGGGGATCTCAAATGTTATATTAGAGGGGAGTTGAAGAAGATCTTGGTGGCCAGGAAATGGAAAGGAGAGGAAGAGGAAAAGTTTTTATTAGCCCAAATTAGGGACAGGGAGAAATATTTTTCGAATAAGACAAGTGCTCTGGATAAAGATATCCTTATTAAACTCAAGGAAAAATACAGCGAGTTACTCAGGAAAAAGGCTGAATGGGCCATATTAAAAACCAAAACCAAATACTCAGAGCAAGGGGAAAAGGCTGGTCATCTTTCAGCTCTTAGGTTGAAAAAACAAGAATCCTCAAGGTTTATTACAGCCATACAGGCCGACTCAGATGTTTCCCTTAAAGTTAAAGCCAAAGATATATCTAAGGAGTTTGAAGTTTATTACAGAGGACTGTACAGCCAAATGCCTAACAGGCCTCAGCAAGAAAAGGTTGACCAATATTTAGCCCAAATTTCATTACCCACCTTGACTGCCTCTCATGTGGACATGTTGATAGCCCCTTTCACAGAGGAAGATGTTATAAGGGTTATTAAAGACCTTCCCTTGGATAAAGCCCCTGGCCCTGATGGGTTCTCACCAAACCTTTATAAAATGTTTGTGAAACAGCTGGCTTCATGGCTACTAGTAGTCCTCCAAAACATATTGGGGGTTTAAAAAGTGGATCCAAGGCTTTTGGAAGAAATAATAATAGTTCTTCCAAAGCCAGGGAGAGATCCAACCTGGGTCTCTAGTTATAGGCCCATATCTCTTCTCAATTATGACCTCAAAATATTTTCAAAGCTGATTGCAGCAAGAGTGGAGAAGGTTCTATCATGTCTTATTGGACCTGACCAAGTGGGTTAATGTGGGGGAGATCTTCGGTGGATCACCTCAGTAGATTGGTTCATGTTTTCTCTACGTCCAGAGATGCCCCTCAAGCTATGGCACTGGTATCACTGCATGTGAGAAAGCCTTCAATAGAGTTGACTGGTAATCTTTGTTCAGATCCTTGCACAAATTTGGGTTTCCATCCAGATTTGTGACATGGATTAAATCTCTATTCAATAACCCAGTTGCTTGTATCTACTGTAATGGGGTGCTTTCACCCTGTTTTTCTTTGCAAGCCAGTACAAGACAAGGATGCCCGCTTTCCCCCTTACTGTTTAATCTTTACTTAGAACCTCTTATAATTTCCATAAAGAGATCCCCACTGGTACATAGTATACCGGTAGGTACTGGAGAGGTGAGAATAGCAGTCTATGCTGATGATATCCTGCTGCATCTATCCCAACTAGGAAACTCAATCTCCAGGGTCTTGAAATTGATTGAGGAGTATAGCTCTCTATCCAACTATAAAATTAATACAGATAAAGCATCCATTTTTCCCCTTAATTCCAGATTGAATAAACAGGAGATTATAAAAATGGGACTCAACTGGTCACCTAAATCCCTGGCAAATTTAGGCATAAAGATAGCTAGGAGTGAGGCTCAGATGAAGAAGTTAAACCTGGATGCTCTGCTTAAAACTATACAGCAGGACCTAAAGCACTGGTAAAGTCTCCCTTTATCTTTATGGGGATGGGTAAATATAATTAAGATGAATGTCCTCCCAAGGTTTTTTTTCCCTTATTAACCTTATGAACCAGTGACTACCCAAAGCTAGGTTCAAAGTAATTCACACATGTGTCACAGATTTCATATGGCTGGGGAAATCCCTGTGGAGAACGTTTCATAAATTGGCAGCCCCCAAAGGCCAGGGTGGTCTGAAGCTACCCCATTTCAGTCTCTATCACTGGGCCAGTCAAGCAAGCAAGTATCTAAGGTGGACCACTCTGCAGGAGGTTTTAGAGACCTCTCCGTATGTTCTCCTTTGGCTTAGTGTGGAAAGAGAAATGATGGAAGCCAATGGTATCTCACCACCTTCAATGCCTTTTATTAACTCAGGTGCCCTTCCTGTGAATTAGTGTCAATCGATTATCAGTATCTCAGTGTGCAGCCATTCTCAGTTGTGTGCCTCATGGAAGTGTATAAATACAAGGGACTTGATGCAACCCATAGTTAGGAATCCTAATTTCAGAATCAATGGGAAAATGATCCCCACTAATTGGATCCCACAGTTGAATGAGACTAGGGTAGAGGGGTTGGTTAAAGGGGAAGAGGACTGGCTATCAACTGTGGAGATACTGCTTAAGTGTGGGATTGAAAACAAAATGGCATTTAAAGTACATCAAGTTAGACAAAAGCTTGTCCAATACTTCAGACATATGGAAGAACCCCCACACTCAAATAACCCGATTAAAGATTGTAGTGACTTAGCAGCCATCCCACATGCTGTCTCCAATATTAAAGTGTTCCCCAAGGTGGATGGGATTCTGAGATACTGTATTGGGTGGACTTGTATCCACACACTGCACACAAGTGGGAGAAAATTTGGGAAAGTTGTCACCGCTACATCACCCAAGACAGGTTAAGTCTAATGCAATTACAGATTCTTACTGATATGTACATGACACCATATAAATTATATAAGATGGGGAAAGTGACTATGCCCTTATGTAATAGATGTAATGAAGATGTAGGTACCCTACAACATAAGTTTTAGGAATGTAGCAAAATTACTCCTTTATGGGAAACCATCAAGGACAGGATAGACCCTCTGCTGGGACTACAAGAGTATTCCACTCCAGAAGTGTGCCTGATGGGAGTCTTCAGTGGGTTTTCAGTAATGGACCAAAGGTATCATATCACCATAATTGCCCCATCTGTGAAAAAACTAGTGTTCAGGCATTGGCCGGACTCATTGCCCGTTTCTTATTTAGAATGGCTTCAGGAGTTACTAATCTCCATATGGAAAAGATGATGTCCAGTCTATATTACCATATGGGCAAACACAAGAAAGTAGGGGAAAAACTCCATGTCCTCTACTCACTTTAAGATCAAAATTGACATACGACCTGTGAATAATCTAATGCTCTCCTTCAGGGGCCCTTTGAGGCTCCTTTGATTCCTCCTGGGGATTGGGAGTTGTACTTTACAGTTGGCACCATGGGGAGAGGGTTGGGGGTGGGCAAGAGCAATTGGTGGATGGTGGGAGGAGGGGGTAGGTTTAACTGTAACACCAATGTATTTTGTGTTATTCTGAGGTGTATCTGTAAAATCAATAAACTTCAAATTTAAAAAAGGACTTTTCAATCTCTAATTATTTTCTCTTTATCTTCATGCCTATGCTTTGTGAATTTACAGTGGTTTGCACTCCACCACTTTCACCTCCATAGTCAGTTTAAATAAGCCTTGATACATCTCTTTATTCTTTCTTCGAGAACTCTTGATCTGTTCCTGTTTAGATGTAAGCCATCCTGGCCATACAGTGTTTGGTCTCTGTTAATTCTATCTCAGTTCCTCCTGAATAGGAATCCTGTCTTTTACATCACTGTTTTAGCCATCCATTCAGTTGCCTGATAGCCTGGGTTTTTCATCTACCAACCTATGCAACAGGATTAGTTTGTATACAGTTACTTTGCATCCATTATTTAATGTCTTCCCAACTTCCTCAAAATCATTCTGGATATCTACCTTCATTGTTCTGCCTATGTCATTTGTTCCCACATGTAAAACCATTATGGGGTTTATAGTGCCTTTCAATAGACGGTCAGTGTTTTCAATATCTATTATTTTTGCACGACAGATGCCGATGACCATGGAAGTTTCCGTTCTACCCTTACAAATAAACATATCCATGAATTTAATGATGGTGTCACCGACCATCAAAATTTCTCTTTGTGGGGAGGAGGGATATTTGCTTTGTTTAGTGGTATCTTGTGCCTTGGTATCTTGGTGTGGTGGTATTTTCTGATTTAGGGACATACTACTAGCTCCTGTTTTTGGTTCTTTGTTCATCTCTAGAACAGAATATGGTACTTGTTTCTTGCTTCAAAGAAGATTGTTTCTACTGCATGCCTCCTTCTACATTTGTTATCCCTTTTCACCTGACTCCATTCTTCCACTTCTGGCTCAATGTGAAAATCTGAATCTCCCACAGTATCTCTTTTCCTTTAATCACCTATTGTTTTGTCAGATTCCAAATCCATCAACTTCTTAGTCCTTCAGAGGCTATTTTGCCTTCCTGAAGTAATTGCACTGTATTTTGCATAAATTCAATCAGTTAAAAAAGCTTTATTGTTCATCAATATGCCATTACAACTGAACAATATATATATATAAATACAGAAATACTAACAAATACGCAACTTAAATACACATAGACCTACAAGAAGAACCATTAAAAAATCCATACAATCTTAACATTAATATAACAAAATAGCTAAATGATAAGACATCATAAACAATTTGTGTTAGTCAAGACACCTTAAAATCATGTGGAGGGATATTTCCATGGTAGACACACATATATAGAACAAAAGTAGTAATAATGTATCCTGTAAAAGAAAAGCCAGATGGAACATAAAATGCAAGCAAGTTCATGGGAAATCAAAATGTCTTACTATAATTGGTGACCCTCCAAGGTGAGGCATTAGATAATTCAGAAACTGCATGTAATCTAAATTATAGAATGCTCAGACAAAAGAGTCCAAGTAAATTCAAAACTTACCATTGAACATATATAGTAACAACAATTCTTAAAGTAGATTTATGCAATAGTAGAGGATTACATAATACATTAAACATTTTTAATCCAAAAAGTCATTGCCCTGGTACAGGAAAGGTTTGCTATTCCTAATTCTTAACTATATAAAAATAATTTGCCAGTTAATTAATAATAAAAACATTATGCATCAAAAAGAGGAAACATGGAAGATCACCTGGAACGCAGTTTAAATGTGTCTACTATTTATTTGCATCTTCCATAACTTATTGCTCCATGTAAATCGAAAGATAATATATTACAAATGTTGTATACCTACAGCTGCACACAAAAAATGGATATCACAGCCATTTGGAACATAGGCAAATCTGGCATAAATTATTTCTGGGAAAAACGTTAAACTTATAACCAGGGACCCTGGTTTTCCACTTTTACCGGTAACACCGGTAACAATCATGGAATCCTGCTTGGTTTGCGGATTTTGAATTCTTGTACCGGTGCCTCACGGAAATTGCATTTCACTGCACAGAATCTCTAAGATTTCAGCATCTTTTTACATTTTTTTTTTAATTTTTCTTTCTATGTCCCCTCTCACAGCATCAGTCTCCACTTTTCAGAGATCCCTAGGCTGGCTATCCCTTGGCTTCACCCCCAGCTAATGCTCAGGAGCTCGTGTCCTGCCCTATGTCCTGCCTGATTGTATCCCCCCAGGTGGGAAGGGAGGGACCCCAGGTCACCCCTCCACACGCCCTTAATGTGTGTCGGGCAGCTCAGTGGGTCCCTCATGGAGCCTGGTTATGAAGTCTGGAGCACCTGGGTCCCTTCTGCCAGTGGCCAATGTGGGGTGATTCTTCCTGGTTTTCTGGTCTTTGTCTCTGAGGGCACCAGCGCTACAGGAGATCCAAGGAGGTAGGTCACATAGAAACATGCCATTGCTCCAGATCCTGGCTAGCGTCGTCCCCTCCTGATCACTCTGCAGCACCATTGCATCACCACCCATGGTCACACAGGTGGTGGTAAAGCAGCAGGACCTGCACCCCACCCTCCCTGGAGGAGGAGGAGAGCAGTCCCCCAGGTGCTCAATCCTACTCCCCTGGCCATACCTCCAGCAACTCGAGTTTGCTTCTGACCCTGGGTCGCTGGCATTGCAAGCAATAGTGCTACCGCAGCACCAGTGGGCCAGTCCAGATTTCAGCATCTTAAAATGAATGCTGCTGTGCTTTGTATTCTTTCTGCTTTGCTGCATATAGAGTCAGTAAGGAAATCACCCGCACTACTTTGTTGTAATCTGCCATTCAGTTTAACCACCCATGCCTAGTGGTTAGAGTAACAAACAGTGAATGAACTGGGTACATCCAGCAGACCTGGGTTTGATTCCCACAACCTCCACTTGCATTGTGTGACTCCAAGCAAGTCACTTAACCTCCCCAATGCTTCTAGGTCACTCCTGAAAACAGACAGTTCTGCCTAGAGGGCCTTACCTGCTTTTACAAAAGAATATAAAAAAATACCAATATATGTTTACTACATCATAGAATAGTAATTAGAGTACCATGTAATTTACCTGAGTTTTACTTGAGCTGCAATGATTTTGTATAGGTGAAGATAAATGTTCAGATACATTTTATGTGTTTTATAAGCTTGTTTTTAGATTTTAGTCAGGTTTGTATTGTATTCTTTGCATATAAGCATCTAGGTTGTGGATTGCTAAATGCAGGATCACTGTTACCAACTAGCTTATTCAAGTTTATAATCAGTAGGGCCATCCAAAATCTTCAGTTGTTTGAATGAAAACTAGTCTGAATGAAAGTATGTTCACAAAGAAGAAATTGCCTTACTACTTATGAAAAGACTTCACAGTTAGCACCCCATTTAGGTGAATTTGATCATTTGCACCTTTTCTCCAACCTGCTGTATCAGTCTCTGTGACAACAAAAAGTTTTCTGATAGACTGCTTCAACAAAAAGCAGATGTTAAGTATTTAAGTGAACTTATGTTTGGCCAGTGGATTTTGAAAGCACAGTCAATGACGTACAGAAGGTAAGACCCCAGGGGCTGTATGATGCTGGTGGGCAGAGTAGTGCTCAATTCACATCTGAACAAAGACATGAAAACTGGAGACACCCTTTCATGGACACCAGAAAAAAAGCATCCACATGTCTGGGAGATGCATAAGTCCATTTGAACGTCCTCCACTAATCACTTATGGATTTTTTAGGTGAAGACACTGTATTTCAAAGAAGCAAATTCAAGCAGTTTTTTTTTTGCTCCTCCTACCCCCTGGCCATTCACTCCTTCAGGCCTGCCAAGGCCCCCTACCACTACTGCTGAGTCCCAACCACCATCCACTGCCCCTTACTGCTATGCTACCAGGTAACCCAAAGTAACCCTTCATTGAGTGGGCCCCTACCCCTGTGGGAGGCTACCAGGGGAGGAGAATTGCCCTAAAGAGCTTCCTGTGTATCCTGGGTATGGCAGGGTTCAGAACAGACACATGTCTGGGGCTTCCAGCTTATGGAGGGACCAACAGCTGTCCTTCAGTTGGTCAGCAGGTGTTTTCACATTTTCTTGGGAGTGTGACAGGCTACATGATGTCAAGGCGCAAGCTGACGGCACCATCACGCTCCCTCCTGCAGTGAGGGCTGACATGTTGTCATGCCTCTGGCCTCCATCAGGGGCCAGAAAATGCTGAGTTGTGAACCCACCCTCCCTCCCAGGAGAAGATGTGTGGTCATTGGACACTCAAGCCTTCACCCACCAGCTGGCCCTCCAACACCCAAGTCTGTTCCCTAAACCTGGTCAGCGGTGTCACAGGCAGAAATCCAATTCAGGCAGTTAAATTATAGATAGGAAAAAATAAAGGTAGCCCACCTTAGCGGTGATGGTTCTGATTAATTCACATCTGAGTTCTACAAGCAAAGAGACCAAGTAATTTCTAACTTGTGCATGTCGGGTACAGGTGTTGAAGAAAGAATATCATAGTGCTGTCACTACTGCCATCACCCCAGAGGGATATGGACTGCATTGTTGCTACTACCATTACACCAAAGGGGTGGGGGCTGTAGTGCTTCTGCCATCACCACTGACAGATGGGGAATGTAGTACTACTGCCATCACACCTAAGGGATAGGGGCCACAGTGCTGCTACTTCTGTCACACCTGAGGAATGGTGAACGTAGTACTGCTGCCATCACACCTAAGGGATAGGGGCCACAGTGCGGCTACTTCTGTCACACCTGAGGAATGGTGAACGTAGTACTGCTGCCATCACACCTAAGGGATGGGGCCACAGTGCTGCTGCTTCTGTCACACCTGAAGGAGGGAGGTCATAGTGCTTTTGCTGCTGCCATCACACCAGAGGGATGGGTGCCGTAGTGCTGTTGGTGCTGCCATCGCACCTGAGGGATGGGGTCGTAATGCTGCTTCTATCACACCTTAGGGATGGGGGCTGTAGTGTTGCTGCTGCCATCACATCTTGTACCTAAACTAACTTAAAATTGGTACAAGGATGGAAGGATGTGCAATAGTGGAGGTCAAAATTGCTAAAATGCATGTTAGCAGAGTTAAAAATTGTTAAATAAAGTACACAAAACCAAACACCGGTAAAACCGGATTTTGGCTTAACTGACACTGGTGACAATACCGTTTTTTACAATGTGCAAAACGGAATATGCCCTTTCTCAATCCCAGTAAACCAGTGTCCCTGCTTATAACACATAGAAGCACTTCTTTTTTGTGGATCAGGGATATGATCAACTGTAGATAGAATCTATAACCAAACCATATCTAATTTTTTAATATAATGGAGAGAACCTGGATTTTGAAATATCTAGTAAATCCAATTGTTGACAAAATGATCTGATCTTATTTTTAATATAACTTTTATACTAAAGACTAAAAATAATACCCTTCTTAATATAGTCAGAATGATACAAAAATTCACATTCCTTCAGAACAGAAGGCACATCTGCTGATCAAGGGATTGCTTTACACCATAGTTGCACCAAGCAATATTTCCCTTCTAAACTTCAAGAATTGGACTTCCAAAAATGACTCTAGTGCATTTTATCCAATGACCTAAGACCTATGAATATGCCAAGATTTGTAACTATCCAGTCCAAGTTCTGCTCTAATATAAGCAGGTAGAATGGAGTTATTCAAACCAATATGTGACTTAAAAAGCTGGATTGCAAACATTTCCAACTCTAAGACCTTATATAGAGCCCAAACCTCCACTCCATACAAGTCCTTGGATTTAATTAAAAAAATGACGTGCCTCTAGAGGTTTACAACTATTACCACCATATTTAAAACATTTTTTAAACTTAAAAGTGTTTCTTTTAGTGTTGTCTGAACAATTACAACCTGAGAATGCCAAGAGCCATTGTTAGAATCACATAAACCAAGACAAACGTATTTTCTTGCAGTGATACTAGTCAATCCTCCACTCTCCATCTTGGCACACATCTTCCCACATCACAGATAACCAAGACTTTTGTTATTAATAGTCAAGGAACGCTCATGAATGATCCTGGTCAAGCAATCAAATTTCCTTTGAAGACCAGATTGAGATAAAGAAAAGAGTACCAACTTATCACTTTATGGCAATGCAGGTATTTCCATAGATCCTATTTACAGGGAACCAGGGGCAACCCAAGAGTGGTCATCCAAGATGTTATTTATATAAATATTGAATAGAGAGGGAGCAAGTAAACACCCCAGTCATGCACCTTTGTTCTTTGGCAGATCATGGAAACCATTACAGTGAGGATATAATCTTACCCAATCACATGTCTGACTATACCATTTAACAGTAACAGACATAAGGGAATAAGCAACACCCATCTCCTGCATAAACTGCCACAATGTATTTCAAGAAATCAAATCAAATGCAGAACTGCAGTAGAATCAATGAAGGCAACATATAGTTTTTGCTTTTAAAACCAGGAAATATTTCTCCTATGCCTGAGGATGATACTGTTTTCAAAAGTAGAGCAGTTCTCTTTAAAGTCAAACTGCAGTAGGGAAACCCCACCCACCAAATAAGGCTTCACTTTCAAATGAATGAAAAGAATTCTAGAAAATATTTTCATTGATATATCTAGCAAACTAATGGATCAATACATTTTGGGTTGGATTCATCCACCTTTTTAAAAATGGGAATTATCTTAGTTCTGAACCGAGAATATGGAAGAGAATCTTCCTTAAGAATTTGTTAAAAAAAGAAGAAAATATCTGCCCAGATTAAATAAGCCTGAAGATGTACCTCTGACAGAATAAGAACAGGGGCTTTAGTATACTTTCATGAGGAAATTGCAAAGTTTACTTCAGAAATAGTGACAGGACTAACTAGAAAGGATATCAACAAATCTTGACAGACATACTGCATCCTAAAATCCTAAAATAATGAAAAACAGATGCTCTACCCAGATTAATACCAAGATATATGTATCTAAGGTAATAGAAGAATTCAGAGTTTCCCTAGTCACAAGAAGCCAAGAGGACCAAGAAACTTTTTTTATTGATAATTTGAGACATAACCTCCCATTGTTTATGGTAATACTCCATTTATGCCCTTGAAGAACGATTTTATATGATTTTGTAGCTCTATTTAGAGCCTGCAATTAAATTATCATGGTTGGAGCTTTGTATATTTCATTAGAGAAAAGAGGTTTGTTTTTCCCTCTTTCCAGACCTGATTAAACCAACCAGACTTTTTCCTTGGTTCAGCACTCGCCATTATGACATAGAACTGAACACAAATGGAGGTGCACTAATAAACAAGGGAGCAGGTGCTTGCCTACAAAACCAGACAGTCATGCTCAAAAAGGCAGCACTCCTAGCATCAAACACCAAACAGTAATGAAATAAATAAGTCCAAACACAATCTCAGATATTCAGCACATATTGTCAGTCAAGCCCATGGCACTAACCCCAGTGCTTTGAGTCTTATTATGACTTCATCAGGTGCACTGGCCAAGCTTTTATTTCAAATCCGTAAAGTGACACAAACATGCACTACAGCACGCAGGTGCAGGCACCAATCAATTTGATTTATTTAACCTGTTCCTGTGGTTCCTCTATATAATGTTCTAAGACTTTATTTCCACTGTCTAAACTGAGCCCTATTTTTAGTATTAATTTTTGGTCTGATCATTATACATATTTAAAACACATTTTTACACTGCTTGTAGCAGTTCCCAGATTAAGTATTAACTTACTGATATTTATGCATTTGACTCCTTTCTATCCGAAAATCTTCTACCATTTCTTAAATGTTGTATTGCTAACAGTCTATGGTCATTTTTATCTAAATGTGTTTAACTTCACCATTTTGGTGTTTCATTTATGGGGTATGTTCATAGTTAAATTGATTGGTGTCTGCACATGTGTGCTGTGGGTCACGTTTGTATCACTTTAAGGATTCAAAATTAAAGTATGGCCAGTAAACCATAGACACACACCCTGATGAAAAGTCATGATTAGACCCAAAGCATTGGGGTTAGTGCTGTGGTCTTGACTGACTTTATGTGCTGAATAGCCTTATTTCATTACTGTTTTTCTTGTTTAATGCAAAGAGGTCTGCCTTTTTGAGTATGATTACCATCAGTATAATCTGATTTCTTCTGAGACTCCTTTGTAGAAGTCACATCTAACTTAATAAGTTTAGAGTTATCCATTTTCTTCAGACCCACAATGGTGTGGCATAGTTTTGAAATCACCTCAGCCATAATAGATCTGGGGCACTTATCCTTAGGTTCTTGATGATTCCCTGGGCCATCTATACCTACTGAAGATAGACCCAAAAGATGCAAGAAACTACTAGATAGAATTGATGCATGCTCAATGTTAGTCTCTTGAGAGTCATCACTGTCAGTTGATTATCTTTCCGAGAGACATTTCCCTTAACTAAATTTGGAGATTTAAGAAGGAAATCAGGAAGTTGTTCTGGTGTCCAATCATTTCTTGTTTGGGCAAAGTAATTACCCTTGGACTCAACCTTGGTGTAGAAGTTAATTAAAAAAACTGAAATTTAATCTAGATAAAAACAGAGCACATTGTTACTGCACTTCATTAACAGATATCTTAAAACTATTATGAATTAAATGGTTGGTAATTTTTGGTTAGGACACTTTATCTACCAATGAATGTTATATACATATATATATATATATATATATATATGGAGTTTTTAGATCTATTAGGACCAAAAGCTTTAGTGTTTTGCCTATTTCTTTTTCTCCTCATGATAGGGCTAGTGCTGTTTGTGATGTCCCTGGGGGGAACCAATTCTCAGTCATCTGTCCCCTTGTAATATGCATAAGGATCACCTCCCTAAAATGAAAACAGTGGCAGTTACCTCAATAATCAATAATGCTGCTGTATTCAAATATCCTAAAATCCCCCGACACTCAAACGTAAACCTGCAGACAGCTTTCATATAACACAAAAAAGAAAACTAAGCATTTTAAAGGGACACTGTCAATTTTTTTGCATATTTTATTGCTAGCTAAAAACCCACATTTTATGATTACTAACCATCTCTAAAATGCATTGCTGTTGCTGGTTGTTTTATCTGTCCCCTTTATTAGGAGATCTGAAATGCATACTAATGGTATGGTTGTAAACAACCTTGTTTTGTTTCAAATCCTTGATCTGCTCTTGCTGTATAATACCTGAAAACTAGGAACACCCCCAAAAACTGCAGCCACTCATGATGCAATTGTCTACTCTGCTCCTAATGTATAATTAGTGGCTAGGCTGTATGGGGGGTGTCCAAAGCCAGGAAAGACACAGTGGGAGTTGATCAAGGAATGTAAACAAACTTGTCTTGCCAAAGTAATACACCTGGGAAACAAAAACCCAGGGGAAGAGTACACAATGGTGGGTGAGATACTGACAATGACAGAAATGGAAAGGGACCTGGGGTAGTTATATCAGATGTCCTAAAGGTGGACAAGCAATGTGAGAAGGCAGTAAGGAGGGCTGGGGGAGGGTACTGGAATGCATAGGGAGAGGCATCACCAGTGGAAAACAGGAAGTTGTCATCCCTCTGTACAGACAGTTGGTAAGGACCCCATCTGGAGTACTGCATGCAGTTCTAGTGACCCCATCTCTGCAAAGACATAGACAGGGTGGAGGCTGTCCAGAAGAGGGTAACTAAAATGGTGCAGGGTCTGTACCAGAAGACATACGAAAAGAGACTAAAGCAGCTTAATATGTATACCCTCAAGGAAAGGAGGGAGAGGAGGGACATGATAAAAACATTTAAGTCCCTCAAGGGAATCTACAAAGTCCAAGAGGGTGGCATCATTCAGAAAAAGAAGTGTACAAGAACAGGGGGGCACAATTTGAAGATAGAGGGAGAAAGGCTCATAGTTAATGTGAGGAAGTATTTTTTTTCACAGAGAGGGTTGTGGATGCGTGGAACAGCCTTTATGAGGAGGTTGTAGAGTCAAAAATAGTTGGGAAATTCAAGAATGCATAGGACAGACATAAGGCAGTTCTAGTGGGGGGTAGGAGGAAGTAGGCTGTTGGTTAACTAGGATCTGCAGCTTATCCATTAGGTATGGAAATGGGCAGACTAGGTGGGAAAATCAGCCCTTATCTGCCAACAAATTATATGTTTCTATGGTGTGGTAACACCAGTATACTGTTCAGACTCTTTTTCACTGTTTAAAAGGGAAAACAAATAAGAATCAAAGTATCAAATATATCAGCAGTCTCTGCAAAATATGAACAATCATAACGTGTTTTTTTTAAACTACTGACACATTGAGCCTTTGGGGGGTTGACAGTATCCCTTTAAGTATATAAGAAAAATAAAATAAATATAAAAATTTCTTCTTCACAAATGTCTTTAAGTACCTCATCTTCCTAGTCTTGTCTTCCTAAAGGTCTCAGATCTACACTTCAGGAGAAGTCATCAGTATTTTTCAACAGACACCCACAACAGGTGCATAGTTAGCTACAGAATGTGCTTGAACCCAAGAGACAAAAAACAGAGGTCTCAGAAGTGGAGTTAATGTACTAATTACCTCCAACACTGAAAAAAAGAAGGATGTGACAAATTAAATTTAATTATACCACAGATATCCAGTTTCAGCCAATCAGAGCAGAGGAACACCATCAGTTATTCTCCCACAAACTACCAACTACATGCCCACAGTAGTTTATTCACCTATAGCCACACCCACAGTAGTTTATTCATCTTCCTACAGTAGTTTATTTGTCTATAACCACGCCCACAGTCGTTTATTCACATCCCCCTTCCATTCGTAACCACTCACAATACTACACACACTAAATCTCATGCAAACACAGTCGCTATGTAACTAATTTTTTTAACCCTTGCACAAACTGTCTAATCCCATGTCTATAATGTCTACAACCTGCCCCTGATTACAAAATTTCACCACACATGAAACTTGAGTTGCACTGCACATAATATCTCCTCCTCAGTACATCTCTGACCTGTAGTGCCGCCCGACCAACTAAGAAGCTTGTTTATCACTAAGTCATGCTTTTGTGGTTCTATCTGTAAAACTAGTAATATCACTTACTAGTACATAGATTATATGAAAGTTGGTCCCGTCAAAAACCAAGCACTAAAACCCTTTTTATTTTCTGTTGAGAAATCCAATCCGTGAGTTTGAACATGCGCATTACCAGCTTGTCTAATGGCGCATGTCCAGAATCATGCATTCAATTTCACAACAGAAAATAAAAAGCATTTTAGTGGTCAGAATTCAATGGGATCAGTTTTCAAATAATCTTATGTACCAGCAAGTGTCCCATATTAGTTTCACACATACAACTCCAGAACCATCATTTACTGACAAACGATGTTCTTAGTTGCTCCTGCAACACTACAGGTCAGACAAGCTCGGAGCACATATCACCTCCGGTCCAATTTAAATTTAATTTCTACACAAAAATACATTTTCACCACAAATTCTAGTGGTATAGTAGTAATAACATTACGTTTTGTGGCGTACACTTGCAATAACCGTCTTCTGTGGAGATTAAACACCTCGGCGTTTAATCATCCACAGAAGCTGGTTATTACTTTATATACACCACAAAACATAATGTTATCACTTAAATATATAATATTTTTAAGAAATAACCATGCAATCATTATAACATCCCAGTTCCAATGCTAAAAGAAATATTGTAAAACACTAAAAGGGATATCTACTGCAGTCCCATTGCCTCGAACAATAACAAAGATACCTTATTAAATAAGTTGTGTTTGTGTGTGTGTGTGTGTGTGTGTGTGTGTGTGTATATATATATATATATATATATATATATATATATATACACATATGTGTATATATATATATATATATATATATATATATACACTTACATACTGTCCTTCTTCTCAATATACCCAAGCACTTCTCAAAATATGGGAAGATGGCATTTAGTTGGGCAGCCCCCAAAATATGGAATGCCCTCTAGAAGCTAATTGACAATAAACTGAATTATAATAAACATCGAATGGTGGCTATACAAAAAGCGAATAACATGGTAAGAAATATTAAAAGGAGTTTTATGAACAAGTCAGTGGGATGTCGGTGCCAGTATATAGGTCCTATGTTAGGCCATATTTAGACTTTGGGTCCCAGTTATGGAGTCCGTACACTAAGAAGGAGATAAAGAGGGTTGAAGGAGTGCAGAGGAGATATGCTAGGATGATTGGAACTTTAGGTAGATATGAATATAGTGAAAGATTAAAAAGGACAGAACTATTTTCTTTAGAACAAAGAAGAGAAAGAGAAGATCTAATGATGCTATTGAGAGTAATAAATGACAAAGAATTGATAAATAAAATGGGTCTGGAGATGCAGGAGAAGCCAAAGGGGTTAAGACAAAATGAAAAGCAGATTAAGTTAAAAACTGTAATAAAGAATGGTGTATACTATTCATTTATAAATAGAACAGGGAGAGTTTGGAATACTTTTAATACTTTACCAGTAGAAGTGGTGAATAGTAAAAATCTGATTAAATTTAAGGAAAAGATTGACAAATATCTGTTGGGGAACAGGTCGATGTGTACCCGCTAAGGTGGGAAACAGTTTATATGGACAAATGATCTTCTACTGTTCTAAACCAAGTACAAATACCAAGTATAATTAAGTTACCTACTCTGGTCAGTCTTCTGTACTTTCAAACCCTTCAATCCCAACATTGCATAGATACACATGGCTGTTACTAGCATTGTACAAGTGTGCCACAGGAAGAATTGAGATGATACAAATGATGGCCATGTCACATTTAATGTATGTAATACAAGCAATTATTTGATGTCCAGCCATGAGATGGTATGATAAAGTGAGAAGATTTTTCCAAAAATTCTTAAGGAGAAGAGGGAAGCCCAGGATTTCCTGAAACAATTGATTACCCCAAGAAAAGTTGGGGACTATAGTTGCCCAGAACTGCTGAATTATGAAATTGCATACCAAATAAAATTATGGTGGGAAAATGCTTTTTTTGAGACAGAGCGATCTACAGAGGAACTATCCAGTTGGAGATCTGAACTAACTAAAGATGAGGGCTCCACCATTGATTATGGCAAGGTCAGTGCACAAACTGCACATTGCACAGTGGCACTGCACCAGCACAAGCCACAGGGATGGAGCATGGGGATGCGCCAGCACAAGTGCAGTTGCGCTAGCATCACCCGCGATATTCAGCAGGGGGCATGCAAATGAGACCATAAGATATGCAAGGTGCAAATGGGGCCATTTGCATGTCATTATGGCCCCATTTGCATGCCTTGCACAGGACAGCCTGATGACTTGCACCTAGCACCCTGCACAGCATGATGTGTGCAGTGGGTATCCTGGGGCACCCCCCCCCCTTGAAGCTGCGATCGCTGCAATTTACTGAAACCAAGCCCTGGAAGTCATTCACATAATTGGGACTGTCTGGTACAATATGTCCTGCAAGCCTATTGGTCCACACTGGGGAACAATGGGTTTACAGCCTATACTGCACCTGTTAGTTGGTGTGTGGCCGGACAGTACATGGGTGTGTTGCAGCCACCTGTCGCTGATGGGGGAGTGGGGTGGGCAAGGGGTGTGGTGTGGGTGGGAGGGATGGGGTGCCACTGGATCACCAGGGCTTATCCATATGGCAGATTACCATGATCACGGCTAGGGGCAGGAGGGGGTTCCACTAGACCACCAGGGATGGTCTTATTCCATTACTCGGGGACTCGGGAGGGAAGGGTCCACTTGACCATCAGGGATGGGCTGTCATAACAATATTTGAGGTGTCAGGGACTCAGGAAGGGGGAGCCACTGGACTACCTGGGATGTGTGTGCTTGCCAATTGTGTTCTGGGTGGGCAGGTGGCCACCCACAGCTGGGCTGCTGTGTTGTGCCCTGCATTACTGCAGCCCACTTGTGGGTGGCCAGGAGTTGTGCCATCTTTTCTGGGGCTCAACTTTGAGCCCCCCTATGCGGTGCACTGCAGGGTTGCACCAGCATATGTGCCGCACATCCAGGGCTGAATATCGGGATGTGCTGCATATGCAAGGGCATGCCCCCTGCATCTGCGCTGCATACGATTACATTGCACCCCAGCACATCGGAAGTTGTGCTGCACCTGGATGCCCTTTCAATATCCCACTGGGTCGCAATGTGGGGTTGCGCCAGCACAACTCTGTTGTGCCACATGCAATCCCTTTGAATTCCCTGGCCTATGTGTATTCAAAAAATAGAACCATACAAAATAAATAGTGAATAGGGCATTTTTGACTCCTGAAGTTCTAGGTCATATGAAGAAAAATGAATTCAAAGAATGTTAGCATATTTGCAAGCAAAAGGCAAACATACATCATTTTCTATGGCGCTGCCCTAAGCAAAAAGAGTTAAGGGATAATACAGCTAACTCAAGATCTGAAATTATCTAATTAAATATCCCTAATTAATTCTCCATTATGAACCTTAATTGCACGTGCTGGGAGATGTGAATAGGAACTATGTGCACTAAAAGGCATATACTGGGTAACTGGAAAGCACAAATAATTGAGCAATTACAGAAAGCTAAATAGTGGTACCAAGTACAAGAAGCAATATTATATGAAAATATATGGATGGAGATATTGGGTATGGAGGATATAAACCTTGTCGAGAGCATCAATTTAAGGGAGGGTTACCTACCATTGTGGGAAGTACAGGGAATCTTAATTTGTTATGGGATGGGAAGGTTAGGGGAATCACTTCACATATTTCTTACTGCTACAATATCTTTATAATAGCAGGATTGTGATATATATATATATATATATATATACATATATATATATATATATATATATATATATATTTCTATTGATGAAGTTATATTGCAGATTTATTTATATGTTAAAAAAATTAAAATTATTTTAAAAGTATGCCACATTGTGAATTGTTTTACTGCATTAGCCTATGTCACTTTGCTCTTCATTTTTATTAGCTGCCACTTTACAGTACTTCCCTTATATTTGTATAAAGGTCCTCTATACTTCCTCCTCTGCTTATCTATATATGTTCTGTCTCAAGTGAACCTGTTAGTAGATATCTCAACTATGGTTTTGTATGGCATCTTTCTCATGTTTTTCAATTCCCAGCCAGTACTACATATCCTGCTTGTTACTCTGCAAGAGTTATCCTTTTTTATGATCTGTTCATTGCCTTTTTGTATGTAATGTACTTTGAAATTGCTATGCCATATTTGCTTGAATTTCTTGTATTCTCCTTGTCCTACCCAGGACCTCCTTGCAAATGAGCATCGCTCAGTTGAGCTTTCCTGGTAAAACAAAACAAAACTATATATATATATATATATATATATATATATATATATATATATATATACTGTATATATATATATATATATATATATTATAGTAGCACGGTAGTACTACCATAGTCAGGGCTGAGTACCCCATTTAAGGTTAAATGGTAAAATTTTGCACCTCAATAACTTTGCCACCGTTAAACGGATTTGCCTGAAATTTGGCAGAAATGGCGGTGTAAGCATAGCTCTTGGGATCTGCCAACCTTTGTAGCGGTCGGATATACAGCTGTGGAGTTATTAAGGGACATTCCAGGGTGCATTTACCTTTTCTTGCACATTCTTTGCTCGTGCCTACAGGTCACACAGTTTGTGCAGCTGGTCCAAAAACTTCAGGGAACGTGTGGCCATAGTCCCCGATGTGCCTTTTGAAGATTTCATGAAAATATATTGAACGGTTCAAAAGTTATTCAGAAAACAAGTTTCACATGATAGTCAACGGGAAAAGTTAACAAAAAGTTTGACAGTGTCACGAATGCCATTTTTAGTGTCACAAATGACCCCTGTAGTGTCATGAGTCAGTCATTTTTTTTCAGTTACTGATCACAGAAATGCTTGGCATTAAAAATTGGGACCATCTAGGGACACAATTCTTTTTGTGTTTACCTAGTCGAGCCATGAGTATGCTAGGCATGTCTTTATTTTGGGGTTAAACACCCCAGAAATATGATTTTGAAATTTTTGGGAAAAGTAGTGTTGCAAAGTAGTGTCGCGCCTGCAACACTTTCGTGATTTGTTTTGCGAAAGTGTCGCAAATCATGACACTACTTTGCAACACTATGGACAAAATGACAGGAATTGGTTGCCACCCTGCTGCAAAACAACAGTTTAGTCTTTTGAGCTGAAATTTGGAGGGACAAAAGCCAACATCTCACAGATGTGCCTTTTGGTTGTTTGGTGAAAAAATATTGCAGGGATGCAAAGTTACGATACTCCAAAGTTGACACTTTTTCCCATAGACTAACAATGCAGCATCCACCACACCTTTCAGGGCCCGTAGCTCGGAAATGGTGCGAGATACGGACTTTGTCGGAAAAATGCTTGTACAAAACTCGCCAGGAAAGTCATAATTCATACAAAATTAAAAAATGTTTCTACATTGTACAGTTCCTGAGATATAAGCAATTTAGTATTCCAACTCCTCATTTTCTGCTCTGAGCCCCATTATTATGCATACATTCTTTGTACTCATTGTGTTTCTGTGTGCAGCTGCTGGGGAAAACCAGCGTGTGTGCTCCAGTTACCATTACATGTAGCGTTTCCACTCACGTTTCCGTACCCGTTTGCATTAGCATTCCTGTGTACACCACCATGTGCATTATCCTTTGCGTTTCTGTTTGCGCTTATGTTTGTGTTACTCTTACCATTTGTGTCTACAGTACTGTTTCTGTTTGTGTTTCACTTTCGTCACCATGCACATTATCATTTGCGTTTGCAGCCACCCTTCCATTTGCATTTGTCTTTCATTTTGCATCATTGTTGTTGTTACTGTTACCATTTGCATTTCCAATTGTGTTCCCGTGCCCGTGCGTGTTACGGTTTGCATTTCCATACGTGCTTGCGTTTGTGTTTCTGTTTCCTTTGGTGTTATTGTTGCTGTTACCCTTACCATTTGCATTTCCAATTGCGTTCCCATGCCTATGCGAGTTATGGTTTGTGTTTCTGTACGGCCTTGAGTTTGCGTTTCCATTTCTGTTTCTTTTGGCATTATTTTAGCTGTTACCATTACCATTTGCTTTTCCAATTGCGGTACCATGACCGTGCATGTTACGGTTTGTGTTTCCGTACGCACTTGTGTTTCTGTTTACTTTGGCATTATTAGTGCTGTTACCGTTACCATTTGAGTTTACAATTGCGGTACCATCACCGTTCACATTATGGTTTGCATTTCCATATGCACTTGCATTTGCCTTTCTGTTTCTATTTCGTTTGGCGTTATTTTTTCTGTTACTGTTACCATTTGCGTTTGCAAGTGTGGTACCGTGACCGTGTGCGTTACGCTTTGTGTTTCCATACACGCTTGCATTTCCGTTTCTGTTCCCTTTGGCTTTATTGTTGCTGTAACAGTTAACATTTGTGTTTACAACAGCGGTACCATGACTGTGCATGTTACCAGTTATGTTTCTATACACGCTTGCATCTCTGTTTGTGTCACTCTTCACTTTGGCGTCACTTTGTGCTTGCATTTCTATTAACTAATGCTTTGCCATTTATGTTTGCATCACCACGTGCATAACCGTTAGCACTTGTGTTTGCCTGAAGGGCCCGTGCTCTCACCACCACATTCCATTCACTATTTATAGAACTCATTCTCAAAAAGAAGGGAAATTCATGGCAAAAAACTCTGTTTAATGCATCAGTTATGGTTGTTCCACAGTGATAAAGTGAGAAATTCAGTGTTGGTTAAGTCCCCCACACCCCAAACCCGAACCCCACCCGGCATCAGGGTGTGCGTTAGGAGTCATGGGTCCTAATTCTCACCCCATTCACCTATACCTCAACTTGTTTACACATGTGATGGGGTGAGAGTTAGGGACAATGACTGCAACTCACACCCTGATGCTGGTTGGGGAATGGGCTGGGGGGGCAAGGGAGGCTTTCAACCCTAACACCAAACTTCCTTGCTTTTGTCGCTGTGGAATAATCCTAACTGATGCATTAAACAGAGTTTTTTTGCCATGAATATATACACACACATACATATAAATATATATACAGTATATTATGGTAGCACGGTGGTGCTACCATAGTTAGGGTTGAGTAGCACTTCTAGGGTTAAAGGGTTCAATTTTGCACCTTAATAACTTTGCCACCATTTAACGGATTTGCCTGAACTTTGGTATGGATGATTGGGAATGGTAGATCTTGGGATCTGCAAAGTTTTATTTCAGTTGGATATACAGCTGCGGAGTTATTAAGCGACAACAAATTGCGCGAATTATGGCACGTTTCTTTGCTCTCACCTACAGGTGCTTTAGTTTGTGCGACCGGTCTGAAAACTTCAGGGACCATACAGCCAGGGTCTACGATGTGCCTTTCAAAGATTTTGTGAAAAATATTAAACAGTTCAAAAGTTATTCAAAAAATAATTTCCCATTTTAAGTCAATGGGAAAAGTTAACAAAAAGTTCGACACTTTCAGAAATGCACTTTTTACTTTCACAAATGGCCCTAATACTTTTGCAAATCCACCATTTTGTTTTCAGTTGGTGATCAGAAAAATGCTTGGCATTTAAATTTGGGACCATCTAGGGACACAATTCATTTTGTGTTCACCTAGTCGGAGCCTGAGGATGCTCGCCATGTCTTTATTTTGGGGTTAAACACCCCAGAAATATGTTTTTCAAAGTTCTGGAAAAAGTTCTTTCACAAAGTACTTTCATGCTCATGACACTTTCACAAATCTATACGACAGCTTTCGCAAATAACGAAAGTACTTTGCAACACTGTGGCCAACATGACAGGAGTTCTTTGCCACCTTGCTGCAAAAGAACGGTTAGGTCTCTTGGCCTGAAATTTGGGGGGAAGGCAGCCAACATGTCACACATGTGCCTTTTGGGAGTTTGGTGAAAAAATATTGTACGGCTCCAAAGTTATGATACTCCGCAGTTGATGCTTTTCCCCATAGACTAACATGGTGGCGTATGCCGAGCCTTTTGGGCTCGTATCTCGAAAACAGTGTGAGATACAGATTTTTTGTTGTGAATTACACAGCCCTGGAAGATAATGATTTCAGTGAAATTAAAATATTTTTTCTACGTTGTACGGTTGCTGAGATATTTGCAATTAAGTACTTCCAATGCTCGTTTTAAGCTTCCATTGCTGTTACAATGCATAACTTTTTTGTACACACTGTGTTTCACTATGCAGTTCTCCAGCAAAAAGATGGTATGCACTTCTGTTACTGTTACAGTTACTGTTTCCCCTTGTGTTTATGTACCTGTTACTGTTCCTGTGTGTGCCACCATGTGTTTTACCCTTTGCGTTGTCATTTGCCATTGCGTTTTCATTACTGTTACCATTTGTGTTTCCACCTTGTGTTTGCATTGCTATTCCTGTTAATATGTCACAAGACATCACATGGCGGGACCACGGTGCCCAAAGGGCCTGCCTCCCGCCGCTGCATTACATTCATTATTTCTCATCATCATTCTCAAAAAGAAGGGAAATTAGAGGAAAAAAACTCTGTTTAATGCATCAGTTAGGGTTGTTCCACAGCAACAAAAGTAAGGAAATTCGGTGTTATGGTTGAACCCCCCATGGACACCTCCAGCCCGCACCCCCAGCCGGCATCAGGGTGTGTGTTGGGGTCATCAGTCCTAACTCTCACCCCATTCTCCTATACCTCTGCTTCTTTACACATGTGATGGGGTGAAAGCATGGATTCAATGCGCACTCGATGCCAACTGGGGGGCGGGGCTGAGGTGTCCGGCAGGGGTTTCAACCCAACACTGAATTTCCTTACTTTTGTCACTGTGGAACAACCTTAACTGATGCATTAAATGGAGTTTTTGCCTCTAATATATATATATATATATATATATACACTCACATATTATGGTAGCAAGGTAGTGCTACCATAGTTAGGGTTGAGGAGCCATTTACATGTTAAACCTAAAATTTTGCACCTTAATAACTTTGCAACCATTCAACAGATTTACCTACATTTTGGAATACTTGATCAAAAACCATGTATCTTGGGATCTGCCAACTTTAATGCTGTTCGGATATATGGCTGCGGAGTTATTAAGCGTGATCTGCCATGCGTTTACGCTTTTTTGGAATTCTTTGCTCGTCTCTACAGGTCACACAGTTTGTGCGACTGATCCAAAATATTCAGGGAACATGCAGCTGGGGTCCCCAATGTGCCTTTTGAAGATTTGGTGAAAAAATATGAAACGGTTCAAAAGTTTTTCAAAAAACACCCCTCCCCCCTCAGCTAGTGGTCAAACAGGGATTCAGCATGTTTGCAGTTCATTTGCATCACCAGGTAAGAAAAAAGGTTTGTCTCCCCATACAACGCACAGGGGTAATGCCAAACCTCACCCAACAACTAACACACCGAAATATGGCAAATGGAAAATCATGTACACAAATGCTCACAGCCTGGGAAATAAGATCTCAGACCTGCAGGCAATAATGTCAGAGGCTAAACTGGACATAGTAGCAATTAGTGAGACATGGTTTACCAGTAACCACACTTGGGAGACTTCATTACCTGGCTATGTATTGTTCAGAAGAGACCGAGGTGCAAAAAGGGGGGAAGGAGTGGCCCTGTATGTCAATGAAAATATCAAAGCTACAGAAATTCAGAATACACATAAGGAGCCAGAAGAACTGTGGGTCACCCTGAAAACAGGAAATGGGACAGCCATAAGAACTGGGGTTGTCTACAGGCCCCCAGGCCAGGGGGAGGACATAGACACATTACTGTTAGAAGATATACAAAACATGACAGCTAAAGGGGAGGTTCTGATAATGGAAGACTTCAACATGTCATATACAGATTGGTCAATACCAGCAGGAACATCTGCCAGAACTAGACACATAGTGGATTCCCTGCAGGGGGAGGACCTCAAACAACTGGTACAACAACCCACAAGAGACAGGGCTATCTTAGATCTAATACTGACTAACAGGGAAGGGATCACAGATCTCCAGGTAGAAGGTCACATGGGGGCCAGTGACCATCACATGGTATGGTTCAATTTGGCTACTACATCTAAATCATTCCATTCCAAGGCAAAAATATGGGACTTCAGAGGAGCTGACTTTGATAAGATGGCCAACAGAGTTAAGCTAGCCCTGGCAAAAAGAAACACAGGTGAGGGGGTACAGGCAAAGTGGGTAAGCATTAAGGATGCAATACTTGAAGCAACATCCCATTGTGTTAGACAGAAAAGGAAGTGCAAAGAAGAAGGAAACCACTTTGGTTCTCAAATACAGTAGCAGAAAGGTCAGAGCCAAAGGCTGGCCTTCAGGAAATATAAGGGAACACAGCGGGATGAAGATAGGAGGCATACCAAACTGCCCTAAGGGAAGCAGGAAGGCAGTAAGGCAGGCAAAGTCCCAAACTGAGGAAACACTAGCACGAACAGTAAAGAAGGTGACAAGACTTTCTATAGATACATTAGTGAAAGGAGACAGTCAGAGGGTATTGCTAAGCTTAATGGAGAAAGGGAGCATGTGAGGAGGAGGACCATGTAAAGCATCTATCCTAAATAGATACTTTTGCTCAGTATTTACTGAAGAGAAGGTAAGGCAGGGCCCATAGCTCAGCACCATGGACACAGGGAGGAGGGAGTGAGCACTACTCCTTCACAAAGAAAAGGGTCCTACAGAGCTTGCTAAGCTCAGGGTGGATAAGGCAATGGGACCTGATGGCATACATCCCAGGGTACTTAAGGAGCTAAAGGTGGAACTAGCAGAGCCATTAACAGAACTGTTTAGTGAGTCTCTGAGCACAGGAGAGGTCCCAGAAGACTGGAGAAGGGCTCATGCGATCCCACTCCACAAGAGTGGTAGCAGGGAGGAGACAGGGAACTACAGACCAGTCAGTCTTACCTCAGTAGTGGGCAAGATTATGGAGGCACTCCTTAAAGAAAGGATAGTGCAACACCTGGAATCCATAGGGGCACAGGATCCAAGACAGCATGGGTTTACAAAAGGAAGGTCCTGTCAAACTAATCTCATAGATTTCTTTGACCGGGTAACCAGAGTGGTGGACCAAGGGGGAGCAGTTGATGTCGCCTACCTCGACTTCAGCAAAGCTTTTGACACTGTTACACATAGAAGATTGATAAATAAGCTGGGTAGGCTCGGGGTGGGTCAGAAGTTGGTCAACTGGGTGGCAAACTGGTTGATGGGCAGAAAACAGAGAGTGGTGGCAAATGGTATACAGTCAAAAGAGATGCAAGTCACAAGTGGGGTACCTCAGGGATCAGTCCTGGGGCCAGTCCTCTTCAACATCTTCATTAGTGACTTTGCAGATGGACTAGAGGGTAAGGCTTGTCTGTATGCAGATGACACCAAGATCTACAACAGAGTAGATGATCCAGATGGGGTGGGCAGAATGAGAAGAGATCTGGATAAACTAGCAAAATGGTCAGAAGAGTGACAACTGGGATTTAATGCAAAGAAGTGCAAGATCATGCATATAGGGAAGAGAAACCCTGAAGCCACCTATAGGCTGGGAGGGAAGCTGCTAGCAGTCACAAAGGAAGAAAGAGACTTGGGCATCATCATCACTGATTGTAAAAAAACAAAGACAAGGCGCTCCGTCAGCATGTGGTCTAAAAGCAAAACAAAATGGTTATATTAAATGCACGCTGAAAATAGAAAATAGAGTTCAAAATCTACGTTTCGACCTTAGGTCTTCTTCAGGAAGTATCTAAAAGAGAAAAAAAACAAGTTAGTGTAGAGGAGAGGTAAAATGAGAGAGAGATATATGTGGAGAAAGAAGAAGAGGAGGCTAAGGAGAAGAAGTGATAAATGGTAAGATTAAGAGAGAATCTGTGAAACAAAAGGTGATGATGGGAAAGATAAAACATAATGGGAGAGAAAGAGCTGGGAAGTTCCCAGGTAGAGAGTGATTAACAGGGCCTTGTAAGAAGGCTGAAAGGTGACAAATGTGTGAGAAGGAGACAGAAATGGAGACATATGGTGAAAATGAAAAATAAATCAGTACAAAAACAAATTGACTTTAGGGGAAAAAAGGGGAGGCTGAAAGATGTTAGTCACTGACGACCTGAAATCATCCAAGCAGACCTCTAAAGCAGTAGGTAAGGCTAATGGGGTGTTAGGGTGTATTAGTAGGGGTATCACAAGTCATAAGAGGGAGGTAATAATCCCTCTTTACAAGACACTGGTTAGGCCCCATCTGGAGTACTGTGTGCAGTACTGGAGGCCACACCTTCACAAGGACATTAACCAAATTGAGGCAGTCCAGAGAAGGGCAACCAAAATGGTGCAGGGACTGCATCAGAAGACATATGAGGACAGATTAACAGAGCTCAATATGTATACCCTTGAGCAAAGGAGGGAGAGAGGTGATATGATCGAGGCATTCAAACACCTTAAGGGCATTAACAAGGTGAAAGAGTCTAACATGTTTAAATATAAGAAAAATAACAGGACAAGAGGACACAGCATGAGATTAGAGGGGGCCGATTAAGGGGGAATGTGAGGAAATTATTTTTCACAGAAAGGGTGGTGGATGCATGGAATGGCCTACTCAAGAAGTGGTGGCTATGAATACAGTGCAGGGCTTCAAACAGGCATGGGATAGGCATAAGGGAGCAATACAAATGAGTATGAATAGATAGACCACTGACAGAGCAAAGGCCGATGGCACATTTATAAGGTAGAAAAAGAAATGGGCAGACTGGATGGGCCTTGCGGTCCTTATCTGCCGTCAACTTCTATGTTTCTATGTTTCTAAACAAGTTCCCATTATAAGTCAATGGGAGAAGTTAAGAAAAAGTTCGACAGTGTCACAAATGCAGTTTTTACTTTCACAAATGGCCCTTTTACTGTCGCAAATCTGCCATTTTGTTTTCAGTTGGTCATCAGAAAAATGCTTGCCATTTAAATTTGGGATCCTCTAGCAACCAAATTCTTTTTGTATCCATCTAGTCGGACCCTGAGGATGCTAGGCATGTCTTTATTTTGGGGTAAAACACACCAGAAATACATTTTTCAAATTTCTGCAAAAAGTACTTTCACAACGTACTTTCACATTTGCGACACTGTCGCATGAATTTGCGAAAGCTTTCACAAAGTTCGACAGTACTTTTCCAGGCTGTGGGAAAATGACAGCAATTCTTTGCCACCTTGCTGCAAAAGAATGGTTTGGTCTTTTGGGCTGAAATTAGTGAAGAACGCAGCCAGCATCTCACAGATGTGCTCTTCAGTGTTTTGGTGAAAAAATATTACAGGACAGCAAAGTTACGGCACTCCAAAGTTGACACTTTTTCCCATAGGATAACATTACGGCGTCCGCCGCATTACAGGAATCCTTTGCCGCCCTGCTGCAAAATAACGGTTTGGTCTTTTGGGCTGAAATTTGGAGAGAAGAAAGACAACATCCCACAGATGTGCCTTTCAGTGGATTGGTGAAAAAATATTACTGTGAGCCAAAGTTATGGCACTCTGAACTTCTCTTTTTTCCCACAGGATAACATTATGGCATTCGCCACGCATTTCAGGGCCCGTATCTCATAAATGGTGCGAGATACGGACTTTTCATCAGAAAAATGCTTAGCCCCCTTGGGGCTTTGACCAAAACTAGCCAGGAAAGTCATAAATCATATGACTTTTAAATTTTTTTTCTACATTGTACGGTTCCTGAGATATAAGCAATTTAGTATTCCAGCTCCTCATTTTCTGCTCCAAGACCCATTATTATGCATACATTCTTTGTACTCACTGTTTTTCTCTATGCAGCTTTTGGGGAAAGCCAGCCTGTGTGCTTACATTACTGTTACCCTTACCACTTCTGCTTTGCGGTTCCGTAACCGTTTCACTTACTGTTCCTGCCTACGGCACCATGTGCGTTACCCTTCTCGTTTTCATTTGCACTTGCATTTGCATTATTTTAACCATTTGTGTCTACAGTAGTGTTTCTCTTTCACTTTGCATCACCATGTGCATTACCATTTGCGTTTTCGGGTACTGTGTTAGTATGTGACAAGACATCACGTGGTGGGAGCACGGGGCCCAAAGCACCCCCGGTCCCGCCGCAGCATCACATTCACTATTTCTCATTATCCTTCTCAAAAACAAGGGAAATTGGAGGCAAAAAACTATGTTTAATGAATTAGTTAGGGTTGTTCCACAGTAACAAAAGTGAGGAAATTCGGTGTTAGGGTTGAAAGCTCCCCTTGGACCCTCCCTGCCCACACCTAACACGGCATCAGGAGTCGCGTTGGGGTTGTTGGTATAACTCTCACCCATTCTCCTATACCTCTGCTTGCTTCACACATCTGATGGGGTGAGGTTGGAGGGAAGCACAACCCCAATCGCACCATCTTGACGGAAGCAATGGTCAGAGGCGCAACCCCAACACCCTCACTGTCACTAATGGAACAACTAACTAATCGTCAAATAGATTTTGCCTCCTAATATATATATCTATATATATATCTATATATCTATATATATATATATATATATATATATATATATATACATACACACACACACACACACACACACACACGTACATTTCTGGCCCCATAACTGTTGTTTTGAATACTCACTATTTCCTCTGTTTGTTTATTAATGTTTTTCTCCCTACTTACTTACTGCCTCTGTGCCCTTTAAGCTCATGATCTTCCTGTTCTGAGACAAGAAGTTCCTATATTTCTCAGTAGTCTCCTTACTTGCTTAGAGTCAGACCACCAGCAGCTGGAAGGGGGGACGGAGAACTACTTTTTTCCTTCTAGGATGGTGAGCCTTTTGTGGCTCTGTGATCACTCACTTCCTGCTCCCAAACAAGAAGTTCCTGTTGTCAGTCAAATCCTGTGCCTATAAACTGGCTTAGGGTGGGGGTGGAGGGGAGGGAAGGAGGGCAATATAGTCCCAGTAGAGAAGTATAGTTATAACAGCAGTTCCTTCCTCTTGCTGTTCTCTGCCTGTTCTCTGACAGAAGCTAACTATATTTACAGAAGAAGGTGACCCGGTGATCTGAAACAGTTTTCTCAAGGGCCTTGGACAATGGGGAGAGGACTGATAATGGTCTATAGTTAGAAACAATGGAGCAGTCCCCACACTGGCATAACTAGTGCAATTTTCCAGATGCTCAGGAACTGGGAATACTGCAGAAAGAGGCTAAAAGGTTTGACCGGGGGGAGCAAGCACATCTAGGGACAGAGCAATTAACTTTATGTCCAAAACATTACTACCCATTCTGGTTTTACCCTGAACCCATTTGACATATTTGATTATCTCCAAAACAGATGGATTTGAAGTAAAACTCTGTGTAGCTAGGGATACTGGTGGAGGGGGGATATGAGCAAGGCTTGTTAATGGAGTGTAGTCCTGATAATTAGAGTGGGCATAACCATGCTAAGATTGGTAAAAGCATTGATGAATAAGTTTGCAATATCTTCTGGGTCAAGGACAACAGCTGTGTTCATGTTGAGCATAACTGAATGCAATTTGTTATCCTTCCTCAGGAGATCCTTTAAGTTACCCTAGACCTATTTTTCCATTGCCCCAGTTGTTAACCTGCTGTTCTTTCTAACAATATGCCTTTGACTGCCTAATTTCTCTGATATACTTATTATGAGCAGCCTTCTAGTTTTGCAGTTCCACAGGTGAGACAGAGGCTCTGGCACATAACCATAAATTGTCTCTTGCCTGTATCAGGGCTAGGACGGAAGAGGTGATCCTCTCAGCAGACATGCCTCTAACCTTACATCTGTTGAATGGGGCAAATATGTCACAAGCATCATTAAAGTGGGTAGTAAAGTAGTCTATGGCTAGGTCAATATTCAGAATAGAGATGCAGTGAAATTAAACTTCACCAGCAAAATTCCAGTGAAATTGTGAATTTCACTGTGTGAAACATTTCACGATATTTTTGGATTTTTGCTGATGAATTTTGTGGGTGTAAAATGCAAAATTCCATGAGCAAAATTGCACATTTTGCCTGCGAACTACAGAATTTCACCCATGAGTGGTGAAATGTTGCCTGAGAGTGGTCAGATTCCACTGTTCATGGGTGAAATTCATGATTTTGCAGGTGAAATTTGCAATTTCACCCGTAGAATTTTACAGTATGTGAAATGCATGTATTTTACAAAATATTTTGTGGAATGAAATTCATGGATTTCGTACAGCTCTAATCTGGAATGGAGTCAAGGTAACTCTAGTCAATTTGGGCTAAATGTTTCTTGAAATCAAAAATGTGGCTTTTGTGGAGAACCTGGCTGTAGACTATTTTTGGGGGAGTCATGTCAAGTATATCAGACCAGGCACACAGAACTGGTGAGTGGTCACTGATTTCATCCCCTTAGCGATCTAACCTCAGTGAGCCTTTCTGGATACAAGGCCAGAGTCCAATTTAAAAGAGTGCTGGTTCCAGTTTTTTAGTTGGTCCTGGTGCATTCCTTGGCTACCTGGGTGAGGTAAAGTCTTGACACCAGGTCCATATGTGCAAAACTGGATTTGGCAACCCAATGCATGTTGAATTCCCCAGTGACTATGGCTTCCCAGTTTTGGCTAGCTTGCTTATAATGTTTGCCAAATGATTCAAGGCCTGGTTGGTGTTTGCCAGGGTGTATATAAACTGTTATAATGACAGAGTTTTTATGACCATTCCCCAATAGAAGTTTCACAGCCAGATGTTCACAGTCACCAGTGGGCTTGTCCAGTGTACTTTTATTACCCTGGAGGTTAGCGTGTAGGTAGAGTAGATATACACCTCCCCATTTACCTTGCCTGTCCTGCCTGATGAGGGTATATCTGCACAGGGTGATAGCAGTGTCAGGGGTTCTATGGGAGAGCCAGGTTTCTGTGAGTGAAACAATGTCAGACTGGACATGAGACACCCAGGCCTGATTTTTTAGAAATTATGAGCTTACTTGATGTTCCAACATAAAGTAAACATTCTTGCTGATGAATTACAAAAACTTAAAAAAAAGTGCAAGGAGCCTCAGAGAATTTTTCTAAGTCAGAGGATACTCCAAAGCATTAATCATTGGCTGGACCACCACACCATGTTGTTCACATTTAGTAGTCAACACAAATGCAGCTTTCAGTCAGGGATCAATTGTTTAAAAACTCAGTTGCACAGGCTCAGCCCAAATTCCATATGGATATGTTAATTATATGCTCTTAAACACAGAAGACAAAAATATAAGCAAAAATATTTAGTGGCCAGCTAAGCCCATTAGTGGGCCCTAAAACTATACTAACCAGCCAAGTCTAATAATGGGTCTTCATCACAAAAAATGAAATAGGAATGCTTACCATCAGTATAAGCCATATAAATGGCAAAAACAGCACTTCAAAAGCCACGCAAGACTTAGATGCATAATTTCCCCAAGAAATGGACAGCTGAGCTGGGTAGCATACCAATGGTAGACCCCGCCAGTTAGAGCAAGGAAGCATGGAGTGTCAACAGTTCCAAACTGCATACAGGATATAGAAGGATCACACTCAGCAAATTGATGATCCAGGGAGCCTGACGTATGTGCAAGTCTGGGATTTAGAGGTCCTCAGAAAAACATAGTTGAGGAATACAATGTCTGTGGCACAAGGAAGGAAGGATTCTGGCTTTTCCAGCAGGATAGGTAGATAAGAAAAGGAGTAGATGACTCTCATGTTAAGGTATTTTGTAAAGAACAAAGAGGTTATCAGTAGGATCAGTAGTTTGACTGAGTCAATCTAGCAACACTAAGAGAGAAGGGGGGCAAAATAATCTCCCAGAGAGGAACAGAAAGACTGCAAAAAGTTAAGCACAGCTTATCAAATGAAGTAGTGATATGTGCATTGTGAGTGTTAAATTCCACAAAGAAAGAATTCTACATGCTTCTTCTACATGCTACCATAAATATTTGAAAACATTTTACCAATTTTTTTTGTTGTTGTTGTTGTTTTCCCCCATAAATGTAAAACTGCTAAACCAATTCATCCAATTGTATTAGATGCCAGGATATACATCAGATATGCATGATAAATGTGAAGTCTTTGCCTGCAAGAGCAGAGAAGTTACATGCATCCACGTTTTTGAGTTTTCCCAAACATTTGTGGATATTTACATACTAGACTTTTGAACTCCTGCAACTTAAAAATCTCTATTCCAATTCTCTCAATATTTAGATGATTCTATAACCAACAAGGTTATTCATGCTAACTTATGCATGTTTAGCTCCAAAGCTACCTGAGTTACATGCCGATAAATGCGTTCACGAAATTTCCTGCAGAAAACAAATTGACAGATTTTAAGAACATATAATTCAAAACTGAATGTAAGATATATAAGGGTCACACTCAGCAAATTGAAGATCCAGGGAATCTGATGTAAGTGCAAGTCTGGGACTCAGAGGTACTCAAAAAAACATAGTGGGGTACTACAATGTCTGTGGCACGAGGCAAGAAGAATTATGGCTTTTTAAGCAGGATAGGTTGATAGGAAAAGGAATAGGTAACTCTTATTTCAAGGGATTTAGTAAAAAACAAAGAGGATATCAGTAGGATCAAGAGTTTGAATCTGAATCAATCTAGCTATGCTAAGAGAGAAGGGGGGGGGCAAAATGCAAGGTATTACTGGTCAGAACTGGAATCCTCATCCAATAGTGCAACATTTTGGAAAACACTAAAGGACGTTGAAGGTTACTCCCCGGCCAATTCACTCCCTCCAAAAATCTCTGTCAATGGCAGTACCACTACTGACAAAGACTCGATTCTAGAACTCCTCAATAATCACTTGGCCACAGCAGGTTTAGCTTTTTACTCATCCCTGGTAGAGATGCAGCAAAGTAAAATTCCACCCAAGACATGGACATGAAGTGGCCTTTTCACGTTATCATTCCACTACGTGTAGTGCTCATTTTAAAACCTCACTTCACATTGTAATTATGACTTCGCACTGTGCTCTCCTCCTTACTTTGCATAAAGGTAGAGTGAGAATTCACAGGCAGCCCACACATACATCACATGACATACACAGTGTAGGTTGCGTACTTCAGGCAGGAAGACAGGCAGGAAGTGACTCAAGCTTGAAAGAGAGTTTCACTTTTGCCTTGTAATAGGAGCAAGAGGTTGTGTGCTGCTTAGGCAGAGAGTAAAATCTGTTGGAAAAATACTTTAACCTTTAAATACTTTTGCTATAGGTGCTTATTTTTGAATATTTGCTGTCTGGATTTGTGTTTGTGCAGTATTTCAGTTTAGTAGTTGTTTATTTTTAACTGTTTTTGTGTGTCTCTGTGTGTGTCATTGTGAGAGTGAGAGAGCCCAGAATGGAGGGGGAGAGACTCGGGGTTTTTTTTTGACATGGCGGAGATCGAGTGGGCATGTGCATGTGTGGGGGTGGGCTGCACCTGGACTGGAGCACCATCCTAAGTGTTCTCCCCTGAAGCAAGAAATAGTGGAGTTAGTGCCATGGAAGGAACACCTCCTGTGGCACCAACCAGTGCCCCCCAATGCTAGCAGCACTTGCTATGGCCCCGTGCCAGCGGCTCAGCAGCAGCAGGAAGTCAGGGAGAAGTAGGAGCCACAGCAGCAGTTGCAGTAGCAGGATTCTGCACCCCCGGCCACAACTGTACAGCTCCAACAACACCTGGACCCCCCCACTTGTGTCTCATCCTCCCCACACCTCATTAGTGTGGGAGTGTTTTACTACACTGCCTGGGGACAGCAGTGTAGTGATATTCAATTTGTGCAGTGTTGAGGTGCGCCATGGCCACAGAGGAAGTCACCTTGTCACAGGGGGTGAGCGCACCCACATGTATAACCACCATCATCTAGAGTGGCAGGCCAAGGTCACCAAGCAGGGCAGCAATGCATTTGCTGGCCCTCCTGGGGAAGAGGGGACAGAACAGCATCCACCTGCGCATGGTGTGATGTGGAGGATGGAGGACCATGGCAGAATCGGCTGCTCCATGGCCACAACCTGCAGGACTTCCTCATGACAGTGGCAACCCTCCCCAACTGCCTGTCACACAGGCTGATTTGGACCTGCTGTGGAGTGAGATGGATGTCGTAAATCACTGGCTTTACAATGTTGAGCTGCAGTTGGATCGCATTGAAGGGCACCAAATACAGATCATGGAAATGCTTCAACTGCTGCTGTCCCATCACAACATTGATTATTAGTTTTAGTTTGTCCTTGCACCCACCACCACCACCATCTGTGTGAATAAAATAGTTCCTAATGTTTCCCCGATCTGTTCCCCCTCTATCTTGAAATTTTGGTCCCTTCTTCATGCACATCTTTTGTTCTGGATGCAACTACACTGTTGTTAAGTCAGTTTTAGTACTTGATAGTTTCTATCATGCCCCCTTCCCCTTCCTTGTGTTTATATGTAGTATCCTTTAGTGTATCATCACCTGGCTTCATTCTGGTGCATACTATTCAACATTTTAGTTCCCTTGCTTTGTACAGCCATTTTTTGATGTCACTTTAATGTGATGGCTCTCAATACATCCTAGTATACCCTGTCCCCCAGCCCGCTATACTTCCTTCTTGGATTTCTCTTGCATACCTTTATGTCATCTGACACAGGTCACTGTCCATTTTTGTTGTTGTTGGTCTCTCCCCCATTGTGCACCATTATGTGTATAATAATGTTAAGTGTGTGTTCTGTCTTTTTTTTGCATAACCTTGTTTACCTTCCAAAAATGGTGAGAACCATGCCCCAAAACAGGTGAAATAAAATAAAGTAAAAAAGTGTTGTGCTTGCCCTCATTATATTCCTACTTCACAAAACCAGAAAGCCATATCTCCACACAAATAAAAGCCAATAAAATATGTTCACTGCTAGTGCAAATGTATTTATGGCAAAACAAGGCACACTAATGGCCTTTGTGCTTTGGCGATTAAGCGCCAAAGGGCAAGGGTCATTGGTGAGTGCCCTGTTTTACCATCAATAAAGTTGCATTAGCATTGAACATTTTTTCTTGGCATGTATTCATATAGAATGGTGGCTTTGTGGGTTTGTCTTGCACTTTTGGAGCTAGTTACTCTGTACCAGCACCCGTCCACAGTGTTAGTGCAGCGTGCTTCTGGTGGCCTTGTAATATTACTACTTAATAATGTCTGTTTACCATGAAATATTTTTGGTGTCTCAGTAATATTTCCTTTCTGTCATGGTGGTTTGTTTGTTGAAAATAAGGCATGAGCAATGCTATAATCTTCTAAACAGCATGTGTGCAGTGCACTGTCAGATGCACACAATGGCCAGCACACTGAAAACATATAGGATAGCTGACTTGTTCCACTGTTAGATAGATAGATAGATAGATAGATAGATAGATAGATAGATAGATAGATAGATAGATAGATAGATAGATAGACAGATACATATATATAGAGATAGATAAATAATTTATTAAGCATCCATTTCCACAGACTCTGGGCACTGTACAAACCACAACAATAAGATAAACTCTTTAATAAAACCAACCAATATGCAACTCATAACATAATTAAATCATAATTGTTCAATTACATTCAACAGTCATACAAGGCCTTTCAGAATAAATATGTTTTGAGGCCCATCTTAAAAGCTTCTACCAAGTGAGCCTCCTTCAGACTCTCAGACATAGAGTTCCACAAGGTAGGCACTGCAACAGAGAATGCCCTATCTCCAGAACACCACAGCCTTACTCTAGGAGCCTCAAGGAGGGCTCCCCCATCAGAATGAAGCACCCAAGAGGGGTGATAGGGGACAAGAAGATATTGCAGGTAAACAGGCCCCCTATTGTGTAGGGTTTTTTAGGTCAGGTGGCCTACTTTGAAGACAATCCTCCACCTGATTGGCAGCCAGTGCAGTTCACGGAGGACCGGGGTGACATGCTTGGATCTCCTAGCACCTATCAATAATCTTGCTGCTGTGTTCTGCACCAGCTGCAGTCTGTGGAGGTTGCCTCCAGATAACCCTAGGTTCAGGGCATTACAGTAGTCCAATCTGGAGATGATGAAGGCATGTACTAGTGTGGGCAGATCATCAGACAGAATCAGGGATTGGATTCAGGTGATATTTCGGAGATGATAAAAAACACTCATGATGACATCCAACACTTGGCCATCCATGGTCAGTCCATCATCCAGGATCACACCCAAATCCTTCACCTGTATGGAGGGAACAAGAAGAACACCACCTAACACTAGTTCAGAGGGTACCTCTCCACTCCCTCCTCCACCCCGATGGCATATATCCACCACCAGCACCTCAGTCTTGTCTGGGTTTAGTCTAAGCCAAATTTGAGCCATCCATGCCTGGATCTCCTCAAGGCAGTTATTAAACATGGCAACCGAATCCTGGTTCTCAGCTGCACAGGACAGATACAGCTGGGTGTCATCTGCATAACAGTGAAAACCCAGCCTGTATCACCTGATGATGTCCTCCAGTGGCAACATGTTCACGGTGAATAACAAGGGTGACAAGACTGAACTTTGAGGAACACCGCAGCAAAGAGACTTCATGGCAGATGATGCAAGCCCCATCTTTACCCTTTGCAATCTGCTTGTCAGGTATGACCTGAACCAGCAGATGACCTTGCCAGATAGGCAATAACAGAACCTCAAGTGGTCAAGCAGCACCTCATGATCAATGGTGTCAAACGCCATGGAGAGGTCAAGGAGGACTAAGATGGCATGGTCTCTACTATCGCTCACCATAAGGAGGTCATTCAACACCCTCAACAGGGTGGTCTCCATGCTATGCCTCACCCAGAAACCAGACTTAAGTGGCTCATAGGAAGATGAATCTGAGGTAATGGGGTATCTCTCAAACAGAACAACTACCACTTTTTCAATAGCCTTCCCTAAAATAGGGAAGTTCGACATTGGCCTATAGTTGCTGAGGCAGTCTGGGTCCAGCGAAGGCTTTTTCAAAAAGGGTCTAACCAAGGCATTTTTCAAAGCCTGTGGAATGATCCCACTCCTCAAGGAACTCCAGAAAATCTCAGCAACCACAGGTCCCCACAGGTCCAAACATCTGACCAGAAGCTGGGTTGGTCCTGGGTCGAGATCACATTGAGTAGATCATAGCTTAGAGAGTATCCCCACCACGTCTTCCACCCAATTAGCTCAGATTCCTCCCAGACAGGTGGAGCATCTCTGCACCTCTCAGATAGACCGCTGATGTTCTTTTAAGAAACACTTAAGGAGATCTCTGCCCTGATGGAGGACACCTTGTCGATGAAGAACAGAACCAGCTCCTCACACCTATCGACTGAACCTGCTCCCCCCACACATAGACAGTCAGAATGTAACAACCTATCCACCATGCAGAAGAGCTGAGCTGGTCTATTCCTCACTGTGGCAATCTCTCTAGACTGAAATTCCACCTTCTTTCAAGAGATTGACCCCTAATAGTCAGTGTAATGTGACTTCAGGGCCAATCTGTCCCCCTCTAGTCAAGATCTCCTCCAGAGACTCTGTAACCTCTGCCCCTTTGTCTTTAAGCCATGCAGATCATCATTAAACCACAAGGATCCACAGTGTGTAGACAAGGAGTGGACACAAATGGGTGTGATGGAGTCAAAGGCAGCAGAGATGGCCCTATTATATGCTGCCACTGCCTCCTCTGTCCCCACCACACAAGCCCCTCTCAAACTCAATAGGTCCAGTACCTCCACCAGTCTGATAGAGGAAACACCTATCAAAGGGCAGTACTGTACCATCTCAACAGGGGTAGGACCTTCTAAGGGGGGGCGCTGCCAATGTGAAACCCATGGTGCCATGATCCGACCAACTTACTGGATCAACCCTGAAATTACTTATTTCAAGTTTCAAAGAAAAGACCAAATCCAGTGTGTGGCCACTCAAATCAGTGTCAGATCTTGCATTTTGCATCAGACCTAGGGTCCCCATGCTCTAAAGGTGATCGTGGCCCAAACCTGGAGCCCCACTGTCAATGCAGGCATTGAAGTGACCTGGGGGACTCCAACACCAGGCCGGTGACTGGCTCCTCGATCTCCTGCATGAAATCCCTCACTAAACCAGGGGCTCGATAAATCACGAGGACCCCAAAGCCCACAACCCCAACCCGTCAAGCAGTCACACACTCAAAGGTCTTATTTTGATCAACAGGAAGCACTGTGAGTTTCATGTCAGACTTAAAACAAATAGCCACCTGCCCCACCCCTGCAATCCAATCTCAGGCTGTGTAATATAGAGTACCTGGTTGGCACTGCTGCCTCCAATAAGGGAGTGGCATTTTTGTCTAGCCAGGTCTCCATGGTAAAGGCCAGGTCAACCAAGGAAATCAAGTCCACTATTATAGCAGTCTTATTCCTGATCGACCTGGCATTACATAATGCAGCCTGAGTTGGATGAGACATAGGAGTTCATGGTATAAAGAATATATAACGTATATTTTATTTGTACCATCATCAACAGCAGACCAACTCATATAATTTGTTTTCGGAGGGCTCAGTGGGCAGTGTGCACCTGACAGTGCACTCACGCTAGTTAGCAGATCATTGCAGTGCTCACTCCTGCTTTTTAACAAACCATAACAGAAATGAAACATTGCTGAGGCACCAAAAATATTTCATGGTAAATAGACATTATTAAGCAGGAATATAACAAGCCCAGAACCACACTGTGGTAATACTGGTGCTGGTGGAGAGCAGCTATCTGCAAAAGTGCAAGACAAAACCAAAAACCCACTACTAGTTGAGTTCAGAGAAATACATGCCAAGAAAAAATGTTCACTATTAGTGCAAATGTATTGATGGCAAAACAAGGCACACAAATGACCCTTGTGTTTTGGTGGTTAGGCTTTCTTTTGGTTGCCCCCTAATGAAGGCCTAAGCACTGAAGAGAAGGGGTCATTTGTGTGGCTTGTTTTGCCATCAGCAAATTCACACTAGCAGTGAACATTTTTCCTTTGCATTTATTCATCTGGAGTGCTGGCTTTCTGGTTTAGTCTGACACTTTTGCAGCTAGCTGCTCTCCACATGGCACCTGGCACCAGTGTTAGCGCAGCAGGCTACTGTACCTGTTATATTCCTACTTTTTTTTTATTATGCTTTTTGCCAGCCTAGTGCCGAACTCAGCCCTGGTCATGACCCCTGCTGCCTCCTGCACCCACATGAGCTACACTCCCCCTATGTCCCCTGGTTTACCCACCAGGGTGGGGTCGCAGCACTTACCCATGTCGCAAATGTCGGTTCGGTTCGAGTTTTGAGGGGAGCCAGCCTGGGAGTACATTGAAGGTGGTGAGAAGGGCATTACAGAGGTGCTTGGCTGGGGAATTTTATGTCCCTGAAAGGATGTTATTTTTTTCTCGGGGTGGGGACATGCAATGACATCCCACATCTGACCCATCCCCTCCTAACGTCCAGACGCTGCTTGCAGTGGAGCCCTCCAGCCTTTGCCAGGGGTCCATAGTGCACCGGACATTCATCCCCCCTCCTCCTGGAGAAGGAGAGCAGTCCAGGGGACGCTCCATCCATCTCCACCCGGCCGGTGTTATATTCCTACTTAATAATGTCTGTTTACCATGAAATATTGTTGGTTCCTCACCAATGTTTCATTTTTGTTATGGTTTGTTTGTTTGTTGAAAAGCAGGAATGAGGACTGCAATGATCTGCTAAACAGCATATGTGCAGTGTCAAATGCACACTGCCCACTGAGTCCTCTGAAAACATATTATATGACTTTGTCCACTGTTCATGATGGTACAAATAAAATATATGTTATATATTCTTTATACCATCAACAGTGGAACAAGTCAGCTATCAGCTATCAGGCTGGTAGTATAGCTTTGATGTTAGAGGAACGAGGTGTGAATGAGCTTGGTACATCCAGCAGACCAGACCTGAGTTTGATTCTCACAACCTCCACTTGCATACTGTGCAACTCTGAGCAAGTCACTTAACTGCTCAGTGCTCCCAGGTCACCCCTGAAAACAGGCACTTGTGCTTAGTGGGCTTTACCTGGTTACCAAAGACTAAAATAAAAAAATAAATAAAAAAATATGTTTTCAGGGGGCTGGTCAGTGTGTACACCTGACAGTGCACTGCACACATGCTGATTAGCAGATTATTATGCTGCTTACTCGTGCTTTTCCACACACACACACACACACACACACATATACAGACACACACACACACAGAGCAAGACAGAAATAAATCATTACTGAGACCACTAAAATGATTTATTTTTGGAAGCAGAGATTATTAAGTCAGAATGTAACAAGGAAGGAAAAGCATCACTTTTTTAACTTATTTTATGTAGAATGGTTTTGGCAAGTGTTCATAAAAACCTTGTGATGCTGTCTTCTGTCCAAAAGATTCCTGACTCCAGACAAAGAGAAATGAGAGCATAAAATGGAATGAAAAGTCTCCATTAATGTATGCTGCATTCAGTCATGCGCACACACACTCCAATAAGATCTAAATCCCCTGCTGCTACTGTTGGAATTTCATGTAATGCTTCTCTTGACCTGACTGAGCTGATGCACAGTGTCTTGCCAAATGATGTGCTAGAAGGATAACCCAACCATTGAGTTAACTGTCTATGATGATGTGATAATGCTGTTGGTTACCCCCCAAAGTCTGCTGCACTAACCCCAACAGGAAGGATGCCCTCTGTGTGTACACTAATACTACCTATGGTAAATTACTGTACCTGGCCAAAGAACCTGACCTTAAATATATATGTGTATGTATATGTGTGTGTGTGTGTGTGTGTGTATATATATATATATATATATATGTCTTTTACTTTTCACTAAAGCCATCATTCTCGTGGCTTCCTCTGAATTTATACTTAAAGCTGTAGATCTATTTTCTATAATTTTTCCTAATTCTGCAAAGGTGGCCATAGCTGAAAAGGTCCAAAGTGTGTGAAAATCTAATGAACTTAAATATTTTGAGAGATATATCCTAAATCCACTTAGGAAACTTTAAATGAAGTCCACTGGTTCAGTCTCTCAGGGTTCCTTTTCAAGTTTAAAGATACAAAAAAATATATATATGGGGAGTGAGACAAAAAACGGATAATGACAAAAAGTATTTAATCTTGGCTTATCATTCAGTCTAACTCAGAAACTTAATTCTTTTCAATTAAAGGTAGATTTAGAAAAATGTTATCATAAAATTAGATTAAAACATTTTTTGGAATGAAAGAACAACCACAACAAAATGAAACAGAATTAGCACGGATCAAAGAATGCTATGAATTAAAACAAGCACTTGGAATCAGATCCAAATTTGATCCAATAGGATTTACTCCACCCAACATCACTTGTTAAATAGAGAAAGTAAATAAAGAAATTGAAAAAATATTGGCACAAAATACAAATACACCATCTCGTTTTAATTTAACTAAGCAAGAAAATGAAGCATTAAATAATCTAAGCCAAGACAAGACAATTGTAATAAAACCTGCAGACAAAGGAGGGGCAATTGTGATCTTAGATATAGAAAATTACTGAAAGGAATGTCTAAAACAATTAAATGACCTCAGAACATATGAAAAAGTTAGAAATATTCCATTTGAACAACTTAGAACACTAATCACAGAAACAGTTACAGAAGCAAAAGACAGGGATAATAGGGCAATGCTTGCTGGAACAACTTATCAATAAAACACCAAGAATACCATTATTCTACTGTCTACCTAAAATACATAAGGATCAAATTAATCCTCTAGGAAGACCTATAATTTCAGGTATCGGATCCATTACAGAACCTCTATCCAATTATGTGGACTATTATTGCAAGGAATTAGTCAGCAACACGTGGTCATATATTAAGGACAGAAAACATTGTATCCAATTACTAAATGAAATAAATCAACTAAATTTAGATTTAACAGATTGTTCATTGCTTTGGATGTCAAAAGTCTATACACAAGTATTCCACATGAAGATGGCATCAAAGCACTGGATTTTTTTCTTTCAACAAGATCACAAAATCAACCAAATAAAGATTTTCTTTTGAAACTGACTAGGATAGTATTAGAAAATATTTTTTTTCATTTGAAAATCAAACATATTTACAAAAAATAGGTACTGCTATGGGAGCTACATTAGCCCTGACCTATGCCAACTTATACATGGCACATTTCGAGAAAGAATTTATACAATCAGAAATGAACAGATTTAAATCAAAATTGATTCTTTACAAATGATTTATTGATGACATTTTAATTATCTGGAAAGGCACCATACAAGAAGCAAAAGAATTGCATGCATATATAGAATCAATAAGACATAATCTGCCATTTACTATGGAATTTAATTTAGAAACAATCAGATTTTTGGATTTAAAAATAATAAAAGAGAATGGAAAAATCATAACAGATCTCTACAGAAAAGAAACATCTACCAATACTATTCTACATGCAAAAAGTTTTCATCCAAAGAATCATAAAGACAGCATTCCTTACAGCCAAATGTTGAGAGTGAAATGGAATAGTGGTACTAAAGAAAAATATGATAATAACATAGCAGATTAACCCAAAGAGGTTATACAGATTCAGTTCTGAAATCATCCAAAGAAAAATGTGACTCTAGAGATAGAACATCTCTTTTACAAAATAAAACAGATGATGAAACAAGGAAGGAATCAAAAATGACCATGTCTACACAGTATTCATAAAGTTTTGGAAAAATTAAACATGTTATTCTATCCAATTGGAATATATTACAAGCTAATGAATTGGGACAACATATTTTTCATCATAAACCTTGGGTAACAGCTAAAAAACTACCACTATTGGAAATAAAATCAGTAAAACTCAACATTGGACATCGGATAATAAATCCACGACTTGGTTGAAAAGTGACATCAAAGGCTTTTTTCCATGTGGCAACTGTGTTCATTGCAATAATGGACAAAGAATGAAACACATTAAAAGCATGTGGGATGACAAGAAATATGTTATAAGAGATTTTATAACTTGTCAATCTGAATATGTGGTCTACTGTATTATTTGCCCCTGCTCATTGTACTATATTGGTGAAACTACAAGAGCATTAAAACTACGGATATCTGAACATAAAAGCAATATTAGACGAGGAGATATCAGGTCACCATTAGCCAGACATTTTTCTGAGTACCATCATTCTGTATCTAGTTTGCAATTCTTTGGACTGGAACAAATAATAGCACATCCACGGGGAGGAAACAGAGAAATTGTTCTATTACGGAGAGAAGCATGGTGGATTTATACTGTAAAGACTTATATACCAAGATATGGACTTAATGAAAACATGATTTGGTCCACTTTTTATTCATTTCAGATTTCTTCTGTACCATTCACACACTATCCCCCTCACCTTTCTTACTCAACCTTTTTCAGTTCCTCCCCTAGGATATCTTGGCCCTTTCTTTCCTTTCCTCCCCTCTTTTTCTCTTCCTGTTCCCCTCACCCCCATTCTTTCCTTCCCCCCTCTCCCCCATTCTCTCCTTCCCCTGTCCCTATCCCTACCCTCTTTTTTATATTATATTTTTTCCCTAGCATCTTTCTTCCCCATCCCTTTCTCACCCCCTTTTTTCCTTTTTCCCTTCACCTCTCCCCACTTTTACTGCTACCCTCCAGGCCCTTTTCTCATCTTCAAAATAATATTTATAGTCAGTCTTTTATATTTTTCATTCATTATTATTGTTATAACATTTCAGATTTACATTATTTAGTCATCACAGATATCTCATATTAGTGATATTCATTTTTATTTGATACATATAATTAACTTTACCAGGACGGTTTGACTTTTCAGGATTTTTGAAGTGCACATAGTTGAAGTAATATGGTACTCTGAAGTTTTAAGTGAAACATTGTCTAAAAAACATTGCAGTTCATTTTAACCTCTTTAGTCTTAACATTTGAAGGTGGCAAATAGCCTCATTATTCAAATTTGAATATAGATAGAAAAATAAGGGGTTGATATGGTACAGAATACCATTTTAGTCTATAGACTTAAATAATGATATTCAAGTATCTTCATGTTGTCTGTTTTCAGTAATTAGCATTGCAACACATATAGTATTAGACTTTTTAGTCAGCAATAAATATTTATTTTTATTTATTTATTGAAAATTTCAGAATTACAACCTTTGAGTCAAGGACTCCATTGCAAGTCCTTTGTTCAGTCACAACAGAACAATATGATTGTAATATGGCCGTAGCACTGTTATGTTTAAATTATTTTTCTTAGGCATCAGTAGCAAAGTTTGAATTTCATGAGAGGGGGACTTGGCGGAGTTTCATTTATCCGCCAGGTTTCATTATTTGACCGGGCCACATAGGTGACGTCATTTATGATGTCAACACAACATCAGGTGTGTTTCTTGCATGGCCCGGCCCTTCTTGTTCACCTGAGAGGTGCAGGTAGTCAGATACATGAGACATTGGCGTGCAATGGCATCGGGAACAAATGCGTATATGTAGCTTACTTTTTGCGGTCCAAACTAAAGAAATTGACCTTCAAATGAAACATAAGTTAAAAATAAAGAAGTCGTTTTGGTATTTGGCAAGTTTGGACTTAAAAACCTTGTTTTATAACATTATGCCTTTTCTTTTTTTGGTGTAGTGCTTTACTAGTATGTATATGAAATGCTAAAGTTCTTTAAACAAGATTTGGACTTTAAGACTTTTTAGTAAGTCATGATCCAATATAGATCTTTGTAAAAATTCTTTTAGATCTATTTCAAAATGTCATAAGTAACCAAAATTTTTTTTTTCTGGATTTATAGATAGAGACCGTAAAGGTGTTTGAATTCTTAAGACCGCAGTGTCCCAGCCCCACAACACGAGTGTTTTTTGAACATTAACAGGTCCTTAGTCAGGTTCGTTCCACCTGTACTGTAAATATTTCAAATAGTTTAATATATAGTAAAAAAGATATAATCTCATTAAAGCCTAAAACATTTAACTAAGAATCTTTTATTTTTTTTTCACAATAGTGAACTTCATCAAAGCTCTAAGTCTAATGAAGGAACATAATGATTATTTCTGAAACGTTACTTATCAAGGAAATATATTTCAGAAGCATGTGAACTTTTTGTGGAAATATATTTCAGGAGCATGAGAATCAAGTCCTTGGATATATCAATTTAAATTTATAAGAAGAAGATAACAATGGAGCTATTGAAATAAAATATATTTTAACAGTTTTTTGGGTTGAGTAAGACACATTTTTTGAATTCATGCCCGAAAATAGTCAAACTGTTGGCTAGCGCACCTACCCGGTAAACCAAAACTAAATGGGCAAAAACACTCTCCAATGTGGGCTGATTTACACATTTTGCATGGGTTGTGACAAATGGCTCTGCTATGTGAATGGCCATTGGTGGGGTGTGGACGTTTGATGAAGAGGTGTGAACAGATGACGAGTTCACATAAGAAGTTATTTTCCCCGGTTTAAGTACTGGGGTTAATGTATTACTTGCACTAGACATACTGCATTGACCACCACCACCACTGCTACTCTGACCACCACTTGGCAAGATTTCTAAATCATAATCCTCCCCCTCATCATGCCTGTAGTAATGCTCTGGTGTTATTTCATTGCTACTGCAAACATTCCTACTTGGTCTTATACTCATGGAAGGGGATAACATGCTCAGTAAGATTGATGATGAGAGTAGATACCCCACTATGGCATTAGCTGCCCTCTGGTGCCGGGTCCACAGTGGCATGTACCTGTTCTTAACAAGTGTATGCTGGCCCCTCATGCCCAGATGACTCCCCTTTTTACCTCCACTCACATGCGCATGGCAAATCTGGCAGATTGCGATGGACTTATCATTTGCATCTTGGACAAAATAATCCCAAACAAGGGACTGTAATCCCTTACTTTTAACATGTCCCTGATGCTGCTTATTGGATTCCATTATTTAACCCCTGAAATGAGAGGGTGTTCTACATGATTTTTCAGGCTGGACACACTTGGACTCTAACTGACCACCATGACTACCTATGATTATTACTGGGTAATCATCAACATCATCAACAGGAACCAGTAAATCACAACTTTTTTGAGGAGGGGGGAATTTAACGCCAACAGGCCCAGACACAGCCACCTTGACTTTCTTTTTCTCTGGTTCCCAACAGGGGTCACTAACATCACCATTCTATTCATCAACATCATCCGCATCCACATTTTCAGCTTGAATGCTGTCATGTGGAAAACATGTTTCAACCACAGCATCACCATCATCACCCAATATTTTGCACCACACTTTGAATCATTGGATGGCAAAGGCATGATCTCAACAGCACTGGAAGTGTGACATTGTGAGTTATCATCATCAGGATCAGAATCATGTTCAGCTACCATGGGGATGTTAATGGGGAATATCAAATCATCTACACAGTCAGTAACAGCTTTAGGCTCGACTATATTTTTTGAAACAGTTAACTGGTCAGAAGTGGAACTTGAGTCAGCAATACTCATGCCAGCAGAAACTGCACTAACACCATCAGCTGGGACAACATCATCTCCTCCAACTATGAATGAAGCTACAGATTGCGCTGTAAAAAACATTAATGGAGAAATCCCTTTACTGACATCTGCTATGCACTTCTGTGTACTACCATGCCCACAGACAATCTTGCCACTGGTAGCAGTGCCATGGCCAGAAACCGCTTGGCTTGCACGTCTCTTTGCAGGCATTTTGGTGGATCACCAAGAAAATTCTAAACAAATTAAAATTTATGAACTTTCAGTCTGGGCCAGTGGATGTGAAGTCAAAAGAAAACAACTGCGGCTTGCAGATGGAGATTGGGCACTAAAACAGATGCAAAAGCACAGATAGATTAAGACTGCACTGCACAATCAAGAACAGATGCAGATGTAAAGTCACAACAACACCTTAACCAGTGTTCACAAGTCACATTCCAATCTGGAAAAGTATACCTTTTGCCAGTTGGGGGTGGTGCAGTGCACTGCAGTAAAAGTCTAAAACCAAGATACCACAAAGCGGTACAAAATCACGCAGGTGTGGTGGATAGCAGGTTCACACTGCTGCAATTACTCTGTGGCACAATAAAATATGTCTGATTTGATGGCGCATATCGCACACACACTCACACACACACACTACAAGTAATGCGTAGCAAATTGAAAACTTCGGTAATATAACCAAATCTTTTAAACATACTGAAATTATGCACTGCTGCATCACAACAATCAGCAAAAGAATGTCAAGAGTTACTGAAAATAATATTGTGTGTACATTAACACAGTTATACAAGAAAAATATAACCAAAACAAAGACTGTCTTTTTCTTCCAGTTAATCTACCTCCACCACAGATATGCTCCTCCCCCAAGCACACTTCACAGTACACGGACTGAATGTTCTAAATTAACATTCAAGATCCACACACAGACAATAAACACTCAATGTTATGAGCACAGAAGGGTTTTATGCAATCAATGTACTAAATTTTTGAGCAAAGAAAAAAGGCTCAAAAATGCTCCTTTAACAGCTTTTAGAAAAATTGTTTTTAATGGACTTTGCATTCCTCATTATTAAGTGAAGTACTCCACTTCATGTTGTGGATTACTTTGCAGATTCCACCTTAACCTGCGAATTGCTTTGTGCAGTTTTGGCCACTTCACCCACCTCTAATCGCCACCCAACAACCTCCGGGCTCAGATGTGTGGCCTGAAACCAGATTGTCTTAACTCAAGGCCACTGAATCTTGAAGCTATCTCCTCTTTCTTCCCTGTTTCTGTGAAACATGTTGAGGATCTTTTATTGGCCCTGGATACCAGGAAAAGCACAGGGAAGGACCTTATTGAACCCTACTACCTAAAGCTAGGATATTATGCTCTGTCTGCCCCTATCACACACCTTTTTAATACATCCCTTGCTCAGGGCACACTCCCTGCTATATGGAAAACAGCTCATCCCTTACAGAAATATATGTGTGCTGTGTACATGTAGAATGCATGCTACAAGCTTATTTGTGCAATGTTCGCATGTGGTTTGCGTATACTAAGTGAACATATGTGAACCAGGTCTAAAAGGCAAATCAAGTTTGCATGCTGCAAGTTTGACATGTGCACAGTAGGTAAGCTGGTGTGATCATCTTCTAAAAATTACATCAGGTTTGCATGTTGCACACTTGACATGAGTGCAGCAGTTAAGTTAGTGTGAATATCATTTAAACATCACATCAGGTTCACATGCTGCATGCTTGCCATGTGTGCAGCAGCTAAGCTGGTGCAAATCTCATCTAAAAAACATTGGTTTCTATTTTTATACTACTGCTAGTAATTAGTCAATAAAATAATTTTTTATGTGAATTCCCATAGAAATTAGGTAAACTTATTAATTCTGATCCTTTTTCAAGTTGTTTAATGGCTTTAGATTTTTGTCATTAAATCGCCATTAATCTGTGAAGTATTGTTTGTTTATTCCATTAAATGCCTATGATATAGCCAGTCAACATCTCCCATTCCAGATGTATGAAGAGGGGCCTCTGTGTTGTAAAGTCTATCCTTTTTGTTTTGGACCATGCAAATCCCTTATGCATATTTATTGCTACAAATGTGTTTCTCCATGACTGTTTTACCTCACTTACTTTCCCTTTGTTACCCTGTACTGAGCATATAAACTATGGCCATGATCAGGACTCTTTGTACTGAGTAGGCGCTTGGAAGCATGCACCATACCTCACATTTTGTCACTGAAATGAGGGACATGGACACTCAAAATGAGGGACAATGAGAGCCACTAGCTCACATGATGATCAGGACAAATCATGAAACATGGAGATACAGTACCTCAGAACACAGTGGAAACCATTGCATTAGCACCTGAGAATGAATTTCTACCATTAAGCAGGTAGTTAGGGCAGAGGGGTGCAATTGTCGCCCCTCCTGGATTTGTGCCTAGGTTGTGCTTATGGTGTGGCAGTAATGGTTTTAAATTTGGATTTAATCTTTTGCACAATAAGTGCCCACCTGGCCTGTGTGTGCTCATGCTGCAGGTACTCTCCAGACTTGACTGTGTCTGTACTGTGTTGTCCACTCTCTCCACCTACTAGTGGCAGTTCAATCACATGTGATGTGGATGAGCTGCAGTCAAGAAACAGCGCATGAGCCTTGCAAGTGCGACACTGTCTTTCCAGCCACAGAGTAGACAGGCTGAACACTTCAGCTTTGAGGAGTCAGTGAGCACTGAACTTTCAGTAGCAGTGTTGTGGCAGCATAGCTTTCTTGTTCTACTCTTAGTGAGTCTCCAGCTCCCCTGGTGGCTGAAGGGGCAGAGGATAAGCTAGAAGCTAATTCAAGACTATGCTACCTACTTACTCTACTAGGCTTGCCTTACAAAAAAAACAGCACAGACCCCCATGGCAGCAAGCTAGGCTTAGCAGCAGTGGTGACAGCAGTGTGGGTGGCCTTCACAGGCCTTGATCAGTGCAGTGTGGCAGCAGTCACAGCAGCAACCAAGCGAGAAGGAAGAAACCCAGGTTGGGTGAACTTGTATGGTGAGGTGACTTAGTCGCTGACCACATTGGGGACCTGTGATGGTCGGATCTACCATCCAGCTTCTGGTAAAATAGGGAGGGGGAGTGGACTAAATACTGGGCAGGTGGCACTCTATGCCAGGTTGCAGGTTCTGGCCATATGGCCGGGTGAGTAAAAGTAAATAACTTTTTACAGGAGGATTGGGGAAGGAGGAAGGACTGAAATATTGATGTGTTTTTCACGTTTCTTCACCTTTAGGTGACTTCATGACCCAGAGGGGATGGGTATTGATTGGAATGAAGTCAGGGAGAAAAACTGGAACAAAGTTTTTTTTGTTCTTTTTTTTGGGGTGGGTGAACTTCAACCAAAAAGGAAAATTGATTAGTAACTGGGAGGGTTTAATCCCAGATCTGATGCACTGCTCTGGGGTACATGCAGATGAATCTTACAGATTTGAATTTTTCTTGATTTTCATGTTGTTTTTCAGTCAAACTAAATAAGTTGTACCTTTTAGAGATGCTGCAGACATTCTTGAGCTGTCTCTTGCATTTACAGGCAGTTAAGCGGTATGGTATGCAAAGACTATTGGATCCCCACTATAGTCATGCTTTTGACCCCCCCTCCACTGTGAAGCTGACCTCCACATCCTCATGCTCACGCACATTATAGTAAAAGGCAAAGGAGACTGCAGGGGTGTGCACCATTGAAATGAATTGGGGTATTTTTTAATTACTATTTTATACATCATTGATGGAGAGTTGGAGATTAATGAAGGCCACCGCTCGACTAACAAGGGCCTTGTTAGTAGAATAGTGGCCTTCATTATTCTCTAATTCACTGTCATAACATATAAAATAGTAATAGAAAAGAACTCCATTCATTTGAAGGGGGTACACCCCAGCACTCTGACCCATGGACATCATCTTTTAAAGACTCCTGCCTCTGCCTCCCTAGTACTCAAGTAAGAAATGTTTTACTTATATCTCTGCTTGGTGGGTTGTCTGTAGCAGCATGGCCATACCTTCTACAATGTGTATGCATGGGGGGGTGACTGGCCATGTGTGTGTGTGTGTGTGTGTGTGTGTGCGCGCGCGCTAAGTTATTGCTGTGTTTGTGTTTGCACCTTAAAGTCTGTTTGCGTGTAAGCATTCAAAACTATGGAGAAAGAATAGTAGAAGTACAGACCAAATTGAAGTAATTAAGTGGTTTTGTGGGTAAGTTTGTGTATTGGAGTTTGGAAAAACATGTGTTTCCATTGCTTTGTGTGCTACAGTTCAACCATGAAAATGAGATGAGGGAGAGAAGAAAACTGAAAAGCATATACTGGCTGCAAGCATGCTGCATGCATGCAGATGTATTCAGATACAGTATGTATTGAAGTACAAGAGAGCCATATCTGTGCAGACAGTATGGCTTAGTGGTTAAAGGCACTGAACTGCAAGCCAGAAGACTTGGAGGCATGAAGACCTGGGTTTAACTCTCATCAACTCCCATGTGTGTATGGCGTGATCCTCAGCAAGTCACTTAGCTTTTACATGTACAGTTATAAGTGACCACTTGCTTTTTTGCATGCATGTCACATGCATGCATTCTTTCCAAACTTAACATAAAAATCATGGTTTCCACACTTGCTTGCTGCACGCATGCCATATGCATGCAGTCAGTTCCAATTTAACATTTAAATCATACTTACAGCAAGCATATCACTTGGGTAGTTTTATGTGTGCAGCATGAAAACATTTCATACAATTATTTCTGTAAGGGTTAGCTTCTTTTGTACTGCAAGGCCAAGGGGCAGACTGTGTCATCCCACTTTTTAAATCCAGATACTCCGGTGACCTAAAAAATTACTGTCCAATTTCCTTACGTCCCATCTTGTCCAAATTACTGGAAAAGGTGGTAAATTCCAATGTTGGGTAAGTTACCTTTTCTATAACTTTTTATTATTTTGGAGACTTGTTCCAGAAAGCTCTGTGCAGTCACTAGCAAGGATTGAGAAGTACTGGAAAAAGTAATACACCTTACAGTTACAATTACTTATGTCTTTTCATACAAAAGTAATACATAACTGTAACTGATTACATTTATTTGAAAGTAACTAGTAACTAACCTATTACTTTCAAATAAATGTCATCTGTTATAGTTTTTATTATTATTTTTGTATTGTTTTTGTATAAAAAGAAAAAAGTAACTGTAACTGTCAGGTGTATTACTTTTTCTAGTACTTCTCCATCCTTGCTAGTAACTGCACAGAGCATCCTGGATCAAGTTTCTAAAAGAAATAGAAAGTAATAGAAAAAGTAACTTACCCAACACTGGTAAATTCACATACCCAGGCAATATCGAAATAACTTTAAACCTACTTAACCCGGTCCAGTCTGGGTTTAGACCCCATCATAGCACAATCTCTGCACTTGCTAAGGTCACTAATGATTGACAGAAAGCACTGGATTCTAAACATTATGTATGTGCTTTGTTTCTTGACCTTAGCAAAGCCTTTGATACAGTGGATCATGACCTGCTTCTGGTCACCCTATGTAACGTTGGAGTAAACAATCTGGCAATAAAATGGCTCACCAATTACCTTACTGAATGGTAACAACAGGTCAAAGTAAAGGGCAATTTCTTCACATTGAAAACCCTTCAAAGGGGTGTGCCTCAGGGATCCATCCTAGGCCCATTATTATTTGCCATCTATATTAACAATATAAACATTGGTATCCAATTAGCAAGCATTCACCTATTTGTTGATGATACAGTGCTGTATATAAACATGCCTACACCAGAGCTGGCTTACAAAGACCTCCACCTTGAATTCAACCATTTGCAGGAAAACCTCTTGCATTTAAAGCTCCTGTTAAATGCAAAAAAAAAAACTAAAGCAATGCTTTGTGCCCCCTCATTTAGTGCATCCAAACATAGCCTTGTAGGTATGGCTCCTCAAGTTCTGACACTCTAAGGTGAGCCTCTGGAATTTATATTACAATTTAAATAGCTGAGGGTATTGGTTAATGATAGGCTGTCATTCATAGAACATATTGAGGAGCTGTGAAAAATAAACTAAAACAGAGGCTTGCTCTATTCTACCAGATCTCCAAGGGAGCTGTGTTGCCTCACTGAGAGGCAGTAGGGGATGCAATCACATTGGCGGTCATACCAGGAGGCAGTGGGGATTTTGTCCATGTCGGCGGTGGAGCAGAGAGAAGAGGAGTACTGTATGGGGATGGAGGAGGCTCCCTAGCTGTACTGGGAGCCAATCGATGCAAAAGGCATGAGTTTTAGACCAAGCAGCTGGGTTTAAAAGCAGGGCATCCAGCCACATTACATACATCACCAAGGGAGCAGTGTTACTGCACTGAAAGGCAACAGGTGATGCGACCGCATCGGTGGCCATTCCCGGAGGCAGCAGGGATTTTGGCTGCAGCAGAGCAGAGCGAGGAGGAGGATTATACAGGGAAGGAGGAGGCTTCCTAGCTGGACTGGGAGCCAATCGGTGTAAAAGGTGTGACCTTTGGACCGAGCTGCTGGTCTTAAAAGCAGGGCACCCAGCTGCGTTACAGACACCACTAAGGGAGCTGTGTTGCTGTGCAGTATTTTCTCCACCACCCACCCACACAACCTCCATTTTAAATAGGCTAACTGAACTAGCAAGGGGTGGGGCTACTGTGGATTGGCATTCCTAAGGGGATCGGTTGGTGGGCTGTAAGCTATCAGAACTGTCAAGAGAAGGAGTAACATTTGCTGCCTTTTCAAAGGGGAGTAGTTCTTTGACTGTCATGGGGTAGAGATTCTGGGGGGATGCCTTACTGTGCTACTGATTAGGTAGAATGAGTCTTAAAGCTACCAAGTGGTACAATTGTTATCCTTTAAGTTGTGTCCTGAGTTTATGCTTTGAATTGGTATCTTTTAAGTTGCATGCGAAATATATGCTTTGCTGAATATAGGCTTTGACCTCGGAGCAAAGGTTAGAGTGTTTGTGTGGGTTGGAGAGTGCTATATTTGAAATAAAACTGCTGTGGGGCCTTCAACACAGAATGGGGACAAGGATGCGGCAGGGTCCGCACGTCACTAGGGCTGGAATTTTTGGTAAGGTGGCGGGTTGTACTTGGTGTGGGTCCACCATGATTCTGGACTGGGCATGGAGAATGGGGTGTGTATGATCTGCTGTAGTTAGCTAAACTTAGGGAGGAGTTATCATGGCTAAGGTGGAACTTTGGCAGGAAGCAAGGGAAGGACGGAGGCTGTCCTGGCAGGGGGAGAGGGGACAGGGGTTGGGGGGAGTGGAGGGGCTGGTCTGATGGGTCCTGTAGCTACACCCAGGATCATGAGCAAAAAGGTGGGTGGGGGATACAAAGGCCATCCAGTTAGGGGAGGCAGGGATGGGGGCCAGGTGCAGAGAAATGTGGCAGGCAAATTGGGGCCAGCAGCTACCCCAGGGACCAGAGACACATGCAGAATCAAGGGTAGAGGGGATGGAACGCTATGCGCAAAAGAGGACACTGGTATGGGTGGGGCAAAATACAGGCAGAGCAACAACTGTTGGCAGATGGTTGGGGCAAAGGACTAGGGGGAGCATGGTCAGGAGCTAGTGGGGGGTGTACATTCAGGGGGTAGTAAGGAATTGGTCATAGAGCTTAAAAACAGATTCTCACCACTACTTTTAAGGAAGGATAGGGAGAAGAAAGTTGCTGGGTTGGTGTAGGATAAGGGGAGATGCGTGGGCTGGAAATGAGGGATGGCCAGGGAAGCACGGAGGGTAGGTGTGATGGGGCAGTGGGATGTCCTCCACAGATGGGGCAGTTAGGGAGCTGGTTAAGGGGGTTCATAGGGCTGAGGGTGGAGAGCGGGGTACACCTCAGATTGGACCTGACCAGATGGGGGTGCAGGGGGTCAGGGAGCACAAAGAGTTGGAGGGCACAAAAGGGGAGTCACCCCCAGGGTGCACCAGTATGGCCCTGCAGTGGGGATTGGACTTGACAACAGACCTATCACTGGCGGTGCCCACGCAGGCTTAAGAGAAGGAGCTCAGTGCTGACAGGGGGCATGGGGAGCTGGAGGACAAGGGGGATGCTGGGGCCAAAGGATCTGATGCTGAGGGTCTGGGTGGCTACCACCAGAGTGGTCCTACTGAGAGAACTAATAGAATTGGGCCAGTGGTTAGAAAGAAGCTTCTGGGGATCAAGGAAGCATGTCGCAGGAAAGGTGCAGACGCAGAGGGCCAGGCAGGGAGTGGTGCCAATGTAGGCAAGGTCGAGGATAAGGTCAAGATTGTTGGGGATGCAGGGGTACAGGCAGGGAGTGGTTCCAGTGTAGGCAAGGTTGAGGATAAGGTCATGATTGTAGGGGACTCCATGGTTGCGGCATCAGCTGGGGGGGAGGGCGGTAGGGGTAGCATGGTGTGGGTCACTGGTTTGCCAGGAATGACAGCTGTGGAGGTCATTCACTAAATCTCCTCATGGGGGAAGCAACTGGATATGAGAACCCACCTGGTGTTCCACTTGGGAGCGAACTACCTAGCTGGGCACAGCTTGATGGAAGTTCAAGCAAGTTTGAAGCCCTATCGCGGTTCTGTAACAGCCTGTGCTTTCATTCAGTGGTGTTCTCACAGGTGCTTCCAGTCCCTAGAGCTAGCATGGATAGGCAGCAGAGGATAGTGGAGTTCAACAGCTGGCTGTTTAAATGGTGTTTCCAGAAGGGCTATGGGTTAGTGGGCCATTGAGGGACTATCTGGCAGGATGGCAGCCTCTTTGCCACTGATAGGCTACACCTAAATAGACAGGGTAAGGAGGTGCTTAAGTGGAAACTGGAGGAGTTCTTTAGTGCACACTGCAATTTAAACTGAACTGGGGGGAGCTGCAAACATCTCCTAACAGTGCACTCGGCAAGGGGGACAGCTGCCCCCCCCACTGAAGACAAGCCAGCCGGTTGGGGCTGGAAATGCTTTCACACGCAAGACAAAAGACCATCAAGACAGGGGTGGTGGGGGCTGGGGAAACCACTTGCTGGAGGACCTTGTGCACAAATGCCAGAAGCCTTGGCAACAAGGTCCCAGACCTGACAGTAATCATGGCAGAGGAGGAGTTAGACCTAGTGGGAATTACGGAGACTTGGTTTCATGACAGACAGGACTGGGACATGAACATCTTTGGGTTATACGCTCTTCCACAAGGATGGGGTTGAGAGGAAAGGGGGTAGCATAGCACTCTAAACTCAGGGCAGGTGGGGGGACACAGAAGATCTATGGTCTCATTGGCCACAGAGAAGATTGAGCTGGTGTGCACAGGAGTGGTTTACAGGCCACCAGGGCAAACAATAGAGGTAGACAACCAGATGGTCAAGGTGATGCTTAGGATGGTGGCCAAGGGGGAGGTGCTGCAGATGGGAGATCTTTACCTGCCAGATATGGAGTGGGAATCAATGTCTGTGGCCTCATCCAGAAGCAGATCGATTATGGACTCTCTCCAGATAGCCCACCTCAGGCAGCTGGTCAAGGAACCAACCAAGGTTGGAGTGGTGCTGGATCTAATGCTTACAAACAGAGACAGGGTGGTAGAGGTAATGGTAGGGGATAACCTAGGTAGTAGTGACCACAGTAATGTGTGGTTCATGGTACGCGCATCAACCTCTGTGCCACCGGACCAAAGTGAAGGTGCTTGATTTTAGACGTGCTGATTTTGGTAAGATGAGAAATTATACTTCCCAGGGATTTAAAAGGATAGGGGAACTTAGGGGAGTGAAAAATATATGGGCCACGATGAAGGGGGCAATTGTGGGGGCCACAGACCACTGTTCAAAGAGGGTAAGCAAAAACAGGAAGAAAAGGAGGCCACTGTGGTTCAGTAGGGAAGTAGGGGCCAGTATGAGAGCTAAGAGGTGGGCCTTCATGCATTACAAAACTACACAGAGTGAGTTAGACCATGTGGTATACCAGGATGAGCAAAGGGAGGCCGTGAGGGTGGTCAGATAGGCAAAAAACAAGGACAGAAGTGAGCAGAGGAAAGGTGGGACTGGGATTAGTCTGCTAGCAGAGATGGGGAAAGGGTAGAGGGGGACCGAGAGAAGGTTGAATTACTGAACAGTTACTTCAGTGAAGTATTCATGAGAGAGAGAAGGTATGGGTGGAGGGTGACACTAGACCAGCGGAAACAGAGGGGGTAGGGGTGGATATGGGTCCATTCCAGGAAGAGGAGGAGGAGATTTTGAAAGAGCTTAAGGGCCTGAGGGTGGACAAGGCCACATGGCCAGATGAGATTCACCCAAGAATGTTGAGGGAGCTGGATGAGGTGATAGTGGCCCCCTTGACCTATCTGTTCAATGATTCCTTATGCTCAGAGGAAATCCTGAAGGACTGGAAGTGTGCAGATGTGCTACCCCTGCATAAGGAAGGGGGGAGGCAAGACATGAGCAATTACAGGCCAGTGAGTCTGACGTCGGTGGTCAGCAAGCTCATGGAAAAACTGCTCAAGGACAGAATCACTGGCTACCTGGAGGCAAACGGCCTCCTTGACCCAGGGCACCATGGCTTTACCAAGGGCAAATCTTGTCAGGCAAATCTGGTCAGGTTTTTTGACTGGGTCACTACGGTAGTGGATCTGGGGGGTGGGATTCAGTGGATATAGCTTACCTGGATTTCAGGAGGTCTTTTGATATGTTACCACACAGTAGTCTTGTGCACAAAATGGAGTGCCTAGGGCTAGGGTGGTGGTTATAGGGTGGGTGTACAACTGATTGGAGGGCAGAACATAGAGGGTGTTAGTAAGTGGGGTCCCATCGGGTGAGTCGGAGGTCACTAGTGATATGCCCCAAGGGTCAGTGCTGGGACCCCTGCTGTTCAACATCTATATAAGTGACATAGCAGAGAGGTTGGAGGGTAGAGTGATCCTGTTTGTGGATGATGTAAAAATCTGCAGTAGCATTGACATACAGGATGGAGCCTGGAGGATGCAGAGGGACCTAGGTAAACTAGAGGAGCGGGTCAGGAAGTAGAAATTATTGCTCAACATGGCAAAATGCAAAACCTTGCACCTGGATGGAAAGAATGGTAGAACAGAATACAGATTAGGGGACAAGCCACTAGTGGTAACCATGGAGGAGAAGGACCTGGTCATCATCATCTCTCAAGACTGGAAGGTGGCTGGGCAGTGTGACAGGGCAGTGGCAAGAGCCAGCAGAGTGTTGGGTTGTTTTGGGAGGGGGATCACCAGCAAGAAGAAAGAGGTCCTGATTCCCCTGTACACCTAACTGATGAGGCCTCATCTGGACTATTGGGTCCAGTTCTGGAGGTCTTAACAAAAAATAGATGTGGAGAGGGTGGAGTGGGTACAAAGGAGGGCAACCAAGATGGTGAAGGGGCTCAGTCATCTACCGTGTGAGGACAGACTGGGAGCCCTTGACATGTACTCTCTGCAGCTGAGGAGGGAGAGAGGGGACATCATAGAGACCTTCAAGTACCTAAAAAGGATTAACAAAGTGCCTACAGAGAACCCATTCCAATTGAAGGGGTGTCCCAGAAGAAGGGGTCATAATCTCCAACTCAAGGAGGGTAGGTTTAGGGGCAACATTAGGAAGAACTTTACCGAGAGGGTGTTGTACACCTGGAATGGGTGAGAATTCAGTGGGGGAGCAAGAGGGCTTGAGACAGACATAGACAGCTGTTGAAAGGAGGGGGGAATCTGGGGGAGGTCTAGGGGATGCTAGGCAAATGGGCAGACTAGGTAGGCCTGAAGGTGCTTTTCTGCCATCACGCTCCTATGTTCCCATCAAACATTTACGCACGCAGGAAGCTAAAACCCAATTAGTGCAAACTTCATGCCCCTACTAGACTATGCTGACTTCTTGTATGGGCAAGGTCCAAGTATAGCACTAGCCAAACTTGACACTCTTTACCATCGGGCAATAGATTCATAACTGATGCATCGTGCTTCACCCACCACTGCACATATTATACCATGACAAGATGCACAAAGCAGCTGCTGCCTGATCGTAATTTTTTTTAAAGGCTGCAGCTACGCAGGAATCTCTGAGCAGGCTGGCAAGTTCGTCTGAGCTGGCGGTGTTTCTTTGGTCCGGCTGGCTGCTTGAAGTGCACTGGCTCTCAACTTTGTTTTGGTGAGCTGCCAGTGTGATATTTGAAATATTTTATATAGGTCAAATTGCATTTCAGAATATTTTATTCACCATTTTCTGTTCCGTGGTATAACCTGCCTAAATGTAAGTTGTTACAGCCTTATTTGGTACTGTTGCTAGTCTTAGTTAATTCTAGTGCTTGCTCTACTAAGCAGACTTATCTGTTCCCCTAAGATAGATGAAATTTTACATTTCTTCTTCTTCCTCTGCTTATTCTTTAAACATCTGCCATTACTGCAATCTCTCTGTCCTTTCTCACCCTGACTCTCTCGCGCGCTCCTCCCCTATCCTTATTGGCTCTGCGTTTTTCTGCCTTGCCCTCCCCTGTACTGGATATTTACTTGACCTACACTCCTTTCTTTCTTTCAGATAACCCCTGGGGCTGGACTGCCCACAGAGTTGCTCCCGCCCACCCTGCCGTCACTGTCCAGGTACACTGGAGACCGCACTCACAAATTCATTTGTCTACCTTGTTTGAAATTTGGCACCTTTTTTATCACTACCACTAACTTGTGCTTGGGGGAATCATGGCTGGAAATCCAGCTCTACCTGCTGAGAGAATGTCCTCGGACACTTTACCATCATTCTGCAACTCTTTTTAAATTAATTTAGTCCAGTTAAGAACTTTGGCTACAGGGTGCTTCTTAATTTGCTGCTACCACTGAGAACAGCCAGCATTCCTGTTACTCTTACCCCGCTGAACCTGCCTAACCTTTAAAATTAATTTGTGCACAAAGGAGCTGCTGCCTGATCGTAATTTTTTTAAAGGGTGCAGCTACGCAGGACTCTCTGGGCAGGCTGGCAAGTTCATCTGAGTTGGCAGTGTTTCTTTGCTCCGGCTGGCATCTTGAAGTGCACTGGTTCTTAGCTTTGTTTTGGTGAGCTGCCAAGGTGATTCCCCGCAGTCGCTCTGCGACTGCTCCCTGCCCACCCTAATACCCTCCCACCCTTAGCTGATGTTAGATATATAGGTAGAGAACCGCTCATGAGATTTCTAATTTTTTCTATCTCCCAAGTTTCTTGTTTGCCCCTTATACATCTTCCCCATTAGAGGTCATCTTACCTCTTCTGAATATTTTCTTGCTTTCTTTGCCTTAGAGCTCCCAAGGCAAATCTCCCCAAGCTGTCGTCTCCTGGTAGAGTATTTTGGCACTTCCTCTTCCTACCCTTGCTGTGCAACCTCACTATTCTGCTCTGCTGCTGTTTCTCCATATAGCTGATATACCCCTCTCTCTCTCTCTCTCTCTGCATCCCACTGACTGCTATTACTTCTGTTTCTTATTAACTGTTATTTACATTTCAACACTCATCCCTGCTCTTTCCACTTGCCTCTCCTCCCTAACCACCCCCTACTTATACACCTTGTAACCATGTATTTGAGGGCCTTACTCCTCCTCATGCTAGTACTCTCCTTGCTATTTCTTCTTGAACTCTCTGCTCTTCCTTCTGTGCCCCCTTCAAATTGCCATACCTACTCACTTGGGAATTTCTGCTACTCGAACTTACTGATGGGGTATGACCCTTGTCTTTCACCCATGCCAGGGCTTAGGAATAGATATCTTGGGGTACTACTTAGATATATCTTACAGAGGTTCTCTATCTCCTCTTGATGTGCCTCTCGGGCAATGCTGAACCCTATCCCTCACCCTGGCTGGTGATATTGAAACCAACCCTGGCCCTCCTACTTTAACTAATACTACCCAGTCTCAGCCCACTTATTGCTTGCCGAAATCATCGTGTCTCACCTTTGCTCACCTTAACATCAGGAGCCTCACTGCCAACCTTCGGGAACTTGAGGCTTGGGTATGCTCCAAAGCAGCATGGATTTACAGCAGGAAGGTCATGTCAGACAAATCGATTTCTTTGACTAGGTGACCAAAGTAATAGATCAGAGAGGGGCTGTGGATATGGCCTACCTAGACTTTAGCAAGGCATTTGACACAGTCCCGCACAAAAGACTAATAATCAAGTTAGCCAGCCTGGGAGTGGGTTCCAAGGTGGTAGCCTGGGTAGTAAACTGGCTTCACAACAGGACACAGAAGGTAATAGTGAATGGAACACATTCCGAAGAAAGGGGGGTTACTAGTGGAGTACCTCAGGGCTCAGTACTGGGTCCAGTCCTCTTTAACATCTTTATAGGTGACATTGCAGAGGGTCTGGAGGAAAAGGTATGCCTCTTTGCAGGTGACACAAAGATCTGTAACAGAGTTGATACACAAGTGGGGGTAGAAAGGATGAGAAGGGACTTGGCAAGGTTGAAGGAATGGTCAGACATATGGCAACTTAGATTCAATGCAAAGAAGTGCAAGTAATGCACCTGGGAAACAAAACCCAGGAGAAGAGTACATAAAGCAGGGGAGGTACTAACAACAACAAAAATGGAAAGGGACTTGGGGGTAGTCATATCAGATGACCTAAAGGTGGGTAAGCAATGTGAGAAGTCAGTAAGGAGAGCCAGGGGATACTGGGATGCATAGGAAGGGGCATCACAAGTAGAAAAAGGGAAGTGGTTATCCCTCTGTACAGACAGTTGGTGAGACCCCATCTGGAATACTGTGTGCAGTTTTGGAGACCCCATCTACCCAAGGACATAGACAGGATGGAAGCAGTCCAGAGGAGGGCAACTAAAATGGTGCAGGGTCTGCATCAGAAACCATATGAAGAGAGACTGAGAGAGCTTAATATGTATACCCTTGATGAAAGGAGGGACAGGGAGGACATGATAGAAACTTTTAAATACTTCAAGGGAATCAACAAAGTCCAGGAGGGTAGCATCTTTCAGAAAAAGTGATGTGTAAGAACAAGGGGGCACAATTTAAAGATTGAGGGGGGATGGCTCAGGGATAATGAGAGGAATTTTTTTTCCACAGAGAGAGTGGTGGATGTATGGAACCGCCTTCCTGGGGAGGTTGTTGGGTCTAAAACAGTGGAGGAATTCAAACATGCATGGGACAGACATAAGGCAATTGTAGTGGGGGGTTGCAGGAAGCAGGCTGTTAGTTAACTAGAATCTGCAGCTTATCCAATAGGAAGGGAAATGGGCAGACTGAGTGGGCCAAGTGGTCCTTATCTGCCATCAAAGTCTATGTTTCTATGTTTCTATAACATCCCTGACATCCTAGCCCTTTCCAAAACTTGGCTGAAGCCCTCTATGGCTGACTCCCTCTGCTCCATCTCGGGCTACAATATGATTTAGGCTGATCGCCAAAAGAGGTGGGAGCTTGGCCCTGTACTACAAATCTCATCTTAACATCTCTATCTTGCAGGGTCCCTCCCTGACAAATTGCGAGGTCCTTCATTCCTGTCTTTTTCTTGGGGGTGTCAAGATTCTACTCATCTTCTGTGTTAATATACCTCCCAAACATTCCAGACTAGGTCTTAAGGAATTTAATGAGCTGATGCCATCTGTATCAGGGGAAAAATGAGGTTATCTACTTGGGAGATTTTAACTAGGACTGGGCCGGGCCTCGTTTCTTTCTTCTATCATCCATTACCAGCAAGGCCAACCTTGCTCAATTAATCCAGGCTCCCACTAGAATCTCTCCGGGGCTCCTTCAACACCCTCCTAGATTGGATCATGACTAAGAGGAAGGAGAACTTCCCCAATGCTGGTGTTCTTCCTGACTCTATCAGTGATCACTGCCTGGTTTTCTGCGTTTAGGACTCCTCACCTCCCTCCTTTCCCCCCAAACTAATATCTTTTTCCAACTTCTCCAATCTCAACCCTACTGTTTTCCTGCATGATCTAAACCAGGTGGACTGGCTCCCTCTGTACATGACCAATGATATCAACTGTGCAACTGAGTATTTCAACGCTACCCTTCTCTCTCTTCAGAACCTACAGATCCCAGATACTACGTGTAGGGTAAAAGGGAAGATCACTAAATGGCTCAAGCGCCCCCTACTCCAGCTGCTGAAACATAGGGATAAACTCTGGTTGGTCTGGAAGTCCTCTTTCCTTCAGGCTGACTTTGATGCCTATAGGTTGTTGCACAACACTTGCAAAAAGGAGATTCGCTTTGCAAAGAGTATGTACTACCAGAACCTGCTCAGTGCCTCTGCCTCAAACCCAAAACACTACTGGTCTCAAATTAAGGAAATTGTCAGGAATAAAAAGTCTCTGACTCCAAACGAAATGCTTGTTAGCGATATCCACTGCAGTAATCCTCTCACTATAGTAAGTGCCTTCAATGCACTCTTTTCCATTCATCCCACCCCCACTCCTACCCCTTCTCCCCTGTTACTACCCAGGCCCCCCTTCCTTCACCAGCAATGGCTCCCACCACTCTAGTGCTGACCCCAGTTACGCTCTGGGAAGTCCTTAAGTTACTCAGGACTATTCCTGCTCGTGGCAGTGCAGGTCCTGATGGTATAGATCCAAGGATCCCTAGGCAGTTCACCTCTCATCTCGCCGAACTGGTTTCCAGGCTTTTCAATCTCTCAGTCAGCTCAGCCTCTGTCCCTTCAGCCTGGAAAACCACCAGGACTATATTGGTGTTTAAGAAAGGTGTTCCCAAAATCCTGTCAAACTATCAGCCCATTTAACTCCTGCCTATGCTCAGTAAGCTGCTGGAGAAAGTTGTGCATCATCAGGTCTCTCAGTACTTACTCCACTTTAGCCTTCAATCACTTTTTCAATATGGCTTTTGGGCTGGGCACAGCACAACTACTGCTCTTACCCACTTCAACAATGACGTTAAATGCAATATGGACAAAGGCTTACTCACTGGAGCCGTGTTCATCGATCTCTCCAAAGCATTTGACATGGTACATCACACCCTACTACTGGACAATCTGCAATCACTCGGAGCCTCTGTTTCCACCCTATCATGGTTTGCTAGCTATCTTGAAAGTCGATCTCAGACTGTCTCCTTCTGCAAGGTTCTCTCTGCCCCTGCCCCAATCACCTCTGGCGTCCCTCAGGGTTCAATTCTTGGGCCCCTACTCTTTTCTATTTTTATTAATGATATCCCTAGCCATTCCACACTCTGAAATACTATCTTATATATGGATGACCTGGTACTTTACTCTGCCTCTAAGTCTATAACTGACCTAAATCAACAATTATCGCCTGCCTTTCAGAGCCTCCAATCTTGGTTGTCCTCCAATTACCAAATCTTAAACCTTGCTTTTTGGCTCCTCTAGACAGGCTCAGACTGGAGTCCCTAATCTTCTGGTCCCACTGATTGCCCTCCAGCTGCTGTCTTGCCCATTTCCGTTTTCCTACTGTAAATGAGTGCTGCTCATCCCCTGTTAATTATATTTAGGACTACTGACTTGGTAACTGAATAATTTTTCCAACAATTATATGACTGCTCTAACCTGTAATATTCTTGCTGTTATTCGTATGCTATTTTTTGTTAATGCTATTTGTGAAGATTGTCCTGACAGTTATCTTTGCCTTTGTACCTCATTGTTGTCATTTGTTGTCTCTGCTGTATTACTGTAACTGTACTTTCCTGGGTTCTGCCTGAAAATAAGCAGGTTTCTTGCCTAGTGCATTTACCCAGTCATCAAAAGCTAATAAATAAATAAATTCTCTTAGTTTTCGACAGCACAAAAAAGCAGTCCTCTGGACCTACAGAGCCATCTCTAATAAGCTCCAGCAATATATCTCTAACTGCCTTCCTGTCTCCTCTGTAGGGACCTACCCCCTAAGAAGTATCTCATATACCTCATGATTTATTCCCAAGGTTAGAACACATTTTGGTAGAGCCATCAGTCACTCTCTCATGATTCTTTGGAACAATGTGCAAAAAATGCTGAAACTCGTGCTCCCTGGGAAGCTGATCTTCTTTAAAGCAACAGTGTTTGTTAATAAACATACATTTTTTCAGTAATAAGGTTTGTCAAGCAAAAATATAAAAATATATATTTTTCTTTTCATTTTCTTTCTTTCCTGATCCAAGATATGGGGCCTTGAAGTTTTCTAAAGTTACCAAGCCCATAACACACCTTAGCCACACCCACCATGAAAAAAAATTAAATATTTTGTGCTGTTAACTATCAGAAACATGCAGTAGAATCATCCTAATGCAACTACAGCATGAATCTAACATACACATTCAACAAGTAACACCAGGGGAAGAGATTTTAAAAAAATGGCGATTGGCAGCCATCTTTAATGACGGGAGTCATTTATTACAAGATCAGCTATAAAAAAAGTCTTAACACACCTGAGACAGCAAAAAATACACTGAGCATGAATCCTAGGTTGTCAGAAATACATTTATGCTAAAAAAAACTATATGATGAATTTTTTCACCAACTAACAAATACTGCTGCTTTAAAAATCTTTTTGTGTGGACATTCAAGGAGACTTGCAACTGTCTCCACTTATAATCTTCTTCTTCTCTTGTACCTTGCTGTCTTCTCCTTTGCCTTAATTTCCCACTTTTCTATGGTCCTCTTCTAACTTGAATGAGTTGTGTATTTTGTATAGGTATATAGTATTTGTTTGTATATCTGTTTTCCATTATAAATGGTTGCCTCTTCACAGTGCACTTTTTTTAGACTGACTATAATTCCAATGTATATCACATTGCCATACGTATGACCTGTTTCACTGCACTCTGCTTCAGATTGCCTTGTGTACTTATTGTGTTATATATTGCTGTATTTGCTTTGTATCTTCCCCAGGTCCACCTTGTAAATGAGTTGCCTCAATGGTGTTCCTCCTGGTTAAATAAAGATTGATTGATTGATACTTTTGCGACATTGCATCCTAACATTATTAAATTTGACACATGTTTAAAACACTTATCATAAACAGCGCATGTACCGCACATGGAAACATTCATGGCGAAATCCCTCACAGCGACAATCTTAACAGGTTTCGAGATTGTCGCAATGAGGGACCCAGGGGCCAAATTTTGCCCTTTTGCTGTTTTTTCCCCCCAAATCAACTCTGACTTGGAGTTGATAATCTATAGGGGGTTAGGGGCACTGGGGGTGCAGCCCCCCCCCCCCAGAGAAACACACCAATGTCAGACAGGCAATATTTCACCTGTTGACATTGGGGATCTCAGTATGCCAAACTTCAACAACAGTATTGTTGATTTGGCATAGGTAAACCATCATAAATGAATCATGCCAAATTTAAGATCTCTGGCCCAATAGATGACTGAGGTATATGCAGATAGAGCTGCTCATAAATTTTCAAACAAAAAATAAAATGACAGATTTTGAGCACCTATAATTTTGAGACAATCCATCCTAATGTCATAGAAACAGAATTTGATGGCAGATAAGGACTGCTTGGCCCACCAAGTTCCCTACCTAACAGATAAGCTGCAGATCCTAATTAACCAACAGCCTACTTCCTCCTACCCCCAACTAGAATTGCCTTATGTCTGTCCCATGCATTCTTGAATTCCCCCAACTGTTTTTGACTCTACGACCTCCTCAGGAAGGCTGTTCCATGCATGTACAACCCTCTCTTTGAAGAAATACTTCCTCACATTACCTCTGAGCCATCCCCCCCCTCTATCTTCAAATTGAGCCCCCTTGTTCTTGCACATCTCTTTTTCTGAAAGATGCTATCCTCTTGGACTTTGTTGATTCCCTTGCAGCATTTGAAAGTTTCTATCATGTCCCCCTCGCCCTCCTTTTCTTGAGGCTATACATCTTAAGCTCCATTAGTCTTTCTTCATATGTCTTCTGGTGCAGACCCTGCACCATTTTGGTTGCCCTCCTCTGGACAGCCTCCATCCTGTCTATGTCTTTGTGGAGATGGATCTCCAGAACTGTACACAGTACTATAGATGTGATCTTACCAACTGTCTGTACAGAGGGCCAACAACTTCCTGTTTTCTACTATTGATGCCTATCCCTATGCATCTCAGTATCCCCCCAGCCCTCCTTACTGCCTTCTCACATTGCTGACCCACCTTTAAGTCAGGATATTTACTACATCATTAGACATACAAACATCATACAAACATACAAAACTGCCAGCAGAAACAGGCCTCATGATCTATTGTCTCTGCTCAAGTGTGCAGCTAGCACCTCATCTCGCAGCTGCTCCTCACGCCCCATCTTTCCAATATCCATTCACCCCTCAGACATTAAGCATGCCAAATTTCAGAGCTCTAGATCAATAGACAGTTATCTTCAGACTAATACATTTAAAAATTCTGTGACATGTTGACAAAATTCCACAAAATTTCATGGCATTTCATGAAATTTCATCAAAAGTCCAAAAATTAATTCCACATAGCTCTGGGTTCTATGCATTTAGTGCAGAATGCACTAAATTCCAGACTCGTTATCACTTCTGGTGTTTCATTTCAAAGTACTGTAGTACAGTGTACTAAATTCCTGAATAAAATTTCTACTGCTGTTCTTACTCATATTATTGTAATATGGTTTATTTTAAAGTTAAAGATGGGTGAAAGTTGGGAATTCCACTTTAGCAAAACTTCTGTGAAATTTCACAACTTTTTTGGAAGTTTCCGAACTAAAAACATACTTATTTATGTTTGCCTTCCCAGATTGTTTTTAACTATTCTGTATTATTGTTTTATTCAGTTTTTATTAATTTAATTTATAAATTTGCACTTTTTTTAATTTTATAAACTATTATCTTTGCTTATGATTGTCTCAATTGTACCAATGACGTGGAACCTTTGTAAAAGAGCCTCGTCTCAAAGGTATTTGTAATCCTAGAACAAATAAATAAATAAATAAAAAATTAAAAAAAAATTATATCTCTGTATTTAAAGTGTACAGTGCCTTGGTTTTTGAAAGGCACTATAAAAATAAAGGATTGATTGATTCAGTGATTGATTGAGTGATTGATTTATTGATTGATTGAAAGAAATGTTTCACTGGTGTGTAGTGGTCCCCCCATCCCTGAGAAGGCCTGTATATTATAATTACCCTTGTGTTTAATGGATCCCCTCCCTATCCTGGAGAGTGCCCATATATTATAATTTCCCTTGTGTGTAATGGACCCCCATCCCTAAGAGTACCTGTATCTTATAATTTCCTTGTTGTCTAGGTAACACCCCTCTCTATCCCTGAGAACACCCCAGTACTATAATTTCCCTGGTGTCTAGCAAATTCTCCTCCCTATCCCTGAGTGCCCGTATTTATAAAAACAAATAATTTTTCCCTGGTAGCTAGCAGATACCCCCACAGTGGCAGGTAGTACCCCACCACCCTGCTCCCCTCTTCTCAAATCCAAACTGGAAACCAGCACAACTCTCCCTCTACACCATGGTCAGTCATCAAACTGAGTTCAGTCATTGAATGAACATGTACTTGTACAAGTATGCTCTCATTCATTGACAGCTCATCCTCATTCATTCAGCATTGTCTGCTGCTGTCCATTGTTGTCATAGATGAGGGTGGAGGGCTGTTCTGGCTGGTGGCAGGGGGTCAGGAAGGAGGGAATGATGTGGTGGGCCTATCACACCATTTCCTCTATCCTGACCCATGAACAGAACAGCCCTCTGCTCTTGCCTCCTACTACCATGGACAGCAGCAGACAGATCTGTCATGTCAATGAATGAGTGCATACTTGTACAACTACACACTCATTCATTGACAGAGCTCAGCCCAGCAGCCAGCAATGGTGGAGAGGGAGGGCTGTTCTGGTTTCCAGCTTGGGGATTTTGAGGAGGAAGAGGGGAGGTGCATTGCTCCCTGCCAGGGTAGATTTCCACTAGGCATCAAGGAAAAGCTATTTGTTTTTATAAATATCAACACTCAGGGATATGGGAGGAGTCCACCAGACATCAGGGAAATTGTAATATATGGGCGCTCTCAAGGATAGGGAGGGTGTCCACTAGACACCAGGGAAATTACAATATACATGTGCTCTTGGGGATGGGGGGGTCTGCTAGACACCAGGAAAATGCATAAAGGGTCTCTCTCAGGAATAGGGATAGATCCAGAAGCAAATGATTTGATACCTTTTAATGGACCAACATAGATGTAACAACAAGAATAAAGTGATCTAGCTTTCAGACCAACCAGTCCTTCTTCAGAAGCTGATGGCAGTTGTTTAGAAAATACAATACTTATAACAGCTAGATAATGCAGAGAAAAACAGAAAAAAATCCCCATTGGTTTAAAACACTCATTAAAAAAAACCAAAAAACAAAAGATAATGTCAGAGAAGTTTAACAGTACAATACTGCCTTCAGCCAGAAAGAACCTTGGGTTCAGATGTGCTTGGTGGAACGCACATACAAAGAATCCTACTGCATATAAATTTAATTGACATAAGATAACACTGCTGAAGCAGATAACTCCTAAATCAAGCTATGAGTGTCACAGTTAGTATAAGGATGTGATTACTGAAAGGCAACCCCCACCCAGATTAAAGACAAACTAAGATTGTTATAGGGCTCATGAAATTTCAATATTAGCATTATAGACAAGAATTTACCAGTAAAGTTGTCTTAAAATCATTAGTGCACACTGTGTGATGTGTAAAACCTAGCTGGACATGTCACCCAGCTGTATTCTCAAGCTAGATATAAGGCCCAAGAAATTTCAAAAACCTCAGGACTATATAAATGATAATTTAAATATAAATTGATAATATTAGTGTCAAACAAAAAACTCTAGTCGAGGAACCTCAAGGAATTAAGACCATGTAGCCTGATATGTACTGATGTCAATATATACTGAGAATGTAGCAACTTGATGTACCACAAGTGTCTAAGGTAAACCAATAGGGATTTTATTCTGTTTTTCTCTGCATTATCTACAGTGGCGTGAAAAAGTATTTGCCCCCTTCCTAATTTTCTCTATTATTGCATATTTGTCACACTGGATGTTTTCAGGTCTTTAGAGAAAATGTAATATTAGATAAAGGGAACCTGAGTGAACAAATAACACTTTTTTTTTTTTTATTTCCTTTATTTAATGAAAAAAAGTTAACCAACACCAACTGGCACTGTGTGAAAAAGTAATTGCCCCCTTACACTTAATAACTGGTTACGCCACCTTTAGCTGCAATGACTGCAACCAAACACTTCCTATAATTTAATATCAGTCTTTCACATTGCTGTGGAGGAATTTTAACCCACTCTTCCTCACAGAACTGCTTTAATTCAATAACATTTGGTAGGTTTTCAAGCATGAACTGCTCGTTTCAGGTCCTGCCACAGCATCTCTATTGGGTTTAAGTCTGGACTTTGACTAGGCCACTCCAAAACTTTAATTTTACTTCTTTTCAGCCATTCTGATGTGGACTTGCTTTTGTGTTTTGGATCATTGTCTTGCTGCATGACCCAACTACGCGTCAGCTTCAGCTGCGGAAGGATGACCGGACAATTCTCCTTAAGAATTTTCTGGTACAGAGCAGAATTCATGGTTCCTTTAATTATGGCAAGTCATCCAGGTCCTTAGGCAGCAAAGCATCCCACACCATCACACTACCACCACCATGTTTGACTGTTGGTATGGTGTTCTTACTTTGGAATGCTGTGTTTGCTTTACGCCAGACATTATGGGATCCATGTCGTCCAAAAAGTTCCACTTTGGACTTATCTGTCCATAGAACATTTTCCCAAAATGCCTGTGGATCATCCAGGTGCTTCTTGGCAAATGAGAGATGAGCATTTATGTTCTTCTTGGTTAGCAGTGGTTTTCGCCTTGCTACTCTCCCATGAAGCCCATTTTTGCCCAGTCTCTTTCTGATTGTGGAGTCATGAACACTGACCTTCGCTGAGGCAAGAGAAGCCTGCAGTTCTTTGGATGTTGTTTTAGGATCCTTTGAGACTTCCTGGATGATTTTACACTGCGCCCTTGGAGTAATTTTGGCAGGCCGCCCACTCCTGGGAAGATTCACTACTGTTCCAAGTGTTCTCCCTTTGGAGATTATGGCTCTCACTGTGGTTCGATGGAGTCCAAGAGCCTTAGAAATAGCTTTGTAACCCTTTCCAGACTGATAGAGAGCAACACATTTTTTTCTGATCTTTTCAGGAACTTCCTTTGATCGTGGCATAATGTGCTTGTTGAATCTTTGTGCTGGCAACGTGACTCTGATGGTAAGGGTCAAAATAAGTGAGGTTTATATTGAGCAGGGCTGGCTGTAATCAAGCCTGGCTGTGTTCAATCAGCTGATTCTAATTATCCCTTTAATTGGGTTGATTTAACTAGGGGGCAATTACTTTTTCACACAGTGCCAGTTGGTTTTGGTTAACTTTTTTCATTAAATAAATGAAATAAGTAAAAAAAAAAAGTGTTATTTGTTCACTAAGGTTCCCTTTATCTAATATTACATTTTGTCAAGAGACCTGAAAACATCCAGTGTGACAAATATGCAATAATAGAGAAAATCAGGAAGGGGGCAAATACTTTTTCACGCCACTGTAGCTGTTATAAGTATTGTATTTTCTAAACAACTGCCATGAGCTTCTGAAGAAGGACTGGTTGGTCCGAAAGCTAGAGCACTTTGTTCTTTTTGTTACATCTATGTTGGTCCATTAAAAGGTATCAAATCATTTGCTTCTGGATCTATTCTTGCAAGGACCAATACGGCAACTACTAAATCTAGTTTTCGGGGATAGGGAGGGAGTCCACTAAACACCGGGGGGGACAATTAAATTGAATTAATTCATACATTCATTCCACAGTTCAGTGACTCATTGAGCAGCAGAATGAATGTAAAAATTGCCCACCGTGCTAAGTCATAATTTCTGCGAAAGTTGGCAAAATGATTTCTGAAACAACAGTCCAAGATTTGCACAAATTCTGCTGGCAGATGTTTTTGCAGAGCTCTATTTAAGACTTGTACCAAGATTTTCAAAAATGATAATGAGGTTCAGAATATTAGTTTACAGAAGAAACCTGATTGATGCATTCAAAATTATTCATGTTCCAGCTCAAAGTCAGGTCATTAATAATTCATTTAAAGAATGTGCATGATGGCTATTGTGCTCAACAAGCAAAGAAGTTTGCAGACACATATGGTGTTAATGTTCCTTTTTCATATTTGATTTAATTCACAGGAGAATATTGCTTGTACATTAATATAGTAAAACAAGATCTGAATTACTTTTTAAGAATAAATTTAAAGTATGGTATATTATAAGCTATCACCAATACTTTAAATTTGTAGCTGGGAGATCATGTCAAACTAACCTGAATGACTTCTTTGAATGGGTCACAAAGGCTACAGACAGGGGCAGTACCTCAACTTCAACAGGGCTTTGATTCTGTTCCACACAGAAGGCTAATAAAAAGGTTGGTGAGCTGGACTAGGGGACATACTTATCAATGTATAGGGAACTGGCTGGGGCAGTATACAGAGGGTAGTCATTGATGGGCACACTCAGAACACAGGGTAGCCACTAGCTGGGTACTTCAAGAATCAGTTCTGGGACTGGTGCTCTTCAATGTCTATATTTGTAATATAGGAGATGGAATCCAGAATGAGGTGTGTCTCTTTGCTGATGACACTAAGATCTGAGGCAGAGTGAACTTAGAGAAGGGAAAAAGATAAAGAGAGAGCTGGAAAAATTAGAAAAGTGGTCCTGATTATGGCAGATAATGTTCAATGCACAAAGGTGCAAAGCGAGCAATATTTGTTGACTGCACCCTAAAACAAACTACTAGATGGAGAAGTAAGGGGTGGTGCAGACATACAAGGAGAAAGACACCTGGGGTCATCATTAGTTATAGCCTCATGTCCATTGCATAGTGCAACACAGATTATGGAAAGGTAAATGGTATGTTAGAATGGAAAGGAAGGAGATTTGATAGTAGGAGGAAGGAAGGGAGTGATACTGCCCCATGAAGGTCCCTAGTAACACCGCATCTGAAGTACTGCATGTAATTCAGGAATCTACACCTCAAGAAAGTCTGGGACTGCATAGAGGCTATAAACAGGAGGGCCACAAAGATACTCCAGGGGCAGCAGTGGAGTTACTGTATATGAGGAAAGGTTGGCAGACATTAACATGTATGCACTGCAGACCATGAGGGCAAGGGGGATATAATTAGGATACATGAGTTATTGCATACAATCAACAGGGTAGATTAATTTTCAAAGAACAAGGGCACAGTAACTAGAGGAGGATCCATGATGGGTATTCGACAAACTTTTGTCGAATGCCCTGACAGTGAAACCAGCAGGTTGACAGCATTTTGCAGTCAGCTGCTGGTTTCCCATGCCATGAAGTGTTTTCTTTGGGGGGCTTCACCCCCGGACTACCTATGCGAGGGGCTGCACCCCCCACACCTCCCCACTTAGGATTATCAACTCCAAGATGGAGCTTATTGGGGGGGTAGGACCCACAAACAGACAGTGCCCAAACCTCGCTGTCAACTGTCGCTGTCAGGTGGGTATACCACTAGAGGACATGAGTGGAGACTTGAGGAGGGAGATTCTGTAGTGCCAGGAGGACATTCTTCCCAGAGTGGGTGTTGGATTAATGGAATGGACTTCCCAGAGGGATGGTTGAAGCCAAGACTTTGTCAGGGTTTAAACTTGGGTGGGAAAAGTATAAGGAAATAATAGGACCTGCATGCAGAAGAGATGTGGGTGGGGGATTAGCTGATAAGCTTATCAGATCTCTAAATCCAGCCTGGGGTTAGGTCATCCATGGAGCTAGGTAGGGAAATAAGCAGACTGGGTGGACCTCTGGGACGTTTTCTGCCAACACAATCATTGTTTCTACGACATTGTATTTTTCTGTATTTTATATAATAGGTAGATAACATGAACATGTGATCTGTCAAAACAGTTACATAACTGAGCATTTATATAGTTCAATGCATGACCACCTAGAACTTTAATTTTATTACATATCATTACACTAGTACATAGTTTTAAGAAGTCCTGTAGTTCTAGCCTCTCTATCTGTGTGTCCTTTAGTTTATATAAGAATTACTTCACTGATGCTTCTTGTGAACACATTGCCTCTGCACTTCTCACAAACCAATTTTTGTAAGAACAAAATCTGAGCAACAACATACTTGGAAATGCGCTCTAAATTTGCAAAGCAGCTACCTGGAAAACTTCACATGTTCACTAAACACTACTGCCTTGGCACCCAGGCTAGGAGTGATGCCAGATTTGGCACAGCAGTACTGCAGAGCCTATATCCTAAGAAGGTTCTGTACCCACCTCCATGGGGCATTGTTTGGTAGTCTGCATTTAGTCAGAATACAGCAAGACTTCATGTTGTTTGAAGACAAAAATTACCACGGTAATCTTGTTTCTTCTAATGGAGTCTTACTGTATTCCGACCTCCCTTCCTGCCTCTTCTAACAGAACCTAGGGGGTGGGGTAGCAGTGCATTACAGCTGTTCTATTTTTTTAAGTGCTGCACCACTGGGGTGGCATTTTCTCAGGCATCTCTGACTTGAGTCTTCAAGTTTGCCCTTCTATTCGGCTATTAGTCTTTTGACTACTATTTTATTAATTGTTTTGTATGTAGTATAGCTTAGCAGCCACTGTTTTAGTGCTCATAAGAATCTAATGGTTACATAGAATGTACCAAGGACAGGGGTTTGGAAACTGAGCTTGAGCTCAATGTTGTATGCATTTGCATAGAGTTAACTCTTTCATCTCTGGGGCAGTTGAACTGGAAAGGCTAACTGAATTTAATCAGAATACAGCAAGACTCCATTAGAAGAAACAAGACTACTGTGGTAAGTATTTTTTTTCTTTTCTGCTAACACAATATGAGTTTCTAGGACATTATAGTTCCCAATAGTTTGTATAATTGGTAGGCAACATGGACATATGAACTGTCAAAACCAGTTACATGGCAGTGCATTGATATAGTTCAATGCATGACCACCTGGAAATTCAGTTTTATTACAGATCATTACAGCAGTATATAGTTTTGAGAAGTCCTGTAGTTCTAGCCTCTCTATTTGTGTCTCCTCTAGTTTGTATGGAACTCAAGTCACTGATGCTTCTTGTGAATACATAGCCTCTGCACTTCTTACAAATCAATTTTTGAAAGAACTAAATCTATGCAACAACATACTTGGAAATGCGGGTCTGAAGTTCCTTGCTGATGCTCTGGAGAATCCCAGTTGTAAACTGCAAAATCTTAAGTAAGTATGATTTAACAAGTCTTTAAATGTTATCTTTTTCATATATACTGTATATATATATACATGTCTATCTATCTATCTATCTATCTATCAATCTATATCTAGATTGATTCTATCATGCAGAAAGTATCATAGAATACATATAGAACAATTTAATTTCATCTTTTTGGTATCTGAGTAAGTTTACTGGACCATGTGAGCCTGCTTGTATGAATGACCTGGGTAATGAGGCAATTATACAAGAATCAACAAACATGAGACACTATATAATGTGTGGGTAAATATGTACAACAATGTTGTGTTTCCATCAAGGTATTTTTTGGGGAAAATTAGAATAGGAATACTATAATAACCACTGAGCCATAGGGTAGAGGAGGTTATGGAGCAAGAAAGGGAAATTAGAAAGGCAAGCATTCAGGTTGGAAATATCCTAATGGGGGACTTTAACCTCCTTGACAAAGAGTGGAACAGCAATAAGTCAGAAAGGTCAGAAATGAGGCTAGAGGGAGGAAAATTCAGGAGGGAAATGAGGAGACACTTTTTTATGGAGATGGTGGTAGCTGGGTGAAATGTGTTACTGGCAGAAGTGGTATCCAGTAGAATGGTAGGCTGAGACAGGGCCAGGGGGAAGGTCAAGAAAGGGAAGGGGTGGGTAGGAGGGAGGGGTTGCTGCAGAATAAGTGGTGCTAGCCGCACATTTTGTCAAATTTTGTATGTTCGTATTTATTTTACAATTAGAAATTATGAAAATGTGTAAAGGTAACACTGGAGAGCTTTCTCACACAATGGGTGTGAGAGAAAACCAGTGGGGAAGCAATGCTGCATGTCTGTCTCAGCTTAGTACACAATCAGGCTGAGTAACCACAACAGTAACAAGCATTTGTCAATGCCGAATGTTGTCTCGCTGGCATTGGCATTGGTAGTGCAGGAATTAGAGACGCATAATAGGAATGGCAGTGAAGTATTGAAGTGACGCCAACCCCATCCCCACCCTGCAGAGACTGACAGGCATTGGAGTGTGCCTTTGGGTCATCAGCTATAACGATCATGCCATTTTATCTCACCCTACCCTGTAGACACGACAAGTGTCGTGGTGTGGTTTGTGGTCTTTGGGTGTTATACTTATCCCATTCCATAAGGAAATACACTGAGGTGGGTGCAGTATAGGAGAATGGGGTGAACTTTGTGGCCAAACACTGCAAGGCACAACACGATGCCTGTCACTGGCTGCAGGGTGGGGGTGGGGGTGGGATGGCATGAGCATTACAGCTGATGAGCGCAAGTCACACCCCTGACACCTGTCATTCTCTGCAGGGTGGGGTACTACAGTTGCAAACCCTAACACCGTAGGCATATGTTGGTATTTTTACTCCAAATTTTCAATATAGGCTTTTTGTTAGCCCACCTCATGAACAGTGGCACTATCAGTTTGTTAGCTGAAAGGTGGTTTTGCACAGTGGCTATGCCATTTGGCAACACAGGGACGAAAACACATTTTGGGCAGTATGTGGAAAATGGCAACCATATTGTTCATGAGTTGATGTAAAAAAATGGCAACTTTGATAATCTGGAGTGAAAATATGAAAAATTGGTGAAGCCATGAGCATGCGAAACTGTGCAACACACATCCGTAACCCAATTATTTTGGGATTTTTTTAACCACATTTTTAACATTGGCATGTTGGGTCCTCCCCTCATGAACAGTGGCACTGTGATTTTGTTAATTTGTCCCAAACATTGATTTCCCACACTGACCATGCCACAGGTGCGAAAACACATTTAGGGCAGGATGTGAAAAATGACAGCTGTACTGGTCATAAGGAGGTGAGAAAAAATGCCAGTGTTGAAAATCTGGCATGAAAATATTGCAAATTTGCGAGGTTACAAGGGTGCTTGGAAACTATGCAATGCACACTTGTAACACAGTCATTTTATGGAATTTCGTCACCAAATTTTCAACATAAGCATTTTAGGACCTCTGCTCATGAACAGTGTCCCCATCATTTCCTCAAACTGTCCTGAAAACTGATTTCGCACAGCAACCATGCTATTTTGCTGTGGACGTTCCAAACCACATTTTGGCCAGGATATGTAAAATGACAGCTGTACTGTTCATAAGGAGGCATGGAAAAATGCAAATTTTGAAAATCTACAGTGAAAATATTACAAATTCACGAAGTTACACGTGTGCATGGAAACTGTGCAATGCACGCTAGTAAAACAGCCATTTTGGGGATTTTTTCAACCAAATTGGCAACATAGGCTTTTTGCGAGCCCCCCCTCATGAACAGTGCCACTGTCGTTTCATTAATTGGTCCCAAAAGGTGATTCCGCACAGTGACCACGAAATCAACTTTCGGGACTGAATAATGCCATGACAGTGCCTGAATTCATGAGGAGGGGTCACAATAAATCCATGTTGAAAATTTGGTGTTAAAATTCCCAAAAATACCTGAGATATGTACCACAGTTGAAAAAACCCTATTTATGCCATTATACAACTTACTGGCATTTCTTCAGTTCGCTGTCGGGTTTGAAGAGTGCAGATATGTTTCTGGTCCACTGAAGATCATCACGCCATGCTCCAGAGGTAAGTATTGGTTGAGGGGGTGGGGAGGTGGGAGTGCAGAGGGTGAGCACGGGGGGCAGGGAGACCGTGATGGACCATTTTCTCTTTTACAGGTAAAAAGAAAAAAAGAAAAACCATTGTGGGACTTTTTTTAAGGTACTGTGGCACATTGGGGTGAGCCTCCCAGTGTGCCACCTGAGTTCATTTTTTTGGGGGGCTATGGCCGATGGGGATTGGGCACCCCAGCCGGCAAATACCAGTGGGGTGGGAGAGCCGAGGAGGATGGACACCCCCAGCACACAACAAATGGGGAGGGATATTATGCCAATGGGGAGGCTCCCATTGGCAGATTGAACTGGGAAAGGGGGACTGAAGCCGATGGGGATTGGGCTCCCTGTCAGCAAGGAAATACTTTTTTGGGGGGCGCATGATGCTGAGGGGGATTGGGAAGCCCCTCGGCACACAGCGGAAATGGGAGGGGGGACATTATGCCGACAGGGAGTGGGCTCCCCCGTTGGCATTGTGACAGGTGGCGGCAGTCACTGCCACCATGTTGCTTGCACGTCAGGAGGCGTGTTGTGGTCCTGCTGCATGAGAGCGTTGCTCTCATTGCAGTGCACCTTTTCTTAGATCTGGTGGCCACATTAGGGATGTATGATGTCAGTGCCTGCTGCTGGCTTATTGGGGAATGAGGGATGCACCTACTGATGCATGCCCTGCATTCGCCCAACAGTGACTGCACCTCCAAATCTGCTACTACTGCAAGATGTTGGCTGGTGCGCAATCACAAGCCAACGTAATAAATTCAACACTGTCCATGAATCTCATCAACCAAAATCCAGCATTGTGATGCTTACTTTTTAAGAAGGCTGACTTCAAAAGAAATAACTATCAGCAGAAGACATACACATAGTGGAAGAAGCAGAGAATAAGTGGGCTGTATTTAAAGTGGCAGTAATGCCCTAGAACTGCATAAAATGTGTAATAAAAAATACAAGAAACAAAAAAAAAGACCACCAAGCTTGACAGACAGGAGAAGGAGGCAATTTGGAGCAAAAGGAAAACTTTGAGGGTATACAAGGGAAGCAGCAAGAGAACAACAGGACTGCATATAAAGATTAAGATGTAATGTAGTCTACAGTGCTGCCTCCAGAACTTCCCTAGCCAGGTTGAACACATTTTTGCACTGTTTCTACCGGTTCTAGGTGATATGGGTGACCTTGGAAGGGCTACCCGAAGAAGAGTGATGTCAGGGTGGCAAAAACAATTTCACCACCCTGACAACCTCAGCTCAAGGAAAAACGGTGCCGGGGACTGAAAATACTTGCTTTCTGTGAGGGGGCTGCACTCCCCCCCAACACCCCCCTACTTGAGGATTCTCAACTCCAGGGGGGTACATGTTGGGGGGGGTGTGAAAGCAAAAAAATAAGGTTTTGGGCCAGGCGCAAGAAACGCACAGTAGCACCCGGACCTGGACCTGAACCCGGAACCCCAGCAACGCAAGCAGAGGCCATCCCCAGATGCCACGGCACAGCTCAGCAGCTGACTGCAGCAAGACCCCCCCAGATCCCCTTCAGCCCCTCCCAGGCCACAATCACCATGCTCGCTCCCCCCATACACGTGTACACATAGCAACATCCTGTTGCTAGGATCGCCCACCCCTCCACATCCAGTCGCCCTCCCTGCCCTCTCGCCTTTTGGGCTTTCACCCATATCGCGTCGCCATTTCGAATGGTGCTGTGTTTCAGACGCCCCCCTCACGTGCTACCCTTTCTACCACTTCACCCTCAAGTGCCCCCCAACACCTACTAGAGCACCCTCTATCAATCCCTCGCTTTCCCTTCCCTTGTGGACAGGTGCCTCACCCACTGTGCCAGCTTCTTAGCTATAGTCTGGTTTGATTCCCTCTCCTCATCTCTCCTCTTCTATCTCTCTCTCTCCCTCCCTCCCTCTTCCTCCCACTCCCTTAGGAACCTTGACTCTTATATTCCTGCCTTCCCCTCCAGATCTACCTCTGCTGGTCAGGCAGATTTCTCTCACTGCTTCCCCAAACTCTGGAACACTCTACTCCCTTCGTTGCAATGCCACTTCACCCCATTCCCTGTCTTCCATCCTGCACAACTTCATCTCCTAAATCTGCAGGTGCTCTTAATTCCCCATAAGCCATCACTCCCTTCTGTCGCTGTCTCCTTCATGCTGATGCTCTGCACCACAGCCCTGTTGCCTTTCCTTTTCCTCTCTGTCTCTCTCTCTCTCTCTCTCTCTCTCTCCCTCTGTCTGGCAATATGATTTTGTCTCCTGTGCCATACTGTTCTTACCTTCCCTTTGCGGTTGCCAGTACTGAACTGCACCATAGTTCTCTCCACTGTTGATATTTCAACAGTTATCATTTCTTTATTTTATGTTCATAATGGATCAGCTCTGCATCACGAGTCCTAACCCATGCTATGCCACACCCCTTATAGAAATAGATATTTGTAATTTTTGCATGCTTCACACATTAAACTATCCATGTGACATGAGTGCTGAATGCATGATTTTTATGTTGAATTGGAATCAGCTTCATATATGTGCCATTCAACAAGCAAGTGTGGCAAGCATACTTTTTATGTTAAACTGGAGCAGAGTGCATGCATGTCACATGCATGTGAAAAGCAAGTGGTCACTGATAACTGCACACGTAAAAGTTAAGTGACTTGCTCAGGATCGCACAGTATACAAGTGGGATTTGATGAGATCTAAACCCAGGTCATTAGGTCTCCAGGTTTGCAATTCAGTGCCCTCAGCCACTACTCCATACTGCCTGCATTCATATGGCTAGGTTGTACTTCAGTACAAATCTGCACACATGTGCACACATATGGTATGCTTATAGTCACGATATACTTTTTAGTTTTCTTGTCCCCCTTATCTGAGCTGCACAGATGAACCATAGTACACATACCACAGGAAACACATGTGGTTCTTCCCATCCCCACACACACACACACCTATCCACGGAACTACTTAATTACTTCTATCTGGCCTGCACTCCTGCTATTTTCTCTCCATTGTTTTGAATGCATCCTAGAAAATAGACTTTAAGAGGCAAACATGAAAGCAGCATCTCAGCATCCACCTACCTGGCTAGTCTCCTCCCACCCACACACACTTACACTGTAGCGGGTGTGGCCATGCTGTTACAGACAACCCACCAAGTAAAGGTATATGTCGAGAGTCTTTTACCTGAGTACTAAGGAGCCAGAGGCAGCAGGAGCATTTAAGAGATGAAGTTCATGGGACAGAGTTCTGGGGCATGCCCCTTTGAAATGATTGGAGTCTTTTTTTTTTTTTACTATTTTATACATTATGATGACTATTTGGAAACTAATGAAGGGCAGTGTTCTACTAACACTGCCCTTCTTAGTCGAGTGGCGGCCTTCATTAATCTCCAACTCACCATCAAAAATGTATAAAATAATAATAAAAAATACCCCAGTCATTTCTATAGGGTGTGTCCCTGCACTCCCCCTTGCCCTATGTCATAACGTGCCTGACTTTGGGGGTGTGGTGATCAGCTTCACTCTGGGGGGGGGGAGCATTAGCCTGACTAATGTGGAGCTCCAGTAGTCTGTACATACCATACCGCTCAACTGTCCCTGATTGCAAAAGACAGTCCTCATTTTACCCCTGAAAACTGCTCTGTCCCTCATCCATTCCTCATGGAAAACATGCTGCTTATACAGAGGATGTCCTGTAAATTTAGACCTTATGGCAGGGTGCCATTTTAGATTCCAACAGAGGGAGACAACATCCAATGGCGGGCAGGTGCTACTTATACCATAGAAGGCAAGCTCTGAAACATCTGGAATGTCTCTAAAAGGTAACACTTATTTGCTGTGATTGAAAAGTGGTATGCAAATCATGAAAATTTCAAATGTGTAAGATTCATCAGTCAATACCTCAGGGCAGTGCATTAGATTTGGGCTTAAATCCACCCAGTTACTAACCATTTATTTCCTGGCTGAAGTTCTGAATTCTCCCCAAAATAAACTTTAACCCAATCTCTCTCCCTGACTCCATTCCATTCAATACTCATCCCACATGGGTCAAGAAGCCACATAAAGGTGCAGAAACATGAAAAGTACATCAGTATTTCAGTCCTTCTTCCTTCCGTAATCCCTCTATTAAACAATTATTTACTTTTACTTACCCAACCACATGGCTGGAACCTGCAGCTTAAGACCCAGTGTGCCACCAGCCCATTTTTAGTCCACTCCTCCTCTGTCTTTCTACCAGAAACTGGATGCTGGAACTGACCATCCCAGGTCCCCACCATGGTTCACGATGAAGTCACCTCACCATCCAAACCCACCCAACCTGTGTTGCTTGTTTCTTCCTTGGCTGCTGCTGCACCGCACTGATCAAGGTCTGTGAAGGCCACCCTCACTAATGTTGCTGCTGCTGCTAGGCCTAACTTGTTGAATTGGGTGGGCCGCACCATTTTTATTGTGAGGTGAGCCTAGTAGTGAAGGCAGGTAGCCTAGTCATTGAGCCAGGTTCTAGCTCACACCCTGCACCTTCAGCCACCAAGGGAGATGGAAACTCACTAAGAGTAGACCAAAAGCAATATGCCTCCACAATACTTCTAGCAAGAGCTCAGTGCTCACCAACTCCACCAAGCTGTAGTGTGTAGGATATCTACTCTGTGGTGGAAAGACAGTGTCATTATTGTGTGACTCACATGTTCTTGCTTGGTGGGAGCTCCTCCACATCACATGTGATGGTGCTGCCACTAATAGTTGGAAAGAGTGGACAGTACAACACAGACACAGGGGGTGGGCAACATCCCTCCTCTGCCCTATCTAAATGGCACCTTTGCTTTAAGGTTGAAATTAGTTCTCAGATGCTAGTATCTGCACAAGTAAATACAATGGTTTCCATTGTGTTCTGAGGTATTGTATCTCCTTGCTTGAAGATGTGTCCTGATCATTGTGAGGGTTAGTGTCCCTCATTGTCCCTTATTTTGAATGTCCATGTCCCTCATTTCAGTGAGAATAAGTGAGGTATGGTGCACGTGTCCAAGGCCCTACTGAGAACAAAGAGTGCTGAGCATGGCCATAGTGTATATGCTCCGTAGACAATGACAAAGGGAAAACAAGTGAACCGTAACAGTCATGGAGAAACATATCTGTAGTACTAAATATGCATAAGGGGATTTGCATAGCCCACAACAAAAAGGTCAGACTTCAAAATACAGAGGCCTATCTTGCACATCTGGAATGGGGGTGTTTGCTGAGAATATCTTAGGCATTTAATGCAGTAAGCAAACAATACTTTATAAATTAACTAAGTAAGTACAGTACGTTTATTGTTTGATATGCATCATCATTACATTACACATATCACAGTTAAAAAGATAATCATTACACATATCACAATTTTTTTTCATATGTTTACATTTTGTAATATATCAAGGTTAGTTGAGTGGAAAGTTTGCTGCACAGTTACTAAACAATATTCAAGTAACAAGAACATGAACAACCAAGAGTGAACCAGAGTTTGAATATCAGTACCAGCAGGACTACCTTAAGTTAGTTTTACACATTCAAGACTTTGGATACATATTTTGTTTTCCGTCTTCAGTCATTTCAATTTAATATGTTGTTAAATAGTCTAGTACATAATTCTTTTCTGTGTTGAACAGTAAGTCTAGAACAAATCTAGGGGAAAAAATCATATCCTTAAGATATTGTCCCGGATTTTCTAAGAAAGAGGCTTACACAGTAATGGTGGGTGCTCAGATCAGCCAATAGTTTATTCTTTTTATATATAGCCCCAGATATCATAATTTTCTTTAAATCATATTAAAAAAACTTGAAGATCTTTGGTCCCAAACTTTCCAATAATCTTCCCAATTTTTATACGTTTTCTGCTTATGTCCATTTAATTTTATACCAAAAGTTCCAAACATTGATTATTCATTTCTTATGTATTCCTCTTTCTTTATCTTTTCACTCCCCAGATGTAGAATCTGGGGGGCCCTTCTCCTTCTTCTTGGGAGGTAATGGTGTGACACCTATTACCACATATCTTTTCCTCTTTTCTTTGTTCTCCACTTGTGTGTGTTCCCCTCCCCCTCCCTCTTGGCAGCTCTTATACTCTTTTCGCATACGCTCTTTTTGCTTTTATCCCCTCTCAGACATCCACCTTTGTCTGTTTCCTCTATTGGTATTCTTATACTCTGTTTTTTTGTCCCTCCCAGCCATTCACCTTTGGCTGGGGCCAAACCTTGTCCCTCTTTCCTCTCCCTTTTTGGGTGGGTGGGTAGGTTTTAACAAACTGGAGAGCAGCAAGCTAAGAGAGGGCTCTTCTTCCCCTGCAGCCCCTTAAAAGGCCAGCAAGGCCCCTCCTTTTTCTGCTTATCTTGGCCAATCACTTGATTCTCCAGACACCTTTATAGCTCCACCCCTTGTGATGTCACCCACTTGTCCCCCCTCCCCTCTCCCCTCCCTCTCCTTTCTTCTGAGTCACCCTATTAGCACCTCCCCTTTTCTTTGAGTTCTCCCTCCCCCCATCTCCCCTTTCATTTTCCTTTACCTCACATGGCCCTTCTTGGGTGTTCACCAAGACAATCTGGTCTGCCATTTAGAGGCACACTTCATTGTCCCAGATTTCCCAAGAAAGAGGATTACACAGTAGTGGTGGATGCTCAGATCAGCCAGCAGTTTATTCTTTTTATATAAAGCCCCAGATATCATAGTTTTCTTTAAATCCTATTTACAAACTTGAAGATCATTGGTTCCAAACTTTCCAATAATCTTTCCAATTTTTATACATCATTTTCTGCTTATGTCCATTTCATTTTATTCCAAAAGTTCCAAACATTGTGTATTCATTTCTTATGTATTTCTCTTTCTTTGTCTTTTAACCCTCCCAGACGTAGAATCTGGGGGGGGAGCCCTTCTCATTCTTCTTGGGAGGTAACAGTGTGACACCCACTACTGCATCACTTCTCCTCTTTTCTTTGTTCTCCACTTGTGTGTGTTCTCCCCCCTCCCCCCTCAGCAGCTCTTATACTCTTTTTGCCACTAGGCCATCTCCAGCCTGTGTTGTATGACAGCCTTTCCCCCCTCTACTGGGACCTTTCCTTGTTAACCAAGGCTCTTTCTCCATTCCTCAATATTCCCCATGGTCTCTGAATTAAACAGATTGACCCCTACATCTGATAGGTGTACCCCGTCCGGTCTATAAAATTTGTCCTCGTGCTCTTCTATGGCCCGCCTAATGACCCTGTCCCCGTGGGTTATGAACCATCTGCCTATCTTTCTGTTCATTTTTATTTTTACCCTACCCATTGCAAGGTGGCTGTGTGCATGTCTAGATATCCTGTGGGTACCATGTCTGACCACGTAACGGTTACTTTTATTTATTTATTTAGTTTTTGTTAACCAGGTAGGTGCACTAGCCAAAAAATGACTATTTTCAGGCACACCTGGAAGAGTACAGAGACATAATGACATACAGAACATTTTAAAAGTGCATAAGAGCATTACATATAACTTGGTTTGAACCAGAGAAAAATAAGGATACAGCAGTAGAAATTCATAAAGGAACAAAATAGAGAAAAGTACAGGCAATCAGTAATAAAATATCATATGAGACATAATTAGAAAATACAGGCAATAAACAAATAGCAGTACAAGTGTCTCAGTAAGGAAAGTTCAGGCAACTCACAACAGCAGTACATGTGTTACAATATGTAAGGTACAATTTTACATATGCAATACCAAAGGATTGTAAATAGAGGGTAGCAGGAGGTAGGCACATCAAAATAAAAGGTAAGCAAGGAGGAGTAAGTTTATAGATGAAGTGAACTAGGAGGGGTAGAGGCAGGCCAAGGCATAGGTAGGAAATAAGGTAAGGGGCAACAGGTCAAATAGTAGACATAGAGAGAAGAAAAAGGATGCAAGAAGGTGGTCAATGGAAACAGGAGAGTTGTGAAAGGACAGTATCAGAACAAAGGCAAGGAGGGCCAACAAATGGATCAAGTAGGGTCAAAGCAAGTACATGGGTCTGCCAGATAGATATCGTTGTAACTCCCTTTTAAAGTGACAATGGGATGGAGACTGCCTAAGATCTAAGGGAAGAGTATTCCAAAACTGAGGAGCCACAAGCTGAAAGCACCAGTACCTTTTGAGGTATGACACCTGGGTACATTTAGTAATGATTTATCAGCTGATCACAGGCCACCGGTGGAGGTGTAGGGAGTAAGTAGAGTTGCAAGTGATGTCAGAGTTTGAAGCCTGATAATAGAGTCAGACAGAGAGCCAAGATAGTATTGCCTGGAAGCAGAGGAAGTGAGCCAGACCAGGTCACTATAGAGTTAACAATGGTGCTTGAGTCAAGGGGATGATGATGCACAGTGACAGATATTGTTGTATGTGACGTCCCATTTCTGGATGTTGTTTTTTGGACAGCAGGGATAGACACACAATATGTTAGGGTGGGGAGTAAGATCCCCTTAGCAATGGCCAGTTTTGCAGATGGTGTTACCATGTAGCTAGTCTTGTAGGCAACACCTAGTCTACTATTAACTGTTCTGCAGGTGGATTGAATGTGGAGATTTAGATCCAGTGACTGATCTAGCAAGACACCAAGATAAAAGGATGTGACAGACTCCAGTATAGTCCCCTCAAGGACATTGACCATCAGGGATGATGGACAAGCCCTAAGTTTAGGGGCAGAACCTAGGAGCACGGCTTTCATTTTTTTTAGTTTTTAGAACCAGTTTACGGTCATACAACCAATTTTGAATGTTCCTAAAGTCAGTGGAATAGGATGAGTTAATGCTATCGACTGCAGCTGAGCTGGTGTAGAGAACAAGACTGTCAGTGTATAGAAGAGATGAACAGCTTTGAAGGGCATCTGAAGCATTGTTGATAAAGAGTGAGAAAAGAAGTGGCCCCAGGCTAGACCCCTGAGGAACACCAGTGTTGATCAAGGTACTATCAGATACTGTGGAGTTGAACTTCACAGTTTGGATCCTATAAGATAAATAGCTACTAAACCAGTTAATAGCAGGAGCCGAGAAACCCAGGGTATGAAGGGTAGACAGGAGCAGGGGATGATCAACCAGATCAAAGGTCTTGGTAAGGTCAGTGAAAACAGCCCCAGTGAGTCGTCCAGCGTCCATGTTTGTGAGTATATCTGAAGTGAGTTTTAGCAGGGCAGTAGACATGCCGTTCTCACTCACTAAGCATTTTGTGGGTGGTGGATTGTGTAGTAAGTAAGATGGCAGCCACGCTGGGAGAGTCATGAATTCCAGCTCTGCAGACTTTGGTATTATTTTATTTTAATTTGTTTATTCACTGAGCCTTATGCCCGGTAGTTAAGTTCGTAGTGCCTGTTAGTTAAGTTTGTAGTGCCATTGGTTTGCGGTCTGTGTTCAGTCAGTTGAGCTCTGGGAATACAAAGCTTTGAAGTGGTGCTTTTTAGGATTATTGGAGTTTCCCGTTGCGATGGGAGAATGCACCGAAGTGTGCAGTTTCTGCATCTGCTTCCATCTATTTGCTGGTATTAACACTGACTTCCTTTGCCGCTACCTTTTGGAGTCCTGGGTGCTGTTATAGAGGATTCCACTTGTTTGTTGGAACTGGCCCAGAAGAATGATTAAATTGAAGATTCTAATTTGTTTGATGCTGGAGGATTATTTTAATTATCTTGTGCTGTGTTATGGTTGAAGAAAGGAAGAGGAGGAGGAGGACAAGAGGTTCAGCCAGTCCAGCCAGCCTAGAAGTGGGCGTGGGGGTAGCTGTTTTTCCCCGGGAGGGTCCAGAGTGCTTACCAGAGGGTTGGTACTCTCAGGGGGCCTCCAGGGTTGTGGAGGTTGCTTGGTGGAGACTGTGCTTTCCCTGGTGATCCAGATGGGGGGACAGCTGCATATACCTGGACCTGCCCTGGGTTAGTCTGGTTTTTGGTTTCATTTGAACCAAGAAGATCCGGTCACTGTCATTTTTACAACTGTGACTAATCTGTCTGTTTGCTGACTGTCTTGCAGTTTTACCTGGCTCTTATCTAAACTTATGAATTCCAACTTGCTTGGGGAGGCAGTGAGAGGGCCTCTCTTTGGAGATTTTATTTTATTCAACTGAACGCTGTCCATGAAAGGATGTATTTTGCTGGATTAATTTCAATGAAGAGAGGTGGTGGAGTCATGTGATGCAGTTGCCTGAGTAAGACGTGCTCCGATACAGCTACGCTCACTCGTGCCTTCTTCTTACTTAAAAACAACTATTGCTAAATATTTCCTGCATTATTCTATTTGGAGCAATAAAGACTGCATCAGGAGCTTATTCGAAAAGACAGTTTGAAAAGTCATGGAAGCAGAAATGAGTCTGGCGGCGCCCAGACACACTCCACCAGTATCTCCAGAGAAGCAGGCCAACAAATCCAGGACAAATCCTGGCAGCTCTACATGGACCCAACCAGTATTGGCGCCATCCATAAGCCCCCCTGAGGCTACTCCTCTTAGTTTGGAAAGATTCCTCCTCAAATTTCAACCATTTTGTGATGAAGTGAGATCCATCGTATCTGATGTGAAATCGATCTCAGACACTTTAGAAGACACCTCATGGAGAGTGACTGACAATGAAGCCTGTATTTTCTCCTTAGAGAAGCTGTTAGAGAAGTTGGAAGACTCAGCAAGTTCTAATCACCAGTCCCTCAAGAAGCTGGAAAATAAAATAGAGGATCTCGAGCGATGAAGCCGAAGGAATAATTTAGTGATCATAGGGATTCTGGAGAAAGAGGAAGGGTCAGATTCGCTGATGTTTACACAAAAGCTTCTACACAAAATTGCTGGGCCTTCTCCATTTGGCTTCAACTACATTTTGGAACGTGCACATCGGGCGCCTCATCCTATGCCTCCCCCAAAAGCACAACCCAGGCCCCTCATCTGCTGACTCCTGAACCATCAAGAGAAACATCATATTCTTCTAAAATTGAAAAAAGTTCAGGAAATACAATGGGAAGGATCTAAACTCAGAATAATGCAAGAACTACCAGCATCAGTGCGCCAATGGAGAGAGCTTTTCCATCAAATTGTTTTGAAATGTATAGCTGCCAGCATTAAATTTAAAATGTTGTATCCAGCCAAACTCCAGGTACTCTTGGATGACTCATGGGTCTCTTTTGAAGAGCTGGACCCAGCTCTATCTTTTCTGAAGCAATAAACATCCTGCTTTATTCACTGACCGCTGAGGAAACCTCACTGATGTTCAAGTTGGGTAAAGTTTTACATCCAGAAATCGATCACGGAGACTTGGTGGACTTTTCTGGGTTTAAGCTAACTGCTCCGATGAGTGATATACAGGTACTGGCCTTATTTCTTTTAGCGTTTTAGACTAGACTGCTACGCAACAGAATGTGCCTCAGCATAAGCAGCGGCATCACATTGACATTTGGCCACAGAAGCTCAGAGGGGGTGACATTTGCCAAGGCCTGGTCTATCTTTAGGTTAACTCAAACAAAATTTAAGTTTGTTGACTTTTAGGAAGAATCGAAGGGGGTCATTCCTGATTCTTCACATGATAGCCTCCTCAAGAACATTATTTCCTGCCTGTCACGCTGGACATTTGATTGCTCGGCTTAATATTAACTTTCCTCTGGAAAGACTTTATCTGTCATTGGGGATTTCTTAGTTTGTGTACTGGAATGACACTAAATCTGAGTTGAGCAACAAACCTTGTAGCAATACAACAAGGATTTGCTGTGTTAATGTTAGAGAATTAAGTTTGTTTTCATAAGGCAGGAATATTAATAGTATAACTTGGCCAACTGCATAACTAATTGGGATGAATACATCAATTGTGCAGGGCCCCTCCTGTAGACCAGCCCTCATATTCTTTTTGTCTGCCTCCTGCTTTTAAGGGAGTATGCAGTTGCATTTAATAATAGCGAGAATAGTTGTTTTCCTCGTTCTACCTGGTTTGAACTTTGGTTGGAATATAGCCAATACTATATCCTAAATTTTGATTATAGTGGTCTAATGATTGGGCTCGGGTGGGTGGGCTTGGGCGGCCTCTCAGATTGCTGAGCTCCATGGACCAATGTAGTTGGGGGGGGTAGTTCTATAGTCCATACAAAGGCTTCTATTTTAATAGCCACTCAAGGGATTATGTTCATTGCAAATCGTATTAAGGTAACAGTAGGAATCACATGGGGGGACTGGGATACTTTGTGTAGATAGTAAGGAGGAGGGAAAGGGAAAAGGGACTTTCACTTACTCAAGCTTCATACAGGGAAGTAGTGGGGGGTACCAACAGGTTCACTCAATATATTACAACAGCTGGCCAGCAAAATGTAATTACTAGACTAGAAGATTTTTCTCCAATCTAAGATGTGTTAAGGATGAAAATTTTTCAGTTTAATACGTGGAATGTTAAAGGGGCAAGACATACACTGAAATGGATGTGTCTCTTAAAACACTGATCTCAAAATATTGGCCAGGCTTCTTGTTCATAGACTGGAGCTGACCAGGTAGGCTTCATGAAGGGCAGATCCTCTGTGGACCATCTTAGATGACTGTCACATGTCTTCTCTGTGACCAGGGACTCCTGACAACCTATGGCTTTGGTTTCCCTGGATGCGGAAAAGGCCTTCAATATAGTCGATTGGCAATTTCTATTTAGAACTCTAAACAGATTCAACTTTCCCCAGAAAATCATCTCCTGGATTCAGACTGTATACTCAACACCTTCAGCATGAGTTTTTTGTAACAGTTTTCTTTCCCCTGCCTTTCCCTTAGAAGCCAGAACTAGACAGGGCTGCCCTCTCTCTCTCTCTCCCCTTTTATTTAATTTATACCTAGAACTCCTAATCACCTCAATACAACAATCACTTGAGATTCATGGGATTCAACTAGGCTCCCTTGAATGTTAATTGGCAGTCTATGCAGATGATATTCTGCTCCACTTAACCCACATGAACTCTTCCACTCAGATGTTATGCACCAAAATAAAAGAATACAGCCTCTTATCTAATTACAAGTTAAATAAGGACAAATCCTCCATCTTTCCCCCAGAACTCCAAAGTTAATAAACAGGAAGTTATGGCATTAGGACTAGAATGGACCCCAAAATCCAATAAGTATTTAGGGATTCACCTCACAACAAACACGTCTCAAATGCAGAAATTAAACTTGGACGATTTAAATAGGAACTTAATGCTGGATTTAAAAAGATGGCAAACCCTCCCCCTAACTTTATGGGGCCAAATAAGTATAATAAAGATGAACCTGTTACTGCGGCTCTTTTATCCTTTAAACCTTCTCAATATATGGCTACCAAAAGCCTGGTTCAAGAGCATTCATAGCTCCACCTCGAGATTTCTCTGGAAAGATAAACCGCCACGTCGGGGGTATAACAAACTCACTGCTCCTAAACTTTTAGGAGGGCTTAAGCTGCCTAACTTCAATTTTATCATTGGGCAAGCCATCTCAGTAAATATCTTTGATGGGAATCTCCTTCCACACTGGATTATATACCCACATGGCTTCTTATAGAAAGAGACCTAATTTGTTTCTCGAGTATCAATCCAAAGACCCTACTACACCTCAAACTTAGAAAGTTATCCCCCGCTTTAGGCCAAACTCCAATAGGATCCTCAATCCAGACTCATTTACAACTTTGCTCTGCCTTGAAATATGATAACTCACAGGATCTCCAACAACCTATATTTTTAAATCCCAATTTTAAGATAGGTGGTCAGACAATCCCTTATCATTGGATTCCATTACCTCAAGATTGTGAGGCCCAGGATTTCCACAGTGTAAATAAATCATGGCTTTCTACCATAGAAATCCTTACCAAATTTGGCTTGGACAACACCTGGTCCTTTAAATGCTACCAACTATGACATTTGCTTATTAATCACTTCCAGGACCGCTCCATTCCAGATGCCCCGCTAGATGGATAGCCGAAGGCAGAAATCTAGCTTCAGCTCCACATGCTGTGTCATCCTTCTTTTCTATGCTGTTTCCCTTATTATTCCCATCTTATGATGGAGCTTCTAAATATTGGAACTCAATACTTCCTGACTTGGCTCCAAAATGGCCTAAGATATGGTATTCTTGTCATAAATACATCACCCAAGTTTGGCTATGCCTTATGCAGTTACAAATTCTGAATGATATGTACCTTACGCTGAATAAACTCCATAAAATGGGTAAAGCTGAAAATGCATTGTGTAGCAGATGCCAACAGAGGATGGGTACCTTATATCAGATATTCTGGGATTGCCATAAAATAACATCACTTTGGGAGCTTATTAAGACAAAATCAGATCCTTTATTAGGTCTCCAAGAGTATTTCTTTCCTGAGGTGTGCTTGCTAGGGGATTTCTCTGGTCACCCATCCATGTTCAGGAATTACCAGATGATGATTACCATGTCAGTCAAAAAGATTGTTTTAAAACATTGGAAAGACTCCCTTCAGCCTAGTTACTCAGAATGGTTACAAGAACTGCTCTTTAATCTTCAGGTGGAGAAAATGATGGCCAGTATGAATAATAGGTTGCCTATATATATAACAAGAGATGGGAAACCCTATATGTCTTGTACTCCTTGTAAGAGTATCAGTATATGCAAGCTAAGGTAACAGTTGTTCTTACTACTTGTGAATCACATTGTAATTCAAACCCATTTAATTCTACATTGGCACCCAGGGGATGGAAGGGTAGGTAGGATAGAGGGGGGTAGTCAGGGATGGGGGGAGGAGGGAAGGTATATGGTTAGGTTAGGTTTGTTATTTGTGACTCTATGTATATTATACCTAATGTGTCCATGATATTTATGTTTGTGTTTGTATGTGTGTTAACATAAACTGTAATAAAATTTGAATTACAAAAAAAAATTAAGAGGAAGTGGTGAGAGAGTCCTCCTCTTCATCAGCAAATCATCTGTGGCATCTGTGGTACTGGACTGGTTGATGTGCCTTTTTGTGACAATTTGTGACTTTAATGAATTGGAGGTGGTGACAGCACCCCTCATCTGTAAATTCTTTGGAAATTGTATTATAGGCAAGTTATTTCCTTTAGTGACTTTAAAGCTGGACTATATCTGGCCCACCATTGTTGTTTGAGACTTTGGTGACCTGTTTGACAGTTTAAACTAGATGTGTCCATATAATTTTTATTTTATAGTATATTATATTGTAGTTTTGATAGTTGTGGGGGGTGGGTAGAGTTATTTATATATTAGTCTGATTTAGCTTAATTGTTGAATACTCCACCCTCTCAGTGAGAGAGAGAGAGAGAGAGAGAGAGAGGAGGAGTTTTCCGAAGGGGGGGTTTTAAAATATTTGTATTTGTTGTCCTCCCTTAGGCTGAGAGAGGGCCTTGGTGGGGGCTGAGTTTTGTTATTTTGAATTGAATTTATTTTTTGGTGTGTGTGTGTGTAAATAGATTGTTTTAATATGTGTCGGGAGGGTCAAATGAGGGTCAGGCAGTATTCCCCCACCAGGCTCAGGGAACTGTGCCCCTTTGACTGCCTTTATTTATCAATAGAGACCTATAAATGCTGTCAATCCCTTGGAAGTGCTAGGAGGTGCAGGAAGGGGGCAGGGCTGGGTCTGGTGAGGAAATGGAAAAGGGGGTCGTATTGGGGTGGTGGGGACCAGGCAACCCCCTGGGGTGAAATGGCATCAGGACAGGGGTAGTCCCTGTCTTGTCCCCATACCCAAAGGCCCAGAAATTGAAGCTGGTCAGGAGTCAAGGTCTTCCCCAGCATCTTATCCAACCCGGGCAGTGTTTGTAATGCTAGGTCCATCAAAAACAAGACAGCTATTATAGCTGATCTTGTTGGAATGATGGACCTGTCATGTATCACTGAGACCTGGCTAGGCAAAAATACAGGCCCAGTATTGGCTTCTGCAGTTCCAGCTGGGTTCTCGGTGATTCATCGCCCGAGGTTGGATCGCAGGGGTGAGGGTGTAGCCATCTTTTTTAAGACCGAACTAGGCCTTGTGGATGTCCCAGTGTGGACTGCCAGATCCTTTGAGTGTGTTATGGGTGAGGGTGTAGGCTGCAGGATACTGTCCACCAGGTGATGGGAGTGTATTCCTGCAGGAGGTTGCAGACTTCGTTATTGACATGGTGTTGGAGTCTCCCAGATTGATAATTCTGGGGGACTTCAATGCATGGATCGACAACGAACTCTTGCAGTTTGGTCAAAATCTCCTTCTAGTTAATGACAACACTGGGCCTTACACAGGTAGTTACCTCCTCTACCCATATAGTACCTCTAGGACCAGTCATATTACACCTGTGCTGCACAAACTGCATTGGCTGCCAGTTCAGTGATCACCTACAGTATAAGGTATGTTTGCTTACCTTTAAAGCCCTACATGAACAGGGACCAGATTACCTGAAAGATCTCCCGACTCCCTACTTCCCCGGTCGCCCTCTCTGATCTGCCGATGAGGGATTGCTAAAGATTCCCAAGGTTTGTCTTAAAACATCAGGAGCTCGTGCTTTTTCATGTGAAGCACCAACCTTGTAAAATTCTCTATCTCATCGGTTAAGAGAATGCCTGACCATCAGCAGTTTCAAATCTCTGCTGAAAATGTATTTATTTGCGTTGGCATTCCCTCACTAATTTTTAAATTGAATAATTGTTTTAAAATGTTTATGGTTTATGCTGTCATTTTATATTTTGTACAGCACCTTGGTTATGAAAGGCACTATATAAATATAGTTTGCTTGCTTGCTTGCAAGACGTTTCCTGAAGCCATGCTGAGCTCCAGAGAGAAGATTGGAGGTAGCCAGGAAGTCAAGTGTTTGGGCAGCAACAAGTGTTTCCAGTATTTTTCACAGGACCAAGAGAATAACTATCGGCCTATAATTTGTAATATCCTTCTTATCACCTTTTCTGAATACAGGAGTTATCTGAGCAATTTTCCAAAGGTCTGTAACAACACTGTGAGAGAGGGATAACGAGTAAATGTTGGCCCATGGAGAGGCGATAAGAGGAGCTGCCAGCTTGGGCAGGAGAAGTTCCAGGGAGTCTGATCCTGAGCTAGTATTGTCGGAAATGGATTTCAGGTGTTTAAGAACCTCAGGTCTAGTAATAGCCTTAAAGTAGAAGGGCGGAGGCTGAGCTGACCCATTGAGAGATGTGGGGGGGGTCAACTAGCTTACTGGAGATGAAGATCTGAGAGGAAGTAGTCAAGGTTGGGAAAGAAGAGGTATATAGTGATAGATCTGAGAACATCCTGTTGAAAGCATTCGCAATGGTATGAGTTGTTACAGTGAGCTCCGTCAAATGTCATATCCGTTAGGGAAGTAGATTGTAATGATCCAAAAAAAGTCTTTACATGGGCCAAGAATTTTTTGTGGATCATGGGCAGAGCTGGATAGCAGGTCCTTGCAGGTCCTCACAGTACTTACTTTTAGCATGTCTTATTAGTTTTTTGCAGGAATTTCTATGAGCTTTGTAGGTATTGAGATCGGAAAGCAGGCCAGTTCATTTATATCTCTTCCAGAGCTTATCCCTAAGTCATACTTCAACAAGTAGGTCTTTGTGCAGCCACCTAGTTTGATTATCTCTGACTCTCCTGGTAACTTTAGCGGCATGCTTGCACTGAGCTGCACCAAATTCTCTTAAGAAAATTTGAAGAGCATCTTCAATTCTACATCCATGATATATCTCAGACCAATGTTTGAGACATCATGAAGGAAAGTATCTTCATCCATGTCAGCAAAGTTTGTAAAGGTGATAAAATGAGGTGGAAGAGATGGGTGGACACCCAAGGCCCAGATACAAAAAAATTGTAGAATGTGAGATCACATAATGGGTCTAGCTTGCTAGCTGCTGTTCCTTGGGCTCCCGCTTCCTCCCTTCGGAAATCCACTGTAATCAACCTATTTTGGATCAGCCTTGCGGTGACTGCCTCATAGATATTGCTTCTGCATACTTATGTAGATCATTTGGACGAGTTTTTGGCATTTTCTGTGGGTAAATAAGCCGAGATGGAGGCGGAAATGAAAACGGCCTTACCCAGACATACGCCCCCGGTCTCGCCTGATAAGCAAGCCAAGAAAGCCAAGTCTCAACAACAGTCCTCTGCTAAACAACTGAGCTCTCTCTCAGCTTCTGTACCATTGTCGGAAGAACGATTTTTACAAGAGCTGCAACCGTTTAAGAAAACGCTACAGGACATTGCTACAGATCTTAAAAATATTCGCAGCGAGATGGCCAATCTTAAAATCTGAACGGCAGATACTGAAGCACGCACCCATTCCCTTGAAGCTTGGCGTGACAAGGCAGACCCTGAGATAATAAAGCTCAAACAACAAATAACAAAATTACAACTCAAGACAGAAGATCTAGAGGGACGCAGCAGAAGACACAATCTTTAAATATTTGGATTACCAGAAGGGGCGGAGAGCTCTTCTGCCATTGCTTTCATCCAGAAGCTTTTCAACAAGACTGTAGGCCCCTCTCCACATAGCCCCACTTATCTAATTGAAAGGGCGCACAGGTCCTTACGCCCAAAACCGGAAGAGTCTGCTTCCCCTTGCCCGATGATTATCCGGATGCTTAATTATCTAGAAAAGCAGCACATCCTCTCAAAAGTTAGAGAACTGCACTCCATTCAATGGGAGGACAAGCGACTCTATGTATCACCCAAGACCTGCCTCTAGAAACCCACCAGAAGAGAGCCACTTTTCATCCCACAGTCAGTAAACTGATTGCAGCCAGTATAAAATTTTAGATGGCCTACCCAGCTTGTCTACAGGTGTTGATAGACGGATCATGGCTCTCTTTTGACTCTGCTGCTCAAGCTCAGGCTGAATTGGGCAAGAAGCTTCCTTCACTGTTTAAATCCCCATGATGTGGGTTACACTACTAGAAGCTCTGAAGTTTTTTTTGTTTTAATGCTTTTAAGTTGCCTACCTTGGATGTGACAGGTTGCAAGGAGCCTCCATGATGGGATGTAGCCTCTGATTTGGGACTGGCGTTGGCGGATCCAAGCGGAGACGAACTGTAGCATGAAGTTCTGGGGGAGCTCGCGCATTGCCGTGTTGCTAGTCTGGAGGACCCTTTTTGTCCAGTCCGCTGTTTCCCTGGGGTCTGTTTTTCTGTGTGGTGCTAGCTCGCTGACATTATGGTTCCCTGGGAAACAGCTACCCCCATCTTGGATCGTATGCCACATTAATCTGGCTAGTGTTATTTTCATTTTTTTAAAATATTCTTTTTCTCCTTCACTACTAGTTTTGATTTTCTATCTGCTTCATGCATCCTTCCCCTGCTATTTCTTTAGTTTTGACATACTGGCAAACGATGACAGGGCTATAGTCCTACACACCCAGTCAGTCCTTCCATTTTATTTCACTCCACGACTTTTGTTTCCTCCCTTTGCTTTCTAGTTTTCTTGCCTTTCTCTACACTAGAGTCTCCTGCCTACAATTATACTACATTTATAGCCATATCCTTAGCTTTTTATTTCCTTATCTAATCTATTCTTTACTCAGAGCTTCTGCAAGGCTTCTCATTTGATACTAAGCTGGTAACAAGTCAGTTATAATAAATATTACATGATTTTTTTTTACAATTGTATAATGTTCTTTTTCATGTTTAGGACAATGCTGTTACTTGTTGGTTGGGTTCCTGGGGGGGAGGGGTAGAGGGATAGCATTAGCTTAGGAATAGCCAGTCACATGTACTGGTGTGTAGGTGGGAGTACTCTAGCTACCCTCTGGAATATTATTATAATTTATGTCACTTTTGGGATCACAATGTGGACTTTAGGGAGGAATATTCTTGTGGTTAATTCATGTTTAGTGAATTATAATATATACGGATCAGTCAACTCTTGTTACATATGTTTCGATGTGATTATGGGGGGTAGTTATATTAGGGTACATGAGGGATCTCTACCTATCAAGTGCATTGTTGCATACCTGTGGACATTGAAGTCTGGTAGAGAATTAACTGTAAATAGTTGTAAGTGGGCATGGTTTATGGGGGGGGATCATTAATAATTATGGTGTTCCACAATCCTTTAAATCTAGTGTCTTGTGTATTCGATATACTGCAAATGTCTACCAGTTTGTGTTAATATTACATGTTTGTTGGGTCTGGGGGAACACTAGAACTAATTTTTTGAGGGAATACTTTCAGAGAGGGGAGTCCGTGGTGCATTTTTACTAAATTAGAAACTGGCCATATAAGAAGGCTCATAGAGCTAATGGCTAGTGGCATTAAAAAATGTATAACTTGGAATGTTAGAGGGGCTCATGAACTTAATAAAAGATTCCAGATTCTCAAACATTTATCAGTATTGCATGCTAACATCTCTTTTCTCCAAGAAACCCACCTCCTCCCTTGGGAAGCTATTAGTTTGCGTAGGCAGGAGGTTGGGCAAGTCTATGCATCTGGAATGCCGATGGCTAGTGGGGGAATTGCCATCCTGATTCACCACTCTGTAGCCTTTCAGCCAAAAATGACAATCATTGATCCGCAAGGGAGATATGTGGTGGTTCATGGTCTATTAGACCGCACTGAATTAGTCCTGGGGAGTGTGTATGGGCTAGTGGGTGGGAATCCTGAATTTTTTCTAGACCTGCTGAGTAAACTGCAAACATTTTCATCTTTCCCATTAATACTTGGTGGAGACTGGAACCTTCCACCCACCCAGGATTTGGATCGTTCCAACTCCCCACTCAAGCCCCTCTCCAATGCCCAGAAAGTGCTATCTGAATTTCTTGACTCTGCTGGGTTGTGCGACCCATGGAGACTACAAAATCCCATGGCCCACTTCTTCTCCTTTCAATCCTCGGTGCACTCCTCTTGGTCCCATCTGGACTATATTCTAATCAGTCATTCACTTATACACTGCTTAAATGACTCCGCCATAGAACCAATAGTTATATCAGATCATGCTGTTGCCTGGGTTACTGTTATGTTAGACCATAATTTCCAAAGAGACCCAGTATGGGGCTTAAATATGCAACTTTTAAAGGAAGAGTATGTTATCACCAGAATCTCTGATTTGATTCAATCACTCATTGCTAATAACCAAGGTTCAGTAGAGAGAACAGACAATGAATGGTGCACCTTGAAGTGCTTTTTGAGAGGAGAGTTTATTAGGCTTGCCTCCGCTCGTAAACAGAAAAGAGAGGCTACCATCACATCGCTTCTGGCTCAAATTCGCTCACTCAAACAATCCCTCTCCCCCTCCTCCTCACCTGATCTATTGAAAAAATTATTGTAGTTAAGGAACCAATATTCTTCCCTATTACAAGAAAAAGTGCAATTCACCATATTAAGAACTAAGGCAAAATATATAGAGCAAGGGGAGAAAGTGGGTCACCTTCTAGCTTTGCGTCTGAGGAAATTGGAGGTGTCAAGGTTTATTTCTTCCATTAATGCCCCTGATGGGATCATTAAAACACATCCTAGAGACATTGCATTCATTTTTAAACAGTTTTACTCTTCCCTCTACAATAAACATTCTCTGCCACCGTCACAAAGTGTGCTATCAGAATATTTGAATGCCTCATCATTACCAACTCTTTCTCCTGCACACCAGTCCTTTTTATCCACTCCTATTTCCCTTCAAGAAGTAATATCAGCTATTAATAATCTAGCTATGGACAAGGCTCCAGGCCCAAATGGCCTGCCTTCAAACTTTTACAAAGTCTTTGCTAAAGACCTTGCGCCTAGCTTGTTACGCCTGTATCAATACATGCTTTCCGGGCAAATTCAGGACCCTTCCCTATCAGAAGCCTCAATCATTCTTCTTCTTCTTAGGCCAGACAAACCTCCCCATTCCCCAACGAGCTACCATCCAATCTCCCTGTTAAATTGTGATATTAAAATTCTTGCCAAGATACTCACTAGTATAATCAAACAAGTCTGGACTCACCTTCTTAGCCCGGAACAAATAGGATTTGTGTCCGGTAGAACCCCAGCAGATCACCTCCGTAAACTGTCGTATCTTATTCAGTCGGCTAAAACTTCCCTTATCCCAATGACACTTATTTCTTTAGATGCAGAAAAGACCTTTGATAGGGTGGATTGGAATTTCTTGTGGGCAACGTTACAGGTAATGGGCTTCCCCAGTGACTTTATTAAATGGATTCAAGCTTTATATTTCTCCCCCCGGCCAGGATACACTGTAATAGTATACTCTCAGATGCTTTTCCTCTTTTCTCAGGTATGCGGTAAGGGTGTCCACTCTCCTCCTCCCTCTTCAACTTATATTTTGAACCCCATATCAGATGATTGAAATCTTCTCCTTTAATCACCGGCATACCGGTAGGTAATAGAGCCCCTCTGCTTTCAGTCTATGCAGATGACATATTGCTTCATCTCTCGGATCCGGTCTCTTCTTTAAAAGAGGCACTGGATATTATTGATGCTTTTGGGAAACTCTCGAACTATAAACTCAATCTTAGTAAAACTGAAATTTTCCCCCTTAATCACTTAACATATAGCTCGGCCTTTAACAAATTTGGTATGAAATGGACCCCCCGGTCTATTAAATATTTAGGTATCTATATTACCTCAGACCTTTTGTTATCGCAGAAGCTCAATTTGGAGGACTTATGGCACAACATTCAGCAGGACCTAATAAGATGGAAAAATCTCTCACTTTCGTTATGGCGCAGAATTAATATTGTCAAGATGAATGTCCTGCCCAGACTGTTTACCGTTAAATATATTGGATATATGGTTACCTGTATCCTTCTTTCAGCGTATTCACTCAGATGTTAATTCATTTTTTGTAGGGACAAGGCAATTAGAAAATCTTATCTCAAATTGTCCCAACCTAAGGAGCTAGGAGGGCTGCGACTCCCTAATTTCCTTCATTATTACTGGGCCTGCCACTTGTATAAATGTGGGAAATGGCTGTCCTTACCTGAACTTCTTACTCATCATGACTACGTCCCAATATGGTTGCAAATTGAATCGGAAATATTTGCTTTACACAAATTAGCCCCAACCTCACTCTTTTACATGCCAATGAAGAACATACCAAAAGCCTTGCAGTCTCTTCTGATTGGTACCTCATTAAAAGTTATTTTTCAAATTTTCAGTCATTGTAAGGTATCTCTGACCTCTGATTTTTCTCAACCAATCGGTGCTAACTTGAATCTCAAAATTGGAGGAGTTCCTATTACTGGAAACTGGTTACCAATTTCTTCTGAACATACTGTTGCCGACTTCTACTCACAGGATTCTATTTTGTCCATAGTAGAGATTTTAACCAAATTCGGCTTATCGTCACCAGCAACCTTTAAAATTCTTCAGTTTAAGCATCATCTAATTAAAATATTTGGGAGAGAGCTCAAACCCTCCTATATTGGGGCTTTTCTTCAGCAAATTACCATCTCAGCAAGTAAACCACATCACATTTCTGCTCTGTATAAATTGCTTCTTACATACCCACAACCTCTGTCAACAGCCGGTTCTAAGATCTGGCAAGCTTTTTTTCCTGATGAAGATATTAATTGGCAACGTCTATGGAAGGATATATATATATATATATCACACTCAAGATTGTTATAGGGTAATGCAATATTGTATCTTAAATAATATGTATTATACTCCCATTAAACTGGCTCAAATGAAATGCCTCCCTTTTAGCACTTGTTCTAGATGCAATAAAGAGGAAGGTTCGCTCTTGCATATATTATGGTCATGAAAAAATATCCCCCTTGTGGAAACAAATTGAAACAACTTTAGATCCACTGTTGGGGCTCCAGGGTCTTTTCTCCCCCACCATATGTATTCTGGGGGATTACGCCAGAATCTTGGTGAAGGAGAGAAGATACCATATGGCTCTAATCTCACTGGCGGTCAAAAAACTAGTGCTCAGACACTGGATGGATCAAGCCGCTATTTCTTATACAGAATGGCTACATGAAATATCCTTTGCATTCCAAGCTGAGCATTTAATTGTGAATGTAAGCCACCGTCTATCATCTTTTAATAAAAAATGGTGGAAATTATATGCCCTCTACTTGACTTGATTGGATGGCTTGGGTGGTTCATGAGCCTCTCACTCCCCTTCTTTCTTCCTTCTTGCTTTTTTTTTTTCCTTTTGGAGTCCCCTTTCATTTTTCACTTGGCCACTCCTTGTTCTTTTTATTTTACATAATTGCTTATCATTCTGGTCTTCATTTAGCATAGCCATAATAGGCTAGTGATAAGTGCACCATGGAACAGGGTGGGGAGGGGGTAGGGGGTAGGAGTTTTGGTTTGTTAAAGTAAGTATTAATTATTATATTCTCTGAATGTCAGTTTCTCCTTGTTAACATTTCCCTTTCAGTATATGTTACTTATAGATTGTGTTTCTACCTTGCTCTGTTGTTTTGTGTTATTTGCTATAAATAAATAAAGTATGTTTAATTAAAAAAAAAATTGGGGAATGATCAGTTATTGCATCTGCCAGGCTACCAGATGTGGACACATGCTCCAAGTAGTTTGAAAGTAACCAGTCTATAAGTGTGCCTGATTTTAGCGGAGTTGGCATTCTAGTAGGCTCAGTTATCAGCTAGTGTAGGTTATAGCTGTGCACTAATGGCAGTAAAGAGCTGTAAGTAGGTCCTAAGCAGTTTAGGTTTATATCACCCAAAATGATAGCCTTGTGTCGATTAACAGACTGTGATGTTTGGTTGAGTAGATCCTGAAGTCTGGTTGTACCCCCAGAGGGAGGGCTATATCCACAGATGATATGGAGTTTCTTAGCACCTAATGTGACAATGGTATAAATGGATTCACACACAGATGATGAGGCCCGGACAGGGACAGCCATAATGCTGAGGTGGTTCTTGTGGTAAAGAGCCACACCATCACCACACTTTGTTAATGATCTGTCCCTACAGATCAGGGAGTAATTTGTTATAGAGCAGAGGGAGTCCGGGATCTGAAGTTTATGCCATGTTTCAGTGAGACAGAGTATGTCTGGGTTGTAGACTTTGTTCCATGCTTTTCCAGTTCATCCATGTGGCAGGTTAAGCTCCTAATGTTCATATGTGTGATAGACAGTCCTTTATTTGTTAACCCAGATAGGTCAGCTGTAGAGAAATGGGAAGGAGGACCAGGATTTAGTTCAAAGTCACCCAATAGAAGAAGCACAAGGATTGCTAGGAACATGAGCTTAACAGAGTAAAAAACAAGGTGCAAGGTATGATTCTACCTCCACTTACAAAGGAATAATATATACATCCCATTTTGAAGAAACTGAATTACCATGTAAATACCGCCCAGTATTTAGAAATTATAAGGTTTGAGAACCTAAAATCCTTAAGCCCATGTGAATGACCATTCTAATCACAAGGGATAGAGAGTGAGAGTTCATTTATGCATAGTAGTATTATGAGAGAGAGGGTGAGCCCTCCCTTGTGGTAGCAGAACATAATTTTGTCACCAGAGGTGATGCCACTGAAGAGTGGCATAGATGCCTCCTCGCACTGTGTGTTGTGGAAAGCAAGCAAAGATATTTTATGAGAGTACCTATAAGACCTACAATAGTATATAGGTATGTAATTAGATCAGCTAAGGCATGACTGCTTGTATTTCAGTACAGGATAATGTGGCAGTATAAGGATAAAGCAGGCTAGCTGTTTTTGGACAGGTAACAAGTTTCAGTAAAATAAATTGAGACTAGTATATAGGGTCAGGTAAAAGAACTAGGAAAACAGCTAACCAAAAGATGACAGTAAAGTATGACACTCGAGAAGCTCGGGTAAGATTACAAGACTAAGGATCCTGCTGCTAAAAGTGATAAAGATTAAAGAGGCTCTCCTAGTGGCTACACAGTATAAGGAGCCAATGGAAAACTAGGAACTTAGTCATTTGACTAAAAACTCCTATAAAAGTACAAGTCTGCCCAGGGTGGGTGAGGTGGGGTGGGGTGGGAAGCCTGTGCCAAGTGCCAAAGGGAAGGCAAACTGTAAAAGAGCTGCAAAAGAGTTTAAGTTTCCAGGCTACGCTCCAAAGAGGCATGCTGGTAATGGGGATGCAAACAGTCTTTGGCTAACCATGATTCAATCAGACTGCAGGAATTTCAACTGCATAGTTAACTACCAGGGTGTCCAAGCTGCACAGAGGAGGAGAAAGAGCTAAAATGGACTTGCTACTACAATTCTGGTCCATGGCTCAGGGCAAGCGGCACTAGAAAGTAGAGGCAAAAAATGTCCAAAGTACTCCCACCAATCAGCACTGCTCACAGAGTTGGTTTCCACCAACCAAAGGTAGGGCGCCCCAGTTCAAATTGCTAGAAAGTTACTGGCACCTACATATACCTTGCAGTATATGTTTTTTCTGACCCCAGGCTCCAGTAAGCAGCCAGGCTGATGGTCCTCAATCTGGGCACAGGGCTTAGAGTTCGAGGTCAGCTCCTTCCACGAGGAAAGACTCAGAAGAGCGGTGGTAGCGATTTGGCACCAGCTGCATGGTCCACCAGCAAGCCAATGGGACCACGGCACAGCACTTCAGGGCAACAATTCCAGCTGGGAGGTCTGAAGCCCTGGTGCGCTTATGAAGACCTGAGGGAGAGGAAGGGAGAGAGAGAGAGAGAGGTTTAAGTAGCAGCAAGTGGAGGGTGGAAGTTAAAGTAAACAGAAGAACTGGGTGGGCAGAGAGATTAAATGGGAGGAGTAGGCAAATGAGGAAGGGAAGCAGATAGGGTGAGGAGGACAATCAGTGAAAATTTCAGACTTAAACTGAAATAAATGCAAAGTCCTAAGTCTCTAAAGTAGCAAAAGAGTTACTTAATGGCTGTATGAATCTTAAATAAGTTGTAAAAACACCGTAGTATGACAAACTTTAAAAGAGCTGTAAAACATTTTCAGAATTCAGTAGCGAAAGAGTTACTTAACACCAGTATGTAATGTTAATTTTGGCCACCATTTCTTTATTATGCTCATATCATACTTAAAAGACAAAGAACCTCTGTGCACAAACACTGAGGCAAAGGGTTACCCCAAAGGGCATTTGGCTGGGAAGCCAAGTTTCAAGAAAATACAAAATTACACATGCCCCCACAATGCAAAGCATCATGGGCTGCATATGCAAATCACCACAGAATGTTATGCTGGTCCAACTTTAAGCAGAATTGCATGGTGCCGAAAGGCCTCTCACACAGTTTGCAAAGGGTGCTAACAGAAGACATAGACACGTGTTTCGTCCTACCAGGACTCATCAGTATGCCTCATCTGTTTGACACCCCAGTGGAATGAACCAGCTACCCTTAAGGCAGAGTGCCTTGGATATATTGTGGTGAACCCATTAAAATAAAAAACTATTTAAAAGACAAAGAACCTCTTTGCACAAACACTGAGGCAAGGGTTACCCCAAAGAGCATTTGGCTGGGAAGCCAAGTTTCAAGAAAATACAAAATTACACATGCCCCCTCAATGCAAAGCATCATGGGCTGCATATGCAAATCACCACATACTTAATCTGTAAATAGATGTCCAGCCATGGTCTGGATCTAATGTCATTGCCTCCCAAGTGTATAATGATCATGTCTGGCGGTGGCCGTCTCTCTCTCTCTCTCTCTCTCTCTCTCATGTCTCTTAGTGTCGGGAGCAGCTGGGCCCATTTCATGCCCTTGATGCCCGGCCATGTCACCCGGCATTGTCTGGGATCTTGGTGTAGTTGTCTGCCCCCTTCCTTTTTGGAGCTCTCCTTTCTGCCCAATAAATGGAAGAGTGTCTGCATAGCCATACCTCCAACCTCCGCCCCTTTTCTGCTGAGAGAGCAAAGCGTGTGTGATTAATGAGATATTCTGGTTGTTTCCGCTCTCTAACTGTATCTACTTTGCCCCCCCCATCTTTTATGTCTTTGCAAACTACCCCCCTCCAATCCCTCCCTTAACCTGTGGAGAAAAATTAGGTAAATTGGTTAATCATTTGTTTAGTGACCTTATGTATCATTTATAACAGTCAGACTTCCAACGTCTGACCCCTTGTACTTGTACTACTGACCCCCCCTGCTGACACCATCTGCAACACCCGCCCAATTTGGAATGAATGTGAGGAAAAATTCTTGGGGTTTTTCCCCAGGAATTCTATGCATTTTTCTAGAACCGCTGTCACCTGATAGCCTGTGGCTCTTTTCCCGTCCCCGTGAATAAAGAACTGGCCTGCTTGTGCTGGATGCACTGTGGCATAGGCCCACAATGCTCTGACCAGGCAGCTAACCAGCTCCTCGTGTCTTTCTAATTTTATCTGGGCTCCCTCACCCTCTTAGTCTGTCTTTGATTTTCTGATCCATATGCTGATTGCGTCCCTCTGCCATGTAAGGTCGTCCTGTTCCAAAATGCCTCCCAGACTTCCCCTGTCAAGCCCTACTGCTTCACTCACCCTTACTGCGCCATAATACACTGTTGTAAATAATGCTTGGAATAATAATTTTTCAAATTCTGTTCTGCATATGGCTGCCATTACCTGCCCCATACCTTCCATCATTCTTTGTGATACTGGTTTCCGTTCATCCTTTGCCTTTGTTCCCAGTCTTCCCCAACTCTGAACCATTTGCTGTACTAACACGGTCTTCATTGGGTCCTTCCACTGTCTTTAGTTACAAACTATGCTAATGGCTGCCAGGTGGACTCCCATGGTGGCATGTGCCATTCCCTTTTCCCATTGGTGCACTATGTATTTTCCCACTTGATTGGCTGTGACTTGCCCACTTACCTTCATGTGTTGCAGTTCTCTGAACTTCTGGATTGTTCCCCAAGCCCCTTCATAGCCTCTGAGTGTCCTGGTGATAGTCTTTTGATAAGTCAATAAACACTGCACCAATGGATCTCGACTCCTCAAGTGAGGACGATACTAGATCTATAAAATCCATGCGTGCGGTGGCCGTTGACATGCCCATTCTAAAGCCGGATTTAAATTTATTTAACTTGTTATATTTTTCAAGATAATTCATAAGTTGAATGTGATCCAATCTCTCCAACAATTTGGAAGGAATGGATAATAGGGTAAGTGGCCTATGATTTGTCGGCCCAAAATCTGAACTCCCATCATGAATAGGCACAATTTTGGCCCTTTTCCAAGACCCTGGAAAATTTCCTTCCAACAAACTCTTATTTAGGAGGTCAGTTAAAGGTTGAACCACCTCAAAAACACAATCTTTCAGAAATCTTATTTCAACATCATCAAGACCCTTAGCCTTATTTGGTTGTAACTTATTTATTTCTCTTATGATGTCTTTCTATGCTATGATTTTAAATCTTAATGTGGGGAAATATTTTGGTCAGCTTGGGTGACTTCAGTTTCTAGTCCAGGAACTCCTATGTTATTGTACCTACTAAGGATGTCTAAATCAGGGAGTTTGGTAAACTATCAATTTAAAATATTAACTGCACTGTCAGAATTCTGCAAAAACTCCCTTTTTAGTAACCTTTATGCCTTTTAAATTTACTGATGAGTTTGTGAGAGTTTTCAATAGGGCCCAGTATTTCTTTGGATCTTTGGTTTCATTTATCTTATGATTATAATATTGTGCTTTTCCTTTCCTAACCTCCTGGGTAATTTTATTTTGTATCTTTTTAAAATGATCCCATGCTGTTTGGTTTAAAGTTTTATTTGCTTTCTTCCATAATGATTTTTTTTTGTGAAATATTTTTTTTAAATCTATCATTCATCCAGGGTAAAAGACCTGATTTCTTTACTTCCTTTAATGGAGGCACACATATTACATACTTCTAAAAACATTCTCATAAATTCCTCTACTGCCATATTTAAATCAGGGATGAGGGAAATCCTACACCACTTTTGTTGTGACACATGAAGTTGAAAAGGTTTGTTGTATTTTCTGTAACATCTCTTTACAGTGATTTCAACTCTTTGTGGGTGAAATTTAGTTTGTTCAGCACTAATAGTACACAATACAACATTATGGTCTCCCAAATTTGGGGAAGACTAACATTTGCTTCTAAAACCACAATATCGGGGGACAAGAAAATGAGGTCTAGTATGTTTCTAGGACTATCTATTTTTCCCTTCCTAGTCAGAGTTGTAATTACTTGTGTCCGATTTACAATCTGAAATGGTTCCTCTAGTTTCTGACCTCTCTTTTTCCCCCAGGTGGCATTAAGGTCACCCATTAGAATTGTTTTTTTTTTTTTTTATCTTTAACATGCATCACTATAGCATCAGCCAACTTCTCAAAGTGATTTGTTTAATCTAGGGAGGGGAATAGACCACACCAACAAGGTTACTAAAGAAAATATATACCAAAATATATTCCATCCCTTCTATTTTACTAGAGTAAATCATTTCTGAATGCCCCAGGATGTGGTTTAAGTACAATATTATCCCCCTCCCTGAGCCCCTCTATCCCTTCTGTGAGAATAATATTCACTTAAATTTACTTCCTTATTTTCATCTTTCTTTCCCAGCTCAGTTTCTGAAAGAGCAATAATTTCAGGTTTTTCCAATTTAGCCCACAAAGGAAACAGATCCATTTTATTTACCAGGCTATGTGCATTATCATGCATGATTTTTATTTGCTTAGGTTCTGGTCCAGGATTTGTTTCAATGTTTCCACTGAGTGCCAGGATCACCAGAAGGACCCATCCATTTGTTTTACCAATTGGCTTGTTCAGAGACAAGTCAAACTTCACCTGGTGGTCTTTCAAGTGAAGTTTCACCAGGATGAAGGAATTCCTTCTCCTCACCAGGCCAGATCCATTTTTAATACAATGGTTTGGAGAATAAAAACTCTGGTAAAGCTGGCTCTTCAGGGGTAAAGATTCTCCTGTGCATATGAAACATGTTTGAGAGAAACATATTAATGTTAACAGAACCCCCCAGAACATAGCCAAATATAAAATATAGAATAAAGTATGGGGTGGTGTGTGTAATGAGAAGTTTACACACCCATGAGGTGTTAGATGCTACTTCACTCTCGGGGTTTATTACAGCATCTAACACCCTCATTGGGTGTGTAAACTTAGGAGTTTCACACCTACCCATTTTATTTTATATAATTACTTGAGGGGTTTCTCTTTTCACCACAGCAATTATATAAATACTAACCCTTCCGTGCACTCATGCTCTGGTTCTGTTTTCCGCCACTGTACACATCCGTCCCGTCTGAATTAAAAAAAAAAAATCAGTTGAAGAAGTGCTTTCTTTTCCCCTATTGACTTTAAATAAAAAAAAAAAAACATACCACCGAGCTCTGCTTGTCTGGCGGTTTCACTTGGAGCGAGAAGGCGAGCCGAGGAGAGCAGTTACAGAGCGAGGAACTGCCGGCTGGACATGCGTAGAATGAGGGAAATCGTGCACGTCTTTGCCGTAATAAACACTCCTTAATTACGGCAAATTATGCCATGGTTTCCCTATGGGAAAAAGGGAAGCCCATTAATTATTGTTCCATTACTTGTGTAAATTTTTTAGGGCCATATTTTATTCTAAAACACTACTATTCTAAAAACAAAAATAAAAATCTACCAACCACTAGATTACAATACTGACCACTCAGTATCGATCAAGTAAATACCAGTTGGTAGGTAATGAACTGTGTTATACAGGAGTTGTGTATACACAGAAGAAAGGGTTCTGAAAGAACTCCTAAAACTGAAGGTGGACAAAGCAATGGGGCTCGATGGAATTCACCCTAGAATTCTAAAAGAATTAAGGAGAGAACTAGTGACACCACTGACTACCCTTTTTAGCAAATCATCGGAGGATGGTGTGGTACCTGAGGACTGGAGAAAGGTGGATGTGATTCCCCTTCACAAAAGTGGGAGCAAGACAGAGGCAGGAAACTACAGACCTGTCAGTTTGACCTCTGTGGTAGGGAAAGTGATGGTATCACTTCTGAAGGAAAGAATTGAGTACCTAGAGGCCAGTGGGGCACAGGACCCAAAGCAGCATGGGTTCATGGTGGGAAGGTCAAGTCAGATGAGTAATTGATTTCTTTGACTGGGTGACCAAAGTAGTAGACCAGGGAGGGACTGTGGACATGGCCTACCTAGACTTTAGCAACGCATTTGACACAGTCCCACACAAAAGATTACTAATCAAATTAACCAGCCTGGGAGTGGGTCCCAGGGTGGTAGCCTGGGTAAAACATTGGCTGGACAACAGAACACAGACTGTAATTGTAAATGGAATCCACTCTGAAGAAAGAGAGGTTACTAGTGGGGTACCGCAGAGTTCAGTACTGGGTCTAGTCCTTTTTAATGTCTTTATAAGTGACATTGCAGAGGTACTGGAAGGAAAAGTATACCTCTGTGCAGATGACACAAAGATCTTTAACACTGTTGATACACAAGGAGGTGTGGAAAGGATGAGAAGGGACTTGGCAAGGTTGGAGGAATGGTCAGAATTATGGCAGCTTGGATTCAATGCAAAGAAGTGCAAAATAATGCACTGGGGAAACAAAAACCCAGGGGAAGATTACATAATGGGAGGAGGTAGTAACAACAACAAAAATAGAAAGAGACCTGGGGTAATCATATCAGATGACCGTAAGGTTAGCAAGCAATGTGAGAAGGCAGTAGGGAGGGCTGGGGGGATACTGGGATGTATAGGAAGAGGCATCACCCGTAGAAAACAGGAAGTTGTTATCCCTCTGTACAGATAGTTGGTGAGACCCCATCTGGAGTACTGCATCCAGTTCTGGAGACCCCATCTCCGCAAGGACATAGACAAGATGGAGGCCATCCAGAGGAGGGCAACTATAATGGTGCAGGATCTGCAAGAGAAGCCATACAAGGAGAAACTAAAGGAACTTAATATGTATACCCTTGAGGAAAGGAGGGGGAGGGGGGGACATGATAGAAACTTTTAAGTAACTCAGTGGAATCAACAAAGAACAAGATGGTAGCATCTTTCAGAAAAAGAGATGTGCAAGAACAAGGGGACACAATTTGATGATAGAGGGGGGATGGCTCAGCGGCAATGTGAGGAAGTATTTTTTCACAGAGAGGGTGGTGGACACATGGAACAGCCTTCCAGAAGAGGTTGTGGGGTCTAAAACTGTGGGAGAATTCAAGAATGCATGGGATAGACATAAAGCAGTTCTTGTTGGGGGTAGGAAGAAATAGGCTGTTGGTTAACTAGGATCTGCAGCTTATCCTGTAGGTAGGTAAATGAGCAGACTAGGTGGGCCAAGCGGTCCTTATCTGCCATCAAAGCCATCCGCACAGGTGTGGTCTATAGACCACCAGCCCAGGAGGAAGAAACAGATAGGGAGCTGATGCTAGCCATCCAAAGGATGGCAGACAAGGGTGAGGTAGTACTGGTTGGAGACTTCAATATTCCAGACGTGGACTGGAGCATCCCAGCAGCAGTATCAACTAGGAGCAGATTTATCCTGGACTCCCTTCAGTGCCTTCCTCAAGCAACTGGTCATGGAACCAACTCGGCAGAAGGCACATACTGGACCTTCTTGCTCTACAAACAGGGACAGTGTGATGGGGGTAACAGTGGGGGAGCACCTGGGTAACAGTGACCACCAGTCATTGTGGTTTGCAATCACAGAAAGAGCAGAACCAAACCACACAAAAACACGTATCCTGGATTTTAGGAGGGCAGACTTTGGGAAAATGGGGAACTACTTGAAAGAGGCATTAAGGGGAATGGGACAGGAATCAGGGGTTGAGGAACAGTGGGCAGTATTTAAAATGGGGATTATAAGAACAACAGAATTATGCATTAAGCAGGTTAGCAAGAGGAAAAGGAAGAGGAGACCATTATGGTTTTCCAAAGAGGTAGCAAAGAAAGTGAAAGCCAAAAGATAGCATTCAGGCAATACAAAAGACACAGGCAGAAGGGATAGGGAGAAGTACCAGGAGAAACAAAGGGAGGCAGGGAAGTCAGTAAGGGAAGCCAAAGCTCAGACAGAAGAACACTTTGCAAAATCAGTGGTTAAAGGGACAAAACCTTTTACAGGTACATAAGTGAAAAAGAAAAGACAAAGGAGGGATAGTGAGACTGAAGGGGAGGATGGGAGTCGCATGGAGGATGACAACAGTAAAGCTGACATATTGAACAGGTATTTCTGCTCAGTCTTTACTGAGGAGAGAGGGTAGTGGGTCTGAAGGGAGTACAAGGGGTGAGAATGGTGCAGAAATGGACACAAGTCCCTTTACGAGAAAGGGTCCTGAAGGAACTGGAAGTAATAAGAGTTGACAAAGCAATGGGGCCAGATGGGGTGCACCCAGGGTCCTTAAAGAACTAAGAGGTGGTGGCTGAACCTCTGGCTATCCTGTTTAGCCAATCACTGGAAACAGGAGGTACCCAAAGACTGGAGGACAGCAGATGTAGTCCCCTTATACAAAAGCGGGAACAAAGAGGAAGCAGGGAACTACAGACCAGTCAGCCTCACCTCGGTAGTGGGAAAGATCATGGAAGCACTTCTGAAGGAGAGATTGGTGGAACATCTGGTTGTCAATGGACTACAGGACCCAAGGCAGCATGGTTTCACCAGGGGAGGTCATGTCAGACCAATCTCATTGAATTTTGACTGGGTGACTAGGGAGGTGGATCAGGGGAGGCAGTGGACATGGCCTATCTGGACTTCAGCAAGGCCTTTGACACTGTGCCACATAGAAGACTATTACACAAACTGGGGAATATGGGTGTGGGCAGGACAGTAGTGTGGTGGGTAGGTAACTGGCTGGGTGGCAGGACACAGAGGGTGGTGGTAAATGGCTGTCACTCCACAGAGGGAAGAGTGACCAGTGGGGTACCACAGGGATCAGTCTCGGACCGGTCCTATTCAACATCTTCATCAGTGACATTGCACAGGATCTAGAGAGCAGAATTTCACTGTTCGCTGATGACACAAAGCTCTGTAACAGAGTAGACACACCAGAGGTGTAGACAGAATGAGAAGGACCTGCAGAAACTTGAAGAATGGTCAAGGGTTTGGCAGTTGAAATTCAATGCAAAGAAGTGCAAGATAATGCATATGGGGCACAAAAACCTGGCACAATATATCAGTTGGGGGTGAGGATATAGCATGCACCAAGCAGGAAAGGGATCTTGGGGTTGTCATCTCTGATGACCTCAAGGTGAGGAAACAGTGTGACAAGGCATCAGGTAAAGCAAATAGGATGCTGGGATGTATAGGCAGGGCATCACCAGCAGGAAAAGGAGGTCATAATTCCGCTATACAAGACACTAGTGAGGCCCCACTTGGAGTACAGTGTACAGTTCTGGAGACCACACCTATGTAAGGACATAGACAGGGTAGAGAAGGTTCAGAGGAGGCAACAAAGATGGTGCATGGATTGCATCACAAGTCCTATGAAGACAGGTTGAAGGAACTGAACATGTACTCCTGGAGGAGAGGAGGAGACAGGGATATGATAGAGACATACAAGTATCTTACAGGGAGAAACAGAGTGCAGGAAAACACTATTTTAAGCGAAAAGATGTTCCAGGACTAGAGGGCATGGGATGAAGTTGGAGGGAGGACGATTCAGAGGAAACATGAGAAAGAATTTCTTCACAGAATGGGTGGTGGACAAGTGGAACACCCTGCCAGAGGAAGTGGTGGGGGCTGAAACAATCACAGGATTTAAGAATGCATGGGATAGACATAAAGGAATTCTAGAGGTCAGGGGTAAGGGGAAACAGACTTCTAGGAAAACAAACTGAACTTACAAGCTCAAATGGGCAGACTGGGTGGGCCATAGGCCCTTATCTGCCGACACTGTCTATGTATCTATGTATCTATGTCTGTGTTTCTATGTCTCTATGTTTCTATGCTCTAATGGCATACAGTTTTAAAAACACTTCTAAGTTTACTAGTAAATGTTTTCCTTTTTATACTCTACTACCCATCCACTCCTTTTGTTTAAGTTATTTATGTTGTAAGCTGCCTATTTAAGTATATACTGTAAGTTTGTATTTATAACAAACCACATCAAATTACCAAACAACAGTCATTTTGACGAATTTCTTTTCCCTGCTGAGTTGCACTCCTGCCACTCATGCTCAGCCCACAGTGCTTGCGCTGTGGTAGTGCAAGCCTTTTATACCGTGCAGCTCCTCCTCTGATGATGATGCTTCTCCTCTATTCTCCTCCCTCTCCAGCCATTGGATTCTCCAGTCTACCGGGGCTCAGGCTCGCTCATAACACAGAATGGTAGGGCAATAGCACAGTTCACAGTATACAGGCAGATGGAATTCAGGCACTGATTTGGCAAGTTTGTGGTAGTTCAGAGCCAATGCAACAATACAGCTGTAGCATACCTGAGCAGCATGAGTTGATTATCCAGTCAGACAAGAATGTCATTAATATATCAATTAAACAGTGTTGGAGCCAACACACGCCTTTGCTTTACTCCCACTTTTGTAATAATTATTTTGTAAGGGTGCCAGATTTGGAATATTTAATTCTAGACCAGGGGCAGGATTCACAAAGAAGGCCAAAAATCCCACAGCTGTGGGAAAAAAGCATGCAGCACTGCAGAAACACAGTCACGCGATATACTGAAAGAAAACTTGTGCAGGTGCAGAATTCCACAAAAATTCCCACAGTTGCAGAAATTCAGCAGCTGCAGAAATTGAGCAAGTGCTGAAATCTGCAACTGCAGATCCACAGCTGTGGAAATGGCTTAGGAGGCACAGCTAAAGTGAACCTAATTAGCTGGAGCAGCAGACTTTAACATTGCTGCCATAGAATGAAGCTGAAAGCACCCAAAGAGAGACCAGCAACCAGTCCCTCAGCTGGGACCACTACAGCACCACAGGTACCAGCAATACCATGGCACCACAGTGGCTGTCTGTCACTACTGGTCATCCCTCCCTGGAGTGTTCCTGTTCCATGCAGGAGTAACGCTCACTGCAGGCCGTTCAAGCTCTACTGCCTGTGGGACTACTTCATGTACTGCATTGACTCTGGTGGTTGTTGTTTGATGCCATTCAATGTCAGTGTGTGCTAATGTTGCTGTAACTTCAGTCACTGATATACCCACTGGGATGCTATTACCTGTACCTGACCGCCACTTTAAGTGTATTTCAATTGTTGGGGCACTACTGCAGTTTGCTGAGGGAGTGTTATGCCTCACTCCAATGTGTGTAACATTTTTTCCACAACTGCGGAAAAAATCTGGCTGATAATAGCTTTTGAGGGGCTGTGCCATACTTATCAATTACCTTTTTTCCTCAGGAACTTCACAGCTGCACTTTTTTCTACAGTCCATAGTGTATGTTTTCTGCAGCTGTAAAGGTGTCTGTGAATAGCACTCAGAGCAATTTCCCCTTTTCTTCTGTAGCTACAGAAGTTTTGGGTACTTAGGGAAGGTTTTGCACCTTCAGAAAGCTTTGTGAATCCTGCCTCAAGTGTTTGTGTAAAGCATTTTTATTAAAATTATCAGATTATGGTAAAGACTCTTCAATTTTCTCCCCACAAAAGTAGTCTCAGAATGGTATCAAACACAGAGGAAAAGTCCACAAAAGCTACAAAAAAATGTTGTTTCTTTTTGTAATTCAGTATACTTTATTGTCAATAGTATAACAAACAAAAAAGAAATCGTGGGCATACAGGCACGCTGGTGTAGGCTCTGGGGCTACACCTATCAAACAAAGAAGAAGAAGAAATAAAAAACCTACGCTAATACAAAACACATTTACTGTGGTAAAGAACATAAAATGACCACTCCCCCACACCACTCAATCCCACCCCTTGCCGATTGCAGTCCTCAGCTGATTAGTCTGGGAATTAACCTGAGATGATCAAGCTAAGTAAAGTCAGGGATTCCATATGGTAAGTAAAGCATCTAAAGATCCCCAATTGTTTTGATAAACATTAAATCTGTTATGTATTGAAGCAATATGTTTCTCCAGCTGGAGAGCCAGAAGAGCTTCCCTGTGCCATTCTATCACCAGAGGAAAAGAGTCCCCCTTCCAACGCCTCATGATCACCAGTTTGGCAACAGCTGAAATTAGTGCCACATGTCCTTTCCTGGCTCTGAGAACTCCATGAGGGAAACTATTCAATATACAGGCCTCAGGGGTGAATAGTGAATCAAGCCCAAGGATTGGGTCTAAGGTTCTTCTGATGGTTTGCCAGAAGATCTGAGCTTCTGGGCAAGTCCACAGCATATGGTATAGGGACCCATTAATATCGGAACACCGTGGGCAGCTAGGGGAAGGGAGCCTACCCATTTTGTGAAGTTTCACTGGTGTTAAGTATAACTTGTCCCGTATGTTAAACTGCACTAAGCGCAACCTGTCCTGCTTAACAAACTTATACATGTTTTGCCATATCTTTTTCCAGAAATCTGCTTTGGTTGGAAGGAGGAGTTCTTGGGTCCAATAGAAGCTGACACCTTTAGGCAAGTGAGGATCCAAAGACTGTAACTCTGTGTATACCTTAGAAAACGCATGTGGCTGGTTTGCCACCTGCAGAATTGAAGGCAAGTCTGTTTTAGGAGGGGGTGCCCCCAACATATTTCCATAAAGGAAGTTATGGCCCCTTTGAGCTGCTGGTACCTAAAGAATGACCTCTCCTGCACCTTAAATTGGGATTGGAAATTTGGGAATGAAATCATTTCTCCCCCAGAGCAAAGGTCAGAGAGTTTTTCCCAATTAAAGGAGCCCAATATTTTACTGAGATAGGATCATTTTTGTTTCTTTATTTTACAATATTTTTCTAAGTAGGAGAGAAGGAAGACCTGAGTTCCTGTACCAGTACCCTTTTTAAATTCTGCTTGGAATTCTGAACTAGTTCAATTTTGATTGAGCCAAGTCTATTTAAAAACACCTTGGCATATATTTTTGCCATAGCATCCAAAAGACTAATTGACCTATAATTTGCCAGGTCAGAGTGAGATCCTTTCTTATAGATAGGAATTATAAAGCTCCCTAATCGAGATTCAGGAACAAAAGCATACTTTGCAGATTTATTACAGAAGTCTGTTACAGTGGCTGACCGCCAGTCTAAGTAAAGTTTATAAACATTGACCACGATATTATCAGGCATGGGCACTTTGTTATTCTTCAAAGTTTCTATAGCTGCCCTGACATATTATGTTGTAAACCAACTAAAATCTTTTATTTTTAATTTTTTATTTTATTTAAACAGCAGTTTGGAAAACCTTTGAGCCATAGGCTCATTTACAAAGGTACCTTGTCACAGTAAGACAAACGAAAATACACAGTATAGCAGTACAACACATAAGTACATAAGTATAACAGTAAATTAAGACATAGATACAAACAAGCTGGTACAGGTAGGATGGATGCAAACAATACCAGAGTTATGTTGTCCTTAGCAGCTTAGTAATAAGCTTTGTCATAAGTATTGAGTACGGCTTTGACTAGTGGCAATTACAGCATCGGGTGTTAATAAGGTGGTTACGTAAGGAAGTTTTGAAACCGCGATATAGTTGGAGCTTCGGAGATGGAGGGGCAGTGTGTTGAACCAGGAGGGCCTAAGCTGAAGGCTCTTTGGCCGTGAGAGGTCCTAGCTCTAGGGATAACAAGAGAGTTTTCCAGAGGTCAGTATGAACTAGTGGGACAGAGTGGCGTATGGTGGTGGTCAATCCTGGTGGGGATAGCCCAAGGAGGGTCTTTTTTGTAAGGGTACAGGTCAGATATTTGAGGCGCTCGTCAAGATCAAGTACCAGTGCTTTAGCATACAGTAGACAGGTGTGTGTCAGCCTAGGTGCTCCAGTAATTAACCTGCAGGCCTTATTCAGAGTAGTGCGAATTTTATGGAGTGCGGTCTGATCAGCAACACCATACACCGGCAGTCCATAGTCCACTAGGGACAGGATAGAGGAGGTGACTGCGAAAGAGCCTCCAGGGGAGGCAGTGTTTATACCTATGTAAGATGCCCAATCGATATTAGTGGCAGTGGCTAGGGCAGCGATGTGTCCATGGTAGGAGAGAGGGGTCAAAATGGATCCCTAGGTATTTATAGGAGCAAACTTGTTCGAGTGGGAAAGAGGCCAGAGTGAATGAGGAGTTTGAAGTTGCAGGACTTGTTTTGGGGATGAGTGAAGAACATGGTTTTGTTTTTAAGATTTATCACAATCTATGTTCCTTGAACCAGCCCTCGGCTTCAGTGAAGGACTTCTGCATGAGTCCTGGAGGGCAATAGGGTTACGACTTGAGGCAAAGATGACTGCATCATCAGCGTACAATAGAATGTTCCCGAGCAAGAGCATGGAAGGGTGTTAAGGTAAAGGGAGAATAGTAAGGGGCCCAGAATGGAGCCCTGGGGAACCAGAAAGATGGGACAGATGTCTGAGTAGGTCCCATTAATTTTACACTGTGAGCAGTCAGACAGATAACTGGTGCACCAGGAGATAGGCCCAACAGCAAAACCAGAGAGACTAAGAGCATCAAGAAGGAGGGGTGGGAGACAGTGACGAAAGCTTTCGAGAGGTCAATGAAGACAGCACCAGCCGGAGAACCAGTGTCTAAGGAGGAGTGGAGAAAGTTGGAGAACTCTAGGAGGGCTGTGTTGGTACTGTGGCCCTCGGAAGCCATGCTGCTCAGGACAAAGGACATTGTAGGTGGAGAGGTAGTCAGAGATTTGAGAGGCCACCACTTTTCCAAGGCCTTGGAGAGAGGAGAGAAATGGAGATCAGTCGATGGTTTCCAGCCACAGTCCTATCACCACCTTTAAAGATAGGGGTGACAGTGGTGACTTTCAGGCAGTTGGAACCTTCCCAGGCAAAGAGAGTGGTTGATGAGGCATGCGATCGGGGTAAGGACTGTGTCTAAGACCAGCCGTGAGATACGGATCCAGGGTGTCACTGCCTGTACTATTACTCTTGAGGGCAGTGACAAGGTGCGACCTAAGTTCTTGGGCAGAAACACGGCGGAGGAAAATAAGAGCAGTAAGATTCTGACAGGTGCTGGGGAGGAGGGTCAAAAATTTGTAGGGAGGATAGGGCTAAGGTCAGTGAATGAGGAGTTGAGGTGGTTGGCTATGAGGGCTGGGTCTGAGGAGATCACACCATTAATGTTGATCTAGGTGGGTGAGGGGGAGTGTGCACTCCCATTTAACTGTTTAATGTTATCCCAGAAGGTTCTGGGGTTCCCCCATGAGGCAGTGAGTGAGGACCGATAGTGCTCAGACTTGGCCTTTCTGATGGCTCTAGTGCACTTGTTTCGGGCTGCAGCATATGACCGCCTGTCATTGGGCTGGCCAGTCTCAATTCTCTGAGCTCCCCTGGTTCAACAGAGCTAGCTTCTTGAAAAATAGTTGCAAAATATTTTTCCCAGATGTCTGGTGTTATGTAGAAGTCTAGTTGAGATACATAAGCACAGGTTACCCTAGCAGCCAGGATCCAGAATGATCATCTTTTTTCTTGATTGCTTCAAGCATTAAATCCCACAATTCTTTTTGATGTTGTAGACGGTGAAGGTTAACAACATTCTTCTATTGTTTCCTTGCTGTATTCAATTCTTTCAAGTTAATTCTTGTTGGATTTTTTCACTTTCCTAATTATTCTGGATAATGTCCTTTTTTTTCAATCCTGCAATTTTTGTAGAACTGGCTTTCATATTGTGATTTATTATTATTGTTCTTATACTGATTTTGATCATTGGTATGCACCTGAAATGTAGTAATAATCTGGTTATAAATATCAACAGGTCCTAATAAACTTTCAGTCCTACAGCTGAGGCTCCTAATTATGTGTTCACTTGTATTAACTGTTTTATATATTTTTGGATCCCATCTGATCTTCTTATTGAGTATCTCTATATTTTCAATAGATTCTGATTCCTTAGTCAGAACTAATTTTTGTTTATTAAAAACTATTGGTAAATGATCACTAGCAGTTCTTGGAATAACTGTTATATTGCCATATTGATGATAATAACACATTGGTACAAGAGCATAATCTATTATTGTAGAGCCTCTTATATTTGTACAGGTCATTTTACCTTCACTATTTAATGAGAGTCTGCCATTAAGTATCATCAATGCAGATAGTCTATTAGATATTCCATTTGTTTATGAGTATCAGAATTTTTTGTATCTGCAGAACATATGATTGAAATATTCAATGCCTGACATATTGTGTCACTAGGATCCAGGGTAATTTGTCTTCCAAAACTAATATTTAGATTCCCCATAAGTAATATTTCTACTTGTTCATTTTGCTTTAGTCTGGATTTTATGTCTTGTACTGTATTACTGCACAATAACTTATCATGCAATGGTAATTTCACAAGAGAGTTGTACACATTTAACAATAGCAATGTCATCTTCTACCTTCATTTTAACAAGAATGTAATTTTGTTTAATAGTCTTTTCAATTATCTTGAGATATTCATTTATTTTAACGTATATAGCTAGTCCTCCCATACTTCTACCCATTTTTTTTATTTTAACAGTGAGAGATTGAATCATACCATATCTATTAATAGCAATATTATCTACAGTATTTGTTCATTGCTATCCCATGTTTCTTGGAATAGTAAAATATGCATCTTTGTAATGAATCCTGCATCCAACAGCTCCTTTCAGGTAGCCATTCTGGACTATTGGGCTTCTCAGCTGTCTCTGCCAGGGAGTGGGACATCTCGCAAGCTGCCTCTGCAGATTACTCCCCCATCCAGACTCGAGACTTCCTACTCATGGCAAATATCTGCCAGGATACTAGTAGCTGCAACACTAGGCCAGTATAACACCAGGAGTGGGTACAAGCCTACCCATCCACACCGCCTCCCCTATCGCCCAAACAATAGTGCTTACAAATTACAGTTTGCTGCCTTAAAAAGAATCCTGCTGCTTTTACTATTGTGTTCAGCCAAAGTCGAACTCAACCCAGGACCATTAGACACCCTTGCTTCTCCATCAGACCTGGCAGGTGTCAAAGGAATGCCTTTTATGCATCTTAATGCCTGTAGTTTGCTGAAAAATTTCACCCTTATCCTGGCTTGGGTGAGCCACACCCTACCTGACATCCTAGTGATCACTGAGACCTGGATTAGGCCAGCCACCCCAGACAATGAAATCAATATCCCAAATTATTTACTCTTCCGAGTGGATAGGCAATCAAGAGGAGATGGGGTGGCAATTTATGTAAGGGACAAATACTCAGCCACATGCATAGATGCATCATCCTCCCCCAAAGAATTTGAGTGCTTGACCCTAAAGATCGAACTTTCTCCTTCCAGTGCACTCTGTGTAAAAAGGCTGCTAAAGGCCCCCTTCTGCCAGGCCTCATCTCCTGTCTCACCTCAGTTCCGTACTGGGGCTTAGTTTCTTGGAAACCATTATTCTTGGTGACCTGAACTACGATTGGCTATCAAGTGCATCAGCTCCCTTGAAATCCTTTTGTGACACTCTAGGACTGGTGCAACTCATTGCAAGCCTACTCACCGAAATACAAAGAACCTTAACAACAGCTCCCTCTTAGGTGTAATTTTGGTTAGCAAGCCACATCTGTTCTGTCATGTCAGAACATTTTTCTCAGGCATTAGCAATCTTTGTATAATCACCACCATTAGATCCATGCACAACCCACAGTTTGTGGCAAAGTTCTTTATCAAGAGGTGCAAACGCAACTTTCGATTTGTTTGCATACATCCACGATTTGAAACGTTCACTGCGATGGCTTGAATTCTTCCTAGCCAAAATGGTTAACAGGGCATATACTATTTTTTACGATATTTTAAGTGAGGCTTTAAATAAGCATGCATCCTTGGTTGAGGTGCGGGTCAGGAGCAGCACCTGCCATTGGTTCTCGCTTGAGCTCAAAGCTTCCCTGTTAGAAAGGGATACTTTATGGAAAAAAGCCTGAAGAAGCAAGAACAACTCGGATCGGTATATTTTTAAGAGAGCACGTAACAAGTGCACCAAGTTGGTCAGAGCAGCCAAGGCCACCTACTATAGTTCAGAGCTAGCCTCTGCCTCAAGAAATCCTTCAGAACTCTGGAAAACATTAAAAGACATGTCTGGACACACACCTGGTAATTCCATTCCAGCAAAAATTAAGTCTGGTGGCAGCATTATCTCTAACCGATCGGAGATATTGGAAACCCTCAGTAACCATTTTGCAATGGCAGGGCTAGCATTTGATACTTCCCCTGCCAATGACCTCCACACAGCTCAGGACCCACCAACCCACGAGTCCCCCCCTACAAAGGAGGCCTTCTCCCTCCTGCTTGTCTCTCTAAAAGAGGTGGAAGACCTACTTCTGCAACTGGACACCAGGAAGGGAGCAGGCTCCGACTTCATAGAGCCATACTATCTGAAATGTGCCTACTATGTGCTTGCAGTGCCAATCACCCACCTATTCAGCATGTCACTCTACCAGGGTAGCCTCCCCCCTCAATGGAAAATAGCCCATGTCATCCCTCTATTAAAAGCAGGTGACCCCTGCGATCTAAATAATTACAGACCGATCTCCCTCCTCCCCATCCTGTCTAAATTACTAGAATAAATAGTGTGTGGCCAGCTAGGGGTATACTTAGAATCCAGAAGCCTATTAAACCCAGTTCAGTCTGGATTCAGAGCAAAGCACAGCACAGCACCATAACAGCCCTAGCTAAGGCAACCAATAATTGGCTCCTGGACCTTGACAACAAGAAGCATTTCTGTGCCGTTTTCTTGGATCTTAGTAAGACATTCGACACAGTCGATCACAGCCTGCTTCTTTCCTCCCTAAGCACCTTAGACCTGGACCATAAATCTATGTGCTGGTTTGCAGATTACCTCGAAGAACGGAAACAGCAGGTTAAAGCTGAAGGTGATCTTTCTCCATTAAAACCTATGCTGAGGGGCGTGCCCCAGGGCTCTATCCTTGGTCCCCTCCTCTTTGCAGTATACATTAACAACATCAATGACTCAATCAAAAAAGCCAACATCCACTTATTCACGGACGACACTGTACTATACGTGAGTCGTCCCACTCCAGAAGCAGCCAGGAAGACCTCCAAGCTGAATTTAACCTTCTACAATACCAGCTCATAAACAAAAAGGTTTTGCTCAATGCAAAAAAGACAAAAGCCGTGCTCTTCTCCCCCTCCTTGCATGCGGCAATTCCTGCTGGGGGGGGGCTACCCCACAAATTACCACTGTTCTTGGAGAAACACTACAGTATGTAGCTAAATTCAAATATCTAGGAATTTGGCTTGCTCATAAACTTTCCTTCGCCGACCATCTCGAAGAACTGCAGAAGAAACTAAGGCAAAGATTAGGATTATTCTACAGAATTAACCACCTGCTCACAAAGGAGGCCAAGATTCAACTGGTTCAAGCTACCTTCCTATCTTTAATAGATTATGTGGATCTGCTGTACAGCCACTGCACTGCCTCTGTACTGGCTAAGTTGGACACCCTCTACCACAGAGCTATCAGGTTCGTTACTGGTCTTCCACTTTCCACACACCACTGCTCCCTGTACTCATCGTTAGGCTGGACTTCCCTTCACCTTAGAAGGAATAGAAATGCCACCCTATGGGCCTTCAGAGTGGTGACCAACAAGCTCCCTTCATATGTTTCAGATTGTATTCCCCGTAGTGTGTTAGGCATCTACGCTCTAAGGAGCTATTCCCTAATTGCCCTCCAAGTTCAAAGGGTCAACACTCATTTCGGCAAAGCTGTTCTAAGCTTCTCTTTACCCACATTGTGGATTGGTTTACAAAGGAACTTGAAGCTGAGCTGCCCTGTTAGTCTGAATATCTTCAAGGCATTCTAAGATCGCTACATGAAAGCACCTTGCAAATGTTTTCCTCACCGCTAGCCCACTAATTCCGCAACTCCCCCTTTCCATCCTGACGCTCACCATGTTTCTACCCATGGCTCTCGCTCTTTCCCTATTAACTCTTCCTGCTACACCCACCCTTCCCTGTCCGCTCCAGCCTGGTTAAAGTCCCACCTCATCCATAGTAGTGTCCCAATTATCTACCCCTCCTCCGTCATTATCATAATAAAGAAGTAGATGACAGCCATCATCACTTTCTGTGGTTTTAGCCCAGTTTTTCTCCCAGCCGTCGGTAATATATCCCTCCTCTTCTTTACCTCTCTAACCTACCATCCCATATATGGCCTCTTTCCTCTATATGTGTAGTTGCCGGCTGCCTCACTCAAAAGATGTCTGCTTATAACCCCTGTATGCCTATGGTTGATTGTACGTCTGCTGACTTCTTCAACTGTAAAATAATGCTGTTTTTTTATTTTTATTTATTTCAACCTTGTACTGTACTGTATACACTGTATATACTTTTTCTTCCTTGTATATGTAAGCAATATACTCTGACAGGGTGTGGGTATACTAGAGGATTTACCACAGCTGGTGTAGTTTGGTCGGCGCGGGCCGGCTATTTCCACCAGTAGTGGTAAATCCTTATACCTACTCCCTGGAGGGGTATATTATGCATTATACAAAGGCTCCTACTTGTTTTTTTTCACAAAAAAAAAATTAAAACGTCCTTTTGTTTTAAAAGTTGCTGCTCATTTGTTTTTCACTGCAGCGGTACTGCTCGGATTTTTATTGCAAATTCTGCGCATGTGCTGGAGGATCACAGATTTTGACCACCACTATTCCAAATTTTTTTCAGCTTCTTTGCTTTGGAGAGAATGAACTGCATTTTCTTTTTTTTTTCTTTCCGATGCTTCGTTTTTTTTCGGAATGTTGCAGCAGTTTTTCTGAACATTTCAGGCTAGTGACAGGCTATCAGATGTGGGGTAAGGACAAGGTAATCTTGCTGTCATCTGTGTGTTTGGCAGTGGTGTGTTTGCAAGGAATGGAGGGATTTGCCAGGGAGTTCCTGATGCGGCTGAGTGGTGGCTGGCACCTTTCCAGTGGGTGCTCTGGAGGATTTACAATCCTGGAAAGGTACTAGCCAGACAATCAAAATGCAGGATTCTCTCTTTTTTTTTTGCCCGTTGTATAATATTGCTTTTTGTATACCTGCTTCTGTACTGTACTTTGATGTATTCATGACCAGGTCCACCTTGCAAATGAGCCTTGCTCAATGGTGCCCGCCTGGATAAATAAAGATTTTGATTGATTTGATTGAAATTCAGCATCAAATAATGTACTCTGCAGACCAGCAATATTCCATGTTAAGATTCTTATCTTGTTGTCCATTTTCCTTGATAAAAACAAATTAATAGAGGTATTCAGACACTGATTTTCAATCTGATACTGGTTTACATTGTCTACTGTATCTTTAGCAAGTCACAACTGCACATCCTCCAAGGCCTGATATCTACTCTAAATTTCAATATTGTAAACAACTGACTGCTTATCACAATCTATACACAAAGCTGGTTCTGCTAAAAGTGGTTGCTCAACTTGATATATGACTTAGTTCAGTAATTGCCATAAAATCCATTATTAAAATGCCTAGTTTGTCTAGTCTTGGACTTGCCTCTAACATATGTTGGGGCCAATATTTGGTTATTTATAGTTAAGTCAATTTGATCTTTCTGAGACCTGCATTTATGTGTTCTTTGTACTTGCACAGTGTCATCATCATAAAATTCAATCCCTAATATACTGTATTTCCTATTAAATGAGTAATCATGGACCTCAATTTTGCCCTTGACTCAATTCCAACATAGGACAATCAAAACAAAGACAAAGTAATGTCTGGAGGAATTTCAGGTTCCCAGTCTTTGTTAATTAACTCAAACAAGCTAACATGATTAGGAAGTTACTGTAGTTTGATTTTTGTTTTAATCCTGAGTTCAGTAAGCCTATTAAAGAGCTGCTGATGCCATCTGGCCAAAAGTGCTACATTGCAGAATTAGAATAAGCATATCCACAGTAAATCTCATACCAAAAAGTAGATTTCTATGTTACTTAATTTTAAAGTTATTAGCCATTTTGTAACCCTGATTTCACTACCTGTTCAAAGTAAGCCTGTTCCAGTGAAGAGCTGCTGTTGATGTCATCTAGGGACCTTACGGTTTAGTTTTCCCTGTCAACAAGCTTAAAGACCTGTTTCTCTAAAGTTGTAAATATCATGTGCAATGGTTTTCATAAGTAAAACAGGCAGCATGGGTTAGCAAACATTGCTTTAAAAACTTTGTGTTTCAGGCTTTGTAACAAAACTGACAATATTTTGCCTGGGTGCATTTTTTTTGAGGTCCCTTTGCTGAATGCTGGATCATAGCACACTGTGAGATTTGCAGACTAAGGGCCAGATATTCAAAACATTGCCCGGGGCTAAATGAGCACTGCCCAGTGGGCAAACTTAGCCTGGAGCAAAAAGCAAGCTATATTCAAAAGGAATAGCCCAGAGCAAAACCAGCTGAATATAGCAAGCAAAGGAAGCCGGGCAAACAGGGCCAGGAGGGCAGGACAAAAATAGCCCAGTAATTAGACAGCACTGAATATAGCAACAGGGAAGTGCTTACTGCTACTGCAGTTCATTAGACCCTGAAGAAAGCCAGTGTTGCAGGTGGAGAACATTGTGTGTGATTGCACAGAGATGTCTCACATCTACTGCAAACAACATTGTAAGCCACACACTGCAGAACTGTGCTATGCTGAAGTGCAGTTTGCTCAGGGCTAACCTGATTGCACAGTGCTAACACATTAGCCCGGTGTGAATTGGTTAGCCAGGGGCAAACAGGAGCTATATTCAAAGTTCCCATGCAAATGAGCCTACTTAGGTAATCTGTGGGTAAACAGGTACATTTGCATCTCATTAACTGCTGCTTAGCATACATTACCATGCAGTTTGCCTGTTGCTACTGCATGGAGCACACAGCGCCACCTTTTGGTTGGAATGGAAGTACAGGCCAGACGCTGCAGGCCAAGGCATGCTCATAGCATCCTCTGTTGGTCAGGATGGAAGTACAGGCTGGATACTGCAGGATATAGGTACTGGCAGGCACAAGCAATCCATACACCTGACCCCTGCAGCACTGCAAGCAGTGCAGAACAGTAAATAGATATATATCCATGAACATATATATATATATATATATTTATATATATAAATATATATATATATAGGTATATAGATATATGCATGTATGTATATATACATACATAATATAATATGTACTGCTTGAGTCCAAATGTGCAATGGAAGCCAGCCACCCCCACAACAACAGTGGCACCCAACAGCAGTCATGAGTGCAATAACAGTGGGGTGAGGCACAATTGCATGGAACAAGCATGAGGCAAGGGGGGGGACATAGGCCGTAGGCATACTAGGATCCACAACATCACAATAATGTAGGGGACTGAGAAGGCTGGGTGGGCCAAGCAGTCCATCTGAGCCATCGAGGCTCTGTTCCCCTAGGTGCAAACTCCCTGGTAGTCTAGTGGCCCCCATCATGATTCCTGACCTCTGTAGCAGCGCTACGTAAACAGTTTAAATAAGTCCACAAAACTGCCACGATCCAACCCAAGAGAGACGATGCTTCAGCTGTGGGCAGCCAGCCCAATACCATAACAAATGTCACTGTAGAGGCACTCAGGCATGATACAAAGTACACTATATAGCAATAGTTCTCAAACTTTGTGACAGTGAGCCTCCCCAAATCCATGGAAAAGATTTTGAGCCTCCCCCAAAAACTGAAATAATCTTGGGCCTCCGCAAAGAAAAACAACATGCTGTACTTTGCGCAGTACAACATGAATACATTGCAACCCCTCTGAGTACTTGGCTCACATTCAGTTCTTTGTCTTATACCGACGTGGAACCTTTGAAAAACAGCTCCTGTGCTCAAAGGTGTTATCTGAACAACAAATAAAATAAATATTATTCAGCTTATTGTACCCCCCCCCCAGCCAGCCTACTTGCTTCGCTATTTTCATTCTTGAACCATTGTTAGCCCTTGTTGCAGTACCTTCATGGGTCAGACTACTTTCTCTGTTTCCTCGCTATATATGAAATAACCTTCCTACATACTTTGCCTCTCCCCCTCCATCCCTGCTCCTAAGCAACTTATCGGGGATTGCTTTGCTCCTTCCTGCTATTGCTCTTAGCACTTCTATGCTCAACCCTTGTATCTGGGTTGTTCTGCCATCAGTCTACAAATTGATTAATCGCTCATTAGTTTATTGTTCATATCTGTTTGCATTATTGTTCATTGTGTATTTCTTGATTGTTTTGCAGTTACCTTTTGAAATATATTCACTCCCTACCCTTCCCTGGGTACACCTAAAATGAGCCTTGGCTCATTCACCTTCTCTTGTCACCTATTAGTAAATAAATACATAAAATTCACCTACTATTATCCTCTTTCAGTTTGCTTCGTCTCTTCACATAAAATATAAAAAACTCAAAATTTAAATACAGTACTTTTTTATTTTATTTTATTTTTTATTTTATTTAAACAACAGTTTGGAAAACCTTTGAGCCATAGGCTCATTTACAAAGGTACCTTGTTACAGTAAGACAAACAAAAATACACAGTATAGCAGTACAACACATAAGTATAACAGTAAATTAAGACATAGATACAAACAAGCTGGTACAGGTAGGATGGATGCAAACTTTTTCAGACTTGCTTGAGCCTTCTCTGGAACAGATTGGGGCCTCCCCAGGGAGGCTGGCCTCATCATTTGAGAACCCCTGCTATATAGCATGAAACAGCTGCACACTTCTACAGTTATTAACATAACTGCTAGACTACAAGGAACAAGGTCCCCCAACCCCCCAGCATGTTTCCCGGCCCCCGTAGCAGCGCTACATAAATAGTATCCCTGGTAGTCTAGTGTCCCCCATTGCGATTCCCGATCCGGTAGCTGCTCAAACAAATGTATTCTAGCAATCTAGTGGTCCCCCACCCCTGCATGAATCCCAACCCTGTTCACAAGAAAACTTAAATGTCAATTCCCTGGTGGTCTAGTGGTCCCCACTTCCCTGCACGAATCCCAGCTCCATTCACAATAAAAGTAATAGTAATTTCCCTGATAGTCAAGTGGTCCTCCATCCCCTGCACGAATCCCGACCCTATTCGCAAGAATATTAAACATCATTTCCCTGGTAGTCTAGTTGTCCCTCCACTCCCCAGAATGAATCCTGACCCATGCAATGTAAAACAAGACTGTTCCCTGTTAGTCTAGTGTCCCCCCACCCAGCAGTGAGGACCCCCACTCCTCCCAATAACCACTCATGAATGGAGCCTGCAACCGGCTCAGCCCTCCTCTCACCACCACCACGGATGGCCACCCACTGTTGAATGAATGAGTTGTACTGCATTCATTACAGTACAGCTCATTCGTTCCTCAGTTGGCAGCCGGCCATGGTGGTAGTGAGGGGAGGGCTGAGCTGGTTGCTGGCTCCATTCATGGGTGGTTATTGGGAGGAGTGGGGGCCTTCACCTCCAGGTGGGGGGACACTAGACTACCAGTGAACAGTCTGTTTTTATGGTGCATGGGGTCAGGATTCATGCTGGGGAGTGGGGGGGGGACCACTAGACTAGCAGGGATATGTCTTTTACTTTTATTGTGAACAGGGTCGGGATTCATGCTGGGGGGGCGGGGGGAGCACTGGACTACCCAGGGGATTACTGTACTACCACGGCTATGGGAGTCCATGATGGGTGGGCACCGCCGCATTATTGCCAGCTTTTTTCCAGCAGTATCTAGCACCATGCCACAGGCCGTGCTAATGCATGTAGCACAGTGCTGTACCTTTGAATATGCTGTGCTGCTGGCATTCCTAGGCACTCCCCTAACCCTGCCCCTGCATACCATTATATATTAGCATCGGCGCTACCACACAGCATTGGCGCTAATAGGGCTTTTGAAGACTGCAGCCTCACGAAAACCCAATGCTATTCCAGTGCTACGGTTTTGTGCTAGGCGCAATGGTTTGAATATCTGGCCCTAAGTTTCTGATGAAAGGCTGAGCTTATTCACACCTATCAGTCAACTGAGGCAACTTCTAAGAATGGCAATTTAAAACAATTATCCCATCTCCTTGTTAATGGGGGTGGGACAGACTCATCTATGTTGTATTCTAAATTACAATGATCATTTTACCAGAGCTAACACTTCCACCCCAATAGGAATTAACACATATAAGGCCTCTTTTAAGACATATTGTAAAGCAGACAATGACAAACAGCAGTAAAACTAGTGGCACTCTAATTGGCTTCAGCAGTCTGGAGGCATGCTAACTTAATGTCCAGCAACCCTGGAAAAATGGACCACACAAAAACAGCATGAAATAATACAATTTTATCAACTTTGTTACAAAACCTGGAATATGTATTGTATGTATAGTAATGTTTACTGACTGGTGCTGTCTGTTTTACTTGTGAAAACCATTGCACATGATCTTTACAACTTTGGAGAAATGGGTCCTCTAAGCTTGCTGACAGGGATTACTAGATTTTGAGGTCCCTACATTACATCATCAGCAGCTCTTTACTGACACCTGCTTTTATTGCACAGGTAGTGCAGTCAAAGTTACAAAATGGCTAATAACTTTAAAACAAAGTAACATAAAAATCTAGTTTTTGGTATGAGATCTACTGGGAGTATGCTTATTTGGATTCTGCAGTGTAGCACTCCTGGCATCAGTGGCTCTTTAATAGAAATGGTGACTTCCATAAATAAGCTACAATCAGCCAAATAGTCAGAATTCTTCCATTAATATTAGGCTAGTCTTAGTTGTTTAAAAAGTAACAGAATCAAGCTGTTTGAGTGTACACCCATTGCTCTTCTTGCATCAGCATTGTCTTCTAATTGTACATCAAGTCTCAGAAATTCAGTACAGATCATATGCCCCAATCTTTTCAACACCATATTTTTTTTATTTGGTTCCAGTTCTGTACCCCTTAATATCATTAGTCATTGATCTTTTTCTAGAATCTCATCAAAATTAGTAGAGTCAGTCTGTTTACTTAGTTTGGTTTACTCATCTTTTTTATGTGGATTACTTTGTATTTGTTTTTCATTTACAAGACCTTTCTGTACTAAATCCAGCTTCTCTCCAATTCAAGATGCCCTTAACATTTTCCCTGCTGTTTTTGTTTTTTGTTTGTTTCCTTTTTTGAGTTTTCTTTAGTAGGGTTCTTGCTTTTTTTTATTCTGACAGTACTAGGGACGGTTGCAGGAAACATTAATGAAGCAATTGTATATTTATGTTTTTTTTCTGAGAATTGTTCTTTTCTCCCATTATTGTAGGACTAAGAATTCGAATTATTGAAACCAGTTCATTTATCCTCAATAGTATGTATACTCATACTGATCTGATTGTTTTATGGTTTAATGTAAGCATCCAACATATGCTCCAAGTGAGCTGTATTAGCAGCTACTTCAATTGATTGACATCACTTTTCGGGATGATTAAATGTTCCATTATGGCCACACTAGCTATATGTGAGTCTTGTAGGGCTTCAATTACATTTGGATCCAGAAATGGAATATACATGATGTGTTTAACCACTTTCTCTGCTATACAAATTAATGGCAATTTAATGACAAAAAGCAAAAGCCATTAAATAATTTGCAAGAGGGTTTATTGGTCAGAATTAATGAGTTTGCATAATTTTAATTGGAAATCAATGGAAATTGTATTTTCATGGCTCTAATTCCTAGCAGTAATAGAAGAAATAGAAACTGATGTGTGTTTTAAATGAGATTTGCACCGGCTTAACTGTTGTACTCATGTTAAGTGTGCAACATGTGAACCTGATGTGATTTTTAGATGTTTGCAAAAGCTTACCTCTGCTGCACATATGTCAAGCTTGCAGCAAAACACATCTGATGTGCTTTTTAGACCTGATTTGCTTAATTTCACTTTGTGTGTGCTAACCAGATGCAAACATTGCACAATTAAGCATGTGGCACGCATTGTGCATGTATGCAGCACACTTACATTTCTGTAAGTTCTGTAAGAGACTGTCACTCAACTAGCAATTGTAATTCTGTATATTTTTCACCACTTGAAATGCATTTATTAGCAATTACATTCTTGTATTTCTTGTTTGTCCCCTCCCCATTTCTCCCAGGATGCATCTGGAAATGGGCAACCCTGGTCAGTATACCTTTCATGGTGAAACATTTTAAATAAATATAAAAATAATAAATAGATAATCTTCAAAAATGCAAGAACATCAAACAGAGGACCAAAGTGAACATAGAACTAAGGATAGTGAAGGGAATCAAAAATGATGATTAAATGTTCTTCAGAAACTTGAAGCAAAGGATAGCATAGAAAGAATATGGAAAGACGGAACAAAGGCAGAAGAAGGCAAAGAAATTCAGACATACTGAATATGTATACCAGTTCTGTGTTCACAATGGAGGTGAGAGCCCTGATTACTGATAGCAAGAACAATGTCAGAGTCAGTAGCCATAGATTATGGGTGTACCTGATGAGAGATTTCTGAAGTGTCTGTAGGATTTCAAAATTAAAGGTTAATAGTCACAACCAAAGGTCCTCACACTCATGTGGGGCTGGTCCCTATGTGCACTTTGTATACAAAAACAATTGTTTTACTTACTGTACTATTTACTGTACTATAGTAGAATGTATCAGACTAATTTTGCTTAGTTGTAGGCTTTTGTTACTACAAATCCCAGACTCTCTTGCAGATGCCATCATAGTAGGAGGCAAAAGTGAGAAGATTCAGTAGCCTAAAGTGCATGTTAGTGTTATTATAAACTCTAATAATTTGTTTGCTGGTCCTGCTGTCCTCCCTGGGCTATGTACAGTCCCAGAGGACATCCTGGAAAACATCTGATCAGATATTATAGAAGCTCTAACAGTCACTGCATGCTATTCAATCTCCCACTGCTGCATACTGCTCTGATATCAGCTACTGGGACTTCTGCAATTTGTAATAAAAGAAGATGTTAACTGGAACTAAACAAAATTAGTCTGATATAATCTACTGTACTACAGAAAACAGTAAGTAAACCAACATGCTTTTTCCCACAAAGTGCACACTGAGACCAGCCCCAAACTTGAGTGTGGGATCATTTGTGATAATTTTTTCCCTTTATCATGTCCCTGGGGCCAGACAGACTGTATCTGGTGGTCTGAGGGAAGTGAGACAATCACTAATATTTGTTTTTTTTTTTTTTTTTTTTTTTTGTTTTATTTATACTCTGGAAAGTCCATGAGCCAATGGCCCATTTTCTTGGCCAACCAGAACATTAAAAAAATAGTTGAAACATAATACAAACATCGAATGTATGTATTACAGTATATTAATAGACATATTACAGTGCATAAGTTGAACAAATAATATAGTGATTTGCATTATGTAAATACTTAGCTGTTCAGGGTAGCATTTACACCAGCTATTGGACAATAGAAAATTTTGCATTACATGTTTATAACTGTTTAGGGAATTCTCTATGTTCTTGAAGCCCATCTAAAAGAGTCTGAAGCAGAGAAACTTAAAAGATTATGGTGGAGCAAGGTAGTTTGTAGTTATGTCAATTTAAAGCAAAATAGAGTGGTTATCATAATTTGTAAAGGAATGAACTTTAAAATGATTTCTTAGACAACTGATGCTGAAAAAAATTCAAATAATAGATGGAATTTAGAAAACATTCCAATCACAATTTGTAATATACATGCTCCTAACAAAGACTCTTCTGAAATTCTTCTGCTTTTGGAGCCTTTGGGGGATTCTTATCTTGGATGGCGACTAGAGCTGTGCTGAATAGGAAAATTCAGAACTCGTGGAATTGTAATGACATTTCATGAACCTCCATGAAATTATGCGGAATTTCATCAGAATTTTGTGGAATTTTTTAAATGTAGTAATGTGGTCATAACTTGGCCGTCATATGCTGACAGGACAGCAACACCCCCAGTGCATCTAACTCCAGAACCTGGTGACCCCCTGCAATACCTGCCTCTCATGCCCCTATCCTTTATGTAGAATCCCCCAGATAAAGCTTAGTGATTTTAGCAAATTCCAGTGTTATGGAATTTTTCATGACATTTTACAAATTTCACAAACATTCACGGGATTTGACTTTAAGTACAGATGTTATTTTGCAGTTTCTGGCAGTAAGCAATTAATAAAGTTGGCACACACAGACTTCTTGTAAGGTTTAAGTACTTGCCAAATTTAATGATTTTGCATTCTCTAGTTTTAAATTTTCAGGGGTTTATAAATTTGTAGTTTACATTCTTGCAAAATTAAATTTTTAAATGTTGTGAAAGTTTGATTCCTTTTAATTTAATCCCAATGTAAAGCTACAAATGTGAACTTTTTTAGAAATGACCATGTGGTATAGTAGTTTAAATGTTTCAACTCTGTGTAAATTTGGATATGTTGTTTAAAAATTAGAGGGAAATAACTGAAATTTAAATTTTGGCAACATGTTTGACAGGCTATAACTCAGTCCCATTTGAAGCTAGAAATCTGAAATTATGTGCATATACAAATGTATTGATAACCTGTGTACCGGTCAAATGTTTTAACATTTCAATGAATACTGTCAAAATTATACTAAAATTACAGAAATCTAAATTTTGTCAACATTTCAGGCTACCAGTGACTCAGCTCCCATTAAAGCATGAGACTTAAAACATTGTGTATATACACATGCTGCATGCTTCTCTAAACCCTGACATTGTGGAGAAATTTAGATAAGGAATTTTAAAATTATTTCAAAATATCTGAAAATTAAATGCTGATTAAATGCATATGTTGGCACAATTTGTTATTTTAATATGGGCTATTATATTAACATTGTAAATTCATTAATAGAAGTGTCCATTTTATGTCCTGTGCTTTGTAGTATGACACATTTTTTAACAAAATGTATGTATGCAATGTAAGTCTGTTTGTACTTTTTTACTCTATATATTTCTTTGTGTAATGACAACTATTGTTGAACAAATAAACTTGATTGATTGATTGATTAAATGCTATGCCACCCATATCTCCACCCTCATTCAATCTATGACTCTGACATTTGGTACACCTTTATACACCATTGGGTACAGTTTATGTTCCATAATTGGTGTTGTTTAGACACACAATTTGAAACTTATAGTGAAATAACTGAAATTTAAAATTTGGCAAAATTCCATGGACCTTTCTTGAAAATTCCACTAAATTCCACAGAATTGGAATGGTCATTCCACAGGCATTTTGTTGGCAGAATTGTATATTCTGTGCAGCTCTAGTGGTTACTTCAGCTTAGCATTAGATCCCTTTTAACAGAGAGTTTCTAAGACTTTGCCATAAATGGGAAAATAAAATCCCATGAAGTCATTTTATCCATGATTGCATACCTATATTTGTTAGATAATGCTGAGATAGCCTTTATAAAAAGACTAAAATGCTTTCTTTGACTGTTGGCACTCAAGATGTGTCAAGAAGTATTCTGCAGGATTTTTTAAAATTCTTTATTAAATATGAACATATGAAATTTGCCAGCAGATAAAGGCCTAGAGGTCTATCAAGTCTGCTCGAATGTGCAGCTAGCACCCCTTATTCTGCAGCTGCCCCTCCCTTCCACCCTTCCCCTTTATTAACCCTCCCCCTTGTCCTGTCCCATCCTCCTTTGAAGCAGTCCACTGTTCTACTGCATACCACTTCAGCAGGTAACGCATTCCACCCAGCCACCACCCTCTCTGTAAAAAAGTGTCTCCTCATCTCCCTCCTGAGCCTTCCTCGCTCCAGTCTCATATCATGGCCCCTGGTGGCCCTCCCCCTCCCTTACTTTGAACAGCCCCTCTGTACCCATTTTGTTTATTCCTTTCATGTATTTAAAGGTTTCAATCATGTCACCCCGTCTCTCCTCTCCTCCAGTAAGTACATGTTCAACTCCTTCAACCTCCTGTCATATGATAAGTCCCCCAGCCCCTCGATCATCTTTGTCACTCTGTGCTGCACCCCCTCCAGTAAGTTAATGTCCCTCTTCAGATACGGACGCCAGTACTGTACGCAGTAATCCAGATGTGGTCTAACTAATGACCTATACAGTGGCAGAATCACCTCCTCCCTCCTCGAGGATATACCCCTTGCAATACAACCCAGTATTTTGTTGGCCTTTGCAGCTGCCTTCCTACATTGTGCTGAGTTGCTCATTGACTCTGTAATGAGCACACCCAGATCCTTCTCCTCCTCTGTCTGGGCTAGCTGCACTCCCCCTAGCTGGTAACTCCTCCTTGGGTTCTTCATCCCAAAATGCAGCACCTTGCACTTTTTGGCCCAGTTGCCAGGTGTCTGACCAGGTTTCAATCTTTGCCAGATCATCCTGCAACCCCTGCCATCCCCCAGGTCATCCACCACCACGCCTACCTTGGTATCATCAGCAAACAGACTGATCTTGCTCTTGATGTCCCATGATATGTCTGCAATGAATATCCCAAACACTGGTCCCAACACTGAGCCCTGTGGAACACCACTCGTCACTGCCCTTGAGTGTGAGAGCTCCCCACCCACCACCACCCTCTAAAAGTTAAAGGTAAAATTGCTGTTGTATCAGGTCTTGCTCATTTACATTTTTATTATGTATTAACCCAGGATACAGCAAATGAGATGTAAGATCCAATTTTCAGTGGTTTTCTGCTTTTACACATTTAAGAATGTATTTACCCTGGATAGGTCAGCTGAGAGACAATACTGTATCTAATTTTCAGTGGACTCTCAAATTATGACCCCAAACTTTCCAACAGTATTTTTATGACCTGACATTATGATCAAGATTGGTGGATTTTTCTTAATTCCATCCAAAGGTAATTTCGCAGTATGACTGTGAAAACAAGTTTCAGGTGGATTCGAAAAATGAAGCCTCTCATGTTCAAGAGGTGGGGCAGCAAAAGGGATATTTATTTATTTATTTGTATTTCGGATAACACCTTTGAGCCAAGGGCTCTTTTACAAAGGTTCCATGTCAAGGCAATAAGGACAATAAGGTACAAAACGTGACATGATCATTACAATGGAAGTTACAAAAAAAAAGACAAATAAGGTTGCAATAATAGCAGCCAAAGACATTGTCAAGGAATTGTGTTGCAAGTTAATTATACAGTACAAGTCATAGGCAGCTTAGTGAAGCTTTATTAGGAGTGGGTTAGTGGGAAAAGAAAAAGAAGAGTGGTGGTGGTGAGGGGGTGGTATGGGAGAGAGAGAGAGGAAGGAGGGGAGAAATGGGGAGGGCATTGTGTTGGGTATGTGGTAGATGGGAAACAGCAAGGGAGGAGGAAGGGGGTATGAAAAGGAGACAGATTCATCCTATACCCAGTAATGGGGGTAGGAGAGGAGGATGAGGAGCTGAGGCAGTGAGGAGGGATGCTTGAGGGTAGTCTGCCTGGAGGGGATTATAAGAAGCAATCACAGAAGGCACCAGCCACGAGGTGTTGATACAGTTTACACTTAAAAGCACCAATCGTGGCAATGTTTGAGATTTCTGTAGGTAGCAAGTTGAACCAGGTGGAGGCTCTGACAAGGTAAGAATGCTGAGCTTGAGAGATCTGACAGCGAGGTATTGTAAAGGTTAGACTGTCCGATCTTCTAGTTAGGCGGCCGACACGCTGCGGGGTCAATATTGATTGGACTGCAGGAGGCATAAGGCTCAGTGATGTCTTCTTAGCTAGGATGCAGGTCTGGTACTTTAGCCTGCCAGATAGCTGGAGCCAGTTAGCCTGCTTGTAAATGTCACACGTGTGAGAAAGGCGGGCAGCTGAAATAAGGAGTCTACATGCCTTATTAAGGGCTACAGCTACGCGTCGGAGTGCAGTATCAGTAGTGGATCCATAGATAACGAGCCCATAGTCAATAGTTGAGATAACGGAGCTCTGGATAGCGAGGATCAAGGCTTTAGCTGTTAGGCAATGTCTGTGCTTGTATAGTAGCCCTATATGGGAGTTCACAGTTTTAGCAATATTGTCAATGTGTTTGGTATACGAGAGGGAGCAGTCAAGGGTCAGGCCCAGATATTTAAACACATCCACCTGCTCAAGAGTGATGCCTTCGTGGTTGTTAATTATGAGCTCATGGTCCTTGTACTTGTTGTGGGTTCCATGGAACAACATTGTTTTAGTTTTTTGTGGTTAAGGATGAGTTTATGTGAGCAAAACCAGTCTTCCACTTCTATGAAACTTTTCTGTAATTGAGACTGAAGGGAGGTGGGGTCAGTGTGGAAAGTGAAGATTACTGCATCATCTGCATACAGTAACATTCTGTCATGGCAGGAGGCAGGGAGATTGTTCAGGAATATGCTGAATAACAAGGGACCCAGGATAGAACCGTGGGGTACTCCAGCGTGGATTGGTAGAGATGACGAGAGGAATTCACCAATCCTGACCTGTTGGGTCTGGTTACTGAAGTAGCTTTGAAACCAGAGAGTAGTTTCACTTGAAAGACCAAGGAGGGATAATTGTTTGAGGAGAATGGAGTGATTGACAGTGTCAAATGCCTTATTCAGGTCAATAAAAGAGGCGCCGACCAACTGGCCCTGATCAAGTGCATGATGGATATGTGTGGTGAATTTGAGGAGTGCCATGGTAGTGCTGTGCCCTTTGCAGAAGCCATGCTGCTGGGAACATTGCAGGCTGTATTTTACAAGGTACTCCGTGAGCTGATCAGTCACTATCCGTTCCAAGGCTTTGGATAGAGGAGGGAGGATGGATATAGGCCTGTAGTTGTTCATGAGAGTCTTGTCACCACTTTTATGGACTGGAGTCACCACTGCCAGTTTCCACTTTTGGGGGAACTGGGAGAGCATGAGGGAATGGTTGAGGATTTTGGTTAGTGGGAGCAGGACTTCATCAATAGTGAGGGCGAGAAGTTTCATATCCAGTGAATCGCCACTGACCCTAGACTTTCCAAGCACTTTAAGAATGTATTTTTTAGCTAGGCTTTCTGGGATTGCTTTGAAATGGAAAGGAGGGTGCCCTGGTGGCAAACCTGAACTAACAGGAGCTGGGTTGACTGTGGTGGGATCAAAAAAGTTAGGGGGTAGCACATGACTAAGGTCAGCATGGATATGCTGAACATTAGGGGTCAAAATCTGCAAAAATAAAGTTATATGGAAATGTTGGAACAATTCAAAGTTCCTTCATAATTTAGTTGTGTTTTGTTTCACATTTTGACCCAAATTATCAACATAGAGGATAATGTATGGTTCTCTATCCACAACAAGCATGTGTAGCCATCAAGAGACTGTTGTGTCAACCATTTAAACCTCAAGAGTGAAGCTGAGAGGTTTCGGTCACCACAGCAACATCGCGATGGCTACATATGCTTGTTGTGGATAGCAAATCATACACTGTCTTATATAATGTATGGTTCTCCTATCCTGACATAAAGAAATTCATTTTTTGTTAGTTTTTTGTCCATTCCTGTTGCCGTCTCCAGCACCTCTCAGCAACCACACAGAAGGGTACTCACAAAAATGACTGCTCAAAGACGAGAGCAATGTGTCAGCTTTTCTTGATGAACTAGTGCTGAACATGCTAAACAGATAAACAACTTTAAAATAACAAAATGATACTCAGAAAGAAAAAAATAGGAAAGTCTTTTAAAGCTGTTTCTGTCGGCATGTGAGTGACATCATCAAGCAGTATGCTAATGTCTTGAGCTTTCCCTGCAGAAACAAAACAGAAAGAGAAAAATTGTGCAAAATGGGCTGGGGTGAGAGAGTAATGGGAACAGAGAATGCTTCTTGTGCTGAGGAACATGAACTCACCTTACTCTGAGTTGGAACTACTGGTATCTCTGATACCAGCTGCTCTTTTCTTTGGGTTGCTGATGTAATTCACTATTTTTATATTTACTCCTTGCTGAAAAATACAATTGTCCCCAAACAGACTGAAGTTTGTGAGGTCACTTAGATGGGTTTTGGACTGTTTTGCTGCTTGTCTTTCAGTACTGGTGATAACACAGACAGAGGCAGATGATGCTGAACGTGATTCGTTTTCACCACTAGAGATGGCACTGTTTCTTTTCTGCTGTTTGTTAGACATGACACTGTAATTTTTACTCAATTGGAGTGCCCGGTGCCCAGAGACCTGCTGCACCTCTATAAGTCAGGATAAAGTCTGCAAAACCAGCCACACTTCTGTTTCCTTTAAAATGTTTCTTTTATTGTAGATTATTTCTTGAACACTGCGATCCCCTGATGCACCCAATGGTTCACCCAAATTTTTGGGCTTCCTCAGGGGTTGGGTTCTATACAATTGTACAAAAAATAATATGTTTTAATGTTTTGCTTCAATATTTACATCATTTATACTTATTTATAACTTAGATAAATGGTACCAAGTCTGGGCAAAACAGTATTCAATTATAACAATGTCCTACTGCTTATAATAAATACAATGCCATACTAACATACTAATGGCCAGCAGATTAGGCTTTACGGTCTATCGAGTCTGCTCGAATCTCAGATCCCTAGTTGGGTGCCGAGGCCCTTCCCCCCTTGTGTTTCAGAAACCCCTATCATCCATCCCCACCCCCCTTGGCCAGGCCATCATCCGGTACATCCGCTTTCTATGTCTGTCCCACCCTCTCTTGAAGCTCTCCACTGTGGATCTCTGAACCAGCTCAACAGGCAGCGCATTCCAATGGTCCACCATCCATCATGTTTACATAGGAGCTATCCACTACAGTACAGAAAAATGTTATGTTTGGTTACAATAATGAAACATTTATTGTTCACTGATTTATTAGGAGCTCAAGCTTATAGTGTGAGCATCCAAGTACTGCAGTATATACTTTATTTTAAGTGTGCATTGTTTTTATGCACTCCTCTGGTGAGAGGGTCTGATATCCCAGGCTGTTGCCTTGGGAACCACCCAGAGTATCATAAAGCTTCCTGGTAGTGTGGCATTCTGGGACTGTGGAGGCTTACCCTGCTCCACAGCCTGAGTTTTCTGGTGAAATGTAGGTCTGGTGCATAGTAGAGTGGTCTGAGAAGTGCTCCTAGAGTGTTTAAAAGTCCACCACATGAGGTGGCATTACTGTTTTTGCACAAAACATACTTTAATTTTGCCTAAGTGTGAGCATGAAACCGGAAGTGAGACCACCATACTTCCTGTCCTTGGTACTTAAATCAAGAGCCCCACGCAAGCGCGGCAATCATGAGCGGTGCGAGTGCACATTCCCTCATGCAGAGACTCGCACATCTAGGCATGTGTCATGCATGTCAAGAATGTAAAGAGGGAATTAATCATGGATTGCTGTGCTACCGTAAGTAATTATAAGCTTAGCTTTGGGGAAGATTTAAACCTGGGGCTATAAGGCCTATATAAGATATTACATGTATGCATGTTACTTGACCAACAATAGATTGCTAAGTGCATGTTCTATTTAACACCTAATAAAAACAGTTAACAAAATGAGTGATTTACTCTCCCTAGACCCGACTGTTAACTCAAGTGAGACCACAGCAAGCACTATTCATTGTGATATTATTCATTCGATTCAGTTCAATTTTATTTTTAACCAGGAAAAACACCATTGAGATACTTATTTACAAGGTAGTCTTGGAAGATCTTAAAGGATTGACAAGTTACAACCTGATAAAAACAATGCAGACATAAAACATGGATGGTACATAGTAAGATACAGAGTTGGTAAAAATGTAAGTAACAACTTTAGAAGCAGAGTGGGAAATGCATACTCAGATTGACAATTTAGTTACACAGGGATCAAGTGCCTTCTTTGGTGATAGATAAGTAACTGAAACTTTAGTGGAGAGTACAGGTGGTAGGAAGGAAGGAAGGAAGGAAGGAAGGAAGGAAGGAAGGAGAAATATGGGCTTTAGGATGAAGTGGATGGGGAGTGGCAGAGGGATGGATGTGGAGGGGAAGAGGGTATATAGGCTAATGGAAGACAGAACACAAAAACAAAGGAAGCAGTCATGGGAATATAGGGAGGGATAAAACAAGGAGGACCAGAGGGAAGGTGATAGGGTAAGTGCAGTTGCAGAACCCCATGGGAGCAACTAGGCATAGCACTGGTAGTTTTCCTTTGAAATAGGCTTTAGTAGTGTCTTAAAGGATGATAAGCTAACAAAGTGGCTAGTTTTAGAGTACTTTGGAGTGTGTTCCACAGTGCAGACAGGGTGTGGCTAACAGAGGAGGTGCCAAAGCAGGACCTGGTCCTCAGGGTATCCCAATGGATGTAAATATATTTCCTGAGAGAGTACGTACATGGTGTGAACTTGAATAGACTGGCTATGTACTGTGGTAACTTGCTGATGAAGGCTTTAAAAGTCCATATAGATGCATTACACCACCTTCTGGTGGATAACGAGGTCCAGCCTAATTGGTTGTAGAACGAGCAGTGGTAGGCTTTGAGGAGAGAGTTTATCACAAATTTTAGAGCACTATGGTACAAAGTATGCAGCTCTGTAAGGAGTGTTTTGGGGCAATGGCTATAGAGAAAATCAGCACAGTCTAAAAGTGGTAGGAACATTGTTTGGACTAGTCGTAATTTTACTTCATAGGTAAGTAATTGTTTGATGCAATAAAATAAACCCAGCCTTTGTTTTAGCTTTTTGGAAAGCTCTTCAACATGGTTGACACAAGAAAGTCTACAATCCAGCCAGAAACCTAGATATTTGAATTTATCCACTTTTTCCAGAGTTTCTCCCATCATAGTTATTATATGAGTGTTGACTGGTTGGACACTTATGGTAGCTACTGTAGTGGATGGGGAAAGAGTCATGTTTTTTATTTTTTTTACATTCAGTAATAGTTTCAATTGCAGCAGATTTTGTTGTAAAGTATTAAATTCTAGCTGAAGGTCCATTCAAGTGGTTTCAATGGTGGGCCGAGCAACACATGACATTGGATTGATGACTGGGTTGAAGTGCTTCAACTGCCTCATGTACACCTTGTTTGATAAACTATCACCTCGACCAATTTATGTATGTGAAAAATGTGCCACCAATAGTGTTCTAAGGGCAGATATAGCTACATTTTATAACACATTGGATCAACTTGAGAAACAACAAGACAGCATGGCAAATAAATTAATTACATAGCATGTATCACGTATCAGGTGATAACAATGAAATCAGTGATAGCCCTGACAGCAATCAACATGTCGCCCTTACTGCTTCTGAAACATCTGCAGCTCTAAATCTTACTGAGAAAAGGAAATGTCTTTCTGGGGATGAGGACAGTCAAGTTTTAGATTCTGATGACTGGGTGGAGATTAATTATGGGAATAAATCAAAAACTAGAAGAAGAGCAATTGGAAACCAAATTGACTTAACAAATTTATACCTATCCCCTCGTTAACTTAACTTAACTTAACTGATGGGGAAGACAGTGTTTCCAATGGGCAGACTAGTAGACATGAGGGCGGCGAGGATACTGAGGCCACCCTCAACTCCATCTTTCCCCAACTCATCGAGGGCAGTATAGATGTACCCACCCCTAGTTCATCTGTTAATGCCTCAGGTTTGCCTAATGGGGATTTCACTGCCTGAAAGCACTTAACTAAAAAGAACAATACAATCCATTGCCCCATACATGGTAGTTCCCCCATATCCTCAAATGAGAACCTAACTGATAAACAGCCAAGCAAAGCAGAGGGATATACAGTTGACTTGGATACTAAAGAAAATATAAACTAACCAAGGCAATATTTTGTCCTGGGGGACTCCATTGTTAAATACACAGATAAAATAGTCTGCAGGAGAGAGAAACAGAACATAGCATGCTCATCATTTATGGGTGCTGGCACCAACCCCCTCATCATAATCCATGCAGGAACCAATGATATAAACAAACTTACTGTGGAGCAAATAAAAATCAAATTTGCTAGTCTTGGTAATACTTAAAAAATTTAAGCTGTGAAATATATTTTTCTGAGATTCTCCTGTTACCAAGGGGTAACTGCGAGAAAGAGAAGAAAATAAAATCAGTAAATCAATGCTTGAGGAATTGAACACTGCAAAATGGTGTCTCTTCTGTGACTCATTGTGAATCATTTCATAATAATAACGCACTGTTCTGTTGGGATGGACTGCATTTGAATAAATGTGGGGCATATAATCTAGAAAAAATTCCTTGAAAACATAATTTGTCAGACTTTAAACTAATCCATCCAGGGGACAAGGACACACTAGCATTAAACACAGTCAAATGGAAATCCACCAATTATATTGTTTTAAACATAAATGCAAGAAGTCTTAACCAAGCAAAGCTTGCTGAACTCGGCTTATACTTAACAAACAAAAAGGTTGATATCGCTTGTGTAACTGAAACCTGATGGGATGATACCAGTAGCTGGTTGATTAACATCCTAGGGTACCAGCTGTTCTATAAAAAATTGGTCTCACAAAAGAGGAGTGCATGTGTGCTACTATGTATCTAACAACATACAATGCAGTGAATGTTGGTTAAATACACAACACAATATCTAAATCAAAAAAAATGATGGCTTAATATTTATCCTGCAAACTCTCCCCAGATTATTCTAGGGGTATGTTACAGACCCCAATCCAGTGATGAATTATATAATAATACCTTACTACTGAAAATTAACATGGCAACTGATATGGGTGACATAATCATAGTTGGGGACTTCAATGCTCCAGGTATTAATTGGACATCCTTTAAAAACAATAATGTTTTTGGAAAAAACCTCATGGACACCCTAACATCATGCAGGTGTGATCAGTTAATTCTAGAACATACAAGGCAGGGAAATACATTAGATCTAATAATAACACATGCCAACGAACATATCATTAACCCCAGAGTCATTGCACATTTGGGCACCAGTGACCATAATATGATCAAATGCACTTTGTTAGGTAGAAAGACTAAAGTGATGAATAATACAAAATCCCCTGACTACAGAAACACCGAATGGTCATAAATCTCAATTCCTGGAGGAAATAAATTGGGAAATAACATGAAATGGATTGGACATTAAGCAAATGTGGGAAAAAATAACACACTACTTATACAAAGATATAGACAGATATGTTCCCCTGAGGAAAAAATATAATAAGAAGGGTTTCATTCCCCTATGGTTTAATAAAAAAATCAGAAAACAAATATGTAGAAAATATAAAGCCTTTCAAAAGTTTGAAAAGAACTTGAGTCATACTCAGCAACTAATATATGGAAACGAATAAAGAAAACTAAAGTAATTGATAAGAAAAGAAAAAAAAAACAAACTAAAGTTAATTCAAAATAAAGACAGTAAATGTCTTTAAGCATATGTTAATAGCAAAAAAACAACAAACAAATAAAATCACCTCATTAAATATGAATGGAAAATTAATTATAGACAATAAAGTTATTGCACAATGCTTTAATAAATACTTCTGTTGTTAACAGTAAATCAAATAACAAACAGGATTTGGTCATAGAAGGGGCTACACCATACTTAATAACTAAAAATGAAGTACTAAGTGAATTATAAAAATTGAAAACTACATCCTCCCCTGGACCTGAAAATATAAATCCATTAGTCAGTAAAAAACCTTGCCAATGCAATAGCAAATCCTCTAGCTGCACTTTTTAACAAATCCCTCTTTACAGGTCAGGTTCCCAGGAGTTGGAGACATGCTTCTATTGTTCCAGTCCATAAAAGGAGGATAAATCAAAAGTAGCCAATCATAGGCCCATTAGCCTTACCTCTGTGTGTGGTAATCTCTTAGAAAGAATAATTAAAACAGAAATCGATAAGGGCATATTAAAATTAGGGCTCCAAGACAATACCCAGCATGGGTTTCAAAAAGGCCTCTCCTGTATAACTAATCTTGTGACATTCTATGAGTTTGTAAGTGATCATTTGGACAAGGGTATACAGGTAGATGTCATCCTTTTAGACAGAGGAAAAGCCGTTGATGCTGTCCCCCATGATGTATTGATTAACAAGATATCACTGATGGGTATAAACACATTTATTGTTAGATGGCTTGCCAACTGACTAACTGACCATAGACAATCAGTTAGGATCAATGGATCATGGTCTGATGAGGGTCTTGTTACTAGCGGTGTGCCGCAGGGCTCAGTTCTTGGCCTTACTGTAGTAGCCACAGACATTGCCAGCTATTTCCAGATATTTTGTGAAATTTCTAAAGAGTTTCTCTCTGCTGCCCCTACTGTAGAAATGGAGAAAACATTAGATATATCTGGAAATATCACAGAAATTTCGGGAAATTGCTGACAGTGTCTGTGGCTGCTACTATATGTTATTTGGACTATACATCAGAGACATGGGATCAGGACTAAGCAATGTAGTGTCCAGATTCACAGATGATACAAAGGTTGGTGGTGAAGTTCATTCACTTGAGAACAAATTACCCTCGACTCACCCTGATCGAGAATAACACAGACGGAATGCTATATTTTTCCAACTAAAAACAATAAGTTTATTACAAGCATAGCACCTATCACACAAACATCTACATTTCACGTCACCCTTGACACTTTTTCAAAATATCAATTACTTGCAAAAAGATGCCTTTTATAATGCCTTAATTACAATTAAAGATACTAATTCATATTCTAAAGTGCATGAGTAACCTGTGATATCACATCTAAAAAGGCCACGTGCCTAATACAATAATTAACACAGTAACTACTTAAAATTACCTAGTACCAATGATTAGATAATTAATGTTACTAAAAAGTCTAAAGAACGGCCTGGTGGCGCTGAGGGTTGAGGCATTGGTTGCTACACCTCGCGCCACGCCAGCGACCCGTGTTCGGGAACGGGCATGGGTTGCCGGGGGTCGGCGGGGAGGAGATGGATTCAGCGTCCGGAGGACTGCTCTCCATCTCTGGTGGGGATTTGGGTGGCGGTGCTTGCCTGATCCCTAGCGGAGACTGAGAGTTGACAGCACAGCTGCAAACCAAGAAGGAGGACACGCCCAGGCCAGCTTGACTAGTAGCAGCGCGCAGGGGCGTCGCACCTCAATCGCTGGCGTCCATTGCACGCCATGCCCACGGGAGGAAAATAAAGAAAATGGAGCCCGGCAGCACGCGTCGTTCCCCTGCGCCATTCCTAGAGGGCCTCCGGCATGGATCCATTGGGGTGGGTTGAGTCGCTCCCCACCACCCTGCCTTGAAGGGTAAGTCATGGGGTGCAGAAGGAGGGGGTCTCATGTCCAGGGATGGCGCCGGGGGAACGACGGAGTGCGGGAGGGGGGGATTGTAGCCGGAGCTCCGAGGAGAGAAAATAACATCCAAAAAAAAAAAAGTCTAAAGAATGCCTCCAGATTCAGGTTCTCGATAGCACACAAATAACCCTATCTAATTGTACATCATTAAAGAAGTAGTTTTAAAAAATATATTGTGTTCCTACCTTTGACAATACATACTTAAATAACATGTAAATAAATACACACATAATGGCATTTTGCTATAAAGATACATAGAGCTCCATGGTGTAAATATCCTAATAAATAGGCTGAGCTAAAAAAGACATGGCAAATAGTCCACACTGTGGACCAATGGGCTTACAGCTCATACTGTAAGCTGTCATTCTGCAGGCAGTCGGGCGGTATGTGGGTGGGTAGCAGCTGCCCACCGATGATGAGGGCTGGGTGGGCAGGGGTCCTGTGCAGGTGGGAGAGTGCCACTGGACTACCAGGGCTAAATTTCAATATGGAGCACTGGTGATTGGTGCATCAGGTGGGGTGGAGGGACCACTAGACTACCAGGGAAGGGAATATAATTGTACTGTACAGTATTCAGTGCATGGGGTGGGGTTGGGGGACCACTAGACTACCAGGGAAGGGACAATATGTTATTTTATGGCTATCAGAGCATCGGGGGGTACCACTAGACTACCAGGGCTTTTTCTTTTATTTCATATTACCCACAATCGGGCTAACAGGAGGGAGGGGGTACCACTAGACTTCTAGGGAGTGTTTCCATCTGTGTCTACCGTGATCATGGTTACATGGCGGGGGGTTGCCCCAGGACCCCCTCTGTCTGTACCTCATGATGTGCAGGGTGCCAGGTGCATTTCACCGGGCTGCCCTGCTCAGCTCATGCAAATGGAGCCATAATGACATGCAAATGGCCCCATTTGTGCCTTGCATACATTACGGCCCCATATGCATGTCCAAGTCTGAATAACTCAGAACTGCGCCCAGTGTAACTACAGTTGTGCTGGAGCATTCCCAGTCCTCCCTGTCTGGGGCATGCACCAGCGCATTGTATGTGCTCCATGCACATTCTGTGCTATATTCAAAGATGATAAACCATGGCACATCACCTTTGAATAACCCCCGGCCTGACCCCAGCACATCTTGGTTGTGCTGCATCTCCACCTGCACCATTGCCTGGCAGAGTCTGAATATCTAGCCCACTGTCTTCAAAAAATAAGTAATACCAGGCAAGTAATTAGATTCCATTCATTATTTTTTAGGTAGTCTATTATTACCTTTCGTTCTTCTTTGCTATCCTCATAATTTCTTAATTATTTTTTGTGGTTATTAGATCTGTTATTACGGACAAGTGTTTGTTAAGTTTACAAATCAAAAGTTTTATTGACTTTTTTAATAAATTATTCTTTGGGTGCAAATCCCCCAATTAAATAATGACTCTTCTAAACCGATAGCATTCACTTATTTGCTCTTAAGTGGAATATTTTAAGCCACTGCTAGCTTGCTTTCATTGTTTGCGATATCACTCCTGGCAATACTTCTAGATTTGTTAGCCAGAGAAATAATAGTTGTAAATTCATTTACAAATGGATTTATTCAGTGAACTAATTTTCAAAATAATGAAGGTAATTATTAACTTGGAGAGCACTTTATAGTACATATTTTTGCACTTGCTATTTTATCTCTAGTTTCATGTGCTTCTTATTACTTACTGTGAGACTCAGTGCTTCGGTATTAGTGTCCCTTGCTTCAGACAATTTGTAGCAGTCAGCCTAGACTGTGCAAACACATGCTTAGCTATTTCACTCCAAATTTGACAAACTTCTCTTGCAAGCAATTACTTAGAGATGTATAATATAGTTTCCAATGGTGGACTTAGTCACTGAAATGTAATAGAAACATTGAAACATAGAAGTTGATGGCAGATAAGGATTGCAAGGCCCATCCAGTCTGCACATGTGTTCTACCTTATGAATGTGCCATAGGCCTGTACTCTGTCAATGGCCTATCTATTCATACTCATCTGTATTGCTACCTCATGCCTATCCCATGCCTGTTTGAAGCCCTGCACTGTATTCATATCCACCACTTCCTGAGGTAGTCCGTTCCATGCATCCACTACACTTTCTGTGAAAAAGAACTTCCTCACATTCCCCCTTAATTGGCCTCCCTCTATTCTCATGCTGTGTCCTCTTGTCCTACTTTTCTTATATTGAAACATGTTAGACTCTGTCACCTTGTTAATGCCCTTAAGATTTTTGAATGTTTCGATCATATCACCTCTCTTTCTCCTTTGCTCAAGGGTATACATATTGAGCTCCATTCATCTGTCCTCATATGTTTTCTGATGCAGTTCCTGCACCATTTCGGTTGCCCTTCTCTGGACTGCTTTTATTTTGTTAATGTCCTTGTGCAGGCATGGCTTCCAGTACTGCACACAGTACTCTAGATGGGGCTTAACCAGTGTCTTGTAAAGAGGGATTATTACCTCCCTCTTATGACTTGCGATACCCCTACTAATACACCCCAACAGGGCTGGCAATATAGCCTACAGGTTAGAGGAATGGGGTGTGAACGAGCCTGGTACATCCAGCAGACTAGACCTGAGTTTGATTCTCACAACCTCCACTTGCATACTGTGTGACTATGAGCAAGTCACTTAACTGCCCAGTGCTCCCAGGTCGCCCCTCAAAACAGGCACTTGTGCCTAGTGGGCCTTACTCGGTTACCAAAAGACTAAAAAAACAAATGCTCTAGCCTTACCTACTGCTTTAGTGGCCTGCTTGTATGATTTCAGGTAATCTGTGACGATGATGCCCAAGTCTCTTTCTGCCCTTGGGATTGCCAGCAACTCCCCTTCCAACCTATAGGTGGCTTCAAGATTTCTCTTCTCTATGTGCATGATCTTGCACTTCTTTGTGTTAAACCCCATTTACCACTCTTCCGACCATTCTACCAGTTTATCCAGATCTCTTCTCATTCTGCCCATGCCATCTGGATCATCTACTCTGCTGCAGATCTTGGTGTCATCTGCAAAAAGACAAACCTTACCCTCCAGTCCATCTACAATGTCACTGATGAAGATATTGAAGAGGACTGGCCCCAGGACTGATCCCTGAGGTACCCCACTTGTGACTTGCATCTCTTCTGATTGTATACTGTTCACCACCACTCTCTGTTTTCTGCCCGTCAACCAGTTTGCCACCCGGTTGACCAACTACTGGCCCACCCGAGCCTACCCAGCTTATTAGTCAATCTTCTATGTGGAATAGTATTGAAAGCTTTGCTGAAGTCAAGGTAGGAGACATCAACTGCTCCCTCTTGGTCCACAACTCTGGTTACCCAGTCAAAGAAATCTATGAGATTAGTTTGACAGGACCTTCCTTTTGTAAACCCATGCTGTCTTGGATCCTGTGCTCCTATGGATTTCAGATGTTCCACTATCCTTTCCTTAAGGAGTGTCTCCATAATCTTGCCCACTACTGAGGTAAGACTGACTGGTCTGTAGTTTCCTGTCTCCTCCCTGCTACCACTCTTGTGGAGCGGGGTCACATGAGCCCTTCTGCAGGCTTCTGGGACCTCTCCTGTGCTCAGAGACTCACTAAACAGTTCTGATAATGGCTCTGCTAGTTCCATCCTTAGCTCCTTTAGTACCCTGGGATGTATGCCATCAGGTCATAGAAACATAGAAGTTGATGGCAGATAAGGACCGCAAGGCCCATCCAGTCTGCCCATTTCTTTTTCTACCTTATAAATGTGCCATCAGCCTTTGCTCTGTCAGTGGCCTATCTATTCATACTCACCTGTATTGCTCCCTTATGTCTATCCCATGCCTGTTTGAAGCCCTGCACTGTATTCATAGCCACTACTTCCTGAGGTAGGCCGTTCCATGCATCCACCACCCTTTCTGTGAAAAATTTCCTCACATTCCCCCTTAATCGGCCTCCCTCTAATCTCATGCTGTGTCCTCTTGTCCTGCTATTTTTCTTATATTGAAACATGTTAGACTCTTTCACCTTGTTAATGCCCTTAAGGTGTTTGAATGTTTCGATCATATTACCTCTCTCCCTCCTTTGCTCAAGGGTATACATATTGAGCTCCGTTAATCTGTCCTCATATGTCTTCTGATGCAGTCCCTGCACCATTTTGGTTGCCCTTCTCTGGACTGCCTCAATTTGATTAATGTCCTTGTGAAGGTGTGGCCTCCAGTACTGCATGCAGTACTCCAGATGGGACCTAACCAGTGTCTTGTAAAGAGGGATGATTGCCTCCCTCTTACGACTTGTGATACCCCTACTAATACACCTTAACATCCCCCTAGCCTTACCTACTGCTTTAGAGGTCAGCTTGGATGATTTCAGGTCATCGGTGATGATGATGCCCAAGTCTCTTTCTTCCTTTGTGACTGCCAGCAACTCCCCTCCCAGCCTATAGGTGACTTCAGGGTTTCTCTTCCTCATGTGCATGATCTTGCACTTATTTGCATTAAATCCCAGTTGCAACTCTTCTGACCATTTTGCTACTTTATCCAGCTCTCTTCTCATTCTGCTCACCCCATCTGGATCACCTACTCTGTTGCAGATCTTGGTGTCATCTGCAAACAGACAAGCCTTACCCTCTAGTCCATCTGCAATGTCACTAATGAAGATATTGAAGAGGACTGGCCCCAGGACTGATCCCTGACGTACCCTACTTGTGACTTGCATCTCTTCTGACTGTATACCATTTACCACCACTCTCTGTTTTCTGCCCGTCAACCAGTTTGCCACCCAGCTGACCAACTTCTGACCCACTCTGAGCCTACCCAGCTTATTTATCAATCTTCTATGTGGAACAGTGTCAAAAGCTTTGCTGAAGTCAAGGTAGGTGACATCAGCTGCTCCCCCTTGGTCCACCACTCTGGTTACCCAGTCAAAGAAATCTATGAGATTAGTTTGACAGAACCTTCCTTTTGTAAACCCATGTTGTCTTAGATCCTGTGCCCCTATGGATTCCAGGTGTTGCACTATCCTTTCCTTAAGGAGTGCCTCCATAATCTTGCCCACTACTGAGGTAAGACTGACTGGTTTGTAGCTCCCTGCCTCCTCCTTGCTACCACTCTTGTGGAGCGGGATCGCATGAGCCCTTCTCCAGATCCCATTTCCTTGTCCACCCTGAGCTTAGCGAGCACTTGTAGGACCCTTTCTTTTGTAAAGGGACTAGTGCACACCTCCTTCCCTCCTGTGTCCATGGTGCTGAGCTGTTGGTCCTGCCCTACCTTCTCCTCAGTAAATACTGAGCAGAAGTATCTATTTAGGATAGATGCTTTTCCTTGGTCCTCCTCCTCACACTCCCCCTTATCCCCTTTGATCTTAGTAATACCCCCTCTGCACATTCTCCTTTCACTAATGTATCTATAGAAAGTCTTGTCACCTTCTTTTACTGTTCATGCTAGTGTTTCCTCAGTTTGGGATGTCACCTGCCTTACTGACTTCCCTGCTTCCCTTAGAGAAGTTTGGTATGCCTCCCTATCTTCATCCCGCTGCATTCCCTTATAATTACTAAAGGCCAGCCTTTTGGCTCTGACCTTTTCTGCTACTGTTTTTGAGAACCAAAGTGATTTCCTTCTTCTTTTGCTCTTGCTTTTCTCTCTGACACAATGGGATGTTGCTTCAAGTATTGCATCCTTAATGCTTGCCCACTTTGCCTGTACCCCCTCACCTGTATTTCTTCTTGCTAGGGCTAGATAACTTTGTTGGCCATCTTATCAAAGTCAGCTCCTCTGAAGTCCCATATTTTTGCATTGGAATGGGATGATTTAGTTCTAGTGGCCAAATTGAACCATACCATGTGATGGTCACTGGCCCCCAGGTGACCTTGTACCCAGAGATCTGTGACCCTTTTCCCATTAGTTAGTACTAGATCTAGGATAGCCCTGTCTCTTGTGGGTTAGTCTACCAGTTGTTTGAGGCCCTCCCCCTGCAGGGAATCAACTATGTGTCTAGTTCTGGCAGATGTTCCTGCTGGTATTGATCAATCTGTATCTGGCATGTTGAAGTCTCCCATTATCAGAACCTCCCCTTTAGCTGTTATGTTTTGTATCTTCTAACAGTAATGTGTCTATGCCCTCCCCCTGGTCTGGAGGCCTGAAGACAACTCCAGTTCATATGACTGTCCCATTTCCTGTTTCCGGGGTGACCCACAGTTCTTCTGGCTCCCTATGTGTATGCTGAATTTCTGTAGCTTTAATATTTTCGTTGACATAAAGGGCTACTCCTTCACCCCCTTTTTTGCACCTTTGTCTCTTCTGAACAGTACATAGCCAGATACTGAAGTCTCCCAAGTGTGGTTACTGTTGAACCATGTCTCGCTAATGGCTACTATGTCCAGTTTAGCCTGTCATTGTTGTCTGCTGGTCTGGAATCTTGTTTCCCAGACTGCGAGCATTTGTGTACATGACTTTCCATTGGCCAGATTTCGGTGTGTTAGCTGTTGGATGAGGTCCAGCGATAGTTACTACTGCTTTAAAAATTCCAAGTGAATGACACTCGACTGCATAAACCTGTCTTTCTCTCCTTTCTACTTTTACCTAGAAATGAACATGCATCTTTTATAAATAATCTGTAGAATCTATGTAGTTGTGTTGTTTGCTTTTTGTGTAGCAAGGACTGTAAAACACAGTAATAAGTAATATGCTTATACATTATTCCAATTCCAACAATAGGCTTGGCTATGAACATATCCCAAACATCTAAAAACTCTACTGCATTAATTACTATATCCTTCTCATTTTAGTTAAACTAATGACTTGGCACACTTCCATTATATATATTCTATTAAAGCTGTGAAACGCTGTTGCTCAATAAATATTTTTCACTGTTTAAATAGACATTTTCTCCCTGTTCTTCTAGCTCCACATGAACCAATATCTTTTAGCGAATAATATTATTCAAGTGTACTTACCACAAGCTTTTCAGCATGTGTCGCACACTGTTTGGAGTTTGTTTAAGTTCCAGTCACTCTGAGTTTATGCTATTTATGTGCCACAGCAGGAGGCAGTTCCTGCACCCAGACATGCCCACTCAGTCACACAGGGGAAATGCCGAATGACTGGCAGCTGCCTCTGTCAGCTGGTAACAGGTAGTAGCCGAGCAGCTACAGCAAGCCCCTCCAGACAGGCATGCAGAGGTGGATGATATGCAGCTAAAGGGACCTGCTGAATGCCCCCAGCTACAAACATGTTTAAAAGTGATTTCTATTTAAAGGGTTGCTAACAGGCATGCAGGCAGGCATTGCCTGATATTAATTTTATTGTCTATTTTGCTTACTGCTTAGTATTACATTACTATTAGCAAGTCTTCCTAGAAGTAAGGATTGTAGGGAGGGAGGTGTAGGTAGCACATCACTGTCAGTTAATCTTTGTATGGGTGCCTTGTGGGTCAAATGGTTGGTGATCCTCTTGTCTTCAGGCAAACCAGTCTGCATTTTTACTAGCTTCATCATGCCTCTGATTTTGTTCTCTCCAACAGCCAATGCTCTGTACCACTTTGATATTCCATCCTCTGTAGAACAAGTTAGGTACCAAATAAAATGGTGCATCTGGTTATTGCATTTTAGGTGGTCTCGAACTGGTATACTTACAGTAGGTGTACGCTTGATGTTCACTTATGTGGTCTGTACAATCATATTCTGCAGATGGCTGTGGTGGTGTGAGGAGGGCTGTTCCAGCCATGGATGTGAGTTGGGGAAGGGAGGTGAACAGGGTGGTTGACCACTGTCTGTCAGGGTAGGGGGAGTGGGGAACCCACTAGACCTCCAGGGGATATGATCAGGAACTGTTTTATTTTCTTATGTGCTGGAAGATTGAGGACAGGGGCACTCGTCATTGTTCTTGGGGATATCAAGGATCATGTGGGGGGCCACTAGAACAGCAGGTAAAGAGTTGTCAGGTCTGTGTGTGCATGACAGGAGTTGGGGAGGAGAGACACGAACTGGGACTGGGCTTTTTTCTAATCGGCAATGAGGATCAGGGCTACCTGCCAGTTTGGGGGCCACTATGCTACCAGTGGTTTGGGAACCCAATGGGGATGGGGTAGAAAACTTGACAACTACTGTGCCATACTGTCTGGGCACAGGGGTGCCCACTGGGTGGTGTACCAGTCCAAGCTGGCACCATTACACTGCGCCTCATGCTGATTTGGGTCACCACCTCCCATCCATGCCCCCACCAGGACATGTCCTGATCCTGATGCACCCCTACAGGCCCCTGTCCCACCTCGCCCTATTGCCAAAAGCTAGTTAGACCATTTCCTGGCCGATTTAAGTGGTGGCCCCTTCTATGACCATGGTGGAGCATCCAAAATAAAAAAAGGGATGTGACAGCTCCACCAATTTGCAAACCCCCTTGCGTCATGGTGCCCTCGGTTGGACGCAACCCTGGTGCATGGGTCTTTGGTGCAACACTGTGTCCGTTGGATGCAGACTGCCTTATAATATAGCGCATGCTGCAAATTGTGATGCAGGTCACCACTCGTGTCATGCTCCTTTGATACAACTCCCTTGCATCATAGGCATCCCTCCCACAATCAAGCCCATGGAGTCCAGAAAGTGTATCAGCACAGCTAGATTTGATTAAAGTGTTTTATTCTGGCACCAAGGAAGATCCCAGCTAAAATCCTCTGCCCTGGCACTACGACCCATGCAGTGCCTTCATCAGGGGGTGGGTCTAGAGGGAAACAGAGCCAATTTATACAAATAATTTTAAAGGTTTACACACCAATTAATGAAACATTCTACAGGAGCCACTGGATAGTTTGATACATTTTATTGAACCAAGATATGTATGGTATAGTACACAAGCTTTCAGGGCCTCACAGATCCCTTCTTTAGGTGAATAGTAAACTGAAAAAAATAAGCAGCATTTATATACTGTACACTGTGATGCATTGTTTAAAAGCATTTATGATAGGATAGGCAAGAAAGAACTTTTAAGGAAGGGTGGTTTGTCAATAAATAGGAACAGGCCTACAACTGTGAGGTGACAATTAGCAGCAACTGCTAAGATATTCTTAATAGAAACTGAGTGGATGCATTTAAGTATGAATTTGAAAGGTATCTTGACAGAAACACAGAATAATAAAGATCTGAGATACACAGTGTGTGTGTGTGTGTGTGTGGGTGGGTATCGCAGTAAGAGGAAAACCAATTTGTAAAAAGTAACATGCAGTATTAACTTTTTCTGTAGCGCGTCATAAATCCATGTGCCCCAAGTGAGTCTGTTAAAGTTCATATTAAATGGTTTGATATATCTAAGTTACCATGTCCTTCTCTTCTGTATGTTCATGAGCTTGACTCTTAGTTTTAGAACAGACAGTTCCAAGAGGAAATAGTCTGGTTGGGAAAAAAATGTTGCCCAACTTGTGTGCTGATAATCTGGTTTACTATAGTGTTGGGGGTGGTTTATCCTGGCTTTGCAGGAGTTGTCTTGTTTCACCTATATAGCATCCATTTGGGTATATTTTGCACTGAATTAAGTAAACCACACTGCTTGACTGGCACATGTACTGTAGCATCCATTCACTTATTGTACTGTTTTGGCCTATTTCAGTGGTGATCTGAGTGCCTATGTGGATGCAGGTCTTACACATTGTGTTGTTGCATGATGTTGTTTTCTCATTCCACAGTAATTTTGATCTGCTGGGAGTTTCCTATGAATTATTAGGTTAAGGGGCTGCTTATTGGCAATGACTGGTGCTTCAGGGAAGATGTGCTTCAGGGAAGATGTGGTTCAGGGAAGATGTGTGTAAGTCTTTCATCTTTTGTCAGCATGGGTTGCAGTTCTTTAATCATTCACTTGAGGGGTGCTAGTATGGAGCTGCATACAACAAGTAGGGATGTGTGATCAGTTTTATTTTTTTTTATTGCCTGTAGTCCAGTAGTTTGTAAAGTATGTTCTAGTTCTCTGTCAGTTTGTCTTGGGGAGTGGCCCAGCTGGATGAAAGAAATTACAGAATGAGGAGAGTTGCCTATTTCCCATTATCTCACCTGAGCAGACTAGTTGGCATTGAACCACCTGAGTAGATCACATATTTTTTGTGTGACTTGGGTGGAAGCTGGAATTATGCATGTACCGGTGTCTGCCAGTGGGTTTTCTGTAAACAGCAGTTTGTGTAAGTCTATCACTAGTGATTCTAACTGTGGTATCCACAAAATCTGTGCTGCTGGTGGAGTATTTAATGGTGAGTTTTACAGAGTGGGGAAAGTTGTTGAAATCCTGAAGGAACATTTAAAGGGAGTGTTCACCTTCTGTTCAGATGAGGATTATGTCATCTATATACCAGAGGTAGTCTAATGGTTTGTAGGGGTAGTGTTTAAAAATACTTAAAGACAGGCCATGAAAAGACTAGCAAATTGTGGTGCCATTTTTGTGCCCACTGCTGTCCCCATGATCTGTAAAAAGGGGTTGCCATTAAATGTGAAGTTGTTAGATGTCAGAATGAATTTTGTTAGGGTACTGATGGTGGTTTCTAGAATGTGTCTTGTGTATGTGTTGTACTGTAGCAATCTCTGACCTGCTGTTATGCCATCTTCCTGTGTAATATTAGTGTAGAAGGCATTAATATCCACTGTGGCTAGGACAGAGTTGAGCAGTAGTTGTCCAATTTGCTTCAGTTTTCTGAGAAAATCTATGCTGTCCTGAATGAAACTGCTGCTAGCTGTTACTAAAAGGTTCAATAAGTGCAAATTCCAGAGAAGATGGGTCAACCTTGATTTACAGGTATGCTTTTCTTAGGCAGCATGTAGAATATTGCCTGTTTATAAGGGTGGTGCTCCCAGCATCACTTGGATGTCAGGCAGCCATTCTGATCCATGGATACTACATGATGGTACAGGGTGGGGAAGGGGAGTTCTGAATGCCTGGTGCTACCGGGGTATAGGCATCCTTGTAGCAGGATGCTACCTATGGGGTCGGGACAGGTCTGTGTTTGTTGGGGAAGGACACTAGCACTAATGGGGCCAAGGCAGGCATGTGTGTTGTGGGGGTTTATCCCCTTTCTTAGGGATGGGGTGGACATGTGTTGGGGGTGGAGGGCTGCTTATGCTGTATGGCAGCCGGATGTGGATGTGGATGTACCGAGGGCCCACCCTGGGGCCATGTCCTCATTGCATGATGGGTGGGAGGTCCGTTCCATGGGATGCTGGACAGGGGAAATGACCATGCGGATCCAGTCACCCTCATATGCTATTTATGCTCCGGGACCTGCATTGCCTGCTGGTGTAAGAGATCCATCCACTCTGGGACCCAGTACACCTGGTTGGGTCTGCGAATCTACCTCTGGCTGCCCTGCATGGCCTATATGCTGCGAGGCGGTGCCACGGACAGGTGGCAACCATTGGTGAATATGGCCTGTGCGAACCTGTCTTCAGGTGAGGAGCTATGCTGGTGGGATACACGTCACTGGCATGTAATTCCCACCTGTTTGTGTATAGGGCCCATTGTTTATTCAGCTACTAGTTCTAAGAAATTAGATCAATTAAGGATTATCTATAACTCCATACTAAAGTTTATGTTAAATGTCCCCATCAGCACTCGTCATTATTGGTTCCCCTATTTAAAAAAAAAACATCAGGTCAGAGATCAATTTTCTATAGAGACCCTCTCTTTTTTAACACTTTGCCATCTGAACTTTTGAACTGTATAACAGTACCGAATTTTAAGATGAGACTCTCATTATTTTTAAGAAATCAACAGGAATGTATTTGTAGTTCATAGAAATTTGTTTAATCTTTTGTGTTTTTGTTTCTGTACTGTATGTAATTATTTGTATCTTTGTTTCTGTATATTGTTTGTTACTACTTGTCACTTGTGAAAATGAGCAATCTGTTCATCAGGCTTACAAGTATAAATAATAAATGAAATGAAATTGAAATGACATACAGCAACCAGGAACTATTGTATGTCTATCCTGTAATTCATTCAATGTCCATTTCATAATTGCAATAAGGAGCTCTAGGAGGTGCGTTCTGGTAGGATACAGCCACTCATTCATTGAGGAAAAACACTTTTGAATTTACAGTGTACTAAATGAACTGTGATCTGCTTTTTTGTTTAAGGGTTTCACTATATGGCAAATAGTGAAATATTTTATTCTGTGAATACTAGTTTATATATTTATATTAATTGCAAAAAACTCCATTAATGCATCAGTTAGGTTTTCTTTTACAGCAACAAAAGTCTGGAAATTTAGTGTTAGGTTTACCAACCCTACCACCCCACTCCAACCCCCCACCCTCCACACACCAACAGGCATCAGGGTGTGCTTTAGTGCCATTGGCCCTAACTCTCCTATGTAACCATAAGTGTAGAGACATTGTAATTAACCCTCATGTCCCTGCACTCCCATCATGCTGCCATCACTCCATATTGGTATTCATTTGTGGAACCACATGGCCTTTTTATATAGTACCCTCCTTAAAGAACCCCTGACACAATTGTGTCAACTTGTATCTGTGTCTGTGGAACATATCTGTAGTATTGTTTGTGTCATACTTGATGTGGAACCTATGAAAGAGCTTTCTGCTTAAAGGTGCTAATCTAAGATCTCAATAAAATAAAATACAATTTTGAAAAGCTGTAATATTTAGACACAATTCATCTTATATATTTTTTTTTTCTGTAATTCTCACTCCTACTTCTTTATTACTAACAGCATTTGCATGTAAACAGGATCTTTGCCCTCTCTGTTCTGGCTGCTTGCCTAAACTTGACAAATATTTGCTTAATTATGCGTTTCTTGTTATTTAAATTCTGCAGATCATTTTAGTGTTTTTAAATTATATGTATTCAGTTGTTTTTAGTTTTTTTTTTACTCGTGTTTGTACAATGCTATGATCGATTTGGAATAGCATTTCATAAAAAAAATTTGCTTTGCTTTGTGATTGAAAATATTATTTTCTGTGCAGCACCAGGCTGTGTATTACATCCTAATTGCCTTGGTAGCACAACTGGTAGCGCAACCAATATGGTATTCTGGGTTGCTTGGGTTCAAGTCTGAGCAACGGCACTTGGCACTTCTTTTTTCTGTCTTCTGTTCATTTGGGTTCCATAAATGCTGACACCATACCACCATTATAATTGAAAACGTTATTATCAGCTGGCTCAGTGGTTGCTGAGGGTTGAGGCACTGGACGCCACAACTCACTCCATGCCAGTGACCCGGGGCCGGGCATGACCTTGGACACTGGAGGGTCGACCGGGGGGGAGGATCAAGCATCCCAGGGACTGCTGTCCTCCTATGGGGCAGGTGGAGTGGGCATACTGAAGTTACCCTGGCTCCTGGCAGTGGCTGGGAGCCAGTGCATACCACAGTTAAGCTGTGGGGTGGCATGGATGATGTCAGATGGGCCGTGTGTGGATGCATGCATGGCAGCATCATTGGCATCATTGCATGTCTATGCCGGGGGGTCATATCAAAAAATCCTCCATGTGCACAGTGATGACTGATCCAGTGGGGCTGCACTGGACACACACCCCAGGTAGCTCTCCTTGTGTCTGTCCCCTGGCCTTCTGCGGTGAACGGGGTAAGTTCCCATCATGAAGTGGCTGGAGAGAGGAAAGGCATTGGGATGAAGCACTGTGGTTGCAGCCAGGGCAGGTACTGAGGCTTACAGTTGGAAGGGGGGGCACCATAGGTACCCCCCCAACCGAGGATTAATAAAGAAAATATGTAAAAAAAAAAAAGAAAATGTTATTATCTGTGCAGCACCAGGCTGTGCATTAGAGAAATAGTAAGGTGCCATGGGATATCACAGTTCCATTAGCCTTGGTGGCACAGTTGGTAGTGCAACCAGAATGATATTCCAGATGGCCTGGGTTCAAGTCTGAACTAAGGCACTAACTGTATTTTTTTTTTCTGTTTGTTTAGGTTCCATAGATATGCACACTGTACCCTTGTGAATGAAAATGTAATTATCTGTACAGCCCCAGGGTATGCATTGGAGACAGAGTAAGGTGTTTTATGACATCCCAGTTCTCTTCGTGGTTCAGCTGTTAGTGCAAACTTAATGGTATTCTGGGCTAACTCAGTTCAAGTCTGAGCTGAGGCACTTGGCACTTATTTTTTTCTCTTCTTTTCATTTGGGTTCCATAACTGCACACACCATACCACCAATGTAATTGAAAATGTTATCATCTGTACAACCTTAAGCTGTGCATAAGGGAAAGAGTAAAGTGTAATGGGATGTCCCAGTTTCCAGCTGCCTTGGAGGCACAGTTGGTAGTGCAACCAGAATGGTATTCCAGATTACCTAGATTCAAGTCTGTGCTAAGGCACTTATTTCTTTTTCTTTTCTGTTTGTTTGGGTTCCATAAATGTGCACACTGCACCCTTGTGATTGAAAATGTAATTATCTGTGCAGCACTAGGCTGTGCATTAGAGAAAGAGTAAGGTACTTCAGGATATTCTAGTTTCCCGTTGCTTTGGTGGTCACCTGGTAGCATAACTGTAATGGTATTTCGGGTTGCCTGGGTTGAAGTCCAAACTAAGGACCATATTTATTTCTCTCTCCAGTTCATTAGGGTCACATAAATGTGTACGCTGCACCCTTGTGATTGATAAAACTCTTTCAGTTATACCAGTCCGAGGAAGATCTTGCATCCAATAACATTTCTTCCAGAACTGCTGAAAGGGTTTAGTCTGCAGATTATTGAATGCATCTGTATTAATGTTTAATAAAATAACAGAGATAATTCGCATAACTTCAGCTAGCGAATTCAGCTTTTGTTGGGTCTTGATAGCACATCTGCTCTGCCAAAGGTAATAGTTAATCACCACTACACATATCTTGAGGATGCTTGTATGAAAAGGTTTAAAGCCAAGGGGAAAATACCTAGTACTACTTCCATATACAGTATGTAACTGTTTCAGCCCATTTTTGAGTTACTGTAGCTGATACCAAAATTCAATTGCAAACAGGCACTCAAAAAACAAGTGGTTCTGGGTTTCTATCAAACATATTTTTGTATAAATAAAATCTTAAAATAAGACTTATTGTCTTTAATATATTGATGTAGACGTAATCATCTTAAAGTAAGATTTACTATTTTGCTAAGATCTTAAAATATTTTTATTCTAAGACTTATGACTTGTTTCATATGGTGCTCAAATTCTTGAAAATAAGTTATTTTCTTATTTAAGCAAAATTGTATTAAGATAATTTCCATGCCTCTTGGCAGATAATTTGGCTTGTTTTTAAGATGAAGCACAGTATATAATTTTCTCATTTTAGGTAATCATTTCTTAGTATGTGAAATCTTTTTATAATAGAATTGTTGGGGAAGTTAAGTATAAAAATAAGTGGTGTGGCAAAATGAATTCCATTTTCAAAAATACCTGCTGCTGTATTTGCAGACTTATTAAAAAGGAAAGATCACTTATAACTGCATCCATTGTATTAATCAATGTCACTTGCATCTCTTTAAAGGCTAAAGCGTTATGGTTTAATGAATGAGATTGACCCAGATCTTGTACACCTCTTCAGTACAAGGAAGTCCCTGCAAAAGTCACACATTCAGTTTATTAATCCAGGAGATCTAAAGAAGAAGCAACATTCTACTGAGGTTAAGGATTCAACTGTAAGAGATGAAGCAATGTAAGTACACCCAATGCTTACAATTCAAAGTTACAGAAATGTATTACAGCATAAGATTAACAAAATAACCCCATGCAATATGCTTTATAAGCCTTGTATTTTTCACTTGTGTTTTATCCCTTCATGTCCCCAGGCTTCCACTTACCTCATGCAACCAATTTCCATGGTGTGCCCCTGTAATGAGGTTTAGGGTGGGGTCATCTAGACTCAACTATCTACTGGTAGTGAATCAGGTTAGTGGACCTTAATGGCAGCCAGGGCATATGCTGGAAGGCTTTCTGAAAGGAGAAACATACAAACACAGAATTTGATGGCAGATAAGGACAGCTGGCCCACCTAGTCTGCCTGTTTTCCTATCTAATGGATAAGCTGCAGATCCTAGTTAACCAACAGCCTACTTCAACCTACCCCCCACTAGGACTGCCTTATGTCTGTCCCATGCATTCTTGAATTCCCCCACTGTTCTTGACTCCACAACCTACTCAGGAAGGCTGTTCAATACATCCACAATACTCTCCATGAAAAAAATACTTCCTTACTTTACCTCTGAGCCATTTACCCCTCTATCTTCAAATTGTGCCCCTTTGTTCTTGCACATCTCTTTTTTGGAAAGATACTCCCTTCTTGGACTTTGTTGATTCCCTTGACGTACTTGAAGGTTTCTACCATGTCCCTCTATCCCTTCGTTCCTCAGTGGTATGCATATTAAACTCCTTTAGTCTCTCTTTGTATGTCTTCCGGTGCAGATCCTGCACCATTTTGGTTGCCCTCCTCTGGACAGCATCCACTCTGTCTATGTCTTTGTGGAGATGGGGTCTCCAGAACTGCACACAGTACTCCAGATGGGGTCTCACCAACTGTCTGTACAGAGGGATAACAACTTCCTGGTTTCTACTGTTGATGCCTCTCTCTATGCATCCCAGTATACCCCCAACCTTCCTTACTGCCTTCTCACATTGCTTGCCCAGCTTTAGGTCATCTGATATAATTACCCCCAGGTCCCTTTCCATTTTTATTGTTGTCAGTATCTCACCCCCAATTGTGTACTCTCCCCCTGGGTTTTTGTTTCCCAGGTGCATTACCTTGCACTTCTTTGCGTTGAATCTAAGCTGCCATACATTTGACCATTCCTCCAACCTTGCAAAGTCCTTTCTCATCCTTTCCACTCCATCTTGTGTATCAACCCTGTTGCAGATCTTTGTGTCACCTGCAAAGAGGCATACATTTCCTTCCAGTTCCTCTGCAATGTCACTTATAAAGACATCAAAAAGGATCAGTCCCAGTACTGAACCCTGTGGTACCTCGCTAGTAACCTTCCTTTCTTCACTGTGGACTCTGTTTACTACTACCATTTGCGTCCTGTTATCCAGCCAATTTTTTATCCAGGTTACCACCTTGGGACCCACTCCAAGGCTGGCTAACTTGTTTATTAATCTTTTGTGTGGGACTGTTTCAAATGCCTTGCTGAAATCTAGGTAGGCCATGTCCACAGCCCCTCCCTGGTCTACTACTTTGGTCACCCTGTCAAAGAAATCTATTAGACTCATCTGACATGACCTTCCCATCATTTTCCCTACCACTGAGGTCAAACTAACTGGTCTGTAGTTTCTTGCCTCTGCCCTGCTCCCACTTTTGTGAAGAGGAATCACATCCGTCCTCCTCCAGTCCTCGGGTACCACCCCATCCTCTGATGATTTGTTAAAGAGAGTAGTCAGCAGTGTCACTAGTTCTACCCTTAGTTCTTTTAGAATTCTTGGGTGAATCCCATTAGGCCTCATTGCATTGTCCACCTTCAATTTTACTAGTTCTTTCAGAACTCTTTCTTCTGCAAATGGACTGGTATTGACCCCCATCTCCAGAGTGTTTCTCTTGTTTGGTTTAGGTACCTCCCCCTCCTCTCCCTTTGTGAATACTGAGCAGAAATATTCATTCAGTAACCCTGCTCTTTCACTGTCACCCTCTGCCCACATTCCCTTCCCTTTATTAAGCCTCAGTATCCCTTTCTTCGCTCCCCAATGTGCCTACAAAAGGTCATACCCCCTTCTTAACAAAGTTGGCTATCCTTTCCTTGATTTGGGCCTTTGCTATTCTGACTGCCTTCCCTGGATCTTTCTGCTTTAACTGATAACATTCTCTGTCCTGCTCCTTCTGTGTTTCCTTATATTTCATGAATGCTGCCCTTTTCTCCTTAACCTTCCCTGCCACCTCTTTTCAGAACCATAGTGTTTTTTTCCTTCATTGTGTTTTTTGATTTGCTTCACACAAAGACTTGTTGCCTCTCTGATGGCTGTTTTGATTACTCCCCATTGTTCCTCCACCCCTCCTTCATGCCTGTTTGCTAGTACTTTTCTGAGGCACTCTTTCATTTTCCCAAAGTCAGTCCTCCTAAAGTACAATACTCTCACTTTTGTATGGCTGTGTTTATCATGAACCACACTGTTTAGTGGTGGCTTGTTCCCAGATGACTGCCCACTTCTAAATCTGAGATTCTTTCTCCATCCCCATTTGAGAGTACCAGGTCAAGATTGCTCTCTGCCGAGTGGGTTCCAGTACTAGCTCTCTGGGGCATGCCCCTTGTTGGGCATCAGGAATGACCCTTCTCTTGGATGTGCCTGCAGCAAAGGTGCTCCAGTTAACATCTGGCATATTCAGGTCCCCCTTCAACAATAGCTCCCCTTTCTCTGCCATTCTAAGGATGTCTTCTATAGTTTCCTTTTCCATTCCCTGCCCCGGAGATGGGGGTCTGTATACAACCCTCATGTGGATTGTTTTGCCATTTCCTGTCTCCAGGGTGACCCAGAGTGCCTCATCTGCTCCCTCTTTACTCTTTAGTTCTGTTGTTTTGATACCTTCCTTTACATAGAGCGCTACTCCTCCTCCTCTTTTACCCTCCCTGTCCCTCCTGTTGATTGTGTATCCTGGTATGTTGACATCCCAGTCATGGTTCTCTGTGTACCATGATTATGTAACTGCCACAATATCCAGGCATCCCTCTTTCATCAAGGCCACTAGTCCAGGGAGCTTGTTACACAGACTATGGGCATTGGTACTCATCACCCTCCAATTTTTGATGGCCGTACCCCTTTTAACCCCATCCCTGTCCTTACTGCCTTTGCCTTTTTTTGCATTTACCTCTGTCCTGCTCCCCAAGGACTTCTCTACCTTGACATTTACCTCACTAATTATCATGTTTTGTGGGGGGAGGCTGCGATTTCACTGCACCTTTTCAGTACCTCCCCCTTGGCTAGTTTAAATGCCTGCCAATGAAGCATTTAAACTTATCACCTAGGATCCTGGTTCCCCCCTGGACAGATGCAGACCATCGTGCCAGTATAGGCCTGCTTCCCTCCAGGTGGCTCCCCAGTCCCCAATGAAGCCAAAACCCTGATCTCCGCACTAGTTTTTCAACCATTATTTGAATTCCATGGTGTGGAGTACCCTAGCATCACCCTTGCCATAGACAAGCAGCACCTCCAAGAAGGTTACTGTATGTGCTACTTGTCTAAGGCTCCTCTCCAACTCTACAAACTCCTCTTGCACTGCTCTGATCCCATTCCTAGCCAGGTAATTTGTTCCTAGGTAGACAATGACATCCAACTCCCTCCCTCATGTAGCTGCTGCCACGATCCTGAGGATTCACTTCTTGTCCCCACAAGCCATGGAGCCAGGCAGGCATCTTACCCCCTCTCCCTTTACTCCCCCATTTCTACCCCCCAATGATTGAGTCCCCCACTATGAGTTGTTTCCTTCCACTGTGGGGTTCTGTGCCACCCTCCTGTGGGTCTTCTTTGTGGAAGTTCGCAGCATCCTCCTTGGTCTCCACTGCAGGTGCCTCCATAGAGGAACCGCTATCCACCAGAACAGCCTATGAATTGTGGAGAGGTACAGCTGGAGGGATGCACCTCTGTTCCACCACCCTCTCCCTCCCTCCCTCCCTTCCTGAGCCCACCTTGGCCTAGCCGCTCCTCTTTCTTGGCAACCTCTGAGGTAGCGGCAGTGGCCCTGGTGGTCCCTGGGTGGGGGAGGAGATTTCACGAATCCTAGCCAGGTCAGCCTGGAGACAGGCAACCTCATCCCTCAGGAGGAGCTTTAAAAGCTGGAGAAGGTAGCCAGTAAAGAAATGGGGTGAAAAGTAATGAGAAACAATATCTTCATTACCATACTTGTGGATTTGGGGTTTGATTACTGCAGTTTCCCATTTGTTTGGAAACATTCCCTGACAAAGTGAATAAAGATAGACACTATTGTCCTAGCCAGTTGAAAAATCATCAGTTTTAAAATGCTGAAATCCAACTCATCTAAACCTGTAGTGGAATAAGGGTCATTCTTTATAACATAATGATAGACTAATTTAGGAGAAACAAACTTTTTTTTTTTTTTTTTTTTTATTTTCATCTTTATCCCTCCTTACTGCCTCCGGTGCCCCCTCCTTCCGTCCGCTCATGTCCCCCCGGTACCTACCTTCAGGGATCTGCCCCTAGAGTGCCCAACCTCCTCTCCTTTGCACATTGGGGTCTGTCCTATCGGTGGTCCGGGCGGACTTAGGGCGGACTTCATCTAGGGCTACCGGAGGGTATTTCCGGTTTTCTCCCCTGACGTCCCCGCTCCCCCAGGACGCCTTGCGCTAGGGACGTACGTCCCGAGTGGTGCGTGCTATGCCACGCAGACCCTCATCGCGCCGAGGCGTCCCCCTCCCGACTCCGACAAGCAGGCCGCCTCCACCTTCCCTCTGCGGTGCTTCCACGGCTATGGAAAGAGTGCAAGGCCTTGATGCGCTCTTAGTAGCCCACCCCTGAAGTGAGGAGAGCATCCGTTGGGGCGCTCAATCCCCTCCCGGCCGAACCCCGATGACCCGAGTCCGTTCCGAACCGGGTCGCGGCGTCAATGCAGTGTGGCGTCTAGCGCTCAACCCCTCAGCGCCACCGGGCCGCCAGGAGAAACAAACTTAAAAAGGAAATATAAAGCTAGGTAAATGTATTCTGTCCATATCTGCATTGCCAGAGTGAGTTACAGGAGTGTTAAACATAGGCCTCTACGTGTTAAGGTTTCTGAAGTAACTGTTAAAAACCTCAGCAACCTTCACAGAGTCAGTACACAGCTCCGATGATTATCCACCCCCTATTATCCGCTACCCTCTATTATTCACCCACTTTTTTCTATACCAATTTCTCATTTTTTATTCACCAACTTCAATAATCCATCACCCTTGATTATCTGCCAACTTCTGTCTTGTACCAAAGTGGACAGATACAGTAATAGAGGATGCACTGTAATTGGATGTGAGTCACCCTGAAGGGAAAAGGATTCAGTATGACCCTCCCTACTTATCAAAATGTTTAAACCTCACCATGTGTTTCTGGCGTTACCCTAATCACTAACTTATTTAGATCTAAAATAGCTGATTTTAGAAGACCTCACTGCAGACGTACACTTATTTCTCATCTGCCTATACTCTTGCAGGGGCACTGGATGTTCCACACCTATCCATTTTTTCTCTCTCAGTGTCATGTGTTTTAAGAGATCTGGAGTAGAAGGCTTATTTTTGGGGGGCTTTTACCCTCATCTACCTTTTAGGAATTATTCTGTCACATATTGCATTAAAAAAAAGAAAGCCCATCTAAAGCAGTATCAGTATTTGATTTTGTTTCTAAAAAGGGACAGTGAACCATCCCTTCTCCGGGATTTGATATTTAAGGACTTAAGATTCCTAGAATAGATAAATACAGGAGGTCTATTACTCCTTTAGGCCATCCATTCACAATAGATAGGACAGTGGTCACTAAAAGAATAAGGTAGTGCAGTATATGAGCAGTGGCCACATTAGATGGATGGATGGCCACTGTCCAATCTAGTGTAGTTTCACTCCCAGGCTTATAATTATACTATGTTACTAGTATAATCAACTGCTGCACTCCAAGCTCTAAAAACAGATCTCTGGCTACTGCTGCAGAGACAAGACCCAAACTGATATTATAATCTCCAACCAAAACCCATTTGTGATTAGAAGGAATATTGTACTTAAAACTAGAAATGTGGTGAAACCCTAATTCACTTTGCTCAGGGGGAATACAGATGGAACCAGCTGGTAGATTTTTTTTTTATACCCAATGTTATTTCCATAGTAGTGAAATTACAAACATTGTGGTTAGGAGGTGTGAATACCTCTTCAGCCTGAAGATTGGAAGCAACATTAATCAACCTTTCCTCTCCCTTCCCAACCCTGACCTGTCAAACTACAGAAAATCCTTTCAGTGCTATTTCATTGTTCTCATTTTTATCGGTTAGCCATGTTTCTGAAAGGGCTATAATATCAAATGTATTAGACTCTACCCAAGCCTAAAAAAATTCCCCATTTAGCCAGGAGACGCTGTATATTAACATGAACAGTTTTCAGGTGAGAGACTGCATCAATCATTACATGACTATAAGTGCTATAACTATTACATAATTATAAGTACTATGAATAACAAGCATTTGTCAATGCCGAATGTTTGTTTGCTGGCATAGGCATTGGTATTGCAGGAGTCAGAGAAATGCATAACAGAAGTGGCAGTGAAGTATTGAACTAACACGAACCCCCTTGCCCACCCTGCAGAGACTGAAAGGTGTTGGGGGTGTGCCTTTGGGTCATCAAATATAATATTTATGCTATTCCACCTCACCCCACATTGCAGACACTGACAGGTGTTGTGGTGGTGTCCTTTGGGGTCTTCAGTCCTTATGAGCAACCCATTTCATAAGGAAATAAACTGAGATGGGTACAATATTGGAGAATGTGGTGAAGTTTAGGGCCAAAGACCCCAAGGTACACCTTGATGCCTGTCAGTGGCTATGGGGGGGGTAGAATGCTGTGAGCATTACGGCCGACGAACCCAAGGCATACACCCAGATGTCTGTCAGTCTGTATAGGGTGGACGTTATGGTTGGAAACCTTAATGGCCCAGGTGTTTGTTGGTATTTTCATTTCAAATTTTCAAAATGGTCTTTTTGTGACCCTACCTCTTGAACAGTGGCAGTATCATTTTGTTACTCAGTCCTGAACGGTGATTTTGCACAGCAAGTTCGCCATTCGGTGCCACAGGTGTGGAAACACATTTGGGGCAGGATATGGAAACTTACAGCTGTACCATTCATGAGAGGTGTGAAAAACTGGCAGTGTTGAAAACTGGAGTGAAAATATGAAATATTTGCGAAGTTACGAGTGTGCCTAGAGACTGTGCAATGCACGCCCATAACGTGGTCATTTTTTGAAATGTTGGGGAACTCTTCTCATTGTTAATCCATCCCAAAAGTAGATTTCAGAGAGCAACCATGCCATTCTGCTACACAGGTTCAAAAACACATTTTGGATAGGAGGTGAAAAATTAGGAAGCACCAAGTTAGGTCGATGGTAAAATTGCCAACATCCCACAAAGCGATGGCACAATACTGATGCAGGTATTGTGGCGCTCAATCTCCCAGTGCTTTTTGTGGATGGCTGTGCCCCCCACACCCCTCATGCTGGGGGCTGTGCCTCCTGCACCTCCCAGACCTTAGAATTCTCAAATCCAGGTCGAAATTGGTCCGGGGAGGGGGCAGAACACTGGGGGAAAGCATAACATGGAAACAGACCATTACAGCGACTGTCGCTGTAGTGGTCTTTTTCTGTGTTTCACTGTTGGGGTGTCGGGAAAATGGGGGCCACCCAAAAATTATAGCTGTATTGTTCATGAGGAGGTGTCAAAAAATGGCAATGTCGAAAATCTGGAGTGAAAATATTAAAAATTGGCAATGTTATGAGCGTGCATAGAAAATGGACAACACATGCCCATAATGTGGTAATTTTGGGGGGAATTTATTCACCAAAATTTTAATTTGAGGCTTTTTGGGACCCCACCTCATGAACAGTGGTGTCATTTTGTTAATTGGTCCCAAAAAGCCATTCCATGCATTGACCATAAAATCACCGTTCAGGAGCAAGAAACAAAATGACAGTGACAAGTTCATGAGGTGGGATCCCAAGAACCCCATGTTGAAAATTTGGGGTGAAAATTCCTTAAATTGGCTGATATATCAACCTAAGCTGAAACTCCCTTTTGAGTCCCATTATACGGCACTTACCCAGATTCCTTAGTTCTTAGTTTGGCTTTGTATTGTCCCGATCCGCAGAATAGCACTGCTGTCAACCTCCAGAGGGTAAGTATGGATGAGGGGGAGTGTGAGGAGGTGTGTGCACAGAGGGAGGGTTGGGTTGCAGGAGGGGGAAATGAAGAGACCACATTGGAGGGTTTTCTTTTTTTACAATTAAAGAAAAAAAAAAAGACTCCGGGGGACCATTTTCATTATTTGTAGGTTAGAAAAACTTTGGGGGACACTGGGATGGGTTACCAGTGTGCAACATGAGTTTGGGGGGGACATGATGCTGACGGGGATTGGGCAACCACCTCGGCAAGCTTGAGGGGAGAGGGAACATGATGCAGATGGGGATTTGGCACCCTTGTTGGCAAAGAAATTGAGCTTCGAGGGTGCGGGGCATCCGGTACTGGGAATAATCATCCCGGTGTCGGGAAAATAAAAAAGTGTCTGGGCACACTGGGGTGGGCTCCCACTGTAACACAATGTGGCTTTGATGGGGATACATGCCAACACGAGGATTGGGCATCCTTAATGTTGGCTTTGCGGAAGTGTGGCCAGTGCCAGGAGCTGCCATTGTGGAAAGGCACACCGCGGCTGTTTTATGTAAGCAGTAAGGCACGACGGGGTGTGTGTAAACCATAGTTAACAGCATGGCCAGGGGCATAGTAAGGCACAAGGCCGCAGGCAAAATGACTTCAGCTGTGGGCCGTGCTGTAAAATATGGTTTACACACACCCCTGAGTGCCTTATTGCACTTATAAAATTTGCTCTTTTTTTTCACTTTTGACTATTGAGAAAAGCATGTTTATATGTAGAAAAAATAGATTTATTTGTGTGCATTTGTGATAAAATAGTCCTTCCGACCCCTGCAAGTGATGTCATGTGCTGTGGATGAGTGCAAAAAATACCCAATGTTAAGCAAAGGAAAACCAACCATGTTTTTTGTTCTGTTTTTTTGGCACTCTGTAGCTTGAAAACCAAACAAGATACTGTGACAAACATTTTCAGGGCTTGGGACTCTAACAGCCTAGAAACATAGAAACATACATAGAAACATAGAAGTTGATGGCAGATAAGGACCGCAAGGCCCATCCAGTCTGCCCATTTCTTTTTTCTACCTTATAAATGTGCCATCAGCCTTTGCTCTGTCAGTGGCCTATCTATTCATAGTCATTTGTATTGCTCCCTTATGCCTATCCCATGCCTGTTTGAAGCCCTGCACTGTATTCATAGCCACCACTTCATCTGGCAAGCCATTCCATGCATCCACCACCCTTTCTGTGAAAAAGAATTTCCTCACATTCCCCCTTAATCGGCCCCCCTCTAATCTCATGCTGTGCCCTCTTGTCCTGCTATTTTTCTTATATTTAAACATGTTGAACTCTTTCACCTTATTAATGCCTTAAGGCGTTTGAATGCCTCGATCATATCACCTCTCTCCCTCCTTTGCTCAAGGGTATACATATTGAGCTCCGTTAATCTGTCCTCATATGTCTTCTGGTATGCAGTCCCTGCACCATTTTGGTTGCCCTTCTCTGGACTGCCTCAATTTGGTTAATGTCCTTGTGAAGGTGTGGCCTCCAATACTGCAGAGTACTCCAGATGGGGCCTAACCAGTGTCTTGTAAAGAGGATTATTACCTCCCTCTTACGACTTCAGATACCCCTACTATCACACCCCTAACACCCCCAGCCTTACCTACTGCTTTAGAGGTCTGCTTGGATGATTTCAGGTCATCAGTGGTGATGATGCCAAGTCTCTTTCTTCCTTTGTGACTGCTAGCAACTCCCTCCCAGCCTATAGGTGGCTTCAGGGTTTCTCTTCCCTATGTGCATGATCTTGCTTCTTTGCATTAAATCCCAGTTGCCACTCTTCTGACCATTTTGCTAGTTTATCCAGATCTCTTCTCATTCTGCCCACCCCATCTGGATCATCTACTCTGTTGCAGATCTTGGTGTCATCTGCAAAGAGACAAGCCTTACCCTCTAGTCCATCTGCAAGGTCACTAATGAAGATGTTGAAGAGGACTGGCCCCAGGACTGATCCCTGAGGTACCCCACTTGTGACTGGCATCTCTTCTGACTGTATACCATTTACCACCACCTGACCATGCATGCCAAATGTTGTGCTATTTCTAACAATGTAAAAACTGGGGTTTAACATAAAACAGCCTACTGAGCCGTTAACTATAGGAGTGGTACTACATCCCTATAATATATAAAACAATAGTACCCCACCTGCATATGGCCAGATATCTATAGCCATGTCTACAAATCAACCCTTAACAAGTGGAAAAAGTCCTCTATTAACAGCTTCCATTTCTCCTCTTCCTCCTCATGTCTCACGCAGCATTGATCTCTGTACACTTCCCTAGGTTGGCTATCCACCTCAGGGGTTCATTCTTACTCCCTGGGCTGCCTCAGTGATAAATTACATGGTCTCTAGACCCACCCATTTCCCTTCCTTCAACACCGCAATAAGTCTACTCTCTTATTTCTGCAGACACAGCTCTTCTACATGTCACAAAATGTGCACCCAAGATGGGAGAACATGTCTTCTCTGTACCAAAACTCTGGAACTCCATTCGCCCTTGAAATTAGAAGTCTCCCCTCACATGGGCCCACTATAGGCAGTTGTTGAGTTTGTTAGCCTGCCAATGTGCTGAATAGATTCCAGCTTGCATCTTTCTTGTTATAGTCCACTGACTGGGAATCCTGTCCTGAGGTTCTACTTGCCATTTGAAATGGTATGTTTACCTCAATGTGTGTGCTTTATATTTATGTGTATGTACAGTATCACTGTATTTTAGTCCATACTTGTTACTTGATGTCAATATTTATCATGGTTTGCTGTCATTGGCTGTCACCTGTATTATGCATTATTTTGCAATATTTTTCCCTGTTGTACTCTCCTGGGCCATACCTGAATATAGGCATTTAGTTGGCTAGTGAACCTTACCTAGCAAACAAAACTAAACAGATAAATAAATTAGGCCACTGAGCCTCACCTCAGTTGTGGGAAAATTAATGGAAACAAGGATTAGAAGCCAGCACAACCAACCACCTCGGTGGAAAACCAAAATGTTTTCATTAAAGGGAGTAGTCCTGTTACCAATCAAGCAGATATTCATGTGTATAAAGATTAGTAAAAGGTAGGACTCACTGAACAAAATTAAAAATGTAATTTTGGTGAGCGAGTCCTATCTTTTACCAATCTGGACATAAACTGATGGAAGCACAAATAAAGGAAACATTAGTACAGCATCTTGAATCCAATGGGCTGCAAGACCAAAGGCAACATGGATTCATGGGGGGAGGTAATGTCAGGTGAACCTTATTGATTTCTCTGGCTCAGTGACCAGCGAAATAGATTGCAGGGGGGGAGATTGGATATAGCCTATCTGGACTTTTGCAAGGCTTTCAACACTGTGTCACACAGGAGAGTGATTAGGAAATTGAGCTGCCGATGGGGGGGTGAGGGGGATAAAAAGGTGTGAATTGGTTTAGAAACTGTTTGACGGATAGGCAACTGAGGGTGGTAGTTAATGGCACTCACTGTAATGAAGGTAGGCTTGGTACTGCGACTGGTCCTTGTCAGTGTCTTTATAAGTTACATTGCAGATGATTTGGAAGAGAAAGTATGATTTTTGCAGATCATACCAAAATCTATATTAGAGTGGACACTCGGGGGGGGGGGGGTTGAAAGAATACATAGATATCTTGGAAAATTCAAGGAGCGGTCAAGAACATTGCAGTCAAGCTTCAATGCCAAAAAGTGCAAAATCCTTCAACGAAGGCACAGGGACCCAGCAGTTTAGTACAAGATGGGGATACTGCCAGTCACTAAGTAGGAAAGGGACCTTGGGGTTATCATGTCTGATGATCTCAGAGTGACAGGGCAGTGAGGCAAAGCATTTGGTAGGGTCAGTGTGATGCTTTGATGCACTGGAAGAGATATATCTAGCAGGAGAAGAGAGAGGTGGTAATGCCACTGTCTCACTCAGTGGTGAGACCTCAGCTAGGGTATTGTGTCCTGATCTGGGACCGCACTTAACAAAGGATACAGGCAGGGTAGAGGCAGTCCAAAGGAGGGCAACTGAAATGGTGCAGGGGTTGCATCTAAATCCCTATGAGGAGAACCTGAGAGCTATTAACATATACACCCTCTCAGACTGTACCTCAGAAAGGATTCAGGCAGGGTGGAGAAAGTCTGGAGTAGGGCAACTGAAATGGTGCAGGGGTTGCACCAAAAGCGCTGTTAGGAGAGACTGAAAGCAATCCACATATGCACCCTGGAGGGGAGGAGAGGAGAAGAAAGGAGGCATCATAGAGACCTACAGATGTATCACAGGGGTGAACAGCAGGGAAGTCTCTTTTGAATGGTCAAGGGAGTGGCAGATGAGAGTTAATGAAAAAATGTAAGGTAATGCACATGGGACAGAAAAATCCAGGAACAACATATCAGCTCGGGGGGGGGGGGGTATAGAACGTCCCAAGCATGAAAGGGACCTTGGGGTTATCATCTTTGATGACCTCAAGGTACAGAGTCAGCGTGACAAGGTGGCAGGGAAAGCAAACAGGATGTTGGAATGCATAGGCAGGGATATCACCGACAGGAAAAGGGAGGTCACTGTTCCACTATACTGGATATTAGTGAAGCCACACCTCGAGTACAGTGTCTGGTTCTGGAGACTGTACCTATATAAGGACATATACAGGGTGGAGGCAATCCGGAGGAGAGCAACCAAAATGGTGCCAGGATTATATCACAGACCCTATAAAGACTGGTTGAAAGACCTACATATGTACTGCCTGGAAGAGAGAAGGGAGAAGGGGAATATGACTGAGACATACAACTACCTCTCAGGGTGGAACAAGGTGCAGGAAAATGGAACAGCCTGCCAGAAGAGGAAGCGGGGGCAGAAATGATTACTGGATTTAAGAATGCATGGAATTAGCATAAGGGGATAGTGGTAGTTGGGAGAAGGGGACAACCTAATTCTAGGGAAACTAAAAGAAGCATAGGTACGTGCATAAATGGGCAGACTAGGTGGGCTGAAGGCCCTTATCTGCTGTCGGCATCTATGTGTCTATGAATGACGGACAGCAGCAGAACCAGAGGGCATGTGATGAAGTGGCAGGGGGGAACTTAAGAGGGATGTGAGGAAGTATTATTTCGCTGTAAGAGTGGTAGAGACCTGGAATAGACTGCAAGTGGAAGTGGTGGAGGGGAAAACAGCAGGGGGCTTAAGCATGGGTGTGATAGGTATAAGGGAATATTAGTAAACAGGCATGGAGGAGGGAGAGTCCCTGGAGACCAGGTAGGATCTGCAGAGACAGATTTGGCAGGGGCCATCTGGGCAAACTGGGTTGGCCAAGCAATCATTTTCTGGTGACAAATTATGTAATTGTTCCTGTGTGTAGTTTCTGGGTTGTAGTACATTACCATTATTTATAACTCACTTTATGGATGTTTATAGATACTCTATAGGTATTTCAATCTGTGAAGCAACACCATGACAGTTTCCTACACTTTAGAATTTGGAATGGTCACACTAAAGAAATTAACTTCTGGAAGTATCTGTAACACTTTTATTTAATTTAAGATCCCTAAGAATCAGACCAGTTTATTTATCTGATGACAATCATCTAAATAGAATGAGTTACACAAATTATTACCCCAGTACATGTAAAGGTCTTCCAAAAATTAAGGCAGTCAAGATTATAATAATGTGTATCAAAACATCCCTGAACAGGTGATAATACACACCCATAAAATGCCTTAAGAATTTAGAAGTGACTTCTGGGATTTATGCTGGTGTGCTGAATTGCACCCTTCAGGTGACAACTGCAGTTCTGTTTGTCTTATAGTGATTCTCTAGTTATAGGTGCACCGGTATGTTGTAAGCAGTTATATTCTCAGTCAAGTCATGCCATATCATGTTGACTTTACTGCTGACCAAAGAACAACTGAGAGGTTGGACTTTGGGATCTGTAAAGTGTGACCCATTAACATGGACCAGTTATACGGTTGTTAAAATCTGTGCGCTGTTTTATAGAGAATGGCCCATCGGACATGTTTACTAATCTTAGTTCATCTCCATAAATGCACTTCACTGAATTTATAATCAGCTGCATTCAGTGTCCTGCAGTTTATTGAGGTTATGTATAAAAGCGTGCAGGGTAAAACACCCAATTAAAGCCAGAGTAGACCTTTTAGTGTGTCCTTTGTCATAGTCCCACACTTAAATAATTGGCTTTTTTTATACTCTTCATTGAAAGGACTGAGTTTCCTCTGCATTTACATCTCTCTATAACAATTTTTTTTAAAGGGCAACCTATTTATTTATTTATTTATTTATTAAAATCTCGGATAACACCTTTTGAGCTAGATGTTCTTTATGTAGGTTCCACGTCATGAACAATACACAAGACAAATTGAATAATGAGAACAGTTACACAGAGTGATAAGGTTAATACAGGAACAATTAACAGGATATGTAGAACAATAGCAACATCTAACAATATATAAACATGGTGATGAGGGGTAACAATATACAAGGCAGATCATGTGCATGTGGAGTAGTAATACACATAACACTTGAGAGTTAAGTGCTCAGGGTAACAGGGCCCCGACTGTCATACAGGAGGAGGTGTAAGTGGGCACCAGAGGCCAAGATGGTGGGAAGCGTCGAGATGGGGACGGAGAGCAAGAGAGAGTGGGAGAGTGGGGGGGGGGGGAGGTGGGATGAGCGGAGGCAGACGATGCAAGTCTGGATGTAAGATTACTGTATGCAGTCACAGCGGGAGTTCAGTACCATCTGTTGCTTGAGGCTCACTTTAAAGGCACCCAACGTGGGTAGGTTAGCAATGTTATCATGAAGGGAGTTATATACCAGTTTAAAAGGGGGTTGGGGTGATTAGTATGACATTAACAAATCTCATTTTGGAGATTGATGTTTGGGTAACACATCTTTGATCACAAAGGAGGAATATATCCTAAAGTGTTATTTTGTCAAATTATATAATTAGATGTGTAGGTAGGAGACAACTCCTGCCTACAAAAAGGAAAATATTAGCCTACAAAATGGCAAAAGTTACATTTGTCAGAAATTATTTCCCTGTTGGTGTTTGCTCAGAGTTATCAGGAATGCAATTATTATAATAAAATGGGAGGCTTAAGACTTAGTCTGTGACTCCAAACGCCTTTCTTGGAGATGCTCTATTTTCCTCAGCAACGTAAAGAAGAACATCAAATCTCAAATCATGCCGTTGGTTAAATTAGCTAGTTGTTTGAAGTGGATGGCATATAAATAAAGAACAGGATCAGATGAAAAATTGTAGCAAACCTAATAACAAGATGTTGATGAGATCGGTGTTGCCCCTAGTCCCACTAAAGGGAGATATTATGCAGAGAAACGCACAAAAACAGGGCAAGGGGAAGTACCCGAAACCACAGCTCTGTTGATGATGCTACAATTGACAGATCGATAGAATCCATTTTTCTAAAGATTAATATGCATACGTATTTCAACAATTCCAATAAACAGGTTAGGTGCAACAGAAGTTATTCTGTTCAGTAGTCACTTAAACTGCCTGGCTCCCAGATCAGCGAAGAACACACTTTCAAAACTCGGTCCCCTTTTTTCATTTAATGTTGAGGAAACCTACAAGTTAAAATGCCATTTCGCTAAAAAAAAAAAAAATGGCTGTCAAAATTAGGAAATCCAATACAGTAATGCAGCCTGTCAACACTTTCAGAATTATAATAATGCAGGGCAAAAGGGAGTCCCAACTACATACCCGGGTCTGTCTGTGCCTCCTCAGAGCCCCCATCCCTCCCCCACCAGCAATCTATGTGGATAACAAATACAAGGAGGCATGCAGCGAACTTGCTGAGGAAGGCAAATGGTATTTGTTCTCGCACTCGCAGACAGATCCCCAAGGCAAGCATTGTGGTTTCTCACTTAGTGAGCGATGGGGATCCTGGGGTGCGAGCAGGCAGATGGCTCGTGGCATGGCTCCGGCTTCCTCCTGAGGCTCCAGGTGGAGCTCGCGGCTGGCAGGAGTGGCGTGACTGGGGGGGGGACTCTGTGGCTGAGAGAAGGCAGGTGGGTCCAGGTCTCAGTTCGCAGCTATGCTGCTCAACATCCTCTCTGTTTCTTGCTCCCAGATCATCTCTCTGCCTCCAAGTAACACCCTATTTGTTACAGGAGGAGGTAGCCTGACAGAGTGAGGGAGAGAGGCAGGCAAGGGGCCGGCTGCCTTCTGCTGGCAGCATACACGCAGGTGAACATTGCTACATGTCTGAGTTGTGTGGCTGCTGTAACGTGAAGTGAGCACAGTGCCATCCTGGTGGAAGCAGCAGTGGCAGCAGCAGCAGACGAGGAGGCTGAGTGAGCTTTTCTACTAATATCTGTCTTTTCCTCTGAGTGTGTGTTGCGCTCTGTCTTTCACGCCCTTCTCTGCAGTTCATCAGCAACAACAGCCGCCACTGCAGGACTATCCACTCTATTCACAGCAGCAGTGGTGGCAGCATGAGAGCTGCAGTCAGCCATCCTCTACCAGCAGTAGTAGTAGAAGCTCCTCATCCTGCTTTCCAGTCTGTCCATCTGCTCATCCAGCCATTCATCCATCAAAATCTCAGGGGACAGAAAAGGGGGAAAACACCTGTTCTGTTCAATCAATCTATCAATCAAACTTTATTTATAAAGCGCTTTTCCAATACCAAAGCTCTTATACAGCTTGAACACAGAAATTAATATAAAACACTGAAGATTAAAACAGACAGCACACTGACTTATGCAATAACCAACATTTGCGAATGCAAAATCAAATAGAGAAGTTTTTAAAGCAGACTTAACGGTCTCATTTGACAGGCACTCTCTAATCTGATGAGGCAGCATATTCCACAGGGTTGGGGCCACAAAAGAAAAAGCTCTGGCCCCTGAGTTCTTTAAATGGACTCTGGAAATCTCCAGCAATCCCTTGTCGGTAGAATGGAGTGGACGGTGGAGGCAATTGGAACAGAGAAGGTCTTGCAAATAACGTGGTCCCTGTCTGTGTAGGGCCTTACAGATTAGCAAAGTGACCTTGAAAGTGATCCTCCACCTCAATGGCAGCCAGTGCAGTTCACGGAGCACAGGCCTGACATGGCTAGTGCTTGACAAACCTGTCAACAACCTGGCTGCTGTGTTCTGCACCAGCTGCAGGTGGTGGAGGTCCACCCCTGGAGCCCTAGGAATACAGCATTGCAATAGTCAAGGTGGGAGGTCACAAAGGCATGGACCAATGTTGGAAGGCCATCAGGCATAACGAGGTGCTTTATATGGTCAATGTTCCTCAGATGGTAAAAAGATGACTTGATGACTGCTGACACCTGAAACTTAAGAGTCAGCTTGTCATCAAGAACTACACCCAGATTCTGTACTCGTTCAGAGAACCTCAACTGGTTACTATCCAGTATAAGCCCAGATGGCTGCCCAGGAGCTAACCCTCTACCCAATGACCTGGGTCCACTACCAACACCTCAGTCTTTTCTGGGTTCAACCTTAACCAGCTGGCACTCATCCAGCTCTCAGTCTCAGCTAGGCAGTTGTTGAAGACTGAGACAGTATCATCTCACTCTGGCACAAAGGATATGTACAGATGAGTGTCATCTGTACCTTATAATGTCTGCCAATGGCAGCATATACACTGCAAACAACATGGTAGACAAAATGAAGCCCTTGGGCACCCCACAGTCCAGGGAGAAAGGGGCTGAGGAATAAATCCCCGACACAACTCTCTGAATCCTGCCTGTGAGAAAATAATGAAACCATCCAAGGACTCTCCCAGACAGTCCACAGCATAGCCTCAGGCGCTCCAGTAGTACCCCATAGTCCATGGTGTCAAACACTGCAGAGAGATCAAGAAGAACCAAGATTGAATGACTTCTCCCATCTCTCGCTATCTGGAGATTATTAAGTATCCGAACAAGGGCCATCTCGGTACTATGCCTCTTCCGAAAACCAGACTGGAGAGGATCATAGACATCGTGGGTGGTAAGATAGTCTTCGAGCTACAACGCTACCACCTTCTCAATAACCTTACCCACAAAGGGTAGGTTAGAGACTGGTCTGTAGTTTGCAAGACAGTCTGGATCAAGGGAAGATTTCTTCAAGAGGTGTGTCACTACTGCCTCTTTCAAGGGACAGGAAACACATTTTTCCAACGAGCCCCAGACTAGCTCTACCAGGGTTGGCCCAATGACCTCCATACACTTCACCAGAAGGTGGGTTGACCAGGATCCAAACCACAGCAAGTTGGCCGCAAGCCCTGGACAATCTTCACAATATCCACAATCGCCGGCTGGTCAAAGCTCGCCCAGATAGACTGGGTGCCTGTGATCTCCCACTGACATTCACAGTGCTTCCTGGAGTGCGTACAATGGATCTCTGACCTAATGGTGGCAACCTTATCAGCAAAGAACTGAGGGAACTCATCACACTTAGATTATGAAAACGCTCTCAGATTCTGAAGACAGGTTGGATTGCACAACCTATCGACAGTTCGGAAGAGCTGAGCTGGTCAATTCCCTGCTGCAGTAATCTCCCTGGATAGGAACTCTGCCTTCTTACTATCTTACTTGCTGACTAATATTCCAAATAATGGGCTATCAGTGTAAGTCTGCCTCTCTCCAGGCTGGATTTCCACCAATGTCATTCCAGTCTTCACCCCACGTGCCGCAACTCTTTCAAGGTCCCATCAAACCAAGGGGACTGAGGATGAAGACTGAGTGGACAAACATGAATAGGAGCTATGAAATCCAGGGTTCCATGACACCATACTATTATAGTACAATACCAGGTCCCCTGGGTCACAGCATTCCAATGGCCAACTCATTAGATCTAGCACCGCCATTAGACCCTCGGGAGTCACACCCCTTAAAGGGCAGTACCGGATCATTTCTGAAGGGACGGGCCTATTAGGGGGAGCCACAAAACTGAACCCTATAGTGTTATGGTCAGACCAACCAACTGGCTCCACCACCAAGTCAGAGACGTGCATCCCCAGGAGGAACACCAGATCCAAAGAGTGACCCTGATTGTGGGTCATAGCAGTAACTACCTCTGTAAAACCCAACAGACTCATCAGTTGAAGGACGTTCTGACCAAAATGTGAGAGTTCGTCATCAGGAATTGAAATCCCCCAGGATCAACCACCTGGAGGACTCCAATACCACACGAAGTCCACAAGTTCCTGCAGGAAAGCTTTCCCATCTGCGGATGGACGGTAGACGAGGAGTATCCTACAACCCACACCTGTGCCCATGATGCAGTCAAAGGATCTGGAGGCCCCCACTGGTACATCTACAAGGCCCAGTTCCATCTTAAAACAGATGGCTACACCCCCGCCCCATGATCCAACCTCAGGCAGTGTATCACCAGATACTCAGCTGGAACTGCTGATTCCAGTACAGGCCCTGCATTTTTGTCCAGCCAGGTCTTGGTGATGCAAGTCAGGTCTGCTGTTACAACAAGATCAGCAATTATTGCTGTCTTGTTATTGACCTGGCATTGCATAATAGCACCCGAGTCAGATGACTGGCCATGGAAGAACGCGTTATTTGGCCACCAATGGAGCAGCCCTTGGGTATGGGAACCAAGCAGGGCAAACCTCTTTCCTGGACCCATTTTGCCCAAGGGTACCTACTCAAATCAACTACCCCTATCTACCCACTCCACTCAACACCCCCACCAGGCCTGGAGCCACTACCCTTCTGACTCCTCCGTTCCACCCCTAAGGCCCGACAGCACCTATAGACCTCAGCTGGCAACAGAGGACATTTGAATGCCTTTAAATCTCTAAATAATCAGTATATGTGTGAGCCATGCAATTGCTACCCCAGCCCCTAATTTTAATCCAAAGCATCAGGCTGCTGCCTTGTGAGCATAGTTGAATTTATGATCACTTGTAACCTTTGGTGACCTTAACTCTGTGAGCATCTTATGCCTTTAAAATGTTTTCCCCACTAGAAATCCCTGTAGGGTTAATATCTTCATGACTTTCGCGGCTGCTACACCTTACTCACCCTGCTGTCTTTTACATATTGCTTAATCTGTGGCTCTTATTCCCCTAACCTGTACCATTTAACTGCCCCAGTTCATCTTCGTATTCCCTTTCCACTGCATTCCACTCTTACTAGCTCTTTCCTCTTTCCCCTAACTCTCTTCCCTGCTATACACTAGCCCTTCAGGGCTCCCTGACCCTCAGGTGGGAGAAATGCAGATGGAGAAGCTGGCGGAGCGGTTATCGCCCATATTGCCACCTGAGACACCTAGACCGGACTCCTTACTAGAGAGGTGCAGTTTTGTCGATACCCAATCAGAACACTAGTGCTTTTCTGCTCTGGTGTCTGATTGGCTCCTGCAGTCTGCTCCAGTGTCTCCCTCAATACTAAGCTAAAGTCTGATTTTCTGTCTAAAACTTGCACAAAAAAGAGCTGTACTTACTTATTGCCTAACAGTTATGACCTCTATTTTTTCCTGTTTAGAGTGTCAAGAGTTGGGACTCTGTTTGATTACACTCCTTTCTGAATTTCTGTGGTTGGGACAATCTTTAGGTGTCAAGGAATACCCAGTTCTGTTGTCCTCCTGTTTTGGTCCTTCCACTGGTTCAAATGTTCCATTGTCCATGGCCCAGTACTTAATACCGACCCCTTCCTCCATCCCCTGCCAAGGATATGCTCTCCACGGGCTCCGTGCCCATAGGTGTGGGAAACTCGGGCACTGGGTAATCAGCGCTGCCTCTACCACCGCCTGAGAACCTAAGCTCAGACTCTTCATTAAGGAAGCAGTATAGCGCAGTGGTGTAAGGCTCTGAGCTGCAAATCTGGAGACCTGGATTTGAATCCCACAGCCCCCACTTGCATACTGTGTGACCCTGAGCAAGTCATTTAACTTCCCTGTGCTCCCAGGTTGCACCTGTAAACAAGTTTTCAGCTTAGTGTGTCTCACCTGGTTAAACTATTGGGAAAAAAAAGCATGGCATTAGCAGCCATCCAATCGGAACGTGAGCACTTTTCGGTGTTGGCTTCCGATTGGTTCCTGCAGTCTGCTTCTGTGTCCGTTCTAAACAAGCATAAATCTGATTTCCATGCTAAAAGTTGCCAAAAAAGAGCTGTAATTATAGGCTCATAGGATTTGTACGAGTTCAGTAGGTATAAATACCTTTTATGAACTCGCCACTAGAAAGTCATTGGTGGAATTTGAACTTAGCATCAGCCATATATAAATCCTAATTAGTTTTAAATGATTCCAAAGTGGTACTTAATACTATATTTGCAGGTAGTTTATTCCAAATATTTACCACCCTTTGTGTATACCAGTTGTTCCTTTTTGAAGTAATTACTTTTCTCTTTGACTGTTAAGACCCTTATCCTTCTGTTTAGAGTGTTACATTTAGGGATACTGTGTGATTGCACTACCTTTGAAATTCTGTGCTTGCGTCAGCTCCCTACACGAGTGGCCGATCACTTCTCCCTACTGAAGTTCCTACTTAGCCTCATCTTATGTCCTCCTTAAATATTACAAAATAAACACTCCAGTAAGCAATCATCTCTCACATGGGCCTAGTGGAGCTCTACAGAATAACATATGCTCAATAAACTATAAGCACCAGTAGCAAGCGGTGACCTTTTTGGCAAGGCATTCAACTATCACATTGCAGAGGGACTGGAAGGAAAAGTATGCCTCTTTGTAGATAACACAAAGATCTGCAACAGGGTTGATATACCGGGGGGGGAGGATGAGAAGGGACTTGGCAAGGTTGGAGGAATGGTCAGAAGTATGGCAACTTGGATTCAATGCAAAAAAGTGCAAAGTAATGCTCCTGGGGAAAAAACCCAGGGGAAGAGTACACAGTGGGGGGGGGGTAGTAACAACAACAACAATGGAAAGGGACCTGGGGTAATCATATCAGATGACCTAAAGGTTAGCAAACAATGTGAGAAGGCAGTAGGGATGGCTGGGGGGATACTGGGATGTATAGGGCGAAGCATCACCAGTAGAAAACAGGAAGTTATCATCCCTCTGTACAGACAGTTGGTGAGACCCCATCTGGAGTACTCCATCTAGTTCTGGAGACCCCATCTCCACAATGGCATAGACATGATGGAGGCAGTCCAGAGGCGGTCAACTAAAATGGTGCAGGATCTGCAACAGAAGTCATATGAGGAGAGACTAAAGGAGCTTAATATGCATACCCTTGAGGAAAGTAGGGAGAGGGGGGACATGATAGAAACTTTTAAGTACCTCAAGGGAGTCAACAAAGTCCAAGAGGGTAATATCTTTCGGAAAAAGAGATGTGCAAAAACAAGGGGACACAATTTGAAGATAAGGGGGAGAAATGGTTCAGGGGCAATGTAAGTATTTTTTCACAGAGAGGATGGTGGATGCATGGACCGGCCTTCCTGATGAGTTTGTGGGATCAAAAACAGTGGGGGAATTCAAGAATGCATGGGACAGACATAATGCAGTTCTTGTGGGGGGGTAGGAAGAACTAGCCTGTTGGGTAACTAGGATCTGCAGTTTATCCAGTACGTAGGTATGGAAATGGGTAGATTGGGTTGGCCAAGCAGGTCTTATCTGCCTTCAAATTCTATGTTTCTATAAAAAAAGGCCAGGTCTCTGGAGGCCGCCTAGGCCCCCATAAGCTATAGAATTTTTCATGCTTTGTGGTGCATTTTGGGGGGGTATTTTGATATATTTTAGAATGTGTATGCCAGCACCACCACTACCACCACCACTGTTCCACTGCAGAAGCTGCAAGGGTGCCCTTGGGGCTCTTTGATGCATTCCTCAGCTAGTTAGGTTTAGCAAATGTGTATTTTATTTGTCACTATATTTTATTTCTGGTGTTATCGTCTGTTTATTTTTGTACTTTATTTGATTTATACTGTATTTTCAGTGCCCTGAGCCACTGGGAAAGGGTGCATTATAAATAAAGATCATCTTGGCTTGCCTAATGAAATGGCTGGGAAGTATCCTGAATCAGGATTGGTCAAGATGATTCCAAAAGAGTGCGATTCAGAAACAGGAACTGCACTATTTGTATATTTTCTGGCAAACAGGACACTGTGCATTCAGCTATCAGTCTCAAACACAAAACTATGGCTTCGCACACACTCATGAATAGAAGTCACCCAAGCTAGGGTATATACTCAATTATTTTATTGCCTATAGCAAATTCAGTGTTAAAACATACAACTTACAGGACAACAACAGATACACACCAGGACGCTGCTGTCCTGTAAGTTGCATGTTTTACTGCTTAGCATGCTGTAACCCCTACCCCTGCCTTTTTGCCAAAACGACAGGTGGCATGCTGTTGAAGCTGACAGCTGTACCTGGTGGGGACTGGGTTCGGGGAGGATGAGGTTACTCAGCACAGGGGACCTAGGTTTGGCTACTCTGAACAGGGGCACCCAAGTAAATCCGAACACAGGAAGCAATAACTGTAATGTCCAGAACCAGGAATGAGATTCTTCAGTGTGGCTTTTATTCACATCCAAGCTGAACAAACAAAGCATAGACGGACCCCCATGGGGCTACATTTCCTGGTAATACAGATTAGAGACTACAGAACACTTTATCACCATTTCCAGCCCTCAGGCTCTAAACCCACCAGGCACACAACCCGGACTTGCACGCAGCTTTGGGTACACAGCCCAACTTGTACACTACTTGGGTTTTCCCCACTGGCCCGGCTCCCCTGCCAGCCACTTGATCCACGGTCCATTTGAGGAATGAACCAATTATCCTGTTGTGGCTCCCCAAACCACACTAGAGTCTTCAACTCCTAGAGAGAATTTTCCTTACAATCTCATGTCTGGGTACTTCTCTCATCACTGGCCAAGTGCCTGAGGCAAAGTAGAAATCCACAGAAGAAATCCGGAGAGGTGGACCTGGTCACTAAAGATGGGGGGGGCACCCACCTCCAGCTCCCACAGCCCATACTCGGCCATTTATCTGGAAACTGAACAATTCCTTTACTGAACTTTCAAATGTAGATTCTGGGTAGACGTCTGTCACATCTCCTCTGCATAACATTTGCATCCCAACAAGCTCTGGACTTGAACCTACTTTTACTTTGCTTAGCCCATTACTCTAGGCTTCCCAATATTTAGTAGTTCAATCCCCACATTGTCACACAAGCCCCAGTGTGAAAAACATAGGCCCTTATAGCAAGAGCAGACACTCACCCTCACGTTGCAGGTGCCCCACAGGTGACTCACAAATCTTCTTGTTCTCCCAAATAAATACTGGAACACAGAGGCAGCTTTTCCCTCACAAGCAGAACTAGGGGGTTGCCCCAGGAATCTGCAGGGAAACCTTTCCTGCCCCCCCCGGAGGGAGGGGGCACTGAGACCCGAAAACAGTGGTCTCCACCAGTTCAATTATCTTCTGTGTCTCTCTTTAAGGTGGAGACACACACCCTTTTAAACTAAAAGTAGCCCTCTGACAGGGCTGAGGCTCCTAGAGCCTTCATTGAGCTGCTTTCTCAGCAAGCTCCCAACTTCACACACACTCACTGAAGACTGAACTGAAGACTGACTTCAAAAACTCCCAACATTCTAACTAACTCCCTCTGCTGCAGATTCCAATGTGGCTCATGCAGCTGCAATAGTTCTATTGGTGATGTCATCCCTCAGTCTCAGCTGAGACTGAGAACAGAGTGAGACAGTGTGAAACCCATTTAACTGGAGTTTCACAAGCTGCCTTCCCTGCCTACCATTAGGTCTTACTGGGATTCTTAGTAACCCCGGTAACAAGGGGGTTACACTCACCCTTGACCAGGAAAATGACTGTCCGCAGTCATTATTTACCCAGCCTTAGGCCATCCCACCCTATGTGCTACCTGCAGAGGGGTGATCAGGCCCTCTCCTACCATGTGCAAGCACAGGCAGGCAACACTAAGGGCCTAGAGGCCTTTAGCTGACATATCAGCCTCTACTCTATCCACTTACTATGGATGCCTAGTGGCTCTGGTAGAACTATCCAAAGCATAGCCCTGATAGATCAGCACTGCAGTCCCAATGGCCATTCAGGACCACAGCCTGTCTATCCCCCCCCTAACCCTCTAGGGAAAACCTATCTGCTTCTAACCTAATACCCCCAAAACAAAAACAACCCGGGGACCCCCCGACCTTGGGCAACCTGCAACCACACACCTTTAAAATACCATATTTTATACCATGTTACTGCCTCCTCCCCTACCCCCACAACCACACCTGTGGAAGGAAAGGGTTAATACAGTAATAACAACAATAACACCACAGTACTTTAAATTTCTACACACTAAAGCACTGATGAGGAACTCCGATGAGCCCTTCCTCCTCTTCTTGTCTTCTCTTCTGTCTTCCCAGGAACACCTATAAGAAAAAGAAAGACAACACACGCTCCTAATCTGCATACACAGTCTACCTAAACCCCTACCATCAAAACACTGAATAATCCCAAAATGATTTTTTTTTTTTAGAAAAAGGTAGAAAAACAGTATTTACATTAGAAAACAATGACATTATTTACAATACACATTTGGGGGGATGGAGTGCCCTGAAAGTCCCAACTAGTGACCACAATGCCCAAAGGCTAGTCCAATAAAGATTCTCTCCTGGACCGGAGCCCAGTGAAGCACAGTTCTAACAGGCCAACGTCCCAAAGGGGAGAGTCTTTGCAGACAGTTTACACATTTTGAAGTCTACTAGTGTAGGATGTGTACTGCAATGTCATAAAGATAGAAAAGTTCGGACTTACCAGCCACTTGTAGAATGGAAATTTTGGGACCGACCTGCACCTCTGACTAAGACTCTCCCTGGCAGTATTTCTTCCGATACAGCTGGGCGGACATCTTCCAGAAACCACAGGAGGGCACATCTGGGAACAGCTGGGTGATGTCATCTCTGGAGATGGAACCTTAGAACAGGAACAAAAAGAAAACAGCTGGTCCGACGTCATCTGATTACCAGGCGATGAACAGGATACAGCAGGGCTGGTGTCCTCTCTAGATCTGAAGTCATCTGGTGGGCCAGTCGATGGTTTCTGGAAAGGCCAGTACACTGTAGACTGATGAATGTGGGGCACCAGAGTCCTGGATGTCCATATTGGTGAATCAATAAAGGCACTTCACAGTCTGGAGTGGCAGTATTGACTACCACTGCTCAGCTTTCCATTTTGTAGGCACGGGCACATTTGCTGGGAGGTCCTTGCACTGAGGCCAATAGTACCGGGGGTCAGGAGCTTGAATTATTTCCCCGTCTGGGCACACATAATTCACACAGTGGGAGATTTCACTTCCCTCTCCATCCACTATTCTCACTCTGTCTATAAACAGTGTCCTGCCGCTCTTCCACTGGGTATACTTTTCGTGGAACAGTCTATTCTTTACATGTTTGTTGGCCCCAGGATACACACTTTTCATTGCTTCATCCCAGATCCAGGATTTCCTGCAGTTCTCAATCTCCTCCCAGACTTTCCGAGGAAAGGTAAGAAAGGTCATACCATAGATCTCGTTTGCCTTCCTACGAACCGGTCTCTCCTCTTTACTTGCTTTGGTCAATCTGAGACCGCTGACCTGGCTTGGGGGTGGCCAGTCCTGGTTCTGCCAGCCACGCATCCTTAAAGAAATTAGAAACGGATCCCTGACTTCTTCCTCTTGCAAAGCCAGGGCAGTGGCATCACCACTTTCTTCCATACATTCCTCCGAGGCAAGATCTTGAGGCTGTGTACCAGTTCCTTTTTCACAAGGCCACATAGGTTCCCCCTCATCTTCCTCTTCACTGAGGATCTGAGCCCAGGAGTGAGCAGTTGTTCTCACTCCTGAGACTATCCACTCATCACTAGGCGTGGAGGTCGACACCTCCCACTCAAAGGCCTTCCGCATCTCATCTTCGTCTAAGAGACTTGGGCTAGGCCCCCCTCATCCAGGGGTCTATTGATGCTTTATCCAAACTTTCCTTCTGGGATCCAGCATCTGGAACTTCAACTTCTGGTTCTGTCTCTAACTCTTCACCCTCTAGCTTTGTGCCATACTCCCCCGAGGGGCCTTCCTCCACAGACTCTGCCTGGTGTTGTGTGCTGCCAACTGCAGATTCCTGAACCTTTGTCCATGTGGGAGCCAAACAAATTTGAGGCGCTTTATACAAGCCATATTTTTCTAGGCATCCAGCACATTGAGGAATCATGAAGACGTCCCTTCCAGCTCTCAAGCATATTTGACATACATGCACTGGATAACCAGGAACCGCCACATGAGGAGGTAGTTGTCCTCCATAGCACCACTTTTCAATATCCCTCAGTCTATTTACTGCTGCTGTTACTGCGACCCGGGCATGATCCGGGTAACGAGCTGGTCCTGAGGCCATAACTGCAGAAAAATAAACAAAAGTTCACTGTAACTGAAAGTCCCACTTTACTGAACACACTCTTTAGTTGTAAAATGGCTCCTCTGCTGCTGTGTTTACTTTACTACCCTACCCTGTAATGGTGTTGGCAGCACTCCTGTGCATCAACATTCAGAATCTGGGTCAAGCCACTGCACACCCGATTTACACAAACTACTGATAACTTTTTTGTTCTTGCTTTAAACACATTTACAGGATTTTCCATGGACTTTTTACATGCTGGAAACATTTTTTTTTTTTTCACAGTCCCTTAAAGCTTCAGGTTTTTAGTACAGGATTGCCTGTATTTCTAGTGCTGCACATTGGCTACAACCCACAGTCTCTCTCTGGCTTCAAACTTTAAACTGAGGCTGAATTCATTTCTATGCACATAGTCAATGGCTTAACAGACTTGCACTTGCTGGCAGGACTTGACACAGTCGTTACTTGCAATGTGACTACACTGCTGCACACACATTTATATGGCATAGGGCTGAAAATCACTGTTTGAGCAGTTTTTAAGTTGTTACTTACTGTTATCAGTAGCAGTTTGCTGCAATGGGGAAAAATGGCCTGCAGCCAGTTCTTGGAGGTCTCAGAACAGAAACAGGCGGGCAGTCCTACCGATCGTCTTTTTGACCACCAAACTTGCAATTTCAACGATCGATTAGCGGGTTGAGCACGATTTTAAACAATATAGTCTATTTTTACAAACTTTACAGCAATTTTAACACTCCGCGACGTTACTCCACTAGCCAGTACACGCACTCCACTCACACTCCCTCTCGAATGCTGGGGCAGTCACTGTAGAGCTGGCTGAGGGGCCGGACTGATCTCAGCCTGACCAATCATACAACGACATGCAAATGAGCCTCTTCTTCCTCGCGAGGGCTCTTCTCCTCACGGCGATCGTCGAGCAGGCAAATTTAAACCGCAGAATGCAACTTTCTTTCTTTACCAACTGACTCCACGGTGGGAGCCCATTTCAGCCATTTAACATAGCCATTACACCTGCAAGTCTCTCATTCCATTCAAAAAGCATTTCCAACGTCCAGGGCAGAATTTCCCTGTTGCTACCCGTAGTCTTCCACACTTTTCTTTACAACAGTTCATTTTAAAAGCATTTCAAATGTCCAGGGCACAATTTTCTGTTGCTACCCCTAGTCTTCCACACTTTTCTTTACAACAGTTCATTTTAAAGCAGGCAAAAACGCTGTAAACAATTTGATGCAGGACAAGAGCACACTCTTTGGCTGTACACTGCTCCTTGGTAAACAGTTGGCAATTTTAAACAGCAGCACAAGATCCACAGCACACAGCAACACCAGGGAAATTGCTTCAGCTTTTTTTGGGCTACCCACTGCCAGATAGCCAAAACGCTAGCCCCCTTGCCCAAGCACCTTCCTCCCAGAACAAAATCCAAAGCGGTGCCTCCATTTTTGTAACCCCTACCCCGGTAACAAGGGGGTTACAGTGCTATATACAACAAATAAATAATTAAGTACATATACCAGCCTGGCTGTCCTGTATTCACAGGTGTGCATGAAGCCTTACTATTGTGTTTGTGAGAGTGTACGCAGGAACTAGTGAATCTTTTTTTCTTGGTGCAGCTGTGTTTGATCTATATTCATGTATCAATGCACCCAGTAACTTTTTAAAAACAATCTTACAGCCAAGTATGGTGAAGCTATCTACTACACATACTTGCCATTACTTCTACAAATAATAAATTACCACATTTTCATACCCACTACCATCCACAGTCCACACACACTGATTAGTAAAAAGTAAGCATTAAAAATGGTCTAAACTTTTATTTATTTTTCCCTCAAATTCTGAAAAGCCCCCTAATTACTGGTGTAGATTTTCTTCCTGGTTTTCTCCCACTACACCACACCTGATTACCTTTCTGTCACTCATGTATATCTTTTATAACTCTGTTTTAAGCTTTAAGAATACAAAGAATAAAGCACCCACAACCAAAACTCCACAAAAAGACATAGAGAATAATGTATGGTCATCGATTGTTAACCGGTTTGTTAACCATGGAAAGGTTGCCAGGGCGACCAAGTAAACCTTGAGAGCAAAGCTTGAGAGGTTTACGTCACCATGGCAACCTTGAGACAGGTTAAAAAACCGGCTGATGATCGATGTACCATACATTATATTTTATAGTGTATGGTACAGTTTATGTTGAAAAAATGAGAAAGCAGTTCCTTACTGCAGTTTTTTTGTGCCACCGCCGTTCTGCTCCAGGTCATGCTCTCACCCCACAGTCGTTTCATGGCCGCCCGATCAGGTTGCACACATGCACAGCCTGTTCCTGGTTGTTAACCCATCAATGTGACATACCATCGATGGGTTAACAACATCATGACGTCACATCGATGGTAAAACGTTGTTATAAAAAGGTAAATTTCTACCTATAACAATGTTCTACCATACATTATAAATGGATTACAAAATAAATCTCACCTTTTATTAATAAAATGCAGAGCAATACAAACTCCACAACCAGATGTAAGGACAGACACCAGAGCAACTGGTGATGTCACAACACTTTTTGCTGTGGGTGCTGTATTCTCTGTATTCTTCAAACTTTGCTCGTAATATTTATAGCACTTTAGCAGTTACCTGGTGCTAGCTCTCTTTACTGTTATGCAGCTCTGTTTTACCAAACTGAATTCAGAAAGAAATAATGTGACCTCTGTGTTCACAAAACACTTTTGGTCACTCTCATTCAAATAAGTTAAAAAAAAACACAGTAGACATGAGTCCAAAACACAACAGCTATCTTTATTTACTAATCTTGGTTTGGCGTGGAACATCAACTGAGAACATAGGCTCTCTTAACCAAGACACTTGGCCGCCACCACCACACTCAAATTTAGCTACCTCATAAAGAAGCTTCCATTAAAATAAAACCAGCACCACATTCCAATCCTGCTCCCAAGGAATCATTGAAGAACATAGAAGTAGCAATTTTAAATATTATAAACCTAGCCCTCAAATGGGAAAATATCTGGAGCACACTTACACTCCCTTCTCAGAGGGGCACAGATATGCATCTTGATGCAAGCAGGACCACTATTTTTCAAACATACATCCACAGGACAGTTATGCACCTTTTTTTCAGACAAATTTCCCAGTTTCCTTCACTCTACAAAGTGAGACCATAAATGTACAGGTTTGGGAGAGGCTGTAGGTACATTCATGTCAGTTGCACAAATGTGTCAAACCCCAGACCTTCCTCTACTGAGTGGTCTCATTAGTGATATAAATTAACTAAAATTGAAACTACCACCTTATCACAGGCACAGCTCATAACCCCCCTCCCCCCCCCCATTACATATTGCTAAACAAAACAAACTAGTTGCTTGCTGTTATCTTGCTCAGCTGCTGGCTGGCTCTGCAAAACAAAAATACTACAATATATTTTTCCTCCTTTTGACTTTTCCCAGGAAAATTCTACCCTCCCCCACCACCACCCCCATTGCCAAACAAAACAAACTTACATGCTTGCTGCCTGTTACCATGATGCTGGCTGGCTCCAGAAACACAAATGCTGAGTCCGTACTGTCACCACAGTTTTGGAATGGTCACTGGACAGGAGGAGAATTTCAGTCATGAAGATGGATGGAGTGGGGGCAGCTGACTAGCCCAGATGTGCTGTCCAGCTCTGCGGACCAAAAGTCTGCTGCAGTGCTGCTGTCCTTCTGAACTGCAATTTCTCTATGTTGCTATGTTTATTTGCTATTGTGCTCAACTGTTAGCCTTTTCAAATATGAACGTTTCCTTGTTGTAACACTTCAGAGCTATTTCATAACTCTATTCTCGATTTTGAAAGCACATTTAGTCAGATGTCATGTCTGTGCTGATTGAGGGACAAGAGGCACTTACAAAACATTTTGCAGTCATGCTTTTTTATTCGATCCTGTCTAATTTTACTGTGTTGAACACACGGGGAAGCTAAGGTTTCTTACTCCCTTCATTTTGATCCTAAAGACATAAGCCTTTCCCAAATGTTCAATTTTTAATTCAAGGAATACTTTACAAATAAGCAAACATTTTTTTTAATCTAGTAATGACTTTGCCTTAGGTCGAAAAAGCTCTGACTGCAGCATAACCAAATGAAATTAACATGTTTTGTAAATTACAGAAAAGGGACCGAATTATGAAATGTGGTACTCGGTTAATGCCCAAACTCACACCGTAGCCAAATACAATAGCACTGAGTACACGATTCCAATGAAACGGGAAATTGTAGGAAACATATGGTACAAATAATTTACTTAAATGCCAGCATTAAATGTGGAAAATGTATAAGTCTGGGGTGATTACTGATAGGCGCAAGTAAAGAGGAACAATGCTATAAACACTGAACAGTCGAGATGAGAAAAAGAGGAAAGAGTAAAAATCATGTATTTACCTTGGGTTTCAAACACACTGGCAACATTAAGGAACACTAATTTATCTTCTGAGTCATAAATTATAAACTGCTGAATAATCACCTCAAAATCAGACGTGTCAATTAGTAAAAAAACCATCATATTTCTGAACTAGAGGCATTTTACCACACTCTGCTTTCAATTACAGATGTCACTTTTAATGGCTACCAGGATACGTACACTACCTTGCATTCAGACATGCTGCTTGTTCACATTTCTAAACACAGTGAACGAGCCTGTGACACAACGTGGTTATTCACTTCCATGTACATTACAGTCAGGATTGCAAAAATCTACAATGTCGGATCAAACAACACAATGCAAGTGACCATAAGCAGTGCTACGAGAATGTGTATCAAGTTATTATTCATATAGGCGGGCATACATACTTGCTTAACACCTCTGCACATTACTACATACCCTGTTTTGAAATACAAAGTTGCAGTTGCAATGCAGCGGGGGACCCAGGGCATGTGCTCCCTGCACTGTAGCAACAGGCTAGAGGGAGAGGGAGGGAGGAGGGAGGAAAACAAAACAGTTGTGGTTGCCGTGCAGTAGGGGACCCAGGGCATTTGCCCTCTCCACAGTGGTGTAAGACTAGACAGGAGAGGGAGGGAGGAAAACAAAACAATTGCAGTTGTGCTGCAGTGAGGGATCCGGGGCATTTGCCACCCCCTTCATTAATCCGGCCCTGCCTCTTACCTCTTTGGCTTTCCTCTCCTGAGCCCAGTTGTACTCAGGGGATGTGTGACAGTGTGTGCACTAGCAGTCTGGAAACTCAGATGCTGAGGATGCATTTTATCACAAGTAATCTGACTATGAAGAAGAAACATAGTGCCACCAAATGTACAATTTTCTGCCACAATCAGGGGCCCCAGCATCACAGCATCAGCTTCTCTTGGCAAACTACATAGGGGAACATCTCATCTTTCTGCATGCAGACTGTTCAGGATGGAACGAGAAACTGCAATGACAGGGCGCTCCCTAATTGCGGAGGCCAAATTGTTTCAAGTTGGTGGCACACTTGAAAACTAGTGTCACTGCCAGTGTGGGCTTGCATTGGTGAAACACAGCCAAGCCCACAAAAGCAGTGGCGCAACAGTGACGCACCTCCACAACCAGCTTCTCTCCTAAGCGGACGCAACATGTTTCTTGCGCATGCATGCAAGCAAACAGAAAAATGTTAATTTGTTTGAAGTCCTAGCTCATACATGACCACATAGTTCTAGCTCTGTGATGGCTGCTTGCTGGTCCTTTGTCATTTGTTCAGCTCAGTCAATTCTGCATGGATGTCGATAAATTCTTCCCTAGTCTCAGTTTGGAAGACTCGCAATTCAGTTAAAATCAGATCCAGCTCTTTTTTAGGTTAATTTTCAGTGACTAGGCCTGATTGTTTCTTCTAGGCCACCATGCTATGTGAGTGCAATGCCTTGCTAGCTAAGCAATCTGATTCCCAGCCTTCTCCATCTGCTAGTGAATTATGTTCCAAGCTCACCAATTGTTTCCTTATATGGATGTTGACAGCCCTGGTGAAAGTTAAGCATGGCTTTTTGATATTTTACCACAGTTTAGGGACATTTTAATGCAGGGCAGGAATGGAGCTCTGAGTTAGCCCTCCATATACAGTAGGTGATGACTTCACCAGAAGAGGGGTAAATGAAGTTTTCAAAGAATTACTAAATATAAAACATAGAAACATAGACGTTGACAGCAGATAAGGACAAGGCCCATCCAGTCTGCCCATTTTTTCTACCTTACGAATGTGCCATAGGCCTATACTCTGTCAGTGGCCTATCTACTCATACTCATCTGTATTGTAATTAAGAAAGAAAATGGGCTAAATGATCTGAGTACTAAGTTTTTAGAACATGCAGGCCCCTTTATATGTAGACCCATGGGGTCAGATTTTCAGTCCCCTACATCCGACGCAGGCCCCCAGTGCACCAAACATATGGTACACCGGGCTTCCGGCAGACTTCTGCCAACAATCAGGATTTTACATCCCTTGTGCCACGTTCAGGATCTTAGACCACATTATTGTGATCTAGCCTGTACCACTCCCTGGCACCAAAGACACCGTGCTTGCGCCAGAGCATTGGTGCAAGCTACCATAAATCGTGGAATTCGTCACAACTGCACCCGAGCTTTGAAATTCAGGTGCAGTTGTGGCAAAGTCAGTTGGCCCACCATGAGATTTAAAGTCCTGTAGAGCAGGGCAGGATGCAAGCCCT